>CP136055.1:225292344-230292344 GCA_032464435.1 Aegilops umbellulata | reverse complement strand
ACGCGGCTCACCTCCTAGAAAGAGAAGGGCCTACCCTGGGGTAGTCCGGTAGAGCTGACCGGACTCCAAACCTGTATCCAAAATATGATAAACAGGAAGCTCAAGCTTGTCAACATAGTCCAGGTCATGCTCATCCGCCGGATCCTCCCGTGTCAGCAACGGGCGTTCAATTTGTGGGAGTTCGACCCGGCCCAGCACCAGACTCTGAGCGAGCTCTTTGACACGACGCACGAGGATGCCTGGAAGGTGCTGTTCAAGAGCGCCGAGGTTCCCCCTCCCCTCACCGAGGATCGCGGACTGAGCGTGAAGCGCCAAGCCGGCGCGGTAAGCTTTTTTATCTCTTATAGGGTATTCATTTTTCATAGTTTAACTATGTGCGGGATCTGAGCTTCCATGCCTTTGACAGGAATGGGTGGAGACATCAAGGTAGATTGACTGCCCGGCCCCTCTGCCCGAAGATCCTGCAGACGCTCTCGTGACGGAGATGCTGACACCGGCGCCTTACGAGGTGCCGGAGAAGAAGATCAAGAAGAAGGGCACGGGAACCCGAAAGAGTTCCCGGTGCCAGGTGGTATCGGACTCATCGTCCGATAACTCTGAGACGCACTCCTCCCGTGAAAACGAGGAGGAGGCAGATAAAGGTTCTTCCCCTCCAGCTGGGGAAGACAATAAAAGGAAGGCCGCCCCAACTAGGGAGGCCGGAGGGTCCAATAAGGGAAGGACTCTTCTTCCGGACTACTCCGCCACCACCGCCGACAGCGAAGACGAGTGGCCACCTAGGGCCAAGCCCCTAGCAAGATCGTAAGTATTCGGATACCAGAGTAACTCGTGGAATAGCTTGATTGCACAGCTTCTCCTAACGCCGGACATGGTTATGCAGTCCGTCCCGGGCCCGTATCGACGTATCCTCGTCGAGCGGTTCTTTGGATCCGTCGGCTATGAGCAGCGGAGGACCACTTCCGACCGCCTCCACCCCTCGCCCTACGGACAACGCCGAGGTGTTGTCTCAAAGGGCACCAAGCCGAGGAGAGGTAGTCCTGGAGGCGCCTCAAGGCGACCTTCCGGACTCCAGGCGCAAAGGGAGCAAGGCTCCCAAGGGCTCCAAGTTTGGCCCTAGGCTGAACACCACACCGGAACCTCCAGTGGTTCCAGACTCTGGCAGGCGACCCCCTTCCAAGAGGGGCGAGCCGCCCGTGCCAGTGACCTCTGCCCATCCAAAGGCACTGGACAACCTGCTAGGAGCGCTTAGCGGCGCTTCCATCGACAAGGAGCACCGCACTATTATGAGTGCGGTGATCAAGAAGGTTCAGTCCGCCAAGAGTGGACTGACTGAAGCCTGTGCCAGCCTTCTAATAGGCTTTGAGGTAAGTATATAGGAAAATATTACCGCATAGACAGTAGCCCCTGATGCTCTATTTGGCGTTCACAAAGAAAAGCCGAATAGAGGATCAAAATAACATTCTCAGGAGTCTAATACAAGTATTTCTATATGCGTATGCAGGCTTCGCTGCTGACCTCTGCCGCACTGACTGCGGAGGTCGATGCACTGAAGCAGAACCTCGAGCGGTCCGAGAAAGAGCTCGGCCTTGCCAAGAAGCAGCTCGAGGAGAACCAAGGTAAGTAATGCCTCGTCTATATGTGTGTGTGTATATATATATAAAGATGCGGTTGCAAAATGATAGGATCATCATGAATGTGCCAGGGGCCACGGCTGAAGTGGCGGCCCTGAAGCAAGCGATGTTCGAGGCCGAAAACAAAGCGACCACGGAGCGCATCTAGCGGGAGAAGCAACAGGCACGGGTGGGCAAGGTGCAACAAGAGCTATAGGCTCTCGTGAATAAGCATGAGACTTTGGAGCTTGACTCGAATACGCGAGAGTCCGAGCTTGCCACGGCCCTCGAGAGCACAAAGCATGCCAAGGCCGAAGCCCAAAAATCCCTCCAGGAAATCGAGGCGATGAAGAAGATAGCGGTGGGTAAGGCATTCATTATGCAAAGCAAGCATGTGAAAGTAAATTACTTGTTACTTACCCGAGTCCGGAGCTCTCCAGGAGCATTCGCAGATTTGCCCCGCAGCGTGTCGGATGCCGCAAAGTTCTACCGGGCTGAGGAAGGGAGCTCGACGGAGAAGGTGTTCTGGTATCAGTATACCGAGGCCGAACACCCGGTGCCTTTAAGCGACCATTTGGAGCAATTGGTCGAGCTCCATAAGGCGGCCGAACAGGCCATGAAGGGTCTTATAGTCCGGTTGTGGCCTGGCGACGCCCATCCAAACAGCTACTTTGGCCAGGTGAGGCGGCTTGTGGATGCCTGCCCCTGGCTTGAAGTCGTCAAGCGGTCCGTCTGCATCAAGGGCGCCCGCAGGGCGCTTGACCGTGTTAAAGTACACTGGGGCAAGATGGACGTTGAGAAGCTGGTGAAGGAGGGACCACCGCAGGGCAAGGAGCATCGCCACCCCGAAATGTACTATGAGGGCGTCCTGAAGGGTGCTCGCCTTATGGTGGATGAGTGTTCCAAAGATGTAATTTTTGAGTGAACTTGCTCGTGTGATCCTGTGTTATGAAAACTTGTTCATATGCGTTATGCAACGCTTATTTGAATTTAAAATATTGCCTTCTGTGCGGCTGTTTATCAAATCTGAAAGATGGCTAGTCGTCGGCTTCTGCCCCCATGCCACGAGTGCTGGGGTGTTCGTGATAAATCTGAGCACTCTTTTTCCCACTGTTGGGTCCTTCGAGGGAGGTGCTCAGCGCAACGAACAAGGCAATCAGACTATAATGCTTTATCACTTTCACTTAGCCATACAAGTCTACAATTTTAGATTTTGGCGAAGCCCCTAGTGTTCGGAAGGCCGAATTCGGGGCGCTATACACACCTTAAGCCAGACCAAGCCGACTCCTCGCTCGAAGCGGCATAAGTCTTTAGGGACTCGAGACCTCTCGAACAGCGACCAGCTCTCGCCTTATCATGACAGTCAGTTTTAGCTTTCTCTACTGAGGTGCTTGCCCAGATGAACCGGGGCACAATTGCAATAGTTCTCCCAGTGCTACCTTAGCCGATATAGCGGAACGTAAGGCACCAAAACATGGGAGCCGGGCAAACCCAACATTTGACCAAAGACATGATTCGGAGCTGATGCATATAATGCTATAAGTTGGGGGTGCCGCACTGTCGAAAGTGTTCAAACTTCTCACGCCGTATTATGGGGTACTTAAGCCCCTGGCGTATTGGCCGTACCAAAGTGTACGGGTGCTGAATGTCATGAATGAACATATGTATATATAAATAAAGGAAGAATAGAGAATGCAGTAATAGACTCGTGCTATGCATTGTTTATTCAAAAAAGGTGCGTCGAAGCAGAATGGTACAAGTAGTGCGATAAGCAAAAAGTAGGACTATTTGACATGTCCCCACCAAGGGCAAGCTGAGGAATGGTACTTTAAAGCAGTTATTTCACTCGTTATCGGAGACCACCTAGGAGTTCCATGGTGCGACGTAGCTTTCTGCCTCCTTGGTTTTTGTACCGTGTGTCCGGTAATCATACTGCCGGACTGGGCTTCCAGAGAGTAAAGTCCTGAAAGAGAGAAAGAATAAAAAATCGGGAAGCCCCTAGTGCGATTGAGCTGCGTTTTTGGGGCGTGCGTAGTCGTGCCCCCCCCCCCCCCCGCCTATGTCCATGGTATTTTTAATGCGTAATTATGTACGCGTGGCACGGATTTCGCCGTTTGGCTAGGATTGGGGTGGGGGCCGCATTGCTATGCGAGCTCGGAACGTGCCAGGCGGTCTTGTTGCAGATTACTTCAGGCGCGCTTGACGGCATCCGGGTGTTTGATCGCCGAACTGGTGAATTGCCTTGAGAGGCTGCTTTGTGCTTCTGTCGCGAGGGCCACAGTGTGCTCCTCCGTTCGGAGAGAGCGCTTTGTGTTTCCATTGACTGTGATGACCCCCCGAGGTCCTGGCATCTTGAGCTTGAGGTATGCATAATGCGGTACCGCATTGAATCTTGCAAATGCGGTTCGCCCGAGCAGTGCGTGATAGCCACTGCGGAACGGGACTATATCGAAGATTAACTCTTCGCTTCGGAAGTTATCCAGGGATTCGAAGACCACTTCTAGTGTGACTGAGCCTGTACAATGAGCCTCTACACCTAGTATGACGCCTTTGAAGGTCGTTTTTATGGGTTTGATCCTTGAGGGGTCTATACCCATTTTGTGCACTGTGTCCTAATAAAGTAGGTTCAGGCTGCTGCCACCATCCATAAGGACTCGAGTGAGGTGAAATCCATCGATGATTGGGTCTAGGACCAGTGCGGCGAATCCGCCATGACGGATACTAGTGGGGTGGTCCCTGCGATCGAAGGTGATCGGACAGGAAGACCATGGGTTGAACTTTGGGGCGACTCGCTCCAACGCATATACGTCCCTTAGCGCACGCTCCCGCCCCCTCTTGGGGATGTGGGTTGCGTATATCATGTTCACGGTCCGCACTTGTGGAGGGAACCTCTTCTGTCCTCCGGTGTTCGGCAGCCGGGGCTCTTCCTCGTCATCGCTGTGTAGCCCCTTGTCCTTGTTTTCGGCATTAAACTTGTCGGCCTGCTTAAACACCCAACAATCTCTGTTGGTACGATTGGCTGGCTTGTCGGGGGTGCCATGTATTTGACACGAGCGATCGAGTATTCGGTCCAAACTGGACAGGCCCGGAGTGCTTCTTTTGAATGGTTTTTTCTGCTGACCGGGCTTGGAGCCTCTGAATCCGGCATTGGCTGCCGTATCCTCAGTATTGTCGCTGTTGATGCGGCGCTTGTGTTTGTTGCGATGTGACCTGCCATTGTTATCCTTGGTATCCGAAGTACCAGGGTTCTTTGATATGTTGTTGCTGCGAGCCAGCCAGCTGTCCTCTCCCGTGCAAAAGCGGGTCATGAGTGTCGTGAGGGCTGCCATAGATTTCGGCTTTTCCTGGCCAAGGTGCCGAGCGAGCCACTCGTCGCGGATGTTATGCTTAAAAGCTGCTAGGGCCTCTGCATCCGGACAGTCGACGATTTGATTTTTCTTGGTTAGGAACTGTGTCCAGAATTGCCTGGCCGATTCCTCTGGCTGCTGAATTATGTGGCTCAAGTCATCGGCATCTGGTGGTTGCACATAAGTGCCCTGGAAGTTATCGAGGAATGCGGCTTCCAGATCTTCCCAACAGCCAATGGATTCTGCTGGCAAGCTGTTCAGCCAATGCCGAGCTGGTCCTTTGAGTTTGAGTGGAAGGTATTTGATGGCGTGTAGATCGTCACCGCGGGCCATGTGGATATGCAGGAGGTTGTCCTTGATCCATACCGCAGGATCTGTTGTACCATCGTATGATTCGATGTTTACGGGTTTGAAACCCTCTGGGATTTGGTGATCCATTATTTCATCTATGAAGCATAGGGGGTGTGCGGCGCCTCTGTACTGGGCTATATTGCGGCGCAGCTCATATGAGTCTTGTCTGCTGTGTTCGGCCCGGCTGGACTTACTTTTACTGTATCCGGCGTGACGGTTATCGTCTCGCGTAGTGGTGCGCCCTCGTGATCCGTAGATCGATCTTGCGTGTTTTGTTTTGTCCTCCAGTACGTCTCACAGGTCTAGCGTATTTCCTCGTGCCTTTTTATTTGAGTGGCGCCAACGTGCGGGCCGTGCCTTCGGCGGAAATGCCGCTCTGTCGCGGCCACGAGGTGGCCGATCAGTCGCATCATATGCTGGGGATGTTGGCTTTAATGCTTCCTCCTCTAACCGGGGTAGCAACCTGCGCTTTGGGTAACTCTTGGAGGGGCGTTCGAGTTCATATTTCTCGGCCGCCAGGACTTCAGTCCATCTGTCAGCTAGCAAATCTTGATCAGCTCGAAGCTGCTGTTGCTTTTTCTTAAGGCTATTTGCCGTGGCTATAAGCCAGCGCTTGAAGCGCTCTTGTTCGACGGGATCCTCAGGCACGACAAATTCGTTGTAGTCGAGGCTTGCCTCGTCTTCGGAGGGAGGCATGTAATTATCATCCTCCGCCTCTCCATCTGCCGCTCTCTCAGGAGGGCTAGCTTCTCCATCCTCCTGCTCTGAATCTTGCTGGAGGGGGTTGTCGTTATCTTCGGCACTGTTCGGAGTGTAATTATCTCCTGTGCCGGTATCACCGCTTTTGCTTTGGCGAGACTTAGAGCGGCGCCGCTGACGCCGGCGCTTGGGTTGCTTCTTGGAGGGGTCATCCCCTCTTGTCCCGTCGCCATTGCCTTCTTTGGATGTGTCCACCATATATATATCATATGATGAGGTGGTTGTCCACTGCCCTGTGGGCAGTTGTTCCTGTTCGTCTCCTGCATCGTCGTCCATACCGTCGATGTCTTCGGAGTCGAAGTCGAGCATGTCGGTCAAATCATCGACAGTGGCTACTAAGTGGGTGGTGGGTGGGCGGCGATTTTCTTCGTCATCCGCATCCCAATCCTGCCGGACATAGTTCGGCCAGGTTTCTCCTGACAAGGAGAGGGACCTTAATGAGTTCAGTATGTCGCCGAAGGGCGAGTGCTGAAAAATATCCGCGGAGGTGAACTCCATGATCGGCGCCTAGTCGGATTCGACAGGCACGGGCGCAGGCGGTTCGGAGTCCGTGGCCAGAGGAGAATCCGGCAGTTTGGAGTCACGACTCTCGTGAAGGGTAAAGTTGGTGTTCGGCTCGATCGCCGCTAAGACTGCGGCCTCCGTGGAGGGGTCTAGCCACCCGTCCATGGATGGCGCGGTAGGCTCCGAACTGAGGGTCGAAGCGGTTGCAGGTGCGATCTCCTGAACACTGTCCGACGGCAGAGCTAAATCATGCTCATCGTGACCGTGAGGCGCACTCGGCAGGGGCTCGAATCCGTCGAAGATCAAGTCTCCGCGGATGTCGGCCGTGTAGTTTACATTTCCAAACCTGACTTGATGGCCAGGGGCGTAACTCTCGATCTGCTCCAGATGCCCAAACGAGTTGGCCCGCAGTGCGAAGCCACTGAATACAAAGATCTGTCCGGAGAGAAAAGTATCACCCTAGACTGCATAGCTATCGATGATCGAAGGAGCCATCAAGCCTAATGATGACGACACAGAGGAACTCCCAATCAAAGCACCAGTGTCAGTGTCAAAACCGGCGGATCTCGGGTAGGGGGTCCCGAACTGTGCGTCTAGGCGGATGGTAACAAGAAACAAGGGACACGATGTTTTTACCCAGGTTCGGGCCCTCTCGATGGAGGTAAAACCCTACTCCTGCTTGATTGATATTGATGATATGGGTATTACAAGAGTTGATCTACCACGAGATCGAAGAGGCTAAACCCTAGAAGCTAGCCTATGGTATGATTGTTGTATTTTGTCCTACGGACTAAACCCTCCGGTTTATATAGACACCAGAGGGGGCTAGGGTTACACAGAGTCGGTTACAAAGAAGGAGATCTACATATCCGTACTGCCAAGCTTGCCTTCCACGCCAAGGAGAGTTCCATTCGGACACGGGACGAAGTCTTCAATCTTGTATCTTCATAGTCCAACAGTCCGGCCAAAGGATATAGTCCGGCTGTCCGGATACCCCCTAATCCAGGACTCCCTCAATCGTCGCCAGATCCTTTAGGTGTATCAACCATGTACACATTGTACGAAGAGGTGGCTGTCCAACGTCTAGTGAATGGCGGGTCTTGGCCTTGCTCCCTGTCGGCATCGTTGTCCATACCGTCGATGTCTTCGGGAGCCATAGTCAAGAACGTCGGTTAAGTCATCGACGATCGCTATGAAGTGGGTGACGGGTGGGAAGCAAAATTCCTCGTTGTCCGCCTCTAGCTCGAACCAAACATAGTTCGGCTGTGAGTCTTCCTCCAAGGACAAGTTCTTCAAAGAATTTAGTACGTTACCCAAAGGCGAATGCTGGAAGATGTCTGCGGCGCTAAATTCAAAAGTCGACAACCGATCCAGCTCGGTGTCCGCAGGCGCACTTAATCCGGAACGTGTAGCCGGAGACAAATCCGGAGTTTCGTCGACGCAAGCATTGCAGGATGACGAGTCCGTGTGCGGCTCCAACACCGCGGACTTTATGGCCTCGGAGGGGATGATCTGCTTCGGTACTGAGGCCATTGCAGCAATAGGATCCATCTCCTGGGTGTGCTCCAATGACAGATTCAGGTCATGTTCATTGGAGAGAAGGGGAGCGGTCACCGCGGTCTCAAATCCCTCGAAGATCAAGTCTCCACGGATATTCGTGACGTAGTTCAAGCTTCCAAATCTAACCTGATGGCTAGGGGCGTGGCTATCAACCTGCTCCAGACGGCCAAAAGAGTTGGCCCGCAGTACGAAGCTGCCGAACACATAGATTTGTTCGGGGAGGAAGGTTTCTCCCTGGACGGCATCATTAATGATGATCGAAGGGGCCATCGAATCCTTTCGTTGATGGCATAGTGGAACTCTCAATGAAAGCACCAATGTCGGTGTCAAAACCGGCGGATCTCGGGTAGGGGGTCCCGAACTATGCGTCTAGGATCGATGGTAACAGGAGATGGGGGACACGATGTTTACCCAGGTTCGGGCCCTCTCTATGGAGGTAATACCCTACTTCCTGCTTGATTGATCTTGATGAATATGAGTGTTACAAGAGTTGATCTACCACGAGATCGTAATGGCTAAACCCTAGAAGTCTAGCCTATGAGTATATGGTAATGAATTTGTCTCTATCCGGACTATGCTCTCCGGTTTATATAGACACCAGAGAGATCTAGGGTTGCATGAGGTCGGTTACATAGGAGGGAATCTTCATAATAGGTCGCCTAGCTTGCCTTCCACGCCAAGTAGAGTCCAACCCACACATGGGTATAGTCTTCGGTCTTCCTGTCTTCACAGCCCATCAGTCCGGCCCATGGATAACAGGCCGGACACCCGAGGACCCCTTAGTCCAGGACTCCCTCACTCGGGGCCTCAGGGGCGGAAGTTCTTTTTCGAGTTGAAGCCAGAGAGGGTTTTACCGATGAAGATGGTTGAATCCCTGGCAGAATAATAGCCACTTTGGAGCCATCAAGGCTCTCCTGATAAAAAGTCCCCTCCTCATATATGGTGGACAATTCTTCATCTTCGTGGAAGTCAGGGTCATCATCTCAAAGATACGTCCCCGACTCAGGCGCAGGGCAACTTAGTGTCACAACCCGGTGCCTCCACCCCTGTTCAGATATACCGAACAACCGTTTGAAAGGAATAAGATGAATTGCTCGGATGGACGAGAGGGTTCGGGGGACTTACTATTTTGGCACGGTTGTAACAAGACAAGCCGTCCATAAACTTCTGGTTCACAAATTCTGCTGGTTCCCCCTTGTATGTACCAGCCAGGCCCGCGCCAAAAGCCGCTTGATCCTTGAAGCCATTTGGAATTGATAGGGTGGTGTCATT
Source organism: Aegilops umbellulata (assembly GCA_032464435.1). Taxonomy (NCBI): domain Eukaryota; kingdom Viridiplantae; phylum Streptophyta; class Magnoliopsida; order Poales; family Poaceae; genus Aegilops; species Aegilops umbellulata. Next base: position 230,282,941 of record CP136055.1, on the reverse strand, counting down.
GCTTCCATTGTACATACATAGCAGATGTCGGTGATGCCATAGAGGCTGGACTCTTCGGTTGATGGCCATCATCATCACGTCTATGATGGTGAGGCCACGATTTGTCAAGCACATCACCTGGGTGGCCAAGCAAGCCACATTGGAGTCATCCTTTTAAGCGGTGCTCTGTGGCCTCCAATTAAAGCGTTTCTCCGGAGGATCCGAAGAGAAGGTGGGGAGCTCGGCCCGAACTGGGTCATGCCACGATACATCGGCCAGGTAGAACCACTCAGTCACCCACGTGTCGGCATCCTCTCGAGGGGTGTCTGTGGGGTAGTCTGTCCCAGCTATTTGGCAGACCTCGGTTGCACCTTGTTCATGGAGTTTCCCTCCTCGGGAGTAGGGCATCGCGCAAAAATATTTCCTCCGCAGCCTGAAGTGTGATGTGCATCCGAGGTACATCTACAAAGGGCGACGAATCCCGCTATGTGTAAAATCAAATTGGGGGTAAGGTGGTGGAGTTGGACCCTGTAAAATTCGAGCAAGCCCCGAAGGAAAGAATTGATAGGAAATCCTAGGCCGCGGAGGAGGAAGGGAATAAAGCATACCTGCTCGTCACCGTGAGGGATGGGGTGGGGGTCAGCGTGCACTTGCCCGTCTACGGATATTAAGCCTGGACAAGTGGAAGTTAGATCTGGATCTGGCAAATACCGTTGGGTGTCAAGCTAGTCCAGTTGAAGACGGGTGATGGAGCAGCTTCCCTAGTCACCTTTAAGGGGACCGTGGGGGCGCTTGGAGGAGCCCGCGTCGTTTGCCATTTCTGAAGCTCTTGAATCTGGATTTTTGGGAGTGATTTTGTGTTGGGTCGAAGAAGGGGAAAGTTGAGATGCGCTTTGACATAACTTTGGACCAAGTGCCCATTAAATATGAGAAAGAAGGTGACGCTTCGACGTCTAACCATGAAGTGACCTATTCCCCAGATGGCTCAACGATCGAGGGAAGATTATTTTAATAAAGAGAAAACAACGGGGCATGGTGGGGCCAAGACCAAGCTCAAATTAATAAAGGGAACTCGCCTGTCAAGTCGAAGACTCCAAAGTCGAAGACATGTATCCGAGGAAAGTTCTCATCCCCGGTATCAAAGACTAGTTCGGGGGATACTGACAGTGTCTTGAACTAGGGGTACCAACCTAGTTGGCCCATGGTCCATGGGCCAAGCTTAAGGCCCACCATTCTTACAAGGAAGGATTCTAGAAGGCTCGCACTTTGGCATGATCAAGATGGACTCTGCTGAAGACCTGATGTGTACTCAAAGGACTGCATCGGCTACCAGCGTGTGTATCCCTAGATTGGCAACCGACCATGTGTAACCCTAGGCACCCCAATGTCTATATAAACTGGGAGGTTTAGTCCGTAGAGACCACGATCACAACCACAACCATCTAGCTATAGGGTTAGAACCCAACTTATGATCTCGAGGTAGATCAAGCTTGTACTTGATACATCATCATCACTACAATCAAAGTAGAACGTAGGATTTACCTCTTCAAGACGGCCCAAACCTGGGTAAATATTGTCTCCTTCATCTCCTGTTACCCGTAGAGCTGGACCCCCTACCCGAGGTATGCCGATTTTAGTACCGACACCATCTTTGACTCTGGCAATGTGCTTGTCTTCGTTGAGGGGCCATATGAATGCGTGTATGAGCTCTTGCGCTCGTATGACACACGGTCGTTGGCTCTGTTGCCACTGGATGTTTTTAGTTGCACCTCCCTCGCTTGACACGATGACGCATACGACCATGGGGGGTATTATAAAACACCGCCTTTTCTTTTGTTTCGTTTGGAACTTTGTTTTCTTCCAAAATACCTACAGGGTTAGTTCCAACACTTGTACAAGGAAAATATTAAGAAGATCCAATAGTGCAATTGTACCACATATAAAATGTTGAGCACATGAAAATTTTCACCTATTGAAGACTTAAACCAACCAAATTTCATAGTAATTCATGCAAAGTGCCAATGCAAACATATGTATGCAAACTAAACTATAAAGACTCAAAACTAATGAAGACTCCTACTTACTTCTGGGCTGCCTCCCAATAGCTCTTTCTTTAGATCCATATACCTAGGCTCGATGCTCTACAAATCCACTCAGATCCCAAGGGATATCAACCCGGTGTGTAGTTAGACTTGCCTCCGACCACTATTTTGATAACCTCATAGCAAAGTGTGGTGGGAGTTGTACCCTCTTGCAGTGCAAAGGCATCATGTATGTGAAGAGGTCCTCGCTCCAAGCGAGAACTGATGCACTGGATTAGGAAGACATGTCTCCGTGTATTTCTGCAATGCAAGGGTTAGAGAGTTATGAATAAATACTAATATATCACCTTGGCTACCATTATAGGGGAACACTTCATAAAATTCTTACTTTGGAATGGATAATTCGACACTCCTTAATAGTTTCCCTGCATAAGACAATCGTCCAAAGAAGCATAGTTGGACATTAGTGTATATAAACCAAGAGTATTTCCTTCATCTAGTTTGTCACTATAGCTAATACTAGGATCTTTAAATAAGATGCTTAGCGACTCATGATTATTACCCCCCTCACTTTGGGGATGACTTTCCTACACATCAAATTCACTAGCATCAAGTGTGTATAAAATCCACTCATTAGAGAGCTGTAGATTTCCCCAAAGACGAAATGGACAGGGGTTACTGGGCCTACGCCCTCCCGAAGGAGGCATGTTACCCAACGTATCTATAAATTTTGATTTTGTTGCTATTATATTATCACTTCGGTATGCTTTATATGTCACTATATATTATTTTTATGGACTAACCTGTTAACTTAATGCCTAGTATCAGTTCCTTTTTTTGCATGGTTTTTGTTTCGTGAAAAAACCATACCTACAGAAGTCCAAACACGATGAGATTTTACGGTGAATTTTTCTGGAACGTAAGAGACCATAGAAGCTTTAGATATGAATGAAAAGACCCACGTGGGCCCCACAAGCCTGATGGGCGCACCCCCTGACTTGTGAGCTCCATGTAGCTCCAATTGCCCTTTTGGCCTATAAATTCCCATATTTTCTGAAACCATTGGAGCGAGACACGAAAAAATTCTTCCGCCGCCGCAAGCCTCTTTTCCAAAGAGATCACATATGGAGCCATGTTTCGGTACTCTGCCTTAGGGGGAAACCATTGAGGAGGCAATCTTCATCAGCCTTGATGCCTCCATGATGATGTGTGAGTAGTTCCTTCAGCTAGATGCCTCTCTCCCTCCCTCCCTCCCTCCCTCCCTCCCTCCCTCCCTCCCTCCCTCCCTCCCTCCCTCTCTCTCTCTCTCTCTCTCTCTCTCTCTCTCTCTCTCTCTCTCTCTCTCTCTCTCTCTCTCTCTCTCTCTCTCTCTCCCTCCCTCCCTCCCTCCCTCTCCCTCTCCCTCTCTCCCTCCCTCTCTCTCTCTCTCTTCAATACAATGATCTCCTCTGAGATCAATCCAATGTAATCTTTGTGGTGTGTTTGCTGGGATCCGGTGAATTGTGGGTTTATGATCAAAATTATCCATTGAACTATTTGAGTCTCTTGAGATTTATTTGTTGTGTAATTTTATATTTTCGTACTTCTCTATGATCAATCCATCTACTTTGGCCAAGTTAGATTGATTTATCTTCATTAGGAAAGGTGCTTTGTGGTAGGTTCAATCTTACAGTGATCTTTCCTTGTGACATGAGGGGCAAAGGCATGTATTTTTATTATTGCTACTAAGGATAAAACATCGGGTTCAGTCATATTGATTGGTGTTACTTTGTCTACATCATGTCATCTTGCTTAATGTGTATCATGAACTTAAAACTTTGATATGCATGTTAGATAGCGGTCTTGGGGTGGATTAATAGTAGTAGATGCAGTTGGATTAACGGTCTACTTCTCATAGACGTAATGTCTATATATTGATTATTCCTTGTATGATCATCATAACTATGCGCAATTCTGTCAATTTCCCAACAGTAAAATGTTTAGCCACCGATGCTATGCTCATGAGGGAGATGCCTCTAGTGAACCTACGCCCCCGGGTCCATTTTTCATTAATATACTAAGAATCCTACAATTGCTTTGCTTATTTTATTTTATTTTGCTTTATTTTCTCTTTTATTCATTTGCCTTACACTACCTGATTTAATTCTTGCAACTAGCAAGAACAAGGAGAATGACGGCTCCCTTGCCTTTGTTGGGTGCAGGTATATTTGCTTTATGTGTGTGCGGGTACCATTCATGTTGTTCGTGTGTTGCCTCCTTCTGGTTCGATATCCTTGGTTCTTAAGTGAGGGAAAAACTATCTGCTACTATACTGCTTTATCCTTCCTCGTCAGGGAAATCCAACAACTCCATCACGAGTAGCAATAATCCCCTTATTTCTTAGGCATTGGATGAAGCCAAATAGTTGGGGTAACCAACTCTTTTCATATTTGTTCTTCCTGACATAAAGATGGCTCTCTTTATTGACCGAAGTCCGTTCTTCAGCTCAGTGGCCCGAAAACCTGCTGAAGGACTTAGCTCAGATGATGACTGAGGACATGTCCTCAGGGCCCACCGTCCCTAAGCATGGCAGGGCTCCCACCACACAAGCCACCAGAGGCAACAACATTGAGTCTGCTAGTCATGGCGGTCAAGATTCCAACGCCGAATCCAGCAACGGGGATCGGCAGTCGGTGGTTAGCAGCCCTAAGTTGCCGGCACGCATAAAATGGGCGGGAATATCCCTCGTAGGCATTGAATCTGAAGATCTTAGCCATCTGGGCAGGCAATAAAAACGTCAAAAGATACAACATGATCTGGCCTCGAGCCGTGTCGGCGTGTCGATCCCGTCGAATCCCGCATGGATGCCCAATTCTTTGGGAGAATCATGACCCGTGGACCGACCTCCTCCGCCCAAATTCAAACCATAGTTGTAAGTTTTTATCAGTTTAGGCATTGTTAACCATCTTGGTTTGTAGCACTATCCTTTAAACCTTGGCGATTTTTGCAGACCGCCTCGTTCCCTCGAGGCTCATACACCCGAGCTGGTTTCCACCCCTGTACCGACATGAGGCCTTTTACTGCCACTCCAGTGGCACAAGCTCCTTACCCTCCCGACCATTCTAGCTCCAGGGAGGGGGAACAATTACCCTTGTCATCGACATCCAACATTGGAGGTGAGGGCGAGTACCCCCCCCCCCCCCCGGCAACATCCAATGTTGGATATGGCGGTGATGTTTCCATGGTCGAGGTTAACACCTCGGTGGTGGGTGACGAGGATATCAAACAGAGAGGGGCAGACTCTTTCTGGTCCATCAATATAGGCAGGAGGACGTGAGTGCCTCCTCTACTCTAGTGGATCCACCATGACATCAGAGCTAAGAACTCAGGCGGCTACTCCTCCAATCACCACGGCCAGCGCTATTGCTGCTGCCACCTCGGGACTAGCTTCTGAGGTGTTGATGATAATTTTCGAGGCCCAACTAATGGAGCTTTGACAGGAGGTGGAGGCATCTTTAAAGCGCTTGGTGCTCCACTTTGATCAGCGAACGAGCCTCCACACTGTCAAGAACCGATTCAGGTTTCTTGAGGTCGGGGTGCTAGATATGCTTCTCAGCTTTGCTGGAAGCATGGATGTATGTACATCTACTTTTATTTGCTTTATTTGATCATGATAATGTAGCCAGTAGCCAAAAAGGTGCACCTCGGTTTTCTAAAATCCGAGAGCTTCTCAAAATATTTGCGGCCAAAGATGTAGCCTTTTTCGTGGTGTAATTTAGTAGAGGAAGATGATAAACTGTAGGCCTGGTTATTTATGAAACCGCCGTGTATAGTAGCCCCCGAGCCTTAGGTAGTTTGCAGCAAACTTACTTGATGGTCACCATATCACATCAACTTAGTTATTGTCAACTAAAGTGAGTAAGAAAAACGCTAATCCCAGTAGCCCCCGAGACTCATTCTTCTTCTCATCCATCCACCGTATCATAAGATTCTTTGGCCCTATGACCTCCACGTCCTCCCGGATCTCGATCTCCTGGAAGTTCATCTCCTTCCTCGACTGTCTGAAACACCAAGTGGCAACGTTGTATGCACATGCAGCCACCTCCGGATACTTGTGGGTGCTGAGCTAGTGTCGATAGCCATTGCACTAGAACTCGACACCGAAGTTCCCGGACGGCTTCTCCCGCACCCTAAAGAAGTTGGTCTTGCTCTTTGAGACCTTCTCTGGTAGCATGGCGATGGCTCAGGTGCGGCTTGGAATTGGCAAGGGTGGGGCAGGGCCAAGGAAGCTTGGAATCGGCAGTGGCGGGGTGGGCTGGGGAAGCCTCGAATTGGCTGGTGTGGGATGGGGCCGAGGAATCTTCGAATCGATGATGACGGGGCAGGACCAGGGAAGCTTGGAATCGGCATGTGGCGAGCGAAGAAGCATCAGAGCAGCGGTGACGGGGTGGAGAAAATGCAATCAGCTAGCGGGGAGCGATGGTGGCAGATTCAAAGCTTCGAATCCGCCATGCCTGGTGGAAGAAAGGAAAGGGAAGTGGTGAAAGTTTTCGGGCTCAGATGCTAGGAGAACTCTGGGCACAAGGTCTGAAGGAAAAAGATGAAGATTAGGAGTAATAAACCCGGCTCTCTCTCATAGACAACCTTATATAGTCAGATTGGAACGTGAAGCGACGGCGGGATAAAACACGCCGCACAACAGTACTTTCGCCGGTTTCCCAAACTATACGCGTTAATCATGCGCGAGAATCAAGGGGACGATTCAATAAATTACTGCGTATGTCAGTGTAGATCGTCTTTATTGATGAGAAATGATAATGGTGGGGCCTCACGCCGCGCTTGCACGTCATGATGATCGTTGAATTGACAACACCCCACTGTTGCGTGGGAAGACGGATCGAGCCAGTCAGTGTTTTCAAAATAAGACCGGACCATCATCTTGGTCCAAGCGTGGGAATGCTTCGTGTCTAAGGCACCGCCACGTGAGAAAACATTTCTCAATGTCTAGCGCAGAAATAACAAATCATTTAAGAGAAGCCAAATGAACCTGAAAAGTGCTCTTCGGATGCCCGTGGAAACCCTTCGGATATGCTTAACATCCAGAGAGTCGAAGATGGGAAGATTTGTTAAGCCAACTTTCAAGACCATCAACCGAACACGAAGAACAGTTTTGAAGATCCGAGGAGCGTCCCTGACTTGAAGCCCAGTTCAAGGCTGCTAATGGTGTCTTGGATTAGGGGGCACTTACCACGTCATCCCTCGTCCAGGTGGGCTGGGCCGAGGACCCCCATGGCAATTCATCAATGGGCCATCTCAAGAGGGCCCATGGCGCATACACTGGTGGAAAAAGGGCCTTTGGTCGCGGTTCGCAACTGCCATTAGTCGCGGTTGCGCAACCGCGACCAAACAGGCGGGACTAAAGGCTCCACCCTTTAGTCGCGGTTGCTTAAGAACCGCGACTAAAGGCCCGTCCACGTGGGCGCCAGGTGGCCGTCGGGGCGGAGGACTTTTAGTCGCGGTTCTTCTGGCCAACCGCGACTAAAGACCGCCGCAGGTTTAGGGTTTTAGCCCCCCCCCTAAACCTGCCCCCCCCCCTAAACCTGTTTTCTGTTTAATTTGTATTGTTTTATTTCTTTTATGCTTTATTTTAATTTTGAAGGAGTTTCACATATTCTACGCTACTACATACATGCATATGAATGTACAATTTCAAACAAATTTGAAATTAGAACCAAAAAGAATTCAAGAGGAATATACAGTATATATTAAATATCATCGGATGACCATATACAATTTTGAACAAGTTTCCATACATAATTTAAGGCATATAAAGTTCTACGTCCTCGTAATGGTGTTCTCCTTTAGGATGGAGGACTTCCCTCCTGAACCATCCAGCTAGTTCCTCTTGAAGTGGTCGGAAGCGAGCTTCTGGACTAAGCATCATCCGGAGGTTATTCCTCTGAGCATTGGTATCACTCGGAACCCGCTCAGAGGTGTATCTCCGGATCATTTCACAGACATAGTATCCACATAGATTGGTCCCCGCTGGCTGAATATCCCCAGCATTCTTAGCCTTTGACTTTTTGAATTCTAGCTCTTTTTTGAATTCACCGACCTTTGTATCTACGAACCGTCTCCAAACCCTACGAGGCAAAGAAAATTAAATGAACAAGAGAGTTATTAGTTACTTGATATTAGGAAATGAACGAAATAGGCCGATCGATATAGAGCGCAAATGAATGAAAATAATTACTTCTGCGTCATTTTTCTCAGGTCGCCCCAAAGCTTTGGATCCATATTCAGAGAGTCGTGGACGAGACATTCTGAGGTGTCAACTTTAATTACTAGCAGAATCCAGTGGAACCTGCGGACACGATACATGCACAGTACGTCATGCATAGCTCATCGATTAGCCGGCCACATACCATGCATGGAGTAAACAAAAGAGAATGTGCTCAAGACAGAAACACTCACCCAAAATGGTAAGGAAATAGAATATCACTTTTGAGTTCCTGCTTTGTAAGAAACTGCCACAGGTCTGCCTCCATGTCGTCGGGGTGATGCCGCAACACATATCCATTAACGATGTGTGGGTCAATGAACCCAACATCATGGATGTTCCTTACTCTGCATTCCTTAATCTTCATTCTGCATGTATAATAGCGGACACAACAATATAGTTAGGACATATATATAGTGCAGGCAATATGAACGAGATGGGGTAGAAATAAATCACTTACAGAACGTAGCAACTGATGATAGATTTGTCGAGCTCGCGCAGATTGAAAAGCTGGAACAATTCACTCAGATGAATTTGTACATAGTAATGTTTGAAGTGATGCTCATATCTAACTTCCGCATAAATATATTCGTTGGCGTTTTTATTTTTTATGTAACCCTTGTACCATTTCAGCAGACCTTTCATTTGTGGAGGTAGATCCTGTTCCTGCGCAGGCTCGACGAGAGGCCCATTCTTCACATATGTAATTACTACCTCCTTCACTGGCGCCTCATCAAGGCCTAACAGTTCACGAAGAGTAATACCTAAGTTGGCCGCTTGTTCTCTGGCACTCGTTGCAGTCAATCCAAGTGCTGCCGCAGCTGCTATGATATCGGGGTCATCCGGACCGGCGGCTTTCACTATAAGCGGGGCAATCGATTGTTTACTTTGTTCCCCGAGCTGGGCAACTCGTTTACTTTGTTCCGGATCGGGGTCATCCGCCCGCCCTTTCTTCTCCTTCAACATGAGTGCCTACCTACGAAGTTCACGTGCATAGTCCTCAGGCAGATTCTTCGCGGCTTGGGACGGTGTGCTCAAAAATGACTTAGCCCACTTCTTTTGCTCATCAGAAAATACTGGCTTGGGCTCGGGCTCTCTTTTCTTCTTGCAGTCCGCCTTCCATTTCTCAAGATCAGCAGTCGCGGCCGCGGCAGTTTCCTCGGCACTACGTTCCCAAGGCCTTGTGGGGAGAGGCTTCAGTGATGGCTCCGGTACCTTTGTGGTCTTAGGTACATAAGGGTCCGGGTTAATAATCCAGGACTGCTTCTGCTTCTTTGCCGGAGGTGGATTGGGGGGCGGCGTCTGATCACCCGCCGGACGAGGACTGGGGGGCGGCGTCTGATCACCCGCCGGACGTTGTGGACTGGGAGGCGTCGGCTGACGTGACGGAGGTGTAGGTGAACCGCCACCACCACCACCACCACCGCCGCCACCGCCACCACCACCACCGTAGGGGGTGGACTTGTTGTCCTTGGCGCCTCGCCTGGAAACTTGATAAACTTCTTTTGCCATAGAATGAAATAGCGCTTGACATCTCCAAGTCTTTTCTCCCCTTCAGGTGTAGCAATGTCAATCTCCAGGTCCTCAAACCCTTGGACTATGTCCTCCACCGTGACACGAGCATAGCCATCTTGAATGGGGTTGTTGTGGTGGAGTGCTCCAGGTAAACATGGTAAAGCACTGCCGATGGCTACCTTCATGGACATGTTCCCGATAGGATAATACAGATGACATTCTTTCCTCTCCTTTATATCGTCCACGGGGTAGCGAGGAGGCTCCGGTGCAGTAATTTCGACCACCAGAGGCTCCGGTGCAGTAATTTCGATCGTCGGTGCATCTGCACCAGCCGGTGGGGCCTCCGTGGAAGCCACGCTGCTTCTCCGCTGCTGGCTATCGAGATCCGCTGGATGATCTTCATGCTGCGCCCAAGCTGCATCTCTTTCGGCTACTAGTACACTCACGGTTTTCTTCATCACATCCATTTCCGATGCCAACCGCGCCACAACATCTGCTTCCCGATCCATCTTTCTCTTACGGCTTCTGTAACCGTACGGGTCATCGTTCTGGGGGAACCCTATTTTCCACGGAATGTGCCCCATGCCTCGTACACGTCCTCCGTGTTCAGGATTCCCGAGGGCTTTTGTCAGTGCGTCGTTCTCTTTGTTGAACTTGATCTTCCCCTCTTGAGCATCCCTCATTGCGTCAATAAGGGCTTGGGTGGGTTTCATTATTTTGCCCTGGTAAACACACTCCCCTGTCTCCGGGTTCAGCGTTCCCCCATGCCCGTACCACCAGCTTTTGGCCCTTGGGTCCCATCCCTCCGTACCTGGACGGATTCCTCGCGCCCTCAGCTCGTTCTCCATCTTCTCCAACCTAGGCTGCCAAAGGCGATACCCTCCTGGCCCCATAATATGATTGTACTCCTTCTTAGCCGCATTTTCCTTATTTTTTTCGATATTTGAATGAACTGCTCCGATTTCTTTTGCTTCACAAATTCTGGCCAATCATGTTTCAGTTTCTCATATTGTCCTTTGAAATCCGGAGTCTTGTTCTGCTTGACAAAGTCATGGTTTAGATTTTTCTTGAATTTCCGGAATGCGTCGGCCATCTTATGAAGAGCGAACTGTTTGACTAGCCTCCTCCTCTCCTTGTTTTCCTCAATCTTGTTACCCTCCTCATCGAATTTGTTGTATTCCGGAGGTAGAACGAAATGTTCCATAAGCTTCTTGAAGCAATCTTTTTTTGTTCTCTTATCGACAAAAGTGAAACCAGCAATTCGTGCCTTCTTTGGCTCATTCCACTCCTGGACGGTGATCGAGACATTGTCTCTAACAACGGCTCCGCATTGGCTGACAAACTTGATGGCGTTCTTGCGGGGCTCCAGCGGCCTGCCGGTTGCACTGTCGACAACCTCGATGGTGCATGTTTCTCCTTGTTTCATCGTCTTGGTTGCGCCACGCTTTGACGACGTACTCGATTGTTTCGACGATCCGGCCGAGGGCTAAAATAAGAAAGAGAGTCGCGCCCGTTAGTACACACATATTTATTCAAATCAGTTAGTTTGTATCACCAGAGGCTCAATGTATATATATACCTCGGCGCCGGAGGTGGTTGCTACTTCCATTTGAAGATCGTCGTTTATCGACGTTTGTTCGGCATCATCTTGCTGACGGCGCCCTTCATCTTCACCGTCAAGGTTCAGATAAGAAGAGACATCATCTTCTTCTTGTCCGGTCGGCACATATTGAATATCGCCGTTTATGATGCCGAACATATGTGCTTCACCGTCCGGATCATAGTTGTCCATAATCGGGTCAGCTCTATCGTCCGCCATTATGTCAGTCCTGAAAACATGTAGTAAAAACAAATTAATTAAGTGAAGAAGGGGGGCGGTGGCGGTGGCGGTGGCGAAAGGGCGGTGGCAAAAGGAGGGGGCGAGGAAGGGGTGGGAGAGGGTGTCGCGGTAGAGCGCGAGACGGGGCGGCAGACGACGGCGTCACGGAGAGGGAGGCGAGGACAACACACATGTATAACCCTCGCCATTTGGTTAATTATCAAATTTTACGGTTTTTTGTTAATTATCAAGTTTTAAGTTACTTTTTTTCTTCTTCCTTTTTCTTTCTTCTTTCTTTTGGTTTTCATTTGGTTTTCATTTTTTTCTTCTTCCTTTTTCTTTCTTGTTTTTTCTTCTTCCTTTTTCTTTCTTCTTTCTTTCTTCTTTCTTCTTCTTCCTCTTTCTTCTTTCTTCTTTCTTCTTTCTTCTTCTTCCTTTTTCCTTTCTTCTTCTTTCTTTCTTCTTCTTCCCTTTCTTCTTCTTTCTTTCTTCTTCCCTTTCTTCTTCTTTCTTCTTCTTTCTTTCTTCTTTCTTTCTTCTTCTTCCTTTTCTTCTTATTCCTTTCTATTCTTTCTTTCTTCTTCTTTCCTTTTTCTTTTTTCTTTCTTTCTTCTTCTTCCTTTCTTCTTCCTTTCTTCTTCTTTTTTTCTTCTTCCTTTTTCTTTCTTCTTTCTTTTGGTTTTCATTTGGTTTTTATTTGGTTTTTATTTGGTTTTCATTTTTTTTCTTCCTTTTTCTTTCTTGTTTTTTCTTTTTTTTCTTCTTCCTTTTTCTTCTTTCTTTTTTTCTTCTTCCTGTGTTTTTCTTCTTCCTTTCTTTTTTCTTCTTTCTTTTTCTTTCTTGTTTTTTTCTTTCTTCCTTTTTCTTTCTTCTTCCTTTGTTTTTCTTCTGTTTTTTTGTTTTCTTTTGTTTTTTCTTCTGTTTAATTTGTTTTTCTTTCTTCTTCTTCCTTTTTCCTTTTTCTTTTTCTTCTTCTTCTTTTTCCTTAAGCAGGGCCGGCCGGCGCCGGCCAGCAGGCGGACGGCAGGGCGCGCGACGGGCGGCGGGCGGGAGGGCGGCGGGCGGCGCGTGGAGGACGGCAGGCAGGGCCAGCGGGCGGCGGGCGGCGGGCGGCGGGCGGCGGGCGGCAGGGCGTCGGGCGGCGGGCAAGGGCGCAGGGCACGGGCGGCGGGCAAGGGCAGGCACGGGCGGAGGCGGCGCTCACTGGGGACGGGGGGCGGCGGCGCGCAGGGCTTCGGCATCGGGGCAGGGCTTCGGCGTCGGCGTCGGCGTCGATCGGCGTCGGGGCAGCGCTTCGGCGTCGAGAGAGAGGAGAATGGGAAGTGGCAAAACTGCCAAGTGCAGTATTTATAGACGCACCTTTAGTCGCGGTTGGTGTGGCGGACCGCGACTAAAGCCTAGCTTTAGTCGCGGTCCGCCACACCAACCGCGACTAAAGCTAGCCTTTAGTCGCGGTCCGCTACACCAACCGCGACTAAAGGGTTTTGGCGCCGCTTCGTTCCCGCGCAGGAAGAGCCTTTAGTCGCGGTTGGTGTGGCGGACCGCGACTAAAGGCTGGCTTTAGTCGCGGTCCGCCACACCAACCGCGACTAAAGGTCTGTGTTGGCACTAGCGCGGTGCGGTGGGATGTTTAGTCCCACCTCGCTAGCCGAGAGGCTTCGACAGTGGTTTATAAGCGCGGCTGCGCTCACCACTTCGAACTCCTCTCAAATGCAGGCTTACGGGCCTATTCTGTTACTATTAGCCTGTGGGCCTACTGGGCCTTCCTGCGGGCCTGAATCCTGGCCCAATAATGGGTTTCTAGTCGTATTCAGGCCGTGGTGGCCCAGTAGGTGGCATATTTCTTATTTTTTGCCTGTTTTTTGTTTTCATTTTTGCTTTATTTATTTTGTTTTGTTTCTACTTACAACAAAAAGCTTATTTATTTTATTTTATTTTGTTTCTAATTACTTATTTATTTTACTTTATGATAATTATTTTTGCTATTAAAGTTTCTAATTACTTATTTATTTATGTTATTAAAATCTTAAAAATACAATTATATATCAAAAAAATCAGAAAATAAAACTAATTCATTTTAAATTCCTGTTTTTCTTCTGTTTTTTTCTTCCTTTTTTCTTCTATTTTTTTCTTCTGTTTTTTTCTTCCTTTTTCTTGTTTTTCTTCTTTTTTTCTTCCTTTCTTCCTTTTTCCTTTTTTCTTCTGTTTTTCTTCTGTTTGTTTTTTTCTTATGTTTTTCTTCTGTTTGTTTTTTCTTCTGTTTTTCCTTTTTTCTTCTGTTTGTTTTTTTCTTCTGTTTTTCCTTTTTTCTTCTGTTTTTTTCCTTTTTCCTTCTTTCTTCTTCTTCCTTTTTCCTTTTAAAATCAGAAAAATAAAACTAATTCATTTTAAAATCTTAAAAATACAATTATATATCAAAAAAATCAGAAAAATAAAACTAGTCCCTTGAAGGTTTGACAAAAGGTTTGATACATCATTCAGTTCATCGACCAAATACAAAGTTTGGTACAATAAATTATTACACATTAATTCTTCCCTTGTGTCCGTGCTTGCTTACGATTGTGCCGTATCCATGGAGCATCCTCATCATTTAACTTAATGCTTGGGTCGGTGTTCACTTTGAAGGGCGGAATTTCAGCAAACATATTATAATCTTCTGACATGTCTGTCTTGTCCTCCACTCCCACGATGTTTCTTTTCCCTGAAAGAACAATGTGGCGCTTTGGATCATCGCATGATGTACTGATCGTTTTCTTATCTTTCCGTTTCCTCGGTTTGCTACTCATGTCCTTCACATAGAAAACCTGAGCGACATCTTTCGCTAGGACGAATGGTTCGTCAAGGTAACCAAGATTGTTGAAATCCACCATTGTCATTCCGTATTGCTGGTCCACCTTTACCCCACCTCCTGTTAGCTTGAACCATTTGCACCGGAACAAAGGGACCTTAAAGGAGGGTCCATAGTCAAGTTCCCATATCTCCTCTATGTAACCATAATATGTGACCTTTTGCCCATTCTCGGTTGCTGCATCAAAGCGGACACCACTGTTTTGGTTGGTGCTCTTTTTATCTTGGGCGATCGTGTAAAATGTATTCCCATTTATCTCGTACCCTTGGAAAGTCGTTATAGTCGAAGATGGTGTCTTGGCCAACATGTACAGCTGATCTACAACATCATTGTCATTCATTAAATGTTTTCTCAACCAACTGCCGAAAGTCTCCATGTGGGCCTTCCTAATCCAGGATTCAGGCTTCCCCGGGTTGTCCGAGCGTAAAATATTCTTGTGTTTCTCAAAGTACGGAGCCACCAAGCTGGAATTGGTCAGTACAGTGTGGTGTGCTTCAGTCAGAGAATGGCCGTCCATACATATCGTTGATTTCCTTCCGATCGTGCCTTTTCCACTTAGTCTCCCCTCGTGCCGCGATCGAGGAAGGCCAATCGGCTTAAGGTCAGGAACAAAGTCAACACAAAACTCAATTACCTCCTCATTTCCATAGCCCTTGGCGATGCTTCCTTCTGGCCTAGCACGGTTACGAACATATTTCTTTAATACTCCCATGAACCTCTCGAAGGGGAACATATTGTGTACAAATACAGGACCGAGAATGAAAATCTCTTCGACTAGGTGAACCAGGAGGTGCGTCATAATATTGAAGAAGGATGGCGGGAACACCAACTCGAAACTGACAAGACATTGGACCACATCGTTCTGTAACCGTGGTAGATCTTCTGGACTGATTACCTTCTGAGAGATTGCATTGAGGAATGCACATAGCTTCACAATGGCTACTCGAACATTTTCTGACAGGAGCCCCCTCAAAGCAATCGGAAGCAATTGCGTCATAATCACGTGGCAGTCGTGAGACTTCAGGTTTTGGAACTTTTTCTCCGCCATGTTTATTATTCCCTTTATATTGGACGAGAATCCAGACGGGACCTTCATACTGCTCAGGCATTCAAAAAAGATGACCTTCTCTTCTTTGGTCAGAGCGTAGCTGGCACGACCTTGAAACCATTCCGGATGCCGGTCATCAGGGTCTTTCAAACGTTGCTGGTCCTGCCGTGCTTCCTTTGTATCATTTGTCTTCCCATACACGCCCAAGAAGCTTAGGAGGTTCACGCAAATATTCTTCGTAACGTGCATCACGTCGATTGCAGAGCGGACTTCTAGGACTTTCCAATATTCTAGCTCCCAGAATATAGATTTCTTCTTCCACATGGCTGCGTGCCCGTCAGCTCCCTTCGGAACTGATTGTCCGCCAGGACCCTTTCCAAAGATGACTTTCAAATCCTTGACCATATCAAATACCTCAGCACCAGTGCGTTCTGCAGGCTTCGGCCGATGATCTGCCTTGCCGTTGTAATGCTTGCCTTTCTTTCTTACTGGATGAATTTTCGGAAGAAATCGACGATGCCCAAGGTACACGTTCTTCTTACAATTTGGCAAATGTACACTTTCAGTCTCATGTAAGCAGTGCGTGCATGCATTGTATCCTTTATTTGACAGTCCCGAAAGGTTACTAAGAGCAGGCCAATCGTTGATGGTTACGAAAAGCAACGCTCGTAGGTCAAATTCCTCTTGTTTGTGCTCATCCCACACACGGACACCAGGGCCCCACAGCTGTAAAAGTTCATCAACTAATGGCCTTAGGTACACATCGATGTCGTTGCCGGGTTGCTTAGGACCTTGGATGAGCACTGGCATCATAATGAACTTCCGCTTCATGCACAACCAAGGAGGAAGGTTGTAGATGCATAGAGTCACGGGCCAGGTGCTATGGCTGGAGCTCTGCTCGCCAAAAGGATTCATGCCATCTGTACTTAGACCAAATCTTATGTTCCTTGCGTCAGCTGCAAAATCTTTGAACTCTTTGTCGATCTTTCTCCATTGCGTTCCATCTGCGGTGTGTCTCAACTCCCCGTCCGACTTACGGTCCTCTTTGTGCCATCGCAACAACTTGGCATGCTCTTTGTTCCTGAACAGACGTTTCAACCGTGGTATTATAGGAGCATACCACATCACCTTGGCGGGAACCCTCTTCCTGGGTTTCTCGCCCTCAACATCGTCACCAGGGTCATCGCCTCTGATCTTATAACGCAATGCAGTGCATACCGGGCATTCATTCAAATTCTCGTATTCACCGCGGTAGAGGATGCAGTCGTTGATGCATGCATGTATCTTCAGAACCTCTAAACCTAGAGGGCAGACAACCTTCTTTGCTTCGTACGTACTGGCGGGCAACTCGTTATTCTTTGGAAACATATTCTTCAACATTTTCAGCAAGTTTTCAAATGCCGAGTCAGCTACACCTGCCTGTGCCTTCCATTTCAGCAAATCCAGTGTGCAGCCCAGCTTTTTCAGACCATCATCGCATCCGGGGTACAACGACTTTCTGTGATCCTCTAACATGCGATCCAAATTCTCCCTCTCCTTTTCAGTTTCGCAGCGTCTCCGTGCATCAGCAATGGTCCGACCAAGATCATCAACGGTCTCATCACGTGCCTCTTCTTCACCTTCACCTTCCCCTTCACCTTCCCCTTCACCTTCAGCATCCTCCATGAAAGTATCACCGAAATCAGCAAGATAGCTTTCATCGATGAAATCATCCCCTTCTTCATCTTCTTCCATTATAACCCCTCTTTCTCCATGCTTGGTCCAACAATTATAGCTTGGCATGAAACCGTGCCGAAGCAGGTGCAGGTGAACTTCTCTTGAGGAAGAGTAACCCTTCTGATTCTTACAGTCAACACATGGACAGATAACAAAACCCTTCTGCTTGTTCGCATTAGCCACTACGAGGAAATCTTTCAAACCCGTAGTGAACTCGCGAGAGAGTCGGTTACCGTACATCCATTGCCGATTCATCTGCATTATTATAATATAAAATATATAATTAACCATCATGCATTTGTTAAACTAACTAGCTATAAACAATAGAAATTAAACAATGAACAACACACATGCATATTTAATCAATGACACACATGCATGAAAGGTTCAAGTTGCTAACCGCGATCGAGGAGGAAAAAAATGAATGAGGAACCTCAAGTGTGGCTCTTGGGGCATTTCATCAAACACCTTGTGTGCATAAGAGGAACCAAAAGCAAACCTACACCCCCTTGTGAAGCTTGTGAAGAGAAGGGGCACCAAATGGCTAAGTGAGTGCGCTGAACTGGTATATATAGGGGAGGAGCTTTAGTCGCGGTTGGCCTGGCCAACCGCGACTAAAGGCCTTTGGGCACCTTTAGTCGCGGTTGGCCTGGCCAACCGCGACTAAAGCCCCTCACGTGCACCAGCTGGCCACCGAGCGCCCTGGGCGCAGGCATTTGGTCGCGGTTCGTCTGCCGAACCGGGACTAAAGGCTTCATTAGTCGCGGTTCCTACAGTTCCGCGACTAATGGGGCTGGACGGAAGCCTCTTTTTCTACCAGTGATAGAAGGAACATTATTGAAGATTTGGCACATACTCCATGTCTTAGAGGTCATCTACAACATGTTTTACCTTCTACGTAGCTGACCTAATTGTAACACCCCCCCCCCCCGGTACCTATATAAATCAAGGAATATGGCTCGTAGACGACACACAACAATCTTGTGGTAGGTCAACCTGTACTTTGTGCTTCACCCAAATCAATACAACACAAGTAGGACGTAGAGTTTTATCTCTTCGGAGAGCCTGACCTGGGTAAACCTCATGTCCTTGTTACCATCGCATCTAGGCTACTAGCTCGGGACCCCCTACCCAGATCTACCAGAATCGACTCTGTCGCCCAAACGCGTAGTTGGTGTGTGTGAGTCTCAGATATGGGGCGGAGCTATCGCTCTCTCTCACCACTCGCACGCGCACCACCAACTCACCGCCGCCACAGCGTGTGCGGCTACGCCCCCGGCGCGCAACTGATGACGGTGACCTTGCGTGCTGCTTCAGCTTAATCCTAGAGCTTCCACCGCCACCACCATTATTGACACCACTGCCGCACTGCGAAGCATGGGAGCCAGCCATCGACCCCACAGGGCTCTAACACCAATTGTTGTTGTTTGAGCTGGCCGAAGTCGAGAGAGAGAGAGAGAGAGAGAGAGAGAGAGAGAGAGAGAGCAAGTGACACTTAGTTTTGTGTTGCGTGCAATATGCAGCTTTTCTGTTTCTTCTCCTTTTATTTAGTGCTCAAAGCAAACTGTCTTGGAGTTCACCCAATGATTCAATCATGCCATCCCACAACCACAAGCATGCACAAACACACCTACAATCACGCGGAGGATCACATAGACCGCGTCCTTGGATTCGGCCTAATTGAATTTAACTGGAAATCTAGCGAACTGAACAAATTACAAAAATGCCGCCATGTCAGCAAACTCAGCTACCATGGTAGGCTTATTTCCTAACAAAGAAAAACATGTGGTTGCAACGAGATTAGGCTAACACTACCCTAGCATCCATGTCCTAAGGCACCGTGAAGCGTCTCTGTCAGAACACACCAACCATGGTAGAAAGAGTGGAAGGCACCTCCTTCCACTCCTAGCTTGGCATCAGCCACCTAGTTTGGGTCAACACCTCCACAATAGGAGGCGCCCATGCCTGCTTTCTCAGCGAGTCATGTTGGACGAGGGGCACAAACCAGTGGCTACGACCACCGCCGATTAAGCCTCGGTCCTAGCTCTTTTGACATGTCATAGGTGAGCTCGCATATCACCATGCGAGTGGCCATTGGTGCTGATCTACCGACGACACATCTGCGCTCAGAAGCCCAATTTGGACTGACACCACGAACGAACCACATGCCAAGAGAGAACAACGTGAAGGCTTGCACCAAAGCGGACAAGTCGGCCTTCCTTATCTTCTCGCCAACAGACGTCGTCTACCGCCTCAGATCCGATCCACTTCGCTCACACGTCCAACGAGCCCACCATCTTCGTCCTAGAGCCTCCTGTACACCGCCTTTCCGAGGCGTAGCCATCACCAGGAGCAGTTCTGGCACCGCAAGCCCCTTTTTCCAGCCCGCCACACCCATTAGCAGCAAGCCAGCTGCGGGCCACACCCACGACAGGCGTGCCATCGCAAGGACAACGGAGGCCCGCCAGATCCTCCCATGGCTGCCCCTAGCCCAGGTTTGAACCATCGCCGCCTTCACGAGCACACAACAGCCGCGCCGCGAGCCGCCGCCTACCTTGTCGTCGCTCCACCATCCACGAGCACGTCCTCGCCTTGAGCCACAACCTCCACTCTGTCGAACCTTGCGCATGCCTGATGCCTACGCCCCGTCAGGCCGCCCCACGCCGACCATCCTCGAGGAGATGAGAGGGGCCCTACCGCTGCCTCGGCGACTCCGGCCATTGGCTGCGGTCACTATGTAGTTGTAATATTTTAATAAAGCGATGTTCCACATATTGACTACATATATGTTGCTTTTTATATTAACTAGCAAAAGAGTATGTGCATTGCAACAAGAGAAAAATACCACACTCCCTAACCCAATAATCATGAGTCAAGACTCCAATAGGTCCATGTCCTTTATTTCAACACATGGCATCCCATCTTTATTACCACACTCCACCCTCGCCAACGGTTGCCTCAGGGCTCACAAATTCACAACGTGTTTGAATTTTGTCAATCCTAAGGCGTCTCTCTCTCGGCATAAGATGAGATTCTTTTTCTGTAAGGTTTTGGCGAGGCTTGCATGCGTGGTTGTAGATTATTTTCTTTCATCTCAAATTCTGATTTTGCTGAGGTGTTCATTTCCAATCCGGATAGCCAATATGAAAGAAAGACGAATCAACTATTGATTAATATTTCATCCTACATAGCATTTTAAAAACGGTTAACAGGTAAAATAACATCATTTTTCTAATCAAATACCATATACGACATGTTAAATTTAGAGTTAGGGTTTAAAACTATGTATAATTTTTAAAAGCATTTGATATGTATTACATGTTGATTAATTCAAATACCAGGGGGTTTACTGCGAAAGAGAAAATATGAGTTAAAACCGGTATGCAGGTTAATTACCGCACACATCAGAAGGTTTTTTTATGCAAAAACAAAAAGTCTGACTTAAAACTGAACTACGGGTTGATTACCAGAAACATCAAAGGGGTGTTTTATGCAACATAGCATGTCGGACCAAGAATATCTATTTTCTTTATTAGTAGTATTGATATTGATATTGATTTTGATTTTGATTTTCATTACATATCTTTGTTTTCTGTTGTATCATGTTTTAGATAGTTTGAAAATAGGCGGAAGGCACATGTCCTCACACATAATATTTCAACGATAGAAGAGACTTGGTTTGTAAGGATAGTTCGTGTGCAAACAAGGTACAAATAAACACTCGCGACTATTCAGGTGCCGTTCAGAGTGCGGCTGGAGTAGAAGTCCAAATAAACAAGCACAAGCTGCCGGGACTACTCCTTCGTTTCTAAATATAAGTATTTTTAGAGATTCCAATAAAAGACTACATAAAAAGCAAAATTAGTGAATCTACACTCTAAACTACGTCATATACATCTGTATGTAATTCATAGTGAAATCTCTAGAAAGATTTATATTTAGTTACGGAGGGAGTAACTAAGACTACCCATAATGTGAGTAGCATAAAGAGTACAGAGATGACACCATAATAAAAAAAGATAATGTAGCAGTTAATTAATGAGGAAGACAAATTAAGTAACATAGTTAGTTACTCACACTATGAATAACATCATAGTACATACCTGATACCCCTCGCAGAAAAATATATAACAGTACATACCAAGACAAGATAAGCATATAACCTAATAAATAAAGTATTGCATGACACTACACATATGTTATTCCTCCTTGTAGAGTTAGTAACATGCACTGATTACGTTACTCCCATCATGAGTAGAAGTACATAGTAGACATGTGGCGGTTCCGTAGAAGCAAGGCAACTGCATTGTGTATAGGGATTAAATTTTGGATGACCGGTTGATAACTTAAGTTGCAAGTTGGGACGCCTAGAGCCAAGAGTAATTTGTCCCCCGTTTCGACAGCCACATGCATCACTTTCACATTTATAGTACTGGCGATTGGAAGAATCAAATGTGGCCCAGGCTTTGTGATGCTTAGTAGCAGCAGCATTCAGCTGCTAGGCTATTACGATCATTTTTGCTCATATACTCCCTCCTTTTCGGTTTATAAGGCTCAATTCAAAAATCTCACCAACCAAGGTAGATGATGAGTGGTGGAATACTTTTTGTAGTTTGCAAAAGCACCCAATTAATGCTCTTGTTTTCCTCCAAAAAGTATGTTTACCAATGCATTAATTGCAATGCATGCATCCATAAATTACATGCATTGGTAAATTTTCTCTTAATACTTGCATGCAATGATTTAATGCACCTTGGAATCTGAACATGTGATGGGAAACAACCAAATTGAGCCTTATAAAATGGAAAAACTAAAATTTTGAAATAAGCCCTATAAACCGGAAAGGAGGGAGTACCTCAGTAGTGGGTAGTAACATAAGTGTGGTAACATGCAAAGGTTCTTTTATTAGGTTATAGACTCATATTGCATTGGGACATGTGATGTTACAGTAACTAACTAAGTTACTAGTACTACATTTCTCCTCATTAACTCATTGTCACATAAGCAAATTTACTGAGTTGGACTCGATGTTACTATCGAAGTTACTCCCACTGTGGCTAGTCTGAACAACAGTATAAGTACGTACTCCTGCCCAAATTTATTATTCCCTCGATCCAAAATAAATGCCACGGTTTTAAACTGGAGTCAGTAGTACATTTTTGTTTAATTAGCAGCACTGCAAGTGCGCAGTATTTGACGAATTCATGCGTGCAGACTTTCGGATCCGGACACCCGCCATCCATGGTTGGAGAGGAAACAACACAATTGCAGATATGCAAATGATACTGAAAATACTGCACGTACTAATTCGTTTTGGCTGCACAATGGCAACGTTGACATGAACACAGGGCATTAAGGTAAGACCTATAGTAGCTAGCTGCTGTCGATAGCAGTGTGGTTGTGCAAACCAACCGTAGTATATAAGAGCGTCTCCAGCCGTTGGACCTACACGAGGCATAAAAATCGCCGCCTAGGGGCGAGATGGCGATATAATCGGCTCTGGGGCGGTTGGGCACCCAGCCGTCGTCCCCAGGCGCCGATATCGGCTCATTTTTGGCGCAAGCATGGCCGCTTTTTCCCACTTTCGGCGAAAAATGGCCCGATATCGGCGCGAATCGGCCCATATTCGGCGTGGTTCGGTGTGAATTCTGAACTTAAGTAATTTTTTTATCACATAGTTCATCACAGAAAATCAATAGAAATCAAATAGTTCAACAAATAGTTCAATACAAATTATATAGTTCAACAAATAAAAACTCATATTTCATCACACGTCGAGCTAGGCGTCGCCCTTGAGCATCCATAGGTGCTCCACCAGATCCTGTTGCAATTGTTGATGCACATGTGGGTCTCGGATCTCCTGGCGCATATTGAGGTAGACAGTCCAGGTTGCCGGTAGCTGGTGATCAACTTGGGCAAGAGGAACCTGCATGTAGTATGGTTCAGTGTCAAACACTGGCTCTTCCTGCTTGCTCTCAATGATCATACTGTGGAAGATGACACATCAAGTCATGATCTCCCACATTTGATCTTTTGACCAGGTCTGAGTAGGGTACCGGATAACAGCAAATCAAAATTGGAGCACACCAAATGCCCCCTCGACATCCTTCCTCCAAGCCTCCTGAACCTTGGCAAAGTGAGACTTCTTGCCTCTTGGCACAGCGTTTGAGATAGTCTTCACAAATGTAGACCATCTCGGATAGATGCCATCAGCTAGGTAGTACCCCTTGTTGTAGTGCTGCCCATTGACCTCGAAGTTCACCGGAGGAGAATGACCTTCAACAAGCTTGGTAAAGACAGGGGAGCACTCCAGCACGTTGATGTTATTGTGAGTTCCTGGCATACCAAAGAAGGAGTGCCAAATCCAGAGGTCCTGTGTGGCCACCGCCTCAAGTCCCACACTGCAACCGCCTTTGGCGCCTTTGTACATCCCCTGCCAAGCAAATGAGCAGTTCTTCCATTTTCAATGCATGCAGTCGATGCTTCCAAGCATCCCAGGAAATCCTCTTGCTGCATTCTGTTCTAGGATCCGAGCAGTGTCTTCCGCATTGGGTGTTCGCAAGTATTGTGGTCCAAACACTGTCACCACTGCCCGCAGAACTTATAGAAACACTCAATGGTTGTGGACTCGGCCATGCGCCCATAGTCGTCGAGTGAATCATCGGGAGCTCCGTATGCAAGCATCCACATAGTTGTCGTGCACTTCTGGATTGAGGTGAATCCAAGTTTGCCGGTGCAATCCTTTTTTGCACTTGAAGTAGCTGGCGAACTCCCGGGTGGAATTCACAATCCTGAGGAAAAGCTTTCGGTTCATTCGATAATGACGCCAAAATACTTTGTCGCCGTGCAGTAGAGCATCGGCGAAGTAGTCGGAGTAGAGCATGCAGTAGCCTTCCAGACAATGTCGGTTCTTTGCTTATAGCCGCCCCAGCGCCGAGCCACCTCGACGCGGCTTTCCATTGCTCGTGAGCAGGCCGACGAGGGCGGCGAGGACAATGAGATGTTCCTCTTCCAGGAAGTCGGCATCGGCTTCCTCCTCCAGCAGCGCGGCGAGCGCCTCCTCGTTGTTCGAGTCCATCACCGAGCAGACAAATCGCCGAACACCTGGCGGGCGTGGTGGGCGCACACCCACTGGTATACCTCCCTGCGCGGTCTGGACGCCAAAAAATCGCCCGGACGGCGGTGGAGAGGCTGCCGCGGCGAAACCTCCTCCCTTTTCCAGCGGGGAGTGGCCTATCTAGTGGTGGTGGGCGGTGGGCGGCGCCGGGATCGGCAGGGTGGCGGCCAAGCGCGCGGGGATGGGAGGCGAATCTGGACGATAGGCTTGACTTTTCGCCTGACTGTGTGGCCCAGGCGTGTTTTTCCCTTGCGGCGGAGCCCCGAGCGCCCTCCTCCCCCAGTGCGCCGGGTTCCGCCCGCGACCGCCGGGCCCAAAAATGGGCCGAGCCGACAGATTTCAGCGTCTTGGGACGCGAGTGAAAGGTTTTTCCGGCGCCCGCGGGTAAAAAGGCGTCTGGGGGGCTGTTGGGGACGCGGCTGGAAATGCTCTAAGATTGGGCAGGTGGAGACGAGATAAAGCGTCGGGGTATTCGGCCATGGAAAAGACAGCGAAATAAACAAGTCAGAACAGCCCAAGAGATGATTGAACCGGCTGAATCCAAAAGAGTCGCCACCGATCGTGCTCCGGACTTCCGGATCTCTGGCACAAAACGACCACGGCGAAAGCAACGGCAACCGATAATCTCTCCATCGCTGGACGATGCTAGTTAGGGCACTGTCATTCTTAAAGGAGACATGGATATGTTGTCTCGCAAAAAGATTTTTTTTCTTTTTCTGAGCGAAGTCTGGCGGGCACGCCTTCCATACATGGCCCGGCCCAACGCAGGAGCAGCGCTGGCTCACTCGCCAGAACAAACATTGGTTCACCTGACGTCACGCAGACGACATGCTAACGTCATGCTAATATTTTTTCCTTCCTCTTCATATGTAATCTAACTGAACATCTTTTCAAACTTAAAGTTAATTCAAAAAATTAAGACATTGGATCTGAAAATTGTTAAAACAATATACAAAAATGTTAGCGCAATTGAGAAAATCTTGATACCTTTCAGAAAAATGACCCTGGCAAGAAAAAATGTTCTTGTGTTTTGAAAAAAAGTATGTGAAATTTTCTAAAAATGTGTATACAAGTAAAACAAATGTTTGCATAGTATAAATATTGTTTCGTACCATTTAAAAAACACATATGACATTTTAAAGAAACATTCCCGCTTTCAAAAAGATGTTGATTATTGTAGTTCAAAATTAAATCATGTATTAAAAATGTTAATCTTGTCTTTAAAAGTTTATTTAGAAAATATATTTTAAATTTTTGTTTGAAAAATAAACATGTATGAAAAAATATTATATGTATACGAAAAATATACTATGTGTATGAAAAAGGTTGACATCCAAACATATACTTGAAAAGGAAACCATGTATTTGAAAAATGTTTAATGTCTACAAATCAATGTCCTGGCATATTTGAAAAATGTTCAACGTGTATAAAAAATGTTCACATGTACACTAAAATGTGCATTGTACATTGTAAAAAATAGAAATGGGTTGAAAATAGAAAAATAAAGATAAAAGATTACAAAAGAAGGAAAAAACACCTGAAAACCAAAGAAACTAATGAAGAAACAAAGAAAAGGTGAAAACAAAAAAAAATATGGTGAGCAAACTGAGAAAAATATAAGAAGGAAAAAAGCAAAGAAAGTTGAAGGAAAACAGTGGTGAAATGAAGAAAACCAATGAATAAACGAACAAAACCGTATATAAAAATTAAGAAAACACAAAAAAGTAAAATGTACACGTGTTTCATAAACAAGTGCATCGAAGTTTTCTAAAAGCTTATACAATATACATAAATACCTATGTAATTTAGAACAATAGTAAACATGTATAAAAGAATGTTTCACGTGTATAGGAAAAATATATGATGTGTAGAAAAAAGTTAGATATCAAAACACATAATGTAAAAAATGTTAACCATGTATAAGAAAGATGCTAAACCTGTATAAAAAAATTATATGTATACCAAAAATGTACAATGTGTACGAAAATAATAGATATCAAATTTTATATTTTAAAAAATTGTTAATCATTTATTTAAAAAATTATATTCTGTATTGAAAAGCATCAAATGTGTATAAAAAATCCTCGGATGTATAATAAAAATGTATGATGTGTACGAAAAAAATAGACATCCAAACATATATTTGAAAAAATGTTAATCATCTTTATGAAATATGTTAAATATGTATTAAAAACTATTTTAGATGTACAAAAAAACATGTACAATGTGCACAAAAAAAGACATATTAAAACATATATTTGAAGAAAAATATTTATCCTGTATTTGCAAAATGTTAAACGTGTATTGAAAAAATATTCTTGAAGTATACGAGAAATGTAAATAAACAATGATACCAGAGAAAAAATAAAAAGGAAGAAAATAAGAATTGAGAAAAACCATAGTGAAACGGAGAAAGAAGCAAAAGAAAGAGCCGATGAAAATGAAGAGAAAAGAAAGAAAAGAAGAAACACAGTAAAAACGAAGAATAAAAAACAAAACAGGTAAAATGAAAAACAAAAAATACAGAATTCGGTGAAGAAACCAAAAGGAAAAAAAACCTAAAGAAAACGACAGCGAACACAACTACAAGCGAGGGAGGGCAAACGAGCGCTAAGAATGGTCCTACCCAGTATGGTACAGACACACAAAAAGCAAAGCTACTCCGGCGTTTAGCATGATATGGCTTTCCGAAGTCTAGTGAACTGATGATGGTGCCGGTGCATGGGAAGTTAGGCCTGAATGTCTGCGAATGCTATATCTTGCTTATATCAAGTATAGCATTCGCCTCGCGTGATGCACAGACTAAGGAATAGCCAAGTGGTTGGAAGGGGTTGATGCCTTCCCATCCACCCAGATTTAAGGCACGGTACTTGCAATTTGGATTTAGTGCACCAATTATACTGTAGGGGGTTCCCTTACAGTCTATCTATAAAAAAAATGCACGTGCATATAGAACCAGCCCATTAACTCAGATCGCCTGCTCGTGAAGACGACGTACTGGTTTGGTCCCTTTCTTGTTTTTTCTGTCCAAACATATTTTAGACCATATTAAAAGTTGAAAAGATTTTTTAAAATTTCTGAACCATTTCTGAATTTCGAGGGTTTATTCAAATATGTTTTTTTAACTCCTACATACATTTAGTTTTGAGAACGCTTTTTCAAACTCCGGTTATTTTTTAGTTTTGCGAACATCTTTTAGTTTCGTTTTAAATTTGAGAATGTATCCAAAAATGAAAAAGAGTAAAAGAAAATAAAATAAAAGTTTCACAAAATTGGCTCGGCAGAAAGAGAAACAGAAAAACGTAAAAGAAAAGAAAAAAACAACGCAGTATAGCAGCTTAATGGGCCGGACCGGTTTGGTCACCGATGTCACAGTATTTCCCTTGTTCTTAATTTTTTTGTCCTTTATCCTTTTTATTTAAATTTTAAATGAATATATTTAAAAGTGTAGCGGGCACACTGATGCCTCAAGCAACCCCATACATGGGCCGGCCCGGCACATGAGTAGCGCTCGCTCACTAACTCGCTCCTCGCCTGCGAACACGACGTGGGTTCGCATAACATCACCCTGATGACATACTGACGTCCAGTAATATCCTTTTATTATTTGTTTAGATTTGAAATGGATATATTTTGAAAACTTCAATTTTGATTAAAAAACTTATGCTTGAATTTGAAAAAAATTAGGACAATATAAGAAAATGTCAACGCTTAAAGATATTGATAGCTTCTAGAAAAATGTTCCTGCCATAAAAAAGAATGTTCGTACCTTTTTCAAGAAAATGTATGATAACTTTTAGAAAAAATATGTAAAATTTGAAAAAAATGTTTGTGTAGTTTAATAAAAATGTTTCGTACTACTAGAAAAATGTGCGTGACAAAGCTTTCAAAGAAATGTTGATTATTGTATTAAAAAATAATCGTGTATTAAAAAATATTAATATGGAATGTAAATTTTTTATTTTAAAAATATATTTAGAACATATATTTGAAAAAATGAACATACATATAATTTTTCTTATATCTATACAAAAACTATAATATGTGTATGAAAAAGGTAGACATCCGAACATATACTTGAAAAAAAATCTTGGATTTGAAAATTGTTTAATGTGTGCAAAACAATGTTCCTCACATATTTGAAAAATGTTCAACCTGTATATCCACATGTAAACTAAAAATGTGCATTGTTTATTGTAAAAAGTATTACTGTGTTGAAAAATTAAAAGAAATAAAAAAGAGAAAACATTAGAAAACATGGAAAACACCGAAAAACAAAATAAAACTGATGTAGAAACAAGAAATGGAGGAAAACCATAGAAAACCGTTGTATAAACAATGGAAAGTAAGAAAACATAAAAAAATAAGTCAAAGAAAAATCAGTGACGAAATCAGGAAAATCGACGAATAAACAGACAAAGTCGAATGAAAAGAATAAGAAAAACGAAAAGTAAAATGTACACGCATTTCAGAAACAAGTGCATGGATTTTAAAATAAATGTTTATACAATATACAAAAATGTTTGTGCAATGCAAAAAAATGTTTCACATGTACAAAAGATATGTTGTGTATGAAAAAATGTAGACATCAAAACATATATAGTTTTAAAAATGTTAATCATTTTTTTGCTAGACACGTTTTTCAAATATATGTTTTGATAAGCATGTATAAGGAAGATGCTAAACCTGTATAAAAATGTTTCAGATGTATACCTATAATGCACAGTGCGTATGAAAACAATAGACATCAAAATTTATATTAGAAAAAATGTTAAGAATTTATTTAAAATATCAAACCTGTATTTAAAAAGCGCTAAATATGTATAAAATATTTTGGATGTATAAGAAAAATGTATGATGTCTAGAAAAAAGTAGACATCCAAACATATATTTAATAAAATGTTATTCATCTATATAAAAATGTTAAACCTGTATAAAAACTACTTGAGATGTGTACACAAAATGTACAATGTGTACGAAAACATACATATTAAAATGTATAATTAAAGAAAAATGTCTATCATGTATTTGAAAATGTTAAACCTGAAATGAGAAATTGTTCTTGACGTATACTAAAAATGTACAAAAACAATGAAACCGAAGAAAAACTAAGAAAACTAAGAAAAAGGAAGAAAATAAAGACAAGAGGAAATAAGAAAAGACACAGTGAAATGGAGAAAGAAACAGAAGAAAAAATCAAAGGATATAAAGGGGAAAAAAGAAAGATAAGAACAGTGTAAAAATCGAGACTAAAATAAAGCAAACATGCAAAAAAGAGAACAAGAAGAGAACACAGAATCCGGTGAAGAAACAATAGAACAGAGAAAATGACAGTAAACTCAAAGGCCAGCAAGGGACTGCGAACGAGTGGTAGAGTGGGCGGCCCAGTACTGTACAGCCACATGAAAAGCTTCAAAGCTAGAAGCTACCGCGGTGTTTAGTGTGACTAGCACAGTGCTTGTGCGTTGGTACGAAGTTATTAAAAAGGAGAGACGTTAGGGCATCGACTTAGAAGATGATCAATTGTTGTTAGTATCTTGCACGATGCACGCAAAAAAAGAGAGCAAAAATACAGTAAGAGGGATGAGGTAGGCGTCGAAGAATTTGAAGTGACCGTAATAGGTCCTTTGAAAGATTTGTAGTGAGATAACATTTTGTATTTGGAAACATGGGAGAACGGGCAATACAATTTGGTCACTCTCCTATGGTATGATGCAGAACTTGAAAATTTTATTGGGAAGAGAAACTAAAACCAAAATCATGATTTTGAGCTTGAGTCATATTTTTTTAATTATTATTTGTGTCTTCTACATGAGTGTTGCCTTCCTGTTAAAGTAATATTTGTTTGTTTGTTTGTGTTAAGTACCACACATGAGTAAAATATAATTGTTTATATGCTTCGTGGAAGCTTGTTACTTCCACATGCGAAGAGGAAGAGGAGTGTATTTGTTTATTGTGAAGATTGTTGGCCCCACAAGTGAACTCACCATCAACTTTAACCTTTATAAGTAGGAAAGATATGACTCTCGTGAAGTCTGGCGGATGATGGTGTCGGTGCATGGGAAGGAAGGCCTAGATGACTACAAATGATATATCTTGCTTATAGCGAGTATAGCATCCGCATCGCCTGAAGCATGCGCATATAGAGCCGGTCCTATTTGTGTTTTTTTTTCTTTGAACATTTTCTAAAACTTCAATAAAAAATTCAAATTTCTGAACATTTTCCGAATTTTGAGAAAAAAAATTAAAACTCCGATCATTGATCATATATATGAAAAACGTTAAACTTGTATAAAAAATGTTTTAGATGCATACCAAAATAAACCGTGTTATGAAAAGTTAAAAACAATAGACATAAAAACATATATTTGAAAAAAAATGTCATTTATGTATTAAAAAATGTTAAACATGTATTCAAAATTGTTTCGGCTATATAAGATAAATATACAATGTGTACGAAAAAAAAGCAGATATTGAAACATATATTTGAAAAATATTAACCATGTATACGAAAAATGTTAAACATGTATAAAAAAGATTTTAGATATATGAAAAAAATGTACAACAAAAAAATTAGACATTAAAACATATATTTAAAGAAAAAATATTAATCATGTATTTTAACAAATGTACATGTATGCAAAAAATGTTCTTGACATATACAAAAAATATAAGTGAAAGAAAATTTTAGGCATGTGTAAGAAAAAAGGAATAAAACCCATTATAATCACTGCAAAGAATGGAAATAATGAAACTGGGAAAGAAACAAAGAAAACTAAAGAAAATATCAAAGAAAAGAAAAGACAACAAATAAGGAGAAAGAAACAAAAGAAAACCGAAGAAGAACAAAGAAAAAGGAAAGAAAAGAACCAACATGGTAAAAACCGACAATGAAACCAAGAAAACTGGCAAAAAAAGGAAACTGGTGAAGAGACAAAAAGGAGAGGAAAACGAAAAAAACAGAGAAAGCGGCAGCAAATAGAACAACCAAGGAGCAAGGATAAATGTGCGTGAAGAATGGGCAGGCGAGACATAGCCAACCCTAACTTTGAGCAAGATGTAGCTCTCACGAAATCTGGTGAATTGATGATGATGGCGGTGCATGGATAGGGGGTGTTTCCTATTTAACGCTGCAGGCGCCCGTTGATATGCATTTTCGCAAAATGGCACCTGCAGCGCCTCGTGCTGGGCCGGCCATGTACGGGTGCCCCAAGTTTTTCTTCGTCTATGTTTTTTAACGCAAAAAAAGCGATAGAACAAGTTTAGAATCTGGGACCTCACTCATCGTTCCATACTTGCGTTACCACCCCACCACACAGCAGTTTTTGGTAAGTTACGACCTTTCTTTTCTTTATTCTCCCTTTCTTCTTCTTTTTTCCATTTTCCTTTTCCCTTTTTTGTTTTCTGTTTTTTCTCTTTTTGTACGAACAGGTTCCCCCTGCATCCTTTTGAATTTGATGATTTTTTTAAATTCAATAAACTATTTCGAAATTCTATGAACTTTTTCAAATTCGGTGAACATTTTTCAATTTGGATGAACCTTTTTCAAAATCGATGAACTTTTTTCAATTTCGATGAACTTTTTATGAAACTTTTCTAAGCTAATGAACTTTTTTTCAAAATCAGCGAACTTTTTTCAAACAAGTAAACTGTTTTTGAAAATTTGATGAACATTTTTATTCAAAATCGATGAAATTTTTGTTCAAAATCGGTGAACTATTTTCAAAATCGATGAATTTTTTCCAAATTCGTGAACTTTTTTTGAAACTTCATGAACTTTATCCTAAATTTTGCGAACTTTTTCAAGTTCGTGAAGGTTTCTCAAATTCACGATTTTTTTTCAGTTTTTACGAACCTTTTTAGTTTAATGAACTTTCTTGAAATTCATGTTTTTTATATTGTGCATTCATTTTTCTTTTTCCTTTTCATTTTATCATAAAGTAATATTGTCGGTGCACTAAAGTTTGGGTTCTTTAGCACCCCATACTTGTGCACGGGCAGTCGTAGCCACCTCCGCGGCAAGGCATGAGAGGGCGAGCGGGACAAATACAAGACTTAGAAAAACAGCCAAGTCAGAGAACAAAGGATGAGTTTGACCCCCGACAAGATCCTTGCCGGGGCGGCTTACAGGGCACCAACTAGAGCACCTCCCTTGTGGTTGGGAGCTCTGACACCATCAACAATGTTAAGACCAGAATCCAAGGGCGCGCGTAGTGGCGTGCAGATCTTTGTGAAGGCCAGAAGACGAGACGCCAGCAAGATCCCTGCCGAGGATGCCCACAAGGCCCCGGCAAGATCCTTGTCGAGGACGTCCACGAGGCCCCTGCAAGAACCTTGTTAGGGACATCGGCAAGACCACGGCCAGACTCAACTGCCCAGTCACCACTCCAGTACGGGGGGCTGACCTGTCAGCCTGGCAGGTGCCCGCATGGTGGCATGCAGATCTTCGTGAAGGTCCAGACACGTCTCTAGCGCAGTAGCTGGCCAGCCAACTTGACACCGCATGCCCCATCACATGGACACGTGTCGAGACGGGGCGGGGCGGCAAAGGATGGGACGGGCTCTCTCCCCGTCCCTGATAAAGCTAGAGGGCACGTAAGTGGCGCATTTAATGCGTTTGTCCTTAGATGACCCAGATAAGCATGTATATTGTAGCGGTTCGCAGCTCCTGCATACACGATAGTTACTTTACACCTCTTGTATACAACTGTGGTAGCCCCTTGGTCATATAAAAGGAGGTCCACGGCGTACTAGGGAAGGATTCGGCTTTTTGGACCTCTCGGCCCAACCTGCATGCGTAGCAACGAGCCGAAGCTCAAGAACACCGAATACACAATCAAGTAGGACTAGGTTTTTACGCACCTCTGCGGCCCGAACCTGGGTAAAGACCTGTGGTGTTGATCACTAGATCTGTTCTTTGCTTAGCCCCTGTCCCCTGCCAAACCGTAGAAGGGACCCCCGGTGGTCTCATAGGTGTCGTTCCACGACAAATACATGTTGGGTAAATAATAAGGACTATGTGTCCTCAAAATAACCAACATGGAGAGATCGGCCTAGTGGTTGTGTTCGAAATTGACCGCACAAGTAGTCAGAGTTCGAATCCTGGCTTTACCACATTTCTGGGTATTTTTTGCGGTCTAACAACATCGCTGCACCTTGCTCCGTTTCTTGGGCCAGCCCAATTCGCGACCCAAGAATCCTGGCTTTACCACAGGCTACAGCTTTGGCGGAGTTCATTGCAGAATGGACCTCAATGCCTGATGAAGAAATTCAAGAGATCACTCTCCCCGGCAAGGAAGCAAGCCACGACTGGGTTATGTACTTTGATGGGGCTTTCTCGCTGCATGGCGCCGGTGCCGGCGTCTACTTGTCGTGCCCACCGGAGAGCACCTCAAGTACGTAGTCCAAATGCATTTTCCCCGGGAGAAATCAACGAACAACACCGCGGAGTATGAGGGGCTGCTCTCCGGTCTCAGGATCGCGGCAGACCTTGGGATTAGAAAGCTGATCGTCCGTGGGGATTCGTAACTCGTGGTGAAGCAAGTGAACAAGGATTATCAGAGCCCGCCGATGGAAGCTTATGTAGATGAAGTGAGCAAGTTGGAAGAGCGTTTTGACGGTCTACAAGCAGAGCATGTTCCTCGAGCAGAGAACAACATTGCTGACGGCCTGTCGAAACATGCTGCCCTCAAGTTACCTGTGGAACTTGGGACCTTTGTGCCCCAACCGACTCAGCAATCCATAGAACCATCGGCAGGGCAGAATAAGCGAAGAAAATCAGGCCCCGACAAGTATTTTCCTGCCGAGCTCCCAGGAGCCACCGGCAAGGATGTTGCCGGGAATGCCAAGCTTGCCGAGAAGCAACAGGCTCCGGCAGGGCCTCAAGCCCTTCCCGTAGAGACAACCGCTCTCACGGAAGAAGACATGCATTTGGTCCTTGCCGTCGAGCCTCAGGCTCTGTCATGGGCGCATCACACCATTCAGTTCGTCCAAACAGGGGAACTCCCCGAAGAACAGGAAGAAGCAGAGAAAGTATCCCGTTGGTCTGCCATGTACCAGTTTGTGGATGATGTCCTGTACAGGAAAATACCGAACGACGTGCAATTGAAATGTATTCCCCGGGGGGACGGACTGGAGCTGTTGGCAGAGATACATGGAGGCATATGTGGCTCTCACATAGGATCAAGGGCCCTTGCCGGCAAGGCGTTCCGCCAAGGTTTCTTCTGGCACACTGCTCTCTAGGATGCAGCTGCACTAGTAACCAGGTGTGAAGCGTGTCAGTTCCATTCAAAGAAACTTTATCAACCAGCTCAACCTCTTCAGACAATCCCTCTTTCCTAGCCATTTTCAGTCTGGGGGCTCGACGTATTGGGCCCCTTTTCCCGTGCTGTCGGGGGCTTTGAGTACTTGTACGTTGCAATTGACAAGTTCACAAAGTGGCCAGAAGTGGAGGCGGTGAGAAAGGTGACAACACGGTCAACCATCAAGTTCTTCAAAGGGCTAGTTTGCCGTTTTGGTGTGCCAAACAGAGTCATCACCGACAACGGCACGCAGTTCACAAGCCGCGCCTTCATGAAATACGCCCAAGACCTCGGCAGCAAGATATCTTTTGCTCGCGCACCCACGAAGCAACGGCCAGGCGGAGAGGGCAAATGCTGAGGTGTTGCGAGGCCTTAGGACTTTTGACAGGCTGCACAAATGCGGAAGACGCTGGATTGGCGAGTAGCCGGCGGTTCTTTGGTCAATCTGAACAATGCGAAATCGAGCCACCGGCCAGATACCCTTCTCCCTCGTGTACGGGGTAGAAGCAGTTCTCCCCACGGAACTCACGTACGGATCACCTCGAGTGCTCGCTTATGATGAGCTTGAGCAAGAGCAGTTACGGCAAGATGACACCACGCTCCTTGACGAAGATCGTCTTCGGGCTGCTATGCGAGCTGCGCGCTACCAGCAAGCCTTGCGCCGCTACCATAGCCGCAAGGTTCATGCCCGAAGTTTTGAGGAAGGCGACCTTGTTCTTCGGCGCGTTCAGTTGGCCAAGAACTCCAACAAGTTGACGCCAAAGTGGGAAGGCCCTTATCGAGTAATACGGGTCATCAGGCCTGGCACGGTCCGCCTGGAGACCGAAAACGGTATCCCAGTGAACAACTCCTGGAACATCGAACATCTTCCCAAGTTTTACCCGTAAGGCGCAGCTGCCGGGCCCCCCGGCAGGCCACCTTTTGTACAAGCCTTGCCGGCAAGGCATGTGACCCTTTGTACAAAGCCAGTCGCAGACCCTGAGCAACAGATGAATAAATGAAGCGTTGGCGCCCTAAGAATTAGCATGCATGCTAGATTGAGTTTCTCTCTGGTAGGGTTGATAGTGCTTAGCGCAACTAACCCCTAGCATAGAGGTCGAGTGCGTGTGCCTTTTTGTCTCTTCCAGTCCTCTTTGGTTCACAGGCTGCACGGGCGCTTCAGCGGAACTTTTTGAAGTAAAGGAGACGAATTGGCACCCCGGCCCCGGCAAGCCAAGGCTGCCGGGGGCAGCAGATTCTGATAAGTCTTTTCTCCCCAACTGCGTACTTCCGTATGAAACTTGAACGTACGAAACTTTGCCCTATCTCATGCCACCGTGCTCCCTCTTCCCTGTGCCTAAAATCCCCTTTTGGGCTAGGGGTTGGTTGTAGTTGCGGTGAAAAGGGAATGGGCGAAGGGCCTAATCCTACTTTGCCCCTACCTCCGCCAAGGGTGTGAGCATAGTCAAGGTGTGAAGCGAGAGAACGACAAGGTCTTTTGCCGGGATGACGTTGTTTAATGAATAATAACAAGGACCTGTTCCTTGGTGTGAGCCTCGCTTACGCACAAATGAACCCGGCAAGAACCCTTTTTCTTCATCAATACATTAATTTAACAAATACAATTCATACAAAATGTAAGCATAAGCTAGGGGTTACAGAGTTCAAATTCAACAAGTGCCCGCAGGCTTAAGATCTAAAAAAGGTAAGATGCCCGTAATCCCTTTCTTGTCCCTCTCCTCAGGAAGCGGACCAAGATAGCAGGAGGGCAAAAGGAGCGCCTAGGTGAAGTACACGCGGCAAAAGACACCAAGAGAACACCCTGGCAGCCGTCCAGAAGAAGGCTGGTGATGACAGTGCCGGGAGAGAAGCCGAAAGATGAGGTAGCGGGCTGGCAATACGCGATGAAGGCGTCGGTGCCATCATACTCCGACTTGACGGCCTGCCACCCGCCTTCTTCGTCTTCTCCGGCCTTCCAGCACCGGCCGCTGGAAGCGGCGGCCCTGGGAAGTTCAAGGAGCTGGCTTGGGAGGCCACCGCCAAGAACCACCCCCCAGCAAATCGCTCTGCCGGGGAGAAGGCCAGGTGCAAATGATGGTGCTGCCGACGTTGCCTAGGGACGGGGCGCCCGACATCTAGTCGGGCCCGTCCCCGTCGTCCTCCCCACCGGCCTCCTCCTCGTCACTGTCGCTCGAGGAGGAGCTTTCATCATCAGTTGAGCTCTCCGCGCAACACCCTAGCCGGATTCCCGAGCGCCCAAAAACCTTGACGGAGAGCACGTCAGCCTCCACTAATTTGAAGCGGAGGACGTGCCCCTTCATCAGGCAGTGGGCGCATGCGAAGGTTTTCCAACTACGATGAAGAATCATTACATGAGAGACAGGGGAGTTTACATTCACCCACACGTCGCCTTTGCAACATCCCTTCATGCGAAGCCTCAACCTCGATGGCTGGTCAACCTCCAGCACCCTCGCGAACGCCTCGTGAAGACGGAGGCAGCTACGCGGCGGTTCGCGCAGCTGTAGGATAAACTCTAGCACCGTGTCTCCGACATGGCCACTTGACGAAGCAGGGGGAGATGGTGGTGGAGACGGTGGCGCCACAGGTGCCCCCTTCCATGTCCACCTCTGCCTCGCCCACCTCGCCGACCGCGGCCCCATCCAGCACCTTCGCCTTGGGCGTCTGGCTCTTCCTTAACCGCCGCGGCTCTCTGGCGAGAGGAAGATCTAGTCGCCTCCGCAGAAGGACGGCCGCGACCGCGCCCTCTCGGCATGATGGTGGATGAAGAGCGGGGAAGAAGAAGACGCGAGGGTATGCCCCCTTCTCCTCCCAATCCCCTTTTTATAGCAAAGCAGGGAGGGCTGGGGGCTGGCTCTACGCCTCCTCGGAAGAGTCCTTTAAAGTTCGGCTCATTAAAGCCATTGGCAACGAGCGAGGCCGTCGACCGCCCTCCCCGCGGCAATCAAAGGCGCATGGGTATCCGCCATGGCACGCCCTCCTATATCCCACGCGTCCGCCACCTACCCCGCGCCATGCATGCGGCGTATGTGGCAAAAAAGGCGGTCATAGTGGGAAGCGTGGAATAGCGATTACTGCCCCGTGAATAAAGGTTGTTCACAGGCCACCACAAGCGCAAACAACGAGAATATTACGACAGTTATTCCCCACCACACATGCTCGCGCACTGTTTGGGCCTGGCCCAATGACGCCTCGCATCCGTGCATGGCCCAGGCCCGGGGCTCCTGTCGGTGTACTAAAGTTTGGGTTCTTTAGCACCCCATACTTGTGCACTGGCAGTCGTAGCCACTTCCGCGACAAGGCATGAAGAGGGCGAGCGGGAGAAATACAAGACTTAGAAAAACAACCAAGTCAGAGAACAGAGGACGAGTTGGACCCCCGACAAGATCCTTGTTGGGGCAGCTTGCAAGACCCCAGCAAGGTCCTTGCCGGGACAGCTTATAGGGCACCAACTAGAGCACCTCCCTTGTGGTTGGGAGCTCTAACACCATCGACAACATTAAGACCAGAATCCAAGGGCACGCGTAGTGGTGTGCAGATCTTTGTGAAGGCCAGAAGACGAGACGCCAACAAGATCCCTGCAGAGGGCGCCCACGAGGCCCCGACAAGATCCTTGTCGAGGACACCCATGAGGCCCCGACAAGATCCTTGCCGGGGACATCGGCAAGACCGCGGCTAGACTCAGCTGCCCAGTCACCACTCCAGTACGGGGGGCTGACCTATCAGCCTGGCAGGCGCCCGCGTGGTGGCATGCAGATCTTCATGAAGACCCTGCCACCTCTCCAATGCAGCAGCTGGCCAGCCAACTTGACACTGCATGCCCCATCGGTATGGGCGCGTCACTACTCCAGGATGCTGCTAATGCGACACTACAATCAGAGACCCTTCGAGAAACTGTGTGTGATGCCATAATCGCAAACGGTGGTGTATGAAAACCATCAGAAATGTATAAAACGTTTGCGATGGCTGATGCATCAAACACGGTTCAGGTTTTAGTTGCGTGTGAAATGAAGGGCATACGGTTCAGTTTAATTATCTGTTTGCGATGAGGAGGAACAAAAGAAACAGGCAGCCAGATGAAGGTCTGTGCGATATACAACATACGGTTCACTTGGATGAACTGTTTGTGATTAGGCAACACAAAAGAAACGGGCAGCCAGAAGAAGGTGTGTGCGATATACATCATACGATTGACTCGGATGAACCGTTTGTGATTAGGCAACACAAAAGAAACGATCAGCCAGATCAAGTTGTGTGTGATATACGGCATGCGGTTCACTTAGATGAACTGTTTGCATTGACACAAGAGAACAGAAACGGTTCAACTTAACAAGACGTCTGTGTTGTGCGATGGGATTGCATGCGGTTCACTCGGCCCTTATCGTCAGTGTGTGACCTCTGTGGCAACCGTTCGCTCCCCAGGCGCCTCTTCGTGTACCGTGGCAACCGTCCACCGACTCTTCGCCTTTCCCTCTCGATTTGGAACTGTTGTCGCACGCTAGCTCTTCCTCCCTCCTCCATTTGCCTTCACTCTTCCTTCTGCCATTGTTTGATCGTCTTCTCCATGGAGGGAACAAGCCGGAAAAGACCCCGCTATTCTTGCCCCGATCTAAATGATGACACGGTGGAGGAACTCATTGATCGGTGAGACGTCATCACCTCGGCTAGCATGGCAGGTTCGTTCAAGACCATTCTCGACTCAACTAGTAACATCACTACAAGGAACCCAAGGGTCCAGGAGCGGTTTGATCTCCCTTATCTTCTTCGCTATAAGCATGTTCGCATGGGCACGGACGACCGAGGCCTCGCCTTGTGCAAGTTGATGCCGCTTGATAACGATACATGTGATGTCAAGATGCCATCGCTTCAGGGTAAGGCCTGGGCTAGCGCAAATGGAGATTGGGTTGTTTATATTGGGTACAATTGCGAGTGGGAACTTTTGAATGTGTACACTCGTCAGCGGATTCCACTTCCAAAAATCTCAGAGTGCCCTGAGGTTGAGCACACAGATGATCTATGTACGCTCAAATACGATCATGGTGACTGTCGTCTACGGAAGATAACAATGTGTCGAGTTCCCAACCGCTCTTGGAATTACAAGAACTATGAAGTTGTTGCTATCTTCGACAAGCTTGTTGCCGTCGTTACCGATTCCATGTTTCGTCCATGGATACTGCTCAAAAATCAGTTTCTGTACACGGATGAGTACTGTGATGCAATTGAATACGAGGATCTTGTGTTTGCTGCCACCACTCGTGGCACTATTTTTGCATGGGATCCTCGTAGTTTCCGTATGTTTGTCTTCCACCGTAATTATAATTGTTTCATCCACATGCACGCGGGTTAGCAAGTTTTCCTTTACTAATTAACCTTCTTCTTGTGTTTCCAAGGTCCTGTGAACATTCCACCACCTATACTTGAAAAATTTTATAACCAAAGGGGAGATGACGATGGTGATGATCACGAACATGAGGACGAGCAGAACTTATATACTCAGTGGTGCCTGGCAACTAATTCCGATGGATCACCTCTTCTTGTCTGTATACAGTGCACTGAGATTGTTACTATTGAGGGAGCACCTGTTGTCTCCCATGGTCGCCCTCT
Organism: Aegilops umbellulata; assembly: GCA_032464435.1. Lineage (NCBI taxonomy): Eukaryota > Viridiplantae > Streptophyta > Magnoliopsida > Poales > Poaceae > Aegilops > Aegilops umbellulata. Next base: position 230,242,695 of record CP136055.1, on the reverse strand, counting down.
CCGGACCTATTCCAACACACGTTGCAGGGTATTCGGGATGGATACTAGTGTGCCAGTGCCAACACCTTCTGCCTAGTTCAGTATTGATAGTCTTGGAGAAAACTCGTTCTTCCTTGGACCAAACTATCCAATGATGGTGAAAGGCGATCCAACTGCTGTTGACACAACGTTACTACCATTTATGAGAAGTAACTATATCTATACCTCAGACATTGCGATGGTTCCCTACCCTGGTCCTGATATATGCCGCTTCAGCCTGGATGATCAGTCCTGCGTTGCTCTCGATATTGACAATAGCTGGCCCTTCGCAGAGCACCTATGGTTCAAAGCAAGTGTTTCCAACGCCGAGGATTGGTTGAGTTGAAGTTCATTTCATCGCTTTGTTATTTGTTGTGTGAGAAAAACTTTACTAGAATGTTTTCTTGGAAATGATCTAAGCTTGCGACACCTAAACCTGCTTCTGCTATTAATTCTGATATGTCGCATGTTATTGATGATGCCACTTCTGCTATGCATGATACTTATGATGAAACTACTTCTATGCTTGATACTACTGTGCCACTAGGTGAATTTCTTGACGAACAACTTGCTAGGGCTAGAGAGAATGAAATTATTGAAACTGATAATATTGATGAAAGTGATGATGAAGATTCTCCACCTAGATATGAATTGCCTGTTGTGCCTGAGGGTTATGTTATGGATGAAGAAACTGCTAGAGACTTGCTTGCAATGATAGGAGTGATCTTAAGAAATTATTAGCTAACCTTAAAGAAAAATTTCTGAATGCTAGAATGAAATATGACCCTGCTTTTGCTACTTCACCTATCTTTATTACTGATAAGGATTATGATTTCTTTGTTGATACTGAGATAATTACTTTGGTTGAATCCGATCCTTTTTATGGCTATGAATCTGAAACTGTTGTGGCACATCTTACTAAATTAGATGATATAGCCACCCTGTTCACCAGTGATGAGAAGACTCGCTACTACTATATCCTTAAATTATTTCCGTTCTCATTACAGGGTGATGCTAAGATATGGTTTAATTCTCTTGATCCTGGTTGTGTGCTAGTCCCCAGGATATGATTTATTACTTCTTTGCTAAATATTTCCCCGTTCATAAGAAACAAGCTGCTTTAAGGGAAATATATAATTTTGTGCAAATTGAAGAAGAGAGTCTCCCACAAGCTTGGGGGAGGCTTCTCCAATTACTTAATGCTTTGCCTGATCATCCTATCAAGAAAAATGAAATACTTGATATCTTTTATAATGGACTAACTGATGCTTCTAGAGACCACCTGGATAGCTGTGCTGGTTGTGTTTTTAGGGAGAGAATTCTCTGAGTTTCTATTGAATAATATGTTGACTAATGAAAATAATTGGACACTTCCTGAACCAACCCCTAAGTCAACTCCGAAGAAAAGGGGTATTCTATTTCTCAGTCCTGAAGATATGCAAGAGGCAAAGAAATCTATGAAAGAAAAAGGTATTAAAGCTGAAGATGTTAAGAATTTACCACCTATTGAAGAAATACATGGTCTTAATTTGCCGCTTGTTGAATAAATACATGGTCTTGATAACCCGACACAGGTAGTAAAGGTAAATTCTCTCCATAGATTTGATGAAGGTGATATTCCTCGTTATAAGTCTGCTAGCCAATGCTTATATGAGTTTGATAATTTTATTGTTAAACAAGAAAACTTCAATGCTTATGTTGGTAGACAATTGAAACGCAATGCTTATATGATTGAACACTTGGGTGATTATATGCCTAGTGTTAAAGGTGAACTTAAACTCATTAGTAAACATGCTTCCATGGTTACCACTCAAGTAGAACAAGTACTTAAAGATCAAAATGATTTGCTCAGTGAATTAAATAATAAGAAAAATGATAGGACTTTGCATGCTTCTAGTGAACCTATTGTTGACACACCTGAGAATCCCAATGATATTTCTATTTCTGATGCTGAAACACAATCTGGTAATGAGCATGAACCTAGTGATAATGTTAATGATGATGCTCAACCTAGTAATGACAATGATGTAGAGATTGAACCTTCTGTTGATCCTGATAACCCACAATCAAATAATCAATGTTATGATAAGAGAGACTTCGTTGCTAGGAAGCACAGTAAAGAAAGAGAACCATGGGTTCAGAAACCCATGCCTTTTCCTCCTAAACCATCCAAGAAAAAGGATGATGAGGATTTCTAGCACTTTGCTGAAATGATTAGACCTATCTTCTTGCGTATGCGTTTTACTAATATGATTAAAATGAATCCTTATGCTAAGTATATGAAGGATATTGTTACAAATAAAAGAAAGATACCGGAAGCTGAAATTTCCACCATGCTTGCTAATTATACTTTTAAGGGTGGAATACCAAAGAAACTTGGAGATCCAGGAGTACCAACTATACCAACTATGTTAGAACTGCTTTATGTGATCTTGGAGCCGATGTTAGTGTTATGCCTCTCTCTTTATATCGTAGACTTGATTTGAATAAGTTGACACCTACTGAAATATCTTTTCAAATGGACGATAAATCAACTGCTATACCTGTCGATATTTGTGAGGATGTGCCTGTTGTGGTTGCAAACATTACTATTTTAACAGACTTTGTTATTCTTGATATTCCCGAGGATGATAGTATGTCTATTATTCTTGGAAGACCCTTTTTGAATACTACAGGGGCTGCTACTGATTGCAACAAATGCAATGCCACTTTTCATGTTAATGGTAATGAGCATACGGTACACTTTCCGAGGAAACAACCTCAAGTCCACAGTATCAATTCTATTGGAAAAATTCCATCGATTATTTTTGGAGGTTTTGAATTTCCTCTTCCTACTGTCAAGAAGAAATATGATATTCTTATTGTTGGGGATGTGCATATCCCCGTTGAGGTAACCTAGTGTTATTCGAAATTTCTCCGGTTCCATGTCATTCGAAATGAGTTTGTTAACAAGACTTGATCAACCTTGTTAGTGGATTCCTTTTGATGAACATGAGATGGATGAAGCTAGAAAGCACAATCTTCTGTACCCTCCTTTTACTTTCTGTTATTTAGATTAAATAAAGCAAAAATAGTATTTTCTGTTAGTTTTCTGAATTATTCGTGCAATAAAAAATAGGGACAATTGCATTTTTACCCCTAGTTGGTTCCTACCCATGGGTTTTGCCCTTACTTTTCGAGCTTGCTCAGTTTTGCCCTTACTTTTTCTGTCGTGGTCCCTCGAATGCCCTTTGACCGTTTGACCAAAACTTCAAAATTTCATAACTAATTCATATGAACTTAGAAAAATGAAAATAAGATATTAAAATGTTCAGATAAACATTACCTCTATGTGCATATCATTTGCATTCAGGACAAAAGCAGCCTTTAAACTACCTGAGGTAATTATTGTTATTAACATTATTAAAAATAAAAAGGTATAAACAATATGTTTTTTCATGAATAAAAATTACATGCAAATGTAGGTGATGTTTTCTGAACATCCAGATATCTTATTTGCATTTTTCTGAGTTCGTATCATCTTGTTAAGAATGTTCTAACGACTTTGACAATTATTTGGAAACTTCATAACAAGTTGATACGAACTCAGAAAAATGCAAATAAGATATCAGGATGTTCAGAAAACATCACCTACATTTGCATGTAATTTTAATTCATGAAAAAAACAGTTTTTATACCTTTTTATTTTTAAAATTCTTAATAACATTAATTACCTCAGGTAGTTTAAAGGGTGCTTTTGTCCTGAATGCAAATGATATGCACATAAAGGTAATGTTTATCTGAACATTTTGATATCTTATTTGCATTTTTGTGAGTTCATATGAATTAGTTATGAATTTTCAATGTTTCGGTCAAACGGTCAAAGGCCATTCGAGGGACCTCGACGAAAAAAGTAAGGGCAAAACTGAGCAAGCTCGAAAAGTAAGGGAAAAACCCGTGGGTAGGAACCAACTAGGGGTAAAAATGCAATTGTCCCTAAAAAATACCCCGAAAATAAAAGTTCTCCAAATGCCCCGAAATTGAAATATGATTTTTTCTGGAATATTTGAGAATATCCGGCACTGAGAACACAACAGGGGGAGCAAGCACCTGGCCACGAGGGTCTAGGGCGCGCCCCCTGCCTCGTGGGCCCATGGTGGCTTCCCTCCACTTATTATAGCTGCCACACACTCCTTCCTCCCAAAAAAAATCACCAACCAGCTCAAGCACGAGTTCTAGCTCATTTTGCTGCGATTTTCGATCTCCTTGCTCAAAGCTCCACTCACAAAACTGCTTTGGGGGATTGTTCTTCAGTATGTGACTCCTCCAATGGTCCAATTAGTTTTTGTTCTAGTGCTTTATTCATTGCAAATTTTTTCTGCCTAGGTGACCCTGTTCTTGAGCTTGCATGTCAAATTTATATGGTCCCAAGTAGTTCTAATGCATGATATAGTCTCTAGGCACTTATGGGAGTAGTTGCTATCAATTTTGCTGAGTTTGGTTCACTTTTATTTTAAGTTACTAAAAATTTCAGAAATTCTCAGAAAATGATGAATAGATTTTGAGGGGTTCTTCGAGCCGAAGCTCGAAGGATAAGCAAAGTGAAGAAGATAAGAGGCCTAAATATAATCTCCCTCGCACCATGGAGGTTCGGCCGTGTGAATGGCCTCGCGAATGCAGGCCTCACCGACTTCCTCCGCGACCAGCGTGAACAGTATCTCCTACTCACTAATATCTTTGTGCAAAATTTCCATTTTCATGCTAGGAGGTCACCGCCTTTGGTGATTTTTTATTTATATGATGAGTATAAGGAGATGCCCCTTCATGAATTTTGCAAGGTTTGCAAGTTTCCCTTTTCGGGCAGCGTAGAGGAACCACATCGTAGCGATGTGGAAGGGTTCATTGATATAATTGTTGTAGGGGAAACGGGGAAAGTTTCCGATGCAAGAATTACTAGCATACAGTTTCCTATTCTACGTTATTTTGCAATATTTGCTAGTAGATGTTTAATTGGTCGTGGGAACTGTGGCAACCTTAGTGCCCCTGATATTATCATTTTGTGCCATGCCTTGTTCCATGATAAAACTTTTAGTATGGGCGCTATTGTTGCCAAGCGGTTAAATCTGAACCGTACTAAAGGTCCCATCTTGGGAGGTATCTTCACCTCGCGCCTCGCTGCACACTTTAACATACCAATTAGGCATTATGAGGAAGAAGAAAAGTTGCTGCCTTCTGTTTTTCTAGACTATAAGAGTATGGTAGCACATGATTTTATTGTTAAGAACAAGAATAAGGAGCTTAAATACAGACTGCTATTTGATAAAAATCACCCTGAGACTATTACTTTGCCTGCTCCTTCTTTGTTTAACTTATCTTCAGGCAAGTATCTTGTTCAGTTGGAGGCATTACATGCCTACCAGAACCCCACATCAGTTACAGAGCCAGAGCCGGAACCACAACTTGATCCTCCACGACAGTCTGTTTACCAGTGGGATCCGGAGGAGGTTGCCAGCCAATGGCACCCCGAGGCTCCTTCTCAGTACGACCCCAACTACAACTTCGGATACCCGCCAGGCCATCCATGGGCCTAGACCAACTTAGGCCAAAGGCCTAAGCTTGGGGGAGTACGTATTTCTCACCGACATTACATTCATGTTCACACACTCATGCTAGTTGTCGGTGCTCATACTTTTTCATTGTACTATCCATGCTAGTTTATTTTCTTTTCTTGCTTTCTTCTTGTGTGTTTGAAAAACCTTAAGAAAAACAAAAAAAAATAGTTGTAGCTTTTAGCTAGTTTACTTTGCCTGCTAGTAGTAATAATTAAAAGAAAACCCAAAAAGATTTTTCGTTCTTCTTTTGCTTGTTGGGAGCTTTCCCGTGTAAATAGTTTTATTTTATTTCTTTTCTTTGGGGGTCGAGAGGAGAAGACCATAATTAAAATGCTGAAGTGGCTCTTATATGCATTATTGTTGATTTAACCAAGAGCCCATATTACCTTGTCTTCTCCTTTGTATCAGATGCTCGCAGATTCCAGCTTAGTTCAATGCATGTGCACTATTATTATTATTCACATCGTTCGGTCGTGCAAGTGAAAGGCTGTAATGACGATATATGATGAACTGATTGAGATGAGAGAAGCTGGTATGAACTCGACCTCTCTTGTTTTTGTAAATATGATTAGTTCATCGTTCCTGATTCAGCGTATTATGAATAAACATGTTTGCAATGACAATTAGGGATTATAGTTTCTTATGCCATGCTTAATTAGCTAGGAGTTTATAATGGTTTACCTTGCGTGCCAACATGCTATTAAAATGGTTTTGATGTGGTATGATAGGGTGGTATCCTCCTTCGAATGATTCGAGTGACTCTACTTGGCACATGTTCACGCATGTAGTTGAAACAAAATCAACATAGCCTTCACGATATTTATGTTCATGGTGGATTATATCCTACTCATGCTTGCACTCAATGTTCATTAATTTTAATGCATGTTCATGACTATTGTTGCTCTCTAGTTGGTCGCTTCCCAGTCTTTTTCTAGCCTTCACTTGTACTAAGCGGGAATACTGCTTGTGCATCCACTTCCATAAACCCCAAAGTTATTCCATATGAGTCCACTATACCTTCCTATATGCGGTATCTACCTGCTGTTCCAAGTAAATTTGTATGCGCCAAACTCTAAACCTTCAAATGAAATTCTGTTATGTATGCTCGAATAGCTCATGTATCAACTAGGGCTGTCTGTATCTTCCATGCTAGGCGGGTTATTCTCAAGAGGAGTGGACTTTGCTCCTCACTCATGAGAAAATGGCTGGTCACCGGGATGCCCAGTCCCATGCTTTATGCAAATCAAATCGAAATAATTGCAAACAAAACTCCCTCGGGACTCTTGTTAGTTGGAGGCACTCGTTGTTTTGAGCAAGCCATGGATTGATGCTTGTTGGTGGAGGGGGAGTATAAACTTTACCATTCTGCTTGGGAACCGCCTATAATGTGTGTAGCATGGAAGATATCGAGATCTCTCGGTTGTTATGTTGACAATGAAAGTATGCCGCTCAAAATATTATTCATATCTATTTCAAAAATTGAGCTCTGGCACCTCTACAAATCCCTGCTTCCCTCTGCGAAGGGCCTATCTATTTACTTTTATGTTGAGTCATCACCCTCTTATTAAAAAGAACCAGTTGGAGAGCACCGCTGTCATTTGCATCCATTATTATTAATTTATATTGAGTATGACTATGATTGGATCTCTTTTACCATGAATTACAATGTTTAGTCAGTCCTTGATCTTCAGAGGTGCTCTGCATTTATGTTTTGCGATCTCAGAAAGGGCTAGCGAGATACCATCTTGTTATATCATATTATGATTGTTCTGAGAAAGTGTTGTCACCCGAGATTTATTATTATTGCTCGCTAGTTGATTATGCCATTTGATATGAGTAAATATGAGACCAAAGTGTTATTGTGAATATGGTTAGTTCATAATCTTTGCTGAAAACTTGAATGTTGGCTTTACATATTTACAACAACAAGAGCAAACAGAGTTTGTAAAAGTTTTCTTTATCACTTTCAGTTTATCAACTGAATTGCTTGAGGACAAGCAAAGGTTTAAGCTTGGGGGAGTTGATACGTCTCCATCGTATCCAGTTTTCCAAACACTTTTGCCCTTGTTTTGGACTCTAACTTTCATGATTTGAATGGAACTAACCCGTACTGACGCTGTTTTCAGTAGAATTGCCATGGTGTTATTTTTGTGCAGAAATAAAAGTGCTCGGAATGACCTGAAACTTCACGGAGATTATTTTTGGAAATAATAAAAATACTGGCGAAAGAATCAAGGCCAGGGGACCTACACAATGTCCACGAGGGTGGGGGCGCGCCTCCTGCCTCGTGGGCCCCCTGGAGCTCCACCGACCTCAACTCCAACTCTATATATTCACGTTCGGGGAGAAAAAAAATCAGAGAGAAGGATTCATCGCATTTTACGATACGGAGCCGCCGCCAAGCCCTAATCTCTCTCGGGAGGGCAGATCTGGAGTCTGTTCGGGGCTCCGGAGAGGGGAATCCATCGCCATCGTCATCATCAACCTTCCTCCATCACCAATTTCATGATGCTCACCACCGTGCGTGAGTAATTCCACCGTAGGATTGTTGGACGGTGATGGGTTGGATGAGATTTATCATGTATTTGAGTTAGTTTTGTTAGGGTTTGATCCCTAGTATCCACTATGTTCTGAGATTGATGTTGCTATGACTTTGCTATGCTTAATGCTTGTCACTAGGGCCCGAGTGTCATGATTTCAGATCTGAACCTATTATGTTTTCATGAATATATGTGAGTTCTTGATCCTATCTTGCAAGTCTATAGTCACTTATTATGTGTTATGATCCGTTAACCCCGAAGTGACAATAATCGGGACCATTACCGGTGATGACCGTAGTTTGAGGAGTTCATGTATTCACTAAGTGTTAATGCTTTGGTCCGGTACTCTATTAAAAGGAGGCCTTAATATCCCTTAGTTTCCAATAGGACCTCGCTGCCACGGGAGGGTAGGACAAAAGATGTCATGCAAGTTCTTTTCCATAAGCACGTATGACTATATTCGGAATACATGCCTACATTACATTGATGAATTGGAGCTAGTTCTGTGTCACCCTATGTTATAACTATTGCATGAATAATCGCATCTGGCATAATTCTCCATCACCGATCCAATGCCTACAAGCTTTTCATATATTGTTATTTGCTTATTTACTTTTCCGTTGCTACTGTTACAATCACTACAAAACTATTACTGTTACTTTTGCCACCGTTGCCATTACTTCCATACTACCTGCTACTAAATACTTTGCTGCAGATACTAAGTTATCCAGGTGTGGTTGAATTGACAACTCAACTGCTAATACTTGAGAATATTCTTTGGCTCCCCTTGCGTCGGATCAATAAATTTGGGTTGAATACTCTACCCTCGAAAACTGTAGCGATCCCCTATACTTGTGGGTTATCAGGGTGCAGCCAAACGCACTGGGACTGGCGCCGCGGTGGGTGGAGGGGCGCGCACGGGCGCGGCGGGTGCAGCCAAACGCATGAGGGCCGATGGCACGGTGGGTGGAGGGGCGCGAACGGGCACGGACGCTGGCGCTGGCATGTACACGAGCTCGCGCGGGTCCGTGGAGACCTCGCTGACGCCCGTGGCTTCCAGCTTTGCGATAGTGCTCGGCGACCAGCCTGTCAATGCTATGGGGATGGTCGCTGGAGCGGGCGCGTGGATGGGAGATGGGACAGGAGCGGGGGCAGCAACCGCCGCGGCCAGCTTGTTCTGGGCCATGTCCATGAGGCCCCATTCCTCCTTATTTTCTATCTCCTCCGGCTTGGAGTCGACTTCACCAAACTTGAAGACTAGTGGCAGATGATCATTCTGTGCCATGGCGGTGGAGGTCTGAGGGGGGTGGGGGGGGAGGGGAATGGGAGGCGAACAGTAAGGCCGCCCGTATTAAACAGTGGCTCGGGCGCCATTAATGGAGAGGAAGGCGGGCGGCCATGGAAGTCAAAGGGCTTGCTTCCCAGTGAGCCTACGCAACATAAAGCTTGCACGCTTCCTAGTGAGCCTGCACATTGGAGGACAGCTTGGATGCCTCCCGTTCAGTCAAGGTCAAGCAGCTGTCCGCACGGCACCTCCTACCGCCATTAAAACCAAGACACGTGACGTCACGTGAATGGTTTTGATATTAGGTTTTGATATTGCAAACGGTTGTTGAAAAAATACCGTGGGCGATGACCTCAAGCAACGCACACAGTTTCTAGGAATAAACCGTGTTGGATCAATAAACAATCACACACGACTTTCTCTTGAAAACTGTTTGTGTTAGGCCACCTTGCGCAAACGTTTACCACATAATAACTGTGTGTCATGGACAGCCTTTGCCACACAGTTTCTTCTACGTACCGTGTGTGCTACATTCAATAACGCAAACGATTTAAAGGAAAATATTGTGTGTGATGTACCTGTGAACGAAAACGTTTTCCTTGGAGCGACTGTGTGGGATGTGCATATGAACGAAAACGTTTAGCGAGGACTCACTGTATGGGATGTACTTGCGGCCGGAAACAACTTCGTAGTATAATTGTATGTTTTTAGCTCTACTGTACATATTTCTGTATTTAAGTGCTCGCCGGTCGCACACGACCTCATTTTGCCGAACGTGTGTGCCAGGAGGGCATATCTTCGACGGTTTCTGGGTCGTGTGGGAAGGACCCCCTATCGCCCAGACTCACTTGGCGACGGTTCCAAATGTCGTCGCGGAAAGGGGTAAAAAACCGTTTGTTTAGGACCGACGTGCACCAGTGCGTGTCGAGACGGGGTGGGGCGGCAATGGACGGGATGGGCTCTCTCCCCGTCCCCGATAAAGCTAGAGGGCACGTAAGTGGTGCATTTAATGCGTTTGTCCGTAGATGACCCAGATAAGCATGTATATCGTAGCGGTTCACAGCTCCTGCATACACGATAGTTACTTTACACCTCCTGTATGCCGCTGTGGCAGCCCCTTGGTCATATAAAAGGAGGCCCACAACATACTGGGAGAGGATTTGGCTTTTTGGACCTCTCGGCCCAACCTGCATGCGTAGCAACGAGCCGAAGCTCAAGAACACTGAATACACAATCAAGCAGGACTAGGGTTTTACGCATCTCTGCGGCCCGAACCTGGGTAAAGACCTGTGGTGTTGATCACTAGATCTGCTCTTTGCTTAGCCCCTATCCCCTGCCAAACCATAGAAGGGACCCCCGGTGGTCTCATAGGTGTCGTTCCCCGAAAATACAAGTTGGGTAAATAATAAGGACTATTTGTCCTCAGAATAACCAGCGTGGAGAGATCGGCCTAGTGGCTGTGTTCGAAATTGTAGTCAGAGTTCGAATCCTGGCTTTACCACATTTCCGGGTATTTTTTGCGGTCTAACAACATCGCTGCGCCTCGCTCCGTTTCTTGGGCCGACCCAATTTGCGACCCTGCAGGCGCCAGCGGCCCGAATCGGCGCTCGCAGCGCTGTATAGGAGCTCAGGTTTTCCTATTTGCCGCTCGCTGCGGCAAATTACTGAAGCGACGCACAGGGGAAATCAACGAGTGTTCGAGATGGGCTGGCCCGTTAAATGTTTCAGCGATTCTGGTTTTGGGAACTTTCTAGCAGGTTCCGAGCCGGGTTTGTCCTGTTTTGGAACCTTCTACGAGGTTCTTGAACCTTTTTTTTCTTATTTTCTTATTTTTTCTTTTTCCTATTTCATTTTTGTTTTTCTATTTCTTTTTCTTTCTTTTTCATTATTTTGTTTGACCTTTTTCTGTTTTAAGTTTAATTCTTGTTTTTCAAAAAACATTTGTGTTGGTCACAAATTGTTCAAAACTTCACAAAATGTTCTTGTTATCAAATTTGTTTCCTGAATTAAGAAAATGTTCACACTTTCAAAAAATTGTTCACAAGTTCAAAAAGGTTCCTTTTAAATATTTGTTCAAAATTAAAAAAATGTTCTTGACTTCAAAAATTGTTCACACTTTTGAAAAAATGTTTTCATTTTCCAAATTTAGTTTGGGTGTTTCAAAAGTTTGTTCTGAAGTTCAAAAAAAAAACCGAAGCGACGCACACGGGAAATCAACGAGCGTTCGAGATGGCCTGGCCCGTCAAATGTTTCAGCGATTCTGGTTTTGGGAACTTTCTAGCTGGTTCCCAGCCAGGTTTCTCAGGTTTTGGGAACCTTCTAGGAGGTTCTTGAACCTTTTTTTCTTCTTTTTTTTGTTTTCCTATTTCATTTTTGTTTTTCTATTTCTTTTTCTTTCTTTTTCATTATTTTGTTTGACCTTTTTCTGTTTTAAGTTTATTTCATGTTTTTCAAAAAACGTTTGTGTTGCTCACAAATTGTTCAAAACTTCACAAAATGTTCTTGTTTTTAAATTTGTTTCCTGATTAAGAAATTTTTCACACTTTAAAAAATTGTTCACAAGTTCAAAAAAGGTTTCTTTTAATTTTTTGTTCAAAATAAAAAAAATGTTCTTGACTTAAAAAATTGTTCACATATTTGAAAAAATGTTTTTAATTTCCAAATTTAGTTTGGGTGTTTCAAAATTTGTTTTGAAGTATAAAAAATGCTCGCAATTTTGAAAAATACTTGTTTTCCTAAATTTTGCTCGGGTTTCAAAAATTGTGCAGAAGTTCATAAATGTTCCTGGTTTTTCAAAAAACATTGCAAATTCAAAAAATTGTTCTTCTCAAACTTTTATTCAAAGTTTCAATAAACATTCCATTTTTAAAAAAATGTTCATTTTTTGAAAGAGTTAACGTTTTCAAATTTATTCAAGAATGCCTCCTTCTTCTAAAAAAAGATCAAGATTGAAAAATGTTTGACTTTTCCATAAATGTTCTCCTTTTCAAATGATTTTCCAATTTTTAGAATTTGTTCACAAATTTGAAATGTTTTTGTTTCAATAAATATTCGCTTTCCTAAATAAAAACGGGTTCAAAATTCCAAATAATATTTAGACCCGTCACCGATCACAGTTCTTATAAACCACGCTGCAATATTTAGACACCGAAATAATGTATTCCATTGGTTATGTACCGCTGGGTACTTCGAGGAAGTGCCGAGTACGGATCCTCGCTAGTCCATCCTTTTTAATAATTTTATGCTAGTCCAGCTACTTAAAAACATTACGGTGCTTATTATTCAGAAATGTTGTTCAACTTAAGGCCTCCTTTGGTTCATAGGGTAGGAAAATCGTAGAAATAGAAAAATCATAAGAAATGAGATAATATGTATCTCAAATCCTATGAGTATGAATAGGAAGGGAGATGCCCTTTGATTCACATCATAGGATTTTTTCCCCATTGAGTATAGGCTAATGTTTATTTTCTTATAAAATGTGAAGGATAGGAGGAATTCCTCCATAGGAATAGGATTCCATTCGTACAAACCAAAGGGCTCTAAAGAAACTTTTCTGTAGAAATCCTATCCTATGAAATTCCTACAAGACTCCTCTAAACCAAAGAAGGCCTAAGCGGCTTGGTTTAGGAAATGGGAGACACGCGTCGTGAGTTTGAACCCAGCTTCCATCCTTTTTGCTGTTTTTTTTAAATTGCGGGGTTCGCTACCTAGGCCAGCCCGTTAGTTCGGCGCCTGTGCGAATCCCTGCCAGTCTGCCGCATAATGTGCCACATAGGAGGCCCCTTACACTTACATGGAAGCCAAGAATATCCTATTTGACGCTCTCTTAGTCGAACAATCGACCTTTCGCATAGAGCTGGCGATCGAGCGTTACCATGGGCCGCCCCATTAACGTTTTCCAGCATCTTTGGTTTTGAAACCTTCTAGAGATTCTGAACCGGTTTTGGGAACCTTCCAGAAGTTTCCCTGACCCGGTTTTCCTGTTTTCCTGGTTTATTTGTTTTCTAGTTTTTTCGTTAATTTTTCTTCTTTCCTTTTTCTTTCCTTTTGCTTTTCTGTTTCTTTTTCCAAAAGGTTCATGTTTTAAAAATTGTTCAGAAAATTAAAAAATTGTTCGTGCTTTTATAAAACACCCATTAAAAAAACATCATGTTTTCGCAAATTGTTCATAAATTCGAAAAATTTCCACATTTTTAGAAAATAGTTTGGGAATTTAAGAAAAAATTCCATTTTTCACCGGATTTTTTTGTTCGTTTTAAGAAATTTGTAAATAATTACAGGGATTTCAAAAAAAAGTTCATGTTTTTAAAAATTGTTCAAAAGTTTCTAAAAATTTTCTTATTTAAAAAAACACGTATTAAAAAATTATCCGCATTTCAAACTTGTTTGGGATTTTAAAAATTGTTCTCCATTTCAAAATTTGTTTTAAAAATTCAAAATTTGTTCGTTATTTTAAAATTGTTCCTGATTCAAAATTTTGTTCGAATATTCAGAAAATTTTCATGTTCACAAAAAAAGTTTAGAAATTTCAAAATGTGCTTGCCATTTCAGAAAATTGTCCGGGTTTGTTAATAATTGTTCGTAAGTTCAGAGAATAACTCAAAATTTGGTGTATTTATTCGGGATTCTTTCAAATATTGTTAAGTCTGCTAGGGCTTTTATTTTTTAACTCTCGCGTTGTATTTCTATCACGAGTGAGCAGGTTGTTGCGGGTTCGATTTGCAGCAAATGCGATCTAGCGTTCTTGCGATTTTTCACCACCCCAGTCACTGCGCAACGCAATGGCCCGGCCCAGGACGTACCCCTGTGCGATGGTCATGTATTTTGCCCGACCCAGTCGGACGCACCCCTGTGTGATGGCCATGTATTTGCCGTAGAATGTGGTGCATAGGAGTTCCCTAGGAGCTCCCTGGGTAGGGAGGCTTGGATGTCTACAAATGCTATATCTGGCTTATAGCGAGTATAGTATTTCTCTTGTTTGAAGCACGCGCATATACGGCCGGCCCATTAGCTTAGGTCGCTCGCTCTTTCTCGGGTCGATATATTGGCCTTGTCCATTTGTGCGGGTTTTTTGTCATTCTTTTATTATTTTCTTTTGATTTTTTGTTTCTTCCTTGGTTTTCTTTGGCTTTCAATTTTCTTTGGGTTTTCACTGCTTTTCTTCGCTTCTTTCATGGTTTTACTGGGTTTTTCTTTTCTTCTTTGTTTTTCTTTGCCTCTTTCTCGGATTTCATCGGGTTTTTTTTGCTTTTCTTTCTTTGATTTTCTATGTTTTTATCGCGTTTTCATTGTTTCCTTCTCGGGTTTCACTCTTTCCATTCTTTTGCATTGGTTTTCTTCAACTTTGTCTTTTTTCTTTCCCTTTTGTGTTTTATTGGTTTTCTTTGTTTTCCTTTGTTTCTTTGTCAATTTTCATCGGTTTCTTTTTTGTTCAACACATGTCATCTTGTTTTGAATACACATTTAACGTTTTTCATATACATCAAGAAGACTTTATATTTGCACATTTAACATTATCCAAATACATGATTAACATTTTTTAAAACTTATCTTTTTTATGTCTAGTTTATCCTGTACACATTGTATATTTTGTGGATACATCAAGAACATTTTTATATAAACATTTAACATTTTCAAATACATGATTAACATTCTTTTAACTTATAGTTTTTATGTCTACTTTCCATAAACATTTCACATAACAGAAATTTAGCAGCAACATAGAGAATTTTATACACATGTCATCATTAAGCCCTCCATAAGAGAAATTTAGCACCAACCAGGATGGTAATTTATGACGAGGGAAATCACTAAGGAAAGAACAATACCTCATATATGCCTTTACAAGCCTCTCACCTGGTTTCTAATTAAAATTGATGATCATACGCCTGCTACATAAGATTTCTTCTCTGAATAAAAATGCCGCAAGAATACGCTACATATTTTTTCTCACATGTCGAAGGTACCTACGGATGAGAAAATAATCATTCCTTTCCCTTGGCAGTTAGTGTCTGCCTAAATAATTTTAATTTCATCTCATCATAGGTAAAGGCATTTAGTTTAAATGTCTCTCATATCTCACCAAATAGCTGCACAAGTTGGTACATTGATCTCGTAAGTTTCACCATTAGGTATCCGACCCAAGGAAGTGAAGATTTCTTTAATTGACCGAACTCAGCCATGGTGCGTTGAACCTGCAAAATAACTTAGTACACAAAATTAATCAAAACTTGAAACAAAGACTAAAAGTGCTTAGCTCCCCGGGAACGGCACCAGAAAAACCTTGATGATCTGCAAGTGGCACATAGTTTAGTTGTAGATTTTTTTGAACTAAGAATATCGATCCCACAAGGAAGACTGGTGGTCTATGACTCTTGTAAGGATTTACATAAATGTGCACGTAAGTAAGTTACAGCACAAAGCAAAGCGAAAGAGAAAGTTGAATATGTTGCAAATGATTCGTTATTGAAAGTAAAGTGGGAGATTAAATAAAAGAACAATAGAGAGTAAATGGTGGTGATGAAATAAATAGGGTAAGGCTTTCTCAAGGAGTCCAGATTCCCCGCTAGTATGTGTCTAACAAAACTTATGCAAAAGCGCAATTCTAGATTCAGATAACTAAGCCACTATGTATGTTTCTATAAGTGGGCATATCCAAGTACAATTATGTGCACATACACGTGGATATCACATACGGCACCACCGTTCCTCCACACATGCAGGTTATGACAATTGTGGTTAAGGGTATCCCTGTGGACGTAGCTAAAGTCAGCCTTAAGTAATCCCCCATCAAGTGGCTAGGGAAGAACGGACATAACTTCTGTCACCGCAATACCTCCACAAACCCAACATCACACCAATAGTAATAAACATTATGTCCCAAGGATCAAATGTTGAGTGGTTAACTTCACCCAAAATTGGAAAGATTATTACCATAAACATACAAATGATATCGAATCCTATCTGCGTTCAACACCTAAACATACTAGGTTTCCTTCATATCCCTCAGAAATAGGGGTTTTGCTTGGGTATAGAGACAACAAGCATCAAAGTGATACTCATGGTAATGATGGATGAATGATTAAAGTACTACATGTAGGAATCCACCTAGGGTTTGGTATTTCAAAGAGATGAATAAGGGGATGGTGTGAAGATGATTGATGTCGGAGTCTCCTTGATCGAGGTGATGGCTTGATGGAGCCTTTTTATTGATTCCCCCTTTGGATCATATCCAGAGATTCTGGCGTTGTTTCTGATCTCCCCATGGCTCTGATTTGTGTTTCAAAGCCCCCTAGGATAAAATAGTCGACCAGGGGGAGGCGATGCTGCTACTTGTGATAGTGTTGGTGTTGGGGAACGTAGTATTTTAAAATTTTAGCCTACGATCACGCAAGATCTATCTAGGAGAAGCATAGCAACGAGCGGGGAGAGTGTGTCCACGTACCCTCGTAGAGTGAAAGCGGAAGCGTTTAGTAACGCGGTTGATGTAGTCGAACGTCTTCGCGATCCAACTGATCAAGTACCGAACGCACGACAGCTCCGCGATCTGCACACGTACAGCTCGATGACGTCCCTCGAAATCTTGATCCAGCTGAGGCCGAGGGAGATTTTCGTCAGCACGACGACGTGGTGATGGTGATGATGAAGTTACCGGCGCAGGGCTTCGTCTAAGCACTACGACGATATGACCGAGGTGTGTTTCTATGGAGGGGGGCACCGCACACGGCTAAGAGAAACTTTGGTGTGCCCTCCTCCCACATATATAAAGGGGGGGAGGGAGGAGGAGGCCGGCCATGGGGAGGAGGCGCGCCAAGGCGGGTAATCCTACTCCAAGTAGGATTCGCCCCCCTTTCCTATTCCAACAAGGAGAAGGGGGAAGGAGAGGGAAGAGAGAAGGAAAGGGGGGCCGGCCCCCCTAGTCCAATTTGGTTTGGGATAGGGGGGCGCATGACCTACCTTGGCGTGCCTCCTCTCTTCCACCAATAGGCCCATGAGGCCCAATAACCCCCGGGGGGTTCCGGTAACTCCCCGGTACTCCTGAAAATACCCGATACACCTCGGAACTATTCCGGTGTCCGAATATTACCTTCAAATATATCCATCTTCATGTCTCGAACATTTTGAGACTCCTTGTCATGTCCGTGATCTCATCCTGGACTCTGAACTACCTTTGGTACATCAAAACACATAAACTCATAATACCGATCGTCATCGAACGTTAAGCGTGCGGACCCTACGGGTTCGAGAACTATGTAGACATGACCGAGACTCATCTTCGGTCAATAACCAATAGCGGAACCTGGATGCTTATATTGGCTCCCACATACTCTACAAAGATCTTTATCGGTCAAACCGCATAACAACATATGTTGTTCCCTTTGTCATCGATACGTTACTTGCCCGATATTTGATCGTCGGTATCATCATACCTAGCTCAATCTCGTTACCGGCAAGTCTCTTTACTCGTTCTGTAATGCATCATCCCGCAACTAACTCATTAGCCACATTGCTTGCAAGGCTTATAGTGATGTGCATTACCGAGAGGGCCCAGAGATACCTCTCCGACAATCGGAGTGAAAAATCGTAATCTCGATCAATGACAACTCAACAAACACCATTGGAGACACCTGTAGAGCAGTCCCTTTGCAGTAGAAGCACTCAGTCTCAGGCTTAGGTCCAGACTTGGGCTTGTTCACTTGAGCAGCAACTTGCTTGTCGCTCTTCTTGAAGTTCCCCTTCTTCCCTTTACCCTTTTTTCTTGAAACTAGTGGTCTTGTTGACCATCAACACTTGATGCTCCTTCTTGATTTCTACCTCCTTTAGCATCACGAAGAGCTTGGGAATTGTCTTATCCATCCCTTGCATATTATAGTTCATCACGAAGCTTTGGTAGCTTGGTGGCAGTGATTGAAGAACTCTTTCAATGACACTATCAACTGGAAGACTAACTCCCAGTTGAGTCAAGTGATTGTGGTACCCAGACATTCTGAGTATATGCTCATTAACATAACTATTCCCCTCCATTTTGCAGCTGTAGAACTTATTGGAGACTTCATACCTCTCAATCCGGGCATTTGCTTGAAATATTAAATTCAACTCCTGGAACATCTATATGCTCCATGACGTTCAAAACGTCGTTGAGGTCCCGGTTCTAAGCCGTAAAGCATGGCACACTGAACTATCGAGTAGTCATCAACTTTGCTCTGCCAGGCGTTCACAACGTACGGCGTTGCTCTTGCAGCGGGTCTTGCACCTAGTGGTGCTTCCAGGATGTAATTCTTCTGTGCAGCAATGAGGATAATCCTCAAGTTACGGACCCAGTCCGTGTAGTTGCTACCATCATCTTTCAACTTAGCTTTCTCTAGGAACGCATTAAAATTCAAAGGAACAGTAGCACAGGCCATTGATCTACAACAACATAGACATGCAAAATACTATCAGGTACTAAGTTCATGATAAATTAAAGTTTAATTAATCATATTACTTAAGAACTCCCACTTAGATAGACATCCCTCTAATCAGCCAAGTGATCACGTGATCCAAATCAACTAAACCATGTCCGATCATCATGTGAGATGGCGTAGTTTTCAATGGTGAACATCACTATGTTGATCATATCTACTAAATGATTCACACTCGACCTTTCGGTCTCAGTGTTCCGAGGCCATATCTGCATATGCTAGGCTCGTCAAGTTTAACCCAAGTATTCCGCGTGTGCAAAACTGGTTTGCACCCGTTGTATGTGAACGTACAGCTTATCACACCCGATCATCACGTGGTGTCTCGGCATGACAAACTGTCGCAATAGTGCATACTCAGGGAGAACACTTATACCTTGAAATTTAGTGAGAGATCATCTTACAATGTTACCGCCGTACTAATAAAAATAAGATGCATAAAGGATAAACATCACATGCAATCAATATAAGTGATATAATATGGCCATCATCATCTTGTGCCTTTGATCTCCATCTCCAAAGCACTGTCATGATCACCTTCGTCACCGGCTTGACACCTTGATCTCCATCGAAGCATCATTGTCGTCTCGCCAACTATTGCTTCTACGACTATCGCTACCGCTTAGTGATAAAGTAAAGCAATTACATGGTGATTGCATTTCATACAATAAAGCAACAACCATAAGGCTCCTGCCAGTTGCCGATAACTTTTACAAAACATGATCATCTCATACAACAATTTATATATCATCACGTCTTGACCATATCACATCACAGCAAGCCCTGCAAAAACAAGTTAGACGTCCTATACTTTGTTGTTGCAAATTTTATGTGGCTGCTACGGGCTTAGCAAGAACCGTTCTTACCTACGCATCAAAAACCACAACGATTTTTCGTCAAGTGTGTTGTTTTAACCTTCAACAAGGACCTGGAGTAGTCACACTCAATTCAACTAAAGTTGAAGAAACAGACACCCACTAGCCACCTGTGTGCGAAGCATGGCGGTAGAACCGGTCTCATGAACGCGGTCATGTAATGTCGGTCTGGGCCGCTTCATCCAACAATACCACCGAATCAAAGTATGACATGCTGGTAAGCAGTATGACTATTATCGCCCACAACTCTTTGTGTTCTACTCATTCATATAACGTCTACGCATAGACCTGGCTCGGATGCCACTGTTGGGGAACGTAGTATTTCAAAAAAAAAAATCCTACGATCACGCAAGATCTATCCAGGAGAAGCATAGCAACGAGCGGGGAGAGTGTGTCCATGTACCCACATAGACTGAAAGTGGAAGCGTTTAGTAACGCGGTTGATGTAGTCGAACGTCTTCGCGATCCAACCTATCAAGTACCGAACACAGGGCACCTCCGCGATCTGCACATGTACAGCTCGGTGACGTCCCTCGAACTCTTCATCCAGCTGAGGCCGAGGGAGAGTTTTGTCAGCACGACGGCGTGGTGACGATGATGATGAAGTTACAGGTGCAGGGCTTCGCCTAAGCACTATGACGATATGACCGAGGTGTGTTTCTGTGGAGGGGGCACCGCACACGGCTAAGAGAAACTTTGGTGTGCCTTTGGGGGTACCCCCTCCCACGTATATAAAGGGGGGGGGGGAGGAGGAGGCTGGCCAAGGGGAGGAGGCGCGCCAAGGGGGGTAATCCTACTCCAAGTAGGATTCACCCCCCCTTTCCTATTCCAACAAGGAGAAGGGGGAAGGAGAGGGAGGGGAGAAGGAAAGGGGGGCCGCCCCCTTAGTCCAATTCGGTTTGAGCTAGGGGGGCGCGCGCCCTATCTTGGCCTGCCTCCTCTCTTCCACCAATAGGCCCATGAGGCCCAATAACCCCCCGGGGGGTTCCGGTAACCCCCCGGTAATCCGGAAAATACCCGATACACCTCAGAACTATTCCTGTGTCCGAATATTACCTTCTAATATATCAATCTTCATGTATCGACCATTTCGAGACTCCTCGTGATGTCCGTGATCTCATCTGGGACTTAGAACTACCTTCGGTACATCACATAAACTCATAATACCGATCATCATCAAAAGTTAAGCGTGCGGACCCTACGGGTTCGAGAAGTCTGTAGACATGACCGAGACTCATCTCTGGTCAATAACCAATAGCGGAACCTAGATGCTCATATTGGCTCCCACATATTCTACGAAGATCTTTATCGGTCAAACCGCATAACAACATACGTTGTTCCCTTTGTCATCGGTATGTTACTTGCCCGAGATTCGATCGTCGGTATCATCATACCTAGTTCAATCTTGTTACCGGCAAGTCTCTTTACTCGTTCTGTAATGCATCATCCCGCAACTAACTCATTAGTCACATTGCTTGCAAGGCTTATACGGATGCCAATGTTGGGCAACGTAGTATTTCAAAAAAAATCCTACGATCACGCAAGATCTATCTAGGAGAAGCATAGCAACGAGCAGGGAGAGTGTGTCTGTACCCTCGTAGACCGAAAGAAGAAGCGTTTAGTAACGCAGTTGATTTAGTCAAACGTCTTCGCGATCCAAACGATCCAAGTACCGAACGTACGGCACCTCTGTGATCTGCAGACGTTCAGCTCGGTGACGTCCCTCGAACTCTTGATCCAGTTGAGGCCGAGGGAGAGTTTCTTCAGCACGACGGTGTGGTGACGGTGATGATGAAGTTACCGGCGCAGGGCTTCGCCTAAGCACTACGACGATATGACCGAAGTGTGTAACTATGGAGGGGGGGCACCGCACACGGCTAAAAGATCAACTTGTGTGTTCTAGGGTGCCCCCTTCCCCACGTATATAAAGGAGGGGGAGGAGGATGCCGACCAAGGGGGGAGCCCTACTAGGACTCCAAACCTAGTAGGATTGCCCCCGCTTTCCTATGCCAAGTGGGAGAAGGGGGGAAGGAGGAGGAGGAGAGAAGGAAGGAGGAGGGCGCCGCCTCCTCCCCTTGTCCAATTCAGATTGGGACAAGGGGGGTGCACGCCACCTCCTGGCCGACCCTCTCTCTTCTCCACTAAGGCCCATGAGGCCCAATAGCTTCCTGGGGGGGGGGGGGGGTTCCGGTAACCCCCGGTACTCCGAAATGACCCAAACCATTCCGGTGTCTGAATATAACCTTCCAATATATAAATATTTATGTCTCGACCATTTCGAGACTCCTCGTCACATCCGTGATCTCATCCTGGACTCCGAACAACCTTCGGTCATCAAATCACATAAACTCATAATACAAATCATCAACGAACGTTAAGCGTGCGGACCCAACGGGTTCGAGAACTATGTAGATATGACCGAGACACATCTCCGGTGAATAACCAATTGAGGAACCTGGATGCTCATATTGGCTCCTACATATTCTATGAAGATCTTTATCGGTCAAACCACATAACAACATATGTTGTTCCCTTTGTCATCGGTATGTTACTTGCCCGAGATTCGATCGTCGGTATCACCATACCTAGTTCAATCTCGTTACTGGCAAGTCTCTTTACTCGTTCCGTAATGCATCATCCCGCAACTAACTCATTAGGCACATTGCTTGCAAGGCTTATAGTGATGTGCATTACCGAGAGGGCCCAGAGATACCTCTCCGACAATCGGAGTGACAAATCCTAATCTCGATCTATGCCAACTCAACAAACACCATCGGAGACACCTGTAGAGCATCTTTATAATCACCCAGTTACGTTGTGATGTTTGATAGCACCAAGTGTTCCTCCGGTATTCGGGAGTTGCATAATCTCATAGTCATAGGAACATGTATAAGTCATGAAGAAAGCAATAGCAATAAACTAAACGATCATAGTGCTAAGCTAACGGATGGGTCTTATCCATCACACCATTGTCTACTGATGTGATCCCGTTTATCAAATGGCAACACATGTCTATGGCTAGGAAACTTAACCATCTTTGATTAACGAGCTAGTCTAGTAGAGGCATACTAGGGACACTTTGTTTGTCTATGTATTCACACATGTACTAAGTTTCCGGTTAATACAATTCTAGCATGAATAATAAACATTTATCATGATATAAGGAAATATAAATAACAACTTTATTATTGCCTCGAGGGCCTATTTCCTTCATCCATGTCACTAGAATCTCCATCTCGGTGATCCCATCCTTGACGAGTCGATGCACTTTCTAGTGCAGGATCTCCATGCCACATAGCTTGGTGTCGGATGATGTCTTCCTCCAAGATTGGCGTGGAATTTGAGTACGCTGGAAGTACCTCCTGACTGGTGTACGTCAAGGCAGTAGAACTAGTTCTACCGTCATTTCTTTATATACTCGAATATCCCCAACTTGAATTATTTCACTTACAACTTTAGTTGGATGTTGGCTCCGCCGTGCTCGTAGAGCTCATCGTCGTTCCTCAGCACCCGCACATGGAATTATTTCCTCCACATTCCAAACTAGGGTTGGGTCTTGAAGAAGGATTCACACATCACAATGAATAAATCAATGTGGATCACTCCATTGAGTGTGAGGTGCTGGAGTTCGATGTCATGTGGGGGAAGCGATAACCCCTCCCCCTATGACACAAAATATGTCAGCAACACCCCCTCGCACGAATGTGACAACAAGGCGACCTTTAAGGTCGACACACCCTCCTAGACTGCCCCCCAATTCTCCTCCTCATGCCTTATAATGAAGCCAAGAATATCAAGCCTCTCCAGCTGCTCTTCTTGATTGCAGACGACGTCTACCGCCCATAGGGGTGTTGGTGATGGCCGCCCCAATCAGCAACACCTCCCTAGGCGCCAACTTCCCTATTCGGCTCAATCCATGATACATCTCCAACGTATCTACTTCTCCAAATACTTTTGCTCTTGTTTTGGACTCTATTTTGCATGGTTTGAATGAAACTAACCCGGACCGAGGGTGTTTTCAGCAGAAATACCTTGTAGTTCTGTGCATAAATAAAAGTTATCGGAATTGGACAAAACTTCACGAGGATTTTTTATGGAATAAATAAAAATACTGGAGCAAAGAACTGCCGAAGGGGGGCCACCATCAGGCCATAAGCCTGGGGGCATGCCCTGTGAGCTTGTGGGTCCCACGAGCCCCCGTCTGACCTAATTCCAGGCATATATATTCAGCCTTCTCGAGAAGTAAAACAGAGAGAAAGTTTTATTGCGATTTACAATACAGAGCCGTTGCCACCTCCTGTTCTTCGCCGGGAGCCCTAATCTCGAGTCCGTCAAGGCTCTGAAAAGAGGGATTCATTGGCGTCGACATCATCAACCTTTTATGTAATCAAGTCAATTTGTTAGGGCATGATCCCTAGTATCCAATATGTTCTGAGATTGATGTTGTTATGACTTTGCTATGCTTAATGCTTGTAATTAGGGCCCGAGTGCCATGATTTCAGATATGAACACTTATGCTTTTCATGATTATATACTTGAGATGTTGATCTTACCTGCAAGTTATATGCACCTATTATTGTTCCGAACTGTAGACCCCAAAGTGACAATAATTGGGATACTCTTTGGGAACGACTGTAGTTCATGTATTCACTATTTATTAATGCTTTGTTCCGGTTCTCCACTAAAAGGAGCCACCTTAATTACCCTTATTTTCCATTAGGACCCTGCTGCCATGGGAGGGTAGGACAAAAGATGCCATACAAGTTCTTGACTGGATCCTGCACCGCTCTATGCCCCCCGTTTAACCAGTCTAGACCCAAATTGATGGACACATCAACCTCTCTCTCTCTCGACAAATGAGCCAGGCCAGACCTGACCCTATTCATACATGACATCATGGATGACCTCATCAAGTATTCACACTACTTTATGATCACATCAGCCGACCGATACTGTTGTTCCTGCCTTCAGGGAACAATGATGGATCTACTTGTTTTTAAGGAGTTCCATGAGTCCATTAGGACCAATCTTCTAGTCCAAGAGGGTGCGCCGAGTTCATATTCCACCTAGACGCAACTAAGCACATGAAGGACTTGGGGGCTACTAATGATGCCATGCCTAGGAGTGCACTATCGGGTCGAGAGTCAGTCCACCAGGCCATGGGGCGTCCCAAGCCAATGTCCCACCACTGATGTACACAAAGGAACATGATAAACTTGACTTATAAGATGAGAATACCCGAGGATCTTAGAGTATCCGGTTAGGATAGAGCTAGATCGTACCAACCCAGGAATCATGTAACCTAGCACCTAACCCCTATATAGAGTAAATTACAAAAGAAACACCACAATTGGCGGCCCTGACTGGAAAACCACCACCTTTTTGTAGAGCACCAGAACGGCCTCCAGAGTGGATCGACGTGGAATGCATGGTGGCGGCGATGAAAAAATTCTTGATAATTCTTGTCGGGGGCCTTGGGATAATATAAAGGCGGAGGCGTCGAGAGGTAGTGGAACGAAGGGTCCGGGCGGCCTGACCT
Organism: Aegilops umbellulata; assembly: GCA_032464435.1. NCBI lineage: Eukaryota > Viridiplantae > Streptophyta > Magnoliopsida > Poales > Poaceae > Aegilops > Aegilops umbellulata. The sequence goes on along the minus strand of CP136055.1, from coordinate 230,217,389 downwards.
CAGGGCGCCTCTTTGCCGTGACCAGGGGCACATGGGGCTCCCCCTGATGGCCTCCAGTGCCTCTGGCTTCATCTTGTCATGAAACTTCAAAGATTTTCCCCTGCTTTTTTTTCCACGAAACAGTGGTTTCCTTGAAAGTCCAAAAACATGCAGAAAACAACAACTAGCACGGTGCACTAGATTAATAGATTAGCCCAATAAATCAATAAAATATGATACCAAAGTGATCAAGTGATGATATAAAGGCACATGAACACAACAAGGATTATAAATACGTTTGAGACATATCATGCACGGAGTCATGATTGCGGAGGCTACATCTGGGGGGGGGGGGGGGAGGGGGGAGGCCGGTACCCCAGAGGCAAATTAGATCCATATGGATCGGGCCGACCAATGGGACACCGTGAGAAGGGCCGAACCTAGAGGGGGTGTGTTTGAAGGGTGGCGTCGAGTCATCATCCAGTGAGGAAACTGTGGGGTCCAAGGGAACGATCGATACGCCTGGCGAGGCAAGAGTGATGCCCCTGCAAATGAGGGCACGGTGAGGATTATCCATTATGTGCCGCTCCAGATCTCTCCTAGCGCACCTGGTGATGTGGCATTGTTTCGATGCACCACCATGTGTGTTGGGCGGATAGAGAAGGGTGCGTGATGGAAGGCTAGGGGGTTGGGTGCAGCTGAAACTATGCTGACCGGAGCGGCCACATCGAGTGTAGGAGATGGGGTCACGACAATGCTCGACTAGGTGGTCGTTGGAGAGGCAGTGAGAGAAGTGAGGAGCGCAACATGGTTTGGCAATTACATGCAAAGTGCACACGAGATGTTGTGGGAAGGAAGGGAAGAAGGAGCGATACAGGTTTGACCACTCAAATACTCTCGCCATAGGTTCTAGCGTAGGTGTGATACATATTTTGTGGACCGTGTGGTCGCGGTATATGGGAAATATTGCGATGGAGGCGAGGGAGGTGGGGTCGGCGTATGGGCTGGGTTTAAAGAGGTGGGGGTAGGCGGCGAACTTTTTTTACCCTAAAAAAAAGTTGCTAGCCTTAGACTCAACTTTTTGGAACATCCATTAGTCACGATTATGAGAGACACGGGTTAGGCCCTGATTAGGCCTCTCATCTCCATCATATTGTAACCATGGTTGATCAACTGAACTTTCGACGAATAATGATTGCAGATTATTTTCTATTTAATCCAATTTCCACTTTGACTATAATCTTTTTCTGGTGGCTGTTTAAGGATGGTGACATGTCTGCCGCATGTCGTTGAACATGTCAGCTTTGGCCGCTTCTCTGGCTCTCCAGAATAACATCACCTCGCTAACTTGTTTGAACATTCCAGCTCACACGATTCAAAGAGGGCCCTGCTTTCATTCTCCAGTGTTCCATGCCTCCATCCGGGCGCCCGTTCTATTCCCGAGGAGATCACGTCCATTGAGTCATTCGTGTTATCTCTTTGCAAAAACAAAATAAAAGGAATCATTCGTGTTACCAACCCTAAAAATAATAATAATCACAATCTCCATGACTTGCTGTAAAAAAGTCTCTATGACTTGATCAGATTGTTAATCTGTTTTTCCTATAAATAATACTTAATGGCCTGTTCAAAACTTCATTATATTATCTTTATATTGTCGGCCTTAATAAATGAAGTAAAAAAAATGTTGGATAGATCGTCGGCGCAGGTAGTGGCATTGCTGATTGATGGAATCGTTCGTCGCCTGATAATAACCACAAAATTATACAGAACCAAGTTAAAAAAAAGGTGGAAAGGTCAGCTGAATTATTAGTTTAATGAGAAGCTACACAAATATGGAAGTTATCAAATTAGCTACCACGTTGTGTGTTGCTACCTTTCTGGGGCAGAATAATCAAACTAGATATGTGTACAAAGTTGACGCCTTTGTCCTATGCTTAACGCTGAAACGTTCTGTGGAGAATGACATTTCCGTTGATTGGAAGTTGTGGACTGCAGCATTCTTCCTCGGCCTACCACGATTCAGTAGAATTCCAACACAGCTCATTGCGTAATGCCTTGTCTATAATTTCATCCGTCACCAGGACGTAGTCGATAACCAGGGAGGTGCTATCCCCGTTCTAGTGTGCTAGCTAGAGCTAAATTTTTTTTAAGGGCTTTAAGAACAACCAGCTTGTACTCAACTTTCTTTCCCCTACGCCAAGGCTAGGGTTTCCTTCCTCTCTGGCGATCCCATCACTGGAGAGTCCCTACCCGACGTTAAACCCTACCGCGGTAGGGCAACGAGAGATCGAAGCCCTGTGCTCGTGCCGGAGCGGAGAGCGGCCCTCGACGCGGCTGCCGGCGACGGTTCTGATGGCGGATGCCATGTCTGGGACGAGTGGTGGTGGGAGCGCCGCCGCAAGCAAGTCAGATCTGGGGGATTTCATGGAGCAGCTTAACCTAGAGGATGAGGAATTCGATGATCTGGTGATCGAGGAGGACGACCCTGTGATCAATGAAGGTGTCCGCTGGCTAGCCCTCGCTAGGGTTCACAAGGAGAAGACTTTCAGTCCGACGGCGTTCTACCGGGAGATGCGAGCAGCCTGGAATCCGGCGAAACAGGTGAGGTTCAAGCCCGTTGGACCAAACTTGTTCGTGGTCCAGGCGGAGTGCCTAGGTGATTGGGAGCGTATGGTGGAGCTCGGTCCATGGCTCTTCAGGAACTGGGTGGTACTCATGTGCCCGTATGATGGATTCACTAAGGCAGAAGAGGTCCCCATGCTGTACATGCCAGTTTGGCTACAGATCCATAAGCTCCCTGAGGGCTTCTGTAGGAGGAACATTGTGGAATCGCTGCTGAAAAAGTCTGGTGAGATCTTGGAGATGAGGTTGAACGGCAACACACGGGGTGATTATGTGAGGGTTAGGGTTCGTCATGAAATCCGGCGACCCCTCACAAATTTGTTAGTATTGTTAGAGGTGAGGCAAGGCAAGTTTACTTGGTCAGATACGAAAAACTTGCTCACTTTTGTAGTGTTTGTGGTCTGATTGGGCATGACTGCAAAGAATGTGGCTCTGGGGTCCATGAGGCAAAGAATATGAAGTTTGGGAGCTGGCTGTACGCAGATGGCCCGAACAAGCCAAGAACTGATGAGTTTGATAGGAGCAACGACAATCAAAGTCACAAACAGCGCACACCACCCAAAGGAAAGGACGCAAGGAAAGGCTTCGAACCGGATTCGGCTGATACTGCATCTAGCCCATCTAAAAGTGGCACAAAGGAGATGCAAGTCGACCCTCCAGCTTGTAAGAGGCTGGCCATGGACAATTCCGGGCTGGAGGTGCCTAACAAACTGAATGCTACATTAGCTCTTACTCAAGGGCTCGGTGAAGATGGTGATGCTCCCTCGTCACCATGCAATAGTTCAAACAGCAAAAAGGCAAGGATTGACTCCCAAGGTTTTTCGGATGAGAAATCGGCGGCCTCCTTCGAGGAGGACCGCCGGGTACAATGAGTGTCCTAATGTGGAACTGCCGGGGGGGGGGGGGGACCGCCGGACAGTTCATGAGATTGTGGCCCTCTCAAAGGCCAATTCCCCGGGGCTGATCTTCTTGTCAGAAACACGTCAAGCCTCTAGTCAGATGGAAAAGCTTAGAAGAAGGTTGAATATGAAAGGATTTGTTGGTGCCTCTAGTGCGGGCCTTGCATTGTTTTGGGATGAGAATTTGCAAGTTACCGTGCCGGATTCGTGTGCGCGGTATATTGATGTGAGAATTGTTGACAACGCGAATGATAAAGCGTGGAGGACTACGTTTGGGTATGGTGAGCCAAGAGTGGAACACCGTCACCGGATGTGGAATACCCTCTCAGGCTTGCGGTCAGACCCGTGGCTAGTTTGTGGTGACTTCAACGAAGCAATGTGGCAGCACGAACACTTCTCCCGGTTGCCTCGGTCCGAGAACCAAATGCTCCTCTTCCGGGTCTGTTTGGAGGATTGCGAGCTTATGGACTTGGGCTTCTCGGGTGCTCCGTTCACATATGATAACGGGCAGCAGGGCGATAGGAATGTTCGGGTTCGGCTTGATAGAGCATGTGAGGATGAAGCTTTTAAGGAAATATTCCCGTTTGCGCAAGTGGCTCACTTGGCGTCCTCGTGCTCCAACCATGTTCCTATTATGGTTAGGTTGGCACATGCAGCACCACGGCGTACAAAATGTGCTCCCAGGTATGAAATAATGTGGGAAAGGCACCCTCATCTTGATGCTATGGTTGCAGAGAGTTGGGGTAAGAGCAGGCCGAGCGGGCACCTGGGTTCGGTCCGCGATGCCATGAAAGAGATGATGCAGCATTTGCGAGAATGGAGTAAGGAAAACTTCGGCCAGGTTATCTCAGAGATTGAAAAACTGCGGTCTGAACTGGCGGATTGCAGCTGCACGATGCGGACAGGGTGGCCATCAGGCAGAAAATGTATCAGTTAGACGGGTTGCTGTACCGCGAGGAGATGATGTGGTTGCAACAGTCAAGAATTACATGGCTAAAGGAGGGCGAAAGGAACACGGCGTACCTCCACCGCCGGGCTGTATGGCGGGCTCGACGAAATCACATTCAGCGGCTGCGACGGCTTGATGGAACTTGGTGCTCAACTCCATCCGATATGGAGCTCATGGCAACTTCTTATTTCAAGGAGGTTTTCACAAAGGACCCAACCCTCTCCTCGGAGTCGGTCCTGGAAAGGATAGTTCCGCGGGTCACACAGGAGATGAATGCAGCGCTATGTGCACCATTTAGTGATGAGGAGGTTTCTAACGCCCTATTCCAAATAGGGCCGCTCAAGGCACCCGATACGGATGGATTTCCCGCTAGATTCTATCAGCGTAACTAGGCAGTAATGAAGAGGGAGATTACTGCGGCGGTCCTGGAGTTCTTCAACACCGGAGTAATGCCGGCAGGGGTGAACGAGACAGCTATTGTACTAATCCCGACAGTTCCTTTCCCTAAGGAGCTCAAGGATTTTCGGCCAATAAGTTTGTGTAACGTGATATACAAGATTGTGTCTAAATGCTTGGTGAACCGTTTACGTCCTTTGTTGGCGGAATTGATCTCTGAAAACCAGAGTGCCTTCATTCCGGGTAGGCTAATCTCGGATAATTCAATAATTGCTTTCGAGTGTATCAATCATATTCAGACAATGAAGAATAACAACTCGGCGGCTTGTGCATACAAGTTGGACTTGTCAAAGGCGTACGACCGAGTGGATTGGGATTTCTTAGAGAAGGCTTTGGGCAAGTGGGGTTTCTCTGCAACATGGATCTCTTGGATCATGGCTTGCGTAAAATCTGTGACATACTCGGTGAAGTTCAATGGAAAATTACTTGATGAATTCTACCCTTCGAGGGGGCTAAGGCAAGGTGATCCATTGTCTCCTTTCCTTTTTCTATTTGTTGCTGATGCCCTGTCTGCTCTTATTACCAAATCAGTTGAGGATGGGGAGTTGAAGGGAGTGACCATCTGCCGTGGTGCTCCAGAAATATCTCACTTGCTTTTTGCAGATGACACAATGATGTTCTTTGAGGCATCGAGCCAGCAAGCAGGCATAGTCAAAGGGCTGTTGAACACTTATACCGCGGCGACGGGACAACTTATTAATCCCGAAAAGTGTTCCATCCTATTCTCTGACAACTGCAGCGCGATGGTGGCGGATGAGGTAAAAGATATATTAGAAGTCTCACAACAAGTTTTTGAGCCTAAATATTTGGGCTTACCGGTGCCAGAAGGAAGAGTGCATAAAGGGCAATTTGAAACGGTACAGGAGCGACTGAGAGCAAGGTTGATTGACTGGAGTGAACAATTTGTATCTCAGGGGAACAAAGAATTTCTGATCAAAACGGTGGCACAGGCCATTCCTACATATGTGAAGAGTGTCTTTAAATTGCCGGCATCAGTCTGTGATGACTTAACACGCATGATTAGGCAATATTGGTGGGGTGTGGAGAACGGTAATAGGAAAATGGCCTGGGTTAGTTGGAAGAAGATGGTTGTCCCTAAGTCTATGGGAGGAATGGGATTTCGGGACATGAGAGCGTTCAACTAGGCCTTGCTGGCTAAGCAGGCTTGGAGATTGTTAGACTGCCCAAACAGCTTGTGTGCAAGACTTTTAAGGGCAAAATATTATCCCCATGGCAATCTGTTGGATACGGTGTTTCCAACCAGTTCGTCAGCAGTATGGAAGGGGATTGTACATGGGCTTGAGCTGGTTAAGAGAGGAATTATTTGGCGTGTGGGTGACGGAACTCTGATAAGAACATGGAGAGATGCTTGGATCCCAAGAGGTCACAATTTTCGGCCCATAACACCGAAACGTAATTGCAGACTCAACTGGGTGGCAGATTTCCTGAATGAGCATGGTGCATGGGATGAACAAAGGCTGAGGGAACATTTTTGGGACATGGATGTTAGAGAAATTCTTAAGATCCGTACTTCTCCGAGGAATGGTCAAGACTTTATAGCCTGGTTCCCGGAAAGAAGCGAACTTTTTACGGTAAGGAGTGCATACCGGCTGGCGACTATTGGTGGCGTCCAGGAGATGACACCGGCAACCAGCAACAACCCGTCCGGGGAAAGGCCGGTGTGGCAATGTATTTGGGCAGCTAAGGTTCCCCTAAAGATGAGGATATTGGCGTGGAAAGTAGTATTGGGTGCACTGGCGACAAACTCCTGCAAAATCCATCGTCATATATCCACAAGAGATAGCTGTCCCTTGTGTGCGAGAGAGAAGGAATCCAGTTTCCATGCTCTTGTTACATGCGATCATGCGCAGGCGATATGGCAACAAATGAGGATGGTATGGAAGCTGCCAAACCAGGAACTCCTGCTAGATACATGACAGGATTGGTTGCTAAACCTGCTTGCAAACTGTGATGAGTATATGAGGGGTTGTGTAATTATGTTGGTCTGGCGCATTTGGTCGCTCCGCTCAGATTTGGCTCATGGGAAGGAAGTCCCTCCTATGGCTACAACTGTATCTTTTTTGTGTAGCTACATGCAGTCCCTCGATCTGTCAAGGCGGTTTTCAACAGAGGATATTATCAAAGGCAAAATGCAGGTTGGACGGGATGCTCCGACCACGGCGCGGGCGGAGGCCATAGCCCACCCATGGCCGAAGCCACCTCCGAGGAAGATGGCCCTATCGGTTGATGGTGCTTATTTACAGTCTGATGGATCAGCTACGGCTGGGATGGTGTTGAGGAATCATGACGGGAGCGTGGTCTTTTCAGCGTACAGATACATATTTAACTGCAATGAGGCGTTGGAAGGGGAGCTGCATGCACTAATGCAAGGTATGGCGCTAGCAGTCCAACATTGCAAGCTCCCAGTTATAGTCCAGTCGGACTCTTCTGTCGCCCTATCCACCCTCTCGGGCGACAGCTTATCTAGATCTGCCTACGGGCACCTAGTTGCTGAGATTCGTCACCTAATGATAGATAGAGTTTTCATTCCGTTGAAGATTAGTCGTGTGCAGAATAGGGTAGCAGATCATTTGGCCCTGTATAGTCGTACAGAGCGTACCACTGCTGTATGGCTTGGCCGAGGTTCGCCGTGTATTGAGGATCTCTTGCCTCGCGACTGTAACCCTATACCCCTGGAATAAAAATCTTCTATCATCGCAAAAAAAAAGAACAACCAGCTTGTATTCGGATACTCTACATCTTTTGGATGAATATGCAACAGTACACAGTTGAAAAATAAAAACATTCTTCCGTAAGTACAATATCTTTCTAGTCATATTATGGAACCGAGCTGTTAACAAAACCTGTACAAAGTTTGATGACTTTTTTCTAATGAGAAAGGGCCCCATTTCTCTTCCCCTCTCGCGACGGTGGCGTCAAGGGCACTCATCTTTTCCAAGCTTCACGAGGAAGATCATGGATCCACCTTGCCCCGCCAACTACTCAGGCGACTCGTGGCGGGGAGTGTGATCCTGGTGCCTCGGCTCCGACTATTAGTTTAGGTTAGGGTTTTTTTCCACAGGGGCGGGGCAGATGGCAACACTTTGTCTTTGAGCTGGTCTTGTGGACTCATATACTCCTCGAGTTCATTCATCGGGATGGATTCGTCAAAGCTCCGGTGTCGATTCCTGTCGTCTCCTGAGCAACGAGGTTACGGTTTCTTGGAGGTCGTGCGCAACAACGAGATTATGTGCCATGTACTTCAGATCGATTCAAGGGTTCAATGATGACAATCGCGGCTTTGAGCGATGGTCCTTATGGTAATGTGCATGAAGATTTTCCAAATGTCATTGACAAGATCAAGTCGGCTCCGGTAGGCGAGCGGCACATCAACATTTCATTCTAGCGGCAATAGTGGTCATTTGGTGGTATAGGGTCCTCGATGTAAACTTTTTATTATGTTTCGTGTACTTTATACTTCTTATGAAACATTATAATAGATCTAGGTTATTTCCCCCCCAATTTTTTATGTCTCGTGTGGCCCTTTAGCCCGAGGCTAGATCTACCTCGAGCTCCATGCAAACATCTATCTAACAAAACTAGCTAAACATACATCATCGATGAATACAAAATCAGGCAAGTGGCATTAGATTTATATTGTTGAGTGAAGGATCGAAGATGTCAACTCGAGTGGGCATGAATAGACGACTACAAGTTTTAATATTTTCTTAGCAAATTAATGGAAGTGCTGATAAAGTAAGTTCTCTTCATATGCAACTATGTGTAGCAAAATATATGAAGCTATTAACGGTGCGAAATACCGCCAGATCCCCCTGTAGGGGACTAAGCGCAGCTGGAAGTCTGGGATTAGAGATCACACAAGGTTTTTACCTAGGTTCGGGCCTTCGTAGAGTAATACCCTACACCCTGCTTGTTTTTTATTCATGGTGGAGGGATACCTCGTGCGAGGGGTTACAATGGTGTATGGTATGCTACCGAGAGTTTCTATCTTAGATTAGATGGTGGTCAAGGTTTCCTGGCCTCCCTTATATAGACGGTGGAGGCCTAGGGTTTACAAGGGTGCAGATGCGATCTCCTCCACCGCCGCCCTTGCCTTGGTAAACAACTAAGTTATTCAGCGTCGTCCTTGGGGTTTGGCCCTTGTTGTGGGCCTCATGGGCCTCCAAGGGAATCCAGAGGCCAGGATCCCATGGGTGAGCCACCCCCGGTGTATGGCACCATCAGTAGCCCTCGAGCGAGTCAGAGATCACAGAAGAGGTCTTCGAGAGTTCGGCGGGCTCTTAACTTTCATCGAATATCTTTTCCTTTTGGAGTCCAGCTGGGATCCTGATGTAGTCATTTCGTCAGGCCTCTCGAGGCGCAACCCCAGGCGAAGCTATGATCGGATTCAAGAGGTCTGACGTTGTTGGTCTTCGCAAATATTTTTGATGCTCTGTCCTGCAGAGCGTGACTTCAGAGCTCTAATGGAGGCTCTAGCCTTCTTTCTCGTCTTCGACGGGTCGTGCCCCTTGGCCCTATTGTCAATATCAGGCGGGGTCTCGTTATGTATTTTCTCCATCATGACAGACTTACCTGGATTTCCACGCTCACGATTCAAGATGTGATAACTGCAGGGGAAGGTGAAACACCTGGCGCGTCGCGATGCCTCGATTCCCGGCGTGTGCTGTGGTTGGCCATAAGAGAGGCAAAGAGAGGGCAGCTCTTTACTCTTCCTCTGTCTTCCTTCTCGCGCTCTGACCAATCATGCTCGCCCCTGCTTACCTCATTGCGACATTCATGGTATTTGGTCCCTTGGAGTCCTTCCCGAGTGGGAAGCGATGGCGAGGATGAGCTTCTCTTCCCAAGGACATGGTAGGGGCATCTAGGCTTCCAAGGACGCCGAGAGAAAGTGAAAGAGGGAATCTGCCTCCATCGACAAGTCGCACCAGGCGGCTGGTGCGGATGCTGGCAGGTGGTCGCCCTCCATCGTTTTGGATGGGGATGTCCAAAAGTTGAAGGCCGAGGGATCTTTCCCTCCAGCTCTGGCTTATCGGATCCCCCTGTCTAGGGAGAGCTTTCCTGCACTACTTCCTGACGAACGAGTTCTTCATTTCGATTTCTTTGGCCCTGGGCTTGACTTCCCCCTGCACCCTTTCTTGTGGGGGCTTCTCCTCCTCTTTGGCTGTCAGCTCCATCTTAGCCCTACGAGCATTATTCATCTTGCGAACTTTATCACGTTCTGCGAGTGCTACCTGGGGATCGCTCCCCATTTAGATTTGTTCTGCCACTTCTTTTGCATCAGACCACATATGAGTGGCAATAGCATTCACGACCTTGGTGGAGTGAGCATCCAGCTTCGGCCTTCCACCCAATTCTTTCCTATGGAGTTCCCCAAGTCGATGGGGCCCTAACACAAGAACTGTTTCTATGTGTCAGGCGTGGAAGACAACCTATCAACCTTCTTTGGAAGCTCCTAGCGCCTGAACTCTTGGGTGTCCCGGACGACCTCCCAAGTGACGCCCAGCTTTTGGCGAACACCGCCGTTCGGCTAAAGGAGAGGGGCCTGAAGGGGGTTCACATAGTGCGAACTTGGGTGAAGCGCCGTGTGCTTCCTTTGCAGGCCCATGAAGAGTTGATGTGTAGCTATGTAGGCCCGATTGACCCCTATCAGGTCGTGCTGGATAAGCTTGGAGAGGAGGAGGTCCGTTGCCAACTCGCCCTTTTGACCGGGCAAGAGGCCGACAAGGACTCCTTGGAGATCGTGGTGGAGGCCTTCCATCATGAGGCCTCCCCCGAAGAAGTAACCTCCTTCACCTGGCTCTGCTTAGGGCAAGTGGACCTCCGTGTCACTTACTATGAGCTTCTTAAATCTACAGGATTTTGCGGGCTTCGTTACCCTTTTATCACATCCCCCACTCTCCGGGCAGGAGTTGATTCCGGCCATGCAGGAACTCCTGCGTGCAAGTGCATCTAGTGCCCCTTTGTGATTTTGGTGTATTGAAGACTTATAGGTTAAGGGACTAATGCGTTTGTGAGTGTACACAGGTCTATAAGTCTATGAGGAGTTTGATATTTACAGAGAAAGTCGACCCCTAAAAATAAATGTCTTCAACTGAAGACTTTGGATTTCTGAATACTTTGAAAGTGAAGAAATTGGTGTGACCCTGAAGACTTGGTATTCATGCGAGGAACATGAAGCGTGAAGACTTTTGTTTTCGTAGTTTCATTTTCTCTTTCTTGAGTCATAGGAAACACCGTACTGTTAAAGGGGGTTGAGGAAAAACTAAGAAAAAGTTTCCATGTGATGTTCAACTCAAAATCCTACACCTACCAATCCCTTCGAGTGAAGCCATTGGAAATCTCATACAGTTCAGTCAATTTCTTCAGTGACAGAGATGAAGTTCTTCTGGTCTCTGAGGATTTTTTTCTGACTGAGGAGTTAGGAATTCGCCAGTGCGGATTGCCTACAAGTGAGGAACATGATAGCCCTGAGTAATTTGAACCTCAAATTTCCGACCATTGCTATGCTATGCGCCAGCTGTCCCAAAATATCTTATCCACCTAACGGTCATATCATTGAAGGGCATTTATGTCTTATCATGTAGGGCTGCTCCCTAGGCTATAAATAGCCGCCCCCTACAACCACTAGCTGGTTGGATGCTCTGAGAGAAACTGACACTTTTCATTGAGAGCATCCCATCCTCCGAGGACTTTGAGCAAAAAACATCAAGTGAGGAAAACCCAAACCCAAACACCTACAAACCCAAAGTGATTGAGCATCACTGAAGAGATTGATCCTGTGTGGATCCGATGCTTGTTACCTCTGAAGACTGTGCATCTTACAGACGGTTAGGCGTCATGGTCTAGAGCATCCAAGAGGAAATTGTGGATTGCCGAGTGACCGAGTTTGTGAAGGTTTGGAAGTCACCTGAAGGCTTACCATGAGTGATTGGGCGAGGTCTGTGTGACCTTAGCTCAAGGAGAATACGGTGATGACTGTGTGTCCGGGACTGTGTGTCCTCAGGTTTAAATACCTAGCCGCTCCAACTAGACATACAACTGTCACAACATTTGGAACTGGTCTACCAAATCACTGTCTTCATCGAGCTAACAGGTTCTATTTCCTCAACCCTTTCATTTCCTCATTACTGTGTTGTGTACTTGATCGCTACTGTTTGAAGACTTTGATGAAGACTTTCTCAATTTCCTCAGTTCAATTTCTTCAGTCATTTTGTCTTCAGCCTGCTTATCCTATGTTTACGCTTTCTGTACTTTATGCTTGTTTTCATTTTATCATGATGACCGTGCTTCTGTTCTGTTATGCTTGCATCTGAGTAATTATTCCGCTGCTAGTCGTTCGTGACTTAGGAATTTCCTCACCCTGAAATTCCTCAGTGACGAATTTGTAAAAATCGCCTATTCACCCCCTCTAGTCGACTTAACGCACTTTCAATTGGTATCAGAGCAAGGTACTCCCTTGTTCTGTGTGATTTTGGTTTAACCGCCTGGAGTTTTAGTTATATCGACCGCATGTATGATCAAGGTCTCTGCTAGGTGTCTTACCTTCGATGGGACGGACTACCCCTACTGGAAGAATAAGATGCGAATGCATCTTGAGGCAATTGACAACGATCTCTGGTACGTTGTGGAAAATGACGTTCCCTCTGTCACTCCTACCATCAATGCTCCTGACGTGAAGAGATTCAAGCAACTCAACTCTCAAGCAAAGAACATCATTTGTGGCCATCTGAGCAAAGGGCAGTATGGCAGAGTGAGTGCTTTGGAGACAACAAAGCTTATCTGGGATAGGCTGTCCAAGGTCAATGAAGCAGTCTCAACACAGCGTGACTCTCGAGTTGACGTTCTTCGCAATCTCTTCAATCGCTTCAAAAGACTCGACAATGAAAATGTTCAACAAACCTTCGATTGCCTCACTGACATTTCAAATGAGCTTCAAGCACTTGGTGCCACTGACATCACCGACCATGAGGTGGTGAAGAAATTGCTGAGATCGCTTGATTCCTCATTTGACACCCTTGCACTGATGATACAAGAACATGATGACTACAAGTCACTTGATCCCACTGATATCCTCGAGAGGCTAAACACTCATGAGTTCTAGCTTGTTGAGAAGAGATATCTCTATGGACCGAGCTATGGCAGATCACGCGCTCTGAAGGCCAAGGCAGTATCTGAATCTAAAGGTGAGGATTCTGGTAGCAGTCTTGGTGATCCTGAAGAACTGAGCCAGGAGCTAGCAATGCTCGTGAGGAAATTCCAGAAGTTCTCAAGACGTCGTCGCTTTGGTAAATCCTCAAGAAATGATGACATGAGATCAGATTCCTCATCCCGTGACTACAAGAAGAGAACTTGCCGCAAATACAAGAAACCTGGTCACTACATTCAAGATTGTCCTTAGTGGGAAAAGGAATCAAAGAAGAAGAAATACAAGGATTACAGTTCTGATGATTCAAAGAAGAAGAAGAAATCTTCAAAGTCCTCATCATCAAAGTCCTCGAAGTCTTCATCTCACAAGAAGAGCATCTCTAAGAAGGCTCGGGCATTCATTGGCAAGGAAATGGACTCTGAGGCTGAATCTGAGGAAAATGAGGAAGAGGAGGCATTTGATGAGTCAGAATCTGGTGTGGCGAGCCTATCCCTTGCCACTGCGTTCGACAGCAAGTCCATCTTCAACTCTGAGAAGAATGGCTTCCACAACAGGGCTGATGATGACGACGATGACTACGCTCCACTGGTGCGCGTCGGTCCTAAACAAACGGTTTTTAACCCCTTTCTGCGACGACATTTGGAACCGTCTCCAAGTGAGTGTGGGCGATAGGGGGGTCCTTCCCACACAACCCAGAAACCATCGGGGATAGGGCCCCTACAATACTCCTACACGTTTCTGCTCGCATTGCCATCGCAGTCGGTATTGTGTGGTGCTACGTTTACGATGCGCGACCCATCACAAATGGTTCACTATTATAGAACGTGTATGATGCGCGGCCCATCACAAACGATTCACCGTTAAGAAGATTAGCTAATCGTCGTACGAGTGTCGGACAGGATTACGAAATGTTGGACCGTCGTAACATCGTTGTACACGACAACTATCGCACAGGCTATCAAACAACTATCAAACAACCAATGCATTATTCGATTCATAGGTACATATGTTCAAGAATTACATAAGAGCCAAAGAAAGAATGATGAACCACGGTTGTATACTTGTACTATTAAAGACGGTAAAGAAAGAGGCGAAATATATTCTGGTTGCTGAACAAGGTGAAGCGGAATGCCCATATTGTGCCCTCCTCCATGCATAAGGCAGGCACGACTCTAGTCCAACCCCTTGTCATGGCCGACCGCCCATCCTTCACGATCTTCATGAAAACATCTAGATAATCATCGTGTTCTGGTAGAAATACTTTAACCTTTGCATGCCCACCAACCATGTAGTTTGAGAGGTAATCTTGAGTAAATTGCTTTGGCAACCACTACAAAGGAAAAAGATTCAGACATTGTCATCTAACACAACTCATTATGGGTAGTAAAAAGAAGGCTGCAGAGTTCTTACTTACCATCCTGCAGTTCGCTGTTGTCTTGGATAAAGTGGAAACAAATAGTTTAATTGCCATCTTTGGACCCATTTTACTAACAATCTTTATCAACTTCCTCACTTGATGCTGGTTCATCGATATCTCATTACTCCATATGCAGAAAGGGTCGAAATGCAGATCTTTACCAATGACATATGTACCTAAAAGCACCAATTTAATATTAGAAGCTAAACAACAATTGCACAATGATGTAGTACAACACTCTTTTATAATATGTCTATATACATCCGTATGTGGTAGTCCATTTGAAATCTCTAAAAAGACAAATATTTAGGAATGGAGGGAGTATCTTATAACATCCAATATACTCACATATTAGATGAATTAACATCTTATATTATGGGCCGGAAGGAGTTTAGTTCATTCTTACAAATTATTGGCTGATTAACTGCTGTTGTATCCATGGGTTACAGTTAGTTTGAGCTAGTCCGGGCTCAAATAGCCCTAAAGTATATCTAAACATGAGGGCTAGTTTGAGCTAGTTGCATCTATAACCACCCAAAAAAACTATCCAACCCATTAGGTGCTAATTGGAGCTAGTTCTCCAAGTGTATTTATTGTCAATCTAACCTTGCCATCCAAACAACTCTTTGGATGGAGTTAGTTCAGGGTGGTTGTTGTTGTTGTTGTTGTTGTTGTTGTTGTTGTTGTTGTTGTTGTTGTTGTTGTTGTTGTTGTTGTTGTTGTTGTTGTTGTTGTTGTTGTTGTTGTTGTTGTTGTTGTTGTTGTTGTTGTTGTTGTTGTTGTTGTTGTTGTTGTTGTTGTTGTTGTTGTTGTTGTTGTTGTTGTTGTTGTTGTTGTTGTTGTTGTTGTTGTTGTTGTTGTTGTTGTTGTTGTTGTTGTTGTTGTTGTTGTTGTTGTTGTTGTTGTTGTTGTTGTTGTTGTTGTTGTTGTTGTTGTTGTTGTTGTTGTTGTTGTTGTTGTTGTTGTTGTTGTTGTTGTTGTTGTTGTTGTTGTTGTTGTTGTTGTTGTTGTTGTTGTTGTTGTTGTTGTTGTTGTTGTTGTTGTTGTTGTTGTTGTTGTTGTTGTTGTTGTTGTTGTTGTTGTTGTTGTTGTTGTTGTTGTTGTTGTTGTTGTTGTTGTTGTTGTTGTTGTTGTTGTTGTTGTTGTTGTTGTTGTTGTTGTTGTTGTTGTTGTTGACCTAACGAAAAATGGGTTGCAGATATATTCAGTTAAAAGTCCGATTCACCGATTAGTCCCTTATCGGTCGCCGACCTATATGGTACCAGCTACCGATATCCTGAACAGTGAGCAGATATAAGCCATGGGATGAAACTAACCTCGATGGAAAACAACAGTCGTTCCCAAAATTGTCCTGTGTAGGTACACCAAGAAGCATGTTTAGCACAACTACAACATGCCTAACATTTAACAACAAGCAAACATAGTCATTCAAACTGGTACTGTGCTGGCCTAAGTTCACTGGTTATGGTTAAATAAAAATGGAAAGGCGTGTTAATTACAAGATGCAACAACCAAATGTAGTCATTCATAGTGGTATTGTTGAAACTGGTACTGATGAAATTGAACTGCACAATTCATACTTGCACATATAGAACATCATGTTGTGAATAACTGGAAGAAACAAGGCATACTACGAACAACCAAAGATAGCATTTGAAACTGAACATATGCTAACTACAAACGACCGAACAATCAAAAAACTTTAAAAGAGGCATATGCTAGCTATAACAGGCTTAACAACAAGCAAATATATGCATTCCTATCGGTATGTTTAAAACTGGATTGATGTAATGTACTGCATAGTAAATAATTGCACATATAGAGCATCACATTGTGAACAACTGAAATAAACAAATCATGGGTTTCCTCACTTTTCACAGATGGGCTCATTCTCGTGGGAAGAGCACGGACCCTGGATGCGCTCCATGTTGTCGCAGATGGGCTCCTTCCCCTTGGAAGAGCACGGCTATAGGGTGCCCTCCCTGATGTCGCAGATGGGCGTTTTCCCCTTGGAAGAGAAGATGGGCTCTTTCCCCTTGGAAGAGCCGGAGAGGGTGCCCTCCTCGTGGTCGCACTCGATGAGGTCTGACTTCGAAGCTGTGGATCCCAAGCCAGTGTCACGGAACGTGTCTCAGAAATGACAAAAGGGGCTCAATGGCGATGTAGAATGGCAAATTGTTGACAACGAGCCAGAGGAGATCAGCGGCGGGGCCATGGATGAGATCGACGGCGATTGAACCCGAGGGGTTGGGGTGGGCCACTTAACCTATGACACAGCCCGCCTCAGGGCGTCGCTGTCGATGACCTCGATGTCGTAGCCGGCGGACGGGACATGCCCGCATACTCTAGCCCGCTGCTTGAGTGCCTGCCACTAGTAATGGTCGTCAGCTTCCTCGGCGACGTCGAGAGAAGAGACCTCTATACACCTCTTTTGGGCGATCGAGCCGAATACTGACCTTGCCCTTCATGAGAGCCGTGGATCCAAGCAGCCGGATTCTTCTCCGGTCACGGACTCCGAACTGCCTGCGCCTATGCCAATCGAATCCGACTGGGCACCGATCATGGAGTTCACCTCCGCAGATATCTTTCACTACTCGCCCTTTGGCGACATACTGAACTCACTAAGGTCCCTCTCCTTGTCAGGAGAAACCTGGCCGAACTATGTCCGACAGGATTGGGATGTGGATGACGAAGAAATTCGCCGCCCACCCACCGCCCACTTAGTAGCCACTGTCGACGATTTAACTGACATGCTCGACTTCGACTCCGAAGACATCGACAGTATGGACGACGATGCAGGAGACGAATAGGAACCACTGCCCACAGGGCACTGGACAGCCACCTCATCATATGATGTATATATGGTGGATACACCCAAAGAAGGCAATGGTGATGGGACAATGGGGGATGACCCCTCCAAGAAGCAACCCTAGCGCCAATGTCAGCGGCGCTGCTCTAAGTCTCGCCAAAGCAAAAGCGGTGATACCGGCACAAGAGATAATAACACTCCGGACAGTGCCGAAGACAACGACAACTCCCTCCAGCAAGATTCAGCGCAGGAGGATGGAGAAGCCAGCCCTCCTGAGAGAGCGGAAGATGGAGAGGCAGAGAATGATAATTACATGCCTCCCTCCGAAGACGAGGCAAGCCTCGACGACGACGAATTCATCGTGCCTGAGGATCCCGTCGAGCAAGAGCGCTTCAAGCGCCGGCTTATGGCCACGGCAAATAGCCTTAATAAAAAGCAACAACAACTTAGAGCTAATCAAGACTTGCTAGCCAACAGATGGACTGAAGTCCTTGCGACCGAGGAATATGAATTCGAACGCCCCTCCAAGAGTTACCCAAAGTGCAGGTTGCTACCCCGATTAGAGGAGGAAGCATTAAAGCCTACATCTCCAGCGTATGACGCGGCTGATCGGTCACCTCGTGGCCGCGACAGAGAGGCATTTCAGCCAAAAGCTCAGGCCGCACCCCGACGCCACACAAAGAAAAATGTCAAGGCACGGGGAAATACGCTAGACCTATGAGACGTATTGGAGGACAAAGCAAAGCAAGCAAGATCGATCTACGGATCGCGAGGGCGCCCCACTATGAGAGACGATAACCGTCATGCCGGATACAGTAAATGTAAATCCGGCCGGGCCGAACACAGCAGACAAGACTCATTCGAGCTGCGTCGTGATATAGCCCAGTACAGAGGCGCCGCACACCCCCTATGCTTCACAGATGAAGTAATGGATCATCAAATCCCAGAGGGTTTCAAACCCGTAAATATCGAATCATACGATGGCACAACAGATCCTGCGGTATGGATTGAGGACTACCTCCTGCATATCCACATGGCCCGTGGTGACGATCTACACGCCATGAAATACCTCCCACTCAAGCTTAAAGGACCAGCTCGGCATTGGCTCAACAGCCTGCTAGCAGAATCCATTGGTTGTTGGGAAGATCTGGAAGCCGCATTCCTCGACAAATTCCAGGGCACTTATGTGCGACCACCAGATGCCGATGACTTGATCCACATAATTCAGCAGCCAGAGGAATCGGCCAGGCAATTCTGGACACGGTTCCTAACCAAGAAAAATCAAATCTTCGACTGTCCGGATGCAGAGGCCCTAGCAGCCTTTAAGCACAACATCCGTGATGAGTGGCTTGCCCGGCACCTTGGCCAGGAAAAGCCGAAATCTATGGCAGCCCTCACGACACCCATGACCTGCTTTTGCGCGGGAGAGGATAGCTGGCTGGCTCGCAGCAATAACATAGCAAAGAACCCTGGTACTTCGGATACCAAGGACAACAACGGCAGGTCACGTCGCAACAAACACAAGCGCCGCATCAACAGCGACAATGCCAAAGATACAACAATCAATGCCAGATTCAGAGGCTCTAAGCCCGGTCAGTGAAAAAATCCATTCAAAAGAAGTACTCCGGGCCTGTCCAGTTTGGACCGTATACTCGATCGCTCGTGCCAAATACACGGCACCCCCGACAAGCCAGCCAACCACACCAACAGGGATTGTTGGGTGTTCAAGCACGCCAGTAAATTAAATGCCGAAAACAAGGACAAGGGGCCACATAGCGATGACGAGGAGGAGCCCCGACCGCCGAACACCGGAGGACAGAAGAGGTTCCCCCCTCAAGTGCGGACGGTGAACATGATATACGCAACCCACATCCCCAAGAAGGAGCGGAAGCGTGCACTAAGGGACGTATATGCGTTGGAGCCAATCACCCCAAAGTTCAACCCATGGTCCTATTTGTTGGAAATATGCCCTAGAGGCAATAATAAAAGCATTATTATTATATTTCCTTGTTCATGATAATTGTCTTTATTCATGCTATAATTGTGTTATCCGGAAATCGTAATACATGTGTGAATAACAGACACCAACATGTCCCTAGTAAGCCTCTAGTTGACTAGCTCGTTGATCAATAGATAGTCATGGTTTCCTGACTATGGGCATTGGATGTCAATGATAACGAGATCACATCATTAGGAGAATGATGTGATGGACGAGACCCAATCCTAAACATAGCATAAGATCGCATAGTTCGTTTGCTAGAGTTTTCCAATGTCAAGTATCCTTTCCTTAGACCATGAGATCGTGTAACTCCCGGATACCGTAGGAGTGCTTTGGGTGTGCCAAACGTCACAACGTAACTGGGTGACTATAAAGGTATACTACGGGTATCTCCGAAAGTGTCTGTTGGGTTAACATGGATCGAGACTGGGATTTGTCACTCCGCTTGACGGAGAGGTATCACCGGGCCCACTCGGTAATGCATCATCATTATGAGCTCAATGTGACCAAGTGTTTGGTCACTGGATCATGCATTACGGTACGAGTAAAGTGACTTGCCGGTAACGAGATTGAACGAGGTATTGGGATACCAACGATCGAATCTCGGGCAAGTAACATATCGATTGACAAAGGGAATTGCATACGGGGTTGCTTGAATCCTCGACATCGTGGTTCATCCGATGAGATCATCGTGGAGCATGTGGGAGACAACATGGGTATCCAGATCCCGCTGTTGGTTATTGCCCGAGAGCCGTCTCGGTCATGTCTGCATGTCTCCCGAACCCGTAGGGTCTACACAGTTAAGGTTCGGTGACGCTAGGGTTGTAGGGATATGTATATGCAGTAATCCGAATGTTGTTCGGAGTCCCGGATGAGATCCCGAATGTCACGAGGAGTTTCGAAATGGTCCGGAGGTAAAGAATTATATATGGGAAGTGCTGTTTTGGCCATCGGGACAAGTTTCGGGGTCACCGGTATTGTACCGGGACCACCAGAAGGGTCCCGGGGGTCCACTGGGTGGGGCCACCTGCCTCGGGGGGCCACATGGGCTGTAGGGGGTGCGCCTTGGCCTACATGGGCCAAGGGGAACCAGCCACAAGAGGCCCATGCGCCTAGGGTTCCAAAGGGGAAGAGTCCCACAAGTGGAAGGCACCTCCTAGGTGCCTTGGGGGGGAGGAAATCCTCCCTGGCCTCCGCCCCCTTGGGAGATCAGATCTCCCAGGGCCGGCGCCCCCCCAAGAGGCCTATATAAAGGGGGGAGGGGAGGGGGGCAGCCGCACCCTTTGCCTTGGCGCCTCCCTCTCCCTCTCCAACACCTCCTCCTCCTCCATAGAGCTCGGCGAAGCCCTACCGGAGTACTGCAGCTCCATCACCACCACGCCGTCGTGCTGCTGCTGGAGCCATCTTCCTCAACCTCTCCTCTCCCCTTGCTGGATCAAGAAGGAGGAGACGTTACGCTGACCGTACGTGTGTTGAATGCGGAGGTGCCGTCCGTTCGGCGCTAGGATCTCCGGTGATTTGGATCACGTCGTGTACGACTACTTCATCCCCGTTCTTTTGAACGCTTCCGCACGCGATCTACAAAGGTATGTAGATGAATCTGAATACTCGTTGCTATATGAACTCATAGATGGATCTTGGTGAAACCGTAGGAAATTTTTTGTTTTCTGCAACGTTCCCCAACAGTGGTATCAGAGCTAGGTCTATGCGTAGTTCTTCTTGCGCGAGTAGAACACAATTTGTTGTGGGCGTAGATTTGTCAACTTTCTTGCCGCTACTAGTCTTATCTTGCTTCAGCGGTATTGTGGGATGAAGCGGCCCGGACCAACCTTACACGTACACTTACGTGAGACCGGTTCCACCGACTAACATGCACTAGTTGCATAAGGTGGCTGGCGGGTGTCTGTCTCTCCCACTTTAGTTGGAGCGGATTCGATGAAAAGGGTCCTTATGAAGGGTAAATAGAAGTTGACAAATCACGTTGTGGCTTTCACGTAGGTAAGAAAACGTTCTTGCTAGAACCCTAATTCAGCCATGTAAAACTTGCAACAACAATTAGAGGACGTCTAACTTGTTTTTGCAGCAAGTGCTTTGTGATATGATATGGCCAAAGTTGTGATGAATGATGAATGATCTATATGTGATGTATGAGATGTTCATGCTATTGTAATAGGAATCACGACTTGCATGTCGATGAGTATGACAACCGGCACGAGCCATAGGAGTTGTCTTTATTTTTGTATGACCTGCGTGTCATTGAGAAACGCCATGTAAATTACTTTACTTTATTGCTAAACGCGTTAGCCATAGTAGTAGAAGTAATAGTTGGCGAGCAACTTCATGGAGACACGATGATGGAGATCATGATGATGGAGATCATGGTGTCAAGCCGGTGACAAGATGATCATGGAGCCCCAAGATGGAGATCAAAGGAGCTATGTGATATTGGCCATATCATGTCACGTTTATTATTTGATTGCATGTGATGTTTATCATGTTTTGCATCTTGTTTACTTAGAACGACGGTAGTAAATAAGATGATCCCTCATAATAATTTCAAGAAGTGTTCCCCCTAACTATGCACCGTTGCGACAGTTCGTTGTTTCGAAGCACCACGTGATGATCGGGTGTGATAGATTCTAACGTTCACATACAACGGGTGTAAGACAGATTTACACATGCAAACACTTAGGTTGACTTGATGAGCCTAGCATGTACAGACATGGCCTCGGAACACAGAAGACCGAAAGGTCGAGCATGAGTCGTATAGAAGATACGATCAACATGAAGATGTTCACCAATGTTGACTAGTCCATCTCACGTGATGATCGGACACGACCTAGTTGACTTGGATCATGTAATACTTAGATGACTAGAAGAGGGATGTCTATCTAAGTGGGAGTTCATTAAATAATTTGATTAGATGAACTTTAATATTATCATGAACTTAGTCTAAAATATTTACAATATGTCTTGTAGATCAAATGGCCAACGTAGTCCTCAACTTCAACGTGTTCCTAGAGAAAACCAAGCTGAAAGACGATGGCAACAACTATACGGACTGGGTCCGGAACCTGAGGATCATCCTCATAGCTGCCAAGAAAGATTATGTCCTACAAGCACCGCTGGGTGACGCACCTGTTCTCCCTGCAGAACAAGACGTTATGAACGCTTGGCAGTCACGTTCCGATGATTACTCCCTCGTTCAGTGCGGCATGCTTTACAGCTTAGAGCCAGGGCTCCAAAAGAGTTTTGAGAGACATGGAGCATATGAGATGTTCGAAGAGCTGAAAATGGTTTTCCAAGATCATGCCCGGGTCGAGAGATATGAAGTCTCCGACAAATTCTTTAGCTGTAAGATGGAGGAAAATAGCTCTGTCAGTGAACACATACTCAAGATGTCTGGGTTGCACAACCGCTTGACTCAACTGGAAGTTAATCTCCCGGATGAAGCGGTCATTGACAGAATCCTCCAGTCGCTTCCACCTAGCTACAAGAGCTTTGTGATGAACTACAACATGCAGGGGATGGTAAAGACCATTCCTGAGGTATATGCTATGCTGAAATCAACAGAGGTAGAAATCAAGAAGGAACATCAAGTGTTGATGGTGAATAAAACCACTAAGTTCAAGAAGGGCAAGGGTAAAAAGAACTTCAAGAAGGACGACAAGGAAGTTGCCGCGCCCGGTAAGCAAGTTGCCGGGAAGAAGCCAAAGAATAGACCCAAGCCCGAGACTGAGTGCTTTTATTGCAAGGGAAGTGGTCACTGGAAGCGGAATTGCCCCAAATACTTAGCGGACAAGAAGGCCGGCAAAACAAAAGGAGCTGCGGAATAAGCGAAGACTGGCGAAGGATGAGGTGACGATGCGCGTCGGGAATGGTTCCAAGGTCGATGTGATCGCCGTCGGCACGCTGCCTCTACATTTACCTACGGGATTAGTTTTAAACCTCAATAATTGTTATTTAGTGCCAAGTTTGAGCACGAACATTGTGTCTGGATCTCGTTTAATTCGAGATGGCTACTCATTTAAATCCGAGAATAATGGTTGTTCTATTTATATGAGAGATATGTTTTATGGTCATGATCCGATGGTTAATGGTTTATTCTTAATGAATCTCGTACGTGATGATACACATATTCATAGTGTGAATACCAAAAGAGTTAAAGTTGATAACAATAGTCCCACATATTTGTGGCACTGCCGCCTTGGTCACATAGGTGTCAAACGCATGAAGAAGCTCCATGCAGATGGACTTTTAGAGTCTCTTGATTATGAATCATTTGACACGTGCGAACCATGCCTCATGGGTAAAATGACCAAGACTCCGTTCTCAGGAACAATGGAGCGAGCAACCAACTTATTGGAAATCATACATACTGATGTGTGCGGTCCAATGAGTGTTGAGGCTCGCGGTGGCTATCGTTATGTTCTCACCCTCACCGATGACTTGAGTAGATATGGGTATATCTACTTAATGAAACACAAGTCTGAGACCTTTGAAAAGTTCAAGGAATTTCAGAGTGAGGTTGAAAATCAACGTGACAGAAAAATCAAGTTTTTACGATCAGATCGTGGAGGAGAATACTTGAGTCACGAATTTGGCACGCACTTAAGAAAATGTGGAATAGTTTCACAACTCATGCCGCCTGGAACACCTCAGCGTAATGGTGTGTCCGAACATCGTAATCGCACTCTATTAGATATGGTACGATCTATGATGTCTCTTACCGATTTACCGCTATCTTTTTGGGGCTATGCTTTAGAGACTGCCGCATTCACTTTAAATAGGGCTCCGTCGAAATCCGTTGAGACGACACCGTATGAATTATGGTTTGGGAAGAAACCTAAGCTGTCGTTTCTAAAAGTTTGGGGATGCGATGCTTATGTCAAGAAACTTCAACCTGAAAAGCTTGAACCCAAGTCGGAAAAATGCGTCTTCATAGGATACCCTAAAGAAACTATTGGGTATACCTTCTACCTCAGATCCGAAGGCAAGATCTTTGTTGCCAAGAATGGATCCTTTCTAGAGAAAGAGTTTCTCTCGAAAGAAGTAAGTGGGAGGAAAGTAGAACTTGATGAAGTGTTACCTCTTGAACCGGAAAATGGCGAAACTCAAGAAAACGTTCCTGAGGTGCCTGCACCGACTAGAGAGGAAATTAATGATGATGGTCAAGATACTTCTAATCAAGCTCCTACTGAAATTCGAAGGTCCACAAGGACACGTTCCGCACCAGAGTGGTACGACAACCCTGTCTTGGAAATCATGTTGTTAGACAACGGTGAGCCTTCGAACTATGAGGAAGCAATGGCGGGCCCGGATTCCGACAAATGGCTAGAAGCCATGAAACCCGAGATAGGATCCATGTATGAAAACGAAGTATGGACTTTGACTGACTTGCCCGTAGAGCGGCGAGCCATAGAAAATAAATGGATCTTTAAGAAGAAGACAGACGCGGATGGTAATGTGACCATCTATAAAGCTCGGCTTGTCGCTAAGGGTTATCGACAAGTTCAAGGGGTTGACTACGATGAGACTTTCTCACCGGTAGCGAAGCTGAAGTCCGTCCGAATCATGTTAGCAATTGCCGCATTCTACGATTATGAAATATGGCAAATGGACGTCAAAACGGCATTCCTTAATGGTTTCCTTAAGGAAGAATTGTATATGATGCAGCCGGAAGGTTTTGTCGATCCTAAGAATGCTAACAAGGTGTGCAAGCTACAACGCTCGATTTATGGGCTGGTGCAAGCATCTCAGAGTTGGAACATTCGCTTTGATGAGATGATCAAAGCGTTTGGATTTACGCAGACTTGTGGAGAAGCCTGTGTTTACAAGAAAGTGAGTGGGAGCTCTGTAGCATTTCTCATATTATATGTAGACGACATACTTATGATGGGAAATGATATAGAACTCTTGGATAGCATTAAGGCCTACTTGAATAAGAGTTTTTCAATGAAGGACCTTGGAGAAGCTGCTTATATATTAGGCATCAAGATCTATAGAGATAGATCAAGACGCCTCATAGGTCTTTCACAAAGCACATACCTTGATAAGATATTGAAGAAGTTCAATATGGATCAATCTAAGAAGGGGTTCTTACCTGTGTTACAAGGTGTGAAATTGAGCTCAGCTCAATGTCCGACCACGGCAGAAGATATAGAAGAGATGAGTGTCATCCCCTATGCCTCAGCCAAATACACGGCACCCCCGACAAGCCAGCCAACCACACCAACAGGGATTGTTGGGTGTTCAAGCAGGCCAGTAAATTAAATGCCGAAAACAAGGACAAGGGGCTACATAGCGATGACGAGGAGGAGCCCCGACCGCCGAACACCGGAGGACAGAAGAGGTTCCCCCCTCAAGTGCGGACGGTGAACATGATATACGCAACCCACATCCCCAAGAAGGAGCGGAAGCGTGCACTAAGGGACGTATATGCGTTGGAGCCAATCACCCCAAAGTTCAACCCATGGTCCTATTTGTTGGAAATATGCCCTAGAGGCAATAATAAAAGCATTATTATTATATTTCCTTGTTCATGATAATTGTCTTTATTCATGCTATAATTGTGTTATCCGGAAATCGTAATACATGTGTGAATAACAGACACCAACATGTCCCTAGTAAGCCTCTAGTTGACTAGCTCGTTGATCAATAGATAGTCATGGTTTCCTGACTATGGGCATTGGATGTCAATGATAACGAGATCACATCATTAGGAGAATGATGTGATGGACGAGACCCAATCCTAAACATAGCATAAGATCGCATAGTTCGTTTGCTAGAGTTTTCCAATGTCAAGTATCCTTTCCTTAGACCATGAGATCGTGTAACTCCCGGATACCATAGGAGTGCTTTGGGTGTGCCAAACGTCACAACGTAACTGGGTGACTATAAAGGTATACTACGGGTATCTCCGAAAGTGTCTGTTGGGTTAACATGGATCGAGACTGGGATTTGTCACTCCGCTTGACGGAGAGGTATCACCGGGCCCACTCGGTAATGCATCATCATTATGAGCTCAATGTGACCAAGTGTTTGGTCACTGGATCATGCATTACGGTACGAGTAAAGTGACTTGCCGGTAATGAGATTGAACGAGGTATTGGGATACCAACGATCGAATCTCGGGCAAGTAACATATCGATTGACAAAGGGAATTGCATACGGGGTTGCTTGAATCCTCGACATAGTGGTTCATCCGATGAGATCATCGTGGAGCATGTGGGAGCCAACATGGGTATCCAGATCCCGCTGTTGGTTATTGCCCGAGAGCCGTCTCGGTCATGTCTACATGTCTCCCGAACCCGTAGGGTCTACACAGTTAAGGTTCGGTGATGCTAGGGTTGTAGGGATATGTATATGCAGTAATCCGAATGTTGTTCGGAGTCCCGGATGAGATCCCAGACGTCACGAGGAGTTTCGGAATGGTCCGGAGGTAAAGAATTATATATGGGAAGTGCTGTTTTGGCCATCGGGACAAGTTTCGGGGTCACCGGTATTGTACCGGGACCACCAGAAGGGTCCCGGGGGTCCACCGGGTGGGGCCACCTGCCTCGGGGGGCCACATGGGCTGTAGGGGGTGCGCCTTGGCCTACATGGGCCAAGGGGAACCAGCCCCAAGAGGCCCATGCGCCTAGGGTTCCAAAGGGGAAGAGTCCCACAAGTGGAAGGCATCTCCTAGGTGCCTTGGGGGGGGGGGGGGAGGAAATCCTCCCTGGCCGCCGCCCCCTTGGGAGATCAGATCTCCCAGGGCCGGCGCCCCCCAAGAGGCCTATATAAACGGGGTAGGGGAGGGGGGCAGCCGCACCCTTTGCCTTGGCGCCTCCCTCTCCCTCTCCAACACCTCCTCCTCCTCCATAGAGCTTGGCGAAGCCCTGCCGGAGTACTGCAGCTCCATCACCACCACGCCGTCGTGCTGCTGCTGGAGCCATCTTCCTCAACCTCTCCTCTCCCCTTGCTGGATCAAGAAGGAGGAGACGTTACGCTGACCGTACGTGTGTTGAACGCGGAGGTGCCGTCTGTTCGGCGCTAGGATCTCCGGTGATTTGGATCACGTCGTGTACGACTACTTCATCCCCATTCTTTTTGAACGCTTCCGCACGCGATCTACAAAGGTATGTAGATGAATCTGAATACTCCTTGCTAGATGAACTCATAGATGGATCTTGGTGAAACCGTAGGAATTTTTTTTGTTTTCTGCAACGTTCCCCAACACTCTTGTCCGATCACTTTCGATAGCAAGGACCATCCCACTAGTATCCGCCATGGCGGATTTGCCGCATTGGTCCTAGAACTAATCATTGACGGATTTCACCTCACTCGAGTCCTTATGGACGGCGGCAGCAGACTGAACCTGCTTTATCAGGACACAGTGCGCAAAATGGGTATAGATCCCTCAAGGATTAAACCCACAAGAACGACCTTCAAAGGCGTCATACCAGGTGTAGAGGCCCATTGCACAGGCTCAGTCACACTAGAAGTGGTCTTCGGACCCTCCCGGATATTTTCCGAAGCGAGGAGTTAATCTTTGACATAGTCCAGTTCCGCAGTGGCTATCATGCACTGCTCGGGCGAACCGCATTTGCAAAATTCAACGCGGTGCCGCACTATGCATACCTCAAGCTCAAGATGCCAGGACCTTGGGGGGTCATCACAGTCAATGGAAACACAGAGCTCTCTCTTCGAACGGAGGAGCACACTGCGGCCCTCGCGACAGAAGCACAAAGCAGCCTCTCAAGGCAATTCTCTAGTCCGGCGATCAAACGCTCGGACGCCTTCAAACGCGCCCGGAGTAATCTGCAACAAGACCGCCTGGCACGTCCGAGCTCTCTTAGCAATGCGGCACCTACCCCAGCCCCAGCCAAACGGTGAAATCCGTGCCACGCGTACACAATTACGCATTAAAAATTCCATGGGCATGGGGGAGGGGCATGACTACGGCACGCCCCAAAACGCGGCTCAAACGCACTAGGGGCTTCCTACTTTGTTATTTTTTCTCTCTTTCAGGACTTTACTCTCTGGAAGACCTGTCCGGCAGTATGATTGCCGAACACACGATACAACAACCAGGGAGGCAGAAAGCAACGTCGCACCATGGAACTCCCAGGTGGTCTCTATAACGAGCGAAATACATGCTTTAAATACCATTCCGCAGCTTGCCCTTGGAGGGGACATGTCAAATAGTCCCATTTTTTGCTTATCGCACTACTTGTATCGTTCTGCTTCAATGCACCTTTTTGAATAAACAATGCATAGCACTAGTCTGTTACTGCATTCTCTATTCCTTCCCGTTTTATGCATATATGTTCATTCATGACATCCAGCAACCGTACACTCTGATACGACCAATACGCCAGGGGCTTAAGTACCCCATAATACGGTGTGAGAAGTCCGAACACTTTCGAAAGTGCGGCACCCCAAACTTATAGCACTATATGCATCAGCTCCGAATCATGTCTTGGGTCAATAGTTGGGTTTGCCCGGCTCCCATGTTTTGGTACCTTACGTTCCGCTATATCGGCTAAGGTAGCACTGGGAGAACTACTGCGATTGTGCCCCGGTTCAGCTGGGCTAAGCACCTCAGTAGAGAAAGCTAAAATTGACTGTCATGATAAGGCGAGAGCTGGTCGCTGTTCGAGAGGTCTCGAGTCCCTAAAGACTTATGCCGCTTAGGGCGAGGAGTCAGCTTTGTCCGGCTTAGGCGTGTATAGCGCCCTGAACTCGGACTTCCGAATACTAGGGGCTTCGCCGAAATTTAAAATTGTAGACTTCTATGGCTAAGTGAGAGTGATAAAGCATTATAGTCCGATTGCCTTGTTCGTTGCAATGAGCACCTCCCTCGAAGGACCCAAGAATGGGAAAAAGAGTGCTCAAATTTATCCC
Organism: Aegilops umbellulata; assembly: GCA_032464435.1. Classification (NCBI taxonomy): domain Eukaryota; kingdom Viridiplantae; phylum Streptophyta; class Magnoliopsida; order Poales; family Poaceae; genus Aegilops; species Aegilops umbellulata. Next base: position 230,188,201 of record CP136055.1, on the reverse strand, counting down.
GAACACCCCAGCACACGTGGCATGGGGGCAGAAGCCGACGACTAGCCATCTCTCACATTTGATAAACAGCCGCACAAAAGGTAATATTGTAAATTCAAACAAGCATTGCATAGCGCATATGAAACAAGTTTTCATAAATACAGGATCACACGAGCAAGTTCACTAAAAAATTACATCCTTGGAACACTCATCCGCCATAAGGCGGGCACCCTTCAGGATGCCCTCATAATACTTCTCAGGGTGGCGATGCTCCTTGCCCTGCGGTGGTCCATCCTTCACCAGCTTCTCAGCGTCCATCTTGCCCCAGTGTACTTTAACACGGGCAAGCGCCCTGCGGGCACCTTCGATGCAGAAAGAGCGCTTGATGACCTCAAGCCAAGGACATGCATCCACAAGCCGCCTCACAAGCTCAAAATAGCTCCCTGGCATGGCCTCTCCAGGCCACAGCCGGACTATAAGACCCTTCATGGCCTGTTCGGCCGCCTTATATAGCTCGACCAATTGCTTCAGCTGGTCGCTTAAGGGCACCGGGTGTTCGGCCTCAGTATACTGAGACCAGAACACCTTCTCCGTCGAGCTCCCTTCCTCGGCCCGGTAGTACTTTGCGGCATCCGACACGCTGCGGGGCAAATCTGCAAACGCTCCCGGAGAGCTCTGGAGTCGGGTAAGTAACAAGTAATTTACTTTCACATGCTTGCTTTGCATAATGAATGCCTTACCCGCCGCTATCTTCTTCATCGCCTCTATTTCCTGGAGGGCTTTTTGGGCTTCGGCCTTGGCATGCTTGGTGCTCTTGAGGGCCGTGGCAAGCTCGGACTCTCGCCTCTTCGAGTCAAGCTCCAAAGCCTCGTGCTTCTTCACAAGAGCCTGGAGCTCTTGCTGCACCTCGCCCACCCGTGCCTCTTGTTTCTCCCGCTCGGTGCACTCCATGGCCGCTTTGTTTTTGGCCTCGGACAACGCTCACTTCAGGGCCGCCACTTCGGTCATGGCCCCTGGCACATTCATAATGATCCTATCATTTTTGCAACCGCATCTTTTTTATATATATATACATACATACAGACGAGGCATTACTTACCTTGGTTCTCCTCGAGCTGCTTCTTGGCAAGGCCGAGCTCTTTCTTGGACCGCTCGAGGTTCTGCTTCAGCGCATCGACCTCCGCAGTCAGTGCGGTAGAGGTCAGCAGCGAAGCCTGCATACGCATATCGACATACTAGTATTAGACTCATGCGAATGTTATTTTGATCCTCTATTCGACTTTTCTTTGTGAACGCCAAACAGAGCATCAGCGGCTACTGTCTATGCGGTAATATTTTCATATATTTTAAATACATACCTCAAAGCCTATTAGAAGGCTGGCACAGGCTTCAGTCAGTCCGCTTTTAGCAGACTGAACCTTCTGGATCACCGCACTCATAATAGTGCAGTGCTCCTCGTCGATGGAAGCACTGTTAAGCACCTCCAGCAGATTGTCCGGTGCCTCCGGATGGGCGGAGTTCACCGGCACGGGCGGCTTGCCCCTCTTGGAAGGGGGCCGCCTGCCAGAGTCCGAAACCACTGGAGGTTCCGGTGTGGTGTTCGACCTAGGGCCGAACTTGGAGCCCTTGGGAGCTTTGCTCCCTTTGCGCCTGGAGTCCGGAAGGTCGCCTTGAGGCACCTCCAGGACTACCTCCCCTCGGCTTGGTGCCCTTTGAGACAACACCTCGGCGTTGTCCGTAGGGCGAGGGGTGGAGGCGGTCGGAAGTGATCCTCCGCTGCTCATAGCCGACGGATCCAAAGAACCGCTCGACAAGGATACATCGATACAAGCCCGGGACGGACTGCATAACCGTATCTGGCGTCAGTAGAAGCTGTTTAATTAAACAGTGCACGAGTTATTCTGGTGTCTGAATACTTATGATATCGCCAGGGGCTTGGCCCTGGGTGGCCACTCGTCTTCGCTGTCAGCGGCAGTGGCGAAGTAGTCCGGAGGGAGAGTCCTTTCCTTCTTGGACGCTCTGGCCTCCCTAGTTGGGGCGGCCTTCCTTTTCCTATCTTCCCCGGCTGGAGGGGAAGAACCTTTATCTGCCTCCTCCTCGTTTTCACGAGAGGAGTGCGTCTTGGAGTTATCGGACGATGAGTCCGATATCACCTGGCGTCGGGAACTCTTTTGGGTTCCCGTCGCCTTCTTCTTGATCTTCTTCTCCGGCACCTCATAAGGCGCCAGAGTTAGCATCTCCGCCAGGAGAGCGTCGGTAGGGTCTTCGGGCTGAGGGGCTGGGCAGTCAATCTGCCCCATTGTCTCCACCCATTCCTGTCAAAGGCATGGACGCTCAGATCCCGCACATTGTCAAACTATGAAAAACGAATACCCTAAAAGAGATGAAAAAGCTTACCGCGCTGGTTTGGCGCTTCGCGCTGAGTCCGCGATCCTCGGAGAGGGGAGGGGGAACCTCGGCGCCCTTAAACAGCACCTTCCAGGCGTCCTCGTGCGTCATGTTTAAGAGCTCGCTCAGAGTCTGGTGCTGGGCCAGGTCGAACTCCCACAAATTGAACTCCCGTTGTTGACACGGGAGGATCCGGCGGATGAGCATGACCTGGACTATGTTGACAAGCTTAAGCTTCCTGTTTATCATATTTTGGATACAGGTTTGGAGTCCGGTCAGCTCTGCCGGACTGCCCCAGGGCAGGCCCTTCTCTTTCCAATAGGTGAGCCGCGTGGGGATTCCGGATCGGAACTCGGGGGCCGCCGCCCATTTGGGGTCGCGCGGCTCGGTAATGTAAAAACACCCCGATTGCCACCCCTTTATGGTCTCCACGTAGGAGCCCTCGAGCCATGTGACGTTGGGCATCTTGCCCACCATAGCGCCTCCGCACTCCGCCTGCTGGCCGCTCACCACCTTTGGTTTGACATCGAAGGTCTTCAGCCATAGGCCGAAGTGGGGCTTGATGCGGAGGAAGGCCTCACACACAACGATAAACACCGAGATGTTTAGGATGAAGTTTGGGGCCAGATCGTGGAAATCCAGGCCATAGTAGAACATGAGTCCCCGGACGAATGGGTGGAGAGGAAATCCCAGTCTGCAGAGGAAATGGGTAAGGAATACTACCCTCTCATGGGGCCTGGGGTGGGGATGAGCTGCCCTGCATCTAGGAGCCGGTGTGCGATATCCTCGGACAGGTATCCGGCTCCCCTCAGCTTCTTGATGTGTCCCTCCATGATGGAGGAGACCATCCAGTTGCCTCCCGCTCCGGACATGATTGGAGAGGGTTGAGGAGGAAGATGTGGACTTGGGCGCTGGAGCTCGAGTGCGCAGGAATGGATGGGCAATGAGGAAGAAGGCGTGGGTAGAAAAAGGTGAATCCTTATCCCTTTTATATGGATGGACGAAACTATGCGTCCCCACTAGCCTGATAAAGCTCGCTTATCCCCCAAGCGCCGTAATCAATGGCGCGGTTAGGTTACCCACGTCCGTATTGATGAGAATACCGCGATAAGGGGACATGATCTCTGCTTCGACAAGACGTGCTAAGGAAACCGCCTCACGAAACGCGCTGAGGCTGGCTATAAAAAACAATTCGAATGAAGGCTTGGCTGTGGTGTGATGTCACACTACGGAATACGTCAGCAGATTAGATTTGTGGAAATATTATTCTCTCTACGGTGGTATGTGGAACTTGTTTTGCAGAGCCGGACACGATCCTCGTGTTCAAAATCTTCTATGAAGTATGCGGAGGAGGAACCCGCCTTGCAATGCCGAAGACAATCTGCGCGCCGGACTCGTCGTCATTGAAGCCTGGTTCAGGGGCTACTCAGGGAGTCCTGGATAAGGGGGTATCCGGACAGCCGGACTATAACCTTTGGCCGGACTGTTGGACTATGAAGATACAAGATTCAAGACTTCGTCCCGTGTCCGGATGGGACTCTCCTTGGCGTGGAAGGCAAGCTTGGCAATACGAATATGTAGATCTACTTCATTGTAACCGACTCTGTGTAACCCTAGCCCCCTCCGGTGTCTATATAAACTGGAGGGTTTAGTCCGTAGGACCAACGACAACAATCATACCATAGGCTAGCTTCTAGGGTTTAGCCTCTCTGATCTCGTGGTAGATCAACTCTTGTACTACCCATATCATCAATATCAATCAAGCAGGAGTAGGATTTTACCTCCATCGAGAGGGCCTGGACCTGGGGTAAAAACATCGTGTCCCTTGTATCCTGTTACCATCTGCCTAGACGCACAGTTCGGGACCCCCTACTCGAGATCCGCCGGTTTTGACACCGACAGAGGCCTTGCGGCAGCGGCGGCGGGGACCTTGCTAGGGTTTCGAGCGAGGGAGTGTGTGTGTGTGTGTGCACGCGCATGCCCGAGGAGGTTTTGGTGTGTGTGTGTGTGTGTGTGTGGAGGGGGGGGGGGGCGGGGTGTTTGAGGAAATGACGGGGGTACTGAAAATTTTACTACGCGGGAGTGAAATGCCGGGGTATTGAAAATTTTGATGATAGTGCATCGCACATGGTCCGAAGATAACAACCGTGTGTTATGAAACAGAAAACCCCTCGAGGCGGGCAGATATTTTCTAGGGATGTAGGCGGGATTGGGAACAAGAAACATCGCACACGGTCCGGAGATTACAACCGTGCGTTATGAAGCATAAAAAAGCTCGAGGCGGGCATATATTTTCTAGGGATGTAGGCAGGATTGGGAACAAGAAACATCGCACACGGTCTGGAGATAACAACCGTGTGTTATGAAAAAGAAAAACCCTCGAGGTGGGCATATAATTTTGAGAGGGAGAGCCTCGTGGAGCCCAATGTACTGTGCAGATGTGTGCGTGACAGGTGCACCGGTGTGGCACACGGTTAGTTTGAGTGAACCATGTTAGTTGCATCATCCGACTTGTCTAATGTTCATAAATTTGGCGAAAAATGACGTGGGAGAGGGTCAGAACACGAACACACTTGCATGTGGATCAAATTTATGTATCAAAAGGGTGGTTTGATTTTCAAATACCAAATGCAACTTCGATGTGGCACCTCTCTCGCAAAGCGCACGATCTTGCTTGCCCCCACCCCCCTCGTGTCGGCACGAAGGGAATCCTAAGCTATGAATGCATGCGCCCTCCCCCCCCCCCCCGAACCGAGGTTCACCTAGCAAAGTGCGAAGTAGCTAGCAGCCCCCCTCCTCCCTCATGTCGGCACGAAGGGAGTCCTAAGCTATGAATGCATGCCCCCCAACCAAGGTTCATTCACCTAGCAAAGTGCGAAGTAGCTAGCAGCCCCCCTCCCTCGTGTCGGCACGAAGGGAATCCTAAGCTATGAATGCATGCCCCCCAACCGAGGTTCACCCTAGCAAAGTGTGAAGTAGCGCAACCCCCCCCACCCTCGTGTAGGCACGAAGGGACTCCTAAGCTATGAATGCATGCCCCCCAACTGAGGTTCACCTAGCAAAGTGCGAAGTAGCTAGTAGCCCCCTCCCTCGTGTCTGCACGAAGGGAATCCTAAGTTATGAATGCATGCCCTCCCCCCCCCCAACTGAGGTTCACCCTAGCAAAGTGCTAAGTAGCTAGCAAGCACCCCTCCCTCGTGTCGGCATGAAGGGAATCCTAAGCTATAAATGCATGCCCCTCCCCCCAACCGAGGTTCACCTAGCAAAGTGCGAAGTAGCTAGCAGCCCCCCCTCGGGTCGGCACGAAGGGAATCCTAGGCTATGAATGCATGCCCCCTCCCCCCAACCGAGGTTCACCTAGCAAAGTGCGAAGTAGCTAGCAGCCCCCACCCCCTCGTGTCGCCACAAAGGGAATCCTAAGCTATGAATGCATGCCCCCCCAACCGAGGTACACCTAGCAGAGTGCGAAGTAGCAACCCCCCACACACACTTTCAGTCGGCGGGGCTAGAGAGGCATATATCTCAACAAGATGGATCGTAAAACGGACCAAGAATAATCCACCTTGGTCGTACAACCTCTCTCTTATTGTTGGTCAAAGTGATGGCCGTCCATGCGACCCCGGAGATGGGCTACCTCACCAATAATCACGCAAGTAGCTAGTCCCGAAGACAACCACTGCATGCGTGTGGCCCAAACCTATGTACCGAAGAGGTGTGTTTTTGAGTAACAATGGAACAACTTTGATGTGGCACCATGATTTCGAACTAGAAATCCACACACTGAGTGAGGGTTAGGTTGACGATGCATATGTATGTTACACCACACTTCAAGCCAACGACGGGGATTCATGCATGCTTGCGTGCATAGTATATGCGCTCAAACTTAATTAGGTCTGAATCTCACCATGACCTATACTACGATAACACGAACCAAATGAAGAATCTGCCATGGTAACCTATCTTGTTGTTGGTCAAGGTGATCATGGATGTCCACGCGGGCCCACGAATATATAGGCTTGTCGCAATAACCACGCGAGGGAGTGTATCGTTTGAAGGCAACCACTACATGCATATGTATGGAGGTTATGCATGCATGCATGTTTGAATACACAACATTGATGTGGCGCGTGTGTCAAAAATCGTACACTAGCTCCCCACACAGGGCGAGATCGGTTCATGATGTGTTGTTGTACTAGCCACTTCGACTCGATGGGAGGGATTCATGCATACACATGCATGTGTGTGTGTTCAAACTGTATCATGCATGTCATCCCAGAGCAAAAGTAATAATCCCCTCCTAAGTCAAATTAACCTCTCTTGTTGTCAGGCAAAAAGTAGTGATGGACCAAGGGGCCCATAGATGGAAAGCATCGGTATCACTGATAACCGCTTAAGTGGGTGCGAGAGGACAACCACCACTGCTTTGCATCTAGGCCAAACATATATATGTTGAATACCCAAAATGCACAACTTTGATGTGCCACATGCCTCATAAACCGTAAACCATGCACCCTCACGGAGTGAGGTTCATATCAAGCATACTACATATGATGGTCCCCTTCCCCCTCTTCACTGCATACTATATGCTCCTGCCGTAATATATGTACAACCCAAAAGAATCCTCATCGATGGTGAAATTAATTAACCTCTCCCGATGTAGGTCAAAGTGATGCATGCATGCATGCATCGACAATGGCCTTGTGGGCCCATAGATGGAAGCGTCACACATGAGTGTCCTATCTAGGATATGCATGTGGCCCAAAAAGGTGTTGTGTGATGTTTGAATAACCAATTTCACTATTTTGATGTGGCACGTGCCTCGGTAACCAAAAATTCCCGACACTGAGTGAGGTGTACTTGTTCACGGACGTGTACGTATAGTATATATGCTAGTCCCCTCCCACCTCTTCGACGCGTACTATATACCACCATACCACAAGCAAAAAAGATTCTACATTGCTGGTCAAATTAACCTCACTGCCGATTGTTCATCAAAGTGATGGACGACGACCTCGCAGGCCCACAGAAAGCGTCACACGCGAGTATCGAGTGTCATGTAGGACAACCATCGACTGCATGTGGAAAAAACATTTATGTATGAAAGGGTTGTGTAATGTTTTAAATAATGATTTTCACGACTTTGATGTGGCACCGGCCTGCCTAACAAAACAGCCAACCCACACGGTGGCTCACAACTCGTAGTGTACTGCGAGCCACCCGCCACCCCCAGACGCACACAGCCCCACACACACACCGCGAATCCATCGCAACTACGATGCATGTTAAATTATTTATCCCGCGGTTAACATACATGTTACCAAAGGAGGGACATTTTAATTTCAAAAAAATCACAGAGATCGTTAAGTCGTTTTAGTACATTGATTGATTTTCTATGGGTATAATATGCAAAAATCAAATTTGAGCTACATGCACACGTGACAATGCACCTAAATGGATTGCAAAAACACATGTGTCTCACTGGGTGCATGTTTACTCCCCATGCAACAAATTTCAAACATTGAGAATCTTGATTTTTAAATTCTAGTACATCAAAACTTATTTGAAGTTCATGAAACTTATCGTGTTGTCATATGGACACCAATACAAAGTGGCATTGTACTTTTTTTTGTCAAATTTGAGACCAGTGTTGATGTAATCTTTATCTAATTATAGACGGGAGTTTATTAATAATTGGGAACCAATATCCCAAACGGATTATTTATTCGAACCGTGAGCGTTAGACCAACAATGGATACGTGCCATGCTTCGGCTAAGCAATAAAGCGATAACATTAATCATCCAAATAGAAAAACAATATACGTGTCGCTGCGTGACCCGTGGGGCGTGCGAGCAGGCGTGAGTTGACGGGATGCATGCGAGCAGTCCACCGCGCAGGCAGACGGGGAGGCGTGCGTGCAGGTGTTTGAATTGACAGAGGCGTGCTCGCTGCGCAGTGTCATCGGGAGGCGTGCGAGTAGCTGTGTGAAACTTTGGGTGGCATGCCAGCAGTCCGGTGCGCAGGCTCACCGGGAGGCGAGCCATCGGTTTGACCGCGGCCCGCCTCTCTCCCACAACTCCCACTACTCCATATTAATGGTGCGCCCGAGCGGCCGCACCCCCCATCCTCGCTACACACACACAATCCTCTCTCTCCGCTTGCATCCTCGACGCCGCTCTCAGTTTTGAAAGCCGTCAGTGTATGAGGATGCCGCCGAAGCGCCCCATCGGAGGGAGTGGCGACGCCGGGGCTGCTAAAGCATCGGAGCATGGTGTGGAGATGGAGACAAAGGTTGCCGTCACCGCCGGCGAGTTAACGCTGCACCCTGACGCCGTCGACGGCGTCGATCTTCCACAGCCAGAGGCGGAGTTCCGCACTGACTCCGACGACCACTCCGGCGACGACTCCGACGACGATGGACAGCTGGTTAGTTATCTATACCCATTTATGTGTCAAATAGATCATAGGGTTTCTCTGGTTACTCCTGCCTTCCCCTTTTTGGAATAGAAATCATGTGGTTATGTTCTCCCAATCCATGAAATCTGAGTAAGTTTCGTTAGATCCGTGTAGTGTATTGATTGTTTGAATGGTACAGGTGATTAGTGATTAGTTGTTTCATCTGTGCAAATGATTTCTGCTAGTAATCTGACTAGGGTTAGTGTTCGTGCTATAATTCCTAGCTAGGACTTGACAATTGATTTTGAATGACCTACATATGTTTGTGCCATTATTTTCTTGAAGATTGGTCTATACATAGACGACTCTGCTTAAAAATCGAACCATAATATCTGGATATGTATAAATAAATAGCCATAAATTCCTAATCCTACTTCACGACATGTAATCAGTGATTTGATGCCAAATTTGTTTTACTATTTGTATAGGTGCTGTCTGACGATGTGGACAACGAGGATGAAGATACTCAAAAGAGGTACAAGAGGCGAATCCTGAGGGAGCTTTATGCGGGAATGCATAACAGGCGTATTAGGACCTGGAACGACGGCCATGGATGCCCGTTTTGCAACCACAAGCTTCATGAAGCGTATCTAAGTGTTCTGGCGCATGCAAGAGGACGGGCCGTTGGCTCCTTCAAGCAGAAGTATTCTCACAGGATGGCGCACGTCTCGTATGCCGAGTACCTAGAGATGCTTTAGGATCGTGTCGGCCACATGTGAGATGAGATGTGGGATGGATCGAACTATGTACGCTTGAGTATGCTTAATGATGGTTGAACTATGCTTATGTACATGTATGCTTATTATCTATGTCTGAGTATGTTAAATATTTGGTCAAAATTTGGTAAAAAAATCAAAGGGGGGGCCAATAAACCTGGAACGTCAATCACACATAGTTCCCAAAATTGGAACCGTGTGCATTGGCTTTTATTTTGCCTATTGCGTCGATCACACACTGTTTGCTCTCACAAACCGTCGCCCCCAAAATTCTTTGTGGGATAGAAAACCTTCACCACCCAATTCAAAAAATAAAAAAGAAAACCCTCACCATCCCCACGTCACAAAAACCCTCACCCCGCCCGCCACCCCCTCCAGTACGGTCCCCATCCACACCTGCACAAGCTCCTCCGCGTCTATGCCATGGCACCGCCTATCGCGGCGGTAAACACTTAGCTTGACACCTGCCGCCACCGCCAGGCTGTCGGCAAAGCCCACCGCCTTTCGCCACTTCCACTTGCCGCTGCCTATCGCCATCGACTTTCTCGACGCTGCTCGCGCTCGACCCAGCTCTGCTCGGTTGGGGAATCTGCCGTACTGAGGGTTCTTTCTCATGGACGACGAGGTAATTAATTTAACGAGATATTATCTCATCTCTTATCCTAGTTCATCTGCCTCCTTTAATGACCCGACGGAAATCGCTGTGAATTCATTTTTATTCGAGCTGATTTGAGGGGTTTCTTTCATTCATAGAATGTACAATGCGCTGACACTTTAGGACTTCATGACCGCCGCCAGAGATTCCATCTCATCGTACAAGATAACTCGAGGACGCGCGCGGTATGTTCAATCTCATCCTAAATCGGTTGGCATGGCCTACTTTCCTGAACATATTCTAAATATTGCTACATTTGGATAAAAGGTGCCACATGCACCATATACGTCAAAGGGGATTTTCCCCTCTTCTTTCTATATTAGGCAAATTAATGATGTATTGTTCTTTCCATTACTCTCATTTTTCCATGACATCATGTTTACCCTATCTGTTTAATTATAGATTTTTGTCCTTCGATTTCAACTGCTGTACAGTTCTTTCAATTTGGGTCCATATTTGCATGTTACCATATTTTATTTAACAATACTACCATTTCCTGCAGGACATCTGTAACACCCCAGATGTAACTTGCCATATTTGTACTCCAACTCTTGCCATTTTCGACAATGTGATATGATATTCCCTTCGTGGTTGGGTTTCCCGTCTTTTTGCATTTTGTCCTTGTCATGCATTTCATATCATGTCATCATGTGCATCGCATTTGCATACGTGTTCGTTTCATGAATCTGAGCATTTTCCCCGTTGTTCGTTTTGCAATCCGGCGCTCCTATGTTCCCCGGCGTCCTCTTTTACCTTTTTTTCGTGAGCGGTTATTAAACTTTCTCGGAATGGACCGAGGTTTGTCAAGCGGCCTTGGTATAGCACCGGTAGACCGCCTGTCAAGTTTCGGGTCATTCGGAGGTCGTTTGATACTCCAACGGTTAACCGGGTAACCGTGAAGGCCTCGTGTGTGTTGCAGCCAAAAGCCCTTCAAATCAGCCCAATAACCCATCTAATACACTCCCATGTCCATCGCCGTTCGATCACGATCGCGTGGCCGAAAACCGCACTCCATTTGGAGCTTCCTAGCTCCTCCTACCTATAAATATGCATCTCCCCCTCTAATTCTCGGGCAAACCCTAGACCCCTCCCTCTCCTCGCGCCGCCGGACACGTCCGGGCGAGCCGGACGCGTCCGCCCCGCCGCCCGGCCAACCCCAGGCCGCCACCTGTCCCCGTCGTGACCACATCGCCGCGCCTCCCGCGCGGGCCCGCTCGGCCCAGGCGGGGCCCTCCCGGCCCGCGCGCCGCCCGCCGCCGCCCGGGCGCCTCGCCCGCTCCCGCCGGCCGCCGCCGCCTCCCGACCGCGCCCCGCCGCCTCGCGCTCGCCGCCGGCGCCACCGCCTCGCCAGCGCTGCCTCGCGCCGCCGCCTCCCGCCTCCGCCCCGCGTCGCCGTCGCCGGCGCCGGATCCGGCCGGATCCGGCCCGGATCTGCCTGCTCCGACCTCGCCGCCCGCCATCTCCCTCCTCTCCGGTCTCTCTCCGGCGAGACTTCGGCCCCGCCTCGGAGCCCGTGCCAAGAACCCTAGATCCGGCCCGTTGACTTTTCGCGAGGTGGTTTTTCGTCCAAGTCCCGTAATATTTTTGCATTATGTTGCATTCTTTGACCTGTCATAACTTGCTGCGCACTACTCCGTTTCGTGCATGTAATATGTCAAATTGTTCGCCTCGATGAGTACATCATTTCATCTCATTGAATCATTTTCATTTGAGCTCATCTTGATGCCCGAAATTCTGTTGGAATAGGGTTATGTGATGTTAGTTTCAGATCTGTTTCAGTAGATGCACTTTTGTCATTTTTGCCATGACTGATGTGTGTTTCCTATGAAGTTGAGTCCTACATGTGTTTTGTAATATGCCATGCCATCTTTCCATGGGTGTATGCCATGTATTTTTGTGATCTTTGTGGTGACTAGCACAAGCATGCAAACTAGGGATCATATTGTTGCTGATTTCAGGGACTTAGTAATTTCACCAAGTTATTCCCTGCTGTTATTTTTATGCCATGTGCTCATGTTGTTTCAGAGAGATCTATTCCTCTTTTGAGCATGATAAGTAAGGGTTTTTTGAACATATGGATTTGCTCTATCCATCCATGCCTTTGTTTGTAATTATGGAACAACCTAGCTTGAGTCAATCGAACTCTACTTTTGCTATAAAATGTTCCTGGCAGATTGTTTACATGTTATTCGATTTTGCCAAGCTTGTTGTACTTGATACTTGCATGCTATGATGTTGTTCTTAGCTTCTATGCCATGTCTTCTTGATGAATGTATTCTTAGTTTATCATGAAATGCTCTGTAGTAAGTGCATCGAGCTCGTAAACATGCCTACTTGTTATCTGTTTTTGACATGTCCAGTTTTCTGCGAAGTCTGAAAACTGTAACGAAACTTGCTTAAATGACATGGGTGTTATTATATTTTCTTGTCCATTTTGGCTAATGGTCAGTAAGGGACTTTTGTTCAATGCTTTGAGTAGATTCATGCTGTGCCATATGTTGCTATGTCCTGGTCCTTTAGCATGATGTTTGCTTGCTCTAAACATGTCATCCTGATGTTAATTTCTGGCATGATAGTATTTTCACTAAGTCTGTGAACCTGTTATCTTTTGCACTTTTGCCATGCTTGTTTGTACCTGCTGTGGTGTCATTTAGCCGTAGCTCATTGTTCATCTTTTGTCAAGCATCTTGAGTAGATAACTTCCATATGCTTTGCTGATATGTTTGGGTGCAGTAGTTTAATTTCTTGTTGCACGCTAAGTGGCATCATGCTGTTAATGGCAGAATCTTGTCATTCTTGTTTTGCTTGTCATTTGCAAACCGTGCATCCGATTCCGTTGATCTTTATATCGATTTCAACCGAAATCACCTCACCTATCCAGTGGCATACTTGGTTTGCCAATATTATGCCTTGTTCATCCTTGTCCTTCTGGAGCACGGATATGCATTGCATATCACATCTCGCATATCATGCCATATTTTGCATCATGTTGTTTGTGCATTGCATCGTGGTTGATAGTTGTTCCTTTGCTTGTGTTCTTGTTTTGGGTAGAGCAGGGAGACGAGTACGTGAACGAGGAACCTGTTGAGAACGCTTACGAGGATCAAGCCTTCGACAACTTTTAGAACCTTGAAGGCAAGATGACCATACCCTCGAAATCACTTCTATCTTTGCTTGCTAGATGCTCGCTCTTTTGCTATGCCTATGCTGCGATACCTACCACGTGCTATATCATGCCACCCATATTGCCATGTCAAACCTCTAACCATCCTTTCCTAGCAAACTGTTGATTGGCTATGTTACCGCTTTGCTCAGCCCCTCTTATAGCGTTGTTAGTTGCAGGTGAAGATGAAGTTTGTTCCTTGTTGGAACATGATTATGTTGGGATATCACAATATCTCTTATTTAATTAATGCATCTATATACTTGGTAAAGGGTGGAAGGCTCGGCCTTATGCCTGGTGTTTTGTTCCACTCTTGCCACCCTAGTTTCCGTCATACCGGTGTTATGTTCCTTGATTTTGCGTTCCTTACACGGTTGGGTGATTTATGGGACCCCCTTGACAGTTCGCTTTGAATAAGACTCCTCCAGCAAGGCCCAACTTTGGTTTTACCATTTGCCACCTAAGCCTTTTTCCCCCGGATTTTCGCGAGCCCGAGGGTCATCTTTATTTTAACCCCCCCGGGCCAGTTCTCCTTCGATTGCTGGTCCAAACTAGAGCCCTTTGCAGCGCCACCTTGGGGCAACTTGAGGACTGGTTTTAGTTGTACGGATTGCTCATCCGGATGTGCCCTGAGACCGAGATATGTGCAGCTCCTATCAGGATTTGTCGGCACGTTCGGGCGGCTTTGCTGGATTTGTTTTATTGCCGTCGAAATGTCTTGTAGTCCGGGATTCCGAGACTGATCGGGTCTTCCCGGTAGAAGGAATATCCTTCGTTGACCGTGAGAGCTTATAATGGGCTAAGTTGGGACACCCCTGGAGGGTATTATCTTTCGAAAGCCATGCCCGCGGTTATGAGGCAGATGGGAATTTGTTAATGTCCGGTTGTAGAAAAACCCGAAGTTGATCTATATTAAAATACATCAACCGCGTGTGTAACCGTGATGGTCACTTCTCGGCGGAGTCCGGGAAGTGAACACGGTGTTGGAGTTATGTTTGACGTAGGTTGTTCTAGGATCACTTCTTGATCACTTCTAGCTTCACGTCCGTGCTTTGCTTCTCTTCCCGCTCTCTTTTGCGTTGTAGCCACCATATATGCTAGTCGCTTGCTGCAGTTCCACCTCACAACCCTATCCTACCTTTAAGCTTAAATAGTCTTGATCTCGCGGGTGTGAGATTGCTGAGTCCCCGTGACTCACAGATTCTACCAAAACAGTCGCAGGTGCCGACAATGCCAGTGCAGATGACGCAACCGAGCTCAAGTGGGAGTTCAACGAGGAACGTGGTCGTTACTATGTGTCTGTTCCTAATGATCAGTAGTGGAGCCCAGTTGGGACGATCGGGGATCTGTGTAGCATATGGGGTAGTCTTCTTTTATTTTGGTTCCGAAGTCGGACCTTGAGTGTAATCTGGATGATGAATGTTTATTTATGTATTGTGTGAAGTGGCGACTGTAAGCCAACTATGTATCTCTTTCCCTTATGTATTACATGGGTTGTGTGAAGATTACCTCACTTGCAACATTGCTTTCAATGCGGTTATGCCTCTAAGTCGTGCTTCGACACGTGGGAGATATAGCCGCATCGAGGGCGTTACAAGTTGGTAATCAGAGCCTTCTCCGACCTTAGGAGCCCCCACTGATTGATCGTTTTAGCGGCCGAGTTGTGTCTAGAAAAATGTTTCGAGTCATTTAGGAATTATGTATCGGAGAGTTTAGGAATTCTTTTTACTTCCCAGTCTCCTCATCGCTCTGGTAAGGCATCCTGACATAGAGTTTTGACTCTTCTCTTCTCAAATTTCACTAATTTTTTTTAGGATCACGCGGGTATCTTAGAATCGTTCCGATGGTTTTATGAAGACAACATTGTCTTGGTGCCTCCTGTCAGCAGGGGTTTAGTGGAGGTGTCCCGGGGAGTTGAGCTCCGAGGTGTTGTCGTCATAATTTTATCGTTGCAGTTCTGGTATACCTGAGTTTAGTATGCCGACATCGAAAATCTCTTTTGTACAGTTGTTGGTGAGATAACCCTGATAGCCCAGTACTGAGGCGAGTGCGGGAGTATTGCCATAACTCGTATAACGGATGCTTTTCGAAGGTTGAGGTAGACGATTTCCGAGGGTTTCTTGGTTATGTGTTGAAGGATGGATACAGCTGGATCTAGGCATTGTTAGTTTGGGTGATATATTTTGTGTCCCCTGTATCCCCAACACCTGATTGCATAACCAGAAAGTTTCGGGAGTTTATAAGTGGGAATTCAAGTAGCTCCTAGAATATCTTTCCGATAGATGCATGATATGGGATTGGGTAAATCTCTATCATATGTATTTGTTCCGGCTTATTCTACAAGCCAATCCTTTGTTATGTTTTCAGTTGTGATATTCAAGTTGTTCCGAGGCAGATGGTGATTTCCATATCTTTATCTAAATGGCTTCTCAGCTTATGAAAGTGTGATGCTTTACTTTGGAATTCATTCGTTCATTCTTGTTCGAATGTTTATTGTGAAGACTATATGTTGCAATTTCGATCCTTTTGATTCAGCTTGAATATATGTCTTTCAAGATGCTAATGGATGTCACCCTCTTCAGGATGGCTCCGCCAACGCGTCAGAATCCGGAACGCAATGAAGGAAGTCAGGCTAACCCTCCGCCACCACCTCCGCCTCCGGAGGCATGGCAAGCCTTGATGACAGCCACCAATGCCAACGCTCAGATTCTGATTCAGCTCTTGCAAGATCGCAACCAAGGGCAAGGTAATCAGGGAAATCCAGGCCAAGGCAACAATCAGCCGCATTTTGCTACCCTCAATCAGTTCCTTGCAAATCAGCCAAAGACTTTCAGCTACTGTGTCGAGGGCACAGACGCCGATGATTGGCTCGTGGACATCAACAAGCACTTCGAATGTAGCAATGTCAGACCTAAGGATTTTGTCAAGTTTGCCTCTTTTCAACTCAAGGATCAAGCTGCTGAGTGGTTCCAACAATACAAAGATTCCAGAGGAGGTCGTGTGATTACCTGGGATGATTTCCGCCGTGACTTCAAAGCTCATCACATTCCAGAAAGTGTTGTTGAGACTAAGCGTGAGGAGTTCCGCAATCTCAAGCAAGGCAACATGTCTATGTATCAATACAACACTCAGTTCCAGAAGCTCTCTCGTTTTGCTAAGCAAGACATCCCTGATGAGAAGAGCATGATTTACCAATTCAGACGTGGCCTCAGAGAAGATCTGCAACTAGCTCTAGTGCTTTTTGAGCCATTAAAGTATGATGAATTCTACAACATGGCACTGAAACAAGAAGCTGCTCAGCTCAAGTGTGAGGCATCTAAGAAGAGAGTCAGAGACGCAGTTCAGTCCTCTTCTTCCTCACTAGTGGCAGCCAAGCAACAGAAGTTCTGGTTGCCTCCTCCTCCTCCGTTCCGTCAGCCTTATCAGCAGAAGAACTCAGGTGGTCGTGGATCTTCCCACCCACCCAACCTTGGCTATCAGAACAAGTCTCAGAACCAAGCTCCAAGGCCAAATGCTCCTTATCATCGTCCACTCTCAGAGGTGACTTGCAACAAATGTCAGCAAAAGGGTCACTATGTGAACAAGTGCTTCAACCAAAGGCGCCTTCCGCCTCCTCCTCCTGTGAAATCTTCCAGCAATACAGTGGTCAAGCATAATCCTAAGCATGCCAAGGTGAACATGATGAACGCGGCTCAAGCGGAGGATTCTTCGGAAGTGATCATGGGTAATCTCTTAGTTAATGATATTCCTGCAAAAGTCTTATTTGATACTGGCGCATCGCATTCTTTCGTTTCAAGACCTTTTGTGGCTATGCATGATTTGGTTACTCAAGTTTTGCCGAGACCTTTATCTATTGTCTCTCCGGCGCGACAGTTGTCTTCTCGAGCTTATGTCCCGGATGTTTCCATCAAGATGGGCGACTATAGATTTCTGGCTAAACCAATTGTTCTTGGTGACTCTGATATTGATCTAATTCTCGGGATGGACTGGCTTTCTAAGCACAAGGCTCAGCTTGATTGTGCTGCCAGGGAAATTCAATTGACTCACTCTTCTGACCATGTGATTATCTATGCCACTCGCGATGAAACCATTCGGTTGTTTTCTCTCAATGAGAAGGGCGAATTGGATGCTATCTCTCAGATTCCAGTCGTTTGTGAGTACCAAGATGTCTTTCCAGAAGAGCTTCCGGGTATGCCTCCTCACCGGCCAGTTGAATTCGTTATTGATCTTGAGCCTGGCACGGAACCCGTTTGCAAGCGTCCATACAAGCTTGGGCCAAAAGAGTTGAAGGAATTGAAGAAACAACTCGATGAACAAGAGCGTCTGGGTTTGAGCAGACCGAGTTCTTCTCCTTGGGGGTGTGGTGTTATTTTTGTCCAGAAGAAGGATGGCACGGACCGACTTTGCGTCGATTACCGTCCATTGAACAAGAAGACAATCAAGAACAAGTACCCACTTCCCAACATCAATGATCTATTCGAGCAACTTAAAGGTGCTAAATTGTTCTCCAAGCTTGACCTTCGTATGGGTTATCATCAGATTCGCATTCGTGAAGAAGATATTCCCAAGACAGCATTCAGAACAAGCTTGGTTCTTATGAATATACTGTCATGTCTTTCGGCCTTGTCAATGCTCCTCCAACTTTCTCTCGAATGATGAACTTCATCTTCAACCCCTACACCAATGAATTCATCTTGGTCTATCTCGATGATATATTGGTCTTCTCCAAGAATAAGAAGGATCATGCCAAACATTTGCGATTGGTGCTCGACAAGCTCAGAGAGTATAAATTCTATGCGAAGTTCTCCAAATGTGAATTCTGGCTTGATGAAGTTCTTTACCTTGGGCATATCATCTCTGCCAAGGGCATTGCTATTAATCCCGAGAGGGTGTCTGCAGTTTTGAATTGGGAACCTCCTCAGAATGTCAAGCAGCTTTGCAGTTTTCTTGGACTTGCAAGCTATTGCCGAAGATTCGTTGAGAATTTCTCAAAGATTGCAGAGCCTCTTTCCAACCTCCTCCAGAAGCATGTGAAGTATGTCTGGTCTCCTGAGTGTGATGTTGCTTTCAACACTATCAAAGAGAAAATCGCCACTGCTCCAGTTTTGACTCCTCCTGACGAATCCAAGCCTTATGAAGTTTTCTGTGATGCTTCTCTGCAAGGTCTCGGTGCTGTGTTAATGCAAGAGAAGAAGGTTGTGGCCTATACCTCTCGTCAGTTGAAGCCCAACAAAAAGAACTACCCCACTCACGATCTTGAGTTGGCGGCAGTTGTCCACGCTCTAATAACATGGAGACATCTCCTGTTGGGAAGGAAAGTGGATATTTTCACCGATCACAAGAGTCTCAAGTACATCTTCACTCAGCCCAACCTCAACCTCAGGCAAACTCGATGGGTCAAAATGATTCAAGAGTATAATCCGAGTATTGAATATACTCCAGGCAAGGCTAATGTGATTGCAGACGCTTTGAGCAGGAAGGCTTATTGCAACAGCTTAATCCTCAATCCCTTTCAACCGGATCTCTGTGAAGCTTTCCACAAGTTGAATCTCCAAGTTGTTCCTCAAGGTTTTCTTGCCAACCTCATAGTCGCTCCTACTTTGGAAGATCAAATTCGTGAGGCACAACTGATGGATACCATGGTGAAGAAGGTGAAACGTGGTATTGACAAGGGCATTTCCAAATACAAGTGCTATCGCGTTGATAACAGAGATACTCTTTTCTTCGAGGACCGGATTGTGGTTCCAAAGGGTGATCTTCGTAAAGTCATTATGAACGAGGCGCACAATTCACTCCTATCCATTCATCCTGGAAGTATAAAGATGTACCATGACCTCAAGCAGTTGTACTGGTGGACTCGAATGAAGCGAGAAATTTCTCAATTCGTGAACGAATGTGATGTCTGTCGAAGGGTGAAAGCAGAACATCAACGACCAGCTGGTCTACTCCAACCTCTTGCTATTCCAGAATGGAAGTTTGATCATATCGAAATGGACTTCATGACTGGTTTTCCTAAGTCCAAGCGTGGAAATGATGCTATCTTTGTCGTCATCGACAAGCTCACTAAAGTGGCTCATTTTCTTCCTATCAAAGAGTCTATCACAGCAGCGCAGCTGGCAGCGCTCTACACCTCCAGAATTGTCTCCTTGCATGGCATTCCACAATTGATTTCTTTAGACCGTGGTAGCATCTTTACATCCAAGTTTTGGGATTCTTTTCAGAAGGCCATGGGCACAAACATTCGCTTCAGCACAACTTTCCCTCTTCAAACTAGTGGGCAAGTCGAGCGTGTCAACCAAATTCTTGAAGATATGCTCAGGGCTTGTGTCATCTCTTTCGGCATGAAGTGGGAGGATTGTCTTCCATATGTTGAGTTCTCTTACAACAACAGCTTTCAAGCGATCTCGGGCAAAGCCCCATTCGAGATTCTCTATGGCAGAAAGTGTCGTACTCCTCTCAATTGGTCAGAGAC
The DNA here is from genome assembly GCA_032464435.1 of Aegilops umbellulata. NCBI lineage: Eukaryota > Viridiplantae > Streptophyta > Magnoliopsida > Poales > Poaceae > Aegilops > Aegilops umbellulata. Next base: position 230,168,374 of record CP136055.1, on the reverse strand, counting down.
GGGCGAACGCCAACTTCTTGGCAACGATTTGATCACAGAGGCTGAAGATATGTGTAAAGTCATTCGTGAAAATCTCAAAGCCGCTCAATCGCGCCAGAAGAGCTATTACGATAGCAAACACCGTGATTTGGCATCAGAGATCGGAGATCATGTCTACCTCCGCGTCTCTCCAATGAAAGGCACTCGTCGCTTCGGTATCAAAGGGAAACTTGCCCCTAGATACGTCGGTCCTTTCAAGATCATCGGCAAAAGAGGCGATCTCGCCTATCAACTTGAGCTTCCCCCCAACTTTGCAAATGTGCACGATGTGTTCCACGTGTCACAGCTTCACAAGTGCTTCCAGACGCCTGAGCGCACCATTAACTTCGAAGAGATTGATCTTCAAGAAGATTTGTCGTATCATGAGCATCCCGTTGCTATTCTTGAAGAGACTGAGCGCAAGACTCGCAACAAGTCTATCAAATTCCTGAAAGTGAAGTGGTCACACCATTCAGACCGAGAAGCCACTTGGGAGCGCGAGGACCACCTCCGTTCCGAATATCCGGAGTTCTTTCAGTCCTAGATCTCGGGACGAGATCCTCTCGTAGTGGTGGAGTGTTGTAACACCCCGGATGTAACTTGCCATATTTGTACTCCAACTCTTGCCATTTTCGGCAATGTGATATGATATTCCCTCCGTGGTTGGGTTTCCCGTCTTTTTTGCATTTTGTCCTTGTCATGCATTTCATATCATGTCATCATGTTTCATGAATCCGAGCATTTTCCCCGTTGTCCGTTTTGCAATCCAGCGCTCCTATGTTCCCCAGCGTCCTCTTTTACCTTTTTTTCATGAGCGGGTATTAAACTTTCTCGGAATGGACCGAGGTTTGTCAAGCGGCCTTGGTATAGCACCGGTAGACCGCCTGTCAAGTTTCGGGTCATTCGGAGGTCGTTTGATACTCCAACGGTTAACCGGGTAATCGTGAAGGCCTCGTGTGTGTTGCAACCAAAACCCCTTCAAATCAGCCCAATAATCCATCTAAGACACTCCCATGTCCATCGCCGTTCGATCACGATCGCGTGGCCGAAAACCGCACTCCATTTGGAGCTTCCTAGCTCCTCCTACCTATAAATATGCATCTCCCCCTCTAATTCTCGGGCAAACCCTAGACCCCTCCATCTCCTCGCGCCGCCGGACACGTCCGGGCGAGCCAGACGCGTCCGCCCCGCCGCCCGGCCAACCCCAGGCCGCCACCTGTCCCCGTCGTGACCACATCGCCGCGCCTCCCGCGCGGGCCCGCTCGGCCCAGGCGGGGCCCTCCCGGCCCGCGCGCCGCCCGCCGCCGCCCGGGCGCCTCGCCCGCTCCCGCCGGCCGCCGCCGCCTCCCGACCGCGCCCCGCCGCCTCGCGCTCGCCGCCGGCGCCGCCGCCTCGCCAGCGCTGCCTCGCGCCGCCGCCTCCCGCCTCCGCCCCGCGTCGCCGTCGCCGGCGCCGGATCCGGCCCGGATCTGCCTGCTCCGACCTCGCCGCCCGCCATCTCCCTCCTCTCCGGTCTCTCTCCGGTGAGACTCCGGCCCCGCCTCGGAGCCCGTGCCAAGAACCCTAGATCCGGCCCGTTGACTTTTCGCGAGGTGGTTTTTCGTCGAAGTCCCGTAATATTTTTGCATTATGTTGCATTCTTTGACATGTCATAACTTGCTGCATACTGCTCCGTTTCGTGCGTGTAATATGTCAAATTGTTCGCCTCGATGAGTATATCATTTAATCTTATTGCATCATTTTCATTTGAGCTCATCTTGATGCCAGAAATGCTGTTGGAATAGGGCTGTGTGATGTTAGTTTCAGATCTGTTTCAGTAGATGCACTTTTGTCATTTTTGCCATGACTGATGTGTGCTTCCTATGAAGTTGAGTCCTACATGTGTTTTGTAGTATGCCATGCCATCTTTCCAGGGGTGTATGCCATGTATTTTTGTGATCTTTGTGGTGACTAGCACAAGCATGCAAACTAGGGATCATATTGTTGCTGATTTCAGGGACTTAGTAATTTCACTAAGTTATTCCCTGCTGTTATTTTTATGCCATGTGCTCATGTTGTTTCAGAGAGATCTGTGCCTCTTTTGAGCATGATCAGTAAGGGTGTTTTGAACAAATGGATTTGCTCTATCTATCCATGCCTTTGTTTGTAATTATGGAACACCCCGACTTGAGTCAATCGAACTCTACTTTTGCTATAAAATGTTCCTGGCAGATTGTTTACATGTTATTCTATTTTTCCAAGCTTGTTGTAGTTGATCCTTGCATGCTATGATGTTGTTCTTGCCATGTATTGCTTCTATGCCATGTCTTCTTGATGAATGTATTCTTAGTTTATCATGAAATGCTCTGTAGTAAGTGCATCGAGCTCGTAAACATGCCTACTTGTTATCTGTTTTTGACATGTCCAGTTTTCTGCCAAGTCTGAAAACTGTAACGAAACTTGCTTAAATGACATGGGTGTTATTATATTTTCTTGTCCATTTTGGCTAATGGTCAGTAAGGGACTTTTGTTCAATGATTTGAGTAGATTCATGACATGCCATATCTTGCTATGTCCTTGTCCTTTAGCATGTTGTTTGCTTGCTCTAAACATGTCATCCTGATGTTAATTTCTGGCATGATAGTATTTTCACTAAGTCTGTGAACCTGTTATCTTTTGCACTTTTGCCATGCTTGTTTGTACCTGCTGTGGTGTCATTTAGCCGTAGCTCAGTGTTCATATTTTGTCAAGAATCTTGAGTAGATAACTGCCATATGCTTTGCTAATATGTTTGGGTGCAGTAGTTTAATTTCTTGTTGCACGCTAAGTGGCATCATGCTGTTAATGGCAGAATCTTGTCATTCTTGTTTTGCTTGTCATTTGCAAACCGTGCATCCGATTCCGTTGATCTTTATATCAATTTCAACCGAAATCACCTCACCTATCCAGTGGCATACTTGGTTTGCCAAGATTATGCCTTGTTCATCCTTGTCCTTCTGGAGCACGGATATGCATTGCATATCACATCTCGCATATCATGCCATATTTTGCATCATGTTGTTTGTCCATTGCATCGTGGTTGATAGTTGTTCCTTTGCTTGTGTTCTTGTTTTGGGTAGAGCAGGGAGACGAGTACGTGAACGAGGAACCTGTTGAGAACGCTTACGAGGATCAAGCCTTCGATAACTTTGAGAACCTTGAAGGCAAGATGACCATACCCTCGAAATCACTTCTATCTTTGCTTGCTAGATGCTCGCTCTTTTGCTATGCCTATGCTGCGATACCTACCACGTGCTATATCATGCCACCCATATTGCCATGTCAAACCTCTAACCATCCTTTCCTAGCAAACTGTTGATTGGCTATGTTACCGCTTTGCTCAACCCCTCTTATAGCGTTGTTAGTTGCAGGTGAAGATGAAGTTTGTTCCTTGTTGGAGCATGATTATGTTGGGATATCACAATATCTCTTATTTAATTAATGCATCTATATACTTGGTAAAGGGTGGAAGGCTCGGCCTTATGCCTGGTGTTTTGTTCCACTCTTGCCACCCTAGTTTCCGTCATACCGGTGTTATGTTCCTTGATTTTGCGTTCCTTACACGGTTGCGTGATTTATGGGACCCCCTTGACAGTTCGCTTTGAATAAGACTCCTCCAGCAAGGCCCAACTTTGGTTTTACCATTTGCCACCTAAGCCTTTTTCCCCCGGATTTTCGCGAGCCCGAGGGTCATCTTTATTTTAACCCCCCCGGGCCAGTTCTCCTTCGATTGCTGGTCCAAACTAGAGCCCTTTGCAGCGCCACCTTGGGGCAACTTGAGGACTGGTTTTAGTTGTACGGACTGCTCATCCGGATGTGCCTTGAGACCGAGATATGTGCAGCTCCTATCAGGATTTGTCGGCACGTTCGGGCGGCTTTGCTGGATTTGTTTTATTGCTGTCGAAATGTCTTGTAGTCCGGAATTCCGAGACTGATCGGGTGTTCCCGGTAGAAGGAATATCCTTCGTTGACCGTGAGAGCTTATAATGGGCTAAGTTGGGACACCCCTGGAGGGTATTATCTTTCGAAAGCCGTGCCCGCGGTTATGAGGCAGATGGGAATTTGTTAATGTCCGGTTGTAGAAAAACCCAAAGTTGATCTCAATTAAAATACATCAACCGCGTGTGTAACCGTGATGGTCACTTCTCGGCGGAGTCCGGGAAGTGAACACGGTGTTGGAGTTATGTTTGACGTAGGTTGTTCTAGGATCACTTCTTGATCACTTCTAGCTTCACGTCCGTGCTTTGCTTCTCTTCCCGCTCTCTTTTGCGTTGTAGCCACCATATATGCTAGTCGCTTGCTGCAGTTCCACCTCACAACCCTATCCTACCTTTAAGCTTAAATAGTCTTGATCTCGCGGGTGTGAGATTGCTGAGTCCCCGTGACTCACAGATTCTACCAAAACAGTCGCAGGTGCCGACAATGCCAGTGCAGATGACGCAACCGAGCTCAAGTGGGAGTTCAACGAGGAACGTGGTCATTACTATGTGTCTTTTCCTAATGATCAGTAGTGGAGCCCAGTTGGGACGATCGGGGATCTGTGTAGCATATGGGGTAGTCTTCTTTTATTTTGGTTCCGAAGTCGGACCTTGAGTGTAATCTGGATGATGAATGTTTATTTATGTATTGTGTGAAGTGGCGACTGTAAGCCAACTATGTATCTCTTTCCCTTATGTATTACATGGGTTGTGTGAAGATTACCTCACTTGCAACATTGCTTTCAATGCGGTTATGCCTCTAAGTCGTGCTTCGACACGTGGGAGATATAGCCGCATCGAGGGCGTTACAAGTTGGTAATCAGAGCCTTCTCCGACCTTAGGAGCCCCCACTGATTGATCGTTTTAGCGGCCGAGTTGTGTCTAGAAAAATGTTTCGAGTCATTTAGGAATTATGTATCGGAGAGTTTAGGAATTCTTTTTACTTCCCAGTCTCCTCATCGCTCTGGTAAGGCATCCTGACATAGAGTTTTGACTCTTCTCTTCTCAAATTTCACTAATTTTTTTTAGGATCACGCGGGTATCTTAGAATCGTTCCGATGGTTTTATGAAGACAACATTGTCTTGGTGCCTCCTGTCAGCAGGGGTTTAGTGGAGGTGTCCCGGGGAGTTGAGCTCCGAGGTGTTGTCGTCATAATTTTATCGTTGCAGTTCTGGTATACCTGAGTTTAGTATGCCGACATCGAAAATCTCTTTTGTACAGTTGTTGGTGAGATAACCCTGATAGCCCAGTACTGAGGCGAGTGCGGGAGTATTGCCATAACTCGTATAACGGATGCTTTTCGAAGGTTGAGGTAGACGATTTCCGAGGGTTTCTTGGTTATGTGTTGAAGGATGGATACAGCTGGATCTAGGCATTGTTAGTTTGGGTGATATATTTTGTGTCCCCTGTATCCCCAACACCTGATTGCATAACCAGAAAGTTTCGGGAGTTTATAAGTGGGAATTCAAGTAGCTCCTATAATATCTTTCCGACAGATGCATGATATGGGATTGGGTAAATCTCTATCATATGTATTTGTTCCGGCTTATTCTACAAGCCAATCCTTTGTTATGTTTTCAGTTGTGATATTCAAGTTGTTCCGAGGCAGATGGTGATTTCCATATCTTTATCTAAATGGCTTCTCAGCTTATGAAAGTGTGATGCTTTACTTTGGAATTCATTCGTTCATTCTTGTTTGAATGTTTATTGTGAAGACTATATGTTGCAATTTCGATCCTTTTGATTCAGCTTGAATATATGTCTTTCAAGATGCTAATGGATGTCACCCTCTTCAGGATGGCTCCGCCAACGCGTCAGAATCCGGAACGCAATGAAGGAAGTCAGGCTAACCCTCCGCCACCACCTCCGCCTCCGGAGGCATGGCAAGCCTTGATGACAGCCACCAATGCCAACGCTCAGATTCTGATTCAGCTCTTGCAAGATCGCAACCAAGGGCAAGGTAATCAGGGAAATCCAGGCCAAGGCAACAATCAGCCGCATTTTGCTACCCTCAATCAGTTCCTTGCAAATCAGCCAAAGACTTTCAGCTACTGTGTCGAGGGCACAGACGCCGATGATTGGCTCGTGGACATCAACAAGCACTTCGAATGTAGCAATGTCAGACCTGAGGATTTTGTCAAGTTTGCCTCTTTTCAACTCAAGGATCAAGCTGCTGAGTGGTTCCAACAATACAAAGATTCCAGAGGAGGTCGTGTGATTACCTGGGATGATTTCCGCCGTGACTTCAAAGCTCATCACATTCCAGAAAGTGTTGTTGAGACTAAGCGTGAGGAGTTCCGCAATCTCAAGCAAGGCAACATGTCTGTGTATCAATACAACACTCAGTTCCAGAAGCTCTCTCGTTTTGCTAAGCAAGACATCCCTGATGAGAAGAGCATGATTTACCAATTCAGACGTGGCCTCAGAGAAGATCTGCAACTAGCTCTAGTGCTTTTTGAGCCATTAAAGTATGATGAATTCTACAACATGGCACTGAAACAAGAAGCTGCTCAGCTCAAGTGTGAGGCATCTAAGAAGAGAGTCAGAGACGCAGTTCAGTCCTCTTCTTCCTCACTAGTGGCAGCCAAGCAACAGAAGTTCTGGTTGCCTCCTCCTCCTCCGTTCCGTCAGCCTTATCAGCAGAAGAACTCAGGTGGTCGTGGATCTTCCCACCCACCCAACCTTGGCTATCAGAACAAGTCTCAGAACCAAGCTCCAAGGCCAAATGCTCCTTATCATCGTCCACTCTCAGAGGTGACTTGCAACAAATGTCAGCAAAAGGGTCACTATGCGAACAAGTGCTTCAACCAAAGGCGCCTTCCGCCTCCTCCTCCTGTGAAATCTTCCAGCAATACAGTGGTCAAGCATAATCCTAAGCATGCCAAGGTGAACATGATGAACGCGGCTCAAGCGGAGGATTCTTCGGAAGTGATCATGGGTAATCTCTTAGTTAATGATATTCCTGCAAAAGTCTTATTTGATACTGGCGCATCGCATTCTTTCGTTTCAAGACCTTTTGTGGCTATGCATGATTTGGTTACTCAAGTTTTGCCGAGACCTTTATCTATTGTCTCTCCGGCGCGACAGTTGTCTTCTCGAGCTTATGTCCCGGATGTTTCCATCAAGATGGGCGACTATAGATTTCTGGCTAAACCAATTGTTCTTGGTGACTCTGATATTGATCTAATTCTCGGGATGGACTGGCTTTCTAAGCACAAGGCTCAGCTTGATTGTGCTGCCAGGGAAATTCAATTGACTCACTCTTCTGACCATGTGATTATCTATGCCACTCGCGATGAAACCATTCGGTTGTTTTCTCTCAATGAGAAGGGCGAATTGGATGCTATCTCTCAGATTCCAGTCGTTTGTGAGTACCAAGATGTCTTTCCAGAAGAGCTTCCGGGTATGCCTCCTCACCGGCCAGTTGAATTCGTTATTGATCTTGAGCCTGGCACGGAACCCGTTTGCAAGCGTCCATACAAGCTTGGGCCAAAAGAGTTGAAGGAATTGAAGAAACAACTCGATGAACAAGAGCGTCTGGGTTTGAGCAGACCGAGTTCTTCTCCTTGGGGGTGTGGTGTTCTTTTTGTCCAGAAGAAGGATGGCACGGACCGACTTTGCGTCGATTACCGTCCATTGAACAAGAAGACAATCAAGAACAAGTACCCACTTCCCAACATCAATGATCTATTCGAGCAACTTAAAGGTGCTAAATTGTTCTCCAAGCTTGACCTTCGTATGGGTTATCATCAGATTCGCATTCGTGAAGAAGATATTCCCAAGACAGCATTCAGAACAAGCTTGGTTCTTATGAATATACTGTCATGTCTTTCGGCCTTGTCAATGCTCCTCCAACTTTCTCTCGAATGATGAACTTCATCTTCAACCCCTACACCAATGAATTCATCTTGGTCTATCTCGATGATATATTGGTCTTCTCCAAGAATAAGAAGGATCATGCCAAACATTTGCGATTGGTGCTCGACAAGCTCAGAGAGTATAAATTCTATGCGAAGTTCTCCAAATGTGAATTCTGGCTTGATGAAGTTCTTTACCTTGGGCATATCATCTCTGCCAAGGGCATTGCTATTAATCCCGAGAGGGTGTCTGCAGTTTTGAATTGGGAACCTCCTCAGAATGTCAAGCAGCTTTGCAGTTTTCTTGGACTTGCAAGCTATTGCCGAAGATTCGTTGAGAATTTCTCAAAGATTGCAGAGCCTCTTTCCAACCTCCTCCAGAAGCATGTGAAGTATGTCTGGTCTCCTGAGTGTGATGTTGCTTTCAACACTATCAAAGAGAAAATCGCCACTGCTCCAGTTTTGACTCCTCCTGACGAATCCAAGCCTTATGAAGTTTTCTGTGATGCTTCTCTGCAAGGTCTCGGTGCTGTGTTAATGCAAGAGAAGAAGGTTGTGGCCTATACCTCTCGTCAGTTGAAGCCCAACAAAAAGAACTACCCCACTCACGATCTTGAGTTGGCGGCAGTTGTCCACGCTCTAATAACATGGAGACATCTCCTGTTGGGAAGGAAAGTGGATATTTTCACCGATCACAAGAGTCTCAAGTACATCTTCACTCAGCCCAACCTCAACCTCAGGCAAACTCGATGGGTCAAAATGATTCAAGAGTATAATCCGAGTATTGAATATACTCCAGGCAAGGCTAATGTGATTGCAGACGCTTTGAGCAGGAAGGCTTATTGCAACAGCTTAATCCTCAATCCCTTTCAACCGGATCTCTGTGAAGCTTTCCACAAGTTGAATCTCCAAGTTGTTCCTCAAGGTTTTCTTGCCAACCTCATAGTCGCTCCTACTTTGGAAGATCAAATTCGTGAGGCACAACTGATGGATACCATGGTGAAGAAGGTGAAACGTGGTATTGACAAGGGCATTTCCAAATACAAGTGCTATCGCGTTGATAACAGAGATACTCTTTTCTTCGAGGACCGGATTGTGGTTCCAAAGGGTGATCTTCGTAAAGTCATTATGAACGAGGCGCACAATTCACTCCTATGCATTCATCCTGGAAGTATAAAGATGTACCATGACCTCAAGCAGTTGTACTGGTGGACTCGAATGAAGCGAGAAATTTCTCAATTCGTGAACGAATGTGATGTCTGTCGAAGGGTGAAAGCAGAACATCAACGACCAGCTGGTCTACTCCAACCTCTTGCTATTCCAGAATGGAAGTTTGATCATATCGAAATGGACTTCGTGACTGGTTTTCCTAAGTCCAAGCGTGGAAATGATGCTATCTTTGTCGTCATCGACAAGCTCACTAAAGTGGCTCATTTTCTTCCTATCAAAGAGTCTATCACAGCAGCGCAGCTGGCAGAGCTCTACACCTCCAGAATTGTCTCCTTGCATGGCATTCCACAATTGATTTCTTCAGACCGTGGTAGCATCTTTACATCCAAGTTTTGGGATTCTTTTCAGAAGGCCATGGGCACAAACATTCGCTTCAGCACAGCTTTCCATCCTCAAACTAGTGGGCAAGTCGAGCGTGTCAACCAAATTCTTGAAGATATGCTTAGGGCTTGTGTCATCTCTTTCGGCATGAAGTGGGAGGATTGTCTTCCATATGTTGAGTTCTCTTACAACAACAGCTTTTGTCGGGGATATACCCCGCGGTGTAAACCGGCCGGAATTTAAACCGGCCGGACTTGGCGGTTTACCTGAAGACCTGCCCTGACCTTGGCGGTTTAACGACCCACTTTGACGTTGTAACTCAATGGTAACCCGACGGACGGGTCAGAGGAGCGACAAGACCCGGTGGACCGTCTGGCGGTTCATGAAGGCCGGTTCAACTATTGTGGGCCGGTTTAAGAGGAAAGGGATATTTGCCTTATAAGGAGTTAAGACCAGGACTTGTATCCGGTTTGTGTTAAAGATAGACTAGTCCTAATCCTAATAGGACTCCACATGTAAACCGCCCCTTCAACATATATAAGGAGGGGCAGGGCTCCCCAAAGAGGGACAAGTGACAAGTTAGAAGCGACAAGCTACAAGCAATCAATAATCTCTAGGGCTAGACACAAGAGCCGGTTTACGGCGTCTCCCTCGGGATGATAATGAGATCTAGCCTCAAACAGCATGTAAGGTTATTACTGGATGATGTTTCCCGGGGCCCGAAGCTGTCTAAACCCTTGTCTTGCGTGTTGATCCGCCCTGCGTCTCTCGTCCCACTCAACCCCTCTCAAGCTACCACATAGATGCGTTGGCCTCGCGACTAAGTCCTGACACTAGGACATCTGCCGTGACAATTCCACGACAGTTGGCGCCCACCGTGGGGTCAGCCGCACGGTGGTGTTGAGTTCTTGGAGGGATCTCTCACAGGGATCAAGGAATCCACAATTTACCGGTGAAAGAAAAGAAATTAGGGTTGCCTCTGTGTGCACCGTCAAACACGACCAGGCGATCCGTCGTGTCCGGATCACTTTCCGCTGAACCGCCGCAAGAAGCCAAGGGCAGAAGGGGTTCGCTCGAGTCGCCGAGACAGTCAATTTCTCTGGAACCTATTTTGTTGATTAGATACAATTCAAATTTCCGAAGGCATCAACCGGAATTATAATTGCTACTCCATAGCGCGGAAACCAAAGGTCATAACGGTGGAGGCTGTGGATAAGTTAAAAAGTTTTCCATCATATCAAGCATCAATCCCAATGGTTTTAATACAGTACTAGTGTACCTTCGACTAGTACATCACCGGAAGCCAAATCGGTGTTTCTTTTGTCAGCTATGATTGCTACGTACAAGGAAAGCTACTATGGAAAGGAAGATCCATCGGAGCACGCTATGACCGCACGTCAATACGGATTCAAGATCCGTCTCTGAGCGGCCGTCGACAGAACTCGACGAGGCTACGAACTGGGACTTGGCCACCGTTTCCACTCGGAGCCACCATCACCGGGTGCGACTCCAACCTTGCTCGGCCGCGCCCCGCCGTATCGGCACTTCTCCAACCTGCTGCTGTGGCTGCATCCCTGCCCCACCGCTTCGCTGCTCCCTTCGAAGCCCTTTTGCTCCCGCTCCACCCGGTCATGGGTCGTTGAACCGTCAGGTCCCCCCGGGCTGCGTGCGCCCTCTGCTCCGGTTTGCTCTCTGCGGGGTCATCTCGCCGGTCTGATTCCTCTGTTGCAAGCCGCATCCTCCACTACAAGCCACCTCGCCGGGTTGACTGCAACGCCCGCCTCCGGCCTTCGTTATCTCGGCCCGGAGCTGTTTCGGAAACCGGTCTTGATCTTCATCTCAGCGGCGTCTCCGTTCCGTCCGGCTGGCAGCGCCGCCCGGGTTGACCCTGCTGCCACACACTGCAGTTCGCCGCCACAGGCGCCGAGCTGGTCTCGCTTCTGCTCCCGCACGCTCCTTTGACAGTTGAGGAAAAAGCACATCCGATGCCCTTGCCCTTTTTGCCACTGATCCGTCGCGGGCTCACCTAGCTGCGAGCCGCCTCTCCTAGTCACCGCCCTGGCATTGCGTCCGATTTCGAGTTTACCTCTGCCTGTTCTACTGTAAGGCGCGGCTCCTTGCTTCCGCTGTTGCGACCTTCCAAACCGCCGCCGCTCCACCAAGTTGCTCTGAAGCACCACAACTATTGAAGCTACCGGGCTGCCCCAGGATTGAGACGCCACGTCCACCCTCTGATGCTGGAGCCGGCTGAGCCACTTCGCTGCTCGCCTTAACCGCGGGCCGCCCTGCCGGCGCTAGAAGGAGGGCTAAATACAGCTACAAGTACATCTAGTACTAAGGCAACACGGATTTCAAGGTTTAATTGACACGCAGTATAACCACGTCTCTGCGCTACGTCAGCTCCTGGGAAGATACCATAGCAGCATGCATGCAGTTTTTATCGGTTACCTCCACTGGCTCGCATCGCCATTGCGATCCGCCTCCGCCGGCTTGCTTCTGCCGTATCATCGTCCGTGCCGGTTTACAAAATGCCATGGCTGGTTCATCTGTCTACTCCCGCGGCCGATTCACCCGTGAAGAATTTCAGTTTCACCTACTGATCATCAACTTCACGGCGGATTATTTTCGGTCTAAACACATCAGGTGATATCCATCCTATATATTTTATATTATGTATTGCTTTCTTTAAAAAAGAGCAATTACTCTGGCTTGTAAGTTTTCCAATGCAGGACAAATTATCTATTGCAAAGAGGGATTATTATATCGCTGAGCTATTGGATAACCTGTGCCGGTTTATATCGCGATCCAGTCCGTGTCAACTCGTCAGGACCATGCGAATTACCCAATAGCGTGTGCACAGGCTGCCATCCCCCGCAGTCCGGTCTACATCAACATACCGGGCCGCATCTGTCTGCACGAGCCATTTATTGAGTATGAACAAGTCACAGCTTGGGTAGCCCGGTTTTCTTTCAAATCGGAGGCAAATTATCATCAATCGCCGTCTGCACTGGATGGATCAATGGGCAGACGCACAAGTCACCGCCGCCACAGTTTGGTTAACTTCAAATCACCAGTTGGAAGGAACCATTGGCCGAGTTGCTGACACGGTTCATACGGGATCATTTACAACCCGCCGCAGTCACCTCAACCTTCTATGGATTCACATCGTGCCATCAAACATCAATGATATACAAGTTATGCCGGTTTATATCACGGTCAAATATGAAGAGTCTCAAGCCAACTCCTCGAGTCACCGTTGAGACTCGGGGGCTACGATGATATAACGCAGCAAGTCTTGCCAGTTTCAGCCGGTTTAAAAAAAAACCCAGGACAATGGAGGAAAAGATAACCCGGTCCTGGAGGCTACTGTTATATTGATGAAAGTTTAAAGGCCGTCCGAAAATTTCCGGCTTAGAAAGTATATGACAGTTACAAAATCCCGGCTCAATGAAGAAGTTTCGGATCATCAGAAAGGATTCCAGTTTGAAACCTGGCTGAAAGGAAGTCAGTATCACTGAAGCTCTCAAATATCCGGTTTACAATCCGGTTCAAGAGAAATCTGTTCTCCCACAAAGTTCTGAAGCGCTCAGATCCGGTTTAACAATGTCCGGTTCAAAAAGGAATTAACTTCTCGCAAGTTCGAATTTAAAGGCCGTCAGAAAATTTCCGGCTGAAAATGAAGATTCCGGTTTAAAATCCGGTTCAAGGGAAAGATGTCTCCCACAAAGCTTTGAAGCTCTTAGTATCCAGTTCAAGATCCCGGTTCAAAAAGAATTTATCTCTTGCAAAAAGGTTACAAATTACTGAAGAGGACCTGCTGCCATGATGCGCGGTTCAAACATGGAGCTTCCTGTTCAAACATAGGTCGTATTCGAACCAAAGAGAACATAGCTATCCTTATAAAGTCAGTTGGGGACCTAGTCGGCCTGAACCGCAGCTACACCTCCGGGGAGCTTGGTCATGTCTTGACGACGGTAATGCCTTCTGGCTGGCACATTTGCCACTGAATCAGTTGGGGACCTAATCGACTTGAACCGTAGTTACACCTTATGGGAGCTCGGTCATGTCTTGATGATGGTAATGCCTTCTGATCGGCTTTTTAGCCAATGAATCATTTGGGGGCTTGGTCGTGTCCGAACCAATGCAATGCCACTTGATCGGCCCTAGGCCACTGAGTCACTTGGGGGCTTGGTCGAATCCGAACCAATGCAATGCCACTTGGCCGGCGTAACGCCACGAGTCATTTTGGGGTCCTGGCTGACCGGCACCATTGCTACGCCTTCGGGGGGCTTGGTTGCGTCTGACCATGGTAATTCCATCTGACCAAGCTCAGTAGAGCTCTTCTTTTGCAAAAAATTGTTGCCATTGCTTTTGCTTTAATAGCCTTTCTTGAGAAGTTGCTATTTTATTTGCGTTTTTTAAACCGACAGTATTTTGTACCGGTTCAAACAGCTAAATTGGCGGAACACGGTTCATTTTTAGACCGGAGATTATCTGCCCGGTTTGATTTTCTGTTACCATCCTATTATAGAGTAAACCGGTGTTTATCAACCCGGCTCGGCTTTCAACTACAAGTGGTGAGTACATGATCAAGTTATAATCCGGAAGTTATCAGCCCGGTCTGGTTTGATTACAGGTCACCAGTATTATATATTGTTAAACCGGTGTTTATCACAGCCCGGTACGGTTTTATCATAAACCGGCGCAATATGGAAGGAGTTATCATTAATCAAAATTCCCCTACTATGGAAAGTTGGTAAACCGACTATATCACAGGTATGATATATCTCATATTTGATTATTCTTAAATGTTGGGCATTATGACCCGTCCGGCAGTAAACCGCTAGGACACTTTAAACTTGTTTTATGCAGAAACAGGTTGAATAAACACATGGTTATAAATTATCCGGTGTTTGTTAAACCGGCCTGGCTTTAAAGACGATAAAGTTGCCAGTATATGATGATAAATTATTCAGTGTTTATTAAACCGGACTGGTTTTGGACTATAAGTCGCCAGTATATGTTTGGATGGCGTCATTGGAATCATGCGCTTATAAGTTATTGGATTATATTATTCAAATAGCCAAACTTGGCTGAATTTTCATTATGATATTGGATGAATAAGGTTTTTCATACAAGATTATATTATCTTGAATAGCCATCATGGCTGGATTTTTATGGTTATCAATAACCAGTATTATAATCAAGGTTTTCAAAGTCGCTTTAGCACAATGGCTATCATATTATCAATGGATACGATTTACTCTACAAATTGAAGGAATAGTCCCGAGTCACTGCAGGCTTACTACCCGGCACTTGGGGGCTACATTGTTCAAAGTTGATATTCAAAAATACAAGTCTCATGTTGCTGCAAGCATGCACCATGACACTTGGGGGCTAATGCAAGGTCATTTTTGCTCATCCTATTGAAGACCTAACTCATCACATCATAATGAGCTGGCCCTTGGGGGCTACCAATTGCTCCTGTCAACTACTCAAGGTACAAAGCTTTTTTATCTATTATATTGAAGGGTCTATTGCTCAGTTGGTAAAGCACAAGGCTCTTAACCTTGTGGACGTGGATTCAAGCCCCATGATGGGGGGTTACATCATATGATGTTATTTTCATACAAGTATATATCAAAGTCCCTGCTGATTATTGCATAATGACCCGGCCCTTGGGGGCTACATTGGTTGAAGTTTTTCTGGGCATCAGTCAATTACAAGTCCTAGGTTGCTGCAAGCATGACAACCCGGCACTTGGGGGCTACTGGTATTATATCATTATCGAAGAAAGATTTTCAAATTCTCTGTTGAGCAAGTTAGATTGACCTGGCGTCACCAATCATTATGACCCTGTGGCTGCAACCCGGTGTCATCAATAATCATAAACCGATGTTGGCAACAATCATGAACCGGTGTATGCAACAATCATAATCCGGGGTCATCAGTTTTATAACCCGGCCATTTGGTAATGTTAAACCGGCAAGTTTTCAAGACCGGGGTCATCTTCAAAACGGTTGAATATCAGATGAATATTTCAAGACCAATATTTCTTAAATCGGCGTTTTGGAAGCCGACTTAAGTGGATTATTTTTTCACAAATATATTTTCTATGAGAAACCAATATGAAGCTGGTTATTGACCCGGATTTTTCTAGAAGGTGGAAATGGCAAAGACTAAGGATGGTCAGATGCGGTTTACAAGAATTCTTAATCCGGAGCACAACCTGTCAAATTTGTTCTGGTGTTTATTTGCAGCATAAGTTTACCATGGATAGATCCAAGCTAAACTTGGGGGCTAATGTCGGGGATATACCCCGCGGTGTAAACCGGCCGGAAGTTAAACCGGCCGGACTTGGCGGTTTACCTGAAGACCTGCCCTGACCTTGGCGGTTTAACGACCCACTTTGACGTTGTAACTCAATGGTAACCCAACGGACGGGTCAGAGGAGCGACAAGACCCGGTGGCCCGTCTGGCGGTTCATGAAGGCCGGTTCAACTATTGTGGGCCGGTTTAAGAGGAAAGGGATATTTGCCTTATAAGGAGTTAAGACCAGGACTTGTATCCGGTTTGTGTTAAAGATAGACTAGTCCTAATCCTAATAGGACTCCACATGTAAACCGCCCCTTCAACATATATAAGGAGGGGCAGGGCTCCCCAAAGAGGGACAAGTGACAAGTTAGAAGCGACAAGCTACAAGCAATCAATAATCTCTAGGGCTAGACACAAGAGCCGGTTTACGGCGTCTCCCTCGGGATGATAATGAGATCTAGCCTCAAACAGCATGTAAGGTTATTACCGGATGATGTTTCCCGGGGCCCGAAGCTGTCTAAACCCTTGTCTTGCGTGTTGATCCGCCCTGCGTCTCTCGTCCCACTCAACCCCTCTCAAGCTACCACATAGATGCGTTGGCCTCGCGACTAAGTCCTGACACTAGGACATCTGCCGTGACAATTCCACGACAGCTTTCAAGAGAGCTCGGGCAAAGCCCCATTCGAGATTCTCTATGGCAGAAAGTGTCGTACTCCTCTCAATTGGTCAGAGACGGGCGAACGCCAACTTCTTGGCAACGATTTGATCACCGAGGCTGAAGATATGTGTAAAGTCATTCTTGAAAATCTCAAAGCCGCTCAATCGCGCCAGAAGAGCTATTACGATAGCAAACACCGTGATCTGGCATCAGAGATCGGAGATCATGTCTACCTCCGCGTCTCTCCAATGAAAGGCACTCGTCGCTTCGGTATCAAAGGGAAACTTGCCCCTAGATACGTCGGTCCTTTCAAGATCATCGGCAAAAGAGGCGATCTCGCCTATCAACTTGAGCTTCCCCCCAACTTTGCAAATGTGCACGATGTGTTCCACGTGTCACAGCTTCACAAGTGCTTCCAGACGCCTGAGCGCACCATTAACTTTGAAGAGATTGATCTTCAAGAAGATTTGTCGTATCATGAGCATCCCGTTGCTATTCTTGAAGAGACTGAGCGCAAGACTCGCAACAAGTCTATCAAATTCCTGAAAGTGAAGTGGTCACACCATTCAGACCGAGAAGCCACTTGGGAGCGCGAGGACCACCTCCGTTCCGAATATCCGGAGTTCTTTCAGTCCTAGATCTCGGGACGAGATCCTCTCGTAGTGGTGGAGTGTTGTAACACCCCGGATGTAACTTGCCATATTTGTACTCCAACTCTTGCCATTTTCGGCAATGTGATATGATATTCCCTCCGTGGTTGGGTTTCCCGTCTTTTTGCATTTTGTCCTTGTCATGCATTTCATATCATGTCATCATGTTTCATGAATCCGAGCATTTTCCCCGTTGTCCGTTTTGCAATCCAGAGCTCCTATGTTCCCCGGCGTCCTCTTTTACCTTTTTTTCATGAGCGGGTATTAAACTTTCTCGGAATGGACCGAGGTTTGTCAAGCAGCCTTGGTATAGCACCGGTAGACCGCCTGTCAAGTTTCGGGTCATTCGGAGGTCGTTTGATACTCCAATGGTTAACCGGGTAACCGTGAAGGCCTCATGTGTGTTGCAACAAAAACCCCTTCAAATCAGCCCAATAACCCATCTAAGACACTCCCATGTCCATCGCCGTTCGATCACGATCGCGTGGCCGAAAACCGCACTCCATTTGGAGCTTCCTAGCTCCTCCTACCTATAAATATGCATCTCCCCCTCTAATTCTCGGGCAAACCCTAGACCCCTCCATCTCCTCGCGCCGCCGGACACGTCCGGGCGAGCCGGACGCGTCCGCCCCGCCGCTCGGCCAACCCCAGGCCGCCACCTGTCCCCGTCGTGACCACATCGCCGCGCCTCCCGCGCGGGCCCGCTCGGCCCAGGCGGGGCCCTCCCGGCCCGCGCGTCGCCCGCCGCCGCCCGGGTGCCTCGCCCGCTCCCGCCGGCCGCCGCCGCCTCCCGACCGCGCCCCGCCGCCTCGCTCTCGCCGCCGGCGCCGCCGCCTCGCCTGCGCCGCCTCGCGCCGCCGCCTCCCGCCTCCGCCCCGCGTCGCCGTCGCCGGCGCCGGATCCGACCCGGATCTGCCTGCTCCGACCTCGTCGGCAGCCATCTCCCTCCTCTCCGGTCTCTCTCCGGTGAGACTCCGGCCCCGCCTCGGAGCCCGTGCCAAGAACCCTAGATCCGGCCCGTTGACTTTTCGCGAGGTGGTTTTTCGTCGAAGTCCCGTAATATTTTTGCATTATGTTGCATTCTTTGACATGTCATAACTTGCTGCATACTGCTCCGTTTCGTGCGTGTAATATGTCAAATTGTTCGCCTCGATGAGTATATCATTTAATCTTATTGCATCATTTTCATTTGAGCTCATCTTGATGCCAGAAATGCTGTTGGAATAGGGCTGTGTGATGTTAGTTTCAGATCTGTTTCAGTAGATGCACTTTTGTCATTTTTGCCATGATTGATGTGTGCTTCCTATGAAGTTGAGTCCTACATGTGTTTTGTAGTATGCCATGCCATCTTTCCAGGGGTGTATGCCATGTATTTTTGTGATCTTTGTGGTGACTAGCACAAGCATGCAAACTAGGGATCATATTGTTGCTGATTTCAGGGACTTAGTAATTTCACTAAGTTATTCCCTGCTGTTATTTTTATGCCATGTGCTCATGTTGTTTCAGAGAGATCTGTGCCTCTTTTGAGCATGATCAGTAAGGGTGTTTTGAACAAATGGATTTGCTCTATCTATCCATGCCTTTGTTTGTAATTATGGAACACCCCGACTTGAGTCAATCGAGCTCTACTTTTGCTATAAAATGTTCCTGGCAGATTGTTTACATGTTATTCGATTTTTCCAAGCTTGTTGTAGTTGATCCTTGCATGCTATGATGTTGTTCTTGCCATGTATTGCTTCTATGCCATGTCTTCTTGATGAATGTATTCTTAGTTTATCATGAAATGCTCTGTAGTGAGTGCATCGAGCTCGTAAAGATGCCTACTTGTTATCTGTTTTTGACATGTCCAGTTTTCTGCTAAGTCTGAAAACTGTAACGAAACTTGCTTAAATGACATGGGTGTTATTATATTTTCTGGTCCTTTTTGGCTAATAGTCAGTAAGGGACTTTTGTTCAATGCTTTGAGTAGATTCATGCCGTGCCATATGTTGCTATGTCCTGGTCCTTTAGCATGATGTTTGCTTGCTCTAAACATGTCATCCTGATGTTAATTTCTGGCATGATAGTATTTTCACGAAGTCTGTGAACCTGTTATCTTTTGCACTTTTGCCATGCTTGTTTGTACCTGCTGTGGTGTCATTTAGCCGTAGCTCAGTGTTCATCTTTTGTCAAGCATCTTGAGTAGATAACTGCCATATGCTTTGCTGATATGTTTGGGTGCAGTAGTTTAATTTCTTGTTGCATGCTAAGTGGCATCATGCTGTTAATGGCAGAATCTTGTCATTCTTGTTTTGCTTGTCATTTGCAAACCGTGCATCCGATTCCGTTGATCTTTATATCGATTTCAACCGAAATCACCTCACCTATCCAGTGGCATACTTGGTTTGCCAAGATTATGCCTTGTTCATCCTTGTCCTTCTGGAGCACGGATATGCATTGCATATCACATCTCGCATATCATGCCATATTTTGCATCATGTTGTTTGTGCATTGCATCGTGGTTGATAGTTGTTCCTTTGCTTGTGTTCTTGTTTTGGGTAGAGCAGGGAGACGAGTACGTGAACGAGGAACCTGTTGAGAACGCTTACGAGGATCAAGCCTTCGACAACTTTGAGAACCTTGAAGGCAAGATGACCATACCCTCGAAATCACTTCTATCTTTGCTTGCTAGATGCTCGCTCTTTTGCTATGCCTATGCTGCGATACCTACCACGTGCTATATCATGCCACCCATATTGCCATGTCAAACCTCTAACCATCCTTTCCTAGCAAACTGTTGATTGGCTATGTTACCGCTTTGCTCAGCCCCTCTTATAGCGTTGTTAGTTGCAGGTGAAGATGAAGTTTGTTCCTTGTTGGAACATGATTATGTTGGGATATCACAATATCTCTTATTTAATTAATGCATCTATATACTTGGTAAAGGGTGGAAGGCTCGGCCTTATGCCTGGTGTTTTGTTCCACTCTTGCCACCCTAGTTTCCATCATACCGGTGTTATGTTCCTTGATTTTGCGTTCCTTACACGGTTGGGTGATTTATGGGACCCCCTTGACAGTTTGCTTTGAATAAGACTCCTCCAGCAAGGCCCAACTTTGGTTTTACCATTTGCCACCTAAGCCTTTTTCCCCCGGGTTTTCGCGAGTCCGAGGGTCATCTTTATTTTAACCCCCCCGGGCCAGTTCTCCGTCGATTGCTGGTCCAAACTAGAGCCCTTTGCAGCGCCACCTTGGGGCAACTTGAGGACTGGTTTTAGTTGTACGTACCGCTCATCTGGATGTGCCCTGAGACCGAGCTATGTGCAGCTCCTATCAGGATTTGTCGGCACGTTCGGGCAGCTTTGCTGGATTTGTTTTGTTGCTGTCGAAATGTCTTGTAGTCCGGGATTCCGAGACTGATCGGGTCTTCCCGGTAGAAGGAATATCCTTCGTTGACCGTGAGAGCTTATAATGGGCTAAGTTGGGACACCCCTGGAGGGTATTATCTTTCGAAAGCCGTGCCCGCGGTTATGAGGCAGATGGGAATTTGTTAATGTCCGGTTGTAGAAAACCCGAAGTTGATCTCAATTAAAATACATCAACCGTGTGTGTAGCCGTGATGGTCTCTTCTCGGCGGAGTCCGGGAAGTGAACACGGTGTTGGAGTTATGTTTGACGTAGGTTGTTCTAGGATCACTTCTTGATCACTTCTAGCTTCACGTCCGTGCTTTGCTTCTCTTCCCGCTCTCTTTTGCGTTGTAGCCACCATATATGATAGTCGCTTGCTGCAGTTCCACCTCACAACCCTATCCTACCTTTAAGCCTAAATAGTCTTGATCTCGCGGGTGTGAGATTGCTGAGTCCCCGTGACTCACAGATTCTACCAAAACAGTTGCAGGTGTCGACGATGCCAGTGCAGATGACGCAACCGAGCTCAAGTGGGAGTTCGACGAGGAACGTGGTCGTTACTATGTGTCTTTTCCTGATGATCAGTAGTGGAGCCCAGTTGGGACGATCGGGGATCTGTGTAGCATATGGGGTAGTCTTCTTTTATTTTGGTTCCGAAGTCGGACCTTGAGTGTAATCTGGATGATGAATGTTTATTTATGAATTGTGTGAAGTGGCGACTGTAAGCCAACTATGTATCTCTTTCCCTTATTTATTACATGGGTTGTGTGAAGATTACCTCACTTGCGACATTGCTTTCAATGCGGTTGTGCCTCTAAGTCGTGCTTCGACACGTGGGAGATATAGCCACATCGAGGGCGTTACAAGTTGGTAATCAGAGCCTTCTCCGACCTTAGGAGCCCCCACTGATTGATCGTTTTAGCGGCCGAGTTGTGTCAAGAAAAATGTTTTGAGTCATTTAGGAATTATGTATCAGAGAGTTTAGGAATTCTTTTTACTTCTCAGTCTCCTCATTGCTCTGGTAAGGCATCCTGACATAGAGTTTTGACTCTTCTCTTCTCAAATTTCACTAAAATTTTTTTTAGGATCACGCGGGTATCTTAGAATCGTTCCGATGGTTTTATGATGACAACATTGTCTTGGTGCCTTCTGTCAGCAGGGGTTTAGTGGAGGTGTCCCAGGGAGTTGAGCTCCGAGGTGTTGTCATCATAATTTTATCGTTGCAGTTCTGGTATACCTGAGTTTAGTACGCCGACATCGAAAATCTCTTTTGTACAGTTGTTGGTGACATAACCCTGATAGCCCAGTACTGAGGCGAGTGCGGGAGTATTGCCATAACTCTTATAACGGTTGCTTTTCGAAGGTTGAGGTAGACGATTTCCGAGGGTTTCTTGGTTATGTGTTGAAGGATGGATACAGTTGGATCTAGGCATTGTTAGTTTGGGTGATATATTTTGTGTCCCCTGTATCCCCAACACCTGATTGCATAACCAGAAAGTTTCGGGAGTTTATAAGTGGGAATTCAAGTAGCTCCTAGAATATCTTTCTGACAGATGCATGATATGGGATTGGGTAAATCTCTATCATATGTATTTGTTCCGGCTTATTCTACAAGCCAATCCTTTGTTTTGTTTTTAGTTGTGATATTCGAGTTGTTTCGAGGCAGATGGTGATTTCCATATCTTTATCTAAATGGCTTCTCAGCTTATGAATGTGTGATGCTTTACTTTGGAATTCATTCGTTCATTCTTGTTCGAATGTTTATTGTGAAGACTATATGTTGCAATTTCGATCCTTTTGATTCAGCTTGAATATATGTCTTTCAAGATGCTAATGGATGTCACCCTCTTCAGGATGGCTCCGCCAACGCGTCAGAATCCGGAACGCAATGAAGGAAGTCAGGCTAACCCTCCGCCACCACCTCCGCCTCCGGAGGCATGGCAAGCCTTGATGACAGCCACCAATGCCAACGCTCAGATTCTGATTCAGCTCTTGCAAGATCGCAACCAAGGGCAAGGTAATCAGGGAAATCAAGGCCAAGGCAACAATCAGCCGCATTTTGCTACCCTCAATCAGTTCCTTGCAAACCAGCCAAAGACTTTCAGCTACTGTGTCGAGGCCACACACGCCGATGATTGGCTCGTGGACATCAACAAGCACTTCGAATGTAGCAATGTCAGACCTGAGGATTTTGTCAAGTTTGCCTCTTTTCAACTCAAGGATCAAGCTGCTGAGTGGTTCCAACAATACAAAGATTCCAGAGGAGGTCGTGTGATTACCTGGGATGATTTCCGCCGTGACTTCAAAGCTCATCACATTCCAGAAAGTGTTGTTGAGACTAAGCGTGAGGAGTTCCGCAATCTAAAGCAAGGCAACATGTCTGTGTGTCAATACAACACTCAGTTCCAGAAGCTCTCTTGTTTTGCTAACCAAGACATCCCTGATGAGAAGAGCATGATTTACCAATTCAGACGTGGCCTCAGAGAAGATCTGCAACTAGCTCTCGTGCTTTTTGAGCCATTAAAGTATGATGAATTCTACAACATGGCACTGAAACAAGAAGCTGCTCAGCTCAAGTGTGAGGCATCTAAGAAGAGAGTCAGAGACGCAGTTCAGTCCTCTTCTTCCTCACTAGTGGCAGCCAAGCAACAGAAGTTCTGGTTGCCTCCTCCTCCTCCGTTCCGTCAGCCTTATCAGCAGAAGAACTCAGGTGGTCGTTGATCTTCCCACCCACCCAACCCTGGCTATCAGAACAAGTCTTAGAACCAACCTCCAAGGCCAAATGCTCCTTATCATCGTCCGCTCTCAGAGGTGACTTGCAACAAATGTCAGCAAAAGGGTCACTATGCGAACAAGTGCTTCAACCAAAGGCGCCTTCCGCCTCCTCCTCCTGTGAAATCTTCCAGCAATGCAGTGGTCAAGCATAATCCTAAGCATGCCAAGGTGAACATGATGAACGCGGCTCAAGCAGAGGATTCTTCGGAAGTGATCATGGGTAATCTCTCAGTTAATGATTGTCGGTGTACTAAAGTAGGGGTACCTTAGTACCCCGAACTTGTGCAAGGCTTGCCAGGGGAGCGACAAGAGTCTCCACGGCCCTTTCTGGGCCGGACGAAGGCCAAGTGATCGAGCCCAGAAGACCAAGCCCCGGCAAGAGGAGCTTGCCAGGCCAAGAAGGCGAGGTCCGGCAAGAGGAGCTTGCCGGGCCAAGGCGACAAGGCCCCGGCAAGAGGAGCTTGCCGGGACGACTAAGCCGAAGCACCAAGGCCCCGGCGGGAGGAGCTCGCCGGGACGGCCAAGGCAAGGCACCCCAAGAGAAGCCCGCCGCGGCGCTCCGCGCGCCTCGGCAAGGCCAGACGAGCGGCAAGCTCTCAGGTGCGGCAAGACAACCACCGCGGCAAGCCACTGACGCGGCAAACCACCACCTCAGGCATGCGCTCCAGCTCACCTGCCCACGCGTCACTCTGGAGCTTCCCCAGAGACACGTGGCGGGGCGCCGCGCAACCTGGGGCGCGCGCATGGCATGCGACGTTGGCAGATTCGCCCCCGTGGCAAGCGGAGGCGCCCCTAATGGTCCGCCTCGGCACTGTTCAGGCGATCTAGACGGGCATTTAATTCCTTTGTCCCCCGCCGTCAGAGTTAGGTGCGATAGCACTGTGCGACCTCTGTTCGCACAGTTCCTTGCCATTTTTACCCTCACCTGCGTCGCTACCTGTGGGAAACCCCTTAGCATATAAAAGGAGGCCCATGCGCACGGAGGGGAGGGAGAGGGGAGGGGAGAGAGGAGAGAGGGGATCGAACCCTAGGAGACAGGAAGAAGGACACCCAGTAGACCCTCGTCTACGTCCAGCTCCAATTTACTGTAGCTTCTTGCGCTCCAGAGCAAGAACTCTAATCAACCAGACAAGCAGCAGGAGGGTTTTACGCATCCATGTGGCCCGAAGCTGGGTAAAATCGTTGTGTGTGTGTCGCCTCGATCTGCTCTTTGTGCAACATCCGCCCCCCGCCGAACCGACAAGGGGCTCCGTCCCCATAGGTGCTCGTGGAGGCCGATTCCCCCCGACATCTTTGGCGCGCCAGGTAGGGGGTGCGTCGAGGTTGTGTGAACCAGATCCGGCGTCCGCGCGAGCCAGACTCTCATTGTTTGCGCCGGCATGGCGCCGAAGAAGAAAGCTCCGGAGGCGACCGGTCCGTCAGCGCCGAACCCACCGCCCATGGAGCAGACGGGTGGTGGAGAGGACGCCGGCGGAGGAACGGGCGCCGTCGAACCAGTTCTTGGTCCCGCGACGTCCGAGCTCGCCCCGCGCCCCTCTCAGGAGGCGCGAAACCAGCAGCGTCATGGTACCCATGGTACCATACGCTCGCTGGACCCAGACCGTGCTGGCGGGTCCCAAGGCGCTCAGGACCAACATGCGATCCAGCGTGCCGGAACGAGCATCGCGCGGCTGCCTGGACCGGGTGCTGCTCCTTCTAACATAGTTAGGAGTTCGAGCACATCCCGCTCCTCGCGCCGTTCGCCGCCTCTGCCCGCCACCCCAGCGGAAGCTCTCGCGCGAGCTCAGCTACTCCTAGACTACCCTCCAACGGCGGACAAGCTCGACGACTGGAGGGCGACCATCCAGAGCCTCATCGGTTTCGCCAACGGCGACACTCCGCGGCAGCACAGCGCGTCGCAGCCGCGGCCAGTCACCCAGGCGAGAACCGATGGCGCCAAGAATGGCGGGGGTGCGACCACCGTGCACTCCCCGCCCCAGAAGCCGCGGTCGCCGACTCGCCGAGCTCACCTTGACAACGACTCCACCGCGTCGTCGAACCCGCGTACTCGCCGCGACCAACGCCAAGTCCTTCACGAACGAAGGGAAGAAGACGCTCGAACCCGCATCGAGCG
Source organism: Aegilops umbellulata (assembly GCA_032464435.1). Lineage (NCBI taxonomy): Eukaryota > Viridiplantae > Streptophyta > Magnoliopsida > Poales > Poaceae > Aegilops > Aegilops umbellulata. Next base: position 230,143,058 of record CP136055.1, on the reverse strand, counting down.
CAGAAGAGAGGCGCGGCGTCAATCAGACCAGCGCGTTGAGCCCTCTGGAAACATGCACGCACCGGGGGAACCACGCAAACTGCCGTATTCGGTAGGCTGCCCCGCGTTCACTCGCGAGCTGCGGCAAGTCCAGTGGCCCAGCACGAAGAACTTCAAGCCCGACGTGCCCGAGAAGTAAGACGGCAAGTCGCATCCGTCGGAGTTCCTCAGCATCTACACCATTGCGGTGCAGGCTGCCGGGGGACGCGACGACAAGATCCTTGACAACTACTTCCCGCTGGTACTCAAGCCCAACGTCAGATCCTGGCTCATGCACTTGCCGGACGGCTCCATCTCTTCCTGGCCAGATCTATGCCATCAGTTCGTTGGCGCCTTCACGGGCGGCCACAAACCCCATGGCCAGGCAAGCGACCTTCATCTGCTTGTTTAGAAGGAGGGGGAGCCTTTGCGCAAGTTCATCCAGAGGTTCAGCCGTGTGCACTACAACATCCCAGACGTCCACCCCCCCGCGGTGATCAGCGCGTTCCATCAGAACTTGCGCAACCGCAGGATGCGGGAGGAGATGGCGATGTGCAAAATCAAGGAGGTTAGCGAGCTTTATGCCCTGGCTGACAAGTGTGCATGCGCTGAGGAGGGGAGGAAGCTCCCCAGAGAAAGTGTTGGAGAAGTAGAATCCGACAGCGAAGGTACCGCCCCGGCAAGGAGAGGCCGGCGGCGGAACGGCAAAAAGAAGAAAAACCCAGAGGTACTGGTTGTCGAGAAGTCCGGCAGCGAGGGCTCCGCCAAGAAAGCCTAGGCGGGAGGCCCCGGCAAGGAGGTTGTCGGGTGCGCCAACTGCCGGGCGGTGGCTGCTCCTGATAAGCGGGACGGTGCCGACAAGAAGTACTGCAAGATCCACCGTACCAGGGGCCACGACCTCCAGAGTTGCAAGCAAGTCGAGGGACTCGTTGACCTGCAGAAGGCCGAGTACGCACGACGCGACAAGGAGAGAGCCCAAGCCGGTGGCAGGGGATCCGGCACGAAGCGTCCCGGCCCGGGGGAGCGCCGCGGCAAGGACAAGCAGCGGCAAGCAGACAGACCTCCCCGGGGACGCGACAAGGGCGAAGACGATGACGACGACGAAGACATGGAAGACCCCGAGACCAGCGAGCAGGAGTTTCAGAAAGCCACTGAGGTCTTGTGTGTGGACGGCGGTGCCTCCCTGCACGCTTCCCACCACCAGCTTAAACGGTGGGTGCGGGAGGTCAATGCAGCGGAGCCACCCGTCGAGTCACGCAGACCCCTGAGATGGTCCAGCACGCCTATCATCTTCGACATTGAGGATCACCCTGATCGCACAACCGCGGTCGGGTGCTTGCCGATGTTGGTTTCCCCAACGATCCGCAACCTCAAGGTCACTAAGATGCTAGTTGACGGCGGGGCCGGCTTGAATCTGATCTCCTCCGCTGTTCTCCGGAGACTCCAAGTTCCCGACAGCGAGCTCGAAGAAACCGGCACATTCCAAGGAATCAACCCGGGAAGGAGCAAGCCGAAGGGAAAGATCACGCTGCCAGTAACATTTGGCAGCGAGCTGAATTTCAGGACTGAGAAGGTCACTTTTGACGTCGCCGACTTTCCGTTGCCTTACAACGGGATCCTCGGCCGACCAGCGCTCGCCAAGTTCATGGCGGCCTCTCACTACGCGTACAACATGCTCAATATGCCTGGCCCGATAAGCGTCATTTCTGTCCCCAGCGACAAGAAGGATGCCCTTATCTGCGCTGACCAAATATACCGGGACGCAACAGCAGCAACGGCCCGCGGCCCACCTGCCGCTGGAGCTTCCGGGGGAAAGAAGAAGTCCAGCAAGTGCTCTGGCGCCCACTCTGGCAAGCGCGCCTCTTCGGAGTGCTGCGCTGCCGTCGAGGACGTGCCATCGAGCCCCGCCGGCATGAAGACCAAGCCCGGCAAGTGCCCTGGCGCCCACTCCAGCAAGCGCGCCTCTTCGGAGTGCTGCGCTGCCGCCGAGGACGTGCCATCGAGCCCCGCCGGCAAGAAGACCAAGCCCGGCAAGTGCTCTGGCGCCCACTCCGGCAAGCGCGCCTCTTCGGAGTGCTGCGCTGCTGTCGAGGACGTGCCATCAAGCCTCGCCGGCATGAAGACCAAGTCCGGCGAATGCTCTGGCGCCCACTCCGGCAAGCGCGCCTCTTCGGAGTGCTGCGCTGCCGTCAAGGGCGTGCCATCGAGCCCCGCCGGCAAGAAGGCCAAGCCCGGCGAATGCTCTGGTGCCCACTCCGGCAAGCGCGCCTCTCCGGAGCGCTGCGCTGCCGTTGAGGACGCACCATCGAGCCCCGCCGATAAACACAAGGAGACGACGGCTGCTCCACCAGCGACCAAGAAGGTGCCCGCCAAGGAGGACGGCACTGGTGGTACCTTCGCCATCAGTGCCACTTTCGACCACAAATAGGAAGGCGCGCTCGTTGCTTTCCTGCGGGCGAGTGTCGATGTGTTTGCCTGGCAACCATCTGACATCCCCGGCGTTACCAGGGAAGTGATGGAGCACCACCTTGCCGTCTGTCCTCATGCGCGGCCCGTCAAGCAAAAGGTCAGGAAACAAGCGGTGGAGCGCCAAGAGTTTATCGCGGAGGAGATCAGGAAGTTGGAAGCGGCAGGCGTCGTCAGAGGCGTGCTCCATCCGACGTGGTTGGCCAATCCTGTTGTCGTGCGCAAAGCAAACGGGAAGTGGAGGCTTTGCATCGATTTCACCGATGTCAACAGAGCTTGCCCTAAAGATCCATTCCCCTTGCCGCGCATCGACCAGATTGTTGACTCCACGGCCGGATGCGACCTGCTTTCATTCCTTGACGCCTACTCCGGGTACCACCAGATCTTCATGGCTGAAGAAGACGAAGAGAAGACTGCGTTCATCACTCCATGCGGCACGTACTGTTTTGTGCGGATGCCTTTTGGACTGAAGAACGCTGGCTCGACGTTTGCGAGGGTTGTCCACACTGCTTTCGAGCCATAGATTCACAGAAATGTGGTGGCCTACATGGACGACATTGTGGTCAAGAGCAGAGACAAGGCAACCCTGGTTCAAGACTTGGAAGAGACCTTTGTGAACTTGCGCAAGATCAGCCTCAAGCTCAACCCCGAGAAGTGCGTGTTCGGAGTTCCCTCCGGCAAGCTTCTCGGGTTGTTCGTGTCTCAGCGTGGGATCGAAGCCAACCCCGACAAGATCAAGGCCATCGAGCAGATTGAAGCACCAACGCGTGTCAAGGACGTGCGAAGACTTGCCGGCTGCGTGGCGGCTCTCAGCAGATTTATTTCCAGGTCTGCGGAACGCGCCCTGCCATTTTTCAAAATCTTGAAAAAGGCAGGTCCAGTAAAATGGACTCCGGAAGCGGAGGCTGCGCTGCAAGACTTGAAGAAATACCTGTCCTCCGCTCCTGTACTTGTCGCGCCTAGACCGCAAGAGAAGTTGCTGCTCTACCTAGCGGCAACCAATCAAGTGGCTAGTGCTGCGTTAGTAGCGGAGAGGGAAGCTGATGACGAGCCAGCAACCACGGCAAGCGCGTCCGACGACAAGCAGGGGGCTTCCCCGACAAGCTCTGGCCCCGGCAAAGGCGAATCCGCGCAAGCGCAAGGGGAAGTGCAGAAGAACAGGATGGTGCAGCGCCCAGTTTACTTCGTCAGTTCCCTCCTGCAGGGGGCTAGGTCGAGGTACTCTGGTGTGCAGAAATTGCTCTTCGGCCTCCTCATGGCCTCGAGGAAGCTGCGCCATTACTTCCAAGCACACGAGATCACCGTGGTCACTCGCTTTCCGCTTAAGAGGATACTGCAGAATCCCGAAGCAACAGGCAGGATTGTCGAGTGGGCACTAGAACTGTCAAGCTTTGGCCTCAAGTTCGAGAGCACATCGACCATCCAGAGCAGAGCATTGGCAGAGTTCATAGCAGAGTGGACGCCGACACCGGACGAAGAAATTCCAGAGACGAGCATCCCCGGCAAGGAAGCAACCAAAGAGTGGCTGATGTACTTTGATGATGCCTTTTCGCTGGAAGGCGCCGGTGCCGGCGTGCTGCTCATCGCGCCCACCGGAGAGCACCTCAAGTACATCGTCCAGATGCACTTTCCCAAGGAGCAAGCAACCAACAATACGGCAGAGTATGAAGGTTTGCTCGCCGGTCTCAGGATCGCGGCGGAACTTGGGATCAAGAAGCTCATTGTCAGGGGTGACTCGCAGCTCGTCGTCCGCCAAGTGAACAAGGATTACCAGTGTCCGTTGATGGAGGCTTACGTTGATGAAGTGAGGAAGCTGGAAGAGCGCTTTGACGGCCTGCAAATGGAATACGTTCCAAGAGCAGAGAACGACATCACCGACGGCCTGTCAAAATGCGCCGCACTAAAGCTACCTGTGGAACCAGGGACTTTTGTGCTCAAGCTGACTCAGCCATCCGTGACACCATCGACTGGGCCAAGCAAGAAGAGAAGATCGGTCTCTGGTGACTATCTCCCGGCAAAGCTTCCCGAAGCCGCCGCCAAGAGAGTCCCCAAGATCGACGCCAAGAGTGCTGAGGAGCTGCCCGCTCCGGCAAGCCCCAGGGTTTGTCCGGACGAAGCAGGCGCTCCCGGCAAGCCATGCCCCGACAAGCTTGCCGGGGAACGTCAAGCTCCGGCTGAGCCCCAAGTCCTTGCCGTAGAAGCTGATGTTCCCGCAGCCGCCGACATGCCTTTGGTCCTCGTCGTCGAGCCACAGGCTCCGACGTGGGCACAGCAGATCGTCCGTTTCCTCCAGACAGGAGAACTTCCCGAAGAACAAGAAGAAGCGGAAAGAGTAGCCCGACAGTCCAGTATGTACCAGTTCGTCGACGAAACACTGTACAGAAGAGGACGCAATGGGGTGAAATTTAAGTGCATTCACCGGCAAGACGGACAGGAGCTGTTGGCGGAGATACACGGAGGCATATGTGGACACCACATTGGCACCAGAGCACTTGCCGGCAAAGCGTTCCGGCAAGGTTTCTTCTGGCCCACAGCCCTCCAGGATGCAACTGCACAAGTAACCAAGTGTGAAGCATGCCAGTTCCATTCCAAGAAGATACACCAGCCAGCTCAAGCTCTCCAGATGATCCCTTTGTCTTAGCCCTTCTCGGTCTGGGGGCTCGATATCCTCGGCCCCTTCCCCCGAGCCGTCGGGGGCTTTGAGTACTTGTTCGTTGCCATCGACAAGTTCACAAAGTGGCCAGAAGTGGAGCCGGTGAGGAAGGTGACTGCCCAGTCCGCGATCAAATTCTTCAGGTCGATTGTTTGCCGCTTCGGGATCCCCAACAGGATCATCACCGACAACGGTACGCAGTTCACAAGCCACACTTTCATGCAGTACACCCAAAACCTCGGCACCAAGGTCTGCTTCGCTTCTGTTGCTCATCCCCGGAGCAACGGTCAAGCGGAAAGGGCCAACGCCGAGGTACTGCGCGGGCTCAAGACCAGAAGTTTTGACAAGCTGCTCAAGCGCGGACGGAACTGGATCGAGGAGCTGCCGGCGGTTCTTTGGTCGGTCAGAACGACGCCAAATCGAGCCACCGGCCAGACACCATTTGCTCTAGTCTATGGAGCAGAAGCAGTTACCCCCACGGAACTCGTATATGGGTCACCTCGAGTGCTCGCTTATGATGAGCTTGAGCAATAGCGGTCACGTGAAGATGACGCACTTCTCCTCGAGGAGGATCGTCTCCAGGCTGCTGTGCGATCCGCTCGCTACCAGCAAGCTCTGCGTCGCTATCATAGCCGCAAAGTTAAAGCCAGGAGCCTCGAGGAAGGCGACCTTGTTCTTCGGCGCGTTCAGTCGGCCAAGATACACAACAAGTTGACGCCAAAGTGGGAAGGCCCTTACCAGGTGAAACGAGTCACGAGGCCCGGCGCCGTCCGCCTCGGGACCGAAGATGGTACTCCGGTGAGCAATTCCTGGAACATTGAGCATCTTCGCAAGTTTTACCCGTAAGGCGCGGTTGTCGGACCCCGTCCGGCAACCAACTCTTTATACAAAAGTCTTGCCGCAGTTGCATGTAATCCTTTGTACAAAGCCAGACGCAGACCCTGGCAGCAATGAAGCGCTGGCGCCCCCAAGTTTTAGCATGCATGCTGACTCGAGTCTCGTCCTTGGTTAGGGTTGATAGTGCCTAACAGTCGCTAACCCCTAACTTAGAGGTCGAGTCCGCGTCTTTTTCCCGTCCTTTCCCTTTGGCTCGCAGGAATTGCATACCCTTGCCGAGCCGCTCAAGGACGAAGAAGGGGAAAAGGGCGAGCCAGCACCCGCGCCCCGGCAAGCCAGAGTTGCCGGGGGCTGCAACCTCAGATAAGTCTTTACATCCCTTATCATGCTTTCTCTCGTGAGCTGCGGAATGTGAAAACCTTGCTTCCTCCTAAAAGCTGCCGTGCTCTCTTAAGCGACAAACCCCGGAGCGCGTTCCCGGGTCCCGCTTCTGATAGTAGCCGCGGCGGCAAGAGGAGGAAGCAAGGGGTCAGAACCCGCCTTCTCCCTGCCTCCGCCAAGAGCGTGAGGAGGGCCAAGGGGCGCGGGAAGACGGCAGGGTCCGTTGCCGGGCGGGGAAGTGTCTATCTTAACGATGCAAAGGGTTCGCTCCTTGCCACGGGATGTACCCGCGAGACAAATGGTCTGGCAAACACTCCCTTTTCATTAAAAACATTCCACTTAGGTACAGCTCAGAGAGGATGAAAAACATGAAAAATGGGATTACAAGATTTAAACACAACTAAGGCCCGAGGGCTTACAAGATAAAAAAAGATAAGGTCCCGTAATCCCTTTCTTGTCTCTCTCCTCAGGAGGTAGGGCAAGGAGGCGAGAAGGGCAAAAGGGGCGCCTAGACAAGCTACGGGTGGCAGAAGACACCAAGAGAGCATCCGAGGCTCCGCCCCGGGGCTCCGGAGGCTGGATGGAGACGGCGACGCCGGAAGCGGAGCTCGAGAAGGAGGCTGCGGGACGTCAACACGCTGTCAAGGGCATCTAGCCCTCGTACTCCAAGTTGACGGCCTCGCCGCCAGCCTCTTCCGCGGCCTCGCCACTCCGGCCGCCCGAGAAGACGAAGCCCCGGCAAGAGGAGCTTGCCGGGCCGGAGAGAAGACCCCGGCGGTCGTCGCCGCGAGCAGGGGTGGTGACGGCGTCTGGGGCGAAGTTGGAAGACGAGGCAGCGGCCTTGTCGCCCGCCCTCTTCCTCTTCCGCAGCCTCCCTACGCCAGCCGCCCAAGGAGACGACCCCGGGGAGTTCACGGTGCCAGCGACGCGGACGATGGGGGCCGCCGGTGCCACGCGGAGCTGCGACCGGCACCTAGTCGGACCCGTCATCCCGGCGACCGCTCCCCTTGTCGTCGCTGTCGCTCCCCTCCTCGTCACTCTCGCTCGAGGAGGAGCCTTCGCTGTCGGAGGAGCTATCCACGCAGCACCGGGCCCGGGTGCCGAGGTCCCCGAAGGCCTTGACGGAGAGGAGATCACCCTCCATCAGCTTAAAATGGAGGGTGAACCCCTCCATCAAGCTGTGGATCCAGGCGAACGTCTTCCACCCTCGGCCAAGACACACCACGCCGGGGGCTCGGGATTCGACGTGGACTCGCGTACCACTGATCCCGCAGCCCCTCATGCGCAGTCTCAGCGTCTCGTGTTGTTCCGCCTCCAAGATGTCCGCGAAGGGAGCCGGGAGGCGGAGGCGACGGCGAGGCGCCCGGCGCAGCCTGATGATGAACTCGCAGGGGTCGACCCGAGAGGAACCGCCGGGGGAAACGGAGCCGCCGGCGGAGGCGAGGCCGGCGCGCCGCCCCGCCCGCCTCGAGCGCCTTGGCCCCGTCCACGGCCTCGTCCACGACCTCTCCCCCTCCCCCTTCCCCTTACGGTTGGCTCCGCCGCCGCGGGTACAAGGGGGGGAGGGGCGCGCTGCCTGGCGGCAACCCTTGCCGCCATCGAAGAAGGACCAGGGTTCCCTTCCTCCATGACAGTTGGGGAGAGGGGACCAGGGATCTAAGAGAAGGAAGAAGGAAGGAGTGCGGACCCTCGTCATCCCCTTCCGCTCCTTATAAAGGGGCGGAGTGGGGGCTCGGCCGCCCCGCCCGACCAATCAAAGCAGAGGAAGGGCAGGCGACGGGGCCGACCCTCTACTTCGACCCGCGTCGGCCCGGCTTCCTGCCTCCACCACCGCAACCCCCAGCGCATGGAGGACGCGTGGCGGGCGAGCAGGGCCGAGGCGACAGATGAGGCAACCTCTCCCCCCCACTCGAAAGTGGGGGCAGACGTTTCACCTTTCCAAATGAAGGAATCGTGCCCGACGTGACGCATGCCTGCGGGCCTCAAGCCCCGCGCACGCCACCCACGTCACGCACGTCTCGCACGCCTCGCCCCCCACGACGCCGCGATAAGCGCGCGCCACTTGGGGAGGGCGCGACGGACGCGGAGTTAAGGAGCAGCGCAACCCAGGCCACGCGTGCCCGTCCACTGTTAGGGCCTGGCCCAACAACGCTCGGCACCGTGTATGGCCCAGACCCGGGGGCTCCTGTCGGTGTACTAAAGTAGGGGTACCTTAGTACCCCGAACTTGTGCACGGGCAGTAGTAGCGTCCCGCGGCAAGGCTTGCCAGGGGAGCGACAAGAGTCTCCACAGCCCTTTCTGGGCCAGACGAAGGCCAAGTGATCGAGCCGAGAAGACCAAGCCCCGGCAAGAGGAGCTTGCCGGGCCAAGAAGGCGAGGTCCGGCAAGAGGAGCTTGCCGGGCCAAGGCGACATGGCCCCGACAAGAGGAGCTTGCCGGGACGACTAAGCCGAAGCACCAAGGCCCCGGCGGGAGGAGCTCGCCGGGACGGCCAAGCCAAGGCACCCCAAGAGAAGCCCGCCGCGGCGCTCCGCGCGCCTCGGCAAGGCCTGACGAGCGGCAAGCTCTCAGGTGCGGCAAGACAACCACCGTGGCAAGCCACTTGCCGCGGCAAACTACCACCTCAGGCATGCGCTCCAGCTCACCTGCCCACGCGTCACTCTGGAGCTTCCCCAGAGACACGTGGTGGGGCGCCGCGCAACCTGGGGCGCGCATGGCATGCGACGTTGGCAGAGTCGCCCCCGTGGCAAGCGGAGGCGCCCCTAACGGTCCGCCTCGGCACTGTTCAGGCGATCCAGACGGGCATTTAATGCCTTTGTCCCCCGCCGTCAGAGTTAGGTGCGATAGCACTGTGCGACCTCTGTTCGCACAGTTCCTTGCCATTTTTACCCTCACCTGCGTCGCTACCTGTGGGAAACCCCTTAGCATATAAAAGGAGGCCCATGCGCACGGAGGGGAGGGAGAGGGGAGGGGAGAGAGAGGAGAGAGGGGATCGAACCCTAGGAGACCGGAAGAAGGACACCCAGTAGACCCTCGTCTACGTCCAGCTCCAACTTACTGTAGCTTCTTGCGCTCCAGAGCAAGAACTCTAATCAACCAGACAAGCAGCAATAGGGTTTTACGCATCCATGCGTCCCGAAGCTGGGTAAAATCGTTGTGTGTGTGTGTCGCCTCGATCTGCTCTTTGTGCAACCTCCGCCCCCCGCCGAACCGACAAGGGGCTCTGTCCCCATAGGTGCTCGTGGAGGCCGATTCCCCCCGACAATGATATTCCTGCAAAAGTCTTATTTGATACTGGCGCATCGCATTCTTTCGTTTCAAGACCTTTTGTGGCTATGCATGATTTGGTTACTCAAGTTTTACCGAGACCTTTGTCTATTGTCTCTCCGGCGCGACAGTTGTCTTCTCGAGCTTATGTCCCGGATGTTTCCATCAAGATGGGCGACTATAGATTTCTGGCTAAACCAATTGTTCTTGGTGACTCTGATATTGATCTAATTCTCGGGATGGACTGGCTTTCTAAGCACAAGGCTCAGCTTGATTGTGCTGCCAGGGAAATTCAATTGACTCACTTTTCTGACGATGTGATTATCTATGCCGCTCGCGATGAAATCATTCGGTTGTTTTCTCTCAATGAGAAGGGTGAATTGGATGCTATCTCTCAGATTCCAGTCATTTGTGAGTACCAAGATGTCTTTCCAGAAGAGCTTCTGGGTATGCCTCCTCACCGGCCAGTTGAATTCGTTATTGATCTTGAGCCTGGCACGGAACCCGTTTGCAAGCGTCCATACAAGCTTTGACACGTGGGAGATATAGCCGCATTGAGGGCGTTACAACATCCCTCACTATGCAACAGATTATGTAGTGCACAATTTTTCCCTTTACATAGATCAAGGCTCCACGAATGTCATACCGCACACAAACCATGAATTTAGAATCGTTGCTACTGTAAGACTTGATGAACGTGCTGACTCCTATTTTGCCACTGGCTTTTGGAATGAAATTGCAAAGTTTTATGTATTGAAAGCTGGCACTAAAATTGCACTGCACATAGAAGGGCCTGGTCATGAGATATATGCTAACTTCCCCGACAAAATCATCCGTCCAGACTTTGTTCGAAGTAAGTTTTGTTTTCAACTATCTACATATGTTCACTTACCCAGCAATGTCAAATGAATTGTATAGTATTTAAGCAACCAATTGTTATTCCCTTTTCTTACTATATTCCTATCTAGTAACTTCTAGTTAGCAATACACACTACAAAAAAAATACACTTCCGTGATGATACATGTTTGTCACAGTAGGTCGCATTTTTTGTCATGCATGTACATCCATGACAAATTTATGACAGAATCAAGATAGTCATACATGTGCTGTCGTAGAAGTGTTCCATGACATTACCAAAATTATCATCACAGAAGTGTCCACTTCCATGACGATAAATCGCGCGTCACATAAGTGCTTTCGTCAAGGGTGACCGACATGTGGCATCCACCGTAACGGAATGTTGTTAAGCTATCGGGTCGGGTTTTGGATCCGATCACCCATTAACAGCCCCGACCAATGGGGATTTTCCACGTGTAAAATCATCATTGGCTGGAGGAAACACGTGTCGGCTCATCGCTGGGACAGATGTCATCCACTCATTGGACAGAAGGCGCCTATGATACGTCGACATGTGGCACGGCCCAACAGAGGCCCATTCCTGTGAAAAGTCCGGCCCGTTTGACTTGGTCAAAAGGTGGCGGGCTGGCTCATGGAAAGCCTGTTAACGACCTGTTCGCTTATAGCCCATTTACAACCCGCTAACCCAAGGCCCGTTATGCCCTATTCGAATTAGGCCCAGTAGCGTCATCTGGGCCATCCAATATGATTCCAGCCCGTTTTCACTTCTGGCCCATGTATGGCCCATGATGTCTTTCGGCCCATATGAGGCCCTATGTAAGTCTTGGCCTATTAACGACCCGTGGTGAAACTGGCCCGTAAAGAACAATGTATCACTTTATACCAATTAACGGCCCGTTATTCCATTGGGCTGTTTCCAACCCATGTTATCTTTCGGCCTTCTCAGAGCCCATTTATTCTTGGGCTATTTTCCAGCATTCGTTTACTTACGGCCCGTTACTGTCATTTTCTGCTTGTGGGCCAAATTCAGCCCGTGGTTACAGTCGGCCCGTTTGTGGTCCGTTAATACGTTGGGCCGTTTTCATAGCGTCATCAAATACGACCTATTAACGATGGCCCGTTATGGTCGGCCCATGAACGGACGATTCCAACTCTAGCCCGTTTACAGCCAGAATGCGGTTTGTTTGGCCCATGTTTGGCCAATCGATCATACGGCCCATATAAGGCCCATTGATGATACGGCCCATAGAAGGCCCATTGTTTCTATGGCCCGTAGAAGGCCCAGTGTTTCTACGGCCCGTAGAAGGCCCACTATTTCTACGGCCCGTAGAAGGCCCACTTTTATACGACCCGTAGAAGGCCCACTGTTTCTACGGCCCGTAGGAGGCCCAGTGTCACTACAGTAAATATTAGCCCATGGTTATTGTGGCCTAGTTTTAAAAAATAGGTTATTGCAGCCACTAGCAAACCGCAGAAAAAGAACTGCACTGACTACAAGCAAAAAAATAAACAAGACAACAAGGAAATAAATAAGCAAGCAACTTACACTAGGCTATCACGGCTATTACACATATTACATCCACTAGGCATCAAAGTTCGCCACCAGTGCAAATATAGGGAACACAGCAGCATATAAACGCCGCAGCAAAACAAGTCCAGAACTGAAACCACTTCATAAGAGCTCAAGAAACAATATCCTGGGTACCATAATGCTGGCAAGATGCTTAGCAAGCTTATTAACTTTCTCTTGTTTGGCGCTTAAGTCCTCCAGCGCTTGCTGTTGCACCAGAAAGTATGCATCTGAATTCTGCAGGGACTTCCTCAGTCCTTCGGCTTCCTGTCGCATAACATCTGATCGATGTCTTTCAACTTGAAGTTGAGACTCAAGAAGCCGAACTGATCCAGGCAACGAGTTCGAAGAGCTGGTGCCAGCAGTGGTAGCCAGTAACTCGAACACTACATCAAGACATGACTTTGGGGTTGTCTAAGTGTCTTCAATATATTTTTATCAACTTTCTTGGAGACCAACAGGGATGTCTCACTATCTTGAACCTTATCTGCATTACTTCCTTTACCATTGCATAACAGAGTACTCTTCTACAATATTTTATCTGCGTTCTAAAAGAGAAACAAACAAACACATCTCAGGTTTACAATGTAGTATATGAAACTCATTTTGGTAAACCAGTTCAGTAGTAAGGTGGACAGGATAACAACATGAAACAAACATATATCTATGTAGTATGGTCACTGTATGGTCTATATCATTCTAGTTTATGTTGCCAAATCAAGATAGATACAGTTTGAATCATATCTATTTAAGACAAAGCAGCATAGACAAAATATAAGTGTGCGAAACTACACAGCAATAACAACACTTGTAATGTGCATGGCATGAGAACATAACTGTTTATTCAATTGAAATTGAAATCAACATAGAGCAAGTTACAACATCAAACAGCCAAACACGTTGAAGAAACAGGTTTAAAACATACCTGTTGCGCCATTGGAGTTTCAATTGCATCCTTTAAATTTGAAATTAGTTGGTATCAGTAAATACAGTGATGCAAGAGCAAAGTAGTATGAACCATAGCTACGGAACCTGACCTGAGAACAATTCTTGTTCTGCTTTAAGCGTTGACTTCGGGTTCAGAGTGTTGGTCCTCGTGATTTGGTCACTACAGTTGCCTTACTAACTGCTCGTGTTTGGGTGCTCTGTGGTGGAGACGGTGCTGTGTCAACGGGAACTGGGTGTCTATCTGCTGGGGATGGGGTTAGAAGGGGTGTAGCTGGTTCTCTGTCCAACTTGGTAGGGGTACAATCTGCATGAGTGTGGGTTATGTGTGGTGGGGCTGCTTCTTGGGCAAGTACAACCGTGGTTCTATCTGCATCGACAGGTAGGACGATCTTTTCTGAAAACCGTGTTTTTACTCCCATAGATACTGCCATCACTCCCTCCAATTGCAATGGTTGATAAACAAGAAAAGTAATTGAATGTACATACATGGGAAGATAGACAAGTGCAATGGATAGTAGGGAAGAAAACAGGGCATGAAATAATTCACATTTATGTTGTCTAAGCAAACAGAATAGCAGGACATAATTTCACATTTATGATGGCTAATTAAACAGGATAGCATGACACAATTTCACATGTATGATGGCTAACTAAACAGGATAGAATGACATACTTCAAAATATGACGACTATGTAAACAGGATGACATGATATAACTATACGATGTGTCTATTAAAGTGGTTGGCATGCCATAAATCACAAACATGCCGTCGATGGAAACATGATGGCATGATATAATTCACGGATAGAATGACATAATTAAAAATATGATGACTATGTAAACAAGATGAGATGATATAACTATATTATGTCTTTAGAAAAAGGGTTGGCATGCCATAATTCAGATACATGCTGTCTATGTAAACATCATGTCATGACATAATTCAAATATATGATTTATATACTAAGGAAGTGTCGGTGGGAAACGACACCTATGGGATCACAAGAATCCCTACTACGGTTGCGGGGCGCGGGGTTGTGAAAAGAGTAGATGAAGCAGATAGCACACGGTTCCTTTACCCAGGTTCGGGCCACAAGGATGCGTAAAACCCTACTCCTGCTTTGGTAGATTGTATATCTGTGTTCTTGAGCTAGCTATGGGGCGTCGAGAGCTCCAAAAAGCCGAATATTCTTCCTGGTCACCTGGGGCCTCCTTTTATATGGAAAGGGGTTGCCACAGTGGCACATAGGAGGTGGAAAGGGTACAGTGATGCGAGGTTATCCCTCGCATTACATGACAAGGTGCATTTAATGCGCCTTGCTTAGGTGTCCTTGCTTTATCGGGGACGGGGGAGAGCCCTGTCTCGTCCGTCGCCGCTCCCTCTCGTGTCGACACGCGCCCTGGCCAGCGGTGTCTGCGATGCCATGTAGGCGGGCAGGCAGCTGCGATGGCGCAGCGGTGGGTCTCCATGAGAATCTGCATGCCGCCACGCAGGTGCCTGCCCAGCTGGTTGGGTCGGCAGCTGCATGCGGACGGTGGTAGAGGTGTGTCTGGCGTGGGCCTGATGGTGGCCCCACGGATGTCCATGGCAAGGGCCTTGCCGTGGCCCCGGCAAGGGTCTTGCCGGGGTCCCGGCAAGGGTCTTGCCGCGGCGCCTGCTGTCATCCCCGGCAAGGCTCTTGCCGGGGGCCTTGTGGTCCTCCTTGACTGGGATCCCGCCAAGGATCATCATCTTCTAAAAGTGTGCATCTAATCTTGAATGTCTTCACAAAGATCCGCATACCACCACGGGGATGTCTCCCGAATCCTTGCCCCATGGGGGCAGTGGACTCAAGGATGGCTTCGCTCCGTAGGTGTGGGGCAAGCTGCCACGACAAGGGTCTTGCCGGGTTAGCAAAGCTGCCCCCCGGCAAGGATCTTGCCGGGGGGGTCTGCTCTGTCCCCTTTACTCTTTGTGGTCTTGGTCTTGGCGTCGTTCTGCTTCTCTTCAGCTTCGGCCTTACCTTGGCTTACCTCCCTTGCCGCGCTCGGTGTGGCGGTGCCCGTGGCTCAGACTGCCCGTGCACAGTTATAGGGGTACAAAAAGTGTACCCCCCTTTTTGTACATGGACAGGAGCCCCCGGGCCTGGGCCACACATAAGCGCAACGCGTTGTTAGGCTAGGCCCAAAAACGGTGCGCGGGCAGGCGGGGCGGTTTTTACCGCGGTAAGTTCCTTCGCGCGCTGGTGCGGCGTGGGGAGGCGTGCGTGACGTGGGTGGCATGTGTGGGGCTGAGCTCTGCGCGCATCCGTCACGTTGTGGTAAAGGGGGCGGTTCGTGCCTTTCCCATGAACGGACGGAGGCGTGGAGGCGCGGCCCATTTACTGAACGGGGCCGAGGTGTGGTGTCGGTGTCAAAACCGGCGGATCTCGGGTAGGGGGTCCCGAACTGTGCATCAAGGCCGGATGGTAACAGGAGACAAGGGACATGATGTTTTTACCTAGGTTCGGGCCCTTTCGATGGAGGTAATACCCTACTCCTGCTTGATTAATATTGATGATATGGGTAGTACAAGAGTAGATCTACCACGAGATCAAGGAGGCTAAACCCTAGAAGCTAGCCTATGGTATGATTGTGTATGATGATGGTTCGTCCTACGGACTACAACCCTCCGGTTTATATAGACACCGGATAGGGTTAGGGTTACACAGAGTCGGTTACAATGGTAGGAGATCTTGAGTATCCGCATCGCCTAGCTTTCCTTCCACGCCAAGGAAAGTCCCATCCGGACACGGGACGAAGTCTTCAATCTTGTATCTTCATAGTCCAGGAGTCCGGTGAAGGTATAGTCCGGCTACCCGAACACCCCCTAATCCAGGACTCCCTCAGTAGCCCCTGAACCAGGCTTCAATGACGACGAGTCCGGCGCGCAGATTGTCTTCGACATTGCAAGGCGGGTTCCTCCTCCAAGTCCTTCATAGAAGATTGTAAACACCAAAAATAGTGTTCGGCTCTACAAAATAAGTTTCCACATATTGCCATAGAGAGAATAATATTAACACAAATCAAATCTGCTGACGTATTCCGTAGTGCGTCATCACACTGCGACCAAGCTCTTTATACAAATTGTTTTCACTTTTCCACCTCAGCGCGTTTAGCGAGGCGGTTTCCTTGGCACGTCTTGTCAAAGCAGAGATTGTGTGCCCCTTTTAATGGGATTCTCATCAATACGGATGTGGGTAACCCAATCACGCCATTTACCACGGCGCTTGGGAGGCAAGCGAGATTTATTAGGTAGGTGGGGACGCATAACCACATCCGCCCATATAAGGGGATAAGGATCCACCTTTTTTACCTACGCCTTCTTCCTCCTTTGCCAATCCATCTCTCGCGCACTCAAGCTCCAGCGCCCAAGCCCGCTCTTCCCACCTCAACCTTCTCCAGCAATGTCCGGAGCGGGAGGCAAGTGGATGGTCTCCTCCATTACGGAGGTTCGAGTAAAAAAGCTAAGGAAGGCCGGATACCTGTCCAAGGACATCCCACACCGGCTTCCTGAGAAGGGGCAGCTTCTCCCTACCCCAAGGCCCCATGAGAGGGTAGTTTTCCTTCCCCACTTCCTCTGCGGACTGGGTTTTCCACTTCACCCATTCGTCCGGGGACTCATGTTCTACTACGGCCTAGATTTCCACGATCTGGCCCCAAACTTCATCCTCAACATCTCGGCGTTTATCGTCGTGTGTGAGGCCTTCCTTCGCGTCCGCCCCCATTTCGGCCTTTGGTCAAGACCTTCAACGTCAAGCCCAAGGTGGTGCGCGGCAGCCAAGCGGAGTGCGGAGGCGCTATGGCTGGCAAGATAGCCAACGTCCTCTGGTTCGAGGCCCCTTTGTGGAGACCATAAAGGGCTGGCAAGCCGGGTGGTTTTACATCACCGAGCCACGCGATCCGGAATGGGTCGCAGCCCCCGAGTTCAGATCCGGACCCCCCACGCGGCTTATGTCTTGGAAAGAGACGGGCCTGTCGTGGGGCAACGAGCAAGAGGTGACCGGACTGAAGACCTGCATCCAGTCCCTGGTAGACAAGCCAATCCGGCTGGTCAATATAGTCCAGGTCATGCTCGTTCGTCTGATCCTCCCGTGCCAACAACGGGATTTCAATTTGTGGGAGTTCGACCCGACGCAGCACCGAACCCTCAACAGGCTCTTCGACACGTCGTACGAAGACATCTGGAAGGTGCTAATCAAAGGCGCCGGGGCCCCCGCATCCGCTTCTGAGGACCGCGGATACAGCAGCAGCGTCACGCTAGCGAGGTAAGCTATCTATACCTTTGAGAGGATTTATTAAGCTCTTTTTCATAGATTAACTGTATGCGGGATCTAAACTCCCTCACCTTTGACAGGCTTGGCAGGCGATATCCGGACCAATTAACTGTCCGGCTCCCCTGCCCGAAGACCCAGCCCCAGCTCTCCTAGTGAAGCTGCTGACTCCGGCACCTTATGTGGTGCCGGAGAGGAAGGTCAAGAAGAAGAAGACCACCGGGACTCGAAAGAGTGCCCGTAACTTGGTGGTGTCGGACTCGTCATCTGACGAGTCCGAGGCGCCCTCCTCTCGTGAAAACGAGGAGGAGGAAGAAGAAAGCTCTCCTCCCCCAGCGGAGGGAGAAGAGAAGAAGAAGGCCGCCCCATCAGGGGAGGCCGAGGGGTCTAGGAAAAGGAAGACCCCTCCGTCGGACTACTCCCATGACGCCGAAGAGAGCGGAGAGGAGTGGCCGAACCGGGCCAAGCGTCCGGCGAAATCGTAAGTATTCGTATACCAGAGTAACTCATGATATTCCTAGGTTGTTCAGCTTTCCATAATGCCGAACATAATTGTGCAGCCCACCCCGGGCCGAACTCGACGATTCGTCGAGCGGCTCCCTGGATTCGTCGGATGTGAACTTAGTTCCGCCCGCTGTCTCCCCCCGCACTGCAGACGACACCAAAGTGGCGTCGCAACGAGCTCCGGGGCAGGAGGAGGTGGTCCTGGAGGAGCCGAAAGGCGACCTCCCGGACCCCAGGAATAAAGGGGAGAAGACTCCCCAGGGCTCCGAGTCCGGCTTTGTGCCGGACGCCGCGCCGGACTCTTCAACAGTTCCGGTCCGCGGTAGGCGAACTCCTTCCAGGAGGAGCAAGCCTTCTGAGCCGGCGGCCTCCGTCCAACCGGAGGTGCCGGACAATCTGCTGGAGGTGCTTGATGGCGCCTCCATCGACGAGGAACACCGTACTATTATGAGTACGGTGATCCAAAGGGTTCAGTCCGCCAAGAGCGGACTGACTGAAGCTTGCGCTAGCCTTCTGACAGGCTTCGAGGTAAGTAAAAATATGTTAAAATATTACCGCATAGACAGTAGCCCCTGATTCTCTGTTTGGCGTTCGGAAAGAAAAGCCGAATAGAGGATCTATTTATTTTTGCAGGAGTCTAACAATAAAGAGTCAATATGCGTATGCAGGCTTCGTTGCTATCCACCGCCGTACTGACTGCATAGGTGGATGTCCTAAAAAAGGACCTCGGGCGGACCGAGCAAGAGCTCGGCCTTGCCAAACGGCAGCTCAAGGAAAAAGAAGGTAAGAAATACCCTACAGAAAAAGTGCCTATAGAGAGGCGTGATTGCAAAGAATAACAGGATCGTACTGCTTATTGTAGGGGCCACAACTGAGGTGGCGACCCTCAAGCAGGTGCTATCTGAGGCCGAAAAGAAAACGGCCGAGGAGCGCACCGAGCGAGAAAGACTTGGGGTTCAGGTTGGCGAGGTGCAGCAAGAGCTGCAGGCTCTCATGAAAAAACATGAGAGCTTGGAGCTTGAGTCAAAGGCGCAAGCATCCGAGCTCGCGGTGGCCCTTGAGACCACCAAGGGTGCCAACGCCGAAGCCCAAAAGGCCCTCCAAGAGTTGGAGGAGATGAAAAAGATAGAAGCGGGTAAAGCATTCTCAATGCAAAGTAGAAATATAAAAGTAAACTACTTGTCACTTACCCAAATCCGGAGTTCTCCAGGGGCGTTTGCAGATCTTCCCTGCAGCGTATCCGACGCCGCCGTATTCTACCGAGCTGAAGAGGGCAGCTCGACGGAGAGTGTGTTCTGGTCTCAGTATTCTGAGGCCGGACACCCTGTGCCCTTGAGCGACCAGCTGAAACAGCTGGTCGAGCTCCACAAGGCGGCCGAACAAGCCATGAAGGGCTTCATAGTTCGGCTGTGGCCCGGGGAGGCCCTGCCTGGGAGCTACTTCGGGCTGGTGTGGCTGGTGGAGGCCTGTCCAAGGCTTGAGGTCATCAAGCGTTCCGTCTGCATCGAAGGTGCCCGGAGGGCCCTTGCTCGTGCAAAGGTGCACTGGGGTAAGCTTGACTGTGAGAAGTTGGTGAAGGACGGGCCGCCGCAGGGGAAGGAGCATCGCAAGCCCGAGAACTACTACAAGGATGTTCTTGCAGGTGCCCGCCTTATTGCGGATGAATGTACCAAAGATGTAATTTTTGAATGAACTCGCTCGTGTTTATCCTGTGCGCTGAAAACTTGTTCATATGCGCTAAGCAATGCTTATTGAATTTAAAATATTATTTTCTGTGCGACCGTTTATCAAAAATTGAGAGATGGCCAGTTGTCGGCTTCTGCCCCCATGCCGCTAGTGCTGGGGTGTTCGGGATAAACCGGAGTGCTCTTTTTCCCATGGTTGGGTCCTTCGAGGGAGGGCTCAGCACAATGAACCAGGCAATCAGACTATAATGCTTGAACACTCTCACTTAGCCATAGAACTTTATAATTTTAAATTTCGGCGAAGCCCCTAGTTCGGAAGACCGAATTCGGGGCGCTATCCACGCCTTTGGCCAGACAAAGCCAGCTCCTCGCTCGAAGCGGCATAAGTCTTTAGGGACTCGAAAAACCTCTCGAACAGCGACCAGTCTCTCGCCTTATCATGATAGTCAGTTTTAGCTTTCTCCACTGAGGTGCTTAACCCAGCTGAACCGGGGCACAATCGCAGTGGTTCTCCTAGTGCTACCTTAGCCGATATAGCGGAACGTAAGGCACCAAAACATAGGAGCCGGGCAAACCCAACTATTGACCCAAATCATGATTCGGAGCCGATGCATATAGTGCTATAAGTTCGGGGTGCCGCACTTGTGAAAGTGTACGGACTTCTCACACCAGATCGAAGGGTACTGAAGCCCCTGGCGTGTTTGCCGTACCATGGTGTACGGGTGCGATCATGTTATTTAATAAACATATATATTAAAAGAGGATAATGCAAAAAATAGACAAAAAAGCTATGCATTGTTTATAAAGAGCCTTTTTATCAAAGCCGAACGATACAAGTAGTGTGATAAGCAAAAAGATATTAGATTATTTAACATGTCCTGACCAGGGGCAGGCCGCGGAATTGTATTCGAAACAGATATACCGCTCGTAATAGAGACCACCTGGGAGTTCCATAATGCGGCGTAGCTTTGTCTGCTTCCCTAGATCTTGCATCGTTTGTGTGGCAGTCGAATTGCCGAACAGGTCGTCCAATGTGTGAAGTCCTGAAAGTAAAAAAAAGAATCCGGCACCCCTAATACGTTTTAAGCCGTATTTCGGGCATGCCGTTACTGTGCCCCTTCCCCTGTGCCCATGGTATTTCAAGGGCGTAATTATGTACACGAGGTACTAGCTTCGCTATGCCGCGATGGCTGGGGTTGGGGCCGCATTGCTACGCCTGCTCAGAACGTGCCAGGCGGTCTTGTTGTAGGTTACTCCGGGCGCGCTTGGCAGTGTCTGGCTTTTTAACGGCCGGACCGGAGAGTTGCCTAAAAAGGCTGCTTTGTACTTCCGCTGCGAGAGCCGCCGTGTGCTCCTCCGTACGGAGGGAGCGTTCGGTGTTTCCGTTGACCGTGATTACTCCTCGAGGGCATGGCATCTTGAGCTTGAGATATGCATAGTGCGGCACCGCATTGAACTTTGCGAATGCGGTTCGTCCGAGCAGGGCGTGATAGCCACTGCGAAACGGGACTATGTCGAAGATTAACTCTTCGCTTCGGAAGTTATCCGGAGATCCGAAGACCACATCAAGTGTTACGGAGCCTGTACAGTTGGCTTCTACACTTGGTATAACGCCTTTAAAGGTCGTTTTTGTGGGCTTAATCCTTGAGGGGTCTATGCCCATTTTCCGCACTGTATCCTGGTAAAGCAGGTTCAGGCTACTGCCGCCGTCCATGAGGACTCTTGTGAGGTGAAAGCCGTCGATGATTGGGTCGAGAACCAATGCGGCAAAGCCGCCATGACGGATGCTAGTGGGGTGGTCCCTTCGATCAAAAGTGATCGGGCAGGAGGACCATGGGTTGAACTTTGGGGCGACTGGTTCCATCGCATATACGTCCCGTAGCGCACGCTTCCGTTCCCTCTTGGGAGTGTGGGTTGTGTATATCATGTTCACCGTCCGCACTTGTGGGGGAAACCCCTTCTGTCCATTGTTGTTCGGCGGCCTGGGCTCCTCCTCGTCGTCGCCATGCAGCCCCTTGTCTTTGTTTTCGGCTCTTAATTTGCCTGCCTGCTTGAACACCCAGCAATCCCTGTTGGTGTGATTGGCTGGCCTTTCGGGGGTGCCATGGATCTGGCACAAGCGGTCGAGTATTCGGTCCAAACTGGACGGGCCCTGAGTGTTCTTTTGAAATGGCTTTTTCCGCTGACCAGATTTATAGCCTCTAAATCCGGCGTTAACTGCCGTATCTTCATTGCTGTCGCTGCTAACGCGACGCTTTTGCTTTCTTCGACGTGTCCTGCCACTTTTGTCCTTGGTATCCGAATTACCAGGGTTCTTTGATAAGTTGTTGCTACGAGCTAGCCAGCTATCTTCGCCCGTGCAAAAGCGGGTCATAAGTGTCGTGAGGGCTGCCATAGATTTCGGCTTTTCCTGTCCCAGGTGCCGGGCAAGCCACTCGTCGCGGATGTTATGCTTGAAGGCTGCTAGGGCCTCTGCGTCCGGACAGTCGACTATCTGGTTTTTCTTTGTTAGGAACCGTGTCCAGAATTGCTTGGCCGATTCCTCTGGCTGCTGAATTATGTGGCTTAGGTCGTCGGCATCCGGTGCTCGCACATAAGTGCCCTGGAAGTTATCGAGGAATGCGGCTTCCAGGTCCTCCCAAGAACCGATTGAGTCCGCTGGCAGGCTGTTAAGCCAATGCCGGGCCGGTCCTTTGAGTTTGAGCGGGAGGTATTTGATGGCGTGTAGATCATCGCCACGTGCCATGTGGATGTGAAGGAGATAATCCTCGATCCATACCGCCGGATCTGTTGTTCCATCGTATGATTCGATGTTTACGGGTTTGAAACCCTCTGGGATTTTATGATCCATTACTTCATGTGTGAAGCATAGTGGGTGTGCGGCGCCCCTGTATTGGGATATGTAACGACGCAGCTCAGAGGAGCTATGTCTGTTGTGTTCGGCCCTGCCGGATTTGTTGTATCCGGAGTGAAGATCATCATCACGTGTCGTAGGGCGCCTGCGCGATCGGTAGATCGATCTTGTTTGCCTTGCCTTATCCTCCAGTACATCTCGCAGGTCTGGCGCATTTTCCCGTGCCTTAGTTGAGCGGCATCGGGGAATGGCTTGTGTGGAGGGCCGAGAGGCCTCTCTGTCGCGGCCACGAGGTGGCCGGTCTGCCATGTCATGCGCTGGTGATGTAAGCGCTTCCTCCTCTGATTGGGGTAGCGGCCTGCGCTTTGGGTAGCTCTTGGAGGGGCGTTCGAGTTCATACTCTTCAGCCGCAAGGACTTTGGTCCATCTATCAGCTAGCAGATCTTGATCAGCTCTAAGTTGTTGCTGCTTTTTCTTGAGGCTGTTCGCTGTGGCTAAGAGCCTGCATTTGAAACGCTCTTGTTCGGCGGGGTCTGATGGTACGGCGAATTCATCGTCATCGAGGCTAGCCTCGTCTTCGGAGGGAGGCATATAGTTATCGTCCTCAACCTCTCGGTCTGCCGCTCTCTCATGAGGGCTGGCTTCTCCATCTTCCTGCGCCGAATCTTGCTGGGGAGGGTGTTCTTCGGCGCTACCCGGGGTACTATTATCTCCGGTGCCGGAATCACCGTTTTTGCTTTGGCGGGATTTAGAGCGGCGCCGCTGACGCCGGCGCTTTGGCTGTTTCTTGGAGGTGTCATCCTCCGCTGTTCCATCGCCATCTCCATCTTTTGGAGTATCCACCATATATACGTCATATGACGAGGTGGTCGTCCAGCGCCCTACAGGTGCTGGTTCCTGTTCGTCTCCTACCTCGTCGTCCATACCATCGAAGTCTTCGGAGCCGAAGTCAAGCATGTCGGTTAAATCGTCGACAGTGGCTACCAAGTGGGTGGTGGGTGGGCTTTGAATTTCTTCATCGTCCGTATCCCATCCTCGCTGACCGTAGTCCGGCCAGGGCTCTCCTGATAAAGAGAGAGACTTGAAAGAATTCAGGATGTTGCCAAAAGGCGAGTGCTGAAAGATGTCCGCGGCGGTGAACTCCATTATCGGCGCCCAATCGGCTTTGACTGGCAGGGGCGCGGGGGGTTCAGAGTCCGGGGAGGAGTCCGGACCCTCGGGGTCACAGGTCACGTGAAGTGCGGGCCTGGCGTTCGGCTCGATCGCCTTTGAGATTGCAGCCCCCGAGGTGACGTCCAACCGCTCATCCTCAATTGGCGCAATAGGCTCCGAGTTAAGGGTCGGAACCGGTGCGTGTGCGGCCTCCAGGACACTGTTCGGAGGCAGAGCTAGATCATGCCCCTCGAGATAGTGCGGCGCGCTTGGCTGTGGCTCGAACCCGTCGAAGATCAAGTCTCCGCGGATACCAGCCGTGTAGTTTAAGCTTCCAAACCTGACTTGATGGCCAGGGGCGTAGCTTTCGATCTGCTCCAGATGACCAAGCGAATTGGCCCGCAGAGCGAAGCCGCCGAAGATGAAGATCTGTCCGGGGAGAAAGGTCTCACCCTGGACCTTGTCGTTGTTTATGATCAGAGGAGCCATCAGGCCTAAAGGCGTTCGCACCAATGTCGGTGTCAAAACCGGCGGATCTCGGGTAGGGGGTCCCGAACTGTGCGTCAAGGCCGGATGGTAACAGGAGACAAGGGACACGATGTTTTTACCCAGGTTCAGCCCCTCTCGATGGAGGTAATACCCTACTCCTGCTTGATTAATATTGATGATATGGGTAGTACAAGAGTAGATCTACCACGAGATCAAGGAGGCTAAACCCTAGAAGCTAGCCTATGGTATGATTGTGTATGATGATGGTTCGTCCTACGGACTACAACCCTCCGGTTAATATAGACACCAGATAGGGTTAGGATTACACAGAATCGGTTACAATAGTAGGAGATCTTGAGTATCCGCATCGCCTAGCTTGCCTTCCACGCCAAGGAAAGTCCCATCCGGACACGGGACGAATTCTTCAATCTTGTATCTTCATAGTCCAGGAGTCCGGCGAAGGTATAGTCCGGCTACCCGAACACCCCCTAATCCAGGACTCCCTCACGTGGTCTTCAAGGAGTCCACTCCCCATGATCACAGGGTGGGGAGAGGTCGCCTCACCCGTCGCCTCGGCACTGCATGCCCGCCACACGGCTTTCATGCGCTTGGGGTGGCGAACGGTGGAGGCGGGAAACCGGGCCGCCGCGGGCCGGGTCGGCGGGTCGGTCCCAGTTCCCTGCGCCTTCCGCGTCTTGATTGGCTGAGCGGGGCGGCCGAGCCCACCCCGTTCCTTAATAAAGAGCGGGAGGGGGGGATGGTGTCCCGCATTCTTTCATCTCCTCCTTCCTTCAGCTTCTGCTCCCCCTTCCATCCGCCATGGAGAGAGGAAACCCTGGTCCTTCGACGGTGGCGGCGAGGGTCGCCGCTCGGCAATGCGTCCCTCCTTCTCCTGCAGCTGGGGTGGCAGAGCCAGTCGCAAGGGGAAGGGGGAGAGGGCGAGGCCATGGGCGAGGCCGAGGTGCTCGGGGAAGAGGAGGACGGGGCGGCGCGCCGGCATGGCCTCCGCCAGCAGTTCCTCCCCCCATGGAAGGCCACGTCGGGGACGACCCTTGCGAGTTCTTCGCCAGGCTGCGTCGGCCGCCTCGCCGTCGCCTTCGTCTCCCGACTCCATTTGCGCGGGAGATGGAGCTGGATCCGCCGGAGTCGTTGCGGCTGCACATGAGGGGCTGCGGGATTAGCGGTACGCGGGTTCGCGTCGACTTCCCAGCCCCTCACGTGATGTATCTTCGTCGGGGGTGGAAGACGTTCGCCCGTATCCACCGCTTGACGGAGGGGCTCACTCTCCTCTTCAAGCTGATGGAGGGCAGCCTCCTCTCCGTCAAGGTCTTCGGATGCTTCGGGACCCGTGCAAGGTGCTGCGTGGAGAGCTCTTCTGATAGCGAAGACTCCTACTCGAGCGGGAGTGACGAGGAGGACGGCGGCAGCGACGACGAGGGTAGCAGGCGGCAGGATGATGGGTCCGACTAGGTGTCGGGCCCCGCTCCATGCGGCACCGGCGACCCCATCATCCGTGTCGCCGGCTCCCTGAACTTCTCGGGGTCATCTCCTTGGGCGGCTGGCGTTGGGAGGCTGCGGAAGAGGAAGAGGGCGGGCGGCAAGGCCGTCAACTCGGAGTACGCGAGCACCGACGCCTTCGACGTGTGCTGACGTCCTGCCGCCTCGTCTTCGAGCTCCGCTTCCGGCGCCGCCATCACCATCCATCCTTCGGACGACCACCGAGATGTTCTCTTGGTGTCTTCTGCCACCTGTAGCTCGCCTAGGCGCCCCTTTTGCCCTTTTCGCCTTCTTGACCTGCCTCCTGAGAAGAGGGACAAGAAAGGGATTACGTGAACCTTATCTCTTTTTAGTTTGTAAGCCTTCGGGCCTTAGCTGAATTTAAAACTTGTAATCCCATCATTCATGTTTTTCATTCCCTATGGGCTGTACCTGAGTGGAATGTTTTTAATGAAAAAGGGATGCTTTCCGGGTCATTTGTTTGTGGGTAGAACCCACGTCAAGGAGTAAATCCTTGATATCTCTAAGATAAACATTTCCTTGCCCGGCAGCAGGCCTTGCTGTCTTCCCGCATTGCTTGACCTTTCTCACGCTTTTGGCGGAGGCAGGGATGAGGCGGGTTCAGGATCCTCGTTTCATCATTTCGCTGCCGCGACTATGACCAAACCTGGCCCAGGAACGAGTCCTAGGGCCTAGAGTTAGGGGAGCACGGTAGCCTTAGGAAGAAACGAGGTTTCACATACCTCAGCCCATAAAGGAATGCATGATAAGGGATGAAGAACTTATCTGAGGATATAGCCCCCGACAACTCCGGTTCGCCGTGGGTGAATCTTTGCACTTGTAGCCCCCGGCAATACTGGCTCGTCGGGGTCTGGATGCTGGTTCGTCCCTCTTCTCTTTTTTCGTCCTCAAGTGATCCGGCAAGGATATGTGTGAGTCCTGCGAACCAAAGGAGACAAAAGAACGGCAAGGAGACGCACACTCGACCTCTAAGCTAGGGGTTAGCCGCCGCTAAGCACTATCAACCCTAACCAAGGACGAGACTCAACCTAGCATGCATGCTATAACTTGGGGCGCCAGCGCTTCATTTATTTATGCTCAGGGTCTACGCCTGGCTTTGTACAAAGGGTTACATGCATCATCGGCAATGCTTGTACAAAAGGTGGCTTGCCGGGGGGCCCGGCAAGCCGCGCCTCACGGGTAAAACTTGCGAAGATCCTCAATGTTCCAGGAATTACTCATCGGAACGGCATCTTTGGTCTCCAGGCGGACTGCGCCGGGCCTGGTGACTCGTATTACCCGATAAGGGCCTTCCCACTTTGGCGTCAACTTGTTGGAATTCTTGGCGGATTGAACGCGCCGAAGGACAAGGTCGCCTTCCTCAAGGCTTCGGGCATGAACCTTGCGGCTATGGTAGCGGCACAAGGCTTGCTGGTAGCGTGCTGCTCTCACAGCCGCCCGAAGACGATCTTCCTCAAGGAGCATTGCGTCATCTTGCCGCAGTTGCTCTTGCTCAAGCTCATCATAAGCGAGCACTCGAGGTGACCCGTATATGAGTTCAGTGGGGAGAACTGCTTCTGCCCCGTATACCAGGGCAAAGGGTGTCTGGCCGGTGGCTTGATTTGGTGTCGTCCAGATCGACCAAAGAACCGCTGGCAACTCATCAATCCAGCGCCTTCCGCTCTTGCGCAGCCTGTCAAAGGTCTTGGTCCGTAGTCCTCGCAGCACTTCAACATTTGCCCTCTCAGCTTGACCATTGCTCCGCGGGTGAGCAACGGAAGAGAAACAAACTTTGCTGCCGAGGTCTTGGGTATATTGCATGAAGGTGCGGCTTGTGAACTGTGTGCCATTGTCGGTGATGACCCTGTTGGGTATGCCAAAATGGCACACTAGTCCCTTGAAGAACTTGACGGCTGACTAAGCTGTGACCTTCCTCACTGCCTCCACCTCCGGCCACTTTGTGAACTTGTCGATTGCAACGTACAAGTACTCAAAGCCCCCAACAGCACGGGGAAAAGGGCCCAGTATGTCGAGCCCCCAGCCGAGAAGGGCCAGGAGAGAGGAATGGTTTGAAGGGCTTGAGCTGGCTGATGAAGCTTCTTTGAATGGAACTGACATGCTTCACACTTGGTGACTAGTGTCGTCGCATCCTGGAGGGCGGTGGGCCAGAAGAAGCCTTGCCGAAATGCCTTGCCGGCAAGGGCCCTTGACCTGGTGTGGGATCCACATATGCTTCCGTGTATCTCCGCCAACAGCTCTAGTCCTTCCTCTCAAGGGATACACTTCAATTTCACACCGTTTGGCCTCTTCCTGTATAGGATGTCATTGACGAACTTGTACATGGCAGAGCGACGGGCTAGTTTTTCCGCTTCTTCCTGCTCCTCAGGAAGTTCCCCTGTTTGGAGGAATCGGACGGTATGCTGTGCCCACGCTGGAGCCTGGGGCTCGACGGCGAGGACTAAAGGCATTTCCTCCGCCATAGGAGTGGCTGTCTCGACGACAAGAGCTTGACGCTCCGCTGGAGCTAGCCGTCCCGTGGCGGGCTCAGTGTCCCCGGCAGCATCCTTGCCGGCGGCTCCAGGGAGCTCGGCGGGAAAGTACTTGCCGGCCCTGATTTCCTCCTCTTGGTCCGCTCTGTTGATGGATCAATGGATCGCTAAGTTAGCTGAAGCACAAAGGTACCTGGTTCCATAGGTAGCTTGAGGGCAGCACGTTTTGACAGGTAATCGGCGATATCGTTCTCCGCTCGGGGAACGTGTTCAACCTGTATACCGTCAAAACACTCTTCCAGCTTTCTCACTTCATCGACGTAGGCCTTCATCAACGGGGTCTGGTAATCCTTGTTGACTTGCTTGACGACAAGCTGCGAGTCTCCCCTGACAATGAGTTTCTTGATTCCGAGGTCCGCCGCGATCCTGAGACCGGCAAGCAGCCCCTCGTACTCTGCCGTGCTGTTGGTTGACGCCTCCCTGGGGAAGTGCATCTGGACCACGTACTTGAGGTGCTCTCCGGTGGGCGCGACAAGCAGCACGCCAGCCCCGGCGCCTTGTAAAGAGAAAGCTCCATCAAAGTACATGATCCAATCGCAACTTGCCTCCTTGCCGGGGAGAGCAGTCTCTTGGGCTCCTTCGTCAGGCGTTGCGGTCCATTCTGCAATGAACTCCGCTAGGACTCGCCTTTGAATCGTCGAAGTACTTTCAAACTTGAGGCCAAAGCTGGACAACTCCAGTACCCATTCCACAATCCTTCCCGTTGCATCTGGATTGTGCAATATCCGTTGCAGGGGGGAGGCGAGTGACGACAGTGATCTCGTGTGCCTAGAAGTAGTGACGCAGCTTCCTCGAGGCCATAAGAAGGCCAAAGAGCAGTTTTTGCACGTCGGAGTACCTTGATCTAGCTCCCTGCAGGAGGGAACTAACAAAGTAGACCGGATGCTGCATCATTTTCTTCTTCGGAAACACTTCAACTTGCCGTGTCGTCTCTGCCTTAGTGGTGTCGGGCTCTGTCGCTGCCATTACCTCGTCATCAACCTCTCTCTGCGCCACTAGCGCGACACTGACCACCTGGTTCATTACCGCCAGGTATAGCAGCAACGGCTCCTGGGGCCTAGGCGCAACTAGCGTTGGCGCGGAGGAGAGGTACCTCTTCAAATCTTGCAATGCCGCTTCGGCTTCTGGCGTCCACTCCACCGGGCCCACCTTTTTCAGGATCTTGAAAAAGGGAAGGGCGCGCTCAGCAGACTTGGAAATGAACCTGCCCATGGCGGCGACACAACCAGCAAGCCGACGCACATCCTTGATTCGCTTGGGTGCTTCAGTCTGCTCTATAGCTTTAATCTTGTCTGGATTGGCCTCTATCCCACGCTGTGACACAAAGAACCCGACAAGCTTGCCGAACGGGACGCCAAAGACGCACTTCTCAGGGTTCAGCTTGAGATTGATCTTGTGCAGGTTTGCAAATGTTTCTTGCAAATCTGTGATGAGGGTTGCCTTGTCCTTGGTTTTGACCACTATGTCGTCCATATAAGCTTCCATATTTCTATGGAGCTGGGGTTCAAAACCAATCTGGACCGCCCTTGCAAACGTCGAACCAGCACTCTTCAACCCGAAAGGCATCCGTATGAAACAATACGTACCACATGGGGTGATGAATGCTGTTTTCTCTTCGTCTTCTCTCGTCATGAAGATCTGGTGGTAGCCGGAGTAGGCATCGAGGAATGACAACAGATCACACCCAGCCGTGGAGTCAACAATCTGGTCGATGTGCGGCAATGGGAAGGGGTCTTTAGGACAAGCCTTATTGATATCTGTGTAATCAATACACAGCCTCCACTTCCCATTTGCCTTGCGCACTACAACCGGATTGGCCAACCACGTTGGATGGAGCACTCCTCTTACCAAACCCGCTGCCTCCAGTTTCCGGATTTCTTCTGTGATAAACTCTTGTCGTTCCAAAGCTTGCTTTCTGACCTTCTGCTTGATGGGTCGCGCATGAGGACAAACAGCAAGGTGGTGCACAATCACATCCCTGGGAACGCCGGGGATGTAGGAAGCTTGCCAGGCAAACACATCGACATTCGCCCACAGGAAGGTGACGAGCGCGTCTTCCTATTTGTCATCACGGGTGGAGCTTATGGTGAAAGCTCCT
Organism: Aegilops umbellulata; assembly: GCA_032464435.1. Taxonomy (NCBI): domain Eukaryota; kingdom Viridiplantae; phylum Streptophyta; class Magnoliopsida; order Poales; family Poaceae; genus Aegilops; species Aegilops umbellulata. Next base: position 230,112,939 of record CP136055.1, on the reverse strand, counting down.
CCTGTGCCGTCCTCATTGACAAAAACCTTCTTGGTTCCCGGCGGAATGGCCCTGGGCTTCTTGTTTCCGCCGGTGGAGCTCTCTGGCACGTCCTAGACGGCAGCGCTACACTCCGAAGAGGTGCGCTTGCCGGAGTGGGTGTCCCAGGTCTCACCGGCCTTCTTCTTCTTCCCTCCCGGGGTCCCAGCGGCAGGAGCAAGTGCCCTAGTGGCGGCAGCTGCTGCAACTGCTTGCCGGTATAGTTGATCAGCGCAAATCAGCGCATCTTTCTTATCTGAGGGAATGGTGATGATCGTCACAGGCCCTGGCATCTTCAGGGTGATGTAGGCATAGTGTGACGCCGCCATGAACTTGGCCAGCGCTGGGCGGCCAAGGATCCCGTTGTAGGGGAAGGGGATCTTGGCAACATCAAACACGATCCTCTCTGTCCTGTAGTTCATGTTGCTTCCAAAGGTCACGAGCAGCGAGACCTTTCCCTTGGGTTGGCTTCTTCCCGGGTTGACCCCCTGAAACGTGCCCGTCTCTTCGAGGTCTCCATCAGGAATCTGCAGTTTCTCGATCACGGTAGGCGAGATCAAGTTCAGATCGGCCCCGCCATCGACTAGCATCTTCGTCACCTTGAGGTTGCGTATTGTTGGCGAAACCAACAATGGCAAGCACCCGACCGCAGTAGTGCGATCAGGGTGATCCTCAGTGTAAAAAATGATAGGTGTGCTGGACCACTTCAGCGGCCTTTGGGCATCAAACGACGGCTCTGCCGCTGTAATCTCTCGCGCCCACTGTTTAAGCCGGCGGTTAGAAGTATGTGGCGAGGCGCCGCTGTCGACGCACATGGCCTCTGTAGCTTTCTGAAACTCTTGGTCGCCGGACTCGTCGTCCTCTTCGTGATCGTCGTCTTCTGGCTTTCTGTCACAGCCCCGGGCGGGCCTCTCCTGTTGCTTATCCTTGCTGCGACGGCCCGCCTGGCCGTCGCGCTTCTTGCCAGACCCCTCAACACCGTCTTGGCCCTTCTCTTTGTCCCGCCTCTCATATTCAGCCCTCTGCTTCTCAGCGAGGAGCTCAACTTGTCGGCAATCTTGGAGAGCATGGCCTTTGGTGCGATGGATCTTGCAGTATCGCTTGTCGGAGTTTCCTGACTTCTGGGCAGCCGCCAAGGCCCGACAGGCGACACATCCGGCAATTTCCCTGCCAGGGTCGTCTGCCTTGGTTTTCTTGGTGGAGCCGGTGTCATCAGATCCCTCGACGGCAAGCACGGCTTTAACTTTGTGCTTCCTGTTGCAGGGCCGACCTTTCTTCGCCGGAGCGGCAGTATCCTCATCTGAGGAGTCGGTTTCCACGCCGACATCTTCGCCGGGGTACTTCCTCCCCTCTTCAGCCCGGGCACATCTGTCAGCAAGAACATAGAGTTCCGCCACATCTTTCACCTTGTTCATTGCCAGCTCTTCGCGCATCTTGCGGTTACTCACGTTTTGATGGAACGCGCTGATGATGGCGGCAGGATGAACATCAGGGATGTTGTACTGTATCCGGCTGAACCTCTATATATATTTGCGGAGACTCTCGCCTCCCTTCTGGGGAATGACGTGCAGATCGCTTGCTTGGCCATGAGCTTTGTGACCGCCAGTGAAGGCGCCCACGAACTCATGGCACAAATCCGACCAGGAGGAAATGGAGTCTACCGGCAAGTGCATCAACCATGACATGGCGTTGGGTTTAAGAGCCAAGGAGAAGTAATTCGCAAGCACCTTATCGTTGCGGGCTCTGGCAGCCTGCATCGCGATGGTGTAGATGCTGAGGAACTCAGACGGATGGGTCTTGCCGTCGTACTTCTCGCCCACGTCAGGTTTGAAGGTGCGGTGAGTGGGCCACAGGAACTGCCGCAGCTCACGGGTAAAAGCTGGGCAGCCTACCTCGTAAGGCAGGCCTCCAGGGCTCTCCGGTGCCGGGTGGTTCACAGCAGGCCCTACTCGCCTGTCTGACTGGTGGCGCGCTCCGCACCGGCGCTCGATAGTGGTTCGAGCGTCTTCATGTTCTCGATCCCGAAGGACCTGGCGCCGCTCACAGTCGGTCCGTGGGTCATACGACGCTATGGAGATTTCGTAGCCCATAACATCGCGACGGGCAGGCGTCCGTGGTACCGGGCGAGGAGGAGGCGAGTGCACCGTGGTCGCGGCGCCGGTGGCTTTCCTGGCATTGGTACGCGAGACTCCGTCGGAGCGTCGACCCCGGGGCCCCGCCGGACTTGGTTCGTCTTTGTTGGCCACCGCAACAAGGCTTCGGATGGTGGCTCTCCATTCGTCGAGTTTCCCCGTAGTGGGAGGAAAATCGAGGAGCAACTGCGCGCGCGCCAGGGCTTCTGCTAGCGTCGGTGGCAACAAAACCTGCACGGATCGCGACACGCTTCGACTTCTGACCATGTCAGAAGGAGCTCTATCACGATCGCGCGGTCGCATGCCATCTTCACCAGCGCCTCGGCGAGCGGGCAGGTCTTCTACATCCCGGGAGTGGCGCTCAGGGCTCTTCCCGCGGCGACGCTCGGGGTCTTCGGTGCGATTACGCCATTCGTTGCGCGCCGCTTGAGAGGAGCGCGCCGTCGGCGCCAGCGTGGGAGTCTTGGAAGCCCTCGCTTCACCCCCGGGCGGGGCGGCAGCGATCCTGGAAGGCCCCGCGCCACCCGCGGAGGGCCCGGCTCCGTCTTCAGATTTGGCGGCATGTGGCCCGTTACCAGGCGCACAAACATCGCCGCCTCCCAAACTCCGGCTGCTGGGATGGTGTTGGTGTTCGCGAACAGCGCCCCGGGTCCTTTCTGCGACCGGTCCGCTGCTCGCTCGCGTCGGGATGGGATGCCCGGCTTCCGACGGGCCAACCGCCACCGTCGTCTTCTTCTTGGGCGCCATGACGATGAAGAAGCATCGAACTAACTGCTAAAGCCGATTCTCACAACTGCGCCCCCTACCTGGCGTGCCAAAGATGTCGGTGGGAAACGACACCTATGGGATCAAAAGAATCCCTACTACGGTTGCCGACGCGGGGTTGTGAAAAGAGCGGATCAAGCATATAGCACACGGTTCCTTTACCCAAGTTCGGGCCGCAAGGATGCGTAAAACCCTACTCCTGCTTTGGTGGATTGTATATCTGTGTTCTTGAGCTAGCTATGGGGCATCGAGAGCTCCAAAAAGCCGAATCCTCTTCCTGGTCACCTGGGGCCCCTTTTATATGGAAAGGGGTTGCCACAGTGGCACACAGGAGGTGGAAAGGGTACAGTGATGCGAGGTTATCCCTCGCATTACATGACAAGGTGCATTTAATGTGCCTTGGTTAGGTTTCCTTGCTTTATCGGGGACGGGGGAGAGCCTTGTTGAAAGTGCAACTATCCCTAGGTGGTTTTGGTAATTCATAACAACATATAGCTCATTGAGCTAATGCTATTTCAAGAACATTATTTCAGGAAAGCTCAATGATTGGCATGGAATGGATGGTGAAAGTGGAACCCTCAAAATGCTAAGGACAAAGGATTGGCTCAAGCTCAAAAGCTCAAGACTCTTCATTTTACATTTTAGTGATCCAAGATCACATTGAGTCCATAGGAAAAGCCAATACTATCAAGGAGGGATGAGGTGTTGCTTAATGAGCCTTTTGCTTCATGTGCTTAATGATATGCTCCAAAATCCTCATCTACTTTCCCATATCCACAAATGACCTAAACTCCAAGCCAAACTCGGTCCTACCAATTCTTTCCATCCGGCGCCATCGAGTTTCACATGTCATAAGCCACTGCCAAACCCTAGCAAATCGGTTCTACCGATAGGGATCTCGGTCTCACCGAGATGGGATTGCAGTCTCTCTGTTTCCTTTTCGTAACTTTTCGGTCTTACCGAAAGAGCAGATCGGTCCCACCGAGATTGAAATGTAAGCTCTCTGTTTCCCTTTTGTAACTTTTCGGTCTCACCGAAAGAGCAAATCGGTCCCACCGAGTTTACCAGACCAACTCTCTGGTTAGCTAATTACCAAATCGGTCTCACCGAGTTTGTGTAATCGGTCTCACCGAGATTATGTTATGCCCTAACCGTAACCATATCGGTCCTACCGATTTGCATGTCAGTCCCACTGAAAATCTCTAACGGTCACTAGGTTTACTATTTCGGTCCAACCGAGTTTGTTTATTCGGTCCCACCGAGATTGGTAAATTGTGTGTAACAGTTGGATTTTGTGTGGAGGCTATATATACCCCTCCACCTCCTCTTCATTCATGGAGAGAGCCATCAGAACACATCTACACTTGCAACTCATATGTTCTGAGAGAGAACCACCTATCCTTGTGTTGAGGCCAAGATATTCCATTCCTACCATATGAATCTTGATCTCTAGCCTTCCCCAAGTTGCTTTCCACTCAAATCTTCTTTCCACCAAATCCAAATCCTTTGAGAGAGAGTTGAGTGTTGGGGAGACTATCATTTGAACCACAAGAGCAAGGAGTTCATTATCAACACACCATTTGTTACTTCTTGGAGAGTGGTGTCTCCTAGATTGACTAGGTGTCACTTGGGAGCCTCCGACAAGATTGTGGAGTTGAACCAAGGAGTTTGTAAGGGCAAGGAGATCGCCTACTTCATGAAGATCTACCGCTAGTGAGGCAAGTCCTTCGTGGGCGATGGCCATGGTGGGATAGACAAGGTTGCTTCTTCGTGGACCCTTCATGGGTGGAGCCCTCCATGGACTCGCGCAACCGTTACCTTCGTGGGTTGAAGTCTCCATCAACGTGGATGTAGGATAGCACCACCTATCCGAACCACGGGAAAAACATCCGTGTCTCCAATTGCGTTTGATTTCTCCAAACCCTTCCCTTTACATTCTTGCAAGTTGCATGCTTTACTTTCCGTTGCTTATATACTCTTTGCATGCTTGCTTGAATTGTGTGATGATTGCTTGACTTGTCCTAAAGTTGCTAAAATCTGCCAAGAACTAAAATTGGGAAAAGGTTAAGTTTTTATTTGGTCAAGTAGTCTAATCACCCCCCCTCTAGACATACTTCCGATCCTACAAGTGGTATCGGAGCTTTGGTCTCCATTTGCTTTGATTTCCATAGCTTTTGGTGGTCATAGCCTTGGTTTCACAACCTAGGAGAGTATGGCGTCTAGCGAGGGAAATTATCACCGTAGAGGTCCTTACTTTGATGGTACAGATTTTGCTAGTTGGAAGCATAAAATGAAAATGCATATTCTTGGACATAACCCCGCTGTTTGGGCTATTGTGTGTGTTGGTTTGCAAGGTGACTTCTTCGATTGGAAAGAACCAAACCATGAAGCTACCGCAGATGAGTTGAAGATGCTACAATACAATGCTCAAGCTTGTGATATTCTCTTCAACGGATTGTGCCCCCGAAGAATTCAACAAAATCAGCCGTCTTGAGAATGCAAAGGAAATTTGGGATACTTTGATTGATATGCACGAAGGTACCGACTCTGTCAAGGAATCCAAATTGGATGTGCTTCAAAGTCAACTTGACAAGTTCAAAATGAAGGATGGTGAAGGTGTCGCTGAAATGTACTCTAGGCTTGCTCTCATCACAAACGAGATTGCCGGCTTGGGGAGTGAAGAGATGACCGACAGATTCATCATCAAGAAGATCCTAAGAGCCTTGGATGGAAAATATGATACCATGTGCACATTGATCCAAATGATGCCCAATTACAAAGATCTCAAGCCAACGGAGGTCATTGGAAGAATTGTTGCTCATGAGATGTCGCTCAAGGATAAAGAGGAACTTCATAACAAATCAAGTGGTGCCTACAAAGCCTCATGTGAAGTCTCCACATCATCAAGTGAGAAACAAAACTTCAACGAAGAATTGAGCCTAATGGTGAAGAACTTCAACAAGTTCTACAAGAGTAGAAGCAAAGATAGAAGCTCCAAGTCAAGGTCCTACAATGACAAAAGATCTTCTAGCCGAGAGCGAAACTGCTACAATTGTGGAAGACCCGGACACTATTCCAATGAGTGTACGGCTCCCTACAAAAGAAGAGAAGATTCTCCAAAAAGAAGAGGCAAAAGAGAAGAATCACCATCAAGAGAGAGAAGAAGTAGAGATGATCGTTATGAACGAAGATACTCACGGAGGAGCAAGGATTCGTAAAGAAAGGAAAAATCATCAAGGAGCTACACAAAACAAAGACATCAAGCTCATGTTGGTGTATGGGTATCCGGCTCCGACTCCGACAATCACTCCGAGAGAAGTTATCACTCCGATTCCGAATATACTCAAGATGAAGGTGTTGCCGGTCTAGCACTTGTGTCAACCAACTCCTACGGCATATTTGACTCACCAAATGAAGGAATTGGAAGATGCTTCATGGCCAAAGGTCCTAAGGTAACTCACCCTGAGTATGTTGATTTCAATAGTGATGAAGATGACTTGTTAGGTGATGATGATTTACTTGTTGACAACTCTAGTGATGAATACTATGATGAAACGTCAATTAATCATGCTAATCAAGATAAAACGAATGACAATGATAAGGAGAAAATTGAAGCTCTAACTAAAGAACTAAACACTCTTAAGTTAGCTCATGAAACTATCTTCGAAGATCATCGAGAACTTTTAAGAGCTCATGAGAAGTTACGCTTTGAAAATCTCAATCTTGAGCAAGAGCATGAGTTTTTAAAGGCAATCAATGGTGATCTCCGCAAGAAAAGTACTTCTTACATTGCCAAGCGTTTACTCTTATCCACTTACATGCCTCAAGTCAAGTCTAATAACAAGAACAAGAAAGATTCTTCCTCTAGTAGTAACAATGATCATGTTAAATCCAATATTGTTGCTTCTAGTAGTTCTCTTGATTCCACTAACGATTCTCTTAGCCAAGTTACACTTGAGCAAGAAAATAGCTTATTGAAGGGAATCATAGAGAAAGGAGTGTACAAAAGCCTTGCCGGAAGTAAGCAATTCGAGGAGATTGTACGCAAGCAAGGAAGGCACCGGAAGAATCAAGGTGTTGGTTTTGAATGAAAGTTCAATGCCAATGGAGTTGAGTGGGAAGAAGATCAATACCCCAGGACAAAGTTTGTTCCTCAACAAGAGAAGTATGATCCTACTTCTTTCAAGGGGACACAAACTCAAGATGATCTTCCACCACAGGACTACAAGCAAAAAGGCAAGGACAAGCTTCAAGAGGAAATTGATGCATTTGAAGAAGCTCCTAAGACCTTAGTCAAGTGGATTCCCAAGACTACTTCAAGTTCCACTTCATCAAGTATGACTACAACTCCAAGGATTCCCATCAAGATGGTGTGGATCCATAATAAGAAGAACTAGAGAGTTCTTGAGGGTGACTCCGCCAACATACTTCACTCTTATCATTTTGGCAAGAACAAGTGCAATCAACTTCCACATCTTGCACTAGTTCAAGGAGTCACAATCCCTCTTGTTGGTAAGACAAGGGACAAGGTAACCTAAAAGCTTTCATAGACATCATCTTGTGTGTGCATCACTCTATGTCTATGGATATCCTTGTTTGTTCCTTGTGGGACTAACCCATGTAGGTATTGAAAGTGCAATTCACTCAAAAGGATAGCTCCAAGTGATCTACATTGAGCATCCACATCTTCAACATCTACATGAAGTCATCATCGACAAAACCCAAGGTTAGTTCATCCCTCTTAGGGGGGCTATCACATCTAGGGGGAGCTTTACTCTAAGACTTGAGTTAAAGCAACTCTAATGATGTGAACACAACAATGCTTTATGTAAAAGTGGTAACCCCACTTGAGCTTAAACGATGAGTATGACCTATGATCAAATGTTTTTCATTTGACTCCTATGTCAATATACTCATATATAGATGACCTAGTCATCGCCAATTGCTTGATAGATGCTAGAATTGGTTGTGCATGCTTTGTCACATATTTCAATTGCCATTTTATTGTGTGAGCATGTTGGTTGCATATTTTACTCATTCGAGGACATCCACTTGTTGTTTTGATTGTTTGGCTTTATTTTTCTTTTGCCAAGTGGATGGACAAGAATGCCTAAGAACCTTCTCTAGCTATCTATGCTTTTCTCGTCTCAAACTCTATTCATGCTACATCACAAAATTGATCAAGTCAGATTCGAGCCACTCTGTGTGAGGAGCACTCGGAGTCCCCGATTCATCATAGACTTAAACTTCCAAAACCTCTTTGTGATTCTCGGTCTGACCAATACCCCACTTTCGGTCTTACCGAGATCATTAAGTTGATCTATGTTTTCGATCTCGGTGCAACCGATTTGAGCCATTCGGTCACAACGAGTTGCAATAACTGTACACAGTTTTGCATCTCGGTGCCACCGAGTTGTTCCACTCGGTCACACCGACAGGGTCGGGCTATATATAGACACGGGCAAAAATTTGGAAATTTCTCCGAACCCCTTCGCCCGCGCGATAGCTCGCTCTGCCAAAGTGGTCTCCCGATCATCTCCTCACCGCCAGCCGCCTCCAGTCGCTGGTCTCCGTCGCCGTCAACGGGAATCAACCCCGCCGTTGCTGCCGTAGCGAGTCTCTACCGAACTAGGGTATGGACTCGATCTTTGTGCTATTCCCCAATCCAATTCCCAGCACATTGTGATCATATTGATTCTAGCCACGTTTGATAAACTCCTATCCAGTCAATGAACTCGTAGAATAGGTTTGATTCGAAAATTTTAGGGTTAGGTTTCCTCCGAAAACATCTCGGACCCACCGAGTTGAAAAACACGAACCCACCGATTTGGCTAATGCCATTGCACAAGTAAGACTCAGTCTGACCGAGTATTGCTAATCGGTGTGACCGATTTTGGAACTTTGTGAAACCCTAGCAGTCTCGGTGCCATCGAACTATGACTCGGTCTGACCGAGTTCACTAGTTTAGGTTCCAAAAGCTGCTTCGGTATCACCGAGTTTAAAAATCGGTAGATCCGAAATGCTTTCTGTGGGAAACTAAAACTAAGTTTTTGAATCATTCTTTTGGAAAAATCTCTGCATTTTGTGATGCTCATCCACTCTACCTCATCTATAAACTATTCACAGGGTCAGCAGTCAGCTTGTTCATCATGTTAGACCAGAGTGATAGCCAGAACATATCAGAACAGCCAGTGCAGATGAGTGAGGGCACTAGTCCCTCCAGCTATTCAGATGAAGGCAGCAGGAGCACCCCCATCAACCTGCCAAAAGCTGCCACAAGACAAAGGAAAAAGAGAACATAAGAATCAGAGGATGAGGACTATGTGGCAGAGGAGGAAGCGACTTCCAAGAAAGTTGAACTCAAGAAAGAGCATGGCTCAAGACAGGGCACCAAGCCAGGCTTAAAGGTCAAAAGGCCAGCAGGCAGACAACCCATGCCAAAGGCCAGAGCCTCAACAAAAATTCCTGAGAAGCCTGCACCCAAAGAGCCAGTTGCTGCTGAAGGGAAGAAGGAAAGGAAGAGAGGCAGATGGTGCAAGAAAGTTGATCCCATGGCTGAATTTGAACATCATTCTTCTGATGAAGAAGAGGAAGAAGAAGAGGATGCTGCACCAGCACCTAAGGCACCCAAGCTGATGGGTGATGCTATAAGATCAGGGGCTACTGCATCTAAGCCCAAGGAAGCCCCCAAGGCTGCATCCAAGGCCAAGACAGCTCCAAAGCCAAAACCCAAGAGAAATACAAGGAGCATACCAGCTGCTGAGAAGAACAAGGCCCCAGTGCCTGACACTGCAGAAGAAGAGGAAGGCCAAGTGCTGAGAAAGTTGAAGCCCAAGATCCCAGACCACAATGATGCTCATCCTGTGGCTGAGGATATGAAGATCAGAAGAGACTCTGGGCTAAGAAAGTGGAGAGCAGAGGATCCATATGCTACCAGGAGGAGGACTGCTGTTGACTACAGGTTCCACACTAAGGAACATCAGGACTTCTATGAGACAGTCTTGTTAGACAAGAAGCCCATTGTATGTGATATGAGATGGGTCGACTGGGAATACATCAAGGACAATCAAGAGCACTTCCCTGGAGTGCAAGACAGCTTCAAGGCATGTGGAGTAGCTGACTTTGTTGGGCAGAAGCTCACAAAGTGGAGTGAGGAGCTGATCATGCAATTCTACTCCACAACACACTTCTATCCAGATGGAAGGATCACATGGATGTCTGAAGGTACAAGGTACCACTCAACTGTTGAGGAATGGGCAAAGTTGATCAATGCCCCAGAGGAAAATGAAGATGACTTGGATGTCTATGCTAAGAAAAAGATGGATCATAACACTATGGCAAATATGTACAAGGAAATTCCAGCAGATGATCTTGACACTCACCAGTTTGGGTCTGTAAAACACTTGTTGTCAGGACTGCGTATGATCAACTGGATCCTTAGGCACACACTTTTGCCCAAGTCTGGAGATCACAGGATGATTAGAGGTCATGCCATTAACCTGCTACATATATTTGATGTGCCTCAGAAATTCAAGGTCATGAGCTTCATAGTAGAGACTATCAAGAGGACTGCAGCAGATCAGAAGAGGAGCTGTGGTTATGCCCCTCAGATCCAGATGTTTATTAACTCAAGAATGGGCACATACACATACTTGTTGGACAAGGAACATTTGCCTATTCATCCAGATTTCGAGGACAACCAAGTTGTGATGAATGAAAATGAACCATCATCAGCCCAAGCACAAGCTAAGAAGGAGAAGGTAAGGAATGAGAAAGCTGCCAAGATGCCAACTCAAGAGGAGGCATTTGAGTATTTCTTGAAAAACAAGCAAGAGCAGCTCAGTTACCTGATTGCATCCACCCTGAGGATTGAGAAAGGTCTGGCCACCCTCACTCAGAACCAGGAGAGCTTAGAGAGAATCGTAGAACAAAAGTTCTATGACTGGGATGTCAAGGTGACAGAGATTCAAACAGCAGTGGAGCAACTTCAAGATGACATGCAGGAGAGGAAAGGGAAAACTACCACTGATGCATTTGCCAGAGTGCCACGAGGTCCGAGGTCATCTGCAGTGCCAGTTCCTGACACAAGAGCCACCGCCTCAGCTCCAGCCACAGCACCAGTCCAACCAGCTCCAGCATCTACTCCAGCTCCAACTCCAACCACGTCTATGGAAGCCTTCGTCCTTGGAGTGATCCAGACTCCACCACCACCAGAAGATCAAGCCTGAGTGTCGATCTAGCACTATGCATTTTCTAGGAACTTTTTGGTAACTTGTTGCCAAAAGGGGAGAAAAATGTATAGATCATAGGCTTCGAGAGAGAGAGAGTGTTTTTTCTCTCTTGCTTTATTTGGTGGTTTTTCAAACATTGTTTGCTTTTGGTCGAGATACTTTGATATGCTTGTGAGACATTGATGATCATGTGTTTGATCATAAGCTACACTTATGCATGCTTGATATATCTTATGTGGTCATTCACTTTTCCTTGGTGTCGGTGTCAAAACCGGCGGATCTTGGGTAGGGGGTCCCGAACTGTGCGTCAAGGTCGGATGGTAACAGGAGACAGGGGACACTTTATTTTACCTAGGTTCGGGCCCTCTCGATGGAGGTAAAACCCTACTCCTGCTAGATTAATATTGATGATATGGGTAGTACAAGAGTAGATCTACCGCGAGATCAAGGAGGCTAAACCCTAGAAGCTAGCCTATGGTATGATTGTGTATGATGATGGTTGTCCTACGGACTACAACCCTCCGGTTTATATAGACACCGGATAGGGTTAGGGTTACACAGAGTCAGTTACAATGGTAGGAGATCTTGAATATCCGCACGCCTAGCTTGCCTTCCACGCCAAGGAAAGATCCTTCCGGACACGGGACGAAGTCTTCAATCTTGTATCTTCATAGTCCTGGAGTCCGGCTGAAGGTATAGTCCGGCTATCCGAACACCCCCTAATCCAGGACTCCCTCAGTAGCCCCTGAACCAGGCTTCAATGACGACGAGTCCGGCGCGCAGATTGTCTTCGGCATTGCAAGGCGGGTTCTCCTTCAAACTTTGTGTACCTGCGGGTATAACGTCCGATTTTTATAATGCAGCGCTCCTTGGCTTTCACGCCCAATAATGGCCGCCTTCCACGTGTCAAACGAATGCGAAAAGCCGGGGCAGTTTTACATCCAAGCCCCTAGCCATATAAACGAGCCGCCTATCTAACAGGATGAGGATTCAGATCCAAACCACACCTTCCCCTTCTGCGAGAAATCATCAGAGCGTCTCCAGCAAAGATCCATTCCAACATGGCCAGCCGCCGTAGCTCCTCCTCTCGCCCTTCCAGTCCTATCCCTGGAGACTGGGAGAGTTGTTCCATCCCGCATAGCGAATTAGTGTCGCTCCAAGACAAGGGATTTCTCCCTCAAGCCTATATGGTCTCGGTCCGAGTCGGACTCACCACTTATCAAGGCGGAAAACAAGCGGAGAACTCACCTAGTCCCTCTAAAGGGGAGCGGGTGTGCCTGGTCCCTTATCTAATAAGGGGACTGGGATTTCCAATTCATCCCTTTCTCCGCGGGCTTCTGGAGTTCTATGGCCTCCAGCTGCACCACCTTACACCCGGCTCCGTGTTACACATCACGGGCTTCGTTGCTCTTTGCGAGCTATTTTTAGGCGTCGAGGCTCATTTCGCGCTGTGGAAGAAGATATTCTGCCTGGTGCCCCATTCCCAAGAGGGGTCCATATATCAAGTGGGTGGAGCCTAAGTATGGCGCATCACCGGGACCGGATACCCGTCCGGAACCCCGAAGAAGGCGTCCGAGGACTGGCCTTCATAATGGTTTTACATAGACGACGTCCCCCTGCCGGACCCTATCCGGGCCGGTCTCCCTGAGTTCAACAATGCTCCCCTGAAGAAACGCCTGAGCTGGCGCCCTCGGAGCTCTCAGAGAGAGAATGATAGAGACGTCCTTTACTTAATGGGCCGGATTAAGCTACTGGCTCATTCCGGACTAACCATGATTAAAGTCATGGCCATATGCATTATGCGGGGGGTGCAGCCGCTCCAATACAGAAGCCACCCCATGTGGGATTTCAACAGGGAAGATGACGCCACCCGTCACAGCCGTAAAGGGCCGGACTCGCCTGCCGCCCTAATGAAGATTTTATCCTCTTTGTACAAGGGAGAAGAAGAGGAATTCCTCCGCGTCGACCCGCAGGGCGGATTTTCCATGTATGATCCTCCGAATTGGGTAAGAGGACAGTCGTGCTTCCCTGTTCATTTTACATTCCCATGATTAAATAGGCAGTCTAACGACTTCAACGCAGGACCTGCTTCAGGAGGTAAAAACCATAAACAACCGTCCTCCACAGCCAGAGGACCCAGAACGGTCCCTTGATCCGGACTCCGAAGAGGATCCGGACTTAGCGGTGGAGTTTATCGACGGAGTGTTTTATCAGCTAAGCAAGGACAATACCTTGGTAGCTATTATAGCTGACCACCCAGGGTTAATCCCGGCCTCCCAGGTGACAAATACCGGAGCTTTACCCCCTTAAGAGGGGTTCCGTTTTCACGGGTTTGGTTGTTCTGACAGCAACCGTGCTTTGTAGGGGAGATTCCCGAGGTGGGAAGCCGACCCCGCTGCAGCTAGCCGGCGGGGGGCCGCAGGGTCCCGTGGGGCAAAAAGGAACATAGTCCGGACTGAGGTGCCAGAGCAAAGGTATGGCATACCCTCTCTTTTTCCCTGGTGTTTTACTCCTCCAGGGTATATTAACATTCGTGCCATCTTAAGGACGAAGAGACCTCACCGGACTATATCCGGAGAGGTTGCCAATCGCACCTCCACTAGCCAGACTCCAATGCCCGGCCAGGAAGCGGAGGCCCGCGCAAGGCACGCACCAGACGCTCCTCCATCCGAGGATGCGGACAGGCTGTCTGCCACCCATTCCGAGGTGGAGAGTGCCATGAACCACAGGCGTCGCCGGACAGTCCTTCGCGACGCTTGTTTCTCCCAGGAGGCTTTAGATGCCTTCAATTCGGGAGACACATACCTCCGTGCCGCTCAAAATGGTTTAGCCAGAGCCACGGAGCAGTATGTAAAAGACATACGGGTAAGAAATTTTTTGGTAAATATAGATATGCTAGTAGCCCCCGAGACTTGAAGCAGTGGAAATAACTGATTCAAGAATCATATACCATGCAGTTTCTTACCGAGAAGAACACCGCGCTGTCCCAGGAGCTGGAAAGGTGCAGGGCCCAACTAGAGGCCGCACTAACGGCAGCAGGGGGGTCTAAAGAGACCCCCGCAGGAAAAGAATACACCAGAATATTTAGTATTGTGCGGATTTAAGTGCCAATCTGACAAATGGTATTGCAGATGGCGCCGGACTCGATCCGGACAAGCAAAAACTTCTATGCCAGTTAAAGGCTAGTGAAAGCGTGCTAACAAAGGTGAGGCGGGTTAAAGGCTATGCTGTCGAACTCCAATAAGGAGAATCAGCGACTTCGATGCGGCATTTTTAGTAAGTGCTTAAGCGAAATCTTGAAAAAGGAGTTCGGCGAGGAAGACGACTAACAGAGTTATGTCTGTAGGTATGCTGACAGGTCGTCCTGCAGAGGAGATGCCCGGTTCAACGGGCGATCTTCTTCCCAAACTCTCGCAACTGCACGAACGAGTTCGGCGGGCGATGCGAGGTATTGCCCAAGCCTTATGGCCTGCCCACTACATACCTGAGGGCCTTGGAGAACTTGTGGAGAAGTTGAAGGGAGCTCGGCGACGCTTCTGGTTGTGGAAGATATCAGCCTGTTGGCAGGGCGCTAGGGAGGCCTGGGCCATGGTGAAGACCCGCTTCACGAAGTCTGACCCCAATCACATGGCCGAGGTTGGACCGGTGGGGCCTGACGGGAAGGAGATCCCTGTGAGCTTAGTGTATGGCCAGGTAGAATTGGCCGCAAAGTATTCCCAGCAGGACTGTAAATTAGACAGCCTGTTAGATGGTATAGAGGAGGAATACAATCAGTCAGGATGACTATGTAATTTATAATTGACATGTGTAATGCCTTCTAGCCGGATTGTAGATCGTTTGTCGTTGCCGACCTTTTCGCTTCGACCTCGGGACCTGACGGTCCGGAGTGTGTCCGAATACCATAACGGTTATATAAGAACCGAGGTATGCATGGAGACCAGGCGTAGGGGTCATTAGTGCTTTATCAGACAAGTGCCCAACTAGTTATGTTATATTACATGGTTAGTAAGAAACATCTTCTAGAGAGAATAGTTCCCTTAAGGGTTCCTTTCGCTGGGGTGGCGTGCCCTGAAGTGCACGTCCGGACTGCAAATGCAGGAAAACATCTGGGGGCATGTATACGTAAAAAAGGTTCATCTTTAGTTCACCGACCGAATATTCCCTTAAGAATGCTAGCTTTCGGCTTCACCCAGTCTGAGGTACACATCCGGCTTATCCGGTAGTAGCAATCGCAGAGGTGCTCCCTTTACCGTCTAGCCGAACAATCGGGAACGTAGGGGTAAGCACAGGAGCCAGGCAACCCAGCTTGGCCAAAATTTAAGTCATATCGATGCATATAATGGTGAAGAAAAGGTGCATGCGGAAGTCTGACGCATGCGTTGGGCGTGAAACCCATATAAACAAGCTTCTGTTAAAGAAGCCCCCAGGTTTAAGGAGCGCGGGTAGCGCGTCACATGATGAGCCTTTAAGGGCTATAAAAGGAAAGAGTGGGGGAAGACAAATAAAAACAGAAAAATATATATATAAATGGACAGAGGAAGGAGACAAACCCAGAGTCCGACGCTAGGCATAGGATCTTCGGAGACGTGCGGCGATCCACGGGTTCGGCTCGAGTCGGTTATCCGACACATCTCGCAGGCGGTACGCTCCACCAGTCAGGACTTGGTCAATTATGAAGGGACCTTCCCATTTGGGCTTGAGTTTGTCCTTTTTCTTATCCGGCAGGCGTAGAACTAGTTCGCCAACGTTGTAATTTTTGGCCCGTACTTCTCTGCTTTGATATCTTCGAGCCTACTATTGATAAAATGTGGAACGGGCTTTAGCCACGTCGTGCTCCTCCTCTAAGGCGTCCAGGTTGTCCTGCTGATCAAGCTCGGCTTCTCTTTCTTCGTACATGCGCACTCGAGATGAGTCATGAATTATGTCGCAGGGCAGAACTACCTCTGCGCCGTACACCATAAAGAATGGTGTGAATCCGGTGGTACGATTCGGGGTGGTTCGCAGCCCCCAGAGTACAAAGTCGAGCTCCTCCACCCAGTGCGTATTAGATTCCTTGAGGGACCGCACTAGTCTGTGTTTAATGCCGCTCATGATGAGACCATTTGCACGTTCGACCTGACCGTTAGTTTGTGGGTGATAGACTGAAGCATAGTCAAGCTTAATGCCCATGTTTTTGCACCACAGCTTTACTTCGTCGGAGGTGACGTTTGTGTCGTTATCGGTGATGATGCTGTGAGGGACGCCGTAACGATGTACGACCCCGGATATGAGGTCTGTCACAGGTCCGGATTCAGCCGTCTTAACAGGCTTGGCTTCTATCCATTTGGTGAATTTATCCACCATGACCAATAAGTATTTTTTCTTGTGGGTTCCACCTTTAAGGGGTTCCACCATGTCAAGCCCCCAGACCACAAAAGGCCAAGTGATGGGGATAGTTCGGAGGGCGTTGGGCGGCATATGGCTTTGGTTTGCAAAGAGCTGGCAACTGACGCATCCTTTGACTAAGTCATGAGCGTCTGGTCGGGCCGTCGGCCAATAAAAGCCCGTACGGAAAGCCTTGCTTACAAGGGACCAAGCTGCAGCGTGGTGGCCACCGAGTCCGGCATGAATTTCAGCCAACAGACTCCGCCCTTCTTCTTCGGAGATACATCTTTGAAGGACTCCTGTAGTGCTTTTCTTATATAGCTCTCCCTCGTGGACTTTATAGGATTTAGATCGCCGCACTATGCAGCGTGCCTCGTTTTGGTCCTCTGGGAGTTCCTGCCTATTAAGGTAGGCAAGGAATGGTTCTGTCCACGGGGCGATGACCGCCATTATTTCGTGGGCTGAAGGTGTGATTTCGGTGGCAGGGCCTCCGATTATGTCGGATTGTTCGGCGTCGGGTTTTGCTGTGGTGGATTCTTGCTGGGTTTATGCCCATGCGGTGGATTGTATCCTGATATATCAGGTTTAGTCCACTGCCGCCGTCCATAAGGACATTGGTAAACTGGAATCCGTCAACTATTGGATCGAGTATCAGGGCAGTCCGGCCTGCGTTTTTGATATTTCTAGAATAATCTAGCTGATAAAAAATAATTGGTTTTAATAACCAGTGGCGGGACCCCCGAGGGATAGGTTTTATTGTGCGTACCTTTATGGGTGTCACACGTTTTATTACGTGAAGTGAGTTTATTGTTTTAACTTCTTGTGGGAAGTTCTTTTGTTTCCTTGTGTTCTGCTTCTGGGGTTCGTCCTCGTCTTCGCTTGGTGTATCGAGCCCCTTGTGTTCGGCGTTAAGCCTTCCGGATTGTTTAAAAACCCAATAGTCTCTGTGGGTGTGATTAGCAGGCTTCCTAGGAGTACCGTGTATCTGACATATTCTGTCCAGGATTCTGTTTAAGCTGGACGGATCGTCCCTATTGTCCTGAAGGGGTGGTTTTGTCTGATTTTGCCGTGAGCCTTTGAATCCGGCATTGACTGCCGTGCTCTTCGGACTTTTTTCTTTGGTTCGGTGACGGTCCTTATTTAGTCGCGGTTTTCCGTTTCCATCCCTGATTTCGGATGTACTTGGGTCCTGGGGCTGCATCTTGCCAACCAGCTGTCCTGTCCTGCGCAAAAGCAGGTCATGAGGCTTGTGAATGCGGCCATTGTTCTTGGCTTTTCCTGGCCGAGGTGTCTGGCGAGCCATTCATCTCGGACATTATGCCTGAAAGCTGCTAAGGCTTCGCCGTCCAGACAATCCACTATCTGATTCTTTTTAGTAAGGAATCTGTTCCAGAACTGCCGAGCTGATTCTTTGGGCTGTTGAGTTATGTGACTGAGATCGTCTGCGTCCGGGGGGGCGGACATAGGTCCCTTGAAAATTTGCTCGGAAAGCATCCTCGAGCTCTTCCCAACTTCCAATTGTGTTTTCGGGAAGGCTTTTAAGCCAGTGCCGGGCTGGCCCTTTAAGCTTAAGGGGTAAATATTTGATGGCATGGAGATCATCTCCTCCAGCCATATGTATGTGGAGGATATAATCCTCGATCCAGACTCCGGGGTCTGTTGTTCCATCGTACGCCTATATGTTGACGGGTTTGAATCCCTCTGGAAATTCATATTCCAGGACCTCATCGGTGAAACATAGGGGGTGTGCGGCGCCCCTGTATTTGGGTGTGCCGGATTTTGATGATGGCTTTTTTGCATTGCTTGTGAGAGCTTGCTTTCTTGGCCCATAAATGGACCTGGCTGGGCCATGATGCGAGTCTTTAATTGGGTCGCATGTCGCATTGAGTGCGGCGCCGCTTGCCATTTTATGGTGGCCGTGGGGTCGTCTATCCGACCGTGTGGCTTTTTTATTTTTTGAATGCGAGGGCTCTAGGGCCTCTTGGTCGAATTCCGGCAGTAGTTTTCTCTTCGGATAGCTTTTAGTGCGGCAGCTGCCGTCGTATTTGTCTGCGGTCTTGATTACCTTGCTCCATCTTATTCTGAGTGCATCTTCCGCCGTATTTAGCTTCCGCTTCTGCTTTTTCAGGCTGCGTGCTGTGGCAACGAGCCTTTCGTGGAG
This sequence comes from Aegilops umbellulata, assembly GCA_032464435.1. NCBI lineage: Eukaryota > Viridiplantae > Streptophyta > Magnoliopsida > Poales > Poaceae > Aegilops > Aegilops umbellulata. Next base: position 230,094,268 of record CP136055.1, on the reverse strand, counting down.
ATTCTTCTGCTCCGTGGTCTTATCCGGCGTGAGATCATCTGGAGTTCTGTTGTGGCCGGGGGAGGGCTATCTGTCCTCTCTATCTGTGTTGCCCTGTTCGGATGGTTGCTCTGAGGCATGCTCGTCGTCTACCGGCTCGTCCTGCTCTATGGCTGGGTCTTGATCGAGGCGGGGCTTGGCTCGGCATTTTCGTCGCCGCTTTGATTGCTTTTCGGGGGGTTTATCCCTTTTTTTCGTCCCCCTTTTCCTCGTTGTCGTTTCCTTTAGGGGTATCCACCATGAATACATCGTGAGATGGGGTGGCGGTCCAGCGCCCTATAGGTGCTGGTTCCTGTTCGTCTCCATCTTCGTCGTCCATACCGTCGAAGTCTTCGGATCTGAAGTCAAGTATGTCGGTTAAATCATCGACAGTGGCTATTAAGTGGGTGGTGGGTGAGCTTTGAATTTCTTCGTCGTCCGAATCCCAACCTCGCAGACCGTAGTCCGGCCTGGGCTCTCCTGATAGAGAGAGAGAGACTTGAGAGAATTCAGGATATCACCGAAAGGTGAGTACTGAAAGATGTCCGCGGCGGTGAACTCCATTATAGGCGCCCAATCGGATTCGATCGGCAGGGGCACGGGAGGCTTGGAGTTCGGAGAAGAATCCGACTCCTTGGAGTCATGGGCCGTGCGGAGTGCGGGGCTGGCGTTCGGCTCGATCGCCTTCAAGATCACAACCCCCGAGGTGACGTCCAACCGTTCATCCTCAAAGAACGCAGCGGGCTCCGAGTCGAGGATCGGGGCTGGTGCGTGTGCGGCCTCCAGGCCACTATTCGGAGGCAGAGCTATATCATGCCCCTCGAGGTAGTGCGGCGCGCTTGGTTGTGGCTCGAACCCGACGAAGATCAAGTCTCCGCGGATATCTGCCGTGTAGTTTAAGTTTCCAAACCTGACTTGATGGCCAGGGGCATAGCTTTCGATCTGATCCAGACGACCAAGCGAATTGGCCCGCAGAGCGAAGCCGCCGAAGACGAAGATTTGTCTGGGGAGGAAAGTCTCACCCTGGACCTCATCATTGTTGATGATCAAAGGATCCATCGGGCCTAAAAGCGACGACACAGAGGAACTCTGAATGAAAGCACCAATGTCGGTGTCAAAACCGGCGGATCTCGGGTAGGGGGTCCCGAACTGGGCGTCAAGGTCGGATGGTAACAGGAGACAGGGGACACTTTATTTTACCCAGGTTCGGGCCCTCTCGATGGAGGTAAAACCCTACTCCTGCTAGATTAATATTGATGATATGGGTAGTACAAGAGTAGATCTACCACGAGATCAAGGAGGCTAAACCCTAGAAGCTAGCCTATGGTATGATTGTGTATGATGATGGTTGTCCTACGGACTACAACCCTCCGGTTTATATAGACACTGGATAGGGTTAGGGTTACACAAAGTCGGTTACAATGGTAGGAGATCTTGAATATCCGCACGCCTAGCTTGCCTTCCACGCTAAGGAAAGATCCTTCCGGACACGGGACGAAGTCTTCAATCTTGTATCTTCATAGTCCTGGAGTCCGGCTGAAGGTATAGTCCGGCTATCCGAACAGCCCCTAATCCAGGACTCCCTCACTTGGTGATGAGTGCATGTATTTCATTATTATCATTTTGAGCGCTCCACCAAGATGTATGTGACATGAAAGAGTAACCCATAATTCTAACTATTTGTGCATTTGCAGTCCAAAGCAAATTTTAAATACGCACAAATTTAGGGGGAGCTCTTACTTATCACATACTTCTCAAAGCGACGATATATTTCATTCTTATTATCATTTGTCGAAGCTTTGATCTATATGTTGTCATCAATTACCAAAAAGGGGGAGATTGAAAGTGCAACTATCCCTAGGTGGTTTTGGTAATTCATAACAACATATAGCTCATTGAGCTAATGCTATTTCAAGACAATTATTTCAGGAAAGCTCAATGATTGGCATGGCATGGAAGGTGAAAGTGGAACCCTCAAAATGCTAAGGACAAAGGATTGGCTCAGGCTCAAAAGCTCAAGACTCTTCATTTCACATTTTAGTGATCCAAGATCACATTGAGTCCATAGGAAAAGCCAATACTATCAAGGAGGGATGAGGTGTTGCTTAATGAGCCTTTTGCTTCATGTGCTTAATGATATGCTCCAAAATCCTCAGCTACTTTCCCATATCCAAAAATGACCTAACTCCAAGCCAAACTCGGTCCTACCGATTCTTTCCATCCGGCGCCACCGAGTTTCACATGTCATAAGCCACTGCCAAACCCTAGCAAATCGGTTCTACCGATATGGATCTCGGTCTCACCGAGATGGAATTGCAATCTCTTTGTTTCCTTTTCGTAACTTTTCGGTCTCACCGAAAGAGCGGATCGGTCCCACCGAGATTGAAATGTAAACTCTCTGTTTCCCTTTTGTAAATTTTCGGTCTCACCGAAAGAGCAAATCGGTCCCACCGAGTTTACCTGACCAACTCTCTAGTTAGCTAATTACCAAATCGGTCTCACCGAGTTTGTGTAATCGGTCTCACCGAGATTACGTTATGCCCTAACCCTAACCATATCGGTCCTACAGATTTGCATGTCAGTCCCACCGAAAATCTCTAACGGTCACTAGGTTTACTATTTCGGTCCGACCGAGTTTGTTGATTCGGTCCCACCGAGATTGGTAAATTGTGTGTAACGGTTGGATTTTGTGTGGAGGCTATATATACCCCTCCACCTCCTCTTCATTCGTGGAGAGAGCCATCAGAACACATGTACACTTCCAACTCATATGTTCTGAGAGAGAACCACCTACCCTTGTGTTGAGGCCAAGATGTTCCATTCCTACCATATGAATCTTGATCTCTAGCCTTCCCCAAGTTGCTTTCCACTCAAATCTTCTTTCCACCAAATCCAAATCCTGTGAGAGAGAGTTGAGTGTTGGGGAGACTATCATTTGAAGCACAAGAGCAAGGAGTTCATTATCAACACACCATTTGTTACTTCTTGGAGAGTGGTGTCTCCTAGATTGGCTAGGTGTCACTTGGGAGCCTCCGACAAAATTGTGGAGTTGAACCAAGGAGTTTGTAAGGGAAAGGAGATCGCCTACTTCGTGAAGATCTACCGCTAGTGAGGCAAGTCCTTCGTGGGTGATGGCCATGGTGGGATAGACAAGGTTGCTTCTTCGTGGACCCTTCATGGGTGGAGCCCTCCGTGGACTCGCGCAACCGTTACCCTTCGTGGGTTGAAGTCTCCATCAACGTGGATGTAGGATAGCACCACCTATCCGAACCACGGGAAACACATCCATGTCTCCAATTGCGTTTGAATTCTCCAAACCCTTGCCTTTACATTCTTGCAAGTTGCATGCTTTACTTTCCGCTGCTTATATACTCTTTGCATTCTTGCTTGAATTGTGTGATGATTGCTTGACTTGTCCTAAAGTTGCTAAAATCTGCCAAGAACTAAAATTGGGAAAAGGTTAAGTTTTTATTTGGTCAAGTAGTCTAATCACCCCACTCTAGACATACTTCCGATCCTACACTTGTCTCGTCCGTCGCCGCTCCCTCTTGTGTCGACACGCGCCCTGGCCAGCGGTGCCTGCGATGCCATGTAGGCGGTCAGGCAGCTGAGGTGGCGCAGCGGTGGGTCTCCACGAGGATCTGCATGCCGCCACGCAGGTGCCTGCCCAACTGGTTGGGTCGGCAGCTGCATGCGAACGGTGGTAGAGGTGTGTCTGGCGTGGGCCTGATGGTGGCCCCACGGATGTCCATGGCAAGGGCCTTGCCGGGGTCCTGACAAGGGTCTTGCCGTGATGCCTGCTGTCATCCCCGACAAGGCTCTTGCCGGGGGCCTTGTGGTCCTCCTTGGCTGGGATCCCGCCAAGGATCATCATCTTCTAAAAGTGTGCATCTGATCTTGAATGTCTTCACAAAGATCCACATACCACCACGGGGATGTCTCCTGAATCCTTGCCCCATGGGGGCAGTGGACTCAAGGGTGGCTTCGCTCCGTAGGTGTGGGGCGAGCTGCCACGGCAAGGGTCTTGCTGGGTTAGCTAAAGTTGCCCCCGACAAGGATCTTGCCGAGGGGGGGGGTCTGCTTTGTCCCCTTTGCTCTTTGTGGTCTTGGTCTTCGCGTCGTTCTGCTTCTCTTCAGCTTCGGCCTTACCTTGGCTTACCTCCCTTGCCGCGCTCGGTGTGGCGGCACCCGTGGCTCAGACTGCCCGTGCACAGTTATAGGGGTACAAAAAGTGTACCCCCCTTTTTGTACACCGACAGGAAGTGAGCATAGGGCAATCGCATATATGATGTGTCAACTAAGGAGATGGCATTCAATATTGTGTATATGATGTAAAAACTAAGCATTGCAATACAACATATGCATTATATGAGTAATATAACCCTGCCAAGTTTGAGCATACACCTCAGGGGGATAATAGGACTGGTCATCTGCCTCTGAATCCTCCTCTGAAGAGCTATCTGTAACCAACAAGATATCTGCTTCAGCAGGTAGCATTGCCTGCTCTGAAGACCTTGTTTTCACTCCAGATTTCTCCATCACCAATTCAAATGGCTGATGCATAGGAAGAGCAGTTGAATATACGAACATTGTCGACAAAAAGCAATGAGAAATACAAAAAAAGGACGGCATGATATAATTCACATATATGATGCTTGCCTAAACAACATGACATTGCATAATTCACATACATAATGCCTTGCAACAAGATAACATTGCATAATTCACATATATAATGTCTTGCAACAAGATGGCATTGCATAATTCACATATATGGTAATTAGACACTAAACAGGTGGCATTCACACAAAGCATGTCTAAACTAAGCAAATGACATAGCAATGCAAGATACCATACACACGATATGAGCAACATAACCCTGCCAAGTTAGGGCATGCACCTCGGGGGGGGGGGGGATATGACTGGTCATCTGTCTCTGAATCCTCCTCTAAGGAGCTATCGGTAACCAGCAAGACATGCCTTTGTCAGATAGCATTGTCTGCTCTGAAGACCTTGTTTCCACTCCAGATTTTTCCATGACCGTGCCGAATGGCTGATGCACAGGAAGAGCAATTGAATGTACTAAAATTGTTGACAAATTTAACACGTAATAAAAAAATGATGGCATGATATAATTCACATATAAGATGACTGGCTAACCAGGGTGGCATTGCAAAATTCACATATATGATGCCTAGCTAGACAAGATGGCATTGCATGATTCACATATACGATAAATAAACTAAACAGATGGCATTGGCACAAAGCAAGTCTAAACTAAGCAGATGACATCTTTAATGTATATAGTAAGCAATGCAAGGCACCATATGCATGATATTACCAACATTAGCATGCCAAGTTAGAGCGAAGACCTCATGGGGTAAATAGGAGTGGACTTCTCCTTCTGAATCCCCCTCAGAACAGTTATCTTTCTCTTGATTACAATCCGAAATGGGTGGAGGGTGGGCTGCCTTTGCGCCCACCATGGAACGACGTCTGCATGAAATTTTATTGCCACGCAAGGCTTGTCTCTTTTGCTCTACATGATCAGTTCCATTGTGTACAATAACTGGCATGCATAGGAATAAAACATAGTGAGATTATGTAAGGAGTGCATGTACAAATCCAGAGTGATGGTAGCAAACTGTGGATAGACCCAAAACCAATGATAGCAGCCAGATAATAGCTTTAGTTAAAAAATACAGATAATGGATCCTTTATTGTTTGTTTGCACCCAACATGAAACTCATAGTAGACACCGGAGATTAACCAGATAGTAGACAGATAGTACTGATTGCTGCCCCAATATGTACCCCACAACCATTTAAAAACTCAAGTTTCAACATTAGTTTGGACCTGACTCGCAGTCTAATAGGTGAACACGATGATAATGTAGCATGTCATCATATTAAGCGACGCATAACGTAAGCAGACACGGAAGAGTCCGACCTCTCTTGCGGACCTATGTAGTCCTCAAGGTCATCTGCTCAGTTGATGATGGTAATGCAGTTGCCGTGGCTGCCGGCGGCGGGGAAGAAGATCTGAGGCGGCGAAAGACAGCCTGGAGAGCGGCTCCCTGCTGTGGTGAACCCTTACGTCGTTGGAGCAGCTGATCTGGGGTGGAACACAGCGCCGCAGGAGCAGGACAAACCACACAAGGTTTTCTTTGACACATATCTGTAACAGAAGTAATTGAGTAAGGGCTTGTTTGAATTTGAGGATTCTAACATTGCAGGGATAGGGAATAGACAGGAATAGGATAGGAATGCACGTGCAAAACAGAGAATTTAAAAACACAGGTGTCGGTGTCAAAACCGGCGGATCTCGGGTAGGGGGTCCCGAACTGTGCGTCAAGGTCGGATGGTAACAGGAGACAAGGGACACTTTATTTTACCCAGGTTCGGGCCCTCTCGATGGAGGTAAAACCCTACTCCTGCTAGATTAATATTGATGATATGGGTAGTACAAGAGTGGATCTACCACGAGATCAAGGAGGCTAAACCCTAGAAGCTAGCCTATGGTATGATTGTGTATGATGATGGTTGTCCTACGGACTACAACCCTCCGATTTATATAGACACCGGATAGGGTTAGGGTTTATACAGAGTCGGTTACAATGGTAGGAGATCTCGAATATCCGCACGCCTAGCTTGCCTTCCACGCCAAGAAAAGATCCTTCCGGACACGGGACGAAGTCTTCAATCTTGTATCTTCATAGTCCTGGAGTCCGGCTGAAGGTATAGTTCGGCTATCCAAACACCCCCTAATCCAGGACTCCCTCAGTAGCCCCTAAACCAGGCTTCAATGACGACGAGTCCGGCGTGCAGATTGTCTTCGACATTGCAAGGCGGGTTCCTCCTCCAAGTTCTTCAAGAAGATTAAACACCACAAAATAGTGTCCGGCTCTGTAAAATAAGTTTCCACATATTGCCATATAGAGAATAATATTAACACAAATCAAATCTGCTGACGTATTCTGCTGTGCGTCATAACACTGCGGCCAAGCCCTTTATATAAATTGTTTTCATTATTCCACCTCAGCTTGTTTAGCGAGGCGGTTTCCTTGGCACGTCTTGTCGAAGCAGAGATCGTGTGCCCCCTTTAACGGGATTCTCATTAATACGGACGTGGGTAACCCAACCACGCCATTTACCACCGCGTTTGGGAGGCAAGTGAGTTTTATTAGGTAGGTGAGGACGCCTAACCGTACCTGCTTATATAAAGGGATAAGGATTCACCTTTTTAACCTACGCCTTCTTCCTCCTTTGCCAATCCATCTCTCGCGCACTCAAGCTCTAGCGCCCAAGTCCGCTCTTCCTTCCTCAACCTTCTCCAGCAATGTCCGGAGCGGGAGGCAAGTGGATGGTCTCCTCAGTTACGGAGGCTCAAGTTAAAAGGCTAAGGAAAGCCGGATACTTGTCCAAGGACATCCCGCATCGGCTTCCTGATAAGGGACCGCTTCTTCCTACCCCAAGGCCCCATGAGAGGGTAATTTTTCTTCCCCACTTCCTCCGCGGACTGGGCTTTCCACTTCACCCATTTGTCCGGGGGCTCATGTTCTACTACGGCCTGGATTTCCACGATCTGGCCCCGAACTTCGTTCTCAACATCTGGGCGTTTATCGTAGTGTGTGAGGCCTTTCTCCGCGTCCGCCCCCACTTCGGCCTCTGGCTCAAGACCTTCAACATCAAGCCCAAGGTGGTGTCCGGCACCCAGGCGGAGTGCGGAGGCGCTATGGTTGGCAAGATACCAACATCCTCTGGTTTGATGGCTCCCTCGTGGAGTCCCTTAAGGGGTGGCAGGCTGGGTGGTTTTACATCACCGAGCCCCGCGATCCGAAATGGGTCGCGGCCCCCGAGTTCAGATCCGGACCCCCCACGCGGCTCATGTCCTGGAAAGAGACAGGCCTGTCGTGGGACAACGAGGAAGAAGTGACTGGGTTGCAAACATGCATCCAGTCCCTGGTGAGCAAGCCAATCCGGCTTGCCAATATAGTCCAGGTCATGCTCTTTCGCTTGATCCTCCCGTGCCAAGAACGGGATTTTACTTTGTGGGAATTCGACCCGGCGCAGCACCAGACCCTCAGTAGGCTCTTTGACACGACGTATGAAGACGTCTGGAAGGTGCTGACCAAAGGCGCCGAGTCCCCCACATCCGCCTCCGAGGATCGCGGATACAGCTCGCAGCGTAAAGCTGGCGAGGTAAGCTATATATACCTTTGATAGGTTCGTTAAGCTCTTCTTCATAGATTATCTCTATGCGGGATCTAAACTCCCTTTTACCTTTGACAGGCTTGGCAGGAGATATCCGGACCGATTAACTGTCCGGCTCCTCTGCCCGAAGACCCGGCCCCAGCTCTCTTGGTGAAGCTAATGGCTCCGGCACCTTACGTGGTGCCGGAGAGGAAGGCCAAGAAGAAGAAAACCACCGGGACTCGAAAAAGTTCCCGCAACATGGTGGTGTCGGACTCGCCATCCGACGAGTCCGCAACGGCCTCCTCTCGCGAAAACGAGGAGGAGGAACAAGGAAGCTCTCCCCCTCCAGCGAGGGGAGCAAAGAAGAAGAAGGCCACCCCAACGGGGGAGGCTGAGGGGTCGAGGAAAAGGAAGACCCCTCTGCCGGACTACTCCCGCGACGCCGAAGAGGGCGGAGAGGAGTGGCCGGACAGAACCAAGCGTCCGGCGAAATTGTAAGTATTTATATACCAGGGTGATTCATGATATCCTTTTAGTGTGTGGCTTTCCCTGATATCGCACGTATTTTATGCAGCCCGCCCCGGGCCGAACTCGACGACTCATCGAGCGGCTCCCTGGATTCGTCGGACGTGAACTCTGTTCCGCCCGCGGTCTCCCCCCGCGGGGCGGACGACGCCGAAGTGGCGCCCCGCCAAGCTTCGGGGCAGGAGGAGATGGTCCTGGAGGAGCCACAAGGCAATCCTCCGGACCCCAGGAGTGAAGGGGATGAAACCCCCCAGGGCTCCAAGTCCGGCTTTGTGCCGGACTCGATAGTCCCGGTCCGCGGGGGGCGAATTCCTTCCAAGAGGAGTAAGCCATCTGAGCCGGCGGCCTTCGTCCAACCGGAGGCGCCGGACAATCTGCTGGAGGTGCTTAAGGGCGCCGCCATCGATGAGGAGCACCGTACTGTTATGAGTACGGTGATCCAAAGGATTCAGTCCGCCAAGAGCGGACTGAATGAAGCTTGCGCTAGCCTTCTAACAGGCTTCGAGGTAAGTAAAAATATGTCAATTTATTTACCGCATAGACAGTATCCCCTGATGCTCTGTTCGGTGTTCGGAAAGAAAAAACGGATAGAGGATCTAATAATTTTCACAGGAGTCTAACAAAAAAGGTCAAATATGCGTATGCAGGCTTCACTGCTGTCCACCGCCGCACTGACTGCGCAGGTGGATGTCCTTAAGCAGGACCTCGGGTGGACCGAGCAAGAGCTCGGCCTTGCCAAACGGCAGCTCGAGGAGAAGGAAGGTAAGAAATACCTAAAAAAAGAAAAAGAAGAAAAAAGGCGCCTATAGAGAGGCTTGATTGCAGAAAGAAATAACAGGATTGTACTGCTTATTGTAGGGGCCACAACCGAGGTGACAACCCTGAAGCAGGCGCTGGCTGAGGCCGAAAAGAAAACGGCCGAGGAGCGCGTCGAGCGAGAAAGGCATGGGGTTCAGGTCGGCGAGGTGCAGCAAGAGCTGCAAACTCTCATGAAAAAACATGAGGGTTTGGAGCTTGAGGCGAAGACGCAAGCATCCGAGCTCGGGTCGGCCATCGAGACCGCCAAGAGTGCCAAGGCCGAAGCCCAAAAGGCCCTCCAAGAGTTGGAAGAGGTGAAAAAGATAGCAACGGGTAAGGCATTCTCAATGCAGAGTAGGAATATAAAAGTAAACTACCTATTACTTACCCGAATCCGGAGTTCTCCAGGGGCGTTCGCCGATCTTCCCCGCAGCGTATCCGCCGCCGCCGCGTTCTACCGAGTTGAAGAGGGCAGCTCGACAAAGAGTGTGTTCTGGTCAAAATATTCTGAGGCCGGACACCCTGTGCCCTTAAGCGATCAGCTGAAACAGCTGGTCGAGCTCCACAAGGCGGCCGAACAGGCCATGAAGGGCTTACTAGTTCGGCTGTGGCCTGGAGAGGCCCTCCCTGGGAGCTATTTCGGGCTGGTGCGGCGGCTGGTGGAGGCCTGTCCACGGCTTGAGGTCATCAAGCGCTCCGTCTGCATTGAAGGTGCCCGGAGGGCCCTTGCCCGTGTAAGGGTACATTGGGGGAAGCTGGACGGAGAGAAGCTGGTGAAGGACGGGCCGCTGCAGGGGAAGGAGCATTGCAAGCCCGAGAACTACTACAAGGACGTTCTTGCCGGAGCCCGCCTTGTCGCGGATGAATGTGCTAAAGATGTAATATTTGAGTGAACTCGCTCATTTGTATCCTGTGCGCTGAAAACTTGTTCATATGCGCAAAGCAATGCTTGTTTAATTTAAAATATTATTTTCTGTGCGGCCGTTTATCAAAAATTGAGAGATGGCGAGTCGTCGGCTTCTGCCCCCATGCCACTAGTGCTGGGGTGTTCGGGATAAACCTGAGGGCTCTTGTTCCCATAGTTGGGTCCTTCGAGGGAGGCGCTCAGCACAACGAACCAGGCAATCGGACTATAATGCTTGAACACTCTCACTTAGCCATAGAACGTTATAATTTTAAATTTCGGCGAAGCCCCTAGTTCGGAAGGCCAAATTCGAGGCGCTATCCACGCCTTTGGCCGGACATAGCCAGCTCCTCGCTTAAAGCGGCATAAGCCTTTAAGGACTCGAAAAACCTCTCGAACAGCGACCGGTCTCACGCCTTATCATGACAGTCTATTTTAGCTTTCTCCACTGAGGTGCTCAACCCACCTGATCTGGGGCACAATCGCAGTGGTTCTCCTAGTGCTACCTTAGCCGATAGAGCGGAACGTAAGGTACCAAAACATAGGAGCCGGGCAAACCCAACATGTGACCAAAATCATGAGTCGGAGCCGATGCATATAGTGCTATAAGTTCGGGGTGCCGCACTTGTGAAAGTGTACGGACTTCTCACACCAGATAAAAGGGTAATGAAGCCCCTGGCGTGGTTTGCCGTACCATGGTGTACGGGTGCGATCATGTTATGTAATAAACACATATATTCAAAGGGGACAATGCAAAAAATAGACAAAAAGCTATGCATTGTTTTACAAATAGGCTATTTATCAAGGCCGAACGATACAAGTAGTGCGATAAGCAAAAAAGATATTAGACTATTTAACATGTCCTGACCAGGCACAGGCCGCGGAATTTAGAAACAGATATATCGCTCGAAATAGAGACCACCTGAGAATTCCGGAATGCGGCGTAGCTTTGTCTGCTTTCCTGGATCTTGCATCGTCTGTGCGGCAACACTGCCGAACAGGTATCCAGAGTATGGAGTCCTGAAAGTAAAAAAGAAAAATCCGGCAGCCCCTAGTACGTTTGACGCCGTTTTGTAGGCATGGCGTTAATGTGCCCCTGCCCCTGTGCCCATGGAATTTTAAGGGCGTAATTGTGTACTCGAGGTACTTGCTCCGCTATGTTGCGATGGCTGGGGTCGGGACCGTATTGCTACGCTTGCTTTGATCATGCCAGGTGGTCTTGTTGCAGGTTACTCCGGGCGCGCTTTGCATTGTCCGGTTTTTTAACGGCCGGACTGGAGAGTTGCCTTGAAAGGCTGCTTTGTACTTCCGCTGCGAGGGCCGCCGTGTGCTCTTCCATACGGATGGAGCGTTCTGTGTTTCCACTGACCGTAATTACTCCTCGAGGGCCTGGCATCTTGAGCTTGAGATATGCGTAGTGCGGCACCACATTGAATTTAGCGAATGCGGTTCGTCCGAGCAGGGCATGATTGCCACTGCGGAATGGCACTATATCGAAGATTAACTCTTCGCTTCGGAAGTTATCCGGAGATCCGAAGACCATATCAAGTGTTATCGAGCCTGTGCAATTGGCCTCTACACCTGGTATGACGCCTTTAAAGGTCGTCCTTGTGGGCTTGATCCTTGATGGATCTATGCCCATTTTCCGCACTGTATCCTGATAAAGCAGGTTCAGGCTACTGCCGCCGTCCATGAGGACTCTTGTGAGATGAAATCCGTCCATGATTGGGTCGAGGACCAGTGCGGCAAAACCGCCGTGGCGGATGCTAGTGGGGTGATCCCTTCCATTGAAAGTGATCGGGCAGGAGGACCATGGGTTGAACTTTGGGGCGACTGGCTCCATTGCGTATACGTCCCGTAGCGCATGCTTCCTCTCCCGCTTGGGAATGTGGGTCGCGTATATCATGTTCACCGTCCGCACTTGTGGGGGAAACCCTTTCTGTCCATTGTTGTTCGGCGGCCTGGGCTCCTCCTCGTCGTCGCTGTTCAGCCCCTTGTCCTTGTGTTCGGATCTTAACTTGCCTGCCTGCTTGAACACCCAACAATCCCTGTTGGTGTGATTGGCTGGCCTTTCGGGGGTGCCGTGAATCTAGCACGAGCGATCGAGTATCCGGTCCAAACTGGACGGGCCCTAGGTATTCTTTTTAAATGGCTTTTTCCGCTGACCGGATTTATAGCCTCTGAATCCGGCATTGACTGCCGTATCCTCATTGCTGTCGCTGCTAACGCGGCGCTTTTGATTATTTCGACATGACCTGCCATTTTTGTCCTTTGTATCCGAATTACCGGGCTTCTTCGATAAGTTGTTGTTGCGAGCTAGCCAGCTATCTTCGCCCGCGCAAAAGCGGGTCATGAGTGTCGTGAGGGCTGCCATGGTTTTCGGCTTTTCCTGTCCCAGGTGCCGGGCAAGCCACTCGTCACGGATGTTATGTTTGAAGGCCGCTAGGGCCTCTGCGTCCGGACAATCGGCTATCTGATTTTTCTTTGTTAGGAACCGTGTCCAGAATTGCCTGGCCGATTCTTCTGGCTGCTGAATTATGTGGCTTAGGTCGTCGGCATCCGGTGGCTGCACATAGGTCCCCTGAAAGTTGTCGAGGAATGCGGCTTCCAGGTCCTCCCAAGAACCGATTGAGTCCGCTGGTAGGCTGTTAAGCCAGTGCCGGGCTGGTCCTTTAAGCTTGAGGGGTAGGTATTTGATGGCATGCAGATCATCGCCACGTGCCATGTGGATGTGAAGGAGATAATCCTCAATCCATACTGCCGGATCTGTCGTACCATCGTACGACTCGATATTGACGGGTTTAAAACCCTCTGGGATTTTATGATCCATTACTTCGTCTATGACGCATAGTGGGTGTGCGGCGCCCCTGTACTGGGCTATGTCACGACGCAGCTCGGAAGAGCTGTGCCTGCTGTGTTCGGCCCGGCCGAATTTATTGTGTCCAGAGTGAAGATCATCACGTGTCTTCGGGCGTCCGCGCGATCCATAGATCGATCTTGTTTGCTTTGTTTTATCCTCCAGTACGTCTCGCAGGTCTGGCTCGTTTTCCCGTGCCTTATTCGAGCGGCATCGGGGCATGGCTTGCTTAAGGGCTCGACAGGCCTCTCTGTTGCGGCCACGGGGTGGCCGGTCTGCCATGTCATATGCTTCCCCCTTTGATTGGGGTAGCGGCCTGCGCTTAGGATAATTTTTGAAGGGGCGCCCGAGTTTATATTCTTCGGCCGCAAGGACTTCAGTCCATCTATCAGCTAGCAGATCTTGATTAGCTCTAAGCTGTTGCTGCTTTTTCTTTAGGCTGTTGGCCGTGGCTAGAAGCCTGCGTTGAAAACGCTCTTGTTCGGCGGGGTCTGATGGTACGACGAATTCGTCGTCGTCGAGGCTTGCCTCGTCTTCGGAGGGAGGCATGTAGTTATCATCCTCAACCTATTGCTCTGCCGCTCTCTCCTGAGGGTTGGCTTTTCCATCTTCCTGCGCCGAATCTTGCTGGTTCTGGTGTTCTTCGGCGCTGTCCGGGGTAGCATTATCTCCCGTGCCGGAATCACCGTTTCTGCTGTGGCGGGATTTAGAGCGGCGCCGTTGGTGCCGGCGTTTTTGCGGTTTTTTCGAGTTGTCGTCTTCCGCTGCTCCATCGCCATCCGCATCCTTTGGAGCATCCACCATGTATATGTCATATGATGAGGTGGCGGTCCAGCGCCCTACAGGTGCTGGCTCTTGTTCGTCTCCTCCTTCGTCGTCCATACCGTCGAAGTCTTCAGAGCCGAAGTCAAGCATGTCGGTTAAATCGTCGACAGTGGCTATTAAGTGGGTGGTGGTTGGGCTTTGAATTTCTTCGTCGCCCGAATCCCAACCTCGCAGACCATAGTCCGGCCTGGGCTCTCCTGATAAAGAGAGAGACTTGAGGGAATTCAGGATATCGCCAAAACGTGAGCACTAAAAGATGTCCGCGGCGGTGAACTCCATTACACGCGCCCAATCAGATTCGATCGGCGGGGGCGCGGAAGGCTCGGAGTTCGGAGAAGAGTCCGGCTCCTTGGAGTCCTGGGCCGTGCGGAGTACGGGGCTGGCATTTGGCTCGATCACCTTTGAGTTCGCATCCCCCGAGGTGACGTCCAACCGTTCATCCTCAGAGAACGCAGCGGGCTCCGAGTCAAAGATCGGGGCCGGAGCGTGTGCGGCCTCCAGAGTGCTATTCGGAGGCAGAGCTATATCATGCCCCTCGGAATAGCGCGACGCGCTTGGCTGTGGCTCGAACCCGTCGAAGATCAAGTCTCCGCGGATATCAGCCGTGTAGTTTAAGCTTCCAAACCTGACTTGATGGCCAGGGGCGTAGCTTTCGATCTGCTCTAGATGACCAAGCGAATTGGCCCGCAGAGTGAAGCCGCCGAAGACGAAGATTTGTCCGGGGAGGAAAGTCTCACCCTGGACCTCATCGTTGTTGATGATCAAAGGAGCCATCGGGCCTAAAAGCGACGACACAGAGGAACTCTCAATGAAAGCACCAATGTCAGTGTCAAAACCGACGGATCTCGGGTAGGGGGTCCCGAACTGTGCGTCAAGGTCGTATGGTAACAGGAGACAAGGGACACTTTATTTTACCCAGGTTTGGGCCCTCTCGATGGAGGTAAAGCCCTACTCCTGCTAGATTAATATTGATGATATGGGTAGTACAAGAGTGGATCTACCACGAGATCAAGGAGGCTAAACCCTAGAAGCTAGCCTATGGTATGATTGTGTATGATGATGGTTGTCCTACGGACTGCAACCCTCCGGTTTATATAGACACCGGATAGGGTTAGGGTTTATACAGAGTCGATTACAATGGTAGGAGATCTCGAATATCCGCACGCCTAGCTTGCCTTCCACGCCAAGAAAAGATCCTTCCGGACACGGGACGAAGTCTTCAATCTTGTATAGTTCGGCTGTCCGAACACCCCCTAATCCAGGACTCCCTCAACAGGATTTCTGCCAATCTGGGTGTTTGATTCACAACAATTGGAAGATCACAGGATGCAAAAAAGCATGGTGAGGTTAAGTCAAACCACAAGAAAATGTACGGTTATAATGCTATTATGCTACTATCTCTTAGTCTTGTGCTTGATGAATAGGAATATGAAAAGGAGGAGAAGTGGAAATTATAATTCCTATGGTTTTTCTTTCAAGTAGACACTAAAGGAACAAATCCTACAGTTTTCCTTTGCTCCATTCCTTTGCACCAAATTCATGAAAAGTAGTACCATAGGAAACTTTCCAATTCCGATGTTTTTCATTCACTTTTACTTTCAAGCACTGGCGATTCTAGTAGGCAGGCTTGAGCAAGGAAAATCCTTCACTAAAAAACTGTTTTTGTGCTACTTCTATTACTTTGGACCCAGGCCACTGCCATACTAGCTCAACTCCCAGGCCCATCGACAAATGCACATTCAAACGCGCAGAGATAAATAATGATGGCGTTCAAGAGAGTCCATCACGGATAGCTAAGTTGCCTGGTTCCTTACTGCTTGTCATATAGTAGGATAAAATAATCATATTTCCCGTTACTATGAGTGCTCAGTGGACAATATATATAACATGTAGAGTAAAAAGAGATGCAACAAGTGTACAACCTCTTTGGCGAAGCCATGTCGATCTCAGCGTGATTGGGTTGGCCGGTGAGGATGCTCCGGCTGACTTTGCTGTCGGAGGAGGGGAAGAGGATCTTAGGCGTCTGGAGATGGAGCCCGAGGTACTGCTCCGCTATGATGGAGGGTTTCGTCGTTGGAGCAGCTCCGGTGAGTTGTACGACACCGAGGCTGAAGCAGGACAAGACAGACAACAAACAACGTTAACCTGAGTGGAATTCTAATAGCATCTCCAATACATGACGTAAAATACATAACCACAAAGTGCTAGATGCAAAAAAAAATCAGCCGCTCATCTCTGAACTTAACTGTCGAAACTGAACTTAACTGCCGAAACTGAATTTTGTTTTTGAAATTGAATTTTGCTGTCGAAACTGAACGCACTAGCAAGATGAGGCTACACGTCAGTCGAATGACTTCTTCATCTCTGGTCAGTCGATTTTGCAGCCGTTGGATACGAAATCAAGAGCCTGCGGTTCATCTTCAACCTCGACCCCCTGAGCCGCCAGCCACCACCGGCCAAACAGCAGCCCCCCGCCGCCAGCTGCCGATGGTGCGCCGCCCCGCCCACCCCGAAAACACTCCCCACCACCGGTCCGCCGCTGCCCCGGCCATCCCTCTAGGCCCCCCGTGCCGAGCTTTTTCTCCGGCGATCCCCACGCCACCGCCCCGCCAATGCCCCGCCACCGCCGTCGACCGCCGCCCCATCCTGAACCCTAAGATAGATAGTGGGGTACCTCTCCGGCGAGCCCCCCTCCCCGCTGCGTCTGGTTCTTCCTTCACCCCGGCGAGCCCCCCACCCCCTGAAAATCGACTGACCCAAAAGTCAATTCAGTCGACTGAAGTGTAGCTAAATCGGAGCAGCATCACAAGCAAGAGCAAAAGCGAGAGCAGCAGCGCAAGCAAGAGCAATAGCAAGAGCAGACCAGGCAGGGGACCGAGAGCAAGAGCAGAGCAGCAGCGCGAGCGAGAGCTAAAGCAGCAGCAGCTCCTACTGATGTGGACGTTGCCGCCGAGGGAGTGACGTCGTGGAGGAAGTGGCCGGCGACGCCGCCGTGGATGGAGCCGTGCCGTGTCGGCTCGGGACCGAGCACCGGCAGCACCGTGAGATCGAATCAAGAAGAAAATGCGGCGATTAGTGTACAAACTCTTTGGTGGCTCCGATTAGGCCGCAGCTTCATCCGAGGAAACGGTGATGATGATGCTCTTCCGGTGGTGCAGGTGAAGACGGCGGTGCGGGAATGGAGGTGGCGCGAAAGACGAGGGGAACGTCGGGGCAGCTCCTTGGAGGTGCAGGACGGGGTGGTGTCACACCCTGATTTTCATGCCACAACACTTAAGCTAATAAATCATGATAAAATGTGGTTTGACAAAAACTTTTGAGTGTTTTGTCTTTGCTTTGATTGAATGTTTGACTGCTGTTCGCAAGTGCTCTAAAAATCAAATAAATCCTCCAACTCTTATACTCCTTCTCCTTGATCCAAAACCTTTTCCCAATGATCATGCCATGTGTATAGAGCAACATAGTATTTCCTTACAAAAATAATTTGGCCAAAAAGTATTTTCAAAAAATAGTTTTCCAAAAACCCCTGAATTGAGGTTTGCACTGCAAGTACCTAATTAATGGCAGTAAAAATCTTTCCAAAAATATATTTGACTCCTATTAGATATGGGATACCCAGAAACCATAAAAATATAATTTTAAAAGTTATTTTCCTATTTTATTTGAAGGTTTTTTCTTAAGGGCATAAATGGTCTTTAATAGGTTAAAATTATTTTAAAGCTTTAAAAATATTTGAGAAAAATTAGGGAGACTCAATGGACATATATTTTCCATATATATGAGCTTCAACATATGGTCATGATCAAAATATTGGACAAAGCCCTCCAGAACCATTTCAGCTCATTTCAAATATCTGAAATATTTCTACAAGAAATATTTTCAAATAAATCCAGGAAAATCCTAGCATGTCACATATGACATATTTGAGGATCTAGCAAATCCTCATGCCTTGAAGATCAATAAAACATCATCAAACCCCCTCAAAACCCTTTCATCCAGAACAAATTTGAACAACTCTACATTGCCAAGTGTGTCCTTTTGATCTGAATTTTTGTGGACATGTTCAAATCCTCAAATGATGACACTACACCAAGTGGTGCATCAAGGAGAATAGATTTGCATGACTAAATCTTGGTAAAACCATTTTTGTTGATTTCTAGGGTTTACCAAAGTTACATGGGCTACTTTGCCCAAATGTGCTCAAACTTGGTGGAACACCCTACTTCTATGTGCCATTCCATCCTGTTAATTATCATGGGAAGTGGAATTAATTTTCTTGCCCAAACCAAAAACAAACACCTTCTGCCATTTTTCCAAAATCATCATTTCGACCTCTTCCACTATTCTCCATGAGCTCAACTTTTTACCAGAGCTTAATCTAGTCACCTTCTACCTCCAGTAATTCTCCCCCTTCAACAACTCAATTATTGGAGGGGTAAAACCCCACTTTCTCTCTCTGGACAGCCCATTTCCCTTTCTCCCTCAACCTCTCTCCTCTCCTACTGGCTGTCCAGGGCATCCAAGGCCCTCTCCCCTTTGTTTACTCCTCCCTAAACAACCTAGACACAAGTGGCCACACCCTACAAGCCAAAGGCATGCCCTGGCATGCAATTGGCGTGCTCTAGAGCGCGCTACAGTGCACACCCGCACTGTAGCTGCCCCCTTCCAACCGCCTCCGTCCTCCTAGGGCCTCCCCCTCGTGTCCCCCGAGGTCACCTCGACGTCTGCACTACGCTAGACTGTCGTCCCCCTCCTTTCTCTCCCTCTCCGGCTCTCCTCGCATGCGGACAGAGCGCCGCCCGAGCGCGGCAGTCGCTGGCCGCGGCGGGGACCCGCTTTGCCACATTCCCCGCTCCCTCTCTTCTCCCCCTGGGTGTAGTCCACCTCCACAAACTCCCTAGACTCGGTGCAACACCTTCCCGAGGCCCGTAGCGACGAGCACGAGCTTGCCGGCGCACGAGCCCACGGTGCACCATCGCCCCGCCATAAAAGGCCACCCCAGGCCCTCTCTGGCCTCCGTTCGCTCTCTCTCCCTCCCAGCGACCCCCTGGACCAACCCACTCCCCTCCTCGCGCTCTCCATCCACCACCATGGCCGGAGCCTTGCTGTCGGCCTCCGCCTAAATTCTCACCCACCACTCCTCCTCCTC
Organism: Aegilops umbellulata; assembly: GCA_032464435.1. Lineage (NCBI taxonomy): Eukaryota > Viridiplantae > Streptophyta > Magnoliopsida > Poales > Poaceae > Aegilops > Aegilops umbellulata. The sequence goes on along the minus strand of CP136055.1, from coordinate 230,074,997 downwards.
CCCCCTAGACTGCACTAGAGCACCTCCACCGTCACCGCGAGCCCCTCCCGTGCTTCTCCCCCTCCTCCCCGTGGCTGTTCCGTCGATTTCCACCACCACCGTCAGCCTCGTCCGCCGCGGTCGACGCCCTGCTCGACCCGGTGCCCCTGGGCGACCGTGCCACCCACGGTTGGACGCGGCCAGGTCCCCTGAGCACGCCGGTGAGCAGAACATCGCCGGAGACGCCCTGTAGAGCCGGCAACCGGCATCGAGCGCCTCCTCTGTCTCCTGTCGCACCCTTGCGGGAGGTGGAGGACGAACCTGAACGGAGGGCCCCGCCTTGTTTAAGTGGACACGGGCTCTGCCCGCTGACACCTTCGCTCGGGGAAGGCGTATTTCCCCGAGTATGCCTCCTGCGTCGACAGCCCGCGCTCGGCCGAGCAGCTGGGCCGGCCCGCTGCCTATCTCCCGCCTTGCGCGCATGATAAGGGTAAAGCCCCCTTTCCCTTTTTCTTTTTCCAAGTAGACTTCAAAAGCACTTAAATAAATCAAATCAACTCCAAATTTGATGATTCAAATTTCTAGGGGATCCACAAATCATGATCTATCACATGGTGCTATTTGCACATTTTTCCAGAATCTTTCTCTTCAGAAATATTTATTAAAGCCCCATTTTCCATTTCTGTGATGAACTTTAGAAAATCATAGAGAGCTCAAATTTCATCCAAATGCCATGATTCAAATTCCTAGGTGTTTCTAAGTTCATAACTTAGTTTATGAACATTTTCATTAATACTTTCTGTACCACATAAATTATCGAGCCATTTCTTCATATTTATCAACTTTGCAAATTCATAGGAAATTCATTTGAACTCCAAATCCAGTAAAACCAATTCCTAGATGCTTCTAAAATCATCCTTTGTTAAATGGGTGCCTTTGCTCATTTTTCAAAATAATATTTCTGCACACTTCTTGCAAATCCACAAACCCCTTGATTCCATCATATCGAAATGTTTAGAAATATCCATTGATCCACTTCCAATGAAATCACTTTGGTCATTCCTCATATGACCAGAGGTATCCAATAAAAGTCAACTTCATATTTTTAGAGCACATTAATTCTTGCCTTGTTGTGTTGCTTATTGTGATTGTTTCCGACGTTAGTTGCCGAAGTAGACGACGTACTTGGAGAAGGACCAGAAGGTCTCAAGACTCTGATGAACCAGGCAAGCAGCCCTTTGACCATGATGAACCATTTTACATCATGATTGCATTTTCGTTGCTTCACTGAGTGCATGATATACCTTGAATGGCAACCTTGCTAGGCTTGCCTCCGTTGCACACTCCATTGATACTTGCATTGTTCATGACTCTACCCTTGCTTAGAGTTGTGTTGGTGGGTTGTAGAAATATGCTATAGTAAACGGCTACGCAAAGTGGGTTAGGGTTATGCATGGAAAGAAACAAGTGTGGTTTGACATACTTGCAAAGAGCCCAGTGGGTGCCACTAATGCCCCTGGGAGATGATGATGAACTAGGTCATTACTTGGTGGAGAGGTAGTGTACCGAGGCTCGATAAAAGTGTTGTTTACAGAGACGGATTGGATTTAAGATTTGTTGACTATCCCAACCTTACATGCGCAACCACTCAACCCTTACATGGGAAAGGGCATTATTGATTACCTAGGCCGATACTAGCTTGGAGCCCGCATTACTAGTGACGGGGGAGAGTTGGTGCTCTCTCTTGGGACGGGGTCGTGCCAGGTAGGGCGGCCATGACTGTTTTCACGGGGCATCGGATACACCGTTGAGTCCCCTCTCGGATGTTACGATCTCGAGTAAGTCTCGTATGATGTACATCGTGAGGATATGGAACAAGGAGTGGACTTCTTGTTAGTGTCGTCTAGGGAAAGATAGTAATCGGGTGCTTACCCCGGGTACTTGAGGTACCGCGGGTCGTGGATGACACGGAAGTTCCCCGGATCTTGTGGGTAAAGTGTGCAACCTCTGCAGAGTGTAAAACTATTCGAATAGCCGTGTCCACGGTCAAGGACAGTTGGATGGTGCTGCTTAGACTACGTCCATATGTTTCTGACAAACAACATGGTTTGGTAAATCTGTTGACGTGATTCGTGAGGAAGTCACGATGAGCTTGAGTATGAGTTGTTCACAACTCTATCCCGATGTTGATGTCTATATCCTCCTGATACTTGTTGCAGACACATTCATATCCTTGATAAATGTTGATCATACTTGCATGAGAAAAACTAGCTTTCTGCAAATATGCCAAATTAGCAGTAGTGCCTTGCATAATTATTCTGTTATCACCCTTGGGTTGCTTGCAAGTACATTCAAAGTACTCATTGGCTTGCCACTGGTTATTTTATTGGCCAGGCATGAAAGATCATGATATGAAGAAGAATACTTCGGTGACGAGCATGCGAGCTAGGACGCTTCCCAGTCAGAATGCCTGTAGGGTTAAGGCAGATGGCATGGGTCCAAGTTGTTATTGAAGATTTCCGCTGCGATGATACACTCAAGACTTGACCATAATGGTCCTACTTGTGTGAAACGGTATGTATGGATGTAAGACTCTTGTTATTCAGCTTCTGTGTGTTCAGTGAGCATTGATCTCTGGATCACTGTACACGTGCATTCAGTGATCTCGAATTATGAGACGGGGTCCCCATAGAGCTGGTATCAGAGCCAGCCTGACTGTAGGAAGCCTTACTTAGCATGATCGTTAGTTAGGGTAAAACTATCTCCAAAACTACTAGTAGTTTTCAAAACTATCTATACTTCTCTTCCCTTCTCAGTTTTTCGAAAACTAAGGTATACTTTCCTTATTGATCTCTTCCCTTTCAAAACCTTTGGTCGCTAGAACCCTTATGCCCCTGACCACGGGATTCCTTGTAACCCTCATGGATAGCCTAGGAGGAGTACACCTTGACAAATACTCACCCACCTCTTCTGAACCCAAGATTCGCGACACCACAACAAGATGATGCCAACAGAAGATACGCCTTTGAAGAATGAGGACTTGAAGACCCAGAGGATGGTGACACCTTTGAATTTGCCCAGGATGATGCAACCCTAGCCTATAATGATCAGGGCATGGGAGATGCAAGATCATGATATACATCGCTAATAGAGCAACTATGTCCTTACCGTTGTTGTATCGGCAACCACCGGTGGATGAGAACCTCGCCATTTGGTCCGCCTCACTATAGTGAGCAGGAAAACGGTTCTCTTCATCCCCCGCTCTTGGTGTTCATGTTGTCATCAACGTAAACGACATGTTGGACCTCTACTATGCCTTGTTAATGTCCTTGCATAAATGATTGCTTACCCGAAACCCTTGACGCCTTAGAAGGCAAAAGGGGTCATCATGATTAAGAAGACAACAGAAGACCGAGTCAATACCTGCTACGAGGAGCCACCTTCACCCCATCACTTCAACAGGCGAGAAGTTGTTGAAGACTCTTCAGGCTCAACCCAGATCGTTTCATCAAACAACTACAAGAGACATAGCAACACCTGGGGAAAACCCATAAGACTGCACGAGGCACGAAGTAAAGCACGACTACTTAGTGTGAGAACCCCGAGGGTAGGATGAGTCGTGTACCCCCTATGCGCAGTCGAGTCCGTATGATGGTTCGAATAGAACCATGACTGTGTGTTGTTTGTTTTTATTTGTTTGTGTTTTGATATAAGTCGCACTTTTGCCCTAGGCAACAAGTACGCAACTATATCACCTGCCTTATTTTGTTGTTTTTGTTTGGCCCTTTTTGGCACTTGTTTGTTTGCACTTGCACTATAGAACCCCCTTTAGGTATTCCCCTCCTCTATGCTACTTTTCCCTATCATCTCTCTCCTCAACTGAAGGCCAGCAAGACAAGATACACCAAGGATTCTACCTCGGCGACCGACTAGAACTGAAGACTTTTGCTATGGCCTCCTAGACTAAGTGCAACCCCTTAGAGTTATGGTTGCCCCTCAAGATTAGAGACCCATTCCTAGACCCTTCGAGACTCCATAAGATACCCCAGCTCGAGTCCTTAACCATGTGCTTAACCCACAGAATTGCAAGAGAACCAGTTAAGCCTCTGTAAACCTCGCACAACACTGGGTTCATTATGGAACTAGTGGACATAGTGAACAAGCACATTATCATCCTAATATAACACCAGGACTGATGATGCCATAAGGAAGACCAGTTTGAGGATATAGGAATAGAGGACAAATGACTTGATGAGTTTATATCAATGACTTTGAGAAATTATATGAGACTATTTAGTGGATTATGAGGCTTTCATGTTGGTAGATGAACTTGGTGGGATCATTAATATAGAGTAGCATAGATTTCATTACCCCTGGATAAATTGGATTTAGTGGGACAATTAAGATCGCAAGCTAAGTTCTTGGAAGTATAAGGATTTGACTGAGCCAGGGGATATGATAGAAGATAGTTGACATTACGAAAATGACTTGGGGGAATAGATAGGAATCCTCGTTGGATATGAGATTTGGATTCAATAGGTTATCCTAGTGGAGTGTGGATGCAGAGTAATTCTACATGGTTCGGAGTAAATTGGATTTAGACTGATAATCTTGATCATGATACCATGTTTCTCGGTGAATGATAAACTAAGAGATTGGATTAATTGTCGGAGTTGATTTAGGGTTCTATATAAGCTTGACCTTGGAGTTTACTCGACAATGATAATGGAAATTGGTGGACTGACTATAGTAAAGATAACCCTTTTCAAGTATTTAAGGATTATAGGACATTAGAAGATCACGTGGAACACCATAAACATTGGATTTGTAGAATTAAATGGATTATGTAGTGATTGATGGAAGCTAATGGGTTGTTGGAGTTGATTCATAGGAAGGAAACAAGATCTTGGAGTGGCTTACGACGTGTTTCCTTAGGATAGAGATGCTTTATCATGGACCTTGGATCAATAGACTGAGCACTTGGATTGTGGTGATTAAATTCAAGCTTAGCAGCTTATATGCTCTACCCATGGATTTTTAGGGGTAGCCATACATATGAGTTTGGGGATTGTAGACATATATGATTTTGTTAGACCTCCTCTCGAGAGTCATGAGGATATGAATAACACGAGTGATGATTGGAGTTGACCTATACGGGATGATTCTTTCGGTGACATGATGTGATTGTTTGGAAGACTAGATAGAACGATTGGCATCTCAGAAACTGTGCTCAAGGATAAGATGATAAACGTTCACTCGCACACTAGAATCCTTGAAACCCTTGAGCCCTACCAAGCTACAACATGGTCGGACCATGACCGTGGGTCTTGACTCTAGATCGAGAACACCTTGGACCATACTCAACCGTGACCACCACCAATACCCCCATCCTACTATATGTACCTCATGAACAAAGTCTTCACGGAGTACTCGAACAAGTTAGTTGCCATCTTTCCTTGATGACATACTTGCCTACCCGAAGACGGAAGAAGAACCGTTCAGCTGGTTAGACGACATTTGAACACCGCCATGCCAAGAAGGAAGAACTACACCGACCACCATCATCAAGAAGTAAACCTCCGCGTTCAAGACCAGGTGTATCTACAAGCCACTTCTTCAAAGGAACCCAACATTTCCATGACAAGGAAACCCACACCAAGATTCATTGACCCTCTTCGAGATCACTCCAAGGCTCAACAACCCCCTTTGAGATCACTTCGAGACGAAGAGTAGACGACTACCAGCTAGAGTTGCCACCTGAGTTACCCACAGTGCACAACGTTTTCCACGCGACACACCCCCGAAAGTGTTTCCAACTTCCTAACTAGCCCGATCCCTACCAGGGCATCAATCACCAAACCATTGACCCCCAGCCCAACCTGACCTAACGCGAGAGACCCCTTAGCAACATGGATCAAGCAAGAGCGCCATACACGAAGCCACACCATCAAGTACTTCAAGTTCAATGGAGCACCAAACAAAAGTAGAAGCAGTATGAGGACGTGAAGACTACCCCAAATCCAAGTTTCCGTATTCCTTTCCGCGCCTAGTCCGGGAATCTCGGGGACGAGATTCTTGTAAGGGGGTAGGTCTGTCACACCCTGATTTTCATGCCACAACACTTAAGATAATAAATCATGATAAAATGTGGTTTGACAAAAACTTTTGAGTGTTTTGTCTTTGCTTTGATTGAATGTTTGACTGCTGTTTGCAAGTGCTCTAAAAATCAAATAAATCCTCCAACTCTTATACTCCTTCTCCTTGATCCAAAACATTTTCCCAATGATCATGCCATGTGTATAGAGCAATATAGTATTTCCTTACAAAAATAATTTGGCCAAAAAGTATTTTAAAAAATTAGTTTTCCAAAAACCCCTGAATTGAGGTTTGCACTTCAAGTACCTAATTAAGGGCAGTAAAAATCTTTCCAAAAATATATTTGACTCCTATTAGATATAGGATACCCAGAAACCATAAAAAATATAATTTTAAAAGTTATTTTCCTATTTCATTTAAATGCTTTTTCTTAAGGCCATAAATGGTCTTTAATAGGTTAAAATTATTTTAAAGCTTTAAAAATATTTGAGAAAATTAGGGAGACTCAATGGACATATATTTTCCATATATATGAGTTTCAACATATGGTCATGATCAAAATATTGGACAAAGCCCTCCAGAACCATTTCAGCTCATTTCAAATATTTGAAATATTTCTATAAGAAATATTTTCAAATAAATCCAGGAAAATTCCAGCATGTCACATATGACATATTTGAGGATCTAGCCAATCCTCATGCCTTGAAGATCAAGAAAACATCATCAAACCCCCTCAAAACCCTTTCTGTCCAGAACCAAATTTGAACAACTCTACATTGCCAAGTGTGTCCTTTTGATATGAATTTTTGTGGACATGTTCAAATCCTTAAATGATGACACTACACCAAGTGGTGCATCAAGGAGAATATATTTGCATGACTAAATCTTGGTAAAACCATTTCTGCTGATTTCTAGGGTTTACCAAAGTTACATTGGCTACTTTGCCCAAATGTGCTCAAACTAGGTGGAACACCCTACTTCTATGTGCCATTCCATCTTGTTAATTATCATGGCAAGTGGAATTAATTTTCTTGCCCAAACCAACAACAAACACCTTCTGCCATTTTTCCAAAATCATCATTTCGACCTCTTCTACTATTCTCCATGAGCTCAACTTTTTACCAGAGCTTAATCTAGTCACCTTCTACCTCCAGTAATTCCCCCCTTCAACAACTCAATTATTGGAGGGGTAAAACCCCACTTTCTCTCTCTGGACAACCCATTTCCCTCTCTCCCTCAACCTCTCTCCTCTCCTATTGGCTGTCCAGGGCATCCAAGGCCCTCTACCCTTTGTTTACTCCTCCCTAAACAACCTAGACACAAGTGGCCACACCCTAAAAGCCAAAGGCATGCCCTGGCATGCAATTGGCGTGCTCCAGAGCGTGCTATAGTGCACACCCGCACTGTAGCCGCCCCCTTCCAACCGCCTCCGGCCTCCTAGGGCCTCCCTCTCATGTCCCCCGAGGTCACCTCGACGTCCGCAGCACGCTACACTGTCGTCCCCCTCCTCTCTCTCCCTCTCCAGCTCTCCTCGCGTGCGGACAGAGCGCCGCCCGAGCGCACCAGTCGCTGGCCGCGGCGGGGACCCGCTTTGCCGCATTCCCCTCTCCCTCTCTTCTCCCACTGGGCGTAGTCCACCTCCACGAACTCCCTAGACTCAGCGCAGCACCTTCCCGAGGCCCGTAGCGACGAGCACGAGCTCGCCGTCGCACGAGCCCACGGTGCACCATCGCCCCACCATAAAAGGCCACCCCCGGGCCCTCTCTGGCCTCCGTTCGCTCTCTCTTCCTTCCAGCGACCCCCTGGACCAACCCACTCCCCTCCTCGCGCTCTCCATCCGCCACCATGGCCGGAGCCTTGCCGTCGGCCTCCGCCAAAATTCGCACCCACCACTCCTCCTCCCCCTAGACCGCACTAGAGCACCTCCACCATCATCACGAGCCCCTCCGTGCTTATCCCCTCCTCCCCGTGGTTGTTCTGTCGAGTTCCACCACCACCGTCAGCCTCGTCCACCGCGGTCGATGCCCTGCTCGACCCGGTGCCCCTGGGCGACCGTGCCACCCACGGTTGGACGCGATCGGGTCCCCTGAGCACGCCGGTGGGCAGAACATCGCCGCAGACGCCCTGTAGCACCGGTGACCGGCGTCGAGCGCCTCCTCTGTCTCCTGTCGCACCCGCGCGGGAGGTGGAGGACGAACCTGACAGGAGGGCCCTCGCCTCGTTTAAGTGGACACGGGCTCTGTCCGCTGACGCCTTTGCTCGGGGAAGGCGTATTTCCCCGAGTACGCCTCTTGCGTCGACAGCCCGCGCGCGGCCGAGCAGCTGGGGCGGCCCGCTGCCTATCTCTCGCCTTGCGCGCATGATAAGGGTAAAGCCCCCTTTCCCTTTTTCTTTTTCCGAGTAGACTTCAAAAGCACTTAAATAAATCAAATCAACTCCAAATTTGATGATTCAAATTTCTAGGGGATCCACAAATCATGATCTATCACATGGTGCTATTTGCACATTTCTCCAGAATCTTTCTCTTCAGAAATATTTATTAAAACCCCATTTTCCATTTCTGTGATGAACTTTAGAAAATCATAGAGAGCTCAAATTTGATCGAAATGCCATGATTCAAATTCCTAGGTGTTTCTAAGTTCATAACTTAGTTTATCAACATTTTTATTAATACTTTTTGTACCACATAAAGTATTGAGCCATTTCTTCATATTTATCAACTTTGCAAATTCATAGGAAATTCATTTGAACTCCAAATCCAGCAAAACCAATTCCTAGATGCTTCTAAAATCATCCTTTGTTAAATGGGTGCCTTTGCTCATTTTTCAAAATAATATTTCTGTACACTTCTTGCAAATCCACAAACCCCTTGATTCCATCACATCGAAATGTTTAGAAGTATCCATTGATCCACTTCCAATGAAATCACTTTGGTCATTCCTCATATGACTAGAGGTATCCAATAAAAGTCAACTTCATATTTTTAGAGCACATTAATTCTTGCCTTGTTGTGTTGCTTATTGTGATTGTTTTCGACGTTAGTTGCCGAAGTAGACGGAGTACTTGGAGAAGGACCAGAAGATCTCAAGACTCTGATGAACCAGGCAAACATTCCTTTGACCATGATGAACCATTTTACATCATCATTGCATTTTCGTTGCTTCACTGAGTGCATGATATACCTTGAATGGCAACCTTGCTAGGCTTGCCTCCGTTGCATACTCCATTGATACTTGCATTGTTCATGACTCTACCCTTGCTTAGAGTTGTGTTGGTGGGTTGTAGAAATATGCTATAGTAAACGGCTACGCAAAGTGGGTCAGGGTTATGCATGGAAAGAAACAAGTGTGGTTTGACATACTTGCAAAGATCCCAGTGGGTGCCACTAATGCCCCTGGGAGATGATGGTGAACTAGGTCACTACTTGGTGGAGAGGTAGTGTACCGAGGCTCGATAAAAGTGTTGTTTACAGAGACGGATTAGATTTGAGATTTGTCGACTGTCCCAACCTTACATGCGCAACCACTCTACCCTTATATGGGAAAGGGCATTATTGATTACCTAGGACGATACTAGCTTGGAGCCCGCATTACTAGTGATGGGTGAGAGTTGGTGCTCTCTCTCGGGACGGGGTCGTGCCAGGTAGGGCGGCCATGACTGTTTTCACAGGGCACCGGATACACCGTTGAGTCCCCTCTCATATGTTACGATCTCGAGTGAGTCTCGTATGATGTACATCGTGAGGATATGGAACAACGAGTGGACTTATTGTTAGTGTCGTCTAGGGAAAGATAGTGATCGGGTGCTTACCCCGGGTACTTGAGGTACTGCGGGTCCTGGATGACACGGAAGTTCCCCGGATCTTGTGGGTAAAGTGTGCAACCTCTGCAGAGTGTAAAACTATTCGAATAGCCGTGTCCACGGTCAAGGACAGTTGGGTGGTGTTGCTTAGACTACGTCCATATGTTTCTGACAAACAACACGGTTTGGTAAATCTATTGACGTGATTCGTGAGGAAGTCACGATGAGCTTGAGTATGAGTTGTTCACAACTCTATCACGATGTTGATGTCTGTATCCTCCTGATACTTGTTGCAGACGCATTCATATCCTTGATAAATGTTGATCATACTTGCATGAGAAAAACTAGCTTTCCACAAAAATGCCAAATTAGCAGTAGTGTCTTGCATAATTATTCTGTTATCACCCTTGGGTTGCTTGCGAGTACATTCAAAGTACTCATTGGCTTGCCACTGGTTATTTTATTGGCCAGGCATGAAAGATCATGATATGAAGAAGAATACTTCGGTGACGAGCATGCGAGCTAGGACGCTTCCCAGTCAGAATGCCTGTAGGGTTAAGGCAGATGGCATGGGTCCAAGTTGTTATTGAAGATTTCCGCTGCGATGATACACTCAAGACTTGACCATAATGGTCCTACTTGTGTAAAACAGTATGTATGGATGTAAGACTCTTGTTATTCAGCTTCTGTGTGTTCAATGAGCATTGATCTGTGGGATCACTGTACACGTGCATTCGGTGATCTTGACTTATGAGTCGGGGTCCCCACAGGTGGCTGAACCGGCGGGACGATGAGATCGACGACGGATCCTCATCCAGTACTGTGGATGAGGGACGTCGAGGTGTTGCTATGGACGACGTCGTCGGGGAAGAGGCTCCGGCTAGGTGGTGGACGGAGCAGGGTGTGGGGTTTCGTCGCCGGTTTTCGCGGCCTCGGTGTACGAATGGGTGGGCGGATGGGATGGCAGTGGGAAACCATGGCTTAGAGACGCACTTGTCCGAAATGTGGGGTAAGTTACGAAAGTACCCCCACCGATTTGAGGCGGTTCTTTCGGTTCAGGGGTACCAAGGGCATTTCGCGTGTCAGGATTTCACAGGAGGTGGGAGTTTTCGCGCGCGTTGTAATTTCGGAATAGCAAGGCGCGGGTTGAGATGGAGGGAGTTGTCGGAGCACAACAAGACAAAGATATATCTTAAATATTTCGGGCTAACAAGGCGCGGGTTGAGATGGAGGGAGTTGTTGGAGCACAACGAGACAAAGATATATCTTAAATATTTCGGGCTAACAAGGCGCGGGTTGAAGAGGCGTGAGTTTCGCAACATGATAGACGGAGACGCTAGCTTGATTTTTTGGCATAACAAGGCACAACTTGAAATTTCGGAAGAACAAGCTTAACGTGTACCCAAAAAAAGACAATTTGCACCTCAACACGCACAACACACACACAAACACCATTTAGGCTAGAGTAAGGTACACGTGCATTGCACGCATGAGATTTGGCAACCAAATTATGAATAAATACCACATTATAGCATGCAAGCTTTGAGTCATATATGCATGATGTAGATGTTCATTTAATTCTTATAGTTCATTTCATTCAAAATCATCTAGTTTTTATAAGAAAGATAATCTATTTTATGATTCATGGAATTATGCGTCGTAAGACATAAAGTAAAAACAAATAATGGCAAATCATGTAGAAAAACATTTGGGCAATTCTGATACAGAAGATTCTAGAACAAATAAGAAGTGCTTGTGTTTTGATGTTTGTGCATTATGCTTAAGTTCAACCATGGAGTCTTCTAGATTATACATGTGGCGAAATCTGGTGGAATCTAGATGATATCCAACGGCCAGTAGTGCTCAAATTTGCCATCTTTGGACCATCGGATTCGCCTCATCCAACGACCATCTTTCAAAGTTAAAGTTACCCGCACACAATATAAAAAAATATAAAATATAATATATATAGGGGTATAGATATAGATATGTGATGCGAAAGCTTCCCATCATCTCCAATTAGAATAGTGTGTCCATGCACGGATGCGACATGACTAAATGATGTCTGCCATCGGTATCTCAGATTCAAATCAGTCTGACCTTGTTCAATGTGTATACATTACAACATGCTCGTTTCCAAACCACACCGCGCAGATCTCCGTTATATTCATGCATGCATGGGTTTCAAACATCAGGATCTCTCATTCAAATATTTGAATTCAACTTTACATTGATTATGACCTCACCTATTCTTCTACACCCACACAGTAGTCTTCTCTTTATAATTGTACGACTAACTTTCTCTCGTGCATGCATGCACACACACTACCAGTCGGCATTATCCATCGCACGCATGCAATCTTTTTCTTTAGGCCGGTCTCCCATAAAGGCACACACCCACACACATCCTCCTCTCCATCATATCGGGCATTCTTTATCTCTCACGCGTGCATGCGCAACGATCGATGTTCCTCTATGTATGTGTGTATATAGCTAGGTCTTTCATAGTTTTCCACACAAACCGATCGATCGGTATATCCAATGAGGTCTCACCCTCTTTCCCATGTCCTCATCGATCAATCTATACCTCTCTATATAGGATTAACATATATATCTAATACACCCACATTAATTATATATCCAACGTCCCCCTCTCATCATCCATGCCTTCCGCTTCATCTCTTAGACGCGTGCACAATTGCGAAGACAGGGGGAAGTAAGGGCCCTGCCCCCTCCCCCCCTAACATCACTATATATCGAGGCTAATATGAATGTGATCATTAGAAAATTGCTGCTAAAAATGGTCTAAGTTCATGAATTGACCCTCCTCGTAAAGGAATAGCAATGCTTGGCCCCCTGGCTCATTTATTTTTCATGGCTCCACCACTGCGCGCAACAGCGCACGTGTTCGCCCCCTCTCTCTAAATATCAATCTCGCACTTGTGCATTCCTTCATAGTCTTCCTCCACTCGGCCCCTCACACCATCTTCTAGCCCCCACCGGATTTTGCCACATGTACAATCTAGCATACTCCATGGTTGAACTTAAGCGTAATGCACAAACCTCAAAACAACAGTGGTTCTCTTCTGTTCTAGAATCTTCCGTATCATAACTGCCCAAACTTTTTTTCTAGTTGAATTGCCATTATTTGTTTTTACTTTATGCTTTACAATGCACAATTCCATGAATCATAAAATAGATTAAGGGCTTCTTTGATTCAAAGGATTCTCAAAGGAATTTTGGAGGATTCTAATCATTAGGAATTTTTCCTATCTTGGTTGTTTTATTTGTAGGATTGTAAACCATAGGAATTTTTCCATATGATTCATTTGCACTAGATTTCATAGGAAACATCCCATCCACTCAAACCGCTTTGAAAGAATTCTGTGTTTTTTCTATGCACAATCAAACACTCGTACAACCCCGTAGGACTCAAGACGACATTCCACTATAATCCCATGTTTTTCCTATTCCCGCGTTCTTAGCTTTTTTATAAAAACTTATTGATTTTGAATGAGATGAACTACAAGAATTAAACGAAGGGCTACATCAGGCATATATGACTCAGAGCTTACATGCTATAGTGTGGTATTTATTCATAATTTGGTTGCAAAATCTGATGCGTGCAATGCACGTGTACCTTACTAGTACTTCGAGTATGTGCAAAACACGTAAATTAGAATACCAATGGCACGCTACAAAGTGTCTCTCTTACAGTTCATGAAGCCACGTGGCACATGTGGAGGCGTTGTCGCGACCTCCTTGCGTGGATTGATCATAGTGATGTGCTGCTGGTTCCAGAAGAATGTACTCGTCCTCCCTGAGCCATACTGGAGGTACATGCATGAAGCGAAGATGTGCACGCACCCACCACACACGCACTCATTCCCTCGCACGCACACGCGGGTACACGGGCGGACGCAATTTTGTACCAAGATCCACCCCATGTGATAATTTGACGCGTGTAAAGTCGTTCACTTCATTGATGGTCAATTAATACAACACATGCAAATTGAGTGGACGTGAGGGCGGAAGAAAGACATTATTACTCCACTTCGCGCATGCGAGTAGTTAAATCGCGGGTTGCTAGTAGTACTTCCATTGGTATCCTTCGTATTTTGTGCCAATTTTTGACAGTAACATAATATTTCGCATTTGAGCAATGTAGTACTTGAAATTTATGTTCCGCTCAACTCATTGGGAGCCGTTTCGGGCCTCGAAACCAAAACCATCAATTAATCTTTACCTTGTTCCCATCACATTTGAAAGCCTGCTCACCCCTACTAGTACGTACCAAACCTGAACGTGTTCCCACTATGCAGTTATTAGTACTAGTGCTAGTACTTAGGTTATAAAAAAGGGAACTACCTAACCGAAAATTACTCTACCTTTCCTCCTCATAAGTGCTTCTTCTTCGTCCGTCGTTGCCATGGTCGGTGAGCAGAGCTCTAGGTCGAGAACTACTCGTAACAAGGGAGCGGCAACCAAGGCTGCGAAAAAAAAGAGGGCTCGCCGCCACGCAGACCTCGAAAGATCTCTCACGGGCAGGCGATGGCTCCTAGGAGCGCCCTAGCCGCGGAGGCGAACATGCCGAGCCGGCGGAGCTGGAGTCGTTATCCCTCGACGGCATGCCCGGTCAGCTCAATAAGCACCTTAATAAGCAGAAGGAGTTCATCCAAGGCTTGATGGAGTTGCTGAAGGAGAGCCTCGACGACATGCCCGCCGAGCTCAACCAGCAGGGGGAGTTGACCCCCGGCTTGGTGATGCTGCTGAAGAAGAACATTGCCTCAGAGAAGAAGGCGACCGGCGAAATCCTGCGACTTCACGAGGACAATGCGAAGCTCTGCCACGAGATCGACCAGTTGAAGGAGAAGAAAGCCGGCTGGAAGAAGCTGCATGAGAATAGTAGTTCCTCGATGAACATGCTGCAGGCCCTCGTCATGGAACAGAAGAAGGAGTTGGCGAAGCTCCGCATCGAGCACCCGGCTGCTGTCAAGGTACGTAATGCGACCGTGGAACAGATGATGAAGGCTTGCGTCGAGAAATCCCGCGTCATGGACAGAATGAAGATGATGGCGGAGGAGACATGCAAGGATATGGAGGTCGTGGAGGTGATGAAGAAGCAGTTACGACTCCACGGCGAATTACATCATTTGGGGTGATAATCTTCCTTCTTCTTTTGCTCATGTGTTTCATCTTTTGCTTCGGGTGTTTTGCCGCACGTGTCATGTTCTCTGCGAGGCATGAATAGAACAATGGTATTTTTTAGGGAATGAATAGAACAATGCTAACAATGAGATGACGAGAAAATTAGATCATTTTTTATCGCCATATGGCACTGTGCTGCCGTGTTTCGTGCTCCTCCGTCGCAGTACTACTCCAGTGGAAAACTTGAGTATACCGCACGGTTCTTTGCTCCTCCTCGATCAGGTCGTCGGCGCATTTATACGAGCAGTCAAATCACAAGGCCCTGCCTTCCAGCAGTAATGAGCCATCAAATCACAAAGGCCCTTGCCTCTCGTGAAACCAGCCAAGCTAGACTGCCCCGCCCTCTAGCCTTTTAAAAAATGTATACTTTTGTACAACAGTAGTATCGATGGATTGCGCCATGGAGCAAAACTTGAAATTAAAAAAAGGTGGTACATATAGAGAGAGCGCGTCGCCAAATTATGCATATAATACTATTAAAAATGATGTGTCCCGTCAACTCGCAGAACGAGGAGAAGCTTTCTTAGTACGCCGTCTACCCCGCCCACGGGCGCGATGGCTAGCAGGGTGAGGTGAAGCTTGCTTAGGCTGGTGCCAATGCATGGGTGCTTATATGAGGTGCTAAGCATATTAAATAGCTTAGTAACTATACTACCCAATGCATAGGTGCTTAGCTTATGGTTCCTAAGCTTGCTTTATTTAATGATTTAGCAACTAAAGTTCTTCATGTATTGGTGGGCTTCCTTTCTTTAAATGTTTTGCCTAGGTTCACGCGCTTAGCATTGTTTCTTCCTGGGGTCACCACACTCATCTCTCTCCTCTTAAATAACTTGCCACATCAGATTTTTTGCCCACGTGGAAGGCTTAGCACCTGTACAAGGTGGAGCATTGGGAGGAGTCTACTACTATTGTACGCCTTTACGCCCGCTCCCTTGCCCACGCGCGCGGTGGCTCGCCGCACGAGGAGAAAATTTTACTACTCCCTCCGTTTACTCCTCGTCCCTACTACGTACTTTGGTTAGTACTCCATCCATTTACTTATACAAGGCCACTATAAAAAAATACATTTTGCATCTATACAAGGCCACAAATAGTAATCGAGACAAAAGTTACTACTCCCTCCTTTCCAGTTTATGGCTCAATTTCAAAATCTCTCCAACCAATGTAGACGGTGAGTGGTCGAATTAATTTCGTAGTTTGCACAAGTAATTAGTACGCTAGTTTTTCTCAAGAAGTTATGTTTACCGAGGCATTAATTAGAACGAATGCATGAATGACCACTAAATTTCCATGAACTTGTACATGCATTGGTTAGTTTCCTCTTAACACTGCGTGCGTCGGGTGATCTAACGCACCTCGAAATCAAACATGTAATGGTACTACTACTAGTATAGTAGAATTGAGACTTATCAAACGGAAAAACGAATGTTTTTTATATGAGCCCTATAAACCCTAGTGGGTACGTACTCTGTAAAAACAGATTTTTCCAAAACTAAGTCGCGCCCTTTCATGAATTCTACAGTATACTCCTCCGTGGACGCTCCCTTTCATGAATTCTGTACTTCCTGTCGCTGACATGTGGGACATATAGCAACCGGGTCGACGTGTCAAGCACCAAATAACAGTGCAGAACAGCAGGGGGACGCACCCCACTCGTACTGGCCCAGTAGTAGTAATGAGCAATGAGACGTCAAATCACAATGCCGCACCTTCCCAGACGGACGAAGCAACCATTATTTCACACTTCGGTTCTCCATCATCTCAAACCATGTAGTATTGCTTCTGCCTCAAGAGGGACACACACATCGCCTTGGTACATCATGACACGTGGGACCACATGACAGGCCATGCTCCCCCGCCGATCGCTCGGTAAAATCACCTCATTTTTACTATACTTCCTCCGTATCAGTTTACTACATGGCATGCACGTCGTTCTAGGTTGAGAATTTAACTGGCTATATATGTGATGAACAGTACTCTAGACTTTTTAAAAATGTATTCTTTTGTACAGTAGTACTATCGATGGATTGTGCCATGGAGCAAAAATTGAAATTAAAAAAAAGGTGGTACATATAGAGAGCACTCGTTGCCAAATTATGCATATAGTACGTGCTTAATTGGGGTGCTAAATTCTATTAAAGAAATACTAGTAGTATCTACATAATGAAGAGTTAAAGTAACGAGAAGAAAGATAACATAGTTCTGCTGGGGGCTCAGCACAACACTCCCCTCAAATTAAACTAAGCACACCTGAAATTAAACTATGCAACTAATCCGGTAGACACTGCATTAGAAGTTTAGAACCACTATGAGCAACGACACTGCCACCTTACTCGGAGTCCTCGTCCACGTCCTCGACTTCGTCCTTGTCCCTATTCCTCTTGGCCGATACTTCTTTGCTTGAACCGCACACTTGGTTGTTTCTCTTCATCCAACCCTTGTAGATATAGAAACAAAGGTAGCCATCCATTGCAGCGTAGTGGATGTGGTCTATATCTAGTACATTCCGCTGCCATGCATGACGACGAAACGTGTGATGAGGTTTCTCCAGTTTACGGTATGAAGGATGAACCATGGCTCCTGCTAGGGTCAGCATTGAAGGCTGACGAGAGGGCACCAACCAATTCTTCTGGAGGTCGAAGGGGTTGCCTACAACGAGGCCTATACGACCCAGGACTTCTTTGTCGTTCTTAAAGTCTACAGTAACGAATTTCACTGTTTTGTCCTTGAGCAAGTTCTTAAAATCCTGGCACTCAACGTCGGCATGGCATATGTGGTAGACCAAGCAAACGTTATGTACGCAAACCTGGATCACGGCGGGTTTCTTCCTCTCTTCGTCCTTTAGATCCTTCTATCGTCCCAGGACTATGGTGTACTCAACATCTAGCCCAGCGACCCACTCATAATCTGAGTTCTCGAACATGCGTGTGAAGCGAGAAAGGCATCCTTTCACCGTCGCGGAAGAAAGGGTGTAGATGACGTCGAACTCATCGGCGGTGATGGTTCTAACCTTGTACTCACCGCCGATCGTGGAGATTTGGGACGCCATGGATTTGGGAGGAGGGTTAGGAACTCCCGTAATGTGAATGGATGAGACGACTAGGAGTGAACCGCTATAGTATTGAAGGACGTGCCGGGACGAGTAGGAGCGAACTGCCAGCGTGCAAATGGCAGGGTAGTGGATTTCCATTCTCCCATGACACGGGCTTCCGAGAGCCCTTGGATCTGAGATCGAATGGTTGCATGGCGTGATTCTAGACCTATGGGTGAATATCCTATCCTGGAGGGTTATTCTACAAATTTTCAGCAACTTATCATGCGACCATTTGATCTCAGATCCAAGGGTTGCCAGCAGCCCGTATCATGGTCGCGCCTACCACGAACGTCGCGTCGGTCGTGCGGTCGCGCTCTTGGAGATTTAACATGGTGCATTAGGCTATCTGATGTTGGCATGTCATACATAGTCATCACTTAGTCACTCATACTACAACAAGGTTGTCTATAAGCTTGGCTATAAGTGTATTTTTTACTCCTCTCTATCTCTTTCTTCGTACTCCCTCCGTCCCATAATATAAGAACGTTTTTGACACTAGTGTAGTGCCAAAAACATTCTTATATTAGGGGACACAGGGAGTACTAGTATTTATTGCATTTGCCAAGGAGTGACCTCTTCCAATGAAATGGTGTTGCTAAGTTTGCTTCATTTAATTAGCTATAGACTCAAAATTGTCTTTTCACCTAGGTACACACGCTTAGCACCGTTTCTTCCTTGGGTCACCAAACTAGTCTCTCTCTTCTTGATTAACTTGCCACATCAGACTTTATGCCTATGTGGCAAGCTTAATCACCTGTAGGAGCAAGTAAAAGTAAGTACAATAGTGCGCTTTACATGGAATTTTTGCATATGTGGAGGAAAGAGAGGCAAGGAAAAAGTGGAGAAGTGGGCTCTCATGCAAGAGCCAACCTCTACTACATGGTGGAGCATTGGGAGAGGCACCTGTATGGAGGTGGTTAGGAATCGGGAGACTCACGCCGGTCATAGCGCCACAGTTAAAATGATAATGGCAAGTCAAATCATGGGGCCCCACCTGTCCAGCAGTAACTCGCTGTCAAATCACACAACCCTACGTTTGCAGCAGCCTACTCCCTCGTCTTCTCGCGTCTCTGTCGAACCGACTAGGCGGAACTGCCCCGCCGCCTACCGCGCAGGAAAAGCCCCGCCCTCGACTTTTAAATAGTATACAGTATACTAATTTTGTATCCATGGATTGCGCCCGCGCCATGGAGCAAAGCGTCTAGAAAATGGCGGTACACATGTATGGAGTATACAGCACGCCCGTCACGTTCACGTCGCACCCCAGACGATCGGTCGGTCTGGCACGCTGCTCTCCGAATGGAACCCGCTTCATATTGTGTTTGCACACATGTCAGGACCCCGATCCTAAGCCACATCGATCTAGCATGTAACACATCATATCACTTTGCGGCCTCACGCACGGTATTCCCACGGGTGCCACCTTACCTGGCCCGGGACCGTTTGCGCCTTTTGGCTCACGTATATGATAGTGTCGCTAGCATCCATATGATAGAGAACCCGGGCCGAAATGGCTAGTCGTGAACCCAAGGCGGCACTAACCCATGAGGACAGGCATACATGAATCACATCGAGCATGTCGGTCAACAACGTATAAATCCGGGCTGTAGCACTGGGCTAACAGGACTCTGGTAACCCGGGCTGTAGCAGGCTAGGCAGGACTCCGGATAACACCGCGTGACATTTCCCCGAAGGGACAGACACAGGAACGACGTGAATCACATGCCGGCCAGTCAAGTGTTCCAAGCAGTAGTGCTGGGCTAGCAGGACTCCGGTGAACCGGGCTGTAGCGGACTACTATCGCTCAGAAGCACTAGACTTACATTTCCTCATATGATAGGCTGCCAAGGATAAACAACTAGATAGTCGGATCCCACTCATACCAAGCATTTCAATCATACACACAATATGCCCGATATGAGTAAATACAACATGGCATCACAACATAACTCTACGACTCAAAGTATTTATTCATTAGGCTCGGAAGAGCCAGATATTACAAACATGGGTCTCATGACCCAACATTCAGAGCATACAAGTCAAACGCATGCGGAAGCTTAACATGTCTGAGTACAAACATCTACAAATGAAAAAGGCTGAGAAGCCTGACTATCTACCAGATCCTATCGAGGGCACAAGATCGTAGCTGAGGTATCAAGCTAAACGTCGAAGTCCAAGCGGTACTACTAACGAGACTGACATCTCTCTCTGCAAAACATAAAATAGGCAAACGTGAGTACAATCGTACTCAGCAAGACTTACATCAGAACTAGCTACATATGCATCAGTATCAAAAGGGGGGTGGTGGAGTTTAACTGCAGCAAGCCAGCTTTGACTCGGTGGCTATCCTGAACTACGACTGCAAGCGACTCTTTTGAGGTGGCGCACACGAGTCCACATATTCACCATCCAATACACCACTATGGATCCACTTCCGTCTCCCTACGAGAAGGCCATCCATAGCACTCACGCTTATCTTGCGTATTTTAGAGTATCCACTTCCACTTGTCTATGAACTGTTATAGGCAACCCAGAAGTCCATTACCGCGGACACGGCTATTCGAATAGATGATGTTAACCCTGCAGGGGTGTACTTCTTCACACATGTTTCCACCACTTAGCGTCTGCACACGACATGTGCTCGGCAGACTTCAAGCGAAAGCCGACGTGGGTGTAGACCACGACCTAACCAACCACACAAGTCTCTAGTCCAGGTTTATCGCCTATTCGGGTTCCATCCATGAGGAGATCCGGCCGGAGTTTCGCTCACAGCCCCAAACGATGTGTGCAGGGTTCCCAGAACACCAAACGGGCGCCCGGTACACCGTGCCACGTGCCTACCGCAACACAGCCCACCCCTATGGTCAGCGCTGCGTGCGGCCCCCAGCATACTACAAACACCAGAAACTACTTGCAACTCCTGGACAGAGGACGAGAGGGGTCAGTAAGTCGAGCGGGGTCATATTTCAGGGCCCAACGTGTGGTAGTAGCTGTATCATGGATCACAAACACAGAACTCAGTTCCTGAGGACGGTTTCAATGAGACAACCCACCATGTACTCCTACATGGCCTCTCACCGCTACCTTTACCAAATCGTGTTCACACACTTAGCTCACACACAGTAGGACATGTTCATCACCATTCCAATTCATTCCCGATGAATCAGACCCGACTCAACTCTAAGCAGTAGCAGGCATGACAAACAAACATAAATGAGTAGGCACATCAGGGCTCAAACAACTCCTACTCATGCTAGTGGGTTTCATCTAATTACTGTGGCAATGACAGGTCATGCAAAGGATAAAGGGGTTCAACTACCGCAGCAAGTAACAGTTGAATCGTTGTTGTCTTAATGCAGTAAAAGAGAGCAGGAGCGAGAGAGTGGGATTGCATCGGAATGAACAAGGGGGTTTTGCTTGCCTGGCACTTCTGAAGATAATATAGTTCTTCATCAGTGTCATCGATCTCATCGTCGGCACATCGTCTATCGAGAGGGGACAATTACCGGCAAACAAAGAGGAACACAATCAATGCAATGCCACAATATGATGCATGATCATGACATGGCAATATGCTGTAATTTGAGCTAATGCATCTAGCTATGATTTAAATGAAGTTGGTTTGAATACATGATTCAAAATCCAACTCCATATATGATTATTTAAATGTCCTTTATTTGTTTTGTCCAAAACAGAGGACAAACATTGTTCAAACATGCATGAAAATGGTACAGATGGATTCCTTGAAATTTTCTGATAATTTTTCATATATAAATCTTTTCATTTGGAGCTATAGATTAATTTCTATGATTTTCCAAAGTTTTGGATATTTTCTGAATTAAACAAATCATTTAAGATTTATTTAAATTCCAGAAAAGGATTACTGCGTCAGCCTGACATCAACATGACGTCAGCAGGTCAACGAGGCACGGTCCAGGTCAAACCTGGACGGTGGGGCCCGCGTGTCAGTGTCATTAGACTAACTAATTTTAGTTAGTACTAATCCTAGTTAATTAGCGGGGGTGGCCCCACATGTCAGTGAAACAACGGGTCATTAGTCCTAATCTAATTTAGTCAGAGGCGGGGCCCACATGTGTTGACCCCAGGGAGGTCAAACCCCGGGTCAGACGGTCAAACCCGCCGGCGGCTCGTCGCCGGCGAGGCCAGGCGCGGCGGAGCAGCGCGGAATTCGCCTACAGGGCGCGGTTTGGCGCGCGGAGCATGGCTACGGGATGCGGACGCTCGTCCGCATCCAACCGGGGTGGTGGTGCGGCCAGAGGGTGGCCGGAGTGGTTGCCGGCGTCGACCTTGGCGGCCGCCGGAGCTCGGTTGTGCTCGGGATCGTGTTCAGTGCGTAGACGAGCGAGGCAAGGAGCTAGGAGGGCGCTACGCATCGTGGGGAGTAGGTTTGACACTCCAGGGTGACCATTTGGTCACCGGAGCATCGTCGACGGCGAGCTCAGGCGGCGGTGCATTCGGGCGCAGGTGACGCGGTGGCTACGGCATGCAAACGAGGCAAGGAAGAGGGGTTTCCGGAACAGGAGCTCACGGTGATCACGCTGGGCGGGTCGACGAGCTCGGGGAAGCACCGGAGCGAGCGCACGGTTGCCGGCGATCTCGGCGGGCCGAGGTTGAAGAAGACGGCGATGGCGATGCTGCGGTGCGTCCGAGGCCTCGTGGCTAGGTGGAGAGGTAGAGGGAGTCGAGGCGGAGCCTCTGGGCGCGTCGGTGAGGCGAGGGGGAGGCGATGGCCGCAGCTACGATGAACGGCGGCGTCGGCTGCGCTCGGGCGCGAGAGGGAGAGAGAGCAGAGGAGGGGGAAGGGGTCGGGAGAGGGTGAGAGGGTTCCAGGGGGGTGGCGTGGCGTTGCGGGGGACGTCCAGGGGAGGAGGAGGCAACCAGGCAGGGAGGAGGTGGCCGCGGCGTGTGCCGGCGTGCGGCGGGCGCATGCTCGTCCTCCTGGCAGAGAGGAAGACGACAGGGAGGGGGTGGCTTGGTGGGCTGGGCCGCCAACTGGGCCAGCCAGCTGCAGAGCTGGGCCGAATAGGTAAGTTAGCCAGGTAATTCTCTCTCTCTCTTTTATTTCCAGTTTTCTATTCTATCATTTGTTTTGATTTAGTTTTAGAAACTAAATCATTTTTGCTGCTTCTGTAAATTATTGTATGGACTAGAGATATTAGTAAAAAGCCCCACAACAATTTCCAGAATTATTGGATCATATCTGAAATATATTAAATATAAATCCAATGCAAATAATTATTGAATTAATTCCAAATGCCCAAAATAAATATTTCTGAGACTCCAAAAATATTGGTTTGAGTTTTACCTCTTGCCAATATTTTTATAGCTTGACAGGAACATTTTCTTGGGTTTATTTGAAACAATTTTTAATGTTGATCATTTTTTTTAAAAGGCTTCTGAGGCTTTCCACTTTCCCCAATTCAACTTTCATAAATATGTACATGATGCATGAGTGCTTGTGCAACTAGTTACAACCAATTCTAGGGCTGTGACAGCTCACCCTCACTAAACAAGAATCTCGTCCCGAGATTCAAGACGTGAGGTAAGAAGACAGAGGGGGTACAAACTAGCATAATATCTTGACCCAACTGCCCTGCTTAAAGATGTCGACTCCTTGCATCATATTGATCTTGGCATCTTTGCTTGCGAGATCTTCATCCAACTATGATGATGGAATAGAGGAGACTCGACAGAATTTGATCTTCACAAAGCTCAAGCGATACACGATCCACTCATGGAATGAGGCAAAAGAACGTCTCTTGAGCCGAGACACAGGTCACACCTCAGGAGGGTGATGGAGAAGCAGATGACGAAGGTTCAATTTGGTAGGCAACAATTCCACGCTGGAGTAGGATGGTGCATGGTTTCAAAGTAGCGAGGAGGTAATTGCCATGATTCCATAACGGAACACCTTAGGGAAAAGGTGATTCGTAGAACTATTCCCTTAAGTGGCAAAAGAATTACTTTTGATACTGAGATCATTGGAACTCTTTATTCCAGCCTAAGGCAATCACAAACGATCGTTTGAAGGAGTTCGGAAAGGTGACATACTCGGACTAGGTTGGATGATGTGGACTACCTTGTTGAAGACAACGCAATGGATGATTTTTGCTTATCACCGGAAATGGATGGGACCCATGACAAGTTCACTTTTGAATATGATCCTGGACAACAACTATTGAGGTGCAAGCTGGGAACAAAATGCAAATGCTGGGAATGATTCTGGTAACTGGGGAAAACTCAACAGTCGAGAGTGTTTCCAATATTTCAATGGTTATGGAATCATCGAAGACACTGAGAGCACAAGGATACCTAAGGAAAACCTTCTATAATAAGTCGCGCGAGATCCTCATGGAGAAGATGGTTAAATAGTTTAGTCAAGATACTACAATGATAGATCTTCCGGCTAGATGTGTCGGCCAGATCATCAACCTTGTCGGGACCTACATCATAGATCTTGGAGAAGTTCTAGCCATCATATCTGCCTGAGATTCAGATCTGGTTAGAAACAGGATACTTCAGACATCATGCGTGGAGAAGAAAGTTTGCAGCACAAATCGACGAGATGATGTCGCAAGATTCTCAGGGAATGAACTACTTTAGCAAGCTCCAAAACACAAGCAGGTTTTGCTACAACATGTGAGCACACTGTCCCAGACAAGCATGACCACATAGTAGTCTTACGATAAAACACTACCGAGTTCAGGTGGGGAACCATCATCGCGGATAACGAAGTCCTTGCATAAGTCATATGATTAGCTCTTACGAAGGAACTTCTTCTCCTTGAACAAATCAGTTAGTGGCTTGGTGTGCTAGGGATACATATGGAATGGAGATGATCAGTCTACCAAACCATAGAACACTTCGCACATGCGTGACTGACTTGGGATGATTCCGAAGGAAGCAAAAACAATCTTTCTCGAACTCACGGCGGCAACTTACACTTAATGCACGTGAATTCGAGGAAGTCACTTCTTCCATCCAAGCATAAGCTTCATGAACGGAACACGAAAGCAATGCTTACAAAGTTTCCAACACTAACTTAGATGTTCAACATGAATCCTGGGGGAGACAAAATGCTGCTAATGGGCTCAACAACAACTCATCGGTATTTCCATATCACTGGACTTCCACCATCATGTGAACAATGTGATAGTATTGGTCAGACCAAAAGATGTAATGGTGTATGCTCGAGGGATCAACCACGGGTAAGACAACATTACGAACATCGTTGGTTCTGATTTGACTTGACAATAGCCCATACTCAAGTCAAAGTTTTGACAAGGCAATAGATCCAATAACTGATCACGAGGACCAATTGGAGAAAATATCATCTTTCTTCAAGACACACACACACACACAAAGATATCCCTTAACATGAGCTAAGTCGGATAGGCTTTTATCTTCCAACTCTCCAAGTTGTTATTTAGCTCAACCAACTAGCTCAGGGGTATCCAACACAGATTCTTGGAGAAGGGGTGGTTTACAAGAAAACCAACATGATCACGAGCTCAACATCGCGGTCAGGTAACAACCTGGTAATACTTTCGAGAAGATATTCGGAAAATCACGAACCACCGATATGTTTCTAAGCTCGAGAACAATCTTGCCTTTCAGAGCAAGACGATATGATCAAATAAGCAAGGGATTGAATAATCCTAACTCATTGATCGAAGAGTGCACCAAAAATAAGGACTAGGTAGCACAATCTATCTTAGAATGATGAGTCAAAACCCAACACGCTAAGAATGAGAATATTGTCCATTTACTACCAAGCAACGAGTTGCTAGGAGTATTGATTTCACACATCATAACTCATTTGTCGATATTCCGGTTGCAACAACACGGAACCGAGGAATGAAGAACGATGGCAAGAAGTATCACTTCGTCAAGAATTCATAAGACACGGTGCAATTCTCATGACATTCTTGACATAAGGAGGCAACACTCCAAGGTAGAACAGAACAAAAGCTGGATTGGCATTTCGATCTGCGGAATACAACTGCTTTGACCCAATCCTGGATATGGATGAGGTACTGGAGTTTGTTTCTCCTAGTCATTCCGAAATAGAATGGCTTGACGGACCACAAGAGTAATAGGCATCGATAACACGAATGCACAACTATTCTTGACCAACAATTGATGCAAGAGGGTCAGAATACAACTAAAAAGGGACAACTCAGAGGAACATATAATTTCTTAAGTTGTAGATGCATCGGTTAGCATGTTGAATAAATTCAACATGTTTCTTCCGGATAACCCATGCAGAAAGGTAGGACTGGCAGGTTCACCATATAGGATCGAGATCTCATCAAGAGCACTCCTATTGTGATATTTTGGTTCAAAGAACTTCTGCCACATTGATCCATGGTATTTGGAAGAATGATATACCATGGACCTCGAGGACTATCACAAGGTTACTAATATCCTAAAGGAACTAGCAACACTATCACATGAGGTAAGTAGGGTGAATCTCGGGTTCAAAACCCAGGAGTAGAATACCTACTACTGGATGGCATCACAGGATGCTTTCGAGAATGGTGGCCAGATTCATCACACTGGGAACACAAAACATGCTAGATTACTAGGTGACTCCCTAAAACACCTAGGGTCATACTAGCAACTCCGACATATATGTCGAGGCAACAGAGTACCTCAACTCACCAATTAGTGTGGTTGATCCGGCACAAAGGAACTTCAGAATGGTAGGAAGGAATTTGCAAATGCATCAGACTATTTAGAAACCTGGGATGACTCGGACAGCATAACGACTGTAAATGCTCAAAATGATTTGAGACATCCTACAAAATGGTGGCATAACCACTCATCATCACAATATCAATGTTCTGAGACCAGCTATGAACATATGGAAGTAGTAGAAACTGATCAGGGGCTTGAACTCAACAATCCTAGGCAACTACGGTTTAGTAACACGTCATCCTGAGAGATAGAAGAGAAGCCTAGTTCTTAAACCACGTAGAAGAGAGGAGGTTGACTCAGATCAGAAGGCCATGAGGTATAAGGAATAAAAAGAGCCTTACGTTCCCTTCCACAATCAATTCCCTTATATAACTAAAGCATTTCTAGACTCAACTTCGACCAGTTTGGCTTGGTAATCCTACAGGCAGTCAGGCTCTGATACCAAAGCTGTCAGGACCCCGATCCTAAGCCACATCGATCTAGCATGTAACACATCATATCACTTTGCGGCCTCACGCACGGTATTCCCACGGGTGCCACCTTACCTTGCCCGGGACCGTTTGCGCCTTTTGGCTCACGTATATGATAGTGTCGCTAGCATCCATATGACAGAGAACCCGGGCCGACATGGCTAGTCGTGAACCCAAGGCGGCACTAACCCATGAGGACAGGCATACATGAATCACATCGAGCATGTCGGTCAACAACGTATAAATCCGGGCTGTAGCACTGGGCTAACAGGACTCCGGTAACCCGGGCTGTAGCAGGCTAGGCAGGACTCCGGATAACACCGCGTGACATTTCCCCGAAGGGACAGACACAGGAACGACGTGAATCACATGCCGGCCAGTCAAGTGTTCCAAGCAGTAGTGCTGGGCTAGCAGGACTCCGGTGAACCGGGCTGTAGCGGACTACTATCGCTCAGAAGCACTAGACTTACATTTCCTCATATGATAGGCTGCCAAGGATAAACAACTAGATAGTCGGATCCCACTCATACCAAGCATTTCAATCATACACACAATATGCCCGATATGAGTAAATACAACATGGCATCACAACATAACTCTACGACTCAAAGTATTTATTCATTAGGCTCGGAAGAGCCAGATATTACAAACATGGGTCTCATGACCCAACATTCAGAGCATACAAGTCAAACGCATGCGGAAGCTTAACATGTCTGAGTACAAACATCTACAAATGAAAAAGGCTGAGAAGCCTGACTATCTACCAGATCCTATCGAGGGCACAAGATCGTAGCTGAGGTATCAAGCTAAACGTCGAAGTCCAAGCGGTACTACTAACGAGACTGACATCTCTCTCTGCAAAACATAAAATAGGCAAACGTGAGTACAATCGTACTCAGCAAGACTTACATCAGAACTAGCTACATATGCATCAGTATCAAAAGGGGGGTGGTGGAGTTTAACTGCAGCAAGCCAGCTTTGACTCGGTGGCTATCCTGAACTACGACTGCAAGCGACTCTTTTGAGGTGGCGCACACGAGTCCACATATTCACCATCCAATACACCACTATGGATCCACTTCCGTCTCCCTACGATAATATAGTTCTTCATCAGTGTCATCGATCTCATCGTCGGCACATCGTCTATCGAGAGGGGACAATTACCGGCAAACAAAGAGGAACACAATCAATGCAATGCCACAATATGATGCATGATCATGACATGGCAATATGCTGTAATTTGAGCTAATGCATCTAGCTATGATTTAAATGAAGTTGGTTTGAATACATGATTCAAAATCCAACTCCATATATGATTATTTAAATGTCCTTTATTTGTTTTGTCCAAAACAGAGGACAAACATTGTTCAAACATGCATGAAAATGGTACAGATGGATTCCTTGAAATTTTCTGATAATTTTTCATATATAAATCTTTTCATTTGGAGCTATAGATTAATTTCTATGATTTTCCAAAGTTTTGGATATTTTCTGAATTAAACAAATCATTTAAGATTTATTTAAATTCCAGAAAAGGATTACTGCGTCAGCCTGACATCAACATGACGTCAGCAGGTCAACGAGGCACGGTCCAGGTCAAACCTGGACGGTGGGGCCCGCGTGTCAGTGTCATTAGACTAACTAATTTTAGTTAGTACTAATCCTAGTTAATTAGCGGGGGTGGCCCCACATGTCAGTGAAACAACGGGTCATTAGTCCTAATCTAATTTAGTCAGAGGCGGGGCCCACATGTGTTGACCCCAGGGAGGTCAAACCCCGGGTCAGACGGTCAAACCCGCCGGCGGCTCATCGCCGACGAGGCCAGGCGCGGCGGAGCAGCGCGGAATTCGCCTACAGGGCGCGGTTTGGCGCGCGGAGCATGGCTACGGGATGCGGACGCTCGTCCGCATCCAACCGGGGTGGTGGTGCGGCCAGAGGGTGGCCGGAGTGGTTGCCGGCGTCGACCTTGGCGGCCGCCGGAGCTCGGTTGTGCTCGGGATCGTGTTCAGTGCGTAGACGAGCGAGGCAAGGAGCTAGGAGGGCGCTACGCATCGTGGGGAGTAGGTTTGACACTCCAGGGTGACCATTTGGTCACCGGAGCATCGTCGACGGCGAGCTCAGGCGGCGGTGCATTCGGGCGCAGGTGACGCGGTGGCTACGGCATGCAAACGAGGCAAGGAAGAGGGGTTTCCGGAACAGGAGCTCACGGTGATCACGCTGGGCGGGTCGACGAGCTCGGGGAAGCACCGGAGCGAGCGCACGGTTGCCGGCGATCTCGGCGGGCCGAGGTTGAAGAAGACGGCGATGGCGATGCTGCGGTGCGTCCGAGGCCTCGTGGCTAGGTGGAGAGGTAGAGGGAGTCGAGGCGGAGCCTCTGGGCGCGTCGGTGAGGCGAGGGGGAGGCGATGGCCGCAGCTACGATGAACGGCGGCGTCGGCTGCGCTCGGGCGCGAGAGGGAGAGAGAGCAGAGGAGGGGGAAGGGGTCGGGAGAGGGTGAGAGGGTTCGAGGGGGGTGGCGTGGCGTTGCGGGGGACGTCCAGGGGAGGAGGAGGCAACCAGGCAGGGAGGAGGTGGCCGCGGCGTGTGCCGGCGTGCGGCGGGCGCATGCTCGTCCTCCTGGCAGAGAGGAAGACGACAGGGAGGGGGTGGCTTGGTGGGCTGGGCCGCCAACTGGGCCAGCCAGCTGCAGAGCTGGGCCGAATAGGTAAGTTAGCCAGGTAATTCTCTCTCTCTCTTTTATTTCCAGTTTTCTATTCTATCATTTGTTTTGATTTAGTTTTAGAAACTAAATCATTTTTGCTGCTTCTGTAAATTATTGTATGGACTAGAGATATTAGTAAAAAGCCCCACAACAATTTCCAGAATTATTGGATCATATCTGAAATATATTAAATATAAATCCAATGCAAATAATTATTGAATTAATTCCAAATGCCCAAAATAAATATTTCTGAGACTCCAAAAATATTGGTTTGAGTTTTACCTCTTGCCAATATTTTTATAGCTTGACAGGAACATTTTCTTGGGTTTATTTGAAACAATTTTTAATGTTGATCATTTTTTTTAAAAGGCTTCTGAGGCTTTCCACTTTCCCCAATTCAACTTTCATAAATATGTACATGATGCATGAGTGCTTGTGCAACTAGTTACAACCAATTCTAGGGCTGTGACAGCTCACCCTCACTAAACAAGAATCTCGTCCCGAGATTCAAGACGTGAGGTAAGAAGACAGAGGGGGTACAAACTAGCATAATATCTTGACCCAACTGCCCTGCTTAAAGATGTCGACTCCTTGCATCATATTGATCTTGGCATCTTTGCTTGCGAGATCTTCATCCAACTATGATGATGGAATAGAGGAGACTCGACAGAATTTGATCTTCACAAAGCTCAAGCGATACACGATCCACTCATGGAATGAGGCAAAAGAACGTCTCTTGAGCCGAGACACAGGTCACACCTCAGGAGGGTGATGGAGAAGCAGATGACGAAGGTTCAATTTGGTAGGCAACAATTCCACGCTGGAGTAGGATGGTGCATGGTTTCAAAGTAGCGAGGAGGTAATTGCCATGATTCCATAACGGAACACCTTAGGGAAAAGGTGATTCGTAGAACTATTCCCTTAAGTGGCAAAAGAATTACTTTTGATACTGAGATCATTGGAACTCTTTATTCCAGCCTAAGGCAATCACAAACGATCGTTTGAAGGAGTTCGGAAAGGTGACATACTCGGACTAGGTTGGATGATGTGGACTACCTTGTTGAAGACAACGCAATGGATGATTTTTGCTTATCACCGGAAATGGATGGGACCCATGACAAGTTCACTTTTGAATATGATCCTGGACAACAACTATTGAGGTGCAAGCTGGGAACAAAATGCAAATGCTGGGAATGATTCTGGTAACTGGGGAAAACTCAACAGTCGAGAGTGTTTCCAATATTTCAATGGTTATGGAATCATCGAAGACACTGAGAGCACAAGGATACCTAAGGAAAACCTTCTATAATAAGTCGCGCGAGATCCTCATGGAGAAGATGGTTAAATAGTTTAGTCAAGATACTACAATGATAGATCTTCCGGCTAGATGTGTCGGCCAGATCATCAACCTTGTCGGGACCTACATCATAGATCTTGGAGAAGTTCCAGCCATCATATCTGCCTGAGATTCAGATCTGGTTAGAAACAGGATACTTCAGACATCATGCATGGAGAAGAAAGTTTGCAGCACAAATCGACGAGATGATGTCGCAAGATTCTCAGGGAATGAACTACTTTAGCAAGCTCCAAAACACAAGCAGGTTTTGCTACAACATGTGAGCACACTGTCCCAGACAAGCATGACCACATAGTAGTCTTACGATAAAACACTACCGAGTTCAGGTGGGGAACCATCATCGCGGATAACGAAGTCCTTGCATAAGTCATATGATTAGCTCTTACGAAGGAACTTCTTCTCCTTGAAAAAATCAGTTAGTGGCTTGGTGTGCTAGGGATACATATGGAATGGAGATGATCAGTCTACCAAACCATAGAACACTTCGCACATGCGTGACTGACTTGGGATGATTCCGAAGGAAGCAAAAACAATCTTTCTCGAACTCACGGCGGCAACTTACACTTAATGCACGTGAATTCGAGGAAGTCACTTCTTCCATCCAAGCATAAGCTTCATGAACGGAACACGAAAGCAATGCTTACAAAGTTTCCAACACTAACTTAGATGTTCAACATGAATCCTGGGGGAGACAAAATGCTGCTAATGGGCTCAACAACAACTCATCGGTATTTCCATATCACTGGACTTCCACCATCATGTGAACAATGTGATAGTATTGGTCAGACCAAAAGATGTAATGGTGTATGCTCGAGGGATCAACCACGGGTAAGACAACATTACGAACATCGTTGGTTCTGATTTGACTTGACAATAGCCCATACTCAAGTCAAAGTTTTGACAAGGCAATAGATCCAATAACTGATCACGAGGACCAATTGGAGAAAATATCATCTTTCTTCAAGACACACACACACACACAAAGATATCCCTTAACATGAGCTAAGTCGGATAGGCTTTTATCTTCCAACTCTCCAAGTTGTTATTTAGCTCAACCAACTAGCTCAGGGGTATCCAACACAGATTCTTGGAGAAGGGGTGGTTTACAAGAAAACCAACGTGATCACGAGCTCAACATCGCGGTCAGGTAACAACCTGGTAATACTTTCGAGAAGATATTCGGAAAATCACGAACCACCGATATGTTTCTAAGCTCGAGAACAATCTTGCCTTTCAGAGCAAGACGATATGATCAAATAAGCAAGGGATTGAATAATCCTAACTCATTGATCGAAGAGTGCACCAAAAATAAGGACTAGGTAGCACAATCTATCTTAGAATGATGAGTCAAAACCCAACACGCTAAGAATGAGAATATTGTCCATTTACTACCAAGCAACGAGTTGCTAGGAGTATTGATTTCACACATCATAACTCATTTGTCGATATTCCGGTTGCAACAACACGGAACCGAGGAATGAAGAACGATGGCAAGAAGTATCACTTCGTCAAGAATTCATAAGACACGGTGCAATTCTCATGACATTCTTGACATAAGGAGGCAACACTCCAAGGTAGAACAGAACAAAAGCTGGATTGGCATTTCGATCTGCGGAATACAACTGCTTTGACCCAATCCTGGATATGGATGAGGTACTGGAGTTTGTTTCTCCTAGTCATTCCGAAATAGAATGGCTTGACGGACCACAAGAGTAATAGGCATCGATAACACGAATGCACAACTATTCTTGACCAACAATTGATGCAAGAGGGTCAGAATACAACTAAAAAGGGACAACTCAGAGGAACATATAATTTCTTAAGTTGTAGATGCATCGGTTAGCATGTTGAATAAATTCAACATGTTTCTTCCGGATAACCCATGCAGAAAGGTAGGACTGGCAGGTTCACCATATAGGATCGAGATCTCATCAAGAGCACTCCTATTGTGATATTTTGGTTCAAAGAACTTCTGCCACATTGATCCATGGTATTTGGAAGAATGATATACCATGGACCTCGAGGACTATCACAAGGTTACTAATATCCTAAAGGAACTAGCAACACTATCACATGAGGTAAGTAGGGTGAATCTCGGGTTCAAAACCCAGGAGTAGAATACCTACTACTGGATGGCATCACAGGATGCTTTCGAGAATGGTGGCCAGATTCATCACACTGGGAACACAAAACATGCTAGATTACTAGGTGACTCCCTAAAACACCTAGGGTCATACTAGCAACTCCGACATATATGTCGAGGCAACAGAGTACCTCAACTCACCAATTAGTGTGGTTGATCCGGCACAAAGGAACTTCAGAATGGTAGGAAGGAATTTGCAAATGCATCAGACTATTTAGAAACCTGGGATGACTCGGACAGCATAACGACTGTAAATGCTCAAAATGATTTGAGACATCCTACAAAATGGTGGCATAACCACTCATCATCACAATATCAATGTTCTGAGACCAGCTATGAACATATGGAAGTAGTAGAAACTGATCAGGGGCTTGAACTCAACAATCCTAGGCAACTACGGTTTAGTAACACGTCATCCTGAGAGATAGAAGAGAAGCCTAGTTCTTAAACCACGTAGAAGAGAGGAGGTTGACTCAGATCAGAAGGCCATGAGGTATAAGGAATAAAAAGAGCCTTACGTTCCCTTCCACAATCAATTCCCTTATATAACTAAAGCATTTCTAGACTCAACTTCGACCAGTTTGGCTTGGTAATCCTACAGGCAGTCAGGCTCTGATACCAAAGCTGTCAGGACCCCGATCCTAAGCCACATCGATCTAGCATGTAACACATCATATCACTTTGCGGCCTCACGCACGGTATTCCCACGGGTGCCACCTTACCTTGCCCGGGACCGTTTGCGCCTTTTGGCTCACGTATATGATAGTGTCGCTAGCATCCATATGACAGAGAACCCGGGCCGACATGGCTAGTCGTGAACCCAAGGCGGCACTAACCCATGAGGACAGGCATACATGAATCACATCGAGCATGTCGGTCAACAACGTATAAATCCGGGCTGTAGCACTGGGCTAACAGGACTCCGGTAACCCGGGCTGTAGCAGGCTAGGCAGGACTCCGGATAACACCGCGTGACATTTCCCCGAAGGGACAGACACAGGAACGACGTGAATCACATGCCGGCCAGTCAAGTGTTCCAAGCAGTAGTGCTGGGCTAGCAGGACTCCGGTGAACCGGGCTGTAGCGGACTACTATCGCTCAGAAGCACTAGACTTACATTTCCTCATATGATAGGCTGCCAAGGATAAACAACTAGATAGTCGGATCCCACTCATACCAAGCATTTCAATCATACACACAATATGCCCGATATGAGTAAATACAACATGGCATCACAACATAACTCTACGACTCAAAGTATTTATTCATTAGGCTCGGAAGAGCCAGATATTACAAACATGGGTCTCATGACCCAACATTCAGAGCATACAAGTCAAACGCATGCGGAAGCTTAACATGTCTGAGTACAAACATCTACAAATGAAAAAGGCTGAGAAGCCTGACTATCTACCAGATCCTATCGAGGGCACAAGATCGTAGCTGAGGTATCAAGCTAAACGTCGAAGTCCAAGCGGTACTACTAACGAGACTGACATCTCTCTCTGCAAAACATAAAATAGGCAAACGTGAGTACAATCGTACTCAGCAAGACTTACATCAGAACTAGCTACATATGCATCAGTATCAAAAGGGGGGTGGTGGAGTTTAACTGCAGCAAGCCAGCTTTGACTCGGTGGCTATCCTGAACTACGACTGCAAGCGACTCTTTTGAGGTGGCGCACACGAGTCCACATATTCACCATCCAATACACCACTATGGATCCACTTCCGTCTCCCTACGATAATATAGTTCTTCATCAGTGTCATCGATCTCATCGTCGGCACATCGTCTATCGAGAGGGGACAATTACCGGCAAACAAAGAGGAACACAATCAATGCAATGCCACAATATGATGCATGATCATGACATGGCAATATGCTGTAATTTGAGCTAATGCATCTAGCTATGATTTAAATGAAGTTGGTTTGAATACATGATTCAAAATCCAACTCCATATATGATTATTTAAATGTCCTTTATTTGTTTTGTCCAAAACAGAGGACAAACATTGTTCAAACATGCATGAAAATGGTACAGATGGATTCCTTGAAATTTTCTGATAATTTTTCATATATAAATCTTTTCATTTGGAGCTATAGATTAATTTCTATGATTTTCCAAAGTTTTGGATATTTTCTGAATTAAACAAATCATTTAAGATTTATTTAAATTCCAGAAAAGGATTACTGCGTCAGCCTGACATCAACATGACGTCAGCAGGTCAACGAGGCACGGTCCAGGTCAAACCTGGACGGTGGGGCCCGCGTGTCAGTGTCATTAGACTAACTAATTTTAGTTAGTACTAATCCTAGTTAATTAGCGGGGGTGGCCCCACATGTCAGTGAAACAACGGGTCATTAGTCCTAATCTAATTTAGTCAGAGGCGGGGCCCACATGTGTTGACCCCAGGGAGGTCAAACCCCGGGTCAGACGGTCAAACCCGCCGGCGGCTCGTCGCCGGCGAGGCCAGGCGCGGCGGAGCAGCGCGGAATTCGCCTACAGGGCGCGGTTTGGCGCGCGGAGCATGGCTACGGGATGCGGACGCTCGTCCGCATCCAACCGGGGTGGTGGTGCGGCCAGAGGGTGGCCGGAGTGGTTGCCGGCGTCGACCTTGGCGGCCGCCGGAGCTCGGTTGTGCTCGGGATCGTGTTCAGTGCGTAGACGAGCGAGGCAAGGAGCTAGGAGGGCGCTACGCATCGTGGGGAGTAGGTTTGACACTCCAGGGTGACCATTTGGTCACCGGAGCATCGTCGACGGCGAGCTCAGGCGGCGGTGCATTCGGGCGCAGGTGACGCGGTGGCTACGGCATGCAAACGAGGCAAGGAAGAGGGGTTTCCGGAACAGGAGCTCACGGTGATCACGCTGGGCGGGTCGACGAGCTCGGGGAAGCACCGGAGCGAGCGCACGGTTGCCGGCGATCTCGGTGGGCCGAGGTTGAAGAAGACGGCGATGGCGATGCTGCGGTGCGTCCGAGGCCTCGTGGCTAGGTGGAGAGGTAGAGGGAGTCGAGGCGGAGCCTCTGGGCGCGTCGGTGAGGCGAGGGGGAGGCGATGGCCGCAGCTACGATGAACGGCGGCGTCGGCTGCGCTCGGGCGCGAGAGGGAGAGAGAGCAGAGGAGGGGGAAGGGGTCGGGAGAGGGTGAGAGGGTTCCAGGGGGGTGGCGTGGCGTTGCGGGGGACGTCCAGGGCAGGAGGAGGCAACCAGGCAGGGAGGAGGTGGCCGCGGCGTGTGCCGGCGTGCGGCGGGCGCGTGCTCGTCCTCCTGGCAGAGAGGAAGACGACAGGGAGGGGGTGGCTTGGTGGGCTGGGCCGCCAACTGGGCCAGCCAGCTGCAGAGCTGGGCCGAATAGGTAAGTTAGCCAGGTAATTCTCTCTCTCTCTTTTATTTCCAGTTTTCTATTCTATCATTTGTTTTGATTTAGTTTTAGAAACTAAATCATTTTTGCTGCTTCTGTAAATTATTGTATGGACTAGAGATATTAGTAAAAAGCCCCACAACAATTTCCAGAATTATTGGATCATATCTGAAATATATTAAATATAAATCCAATGCAAATAATTATTGAATTAATTCCAAATGCCCAAAATAAATATTTCTGAGACTCCAAAAATATTGGTTTGAGTTTTACCTCTTGCCAATATTTTTATAGCTTGACAGGAACATTTTCTTGGGTTTATTTGAAACAATTTTTAATGTTGATCATTTTTTTTAAAAGGCTTCTGAGGCTTTCCACTTTCCCCAATTCAACTTTCATAAATATGTACATGATGCATGAGTGCTTGTGCAACTAGTTACAACCAATTCTAGGGCTGTGACAACACACATGTGGGACGACAATTGAGAACTGACCATAGGCACACTCCCCGGCCCCGCAAGTCAGATGACTTAATAGAAGAGGGAGACGTTGTCGGTGTTCTGGGAACGGGGGTCCCCAGACTTGCCTGCCTGCGGTCTGCAGCGTGGCTCGAGAGGGGGCCCAGCGCGGCCCATCTTCATCAACACAAGACCCAAGACCCTTGCGAGGGGCCAAGCTTCGCGGGGCGGACGACATGGCGCTTCCTCAGGCACGGCCTCATCAGGATGGCTCACGAGGAGGCGGGGAGATCAAGGCAGGGTACCTCACGAGGTGCCCATGACGCAAGCCATGACGATCAAGGGCGCCAGGCGGGCGCCAGCCCGCGCAGTATCCTCCCTTTCCTCTTTGGTGCAAAGGGGGCAAGCGCAGGCAAGAGGATCAAGCAAAGGCATCCATTTCGGTGCAACGAGACCAAGACTAGTCCAACGGTGGGAATGAGCTCATCGTGGAGCCCGGAACGGCGTCATCGCAGGGCCTTTGGCAGGCGAGGACCAACTTTAGTCAGGATAAGTGTACTGGATGTTCCCCTTCAAATTGGCCAATTGTTGGCGCCCTTCCCGCTCAATATTTGGGAAGAGGCCCAGGGCCTGTGCCTATAAATAGGACTAGCCAACCCCAGGGTAGAGGCATTTGGTATTTGGAAACGAGCAGCTAGCAACCTAGAGAGACGAACACGCAGAGAGAGAGAGAAGGGCGGCTGAACTCCCCTAGCAGTTCATCGTCCTAGCTAGAACAGACCCTCGCGAGGCCATACTTCCTTGTACTGTTCATCATCATCAGCCCAAGAGGCAATCCACCCACCACACTGGAGTACGGTATTACACCACAATGGTGGCCCGAACCAGTATAAACCCTGTGTCTTTTGTGTTGTTCTTTCTGTAGTTAGATCTTTGCGAGAGGGAGAGGTAGAGGGCATAATCTCCGCGCGCACCCCAGAGTTTGATCCTTAAGGGTCTGCCGGAACCCGAAATCCGACATTTGGCGCGCCAGGTAGGGGTGCGCCGGAATTTGTCTTCCACCGCTCCGCTCTCCTCCGACCGTCGCGTCCAGGTCTGACGCTCGTCGGGCCCGCACCGAGCGCCGGGACGCCATCGCTTCCCTCGTCGCCCAGACGGCTCCCATCGGTGGGCGTCCTCGTCGTTCCCCGTTGCCCGCCGTCAACGCCGCCACCGGCCCGGCGGGGAACGAGCAGCAAGCGTCGTCTCATCACCCGTCCGTGCGGCAAGACGGCCACACCGCTACTCCATCGCTCACGCCGTCTGGCTCTTCGTCCCGCGCGCTCCGCGCACCCTTGGAGGCTCGAGTTGCGCTCATCGCGGCAAATGAGCTCCTGCGCTACCGTCCCATCGACGACGTCTACGAAGAGTGGCTTGACCGCGTCGCCGAGCTCGTCCGCGCCGTAGGGGGCTCCCCTGCACCGTCCGCTCCGCTGCGCTGCACCCCGCCCCGTGCGGGCAATGAAGCTCCAAGGGCGTACCAGCCACCTCCACTCCAAGAAGACGCCATGGCTCTAAGGCGCGTGGCCCCTGGGCGGAACGCTCTTCGTCAGGCACCAGCCCAGCAAGAACGGAGCTGCCAAGAAGTCCCTCGACCGCAAGAGGCTGCCCGGGCGCTTCCTGCTCCGGCTCGTCGTGACCCTGCTCCAGCTCCGGCACGCCAAGACCCTGCGCTGCTCCTAGCTGCAGCGCATGGGGACCCGCAAGACCAAGTTCTCCCTCGGCCCAAGCCTCCCGTGGCCACGGCCGGCTACCGCACCTACACCACCGAGCTGCGCAGCGTCGCGTGGCCCAGCAAGTTCAAGCCGGACCTGCCCCCTCGCTATGACGGCACGACCGACCCTGCAGAGTTCCTCCAACTTTATGAGCTGGGCATCGAAGCTGCTAGCGGGGACGAAAAGGTCATGGCGAACTGGTTCCCCATGGCGCTCAAGGAAGGAGCTCGCACCTGGCTCCTGAACCTGGCCCCAGGCACGATCTCTTCCTGGGACCAGATGCGCACCCGCTTCATCGCCAACTTTCAAGGTACACGCGACTGGTCGCCCGCCGTGAGCGACCGCGCCTCATCAAGCAACAACCCGGAGAGACCCTACAAAAGTACATCCAGCGCTTCAACAGCGCGCGCCTCAAGATCCCCAAGGTGTCCGAGGAAGCCATCATCTCAGCCTTCTCCGATGGTGTGCGCGACGTCAAGATGAAGGAGGAACTGGCGATGCATGAAGACCTGTGCACCTCCCTGGAGCTGTTCAACTTGGCGACCAAGTGCGCCAGGGCAGAGGAGGGGCATCTCTCCCTCCTCGAGCTGCCTGCCGCAGACCCAGAAGAGAAGAAACCCAAGGCCAAGGACGTGAAGCGCAAGGGGGCTGCCGTGCTCGCGGCAGAGCCTGATACCAAGCGGGGCAAGGATCTGCCCGAGTCCTCCAGGGGCAGCCGGTACTGTGTGTACCACGACCTCCACACCCACAACACCAATGAATGCCAAGAGCTCCGCACCGTGCGAGAAGGAAGGATCAGCCATCGTCCCGACCTCGCTGACCGGGGCTACGACCGAGGAGGAGGAAGAAACCCAGGACGCTAGGAAGACCGCGGCCCACGCCAAGGGTGGCGTGATCAACCTCGCGAGGACCGCTGGCGAGACCCGCCTCGCAAGGGGGATTGGCGGGATCAGCCTCGTGAGGATCGCATGCAGGGCAACGCAGGCCTCCCTCCACTGCCGCCTCAGCCAAGGAGGAACGAGGACCGCCACCAAGACGAGGGGGCTGGGGGCTTCCAGGAGCCGCGCGCAATCGCCTGCATCCTGGGCGGAGCTCAAGCCCCAGCCTCCCAAGGCATCTTCAAGCAGTTTGCCAGCGAAGTGAATGCAGTCCTCCCCAGGCTCGAAGCAACGCGCCCTCTCAGGTGGTCGGCGTGCACCATCATGTTCAGCTCAGCGGATCAGCTCAACTGCGCAACCACAGCCGGGGTCCTCCCGATGCTCTGCTCCCCAGTCATCAGCAACGTACTGGTCACCAGGACCCTCATCGATGGTGGAGCAGGGCTCAACGTCCTGTCTGTGGAAACATTCAACAATCTCCAAGTGCCCTATGACCAGCTTCAGCCAACCAAGCCTTTCTTCGGAGTCACCGACGGTTCCACGATCCCGATCGGGCAAGTCCGCCTCCCTGTCACCTTCGGGGCCCGCAGCAACTACCGCACCGAGCTCATCGATTTCGACGTCGCTCACATCCGCTTGCCGTACAACGCCATCCTCGGGTACCCAGCGCTGGCCAAGTTCTTGGCCGTAACTCATCATGGCTACAACGTCCTCAAGATGCCAGGAAGTGGCGGAGTCATCACGGTGCCGTGTGAAGAGAAGGATGCAGTGTGTTCCCTGGAGCGAGCCTTTCAGGCCGCGTCACTAGAAGACCCAGATCGCGGAAGCAGGAGGCTTCCTGAGACCACCCCCAAGAAGAAGAAGGCGTCATCCGGACCGGCCCCTCAGGAGGTGGGCCCCCCAGGGCCAACGTCTGCCCAGGGGGACCCTCCTTCCATCGCATAGGAAAGCACGCCTGGCGCCCTCCTTAGGCAGTGCTCGGGGGCTCTCACCTGGAGGGCCACCGACCTGGCCAAGGTCATGAGGGAGGCGCTTGGGCACCACGTGGAGGCATGCTTCGGAGTACGTTCCCCTCAAGAAGGAGCGAGGCAAGGAAGGTTAGACCAGCAGGAGTTCGTTAACAAGGCCGTTCAAGAACTACAGGAGTCAAGAATCATGAGAGGTTGCCGCCGTCTACCGGCTGTGGCTCCCCATCCAGGCGAGGATGGTGGGTTGCGCGTCTGCATCGACGTACTAGGGCTCAATCAGGTCGCCACGATGGAGCGCCTCTGGCCCTCACAAGTGGGGCGTTGCGGTGGTCCACCCCACAGCTATGTTCGCATGCCTTACGGCTTGCCGAGCGTGGCTGCTGCGTACAGCGCCTCATGAGGGGCATCATGGAGACTCAGGAAGACAGGCGTTCCGCAGTCCTGGCGGAGATGGAGATGATTCGCGAGGAGCCACCACGGCCTCCGAAGCCTCCTGAGGCCCCAGGGCCTGGGGGCTCGTGAGGATCGGCTTCCGCAGCCCACCGAGTCTACTGCACCAACACCACTTCATCCCCGACAACTTCAGGTGACATCTTTCAAGCTTCATTTCCGGCTGGGAACGCCCTCCCAGGGCTGCTTCATTCCCAGGCCGCGTGGGTCCGTCCCTGCGGCATGTATCCCTTTTTATTTTTCGGTCGTTAGCTTGCTTTGTTGGGGGCGCCCCACGGGCTGCATCATCCTCAGGCCGCTCGGGCCAGGCCCGGTGGCGTGTATCTTCCTTGCATTTATTTCCAACAATGCATTCGCCTATCATGCTTGATCACTTGATGCTTGTCCATGGCACCTCTTCTTTTCCATGTCGACCACTTGCACGTTAAAGGGGGGGTACCTGAGCATCGCGACTCATGGCTCTTACTGGCTCTCCAGCCCTCACCCTCTGGCCTTGTCCATGGCATCGCGACCTGGCATACCAGCGACAGCTGAGACAAGCTTGAGGGCCGGGACCCGAGGACGTAGAGTGTCGGCATCTAACCAAATTTGCAGGAACACATCACAAGATACGGCCCAATGCCAGGCGCAACCCACCTAGAGGTAGGGCCCCGTGAGTCCCGCGCTGGCTCACGGGTGCCCAAGTACACCTCACCTACGCCAACCAGTGCAACTAACGACTGACTGATAGCCGTCATGGCAGCCCTCTTTTTCTTCTATGATAAGCTTGCAGGGTCCCCTGAGGGAATTGCTTGCCGAGGCCCTCACGGAGTTCCCTTCACCCTCGTCCGCACGAACCGCTTGCACGTTAAAGGGGGGGTGCCTGAGCATCGCGACTCAGGGCTCTTACTGGCTCTCCAGCCCTCACCCTCTGGCCTTGTCCACGACATCGCGACCTGGCATACCAGCGACGGCTGAGACCAGCTCGAGGGCCAGGACCCGAGGACGTAGAGCAGAAAAGGGAGCAAAGACGAGGGAGAAGGGGCGCACGCGAGGACCTCGCCAAGTAGCTCCGTTCCCACTGCCGCGCAGACCCGACGCTACACCAGGAGCAGCCCCTGATTAGCAAGATAAGTCACCGTCCGAAGACACCGGCTACCGTGGCATTACCCCCGCACCTAACGCAATTCCGTACTAGCGACGTCGCTCCCCTTTCTCACCAAGCGACGGCTGCTTGGGCGCCAAAGGGGACCTCCTGAGCATCGCGACTCAGGGGCTCTTACCGGACCCCGGGTCGCTCACCTCCTGGCCTTGACCACGGCATCGCGACCTGGCATACCAGCGACGGCTGACGCCGCCTTGGAACTGGAACCTGTCGACGCAGAGCACCAAGCCCTTGCAAGGTTCGAAAGGGAGAACTAAGCTACGACGGAATTGACAACTCGCACAGTTCCATAGCAAAAGTCACGTATTAACAAAAAGGATCACAGACACCTTACAAGCCCCCCATTGGGCGCAGTATGATTCCTTGCAGGAAACAGACCCTAAGGGATGCTAACTACGCGCGCCCCTGCAAACGATGCCATCATCAACAGTGGGCTATCAAGCACCGGTGCCAACCCCATCCAGACCAGAGTCAGCGACGATCGAGTGAGGCCGCTCTGCTCCGGGCGCGGCGCTGGCTCACGGGCTCGTAGTTGTCGTCGCTCGTCTCCGGAGTCGCGAAGACCTCGCTGGGATCGCTGGATCCTCCGGCGCTCCCGTCACTTGTGGAGTCGTCCAGGGAGCGGTCGGCGGGCCCAGCCCTCACCGTGGCAGGGTCCTGGCCACCTCTCCTGGGGCAGCACTCCAGCCGGCGCCCGTTCGCGTCGAAGACCTTGAAGAACATCACCGAAGCGCCATCGTACTCCAGGTGGATCGTGAGGGAGCCTCTTGCTCTGAAACCCCGAGCGATCTCGCCCCAGCCGCGAGTCATGAAGACCTCGTCGGAGGCAAGGACCGCGACCTCCGCCTCGGTCGCGGGGGTGCTGCAGTCGGCGTGCCGCAGCCATAACTCCAAGTTCGCGGAGGCATGGCGTCGTGGAGCACGAGCTCGCGGGAGGAGCCCTCGGCGTGGACTCCAGGAGGAACGACCCACACCTTCGTGACCCGTCGGCGCCGGCGACGGCGCTAGCCGTGGGGATCGGCATCTCCTCTTCCAAGGCCCTCGGCGTGGGCATACAAGGGAAGCGGGAACCCCGGCAGAGGCCGCTCGTACCAAGGCCTCGACACCACCAGGCGGTCTTCCTCGTCTCGGCCACGAAAGGCAGGCCGCTTCTTCGGCGGGAGACGGTCTGGTCCCTCTCGAGGAGCCTTTCCCTTCTCCGCTGCAGAAAGCCGGTGGATCGGGGCCATCACGGCAAGGCGGAGCAAGAATCAAGGCAAAGGAGAAAGCAAGGAGAGATGGACTAGGAGGGCACGCGCTGTGCCGTACTTATAGCTGGCGAAGGCCAACCGTCGGCCTCCACGATCTCCGGTAATCATGACACGATTTGCATGCAGGGACTTGTCCAATCCGTGCAATCCTCGAGGCATCGTGGGGAAGCGGAGGCGCTCACGTCTAATCAACCGCCACGCGGCGCCCAAGGCCGCAGGCTGTTAGGGCTCGCGGCGCTTCGCCCTTGCCCTTTCGCCTCTCAGCACGGCCAAGTCCATGCGCGCCTTGGGCCCGATGGCTATTGTCGGCGTTTTGGGAACGGGGGTCCCCAGACTTGCCAGCCTGCGGCTTGCGGCGTGGCTCGAGAGGGGTCCTAGCGCTGCCCATCTTCATCAACACAAGACCCAAGACCCTCGCGAGGGGCCAAGCTTCGCGAGGCGGACGACACGGCTCTTCCTCAGGCACGGCCTCATCAGGATGGCTCATGAGGAGGCGGGGAGATCAAGGCAGGGTACCTCACGAGGTGCCCATGACGCAAGCCATGACGACCAAGGGCGCCAGGCGGGCGCCACCCCGCGCAGTGTCCTCCCTTTCCTCTTTGGTGCAAAGGGGGCAAGCGCAGGCGAGAGGATCAAGCAAAGACATCCATTTCGGTGCAACGAGACCAAGACCAGTCCAACGGTGGGAATGAGCTCATCGTGGAACCTTTGGCCGGCGAGGACCAACTTTAGTCAGGATAAGTGTACTGGATGTTCCCCTTCAAATTGGCCAATTTTTGGCGCCCTTCCCGCTCAATATTTGGGAAGAGGCCCAGG
The DNA here is from genome assembly GCA_032464435.1 of Aegilops umbellulata. Lineage (NCBI taxonomy): Eukaryota > Viridiplantae > Streptophyta > Magnoliopsida > Poales > Poaceae > Aegilops > Aegilops umbellulata. Next base: position 230,030,350 of record CP136055.1, on the reverse strand, counting down.
GCCTGTGCCTATAAATAGGACTAGCCACCCCCAGGGTAGAGGCATCTGGTATCTGGAAACGAGCAGCTAGCAACCTAGAGAGACGAACACGTAGAGAGAGAGAGAGAGAAGGGCGGCTGAACTCCCCTAGCGGTTCATCATCCCAGCTAGAAAAGCCCTCGCGAGGCCATTCTTCCTTGTACTGTTCATCATCATCAGCCCAAGAGGCAATCCACCCACCACACTGGAGTAGGGTATTACACCACAACGGTGGCCCGAACCAGTATAAACCCTGTGTCTTTTGTGTTGTTCTTTCTGTAGTTAGATCTTTGCGAGAGGGAGAGGTAGAGGGCATAATCTCCGCGCTCACCCCAGAGTTCGAACATTAAGGGTCTGCCGGAACCCGAAATCCGACAGACGTGCGATAGTACTAGAGAAGTGTTGTACTATGTTGGTGCTTGGACGATCCCTGCAAGACACGGAAGATCAGTTCGTCCATGCATGTGACCAGACTCCAGCAGACACGCCTAGATTGGCTATTGTCTACATATCGTGCAGGCTATGTTGTACATGGCTGTAGTTGTGGTGAGAAGAGAAAGTATCTCCTGGAAACCTGAGTTTTAGTGGGAACATGGAAACCAAGACATGGGCCGTTGGATTTATGATCTGAGGGCAGTTTCTTCCACCAACCCATTCCATGCATTTCATAGAAACACCCTGAGAATTTGTGCAAAATAATAACCACTCCTGCGGGCAGTTGTATGTAAAAATACAAGGTTTGATCAACAGCACAAGTTTCAAATCCAACGGCCCATGTTTTAGTTTCCATGTTTCCACAGAGTGAGTGGTTTCCAGGAGATACTTTCTCGTGGTGAGAAATCTAAAAAAATGTTTCTTGTCATCTCGCAAAATTAGGTGTCATGTGCGTCGGATCACTGCGAGGGTTAAACAACGACAACTGAGTTGGGCTAGTCATTGGGGGCACATGCACGAACAGTGACTACTCGGCTGCCATCTAGGTCAAGCCGGCTATGTTAATTAGTACATCTAACGACGGACCCCTTTTGTACGAGTTTATCTTTAATTTGAGCTTTGTTCCTCGTCTAGTTTGTCCGTCGGGATTCATGTTGTCTCCTTTGGGCAGTGAGGTTATGATTTCTTGTCATGTGGCATTTTTCTTGTTATATGTTATAATCCGGCGCTTCAGATCAAAATGACGACAACTGCGCCTCCGGGCCACGTGCATGAAGACTTCTCGACAGTCATTGGCCCTGTTTGGATCATGGGGTTAGAGCTAGTTTGGGTTAGTTGGGGGCTCAAATAACCCAAAAGTATCCAAACAGGGAGGGTTAGAGTCGGTTAGTTCCATCTAACCCAACTATCCCGGTGGGGAGCTGCTTATTTGGGTTAGAGTGGGTTAGAAAATAACTCTAACTCTACCTGTGTTAGAGTATCCAAACAGGGCCATTGACGAGGTCAAGCCGGCTTCGGTAGACAAAAGAAAACTAGTACTACTCCAGTATATAGGCAGGAACCTCCGCGCTTGCTTGCTAGTGTTGCTCTCTTCACACTGTCTCGGCCTCTCCAGATCTAAACACGACAGCGGTGGCCACACACTCTCCCTCTCTGCTCACCGCTGGTCACAGATCCAGCCGGATCCTCTCTGCTGGGGAAGGTGAGAAGGTGCAACGTTCACGCGGTCGTCCTCGGCGACGGATCTTACCCACTGTTGGGCGCATCCCGATCAGCCTGCCTTTCCGTTCTCTCCCAAGCACCGCTGGCGAGGGAGGGCCTCCGACCCCTTCTTCCTCGCTGTTGTAGTGTGGGCAGATCCGGCCTCCCGCCGCCCATGTAGCGACATCCCAGTGACCATTAGGTATAACTTCCTTCAAACCGGCCTTGCTCTACTTCCCGAGCTCCTGACGTCGCTGCATTTGTATCTTTTACTATTTCTCAGGCCCCCTCGTAGATAGGATCGATCAGTTGTTCAAAAACCACCTAATTTTTTATGTTTAAGAGGTAAAACTAGTTCATGCACTCGAATCTAGTACTACTTGGTTCAAACAAGGAAGAAAGGGGGGTGGGGTGGGGGAGGATTTGTTACCTGAATCTAGGACTTGGTCGAAAGAGGAAATAATGGGGGCGAAAAGTAGCAGAGACTGGTTATCCAACTGGTCTCTAGGTCTAATAGGGAAATAAAGGGAAACGCAGTAAAAACTCAATATAAACCCGATCTATTGGTTGAAAAAGGAAAGAAAGTGGGGACTGGGGGACAAGTCAACAGAGTAAGTCCAGCACTAGGTTTGCTAGCCTCACACAGTATAAGGTGGCTATACCGAACAAAAATGGGACCAACCCAGATATCCTGTTCTGATGTTTGTTGCCCCGAGCCACTCTTATGTAATGCCACTGGTAAAATGTAGCAGTCGCACTGTTAAAACTAAGGACACGTTAAACCAATGTTGTTTTCAATGTAATGCCTCCAGTAATATGAATCAGTGGCACTTCTTTACATGTCCTACTAAAATTTCCCATTAAGATAAGTTGGTTCTTTTCGTTAGAAATGCAACTGTCCTGGTCCGCTTAATCTCCCGTGCCCAAAGTAATGTCGTATTTAACGGTTGTCATAGTTAATCCTAATGCCCACACTAATATATAGCAATGCCAGTGCTTTAGAAATTGCTACTCTCCTTGTAGGATTGCCATTCAGATAAGGAACATGCTTCTTTTCATTTGATGCATGTTTCATCACTTGTTAGTCACCCTCCTTTCCACCTTTTTTGTGCAAACAGAGATATACATTTCACGCTCGATCTTAGTTGAACTGCACAAATGATATCCAAATTATAGTTGAGCATTCCAGGAGCTTCACAACCAACCTTGATGTTGCTCAATTTTATTGCAACTAATGAAGAAGAAGCTCTGTGGGTTTCGTTTTATGATGGAAATGGAACCGGGGCTGGAGCCCTTTTCTTAAAAATTTTTGAAGAAGAAGCTGCTAGCTCACGGGACATTGCTTCATTTTAGGTGAACTGCACCAAAAGGTCCCATGAATTGAATCATACATGTTGGTGACTGAAAGAGCCAGCTTCAACATCCCAGTCTAAGCACCCCCGGCCTCCATCCTTGCGACGCACGGTACACCTCATTTGCCACCTGCTCGACCCTAGTGTCACTGATAAAATGAAGTAATAATACAGTTAACATAGAGTGAGTGTCATCTCTATCATTTCATTTCCAATGTAGATAAAGAAAGTGCTTCTCTTTGTTAATGTATGTTTGATCAACTAGTCCCATTGTTAATGTTTAAGCGTTCTGCAAAATGGGGTGCTTAATTTTAGTTGATATGTACAAAAATAGAGATTTGAATGTCTCAAGGCACCTCCTTGTACTACCGCTGTACACTGATGTTCATCACTGGCAGAAGGTGTATCTGGGAGACTTGGGACGTTGTCCAGTATGAGGCATACCGTATGAGGCGTCGCAGGGCCCATCTCGCCCTCGCAGCATGGCATACTACGATACTATCGCAATATTTTCTTCTATTTATTTTGTGTGTTTCATCAACTAGTGCCACTATAATGTAATCATGCTTTTTCATTATCTGTGCAAACAGGGTTATTCAGCTGCATTTTGGTGGAACTGCACAAATGTACGTATGGAACCGACATATATGCAGAGTGCGAGGTGTGCCAAGTAAAAAATTACCGACACCAACCATGCTGCATGCACGCATTGGCATCCACCACAACCAGTGGGATGTGTGGCGCTCTCTGTGGACGGATCTTTCTCGGCAGCAAATCATCTAACCAAATACTAGTAGCTTATATTGGCAGTTTTCTAGGGAGTACTCTTTTCAGAAAGAAGCACCAATCTATTTTTCTTTATTTGTACACTATGTCACAACTTTGACCCAAAGGTCCAGAGCTATTTTAGGGTGATTGGCGTAGTACTCGGAGACTGATTGTAAGCATGATTTTCATTAGCTGTCACACTGATTGTAAGCATGAGAAGGTGGAAGATTAGGTTAGTGTGAAGCTTACCTTAAACCCTACCACCGCCGTTGAAACGAGGCGAGTGTCGAGGGAAACGTGGAGAACGGCGGGGAAGCGAGTCGCGCCATCCGGCGTCCTCTTGCGGTGGGAGAACGAATACTCCTGTGGCTCCGGCTGGCTCTGCACCCTCACGAAGGACACACCATACTCGATCGATTCGTTATCCTCTGGGTGCTTGACCTTCGACCTGTACGCCCACCACCTCCGCCTGACTGTCGCCTCAGGCAAATCTGTCTGCTCCATCGCCCAGAGGAGATACTCGGTGAACTCGGAGGACTGCGGCTTGACTGCCGCCGAGGAGTACATGTACATCGCTGCCCTCATCGCCGTCGTCTCGCTCTTTTTTCATACATTTCCACATGGCCTGCACCGTCCTTGAAATCTCCCACTCATTGTCAAACCAACTAAGGATCTCCTTCAACCTGGCTAACTTTGCCTGCTCGCCGCCGACGATCTTCCTGATTCCCTGCTGCATCCTCTCCATAGATTTCCTTCTGAGTGGTCCGGTGCTAGCTTTGGAAGATGGGAGGAGAGACGGTGGTCTTGCAATAGAGAAGAGGGAGAGGTGAGACGGTGGTTTTGGAATGGAGATGATGGAGATGAGAGGAGGTGGTTTTGCAATGGAGAAGATTAGAAGAGGGAGAGGCGAGATGGTGGTTTTGGAATTGAGATGATGGAGAGGAGAGGAGGTGGTTTTGCAATGGAGAAGATCAGAAGAGGGAGAGGCGAGACAGTGGTTTTGGAATGGAGATGATGGAGAGGAGAGGAGGTGGTTTTGCAATGGAGAAGAAGGAGAGGAGCGTGCGGCAGCAATTTAGGATTGGACGAGAGGGCCGACGCACTGTGACTGGATCAAAATCAAAATCAATTTACCCTTCAATTAAGAAAGCAACCCCACATTAACTAGTCTCCCTTCTATTCTGGGTCATAATTGACCATGATTTTTGCACATAAAATATATGTTATATGTTGCAAAAATAATATAATTTGAAAGTACATTCAGATACGAACCAAACGATACAATTTTTGGTGACATGCATTCACATTTTGCTTGTCAAATACAGTACGTGGTCAAACTTTGACCCAAAATACGCAAAACAACAAAAAAGTACTTCCAAGACCAGCGCCACTCTTACACTCTTCTCCTCTTAAACCACCGCCGCTCCTCTCCTGTTCCAATCTAAATGCAGTGCCGCTCCTCTCCTCTTCCATTTCAAACCCACCGCCCCTCCTCTCCTGTTCCAGTCCAAAGCCAGCGTCGCTCCTCTCCTGTTCTAATCCAAAGCCAGCGCTGCTCCTCTCCTCTTCCATCCAAAAACCACCGTCGGCGAGTGAAGGTGCTGTGGAGAAGTAGATCGATGGAGGAGTACAACCGATACGTGAGGATCGCAGACGGCGACCCTGTGAAGCTAGCTAGGATGTTGGAGATACAATCTTGGTTTGACAACAAGGACCAACTAGCGGCGACATCCATGGCCAAATATCTGCAACAGAGCGAAAAGGCGGCGATACTCCCGGAGGGAGTCGCGCTGGAGTACATAGAGCTACTCCTCTGGGCCATGGAGCAAACAGATTCACCGAATCCGATCGTGAGGGAGCGGTTGTGGGAGTATCGATCCCAGATGGAGCATCCACCAGAGATTGAAGGATCGAGCATCTACAGGGTGCCGTTTGTGAGGGTGTCCTGCTAGAGCGAGCCGGTGGAGTCTTCGTCAACCGAACCCAACTGCAAGAGGAGAAAAGCAGTTGGTCCGACGACGCTTCCCCGCCATCGTCTCCCTCGCCGTTCACATCGTCTCACGGGGTGACTGTCTGCCACCGAGGAATAGGAGGGGGCTGCCCCCCAGCCCAATAGTCGGGCAGGTTGTGAATTGTCAGGAGGAGCTTAGGGTTGTCAGTATTTGCAGGTTGTGAATTGTGTTTTGTGTTGTGTATTTTAAGAGTACTTTCAGATATGGATGTCTTTTGAATTTCAGATTTGCAGTATTGAGCATATGAAGTATTTTATGAATTCTAGAGATCTATTTTTAGCACTTAAAAAATGTAGTTTCATAGGAGTACAAAAGTGCAGACAATGTGATTCTCAGAGAAGAAACTGCAAATTTCAGTTTCAGATAAGAAACTACAAGTTCAGTTTCAGATAAGAAACTGCAACTTTCAGAGGCGGAGTATTTATATTAACACGGCCTTTTCAAACAGGGTTAACATCATGTTGGAAGTTTTATTCATGGTCGAAAATGGAACTACCAGCCAGTTAACATCATGCTGATCAACATTCATGCATAGCACATCTTCATATGATGCACAGTCAAAATGCCCACACAATGTCGAGTGTGCGAAACACAAAGAAAACGAGGGACAAAGTTTTGGCAAGTGTTGGACGTGGTTTTGGGCTGCCCCATCTAGGCTTTCATTTTTAACATGCGCAGCCCACGACCTCGGATGGGAGGTCCATAGGCCTGTTTGTATTTTCTTAGGGCCGTCATGTATCGACCGGCCTATGGACCTCCCATCCGAGGTTTTATTTTTGGCAGCCCAATTTATGTATTTTTTTTAAAGAAACGCAGAGGTCTGTTCTGTTTTTCTATATAAGAATAGGAATGCCAGGTCCAACTTATGTTTCCCTTCTAACTATATTATATATATTTAAATTATTTTATATGTTATCATATATTATTTTTATTGTCATCATATATTTAAAAGATACTTACATATGTAAGAAAACAATATCCCACATCTTATTAACTTATAAAAATAATTTCTTAACAAATAAAACCCCGGATTGTTTTGGCACGAAAATCCTAGTGATTGTGTACAAAAGCTTGGTAAGATTTAAGGACGAATGTAATAATATCACTTATTATTTAAATATATTTATAACAAAATGCTCACCTCCTTTTTATTTTTTGATAACATTGCTGGCCCAACCCAACATTATAATTAGAATCAGCCCAGCAAAATCGTGTATTTCGAGAAAGTGCAAATGGCGTGTAATTTTTTAGGAAATAAAATAAATGGGCCGCATGGACACTACATTATTTGTTCACCCAGCCTAGCTAATGGCTGTAATTAAAAAAAGATCAAATTGACTGTAAATTCTACCGAGCAAAAAAAAGACTGTAAATTCTGAAAAAATGGGTTGAATACGTGCACGTTTTTGGAGGCTGAAATGTGGGCCAATAGGTCGAAGCCAACGCAAGTCGTTGTCAATTTAGTCAACAAATGATTCTGACATGTTAGCCGTTGGATTTACATCCAACGACCGGCATCCATCTTCAATCTCTTGTCTTCTTCCTCCAGCACCGCCGGGACCACCTCCCGCCTCCTGCTGCTAGCAGCTCTGCTTAGCACGCTTCGTTATGAAGCGCTACTCCATCGTTGGCCAGGCCATCCCTCCACCCCTCCACACCTCCTGTTCTTCTCCATCGACTGCCGAACCACACCGCACTAGAACTAGTTAAGCCTCGTACACCTCCCCGTCTGTGACTCTACTCCCGCGTCTTCCCATCTCCGGCTTGTTGCTGTCCGGGGCCTCGCCGTCGTCCACCACCTTGGATGCGCTCGACGCGGCATGGTCAACGTGGTCAACGAACGACACCATCAGAAATAGACTGTGCGTGGAGAGGCTGACAGCTGGGTCCACGACCGCACACAAGGAAATGCCTTCTTATTACGCGCAAAATAATGATCCCTCCACTTGACATCTGGGACCCACCAGAAGGGCCTCTGTATTTCGCGAAAATAACGTGCCCCCCACTGACATGTCGGACCCACCAGCTATCTTCGCACGCAAGGAAGTGCCTCCTTATTACGCACAAAAAAAATGAATATTCCCCCTGCCAGCTGGAACCCAGCATAGTGGGAAGCTGACGGGGACGGAGGGCTTTGTCAACTTAGTCAATATGAACGATTCTAGCTCCTGTTACCGTATGATGTTCATCCAACGACCGTAGTGCTTCTTCAACCTCTGGTCTTCTTGCTCCAGCCGCCCAAACCAGCGCTGGTTGTCCTGCGTGCTCCTGCCTCCCGTGGCCGGCTGTGATGTCGCGGAGGCCTCACCGCCCCCTACTACTCCCACCGCTGGCCAGGCCATCCCTCTACTCACCCACACCCCCTGTTATTCTGCGGCGACAGTAGCCTCACACCGCAGCCGAACCAGTGAACCCTCGTACTCCTCTTCGCATGGGCATCCACTGTTGCGTCTTCCCCAGCTCCGAGTCGTCCCCTTCCTAGTCCTCGCCGTCGTCCACCACTGTTGTGCTCTCGGCGCGGCGTGGTCAATGTGGTCAAGGAACGACTTCCATCGGACGTGGACTGTACGTGGAGAGGCTGTCAGCTGGGTCCACGGTGCTACCTCTTGAGCACTGTGTTGGATTTCCCCGAAGAGGAGAGGATGATGCAGCAAAGTAGCGTAAGTATTTCCCTCAGTTTTTGAGAACCAAGGTATCAATCCAGTAGGAGGCTATGCTCAAGTCCCTCGTACCTGCACAAAACAATAGCACAACGCAACCAACGCGATTAGGGGCTGTCAATCCCTTCACGGTCACTTACGGGAGTGAGATCTGATAGAGATAATAGATAATATTTTTGGTATTTTTGGTATAGAGATACAAAGTGAAAAGTAAAAGGCAAAGTAAAAAAGCAAAGCAAGATTAAAGTGATGGAGATTGATATGATGAGAATAGACCCGGGGGACCATAGGTTTCACTAGTGGCTTCTCTCGAGAGCATAAGTATTCTACGGTGGGTGAACAAATTACTGTTGAGCAATTGACAGAATTGAGCATAATTATGAGAATATCTAGGTATGATCATGTATATAGGCATCATGTCCGAGACAAGTAGACCGACTCCTGCCTGCATCTACTACTATTACTCCACTCATCGACCGCTATCCAGCATGCATCTAGAGTATTAAGTTAAAAATAGAGTAACGCCTTAAGCAAGATGACATGATGCAGAGGGATAGTTTCATGCAATATGATAAAAACCCCATCTTGTTATCCTCGATGGCAACAATACAGCACGTGCCTTGCTGCCCCTTCTGTCACTGGGAAAGGACACCGCAAGATTGAACCCAAAGCTAAGCACTTCGCCTATGGCAAGAAAAACCAATCTAGTAGGCCAAACCAAACTGATATTTCGAAGAGACTTGCAAAGATAACCAATCATACATAAAAGAATTCAGAGAAGATTCAAATATTATTCATAGATAGACTTGATCATAAACCCACAATTCATCGGTCTCAACAAACACACCGCAAAAAGAAGATTACATCGAATAGATCTCCAGGAGAGAGGGGGAGAACATTGTATTGAGATGCAAAAAGAGAGAAGAAGCCATCTAGCTAATAACTATGGACCCGAAGGTCTGAGGTAAACTACTGACACTTCATCGGAGAGGCTATGATGATGTAGAAGCCCTCCGTGATAATGGCCCTCTCCGGCGGAGCTCCGGAACAGGCCCCAAGATGGGATCTCGTGGGTACATAAGGTTGCGTCGGTGAAATTAGGTTTTTGGCTCCATATGTGATCGTTTGGGGGTACGTAGGTATATATAGGAGGAAGAAGTACGTCGGTGGAGCTCCGAGGGGCCCACGAGGCAGGGGGCACGCTCTAGGGAGGTGGGCGCGCCCCCCACCCTTGTGACCGCCTCATGGCTTTCTTGATGGAGGGTCCAAGTCTCCTGGATCTTATCTAGTGAGAAAATCACGTTCCCGAAGGTTCCATTCCGTTTGGACTCCGTTTGATATTCTGTTTCTCCGAAACTCTAAAATAGGCAAAAAAACAATAATTCTAGGCTGGGCCTCCGGTTAATAGGTTAGTCCTAAAAATAATATAAAAGTGGAAAATAAAGCCCAATATAGTCCAAAACAGTAGATAATATAACATGGAGCAATCAAAAATTATAGATACGTTGGAGACGTATTAGGCATCCCCAAGCTTAATTCTTGCTCGTCCTTGAGTAGGTAAATGATAAAAAGATAGTTTTTGATGCGGAGTGCTACTTGGCATAATTTCAATGCAAATCTTCTTAATTATGGTATGAATATTCAGATCCAAAAGATTCAAGACAAAAGTTCATGTTGACATAAAAATAATAATACTTCAAGCATACTAACAAAGCAATTATGTCTTCTCAAAATAACATGGGCGAAGAAAGCTGTCCCTACAAAATCATATAGTCTGGATATGCTCTACAAAATCATGCACAACCCCGATGACAAGCCAAGCAATTGTTTCATACTTTAATATTTTCAAAAAAATTTCAATCTTCACACAATACATGAGCGTGAGCCATGGATATAGCACTATATGGAATAGAATGGTGGTTGTGGAGAAGACAAAAAAAAGAGGGGAAGATAGTCTCACATCAACTAGGCGTATCAACGGGCTATGGGGATGCCCATCAATAGATATCAATGTGAGTGAGTAGGGATTGCCATGCAACGGATGTACTAGAGCTATAAGTATATGAAAGCTCAACAAAAGAAACTAAGTGGGTGTGCATCCAACTCGCTTGCTCACGAAGACCTAGGGCATTTGAGGAAGCCCATCATTGGAATATACCAGGCAAGTTCTATAATGAAAAATTCCCACTAGTATATGAAAGTGACAAAATAAGAGACTCTCTTGTCATGAAGATCATGGTGTTACTTATAAGCACAAGTGTGGTAAAAGGATAGTAACATTGTCCCTTCTCTCTTTTTCTCTCATTTTTTTATTTGGGCCTTTTTTCTCTCTCTCTTTTTATGGCCTCTTTTTTTATTTTTTTACTTTTCGTCCGGAGTCTCATCCCGACTTGTGGGGGAATCATGGTCTCCATCATCCTTTCCTCACTTGGGACAATGCTCTAAAAATGATTGACCATCACACTTTTATTTTTCTTACAGCTCAACAATTAGAACTCAATACTTAGAACAAAATATGACTCTATGTGAATGCCTCCGGCGGTGTACCGGGATGTGCAATGATTCAAGAGTGACATGTATGAAAGAATTATAAACAGTGGCTTTGCCAAAAATACGATGTCAACTACATGATCATGCTAGCAATATGACAATGATGGAGCGTGTCATAATAAACGGAACGGTGGAAAGTTGCATGGCAATATATCTCGGAATGGCTATGGAAATGCCATGATAGGTTGGTATGGTGGCTGTTTTGAGGAAGATATATGGTGGGTGTATGATACCGGCAAAAAGTGCACGGTATTAGAGAGGCTAGCAATGGTGGAAGGAAGGAAAGTGCGTATAATCCATGGACTCAACATTAGTCATAAAGAACTCACATACTTATTGCAAAAATCTAGAAGTTATCAAAGCAAAGTATTATGCGCATGCTCCTAGGGGGATAGATTGGTTGGAAAAGACCATCGCTCGTCCCCGACCGCCACTCATAAGGAAGCCAATAAATAAATAAATCATGCTCTGACTTCATCACATAACGGTTCACCATACGTGCATGCTACAGGAATCACAAACTTTAACGCAAGTATTCTTCAATTCACAACTACTCAACTAGCATGACTCTAATACCACCATCTTCATATCTTAAAACAGTTATCAAGCATCAATGTTTTCTTAGTATTCAATGCACTCAAAAGAAAGTTTTACAAATCTTGAATACCAAGCATATTATTATTAGGCAAATTACCATGCTATTAAAGACTCTCAAAATAATCTAAGTGAAGCATGAGAGATCAATAGTTTCTTTAAAACAAATCAACCACCCTGCTCTAAAAGATATAAGTGAAGCATATAGAGCAAAACTATCAAGCTCAAAAGATATAAGTGAAGCACATAGAGCAAAACTATCAAGCTCAAAAGCTATAAGTGAAGCACATAGAGTATTCTATCAAATTCCAATTCATGTATGGCTCTCTCAAAAGGTGTGTAAATCAAGGATGATTGTGGCACACTAACAAACAAAGACACAAATAATACAAGACGCTCCAAGCAAAACACATATCATGTGGTGAATAAAAATATAGCTCCAAGTAAAATTACCGATGGAAGTAGACGAAAGAGGGGATGCCTTCCGGGGCATCCCCAAGCTTTGACTTTTTGGTGTCCTTGGATTATCTTGGGGGTGCCATGGGCATCCCCAAGATTAGGATCTTGCCACTCCTTGTTCCATAATCCATCAAAAGATTTCACCCAAAACTTGAAAACTTCACAACACAAAACTCAATAGAAATCTCGTGAGCTCCGTTAGAGAAAGAAAACAAAAGACCACTTCAAGGTACTGTAATGAACTCATTCTTTATATATGTTGGTGTTAAACCTACTTTATTCCAACTTCTCTATGGATTATAAACTATTTTACTAGCCATAGATTCGTCAAAATAAGCAAACAACACACGAAAAACAGAATCTGTCAAAAACAGAACAGTCAGTAGTAATCTGTAACTAACACAAACTTCTGGAAATCCAAAAAATCTACCAAAATAGGACGACCTAGAAAATTTGTTTATTGATCAGCAGCAATTGGAATCAGTATTTTATCACATTCTGTTGATTTTTAACAATTATTGTCGTGAACAGAAAGATTCTGGAAATTACAGCAAGATCAAATAATTATCATCCAAGAAGATCCTATAGGTCTAACTTGGCACAAACACTAATTAAAACACAAAAACACATCTAAACAGAAGGTAGATGGATTATTTATTCTTAAACAGAATAAAAAACAAAAAACTAAAAAAAATTGTTGCGTCCCAACAAGCACTATCGTTTTATGCCCCTAGCTAGGCATAAAAGCGAGGATAGATCTAGGTAGTGCCATAGTAATAAGATAGATCGGTGAAACTCATTTCATATTCTCTACGTTCGGCAGAAAGATTTCTTTGAGGCAAGCAAAAGTAATCAAAAGGGCTAAATTTAATAGGACAAAAGTCCCCAAGATCAATTTTAGGAGGTATAGGTTCCTCTTTCGGCCCTTCATATTGCACAACCAATTCATCATTATAAGCATTCTTTTGACAGAACCTTGTGAACCTAAACTCAAGAGATCATCCTAGATCATTATTTCTAATAGCCAAATCATCATTAAGTTTGGAGATTCTATCAATTAAAATATTGGTAGGCACCTTCTTTCTAAGGTTTTCATTGAAAGCAACATAGTCAAGAGATTGAAAGCGCATAATTTCTTCTTGATCAAAGAGGCTAGATTCTATAGGGGGACGGCCGGCGTCCACCCTATAATGTGCAAAGATTTCATTATAAATCTGAATTCATGAGCCAAAAAGATAGTAGCTGCACGCTTAACAGAGGAGTGTTCGATATTAGAAAATTCTAGGAAAATTCTTTGTATAGAAGGGTGCATATGCATAAATTGCCTTTCAAGTTCAACAATAAGCATGGCAATAGCGTCCGCAAGACTACTAGTTTTATGAAGAATAGAACTGCCCATAGAGGGCAAAGCACCGGCACAAGTAAAGAAATCTTGAATAACTCCTTTTCCAATAATATTACCACTACCGATTTGAAATCTTTTTGTATGATAGGTAGGGGGTTCTTCAGCAGGAGCATCAGAATTTTCTATGATATTATTATCGCTCATATCGGCGATAATTTCCCCAATTTCAGACATAGCGACAAACAAGCGATCCAACACACAAGCAAACAAAAGGCAAGCGAGAAAAAGGAAAACGGAAAAGAGAGGGCGAATAAAACGGCAAGGGTGAAGAGGGGGAGAGGAAAACGAGAGGCAAATGGCAACTAATGTAATGCGGGAGATAGGGATTGTGATGGGTACTTGGTATGTTGACTTTTGCGCAGACTCCCCGGCAACGGCGCCAGAAATTGTTCTTGCTACCTCTTGAGCACTGCGTTGGATTTCCCCGAAGAGGAGAAGATGATGCAACAAAGTAGCGTAAGTATTTCCCTTAGTTTTTGAGAACCAAGGTATCAATCCAGTAGGAGGCTATGCTCAAGTCCCTCGTACCTGCACAAAACAATAGCTCAAAGCAACCAATGTGATTAGGAGTTGTCAATCCCTTCACGGTCACTTATGGGAGTGAGATCTGATAGAGATGATAGATAATATTTTTGGTATTTTTGGTATAGAGATGCAAAGTGAAAAGTAAAAGGCAAAGTAAAAAAGCAAAGCAAGATTAAAGTGATGGAGATTGATATGATGAGAATAGACCCGGGGGCCATAGGTTTCACTAGTGGCTTCTCTCGAGAGCATAAGTATTCTACGGTGGGTGAACAAATTACTGTTGAGCAATTGACAGAATTGAGCATAATTATGAGAATATCTAGGTATGATCATGTATATAGGCATCACGTCCGAGACAAGTAGACTGACTCCTACCTGCATCTATTACTATTACTCCACTCATCGACCGCTATCCAGCATACATCTAGAGTATTAAGTTAAAAACAGAGTAACGCCTTAAGCAAGATGACATGATGTAGAGGTATAGTTTCATGCAATATGATAAAAAAACCCATCTTGTTATCCTCGATGGCAACAATACAATACGTGCCTTGCTGCCCCTTCTGTCACTGGGAAAGGACACCGCAAGATTGAACCCAAAGCTAAGCACTTCTCCCATGGCAAGAAAAACCAATCTAGTAGGCCAAACCAAACTGATAATTCTAAGAGACTAGAAAAGATAACCAATCATACATAAAAGAATTCAGAGAAGATTCAAATATTATTCATAGATAGACTTGATCATAAACCCACAATTCATCGGTCTCAACAAACACACCGCAAAAAGAAGATTACATCGAATAGATCTCCACGAGAGAGGGGGAGAACATTGTATTGAGATCCAAAAAGACAGAAGAAGCCATCTAGCTAATAACTATGGACCCGAAGGTCTGAGGTAAACTACTCACACTTCATCGGAGAGGCTATGACGATGTACAAGCCCTCCGTGATGATGGCCCTCTCCAGCGGAGCTCCGGAACAGGCCCCAAGATGGGATCTCGTGGGTACAGAATGTTGTGGCGGTGGAATTAGATTTTTGGCTCCGTATCTGATCGTTTGGTGGTACGTAGGTATATATAGGAGGAAGAAGTACGTCGGTGGAGCTCTAAGGGGCCCATGATGCAGGGGGCGCGCCCTAGGGGGTGGGCGCGCCCCCCACCCTCTTGACCGCCTCATGGCTTTCTTGACGGAGGGTCCAAGTCTCCTGGGTCTTATCTGGTGAGAAAATCACGTTCCCGAAGGTTTCATTCCGTTTGAACTCAGTTTGATATTTTGTTTCTCCAAAACTCTGAAATAGGCAAAAAACAACAATTCTGGGCTGGGCCTTAGTCCCAAAAATAATATAAAAGTGGAAAATAAAGCCCAGTATAGTCCAAAACAGTAGATAATATAGCATGGAGCAATCAAAAATTATAGATACGTTGGAGACGTATCACACGGCCGCAGCAAGAAAGTGCCTCCTTATTACGCGCAAAATAATGATTCCTCCACCTAACAACGGGGACCCATTGGACGGCCCACCGTATTTCGTGAAAAAAACATTTCCCCCTGATTGCTGGGAACCACCAGCTACATCTTCGCACGCAAGGAAGTGCGTCCGAAAAAAAAAACGATTCACCCTCCTGACTGTTGGGACCCACCAGCTACATCTTCGCACGCAAGGAAGTGCGTCCGGGCAAAAAAAAACGATTCGGCCCCCTGACTGTTGGGACCCATCAGCTACATCTTCGCACGCAAGGAGGTGCCTGGCAGTTGGGACCCACCTGGTCGAAGCGTATGTAGCGTTGTCATTCTGGTCGCGAACGTGTACGTACATATATACTGGTGGATGTAGAGGCGCACACGTGTCGTAGTAGAGGCGCGTACGTGTCGTAGTAGAGCCGCGCACGTAGCATGTACACGTACGTACAGCGGCCAGGGTGCAAGAAAGAAAATACGGCCATGTACGTACATACAGGCAGGTTCTCGAGCGCCTACTCGCGCATATGTACGGCGAGGGATCGTGTACATGGCTGGGTCGGAACGGAGAAACAGCGTCGTTGTCGTGTTCATGGGGAGGCAACGGAATGCGTCGTGTTCATCGGGAGGCAACGAAACGCGTGGGAGCCAACCGGCTGGGTCGGAACAAAATGCGTGGTCGTGTTCGTCGGGAAGGCTTGGACGGAACAGGCGATGGAAACGAGGCCTGGCGTATAGCAGAACGGAGGAAACGGACCTCCTACGGTCGAAACGGGGTTCCTGTTGATCGGGAGGGGTGTGGCGTACCGCAAAACGGAGGAAACAGACCTCCTACGGTCGAAACGGGGGTCCTGTTGATCGGGAGGGGTGTGGCGTACTGCAAAACGGAGGAAACGGACTTGTGTTGGAGCGCTATGGTCGAAACGGGGGTCCTGTTCATCGGGAGGGGTGTGGCGTACCGCAAAACAGGACTCCACGAGATACTGTTAATCTCCACCGTCGACCTCCTCCAGCCTCCACGGGCTACCGTCGACCTCCTCCAGCCTCCACGGGCTCCTATTCATCCAGTCTCCACCGCGCGCTACTCGACCGGCTGTTCAACCACGCCTCCACGGGCACCCCTCCATCGTCTACTGTTCATCCATCCCTCCACACCACGGGGTCCTATTCAACCACCCCTCCACGGGCACCCCTCCACCGTCTACTGTTCATCCAGCCCTCCACACCACGGGGTCCTGGCCAACCACCCCTCCATGGGCACCCCTCCACCGTCTACTGTTCATCCAGCCCTCCACCACACCACGGGGTCTGTTCATCCAGAGGCAACGCCACCGCTCACTGTTCATCCAACCCCCCCCCCCCCCCCCCGCAATGCTCACTGTTCATCCCAGAGGCAGCATCGATCGGCTTTAGTTAGCAGCAGTAGCGAAGGAATCGCTCGATCGGCTTCAGTTAACATCCATCGATCGATCGGTCGGGTTCAGTAACGCGTAGCCTGCAGTGCAATCGCTCAGGTTCAGTTAGAGCCCAACACCTTGCTCGGGTTCAGTTAGAGCCAACTCCTCGCACACACGCGCGTACGTGTACGAGAGAAACGCGCATCGCTCGACCCCCGACCTCCCACCGTAACCGGGAACTCCCCGAAATTTTCCTCCCCCTCGATTCTACCATGGTTTTTTCCGTCATGGACGGCCCAAAGAATGTCATGCAGCTGCGTCTCCGGCCCGCCCAGGACGAAAAGCCCATTTTCTGTCATGATTTTTTGTCATAGAAGTAGGAGCCCACCACATCTATGATGATACCTGGTTTTGTCACAATTATCGTCATAGAAGTGTCATATGTATGACAGAAAAAAATTCGTTCAGCCCAAAATGTCATGGATGTGTCTTTTTTTGTAGTGACACTTTTCTATTGCCCTGTTTTAACTAAATATTCCCTATACTCCCATTTCTATCAGAAAGCGCTGCTGACAAGGAGAATCCGGAGGTGGAGAACAGGGCTGCCAACAAGCGGAGGCGGGGCGAGCTAGAACCGCAAACGACTCCAGCAGGCCTAGACTTAATCAGCAGCCTCCCCAATGATATGTTGAGAGTCACCATCTCCCTCCTCCCAATCAAAAATGGGGCGCGGACAACCCTCCTTTCCCGATGGTGGCACCCCCTATGGAACTCCAGCCCTCTCGACCTCATCAACACCCACGAGCTCTACCATGGCTATCACAAAAGCTTGGATGCGTTCTCCAAGATCCTCGGCAGTCACCTTGGCCCAACCAAAGGCCTTAGAATGGGCAAGTTCCGTTCCAACGGCAAGGACCGAGCCAAGCTTGACGACTGGTTCCGATCCCCCGCCCTAGATCAGCTCGAGGAGCTCACTTTTGATGTTGGGCATATGCGGTCGATGCCAACGTCCGCACTCCGCCTCGCGCCCATGCTCCGCGTCGCCAAGTTCAGGAACTGCCATTTCCCGCCCCTTAATGACGCGCCCGCTCTTATTCTATCATGACTGAAGCACCTCGAGCTCGTCGTCATCTGCCTCTCAAAGGGTGACATGGAGCACCTGCTCCGTGGCTAAACTGCACTTGAATATCTTCGTCTTCAGGCGATCAATGGATTGAGTACCTTCCACATCACCTTGATGACTCTCCGGACTATTTATGTGTGTTGCTGGTGCGGCAGGAACACATCACAAAAGGTGGACCATGGTATGGTCATCCAGGACACACCTGCACTTGAGATATTACTTGTAGTTGATCAAGAAGGTCCAACAAGAATCAATGTCATTTCTGGGCTGAAATTGACAGTTGTGGGCTACTCGTCTAACAAATACTCCAAACTTGTTATTGGATCCACACCCATTTAGATACAACAGCCGCCTTCTACCTCTCCTTCTACAAATTAACATTATTTCTAATTTTTGAAGATGTTTGTTCGTCTGTCATTCAGAAAATGATTCTGACAAGCTTGACCCCGAAACTGCGCATAGTGAAGGTCTTAGCACTAGAATCTATCGGCCCCGACCTGGAGCAAGTTGTCAGTTTCCTGAGATGCTTTCCGTGCCTGGAGAAGCTATATATCGAGGTGATGTTCCTTTCTTGTTAAATGTTAACCACAAGGGAGTTCAATTTGTGACACCTTTTTCCAAGTTTACAATGACAATGTACTACGATTTCTGAAGGTTCTTTTGGAGGATTTTATTACATACATGCCCCCCCCCCCCCCGATTTATTGGTTGCTTGATCCATATGGTTACAATCAATAAGCATTTCTCTTTGGATTCGTCTGTACTAGTTTTCTTAGGGAACTTTTCATCCAATCCAAGCTCTTGTGAAGAAGGCTACATTTTTTTAGAATGTAATCAAATGCCCATGTTAATCATGTCAGATTGAAGATGGCATGTTAGTGCATTTTACATATCCTGCAAACCAAACAGCTAGGCCCCTGTAGTAATGTTCAAAACTGCATGTAGGCACTAACACGTTTTCTTGTTTTGCAGATAGGATTAGGCCCAGTGGTGGATAATGTGATACAATATAACAATCACGTCGAATGCCTAGATCTGCATCTCTCATAAATTACTTTGAACTCCTATCGAGGGACCTTACCGGAGATTATATTCGCCAGGTTCTTTGTTCTCAGAGCAAGGCTGCTGAAGGCAATGAGGTTTGCCCTAAATTTTTTTCGCAAAAATGAATGGTTTGTTGATCAGCGCCGGCGCCTGAGGCAGAATGGAGTAGGCTCCAAAATGCTGAATTTCATTTTGGAACTTCAGATGATAGAGTAATCGGAAGTCATCGTGTCAACCCCATACATGACTTCTCAGTGGATGACCCCTTTGCAAAAATTGTGAGGTTTTGAAGCCAGACTTAGAAGCGGTGATATTAGTATGAACCTCTCTGATATCCATGTTCATCGGATCAGCGTGAGCATTTGCAGCTGATGAGCTGAATTTAATTTCTAATATCAGTCTGAACCTTGTAATCTTCAGATTTGAGCCATATAACTCTGGAATTTGAACCTTGTAACATTTCGAGCTTTTGTGGTACAATCGTTGAAATGGCATCGTATGAGACTCGTATATTGCTAGCACTATTTTGACGTTAATATGCAATGGTCTAAGATTTTATTAACCATTCTCGAATCAGTTTACCTTGTTGATCTCATAGCACACGATCTATATAGCTAACTCGACTGCAATCTTCGACATTATTGCACACAATTGGTTTCTTCCACCATGTGCACCGTAGAGCGCAGAATTAATTATCGCACTCGAGTGTCCATCATCACCCTTCTGTGTAACTTAGACCTCATCACACAAGGGTAAACTTATGATCAAAGTCATTCCACACACTTCATTTTTACAAAGCTTTTTGCCAATAAACGCCCATGATTTGTCCCTCTTCTAGCCGAGCATGGACAAACTAGCCGGGCGGGAAGCTTGTTTGGTAAACAGCACGGTAGCGCGGGAACATGCTCATCGACGATACATTTGGCACCTCTTCGAGCCCACGCGTGCGATGCAGTGTTGTCAAGCGTGCACTGGAATCCTCCGCTATGAACGCCGTGACAAGACGTGACGATTACAGGCCGGCTGGACCTCATTTATTACAGCGGCCATTTAACCTACCCTTGTGTCTCTTCAACCTTTCGATCACGCCCCACCATTGCAAGAAGCACACCCACCACGAGAAATTCTTAGAGGGTATCCTATGCAGCTCCAATGGCGCTCCGAGCGGCTGCTGACGACGAGCAGCAGTTCACCAGGCGTGTCGTGGTGGACACCCACAGAAGGTTCACGGGCCTCTCGGTGGTGTAAACCAATGACCCGGTCTGGGTGGAGCACTCCATCAACATCATGGAGCTGTTGCTTGCCGAGGAGAAGTACAAGGTGATCAGGTTCGACCTCGAGTACACCCGCGCTCGTGTCGGGTCTCGTCCCAAGGTCGTCGTCGCCCAGATGTGCGTGCGCCACCACGTCCTCGTCTACCACTACTGCCTAGCCACAAGTCCTTGCGAGCATTTTGCCAGGTTTGTCAACAGCCCCCACTACATGTTCGCTACGGTGGACATCACCAACGATGTAAAGGCGCACGAGAATTCGGGCATCGCCTGCCACAATCTTGTCGACATCCAGGGCCAATACAAGATCTGGGGCAGCAAGGAGCAGGAGAAGGACTCACTGGTTCACCTCGCCGAGGCCATCATCGACCCCTACTACAGAGACATGAAGGATTCGTGCAACAAGGACAAGTGTGCCTGGCACTCGGCTTGGATGGAGAAACTCGACAAAGCTCACGTCGTGTACGCGACCAAGGAGGCGTACACGAGCTACGACAGGTACAGGCGGATCGTTGACATGAGGTAGTGCCTCCTTCCCCAAAACGGCCAGGGATCCAGCCGGAAGCAGAGCAATGGCAAGCATCATCGCAGCAATAAGTAGATGATTAGATCCTCGTTTCTCCTACTTTAGTATGCATGTAATTGCTTACTTTGGTGTGTGCAAATGTTATGTGTGTAGTCACTTGTGTAATTGTATGCTTAATTTGGTTATGCAATGCTGTCTTTTTAAGTATATATGTTGATGCTCTGTAGACAGAGCGTAGATGGTGTGCGGACAAAGAAAATCACATCGCACACAGACTAAACAATGGAACCCGTCGGTGATGTTTTCATCAATCACTCACAATTGTATACCACCAATCGTTTGCTCACAACACACACGACTTGTTAGGAGTAATCGTTTGTGTTCTTATCAGTCTTCGCACACGTTTCCGATTACAGACCTGTCTGCCTCGTATCACACACATCTTGTTCATTTGAATCATTTCTGTTCTCATGTCTCAACGCAAACAGTTCATCTGAGTGAACCGCATGTCGTATATCACACACACCTTTGATCTGGCTGACCGTTTCTTTTGTGTTGCCTAATCACAAACAGTTCATCCGAGTGAACCATATGCTGTACATCGCACACACCTTCATCTAGCTGCCCGTTTCTTTTGTTCCTCTTCATCGCAAACAGTTAATTGAGTCGAACCGTATGCCCTGCATTGCACACGCAACTAAAATCTGAACCGTGTTTGATGCATCCTCCATCGCAAACGTTCTGCACCTTTTTGATGGTTTTTTACACCACTGTTTGTGATTATGGCATCGCACACAGTTTCGTCGAAGGGTCTCTGATCGTAGTGTCGTGTTAGCAGCATCCTGCAGTAGTGCTCCCACCTATTGCTTCATGGAAAAGGGCTCCAAGGTACTCAAATATCCCTCCTCTAAATCAAGTGAGGATGAATCTGATGAAATCCTCAAGCATAGCTATTCTAAACTTGCTAAGATTGCTGTAAAACAACAAAAGGCTTTTTAAAAGGTTCAAAATATGCAGACAAGAGCGATGATATGTTGGGTGAAGAAATGGATCACACCAAAACTTTGATTGAAAATCTTCAGAGACTTCAGTTCAAGTTTGATAACCTTCAGAGTCATCATACCACACTCTTATCTGACCATGAGAAGCTTTCTTATGAATTTCTTCAAAGAAAGCAAGATCTTGAAAAGCTAAGGGTGAGTTATGAAGATCTTTAGAAGGAGCCTGATTCATTACTTGCTCAACAAATCAGTGCTGCTCAGGAAGAATTCATTCCTCCATGTTTGAAGTGGATTGAACGTGAATCTGCTAGTTCTTCACCTGAAAGTTCAAATGCTTCTATTGCTCAAATTCTTCACTTGTCTCTGCAATCACCAATTCCTCATCTGAGGATGTTGTTAGTATCATTGACAATGTAGGGCTCAAGGAATTGTATGTGACAGGCATGTACAAAAGCCTCAAAGGGCATCATGCACTTTGTGATGTGCTTAAAAAGCAGATCCTCAAGTAACTCAATGCTGATGGAACATACTGGAAGCCGGAGCAGTATCCCAAAACCTCATGGGTTGCTGCAAAGGGCCTCCAGTAGATCCATCCACTTTATTTGGCTTTACATGTGAATCTTCATATTCTTTTGATGAGTCATTTGATTCCAACTATAAACTGTTCAAAAATCAGAATGGTGAAGTATTTGCTAGATATGTTGGCACTAACCGCAGGAATGGTCCCACTATGAAGAAAATCCGGGTTCCCAAAAGGTGCCTTGAAAGTCTTCAGGTGAATGTCATCATGACACCACCTGTGATGAATAGGAACCCCAGATCAAATTCTTCATATGGACCAAAGTCTTCATATGGATCCAAGTCCTCATACAGACCACATTCCTCATGTGGATCAAATTCCTCAAATGGATCAATGTCCTCATATGAACATCATCGTGCTAACACTTCTGTTTTACAGGGAAGATCTAAGGGCTATGAATATTTGCATTATTCTTCAAATCATCATGTTCATAAGTCCTCAAAGAATTTCTCTACTTATTCATATGCTTACCCTAACCCCTCTTATGTGAAACGAAGTGGATTGTCATCTATGCCACCTTTCTCTTATGGAGCTCGCAGAATGATGAACTCTTTGCCACCCCTCCAGATGTGGGTGGTGAAGAAAAAGAACTAATCTCTTATGCAGGGTCAGGTCTCCAGACAAACTTAAACGTCTGAAGAATTTGCTGCAGACCTTAATATGCTTGAAAGGACGCAAGCTAATCATGAAGAAATGAATTTTCATTTCTCACGTCCTCATACTGACCTATTCTCTTGATTGACGAAATTGATCTGATGAATTTGATGTCATATTCTTCACTTGATGAAGTATATGAGTTCGTAAGCTGCACTAATTCATCTATAGGATGATCAACCCAAAGCCACTGAGTGGGTCCTCGATAGTGGATGTACAAATCACATGACTGGTAACTTATTGATGGACGCTCCCTTATCTCCATCGCATCTGAATCATATCACCTACATTGACAAAGGAAAAAGCAAGGTATTGGGTCTAGATAAGGTTGCGATCTCAAAGGATCGACACATGGACAAAGTCATGCTTGTCGAGTCCTTAGGATTCAACCTCATGTCAGTCTCAATGCTTCATGATCTTGATATGGTTGTTATCTTTGGCAAGTATCGTTGTGTTGTGATCATGGAAGCTGACCATTCCAAAGTCTTCGAAGGCTTTAGGAGAGGAGATCTGTATATTGTTGATTTCTCTACAGGACCACAACCTGCTACATGTCTACTTGCAAAAGCTTCAGAAGGCTGGCTATGGCATCGACGACTTGGTCATGCTGCCATGAGGAACTTGCACACTCTCGCGAAGAAAAAGCATGTCATTGGCATCGAGGATGTCAAATTCCTCAAGGATCACCTGTGTGGGGCCTATGAAGCTGGAAAGGCGACCAAGGCCAAGCATCCCGCAAAGACTATCATGACTACCACTCATTCATTTGAATTGCTTCACATGTCTCTCTTTGGCCCTAATCACTATTCTGCATTCACCAATGAAGCATCTCTATATGGCTTTGTTATTGTTGATGATTATTCTCATTACACATGTGTGCATATAGTCACTTACAATCGCGAAGCGCAGGAAGTCTTCAAACGATTTTCCTCGAGGGCTTCAACCAACTTTGGTGTGAAGCTCAAGCACATCAGAAGTGACAATGGAACCGAGTTCAAGAACACTGGTCTTGATGACTATCTTGATGAACTTGGTACTACTCATGAGTTATCTGCTGCTTATACTCCTCAGCAGAACAGCGTCGTGGAGCGCATGAACTGGACTCTTGTTGATATGGCTCGCACTATGCTTGATGAATACAAGACGCCTTGTCACTTATGGATTGAGGCAATTTATACTGCATGCCACATCATCAACAGGGTATATCTTCACAAATTCTTCAAAAAGACCTCATATGAACTCCTCATTGAGAAGAAACCCAATGTGAGCTATTCCAAAGTCTTTGGTGCTAAATGTTGGATTAGAGATCCTCATCACAATTCTAAATTTGCACCAAAAGCACATGAAGGTTTTATGCTTGGTTACGGAGAGGACTCGCACACCTACAGAGTCTTCAACAATTTTCATCACAAGGTTGTTGAAACTGTAGATGTGCGGTTCGATGAAACTAATGGCTCGCAAAGAGAGCACCTACCTCCTGTGCTAGATGAAAAATCACCTGAGGAAACCATCGAGTTCAAGGCTACTGAGGATGTCATTCCTACTGAAGAATCTGCTGAAGAAGTCATTCCTGATCGAGAAGATCATCATGCTGGTGTACCTAAAGAAAATGGCTGTGAAGAAAATGTTGAGAAAATTCCTCGTCGTCAACCAGCTCATCCTCGCGTCACAAATGAAGTGCAGATTGAGAAAATCATCAGTGACATCAACGCACCAGGTCCTCTCACACGCTCAAAAGCTTCACATTTGTCTAACTTCTGTGGGCACTTTGCTTTCGTCTCTATCACAGAGCCCACCAAGGTAGATGAAGCATTTCTGGAGCCTGAGTGGATTCAAGCTCTGTAAGAGGAATCGCATCAACTCGAGCTCAGCAATGTCTGGGAACTTGTCAAGCGACCAGACCCTCGCAAGCACAATATCATCGGCACAAAAAGGATCTACCGCAAAAAACAAGATGAAAATGGCCTTGTGGTGAGGAATAAGGCACAACTTGTAGCTCAAGGCTACACACAAGTTGAAGGAATTTATTTTGATGAAACTTTTGCACCTGTTGCTAGACTTGAGGCTATTCACATATTACTTGCTTATGCTAACCATCACAATATCATCTTATATCAAATGGATGTGAAAAGTGCATTCCTCAATGGTAAGCTTGAGGAAGAAGTATATGTTGCTCAACCCCCAGGTTTTGAGGATCCTAAGCATCCTGACAAAGTTTTCAGACTCAACAAGGCCCTCTGTGGCCTCAAGCAGGCCCCTCGGGCGCGGTATGATACTTTGAAGGAATTCCTCATGAAGAAAGGCTTCAAACCCGGTTCACTTGACCCAACTCTTTTCACCAAAACCTATGATAATGAATTATTCGTGTGCCAAATATATGTTGATGATATCATCTTTGGCTGTACTGACCAATGTTACAGTGATGAATTTCCCTATATGATGAGTGAAGAATATCAAATGTCTATGATGGTAGAATTGAAATTCTTCTTAGGTCTTCAGATACGTCAACAATGAAACGGCATCTTCGTATCTCAGGAGAAATACCTCAAGAATATATTGAGGAAATTCGGCATGCAAGATTGCAAAGGCGTCAAAATCCCTATGCCCACAAATGGCCATCTATGCACTGATGAAAATGGTATTGACTTCGATCAAAAGGTATACCACTCCATGGTTGGCTCTTTATTGTATTTATGTGCATCTAGTCCAGATATTATGCTTACTGTTTGCATTTGCACCCGCTTTCAAGCTACACTGAAGGAATCACACCATAAGGCTGTGAAGCATATTCTTCGATAACTAGCTCACACTCCAACACTTGGATTATGGTATCCCAAGGGCTCGGCTTTTGATCTCATTGGATATTCAGAGTCTGACTATGCTGGTGATCGTGTGGACCGCAAGTCAACATCAGGCACATGTCATTTCCTCGGGCGATCCTTAGTATGTTGGTCCTCGAAGAAACAGAACTGTGTATCACTGTCAACTGCTGAAACTGAGTACATTGCTGCTGGTTCGTGCTGTGCTCAATTGCTATGGATGAAGCAAACCCTCAAGGACTACGACATCAATGTGAAGAATGTGCCTCTCTACTGTGAAAATGAGAGTGCCATCAAGATTGCTCATAACCCTGTTCAGCACTCGAAGACAAAGCACATTCAGATTCGTCATCATTTTCTTCGTGATTATGTGTTCAAGGGTGACATCTCCATCGAGAACGTGAAGACTGAAGAATAGCTAGCCGATATGTTCACAGAGCCCTTCGGTGAGAAGAGATTTAGTAAGTTGCGGTGTGAGCTAAATATCTTAGAATCTTCGAATGTCCTTTAAAAAGGACACACATCCTAACACTTATGCAAAATTGATGACTTAGATGTGCAACACACGAAGTAACGTTTTTCTTCAATCAATGAAGACTAACCCTCTAAGTGTGAAGAAATTAATGAATAATTTGATTCTAAGAGCCCTACGACAATTGTACGCGGCGTCTGAAATCATCATTCTTATACCATGGGTTACGCCACCAACAAAAGTTGAAAATCTTCAATTTGAGTTTTTCTTCAGTTTTGAAATTCCTCAGTTGTTCAACTTATTCAGCTTTGTAATGTCTTCACTCTTTCCGTCGTTGTTCTTCATTGACTATATATATATGAGTTTAAGTCCTCTACAACATTCACTTATTGCTATTTCTTCATGTTGCCTTTTCTGCTAAGTGAATGTGATCGGACCCTTCCCCCTCTATGCTATACTCAACCCAGTCTGTTCACAATTTTTCATGTGCATTCTATTTGAAACCCGTTCAAAATCTTCACTGTGTCCTTGTTAGTTGAAGAATTTGCGAACGAAATGTTAAAATATTCTTATGTGAATTTTCGGCTTTTGCCACTCAAACTGTTCCACATCCCACGATAGGATTTATCTATTCACCCACGATCTCACACGATCGCCACCGCTCTGCACATGGGTGACACATGTCTCTAGGATGAGAAGAGTCAGGGGCACATTCGTCCATTTTCCTCGAGCGAGCGGTTTTTCACCTCGGCTATATATACCCCTCACCCTCCTCAGACTGCATTTACCCCGCTCGACCTCACTTCCCCTCGCTCGAGCTTCCATACCTAGCGCCGCCGCTACTTCCATCGTCGTCGGTGAGGAATAGCTTCACTGCCTCGACCTCATCGCCATCGTACTCGCACCAGCCGCAGATTTCTTCTCTCCGCCACCGCCGTAGTTGTCTTCCTCTGCCAAGTTAGGGCATGGAAGATCTGGACTGACGAACTTCCAATCTACTATTCCCAGTTTGTCGTGTTCTTCGTCAAGGGTAATTAAAAGCTACTTTTACTGCCCTTGTTGATTCTGATGATTTCTACAAAACTTCAAAAGGTGTTTATTCTTCATCTTCCACACTTTAAACACCTCACACAAGCATCCATTCTTGATCTATTTCTCTTAAGCAACATTTTTCTTCAAGATTCCTCAATTGTGTGGATTCTCAATCTATACAACTCTGGAACCTAAGTCAAAAAGCACTTAGTGAAATTCCTCAAGACACCACTGGTCAAATTCCTCAAACTTTTTCTTTTTTGCAAAAACTTCTGAGAACGCATATGACCTCTCCAAATTCTTCGCACCTATACTCTGTTCATAGGTACCCAAGTCTGCTGTTGACTCTCTAGGTTCTCATCAACTTAACTCATTTGCAGCGTTCCTCGAAGACAAATTGCATACCTCTTCAGAGAACTCAATTGTTCAAAATCCTCAGCTGAAGAATATGGCAAATGGCAAGAAACCTTAGAAGGGAGTCAAGAAACTGGAAGTCAACACAGCGTTTGAGATCCCTGATGACATTTATGAAGAATATTGTACTCCTGATGAAGCCAAACATGGCAAGGAGAACAAGAATCAGCGCAAGGTGCACATACAGAGGATAGAGAGGAGATGGGAACGGGAATGGAGGGATTACATATATGTCTCTCCAAAGTACATGAAGAAATTCGCTCTTCTCCCTCCTTGCCCAAGACCTTCACTTGCACCTGGCCAGATAGCTGATCCCACCAGTCTCAAGCGCGGTGAGGACTATCCTGATGAATGGGCTAAACGGCAAGCCAAGCTAGCCAAAACGGCTAAAGAAGCAGTGAGGACATTCAATGAAGACTCTGCTGCTGCCACTACTGAGGCCTCTGCTAGCAAGCCTAAGAAGGCCATGGTCAAGAAGCCAGCACACAAGCCTAGTTCTTCAGCAATGTCTTCACGGGCCAGCTCATTTATGCCCTCACGGCCAATTCCTCAAGCTGCTCCAGTTCCTCCTATTGCAAAATCCTCAGTTGCTCGACAAAGTCCTCAACACGTGTGCACCTCGCCTCTTGCCAAAGGACCACATGCATCTCAATTGCCTCACGAGCCTCTACAAGTTCTTCAGCTCCTCCGCAATCTTCAACTGGCCCCACTGTGCTGTAGACTAAGTCTACTGCTGGACGAGGCTCAAGACCAAGTCCTCACAAGAAGCAGGTTGCCTTTCATGTGTCGTCCAGTGATGATGAAGCTGATGATGAAGAACGCGCTGAAATCATCAGAGACAGACAACAAAGGGCCGCTAGAGCCAAAGGCACGGATGTGCCTCTTTTGTTGGATCCAAAGTTGATCCTTGATTTCATTGATCTCTAGCACAAGGACCCCAACACACCTATGCCTGACTTTAAGCTCACTACTGGCCAAAGTCACATGCTGACCACCTTCATAGGCGGAGAAAAATGGAAGTTTGAGAAGGCCAGGTAGTTGAAGAAATCTCAATACAAGAAGAAGCGCTTTCTGAAGAAGAACGTTGTCAAAATGACAACTGATGATTTTGTAGTTGCACAAGCTGAGATCAAAGGACTCAATGATGAATTCCAAGCCTACCGTGCAGATTGGCTTGGAGCCAAAGTCAAATTTGTGAAAATGGCTGAAAGATTCACGTCAAATATTGTTGCTTCATCGCAACATGAATCTCCTCAGGCTGAAGCCTCTGCTCAGCCTACTGAAGAACATGCCAGCACCACTGATGACAATCAGGCTACTGATGAAACTGAAAGTACCAAGGCTGATGAAGCTATTCTAGCCACTAATAAAATTGCCAGGGCAACCACTAGTGTTGCGCCTGAAGAACAAGCCAGGCCAGCTGAAGCATCTGCCGCTGAGCCTGAAGAAATTGAAAGTCAGGGCAACTGCATCAGTTGTGCCTGAGGTAAATGAACCAATTTCCTCTGCCCCTCCTGCACCAACGTCAGGTCCTGTTCTTCCTTCTACACCAGAAGCGAAGAAAACCCAAGCTGTAGAATGAGCAGCAGTGAAGAAAAGGGAAGCATCCGCCACCTCAGAGTATTCCGCACCAAAGAAGAAGAAGACTTTGACAAGCTCTTTTGAGAATCCCTTTGATGCTATTCCTGTATCAAGCATGCCATCAAAGGAGAATGTTCCCTTTGGTGAGTATTATGAGATCCCAAGTGGATTAGATGAAGAAGATCCTTCTACTGCTTCGTCAGAGCAGTTGGATGAAGAAATTGAAGTGGACAACATTATGTCCACTCCCTTGATATCATCGCCCATGCCTCAGTTCACAGCTGAAGAGGTAGGCGTCGAGGAAATTGATGATGAAGAAGAGGACGTGGACATTGGGTGCACCACTCCAGTTCTGAATGATGACTATTGGGAAAGTCATCACCCCAGTTCACCAATGTTCACCTCTCTGCAACAGATTCCTCAGTTCCCAATCCAAACTGAAGAAGTTCAAATGGGCTCTGATGAACCTCAAGCTTCACTACTCACCATCCCTGAAGAAATTCCAGCCACTAGTGCTGATGCTCATGTTGCTGAAGAAGTGGAGACCCAGGATGCCACTAAAGATGTTGACACTGAAATCCCTCAGCCTGCGCCTCCTGAGACTGTGATTCCTAAGGTTGTGAAGACATTGACTGATACTCCTCAGCCCAAGCCGAAGAATCCCTTCTCAAAGAAGAAGAAGTTCAAAGCTGATGACTTCTTTCACGAGCATGTATTCTTCACCGACTTCAACCCTTATGACTCTGCTCGTCTTTGCCGCAAGCGTTTCTAGATAGCAAGTCAGATGAATTTCTATTCTTCTCTGCTTTTTGACAAAGACAGATCGACAATGAGCATATTCCTGATGTTGATATGGAGTCGCTGCCTTGCTTCACTCCAGTCCTCAGTGTTCTTCATGACACTGGGCTGCTCAATTTCTGCACTGACATTGCTGACTGGAATGAAGAGCTAATTCTTCAGCTCTACACTACATTGCACATCACCGGCAATGTTGAAGGTGTGAATTCATGGGTGCTGGACTGGATGACAGAGAATACGCACTATAAAGCACGGTCTTTGAATTGCTTCATGCCCTGCCTGACAGTCCTCCCCTTGAAGGTGCGCAGCTCATCTACCATGAACCTGAGCTGTCTGATCATTACATGCAAGTGTTGATGAAGCCGCTGAAGCCTAGTAAAGCCCCAGAACCAAATTCCTCGTGAACGAATTGCTCTATGTGCCAAGAACCGTCTACAGGATTCTGACCAAGACCCTGAGTCCTATCAAAGGCCACGATTCTAATGAAGAAGAGGTCGTTGGCATCATGAAGAATCTTCTATTCAACATCAACCATGGAGTTCCTATCAACTACCATGATTTCTTCATGAGGACTATGGCCAATGTCACTCTTTCACCATTTTTAATTGAAGCCTTACGCTCCCTGGATTATGAGATTCCTCAGATCAAGGTCTTCAATCAATTACAAGGCTGATACTCTTAACCATGGCAGCTACTTGCCCCCTCTTGAAGTCCTCAAGCGGACATATTCCTCAGATGATGAGAAGGGCAAGGCAACTGCGGTTATTGATGAAGGCATTCATCCTTTGGATGGGCAGTTTCGCAAAGCTGCATCTTACTCCACAAATGATGACTCTTCCACCCATGACTCTGCCGCAAATGCTTCTAAACAAAATCCTCAAGGCATAGCTCCAAGGGTGATGACTGATCGTGAGCTACTCCTCAATCTTCACCCGAAGGTTGATCGCAACCATAATTGGGTCAATCGTCAGTTCGGTTCAATTCTTCAAAACATGACCATCACTCAGAATTTAGTGAAGAAGAACCATTACTATCTCCATGAAGTTTTTGATCACACCTGGGCTGTTCTATCTCATCTCTATTGTGAAGAAGATCTTAAACAAATGGGCTTCAAGCAGGACTTTGACTGGTCTCAGCCACCCACGAAGAAATTCAAGAAGGTCAAAATTCCTCACTTGGTGGCCAACTCTTATTCTTCATCGCGTGGGACTGATGAAAATGAAGACTTGGACGACACTGCGGCAGCCCCTACTTCAACAACCGACCCCAACAACGCTGGCGCTCCTCCATCAACTTCGTGATGATATTCTTCAAGGGCGTTAGTCCTCATTTTTCGTCCTTTTTGGTCATTCGATGACAAAGGGGGAGAAATTTGAGTTAGTCTTCAAGCGGGTCTATATATGGGCGTTTTTTTTGCTAAGTTACAACTCTCGTTTCTTTTGCAAACTTTGTTGGATCAAGTTGTAATCTTAAACCCGATGGTGGTCTGATACTTCTACTATGTTCTTCTGCATGCTATTTCCTCATATATCACTGCTGTGCGTCGGTCCTAAACAAACAGTTTTTGCCCCTTTCCGCGACGACATTTGGAACCGTCGCCATGTGAGTGTGTGCGATAGGGTGTCCTTCCCACACTACCCAGAAATCGTCGGGGATAGGCCCTCCTGGGACCCAGGCTGGGGTCATGTGCGATCGGGCGAGGCATCGAAACCCAATCATTTCCGTAGGTATGTAGATCCCACACGGTGAATCTCAGAAATCATTTCCGTAGGTATGTACATCCCACACGGTAATCCGAGAAAATCATTTCCTTAGGTATGTACATCCCACATGGTGAATCCCAAAAAAACATTTCCGTTCGTATGTATATCACACACAGTCAATCCAAGGAATACGTTTCCGTTCTTATGTACATCCCACACAGTCAATCTAGGGAAAACGTTTCCGTTCGGACATAAATCCCACACAGTTTTATATGTAGGCTCGTGTGTCAAAGGTGTAACTATCACACACGGCCTTCCTTGGTTAACTGTTTGCTTTTATCAACTATATCACACACGATTTGATGAAGAAAACTGTGTGGCATTGGGCTATCCATCGCAACCGCTTTTACTGCTAGAACCGTTTGCAAAGGTCCATGACACATTTAGCAGGCTTATTAGTTTACAATTAATAATTCCAGTATTACGCAAATTCACATTTCATATCGAATAGCTGTTTGCCAATTTCATATCAGGCACATAAGTATATTATAACATCACAGTACGGTAGCTACATGAAAACATAACAGTACAACATATAGCTAGTTCAACTTCATAACAATATATTCATTTCCCTAATTGAGATCACCCAGGCTCGTCTTATCCACCTCTGCTTTCAGTTCAGTAAGAACCCGTTTTGCACGGGCCAACTGGGAAAGTGCCTCCTCCTTCGCCAACACCATCTTAGCGAAGTCTTTTAAAAAAATCCGAGCTCATTCTCCACGTTCAACTTTTTATCCCGCATCTTGAAATATGCTTCAGCGTCGACAAGACTTTCTCTAAGCTTAGCTGTGTTCACTTCCTCCGACATGCTCGAGAGCTTCGTTAGGAACATCTTCAAAGACTGTGGCCACTCTTGATCAACCCACTCCAAGTAAGAACACTTCCGTTCATCCTATAATATTTAAAACTAGATCAGTAACAATTATAGGGGAAACGGGTTTATACCAACATAGAAAATCACCAATGCTTATTTCGAAAAACTAAAGAAACATGTTAATTATGACATATCTTCTCAAAAAGATCAATGTGCAAATGAAATAATTGGTACTGAGACAACAACCAAATTCTAGAACATCAGAAGCTACAATTAACTACAATGATGCTACAAGTTCTTACGCGTTTTATGAGGAAGGTAAATATAACTACAACAGCATAGCGATAGTGTTTGGATGACAGCAAATTGATAATAACATGTGTGTACATGCACAAATTTAGTAACGCACAACTAATAGCACTAAGGCCGTCCAATATGTATGCCAAAACTGGTGTAAAGACAACTATTGCTACATCTCGCACCGGTGCCCTGAACTGGCGAGCCGATGCAGCGGAAAAAAATCAGGGACCCGAACTCCGGAGCAGTAGTTGCTCCGATGCCCATGTGACGCCCCCGATTCAATCGTACACTAATCATACACGCAAACGTGTACGATCAAGATCAGGGACTGTCGGGAAGATATCACAACACAAGTATACAAATAAAATAAGTCATACAAGCATCATAATACAAGCCAGGGGCCTCGAGGGCTCAAATACAAGTGCTCGATCATAGACGAGTCAGCGGAAAATATATGAGTACAGACATAAGTTAAACAAGTTGCCATAAGATGGCTAGCACAAACTGAGATATAGATCCTCCTGCCTGGGATCCTCCTAAGCTACTCCTGAAAGTCGAACTCCACGTAGAATCATCCTCGGGATCTCCAGCATCTGGACTCCAGCATCTGGTTGCGACAACCTAGAAGAATGCAAAGGGGGAAAAGAGGGAGAAAAGCAACCGTGAGTACTCATCCAAAGTACTCGCAAGCAAGGATCTACACTACATATGCATGGGTATATGTGTAAAGGGCCATATCAGTGGACTGAACTGTAGAATGCCAGAATAAGAGGGGGATAACTAATATTGTCGAAGACTACGCTTCTGGCAGCCTCCGTCTTGCAGCATGTAGAAGAGAGTAGACTGAAGTCCTCCAAGTAGCATCGCATAGCATAATCCTAACCGGCAATCCCCTCCTCGATGCCCTATTAGAGAGCGATCACCGGGTTGTATCTGGCACTTGGAAGGGTGTGTTTTATTAAGTATCCTGTTCTAGTTGTCATAAGGTCAAGGTACAACTCCAAGTCGTCCTGTTACCGAAGATTATGGCTATTCGAATAGATTAACTTCCCTGCAGGGGTGCACCACATAACCCAACACGCTTGATCCCATTTGGCCGGACACACTTTTCGGGATCATGCCCGGCCGTGGAAGATCAACACGTCGCAGCCCCACCTAGGCTCAATAGAGAGGTCAGCACGCCTGTCTAAACCTAAGCGCACAGCGGTCTGGGCCCATCGCCCATAGCACACCTGCATGTTGCGTACGCGGCCGGAAGCAGACCTAACCCCCTTAATACAAGCGCGAGCTTACGGTCCAATGCGGCGCGCGCCACTCAGTCACTGACGTCACGAAGGCTTCAACTGATACCACGACGTTGAGTGCCCATAACTGTCCCCGCGTAGTTGGTTAGTGCGTATAGGCCAGTAGCCAGACTCAGATCAAATACCAAGATCTCGTTAAGCGTGTTAAGTATCCGCGAACGCCGAACAGGGCCAGGCCCACCTCTCACCCAGGTAGTCTCAACCTGCCCTGCCGCTCCGCCACAAAGATCCACACAGAGGACCGTCGGGACAAAGGTCCTTTCAGCCCCCAATCCGTGAATCACTCGCGGGTACTCCTCGAGCCGACCCGACTTTAGTCACCACATGTATCATGTATAAAGTATAGTATATACCCGTGATCACCTCCCGAGTGATCACGGCCCGATAGTATAGCACAGCAGACGGACAAGAATGTAGGGCCACTGATGGAAAACTAGCATCCTATACTAAGTATGTAGGATTGCAGGTAAAGGTAACAACAGTAGTGACAAGGACAGGCTATGCATCAGGATAGGATAAACGGAAAGCAGTAACATGCTACACTACTCTAATGCAAGCAGTATAGAATAGAGTAGGCGATATCTAGTGATCAAGGGGGGGCTTGCCTGGTTGCTCTAGCAAGAGAGAGGGGTCGTCAACTCCGTAGTCGTACTGGGTAGCAGCGGCGTCGGTCTCGGTGTCTAGCAAGAGAAGAGGGGGAGGAAACAATAAATATTTAAGCAAACAGATGCATAGCGATGCATGACATGACAAGTATCGGTGCTAGGGGGTGCCCTATCGCGGTATGAGGTGATACCGGGGAAGGGGGGAACATCCGGGAAGGTATCCCCGGTGTTTCACGTTTTCAGGCAGAGGAGCCGAAGGGGGAAAGTTGCGAGTTTGATAGGTTAGGGATGCGTGGCAGACGAACGGGCTGCGTATCCGGGTTCGTCTCGTCGTTCTGAGCAACTTTCATGTACATAGTTTTTCCATTTGAGCTAGGGTTTATTTTCTATTAATTTTTAAAGTTTTAAATCATTTTCAGGATTTATTTAATTCAAAAATTAAAGGTTTAATTGCTATGGGAACACAGAAGTGTACCCACAGAAGGGCATGTGTGGCTGACCAGTAGGCCCAGTTGACTTGGTCAACTGCCCAGTCAGCAGAGACTGACTGGTGGGGCCAGTCAAAGTCAACAGCCCAGTCGGCATTGACCGTTGACTGGTCAAATTGACCACTGGGTCCCTACTGTCATTGAAACATGGACTAACTAACAGTTTAAGTAGTTTAATAGTTATTTGGGAAATTAAACTTAATTAGATTAATAAACACATGATTAATTGACTTAATTAACTCATTAATTAATTAATTACTAATTTTATTTATTTTAACACATTTTTTATATACGTTCTGGGCTGGGCCCCGACTGTCAATGGGCCAAAGGCCATAGCGGGTTTCGGCGTTGCGGCCGAACAAGCGCCACGGGTGCTAGGACCTGGTTGGGCAAGGGAGGCCGCTCGAGGGAGCGAGCAGGGGCGGCACGCCCGAGCACGCACGGCGGCATGCCGGGCGGGGCGAGGCAGGCCATGCGAGGCCATTGTGAGACGCCATGGCGCGGTTGCGGGCGCACCCATGCGGGGCCAAGCCCATGCACGTGCGGCGTGGGTGCGGCACGATGTGTACCGGCGCGGTGGTGCCCACGCGGGGGCAGAGGGGAGAGGAAGCCGGCGCAGGACGAGGAGATGCGACGCGACGGGCGTGCAGAGCGTGCAGTAAGCACGGTGAGAGCGAGGCTCGGACGGTCATGGCGGTGGATTTGCCAGGGAGGAAAAGGGGAAGGGAAGGGGGCTCACAAAGCCCTGTAATTGAGCGAGGTGTGCTCGAGGAGGAGGACGAGGAGGCGACGACGACGGTGGGCGGCTCCGGCGAAGCATTGGCGGGACGTGGCGGCGATGGTGTACGACGGCGGCGTCCGGCGAGGAGGGGGACGAGGACGAGCGACGGAGATGGACGGGAAGGCAGCACCGATGATGGTGGGTGGATGGCCGACCCCGGCGGGGGTTCCGGGCGGCGGCGACGGTGAATGCCCCCGATCCCGATCTAGGTCGGGGAGGGGTAGAAGGGGAGTGAAACGAGTGGGGGGGGAAGTGGGGCGAGAGCTAGGGTTTTCAGGGACGTGGAGGGTTAAGTGGGAATGGGGTGGGCTGGCCCGGGCCAGTTGGGTTGGCCTGCTGGGCCGGTTGGCTGGGGGGTGTTCTCTCTTTTGTTTGTTTTTTTCTTTTTCATATTTTTCTTTTCTGTTTTCTTTAGTTTTATTTTAT
This sequence comes from Aegilops umbellulata, assembly GCA_032464435.1. Lineage (NCBI taxonomy): Eukaryota > Viridiplantae > Streptophyta > Magnoliopsida > Poales > Poaceae > Aegilops > Aegilops umbellulata. The sequence goes on along the minus strand of CP136055.1, from coordinate 229,993,721 downwards.
TTTATTATAGTTTTGTAAAATACCAAAGTTGTACCTAATTTAGTTTTAATAAACATGCCACTGCCCCAATAGTTTTGGGAAATTAAATAACTTAGTTAATATTTTATTAATTGAAAAAGGCATTTATTTATTTGTCTAAGTTGTAGTTTTATTTAAGTAAGGGCATTTAAATATTTTATAATAATTTGATTCCTTTGCCAATAAGCCTTTGCATTTATTTTCACATGTATAACATTTTAGTTTTAATGATTGAGAACTTTCAGTGTTTGGCTTTACTATAAATTTGAATTTGAATTTCGTTTGAATCAACACGGGTTTAATTAACGGTATTGTGGTGACGTGGCATCATTAGCAGGGAATTACTTTAGCTTAACTATCCGGGCGTCACAATTCTCCTCAACTATAAGAAATCTCGTCCCGAGATTTAAGAGGTTTTTAAGGGGGAATGTCTGGTTACGAAATTCTAATGAATCTGCTCGGGCTTGGTTGCTCTTCCCGAAGTAGTCGATCCTCTTCGTTAATGTCTTTGTTTCTCTTCTTCAAGTCACCGTGATGAAGTCGGCATCCTTTCTTCAGGAACTCCATCGTACTTACGAAAGAATAAAGGGTGGGTATTCCAAAAGAATGGACCTCTGCAAGGTTGACTATCTGGTTGATAACATCGGGGAAGGTGGCGGAAAGTAACTCTCAAATTGAAACTTAAGAAGATATCGACAGTAAAGTAAGGAGGCATCATGGGAAATTTCAAGCAGGTAGGCAATCGTCCGTTGCCTGAAACAAAGTGTGAAAGGGGTCTAGAGCAACGAGAATAAGTATTGCTTGTGTTACCAAAATAGGTCACTAGGAAGGTGGTCCGTGAATTACATACGAGGCCACACACAAGGAACAACCTTGCGAACAGGGGGTGTACATGAGAGTCAGGTTTCGATCCTGTGGAACTGTGGGTTATGGGCCCACCATGTGGGTTAATAGTAGGATGAGGGGTGACGTCTTGCACGATCATGTAAGCAAGGCATGTCAGAGAATAACCGGTCAGTTATGTTGATAGCATCGTGGGTACCAAGGGCGAGGGACGAAGAGAACCATTTTCCTGCTCGTGGAACGAGGCGGACCATTAGGCAAAGTTCTCGTCCATTGTTGGCTACCGGAATGTCATCAACAATAGTATTAGGGTCTTGCTGACAGAATTGTACACCGAGGTGTTTACATAAGCAGGAGAATATTACTGCTTAGATCATATAGATCACAAGAAACGTTAAACTAACCAATTGAAAGGAAAATATGATTATCAGATTAAACAGAACAATGGAAAGGAAAATGTGTTTAAACACATATTACAAGGGTATATCCTTCCCAAGGACAAGCAGAGCATGATATCCATGACAGGATATAATGTAGAAAACTCCTTAGGTAGGGGAGGGAAATTTCATGACATTACCCAGGCAACGGTGTTTGGATAATTGAGCAAGAAACATTTAGCATTGGGCTTCACATGTTCTTGTTGAAAATCAGAGTACCACAGACATGCTTCGAGATAGCATTGACATGGTCTTCAAGCAAAGGTCGGACTTTGAATACACAAAGGATCCATCAGGATAACTTATTAAACAAGGCATTCCATTTCCTCATGTAAAAATGGTTAACCTTGTCAAAAAGGAAACTATATCACTAGGTCCTCCGGTCAGGTGTGCTAGGCATGACATCACCTTACCGGGTCTATTAAAGACCAAATTTATAACTCTTGGAAATATGTCCCAACCATCATATCTGACCGAGATCCAGATCTGATTGGTGTCAGGATACCTCAGACTCGGGATGCCTCAGATGAAAACGTGCAACACCAATTGACGAGATGACATTGTAAGATTCTCGGAAAATGAACTATGGAAGCGAGTTCCGAAACAAGAGTTCATCATTAAGCCAAGGAGAGGGTGAGGAGGTAGCTGATGGACTCAGCGACCATTCATCGAGAATTCCAAAAGGATGTATTTCCACAATCATGTGAACAAGGCGATAACATTTTTCAGATCAAATGACATAATGATGTATGCTCGAGGGAAACATACACAATTTAAACATTGATTGAAAGGTGCATCCGAAATATGGGCTTAGGTAGCATGATCAGTATTAGAATGGTGATCGTGATAAGTATCACTTGTATCAAGAATTCTCCAGAGGTGGTGAAATTCTCATAACAATCCTGACATAAAAGATGGTAATACCCCAAGGTAAAGAAGAACAAAGGCTGGATAGCAAGGATCTCAAGGTATATCACAAAACACGAGCAAGTTTGTGTTGGAGGGAAGACAATAAAGTGGTCGATGATATCACAAATCATCGAGGCAAGGATGGTATTTCTCATCATGAATTCAATTGATATCATGGAAAAGCTCGGAATATTGATGATGATCACGACACATTTGTCAAGAGATTTCACGAAGATGTAATCGATCGACGATGACATCAAGTCAAATGAATGATGAAGCGAAAGGTTATTGGAACCACGGTTAGGACAACAAATCGAAATCTAGTTTGTTGTTCAAGGAGAAATGATATGACGGCGAAAAATTGACGCAAGCTTAGCTCATCGTTGAAAGTTGTGCTCCGGGAATAAGGACCAGGTAGCACAATTAAAATCATCATGATAATGATATAGCCAAATAGGCTAGGAATGACGTGATCGGGTACAAACTCGTAAGTAAGGAAGATTACTAAGAGTTGTTGAACCGTAGTGCGGACTCGATTCAATTATCGGGGTCTTTGAGTGTTTAAACACTCAGTGCCCGTAAAAAATTGGAATCAGTGGGAATGTAGCACTTGATGAAGAACTCATAAGAAGTTATGCAGTTCCATGATAATCTCGAGATACCAGGGGGGTAATACTCGACGACAGATCGAAGTAGAGGTTGGACTGGGGTATTGCTCTGCAGAAGACAAGTGCTTAAACTTGCACGAGAAATGGTATTTAAAGGAGAACATGGTCGGAACCACGATTGCAAAAGACCAGATCCCAGATATAAGATGAACTTATACCAAAGGAATAATTAATTTAAGAGAAGCTTTAATGATAAGTTCTACATTGTATCCATGGGCATGAACACAAAGTTCAAGGTGGACTCCCACTTCCTCAATGCATAACCTTTCATTCACTTCTCGTGTTTGATGAAGTTGCAGTGTTGAAATTTTATCTGGCAAAATACCAGAAGAGTATGACTCATGAAAACTTTTGAGTTCACACATATTATGGAAGGCATAGGTTCAACCCATCGGGGCATCGTGGAAACTTATACCACAAGCTTCAATAGTAAATATCACCAGCTCAAAAGCAGAGCATGGTTGGCCAAATCAAGGAATAGGATTTACCAAAGGCATTATGTATCAGGGAAAGAACTTCCAAAGTGTTTAAATATGAAGGACGTTGTCGAATAAAATCCAACAAGGTTCGGATGGTCCGTAAAGGATCTGATGTGAGTATCGGCACACAACCAGGGGAAGAATCAATGAAAGGACCTTGGATTATAGAAACAACTGAGTAATTTAGAGCTCAGTTGCAAAGGAATTATGATTTACAAAGCGAAGGATCAGAAGCAGACGCTCTGATCAAGGATGGATAAGTTCATTAGACATAGGGGCACAATCGATGACAATTTCATTGGCGAGAACCAGCTCACGTTTAAAATGACGTCTGAGCCGGAAGGATGAATTCTAAGATCTGATTGAGGATTGCGAGCATTCGCAACCAATTGAATCAACAGACTCAAAATGATAATGACAAGAGATGCCAATAAGATTATGAGACTTATGGGATTAACCATAATGCAAGCAAGCAAGAATCTCAAGAGCAAGAGGATGCTCAGGATTCTTGGAAGATCGAATGTTATTTCAAAAACTTTTGTGAAACACACGAACAACTTGGAAAGAGCGGGTATTCGATAAGTGCGAGGAATTATCCGTAAGGGTATTCATGAGGCAAGAACTGTAAAGTAGTAAGCTCAAAGGATTCTTGGAACAACGGAGAGCGGTTCGGGGCATCTTGTATTAACAAGATCAACTTGGAATAAAATTAAGAACGACGGGTGTAAGTACTTATCCATAGGGATAAATCGTTGGTAGGGAACTGCAAAAGCAACGAGCACAAAGTCTCGAGATCACCGAAGAGTATCTTTGAAATCCTTTGGTGCACCAAGCAATCATCTGGAATGAGGGGCTCTCTGGGAGGAAGTAGTTACGAGAACCTAGAGTCAGAGTTAGTAAAAATCATTTCACCCGAATAGATGAGAGGTCAGAGTCCCAAAGTATAGGTCGATGAATAAAAGATCCTAATACCACCCAATGGCGACGTGGGCCCGTAAGCCGCACAGCCATGTTAGTAAAAACTTTTTCAATGACTAGACTCGACTTCGGCCAAGGAGTTTGGAAGGGGGATTCCTACAGGCAGTTGGCTTTGATACCAACTTGTGACGCCCCCGGTTCAATCATACACTAATCATACGCGCAAACATGTACGATCAAGATCAGGGACTCACGAGAAAATATCACAACACAACTCTACAAATAAAATAAGTCATACAAGCATCATAATACAAGCCAGGGGCCTCGAGGGCTCGAATACAAGTGCTCGATCATAGACGAGTCAGCGGAAGCAACAATATCTGAGTACAGACATAAGTTAAACAAGTTGCCATAAGATGGCTAGCACAAACTGAGATACAGATCAAAAGAGGCGCACGCCTCCTGCCTGGGATCCTCCTAAGATACTCCTGGAAGCCGAACTCCACGTAGAATCATCCTCGGGATCTCCAGCATCTGGACTCTAGCATCTGGTTGCGACAACCAAGAAGAATGCAAAGGGGGAAAAGAGGGAGAAAAGCAACCGTGATTACTCATCCAAAGTACTCGCAAGCAAGGATCTACACTACATATGCATGGGTATATGTGTAAAGGGCCATATCAGTGGACTGAACTGCAGAATGCCAGAATAAGAGGGGGATAACTAATATTGTCGAAGACTACGCTTCTGGCATCCTTCGTCTTGCAGCAAGTAGAAGAGAGTAGACTGAAGTCCTCCAAGTAGCATCGCATAGCATAATCCTACCCGGCAATCCCCTCCTCGGTGCCCTGTTAGAGAGCGATCACCGGGTTGTATCTGGCACTTGGAAGGGTGTGTTTTATTAAGTATCCGGTTCTAGTTGTCATAAGGTCAAGGTACAACTCCAAGTCATCATGTTACCGAAGATCACGGTTATTTGAATATATTAACTTCCCTGCAAGGGTGCACCACATAACCCAACACGCTTGATCCCATTTGGCCGGACACACTTTTCGGGGTCATGCCCGGCCGCGGAAGATCACATGTCGCAGCCCCACCTAGGCTCAACAGAGAGGTCAGCACGCCGGTCTAAACCTAAGCGCACAGGGGTCTGGGCCCATCGCCCATAGCACACCTGCACGTTGCGTATGCGACCGGAAGCAAACCTAGCCCCCTTAATACAAGCGCGAGCTTACAGTCCAATGCGGCGCGCGCCACTCAGTCGCTGACATCATGAAGGCTTTGGCTGATACCATGACTTCGAGTGCCCATAACTGTCCCCGCGTAGTTGGTTAGTGCGTATAGGCCAGTAGCCAGACTCAGATCAAATACCAAGATCTCGTTAAGCGTGTTAAGTATCCGCGAACGCCAAACAGGGCCAGGCCCACCTCTCACCCAGGTAGTCTCAACCTACCCTGCCGCTCCGCCACAAAGATCCACACAGAGGGCGCGATGGTGGCCGCGTGGGGACAGAGGGGAGAGGGAGCCGGCGCGATGGTGCCCGCGTGGGGACAGAGGGGAGAGGGAGCCGGCGCAGGATGAGGAGATGCGATGCGACGGGCGTGCAGCGCGTGCACTGAGCATGGTGAGAGTGAGGCTCGGACGGGCATGGCGGTGGATCTGCCAGGGAAGAAGAGGGGAACGGAAGGGGGCTCACAAAGCCCTGTAGTTGAGCAAGGCATGCTCGAGGAGGAGGACGAGGAGGCGACGACGACGGTGGGCGGCTCCGGGGAAGCAATGGCGGGACGAGGCGGTGATGGTGTATGGTGGCGGCGTCCGGCGAGGAGGAGGGTGAGGACGAGCGACGGAGACGGACGGGAAGGCAGCACTGACGACGGCGGGTGGCTGGCCGGCCCCGGCGGGGGTTCTGGGCGGCGACGACGGCGAATGCCCCCGATCCCGATCTGGATCGGGGAGGGGCAGAAGGGGAGTGAAACGAGTGGGGGGAAGTGGGGCGACGGCTAGGGTTTTCGGGGACGTGGGGGTCAAGTGGGAATGGGGTGGGCTGGCCCGGGCCAGTTGGGTTGGCCTGCTGGGCCGGTTGGCCGGGGGGGTGTTCTCTCTTTTGTTTGTTTTGTTTTTTTCTTTTTCATATTTTTCTTTTCTGTTTTCTTTAGTTTTATTTTATTTTATTATTGTTTTGTAAAATACCAAAGTTGTACCTAATTTAGTTTTAATAAACATGCCACTGCGGCAATAGTTTTGGGAAATTAAATAACTTAGTTAATATTTTATTAATTGAAAAAGGCATTTATTTATTTGTCTAAGCTGTAGTTTTATTTAACTAAGGGCATTTAAATATTTTATAATAAGTTGATTGCTTTGCCAATAAGCCTTTGCGTTTATTTTCACATTTAGAACATTTTAGTTTTAATGATTGAGAACTTTCAGTGTTTGGCTTTAGTTTAAATTTGAATTTGAATTCCGTTTGAATCAACGCGGGTTTAATTAACGGTATTGTGGTGACGTGGCATCATTAGCAGGGAATTACTGTAGCTTGACTATCCGGGCGTCACAGCCCAGTTCCTTCGTGCCATAAAGATTTAGTATTTTACTACTTGGCTGCTCAGATGTGTGGACCAAAGTTGTCTGCACAAACTGCTGAAGTGGTGCCAGATAATTTTCTAATGGCACCACTGATGAGATGGCAACAATTTAAGATACTAGGTACAAACTGGGACACTATCTTAGGATGCATTTGGTTGAAGGTGTGGTATGAATGGGTTAGGACCGTGACAGTCTCTAAATCACATCTAACAAATGATTTGTAACAACGGAAGAGGGTCTAACCTTCTCTGCACATGCCAGAAACTTCCTCCCAGTGTCCACAGAATCAAACGCAAGTTGCTTCACGCATGGAGATTGATGGTGACAACGAGCAGATAGATCTTCAGCCACCCCGCTCCATTCGTTGCCACTGATGGTCTTAGGGCGCTACAAGAGGAAAAAACGACTCAAATTGACCTCCGGGTAAAAATCCTTCATTCCAAGTCATAGCCCGAGAGAGAGAAGAGAGGCATACCCGGGTGGTGAAGGAGTAGTCGCCGGAGGAGGAACCGTTGGAGATGTCTTTGAAGAAGACCATGGCGACCCCGGCGGTAGGATGCGAGAGGACGAGAGCGAGGAATCGGCTATAGCTTAGCAAGGAAGGAATGAAGAAGGAAACAGGGGAAATGTGACTTGTGGTCGAGGAGAAAAGGGGGTGGGGAAGGGGGGAAAGGGGGCGGGGTAGATATTTTGGCGGTAGGCCAAAATTTTGGAAATGTGGAGGGAAACTTTGCGCGCGGTGCCGCCGGACCATTCACTTTGAACGACTGTGTGTATCGCAAATGATTCTTCTACTTTACGTGCATGGGATGAGTTTGATAATTCAAATTTTGGTCTCAAGGCATGGGCACATTCACTTTGAACGCGCGCGGTGCCGCCGGACTGTCGGGGGAAATCGACACCTATGGGATCACTTGAATCCCTTCTACGGTTGGCGGGAGCGGGGTTGTGAGAAGAGCAGGTTTAGGAGCTAGCACAAAGATCGTTTACCCAGGTTCGGGCCGCGAGGATGCATAATACCCTAGTCCAGCTTTGGTGTGTATTTCAGAGTGTTCTTGAGCTCTCGAACTAGCTATGGTGGCTGCGTAGTTCCAAAGAGCCGAATCCCTCTCCAGTATGCCTCGGGCCTCCTTTTATAGTCGAAAAGGGGTTGCCACAGTGGCACACAGGAGGTGGAAAGGTGTATACTTCGCGAGCTTATCGCTCGGCACTACCGGACAAAGCGCATTCAATGCGCTACTTAGGTGTCCATTAGCTTTATCGGGGACGGGTACGAGGCCCATCCCGTCCGTCACCGCTCCGCCTCACTTCGACACGCGCCCAAGCCAGCGATGTGTGCAGCGCCATGGAGGCAGGTAGGCTGCTGAGGCGGCGCGGTGGCAGGGACTTCATGAAGATCTACATGCCACCACGCAGGCGCTTGTTGAGTTGGCCTGGAAGCCGCATGTTGCCACGCAGGTGCCTGCCCAGCTGGTTGGGTTGGCAGCTGCATGTGAACGGCGACGGAGTCTTGGTTGATGCGGGCCTGGCTGTGGCCCTGCTGATGCCCTCGGCAAGGGTCTTGCCGGGGACCCGGCAAGGGTCTTGCCGTGGCGTTGCAGCCATCCCCGGCAAGGGTCTTGTGGATTTCCTCGGCTGGGATCCCGCCGAGGGTCGCCGTCTTCTGGTCCTCATCAGATCTCACATGTTTATGATCTTGGTGAAGATCTGCATGCCACCATAGAGGCGCCTCCCGAGCCCTGGTTCCAATGTGGTTGAGGGCGTTGGAACCCTTGGGCTCAAGGAAGGCTCGCTCCGCTGGTGTTGGGCAAGCTGCCATGACAAGGCTCTTGCCGGGGCCGCGGAGGCCGCCCCGGCAAGGGTCTTGCCGGGGGGAGTCCACCTCGCCCCTTTGCCCTTCTATGCTTCTGGTCTCGGCGTTGCTTTGTTTTCCTTGTGCTTTGGTTTCCCTCCGGCATGCCTCCTCTGCTTTGTTAAGTGTGGCCACGGGCGCGGCTCTGACTGCCCGTGCACAAGTAAAGTGGTCAAAAGGAGAGCCCCTACTTTTGTACACCGACACGGACCATTCACTTTGAACGATTGTGTGCATCGCAAACGATTCTTCTGCTTTACGTGCATGGGATAAGTTTGATAATTCAAATTTTGGTGGGAATTTCCCCGGGTACGTCATTGCATGATTTAACATCGCTTGCTAATTTGGGCACACAAAAGAGCGTACAGCAGACATACCACACTTACTGAATCGAGCAATTTTAGTAATTACGCAGGGCCACATGACCTAAACATTTCTCTAACAAAAGACCAACATTAAAAACAAAGCCTAGGTACGCATAATTAAAAATCTGCCGTCGCGCCGGCCTATGCATCGCCAATGTGAGATGAGACGTCGATGACTTGTCCTGGCGACATGCCACCGTTGGTGGACTCCACGTCCCCCTGCTGAAGTCGACCGCGTCCTCGTCCTTGTCCTCGTCCTCGGCGCCGCCCTCAAGGTTGTAGTACTCATAGTAGTGGCTACGCCAGAGCTCGCGTTGGTACTCCACCACTGATTCCTCGATGGACAGACTCTTCTCTACCTCGACCTGGGGCACGCGCAACTCCTCCTCCTGGCGCTCCTCGATCTCTGCCGCCTCCTGCATCTCCAGCTCCCGCTCGGCGACCTCATGAGGAAGCAGGTGGTCCATGGCCACCGCCGCCTTTTCAGGCGTGGGTTCCATGCTGGAGTCCGAGGTGGCCTGGAATATCTTGGCATGTGCATCCTCGATCTTGGCGTGGATGGCCTCGACCCGGGCCAGGGTGACATCAGCGGCACGGATGACAGCTCGAGCGCTCTCGGCGTTTGCAGCTGTCGTCGCAGCAGCAGCTGCAGCCGTGTCGGCTGCTGCAGCTGCCCTCTCGACATAAGCGGTCGTGCTCAATGCGCATGCGGCGACACTCTCAGAGTAGGCGGTCATGCTCTCGGCGCAGGCGGCGGCGCTCGGGGGGGGGGGGAGGGGGGACGTGGCCATCGTACGGGCCTTCATGAAGCGTTTCCATGGCGTCATCATTGCAAGAAGGGTGTGTGGGAATGGGGATCGGGATTCGTGGATTCGGGGGTTGCCGGCACTAGATTAGACGAGCCGGCGAAGCTTAAGGAGGGAGACTTAAATAGACCCAGATATTCTCATGGAAAACGGTTCCTAGAAAACAACTGTGTGTGACATTGTAAATATTTTTTATTAGCTGCGAAAGACGAATTTGGAATAAAGTGCCAACGGATGGTGTTTTAAATGAATGAGAAATTTTGTAGCACTAATACAACTGTCGTGTCAAATTCTGGAAAATTTCAGGGGTCATTTGACCTTCTAAGACATTTAAGTGATTTTCTAGCCAATTAATGACCGTAATTGAAATTTGAACGTCATGTACATGCAACAGCTAACCATAATGGTTTGAAAACTCATATTTCGTGTAGTTGTGTGCGATTTAATTCCATGTGCAGTAAATTAGAAGGAATTTTCAAACATATTGGTATAGCGGCTATCACACAATTAAGCATGGAGTGACATGGCATTTTAATTCCAAAAAATTAAAAAAATTCAGAAACACATGAAACCTTGGTTGATGTAATGTCATGCCACCAAGATGATGTGGTAAAAAAATTGGCATGTTTGACCAAAGTTTGGACACACACCCCTCACAAACCGGAGCAACTCACTAGAAGGCTCCTAGTTCTACGTCTAACGTGCACTACTACAACTGTAATGTTAATTTTTTTTGGAAATTCTAGGGGTCACTTGACCTTTTAAAGACATTTAAGTGATTTTCTAGCCATTTAATGACCGTAATTCAAATTTGAATTACATCTACATGCAACGCATAACCGAAACGGTTTGAAAAATCATATTTGTGTACTTGTATGCGAATTAATTCCATGTGCAGTAAACTAGAAGGAATTTTCAAACATATGTGTATCACAACGGCTAGAAGGTTCGTGGTTCCAAGAGGGAACTATGCATGTTTCATGACGAACGGAGATAGCTTCCTCTTACGGCCTTCAATTTTTTTCTACGTCTAACATGCACTACTACAACTGTAATGTGAAATTTTGGGAAATTCTAGGGGTCATTTGACCTTTTAAAGATATTTAAGTGATTTTCTAACCATTTAATGACCGTAATTAAAATTTGAACTACATCTACATGTAACGCCTAACCAAAACATTTTGAAAAATCATATATGTGTACTTGTGTGCGAGTTAATTCCATGTGCAGTAAATTAGAAGGAATTTTCAAACATATTGGTCTCACGACATGGACACATGCATACGTATGCATGGAGTGGCATGGAATTTTAATTCCAAAAAAATCAAAAACACATGAAACCTCGGTTGATGTAATGTCATGCCACCAAGATGATGTGGTAAAGAAATTGGCATGTTTGACGAAAGTTTGGACACACACACCCCTCACAAACGGAGCAACTCGCTAGAAGGTTCGTGGTTCCAAGAGGGAACTATGCATGTTTCATGACGAACGGAGTTAGCTTCCTCTTACGGCCTTCAATTTTTTTCTACGTCTAACATGCACTACTACAACTGTAATGTGAAATTTTTGGAAATTCTAGGGGTCATTTGACCTTTTAAAGATATTTAAGTGATTTTCTAACCATTTAATGACCGTAATTAAAATTTGAACTACATCTACATGCAACGCCTATCCAAAACATTTTGAAAAATCATATATGTGTACTTGTGTGCGAGTTAATTCCATGTGCAGTAAATTAGAAGGAATTTTCAAACATATTGGTCTCAAGACATGGACACATGCATACGTATGCATGGAGTGACATGGCATTTTAATTCAAAAAAATAGAAAAATGATCTGAAACACATGAAACCTTGGTTGATGTAATGTCATGCCACCAAGATGATGTGGTAAAGAAATTGGCATATTTGACGAACGTTTGGACACGCACCCCTCACAAACCGGAGCAACTCGCTGGAAGGTTCGTGGTTCTGAGAGGGAACAATACAGTTTTCATGTGAAAAATTGGTAGATTTCAGGGGTCATTTGACCTTTTAAAGACATTTAAGTGATTTTCTAACCGTTTAATGACCGTAATTCAAATTTGAACTACATCTACATGCAACGCCTAACCATAACGGTTTGAAAAATCATATTTTTGTGTACTTGTGTGCGAGTTAATTCCATGTGCTGTAAATTCAAAGGAATTTTCAAACATATTGGTGTCAAGGCATGGGCACATGCATGGAGTGCATGCCATGGCATTTTAATTCAAAAAAATTGAAAAATGATCAGAAAAACATGAAACCTTGCTTGATTTAATGTCATTCCACCAAGATGATGTGGTAAAGAAATTGGCACGTTTGACGAAAGTTTGGACACACACCCCTCACAAACCGGAGCAACTCGCTAGAAGGTTCGTGGTTCCGAGAGGGAATAATGCATGTTTGATGACGAACGGGAGATACCTTCCTCTTACGGCCTTGAATTTTTTTCAATGTCTAACGTGCACTACTACAATTGTAATGTGAAATTTTGGAAAATTCTAGGGGTCATTTGACCTTTCAAAGATATTTAAGTGATTTTCTAACCATTTAATGACCGTATTTCAAATTTGAACTACATCTACATGCAACGCCTAACCAAAACGGTTTGAAAAATCATATATGTGTACTTGTGTTCGAGTTAATTCCATGTGCAGTAAATTAGAAGGAATTTTCAACCATATTGGTCTCACGACATGGACACATGCATATGTATGCATGGAGTGACATGGCATTTTAATTCAAAAAAATAGAAAAATGATCTGAAACACATGAAACCTTGGTTGATGTAATGTCATGCCACCAAGATGATGTGGTAAAGAAATTGGCATGTTTGACGAACGTTTGGACACACGCCCCTCACAAACCGGAGCAACTCGCTAGAAGGTTCGTGGTTCCGAGAGGGAACAATGCATGTTTGATGATGAACGGGAGATAGCTTCCTCTTACGGCCTTCAAATTTTTTCCTACGTTTAACGTGCACTAATACAATTGTCATGTGAAAATATGGTAAATTTCAGGGGTCACACTACAAGAAATATGTCAACTTGTGACCTTGACTATTGGTCACTGAAAGGTCATTGTTTTTCATTTGCGACCTTTTTTTGACCAAAAACAGAAGGTCAAAAGCTGGCGGTCGTAAACTGAAATTAACGACCTTCTCTGTGATAAGGACGTAGACGTTTACGACCAAAATATGCCTACTGTTGTGTTTTGGTCACTAGCAGCCTCCCCAGGCCACGTAGGCATCCGACGTGGCAATCTGATGTGGCACAAGAATCAGCCCGGTCCAATTCGATTTTCTACATGGGCCTAGCCCAACAATTCAGCCTATTTGTGTTCTTTTTCTGTGTGTCAATTTTTGGTTGGGTTCATGGGCCAAGCCCAATATTGCAGCCTTTTTATTGTTGGGTTGTGGCCTTTTGTCTAAACGAATTTAGTTTTTCTTTTTTTCCAAAAGAAGGGTCCACTAGTCAGATGGGTCCCAGTTGTCAGGTTCTAGTAACAGGTTCCCATTTGTCATGTTGTGGTAAGTGGGTCCCATCAATTCAAACTCATGTTCTTCATATTTCAAGCATTATTTAGATTTTCAGAGACAAAAACACACATGATACGTAAATAAGAGCAATCATATCACATAATACAAGCTCTATCCATTCCAATACAGAAGACGATACTGCTTTACAAGCTCTACAAGTGTAACAAGCTCTAAAATTGTAATACTAACAAGCTCTACAAGTTCTTAGATTCAGACTCCTAACAAGCTCTACTAGATGAACAACATGCCGGACTCGCTCGACGACCATAGTCAGGGCTGGGAACAAACAAAACAACAACATGGCTTTCACTGTCATCCTGTTACATGAATCAGAGAAGAATTAGAATAACTGGGGAAAATATATGTCGTAGCTAACAAAGTAAGAAACAATAGTTAACAAGTCTGAGTCATAGAAGCTAGAAGTGTCCCTTCAGAGAGACGAGAACTTAGAATTGATGCATGGATCTTATTATAAATAGCATAAACACCATGGCAATAACAAATTAACAGTAACAAGATCAGTGTTAGCAGAATTAAGTACAAGGCAATCACGGGTACCAATCCAGTGCAAGTTAATAGAGAAAATATGTCAAAGTTACTCAGATTTACTAATGTGTTTTCATACTACCAAATTGAAGGTAAAAGATGTGTACTGATTCAACACTGCAAACTGATTTCTGAAAGCTTTACCAAAACATTGTTTAGTCGCTTGGTGCTAAAGCGATAGATGTTGAACACTAACTACCAGCGATAGTAACAACCAACAGGTACTAACCAGCAGGTACTGCACCTGCGACCGCAATCACTATCTTGGAAGCAATAAGCACAACCTAGGTAGGATAGGAATCATCCTGGTTGTGTGTTCACGAATCACCTAATAGGTGTCGTGCCGCATAATTGATTTCCTGGACTCAGTATGCTACACTTGTCTATCCCAAATCAGGGCTCATGAATCCTCATCAAAGTGTGAAATTTTACCTGAAGTAGGGCAGTGGCCACGTCAAAAACCACGTACAGGTCAATGGTCCGTGGGGCATGAGAAGCACATCAGGAACCCGGCAGTCGCAAGTGGCAGACGAAAAAAAATACTGCTAGGGAATCTGTACACGAATGAGGCATAGAGCAGCAAAATAAGATATATATTCATGATCTCCACAGCATGAATCCAAATCCTACGGCTGATAGTGGCCCTTTTTATACTACAAAAGACACCTGTACATGACCATTGACACCGTTCAAGAATCACAGGCTCCGCAAGCCTGTGACATACTGTACACGGCAATAGGAGCAAAAATCTAATAAATTCATTACAAGCTTGCCAATAAATATAACAAGTTAGCTACACACAAGGAAACATAAACTTGATAGGTTGAGATCAAGGCCTATCAACTACATCATATATATATATATGCATCAAAAAACAAGGCCATATGGACCAATGCATCATAATTATCAGTTTTAAACACTACAGGATCAGACCGACTGACCGAGCCTGATGAATCAATAGATGTGAAATGCATTGACACTTTGCTCTGTCTTCAAATTGACAGATATATTTATTTATATTTATACTCATTAGAGATAGTCATAATATTGGGACGTGGACACTCATCAAGATAACTCTAAAAGAGTTTGACAAGATATGCAACCCAGAATGTTTCAGGACTCTACACAGAATATAACTACAAAAACTGCAGCCGCAATACAGATGCAGAGCAGCAATACAGACCCAGGAGATATCTTGTGATAGCAAGCATCCCATAAGCCGCAGAAATGGCCAGAGCAGTGTCACCTGCAATAAGTAAAACAAAAGAACCAAATTAATCTAGGATTACTAGGATGTGTAGCAGAATTGATGCGAAGAGATCAAAAGGGAACCAGATTAATTACCCTGTGAGAGTTCACAGGTTGACGAGGCACCTACACATGTCCAGAGTGCTAGAAATCAGGTTACATGCATCTTCATATTTCAAAACGCCGATCAGGTTAGCAACAGTGCTAGACTAGTTAGCTAGCAAAACACTAAAGAAGGCATAGTCAGAAACAAAGGTAACATGCATCACATCAAGAAATAGTAAGCACTAAATCTACATCATATCTACACCAGTCAGGTTGCATGTGTGTGCTAGAAATCAAGAATCAAAAGGACTTCAGCTTGTTTCAAATATCTTGCCTCTGTTGCTCCCAGTTCAGTAAACTTAACAATGGTTGGATAAAGCAAACACAATGGTTGGATACGAGCAGAATCATGGGAGACAGCTATAATAAAGAATACAATAAGATATAAAATCAGCCAGCAGAATCATAGAAGTACCACAAGATTACATTGCACCAAGCCACAACATAAACCATAAGTTATTATTGTTCACCGCTAGCTACTGATGTAATAAAGACATTAACAAGTGGAGTTATTATTGTTCACCACTAGCTACTGATGTAATAAAAACTGATGCAGCAGCAGAAACCGGCATCCAAAAGGGCTTGCAAACAATTCATAGCAAAATCATATATGCCCCATGCTAGGAGAACCAGAGCATCACAGAGTACTACTGACTGACCCCAAAACAGAGCATCACAGCAAAAGACTTCACCAGGGGCCATCCATCCACATAACCCACCATCCCAAGATCTCAATTCTCACGGGTAAAAAGCAAGCAAGAAGACCAGACCACCTAGGGCATGGTCTGCTTGTACTTGGGCACCTCAGTGAGTAGCTTGTTGTAGGTGGCCTGGTCGAAGATGCATATCATTTAGTTACCAGTAGCAGTCCTTGTAGGTGCATATTTACCACATCAATTGGTAATTATACAGACAGAGTTGTGCACTTACTAACTAGTGTGTTGTGTTTTCACCCTTTGCACGCACCCATGGGCATTTAAATTAAACTAAAACAAGCCACCAATGGTTGGCTAATCTAGAACATGGCAGGCATTTATATGGTGGCAGTACATATCTAGGAAACAAACAACAATCCATAATTGCATCATCATGTGTAGAATAAAATACAGACTCGCCTCTACAGGCCACAACACTAGTAGAGTAGAGAGCCATCCATAATAATTCTACTATAGGAGACAATGTAAACACAGAGTCACACCATTGACATATATTATTATTAAGCCCTAACTAAAAGATTCTGGTGGCTTAATTAGTGGGCAGATGTATGCATGCACAAAAAGGGGACATTTTTCAATCAAACTGAAGAAAGATGCACATCATCCATTCGGTAACTAGTAGCAATAAAATCACAAGAAGACCAGACCAGAGGATCATCATCATCATCACAAGAAGAGAAGAGAAAGAAAAAACAGAGGCGACGGTACGGTTCGGTACACTAGGGGAGGGGAGGGGATGAAGGGCGGAGCTTACGGTGGCGAGCGGGGAGGCGAGGTCTCGGCTCGCGCGGCGCGGAGGAGCAGCGAGGCCGCCATGGCGTTTGGGGGCGAGGAGCGACCAACGACGGAGCTCTTTCCGTCCCCTATGCTGTGCCCATGGTGTCCCGGTGCTTGAGCGACGACGGCATCCTGGATCTGGGAGGGAGAGAACACAAGGTGAGAAAGTGAGGGAGGGCTGTGAGGAGGAGGAGATGGAGTGGAGGGACGCACCTGAGTTGCCAGACCACGCCAAGCGAAACCCTAGTGACGGGAGACGGTCGCGGTTGGCGCTGGAGGACGCGCGCGCTAAACTAGGAGAGGTCGAGGTCTGAACGAGGCAGGGCAGGGTCATTGGCGATGCCAGTGACTTTGAGCTCCAGCTCCAGCACGGCCTGGTTGGAGAAGCCAAACTCCTCAAGCGGGATGATGGTGCGCGGGTTGGCCCGGATCTCGGATGCCGCTGAGGGCACGAGCGCGAGCGGGGCGAGGGCGGCCAGGAGCGTCACGGTGAGGGTAGGGGATAGGATAGAGGAGGAGGTTGTGGGGGAGGCCATGGACGGCGGGGAGCTGGCGGTGGCGATCTGGAAGGGAGGAGGTGGCGGCGGCGATCTGGAAGGGAGGAGTGGTGTGCGGGGGAGAGAGGGGCTAGGGTTCGCTGCTATGCCGGCGGTGGGGCTGGTTGAGACGAGGGGGATCTGCATCGGGGGAGAGGGGAGAGGATCTGAGGGGGGAGGGAGAGAAAGAAAGAAAGAATGGAGGCGGGGGGGGGGTGGGTGGGTGGAAAATGTCCATGAGGACAGACCTAGGGTTTAGGCTCGGGTGGGTTTGGGTCGTTGGATCCGGAAGCATCCGACGGTTGTTGATGCGTGATCCGCGTGATATGCTCATGGTCCAATCAGAACACAGCAAACCATTTGATGACCTTATGACCATATAAATTGGTCGTGATCGATTCAAGATAAAAAAATTCATTCCATTTTTCAGTGCTCAAAATGAGTTTTTTTGTGAAAGTCCTATCAAATATTTGTTCAAATGATATCATATTTTGCACAAGTTTACATCGTGGATTTGCAAACAATATTGACAAAGGGAGTTTTCATTTTCTTTGGACGAAAAATCAATTTTCCATTTTTCGAGTGCCCAAAATAAGTTTTTTTGTGAAGGACCTATAATATATTTGTTGCAAAATTGTACCAAATAAATTTTCTAAAATACTAGGACATATTTAATGCACAATTTACTAAATGGTTGGGTGTAAAAAGTTTTGATCAACCTCTCGTGAAAAAGACAAATTCTCGCCGATTCAGCTAGAAGCGGGTCAAATTTGAACTACAGCTGCCTCATAGTTTGCTCTTTATTTTTTCCAAAAATCATTTCTAGGTACATAAGTATCTATTTAATCAGAGAAACACAAAAAAAATTCCAAGATTCAACCACTAGCTAGGAATTGTCATTCCCGCCGTTTTGACCGCATTTTGAAAAGGGGCATAAAAAATTCAAAAAATATCAAAAAATTGGGAAACTTTTGCATTCTGTCACTATATGTGGCCAAGTTCCTAGGAAAAATACCAAACTTGTAATACGACAATTATTTTAAAAAAGTGTTCTTAGAAACGAGCTATCACGTGTGGAGATCAATGGATTTCAAGCCAAATGATCAATCTTATGGCCACATTCATGGCATAGTTTGTTCAAATGATCTCATATTGTGCACAGGGGTTCATATTGGAATGGCAAACAATGTTGCCTAAGGAAGTTTTCATTTTCTTTGGACGAAAAATCCATTTTCCATTTTTCGAGTGCCCCAAATGAGGTTTTTTTGTGAAGGACCTTCCAAATAATTGTTGCAAAATTGTACCAAATCATTTTTATAAAATACTAGGCCATATTTAATGCATAATTGACAAAATGGTTTGGTGTAAAAAGTTTTGATCCACCTCTGGTGAAAAAGACAAATTCCCGCCGATTCAGTTGGAAGCGGGTCAAATTTGAACTGCGGCTGCCTCATAGTTTGCTATTTATTTTTCCAAAAATCATTTCTAGGTACATAAGTATCTATTTAATCAGAGAAACACCAAAAAATTCCAAGATTCAACCACTAGCCGGAACGGTCATTCCCGCCGTTTTGACCGCATTATGAAACGGGCATAAAAAATTCAAAAAAAATTCAAAAAAATTGGAAAACTTCGCATTGTGTCATTGTATGTGGCCAAGTTCCAAGGAAAAATAACAAACTTGTAATACGGCAATTATTGTAAAAAAGTGTTCTCAGAAACGAGCTATCAAGTGTGAAGATTCATGGCTTTCAAGCCAAATGATCAATCTTATGGCCACATTCATGGCATAGTTTGTTCAAATGATCTCATGTTGTGCACAAGGGTGCATCTTGGAATGGCAGACAATGTTGCCTAAGGAAGTTTTAATTTTCTTTGGACGAAAAATTCATTTTCCATTTTTCGAGTGCCCAAAATGAGTTTTTTGTGAAGGACCTACCATATATTTGTTGCAAAATTGTACCAAATCAATTTTCTAAATTCTAGGACATATTTAATGCACCATTTACTAAATGGTTGGGTGTAAAAAGTTTTGATCCACCTCTGGTGAAAAAGACAAATTCCCACCGATTTAGTAGGAAGCGGGTCAAATTTGAACTGTAGCTGCCTTATAGTTTGCTCTTTATTTTTTCCAAAAATCATTTCTAGGTACATAAGTATCTATTTAATCAGAGAAACGCCCAAAAAGTTCCAAGATTCAACCACTAGCTAGGAACGGTCATTCCCGCCGTTTTGACCGCATTTTGAAACGGGCATAAAAAATAAAAAAAAAATTGGAAAACCTTCGCATTGTGTCATTATATGTGGCCAAGTTCCTAGGAAAAATAATAAACTTGTAATACGACAATTTTTTTAAAAAACTGTTCTCAGAAATGAGCTATCATGCGTGAAGATTCATGGCTATCAAGCCATGATCAATCTTATGGCCACATTCATGGCATAGTTTGTTTAAATGACCTCATATCGTGCACAAGGGTGCATCTTGGAATGACAAACAATGTTTCCTACGAAAGTTTTCATTTTCATTTCACGAAAAAATCATTTTCCATTTTTCCGAGTGCCCAAAATGGGTTTTTTTGTGAAGGAACTACCAAATATTTGTTGCAAAATTGGACCTAATCAATTTTATAAAATACTAGGCCATACATAATGCACAATTGACAAAATGATTGGGTGTCAAAAGTTTTGATGCACCTCTGGTGAAAAAGACAAATTCCCGCCGATTTAGTAGGAAGCGGGTCAAATTTGAACTGCAACTGCCTCATAGTTTGCCATTTATTTTTTCCAAAAATCATTTCTAGTTACATAAGTACCTATTTAATCATATATACATGGTTTGGTGGCGATACGTCGAGGTTTGGGCGGTGGAGGAGGCCCCCAACTCTAGAGCGCGTAAACACGCATGACCGCCGCGTGGTCACCGCGTGACCGTGGCGTTGCCATGTGTTCTGGGCAGCCTAGGCATGTCTAGTGGGTTGGGCACTCTCCAGGTAGGTGCTAGGAAGAAAATTACAACATAATATTTTCACGACGAGACCGATCGATGCTTAAACATGAATTAGCAGCCAAGTGTTTGATTAGCGGTACGGGAAATTTACATGGCTAATGGGCGTGAGTTTTGGCTGAGGATGATCAGTTACTAAGAAGACTATTTTCACAAATTTTCATCTCGAAAGGAGGAGCCTATGTGGTACTTGCTTTGCAAACTACCACACTGGACATAAATACGAATGTTGAAGCTCGGCTCAAAATAATGAATGGATTGAGCTGGTATTTGGTGGAGGATGGTTATTTGGGCATAGGAAAGCACTGTAGAAAATGGATACTATTTTGACATGCCAAAGTGGTATTTCCTTCACAAACTGTTGTTTTGAATAGAATAGGAAAATGAATATTTTTGAATTATTTTTGAACTAGGCAAGGAAGGTTTTTACATATTTGACAAAGATATGACCCAAAGAATTTATGAGATTTTTTTGGGAATATTTGGAATGACAGAAATATAGGTTGCTTCACAACCTAGGGCAAAAACTGCCACATGGACATGACACATAGGCAAAACTGATGAGGTGGCGCCTAGTCATAGCAACCCACCACAATTTACAAGGCTATGACCATATATATTGGTCATTAACAACTAGAAATAAGGTAGCGGACTAGCGCTCTTTGCTTTATGACCATTTCGTGTAAGGAAATTACGACCTTTCTGACCAAAATGGTCGCAATGGTTTAGGGTTTGGAGCCCACCCCCCCCCCCCGAACAGCTTTTGACCAATTGGTCTGAAATGGTCATAGATCTATGACCAATTCTTCCAGGGTCACTGACAGAAGGTCACTAGTTGACATATTTCTTGTAGTGTCATTTGACCTTCTAAAGACATTTAAAGTGATTTTCTAACCATTTAATGACCGTAATTCAAATTTGAACTACATCTACATGCAACGCCTAACCAAAACGGTTTGAAAAATCATATTCTTGTGTACTTGTGTGCGAGTTAATTTCATGTGCAGTAAATTCGAATGAATTTTTAGACATATTGGTGTCAATGCATGGGCACATGCATGGAGTGCATGCCATGGCATTTTAGTTCCAAAAAAATAAAAAATGATCAGAAAAACATGAAACCTTGCTTGATTTAATGTCATGCTACCAAGATGATGTGGTAAAAAAATTGGCCTGTTTGACGAAAGTTTGGACACAAACCCCTCACAAACCAGAGCAACTCACTAGAAGGTTCGTGGTTCCGAGAGGGAACAATGCATGTTTGCTGACGGATGGGAGATAGCTTCCTCTTATGGCCTTCAAATTTTTTCCTACGTTTAACATGCACTAATACAACTGTCATGTGAAAATTTGGAAATTTCAGGGGTCATTTGACCTTTTAAAGACATTTAAGTGATTTTCTAACCATTTAATGACCGTAATTCAAATTTGAACTACATCTACATGCAGCGCCTAACCAAAACAGTTTGAAAAATCATATTTTTGTGTACTTATGTGCGAGTAAAAAAATCATCAGATGATGTAAATATCTGGTGTTCAAAAAAGAAAATGTAAAGATCTGGCAAGACAACCGGTCCCCACACGATTGGCACTCTATCTCGTGGCTCGAGGTTTGGTAGGTGATTGGCGGGGATCATTAATCAGACACGGTTCTGTATTGGGAACCGTCAGCTATTATGTTCACACACGGATTTGCTGCAGGAATTGTGTGTAATTCAAAGTACAGTACTCGTAAATTCCGGCGACCGGCGTGTGTACTGTCCCCGTCGATCTAGATTCCGACTGCCAATAAATACCACCTTGCTCAGGTCGTCCCACCTGCATTCTCATCTACATCCTCCACTCTCTCTCTCTCTCTCTCTCTCTCTCTCTCTCTCTCTCTCTCTCAAATCTCTGCCATGGCGCCGCCGGTCTGCCCACGCGTCGACGAGGAGTCGCAGCCCCCCGAGGACGCTCACTTGATTAGCAGCGATGAGGACCCCTACGCGCCGCCTGACAAGGTTGCACCGGACCCCCCAACTTTGGACTGGTTTTGGGGCCAGTACAATCTTCGTCTGTGGAAGTCGCTGCCAATGGTTGAGAAAGCCAGGCAAGTGGCGTTCAAGAAGGAGATGGTGGAGGAGGAAGCCAGGTACCAGGAGGCCTATGAAGCCCGTGATGCCGCCTGAAAAAAGGAGGCAACGGAGCTTTGGGGGCGGGCGTGCCATCGTGCCGAGGAGGTGTACGAAGACGGGTACTTCGCTAGGAAGGTCATAGGTGCTGGGCGCCTCGTCGTTGCATGGAGGTGGGCCGATAAGCTCCAGTGTACCACCGATGAGGAGCTCCGGTGGGCGCCTAACGAAATGGCAAGATCGGCCGCGCGCGTCCGCCAGCAAGAGGCAGATCGGTACATCAACCGCTGCGAGGCAGAGCAGTCAGAGTAATGCCTCCGCACTGGGAAGACGCCGCGCACCAGGGAGCTGCTGGCGAGGGGCTGCCGGAATACTGGCCCCGAGAGGGATTATTAGTTTTAGTATTGTTAGTTTTCAATTTTATGCATTGTACCTAGTAGTTAAGTATCATCACGTATATGTGATGATATTATATATATATATATATATATATATATATATATATATATATATATATATTATGAATTCCATTTTCTATCGGTTTTTGTATACTAATTTGAATCTAGCTGTTATCATCCACATATACAGAATGGAAAGTGTATATACACACATTGAAACAGAACATATAAGAATGGAAAATAGAGTACACACATTGAAACAGAGCAATAAACAGAGCAATACTATGATTGTTGTGAATACAAAGCTATCCACGTCGAAACAACTTTTCAAAATAAAACGCGTCCATGAGACCATGACCAGCAGCCCTTGCCTAAGGTAGCTCTTGGCTCTGCCTGAACTCGTGCAGACGTTCGCCCAAGCGGTCGGCACGCTCGCGGTACATCTGGAGCACAATCTCGAGCTCCAAGTTGGCTTTTTCATCGGAGATCACAAGCTCGAGGATGCGACGGCCATGTTGCTCTACTGCGCCATGTGGACACCTGGGCCAAGGAGGCGGTCGAGCCTACGGACCAGCGCGTTGGCATCCAGCTGGCTGCGGACAAGGCGAACGGCGGCACCCATGCGAACGGTGCGACAGGCGTCCGGTGCAAGTATGGTGTGGCCGGCATCTGGTGCAAGTACGGCGCTGAGGGCCTCTACCCACTCCTAGCAAGGAATGGGGGTACTGACGGGACGTGTACCCAGCTGCGACGCCGTGTCGACAGCAGGCAAGCACCGATGGATCCGCTCTTGCTGTGCGGCGTGCCACGCCTCTCGCTCTGCGGTGCTCCAACGGTCTCGCCGTGCGGCGAGCCGCAGCCTATCGGCGCGGACGCACCTAGCTTGCTCTGTGGCGCGCCATCGATCATGTTGTGCGGTGAGCTG
This sequence comes from Aegilops umbellulata, assembly GCA_032464435.1. Classification (NCBI taxonomy): domain Eukaryota; kingdom Viridiplantae; phylum Streptophyta; class Magnoliopsida; order Poales; family Poaceae; genus Aegilops; species Aegilops umbellulata. The sequence goes on along the minus strand of CP136055.1, from coordinate 229,969,912 downwards.
CAGCCTGTCGGTGCTGACATGCCTATCTTGATCCGCGGCGCTCAAGCGCCAAGCGCCAAAGGTCTGCTCAACCCTGGCGATGATGCGCATCACAACGTCGTCCATAACGTTGCCGGGGAGCGCCTCGGCCTCGACGGGCCGTGGCGCCTGCTCATTTTCCTCGTCGATGAGGTTGATGGAAGAGGCGGCGCTTTGGTGGGTTGGCATGCTTGGAAAAGGTGGATGTGCTACAGGCTGCGCTTGTCGCCTCCGTACGTCGCGCGCCCCCTATGTGCAGTATAGCAGGGTGGCGGTAAACAGGTGAGGAAATGGCGAGAAACAATGGCGTGTTCATAAAACGCCATCAATTAATGGAAACTTAGCATCGAGCTAGCACAAGAAGTAGATGATGATCAGATGAACATGGACCACACTAGGGATCCCGTCGGTGATGAATTCATCAATCCAAAATGGTTGAATACTAGCAAGCGTTTGCCCACAACACACACGGCCTATTCGATCACAAAAATAGGTCGGGTGGATCAACTGTATGCCACGTATCGCACATTGTCAAAAAGTAATGCGGTAGACCTTCTTTAACATGTGTTAAAAAAAACAAGGACCTCAAGGTTAAATTAGCTGAGGGAATGGGGCATTTTGGTCATTTGACCAAAATGACCCATCCCATCACCTAATTTAACATCGACACAACTTCCCATTCAGTCACCCATCCGATGACTGCTCCAGCCTGAGCACACTTAACTTGATAGTTTTCTTACATGAGCTACTGGTGGAACAGGAAGTCCTTGCTAATAGGAATGCCTCTTCGCATCCTTATGGCGTATCCGGATGACCGCCTATCCCACAAGCCAATAGATGTTGTGTAGACATAGCATATCACATACGTCTTATTAGAAGCAATCGTCTGGCGTTATTATCAGTCTTCGCACACATTTCTGATTACAGACCTGTTTGCCGCGTATCACACACATCTTGTTATATTGAATTGTTTCTGTTCTCTTGCCTAATCACAAACAGGTCATCCGAGTGAACCGTATGTTGTACATTGCACACACCTTGATCGGGCTGTCCATTTCTTTTGTGTTACCTAATCACAAACAGCTCATTCGAGTAAACCGTATGTTGTACATTGCACACACCTTCATCTGGCTGCCCGTTTCTTTTGTTCCTCCTCATCGCAAACAGTTAATTGAACTGAGCCGTATTCCCTTCATCGCACACGCAACTAAAACCTGAACCGTGTTTGATGCATCCTTCATCGCAAACATTTTATACATTTCTGACGGTTTTCCTACACCACCGTTTGCGATCATTGCATCGCACACAGTTTCTGGAAGGGTATCTGATCGTAGTGTCGCGTTAGCAGCATCCTGCAGTAGTCTATGTTAATGCACGCATGCTGAATTACATCAGTCACCATATTTCATCATGCATTTGAAATTCTTCATATCATATGTTAAATGCGTGTATGAATTACAAGATATAGGGGGATATCTCCATGATTCTACTCTTCAATGTGCATTGCTTCTCAAAAGCAAATTCCTCAGTATGGACATCTTCAGGGGGAGTTCTTCTATATCTTGCAATCAAATTCCTCAATATCAGTACTTACACTTCATATGTTTATCCCCATTGAAAACTTAACCTATATTGTCATCAATCATCGAAAAGGGGGATATTGTAAGTGCATCTAGTGCTCCTTAGTGATTCTGGTGTATTGAAGACTTATAGGTTAAGGGACTAATGCGTTTGTGAGTGTACACAGGTCTATAAGTCTATGAGGAGTTTGATATTTATAGAGAAAGTCGACCCCTAAAAATGAATGTCTTCAACTGAAGACTTTGGCTTTCTGAAGACTTTGAAAGTGAAGAAATTTGTGTGACCCTGAAGACTTGGTATTCATGCGTGAAACATGAAGCGTGAAGACTTTTTTTCGTAGTTTCGTTTTCTCTTTCTTGAGTCATAGGAAACGCCGTACTGTTAAAGGGGGTCGAGGAAAAACTAAGGAAAAGTTTCCATGTGATGCTCAACTCAAAATCCTACACCTACTAATCCCTTCGAGTGAAGCCATTGGAAATCTCATACAGTTCAGTCAATTTCTTCAGTGACAGAGACGATGTTCTTCTGGTCTCTGAGGAATTTTTTCTAACTAAGGAGTTAGGAGTTCACAAGTGTGGATTGCCTACAAGTGAGGAACATGATAGCCATGAGGAATTTGAACCTCAAATTTCTGACCATTGCTGTGCTATGCGCCAGCTGTCCCAAAATATCTTATCCACCTAATGGTCATATCATTGAAGGGCATTTATGTCTTATCATGTCGGGCTGCTCCCTAGGCTATAAATAGCCGCCCCTACAACCACTAGCTGGTTGGCTGCTCCAAGAGAAACTGACACTTGTCATTGAGAGCATCCCATCCTCCGAGGACTTTGAGCGAAAATCATCAAGTGAGGAAAACCCAAACCCAAACACCTACAAACCCAAAGTGATTGAGCCTCACTGAAGAGATTGATCCTATGTGGATCCGATGCTTGTTACCTTTGAAGATTGTGCATCTTCCGGACGGTTAGGCGTCATGGTCTAGAGCATCCAAGAGGAAATTGTGAATCGCCGAGTGACCGAGTTTGTGAAGGTTTGGAAGTCACCTGAAGACTTGCCATGAGTGATTGGGCGAGGTATGTGTGACCTTAGCTCAAGGACAATACAGTGAGGACTGTGCGTCTGGGACTGTGTGTCCTCGGGTTTAAATACCTAACCACTCCAACCAGACGTACAACTGTCACAACAGTTGGAACTGGTCTACCAAATCACTGTCTTCACCGAGCTAACTGGTTCCATTTCCTCAACCCTTTCATTTCCTCATTACTGTGTTGTGTACTTGATCCCTACTGTTTGAAGACTTTGACTGAATACTTTCTCAATTTCCTCAGTTCAATTTCTTTAGTCAGTTTGTCTTCAGCCTGCTTATCTTGTGTTTATGCTTTCTGTACTCTGTGCTTGTTTTCATTTCATCGAGATGACTATGCTTCTGTTATGTTATGCTTGCATCTGAGTACTTATTCCGCTGCTAGTAGTTCGTGACTTAGGAATTTCCTCACCCTGAAATTCCTCAGTGACGAATTTGTAAAAATCGCCCATTCACCCCCCCTCTATTCGACTTAACGCACTTTCACTGCGGTTTTCCCCGGAGCATCCTTGCCCTAAGAAGAAAGGGAATGTCGCCGCGTCCTCCGTCGCGGATGAGGAGGTGGACGGAGCAGTTGACGGGGCTGCCCTATAAGGGAATGACGCTTCTTCTTCCCCCGAGGAGGGGGGGGGGGGAATGAGACCGCCGTCGGGGGGAAACGGTAGCCTTGATGAGGCAACCACTCGCGGGGAGGACGGACGCCTGGCGTCCTCTGGAATGGACTCTTCTGGTCAGGCGCCAGAGGCGCCGAAGGCCCATTGATACATCTCTGTCGTATCTACTTTTTCAAATACTTTTGCTCTTGTTTTGGACTCTAATTTGCATGATTTAACTGAAACTAACACGGACTGATGCTGTTTTCAGTAGAACTATCATGGTTTTGTTTTTATGCCAACATAAAAGTTCTCGGAATTAGACGAAACTTTTTGGAGAATTTTTTTGGAACAAAAGAAAAATACTGGAGCAAAGACCCACTGGAGGGGGGGCTGTTGCCCACTAGGCACCAGGGTGCACCAACCCCCTTTGGCGCGCCCTGGTGGGTAGTGAGCCCCACGAGGCTCCGCTGGCCCTAATCTGGATACTATAAATTCCTATTTCCCAAGAAAAATAGGAGAGGAAGTTTCGTCGTGTTTTACGATACGGAGCCACCACCACCTCCTGTTCTTCATCGGGAGGCCAGATCTGGAGTACGTTCAAGGCTCCGGAGAGGGGGATCTTCCGTCTTCGTCATCATCAACCATCCTCCATCACCAATTTCATGATGCTCATCGCTGGGAGTGAGTAATTCCTTCATAGGCTTGTTGAACGGTGATGGGTTGGATGAGATTTATCATGTAGTCGAGTTAGTTTTGTTAGGGCTTGATCCCTAGTATCCACTATGTTCTGAGATTGATGTTGCTAAGACTTTGCTATGCTTAATGCTTGTCAATAGGGCTCGAGTGTCATGATTTTAGATCTGAACCGTTTATATTTTCACCAATATATTTGTGTCGTGATCTAATCTTGCAATTTATACGCACCTACAACATGTGATGATCCGCATACCCTGATGTCTACTATGCAGCCTTTTTCTTGTAGACGTTGTTGGGCCTCCAAGTGCAGAGGTTTGTAGGACAGTAGCAAATTTCCCTCAAGTGGATGACCTAAGGTTTATCAATCCGTGGGAGGCATAGGATGAAGATGGTCTCTCTCAAACAATCCTGCAACCAAATAACAAAGAGTCTCTTGTGTCCCCAACACACCCAATACAATGGTAAATTGTATAGGTGCACTAGTTCGGCGAAGAGATGGTGATGCAAGTGCAATATGGATGGTAGATATAGGTTTTTGTAATCTGAAAATATAAAAACAGCAAGGTAGCAAGCGATAAAAGTGAGCGTAAACGGTATTGCAATGCTAGGAAACAAGGCCTAGGGTTCATACTTTCACTAGTGCAAGTTCTCTCAACAATAATAACATAGTTGGATCATATAACTATCCCTCAACATGCAACAAAGAGTCACTCCAAAGTCACTAATAGCGGAGAACAAACGAAGAGATTATGGTAGGGTACGAAACCACCTCAAAGTTATTCTTTCCAATCATCTGTTGGGCTATTCCTATAAGTGTCACAAATAACCCTAGAGTTCATACTAGAATAACACCTTAAGACACAAATCAACCAAAACCCTAATGTCACCTAGATACTCCAATGTCACCTCAAGTATCCGTGGGTATGATTATACAATATGCATCACACAATCTCAGATTCATCTATTTAACCAACACATAGAACCTCAAAGAGTGCCCCAAAGTTTCTACCGGAGAGTCAAGACGAAAACGTGTGCCAACCCTTATGCAGAGGTTCATGGGTGGAACCCGCAAGTTGATCACCAAAACATACATCAAGTGAATCACATGATATCCCATTGTCACCACAGATACGCACGGCAAGACATACATCAAGTGTTCTCAAATCATTAAAGACTCAATCCAATAAGATTATTTCAAAGGGAAAACTCAATCCATTACAAGAGAGTACAGGGGGAGAAGAAACATAAGATCCAACTATAATAGCAAAGCTCACGATACGTCAAGATCGTGCCAAATCAAGAACACGAGAGAGAGAGAGAGAGAGAGAGAGAGAGAGAGAGAGAGAGATCAAACACATAGCTACTGGTACATACACTCAGCCCCGAGGGTGAACTACTCCCTCCTCGTCATGGAGAGCGCCGGGATGATGAAGATGGCCACCAGTGAGGGTTTCCGCCTCCGGTAGGGTGCCGAAACTGTTGGGGAACGTTGCAGAAAATTAAAAAATTTCCTACGGTTTCACCAAGATCCATCTATGAGTTCATCTAGCAACGAGTCATGGGAGAGAGAGATTGCATCTACATACCACTTTGTAGATCGCGAGCGGAAGCGTTCAACGAACGGGGATGAAGTAGTCGTACACACCGTGATCCAAATCACCGGAGATCCTAGCACCGAAAGCACGGCACCTCCGCGTTCAACACACGTACGGTCAGCGTAACGTCTCCTTCTTCTTGATCCATCAAGGCAAAGGAGAGGTTGGGGAAGAAGACTCCAGCAGCAGCACGACGGCGTGGTGATGGTGGAGCCGCAGTACTCCGACAGGGCTTCGCCGAGCTCTTACGGAGGAGGAGGAGGTGTTGGAGAGGGAGAGGGAGGCGCCAGGGCAAAGGGTGTCTAGCCCCCCTCCCCTCCCCCCTTTATATAACCCCTTGGGGGGCGCCGGCCCTAGGAGATGGAATGTCCTAGGGGGGGCGGCGGCTAGGGAGGGGAACTTGCCCCCCAAGCAAGGGGGGCGCCCCCTTTAGGGTTCCCCCCCAAACCCTAGGCGCATGGGCCTTTGGGGGGAAGGCGCACCAGCCCACATTGGGCTGGTTCCCTCCCTCATACAGCCCATGGGGCCCCTCCGAGGCAGGTGGCCCCACCTGGTGGACCCCCCGGGACCCTCCGGTGGTCCCGGTACAATACCGATAACCCCGAAACTTGTCCCGATGTCCGTATGACGCTTTCCATATATAAATCTTTACCTCCGGACCATTTCGAAACTCCTCGTGACGTCCGGGATCTCATCCGGGACTCCGAACAACATTCAGGTTACTGCATATACATATCTTCACAACCCTAGCGTCACCGAACCTTAAGTGTGTAGACCCTACGGGTTCGGGAGACATGCAGACATGACCGAGACGGCTCTCGGGCAATAACCAACAGCGGGATCTGGATACCCATGTTGGCTCCCACATGCTCCACGATGATCTCATCGGATGAACCACGATGTCGAGGATTCAATTAATCCCGTATACGATTCCCTTTGTCAATCGGTATTTTACTTGCCCGAGATTCGATCGTCGGTATCCCAGTACCTCGTTCAATCTCGTTACCGGCAAGTCACTTTTCTCGTACCGTAATGCATGATACCGTGATCAAACACTTTGATCACATTGAGCTCATTGTGATGATGCATTACCGAGAGGGCCCGGTGATACCTCTCCGTCAAGCGGAGTGACAAAACCCAGTCTCGATCCATGTCAACCCAACAGACACTTTCAGAGATACCCGTAGTATACCTTTATAGTCACCCAGTTATGTTGTGACGTTTGGCACACCCAAAGCACTCCTACGGTATCCGGGAGTTACACGATCTCATGGTCTAAGGAAAGGATACTTGACATTGGAAAACTCTAGCAAACGAACTAAGCGATCTTATGCTATGTTTAGGATTGGGTCTTGTCCATCACATCATTCTCCTAATGATGTGATCCCGTTATCGATGACATCCAATGTCCATAGTCAGGAAACCATGACTATCTGTCGATCAACAAGCTAGTCAACTAGAGGCTCACTAGGGACATGTTTGCTGTCTGTTATTCACACATGTATTACGATTTCCGGATAACACAATTATAGCACGAATAAAGACAATTATCATGAATAAGGAAATATAATAATAATCCTTTTATTATTGCCTCTAGGGCATATTTCCAACAGGAACAGGGTCCCGATTGGTTTTTGGTGGCTACAGAGGCTTGCGGTGGCGAAACTCCAGATCTATTCTGTTCCCCGATCGTTTTAGGGTATATGGGTATATATTGGATGAAGAAGTACGTCAGGGGAGCCACGAGGGGCCCACAAGGGTGGAGGGCGTGCCCTAGGGGGTGGGCACGCCTCCTACCTTGTGGCTCCCTCGTTTCTTTCCTGACGTGCACTCCAAGTCTATCGGGTAGCTTTCCTTCCAAAAATAACTTCTCCAGAAGGTTTCATTCCGTTTTGACTCCGTTTGATATTCCTTTTCTTCGAAACACTGAAACAAGGGAAAAAACAGGAACTGACACTGGGCTCTTGGTCAATAGGTTAGTCCCAAAAATAATATAAAAGTGTTTAATAAAGCCCATAAACATCCAAAACACATAGTATAATAGCATGGAACAATCAAAAATTATAGATACGTTGGAGACGTATCAACATTCCCAAGCTTAATTCTTGCTCGTCCTCGAGTAGGTAAATGATAAAAACAGAATTTTCGATGTGGAATGCTACCTAACATATTTATCAATATAATCTTATTTATTGTGGAAAAAATATTCAGATCCGTAAGATTCAAGATAAAAGTTTAATATTGACATGAGAACAATAATACTTCAAGCATACTAACAAAGCAACCATGTCTTCTCAAAATAACATGGCCAAAGAAAGCTATCCCTACAAAATCATATAGTCTGGCTATGCTCTATCTTCATCACACAAAATATTTAAATCATGCACAACCCCGATGACAAGCCAAGCAATTGTTTCATACTTTTGATGTTCTCAAACTTTTTAAATCTTCACGCAATACATCAGCGTGAGCCATGGACATAGCACTATAGGTGGAATAGAATGGTGGTTGTGGAGAAGACAAAAAGGAGAAGATAGTCTCACATCAACTAGGCGTATCAACGGGCTATGGAGATGCCCATCAATAGACATCAATGTGAGTGAGTAGGGATTGCCATGCAACGAATGCACTAGAGCTATAAGTGTATGAAAGCTCAACAAAAGAAACTAAGTGGGTGTGCATCCAACTCGCTTGCTCACGAAGACCTAGGGCATTTTGAGGAAGCCCATCATTGGAATATACAAGCCAAGTTCTATAATGAAAAATTCCCACTAGTATATGAAAGTGATATCATAGGAGACTCTCTATCATGAATATCATACTGCTACTTTGAAGCACAAGTGTGGTAAAAGGATAGTTACATTGTCCCTTCTCTCTTTTTCTCTCATTTTTTTATTTGGGCCTTTTCTCTTTTTTATGGACTCCTTTATTTTTTTCTTTTTTTTCGTCCGGAGTCTCATCCCGACTTGTGGGGGAATCATAGTCTCCATCATCCTTACCTCACTGGGACAATGCTCTAATAATGATGATCATCACACTTTTATTTACTTACAACTCAAGAATTACAACTCGATACTTAGAACAAAATATGTCTCTATATGAATGCCTCCGGCGGTGTACTGGGATGTGCAATGACTCATGAGTGACATGTATTAAAGAATTATGAATGGTGGCTTTGCCACAAATACAATGTCAACTACATGATCATGCAAAGCAATATGACAATGATGAAGCGTGTCATAATAAACGGAACGGCGGAAAGTTGCATGGCAATATATCTCGGAATGGCTATGGAAATACCATGATAGGTAGGTATGGTGGCTGTTTTTAGGAAGATATATGGTGGGTGCATGATACCGTCAAAAGGTGCACGGTACTAGAGAGGCTAGCAATGGTGGAAGGATGAGAGTGCATATAATCCATTGAATCAACATTAGTCATAAAGAACTCACATACTTATTGCAAAAATCTACAAGTTAACAAAGCAATGTATTACGCGCATGCTCCTAGTGGGATAGATTGGTAGGAAAAGACCATCGCTCGTCCCCGACCGCCACTCATAAGGAATACAATCAATAAATAAATCATGCTCCGACTTCATCACATAACGGTTCACCATACGTGCATGCTACGGGAATCACAAACTTTAACACAAGTATCTCTCAAATTCACAACTACTCCACTAGCATGACTCTGATATCACCATCTTCATATCTCAAAACAATCATAAAGAATCAAACTTCTCATAGTATTCAATGCACTTTATATGAAAGTTTTTATTATACCCATCTTGGATGCCCATCATATTAGGACTAAATTCATAACCAAAGCAAATTACCATGTTGTTTAAGACTCTCAAACTAATATAAGTGAATCATGAGAATTCATCTGTTTCTTCAAAATATAACCACCGCTGTTGGGGATATTACTACTGGGCGTAAACTGGCCTATCTGGGCCGGGTTAACTTTGTCAGTGGTTAAAGTATGTTAAAGCCCAAGAAGGCAGATGAGGGCCTAAGGCCCATAGTCGGTTCAAGGCTTGTAGCCGTAAACCGGCGTTGGTATGTAACCTTTATTGTAAGTTAGGAATAATTAGACCAAACTGGACACGTCTATGAGCCGGTGTTAGGACTCTGTAAACCGACGGGTGTCACCCATGTATATAAGGGGACGACCCGGCGGCGGTTCAAGGACAACAGACAACAACTCGAGACTTAGGCGAAGCTTGTTTGCTCCCTAGTCATTGAAACCCCATCAATTCCATCACAACTAGACGTAGGCTTTTACCTTCATCGAAGTGGCCGAACTAGTATAAACTCTCTCGCGTCCCTTTGTCCGCTTTAACCCCTTAAAGCTAACCCATCGCGATGGCTCCACGACTAAGTCCTTTCATGAGGGCATCTGTCATGACAAAACCACGACAGTTAGCGCCCACCGTGGGGCTATCGCACGATGGTTTCAAGTTCTTGGAGGGCAGCTTCGAAGGACTTAAGGGCTACGCTGTGGGCCAGATGACCAAGAGTCGTCGCGGCAAGCTCTACATCGACGATGCAGGATGGGGCCCCGACGCCGGCTCAATCGAGTACGGGTATCGGGTCCCCTTTGGTGGCATACACGTCTTCATCGGCAAGATCGGTGAACCGGGCCCTGAGCCGGACATCTGCACCGACCTCGTCGAGACGGCTCAGCGTGCGCGATCTGCCCAGGTTAAACCGGCCGCGAAGCGTGCCTTCGTGGGAGTCATCCATGGAGGAAGTCATGACGATGGATCGGAATCTGGTGGCGAGACCGTCGTTTATTCCGGCGACGAGTCATCAACCGGAGAAACCGAATCCTTGTGTCAGCTACAAGATGGCCGGATTGGGGGCTGTTCCGATGGCGACAGTATTCCAGACCCCTCTGATCTGCCAAACCGGGTCGGAATATTCATGGCCGGGACACAAGCAGCGATCCACTCTTCGACCACAGCAGCAATGATCTCCAGATCAGGAGCGACGACGGCAGCCGGGGCAGGAGGCCCTGTGCACCCGCCGGCTCAAGTCTTATCTGATGTGTTTGATGCGTTGGCTGCGCTCATGGCAGAGGCTAATCCGGCGGATCTGAATGCCCACGACGTGGAAGTTGTGAAAGTGAGGGATCAGATCACTCAAGCCAAGGCCGACCTAGCAGCTGAGAATGCCAGGATGGCCGCAGAGCGGGCCGCTTTGGATGAGCAAGCTTATCGACTTATGCTGGATCAGAATGCATCCCAGGAGGTCCTAAAGCGGAAATACCGGTCTCGTTTGCCTCAGGTTTTCGAAGCTAGAGATCTCTTCAACACCCCAGGAGCAGGAACCAGCAACCCGCCGGTGGTAAACCGGGCGGAAGCACCAGGGACGGGCGCGCCGGTTCAACCTTGCTTGGCGGATCCGCCTCGTCAAAACGCTATTGTACCTCAGGCTGTCCCGACACCTCTGGGTCACTATTCCAATCCAATGGATAACCTCGTTGCTGCTGCACGGTGGGAGGCCATCCCAATTGAAGGTGATTCACCGCAGGCGGTAGAAACGCGCCGGGTTAAGGAGCTTCTTCAGACAGCTTTGATCCAGCAGGAAGCATATTCATACAGTCGTGACCGGATTCATTCCACCCCTCGTCCAAGCCGGAGCTATAGCAGGCGTATGGGTGAACCGGCTGTGTCAAGTAATGCACGAAACCGTGAGGTACCCCGTGGTAACAACCCGGCGGGCGGTGTTGGTGATGCTTAGGAAGTGGTGGACCAGGCCCGAGCGCGCAGGGAGGCCGAGTTAGCAACACAGTATGAGGCTCGCCAACTTACGCTGGTTCGTCCAACTACCTCGGTCGAGCCTGGCGTTTCTTCTAGCTCTTTGGGGGTGCCTTGTCTTGTCCCCGCTCTACGCAACGTGCGCCTGCCCAAAGATTTCAATGGCCCGCGCAAGGTGCCAAATTATACTGCTGATCAGCCTCCAGAGACATGGATAGAGAGCTATGAGATGGCCATGGAGATGCTGGATGTGGGTGATGCGGCGTGTGCAAAGTACTTCACCATGATGCTCGAAGGAACGGCCCGTACTTGGTTAAAAAGTTTACCGACCAACTCTATTAGTTCATGGGCCCAATTGCGAGCCCGGTTTATCCAAAACTTCAAGGATACATGTAAACAACCCATGTCGATAGTGGACTTAGCAGCCTGTGTTCAGGAAGAAGGAGAATCAAGGACTCGGTGGGTGCGTCGGGTCTCACAAATTTTGCATTCGTCAGACCGTATCAATGCCGACACCGCGGTTATAACCTTAGAAGGCAACTTCCGGTTTGGGCCTCTAAAGTTGAAATTGGGACGAATGAAGCACCATTGCAATGACATAGGGACCCTCATGGCTGCGTTAGTGAAGTATGCTGATTCTGATAGTACCAAGGATCCCGAGTCTGATGATGACAGGGCAGGTAAGGGAAAGAAGAACGACAACTCCAAGGGACAGCAACATAACCTGGCAGGTCATGGAAACGGAGGCAACAGCAAAGCGGATGGCAGCATGGACTTTGTGGCTAATACCAACGCGTAGGACAAGGGCCAGCGACGTAAGGGTAAAACACCGAATCACAGTGGAGCGCCTAATCCTAATCCGAACCGCCTGTCTTATTTGTCAAACCATCCCTGTCCAAAGCATGGGACGAAGGAGGCGCCGGCCAATCACCTTTGGAAGGACTTTTACATTATGCAGGAGTCAAGAACTCTAATGCTTTCCGGTATGACCACGGATCGGGTGGTGGCTCAGGATCCGGGCCGGGTTACGGCGGAGGAAATTCCGGTTCAGGGTTTAATGATAATCAGGGCGGACATAACAATCAAGGTCATCAGAATGGCCAAGGTGGTTACAACCAGCAGCAACAGCATCAGCAGTCGGGTTACCAGAGTCACCCGAAGCAGTTGAATAGTGGGCAATATCATGTTTTCACCACTATCCTGGACAAGCGATATCAGAAGCTTCATAAGCGAGCAGTAAACTCTGTTGAACCAGTCGTGCCCAGTTATCTACGCTGGTGTGAACAACCAATCCTATGGAGCAGAGAGGATCACCCTCCCCGGGTTGATAATCCGGGTCAGCTAGCATTGGTGGTGGCACCTCAGGTGGGAGGTTATAAGTTCACCAAGGTACTCATGGATGGAGGAAGCAGCATCAATATCTTATATTATGAGACCTTCCGTCGTATGGGATTAACAGATACAAATCTTAAACCGTCCAATACGGTATTCCATGGTGTGGTACCTGGTAAGTCGGCATATCATGTTGGCAAGATAGCTCTGGAAGTGGCCTTTGGAGATGATCATGATTCGAGATCGGAGACTTTGACTTTTGAGGTGGTAAAAATCGAGAGCCCATATCACGCCCTGTTTGGGCGGCTGGCTTATGCCAAGTTTATGGCACGACCCTGTTATGTGTATTTTCAGCTCAAGATGCCGGGTCACAAGGGGACAATAACGGTTCATGGAAGCCGTAAGATTGCTTTGGAATGTGAGGAAGGTGATGCTGCTTACGCGGAGTCGGTTTGTGCCACGGAGGAGCTGAAGTATTACAAGGACAACGTTGATCCGGCAGACATGACTCCGTTGAAAAAGCCAACTACAGAGCATGATCCGTCCCAGAAGTTCAAATCGGCCGCCGAGACTAAGCTTGTTGACTTCGTACCTAGCGATTCGTCCAAGCAATTCAGCATCAGTACCAATTTGGATCCGAAATAGGAAAGCATGCTCATCGAGTTCATCCGTGAGAATCGGGACATTTTTGCATGGAAGCCTTCTGACATGCCAGGTGTACCGAGGCAACTCGCTAAGCACACTATTAATGTGGATCCTAAGTATAAACCGGTGAAACGGTTCCTCCGACGGTTTAACGAAGAGAGTCGCAAAGCTATTGGAGAAGAAGTAGCCAGGCTCTTAGCGGCTGGCTTTATCATTGAGGTTTTCCATCCTGAATGGCTGGCTAATCCGGTGCTGGTCCTTAAGAAAAACGGCACCTGGCGCATGTGTGTGGATTACACAGATCTTAACAAGGCTTGTCCAGCAGATCCTTTTGCCCTCCCCAGTATTGATCAAATTATTGATGCTACGGCGGGCTGTGAGCGTTTGAGTTTTCTGGATGCATATTCTGGTTATCATTAGATCAAGATGGCAGTTAAGGACCAGGAGAAGACGGTGTTCATAACTCCCTTTGGAGCCTTCTGCTATGTATCTATGCCCTTTGGGCTCAAGAGTGCCCAAGCAACTTACCAACGGTGTGTGCAGAATTGCCTTCATAAACAGATTGGCCGTAATGTACATGCCTATGTGGATGATATTGTGGTTAAGTCAAGGGAGAAGGAGACTCTGGTTGACGATTTGAAGGAAACCTTTGATAACCTGCGGACCTACAAGATGATGCTCAACCCAGCCAAGTGTGTCTTTGGTGTACCGGCAGGCAAGTTATTGGGTTTTCTGGTGTCCAATAGGGGAATTGAGGCTAATCCGGAGAAGATCACAGCAATCACCTCCCTGGCTAAGCCAAAGTGTATCAATGATGTTCAACGCTTGGCAGGCCGGATTGCCGCGTTAAGCCGGTATATCAGCTGCCTTGGTGAGAAGGCAATCCCTTTGTATCAGATGTTGACGAAGACGGATCAATTTGTCTGGAGCTCTGCTGCTGATAAAGCGTTTGAGGATTTAAAGCGGCAGTTGGCCAATCCGCCTGTGCTCGCCGCTCCAATTAACAAGGAGCCATTACTGCTATATGTCGGCGCTAATGCTCGTGCAGTCAGTGTGGCTATTGTGGTGGAGCGAAAAGAGGCAGGCAAGGAGCATCCGGTTCAGCGTCCGGTTTACTATATCAGCGAAGTACTCATTGAGTCCAAGCAAAGGTATCCGCATTGGCAGAAGCTGGTATATGGAGTTTTTATGGCAAGCCGGAAGCTTAAGTAGTACTTCCAAGGACACCCCATCAGAGTGGTCAGTTCTGCTCCCTTGGGAGATATAATCCAGAACCGGGAAGCGACTGGCCGGATTGCCAAGTGGGCTATAGAGCTTGGTCCGCACAGATTGAAATATGTGCCTCGGACGGCGGTCAAGTCTCAAGCACTTGTCGATTTCATCAATGATTGGACAGAACTGCAACCACCTGAAGAGAAGCCGGATCACACATATTGGACTATCCATTTTGATGGGTCCAGGCAATTGGAGGGCTCGGGGGCTGGAGTCGTGTTAACTTCCCCACGAGGTGATAAGTTTTGTTACGTTCTCTGCTTAATGTTCCCTTGTACTAACAATGCAGCTGAGTATAAAGCCTTACTCCATGGTCTCCGGATGGCTAAGGAGATGAATCTAAGCCGAGTTAAGTGCTTCGGTGACTCGGACCTGGTGGCTCAGCAGGTGTTTGGCACTTGGGATTCCAAGGACCCACTCATGGCAGCATATCGTCGTGAGGTGGACA
The DNA here is from genome assembly GCA_032464435.1 of Aegilops umbellulata. Lineage (NCBI taxonomy): Eukaryota > Viridiplantae > Streptophyta > Magnoliopsida > Poales > Poaceae > Aegilops > Aegilops umbellulata. The sequence continues at coordinate 229,954,878 of CP136055.1, read as the reverse complement.
TTGTTGCAGGTCACTTCAAGGGTTATCAGGTGGACCACGTGGACCGCCGGAAGAATGAAGCGGCGGACGCTTTAAGCCGGTTGGGCTCTCAACACAAACCGGTCCCGCCCAATGTTTTCCTAGATGTGCTGCACAACCCGTCGGTCAAGCTCCCTGGTGAAGAGGATTTAGCTATTCCTGATCTGGAGGCTCAATTGGTGGCACTCTTCATGTCATTCCGGATTGGACGCTTCCTTACCTTGCGTACTTGAACCGGGGCGAGTTACCAGAGGATGAGACTCTGGCCCGACAGATAATCCGGCGATCCAAGTCCATGACTGTTGTCAATGGCGAGTTGCATCATTGCAGTGTGTCAGGGGCGTTTCAACGATGTGTGTCCCCTGAAGAAGGCTGGGAAATATTGCGTGAGATCCACGAAGGAGATTGTGGTCACCACTCCGGTTCAAAATCTTTGGTGGCTAAAGCATTTCGCCATGGCTTCTATTGGTTGACTGCTCATGCTGATGCGGAAGATCTGGTCAGACGATGTGACGGTGCCAAAAGTTCTCAAGACGTGCTCATGTGCTGGCTCAAGAATTAAGGATGATTCCAATCACTTGGCCATTCGCGACTTGGGGGCTAGATATAGTTGGGCCTTTCAAAAGGTCCAAGGACAAGAAAACCCACCTTCTGGTGGCGGTTGACAAGCTAACAAAGTGGGTGGAGGCAGAACCCGTTAGCAAGTGTGATGCGTGTTGGAAATATGCCTTAGAGGCAATAATAAAAGGATTATTATTATATTTCCTTGTTCATGATAATTGTCTATTGTTCATGCTATAATTGTGTTATCCGGAAATCGTAATACATGTGTGAATACATAGACCACAACATGTCCCTAGTGAGCCTCTAGTTGACTAGCTCGTTGATCAACAGATAGTCATGGTTTCCTGACTATGGGCATTAGATGTCATTGATAACGAGATCACATCATTAGGAGAATGATGTGATGGACATGACCCAATCCTAAGCCTAGCACAAGATCGTGTAGTTCGTTGGCTAAAGCTTTTCCAATGTTAAGTACCATTTCCTTAGACCATGAGATAGTGTAACTCCCGGATGCCGTAGGAGTGCTTTGGGTGTGCCAAACGTCACAACGTAACTGTGTGACTATAAAGGTATACTACAGGCATCCCCGAAAGCATCTGTTGGGTTGACACGGATCGAGACTGGGATTTGTCACTCCGTATGACGGAGAGGTATCTCTAGGCCCACTCGGTAATGCATCATCATAATGAGCTCAGTATGACCAAGTGGCTGGTCACGGGATGATGCATTACAACACGAGTAAAGTGACTTGCCGGTAATGAGATTGAACGAGGTATTGGGATACCGACGATCGAATCTCGGGCAAGTAACGTACCGATTGACAAAGGGAATTGTATACGGGATTACTTGAATCCTCGACATCGTGGTTCATCTGATGAGATCATCGAGGAGCATGTGGGAGCCAACATGGGTATCCAGATCCCGCTGTTGGTTATTGACCGGAGAGTCGTCTCGTTCATGTGTGCGTGTCTCCCGAACCCGTAGGGTCTACACACTTAAGGTTCGGTGACGCTAGGGTTGTAGAGATATTAGTATGCAGCAACCCGAAAGTTGTACGGAGTCCCGGACGAGATCCCGGACGTCATGAGGAGTTCCATAATGGTCTGGAGGTAAAGATTTATATATAGAAAGTCCAGTTTCGGCCATCGGGAAGGTTGCGGGGTTAATCGGTATTGTACCGGGACAACCGTAAGGGTCCCGGGGGTCCACCGGGTGGGGCCACCTATCCTGGAGGGCCCCATGGGCTGAAGTGGGAGGGGAACCAGCCCCTAGTGGGCTGGTGCGCCCCCCCTTGGGCCTCCCCCTGCGCCTAGGGTTGGAAACCCTAGGGGTGGGGGCGCCCCACATGACTTGGGGGGCAAGTCCCCCCGTTGGCCGGGTCCCCCCCCTTGAGATGCATCTCTAGGGGGGCCGGCGCCCCCCCTGGACCCCTATATAAAGAGGGGGGAGGGAGGGGAGCCACACCTAAGCCCTAGCGCCTCCCTCTCCCTCCCGTAAGACCTCTCCCTCTTGCTGAGCTTGGCGAAGCCCTGCCGAGACTCCTGCTGCATCCACCACCACGCCGTCGTGCTACTGGATCTCCATCAACCTCTCCTTCCCCTTGCTGGATCAAGAAGGAGGAGACGTCTTCCCCAACTGTACGTGTGTTGAACGCGGAGGTGCTGTCCGTTCGGCACTTGGTCATCGGTGATTTGGATCACGGCGAGTACGACTCCATCATCCCCGTTCTCTTGAACTATTTCGCTCGCGATCTACAAGGGTATGTAGATGCACTCCTATCCCTCTCGTTGCTAGAGAACTCCATAGATTGATCTTGGTGATGCGTAGAATTTTTTTGATTTCTGCTACGTTCCCCAATAGTGGTATCAGAGCTAGGTCTATGCGTAGTTACTATGCACGAGTAGAACACAAAGCAGTTGTGGGCGTCAATATTGTCAATTATCTTGCCGTTACTAGTCTTATCTTGATTCGGCGACATTGTGGGATGAAGCGGCCCGGACCGACCTTACACGTACGCTTACGTGAGACAGGTTCCACCGACTGACATGCACTAATTGCATAAGGTGGCTAGCAGGTGTCTGTCTCTCCCACTTTAGTCGGATCGGATTCGATGAAAAGGGTCCTTATGAAGGGTAAATAGAAATTGGCATATCACGTTGTGGTTTTGACGTAGGTAAGAAACGTTTTTGCTAGAACCCTAATACAGCCACGTAAAAAAACTTGCAACAACAATTAGAGGATGTCTAACTTGTTTTTGCAGCATGTGCCGTGTGATGTGATATGGCCAAAAGATGTGATGAATGATATATGCGATGTATGAGATTGATCATGTTCTTGTAATAAGAATCACGACTTGCATGTCGATGAGTATGACAACCGACAAGAGCCATAGGAGTTGTCTTTATTTATTATATGACCTGCGTGTCATTGAATAACACCATGTAATTACTTTACTTCTTTGCTAAACCGTTAGTCATAGTAGTAGAAGTAATAGTTGGTGAACAACTTCATGGAGACACGATGATGGAGATCATGGTGTCATGCCAGCGACGAAGATGATCATGGCGCCCCGAAGATGGAGATCAAAGGAGCAATATGATATTGGCCATATCATGTCACTATTTGATTGCATGTGATGTTTATCATGTTTATGGTTCTTATTTGCTTAGAACGATGGTAGTAAATAAGATGATACCTCACAATAATTTCAAGAAAGTGTCCCCCCTAACTATGCGCCGTTGTGAAAGTTCGTTGTTCCGAAGCACCACGTGATGATCGGGTGTGATAGGTTCTAACGTTCACATACAACGGGTGTAACCCAGATTTACACATGCAAAACACTTAGGTTGACTTGACGAGCCTAGCATGTACAGTCATGGCCTCGGAACACAAGAAACCGAAAGGTTGAACATGAGTTGTATGGAAGATACGATCAACATGGATATGTTCACCGATGATAACTAGTCCGTCTCACGTGATGATCGGACACGACCTAGTTGAGTCGGATCATGTAATACTTAGATGACGAGAGGGATGTCTAATCTGAGTGGGAGTTCATTAAATAATTTGATTAGACGAACTTAATTATCATGAACTTAGTCTAAATAAACTTTGCAATATGTATTGTAGATCAAATGGCCCACGCTAATGTCAACCTCAACTTCAACACGTTCCTAGAGAAAACCAAGCTGAAAGATGATGGCAGCAACTATACAGACTGGGTCCGGAACCTGAGGATCATCCTCATAGCTGCCAGGAAACAATATGTCCTAGAAGCACCGCTAGGTCAAGCACCCATCCCAGAGAACCAAGACGTTATGAACGCTTGGCAGCAGCATGCTGATGATTACTCCCTCGTTCAGTGTGGCATGCTTTACAGCTTAGAACCGGGGCTCCAAAAGCGTTTTGAGCAACATGGAGCATACAAGATGTTCGAAGAGCTGAAAATGGTTTTCCAAGCTCATGCCCGGGTCGAGAGATATGATGTCTCCGACAAGTTCTACAGTTGTAAGATGGAGTAAAATAGTTCTGTCAATGAGCACATACTCAAAATGTCTGGGTTGCACAACCGCTTGACTCAGCTGGGAGTTAATCTCCCGGATGACGCAGTCGTTGACAGAATCCTTCAGTCGCTCCCACCAAGCTACAAGAGCTTTGTGATGAACTTCAATATGCAGGGGATGGAAAAGACCATTCCTGAAGTATATTCAATGCTGAAATCAGCGGAGGTGGAGATCAAAAAGGAACATCAAGTGTTGATGGTGAATAAAACCACTAAGTTCAAGAAAGGCAAGGGTAAGAAGAAGGACGGCAAGGGAGTTGCCGCGCCCGGCAAGCCAGTTGCTGGGAAGAAGCCAAAGAGTGGACCCAAGTCTGAAACTGAGTGCTTTTATTGCAAGGGAAAGGGACACTGGAAGCGGAACTACCCCAAATACTTAGCAGACAAGAAGGCCGGCAACACTGAAGGTATATGTGATATACATGTAATTGATGTGTACATTACCAGTACTCATAGTAGCTCCTGGGTATTTGATACCGCTGCGGTTGCTCATATTTGTAACTCAAAACAGGAGCTGCGGAATAAACGGAGACTGGCGAAGGACGAGGTGACGATGCGCGTCGGGAATGGTTCCAAGGTCGATGTGATCGCCGTCGGGACGCTACCTATACATTTACCTACGGGATTAGTTTGAAACCTCAATAATTGTTATTTAGTGCCATCTTTGAGCATGAACATTGTATCTGGATCTCGTTTAATGCAAGATGGCTACTCATTTAAATCCGAGAATAATGGTTGTTCTATTTATATGAGAGATATGTTTTATGGTCATGCCCCGTTGGTGAATGGTTTATTCTTAATGAATCTCGAACATAATGTTACACATATTCATAGTGTGAATACCAAAAGATGTAAGGTTGATAATGATAGTCCCACATACTTGTGGCACTGCCGCCTTGGTCACATAGGTGTCAAACGCATGAAGAAGCTCCATACAGATGGACTTTTGGAGTCTCTTGATTTTGAATCATTTGACACGTGCGAACCATGCCTCATGGGAAAGATTACCAATACTCCGTTCTCCGGAACAATGGAGCGAGCAACCAACTTATTGAAATCATACATACTGATGTGTGCGGTCCAATGAGTGTTGAGGCTCGCGGTGGCTATCGTTATGTTCACACTCTCACTGATGACTTGAGTAGCTATGGGTATGTCTACTTAATGAAACACAAGTCTGAGACCTTTGAAAAGTTCAAGGAATTTCAGAGTGAGGTTGAGAATCAACATGACAGAAAGATCAAGTTCTTACGATCAGATCGTGGGGGAGAATATTTAAGTCACGAATTTGGTACGCACTTAAGGAAATGTGGAATCGTTTCACAACTCACGCCGCCTGGAACACCTCAACGTAACGGTGTGTCCGAACGTCGTAATCGCACTCTATTGGATATGGTGCGATCTATGATGTCACTCACTGATTTACCGCTGTCATTTTGGGGATAAGCTCTAGAAACAGCTACATTCACTTTAAACAGGGCACCGTCTAAATCCGTTGAGACGACACTGTATGAATTATGGTTTGGGAAGAAACCTAAGCTGGCGTTTCTAAAAGTTTGGGGATGCGATGCTTATGTCAAGAAATTTCAACCCGAAAAGCTCGAACCCAAGTCGGAAAAATGCGTCTTCATAGGATACCCTAAGGAAACCATTGGGTATACCTTCTACCTCAGATCCGAAGGCAAGATCTTTGTTGCCAAGAACGGGTCCTTTCTAGAGAAAGAGTTTCTCTCGAAAGAAGTAAGTGGGAGGAAAGTGGAACTTGATGAAGTATTACCTCTTGAACCGGAGAGTAACGCAACTCAAGAAAATGTTTTTGTGGTGCCTCCACCGATTAGAGAGGAGGTTAACGATGATGATCATGAAACTTCAGATCAAGTTGCCACTGAACTTCGTAGGTCCACAAGGACACATTCCGCACCAGAGTGGTACGGCAACCCTGTCCTGGAAATCATGTTGTTAGACAACGGTGAACCTTCGAACTATGAAGAAGCAATGGTGGGCCCAGATTCCAACAAATGGCTTGAAGCCATGCAATCCGAGATAGGATCCATGTATGAAAACAAAGTATGGACTTTGATAGACTTGCCCGATGATCGGCGAGCAATAGAGAATAAATGGATCTTTAAGAAGAAGACGGACGCAGATGGTAATGTTACCATCTATAAGGTTCGACTTGTCGCTAAGGGTTATCGACAAGTTCAAGGGGTTGACTACGATGAGACCTTCTCACCCATAGCGAAGCTGAAGTCCGTCCGAATCTTGTTAGCAATTGCCGCATACTATGATTATGAGATATGGCAAATGGACGTCAAAACGGCATTCCTCAACGGCTTTCTTAAGGAAGAATTGTATATGATGCAGCCGGAAGGTTTTGTCGATCCTCAGAATGCAAACAAGGTATGCAAGCTCCAGCGCTCCAATTATGGGCTGCTGCAAGCATCTCGGAGTTGGAACATTCGCTTTGATGAAATGATCAAAGCGTTTGGGTTTATGCAGACTTATGGAGAAGCCTGCTTTTACAAGAAAGTGAGTGGGAGCTCTGTAGCATTTCTCATATTATATGTGGATGACATACTTTTGATGGGAAATGATATAGAACTTTTGGACAGCATTAAGGCCTATTTGAATAAGTGTTTTTCAATGAAGGACCTCGGAGAAGCTGCTTATATATTAGGCATCAAGATCTATAGAGATAGATCAAGACGCCTCATAGGTCTTTCACAAAGCACATACCTTGAAAAGATATTGAAGAAGTTCAATATGGATCAGTCCAAGAAGGGGTTCTTGCCTGTGTTGCAAGGTGTGAAATTGAGCTCAGCTCAATGTCCGACCACGACAGAAGATAGAGAAAAGATGAGTGTCGTCCCCTGTGCCTCAGCCATAGGGTCTATCATGTACGCCATGCTGTGTACCAGACCTGATGTAAACCTTGCCATAAGTTTGGTAGGTAGGTACCAAAGTAATCCCGGCATGGAACACTGGACAGCGGTCAAGAATATCCTGAAGTACCTGAAAAGGACTAAGGACATGTTTCTCGTATATGGAGTTGACGAAGAGCTCGTTGTAAAAGGTTACGTCGACGCTAGCTTCGACACAGATCTGGATGACTCCAAGTCACAAACCGGATACGTGTTTATTTTGAATGGTGGGGCAGTAAGCTAGTGCAGTTGCAAGCAAAGTGTCGTGGCGGGATCTACATGTGAAGCGGAGTACATGGCAGCCTCGGAGGTAGCGCATGAAGCAATATGCATGAAGGAGTTCATCACCGACCTAGGAGTCATACCCAATGCGTCGGGGCGAATCGCTCTATTCTGTGACAATACTGGAGCTATTGCACTTGCCAAGGAGCCCAGGTTTCACAAGAAGACTAGGCACATCAAGCCTCGCTTCAACTCCATTCATGAAAATTTTCAAGATGGAGACATAGATATTTGTAAAGTGCACCAGGATCTGAATGTCGCAGATCCGTTGACTAAACCTCTTCCGCGAGCAAAACATGATCAACACCAGAACTCTATGGGTGTTCGATTCATCACAATGTAACTAGATTATTGACTCTAGTGCAAGTGGGAGACTGTTGGAAATATGCCCTAGAGGCAAAAATAAAAGGATTATTATTATATTTCCTTGTTCATGAAAATTGTCTATTGTTCATGCTATAACTGTGTTATCCAGAAATCGTAATACATGTGTGAATGCATAGACCACAACATGTCCCTAGTGAGCCTCTAGTTGACTAGCTCGTTGATCAACAAATAGTCATGGTTTCCTGACTATGGGCATTAGATGTCATTGATAACAAGATCACATCATTAGGAGAATGATGTGATGGACAAGACCCAATCCTAAGCCTAGCACACGATCGTGTAGTTGTTTGCGAAAGCTTTTCCAATGTTAAGTATCATTTCCTTAGACCATGAGATCGTGTAACTCCCGGATGCCGTAGGAGTTCTTTGGGCGTGCCAAACGTCACAACATAACTGGATGACTATGAAGGTATACTACAGGCATCCCCGAAAGCATCTGTTGGGTTGACACGGATTGAGACTGGGATTTGTCACTCCGTATGACGGAGAGGTATCTCTGGGCCCACTCAGTAATGCATCATCATAATGAGCTCAATGTGACCAAGTGGTTGGTCACGGGATCATGCATTACAATATGAGTAAAGTTACTTGCCGGTAATGAGATTGAACGAGGTATTGGGATACCGACGATCGAATCTCGGGCAAGTAACGTACCGATTGACAAAGGGAATTGTATACGGGATTACTTGAATCCTCGACATCGTGGTTCATCTGATGAGATCATCGAGGAGCATGTGGGAGCCAACATGGGTATCCAGATCCCGCTGTTGGTTATTGACAGGAGAGTCGTCTCGGTCATGTCTGCGTGTCTCCCGAACCCGTAGGGTCTACACACTTAAGGTTCGGTGACGCTAGGGTTGTAGAGATATTAGTATGCAGCAACCCGAAAGTTGTTCGAAGTCCCGGACGAGATCCCGGACGTCATGAGGAGTTCCGTAATGGTCCGGAGGTAAAGATTTATATATAGAAAGTCCAGTTTCGGCCATCGGGAAGGTTGCGGGGTTAATCTGTATTGTACCGGGACAACCGTAAGGGTCCCGGGGGTCCACCGGTGTAACGCCCTCGATGCGGCTATATCTCCCACATGTCGAGGCACGACTTAGAGGCATAACCGCATTGAAAGCAATGTCGCAAATGAGGTAATCTTCACATAATCCATGTAATAAATAAAGGGGAAAGATACATAGTTGGCTTACAATCGCCACTTCACACAAGTACATAAATAACATCCATCGTACAGATTACACTCAAGGTCCGACTACGGTACCAAAATGAAAGAAGACTACCCCAAATGCTAAACAGATCCCCGGATCACCCAACTGGGCTCCACTACTGATCATCTGGAAAAGAAACATAGTAACGACCACGTTCCTCGTCGAACTCCCAAGTGAGCTCGGACGCGTCATCTGCACTGGCATCGTTGGTACCTGCAACTGTTGTGATAATATCTGTGAGTCACGGGGACTCAGCAATCTCACACCCGCGAGATCAAGACTATTTAAGCTTAAAGGTGGGAAAGGGGTTTGTGAGGTGGAGCTGCAGCAAGCGACTAGCATATGGTGGCTACAGCGCAAAAGAGAGCGAGAAGATAAGGCAAAGCACGGTCGAGAAACTAGAAGTGATCAAGAAGTGATCCTGAAACAACCTACGTCAGGCATAACTCCAACAACCGTGTTCACTTCCCGGACCCCGCCGAGAAGAGACCATCACGGTTACACACGCGGTTGATGTGTTTTAGTAAGGTCAACTTCGGGTTTTCTACAACCGGACATCAACAAATTCCCATCTGCCTCATAACCGCGGGCACGGCTTTCGAAAGATAATACCCTGCAGGGGTGTCCCAACTTAGCCCATGATAAGCTCTCACGGTCAACGAAGGATATTCCTTCTACCGGGAAGACCCGATCAATCTCGGAATCCCGGACTACAAGACATTTCGACAGCAACAAAACAAGTCCAGCAAAGCCGCCCGATTATGCCGACAAATCCTGATAGGAGCTGCACATATCTCGGTCTCAGGGCACATCCGGATGAACACTACGTACGGCAACCGAAGATACCCCAAGTTGCCTCAGGGCGGCACCGCAAGTGGCTCTAGTTGGACCAGCAACCGAAGGAGAACTGGCCCGGGGGGGGGGGGGTTAAAATAAAGATGACCCTTGAGTTTGCAGAACCCAAGGGAAAAAGGCTTAGGTGGCAAATGGTAAAACCAACGTTGGGCCTTGCTGGAAAAGTCTCATTCAAGGCGAGCTGTCAAAGGGGTCCCATAAATCACCCAACCGTGTAAGGAACGCAAACTCCGGGAACATAACACCGGTATGACGGAAACTAGGGTGGCAAGAGTGGAACAAAACACCAGGCATAAGGCCGTGCCTTCCACCCTTTACCAAGTATATAGATGCATTAATTAAATAAGAGGTATTGTGATATGCCAACAAGTAAACATGTTCCAACAAGGAACAACAAGATCATGTTCCAACAAGGAACAACAAGATCATGCTCCAACAAGGAACAAACTTCATCTTCACCTGCAACTAGCAACGCTATAAGAGGGGCTGAGCAAAGCAGTAACATAGCCAAACAACGGTTTGCTAGGACATGGATGGTTAGGGGCTGACATGGCAATATAGGAGGCATGAAATAGCAAGTGGTAGGTATCGCAGCATAGGCATAGCAAAAGAGCGAGCAATCTAGCAAGCAAAGATAGAAGTGATTTCGAGGGTATGGTCATCTTGCCTGCAAGAGTCTCAGAGTTGTCGAAAGCTTGGTCCTCGTAAGCGTTCTCAACGGAATCCTCGTTCACGTACTCGTCTCCCGGCTCTACCCAAGACAAGAGAACAAGCAGGAACCAATATCAACCACGATGCAATGCGCAAGCAATATGATGCAAAACATGTAATGATATGCGAGTGGTGATATGCAATGCGTATGCATGCTACGGAAGGACAAGAATGAACAGGGAATAATCTTGGCAAACCAAGCGTGCCAATGGATAGGTGAGGTGATTTCGGTTGAAATCGATATAAAATACACCGGAATCGGATGCACGGTTTGCAAATGGCAAGCAATACAAGAATGACACGCATCTGCCATAAACAGCATGATGCTGCTTAGCAAGCAACGAATAATTAAGCTACTGCACCGAAACATGGCAACAAAGCATATGAAAGTAATCTACACAAGATGCACGACAAAAGATGAACACTGAGCTATGGCTAATTCACATCATAACAGGTCCAAACAAACATGGCAAAAGTGCACAAGATAACAGGTTCTCAGACTTTGTGAAATTAACAACATAGCAGAAAACTAACATCAGGATGACATGTTCAGAGCAACGAAACAACATGCTACATGTTCAGAACATAGCGAAGAAAGGCATGTCATGAATCTCCACATAGCACTTGACAAAAGTCTCTTACTGACCATAAGCCAAAAAGGATCAGAAAATATGATTACATCCATGTCAATTAAGCAAGTTTCGCTACAGGTTCCAGACTTGGTAGAAAACTGGACATCGCAGAAACTAATAACGACTAGGCATGTTCGTGAGCTCGATGCACTCACTACAGAGCATTGCATGATAAACTAAGCAGACATACATCAAGAAGACATGACATAGTAACAATACATGGCAAGAATAACATCATATCATGCAAGGACCAACTACAGCAAGCTTGGCGAAATCGAATAACATGTAAACAATCTGCCAGCAACATTTTGAAGCAAAAGTAGAGCTCGATTGACTCAAGCTATGGCACTCCATAAATACAAACAAAGGCATGGATTGATAGAACAAATACTGATCATGCTCAAATTATGCATAGATCTCTCAGAAACAACATAAATACATGGCATGAAAATAACAGCAGTCAGGGACTTAGTGAAATCACAGTCTCTGAAATCAGCAACATCAAGTGACCTAGTTTGCATGCTTGTGCTAGTCACCACATAGATCACAAAAATACATGGTAAAATACTCTAGAAAGGTAACATGGCATATTACAAAACTCATGTAGGACTCAACTTCATAGGAGGTACACATCAATCATGGCAAAAATGACAAAAGTGCATGTTCAGATAAGATCCAGCAACTAACATCAACTAGCCCTCTTCTAACAGCATTTCCGGAATCAAGATTACCTCAAATGAAAAAGATGCAATGGAACAAAATGATGTACTCTTCGAGACGAACAAATTGACATATTATACGCACGAAACGGAGCTATGGATGCAAAGTTATGGCATAATGAGCATGTGACGATAACATGAAAAATTATGAGGACCTAGAAATAATCAGAGGAGAGGAAGAAGTCAACCCCGGTGGCACGGAAACCGAGGCGGCCGGATCTGGCGCCGGGAGGGCGCGGGGCGCCGGGCGGAGGCGCGGCGGAGGAGGCGGCGAGGACAGCGGAGGCGGCGACCGTCGGCGGCGGGGCGAGGCGGCGCCGGCGAGGTGGCGGCGGAGAGGCGCGGCGCGGGCGAGCGGTCGGGCGCGGAGGAGCGCGGGCCAGGAGGGCGGCGCGGCTCGGGCTCGGGGGCCCGCGGTGGGCCACGGCGGGCCGGCGGGCGGGCGCGCGGTGGGGCGGCCACGTGGCAGGCGGCCACTGGCTGCGGGCGGCGGCGGCGGCTCGTCCGGCCGTCGCGGACACGTCCGGCGGCAGCGGATGGTTTTTTTTAGGGTTAGGGGTGTTTTAGCCCGCAAATGGAGGAGGGGGGGGCCTTTTTATAGATAGGAGGAGCTAGGAGGCTCCAAATGGAGAGCGGTTTTCGTCCACGCGATCATGATCGAACGGCGGAGGACATGGGAGTGACTTAGATGGGTTATTGGGCTGTTTTGAAGGGGTGTTGGGCTGCAACACACACGAGGCCTTCACGGTTACCCGGGTAACCGTTGGAGTACCAAACGAACTCCGATTGACCCGAAACTTGACAGGCGGTCTACCGGTGCTATACCGAGGCCACATGTCAAACCTCGGTCCATTCCGAGAATGTTTAATACCCGCTCACGAAGAAATGTAAACGGGGACGCCGGGAGACATAGGAGCGCCGGATTGCAAAACGGACAACGGGAAAGATGCTCGGATTAAAGAGACGAACACGTATGCGAATGCGATGCACATGATGACATGATATGAAATGCATGACATGACCAAAATGCAAAACGAAGAGAACCCAACCACGGAGGAAATATCATAACACATAGCCGGAAATGGCAAGAGTTGGATTACAAATATGGCAGGTTACATCTGGGGCGTTACAACACACCACCACTACGAGAGGATCTCGTCCCGAGATCTAGGACTAAAAGAACTCCGGATACTCAGAACGTAGGTGATCCTCAGCTCCCAGGTGGCTTCTCGGTCTGAATGGTGTGACCATTTCACTTTCAGGAATTTGATTGACTTGTTGCGAGTCTTGCGCTCAGTTGTCTCAAGAATGGCAACTGGATGCTCATGATAGGACAAATCTTCTTTAAGCTCAATCTCTTCGAAGTTGATGGTGCGCTCAGGCGTCTTGAAACACTTGCGAAGCTGTGACACGTGGAAGACATCGTGCACATTTGCAAAGTTGGAGGGGAGCTGAAGTTGATAGGCGAGATCGCCTCGTTTGCCGATGATCTTGAAAGGACCGACGTATCTGGGGGCAAGTTTCCCCTTGATACCGAAGCAACGAGTTCCTTTCATTGGAGAGACGTGGAGGTAGACATGATCTCCGATCTCGAATGCCACATCTCGGTGTTTGCTATCATAATAGCTCTTCTGGCGCGACTGCGCGGCTTTGAGGTTCTCACGAATGACCTTGCACATAGCCTCAGCCTCTGAGATCAAATCATTGCCGAGCAATTGGCGTTCACCGGTTTCAGACCAGTTGAGAGGAGTACGGCACTTTCTGCCATAGAGGATCTCGAATGGGGCTTTGCCCGAGCTGGCTTCAAAGCTGTTGTTGTAAGAGAACTTAGCATAAGGAAGACAATCCTCCCACTTCATGCCGAAAGAGATAACACAAGCTCTGAGCATATCTTCAAGAATTTGGTTGACACGCTCTACTTGTCCACTAGTCTGAGGGTGGAAAGTTGTGCTGAATCGAATATTGGTGCCCATGGCCTTCTGAAAAGAATCCCAAAATTTGGAGGTAAAGATGCTGCCACGGTCTGAAGAGATCAATTGCGGAATGCCGTGCAAAGAGACAATTCTGGAGGTGTAGAGCTCTGCCAGCTGCGCTGTTGTGATAGTCTCTTTGATAGGAAGAAAATGAGCCACTTTGGTGAGCTTGTCGATGACGATGAAGATAGCATCATTTCCACGCTTGGACTTAGGAAAACCAGTCACGAAGTCCATTTCGATATGATCAAACTTCCATTCTGGAATAGCAAGAGGTTGGAGAAGTCTAGCTGGTCGTTGGTGTTCTGCTTTCACCCTTCTGCAGACATCACACTCATTCACGAATTGAGCGATCTCACGCTTCATTCGAGTCCACCAATACGACTGCTTGAGGTCATGGTACATCTTCGAACTTCCAGGATGAATTGACAGAAGAGAATTGTGCGCTTCGTTCATAATGACTTTACGAAGATCACCCTTTGGAACCATGATCCGGTCCTCGAAGAAAAGAGTATCTCTGTCATCAACTCGATAGCACTTGTATTTGGGGATGCTCTTTTCAATACCACGTTTCACCTTCTTCACCATGGTATCCAACAATTGTGCCTCACGAATCTGATCTTCCAAAGTAGGAGAGACGATGAGGTTGGCAAGCAAACCTTGAGGAACAACTTGAAGATTCAACTTGCGGAAAGCCTCACAGAGATCCGGTTGGAATGGCTTGAGGATTAAGCTGTTGCAGTAAGCCTTTCTGCTCAAAGCGTCTACAATCACATTGGCCTTGCCTGGAGTGTATTCAATACTCGGATTATACTCTTGAATCATTTCGACCCATCGAGTCTGTCTGAGGTTGAGGTGAGGCTGAGTGAAGATATACTTGAGACTCTTGTGATCTGTGAATATGTCCACTTTCCTTCCCAACAGGAGATGTCTCCATGTTATTAGAGCGTGGACCACTGCCGCCAACTCAAGATTGTGAGTGGGCTAGTTCCTTTCATTGGGCTTCAACTGGCGAGAGGTATAGGCAACAACCTTCTTCTCTTGCATTAAGACGGCACCTAGGCCCTGAAGAGAAGCATCACAGAATACTTCATAAGGCTTGGATTCATCAGGAGGAGTCAGAACTGGAGCAGTGACGAGTTTCTCTTTGAGAGTCTTGAAAGCAACGTCACACTCAGGAGACCAGACATATTTCACATGCTTCTGGAGGAGGTTGGAAAGAGGCTTTGCAATCTTTGAGAAATTCTCAACGAATCTTCGGCAATAGCTTGCAAGTCCCAGAAAACTGCGAAGCTACTTGACATTCTGAGGGGATTGCCAATTCAAAACTGCAAACACCCTCTCTGGATTAATAGCAATGCCCTTGGCAGAGATGATATGGCCAAGATAAAGAACTTCATCAAGTCAGAATTCACATTTGGAGAACTTCGCATATAATTGATACTCTCTGAGCTTGTCGAGCACCAATCGCAAATGTTTGGCATGATCCTTCTTATTCTTGGAGAATACCAAAATATCATCGAGATAGACCAAGACAAATTCGTTGATGTAGGGGTTGAAGATGAAATTCATCAAGCGAGTGAAATACGGAGGAGCATTGACGAGGCCGAAAGACATGACAATATATTCATAAGAACCAAAGCTTGTTCTGAATGTTGTCTTGGGAATATCTTCTTCACGAATGCGAATCTGGTGATAACCCATACGAAGGTCAAGCTTGGAGAACACCTTAGCACCTTTGAGTTGCTCAAATAGCTCATTGATGTTGGGAAGTGGGTACTTGTTCTTGATAGTCTTCTTGTTCAATGGTCGGTAATCGACGCAAAGTCGGTCCGTGCCATCCTTCTTCTTGACAAAAAGAACACCACAACCCCACGGAGAAGAACTCGGTCTGATCAGACCCAGACGTTCTTGTTTATCGAGTTGAATCTTCAATTCCTTGAGCTCATCTGGTCCAAGCTTGTAAGGACGCTTGCAAACGGTTCCGTGCCAGGCTCGAGATCAATCACGAATTCAACTGGCCGACGGGGAGGCATACCCGGAAGCTCTTCTGGAAAAACATCTTAGTACTCACAAACAACTCGAATCTGAGAGATAGCCTCCAATTCATCATTCTCATTGAGAGAAAACAACCGAATGGTATCATCACGAGAAGCATAGATGATCACATCGTTAGAAGAGTGAGTCAATTTGATTTCCCTGGCAGCACACTCAAGCTGAGCCTTGTGCTTAGAAAGCCAGTCCATCCCGAGAATGAGATCAATATCAGAATCACCAAGAACAACTGGTTTAGACAAGAATTTATAGTCGCCCATCTTGATAGAAACATCCGGGACACAAACATTAGATGTCATTTGCTTGCCCGGGGACACAATCTTCAACGGAATAGGAATCTTTTCGGTCACAAACTCATGCTTAGCAACAAAAGGTCTCGAAATGAAAGAAAGCGATGCACCATTATCAAATAAGACTTTTGCAGGAATATCATTAACAGGAAGATTACCCATGATCACTTCAGAAGAATCCTCTGCTTGAGCTGCATTCAACATGTTCACCTTGGCATGCTTAGGATTATGCTTGACCACTGCATTGCTGGAAGATTTCACAGGAGGAGGAGGCGGAAGGCGCCTTTGGTTGAAGCACTTGTTCGCATAGTGACCCTTCTGCTGACATTTGTTACAAGTCACCTCTGAGAGCGGACGATGGTAAGGAGCACTTGGCCTTGGAGCTTGGTTCTGGGACTTGTTCTGAAAGCCAGGGTTGGGTGGGTGGGAAGATCCACGGCCACTTGAGTTCTTCTGCTGATAAGGCTGACGGAACGGAGGAGGAGGAGGCAACCAGAACTTCTGTTGCTTAGCTGCCACAAGTGAAGAAGAAGAAGACTGGACTGCGTCTCTGACTCTCTTCTTAGATGCCTCACACTTGAGCTGAGCAGCTTCTTGTTTCAGCGCCATGTTGTAGAATTCATCATACTTTAATGGCTCGAAAAGCACGAGAGCAAGCTGCAGATCTTCTCTGAGACCACGTCTGAATTGGTAGATCATACTCTTCTCATCAGGGATGTCTTGCCTTGCAAAACGAGAGAGCTTCTGGAACTGAGTGTTGTATTGATAGACAGACATGTTGCCTTGCTTGAGATTGCGGAATTCCTCACGCTTACTCTCAACAACACTTTCTGGAATGTGGTGAGCTTTGAAGTCACGGCGGAAATCATCCCAGGTAATCACACGACCTCCTCTGGAATCTTTGTATTGCTGGAACCACTCAGCAGCTTGATCTTTGAGTTGAAAAGAGGCAAACTTGACAAAGTCCTCAGGTCTCACATTGCTGCACTCGAAATGCTTGCTGATGTCCACGAGCCAATCATCGGCGTCTGTGGCCTCGACACAGTAGCTGAAGGTCTTTGGCTGATTAGCAAGGAACTGGTTGAGTGGAGCGAAATGCGGCTGATTGTTGCCTTGGCCTTGATTCTCTTGATTAGCTTGCCCTTGGTTGCGATCTTGCAAGAGCTGAATCAGAATCTGAGCGTTGGCATTTGTGGCAGTCATCAAGGCTTGCCAAGCTTCCGGAGGCGGAGGTGGTGGCGGAGGGTTAGCCTGATTCCCTTCATTGCGTTCCGGATTCTGACGCGTTGGTGGAGCCATCCTGAAGAGGGTGACATCCATTAGCATCTTGACAGATATATATTGAGGCTAAATAAAAGGAACGACATTGCAACATATAGTCTTCACAATTAACATTCAAACAAGAATGAACGAATGAATTCCAAAGTAAAAGCATCACACTTCCATAAGCTGATAAGCCACTTAGAACAAGGTAAGGAATAAAATCAACAAGGTACGGATGTGAACAAATACTTGGTAAGGATTACCCAATCACAAACCAAATATTTGCGGAAGAAATACTAGAGCTACATGAATTCCCACTTATAAACTCCCGAAACTTTCTGGTTATGCAATCAGGTGTAGGGGATACAGGGGAAGCATAATATCTCACCCAAACTAGCAAATCCTACAACCAGCTGTATCCATCCTTCAACACATAACCAAGAAACCTTCGGAAATCGTCTACCTCAACCTTCAAAAAGCATCCATTATACAAGTCATGGCAATACTCCCGCACTCGCCTCAGTACTGGGCTATCAGGGTTATCTCACCAACAACTGTACAAAAGAGATTTTCGATGTCGGCGTACTAAACTCAGGTATTCCAAAACCGCAACGATAAGATTATGACGACAACACCTCGGAGCTCAACTCCCCGGGACACTACCACAACCCCTAAATGTCAGGAGGCAACCAAGACAATGTTGTCATCATAAAACCATCGGAACGATTGTAATATACCCGCGTGATCCTAAATTTTTTTTAGTGAAATTTGAGAAGAGAAGAGTCAAAACTCTACGTCAGGAAGCCTTACCAGAAGGTCGAAGGGACTGGGAAGTAAAAAGAATTCCTAAACTCTCCGATATATAATTCCTAAATGACTCAAAACATTTTTCTAGACACAACTCGGCCACTAAAGACGATCAAACAGTGGGGGCTTCTAAGGTCGGGGAAAGGCTCTGATTACCAACTTGTAACGCCCTCGATGCGGCTATATCTCCCACGTGTCGAGGCACGACTTAGAGGCATAACCGCATTGAAAGCAATGTCGCAAATGAGGTAATCTTCACACAATCCATGTAATAAATAAAGGGGAAAGATACATAGTTGGCTTACAATCGCCACTTCACACAAGTACATAAATAACATCCATCATACAGATTACACTCAAGGTCCGACTACGGTACCAAAATGAAAGAAGACTACCCCAAATGCTAAACAGATCCCCGGATCACCCAACTGGGCTCCACTACTGATCATCTGGAAAAGAAACATAGTAACGGCCACGTTCCTCGTCGAACTCCCAAGTGAGCTCGGACGCGTCATCTGCACTGGCATCGTTGGTACCTGCAACTGTTGTGATAATATCTGTGAGTCACGGGGACTCAGCAATCTCACACCCGCGAGATCAAGACTATTTAAGCTTAAAGGTGGGAAAGGGGTTTGTGAGGTGGAGCTGCAGCAAGCGACTAGCATATGGTGGCTACAGCGCAAAAGAGAGCGAGAAGAGAAGGAAAAGCACGGTCGAGAAACTAGAAGTGATCAAGAAGTGACCCTGAAACAACCTACGTCAGGCATAACTCCAACAACCGTGTTCACTTCCCGGACCCCGCCGAGAAGAGACCATCACGGTTACACACGCGGTTGATGTGTTTTAGTAAGGTCAACTTCGGGTATTCTACAACCGGACATCAACAAATTCCCATCTGCCTCATAACCGCGGGCACGGCTTTCGAAAGATAATACCCTGCAGGGGTGTCCCAACTTAGCCCATGATAAGCTCTCACGGTCAATGAAGGATATTCCTTCTACCGGGAAGACCCGATCAATCTCGGAATCCCGGACTACAAGACATTTCGACAGCAACAAAACAAGTCCAGCAAAGCCGCCCGATTGTGCCGACAAATCCTGATAGGAGCTGCACATATCTCGGTCACAGGGCACATCCGGATGAACACTACGTACGGCAATCGAAGATACCCCAAGTTGCCTCAGGGCGGCACCGCAAGTGGCTCTAGTTGGACCAGCAATCGAAGGAGAACTGGCCCGGGGGGTTAAAATAAAGATGACCCTTGAGTCTGCAGAACCCAAGGGAAAAAGGCTTAGGTGGAAAATGGTAAAACCAATGTTGGGCCTTGCTGGAAAAGTCTCATTCAAGGCGAACTGTCAAGGGGGTCCCATAAATCACCCAACCGTATAAGGAACGCAAACTCCGGGAACATAACACCGGTATGACGGAAACTAGGGTGGCAAGAGTGGAACAAAACACCAGGCATAAGGCCGAGCCTTCCACCCTTTACCAAGTATATAGATGCATTAATTAAATAATAGGTATTGTGATATCCCAACAAGTAAACATGTTCCAACAAGGAACAACAAGATCATGTTCCAACAAGGAACAAACTTCATCTTCACCTGCAACTAGCAACGCTATAAGAGGGGCTGAGCAAAGCAGTAACATAGCCAAACAACGGTTTGCTAGGACATGGATGGTTAGGGGCTGACATGGAAATATAGGAGGCATGAAATAGCAAGTGGTAGGTATCGCAGCATAGGCATAGCAAAAGAGCGAGCAATCTAGCAAGCAAAGATAGAAGTGATTTCGAGGGTATGGTCATCTTGCCTGCAAGAGTCTCAGAGTTGTCGAAAGCTTGGTCCTCGTAAGCGTTCTCAACGGAATCCTCGTTCACGTACTCGTCTCCCGGCTCTACCCAAGACAAGAGAACAAGCAGGAACCAATATCAACCACGATGCAATGCGCAAGCAATATGATGCAAAACATGTAATGATATGCGAGTGGTGATATGCAATGCGTATGCATGCTACGGAAGGACAAGAATGAACAGGGCATAATCTTGGCAAACCAAGCATGCCACTGGATAGGTGAGGTGATTTCGGTTGAAATCGATATAAAATACACCGGAATCGGATGCACGGTTTGCAAATGGCAAGCAATACAAGAATGACACGAATCTGCAATAAACAACATGATGCTGCTTAGCAAGCAACGGATAATTAAGCTACTGCACCCAAACATGGCAACAAAGCATATGACAGTAATCTACACAAGATGCACGACAAAAGATGAACACTGAGCTATGGCTAATTCACATCATAACAGGTCCAAACAAACATGGCAAAAGTGCACAAGATAACAGGTTCTCAGACTTTGTGAAATTAACAACATAGCAGAAAACTAACATCAGGATGACATGTTCAGAGCAACGAAACAGCATGCTACATGTTCAGAACATAGAAAAGAAAGGCATGGCGTGAATCTACACATAGCACTTGACAAAAGTCTCTTACTGACCACAAGACAAAAAGGATCAGAAAATATGATTACACCCATGTCAATTATGCAAGTTTCGCTACAGGTTCCGGACTTAGTAGAAAACTGGACATCGCAGAAACTAATAACGACTAGGCATGTTCGTGAGCTCGATGCACTCACTACAGTGCATTTCATGATAAACTAAGCATACATACATCAAGAAGACATGACATAGTAACAATACAATTCAATAATAACATCATATCATGCAAGGACCAACTACACCAAGCTTGGCGAAATCGAATAACATGTAAACAATCTGCCAGCAACATTTTGAAGCAAAAGCAGAGCTCGATTGACTCAAGCTGTGGCACTCCATAAATACAAACAAAGGCATGGATTGATAGAACAAATACTCAAGTTGAAAACACCCTTACTGATCATGCTCAAATTATGCATAGATCTATCAGAAACAACATAAATACATGGCATAAAAATAACAGCAGTCAGGGACTTAGTGAAATCACAAAGTCTCTGAAATCAGCAACATCAAGTGACCTAGTTTGCGTGCTTGTTCTAGTCACCACATAGATCACAAAAATACATGGTAAAATACTCTGGAAAGGTAACATGGCATATTACAAAACTCATGTAGGACTCAACTTCATATGAGGTACAAATCAATCATGGAAAAAATGACAAAAGTGCATATTCAGATAAGATCCAGCAACTAACATCAACTAGCCCTCTTCTAACAGCATTTCGGGAATCAATATTACCTCAAATGAAAAAGATGCAATGAATCAAAATGATGTACTCTTCGAGACGAACAAATTGACATATTATACGCACGAAACGGAGCCACGGATGCAAAGTTATGGCATGATGAGCATGTGATGATAACATGAAAAATTATGAGGACTTAGAAATAATCAGAGGTGAGGAAGAAGTCAACCCCGGTGGCACGGAAACCGAGGCGGCCGGATCTGGCACCGGGAGGGCGCGGGGCGCCGGGCGGAGGCGCGGCGGAGGTCCTCGGCGGAGGAGGCGGCGAGGACGGCGGAGGCGGCGACCGTCGGCGGCGGGGCGAGGCGGCGCCGGCGCGGTGGCGGCGGAGAGGCGCGGCGCGGGCGGGCGGTCGGGCGCGGAGGGGCGCGGGCCAGGAGGGCGGCACGGCTCGGGCTCGGGGGCCCGCGGTGGGCCACGGCGGGCCGGCGGGAGGGCGCGCGGTGGGGCGGCCACGTGGCAGGCGGCCACTGGCTGCGGGCGGCGGCGGCGGCTCGTCCGGCCGTCGCGGACACGTCCGGCGGCAGCGGATGGTTTTTTTTAGGGTTAGGGGTGTTTTAGCCCGCAAATGGAGGAGGGGGAGGCCTTTTTATAGATAGGAGGAGCTAGGAGGCTCCAAATGGAGAGCGGTTTTCGCCCACGCGATCGTGATCGAACGGCGGAGGACATGGGAGTGACTTAGACGGGTTATTGGGCTGTTTTGAAGGGGTGTTGGGCTGCAACACACACGAGGCCTTCACGGTTACCCGGTTAACCGTTGGAGTACCAAACGAACTCCGATTGACCCGAAACTTGACAGGCGGTCTACCGGTGCTATACCGAGGCCACATGTCAAACCTCGGTCCATTCCGAGAATGTTTAATACCCGCTCACGAAGAAATGTAAACGGGGACGCCGGGAGACATAGGAGCGCCGGATTGCAAAACGGACAACGGGAAAGATGCTCGGATTAAAGAGACAAACACATATGCGAATGCGATGCACATGATGACATGATATGAAATGCATGACATGACCAAAATGCAAAACGAAGAGAACCCAACCACGGAGGAAATATCATAACACATAGCCAGAAATGGCAAGAGTTGGATTACAAATTTGGCAGGTTACATCTGGGGCGTTACAACACACCACCACTACGAGAGGATCTCGTCCCGAGATCTAGGACTGAAAGAACTCCGGATACTCAGAACGTAGGTGATCCTCACGCTCCCAGGTGGCTTCTCGGTCTGAATGGTGTGACCATTTCACTTTCAGGAATTTGATTGACTTGTTGCGAGTCTTGCGCTCAGTTGTCTCAAGAATGGCAACTGGATGCTCATGATAGGACAAATCTTCTTGAAGATCAATCTCTTCGAAGTTGATGGTGCGCTCAGGCGTCTTGAAACACTTGCGAAGCTGTGACACGTGGAAGACATCGTGCACATTTGCAAAGTTGGAGGGGAGCTCAAGTTGATAGGAGAGATCGCCTCGTTTGCCGATGATCTTGAAAGGACCGACGTATCTGGGGGCAAGTTTCCCCTTGATACCGAAGCGACGAGTTCCTTTCAGTGGAGAGACGCGGAGGTAGACATGATATCCGATCTCGAATGCCACATCTCGGTGTTTGCTATCGTAATAGCTCTTCTGGCGCGACTGCGCGGCTTTGAGGTTCTCACGAATGACCTTGCACATAGCCTCAGCCTCTGAGATCAAATCATTGCCGAGCAATTGGCGTTCACCGGTTTCAGACCAGTTGAGAGGAGTACGGCACTTTCTGCCATAGAGGATCTCGAATGGGGCTTTGCCCGAGCTGGCTTGAAAGCTGTTGTTGTAAGAGAACTCAGCATAAGGAAGACAATCCTCCCACTTCATGCCGAAAGAGATAACACAAGCTCTGAGCATATCTTCAAGAATTTGGTTGACACGCTCTACTTGTCCACTAGTCTGAGGGTGGAAAGCTGTGCTGAATCGAATATTGGTGCCCATGGCCTTCTGAAAAGAATCCCAAAATTTGGAGGTAAAGATGTTGCCACGGTCTGAAGAGATCAATTGCGGAATGCCGTGCAAAGAGACAATTCTGGAGGTGTAGAGCTCTGCCAGCTGCGCTGCTGTGATAGACTCTGTGATAGGAAGAAAATGAGCCACTTTGGTGAGCTTGTCGATGACGACGAAGATAGCATCATTTCAACGCTTGGACTTAGGAAAACCAGTCATGAAGTCCATTTCGATATGATCAAACTTCCATTCTGGAATAGCAAGAGGTTGGAGAAGTCCAGCTGGTCGTTGGTGTTCTGCGTTCACCCTTCTGCAGACATCACACTCATTCACGAGTTGAGCGATCTCACGCTTCATTCGAGTCCACCAATACGACTGCTTGAGGTCATGGTACATCTTCGAACTTCCAGGATGAATTGACAGAAGAGAATTGTGCGCTTCGTTCATAATGAATTTATGAAGATCACCCTTTGGAACCACGATCCGGTCCTCGAAGAAAAGAGTATCTCTGTCATCAACTCGATAGCACTTGTATTTGGGGATGCTCTTTTCAATACCACGTTTCACCTTCTTCACCATGGTATCCAACAATTGTGCCTCACGAATCTGATCTTCCAAAGTAGGAGAGACGATGAGGTTGGCAAGCAAACCTTGAGGAACAACTTGAAGATTCAACTTGCGGAAAGCCTCATAGAGATCCGGTTGGAATGGCTTGAGGATTAAGCTGTTGCAGTAAGCCTTTCTGCTCAAAGCGTCTACAATCACATTGGCCTTGCCTGGAGTGTATTCAATACTCGGATTATACTATTGAATCATTTCGACCCATCGAGTCTGTCTGAGGTTGAGGTGAGGCTGAGTGAAGATATACTTGAGACTCTTGTGATCTGTGAATATGTCCACTTTCCTTCCCAACAGGAGATGTCTCCATGTTATTAGAGCGTGGACCACTGCCGCCAACTCAAGATCGTGAGTGGGCTAGTTCCTTTCATTGGGCTTCAACTGGCGAGAGGTATAGGCAACAACCTTCTTCTCTTGCATTAAGACGGCACCTAGGCCCTGAAGAGAAGCATCACAGAATACTTCATAAGGCTTGGATTCATCAGGAGGAGTCAGAACTGGAGCAGTGACGAGTTTCTCTTTGAGAGTCTTGAAAGCAACGTCACACTCAGGAGACCAGACATATTTCACATGCTTCTGGAGGAGGTTGGGCTGTTTTGAAGGGGTGTTGGGCTGCAACACACACGAGGCCTTCACGGTTACCCGGTTAACCGTTGGAGTACCAAACGAACTCCGATTGACCCGAAACTTGACAGGCGGTCTACCGGTGCTATACCGAGGCCACATGTCAAACCTTGGTCCATTCCGAGGATGTTTAATACCCGCTCACGAAGAAATGTAAACGGGGACGCCGGGAGACATAGGAGCGCCGGATTGCAAAACGGACAACGGGAAAGATGCTCGGATTAAATAGACGAACACATATGCGAATGCGATGCACATGATGACATGATATGAAATGCATGACATGACCAAAATGCAAAACGAAGAGAACCCAACCACGGAGGAAATATCATAACACATAGCCGGAAATGGCAAGAGTTGGATTACAAATATGGCAGGTTACATCTGGGGCGTTACAACCGGGTGGGGCCACCTATCCTGGAGGGCCCCATGGGCTGAAGTGGGAGGGGAACCAGCCCCTAGTGGGCTGGTGCGCCCCCCTTGGGCCTCCCCCTACGCCTAGGGTTGGAAACCCTAGGGGTGGGGGGCGCCCCACATGACTTGGGGGGCAAGTCCCCCCGTTGGCCGCCCCCCCCCCCCCTTGAGATGCATCTCTAGGGGGCCGGCGCCCCCCTGGACCCCTATATAAAGAGGGGGGAGGGAGGGGAGCCACACCTAAGCCCTAGCGCCTCCCTCTCCCTCCCGTAAGACCTCTCCCTCTTGCTGAGCTTGGCGAAGCCCTGCCGAGACTCCTGCTGCATCCACCACCACGTCGTCGTGCTGCTGGATCTCCATGAACCTCTCCTTCCCCTTGCTGGATCAAGAAAGAGGAGACGTCTTCCCCAACCATACATGTGTTGAACGTGGAGGTGTTGTCCGTTCGGCACTTGGTCATCGGTGATTTGGATCACAGCGAGTACGGCTCCATCATCCCCGTTCTCTTGAACTCTTCCGCTCGCGATCTACAAGGGAATGTAGATGCACTCCTATCCGTCTCGTTGCTAGAGAACTCCATAGATTGATCTTGGTGATGCATAGAATTTTTTTGATTTCTGCTACGTTCCCCAACAATGCGACCACGACGGTTCAATTCATCAAAAAGGTGATTTTCCGGTTTGGCTTTCCACACAGCATCATCACTGATAATGGTACCAATTTGTCCAAAGGTGCTATGAAGGAGTTCTGTCAACGAGAGCACATCCGGCTTGACGTTTCATCAGTGGCTCACCCCCAGTCCACTGGTCAAGCAGAGAGGGCTAATCAAGAAATCTTGCAAGGTATCAAACTCCGGCTTATGGTTCCTTCGCAGAGAACGCCGGGTTGTTGGGTGGAAGAGTTACCATCTGTATTATGGAGCATCAATACTACACCCAATAGATCGACAGGATACACACTGTTCTTCATGGTCTATGGAGCGGAGGCGGTTCTCCCCGGTGATATCCGTCATGATTCACCTCGCGTAGCAGCTTATGTTGAAGCGGACAACGAGGTAGCACGGCAAGATGCTCTGGACCTGTTGGACGAGGAGCGTGACATAACAGCTGCCCGCTCGGCAATTTACCAACATGATCTTCGTCGTTATCACAGTCGCCGTGTCAGAACCAGAGCCTTTCAAGAAGGAGATTTGGTACTTTGGCTCATCCAAGACCAGACTGATATGCACAAGTTATCCCCACCTTGGGAGGGACCTTTCGTTGTCAGCAAGAAACTGCACAACGGGTCATACTATCTGATCGATATTCGAGAGCATAAAGACTCACGTACATCAGAGGAGGAGACCAACAGGCCGTGGAACATAGCTCATCTTCGGCCTTACTATACCTTAGCCATTGGCTCTACTTATGTACATACTATGACAATGTATATATTTTGATCAATATAATAAACCGGAGCCTCAGCTAAGGCGGGGTCTCTGTTCTTTTTATATCATGCGTGGTTACACGGAGTTTTATCTGTCCTAAAGCGGCCTCCGGTTTACCCCTTGAGTTAGCTTTTTAAAGCTTCATGCTATATCACTTGGGGCCTTGGTCGTATCCAAACCAATGCAACACCTTTTGATAGGCGAAAGCCATGAGATCACTTGGGGACTTGGTCACGTCTGAACCAGTCACGCCTCTTGATCGGCCTAAGGCCATAGAATCACTTGGGGGCTTGGTCGAACCCGAACCATCGCCACACCTCTTGATCGGCATAAATGCCACTGCATCATTTGGGGACCTGGCTGACTTGAACCATAGCTACGCCTATCGGGGGCTTGGTCATGTCCGACCATGGTAATGCCACTTGATCGGCTCAATAGCCTCTTTTTGTAAATGGTTTTATCATTGCCTTTGCTTGAAATTTTCTTTGATAAATATTTCTTTTTTGTTGCGTTTGTAAACCGACAAATTCTTAAACCGGTTCAACTGTCAATTGACGGAACACGGTCCGTTCTTAATCCGGAGACTATTTGCCCGATTTGAATTTTTTGTTAACATCTTATTACGGAGTAACACGATGTTTATCATAACCCGACACGGTTTACATGATAAACCGGCATTATATATACAGGAGCTGCTGTCTCTTTGAACAGTGTGGGTTTATAAACCTCCGCTTCAAGATTGGCCAAGCCAACTTCATACCCAACGATGGCAGGTATTATGTATCACAAAGATTTGATCATATGCTTAAATTTCAGGTATTTTGATTTCATATATGCAGACATCATAATCCGCCTGACGGTACAACCGCGGTGGCACTTTAAGATTTTTTGATTGCAGAAAATACTTTGCAAGTCTCATCACCCAAAGGAAGCACAAGTTGCAGTAATTATGCACGAAGGCATATCAAAATCAAGAGTATCGGCTAGCCTATTACAAGGCAACACGGTGCCCAAATAAGATCATTGTTTTTTCGCAGAACACAAAGGAGAAGTAGTTTAAACCGGCTTCCGGTTCAAGCTTGGTCACCAGCCTGGCCTGATGGTTGTGGGTCATCTCGCGCCGCTTCAACCTCTGCTTCTCTACCCAGCGGCTGGAAATCAATAGTTGTCCAGTTGATTCCCATTAATGCTTGAAAGACAGCTTCATCATGGATCAGCAACGATGGTTCAATATCGGGAGCATAAGTATGCTTACGGATTGGAGGGATAAGATTTTCCGCTACAGGAATTGGTGCGGCTACTCGCTTGTTTTGGTCATCATATTGGGCTTGATAATGAGACAAGTCTGCCTCTTCAACCAATTGATAAGCTAGAGGACGCACCTCCCGGTTTATTGCTCGCAGATCCACTTCACTAAACTCTGACCCGTATTCCTTCAAGCTGGGATAGCCCTGAGCTGCTTCAATAGGGTCAAAATCCGGCACCCACGCTTTTGCCCGGATTAAGGCATTGATAGCACCGGTTCGAGCAGCAGATTTCTTCAGCTCTTCAACCCGGGCAAGAAGCATCGATAGTCTCTTAAGAGTGTCCTGAATCAAAGTGGGCGCCGGGTTGTTATGAGACGCAGTAGAGATGATCCGCTGCGCACCAGTATACAATTGCTCGATCAATGTGTAGGCGGCTTTCAATTTCTTCCGCACATCTGACCCCAAGTGACTAATGCGTGTCCCTGAAATATTACAAAGGGTTAACAAACTGGCAGCTCTATAAGATGACCAAGTCAATCCAGAAATCAAGTCGGCTTACCGAAGACAGCAGCGGTCATGGCATGCACTTGTCGCTTTACGCTAGTCAGTTCGTCCACTACCGGTTTAAGTGCAGCTTCAGCATTTTCTGCTCGTTTGGTTAAAGCGGCTTTTTCAGTGGCCCAGTCCGCCCGCTCCTTCTTGAAGCCCTCCTTAAGCTGTTCCATGGTGCTTAAAGCGGTGGTTCATTCCTCTTTGGCTTTGGAGGTTTCAGCTTGCTGGGACTTCAGGTTTTCTTGCAGATCGGCGATCTGGTTTTCTCTTTTGTTCAGCTCAGTCTACATATAGACAGTAATACGATTCAGATAACAGTACAAAAATTTAAGTACCAACCACATAACAAGTTATGCCCTTGGTACTTGGGGGCTAATGCATATTTTCTCATCATCCTACAATTGTTCGAAAAGTCCCAAGCTCAATACAAGTATTCAACATGGCACTTGGGGGCTAATGGCTATTTGCTCAATCAGTACTGATGATACACTTTTCTTACCTAAAAGTCCCGATTTAACTATACTAAGTTAAACCGGCCCTTGGGGGCTACATCAGCAAATTCAGAAACAATGAAGTTTCCCTTGGCAAGACCCAGGTTAAATTGAGATTTTGAACTGGCCCTTGGGGGCTAGGGGAGTTGACAGATTAAAGTACAAAAGCAGAAAAGCAATGGGAAATTACCTCATATTTCTCTTTCATCATATTAACCAGACCGGCTTCATAGTCACGGCTGGTGTCTAGTCGGTTCAGGAAGCCGGAATGAAGTTCTTGGCGTTCAGAGCGGCATAAGTTGCCAGATCGGCATTCCATTTGCCTTTGCCAATGGCAGCAAATTCCTCTTTGGCGGTGTGCTTGGATAAAGCAATGGGGTTGCCTGGCTCGGTGCGACCAATGCCAGTAATAACAACTTCTTCATCTCCTGCGGCGCCGGTTTGCGCTGGGGCCATGGGCTTGTCAGTAGGCTTGGATGGACTGGTGGATCTATCAATCCGGACGGGGCTTATGAGCTGATCAACAGGACCTGAGGTGTCAACATGTGGTTCTTTAGCAACAAAATCATCATCTTGTGATGGGGGGTCGTTTGGTACGTCCTCACGAATAGCCGCTTCAGGACCTGGTGTCTTGTCCGGCTCAGGAACAGTATCCTCTTCGGCCGCTTTGTCCAGGCGAGCCTTCTTGTTGGGCCTAGGCTTGGCCCTGAAAGAAATAAAATGATCAATAAAGCATATGTTATAGTGTAATACATCAGAAACGTCGTAAGAAATATGACTGACCCAAGCACCATTTTGAGCGGTGGCAGCTGGGTGGCTGATGACTCGCCAGATGATGAATGGGAGGTGCCCTGGTAATCGGAGTCAGACGGATTAAGAGGTTGACGAAAACAGCCCGCTTTAGGACAAGCATTGACAAGAGAGTTAGAGACCTCTGAACGGCGTTTCCGAACCGGACTATTCAGTAAACCGGCGGAGGTGACTACCTGGCCGCTGTGCCGGGTTGTGCGACAGGCTTCATGTTGTTGTGTCTTCATAAGAAAATTTGGATCCAAATAAGCAAGAGGATGAGAAAATTTAATTTTTCGGTTTACCTGACGAATTTTTTGTGAACGTAAAGGGCTTGAATCGGAGGACAGAGTGATTACCTCTACAGCGTCAGCCTGACTGCCTTCCGCATCATCCTGACAATGGTCATTATCAATAAGACGTGTGAAAAATAATCCAAGTGAATCAAGCTCTACTTCAAGGTCCGGGTTACCCACATTATCGTCAACTGCCGGATCAGAAGATGCAGTGGTTTTCTT
The DNA here is from genome assembly GCA_032464435.1 of Aegilops umbellulata. NCBI lineage: Eukaryota > Viridiplantae > Streptophyta > Magnoliopsida > Poales > Poaceae > Aegilops > Aegilops umbellulata. The sequence goes on along the minus strand of CP136055.1, from coordinate 229,924,720 downwards.
CCTGTTAGCTGGCCTCTTAACAACTCTGGTCTTAGGCCGGTTTGGCCTCTCCGGTTTCTCTAGCTTCTATGGTTTCTCCTGTGCAAGTTTCTTGCTCCAAAATGGATCATCATCCTGTTTGAAAGATGTTGATGTTAAATAATGGGTAGATTGAGGAAGGACAGATTCAATAGAAGGTAAAGTATAAATCTTATAGCTGGCAGTTTGTTGGTGGCACAAAAGGGAAGCAAGCCGGTTCTAGCAAAGATGGCCTACGGTTCGTTCAATATCTTCTTCACAGCTTCTGTGATGTCGTCATCTGTGAGCTGGATGTCAATGTGTCGCAGCGGGTCGCTGACACTGCCAATATATTCGCACATCAAACCGGAGAGCTGGCTGAGGGGCAGTATGCTCCAAGATATCCAACAGCGAGCAAGATCAACCCCTGTTAAACCGTTAGCCATAAAGGCCCTGAGCTTGGATAGTTGAGGAGCATAGTTGCTTATCTCTTTGGCAGTCAACCTTTGTGGAAAGGGATGTGTGTTGCTAAGCCGTTCTGGACGGTAACCCGGTAAAGGATTTTCATCAGAAGGAGAGGTATCTTTACAGTAGAACCATGTTTGATTCCACTCTTTGGGATGACTGTGCAGTTTGGCGTGAGGATAAGTGACCTCCTTCTCTTTTGGATCGCCATACCGCCTAACTCCATGTTGGCACCGTCAGTAAATTCAGTATGGCGGTTTAGATGGAAGCAGTCTCTGAACAATTCAACTGTGGGTTCCTCTTGAAAGAATACCTCACAGAGCACTTGGAAGTGACATATGTTGGTTATAGAGTTTGGCCCAATGTCTTGCGGACGGAGTTGGAAATTGGCTAAGACATCCCGGTAAAATTTTGAACCGGGAGGATTGAAGCCCCGGGATAGATGATCCGCGAAAACAACGGCCTCTCCCTGTTGGGGCGTGGGAGGACATTCTGTACCGGGGACCCTCCAATGAATAACCTTTTTATTGCTCAAAGCGCCAGTTATGACTAAATTGTTCAGCTGAGTCTCGGTCACGCGAGAGGGAACCCAGTTGCACTCGTACACTTGTTTAGCCATGACGCGATCTACAAAGGCAGCAATTCCGGTTCACGAATATGTTGGACAAATATACACTGGTGCATACATTGTTAACCCGGAGGCAGTTATTTCTAAACCGGAGTTTTATGAAGCGGCCGTGTCTGGCTAAGGAACTCTAGCGGTTCAACAAGGGGACTAATGGTATATACCGGTTTGGTAGTTTTTATACAAAGTTAAACCACCTGATCTAAACATGGAGACAGTTGAGATTGCGGATAAATAAGTATACAGAAACAGATTTCACAAGATTCTTCTACAGCATCGGATCTGAAGCATGTTCAGAAAAGAAGAAAAATATTCAAAGGTTCAAAACATAACAGTACTGAATCAATGGGCAGAGATACATGTAGATCTATGATCTTGAGGCATGAAACTGAAGGCGGATGCTAAAAGCTACCACTACACAAAGCAAGGGTTCACAGATGCATCTAGGAGCTGTCATATGAACACGAAACAGGCGATGAACACTAGAAGAACATGAAACCCTAGAATAGATCTGTGTTGAAAGGAACAAAAGACTTATTGGAGCTGAGGAAGACGCGGAAGGTTGCCGCGGTGCGCTGGTGCGCTTAGGTTGATGAAGGGCCAAGGTTGATGCAAAAGTTGACGGCGCCGGCGGAGCTCCGAGGTTGGGCGATGCGAGGAAGACGAAGTAGAAGGGCACGAAGGGGAGAGAAAGGAAATGACCCTTCGGTCCTATTTATAAAGAAATGGACATGTGTCAGGCGCGAGAATCAAGGGGCCACGAGTTTGGAAACGGAGTTGTCGCCTCGATTGTCGCAGATCTATTAAACGAAAAAGGTATCATGGATAGTGTCTTTATGACAGATGACGTCACTCTGGTTTACAATGACCAGAGAAGGTGATATCATGGCGGTTCAGCAATTACAAGAAAATTTTGAAGATGAAGATTTTTTGCTAAGGATTGACATGAACCTATTCAAATTAATCTGGCGCCTAATGTTGGGGATATTACTACTGGGCGTAAACCGGCCTATCTGGGCCGGGTTAACTTCGTCAGTGGTTAAAGTATGTTAAAGCCCAAGACGGCAGATGAGGGCCTAAGGCCCATAGTCGGTTCAAGGCTTGTAGCCGTAAACCGACGTTGGTATGTAACTTGTATTGTAAGTTAGGAATAAGTAGACCAAACTGGACACGTCTATGAGCCGGTGTTAGGACTCTGTAAACCGACGGGTGTCACCCATGTATATAAGGGGACGACCCGGCGGCGGTTCAAGGACACCAGACAACAACTCGAGACTTAGGCGAAGCTTGTTTGCTCCCTAGTCATCGAAACCCCATCAATTCCATCACAACTAGACGTAGGCTTTTACCTTCATCGAAGGGGCCGAACTAGTATAAACTCTCTTGCGTCCCTGTGTCCGCTTTAACCCCTTCAAGCTAACCCGTCGCGATGGCTCCACGACTAAGTCCTTTCATGAGGACATCTGTCGTGACAAAACCACGACAACCGCCGTGCTCTAAAAAGATATAAGTGAAGCACTAGTGCAAATGACAAACTACTCCAAAAGATATAAGTGAAGATCAATGAGTAGCCGAATAATTATGCAACTATGTGAAGGCTCTCTAACATTTAAGAATTTCATATCTTGGTATTTTATTCATACAGCAAGCAAAACAAAAGAAAATAAAATGACGCTCCAAGCAAAACACATATCATGTGGTGAATAAAAATATAGCTCCAAGTAAAGTTACCAATGAACGAAGACGAAAGAGGGGATGCCTTCCGGGGCATCCCCAAGCTTAGGATCTTGGTTATCCTTGAATATTACCTTGGGGTACCTTGGGAATCCTCAAGCTTAGGCTCTTGCCACTCCTTATTCCCTAGTCCATTGAATCTTTACCCAAAACTTGAAAACTTCACAACGCAAAACTTAACAGAAAACTCGTAAGCTCCTTTAGTATAAGAAGATAAAACCACCACTTAGGTACTGTTGTGAACTCATTATTTATTTATATTGGTGTTAAACCTACTGTATTCCAACTTCTCTATGGTTTATAAACTATTTTACTAGCCATGGATTCATCAAAATAAGCAAGCAACACAATGAAAACAGAATCTGTCAAAAACAGAACAGTCTGTAGTAATCTGTAACTAAAGCAAACTTCTGGAACTCCAAAAATTCTAACATAAATTGGTGGACCTGAGGAATTTTTCTATTAATCATCTGCAAAAAGAATCAACTAAATATCACTCTCCAGTAAAACGTTGAAGCTAATCTCGTGAGCGCTAAAGTTTCTGTTTTTTACAGCATGATCATAAAGACTTCACCCAAGTCTTCCCAAAGGTTCTACTTGGCACAAACACTAAATTAAACACAAAACCACATCTAAACAGAATCCAGATAGATTATTTATTACTAAACATAACCAAAAAGCAAGAAACTAAAATTAAATTGGGTTGCCTCCCAACAAGCGCTATCGTTTAGCGCCCCTAGCTAGGCATGATGATTTCAATGATGCTCACATAAAAGATAAGAATTGAAACATAAAGAGAGCATCATGAAGCATATGACAAGCACATTTAAGCGTAACCCACTTCCTATGCATAGGGATTTTGTGAACAAACAACTTATGGGAACAAGAATCAACTTGCATAGGAAGGTAAAACAAGCATAACTTCAAAACCTTAAGCACATAGAGAGGAAACTTGATATTATTGCAATTCCTACAAGCATATATTCCTGCCTCATAATAATTTTCAGTAGCATCATGAATGAATTCAACAATATAACCAGCACCTAAAGCATTATTTTCATGATCTACTTGCATAGAAAATTTATTACTCTCCACATAAGCAAAATTCTTCTCATTCGGGATAGTGGGAGTATCATAAGAGACTTGAATACTATAAATTTTTTCCACATTAAAAGAGTAATGTTCAGAAAAAGGGTAATCATAATCATGACAAGTTTTATAAATATAATCATTACTACTCTTTATAGCATAAGTTTCATCACAATAATCATCATAAGTAGCAACTTTGTTCTCATCATCATTGATTGAAACCTCTTCCGGAATAGTGGATACATCACTAAATAAAGTCATGACCTCTCCAATTCCACTTTCATAAATATTATAAGATTCAATATCCTCCAAAATATTGGGATCATTACTTCCTAAAGTTGACACTCTTCCAAACCCACTTTCATCAATATAATCATCATAGGTAGAAGGCATGCTATCATCATAACAACTTTGCATATCAAAACTTGGGAGGCTAAAAATATCATCATTATTAAACATAGCTTCCCCAAGATTGGGACAAACATTAATTGCAGCAAATATATTCTCAAAAACATCATCTTCATCAAACATAGCTTCCCAAGCTTGGGCCTTTTCATATCATAAGCATAATCACTCTCATCATTAATAGTATGGATAGCACCAATAGTATAGCAATTATCATATTCTTCCAAGCAAGTGCCAAAAAGATTTTCAAGATCATAAGAAGTATCGTTATCTTCCCAATCATAATCATCACAACAAGCAATAGGCACAACGAGATCATCATCATGTGCATCATCTTCCACAATTTTTTTTGATTCATTTTCATGGGGCACAACAATAATAGGAGCAACATTATTTGGGAGAGATATCTTTTTACCTCTCTTCCTTTTCCTTTTCTTCTTCTTCTTCACCACATCATGTGTGGGTTCAATCCTCTTTTTGGAGCTCCTTATTAATGAGATTGGTTGAATAGAAGGCTCCTCCTCGTTACCTGATTCACCATAAGAAATAATAGGAGGATATTGGGAAGTATCTTCCCTTTTGTTAGTATTCTCTTCATCCTCTATTTGTTTTCTTTTCTTTACGTAATTGGCAATATAAGGATTCTCAATGAAATTCACTGCACAATACATATAAATCTTCTCTAGATCAAAAATCAAGAAATCTATCAAGATTAAACTTTGGAATACCCTCAGTTATACGTTTCATTTCCTCATACCCCAAAAGAAGACTAAGCTCTTTATGATGCTCAAGGGTATTCAAATTATAACAATTTTTGGATACGACTTGATCATGAAACATATAGCATTGGAGCTTTAAATGACCATGTTCATTGCAAAGTTCACAAGGGGCGCAATAAATATTGAATCTTTCAGCGCAATCATCTAGCCTCTCTTGCAACAATTTAGTTTCTAAGTACTTATGCCTCTTGCAGTATCTATCTTCCCTATTTGGTGCGTACTCACAAACCCAATGCACTCCACAAAAATTGACATGTTTATAGTAGACATTTTCATCATAACTAGTGCAATCATGATTAGTACTATGGATATTCAAGGAGTTCATACTAACAACATTGCAATCATGCTCATCATTCAAAGATTTAGTGCCAAACATTTTAATACATTCTTCTTCTAACACTTTGGCACAATTTTCCTTTCCATCATACTCACGAAAGATATTAAAAAGACAAAGCGTCAGAGGCAAACTCAATTCCATTTTTTGTAGTTTTCTTTTATAAACTAAACTAGTGCTAAAACAAGAAACAAAAAGATTCGATTGCAAGATCTAAAGATATACGTTCAAGCACTCACCACCCCGGCAACGGCGCCAAAAAAGAGCTCGATGTCTACTACGCAACCTTCTTCTTATAGACGTTGTTGGGCTTCCAAGTGCAGAGGTTTGTAGGACAGTAGTAAATTTCCCTCAAGTGGATGACCTAAGGTTTATCAATCCGTGGGAGGTGTAGGATGAAGATGGTCTCTCTCAAACAACCCTGCAACCAAATAACAAAGAGTCTCTTGTGTCCCCGACACACCCAATACAATGGTAAATTGTATAGGTGCACTAGTTCGGCGAAGAGATGGTGATACAAGTGCAATATGGATGGTAATATAGGTTTTTGTAATCTGAAAATATAAAAACAGCAAGGTAGCATGCGATAAAAGTGAGCGTAAACGGTATTGCAATGCTAGGAAACAAGGCCTAGGGTTCATACTTTCACTAGTGCAAGTTCTCTCAACAATAATAACATAATTGGATCATATAACCATCCCTCAACATGCAACAAAGAGTCACTCCAAAGTCACTAATAGCAGAGAAGAAACGAAGAGATTATGGTAGGGTACGAAACCACCTCAAAGTTATTCTTTCCAATCAATCCGTTGGGCTATTCCTATAAGTGTCACAAACAGCCCTAGAGTCCGTACTAGAATAACACCTTAAGACACAAGTCAACCAAAACCCTAATGTCACCTAGATACTCCAATGTCACCTCAAGTATCCGTGGGTATGACTATACGATATGCATCACACAATCTCAGAATCATCTATTCAACCAACACATAGAACCTCAAAGAGTGCCCCAAAGTTTCTACCGGAGAGTCAAGACGAAAACGTGTGCCAACCCCTATGCATAGGTTCATGGGCGGAACCCGCAAGTTGATCACCAAAACATACATCAAGTGAATCATGTGATATCCCATTGTCACCACAGATACGCACGGCAAGACATACATCAAGTGTTCTCAAATCATTAAAGACTCAATCCGATAAGGTTACTTCAAAGGGAAAACTCAATCCATTACAAGAGAGTAGAGGAGGAGAAGAAACATAAGATCCAACTATAATAGCAAAGCTCGCGATACATCAAGATCGTGCCAAATCAAGAACACGAGAGAGAGAGAGAGAGATCAAACACATAGCTACTGGTACATACCCTCAGCCCCGAGGGTGAACTACTCCCTCCTCGTCATGGAGAGCGCTGGGATGATGAAGATGGCCACCGGTGATGGTTTCCCCCTCCGGCAGGGTGCCGAAACAGGGTCCCAATTGGGTTTTGGTGGCTACAGAACCTTGCGACGGCGGAACTCCAGATCTATTTTGTTCCCCGATCGTTTTAGGGTATATGGGTATATATAGGAGGAAGAAGTACGTCAGGGGAGCCACGAGGGGCCCACGAGGGTGGAGGGCGCGCCCCCTACCTCGTGGCTCCCTCGTTTCTTTCCGGACATGCACTCCAAGTCTATCAAGTAGCTTTCCTTCCAAAAATAACTTCTCCAGAGGGTTTCATTCCGTTTCGACTCCATTAGATATTCCTTTTCTTTGAAACACCGAAACAAGGGAAAAACAGGAACTGGCGCTGGGCTCTGGGTCAATAGGTTAGTCCCAAAAATAATATAAAAGTGTTTAATAAAGACCATAAACATCCAAAACACATATATAATAGCATGGAACAATAAAAAAATTATAGATACGTTGGAGACGTATCATACCCCAAGGTGAAAATAATTGGGATTCTTTTTGGTGATTACCCTATTTTGAGGAGTTCATGTATTCACTATGTGTTAATGCTTTGTTCCTATTCTCTATTAAAAGGATGCCTTAATATCACTTAGTTTCCTTATGGACCCAGCTGCCATGGGAGGGTAGGACAAAAGATGTCGTGCAAGTTCTTTTCCATAAGCACGTATGAGTATTTACAGAATACATGCCTACAGTACATTGATGAATTGGACCTAGTTCTTTGTCACCCTAGGTTATGACTATTACATGATGAATAATATCCAACCTAATCACTGATCCAATGCCTACGAGCTTTGCCCATATTGATCTTTTCTAAGTTATTACTGTTGTTGCTACTGTTACAATTGCTACAAAAATACTACTGCTACTGTTACCACTACTATTGCTACTAAATTATCATACTACTGTGCTACTACTCACTCTACTGTAGATATTTAGTCTCTAGGTGTGGTTGAATTGACAACTCAACTGCTAATACTTAAAAGTATTCTTTGGCCCCCCTTGTGTCGAATCAATAAATTTGGGTTGAATACTCTACCCTCAAAAACTGTTGTGATCCCCTATACTTGTGGGTTATCAAGGCCTTTTTCTGGCACCATTGTCAGTGAGCATAGCTATATTTGTTGAGTTACTTGGGATTAATATCTGTGATCACAATAAATAATCTTAAGGATGATAGAACCAATATCATTCCCTCTAAGATGACGGGAGGTAAGGAACTGTTATCTAGCTCTGCACTTGATTCACCTTCTGTTTTGAGTAAGCTTGCAACACCACCACATGCTATTAATCCTGATATGTCGCAAGTAATTGATGATGCTACTTCTTCCATGAATGATGCTATTGATGATGCTAGTACTTTGCTTGATAATAATGTGCCACTAGGTGAATTTATTGATGAACAACTTGCTAGAGCTAAAGAAATTGAGAATGCTGAAACTAATGATATTACTGAAACTGAAAATTATGAAACACCTATTAGACCTAGCTCTCCTAGATATGAATTTCCTAACTTACCCGAGGGTTATGTTATGGATGGAGAGGTAGCTAGGTACTTTCTTGCTTTTAAGGACAGAGATGATCTATTAAGAAATTACTATGCAAGTGGAAAGAAAAATCTTTGAATGCTAGAATGAAATATGATCCTAAGTTTGATACTTCACCTATCTTTATTACTGATAAGGTTTATGAATTCTCTTTCGACCCAGAGGTAATTACTTTGGTTAAATCTGATCCTTTCCATGGCTATGAAACTGAAACTGTTGTGGCACATCTTACTAAATTAAATGATATAGCCACCCTATTTGCTCATGATGAAAAAATTCGCTATCACCATATTTTCAAGTTATTTCCTTTCTCGTTAAATAGTGATGCTAAGATATGGCATAATACTCTAGCTCCTCGTTGTGTGCATAGTCCCCAGGACATGATCAATAATTTCTCTGAAAAATATTATCCCACTCACAAGAAACAAGCCGCCTTACAGGAAATATTTAACTTTGTGCAAACTGAAGAAGAAAGTCTCCCACAAGCTTGGGGGAGGCTTCTTCAATTACTTAATGCTCTGCTTGATATCTTCTATAATAGACTAGCCAATACTTCTGGGGACTATCTTGATAGTTGTGCTAGTTATGTTTTCAGGGAATGAACTGTTGAACAAGCTGAGGAACTACTGAATAATATTTTGAAGAATGGTAATGATTGGACACTTCCTAAACCACCGCCTACACCCACTCCGAAGAAGAGGGGTATAATATTTCTTAGTCCTGAAGATAAACCCACTCCAAAGAAGAGGGGTATTCTATTTCTCAGTCCTGAAGATATGCAAGAAACAAAGACGTGTATGAAGGAAAAGGGTATTAAAGACGAAGATGTTAAAAATTTACCACATATTTACATGGCCTTGATACACCACCACAGGTGTTAGAGGCAAATTATCTTATAAAGTTCGATGAAGGTGACATTCCCTACAATAAATCTCCTAGTCAATGCTTGTAGGAATTTGACAATTACATTATGAAGCACGATCATTTCAATGCAAATGTTATGAAACAATTGAAAAGAAATGCCTACATGATTGATCACTTGAGTGACTTGTTGTTTAGAATTGTTAATGATGTCAAAGGTGTTAGTAAACATGCTTCTATGGTCCAAACTCAGTTAGAACACGTTGTTAAATCTCAAGGTGAGTTTCTCAATGAAATGAATAAAAATATGAATGATCATGTTGTTAGAGTAATGATTAGAGGAGGTAGAATGACCCAGGAGACACTTTATCCTGAAGGTCACCCTAAAAGAACTGAACAAGACACTCAAAGACTTAATATTGATACACCTAGTCTACCTAAAAAGAAAAATGATAGGACTTTGCATACTTCTAGTGAACCTAATGTAGAAAAACCTACTAAGGATGATAATGATGTTTCTATTTCTGATGCTGAAACACAATCTGATAATGAACATTCACCTAGTGATAATGATAATGACAATGATGACGTTCATGTAGATTCTCAGCCAGACAATGATAAATAACCAAATAATGATGTTGAAATAGAACGTATTATTGATCTTCATAACCCACCTTCTAAAAATAAACGTTATGATCAGAGATATTTTGTTGCTAGAAAACATGGTAAAGAAAGAGAACCATGGGTTCAGAAACCCATGCCCTTTCCAGCTAGACCATATAAGAAAAAGGAGGAGGAATAATTTGAATGCTTTGCTGAAATGCTTAGCCCATCTTTTTGCATACTTGTTTGACTGATATTTTAAAGATGGACCATTATGCTAAATACATGAAAGATATTGTCACTAGTAAAATAAAAATACCTGAAGCTGAAATCTCCACCATGCTTGGAAACTGTTCTTTTAAGGATGGAGTACCTAAGAAATTAGGAGATCCCGGAATACCAACTATACCATACTCCATTAAAAGAAATTATGTCAAAATGCTTTATATGATTTAGGAGCCAGTGTTAGTGTTATCCTTTCTCTTTATATAAAAGACTAGATTTGAATAAACTCACACCCACTAAAATACCATTGCAAATGGCTAACAAACCAACTGCCATACCTATCGGTGTTTGTGAGGATGAGCCCGTTGTAGTTGCAAATATTACTATATTAATAGACTTTGTTATCTTGATATGCCCGAGGACGACAACATGTTGATTATCATTTGTGGACGCTTTTTGAATACTACAGGGGTTGTTATTGATTGCAACAAAAGCAAGATCACTTTTCATATCAATGGTAATGAGCATACAGTGCACTTTCTGAAGAAACAATTTCTAGTGGATGCTTGATACGTCCATTTTGCATCATGTTTACCTACTATTATTTACTATGTTTTTATGCATAATAATGCTTTTTGGAGTAATTCTAATGCCTTTTCTCTCATAATATGCAAGGTTTACACAAAGAGGGAGAATGCCGACAGCTGGAATTCTGGACCTGAAAAAGCTACGTCAGAGTTACCTATTCTACACATCTCCAAATGAGCTGAAACTTTATAAAGAATTGTTTTGGAATAAAAGAAAAATACTGGAGCAAATAACTATCGGAGGAGGCCCACTAGGTGGGCACAACCCACCTGGGCGCGCCAGGCCCCCCAGGCGCGCGTTGGTGGGTTGGGCCCTCCTCGGCGCACCTCCGGTGCCCCTCTTCTGGTATATAAGTCATTTTTACCAAGAAAAATAAATAAGAAGAGGACTTTTGGGACGGAGCACCACCATCTCGAGGCGGAACTTGGGCAGGAGCACTTTTGCCTTCCGCCGGAGCGATTCCGCCGGGGGAAATTCCCTCCCGGGGGGGATCATCGTCACCATCATCACCAACAACCCTCTCATCTTTGGGAGGGAAATCTCCATCAACTTCTTCAACATCACCATCTCCTCTCAAACCCTAGTTCATCTCTTGTGTTCAATCTTTGTACAGGAACCTCAGATTGGTACCTGTGGGTGACTAGTAGTGTTGATTACATCTTGTAGTTGATTACTATATGGTTTATTTGGTGGAAGATATATGTTTAGATCCATTATGACATTTAATACCCCCTCTGATCTTGAGCATGATTATCATTTGTGTGTAGTTACTTTTGTTCTTGAGGCCACGTAAGAAATCTTGTTGGAAGTAATCGTGTGAACTTGATATGTGTTCGATATTTTGATGATATGTATGTTGTGATTCCCTTAGTGGTGTCATGTGAACGTCGACTACATGGCACTTCACCATATTTGGGCCTAAGGCAATGCATTGTGGAGTAGTTTTTAGATGATGGGTTGCTAGAGTGAAAGAAGCTTAAACCCTAGTTTATGCGCTACTTCGCGAGGGACCGATTTGGATCCAAAAGTTTAATGCTATGGTTAGATTCTATCTTAATACTTTTCTTGTAGTTGTGAATGCTTGCGAGGGGATTAATCATAAGTAGGAGGTTTGTTCAAGTAAGAACAACACCTAAGCACCAGTCCACTGATAACCCGCAAGTATAGGGGATCGCAACAGTTTCGAGGGTAGAGTACTCAACCCAAATTTATTGATTCGACACAAGGGTAGTCAAAGAATATTCTCAAGTATTAGCAGTTGAGTTGTCAATTCAACCACACCTGAAAGACTTAACATTTGCAGCAAAGTATAGTAGCAAAGTAGTATGGAAGTAAAAGTAACGGTGGCAAAAGTAACAGTAGCAGTTTTGTAACAATCATAACAGTGGCGAAGGAAAAGTAACTTAGCAAAGATCAATATATGAAAAGCTCGTAGGCAATGGATCAATGGTGGATAATTATGTCAGATGGCATTCATCATGCAACAGTTATAACATAGGGTGACACAGAACTAGCTCCAATTCATCAATATAATGTAGGCATGTATTTCGAATATAGTCAAACGTGCTTATGGAAAAGAACTTGCATGCCATCTTTTGTCCTACCCTCCCATGGCAGCGGGGTCCTATTGAAAACTAAGGGATATTAAGGCCTCCTTTTAATAGAGAACTAGACCAAAGCATTAACACTTATTTAATACATGAACTCCTCAAACTACGGTCACCACCGGGAAGTGTCCCGACTATTGTCACTCTGGGGTTGCCGGATCATAACACGTTGTAGGTGACTATAACTTGCAAGATAGGATCAACAACACAAATATATTAATGAAAACATAATAGGTTCAGATTCGAAATCATGGCACTCGGGCCCTAGTGACAATTAAGCTGTAGCGACCCGATCCCAATGGATCGAAGTCTCTGTGCTTAAGTGTCATCCCTGGATCGGTATGCTGACACACATAGTACTCTAATATTTATAGTAGAGTTCAATCACACACTTATTACATCGAGGGTCTCATAAAGAGTACTTACTACAATAATATGGCTGAAGGCCATCTAAACAAAATAACTATGGAAGCTTCGAAGATAAATGAGTCCATCCAACTCCACGGCAAACTGAGTGCACGACAACGACCTAACACACCTTTAATCCTTGCCTAAAAATTCTGCAACATGAGACGTTGCAACCGTGTAGGTCAGCACATGGAATATGCTGGCAAGATCACACTATAGAGCAATGATGAACAAATTTCTATCCCTACATGCATATTTGGCTGGTGGAGGCTCTAAGTTTAATTTTTCATAAAGCTAGTTTTTCCCTACAACAACGGAAGAAATTTTATTTAACTACCCTATTTATGCCATATTGAGAAGGTTCCTCCAACTCAATCCCAAATTACCAAGTATAAATATTGACCCAACAATTTCATTAGATAAAGTGATGAGATCAACCAATAATTCACTTCTAGATACTCAAAATTGTCCATAACCGGGAACACGGCTAATCATGATTAGTTTATACACTCGGCAGAGGTTTGCGCACTTTTCCCCAAAAGACTCGACCACCTCCATGATCGAAAGATCGAGACACAGCCTTTCTGAAGTATTAACTCTTTACTCTGGGTAGACAGTTACACCTACTTTCCCCTACATCTGCTAGCCTACCACTGAAAGTGGTCACTCAACTTACTCAACTATGCCAGAGCCCATAATGTCTTGTGGCTGCACACGGAAGTTTCTAGGCATGAAATGTCATATGATCCCTTTGAGCCTGGGTGGCAGACCTAGGGTAATCACACGGGTACTCCGGGATTCCCTTGGGCAAGCACTGGGTTCTCTAGGTGCCCCAAATAATCCACCCAGATGTGTTTTAATTTTTCCACCTTAAGTTAACCTTAATTATTAACTCTCGCAACTTGCATGAATCTCACATATCAATCCCGTCTACGAGCATGGCTAAGCAATATGAGCATAACGTATATTCCCGGGGTGATCAAAGGTAATAGGTTCCTACCTCATGAACTACAAAGCAATAACCACATGTTCCCAATCCTACTCATGCAATATTTGGGGATGTAACTAATGCATAAAAAGCTGGGTAATAAAGGGTATGATCAAAGTGTAACTTACCTTGCTGACGATTGGTAAACCCTAGAGATTCGTAGTAGCAGGCTTCGCACTCCGGAAAATCTATCGTAGACAACAATAGCATACATAAGAACTCAAACATGTAGATGCAAAAATATATAAACATAAAGTTCAAGTCAAGAGCTCTGACCTACAAAAAGAATCAATCAAATCGGAATTACGAAACTCAAGTTATGATCAAAAGAAACTCACATTCAAATCTATTTGAAACCATATTTTAAACTTTCAAAAACATGTTTAAGTTGATTATCTGGATAGAGGGGATCAATACAAGGAATTTGGCGTTGGTTTCGTTGGATTTGGATAAGCGAGCAAAAAGTTACGAGGGTTTAAAGGCCAAGGGCTAAACTGTAAAGAAAATATTCACGGATAGGTCCCTAGCCGAAAATAAATAGAAAAAGAAAAATCTATCGGACGAACGTCCGCTACAGAAACTAATCTGGCGAAAACAGTTCGCTCCAAAAGCTTAACGAACGAACGTTCACTAATTAAACAAACGGTTTAAAAAAATGAAACGCGATCTGGATCGTTCGATCCAGATCGGATGGGAGAGGGCGGCGGCAGTTACCGGCAACGGCGGCTATCTCTGGCAACGGCTGCGGCGGCGGTTGCGGACTCGGGCGGGGCGGGGACGGCGGCTCCAGCGATAGGCGTTGGTGGCGCGGGGCGGCGCGGCTGGCGGCAATGGCTAAGCGGGTGGCGGTTGCGGCGGCGTTGGCGGCGGCGCTTGTGGCGGTTTGCTGATGTTGCTGCTGCGAGAGGCGGCGGGGCGACTGATGAGGAGAGAGGGGTCCGGGGGGGTCCGGTATTTATAGGTGGGAGGGGTGCGGCGACTTGAAGGAGGGGGCAAGGCAGAGGCAGCGACAGGAGAGAGTCCCGCTCGGACTCGGTGGCGGCGGGCGAGGCGTGCTCACCTCGGGACCCCTTCCCGAGCTCGGGGATGAGGCGGTGCGCGGCTTGGCCGGCTAGGTTGGGCGCGGCCCAGTTCGGTCGGCTCGAGCTAACTCTTTTTTTAAAACATTTTCCAGAAGTACGAAAAATACGTAGAACCTAATAAAAATATTTTTAAAAATTCCAGAAAAATTCACATAACCCCCTCCTAATATTTGGACTAATGTGAACATTTTTTGGTCCTAAATGCCTAAAATAAAAACAAACATTTTAGCACTAATAACAGATAAACTTGCAAATAAAATAGAAAATAATATATATTTTTTTATTCAAATTTAAATTCCATTATTTCTTTGCTGTTTTTGAAGAAGTCACATTAGCTTCTCTCATTATTTTTTTTATTCGAAGTTATTGGAAAAATAATTTTGAATAAGTCAACTTGATCCAAATTTGCCAAATTTTGAAAATTCAAAAATGGATTTTTTGGGAAACCCTCCAATTCTCTCAATTGGTCCTTGAGTTGCTTAAGGTTTTCTTGGATCAAAATTCAAATAAAACCAATGGGCAAAAATGCATAAATCATGGATGCATATGTATGATCTAAATAATAACATCCAAATTGAAAATTGGGATGTTACAAACCAACACCCCTTAAGATGAATCTCGCCCTCGATATTTGGGTTGGCTAGCAAAAAGGTGTGTGTGGTCCTTCCGGAGGTCTTCTTCTCGTTCCCAAGTGGCTTCCTCCTCGGTATGGTGACTCCACTGAACCTTGCAAAACTTGATGACCTTGTTGCGTGTAACTCGGTTGGCGAACTCGAGAATCTTGACGGGTTTCTCCTCATAGGTCAGGTCACTCTCCAACTGAATTGCTTCTAGGGGCACTATATCTCTTAGAGGAATATCGGCCATCTCTGCATGGCACTTCTTCAACCGGGAAACGTGAAACACATCATGACCTCCTGACAAACCTTCGGGTAACTCCAAATGTAGGCAACTTCACCCATATGTTCCAAGACTCTGTATGGTCCCACAAATCGTGGCACTAACTTTCCTTTGACTCCAAACCGCTGGATTCCTCGAAGCGGCGACACACGAAGATATGATCTGTCTCCAACTTGATAGGTTACCTCCTTGCATTTAGTATCAGCATAACTCTTCTTCCTGGACTGACCTATCTTGAGCCCATCATGGATCAACTTGACCTTCTCCTCAGAATCACTGATTAAATTTGGTACAAACAATTGCCGATCTCCAACTTCATCCCACATCAATGGTGTCCTGCACCTCCTTCCATACAAAGCTTCAAAAGGGGCCATCTTCAAACTAGCTTGGTAGCTGTTATTATATGAGAACTCTGCATAAGGCAAATTATCATCCCAACTAGATCCATAATCTAGCGCACAAGCCCTCAACATGTCCTCCAGAATCTGGTTGACTCTCTCGGTCTGCCCATCTATCTGCGGGTGAAACGCTGTAGTGAACTCTAGCCTGGTACCCGAAGTTTCGTGTAGCTACTTACAAAACTTCAAGGTAAACTGTGTTTCTCTATCTGATACGATGGTCATCGGAACTCCATGCAGACATACGATCCTGGTCATATATATCTTGGCCAACTTAGCGCTCGTATAGGTGGTTTTCATGGGGATAAAGTTGGCTACCTTGGTCAAGCGATCAACTACAACCCAGATGGAGTCATATCTTGAACGAGTCCTGGGTAATCCGGTGATGAAATCCATGCCAAGCTTATCCCACTTCCAATCGGGTATCGGCAATGGCTAAAGTAATCCTGCTGGTTTCTCATGCTCTGCCTTAACTCTCTGACATACGTCGCATACTGCTACATACTCGGCGATATCCTTCTTCATACTTGTCCACCAGAAACGTTCCTTCCAGTCTAGATACATCTTGGTGTTCCCTGGGTGAATTGAGTAAGGTGAATCATGAGCCTCCTGAAGAATTAACTTCCTGATCTCTGGGTCATTGGGCACATAGATATGATCCTCCAACCATAACGTTCCGTTTTCATCCTCACGAAATCCTTTGGCCTTTCCTTTACTCATCTTTTCTTTAATCTCTGCAATTTCCTTGTCCGTCTTCTGGGCTTCTCGGATCTTTCCCGACAAAGTGGACTGAACTTCCAATGCTGCAACAAAACCTCTCGGAACTATCTCCAAGCAAAGTTCTCTGAGATTGTCGACTAACTCCTGAGGTAATCCCCCGGTTATGAGAGTATTGACATAACTCTTGCGGCTAAAAACATCGGCCACGACATTGGCCTTTCCTGGATGATAACGCAGTTTCATGGCATACTCCTTTATGAGCTCCAACCATATGCTCTGCCTGAGGTTCAACTCCTTCTGCGTGAAAATGTACTTCAAACTCTTATGATCCGTGTAAACATCACAACGATTTCCGATAAGAAAATGCCTCCAGGTCTTCAGTGCATGCACTACGACTGCTAACTCCAAATCATGCGTGGCATAATTCAACTCATGAGGTCGAAGTTGACGTGAGGCATATGAAACAACTCTTCCTTCTTGCATAAGAATGCCTCCAAGACCTGAAGAGAAGTGTCACAATATACTTCGAAATTCTTGCATATATTCGGAAGAATTAGCACTGGGCTATAACCAAACATTTCTTCAACTCCTGAAAACTGGGCTCACAATCTTCGGTCCAATGAAACTTGGTGTCCTTCTTCAATAACTCCGTCATGGGCTTTGCGATCTTGGAAAAATTCTCAATAAATCTCCGATAATATCCTGCAAGTCCAAGGAAACTGCGTATCTCTCCAACTGAGGTGGGTGCCAACCACTAGGTGACAGATTTAACCTTGGAAGGGTCTACTGCTATTTCTTCCCATGATATAACGTGTCCTAGAAATCTGACTTCCTTCAACCAAAACTCGCATTTGCTGAACTTGCCATATAGCTGATGTTCCCTGAGCTTCTCGAGGACCAAGCGCAAATGTTCCTTGTGTTCTTCTTCATTCTTCGAGTACACCAATATATCATCAATGAACACCAAAACAAACTTATCCAAGAACTCCATGAACACCTTATTCATCATACTCATAAAGTAGGCAGGGGCGTTAGTCAAACCAAAAGACATGATCGTGTACTCATATAGCCCATACCTTGTGGTAAAAGCTGTTTTAGGTATATCCTATTCTCGGATCTTCAGCTGGTGATATCCTGATCGAAGGTTGATCTTGGAGAAACCCTTAGCTCCCTGCTGCTGGTCAAACAAATCATTTATCATTGGTAGAGGATATTTGTTCTTGATTGTCACCTCATTCAATGCATGATAATCAACAACCATTCTCAAGGATCCACCGTTCTTCTCTAATAGAAGCACTGGGGCTCCCCATGGTGATGAACTTGGTCGAATATAACCTTTCTCTAATAACTCCTTAATCTACTTCTTAATTTCTTGTAGATCATTTGTGGGCATCCGATACGGTAGCTTGGATATTGGTCCGGTGTCTGGCAACAGCTCGATCAAAAACTCTATGTCTTGGTCTGGTGGCATGCCTGGTAGTTCTTCCGGGAATACATCGGGAAAATCCTTCACAATTGGTACTTCCTCCTGAACAACTCCCGAAAGGGAATTCACTTGAGTCCTCCTTGGTGCATGCCTAGACACATACTTGATCCGTCTTCCCTTTGGGGTGGTGAGAAGAATTGACTTACTAGCACAATCGATGTTTCCCCCATACTTGGATAGCCAATCCATGCCTAGTATCACATCCAACCCTTGTGATTCCAGAATAATGAGGTATGTAGGGAAAACATGCCTACCTATGATCAATGGCAACTGATAACATCCATGGCTAGCCATATACTCTGCTCATGGTGAGCTCACTAACATAGGTGACCTAAGGGCTATGGTTGGCAACTTAAACTTGTCCACAAATCCCCTTGATATGTATGAATGCGATGCACTAGTGTAAAAAGAACAAGGGCTGTAAATACATTAACAAAAAACTTACCAACAATTGCGTCAGGCTGCTCTTCAATTTCCTCCACGTTGACGTGATTCACCTGACCTCTGGTGAAGGGATTGGGCTTCTTTCCTGAGCTTCCATTTCCATTACCATTGTTTGCCTCAGGACACTCAGTGGAATAGTGTCCGGTCTTCCCGCACTTGAAACAAGTAATGTGACTCAGATCCTTCTTGGCGGGGGTTGCTGGGTTGGAACGACTCTGACTGTTGTTTCCTCCATTCCCATTGCCATCCCTATGGCCATTATGGTCATGTCCACTTCCTCCAGGATGAGAATGGCCTCCATGGTTATGTCCTCCATGGGTATGATGGGTGTGTCCTCCTGAGTACGGGGAATAGCGGGGCTTCTGCTGAGCTCCAGAGTTGTACTTCCCTTGTCCATACTTCCGCTTGCGGCTCTCTATCTGCTGCTGCTTGCCTTCAATCATCATGGCCTTGTCTACCAGGTCCTGGTAGTTGTTGAAGGTTGCCACCATCAACTGCATACTCAGCTCAGCATTCAGTCCTTCGTGAAACTTCTCCTGCTTCGTCGCATCTGTGGCCACATCATCTAGGGCATAGCGTGCTAACTTGTTGAACTCATCCACGTACTGCACCACAGTATGATTTCCCTGGCGTAAGTTGCAAAGCTCACACTTCTTCCAACTCATGCCTCCAGCTAAGATATGTATAGTGCGGAAGGCCTGTTGAAACTGATCCCAATGGATCGAAGTCTCTGTGCTTAAGTTTCATCCCTGGATCGGTATGCTGACACACACAATACTCAAGGATTTATAACAAAGATCAATCACACACTTATTACATCGAGGGTCTCATAAAGTGTACTTACTACAATAATATGGCTGAAGGCCATCTAAATAAAATAATTGTGCAAGCTTCGAAGATAAATGAGTCCATCCAACTCCACGGCAAACTGAGTGCACGACAACGACCTAACGCACCTTGAATCCTCGTCTGAATATTCTGCAACATGAGACGTTGCAACCGTGTAGGTCAGCACATGGAATATGCTGGCAAGATCACACTATAGAGCAATGATGAACAAATTTCTATCACAACATGCATATTTGGCTGGTGGAGGCTCTAAGTATAATTTTGCATAAAGCTAATTTTTTCCTAAAACAAAGGAATAAATTTTATTTAACTACCCTATTTATGCCAATATTGAGAAGGTTCCTCCAACTCAATCCCAAATTACCAAGTATAAATATTAACCCAACAATTTCATTAGATAAAGTGATGAGATCAACTAATAATTCACTTCTAGATACTCAAAATTGTCCATAACCGGGGACATGGCTAATCATGACTAGTTTGTACACTCTGCAGAGGTTTGCGCACTTTCCCCCACAAGACTCGCCCACCTCCATGATCGGAAGATTGAGACACGGTCTTTCTGAAGTATTAACTCTTTACTCTGGGTAGATAGTTACACCTACTTTCCCCTACATATGCTAGCCTACCACTGAAAGAGGTCACACAACTTACTCAACTATGCTAGAGCCCATAATGGCTTGTGGCTGCACACGTAAGTTTCTAGGCATGAAATATCGTATGATCCCTCTGAGCCTGGGTGGCGGACCTAGGGTAATCACACGACTTCGGGATTCCCTTGGGCAAGCACTGGGTTCTCCAAGTGCCCCAAAAAATCTACCCAGATGTGTTTTATGTTGCCACCTTAAGTTACCCCGAATTATTAACTCTCGCAACTTGGATGAATCTCACATATCAATCCCGTCTACGAGCATGGCTAAGCAATATGAGCATAACGTATATTCCCGGGGTGATCAAAGGTAGTAGGTTCCTACCTCATGAACTAAAAAGCAATAACCACATGTTCCCAATCCTACTCATGCAACATTTGGGGATATAGCTAATGCATAAAAACTGGGTAATAAAGGGTATGATCAAAGTGTAACTTGCCTTGCCGACGATCGGTAAACCCTAGAGATTCGTAGTAGCAAGCTTCGCACTCCAAAAAATCTATCGTAGACAAACAATAGCATACATAAGCACTCAAACATGAAGATGCAAAGGTAAACCATATAAAAAGATATAAACAGAAAGTTCAAGTGAAGAGCTCTGACTTGCAAAAATAATCAATCAAATCGGAGTTACGAAACTCAAGTTATGATCAAAAGAAACTCAAATTCAAATCTGTTTGAAACCAAATTTTAAAGTTTCAAAAACATGTTTAAGTTGATTATCTAGAGAGGCGATCAAGACAAAGAATTTGGCCTTGGTTTTGTTGTTTTTGGATAAGCGAGCAAAAAGTTACGAGGGCTTAAAGATCAGGGGCTAAAATTTAAAGAAAATATTCACGGATAGGTCCCTGGCCAAAAATAAACAGAAAAAGAAAAAGCTATCGGACGAACGTCCGCTACAGAAACTAATCTGTCGAAAACTGTTCGCTCCAGAAGCTTAACGCGCGAACGTTCACTAGTTAAACAAACGGTTTTGAAAAAAAATGAAACGCGATCAGGATCGTTCGATCCAGATCAGACGGGCGAGGGCGGCGGTAGTTACCGGCAACGGCGGCGAACTCCGGCGACGGCTGTGGCGCAGTTGCGGACTCGGGCGGGGCGAGGACGGTGGCTCCGACGACGGGTGGTTGTGGCGCGGGGCGGCGTGGCTGGCGGTGGTGGCTAAGTGGGCGGCGGTGGCTTGTTGCTGCTGCTGCGAGAGGCGGCGGGGCGGCTGATGAGGAGAGACGGGGCCGGGGTCCGGTATTTATAAGTGGGAGGGGGTGCGGCGACTTGGAGGAGGGGGCACGGCAGAGGCGGCGACAGGAGAGAGTCCCGGTCGGACTCGGCGGCGGCGGGCGAGGCATGCTCGCTTGGGACTCCGTCCCGAACTCAGGGACGAGGTAGCGCGCGGCTTGGGCCGGCCGGGCTGGGCGCGGCCCAGTTCGGTCGGCTCGAGCTAACTTAAAAAAACATTTTTCAAAAGTACGAAAAATAGGAAGAACCTAATAAAATATTTTTAAAAATTCCAGAAAATTTCACATAACTCCCTCCTAATATTTGGACTAATGTGAACATTTTTCTGGACCTAAATTCCTAAAATAAAAACAAACATTTTAGCACTAATAATAGTTAAACTTGCAAATAAACTCAAAAATAAAATATATTTTTATTCAAATTTAAATTTCCAATATTTCTTTGCTGTTTTTAAGAAGTCATATTATCTTCTCTCATTATTTAATTTATTTGAAGTTATTGGAAAAATAATTTTGAATAAATCAACTTTATCCAAATTTGCCAAAATTTGAAAATTCAAAAATGGATTTTTTGGGAAACCTCCAACTCTCTCAATTGGTCCTTGAGTTGCTTAAGGTTTTCTTGGATCAAAATGCAATTAAAACCAATGGGAAAAAATGCATAAATCATGGATGCATATGTATGATCTAAATAATAACATCCAAATTGAAAATTGGGATGTTAAAAACCTACACCCCTTAAGATGAATCTCGCCCTCGACATTCGGGTTGGCGAGCAAAAGGGTGTGTGTGGTCCTTCCGGAGGTCTTCTTCTTGTTCCCAGGTGGCTTCCTCCTTGGCATGGTGACTCCACTAAAGCTTGCAAAACTTTTTTCTATAAAAGGGCGCTTTTGTTATCTCAAGATGTAGCATCAAAGTGATACAAAGCGTTGAGAGTATCACCCGGCCTCTGCACAACTAGGATACACACAACCAAACACCAGTAATCTGATAAACAGAAAGATAAAAGACCGACAATTCAGCAACAATAGAGTCCATAGACCGACACTATGCCTATGTCGAAAGAGATGGTGGACCGAGCCGGAGATTATGCTGCCATCCATGTTGGGTAAAAACCTCCGTAGCCACCTGCTCCAAAAGCATACACACCGCCTTGAATAGTGGTTGGTACTCCGCTTGTTGTAGCATACACCACGTATGAAGCGAGTTCGTACAACGGAAAATAACCTGCAAAGGAGAAACATTTTTGTCATTAAAAATAACATCATTTCTACATAGCCAAAGCGACCATAGTAAGGCATACGCTCCCACCCTTATTAGCGTTTTGTACCTATTTGAAATACCGTTTAGCCAATGACTAAAAATATTGGCAACACTTGTGGGCGGATACAAATTTGACGCTATTTGGATGGCTGACCACGTAGAACGCGCAAACTTACAGTGAAAAAAGAGGTGTTTAATTGTCTCGTCATGAGTACAAAAACAACACTTCTTACTTCCCGACCAGTTGCGTCGTGTGAGGTTGTCTTTTACTAGCACAACTCCCCTACGGAGATACCACATGAATATTTTGACTTTAAGTGGTACCTTTGCTTTCCAATTTTTTTGTTATTACTCATCGGTACCTCAGAATGCGTGAGTGCACGATACATAGAGTCTACTGTGAAAGACCCCAATGTAGTAAGGTTCCAGCAAAACACATGACGACCTTGTGTCAGGATAATCGAATCCACATGGGACAATAGATTATTCCATGACATAAGTCGGGTGCCAATCAAATCCCGCCTGAACGAAATATTTGGCAGGGATGAGCTGGGCACTTCGCAATAGTATTATTCTTATCGCATGCAATGTTGTATAAGGCTAGGCATTGTTCTCGGAGGCTAGCATTGCCTAGCCAGATGTATTCCCAAAGACGAATCTCCGACCCGCCCTTTATCGCGGAAGACCCAAAGCGAAAGAGATGTTTCTTTGCCGCCATTAGGCCGGCCCAAAAGTGTGAGTCTCCAGGTTTCCAATATACCTGAGACACTACCTTTTGGCCTATATACTTATTGCATAGCATGGCTTGCCAAACACCATCCTCACTAAGAAGTTTGAACAACCATTTACTAAGTAGGGCCTCATTCTTGACCTGTAGGTCATGAATACCGAGGCCGCCCTGGTCTTTCAGCCTGCAAACCACACTCCATCTGGCCAACCTATATTTTTTCTTTTCACCATCTCCTTGCCAAAAGAACCTGGGCCTAAAATAATCCAATCTTTGCAAGACCCCTTTTGGGAGCTGGAAGAACGAAAGCATATAGAGAACCATATTTGTGAGGACAGAGTTTATTAAAACCAATTGTCCTCCAACCGAGAGCAACTTGCCTTTCCAGCTGCTCAAGCGTTTCTCTAGTCGCTCCTCTACATGCTTCCACTTTGCAATGGTGAGACGCCAATAATGAATTGGTATTCCCAAATATTTAATTGGGAATTGTCCATGTGCACAACCAAAAAGGTCAGCATAATCGGCCCTGCCTCGACGGCTTCTCCAAAGCAGAACAATTCACTTTTATGGAAGTTAATCTTAAGACCCGACATTTGCTCAAACGCTGACAGCAAAAGTTTCAGGTTTCTAGCCTTGTCTAGGTCATGTTCCATAAAGAGAATTATGTCATCAGCATATTGCAGAATAGAGAGACCACCATCCACTAGATGTGGCACTACTCTTGTTATCTATCCGTCCTGCTTGGCGTGCTCAATCAGAATAGCCAACATGTCAGCCATAATGTTAAATAACATTGGGGATATGGCATCACCCTATCGTAGTCCTTTTTTTGTCTGAAAGTAATGGCCGACATCATCATTGATTTTGATGGCCACACTACCTCCAGTTACAAAATTTTGGATCCACTTGCACCATTTGTCGGAGAAGCCTTTCATCCTTAGGTCCTGTTGGAGGAAAGACCATTTGACCTTGTCATAGGCTTTTTCGAAGTCTATTTTGAATACTACTCCACTCATGTTTTTCGGTGCATCTCATGGACGGTCTCATGCAGGATTACTACGCCATCGAGTATGTTCCTTCCTTGCATAAAAGCTGTTTGAGATGGCCGGACAACATGGTCAGCTACCGAGTTTAATCTATTCGTCGCCACCTTGGTGAAAATCTTGAAGCTGACATTAAGGAGGCATATGGGTCTGAACTGTTGAATCCGTTTGGCCTCCTTAATCTTCGGCAACAAGACAATCTCGCCAAAATTAAGTCTGAATAGGTCAAGTCGGTCGGCATGAAAACAATTGAACAACTCCAAAAGGTTAGATTTGATGATATCCCAGAAATTTTGATAGAATTCTGCGGGGAAACCATCAGGGCCTGGAGCTTTGTTATGTTCCATTTGGAACACCGCAACTCTCACCTCCTCTTCTGAGAATGGTGCCGTTAGGATATCGTTTTCTTCTGCCGTGACATGTGGAATATCATCTGTTCTGGTCTCATCAAGGGTGAAATTCCCTTCAGTCGGCGCTTCGAAAAGAGATTTGTAGTATTTGGTGATATACTTTTTGAGCTCCTCCTGACCTTCGATCCTCCCCTCATCTTGTTGGAGACTATAAATACATTTCTTCCTATGCCACCCATTGGCGAACAATTGGAGGTATCTTGTATTACTCTCACCCATTAAAATGAAATCAGCTTTGGATCTCTGGTAGTATTTGATCTCCTCTTCTCTTAGTAGACGGGCAACCATCTCATTAGATTGATTTTTCAATTCAATCTCTTGCTGAGATAATGTGCGCGTCTCTGCAATTTTGTCGAGGTCATCAATGATGGTATAGAGCCTTTGTTTTTCCTTTTTATAAATTAAGTTGTTGTGTTTTGCCCATCCAGAGAGGTGTTGCCTCATGGATCTTATTTTAAAGATCCATCACTGAATAGGTGTACGACCAACATCGGGCCTCTCCCAAACATTCTTGATCATGTCAACGAATCCGTCCCTATGCAGCCATCCCAATTCAAATTTGAAAGGGCACCGGGTGGTTGGGTTCGTAGAGTTAGAATCCAGAATGATGGGTGCATGATCCAATAAGGCCTCGATACGCTCTAGGTCTCGCATGGTTACCAGAGGAAATTTTAGTTCCCATTTGGTATCCATTAGTACCCTATCGAGCTTCTCGTATGTCGGCACAGATCGGTTGTTTGCCCAAGTGAACTGACACCCCGACATACTGGCCTCCCGAAGATCCAAACTGTCTATCACAACATTGAATAGGAAAGGCCAATGAGTGTCGAAGCGGTCATTATTTTTCTCTTCCTGGTACCTCAGAATGTTAAAGTCCCCTCCAATAAGCATTGGGTACGGGTTATTCTTTGCCAGGTTAACCAATTCCTGAAGGAAAGCAGATTTATGCTCATCTTGGGCAGCCCCATAGGCAGTGACAAGAGTCCATGTAAAATTGTCAGCTCTATTCCGCAGGTGAAATTTTATATGAAATTCACTGATCAAAAAAGCCAACAAGTCCATGGTTGTTGTCATTATCCCAAGAAGGATTCCTCCAGATCTTCCATGAGCTCGTAGACTATGCCATGTGTAGTCGAAACCACCTGATAGGTGATCGAGGACATTCGGGCGAAATTCACACTTGCCAGCCTTAGAAATTGCCACAAAATCCAAACCGTGTTCCCGGACACAATCACTGACGTGTTTATGTTTAGCCAAGTCTGAAAGACCTCTGCTATTCCAAAACATGCCTCTCATGTGGAAACTCGGGTTTGTGTTGAACTCTTCGCCTTCTTGGGAGGTTTTTGTTTCTTTTTAGAGGAGTGTGATTTAGATTTCCGTGAAGTCACAAAACATGGACCCAGGTCTTGCATCATCCAATCCAACCTGAGTAACCTCACCAAATGTCGGCGTTCTGGGAACGGGGGTCCCTAGACTTGCCTGCCTGCGGCCCACGGTGTGGCTCCACCAGCGGCCCCGTATGGCCCATCTTCACCAGCAAACACTCAAGAACCTCGCGAGGGTCCAAGCCTCGCGAGGCAGACGCAGCAAGACCTCCTTGGGGGCAGCCTCACCAGGCTAGCTCCCGAGGGGCGGAGAGATCAAGGCAAGGGGAACCTCGCGAGGTTCCTATGACCTAAGCCATGATGACCAAGGCTAGGCGGGCGCCAGCACGCACAGTGTCCTCGTTTCCTCTTTGTTGCTAAAGGGGCAAGCGCAGGCGAGGAGTCCCGAGGACTCAGGAAAAGTTTCCATATCGGTACAACGAGACCAAGACCAGTAGGACGGCAGGACGTAGGTCACCGTGGAGCCCAAGATGGCGTCACCGCCAGAGCCTTTGGCAGGCGAAGACTTCTTTGTCAGGATAGCTTGTACTAGTTGCCCCCCTTCAAATTGGCCGTTGTGGGATCCCTTCCCGCTCAATATTTGGGAAGAGGGCCAGGGCCTCTATAAATAGGACTAGCCACCACCGTAGGAGGAAAATCATCTTGGATTGGATCCACTCCATCCTCACATCCACAAGCTCACCAAGCCTCCTCGCGAGGCTGCTCTTCCCTTGTACTGTTCATCCTCAGCCCAAGAGGCAATCCACCACACCACACTGGATTATGGTATTACACCACAACAATGGCCCGAACCAGTATAAATCTTGTGTCCCTTTGTTCTTTGGGTTCGTCGAGCTAGGCCGTGAGGTCTTGATGCGAGCGAGCTAGAGGGAGGAGAGATCTTCGTGCGCACCCCAACGTTTGAACCTCAAGGGTTTTGCCGGAACCCGAAATACGACATATTGCCATAGAGAGAATAATATTAACACAAATCTAATCTGCTGACGTATTCCATATCGTGACATCACACTATGGCCAAGCCTTTATCCGAATCGTTTTCACTTCTCCACCTCAGCCCGTTTTGCGAGGTGGTTTCCTTGGCACGTCTTGTCAAAGCAGAGATCCTGTCCCCTTTATTTACGGGATTCTCATCAATACGGACGTGGGTAACCCAATCGTGCCTGTTCAGCATGTTTTCTCGATTAAAAGCGAGTCCCAAACGGTCACGGGGAGGGCTCTTGGTATTCAACCTCTTATAAAGAGACCAAGTCCTTACTCCTTTTTTCCAATCTCAAACGAGTTCGCCCATCGCCTCGAGTTCCAACACCCTAGGCTCCAGATTCCAGGCGCTTCGGACCATCGACAATGTCCGGTTCCGACCTTCAAGGCCGATGGATGCCCTCCTCCATCACGGAGGAGGACATGCTAAAGTTGAGAGAGTCTAAGTTCTTGACTGGCAAAATTCCACATAGGTTGCCTGCTCCAGGGCAGGCGGTTCCCAGTCCCCAGCCCGGTGAGAGCGTGGTGTTCAAATCTCACTTCCTTCGGGGGTTAGGCTTCCCAATGGATCCCTTCGTGAGGGGGCTGATGTTTTATTATGGGCTGGAATTCCACGACTTAGCTCCGGAGTCCATCCTCCATATTTCCTCATTCATCGTTGTGTGTGAAGCATTCCTTCGTGTTACTCCTCACTTCGGACTATGGCTCAATACCTTCAAAGTCGAACCGAAGATGATCGAGGGATGATACACGGAGTGCGGAGGTGCTGTTATAAGCAAGAATGCTAATGCTCCATGGCCCGAGGGCTCTTTTCAAGAGGAGCTTGGTTTATAGCAAAGGGAGTGGTTCTATATCACCGCTCCCAGGGGCACCAAGTGGGTGGCGCCACCTGCCTTTCGCTCGGGTCCCCCACCACAGTTAGCATCATGGGTCAACAAAGGACTAGACTGGGGCCCGTCCAAAGGCATGCCTTTGTTGCAAGGCCGCATCAGGGATCTCTTAGAGAGAGATCTCAGCCTGGTCAAAGTGACACAAGTCATGCAGATTCGCCGAACCCTGCCCGGCAAACGTCGCCCCCTTCGCCTGTGGGAGTTTAATCCAGAGGGACCGCGAGCTCTCCAGCATTTCATGGGCGTGACACCCGCGGAGATGTACAAACTGTTCTTCGGATCACAATCAACGTGTCCGGATTTGACCAAGGACGCAGGTCTAAGCTGCAATCGCCCGGATACTCAAGTAAGTAGCCTTGTGCCCGGATTCGTTATCCATATATTTGTCATAAACTGGCCCCTAAAAGAGCTATCCCTTTAAACAGGAGTGGATAGCGGAAGCAAAGCTGATAAGGTGTCCGACTCCCCTTCCTGAGACCAGGCCGGATTCCGTCCTGGTCAGGACGTTGAAGATTGTGCCTTCAGAGGAAAGTGGGGGAGAGGACAAGGCAGCTACGGCCTCCTTGAAGGAAGCTGTTCGGAGGGAAGGAACCGAAAATTCCTCTTCTCTGGGGAAGAAAAGGACTGCCTCTGAACATCCGGAGGTCACAGCCTCCAAGCGGGGGGGGGGATCCTCGTCAGAGGGTCCTACAACGGGGGATACCTCGGCCGAACTACGCCCTCAAGGGGGCCAGCCCTCCAGCGAGCCATAAGTAGAGAAATATTATAATATATCCTTGCTTTAAACCTGAGAATGATTAACCAAAATTTTACCTTGTAGTTCGGACCTCAGCCCTTCTCAGCAGAGCTCGTCTTCGGGGGACCTTCTTCCGGAGATGATGGAGAGCGGGACGCCTCCCCTTGCCGCACCACCTAGCGAGGCGGGCGACCCTGAGGTGTCGTCACGAAGGGTTTCTCCGAATCTGGCAGGGGCGGAAGACAGCTATGAATCCCCCCAAGTTTCTCCATGTCCGACCTTCGAAAGAGGCCATAGGACAAGTCCGACACCGTCTGGTGCTCGACCGGAGGAGCTAAAGAATCTGCTGGGGCGAGCTTCTATCTCGGAGGAGCACCGTGCATTGATGAGCACATTGATTGAAAGGATTTCATTCGCGGAAAGCGGATTGCACGAGGCCCTCAGAAGCTTACTGACGGGTTTTGAGGTACGTTAGATAATGTACACTCTTGCCAGTTGCGCATAAATAAAATGCGCCTATGTGGATAGTAGCCCCTAAGACTCTGTGCGTTGTCAGAACTGACAGCGTGCAGAGGATCATAACCCCAGGTCTAAAATGTCGCCCTTAAATGTAGGTGGCGAAGTGTCCGGAATCGAGCCGAACTGATTATTTTGCCGAATTAAAGCGGCAACTTGATGTGGCAGATCCCGACATCGCGCTCGTCAACAAACGGCTTGATGAGGCTCAAGGTATGTAACTCCTTGGGTGGCACCTGGTAAGATGAGCTTGATGCCAATATCTTACAATGTGTGTGCTTGATGCAGATGGTGCGGCCACCATGGAGCGTCTTCAGGCAGAACTTGCCCAAGGTAAGGAACAAGCCAGAGAAAAGGATGCGGCTGCCAAGAAGGCCCTTGAAGAGTTGAGAGCCGAACAGGCTGCTCACTGCCGAAGCAAAAAGGAGATGGCCGAGATGGACGTGAAGTTAAAGAGTGCTGCTGACCGTTGTGAGCGTCTTGAGAAAGAATACTGGGCGAGGCAGACAGACTTAGAGAAGGTTGTTGTTGATGCCAAGGACGCTCGCTCTGTGATGAGAGCTGCGACGGAGGAGCTGTGCCAGGCCGGACAGATTGCGGCTGGGAAGCCCTTTATGCTGAGGAGGAAGTTTTGCGATCCGAAGTTTGCTCCGTTGGACCGGATGTGGATTGTGGAGGACACCTATCTGGATTTGGCAGCAAGTGCTGCTGATGCGACCGAACACTTTCGAGATCAAGAAGATCGCGAAGTGGAAAAACTTTTCTGGTCGCAGTTCCACAATCCAGAGCGTCCACTAGCAGTGGACGATCGTCTGGCTCAATGGGCCGAACTGAATAGGTTGTCCGGACTCGCCATGAGGTGCGTCATGAGTCATCCGTGGCCGGGGAGATCGGAGCCGAAGAGTTACTTCGGTTTGGTGCAGCAACTCCTTGATGCGGTGCCACGTATTAGTGCAATGAAGAGGTCAGCGTGCATAGAGGGTGCACGGATGGCTCTTGCCCGTGTCAAGGCATACTGGGCGGAGATGGAGACCACCATTGTTGCATCCCGAGATTCAGACAAAAGCCGAGTTCCCTCCGAGCACTATTTTCAGGAAGTACTTGAAGCCGCTCGTGTAATAGAGACGCAGTGCTCGAAGGATGCTATGTTCTGATAGCATATGTAATTATAAAGCAGTATTTTGATGAATTGTGTTAGGCTTTTATACTTGTGCCTTCAAGTATGTGGAACACCTCATGTGCGTCCGTTTTTAAAATATGTATATATATAATCTGAAAGATGGCAGTCGTTGGCTTCAGCCCCCACGCACATAGTGCGGGGGTGCTCGCAGAAGGCGCTTTTTCACACTTAATCCAACGTCTTGGTCCTACAAAGGAGGTGATGGCGTAGCGAGCTAGGCAACCGGACTATAATGCTTTAACACTTTCACTTAGCCATAGGAGCTTGACAGTGGGACTCTTTAGATAGCCCTTGGTGGCGACTGCGCTCGCCCGAATTTGGGGCGCGTGTGTGCCTGGCCGGGAAACGGCCCTTCGTTAATGCGGAGGAATCCTATAGATTCCGGAGAGTCATCGAGTGGTTGACCAGTCTCACGCTATATCATGACAGTCAGTTTTCAGCTTTCTCTACTGAGGTGCTCGCCTGGCCGAACCGGGGCACAATCACAGTAGTTCTCCTAGTGCCGCCTTAGCCGATAGAGCGGAACATAAGGCGGCCGAACACAGGAGCCGGGCAACCCAACATTGACCAAAATCATGATTCAGAGCTGATGCATATAATGCCAAACTCGCGACGCCGAACACTCCCTAAGGTGTTCGGTCTTTATGAGAGCGGGCAAAGTAATGCTCTTAGGTATAAGCCCCTAGTGTCCAGGTATGCGCAGGAATTCTGACGTGGCCACATGGCACAACGCCAGCCTCCTCCTTGGTTATAGAACCAGGGGATGTGTAGCAACAAGAGACAGTAAAAAAGGTTTACGCAGGGTCTTAATCTGAAAAGAATCCTTGGACCGGGTCCCTACTGCACGTCTACGCCTGTGTCTCCGTCGTGCCGAATCCTGGACGGGCACGGCACAATGTTCATCTGTAAAAGAGAGGAGCTAAGTTGAAAGAAAAAGGGTGTGCTGAACGAAAGGTGTATTAAGTAAACAAATATAAAGTAAAATATGTAAAATTGAGCTTTATGGTCTCTTATATATGTGGAGCCCCTAGGGCATGCCGGGCTTGTCTATCCGTGCCCGTGGTCTTAATGACCTGTTCGGATGTTCTGGCTGGTGAAGCCATTGCATTGTGGGGCTGTTAAAGCGGACGCACAATCCTTCGCTTGGGGGAGGAGCACTCAATGCTTCCCCTTCAAGGAGATGATGCCTCGTGGACCGGGCATCTTAAGCGTGAGAGATGCATAATGAGGTATTGCGTTAAAGCGGGCGAAAGCTTCGCGTCCCAGCAGTGCTTGATAGCGACTTGAGAATGGGACGATGTGGAAATTCAGCCTTTCGCAGTGGAAGTTATCGGTAGAGCCGAATATAACTTCGAGCCGGATAAAACCCATGCAATGGGTGTCCGGACCAGGCGTTACCCCTTGAAAGGAGGTTTTGCTGTGGCGGATTCTTGTTGGGTTTATCCCCATGTGACGGATTGTGTCCTGATATATCAGGTTTAGTCCACTGTCGTCGTCCATTAGGACATTTGAAAAATGGAGCCCGCCAATTATTGGATCGAGTACCAAGGGAGTCCAGCCTGCGTTGCTGGTACTTCTAGAATAATCCAGATGATCGAATATGATTGGTTTTGACAACCAGTGGCGGGACCCCTTTGGGATAGGACGTGTGGCGCGTACCTTTATGGGCACCGCATGTTTTGTTATGTGAAGTAGGTTTACTGTTTTTACTTCTTGTGGGAAATTCTTCTGTTTCCTGGTGCTCTGCTTTTGGGGTTCGTCCTCGTCTTCGCTTGGTGTGTCGAGCCCCTTGTGTTCGGCATTGAGTCTGCCGGATTGTTTGAAAACCCAACAATCTCTGTGGGTATGGTTAGCAGGCTTCCTGGGAGTACTGTGTATTTGACATATCCTGTCCAAGATTTTGTTCAGGTTGGATAAATCATCTCTGTTATCCTGGAGGGGCGGCCTTTCCTGATTCTGTCGTGAGCCTTCTGGCGTTGACTGCCGTGCTCTTCGGACTGTTTTCCTTAGTCCGGCGACGATCCTTTTTGCGTGGCGGTTTTCCATTTCCATCCCTAGTTTCGTATGTACTTGGGTCGCTGGTGCTACATCTTGCCAACCAGATGTCCTCTCCTGTGCAAAAGCAAGTCATGAGGCTTGTTAATGCGGCCATTGTTCTTGGCTTTTCTTGGCCGAGGTGTCTGGCGAGCCATTCGTCTCGGACATTGTGCCTGAAAGCTGCTAGGGCTTCGGCGTCCGGACAGTCGACTATTTGATTCTTTTTAGTAAGGAATCTATTCCAGAACTGCCGAGCTGACTCTCCGGGCTGTTGTGTTATGTGACTGAGGTCGTCTGCATCCGGAGGACGGACATAAGTCCCTTGAAAATTTGCTCGGAAAGCGTCCTCGAGATCTTCCCAACTTCCAATTGTGTTTTCCGGAAGGCTTTTAAGCCAATGCCAGGCTGGTCCTTTAAGCTTTAGGGGTAAATATTTGATGGCGTGGAGGTCATCTCCTCTAGCCATATGTATGTGGAGGATGTAATCTTCTATCCAGACTGCAGGGTCTGTTGTTCCATCGTATGCCTCTATGTTTACGGGTTTGAATCCCGCTGGAAATTCATAATCCAGGACCTCATCGGTGAAACATAGGGGGTGTGCGGCGCCCTTGTATTTGGGTGTGCCGGATTCTGATAATGGTTGTATTGTATTGCTTACAAGAGCTTGTTTTCTTGGCCCGTAAATGGACCTGGCTGGGCCATCTTTTTGATGCGAATCCGTAAGTGGGTCGCGTGCCGGTTTAAGTGCGGCGCCGCTTGCTGCTTTATGCTGGCCATGGGGTCGTCTATCCGACCGTGTGGCTTTCTTATTTTTTGAGTGCGAGGGCTCTGAGGCCTCTTCGTCGAATTCAGGCAGTAGCTTTCGCTTCGGATAGCTTTTAGTGCGGCGACTATCGCCGTATTTGTCTGCGGTGTTGATTACTTTACTCCATCTGATCCTGAGTGCATGTTCTGCAGTTTTTAGCTTCCGCTTCTGCTTTTTCAGGCTGCGTGCGGTTGCAACGAGCCTCTTTGGAGGTTCTTCTTCTCCGTGGGTTTATCCGGCGTAAGGTCGTCCGGAATGCCATTTTCGTCGGGGTGGGATGTTCGGTTTCTTCATACGGGCTGCCCTGTTCGGACGGTGTTTACGCCGACGCTTTGATTGTTTTTCGAGGGATTTATCCTTCATTCCATCCCCGTGTTCCTCGTTGTTGCTACCTTTAGGGGTATCCACCATGTACACATCATGAGATGAGGTGGCTGTCCAATGCCCTATAGGCGTTGGTTCATCTGTGTCTCCTGCATCGTCGTCCATGCCGTCGATGTCTTCGGAGTCAAAGTTGAGCACGTCGTTTAAATTACCGACGGTGGCTACCAAATGGGTGGTGGGTGGGCTTTGAATTTCTTCATCGTCCGCATCCCATCCTTGGTGACCATAGTCCGGCCAGGGCTCTCCTGATAAAGAGAGAGACTTTAGTGAGTTCAGGATGTCGCCGAAGGGCGAGTGCTGAAAGATGTCCGCGGCGGTGAACTCCATGATTGGCGCCCAATCGGATTCGATCGGCAGGGGCGCGGGGGGTTCGGAGTCCGGAGAGGAATCCGGATCCTCCGAGTCACGGGTCATGCAGAGTGCGGGGCTGGTGTTCGGCTCGATCGCCTTTGAGATCACAGCCCCTGAGGTGGCGTCCAACCGCTCATCCTGGATTGGCGCAGCAGGCTCTGAATTAAGGGTCGGGACCAACGCGCGTGCGGCCTCCAGGACACTGTTCGGCGGCAGAGCTAGATCATGCCCATCGAGACAGTGTGGCATGCTTGGCTGTGGCTCGAATCCGTCGAAGATCAAGTCCCCGCGGATGTCAGCCGTGTAGTTCAAACTTCCAAACCTGACCTGATGGCCAGGGGCGTAGCTTTCGATCTGCTCCAAGCGGCCAACCGAATTGGCCCGCAGTGCGAAGCCACCGAAGACGAAGATCTGCCCGGGGAGAAAAGTCTCACCCTGGACCGCATCGTCGTTGATGATCAAAGGAGCCATCGGGCCTAAAAGTGACGACACAGAGGAACTCTCAATGAAAGCACCAATGTCGGTGTCAAAACCGGCAGATCTCGGGTAGGGGGTCCCAAACCGTGCGTCTAGGCGGATGGTAATAGGAGACAAGGGACACAATGTTTTACCCAGGTTCGGGCCCTCTTGATGGAGGTAAAACCGTACGTCCTGCTTGATTAATATTGATGATATGGCTAGTACAGGAGTAGATCTACCACGAGATCAAGGAGGCTAAACCCTAGAAGCTAGCCTATGGTATGATTGTTGTATGTTGGAGTTGTCGTCCTACGTACTAAAACCCTCCGGTTTATATAGACACCGGAGAGGGTTAGGGTTACACAAAGTCGGTTACAATGGTAGGAGATCTGAATATCCGCTTTGCCTAGCTTGCCTTCCACGCAAAGGAAAGTCCCATCCGGACACGGGAGGAAGTCTTCAATCTTGTATCTTCATAGTCCTGGAGTCCGGCTGAAGGTATAGTCCGGCTATCCGAACACCCCCTAATCCAGGATTCCCTCAACCCATTAATGGCTCGTTATTCCATTGGGCCGTTTCCAGCTCAAGTTATCTTTCGGCCTTCTCAGGGCCCATTGATTCTTGGGCTCATTTGCAGCATTCGGTTACATAAGGCCCGTTACTGTCATTTTCTGCTTGTGGGCCAAATTCAGCCAGTCGTTACAGTTGGCCCGTTTGCGGACCGTTAATACGTTGGGCCGTTTTCATGTCAAAAAAACCCGTTGGGCTGTTTTCATAGAGTTATCAAATACGGCCTATTAACGGCCCGTTATGGTCCATGAATAGTACGGCCCATGATTGTGAAATGATGATACGCCCCGTAGAAGGCCCATGGATCCTACGGCCCGTATGAGGCCCATGGATAGTACGGCCCGTAGAAGGCCCATGGACCCTAAGGCCCGTATAGAAGGCCCATGGATCCTACGGCCGGACGAATGCCCATGGATCATATGGCCTGCAGGAGGCCCATGGTTACAACAGTCCGTGTGTTGCCATGATTAGTTTGGCCTAGTTACCAAAAATAGGCTATTGTGGCCACTAGAAAAAACAGAAAAAGAACTGCAGTGACTACAAGCAAACAACTAAACAAGACAATAAGGAAATAAATAAGCAAGCAATTAACGCTAGCCCATTACCGCTATTACACATATTACATCCATTGGGCATCAAAGTTCGCCACCAGTGCAAATATAGGGAACAAAGCAGCACATTACATACGCTGGCCGTCAAAATTGGCCACCAGTGCAAATAAACGTGGCAGCAAAACAAGAGCATAACTGAAACAACTTCAGAAGAGCTCAAGAAACGTTATCCTGGGTATCCACCATGCTGGCAATAAGCTTAGCAAGCTGATTAGCTTTGTCCTGTTTGGCGCTAAAATCCTCCAACGCTTGTTGTTGCACCAGAAAGTATGCATCTGAATGCTCCAGGGACTTCCGCAGTCCTTCCGCTTCTTGTCGCAGCACAGCTGATCGATGTCTTTCAGCTTGTAGTTGAGACTCAAGAAACCGAACTGATTCAGACAGTGAGTTCGAATAGCTTGTGCAAGCGGTAGTGGCCAGTAACTCGAACACTAAACCAAGACAGGACTTTGGGGTTGTCTCGCTGTCTTCAAGATAGTCTTCCTTAGCTGTTTTATAAGCTTTGTGGGAGACCAACAAGGATGTGTCACTATCCTGAACCTTATTTGCATTACTTCCTTTACCATTCCTTAATAAGGCACTCTTCCCCAATATTCTGTCAGCATTCTAAAAGAAGAAACAAGCAGACACATAACAAGTTTAGCATGTACTAGTATATGAAACTCATTTCGGTGAACCAGTTCATTAGTAAGCTGGACAGGATTAAACTACCAAGTCTTCTATTGCCAAGTACTAGGACATAATGAAAGCATCAAACAAACATATATCAATGTCCTATGGTCACTACATTGTCTTGCCAAATCAAAATAGAGACACGGTTCTAATCATATCAGTTCAAGACAAAGCAACAGTGAAAGAATACAAAGCGTCGGAAACTACATGGCACAACAAGATTTCAGATGGGTACCACGGGTCTACATGTACAACAACACTATTGGCTCTGTTGTGATGCTAGTAATGTGCATGATATGAAAGTCAACTGCATACACAATTGGAATTGAAATCAACAGAGCTATTGATAAGAGCAAAAGTGTTAAGGAAACATGCGTGAACATACCTAATGTGCCATTGGAGTTTCCATTGGATCCTTCAATTTAAAAATAAGTTTGTATGAGTAAATACATTGATACAAGAGCAAAGCAATCATAGTTAAAAAAAGGCACGCCTAAGCGAGCGCTTAAGCGCGCCTAGGCTCTAGGCTTTGGCAAAACGCATTGTGCATAACTACGCATAATCTGTGCATAACTGTGCATAAGCATGCACTTTGGTCAGTAAAGCGCAAGGCGGTGGCAAAACGTACAATTAATGCCTAGCACTTTTTTGAACTATGATAGCAATGGAATCTTAAATTAGAACAGTTGTTCTTCAGGTTTAGGCACTTGTTCTACATGAACAGAGTACAGTAAGATGCAAGAATATAATACTTAAAAATAGAAAATGAGCTCATAGACCTTACCACATTCTTGGTTCGGGACCAGTACAGAATAAGGCGTTCCCAGTCATCGCCCAGTAAATGTGTCTCAGGAGAATGTAAGGGAATTTGATGAGTTTCTTTGCCAGTGTAGTACGTTTTCTTCAGGTAATTCCGATACTGCCACCAAGCATTCTTGAAGATAGAGGATATATTAGCACAGGTTACCTCATCCCGAGTTTCTAAATCGGTCCTTCTCTATAGAGAAAAATGGGAAAAATTTGTTGTATTATAACCATCATGGAGGTAGGATGTATGGGACGAAGCAAAGTAATTGCCATGAATAACATTACTTACACATAACTCTTGGACAAACACCTGCAACTGGCATTTCCCTTCATCTTCAGTATAATATTTCCAAGATGGGAAGATACGCACATACGATTTAACAACATCAAATGCGATAGATGCTAAACTACGACTAGCTGGTTGTGCTTCCTCCACAGGAATAGGCGTACTAACTGGCGGAGTTGGGGTTCGCCGTGATAGTATTGGCCCTTTGGGCACTGGAGTTGCCTTATTAACTGCTCTTGTTTGGGAGCTCTGTGGTGGAGATGGTGCTGTGTCAACAGGAACTGGGTTACTATCGGCTGGGGTTGGGGTTAGATTGGGTGAAGCTGGTTCTCTGTCCATCGCAGTAGGGGTACAATCTGCGAGAGTTTGGGTTACGTGTGGTAGGGTTGGTTCTTGTGCATGTACAACCGGGGTGCTATCTCCACCAAGAGGTAGCATTGTTTTATTTGAAGACCGTGTTTTTAGTCCGCTAGATACTGGCATCACCCGCTCTAATTCAAACGGCTGATAAACAGGAAACATAGTTGAATGTACAGACATTGTATGAGAGACAGATGCAATAGATAGTGTGGAAAAAAAGAGGACATGAAATAGTTGACATGTATATTGTTTAACTAAAACGGACAGCATGACATAATTTCACATATATGATGTCTATCTAAACTGGATATCATAGCATAACATAATTCAAAGATATGATGAATAACTAAACAGGATCGCATGACATAATTCACCTACATGTTATCTAAGTAATCAGGATCGCATCATTTAATTCACATATGTGATTTATATGCTAAACAGAGGGCATTCGATATGATGTCTGAACTAAGAAAATGGTGTTGAATATTGTGTATATGATGTCTAAACTATGCAATGCAGGACACCGTATGCATGATATGAGCAATATAACCGTGCCAAGTTAGAGCATACACCTCGGTGGGGGAATAGGGCTGGTCATCTGTCTCTGAATCCATCTCTGAGGAGCTATCGGGACCCAACAAGAGATCTGCTTCGACAGGTAGCACTGTCTGCTCTAAAGGCCTTGTTTTCACTCCAGATTGTTCCATCTCCCACCCAAATGGCTGATTCACAGGAAGAGTAGTTTAATGTACAAACATTGTCGACAAATGGAAATGTAATGAAGAAAAGGATGGGCAAGATATCATTCAAATATATGATGCCTGGTTAAACAGGATGGCATTGCACATTTCACATATATTATGGCTGGCTAAAAGACATGAGACTGCATAATTCCCATATATGATATAGAAACTAAACAGGTGGCATTACAGAACATGTCTAAACTAATCAGATGACATATATGATGTCAAAAGTAGGCATTGCAAGGCAACATATGCATGATATGACTAACATCATCATGCCAAGGTAGAGCAAACACCTTGGGGGGGGGGTAAATAGGAGTGGTCAGCGGCGTCTGAATCCGCCTCAGAACAAATATCTTCCTCTCGATTACAATCTGGAGAGGGGTAGGAAGGGTTTGCCATTGAACCCACCATGGAGCGATGTATGCATGACATTGTATTGCCGCGCAAAACTCTTCTCTTTTTCTCAACATGTTCAGCATGACTGTGTACAATATCTGACATGCATACGAAAAAAAGATGGTGAGATTATGTAAGGAGAGAATGCAGAAATTTAGAGTGATGGTAACAACCAGTGGATCGACGTTTTTCCGTTGAACCAAAATAGCCCTAATGGATCGACGTGAATGTATAGTAATAAGTGATGCAACAAGTGTACAACCTCTTTGTCGTAGCCATGTCGACCTCAGCATCATTGGGTTGGTCGTTGAAGGAGTTGAGGCAGAGGTGGCTGTCGGAGGTGTGGAGGAAGATTTGAGGAATCTGTAGACGGCGTCCAGGGCACTGCTCTGTTGTGATGGATCGTTCTGTCATTGGAGCAGCTCGGGTGAGCCGTAAGACGTCAAGGCTGAAGCAGCACAAGACAGACATCGTCAATATCAAGTGGGATTCTAATAGCATCTCCAATAGATGATGTAAAATGGATGTAAAATTAACATCACCAAAAACCACCTGATTACAACAGATGAGGTAAAAACTGTTGACTCTGAACTTAACTTTCGAAACTGAAATTTACTGTGGAATCTGAATGCTACTGTTGAAACTGAACGCAATGGTAGAAGAGAGGCACTTGACATGTAGTTTAGGGAGGGCCTGCAGTTCATCTTCAACCTGCACCCCCCTGAGCCGCCAGCCACCATCGGCCGAACCGCCGGCCCCAGCGCCACCTCGCCGCCCCGAAACAACTCGCCACCGCCGCCCCGGCCAGCCCTCTAGGCCCCCCGCCCCCCACCCTGAACCCTAAGATAGATAGTGGGGTACTTCTCCGGCGAGCCCCGTCCCCGCTGCGGGTGGTTCTTCCTTAACTCCGGCAAGCCCCCCCAACCCCTGAAAATCGACTGACCCAAAAGTCGATTCAGCCGACTGAAGTGTGGCTTAATCGGAGCAGAGCAGCAGCACGAGCGAGGGGGAGAGCAGCAACAACAGCTGGGCGAGCGAGCGATTGAGCGAGAGCCGGGGCAGCAGCAACAGCGCGAGCGAGCGAGAGCCGAAGCAGCACCAGCAAATCCGGCTGGTATGGACGCCGCCGCTGAAGGGGCCTCGCACTGGGGAAGAGCCGTCGTGGAGATGTCGCCCGCGGCGCTGGCTTCAAGGTAGCCGCTCCAAGGGGGTGCGGGATGGAGCACCGTCGGCGCCGGGAGGTCGAGTTAAGGAGAAGGTGCGATGCGATGAGTGTACAACCTCTTTGGTGGCGCCGAGTAGGCCTCGGCTTCGTCCGAGGAGCCGGTGAGGATGTTGCGGTTCCGGTGGAGCAGGTTAAGGCAGCGCTGTGGGGATGGAGCAGCCGCGATAGACGAGGCGATCGTTGGAGCAGCTCCTTGGAGGTGGAGGACGGGGCGGCTGAACCGGCGGGACGGCGAGATGGACGATGGATCCTCATCCGGGGAGGTGGACGAGGGACGTCGAGCTGTTGCGGTGGACGACGTCGTCGGGGAAGAGGCTCCGGCTGGGCAGCGGTCTCGTGGCGGACGAAGGAGGGTGGGGTTTCGTGGCTGGATCGGAGAGGTTATGGCAGCCTGGGATTTCGAATGGCGAAAAGGGGGTGATGGGAGGGGGTGAAGCATGACTTAGGGACGCGCTTGTCCAAAATGTAGGGTGTGTTACAAAAGTACCCCCCACCGATTTGAACTAGCGGCCCTTTCGCCTCAGGGTTAGAAGGGGGATTTCGCGTGTCGGGATTTGGTAGCTGGAGGGAGTTTGCATGCGCGTTGTAATTTCGGGATAGCAAGGCGCGGGTTGTGAAGGCGCCAGTTTTGGGAGCACGATATCTGTTTTTTTGGGACATAACAAGACGCGGGTTGAATTTTAGCGACAAGCCTAACGTG
Organism: Aegilops umbellulata; assembly: GCA_032464435.1. Taxonomy (NCBI): domain Eukaryota; kingdom Viridiplantae; phylum Streptophyta; class Magnoliopsida; order Poales; family Poaceae; genus Aegilops; species Aegilops umbellulata. Next base: position 229,883,715 of record CP136055.1, on the reverse strand, counting down.
TAGTAATATTGTACTTGTACGTACCAAATCAATTCGCACTTCCCTCAACCAAAAAGAAAACGAAAAAAAAACTATTCACACCACACAAAGAGAGAGTCTTGCCCCGTTTTACTATACAAATGCTATTTGAAGCTACTCCCTCCTTCCATCTATATAGGGCCTAATGCGTTTTTCGATGCTAACTTTGACCAAATATTAGAGCAATGATATATGACATGCAACTTACACAAAGCACACCGTTAAATTCATTTGTGAAAGGTTCTTTCAATCATATAATTTTCACATTGTGCATGTCATGTACTATTAATCGTGTCAATAGTCAAAGGCGGTCTTAAAAATCTCATTACGCCCTATATAGATGGAAGGAGGGAGTATGAATCCATGTTATGTCCGATTAAATTTTTTCGCTTGCTGTATAATGCATGTAACCTACTCATACCAACATTTTAGTGCATTCCAAATGTCTATACTACTACTGCAATTCGAACTAAATTTGAATTCGTTTCTCTATTTCAATAAGAATCTACAATCATGATTGTTGCCAACTTCAACCATCATAGTTTCCTTGCTATCCGCCAGATATAAATCGGGCGACTTATAATGCAGGATGGTAGGCACACCATCATCAACAACTCCATTTTTTATAAGAGTGGAGATAAAATATATTAAATGTAGTATAACATGTTCATAACCACACCATGTGTATCACCGTTATATATATTCACACATGCGTCGGTTTGAAACACTATGATAAATTCTTCAAATATCCGAATTCGCTTTTTTAATGAAGTATATATGATCTCTATTCGTATTTTACACCCACACAACCCTCGTATCTTTGTAGCTAGCGCTAAGTTTCTCTTGTGCATGCACACGCCCGCATCCCTCTCACCCTCCCTCAACATTCTCTAGCTCCATCGCGCAAATTCGTCTTTTCACTTTAGGTCGTTCACCCATGGTGTTTGTAGGCCCCCAGCTCCTTGTTTACGACACACATCGATCGATATGCCTCTCTAGCCAGGTGTGCCTAGCACAAACACAAGCTTCCCCTCTTATCTTGTCACCGTCCATGCCTCACTCCCACCACTCTTTTCATTGTTCTCGTACTCGCACCCTCCTCCCCCCTCGATATAGTATGCCTCTCGTACCACCTCCTACATGCATCCCTCTCTCTCTCTATCCTTCTCCTCGTGCCTCGTTTGCTTCTAACACAGACATGCATGTATACTGATCGATGTCCCAACATATACCTAGATCGACTTTAACTACCCCCCCATCGATCGACGTACCTCACAAGTTATGTCTCTCCTTTCTCTAACAAAGGGCGATTGATCTTCCTATGTACTTACGTCTGCTTACCACAGCCACATCGTCCCCCCTCATCATTCGTGCATGCCTCCTGACCCGTCTCTCACATGCACATGCACAGACAACAAGCAACCATCTCCTCTCTTATTGATATTGCGGGCGTGCCCTCCGTTTGTCTAGCAAGCCTATCCCACCATTTGTTAGAAGCAACTCCACTACCACCCCCTCCAACACTCTAGCTCTTTCTCTCTCCCAACCTTATTCCTCTCCTGCACATATGCATGGATGCCGATCGATCTCCCTTAATACATGAGGCAGATCGATCTCCTTAATACATGAGGTAGGCCTCTCTCCTCCTCCACACATATAGCAGCCATTGTACCTCTATAGTTAATTGGGCCTCCCTCTTCCCCCACCACACACCGATAGTCGAGCGCTGCAGTTAGGTATCCATGCCATAGAGACAAACTGCACATGTCCCATATCACGTTCCAGTAGGCCAGCCACTCTATATCTTTGACGTGGGCACATACAAATTCGATGGCACTCTTTATCGATCACGCGCGCACACACACACATCATCCCTCTCTTCGATTCTATGGACACCTCAAGCCGATGATACCTCCACTCTCTTCTCGTGGATCACCCCCTCTATATATATGTTATACCCAGGACTCTATTTCACACACATTGCATATGTTACCTTTTTTGATTGCCCCCCCCCAAAAAAAACTCTCAAGAACTCGCACACTATATCTCTCTAGGTTTGTATCTCCCTCACACAACCCCACGTAGGTGGTGTACGTATACAAGAAGAGAATAGGTGCACCGTGCACGTACTCATGCTTCGTGCCTAGCCACACCCGCGCGGGTACACGGTGGAGCTCATTTCTTTACGAAATGGCAGCCCACATGCTAATTTGAACGCATGTAGCGGTTGTTTACCTAGGGAGGTCGTGTACCACGCGTGCACGAAACAAAGTTCGACTTGACGCGTTGCCCCGTTATTTTTAAATAAAGTTATAGCGCTCAATGGCACGTACACATAATATAAAATGATTTTTATGGACAAAAAGGTAGTCCGCTCACTATATACAATGGAGCCTACCTGCCTGGTTTGTCGCTCTTCAGAGAATCTCAAACAAGGCTGCGGTGGCCTCTCTCTCTCTCTCTCTCTCTCTCTCACCGTTGGTCACTGATCCGGCCGCATCCCGTCCGCCGGGGGAAAGGGAGGAAGTGCATCGTTTCTCCGTTCGACGGCGCCGAGGCAGCACGTCCCGATATGCGGTACACGCCATTCTCTCTGACCAAGCTCCGGCGCGGAAGGGCCTACGCCACCTGCTCGCAGATTCCGCCCGCCGCCGCTCACCTAGTTACATCCCGACGACCTCCAGGTATCCCCTCTGTCCTTGCTCCACTGCCCGTCTTCCCACGTCGCTGCATGTGGATCTTCCATAGTTCTTTGCCCAAAACGTAGCTCGTCCGGCGTACTTTCCATATTGCATTCTCGTCCTCACACCGTTTTAGACAAACACAACCGTGTTGTTATCTTTCCTTAGGAGAAGGAATATGCTTCTTTTTTTCGTCGCATGTGTCATCAACTATTATTGGCCAGTAATTGTTTCCTTTCTACCTCTTTTTTTGCAAATAGTGCTATCCATTTCACCTCGTTGCTATTGCGACCTTTTGGTGAACTGCACAAAACACTTTTTTCTTAAGAGTGTTTTGTGCAGTTGTACTAAAATGTCACACGGGCAACGTCTCTACATTTCAGTGCGACTGCACAAAGGGAGATTGGTTTGACTCTATCCTCCTCATCCAACTCCGAGCCTAATCTTCTCCAACTAGTTAGTCTTAAGAGAGACTGCAGGTGACCGGCTTCTATTTGTGTGTTTATTGTTTCATCAGCAGTCCTCTATTATCATAATCACACTTAATATCTTTGGAACAGGGACGCTCAGCTCTATTTTAGTGGAACTGCACAAAATGATCGGAATGTTGCATGCTCCAGACAGCTACTTTTTTCCCAACATGCCTTGTTGATTTAGACAGAGCTAGGGGGACGTTGTTGCCAATGAAAGCATGGATCAATTTTAATTTAACACATTCTCACAACTCTGTCTTTAGTTGTGATGTAATTATTAGCTCTGGTCTGCTAATAATTGACATGCATTAGCAAGGAAGTTAATTTTTTATTGTTTCCGAAAGAGCATCGATGGCAAGACACGCGAAACAAAAGCTGAAAGCTCACACCATTGTACAATTTCATGTCGCTGGAAAATTATTTGTATAGTACGTCAATTATGTAAACAAATGATGGAAGCTTGATAGCATTTCCTGAAGCCTCTTCATCATCCGGTTCCATGTGCCATGCACAAAATTATACTCCTTCATTCCTAAATATTTGTCTTTTTACAAATTTCAAACGGGCATATTTTAGAGTGTAGATTCACTCATTTTGCTTTGTATGTGTACTCCCTCCGTTCATAAATATTCTATTCGTCTTTCTAGAGATTTCAACAAGTGACTACATACGGAGCAAAATGAGTGAATCTACACTCTAAAATATGTCTATATACATCCGTATGTGCCAGTCCATTTAAAATCTCTAAAAAGACAAATATTTGAGTAGTCACTCGTTGAAATCTCTAGAAACACAAATACTTCGGAGTATATTTAAGAACCGGGGGGTAGTGCACAACCGCATGGGAGACTTAGCCTGGTCGTTGCGCCGCATTAATAGTGAGTAATGAGCAGTCAAATCATAAGCCACACCTTTCCCACTGTAAGTTGCTCTGAAGAAGCAACCATCAATACGCTCTTCTTTGAATCCGTTCATACTACTCCATCTGTCACTGTTTATACAGCGCGCTTCAGAAAAAAGAAAAAAATCTGTGGGACCGAGGTGACTAGCGATCGTCCTGAAAAATAGCATTGGTAGTTATAGCACGGTGTCTATTACTAGAGGGAATAATGCGTACACACATGCATGCAGTGCTTCCACCCCGGGTACACACATGCATGCACTTACTCCACTCCATAGTATAGTACATGGAGAGAAAATTGTGGACTTGATTGCGGTTACCACGCCCTAATTAATTGAGCATTAAACCAAACACGTCTAAAGTCTCTCTGGTGGTGGAAATGCATTGAGAGAAATGCATCATATTGAAGCGCGCCCTGTAAACTGTGACGGAGGGAGGAGTAGTATGAAGGTGCAAAACCAAGTATGCGTATGGCCAGTCGGTCAACGCACCTCCTCTTGGCATATCACTGACATGTGGGACAGGAGTGTGAGCAAACCGATCTCAATTGACGGCAAAGAGCCAACCCGCCGTTCCTTGAGAGAGACGAGGAGCGAGAACACACAGACGGGCTCGCACGGAGGCCAATTTATATTCGAGCATGGTTGGTTGATCGATATCATTCATTACATGTTGGGATTCCGTTTTCCGCCCTTATCTGGAATAAATGTGTACTTTATCAGAGATAAAAAAATAAGAGTATAGACGCTCCACCAGGCGGTTCTAGTAGTAGTACTACTCGTACTACTCGTACTACTGCGCTTGGCTCTTCGCCTCTTCGTGAAGTCGAACAATGATTGTACTCCGCATCTTGGGTACTACAGTGTATGCCTCTGACAATCTGACACCGAATGGACTGATGCATGTCCACCGAGGGTAGGTTGCATTAGTCAAAAGGTGTAAGCAAGCTTCACCTTGTCCTGCAAGCTTCTCCTCGTTCTGCGAGTTGACGGGACACACCAAAAAGTCAGTGGACTTCATAATACGCTCATTGCGCTCAATATATATATTCCGGTGTTTATACGGTCACTATCTCACCCTAACTGAGTATGTGTGTGCATGCACGTGTAGGTTGAGCACTTGAGCGTGACCGTGTGTGTTTCGTCGTGTGTTCGGACAAGCATGCATTAGGGCGTCGCGCGCGTTTTTGCGTCCATGTGTATGTGTGACTATTGCATACATGTAGGGGGAGTATGTGTAGGGGCCACTAAGGAGCAGTCAAATCACACAGTAAGTTAGTCGGAAGAAGCAACCATCATTTCACTCTTGAATAACACGTACGCAATATAAAATGGTTGATATGGAGAGAAAAAGAAAACCACTATATATACACTAGTAGGAGCCTAAGCTACAAGCTTTGCTTGCTTAGGTTGCTCTCTTCACAAGCATAGAACGACGGGCCTGATTCCGCAGCTGGTGGAAGGGAACAATGTTCTGCGTAGACGCGGTCGACATCGGCGAGGGAGAAAACCCACAGTCGGTGCGTCCCAATCGGGGGTCAACGCGGTATGGGCCGATGCCACGTCCCAACCACCCTTCTAGCTACAGCCCGACGTCCCAGGTAGTCCATCTTCCTTTTGGAGCCGGCTTGCTCTACTGCCGTAGCTCCATCTCCATGTCGATCTTTCTCTACTTCTACCGGCTTCTACTTGTGATGAGTTTATGTCTCATGAACTAGTGCCAGTACTATTATTCTAATCACACTTCTTCAATATCTTTGCCATGAGGGATGCTCAGGTAAATTTTAGTGGAACTGCACAAAAGCATTGTATGATCCGAGGGTGCCAGCCGTCTTTCCTTCGATAGGTTCTACCTGTCCAGGAAATTAAATCATGTTTAGGGTTTAGGGTTTAAGTCGTAGTGACCCCATCAGTAGTTTTTCTTTCGTACACGCTCTCACAACTTTTTTCTTCAGTTGTGAAGTAAATATTGGCTATGATCTGTGAATCATTGAGATGCATCAGCATGCGTGTTAGTTTTCCTTTGTATTTGATGGAATGTTGTAACGGGGCAACCTTGGAATAGGAATGAAAATGGAGTGGAAAGTTTCAGTTTTTTCTGGGAGAAAATGGAAACGGAGAGAAACCAACATTTCGTTTCGTTGGCTCGCGCCATCGAGCAAAACCAACATTTATATCACGTCTGTCGTGTTCGTGTCTCACCCTCCTCCACGGCTCGACCCCACACGGTCGCTCGGCATGCCACTCACCGCAAACCGAGTATATGATAACTTTCCCACCTGCATGTCGATGGATCGCGCCATGGAGTACTAGCAGTACTTGAAGAGATTGACGAGTTGGGGGAGGACAGCTAGCTGTAGCACGGACTCCCAAGAACTTTTTACATGCATGTTGTAGTCAGCTATTGCGACCTTTGAACACAGAGCAGCCGCGTGCACCCGGAAGCGGCGCGGGCGACGCTCTCTCGGCCGGCGCGCCGCTTCAATGCCGGCGCCAGTGAGAGGTCGCATCCGCTCTGGCTGGGCATGAATGCGGCACAGACCGTTTCGGGCGGGAAGCATGCGCGGGTGATGAAGAGGGCTCAGGTTGGTCAGGACCGGCCATGGCAGCGGTCTGGACGGGCGCAAACAAAAGATAATGTACGTTAATATTGCTACGTATATAATTAACAACGTAAATAATGTGCCAGTTGGACAAATATGATTGGAGATGGAGATGAAAATGGAATTTTACGTAAACACGGATATGCATGTCTATGTCTATGTGTGTGTGCGCGACGACTCTCGCGACCTGGAAGCGGGGGCATGTTTTTGATCGAGTTTTCTTTCTTGGTACGTTAGAAAATCAGTTTGTCTGATTCACATCTAGATGTTATTTAAGGATATCACATCTAAGCTCCCACAAGTATATAATGTAGCAAAAAAGAAACAATAAAACTAGGAAAAAATAGACCACAAACAGAGTGGACATCAACTTAGATGTGACATAACTATGTCACATCTAGATGTGTCCTAGACAGACCCTTAAAAAATTGTCCGCCAGTTTTCGTTCATTTTTTCCGGGAACACGCGTATTCTATTTAAAACCACTGCTATGGAGTTTCTCACGTCTCGCTCTCTCACCCTCTCCATATCAAAACAAGATGACAGTGTCCACTCTATCTCTCTCCTCACCGGTGGTCACAGATCCGGCCGAGTCCCGTCCGCTACGGGAGGTGAGGAGGTGCAGCGTTGACGTTGTCGCCGTCGGCAACGGAGGAAGCCGATGCGCACCGTCCTCTCAGAGCTAGCGCTAGTGTGGACGAAGATCCTCCGCGCCCTTGTTTGCTGCCGTCGTGTGGGCAGATCCCGCCCACCCGCCTAAACGACATCTCGCCCACCTAAGGTACTGGTCCAGCTCCCCAGGTCGCTGTGTGCGGGTTTTCTTCTATGCGACTACTCCCCAGCTCCCCATGCATAGTAGTTAGGGTTCGTTGGCTGGTCCAACATCACCTACTAGTACTATTATAGAGGAAATGCCACTCGAAAAGTTGTCCTGATTTATGCCTCGGTTGAGGTATACATGTTGTTTTGACAAAAAGTACATGGTGGTTGTGCGGTCATTGTCCATATGGTGGTAGTACTATCACTGGTTAAATGAAGAAATGTTTTTTTCTCGGGTATCCTGGTTTAGTTCACATCAAGATAATTATGATGCTTCTGTTTGTTGGTGTACTTTTCATTAATTCTTATTGACAATTGAGATGTCGTTGCTAACCCTTTTTATATTTTTGGAAACAGTGATGCGTGTCTCCATACCCGGGCATGTCTTCCTCAATTTTAGTGGAACTGCACAAAATTGGATGGCCATTGTTGTTCCGCCTCACTGTCCTCTGCCATGTGGTTCTTCCTTCCTCGAGCTTGATTACTGAGAAGAAAGAGCCCACAGTGAGGATTTGTCGAACTTCATAGGTGCCTCACCCAAACTTGATGCCAAATGGATGATGCATCACCATGATGACCTATCGATGCTCATGGTTGCACCTCATGGTTGCGTCGGCTGGTGAAGCTGATCGATTTTCAATGAAAAACAAGTTGTCTTCCATCAGTGCTCTTTGCTTGTTATGCACAAAGATGATATCCTTCGTCAGTTCACCTTGGTTGCGTTTGAGACGCAATCGTCTTTCACGTTGTGCAATTTTATCACACAATTGGCTATGAACCAAATGTTTCCTTGAAGAAGGATCAACGTTGGTACTAAGAGCATAAGTTTTGTATTGATTTCTAAGCCTTCTCACAACTTTGTCTCCAGCTCCCCTGTAATTTTGTTTGTCCATCTATTAAATTTGATTTAGAAAATGGTGTTGTCGGCGTTCTGGGAACGGGGGTCCCCAGACTTGCCTACCTGCGACCTGCGGCGTGGCCCAAGTGGGGGCCCAGCATGGCCCATCTTCATCAAGCTCAAGCTCAAGACCCTCGTGAGGGGCCAAGCCTCGCGGGGCGGATGACAGGAAGCCTCCCCAAGGGCGTCCTCATCAGGTAGGCTCGCGAGGAGGCGGAGAGATCAATGCAGGGGTACCTCGTGAGGATCCCGTGACGCAAGCCATGACGATCAAGGCCAGGCGGGCGCCGGCCTGGGCAGAGTCCCTGTTTCCCCTCTGGTGCAAAGGGGGCAAGCACAGACCAAGGCATCATGCAAAGGTTACAATTTCGGAGCAACGAGACCAAGACCAGCCGGACGGCCGGACGGAGGTCACCGTGGAGCCCAAGACGGCGTCACCACCAGTGCTTTTGGCAGCCGAAGACCACCTTTGGTCAGGATAACTTGTACTAGATGTTCCCCTTCAAAATGGCCAATTGTTGGCTCCCTTGCCGCTCATTATTTGGGGAGAGGCCCAGGGCCTCTATAAATAGAGCTAGCCACCAAAGAGAGAGGGGGAGAGAGAGAGAGAGAAAGCGGAGAGAGCCCAAGAAGAGAGGCAAAGTAGAACGCATAGCCTCAGCTCAAGAACACCGATCGCGAGGCTGTTCTTCCCTTGTATTGTTCATCATCAGCCCGAGAGGCAATCCACCACACGACACACTGGAGTAGGGTATTACAACACAACGGTGGTCCGAACCAGTATAAACCTCGTGTCCCTTGTGTTGTTCATCGTCTTTCCATCTTAGTTCGCACGAGAGGATCAGACGTAGATCGGTAGGGGAGAGATCTCCGCGCGCACCCTAGTGTTCGAACCTCAAGGGTCTGCCGAAACCCGAAATCCGACATTTGGCGCACCAGGTAGGGGTGCGCCGGAATCTTTCTTCCGTTGTTCGCGTGTGATCTTCCGTCGTGTCCATGGCTGACGCTCCTCGGGCTCGCACCGAGCGCCGGGCTTCTCTCGCCACCCGCGTCGCCCAGATGGCGCCCGTCGGTGGCCCCCCTCGTCGTTCCCCGTCACCTGCCGCCAACGCTGCCACCAGCTCGGCGGGGACGAGCAGCAGGCCTTGTCCCAGCATCCTTCGGTGCGGCAGGATGGCCGCACTGCCACCCCATCGCTAACCCCAGCTGGCTCATCGTCTCATGCCCGTCGCGCCCCCATGGATGCGCGCACCTCGCTGCTCCTGGCAAAAGAGCTTCTCCGTTACCGCCCCGTCGACGACCTCTACGAGGACTGGCTCGCCCACATCACCGAGCTCGTCAGCGCCGCAGGGGGCTCCCCCTTACGGTCCCCCTCGCTGCCTCACCCTCTGTTCCGTGCAGGAGGTGAGGATTTGGAGGCGCCTCCACCACCTCCTCCCCAAGAAGGCACCTTGGCTGCAAGGCGTGCAGCCCAAAGGCGAGATCCCCCACGTCCGGCGCCTGCGCAGCAAGAGCGGAGCTGCCAGGAGATCCCACATCCCCGAGAAGGTGCTCGCGCGCTCCCAGCGCCGGTGCACCAAGATCGCGTCCCAGCGCCTCCACGACAAGACCTCGCGCTACTCCCGGCAGCGACGCGTGGTGACCCGCAGGAGCAGATCCAGCACCAACAGAGGGCGCCGATGTCCACAGTGGGTTGCCTCGCCTTCACCCCTGAGCTGCACGGCGTCACATGGCCAGGCAAGTTCAAGCCTGACCTCCTTCCTCGCTACGATGGCACGGCGGACCCCGCGGAGTTCCTACAGCTCTACGAGCTAGGCATCATAGCCGCCAACAGAGACGAAAAGGTCATGGCGAACTGGTTTCCCATGGCGCTCAAGGATGGCACCCGCACCTGGCTCCTGAACCTGGCTCCCGGCACAAATCTCCTCCTGGAGCGAGATGCGCACCCGCTTCATCGCCAACTTCCAGGGCACCCGCGACCGGCCCCCGGCCGTGAGCGACCTGCGCCGCATCAAGCAACAACCAGGGGAGACCCTGCAGAAGTACATACAACACTTCAACTACGCTCGCCTCAAGATCCCCAGGGTGACTGAAGAAGCTATCATCTCGGCCTTCTCCGGCGGCGTGCGCGACATCAAGATGAAGGAGGAGCTAGAAATCCATGAAGACCTGTGCACATCCCTGGAGCTGTTCAACTTGGCGACCAAGTGCGCCCGGGCTGAGGAAGGGCGTCTCTCCCTCCTCGAACTCCCGGCGGCCGACCCAGAAGAGAAGAAGCTCAAGGCCAAAGATGTGAAGCGCAAGGGGGCTGACGTGGTATCAGCGGAGCCGGACACCAAGCGAGGCAGGGATCAGCCTGAGTCATCCAAGGGCGGACGGTACTGCGTGTACCACGACCTCCACACCCACAACACCAACGAGTGTCAAGAGCTCAGAGCCGTGCGAGACGGGCGAATCGGCCGACGCCCCGAGCGCAACGACAGGGGCTATGGCCGAGGAAGAGGAGGAGGTGGAGGACGATGGGAAGACCGTGGCCCTCGCCAGGGATGGCATGACCGCCCTCGCGAGGACCGTTGGCAGGACCAGCCTCGCGAGGGAGGCTGGAGGGACCAGCCTTTTGAGGACCGCCCGCACGGCAAAGCAGGCCTCCCTCCTCTGCCACCACCACCAAGGAGGAACGAAGACCAACATCAAGACGATGGGGCTAGGGGCTTTCAGGAGCCGCGCGCAATTGCTTGCATCTTGGGTGGCGACCAGGACCCAGCATCACAGCACATCTTCAAGCAGTTTGCTCGCGAGGTAAATGCAGTCCTCCCAAGGCTTGAGGCCACACGCCCTCTCAGGTGGTCTATGTACGCTATCACGTTCAGCTCAGCGGATCAGCTCAAGTGCGCGGCAATGGCCGGCGTCCTCCCGATGCTTTGCTCCCCAGTCATCAGCAATGTGCAGGTCACCAGGACCCTCATCGATGGCGGCGCAGGTGTCGGATCACGGGTTCCAGCAGACCCTTAAGGTTCGAACTTTGGGGTGCGCGCGGAGATCGTGCCCTCTACCTCTCTGTCTCGAAAGGATCTAACTACTGCAAGAACAACACAAGAGACACAGAGTTTATACTGGTTCGGGCCATCGATGCGGTGTAATACCCTACTCCAGTGTGGTGGGTGGATTGCCTCTTGGGCTGATGAGGAAGAACAGTACAAGGAAGAACAGCCTCGCGAGGGTCTGTTCCTGGCTAGGGGATGAACTGCTAGGGGGAGTTCAATCGCCCTTCTCTCTCTATGTATGCCTCTCCATACTGAATCAGGTTCGATCCCCCCTCCTCTGGGGGTGGCTAGTCCTATTTATAGGCAAAGGCCCTGGGCCTCTTCCCAAATATTGAGCGGGAAGGGCGCCAACAATTGGCCAATTTGAAGGGGAACATCTGGTACACTTATCCTGACTAAAGTTCGTCTTTGCCTGCCAAAGGCCCTGTGGTGACGCCGTCCTGGGCTCCATGGTGACCTCCTTCCCACCGTTGGACTGGTCTTGGTCTCCTTGCACCGAAATGGGTGCCTTTGCTTGATCCTCTCGCCTGCGCTTGCCCCCTTTGCACCAAAGGGGAAAGGGAGACGTTGCGCGGGCTGGCGCCCGCCTGGCACCCTTGGTCGTCATGGCTTGCGTCATGGGCACCTCGTGAGGTACCCCACCTTGATCTCTCCGCCTCCTCGCGAGCCAGGCTGAGCAGACCGTGCTTGAGGAAGCGTCGTGTCGTCCGCCTCGCGAGGCTTGGCCCCTCGCGAGGTTCTTGAGCCTTGTGTTGATGAAGATGGGCCACGCTGGGCCCCCATTCGAGCCACGCCGCAGGCCGCAGGCAGGCAAGTCTAGGGACCCCCGTTCCCAGAACGTCGACAGTAGCCCCCGGGCCCAAGGCGCGCATGGACTTGGCCGTGCTGAGAGGTGAAAGGGCAAGGGCGAAGCGCCGCGGGCCCTAATAGCCTGCGGCCTTGGGTGCCGCGTGGCGGTTGATTGGACGTGGGTGCCTTTGCAACTGCGCAAGTCATTAAAGGTGTGGCACCCGCTCGGGCTTTGTTCCTCTCCTTCTTCATCCGCTGCTCAGATCCCCTTTCTTGCGCTTCTCCTCTCTTCCTCCAAGCTTCCACATCTGCTCCACCTGCTCGACCCAGGTAGCCATGGCGCCTCGCCGTGCCCTGGCCGAAGCTTGGTTCTCGCCTGTTTTGGACTCGCCCAGCGTGTCGGAGGCGAGCCTCGCCCTACTGCTCCGGATGGCTGCGGCGCAGGGCATTGACGGGGCGCAGATGTTCAAGGTCGGCTCCGATGCCCCTGAAGGCCAGGGGAGCACCTTCTATCCTTTCTTCGTGAGCTCTATTACAGCGGGCCTGGTGCCTCCTTTCTCTGAGTTCTTCCTCGCCGTCCTCCGCCATTACAACTTGCAAGCTTTGCATCTCCACCCCAACTCCATTCTTCTCCTGGCGATCTTCGCCTACTACTGCGAGGCGCATGTGGGGGTGAAGCCTTCAGTGGCCTTGCTGCGCTACTACCTCTACCTCCGGACCTCCAAAGGTTCCCCTTCTGCGTGCGCGGGCTTCGTCGCGTGTGGCAGCTCCATGGCCATCTCAAATCCGGGGAAGAGGATCGAGGGCTTCTGGAGCAAGTGGGTATTGGTTGACGCCGGGCACGTCCACCCTCGGTTGGCCCTTCCCACGGAGCCGCCCGTGAGCTCGGGAGACTGGTGCCGAGTGGAGCTCACGGATCCCCGCGCGAAGTCGACGCTGGCAAAGATGGACGCCGATCTGAAGCCAGCCAACATGGCGACAGCGAAGCTGACCGGGGCGTCGCTGCCGAGGGAGTTCTTGGAGCACCAGCTGGCTCCGCTTCGGCAGTACTCTCCCCCGATGTGGAGGCCTCATCCGAGCCCCGCATCCGTGGGCGAAGAGGACGTGGCTGCAGTCCTCCAATCCCTGGTCGGGGCCGAGATAGCAAGGCTGGAGGGCGCACCTTCGCCCCTGTTCCTCCGCGACGATTGGGAGCAAGCGGTGAAGTCCATGCCCGTCTTCAATGGGGACGGGCTCGTGCCCGTGGTGGCTCCCGAGGATCTGGTGGATGTGTCTTCCGGCAACTCCAGTGGAGGAGCGGGCGAGGAGGAGCGGGAGGGAGGTCCCGACTCCGAGGCGACTAACGGAGAGTCTACGGCTCCCCCGCTCCAGCGCAAGCCCCGCGCTCTCCGCCTTTCGCTGAGCGATGATGACGATGACGACGACGTGCTGGGCAGCGGGAGCTCACCCCCCGTCCCGAAGAAGGGCAGGACCGGGTTGATTCCCCGCGGGTCCGCCTTGACTCCGGGGCGAACCGCTGACGCGCCTTCTGCTTTCGAGGTCGACCCCTCCAGCCGGCTCTCAGGCTTCAAGTTTGGCAGGAGACCGCTGGAGCTTTCTGGCGACGACCTGTAAGTGCTTGATCCTTGATCCCTGGTTTCTTATTCCGCTGACGAGGCTTGACGATTACTTCTCCTGAGCAGGCTGGCGCCCGCGGCGAAGAAGCTGAAGGGAGCTCCTAAGGCCCCAGCTGCGGCGACACCTCCACCTGCAGGGGAGGGCGACCGCGACGCACGGGCTTCTCCTGCCCACTCGTCCTTGCGGGGCTTGGCTGAGCTGGCCGGGGCGTCATCCCCCATGGCTGAAATGACCTCCGAGGTGCCCTTGCCTGGTGCTGCTGCTACGGCTGGGGAGGCGCAGTAGACTCCGTCTCGGGATACTGCGGCCTCGCCGCCGCTATCTTCTCCTCCCGTTCCGCCGGCCGCTGGTTACGCGACCCCTCCTGCTGCCTTGAAGTGCACTGATGCTTCTCCGCCTTCTTCTTCCATCTTGGAGCGGGCTGTTGCTGGACTGGACCGGCTGTGGCAGGATCCTCTAGGCGCCGACCCTCGCCTGGTGGCCAGGCGCCTGGAGCTGGCCTCGGGGTGGATTCGCTCTGACGCCTCGATTTGGGAAGCGCTAGTTCAGGCCTCAACGGCCTATGACGAGGAGAGGGAGGCTACCCTCGAGGCGAAGGCTGCCCGTGACGCGGCCCTGGGAGAGGCGGTTGGCATCCGCGGCCGCTGCAAGGAGCTGGAGGACGAGTTGCAAGGCCTTCGTGATCAGCTTGCAGAGGAGACCCGCCTTCGCCAAGAGCAGGAGAAGGGGGTGAAGGCCCGCGAGGCGGCGCTCGAGGACCGGGAGGCGAAGCTCAAGAAGCGCCGCAGCCACCTAGGCGCGTTGAAGAAGGAGCTGGAGACGATGAAGGCCGAGCTGGACGCCAAGGCCCGGGTCCTTGCCGAGGATCGCGTGGCCTTCGCGGACATGGATAGGGATGCCCGCGCTTCACTGAAAACGCTTTACGAGAGTGGCCTGGATAGCCCGCTGGCTGGTGACGGGGACGGCCCCGCCAAACTGCTTCCCTTCTTGGTGAAGGCTCTTGGAGATGTCGCCCTTGGACTCGCCCCCACGGCTGAGGCCGAGGCGCGAGTCCTGTCTTCTGCTGCACTGACGCGGGTCTTCGCCCATGTCTACCTTCGCGACCCCAGCGCCGACCTTGACAGCCTGCTGGAGCTGGTGAGCGGCGAGGGCGCCGCTGCCGCTGTCGAGGCCGTGAAGGGGCGCGCGGAGGCGCTGCTAGGGAAGTTCCGGGCCTTCAGCACCAAGCCGAAGCGAGGCGCTGCCGACCCCACTACTCCACAAGGCGAAGCGACTCCACGCGACTCCGCTGCCGACAACTGACTCCACCATCGTTCTTGTTCTTCTTTCGATTCTTGCACATGCACGACACCTCGGGGAGGCATTTAAATTTGCGTTTGGTACCAAGGCGACAGTATGGGTTGTAATATTTACTTTTAAGTTCCTTGAATTTTATGTTCCCCTTCCCTACTTGCTTATGTTCTATGCCGGCAGAGCCCGGCCACGCGCATGCCTCTCCCAGCATCAGCCCCGACGGGAAACCAGGACGGGACCAAAGGAATGAGGGGCCACGTGACAAGTTAGGCTCCTGAGTCGCGATGCTCAGGAGTCCCCCTTGGCGCGCGAACAACAAGTAGGGGAGCGTGATGTAGGTGATTTTTCCGTTCTACGTCTGTAGAGCCCGACCCCGCGCGTACCTCACCCAGCATAGCCTTTAGGAACTAAGGAGTGAGAGGCTACGGAGCCAGTTAGGCTCCTGAGTCGCGATGCTCAGGAGTCCCCCTTGACGCGCGAACAACATGAGATGGAATGTAGGCGGGGCTACCATTCTACGTCTGCAGAGCCCGACCCCGCGTGTACCTCACCCAGCATAGCCTTTCGGAACTAAGGAGTGAGGGGCTACGGAGCCAGTTAGGCTCCTGAGTCGCGATGCTCAGGAGTCCCCCTTGACGCGCAAACGGCCTTCGTACCTTGGCTCCGCTCGGGGAGAGACGAGCGATGAAACCAGGCCCGAAGGGCCTGGCTGGGGCATACGACTGAGCGTGACCCAGTCGTAGCCCCCGTGCCCAGCCCCCTCGCGCGGCGCTCCCGGGGGGAGGCGTTGCGATGAGGCCGGCCACTGAGCTCGGGGCTCCCTGAGGTTAATGCAGCCCGGAGGCCACCCTCAGTTGTTTATCACCAGCGCGGAGCATAGCGCTTCCGTATGTGTACGGGCATAGCCGCTCCTCGGCAGTGTCGTCAGCCAGCGCGGAGCATGGTGCTTCCACTGGTACGTGGGAGGGGGCTCCCCTCCGGGAGGAGCCCCCGGGGCGTGTACAGCCCCGCCCTGACACGTGGCTGGCACGGTAGAGCTAGGTGAGGTGTATCTGGGCACCCGTGAGCCAGCGCAGGACTCACGAGGCCCTACCTCTAGGCGGGTTGCGCCTGGCACTGGGCCGTATCTTGAGATGTGTTCCTGCAAAATCTGGTTAGATGCTGGCACTCTACGTCCTCGGGTCCCGGCCCTCGAGCTTGTCTCAGCCGTCGCTGGTATGCCAGGTCGCGATGCCGTGGACAAGGCCAGAGGGTGAGGGCTGGAGAGCCAGTAAGAGCCCTGAGTTGCGATGCTCAGGCACCCGCCCCTTTAACGTGCAAGTGGTCGACATGAAGAAGAAAAGGTGCCGAGGGCGGCATCAAGTAATCAAGCATGATACATAATTGGAGATAAATGCGGAAGGGATACACGCCGCTGGGCCTAGCCCGAGTGGCCTGGGGATGATGCAGCCCGAGGGGCGCCCCCAGCAAAGCGAGCTAGCGACTGAAAAGATAAAAAGGGATACATGCCACAGGGACGGACCCACGCGGCCTGGGAATGACGCAACCCTGGGAGGGCGCTCCCAGCTAGGAATGAAACTTGAAAGATGTCACCTGAAGATGTCGTCGGTGCAGTGGCGTTGGTGCAGCAGACTCGGTGGGCTGCAGAAGCCGATCCTCACGAGCCCCCAGGCCCAGGGGCCTCGGGAGGCTCCGGAGGCGCTGGTGGCTCCTCGTGGGCAGCCTCCATCTCCGCCAGGGCTGTGGAACGTCTGTCTTCTTGCGCCTCCAAGATGCTCCTCATGATGCGCTGGTACGCCACAGCCACGCTCGGCAGGCCATAAGGCATGCGAACATAGCTGTGGGGTGGTCCTCCGCAGCGCCCCACTTGTGAGGGCCAGAGGCGCTCCGCCGTGGCGATCTGATTGAGCCCTGGTACGTCGATGCAGACGCGCAGCCCACCATCCTCGCCTGGATGGGGAGCCACAGCTGGCGGGCGACGGCAACCTCTCATGATCCTTGACTCCTGTACTTCTTGAATGGCCTTGCTAACAAACTCCTGCTGGTCTGACCTTCTTTCCCTGGCTTCCTTTCGGGGGAAACGTGCTTCGAAACACGCCTCCACATGGTGCCCCAGCGCCTCCCTTGTGACCTTGGCGAGGTCGGTGGCCCTCCAGGTGAGAGCCCCCGAGCCCTGCCTGAGGAGGGCGCCGGGCGCGCTTTCTTATGCGATTGAAGGAGGATCCCCCTGGGCAGACGCAGGCCTTGAAGGGCTTGCCTCCTGAGGGGCTGAGCCTGACGTCGTCTTCTTCTTCTTGGGGGTGGTCTCAGGAAGCCTCCTGCTTCCGTGATCTGGGACTTCTAGTGACGCGGCCTGAAAGGCTCGCTCCAAGGTACATACTGCATCCTTCTCTTGACATGGCACCATGATGACGCCGCCGCTTCCTGGCATCTTGAGGACGTTGTAGCCGTGGTGAGTCACGGCCATGAACTTGGCCAGCGCCGGGTACCCGAGGATGGCGTTGTACGGCAGGCGTATGTGGGCGACGTCAATGTCGATGAGCTCGGTGTGGTAGTTGTTGCGGGCCCCGAAGGTGACTGGGAGGTGGACCTGCCCGATCGGGACTGTGGAACCGTCGGTGACTCTGTAGAAGGGCTTGGTTGGCTGAAGCTGGTCATAGGGCACTTGGAGGCTGTTGAATGTTTCCACAGACAAGACATTGAGCACTGCCCCTCCGTCGATGAGGGTCCTGGTGACCAGAACGTTGCTGATGACTGGGGAACAAAGCATTGGGAGGACTCCGGCTGTGGCCGCGCACTTGAGCTGGTCTGCTGAGCTGAACGTGATGACGCAGGCCGACCACTTGAGGGGACACGTTGCTTCGAGCTTGGGAAGAACTACATTCACTTCTCGAGCAAACTCCTGTAAGATACGTTGAGAGGCTGGGGCTTGAGCTCCGCCCAGGATGCAGGCAATTGCGCGAGGCTCCTGGAAGCCCCCAGCCCCCTCGTCTTGGTGGCGGTCTTCATTCCTTCTTGGCTGAGGCGGCAACGGCGGCAGGCCTGGGTTGCCATGAGGGCGATCCTCACGAGGCTGGTCCCTCCAGTCCCCCTCGCGAGGCGGGTCACGCCAGCGGTCCTCGCGAGGTTGGTCATGCCAGCCTTGACGTGGGCCACGATCTTCCCAGCGTCCCGGGTTCCTTCCTCCTCCTCGGCCGTAGCCCCGGTCAGCACGGTCAGGGCATCAGCCGACTCTTCCTTCTCGCACGGCGCGGAGTTCTTGGCATTCATTGGTGTTGTGGGTGTGGAGGTCGTGGTACACACAGTACCGGCTGCCCCTGGAGGATTCGGGCAGATCCTTGCCCTGCTTGGTGTCCGGCTCTGCCGCGAGCACGGCAGCCCCCTTGCGCTTCACATCCTTGGCCTTGGGCTTCTTCTCTTCTGGGTCTGCGGCAGGCATCTCGAGGAGGTAGAGGCATCCCTCCTCAGCTCTGGCACACTTGGTCGCCAGGTTGAACAGCTCCAGGAAGGTGCAGAGGTCTTCATGCATCGCCAACTCCTCCTTCATCTTGACGTCGCGCACGCCATCGGAGAAGGCCGAAATGATGGCTTCTTCGGACACCCTGGGGATCTTGAGGCGCGCACTGTTGAAGCGCTGGATGTACTTTTGCAGGGTCTCTCCAGCTTGCTGCTTGATGAGGCGCATGTCGCTCACGGCGGGAGGCCGGTCGCGGGTACCTTGGAAGTTGGCGATGAAGCGAGTACGCATCTGGTCCCAGGAGGAGATCGTGCCTGGGGCCAGGTTCAGGAGCCAAGTGCGAGCACCTTCCTTCAACGCCATGGGGAACCAGTTCGCCATGACCTTTTCGTCCCCGCTGGCAGCTTCGATTCCCAGCTCGTAAAGCTGGAGGAACTCTGTGGGATCAGTTGTGCCGTCGTAGCGAGGAGGCAGGTCCGGCTTGAACTTGCCGGGCCACGCGACGCTACGCAGCTCGGTGGTGTAGGCGCGGCAGCCAGCGATGACCGCGGGAGGTTTTGGTTGAGGGAGAGCTTGGACTTGTGGGTCCCCTTGCGCTGCAGCTGGGAGCAGCGCGGGGTCTTGACGTGCCGGAGCTGGAGCGGGGTCTCGGCAAGCCGGGGCTGGGAGTGCCCGGGCGGCCTCTTGCGGTCGCGGGACTTCTTGGCAGCTTCGTTCCCGCTGGGCCGGTGCATGACGGAGCGGGTTCCGCCCAGGAGCTGCACGCCTTGGGGCCATGGCATCTTCTTGGAAAGGAGGCGGCTGGAATGCCCCCAGGGCTTCGTTGCCCACGCGGGGCGGAGTGCGGCGCAGCGGTGCAGAAGGTGAGGGAGAGACCCCTGCGGCGCGGACGAGCTCGGCGACGCGGTCGAGCCACTCTTCGTAGACGTCGTCGACGGGGCGGTAGCGCAGGAGCTCGTTCGCCGCGATGAGCGCAGCTCGAGCATCCAAGTGCGCGCGAAGCGCGTGCGACGAAGAACCCGCCGGGGTGAGCGACGGAGTGGCGGTGCGGCCATCTCGCTGCACGGACAGGTGCTCAGAGGATGCTTGCTGATCGTTCCCCGCCGGGCCGGTGGCGGCGTTGACGGCGGGCGACGGGGAACGACGAGGACGCCCACCGACGGGGGCCGTCTGGATGGCGCGGGAAGCGATGGCGGCCCGACGCTTGGCGCGGGCTCGACGAGCGTCAGACATGGATGCGACGGTGTAACGCCCTCGATGCGGCTATATCTCCCACGTGTCGAGGCACGACTTAGAGGCATAACCGCATTGAAAGCAATGTCGCAAGTGAGGTAATCTTCACACAATCCATGTAATAAATAAAGGGGAAAGATACATAGTTGGCTTACAATCGCCACTTCACACAAGTACATAAATAACATCCATCATACAGATTACACTCAAGGTCCGACTACGATACCAAAATGAAAGAAGACTACCCCAAATGCTAACAGATCCCCGGATCATCCAACTGGGCTGCACTACTGATCATCTGGAAAAGAAACATAGTAACGGCCACGTTCCTCGTCGAACTCCCAAGTGAGCTCGGTCGCGTCATCTGCACTGACATTGTTGGTACCTGCAACTGTGGTGATAATATCTGTGAGTCACGGGGACTCAGCAATCTCACACCCGCGAGATCAAGACTATTTAAGCTTAAAGGTGGGAAAGGGGTTTGTGAGGTGGAGCTGCAGCAAGCGACTAGCATATGGTGGCTACAGCGCAAAAGAGAGCGAGAAGAGAAGGCAAAGCACGGTCGAGAAACTAAAAGTGATCAAGAAGTGATCCTGAAACAACCTACGTCAGACATTACTCCAACAACCGCGTTCACTTCCCGGACCCCGCCGAGAAGAGACCATCATGGTTACACACGCGGTTGATGTGTTTTAGTTAAGGTCAACTTCGGGTTTTCTACAACCGGACATCAACAAATTCCCATCTGCCTCATAACCGCGGGCACGGCTTTCGAAAGATAATACCCTGCAGGGGTGTCCCAACTTAGCCCATGATAAGCTCTCACGGTCAACGAAGGATATTCCTTCTACCGGGAAGACCCGATCAGTCTCGGAATCCCGGACTACAAGACATCTCGGCAGTAATAAAACAAGTCCAGCAAAACCGCCCTATTGTGCCGACAAATCCTGATAGGAGCTGCACATATCTCGGTCTCAGGGCACATCCGAATAAGTCAAGCTACGAGTAAAACCAGGCCTCGAGTTGCCACGAGGTGGCCCCGCAGGTTGCTCGGTTCGGGCCAGCACTTAGAGAAGCACTGGTCCGGGGGGGGCTAAAATAAAGATGACCCTCGGGCTCGCGAAAACCCGGGGGAAAAAGGGGTAGGTGGTGGCAAATGGTAAAACCAATGTTGGGCCTTGCTGGAAAAGTCTCATTCAAAGCGAACTGTCAAGGGGGTCCCATAAATCACCCAACCGTGTAAGGAACGCAAACTCCGGGAACATAACACCGGTATGACGGAAACTAGGGTGGCAAGAGTGGAACAAAACACCAGGCATAAGGCCGAGCCTTCTACCCTTCACCAAGTATATAGATGCATTAATTAAATAAGCGGTATTGTGATATCCCAACAAGCAAACATGTTCCAACAAGGAACAACAAGTCCATGTTCCAACAAGGAACAAACTTCATCTTCACCTGCAACTAGCAATGCTATAAGAGGGGCTGAGCAAAGCAGTAACATAGCCAAACAACGGTTTGCTAGGGCATGGATGGTTAGGGGCTGACATGGCAAAATAGGAGGCATGATATAGCAAGTGGTAGGTATTGCAGCATAGGCATAGCAAAAGAGCGAGCAATCTAGCAAGCAAAGATAGAAGTGATTTCGAGGGTATGGTCATCTTGCCTGCAAGAGTCTCAGAGTTGTCGAAAGCTTGGTCCTCGAAAGCGTTCTCAACGGAATCCTCGTTCACGTACTCGTCTCCCGGCTCTACCCAAGACAAGAGAACAAGCAAAGGAACCAATATCAACCACGATGCAATGCGCAAGCAACATGATGCAAAACATGGCAATGATATGCGGGAGGTGATATGCAATGCGTATGCATGCTCCGGAAGGACAAGGATGAACAGGGCATAATCTTGGCAAACCAAGCATGCCACTGGATATATGAGGTGATTTTGGTTGAAATCGATATAAAATACACCGGAATCGGATGCACGGTTTGCAAATGGCAAGCAATACAAGAATGACACGAAACTGCCATAAACAGCATGATGCTACTTAGCAAGCAACAAATAATTAAGCTATTGTACCCAAAAATGGCAACAAAGCATATGACAGTAATCTACTCAAGATGCTCGACAAAAGATGAACACTGAGCTACGGCTAAATCACATCATAACAGATCCAGACAAGCATGGCAAAAGTGCACAAGATAACAGGTTCACAGACTTTGTGAAAATAACAACATAGCAGAAACTAACATCAGGATGACATGTTCAGAGCAATGAAACAACATGCTACATGAACATAACATAGCAAAATAAGGCATGGCATGAATCTACTCAAAGCACTTGACAGAAGTCCCTTACTGACCATAAGCCAAAAAGGATCAGAAAATAATATTACACCTATGACAATTAAACAAGTTTCGTTACAGGTTTCAGACTTAGCAGAAAACTGGACATGGCAGAAAACTAATAACGACTAGGCATGTTCGTGAGCTCGATGCACTCACTACGGAGCATTTCATGATAAACTAAGTATACATACATCAAGAATACATGGCATAGTAACTAGACATGGCAAGAATAACATCATATAATGCAAGGATCAACTACACCAAGCTTGGCAAAATCGAATAACACGTAAACAATCTGCCAGCAACATTTTGTAGCAAAAGTAGAGCTCGATTGACTCAAGCTATGGCACTCCATAATAGCAAACAAAGGCATGTATGGATAGAGCAAATACTCAAGTTCAAACCTCCCTTACTGATCATGCTCAAATTATGCATGGATCTCTCAGAAACAACATGAATACATGGCATGAACATAACAGCAGTCAGGGACTTAGTGAAATCACAAAGTCTCTGAAATCGGCAACATCAGGTGACCTAGTTTGCATGCTTGTGCTAGTCACCACATAGATCACAAAAATACATGGCAAAATTCTCTGGAAAGGTAACATGGCATATTACCAAACTCATGTAGGACACAACTTCATAGGAGGCACACATCAATCATGGCAAAAATGACAAAAGTGCATGTTCAGATAAGATCCAGCAATAAACATCAACTAGCCCTCTTCTAACAGCATTTCGGGCATCAAGATGACTTCAAATGAAAATCATTTGATGGAACAAAATTATGTACTCTTCGGGGCAAACAAATTGACATATTATACACGCAAAACGGAGCTACGGATGCAAAGTTATGGCATAATGAAGATGTGATGTTGATGCAAAGATTCCTGGGACTTAGAGAAATGAGGGGGGGGGGGGGGCGAAGTCAACCCTAGTCGCCGGATCTGGATCGGGCTCCGGCGAGTCCGGCGACGGCGGCGGCGGGGCAGGGCCGGCGAGCAGCGGGCGAGCGGCGCGGACGGCGGGGGCGAGCGGCGCGGGCGGCGGGGCGAGCGGCGCGGATCCGGCGCGGCGCGGTGCGGATCCGGCGCGGCGCGGTGTGGCGCCGGCGCGACGGACGGCGGCGAGACGCCGGCGGGCGGCGGGGCGGCGGAGCCGCGAGCAGGCGGGCGGCGGGCGCGGCTGGAGGCGCGCGGGAAGGGCGCGGGCCGCGGGGGGCCGCGGTCGGGCCTCGCGGGCCGGCGGCGCGGTGCGGCGGCGGTGCCACGTGGCGCCGTCTGATTCGTCGAGCGGCGGCGGCGGACGCGTCCGGCCCGATCCGGACGTGTCCGACGGCGCGGAGAGAAGCGGGGGCTAGGGTTAGGGGTGGTTTTGCCCGTGATTTGAGGAAGGGGAGGCATTTTTATAGCTAGAAGGAGCTAGGAAGCTCCAAATGGAGAGCGGTTTTCGGCCACGCAATCGTGATCGAACGGCGGAGGGCATGGGAGTGACTTAGATGGGTTATTGGGCTGTTTTGAAGGGGTGTTGGGCTGCAACACACACGAGGCCTTCACGGTTACCCGGTTAACCGTTGGAGTACCAAACGAACTCCGATTGACCCGAAACTTGACAGGCGGTCTTCCGGTGCTATACCAAGGCCACATGTCAAACCTCGGTCCATTCCGAGAAAGCTTAATACCCGCTCACGAAGAAACGTAAAAGGGGACGCCGGGGGACATAGGAGCGCCGGATTGCAAAACGGACAACGGGAAAGATGCTCGGATTTATGAGACGAACACGTATGCGAAAGCGATGCACATGATGACATGATATGAAATGCATGACATGACCAAAATGCAAAACGGAGAGAACCCAACCACGGAGGGAATATCATAACACATAGCCGGAAATGGCAAGAGTTGGATTACACATATGGCAAGTTACATCTGGGGCGTTACAACACACCACCACTACGAGAGAACTCCGGATACTCGGAACATAGGTGGTCTTCACGCTCCCAGGTGGCTTCTCGGTCTGAATGGTGTGACCATTTCACTTTGAGGAATTTGATTGACTTGTTGCGAGTCTTGCGCTCAGTTGTCTCAAGAATGGCAACTGGATGCTCATGATAGGACAAATCTTCTTGAAGATCAATCTCTTCGAAGCTGTTAGCATTTGGGGTAGTCTTCTTTCATTTTGGTACCGTAGTCGGACCTTGAGTGTAATCTGTATGATGGATGTTATTTATGTACTTGTGTGAAGTGGCAATTGTAAGCCAACTATGTATCTTTCTCCTTTATTTATTACATGGATTGTGTGAAGATTACCTCACTTGCGACATTGCTTTCAATGCGGTTATGCCTCTAAGTCGTGCCTCGACACGTGGGAGATATAGCCGCATCGAGGGCGTTACAGACGGTCGGAGGAGAGCGGAGCGGTGGAAGACAGATTCTGGCGCACCCCTACCTGGCGCGCCAAATGTCGGATCACGGGTTCCGGCAGACCCTTAAGGTTCGAACTCTGGGGTGCGCGCGGAGATCGTGCCCTCTACCTCTACGTCTCGAAAGGATCTAACTACTCCAAGAACAACACAAGAGACACAGAGTTTATACTGGTTCGGGCCACCGATGCGGTGTAATACCCTACTCCAGTGTGGTGGGTGGATTGCCTCTTGGGCTGATGAGGAAGAACAGTACAAGGAAGAACAGCCTCGCGAGGGTCTGTTCCTGGCTAGGGGATGAACTGCTAGGGGGAGTTCAATCGCCCTTCTCTCTCTCTATGTATGCCTCTCGGTACTGAATCAGGTTCGATCCCCCCTGCTCTGGGGGTGTATAGTCCTATTTATAGGCAAAGGCCCTGGGCCTCTTCTCAAATATTGAGTGGGAAGGGCGCCAACAATTGGCCAATTTGAAGGGGAACATCTGGTACACTTATCCTGACTAAAGTTGGTCTTCGCCTGCCAAAGGCCCTGTGGTGACGCCGTCCTGGGCTCCATGGTGACCTCCTTCCCACCGTTGGACTAGTCTTGGTCTTGTTGCACCGAAATGGGTGCCTTTGCTTGATTCTCTCGCCTGCGCTTGCCCCCTTTGCACCAAAGGGGAAAGGGAGACGCTGCGCGGGCTGGCGCCCGCCTGGCACACTTGGTCGTCATGGCTTGCGTCATGGGCACCTCGTGAGGTACCCCACCTTGATCTCTCCGCCTCCTCGTGAGCCAGCCTGAGGAGACCGTGCTTGAGGAAGCGCCGTGTCGTCCGCCTCGCGAGGCTTGGCCCCTCGCGAGGGTCTTGAGCCTTGTGTTGATGAAGATGGGCCACGCTGGGCCCCCATTCGAGCCACGCCGCAGGCCGCAGGCAGGCAAGTCTGGGGACCCCCGTTCCCAGAACGCCGACAGCAGGACTCAACATCTTGTCCGTCGAAACGTTCGACGATCTCCAAGTGTCGTACGATCAGCTTCAGCCAACCAAGCCTTTCTCAGGAGTCACTGATGGTTCCACTGTCCCGATAGGGCAGGTGCACCTTCCTATCACCTTCGGACAACGCAGCAACTACCGCGCCGAGCTCATCGACTTCAACGTCGCTCACATCCGCTTGCCGTACAACGCCATCCTCGGATACCCAGCCCTAGCCAAGTTCATGGTAGTGACTCACCATGGCTACAATGTCCTCAAGATGCTAGGAAGCGGTGGAGTCATCACCGTGCCCTGTGAAGAAAGAGACGCAGTGTGTTCACTTCAGCGTGCATTCCAAGCTGCAGCAATCGAAGACCCAGATCTCAGGGGCGGGAGGCTTCCCGAGGCGACCCCCAAGAAGAAGAAGACCTCACCTAGCCCAAGCCACAAGGAAGCAGGCACCTCCGAAGGTATCGCATCAGGATTCGCGAGCGATCAGGGGCCGCCACCCTCTCGCGCATAGGAAGGCGCACCCGGCGCCCTCTTTAGGCAGGGCTCGGGGGCTCTTTCTTGGAGAGCCACCGACCTTGCCAAGGTCGCGAGGGAGGCGCTCGGGCATCACTTGGAGGGGTGCTTTCGGGCACGCTTCCCTCGGGAAGATACAAGTCAAGGAAGACCAAACCCTCAGGAGTTCGTCGCAAGAAACACCCAAGAGCTACAGGAGTCAAGAGTCATGCGCGGCAGCCGCCGCCTACCTGCCGTGGCCCCACATCCGGGCGAGGATGGGGGGCTGCGCGTCTGCTTCGACGTCCCAGGGCTCAACCGAGCCGCGTCTCAGGAGCGCTTCTGGCCTTCGCGCGTAGGGTGTTGTGAGGGGCCACCTCACAGCTACGTTTGCATGCCCTTTGGCCTGCCGAGCGTAGTCGCCACACACCAGCACCTATTGAGGAGTATTCTGGAGGCTCAAGAGGTCAGGCACCGCGCAGCCCTGGCGGAGATGGCGATGGTCCTGGAAGGCCTGCATGAGCCACCGGAGCCTCCCGAGGCCCCCGGGCATGGGGGCTCATGAGGGCCGACGTCTTCACCACGCATCGCTCGCTTCCTCAGCATCACTCCATCCTCAACAGCATTAGGTGACATCTTTCAGAGCCCTACTTTCAGCTGGGAGCGCCCGCAGGGCCACACTTTTCCTAGACCGCGTGGGTCTATCCCTGCGGCATGTATCCGTTTCTGCTATGTTCTTTACTTACTATGTTGGGGGCGCCCCTCGAGCTGCATCATCCCCACGCCGCTCGGGCCTGACCCAGCAGCAGTAAGTTCTACCCGCGTTTCCTCGAAATTGGATTTCCTCCTATGAGCTTAACATACCTGACCTGATCACCTGCTCGATCGACGCCTATCTGGAGAGCTGCTCGCTCTGGCACGGCGCGTGCGCACGGGTCCGTCCCTGCAGCGTTGATAAACCTGAGAGGTCGAGCTCTGGCTGTGGCAGCCCCGCACGGCGCCACCTGACCAGGCCCTCAGTTCCCTAACCGCTCCCTCGGACTGACCGTAGGTTGGCCGGCGGTCATAGCGACAGGCCCTGTTTCTCCTTGTTATTGGTGTGCAGGACCTACTCCCGAAGCAACGTTGGGGACATCGTGAGCTTTCTCTCCCCATCCCCGGCACGGACCGCTTGCACATTGAAAGGGGGGGGGTACCTGAGCATCGCGACTCATGGGCTCCTACTGGCTCTCCAGCCCACACCCCTTGGCCTTGACCCACGGCATCGTGACCTGTCATACCAGTGGCGGCTAAGCTCGCTTGAGGGCCGGGACCTGAGGACATAGAGCATTAAGGGAAGTGCTGGGGAGTGGGAAGAAGCTCGCGAGGGCCTAACTCAGTAGTGCCTCGGCCACCGCCTCTTGGACCGGGCGCCTCCCCGAGGAACTACATCGGACGCATAAGATAAGTCGTGCTCTCGCGAGGACTAGACCGACGCAGCGCTAAATCCAAGCCTTGTATAGCTCTGTCGCGGCGACGCTACCTTCCTTTCTCACCAAGAGAGGATTGCTTGAGCGCTAAAGGGGACCTCCCGAGCATCGCGACTTGGGGGCTCTTACCGGACCTCGGGCCGCTCACCTCCTGGCCTTGACCACGGCATCGCGACCTGGCATACCAGCGGCGGCTGAAGCTTGCCTGGGGACTGGGACCTGTCAGCGCAGAGCGCCAAATCCTTGTGAGGATAGAAAGGGGGAGCTTAGCCGGGACAGGACAAGCACCTCGCACCAATTAATATTAAGGATGTAATATTTACAAAAGGCACGACAGATACCTTACATACCCCCGCGGGGTGTTGCTCTAATTCCTCGCAGGGAACAAAAGGAGCTACCCCTAGGGAATGCTAATTACTAGCACCTCCGCAAGCGACGCCATCATCAACAGTGGGCTGGCCGGCGCCGACGCCAACCCCATCCATATCAGCGGCGTCGGCGACCCGATGCAGCTGCCCCACTCCGAGCGCGGCGCAAGCTCGGAGGCTCGTAGCTGTCGTCGCTCGTCTCCGGGTTCACGAGGAGTTCCGGGGAGCTGCTGAAGCCCTCAGTCCCTCCACTGCTGCCTGAGGGGCTGCAGGAGGACCAACGGGCGGCGCTGGACCTCGCCAGCTCGTCGCCCCTGCCGCTTCCCCTGGGGCAGCATTCCAGCCGGCGTCCTGTAGCATCGAAGACCTTAAAGAACATCAGGGAGGCCCTGTCGTATTCGAGATGGATCACGAGGGCGCCATCCGCGCGGCAGACCCGGGCGATCTCGCCCCAGCCCCGGGTCATGAAGACCTTACCCAGAGCGACGACTGCAACCTCCGCCCCGGTCGCAGGGGTGCCGCAGTCGGCGTGCTGCAGCCAGAGTTCCAGAGCCCCGCTCAGCGGAATCTCGAAGGGGAAGGAGGGAGGAAGACGAATCCAAGAACTTGGAGGCATGGCAGCGTGAAGCACAAACTCGTGAGAGGAACGCTCGGAGTGGACTCCAGGGGGGACGACACGCACCAACGTGACTCGCCGGCGTCGGCGGTGGCGCTGTCGGTGTTGCTCGGTGCCCTCCTCCCTGGGTCCCACAACATGGGCGAACAAGGCCAGCGGGAACCCAGGCGGAGGCTGCTCGTACCACGGCCTCGACACCTCCTGCCAGGCACCTTCGTCCCGGCGGCCGAGGATTGGCCGTTTCTTTGGCGGAAGGGGGTCAGGACCCTCTCGCGGGGCTTTTCCCTTCTCCTGTGTAGAAAACCGGTGGATCGGTGCCATTGGCGTGAGAAGAAGGAGGGATGAGGAAGAAGAAGAGAAGGATTTGCAGGAAGGGGCGAACTGGCGGGGCTCCCGCAGCCCCATACTTATAACCGGAGAAGACTAACCGCCGAGCACCACGATCGCAGGTAATCATGACCCATATCTCTGCATGCAGGGACTTGTCAAGTCGCGCAGCTGCCGAGGCATCGTGGGGAAGTGCAGATGCCCACGTCCAATCAACCGCCACGCTGCGCCCAAGGCCGCAGGCTATTAGGGCCCCCGGTGCTACGCGCTTACCTCTTCGCTTCTCTGCTAGGCCAAGCCTGCGCGCGCCTTGGACCTGGGGTCTACTGTCGGCGTTCTGGGAACGGGGGTCCCCAGACTTGCCTGCCTGCGACCTGCGGCGTGGCCCAAGTGGGGGCCCAGCACGGCCCGTCTTTATCAAGCTCAAGCTCAAGACCCTCGCGAGGGGCCAAGCCTCGCGGGGCGGACGACAGGAAGCCTCCCCAAGGGTGTCCTCATCAGGCATGCTCGCGAGGAGGTGGAGAGATCAATGCAGGGGTACCTAGCGAGGATACCGTGACGCAAGCCATGACGATCAAGGCCAAGTGGGTGCTAGGCGGGCGCCGGCCAGGGCAGAGTCCCTGTTTCCCCTCTGGTGCAAAGGGGGCCAGCACAGACCAAGGCATCAGGCAAAGGTTACCATTTCGGTGCAACGAGACCAAGACCAGCCGGACGGCCGGACGGAGGTCACCGTGGAGCCCAAGACGGCATCACCACCAGTGCTTTTGGCAGCCGAAGACCACCTTTGGTCAGGATAACTTGTACTAGATGTTCCCCTTCAGAATGGCCAATTGTTGGCGCCCTTCCTGCTCATTATTTGGGGAGAGGCCCAGCGCCTCTATAAATAGAGCTAGCCACCAAAGAGAGAGGGGGAGAGAGAGAAAGCGGAGAGAGCCCAAGAAGAGAGGCAAAGTAGAATGCATAGCCTCAGCTCAAGAACACCCCTCGCGAGGCTGTTCTTCCCTTGTATTGTTCATCATCAGCCCCAGAGGCAATCCACCACACCACACAGTGGAGAAGGGTATTACACCACAACGGTGGCCCGAACTAGTATAAACCTCATGTCCCTTGTGTTGTTCATCGTCTTTCCATCTTAGTTCGCACGAGAGGATCGGACGTAGATCGGTAGGGGAGAGATCTCCGCGTGCACCCCAGTGTTCGAACCTCAAGGGTCTGCCGGAACCCGAAATCCGACAGGTGTGGACTAAAAACCCGGATGGATGTAGTAGCCCTCCATTTTTATTTACTCCGCATATTAGATTTGACTGAAGTCAAACTTTGTAAAACTCTCAAACCTTTCCGACAATTGAAATTAAAATTCTTTATTTGTACACACTCTCACACGTTTCCGATAATTTGGCACATGTGTGGTTGTTCACTTAAGGGAGGGTAGTGTACCACACGTGAAGGACAGGAAGTGCGACCAGGACGCGTGGGCGTGGATCGTTAGTTCATCGAAAGTAGTACTAGTTTTCTTCCCTGTACATTGAATAAAGAGTTTTGTTTCGTACTTACACAATTTAAAACGATTGTTATAGAGAGAATAAGAAAACCACTCCACTATATATTAGTCATATACACGAGAGTACTATACGGACGCAGCTTCATTGACTTAGTGCACCTGCCTTTGGATTTATGACAGGTGGGTCCAAAATGTGGCTGGCTCACCTGTCATACAGCCAAAAGCAGGTGCAGTGAAGGCACCGGAGCTCAGTCCATACTACAGTAGTATATATATAAGCGGGAGCCTCAGCGCTTGTTCACTAGGGTTTGCACTCTCCACACGCTCGCCGCACTACATATATGTTACACGCAGGAGGCTCAGCGTTCATTTGCTAGGGTTTGCTATATTCACAGTCTCTCACCCTCTCTTCACCAGATCTAAACAAGACTGCGTTGGCCTCTTGTCTCTTTCTCCCCCCTCACAGCTGGTGAAGGAGGCGTCTGTATCCCGTCGCACCGGGAAGGGGAGGAGGTGCAGCGTTCACTCTATCGCCTTCGGCGAGGGAGGCAATCCACTGCCGGCTGCGTTGTTCTCTTTCACCCAGCGCTTGTGCGGGAGGGCCACCGACCCCTTCTTCCTCGCTGCCGTATGTAGTGTGGGCAGATCCGGCATACCGCCGCACGCCTTGCCACATCCCAATGACCCTAAGGTATAAGTTTCTTTGAAACCGTCGTTGCTCTAGCTGCATGTGGATCTTTTTCGATCTATAGTCGAATATAGGTCTTGGTTCAAAGAGGAAAGAAGGGTGCGGTGGGCTGGAGCAAGAATCTAGGACATGGTTCAATGAGGAAAGGAGGGGCGGAAAGTAGTATAGACTGGCTATCCAGCCGCTTTGTAGGTCGAAAAGGGAAAAGGGGGGTAACCCAGTACACACATCTGTAAGGAACCGATCTCTTTGTTGAAAAGGGAATGAAACTGGGGAATCAAGTAGTTTGTGCAGGACTAGATTTGCTGCCCTCACATAGGAAGAAGGTTCAAAGAGAACAAATATGGGACCAGCGCATATATGCTGCTTGGATACATACTCTGCATCACCCATTTATACATGTGGACGCACATGGTGCTGGCATGTCCCATACAGCTATTTTGCTGTTGTTAATCTAAGAATGCCGCCGGAAAATTGAAGCAATGCCACTGTTAAAAGTAAATTGCATTTTTTAACGAATGTTGTTTCAAGAGAATGTCTCTGTTAATATGAGTCAATGCAACCGTTTTAGAAATGCTACTGTCCTACTTTGTTTTCCATCCAAGATAAGTTAGATGCTTCTTTCTGTCACCGTTTATTTCATCCTCCTTTATCGGCAAGTAATTGTTTCCTTTTTTGCCTCTGTTAAAACAGGGGTATCGATTCAACTTGTTGCTATTGCGACATTTTGCTTCGCTACTCGAAACACTTATGTTTTAAGAGTGTTTTGTTTAGTTCAACTTGAATGTCACACCGGTGACTTTGCTTAATTTTGGTGGAACTGCACAAAAGGAGATCGAGATTTGTTTCCAATCTTTGTGGCGAGTTGTTTCAAATCTTGGCTTCAACCACATGATGTGCAGTGTGCTTTGAGATGTTGTTCTACTTGTTTTGGTACTGTTTTAAATAAATGTTGAATTGAAGTTATTGTATTGCTGTCTTTTCCCATTAAGTAGTGAACAAAAATGGGACCAACCCAGACATGATGCTTGTTTCTTTGTTACAACAAATTCAGCATCACCCCCTTTATAAGCCAGTAATTGATACCACTCTCAGAATTAACTACTGAATCTTATTTCAAAACTGCAACACTTGTTAGGGATTGGCGGTATTACCATTTTTGTGGTCGCATGTTTCATCCTCCTTTATTAGCCAGTAATTGATTCCTTTTTTGCCTCTGTTTAAACAGTGATATCTATTCAACTTGTTGCTATTGCGACATTTTGCTTCGCTACGTGAAACACTTTTCTTGATTTCAGTGCAACTGCACAAAACGAGATTGGATTTCCTATTCGTGTTGGCAGATTCGTATTTTATCTTGTCCTTCTCATGAAAGGTCAGTACAGACCTTAATCCACATGATTGTGCAGTGTGCTTTGAGATGTTGTGCTCCTTGTATTGGTACTGTTTTAAATAAATGTTGAATTGAAGCTATTGTATTGATATCTTTTCCCATTAAGTAGTGAACAAAAATGGGACCAACCCAGACATGATGCTTGTTGCTTTGTTACAACAAACTTTGCATCACCCCCTTTATAAGTAGATGGAAGCACATACTGTTGTTGCGCCCACTCTCCCCTGGAACTGTTTATGCTTTTCGTTAATCTAATGCCACTCTCAGAATTAATTAACTATTGAATCTTAGTTCAAAACTGCAACACTTGTTAGGAATGGTACTATCCTGCTTTGTAGTTCTTTCTACATGTTTAACCAAGGTATTGTTAAGATAATGTCTCTATTAAAATGAATCGGTTGCATTGTTTTAGGAATGGTACTTTTCTGTGTTGTCGTTCTTTATACATGTTGAAACAAGGCATTGTTAAGATAATGTCTCAGTCAATATGAATGAATCACACTGATGGAGAATTGCTACTCTCCTGCTTTGTTTCCCGATAAGATAAAGTAGATCGGTAGGTGCTTTTCTTCTAGGAGTACAAGTCATCAACCGTTATTTCTCAGTAATTGTTTCCCTTATACCTATTGTTGCTTACAGGGATATCAAAATTAAAGCTCGGTTTTATTCCGACTTCGATTTTAGTTGAACTGCACAAAAGGAGCCAATGTGTCCAAGGCAACCTGCTGCATTACTGGGTCCAGTTGGTCGTTCCACTTTGCAGAAAGAAACATTCACTATTTGCGCTACATTATAGAAGGAATGACCGAGAAGCTTTACAGAGTATTATTAGACATCGGTGACATGACTAGTCTGCAGCTACCATTGGCAATTTAACAACACATGGAGTGCCCTGGGCAAAAAGTGCCCAAACAAGTACAAGAAGCTACGACAGGACTCCACGATCATAGGCATTACATATTTTGAATGGGAAAAGCTTGTCAAAGTTTAATCATTGATGTTAGCAAGAAGACGTTAGTTTAATATATTGGAATTGGAAAACCTTGTCAAAATTTTCTCATTGATGTTAGCCAGAAGACATGCATTTGATATTTTTGAGTGGGACGCCCTTGCTGTGAGCAGCGTCAAGTGTTTTTTCCTATTCCTGTGTTCAGTTTAGAAGTAAATAGTTACTTTGCTAAGATATTCCTGTGTTAAGAGTTTGTTCTGAATATTATCTATGTAATGCCAGCCCTTGTGTTTGATTGCAAAGTTGAGCTTGGAATGTTGTGGCATGCGGCATCATGAGTTGTTCACCATGCCTTAGAATAATGCTTCGTATTGTTTTGCATGTCGATCTAATGCCAGTGATTTGCTTGTTAAGAAGATCATCCTCTTCTGTTGTTTCCGTGCTTAAGAAGTTCATCGTATGATGTTTCATTCATAGCATATACGACAAGTCGGGTAGGTTAGACGTGCAACCATATGATCTTCCGACCAACTCACGATATTAGGCCGTGATTAGATCGTGGTTTTCCAACCAAAACCGCTTGTAAAACTGACGCTTGTATATTAAAGCAGATGGTCTCGGGCGAAGGCGCTTGGTTGGTCGATTTCGACTAGTAAAATATCGGAAGTACTTCACACACGATAAAAATGCTGAACAACACTCGGACGATTGCTAATCCAGCCGTTAGCTGCTGTTTCAGCCTTGCCCATGGATGGCATGATACGCACGTCATGCATGTATCGTCTGGTAATGTCGTCCATATAGCAGTGCTCGTAAAGTATACACTGGTCTCTCAAATTACATGTGTAACCCGCCGGTTTTACTTATATACCTCGGGCCCTCGGTTTCATTACGCTTGTATTTTACTCGTTGCTTCCGATGACGAGTAAATTACACTTGTATGTTAATACAGGTTTGAAATAAACCAGAGCACCCAAGCGCGGCCTTACCGTTTCATGTCGTCTTAGTTTCTCGAAGGTGCTCATAGGTGTCCGATGATCCTGGCTTCCTGAATGAGCAGCAGGTGCTGTATCAGACCATCCGTAGGGCCCGCGAGGCCCTCTCCATTGTCCTTCGAGTTGTTGCGCTCGCCATGGCGCCAAGCATTGTTAACATCGTCAACGAACATGAGGATTCAGGAGATGACTCTATTTTGACTGGATGACACTAGGGACCCACTAGGGCCATAGCCGTACGTACGCAAGTGCCTCCTTATTATGTACAACTATATTTTTTTGCTTTCTCCTGGTTTCCTGACATCACGGTCCCACACCATTGTCAACCTGTGTAGTCAATATAAACGAGAGAATTGCACAAGGTGCGGCCGACAGCTGGGACCAAGCAGCTCGAGCAGTATTTGTGTTTTTGAGGTGTGAGCACTGCAGAGTTTTTCTTGGCGATGATTACGTTGTTGTTCAGAGGAGAGCAGGGTATTAACTGGGCGGGTTGTGGCCCATCTAGCCCAGGCCAGATATCCAGCCCAGATACTAATTTTTTCAAGATGAAAATGGCTAGCCCAGCTATACGTCTTTTTGAGGAATACCCAGGCAAGGTCAACTTGTTATACTCCGCCCCGTTGGGCTGCAAATCTTTCTTAGGAGGGATGCATTAGGCTTAACAGGAAAATGGGATTTAAAAATAATAAATGGGATGTAATTATAAAAACTGGGCAGTAACTATAAAAAAATGCACCAAACACGAAATTAGTTTATAAAGTATTATTTATGGATTTTGAAAATCTTAAATTTTCATTGTTGCATGCGCAATGTTTCGTTGGATTTTTACGTCATACAAATTTATATTTAATATGACTAGAAATTTCGAGATTAAAATATTTCGGATCCCATCAAAATGTGGGAAATTTTATTGAATTCTGTCTTCAACGGTTGGTTGAAATTATTAATCGTTGTCCTAGCTAGAAAATGGGCTATACTTTCAACAAACTGTAAATGGGCTGTTGTAAATTCCATTAGAATTCAAAAATGGGTTGTACATTCTTACAAAACGCAAATGGGCTATAAGTTCTCTGCCACACACTTGTGGGCCTACTAAGTGACGCGTCCCCTAAAAAATTAAGTTGACGCATATGCAAGGCTTTGTCAACTTATTATAGTCAACACACGGTTCTAGCAGTAGTGGCCGTTGGATGTCTATCCAACGGATGCCGTGCTTCTTCTTCAATCTCGGATATTCTTAGCATCGGCCGCCCAAAAAATGATTCCTCCCCCTGACATCTGGGGCGCACCGTTTCGGAGGCTGACCTGTGGGCCTACTAAGTTGGAGCATACCTAGGGCTTTGTCAACTTAGTCAATATAAACGATTCTAGCTTCAGTGACCATACGATGTCCATCCAACGGTCGTAGTGCTTCTTCAATCTCTGGTCTTCTTGGTCCAGCCGCCCAAAGCAGCGCCGGTCGTGCTGCCTGCTCCTGCCTCCCGTGGCCGGATGTGCTCCGCGGAGGCCTCACCGCCCCCATACTACTCCCACCGCTGGCCAGGCCATCCCTCCACTCACCCACACCCCCTGTTATTCTGCGGTGACGACAGCCTCACACCGCAGCCGAACCAGTGAACCCTCGTACTCCTCTTCGCACGGGCTTCCACTATTGCGTCTTCCCCGGCTCTTCGTCGTCCCCTTCCTAGGATTCGCTGTCGTCCACCGCCCTGGTGCTCTCGGCGTGGCGTGGTCAACGACCGACTTCCATCGGAAGAGTACTGTACGTGGAGAGGCTGACAGCTGAGTCCACGGTGGCCGCAAGGAAGTGCCTCCTTATTACGCGCAAAATAATTATTCCTCCACCTGACAGCGGGGACCCACCGGACGGGCCACCTTATTTCGCGAAAAAACGTTTCCCCCTGACTGCTGGGACCCACCGGATGGGCCACCGTATTTTGCAAAAAAAACGTCGCCCCCCCCCCCCCCGCTGTCAGCTCGGACCCATCGGAAATGCCTCCTTATTACGCACCAAAAAATGAATACTCCCCCTGCTAGCTGGGACCCACCTTGGTGGGAGGCTGACTTGTGGGCCTACTAAGTTGACAGGGATGGAGGGCTTTGTTAACTTAGTCAATATGAACGATTCTAGATCCGGTGACCGTACGATGTCCATCCAACGGCCGTAGTGCTTCTTCAACCTCTGGTCTTCTTGCTCAGCCGCCCAAAGCAGCGCCGGTCATGCCGCCTGCTCCTGCCTCCCATGGCCGGCTGTGCAGCCGCGGAGGCCTCACCGCCCCCTACTATTCCCACCGCTGGCCAGGCCCTGCGGCGACGGCAGCCTCACACCGCAGCCGAACGAGTGAACCCTCATACTCCTCTCCGCGTGGGCATCCATTGCCGCGTCTTCACCGGCTTCGCGTCGTCCCCTTCCTAGGCCTCGTCGTCGTCCACCGCCATGTTGCTCTCGGCGCGGCGTGGTCAACATGGTCAAGGAACGACTTCCATCAAACGTGGACTGTACGTGGAGAGGCTGATAGCTGGGTCCACGGCGGCAGCAAGGAAGTGCCTCCTTATTACGCGGAAAATAATGATTCCTCCACCTGACAGCAGGGACCCACCGGACGGGCCACCGTATTTCGCGAAGAAAATGTTTCCCCCTGACTACTGGGACCCACCAGCTACACCTTCGCACATAAGGAAGTGCGTCCAGGCAAAAAAAATGATTCGCCCCCCTGACTACTAGGACCCACCAGCTACATCTTCGCACGCAAGGAAGTGCCTGACAGTTGGGACCCAACTGGTCGAAGCGTACGTTGCGTTGTCATTCTGGTCGCGAACGTGTACATATATATATACTGGTGGATGTAGAGGCGCACACGTGTCGTAGTAGAGGCGCGCACGTAGCATGTACACGTACATACAGCGGCCAGGGTGCAAGAAAAAAATACGGCCACGTATATGTACATACGGGCGGGGTCTCGAACGCCTACTCGCGCATACTTATGGCGAGGGCTCGTTGACATGGCTGAGTCGGAACGGAGAAACAGCGTCATCGTCGTGTTCATGGGGAGGCAACGGAATGCATCGTGTTCATGGGGAGGCAACGGAATGCGTCATGTTCATCGGGAGGCAACGGAACGCGTGGGAGCCAACTGGCTGGGTCGGAACGGAATGCGTAGTCGTGTTCATCGGGATGGCTTGGACGGAACAGGCGATGGAAACGAGGCCTGGCGTACCGCAGAACGGAGGAAACGGCCTTGTGTTCAACCGGCCACTTTCGAAACAGGATCCTGTTCATCGGGAGGGGTCTGGCGTACCGCAAAATGGAGGAAACGGACCTCCTACGGTCGAAACGGGGGTCCTGTTGATCGGGAGGGGTGTGGCGTACCACAAAACGGACGAAACGGACCTCCTACGGTCGAAACGGGGGTCCTGTTGATCGGGAGGGGTGTGGCGTACCGCAAAACGGACGAAATGGACCTCCTACGGTCGAGACGGGGGTCCTGTTCATCAGGAGGGGTGTGGCGTACCGCAAAACGGGACTCCACGGGATACTGTTCATCTCCACTGTCGACCTCCTCCAGCCTCCACGGGCTACCGTCGACCTCCTCCAGCCTCCACCGCGCGCTACTCCACTGGCTACTATTCAACCACCCCTCCACGGGCACCCCTCCATCGTCTAGTGTTCATCCAGCCATCCACACAATGGGATCCTATTCAACCACCCCTCCACGGGCACCCCTCCACCGTCTACTGTTCATCCATCCCTCCACACCACGGGGTCCTGTTCAACCACCCCTCCACGGGCACCCCTCCAACGTCTACTGTTCATCCAGCCCTCCACCACACCATGGGGTCATGTCCATCTAGAGGCAACGCCACCGCTCACTGTTCATCCAACCCCCCTCCCCCCGCAACACTCATTGTTCATCCAATCGATCGGCTTCAGTTAGCAGCAGTAGCAAAGGAATCGCTCGATCGGGTTCAGTTAACAGCCATCGATCGATCGCTCGGGTTCAGTAACGCGTAGCCTGCAATGCAATCGCTCGGGTTCAGTTAGAGCCCAACGCCTCGCTCGGGTTCAGTTAGAGCCAACGCCTCGCACACACGCGCGTACGTGTACGAGAGAAACGCGCATCGCTTGGCCCCCGACCTCCCACCGTAACCGGGAACTCCCCGAAATTTTCCTCGCCCTCGCTTCTACCACGGTTTTTTCCGTCAGGGACGGCCCAAAGAATGTCACGCAGCTGCGTCTCCGGCCCACCCAGGACAAAAAGCCCATTTTCTGTCATGAATTTTTGTCATAGAAGTAGGAGCCCACCACATCTATGCTGATACCGGGTTTTCTCACAATTATCGTCATAGAAGTGTCATATGTATGACAGAAAAAAATTCGTTCGGCCCAAAATGTCACGGATGTGTATTTTTTTGTAGTGAGCTTAGCAGCCCCCTTCCAGCAGGAGGAGCGCATTGGGGGCTGCATGGAAGGAGCCGGAAGAAAGGCCCCTCCCCACATCGCATGGAGCAGGGCGTTACGTGGAGATAGGCCCTCTACCGGGGAGGCTCTAGTGATCCTTCGCCCGGGCAGAGGACCCGTGGTCGCCGAGGGCGCCGCTGGCGTCCCCTTTGCCACTTGGCGTCGTCCTGGTTTCCGGACGCCTCAACAGTGGTCGAGGGTGGCGCAAGGCTGGGCCCTCGTCTGGCGATATGAAGTAAGGCTCACGCCTGTGAAGGTCTCCGCTTGTGACACTCTCATGTAATAATGAGTGGGGCTGTACACGCCCCAGAGTCTCAGGAGTGCCGCCGTCGGGCCTCGGGGGCTCCCTCCCACGTCCTAGTGGCAGCACTTAGCTCCGCGCTGGTGAGAAGACAAAAAGACTAGTCTAGGCGCCGAACGCGGCCATTTTCTTTTAATCTCTTTTTTGTAGCCCTGCCTTCTGGCTTTGGATTTAAGTTTGAAGTTGAGTTTTCATTGGTATGTGCGGGGAGTGTTTTTCTCGTTCGTGCGATTTCTTGCGATCTAGTTCCTTGCCATGATTTGGAGTTTGCTCCTGCTGCCTCCCTTCGCGAGCCCCTTGCGAGCGGGGGCTGGATGTGGCGCACGCACGCCACACGCATGTCCTACCATGACTGGCAACTGCTTCTCGCGAGGCCCTCTCGGGCGGATCGGCAGAAGCTCATGGCCTCGCGAGCTGGTTTGGAACTTGTCTTGACTGAAGTAAATTGCAGCAGTAAGTTTGCGGCATGACTCGCGGGCTCGCGAAAACACATCTCGAGCTTGGCCTAAGGAATAGAGGCAGTAATCTGTTTACATGAGGGGCTCCCCCTCCCAAAATTCTCTTACAACTTTAAGGGCCATGCCCAAGCTTCCACATGCAGGGTTAATGACAAGGAAGTGCTGACAAGGAAGTGCGGGCTCAATCAGACATGTCGCTCACTGCGCCTTTCGGGTTGCCCTCAGACGCATCGTTGGCATCGTCGTTGCCATCACTAGCGTCACCGTTGCCGTTGACGGCGCCGCCCTCACCATCGTCGATCACGTCGCCTTCATCCGCAACGACCACCACCGCGTCGTCCTCGAAGGTGAAGGCCCTGACCAGAGCATCCACGTTGTCTTCTACCGAGCGCGCCAGGTCGCCCCGGATGGCCTCGGGCATGGGGGCGATGGCGGCGTCAAAATTGAAGTTGGGGTAGGTGTTCTGGAGGTGGCTGAAGATGCGGGAGAACGCATGCCTGAGAAGGCCCCGGCTCCTCTCTTCAACAAGCTCGCGAGCCCTCTCGGATCGATTCTCCAGGCGTGTCACCACATCGGTCAACAAAAGGAGGTGACTGGCGTAATCGTTCAAGTGGGGATGAGGGGCGTCTTCATCACAGATGGCACCCAGCGCCGCGTTGGCTCTGATCCTGAGGCTTTGAAGCATGTGGGTGTGCTCGTGCTCCAGCATCTGCTGCCGGAGCACCTCCTCTCCGCTCTCCTGCTCGAATCACTCGGCGCTGACGACCCGCCGCTAAAGAGAAACAAGCTGGGTACGGGCGGAGGCCAGCTCGGCCTGCACTGAGACCAGGGCGGCTGCAGCGGCTTTCTCGCGCTGCTCCACCTCAGCCAACTTCGACCTGAGGGCAGTAGTCCTGCCCACAGCTTCGGCTTCCACGAGCTCTAGCTTTAGGTCGTACCTGCCGACAAGATCTACGCGAGCCGCGGCCACCCTGCTGCCAACCTCCTTCTGGACCCTCGCCTCGCGCGCGTTGGCGGCATCCTCCGCTTGGGCAACCTGGCGCTCCCTTGTCTCCAACCGCTCAAGCTCAAGGCTGCGCTCCATGGCTTCCAGCGCCAGCGCTTCCTCGCGCTTCAGGATCTCTTCCTCCTCGGCAGGCGTCCCCCTCATTGACGCAAGGGTGGCTTTGTGCACCTCCACTTACTGCTCCAAGGAGGCACTCCAGTCTTGGAGCTCCCACGCGCGCTTCTCCGCGACCTCGCGGCGACGGTCAACTTCCCGGGTGTCGTGGAATTGTCACGGCAGATGTCCTCTTGCAAGGACTTAGTCGTGGAGCCATCGCAACTAGGAAGCTTAAAGGGGTTAACGGGACAAGGGACACGAGAGAGGTTTTATACTAGTTCGGCCCCTTACGATGAAGGTAAAGCCTACGTCTAATTGGGTTGGTATTGCTAGGGTTTCGATGACCAGGGAGCGAGATACGCTATGCCCGGTTCTCTATTAGGTGTTACTTGCCCTAAGCCGCCAGCGGGCCGTCCCCTTATATACACGAGTTGATGCCCTGCGGCCTACATAGTCTCGCCCGGCTCATAATAGTGTCCGGCCCGGTGACTAGTTAATCCTGCCTTACAATACAAGTCATGCCATTACGGCGGTTTATCACTACGGGCCTTAAGTCACCTGCGGGCTTTAGACCCTTTATTGAACCGCCATATTCATGCTTGATCTTGGGCTTCATATGATGTTTCACCTTTGCATAACCTGGCCCCTCCTGGGCGGCTTCCACAAATAGTTATATCCCCAACATTAGGCCCCAGATTGATTTGAACCGGTTCATGTCAATCTTGAAATACCTTAAAGAAAAGCCTTCTGTCTTCTGTTTGTGCAACGGTTATAACCCGCTGTGACGTCATCTTCTGGATCCGTGATCACTCATCGTGACGTCATCTTCCATTAAATTCATATTTTATTCTGTCATATCTTTAACGGATCTTTATCTTTACTGACCATTCCGAAAATCGAGGCGTCGGGGTCGTTGGATAATGACGCCTGGCCTCCTCGTTTCTCGCGCTTTCTCAGTCGGCCCTTTCTTATAAATAGGCACGACCCCAAGGTCTTTTCCATTACCCCCCTTCTTTCATCCTCTTCCTCTCCCTATTCCTCTACTGCTCGAGCTCCGCCGCCGCAGAGCTCCACATCTTCGTCGACCTTGGCCGCTGCATCAACCTGAACCGTCCAGAAAACCGCGGCGGACCTCCGCAGCAAACCTTCATCTGTAAGTTTCTTCCTCCCTGTTCCTCAGATATGCATTAATATTTTCGAGTTCGTCGATGTTCGCTGCTGTTCCTCATGAGCCCTTCATAGACTTCACCTCTGTCGCCCTTTTCTGATCTTAAGATGGTATAAAACTGATGCGGTAGCTGTTTCGCACTCATTTCAAATGCAAACAGATCCCGTTCCTTTGTACACAGGCCTCATTCGAGCTTATGAATTTATCTGTACTAGTTTTAGGTCTAGAATTTTTTTTCTTTTCTGAACAACTGTTTGATCCAAAATAATAGCTCCAACCTGCGAAACCTGTTTGTTCCATACTTAGTCAAAAAACTGCATCTGTTAGATCCATTTAACCATGACAATCCGTATGGCCGGTTTAAAAAGACAGCACTGATTGACAGCCTTGCCTACTCCTGGCAGTTTAAAATAACTTAATTGATTCTGATTCCCATGGCGGCTTAGATAACCAGATACAATTAGCCATATGTCATTAGGCCCCTTCACGAGCCGCCATCTTGAATATACCTTAAAATGTTCTCCTCCGGGTTAAGTTGAGCCGGAAATTTTTATTTTGTCATAGGCTTCCATCTGCATAATGTTGGATTTCAGGTTCCGGCAGACCCTTAAGGTTCGAACTCTGGGGTGCGCGCGGAGATTATGCCCTTTACCTCTCCGTCTCGCAAAGATCTAACTATAGAAAGAACAACACAAAAGACACAGGGTTTATACTGGTTTGGGCCACCGTTGTGGTGTAATACCCTACTCCAGTGTGGTGGGTGGATTGCCTCTTGGGCTGATGATGATGAACAGTACAAGGAAGAACGGCCTCGCGAGGGCCTGTTCTAGCTGGGACGATGAACTGCTAGGGGAGTTCAGCCGCCCTTCTCTCTCTCTCTCTCTGCGTGTTCGTCTCTCTAGGTTGCTAGCTGCTCATTTCCAGATACCAGATGCCTCTACCCAGGGGGTGGCTAGTCCTATTTATAGGCACAGGCCCTGGGGCTCTTCCCAAATATGGAGCGGGAAGGGCGCCAACAATTGGCCAATTTCAAGGGGAACATCCAGTACACTTATCCTGACTAAAGTTGGTCCTCACCTGCCAAAGGCCCTGTGATGACGCCGTTCCGGGCTCCACGATGAGCTCATTCCCACCGTTGGACTAGTCTTGGTCTCGTTGCACCGAAATGGATGCCTCTGCTTGATCCTCTCGCCTGCGCTTGCCCCCTTTGCACCAAAGAGGAAAGGGAGGACACTGCGCGGGCTGGCGCCCGCCTGGCGCCCTTGGTCGTCATGGCTTGCATCATGGGCACCTCGTGAGGTACCCTACCTAGATCTCCCCGCCTCTTCGTGAGCCATCCTGATGAGGCCGTGCCTGAGGAAGCGCCGTGTCGTCCGCCCCGCGAAGCTTGGCCCCTCGCGAGGGTCTTGGGTCTTGTGTTGATGAAGATGGGCCGCGCTGGGGCCCCTCTCGAGCCACGCCGCAGGCCGCAGGCAGGCAAGTCTGGGGACCCCCATTCCCAGAATGCCGACAGTAGCCCCCGGGCCCAAGGCGCGCATGGACTTGGCCGTGCCGAGAGGGGAAAGGGCAAGGGCGAAGCGCCGCGGGCCCTAACAGCCTGCGGCCTTGGGCGCCGCGTGGCAGTTGATTAGACATGAGCGCCTCCGCTTCCCCATGACGCCTCGAGGATCGCGCAGATTGGACAAGTCCCTGCATGCAAA
This sequence comes from Aegilops umbellulata, assembly GCA_032464435.1. Lineage (NCBI taxonomy): Eukaryota > Viridiplantae > Streptophyta > Magnoliopsida > Poales > Poaceae > Aegilops > Aegilops umbellulata. The sequence continues at coordinate 229,840,177 of CP136055.1, read as the reverse complement.
TCGTGTCATGATTACCTGTGATCATGGAGGCCGACGGTTGGCCTTCGCCAGCTATAAGTACGGCACCGCGTGTGCCCTCATAGTCCATCTCTCCTTGCTTTCTCCTTCGCCTTGATTCTTGCTCCGGCTTGCTGTGATGGCCCCGATCCGCCAGCTTTCTGCAGCGGAGAAGGGAAAGGCTCCTCGAGAGGGACCAGACCCGCTCCCGCGGGAAGAAGCGGCCTGCCTTTCGCGGCCGAGACGAGGAAGACGGCTTGGTGGTGTCGAGGCCTTGGTACGAGCGGCCTCCGCCGGGGTTCCCGCTTCCCTTGTATGCCCACGCCGAGGGCCTTGGAAGAGGAGATGCCGATCCCCATGGCCAGCGCCGTCGCCGGCGCCGACGGGTCACGAAGGTGTGGGTCGTTCCTCCTGGAGTCCACGCCGAGGGCTCCTCCCGCGAGCTCGTGCTCCATGCCGCCATGCCTCCGCGAATTTGGATTCGCTTTCCCCACTTCTTCGCCTCCGTCTTCCCGCAGGGGAGACTCCTGGAGTTATGGCTGCGGCACGGCGACTGCAGCACCCCCGCGACCGAGGCAGAGGTCGTGGTCCTTGCCTCGGGCGAGGTCTTCATGACTCGCGGCTGGGGCGAGATCGCTCGGGGTTGCAGAGCAAGAGGCGCCCTCACGATCCACCTGGAGTACGATGGCGCTTCGGTGATGTTCTTCAAGGTCTTCGACGCGAACGGGCGCCGGCTGGAGTGCTGCCCTAGGAGAGGTGGCCAGGACCCTGCCATGGTGAGGGCTGGGTCCGCCGACCGCTCCCTGGACGGCTCCACAAGCGACGGGAGCGCCGGAGGATCCAACGATCCCAGCGAGATCTTCGCGACTCCGGAGACGAGCGACGACAGCTACGAGCCCGCGAGCCAGCGCCACTCCTGGAGCAGAGCGGGCTCGCTCGGCCGTCGCTGACTCTGATCTGGATGGGGTTGGCGCCGGTGCTTGACGACCCACTGTTGATGATGACATCGTTTGTAGGGGCGCGCGTAGTTAGCATCCCTTAGGATCTGTTTCTTGCAAGGAATCATACTGCGCCCGATGGGGACTTGTAAGGTGTCTGTGATCCTTTTTGTTAATGTGTAACTCCTGCTATGGAACCGTGCGAGTCATCAATTCCGTCGTAGCTTAGTCCTCCCTTTCGAACCTCGCGAGGGCTTGGTGCTCTGCGTCGACAGGTCCCAGTCCCAAGGCTGCGGTAGCTGTCGCTGGTATGCTAGGTCGCGATGCCGTGGTCAAGGCCAGGAGGTGAGCGACCCGGGGTCCGGTAAGAGCCCCTGAGTCGCGATGCTCAGGAGGTCCCCTTTGGCGCCCAAGCAGCTGTCGCTCGGTGAGAAAGGAGAACGACGTTGCTAGTATGGAATTGCGTTAGGTGCGGGGGCAATGCCACGGTAGCCGGTGTTTTCGGGCGGCGGCTTATCTTGTTAATCAGGGGTTACTCCAGGTGTATCGCCGGGTCCGCGCGACAGCAGGAGCGGAGTTGCTTGGCGAGGTCCCCGCGTGCCCCTTCCCCCTCGCCTTTGCTCCCCTTTCTGCTCTACGTCCTCGGGTCCCGGCCCTCGAGCTGGTCTCAGCCGTCGCTGGTGTGGCAGGTCGCGATGCCGTGGACAAGGCCAGAGGGTGAGGGCTGGAGTGCCGGTAGGAGCCCTGAGTCGCGATGCTCAGGCGCCCCCCCTTTAGCGTGCAAGCGGTTCGCGCGGACGAGGGTGAAGAGAGCTCCGCGAGGGCCTTGGCTTGCGCAATTCCCTTGGGGGATCCTGCAGACTCATCATAGACAGAAGAAAGGGGTTGCCATGGCAGCTATCAGTCGGTCGTTAGTTGCTCTGGTTGGCACAGGCGAGGTGTACTTGGGCGCCCGTGAGCCAGCGCGGGATTCACGGGGCCCTACCTATAGGCGGGTTGCGCCTGGCACTGGGTCGTATCTTGAGATGTGTTCCTGGAAATTTGGTTAGATGCCGGCACTCTACATCCTCGGGTCCCGGCCCTCGAGCTTGTCTCAGCCGTCGCTGGTATGCCAGGTCACGATGCCGTGGACAAGGCCAGAGGGTTAGGGCTGGAGAGCCAGTAAGAGCCCTGAGTTGCGATGCTCAGGTACCCCCCCCCTTTAACGTGCAAGTGGTCGACATGGAGAAGAAGAGGTGCCGCAGACAGGCATCAAGTGATCAAGCATGATAGGCGAATGCATAGTTGGAAATAAATGCAAGGAAGATACACGCCACCGGGACTGGCCCGAGCGGCCTGGGGATGATGCAGCCCGAGGGGCGCCCCCAACAAAGCAAGCTAACGAGCGAAAAATAAAAAGGGATACCTGCCGCAGGGACGGACCCACGCGGCCTAAGCAGCCCTGGGAGGGCGTTCCCAGCCAGAAATGAAGCTTGAAAGATGTCACCTGAAGTTGTCGGGGACGAAGTGGTGTTGGTGCAGCAGACTCGGTGGGCTGCGGAAGCCGATCCTCACGAGCCCCCAGGCCCAGGGGCCTCAGGAGGCTCCGGAGGCGCTGGTGGCTCCTCGCGAATCATCTCCATCTCCGCTAGGACTGCGGAACGCCTGTCTTCCTGAGTCTCCATGATGCCCCTCATGAGGCGCTGGTACGCAGCAGCCACGCTCGGCAAGCCATAAGGCATGCGAACATAGCTATGGGGTGGACCTCCGCAACGCCCCACTTGCGAGGGCCAGAGGCGCTCCATCGTGGCAACCTGATTGAGCCCTGGTACGTCGATGCAGACACGCAGCCCACCATCCTCGCCTGGATGGGGAGCCACAGCCGATAGACGGCGGCAACCTCTCATGATTCTTGACTCCTGTAGTTCTTCAACGGCCTTGTTAACGAACTCCTGCTGGTCTAACCTTCCTTGCCTCGCTCCTTCTTGAGGGAAACGTGCTTCAAAGCACGCCCCCACGTGGTGCCCAAGCGCCTCCCTCGTGACCTTGGCCAGGTCGGTGGCCCTCCAGGTGAGAGCCCCCGAGCCCTGCCTGAGGAGGGCGTCGAGCGCGCTTTCCTATGCGATGGAAGGAGGGTGACCCTAGGCAGACGTTGGCCCTGGGGGGGCCACCTCCTGAGGGGCCGGTCCGGATGACGCCTTCTTCTTCTTGGGGGTGGTCTCAGGAAGCCTCCTGCTTCCGCGATCTAGGTCTTCTAGTGACGCGGCCTAAAAGGCTCGCTCCAGGGAACGCACTGCATCCTTCTCTTCACACGACACCATGATGACTCCGCCACTTCCTGGCATCTTGAGGACGTTGTAGCCATGATGAGTTACGGCCATGAACTTGGCCAGCGCTGGGTACCCGAGTATGGCGTTGTACTGCAAGCGGATGTGAGCGACGTCGAAATCGATGAGCTTGGTGTGATAGTTGTTGCGGGCCCCGAAGGTGACAGGGAGGCGGACCTGCCCGATCGGGATCGTGGAACCGTTGGTGACTCCGGAGAAAGGCTTGGTTGGCTGAAGCTGGTCATAGGGCACTTGGAGATTGTTGAATGTTTCCACAGACAGGAAGTTGAGCCCTGCTCCACCATCGATGAGGGTCCTGGTGACCAGTACGTTGCTGATGACTGGGGAGCAGAGCATCGGGAGGACCACGGCTGTGGCCGCGCACTTGAGCTGATCCGCTGAGCTGAACATGATGGTGCACGCCGACCACCTCAGAGGGCGCGTTGCTTCGAGCCTGGGGAGGACTGCAATCACTTTGCGGGCAAACTGCTTGAAGATGCGTTGGGAGGCTGGGGCTTGAGCTCCGCCCAGGATGCAGGCGATTGCGCGCGGCTTGTGGAAGCCCCCAGCCCCCTCGTCTTGATGGCGGTCCTCATTCCTCCTTGGCTGAGGCGGCAGTGGAGGGAGGCCTGCGTTGCCCGGCAGGCAATCCTCACGAGGCTGATCCCGCCAATCCCTCTCGCGAGGCAGGTCTCGCCAGCGGTCCTCGCGAGGTTGATCACGCCACCCTTGGCGCGGGCCTCGGTCTTCCCAGCGTCCTGGGTTTCTTCCTCCTCCTTGGCCGTAGCCCCGGTCAGCGCGGTCGGGACGACGGCTGATCCTTCCTTCTCGCACGGCGCGGAGCTCTTGGCATTCATTGGTGTTGTGGGTGTGGAGGTCGTGGTACACGCAGTACCGGCTGTCCCTGGAGGATTCGGGCAGATCCTTGCCCCGCTTGGTGTCCGGTTCCGCCGCGAGCACGGCAGCCCCCTTGCGCTTCACGTCATTGGCCTTGGGCTTCTTCTGTTCTGGGTCTGCGGCAGGAAGCTCGAGGAGGGAGAGACGCCCCTCCTCATCCCTGGCGCACTTGGTCGCCAAGTTCAACAACTCCAGGGAGGTGCACAGGTCTTCATGCATCGCTAGCTCCTCCTTCATCTTGAGTCGCGCACACCATCGGAGAAGGCCGAGATGAAGGCTTCCTCGGACACCTTGGGGATCTTGAGGCGCGCACTGTTGAAGTGCTGGATGTACTTTTGCAGGGTCTCTCCGGGTTGTTGCTTGCTGCGGCGCATGTCGCTCACGGCGGGCGGCCGGTCGCGAGTACCTTGGAAGTTGGCGATGAAGCGGGTGCGCATCTGGTCCCAGGAAGAGATCGTGCCTGGGGCCAGGTTCAGGAGCCAGGTGCGAGCTCCTTCCTTGAGCGCCATGGGGAACCAGTTCGCCATGACCTTTTCGTCCCTGCTAGCAGCTTCGATGCCCAGCTCATAAAGCTGGAGGAACTCTGCAGGGTCGGTCGTGTCGTCGTAGCGAGGGGGCAGGTTCGGCTTGAACTTGCCAGGCCACGCGACGCTGTGCAGCTCGGTGGTGTAGGCGCGGCAGCCGGCCGTCTCCACGGGAGGCGTGGGCCGAGGGAGAACTTGGTCTTGCGGGTCCCCATGCGCTGCAGCTGGGAGCAGCGCGGGGTCTTGGCGTGCCGGAGCTAGAGCAGGGTCACGACGAGCTGGAGCAGGAAGCGCCCGGGCAGCCTCTTGCGGTCGAGGGACTTCTTGGCAGCTCCGTTCTTGCTGGGCTGGCGCCTGACGAAGCGGGTTCCGCCTAGGGCCACGCGCCTTGGAGCCATGGCGTCTTCTTGGAGTGGAGGTGGCTGGTATGCCCTTGGAGCTTCATTGCCCGCACGGGGCGGGGTGCGGCGCAGTGGAGCGGACGGTGCAGGAGAGCCCCCTGCGGCGCGGACGAGCTCGGCGACGCGGTCGAGCCACTCTTTGTAGACGTCGTCGACGGGACGGTAGCGCAGGAGCTCGTTTGCTGCGATGAGCGCAGCTCGAGCCTCCAAGGGTGCCCGGAGCTCGTGGGACGAAGAGCCAGCTGGCGTGAGCGATGGAGTAGCAGTGCGGCCGTCTTGCCGCACGGACGGGTGCTGAGCCGACGCTTGCTGCTCGTTCCCCGCCGGGCCGGTGGCGGCGTTGACGACGGGCGACGGGGAACGACGAGGACGCCCACCGACGGGAGCCGTCTGGGCGACGCGGGAAGCGATGGCGGCCCGACGCTCGGCGCGGGCCCGACGAGCGTCAGACATGGACACGACGGTCGGAGGAGAGTGGAGCGGTGGAAGACAAATTCAGGCTCACCCCTACCTGGCGCGCCAAATGTCGGATTTCGGGTTCCGGCAGACCCTTAAGGTTTGAACTCTGGGGTGCGCGCGGAGATTATGGCCTCTACCTCTCCGTCTCGCAAAGATCTAACTATAGAAAGAACAACACAAAAGACACAGGGTTTATACTGGTTCGGTCCACCGTTGTGGTTTAATACCCTACTCCAGTGTGGTGGGTGGATTGCCTCTTGGGCTGATGATGATGAACAGTACAAGGAAGAACGGCCTCGCGAGGGCCTGTTCTAGCTGGGACGATGAACTGCTAGGGGAGTTCAGCTGCCCTTCTCTCTCTCTCTCTCTGCGTGTTCGTCTCTCTAGGTTGCTAGCTGCTCGTTTCCAAATACCAGATGCCTCTACCCTGGGGGTGGCTAGTCCTATTTATAGGCACAGGCCCTGGGCCTCTTCCCAAATATCGAGCGGAAAGGGCGCCAATAATTGGCCAATTTGAAGGGGAACATCCAGTACACTTATCCTGACTAAACTTAGTCCTCGCCTGCCAAAGGCCCTGTGATGACGCCGTTCTGGGCTCCACGATGAGCTCATTCCCACCGTTGGACTGGTCTTGGTCTCGTTGCACCGAAATGGATGCCTTTGCTTGATCCTCTCGCCTGCGCTTTCCCCCTTTGCACCAAAGAGGAAAGGGACGACAATGCGCGGGCTGGCGCCCGCCTGGCGCCCGCCTGGCGCCCTTGGTCGTCATGGCTTGCGTCATGGGCACCTGGTGAGGTACCCTGACTTGATCTCCCCGCCTCCTCGTGAGCCATCCTGATGAGGCCGTGCCTGAGGAAGCGTTGTGTCGTCCGCCCCGCGAAGCTTGGCCCCTCGCGAGGGTCTTGGGTCTTGTGTTGATGAAGATGGGCCGCGCTGGGCCCCCTCTCGAGCCACGCCGCAGGCCGCAGGCAGGCAAGTCTGGGGACCCCCGTTCCCAGAACGCCGACACATAATGGCACCCAAGGCTCCCAAAGCACCCGTGACCTACAACTGGGTCAAATTTATTGTTACTGAAAGCACTTTGACTGATTTCGTGAAGACTGGCTATCTGCCCAAAAAAGAAGTCATGTCTTATCCTGCTCCTGGTCCGTCAGAGGAAAAACCTCACCCCAAGGAAGGGGAAGTGATCGTCTTTACTGATCATATGAGCCGGGGCTTTGCTCCACTGCCTCAAAGTTCTTCAGGGATGTCTTGCACTTTTTTGACCTCAGACCTCAAGATATCGGGCCCAACTCCGTATCAAACATTTGCAACTTCCAAGTCTTTTGCGAGGTGTACCTTGGAGAAGAACCCAACCTCTTACTTTTCAGAGAGTTGTTTTACTTAAACCGCCAGAATGAACGTGCCAATGGGCCTAGCCTAGAACTTGGTGGTATCTCAATTCAGCGATAGAGGGATTGGCTTTTCCCATATGCTGAGCTGCCAAGCCATCCTAAGGATTGGAACTAGACGTGGTTCTACTGCCAGGATGCTTCTCCGGCCAATGAGAACCTGCTACTCGGCTTTCACGCTCTGCGCCTCGAATCCAACCATCCACTACCGGATAAGCTATCTATCGTTGAACGTCTACAGCTTGCTCCCACCATAAAGAAAATCAAGGCTCTTTTGGGGAATGACTTCGATGGCATTGATTTGGTTCGAGTCTGGATCTCATGGCGGGTGATTCCGTTAAGCCGCCGTCCTGGCTTGATGTGCACTTACTCGGGTGAAAAGGATGACCCGCTGTGTCATTGTCCTGATGACTTACCTGATGATATGGTGGAAGCCATGACTCAATCTCTTCTGAAAGAAGGCTCACTTGTTAGCAATACCTTCGGCTTACTTCCGTTCTGCAAGAATAACCCGGCTCCTTCAGTAAGTCATCAACCTAAAAAATTTGTAATTTCATTGTGGAAAGCCTTGCTTTTACTCATAACCCTTTCCCATTATTCATAGGCAAATGACAAATTTTGGAAAGTCAAGTATGATCATGAGGCTGCCAAACAGGCTAGGGCAGCCAAGAGAGCCGAGAGGAAAGCCGCCAAGGCAGGAACCTAGAAGAAGAAGAAGCCAAGCGCTTCAGATTTGCTTAAACTGGACGACACCACTGACGATGAATAAGAGGTAATCCTTAAGTCCCCTGATTCCTTTACCATTATCTTATTGACATTAATTTCCTTCAGGAGGACACGGGAAACAGCCAAGCAGTTGAGGAAGAGGTAACTATAATTTCCTCCGACTCCAAGCCTTTACCGAGGCAGAAAGTCCGAAGAGTGACCCGAAAAGTAAGATTTTCACATCCTTTAGCTTACCAAGATCCTCAATTTCTTTTGAAGCGACAGACTCATGATAGCCGGAGACAGAGCCGGAGGCAGAGCCGGAGGCAGACCCGGACCAGCAAAGACACGGAACTCTCCTCTAGCTTACCTGATGTAACAAGGAAGCGCCGGACTGAGGTTATCTCCGATTTACGTTCTTTTTTACCTTTGGCGGGTTTCATTCGTCAACCCCTCAATTCATCTGACTCAAACTATCAGGACACTTCACCTTCCTCCGGCAAATCCGTGCAATCCAACATGCCGGCTTTCAAAACTGCTCCAAGGTAATGTCAACTTTTTAATCTTTATGCTTATCTTACTCAAGTTTTTGTACTAACCCTTCTGATTTGCACACAGCGTACAAGTGAATCCCAGCAAGAGGGCCAAGAAAAATAAGCCGGCCAAAGAGCTGGTTGTGACTGACCCGGAGCTCAGAACAACTGTTCCTGAGACCTCCACACATGAGCCGCCGCCTGAACCGGCCCATGATATTCCAGTACCAACTTCTGATCCGCCTGCCGAACAAGCTCTTGACGGCTCTGATAACCTAGAGATTCCTAGCCCGGCCAAAACAGATGACCCGGAAGTCGAGATCCTTAAGACTCAGTTTGTTGAACCGGGAAGACCCACTGTACTTGCCAAGTGCTCTGCCAAGGAAGAACTTTTGGAACACCGAAAAGCCAAGCTGGACATCACTGATTAAACTCATCTGAGTATTGGAGAGATTGTCTCTGGCTATATAAGTCAAGTGCATAGCAGTCGTGACCTGGAAGTTGATATGGTGAAACAAATACACCAAAAATCTGAGGTATAACTCTTGTTGCTATTCCTTATTCCTCCTTACTATTCCAGCCCCCAAGTCTATTGCTTATGAAGAAAATATGATGTAGAATTAATATTAGCTTGGTAATGTTTGACACACACCCGGCTTATCCTGTAGCACCCGAAGGCCGCCTTAAAACAAGATATTTGAGCCGGTCCTTATCATGCTGTAATAAAATATTTGAACTGCAATATGCATTAGCCCCCAAGTGCCAAGTATCTTTGCTTGCAAAATGCTTGGGACTTAATTCCATGAACCGTCGCAATAAATAGAGTTCTTCAGCATACATTAGCCCCCAAGTGTCAAGTATCTTTGCTTGCAAAGTGCTTGGGACTTAATGTTGCACTATAACAATTCTGATTATAAATCGGCGTTGATACAGGCCACCATAAGTCAATTTGAGTCGGAGATTGCTGACTTGAAGAATCGCCTGGAAGCTCAAGAGACTGAAACCCAAAAGGCCAACTCCAAATTTGAGTTTAGTGTATCTGAACAAGAGAAATTGAAGAAAAGCTTTGAATCAGATAATAAAGCATGGGCTAATGAAAAGGCCTCCTTGGTCACCCGGGCGGAGAAAGCAGAAGCGGCTCTTGCAGAAACAACTGTCGAGTTATCCGGCTTAAAACGCCACATATCTCATATGGTCTCAGCAATCTTTGGTAATCTATTATGCAAGTGTTAAGTACTGTAAATCTTTTTCCAACAAGTATCTCAACTGCCACCTCCGGCTCACTTGATGTTTGTTAATGCAGGCCCCAGGAGCTCTAATCTGAACCAGAGCATGTTGATAAAGCTGAAGATGGTTTATACATTGGTGGAACAACTCTACACCGGGTCACAACATGCTTTAGCCGTTGTGGCTTTGTTAAATGAGGTTCCCAACCTCCTGGCTGAAGTACTGAAGTGGCTTGCCGTGCTACCTCAACGGGTCCAAGAGCTGAGACGTGCTTCTGCAAGAGTCGGAGCCATAGCTCCATTAAGCCGAGCCAAGGCGTGGATACCAGAACTAGACCCGGCCGACATCGCCCTTGGGTATCCAAGCCTGAAAGAGGATGGCACCCCGTTTGATCAGAAGCACTTCACCGCCTGCGTGAGGGAAATTCGCCCTGTGGCCACTCTGATCGGGAATGACACGGATCTTGCCAAGTACCAGCCGGGTTATGATAACCAAAATCAGAGAATCCCAACGCCACATTATGAAGCTGTCAGCCTGATCCCTCCCATTCGTAAGCATACCTTTGCCCCCGAAGTCGATCCGGCCGGGTTAATTGATAATGAAGCTGAATTTGAAGCTTTGAGTGGCATTGACTGGTCGTCATCAACCTTCCAGAACAGGGCAACAGATGGAGGAGCCGAAAGGGATGACCCGGAAGCTTCAGGCCGACACAACGAGTGACTCGTCGGGTGATTTTATATTTATGTCTTGCTAAAAACAATGCTTCATTATCCAGACTCGGGGATTCTTGTAATAGGGTAGAAAAAACACTTGGTTTTGTCGTGCCATCGCGCACGTTTGAGGCGCTCAATACTTTCTTAAGCCGCCGTTTTTATATTCCTCCGCTTTATACTGATTTTCTGCTTTCCTTATGCTTAAAGAACTCCTTTCATTGCCCTGCATATAGAAAAAACACATGTCCCTTGGCGGCTTACCGCATAAAGGGTCATATAATGTATAGATAACCTGGAGTATGAATCAAAAAAATCATAAAAGGCCGGTTCTCAATTGTATCCTTGAGACATAATCGTAACAGCATACCTGTGATCCTTTGATTACCTTGCCGGCTTATGTGACCCAAACAATGAGGGTAAGCTTTTTAATCCTGAAACCTGGCACATATGATGTTTGTTATGCGCTAACAACTGTATTTGATCAAAATTAAGCCGGTGGGATAAAAATCACCCCATAGACGCTTTCAGAAAATGATCTTAAAACAGTCAAACAATTGTGATTTGCAAAGCCTTTATGAGAAATAGACAAACTTTCAAAGGCTTCTGATTCGAATACGATCATTAAACCGTTCCAAAGGGGTTAAGCTAAGATTCGGATACGATCATATAGCCCCCAGGAGCTTTGGCAATGCCGATCAAGTGGGTATCGACAGCTATGTTCTCTTTGGTTCGAATACGACCTATGTTTGAACAGGAAGCCCCCAAGTGACCATAAGAGTTGTTTAATGACACTGATTCGAATACGATCCACGTCAGACCCAAAGGGGTTAAGCTATGATTCGGATATGATCAAGAAGCCCCCTAGTGGGTTTGGCAATATGCCGATCAAGAGGATATCGACAGCTATATTCTCTTTGGTTCGGATACGACCTATGTTTGAACAAGAAGCCCCCAAGTGATCATGGCTAAATTCAGATATGATCATAAGTCGTACCAAAGGGAAAGCCGGATTCAAATATGATCCGCTCCCTGTTGGTTGTTTCAACAACAAAATAAGGAAGACATGTAAACATTTGAGGATTAAAAGGACGGAGGTCCTACTTTATTGCTTTTCATAATATATACATCTCAAAATATGTACATCCTGAGAGCCGGTGGCTCAAGTGTAGTAAGGCTGAAGATGAGCGATATTCCACGGCCGACGGGTCTCCTCCTCCGACTTACATGAGTCTTTGTGCTCTCGGACATCAATGAGGTAATATGACCCATTGTTCAGGTTCTTTCTGACCACAAAGGGTCCTTCCCAAGGGGGGGATAGCTTGTGCATATCAGATTGATCCTGGATGAGCCGGAGCACTAAATCACCTTCCTGAAAGGTTCTGGATCTAACCCGGTGGTCGTGGTAGCGGCGCAGGTCTTGCTGGTAAATCGCCGAGCGGGGTATTGCCAAGTCTCGCTTTTCATCCAACAAATCAAGTGCATCCCGACGAGCTTGTTCATTATCAGCTTCAACGTAAGCCGCCACGCGGGGCGAGTCATGACGGATGTCACTTGGCAGAACCGCCTCTGCTCCGTATACCATGAAGAAAGGTGTATAACCCGTAGATCTATTAGGTGTAGTGTTGATGCTCCAAATCACAGAGGGTAATTCCTCCACCCAACAACTCGGTGTCCGCTGTAAGGGGACCATGAGCCGGGGTTTTATACCTTTCAAGATCTCCTGATTTGCTCTTTCAGCTTGACCATTGGATTGAGGATGATCTACCGCCGAAACGTCAAGCCGGATATGTTCTTATTGACAGAACTCTTCCATAGCTCCTTTGGAGAGGTTAGTGCCATTGTCAGTTATGATGCTGTGCGGAAAACCAAAATGAAAGATCACCTTTTTCATGAACTGAACTGTCGTGGCTGCATCACACTTACTGACTGGTTCTGCCACAACCCACTTTGTAAATTTATCAACCGCCACCAGGAGGTGTGTCTTTTTATCCTTGGACCTTTTGAAAGGTCTGACCATATCAAGCCCCCAGACTGCAAACGGCCAAGTGATTGGAATCATCCTCAATTCTTGAGCCAGCACATGAGCTCTTCATGAGAATTTTTGACAGCCGTCACATTTACTGACCAGATCCTCCGCATCAGCATGAGCCGTCAGCCAATAGAAACCATGACGGAAAGCCTTGGCCACAAGAGATTTTGAGCCGGCATGATGACCACAATCACCTTCATGGATCTCATGAAGTATTTCCTGACCTTCTGCAGGTGACACACAACGTTGAAACGCCCCGGTGACACTGCGATGATGCAACTTACCATGAACAATTGTCATGGATTTAGACCGCCAGATGATTTGCCTCGCCAAGGTCTCATCCTCAGGCAACTCTCCCCGGGTCATGTAAGCCAAGTATGGCACTGTCCAATCCGGGATGACGTGAAGAGCCGCCACCAACTGCGCCTCTGGGTCTAGAACAGCTAAGTCTTTCTCTGTCGGTAACTTGCCAGAAGGGTTATGCAAAACATCCAAAAAGGTGTTAGGCGGCACCGGCTTACGCTGAGATCCCAGCCGGCTTAAAGCATCCGCCGCCTCAATCTTCCTTCGATCAATGTGCTCCACTTGATAACCTTTGAAGTGTCCAGCTATAGCATCGACTTCACGGCGATAAGCCGCCATGAGGGGGTCCTTAGAATCCCATTTGCCTGACACCTGTTGAGCCACTATATCTAAGTCGCCCAAGCACCTCACCCGGCTTAAGTTCATCTCCTTAGCCATCTGAAGACCATGGAGCAAGGCCTCGTATTCAGCTGCATTGTTAGTACAAGGAAACATGAGCCGGAGCACATAACAAATTTGTCACCTCGAGCGGAAGATAAAACGACTCCAACCCCCGAGCCTTCCAATTGCCTGGATCCATCAAAGTGAATAGTCCAATACGTGCTATCCGGCTTCTCCTCAGGTGTCTGCAGCTCTGTCCAATCATTGATAAAGTCCACCAGGGCTTGGGACATAATAGCAGTGCACGGCACATACTTCAAACCATGATGCCCAAGCTCAACGGCCCACTTGGTGACTCGTTCAGTGGCCTCTCTGTTCTAGATGATGTCTCCCAAAGGAGCAGAACTTACCACAGTAATAGGATGACCCTGAAAGTATTGCTTAAGCTTCCGGCTCGCCATGAACACCCCATAAACAAGCTTCTGCCAATGTGGATATCTCTGCTTAGACTCAATGAGCACCTCGCTGATGTAATGAACCGGTCGTTGAACCGGATGCTCTTTGCCAGCCTCCTTGCGCTCCACCACAATTGCAACACTGACATCACGTGAGTTAGTGGCCACGTACAACAGCAGTGGCTCCTTATCAATGGGAGCCGCGAGGACCGGTGGTTCAGACAACTGTCTCTTTAAATTTTCAAAGGCAGCATTAGTCGCATCACTCCAGACAAAACTGTATGTTTTCTTCATCATCTGATATAGCGGTATGGACTTCTCACCTAACCGGCTTATGAACCGGCTTAAAGCAGCGATATGACCCGCCAGCCACTGAACATCATTGATGCATGCCGGCTTGGCCAAAGAGGTGATTGTCTTGATCTTCTATTGATTAGCTTCAATGCCTCTGTTAGAAACCAAAAAACCCAAAAGCTTGAATGCTGGCATGCCAAACACACATTTGGCTGGGTTAAGCATCATCTTGTAAACCCGGAGATTGTCAAAAGTTTCCTTCAGATCATCTATCAAGGTCTCCTTCTCTCTGGACTTAACCACTACGTCAACCACATAGGCATGAACATTGTGCCCAATCTGATTGTGGAGACAGTTCTGTACGCACCGCTGATAAGTCGCTTGGGCACTCTTGAGCTCAAATGGCATAGACACATAGCAGAAGGCTCCAAACGGAGTGATGAAGGCAGTCTTCTCCTGGTCCTTAACTGCCATCTTGATCTGATGATAACCAGAATAAGAATCCAAGAAGCTCAAACGCTCACAACCCGTCGTAGCATCAATGATTTGATCAATACGGGGGAGAGCAAAAGGATCAGCCAGACAAGCCTTATTTAAGTCCGTGTAATCCACACACATCCGCCAGGTGCCATTCTTTTTAAGTACAAGCACCGGGTTAGCCAACCACTCCGTGTGAAAAACTTCAACAATGAACCCGGCCGCTAAGAGCCGGGCCACCTCCTCACCAATAGCTTTACGTCTCTCTTCATTGAACCGCCGAAGGAATTGCCTGACCAGCTTAAACTTCGGATCAATATTAAGATTGTGCTCAGTGAGTTCTCTCAGTACACCCGGCATGTCCGAAGGTTTCCATGCGAAGATGTCCCGATTCTCACGGGTGAACTCGATGAGCGTGCTTTCCTATTTAGGAACCAAAGTGGCACTGATACTAAATTGTTTAGATAAGTCGCCTGGAGTAAAATCAACAAGCTTGGTTTCATCAGCTAACTTAAACTTCATCGACGGGTCATGCTCTGTGGTCGGCTTCTTCAGAGGTGTCATATCCGCCGGGTCAATGTTATCTTGATGAAACTTCAGCTCATCTGCTACGCAAACAGACTCGGCATAAGCCACATCCCCTTCTTCGCATTCCAAGGCTATCTTTCGACTCCCATGAATAGTAATAGTACCCTTGTGACCCGGCATTTTAAGCTGCAAATAAACATAACATGGCCGCGCCATGAACTTGGCATAAGCCGGCCGTCCAAACAGAGCATGATATGGGCTTTTGATCTTGACCACCTCAAAGGTTAATTTCTTAGCCCTAGAGTCATATTCATCTCCGAAGGCTACCTCCCGTTCAATCTTGCCAACTGGGTATGCCGACTTACCAGGCACTACTCCATAGAAAACGGTGTTGGACGTCTTCAAATTTTTGTCAGTCAACCCCATACGTCAAAAGGTCTCATAATAGAGGATGTTGATGCTGCTACCTCCATCCATGAGTACCTTAGTGAACTTATAACCACCAACTTGAGGTGCTACCACCAAGGCTAACTGACCCGGATTGTCAACCCGGGGAGGGTGATCTTCCCCGCTCCACACAATAGGCTGCTCTGACCACCTCAAATAACGGGGAACTGCCGGCTCAACAGCGATCACAGCCCTTTAATGAATCTTCTGGTCTCGCTTGCATAAGCTAGTGGTGAACACATGATACTGTCCACTATTCAGCTGCTTTGGATTGCTTTGATAACCCGACTGCTGCTTTTACTGACCTCCCTGACCACACTGCTGCTGATTATAGCCACCTTGATTTCCCCTAAAGCCGGAATTTGAACCGCCACCCAGGCCATGAAAACCGTCGGCACCTGAGCCGCCACCCAACCCGTGATTGCCGTCGAACGTGTAGGAATTCTTGAAAGCCTTCATGATCGCGCAATCCTTCCATAAGTGAGTGGCTGGCCTTTCCCGGGTGTCGTGTCTCGGACAGGGTTCATTGAGTAGCTGCTCAAGAGATGGACCTGACCCGCCAGATCGAGGGGGCGGCCTCCCCTTGCGTCTCTGATTATTACCCTGTGCATTGGCATTGGCCACAAACTCCGGGTTACCATCGGCCTTACGCTTATTAACTCCTTGATTCGCCGGGTTAAGCTACTGACCCTTTCCATTGCCGTTCTTCTTTACCTTCCCTGTATTTTCCTCGTCAGACGCGGGATCCTTGGTACTATCAGAATCGGCGTATTTGACTAGAGCCGCCATCAGCTGACCCATATCATTACAATCACGCTTGAGGCGCCCCAGCTTCTGTCTCAGCGGTTCGAATCGGCAATTTTTCTCCAACATGAGAACTGCAGAGCCGGCATCCATCTTGTCAGACGAATGTATTATCTCCTTGACCCGGCGCACCCAATGAGTGGTAGATTCACCCTCCTCTTGCTTACAATTAGTTAAGTCCACAATTGACATGGACTGCTTACAGGTGTCTTTGAAGTTATGAATGAACCGGGCCTTTAACTCCGCCCATGAGCCAATGGAATTAGGCGGCAGGCCCTTTAACCAAGTCTGGGCCGTTCCATCCAACATCATGGTGAAGTATTTAGCCATTGCCGCATCACTAACCTCCAATAACTCCATGGCCATCTCATAACTTTCGATCAATGCCCCGGGCTATAAGTCGGCAGTGTAATTTGGCACCTTTCGGGGTCCCTTGAAGTCCTTGGGCAGGCGCACATTACGCAAAGCCGGCACCAAACAAGGAACACCACCGGTTCTAGCTGCCACCCC
Organism: Aegilops umbellulata; assembly: GCA_032464435.1. Classification (NCBI taxonomy): domain Eukaryota; kingdom Viridiplantae; phylum Streptophyta; class Magnoliopsida; order Poales; family Poaceae; genus Aegilops; species Aegilops umbellulata. The sequence continues at coordinate 229,823,858 of CP136055.1, read as the reverse complement.
TGACTCAACAGAAGTCGTTGGATAGTCCAGAGAGGTTTGATGGGCCATCTGATGAGCCGCTAGCTGAGCCGCCCACTCGTCCTCCTGACATATCAGGTCCTGCACCGGGTTATAACCGTCGGGCTGATTAAGGTGTTGGGCGTTGCTTAACAAAGCCACCGACTCCATATGCCTGCTGTAACTTGGGCTCCGGCTTGGGCGAGGAGTTGAATGAATCGTGTCTCGACTATAGGAATAAGCCTCCTGCTGAGCCAGAGCCGTCTGGACGAGTTCTCTAATCCTTCATGTCTCCACCGCTGCCGGATCATCGCCGTCCACTGGGAGAGCCGCCAAACGTGCCGATGTTGCGATCAGGTTCTCCATAGGGTTAGAAAAATGACCCGGTGGTGTTGGTACGTAGCGGGGCGGGGCCATATTCACATGTGGAGGTGCCATCACCCGAGGCTGAACCGGTCCCCCCGCTGCGGATGTTATGAACTAATTTGCCTCTGGCGGGTTACTAGGGCCGGCTCCGGGTGTGGAGAAAAGGTTCCAAGGATCATAAACCGGAGGCAAACGGGATTGAGTTTTCTGGTGTCTCCTCCTCATCACCTCATTAGACGCTTTCAGGCTCATCGTAAGCTGGAAAGCCTCTAACTGGAGCTGTTGTCCCCGTGCATCCAAAGCCGCCCGTGCTGTGGCCAACCTGGTGTCCTCAGCTACTAAGGCCTCCTTGGCCCAAGCTATTTCCTCACGTACCTGTGCCACTTCTGCATCATGCTCATCTTGACTTGCAGGAATAACTGTGGCGGTTAACAGGGCCGTCAGCTTGTCCATGAGATCAATCAGCACCTGAGCCGGTGGGCGCGCAGGGCCTCCTGCCCCGACAACTCCTGACCCGGACATTATGGCTGCTGCAGCCGTAGAGTTTTGGCCGGGTTGAGTACCAGCCATGAAGACCCCTACCCAGCTTGGCGGCTCAAAGGGGTCTGGAATACTGCTGCCATCGGAACAACCCCCAAGCCTGCCATCTTGCAGTTGATACAACGAATCCGTTTCACCACTGGACGAATCGCCATCAGAGTGGATGGCCGTCTCACCGCCATCTACGAACCCCTCAGAAAGTTCCTCTCCATGGATACAACCCAGGAAGGCACGCTTCATGGCGGGTTGTGCCCGGGTTGATCTCGCGCGCTGAGCCGTCTCGACGATGTTGGTGCAGCTGTCCGGCTCAGGGCCCGGTTCACCAATCCGGTCGATGAAGACGTGGATTCTGCCAAAGGGACCCGGTACCCGTACTTAATTGAGCCGGCGTCGGGGCCCCAGCCTTCGTCGTCGATGTAGATCTTGCCGCGATGACTCTTGGTCATCCGGCCCACAGCGTATCCCTTGAGCCCTTCGAAGTTGCCCTTCAAGAATTCAAATCCACCGTGCGCTGGCCCCACGGTGGGCGCCAACTGTCGTGGAATTGTCATGACGGATGTCTCTTGCAAGGACTTAGTCATGGAGCCATCGCAACTAGGAAGCTTAAAGGGGTTAACAGGACAAGGGACACGAAAGAGGTTTCATACTAGTTCGGCCCCATACGATGAAGGTAAAGCCTACGTCTAGTTGCATTGGTATTGCTAGGGTTTCGATGACCAGGGAGCGAGATACGCTATGCCCGGCTCTCTATTAGGTGTTACTTGCCCTAGGCCGCCAGCAGGTCGTCCCCTTATATACACGGGTTGACGCCCTGCGGCCTACAGAGTCCCGGCCGGCTCATAAACAGTGTCCGGCTCGGTGATTAGTTAATCCCGCCTTATAACACAAGTCATGCCATTACGGCGGTTTATCACTACGGGCCTTAAGTCACCTGTGGGCTTTAGACCCTTTATTGAACCGCCATCTTCATGCTTGATCTTGGGCTTCATATGATGTTTCACCTTTGCATAACCCGGCCCCTCCTGGGTGGCTTAGACAAATAGTTATATCCCCAACAGCTTCCCGCGCCTCTTCTAGGGCTCGAGTGCAGGCCTCATGCGAGGCCGCAAGAGATGCCTCGGCCTTCGCATTATCAAGCTCGCACTTGTGGCGCCCGAGGTTTATGGCCACCTTCAATTTATGTCGCTCCTCCATCAGCCGAAGAACCTCGGCCTCGAGGCGCGCGTCCACATCCACAAGCTCTCCGCCGAGATGGCTCATCGCGCCCATCGCCTCCTGAAAGAGCTCGTGGCGGACGACACTCCATTCGTGCGCAAGCTTAAACGCGCAGCAGATTCTGTCCTCCACAACGGGGATTGCTGACGGGATCCAAAGCGGCTCGCCCCCTTTCAGCAGGGGGCTGGGGGCTGCCCCCCCGGTCGCACAGCGGGCTTCGACGGCAGCCCGGTTGAGTTGAGTTTCGCCACTCGAAGAAGAAGACAAGACCGAGGCCATCCAGCCGCCACCCACAACCAGAGGAGGAGCCCTTGGCACGCTCGTCGCGCCCCCAGCGAGGCCACGAAGAAGAGATGGAAGGAGCGCAGGCTCGAGATGCCAGGCTAGCGTGCCTGCCCCCCCCCCCCCCCCCCCCGGCCGACCTTGCGCCGGGGGCGGCATGCTGGCGTGAGACGCTCAAGGCCAGCGGGAGATTCGAGGCAGGAGGAGGTTGCTTCCTGCGAGGCTTCGCGGCCTTGGTAGAAGGGATCCTGAAGAGCCGCCGTCAGGAAGGGAAGCAGCATTCGAGGAATTACAAAGATAAGGTACTTACTGATCTATGGCGATGTACTTCCTCTGTCTCAACGGCCGGAAGGCACCGCTGCAGCAGCTTGGGGACCCCTTCCTCTTGTGGAGCGCTTAGAAGTCCACACAGAGCCTGCCGAAGCATTGGACGTGGCGGCCATCATAGGGCGCAATTGGAGAAGCGCCCAAGGAGACGACCTCAGGAGCACCAAGAGGGGGAGAGATGTCGGGCTCCTCCTCGCGATGGCCCTCTGAGTCCTCGGGGGCTTCGTCCTGAGGAGCAGCGGATTGCATCACCCCCTCGATTGCCACCCCAGGGCGGGAGTCACGGGTTCCCGAGGATGGCGCCTCAGGAGCTTCAGGCGGCGTCGACAGCTCGGCACCCACGCATCCGGCCTCAAGCGGTACTTGCCCCCCTGCGTCCACTCTCGGGGCAAGTTGAGTGCCGGCGACAAGGAGGGGAACCACGGTGATGGGGTTCTCACGGGGCCCCACAAGGCAGACTAGGCGCAACCCCCACTCATCGAATGGGGGCATCTGCCCAGCGAACTCCACCCTGTTCGAGCAGCAGTACAAGAGGCAACCCTCCTGTGGCATATCGCCTGGCGAGGGGTCGCCTGTCAAGACTTCGAGCACCGTTCTTCGTGCCTCGGCCGGGAGCCCTGACCCCTGAAGCCTCATGCGATCTTGGTCACCGGTCAGGGCCCACATTGGCTGGGAATGGCGTTGGAGTGGGGCGATGCAGCGTCGGAGGAACTCCTTCATAACCTTGTGTGTGGTCACACCAAGGTCCTTCAGCCTCCTCAACCGGAGCCACACGAAGGGAAGACGAGATCCCGCGAGCTTCTCGTGGCCCCAGTCGGAGCTGGGGACAGCGGGTGACAACGGAGGCGAGAGCAAGGGGCTGAGCACTCCGACATCAAGATACACCCACCGCGTCCGGAACTTGCTCGTAGATGGCGGGAGTACAAAGTCAATCCCCGAGCCGGTTGTCACCGCCAAGGCTTGGAAGCTCAGGCACCCCGATGATACGTCTCCAACGTATCTATAATTTTTTATTGCTCCATGCTATATTATCTACTGTTTTGGACTATATTGGGCTTTATTTTCCACTTTTATATTATTTTTGGGACTAACCTATTAACCGGAGGCCCAGCCCAAAATTGCTGTTTTTTTTTGCCTATTTTAGAGTTTCGAAGAAACAGAATATCAAACGGAGTCCAAACGGAATGAAGCCTTCGGGAACGTGATTTTCTCATCAAATAAGACCCAGGAGACTTGGACCCTCTGTCAAGAAAGCCGCGAGACGGTCACGAGGGCGGGGGGCGCGCCCACCCCCCAAAGGCACGCCCCCAGCCTCATGGGCCCCTCGGAGCTCCACCGACGTACTTCTTCCTCCTATGTATACCTACGTACCCCCAAACGATCAGATACGGAGCCAAAAACCTAATTCCACCACCGCAACCTTCTGTACCCACGAGATCCCATCTTGGGGCCTGTTACGGAGCTCCGCCGAAGAGGGCCATCATCACGGGGGGCTTATACATCATCCTAGCCCCTCCAATGAAGTGTGAGTAGTTCACCTCAGACCTACGGGTCCATAGTTATTAGCTAGATGGCTTCTTCTCTCTTTTTGGATCTCAATACAATGTTCTCCCCCTCTCTCGTGGAGATCTATTTGATGCAATCTTCTTTTTGCGGTGTGTTTGTTGAGATCGATGAATTGTGGGTTTATGATCAAGTCTATCTATGAATAATATTTGAATCTTCTCTGAATTCTTTTATGTATGATTGGTTATCTTTGTAAGTCTCTTCGAATTATCAGTTTGGTTTGGCCTACTAGATTGGTTTTCCTTGCCATGGGAGAAGTGCTTAGCTTTGGGTTCAATCTTGCAGTGTCCTTTACTAGTGTTAGAAGGGGCAGCAAGGCACGTATTGTATTGTTGCCATCGAGGATAACAAGATGGGGTTTTTATCATATTGCATGAAACTACCCCTCTACATCATGTCATCTTGCTTAAGGCGTTACTCTGTTTTTAACTTAATACTCCAGATGCATGCTGGATAGCGGTCGATGAGTGGAGTAATAGTAGTAGATGCAGGCAGGAGTCGGTCTACTTGTCTCAGACGTGATGCCTATATACATGATCATACCTAGATATTCTCATAACTATGCTCAATTCTGTCAATTGCTCAACAGTAATTTGTTCACCCATTGTAGAATACTTATGCTCTTGAGAGAAGCCACTAGTGAAACTTATGGCCCATGGGTCTATTCTCAAAATATCAATCTCCATCACTTTAATCTTGCTTGCTTTTTATTTTTCTTTTTACACTAGTAGAAAAAGGGTCTAATGTGAGACACATTAGTGTGGGTTTGAAGTTGGCCCGGCACTAAAGGCACCATATGCATTAGTACCGGTTCGTGTTGAGCCTTTAGTACCGGTTCGTGCCACGAACCGGTACTAAAGGGGTAGTGGCAGGCAGGCATCAGGTCGGGTCCCCACGAGCCCCTTTAGTACCGGTTTGTGACACAAACCGGTACTAAAGGTCTAACCTATAGTACCGGTTCGTGCCACGAACCCACACTAAAGGGGGCAATTTTCAAACTCTACCCCCCCCCCCCGTATCGCCTTCTCAGTTTTGCAAAAAAACAAAAGAAAATTAATAAAAAAACTTCAAAAATTGAAATCCTTCGAGATGTAGTTATGTTACTACATCTAGTAGTTAGGGAAATTTAAAAATATAAATTTGGACATGTTTTGCAAAAAAGTGTAATGAAAACATAAAACGGCTGTAACTTTTGCATACGATGTGGAAAAAAATGTATAATATATAAAAATGTATAATATATCATTACAATACCTTGAAGTGGTCTTTTGTTTTCTTTCGCTAACGGAGCTCACGAGATTTTTGTTGAGTTTTGTGTTGTGAAGTTTTCAAGTTTTCGGTAAATTCTTTTGATGGATTATGGAACAAGGAGTGGCAAGAGCCTAAGCTTGGGGATGCCCATGGCACCCCCAAGATAATCCAAGGACACCAAAAAGTCAAAGCTTGGGGATGCCCCGGAAGGCATCCCCTCTTTCGTCTACTTCCATTGGTAATTTTACTTGGAGCTATATTTTTATTCACCACATGATATGTGTTTTGCTTGGAGCGTCTTGTATTATTTGTGTCTTTGTTTGTTAGTGTGCCACAATCATCCTTGCTGTACACACCTTTTGAGAGAGCCATATATGAATTGAAATTTGATAGAATACTCTTTGTGCTTCACTTATATCTTTTGAGCTTTATAGTTTTGCTCTAGTGCCTCACTTAGATCTTTTAGAGCACGGTGGTGGATTTGTTTTAAAGAAACTATTGATCTCTCATGCTTCACTTAGATCATTTTGAGAGTCTTAATTAGCATGGTAATTTGCTTAACAATAATAATATACTTGGTATTCAAGATTTGTAAAACTTTCTTTTGAGTGCGTTGAATACTAAGAAAAGTTGGATGCTTGATAATTGTTTTGAGATATGGAGGTGATAATATCAAAGTCATGCTAGTAGAGTAATTGTGAATTTGATAAGTGCTTGAGTTTAAGTTTGCAAGTCCTGTAGCATACACATATGGAAAAAGTTATGTAACAAATTTGAAACATGAGGTGTTATTTGATTGTCCTCCTTATGAGTGGCGGTCGGGGACGAGCGATGGTCTTTTCCTACCAATCTATCCCCCTAGGAGCATGCGCGTAATGCTTTGGTTTTTGATGTCTTGTAGATTTTTGCAATAAGTATATGAGTTCTTTATGACTAATGTTGAGTCCATGGATTATACGCACTCTCACCCTTCCATCATTGCTAGCCTCTTCGGTACCGTGCATTGCCCTTTCTCACATTGAGAGTTGGTGCAAACTTCGCCGGTGCATCCAAACCCCGTGATATGATACGCTCTTTCACACATAAACCTCCCTATATCTTCCTCAAAACAGCCACCCTACCTACCTATTGTGGCATTTCCATAGCCATTCGGAGATATATTGCCATGCAACTTTCCACCATTCCGTTCTTCATGACACATCTATCATTGTCATATTGCTTAGCATGATCATGTAATTGACATAGTATTTGTGGCAAAGCCACCGTTCATAACTCTTTCATAATTGTCACTCTTGATTCATTGCATATCCCGGTATACCGCCAGAGGAATTCATATAGAGTCATACTTTGTTCTAGTATCGAGTTGTAATCATTGAGTTGTAAATAAATAGAAGTGTGATGATCATCATTTAATAGAGTATTGTCCCAAAAAATAGAAAGGCCAAAGAAAAAAAAAGAAGGCCCAAAAAAATAATAAAAAGGGGCAATACTACTATCCTTTTTTCCATGCTTGTGCTTCAAAGTAGCACCATAATGTTCATAATAGAGAGTCTCTTGTTTTGTCACTTTCATATACTAGTGGGAATTTTTCATTATAGAACTTGGCTTGTATATTCCAATGATGGGCCCCCTCAAGTGCCCTAGGTCTTCATGAGCAAGCAAGTTGGATGCACACCCACTTAGTTTCTTTTGTTGAGCTTTCATACATTTATAGCTCTAGTGCATCCGTTGCATGGCAATCCCTACTCCTTGAAGTAACATCAATTGATGGGCCTCTCCATAGCCCATTGATTATCCTCTTTGATGTGAGACTTTCTCCTTTTTTTATCTTGTTTACATAACCCCCATCATTATATTCTATTCCACCCATAGTGCTATATCCATGGCTCGCGCTCATGTATTGCGTGAAGGTTTATGAATTTGAGATTATTAAAGTATGAAACAATTGCTTGGCTTGTCATCGGGGTTGTGCATGATGAGAGCATTCTTGTGTGACGAAAATGGAGCATGACTAAACTATATGATTTTGTAGGGATGAACTTTATTTGGCCATGTCACTTTGAGAAGACATAATTCCTTAGTTAGTTTGCTTGAAGTATTATTATTATTTATGTCAATATGAACTTTTGTCTTGAATCTTCGGATCGGAATATTCATACCACAATTAAGAAGATTTGCATTGAAATTATGCCAAGTAGCACTCCGCATCAAAAATTCTCTTTTTATCATTTACCTACTCGAGGATGAGCAGGAATTAAGCTTGGGGATGCCTGATACATCTCCAACGTATCTATAATTTTTGATTGCTCCATGCTATATTATCTACTGTTTTGGACTATTTTGGGCTTTATTTTCCACTTTTATAGTATTTTTGGGACTAACCTATTAACCGAAGGCCTAGCCCACAATTGTTGTTTTTTTGCCTATTTCAGAGTTTCAGAGAAACAGAATATCAAACAGAGTCCAAACAGAATGAAACCTTCGGGAACGTGATTTTCTCATCAGATAAGACCCAGGAGACTTGGACCCTCCATTAAGAAAGCCGCAAGGCGGTCACGAGGGTGGGGGCGCGCCCACCCCCCTAGGGCGTGCCCCCTGCCTCATGGGCCCCTCAGTGCTCCACCGACATACTTCTTCCTCCTATATATACCAACGTACCCCCAAACGATCAGATACGGAGCCAAAAACCTAATTCCACCGCCGCAACCTTCTGTACCCACGAGATCCCATCTTGGGGCCTGTTCCGGAGCTCCGGCGGAGAGGGCCATCATCACGGAGGGCTTTTACATCATCCTAGCCCCTCCGATGAAGTGTGAGTAGTTCACCTCAGATCTACGGGTCCATAGTTATTAGCTAGATGGATTATTCTCTCTTTTTGGATCTCAATACAATGTTCTCCCCCTCTCTCGTGGAGATCTATTCGATGTAATCTTCTTTTTGCGGTGTGTTTGTTGAGACCGATGAATTGTGGTTTTATGATCAAGTCTATCTATGAATAATATTTGAATCTTCTCTGAATTGTTTTATGTATGATTGGTTATCTTTGCAAGTCTCTTCGAATTATCAGTTTGGTTTGGCCTACTAGATTGGTTTTCCTTGCCATGGGAGAAGTGCTTAGCTTTGGGTTCAATCTTGCGGTATCCTTTCCCAGTGACAGAAGGGGCAGCAAGGCACGTATTGTATTGTTGCCATCGAGGTTAACAAGATGGGTTTTGTATCATATTGCATGAAACTATCCCTCTACATCATGTCATCTTGCTTAAGGCGTTACTCTATTTTTAACTTAATACTCTAGATGCATGCTGGATAGCGGTCGATGAGTGGAGTAATAGTAGTAGATGCAGGCAGGAGTCGGTCTACTTGTCTCGGACGTGATGCCTATATACATGATCATAACTAGATATTCTCATAACTATGCTCAATTCTGTCAATTGCTCAATAGTAATTTGTTCACCCACTGTAGAATACCTATGCTCTTGAGAGAAGCCACTAGTGAAACCTATGGCCCCCGGGTCTATTCTCATCATATCAATCTCCATCACTTTAATCTTGCTTGCTTTTCATTTTGCTTTTTTACTTTTCACTTTGCATCTCTATACCAAAAATACCAAAAATATTATCTCTATCAGATCTCACTCCCGTAAGCGACCGTGAAGGGATTGACAACCCCTAATTGCGTTGGTTGCGTTGAGCTATTGTTTTGTGCAGGTACGAGGGACTTGAGCATAGCCTCCTACTGGATTGATACCTTGGTTCTCAAAAACTGAGGGAAATACTTACGCTACTTTGCTGCATCATCCTCTCCTCTTCGGGGAAATCCAACGCAGTGCTCAAGAGGTAGCACCCGAGCACTTCCGGGGGTTGGTCAGGTGCAGCGAGAAGAGATGGCGCAGAAGGGCCACGGAGGGGGTGATGCCCACCATGGCCTTGCAGACGAAGGCAAAGACGGCGAGAAGGGCGGCGGATTGGGGATCTAGGTGCAGCATATGGATCTGATAATGGGAGAGCACGACATTAAAGAAGGCGGAGAAGGGAGGAACCAAGCCGGCCCACAGGGCATCAATGAAGAACTGGACCTGAGTGGCTGTCCCATCAACAGTAGCTTGGGATGTAGGCCAGGCCACCATCCCTCCCCATTCGTTGAAGCTGGTGGCAAGCGCGGGGCGGACCTTGTCCATGGCCTCCTGATTGAGCACCCGCGATCGGCCGACGGCGGGCTCGACGACCGGAGGCGGGCTGGCAGAGGACAGGGGCTTCTTCCCTTTCTCCGTTAGTTCGGCGCCATGGCGGTGGAGAGGACTGAGCTCGGGTCGGATTGGAAGAGGAAGCAGAGGTTCGAGGAAGCGGGGGAATTGGGGAGTGTGTTGCCTGCAATGGGGTAATAACTGTGTAGGACGTCGTGGCCGCCTAGCCAGGAGGATTTCAAGGCTGCGTGGTGAAGCGGAGACGCCCACGTCCAATCAATCGCCACGTGTCAAGCGGGGTCGCAGGCTATTGGGGCCCACGGCACTCTGCACTTGCCATTTGGCTTCGCCTTGAAGCCAAGTCCGAGCGTGCCTAGGGCCCGGGGGCTACTGTCGGTGTTCTGGGAACGGGGGTCCCCAGACTTGCCTGCCTGCAGCCCATGGCGTGGCTCCACCAGCGTCTCCGTACGGCCCATCTTCACCAGCAAACAATAAAGACCCTCGCGAGGGGCCAAGCCTCGCGAGGCGGACAACGCAAGACCTCCTCGGGGGCAGCCTCACCAGGATAGCTCGCGAGGGACGGAGAGATCAAGGCAAGGTGAACCTCGCGAGGTTCCTATGACGTAAGCCATGACGACCAAGGCCAGGCGGGCGCCAGCACGCATAGTGTCCTCATTTCCTCTTTGGTGCTAAAGAGGCAAGCGCAGGCGAGGAGTCCCGAGGACTCAGGTAAAGGTTTCCATATCGGTGCAACGAGACCAAGACCAGCAGGACGGCAGGATGGAGGTCACCGTGGAGCCCAAGACAACGTCACCACTAGAGTCTTTGGCAGGCGAAGACTATTTTTGTCAGGATAGCATGTACTAGATATCCCCCTTTAAATTGGCCGTTGTGGGATCCCTTCCCGCTCAATATTTGGGAAGAGGACAAGGGCCTCTATAAATAGGACTAGCCACCACCATAGGAGGCAACTCATCTTGGATTGGATCCACTCCATCCTCACATCCAAAATCGCACCAAGCACAAGAACACCTCTCCTCGAGAGGCTGTTCTTCCCTTGTACTGTTCATCCTCAGCCTGTCGGCGTTCTAGGAACGGGGGTCCCCAGACTTGCCTGCCTGCGGCCCACGGCGTGGCTGTGCTAGTAGGCCTATACGGCCCCTCTTCATCAACAAGGCACTCGAGACCCTCGCGAGGGGCCAAGCCTCGCGAGGCAGACGACGCAAGACCTCCTCAGGAGCGGCCTCACCATGTTGGCTCGCGAGGAGCGGAGAGATCAAGGCGGGGCAAACCTCGCGTGATTCTCGTGACGTGATCCATGACGATCGAGGCCAGGCATGCGCCAGTTGGGCGCCAGCGCGCGCAGCGTCCTTGTTTCCTCTTTGGTGATAAGGAGGCAAGCGCAGGCGCGGAGTACCAAGGCATTAAGCAAAGGTTTCCATATTAGTGCAATGAGACCAAGACCAGTAGGACGGCAAGACGGAGGTCACCATGGAGCCCAAGACGGCGTCACCACCAGAGCCTTTTGCAGGCGAAGATCGCTTTTGTCAGGATAAGCTGTACTAGCTGTCCCCTTTCAAATTGGCCGTTGTTGGCTCCCTTCCCGCTCGATATTTGGGGAGAGGACCAGGGCCTATATAAGTAGAACTAGCCACCACAGTAGGAAAAAGCTAATCGGATCTAGAGTCAACCCTTAGCCACACACCGAGCACAAGAACACCTCGACCTCAGGAGGTTGTTCCTCCCTTTGTACTATTCATCATCAGCCCAAGAGGCAATCAACCACCACCACACTGGAGTAGGGTATTACACCACAACGGTGGCCCGAACTACTATAAATCTTGTGTATTTTGTGTTGTGAGTTCATCGAGTTCGTCCGCGAGATCCTAGCGAGCTAGGGCGTGGATCGGTAGGGAGGAAATCTGCAGGCACCCTAGTGTTCGAACCTTGAGGGTTTTGCCTGAACCCATGATCGACATTTGGCGCGCCAGGTATGGGTGCGCCGGAGCTTCCTTTCTGTCGCTTCGCGTCCAGTTGCTCCGTCGTCTCCATGGCGGACGCTCGACGTGCTCATGCTGAGTGCCGGGCTTGCCTAGCCACCCGCGTCGCTTAGACGGCTCCCGTCGGTGGGCCACCTCGTCGTTCTCCGTCTCCTGCCGCCAACGGCCCGGTGGGGAACAAGCAGCAAGCGTCCCCGCTACACCCCTCGGTGCGGCAGGACGGCCGCACCGCCACTCCATCGCTGACACCGGTCGGTTCCTCGTCCCACGCTCATCGCGCTCCCACGGACGCATGGGCCGCGCTCCTCATGGCGCACGAGCTCCTGCGCTACCAACTGGTCGACGACCTCTACGAGGACTGGCTCGTCCGCATTGCCAAGCTCGTCCGCGCCGCAGGGGGCTCCCCCGCGTCGTCCCTCTCTCCGCCTCACCCTCCGCCAGCTACAGGCGACGTAGCTCACGGAGCACCTCCACTACCTCTGCCCCAATACGGCACCCTGGTGCCAAGGGGCGCGGCTCCATGACGCGACCCACCACGTCCAGTGACCGCCGTGAAGAAAGAAGCTGTCAAGAAGTCCCTCGACTGCAAGAGAACGCTCTACCACTTCTCGCACTGCCGCGCCAGGATCGTCTGCCGGGGCTGGCCCCCACGCAGCTTGCCAAAGCGGTGCGTGGGCGCCAAGACCAAGCTCCACCTCCAAGACGGGCCCTGGCAACCACGGCCGGCTGTCGTGCCTTTACCCCCAAGTTGCGTAGCGTCGCCTGGCCGGGCAAGGTCAAGCCAGATCTGCCTCCTCGCTACGACGGCACCCCTGACCCCGCGGAGTTCCTGCAGCTCTACGAGCTAAGCATCGAGGCGGCCAACGGCGACGAGAAAGTCATGGCGAACTGGTACCGTATGGCGCTAAAAGACGGCGCCCGTTCGTGGCTCCTGAACCTGCCTCCAGGCTCGATCTCCTCCTGGGACGAGATGCGCGACCGCTTCGTCGCCAACTTCCAGCGCACTCGTGACCGCCTTACGGCCGCGGGTGACCAGCGTCGCGTCAAGAAACAACCAGGAGAGATCCTCCAGAAGTACATCCAGCGCTTCAACGACATTCGTCTCAAGATCCCCAAGGTGACAGACGAGGCCATCATCTCTGCGTTCTCTGATGGCGTCTGCGACATCAAGGTGAAGGAAGAGCTCGCTATCCACAAGGAGTTGTGCACATCTCAGGAGTTGTTCAACCTGGCGACTAAGTGCGCAAGAGCTGAGGAAGGGTGCCTCCCCTCCTCAAGCTGTCGGCTGTGGACCCGGAGGAGAAGAAAGCCAAGGCCAAGGACGTGAAGCGCAAGGGAGCAGTTGTGCTCGCGGCGGAGTCGGACACCAAGCGAGGCAGAGATCAGCCCGAGTCATCCAAGAGCAGCCGACCGTTCTGCGCCTTCCACAACCTGCATACCCACAACACCAGCGACTGGCAAGATCTCAGAGCCATTCGGGAAGGAAGCTTCGGCCGACGCCCCGAGCGCAGTGACCGGGGCTACGACCGAGGATGAGGACGTGGTGGCGGACGCTGGGACGACCGTGGCCCGCGCTAAGAGTGGCGCGATGTAACGCCCCGGATCTGATGCGCCAGGTGTCCGCCAGTTATTCGCTGTGGTTGCTTTGTCAGTTGCTTGCGCGTCACATCTTTCCATGTCATCATCCGCATTGCATCATCATGTTTTCAAAAACTTGCATCCGTCCGGGTTCTCCGAGTTCTCTCCCTTGTCCGTTCTGAGACCAACCACACTTGCACGCGCCCGCGGCATGTCCGAAATATTATTTTATAAGTGGCCGGAAAATGTTCTCAGAATGGGAAGAGAGTTGACGCGTGGTCTTGTTATAGTGAAGATAGACCGCCTGTCAAGTTTTATCGCATTCGGAGTTCGTCTGATAGCCCAACCGTTAATCTATAGCGGCAGTATAGCCGGTCTAACGTCGGAAGTTTTTGGTCTCCGGAAACCGTCTCGGGCCGCACTTCTCCCCCTCTCTTCTCATCCCGAGGCATTCTACACGGTCACTTGAAGCCCACCTAGGCCCAGCCTTTCCCTTCTCACGCCCGAAGCCGTCCGATGGCGATCGCACGGTCCGAAAACCTCTCCTAACCCCCCAAACCCTAATCCTGTCTATAAAAGGAAGCCCCCCTTCCATTTTTGGCAGCAGACCACCCTCCTCCTCGAAACCAGCGCCTCCCCAGCCTTCCTCCGCCACTTGTCGCCGCCAGATCCGCTACGCCGCCGCCACTTGGCCTCCTCCCGCGCCGTCACCTCGCCGTCGCCACGTGGCGCCACCCCAGTGGGCAGCGCCGCCGCCCCGTCCAACCAGAGGGCGCCACGTCGCCCCCCTGGCAGCTCCCCTCGCCGCGGCCCGTCCAGGCCCGGGCCAGACCCGCTGAAGCCCATCGGAGCCCGCCCGGGGCCCGAATCTCCGCCGCAGGCGCCCGTGGCCTCGCCCCGAGCGCTCCGTCCTCTCCCGCGCCTCCTCGCCGGCGTGCGCGGCCCCGCCGCCTCGACTTCGCGCCGCCCAGCGCCCGTGGCCTCACCCCGACCTCCGTCCAGGCGAGCCCCGCCGTCCCGGCCTTCTCCTACCTCTCCCGTCGTTCTTCTCTCTCCCTCACGAACTCTCTCTCTCTCTCTCTCTCTGCAGTAGGAGCCGCCGCTGCCTTGGAGACCTCGTCGCCGGCCTCCTCGTCTTCAAGCCTTGCCGGATCCGGGGTCCCCAGGCCCGGATCCGCCCGTTCCCGTCTGTCCCGGCCATCCCCGCGCTCGTCATCGGCGATGTCGCCGTTGGCCGCCGCCGCCTTCCAGATCGGTCGGGAGGAGCCCCGATCCACGCCGCCCTCCCCGTTGACCGCGGCCCTCGCCCGCGTGGGCCACAGGCAGGCCGGCCCAGCGCGCCCCCTTGTGGGCCTCTCTCCTCCACAGTTCCGGGCCAAGGCCCATGGTGAGCGCCCAGCCGCCCCTGGTTTCGGCCCAGTGGGTTTTTTTTCAGATCGGTGTATTTGTCCAATTTTCCAGAGCTTTGCAGTTTTGCAGAAAAACCCCTAAACTTCATGCATTTAATAACTCATCAACGGTGCATCATATTAAAATGAATTATATATGAAACTTGCTCAGAATTTTGTCCAGTTTAATTATATGTCTTTTTCACCCCTGTTTGAAATGTTTAAAATGATGTTTGATTAAACTTGCTCCTATGCCATGTTAAAATGATTTAATTCATAACTAATTAACCGTAACTCGGATTTAAATAAATTATATATGTAAATGGGGTAGAAAAATGCCTAGTTTAACATGTTGCACTTTATTTTCCTGTTTAACAACTTTAAAATATGTTTTAGGCAGAACAGTACAAAATTCAATATATGCAAATGAGGAGTTTTCCGGAATTGTTGTTTGTTGTTCCGGCCTCATTTAAATTGCCTAGATAGGTAGTTTTGTTGTGCTTCACCCCTTGCCATGTTAATCAACATTTAATATTGTTGGGTACATAAACAAGAGAGAACTAAATAATTGTTGTGGTGTTTCGTCAATATGCAACTCGTTGCATATTGAGCTCCACTTAATTTGTAGTGTTGTTTGTTGCACTTTGCCATGCCATGCATCTTTAAACCGGACATGCATCATACTTGGTTGTGCATCATGCCATATTCATGTGCTGGTTGTTTACTATGTTGTGTGCTTCTTTCCGGTGTTGCTTCTTCGGGTTGATTCCGTTATCATCGCGTTTGTGAGGACCCGTTCGACTATGTCTGTTTGTCTTCTTCATGGACTCGTTCTTCTTCCTTGCGGGATCTCAGGCAAGATGACCATACCCTCGAAATCACTTCTATCTTTGCTTGCTAGTTGCTCGCTCTTTTGCTATGCCTATGCTGCGATACCTACCACTTGCTTATCATGCCTCCCATATTGTTAAACCAAGCCTCTAACCCACCTTGTCCTAGCAAACCGTTGCTTGGCTATGTTACCGCTTTGCTCAGCCCCTCTTATAGCGTTGTTAGTTGCAGGTGAAGGTGAAGTTTGTTCCTTGTTGGATCATGAAGATGTTGTTCCTTGTTTGGAACATGTTTTCTTGTTGGGATATCACAATATATCTTATTTAATTAATGCATCTATATACTTGGTAAAGGGTGGAAGGCTCGGCCTTATGCCTGGTGTTTTATTCCACTCTTGCCGCCCTAGTTTCCGTCATATCGGTGTTATGTTCCCGGATTTTGCGTCCCTAACGCGGTCGGGTGATTTATGGGACCCCCTTGACAGTTCGCTTTGAATAAGACTTTTCCAGCAAGGCCCGACCTTGGTTTTACCATTTGCCTACCACCTATCCTTTTCCCTTGGGTCTAATCAACCCGAGGGTCATCTTTATTCAGCCCCCCCCCCGGGCGAATGCTTGTCTAAGTGTTGGTCCAAACTAGAGCCCTTTGTAGCGCCACCTTAAGGAAACTTGAGGGATGGTTTAAGTTGTACGGACTGCTCATCCGGTGTTGCCCTGAGAACGAGATATGTGCAGCTCCTATCAGGATGTCGGCGCATCGGGCGGCTTTGCTGGACTTGTTTTTATTGCTGTCGAGATGTCTTGTAGCCGGGATTCCGAGACTGATCGGGTCTTCCCGGGGAGAAGGAATATCCTTCGTTGATCGCGAGAGCTTATCATGGGCTAAGTTGGGACACCCCTGCAGGGTTTTGAACTTTCGAAAGCCATGCCCGCGGTTATGTGGAAGATGGGAATTTGTTAATGTCCGGTTGTAGAAAACCCGAAGTTGATCTTAACTAAAATACACCAACCGCATGTGTAAGCGTGATGGTCTCTTCTCGGCGGGGTCCGGGAAGTGAACACGGTTGTTGGAGTTATGCTTGACCTAAGTAGTTTCAGGATCACTTCTTGATCATAGTTGCACGACCGTGCTTTTGCCTTCTCTTCTCGCTCTCTTTTGCGTATGTTAGCCACCATATATGCTAGTCGCTTGCTGCAGCTCCACCTCATACTTTTTACCCTACCTATAAGCTTAAATAGTCTTGATCTCGCGGGTGTGAGATTGCTGAGTCCCCGTGACTCACCAGATACTTCCAAAACCAGTTTGCAGGTGCCGATGAAACTGTGCAGGTGACGCATCCGAACTCAAGGAGGAGTTCGATGAAGATCTTGTCCTTTTGTTGTTTCGTTCTAGTCGATCAGTAGTGGAGCCCAGTTGGGGTCGATCTTGGTCCTTTGTCGCTTTTGGGGTTTCTTCTTTTATTTTTGGCTCCGTAGTCGGACCCTGATTGTAACTGTATGATGTAATGTTTTATTCATGTATTTGTGTGAAGTGGCGATTGTAAGCCAACTATGTATCTTTTTCCCTTATGTATTACATGGGTTGTGTGAAGATTACCTCACTTGCGACATTGCTTTCAATGCGGTTATGCCTCTAAGTCGTGCTTCGACACGTGGGAGATATAGCCGCATCGAGGGAGTTACACGCGACCAGCCTCGTGAGGACCGCTGGCAGGATCAGCCTCGCGAGGGCGCCTAGAGGGACCAGCCTCGTGAGGATCGCCCTCAGGGCAACGTCGGTCTTCGTCCGCTGCCGCCACCGCCAAGAAGGAATGACGACCAGCATCAAGACGAGGGGGCTGGGGGCTTCCAGGAGCCACGTGCCATCGCCTGCATCTTAGGCAGAGCACAGGCCCCAGCCTCGCAGCGTATCTTCAAACAATTTTCTCGTGAAGTGAATGCAGTCCTCCCCAAGCTTGAGGCCACACGCCCGCTCAGGTGGTCCCAGTGCTCCATCACCTTCAGTTCGGCGGACCAACTCAAGTACGCAGCCACCGCTGGCTCCCTCCCGATGCTTTGCTCCCCAGTCATCATCTACGTGCAAGTCACCAAGACCCTCATCGACAGCGGCGCACGGCTCAACGTCCTGTCCGTCGACACGTTCGACAACCTCCAAGTGATGTATGATCAGCTTCAGCCTACCAAGCCTTTCTCAGGAGTGACCGGCGGTTCCACCACACCGATAGGGTAGGCCAGCCTCCCTGTCACCTTCGGAGAACACAAGAACTACCGCACCGAGCTCACCGACTTCAACATCGCGCACATCCGTTTGCCGTACAACGCCATCCTCGGGTACCCAGCCCTGGCCAAGTTCATGGCAGTAACCCATCACGGCTACAATGTCCTCAAGATGCCGGGAAGCGACGGGATCATCATGGTCCCATGTGAAGAAAGAGATGTGGTGTGCTCCCTCGAGCGTGCCTTCCAAGCTGCAGCAATCGACGACCCTGACAGCAAGGGCGAGGGCCCTCCTGAGGCCATCCCCAAGAAGAAAAAGCAGTCGCGCCATGCAGGACTTTAGGAGGGCGGCATCGTAGCTGGAACCTCGTCTGGATCAACGCCCGCCCCAGGGGCGCCTCCCTCCATCGCATAGGAAGGTGCGCCCGATGCCCTTCTCGGGCAAGGCTCGGGGGCTCTCTTCTGTAGGGCCTTAAACCTTGCCAACATCACGAGGAGGCGCTTGGGCACCACTTGGAGGCGTGCTTCACAGCATGTTTCCTTCAGGAGGGTATAGGGCGAGGAGCGCCCACCGCTCAGGAGTTCATCACCAAGACCACTCAGGAACCGCAAGACGTAAGGGCCATGCGCAGCGACCGCCACTCACGAGGCGTGGCTCCCCATCCAGGCGAGGATGCAGGGCTGTGCTTCTGCATCAACGTCCCAGGACTCAACAGGGCTGCATCTCAGGAGCTCTTCTGGCCTTCGCGCGTGCGCCGCTGCGAGGGTCCACCGCACAGCTACGTTCGCATGCCTTTTGGCCTACCGAGCATGACGTTCATCTACCAGCGCAACTTGCAGCGCACCCTGGCGACTCAGGAGGCCAGGCACCGCGCCGTCCGAACAAAGATGGAGGCGGTCCTCAAGGAACCGCCTGGACCCCAGAGCCTCCTAAGGCTCAGGGGTCCGGAGGCTCATGAGGAGCAACTCCTTCGCCGCGTACCTTCATCTTCCCCAACACCCCTTCATCAACGGAACCAGGTGACATTTTCCAAGTTTGTTTAGCTGGGAGCGCCCCTCGGGCTGCATTATTCCCAGGCCACGTGGGTCCGTCCCTGTGGCATGTATCCCTTTTTCTTCATGTCTTTAGCTTACCTTGCTGGGGGCACCCATCTGGCTGCATCATCCCCAGGCCGCTCGGGCCTAACCTAGTGGCGTGTATCTTCCCTGCTTTTACTTGAGCCAGTATGCTTTCCATTCTTAATCTACCTATGATTATTACCTGCTCGATCGTGACCCACCACGGGGGCTACGCACGCCAGCACGACGCTGGTGCACGGGTCCTTCCCTGCCACGTCGACAAATCTGAGCGGTCGAGCTCTGGCTCGCGGCATGCCCCGCGCATGTCACCTCACCAGGCCCTAAGTGCCTTCATTTCCTCGCGGAGCAACCAATGGCAGGATGGCAACCGTAACGGCAGACCATGTTCCTCCTTGTGCTGGCTTGCAAAAACCTCATGAGGACAGTAGCAGGTGACACCACGAGCTCCCACTTATTCCATGTAATCCGCTTGCACGTTAAAAGGGGAGCTCCTGAGCATCTTGACTCAGGAGATCTTACTGGCTCTCCAGCCCTCACCCCCTGGCCTTGACCACGGCATGCGACCTAGCATACCAGCGGCGGCTGAGCTCGCTCGAGGGCCGGGACCTGAGGACGTATAGCACGATGGAGAGTGTGGGAAAGGGGGAGACACGTATGGGCTAGACCTAGCCACGCTGCAGGCACCTACGCACAAGCCTGGCGCATCACGAGGAATCAATCGCGAATCGTCAAGATAAGTCCCGCACTCAGACCAGCTAATCGTTGGAGCCTAGGAGTCGTGCTCGCCGTAATCCTATTGCGGTGACGCCGCCTCCCTTTCTTACCTTACCACGGACGCTTGGGCGCTAAAGCGGACCTCCTGAGCATCGCACCTTAGGGGCTCTTACTAGACCTCGGGCCGATCACCTCCTGGCCTTGAGCACGACATGCGACCTGGTATACCAGCGATGGCTGAAGCTTGCCTGGGGACCGGGACCTGTCAGCGTAGAGCAACAAGCCGTCATGATGTTGGAAAGGGGAGACCGAGCTTAAACAGGATTTGCGTTCACACATTTCCATAATAGAGAAGATATACAAAAGACATTACAGACCCTTTACACGCCCCCACGGGGTACTTCTTGATTCCTCGCAAGGAACAAAGGACGAGAACCTAGGAGGATCCTATCTACACGCCCCCGCGGCTGACGCCATCATCAACAGTGGGCCGCGGGAGGCCGGCACCAACCCCATCCAGATCAGCGACGGTGGCGGCCGTGTCAGGACCCCGATCCTAAGCCACATCGATCCAGCGTGTAACACATCATATCACTTTGCGGCCTCACGCACGGTACTCCCACGGGTGCCACCTTACCTGGCCCGGGACCGTTTGCGCCTTTTGGCTCACGTATATGATAGTGCCGCTAGCATCCATATGACAGAGAACCCGGGCCGACATGGCTAGTCGTGAACCCAAAGCGGCGCTAGCCTATGAGGACAGGCATACATGAATCACAACGAACATGTCGGTCATCAACGTATTTATTCGGGCTGTAGCACTGGGCTAACAGGACTCCGGTAACCCGGGCTGTAGCAGGCTAGGCAGGACTCCGAATAACAGCGCGTGACATTTCCCCGAAGGGACAGACATAGGAACGACGTGAAACACATGCCGGCCAGTCAAGTGTCCAAGCAGTAGTGCTGGGCTAGCAGGACTCCGGTGAACCGGGCTGTAGCGGACTACTATCGCTCAGAAGCACAAGACTTACATTTCCCCATAAGAAAGGCTGCCAAGGATAAACAACTAGATAGTCGGATCCCACTCATACCAAGCATTTCAATCATACACACAATATGCCGATATGAGTAAATACAACATGGCATCACAACAGTACTCTACGACTCAAGTATTTTATTTAGAAGGCTCCGAGGAGCCATACATATCATCCATACAGATAGGGGTCACATGACCCAACACTCAAGTCATACAAACATACAAGCACATGCGGAAGCAAAGTAGTCTGAGTACAGACACAAGAAAGAAAGAAGGCTTGACGAAGCCTGTCTATCTACAACGACCCTTCACAAGTCTTGGATCACCACCTGGTGATAAGTCACTCGTCAACGTCGAGGTCTACATAGAACCCATCAGAGGGGTTGGTGCAGTCGTCTGAAAAACATGATTAAAGCAACATGAGTACGGAGGTACTCAGCAAGTCTTACAACAGGAACCTATCATACATGCACATTCTCAAGAAGGTAGTGGGGTTATTGCAGCAAGCCAGCTTTGACTCTTGGCTAAGCTATCCTACGATAGACACCACTTGTAAATCATTTGTCGCACACGAGTCCACTATCACCATCACAATAATCCACCGTGGATCCTCTCTCGCCATCCTACGAGAGGGCCATCCGCGGTACTCACACTTATCTTGAGATTTTTAGTAGTATCCATTTAACTTATCTATGAACTGTATAGGTGACCAAGTAGTCCTTTACCGCGGACGTGGCTATTCGAATAGATTTATACCCTGCAGGGGTGTACTTCTTCACACACGCTCTCACCACTTATCGCCGTTTACACGACATGTACTCGGCAACCTTCAAGCGGAAGCCCAGCGAGGGTGTCGGCCACGGCCTACCTAAACACTCAAGTCTCTAGTCCAGGTTTATCGCCTATTCGGGTTCCATCCGCAGGGAGTCCGGCCGAGGTTTCCACTAACGGCCCCGAACGATGTGAACAGGGTTCCGAGACACCAAACGGGCGCCCGGTTGACCCGGCCACGTGCCTACCGCAACACAGCCCACCCCGATGGTCAGCGCCGCGTGCGGCCCCCAGCATACTACAAACACCAGAAACTACTTTGCAACTCCTGGACAGAGGACAAGCGTGATCAAGAAGCCGAGAGGGTCCATTGGTTTCGGGCCCAATGCGTGGTAGTAGCTGAGTCTTAAATCACACACACAGATCTCAGTTCTTAAGAACGGCCTCAATGAAACAACCCACCATGTACTCCTACATGTCCTTCCATCGATTCCTTTACCAAATCGTGTTCAACACTTCCACACTATTGACAACGATACAACCTTTCACTCCGGATCATCATCCCGATGAGCCAGACCTGACATAACTCTAAGCATAGCAAGCATAGCATGGTAGGAACACACACACATGTATTGGCTCAATCAACTCCTACACATGCTAGTGGGTTTCATCTAGTTACTGTGGCAATGACAGGTCATGCAAAGGAAGTGGGTTCAACTACCGCGACACACAGCAGTTTGAAACACGTTGTCTTAATGCAGTAAACGAGAGCAGAAGCGAGAACATGGGTTTGTATCGGAATGATCAATGGGTTGCTTGCCTGATGGAGTGGTCGTGGGATACTGCCCTTCAGTTGGATACTCGGAGATATCCTCGGAGGCAGAACCTACCACGAAGAACACATCGGAACACAATCAATACATGATGATGTGCAACAATATGATGCATGCTATGACATGGCAATATGGATGTGCCCTGACCTAGTGCAAGTTAAACCAGAAGGGAATGAACCCATTTGAACATAAGATTCAAATGGTAGCTCATTTATGAAGATCATATTAGTGTATCATCTTGTAGTGCCTAAACAGTGGGTTTAACTTGTTCTGACATGCATGAAACCAGTACCAATGGATAGGTTCGATTTTTCTGATAATTTTTCATATATAAAACTTTGCATTTGGAGTTATAGATAATTTTCTATGAATTTTTGAAGTTTGAACTAATTTCTGGAATTTCCTGTGCAAAAATAAATCCAGAAAATTAATTGTGGCGTCAGCATGAGGTCATGCTGACCTCAGCAGGTCAACAGACCCGGTCCAGGTCAAACCTGACGCGTGGGTCCCGCGTGTCAGGGTCATTAGCTTAAACAGATTAGATTATTTCTAATCCTGGATTAGTTAGCGGGCGGGGACCACATGTCATAGACCCAGGGGGTCAAACAGGGCCCACCCGTGGTCAAAAAGGGGGTCAGCGGGTCAACTCCGCCGGCGTTGAGCCGCCGGCGACGTCCAGACGCGGCGGAGGAAGTGCAGATTCGCGCTCCGGCGACCAAATCGACGGCGGAGCACGTCTACATGATGCGGGAGGTGAGCCGCATCGAGTGGTGGTGGTAGTTGGTCTCGGGGTCGCCGGAAATGACGCCGGCGACGAGTTTGGCGGCGGCCAGGCTCGGGTGAGCTCGGACTCGTCGCTAAAGGGCAAGGCGAGGCGCGTGGAGTGCTTTGTTGGACTCCTGGAGATGCGGTAGGGCCAGTGGACAGGGTGGCGTGGCCGTTAGGTGGCCGGAGCCTCGTCGGCGACGAGCTCCGCGGCGGCGGGTGCGGTTGAACTACGTGCAGCCGCTGTGGTGCACGAGAAGCAGAACGGAGGGGATGGGAAGCTAGCTAGGCTCACCGCGGTTGCGATGAAGCTGACGGCGAGGCCGGGGACGAGCCGGAGCAAGCGGGGCGGCGATGGCGATCTGGGCGGCCGAAGGTTGAAGACGAGCTCGAGGAGGTCGTTCGCAGGCTCCCGGCGAGGCGTAGCTTGGCGGAGCGCTCGGGGAGGAGGTGGTGGAGCTGCAGGACATAGTGGAGCAGCACGGGGGCGACGAGGGGCGTGGATTCACGGCGGCGTGGGCGCGGCAGCGTCGGCCATGGCGGTGAGGGAGCGAGGAAGAGAGGCAGGGGGGAAGTGGACGTGTCCACGGGGTCGGGGGCACGACGTGGAGGCCGTCCAGCGCGTCGGGCGGCGAAGCGGCGAGCAGGTGGCGTCGTGGCGAGCTCGCGTTCGTCGGCGTCACCACCCTGCCTGCCTGGCGGGGACGAAGCAGCTGGCTGGCTCGGGCCAGCACAGTGTTGGGCCGCCAGGTGGGCCGGCTGGGGGGGTTTGGCCAGGTAAGTCCTTTTCTGATTTTTGTTTCCTTTTCTATTTCTTTTGTAACTTTGTAGACTTATTAAAAATACTAGCACAACTCCAAAAATCACCAAACTGCACCTGGTCC
This sequence comes from Aegilops umbellulata, assembly GCA_032464435.1. NCBI lineage: Eukaryota > Viridiplantae > Streptophyta > Magnoliopsida > Poales > Poaceae > Aegilops > Aegilops umbellulata. The sequence goes on along the minus strand of CP136055.1, from coordinate 229,800,034 downwards.
TTAGTTAGAATATTTCCAGCCAGGAACATTTTAGTTTGGAGATATTTGAGCATTTGAAATATTTTATAAATTTTAAATGCCCAAATTCAAATACTAATGCATTAATTCAATGACCTTCTGATGACCTAGAAAAATATGTACCATTTTTGCCAGAGGTTTCAACCCAAGACAAAGAGGGTGAACATTTTAGAAGGGCATTTCAGGATCATTGAAAATATTTTTAGTAAACCCTAGTTGATTTCAGGAGGGGTGCTGGGGGTTCTGGCTTCCCCATTTCAAATTTCTGTCAAAAGTAGACATGATGCACACTCTAATGCATGAGCTAGGTGGGATGTGACAACTCACCCCCACTCAAAAGAATCTCGTCCCGAGATTTAGGATCTGTCGGAAAGAAGGTGGGGTACTCAAGTCGAAGACGATCCTCCCTTTCCCATGTAGCTTCTTGCTCGGAATGGTGTGACCATTGAACCTTGAGAAACTTGATATTGTGGCGTCGAGTGGTACGCACGGCTTGATCAAGGATACGAACGGGGTATTCTCGATAAGTGAGGTTATCTTGGAGATCAAGCGTTTCGTGGTCCACTCCACGGATAGGATCCGAGAAGCAACGCCTGAGTTGAGAGACGTGGAAGACATCATGGACTCTGGAGAGATGCGGAGGTAGTTCCAGCTGGTAGGCAACTTCCCCTCGTTTGGCAAGGATGCGAAAAGGTCCAATGTAACGAGGAGCCAATTTACCTTTGATACCGAATCGATGGGTTCCCCTTAAAGGTGTAACCCGAAGGTAAGCCATCTCGCCGACTTCATAAGCCATGGGCTTATGCTTGCGGTCATACTGACTCTTTTGTCGAGACTGGGCGGTTTTCAACTTCTCACGAATAATGCGAACCTGCTCTTCTGCATCCTGGATCATGTCCGGGCCAAAGAGTTGTCTCTCGCCGGTTTCTGACCAGTTAAGAGGCGTCCGACATTTTCGTCCATAAAGAACTTCGAAAGGAGCTTTACCCAAGCTAGCTTGATAACTGTTGTTATAAGCGAACTCGGCGAATGGAAGGCACTTCTCCCAATTCATACCGAAAGAGATGACAGAAGCTCGGAGCATATCCTCCAGAATTTGATTGACTCGTTCTACTTGACCACTTGACTGAGGATGGAAGGCGGTGCTAAAGGAGAGACGAGTCCCCATAGCATTTTGGAAACTTTCCCAAAATCGAGAGGTGAAAAGACTTCCACGGTCTGAATTAATTTCCAATGGAACACCATGGAGAGATACTATTCGAGAGATGTACAAATCCGCTAGCTGGCTAGCGGTTATACTCTCGCGAACAGGTAAGAAGTGGGCTACTTTGGAAAGACGATCGACAACAACGAAGATAGCATTATTCCCTCTTTTGGTTCTGGGAAACCCGGTAATGAAATCCATACCGATTTTATCCCATTTCCATTCAGGAATCTGCAATGGTTGAAGGGTGCCAGCGGGCCGTTGATGCTCTGCTTTAACACGACAACAGACGTCGCAAGTTGCAATGTATTGAGCGATTTCTCTCTTCATCCTAGTCCACCAAAACCTCTGGCGTAGGTCTTGATACATCTTAGTACTACCGGGATGAATGGTGAGAGGGGATTCATGAGCTTCCTTAAGGATCAATCGCCTCAAGTTGCGTACCTTGGGAACCACTAGACGGTTTCCAAAGAACACATCACCTTGATCATCAATGGAGAAACAATCTGCAACTCCCTTCTTGATGTTTCTCTTGATACGGGAAATTCCCGGATCCACCTTTTGTGCCTTGATGATCTGATCCGTAAGGTTAGGTTTCGCCACCAGGGTGGAAAGGAATCCTCGAGGAACAATGTGAAGGTTAAACTTATGAAATTCCTCGTGGAGAAGTGGTTGACCTTGTTGTAACATCAAGTTGTTACAATAAGATTTACGACTTAGTGCATCAGCCATGACATTGGCTTTGCCTGGGGTGTAAGTTATTCCTAAGTCGTAATCCGAGATCAACTCGACCCAACGTCTTTGCCTGAGATTCAAATCCGGCTGGGTGAAGATATATTTCAAACTTTGGTGATCAGTGTAGATTTCGCAGCGATTACCCAGAAGGTAATGTCGCCAGGTTTTGAGTGCATGGACTACTGCTGCAAGCTCTAGATCATGAGTGGGATAATTATCCTCATGTGGACGCAACTGCCGAGATGCGTAGGCAATCACATGACGATCTTGCATGAGTATGCAACCTAGTCCTTGTCGCGAGGCGTCGCAATAGATAACAAAGTCCTTAGAGAAATCTGGTGGTACCAGTACGGGAGCAGATGTCAGGCGTCTTTTCAGTTCCTGAAAGCTGAACTCGCACTGTGGGGTCCACTCGAACTTTTTATCTTTCTTGAGGAGTTCAGTTAGAGGCTTAGCAACCTTGGAGAAATTCTCGACGAAGCGGCGGCAATAGCTCGCTAAACCAAGAAAACTCCGAACTTGCTTAACCGTTTCAGGTGGAGTCCAGTCAAGGACAGCTTGAACTCGCTCGGGATTGACAGCAATGCCCTTACCAGAGATTACATGGCCCAGGTAGGTCACTTCTGGCAACCAGAATTCGCACTTGGAAAATTTGGCATAAAGGCGATGCTCTCGAAGTTTCATCAATACTAGCCTTAGATGTTCGGCATGTTCTTCCTCATTCTTGGAGTAGATGAGTATATCATCGAGGTATACCACGACGAATTTATCCAAATACTCCATGAAGATCGAGTTCATTAACCGAGAGAAGGTGGCTGGAGCATTGGTTAAACCGAAGGACATGACGGTGTACTCGTATTGGCCGTAACGAGTGACAAAGGCCGTTTTGGGAATGTCCCCGTTCTTGATTTTGATTTGATGGTAGCCCAACCTCAAATCCATCTTGGAGAAGACTGAGGATCCTGCGAGCTGATCATACAGGTCGTTGATCCTGGGGAGCGGATACTTGTTCTTGATAGTGACCAAATTGACAGGTCGGTAATCTACAACCATCCGATCCGTTCCATCCTTCTTCTTGACGAAGAGGACGGGGCAAGACCATGGAGATGAACTAGGACGGATGAAACCCTTTTGCAAGGACTCATCGAGTTGTTTCTTAAGCTCAGCTAGTTCTAGGGGTGCCATCTTATAAGGTCTCCTAGAGATTGGGACGGTTCCTGGAACAAGATCTATCACAAACTCGACATCTCTGTCAGGTGGAACACCTGGCAGTTCCTCTGGAAAGACATCCGGGAAGTCACGGACTACCGGAATATCTTCGAGGTCTGGAAGGGGATTGGCATTTAGAGAGTAGAGCTGACGCTCCGATACTCGGGTCAAAACATTGACTGTCTTGCCCGATGGATGGGTAAGTTGGACAGTTCTAGTTGAGCAATCAATATTGGCGTAATGAGCTGACATCCAGTCCATACCCAAGATGATGTTTATGTCTGAGGACTTGAGAGCTATTAGTGACGCAAGGAAAACCAATCTGTCAACAAGAATTTCATTTCCATGGCTGATCCTAGAGGTTTGCCATCTAGAACCGGGAGTTTGAATTTCCATGGAGATGGGCATGTCACTAAAGGTAGTGTTGTGCAATCGAGCATAGCTCTCAGAAATAAATGAATGAGATGCTCCAGTATCAAAGAGAACAGTTGCCGGGTGGCAATTAACAAGGAGCGTACCGAGAACGACGTTGGGGTCCTCTTGAGTCTCTTCAGCTGAAACGTAGTTGACATGGCCACGAGCAGTGGTGGCTGGCTTGGCGACAAGCACCTTCGCTGTTGACTTACCACGTCCAACAGACTTTCCGAACTGGCTGGGGTTGTTCTGGGGACACTCACGGATGTAGTGGCCCGGCTCACCACACTTGAAGCAAGTTATTATATTGGGGCGTGGAGCAGCATTGGCAGTGGGGCCACCAAAAGTCTTGGGCGGCACATACTGCTGATTGGGGCGAGGCGCCGCAAAGGATGGCCTCGGAGTATACCTGGGTGGCATAGCAGAATTTGGAATCCAGACCCGGCGCTTCTGAGATCCAGAGCCGGATGATGAATCATAGTCACGGAAGTGTTTGCGTGAAGCTTCAAAATCATTCTGCCCTGTCTCGGCACTGATGGCCTTATTGACTAGCTTCGGAAAGGAAGTGCATTCATGCAGACGAAGGTCACGTCGGAGCTCAGGGCTAAGTCCCTTGCGGAACCTTGCCTGCTTCTTGGCATCGGTGGATACCTCTTCGGGAGCATAGCGTGCAAGCTTCCCAAACTCGCGACTGTATGCATCCACAGTCAGCTTCCCCTGGGTGAAGTTACAAAACTCCTCCCTCTTGCGATCCATGAGGCCTTCCGGGATATGATGCTCACGAAAAGCGGCACTGAAATCAGCCCAAGTAGTGAGTTGGCCGACCGGACGCATAGCTTCATAATTCTCCCACCAAAGGCTGGCAGGGCCTTCGAGGTGATAGGCAGCAAAGGTGACTTTATCATCTTCAGCCACGTTGGCAGAACGTAGCTTGTGGGCGATGCTGCGGAGCCAGTCATCCGCATCGAGAGGTTCGATGGAATGATTGAACTTTGGCGGGTACAGCTTGACAAAGTCATTGATGGACACCGAATTGATCCTCTGCTGGCGTGCAGTGTTCTGCTCAATCCGCTCTAGCAAGCGATTTGTGTCGCGCCTGTTGCGCTCTGCCTCCAGCATCACTTCGGCCAGAGAAGGTGGTTGAGGCAGACTTTCCTCTCTAGGTGCACTAGCTTCTCCCTGCTCCGAAGCAGCAGGGTTGCTGCGAGTGTTGACCATCCTGGGAAAACAAAACAGCGATTTAAACCAGGATGGCAAAATCTGGCCAAAGAAGTGCGGAATGTAATGGGTAACAAGGAATGCAGAGATGATCATCCGTATGACATGGTAATATAGAAACTGCCATATATATACCAACGGTCATACACGTCATACATAGTTTAGTACAAGCTCAAGCTGAAGTACAACTAAGACGAAAGACGTTACAACTCATCGGAGGCATTCCAAGCTCCTATACATTATTTTTCTACACCCCCGGAATTGATACACACTAAGTTATATTCCACAATCACGCAGGACGGTGGACATACAACTATTACAATACTAGCGAGACTACTACTAGCTCAGACGGCTCCGTAGAAGTCCTCATAGAAGTCACCACCCAGACCTGGAAGCGGAACATGGTCATCTGGGAACAGACGGTCCTGCGGTGCTTGTGGACCATAGGGACTTGGGTGCGGCCTCGGTCCAACAGACGGCGGCAGAAGAGGCCCACGAGGAGGGGTGATGCCTCCCACCTCACGCCATTCCATGAAGTCTGGCAGACTAGCCCGCACAGGGTACAAGTCTCTCGTGTCCATGTATCCGGCTTGCACAGCAGGTGCAAACCTCGTCAAGGTGGCCCAATGATCAGCACGAGCATTAAAGAGCTCCATACGCAAGGCCCGGTTTTCACGGTCCTTATCTTCCAACATCTCAGTAGTGGTGCAAAGGAGTGAGTCCTCATGGGATGCATCACTGTACATGCCCTGAAGGTAACCATGCGCCCCAGGGAGGGATGCTGGCATGTAGCGAAATTCAGTGTTGCTCAACAAGGCAGTTCTAGCTCGCATAATGGTCATCATCGAGTAGGCTGCATCTTGAACGGACATCCCAATAGTGATCCCGAGTCCATAAGAACGGTGGAGTGGTTCCGTAGCTCCAGGATATGATGGAAATATCCTGACCGTGCACAGATATTGGCTCTGGTTGAAATCTCTAAACTGCTCTTCGACGGTGTATTCAGGGTACCATCGGTAACCTGCCTCAACCATCACTCGAACCAACATGGCGGTATGACCACATACACCGATGCAACGGGTCAGACGAACCACTTGGTTTTGGGGACGGGTAGCCATCTGAAAGCACAAAATAGTGCAAAGGCATTAGAATTTCTGGATGAAATTGGACAGCATAACGGCTGTAAATGCTCAGAAAAAGAATTGAGACATCCACAACAGTTTGCGAAACCACTCAACAACAACATATCAAGGTTCTGGTTCAATTGGCAACATACTAAACTTTAGTAGAACTGAACTGGGTTGTATCCAACAATCATATAAGTTACTACGAATTTAGTAACACGTGAACCTGATAGAGAGCAGAGAGCCTAGTCCTTAACCCACGTAGAATGAGAAGAGAATGACTCAGAATAGAGGGCATAAGGTAAAGGAGTAAAAGAGCCTTACGTTCCCTCCCACAATCAATTCCCCTACATATAACTAAAGCATTTCTAGACTCGACATCGACCAGCTTGGCTTAGCGAACCTACAGGCAGTCGGGCTCTGATACCAACGCTGTCAGGACCCCGATCCTAAGCCACATCGATCCAGCGTGTAACACATCATATCACTTTGCGGCCTCACGCACGGTACTCCCACGGGTGCCACCTTACCTGGCCCGGGACCGTTTGCGCCTTTTGGCTCACGTATATGATAGTGCCGCTAGCATCCATATGACAGAGAACCCGGGCCGACATGGCTAGTCGTGAACCCAAAGCGGCGCTAGCCTATGAGGACAGGCATACATGAATCACAACGAACATGTCGGTCATCAACGTATTTATTCGGGCTGTAGCACTGGGCTAACAGGACTCCGGTAACCCGGGCTGTAGCAGGCTAGGCAGGACTCCGAATAACAGCGCGTGACATTTCCCCGAAGGGACAGACATAGGAACGACGTGAAACACATGCCGGCCAGTCAAGTGTCCAAGCAGTAGTGCTGGGCTAGCAGGACTCCGGTGAACCGGGCTGTAGCGGACTACTATCGCTCAGAAGCACAAGACTTACATTTCCCCATAAGAAAGGCTGCCAAGGATAAACAACTAGATAGTCGGATCCCACTCATACCAAGCATTTCAATCATACACACAATATGCCGATATGAGTAAATACAACATGGCATCACAACAGTACTCTACGACTCAAGTATTTTATTTAGAAGGCTCCGAGGAGCCATACATATCATCCATACAGATAGGGGTCACATGACCCAACACTCAAGTCATACAAACATACAAGCACATGCGGAAGCAAAGTAGTCTGAGTACAGACACAAGAAAGAAAGAAGGCTTGACGAAGCCTGTCTATCTACAACGACCCTTCACAAGTCTTGGATCACCACCTGGTGATAAGTCACTCGTCAACGTCGAGGTCTACATAGAACCCATCAGAGGGGTTGGTGCAGTCGTCTGAAAAACATGATTAAAGCAACATGAGTACGGAGGTACTCAGCAAGTCTTACAACAGGAACCTATCATACATGCACATTCTCAAGAAGGTAGTGGGGTTATTGCAGCAAGCCAGCTTTGACTCTTGGCTAAGCTATCCTACGATAGACACCACTTGTAAATCATTTGTCGCACACGAGTCCACTATCACCATCACAATACTCCACCGTGGATCCTCTCTCGCCATCCTACGAGAGGGCCATCCGCGGTACTCACACTTATCTTGAGATTTTTAGTAGTATCCATTTAACTTATCTATGAACTGTATAGGTGACCAAGTAGTCCTTTACCGCGGACGCGGCTATTCGAATAGATTTATACCCTGCAGGGGTGTACTTCTTCACACACGCTCTCACCACTTATCGCCGTTTACACGACATGTACTCGGCAACCTTCAAGCGGAAGCCCAGCGAGGGTGTCGGCCACGGCCTACCTAAACACTCAAGTCTCTAGTCCAGGTTTATCGCCTATTCGGGTTCCATCCGCAGGGAGTCCGGCCGAGGTTTCCACTAACGGCCCCGAACGATGTGAACAGGGTTCCGAGACACCAAACGGGCGCCCGGTTGACCCGGCCACGTGCCTACCGCAACACAGCCCACCCCGATGGTCAGCGCCGCGTGCGGCCCCCGGCATACTACAAACACCAGAAACTACTTTGCAACTCCTGGACAGAGGACAAGCGTGATCAAGAAGCCGAGAGGGTCCATTTGTTTCGGGCCCAATGCGTGGTAGTAGCTGAGTCTTAAATCACACACACAGATCTCAGTTCTTAAGAACGGCCTCAATGAAACAACCCACCATGTACTCCTACATGGCCTTCCATCGATTCCTTTACCAAATCATGTTCAACACTTCCACACTATTGACAACGATACAACCTTTCACTCTGGATCATCATCCCGATGAGCCAGACCTGACATAACTCTAAGCATAGCAAGCATAGCATGGTAGGAACACACACACATGTATTGGCTCAATCAACTCCTCCACATGCTAGTGGGTTTCATCTAGTTACTGTGGCAATGACAGGTCATGCAAAGGAAGTGGGTTCAACTACCGCGACACACAGCAGTTTGAAACGCGTTGTCTTAATGCAGTAAACGAGAGCAGAAGCGAGAACATGGGTTTGTATCGGAATGATCAATGGGTTGCTTGCCTGATGGAGTGGTCGTGGGATACTGCCCTTCAGTTGGATACTCGGAGATATCCTCGGAGGCAGAACCTACCACGAAGAACACATCGGAACACAATCAATACATGACGATGTGCAACAATATGATGCATGCTATGACATGGCAATATGGATGTGCCCTGACCTAGTGCAAGTTAAACCAGAAGGGAATGAACCCATTTGAACCAAAGATTCAAATGGTAGCTCATTTATGAAGATCATATTAGTGTATCATCTTGTAGTGCCTAAACAGTGGGTTTAACTTGTTCTGACATGCATGAAACCAGTACCAATGGATAGGTTGGATTTTTCTGATAATTTTTCATATATAAAACTTTGCATTTGGAGTTATAGATAATTTTCTATGAATTTTTGAAGTTTGAACTAATTTCTGGAATTTCCTGTGCAAAAATAAATCCAGAAAATTAATTGTGGCGTCAGCATGAGGTCATGCTGACCTCAGCAGGTCAACAGACCCGGTCCAGGTCAAACCTGACGTGTGGGTCCCGCGTGTCAGGGTCATTAGCTTAAACAGATTAGATTATTTCTAATCCTGGATTAGTTAGCGGGCGGGGCCCACATGTCATAGACCCAGGGGGTCAAACAGGGCCCACCCGTGGTCAAAAAGGGGGTCAGCGGGTCAACTCCGCCGGCGTTGAGCCGCCGGCGACGTCCAGACGCGGCGGAGGAAGTGCAGATTCGCGCTCCGGCGACCAAATCAACGGCGGAGCACGTCTACATGATGCGGGAGGTGAGCCGCATCGAGTGGTGGTGGTAGTTGGTCTCGGGGTCGCCGGAAATGACGCCGGCGATGAGTTTGGCGGCGGGCAGGCTCGGGTGAGCTCGGACTCATCGCTAAAGGGCAAGGCGAGGCGCGTGGAGTGCTTTGTTGGACTCCTGGAGATGCGGTAGGGCCAGTGGACAGGGTGGCGTGGCCGTTAGGTGGCCGGAGCCTCGTCGGCGACGAGCTCCGCGGCGGCGGGTGCGGTTGAACTACGTGCAGCCGCTGTGGTGCACGAGAAGCAGAACGGAGGGGATGGGAAGCTAGCTAGGCTCACCGCGGTTGCGATGAAGCTGACGGCGAGGCCGGGGACGAGCCGGAGCAAGCGGGGCGGCAATGGCGATCTGGGCGGCCGAAGGTTGAAGACAAGCTCGAGGAGGTCGTTCGCAGGCTCCCGGCGAGGCGTAGCTTGGCGGAGCGCTCAGGGAGGAGGTGGCGGAGCTGCAGGACACAGTGGAGCAGCACGGGGGCGACGAGGGGCGTGGATTCACGGCAGCGTGGGCGCGGCAGCGTCGGCCATGGCGGTGAGGGAGCGAGGAAGAGAGGCAGGGGGGAAGTGGACGTGTCCACGGGGTCGGGGGCACGACGTGGAGGCCGTCCAGCGCGTCGGGCGGCGAAGCGGCGAGCAGGTGGCGTCGTGGCGAGCTCGCGCTCGTCGGCGTCACCACCCTGCCTGCCTGGCGGGGACGAAGCAGCTGGCTGGCTCGGGCCAGCACAGTGCTGGGCCGCCAGGTGGGCCGGCTGGGGGGGTTTGGCCAGGTAAGTCCTTTTCTGATTTTTGTTTCCTTTTCTATTTCTTTTGTAACTTTGTAGACTTATTAAAAATACTAGCACAACTCCAAAAATCACCAAACTGCACCTGGTCCTTAGTTAGAATATTTCCAGCCAGGAACATTTTAGTTTGGAGATATTTGAGCAGTTGAAATATTTTATAAATTTTAAATGCCCAAATTCAAATACTAATGCATTAATTCAATGACCTTCTGATGACCTAGAAAAATATGTACCATTTTTGCCAGAGGTTTCAACCCAAGACAAAGAGGGTGAACATTTTAGAAGGGCATTTCAGGATCATTGAAAATATTTTTAGTAAACCCTAGTTGATTTCAGGAGGGGTGCTGGGGGTTCTGGCTTCCCCATTTCAAATTTCTGTCAAAAGTAGACATGATGCACACTCTAATGCATGAGCTAGGTGGGATGTGACAGGCCGGACGCTAAGGCCTTGCTCTGGGCGCGGCGAGAGCTCGGGGGCACGTAGCAATCGTCGCTCGTCTCCGGAGTCTCGTAGAGCTCAGGAGAACCGCTGGACTCCCAAGAGTCACTACTGGTGGAGTGGCCGAGAGCGGAGCGCGCATCATCCAGGCGCTCCCCTCCAGGGCAACACTCCAAGCGGTGGCCCTCCGCGTCGAAGACCTTGAAGAAGAGCATGGAAGCATCGTCATACTCAAAGTGGAACGCGAGGGAGCCCTCAGTATGGCAAACCCGCGCAACCTCACCCCAATCATGGGTCATGATGATCTTGCCGGAGGAGACCACTTCAACCTCTTGTCGGGGGGAATCGGCTTCCCCGAACACCTATGGGGACCGAGCCCCTTTCTTGGTTCGGCGGGGGGCGGAGGCCGCACGAAGAGCGGATCGAGGCGATGCACACAAGGGATTTTAACCAGCTTCGGGCCGCAAGGATGCGTAAAACCCTACTGCTGCTTTGTGGATTGTATTGTGTTCTTGCTCGGGAGCGTGTGGTGCTACAGTACACGCGAGCTGCTGGCGAGAGAGAGCGTGACGATGGGTGTCCTCCTCCTCCCCCCCGTGCGCATGGGGCCTCCTTTTATATGCTCAAGGGGTTACCCACAGGTGGCAACGCAGGTGGGGGCAAAAATGGGAGAATGCTGTAGTGGGTACAGCTGCCTGCACAGTGGATGTACAGTGCTATCATACCTAACTCTGACGGCAAGGGACAAGGGCATTAAATGCCCGTCCGCATCGCCCAGACGGTGCATGGAAGTGGACCGTCAGGAGTGCCACCGTTTGCCACGATTGCTACTCTGTCAGCGTTGCTTCGCCACCGCATGCCCCTGGCTGCGCAGCCTCTCGCCACGTACGCCTGGAATGGCCCCAGAGTGACGCGTGGGTGGATGAGCTGGAGCGCAGGCACGGGGTGGTGACTTGCCGCGGCAAGCGCCTTGCCGCGGCTGGTGCCTTGTCGCATCCGGGAGCTTGTCGCTCACCGGTCCTTGCCGGGACGCGGAGCGCGTCGCAGCAGGTATCTTGTCGTGCCTCGGTCGGCCTTCCCGGCAAGCTCCTCCTGCCGGGGTCTTGTGCTTCGAGCGGTCGTCCCGGCAAGCTCCTCTTGCCGTGGCCTGGCTCTCTTCGGGTGGCCTTCCCGGCAGGCTCCTCCTGCCGGGGCCTTGGCTCAAATACTGTGTTCTTGGATGGCCCAAAAAGGGACCATGGAGAGTCTTGGCGATCGCCTGGCAAGCCTTGCCGCGGGGAGCTACGACTGCCCGTGCACAAGTTCGGGGTACTAAGGTACCCCTACTTTAGTACACCGACAGGAGCCCCCGGGACTGGGCCATACACGGTGCCGAGCGCTGTTGGGCCAGGCCCAAAACAGTGCATGGGCACGCGCGGCCTGGGTCGCGCTGCATCTGCTTCTGCGCCCACCGCGTCCTCCCCGAACGGCACGCGTCGAACGCGGCATCGCGGGGAGAGGCGTGCGTGACGTGGGCGGCGTGCGCGGGGCCGAACCCCGCAGGCATGCGTCACGTCGCCATAAAGGGGGACGGTTCGCGCTAGCTCCATAAGTGGAGGGAGGCGTGGAGGCGTGGCTTGTTCGCTGGAGGGGGCCGAGGCACGGTTTCCGAGGCGCCCGTTCCCCACGATCACGGGGTGGGGAGAGGTCGCCTCATCCGTCGCCATGGTCCTGCGCGTCAGCCACGCGCCTTCCATGCACCCGGGGTTGCGGATGGTGGAGGCAGGAAACCAGGTCGTCGCGGGTCGGGGCAGCAGGTCGGCCCCAGTCGCCTGGCCTTCCTGCGTCTTGATTGGTTGAGCGGGGCGGTCTTGCCCCCACCCTGCTCCTTTATAAAGAGCAAGAGGGGGCGACGGGAACCCACACTCCTCCATCCCTTCTTCTCTTCATCCTCTGACCCCTCTCTCCATTCGCCATGGAGAAAGGGAATCCGAGTCCTTCATCGGTGGCGGCGAGGGTTGCCGCCAGGCAGCGCGCCCCTCCTCCCCTTGCACCCGCGGTGGCGGAGCCAGCCGTAAGGGGAAGGGGGAGGGGGCGAGGTCGTGGACGAGGCCGCGGTGCTCAGGGAAGAGGCGGGCGGGGCGACGCGCCGGCCTCGCCTCCGCCAGCGGCTCCTCTTCCCACGGCGGTCCACCTCGGGGACGACCCTTGCGAGTTCTTCGTCAGGCTGCGCCGGGCGCCTCGCCGCCGCCTCCGCCTCCCGGCTCCCTTCGCAAGAGTGATGGAGATGGAGCAACCCGAGACGCTAAGGCTGTGCATGAAGGGCTGCGGGATCAGCGGCACGCGGGTCCACGTCGAGTTCCCAGCCCCCGGCGTAGTGTATCTTGGCCGAGGGTGGAAGACATTCGCCCGCATCCACACCTTGATGGAGGGCTTCACCCTCCATTTTAAGTTGATGGAGGGCAATCTCCTCTCCGTCAAGGCCTTCGGGGACTTCGGGACCCGGGCCCGATGCTGCGTGGATAGCTCCTCCGACAGCGAAAGCTCCTCCTCAAGCGAGAGTGACGAGGAGGGGAGCGACAGCGACGACGAGGGCAGCGGTCGTCGGGATGACGGGTTCGACTAGGCGCCGGTCGCGGCTCCGCGTGGCACCGGCGACCCCATCATCCGCGCCGCGGGCTTCTTGAGCTTCCCGGGGTCGTCTCCTTGGCGGCTGGCGTAGGGAGGCTGCGGAGGAGGAAGAGGGCGGGCGGCAAGGCCGTCAACTCGGAGTACGAGGGATAGATGCCCTCGACAGCGTGTTGACGTCCCGCTGCCTCATCTTCGAGCTCCACTTCCGGCGCCGCCGTCGCCATCCAGCCTCCGGAGCCTCCGGACGGCCCCCGGGGCGTTCTGTTGGTGTCTTCTGCCACCCGTAGCTCGCCTAGGCGCCCCTTTTGCCCTTTTCGCCTCCTTGTCCTACCTCCTGAGGAGAGAGACAAGAAAGGGATTACGGGCATCTTATCTTTTTTCAATCTGTAAGCCCTCGGGCCTTAGCTGTGTTTAAAACTTGTAATCCCATCTTTCATGTTTTTCATTCTCTCTGAACTGTACCTGAGCGGAATGCTTTTAATGAAAAGGGGATGTTTGCCGGGCCATTTGTCCCGTGGGTAAAGCCCACGCCAAGGAACGAATCCTCTATATCGTTAAGATAGACACTCCTTTGCCCGGCAACAGGCCCTGCCGTCTTCCCGCGCCACTCGACCTCTCTCACGCCTTTGGCGGAGGAAAGGATGAGGCGGGTTCGGGCCCCTCATTCCGCCCCTTTGCCGCCGCGACTACTACCAAAACGGGCCCCAGGAACGCGCTCTGGGGCCTGTCGTTAAGGGAGCACGGTAGCTTCTAGGAGGAAACAAGGTTTTCGTATTCCACAGTTCATAAGAGAATGCATGGCAAGGGATGCAAAAACTTATCTGGGATCGCAGCCCCCGGCGACTTTGGCTTGCCGCGGGCGAATCTTCGTGCTCGCAGCCCCTGGCAACAGTGGCTTGCTGGGGACCAGATGCTGGCCCGCCCTTCTTCTCTTCTTCGTCCTTAAGCGTCCTGGCCAGGATATGCAAAACCCTGTGAACCAAAGGAAACGAAGGAACCGGAAAAAGGACGCAGACTCGACCTCTAAGCTAGGGGTTAGCAGCTGTTAGGCACTATCAACCCTAACCAAGGACGAGACTCGACTCAGCATGCATGCTAAAACCTAGGGCGCCAGCGCTTCATTTCTGCTGCTCAGGGTCTGCGCCTGGCTTTGTACAAAGGATTACATGCAACTGCGGCAAGACTTGTACAAAAGGTTGGTTGCCGGGCGGGGCCCGACAACCGCACCTTACGGGTAAAAATTACGAAGATGCTCAATATTCCAGGAGTTGCTCACCGGAGTGCCATCTTCGGACTCGAGGCGGACAGCGCCGGGCCTCGTGACTCGTCTCACCCGGTAAGGGCCTTCCCACTTCGGCGTCAACTTGTTATGATTCTTGGCGGACGGGGCGCGCCGAAGAACAAGGTCGCCTTCCTCGAAGCTTCTGGCTTTAACTTTGTGGCTATGGTAGCGACGCAAAGCTTGCTGGTAGCGAGAGGCTCGCACAGCAGCCTGAAGACGATCTTCCTCAAGGAGCAGCGCGTCATCTTCATGCAGCCGCTCTTGCTCAAGCTCATCATAAGCGAGCACTCGAGGTGACCCGTATACGAGTTCCGTGGGGGTAACTGCTTCTGCTCCATAGACTAGAGCAAATGGTGTCTGGCCAGTGGCTCGATTTGGCGTCGTTCTGATCGACCAAAGAGCCACCGGCAGCTCCTCGATCCAGTTTCTTCCGCACTTGTGCAGCCTGTCGAAAGTTCTGGTCTTGATCCCGCGCAGTACTTCGGCGTTGGCCCTTTCAGCTTGACCGTTGCTCCTGGGATGAGCAACAGAAGCGAAGCAGACCTTGGCGCCGAGATCTTGGACGTATTGCATGAAGGCGCAGCTCGTGAATTGTGTACCGTTGTCGGTGATGATCCTGTTGGGGATCCCGAAGCGGCAGACAATCGACCTGAAGAACTTGATGGCTGACTGTGCTGTCACCTTCCTCACTGGTTCCACTTCCGGCCACTTTGTGAACTTGTCGATTGCGACGTACAAGTACTCAAAGCCCCTGACAGCTCGGGGGAAGGGGCCGAGGATGTCGAGCCCCCAGACCGAAAATGGACAGGATAAAGGGATCGTCTGGAGAGCTTGAGCTGGCTGGTGTATCTGCTTGGAATGGAACTGGCACGCTTCACACTTGGTTACTTGTGCAGTTGCATCCTGGAGGGCTGTTGGCCAGAGGAAATCTTGCCGGAACGCTTTGCCGGCGAGTGCTCTTGCGCCGATGTGGTGACCACATATGCCTCCATGTATCTCTGCCAACAGCTGTTGTCCGTCTTCCCGGGAAAGACACTTCAATTTCACACCGTTGCGCCCTCTTCTGTACAGTGTGTTGTCGACGAACTGGTACATACTCGAGCGCCGGGCTACTCATTCCGCTTCTTCTTGCTCTTCGGGAAGTTCTCCGTGCTGGAGGAAATGGACAGTCTGCTGCGCCCATGCTGGAGCCTGCGGCTCGACAACAAGGACTGAAGGCACTTCTGCTGCTGCGGGAACGTCCGCTTCTACGGCGAGGATCTGGGGCTCAGCCGGAGCTTGACGTTCCCCGGCAAGCTTGCCGGAGCAAAGCTTGTCGGGATCGCCTGCTTCTACGGAACAAACCCTGGGGTTTTCCGGAGCAGACGGCTCCTCAGCGCTCTTGGCGTCGATCTTGGGGACATTCTTGGCGGCGGCTCCAGGGAGCTCTGCCGGAAGATAGTCGCCGGAGACCAACTTCCTCTTCTTGCTCTGTCTGGTTGATGGCGTTACGGATGGTTGAGTCAGCTTGAGCACAAAGGTTCCTGGTTCCACAGGTAACTTAAATGCTGCGCACTTTGACAGGCCATCAGCGATGTCATTCTCAGCTCTTGGAATGTGTTCCATTTGCAGGCCGTCAAAGTGCTCTTCCAGCTTCCTCACTTCATCAACGTACGCTTCCATCAACGGACTCTGGTAATCCTTGTTCACTTGGCGGACGACAAGCTGCGAGTCACCCCTGACAATGAGCTTCTTGATCCCAAGTTCCGCCGCGATCCTGAGACCGGCAAGCAAACCTTCATACTCTGCAGTATTGTTGGTTGCTTGTTCCTTGGGGAAGTGCATCTGGACTACGTACTTGAGGTGCTCTCCGGTGGGCGCGATAAGTAACGCGCCAGCACCGGCGCCTTGCAGCGAGAAAGCACCATCAAAGTACATCAGCCACTCTTTGCTCGCTTCTTTGGCAGGGATGCTTGTCTCTGGGATATCTTCGTCCGGTGTCGGTGTCCACTCCGCTATGAACTCCGCCAATGCCCTGCTTTGGATAGTCGAGGTGCTCTCAAACTGGAGACCGAAGCTCGACAGTTCTAGTGCCCACTCGACAATCCTGCCTGTTGCTTCTGGATTCTGCAGTATCCTCTTCAGCGGAAAGCGGGTGACAACTGTAATCTCGTGTGCTTGGAAGTAATGGCACGGCTTTCTCGAGGCCATAAAGAGGCCGAAAAGCAATTTCTGCACACCAGAGTACCTTGACCTAGCCCCCTGCAAAAGGGAGCTGACAAAGTAAACTGGGCGCTGCACCATTTTCTTCTTCTGCACCTCCACTTGCTCCTGCACAGATTCATCCTTGTCGGGGCCAGAGCTTGTCGGGGAAGCCCCCTGCTTGTCGTTGGATGTGCTTGCCGTGGTTGCTGGCTCATCATCTGCCTCCCTCTCCGCTACTAACGCAGCACTAACCACTTGATTGGTTGCCGCCAGGTATAGCAGCAACTTCTCTTGCGGTTTAGGGGCGACAAGTATTGGAGCGGAGGATAGGTATTTCTTCAAGTCCTGCAGCGCAGCCTCCGCTTCCGGAGTCCATTTTACTGGACCCGCCTTTTTCAAAATTTTGAAAAATGGCAGGGCGCGTTCTGCAGACTTGGAAATAAACCTGCTGAGAGCCGCGACGCAGCCGGCAAGCCTTCGTACGTCCTTGGCACGTGTTGGTGCTTCAATCTGCTCGATGGCCTTGATCTTGTCTGGGTTGGCTTCTATTCCTCGCTGAGACACGAATAACCCGAGAAGCTTGTCGGAAGGGACTCCGAACACGCACCTCTCGGGGTCGAGCTTGAGGCTGATCCTGCGCAGGTTCGCAAAGGTCTCTTCTAAGTCTTGAATCAGGGTTGCCCTATCTCTGCTCTTTACCACTATGTCATCCATGTAGGCCTCCATGTTTCTGTGGATTTGTGGCTCCAAAGCGGTGTGGACAACCCTCGCAAATGTTGAACCGGCGTTCTTCAGTCCGAAAGCCATCCGTACGAAACAGTACGTGCCACATGGAGTGATGAACGCGGTCTTCTCTTCATCTTCTTCAGCCATGAAGATCTGATGATATCCTGAGTAGGCGTCAAGAAATGAAAGCAGGTCACATCCGGCCGTGGAGTCAACAATCTGGTCAATGCGCGTCAAGGGAAAGGGATCTTTGGGACAAGCTTTGTTAACATCAGTGAAGTCGATGCAAAGCCTCCATTTCCCATTTGCTTTGCGCACGACAACAGGATTGGACAACCACGTCGGATGGAGCACACCTCTGACGAGGCCTGCCGCTTCCAACTTCTTGATCTCTTCTGCGATGAACTCTTGGCGCTCCACTGCTTGCTTCCTGACTCTCTGCTTGACGGGCCGCGCGTGAGGACAGACGACGAGGTGGTGCTCAATCACTTTCCTGGGAACGCCAGGGATGTCAGATGGTTGCCAGGCAAACACATCGACATTCGCCTGCAGGAAAGCAACGAGCGCGCTTTCCTATTTGGGGTCGAGCGTGGCACTGATGGTGAAGGTACCACCAGTGCCGTCCTCCTTGGCAGGCACCTTCTTGGTTGTTGGCGGAGCTGCTATTGTCTTCTTACTCTTGCCGGTGGAGCTCGATGGCGCGTCCTCGACAGTAGCGCAGCACTCCGAAGAGGTGCGCTTGCCAGAGTGGGCGCCAGAGCACTTGCCGGGCTTGGTCCTCTTCTTCCCTCCGGGAGCTTCAGCGGCAAGCGGCTTGTGATCCGCTGCGGCTGCTGCTTCCCGGTAGATCTTGCCGGCACAGATAAGGGCATCCTTCTTGTCGCCGGGGACAGAGATGACGCTTACCGGGTCTGGCATCTTGAGCATGTTGTAGGCGTAGTGAGAGGCCGCCATGAACTTGGCGAGCGCTGGACGGCCGAGAATCCCATTGTAGGGCAATGGAAAATTGGCAACGTCAAAAGTGATTCTCTCTGTCCTGAAGTTCAGCTCGCTACCAAATGTCACTGGCAACGTTATCTTCCCCTTCGGCTTGCTCCTTCCCGGGTTGATTCCTTGGAACGTGCCGGTCTCTTCGAGCTTGCTGTCGGGAACTTGGAGTTTCCGGAGCACAGCGGAGGAGATCAGGTTCAAGCCGGCCCCGCCGTCAACTAGCATCTTAGTGACCTTGAGGTTGCGGACTGTTGGTGAGACCAACATCGGCAAGCACCCGATAGCAGTTGTGCGGTCAGGGTGATCCTCAATATCGAAGACGATAGGCATGCTGGACCATCTCAGAGGCTTGCGTGACTCGACGGGTGGTTCCGCTGCATTGACTTCCTGCGCCCACTGTTTGAGCTGGCGATGAGAAGTGTGCAGAGAAGCACCACCGTCCACGCATAAGACCTCTGTGGCTTTCTGAAACTCCTGCTCACTGGTCTCGACATCATCCATGTCTTCGTCTTCGTCGTCGTCTTCGTCCTTGTCGCGGGCGCGGGGAGGTCTGTCTGCTTGCCACTGCTTGTCCTTGTCGCGGCGTCCTCCCTGGCCGGGACGCTTCGTGCCGGATCCTCCGCCACCTCCTTGGGCTTTCTCCTTGTCGCGCTGCTCGTACTCGGCCTTTTGCAGCTCGACGAGCCGCTCGACCTGCTTGCAACTCTGGAGATCATGGCTCTTGGTGCGGTGGATCTTGCAGTACTGTTTGTTGGTGCCGTCCCGCTTGTCGGCGACCGCCACGGCCTGGCAGTTGGCGCATCCGGCAACCCCCTTGCCAGAGCTACCAGCCTGGGCCTTCTTGGCGGCGCCTTCATCGCCGGACTGCTCAACAACCAGTACTTCTTGGCTCTTCTTCTTCCTGCTGCTCCGCCGCCGGTTCTTCCTTGCCGGGGCGGTATCCTCACTGTCAGATTCTGTTGCTCCAATGTTGTCTCCGGGGAGTTTCCTCCCTTCCTCAGCATGTGCACACTTGTCAGCCAGGGCATATAGCTCGCTGACGTCTTTGATCTTGCACATCGCCATCTCCCCTAGCATCCTACGGTTGCGCACGTTCTGATGGAACGCGCTGATGACCGCGGCAGGGTGGACATCGGGGATGTTGTAGTGCACACGGCTGAATCTCTGAATGAACTTGCGCAGAGGTTCTCCCTCCTTCAGGGTGGTCCTCAATATCAAAGATGATAGGCGTGCTGGACCATTTCAGAGGCTTGCGCGACTCGATGGGTGGTTCCGCTGCATTGACTTCCCGCGCCCACTGCTTGAGCTGGCGGTGAGAAGTATGCAGGGAAGCACCGCCGTCTACACACAAGACCTCTGTGGCTTTCTGAAACTCCTGCTCACTGGTCTCGACGTCATCCATGTCTTCGTCTTCGTCGTCGTCTTCGTTCTTGTCGAGGCCGCGGGGAGGTCGGTCCGCTTGCCGCTGCTTGTCCTTGTCGCGGCGTCCTCCCTAGCCGGGGCGCTTCGTGCCTGATCCTCCGCCACCTCCCCGGGCTCTCTCCGTGTCGCGCCGCTCGTACTCGGCCTTTTGCAGCTCGACGAGCCGCTCGACCTGCTTGCAGCTCTGGAGGTCATGGCCCTTGGTGCGGTGGATCTTGCAGTACTGTTTGTTGGTGCCGTCCCGCTTGTCGGCGACCGCCACAGCCTGGCAGTGGGCGCATCCGGCAATCTCCTTGCTGGAGCTACCAGCCTGGGCCTTCTTGGCGGCGCCTTCATCGCCGGACTGCTCAACAACCAGTACTTGTTGGCTCTTCTTCTTCCTGTTGCTCCGCCGCCGGCCCTTCCTTGCCGGGGCGGTATCCTCACTGTCAGATTCTCCTGCTCCAGTGTTCTCTCCGGGGAGTTTCCTCCCTTCCTCAGCACGGGCACACTTGTCGGCCAGGGCATATAGCTCGCTGACGTCTTTGATCTTGCACATCGCCATCTCCTCCCGCATCCTGCGGTTACGCATGTTCTGATGGAACGCGCTGATGACCGCGGCGGGGTGGACGTCTGGGATGTGGTAGTGTACACGGCTGAATCTCTGGATGAACTTGCGCAAGGGTTCCCCTTCCTTCTGGATGAGAAGATGAAGGTCACTCGCTTGGCCATGGGGTTTGTGGCCGCCCGTAAAGGTGCCAACAAACTGATGGCACAAGTCTGTCCAGGAGGTTATGGAGTTATCCGGCAAGTGCATGAGCCAGGATCTGACATTGGATTTGAGTACCAGCGGGAAGTAGTTGGCAAGGATCTTGTCGTCTCGCCCTCTAGCAGCCTGCACCGCGATGGTGTAGATGCTGAGGAACTCCGACGGATGCGACTTGCCGTCGTACTTCTCTGGTACGTCTGGCTTGAAATTCTTCGTGCTGGGCCACTGGACTTGCCGTAGCTCACGGGTGAACGCAGGGCAGCCCACCGCGTACGGCAGGTCGCCTGGTTCCCCTGGTGCATGCATGTCGACAGAGGGCCCAGCGCGGTGGTCTGATTGACGCCGCGCTTCTCTCCGACGCTCGATGCGAGTACGAGCGTCCTCTTGCTCTCGCTCGTGAAGAACTTGGCGTTGATCGCGATGAGTTCGCGGATTCGACGACGCGGTGGAGTCGTTGTCGTGATGATTCCGGCGAGTCGGTGATCTTGGCCTCTGGGGCGGGGAGTGCACGGTAGTCGCACCCCTGCCAGTCCTGGCGCCATCGGTTCTCGCCTGGCCGTCCCGCCGCGGCTGTGAAGCGCTGTGCTGCCGCGGGGTGTCGCCGTTGGCGAAACCGATGAGGCTCTGTATCATGGCCCTCCAGTCGTCGAGCTTGTCCGCCGCTGGAGGGTAGTCTAGGAGCAGTTGAGCTCGCGCCAGAGCTTCTGTTGGAGTGGCGGGCAGTGGTGGCGAACGGCGCGTGGAGCGGGATGTGCTCGAACTTCTAACTACGTTAGAAGGAGCAACACCCGGACCAGGCAGCCGCGCCACGCTCGCGCCAGCACGTTGGTGTGAGTGCTGGCCTTGATTGCCCTGGGATCCGCCGGCTCGATTTGGGTCCAGCGAGCGTATGGTACCGTGGGCGCCAAGACGCTGCTAGTCCCGTGCCTCCTGAGAGGGGCGCGGTGCATGTTCGGACGCTGTGGCGCCATGGGCTGGCTCGACGACGCCCGTCCCACCGCCGGTGCCGTTCCCACCGCCTGTTTGCTCCAAGGGCGGCGGGTTCGACGCGGACGGACCGGCCACCTCCGGAGCCTTCTTCTTCGGTGGCATGTTGACGAAGATAAAGGAGATCTAGCCCGTGCCGACGCCGGATCAGGTTCGCACAACTTCGACGCCCCCTACCTGGCGCGCCAAAGATGTCGGGGGGAATCGGCTTCCCCGAACACCTATGGGGACCGAGCCCCTTTCTTGGTTCGGCGGGGGGCGGAGGTCGCACGAAGAGCGGATCGAGGCGATGCACACAAGGGATTTTACCCAGCTTCGGGCCGCAAGGATGCGTAAAACCCTACTCCTGCTTTGTGGATTGTATTGTGTTCTTGCTCGGGAGCGTGTGGTGCTACAGTACACGCGAGCTGCTGGCGAGAGAGAGCGTGGCGATGGGTGTCCTCCTCCTCCCCCCCGTGCGCATGGGGCCTCCCTTTATATGCTCAAGGGGTTACCCACAGGTGGCAGCGCAGGTGGGGGAAAAATGGGAGAATGCTGTAGTGGGTACAGCTGCCTGCACAGTGGCTGTACAGTGCTATCATACCTAACTCTAACGGCAGGGGACAAGGGCATTAAATGCCCGTCCGCATCGCCCAGACGGTGCAGGGAAGTGGACCATTAGGAGCGCCACCGTTTTCCATGATGGCTACTCTGTCAGCGTTGCTTCGCCACTGCATGCCCCTGGTTGCGCAGCCTCTCGCCACATACGCCTGGAATGGCCCCAGAGCGACGCGTGGGTGGATGAGCTGGAGCGCAGGCGCGGGGTGGTGACTTGCCGCGGCAAGCGCCTTGCCGCGGCTGGTGCCTTGTCGCACCCGGGAGCTAGTCGCTCATCGGTCCTTGCCGGGACGCGGAGCGCGTCGCAGCAAGTATCTTGTCGTGCCTCGGTCGGCCTTCCCGGCAAGCTCCTCCTGCCGGGGTCTTGTGCTTCGAGCGGTCGTCCCAGCAAGCTCCTCTTGCCCGGGCCTGGCTCTCTTCGGGTGGCCTTCCCGGCAGGCTCCTCCTGCCGGGGCCTTGGCTCAAATACTGTGTTCTTGGATGGCCCAAAAAGGGACCATGGAGAGTCTTGGCGATCGCCTGGCAAGCCTTGCCGCGGGGTGCTACGACTGCCCGTGCACAAGTTCGGGGTACTAAGGTACCCCTACTTTAGTACACCGACACCTCTGCTTCGGTTGCCGGGGAGTCGCAGTCAGCATGCTACAACCAGAGCTTGAGGGGTCCCCTCGGCGGCATCACGTCGGAGAAGAACTGCGAAAAGCAGATCCAAGAGCTTGGGGGCATCGCCGCCCACAGCACCAGCTCGCGCGAGGAGTTTGTTGCGTGGACTCCAGGAGCGACAGTGCGCATCACCATGGCACGACGACCTTGGCCACAACGCGCGCGCCGACGCTCGTCGTTCCTCCCTCCTGAGCCCCCGGCTTGGGCATGCAGGGGTAGCGGATACCCAGGAGGAGGCCGCTCATGTTGGGGAACGTTGCAGAAAATTAAAATTTTTCCTACGGTTTCACCAAGATCCATCTAGGAGTTCATCAAGCAACGAGTATTCAGATTAGATAGCATCTACATACCACTTTGCAGATCGCAACGGAAGCGTTCGAGTGAACGTGGATGAGGTAGTCGTACTTGCCGCGATCCAATTCACCGATGACCTAGTGCCGAACGGACGGCACCTCCGCGTTCAACACACGTACGGAAAGCGTGACGTCTCCTCCTTCTTGATCCAGCAAGGCAAAGGAGAGGTTGGGGATGAAGGCTCCAGCAACAGCACGACGGCGTGGTGATGGTGGAACTGCAGTACTCCGGCAGGGCTTCGCCGTGCTCAATGGAGGAGGAGGAGGTGTTGGAGAGGGAGAGGGAGGCGCCAGGGCAATGGGTGATCAGCCCCCTCTCTCCCCCCCTTTATATAACCCCCAAGGGGGGGCGCCGGCCCTAGGAGATGAGATCTCCTAGGGCGGGCGGCGGCCAGGGCAGGGGGGCTTGCCCCCCAAGCAAGGGGGGCGCCCCCTTTAGGGTTTCCCTCCCCCCAACCCTAGGCGCATGGGCCCATGGGGGGGAGGCGCACCAGCCCACTATGGGCTGGTCCCTTCCCTCATACAGTCCATGGGGCCCTCCGGGATAGGTGGCCCCACCCGGTGGACCCCCCGGGACCCTCCGGTGGTCCCGGTACAATACCGATAACCCCGAAACTTGTCCCGATGTCCGTATGATGACTTTCCATATATAAATCTTTACCTCCGGACCATTCCGAAACTCCTCGTGACGTCCGGGATCTCATCCGGGACTCCGAACAACATTCGGGTTACTGCACATACATATCCCTATAACCCTAGCGTCACCGAACCTTAAGTGTGTAGACCCTACGGGTTCGGGAGACATGCAGACATGACCGAGATGGCTCTCGGGCAATAACCAACAGCGGGATCTGGATACCCATGTTGGCTCCCACATGCTCCACGATGATCTCATCGGATGAACCACGATGTCAAGGATTCAATTAATCCCGTATACGATTCCCTTTGTCAATCGGTATTTTACTTGCCCGAGATTCGATCGTCGGTATACCAATACCTCGTTCAATCTCGTTACCGGCAAGTCACTTTTCTCGTACCGTAATAAATGATCCCGTGATCAAACACTTTGGTCACATTGAGCTCATTGTGATGATGCATTACCAAGAAGGCCCGGTGATACCTCTCCGTCAAGCAGAGTGACAAATCCCAGTCTCGATCCATGTCAACCCAACAGACACTTTCAGAGATACCCGTAGCATACCTTTATAGTCACCCAGTTACGTTGTGACGTTTGGCACACCCAAAGCACTCCTACGGTATCCGGGAGTTACATGATCTCATGGTCTAAGGAAAGGATACTTGACATTGGAAAACTCTAGCAAACGAATTATGCGATCTTATGCTATGTTTAGGATTGGGTCTTGTCCATCACATCATTCTCCTAATGATGTGATCCCGTTATCGATGACATCCAATGTCCATAGTCAGGAAACCATGACTATCTGTCGATCAACGAGCTAGTCAACTAGAGGCTTACTAGGGACATGTTGTTGTCTGTTATTCACACATGTATTACGATTTCGGGTTAACACAATTATAGCACGAATAAAGACAATTATCATGAATAAGGAAATATAATAATAAAGCTTTTATTATTGCCTCTAGGGCATATTTCCAACAGTCTCCCACTTGCACTAGAGTCAATAATCTAGTTACATTGTGATGAATCGAACACCCATAGAGTTCTGGTGCTGATCATGTTTTGCCTTAGGGAGAGGTTTAGTCAACGGATCTGCAACATTCAGATCCGTGTGCACTTTACAAATCTCTATGTCTCCATCTTGAACATTTTCACGAATGGAGTTGAAGCGACGCTTGATGTGCCTGGTCTTCTTGTGAAACCTGGGCTCCTTTGCAAGTGCAATAGCTCCAGTGTTGTCACAGAAGAGCTTGATTGGCCCCGACGCATTGGGTATGACTCCGAGGTCGGTGATGAACTCCTTCACCCAAATTGCTTCATGTGCTGCCTCCGAGGCTGCCATGTACTCCGCTTCACATGTAGATCCCGCCACAACGCTTTGCTTGCAACTGCACCAGCTTACTGCCCCACCATTCAAAATATACACGTATCCGGTTTGTGACTTAGAGTCATCCAGATCTGTGTCGAAGCTAGCGTCGACGTAACCTTTTACGACGAGCTCTTCGTCACCTCCATAAACGAGAAACATTTCCTTAGTCCTTTTCAGGTACTTCAGGATATTCTTGACCGCTGTCCAGTGTTCCTTGCCGGGATTACTTTGGTACCTACCTACCAAACTTACGGCAAGGTTTACATCAGGTCTGGTACACAGCATGGCATACATAATAGAACCTATGGTTGAGGCATAGGGGATGACGCTCATCTCTTCTATATCTTCTGCCGTGGTCGGACATTGAGCTGAGCTCAATTTCACACCTTGTAACACAGGTAAGAACCCTTTCTTAGATTGATCCATATTGAATTTCTTCAATATCTTATCAAGGTATGTGCTTTGTGAAAGACCTATGAGGCGTCTCGATCTATCTCTATAGATCTTGATGCCTAATATATAAGCAGCTTCTCCAAGGTCCTTCATTGAAAAACTCTTATTCAAATAGGTCTTAATGCTGTCCAAGAGTTCTATATCATTTCCCATCAAAAGTATGTCGTCTACATATAATATGAGAAATGCTACAGAGCTCCCACTCACTTTCTTGTAAACACAGGCTTCTCCATAAGTCTGTGTAAACCCAAACGCTTTGATCATCTCATCAAAGCGAATGTTCCAACTCCGAGATGCTTGCACCAGCCCATAAATTGAGCATTGGAGCTTGCATACTTTGTCAGCATTCTTAGGATCGACAAAACCTTCCGGCTGCATCATATACAATTCTTCCTTAAGGAAACCATTAAGGAATGCCGTTTTGACGTCCATTTGCCATATCTCATAATCATAGTATGCGGCAATTGCTAACATGATTCGGACGGACTTCAGCTTCGCTACTGGTGAGAAAGTCTCATCGTAGTCAACCCCTTGAACTTGTCGATAACCCTTAGCGACAAGCCGAGCTTTATAGATGGTCACATTTCCATCCGCGTCTGTCTTCTTTTTGAAGATCCATTTATTTTCTATGGCTCGCCGTTCAACGGGCAAGTCAGTCAAAGTCCATACTTCGTTTTCATACATGGATCCTATCTCGGATTTCATGGCTTCCAGCCATTTGTCGGAATCCGGGCCCGCCATTGCTTCCTCATAGTTCGAAGGTTCACCGTTGTCTAACAACATGATTTCCAAGACAGGGTTGCCGTACCATTCTGGTGCGGAACGTGTCCTTGTGGACCTTCGAATTTCAGTAGGAGCTTGATCAGAAGTATCTTGATCATAATCATTAATTTCCTCTCTAGTCGGTGCAGGCACCTCAGGAACGATTTCTTGAGTTTCGCCATTTTCCGGTTCAAGAGGTAACACTTCATCAAGTTCTACTTTCCTCCCACTTACTTCTTTCGAGAGAAACTCTTTCTCTAGAAAGGATCCATTCTTAGCAACAAAGATCTTGCCTTCGGATCTGAGGTAGAAGGTATACCCAATAGTTTCCTTCGGGTATCCTATGAAGACGCATTTTTCCGACTTGGGTTCGAGCTTTTCAGGTTGAAGTTTATTCACATAAGCATCGCATCCCCAAACTTTTAGAAACGACAGCTTAGGTTTCTTCCCAAACCATAATTCATACGGTGTCGTCTCAACGGATTTCGACGGAGCCCTATTTAAAGTGAATGCGGCAGTCTCTAAAGCATAGCCCCAAAAAGATAGCGGTAAGTCGGTAAGAGACATCATAGATCGCACCATATCTAATAGAGTGCGATTACGACGTTCGGACACACCATTACGCTGAGGTGTTCCAGGCGGCGTGAGTTGTGAAACTATTCCACATTTTCTTAAGTGTGTGCCAAATTCGTGGCTCAAGTATTCTCCTCCACGATCTGATCGTAGAAACTTGATCTTTCTATCACGTTGATTTTCAACCTCACTCTGAAATTCCTTGAACTTTTCAAAGGTCTCAGACTTGTGTTTCATTAAGTAGATATACCCATATCTACTCAAGTCATCAGTGAGGGTGAGAACATAACGATAGCCACCGCGAGCCTCAACACTCATTGGACCACACACATCGGTATGTATGATTTCCAATAAGTTGGTTGCTCGCTCCATTGTTCCTGAGAATGGAGTCTTGGTCATTTTACCCATGAGGCATGGTTCGCACGTGTCAAATGATTCATAATCAAGAGACTCTAAAAGTCCATCTGCATGGAGCTTCTTCATGCGTTTGACACCTATGTGACCAAGGCGGTAGTGCCACAAATATGTGGGACTATTGTTATCAACTTTAACTCTTTTGGTACTCACACTATGAATATGTGTTTCATCACGTACGAGATTCATCAAGAATAAACCATTAACCATCGGAGCATGACCATAAA
Organism: Aegilops umbellulata; assembly: GCA_032464435.1. Classification (NCBI taxonomy): domain Eukaryota; kingdom Viridiplantae; phylum Streptophyta; class Magnoliopsida; order Poales; family Poaceae; genus Aegilops; species Aegilops umbellulata. Next base: position 229,772,586 of record CP136055.1, on the reverse strand, counting down.
ACATATCTCTCATATAAATAGAACAACCATTATTCTCGGATTTAAATGAGTAGCCATCTCGAATTAAGCGAGATCCGGATACAATGTTCATGCTCAAACTTGGTACTAAATAACAATTATTGAGGTTTAAAACTAATCCCATAGGTAAATGTAGAGGCAGCGTGCCGACGGCGATCACATCGACCTTGGAACCATTCCTGACGCGCATCGTCACCTCGTCCTTCGCCAGTCTTCGTTTATTCCGTAGCTCCTGCTTTGAGTTACAAATGTGAGCAACTGCAACGGTATCAAATACCCAAGAGCTACTACGAGTACTGGTAAGGTACACATCAATTACATGTATATCACATATACCTTTGGTTTTGCCGGCCTTCTTGTCCGCTAAGTATTTGGGGCAGTTCCGCTTCCAGTGACCACTTCCCTTGCAATAAAAGCACTCAGTTTCGGGCTTGGGTCCATTCTTTGGCTTCTTCCCGGCAACTTGCTTACCGGGCGCGGCAACTTCCTTGCCGTCCTTCTTGAAGTTCTTTTTACCCTTGCTCCTTTTGAACTTAGTGGTTTTATTCACCATCAGCACTTGATGCTCTTTCTTGATTTCTACCTCTGCTGATTTCAGCATAGCATACACCTCAGGAATGGTCTTTACCATCCCCTGCATATTGTAGTTCATCACAAAGCTCTTGTAGCTAGGTGGAAGCGACTGGAGGATTCTGTCAATGACCACTTCTTCCAGAAGATTAACTTCCAGTTGAGTCAAGCGGTTGTGCAATCCAGACATTCTGAGTATGTGCTCACTGACAGAGCTATTTTCCTCCATCTTACAGCCAAAGAATTTGTTGGAGATCTCATATCTCTCAACCCGGGCATGAGCTTGGAAAACCATTTTCAGCTCTTCGAACATCTCATATGCTCCATGTCTCTCAAAACGCTTTTGGAGCCCCGGCTCTAAGCTGTAAAGCATGCCGCACTGAACGAGGGAGTAATCATCGCATCGCGACTGCCAAGCGTTCATAACGTCTTGTTGTGCAGGGAGAATAGGTGAGTCACCCAGCGGTGCTCGTAGGACATAATCTTTCTTGGCAGCTATGAGGATGATCCTCAGGTTCCGGACCCAGTCCGTATAGTTGCTACCATCGTCTTTCAGCTTGGTTTTCTCTAGGAACGCGTTGAAGTTGAGGACTACGTTGGCCATTTGATCTACAAGACATATTGTAAATATTTAGACTAAGTTCATGATAATAAAGTTCATTTAATCAAATTATTTAATGAACTCCCACTTAGATAGAAATCCCTCTTCCAGTCATCTAAGTATTACATGATCCGAGTCAACTAGGCCGTGTCCGATCATCACGTGAGACGGACTAGTCAACATCGGTGAACATCTTCATGTTGATCGTATCTTCTATACGACTCATGCTCGACCTTTCGGTCTTCCGTGTTCCGAGGCTATGTCTGTACATGCTAGGCTCGTCAAGTCAACCTAAGTGTTTGCGTGTGTAAATCTGTCTTACACCCGTTGTATGTGAACGTTAGAATCTATCACACCCGATCATCACGTGGTGCTTCGAAACAACGAACTGTCGCAACGGTGCACAGTTAGGGTGAACACTTTCTTGAAATTATTATGAGGGATCATCTTATTTACTACCGTCGTTCTAAGTAAACAAGATGCAAAACATGATAAACATCACATGCAATCAAATAATAAACGTGACATGATATGGCCAATATCACATAGCTCCTTTGATCTCCATCTTGGGGCTCCATGATCATCTTGTCACCGGCTTGACACCATGATCTTCATCATCGTGTCTCCATGAAGTTGCTCGCCAACTATTACTTCTACTACTATGGCTAACGTGTTTAGCAATAAAGTAAAGTAATTTACATGGCGATTCTCAATGACACGCAGGTCATACAAAATAAAGACAACTCCTATGGCTCCTGCCGGTTGTCATACTCATCGACATGCAAGTCGTGATTCCTATTACAATAGCATGAACATCTCATACATCACATATAGATCATTCATCATTCATCACAACTTTGGCCATATCATATCACAAAGCACTTGCTGCAAAAACAAGTTAGACGTCCTCTAATTGTTGTTGCAAGTTTTACGTGGCTGAATTAGGGTTTTAGCAAGAACGTTTTCTTACCTACGTTAAAACCACCACAACGTGATTTGTCAACTTCTATTTACCCTTCATAAGGACCCTTTTCATCGAATCCGCTCTAACTAAAGTAGGAGAGACAGACACCCGCCAGCCACCTTATGCAACTAGTGCATGTTCGTCGGTGGAACCGGTCTCACGTAAGCGTACGTGTAAGGTTGGTCCGGGCCGCTTCATCCCACAATACCGTTGAAGCAAGATAAGACTAGTAGCGGCAAGAAGAGTTGACAACATCTACGCCCACAACAAATTGTGTTCTACTCGCGCAAGAAGAACTACGCATAGACCTAGCTCTGATACCACTGTTGGGGAACGTTGCAGAAAATTAAAATTTTTCCTACGGTTTCACCAAGATCCATCTAGGAGTTCATCAAGCAACGAGTATTCAGATTAGATAGCATCTACATACCACTTTGCAGATCGTAACGGAAGCGTTCGAGTGAACGTGGATGAGGTAGTCGTACTTGCCGCGATCCAATTCACCGATGACCTAGTGCCGAACGGACGGCACCTCCGCGTTCAACACACGTACGGAAAGCGTGACGTCTCCTCCTTCTTGATCCAGCAAGGCAAAGGAGAGGTTGGGGATGAAGGCTCCAGCAACAGCACGACGGCGTGGTGATGGTGGAACTGCAGTACTCCGGCAGGGCTTCGCCGTGCTCAATGGAGGAGGAGGAGGTGTTGGAGAGGGAGAGGGAGGCGCCAGGGCAATGGGTGATCAGCCCCCTCTCTCCCCCCCCCTTTATATAACCCCCAAGGGGGGGTGCCGGCCCTAGGAGATGAGATCTCCTAGGGGGGGGCGGCGGCCAGGGCAGGGGGGCTTGCCCCCCAAGCAAGGGGGCGCCCCCTTTAGGGTTTCCCTCCCCCCAACCCTAGGCGCATGGGCCCATGGGGGGAGGCGCACCAGCCCACTATGGGCTGGTTCCTTCCCTCATACAGCCCATGGGGCCCTCCGGGATAGGTGGCCCCACCCGGTGGACCCCCCGGGACCCTCCGGTGGTCCCGGTACAATACCGATAACCCCGAAACTTGTCCCGATGTCCGTATGATGACTTTCCATATATAAATCTTTACCTCCGGACCATTCCGAAACTCCTCGTGACGTCCGGGATCTCATCCGGGACTCCGAACAACATTCAGGTTACTGCACATACATATCCCTATAACCCTAGCGTCACCGAACCTTAAGTGTGTAGACCCTACGGGTTCGGGAGACATGCAGACATGACCGAGATGGCTCTCGGGCAATAACCAACAGCGGGATCTGGATACCCATGTTGGCTCCCACATGCTCCACGATGATCTCATCGGATGAACCACGATGTCAAGGATTCAATTAATCCCGTATACGATTCCCTTTGTCAATCGGTATTTTACTTGCCCGAGATTCGATCGTCGGTATACCAATACCTCGTTCAATCTCGTTACTGGCAAGTCACTTTTCTCGTACCGTAATACATGATCCCGTGATCAAACACTTTGGTCACATTGAGCTCATTGTGATGATGCATTACCGAGAGGGCCCGGTGATACCTCTCCGTCAAGCGGAGTGACAAATCCCAGTCTCGATCCATGTCAACCCAACAGACACTTTCAGAGATACCCGTAGCATACCTTTATAGTCACCCAGTTACGTTGTGACGTTTGGCACACCCAAAGCACTCCTACGGTATCCGGGAGTTACATGATCTCATGGTCTAAGGAAAGGATACTTGACATTGGAAAACTCTAGCAAACGAATTATGCGATCTTATGCTATGTTTAGGATTGGGTCTTGTCCATCACATCATTCTCCTAATGATGTGATCCCGTTATCGATGACATCCAATGTCCATAGTCAGGAAACCATGACTATCTGTCGATCAACGAGCTAGTCAACTAGAGGCTTACTAGGGACATGTTGTTGTCTGTTATTCACACATGTATTACGATTTCGGGTTAACACAATTATAGCACGAATAAAGACAATTATCATGAATAAGGAAATATAATAATAAAGCTTTTATTATTGCCTCTAGGGCATATTTCCAACAGTCTCCCACTTGCACTAGAGTCAATAATCTAGTTACATTGTGATGAATCGAACACCCATAGAGTTCTGGTGCTGATCATGTTTTGCCTTAGGGAGAGGTTTAGTCAACGGATCTGCAACATTCAGATCCGTGTGCACTTTACAAATCTCTATGTCTCCATCTTGAACATTTTCACGAATGGAGTTGAAGCGACGCTTGATGTGCCTGGTCTTCTTGTGAAACCTGGGCTCCTTTGCAAGTGCAATAGCTCCAGTGTTGTCACAGAAGAGCTTGATTGGCCCCGACGCATTGGGTATGACTCCGAGGTCGGTGATGAACTCCTTCACCCAAATTGCTTCATGTGCTGCCTCCGAGGCTGCCATGTACTCCGCTTCACATGTAGATCCCGCCACAACGCTTTGCTTGCAACTGCACCAGCTTACTGCCCCACCATTCAAAATATACACGTATCCGGTTTGTGACTTAGAGTCATCCAGATCTGTGTCGAAGCTAGCGTCGACGTAACCTTTTACGACGAGCTCTTCGTCACCTCCATAAACGAGAAACATTTCCTTAGTCCTTTTCAGGTACTTCAGGATATTCTTGACCGCTGTCCAGTGTTCCTTGCCGGGATTACTTTGGTACCTACCTACCAAACTTACGGCAAGGTTTACATCAGGTCTGGTACACAGCATGGCATACATAATAGAACCTATGGTTGAGGCATAGGGGATGACGCTCATCTCTTCTATATCTTCTGCCGTGGTCGGACATTGAGCTGAGCTCAATTTCACACCTTGTAACACAGGTAAGAACCCTTTCTTAGATTGATCCATATTGAATTTCTTCAATATCTTATCAAGGTATGTGCTTTGTGAAAGACCTATGAGGCGTCTCGATCTATCTCTATAGATCTTGATGCCTAATATATAAGCAGCTTCTCCAAGGTCCTTCATTGAAAAACTCTTATTCAAATAGGTCTTAATGCTGTCCAAGAGTTCTATATCATTTCCCATCAAAAGTATGTCGTCTACATATAATATGAGAAATGCTACAGAGCTCCCACTCACTTTCTTGTAAACACAGGCTTCTCCATAAGTCTGTGTAAACCCAAACGCTTTGATCATCTCATCAAAGCGAATGTTCCAACTCCGAGATGCTTGCACCAGCCCATAAATTGAGCGTTGGAGCTTGCATACTTTGTCAGCATTCTTAGGATCGACAAAACCTTCCGGCTGCATCGCCACTGCATCGCGGCGGTGAACCAACCTCTTCTTCGGTGGAAGCGGCCCCGACTCATCACGGGGAGCCTTTCCCTTCTCCACAGCCAAAAACCTTCGGATAGGCACCATTGCTGCTAGCAGAGGAGCAAGGAGGAAGAAGCGAGCGGGCTGGGAAGAAATGGGCGACGGGGGCTCTACCACCCTCCCCATTTATAGCGGAAGAAGGCCAACCGGCGCCTCCCATGATCACAGGTAATGATGGTTTTCCTTGCATGTCGCAGGGACTTGTCAAGTCAGGCAGTTGCCGAGGCAGCGTGGGGAAGCGGAGACGCCCACGTCCAATCAACCGCCACGGGTCGACCAAGGCCGCAGGGTTTTGGGACCCGCAGTGCTCCATACTTGACCTTTGGTTTCGCCTCGAAGCCAAGCCTGAGCACGCCTTGGGCCTCGGGGATACTGTCGGCGTTCTGGGAATGAGGGTCGGCAGACTTGCCTACCTGCGGCCCACGGCGTGGCTGTGCTAGCAGGCCTGTACGACCCCTCTTCATCAACAAGGCACTCGAGACCCTCACGAGGGGCCAAGCCTCGCGAGGCCAACGACACAAGACCTCCTCAGGAGCGGCCTCACCAGGTTGGCTCGCAAGGAGCGGAGAGATTAGGGCGGGGCAAACCTCGCGAGGTTCTCGTGACGTGATCTGAGGGAGTACTGGATTGGGGGGTATCCGGACAGCCGGACTATAACCTTTGGCCGGACTGTTGGACTATGAAGATACAAGATTCAAGACTTCGTCATGTGTCCGGATGAGACTCTCCTTGGCATGGAAGGCAAGCTTGGCAATACGGATATGTACATCTCCTTCCTTGTAACTGACTCTGTGTAACACTAGCCCCCTCCGGTGTCTATATAAACCGGAGGGTTTAGTCCGTAGGACCAAGAACAACAATCATACCATAGGCTAGCTTCTAGGGTTTAGCCTCTATGATCTCGTGGTAGATCAACTATTGTACTACCCATATCATCAATATCAATCAAGCAGGAGTAGGGTTTTACCTCCGTCGAGAGGGCTCGAACCTGGGTAAAAACATCGTGTCCCTTGTCTCTTGTTACCATCTGCCTAGACGTACAGTTCGGGACCCCCTACCCGAGATCCGCCGGTTTTGACACCGACATTGGTGCTTTTATTGAGAGTTCCTTTGTGTCGTCATCATTAGGCTTGATGGCTCCTTCGATCATCAAAAAAGACATAGTCCAGGGTGAGACTTTTCTCCCCGAACAGATCTTCGTATTCGGCGGCTTCGTACTGCGGCCCAACTCGCTTGGCCGTCTGGAGCAGATCGAGAGTTACGCCCCTGGCCACCAGGTCAGGTTTGGAAGCTTAAACTGCAGAGCCAACATCCACGGAGACTTGATCTTCAACGGATTCGAGCCCTTGCCGAGTGCGCCGCACTATCACGATGAGCATGATTTAGCTCTGCCGCCGGACAATGTTCAGGAGATCGCACCTGCAACCGCTCCAACCTTCAATTCGGAGCCAATTGCGCCATCCGTGGACGAGTGGCTAGACCCCGCACCAGAGGTCGCAGTCTCAGTGGCGATCGAGCCGAGTACTGACGTTACCCTTCATGAGAGTCATGAATACAAGCTACCGGATTCTTCTCTGGCCACGGACTCCGAACTGCCTGCGCCCATGCCAATCGAATACGACTGGGCACCGATCATGGAGTTCACCTCCGCAGATATCTTTCAGCACTCGCCCTTTGGCGACATACTGAACTCACTAAGGTCTCTTTCCTTGTCAGGAGAGTCCTGGCCGGACTACGTCCGGCAAGATTGGGATACGGATGACGAAGAAATTCGCCGCCCACCCACCACCCACTTAGTAGCCACTGTCGATGATTTGACCGACATGCTCGACTTTGACTCCGAAGACATCAACGGTATGGACGACGATGCAGGAGACGAACCGGAACCACTGCCCACAGGGCACTAGACAGCCACCTCATCCCATGATGTATACATGGTGGACACACCCAAAGAAAACGACGACGAGGAACAGAAGGACGCAGCAAAGGATCGTTCCCTCGAAAAGTAGTCAAAACGGCGGCGTAAGCACCGGTCCAAATCCCGCCTCGACAGAGACAGTGGCCACACAGGCCCAGCAATAGAGTAGAGTGAGCCAGCGGACGACGACCATGGCATTGAACAACTGTCCGGCGATGGCAACACGGAAAATCAAACCGAACAACCCGTCTCCGGCAAAGATAACAGTCCGGATGACTTAAAGCCGGATAAGCTCCGGGAGCAGAAGAACCTCCATAAAAGGCTTGTCGCCACTGCGCGGAGCCTAAAAAGAAGAAACGAAAAATCAAGGCTGCGGAGGATACACTCAGAATCAGATGGAGTAAAGTACTCAACACCGCAGACAAGTATAGCGGTAGTCACCACACAAAGAGCTACCCGAAGCGAAAGCTACTGCGTGAATTCGATGAGCAGGCCTTAGAGCCCCCGCAATCGAAAAGCAAAACAGCCATCCGGTCGGATAGACGACCTCATGGCCAACATAGAGCGGCATACGACGCCGCACATAAGCTAGTATGCGATCCACACAAGGTCTGGCATCAAAAGGACGGCCCAACCAGATCTATCTATGGGCCAAGAAAGCGCGCTCCAGCACGCAATGCAACACAACAAAAATCCGAACACCACGGTACACCCAAATACAGGGGTGCCGCACACCCCCTATGTTTCACCGATGAGGTGCTAGACCATGAATTTCTAGAGGGATTCAAACCCGTAAACATAGAGGCGTACGACGGAACGACAGACCCTGGGATCTGGATTGAGGACTACATCCTCCACATACACATGGCTCGAGGAGACGATCTCCATGCCATCAAGTACTTACCCGTCAAGCTCAAAGGGCCAGCCAGGCACTGGCTTAAAAGCCTCCCCGAAAACAACATTGGAAGTTGGGAGGAGCTCGAGGACGCTTTTCAGGCAAATTTCCAAGGGACCTATGTCCGACCACCGGATGCAGACGATTTAAGTCATATAACTCAGCAGCCTGGAGAGTCAGCCCGAAAGCTTTGGAACAGATTCCTTACTAAAAAGAACCAAATAGTCGACTATCCGGACGCCGAAGCCTTAGCAGCTTTCAAACACAACATCTGAGACGAATGGCTCGCCAGAAACCTTGGCCAAGAAAAGCCGAGAACAATGGCTGCATTCACAAGCCTCATGACCCGCTTTTGCGCGGGCGAGGACAGCAGGTTAGCCCGATGCAGCATCAGCGACCCAACTACATCCGAAGTCAGGGACGGAAACGGGAAGCCACGACGCAGCAAAAACAAGTGCCAGAATAAAGAAAACAGCCCGAAGAGCACGGCGGTAAACGCCGGATTCAAAAGCTCTTGGCCAGGTCAGCAAAAGCTGCCCTCCAGAGGCAACATAGACGAACTGTCTAGTCTAAACAAGATTCTGGACAAACTATGTGAAATCCACAGCACCCACGATAAACCTGCAAATCATACCCATAGAGAATGTTAGGTCTTCAAGCAGTCCGGCAAGCTCAACGCCGAACACAAGGGGCTGGATACACCAAGCAGGACGAGCCTCGCAAGCAAAGCACTGGGGAACAAAAGAAATTCCCACCAGAAGTCAAAACAGTAAACGTGTTACACGTGATAAATAAAAACAACGCGGCGCTCACAAAGATACGTGCCCCAGGGCCTATCATCACGGAGTTCCGCCACTGGTCGTCCGAACCGATCACCTTCGACCATCGGGATTACTCTGCAAGTGTCAAACCCGATAATTGAAGGATACCACTTTACACGAGTCCTGATGGACGGCGCCAGTAGCTTAAACCAGATATATTAGGACACAGTCCGCAAAATGGGGATGGACCCTATCGGGGATATACCCCGCGGCGTAAACCGGCCGGAAGGATAAACCGGCCGGACTTGGCGATTCACCGGCGACCTGCACAGACCAGACGGTTTAACATTATTCACTGGTAACCCGGCGGGCGGGACAGACGGTGACAAGGCCTAAAGCCCAGAAGGCCGGTTCATGTTATGGTGGGCCGGTTCAAGAGGAAAGGCATGAGGAATATTTGTCTTACAAAGATTTAAGACCTGGACTTGTATCCCGTTTGTATTAGAGATAGACTAGTCCTAATCCTAATAGGACTCCACATGTAAACTGCCCCTTCAACATATATAAGGAGGGGCAGGGCTCCCCAAAGAGGGACAGGAAAAAAGAGAAGAAACAGTCCTTAGGGCTAGACACAAAGAGCTGGTTTACCGGCGACTCCCTGATGAGCATAATGAGATCTAGCCTCAAACTACATGTAGGGCTATTACCGGATGATGTTTCCCGGGGCCCGAAGCTGTCTAAACCCTTGTCTTGTGTGTTGATCCGCCCTGCGTCTCTCGTCCCACTCAACCCCTCTCAAGCTACCACATAGATGCGTTGGCCTCACGACTAAGTCCTCACACTAAGGACATCTGTCGTGACAAATCCACGACAGTTGGCGCCCACCGTGGGGCCTGCGCATGGTGGTGTTGAGTTCTTGGAGGGATTTCTTTCAGGGATCGAGAAGCTCGTTATTGATCAAATGAAGAAGAATTGTCGTTACAGTATCCCAAAGATGAGTAGTCAGATTGGAGGCCCATCCAAGAAGAAAATTAGGGTTATGATCTGTTCATAGCCACGGGTTACCAGTACAACTCGCTGAGATCGAAACCAGAGCGGTCAGCAAATTTCCTTTGTAGGTTTGGTGACCTAATCCGATGGTTACTACATCCACAAGCAGTGATCCAGTCGGCCAAGCTATTACCGTTCCACGAAGAAAAATCCCAGGATACAAATCCCAACGGAATCAACTCCAGGGGCTTCACGTGAGCAACAAAAGGAAAAAAAGGAGGCGAGTCAACTCAGCCACGACCCGGACTCTGCACATCTTCGCCGAGCCACGACAATTTCAATCCAACCTCTACTCCAAGTACATTCGACTCCGAGTCGCCCTTAGGGGCCTCGTTATTTTCGTCTCGCCCAGGCCGCGGCCTCAAACGCTGTCGCCTCCGCCGGCGTCACCTTTGAACCGCCGCTACGTAGCCGCAGCCGCGCCTCAAACCGGCTTCGCCTCGACTTGCTGGGGACCGTCTTGTGCCCGCTGCGCCCTGTGCCGCCCCGAGCCGCCTGGTCTCCACTTCCGAGCGTCTCTTCGACCCGCTGCGGTCCTTCGCCACCTCATTTGCAGCTGAGGGTTGCCGGACCTTATCTCGAGCGCCTGCCGCCTCCGCCGTCATCCGGCAGCGCCGCTGAGCCGCCTCCACCACTGGACGGTTTCACCTCCGCCAGAGATTCAAGTAGCTACGACTCTGAGTCGCCTCCGTTGGTGAACCGCCCCGGCCTTGGGCACCTCCTCTGTCGTTCGTCTCGTACCACGAATCGGATCAAGTCATCGGCCACGGTAGTAACCCGCCTCGCTGGGGCCTCAGTCGCCATCCTTATCGCCTCCGCCGTTCCGTGTCGAGTCACCATCATAAAGCCGCCTCTACCGTGGCCGTGTTCTAGGCTACTATAGCCTCGTCTCCGCCCTCGAGTCGCCGGCCACGCAGTGGTTTGCCTTGACATCCAAATCTTCCATCACCAGGACGGCCACAGCTGCTCAACTCCGTCAAAGCTTCGGCCGTGACCCCCGCATGCCTCAAATCGCCACCGTCGATATGCCGGGCCAACCCGGCATCTGTCGCAAGACACAAACTTCCCAAGACGCTGCTGATGCGATGAACCGGTTTGACTCATCCTGCCGCAGTAACCCCTGCCGAGTCGACGATACTCTGCCTCTGTCATGATCCGGAGTTCTTGAGCCGATGTGTGCTACTGCTAAATCGCCGCGCCGGGTTAAGCCCGCCGGATTACAATGACTACGAGTCACTGCTTCATAATCATCTCGGTTGAGTCGCTTCGTTCAGGCTAACCCCGAGTCACCGTCGCCGCCCGGTCAGCCCTGTGCTGCCTACGGCCGTGACTCGACTCCGCCGGTTTACCTCTGTCTCGCTTCGGCCTCCGAGTCACCGCCTGTGGCCGTGTTAAGCCACCACTCCGGCCACCAGCAGGCCCCCATCCTTCACGCCCGGATCGTCTCCTCAAGCCACCTCCGCCTCAAGTGCCGCCTTGAGTCGCTGCTTCTACGTACTACGGCCGGTTGTACTGCGTCTGTCAAACTCCGGTTTTGCCTCAGCTGCACCGCGCATGACCTGTCGTCTCCATGGTGCTGCATCAACCCGTCGTCCTGGACCGAGCTACCCCCGCTGGCGCAGCCTTGAGCCGCCTCCAGGGCCTCCTCAACCGCAAACCGCCCTGTCGCTATAAACAGCCGCTGCGACTTCTGCAGCCATGACCTACTGCCGCGCGTTCCTCTATTGTCGCGGGCCGCCTCCGCCCGCTGGCTCGGTCGCGCCGGTCACCTGTCTCGCCGGCATCTGCGCCGCCTCTACAGCCGTAGGCTCCCCCGGGCCACCTGCCAAGTCGCCGCCCCGAGCCGGCTGCTCCACCTCCCGCCGTGCTCACGCCGGTTGCCATCCGGGCGTTCCGCTGCTTGTTGGAGAAAAGAAAGGCAAAGGAGAAAGAGTCACGTGGACGCCTATGGCACTTCAAAAAATCAATCATCAGTAACAGTCCATCAAGCGTCAGTTGGAAAGGGCAGAAACACAGACGTCGCGCATAATAGATAATACTTCATCAGCGCTCAATACACAAGGAGATAACAACAGGAGTAGCACTATTGAAAAGTGTTATCCAACAACAGCATCCAGCATTATCTTGACACGAGCACCCACGATCATACAAAAAGGGGGTTACGACAGAGGGTCACGTGGATATTATGCTACACCACATCAGCAGGAGCTCAAAGTGCATATTATATAGCACCAGCATCTGCGTTCATCCGACAAAAACAAGATCAGGTGCTATCCACCTTATTTATTTTTTCAATATACTTTAAGTTCCTCCGGGAACAATTGTCCTCCCTTTAATATTTTTTGTTCCATGATCATGGCAGAGACAACAAGATCATCTGTCATCCAAATACATGAGGACAATTATTCGTTGCCGAGGTGGAATTATATCACGGATATGGAGTGCGTAGCATCGTCATTTTGCACTAACATTTATCCGTGCTGCCGTGCTCAACGAAAGTGCTTACGCTACCGCCCTGGCAGTCTGGTCTACATCAACACACCGGGCCGCACCTGTCTGCATGAGCTGTTTCTTGAGTATGAGCAAGTCACTGCTTGGGTAGCCCGGTTTTTCTTCCAACAAATTGGAGGCAAATTATCATCAACCGCCGTCTGCTCTGGATGGCTCAATGGACATGTGCACAAGTCGCCGCCACTATAGTCTGGTTAACTTCAAATCACCAGTTGGAAGGAACCATTGGCCGAGTTGCTGACACGGCTCATACGGGGACATTTATAACCCGCCGCAGACACATCAACCTTCTGTGGATCCACATCGTGCTATCAACTTCAATGATGTACAAGTTATGCCGGTTTATATCACGGTCAAATATGGAGAGTCTCAAGCCAACTCCTCGAGTCACCTTTAAGACTCGGGGGCTATGATGACATGACTTAGCAAATCTTGCCAGTTTCAGCCGGTTTAAGAAACCCAGGACGATGGAGGGAAAGATAACCCGGTCCCGGAGGCTACTGTTATATTGATGAAAATTTAAAGTCCGTCAGAAAATTTCCGGTTTAGAAAGTATATAACAGTTACAAAATCCCGGCTCAATCAAGAAGATCCGGGTGATCAGAAAGGATTCTGGTTGAAAATCCGGCTCAAGGGAAGTCAGTCTCACTGAAGCTCTCAAATAACCAGTTTACAATCCGGTTCAAAGGGAAATTTGTTCTCCCACAAAGCTCTGAAGCGCTCAAATCCGGTTTAAGAATTTCCGGTTCAAAAAGGAATTAACTTCTCGCAAGTTCGAGTTTAAAAGCCATTAGCAAATTTCCGGCTCAAAATGAAGATTCCGGTTTAAAATCCGGTTCAAGGGAAAGATGTCTCCCACAAAGCTTTGAAGCTCTCAATATCCGGTTTAACATCCGGTTCAAGAAGGATTTATCTCTTGCAAAAAGTTAAAGGTTGCCGAAGAGGACCTGTTGCCTTGATGCACGGTTCAAACATGGGTATCCCGCCTTGTTGGCTTATCATATTATTGGTTACATGGGGGCTTCAGCTTACAAAGCGGAGTTTTGTCCATTAATCCGGCTATCACGCCACAACAAAGCTTGGGAGCTTCACACCCAAGGGGCCAAAGAGAGTCTTGTTGCTACGCACAACTCAAACATAGGCACCCATTGAGCACAGCTCACAAAGTTACTTGGGGGCTCTTTGTGTCAAATACCAAAGAGTTTGAAAGGACCCTTGTAACCGGGTATCGATCCACGGCTTGGAAGCCTGGTGTATTCACCTAAAACCCCGGGTTAACCTTCCTTCATTAAGTAAGCCACTCCTATCCAGGTAATCCTGGCATGACCCGCCGAGCGTTTGACAGTTACTCTCACTGAGACCCCGAACTTGTCAAAGTTAAAACGACGATTGGTTAGTTGGAGGCCCATCTTAAAAGGCTTTGTCAAATGGTTTAACTCAGCGGCCTGGCAGCCCATGAAAAGCCTCGAATTTGGGCCTGGCAGCCCTTGAAAAGCCTCGACTACACGGTTTTATTTGCCTTTGTCAAGACTTTTCTCTTTTGATAAATTTTATGTTGAACCGGCGTCTCTCGACCCGGCATGACTATCAGTCATCAAATTAACCCGGTTTTCTTTAACCCGGCTCGACTTTCAACTACTAGTTGTCAGTGCATAATCACTTATAATCCGGTGTTTATTAACCCGGCCTGGCTTTGGATTATCAGTCGCCAGTATATATTTGGATTGCGCCATTGGAATCATGCGCTTATAAATCATTGGATATATTATTCAAATAGCCAACATGGCTGGATTTTTATTATGGTTATCAATAACCAGTATTATGATTAAGGTTTTCAAAGTCGCTTTAGCGCAATGGCTATCATATTGTCAATGGATATCATTTTTATTCTACAATTGAAGGAATAGTCCCAAGTTGCTGCAGGCTGACGACCCGGCACTTGGGGGCTACATTATTTAAGTTGAGATATCATCAAATCTGCAAGTCTCATGTCGCTGCAAGCATGCACCATGACACTTGGGGGATAATGCAAAGTCATTTTTTGATCATCTTATTGAAGACCCGACTCATCATATCATAATGATCCGGCCCTTGGGGGCTACCAATTGCTCCTGTCAACAATTCAAGGTACAAAGCTTTTTATCCATCACATTGAAGGGTCCATTGCTCAGTTGGTAAAGCACAAGGCTCTTAACCTTGTGGACGTGGATTCAAGCCCCATGATGGGGGTTACATCATATGAGGTTATTTTCATTGAAGTATATATCAAAGTCCTAGCTCAATATTATCTTTCTGAGCCGGCCCTTGGGGGCTACACGTTGCTGTTAAAGTCTACATGATCATATTTTCAAAGTCCCTGCTCATTATTTACATAATGACCCGACCCTTGGGGGCTACACTTGTTGATGTTTTTATGAGCATTAGGAAATTACAAGTCCCAGGTTGCTGCAAGCATGACAACCCGACACTTGGGGGCTACATATGTGGAATACTCAGTTTATGACTAAGGATTGAGATGAACAAATCGGATTTCTTCAAGGTTGTGACATTCATATTGAATCAAGTCTTAAGCTGTTACTATGTTACCTTCTTAAGACTTGGGGGCTACAAGTGATAGGCATATAAGAGGAATATTTTCAAGTTGATGTTAACAAACGGTTACGACCCGGCGCCATCAAAATTCTTAAACCGGCAAGTTCTACGTCCTTAAACCGACTAAAGATTAGATGAGTATTTCAAGGACCAATATTGTTTTTAAGCATTGGGAGTTGAATCAAAGGAGTTATTCTTCACAATATATTTTCTATGACAAACCAATGTCAGCATGTTGATTATGAAACTGGCCTGTTAAACCGGATTTTCTAGAAGGAGGAATGACAAGGAATTAAGGATGATCAGGTGCCAGTTTACAAGAATTCTTAACCCGGAGCACAACCTGTCAAATTTGTTCTTGTGTTTATTTTGTAGCATAAGTTTACCATGGATAAATCCAAGCTAAACTTGGGGGCTAATGTCGGGGATATACCCCGCGGCGTAAACCGGCCGGAAGGATAAACCGGCCGGACTTGGCGATTCACCGGGGACCTGCACAGACCAGACGGTTTAACATTATTCACTGGTAACCCGGCGGGCGGGACATACGGTGACAAGGCCTAAAGCCCAGAAGGCCGGTTCATGTTATGGTGGGCCGGTTCAAGAGGAAAGGCGTGAGGAATATTTGTCTTACAAAGAGTTAAGACCTGGATTTGTATCCAGTTTGTATTAGAGATAGACTAGTCCTAATCCTAATAAGGAGGGGCAGGGCTCCCCAAAGAGGGACAGGAAAAAAGAGAAGAAACAATCCTTAGGGCTAGACACAAAGAGCCGGTTTACCGCCGACTCCCTGATGAGCATAATGAGATCTAGCCTCAAACAACATGTAGGGCTATTACCAGATGATGTTTCCCGGGGCCCGAAGCTGTCTAAACCCTTGTCCTGTGTGTTGATCCGCCCTTCGTCTCTCGTCCCACTCAACCCCTCTCAAGCTACCACATAGATGCGTTGGCCTCACGACTAAGTCCTCACACTAAGGACATCTGCCGTGACAAATCCACGACAGACCCAACAAAAATTAGCCATAACAATACTTCCTTTAAAGGAGTAACGCCAGGCCCAGAAGCCCATTGCATGGGCTCCCTCTTACTAGAGGTTATATCCGGCTTCCCCGATAACTTCCGTAGCGAAAAGCTAACCTTCCACATCGCTCCGTTTCGAAGTGGCCATCAAGCAATACTGGGACGCGAAGCTTTCGCTCGCTTTAACGCAATACCGCATTACGCGTCTCTCATACTTAAGATGCCCGGTCCACGTGGCATCATTACTATACAGGGAAATATTGAGCATTCCTTGCGCACAGAAGACAGTCGCACACTAGATGGCCTCACCAACTAGAGCATCTTACAGGTCGTTAAGACCACGGACACGGCTAGGAAAGTCCGGCACAACAATATAATTGACAAAGGTTTGATGGCCATACCCCTATAAATTCAAGGGGTTCCACGCGTGTAAACAAGTGACAATAAAGCTCAATTTTACCCATCTTGAACTATACTCGGTTTATTTAGTATAACATACATTTTGCACAACAACTTTGCAACTAAGTTCCTCTCTTTTACAGATGACCATCGTGCTACACCTGTCCAGAATACAGCACAACGGAGACACAGGCACAGACGTGCAGCAGGGACCCGTTCCAAGGATTCTCTTCAGATTAAGACCCTGCGTAAACCTATTTTATTGTCTCTTGTTGATACACATCCCCGGGATTCTCAATAAAACTGAGATGGATGCTGACGTATTGGCATGTGGCCACGTCAGATTATTTCACGTACCTGGACACCAGGGGCGTATTACAAAGGGCGACGTTTTGCCCGGTTTATATCATAAAGACCGAATACCTTAGGGAGTGTTCGGCATCACGAGTTTGGCCTTATATGCATTAGCTCCGAATCATTGTCTTTGGTCAAATGTTGGGTTTGCCCGGCTCCTGTGTTTTGCTGCCATACGTTCCGCTCAATCGGCTAAGGCGGCACCAGGAGAACTACTGCGATTGTGCCCTGGTTCAGCCAAGTGAGCACATCAGTAGAGAAAGCCAAAAACTGACTGTCATGTTATAGCGTGAGACTGGTCAACCACTCGATGACCCAGGGGAATCTTTGGGATTCCTCCGCCTTGACGAAGGGCCGTTTCCCGGCCAGGCATGTACGTGCCCTGAATTCGGATGAGCGTGGAGCCACCAGGGGCTATGTAGTAGCCCCACTGTCAAACTCCTATGGCTAAGTGAAAGTGATAAAGCATCATAGTCCGATTGCCTAGTTCGCTATGCTATCACCTCCTTAATGGACCAAGACGTTGGATCAAGTGTGAATATGCATCTTCTGCGAGCACCCCCGCATTATATGCGTGGGTGCTGAAGCCGACGACTGCCATCTTTCAGGTTATATACATATATACATAAACGGCCGCACATGAGGTATTATAATTCTTGCAGGCACAAGTATAAAATAGCCTTTACATTTCAGCAAAACATTGGTTTCAATGGGAATACATGTCATTAGAACATAATATTCTTCGAGCACCGTGCCTATATCGAACGAGCGCCCTCAAGAACTTCTCGGAAGTAGTGCTAGGCAGGTACTCGGCTCTTGTCCGAGTCTTGGGCCGCAATGGCGGTGGCCTCCATCTCTGCCCAGTATGTCTTGACACGGGCAAGGGCCATCTGCGCACCCCCTATGCACGCCGACCTCTTCATCACGTTGATATGCGGCACGGCGCCAAGGAACTGCTGCACCAAACTAAAATAATTGTTCGGCTTGGCCTTTCCGGCCACAGATGATCCACAACAGACCTCATGGCGAGTCCGGACAGCCTATTCAGCTCGGCCCATTCGGCCAACCGACCAGTCAAGGGAAGCAGACGCTCTAGATCATTAAATTGTGACCAGAACAGCTTTTCCACTTCACGACCTTTTTGATCTCGAAAGAACTCAGCCGCTTCGGCAGCACTCGCTGCCAAGTCCAGGTATGCATCCGCCAAACTCCACAGCCGGTCCAAAGGGGCGTACTTATGATCGCCGAACTTCATCCGCAGCATAAAGGGCTTCCCCGCCGCGATATCTTCGGCTTGGCGCAGCTCCTCCTTCATCCGCAGCATAAAGGGCTTCCCCGCCGCGATATCTCCGACTTGGCGCAGCTCCTCCTTCATCGCTCTCATGGCAGAGCGGGTGTCCTTGGATGTCACCTCAGCCTTCTCTAGGTCTGACCTCTTCGCTTGATCTTCCTTTTCAAGAAGCTTGTAACGGTCAGCGGCATTTTTCAATTCCACAGCCATCCTGGCAATTTCCCCCTTGCTTTCGCAGTGAGCAGCCTGTTCAGCTTTTAGCTCCTCAACCGCCTTTAGGGAAGCCGCATCGCTTTTTCTGGCTTGTTCTTTGACTCGGGCAAGTTCTGCCCGCAGGTTCTCCACGGCCGCAGACCCATCTGCATTAACACACATGTTATGGATACTGGCATCATGCTCCTCTTACCACGTGTCTCCGGAGAAATCACATACCATGTGCCTCGTTAAGCCGCTTGTTGACAATATGATGTCGGCATCTGCCACGTCAAGCTGCCGCTTTAACTTGGCAAAATCATCAGTCCGGTTGGCCACCGGACACTTCGCCACCTGCATATTAAGGCGGCAAGATTATACCTGGGACTATCATCCTCTGCGCGCCGTCGTCTTCGACAGCACACATAGTCTCAGGGGCTACTATCTACACAGGGCGCATCTTAAAATATGCGGTATTGTCAAAAAAGGTACATCATTTCACGTACCTCAAAACCCGTCAGTAGACTCATGACAGCTTCATGCAACCCGCTCTCCGCGGACGAAATCCTTTCAATTACCGTACCCATCAACGTACGGTGCTCTTCTGAGATAGTTGCTCGCTCCAGCAAATCCCTTAGTACCTCCGACCACGCACCAGATGGTGCAGGACTCTTTTGATTGCTCTCTTCAAAAGCCGGATACTGAGGGCTTCGGGTGGCCATATGACTACCTTCTAGCCTTTCCAGATCAGGAGGAACTCTCCGCGACGACACTTCGGGGTCGCCCGCCTCGTGAGGCGGTATGGCAGGGGGAGGCGTTCCGCTCTCCATCATCTCTGGAAGAAGATCCCCCGAAGACGAGCTCTGCTGAGAAGGGCTAAGATCTGAACTGCGAGATAAGTGCTTCGGTTGTTTTCCTCAGGAGTAAAGCCAGGTTTTTTCTCATTGTTAAGTACCCTTTTACTTACAGCTCGGTGGAGGGCTGATCCCCTTGAGGGCATAGTGCGGCCGGGGTATCCCCTGGTACAGGACCCTCTGGCGAAGATTTCTTCCCCCGTTACGAGACCATTGTCTCCGGGTCCTCAGAGGCGGTCCTCTTCTTTCCCTGGGGAGAGGAAGTTTTGATTCCTCCCTGCCGGCTAACCTCCTCCACGGAGGCGGTAGCTTCCTTGTTCCCCCCTTGTCTTCTCCCTAAGGCGCTCGATAAGGCGCGATCTCCAGCATCCTGGTTAACACAGGGTTTGGCGAGGTCTCAGGGAGGGGGGGCGGACACCTGATCAACTTTGCCTTCATTATCCACTCCTGGTTAAAGAGCGGCTTTTTAAGGGCAATGTTGCGATAAATAAACGGATGGTGTGTTCGGATGCGGGGCTACTTACTTGGGTATCCGGACGATTGCAGCTCAGACCTGCATCCTCAGTGGAATCTAGACACATTATTTGTGGTCCGAAGAACAATTTGAACATCTCCGTGGGCGTCATGCCAAGGAAATGTTGAAGACGGTCCCTCCGGATTGAACTCCCACAGGCGGAGGGGACGGCGTTTGCAAGGCAGGACTCGGCGAATTAACATGACTTGCGTCACCACGACCAGACTGACATCTCTCTCTAGGAGATCTCGGATGCGGCTCTGCAATATGGGCACATCCTTTACTGGCCCCCAGTCTAGCCACTTGTTGATCCATGATGTTAGTCGTGGCGAGGGAGTTGTGATATAAAACCACTCTTATTACCATAAGTTGGACTCCTCCTGGAAAGAGCCTTCGGGCCATGGGGCATCCGCATTTTTGCTTATTACGGTGCCTCCACACTCTGCGTGTCGCCCCTCGATCATCTTCGGCTCCACTTTGAAGGTCTTGAGCCACAGTCCGAAGTGAGGGGTAATATGGAGGAAAGCTTCGCACACGACGATGAACGATGAGATGTGGAGAATAGACTCCGGAGCTAAGTCGTGGAAGTCCATCCCATAATAGAACATGAGCCCCCTCACGAAGGGGTCCGGCGTGAACCCTAGCCCACGGAGGAAGTGACATACGAACACGACGCTCTCACCGGGCTTGGGAGTGGGAATAACTTGCCCTTGAGCAGGCAGCCTATGCGGGATTTCGCCGGTCAGATACCTGGCCTCCCTTAGCTTCATTACGTCTTCCTCCATGACGGAGGAAGGCATCCACCGACCTTGGGCCTATATAAGTAGAACTAGCCACCACAGTAGGAAAAAGCTAATCGGATCTAGAGTCAACCCTTAGCCACACACCGAGCACAAGAACACCTCGACCTCAGGAGGTTGTTCTTCCCTTTGTACTGTTCATCATCAGCCCAAGAGGCAATCCACCACCACCACACTGGAGTAGGGTATTACACCACAACAGTGGCCCAAACTAGTATAAATCTTGTGTCTTTTGTGTTGTGAGTTCGTCGAGTTCATCCACGAGATCTTAGCGAGCTAGGGCGTGGATTGGTAGGGAGGAAATCTTCGCGCTCACCCTAGTATTTGAACCTTGAGGGTTTTGCCGGAACCCGTGATCCGACACAGCCCAAGAGGCAATCCACCACACCACACTGGAGTAGGGTATTACACCACAAAGGTGGCCCAAACCAGTATGAATCTTGTGTCCCTTTGTTCTTTAGGCTCGTCGAGCTAGGCCGTGAGGTCTTGATGCGAGCGAGCTAGAGGGATGAAATATCTTCGTGCGCACCCCGGTGTTCGAACCTAAAGGGTTTTGCCGGAACCCGAAATCCGACACTAGCCAAGCGGGATATAAGCGGACCATCATATTTGGCATCTGCTTCATCCTCCTCCTCAGTTTTGGGGTCAGGTATGGTGGTTTTACATTTCGGAGAAACCTTGAAGCGGTCAATCTCCATATGTTTAAGCACCCATACCAACAAATTAATTTCATTGTCATTATTCCCCATAGATACACCGACTTTATTTAAACTAGTAGAAATATGATTGTCGGACAAAGAGAGAAATGACTGAGCGGACAAGGTACCTGTCATGGGGTCCAAATTCCTTGAAGCCTGGAGGCGCACTGCCTTCGCAAGGGAGTGCTCATCAGTCGAGGAAGAACCATCAACATTGAGGGAGTGACGGTTACTACGTCGCAGGGGTGTAGCCAACCCTCCGGACATAGTCCCTGTCAAAGTCTTCGGCGGAGTAGTTGATGTAGTCCTCTGCAAAGCAGGTGCCGTCCAAAGTGTCCCAAGGGTTGGTGAAGAGGGACGCGTCGCAGGTCCCATCGGAATGCCCGCATCAGATGCCGAAGAAGATCCTCTAGCACGATTCGTCGCTGGGCCAAGTGGCACCACGGCAACGGCCGCACGAACTAGAGACTCCATCGCTGGTAACGTCCGGGATTCCCACACGCCAACCGAAGCAGGAAGTGTCGCATGCGCGGCTGGAGTCAAGGCCGGCTGTAGCAGTGTCGAAGCCGGGGTAGCACCATGCACAGTACTGTGTGTGGCTGGTGTCGCAGCCAGATGCATGGCCGACTGGAGCAGACGAAGCCGGGGCAGCGTGCCCAGCGGAACATACAGAAACCACCGCGGTTGGCTACACGAGTGGCCCGTGCACAACTATTGCTGCCTTCACGTGGGTAGCCGAGTCATTTGCAGCATCCGTTGCATGCATAGTGGTGCAGCTTGTGGACCTGCCCTTCTCCAACTCGTCTTGCATCGATATGCATGTATCCATGGACTCCTGCACCACCGTTACGTGCATGTGTGTACCCATATCCTCTGGCAGACTCACAACAGATGACTCAAGAGTAGGAGTATGCAATATTCGTTGCGTAGACTGCATGGGGACCGCACCACTTACTTGAGACCCCGACGCCGAATTTTGATCAACAACTTGGACGCTTTTGACCTCTTGTTAGCATCCCTGTCAGGCATATCCTCATCTCGGTTAGCGCCGTTGTCATGTCCATCATGATGGTTTTCCCAAATCCGTGGAATAAGATCAACGTCGGGGACGAAATCTTCCTCCTCCAGTACAAACCGAAATGCATACCCATTAAGCTTTATATAGACATTCGAGGAGACCGAGGCTTCATGAGAACCATCTTTTTTGGTGAAAATATCCAAAGAGTGGACTGCCACCTGGATGCGCACAATACCATGACGGCGCAAGCAAACCAAGTCAACGTCTTGTGTGGCGCCAATGACTGATCCTACCGCCCACAAACCAAGAAAATGGCGGAGATGTGGTGGGACACCCGTGACATGTACCCAAATAGGTTGCAAAGGGAGAATCGATGAAACCTCTTCAACTTTCCATTCACTAAAAGCAATCTTCACATCTTGTGATTTCACATTATACTCAAAAGCTGACATGCGCTTCAAAACCTCCAGGGACGGGAAACAATCTAAGAAAGCATTGTCTCCATGGGGTACGGCTTCCCACTTCCAAGATTTCTGAACCGATGCGATCTTGGCGACCTCTACTCCACCACAGCAGCGGTCAAATACCCACCGGAGATCATAACCAAAGCAGTCAACAGGGTTGGAGGTGCAAGGTGCTCCTTGAATAGCATGTCCGGTAACTGCAGGAACATAGCATTAACTAAACCACATCTACCGAGCAACGCGGTAGGCCTCGGTTGCTTAAGCACATGGCAACGATGCAAAGGGTGCTTGTAATTGTCGCAAATGTGATAGAAATGAATCGTCGTGCAGTCCTTGGAAAGATGATCATCTGAACAACATTTGAAACACCAAAGACCAGTTTTTTTCCTTTCGGCCCACGTCCAGTGGCTTCAGCGAAGGGCACAACTACCAGAGTAGTGTCTCGAGCCTCAGGAACTTGCTTGGTGGGGGCGAGCACCGTAGCGGGTGCCTGCGCTGTCGGAGCAGCCCGCTGGCCGGAAGGATGGGCAGACGATGATGAAGCACCAAAACGGAAGGGTCCGGCAGTATCACCAAAGCTAGTGGGTGGCCCGGGGTTCGGCGTCGCAACTCCGACCGGAGGAGGCCCCTTAGGCGCGTTGTCATCCCGGCCAGCCATGAGCTGTGGCGATGGCCGGCGCAAGGCATCATCGTACGATGCCGGTGGCGCAGTCCGAGAGTACGCGCAGACAGAGGCAGTATTAGAGTGTAGATGCGTTTGGCGAAGAAATACGTCGGCCCTTCTGATAGTACATCCCAAACGAGCAGCCTGGCCCGTGCTGGGCCCTTCAGCATGCAAAAGGCCCATGGGACGAAGCGTTGTTTGACCGGATGCATGATCGTTGCATGCCTGCGTTGTCGCGAGCGTTATGGTCCCTTGACTTTGCTCCGCCGAAGATGACGGGTCGGCCAGCGCATCCGGCATGAATGTGGCCAGCGCCACCGGTGGCGTGATCCGCGGACGGGGGATTGGCCCTCTCCAAGTCTTGATGCATACCCCTCGGCGCTGCCTTGGTGTCGGCGATAACGGATTTGGCGATTTCGGCGCTCCATATGGCTGAGCGAACGGCTCCTGAGACGAACCCAGGCACTCCTGGCCGGCCGATGTCTCCGGGGACACGGAACCCCGACGTTCCCATACTCACGACGCCGGCATCGGAAAACCGACGTCGTTCCAAAATTCCTGCCCTAGCTCCTCTTTTGATTTCTTCTGGCGAGACACGTAGGTCGAAGGACCGCCCTCTTCATCATGATCTACTTGGTAAAGGACCATATTTGCCGTCTGGATCGCCACCCCCACGGCTTCAGGCACATCGGCGACTCCGTCCATGGCCAGGGGCTCAAAACGCGATCACGCAGCAGGCGAATTTGCCGCTGAACCAGAGCTAGGATCAATGGCCCCCGGCGCCAAGGTGAGCCTATGCCGCGCCAGGAACACCCGGTGGCCAACACGAATGAGGCAGTCCAATAGCACCATCTCAGTTCCAGGCGAGATCCATTCCTTCTCTCGCAGCAGTCTTCCCTCTACGATCTTCCTTCCATCATCCCATAGGAAGAAAAGGTTGTGCGGCTGGTCGAGGAAGAGGGTTCCAGGGCGCCAGTCTGTCCTGCCGTCAAGAGGAGCCGACAAGAACCTTGCAAAACTTGATGAACTTCTTGCGCGTAACTCGGTTGGCGAACTCGAGAATCTTGAAGGGTTTTTCCTCATAGGTCAAGTCACTCTACAACTGAATTGCTTCCAGGGGCACTGTATCTCTTAGAGGAATATCGGCCATCTCTACATGGCACTTCTTCAACTGGGAAACATGAAACACATCATGAACTCCTGACAAACCTTCGGGTAACTCCAACTTGTAGGCAACTTCACCCATACGTTCCAAGACTCTGTATGGCCCCACAAATCGTGGCGCTAACTTTCCTTTGACTCCAAACCGCTTAATTCCTCGAAGCGGCGACACGCGAAGATATGCTCTATCTCCGACTTCATAGGTTACCTCCTTGCGTTTAGTATCGGCATAAATCTTCTGCCTAGACTGAGCTATCTTGAGCCTATCATGGATCAACTTGACCTTCTGCTCAGAATCACTGATTAAATCTGGTCCAAACAATTGTAGATCTCCAACTTCATCCCACATCAATGGTGTCCTGCACCTCCTTCCATACAAAGCTTCGAAAGGGGCCATCTTCAAACTAGCTTGGTAGCTGTTGTTATATGAGAACTCTGCATAAGGCAAATTATCATCCCAACCAGATCCATAATATAGCGCACAAGCCCTCAACATGTCCTCCAAAATCTGGTTGACTCTCTCGGTATGCCCATCTGTCTGCGGATGAAAGGTTGTACTGGACTCTAGCCTGGTACCCAAAGTTTCCTGTAGCTACTTCCAAAACTTCGAGGTAAACTGTGTTCCTCTATCTAATACGATGGTCCTCGGAACTCCATGCAGACATACGATCCTGGTCATATATATCTTGGCCAACTTAGCGCTCGTATAGGTGGTTTTCACGAGGATAAAGTGGGCCACCTTGGTCAAGCGATCAACTACAACCCAGATGGAGTCATATCCTGAACGAGCCCTGGGTAATCCGGTGATGAAATCCATGCCAAGCTTATCCCACTTCCAATCGGGTATCGGCAAAGGCTGAAGTAATCCTACTAGTTTCTGATGCTCTGCCTTAACTCTCTGACATACGTCGCATACTGCTACATACTCGGCGATATCCTTCTTCATACCTGTCCACCAGAAACGTTCCTTCATGTCCAGATACATCTTGGTGTTGCCTGGGTGAACTAAGGCAAATCATGAGCCTCCTGAAGAATTAACTTCCTGATCTATGGGTCATTGGGCACATAGATACGAACCTCAAACCATAAAGTTTCGTGTTCATCCTCAGGAAATCCTTTGGCCTTTCCTTTACTCATCTTTTCTTTAATCTCTGCAATTTCCTTGTCCGTCTTCTGGGCTTCTTGGATCTTTCCCAACAAAGTAGACTGAACTTCCAACGCTGCAACAAAACCCCTCGGAACTATCTCCTAGCGAAGTTCACTGAAATCGTCGGCTAACTCCTGAGGTAATCCCCCGGTTATGAGAGTATTGACACAACTCTTGCGGCTCAAAGCATCAGCCACGGCATTGGCCTTTCTTGGATGATAATGCAGTTTCATGTCATAATCCTTTATGAGCTCCAACCATCTCCTCTGCCTGAGGTTCAATTCCTTCTGCGTGAAAATGTACTTCAAACTCTTATGATCCGTGTAAACATCACAACGGTTTCCGATAAGAAAATGCCTCCAGGTCTTCAGTGCATGCACTACGGCTGCTAACTCCAAATCATGAGTGGCATAATTCAACTCATGAGGTTGAAGCTGACGTGACTCATATGAAATAACTCTTCCTTCTTGCATAAGAACGCCTCCAAGACCCTGACGAGAAGCGTCACAATATACATGGAAATCCTTGCGTATATTCGGAAGAATTAGCACTGCGCAGTAACCAAGCATTTCTTCAACTCCTGAAAACTGGCCTCACAATCTTTGGTCCAATGAAACTTGGTGTCCTTCTTCAATAACTCCATCATGGGCTTCACGATCTCGGAAATTTTTTCAATAAATCTCCGATAATATCCTGCAAGTCCAAGGAAACTGCGTATCTCTCTAACTGAGGTGGGTGCCAACCACTCGGTGATAGATTTAACCTTGGAAGGGTCTACTTCTATTCCTTCCCCTTATAGAACATGTCCTAGAAATCCGACTTCCTTCAACCAAAACTCGCATTTGCTGAACTTGGCATATAGTTGATGTTCCCTGAGCTTCTCAAGGACCAAGCGCAAACGTTCCTTGTGTTCTTCTTCATTCTTCGAGTACACCAATATATCACCAATGAACACCACAACAAACTTATCCAAGAACTCCATGAACACCTTATTCATCATACTCATAAAGTAGGCAGGGGCGTTAGTCAAACCAAAAGACATGATCGTGTACTCATATAGCCCATACCTTGTGGTAAAAGCTATCTTAGGTATATCCTGTTCTCGGATCTTCAGCTGGTGATATCCTGATCGAAGGTTGATCTTGGAGAAAACCTTAGCTCCATGCAGCTCGTCAAACAAATCATTTATCATTGGTAGAGGATATTTGTTCTTGATCGTCACCTCATTCAATGCATGATAATCAACAACCATTCTCAAGGATCCATCGTTCTTCTCAACTAGAAGCACTGGGGCTCCCCATGGTGATGAACTTGGTCAAATATAACCTTTCTCCAATAACTCCTTAATCGGCTTCTTAATTTCTTCCAGATCATTTGCGGGCATCCGATATGGTCGCTTGGATATTGATCCAGTGCCTGGCAACAGCTCGATCAAAAACTCTATGTCTTGGTCTGGTGGCATGCCTGGTAGTTCTTCCGGGAATACATCGGGAAAATCCTTCACAATTGGTACTTCCTCCTGAACAACTCCCGAAAGGGAATTCACTTGAGTCCTCCTTGGTGCATGCCTAGACACATACTTGATCCGTCTTCCCTCTGGGTGGTGAGAAGAATTGACTTACTAGCACAATCGATGTTTCCCCCATATTTGGATAGCCAATCCATGCCTAGTATCACATCCAACCCTTGTGATTCCAGAATAATGAGGTATGTGGGGAAAACATGCCTACCTATGATCAATGGCAACTGATAACATCCCCGGCTAGCCATATACTCCGCTCCTGGTGAGTTCACTAACATAGGTGACCTAAGGGCTATGGTTGGCAACTTAAACTTGTCCACAGATCCCCTTATATGTATGAATGCGATGCACCAGTGTCAAAAAGAACAAGGGCTGTAAATGCATTAACCAAAAACTTACCAACAACTGCGTCAGGCTGCTCGTCAATTTCCTCCACATTGACGTGATTCACCTGACCGCTGGTGAAGGGATTGGGCTTCTTTCCTGAGATTCCATTTCCATTACCATTCTTTGCCTCAGTACACTCAGTGGAATAGTGTCCAGTCTTCCTGCACTTGAAACAAGTACTGTGACTCAGATCCTTCTTGGCGGGGGTTGCTGGGTCGGAATGACTCTAACTGTTGTTTCCTCCATTCCCATTGCCATTTCTATGGCCATTATGGTTATGTCCACTTCCTCTAGGATGAGAATGTCCTCCATGGTTATGTCCTCCATGGGTATGATGGGTGTGTCCTCCCGAGTACGGGGAATAGCAGGGCTTCTGCTGAGCTCCAGAGCTGTACTTCCCTTGTCCATACTTCCGCTTGCGTCTCTCTATCTGCTGCTGCTTGCCTTCAATCATGATGGCCCTGTCTACCAGGTCCTGGTAGTTGTTGAAGGTTGCCACCATCAACTTCATACTCAGCTCATCATTCAGTCCTCCAAAAAACTTCTCCTGGTTCGCGGCATCTGTGGCCACATCATCTGCGGCATAGCGTGCTAACTTGTTGAACTCATCCACGTACTGCGCCACAGTACGATTCCCCTGGCGTAAGTTGCAAAACTCACGCTTCTTCCAACTCATGGCTCCAGCTGAGACATGTATGGTGCAGAAGGCCTGCTGAAACTGATCCCATGTAACATTGCCATGGGGAAGGTGGTGGTGTAGTTCTCCCACCATGAAGCTTTTGGTCCATCCAGTTGATGTGCGGCAAAGCGCACTTTTTAGCATCAGTGCAACCTGTGGTGGTCAGCTCCCTTCCAATCTTGCGGAGCCAGTCATCAGCAACAATTGGCTCGGTGCTGCTAGAGACCACCGGCGGATTCAACCTTAGGAAACGGGCTAGGTTGTCAACTGGGGGTGGTGGCGGTGGGTTGTTGTTGTTGTTGCCTTGGTTCTAGACGAGCAACTGCATCAAGGCATTCTGCTGTTGGATCAACTGGGTGAGCTCTGGCAGGAAAGTGAATCCGGGGTCACGTATCGGAGGCATCTGATAGGTTAGAGGTGTGAGAAAACTGAATGTGTCAAATGAGAGATTTCACTACTCATATGCACGTGAGACAAACATATTCAATTCACACGACTCAATTTCAAACAAGATTCATAAAATCAATCTAAGCTACTATTACAAAATCTCACGAACGATTTCTAACTACTTGGAAGAACTCTAATAGTAATATGGTGGTTGTCGTGGAATTGTCACGGCAGATGTCCTAGTGAAAGGACTTAATCGTGGAGCCATCGCAACTAGGAAGCTTAAAGGGGTTAAAACGGGACAAAGGACACGAGGGTTTATACTGGTTCGGCCCCTTGAGGTGAAGGTAAAGGCCTAATCCATTTTGAGGTGGTATTGCTTATGTTTCAATTACTAGGGAGCGGATCCGCTTGACCTAGCTTTCGATCTGATGTTACTTGTCCTAAACCACCGCCGGGTCGTCCCTTTACATACAGAGGTCGACGCCCAGCGGCTCATAGAGTCCCGGCCGGCTCATAAACAGTGTCCAGCTCGGTCTCTAATTATCCCTGCCTTACAATACAAGTTATGTACATATGGCGGTTTATTTCTATGGGCCTTGAGTAGCCTTTGGGCCTTGGGCCCTTAACTGAACTGTCATCTTCTAGAGCTGTCTTGGGCTTCATGAATCGCCATAGGTATAACCCAGCCCCTCCTGGGCGGGTCATACCTAATAGTTATATCCCCAACATTAGGCCCCAGATTGGTTTCAATTGGTTCATGTCAATCATCAACACTTATAGAAAATCTTCTGCTCTTCATTGTGCGAGAATTTGTATCCCGCCATGACGTCATCTTCTAGATTTGTGATAACCTGCCATGATGTCATCTGCCATTACTTCACACTTTATCCAACATATCTCAATGGATCCTTATCTTAATGACCATCCCGAGAATCAAGGCATCCTGGTAGCCGGATAACCATATTTTCGGCCCCCTCATTTTTCGCGCCCACTTAAGAGTCTTTCCTTATAAATAGGCACGACCGGTCTTTCCTCATTCTCCCCCTTTCCAGCGTCTTCTTCCTCTTGCAACCCTTCTGCCACTCGACCTCCGCCGCCGCCGCAGAGCACCTCGTCTTCCTCAACCTCGGCCGCCGCATCAACCTGAGTCGATTCAGAGAACGGCGGCGACCCTCCGCAGTAGATCTGCAGTTATAAGTTTCTGCCTTCCCATACCTCAGATCCGCATTAGGGTTTGCAAGTTTCTTTGTGTTCTTCGTAGTTCATCATAGTTCATCTTCCAGGCTGTACCGCGAGCTTCTTTGATCTGAAAATGGTGTTCAACCAATGTGGTAGTTGTTTTATTTCCACGTTTGATATCAGTAGATCCCCTTTCCTAGAAGAAAAAGATCTTGTGAAAGCTCATGAACTCATCTGTACTAGTTTTTAGGTCTAGATTTATTTTTCTTTTCCTGAACAGCCGTTGATCCAAAATAATAGCTGCAGCCTGTGAAACTTGTTTATGTAACACTTAGGCAAAAAACTACATTGGTAGATCCATCTAGCCATGGCGTCTCAAATTGCCGACTTAAATTGAAATGCTCAACAGACATCATCCAACTTATCTTGGCGGCTTAAATAACTTGCACTGCTCATGGCGGTTTACGTAACTTGACATAGTTTAGTCATATACCATTAGGCCCCTTTGTAAGGCGCCATCTTGAATATGCACTGTAATATTTTTCCTCTCTGGCTTATGTTTGGATCGGCAATTTCACTCTTTGGTAGGCTTCCGTCTTCATAATGCCGCCCAAAAAACCCACTTCATGCAATTGGGTCAAGTCCATCGTCACAGATAGTACACTTGACGACTTTGTGAAGACTGGCTATCTGCCAAAGAAGGAAATCATGTCTTACCGTGCACCTGATCCAACCAAGGAAAAGCGTCAGCCCAAAGAGGGGGAAGTCATCCTCTTCACTGACCACATGAACCGGTGCTTTTCCCCACCCGGCTCAAAGTTTTTTAGAGACGTCCTACACTTTTTTGACCTCCGTCCTCAAGACATCGGACCCAACTCCGTGTCTAATATTTGCAACTTTCAAGTGTTCTGTGAGGTGTATCTTGGAGAAGAGCCCAGCTTGCTACTCTTCAGAGAGTTATTTTATTTGAACCGACAGATTGAACGTGCCAACGGGCCTAGCTTGAAACTTGGTGGGGTCTCAATCCAACGACGAAGAGACGCCATTTTCCCTTATGCAAATCCACCAAGTCACCCCAAAGACTGGAAGACATGGTTCTATTGCCAAGACACTTCTTCGACTGATGAGAACCCTCTATCCGGCTTTCGCGCCCTGCGCCTCGAGTCTAGTCATCCTCTACCAGACAAGTTGTCCGCTGCTGATCGCCAAAAACTCGCCCCTACCATGGCTAAAATCAAGGCTCTTTTGGGGAATGGTTTAAGTGGTATTGACTTGGTCCTGGTTTGGCTTGCCTAGTGGATCATTCCATTGAGCCGCCATTCTGGTTTGACGTGCACCTACACAAGCGAGAAGAATGATCCTCTGCGGCACAACCCTGACAATTTACCTGACGACGTCGTTGATGATATGACAAAGTCGCTCTTGAACGAAAGCCTAGCAGACTGTGGCAAGGTGGGCTTAAGGCTTTTCTGCAAAGCTAACCCAGCTGCAGCGGTAAGCCGCCAATCTGAGCATTTTTACCTTCATCCTTGATGTTTTGTCTTTACTCAGACTTTTGCTAATTTTCACAGGCTAATGACAAATTTTGGAAAACAAAGTACGATCATGAAGCTGCAAAGAGAGCCAGGAAGGCCAAGAGATCCGCCAGGAAAGCCGCCGCCAATAAGAAAGGGAATAAGTCCAGCGCCTCAGACTTGCTTCGACTAGAAGATACCTTTGAGTCGGAGGTAGCTCTTGCCTCTCTAGGCTCCTTTTTTAACCACCTTATTGACACTGATTATTATTAGGAGGACACGGGAACGAGTCACGGAGTGGATGAAGTGGTAACTATTATTTCCTCCAGCTCCAAGCCTTTGCCAAGATAGAAAATCTGAAGAGTAACCCGGAAAGTAAGATTTTCACATCCTTTAGCTTATCAAGATCCTCAATTTCTTTTGAAGCGACAGGTTCATGAGAGCCGGAGGTAGACCCGGACCAGCAAGGACGCGGAACTCTCCTCCGGCTTACCAAATACACCAAGGAAGCACCGGAACGAGGTCACCTCCGACTTAAGTCCTTTTTATCCTTTGGCGGGTCTCACTCGTCAACCACTCCACTCTTCTGACTCGAATTATCAGGAAACTTCACCTTCCTCCGGCGACTCACTCCAGTCCAACATGCCGGCTTTTAAGACCGCTCCAGGGTAATGATAATTTACTTATCCTGTATTCATTTCAATTCTTTATATTTGTACTAATATTTTGATCTTTATGCAGTAGAAAAGCAAAGCCCAGCAAGAAGGTGAAGAAGAACAAGCTGGCTGAAGAGCCCTCCATCAATGAGCCAGAACTCCAGATGGCCGCGCCGGCAACCTCTGTTGCTGAGCCGCCACTTGAACCGGCACATGACATGCCAACACCAACCGCTGACTCGCCTACTGATCAAGCCGCCGACGGCACTGTGACCCTTGAAGCTTCCAGCCCGGCCAAGACAGACGACCCAAAAAATGCTGATGTTGAAATAATCAGGAGCGGCTACACTGCGCCAGGGAGACCTACTGTGCTAGCCAATTGTTCTACCAAGGAAGAGCACCTGGAATGCCGTAAGGTCAGATTTGACATTGCTGATTATACTCATATGAGCATTGGGGAAGTTTTTTCTGGATATCTTAGCCAAGTGCACAGCAGTCGTGGCCACGAAGTTGATATGGTGAAGCAAATGCACCAGAAATTTGAGGTATAAACTGTTTTCCTTCACTGAATTATCCTTACTATGCTAGCCCCCAATTCTATTGCTTATGATGAATATGTTGTAGACTTAGAATAGACATATGAGCATTAGTAATATCCTTTGGTCAAACCTGTAAAAAATCCGGCTTACTCCATAGTCCCCAAGGGCCGATTTAATCAACATGAATGAGTCGGTCCTTCACATGCTTGTGCAGAACATAGTCCTTGTGTAGATTTAATAGCAATATACATTAGCCCCCAAGTACCAAGTACTCTTGCTTGCAAAGTGCTTGGGACTTACTCTCATAAACTGCCACTTAGATAAAAACCTTCGTTAGACATTAGCCCCCAAGTGCCAAGTGTTGTTGCTTGCAAAAGGCTTGGGACTTAACATTGTATACTAATATTCATGATTTTTGACCCGGTATTTGTAAAGGCCACCACTACTCAACTACAATCAGAACTGTCTGAATTGAAGAACCGCCTGGAGGCTCAGGAGACTGAAACTCAAAAGGCCAATTCCAAATTTGAATTCAGTGTGGCTGAAAAAGAGAAATTGAAATCCGAGTTTGAGGTTGAGAAGAAGGCCTGGGCTGAAGAAAAAATTGCCTTAACCCAACAAGCTGAAATAGCAGAAACAGCTCTTGAAGAGGTGACTACGGAATTGTCTGGCTTAAAACGTCGTGTATCTCAGATGGTCTCAGCAATCTTTGGTAAGTCGCCCTGCAAATGTCAAATATTGAATCTTTCAAGTGATCATATGAATTTTCATTATGCTCACTTGATATTGCTATGCAGGCCCCAGGAGCTCCAACATCAACCAGGACATGCTGATGAAGCTGAAGGTGGTTTACACGCTTGTGGAACAACTTTACACTAAATCTCAGCGTGCCTTGGCCACAATTGCCCTGTCAAACAAAGTCCCCACACTCCTGGTGGATGTGTTAAAGCGGCTCTCTGTGCTGCCCCAGCGGTTCAATGAATTAAGGATATCATCTGCCAGAGCCGGAGCCATCGCTGCTTTAAGTCGGGCCAAGGCGTGGCTACTGGAGTTAGACCTGGCCAACATCGCCATTGGATATCCAAGCTTTAAGGAGGATGGCACATCATTTGAACAGGAGGACTTCGCCGCTTGTGTGAAAGAAATACACCCTGTGGCCACCCTGATTGCTGATGAGGTGGATCTCACCAAGTACCAGTCGGGTTATGACGCGGAAAATCAGAGGATTCCAACGCCGCATTATAAAGTGACCAACCTGGTCCCTCCAATCCGTAAGCATACCTTCGCCCCTAAAGTTGACCCAGCCGGACTAATTGATGATGAGGCTGAATTTGAAGCTTTGAATGGCATTGACTTGTAGCGACCCGACCTCAGATGGTCAAGTCTCTGTGCTCCGGTGTCATCCCTGGATCAGTAATGCTGACACCACACAGTACTTCAAAGGATTTATAGCAAAGTAGCAATCACACACTTATTACATCGATGTCTCAAAGAGAACTTATTACAATAAATATGGCTTAAGGCCATCTAATAACGATAACAGCGGAAGGCTTGGAAGATAAGTGAGTCCATCAACTCCAACGGCATCACTGAGTATAGAACCACGACCTAAAGCACCTTACTCGTCGTCTGAAAAGTCTGCAACATGAAAGTTGCAGCCCGAAACGGGCCAGCACATGGAATATGCTGGCAATGTAACACATAGAGAGTAATGAATGATAAGCCTATACTACATGCATATATGGCTGGTGGAAAAACTCTATGGTTACAGTTTTGCGTAAAGCCAAATTTTTCCCTACTGCAAAGGAATAGATTTTATTTAACTATCATGGTGGTTGAAACATCGAGAATGGTTGACAGCATTCCGATCCCAATTAAGTGAACAATTAAAACCCAATAATATTAATTAGAAGTAACATGATGAGATTCACATGATATTCAGGTACTAGATACTCAAAACGTCCATAACCGGGGACACGGCTAATCATGATTAGTTTGTACACTCTGCAGAGGTTTGCGCACTTTTCCCCACAAGACTCGATCGCCTCCGTTTGATTTCTCGCACTACATGGTGTTTGAGAAACGGATGACCGAGACATAGCCTTTCAGAAGCACTCACACCTTATGTGTGGATAGACCGGTACACCTACTTTCCCCTACATCTGCTAGTCTACCCTGTAAGAGTTCGCACGACTTAATCAACTATGCCAGAGCCCATAATGGCTTGTGGCTGCACACGTAAGTTACTAGCATGAATGATCTTATGATCCCTTTGAGCCTGGGTGGCGGTCCAAAGAAAAACAGGCAAGTCCTGATAGAAACCAGGTGCCTCAATCCACCCAGATGTGTATTTAAGTTGCCACCTTAGATAAACCATTAAAATTAACAAAATCACATCTGTCATGGATATCACTCACCCAATCCACGTCTACTAGCATAGCATGGCATAATAAGCAAACGTAGAGGTAACTCCCAAAGGTTTCATAAGTAAAACAGGTAATAGGTACTACCTCAACTACTTCCCACCCCACAGTTTTAAACAGATCCTAATCATGCAATGTGTGAGGATTGTTCTAATGCAATAAAACTGGGCAATGAGAAGGTACGATCAAAGTGTTACTTGCCTTGCTGGGGATCCGCGAAACCTAGAGCTTCGAAATAACAGGCGGCGCACTCCGGGTGATCTATCGCAGACAAACAACAAGCATACAATAAGTACTCATCTAATGCACAGGTAAAGCTCGAACAGAAGATCGAACCAGAAAGTTCAACTTAAGAACTCCGATTGCAAAAGAATCGAATTCGAACAAAGCAACGAAGAACAAACGGCGGAAAAAAAAATCGGTTCTAGCAATTTGAAACTAGGTCAAATTTTACAGTAGCGAAAACTTGTTTAAGTTGATTAGTTGGAACGGCGGTTTTGAAACGAAACTCCAGGCGCTTGAATCACCTAATTCTGATAAACGAGCGAGAAGATAAACTAAAACGAAGATCGGATCTGAAATCGCGATCAGAAAAATCGCAGAATAAATCCGACGAAAAAATGAAAAACGAACGGTTAAACGAACGGACGTTCGTTAACCAGGGCTAACCGATGATCACGTTCGTTAAAACGAACGGTCCGGCGAACGCTTGCTATTTAACAAAACAGGGAAAAAACCGATATAGGGTTTGAAAAAAAACCGAAATATCGAAAAAAATAAACCGGAACGGTTTTATTAGAAAACCGAACCGGGCGAGGGGGTGCGTGGCGTGGGGCGGCTACCTCGACGAGGCGGGGCGGTGGGGCTTGGCGCGGGGCGTCGGCGGCGGCGGGCGACGGCGGCGGCGGGCTGCGCTGCTGCTGCTGCTGCTTGGGGCGGGGCGGGCGGCTTGGGATGAGGAGGAGAGGGGGAGGGGGGTATATAAAGAGGGGAGGGGGCGTTGCTTGGGGAGGGGGCAAGAAAACGGAGTCCGAGTCGGACTCCGACTCGCGGCGGCGGTGGCGGCGGCGTGCGCGCGCGCGAGGGGCGGCTGGCGCGGGCCGGCTCGGCTGGCTAGGCCTTTGTCCCAGTCGGAGCTGCGGGTTTTTTTTAAATAATTTCACGAGCAGAAAAACGAAGAAAAATAAAATCTAACGAGCTCCAAAATTTACGAAGTAAATTTTCCCCGACTCCAAAAAATGAGTCGAACAAAATGAACTTTTTCTTTGGGCCTAAATGCAATTTTTGAAAACACGCATTTTTCCCTAATTCAAATAAAATGCAAATAAACTTCGAAAAATACAAAATTTGATTTATTTATTAAATCTTTATTTTTCCTCAAATTGGGAAAGTCATATTATTCCCTTCTCTATTTTTTTTCTTATTGGAAAAATAATTGAAAATAAAATAAATAAATCAAATGATCCTCTTTTCAGAATTTGAGAAAACTCAAATATGAAAATAACGAAATCTCCAACTCTCTTAGAGGGTCCTTGAGTTGCGTGAAATTTCTAGGATCGACCAAAAATGCAAGAAAATATGATATGCATGATGATCTAATGTATAACATTCCAAATTGAAAATTTGGGATGTTACAAACCTACCCCCTTAAGATGAATCTCGCCCTCGAGATTCGGGTTGGCTAGAAAATAGGTGAGGGTGGTCCTTGAGCAAATCTTCTTCTCTCTCCCAGGTGGCTTCATCCTTTGAATGGTGGTTCCACTGAACTTTGCAAAACCTGATAACCTTGCTGCGGGTAACTCTGCTGGCATATTCGAGAACCTTAACTGGCTTCTCTTCATATGTTAAGTCATCCTTCAACTGAATCGCTTCAAGCGGCACGGTATCTCTTAACGGTACCTCCGCCATCTCGGCGTGACATTTCTTCAGCTGAGAAACATGGAATACATCATGAACTCCTGACAGTCCCTTTGGTAATTCCAACTTATAAGCGACTTCTCCCATAAGTTGCAAAATCTTACACGGTCCAACGAATCGCGGTGCTAACTTTCCCTTGACTCCAAAGCGCTTAACACCTCGAAGTGGGGATACTCGGAGATAAACTCTGTCTCCGGTTTCATAAACTGTCTCCTTGCGTTTAGAATCTGCGTAGCTCTTCTGCCTTGATTGGGCTATCTTGAGCCTATCGCGAATCAACTTAACTTCCCGTTCAGACTCCTTGATCAGATATGGTCCAAAGAACTGACGGTCTCCAACTTCGTCCCATGACAACGGTGTCCTGCACCTCCTTCCGTATAAAGCTTCGAAAGGTGCCATTTTCAAACTGGTTTGGTAACTGTTGTTATAAGAAAACTCCGCATATGGCAAATTATCGTCCCAACTAGATCCATAATCTAGTGCATAGGCTCTCAGCATATCTTCCAAAATCTGATTGACTCTCTCAGTTTGTCCATCCGTCTGTGGGTGAAAAGCTGTGCTGAACTCTAGTCTGGTTCCCAAAGTTTCATGTAACTGATTCCAAAACTTTGAGGTAAATTGGGTTCCTCTATCTGATACGATACTCCTCGGAACTCCATGCAAACAAATGATCCTGGTCATGTATATCTTTGCCAACTTAGCACTGGTGTAAGTGGTCTTAACTGGGATGAAATGTGCTACCTTTGTCAAACGATCAACTACTACCCATATCGAGTCATAGCCTGCTTTCGTCTTGGGTAGTCCTGTGATAAAATCCATGCCTATCTTATCCCACTTCCATTCGGGTATCAGCAATGGTTGTAACAATCCAGCTGGCTTCTGATGTTCTGCCTTCACTCTATGACACACATCACAAACTGCTACATATGCTGCAATATCCTTCTTCATTCCGGTCCACCAGAATGTTTCCTTCAAATCCAAATACATCTTGGTATTTCCTGGGTGAATCGAATAGGGTGAATCATGTGCCTCTTGCAGAATCAACTTCCTGATCCCCGGGTCATTGGGCACATAAACACGGTCCTCAAACCATAGGGTATCGTGCTCATCCTCATGAAATCCCTTTGCTTTTCCTTCGATCATTTTCTTCTTTATATCTGCAATCTCCCTGTCAGATTTCTGAGCCACGCTGATTTTATCCATCAAGGTAGATTGAATCTCCAATGCTGCTATATAGCCTCTCGGAACTATTTCCAAACATAGCTCACGAAGGTCCTCGGCTAACTCCTTTGGTATTTCTCCCGTCATCAATGTATTAACATGGCTCTTACGGCTCAATGCGTCAGCTACAACATTAGCCTTTCCTGGATGGTAATGCAATCTCATATCGTAATCCTTAATGAGCTCCAACCATCTCCTTTGTCTGAGGTTCAACTCCTTCTGCGTGAAAATATACTTCAAACTCTTGTGATCCGTGTACACCTCACAATGATTCCCAATGAGGAAATGTCTCCATGTCTCCAATGCATGCACTACGGCTGCTAACTCCAAATCATGCGTAGCATAATTTAGTTCATGAGGTTTCAGTTGTCGTGAGGCATACGAAACAACTCTTCCTTCCTGCATAAGCACTGCTCCAAGTCCTCGACATGAAGCGTCGCAATACACCTCATAATCCTTGGTCTGATCTGGCAGAATCAACACTGGTGAGGAAACCAATCGTTTCTTCAACTCCTGAAAACTGGCCTCACATTCCTCAGTCCAATTGAACTTGGTATCCTTCTTCAGCAATTCAGTCATAGGCTTTGCAATCTTTGAGAAATTCTCAATGAATCTCCGGTAGTATCCTGCGAGTCCAAGGAAACTCCGGATCTCTCCAACTGTCGTTGGTGCTTCCCATTCGGTTACGGTCTCAACCTTTGTGGGGTCAACTGCTATACCTTCTCTGGATATAACATGTCCGAGAAATCCAACTTCCTTCAACCAAAATTCACATTTGCTGAATTTGGCATATAACTGATGTTCCCTTAGTTTCTCCAAAACTAAATGCAAATGTTCCTTATGCTCTTCTTCATTCTTTGAGAAAATCAGAATGTCATCAATGAACACTACGACAAACTTATCCAAGAACTCCATAAATACCTTGTTCATCAGGTTCATAAAATAGGCAGGTGCGTTAGTCAGTCCAAATGACATAACGGTATACTCATACAATCCGTATCTCGTGGTAAAAGCTGTCTTGGGTATGTCCTGCTCTCGAATCTTCAACTGATGGTACCCTGATCGCAAATCGATCTTGGAAAACACTTTAGCTCCTTGCAAACGATCAAACAGATCATTTATCATTGGCAGTGGGTACTTGTTCTTGATGGTTACTGCATTCAATCCACGGTAATCGACAA
The DNA here is from genome assembly GCA_032464435.1 of Aegilops umbellulata. NCBI lineage: Eukaryota > Viridiplantae > Streptophyta > Magnoliopsida > Poales > Poaceae > Aegilops > Aegilops umbellulata. The sequence goes on along the minus strand of CP136055.1, from coordinate 229,733,180 downwards.
CCATCCTTAATGATCCATCCTTCTTCTCCACTAGAAGTACTGGTGATCCCCAAGGCGAAGAACTTGGGCGAATGTAACCTTTTTCTAGTAACTCCTTGATCTGCTTCTTAATTTCCACCAAATCCTGTGCTGGCATCCTGTATGGTCTCTTCGATATTGGCCCAGTGCCTGGCATAAGCTCAATCAAAAATTCAATGTCTCTATCCGGTGGCATGCCTCGCAACTCTTCAGGAAATACATCAGGAAAATCCTTCACCACTGGTACTTCCTCCTGTACAACTCCTGATAAAGAATTTACTTGTGTCCTGTTTGGCGTATGTCGGGATACATACTTGATCCTTCTTGCTTCGGGCGTTGTAAGCAAAATTGTCTTACGGGCGCAATCGATGCTTCCTCCATACATCAACAGCCAATCCATACCGAGAATTACATCCAGACCTTGGGATTCCAGAATGATTAAATCCGTTGGGAAAACATGCCTCCCTATACTTAATGGCACTTGAAAACATCCTTGTCTGGCCATGTACTCTGCTCCTGGCGAGCTTACTAGCATAGGTGTCTTAAGAATCTTAGTGGGCAGGTTATACTTTTCCACAAATCCCCTTGATATGTATGAATGCGATGCACCAGTATCGAAAAGAACAAGTGCAGTAAATGACTTAACCAAAAACTTACCAATTACTGCATCAGGTTGAGCTTCAACCTCCTCCACGCTAACGTGGTTCACTTGTCCCCTATTGAAAGGGTTCGGCTTCTTCCCAGAGCTTCCATTGCCGTTCTGGCCTTCGGGACATTCATTGGCATAATGTCCGGTCTTGGAACACTTGAAACAGGTGACTTGACTCAGGTCTCTCTTGGCTGGGGTTGATGGGGTGGTATGGTTCTGGCCGTTGCTTCCTCCATTCCCATTACCATTCTTGTGACCATTATGGTTGTGCGAACCACTTCCTCCATGGGTATGCTGAAACTGAACTCCTGGTTTAGGGTCAAAACGGGGCTTCTGCTGGGCTCCAGAGTTATACTTCCCTTGTCCATACTTCCTCTTGCGATTCTCAATCTGCTGTTGCTTCCCTTCAATCATGATGGCGCGATCTACCAACTCCTGGTAGTTGTTGAAACTTGCTACCATCAACTGCATGCTTAGTTCATCATTCAGTCCTTCTAGAAACTTCTCCTGCTTAGCTGCATCCGTAGCAACGTCATTAGGGGCATAACGTGCTAACTTGCTGAAGTCGTCAACGTACTGGCCAAGTATCCTTCCTCCTTGGCGTAAGTTGCGAAACTCACGCTTCTTCATGGCCATAGCTCCTGCTGAAACATGGGCAGTGCGGAAGGCTTGCTGAAACTGATCCCATGTGACAGTGTCAACTGGGTAAGTGGCTGTGAAATTCTCCCACCATGCTGCCGCGGGTCCGTCAAGCTGATGTGCGGCAAACTTCACCTTCTCAACATCTGTGCATCCTGCAGTGGTCAACTCCCTTCCTATCTTGCGGAGCCAATCGTATGCTACTATCGGCTCGGTGCTACTAGAAAACACCGGCAGATTCAGCCTAAGGAAACGGGCTAGGTGATCAACAGGTGGCGGCGGCGGAGGGTTGTTGTTGTTGTTGTTGTTGTTGTTGTTGTTCTGCTGATTCTGGACTAACAACTGCATCAATTGGTTCTGCTGCTGGATCAACTGGGTGAGCTCCGGTGGAAATCCATTGTCACGTCTCGGAGGCATCTGAGGGTTTAGAAAAGACGAGAATTAGGAATAGAGTGAGGTCTAAAGAGAAAACACTACCCAAATGCACATGAGACAATTTCACACAAAATCACTTCATTCAATTCAAACAAGGGCTTACAAACGGTCTAGACTATCGCAAAAAGTGCTCGAACTGTAATGTATACATGGGGGAAAATACTACTAATATTTGGTGGTCATCTAGAAATTTGAATCGGTGGAAGACTCCACGATGTCTGCTCCAGCTTCGTCTTCAAAGTCGGGTTCACTTGGATCCGAATCGGTGTCGTCGATGATGATGTAGTTGTCCGGACATGCGACGTACTTGTCTTCCTTCTTGGATGCTAATATCTCCTTGAGTTCTTCAATCTCCTACTTGAGATCGACATTGTGCCTTGCTAGTGCTACGATCTCGTCCTTGTAGTCCTTGCGTGTACCCTTCAGTTCTCCTTCTAGCTCGATGATCCTTGCCTTCGCATTCTTCAATTCTATCATGTCATTGCACATCTGGTTCTCTTGGCGTCGAATGTGCTGGTTTAATTCCTGGATGAAAGCTGCAATGGATTTATCCTTCTTGATGCTAACTATCTCCCATTCTTCATCTCAGCGTCCGCAAATCTGGTAGATAGTGTCCTTGAGGTCTTCTTGATAAACTTCTCCAATGCGTCCCATGGTGATATGAGCTGCCATGCTCTTTCCCAGACTCCAGGTTGGTGCACTGAAAACACTATCTATGGGCTTCGTGATTGGCGCGAATGTCCTTCCTGGAATGTGAGCTTGAATCTTCCAGCGCTCCTCTTTAGGCAGAGTGGTGTTGAAGGTCCCGGTGAAGCTTGGTAGTCCAATGTTCAGGTACTTGGTGACTTCCTTCAAGTGAAATCCAAAAGGTGTGCCTTCATCCAGTTGCGCGTACTTGATCTTCGCGTCCGTCATCCTAAAAGAGTAGAAAATATGAGGAGTTAGAAAATGAGAGGAGGATACTGATCTATGGCTTCAACTTAGTGGTCGTGTCCTACAGTCAGCGTGTGCTCTGATACCATCTCTGTAGCGACCCGACCTCAGATGGTCAAGTCTCTGTGCTCCGGTGTCATCCCTGGATCAGTAATGCTGACACCACACAGTACTTCTAAGGATTTATAGCAGAGTAGCAATCACACACTTATTACATTGATGTCTCAAAGAGAACTTATTACAATAAATATGGCTTAAGGCCATCTAATAACGATAGAAGCGGAAGGCTTGGAAGATAAGTGAGTCCATCAACTCCAACGGCATCACTGAGTATAGAACCACGACCTAAAGCACCTTACTCGTCGTCTGAAAAGTCTGCAACATGAAAGTTGCAGCCCGAAACGGGTCAGCACATGGAATATGCTGGCAATGTAACACATAGAGAGTAATGAATGATAAGCCTATACTACATGAATATATGGCTGGTGGAAAAACTCTATGGTTACAGTTTTGCGTAAGGCCAAATTTTTCCCTACTGCAAAGGAATAGATTTTATTTAACTATCATGGTGGTTGAAACATCGAGAATGGTTGACAGCATTCCGATCCCAATTAAGTGAACAATTAAAACCCAATAATATTAATTAGAAGTAACATGATGAGATTCACATGATATTCAGGTACTAGATACTCAAAACATCCATAACCGGGGACACGGCTAATCATGATTAGTTTGTACACTCTGCGGAGGTTTGCGCACTTTTCCCCACAAGACTCGATCGCCTCCGTTTGATTTCTCGCACTACATGGTGTTTGAGAAACGGATGACCGAGACATAGCCTTTCAGAAGCACTCACACCTTACGTGTGGATAGACCGGTACACCTACTTTCCCCTACATCTGCTACTCTACCCTATAAGAGTTCGCACGACTTAATCAACTATGCCAGAGCCCATAATGGCTTGTGGCTGCACACGGAAGTTACTAGCATGAATGATCTTACGATCCCTTTGAGCCTGGGTGGCGGTCCAAAGAAAAACAGACAAGTCTTGATAGAAACCAGGTGCCTCAATCCACCCAGATGTGTATTTAAGTTGCCACCTTAGATAAACCATTAAAATTAACAAACTCACATCTGTCATGGATATCACTCACCCAATCCACGTCTACTAGCATAGCATGGCATAATAAGCAAACGTAGAGGTAACTCCCAAAGGTTTCATAAGTAAAACAGGTAATAGGTACTACCTCAACTACTTCCCATCCCATAGTTTTAAACAGATCCTAATCATGCAATGTGTGAGGATTGGTCTAATGCAATAAAACTGGGCAATGAGAAGGTATGATCAAAGTGTTACTTGCCTTGCTGGGGATCCGCAAAACCTAGAGCTTCGAAATAACAGGCGGCGCACTCCGGATGATCTATCGCAGACAAACAACAAGCATACAATAAGTACTCATCTAATGCACAGGTAAAGCTCGAACAGAAGATCGAACCAGAAAGTTCAACTTAAGAACTCCGGTTGCAAAAGAATTGAATTCGAACAAAGCAACGAAGAACAAACGGCGAAAAAAAAACAATTCGGTTCTAGCAATTTGAAACTAGGTCAAATTTTACAGTAGCGAAAACTTATTTAAGTTGATTAGTCGGAACGGCGGTTTTGAAACAAAACTCCAGGCGCTTGAATCATCTGATTCCGATAAACGAGCGAGAAGATAAACTAAAACGAAGATCGGATTTGAAATCTCGATCAGAAAAATCGCAGAATAAATCCGACGAAAAAGAGAAAAACGAATGGTTAAACGAACGGACGTTCGTTAACCAGGGCTAACCGGTGATCACGTTCGTTAAAACGAACGGTCCGGCGAACGCTTGCTATTTAACAAAACCGGAAAAAAAACCGATCTAGGGTTTTAAAAAAAACCGAAATATCGAAAAAAATAAACCGAAACGGTTTTATTAGAAAACTGAATCGGGCGAGGGGGTGCGTGGCGCGGGGCGGCTACCTCGACGAGGCGGGGCGGCGGGGCTTGGCGCGGGGCGTCGGCGGCGGCGGGCGACGACAGCGGCGGGCTGCGCTGCTGCTGCTGCTGCTTGGGGCGGGGCGGGCGGCTTGGGGTGAGGAGGAGAGGGGGCGGGGGGTATATAAAGAGGGGAGGGGGGTTGCTTGGGGGAGGGGGCAAGAAAACGGAGTCCGAGTCGGACTCCGACTCGCGGCGGCGGGCGGCGGCGGCATGCGCGCGCGCGAGGGGCGGCGGGCTACGGCAAGCGCGGAGGCGGCGGCATGCGCGCGCGCGAGGGGCGGCGGGCGACGGCAGGCGCGGCGGCGGCATGTGCGCGCGAGGGGCGGGTGGCGCGGGCCGGCTCGGCTGGCTGGGCCTTTGGCCCAGTCGGAGCTGCGGGTTTTTTTTTAAATAATTTCGCGAGCAGAAAAACGAAGAAAAATAAAATCTAACGAGCTCCAAAATTTACGAAGTAAATTTTCCCCGACTCCTAAAAATGATTCGAACAAAATGAACTTTTTCTTGGGGCCTAAATACATTTTTTGAAAACACGCATTTTCCCCTAATTCAAATAAAACGCAAATAAACTTCGAAAAATACAAAATTTGATTTATTTATTAAATCTTTATTTTTCCTCAAATTGGGAAAGTCATATTATTCCCTTCTCTATTTTTTTTGTTATTAGAAAAATAATTGAAAATAAAATAAATAAATGAAATGACCCTCTTTTCAGAATTTGAGAAAACTCAAATATGAAAATAACGAAATCTCCAACTCTCTCCGAGGGTCCTTCAGTTGTGTGAAATTTCTAGGATCGACCAAAAATGCAAGAAAATATGATATGCATGATGATCTAATGTATAACATTCCAAATTGAAAATTTGGGATGTTACATGACTGGTCATCATCAACCTTCCAGGACAGGGAACCGGACGGAGGAGCGGAAAGGGTTGATCCGGAAGCTTCAGGCCAACAAGAGAATTGACCCGCTGGACGGCTCATATTTGTACCTTGCTGGAAAATAATTTAATCATTTGGACTCGGCGAGTCATGTAATAGGGTAGAAATGACTTTGCTTTGTCGTGCCATCGTGCACGTTTTGGTTCTCAACACTGTTAAGCCGCCGCCTCATACTCTCCCCTTTTTGAACTTATCATCTGTTTTCTTTATGCATAAGAAAGTCTTTGAACTGTCCTGCACACAAAAATAGATCACAAGAACCCTTGGCTGCTTACCGCAGGGCCGGTCATAATATCTTACATACAACCATTAATATTGAAAGAAGAGACACAAATAAGCCTGTTATGAATTATAGCTTTGAAACACAATTATAATATCATACCTGTGATTTTGAATTTGCATTGCCGGTTCATTGTGACCTGAACAGTAAGGGTGATAACCCAATCCTTTAGAATCCAACACTTCCAATTGTATGATCATTGTCATACGCTGGCGACTTATCATCCAAAACCAAGCCGGGTTAAATTTAAACCACACTGATACTAAGATCTGGACAAAAGCCTCAAGACAAAAACAAAGATTGTGTGAAAAAACTTAAGCAAAATAGAAAGAACAATATGAGGCTTCTGATTCGAATACGGTCAGTAAACTGAACCAAAGGGGTTAAGCTAGGATTCGAATATGATCATTTAGCCCCCAGTGGCTTTGGCATTGCGCCGATCAAGAGGGTACCGACATCTATGTTCTCTTTGGTTCAAATATGACCTATGTTTGAACAGGAAGCCCCCAAATGACCTTGAGAGTTTTTTAACAACTCTGATTCGAATACGATCAAAGTCGGACCCAAAAGGGGTTAAGCTATGATTCGAATACGATCAAGAAGCCCCCTAGTGAGTTTGGCATTGTGCCGATCAAGAGGGTACCGACAGCTATGTTCTCTTTGGTTCGAATATGACCTATGTTTGAACAGGAAGCCCCCTAGTGATCATAAGGTTTAACGGCTAGATTCGAATACGATCATGAGCCGAACCAAAGGGTTAAGCTGGATTCAAACACGATCAGCTCCCAATTAGTCGTTTGAAATTATGATGATGAAAACATATGATCATTGAGGATGAAAAGGACAGAGGTCCTGCTTTATTACTTATCATAATATATACATCGTAAAAATATGTACATCATGATAGCCGGTGGCTCAAGTATAATAAGGCCGAAGATGAGCGATATTCCATGGCCGGCGGGTCTCTTCCTCCGACTTACGTGAGTCTTTGTGCTCTGGAACGTCGATAAGGTAGTATGACCCATTGTTCAAGTTCTTGCTGACCACAAAAGGCCCTTCCCAAGGTGGGGATAACTTGTGTGCATCAGTTTGATCCTGGATGAGCCGGAGCACCAAGTCACCTTCTTGAAAGGTTCTGGACTTAACTCGGCGGTTGTGATAACGGCACAGCTCCTGTTGGTAAATCACTGAGCAGGCTGCTGCCAAGTCACGCTTTTCATCTAACAGGTCAAGTGCATCCTGACGGGCTTGTTCGTTATCAGCTTCAACGTAAGCCGCCACGTGGGGTGAGTCATGACGGATGTCACTCGATAGAACCGCCTCTGCTCCGTAAACCATGAAGAAAGGCATATAAACAATAGACCTGTTAGGGGTAGTATTGATGCTCCATATCACAGAGGGTAACTCCTCCACCCAACAACCCGGCGTCCGTTTTAAAGGAACCATAAGCCGGGGCTTGATGCCTTTCAAGATTTCCTGATTGGCTCTTTCAGCTTGACCATTGGATTGGGGGTGAGCTACTAATGAAACATCAAGCCGTATATGCTCACGTTGATAGAACTCCTGCATGGCACCCTTGGACAGATTAGTACCATTGTCAGTTATAATGTTGTGTGGAAAGCCAAAACGAAAGATAACCTTTTTCATGAATTGAACCGCCGTGGCTGCGTCACACTTACTAACCGGCTCTGCCTCAACCCACTTTGTGAATTTATCAGCCGCCGCCAGAAGGTGTGTCTTTTTATATTTGGACCTTTTGAAAGGCCCAACCATGTCAAGGCCACAGACTGCAAATGGCCAAGTAATTGGGATCATCCTCAATTCTTGAGCCGGCACGTGAGCCCGTCGTGAGAATTTCTGGCAACCATCATATTTAGTGACTAGATCCTCCGCATCAGCGTGAGCCACCAGCCAATAAAATCCATGACGGAAAGCTTTGGCCACAAGAGACTTTGAGCCGGCATGATGGCCGCAATCTCCTTCATGGATCTCACGAAGAATTTCTTGACCTTCCTCAGGAGATACACGGCGTTGAAACGCCTCAGTGACACTGTGATGATGCAACTCACCATTGGCAATTGTCATTGACTTAGACCGCCGGGTTATCTGTCTACCCAAGGTTTCATCCTCAGGCAACTCGCCCCGGGTCATATAAGCCAAATATGGCACTGACCAATCTGGGATGACGTGAAGAGCCGCCACCAATTGTGCTTCCGGGTCTGGAACAGCCAAGTCTTCCTCTGTAGGCAACTTGACAGAAGGGTTATGCAGAATATCTAAGAAAGTATTAGGTGGCACCGGCTTACGCTGAGACCCCAGCCGACTTAAAGCATCAGTCGCTTCATTCTTTCTGCGATCAATGTGCTCCACTTGGTAACCCTTGAAGTGTCCAGCAATGGCATCAACTTCACGATGATAAGCCGCCATGAGAGGATCCTTGGAATCCCACTTGCCTGATACTTGTTGAGCCACCAAATCTGAGTCGCCAAAGCACCTTACCCGGCTTAATCTCATCTCCTTAGCCATACGAAGACCATGGAGCAAGGCCTCATACTCAGCTGCATTGTTAGTACAGGGAAACATCAACCGTAGCACATAACAAAATTTGTCACCTCGAGGGGAAGCTAAAACAACTCCAGCCCCTGAGCCCTCCAATTGCCTGGACCCATCAAAATGAATAGTCCAATATGTGTTGTCCGACTTCTCTTTAGGCATCTACAGCTCTGTCCAATCATTGATGAAGTCCACCAATGCTTGAGACTTCATAGTAGTGCATGGCACATACCTTAAACCATGAGGCCCAAGCTCAATGGCCCACTTGGCGACTCGTCCTGTGGCTTCTCTATTTTGAATGATATCTCCTAAAGGAGCAGAACTAACCATAGTGATGGGATGACCCTGAAAATATTGCTTAAGCTTCTGGCTTGCCATGAACACCCCATAAACGAGCTTCTGCCAGTGTGGATATCTTTGCTTGGACTCAATAAGCACCTCACTGACGTAATAAACCGGCCGTTGAACCGGATATTCCTTGCCAGCCTCCTTGCGCTCTACGACAATGGCCACACTGACAGCACGTGTGTTAGCAGCCACATATAACAACAGTGGCTCCTTATCAATAGGAGTAGCAAGGACCGGTGGCTTAGCGAGCTGTCTCTTCAAATCTTCAAAGGCAGCATTAGCAGCATCACTCCAGACAAAGTCGTTTGTCTTCTTCTTCATCTGATACAGCGGTATGGCCTTTTCACCTAACCGTCTTATGAACCGGCTTAAAGTAGCAATACAACCTGCCAAACGCTGAACATCATTGATACACGCCGGTTTAGACAAAGAAGTGATTGCCTTGATCTTCTCAGCGTTAGCCTCGATGCCTCTATTAAAAACCAGAAAACCCAAAAGCTTGCCCGCTAGTACTCCAAAAACACACTTGGCCGGGTTAAGCATCATCTTGTAGACCCGAAGGTTATCAAAGGTTTCCTTCATATCATCTATCAAGGTCTCCTTCTCTCTGGACTTCACCACAATGTCGTCCACATAAGCATGAACGTTGCGCCCAATCTGACTGTGAAGACAGTTCTGCACACATCGCTCATAAGTCGCCTGGGCACTCTTAAGCCCAAAAGGCATAGACACATAGCAGAAGGCTCCAAACGGAGTAATAAAAGCCGTCTTCTCCTAGTCCTTAACTGCCATCTTGATCTGATGATAACCAGAATAAGCATCCAAAAAGCTCAAACGCTCACGACCCGCCGTAGCATCAATGATTTGATCAATACGAGGGAGAGCGAAAGGATCAGCCGGACAAGCCTTGTTTAAGTCCGTGTAATCCACACACATACGCCAGGTGCCGTTCTTTTTAAGCATGAGCACCGGGTTAGCCAACCACTCTGGATGGAAAACTTCAATAATGAACCCGCCGCCAAGAGCCGGGCCACTTCCTCACCAATGGCCTTACGCCTCTCCTCATTGAACCGCCGAAGAAACTGCTTGACCGGCTTAAACTTTGGATCAATATTGAGAGTGTGCTCAACGAGTTCTCTCTGTACACCCGGCATGTCAGAAGGTTTCCATGCAAAGATGTCCCGGTTCTCACGGATGAACTCGATGAGCGCACTTTCCTATTTGGGATCCAGATTAGCACTAATACTGAACTGCTTAGATGAGTCGCCTGGAACAAAATTGACAAGCTTGGTGTCATCATCCGACTTAAACTTCAGCACCGGCTCATGTTCTATGGTTGGCTTCTTCAAAGACGTCATGTCCGCTAGGTCAACATTGTCCTTGTAGAATTTCAACTCCTCTGTTGCACAAACAGATTTAGCGTAAGCAGCATCGCCTTCCTCACATTCCAAAGCTACCTTCCAACTCCCATGCACTGTGATGGTGCCCTTATGACCCGACATCTTGAGCTGCAGATAAACATAACACGGCCGTGACATGAACTTGGAATAAGCCGGCCGTCCAAACAGGGCGTGATACGTGCTCTTGATTTTGACCACCTCAAAAGTTAACTTCTCAGCCCTAGAATCATGCTATCTCCAAAGGCTACTTCTAGTTCAATCTTACCCACTGGGTACGCCTACTTACCAGGCACCACTCCATGGAAAACAGTGTTGGACGTCTTTAGATTTTTATCAATTAACCTCATGCGAAGGAAAGTCTCATAATAGAGGATGTTGATGCTACAGCCTCCATCCATGAGCAGCTTAGTGAATTTATATCCACCAACCTGAGGTGCCACCACCCAGGCCAGGTGACCTGGATTGTCAACCCGGGGAGGGTGATCTTCCCTACTCCATAGAATAGGCTGCTCAGACCATCTCAAATAACGAGGAACTGCCGGCTCAACAGCGTTCACAGCCCTCTTATGAAGCTTCTGATCCCGGTTGCACAAACTGGTGGTGAACACATGATACTGTCCACCATTTAGCTGCTTCGGATTGCTCTGTTATCCAGACTGTTGCTGTTGCTGACTTCCCAAGCCAGATTGCTGATTATAGCCACCTTGATTTCCTTGAGAGCCTTGAAAGTAGGAATTTGAACCGCCGCCCGGGCCATGGAAACCGCCGCCCCCTGAGCCGCCGCCCGGCCCATGATTGCCGTCGAACATGTTAGAGTTCTTGAAAGCCTTCATGATCGTACAGTCCTTCCATAGGTGAGTGGCCGGTTTCTGCTGAGTACCGTGCCCAATGGGTCATGGACTCACCTTCCTCTTGCTTGCAATTAGTCAAATCCACAATTGACATGGGCTGTTTGCATGTGTCTATGAAGTTCTAAGTAAACCGGGCCTTTAACTTTGCCCATGAACCAATGGAATTAGGTGGCAGCCCCTTCAACCAAGTGCGGGCCGTTCCATCTAACATCATGTTGAAGTACTTGGCCATTGCCGCATCACTGACCTCCAGTAGTTCCATGGTCATCTCATAGCTTTCAATCCATGCCCCGGGCTGTAAGTCGGTCGTGTAATTAAGCACCTTTCGAGGCCCCTTGAAATCCTTGGGCAAACGCTCATTACGCAGAGCCGATACCAAGCAAGGGACACCTCCAGTCCTCGTGGTCACGCCTACCTCAATAGAAGTCATTGGATAAACCAGAAACCACTAGTAAGCTGCCCGCTGAGCCGCCCGCTCAGCCTCTTGGTGTATCCTATCCTGATCAACCAAGTTAGGAGCTCCAACAAACGCTGGGTCATGCCCGCACGGCTGGTTACGGCGCCGGGCGTTGCTTGAAACGGCTGTTGAATCTATATGCCTGCTATAACTCGGGCTCTGGCTTGGGCGAGGGGTCGAATGAATCCTGTCTCAACTATAAGAATACGCCTCCTGCTGCGCCAGAGCCGTCTGAAGAAGTTTTCTGACCCTTCGTGTTTCAATCACCGTCGGAGAGTCACCCTCCACCGGGAGATCCGCCAATCGTGTCGCTGCAGCAATCATGTTCTCCAAAGGTTAAGAATAATGACCCGGTGGTGTTGGTACATAATTAGGTGGAGCAGTATTCATACGAGGAGGTTCCATCACCCGCGGTTGAATCGGCGTCCCAGCCCTGGGTGTTGCAACCTGGTTTACCTCTGACGGGTTACTGGGGCCTGCACCGGGTGTGCGGAAGAGGTTTCTAGGATCATAAGTCGGAGGCAGACGGGATTGAGCTTTCTGATGCCTTCTCCTCATGACCTCATTTGATGCGTTCAAATCCATCGTAAGCTGGAAAGCCTCTGATTGAATGTGTTGCGCTCGAGCATCCAAAGTCGTCCGCTCTATGGCTAGCGTGACGTCCTCTGCTGCTAGGTTTTCCTTGGCTTGTGATACCTCCTCACATAACCATGCCACTTCCGCATCATGTTGAGCCTTATCCGCCGGATTAACCATGGTGGTTAATAGGCTGTCATCCAATCCATGAGATCCATCAGCACATGAGCCGGCGGGCGTGTAGGGACTCCTGCCCCGGCCGCCGCTGACCCGGAGGTTATTGCTGCCGCAGCAGTAGAGTTTTGAACGGGTTGCATGCCAGCCATAAAGATCCCCACTCTGCTTGGTGGCTCAAAGGGGTCCGGAATACTGCTGCCATCGGAATAGCCCCCAAGCCCGCCGTCTTGCAATTGATACAATGAATCCGTCTCACCCGTGGACGACTCACCATCAGAGTAGATGATCGTCTCACCGCCAGACACAGATCCTTCAGAAAATTCCCCTCCATGGACGCATCCCACGAAAGCATGCTTCATGGCGGGCTGAGCCCGGGCGGGTCTCGCACGCTGAGCCGTCTCGACGATGTCGATGCAGATGTCCGGCTCAGAGCCTGTATCGCTGATCTGGCCGATGAAGACGTGGATTCCGTCGAAGGGGACCCAGTACCCGTACTCAATTGAGCCAGTGTCGGGGGCCCAGCCTGCCTCGTCGATGTAGAGCTTGCCGCAATGACTCTTGGTCATCTGGCCCACAGCGTATCCCTTGAGCCCTTCGAAGCTGCCCTTCAAGAACTCAAATCCACCGTGCCCAGGCCCCACGGTGGGTGCCAACTGTCGTGGAATTGTCATGGCAGATGTCCTAGTGAAAGGACTTAATCGTGGAGCCATCGCAACTAGGAGGCTTAAAGGGGTTAAAACGGGATAAAGGACACGAGGGTTTATACTGGTACAGCCCCTTGCAGTGAAGGTAAAGGCCTAATCCAGTTTGAGGTGGTATTGCTTATGTTTCAATTACTGGGGAGCGAATTCGCTTGACCTAGCTTTCGATCTGATGTTACTTGTCCTGAACCACCGCCGGGTTGTCCCTTTATATACAGAGGTCGACGCCCAGCAGCTCACAGAGTCCCGGCCGGTTCATAAACAGTGTCCGGCTCGGTCTCTAATTATCCCTGCCTTACTATACAAGTTATGTACATATGGCGGTTTATTTCTACGGGCCTTGAGTCCCCTTTGGGCCTTGGGCCCTTAATTGAACCGCCATCTTCCAGAGCTATCTTGGGCTTCATGAATCGCCATAGGTATAACCCGGCCCCTCCTGGGCGGGTCATACCTAATAGTTATATCCCCAACATTAGTCGACTAGAAGTTTTGGTCGGTGGAAGACTCCATTGGCTCATAATCAACATCACCAGCATCATCATTGCTGTCTTCATTCTCATCACTGTCTTCATCTTCATCACTATCGGTGTCTATGTCTGTGTCATCTAGTAAGATGTAGTCTTCTAAATGAATGTCCACTTCAGTTTCTGGTTTCACCACGGGTATTCCTAGCTTCTTCTTCAGGTCTTCATTCTGCTCCAGTAATACAACAATTTCCTCTTCGTATCCATCACGTGTTGCCTTGAGTTCCTCCTCTAGCTCCATGTTCCCGGTCATCACCTTCTTGGTCTTCTTCATGAGAGCGCACATTTGATTCTTAGATTGATGAATGTGCTGATCCATCTCCTGTATGTATGCTGCAATAGATCCAACCTTCCTGGTGCGAATCATCTCCCATTGCTCATCCCGGCGTCCACATATCTGGTAGACGGTGTCTTCAAGATCCTTGTTGTACACCTCACAAATGCGTCCAAAGGTGATGTGCGCGGCCATGCTCTTTCCTAGGCTCCAAGTTGGTGCATCAAAGGTAAACTCGATGGGCTCGGTAGTTGGTGCAAAAGTCCTTCTAGGAACACAAACTTGGAGCCTCCAGCGCTCCTCTTCTGGTAAAGTTGCATTGAAGGTTCTAGTGAAGCTTGGTAGGCCGATGTTCAGGTACCTAGTAACTTCCTTCAAGCGTCGTCCGAAAGGGGTGTCGTCATCCGGCTGAGTGAACTTGTTCCCGGGGTCCGACATCTATAGAGTAGAAATAGAGAAGAATTAGAAATGAGTAGAGAAGAGTATCCTGTGGCTTTCCTAGTGGCCGCGTCCTACAGTCAGCGTGTGCTCTAATACCATCTTGTAGCGACCTGATCCCAATGGATCGAAGTCTCTGTGCTTAAGTCTCGTACCTGGATCGGTATGCTGACACACACAATACTCGAGGATTTATAACAGAGTTCAATCACACACTTATTACATCGAGGGTCTCGTAAAGAGTACTTATTACAACAATATGGCTGAAGGCCATCTAAATAAAATAACTGTGCAAGCTTCAAAGATAAATGAGTCCATCCAACTCCACGGCAAACTGAGTGCACGAGAACGACCTAACGCACCTTTAATCCTCGTCTGAAAATTCTGCAACATGAGACGTTGCAGCCGTGTAGGTCAGCACATGGAATATGCTGGCAAGATCACACTATAGAGCAATCATGAACAAATTTCTATCACTACATGCATATTTGGATGGTGGAGGCTCTAAGTTTAATTTTGCATAAATCTCATTTTTTTCCTACAACAAAGGAATAAATTTTATTTAACTACCCTGTTTTATCCCATTATTGAGAAGGTTCCTCCAACTCAATCCCAAATTACCAAGTATAAATATTAGCCCAACAATTTCATTAGATAAAGTGATGAGATCAACCAATAATTCACTTCTAGATACTCAAAGTTGTCCATAACCGGGGACACGGCTAATCATGATTAGTTTGTACACTCTGTAGAGGTTTGCGCACTTTTCCCCACAAGACTCGACCACCTCCATGATCGGAAGATTGAGACACGGTCTTTCTGAAGTATTAACTCCTTACTCTGGGTAGACAGTTACACCTACTTTCTCCTACATCTGCTAGACTACCACTGAAAGAGGTCACACAACTTACTCAACTATGCCAGAGCCCATAATGGCTTGTGGCTGCACACGGAAGTTTCTAGGCATGAAATATCGTATGATCCCTTTGCGCCTGGGTGGCGGACCTAGGGTAATCACACAGGTACTCCGGGATTCCCTTGGGCAAGCACTAGGTTCTCCAGGTGCCCCAAACAATCCACCCAGATGTGTTTTATGTTGCCACCTTAAGTTACCCTTAATTATTAACTCTCGCAACTTCGATGAATCTCAGATATCAATCCCGTCTACGAGCATGGCTCAGCAATATGAGCATAACGTATATTCCCGGGGTGATCAAGGGTAATAGGTTCCTACCTCATGAACTACAAAGCAATAACCACATGTTCTCTATCCTACTCATGCAATATTTGGGGATGTAACTAATGCATAAAAACTGGGTAATAAAGGGTATGATCAAAGTGTAACTTGCCTTGCAGACGATCTGTAAGCTTCGCACTCTGGAAAATCTATCATAGACAAACAATAGCATACATAAGCACTCAAACATGAAGATGCAAAGGTAAAACCAAATAAAAAGACATAAACAGAAAGTTCAAGTGAAGAGCCCTGACTTACAAAAAGAATTAATCAAATCGGGATTACGAAACTCAAGTTATGATCAAAAGAAACTCAAATTCAAATCTATTTGAAACCAAATTTTAAACTTTCAAAAACATGTTTAATTTGATTATATGGACAAAGGGGATCAAGACGAAGAATTTGGCGTTTGTTTCGTTGGATTTGGCTAAGCGAGCAAAAAGTTACGAGGGTTTAAAGATCAGGGGCTAAACTATAAAGAAAATATTCGTGGATAGGTCCTTCGCCAAAAATAAACAGAAAAAGAAATATATATCGGACGAACGTCCGCTACAGAAAGTAATCTGACGAGAATTGTTCGCTCCAGAAGCTTAATGCGTGAACGTTCACTAGTTAAACAAACGGTTTTGAAAAAAACGAAACGTCATGTGGGTCGTTCGATCCAGATCGGACGGGCGAGGGCGGCGGTAGTTACCAGCGTTGTTAGCAAACTCCGGGGACGGCTGCGGCGGCGGTTGCGGACTCGGGCGGGGCGAGGACGGCGGCTCCGACGACGGGCGGTGGTGGCGCTGCTGGCAATGGTGGCTAAGCGGGCGGCGGCTGCGGCAGCGGCTTGCTGCTGCTGCTGCGAGAGGCGGCAGGGCGGCTGATGAGGAGAGAGGGGGCCGGGTCCGGTATTTATAAGTGGGAGGGGGTGCGGTGACTTGGAGGAGGGGGCAAGGCAGAGGCGGCGATGGGAGAGAGCCCCGGTCGGACTCGGCGGCGGTGGGCGAGGCGTGCTCGCTCGGGACTCCGTCCCGAGCTCGGGGACGAGGTAGCGTGTGGCTTGGGCCGGCCAGGTTGGGCGCGTGTCGGCTCGAGCTAACTTAAAGAAAACATTTTCCCGAAGTACAAAAAATAGGAAGAACCTAATACAAATATTTTTAAAAATTCCAGAAAACTTCACATAACTCCCTCCTAATATTTGACATAATGTGAACATTTTTCTGGACCTAAATGCCTAAAATAAAAATAAACATTTTAGCACTAATAACAGATAAATTTGCTTATCAAATCAAAAATAAAATATTTTTTATTCAAATTTAAATTTTCAATATTTCTTTGTTGTTTATGAAGAAGTCATATTATCTACTCTCATTATTTTATTTATTTGAAGTTATTAGAAAAATAATTTTGAATAAATCAACTTGATCCAAATTTTCCAAATTTTGAAAATTCAAAAATGGATATTTTGGTAAACCTCTAACTCTCTCAATTGGTCCTTGAGTTGCTTAAGGTTTTCTTGGATAAAAATTCAAATAAAACCAATGGGCAAAAATGCATAAATCATGGATGCATATATATGATCTAAATAATAACATCCAAATTGAAAATTGGGATGTTACATTAGCATAGAAAAGTCATAGCAACATCAATCTTAGAACATAGTCGATACTAGGTATCAAACCCTAACAAAACTAACTCGATTACATGGAAAATCTCATCCAACTCATCATCGTCCAGCAAGCCTATGATGGGATTACTCACGCATGGCGGTGAGCATCATGAAATTGGTGATGGAGGATGGTCGATGATGATGATGGTGGTGATTTCCCCTCTCTGGAGCCCAAAACGGATTACAGATCTGCCCTCCCACGAAAGAACACGAGGTGGCGGCGGCTCTGTATCGTAAAACGCGATGAATCCTTCTCTCTCATTTTTTAATCCCCGAACGTGAATATATGGAGTTGGAGTTGAGGTCGCTAGAGCTTTGTGGGACCCACAAGCCAGGGGGCGCGCCCTACCCCCCCCCCACCCTTGTGGACAGGTGGTGGGCCTCCCTCGCTTGATTCTTTCGCCAATATTTTTTATATATTCCAAAAATATTCTTCGTGGATTTTCAGGACATTCCGAGAACTTTTATTTCTGCACAAAATTAACACCATGGATATTCTGCTGAAAGCGGTGTCAGTCCGGGTTAGTTCCATTCAAACCATGCAAATTAGAGTCCAAAACAAGGGAAAAAGAGTTTGGAAAAGTAGATACGATGGAGACATATCAACTCCCCCAAGCTTAACCCATTGCTTGTCCTCAAGCAATTCAATTGACAAACTGAAAGTGATAAAGAAAAACTTTTACAAACTCTGTTTGATCTTGTTGTTGCAAATATGTAAAGCCAGCATTCAAGTTTTCAGCAAAGATTATGAACTAACCATATTCACAATAACATTTAGGTCTCACATTTACTCATATCAATGGCAGAATCAACTAGCTAGCAATAATAATGAATCTCAAACTACAACACTTTTTCAAAACAATCATGATATGATATAACAAGACGGTATCTCGCTAGCCCTTTCTGAGACCGCATAACATAAATGTAGAGCACCCCTGAAGATCAAGGACTAACTAGACATTGTAATTCATGGCAAAAGAGATCCAGTCATAATCATACTCAATATAAATTAATAGCAATGCATACAAATGGCAGAGGTGCTCTCTAAATGGTGTTTTTTATAAGAGGATGATGACTCGGTAATAAAAGTAAATAGATGGGCCCTTCGCAGATGGAAGCAGGGATTTGCAGAGGTGCCAGGGCTTGAGTTTTTGAAACAGAGATGAATAATATATTGAGCGGTACACTTGCATTGTCAACATAACAACCAAGAGATCTCGGTATCTTCCATAATAGATACATTATAGGCGGTTCCCAAACAGAATGGTAAAGTTTATACTCCCCCACCACCAATAAGCACATTCCAAGGCTGGTCCGATCCAACTAAAAACAGTCCTGGGGGAGTTTTGTTTGCAATTATATTTTGATTTGATTTGAGCATGGGACTGGGCATCCTGGTTACCAGCCATTCTCTCGTGAATGATGAGCGGAGTCCACTCATCATGAGAATAACCCACCTAGCATGGAAGATACTGATAGCCCCATGTCGCTACATGAGCGATTCGGGCATACAAAACAAAATTATCATTTGAAGGTTTAGAGTTTGGCACATGCAAATTTACTTGGAACAGCAGGTAAATACTACATATAGGTAGGTATGGTGGACTCATATGGAACAACTTTGGGTTTATGGAAGTGGATGCACAAGCAGTATTCCCACTTAGTACATGTGAAGGCTAGAAAAAGACTGGGGAGCGACAAACTAGAGAGCGACAACGGTCATAAACATGCATTGAGACTAACCAACATTGAGTGCAAGCATGAGTAGGATATAAATCACCATGAACATAAATATCATGGAGGCTATGTTGATTTTCTTTCAACTACATGCGTGAACATGTGCCTAGTCAAGCCACTTGAATCATTCAAAGGAGGATACAATCCTATCATACTACATCACAACCATTTTGAAAGCATGTTGGCACGCAAGGTAAACCATTATAAACTCCTAGCTAATTGAGCATGGCATTAGTAACTATAATCTCTAATTGTCATTGAAACATGTTTCTTCATAATGGGCTGAGTCAAGAACGATGAACTAATCATATTTACAAAAACAAGATAGGTCGATTTCATACCAGCTTTCCCTCATCTCAATCACTTCATCATATATCATCATTATTGCCTTTCACTTGCACGACTGAACGGTGTGGATAATAATAATAGTGCACGTGCATTGGACTAAGCTGGAATCTGCAAACTTTTATTTCAAAGGAGAAGACAAGGTAATATGAGCTCTTTGTTAGATCAACAATAATGCATATGAGAGTCACTCAACATTTTCATCGTGGTCTTCTCCTCTTGACCCCCAAAGAAAAGAAAAGAATTTCAAAGAAACACACTGAAATGTTTTTTTGAGTTTTTATTTTTCTGAAGAAAGTAAAAAAAGAACGAGAAAAACTATTTACATGGGAAAGCTCCCAACAAGTAAAAGAAGAATGAGAAATCTTTTTGGGTTTTATTTTAATACTACTACTAATTAAACATGGAAAGTAAACTGAAAAGAAGCTACAACTAATATTTTTTTAGTTTTCCTTAAAGTTTTTCAAACACACAAGAAGAAAGCGAGAAAAAAGAAATAAACTAACATGGATAGTACAATGAAAAAATATGAACACCGACAACTGGAATGAGTGTGTGAACATGAATGTAATGTCGATGAGAAATACGTACTCCCCAAAGCATAGGCTTTTGGCCTAAGTTGGTCTACACCCATGGATCAAAGTGGCCCTCTCCGGTGTAGTGAGGAGGATCCTGGGGGTTCCACTGGTTAGCGAGCTCCTACGGCTCCCACTGATAAATACACTCCTAATACGGATCAGGTGATGGCTCTGGCTCAGGAACTGGGGATCGCGTCCCCTCCCAGTATGTGTAAATGTCCTCAGGTAAAATGAGGTATGTGCATGGATGAATGTTGAACAAAGAAGCTGCAGGCAGGGTAATAATCTGACAAGTCTTTTCGCTAAATACTAGGTTATAGATGAGTCTCTTATCTTTATCATAGCGAATACAATCATGTGCTACCATACTATTATAATCTAAATATAAGGTGGGTAGTAGCATCTCCTCTCTCTCATCGTGCCTAATAGGTATCTCAAAGCGGTTAGCAAGGCGGGAGGCATAGATACCTCCAAAGATAGGACCCTACGTACGGTTTAAACTCAACCATCGAGCAACCATAGCACCCAACATAAAAGTTTTATCATGAAGTAAAGCATGGCGCAAAATAGCAAGGTCGGGAGCACTAAGGCCTCCACTCTCCCCGCGGCCAATTAAACATCTCCTAGCAAATAATGAGTAGTAGCGCAAAACAAGAAAATGTAAACTAGACACTCTCGCTTCCGACACCTTTCTCCTTTCCCCTACGACAACTTCATCAATAAAATCTACCACATCTCTAGGACGTGTCTCGTCGATGCTGCCCTCATAAAGTAATTTACAAACCTCACAAAAGTCATAAAGCGTCATCTCCTTATGCTCATCATATAAGTGAAACTCTACCGTAGGGGTGGTGATCTCCTAGCATGAAAGTGAAAATTTTGCACGAAAGTATTAGTGAGTAGGAGGTATTGATCACACTGGTGGTGGAGGAAGTCGGTGATGCCTGCATTCTCCGCCAAATAATACAAATCCTCATAAATTCCGGCCGCCTCTAAAAATGCATCACATGGCCATTCACACGGCCGAACTTCCGCGGTGCGAGGAAGGTTGTACTTGGGCTTCTTCTTCTCTTATTTTCATTTCCTTTAGAACCCCGACTTGAAGAGTCTCTTAACAATCTCCTCATCATTTTCTTCCTCTGAAAAATTTCTGAAATTTTTAGTGGCTCAAAATAAAAGTGAACCAAACTCAACAAAATTGATAGCAATTACTCCTACAAGTGTCTAGAGGCTATATCATGCATCAAAACTACTTTGGACCATATAAATTTGACATGCAAGCTCAAGAACAAGGTCACCACAGCAGCAAAAATTTGCAATAAATAAAGCACTAGAACAAAAAACTAATTGGACCATTGGAGGAGTCACATACGGAAGAATAATCCCCCAAAATAGTTTTGGAAATGGAGCTTTCCACAAGGAGATCGAAAATGGCAGCAAGATGAGCAAGAACACGGGTTTGAGCTACGGGGTGATTTTTTCTGGAGGAAGACAAAGTGGACGGGTACTGGAATAAGTGGTGGGGACCCACGTGGGACCCACAAGGCAGAGGGCGCGCCCAGGGGGTAGGGCGCGCCCTCCACCCTTATGGCCCACTGGTGCATCCCCTGGTGCATGTTTAGTGCCAGAAATTCTTAAATATTCTATAAAAAATCATATTAATTTTTCAGGGCATTTGGAGAACTTTTATTTTCGGGACATTTTGTATTGCTCGGATAATTCAGAAAACATACAGAAAATACTATTTTGCTTTATTTAATCTAAATAACAGAAAGTAAAAGGTGGGTACAGGAAGTTGCGCTTTCTAGATTCATCCATCTCATGCCCATCAAAAGGAATCATGTAACAAGGTTGATCAAGTCTTATTAACAAACTTCTTCCGAATGACATGAAACCGGAGAATTTTTGAATAACACTAGGTTACCTCAACGGGGATATGCATGTCCCCAACAATAAGAATAATATATTTATTTTTGACAGTAGGAAGAGGGAATTCAAAACCTCCAACAGTAATAGTTGAAAATTTTCCAATAGAACTGATACTATGAACTTGAGGTTGTTTCTTCGAAAAGTGTACCGTATGATCATTACCATTAACATGAAAAGTGACATTGCCTTTGTTGCAATCAACAAGAGCCCCTGCAGTATTCAAAAAGGGTCTACCAAGGATGATCAACATACTGTCGTCCTCGGGAATATCAAGAATAACAAAGTCCGTTAAGATAGTAACGTTTGCAACCACAAAAGGCACATCCTCACAAATACCGATGGGTATAGCAGTTGATTTATCAGCCATTTGCAAAGAGATTTCAGTAGGAGTCAACTTATTCAATTCAAGTCTACGATATAAACAGAAAGGCATAACACTAACACCGGCTCCAAGATCACATAAAGTAGTTTTAACATAGTTTCTTTTAATGGAGCATGGTATAGTTGGTACTCCTGGATCTCCAAGTTTCTTTGGTATTCCACCCTTAAAAGTGTAATTAGCAATCACGGTGGAAATTTCAGCCTTCGATATCTTTCTTTTATTTGTAACAATATCTTTCATATACTCAGCATAAGGAGGCATTTTAAGCATATCAGTCAAACGCATACGCAAATGATAGGTCTAATCATTTTAGCAAAGCGCTCAAAATCCTCATCATCCTTTTTCTTGGATTGGTTAGGAGGAAAGGGCATGCGTTTCTGAACCCATGGTTCTCTTTCTCTACCATGTTTCCTAGCAACAAAGTCTCTCTGATCATAACGTTGATTCTTTGATTGTGGGTTATCAAGATCAACAGTAGGTTCAGTCTCTACATCATTATCATTGCTAGGTTGAGCATCAACATGAACATCATTATTAACATTATCACTAGGTTCATGTTCTTTACCAGATTGTGTCTCAGCATCAGAAATAGAACTATCATTGGGATTCTCAGGTGTGTCTATAACTGGTTCACTAGAAGCATGAAAAGTCCGATCAGTTTTCTTTTTCTTTTTATTACTAGGACTAGGTGCATCAGTATTAATTATCTGAGAATCTTGCTCAACTCTCTTAGGATGGCCCTCAGGATACAAAGGTTCCTGGGTCATTTTACCACCTCTAGTCATAACCCTAACAGCATTGTCATTATTCTTACTATTCAACTCATTGAGCAAATCATCTTGTGCCTTGAGTACTTGTTCTACTTGAGTTGTAACCATGGAAGCATGTTTACTAATAAGCTTAAGATCATTAACAGTTCTACTCATATTTTCACCCAAGCGGTCAAGCATGTAAGTATTCTGTTTCAATTGTCTACTAACATAAGAATTGAAGTTTTCTTGTTTAACAATAAAATTATCAAACTCATCCAAGCATTGACTAGCAGACTTATTATGAGGAATATCACCTTCATCAAATCTACAGAGAGAGTTTACCTCTACTACCTGTGTCGGGTTATCAAGACCATGTATTTCTTCAATAAGCGATGAATTCTTAACATCTTCAGCTTTAATACCTTTTTCTTTCATAGATTTCTTTGCCTCTTGCATATCTTCAGGACTGAGAAATAGAATACCTCTTTTCTTCAGAGTTGGCTTAGGAGTTGGTTTAGGAAGTGTCCAATCATTATCATTGCTCAATATATTATTCAATGGCAATTCAGCTTGCTCAACAGTTCTTTCCCTGAAAACACAACCAGCACAACTATCCAGGTGGTCTTTGGAAGAATCAGTTAGTCCATTATAATAGATATCAAGTATTTCATTTTTCTTGAGAGGATGATCAGGCAAAGCATTAAGTAATTGGAGAAGCCTCCCCCAATCTCGTGGGAGACTCTCTTCTTCAATTTGCACAAAGCTAAACATTTCCCTTAAGGCAGCTTGTTTCTTATGAGCGGGGAAATATTTTTCAGAGAAGTAGTATATCATATCCTGTGGACTACGCACACAACCAGGAGCAAGAGAATTAAACGATAACATAGCATCACCCTTTAACGAGAAAGGAAACAATTTAACGATATAGTAATAGCAATTTTATTCCTCATGAGCAAATAGGGTGGCTATATCATTCAATTTAGTAAGATGTTCCACAATAGTTTCAGATTCATAACCATAGAAAGGATCCGATTCAACCAAAGTAATTAACTCAGGATCGACAGAGAATTCAGAATCCTTATCAGTAAGAAAGATAGGTGAAGTAGCAAACTTAGCATCATATTGCATTCTAGCATTCAAAGACTTTTCTTTTAGCTTAGCTAATAGTTTCATAAGATCATCTCTATCATTACAAGCAAAAAAGTCTCTAGCAGTTTCTTCATCCATAATATAACCCTTAGTTACAACAGGCAATTCATATCTAGGGGGAGAATCATAATCTTCAGTTTCAATAATATCATCAGTTTCAATAATTTCATTCTCTCTAACCATAGGAAGTTGTTCATCGAGAAATTCACCTAGTGGCACAATATCATCAAGCAAAGAAGTAATATCATCATAAGCATCACGCATAGCAAAGTGGCATCATCAATAACATGCGACATATCAGAATCAATAGCAGGTGAAGGTGTCGCAAGCTTACTTAAAACAGAAGGTGAATCAAGTGCAGAGCTAGATAGCAGTTCCTTACCTCCCCTCGTAGTTGAGGGAAATACCTTGGTTCTTTGATCTTTCAAATTCCTCATAGAGATCAACAAATATAACTCCCAATGAATCAGAGAATAGATCTATGCTCGCTGGCAACAGCACCAAAAAAAGGTCTTGATAACCCACAAGTATAGGGGATCGCAACAGTTTTTGAGGGTAGAGTATTCAACCCAAATTTATTGATTCGACACACGGGGAGTCAAATAATATTCTCAAGTATTAGCAACAGAGTTGTAAATTCAACCACACCTGAAATACTTAATATCTGCAACAAAGTATTTAGTAGCAAAGTATTATGGAAGTAACGGTAACGGTGGCAAAAGTAACAGTAGCAGTTTTGTAACAATCATAACTGTGGCAACAAAAAAATAACTTAGCAAAGATCAATATATGGAAAGCTCGTAGGCAATGGATCAATGATGGATAATTATGTTGGATGGCATTCATCATACAATAGTTATAACATAGGGTGACACGGAACTAGCTCCAATTCATCAATATAATGTAGGCATGTATTCCGAATATAGGCATACATGCTTATGGAAAAGAACTTGCATGACATCTTTTGCCCTACCCTCCCGTGTCAGCGGGGTCCTATTGGAAACTAAGGGATATTAAGGCCTCCTTTTAATAGAGAACCGGACCAAAGCATTAGCACTTAGTGAATACATGGTGAGGGAGTCCTGGATAAGGGGGTATCCGGGCAGCCACACTATAACCTATGGTCGGACTGTTGGACTATGAACATACAAGATTCAAGACTTCGTCCCGTATCCAGATGGGACTCTCCTTGGCGTGGAAGGCAAACTTGGCAATACGGATATGTAGATCTCCTTCCTTGTAACCGACTATGTGTAACCCTAGTCCCCTCCGGTGTCTATATAAACCGGAGGGTTTAGTCCGTAGGACCAAGAACAACAATCATACCATAGGCTAGCTTCTAAGGTTTAGCCTCTCTAATCTCGTGGTAGATCAACTCTTGTACTACCCATATCATCAATATCAATCAAGAAGGAGTAGGGTTTTACCTCCATCGAGAGGGCCCGAACCTGGGTAAAAACATCATGTCCCTTGTCTCCTGTTACCATCTACCTAGACGCACAGTTCGGGACCCCCTACCCGAGATCCGCCGGTTTTGACACCGACATTGGTGCTTTCATTGAGAGTTCCTCTGTGTCATCATCGTTAGTCTTGATGGCTCCTTCGATCATCAAAAACGACGCAGTCTAGGGTGAGACTTTTCTCCCCGGACAGATCTTCGTATTCGGCGGCTTCGTACAACGGGCCAACTCGCTTGGCCATCTGGAGCAGATCAAGAGTTACGCCCCTGGCCACCAGGTCAGGTTTGGAAGCTTAAAATACACAGCCGACATCCGCGGAGAGTTGATCTTCAACGGATTCGAGCCCCTGCCGAGTGCACCACACTGTCACGATGAGCATGATTTAGCTCTGCCATCGGTCAGTGTTCAGGAGATCGCACCTGCAACCGCTCCGACCTTCAATTCGGAGCCAATTGCACCATACATGGACGGGTGGCTAGACCCCGCACCGGAGGCTGCAGTCTCAGCAGCGATCGAGCCGAGTACTGACCTTACCCTTCATGAGAGCCATGAATCCAAGCTGCCGGATTCTTCTCCGGCCACGGACTCTGAACTGCCTGCGCCCGGGCCAATCGAATCCGACTGGGCGCCGATCATGGAGTTCACCTCCGCAGATATCTTTCAGCACTCGCCCTTTGGCGACATACTGAACTCACTAAGGTCTCTCTCCTTGTCAGGAGAGTCCTGGTCGGACTACGTCCGGCAAGATTGGGATGCGGATGGCGAAGAAATTCGCCGCCCACCCACCACCCACTTAGTAGCCACTGTCGATGATTCGACCGACATGCTCGACTTCGACTCTGAAGACATCGACGGTATGGACGATGATGCAGGAGACAAACAGGAACCACTGCCCACAGGGCACTGGACAGCCACCTCATCCCTTGATGTATACATGGTGGACACACCCAAAGAAAACGACGACGAGGAATGGAAGGACGCAGCGAAGGATCGTTCCCACGAAAAGCAGTCAAAACGGCGGAGTAAGCGCCACTCCAAATCCCGCCTCGACAGAGACAATGGCCACACAGGCCCAGCAATAGAGCAGAGTGAGCCAGTGGACGACGAACATGGCATTGAACAACCGTCCGACGATGGCAACATGGAGAATCAAACCGAACAACCCGTCTCCGGCGAAGGTAACAGTCCGGATGACTTCATGCCGGATAAGCTCCTGGAGCAGAAGAACCTCCATAAAAGGCTTGTCGCCACTGCGCGGAGCCTGAAACAGCAGAAGCGAAAGCTCAAGGCTGCGGAAGATACACTCAGAATAAGATTGAGCAAGGTACTCAACACCGCAGACAAGTATGGAGGAAGTCAACACACAAAGAGCTACCCGAAGCGAAAGCTACTACATAAATTCGATGAGGAGGCCTTAGATCCCCCGCAATCAAAAAACAAAACAGCCATCCGGTCGGATAGACAACCTCACGGCCAACATAGAGCGGCAAACAATGCCGCACACAAGTAGGTACGCGATCCACCTGAGGACTCGCATCAAAAGGACGGCCCAACCAGATCTATCTACGGGCCAAGAAAGCGCGCTCCAGCACGCAATGCAACACAACAAAAATCTGAACACCATGGTACACCCAAATAAGGGGTGTCGTACACCCCCTATGTTTCACCGATGAGGTACTGGACCACGAATTTCCAGAGGGATTCAAACCCTAAACATAGAGGCGTATGATGGAATGACGAACCCTGGGGTTTGGATTGAGGACTACATCCTCCATATCCACATGGCTCGAGGAGATGATCTCCATGCCATCAAGTACTTACCCCTCAAGCTCAAAGGGCCAGCCAGGCACTAGCTTAAAAGCCTCCCTGAAAACACCATTGGAAGTTGGGAGGAGCTCGAGGACGCTTTTCGGGCAAATTTCCAAGGGACCTATGTCCGACCACCAGATGCAGACGATTTAAGTCATATAACTCAGTAGCCCGGAGAGTCAGCCCAAAAGTTTTGGAACAGATTCCTTACTAAAAAGAACCAAATAGTCGACTGTTCGGACGCCGAAGCCTTAGCAGCTTTCAAACACAGCGTTCGAGACGAATGGCTCGCTAGACACCTTGGCCAAGAAAAGCCGAGAACAATGGCTGCATTAACAAGCCTCATGACCCGCTTTTGCGCGGGCAAGGACAACTGGTTAGCCCGATGCAGCACCAGCGACCCAAGTACATCCGAAGTCAGGGACGGAAACGGGAAGCCACGACGCGGCAAAAACAAGCGCTGAAATAAAGAAAACGGCCCGAAGAGCACAGCGGTAAATGCTGGGTTAAAAAGCTCTCGACCAGGTCAGCAAAAGCTGCCCTCCAGAGGCAACATAGACGAACTGTCTAGCCTAAACAAGATTCTGGACAAACTATGTCAAATCCACAGCACCCCTGATAAACCTGCAAATCATACCCATAGAGAATGTTGGGTCTTCAAGCAGTCCGGCAAGCTCGATGCTGAACACAAGGGGCTGGATACACCAAGCGAAGACGAGGACGAGCCTCGCAAGCAAAGCACTTGGGAACAAAAGAAATTCCCACCAGAAGTCAAAACAGTAAACGTGTTACACGTGATAAATAAAGACAACGCGGCACTCACAAAGATACGTGCCCCAGGGCCTATCACCACGGAGTTCCGCCACTGGTCGTCAAAACCGATCACCTTCGACCATCGGGATTACTCTGCAAGTGTCCGGCACACAGGATGGGCTGCCTTGGTGTTAGACCCAATAATTGACGGATACCACTTTACACGAGTCCCGATGGATGGCGGCAGTAGTTTAAACCTGATATATCAGGACACAGTCCGCAAAATGGGGATGGACCCATCAAAAATTAGCCATAGCAATACTTCCTTTAAAGGAGTAACGCCAGGCCCAGAAGCCCATTGCACGGGCTCCCTCCTACTAGAGGGTATATTCAGCTTTCCCGATAACTTCCGTAGCGAAAAGCTAACCTTCCACATCGCTCCGTTTCAAAGTGGCTATCAAGCAATACTGGGACGCGAAGCTTTCGCTCGCTTTAACGCAATAACGCATTACGCATCTCTCATGCTTAAGATGCCCGATCCACGTGGCATAATTACAGTAAAGGGAAATATTGAGCACTCCTTGTGCACGGAGGACCGTGCGGCTGCCTTGGCAGCCGCACACTAGACGGCCTCACCAACTAGAGCATCTTACAGGTCGTTAAGACCACGGACACGGGTGGACGAGTCCGACACAGCAATATAATTGATAAAGGGTTGATGGCCATATCCCTATAGATACAAGGGGCTCCACGCGTGTAAACAAGTGACAATAAAGCTCAATTTTACCCATCTTGAACTATACTTGGTTTATTTAGTATAACATACATTTTGCACGACAACTTTGCAACTAAGTTCCTCTCTTTTACCAATGACCATCGTGCTACACCCGTCCAGGATACGGCACACGGAGACACGGGCGCTGACGTGCAGCAGGAACCCGTTCCAAGGATTCTCTTCAGATTAAGATCCTGCGTAAACCTTTTTTACTGTCTCTTGTTGATACACATCCCCCGGATTCTCAGTAAAACTGAGATGGATGCTGACGTATTGGCATGTGGCCATGTCAGATTATTGCACGTACCTGAACACCAGGGGCTTATTACAAAGGGCGACGTTTCGCCCGGTTTATATCATAAAGACCGAATACCTTAGGCAGTGTTCGGCGTCGCGAGTTTGGCCTTATATGCATCAGCTCCGAATCATTGTCTTTGGTCAAATGTTGGGTTTGCCCGGCTCCTGTGTTTTGCTGCCTTACGTTCCGCTCTATCGGCTAAGGCGGCACCATGAGAACTACTGCGATTGTGCCCTGGTTCAGCCAAGCGAGCACCTCTGTAGAGAAAGCCGAAAACTGACTGTCATGATATAGCGTGAGACTGGTCAACCACTCGACGACCCAACGGAATCTTCGGGATTCCTCCGCCTTAACGAAGGGCCGTTTCCCAGCCAGGCATGTACGCGCCCCGAATTCGGATGAGTGCGGAGCCACCATGTGCTATATAGTAGCCCCACTGTCAAACTCCAATGGCTAAGTGAAAGTGATAAAGCATCATAGTCTGATTGCCTAGTTCGCTGCGCTATCACCTCCGTAATGGACCAAGACGTTGGATCAAGTGTGAATATGCGTCTTCTACGAGCACCCCCGCATTATATGCGTGGGGGCTGAAGCTGATGACTGCCATCTTTCAGGTTATATACATATATACATAAATGGCTGCACAGGAGGTATTATAATTCTTGCAGGCACAAGTACAAAATACCATTTACATTTCAGCAAAACATTGTTTTCAATGGGAATACATGTCATTAGAACATAATTTTCTTCGAGCACTGCGCCTCTATCGAACGAGCGCCCTCAAGAACTTCTCGGAAGTAGTGCTCGGCAGGTACTCGGCTCTCATCCGAATCTTGGGCCGCAATGGCGGTGGCCTCCATCTCTGCCCAGTATGTCTTGACACGGGCAAGGGCCATCCGCGAACCCTCTATGCACGCCGACCTCTTCATCGCGTTGATATGCGGCACAGCACCAAGGAACTGCTGCACCAAACTAAAATAACTGTTCGGCTTTGGCCTTTCCGGCCACAGATGATCCACAACAGACCTCATGGCGAGTCCGGACAGCCTATTTAGCTCGGCCCATTTGGCCAACCGATCAGTCAAGGGAAGCGGACGCTCTGGATCGTTAAACTATGACCAGAACAGCTTTTCCATTTCACGACCTTTTTGATATCGAAAGAAATCAGTCGCATCGGCAGCACTAGCTGCCAAGTCCAAGTATGCATCCGCCAAACTCCACAGCCGGTCCAAAGGGGCGTACTTAGGATCGCCGAACTTCATCCACAACATAAAGGGCTTCCCCGCCGCGATATCTCCGGCTTTGCGCAGCTCCTCCTTCATCACTCTCATGGCAGAGCGGGTGTCCTTGGCCGTCACGGCGGCCTTCTCTAGGTCTGACCTCTTCGCTTGATCTTTCTTTTCAAGAAACTTGTAACGGTCAGCAGCATTTTTAAATTCCACAGCCATCCTGGCTATTTCCCCTTGCTTTGGCTGTCAGCAGCCTGTTCCGCTTTTAGCTCCTCAACCGCCTTTAGGGCAGCCGCATCGCTTTTTTTGGCTTGTTCTTTGACTCGGGCAAGTTCTGCCCGCAGGTTCTCCACGGCCGCAGCTCCATCTGCATTAGCACACATGTTATAGATACTGGAATCATGCTCCTCTTACCACGTGTCTCTGGAGAAATCATATACCTTGTGCCCCGTCAAGCCGCTTGTTGACAAGTACGATGTCGGCATCTGCCACGTCAAGCTGCCGCTTTAACTCGGCAAATTCATCAGTCCGGCTGGCCACCGGACACTTCGCCACCTGCATATTAAGGCGGCAAGATTATACCTGGGACTATGATCCTCTGCGCGCCGTCGTCTTGGATAGCACACAGAGTCTCAGGGGCTACTATCTACACATGGTGCATCTCAAAATATGCGGTACTGTCAAAAAAGGTACATCATTTCACGTACCTCAAAACCCGTCAGTAGACTCATGACAACTTCATGCAACCCGCTCTCCGCGGACGAAATCCTTTCAATTACCGTACCCATCAACGTACGGTGCTCTTCTGAGATAGCCGCTCGCTCCACCAGATCCCTTAGTACCCCCGACCGCGCACCAGATGGTGCCGGACTCTTTCGATTGCTCTCTTCAAAAGCCAGATACTGAGGGCTTCGGGTGGCCATATGACTACCTTCTGGCCTTTCCAGATCAGGAGAAACCCTCCGCGATGACACTTCGGGGTCGCCCGCCTCGGGAGGCGGTATGGCAGGGGGAGGCGTTCCGCTCTCCATCATCTCTGGAAGAAGATCCCCCGAAGACGAGCTCTGCTGAGAAGGGCTAAGATCTGAACTGCAAGATAAGTGCTTCGGTTATTTTCCTCAGGAGTAAAGCAAGGTTTTTTCTCATTATTAAGTACCCTTTTACTTACAGCTTGGTGGAGGGCTGATCCCCTAGAGGGCATAGTGCGGCCGGGGTATCCCCCGGTACAGGACCCTCTGGCGAAGATTTCTTCCCCCATTTCGAGATCATTGTCTCCGGGTCCTCACAGGCGGTCCTCTTCTTTCCCTGGGGAGAGGAAGTTTCGATTCCTCCCTATCGGCTAACCTCCTCCATGGAGGCGGTAGCTTCCTTGTCCCCCCAGCCCCCCGCTTATCTTCTCCCGAAGGCGCTCGATAAGGCGCGATCTCCAGCATCCTGGTTAACACAGGGTATGGTGAGGTCTTAGGGAGGGGGCCGGACACCTGATCAACTTTGCCTTCGCTATCCACTCCTGGTTAAAGAGCGGCTTTTTTAAGGGCAATGTTGTGATAAATAAACGGATGGTGTGTTCAGATGCGGGGCTACTTACTTGGGTATCCGGACGATTGCAGCTCAGACCTGCATCCTTAGTGGAATCCGAACACATTATTTGTGGTTCGAAGAACAATTTGAACATCTCCGTGGGCGTCATGCCAAGGAAATGTTGAAGAGCTCGCGGTCCCTCCGGATTGAACTACCACAGGCGGAGGGGATAACGTTTGCAGGGTGGGACTCGGCGAATTAACATGACTTGCATCACCACAACCAGACTGACATCTCACTCTAGGAGATCTCGGATGCGGCTCTGCAATATGGGCACATCCTTTACTGGCCCCCAGTCTAGCCCCTTGTTGACCCATGACGTTAGTCGTGGTGAGGGACCCGAGCGGAAGACAGGTGGAGCCACCCACTTGGTACCCCTCGGAGATGTGATATAAAACCACTCTTGTTGCCATAAGCTGGAATCCTCCTGGAAAGAGCCCTCGGGCCATGGGGCGTCAGCATTTTTGCTTATTGCGGCGCCTTCACACTCTACGTGTCGCGCCTCGATCATCTTCGGCTCCACTTTGAAGGTCTTGAGGCACAGTCCGAAGTGAGGGGTAAGATGGAGGAAAGCTTCGCACACGACGATGAACGATGAGATGTGGAGAATAGACTCCAGAGCTAAGTCGTGGAAGTCCAGCCCATAATAGAACATGAGCCCCCTCACAAAGGGGTCCGGCGTGAAGCCTAGCCCTCGGAGGAAGTGAGATACGAACACGATGCTCTCACCGGGCTTGGGAGTCAGAATAACTTGCCCTTGAGCAGGAAGCCTATGCGGGATTTCGCCGGTCAGGTACCTGGCCTCCCTTAGCTTCATTACATCTTCCTCCGTGACGGAGGAAGGCATCCACCGACCTTGAAGGTTGGATCTGGACATAATCGGAGGTCCGAAGCGCCTGAATCAGAGCTTCGGGTGTTGGAACTCGAGGTTGGAGGTGGATTTGATTGAGGTCGAAAGAAAAGAACGGGCCTTGATCTCTTTATAAAGAGGTTCAATACCAAGAGCCCACCTCGTGACCGCTTGGGACTTACCATCGATCAAGGGGACATACCAATGGGCACGATTGGGTTACCCATGTCCAAGTTGATGAGAATCCCATAAGTAAAGGGGACACGATCTCTGCTTCGACAAGACGTGCCAAGGAAACTGCCTCGCGAAACGCACTGAGATTGGCGTTAAAAAAGGATTCGAATAAAGGCTTGGCTGTGGTGTGATGTCACACTACGGAATACGTCAGCCGATTAGATTTGTGGAAATATTATTCTCTCTACGGTGGTATGTGGAACTTGTTCTGTAGAGCCGGACACGATCCTCGTGTTCAAAATCTTCTATAAAGTATTCGGAGGAGGAACCCGCCTTGCAATGCCGAAGACAATCTGCACACCGGACTCATCGTCATTGAAGCCTAGTTCAGGGGCTAATGAGGGAGTCCTGGATAAGGGGGTATCCGGGCAGCCGGACTATAACCTTTGGCCGGACTGTTGGACTATGAAGATACAAGATTCAAGACTTCGTCCCGTGTTCAGATGGGACTCTCCTTGGCGTGGAAGGCAAGCTTGGCAATACGGATATGTAGATCTCTTTCCTTGTAACCGACTCTGTGTAACCCTAGCCCCCTCCGGTATCTATATAAACCGAAGGGTTTAGTCCGTATGACCAAGAACAACAATCATACCATAGGCTAGCTTCTAGGGTTTAGCCTCTCTGATCTCGTGGTAGATCAACTCTTGTACTACCCATATCATCAATATCAATCAAGCAGGATTAGGGTTTTACCTCCATCGAGAGGGCCCGAACCTGGGTAAAAACATCGTGTCCCTTGCCTCCTATTACCATCTGCCTAGACGCATAGTTCGGGACCCCCTACCCGAGATCTGCCGGTTTTGACACCGACACATGGACTCCTCAAACTACGGTCATCACCGGGAAGTGCCCCGACTATTGTCACTCCGGGTTTGCTAGATCATATCACGTAGTACGTGACTATAACTTGCAAGATAGGAGCAAGAACACAAATATATTCATGAAAACATAATAGGTTCAGATCTGAAATCATGGCACATGGGCCCTAATGACAAGCATTAGGCATAGCAAAGTCATAGCAACATCAATCTTAGAACATAGTGGATACTAGGGATCAAACTCTAACAAAACTAACTTGATTACATGGTAAATCTCATCCAAATCATCACCGTCCAGCAAGCCTATGATGGGATTACTCACGCACGGCGGTGAGCATCATGAAACTAGTGATGGAGGATGGTTGATGATGACGATGCCAATGATTTCCCCTCTCCGGAACCCAAAGCGGACTCCAGATCTGCCCTCCCGAGGAAGAACAGGAGGTGGCGGCGGCTCTGTATCGTAAAACGCAATGAATCCTTCTCTCTAATTTTTTTCTCCCTGAACGTGAATATATGGAGTTGGAGTTGAGGTCGGTGTTGCTTCATGGGACCCACAAGCCAGGGGGCGTGCCTGGGGGGTAGGGCGCGCCCCCACCCTTGTGGACAGGTGGTGGGTCCCCCTCGGTTGATTCTTTCACCAATATTTTTTATATATTCTAAAAATATTCTCCATGGATTTTCAAGTCATTCCAAGAACTTTTATTTCTGCACAAAAATAACACCATGGCAATTATGCTGAAAACAGCGTCAGTCTAGGTTAGTTCCATTCAAATCATGCAAATTAGAGACCAAAACAAGGGCGAAAGAGTTTGGAAAAGTAGATACGATGAAGACATATCATCCACCCACATATCAAATTATCAAAGTAGCGAACACGAATCGAACCAACATGGTGAAATTGACTAGATGAAATTCCCATGTACCCTCAAGAACGCTTTACCTATTATAAGAAACCGTATTGACCTGTAATTTGCCACAAAATGATTGGGCTACCTTGCTGCACTTTATTTACCATTATTGTTACTTGCTCGTTACAAATTATCTTGCTATCAAACTACTCGTTACCGACAATTTCAGTGCTTGCAGAAATTACCTTGTTGAAAACCACTTGTCATTTCCTTCTGCTCCTCGTTGGGTTCGACACTCTTACTTATTGAAAGAACTAAGATTGATCCCCTATACTTGTGGGTCATCAAGACTCTTTTCTGGCACCGTTGCGGGGGAGTAAAACGCTCTTGGCAAGTGGAAATTGGTAAGGGAAAATTATTACTACGTGCTGAAATTTATTGTCACTTGTTACTATGGAGAACCATCCGTTGAGGGGTTTGTTCGGGGTATCTTCACCTCGACCGGAACCAAAATTAGTTGCCCCTCAACCTACTGCACCTACTAATAATATTGGTTATGAAATTCCTTCGGGTATGATAGAACAACTGCTAGCTAATCCTTATGCAGGAGACAGAACTGAACATCCTAATATGCACTTAATATATGTGGATGAAATTGGTGGATTATTTAAGCTTGAAGGTTTACCCGGAGATGAAGCTAAGAAGAAGGTTTTCCCTTTATCTTTGAAGGGAAAAGCATTGGCATGGTATAGGTTATGTAATGATATTAGATATTGGAGCTGGAATCGACTAAAATTGGAATTTCACCAAAAAAATTATCATATGCATCTAGTTCATCGTGATCGGAATTATATATATAATTTGTGGCCTCGTGAAGGAGAAAGTATCACTCTAGCTTGGGGGAGGCTTAACTCAATGTTATATTCGTGCCCCAATCATGAGCTCTTAAGAGAAATTATTATCCAGAATTTTTATGCTCCACTTTCTCATGATGATCGATCCATGCTCGATACTTCTTGTACTGGTTCTTTTATGAAGAAGACTATTGAATTCAGGTGGGATCGTTTAGAAAGAATTAAATGCAACTCTGAAGATTGGGAACTCGGCGAAGGTAAACAGTCAGGTATTAAGCTTAAGTCTGATTGTGTTAAATCTTTTATGAGTATTGATGCCTTTCACAAGTTTAGCACTAAATATGGACTTGACTCTGAGATAGTAACCTCTTTCTGTGAATCATTTGCTACTCATGTTGATCTCCCTAACGAGAAGTGGTTTAAATATCATCCACCTATTAAAGAAGAAATTAAAGAACCGTTAATAGATAAATAAGAAACTATTATTTACAATGTTGATCCAGTTGTTCCTACTGCTTATATTGAAAAACCACCTTTCCCTGTTAGGATAAAGGAACATGCTAAGGTTTCAACTGTGGTCCACAAAAGTAATATCAAAGCACCTAGACCTTCAGAACAAATCAAAGTAGAACCTAGTGTTGCTATGGTTAAAGATCTCTTGGTAGAAAATATCGATGGGCATGTTATTTACTTATGTGATGAAGCTGCTAGAATTGCCAAACCTGATGAAAAAGATAAGGAAAATGTTTAAAAACAGTTGGCTGATTACAGCGCGGCGTAAGCCTCCTCTGATGCGTGACATGTGTCCCAGCGGGACCCCCACACCACTTTCTCCATCCTCATCTTTATGCACAAAGGAGCGCCTCGGCTAAACAAATTGAGTCATTGACCCCAACAACTCCCCGTAGCTATCAGATCCAGCGCTCCCTCTAGCCGCGATGCTCCTCCGCTATCCCCTGCCCCCATCTCTCTTCTTCAACCGGTGAATCGCTGCAATACGCGTGTGCTGTAGTGGACAGCTAGGAGACGAAGCCCGCTCGTGGACGGTGGTGCATGGGGGATCACCTACGCTACAATGGGGTGTCGCGCAGCGGCGCTGCAGCGGGCGGATGGTTGCGCGGCGGTGTTGCAGTGGAGCTTCACCAATGACTGTCGGTGCTGTGATGCGGCGCTTGCCGACGGCCCAGAGCTACGATGCAGCGCTCGGTGATGCAATGGAGCTTCACCGGCGGCTGGTAGTGCTGCAATGCAAGTGGTCGATGCTACAATGGAGCTTCATCAGCGGCTGTTGGTGCTGCGATGCAGAGATCGACGGCGGCCCGGGGCTGCAATGGAGCTTCACCGGCGGCGGCGGGTGCTGCTATGGAGCACCACCGTGCCAGGGGTTGGCGTTGCGGTGATGTGTCGCCGGCGGCCGGCTGTGGAGCACTGTTGTGCTACTAGCGAGAGGGGGGTGTGGTGCCAGCTGTGAGCCGAACGATGTTGCTTCCCACGACGAGGCACTTTGTTTGCTCCGTCGCAGTTGCGATGATAGAAGGACGACCCTGCGCGCTAGCGTTGACCAAGTCCAATGGATGGCGAGGACGGATCTGACGGCTTAGGACCCGACTGATTTCTCAGGAAATAAGTCGGTTGATCCGTAGCAGCCGCCAAAAGATAAACATAGACCAGTTGTTGGCATGCCTGTTGTCTCAGTCAAAATAGGAGAACATTGTTATCATGGTTTATGTAACTTGGGTGCTAGCGTGAGTGCTATTTGAGGAAATCCTGGATTACGGGGTCCCTGGGCATCCGGGCTAAGCGACATGGGCCGGACTGATGGGCCGTGAAGATACAAGATAGAAGGCCTTCCCCCGTGTCCGGATGGGAGTCTCCTTTGTGTGGATGGCAAGCCTGGCGTCCGGATGTGTAATTTCCTTTCTCTGTAAACCGACTCCGTACAACCCTAGGCCCCTCCGGTGTCTATATAAACTGACGGGTTTAGTCCGTAGGGAGAATCAAAAATCATGCAGGCTAGACATCTAGGGTTTAGCCATTACGATCTCGAGGTAGATCGACTCTTCACTACAAGAAATATGTTAACTTGTGACCACCTCTATTGGTCACTGAATGGTCATTGTTTTCCATTTGTGACATTTTAGTGACCAAAAACAGAAGGTCAAAAGCTGGCCGTCGTAAACTGACATTAGCGACCTTTCTTCTGGAATGGTCGTAGACGTTTATGACCAAAAAAGGTCATAGATTTAACGACCAATTATTTTGGTCACTAGCAATCCGACCACACCACGTCAGATCCACTGTGGCAAGCTGACGTGGCAGAATTACGACCAAATGAAAAGGTCGTAAAATAGAATCAGCCCGGTCCATTTCAGCCGTCTACATGGACCAACCCCAATAATTCAGCCCATTTAATGTTTTTTCTCTTTATTTTGCTTATCTGCATGGGCCTGGCCCAATAATTTGGCATTTTATTTTCTGGGAATGGAGCCTTTTTCTGATGAATTTTTTTATAGTCCACTATTGTTTTGGGCCACGGCCTTTTTAATCTAGTTCGGATTTGGGCCTTGGCCTTTTTATTTTCTATTATGCAGCCTTTTATAATTTTTTTCTTACAGTCATTTCTTTTTTTAGGCCCAAGCCTTTTCGGTCTAATTCTTGTTTGGGCCTCGGCCTTTTTGCAGTCCAACTCAATTTAGATCCCAATTAATCCAAATAATATTCTGTGATCCAAAGAAAACTCAAATAATTCGGAAAATGCATAACTACACAGCTTCAGAACTTCACATAGCTTCCAAAATGAGCCATCACAAGTTCACTGGTTCAACAACAAGTGCTCCCAGGTTCACAAGTGCTCCCAGGTTCACAAGATCCCAGGTTTACAAGTGCTCCCAGGTTCACTTGCAAAGTGCAAAATGCAACAAACTGCATAAGTTCACGACCTACTATGACATAACTTCCCAGCCTTCAAACTACGACAAACTGCATCAGATCACAGGTTCAAAGACAAACTGCACAACCATCAAACTACCTTAGCTCCAAAGAGGGCCATCAAGTGGGCTAACTTCTCTTCCTGCTCTTGAGACTTCTTGTGAGATCTATTTGACATTTTGCAAACCAAACCAAGCAAGAGAAACCAAACCAGCACACAAATGGATTATTTGAAGTAACCAAACCAGCACACGAAATCTATACATTATTTTACTCAAACTCAAAGAGAAGAAGATGATGACTAGTAACTTGACAGCATTATTTGACTAGTAACTTATGTGACCTGGAGACATGCAATTGGAACAATATGGTCGCTTCATTAAGCCTACAATGGTGGTTCTATAAAAGATGGCTTCCCGAGTGAGCCGATCATCAAACTAACATTCAGATCAAATTTCATCATATAATAAAAAATGCAACAAATAGCTACAGCAAGTTCTGATATCTTTGTTGAACTATCAAACAGCATCAAAGCATGGAACATAGCGTGTGTTCTTGACTGGCTCCGAATCAAACAGCATCAAATCATCAAAGTATCAAACAGCATCAAACAGCATCAAAGCTCGCTGTGAATCAAACAGGGCATGGACAAAGCATGGAGTGACTTACTATAGCAGTCTTGACTGGCTCCGAAACCCCGTGCTTCTTGCTGTTGTGGGTGGACTTAAACAAGTCAATCATGGACAACTCCTCACCCTTACGCTCTTCTTTCTGAAATGTTTTTCAACAAAAATCAAAATGTTATTCAGCAAGAATGAGAAATGTTATTCAACGAGGATCAAACGGTAAGGTCTCTAGAGAAAAGATCTCACAGTGGCAAAAATGTGTGTTGTGTAGTGCCTGGAACCAGTTCTCTGATTGTACATGACTTTTTCTCGATTCATCTTGTTCGACACATAGGTTTCCTACAAAAAAGCATACTGTCAGCATGATCTAGCACTAGCATATCATGTGCAGAACATAAAGCATTAAACAAAGCAGAGACAAACCTTGTGTCTTGGGGTATACCACATGTCCACCAGAGCTTGCCATTCACCATCCGTCAGATCAGGCACCGGAGACTTAATGCTGACTTTGTTTGCGGCTATGGTATCAAAATACTTCTTCTTGATCTGACGGCGTCTGTTCTTTGAATTTTTCTGCAGAATATCTTTACACGCGGTCTTGATGGTCTCCGAGTCCGTGTTCATCTCAAAATTTGCCTACCAAGACAGCAAACAAGGTAGGAACAATATTAGTGATCATGCATAGGTGTAACAGAAAATAGATAGCACATTAACTGTGAAACAAGTAGCTTACTGCAACTTTCCCAATGTAGTTCTCCAATAGACTAGCATTGTTTTGTATAGCTTGAAGTGAGGAAGAACCGAAGATGGCTTCTTGCAACGAGTCCACACTCAGAAGCAAGCTTTGCTGCCTACAGAGGCTTCTCTGGACGCTTCATCCCTTCGGCAATTTGGATAGGCACCTTGCTACCAAGCGACTTGGTGATTCTCTCTAGCCCTTTGCCCTTTCTAAGTCTAGTCTTGGTAGTCATTGCATCTGAAAATGAAATTGAACTCATAAATTAGAATAGAAATCGACAAATGCAGGAATCGACAAAAGCATACATGATCGTTCTATTTGGAAAATGCACTAGTAAAAGATAGCACTGCAAAGGTCAACTTGCCTGATTGAAGCACAAGCTGTTGTTCTTCTTCATTGATGACAATATTCCTGTCAATAGAAGGTGCAACAGGGCTGAGGTCTGTGTGGACAGTGCCTGCTTCATCAATGCAGATAGTTCCTCCTTCATCTAGGCAGACAGTGACACTTCCATCCATGCTGAGAGTGGTTCCTTCATCCATGGGCGGTAACTCATCACCCATTTGCACCGAGGTCTCAGAGTCCATGCACATCAGACTTTCCTGATGGTCCGTCGCAGTCGCCATCTTTGCTTTCTGCCTTGTGACTCTATCAAGCGTAGGTTCATCAGGTTCCAGGATCCTCTTTTTTGTCCTGGAGCTGGGGCCATCATCCTTCCAGGAGGCATTGCAGCAGATGTTTCTGAGCTCTTCTTCTTCTTGCTGACTGTCTTCTTAACACCAGGCCTCTTCGTCCTAGATTCCTTCAGTGCCTCATATAAACAGCACGAAAAAAAGCATTAGATCACAAGAGAAATATGTGAGCACAAGGAAACACAAAGCATAAAAGAACCCCAACCCTCCAAGCAAGACAGAGTTTGCACCTTAATAGTCTTGTTCACATCATCCACTTCCTCTCCATCAATAACTTCATCCTCCTTAGGATTGTACTCTGGGTCATCATTGATAACTCCACTACCTTCTTGAACATCATCACTTCTACCTTCTTGTACACCATTTGTTTTCCTAATCATCGACGCTATTGCACCGATGCCAAGGGACTGGACCATCCGATTGTTCCTCATGATATTTCTAGCCCTAACCTTCTCGTACTTGGTGAGAGGCTCTTCTTTGCATGATAAAGGAAACGTAACAATTAGGTGAATGTTTGGAATGCATGGACAGACAGCCAAACATATATTATGATATTTTATTATCATTTAATCTAGTTATTCAGGTAAGGAAGACTAACAGCACACAGGCACAATTAAGCCAGCTTATTCAGATTGCAGCAATACATTTCACTTAGCATATTAAGACACATATTTTATGAAACTGACAGTATAACCACAACGAGCAAGTTGCGTACTGATACGTCCATTTTGCATCATGCTTTTATATCGATATTTATTGCATTATGGGTTGTTACTTCATGTTATGTCACAATACTTATGGCTATTCTCTCTTATTTTACAAGGTTTACGTAAGGAGGGAGATTGCCGGCAGCTGGAATTCAAGGCTGGAAAAGGAGCAAATATTAGAGACCTATTCTGCACAACTCCAAAAGTCCTGAAACTCCACGGAACATCTTTTAAAAAAATAATGAAAAATCCTTGCCAAAGATGAAGACCAGGGGGCCCACACCCTGTCCAGGAGGGTGGGCCCCCCTAGGGGGCGCCCCCTACCTCGTGGGCCCCCTGGTGGCTCTCCGATGCCCATCTTCTGCTAAATGAGGTCTTTCGTCGAGGAAAAAACAAGAAGCAACCTTTCGGTACTAGACTCCGCCGCCACGAGGCGGAACCAATCTAGGGCTCCGG
Source organism: Aegilops umbellulata (assembly GCA_032464435.1). Taxonomy (NCBI): domain Eukaryota; kingdom Viridiplantae; phylum Streptophyta; class Magnoliopsida; order Poales; family Poaceae; genus Aegilops; species Aegilops umbellulata. Next base: position 229,691,541 of record CP136055.1, on the reverse strand, counting down.
CAGAGCTATTCTACCGGGGACACTTCCCTCTGGGAGGGGGAAATCATCGCCATCGTCATCACCAACGCTCCTCTCATCGGGAGAGGGCAATCTCCATCAACATCTTCACCAGCACCATCTCATCTCAAAACCCTCGTTCATCTCTTGTATCCAATTCTTGTCTCCAAGTCCGGGATTGGTACTAGTAGGTTGCTAGTAGTGTTGATTACTCCTTGTAGTTGATGCTAGTTGGTTTATTTGGTGGAAGATCATATGTTTAGATCCTTTAAGCATATTATTACCCCCCTGATTATGAACAAGAATATGCTTTGTGAGAAGTTACGTTTGTTCCTGAGGACATGGGAGAAGTCTTGCTACTAGTAGTCATGTGAATTTGGTATTTGTTCGATATTTTGATGAGATGTATGTTGTCTAGCCTCTAGTGGTGCTATGTGAATGTCGACTACGTAACACTTCACCATTATTTGGGCCTAGAGGAAGGCATTGGGAAGTAATAAGTAGATTATGGGTTGCTAGAGTGACAGAAGCTTAAACCCGAGTTTATGCGTTGCGTTGTAAGGGGCTGATTTGGATCCACATGTTTCATGCTATGGTTAGGTTTACCTTAATACTTTTGTTGTAGTTGCGGATGCTTGCAATAGAGGTTAATCATAAGTGGGATGCTTGTTCAAGTAAAAACAGCACCCAAGCACCGATCCACCCACATATCAAATTATCAAAGTACCGAACGCGAATCATATGAACGTGATGAAAACTAGCTTGACGATATTCCCATGTGTCCTCGGGAGCGCTTTTCCTTATATAAGAGTTTGTCCAGGCTTGTCCTTTGCTACAAAAAGGATTGGGCCACCTTGCTGCACTTTATTTACTTTTGTTACTTGTTGCTCGTTACAATTTATCTTATCACAAAACTATCTGTTACCACTTATTTGAGTACTTGCAGAGAATACCTTGCTGAAAACCGCTTATCATTTCCTTCTGCTCCTTGTTGGGTTCGACACTCTTACTTATCGAAAGGACTACGATAGATCCCCTATACTTGTGGGTCATCAAGACTCTTTTCTGGCGTCGTTGCCGGGGAATGAAGCGCCTTTGGTAGGTGGAATTTGGTAAGGAAAAATTTATATAGTGTGCTGAAATTTACTGTCACTTGTTACTATGGAAAGTAATCCTCTGAGGGGCTTGTTCGGGGTATCTTCACCCCGACCAGTAGAGCAAAGAGTTGCTCCTCAACCTACTGAACCTATTGAATATGAAAATGTTCCCTTTGAATTTCCTTCGGGTATGATAGAAAAACTGCTAGCTAATCCTTTTATAGGAGATGGAACAAAGCATCCTGATGAGCACCTAATATATGTGGATGAAGTTTGTGGATTATTTAAGCTTGCAGGTATACCCGATGATGTTGCTAAGAAGAAGGTCTTCCCTTTATCTTTGAAGGGAGATGCATTGACATGGTATAGGCTATGTGATGATACGAGATCATGGAACTATAGAAGATTGAAATTGGAATTTCATCAAAAGTATTATCCTATGCATCTTGTTCATCGTGATCGCAATTATATATATATATATATTTTGTCCTCGCGAAGGAGAAAGCATCGCTCAAGCTTGGGGGAGGCTTAAATCAATGTTATATTCATGCCTCAATCATGAGCTCCCAAGAGAAACAATTGTTCAAAATCTTTATGCTCGGCTTTCTGAAAACAATCGCACCATGCTCGATACTTCTCCTGGCTCTTTTATGATGAAGACTATTGAATTTAAATGGGATTTATTGGATATAATTAAACGTAACTCTGAAGATTGGGATCTCGAGAAGGTAAGGAGTCAAGTATGACACCTAAGTTTGATTGTGTTAAATCTTTTATGGATACCGATATTTTCTGTAAGTTTAGCACTAAATATGGACTTGACTCTGAGATAGTAGCTTCTTTCTATGAATCTTTTATTACTTATTGTTGGGGAACGTAGTAATTTCAAAAAAATTCCTACGCACACGCAAGATCATGGTGATGCATAGCAACGAGAGGGGAGAGTGTTGTCTACGTACCCTCGTAGACCGAAGCGGAAGCGTTGACACAACGTAGAGGAAGTAGTCCTACGTTCTCCTCGCGATCCAACCGATCACAGCACCGTTACTCCGGCACCTCCGAGTTCTTGGCACACGTTCAGCTCGATGACGATCCCCGGGCTCCGATCCAGCAAAGCGTCAAGGAAGAGTTCCATCAGCACGACGGCGTGGTGACGATCTTGATGTGTTACCGGCGCAGGGCTTCGCCTAAGCACTGCAACGATATGATCGAGGTGGAATTTGGTGGAAGGGGGCACCGCACACGGCTAAGGAAAGATCTCAATGATCAATTGTGTGTTTCTGGGGTGCCCCCTGCCCCCGTATATAAAGGAGCCAAGGGGGAGGGGCTGGCCGGCCAAGCCTGGCGCGCCAGAGAGTCCTACTCCCTCTGGGAGTAGGATTCCCCTCCCCAATCCTAGTTGGACTAGGATTCTCCAAGGGGGGGAGAGAGAGAGAGAGGGGGGGCGCCCACCTCTCCTAGTCCTAATAGGACTAGGGGAAGGGGGAGGCGCGCAGCCCATGAGGGCAGCCCTATCACCTCTCCTCCAAGGCCCATGTTGGCCCATTATGCCCCCGGGGGGTTCCGGTAACCCTCCCGGTATTCCGGTAAAATCCTGATTTCACCTGGAATGCATCCGATGTCCAAACATAGGCTTCCAATATATAATTCTTTATGTCTCGACCATTTCGAGACTCCTCGTCATATCCGTGATCACATCCGGGACTCCGAACTCCTTCGGTACATCAAAATGCATAAACTCATAATAAATGTCATCGTAACGTTAAGCGTGCGGACCCTGCGGTTCGAGAACAATGTAGACATGACCGAGACACGTCTCCGGTCAATAACCAATAGCGGGACCTGGATGCCCATATTGGCTCCTACATATTCTACGAAGATCTTTATCGGTCAGACCGCATAACAACATACGTTGTTCCCTTTGTCATCGGTATGTTACTTGCCCGAGATTCGATCGTCGGTATCCAATACCTAGTTCAATCTCGTTACCGGCAAGTCTCTTTACTCGTTCTGTAATACATCATCTCGCAACTAACTCATTGGTTGCAATGCTTGCAAGGCTTTATGTGATGTGCATTACCGAGAAGGCCCTGAGATACCTCTCCGACAATCGGAGTGACAAATCCTAATCTCGAAATACGCCAACCCAATATGTACCTTCGGAGACACCTGTGGAGCACCTTTATAATCACCCAGTTACGTTGTGACGTTTGGTAGCACACAAAGTGTTCCTACGGTAAACGGGAGTTGCATAATCTCATAGTTAAAGGAACATGTATAAGTCATGGATATAAGCAATAGGAACATACTAAACGATCGGGTGCTATGCTAATGGAATGGGTCATGTCAATCAGATCATTCAACTAATGATGTGATCTCGTTAATCAAATAACAACTCTTTGTTCATGGCTAGGAAACATAACCATCTTTGATTAATGAGCTAGTCAAGTAGAGGCATACTAGTGACACTCTGTTTGTCTATGTATTCACACATGTATTATGTTTCCAGTTAATACAATTCTAGCATGAATAATAAACATTTATCATGATATAAGGAAATAAATAATAACTTTATGATTGCCTCTAGGGCATATTTCCTTCAGTCTCCCACTTGCACTAGAGTCAATAATCTAGATTACAAAGTAATGATTCTAACACCCATGGAGTCTTGGTGCTGATCATGTTTTGCTCGTGGAAGAGGCTTAGTCAACGGGTCTGCAACATTCAGATCCGTATGTATCTTGCATATTTCTATGTCTCCCACCTGGACCAAATCCCGGATGGAGTTGAAGCGTCTTTTGATGTGTTTGGTTCTTTTGTGAAATCTGGATTCCTTTGCCAAGGCAATTGCACCAGTATTGTCACAAAAGATTTTCATTGGACCCGATACGCTAGGTACAACACCTAGATCGGATATGAACTCCTTCATCCAGACTCCTTCATTAGCTGCTTCCGAAGCGGCTATGTACTCAGCTTCACATGTAGATCCCGCCACGACGCTTTGTTTAGAACTGCACCAACTGACAGCTCCACCGTTTAATGTAAATACGTATCCGATTTGCGATTTAGAATCGTCCGGATCAGTGTCAAAGCTTGCATCGACGTAACCGTTTACGACGAGCTCTTTGTCACCTCCATAAATGAGAAACATATCCTTAGTCCTTCTCAAGTACTTAAGGATGTTCTTGACCGCTGTCCAGTGATCCACTCCTGGATTACTTTGGTACCTGCCTGCTAAACTTACAGCAAGGCACACATCAGGTCTGGTACACAGCATTGCATACATGATAGAGCCTATGGCTGAAGCATAGGGAACATTTTTCATTTTCTCTCTATCTTCTGCGGTGGTCGGGCATTGAGTCTTACTCAACTTCACACCTTGTGCCACAGGCAAGAACCCTTTCTTTGCCTGATCCATTTTGAACTTTTTCAAAACTTTGTCAAGGTATGTGCTTTGTGAAAGTCCTATTAAGCGTCTTGATCTATCTCTATAGATCTTAATGCCCAATATGTAAGCAGCTTCACCGAGGTCTTTCATTGAAAAACTCTTATTCAAGTATCCCTTTATGCTATCCAGAAATTCTATATCATTTCCGATCAGCAATATGTCATCCACATATAATATCAGAAATGCTACAGAGCTCCCACTCACCTTTTTGTAAATACAGGCTTCTCCAAAAGTCTGTATAAAACCAAATGCTTTGATCACACTATTAAAGCGTTTATTCCAACTCCGAGAGGCTTGCACCAGTCCATAAATGGATCGCTGGAGCTTGCACACTTTGTTAGCTCCCTTTGGATCGACAAAACCTTCTGGTTGCATCATATACAACTCTTCTTCCAGAAATCCATTCAGGAATGCAGTTTTGACATCCATTTGCCAAATTTCATAATCATAAAATGCAGCAACTGCTAACATGATTCGGACAGACTTAAGCATCGCTACGGGTGAGAAAGTCTCATCGTAGTCAATCCCTTGAACTTGTCGAAAACCTTTTGCAACAAGTCGAGCTTTACAGACAGTAACATTACCATCAGCGTCGGTCTTCTTCTTAAAAATCCATTTATTCTCAATTGCTTGCCGATCATCGGGCAAGTCAACCAAAGTCCACACTTTGTTCTCATACATGGATCCCATCTCAGATTTCATGGCCTCAAGCCACTTTGCGGAATCTGGGCTCACCATCGCTTCTTCATAGTTTGTAGGTTCATCATGGTCTAGTAACATGACTTCCAAAATAGGATTACCGTACCACTCTGGTGCGGATCTTACTCTGGTTGATCTACGTAGTTCAGTAGAAACTTGATCTGAAGTTTCATGATCATTATCATTAGCTTCCTCCCTATTTGATGTAGGTGTCACAGAAACAGATTTCTGTGATGTACTACTTCTCCATAAGGGAGTAGATACTGTTATCTCATCAAGTTCTACTTTCCTCCCACTCACTTCTTTCGAGAGAAACTCCTTCTCTAGAAAGTTTACGACTTTAGCAACAAAAATTTCGCCTTCGGATCTGTGATAGAAGGTATACCCAATAGTCTCCTTTGGGTATCCTATGAAGACACATTTTTCCGATTTGGGTTCGAGCTTATCAGGTTGAAGCTTTTTCACATAAGCATCGCAGCCCCAAACTTTAAGAAACGACAACTTTGGTTTCTTGCCAAACCACAGTTCATAAGGCGTCGTCTCAACGGATTTTGATGGTGCCCTATTTAACGTGAATGCGGCCGTCTCTAAAGCATAACCCCAAAAAGATAGCGGTAAATCGGTAAGAGACATCATAGATCGCACCATATCCAGTAAAGTACGATTACGACGTTCGGACACACCATTACGTTGTGATGTTCCGGGTGGCGTGAGTTGCGAAACTATTCCGCATTGTTTCAAATGTAGACCAAACTCGTAACTCAAATATTCTCCTCCACGATCAGATCGTAGAAACTTTATTTTCTTGTTACGATGATTTTCCACTTCACTCTGAAATTCTTTGAACTTTTCAAATGTTTCAGACTTGTGTTTCATTAAGTAGATATACCCATATCTGCTTAAATCATCAGTGAAGGTGAGAAAATAACGATATCCGCCACGAGCCTCAACATTCATTGGACCACATACATCAGTATGTATGATTTCCAATAAATCTGTTGCTCTCTCCACAGTACCGGAGAACGGTGTTTTAGTCATCTTGCCCATAAGGCACGGTTCGCAAGTGCCAAGTGATTCATAATCAACTGACTCCAAAAGTCCATCAGTATGGAGTTTCTTCATGCGTTTTACACCGATATGACCTAAACGGCAGTGCCACAAATAAGTTGCACTATCATTATCAACTCTGCATCTTTTGGCTTCAACATTATGAATATGTGTATCACTACTATCGAGATTAAGTAAGAACAAACCATTCTTTAATGGTGCATGACCATAAAAGATATTACTCATATAAATAGAACAACCATTATTCTCTGATTTAAATGAATAACCGTCTCGCATCAAACAAGATCCAGATATAATGTTCATGCTCAACGCTGGTACTAAATAACAATTATTTAGATCTAATATTAATCCCGAAGGTAGATGTAGAGGTAGCGTGCCGACCGCGATCACATTGACTTTGGAACCATTTCCCACGCGCATCGTCACCTCGTCCTTAGCCAATCTTCGCTTAATCCGTAGCCCCTGTTTTGAGTTGCAAATATTAGCAACAGAACCAGTATCAAATACCCAGGTGCTACTGCGAGAATTAGTAAGGTACACATCAATAACATGTATATCATATATACCTTTGTTAACCTTGCCATCCTTCTTATCCGCCAAATACTTGGGGCAGTTCCGCTTCCAGTGACCAGTCTGCTTGCAATAGAAGCACTCAGTTTCAGGCTTAGGTCCAGACTTGGGTTTCTTCTCTTGATTAGCAACTTGCTTGCTGTTCTTTTTGAAGTTCCCCTTTTTCTTCCCTTTGCCCTTTTTCTTGAAACTAGTGGTTTTGTTAACCATCAACACTTGATGCTCCTTTTTGATTTCTACCTCCGCGGCTTTCAGCATCGCGAAGAGCTCGGGCATAGTTTTGGTCATCCCTTGCATATTATAGTTCATCACGAAGCTCTTGTAGCTTGGTGGCAGTGATTGGAGAATTCTGTCAATGACGCAATCATCCGGAAGATTAACTCCCAGTTGAATCAAGTGATTGTTATTCCCAGACATTCTGAGTATATGCTCACTGACAGAACCGTTCTCCTCCATTTTACAGCTATAGAACTTATTGGAGACTTCATATCTCTCAATCCGGGCATTTGCTTGAAATATTAACTTCAACTCCTGGAACATCTCATATGCTCCATGGTGTTCAAAACGTCGTTGAAGTCCCGGTTCTAAGCCGTAAAGCATGGCACACTGAACTATAGAGTAGTCATCAGCTTTGCTTTGCCAGACGTTCACAACATCTGGCGTAGCTCTTGCACCAGGCCTGGCACCCAGCGGTGCTTCCAGGACATAATTCTTCTGTGCAGCAATGAGGATAATCCTCAAGTTACGGACCCAGTCCGTGTAATTGCTACCATCATGTTTCAACTTTGATTTCTCAAGGAACGCATTAAAATTCAACGGAACAACAGCACGAGCCATCTATCTACACAACATAGACAAGCAAGATACTATCAGGTACTAAGTTCATGATAAATTTAAGTTCAATTAATCATATTACTTAAGAACTCCCACTTAGATAGACATCCCTCTAATCCTCTAAGTGATCACGTGATCCAAATCAACTAAACCATGTCCGATCATCACGTGAGATGGAGTAGTTTCAATGGTGAACATCACTATGTTGATCATATCTACTATATGATTCACGCTCGACCTTTCGGTCTCCGTGTTCCGAGGCCATATCTGTTATATGCTAGGCTCGTCCAGTTAAACCTGAGTATTCTGCGTGTGCAACTGTTTTGCACCCGTTGTATTTTAACATAGAGCCTATCACACCCGATCATCACGTGGTGTCTCAGCACGAAGAACTTTCGCAACGGTGCATACTCAGGGAGAACACTTCTTGATAATTTAGTGAGAGATCATCTTATAATGCTACCGTCAATCAAAGCAAGATAAGATGCATAAAAGGATAAACATCACATGCAATCAATATAAGTGATATGATATGGCCATCATCATCTTGTGCTTGTGATCTCCATCTTTGAAGCACCGTCATGATCACCATCGTCACCGGCGCGACACCTTGATCTCCATCGTAGCATCGTTGTCGTCTTGCCAATCTTATGCTTCCACGACTATCACTACCGCTTAGTAATAAAGTAAAGCATTACATCGCGATTGCATTGCATACAATAAAGCGACAACCATATGGCTCCTGCCAGTTGCCGATAACTCGGTTACAAAACATGATCATCTCATACAATAAAATTTAGCATCATGTCTTGACCATATCACATCACAACATGCCCTGCAAAAACAAGTTAGACGTCCTCTACTTTGTTGTTGCAATTTTTACGTGGCTGCTACGGGCTTAAGCAAGAACTCATCTTACCTACGCATCAAAACCACAACGATAGTTTGTCAAATAGACTCCGTTTTAACCTTCTCAAGGACCGGGCGTAGCCACACTCGGTTCAACTAAAGTTGGAGAGACAGTCTTCCGCAAGCCATCTATGTGCAAAGCACGTCGAGGGAACCGGTCTCGCATAAGCGTACGCGTAAGGTTGGTCCGGATCGTCTTGCCCAACAATACCGCTGAACCAAAGTATGACATGCTGGTAGGCAGTATGACTTGTATCGCCCACAACTCACTTGTGTTCTACTCGTGCAAATAACATCAAACCATAAAACCTAGGCTCGGATGCCACTGTTAGGGAACGTAGTAATTTCAAAAAAATTCCTACGCACACGCAAGATCATGGTGATGCATAGCAACGAGAGGGGAGAGTGTTGTCTACGTACCCTCGTAGACCGAAGCGGAAGCGTTGACACAACGTAGAGGAAGTAGTCGTACGTTCTCCTCGCGATCCAACCGATCACAGCACCGTTACTCCGGCACCTCCAAGTTCTTGGCACACGTTCAGCTCGATGACGATCCCCGGGCTCCGATCCAGCAAAGTGTCGAGGAAGAGTTCCGTCAGCACGACAGCGTGGTGACGATCTTGATGTGTTACCGGCGCAGGGCTTCGCCTAAGCACTGCAACGATATGATCGAGGTGGAATTTGGTGGAAGGGGGCACCGCACACGGCTGAGGAAAGATCTCAATGATCAATTGTGTGTTTCTGGGGTGCCCCCTGCCCCCGTATATAAAGGAGCCAAGGGGGAGGGGCTGGCCGGCCAAGCCTGGCGCGCCAGAGAGTCCTACTCCCTCTGGGAGTAGGATTCCCCTCCCCAATCCTAGTTGGACTAGGATTCTCCAAGGGGGAGAGAGAGAGAGAGGGGGCGCCCACCTCTCCTAGTCCTAATAGGACTAGGGGAAGGGGGGAGGCGCGCAGCCCATGAGGGCAGCCCTCTCACCTCTCCTCCAAGGCCCATGTTGGCCCATTATGCCCCCGGGGGGTTCCGGTAACCCTCCCGGTATTCCGGTAAAATCCTGATTTCACCTGGAATGCATCCGATGTCCAAACATAGGCTTCCAATATATAATTCTTTATGTCTCGACCATTTCGAGACTCCTCGTCATGTCCGTGATCACATCCGGGACTCCGAACTCCTTCGGTACATCAAAATGCATAAACTCATAATAAATGTCATCGTAACGTTAAGCGTGCGGACCCTGCGGTTCGAGAACAATGTAGACATGACCGAGACACGTCTCCGGTCAATAACCAATAGCGGGACCTGGATGCCCATATTGGCTCCTACATATTCTACGAAGATCTTTATCGGTCAGACCGCATAACAACATACGTTGTTCCCTTTGTCATCGGTATGTTACTTGCCCGAGATTCGATCGTCGGTATCCAATACCTAGTTCAATCTCGTTACCGGCAAGTCTCTTTACTCGTTCTGTAATACATCATCTCGCAACTAACTCATTGGTTGCAATGCTTGCAAGGCTTTATGTGATGTGCACTACCGAGAAGGCCCTGAGATACCTCTCCGACAATCGGAGTGACAAATCCTAATCTCGAAATACGCCAACCCAATATGTACCTTCGGAGACACCTGTAGAGCACCTTTATAATCGCCCAGTTATGTTGTGACGTTTGGTAGCACACAAAGTGTTCCTACGGTAAACGGGAGTTGCATAATCTCATAGTTAAAGGAACATGTATAAGTCATGGATAAAAGCAATAGCAACATACTAAACGATCGGGTGTTATGCTAATGGAATGGGTCATGTCAATCAGATCATTCAACTAATGATGTGATCTCGTTAATCAAATAACAACTCTTTGTTCATGGCTAGGAAACATAACCATCTTTGATTAATGAGCTAGTCAAGTAGAGGCATACTAGTGACACTCTGTTTGTCTATGTATTCACACATGTATTATGTTTCCAGTTAATACAATTCTAGCATGAATAATAAACATTTATCATGATATAAGGAAATAAATAATAACTTTATTATTGCCTCTAGGGCATATTTCCTTCACTTATTTTGATCTCCCTAAGGAGAAGTGGTTTAAATATCATCCTTCCATAGAAGTAAAAGTAGCTGCACCTATTAAAGTTGAAGAAAAGAATGTCACTTATAATGATCCTATTGTTCCTACTTCTTATGTTGAGAAACCACCTTTCCCTGTTAGAATAAAGGATCATGCTAAAGCTTCAACTGTGGTTTGTAAAAGCAATATTAGAACTTATACACCTCCTGAGCAAGTTAAGGTAGAACCTAATATTGCTATTGTTAAAGATCTCTTGTCTGATAATATTGGTGGGCATGTTATTCAGTTCTGCCGTGAAACTGCTAGAATTGCTAAACCTTGTGCTAAAGATAAACATAGACCTGTGGTAGGCGTGCCTGTTATTTCTGTTAAAATAGGAGATCATTGTTATCATGGCTTATGTGATATGGGTGCTAGTGCTAGTGTTATACCTTATGACTCGTATAAAGAAATTAAGCATGAAATTGCACCTGTTGAGTTAGAAGGTATTGATGTTACAATTAAACTTGCCAATAGAGATACTATTTCAGCAATGGGAATTGTTAGAGATGTTGAAGTCTTGTGTGGGAAAACTAAATATCCTGCTGATTTTCTTGTTCTCAGTTCCCACAAGATAGCTTTTGTCCCATTATATTTGGTAGACCCTTCTTGAACACTGTTAATGCTAAGATAGACTGCGAAAAGAATGTTGTTACTATTGGCTTGGGTGATATGATTCATGAGTTTAATTTCTCTAAATTTAGTAAACAACACCGTGAAGAAGAATTGCCTAGTAAGGATGAAATTATTGGTCTTGCTTCTATTGTTGTACCTCCTAGTGATCCTTTAGAACATTATTTGCTAGACCATGAAAATGATATGTTTATGAATGAAAGAAGGGAAATAGATGAAATATTCTTTAAACAAGAACCTATTCTAAAACACAATTTGCCTGTCGAAATCCTAGGGGATCCCCCTCCACCCAAGGGTGATCCCGTGTTTGAGCTTAAGTCGTTGCCTGATAATCTTAAATATGCTTATCTTGATGAAAAGAACATATATCCTGTTATTATTAGTGCTAACCTTTCAGAGCATGAAGAAGAAAGATTATTGAAAACTCTTAAGAAGCATCGTGCTTCTATTGGATATATTCTTGATGATCTTAAGGGCATTAGTCCCACTCTATGTCAACATAAAATAAATTTGGAAGCAGATGCCAAACCAGTTCATGATCCTCAACGACGTCTGAATCCTAAAATGGAAGAAGTGGTAAGGAAAGAAATATTAAAGCTTCTGGAGGAAGGTATAATTTATCCCGTTGCTGATAGTTAGTGGGTAAGTCATGTCCATTGTGTCCCTAAGAAAGGAGGTATTACTATTGTTCCTAATGATAAAGATGAATTGATTCCACAAAGAATTATTACAGGTTATAGGATGGTAATTGATTTCCGTAAATTAAATAAGGCTACTAAGAAAGATCATTACCCCTTACCTTTTATTGATCAAATGCTAGAAAGATTATGCAAACATACACATTATTGCTTCCTAGATGGTTATTTTGGTTTCTCTCAAATACCTGTGTCGGCTAAAGATCAATCAAAGACTACTTTTACATTCCCTTTTGGTACTTTTGCTCATAGACGTATGCCTTTTGGTTTATGTAATGCACCTGCTACCTTTCAAAGATGCATGATGGCTATATTCTCTGACTTTTGTGAAACTATTTATGAGGTTTTCATGGACGACTTTTCCGTCTATGGATCCTCTTTTGATGATTGCTTGAGCAATCTTGATCGAGTTTTGTAGAGATGTGAAGAAACTAATCTTGTCTTGAATTGGGAAAAGTGCCACTTTATGGTTAATGAAGGTATTGTCTTGGGGCATAAAGTTTCTGAAACGGGTATTGAAGTTGATAAAGCCAAGGTTGATGCTATTGAAAAGATGCCATGTCCCAAGGACATCAAAGGTATAAGAAGTTTCCTTGGTCACGCCGGATTTTATAGGAGGTTCATTAAGGACTTCTCAAAAATTTCTCGGCCTCTGACTAATTTATTACAAAAAGATATACCATTTGTCTTTGACGATGATTGTGTAGAAGCATTTGAAATACTTAAGAAATCATTGATCTCTGCACCTATTGTTCAGCCACCTGATTGGAATTTACCATTTGAAATTATGTGTGATGCTAGTGATTATGTTGTAGGCGTTGTTCTAGGGCAAAGAGTTGATAAGAAATTAAATGTTATCCATTATGCTAGTAAGACTCTAGACAATGCTCACAGAAATTATGCTACTACTGAAAAAGATTACTTAGCAGTTGTATTTGCTTGTGATAAGTTAAGACCTTATATTGTTGATTCTAAAGTAACTATTCACACTGATCATGCTGCTATTAAATATCTCATGGAAAAGAAAGATGCTAAACCTAGACTTATGAGATGGGTTCTCTTGCTACAAGAATTTCATTTGCATATTGTTGATAGAAAAGGAGCTAAAAACCCCATTGCAGACAACTTGTCTAGGTTAGAAAATGTTCTTGATGACCCACTACCTATTGATGATAGCTTTCCTGATGAACAATTAAATGTTATAAGTACTTCTCGTAGTACTCCATGGTATGTTGATTATGCTAATTACATTGTTGCTAAATTCATACCGCCTAGTTGCACATACCAGCAAAAGAAAAAGTTTTTCTATGATTTGAGACATTACTTTCGGGATGACCCACATCTTTATAAATAAGGAGTAGATGGTGTTATTAGATGTTGTGTACCTGAGCATGAACAAGAACAGATCCTACGCAAGTGTCACTCCAAGGCTTATGAAGGACACCACGCTGGAGATAGAACTGCACATAAGGTATTGCAATCCGGTTTTTATTGGCCTACTCTCTTCAAGGATGCCCGTAAGTTTGTCTTGTCATGTCATGAATATCAAAGAATTGGTAATATTAGTAGACGTCAAGAAATGCCTATGAATTATTCACTCATTATTGAACCATTTGATGTTTGGAGCTTTGATTATATGGGACCTTTTCCTGCCTCTAATGGATATACACATATTTTAGTTGTTGTTGATTACGTTACTAAGTGGGTAGAAGCTATTCCAACTAGTAGCGCTGATCATAACACTTCTATTAAAATGCTTAAGGAAGTTAATTTTCCGAGGTTTGGAGTCCCTAGATATTTAATGACTGATGGTGGTTCACATTTCATTCATGGTGCTTTTCGTAAAATGCTTGCTAAGTATGACGTCAATCATAGAATTACATCTCCTTATCACCCTCAGTCTAGTGGTCAAGTAGAACTGAGTAATAGATATCTCAAATTAATTTTGCAAAATATTGTCAATAGGTCTAGAAAGAATTGGTCTAAGAAACTTGATGATGCACTATGGGCCTATAGAACTGCATATAAAAACCCTATGGATATGTCTCCATATAAAATGGTTTATGGAAAAGCATGTCACTTACCTCTCGAACTAGAACATAAATCATATTGGGCTATTAAAGAGCTCAACTATGATTTCAAACTTGCCGGTGAGAAGAGGTTATTTGATAGTAGCTCACTTGATGAATGGAGAACCCAAGCTTATGAAAATGCCAAGTTGTTTAAAGAAAAAGTTAAAAGATGGCATGACAAAAGGATACAAAAGCGTGAGTTTAACGTAGGTGATTATGTATTGCTATACAACTCTCGTTTAAGATTTTTTGCAGGAAAACTTCTCTCTAAATGGGAAAGCCCCTACATTATCGAGGAGGTCTATCATTCCGGTGCCATAAAAATCAACAACTTCGAAGGCACAAATTCGAAGGTGGTGAACGGTCAAAGAATTAAACATTATATCTCAGGTAACACCATAAATGTTGAAACCAATATAGTTAAAACCCGTAACCCCGGAGGAATACATGAGACACTTTCCAGAGCGTTTCAGAATCCGAAAAGGAATAGGTATGTGGTACGGTAAGTAAACCGACTCCAAAACAGTTTCTAAGGCAATATTTCTCCGTTTTAGAATATTTAGAAAAATAGAAAAATAAGTGGCAGTCCGGCAAGGACACGAGGGCCTCACGAGGGTGGAGGGTGCGCCCTACCCTCTGGGGGCGCCCCCTACCTCGTGAGCACCTTGTGTGCCTTCCGGACTCCGTTTTCTTGCACGATACATATTTTGGTCGGTAAAAATTCATTATATATTCTCCCGAAGGTTTTGACTCCCGTATCACGCAAATCTCCTCTGTTCTTGTTTCGAGCTGTTTTTCAGAAAGATCTAGATTATCATGACGTCCCCAAGTGCTTCCAAGGACAAGTTCTTCGAGAAGGTCATCAACCCTTACCTCGCAGAGGTGCTGCGACACCATCAAACCATTGAGTTGCGTGATGGGTTGCTGCACATCCGCGATGAAGAGGGACCAAAAGGAATCGGAAGCGTGGAGACGAGGCTCGAAGCAGTGGAGCAACAAGTTTTCAAGTGTCAAGGGATGGTGGAACCTGGACTTAACTCCAACCACATGATGATCGCGAAGTTCACTAGCAACCACAAGATGGATGCTGACAACATCGGGGAGGCCATCTTCAAGCTTCATGAGAAGATCGAGCACCTCCAAGCCCAAATCTATGACCTGCAAACCCAAAACTGTGAGTATGAATATAGATTCAAAAAGATGAGTTTGGATGCAGATTTGAGGATCCCGGAAACTCGATCATCCTTCTATGATGGTGAGCCTATACCTTGGAAGATGGACGACAAGCCTGCATCATCAACAACACCTCCACCTTCTTCTTCACCGACAAAGAAAGAGACATAATAACATGGGTATGGGCACTCCCCTTGGCAACTGCCAAGCTTGGGGGAGGTGCCTCGGTATCGTATCACAATCACAACTCCTATCTTTACCATTTTTCTTAGTTCGATCCTATTAGTAGTATCTTGATCTAGTAGAATAAAGTTTATGGTATGATCTAGTTTTGAGTTTTGCTTTATGATCTCTCTATGTAATCGAGTCTATGAGCTATATATAATAAAGATTAGTGTTAGTCAAGGGCTTGATTATTTTGCCATGATCTTGAGTGAATAAAAGAAAATAAGAAAAAGAATAAAAAGAAACAAAGAGTTCATATTGATCTTATTGAGAGTAATGACTTCACATAGAAAGAGTATGATGATTAAAAGTTGTTGGGAGTTGGCAGACATAGCTTTGGTCATCCTTGCAATTAATAGGAAGTAATAAGGAAAGATAGGTCTCACATATAAATATATTATCATTGACATCTTTTATGATTGGGAGCACTCATGAAAATATGACATGCTAAAGAGTTGATGTTGGACAAGGAAGACAACGTAATGAGTTATGTTTTCTTATATCTAAGATAAAGTATGTTGTCATGGATCCTCTAACATGTTGAGCTTGCCTTTCCCCCTCATGCTAGCCAAATTCTCAGCACCAAGTAGAGATACTACTTGTGCTTCCAAAACCCTTAACCAGTTACGCCATGAGAGTCCACCATATCTACCTATGGATTGAGTAAGATCCTTCAAGTAAGTTGTCATCGGTGCAAAGCAATAAAAATTGCTCTAAATATGTATGATTGATTAGTGTGGGAGAAATAAGCTTTATATGATCTTGTGATGTGGAAGTAATAAAAGCGATGGACTGCATAATAAAGGTTCATATCACAAGGGGCAATATAAAGTGACGTTCTTTCGCATTAAGATTTTGTGCATCCAACCATAAAAGCGCATGGCAACCTCTGCTTCCCTCTGCGAAGGGCCTATCTTTTATTATTATCTTCTACCTTATGCAAGATTCATGGTGATCTTCACCTTTCCTTTTTCATTTTATCCTTTGGCAAGCACAGTATGTTGGAAAGATTCTGATATATGTACCTAATTGGATGTAGGGGAGCATGAGTTATTATTGTTGACATTACCCTTGAGGTAAAAGGTTATGTGGCAAAACTATAAGCCCCTATCTTTCTCTGTGTCCTATTAAAACTCCGTAACCACAAGTATTGCGTGAGTGTTAGCAATTATGAAGAACTAGATGATAGTTGAGTATGTGGACTTGCTTTTAAGCTCTGACATAGACTCTTTCTGATGTTATGATAAATTGCAATTTCTTCAATGACTAAGATTATGGTTTGTCGGTTCTCAATGAAGTTTCTGACTCATACTTTTGCATTGTGAATAGTTCATCACTTGAACATAAGTAATCATATGACAATATCTATATATGTTGTTGTTATGAGAATAATCATGATGCCTTCATGTCCGTATTTATCGATGCCTCTACCTCTAAACATGGGGACATATTTATCCTTATCGGCTTTCGCTTGAGGACAACCGAGGTCTAAGCTTGAGGGAGTTGATATGTCCATTTTGCATCATGCTTTTATATCGATATGTATTGCATTATGGGTTGTTACTTCATGTTATGTCACAAAACTTATGGCTATTCTCTCTTATTTTACAAGGTTTACATAAGGAGGGAGAATGCCGGCAGCTGGAATTCAGGGCTGGAAAAGGAGCAAATATTAGAGACCTATTCTGCACAACTCCAAAAGTCCTGAAACTCCACGAAACATCTTATAAAAAAATAATGAAAAATCCTTGGCAAAGATGAAGACCAGGGGGCCCACACCCTGTCCACGAGGGTGGGGGGCGCCTCCCCTAGGGCGCGCCCCCCTACCTCGTGGGCCCCCTGGTGGCTCTCCGATGCCAATCTTCTGCTATATGAGGTCTTTCGTCGAGGAAAAAACAAGAAGAAACCTTTCGGGACGAGACTCCGCCGCCATGAGGCGGAACCTTGGCGGAACCAATCTAGGGCTCCGGCAGAGCTGTTCTGCCGGGGACGCTTCCCTCCGAGAGGGGGAAATCATCGCCATCGTCATCACCAACGCTCCTCTCATCGGGAGAGGGCAATCTCCATTAACATCTTCACCAGCACCATCTCATCTCAAAACCCTAGTTCATCTCTTGTATCCAATTCTTGTCTCCAAGTCCGGGATTGGTACTAGTAGGTTGCTAGTAGTGTTGATTACTCCTTGTAGTTGATGCTAGTTGGTTTATTTGGTGGAAGATCATATGTTCAGATCCTTTATGCATATTATTACCCCTCTGATTATGAACATGAATATGCTTTGTGAGTAGTTACGTTTGTTCCTGAGGACGTGGGAGAAGTCTTGCTATTAGTAGTCATGTGAATTTGGTATTCGTTCGATATTTTGATGAGATGTATGTTGTCTAGCCTCTAGTGGTGTTACGTGAACTTCGACTACATAACACTTCACCATTATTTGGGCCTAGAGAAAGGCATTGGGAAATAATAAGTAGATGATGGGTTGCTAGAGTGACAGAAGCTTAAACCCTAGTTTATGCGTTGCTTCGTAAGGGGTTGATTTGGATCCACATGTTTCATGCTATGGTTAGGTTTACCTTAATACTTTTGTTGTAGTTGCGGATGCTTGCCATAGAGGTTAATCATAAGTGGGATGCTTGTTCAAGTAAGAACAGCACCCAAGCACCGGTCCACGCACATATCAAATTATCAAAGTACCGAACGTGAATCATATGAACGTGATGAAAACTAGCTTGACAATATTCCCATGTGTCCTCGGGAGCGCTTTTCCTTATATAAGAGTTTGTCCAGGCTTGTCCTTTGCTACAAAAAGGATTGGGACACCTTGCTGCACTTTATTTACTTTTGTTACTTGTTGCTCGTTACAATTTATCTTATCACAAAACTATCTGTTACCACTCATTTCAGTACTTGCAGAGAATACCTTGCTGAAAACCGCTTATCATTTCCTTCTGCTCCTCGTTGGGTTCGACACTCTTACTTATCGAAAGGACTACGATAGATCCCCTATACTTGTGGGTCATCACATACCAACGGTTGGCCTCATGTTTGACCTTGTCCTCCTTGCCATGGATCATCTTGAGGTGGTGCTTGCAAAATAGAATAACCAACAATCAGATACAACAGGGATAAAGTAAAATGACGCACTTATAAAGGAAAGCATTTGGACCATCATGCACATACAATTATTAATTAAGCAAACATGTAAGTGCACTAAACAAGCATGCATGTACACTGGAAATATATGTACACTAAACAAGCAAGCAAAGTGCTACTGATAGAAAAAAGCAAGCAATGAAGGAAATTGAAGAGAAGCAAGCAAGTATTATTGATACAAACCCTAATTAATAAGCAAGCAACTAGCTTCTTCTCCATGTGCTACTGATACAAGCAAGTACTGCTTATGGAAACCCTAATTAAGCATGTATGCTAGCAAGAAACATGTATGTTAGCAAGCAAGCAACATGAACTAGTGAATTGGTGCCTTGTACACATGCTTAGACAGTCTGACAGCAAGCTAGACGAGTATATCATGAGGACCTTCAAAGCAACTAGATGTTGCCACTGGTAAAGCATGAAACAACAGTACTTGCAGAAGTACAAAAGCAGATGAAAAAATTATTCTCAACTAATATTATGCTGCCTCTACACACCAAAAATGGCTACAAACTAGAAGACACACAAGTTAAGACATTTCAACAATTAGAATCAAGTATGTATATTACAGCACCCAAAATTATCTAGCACCAATCTAGTATATATTAAAACTAGTCATACAGCCTTAACACACCAGGAATTCCAATACCAAAATAAGTACTAAGCATTCTCTTGTTCACTGGAAAGAAGAACACAAGCTTCATGCGCATATCACAAAAGAAGAACACTGCTACAAACCCTAGTAGTGCTACTAATAGCAAAGTGCTACAAGCAATCAAGTACATGTTGATACAAACCCTAGTAGCAAGCAAGCAAAGTGCATAAGTGATACTAATACAAGCAAGCAAGCATGGAAACTACTACTGATAGAAACAATCAAACTGCTACTGATAGAAACAAGCAAGCAAGGAAGGAAATTGAACCATACAAGCAAGCAAGTACTGTTGGTACAAACAAGCAAGCAAGTAAATTCCCAATACGACATTGACAATGCCTTTTATTTTCTTTGGCCCTCAAGGACCTGCTCATGAATCAGTGTAGCACAAGGCCAATGCCACACGGGACAAACAACGCAATATGTTGGTAGTGCCTACAGCTATATATCGTGGAAGATGTGAAGGAGCTTACTAGGAAAGAACGGAGCTGAAGCTGGTAAAGATTAGTGATACTAAAAAATGAGGTTGCAAATTTCTTACCTATAGATTCGAGGAGGGAGCATTCAACCGACTTCTGCTTGCAGAATTGTGACACTGTCAACTGCTCAATAAAGTTTCCGATCTTTGCAGCAACAACAGCAAAAAAAGGCCAGAGGGCCACACGGGATGACCTCTATGCTGATAAAGAAATGCTCATGTGAATCATGTAATTCCACTATCGCCTGGTGACTGAACACAACATCGTCTACTTAACACAGATTGCTTTTGTGTTTGAGTACAAAAAGAATGCCATACCCACAAAAAAAGGCCAGATCATGGGCAGCCATAGAATGATATTACAACATCTTGGGCCAGCACAAGGCATCATTTTCAATGAAATCAAAGGGAAATAAACTTCTGGTTTCATAGGGGTGAATCGTGATGATGACAACATTCACTTGGCCATACATCTCATCAGAGAGATACAACATAAACATCAGGTTCAGAAACATCAGTGACACAGCGCCCCGCTCACAAGAGCGGGTAAACACGCCACAAACCAGACCAACGCACAAGCACAATATAACCAAACGCACAGCAAGCCCACCCATAACCTCAAAACAACAGGAATGGGCAGCATGAGAGGCCCTGAGGGGCACCTTCTCCAAGTGCTACTGATACAAGCTAAGTAATTAAATCAGACACAAGCAGCATGAACCAGAGAGAGTTCTTCCTCTAACCTCATCCACTTCCTCATCCATCCCCATCCCCTAAAATCAACATGAACCCTAAACCATGAGGGGGATCAAACAAACCACCAGGAGCTCCTAGATGAACATGAACAAGAACCACCAGGAGCTCGTAGATCGACCAAATCCTAACCCAAGATCGACCGAATCCTAACCCTAGATCGACCAGGAGGGGGATCTACTGAACCATAGAAGATCGAGGGGAGAGGAGAGGGGTACCTGCCGTCGTTGATCGTTGATGATGTGGATGATGTAGCCACCGTCGCCAATGTGGATGATGTAGTCACTATCGTTGATGTAGTCGTAGCTGGGGCGGTCTATGTAGCCGTCGATGTAGCCACCGTCGTCGAGGGGAGAGAGAAGGGTGGATTCGTCGTCAAGGAGGGCGGCACAGCGGCGTGGCGGGGCGGCATGGAGCAGGGGAGGGAGTGGGAGCGGGGCAGCGCGGAGCAGGGAGGGGCGGCGCAGCGGCGTGGCGGGGCGGCACGAAGCAGGGGAGGGGGTGGGAGCGGGGCGGCGCGGAGCTAGGGTTTGTCGGGGAGTGGGAGGGGAATGGAATGGGGAAATTTTGGGGAGTGGGAGGGGAGGGGAGTGGATCTCGCGTGTTTAGTGGGAGATGGGTGGTGGATCCCGCATGGTAGTGGGAGAGAAGTGGTGGGGAATTTTGGTGGGGTGGGAGGGAAAGTTTGGTGCTAGGAGGGAAATTTTGGTGGGAGGGAAAATTTCACACCTTTGGAGGTTTGGAGGCAGAAAAAATCCAGTTTATTTTGTAAACTTTGTAGAAATCATGGTTAAAATCATACCGAATAGCTCAAGAAAACACCGGTATTGCAAGTTTAGTATTTTTGCTAGTTGGTAGGCCACATTTGATGATGTGACGCGGAGGTCTCCCATCTTTTTTGTTTTTTATTTTTGAATTTTTTATGGTGTTTTCAAAACCCAGTATATTTCGTCGCGGCGGCCGTCCGTGGCTAGGGTTTGAGCCGTGCCAATTTGTTGTTGATTCTTTGATGAAATTCCTACCTGTGAAGCTAAAAATGATATTTGGCAAAAATAACGGGCAAGCTATGGAGGACCCGCAGTTCAAATTCTAGCCGGTTCCAGCTGAATCGGCCGAAGGTGGTCTGAATGGCCGGGAGTAGCTACGAGGGTCAGAAATGCATGTTTTTTGGCGACCGTCCGTAAAATAGGGTCTACTTTGAGATAGACATGTAATGGCGCCGTTTGGGGTGACCCTCCTTGTAGCCGCTTCACGAAAAACGCATGTCTTTAGCATTCAAAAAATGAAAAACATTTTTTTAACAAGTTGGAACCTCGCTTTGGCAACATTGTTTGCCATCACAAGATGGAGGCATGCGCCAAATTAGGGAATATTATTAAAAACTATTCAACGGATGCGGCCTTATCATTGCTAGTTTGGCTTGAAAGCCATGAATCTTCGTTCATGGTAGGTTGTTTTTTAGAACACTTTTTCAAGAAACTCCGGTATTGCAAGTTTAGTATTTTTGCTAGTTGGTAGGCCACATTTTATGATGTGACGCAAAGGTCTCCCATTTTTTGATTTTTTAAGAATTTTTTACGGTGTTTTCAAAAACTGGTCAATTTCATCGCGGCGGCCGTCCGTGGCTAGGGTTTGAGTCGTGCCAATCTGTTGTTAATTCTTTGATGAAATGCCTACCTGTGAAGCTAAAAATGATTTTTGGCAAAAATAATGGGCAAGCTATGGAGGACCCGCAGTTCAAATTCCAGCCGGTTCCAGCTGAATCGGCTGAAGGTGGACTGAATGGCCGGGAGTAGCTACGAGGGTCAGAAATGCATGCTTTTTGGTGACCGTCGGTAAAATAGGGTCTACTTTGAGATAGACATGGAATGGCGCCGTTTGGGGTGACCATCCTTGTAGCCGCTTCACGAAAAACACATGTCTTTAGCATTCAAAAAATGAAAAACGGTTTTTTTTGTTAAACAAGTTGGAACCTCGCTTTGGCAACATTGTTTGCCATCACAAGACGGAGGCATGCGCCAAATTTGGGAATATTATCAAAAATATTCAACGGATGCGGCAATATCATTGCTAGTTTGGCTTGAAAGACATGAATCTTCGTTCATGGTAGGTCGTTTTTTAGAACACTTTTTCAAGAAAACGCCGGTATTGCAAGTTTAGTATTTTTGCTAGTTGGTAGGCCACATTTGATGATGTGACGCGGAGGTATCCCATTTTTTTGAATTTTTTTTGAATTTTTTACGGTGTTTTCAAAGACCAGCCGATTTCGTCGTGGCGGCCGTCCGTGGCTAGGTTTGAGCCGTGCCAATCTATTGTCGATTCTTTGATGTAATGCCTACCTGTGAAACGCATGTCTTTAGCATTCAAAAAATGAAAAACGTTTTTTGAATTTTTTACGGTGTTTTAAAAAACCGGCCTATTTCGTCGCGGCGGTCGTCCGTGGCTAGGGTTTGAGTCATGTTTTTAGCATTCAAAAAATGAAACTTATATTGTTTCATACATGAGCATGCACAAAAACCCATAATTTTAACTTTCATCCATGAGCATGCATAAATAATTTCAATTCCCATCAATTACCAAATTAAATATTCATAATTAAGAAATTGACATGTTTAGATGACACTGTCATACAGCATCCATGAGCATGCACAAAATTAAACCTGACATACTTAACATTGACATGTTCAGATTACACTAACAAGCTTAAACCTAACATGCATAACATTGCCACTTCATTTCTTAACATCTTCACTCCTCCTTCTTCTCCTTCATCAACCTGATGCGCTCAGAGTGGCGAATCCCAACGCAGATGTACTCCTCTACAACAATTGGCATAGTCCTGTCGCCAAGCTGTGGGATTGCAGGCGCCACCACCATCACGAAGTCATTGTCAGGCACCACCATTGCGAGGTCATCATTAGGCACCACAATCACGAGGTCGTCGTCAGCCACCATAGCAAGGTCGTCGTCCGCCACCACCATAGCAGGGTCGTCGACAGCCACCACCATAGCAAGGTCGTCATCCGCCACCACCATAGCAGGGTCATCGTCAGCCACCATCATAGCAAGGTCGTCGTCAGCCAGAATAGGCTGCTCCTCGTCATCCCCGCTCTGCTCCTCGTCATCCCCGCTGCTGCTCCCATTGCCTGGCCAAATGCAACAAAGTGTGAACATGGTGTTGTCATCGTGCAGGTAGAGGAAGCCAAAAGGACAGGAAGAAGAGAGGCAGACAGCTTACTGGCATCGTCGTCGTGCTGGTAGTACATGCGGCACATGGTGTTGTCAAACATCTTCACGGTGAACATGGCGTCACCGTCGTAGCGGAAGATAAGGAAGTACCCGAGATGTAGCTCATGGGCGCGGGCGAAATGCTCCCAGTCGGGCCCTAGGTACATGTGGCCTTCAACATCGAACACGACCAACACGTCCCACAGCCTGCGAATCCCATGCCGGCCTCCCGCAGCTTCACTTTGTGGGGCTCACGGCCGGCGAGCATCTTCGCAAACTTGTCAGGCAGCCTCTGCAGCGAGGGTCAAGCAGTGGTTAATTGTGCCAATCAAGCACTAGACGACAGAGTGATGATAAAGAAATGAGTGATGATAAACATACCTGCCTACTGCAAGATTTCTCAATTACGATCTCGAAGAACTCGAAACCTTCCAAGCCAGCCATCTCACTTCTCTGAGAAGCAGCATTGTGAATTAAATAGACATTGTTCCATATCTATAAATGAACATATCTGAACATTGGCATAAATGACAGAAAATATCCCTATCTAAACCCATCCATATCTGAACATTGGCATAAACATATCTGAACATATCTATAAATCTACTATAAATGGCAGAAAAGGTATTAAGGCACAAATTTCTTTACAGAGGGAGTACAACCTACTGCATCAAACCTAACCATAAATATCAACATTTCTTCATGGCAAGTCAAAACCACACGCATTTCTACATTTCAGCACTACCTGTATATTTATGTCACAATCCAAAGAGGAAGGCCAGCATTAGGCATTGCCTTGCAAGCTACATTGAGGCAAACAAGGTTGATTTCATCATCAAATATGTCACTGAGCTTTCCTGATACTTTAATTAAACACAACCTAGTGCATCTAACCCAACCCAAAAATAACAAAAAATCATCATGGCAAGTCAAACCTACACTCCACTAGTACAGTACTATATGGAAACCAAGCTAGGCGCCCAAAATTAAAATCAGAAACACCAATTAGCTACTCCACCTCATACAAAGTTGTACTAAACTAGTGACAATTAACATGGATTAGAGGGAGTATCAAATTTGAACGCAAATTAAATAGTAACAGAATGATTCAGTTGAGTTGCTGAATCATGCATTCAGAACACCGCATGAAGGCTATTGGCTTAAAACTGAACAGCTTTATAATCTCTGAAAGCAAATTAAGCCAATAGCCAAAGCAAATCAAAGAACCCTAATATGCAGAGGGGGAACAAAATGGACCTGGGGGGATGGTGACTGCAGAGGGTGTCGTGGACGCAGAGGGTGCAGGCCTCCTCTTGATCTCGTGGATCTGCTTCGGCGGATCAATAGGAAGAGGAACCCTAATCAGCATGCACCACGGAACCCTAATCTAATTAATAGGAAGAGGAATAGGAAGGAGTCAGCGGATTCATACCTTAGGAGGCCGTCGACGTCGCCATCGATGGAGGAGTGGGTCGCCGGGGAGGTCGTCGCCGTTGATGCAGGAGAAGAGGATGCCGGCGGCGGAGAGGAGGAGTGGGTCGAGTGGATCATGGAGAGGAGGAGTGGGTCAAATGGAGAGGATGAGTGGGTCCAGTTGTCAGCGAGTTCTGTATTTGATATATTGAAAAGGGTTAGCATAGAGCACAAAACCAACAGCCTCTAACTAGCGCAGTGGTAGAAAAACAGTGGAATAAGCGGCAGGTCGTGGGTTCGAGCCCCACTCACGCATATTTTTTGGCCGCGCGCATATTTTTTTGGTAGCTTGGGTAGAGTAGCAAAATGGCTCACTTGTCAGCGAGTGGGTCGAGTGGCCCACTTGTCAGCGAGGTGTGTGTTTGATACTTGACTAGTTTGATGATTTTAAAAGAGGTGGCATAGAGAAGACCAGTAGCCTCTTCCTAGCCCACTAGTAGAAACACAGTGAAATGAGGGCACGATCGTGGGATCGAGTCCCCGCTCGTGCAAATTTTTTTGCTCACAGTGAAATGAGCCGCGCGTGGGATCAGACGGGCTGTTTGATGGAGCACGCCCATGTTCAGTTGAAGCAAAATTCAGTTAAAGCAACGTCTTCAGTTCTGACCAAACAGCTTTGAAAACTACATGATCAAACCCAAAATTGAATTTTGGTGATCCAAGCAACATCTTCAGTTCAAAATAACTTAAGGATCACATCATTTTGTAAAATTTTACATCCAACGAAAACTACATGATCACCGAAACTACTCAGTTCAAAAAACAGCATTTTACACCACAACATCTTAAGTTCAAAAAACAGCTCTAAAAACAACATATTCAGTTCACCAAAACTACATCACCACTACTAGAGCATCATTTTGCATCTTTAGTTCACCAAAACAACATCTTCATTTTGCATTGTATCTTCCATCACCAAAACTACATCATTTTGCATTGTATCTTCAACCATCATCTGCCTCTCCATCACTACACAGTCTCATGCATTTTGGTACCTAGACAGTTGTAGTACCAAAACTATGTCAGGATCACATCAACAACAACTACCAAGGAGACAAAATAGCCTTAGCTCACCAAGGAGACAAAATTTACCTTCGCTACTCATCGTCGTCGCTACAAAAACAAGGAACTCTATGCCCACTCCTGTTTTCCTCATCATCACTACAATATTGCAGCATAGTATGATCAGTCCTGTTTTCCTCATCCTCGCTCTCATGTCCATCCGCTACCACCTTTCTTCTATTCTTGATGCCTTCAACTGTTGCAGCATCAACGATCACACGTTCCCGGTCCCTTCGCACTCTGCTTTGCACCGGAACTTCCATAGAGTCATCATCAGCTTGCAACAGAACTTTTGTAGAGTCATCATCTTGGTATGTTAGTCCACCATCACCGGGGCCCTTTTCCACTTCAGTTTCAGTCACACTCCACAAGTGTCTGTGCTCAAAGTTTTGCACAACTCGCCATTTTCCGTGCAAAAGAATGTCTGGCAGATAAAACACCATTGTTGCTTGTGTTGTTAGAATAAAGGGATCACTCTTATACCAACAACTTGCAGTGTTGATGCTTTTGAACTGGCCATCATATTTAACAAAAGAGTCTCTCTTCTTCTTGCTACCAAGCTCAAACCAGACACCGCGAGATAAGACAACCGAGCGATGGATGCCTCCACTACAGTTGTACTGCAACTCTACGATGCTTCTCAACTGACCATAGAAGTCAATGATCTCATGATCATGTGACCCCTCAGTGACGATTCCACTATTCTGTGTCTTCCTTTTTTCCTCGCAGTCAACAGTGTGGTACCAGACACCATCAGCAATGCATGCTGAATACACTCTCGCTCGCTTATCCGGTAATCATGCCAAAGCAAATAGATCATCACTGACCTTCTTCTCCTCATGCAACTTTCCAATCTACGCAAATAAACCATTTAGCAAACAATGGTATTTAACAATTGGTGAATGACACAGAAAATATCAAACATGTGGCTAAAGATCTCACATGATTCTTCAACCAATTAGCAACCCCCTTGGCAACCCTTTTTTATCAACATTGATCTTGCTTTCTTCCTGATTTAACTCTTCCTTGCATTTCCTGCAATGCAAACAAAACATGTGAATTAAAACATTAGGCTGGTGCCAACCCAAGCAAAAAATATATAATGAGTGCACAAGATATAACGTACTCGATATATGGTAGAACCTCGGTGCAATTGCTGAGCACATACCAAACCATCTTGTCATACTCATCACCAGCCTCCAAGTATTGTGAGGCTCCAAGAAAGTTCACACCATGGTTGAAAACAGAGACATGACCACTTTGCGAATCAGACCGCTCTCTATTTCTGCCCGGCCGGTTCCATCTTGTTTCCACATTGCCAAAGTATCTAGAGCAAAAAGTCAAGCACTCATCAACGACATATGCTTCAGCAATAGAACCTTCAGGTCTTGTCGTGTTTCGCACATAACGCTTACAAGTAAGCAGCCTTCTTTCGATTCGGTACATCCAACCGTATTGCACATGGCCTCTAAGCACTGCCTCTTTTGGTAAGTGCGCCGCCAAATGGACCATCACGGTGAAGAAAGCTGGAGGGAAAATATTCTCGAGCTTGCAAAGAATAATTGGGATTTCTTTTTCAAGTCTTTCCAGGACAGTTAACTTGAGTGTTTTGCAGCACAGTATCCCAGCTCAGCAACTGCTTCATATATATCCTTGTCCATGATTCCTCGGAGGCCCGCCGGTAAAATCCTCTGGAGCAGGATGTGAAAATCATGGGTTTTCAGTACTGAAAGCTTGAATCCATCAGAAGTAACACACTTTGCTAGGTTAGCAGCATAACCATCTGGAAATTTCACCGCTCTTAGGAATTCACAGAATGCAAGCTTTTGTTCTTTACTTATTGTATACCATGCTCGTGGCATTTCAAATGAATCTTCATCTTCATTGTGCTGTAGATGCAAATCTTCTCTTATGCCCTTGTCCTCCAAATCAAGCCTAGAACTAACCGTGTCCTTTGTCTTCCCTTCAATGTTCAGAAACGTCCCTAGCAGATTCTCGCATATGTTTTTCTCAGTGTGCATTACATCGAGATTATGCCTTAATTTCAGATCAGCCCAGTATGGCAGCTCCCACAAACAAGACCTCCGGTCCCAACATTGATCTTCCTCACGCTTTCTTTTCTTCGCAAGCTTTCCTGCTCTCACATCGTTCGCCTTTATGCTCCAGCTCTTCTTTAGTGAATTCAGCTGGCTTGTCATGGGTTTCATTCTCACCACTAAAATCTTTGCTTCTTTGCCAACGATGGTTTGGGGGAAGAAAGCGGCGGTGCCCAATTTAGCAGATCTTGCTCCTTATTCTCTTTGAGCAAGGGTCTATGTCACAATGGACACAGGCCTTATAACCCGCTGTGATCCTCCCAGATAGAGTGTGCAGAGCCGGGAAATCATGGATGGACCATATGATTGCAGCACATAGATTGAACTTTTCTTCCGGACTCAAGGCATCATATGTAGGTACACCAGTCCAGAGCTAGAGCAGTTCTTCTACGAGGGGCTCCATAAAGACATCAAAATCCTTTCCTGGAGACTCTGTACCCAGGATAAGCAATGACATCATGAAGTTGGATTGATCCATGCATGCCCATGGTGGCAGGTTGTACGGCACCACAAAAACTGGCCACATGCTATAAGACGTGCTCATGTTCCCAGACGGATTAAACCCATCTGTGGCAATGCCAAGTTTTATGTTCCTTGGATCTGCAGCAAAATCTAAATGTATACGGTCAAACTCTTTCCATGCCTCTGCGTCCGCTGGATGGCTCAGCTCATTGTCCACAGGTTGCCGCTTCAGCTTGTGCCACTGTACCTCACGCGATGATTTCTTCGAGATGAACATCCGCTGCAGCCTTGGTATCAACGGAAAGTGCCTCGGTACCTTCTTCGGTATTGACTTCTTCCCATCAACATCTTTCCACCTAGAGGCATTGCATTTCGGACAGTTGTCATGCTTTCCTAAATCCTTCCGAAACAAGGCATAGTTATTTGGGCACACATGTATTGACACATAACCTAACCCCAGCCTGTGGATTATGCTCAATGCTTCATCATAAGATCTGGGAACACAACTATCAGGGAATTGCAAGCTCAAAAGGCGGAGTATTGCGTCAAATGCAGCATTGCTAATCCGGTAGAAAGACTTGATGTGGAGTAACTTCATGGTGAAGGTAAATCTTGAAAATTAACCACCTTCATGAGCTGCGCGCTTCGCCTCCTCTAACACCTCAGCAAACAACGACTTATGTCCATCAGCACGATCTTCATCATCATACAAATCCTTTAATAGGTCAGGAATCCTATCATCTTCATGCCCATCCTCTTCCTCCAAACCAGCATTATCTCGCAAAACCTTTTCCATGAAATCAATGCCAGCATCACCACCAGCCATCATCTGAGGGGCCTCTGTATCAGCTTCAAAATGTTGAGGTTGTGTGTCTAAAGGTTCTCCATGATATATCCATCTATCATATGTGCTGGACATCCCATTAAGAAGCAGATGATCTTCCACTCTTCCTTGAGCCATTCTTGAACGGTTGAGGCATTCGCAGCATGGGCAAAGAATGTGAGCATCGTTGGCAAAATTTGCCCGAACATATGCCCTGGAATCATCAACCC
Source organism: Aegilops umbellulata (assembly GCA_032464435.1). Lineage (NCBI taxonomy): Eukaryota > Viridiplantae > Streptophyta > Magnoliopsida > Poales > Poaceae > Aegilops > Aegilops umbellulata. Next base: position 229,661,596 of record CP136055.1, on the reverse strand, counting down.
CTTTCATATGTTCTTTCGAAAACTTTCTAACTCCTTTTCTAATCCAGCTTCTATCCATCTCCCAAAGACAACAAATTGTTGCAACTTAGCAAGTCAATCTAAGTGCATCAACATTAATTAATGAAAATCGATGGAAGTAATGGAAGCTAAAATTCCATAGAAATTTATATGCTAATTGCCTAACCACAACATTGAAACAAACCAAACTATAAATCAAACCAACACTGAAATTGGCATGAATTTATGTTGCAGAGAAGGCTAATTCAAATTAAACCAAACCAAGATTTAGAAGGATCATGTTTCTGGGAAGACCAAGCTAGCTAGCTCCTAACAAATACTATGTTGTTTCTATCAATTACAATTACTATTATCCTAACAATCTGTAGACAAACAATTGAAGAACAACTGAGGCCATCTAGCTCAAATTCCCCCCAAATCTTAACCGAATAAGGCCTGAACAATTCTTAACAAACAAGCTGAAGAACTCCTAACAGTACATCAAGAAAATTCATTTATGCAATATCTACCAAACAAGCAAGCTATCTCCTAACTCCTAACAGTGCATCAACAAAATTCATCTATGCTGAAGAACATCTGGCTGAAATCCATGCTCGGTGACGAGGTGCAGATAGTGAGAGAGGAGAGGGGGAAGAGGTGAGGGGTGCATACCGGGAGGTGTGCTTGCGGCGGCGGCGAGTCCCCCATGCTCCGCATGCCTCTCCTTGCGTGGGCGAGGACGTCGTTCCTGCCCCCGCCCCCACCACCGTCGGTCGCCCACGCCCCTGCTGGTCGCTTCGCCTCCATGCCCCTGCCTCGCCTCCGCCCCCTGCTGGTTACCTCCGCTGCCGGCCCCACCCCCGGCTCCGCCCCTACTGGTTGCTTCCGCCGCGAGGCCGTGGGCGAGGTCACCTGCGGCGAGGCCGTGGGCGAGGTCACCTGCGGCGAGGTCATGGGCAAGGCGAGCAGCCCCTACTGGTTGCTTCGCCCGCCAGCCCCGCCCGCCACCCACCGGCCCCGCCCTCGTCTGAGCAGCCCCTGCTGGTTGCTTCCGCCGCCGCCCGCCGCCAACTGGTCGGAAGACCTAGAAAAATGCTAAGTGTTGCTCTGTTCGATGCCACCCGCCGCCACCGGGTCGGAAGGCCCCACTTGTCACTGATACGAGAGAGCCGTGGTTTTATATACTATATAGAAAACTACCCACACATTAGCAACAATCCCTCTCTAGCCCAGTGGTACCGAACGAGCGAACCCAGCGCCAGGTCGTGGGTTCGAGTCCCCACTAGCGCACATTTTTTAGGGAATTAAATGCTCGCTCACCCACCTGTCAAATGGGTCCCGCCTGTCAGTGTTGCTAATTGTTGCTCTGGCCGATGCCACCTGGTTGGAGGTCCCACTTGTCAATGATACGAGAGAGCCTTAGTTTTATAGAATGTATAGATAAATTCCCATACATGAGCAACTGTCCCTCTCTAGCCCAGCGGTAGCAAGCGAAAGAATCAAGCGCGAGGTCGTGGGTTCGAGTCCCGCCTCGCGCATCTTTTTTGGGCGAATTAAGCGCTCGGCCCCACCTGTCAAATGGGTCCTACATGTCAGTGTGTGCCCCGTCTGTCTGTTGAATATTAACATCTAAGCAAAAATGACACCTAGACAGTGACACATAAGCGAGGTTGCTGAGGTGGCTGCCTAATCATCCTAATTCATTCAAACTCAAGTGTAGTGACCATGTTATGTTGGTCGTTATCAGCTAAGCGTGAGGCAGTGGACAGTGCTTCCCGGTTTACGACCATTTCCTCTAATGAAATTATGACCTTTCTGACCAGAATGGTCGTTATGGGTTAGGGTTTGGAGCCTCCCGAACAGCTTTTGACCAATTGGTCTAAAATGGTCATAAATTTATGACATATTCTTCTAGGGTCACTAACAGAAGGTCACAAGTTGACATATTTCTTGTAGTGCTTGTAACCCCTATACTCATCAAAGTCAATCAAGCAGGAAGTTGGGTATTACATCCATTAAGAGGGCCCGAACCTGGGTAAACTTCGTGTCCCTTGTCTCCTGGTACCTTCGATCCTCAGATGCACAGTTCGGGAACCCCTACCCGAGATCGACCAGTTTTGACACCGACATTGGTGCTTTCATTGAGAGTTCCACTGTGTTGTCAGCAAAAAGATTGATGGCTCGTTTGATCACCACAACGATACTGTTTCCAGGGGGACCTTCCTCCCTGGTCAACTTTTTATATTCGGCGGCTTCGCTTTGCGCACCGATTCAGTTGGTCGCCTTGAGCAGACCGACAGCTACGCCCCTGGTCATCAGATCAGTTTTGGAAACCTGAAATATGTCGCGGACATCCGAGGAGACTTGGTCTTCGAAGGGTTTGCAGCCCCGACCACCGCTCTGGCCTTAGATCCGGAGCAAACTACCAGATCCGAAGATGGGAGTTTGGAGCCCACCGGACTCTCTGCAATTATGAAGCTCGCTATAGGAGATCCGGAGGAGACTGCGTCATCGGCAAGCCCGGAGTCAAACCGGGCTCCCCCTGTCATTGGAATGCCGGACTCACCCCCGGATACCAGCTCCAAACTAAGCACCCTCTCCCTGCTTCACAAAAGTTTGCTTGAGAGGAGGAGGTCGTTTGGCCTTGTCATTCGTCTTCTTATTCTTGGACTTGGGTGCAAACCCAATTCCCTCCTTGCCCACAACTTCCTTTTGATTGGTCAAAAGGTCGTTGAGGTTCTTCTCACCTTGTATGAAAGACACAAGGCCTTTCTCAAGTTGCTCCTTCAACTTGGCATTTTTCCTCCACAAGATGCACATGCTCACAACACGGGTTAGTAGCATTTGCATTATCAATTAAAACCATATGAGGAAATGTGGATTTCTCCTTGGTTAGCTTCACTTGGAGTTGACCATGAGACTCTTTGAGGCTAGCATGAGCACTCTTCAAGGTCTTGTGAGCCTTCTCAAGTATATCAAACTCCTCCTTGAGTCTAGCATGGTCAACCCCAAGTTTGGCCTTCTCGAAATTAAGCACACGAGATACAACTAGAGCATGATCAAGATCTTTCTTTAATTTGGGATGATCATCATTGTGTGACTCCTCAAGAGCCAAACGATGACCACACGCTTCCTCAAGCGCATTAGAGAGATCTGATATCTCATCGGCATAGTCACGACTATGCCCTTCCATCTTAGAGATGGTTTCTTTGTGAGCCTTGATCATGTCATTGGCTTCACCAAGTCGTTCCAAGAGAGCAACAAAGCGCTTCTTGGATTTACCCTTGAGCTTACTCATAAAAGACTCAAATTCATTTTCCTCCTCCTTCATCCCCTCATTTTCATGAATGCAATCCGTCAAGGAAGGATTAGTAGTGATGGTAGCTTTGATATTGGGGGTTACCTTGTTGGTGGCTTTGGCCATGAGGCACTTGGCGGTGATGTTCTCATTGGGTGAATCAAAGAGGGACACCCGTGGAGTTGTTGCAATGGCAACGGAGGCCATGGAAACCATCTCACCGTCTTCATCATCATCATCATCATCATCATCATCCTCATTGTACTCTTCTTGTGGCACCAACCCCTTGGGAGCAGTCTTCTTGGTGAAGTTGTTCTTGTTGGGGAAGGACTTGGCCTTGTCTTTTCGGATAAGCTTGCCACCATTATGTCGGATTTAGGGTTCCGGTGGACCCTTGAGGTTCGAACAATGGGGTGCGCGCGGAGATTTCGCCTTCTACCTGCCTGCACCCCACCGCCTCGCTAAGATCTAAGCTATGGAAAGAACAGCACAAGAGGCACAGGGTTTATACTAGTTCGGGCCACCATTGTGGTGTAATACCCTACTCTAGTTTGTGGTGTGGTGGATTGCCTCTTGGGCTGATGATGATGAGCAATACAAGGAAGAACAGCCTCGCGAGGGTCTGTTCTTGGCTGGGGCGATGAACTGCTAGGAGGAGTTCAGTCACCCTTCTCTCTCTCTCGGTGTGATGCTACTCAATCCGGTCCCAGCTTGTTTCTGGATTGGCCGATCGCCTCTACCCTGGGGGTGGCTAGTCCTATTTATAGGCAAAGGTCCTGGGCCTCTTCCCAAATATTGAGCGGGAAGGGCGCCAACAATTGGCCATTTTGAAGGGGAACATCTGGTACACTTATCCTGAATAAAGTTGGTCCTCTCCTGCCAAAGGCTCTGGTGGTGACGCTGGCTTGGGCTCCACAATGACTTCCTCCCTGCCGTTGGGCTGGTCTTGGTCTCGTTGCACCGAAACAGGTGCCTTTGCTTGATGCTCTCGCCTGCGCTTGCTCCCTTTGCACCAAAGAGGAAAGGAGGACACTGCGCGGGCTGGCGCCCGCCTGGCGCCCTTGGTCGTCATGGCTTGCGTCACGGGCACCTCGTGAGGTACCCTGCCTTGATCTCTCCGCCTCCTCGCGAGCCAGCCTGATGAGGCCGTGCCTGAGGAAGCTCCATGTCGTCCGCCCCGTGAGGGTCTTGGGTCTGTGTTGATGAAGATGGGTCGTGCTGGGCGCCTCCTCGAGCCACGCTGCAGGCAGGCAAGTCTGGGACCCCCGTTCCCAGAACGCCGACAGTAGCCCCCAGGCCCAAGGCGCGCCCGGACTTGGCCGTGCAGGGAGGCGAAAGGGCAAGAGCGAAGCGCCGCGGGCCCTAATAGCCTGCGGCCTTGGGCGCCGCATGGCGGTTGATTGGACGTGGGCGTCTCCACTTCCCCACGGCGCCTCGGCAACTGCACGGATTGGACAAGTCCCTGCATGCAAAGTGGGTCATGATTACCTGCGATCGTGGAGGCCGACGGTTGGCCCTCGCCGGCTATAAGTACGAAGCGGCGCGTGCCCTTCCAGTTCATCCCCCCTTGCTTCTCCTTCTTCGTCATGGCTCCGTCGAGGAGGTTCTCGGCCGCAGAGAAAGGGAAGGCTCGCCAGGCTGAGCCTGCCTCTCCCCCGCCCAAGCGCGGCCGAGGGCGCCCTCGCAAACATCCTGTGGCCACCATGGCAGCTCCCCGCGGCCGCGGAGATGATTTCCAGCACGGTGACGGGCGGACAGCTGCGGCCAGGGGAGCGCTTCGGTCGCGCATTCCCCTAGGCCGCTCTTTCGCGCTGCAGAGGTGCTGCCAGAGTTCGTTGTGTGGTCGGCGGAGCCGACTAGCGCCCGGCTTCAACTTCCTCTCTTCCTCCTCGGCGAGCTCCCTGCCGGCGCCCCGGGCGGCCTCTGGCTTCAGGTAGACGGCTGCTGCAGCCGGGCCTCATGGGCTTCGCTGGAGGTCTCCGCAGCCGGGAGCCTGGCCTTGACCCGCAGTTGGCGGACGCTGGCCCGCGCGTGTGGACTGGGCCGTCGGTGCACCCTGCATTTCAAGTTTGACGGCGATGCCACCCTCTACGTGAGGGTGTTTGGGGAAGATGGTCTCCGCGCAGGGTGCTGCCCTGAGGACGACAACCGCGGCCGGGGACCCAGCCCCGGCGATGACGGAGAGGACAACGCTTGTGTGATTGGCGGCGCTCAGGGTTCCCCAAGCTTCACCGGTTCTTCTTCAGGCGGCGACTCTTCTAGCAGTGGCCGCGGTCAGCCTCCGCGCCGTCGTACCTGTTTGGGAGGTGGTAGCGCGTCTGCCCGCCGTCACGCCTCGGTGAAGCACGAGAGGGAGTCTGCTTGAGCGCTGGAGGCAGCTCGAGTCTTCCCTGCAGGCCGGTGTGAGGCGAGCTGCGCCTGATTTGCTCTTTCTTTTCCTTTTTCCTGCGTAAAAAGACAGTAGCGTGAAGCCCCGCGGGGGCATGTTTGGGTTATTGCTGTTAATCATCGCTTTGCTTCCGTTATCATGCCTTCCGGCTACGTGGCCGCGCGTGGATAGTTCCCGGCCCCAGCGGTGGGGGGGCGATCGACCCAGGCCCTGTGTTCGTGTCACGGTGCCCGTGGGGCACGGACTGGAGGGGTGCTCCTGTAATGGACCCAGGTCGCGGAACCTTTGAACGACTAGGACAGAAACACTCACGAGGGCGCTCGGCTGCCCCCCTCACGAGGCCTTGCATAAGAGAAATCGAGGCAGGAGAGTGAAAAGGCGAAGAACCACAAGTCAAAGACGATAACAGCTTCAACAAAACTTCGAATGAGAATGAACAAGCCAACTGCGGAAAGCAAATGAAAAAGCCGCGTCCAGCACCTAATCTAGTCTTCGACGTCTTCTCACCAGCGCGGAGCTAAGTGCTGCCACTGGGCGTGGGAGGGAGCCCCAGGGCCTGAGGCCGGCGCTCCTGAGACTCCGGGGAGTGTACAGCCCCAACTCATTATTACGTGAGAGTGTCACGGGCGGCGAGCTTCACAGGCGTTGGCCTTCTTCACAGGCTCCGGGCCTTTCTTGGGGGAAGCAAGCTTCACGGGCATTTGCCCTCTTCACAGGCCCTGGGCCTTTTCCAAAACGCGACAGCTTCACAGGCATTCGCCTTCTTCACAGGCTCTGGGCCTTTTCCAAAAAGGATAATCTTCACAGGCATTCGCCTTCTTCACAGGCTCTGGGCCTTTTCCAAAAAGGATAATCTTCACAGGCATTCGCCTTCTTCACAGGCTTTGGGCCTTTTCCAAAAAGGATAATCTTCACAGGCATTCGCCTTCTTCACAGGCTCTGGGCCTTTTCCAAAAAGGATAATCTTCATAGGCGTTCGCCTTCTTCACAGGCTTTGGGCCTTTTCCAAAAAGGATAATCTTCATAGGCATTCACCTTCTTCACAGGCTCTGGGCCTTTTCCAAAAAGGATAATCTTCACAGGCATTCGCCTTCTTCACAGGCTCTGGGCCTTTTTAGGGGTAGAACCTCCGGAGGTGCTGGATGTTCCATGCGTTTTGGACCGGCACCCCCTCCTGAGTCTCCAAGCGTGCGGAGCCAGGCCAGGAAACATGAACAACCTTGAACGGGCCCTCCCACATGGGAGAGAGCTTGTGCAGTCCCTCCCTGGAGAGAACCCGCCTGAGCACGAGGTCTGCTACCTCGAGAGTTCTGGGCGGATGTTGCGGCAGTGATATCGTCGCAGTGCTTGTTGGTACCTCGCCGCTTGCAGCGCGGCTTCTCGGCGACGTTCCTCCCCCAGCACGAGGTCCATCCCCCGCATGGCGTCCTGCCACGCCTCGTCGAACGCCAGGACCCGTGCGGAGCGACGTCTGACCTCGTGAGGGAGGACCGCTTCAGCTCCGTAGGCCAGGAAGAACGGGGTCTCTCCAGTCGGCTTGGTCGCGGTTGTGCGGATGGACCACAACACGGACTGAAGCTCATCGTACCAACCTCTGCCGTAGGCCTCCAGCTTCTTCTTGAACGTCCTGGTGTTGAGGCCCCTCAGGATCTCTGCGTTGGCTCGCTCGGCCTGGCCGTTGCTTCGGGGGTGCGCGACCGAAGCGTAGCATATCTGCGTTCCAAGGTTAGCACAGTATGTTTTGAAGAGGTTACTGGTGAACTGTGAACCGTTGTGTGTGATGATGCGGTTCGGCACCCCGAACCGGCTCATGATGCCCCTGATGAACTTGACTGCGGAACCCGCGGGGAGCTCTCCATCCTTGATGCAGTATGCCGTGGCCAGCCGTGCCACATGCTCCGCTTCCTCCTCCTTCTCCGGCAGGGTCCCTTGTGTTAAGTAACTCCAGAGCTCCGTGATCCAGTACCCCTCCTGAGGCTCCATCGTCAGGAGCAGGCGTGCTCCCGAGGCCGGGCCACAGACCGGGGCTCCTGAGGCAGGTGGCTGGGGGAGCTCCTCCTGAGGCTGAGAAGTGTTTGACAATGACGGCAGGGCTGAGGGCTTGAAGAGCCGCTCCTCGAAGACGCCAGGCTCCTGAGGTAACCGCCTGGACGCCCGTTTGGCGACGTCGTCGACCTCCTGATTGGTGCCACGGGGAACATGCTGCAACTCCAACCCCCAGAACTGCTTCTCCATCCTGCGGACCTCCGCAAGGTAGGCTTCCATGTGCTCATCTTTCGGCTCGTACACCTTGTTGGAGAAATTGACTAGGAGCTGCGAATCACCCTTGATGGTGAGGCGTTTCACCCCCACAGCAGCTGTGGCCTTCAAGCCCGCTATTAGACCTTCATACTCCGCTATGTTGTTGGAGACCTTTTCACCTTGCTGGAAACAGAGCTGTACAGCGTAGTAGAGCTTGTCCTGAGTGGGTGATATAAGCACCACCCAAGCCCTAGCGCCATGCCTAGAGAACGCCCCATCGAAGTACATGACCCAGCCTTCCGGCGCCTCGCTTCCCGGGGAGAGGGATCGATCCTCTCGGCCTTGAGGCCTGGTGCCTCCATCCATTCTGCCACAAAATCCACTAATGCTGCTCCCTTGATGACTCTGGTCATGCTGAATTCGAGCTGAAACGCTTGCGGTTCTATGTTCCACTCAGCGACCCTTCCAGCTGAGTTAGGGCTCCTGAGCACTCTCTCCAAGGGGTATGACGAGGCGACCTTGATGGGGTGGCCCTGAAAATAGTGCCGCAGCTTGCGCGAGGCCACCAGTAGCGCGAGGAGGAGCTTCTGAGGCATGGGGTACCGTGCCCTCGTGTCCCGCAACACCGTGCTGACAAAGTACACTTGGTGCTCAACGAGGTTGGGTGCGTCAGTGCTGGTGGCGCCCTCCGAAGACCATGGCGCCTCCTAAGGCAGGCCATCTGGGAGAGGGGCCTCTTCCGCCTCCGGTGCACTCCTCTGCGGCGGTTGATCCTCCCCAGCAGCGGTGGCGGTTTCTATGGGCCTTCCTTGTTCCTGTTTTGCCTTGTCCCGGGCTGCTGTTGTGGTTCTGATTCGACGCTCCTCCCTAACCGCCACCAGGGATGCGCTGGCGGAGTTGGGAGTGGCGGCGAGGTAAAGCACCAGGGGCTCTTGAGGGCGCGGAGCCAACATGACCGGAGGGCTGGTCAGGTATCTCTTGAGATCTTGGAACGCCTTGTCGGCCTCTTCAGTCCATTCAAAGGGCCCCTTTTTCTTCATTAGTTGGAAGAAGGGCAGTGCTCGCTCCCCCAACTTGGAGATGAAGCGCCCTAGCGCGGTCACGCGCCCAGTGAGCTTCTGCATTTCTCTGAGGGTCTTTGGAGGGCTCATGTCCTCGACCGCTTTGACCTTTTCTGGATTAGCCTCGATGCCTCGGTGGGACAGGAGGAAACCCAAGAGCTTACCCGAGGGGACTCCGAACACACACTTCTCTGGGTTGAGCTGCAAGTTCACTGCGTCGAGGCTCGCGAAGGTTTCCTCCAGCTCTTGTATCAGGGTCCTGGCCTCCCGAGACTTCACCACAATGTCATCGACGTAAGCCTCAACATTCTTCCCGAGCTGTGGGCCCAAGGTGATGTGCATCAGCCGCTGAAAGGTCGCCCCTGCGTTATGCAGCCCAAATGGCATGCATGTGTAGCAGTACACCCCACACGTGGTTAGGAAGGCTGTCTTTTCGACGTCTTCTACCGCCATCTTGATCTGGTGATACCCAGAGAAGGCATCCAAGAAGCATAGTAGGTCGCATTCTGCGGTGGAATCAACGATCTGGTCGATGCGGGGGGAGCGGGAACGGATCTTGCGGGCATGCCTTGTTGAGGTTGGTGAAGTCGACACACATGCGCTCCTTCCCTCCCTTCTATGGCACAACGACAGGGTTGGCCAACCAATCCGGGTATCGTACCTCGCGTATGACCCCAGCGGCCTCTAGTTTGTGGGTCGCTTAGAGATGAAGGCCTGCTTTTCTGTGGACTGCCGCCTTGCCTTCTGCTTCACAGGGCGCACGTTGGGGCACACGTTGAGATGATGCTCGATTACGCTCCTAGGGATCCCCGCCAACTGGTCAGGCTCCCAAGCGAATACCTTCTTGTTCGCGCGCAGGAACTTGACCAGGGCCTCCTCCTGCTCGGGCTCGAGGTTGGCGCCTATGGTGAAAGTGGCGTTGGTGCACCCGTCCTCATCGACGGGTATCTTCTTGGTTTCTGCCTTGTCTTGGGTGAACAACTATTTCTTCTTGGCGGGTGCAGCCCCCTTGGGCTCGGGGGTCTCCGAGTCGGCAGGCTGTGCCGACGCCGCCATCTTGAAGACGAGCTTGAGCACTCGCAGCGCGTCTCTGGTGTCCCCATGCACGGTGATGACACCGCTACTCCCGGGCATCTTCATGAGGTTGTATGCCGGGTGCGTCGCGGCCATGAACTGGGCCAGCGCTGGATAGCCGAGGATGGCGTTGTAGGGGAGGCCGATGGGGGCGATGTCGAAGTTTACCAGCTCCGTGCGGAAGTTGTCGTAGGTACCGAAGGTTACTGGGAGTCGGAACTGTCCCAAGGAGCTGGATGACCGGCCCCCAATGCCTGAGAAGGGCCGGCTGGGTTGTAGCCGTTCCAGGGGTATGCAGAGGAGGTTGAAGGCCTCAACCGAGAGCACGCTGAGGCCCAAGCCGCCATCGATGAGAGTTCTGGTGACGGCCACCTGGTAGATGGTGGAGGTGCACAACATGGGGAGCGCACCCGAGCAGGCCGAGTTGGAGGGGTGGTCCTCCGAGCTGAAGGCCAGGCCGGCCTTGGGCGCCGCCCGGTCCGGGAGAGCCCCTGCCGCGTGGAAGCGGCGCTGACCCGGCGGATGAACGGCTTGACGTGGTGACTTGCAGGCGGCGCCTGCGAGCCGCCCAGGAGGGCTGCGATGACCGGGGGTGTTGGTGTAGCGTGGTGGGCGAGCAAGAGGCCGCAGAGCTCTTCCCAAGAGGCCACAGAGGCTGCCGGTAGGTGGAGCAGCCATGCACGAGGAGCGCCGGTGAGGGCCATGGGAAGCCAGTTGGCCATGACCCTATCATCACCTCCAGCTTCGAGGATGGCCTCCTCGTACGCCAGCAAGAAGGCCAGCGGATCAGTCGCGCCGCTGTAGCGCGGCGGCGTCGTTGGCTTGAACTTGTCCGGCCACCGAACCCGTTGCAGGGCTGGGGCCAGGGCTCGGAGCCCCTGGCCCCCGTGCTGGCGCCGGCGGCCGGAGCGGGCGACGCGCTACTCATCGCGAGGCAGGTCGTGGCGGTGGCGGAAGGGAAAGCTCCGGTGCACCCCTACCTGGCGCGCCAAATGTCAGATTTCGGGTTCCGGCGGACCCTTGAGGTTCGAACACTGGGGTGCGCGCGGAGATTTCGCCTTCTACCTGCCTGCACCCCACCGCCTCGCTAAGATCTGAGCTATGGAAAGAACAGCACAAGAGACACAGGGTTTATACTAGTTCGGGCAACCATTGTGGTGTAATACCCTACTCTAGTTTGTGGTGTGGTGGATTGCCTCTTGGGTTGATGATGATGAGCAATACAAGGAAGAACAGCCTCGCGAGGGTCTATTCTTGGCTGGGGCGATGAACTGCTAGGAGGAGTTCAGTCACCCTTCTCTCTGTGTGTGTGTGTGTGTGTGATGCTACTTGATCCGGTCCCAGCTTGTTTCTGGATTGGCCGATCGCCTCTACCCTAGGGGTGGCTAGTCCTATTTATAGGCAAAGGCCCTGGGCCTCTTCCCAAATATTGAGCGGCAAGGGCGCCAACAATTGGCCATTTTGAAGGGGAACATCTGGTACACTTATCCTGACTAAAGTTGGTCCTCGCCTGCCAAAGGCTCTGGTGGTGATGCTGGCTTGGGCTCCACAATGACTTCCTCCCTGCCGTTGGGCTGGTCTTGGTCTCGTTGCACCGAAACGGGTGCCTTTGCTTGATGCTCTTGTCGGTGTTCTGGGAACGGGGGTCCCCAGACTTGCCTGCCTGCAGCCTGCGGCGTGGCTCAAAGAGGGCCCAGCACGGCCCATCTTCATCAACACGGACCCAAGACCCTCGCGAGGGGCCAAGCCTCGCGGGGCGGACGACACGAAGCTTCCTCAGGCACGGCCTCATCGGGCTTTCTCGCGAGGAGGCGGAGAGATCAAGGCGGGGTACCTCACGAGGCGCCCATGACACTAGCCATAACGACCGAGGGCGCCAGCCCGCGCAGTGTACTCCCTTTCCCCTTTGGTGCAAAGGGAGCAAGCTCAGACGAGAGGATCAAGCAAAGGCACCCATTTGGGTGCAACGAGACCAAGACCAACTCCACGACAAGGAAGGAGTCATTGTGGAGCCCAAGCGAGCGTCATCACCGGAGCCTTTGGCAGGCGAGGACCAACTTTAGTCAGGATAAGTGTACCAGATGTTCCCCTTCAAAATGTCCAATTGTTGGCGCCCTTCCCGCTCAATATTTGGGAAGAGGCCCAGGGCCTTTGCCTATAAATAGGGCTAGCCACCCTAGGGAGAGAGGGGACGGATCAATTAGCTATCAGAGAGAGAGAGAAGGGCGACTGAACCCCTCTAGCAGTTCATCGCCCCAGCCAAGAACAGGCCCTCGCGAGGCTGTTCCTCCTTGTATTGTTCGTCATCAGCCCAAGAGGCAATCCACCACACCACCACACTAGAGTAGGGTATTACACCACATTGGTGGCCCGAACCAGTATAAACTCTGCGTCTCTTGTGTTTTTCTTCTCGTAGCTTAGATCCTTGCGAGGCGGAGGGGTACGGATAGGTAGGAAGCGTAATCTCCGCGCGCACCCCAGAGTTCGAACCTCAAGGGTCTGCCGGAACCCGAAATCCGACATTTGGCGCGCCAGGTAGGGGTGCGCCGGAATCCATCTTCCACCACTTCGTGCCCTGCCGCGTCGTCATCACCATGTCCGGCGACCAGGCGGGCAACCCAGATCCATGGGCGGCGTGGCCTGCTCGCACAGAGCCGCTCGCCTCGGGCGACCCCGTGCCCCGGGCAGGTCGCGGTCCGCAGGGCGTTGCGGGTCGCGGGCGATGCGGACAAGCTTCGACGGCCCTCACGCCGCGGCAGGCGCGGTCGGCAGCAAGGGCCTCTAATCACGCCGCGACCACGACGCCGTACACCAGCTGGGAGCAGGCGAACTCAAGGGCCGCGCTCACGGTGGCCCGAGAGCTGCTACAGTGCAGGCTGCTGGAAGGCGGACGCGACGTGCTGCTGGAGCGAGTCACCGAGCTCCTGGGCTTCGCCGCCTCGGAGGCTGACCCCTTCTGCACCCAGCTCCCGCCTCAAGCCCAGGGCGGCTCACGCGGGGGCTTCGCTCACGCCCGCGGGCTCCAAGGCTACCCCAACACCGGCGAGGCTGTCAGCACCGGACCGGCGGCGACGCTACCACCGCCCCCAGTCCGTGAAGAAGAAGGACACGACGCAACCCACAATCTCAGTGGACAGCCACGCTTCCACCCCCCAGTGGGCGCTTCGAGCGGAGCTGCATGGCGCGCGGAGCACTACGGCATGGCCTTCGGGATGACGGCGCCAGAAGAATACGTGCCCCACATGATGGATCAAAGGCACCCTCACGAGGGCGAACAAGGCTCGCTCCTCAGCCCAGGCTGGGAGAACGAGGAACCAGAAGCTGAGCCCTTCTAGGGGCCCAGGGATGGCCCCACCGGTCACACTGGAAGCAACATTATCGGGTACGCTACTTCCTCAGGAACAGGCGTATACTAATCATGGATCTCAGGAGATGCAGGTCGCCACAGCGGGGAGCTGCCCTGCTCCCGCGGTCTCCTACCCCTCGGGAGGAGGGCGCAGGGAGCTGCAGGAGAGGGGCAGAGATCCGACATCACCACCGCGGCGTTCGGAGCAAGGCGTTCTCAGGAGGTAGCGGAGGACCCGTGGTCGTCGGGGGAACCGTTGGCGACCGCTCTACCCCATCAGCGGCGTCCTGGTTTCCGGTCGTCGTTGATGGCACTAGATTGTGGTGCAAGGCAGGGTCCTCGTCTGGCGATATGAAGCAAGGCCGGTACCTGTGAAGAAGGCCCAGTGCCTGTGAAGCTCGCCGCCCCGTGACACTCTCACGTAATAATGAGTGGGGCTGTACACGCCCCGGAGTCTCAGGGGTGCCGGCCTCAGGCCCTGGGGCTCCCTCCCACGCCCAGTGGCAGCACTTAGCTCCGCGCTGGTGAGAAGACGTCCAAGACTAGACTAGGTGCCGGACGCGGCCGTTTGTCTGCTTTCATTGCTTTTCCCTTTGGTTGTAATCCCCCCCCCCCCCCCCGCTGGATTTAAGTTGGATTCGAATTTGAGATTTACGTGTGTTCGGGGAAGGGGTGCTTAGTGAAAGTGCAACTATCCCTATGTGGTTTTGGTAATTCATAACAACATATAGCTCATTGAGCTAATGATATTCCAAGATAACTATTTCAGGAAAGCTCAATGATTGGCATGGCATGAATGGTGAAAGTGGAACCCTCAAAATACTAAGGACAAAGGATTGGCTCAAGCTCAAAAGCTCAAGACTCTTCATTTTACATTTTAGTGATCCAAGATCACATTGAGTCCATAGGAAAAGCCAATACTCTCAAGGAGGGATGAGGTGTTGCTTAATGAGCTCTTTGCCTTATGTGCTTAATGATATGCTCCAAAATCCTCAACTACTTTCCCATATACACATATGACCTAAACCCTAAGCCAAACTCGGTCATACCGATTCTTTCTATCCGGCGCCACCGAGTCTTCATATGTCGTAAGCCACTGCCAAAACCCTAGCAAATCGGTTTCACCGATAGGGATCTCGGTCTCACTGAGATGGAATTGCAATCTCTCTGTTTCCTTTTCGTAACTTTTCGGTCTCATCGAAAGAGCGGATCGGTCCCACGGAGATTGCAATGCAAACTATCTGTTTCCCTTTTGTAACTTTTCGGTCTCACCGAAAGAGCAAATCGGTCCCACCGAGTTTGCCTGACCAACTCTCCGGTTAGCTAATTACCAAATCGGTCTCACCGAGTTTGTGTAATCGGTCTCACGGAGATTACGTTATGCCCAAACCCTAACCATATCGGTCCTATCGAGATGCATGTCAGTCCCACCGAAAAACTCTAACGGTCACTAGGTTTACCTTTTCGGTCCGACCGAGTTTGTTGATTCGGTCCCACCGAGATTGGTAAATTGTGTGTAACGGTTGGATTTTAAGTGGAGGCTATATATACCCCTCCACCTCCTCTTCATTCGTGGAGAGAGCCATCAGAACACATCTACACACCCAACTCATATGTTCTAAGAGAGAACCACCTACTCATGTGTTGAGACCAAGATATTCCCTTCCTACCATATGAATCTTGATCTCTAGCCTTCCCCAAGTTGCTTTCCACTCAAATCTTCTTTCTACCAAATCCAAATCCTGTGAGAGAGAGTTGAGTGTTGGGGAGACTATCATTTGAAGCACAAGAGCAAGGAGTTCATCATCAACACACCATTTGTTACTTCTTGGAGAGTGGTGTCTCCTAGATTGGCTAGGTGTCACTTGGGAGCCTCCGACAAGATTGTGGAGTTGAACCAAGGAGTTTGTAAGGGCAAGGAGATCGCCTACTTCGTGAAGATCTACCGCTAGTGAGGCAAGTCCTTCGTGGGCGATGGCCATGGTGGGATAGACAAGGTTGCTACTTCATGGACCCTTCGTGGGTGGAGCCCTCCGTGGACTCGCGCAACCGTTACCCTTCGTGGCTTGAAGTCTCCACTAACGTGGATGTAGGATAGCACCACCTATCCGAACCATGGGAAAAACATCCGTGTCTCCAATAGCGTTTGAATTCTCCAAACCCTTCCCTTTACATTCTTGCAAGTTGCATGCTTTAGTTTCCGCTGCCTATATACTCTTTGCATGCTTGCTTGAATTGTGTGATGATTGCTTGACTTATCCTAAAGTTGCTAAAATCTGCCAAGAACTAAAATTGGGAAAAGGCATTGCTTTTATTTGGTCAAGTAGTCTAATCACCCCCCCCCCCCTCTAGACATACTTCCGGTCCTACAAGTGGTATCAGAGCTTTGGTCTCCATTTGCTTTGATTTCCATAGCTTTTGGTGGTCGTAACCTTGGTTTCACAACCTAGGAGAGTATGGCGTCTAGTGAGGGAAATTATCACCGTAGAGGTCCTTACTTTGATGGTACTAACTTTGCTAGTTGGAAACATAAAATGAAAATGCATATTCTTGGACATAACCTAGCCGTTTGGGCTATTGTGTGTGTTGGCTTGCAAGGTGACTTCTTCGACGGAAAAGAACCAAACCGTGAAGCTACCGCGGATGAGTTGAAGATGCTACAATACAACGCTCAAGCTTGTGATATTCTCTTCAACGGATTGTGCCCCGAAGAATCCAACAAAATCAGCCATCTTGAGAATGCAAAGGAAATTTGGGATACTTTGATTGATATGCACGAGGGTACCGACTCCGTCAAGAAATCCAAATTGGATGTGCTTCAAAGTCAACTTGACAAGTTCAAAATGAAGGATGGTGAAGGTGTCGCTGAAATGTACTCTAGGCTTGCTCTCATCACAAATGAGATTGCCAGCTTAGGGAGTGAAGAGATGACCGACAGATTCTTCATCAAGAAGATCCTAAGAGCCTTGGATGGAAAATATGATACCGTGTGCACATTGATCCAAATGATTCCCAATTACAAAGATCTCAAGCCAACGGAAGTCATTGGAAGAATTGTTGCTCATGAGATGTCACTCAAGGATAAAGAGGAACTTCACAACAAATCTAGTGGTGCTTACAAAGCCTCATGTGAAGCCCCCACATCATCAAGTGAGAAACAAAACTTCAATGAAGAACTGAGCTTAATGGTGAAGAACTTCAACAAGTTCTACAAGAGTAGAAGCAAAGATAGAAGCTCCAAGTCAAGGTCCTACAATGACAAAAGATCTTCTAGTCGAGAGCGAAACTGCTACAATTGTGGAAGACCCGGACACTATTCCAATGAGTGTACGGCTCCCTACAAAAGAAGAGAAGATTCTCCAAAAAGAAGAAGCAAAAGAGAGGAATCACCATCACGAGAGAGAAGGAGTAGAGATGATCGTTATGAACGAAGATACTCACGGAGAAGCAAGGATTCGGAAAGGAAGGAAAAATCATCAAGGAGCTACACAAAACGAAGACATCAAGCTCATGTTGGTGAATGGGTATCCGGCTCCGACTCCGACAACCACTCCGAGAGAAGTTATCACTCCGACTCCGAATATACTCAAGATGAAGGTGTTGCCGATCTAGCACTTGTGTCAACCAACTCCTACGACATATTTGATTCACCAAATGGAGGAATTGGAAGATGTTTCATGGACAAAGGTCCTAAGGTAACTCATCCTGAGTATGTAGATTTTAATAGTGATGAAGATGACTTGTTAGGCGATGATGATTTACTTGTTGACAACTCTAGTGATGAATCCTATGATGAAACATCAATTAATCATGCTAAAACGAATGACAATGATAAGGAGAAAATTTAGGCTCTAACTAAAGAACTAATTACTCTTAAGTTAGCTCATGAAACTATCTTCGAAGATCATCGAGAACTTTTAAGGGCTCATGAGAAGTTACGCTTTGAAAATCTCAATCTTGAGCAAGAGCATGAGCTTTTAAAGGCAATCAATGATGATCTCCGCAAGAAAAG
This sequence comes from Aegilops umbellulata, assembly GCA_032464435.1. Classification (NCBI taxonomy): domain Eukaryota; kingdom Viridiplantae; phylum Streptophyta; class Magnoliopsida; order Poales; family Poaceae; genus Aegilops; species Aegilops umbellulata. Next base: position 229,644,178 of record CP136055.1, on the reverse strand, counting down.
TTCTTCTTACATTGCCAAACATTTACTCTTATCCACTTACATGCCTCAAGTCAAGCCTAGTAACAAGAACAAGAAAGATTCTTCTTCTAGTAGTAACAATGATCATGTTAAATCCAATATTGTTGCTTCTAGTAGTTATCTTGATTCCACTAATGATTCTCTTAGCCAAGTTACACTTCAGCAAGAAAATAGCATATTGAAGGAAATCATAGAGAAAGGAGTGTACAAAAGCCTTGCCGGAAGTAAGCAATTCGAGGAGATTGTACGCAAGCAAGGAAGGCATCGGAAGAATCAAGGTGTTGGTTTTGAACGAAAGTTCAATGCCAATGGATTCGAGTGGGAAGAAGATCAATACCCCAAGACAAAGTTTGTTCCTCAACAAGAGAAGTATGACCCAACTTCTTTCAAGGGGACACAAACTCAAGATGATCTTCCACCACAAGACTACAAGCAAAAAGGCAAGGACAAGCTTCAAGAGGAAATAGATGCATTTGAAGAAGCTCCTAAGACCTTAGTCAAGTGGATTCCCAAGAATACTTCAAGTTCCACTTCATCAAGTACGACTACAACTCCAAGGATTCCCATCAAGATGGTATGGATCCAAAAGAAGAAGAACTAGAGAGTTCTTGAGGGTGACTCCACCAACAAACTTCACTCTTATCATTTTGGCAAGAACAAGTGCAATCAACTTCCACATCTTGCACGAGTTCAAGGAGTCACAAACCCTCTTGTTGGTAAGTCAAGGGACAAGGTAACCTAAAAGCTTTCATAGACATCATCTTGTATGTGCATCACTCTATGTCTATGGATATACTTGCTTGTTCCTTGTGGGACTAGCCCATGTAGGTATTGAAAGTGCAATTCACTCAAAAGGATAGCTCCAAGTAATCTACATCAACATTGAGCATCCACATCTTCAACATCTACAGGAAGTCATCATCGACAAAACCCAAGGTTAGTTCATCCCTCTTCGGGGGGATATCACATCTAGGGGGAGCTTTACTCTAAGACTTGAGCTAAAGCGACTTTAATGATGTGAACACAACAATGCTTTATGTAAAAGTGGTAACCCCACTTGAGCCTAAACTATGAGTATGACCTATGATCAAATGTTCTCATTTGACTCCTAAGTCAATATACTCATATATAGATGACCTAGTCATCGCCAATTGCTTGATAGATGCTAGAATTGGTTGTGCATGTTTTGTCACATATTTCAATTGCCATATTATTGTGTGAGCATGTTGGTTGCATATTTTACTCATTCGAGGACATCCACTTCTTGTTTTGATTGTTTGGTTTTATTGTTCTTTTGCCAAGTGGATGGACAAGAATGCCTAAGAACCCCCTCTAGCTATCTATGCTTTTCTCATCTCAAACTCTATTCATGCTACATCACAAAATTCATCAAGTCAGATTTGAACCACTCTGTGTGAGGAGCACTCGGAGTCCCCGATTCGTCATAGACTTAAACTTCCAAAACCTCTTTGTGATTTTCGGTCTGACCGATGCCCCACTTTCGGTCCTACCGAGATCATCAAGTTGATCTAAGTTTTTAATCTCGGTGCAACCGATTTGAACTATTCGGTCACACTGAGTTGCAATAACTGTACACAGTTTTGCATCTCGGTGCCACCGAGTTGTTCCACTCAGTCACACCGACAGGGTCGGGCTATATATAGACACGGGCAAAATTTTGGAAATTTCTCCGAACCTCTTCGCCCGCGCCATAGCTCACTCTGCCGACGTGGTCTCCGGATCGTCTCCTCGCCGCCAGCAGCCTCCAGTCGCTGGTCTCCGTCGCCGTCAACAGGAATCAACCCCGCCGTTGCCGCCGTAGCGAGTCTCCGCCGAACTAGGGTACGGACTCGATCTTTGTGCTATTCCCCAATCCGATTCCTAGCACATTGTGATCATAATGATTCTTGCCACGTTTGATAAACTTCTATCCAGTCAAAGAACTCGTAGATTAGTTTTGATTCGAAAATTTTAGGGTTAGGTTTTCGCCGAAGCCATCTCGGACCCACCGAGTTGAAAAACTCGGTCCCACCGATTTGGCCTATGCCATTGCACAAGTGAAACTCGGTCTGACCGAGTGTAACTAATCGGTGTGATCGATTTTTGAACTTTGTGAAACCCTAGCAGTCTCGGTGCCACCGAACTGTGACTCGGTCTGACCGAGTTCACTAGTTTAGGTTCCAAAAACTTCTTCGGTATCACCGAGTTTATAAATTGATAGATCCGAGATGCTTTCTGTGGGAAACTAAAACTAAGTTTTTGAATCATTCTTTTTGCAAAAATCTCTGCATTTTGTGATGCTCATCCACTCTACCTCATCTATAAACTATTCACAGGGGTCAGCAGTCAGCAGTCAGCTTGTTCATCATGTCAGATCAAAGTGATAGTCAGAATCAGTCAGAGCAGCTTGTGCACATGAGTGAGGGCACTAGTCCCTCCAGTTCCTCAGATGATGGCAGCAGGAGCACCCCTAGCAATCTGCCAAAAGCTGCCACAAGACAGAGAAAGAAGACAACTTCAGACTCAGAGGATGAAGATTATGTGGCAGAGGAAGAGGCAACTTCCAAGAGAGTTGTGCTGAAGAAAGAATATGGCTCAGCTGCAGCCATCAAGCCAGGCATGCACAAAAAGGCACCTGCTAGAAGAGTTCCAACCTCCAAGCCAAGGAAGCTGTGCCTGAGGAAACTATGAAGCTCACTATGGAATCTGAAGAAGAAGATGATGGCCAGGGCAAGAAAAAGAAGAGAGCTAGAACAACCACTACCAGAGTTGTTGGCAAGCCCTCTATGAGGAAAGATTCTTCTTCAGAAGAAGAAGAAGGTGTTGCACCAGCACCTAAGGCACCCAAGCTGATGGGTGATGCCATTAGATCAGGAGCAGCTTCATCTAAGCCAAAGTAAGCCCCCAAGTCTGCTTCCAAGGCCGAGCCAGCTCCAAAGCCAAAACCAAAGAGGAATACTAGGAGCATCCCAGCTACTGAGAAAAACAAGGCCCCAGTGCGTGAACCTGCAGAAGAAGAGGAAGGCCAAGTGCTAAGAAAGTTGAAGCCCAAGATCCCAGACCACAATGATGCTCATCCTGTGGCTGAGGATATGAAAATCAGGAGAGACTCTGGATTGAGAAAATGGAGAGCAGAGGATCCCTATGCTACCAGGAGAAGGACTGCTGTAGACTACAGGTTCCATACTAAGGAACAACAGGACTTCTATGAGACAGTCTTGTTAGACAAGAAGCCCATTGTATGTGACATGAGATGGGTCGATTGGCAATACATCAAGGACAGTGAAGAGCACTACCCTGGAGTGCAAGATAGCTTCAGAGCTTGTGGAGTAGCAGACTTTGTTGGGCAGAAGCTCACAAAGTGGAATGAGGAACTTATCATGCAGTTCTACTCCACAGCACACTTTTACCCAGATGGAAGGATCACATGGATGTCTGAAGGTACGAGGTACCAATCAACTGTTGCTGAGTGGGCACAGCTTATCAATGCCCCAGAGGAAAATGAAGATGACTTGGATGTCTATGCCAAGAAGAAGATGGACCACAACTCCATGATCAACATGTACAAAGAGATCCCTGACAAGGCACTTGAAACTTTCAAGTATGGATCTGTACACTATCTTCTATTAGGATTGCCAACCATCAATTGGATCTTAAGGCACAGTCTGTTGCCCAAGTCAGGTGATCACAAGATGATCAGAGGCCATGCAATCAATTTGCTTCATATCTTTGATGTGCCTCAGAAGTTCAAAGTCATGAGCCTTATGATAGAAACAATCAAGAGGACTACAGCAGACCAGAAGGGGAGCTGTGGATATGCCCCTCAGATCTAGGAACTGATCAACTCCAAGATGGGCACTGGCATATATCTTTTGGATAAGGAACATCAGCCTATACATCCTGATTTTGAAGACAATTAGGTTGTGATGAACAAAGATGAACCATCTTCAGCCCATGCACAAGCACAGAAGGAGAAGGCAAGGAAGGAGAAAGCTGCAAGGATGCCAACTCAAGAGGAGGCATCTGAATACTTCTTGAAAACCAAGCAAGAGCAGCTTAGTTACCTGATTGCATCCACCCTGCGGATTGAGAAAGGCTTGGCCAACCTAACTCAGAACCAGGCAAGCTTAGAGAGAATCGTAGAACAGAAGTTCTATGACTTGGATATGAAGGTGACAGAGATTCAGACTGCAGTGGAGCAACTCCAAGATGACATGCAGGAGAGGAGAGGGAAGACAACGGCAGATGCATTTGCCAGAGTGCCACGAGGTCCAAGGTCGTCTGCAGTGCCAGTTCCTGACACAAGAGCAACCGCCTCAGCACCAGCCGCAGCACCAACCCAACCTGCTCCAGCATCCACTTCAGCTCCAACTCCAACGGCATCTACGGAAGCCTTCGTCCTTGGAGTGATCCAGACTCCACCACCACCTGAAGATCAAGCCTGAGTGTCGATCTAGCACTATGCATTTTCTAGGAACTTTTTTGTAACTTGTTGCCAAAGGGGGAGAAAACTGTATAGATCATAGGCTTCGAGAGAGAGAGAGAGAGAGAGAGAGAGAGAGAGAGTGTTGTTTTTTTCTCTCTTGGTTTATTTGGTGGTTTTTCAAACATTGGTTGCTTTTGGTTGAGATACTTTGATATGCTTGTGAGACATTGACGATCATGTGTTTGATCATAAGCTACACTTATGCATGCTTGATATATCTTATCTATCTTATGTGATCATTCACTTTGCCTTGATGAAGAGTGCATGTATTTCATTATTAATCATTTTGAGGGCTCCACCAAGATGTATGTGACATGGAAGAGTAACCCATAATTCTAATTTCTTGTGCATTTGCAGTCCAAAGCAAATTTTAAATATGCACAAATTTAGGTGGAGCTCTTACTTATCACACACTTCTCAAAGCGACGATGCAATTCATTCTTATTATCATTTGTCGAAGCTTTGATCTATGTGTTGTCATCAATTACCAAAAAGGGGGAGATTGAAAGTGCAACTATCCCTAGGTGGTTTTGGTAATTCATAACAACATATAGCTCATTGAGCTAATGATATTCCAAGATAACTATTTCAGGAAAGCTCAATGATTGGCATGGCATGAATGGTGAAAGTGGAACCCTCAAAATACTAAGGACAAAAGATTGGCTCAAGCTCAAAAGCTCAAGACTCTTCATTTTACATTTTAGTGATCCAAGATCACATTGAGTCCATAGGAAAAGCCAATACTGTTAAGGAGGGATGAGGTGTTGCTTAATGAGCTCTTTGCCTTATGTGCTTAATGATATGCTCCAAAATCCTCAACTACTTTCCCATATCCACATATGACCTAAACCCTAAGACAAACTCGGTCATACCGATTCTTTCTATCCGGCGCCACCGAGTCTTCATATGTCATAAGCCACTGCCAAAACCCTAGCAAATCGGTTTCACCGATAGGGATGTCGGTCTCACCGAGATGGAATTGCAATCTCTCTGTTTCCTTTTCGTAACTTTTCGGTCTCACCGAAAGAGCGGATCGGTCCCACCAAGATTGCAATGCAAACTCTCTGTTTCCCTTTTGTAACTTTTCAGTCTCACCGAAAGAGCAAATCGGTCCCACCGAGTTTGCCTGACCAACTCTCTAGTTAGCTAATTACCAAATCGGTCTCACCGAGTTTGTGTAATCGGTCTCACCGAGATTACGTTATGCCCAAACCCTAACCATATCGGTCCTACCAAGATGCATGTCAGTCCCACCGAAAAACTCTAACGGTCACTAGGTTTACCTTTTCGGTCCGACCGAGTTTGTTGATTCGGTCCCACCGAGATTGGTAAATTGTGTGTAATGGCTGGATTTTAAGTGGAGGCTATATATACCCCTCCACCTCCTCTTCATTCGTGGAGAGATCCATCAAAACACATCTACACTTCCAACTCATATGTTCTGAGAGAGAACCACCTACTCATGTGTTGAGACCAAGATATTCCATTCCTACCATATGAATCTTGATCTCTAGCCTTCCCCAAGTTGCTTTCCACTCAAATCTTCTTTCTACCAAATCCAAATCCTGTGAGAGAGAGTTGAGTGTTGGGGAGACTATCATTTGAAGCACAAGAGCAAGGAGTTCATCATCAACACACCATTTGTTACTTCTTGGAGAGTGGTGTCTCCTAGATTGGCTAGGTGTCACTTGGGAGCCTCCGACAAGATTGTGGAGTTGAACCAAGGAGTTTGTAAGGGCAAGGAGATCGCCTACTTCGTGAAGATCTACCGCTAGTGAGGCAAGTCCTTCGTGGGCGATGGCCATGGTGGGATAGACAAGGTTGCTACTTCATGGACCCTTCGTGGGTGGAGCCCTTCGTGGACTCGCGCAACCGTTACCCTTCGTGGGTCGAAGTCTCCACTAACGTGGATGTAGGATAGCACCACCTATCCGAACCACGGGAAAAACATCCGTGTCTCCAATAGCGTTTGAATTCTCCAAACCCTTCCCTTTACATTCTTGCAAGTTGCATGTTTTACTTTCCGCTGCCTATATACTCTTTGCATGCTTGCTTGAATTGTGTGATGATTGCTTGACTTATCCTAAAATTGCTAAAATCTGCCAAGAACTAAAATTGGGAAAAGGCATTGCTTTTATTTGGTCAAGTAGTCTAATCACCGCCCCTCTAGACATACTTCCGATCCTACACTTAGTCTCGTTCGAGCCATTTCTCGCGTTTCGATTACCACTTTGCCTCAGCTGCCTCCTCTTGCGAGCCCCTCGCGAGCTAGGTCAGGCCTAGCTTGCGCGCAGCCCAAACTGCCGCCATCACGTTCTCTCGGGAGGATTTCCAATGCCTGTGAAGATCATCCTTTGGGAAAAGGCCCGGAGCCTATGAAGAAGGCGAATGCCTGTGAAGATCATCCTTTGGGAAAAGGCCCGGAGCCTGTGAAGAAGGCGGATGCCTGTGAAGCTTGCCCTTTGGGAAAAGGCCCGAAGCCTATGAAGAAGGCGAATTCCTGTGAAGCTTGCCCTTTGGGAAAAGGCCCGGAGCCTGTGAAGAAGGCGAACACCTGTGAAGCTTGCCCTTTGGGAAAAGGCCCGGAGCTTGTGAAGAAGGCAAATGCCCGTGAAGCTTTCCCTTTGGGAAAAGGCCTGGAGCCTGTGAAGATGGTGAGCGCCTGTGAAGCCTGCCCTTTGGGAAAAGGCCCGGAGCCTGTGAAGAAGGCGAACGCTTGTGAAGCTTATCCTTTGGAAAAAGCCCGGAGCCTGTGAAGATGGCCAACGCCTGCGAAGCTTGCCGCACGCGACACTCCTACGTCCTACAGATTCGATCAGAGAACGCTTGAGACACCACGGCCTCACACGGGCTACCTCGAGGCCCGCACAGAACAAAGGTAAACTAGCCAACCACCATACGCAGACGCACGGGCAGCATAACGTCAACTAATACGATGAACACAAGTTTTACATGAGGGGCTCCCCCTCCCAAAATGCTCTCACAACCGTCAGGCCAAGACCTGAGTTCTATTCGTGCAGGGCAAGGAAACAGGGTCAAAGCGTAATCAGTCGAATAAATCCCCCAATGCGTCCTCAGGAGCACCTCCCGAGCCGTAGCTGGCACCGCCAGACTCGCCGTCGCTGTCGGCGTCGCCAGCGGCGTAAGGGCCATTCACCACACTGCCCTCGTCAGGACCCACGATCACATCGTCGTTGTCCGAAAAGAAGGCCCTGACGAGAGCATCCACATTGTCTTCCACCCAGTGCGCCAGGTCGTCTCGGACGGCCTGGGGGACTGGGGCGATGGCGGCGTTGAAGTCAAAGTGGGGGTCCATGTTCCGGAGATGGCTGAAGACACGGGAAAAAGCGCGCCCGAGCAGGGGGCGGCTCCTCTCCTCCAACAACCTGTCGGCCCTCGCCGACCGCGCCTCCAGCTGCGTCACCACGGCGGTGAAGAACTGAAGATTGCTGACATAGTTGATTGCGTGCGGCTCACCAATAGCCGCCTCGCAGATGTTGCCCAAGGCTGTGTTGGCTCTCTCCCGGAGCGTGGAGAGCATGGGGGCGTGCTCATGCTCCAGGACCTGCCGCTGACGTATCTCGTCCGCGTTCTAGCACGCGACGGCCTCAGCCTCCTCCACCCGCTGGCGAAGGCGGAGCGCCTCGGCCCGGGAGGTGGTCGACTCCCCTTGCGCCGCCTCAAGCGCGGCCCGAAGAGCATCGGTACGATGCGTCACTTCCTCCAGCTTGGTCCTCAGGGCTGCGGTCCTACCTTCAGCCTCGACTCGGATCAGCCCCAGCTTCCCCTCAAACTCGCGCTCGAGGTCTTGGCGCGCCATCGCCACCCGACGCCCAACCTCCTCCAAGACACGAGCTTCCCGAGCGGCGACATCGTCCTCCGCCTGCGTCACCAGGCGCTCCCTCGTCTCCAGCCGCTCGTACTCGCGGGTGCGCTCGGCGGCTTCCAGCGTCAGCGCCTCCTCACGCCTCTAGAGCCTTGCCGGGTCACCGGAGGCCACCTTCATCGACGCAAGGGCTGCCTCGCGCAGCTCGACTTGCTCCTCCAGCGAGTGGCACCGGGCCAGGAGCTTCCGAGCCTGCTCCTCCGCAGCTCCTCTCCGCCGGTCAGCCTCCCGAGCTTCCTCAGTGGCCCGAGATTGGGCCTCGCGAGAGGCCGCCAACGATGCTTTGGCCCTTTCGTCGTCAAGATCGCGCTGGCGGCGCGCAAAGGCGATGGCGCTCTCCAGCTCGCGCCTCTCTGTGGCCAGGCGCAGACCCTTGGCTTCAAGGCACGCGTCTTCATTAGCAAGCTCCTCACCGAGCAGGCCCACCGCGTCGGTCGCCCTTCGAAGGAATCCTTGGCGAAGAGCGCGACGCACCCGAGCACGCTCACGCACGTCCTCCACACCGTCACCTGCCCCAAGCAGGAGCCGGGGGCCACAGATCGGCACTCCCCCTCCAGGCAGGGGGCTGAGGGCTGGCACCCTAGCGACTGTCGGCGTTCTGGGAACGGGGGTCCCCAGACTTGCCTACCTGCGGCCTGCGGCGTGGCTCAAAGGGGGCCCAGCACGGCCCATCTTCATCAACACGAGACCGAAGACCCTCGCGAGGGGCCAAGCCTCGCGGGGCGGACGATACGGTGCTTCCTCAGGCACGGCCTCATCAGGCTGGCTCACGAGGAGGCGGAGAGATCAAGGCGGGGTACCTCACGAGGTGCCCATGACGCAAGCCATGACGACCAAGGGCGCCAGGCGGGCGCCAGCACGCGCAGTGTGCTCCCTTTCCTCTTTGGTGCAAAGGGGGCAAGCGCAGGCGAGAGGATCAAGCAAAGGTATCCATTTCGGTGCAACCAGACCAAGACCAGTCCAACGGTGGGAAGGAGGTCATCGTGGAGCCCAGAATGGCGTCACCACAGGGCCTTTGGCAGGCGAGGACCAACTTTAGTCAGGATAAGTGTACTGGACGTTCCCCTTCAAATCGGCCAATTGTTGGCGCCCTTCCCGCTCAATATTTGGGAAGAGGCCCAGGGCCTTTGCCTATAAATAGGACTAGCCACCCCCAGGGTAGAGGAGAGGAGAATTGGACGGAACAGGCATAGACACACACACACACACACACACACACACACAGAGAGAGAGAGAGAGAGAGAGAGAGAGAAGGGCGGCTGAACTCCCCTAGCAGTTCATCGTCCCAGCTAGAACAGGCCCTCGCGAGGCCGTTCTTCCTTGTACTGTTCATCATCATCAGCCCAAGAGGCAATCCACCCACCACACTGGAGTAGGGTATTACACCACATCGGTGGCCCGAACCAGTATAAACCCTGTGTCTTTTGTGTTGTTCTTTCGGTAGTTAGATCTTTGCGAGACGGAGAGGTAGAGGGCATAATCTCCACGCGCACCCCAGAGTTCGAACCTCAAGGGTCTGCCGGAACCCGAAATCCGACATTTGGCGCTCCAGGTAGGGGTGCACCGGAATTTGTCTTCCACCGCTCCGCTCTCCTCCGACCGCCACGTCCATGTTTGACGCTCGTCGGGCCCGCGCCGAGCGCCGGGCCGCCATCGCTTCCCGCGTCGCCCAGACAGCTCCTGTCGGTGGGCGTCCTCGTCGTTCCCCATCGCCCGCCATCAACGCCGCCACCGGCCCGGCGGGGAACGAGCAGCAAGCGTCGTCTCAGCACCCGTCCGTGCGGCATGACGGCCGCACCGCTACTCCATCGCTCACGCCAGCTGGCTCTTTGTCCCGCGCGCTCCGCGCACCCTTCGAGGCTCGAGCTGCGCTCATCGCGGCAAACAAGCTCCTGCGCTACCGTACCGTCGACGACGTCTACGAAGAATGGCTCGACCGCGTCGCCGAGCTCGTACGCACCGCAGGGGGCTCTCCTGCGCCGTCCGCTCCTCTGAGCCGCACCCCGCCCCGCGCGGGCCATGAAGCTCCGGGGGCGTACCAGCCGCCTCCTCTCCAAGAGGACGCCATGGCTCCAAGGCGCGTGGCCCCTGGGCGGAACCCGCTCCGTCAGGTGCCAGCCCAGCAAGAACGGAGCTGCCAAGAGGTACCTCGACCGCAAGAGGCCGCCCGGGCGCTTCCTGCTCCGGCTCGCCGTGACCCTGCTCCAGCTCCGGCACGTCAAGACCCCGCTCTACTTCCAGCTGCAGCGCATGGGGACCCTCAAGGCCAAGCTCTCCATTGACCGAAGCCTCCCGTGGCCACTGCAGGCTGTCGCGCCTACACCACCGAGCTGCGCAGCGTCACATGGCCCGGCAAGTTCAAGCCAGACCTGCCTCCTCGCTACGACGGCACGACTGACCCCGCCGAGTTCCTCCAGCTCTACGAGCTGGGCATCGAAGCTGCCAGTGGAGACGAGAAGGTCATGGTGAACTGGTTCCCCATGGCACTCAAGGAAGGAGCTCGCACCTGGCTCCTGAACCTGGCCCCAGGCCCGATCTCTTCCTGGGACCAGATGCGCACCCGCTTCATCGCCAACTTCCAAGGTACTCGCGACCGGCCGCCCGCCGTGAGCGACATGCGCCGCATCAAGCAATAACCCGGAGAGACCCTACAAAAGTACATCCAGCGCTTCAACAGCGCGCATCTCAAGATCCCCAAGGTGTCCGAGGAGGCCATCATCTCGGCCTTCTCTGATGGTGTGCGCGACGTCAAGATGAAGGAGGAACTGGCGATGCATGAAGACCTGTGCACCTCCCTGGAGCTGTTCAACTTGGCGACCAAGTGCGCCAGGGCTGAGGAGGGGCGTCTCTCCCTCCTCGAGCTGCCTGCCGTGGACCTAGAGGAGAAGAAGCCCAAGGCCAAGGACGTGAAGCGCAAGGGGGCTGCCGTGCTCGCGGCAGAGCCTGATACCAAGTGGGGCAAGGATCTGCCCGAGTCCTCTAGGGGCAGCCGGTACTGCGTGTACCACGACCTCCACATCCACAACACCAATGAATGCCAAGAGCTCCGCACCGTGCGAGAAGGAAGGATCGGCCGTCGTCCCGACCGCGCTGACCGGGGCTACGACCGGGGAGGAGGAAGAAACCCAGGATGGTGGGAAGACCGCGGCCCACGCCAAGGGTGGCGTGATCAACCTCGCGAGGACCGCTGGCGAGACTTGCCTCGCGAGGGGGATTGGCGGGATCAGCCTCGTGAGGATCGCCTGCAGGGCAACGCAGGCCTCCCTCCACTGCCGCCTCAGCCAAGGAGGAACGAGGATCACCATCAAGACGAGGGGGCTGGGGGCTTCCAGGAGCCGCGCGCAATCGCTTGCATTCTGGGCGGAGCCCAAGCACCAACCTCCCAACGCATCTTCAAGCAGTTTGACCGCGAAGTGAATGCAGTCCTCCCCAGGCTCGAAGCAACATGCCCTCTCAAGTGGTCGGCATGCACCATCACGTTCAGCTCAGCGGATCAGCTCAAGTACGCGGCCATAGCCGGGGTCCTCCCGATGCTTTGCTCCCCAGTCATCAGCAACGTACTGGTCACGAGGACCCTCATCGATGGTGGAGCAGGACTCAACGTCCTGTCCGTGGAAACATTCAACAATCTCCAAGTGCCCTATGACCAGCTTCAGCCAACCAAACCTTTCTCCGGAGTCACTGATGGTTCCACGATCCCGATCGGGCAAGTCCGCCTCCCTGTCACCTTCGGGGCCTGCAGCAACTACCGCACCGAGCTCATCGACTTCGACGTCACTCACACCCACCTACCGTACAACGCCATCCTCGGGTACCCAGCGCTGGCCAAGTTCATGGCCGTAACTCATCATGGCTACAACGTCCTCAAGATGCCAGGAAGTGGCGGAGTCATCACGGTGCCATGTGAAGAGAAGGATGCAGTGTGTTCCCTGGAGCGAGCCTTTCAGGCCGCGTCGCTAGAAGACCCAGATCGCGGAAGCAGGAGGCTTCCCGAAACCACCCCCAAGAAGAAGAAGGCGTCATCCGGACCGGCCCCTCAGGAGGCAGGCCCCCTAGGGCCCGCATCTGCCAAGGGGACCCTCCTTCCATCGCATAGGAAAGCGCGCCCAGCGCCCTCCTCAGGCAAGGCTCGGGGGCTCTCACCTGGAGGGCCACCGACCTGGCCAGGGTCACGAGGGAGGCGCTTGGGCACCACGTGGAGGCGTGCTTCGAAGCACATTTCCCTCAAGGAGGAGTGAGGCAAGGAAGGTCGGACCAGCATGAGTTCATCAACAAGGCCGTTCAAGAACTACAGGAGTCAAGAATCATGAGAGGTTGCCGCCGTCTACCGGTTGTGGCTCCCCATCCAGGCGAGGATGGTGGGCTGCGCATCTGCATCGACATACTAGGGCTCAATCAGGTCGCCACGATGGAGCACCTCTGGCCCTCGCAAGTGGGGCGTTGTGGAGGTCCACCCCATAGCTATGTTCGCATGCCTTACGGCTTGTCGAGCGTGGCTGCCACATACCAGCGCCTCATGAGGGGCATCATGGAGACTCAGGAAGACAGGCATTCCGCAGTCCTGGCGGAGATGGAGATGATTCGCGAGGAGCCACCAGTGCCTCCGGAGCCTCCTTAGGCCCCTGGGCCTGGGGGCTCGTGAGGATCGGCTTCCGCAGCCCACCGAGTCTGCTGCACCAAAACCACTTCGTCCACGACAACTCCAGGTGACATCTTTCAAGCTTCATTTCCGGCTGGGGACGCCCTCCCAGGGCTGCTTCATTCCCAGTCCGCGTGGGTCTGTTCCTACGGCATGTATCCCTTTTTATTTTCGTTCATTAGCTTGCTTTGTTGGGGTGCCCCTCGGGCTGCATCATCCCCAGGCCGCTCGGGCAGAGCCCAGTGGCGTGTATCTTCCTTGCGTTTATTTCCAACTATGCATTCGCCTATCATGTTTGATTACTTGATGCATGTCCATGGCACCCCTTCTTTTCCATGTCGACCACTTGCACGTTAAAGGGGGGGTACCTGAGCATCGCGACTCAGGGCTCTTACTGGCTCTCCAGCCCTCACCCTCTGGCCTTGTCCACGGCATCGCGACCTGGCATACCAGCGACGGCTGAGACAAGCTCGAGGGCCGGGACCCGAGGACGTAGAGTGCCGGCATCTAACCAAATTTGCAGGAACACATCTCAAGATACGGCCCAGTGCCAGGCGCAACCCGCCTAGAGGTAGGGCCCCGTGAGTCCTGCGCTGGCTCACGGGTGCCCAGATACACCTCACCTAGCCCTACCGTGCCAGCCACGTGTCAGGGCGGGGCTGTACATGCCCCGGGGGCTCCTCCCAGAGGGGAGCCCCCTCCCACGTACCGGTGGAAGCACCATGCTCCGCGCTGGCTGACGACACTGCCGAGGAGCGGCTATGCCCGTACACATAAAGAAGCGCTATGCTCCGCGCTGGTGATAAACAACTGAGGGTGGCCTCCGGGCCGCATCAACCTCAATGAGCCCAGAGCTCAACGTCTAGCCTCATCGTAACTCCTCCCCCCGGGAGCGCCGCGCGAGGGGGCTAGGCATGGGGGCTACGCCTGGGTCACGCCCGGACATACACCACCCAACCAGGCCCCTCGGGCCTGGTTCGTCACGCGTCTCTCCCCGAGCGGAACCAAGGTATGAAGGCCGTTTGAGCGTCAAGGGGGACCCCTGAGCATCGCGACTCAGGGTCCTAACTAGTCCCGTAGCCCCTCACTCCTTAGTTCCGAAAGGCTATGCTGGGTGAGGTACGCGCGGGGCCGGGCACTGCAGACGTAGAACGGTAGTCTCGCTTGCATCTCACCTCATCGCCCGCTGTTTGCGCGTCAAGGGGGACTCCTGAGCATCGCGACTCAGGAGCCTAACTGGCTCCGTAGCCCCTCACTCCTTAGTTCCGAAAGGCTATGCTGGGTGAGGTACGCGCGGAGTCGGGCTCTGCAGACGTAGAACAGAAGATACACCTACACCACACCTCCCTACTTGTTGTTCGTGCGCCAAGGGGGACTCCTGAGCATCGCGACTCAGGAGCCTAACCTGTCATGTAGCCCCTCACTCCTTTGGTCCCGTCCTGGTTTCCGGTCGGGGCTAATGGTGGGTGAGGTACGCGCGGGGCCGGGCACTGCCGGCGTAGAACGCAAGCAAGTAGGGAGGAAAAGCATAAAACTCAAGGAATTTAAAAAGAAAATATTACAGTCCATACTGTCGTCTCAGTACCAAACGCAAGTTTAAATGCCTCCCCGAGGCGTGATGCATGTGCAGGAATTAAAAGAAGAACAGGAGCGGCAGCGGAGTCACTTCTCGGAGGTGGGGCAGCGTGGAGTGGCCTCGCTTCGTGGAGCAGCAGGGCCGGCAGCGCCTTGCTTTGGCTTGGTGCTGAAGGCCCGGAACTTATCCAGCAGCGCCTCTGCGCGCCCCTTCACGGCTTCGACAGCGGCGGCGGCACCCTCGCCACTCACCGGCTCCAACAGGCCGTCGAGGTCTGCACTGGGATCGCGAAGGTAGATGTGGGCGAAGACCCGCGTCAGCGCAGCAGAAGACAAGACACGCGCCTCGGCCTCGGCCGTGGGGCCGAGGCCAAGGGCGACATCCCCAAGGGCACGAACCAGGAAGGGAAGCAGCTTGGTGGGGCCGTCCTCGGCACCAGCCAGCGGGCTCTCCAGGCCGCTCTCGTAAAGCGTCTTCAGCGAATCACGGGCCTCCTTCTCCATGTTCGTGAAGGCCACGCGATCCTCGGCAAGGACCCGGGCCTTGCGGTCCAGCTCGGCCTTCGTCACCTCCAGCTCCTTCTTCAGTGCGCCTAGGCGGTCGCGGCGCTTCTTGAGCTTGGCCTCCCGATCCTCGATGGCCGCCTCACGAGCCTTCGTGCCTTCTTCCTGCTCTTGGCGAAGGCGGACCTCCTTCGCGAGCTGGTCTCGCAGGCCTTGCAGCTCGTCCTCCAGCTCCTTGCAGCGACCACGGACTTCAACCACCTCTCCCAGGGCCGCGTCTCGGGCAGCCTTCACCTCGAGGGTGGCCTCCCTCTCTCCATCACAGGCCGTCGAGGCCTGAACCAGCGCCGCCCGAATCGAGGCGTCGGAGCGGATCCACCCCGAAGCCAGCTCCAGGCGCCCGGCCACCAGGCGAGGGTCGGCGCCAAGAAGATCCTGCCGCAGCCGGTCCAGTTCAGCAATGGCACGCTCCAGGATGGCAGAAGAAGATGGAGAAACATCGGCACGCTCCAAGACAGCAGGAGGAGTTGGGGAAGCAGCGGTCGGTGGAACGGGAGGAGAAGGTAGCGGTGGCGAGACCACAGCATCCTGAGGCGGAGTCTGCTGCGCCCCGACGGCCGTGGTGGCGGCAGCAGGCAGGGGCACCTCGGGAGTCACTCGGGCCATGGGGGCTGGGCTCGCCCCAGCCAGCTCAGCCAGGCCTCGCGAGGATGACCGGGCAGGAGAAGCCTGTGCTTCACGATCGCCTTCCCCTACAGGCGGAGGCGTTGCCGCGGATGGGGCCTCGGGAGACCCCTTCGGCTTCTTCGCCGTGGGCGCCAGCCTATCCAAGAGAAGCGAACATCATGCCTCAGCGGCAGAACAAGAAACAAAAGATGAAGGATCAGGCACTTACGGGTCGTCGCTGGAGAGCTCAAGCAGCCTCCGGCCATACTTGAAGCCTGAGAGTCAGCTGGAGGGGTCAACCTCAGAAGCAGAAGGTGCGTCTGCGGATCGCCCCGGAGCCAGGGCGGACCCGTGGGGGATCAGCCCGGTCCTGCCCTTCTTCGGGATCGGGGGCGAGCTCTCGCTACCCAGCACGTCGTCGTCCTCATCATCATCGCTTGACGAAAGGCGGAGACTACGGGACTTGCGTCGGGGAAGGGGATCCCTCGACTCTCCGTCAGTCACCTAGGAGTCAGGGCCCTTCTCCCGCTCCTCTTCGCCCTCCTCTCTGCTAGAGTCGCCGGAGGACACGTCCACCAGTCCCTCGGGAGCCACCACGGGCACGGGCCTATCCCCGTTGAAGACGGGCATGGACTCCACCACCTGCTTCCAGTCATCGCGAAGGAACAAGGGCGCAGGCGCGCCCTCCAACCTTGCCACCTCGCCCCCAACCAGAGATTGGAGAACCGCGGTCAAATCCTCGTCGCCCAAGGCCGCGGGGCTCGGATGAGGCCTCCACATCGGAGGTGAGTACTGCCGAAGTGGAGCCAGTTGGTGCTCTAGGAACTCCCTCAGCAGCGACGCGCCGGACAGCTTCACCGCCGCCACGCTGGCCGGCTTCAGTTCCGCATCCATCTTCTCCAATACCAGCTTCGCGCGAGGGTCTGTGAGCTCCGCTCGGCACCAGTCGCTGGAGCTCACGGGCTGCTCATGTGCCCGGCATCTACCGAGACCCACTTGCTCCTGAATCCCTCAATCCTCTTCCCGGGATTCAAAATGGCAATGGCGCCGCCGTACGCGACGAAGCTCGCGCATGCGGAAGGAGAACCACGGGTGACCCGGAGGGAGAAGTAGTGGCGCAGCAAGGCCACTGAGGGCTGCTGAGGGAGTCCTGGATTAGGGGGTGTTCGGATAGCCAGACTATACCTTCAGCCGGACTCCAGGACTATGAAGATACAAGATTAAAGACTTCGTCCCGTGTCCAGAAGGATCTTTCCTTGGCGTGGAAGGCAAGCTAGGCGTGCGGATATTCAAGATCTCCTACCATTGTAACCGACTCTGTGTAACCCTAACCCTATCCGGTGTCTATATAAACCGGAGGGTTGTAGTCCGTAGGACAACCATCATCATACACAATCATACCATAGGCTAGCTTCTAGGGTTTAGCCTCCTTGATCTCGCGGTAGATCTACTCTTGTACTACCCATATCATCAATATTAATCTAGCAGGAGTAGGGTTTTACCTCCATCGAGAGGGCCCGAACCTGGGTA
Organism: Aegilops umbellulata; assembly: GCA_032464435.1. Lineage (NCBI taxonomy): Eukaryota > Viridiplantae > Streptophyta > Magnoliopsida > Poales > Poaceae > Aegilops > Aegilops umbellulata. The sequence continues at coordinate 229,626,874 of CP136055.1, read as the reverse complement.
AAATAAAGTGTCCCTTGTCTCATGTTACCATCCGACCTTGACGCACAGTTCGGGACCCCCTACCCGAGATCCGCCGGTTTTGACACCGACATTGGTGCTTTCATTGAGAGTTCCTCTGTGTCGTCGCTTTTAGGCCCGATGGCTCCTTTGATCATCAACAACGATGAGGTCAAGGGTGAGACTTTCCTCCCCGGACAAATCTTCGTCTTCGGCGGCTTTGCTCTGCGGGCCAATTCGCTTGGTCGTCTGGAGCAGATCGAAAGCTACGCCCCTGGCCATCAAGTCAGGTTTGGAAGCTTAAACTACACGGCAGATATCCGCAGAGACTTGATCTTCGACGGGTTCGAGCCACAGCCAAGCGCGCCGCACTACCTCAAGGGGCATGATATAGCTCTGCCTCCGAATAGTGCCCTGGAGGCCGCACACGCACCGGCCCTGGTCCTCGACTCGGTGCCCGCTGCGTTCTTTGAGGATGAACGGTTGGACGTCACCTCGGGGGCTGCGATCTTGAAGGCGATCGAGCCGAACGCCAGCCCCTCACTCCGCACGGCCCATGACTCCAAGGAGTCGGATTCTTCTCCGAACTCCGAGCCTCCCGTGCCCCTGCCGATCGAATCCGATTGGGCGCCTATAATGGAGTTCACCGCCGCAGACATCTTTCAGCACTCACCCTTCGGTGATATCCTGAATTCTCTCAAGTCTCTCTCTCTATCAGGAGAGCCCAGGCCGGACTATGGTCTGCGAGGTTGGGATTCGGACGACGAAGAAATTCAAAGCCCACCCACCACCCACTTAATAGCCACTGTCGATGATTTAACCGACATACTTGACTTCGGATCCGAAGACTTCGATGGTATGGACGACGAAGATGGAGACGAACAGGAACCAGCACCTGTAGGGCGCTGGACCGCCACCCCATCTCACGATGTATTCATGGTGGATACCCCTAAAGGAAACAACAACGAGGAAAAAGGGGACGAAAAAAGGGATAAACCCCCCGAAAAGCAATCAAAGCGGCGACAAAAACGCCAAGCCAAGCCCCGCCTCGATCAAGACCCAGCCATAGAGCAGGACGAGCCGGTAGACGACGAGCATGCCTCAGAGCAACCGTCCGAACAGGGCAACATGGATAGAGAGGACAGACAACCCTCCCCCGGCCATAACATAACTCCGGACGATCTCACGCCGGATAAGACCACGGAGCAGAAGAATCTCCACGAAAGGCTCGTTGCCACAACATGCAGCCTGAAAAAGCAGAAGCGGAAGCTAAAGACGGCGGAAGATGCACTCAGAATAAGATGGAGCAAGGTAATCAAGACCGCAGACAAATACGGCAGCAGCCGCCGCACTAAAAGCTATCCGAAGAGAAAACTACTGCCTGAATTCGACCAAGAGGCCCTAGAGCCCTCGCATTCAAAAAATAAAAAAGCCACACGGTCGGATAGACGACCCCATGGCCACCATAAAACGGCAAACGGCGCTGCACTCAATGCGGCATGCGACCCAATTAAAGACTCGCATCATGGCCCAGCCAGGTCCATTTATGGGCCAAGAAAGCAAGCTCTCACAAGCAATGCAAAAAAGCCATCATCAGAATCCGGCACACCCAAATACAGGGGCGCCGCACACCCCCTATGTTTCACCGATGAGGTCCTGGAATATGAATTTCCAGAGGGATTCAAAACCGTCAACATAGAGGCGTACGATGGAACAACAGACCCCGGAGTCTGGATCGAGGATTATATCCTCCACATACATATGGCTAGAGGAGATGATCTCCACGCCATCAAATATTTACCCCTTAAGCTTAAAGGGCCAGCCCGGCACTGGCTTAAAAGCCTTCCCGAAAACACAATTGGAAGTTGGGAAGAGCTCGAGGATGCTTTCCGAGCAAATTTTCAAGGGACCTATGTCCGTCCCCCGGACGCAGACGATCTCAGTCACATAACTCAACAGCCCGGAGAATCAGCTCGGCAGTTCTGGAATAGATTCCTTACTAAAAAGAATCAGATAGTGGATTGTCTGGACGTCAAAGCCTTAGCAGCTTTCAGGCATAATGTCCGAGACGAATGGCTCGCCAGACACCTCGACCAGGAAAAGCCAAGAACAATGGCCGCACTCACAAGCCTCATGACCCTCTTTTGCGCAGGAGAGGACAGCTGGTTGGCAAGATGCAGCCCCAATGACTCAAGTACATCCAAAATCAGGGATGGAAATGGAAAACCGCGACGAAATAAGGACCATCGCCGAACCAAAGAAAAAAGTACGAAGAGCACGGCAGTCAATGCCGGATTCAAAGGCTCATGGCAAAATCAGACAAAACCACCCCTTCAGGACAATAGGGACGATCCGTCCAGCTTAAACAGAATCCTGGACAGAATATGTCAGATACACGGTACTCCTGGGAAGCCTGCTAATCACACCCACAGAGACTGTTGGGTTTTTAAACAATCCGGAAGGCTTAACGCCGAACACAAGGGGCTCGATACACCAAGCGAAGACGAGGACGAACCCCAGAAGCAGAACACCAGGAAACAAAAGAACTTCCCACAAGAAGTTAAAACAGTGAACTCACTTCACGTAACAAAACGTGTGGCACCCATAAAGGCACGCACGATAAAACCTATCCCTCAGGGGTCCCGCCACTGGTTATTAAAACCAATTATTTTTTATCAGCTAGATTATTCTAGAAATATCAAAAACGCAGGCCGGACTACCCTGATAATCGATCCATTAATTGACGGATTCCAGTTTACCAATCTCCTTATGGACGGCGGCAGTGGACTAAACCTGATATATCAGGATACAATCCACCACATGGGCATAAACCCAGCAAGAATCCGCCACAGCAAAACCTCCTTTCGAGGGGTAGCACCGGGCCCGGACACCCATTGTATGGGTTTTCTCTGGCTTGAAGTCATATTTGGCTCTGCCAATAACTTCCGTCGCGAAAAGCTGACCTTCCATGTCGTCCCGTTTTCAAGTCGCTATCAAGCACTAATGGGACGCGGAGCTTTCGCTCGCCTTAACGCAATACCGCACTATGCATCTCTCACGCTTAAGATGCCCGGTCCACGAGGCATCATCTCTTTAAAGGGAGCGCACTAAAATACGCCTCCTCCATACGGAGGATTGCGCGGCCGCTTAAACAGCCGCTCAATAAAGCCTCGCCAGCCAAAAGACTTTTTCGATATAAGTCATTAAAGGCCACGGACCCGGACTAAATGAGTTCGGCACAAGTCCATCATCAACGCAGGCTTAAACGCCATATACCCTCGTACCGGGGCTTATACGCAGAGACAATAAAGCTCAACTTTATATATTTTTTACTTTATATTTTGTTTACTATCTTTTTGTTCCGCACGACCCATTTTCAATTCAGTTCCTCTCTTTTACAGATGAACGTCGTGCGGCGCTCGTCCAGGACACGGCACAGCGGAGACACAGGCGCAGACGTGCAGTAGGGACCCGTCCTAAGGATTCTTTTTAGATTAAGACCCTGCGTAAACCTTTTTTACTGTCTCTTGCTGCTATACATCCCCTGGTTTTTTCTACTATAACCAAGGAGGAGGCTGGCGTTTTGGCATGTGGCCACGCCAGAATTTTTGCTCGTACCTGGACACTAGGGGCTCTTTTTTTAAGGGTGTCGTTTCACCCACACTCATAAAGACCGAACACCTTAGGGAGTGTTCGGCGTCGCGAGTTTTGGCACTATATGCATCAGCTCCGAATCATGTCTTCGGTCAAATGTTGGGTTGCCCGGCTCCTGAGTTCGGCTACCTTACGTTCCGCTCTATCGGCTAAGGTAGCACCAGGAGAACTACTGCGATTGTGCCCCGGTTCGACCGGGCGAGCACCTCAGTAGAGAAAGCCGAAAACTGACTGTCATGATGTAGCGCGAGACAGGTCGCCACTCGATGACTTATAGGAATTCATCGGATTCCTCCGCGTTGACGAAGGGCCGTTTCCCGGTCAGGCACGTATGCCTCCGAATTCGGGCAAGCGCAGTCGCCACTAAGGGGCTACCTATAGAGTCCCACTGTCAAGCTCCTATGGCTAAGTGAAAGTGTTAAAGCATTATAGTCCGGTTGCCTAGCCCGCTGCGCTATCACCTCCTTTGTAGGACCAAGACGTTTGGTTAAGTGTGAAAATGCGTCTTCTGCGTGCACCCCCGCACTATGTGCATGGGGGCTGAAGCCAACGACTGCAATCTTTCAGAATTTATATATTAAAACGGCCGCACAGGAGGTGTTCTTAATACTTGAAGGCACAAGTCTAAAAAATGCCACTACAATTTATCAAAATACTGTTTTATGACTACATATGCTATCATAATATAGCATCCTTCGAGCACTGCGTCTCTATTACGCGAGCGCCTTCGAGGACTTCCTTAATAAAGTGCTCGGAAGGTATTCGTCTTTTATCCGAATCCCGGGACGCAACAATGGTGGGCTCCATATCTGCCCAGTATGTCTTGACACGGGCAAGAGCCAGCCGAGCGCCATCTATGCACGCTGACCTCTTCATAGCATCGACACGTGGCACCACGTCTAGAAATTGCTGCACCAAGCTGAAATAACTCTTCGGCTCCGATCTCCCCGGACACAGATGATCCATGACGTACTTCATGGCGAGTCCGGACAACCTATTCAGTTCGGCCCATTGGGCCAGGCGATCGTCCACTGCCAGTGGACGCTCTGGATTGAGGAATTGCGACCAAAAGAGCTTCTCCACTTCATGATCCTTTTTATCTCGAAAGTGTTCGGTCGCATCAGCAGAACTAGCCGCCAAATCCAGATAGGTGTCCTCTACACTCCACATCCGGTCCAACGGGGCAAACTTCGGATCACAAAATTTTCTCCGCAGCGAGAAGGGCTTTCCATCCGCAATTTGTCCGGCTTGACGCAGCTCTTCCCTTGCCGCTCTCATTATAGAGCGGGCATCCTTGGCGTCAGCAACAGCCTTCTCTAAGCTCATTTGCCTCGCCCGACCCTCTTCTTCAAGAAGCTTGCAACGGTCAGTATCACTCTTTAACTTTACGGCCATATCAGCCATCTCGTCCTTGCTTCGGCAATGGGCAGCCTGTTCGGCTTTCAGCTCTTCAAGGGCTTTCACGGCAGCCGCATCGCTTTTCCTGGCTTGTTCCTTCGCTCGGGCGAGTTCGGCCCTAAGACCCTCCACGGCGGCCGCACCATCTGCGTCAAGCATACACACGGTCACATATTGACATAAAGCTCCTCTTACTAACCATCGACCGATGATTTCAATACCTTGAGCATCATCAAGCCGCTTGTTAACAAGCGCGGTGTCGGCTTCTGCCTCATCAAGTTGTCGCTTCAGTTCGGCAAATTCACCAGCCCGGCTTGACTCCGGACAATCCGCCACCTACATATAAAGGTGCCACTTAAAGGACCTGGGATTAAGATCCTCTGCGCGCCGTCAATTTTAACGACGCACAGAGTCTCAGGGGGTACTATCTACACAGGGCACACTTTACTTATGCGCAACTAACACAAGTGTACATTATTTAAAAACGTACCTCAAGGACCGTCAGTAAACTTTTGACGGCCTCGTGCAATCCGCTTTCTGCGGATGAAATCTTTTCCATCACCGTGCTCATCAGCGCACGATGCTCCTCTGAGACAGAGGCTCGCCCCAGCAGAATCTTTAGCTCCCCCGGCCGAACACCAGATGGTGCCGGACACGACCCATGGCCTTCCTCAAAGGCCGGACGCGGAGAACCTCGGGGGGCCACATGGCCACCTTCCGCCCCTGTCGGATCCGGAGAAATCCTCCACGACGACACTTCAGCGTCGCCCGCCTTGCTAGGCGGTACAGAAGGAGGAGGCATTCCGCTCTCCATCATCTCCAGAAGAAGATCCCCCGAGGACGAGCTCTGCTGAGAAGGGCTGAGGTCCGAACTACAAAGTAAGGTTTCGGTTAAAACTTCTCAGATATAAATCAAGGATTTCTCTTAAAAGAAAAACTCTTATTCTACTTACGGCTCGCTGGAGAGCTGGTCCCTTTGAGGGCTTAGTTCGGCCGAGGGGCTCCCCGACGTCGGGCCCTCTGACAAGGATTCTTTCCCCTGCTTCGAGGCTACGGTCTCCGGGTCGTCAGAGGCGGCCCTTTTCTTTCCCTTAGGAGGGGAATTGTCAATTCCCCCCTTCGGAATGGCCTCTTTTGAGGAGGCCATGGTATCCTTGTCCTCCCCCTTATTTCCCTCCAAAGGCACTACCTCCAGCATCCTGACTAGCACGGGATCCAGCCTGGTTTCGGGAAGGGGAGCCGGACACCTGATCAGCTTTGCCTTCGCTATCCACTCCTGCTTAAAAGGAGAAGCGCTATTAAGAGCAAGTCAATTATGCGGATAGAAGGTCCGGGCACAAGGTAACTTAGTTGAGTATCAGGGCGATTGCGGCTTAGACCCACGTCCTCGGTCAAATCCGGACTCACTTCTTGTGATCCGAAGAACAGTTTATACATCTCCGCGGGCGTCGCGCCCATAAAATCCCGGAGAACTTGCGGTCCCTCTGGATTGAACTCCCACAGACGAAGGGGGTGACGTTGGCCGGGCAGTGTCCGGCGAATCAGCATGACTTGTGTCACCTTGACCAGGTTGAGGTCTCCTTCCAAGAGATCCTTAATGCGGCCCTGCAGCAGAAGTACGTCTTTGGGCAAACCCCGATCTAACCCTGTGTTGATCCACGACGCTAACCGCGGTGGGGGACCCGAGCGAAAGGCAGGAGGCGCCACCCATGCGGTGCCCCGAGGGGCGGTGATATAGAACCACTCTTGTTGCCACAAGCCAAGCTCCTCTTGAAAAGCGCCCTCGGTCCATGGAGCATCGGCATTTCTTTTTATAGCAGTGCCTCCGCACTCTGCGTGGCGCCCCTCGATCATCTTCAGTTCTACTTTGAAGGTCTTGAGCCATAATCCGAAGTGAGGGGTAACACGAAGGAACGCTTCGCACACAAGAACGAACAAGGAGATATGGAGGATGGACTCCGGATCTAAGTCGTGGAATTCCAGCCCATAATAAAACATCAGCCCCCTTACAAAGGGATCCATTGGGAAGCCTAATCCCCGAAGGAAGTGGGATATGAATACCACACTCTCACCGGGCTGAGGGCTAGGGATCACCTGTCCTTGAACAGGAAACCTGTGCGAAATCTCCCCGGTCAGGAATTTTGCTTCCCTCAACCTTAATACGTCCACCTCCGTGACGGAGGAGGGCATCCATCGGCCTTGGAGGTCAGAACCGGACATTATCGAAGGTCCGGTGCGCCTGGAATCTGGAAGCCTAGGGTGTTGGAACTCGAGGCGACGGGCGAGCTCGTTTTGAGAATAGAAGAGGGGAACAGGGTCTTGGTCTCTTTATAAGAGGCAGAATACCAAGAGCCCTCCCCATAACCGTCTTGGACTAGCCTTTAATTAAGGCAAAACGTGCTAACGGGCACGACTGGGTTACCCACGTCCATATTGATGAGAATCCCGTTAAAAGGGGCACACGATCTCTGCTTTGACAAGACGTGCCAAGGAAACCGCCTCGCTAAACACGCTGAGGTGGAACAATGGAAACAATTTATATAAAGAGCTTGGCCGTAGTGTTATGACGCACTGCGGAATACGTCAGCAGATTTGATTTGTGTTAATATTATTCTCTATATGGCAATATGTGGAAACTTATTTTGCAGAGTCGGACACTAATTTTGGTGTTTACAATCTTCTTGAAGAACTTGGACGAGGAACCCGCCTTGCAATGCCGAAGATAATCAGCGCGCCGGACACGTCGTCATTGAAGCCTGGTTCAGGGGCTACTGAGGAGTCCTGGATTAGGGGGTGTTCGGATAGCCGGACTATACCTTCAGCCGGACTCCAGGACTATAAAGATACAAGATTGAAGACTTCGTCCCGTGTCTGGAAGGATCTTTCCTTTGCGTGGAAGGCAAGCTAGGCGTGCGGATATTCAAGATCTCCTACCATTGTAACCGACTCTGTGTAACCCTAACCCTATCCGGTGTCTATATAAACCGGAGGGTTGTAGTCCGTAGGACAACCATCATCATACACAATCATACCATAGGGTAGCTTCTAGGGTTTAGCCTCCTCTATCTTGCGGTAGATCTACTCTTGTACTACCCATATCATCAATATTAATCTAGCAGGAGTAGGGTTTTACCTCCATCGAGAGGGCCTGAACCTGGGTAAAATAAAGTGTCCCTTGTCTCCTGTTACCATCCGACCTTGACGCACAGTTTGGGACCCCCTACCCGAGATCCGCCGGTTTTGACACCGACAGCTGCACCCCCACATGAGCCTCGTAGTAGTAGGCGAAGATCGCCAGAAGAAGGATGGAGTTGGGGTGGAGATGCAGAGCTTGTAAGTTGTAATGGCGGAGGACAGAAAGGAAGAACTCGGAGAAAGGAGGCACCAGGCCCGCAGTAATGGAGCTTACGAAGAGAGGGTAGAAGGTGCTCCCTCGGCCCTCGGGGGTGGCGGAGTCGACCTTGAACACCTGCGCCCCATCGATGCCCTGCGCTGCCGCCATCCGGCGCAGCCGGGCAAGGCTCGCCTCCGACACGTTGGGCAAGTCCAGAGCATGCGAGAACCAGGCTTCGCCCGGAGGGGGACGCGGCGCCATGTCTTCCTAGGTCACACGGGTGGAGCAGATCTGGGAGTTTGGAGGAAGGAAGGAGAGACGCAAGAAAGGGGATCTCAGCAGCAACAGGAGAGAGAGAAGAGCAAAGCCTGGGCAGACGCCGCGCCTTTAACCTGCGCGGTTGCGGAGGCGCTCACGTCCAATCAACCGCCATGCGGCGCCCAAGGCCGCAGGCTGTTAGGGCCCGCGGCGCTTCGCCCTTGCCCTTTCGCCTCTCAGCACGGCCAAGTCCATGCGCGCCTTGGGCCCGGGGGCTACTGTCGGCATTCTGGGAATGGGGGTCCCCAGACTTGCCTGCCTGCGGCCTGCGGCGTGGCTCAAAGGGGGCCCAGCATGACCCATCTTCATCAACACGAGTCCCAAGACCCTCGCGAGGGGCCAAGCCTCGCGGGGCGGACGACACGGTGCTTCCTCAGGAGCGGCCTCATCAGGCTGGCTCACGAGGAGGCGGAGAGATCAGGGCGGGGTACCTCACGAGGTGCCCATGACGCAAACCATGACGACCAAGGGCGCCAGGCGGGCGCCAGCCCGCGCAGTGTCCTCCCTTTCCTCTTTGGTGCAAAGGGGGCAAGCGCAGGCAAGAGGATCAAGCAAAGGTATCCATTTCGGTGCAACCAGACCAAGACCAGTCCAACGGTGGGAAGGAGGTCATCGTGGAGCCCAGAATGGTGTCACCACAGGGCCTTTGGCAGGCGAGGACCAACTTTAGTCAGGATAAGTGTACTGGATGTTCCCCTTCAAATTGGCCAATTGTTGGCGCCCTTCCCGCTCAATATTTGGGAAGAGGCCCGGGGCCTTTGCCAATAAATAGGACTAGCCACCCCCAGGGTAGAGGAGAGGAGAATTGGACGGAACAGGCACAGACACACACACACAGAGAGAGAGAGAGAGAAGGGCGGCTGAACTCCCCTAGCAGTTCATCGTCCCAGCTAGAACAGGCCCTCGCGAGGCCGTTCTTCCTTGTACTGTTCATCATCATCAGCCCAAGAGGCAATCCACCCACCACACTGGAGTAGGGTATTACACCACATCAGTGGCCCGAACCAGTATAAACCCTGTGTCTTTTGTGTTGTTCTTTCGGTAGTTAGATCTTTGCGAGACGGAGAGGTAGAGGGCATAATCTCCGCGCGCACCCCAGAGTTCGAACCTCAAGGGTCTGCCGGAACCCGAAATCTGACAGCGACGGTCGGGCACGCCACGCCAGAAGCCCGGCCTAGAGCCAGCTCGCCATCAGATGAAGAGCGCAGGGGGCGCCTCGGCCAATCGCAGTCCACGATCAGGCGAGAAGCCCACGGCAGGCTGGCTATGCCCCAGGAAGGCCCGCGAAGGAAGACATCGGGGTGCATAGGGCCTCGATGCACCTCGGGATGGTTCGTCTCTCCAATCGCCCTCACGACAAGGGTTGTGCTGCCCGGAGCACTCAGGGACGGAGGAGGCGGCGACACCAAGGAGGACGGGACCTCAGCTGTCTCCGCGAGCTCGGCTGGCAAGGGCCTGCGGAGCAAAGATCAGTAAAAGCAACAGAAGGATCGGGAGCTGGAAAGGGAGAAGGCTTACTCGTTAGTGGCAAAGTACTTCCTACACTTCAGCAGGCGACAAGGATAATCGTCGCCCAGGGCCTCCCTCTTCTTCCGGAGGGCCTCGAAGTCCACTCGGAAGCGGCCCAAAAGCTGAGTGCAGGGTTCAACCTGCGACGAGGGCGAAGCATCAAGGCGATCCGCGTCAGGGGCACCCGCCTGGTGCACCCTGCCGGTCGCCTCGCCCATGGGAGCAACCGGAACCTCAGGGGCCTCATTCGCAGACATTGAAGGCAGTTGCTCGCCGCTCTCGAACTCGGCGGCACGGGCCCAGCAACTGCTCCCTCGTGGGTGTCGCCCGGTGCTGTCACCCTGTTAGGGGGCCCCTCGGCCTCTGGCGCCTCATGCCTCCCCGCTCCGCCACTTGAGGAAGAGGCGCCTTGGCCCACTGCAAGGGCGGTCACCATCACTGGGTTCTCGCGAGGCCCCTGGAGGCCGGCAGGGCGCAGTCCCCACTCATCAAAGACAGACATCTGCTTCACAAAATCATCCTTGTTCTGGCAAAGGTATAGCAGGGGCCCTCCCCGCTGGATGCTGCCCGGGTTGGGGTCACCAGTCAAGACCAAGAGCACTGTCCTCAGCAGTTCAGGCGTCAGATCCTCTTCCTGGAGCCTCATACGATCACCACGCCCACTGAAGGCCCACAATCGACGGGAGTGGCGTTGGAGAGGGGCAATACGGCGTAAAAGGAACTCCTTCACCACCTTGGGCGTAGTCACGCCGTTCGATTTCAAGAGCGTGAGGCGGTGCCAGACGAAGGCAAGCCGGGGGCTCTCGAGCGTCTCCTGGCCCCAGCCTGAATTGGGGACAGCAGGAGAGGTTGGCTTTCACAGCAGGGGGTTGGGCACCCCAACGTCCACATATAGCCACCGCTCGCGGAACCCAGCCGAAGGCGAAGGGAGCCCGAAGTCGATCCCAGAGGCCGCTGTCTCGGGCGCGGCGACAAAGCTCACGCACGCCGAGCATTGGGTATGGTCGACGAGGCGCAGAGAGAAGAAGTGGCGCAGCAAGGCAACCGACGGAGCGATGCCCATCATTGCTTCGCAAACAAAAGCAAAGACTGAGAGAAGGGCGATGGATTCAAGACCCAGATGCATCATATGGATCTGGAAATGGGAAAGCACGGCCTTGAAGAAATCAGAGAAGGGGGGAACCAGACCCGCCCACAGGGCATCAGCGAAGTAGTGGACCTCGGTGATTATCCTATCCGTGGGGAAGTGAGACGTGGGCCAAGCCGTCGTCCTCCCTCACTCGTTGAAGTTAGTAGCCAGAGCCGAGCTGACCTTGCCCAGGCCCTCTCGGTTGAGTATGATCGACCGGCCGACGGCAGGGGCCACCAACGGCGACGAGCGAGGCGGAGGCGTGGGTTGCTTCCCTCTTCACTTCTTCGTCGGAGCCATGGCGATGGGAAGGGGAAGAGATGGTCTGAGATTGGGTTGAGAACAGGAGCTGGAGTTCGAGCGGAGGAAGGACATAGGGTGCACGAGCTAAAGGAAGGGAGCGGCTATGTACAACTACGAGTCCGCCTAGCATGGCGCGGAATAAGGGGGCGTGGGGGAAGCTCCATGTCCAATCAACCACCACGCGGCGCCCAAGGCCGCAGGCTGTTAGGGCCCGCGGCGCTTCGCCCTTGTCCTTTCGCCTCCCTGCACGGCCAAGCCCTGGCGCACCTTGGGCCCCGGGGCTACTGTCGGTGTTCTGGGAACGGGGGTCCCCAGACTTGCCTGCCTGCGGCCCGCGGCGTGGCTCATAGAGGGCCCAGCATGGCCCATCTTCATCAACACGGACCCAAGACCCTCGCGAGGGGCCAAGCCTCGTGGGACGGACGACACAGAGCTTCCTCAAGCACGACCTCATCGGGCTGTCTCGTGAGGAGGCGGAGAGATCAAGGCGGGGTACCTCACGAGGCGCCCATGACGCAAGCCATGATGACCGAGGGCGCCAGGCGGGCGCCAGCCCGCACAGTGTACTCCCTTTCCCCTTTGGTGCAAAGGGAGCAAGCGCAGACGAGAGGATCAAGCAAAGGCACCCATTTCGGTGCAACGAGACCAAGATCAACTCCACGACAAGGAAGGAGTCATTGTGGAGCCCAAGCCAGCGTCATCACCAACTTTAGTCAGGATAAGTGTACCAGATGTTCCCCTTCAAAATGGCCAATTGTTGGCGCCCTTCCCGCTCAATATTTGGGAAGAGGCCCAGGGCCTTTGCCTATAAATATGGCTAGCCACCCTAGGGAGAGAGGGGACAGATCAATTAGCAATCAGAGAGATAGAGAGAGAAGGGTGACTAAACCCCTCTAGCAGTTCATCGCCCCAGCCAAGAACAGGCCCTCGCGAGGCTGTTCCTCCTTGTATTGTTCGTCATCAGCCCAAGAGGCAATCCACCACACCACCACACTGGAGTAGGGTATTACACCACATTGGTGGCCCGAACCAGTATAAACTCTGCATCTCTTGTGTTGTTTTTCTCGTAGCTTAGATCCTTGTGAGGCGGAGGGGTACGAATAGGTAGGAAGCATAATCTCCGCGCGCACCCCAGAGTTCGAACCTCAAGGGTCTACCGAAACCCGAAATCCGACAGCTCTCGCCTACGCTTGCTCCCTTTGCACCAAAGAGGAAAGGAGGACACTGCGCGGGCTGGCGCCCGCCTGGCGCCCTTGGTCATCATGGCTTGCGTCACGGGCACCTCGTGAGGTACCCCGCCTTGATCTCTCCGCCTCCTTGCGAGCCAGCCTGATGAGGCCGTGCCTGAGGAAGCTCCATATCGTCCGGCCCACGAGGCTTGGCCCCTCGCGAGGGTCTTGGGTCTCTGTTGATGAAGATGGGCCGTGCTAGGCCCCTCCTCGGGCCACGCTGCAGCCCGCAGGCAGGCAAGTCTGGGGACCCCCGTTCCCAGAACACCGACACATTGTGTTCCCTCTTCTCATACGGGTAACCTGCAACAATGTGGCTCACATTGCCACAATTATAGCATGTTCTCACGCGTTGCTTTCCCTTGGCGCCAATTGAGTTGTTCTTGAAGAAGTTGGGCATTGAGTTCTTATTGCTCCAAAATTGCCGTGAAGCGAGAGCCATGTGCTCATGATAGGCATATTTGGTGTCTTCGGGGCAACACTCATCTTCTTCCTCTTCACCCTCTTCTTCCACACTAGCTTGGCCTTCAAAGCAAGGTTGGGCTTCTTTGCTCGTTGAGAACGCATCACCGCATTATCAGCGGTCATGTCCAAGATCCTCATTGCAACAAACTCATCCAACACTTCACTTGAGGACAAGGTGTGAAAGTCCGGCCTTTGATGGATGATGGAGGACATGGCCTTATGGTACGACATCATGGCCTTGAGAAACTTGTGCTCGATCCAATTGTCATCCGTATCCTTGCTCCCATGATCTCGAAGTGAGACCGCGAGAGTGGTTAATCTTTGATAAAGCTCTCGGGGTTCTTCATCTTCAATCATTGCAAACTCATCGGCTTCATCTTGCACCACTTCAAAGTTTGAGCGTTGAATGCTTGTCTTCCCCTGTAAATGGAAACAACATGTTGCCATGCTTCCTTGGCCATGATGAAAGGTCGGAGGTGCGCAGTATCTTCGGGTGGAATTGCTTCTTGGAGAATGAAGATAGCGGACTCGTTGAATTGATGATCTGAGGCTTCTCTAGGAGTGAAGTTGCTTGGGTCGTGCGGGTAGAAACCTTGCTCAATAATTCTCCAAAGATTAGTAGAACTATGATTTAAATGACGTTTAAAGCGATAGACCCAAGAGGCAAAATCCTCATTTTTCACAAGCTTAGGAGGAGGACCAACATGATTCATATGCGTGGAGGGAACCGGTCCTCCATAAGTAATTGGAGGTTCAACATGGGCAAAGATGGCATTCCCACTTCTACCACTAGTGAAAGGAACTTGATCACTAGTAGCTTCCCCCTTGTTGGAGTTAGCATCCGTCACCTTGTTAGTGGGTTCAACCACTCCCAACGGTGCGGTGGACAATTTAAGACCATCAACGAAATTCTTAAGCATGCCTTTGACCTTGGTCGTCATGGAGGTTTTCAATGTGTTCAAAGCTACATTGAACTCCTCACGAGAGACCGAGCATCCCCCATCGGCCGCAGACAAAGTGGGACTCGCACCAGGGTGCTCCTCCACCTTGTTTGTGGTGTCAACCATACTCTTTGGACGACAAAGTCCTTAATAAAGAGACGAGGACCTGATACCAATTATAAGGATCGATATGGTTGACTAGAGTGGGGGGTGAATAGGCAACTAACAATTTTTCGTTTTTCTTTACCAAATTAAACTTAACACCAAAGTAGGTTGTCAAGATATGCAACTAGGTGAGCAACCTATATGATGCAACAACAATAAGCACACAAGCCAGCAAGGGATACAACACAATATAAGCTTGCACAAATAAAGGTAAGAGATAACCAAGAATGGAGCCGGTGGAGACGAGGATGTGTTACCAAAGTTCCATCCCTTTGAGAGGCAGTACGTCTCCGTTGGAGCGGTGTGGAGGCACAATGCTCCCCAAGAAGCCACTAGGGCCACCATATTCTCCTCATGCCCTCACATAATGCAAGATGTCGTGATTCCACTATTGGTGCCCTTGGAGGCGGCGACCGAACCTTTACAAACAAGGTTGGGGCTATCTCCACAACTTAATCGGAGGCTCCCAACAACACCACGAAGCTTCATGACAATGGAATATGGCTCCATGGTGACCTCAGTCGTCTAGGGTGCTCAAACACCCAAGAGTAACAAGATCCGCAAGGGATTAGTGGGGGGGAATCAAATTTCTCTTGGTGGAAGTGTAGATCGGGGCCTTCTCAAACAATCCCTAGAAAATCAACAAGTTTGATTGGCTCGGGAGAGAGATCGGGCGAAAATGGAGCTTTGAGCAACAATAGAGTTTGTGGGGAGGGAAGAGGTGAGTCTCTTTGGAGAAAAAGACATCCTTTTATAGGGGGGAACTTATCCAACCGTTACCCCCCCCCCTTTCAGCCCGCGTGGAGTGGTACTACTACTAGTGGCAGCGGTACTACCGCGACCCCAGCGATGCTACCGCGGAGACCGAGAGTAGAGGCAACTGAGAGGGAACATAAGAGGGAGAGAGGGATGGGGTAACACTAGTGGTGGTGGTAGCGTGGTACTACCGCTCACGAGCGGTACTACCGCTGCTACTGTCGCTACTACTGCCGCACAACCCGACACGAGAGAGACGCCCTCGAATCGAGGTGGTAGCGGTGCCGAACTAGGATGGTACTGCTGCCGATGCACCCAAGCGGTACTACCGTTGTTGGACAGCGGTACCGCCGCTTGAGTACCATAGGCGGCACTACCGCTAGCACCTCACAATCCCCACTTCTGTCGAAACGGAAAACTCTAAGGAGAGGAAAGGAGCTGGGGATGCAGAAATAAAGTTTACGTGTTGACTCCACCCTAGCCTTTTGAATGCGGACCCCCTCTTGATAGTACGGTGTCTACTATGACTCAAGTCCACCAAAACCAAAACGAAAGAGACTACACCGTCCTCACTTAAAGCTTCGAGGGGAAAGAATCGTCTTGCGCCACTGAATGAATCTCTGAAATACTCAACGCACACGATTAGTCCGCAAAAGCATTGTCATCAATCACCAGAGAGAGACATGCCCTAACAGCCATGTTTGTGTCTCCCTCCTTGAGCCAGGCGAAGCGGGCATGCTCGCGTGCGAGGGAGCGGTCGAGGGATGGTATGCCGAGGTACTTGCACTTTAGGTGTCTGCAAAGCCTAGCCTCGCTCACGGAGAGGGGCGGTGGTCCTGGGCCACGTCAAGACGGTAAATGAGCTGCCGGGAGATGAGTAGTTGCAAGGAGATGCTGCCAGTAGTGCGAGAACTCTAGCTCCATAGAGTGCGTGCAGTGGCTATCAGCCTGGCATATATGTGCCGGAAAGGGTCCGGGTCAGGCGCTTCGAAATTCCAGGCATCCGAGACAACTTGGTGGAAGCCCTCAAGTTTTGTCCAAAAACATTCAAAGCAGAAACGGGGCTGCTGAAAGCGCAATCTTGCTCTTAAGAACATTTTTTATGTTGATGAAAAATTTACATATAGGGGACTAACCTTGTTTGATAAGTATATACACAGGTCATCACTCCTCTGGTTGTGTATAGTGCATCATGATCACATCATATGAGATATCACTCAAGCAATTAATCTATGAGGAAAGGAGCAAACAAAGACGAAGCATCGTGCTCTTTTATATATTTCTTGAGTAATAGGGATCCCGCATTATTAAGAGGGGATCCGAGGTGTAGGTTCAAGGCTTGCTCATATTCTACCTCACAAGTAGTTTTTCACAAAAGACTAAAATCCCTAGCAAAATCCCTTAGCCAAAACCTACCACTTTTTTCTCTCTTCACTCTCTACATAGCTGGATCATCCAGACTAGGTCCCGGATCATCTGGGCTTGTCCTCGGATCATCCGGTGCAAGTTCCGGATCGTCCGGATAATGCATCCAGAGAGCATCATTTTGCCCTGATTATAGCCGGATCATCCGGACCTGTCCCGAATCATCCGGGCTGTGGCCGGCTCATCCGGACCCTGTCCTAGATCATCCGGATAATATCGTCCCTTCTATCACAGAAGCTTGGTGGATGAAGCCGGATCATCCTGGTGTTCATCCGGATCGTCCGGGCTTGTGACCCGATCATCTCGGAGGTTCTACGGATTGTCCGGCCTCCTTGCAGCTCTGCCACCATCTCTTTCATCCGGATCTTTAGCCGGAGCATCCGGACTTTTGTCCGGATCATCCGGATGGTACTCCAGATCATCTGGGCAAGTCCACCTCTGCTCAAAACGGCTCTATTCTGTTGCGTGTGTATGTAGCTCCTTACCTCTTCGAGATAAGGTTGAACACTCCACTCCAACACGCCCCTAGAACACCAGTGCTCTCTCTCTCTCTCTTGCTCATCCACGAAATCCTAGATCCCGGTTTGGTTCTTGAGAGTTTCAAAGAGTTGTTCCAATCAAAAGAAAGATCTTCCCCCTCTCCTTCTTGTGACCGAAGCAAATCGTGATTTGAGCAAGTCTTGAGATTTTTTCCCTCGGATCTTATTACTCTTGGAGGTTGGAGACTCCTAGGCGGCAGGAGTCTTTCGGAGAGGAATCAACCATTGTGATTACCCCCGGAAAAGTTTGTAAGGGTTTGGAGACCACCCCAAGGTCTACCACTAGTGGCTGAGAGACGCCTCTGTGGTGTTGTCTCAAAGGGAGAATAGGTTGAGCCTTCGTGGCGTTGGTGTGCCTTCGTGGTAACATCCACCTCTCTAACGATGACGTAGCTTCCCTCCAAGGAAGTGAACATCGGCATACATCCTTGTCTCCCGGAGTTGCGGTTATTCCTAACCCTAACTCTCTACTTGTGGTTACTTGTCTCTCGGCACTTACTTATATCATATTGTGCTTGCTTACTTGTGTTACTTGTTTATCTTGCTTAGCTCTTAGCATCACACTTGCAATTGTTAGTCTCACTTTCATATTCCGCATTATTGCCTAAAATTGCTAAGTAATAATTGAAATTTGTAATTGTACCTATTCACCCCCTGCTACCTCTTGAGCATGTGTTGGTTTTCCCTTGAAGAGGAAAGGGTGATGCAGCAAAGTAGCGTAAGTATTTCCCTCAGTTTTTGAGAACCAAGGTATCAATCCAGTAGGAGACTACATGCAAGTCGCCTCGTACCTACACAAACAAATAAGAACCTTGCAACCAACACGATAAAGGGGTTGTCAATCCCTTCATGGTCACTTGCAAAAGTGAGATCTGATAGAGATAATAAGATAAATATTTTTGGTATTTTTTATGATATAGATTGAAAAGTAAAGATTGCAAAATAAAATAGATCAGAAACTTATATGATGGAAAATAGACCCGGGGGTCATAGGTTTCACTAGTAGCTTCTCTCAAGATAGCATAAGTATTATGGTGGGTGAACAAATTACTGTCGAGAAATTGATAGAAAAGTGCATAGTTATGAGAATATCTAGGCATGATCATGTATATAGGCATCACGTCTGCGACAAGTAGACCGAAACAATTCTGCATCTACTACTATTACTCCACACATCGACTGCTATCCAGCATGCATCTAGAGTATAAGTTCATAAGAACAGAGTAACGCATTAGGCAAGATGACATGATGTAGAGGGATAAACTCAAGCAATATGATATAAACCCCATCTTTTTATCCTCGATGGCAACAATACAATACGTGCATTGCTGCCCCTGCTATCACTGGGAAAGGACACCGCAAGATTGAACCCAAAGCTAAGCACTTCTCCCGTTGCAAGAAAGATCAATCTAGTAGGACAAACCAAAATGATAATTCAAAGAGACTTGCAAAGATAACAAATCATACATAAAAGAATTCAGAGAAGATTCAAATATTGTTCATAGATAATCTTGATCATAAAACCACAATTCATTCGATCTCGACAAACACACCGCAAAAAGAATTACATCAAATAGATCTCCAAGAAAATCGATGAGAACTTTGTATTGAGATCCAAAGAGAGAGAAGAAGCCATCTAGCTAATAACTATGGACCCGAAGGTCTGTGGTAAACTACTCACACATCATCGGAGAGGCTATGGTGTTGATGTAGAAGCCCTCCGTGATCGATTCCCCCTCCGGCGGAGCACCGAAAAAGGCCCCAAGATGGGATCTCACGGGTACAGAAGGTTGTGGCGGTGGAAATAGGGTTTCGTGGTGCTCTCGTATGTTTTCGGGGTATATGAGTATATATAGGCGAAAGAAGTCGGTGAGCGTAGCCACGAGGGGCCCACGAGGGTGGGGGCGCGCCTACCCCCCTGGGCGCGCCCTCCTGCGTCGTGGCCTCCTTGTTTCTTTCTTGACGTCCAATCTAAGTCTCCTGGATTGCGTTTGTTCCAAAAATCACTCTCCCAACGGTTTCATTCCGTTTGGATTCCGTTTGATATTCCTTTTCTGCGAAACATTAAAATAGGCAAAAAAGATAGCAATTTGCACTGGGCCTTTGGTTAGTAGGTTAGTCCCAAAAATAATATAAAAGTGTATAATAAAGCCCATTAAACATCCAAAGCAGATAATATAATAGCATGGAACAATAAAAAATTATAGATACGTTGGAGACGTATCAAGCATCCCCAAGCTTAATTCCTGCTCGTCCTCGAGTAGGTAAATGATAAAAACAGAATTTTTGACATGGAATGCTTCCTAACATAATTCTTCAATGTAATTTTCTTTATTGTGGCATGAATGTTCAGATCCGAAAGATTCAAGATAAAAGTTTAATGTTGACGTAAAAATAATAATACGTCAAGCATACTAACTAAGCAATTATGTCTTCTCAAAATAACATGGCCAAAGAAAGTTCATCCCTACAAAATCATATAGTTTGGTCATGCTCCATTTTAGTCACACAAGAATGCTCTCATCATGCACAACCCCGATGACAAGCCAAGCAATTGTTTCATACTTTAGTAATCTCAAACTTTTTCAACCTTCACGCAATACATGAGCATGAGCCATGGATATAGCACTATGGGTGGAATAGAGTATAATGATGGGGGTTATGAGGAGAAGAAAAAAATGGATAAAGTCTCACATTCACGCAGCTAATCAATGAGCTAGGGAGATGCCCATCAATTGATGTCAATGCAAGGAGTAGGGATTGCCATGCAACGGATGCATTAGAGCTATAAATGTATGAAATTCAACAAAAGAAACTAAGTGGGTGTGCATCCAACTTGCTTGCTCATGAAGACCTAGGGCATTTGAGGAAACCCATTGTTGGAATGTACAAGCCAAGTTCTATAATGAAAAATTCCCACTAGTATATGAAAGTGACAAAACAAGAGACTCTCTATCATAAAGATCATGGTGCTACTTTGAAGCACAAGTGTGGAAAAAAAGGATAGTAGCATTGTCCCTTTTTATTTATTTTTTTGGGACTTTCTTTTTTTGGCCTTTCTTCTTTTTTTTATTTGGGACAATGCTCTATTAATGATGATCATCACACTTCTATTTATTTACAACTCAATGATTACAACTCAATACTAGAACAAAATATGACTATATATGAATGCCTCCGGCGGTGTACTAGCATGGGCAATGAATCAAGAGTGACATGTATGATAAGTTATGCATGGTGTATTTTCCACAAATAAGATGTCAATTACACGATCATGCAAGGCAACATGACAATGGTGAAGCGTGTCATAATAAATGAAACGGTTGAAAGTTGCATGACAATATATCTCGGAATGGCTATGGAAATGCCATAATAGGTAGGTATGGTGGCCATTTTGAGGAAGATATAATGAGGTTTATATGTGATAGAGCGTATCATATCACGGGGTTTGGATGCACCGACGAAGTTTGCACCAACTCTCAAGGTGAGAAAGGGCAATGCACGGTACCGAAGAGGCTAGCAATGATGGAAAGGTGAGAGTGCGTATAATCCATGGACTCAACATTAGTCATAAAGAGCTCACATACTTATTGCAAAAATCTACAAGTAATCAAAAACCAAGCATTACGCGCATGCTCCTAGGGGGATAGATTGGTAGGAAAAGACCATCGCTCGTCCACGACCTCCACTCATAAGGATGACAATCAAAGAACACCTCATGCTTCAAATTTGTTACACAACGTTTACCATACGTGCATGCTATGAGACTTGCAAACCTCAAAACAAGTATTTATCAAATTCACATCTACTCAATTAGAACAACTCTAATATTACCATCTTCATATCTCAAAACAATCATCAAGTATCAAACTTCTCATAGTATTCAATGCACTTCTTATGAAAGTTTTTATTATACCAATCTTGGATGCCTATCATATTAGCACTAATTTTATAGCCGAAGCAAATTACCATGCTGTTCTAAAGGACTTTCAAAATAATATAAGTGAAGCATGAGAGATCAATAATTTCTATAAAATAAAACCACCACCGTGCCCTAAAAGATATAAGTGAAGCACTAGAGCCAAATTATCTATCTCAAAAGATATAAGTGAAGCACATAGAGTATTCTAATAAATTTCGATTCATGTGTGTCTCTCCCAAAAGGTGTGTACAGAAACATGATTGTGGTAAACTAAAAAGCAAAGACTAAAATCATACAAGGCGCTCCAAGCAAAACACATATCATGTGGTGAATAAAAATATAGCATCAAGTAAAGTTACCGATGGACGAAGACGAAATAGGGGATGCCTTCCGGGGCATCCCCAAGCTTAGGCTTTTGGTTGTCCTTGAATTTTACCTTGGGGTGCCTTGGGCATCCCCAAGCTTAGGCTCTTGCCACTCCGTATTCCATAATCCATCAAATCTTTACCCAAAACTTGAAAACTTCACAACACAAAACTCAACATAAAATCTCATGAGCTCCGTTAGCGAAATAAAACAAACCACCACTTTCAGGTACTGTAATGAACTCGTTCATTATTTATATTGGTGTTAAACCTACTGTATTCCAACTTCTCTATGGTTCATACCCCCCTATGCTAGCCATAGATTCATCAAAATAAACAAACAACAAAAGAAAAACAGAATCTGTCAAAAACAGAACAGTCTATAGTAATCTGTATCAAACGAAAACTTTCTGTGACTCAAAATTTCTACCAATATTGGAAGACCTAAATAATTTGTTTATTGATCTACTGCAATTGGAATCAGTATTTTGTCACGTTATGGTGATTTTTAACAATTGTTTTCGTGAGCAGAAAGTTTCTAACTTTTTCAGCAAGATCAAATAACTATCATCCAAGAAGATCCTATAGGTTTTACTTGGCACAAACACTAATTAAAACATAAAAACACATATAAACGAAAGCTAGATGAATTATTTATTATTAAACAGGAACAAAAAGCAAGAAACAAAAATAAGATTGGGTTGCCTCCCAACAAGCGCTTTTCTTTAAAGCCTTTTTAGCTAGGAATTGATAATTTTAATGATGCTCACATGAAAGACAAGAATTGAAACACAATGAGAGCATCATAAAATACGTGACAAACAAATCTAAGTCTAACACGCTTCCTATGCATAGGAATTTTATAGGAAAAGAAATTAGCAAGGCAAGCAAGATCTAGCATATGCAAGGAATAAGAAAGAAACAATAGCAATCTCAACACTACGAAAGGTAATTTAGTAAGATAAAAATTTCTACAACCATATTTTCCTCTCTCATTATAATTACATGTAGGATCATAGGAAAATTCAACAAAATAGCTATCACAAAAAATATTTTCAACACGATCCACATGCATGCAAAGTTGACACTCTTCCAAAATAGTGGGATTAACATTAACTGAAGTCATGACCTCTCCAAACCCACTTTCAATATTATTGCAAACACTATTATCAATCTCATATTCATCATGGGGCTTAAATAAATTTTCAAGATCATAAGAAGAATCACCCCAATCATGATCATTGCAACAAGTAGTAGACATAGCAAAACTAGCATCCCCAAGCTTAGGGTTTTGCATATTATTAGCACAATTGACATCAAGAGAATTTGTAGTAAAATCATTGCAATCATGCTTTCTATTCAAGGAGCTATCATGAATCTCTTTATAAATTTCTTCATCACAATTTTCAGATTCACGAAATTCAAGCAAAACCTCATAAAGATAATCTAGTGCACTCAAATCACTAGAAATTGGTTCATCATAATTGGATCTCTTAAAAAGATTAGCAAGGGGATGAGGATCCATAAACATTTAGCAAGCAAAGATGCAAGCAAAATAAGGCACATGGTAACACAAGATCAAACGGAAGGAGGGCGAATAAAAGGCAGAGGTGAAGTGGGGGAGAGGAAAACGAGAGGCAAATGGCAAATAATGTAATGCGAGGTATAAGATTTTGTGATGGGCACTTGGTATGTCTTGACTTGTGCGTATATCTCCCCGGCAATGGCGCCAAAAATCCTTCTTGCTACCTCTTGAGCATGCGTTGGTTTTCCCTTGAAGACGAAAGGGTGATGCAGCAAAGGAGCGTAAGTATTTCCCTCTGTTTTTGAGAACCAAGGTATCAATCCAGTAGGAGACTACATGCAAGTCGCCTCGTACCTACACAAACAAATAAGAACCTTGCAACGAACGCGATAAAGGGGTTGTCAATCCCTTCACGGCCACATGCAAAAGTGAGATCTGATAGAGATAATAAGATAAATATTTTTGGTATTTTTTATGATATAGATTGAAAAGTAAAGATTGCAAAATAAAATAGATCGGAAACTTATATGATGGAAAATAGACCCGGGGGCCATAGGTTTCACTAGTGGCTTCTCTCAAGATAGCACAAGTATTACAGTGGGTGAACAAATTACTGTCGAGCAATTGATAGAAAAGTGCATAGTTATGAGAATATCTAGGCATGATCATGTATATAGGCATCACATCCGCGATAAGTAGACCCAAACGATTCTGCATCTACTACTATTACTCCACACATCGACCGCTATCCAGCATGCATCTAGAGTATTAAGTTCATAAGAACAGAGTAACGCATTAGGCAAGATGACATGATGTAGAGGGATAAACTCAAGCAATATGATATAAACCCCATCTTTTTATCCTCGATGGCAACAAAACAATACGTGCCTTGCTGCCCCTGCTATCACTGGGAATGGACACCGCAAGATTGAACCCAAAGCTAAGCACTTCTCCCATTGCAAGAAAGATCAATCTAGTAGGCCAAACCAAAATGATAATTCGAAGAGACTTGCAAAGATAACAAATCATACATAAAAGAATTCAGAGAAGATTCAAATATTGTTCATAGATAATCTTGATCATAAACCCACAATTCATCAGATCTCGACAAACACACCGCAAAAAGAATTACATCGAATAGATCTCAAAGAAGATTGATGAGAACTTTGTATTGAGATTCAAAGAGAGAGAAGAAGCCATCTAGCTAATAACTATGGACCCGAAGGTCTGTGGTAAACTACTCACACATCATCGGAGAGGCTATGGTGTTGATGTAGAAGCCCTCCATGATCGATTCCCCCTCCGGCGGAGCATCGGAAAAGGCCCCAAGATGGGATCTCACGGGTACAGAAGGTTGTGGTGGTGGAAATAGGGTTTCGTGGTGCTCTCGGATGTTTTCGAGGTATATGAGTATATATAGGCGAAAGAAGTTGGTGAGGGGAGCCACGAGGGTGGGGGCGCACCTACCCCCCTGGGCGCACCCTCCTGTGTCATGGCCTCCTTGTTTCTTTCTTGATGTCCACTCTAAGTCTCCTGGATTGCGTTTGTTCCAAAAATCACTCTCCCGAAGGTTTCATTCCGTTTGATATTCCTTTTCTGCGAAACATTGAAATAGGCAACAAAACAGCAATTTGCATTGGGCCTTTGGTTAGTAGGTTAGTCCCAAAAATAATATAAAAGTGTATAATAAAGCCCATTAAACATCCAAAGCAGAAAATATAATAGCATGGAACAATAAAAAATAATAGATACGTTGGAGACGTATCAAGCATCCCCAAGCTTAATTCATGCTCGTCCTTGAGTAGGTAAATGATAAAAGCAGAATTTTTGACGTGGAATGCTTCCTAACATAATTCTTCAATGTAATTTTCTTTATTGTGGCATGAATGTTCAGATCTGAAAGATTCAAGATAAAAGTTCAGTGTTAAAATAAAAATAATAATACTTCAAGCATATTAACTAAGCAATTATGTCTTCTCAAAATAACATGGCCAAAGAAAGTTCATCCCTACAAAATCATATAGTTTGGTCATGCTCCATTTCCGTCACACAAGAATGCTCTCATCATGCACAACCCCGATGACAAGCCAAGCAATTTTTTCATACTTTAGTAATCTCAAACTTTTTCAACCTTCACGCAATACATGAGCGTGAGCCATGGATATAGCACTATGGGTGGAATAGAGTATAATGATGGGGGTTATGAGGAGAAGACAAAAATGGAGAAAGTCTCACATTGACGCATCTAATCAACGTGCTAGGGAGATGCCCATCAATTGATGTCAATGCAAGGAGTAGGGATTGCCATGCAACGGATGCACTAGAGCTATAAATGAATGAAAGCTCAACAAAAGAAACTAAGTGGGTGTGCATCCAACTTGCTTGCTCACGAAGACCTAGGGCATTTGAGGAAGCCCATTGTTGGAATGTACAAGCCAAGTTCTATAATGAAAAATTCCCACTAGTATATGAAAGTGACAAAACAAATGACTCTCTATCATAAAGATCATGGTGCTACTTTGAAGCACAAGTGTGAAAAAAAAGGATAGTAGCATTGTCCCTTTTTATTTCTTTTTTTTGGGCCTTTCTTTTTTTGGCCTTTCTTGTTTTTTATTTGGGACAATGCTCTATTAATGATGATCATCACACTTTTATTTATTTACAACTCAATGATTACAACTTGATACTAGAACAAAATATGACTCTATATGAATGCCTCCGGCGGTGTACCGGGATGGGCAATGAATCAAGAGTGACATGTATGATAAGTTATGCATGGTGGCTTTTCCACAAATACGATGTCAACTACATGATCATGCAAGGCAATATGACAATGATGAAGCGTGTCATAATAAATGAAATGGTGGAATGTTGCATGGCAATATATCTCGGAATGGCTATGGAAATGCCATAATAGGTAGGTATGGTGGCTGTTTTGAGGAAGATATAAGGAGGTTTATGTGTGATAGAGCATATCATATCACGGGGTTTGGATGCACCGGCGAAGTTTGCACCAACTCTCAAGGTGAGAAAGGGCAATGCACGGTACCGAAGAGGCTAGCAATGATGGAAAGGTGAGAGTGTGTATAATCCATGGACTCAACATTAGTCATAAAGAACTCACATACTTATTGCAAAAATCTACAAGTCATCAAAAACCAAGATTTGCTGGCATGCTCCTAGGGGGATAGATTGGTAGGAAAAGACCATCGCTTGTCCGCGACCTCCACTCATAAGGATGACAATAAAAGAACACCTGATGCTTCAAATTTGTTACACAACGTTTACCATACCTGCATGCTACGGGACTTGCAAACCTCAACACAAGTATTTCTCAAATTCACAACTACTCAACTAGCACAACTCTAATATTACCATCTTCATATCTCAAAACAATCATCAAGTATCAAACTTCTCATAGTATTCCATGCACTTTTTATGAAAGTTTTTATTATACCAATCTTGGATGCCTATCATATTAGGACTAATTTTATAGCCAAAGCAAATTACCATGTTGTTCTAAAGGACTCTCAAAATAATATAAGTGAAGCATGAGAGATCAATAATTTCTATAAAATAAAACCACCACCGTGCCCTAAAAGATATAAGTGAAGCACTAGAGCCAAATTATCTATCTCAAAAGATATAAGTGAAGCACATAGAGTATTCTAATAAATTTCGATTCATGTGTGTCTCTCCCAAAAGGTGTGTACAGAAAGGATGATTGTGGTAAACTAAAAAGCAAAGACTAAAATCATACAAGACTGACACACCCTGATTTTCATGCCACAACACTTAAACTAATAAATCATGATAAAGTTTGGTTTGACAAAAACTTTTGCATTATTTGGCTTTTATTTGGAGTTGGTTTTCTCTCTGTGTTTTTTTCAAGTGCTCTTTAAAGTCAACACTACTCCACCTCCTATACTTCATCTCCTTGCTCCAAACTCTTGAACCAATGATCATACCATGTGTGTAGGACATCAAAATAGTTTTTTGCAAAAATAATTTGGCCAAATAGTATTTTCAGAAATTAGTTTTCCAAAAACCCCTGAATTGAGGTTTGCACTGCAAGTACTTAATTAAGGGCAGTAAAAATCTTTTCAAAAATATTTTTGACTCCTATTAGATATAGGATACCCAGAAACCACAAAAATATAATTTTAAAAGTTATTTTCCTATTTTATTTAAAAGCTTTTTCTTAAGGCCAGAAATGGTCTTTAATAGGGAAATTTTATTTTATTGTTTTAAAAATATTTGAGAAAAATCAGGGGAACTCAGTGGACATATATTTTCCATATATATGAGTTTCAACACATGGTCATGATCAAAATATTGGACCAACCTCCCAAAACCATTTCTGCCCATTTCAAGGATTTGAAATATTTCTACAAGAAATATTTTCCATTAAATCCAGGAAAATTCTAGCAAGTCACATATGCATAGTATGATGATATTGCAAAGTTTCAGCTCAATCTAAACTATTTTGGTTCACCGAAATGCCCCAAACCCCTCTTTGACCAGAATCAAATTTGAACAAGTTTGTACTACCAACTTTCTCTCCTTGACCCCAACTTTTGTGAGCATGTCCACATGACCAAATGAGGCCACTACACCAAGTGGTGCATCAAGGAGAAGTGATTTTCTCAACTAGATCTACACAAGTTCATTTCTGCTAATTTCTAGGGTTTACCAAAGTTGCATTGGACAACTTCTCTGAATGAGCTCATACTCCTTTAAAGTTGATGTTTTGTCATTGCAAAGGCCCCTGCCAAATGGCACATCAAGAGGATTAGTGAAACTACCCCAAACACTAATCAAACACCTTCTGCCACTTTTCAAAAATCACCATTTTGACCACTAAAACTATTCTCCTTGAACTCCACTTTTTACCACAGCCCCTCCTAGACCTCTTCTACCTCCAGTAGCAATGGCTGCATCTCAGATCAATAATTGAGGGGTGAAACCACCTCTTTCTCTCTCTAGACAGCCCATTTCTCCCTCTTCTTCTACCTCTCTCCTATCCTACTGGCCTTCCAGAGCATCCAATGTCTCTCCCTACTTCTTTACTCCACCCTTGAGCTACTGGACATAGTTGGCCGCGCCCCAAGGCATATAAAAATGCCATGCCGGCCATTTGGGCGCTCTGGAGCGCGCTACAGTGCGCTCCCACACTGTAGCCGCCCCCTGCCAAGCACCTCCGGCCACCTCTGCTCTCCCCCTCACGCCAACCAACGCCCCTCGACGTCCGCAACACGCTACGCAGTCGGCCCCTTCCTCTCTCCTCCTCCCCACGCCTCCGCGCTAGCAAACACCGGCCGCCCGAGCGCGCCAATGGTACGGCTCACACGCGCGCGCCTCTAACCTCTCCCCACTCCCTCTCCCTATCTCTCCCGACGTGGTCGACGTCCCGGAACACCCCAGACACCACGCCCTCTTCCCCTGAGCCCTGCAGCGACGAGCGTGAGCTCGCCGGTGCATGGGTCTACGGGACCTCGCCGCTGGCCTATTTAAGGGCCTTCCCGAGCCTCTCCCTTACCACCACTAGCCCCTACCCACTCCAAAACGGCCCCCTGTGCCCTCCACTCTCTTCCAGGAGCACCCGAGCTCAAGATCGAGCTCGAGCTCCGCCGCCTCGGGTCGCCGTCGATCCCGCGGTACAGGACACCCCGGCCCTCTTTATTGCTTCTCTGGAACGCCCATGGCTCACCGATCGATTCCCCCCTCTTCCCCGCTCGTTTTGCAGTCGGAAACGGCCGGAGCCATCAACGCCCGACGCTCCTCCGCCGCGAACCTCGTCGTCGGTGAACCACTGCTCCCCTCCGGCCAACTCCGGCACCACCCGAACGGCGACACGACGAGGAGTCCAGCGGTGCCATCAACTCACCCCGCCATGCCCGGAAACGTCGCCGGTGAGCTCGCCGCCCTCTCTGACCCGAGGTTGACGACGACGGCCGTGGGGCCCGTCCGTCAGCCTCACGTCCTGATGTGTGGGTCCCACACGTCAGGTTTAAAATGCACGCGCGCGCGTACCGGTTCGCAGCGTCGGCTGAAGGCGTATTTTGCCTTTACGCCTTCGACGTGGCAGCCTGGCGTGGGCTGAAACCCATCTGGGCCTGCTGCACTGTGGCCTTTCTGGCCCAGTGGCATAGTGCTCTTTTTCCTTTTCTTTTTCTGTAACTTTTCCAAAAATTCCACTGGAATAAATATTCATCCAAATGAAATAATTCCAACTCCCATATTTTTCTAAAAATCCCACCTATTTAATGGTATAATTTTCACTCATGTCCAAACAACTTTTATGTATTGTTCATATTCAAATTCAAATTTGAATATATTTAAATCCCTCTAAAAATCCACTTCTCCTATTCTGATACTCCAAATCCAAAACTAGGTATTTTCCCCTTCTTAGTTTTCCTCCTAGAATTTTATAAAAATGAGTTGACATTTTTCTGAGCACTTTCATTTTTCTGTTCTGCTATTGCCTTATTTTTCTCGTTATTATTTTGCGACGATAGATTGCGTTGCTAACGAAGAGTTGGACCAGAAGTCTTTGAAGACCCTGAAGACTTTGCTGAGCCAGGAAAGCAGCCCTTTGACCATGTCTATGAAACCCTTTTTATGCATTTCATATAGCACTTTATTAGTGTTGCATCGGAATCATGATGAGATGGTAGCCACTTTGGTGGGTTGCCTTCATTTTCTCCTTGTTGATACTTGCATTGTGCATGACCCTACCTCCTTATGAGGGTTATGCCGGTGGGAGTAGATAGGATGCTAAGTAGTGCTACGCAAAAAGGGACGGGTACGTGCATGGTGATGGACACAAAGTATTTTCAAAAGACTTTTCGAAAACCCCGTCGGGTGCCACTTATGCCCGAGGGAGATAATGAGATGGGTAACCACTTGATGACGAAGTGGTGTACCGAGGCAAGTGTGTGTGTTGTTTTCGAAAATGGATTAGATTTAAGATTTGTCGACTGTCCCAACCTTACATGCGCAACCACTCTACCCTTATATGGGAAAGGGCATTATTGATTACCTAGGCCGATACTAGCTTGGAGCCCGCATTACTAGTGACGGGGGAGAGTTGGTGCTCTCTCTCGGGATGGGGTTGTGCCAGGTAGGGCGGCCATGACTATTTTTACAGGGCACCGGATACACAGCTGTGTCCCCTCTCGGATGTTACGATCTCGAGTGAGTCTCGTATGATGTACATTGTGAGGATACGGAACAACGAGGGGACTCTTTGTTAGTGTCGTCTAGGGAAAGATAGTGACCGGGTGCTTACCCCGGGTACTTGAGGTACCGCGGGTCGTGGATGACACGGAAGTTCCCCGGATCTTGTGGGTAAAGTGTGCAACCTCTGCAGAGTGTAAAACTATTTGAATAGCCGTGTCCACGGTCAAGGACAGTTGGACGGTGCTGCTTAAACTACGTCCAGAATTTTACAGACCACGTGTGTGTGTGTGGGTTGATGAAGCTAAATGGGTTAAGTCAGATGACTTGACGCGATGATCAAGTTGGATTGGTGTCCAACTCTGATAACTGTTACTTGTTCATACGGATGCATGTACTCCCATGATGCATACTTTACATGTTGATAGATCATGTCATTGCACTCAAAACTAGCTTTCTGCAAACTACCTACTTAGTGCTATATCACTGCATCATTGTGCCTTGTTCCAAATCGTGGGTTGCTTGTGAGTACATTCAAAGTATTCATTGGCTTGCCACTGGTTATTTAATTGTCCAGGCATGGAAGAATAGGAGTTCGAAGAAGAATTCTTTGGAGACGAACATGCGAACTAGGACGTTGCCCAGTCAGATGCCTGTAGGGTTAAGGCAGATGGCATGGGTTCTACGTATCGACGAAGATTTCCGCTGCTTGTGTTTCATTTGATGTTCAGCCCTTAAGGCTTTATCAATGTAAGACTTGACCATAATGGTCATAATTTGTGTAATACGGTATGTATGGATGTAAGACTCTTGTTATTTAGCTTCTGTGTGTTCGGTGAGCATTGATCTCTGGGATCACTTTACATATACATTCGGTGATCTCGACTTATGAGTCGGGATCCCAACAAAGACGCTCCAAGCAAAACACATATCATGTGGTGAATAAAAATATAGCATCAAGTAAAGTTACCGATGGATGAAGACGAAATAGGGGATGCCTTCCGGGGCATCCCCAAGCTTAGGCTTTTGGTTGTCCTTGAATTTTACCTTGGGGTGCCTTGCGCATCCCCAAGCTTAGGCTCTTGCCACTCCTTATTCCATAATCCGTCAAATCTTTACCCAAAACTTGAAAACTTCACAACACAAAACCCAACATAAAATCTCATGAGCTCCGTTAGCGAAATAAAACAAACCACCACTTTAAGGTACTGTAATGAACTCATTATTTATTTATATTGGTGTTAAACCTACTGTATTCCAACTTCTCTATGGTTCATACCCCCCTATGCTAGCCATAGATTCATCAAAATAAACAAACGACACACGAAAAACAGAATCTGTCAAAAACAGAACAGTGTGTAGTCATCTATATCAAACGAAAACTTTCTGTGACTCAAAACTTCTACCAATATTGGACGACCTAAATAATTTGTTTATTGATCTACTGCAATTGGAATCATTATTTTGTCACGTTCTGATGATTTTTAACAATTGTTTTCGTGAGCAGAAAGTTTCTGACTTTTTCAGCAAGATCAAATAACTATCATCCAAGAAGATCCTATACGTTTTACTTGGCACAAACACTAATTAAAACATAAAAACACATCTAAACAGAAGCTAGATGAATTATTTATTACTAAACTGGAACAAAAATCAAGGAACAAAAATAAAATTGGGTTGCCTCCCAACAAGCGCTTTTCTTTAAAGCCTTTTTAGCTAGGCATTGATAATTTTAATGATGCTCACATGAAAGACAAGAATTGAAACTCAAAGAGAGCATCATAAAACACGTGACAAACAAATCTAAGTCTAACATGCTTCCTATGCATAGGAAGTTTATAGGAAACAAATTAGCAAGGCAAGCAAGATCTAGCATATGCAAGGAATAAGAAAGAAACAATAGCAATCTCAACACGACGAGAGGTAATTTAGTAAAATAAAAATTTCTACAACCATATTTTCCTCTCTCATAATAATTACATGTAGGATCATAGGCAAATTCATCAAAATAGCTATCAGATAAAATATTTTCAACACGATCCACATGCACGCAAAGTTGACACTCTTCCAAAATAGTGGGATTAACATTAACTGAAGTCATGATCTCTCCAAACCCACTTTCAATATTATTGCAAACACTATTATCAATCTCATATTCATCATGGGGCTTAAATAAATTTTTAAGATCATAAGAAGAATCACCCCAATCATGATCATTGCAACAAGTAGTAGACATAGCAAAACTAGCATCCCCAAGCTTAGGGCTTTGCATATTATTAGCACAATTGTCATCAAGAGTATTTATAGTAAAATCATTGCAATCATGCTTTTTATTCAAGGAGCTATCATGAATCTCTTCATAAATTTCTTCATCACAATTTTCAGATTCACGAAATTCAAGCAAAACCTCATAAAGATACTCTAGTGCACTCAAATCACTAGAAATTGGTTCATCATAATTGAATCTCTTAAAAAGATTAGCAAGGGGATGAGGATCCATAAACATTTAGCAAGCGAAGATGCAAGCAAAAATAAGGCACATGGTAACACAAGATCAAACGGAAGGAGGGCGAAGAAAAGGCAAAGGTGAAGTGGGGGAGAGGAAAACGAGAGGCAAATGGCAAATAATGTAATGCGAGGGATAAGAGTTTGTGATGGGTACTTGGTATGTCTTGACGTGTGTGTAGATCTCCCCGGCAACGGCGCCAAAAATCCTTCTTTCTACCTCTTGAGCATGCGTTGGTTTTCCCTTGAAGAGGAAAGGGCGATGCAGCAAAGTAGCGTAAGTATTTGCCTCAGTTTTTGAGAACCAAGGTATCAATCATGTAGGAGACTACACGCAAGTCGCCTCGTACCTACACACACAAATAAGAACCTTGCAACCAACGCGATAAAGGGGTTGTCAATCCCCTCATGGCCACTTGCAAAAGTGAGATCTGATAGAGATAATAAGATAAATATTTTTGGTATTTTTTATGATATAGAATGAAAAGTAAAGATTGCAAAATAAAATAGATCGGAAACTTATATGACGGAAAATAGACCCGGGGGCCATAGGTTTCACTAGTGGCTTCTCTCAAGATAGCATAAGTGAGGGAGTCCTGGATTAGGGGGTGTTCGGATAGCCGGACTATACCTTCAGCCGGACTCCTGGATTATGAAGATACAATATTGAAGACTTCGTCCCGTGTCCGGATGGGACATTCCTTGGCGTGGAAGGCAAGCTTGGCGATTCGGATATTCAAGATCTCCTACCATTGTAACCGACTTTGTGTAACCCTAACCCTATCCGGTGTCTATATAAACCGGAGGGTTCTAGTCCGTAGGACAACTTCATCATATACAACAATCATACCATAGGCTAGCTTCTAGGGTTTAGCCTCCTTGATCTCGTGGTAGATCTACTCTTGTACTACCTATATCATCAATATTAATCAAGCAGGAGTAGGGTTTTACCTCCATCGAGAGGGCCCGAACCTGGGTAAACTTCGTGTCCCTTGTCTCCTGTTACCATCCGGCCTAGACGCACAGTTCGAGACCCCCTACCCGAGATCCGCCAGTTTTGACACCAACAGTGGTGCTTTCATTGAGAGTTCCTCTGTGCCGTCGCAATCAGGAAGGATGTATCCTCCCGTCTTTAAAGACGGCGCCGTTACTAAGGGAGCCTTGGCTGTCGGCCAAACTCTCTGGCTAGGCGGTTTCCTCATGACCGCCTGTTCGACCGTTGCGCCGACGGTGACCTCTCGGGTCATCAAAAGCAATCTTCACATTAGCTCGGAACTCGCCGAGCAGTTGGATCCAATGGATCTCTCTTCCGTAAACGAGCTCTTGGATCGCATCGCCGCCTTGGGGGTCACTACAGATTATGACCAGGTTGGGCTTAAACCCGATCTAAGAGAGATTAATTCTCCCCAAGTCACCCATCATGTTGTCGTAGTAGAGGCACAGTGCGGCGACCCTTCATCCATCTTAAGGACTAGCTACGTCCGGATTCCCGATCCCTCCAAGCCGGATATCCGCGGAGGGGAGGACGTAATGCAAGACCTGAACTTAGAATCAGGCAACGGGTCAGGTTCACTGGACAACATCCAAGAATCTAAACTTCAGAGTTCGGAAACTCCTTGGCCTCTGAGTCTCAAATTGGGTGAGGTTGCGGATTTAGTTCCACCCACCCACCCAAACATAAGCGATCTATTCCAAATCAGGCAAAAGCCCGAAGATACAGTACATCATTACTGGGCAAGGTTCCTCCTGGTTATGAACAGGATAAAGGACTGCCGCGAGGAAGACGCAATCTCAATCTTCTGCAATAATTGCACGGACAAGGGAATCCTCAACGCCACAGGACGTCGTGATATTACATGCTTCGCTGACTTGGCGTCCATAGTACAAAAGTACTGTGCGATGGAAAGCGCCTGGAAAACCGAAATTAAATTTTGGGATAATCCGGCCTTGCGTAGAGACCTTGTCCGAAATAAAAGGGCTCATCATCATCAGACACCCGGGTTAAAAACCAAAAAACCAAAACCCTCTACAGGGCATGGAACCGTACTGGAGCGATGGCTTAATGGACCCTGTAAAATTCACAGTACAGAGGACGCCACACCAACTCACAGCCTTAGAGCATGTTGGATACTCCGGCAGGTGGCCAAAAGGGGCGAAGATCCCCTAATTCCGGAGTCCACGGAAAACCAGCTCAGGGACTCCAGTACAGTCTTAACAGTCTTCGAGACCTTCGCATCAAATAACATGCGAAAAAGAACACTCCGCAGCCTTGCCCAAGTCTATCAAGTAGCAACAATAAACCCATGGAGCGACACGGCTATTACCTTCAACGCAAGTGATGAACCTAAATTCCGAACAGCCCGAGCACCAGCCGCATTGGTCCTCAGTCCAATAGTGGACGGCTTTCGCCTCACCAAGGTACTCATGGATGGAGGCAGCGGATTGAACCTCATTTATGAAGAAACTCTTCAAAAAATGGGATTAGACTGGAGCCGCGTTGAGCGAAGCAGCACAACCTTTAGAGGAATAATTCCCAGTCGAGAAGCGCGCTGCACAGGAAAATCACACTAGATGTGGTGTTCGGCACGCCGGATAATTACAGATCCGAAGAGGTCACATTTCAGGTGGCCCCGTTCAGCAGCAGATATCACGCCCTACTAGGGCGGGAAGCATTTACAATCTTCCAAGCAATACCCCATTACGGGTACATGAAGCTCAAGATGCCCGGGCCGAACGGAATTATCACTCTCGCTAGTGATCCGGACATAGCACTCCGCGCCGAAAACAAGACAGCCGCATTAGCCCTGGAGGCACTATCCGATGCCTTAGCAGCTGAGGAACTGACTGCGCTGCGCTCCTCAGTTAACAGGGACGATGTGATACTCGACAAGAGATCCAAGTCCACATCCTTTAAGCCAGCAGATGAAATATTCAAGTTCCAGGTCCATCCAACGGACCCCAACAAAACGGCCTCCATTGGGGCACGATTAAACCCTGATATGGACACCACACTGCGAGAATTTCTACGTGAAAATTGGGACATCTTCACCTGGCACCCTTCAGACATGCCAGGAATCCCACGCAGGCTGGCCGAACATAGCTTGAATATCCTAAAAGGATTCAAACCTGTCAAACAAGCCCTTCGGCGTTTTTCCGAACCCAAGAGACAGGCTATGGGAGAGGAGCTAGCCAAACTATTGGAGGCCGGATTCATTAGAGACATAAAACATCCGGATTGGCTAGCAAACCTGGTGATGGTACCAAAGAAGGATAAATCCTGGCGCCTGTGTGTCGATTTTAAAGACCTTAACAAGGCTTGCCGAAAGGATCCCTTCCCCCTCCCCCGTATTGATCAAATTATCGATGCCACCGCAAGACATGATTCACTGTGTTTCCTCGACGCATACTCCGGTTACCATCAAATCAAGATGGCAGAATCAGACCAAGCCGCAAAAGCATTCATCACACCATACAGCCCATTCTGCTTCAACACAATGCCCTTCGGGCTGAAAAACGCCGGCGCAACATATCAGCGCATGATTCAGACATGTCTGGCAAACCAGATCGACAAGAAAGTGGAGGCATACGTGGATGATGTGGTGGTCAAAACAAGACATGTCGAATCTCTAGTAGACGACTTGAGGCTAACATTCGACAACCTCCGAAAATACGACATCAAGCTCAACCCGGAAAAATGCGTTTTCGGCGTTCCAGCCGGAAAGCTTTTGGGCTTCATTGTATCTGGTAGAGGAATTGAAGCAAACCCGGCCAAGATCCGAGCTTTGTCGCAACTGGATATCCCAAAGGACCTCAAACAAATACAAAAATTAACCAGATGCGTGGCGGCTTTAAGCCGGTTTATCTCTCGCTTGGGAGAAAAGGCACTGCCCCTTTATTGCCTCCTTCGGCGCACCGAACACTTCGAGTGGACGGATGCTGCCACGGCCGAACTAGATGAAATAAAAGCCATATTGGCAACAAACCCAGTCCTGGCCGCGCCAAACACCGGCGAACCAATGCTACTGTACATCGCAGCAACCCATCAAGTTGTCAGCGCAGTACTCGTCGTCGAGCGGGAAACGGACGGACACAAACTCCCCCTCCAAAGGCCGGTCTACTACGTGTCCACTGTCCTCACTCCATGCAAATCACGGTACCCGCATTATCAAAAGATTTCATACGCGGTATTCATGGCATCCCGGAAGCTACGACACTACTTTCAAGAGTGTTCCATAACAGTAGCCTCAGAAGTACCACTAAACAATATTATCAACAACCGCGATGCAACGGGCCGGATCGCAAAATGGGCCATCGAGCTCCTCACGTTCAATATAATCTATAAGCCACGACGAGCCATTAAATCGCAAGTTTTGGCTGACTTCGTCGCGGAATGGACGGAGGCCGAGCTCCCTAAAGAGTACGGCACATATTCAAACTGGATCATGCATTTCGACGGCTCCAAAATGTTGGCCGGACTAGGGGCTGGCGTCATCTTGACGTCCCCCACAAGAGACACAGTGCAATATTTGGTCCAGATCATGTACACGGACTCCAACAATGCAGCCGAATATGAGGCCCTCCTACATGGTCTCCGGATGGCAGTATCCATGGGCATTCAACGCCTAGAGGTACACGGGGACTCAAACCTCGCGATATCACAAATAAACGGAGACTTCGACGCCAAGGATCCGAAAATGGCAGCTTACCGCAACGCCGTCCTAAAAATGTCAGCTCGGTTCGAAGGGTTGGAGTTTCACCATATAGCCCGAGAAAACAATCAGGCAGCGGATGTCCTGGCACGCATTGGAGCAAAACGCGATGCAGTTCCCCCCCAACATCTTTTTATAAAGACTGTTCAAGCCATCCGTAGCATGGGAGGGGGAACCCGCAGATAACAGCCCGGACCTAACCGCACCACTCGACGCCGAACAATCTGATATAATTGGAGGCTCTGCCACCGAAATTACACCTTCAGCCCACATAATAATGGTGGTCATCGCCCGTGGCCAGAACCGTTCCTAGCCTACCTTACTAGGCAGGAACTCCCAGAGGACCAAAACGAGGCACGCTGCATAGTGCGGCGATCTAAAGCCTATAAAGTCCACGAGGGAGAGCTTTATAAAAAAAGCACTACCAGAGTCCTTCAAAGGTGCATCTCCGAAGAGGAAGGGCGGAACTTGCTGGCTGAAATTCATGCCGGACTCGGTGGCCACCATGCTGCAGCTCGGTCCCTTGTAAGCAAGGCTTTCCATACGGGCTTTTTCTGGCCGACGGCCCGAGCAGACGCTCAGGACTTGGTCCAACGATGCGTCGGTTGCCAGCTTTTTGCAAATCAAAGCCATATGCCACCCACCGCCCTCCAAACTATCCCCATCACCTGGCCTTTCGCGGTCTAGGGGCTTGACATGGTTGGACCCCTTAAAGGCGGAACCCACAAGAAAAAATACTTACTGGTCAAGGTGGATAAGTTCACCAAATGGATAGAAGCCAAGCCTGTTAAGACGGCCGAATCCGGACCTGTGATAGACTTCATATCTTGGGTTGTACACCGTTACGGCGTCCCCCACAGCATCATCACTGATAACGGCACAAACTTCACCTCCGACGAGGTGAAACTCTGGTGCAAAAACATGGGCATCAAGCTCGATTATGCTTCCGTCTATCACCCACAAACTAACGGCCAGGTCGAACGTGCAAATGGTCTTATCATGAGCGGCATTAAACCCAGACTAGTGCGGTCCCTCAAGGAATCTAACACGCACTGGGTCGAGGAGCTCGACTCCGTACTCTGGGGGCTGTGGACCACGCCGAATCGCACCACCGGATACGCACCATTCTTTATGGTGTACGGCGCAGAGGCAGTTCTGCCCTACGACATAATTCATGAATCACCTCGAGTGCGCATGTACGAAGAAAGAGAAGCCGAGCTCGATCGGCAGGACAACTTGGACGCCTTGGAGGAGGAGCGTGACGTGGCAAAAGCCCGTTCCGCATTTTATCAACAGCAGGCTCGAAGATATCAAAGCAGAGAAGTACGGGCCAAAAATTACAATGTTGGCGAACTAGTTCTACGCCTGCCGGATAAGGAAAAGGACAAACTCAAGCCCAAGTGGGAAGGTCCATTCATAATCGACCAAGTCCTGACTGGTGGAGCGTACCGCCTGCGAGATGCGTCGGACAACCGACTCGAGCCGAACCCATGGAACGCCGCCCGTCTCCGAAGATTCTATGCCTAGCGCCGGACTCTGTGTTTGTCTCCTTTCTCTGTCCATTTTTTACATCTTCTGTCTTACATTTCTCTCCCTCCCCTCTTTTCTCTTATAGCCCTCAAAGGATCATTAAGTGACGCGCTACCCGCGCTCATTAAACCTGGGGGCTCCTTTAACAGAAGCTTATTTATATGGGCTTCACGTCCAACACATGTGTCAAACTTCCGCATGTACCTTTTTCTTCACCATTATATGCATCGATATGACTTAAGTTTTGGCCAAGATGGGTTGCCTGGCTCCTGTGCTTACCCCTATGTTCCCGATTGTTCGGCTAGGCGGTAAAGGGAGCACCTCTGCGATTGTTACTGCCGGACCAGCCGGATGTGTACCTCAGACTGGGTGAAACCGAAAGCTAGCGTTCTTAAGGGAATATTCGGTGGTGAACTAAAAGACGACCTTTTTTACTTATTTATATACATGCCCCCAGATGACTTTCCTGCATTTGCAGTCTGGACATGCACTTTAGGGCATGCCTCCCAGAGAAAGGAACCCCTAACGGAACTATTCTCTCTGGAAGATGTTTCTTACTACCCATGTAATATAACATAACTAGTTGGGCACTTGTATGATAAAGCACTAATGACCCCTATGCCTGGTCTCCATGCATACCCCGGTTCTTACATAACTGGTAGGGTATTCGGACACACTCCGGACCGTCAGGTCCCGAGGTAGAAGCGAAAAGGTCGGCAATGACAAACGATCTACAATCCGGCTAGAAGGCATTACACATGTCAATTAACAATTACATAGTCACTCTGACTGATTGTATTCCTCTTCTATACCATCTAACAGGTTGTCTAATTTACAGTCCTGTTGGGAATACTTTGTGGCCAATTCTACTTGGCCGTACACTAAGCTTATAGGGATCTCCTTCCCATCAGGCCCCACAGGTCCGACTTCGGCC
Organism: Aegilops umbellulata; assembly: GCA_032464435.1. NCBI lineage: Eukaryota > Viridiplantae > Streptophyta > Magnoliopsida > Poales > Poaceae > Aegilops > Aegilops umbellulata. The sequence continues at coordinate 229,587,043 of CP136055.1, read as the reverse complement.
ATGTGATTTGGGTCAGACCTCGTAAACCAGGTCTTCACCATGGCCCAGGCCTCCCTAGCGCCTTGTCGGCAGGCCGATATCTTCCACAACCGGAAGCGCTGCCGAGCTCCCTTAAGCTTCTCCGCAAGATCTCCAAGGCCCTCGGGCACGGAGTGGGAAGGCCATAAGGCCTAGGCAACGCCTCGCATTGTCTGCCAAACTTCCTCATGAAGTTGCGAGAGCTCGGGAAGAAGGTCACCCGTAGAACCGGGCATCTCCTCTGTAGGACGACCTGTTAGCATACCTACAGACATTACTCTGTTAGTCGACTTCCTCGCCGAACTTTTTTTTCAAAAAGATTCGCTTAAGCACTTACTAAATATGCCGTGTCGAAGCCGCTGGTTCTCCTTAGTGGAGTCTGACAGCTGGCCATGAACATCTTTAAGTTCAACGTCCAGCTTGGTGTTAGCATCCTGAAGATCATTCTTCTCTCACCTCACCTTTGTCAGCGTACTCTCACTGGCCTTTAGCCGACGTAAGAGTTGTTGTCTCTCCGGATCGAGTCCGGCGCCATCTGCAATATGATTTGTCAGATTTGCACCCACGCCGCAAAATACTAATCTTTCGAAGTGTATCTTACCAGAGGGGGTCTCTTTGGGCACCCCTGCCGCGGCTAGTGCGGCCTCCAGTTGGGCCTTGCACTCTTCCAGCTCCTGGGACAGTACGGTATTCTTCTCTGTAAGAACCTGCATACCAAATGATCCTTCAATCAGTTACTCTAACGGTTTCAAGTCTCGGGGGCTACTGGTAAATATATATATATATATATATATATATATATATATATATATATATATATATATATATATCACCAAAAAATTCTTACCCGTATATCTTTTACATACTGCTCCGTGGCTCTGGCTAAACCATTTTAAGCAGCACGGAGGTACGCATCTCCCGAATTGAAGGGATCTAATGCCTCTTGGGAGAAACAAGCGTCGCGAAGAACTGTCCGGCGACGCCTGTGGTTCATGGCACTCTCCACCTCAGAATTTGTGGCGGACAGAGCCTGTCCGCATCCTCTGTCGGAGGAGCGTCCGGTGCGTGCCTTGTGCTCGCCTCCGCTCCCAGACCAGGCGTTGGAGCCTGGCTGGTGGAGGCGCGATTGGCAACCTCTCCGGATGTAGTCCGGCGAGGTCTCTTCGTCCTGAAGATAGCACGAACATTAATATGCCCTGAAGAAATAGCACCAGGGAAAAAGAGGGTGCGCTATACCTTTGCGCCGGCATCTCAGTCCGGACCACATTCCTTTTTACCCCACGGGGCCCTGCGGCCCCTCGTTGGCTAGCCGCCACAGGTGCGGCCTCCTGCCTCGGAAATCTCCCCTGCAAAACGCGGTCATTGTCAGAAAAACTGGAATACGTGAGAATGGAATCCTTCTCAAGGGAATGAGGCTCAGGTCTGTGTCACCTGGGAGGCCGGGATTAACCCTGGGTAATCAGCCATAATGGCCACCAAGGTATTGTCCTTGCTTAGCTGATGGAACACCCCGTCGATAAGCTCCACCGATATGTCCGGATCCTCTTCGGAGTCCGTATCGAGGGGCCGTTCTGGATCCTCGGGCTGTGGAGGACGACTGTTTATATCCTTCACCTCCTGATGCAGTTCCTACGTTGAAGTCGTTAGACTATATATTTAATCATGGGAATATAAAACGAACGGGCAAGCACAATTGTCCACTCACCCAACTTGGAGGGTTGTACATGGTAAATCCGCCCTACGGGTTGACGCGACGGAAATCCTCCTCTTCTCCCTTGTACAAAGAGGATAAGATCTTCACTAGAGCGGCAGCTGAGGCTGGCCCCTTACGACCGTAACGGGTGGTGTCATCCTCCCCGTTAAAATCCCACATGGGGTGGATTCTATATTGAAGCGGCTGCACCCCCCGCATGATGCATGCGGCCATGACTCCAATCATGGTTAGTCCGGAATGAGCCAATAGTCTTATCCGGCCCATCAGGTAAAGGACGTCTCTGTCGTTTTCACTCTGAGAGCTCCGCGGACGCCAGCTCAAGTGTTTCTTTAATGGAGCATGGTTGAACTCGGGGAGACCGACCGAACAAGGTCCGGTAGCGGGACATCATCTCTATAAAACCATTCCGAAGGCCAGTCCTCGGACGCCTTCTTTGGGGTCCCGGATAGGTATCCGGTCCCGGCGATGCGCCACACTTCGGCTCCGCCCACTTGATATATAGACCCCTCTTGAGAACGGGGCACCAGGCAGAATATCCTCTTCCACAACGCGAAATGAGCCTCAACACCCAAAAATAGCTCGCAAAGGGTGACGAAGCCCGCGATATGTAATATAGAGGCGGGCGTGAGATTGTGCAGCTGGAGGCCGTAGAACTCCAGAAGCCCACGAAGAAATGGATGAACTAGAAATCCCAGTCCCCTTATTAGATAAGGGACGAAGCACACCCGCTCTCCTTTAGAGGGATTGGGGGTGCTCTCCGCTTGTTTTCCGCCATTGTAGGTGGCGAGTCCGGCTCGGACCGGGACCATATAAGCCTGAGGGAGAAATCCCTTGGCCTGAAGCGACACTAACTCGCTGTGCGGGATGGAGCAATTCTCCCAGTCTCCGGGTTTAGGACTGGAAGGGCGAGAGGAGGAGCTATGATGGCTGGCCATGTTGGAATGGACCTTTGCTGGAGGCGCTCTGATGATTACTCGCGGAGAGGAGAAGATGTGGTTTGGATCTGAATCCCCATCCCGTTAAATAGGCGGCTCGTTTATGCGGCTAGGGGTGTGGATGTAAAAAATGCCCCAGCTTTTCGCATTCGTTTGACACGTGGAAGACGGCCATTATTGGGCGTGGAAGCCAAGGAGTGCTACATTACAAAAATCGGACATTATTCCTACAGGTACACAGAATTTGGAGAAGAACCCGCCTTGCAATGCCGAAGACAATCTGCACGCCGGACTCGTCGTCATTGAAGCCTGGTTCGGGGGCTACTGAGGGAGTCCTGGATTAGGGGGTGTTCGGATAGCCGGACTATACCTTCAGCCGGACTCCTGGATTATGAAGATACAATATTGAAGACTTCGTCCCGTGTCCGGATGGGACTTTCCTTGGCGTGGAAGGCAAGCTTGGTGATGCGGATATTCAAGATCTCCTATCATTGTAACCGACTTTGTGTAACCCTAACCCTATCCGGTGTCTATATAAACTGGAGGGTTCTAGTCCGTAGGATAACTTCATCATATACAACAATCATACCATAGGCTAGCTTCTAGGGTTTAGCCTCCTTGATCTCGTGGTAGATCTACTCTTGTACTACCTATATCATCAATATTAATCAATCAGGAGTAGGGTTTTACTTCCATCGAGAGGGCCCGAACCTGGGTAAACTTCGTGTCCCTTGTCTCCTAGACGCACAGTTCGGGACCCCCTACCCGAGATCCGCCGGTTTTGACACCGACAATAAGTATTACGGTGGGTGAACAAATTACTGTCGAGCAATTGATAGAAAAGTGCATAGTTATGAGAATATCTAGGCATGATCATGTATATAGGCATCACATGCGCGACAAGTAGACCGAAACGATTCTGCATCTACTACTAATACTCCACACATCGACCGCCATCCAGCATGCATCTAGAGTATTAAGTTCATAAGAACAGAGTAACACATTAGGCAAGATGACATGATATAGAGGGATAAACTCAAGCAATATGATATAAACCCCATCTTTTTATCCTCGATGGCAACAATACAATACGTGCCTTGCTGCCCCTGTTGTCACTGGGAAAGGACACCGCAAGATTGAACCCAAATCTAAGCACTTCTCCCATTGCAAGAAAGATCAATCTAGTAGGCCAAAACCAAAATGATAATTCGAAGAGACTTGCAAAGATAAAAAATCATACATAAAAGAATTCAGAGAAGATTCAAATATTGTTCATAGATAATCTTGGTCATAAACCCACAATTCATCGGATCTCGACAAACACACCGCAAAAACAATTACATCGAATAGATCTCCAAGAAGATCGATCAGAACTTTGTATTGAGATCCAAAGAGAGAGAAGAAGCCATCTAGCTAATAACTATGGACCCGAAGGTCTGTGGTAAACTACCCACACATCATCGGAGAGGCTATGGTGTTGATGTAGAAGCCCTCCATGATCGATTCCCCCTCCGGCGGAGCGCCGGAAAAGGACCCAAGATGGGATCTCACGGGTACAGAAGGTTGCGGCTGTGGAAATAGGGTTTCGTGGTGCTCTCGTATGTTTTCGGGGTATATGAGTATATATAGGCGAAAGAAGTCGGTGAGGGGAACCACAAGGGGCCCACGAGGGTGGGGGCGCGCCCTCCTGCGTCGTGGCCTCCTTGTTTATTTCTTGACGTCCACTCTAAGTCTCCTGGATTGCGTTTGTTCCAAAAATCACTCTCCCGAAGGTTTCATTCCATTTGGATTCCGTTTGATATTCCTTTTTTGCGAAACATTGAAATAAGCAAAAAACAGCAATTTGCATTGGGCCTTTGGTTAGTAGGCTAGTCCCAAAAATAATATAAAAGTGTATAATAAAGCCCAGTAAACATCCAAAGCAGATAATATAATAGCATGGAACAATCAAAAATTATAGATACGTTGGAGACGTATCAAGCATCCCCAAGCTTAATTCCTGCTCATCCTCGAGTAGGTAAATGATAAAAGCAGAATTTTTGACGTGGAATGCTTCCTAACATAATTCTTCAATGTAATTTTCTTTATTGTGGCATGAATGTTCAGATCCGAAAGATTCAAGATAAAATTTTAATGTTGACATAAAAATAATAATACTTCAAGCATACTAACTAAGCAATTATGTCTTCTCAAAATAACATGGCTAAAGAAAGTTCATCCCTACAAAATCATATAGTTTGGTCATGCTCCATTTTCGTCACACAATGCTCTCATCATGCACAACCCCGATGACAAGCCAAGCAATTGTTTCATACTTTAGTAATCTCAAACTTTTTCAACCTTCACGCAATACATGAGCGTGAGCCATGGATATAGCACTATGGGTGGAATAGAGTATAATGATGGGGGTTATGAGGAGAAGAAAAAAATGGAGAAAGTCTCACATTGACGCATCTAATCAACGAGCTAGGGAGATGCCCATCAATTGATGTCAATGCAAGGAGTAGGGATTGCCATGCAACGGATGCACTAGAGCTATAAATGAATGAAAGCTCAACAAAAGAAACTAAGTGGGTGTGCATCCAACTTGCTTGCTCACGAAGACCTAGGGCATTTGAGGAAGCCCATTGTTGGAATGTACAAGCCAAGTTCTATAATGAAAAATTCCCACTAGTATATGAAAGTGACAAAACAAGAGACTCTCTATCATAAAGATCATGGTGCTACTTTGAAGCACAAGTGGGGAAAAAAGGATAGTAGCATTGTCCATTTTTATTTCTTTTTTTTTGCCTTTCTTTTTTTGGGGCCTTTCTTTCTTTTTTTTTATTTGGGACAATGCTCTATTAATGATGACCATCACACTTCTATTTATTTACAACTCAATGATTACAACTCGATACTAGAACAGAATATGACTCTATATGAATGCCTCCGGTGGTGTACCGGGATGGGCAATGAATCAAGAGTGACATGTATAATAAGTTATGCATGGTGGCTTTTCCACAAATACGATGTCAACTACATGATCATGCAAGGCAATATGACAATGATGAAGCGTGTCATAATAAATGAAACGGTGGAAAGTTGCACGGCAATATATCTCGGAATGGCTATGGAAATGCCATAATAGGTAGGTATGGTGGCTGTTTTGAGGAAGATATAAGGAGGTTTATGTGTGATAGAGCGTATCATATCACGGGGTTTGGATGCACCAGCGAATTTTGCACCAACTCTCAAGGTGAGAAAGGGCAATGCACGGTACCGAAGAGGCTAGCAATGATGGAAAGGTGAGAGTGCATATAATCCATGGACTCAACATTAGTCATAAAGAACTCCCATACTTATTGCAAAAATCTACAAGTCATCAAAAACCAAGCATTACGCGCTTGCTCCTAGGGGGATAGATTGGTAGGAAAAGACCATCGCTCGTCCGCGACCTGCACTCATAAGGATGACAATCAAAGAACACATCATGCTTCAAATTTGTTACACAACGTTTACCATACCTGCATGCTACGGGACTTGCAAACCTCAACACAAGTATTTCTCAAATTCACAACTACTCAACTAGCACAACTCTAATATTACCATCTTCATATCTCAAAACAATCATCAAGTATCAAACTTCTCATAGTATTCAATGCACTTTTTATGAAAGTTTTTATTATACCAATCTTGGATGCCTATCATATTAGGAATAATTTTATAGCCAAAGCAAATTACCATGCTGTTCTAAAGGACTCTCAAAATAATATAAGTGAAGCATGAGAGATCAATAATTTCTATAAAATAAAACCACCACCATGCCCTAAAAGATATAAGTGAAGCACTAGAGCCAAATTATTTATCTCAAAAGATATAAGTGAAGCACATAGAGTATTCTGATAAATTTTGATTCATGTGTGTCTCTCCCAAAAGGTGTGTAAATAAAGGATGATTGTGGTAAACTAAAAATAAAAGACTAAAATCATACACGACGCTCCAAGCAAAATACATATCATGTGGTGAATAAAAATATAGCATCAAGTAAAGTTACCGATGGACGAAGACGAAATAGGGGATGCCTTCCGGGGCATCCCCAAGCTTAGGCTTTTTGTTGTCCTTGAATTTTACCTTGGGGTGCCTTTGGAATACCCAAGCTTAGGCTCTTACCACTCCTTATTCCATAATCCATCAAATCTTTACCCAAAACTTGAAAACTTCACAACACAAAACTCAACATAAAATCTCATTAGCTCCGTTAGCGAAATAAAACAAACCACCACTATAAGGTACTGTAATGAACTCATTCTTTATTTATATTGGTGTTAAACCTACTGTATTCCAACTTCTCTATGGATCATACCCCACGATACTAGCCATAGATTCATCAAAATAAATAAACAACACACGAAAAACAGAATCTGTCAAAAACAAAACAGTCTTTAGTAATCTGTATCAAACGAAAACTTTCTGTGACTCAAAATTTCTACCAATATTAGACGACCTAAATAATTTGTTTATTGATCTACTTCAATTGGAATTAGTATTTCGTCACGTTCTGGTGATTTTTAACAATTGTTTTCGTGGGCAGTAAGTTTCTGACTTTTTCAGCAAGATCAAATAACTATCATCCAAGAAGATCCTATAGGTTTTACTTGGCACAAACACTAATTAAAACATAAAAACACATCTAAACAGAAGCTAGATTGATTATTTATTACTAAACAGGAACAAAAAGCAAGGAACAAAAATAAAATTGGGCTGCCTCCCAACAAGCGCTTTTCTTTAAAGCCTTTTTAGCTAGGCATTGATAATTTTAATGATGCTCACATGAAATACAAGAATTGAAACACAAAGAGAGCATCATAAAACACGTGACAAACAAATCTATGTCTAAGATGCTTCCTATGCATAGGAATTTTAAAACAAATTAGCAAGGCAAGCAAGATCTGGCATATGCAAGGAATAAGAAAGAAACAATAGCAATCTCAACACGACGAGAGGTAATTTAGTAAGATAAAAATTTCTACAACCATATTTTCCTCTCTTGTAATAATTACATGTAGGATCATAGGAAAATTCAACAAAATAGCTATCACATAAAATATTTTCAACACGATCCACATGCATGCAAAGTTGACACTCTTCCAAAATAGTGGGATTAACATTAACTGAAGTCATTACCTCTCCAAACCCACTTTCAATATTATTGCAAACACTATTATCAATCTCATATTCATCATGGGGCTTAAATAAATTTTCAAGATCATAAGAAGAATCACCCCAATCATGATCATTGCAACAAGTAGTAGACATAGCAAAACTAGCATCCCCAAGCTTAGGGTTTTGCATATTTTTAGCACAATTGACATCAAGAGAATTTATAGTAAAATCATTGCAATCATGCTTTTTATTCAAGGAGCTATCGTGAATCTCTTCATAAATTTCTTCATCACAATTTTCAGATTCACGAAATTCAGGCATAACCTCATAAAGATAATCTAGTGCACTCAAATCACTAGAAATTGGTTCATCATAATTGGATCACTTAAAAAGATTAGCAAGGGGATGAGGATCCATAAACATTTAGCAAGCGAAGATGCAAGCAAAAATAAGGCACATGGTAACACAAGATCAAATGGAAGGATGGCGAAGAAAAGGCAAAGGTGAAGTGGGGGAGAGGAAAACGAGAGGCAAATGGCAAATAATGTAATGCGAGGGATAAGAGTTTGTGATGGGTACTTGGTATGTCTTGACTTGTGCGTAGATCTCCCCGTCAACGGCGCCAGAAATCCTTCTTGCTACCTCTTGTGCATGCGTTGGTTTTCCCTTGAAGAGGAAAGGGTGATGCAGCAAAGTAGCGTAAATATTTCCCTCGGTTTTTGAGAACCAAGGTATCAATCCAGTAGGAGACTACGCGCAAGCCGCCTCGTACCTACACAAACAAATAAGAACCTTGCAACCAACGCGATAAAGGGGTTGTCAATCCCTTCATGGCCACTTGCAAAAGTGAGATCTGATAGAGATAATAAGATAAATATTTTTGGTATTTTTTATGATATAGATTGAGAAGTAAAGATTGCAAAATAAAATAGATCGGAAACTTATATATGGAAAATAGACCCGGGGGCCATAGGTTTCACTAGTGGCTTCTCTCAAGATAGCATAAGTATTACGGTGGGTGAACAAATTATTGTCGAGCAATTGATAGGAAAGTGCATATTTATGAGAATATCTAGGCATGATCATGTATATAGGCATCACATCCGCGACAAGTAGACCCAAACGATTCTGCATCTACTACTATTACTCCACACATCGACCGCTATCCAGCATGCATCTAGAGTATTGAGTTCATAAGAACAGAATAACGCATTAGGCAAGATGACATGATGTAGAGGGATAAACTCAAGCAATATGATATAAACCCCATCTTTTTATCCTCGATGGCAACAATACAATACGTGCCTTGCTGCCCCTGTTGTCACTGGGAAAGGACACCGCAAGATTAAACCCAAAGCTAAGCACTTCTCCCATTGCAAGAAAGATCAATCTAGTAGGCCAAACCAAAATGATAATTCGAAGAGACTTGCAAAGATAACAAATCATACATAAAAGAATTCAGAGAAGATTCAAATATTGTTCATAGATAATCTTGATCATAAACCCACAATTCATCGGGTCTCGACAAACACACCGCAAAAAGAATTACATCGAATAGATCTCCAAGAAGATAGATGAGAACATTGTATTGAGATCCAAAAAGAGAGAAGAAGCCATCTAGCTAATAACTATGGACCCGAAGGTGTAACATCCCAAAATTCTAAATTTTGGAATGTTATAATAAATAGATAGATTTGATTGATTGTTTGATTGATTGATTGAAAGTGAGTGAATTCGAAACTTTTTGAAAGTTAAATGAGAGGGAATAAAAGGACTTTCCCAAACTTTCATCTTTGCTTTCTAATCTCCGCGAATTCAAATACTTTTCATCACAAAACACTTGAGCGAAGATGATATCACTCCTTCCATTTAATTAAATGAAAGGGTATTTGAAAATATTTGAATCTCATTTGGAAATATTTCAATTCATAAACTTCATGCAACTCAAGGATTTTCATGAGAGAAGATAAAATGACTTCTTCAAATTATATGAAATATGAGTTGGGAGTTTCAAAGAATTAAATTCAAAGTTCTTTTCAATTTATTTTCAATTTGGAGTTATTTGAGTTTTATTCAAATTATTTTTCTCCAAAAATAAAATATATGGAAATTAGGGTAACATGATTCCCTACATCAGAAAATTGGGGAGAAATAATTTTGAATTAATTTTGGTATTTTTAAAATGATTTTTACTGGATTTTACTAGAGCAGAAGCACTCTTTGCTTTATCTAAATTTGTGTGTATTTTACTCTAGAAAAATGTCCACGTTGTAGAAATTCTTTTTCTGAAAATTTTGATATATTATATGCCTATATAATATATATTTTTTTATTTTTTTATTTGTCTGAGAAAATGTTTTTTTTTTTACTTTAGGACCGACCGGACCGGACCGGCCCAGTTCGCCAGGCCGCGGCCCAGCCGGCCAGCGCCCCGCCACCGAGCTCGGGACAGGAGTCCCGAGCAGCGCCGCCCCGCCGCCGTGTCCAGATCGGACACCACCGCCGCCGCCCTTGCCGCCCCCTCCCGCAAGCCGCGCTGCCCTCCGACCCTCCATAAATACCGGAGCCCGGCCCCGGGCACCTCTCTCTCTCTCTGTCTCCTCTCCCCGCAACCGTCGCCTCCCGCCGCTGCTTGCTGCCCGCGCCGCCGACGCCACATCGCCGCCGCCGCCGCTAGCTGCTGCTGTCGTCGCCGCCTCGCCCCGCGCTGCCCTCGCCCGCGTAGTCGCCCAGCCGCCCGCGCTGCCACAGCCGCGCCGGAGCCGCAGCCGCCGCTGCCGGACTCGCGGCCGACCGCAAGCTCTGCCGGTTTTTCTCGTAAAACCGACGAACCGCACGAACCGGTAAAAACCCGCAATAAAAACCCGATCCGGTTTTTCCTTTTAGATCGGTTTTCTGTTTAGTTAATCCTATTTAGCGAGCGTTCGCTCGTTAGCTTTTCGCAACGAACGATTTCGTTCGTTAGCGTCTGTCAACGAACGTTCGTTATTTAGTCTTTTTCTTTTTCTGTTTTAATTTCGGCCAGGGACCTATCTGTGATGATTTTCCTTTACAGATTAGTCCCTAATCTTCAAACGATCACAACTTTTTACTTGTTAGTCCAAATCCAACGAAACCAGTGCCCACTTCTTCGTTATGATCCCCTCTATCTAGTAATCCAACTCAAACATGTTTTTGAAAGTTTAAAATTTGAACTAGATCAGATTTGAATTTGAACTTTGTTTGATCATATCTTGAGTTTTATAACTCTGATTTAATTGATTCTTTTTGCAAATTGAAGCTCTTGACCTAAACTTTCTGATAAGGCCAAATTCACATAATTTTGGTACTATTAGAAATTGTTTTATGTTGCAAGAGTTATTTGTTTGGTTTTGATGTTTTCCGAAGCGTCTTCTTCGATCTTTTTGATATTTTGAGTGATTGCTTATGTGTGGTCACTATTGCTTGCTTACGCTAGATTGATCGGAGTGTGACCAATAGAGCTATCAAGAGTTTTGAGTGCGAATCATCTTCATCAACATTGCAGGCAAGTTCACGCTTTGATCATATCCCTTTCATACCCAGTTTTTATGCATTGGTTTCACCCTCAAACATTGCATGAGTAGGATTGATAACATGTGGGTATTGGGAAGTAGTTGATGAGGTAGGAACCTATTGCCCTGCATTCAAACCTTGGGAATTACTATTACGTTATGCTTATATTGCCATGCTATGCTCGTAGACGTGGATTGGTTTTGAGAGTATCCATGACAGATGTGAGATTGTTAATTAACGGTTTACTTAAGGTGGCAACTTAAACACACATCCGGGTGGATTGAGTCACCTAGGTATTCCAGGATTGCCTGTCTAGGCACCTGGGTAGACCAGGATTGCCTGTTTTTTTATGGACCGCCACCCAGGCTCAAAGGGATCATGAGATTATTCATACTAGAAACTTCCGTGTGCAGCCACAAGCTATTATGGGCTCTAGCATAGTTGATTAAGTCGTGTGAACTCATACAGTGGTAGACTAGCAGATGTAGGGGATGTAGGTGGTACGGTCTACCCATCGTATGGTGCAAACGCTTTTGAAAGACTATGTCTCGGTCATCTGTTTCTCAAACACCATGTAGTGCGAGAAATCCAACGGAGGAGATCGAGTCTTGTGGGGAAAAGTGCGCAAACCTCTGCAGAGTGTACAAACTAATCATGATTAGCCGTGTCCCCGGTTATGGACGTCTTGAGTATCTAGTTCTTGGATTATCCTGTTGATCTCATCACGTTACTTTAATTAATTTTGTTGGGTTTTAATGATGATACTTAATTGGGATTGAGAATGTTGTCAACCATTCTCAAAGTTTAACAACCACCATGATAGTTAAATAAAATTTATTTCTTTGTAGTAGGGAAAAATTGGCTTTACGCAAAACTGTAACCATAGAGCTTTTCCACCAGCCATATATGCATGTAGTGATAGCCATTGTTCATCATTCTCTATGGTGTGAATTTGCCAGTACATTCAATGTACTGACCCTTTGTGGCTGCAACGTCTCATGTTGCAGGATCTTATGACGAGTAAGTGATACGTTAGGGTTACGATTTCTACACTCAACTTTGCCGTTGGTGTTGATGGGAATCCACAGCCTTGTTACTTCCGCTATTTTTGGATTGAGGTAATAGTATTTACGTTATTTTATATATGTGATTTACCTCTGTTATAAATCCTCGAGTACTGTGTGTGTCAGCATACCGATCCAGGGATGACACTTAAGCACAGAGACTTGATCCATTCGGGTCGGGTCGCTACAAGATGGTATCAGAGCACATGTTGACTGTAGGACGTGACCCTAGAAACTGGCAAGCCCATAGGAAAGATTTTCTCTACAACTTCTTTTTCAAAAAGATCTTTTACCTCTCCTCTCTTCTGAGCTTATTCAAATATTCCATTTTAGTGAACTATACCTTTTCCCCTTTTGACCACTCGAAGATTCGACTAATGAAGACCACTTCAAGGAGGATAAGATATCGGACAACCACGACCACTACGGAATGAAGGAGATTTTACCGTGCATCTGAATAATGGAAACTACAACAGTTGAAGACTCTGAAGACTAGGAGAACTTGAAGGCTTTGAAGAATTTCCCGATTTGTATACCTTAGGAGGGCTACCCTTAGGATCTGTTGCTCAAACTGAATCATGCCTATGTGTAGGATCGGAAGTGTGTCTAGAGGGGGGTGATTAGACTACTTGACCAAATAAAAATCTAGCCTTTTCTCAATTTTAGTTCTTGGCAGATTTTAGCTATCTTAGCACAAGTCAAGCAATCTCCACACAATTCAAGCAAGCATGCAAAAGAGTATATGAGCAGCGGAAAGTAAAGCATGCAACTTGCAAGAATGTAAAGGGAAGGGTTTGGAGGATTCAAACACAATTGGAGACACGGATGTTTTTGTCGTGGTCCCGATAGGTGGTGCTATCGTACATCCACGTTGATGGAGACTTCAACCCACGGAGGGTAACGGTTGCGCGAGTCCATGGAGGGCTCCACCCACGAAGGGTCCACGAAGAAGCAACCTTGTCTATTCCATCACGGCCGTCGCCCATGAAGGACTTGCCTCACTAGTGGTAGATCTTCACGAAGTAGGCGATCTCCTTGCCCTTACAAACTCCTTGGTTCAACTCCACAATCTTGTCGGAGGCTCCCAAGTGACACCTAGCCAATCTAGGAGACACCACTCTCCAAGAAGTAACAAATGGTGTGTTGATGATGAACTCCTTGCTCTTGTGCTTCAAATGATAGTCTCCCCAACACTCAACTCTCTCTCACGGGATTTGGATTTGGTGGAAAGAAGATTTGAGTGGAAAGCAACTTGGGGAAGGCTAGAGATCAAGATTCATATGGTTGGAATGGAATATCTTGAGCTCAACACAAGTGTAGGTGGTTCTCTCTCAGAAAATGTGTATTGGAAGTGTAGATGTGTTCTGATGGCTTTCTCCGTGAATGAAGAGTGGGTGGAGGGGTATATATAGCCTCCACACAAAATCTAACCGTTATACACAATTTGCCAAACTCGGTGGGACCGAATGGTTAAACTCGGTCGAACCGATTCAGTAAACCTAGTGACCGTTAGGATTTTCGGTGGGACTGAGATGCAACTCGGTAGGACCGATATGGTTAGGGTTCGGGCATAACGTAATCTCGGTGTGACTGATTACACAAACTCGGTGGGACCGATTGTGGTAATAAGCTAACCAGAGAGTTGGTCAGGCAAACTCGGTGGGACCGGTTTGCTCATTTCGGTGAGACCGAAATGTTACGAAAGGGAAACAGAGAGTTTACATTGCAATCTCGGTGGGACCGATTGCTCACTTTGGTTAGACCGAAATGTTACGAAGGGAAACAGAGATATTACAATCCCATCTCGGTGAGACCAAGATCCCTATCGGTGAGACCAATTTGGCTAGGGTTTGTGGCAGTGGCTATGACATTTGAAACTCGGTGGCGCCGGATAGAAAGAATCGGTGGGGCCGAGTTTGACTTTTGGTTTAGGTCAAATGTGGATGTAGGAAGATAGTTGAGGATTTTGGAGCATATCACTAAGCACATGAAGCAAGAGGCTCATTAAGCAACACCTCATCCCTCCTTGATAGTATTGGCTTTTCCTATAGACTCAATGTGATCTTGGATCACTAAAATATAAAATGTAGAGTCTTGATCTTGAAGCTTGAGCCAATCCTTTGTCCTTAGAATTTTGAGGGATCCACTTTCCTCATCCATGCCATGCCATTCATTGAGCTTTTCCTGAAATATCAATCTTGGAATAATGTTAGCTCAATGAGCTATATGTTGTTAGGAATTACCAAAACCACCCAGGGATAGTTGCACTTTCAATCTCCCCCTTTTTGGTAATTGATGACAACATATAGATCAAAGCTTCGACAAATGATAATAAGAGTGAAAGATATTGTCACTTTGAGAAGTATGTGAAAAGCAAGAGCTCCCCCTAAATTTGTGCATATCTTAAGATTTGCTTTGGACTGCAAATGCACAATGAGATAGGATCATGGGTTACTCTTCCATGTCACATACATCTTGGTGGAGCGCTCAAAATGATAAGAATTAAATACATGCACTCATCACCAAGCAAAGTGAATGATCAAATAGGGACAACATGATAGTATCATTCAACAAGCATAAGTGTAGCTTATGATCAACCACATGATCATCAATGTCTCAAAGATAATAGTATATTATCTCAAGCAATCAAAAGCAAATAAAGTTCAACCAAGAAGACAAGAGAGAACAAAATCAAACTCTCTCTCTCGAAGCCTATGATCTATACATTTTTCTCCCCCTTTGGCAACAAGTTACCAAAAAGTTCATAGAAAATGCATAGCACTAAAACGACTCTCAGGCTTGGTCTTCAGGTGGTGGAGTCCGGATAACGCCGAGGACGAAGGCTTCAGTTGAAGTAGATGGAGCTGGAGCTGGTGTAGGTGCTGGAGCTGGTGGCACTGACGTTGTAGCTGGTGCAGATAAAGTGGCTCTGGTGTCAGTTACTGTCACTGCAGATGATCTCTGAGCTCTATGCACTCTAGCAAATGCATCAGTTGTTGTTTTGCCCTTTCTCTCCTGCATGTCATCCTGTAATTGCTCCACAGCAGACTGAATCTCAGTTACTTTCACATCTAAGTCATAGAATTTGTTCCATGATTCTTTCCAAGCTCTCTTGGTTTCGAGTCAGGGTGGCCAATCCTTTCTCAATCCTCAGAGTTGATGCTATCAGATAACTGAGTTGCTCCTGCTTGTTCTTCAGAAAGTACTCAGATGCCTCCTCTTGAGTTGGCATCTTGGCAACCTTCTCTATCTTTGCCTTCTCCTTCTTTGCTTGAGCTTGCACTGATGATGGTTTATTCTCATTCATCACAACTTGATTGTCCTCAAAATCTGGATGAATGGGCAAGTGTTCCTTATCCAACAGGTATGTGCCTGTGCCCATCTTCGAGTTAATCAACTCCTGAATATGTGGGGCATATCCACAACTTCTCTTTTGATCAGCTGCTGTCCTCTTGATAGTCTCAACTATAAGGCTCATGACCTTGAACTTCTGTGGCACATCAAATATGTGTAGCAAGTTAATTTCATGCCCTCTGATCATGTTGTGGTCACCTGACTTGGGCAAAAGAGTGTTCCTTAGAATCCAGTTGATTGTAGGCAGCCCTGACAGAAGAAAGTGAACTAATCCAAACTTGAAAGTCTCAAGAGCTTTGTCTAGGATCTCCTTATACATGTTTGACATGGAATTGTGATCCATCTTCTTCTTGGCATAAACATCCAAGTCATCTTCTTGCTCTTCTGGGGCATTGATCAATTGAGCCCATTCCTCAATAGTGGATTGGTACCTTGTACCTTCAGACATCCATACTATCCTGCCATATGGATAGAAATGTGTTGTGGAGTAAAATTGCAATATGAGCTCCTCATTCCACTTTGTGAGCTTCTGCCCAACAAAGTCTGCAACTCCACAAGCATAGAAGCTGTCATATATACCAGGATAGTGTGCCTCATTTTCCTTGATATAGGTCCAGTCGACCCACCTCATATCACACACTATTGGTTTCTTGTCCAGCAGCACTGTCTCATAGAAGTCTTGTTGTTCCTTTGTGTGGAACCTGTAATCAACAGCAGTCCTTCTCCTTGTAGCATATGGATCTGTCTCTCTCCATTTCCTCAGCCCTGAATCTCTCCTGATCTTCATGTTCTCAGCCACAGGATGAGCATCATTGTGGTCTGGAATCTTGGGTTTGAGCTTCCTTAGAACTTGTCCTTCATCATCTTCCTCAGCAGCAACATCAGGCACTGGGGCCTTGTTCTTCTCAGCAGCTGGTATACTCCTGGTGTTCCTCTTAGGAGCACTCTTGAGCTTGGAGGCAGCTTTGGGTGCTTCTTTGGGCTTTGATGATGCAGCCCCTGACTTTATAGCATCACCCATCAGCTTCTGTACCTTGGGTGCTGGTGCAGCAACCTCTTCTTCCTCTTCTTCCTCAGAATCTCTCCTCATGGAGGGTTTGCCAAGAACTCTGGCAGTAGTGGTTCTGACTCTCTTTTTCTTTTTGTCTTGGCCAACAGCTTCCTCTTCTGACTCCATGGTAAACTTCAGGGTTTCTCCAGTGGCAACCTTCCTAGGTTTAGAAGTGGGAACTCTCCTTGCAGGTACCTTCTTCTGCATACCTGGCTTTTTGGCTGCAGCTGAGCCATATTCCTTCTTGAGCACTTTCTTCTTTGAGGTGGCTTCCTCTTCCTCTGCCACATAATCTTCATCTTCAGACTCTGAAGTCCTTTTCTTGCTTGCTATAGTGGCAGCCTTGGGCAAGTTGCTTGGGGTGCTTCTGCTACCCTCATCTGAGCTGCTAGAGGGACTAGTGCCCTCACTCAAGTGAACCTGCTCCTCTGACTTGTTCTGGCTGTCACTTTGGTCACACATGTTGCAAACACTGACTGCAGACCCTGTGAATAGATTGTAGATGAGATAGAGTGGACGAGCATCACAAAATGCAGAGATTTTTGCAAAAGAATGAGTCAAAAAATTATTATTAGTTTTCCATAGAAAGTATTTCGGATCAACCTATTTGCAAACTTGGTGATACCGAAGCAGCTGTTGGAACCAAAACTAGTGAACTCAGTCAGACCGAGTCACAGTTCGGTGGCACCGAGACTGCTAGGGTTTCACAAAGTCCTAAACTCGGTCACACCGATTTGCAATTCTCGGTCAGACCGAGAACCACATGTGCAATGGCCTTGGCCGAATCGGTGGAACCGAGTTATGCAACCCGGTGGGTCCGAGATGGTTTTGGCGGAAACCTAACCCAAAATTTTCGATTCAATTCTAATCTATGGAGTGTTTTGACTGGATAGAAGTGTTTCAATCATGGCAAGATTCATAATGAACACAATGTGCTAGGAATCGGACGGGGATAGCACTGTGATCGAGTCCATACCCTAGTTCGGCGATGAACTCGCTACGGCGGCAACGGCGGAGACAAAATCCGTTGACGGCGGCGGAGACCAGCGATAGGAGGCGGCTGGCGACGAGGAGGACGATCCGGAGACCCAGGAGGCAGAGCGAGCTTATGCGCGGGCGAAGGGGTTTTGGAGAAATTTCCAAAAATTTGCCCGTGAGTATATATAGCCCGACCCTGGCGGTGTGACCGAGTGGAACAACTCGGTGGCACCGAGATGCATAACTGTTGAAAGTTACAGCAACTCGGTGTGACCGAAAAGTTCAAATCGGTTGCACCGAGATGAAAACCTAGATCGACTTAGTGATCTCGGTATGACCGAAATGGAGGAATCGGTCAGACCGAAACACACAAAGAAGTTTTGGAAGTTTTAGTCTATGACGAATCGGGGACTCCGAGTGCTCCTCACATAGAGTGGTTCGAATCTGACTTGATCAAATTTTGTGATGTAGCATGAATAGAGTTTGAGACGAGAAAAGCATAGATAGCTAGAGAGGGTTCTTAGGCATTCTTGTCCATCCACTTGGCAAAAGAAAGAAAACCAATCAATCAAAACAACAAGTGGATGTCCTCGAATGAGTAAAATATGCAATCAACATGCTCACACAATAAAATGGCAATTGAAATAATTCTAGCATGTATCAAGCAATTGGCGATGACTAGGTCATCTATATATGAGTATATTGACTTAGGAGTCAAATGAGAACATTTGATCATAGGTCATACTCATCGTTTAAGCACAAGTGGGGTTACCACTTTTACATAAAGCATTGTTGTGTTCACACCATTAGAGTTGCTTTAGCTCAATTTTTAGAGTAAAGCTCCCCCTAGATGTGATATCCCCCTTAAGAGGGATGAACTAACCTTGGGTTTTGTCGATGATGACTTCATGTAGATGTTGAAGATGTGGATGCTCAATGTTGATGTAGATCATTTGGAGCTATCCATTGGAGTGAGTTGCACTTTCAATACCTACACGGGTTAGTCCCACAAGGAACAAACAAGGATATCCATAGACATAGAGTGATGCGCACACAAGATGGTGTCTATGAAAGCTTTTAGGTTACCTTGTACCTTGTCTTACCAACAAGAGGGTTTGTGACTCCTTGAACTAGTGCAAGATGTGGAAGTTGATTGCACTTGTTCTTGCCAAGATGATAAGAGTGAAATATGTTGGCGGAGTCACCCTCAAGAACTCTCTAGTTCTTCTTCTTCTGGATCCACACCATCTTGATGGGAATCCTCGGAGTTGTAGTTGTACTTGATGAAGTGGAACTTGAAGTAGTCTTGGGAACCCATTTGACCGAGGCCTTAGGAGCTTCTTCAAATGCATCAATTTCCTCTTGAAGCTTGTCCTTGCCTTTTTGCTTGTGGTCTTGTGGTGGAAGATCATCTTGAGCTTGTGTCCCTTTGAAAGAAGTAGGATCATACTTCTCTTGTTGAGGAACAAACTTCGTCTTGGGTTATTGATCTTCTTCCCACTCAACTCCATTGGCATTGAACTTTCGTTCAAAACCAACACCTTGATTCTTCCGGTGCCTTCCTTGCTTGCGTACAATTTCCTCGAATTGCTTACTTCCGGCAAGGCTCTTTCTCTAGAATTCCCTTCAATAAGCTATTTTCTTGCTCAAGTGTAACTTGTCTAAGAGAATCATTAGTGGAATCAAGAGAACTACTAGAAGCAACAATGTCGGATTTAGCATGATCATTGATACTACTGGAGGAAGAATCTTTCTTGTTCTTGTTACTAGACTTGACTTGAGGCATGTAAGTGGATAAGAGTAAATGCTTGGCAATGTAAGAAGAACTTTTCTTACGAAGATCATCATTGATTGCTTTTAAGAACGCATGCTCTTGCTCAAGGTTGAGATTTTCAAAGCGTAATTTCTCATGGGTCCTTAAAAGTTCTCGATGATCTCCTAAGCTATTTTCATGAGCTAACTTAAGAGTGTTTAGTTCTTTAGTTAGAGATTCAATCTTCTCCTTATCATTGTCATTCGTTTTATCTTGATTAGCATGATTAATTGACGTTTCATCATAGTATTCATCGCTAGAGTTGTCAACAAGTAAATCGTCATCACCTAACAAGTCATCTTCGTCACTATTGAAATCAACATACTCAGGGTGTGATACCTTTGGGCCTTTAGCCATGAAGCATGTTCCAACTCCTTCATTTGGTGAGTCGAATATGTCGTAGGAGTTGGTTGTCACAAGAGCTAGACCGGCAACACCTTCATCTTGAGTATATTCGGAATCAGAGTGATAGCTTCTCTCGGAGTGGTTGTCGGAGTCGGAGCCGGATACCCATTCACCAACATGAGCTTGATGTCTTCGTTTTGTGTAGCTCCTTGATGACTTGCTTCTCCGTGAGGGTCTTCGTTCATAACGATCATCTCTACTCCTTCTTTCTCTAGATGGTGATTCTTCTCTTCTACTTCTTCTCTTGGGAGAATCTTCTCTTCTATTGTAGGGGGGCATACACTCATTGGAATAGTGCTCGGGCCTTCCACAATTGTAGCAGTTTCGCTCTCGACTAGAAGATCTTTTGTCATTGTAGGACCTTGACTTGGAGCTTCTATCTTTGCTTCTACTCTTGTAGAACTTGTTGAAGTTCTTCACCATTAAGCTCAATTCTTCATTGAAGGTTTGTTTCTCACTTGATGATGTGGGGGCTTCACATGAGGCTTTCTAAGCACCACTTGATTTGTTGTGAAGTTCCTCTTTATCCTTGAGTGACATCTCATGAGCAACAATTCTTCCGATGACTTCCGTTGGCTTGAGATCTTTGTAATTGGGAATCATTTGGATCAATGTGCACACGGTATCATATTTTCCATCCAAGGCTCTTAGGATCTTCTTGATGATGAATCTATCGGTCATCTCTTCACTCCCTAAGCCGGCAATCTCATTTGTGATAAGAGCAAGCCTAGAGTACATTTTAGCGACACCTTCACCATCCTTCATTTTGAACTTGTCAAGTTGACTTTGAAGCACATCCAATTTGGATTCCTTGACGGAGTCGGTACCTTCGTGCATATCAATCAAAGTATCCCAAATTTCCTTTGCATTCTCAAGACGGCTGATTTTGTTGAATTCTTCGGGGCACAATCCGTTGAAGAGAATATCACAAGCTTGAGCGTTGTATTGCAGCATCTTCAACTCTTCTGCAGTAGCTTCACGGTTCGGCTCTTTCCCATCAAAGAATTCACCTTGCAAACCAATACACACAATAGCCCAAACGGCGGGGTTATGTCCAAGAATATGCATTTTCCTCTTATGCTTCCAACTAGCAAAATTAGTACCATAAAAGTAAGGACCTCTACGGTGATAATTTCCCTCGCTAGACGCCATACTCTCCTAGGTTGTGAAACCAAGGCTATGACCACCAAAAGCTATGGAAATCAAAGCAAAGGGAGACCAAAGCTCTGATACCACTTGTAGGATCGGAAGTATGTCTAGAGGGGGGTGATTAGACTACTTGACCAAATAAAAATCTAGCCTTTTCTCAATTTTAGTTCTTGGCAGATTTTAGCTATCTTAGCACAAGTCAAGCAATCTCCACACAATTCAAGCAAGCATGCAAAAGAGTATATGAGCAGCGAAAAGTAAAGCATGCAACTTGCAAGAATGTAAAGGGAAGGGTTTGGAGGATTAAGACACAATTGGAGACACGGATGTTTTTGTCGTGGTCCCGATAGGTGGTGCTATCGTACATCCACGTTGATGGAGACTTCAACCCACGGAGGGTAACGGTTGCGCGAGTCCACAGAGGGCTCCACCCACAAAGGGTCCACGAAGAAGCAACCTTGTCTATTCCATCACGGTCGTCGCCCATGAAGGACTTGCCTCAGTAGTGGTAGATCTTCACGAAGTAGGCGATCTCCTTGCCCTTACAAACTCCTTGGTTCAACTCCACAATCTTGTCGGAGGCTCCCAAGTGACACCTAGCCAATCTAGGAGACACCACTCTCCAAGAAGTAACAAATGGTGTGTTGATGATGAACTCCTTGCTCTTGTGCTTCAAATGATAGTCTCCCCAACACTCAACTCTCTCACACAGGATTTGGATTTGGTGGAAAGAATATTTGAGTGGAAAACAACTTGGGGAAGGCTAGAGATCAAGATTCATATGGTTGGAATGGAATATCTTGAGCTCAACACAAGTGTAGGTGGTTCTCTCTCAGAAAATGTGTATTGGAAGTGTAGATGTGTTCTGATGGCTTTCTCCACGAATGAAGAGTGGGTGGAGGGGTATATATAGACTCCACACAAAATCTAACCGTTGCACACAATTTGCCAAACTCGGTGGGACCGAATGGTTAAACTAGGTCGGACCGATTCAGCAAACCTAGTGACCATTAGGATTTTCGGTGGGACTGAGATGCAACTCGGTAGGACTGATATGGTTATGGTTTGGGCATAACGTAATCTCGGTGTGACCGATTACACAAACTCGGTGAGACCGATTGTGGTAATAAGCTAACCAGAGAGTTGGTCAGGCAAACTCGGTGGGACCGGTTCGCTCATTTCGGTGAGACCGAAATGTTACGAAAGGGAAACAGAGAGTTTACATTGCAATCTCGGTGGGACCGATCGCTCACTTCGGTTAGACCGAAATGTTACGAAGGGAAACAGAGAGATTACAATCCCATCTCGGTGAGACCGAGATCCCTATCGGTGAGACCGATTTGGCTAGGGTTTGTGGCAGTGACTATGACATTTGAAACTCGGTGGCGTCGGATAGAAAGAATCGGTGGGGCCGAGTTTGACTTTTGGTTTAGGTCAAATGTGGATGTAGGAAGATAGTTGAGGATTTTGGAGCATATCACTAAGCACATGAAGCAAGAGGCTCATTAAGCAACACCTCATCCCTCCTTGATAGTATTGGCTTTTCCTATAGACTCAATGTGATCTTGGATCACTAAATATAAAATTTAGAGTCTTGATCTTGAAGCTTGAGCCAATCCTTTGTCCTTAGAATTTTGAGGGATCCACTTTCCTCATCCATGCCATGCCATTCATTGAGCTTTTCCTGAAATATTAATCTTGGAATAATGTTAGCTCAATGAGCTATATGTTGTTAGGAATTACCAAAACCACCCAAGGATAGTTGCACTTTCACCATGTTATGGAAGTTAACGGATTGTTTGAAATAAGATTAGTACCAAAAGCTAGAACTTGTCAGACTATGGAAGCTGTCAATACCCGAGAACAAGGTGTAATGGAGAAAGACCGGAACATGGAGCATTAAAACTCAAAGTTTTGTCAAGGAAACCCTAAGGGAGGAGATATCAACTATGGAATGATAGCTCATAGAAATGACAAGAGCAGAAACATGGCTATCCATGATGTTATCGCCCACTTATGCTATTGTCACTGTGTTGAGTTAAGCATGCATATGCATGGAAGGATTTGATGGTAGAAGGCTGATGGAGCACTTATCAGCAAGATGAAGTTTTAACCTTAGCCGGTGTATCACCAGGGTCTGGAGTGTTACATCAAGAAGTTAAGATGGAGCTACAAGAAGCCGTATTTGAAAGTAAGCATTTCGTGAAGAACTCAGGACCTAGAAGCTGAAAGTAGCCAAGCTGGAGGAGCAAAACCTCGAGATACTGGAGATTCGTCAGGAACTGAAGGACAGTAGGACCATGGTTCATGCCAAGGATGTTGAAATCCAGAAGTCTGGAACGCAACCCCAGAATATTGAAGGACGTCATGAGAAACTTCGTGTCGACAAAGATGTTCTGGCAAAAGAACTTGAGAAGGACAAGCACGATCGGAAGAAGCCATCGGAGACATGAACAAGACTTGAAGAGTTTGGCGACGTTGACCTTTAGAAGACCAAACCCCTGTTATATACCCATGTTAGATGCGAAATTTGTGAGATGTCATTTGTTTGATGTTTTTTCTCGACAGCCACAAAATAAAAAATTATGTCTTTTCAAAACCATTGTTTGCATTGTGTGCATCCCTACCCACCTCTCTTATCCCACCCCAAACCCATGGATCCATTAGAAGATGAATGGAGATGAGCTTGTATTGTCTAGATCGATGAGTCAATTGGAGACGGACCGATGAATTCAGAACATGGAGGATCATATGGAGAGCAACCCTATTGCCGGAAAGGATATGACCCAGTATGCTCTTGAGTGCTTTGTAAGAGTTGCTGCTACTTGGTGGAGGATGTACCAAACCATCAATGGATGGCAAAGAGTAACCACTTGTAAAGAATTTAAGTGGACTTTGTTAAAGTCTTGGCTTGTGTCCCAGAATTTGAGGCCTTATGGAAAGGATATGAAGAAACCTTGTGCATACAAGTTTTGTCGAGAAATAGGACACAACCATAAAGAAAACAAGGACGAATACCCTCGTAATCGGAGGATTACCAAAGGAGTTAGCCGAGGATCTCGGGGAACTTCGGTTGGAGATTGTTCCCAAAGGTTTTGTTGCAGCAACGGAAGTTCAGTCTACATTGTTGGGAAAGACTTGTGAAGCTCAGAAGGATGACAAAGAGACTGCTGAGGTAAAAAAAGGATGAGCAAAGGAAAGGACAAAGGTTTTCGTGAGGATGAGCACGACACCTTATGGTTTGAGGACCGTGTTTATGTGCCCAATAACACAGAGATCAAGAAGTTAATACTTCAGGAGGCTCATGGCTCACCATACTCGATACACCCCGGAAACACCAAGATGTAATTGGATTTGAAGGAACATTTCTGGTGGACTGGTATGACGAAGGATATTGCGGAGTATGTAGTCGTAGGTGATGTATGCCAGAGAGAGTAAAAGAAGAGCATCAGAAGCCAGCCTGATTACTACAGCCTATGTCGATACCTGAATGGAAGTGGGATAATCTTGGCATGGATTTCATTACCATATTTCCCAGAAGCCGATCGGGATAGGATTCTATTCTGGGTAGTAATTGATTGTTTGACCAAAGTAGCTCACTTTATCCTAGTAAAAACCACCTATACAAGTGCGAAGTTGGCCAAGATATATTTGACCAGGATCGTATGTCTGCATGGAGTTCCGAGGACCATTGTATCAGATAGAGGAACACAGTTTACCTCAAAGTTTTGGAATCAGCTGCACCAGACTTTGGGTACTAGGCTAGAGTTTAGTACGGCTTTCATCCGCAGACAGATGGACAGACCGAGAGAGTCAATCAGATTCTAGAGGACATGTTGAGAGCATGTGCGCTAAATTATGGATCTAGTAGGGATGATAATCTACCTTACGTGGAGTTCTCATACAACAACAGTTACCAAGCCAGTTTGAAGATGGCCCCTTTTGAAGATTTGTATGGGAGAAGGAGCCAGACACCATTGATGTGGGATGAATTTGGAGACCGTCAGTTGTTTGGACCAAATGTGATCAAGGAGTCAGAAGAAAATGATAAGTTGATTCGAGATAGACTGAAGGTAGCACAGTCCAGGCAAAAGAGTTATGCAGACTCAAAAACGCAAGGAGGTAGTCTATGAAATTGGAGACAGAGCATCCTCTGCGAGGAGTTAAAAGATTGGAGTTAAGGGAAAGTTAGCCCCGAGATTTGTAGGACCATCCCGAGTTTTGGGGCGCATGAGAGAAATGGCCTACAAGCTGGAGTTACCCGAAGGACTGTCAGGAGTTCATGATGTGTTTCACGTTTCCCAGTTGAAGAAGTGCCATGCAGAGAGGGACAATATTCCCCTGTAAGGACGCTTGACCCTGGAAAGGAAAATGATGTTCCATGAAGTGGAATATGGACTTCATAAGTATAAGTTTTTATCTCGGTATGAGGGATATCCCAAGAGGATGAAGAGATGAATTACTATTGGATATAAAGGAGGTATGTGTCGGATTTTGGGTTCCGGCAGACCCTTGAGGTTCGAACTCTCGGGTGTGCACGGAGATTACGCTTCCTACCTACCTGTACCCCTCCGCCCCGCAAGGATCTAAGCTACGAGAAGAACATCACAAGAGACACAGAGTTTATACTGGTTCGGGCCACCGATGTGGTGTAATACCCTACTCCAGTGTGGTGGTGTGGTTGATTGCCTCTTGGGCTGATGATGAACAATACAAGGAAGAACAGCCTCGCGAGGGTCTGTTCTTGGCTGGGGCGATGAACTGCTAGAGGGGTTCAGCCGCCCTTCTCTCTCTCTCTGATTCTTGATCTCTAGTAAGGTCCGTTGATGGATTGATCCCCCCTCTCTGGGGTTGGCTAGTCCTATTTATAGGCAAAGGCCCTGGGCCTCCTCCCAAATATTGAGCGGGAAGGGCGCCAACAATTGGCCATTTTGAAAGGGAACATCTGGTACACTTATCCTGACTAAAGTTGGTCCTCGCCTGCCAAAGGCTTTGGTGATGACGCTGGCTTGGGCTCCACAATGACTTCTTCCTTGTCGCGGAGTTGGTCTTGGTCTCGTTGCACCGAAATGGGTGCCTTTGCTTGATCCTCTCGTCTGCGCTTGCTCTCTTAGCCCAAAGAGGAAAGGGAGGACACTGCACGGGCTGGCGCCCGCCTGGCGCCCTTGGTCGTCATGGCTTGCGTCATGGGCACCTCGTGAGGTACCCCGCCTTGATCTCTTCGCCTCCTCGCGAGACAGCCTGATGAGGCCGTGCCTGAGGAAGCTCTATGTCGTCCGCCCTGCGAGGTTTGGCCCCTCGCGAGGGTCTTGGGTCTGTGTTGATGAAGATGGGCCGTGATGGGCCCCCCATTGAGCCACGCCGCAAGCCGCAGGCAGGCAAGTCTGGGGACCCCCGTTCCCAGAACGCCGACAGTAGCCCCCGGGCCAAAGACGCGCCCGGACTTGGCTGTGCAGTGAGGCGAAAGGGCAAGGGCGAAGCGCCGCGGGCCCTAACAGCATGTGGCCTTGGGCGCCGCGTGGCGTTTGATTGGATGTGGGCATCTCCGTAACCACGCGAGTTGATAAAGGAGTGGCATCTGCCCAGGTTTTGCTCTTTCTGCTTTCTCCGGTTGCTGTTCAGATCCCCTTTCTTGCGCCTCTCCTTCCTTCCTCCAAATCTCCAGATCTACTTCGACCGCGTGATCTAGAAGCCATGGCGCCTCGTCAGTCCCCGGCCGGAGCCTGGTACTCATCCGCCTTGGAGCCGCCAAACGTGTTGGAAGCCAGCCTCGCCCGGTTGCACCGGATGGCGGCGGCGCAGGGCATCGACGGGGCGACGGTGTTCAAGGCCGGCTCCGCCACCCCCGAGGGTCGAGGGAGCACCTTTTATCCGCTCTTCGTAAGCTCTATTGCTGCTGGCCTGGTGCCTCCCTTCTTTGAGTTCTTCTTCTCTGTCCTCTGCCATTACAACTTACAAGCTCTGCATCTCCATCCCAACTCCGTCCTCCTCCTGGCGATCTTCACCTATTACTGCGAGGCTCACGTAGGGGTGCAGCCCTCAGTGGCCTTGCTCCGCCACTACTTCTCCCTCCGGGTCTCCCGCGGTTCTCCTTCCGCGTGCGCGAGCTTCATTGCGTACAATGGCGCCGTTGCCATTTTGAAGCCCGGGAAGAGGATTGAGGGCTTTAGGAGCAAGTGGGTCTTGGCTGACGCTGGGCGCATTCACCCTCGGCTGATTTTGCCCACGGGGCTGCCCATGAGCTCCGGTGATTGGGCTCGTGCAGAACTCACGGACCCCCGTGCGAAGCCGGTGTTGGAAAAGATGGACGCGGATCTGAGGCCGGCCAGCTTGGCGGCGGCGAAGCTGACCGGCGCTTCGCTGCTGAGGGAGTTCCTGGAGCACCAGCTGGCTCCGCTTCGGCAGTACTCACCTCCGATGTGGAGGCCTCATCCAAGCCCCGCGGCCTTGGGCAACGAAGATCTGGCCGCGGTGCTCCAATCCCTGGCCGGGGGCGATGTGGCGAGGTTGGAGGGCGCTCTTACGCCCTTGTTCCTCCGCGATGATTGGGAGAAGGTGGTGGAGTCCATGCCCATCTTCAACGGAGACGGGCCCTTGCCCGCTGAAGCCCTCGAGGAACCAGTGGATGTGTCCTTCGACGACTCCAGTGAAGAGGAGGGCGGAGAGGAGCGGGGGAAGGGGCCTGACTCCGAGGTGACTGACGGAGAGTCGAGGGCTCCCCTCTCCCGGCGCAGGCCCCGCGCTCTCTGCCTCTCCCCGAGAGACGACGACGAGGACGATGACGTGCTGGGCAGCGGGAGCTCGCCCCCGATCCCGAAGAAGGACAGGACCGGGCTGATCCCCCGCGGGTCCGCCCCGGCTCTGGGGCGATCCGCAGACGCGCCTTCTGCTTCCGAGGTTGATCCCTCCAGCCGGCTTTCAGGCTTCAAGTTTGGCCGGAGGCAGCTTGAGCTCGCCGGTGACGACCCGTAAGTGCTTGACTCTTGTCCTTGTTTCTTGTTCTGCTGCTGAGGCTTGGCGTCCACGTCTCTTTGGTAGGTTGGCGCCCGCGACGAAGAAGCTGAAGGGGGCTCCTGAGGTTCCATCCGCGGCAGCGCCTCTGCTAGCGGAGGAAGGTGCTCGCGACACGCGGGCCTCTCCTGCCCGGTCGTCCTCGCGAGGTCTGGCCGAGCTGGCCGGGGCGAACCCAGCCCCCACGGCCCAGGTGACTCCCGAGGTGCCCTTGCCTGCCGCCACCACCACAGTCGTCGGGGCGCGGCAGACACCATCTCAGGGTGCTGTGATCGTGTCGCCGCCTTCTCCTCCTACTCCACCGACTGTTGTCTCTCCGACTCCTCCCGTCGTTCTGGATCGTGTGGCTGCCGAGCTGGACCGGTTCCGGCAGGATCTTCTTGGCGCCGACCCTCGCTTGGTGGCCGGGCGCTTGGAGCTGGCTTCGGGATGGATTCGCTCCGACGCCTCGGTACGGGCGGCGCTGGTCCAGGCCTCAACGGCTTGCGACGAGGAGAGGCAGGCCACCCTTGAGGCGAAGGCTGCTCGTGACGCGGCCCAGGGGGACGCGGTCACGTCCGTGGTCGCTGCAAGGTGCTGGAGGGCGAGCTGCAAGGCCTGCGGGACAAGCTCGCGAAAGAGGCCCGCCTTCGCCAAGAGAAAGAAGAGGGTGTGAAGGCTCGCGAGGCGGCCGTCGAGGTCCAAGAGGCCAAGCTCAAGAAACGCCGTGACCGCCTGCGCGTGCTGGAGCAGGAGTTGGGGGCGAGGAAGGTCGAGCTGGACGACAAGTCTCGAGTTCTTGCCGAGGACCGCGTGGCCTTCGCAGACATGGAGGAGAAGGCCCGGGCCTCGCTGAAGACGCTCTACGCCAGCGGCCTGGAGAGCCCGCTAGCTGGCGCCGAGGACGGCCCCGCCAAGCTGCTTCCCTTCCTGGTTCGTGCTCTTGAGGATGTCACCCTTGGCCTTGGCCCCTTGGCCGAGGCCGAGGCGCGTGTTCTGTCTTCTGCAGCGGTGACGCAGGTCTTCGCCCACATCCACCTTCGCGCCCCCGACATCGACCTGACAGCCTGCTGGAGCCAGTGAGCGGCGAGCGTGCTGCTGCCGCTGCCGAGGCCGTGAAGGGTCGCGCGGAGGCTCTGCTGGGGAAGTTTCGGGCCTTCGGCGCCAAGCCAAAGCCAGGCGCTGCCGACCCTGCTGCTCCATGAGGTGAAGCCATCCCGCGCTGCTCCATCGTCGTCTGGCGATTCTGTCGTGGCTCCTGTCCTGTTTCCAATTCCTGCACATGTATCATGCCTCGGGGAGGCGTTTAAACTTGCGTTTGGCGTCGAGATAACAATACGGACTGTAATATTTGCTTCTAAATTCTTTGAATTTTACGCTATTCCTTCCTACTTGCTTATGTTCTACGCCGGCAGAGCCTGGCCCTGCGCGTACCTCACCCAGCATTAGCCCCGACCGAAAACCAGGATGGGACCAAAGGAGTGAGGGGCTACAGGACAAGTTAGGCTCCTGAGTCGCGATGCTCAGGAGTCCCCCTTAGCGCATGAACAGCAAGTAGGGAGGCGATCCTTGGAGTTTACGCTTTTCCTTCCTACTTGCTTAGGTTCTACGCCGGCAGAGCCCGGCCCCGCACGTTCCTCACCCAGCATTAGCCTTTCGGAACTAAAGGAGTGAGGGGCTACAGGACCAGTTAGGCCCCTGAGTCGCGATGCTCAGAAGTCCCCCTTGGCGCACGAACAGCAAGTAGGGAGGCGATCCTTGGAGTTTACGCTTTTCCTTCCTACTTGCTTAGGTTCTACGCCGGCAGAGCCCGGCCCCGCGCGTACCTCACCCAGCATTAGCCTTTCGGAACAAAAGGAGTGAGGGGCTACATGACCAGTTAGGCCCCTGAGTCCGATGCTTAGGAGTCCCCCTTGGCGCACGAACAGCAAGTTGGGAGGCGATCCTTGGAGTTTACGCTTTTCCTTCCTACTTGCTTAGGTTCTACGCCGGCAGAGCCCGGCCCCGCGCGTACCTCACCCAGCATTAGCCTTTCGGAACTAAGGGAGTGAGGGGCTACAGGACCAGTTAGGCCCCTGAGTCGCGATGCTCAGGGGTCCCCCTTGGCGCACGAACAGCAAGTAGGGAGGTGAGGTGTGGGTGGATCTACCGTTCTACGTCTGCAGAGCCCGGCCCCGCACGTGCCTAACCCAGCACTAGCCTTTCGGAACTAGGGAGTGAGGGGCTACGGGATCAGTTAGGCTCCTGAGTCGCGATGCTCAGGAGTCCCCCTTGACGCTCAAATGGCCTTCGTACCTTGGCTCCGCTCGGGGAGAGATGCGCGACGAACCAGGCCCGAGGGGCCTGGCTAGGTGGCGTGCGCCCGGGCGTGACCCAGGCGCAGCCCCCGTGCCCAGCCCCCTCGCGCAGCACTCCCGGGGGGAGGCATTACGATGAGGCTGGACACTGAGCTCTGGGCTCCCTGAGGTTGATGCGACCCGGGGGCCACCCTCAGTTGTTTATCACCAGCGCGGAGCATAGCGCTCCCGTATGTGTACGGGCATAGCCGCTCCTCGGTAGTGTTGTCAGCCAGCGCGGAGCATGGTGCTTCCACTGGTACGTGGGAGGGGGCTCCCCTCCGGGAGGAGCCCCCGGGGCGTGTACAGCCCCGCCCTGACACGTGGCTGGCACGGTAGGGCCTGATGAGGTGTATCTGGGCACCCATGAGCCAACGCGGGACTCACGGGGCCCTACCTCTAGGCGGGTTGCGCCTGGCACTGGGCCTTATCTTGTGATGTGTTCCTGCAAGTTGGGTTAGATGCCTACACTCTACGTCCTCGGGTCCCGGCCCTCGAGCTGGTCTCAGCTGTCGCTGGTATGCCAGGTCGCGATGCGATGGACAAGGCCAGAGGGTGAGGGCTGGAGAGCCAGTAAGCGCCCTGAGTCGCGATGCTCAGGCACCCCCCCCCCTTTAACGTGCAAGTGGTCGACATGGAGAAGAAAAGGTGCCGCGTACCGGCAATGAATAATCAAGCATGGTGGACCAAACGTATGGCCATAGATAAACGTAAAAGGGATACACGCCGCTGGGTCTGGCCCGAGCGGCTTGGTGATGATGCAGCCCGAGGGGCGCCCCCAACAGAGTAAGCTAATGACACGAAATAAAAGGGATACATGCCACTGGGACGGACCCACGCGGCCTGGGAATAATGCAGCCCTGGGGGGCGCTCCCAACTGGAAATGAAACTTGGAAGATGTCACCTGGTGATGTTGAAGACGAAGCAGTGTTGGTGCAGCAGACTCGGTGGGCTGCGGAAGCCGATCCTCATGAGCCCCCAGGCCCTGGAGCCTCGGGAGGTGCTGGTGGCTCCTCGCGGACCATCTCCATCTCTGCCAGGGCTGCGGAACGCCTGGCCTCTTGAGCTTCCATGATGCCCCTCTTGAGGCGCTGGTACGTGGCAACCGCGTTTGGCAAGCCGTAAGGCATGTGAACGTAGCTGTGGGGTGGACCCTTGCAGCGCCCCACTCGCGAGGGCCAGAGGCGCTCCAGCGAGGCGACTCGGTTGAGCCCTGGTATGTCGACGCAGACGCGCAGCCCACCATCCTCGCCTGGATGGGGAACCACAGCTGGCAGGCGGCGGCCACCTATCATGATTCTTGACTCTTGTAGCTCCTGAATGGCTTGACTGACGAACTCCTGAGGGTATGACCCTCCTTGCTCCACTCCTTCTTGAGGGAAACGTGCTTCGAAACACGCCTCCATGTGGTGCCCAAGCGCCTCCCTCGTGACCTTGGCCAGGTCGGTGGCCCTCCAGGGGAGAGCCTCCGAGCCCTGCCTGAGGAGGGCGCCGGGTGCGCTTTCCTATGCGATGGAGGGAGGATCCCCCTGGGCAGGCACAGGCCTTGAGAGACCTGCCTCCTGAGGGGTCGGGCCGGACGATGTCTTCTTATTATTGGGGGTGGTCTCGGGAAGCCTCCTGCTTCCACGATCCGGGTCTTCCAATGATGCGGCCTGAAAAGCTCGTTCCAGGGAACACACCGCGTCTTTCTCTTCACAGGGCACCGTGATGACTCCGCCGCTTCCTGGCATCTTGAGGACATTATAACCATGGTGAGTCACGGCCATGAACTTGGCCAGCGCCGGGTACCCAAGGATGGCATTGTACGGCAGGCGAATGTGAGCGACGTCAAAGTCGATGAGCTCGGTGCGGTAGTTGTCGCGTGCCCCGAAGGTGACAGGGAGGCGGACCTGCCTGATCGGGACCGTGGAGCCGTCAGTGACTCTAGAGAAAGGCTTGGTTGGCTAAAGCTGGTTGTAGGGCACTTGGAGGTTCTTGAATGTTTCCACTGACAGGACGTTGAGCCCTGCCCCGCCGTTGATGAGGGTCCTGGTGACCACCACGTTGCTGATGATTGGGGAACAAAGCATCGGGAGGACTCTGGCCGTGGCCGCACAGTTGAGCTGATCCGCTGAGCTGAATGTGATGGCGCATGATGACCACCTGAGGGGACGTGTGGCCTCGAGCTTGGGGAGGACTGCATTCACTTCGCGGGCGAATTGCTTAAAGATGCGCTGAGAGGCTGGGGCTTGAGCTCCGCCCAGGATGCAGGCGATTGCGCGTGGCTCCTGGAAGCCCCCGGCCTCTTCGTCCTGGTGGCGGGCCTCGTTTCTTCTTGGACGCGGCGGCAGCGGAGGGAGGCCTGCGTTACCTTGCGGGCGATCCTCGCGAGGCTGATCCCTCCAGTCTTCCTCGCGAGGCGGGTATTGCCAGCGGTCCTCGCGAGGTCGATCGCACCACCCTTGGCGTGGGCCGCGGTCTTCCCAGCGCCCTGGGTTCCTTCCTCCTCCTCGACCGTAGCCCCGGTCGACACGGTCGGGGCGACGGCCGATCCTTCCTTCTCACACGGCTCAGAGCTCTTGGCATTTGTTGGTGTTATGGGTGTGGAGGTCGTGGTACACACAGTAGCGACTGCCCTTGGAAGACTCGGGCTGATCTCTGCCCCGCTTGGTGTCCGGTTCTGTCGCGAGCACGGCAGCCCCCTTGCGCTTCACATCCTTGGCCTTGGACTTCTTCTCTTCTGGGTCTACAGCAGGGAGCTCGAGGAGGGAGAGACGCCCTTCCTCAGCCCTGGCGCATTTGGTCGCCAAGTTGAACAGCTCCAAGGAAGTGCACAGGTCTTCATGCATCGCCAGCTCCTCCTTCATCTTGACGTCGCGCACGCCGTCGGAGAAGGCTGAGATGATGGCCTCCTCGGACACCCTGGGAATCTTGAGGCGTGAGTTGTTGAAGCGCTGGATGTACTTTTGTAGGGTCTCTCCGGGCTGCTACTTGATGTGGCGCATGTCGCTCACGGCGGGTGGCCGATCACGAGTACCTTGGAAGTTGGCGATGAAGCGGGCGCGCATCTCGTCCCAGGAGGAGATCGTGCCTGGGGCCAGGTTCAGGAGCCAGGTGCGGGCCCCGTCCTTGAGCGCCATGGGAAACCAGTTCGTCATGACCTTCTCATCTCCGTTGGCAGCTTCGATGCCCAGCTCATAGAGCTGGAGGAACTCCGCAGGGTAGGCCGTGCCGTCATAGAGAGGAGGCAAGTATGGCTTGAACTTGCCGGGCCACGCGACGCTGCGCAGCTCGGTGGTGAAGGCGCGGCAGCCCGCCGTGGCCACAGGAGGCCTTGGGTGACGGAGAGCTTGATCTTGTAGGTCCCCGCGCGCTGCAGCTGGGAGCAGCGCGAGGTCTTGACGTGCGGGAGCAGGAGCGTGGCCGCGACGTGCTGGAGCGTGGAGCGCCCAGGAAGCTTCTTGCGGGCGAGGGACTTCTTGGCAGCTCTGATCTTGCCGTGCTGGTGCCTGGCGGAGCGGGTTCCAGCCAGGGGCCAGGCGCCTTGCGGCCGGGGCATCTTCTTGGCGAGGAGGCAGCTGGGGCGCCCCCGGAGCTTCGTCGCCTGCGTGGGGCGGGGTGCGGTGCAGAGGGACGGACGGTGCAGGACAGCCCCCCGCAGCGCGGACGAGCTCGGCGACGTGGTCGAGCCACTCTTCATAGACGTCGTCAACGGGACGGTTGCGCAGGAGCTCGTTTGCCGTGATGAGCGCAGCTCGAGCCTCCATGGGTGCGCGGATCGCGCGGGATGAAGAACCAGCTGGGGTGAGCGAGGGAGTGGCGGTGCGGCCGTCTTGCCTTACGGACGGATGCTGAGACGACGCTTGCTGCTCGTTCCCCGCCGGGCCGGTGGCGGCGTTGTCAGCAGGCGACGGGGAACGGCGAGGACGCCCGCCGACAGGGGCCGTCTGGGCGACGCGGGAGGCGAGAGCGGCTCGGCGCTCGGCGCGGGCCCGACGAGCGTCAGACATGGACGCGATGATCGGAGGAGAAACGGGCGTTGGAAGACGAATTCCGGCGCACCCCTACCTGGCGCGCCAAATGTCGGATTTCGGGTTTCGGCAAACCCTTGAGATTCGAACTCTGGGGTGCGCGCGGAGATTATGCTTCCTACCTACCTATACCCCTCCGCCCCGCAAGGATCTAAGCTACGAGAAGAACAACACAAGAGACACAGAGTTTATACTAGTTCGGGCCACCGATGTGGTGTAATACCCTACTCCAGTGTGGTGGTGTGGTGGATTTCCTCTTGGGCTGATGATGAACAATACAAGGAAGAACAGCCTCATGAGGGTCTGTTCTTGGCTGGGGCGATGAACTGCTAGAGGGGTTCAGCCGCCCTTCTCTCTCTCTCTCTCTCTCTCTCTGATTCTTGATCTCTAGTTAGGTCCGTTGATGGATTGATCCCCCCCTCTCTGGGGTTGGCTAGTCCTATTTATAGGCAAAGGCCCTGGGCCTCCTCCCAAATATTGAGCGGGAAGGGCGCCAACAATTGGCCGTTTTGAAGGGGAACATCTGGTACACTTATCCTGACTAAAGTTGGTCCTCGCCTGCCAAAGGCTCTGGTGATGACGCTGGCTTGGGCTCCACAATGACTTCTTCCTTGTCGTGGAGTTGGTCTTGGTCTCGTTGCACCGAAATGGGTGCCTTTGCTTGATCCTCTCGTCTGCGCTTGCTCCCTTAGCACCAAAGAGGAAAGGGAGGACACTGTGCGGGCTGGCACCCGCCTGGCGCCCTTGGTCGTCATGGCTTGCGTCATGGGCACCTCGTGAGGTACCCCGCCTTGATCTCTCCGCCTCCTCGCGAGACAGCCTGATGAGGCCGTGCCTAAGGAAGCTCCGTGTCGTCCGCCCCGCGAGGTTTGGCCCCTCGCGAGGGTCTTGGGTCTGTGTTGATGAAGATGGGCCGTGCTGGGCCCCCCTTTGAGCCACGCCGTAGGCCGCAGGTAGGCAAGTCTCGGGACCCCCGTTCCCAGAACGCCGACAGTATGATGTTGGAAATATGGAGCAATTGTAACTCCATGATGAGTCTGAGTAATCATGTCCTAGTTTGGTGCCAATAAAAGGAAGGAAGACAGTACAATTGGATGGATTTAAGAATACAAGGAAGTTGGAAGTTGGAATAATGATTAGTTGCCCGATGATAAGTTCAAGGACTACAAGTGATGAGATGGGCCATAACCCAGAGGCCCCAGGATCTGCCAAGAAGCAAGCACATTCTTGCTGAAGGAAAAAAACCCTGGAAGAACTTATGATTTTATTGACAGACGATTTTATAGGAGTTTACGCAAAACCTGAGAGTTGTGAAGGAACGATAGATGTTTTGTCTGGCTTGCAGAATCAATGGATTATCCGAACTTGGTTCGTCGACAAGAGGAATTCTACAATGCTTGCGAGGATGACCGAGTGTTAGAATGCGAGATTCGCTAAACCATGTACAAGGTAATGATTTGGGTGCGGGATGGATTGATCACCATACCGACTTACTCTTATTGTTCGCCTTGCTATATGAGATGGTAAATCTGAGTGACTTACCTATAGTAGAGTGACGACGATCAAAACCTTGTTTAAACCTTAGAATGGTATAGCAATTTTCCCCTTGTACAAGGCAGCTTTTGCCAACCGTAGATTATACGATGAAGATCAACCAGACCCATTTCCTGCAGGAGAAACCATAAATTTCTCACCACCATGAGATATCGATAGTTGTTTAGTATGGGCGCCAGACCCGTCAGCTAAGAAAACCCAGTCTCGGAACAACCTTACCAAGATGAAAGGACAGAAGAATTGCGGTAAAGGTTATGCCACTACGGGAAGAGCCAGAGAAGGAATTATCCTTACGGTCTGAGAAGACCGACACTGTCAAGAATAAGGATGGAGTATATGAGTTTTTGATGGAACCGTAACAATGCTACTAAGGGTGATAGCAACCGCAGACCCCCTCTGATGATCGATGGATTTTGAGAAGAACCCAAACCTAACCTATTTCTTGCTAGCCTCTCCGAATCTCGAGGACGAGATTCATTTTAAGGGTGGTAGGTTTGTAACATCCCAAAATTCTAAATTTTGGAATTATAATAAATAGATATATTTGATTGATTGTTTGATTGATCGATTGAAAGTTAGTGAATTCAAAACTTTTTGAAAGTTAAATGAGAGGGAATAAAAGGACTTTCCCAAACTTTCATCTTTGCTTTCTAATCTCCGTGAATTCAAATACTTTTCATCACAAAACCCTTGAGCGAAGATGATATGACTTCGTCCATTTAATTAAATGAAAGGGTATTTGAAAATATTTGAATCTCATTTGGAAATATTTCAATTCATAAACTTCATGCAACTCAAGGATTTTCATGAGAGAAGATAAAATGACTTCTTCAAATTATATGAAATATGAGTTGGGAGTTTCAAAGAATTAAATTCAAAGTTCTTTTGAATTTATTTTCAATTTGGAGTTATTTGAGTTTTATTCAAATTATTTTTCTCCAAAAATAAAATATATGGAAATTATGGTAATATGATTCCCTACATCAAAAAATTGGAGAGAAATAATTTTGAATTAATTTTGGTATTTTTAAAATGATTTTTACTGGATTTTACTAGAGCAGAAGCACTCTTTGCTTTATTTGAATTTTTGTGTATTTTATTTGACTCTAGAAAAATGTCCACGTTGTAGAAAATCTTTTTCTGAAAATTTTGATATATTATATGCCTATATAATATATATTTTTCTGTTTTTTTTATTTGTCGGAGAAAATGTTTTTTAAAAAAACTTTAGGACCGACCGGACCGGGCCGGCCCAGTTCGCCAGGCCGCGGCCCAGCCGGCCAGCGCCCCGCCACGGAGCTCGGGACAGGAGTCCCGAGCAGCGTCGCCCCGCCGCCGTGTCCAGATCGGACACCGCCGCCGCCGCCCTTGCCGCCCCCTCCCGCAAGCCGCGCTGCCCTCCGACCCTCCATAAATACCGGAGCCCGGCCCCAGGCCCCTCTCTCTCTCTCCTCTCCCCGCAACCGCCGCCTCCCGCCGCTGCTTGCTGCCCGCGCCGCCGACGCCACATCGCCGCCGCCGCCGCTAGCTGCTGCTGCCGTCGCCGCCTCGCCCAACGCTGCCCTCGCCCGCGTAGTCGCCCAGCCGCCCGCGCTGCCACAGCCGCGCCGGAGCACGCCGCCCTCGCCGGAGACGCAGCCGCCGGTGCCGGACTCGCGGCCGACCGCAAGCCCTGTCGGTTTTTCTCGTAAAACCGACGAACCGCACGAACCGGTAAAAACCCGCAATAAAAACCCGATCCGGTTTTTCCTTTTAGATCGGTTTTCTGTTTAGTTAATCCTATTTAGCGAGCGTTCGCTCGTTAGCTTTTCGCAGCGAACGATTTCGTTCATTAGCGTCTGTTAACGAACGTTCGTTATTTAGTCTTTTTCTTTTTCTGTTTTAATTTCGACCAGGGACCTATCTGTGATGATTTTTCTTTACAGATTAGTCCCTAATCTTCAAACGATCACAACTTTTTACTCGTTAGTCCAAATCCAACGAAACTAGTGCCCACTTCTTCATTATGATCCCCTCTATCTAGTAATCCAACTCAAACATATTTTTGAAAGTTTAAAATTTGAACTAGATCTGATTTGAATTTGAACTTCGTTTGATCATATCTTGAGTTTTATAACTCCGATTTAATTGATTCTTTTTGCAAATTGAAGCTCTTGACCTAAACTTTCTGATAAGGCCAAATTCACATAATTTTGGTACTGTTAGAAATTGTTTTATGTTGCAAGAGTTATTTGTTTGGTTTTGATGTTTTCCGAAGCGTCTTCTTCGATCTTTTTGATCTTTTGAGTGATTGCTTATGTGTGGTCACTATTGCTTGCTTACGATAGATTGACCGGAGTGTGACGAGTAGAGCTATCAAGAGTTTTGAGTGCGAATCATCTTCATCAACATTGCAGGCAAGTTCACACTTTGATCATATCCCTTTCATACCCAGTTTTTATGCATTAGTTTCACCCTCAAACATTGCATGAGTAGGACTGATAACATGTGGGTATTGGGAAGTAGTTGATGAGGTAGGAACCTATTGCCCTGCATTCAAACCTTGGGAGTTACTATTACGTTATGCTTATATTGCCATGTTATGCTCGTAGACGTGGATTGGTTTTGAGAGTATCCATGACAGATGTGAGATTGTTAATTAACGGTTTACTTAAGGTGGCAACTTAAACACACATCTGGGTGGATTGAGGCACCTGGGTATTCCAGGATTGCCTGTCTAGGCACCTGGGTAGACCTGGATTGCCTGTTTTTTTGTGGACCGCCACCTAGGCTCAAAGGGATCATGAGATTATTCATACTAGAAACTTCCGTGTGCAGCCACAAGCTATTATGGGCTCTAGCATAGTTGATTGAGTCGTGTGAACTCTTATAGTGGTAGACTAGCAGATGTAGGGGATGTAGGTGGTACGGTCTACCCATCGTAAGGTGCAAACGCTTCTGAAAGACTATGTCTCGGTCATCCGTTTCTCAAACACCATGTAGTGCGAGAAATCCAACGGAGGAGATTGAGCCTTGTGGGGAAAAGTGCGCAAACCTCTGCAGAGTGTACAAACTAATCATGATTAGTCGTGTCCCCGGTTATGGACGTCTTGAGTATCTAGTTCTTGGATTATCCTGTTGATCTCATCACGTTACTTTAATTAATTTTGTTGGGTTTTAATGATGATACTTAATTGGGATTGAGAATGTTGTCAACCATTCTCAATGTTTAACAACCACCATGATAGTTAAATAAAATTTATTTCTTTGTAGTAGGGAAAAATTGGCTTTACGCAAAACTGTAACCATAGAGCTTTTCCACCAGCCATATATGCATGTAGTGATAGCCATTGTTCATCATTCTCTATGGTGTGAATTTGCCAGTACATTCAATGTACTGACCCTTTGTGGCTGCAACGTCTCATATTGCAGGATCTTACGACGAGTAAGTGATACGTTAGGGTTATGATTTCTACACCCAACTTTGCCGTTGGTGTTGATGGGAATCCACAACCTTGTTACTTCCGCTATTTTTGGATTGAGGTAATAGTATTTACGTTATTTTATACATGTGATTTACCTCTGTTATAAATCCTCGAGTACTATGTGTGTCAGCATACCGATCCAGGGATGACACTTAAGCATAGAGACTTGATCCATTTGGGTCGGGTCGCTACAGAAGGTCTGTGGTAAACTACTCACACATCATCGGAGAGGCTATGGTGTTGATGTAGAAGCCCTCCGTGATCGATTCCCCCTCCGACGGAGCAACGGAAAAGGCCCCAAGATGGGATCTCACGGGTACAGAAGGTTGCAGCGGTGGAAATAGGGTTTCGTGGTGCTCTCGGATGTTTTCGGGGTATATGAGTATATATATGCGAAAGAAGTCGGTGAGGGGAGCCACGAGGGGCCCATGAGGGTGGGGGCGCGCCCTCCTGCGTCGTGGCCTCCTTGTTTCTTTCTTGACGTCCACTCTAAGTCTCCTGGATTGCGTTTGTTCCAAAAATCACTCTCCCGAAGGTTTCATTCCGTTTGGATTCCATTTGATATTCCTTTTCTGCGAAACATTGAAATAGGCAAAAAAACAGCAATTTGCACTGGGCCTTTGGTTAGTAGGTTAGTCCCAAAAATAATATAAAAGTGTATAATAAAGCCCATTAAACATCCAAAGCAGATAATATAATAGCATGGAACAATAAAAAATTATAGATACGTTGGAGATGTATCAAGCATCCCCAAGCTTAATTCCTGCTCGTCCTCGAGTAGGTAAATGATAAAAACAGAATTTTTGATGTGGAATGCTTCCTAACATAATTCTTCAATGTAATTTTCTTTATTGTGGCATGAATGTTCAGATCCGAAAGATT
This sequence comes from Aegilops umbellulata, assembly GCA_032464435.1. Lineage (NCBI taxonomy): Eukaryota > Viridiplantae > Streptophyta > Magnoliopsida > Poales > Poaceae > Aegilops > Aegilops umbellulata. The sequence goes on along the minus strand of CP136055.1, from coordinate 229,546,644 downwards.
CAAGATAAAAGTTTAATGTTGACATAAAAATAATAATACTTCAAGCATACTAACTAAGCAATTATGTCTTCTCAAAATAACATGGCCAAAGAAAGTTCATCCCTACAAAATCATATAGTTTGGTCATGCTCCATTTTCGTCACACAAGAATGCTCTCATCATGCACAACCCCGATGACAAGCCAAGCAATTGTTTCATACTTTAGTAATCTCAAACTTTTTCAACCTTCACGCAATACATGAGCGTGAGCCATGGATATAGCACTATGGGTGGAATAGAGTATAATGATGGGGGTTATGAGGAGAAGACAAAAATGGAGAAAGTCTCACATTGACGCATCTAATCAACGAGCTAGGGAGATTCCCATCAATTGATGTCAATGCAAGGAGTAGGGATTGCCATGCAACGGATGCACTAGAGCTATAAATGAATGAAAGCTCAACAAAAGAAACTAAGTGGGTGTGCATCCAACTTGCTTGCTCACGAAGACCTAGGGCATTTGAGTAAGCCCATTGTTGGAATGTACAAGCCAAGTTCTATAATGAAAAATTCCCACTAGTATATGAAAGTGACAAAACAAGAGACTCTCTATCATAAAGATCATGGTGCTACTTTGAAGCACAAGTGTGGAAAAAAAAGGATAGTAGCATTGTCCCTTTTTATTTCTTTTTTTTGGGCCTTTATTTTTTTGGCCTTTCTTCTTTTTTTATTTGGGACAATGCTCTATTAATGATGATCATCACACTTCTATTTATTTACAACTCAATGATTACAACTCGATACTAGAACAAAATATGACTCTATATGAATGCCTCCGGCGGTGTACCGGGATGGGCAATGAATCAAGAGTGACATGTATGATAAGTTATGCATGTTGGCTTTTCCACAAATACGATGTTAACTACATGATCATGCAAGGCAATATGACAATGATGAAGCGTGTCATAATAAATGAAATGGTGGAAAGTTGCATGGCAATATATCTCGGAATGGCTATGGAAATGCCATAATAGGTAGGTATGGTGGCTGTTTTGAGGAAGATATAAGGAGGTTTATGTGTGATAGAGCGTATCATATCACGGGGGTTGGATGCACCGGCGAAGTTTGCACCAACTCTCAAGGTGAGAAAGGGCAATGCACGGTACCGAAGAGGCTAGCAATGATGGAAAGGTGAGAGTGTGTATAATCCATGGACTCAAGATTAGTCATAAAGAACTCACATACTTATTGCAAAAATCTACAAGTCATCAAAAACCAAGCATTACGCGCATGCTCCTAGGGGGATAGATTGGGAGGAAAAGACCATCGCTCGTCCCCGAACGCCACTCATAAGGATGACAATCAAAGAACACAGCATGCTTCAAATTTGTTACACAACGTTTACCATACGTGCATGCTACGGGACTTGCGAACCTCAACACAAGTATTTCTCAAATTCACAACTACTCAACTAGCACAACTCTAATATTACAATCTTCATATCTCAAAACAATCATCAAGTATCAAACTTCTCATAGTATTCAATGCACTTTTTATGAAAGTTTTTATTATACCAATCTTGGATGCCTATCATATTAGGACTAATTTTATAGCCAAAGAAAATTACCATGCTGTTCTAAAGGACTCTCAAAATAATATAAGTGAAGCATGAGAGATCAATAATTTCTATAAAATAAAACCACCACCGTGCCCTAAAAGATATAAGTGAAGCACTAGAGCCAAATTATCTATCTCAAAAGATATAAGTGAAGCACATAAAGTATTCTGATAAATTTCGATTCATGTGTGTCTCTCCCAAAAGGTGTGTACAGAAAGGATGATTGTGGTAAACTAAAAAGCAAAGACTAAAATCATACAAGACGCTCCAAGAAAAATACATATCATGTGGTGAATAAAAATATAGCATCAAGTAAAGTTACCGATGGACGAAGACGACATAGGGGATGCCTTCCGGGGCATCCCCAAGCTTAGGCTTTTGGATGTCCTTGAATTTTACCTTGGGGTTCCTTGGGAATACCCAATCTTAGGCTCTTGCCACTCCTTATTCCATAATCCATCAAATCTTTACCCAAAACTTGAAAACTTCACAACACAAAACTCAACATAAAATCTCATGAGCTCCGTTAGCGAAATAAAAAAAACACCACTTTAAGGTAATGTAATGAACTCATTATTTATTTATATTGGTGTTAAACCTACTGTATTCCAACTTCTCTATGGATCATACCCCCCGATACTAGCCATAGATTCATCAGAATAAACAAACAACACACGAAAAACAGAATCTGTCAAAAACAGAACAGTCTATAGTAATCTGTATCAAACGAAAACTTTCCGTGACTCAAAATTTCTACCAATATTGCACGACCTAAATAATTTGTTTATTGATCTACTGCAATTGGAATCAGTATTTTGTCACGTTCTGGTGATTTTTAACAATTGTTTTCATGAGCAGAAAGTTTCTGACTTTTTCAGCAAGATCAAATAACTATCATCCAAGAAGATCCTATAGGTTTTACTTGGAACAAACACTAATTATAACATAAAAACACATCTAAACAGAAGCTGGATGAATTATTTATTACTAAACAGGAACAAAAAGCAAGGAACAAAAATAAAATTGGGTTGCCTCCCAACAAGCGCTTTTCTTTAAAGCCTTTTTAGCTAGGCATTGATAATTTTGATGATGCTCACATGAAAGACAAGAATTGAAACAGAAAGAGAGCATCATAAAACACGTGACAAACAAATCTAAGTCTAACATGCTTCCTATGAATAGGAATTTTATAGGAAAACAAATTAGCACGACAAGCAAGATCTAGCATATGCAAGGAATAAGAAAGAAACAATAGCAATCTCAACACGACGAGAGGTAATTTAGTAAGATAAAAATTTCTACAACCATATTTTCCTCTCTCGTAATAATTACATGTAGGATCATAGGCAAATTCAACAAAATAGCTATCACATAAAATATTTTCAACACGATCCACATGCATGCAAAGTTGACACTCTTCCAAAATAGTGGGATTAACATTAACTGAAGTCATGACCTCTCCAACCCCACTTTCATTATTATTGCAAACACTATTATCAATCTCATATTCACCATGTGGCTTAAATAAATTTTCAAGATCATAAGAAGAATCACCCCAATCATGATCATTGCAACAAGTAGTAGACACAGCAAAACTAGCATCCCCAAGCTTAGGGTTTTGCATATTATTAGCACAATTGACATCAAGAGAATTTATAGTAAAATCATTGCAATCATGCTTTTTATTCAAGGAGCTATCGTGAATCTCTTCATAAATTTCTTCATCACAATTTCCATATTCACGAAATTCATGCAAAACCTCATAAAGATAATTTAGTGCACTCAAATCAATAGAAATTGGTTCATCGTAATTGGATCTCTTAAAAAGATTAGCAAGGGGATGAGGATCCATAAACATTTAGCAAACGAAGATGCAAGCAAAAATAAGGCACATGGTAACACAAGATCAAACGGAAGGAGGGCGGAGAAAAGGCAAAGGTGAAGTGGGGCAGAGGAAACTGAGAGGCAAATGGCAAATAATGTAATGCGAGGGATAAGAGTTTGTGATGGGTACTTGGTATGTCTTGACTTGTGTGTAGATCTCCCCGGCAACGGCGCCAGAAATCCTTCTTGCTACCTCTTGAGCATGAGTTGGTTTTCCCTTGAAGAGGAAAGGGTGATGCAGCAAAGTAGCGTAAGTATTTCCCTCAGTTTTTGAGAACCAAGGTATCAATCCAGTAGGAGACTACATGCAAGTCGCCTCGTACCTACACAAACAAATAAGAACCTTGCAACCAACGCGATAAAGGGGTTGTCAATCCCTTCACAGCCACTTGCAAAAGTGAGATCTGATAGAGATAATAAGATAAATATTTTTGGTATTTTTTATGATATAGATTGAAAAGTAAAGATTGCAAAATAAAATAGATCAGAAACTTATATGATGGAAAATAGACCCGGGGGCCATAGGTTTCACTAGTGGCTTCTCTCAAGATAGCATAAGTATTGCGGTGGGTGAAAAAATTATTGTCGAGCAATTGATAGAAAAGTGCATAGTTATGAGAATATCTAGGCATGATCATGTATATAGGCATCACATCCGCGACAAGTAGACCAAAACGATTCTGCATCTACTACTATTACTCCACACATCGACTAACGCATTAGGCAAGATGACATGATGTAGAGGGATAAACTCAAGCAATATGATATAAACCCCATCTTTTTATCCTCGATGGCAACAATACAATACGTGCCTTGCTGCCCCTGTTGTCACTGGGAAAGGACACCGCAAGATTGAACCCAAAGCTAAGCACTTCTCCCATCGCAAGAAAGATCAATATAGTAGGCCAAACCAAAATGATAATTCGAAGAGACTTGCAAAGATAACAAATCATACATAAAAGAATTCATAGAAGATTCAAATATAATCTTGATCATAAACCCACAATTCATCGGGTCTCAACAAACACACCTCAAAAAGAATTACATCGAATAGATCTCCAAGAAGACCGAGGAGAACTTTGTATTGAGATCCAAAGAGAGAGAAGAAGCCATCTAGCTAATAACTATGGACCCGAAGGTCTGTGGTAAACTACTCACACATCATCGGAGAGGCTATGGTGTTGATGTAGAAGCCCTCCGTGATTGATTCCCCCTCTGGCGGAGCGCTGAAAAAGGCCCCAAGATGGGATCTCACGGGTACAGAAGGTTGTGGTGGTGGAAATAGGGTTTCGTGGTGCTCTCGGATGTTTTCGGGGTATATGAGTATATATAGGTGAAAGAAGTCGGTGAGGGGAGCCACGAGGGTGGGGGCGCACCTACCCCCCTAGGCACGCCCTCCTGCGTCGTGGCCTCCTTGTTTCTTTCTTGACGTCCACTCCAAGTCTCCTGGATTGAGTTTGTTCCAAAAATCACTCTCCCGAAGGTTTCATTCCATTTGGATTCCGTTCGATATTCCTTTTCTACGAAACACTGAAATAGGCAAAAAAACAACAATTTGCACTGGGCCTTTGGTTAGTAGGTTAGTCCCAAAAATAATATGAAGTGTATAATAAAGCCCATTAAACATCCAAGACAGATAATATAATAGCATGGAACAATCAAAAATTATAGATACGTTGGAGACGTATCACCCCCCTCTAGGTCCATTCGATCCTTTCAATTGGTATCAGAGCCTCGTGCTCTATTCTTGTGGCTTAACCGCCCTAGAGCAAGATGAACCCCAATGGGACTCCCCTTGTTGCAGATCCGAAGAATACGGGCGTGACTTCCACGGAAGCCAAATCCTTCACTTCAGAGGATATGGAACGAGCTGTTGCTAAGCAAAAGGAGGAGCATGATGCCTCTCTTGAGGCCTTGGTCCAAATGAGGTTAGCCACACTAACCACGATGCCTGCACCACTTTCTGGTGGTGCGGCCTCGAGGCCAGCTGTGCCTACTCCTTCACTTGGCCAACAACCTCCTAACAATGAACACTCGAGTGTTCCTTGGCTTTATGCAAGACCTCAAATAGAGAAACCTAAGTATAAGCCTCAAGGAAAACCTCCTTTACTTCATGAAACTACCGATTTTTCTTTGTGGAGAGTTGCTATGCAGGATCATCTTCGATATGGAAATGATGAGATGTTGGAGATCCTAGAGTATGGCTACAAGCTGTTGACCCAAAGAATCTTACTCCAAGAGAGGTATATGACAAGAATCTCAATGACACAACAACCATGTGCATAAGAAGAGGTATGACTGACAAGCAAAGGAGACCATACATACATATCACAAGTGCCAAGGAATTATGGGATACCATTGTGAGAACCAAGACCGGTACATGCACTCTCCGACTTGCTCAATATGAAATTGCCAAGGGTCAATTGCAAAACTTTTGTATGGAGAAAGGTGAATCTCCCAAGCAACTACTTGAGTGTCTCATGACTCTCACCGCCGACATTGAGTCATGTGAATGTGACAAGACTCAAGATGGATTCAACTTGACTAAGCGATTTCTTGTGGATAAGTTGCTTCATGATCTTGCTCCATATCATCACCAAATGGTGTGGGACATAAGACAACACCATGGATTCAAGGAAATGGCTCCAGATGACATCATATCCACTTTCCAACTATTTAAAGAGTCAAAGGAAAATGCCACAAAGCATCTTGCCATGCATGGTACCTCAACATCAAAGATCAATCTTGCATTGAAGGCCAAGCATTTATGTGAAGAAGAGAAAAGTGAAGAAGAAGAAGAAGAAGATGATGATGATGATGATGAGGATGGTGATGAGATTGATTCAGATGAGAGCCCGTCATATGAAGACATTGCTCTCTTTGTCAAGAAGTTTAGCGCGGGAAAATTCAAGGGAGGATTCCAGAAGAAGAAGGTGAGGAAATGCTACAACTGTGAAGAAACTAACCACTTCTCCAAAGACTGCCCTTATGAGAAGAGAGAAGATAAACCAAGGTTTCCCAAGACCTTTCCCAAGAAGAAGTTTCCAAATCTTTTGAACTCCAAGCTCAAGTAGAGAGATGGGAAAGCAATGTTGCTCATGAAGAATCTGATCTGGATGATGTCAGTGGTGTTGCCGGAGTTGCTCAAGATTCTCAAAACACGTTGAGGCTAGTCAACAAGAGTGGTGATGTTGTCACATACAACTATATGAAGGAATACAAGGGCAACGCTCACAAGTGCCTAATGGCAAAGGCCGTGGTTGAAGATGGAGAGGACCAAAGCTCTCCTGACAAGGTCAAGGTAACCCCACGATCAAACCCTCCTCTTTTCACTCCTCCTACTCCTAGTGATGAGTATCTTGATGCGGAGGATAGTTGTGGGGATGATGATATAGATGATCCTATGCTTGCTAAACTAAATATGTTCATGTGCTCCCTCAAAGGAAAGAAGCTCACTATGTTTCGTATGCTTATGGAGATGGTGAGTAAGCACACCATCACCATTAAGGAACTCGAAACCCTCGTCACCGAGGAAAAGGAAAAATATGAAATCCTTGAGCGGAAAGTACAATATGAGGAAGCACGAAATGATGAACTATGCTTGAAAATTGGTGCAAACATTGATGTTCATACTAAAGATCTTGCCTCCTTGAAAAAGGCTATTGAGTCTTGCGAAGAGTTGATGAATGATAAAAGTAAGCTTGTGAAGTCTAATGCTTCTCTCTCCAAGGATTGTGAGCTCCTATCCATGTCCCTCAAGACTAAGGAAGAAGAGCTCACCCTTCTTACAAAGAGTTTTGAGACGCTCAAGCTTACTTATCTTGAAACTCTAGCCAAAGCTTACTCTTCTCCTATTATCAATGTTGATGCTTGTACTACTAACTCTAATAGTGATCTAGCATCTATTCTCGAGGATAATCGCTTTCTCAAGGCTCAAATCGAGAAAAGTCTCATGACATGTGCTCAAGGGCAAAAGAACCTTAATTAGGTATTGAGCCAACACAATGAGGTCTTTGCCAAAGAGGGACTCGGGTTTGACCCAAGCACAAGCAAGAAGAATACGTCCTCTCAAAAGTGCACCACCCCTCTAAAAGAAACTTTTGTACGAGAAGGGCACAAGGAGAAAGGTAAGGTTGTTAGTGGGAAGGCCACAAGGGGCATGCCCACTCTCAACAAGCCAAAAGAGTTCATGCCTCCATCCTCTGTACTTCGTAAGACTAAGTATGGAGAAGTTTATGCAAAGTTTGTTGGTCCTCAAAATGCACTTTTATGCTATTTGGGTCCCTAAGACCCTTGTGACTAACTTGAGAGGTCCCATTGCAAAATGGGTGCCTCTAACCAAGTCATAATTGTGTGTAGATTGTCTTCTCCGGTGGAGTAAAATGGGTGATTGATAGTGGATGTACCAATCATATGACCGGAGATAGCAAAATGCTCTACGATTTCATGGAATCTATTCAACCATTTATGAGCATTATGTTTGGTGGAGGATCAAAAGGACAGGTACTCGGGTTGGGCAAGGTGGCTATCACAAATGACATGTCTCTTGCAAATGGCATGCTTGTCCAATCCCTTAAATACCATTTGCTTTCTGTTCGCTAATTGGCTTCTATTGGTTATGATACACTCTTTGGACTAACGGATGTGAAAGTCTTTAAGAGAGATACTCTCGAAGTGGCCTTTGTTGGAGAGTTGGATGGCAACCTTTACATGGTTGATTTCTCGAAAGAGAGCACATTCCATGCAACTTGTCTAATGGCCAAGGCCGACAAGGGGTGGCTATGGCATCGCCGGCTAGCCCATGTCGGCATGATAAATCTTCAAGATCTCTTAAAGGGTAATCACATCCTTGGACTAACCAATGTCTCGTTTGAGAAAGATTGTGTGTGTGGCGCATGCATAGCCGGGAAGCAACATCAATCAAAGCACCCACCCAAGAATATTGTGTCTACTTCAAGGCCTTTGGAGCTCCTTCATGTGGATCTTTTTGGGCCTCCTTCATGGGATAGTCTGGGTGGTAAAAGTATGGGCTTGTCATTGTTGATGATTACTCAAGGTATAAATGGGTCTTCTTCCTTCCAAGGATGAGACGAAGATCACATTCATTGATTTTGCCAAGCAAGCACAACACAAGTTTGACAAAGAAATATTGGCAATAAGAAGTGATAATGGCTCTCAGTTCAAGAACTACACCTTGGAAGAGTTTCTTAGTGATGAAGGGATTGAGCATCAATATTCAGCTCCATACACTCCCCAACAAAATGGTGTAGCAGAAAGGAAGAACCGCACACTTGTGGAGATGGAAAGGTCCATGTTGGATGAATACAAGTCGCCACATAGTTTTTGGGCCGAGGCTGTCAACACTGCATGCCATGCATCAAACCGGCTCTTCCTCCGCACTATATTGGAAAATACTCCATATGAGCTTCTACCTGGGAACAAGCCGAATGTCAAGTACTTTCGTGTATTTGGGTGCAAATGTTCCATCCTCAACAAAAGAGAACGGTTAGGAAAATTTCAATCCAAAACCATTGAGGGCATATTTGTTGGCTATGGATCAAACTCTCACGCCTATAGAGTCTACAACAAATCCAATGGATGTGTTGTAGAAACTTGTGACGTGGTGTTTGATGAATTTAATGGCTCCCATGGGGAGCAAGTTGATCTAAGTGATGTAGGTGAAGAAGATTCTTCTCAAGATATCTTGACCATGGGTGTTGGTGCACTTCTTCCAATGGAACAAGAACCTCATGATGATGAAGAAGAAGATGGAAGCTTCATGCATCATCAAACTACTTCAACACCCATACCACCACAAGCTCCTATTGCTCAACCAATGCCCATAGAACAAGTACAAGATGATGATCAAGTTTCTCTTCATGATAATCATCAAGAACAAGATCATCCGCAAGGGCAAGAACAAGAAAGTGCAATCATTGACGATGAACCTCAATAAATGCAACATGAAGAAGAAGATCTTCCACCACACATTAATGATCCATATGTTGCGGACGTGGATGATGGACATGAAGTTGAACCTCATGAAACTCTTACCTCCATCATGCCTCGAGTGGCCGGTCATGTTGATGTTGACAAAATTCTCACTGGCATATCGGAAGGTAGAGTCACTCGTAAACAATTGACAAACTTTTGTGCTCACTTCTCGTTTGTGTCTAGTGTTGAGCCTCTCAAGGTACAAGATGCATTGATGGACAACGATTGGCTCATCGCTATGCAAGAAGAGTTGAACAGTTTTGAATGCAACCAAGTGTGGTCATTAGTCAAGAGGCCAACTACGGAGCACAATGTCATTGGAACAAAATGGATTTTCAAGAACAAGCAAGATGAGAATGGTGTAATCATCCGTAACAAGGCAAGGTTAGTGGCACAAGGGTACTCACAAGTTGAAGGTTTGTACTTTGCTGAGACCTTTGCCCCCGTTGCCCGTCTTGAATCCATTCGCATCTTACTTGCTTATGCTGCTTTCAAATGGATGTGAAGAGTGCTTTCCTTAATGGTCCTCTACAAGAAGAAGTATATGTATCACAACCACCTGGGTTTGTTGATCCCGATCACAAAGACTATGTGTATAAACTTCATAAGGCTTTGTATGGCCTCAAACAAGCACCTCGTGCTTGGTATAATCATCTTAAGAAGTTTTTACTCGTTGATGCTTTTGTGAGAGGGGTGATCGATCCCACTCTTTTTACTAAGAGGGACAAGGGTGATTTGATATTATGCCAAATCTATGTAGATGATATCATTTTCGGTTCTCCTAACATTCATTTATGCAAGAAGTTTGCGGCTTCCATGACCAAGAATTTTGAAATGTCACTAAATGCGGATTTGAAGTTCTTCCTCGGATTTCAAATTTAACAATTTCAAGAAGGAATTTTCTTGTCTCAAGCAAAATACCTCAAGGATATCCTAGAGAAGTTTGGCATGTCTGATGCTAGTCCATGTAAGACACCCATGCCAACCAAAATTGTACTCACTGAAGACACAAATGGTATTCCTTTTGACCCACCTATTTACCGCTCTATGATTGGTTCATTGCTTTATCTTTGTGCATTTAGACCAGACATCATGTTTAGTGTATGGATGTGTGCTAGATTTCAAGCTTTCCCTAGGGGAAGTCATCATAAGTCGGTTAAGCATATTCTTAGATACCTTGTTCACACCCCAAAGTTGGGTCTATGGTACCCCAAGGATGCTAAGTTTGATCTCATTGGGTACACGGATGCGGATTGGGCTGGAGACAAAGTGGATCATAAGTCCACCTTCGATGCATGTCAGTTTCTTGGACGCTCCTCGGTAAGTTGGTCTTCAAAGAAACAAAATTGTGTTGCCCTCTCCATCGCAGAAGCTGAATACATTGCAACCGCCAGTTGTGCAACTCAATTATTATGGATGAGGCAAACTTTGAAGGATTACGGTATCACCTATAGACATGTGCCTCTTCTATGTGATAATGAAAGTGCCATCAATATGTTGAGAACCCCAAAGATCATACCCGCACCAAGCACATTGATATTAGGTATCACTTCTTGAGAAATCATGTGGAGAAGGGTGATATTGACATTGCTCATGTTGGCACAGATATGCAACTAGCAGGCATTTTCAGCAAGCCATTGGATGAAGCAAGGTTTTGTCAACTTAGACGTGAACTTGGTATCTTGGAGCTTGACAACATTATGTGAAGTCTAGTACCCATGCATGCATTTTCATAATGTCTTGTCTTGATGTAGGCATATATTTAGGGGGAGAACTTGAGTTCATGAATCCTCTTCCCCCTATATATAAATAAAACCAACACTCTCAAAGTCACTATGACACTTATTTTGTGTCCGTAGTACTTTAAAATGATGGAGTAGTAATTATGGGTCCAAAGTTCAACTCTTTGGTATCCCAGGTTATGTATACTCAAACATGGTGACTTAGGCTACAACTCTTCTCAGTTTTTTATGTGGGTTTGTGATATGTCTTGGATACGGTTGATTCTTACACTTATATATATATATATATATATATATATATATATATATATATATATATATATATATATACATACATACATACATCATCACATCATCACCATTTCAAATATCAGCATTCTGGCTAGCCGGATCATCCGGATTTCCATCCGGACATCCGGGTAGTTCTACTCTCTATACCCGTATACCCGGATATCCGGGCTCCTATCCGGATCATCCAGGGCTACGCCTGGACATCCGGGTGGGTCCTTGCCCTAAGCAGTAAATATCGGGCCGTGTGGGAGCAGAGGGTTATTCCTCTGTTCTTCGCCCCCACGACACCATCCACTCGCCGCCGCCGCCGGCGGCTGCTCATGGGCTGCCCCGCCGGTCCGGTCGGCCATTTGGCTGGATCTCGCCGCCACGCCTTGCCATCGCCTCGATCCACCCCCTCCTCGCGCCGTTTCCCCCGGGGCCGATTGGATCTCCAGTCTCGCGCCCTCTGTACCCAAAATCCGCCATGGTGGTCGGACATGGAGGTGGTGGCCGGAGCTTCAAGTCGACGTCCAAGGGTCCCTTTCGTGGTAATCCATATGCTCCTCTCTTCTATTAACTCCGTTTATCCATCTAGGTTAGTCATTCATCGTGTTGGATCTCACTCCTATGCGTGTACGCAGACGCGCGTCGTCAAGCATCGACGACTCCAAGGATGATGCTCGTTCACTCAAGCAGCCGCCGGGTCGTGATCATCCGTCCTATGCCGGGCAGGATGACCCTGACTACGAGGCCGAACTCCATGACAAGGATCTCGTGCCTGTTCGTTCCACGACTAAGTCCAAGAAGAAGCAAGCAGTCGGTGCCTCAAGCTCCAAGTCTGCGGCACCTTCTGGCCTCGTATTGTCCATGGGCAATCCCACCAACCGTGGTCGTCGTGCTGTCAACTATCAGTCCATGGACCCCTCTGAGTATGCTGCTTTAAGGAGGGATGTCAATCAATTTGCCGCCCCGGCCAATGCAACCGATCCTCGTTTTCGCACCTTGGTTCAACAAGACATCTATCAATCCTCATTGCTCATCTAGGTTTTTCTCCTCAGCATTATGTGAACTTGGATTACATTGAGAGAAATCCAACCAAGTTCGAAGGTGTGTTGGAGAAGATTGATGGCATGGGGCTGCGTCATGCTATGTCTCTTCATTGTGATTGGAATGAGGCTGCCATTTGGCAATTCTATGCCACGTGTTTCTTCCATCCGGATCGCTCTATCACTTGGATGACTCATCATTCTCAGTTCACCGTCTCCTTTGAGGAATTTGCTACTGCCTTGGGCATGCCCGGATCTGAGGCCTCTCTTTTCCAGATCCATGAGGTGAACCCCAAGTTTGAGGCCAGGCCCATCAGTGCATGTGGTTGCCTCGTCATGCCTACCCCTCAGTTATCCACAATGTAGCAAAGCAAGGAGCTTAATGATATCTCCATCTTCCGTCTCAAATACTGGTGGCTTTTTCAGTGTATCCTCAACTCCGTTGCTCCCAAGAAAGGGGATCGTGGGATGGTTCGGACCTATAGCATTGACTTGATGTACTACTCGAGGAAGGCTCCCGACCGTCCCATTGACATGGCAGATTTCCTATGGCATGAGATTCGCATGGCTAGTGGTCTGAAGGTTCGTACACTTCCCCATGCCCCCTTCATTCAGAGTGTCATCGACTCGGTCTATCTGTGTTCCATTGTCAAGACATCCACGCACTCCATGTGGACTCCGTGTGATGAGTCTTCCAGGGGGAAGGCCCCTGCTCCTCCGTGTGTCGAGAGCTCCTCTCGCCACACTAAACCTTTCATGAAGCCTTTTGACCATCTGTCTAGCTTCATTGGCAAGTCCCACAAGGCTATCTTTGACACTTGCCGCTACACTACTACTCAGATTGCTACCGAGGAGGTTCGTCGTATCTCTGAGGCGAATGTACTTCGGGCTCGCCTCCATGCGCGCCCTGGGAGTCCTGTCAAGCCAGATGAGCCTTTCCTGATCGTCTTCCTCTTCCGGAGGTCGATTTTCCTTCTGCTGCTGACTTCCCCGAGTTCTTCCTTAACCCTGCTGATCTGAGTGATGGTGATGGAGATGATGATGAGGATGCTGAGTGATCCTCCTCTCTTCTTTGTTGTTTTCCCCTTTTCGGTACTTGTTGCCAAGGGGGAGATGTAATTCTTAGGAGTATGAGTGTGTGTCAGCTATGGTTTGAGCTCTAGTTATTGGACTCATTATTATTATTGTAATGGAACCTTTGGTCTTGTGTTATGCTACCTTGTAAGAGCCTAAGTATGATATCTTCATTCGTCGCGTATGTTGCTTTTAATGGTGTATGTCTATCATTATATACCAAATGTGGGTATCCACTCCATATGTGCATCATTTTGTAGTTTATCACTTTATTCCTTTACACACATTAAGGGGGAGCTCTCCCTAAAACACATTTCTATGCATACATTAAGGGGGAACTCTTCCTAAAACACATACCGGACAACTCTCCTAAAAAATATTCGCATCACATTTCACTTGTTGAGAGCTATATGTAGTTTGTCATCAACTACCAAAAAGGGGGAGATTGAAAGCGCAATCTTGCTCTTAACAATATTTTTTATGTTGATGACAAATTTACATATAGGGGACAAACCTTGTTTGCTAAGTATATACATAGGTCATCAGTCCTCTGGTTGTGTATAGTGCATCATGATCACATCATATGAGATATCACTCAAGCAATTAATCTATGAGGAAAGGAGCAAACAAAGACGAAGCATCGTGCTCTTTTATATATTTCTTGAGTAATAGGGATCCTGCACTATTAAGAGGGCATCCGAGGTGTAGGTTCAAGGCTTGCTCATATTCTACCTCACAAGTAGTTTTTCACAAAAGACCAAAATCCCTAGCAAAACCCCTTAGCCAAAACCTACCACCTTTTTCTCTCTTCACTCTCTGCATAGACGGATCATCCGGACTAGGTCCCGAATCATCTGGGCTTGTCCTAGGATCGTCCGGTGCAAGTTCCGGATCGTCCGGATAATGCATCCAGAGAGCATCATTTTGCTCTGATTATAGCTGGATCATCCGGACCTGTCCCGGATCATCCTGGTTGTGGCCCACTCATCCGGACCCTGTCCCAGATCATCCGGATAATATCGTCCCTTCTATCATAGAAGCTTTGTGGATGAAGCCGGATCGTCCGGGTGTTCATCCGAATCGCCCGGGCTTGTGACCAGATCATCCGGGTGGTTCTCCAGATTGTCCGGCCTCCTCGCAGCTCTACTGCCATCTCTTTCATCCGAATCTTTAGCCGGAGCATCCAAATCTTTAGCGGGAGCATCCGGACCTTTGTCCGGATCATTCGGATGGTACTCCAGATCATCTGGGCAAGTCCACCTCTGCTCAAAACGGCTCTATTCTGTTGCGTGTATATATAGCTCCTTACCTCTTCGAGATAAGGTTGAACACTCCACTCCAACACGCCCCAAGAACACCAGTGCTCTCTCTCTCGCTTGCTCATCCACGAAATCCTAGATCCCGGTTTGATTCTTGAGAGTTTGAAAGAGTTGTTCCAATCAAAAGGAAGATCTTCCCCCTCTCCTTCTTGTGACCGAAGCAAATCGTGATTTGAGAAAGTCTTGAGCTTTTTCCCCTCGGATCTTATTACTCTTGGAGGTTGGAGACTCCTAGGCGGTAGGATTCTTTCGGAGAGGAATCGACCATTGTGATTACCCCTGGAAAAGTTTGTGAGGGTTTGGAGACCACCCCAAGGTCTACCACTAGTGGTTGAGAAATGCCTCTGTGGTGTTGTCTCAAAGGGAGAATAGGGTGAGCCTTTGTGGCATTGGTGTGCCTTCATGATAACATCCACCTCTCTAACGGTGACGTAGCTTCCCTCCAAGGAAGTGAACATCGGCATACATCCTTGTCTCCCGGAGTTGTTGTTATTCCTAAACCTAACTCTCTACTTGTGGTTACTTGTCTCTTAGCACTTACTTATATCATATTGTGCTTGCTTACTTGTGTTACTTGTTTATCTTGCTTAGCTCTTAGCATCACACATGCAATTGTTAGTCTCACTTTCATATTCCGCATTATTGCCTAAAATTGCTAAGTAATAATTAAAATTTGTAATTGTACCTATTCACCCTCCCTCTAGGTCCATCTCGATCCTTTCAGCTGCCCATGGGCGTGCGGCACGCAGTCTAGAACACGCGGGCAGTGATCGGATGCCGCGGAGGCAATAAAATGAAGGACGTGGTGCAGGTTGCAAGTCTCCCAAGCGGGGGTACAAAGAAATCGGTCATTACGCACTAGGGGTAGGGTTTTCTTGCTCGTTGGACCAAGTGTACCACCTGCCATGAAGGTAGATATCATGTAGGGCTGAGTCTGAGATGAAACGCCAGAAACGGTTTCATAGACCGGTGATTGACGCGGCCATTGTTCTTATCCACGAGGGATGTAATCATGTTGAAGTCGCCACCGATGAGCCATGGCCCAGCGATCGAGTCACGTAGATCCTGAAGCTCGGACAAGAATGTGAGCTTGTCCGGCTCGGACTGCAGTCCGTAGACTATTTTTGGTTTCTTGATAGACAAGTTGATTGTTTTCTTGACCCGCAAGTTGGAAACCAAGTCGGTTGAGATCGTGATCACGACAAGATACTATGTGGGTTCTCCTATAAATATGACTTACCAGTCGCAGTGAAAGATACACTAAAAATGCACTACAAAAAAATACACTTCCGTGATGATACGTGTTTGTCATAGTAGGTCGCTTTTTTTGTCATGCATGTACATCCATGACAAATTTATGACAGAATCAAGATAGTCATACCTGCTGTCGTAGAAGTGTTCCATGACATTACCAAAATTATCATCACGGAAGTGTCCACTTCCATGACGATAAATCGCGCGTCACAGAAGTGCTTTCGTCAAGGGTGACCGACACGTGGCATCCACCGTAACGGAACGCCGTTAAGCTATCGGGTCGGGTTTTGGATCCGATAACCCGTTAACAGCCCCGACCAATGGGAAATTTCCACGTGTAAAATTCTTATTGGCCGGACGAAACACGTGCCAGCTCGTCAGTGGGTCAGATAGGCGCCTATGATACGTCGACACGTGGCATGGCCCAACAGAGGCCCATTCCTGTGTAAAGGCCGGCCCGTTTGACTTGGTCAAAAGCTGGCGGCCCGGCCCATGGAAAGCCTGTTAACGACATGTTCGAATATAGCCCATTTACAGCCCGCTAACCCAAGGCCCGTTACGCCCTATCCGAATTAGGCCCAGTAGCATCATCTGGGCCATCCAATATGATTCCAGCCCATTTTCACTTCTGGCCCATGTATGGCCCATGACGTGTTTCGGCCCATATGAGGCCCTATGTAACTCTTGGCCTATTAACGGCCCGTGGTGAAACTGGCCCGTAATGAACAGTGTATCACTTTACACCCATTAACGGCCCGTGGTGAAACTGGCCCATAATGAACAGTGTATCACTTTATACCCATTAACGGCCCGTTATTCCGTTGGGCCGTTTCCAGCCCATGTTATCTTTCGGCCTTCTCAGAGCCCGTTTATTCTTGGGCTCATTTCCAGCATTCGTTTACTTACGGCCCGTTACTGTCATTTTCTGCTTGTGGGCCAAATTCAACCCGTGGTTACAGTCGGCCCGTTTGTGG
Organism: Aegilops umbellulata; assembly: GCA_032464435.1. Classification (NCBI taxonomy): domain Eukaryota; kingdom Viridiplantae; phylum Streptophyta; class Magnoliopsida; order Poales; family Poaceae; genus Aegilops; species Aegilops umbellulata. Next base: position 229,529,487 of record CP136055.1, on the reverse strand, counting down.
TCCGTTAATACGTTGGGCCGTTTTCACAACATCATCAAATACGGCCTATTAATGATGGCCCGTTACGGTCGGCCCATGAACGGACGATTCCAACTCTAGACCGTTTACAACCATAATGCGGCCTGTTATTGGCCCATGTTTGGCCAATCGATCATACGGCCCGTATAAGGCCCATTGATGATATGGCCCGTAGAAGGCCCATTGTTTCTACGGCCCATAGAAGGCCTACTGTTTCCACGGCCCGTAGAAGGCCCACTGTTTCTATGGCCCGTAGGAGGCCTAGTGTCACTACAGTAAACATTAGCTCATGGTTATTGTGGCCTAGTTTTAAAAAATAGGTTATTGCAACCACAGTTAACCGCGGAAAAAGAACTGCAATGACTACAAGCAAACAAATAAACAAGACAACAAGGAAATAAATAAGCAAGCAACTAACGCTAGGCTATCACGGCTATTACACATATTACATCCACTGGGCATCAAAGTTCGCCACCAGTGCAAATATAGGGAACAAAGTAGCATATCATATACACTGGCCGTCAAAATTGGCCACCAGTGCAAATAAACGCGGCAGCAAAACAAGAGCATAACTGAAACAACTTCAGAAGAGCTCAAGAAATGTTATCCTGGGTATCCACCATGCTGGCAATAAGCTTAGCAAGCTGATTAGCTTTGTCCTGTTTGGCGCTAAAGTCCTCCAACGCTTGCTGTTGCACCAGAAAGTATGCATTTGAATGCTCCAGGGACTTCCGCAGTCCTTCCGCTTCTTGTCGCAGCACAGCTGATCGATGTCTTTCAGCTTGTAGTTGAGACTCAAGAAACCGAACTGATTCAGAAAATGAGTTTGAATAGCTTGTGCAAGCGGTAGTGGCCAGTAACTCCAACAATAAACCAAGATAGGATGTGTCACTATCCTGAACCTTATCTGCATTACTTCCTTTACCGTTTCTTAATAAGGCACTCTTCCCCAATATTCTGTCAGCATTCTAAAAGAAGAAACAAGCAGACACATAACAAGTTTAGCATGTACTACTATATGAAACTCATTTCGGTGAACCAGTTCATTAGTAAGGTGGACAGGATTAAACTACCAAGTCTTCTATTGCCAAGTACTAGTACATAATAAAAGCATCAAACAAACATATATCTATGTCCTATGGTAGCAATGGAATCTTAAATTAGAACAGTTGTTCTTCGGGTTTAGGCACTTGTTCTACATGAACAGAGTGCAGTAAGACGCAAGAATATAATACTTAAAAATAGAAAATGAGCTCATAGACCTTACCACAATCTTGGTTCGGGACCAGTACAGAACAAGGCGTTCCCAGTCATCGTCCAGTAAATGTGTCTCGGGAGAACGTAAGGGAATTTGATGAGTTTCTTTGCCAGTGAAGTACGTTTTCTTCAGGTAATTCCGATACTGCCACCAAGCATTCTTGAAGATAGCAGAGGTATTAGCACAGGTTACCTCATCATGAGTTTCCAAACCGGTCCTTCTCTATAGAGAAAAATGGGAAAATTTGTTGTATTATAACCATCATGGAGGTAGGATGTATGGGATGAAGCAAAGTAATTGCCATGAATAACATTACTTACACATAACTCCTGGACAAACACCTGCAACTGGCATTTTCCTTCATCTTCAGTATAATATTTCCAAGATGGGAAGATACGCACATACGATTTAACAACATCAAATGCGATAGATGCTAAACTACGACTAGCTGGTTGTGCTTCCTCCACGGGAATAGGCGTACTAACTGGTGGAGTTGGGGTTCGCCGTGATAGTACTGGCCCTTTGGGCACTGGAGCTGCCTTACTAACTGCTCTTGTTTGGGAGCTCTGTGGTGGAGATGGTGTTGTGTCAACAGGAACTGGGTTACTATCGGCTGGGGTTGGGGTTATATTGGGTGAAGCTGGTTCTCTGTCCATCGTAGTAGGGGTACAATCTGCGAGAGTTTGGGTTATGTGTCGTAGGGCTGGTTCTTGTGCATGTACAACCGGGGTGCTATCTCCACCAAGAGGTAGCATTGTTTTATTTGAAGACCGTGTTTTTAGTCCGCTAGATACTGGCATCACCCGCTCCAATTCAAATGGCTGATAAACAGGAAACATAGTTGAATGTACAGACATTGTATGAGAGACAGATGCAATAGATAGTTGACATGTATATTGTTTAACTAAAACGGATAGCATGACATAATTTCACATATATGATGGCTATCTAAACTGGATAGCATAGCATAACATAATTCAAAGATATGATGAATAACTAAACAGGATCGCATGACATAATTCACCTACATGTTATCTAAGTAATCAGGATCGCATCATTTAATCCACATATGTGATTTATATGCTAAACAGAGGGCATTCGATATGATGTCTGAACTAAGAACATGGTGTTGAATATTGTGTATACGATGTCTAAACTATGCAATGCAAGACACTGTATGCATGATATGAACAGTATAACCGTGCCAAGTTAGAGCATACACCTTAGTGGGGGAATAGGACTGGTCATCTGTCTCTGAATCCATCTCCGAGGAGCTATCGGGACCCAACAAGAGATCTGCTTCGACAGGTAGCACTGTCTGCTCTGAAGGCCTTGTTTTCACTCCAGATTTTTTCATCTCCCACCCAAATGGCTGATTCACAGGAAGAGTAGTTTAATGTACAAACATTGTCGACAAATGGAAATGTAATGAAGAAAAGGAAGGGCAAGATATCATTCAAATATATGATGCCTGGTTAAACAGGATGGCATTGAACATTTCACATATATTATGGCTGGCTAAAAGACATGAGACTGCATAATTCCCATATATGATATAGAAACTAAACAGGTGGCATTACAGAACATGTCTAAACTAAGTAGATGACATATATGATGTCAAAAGTAGGCACTGCAAGGCAACATATGCATGATATGACTAACATCTTCATGCCAAGGTAGAGCAAACACCTTGGGGGTAAATAGGAGTGGTCAGCGGCGTCCGAATCTGCCTCGGAACAGATATCTTCCTCTGGATTACAATCTGGAGAGGGGTGGGGAGGGTTTGCCATTGAACCCACCATGGAGCGATGTCTGCATGACATTTTATTGCCGCGCAAAACTCTTCTCTTTTTCTCTACATGTTCAGCATGACTGTGTACAATATCTGACATGCATACGAAAAAAATATGGTGAGATTATGTAAGGAGAGCATGCAGAAATTTAGAGTGATGGTAACAACCAGTGGATCAATGTTTTTTCGTTGAACCAAAGTAGCCCTAATAGATCGACGTGAATGTATAGTAATAAGTGATGCAACAAGTGTACAACCTCTTTGCCGTAGCCGTGTCGACCTCAGCATCATTGGGTTGGTCTCTGAAGCAGTTGAGGTAGAGGTGGCTGTCGGAGGTGTGGAGGAAGATCTGAGGAATCTGTAGACGGCGTCTAGGGCACTGCTCTGTTGTGATGGATCGTTCTGTCGTTGGAGCAGCTCCGGTGAGCCGTAAGACGTCAAGGCTGAAGCAGCACAAGACAGACAACGTCAATCTCAAGTGGGATTCTAATAGCATCTCCAATAGATGATGTAAAATGGATGTAAAATTAACATCACCAAAAACCACTTGACTACAACAGATGAGGTAAAAACTGTTGACTCTAAACTTAACTGTCGAAACTGAAATTTACTGTGGAATCTGAATGCTACTGTCAAAACTGGACGTAATGGTAGCAGAGAGGCACTTGACATGTAGTTTAGGGAGGGCCTGCAGTTCATCTTCAACCTGCACCCCCCTAAGCCGCCAGCCACCACCGGCTGAACCGCCGGGCCCAGGGCCGCCTCGCCGCCCCGAAACAACTCGCCACCGCCGCCCCGGCCAGCCCTCTAGGACCCCCCCCCCCCACCGTGAACCCTAAGATAGAAAGTGGGGCACCTCTCCGGCGAGCCCCCGTCCCCGCTGCGGGTGGTTCTTCCTTAACTCCGGCGAGCCCCCCCCCCCAACCCCTGAAAATCGACTGACCCAAAAGTTGATTCAGTCGACTGAAGTGTGGCTTAATCGGAGCAGAGCAGCAGCACGAGCGAGGGGGAGAGCAGCAGCAGCAGCTGGGCGAGCGAGCGATCGAGCGAGAGCCGGAGCAGCAGCAGCAGCAGATCCGGCTGGTATGGACGTCGTCGCCGAAGGGGCCTCGCACTGGGGGAGAGCCGTCGTGGAGATGCCGCCCGTGGCGCCGGCTTCAAGGTAGCCGCTCCATGGGGGTGCGGGATGGAGCACCGTCGGCGCCGGGAGGTCGAGTTAAGGAGAAGGTGCGATGCGATGAGTTTACAACCTCTTTGGTGGCGCTGAGTAGGCCTCGGCTTCGTCCGAGGAGTCAGTGAGGATGTTGCAGCTCCGGTGGAGCAGGTTAAGGCGGCGCTGTGGGGATGGAGCAGTCGTGATAGACGAGGCGATCGTCAGAGCAGCTCCTTGGAGGTGGAGGACAGGGCGGCTAAACCGGCGGGACGGTGAGATGGACGATGGATCCTCATCCGGGGAGGTGGACGAGGGACGTCGAGCTGTTGCGGTGGACGACGTCGTCGGGGAAGAGGCTCCGGTTGGGCAGCGGTGACGTGGCGGACGGAGGAGGGTGGGGTTTCGCGGCTGGAGCGGAGAGGTTATGGCGGCCTGGGATTTCGAATGGTGAAAAGGGGGTGATGGGAGGGGGTGAATCATGACTTAGGAACGCGCTTGTCCAGAATGTAGGGTGTGTTACAAAAGTACCCCCCACCGATTTGAACTAGCGGCGCTTTCGGCTTAGGGTTAGAAGGGGGATTTCGCGTGTCGGGATTTGGCAGCTGGAGGGAGTTTTCGCGCGCGTTGTAATTTCAGGATAGCAAGGCGCGGGTTGTGAAGGCGCCTGTTTTGGGAGCACGATATCTGAATTTTCGGGATATAACAAGACGCGGGTTGAATTTTAGGGACAAGCCTAACGTGTCGTAATATTGTACTTGTACGTACCAAATCAATTCGCACTTCCCTCAACCAAAAAGAAAACGAAAAAAAATAAAACTATTCACACCACACAAAGAGAGAGTCTTGCCCCGTTTTACTATACAAATGCTATTCAAAGCTACTCCCTCCTTCCATCTATATAGGGCCTAATGCGTTTTTCGATGCTAACTTTTGGTCAAATATTAGAGCAATGATATATGACATGCAACTTACACAAAGCACACCGTTAAATTTGTTTGTGAAAAGTTCTTTCAATGATATAATTTTCACATTGTGCATGTCATGTACTATTAATCTTGTCAATAGTCAAAGGCGGTCTTAAAAATCTCATTACGCCCTATGTAGATGGAAGGAGGGAGTATGAATCCATGTTATGTCCGATTAAATTTTTTCTCTTGTTGTATAATGCATGTAACCTACTCATACCAACATTTTAGTGCATTCCAAATGTCTATACTACCGCTGCAATTCGAACTAAATTTGAATTTGTTTCTCTATTTCAATAAGAATCTACAATCATGATTGTTGCCAACTTCAACCATCATAGTTTCCTTGCTATCCGCCAGATATAAATCAGACGGCCTATAATGCAGGATGGCAGGCACACCATCATCAACAACTTCGTTTTTTATAAGAGTAGAGATAAAATATATTAAATGTAGTATACCATGTTCATAACCACACCATGTGTATCACCGTTATATATATTCACACATCCGTCGGTTTGAAACACTATGATAAATTCTTCAAATATCCGAATTCACTTTTTATAATGAAGTATATATGATCTCTATTCGTCTTTTACACTCACACAACCCTCTTATCTTTGTAGCTAGCGCTAACTTTCTCTTGTGCATGCACACGCCCGCATCCCTCTCACGCTCCCTCAGCATTCTCTAGCTCCATCGCGCAAATTCGTCTTTTCACTTTAGGTCGTTCACCCATGGTGTGTGTAGGCCCCCCAGCTCCTTCTTTACGGCACACATCGATCGATATGCCTCTCTAGCCAGGTGTGCCTAGCACAAACACAAGCTTCCCCTCTTCTCTTGTCACCATCCATGCCTCACTCCCACCACTCTTTTCATCATTCTCGTACTCGCACACTCCTCCCCCTCGATATAGTATGCCTCTCGTACCACCTCCTACATGCATCCCTCTCTCTCTCTCTATCCTTCTCCTCGTGCCTCATTTGCTTCTAACACACACATGCATGTATACCGATCGATCTCCCAACATATACCTAGATCGACTTTAACTACCCCCCCCCCCCATCGATCGACGTACCTCACAAGTTATGTCTCTCCTTTCTCTTACAAAGGGCGATTGATCTTCCTATGTAGTTACGTCTGCTTACCACAGCCACATCGTCCCCCATCATCATTCGTACATGCCTCTTGACCCATCTCTCACACGCACGTGCACAGACAACAAGCAGCCATCTCCTCTCTTATTGATATTGCGGGTGTGCCCTCCGTTTGTCTAGCAAGCCTATCCCACCATTTGTTAGAAGCAACTCCACTACCACCCCCTCCAACACTCTAGCTCTGTCTCTCTCCCAACCTTATTCATCTCCTGCACATATGCATGGATGCCAATCGATCTCCCTTAATACATGAGGCAGATCGATCTCCTTAATACATGAGGTAGGCCTCTCTCCTCCTCCACACATATACCAGCCATTGTACCTCTATAGTTAATTGGGCTTCTCTCTTCCCCCATCACACACCGATAGTCAAGTGCTGCAAGTAGGTATCCATGCCACAGAGACAAACTGCACATGTCCCATCTCACGTTCCAGTAGGCCAGCCACTCTATATCTTTGACGTGGGCACACACAAATTCGATGGCACTCTTTATCGATGGCGCACGCGCACACACACACACACACATCATCCCTCTCTTCGATTCTATGGACACCTCAAGCCGATGATACCTCCACTCTCTTCACGTGGATCGCCCCCTCTATATATATGTTATATCCAGGACTCTATTTCACACACATTGCATATGTTAAATTTTTTGATTGACCCCCCCCCCCCCAAAAACTCTCAAGAACCCACACACTATATCTCTCTAGGTTTGTATCTCTCTCACACAACCCCACGTAGGTGGTGTACATATACAAGAAGAGAATAGGTGCACCATGCACGTACTCACGCTTCGTGCCCAGCCACACCCGCGTGGGTACACGGTGGAGCTCATTTCTTTACGACATGGCAGCCCACGTGCTAATTTGAACGCCTGTAGCGGTTGTTTACCTAGGGAGGTCGTGTACCACGCGTGCACGAAACAAAGTTCGACTTGACGCGTTGCCGCGTTATTTTTAAATAAAGTTATAGCGCTCAATGGCATGTACACAGAATATAAAACGATTTTTATGGAGGAAAAGGTAGTCCGCTCTTCAGAGTATCTTACACAAGGCTCTGGTGGCCTCTCTCTCTCTCTCACCATTGGTCACTGATCCGGCTGCATCCCGTCCGCCGGGGGAAAGGGAGTGAGGTGGCCTCTCTCTCTCTCTCTCTCTCTCTCTCTCTCTCTCTCTCTCTCTCTCTCTCTCTCTCTCTCTCTCTCTCTCTCTCTCTCTCTCTCTCTCTCTCACCGTTGGTCACTGATCCGGTCGCATCCCGTCCACCGGGGGAAAGGGAGTGCGGTGGCCTCTCTCTCTCTCTCTCACCGTTGGTCACTGATCCGGCCGCATCCCATCCTCCAGGGGAAAGGGAGTGCGGTGGCCTCTCTCTCTCTCTCACCGTTGGTCATTGATCCGGTCGCATCCCGTCCGCCGGGGGAAAGGGAGTGCGGTGGCCTCTCTCTCTCACACCATTGGTCACTGATTCGGCCGCATCCCATCTGTCGGGGGAAAGGAAGGAAGTGCATCGTTTCTCCGTTCGACGGCGCCGAGGTAGCACGTCCCGATCTGCGGTACACGTCGTTCTCTCTGGCCAAGCTCCAACGCGGCAGGGCCTACGCCACCTGCTCGCAGATTCCGCCCGCCGCCGCTCACCTAGTTACATCCCGACGACCTCCAGGTATCCCCTCCGGCCTTGCTCCACTGCCCATTTTCCCGCGTCGCTGCATGTGGATCTTCCATAGTTCTTTGCCCAAAATGTAGCTCGTCCGGCGTACTTTCCATATTGCATTCTCGTCCTCACAATGTTTTAGACAAACACAACCGTGTTATTATCTTCCCTTAGGACAAGGAATATGCTTCTTTTTTTATCGTCGCATGTGTCATCAACTGTTATTGGCCAGTAATTGTTTCCTTTCTACCTCTTTTTTGCAAACAGGGCTATCCATTTCACCTCGTTGCTATTGCGACCTTTTGGTGAACTGCACAAATCACTTTTTTCTTAAGAGTGTTTTGTGCAGTTGTACTAAAATGTCACACGGGCAACGTCTCTACATTTCAGTGCAACTGCACAAAGGGAGATTGGTTTTGCTCTATCCTCCTCATCCAACTCCGAGCCTAATCTTCTCCAACTAGTTAGTCTTAAGAGAGACCGCAAAGGTGACCGGCTTCTATTTGTGTGTTTATTGTTTCATCAGTAGTCCTCTATTATCGTAATCACACTTGATATCTTTGGAACAGGGACGCTCAGCTCTATTTTAGTGGAACTGCACAAAATGATCGGAATGTTGCATGCTCCAGACAGCTACTTTTTTTCCAACATGCCTTGTTGATTTAGACAGAGCTGGGGGGACGTTGCTGCCAATGAAAGCATGGATCAATTTTAATTTAACACCTTCTCACAACTTTGTCTTCAGTTATGATGTAATTATTAGCTCTGATCTGCTAATAATTGACATGCATTAGCAAGGAAGTTAGTTTTTTATTGTTTCCGAAAGAGCATCGATAGCAAGACACGCGAAACAAAAGCTGAAAGCTCACACCATTGTACAATTTCATGTCGCTGGAAAATTATTTGTATAGTACGATCAATTATGTAAACAAATGATGGAAGCTTGATAGCATTGCCAGAAGCCTCTTCATCATCCGGGTCCATGTGCCATGCACGAAATTATACTCCTTCGTTCCTTAATATTTGTCTTTTTACAAATTTCAAACGGGCATATTTTAGAGTGTAGAGTCACTAATTTTGCTTCGTATGTGTACTCCCTCCGTTCCTAAATATTCTATTCGTCTTAACAGAGATTTCAACATATTTCAGACTCCGGAGTATATTTAAGAACCGAGGGGGTAGTGCACAACCGCATGGGAGACTCAGCCCGGTCGTTGCGCCGCATTAATAGTGAGTAATGAGCAGACAAATCATAAGCCCACCTTTCCCACTGTAAGTTGCTCTGAAGAAGCAACCATCAATACGCTCTTCTTTGAATCCGCTCATACTACTCCATCTATCACTGTTTACACAACGCGCTTCAGAAAAAAGAAAAAAAATCTGTGGGACCAAGGCGACTGGCGATTGGCCTGAAAAATAGCATTGGTAGTTATAGCACGACGTCTATTACTAGAGGGAATAATGCGTACACAAATGCATGCAGTGCTTCCACCCCGGGTACACACATGCATGCACTCCGTAGTAGTACAGTACATGGAGCGAAAATTGTGGACTTGGTTGCGGTTACCACGCCCTAATTAATTGAGCATTAAACCAAACGTGTCTAAAGTCTCTCTAGTGGTGGAAATGCATTGAGAGAAATGCATCATAATGAAGCGCGCCCTGTAAACTGTGATGGAGGGTGGAGTAGTACTCCCTCCGTCTAGGTGAGTAAGTCGCCTTACGAGATCCAGATTTTCCCAAAACCATAAGGCGTGTAACATTGAATTCTCCTCGATCCCCTCCTAGGCTCATTCACGAGCGCTCTCTTTCCTCCTCGTTTCCCTCCGCTGCCTCGTTCTTCTCCCCGTGGAAACCACTGCATGCATTGCGGATGTGCGTTGATTAGGGAAAAGATTGAAGACGGTTTTGCATGCATGTGTTGATTAGGGAGTACGTGGGCCTGCATGGAGAGCTGAAAAGGCATTGGATTAAATGCTGATTTTGCTTTCCTTTGTCCCGGTGCTGTGATTGGAAGTTTAGCTCATCCCGGTGCTCCTCATCGCCCAATCTAAATCCACCTAGGTCGCGCTGCTACTCCTAAGGTGACTTACTCACCTAGACGGAGGGAGTATGAAGGTGCGTACGCGTACTAGTACTGCGCTTGGCTCTTCGCCCCTTCGTGAAGTCGAACAATGATGGTACTCCGCATGTTGGGTACTACAGTGTATGCCTCTGACAATCTGACACCGAATGGACTGATGCATGTCCACCGAGGGTAGGTTGCATTAGTTAAAAGGCGTAAGCGAGCTTCACCTTGTCCTGCAAGCTTCTCCTCGTTCTGCGAGTTGACGGGACACACCAAAAAATAGTGCTAGTCCATACTCCCTCCTTTCCGGTTAATATGGCTTAATCTTTTTTGCGGGTAAATGAAAGAGCTTTATTCATATATAAGCATTCTTAGGACGATCAGCCAAGACACTGGTCACTAGGAAGCCAAAAAAAGAAGTAGGAGGCGAGGTGTTCCATCAAGCCAGCTCTCGGCCACATTCAAAGTGCAGCAAGCACGGTTCACACGAAGATGCGCCGCAAGGTTTGCTGACCTGTTTACATGCTGAATAACAAAAAAAGAGGAAATATTACTGAGCGCTACTATTTGTAACAGGATATGAGCCAGAATTAAGCGAGAATTGTGGCGAGTGTTCCATGCAATCAACTTCCATTATCACATGCGAGAACCCTCGAAGAGAACCAAATGTGTTGAAGATTGCTTTATCACATTTTAAAATTATAATAAGAGTGCAGACGCTCCTCCATCCGGTTCCTAGTATTCCAGTATAGTGTAGTATGCTTCTGGCAATCTGACACCGAATTAACTGTTGCACGTCCACCGCCTGAGCGAGGGAGAGCTTGCATTAGTCAAAAGTTTCTCCTTGTCCTGCGAGCCACCGCGCGCAAGCTTCTCCTGTCCTGCAACCTTCTCCTCGTTCAGGAAGTTGACGGGACACAGCAAAGTAATGCTAGTCCATGCTGCCTCCTCTCCGGTTAACATGGCTTAATTTCAAACGAGATAAATACACTGTCTGTCACTGTATATTTGTAAAAATACGGTCAGTGGACTTCATAATACGCTCATTGCGCTCAATATATATATTTTCCGGTGTTCATACAGTTACTAGCTCACCCTGACTGAGTATGTGTGTGCATGCACGTGTAGGTTGACCACTTGAGCTTCACCGTGTGTGTTCCGTCGTGTGCTCGGACATGCATGCATTAGGGCGCCGCGCGCGTTTTTGCGTCCATGTGTACGTGTGACTGTTGCATACACGTAGGGGGAGTACGTGTAGGGGCCACTAAGGAGCAGTCAAATCACACAGTAAGTTAGTCGGAAGAAGCAACCATCATTTCACTCTTAAATGACACGTACGCAATATAAAATGGAGCAGCCGCGTGCACCCGGAAGCGGCGCGAGCGACGCGCTCTCGGGCGGCGCGGGCGACGCTCTCTCGGGCGGCGCGCCGCTTCAATGCCAGTGCCAGTGAGAGGTCGCGTCCGCTCTGGCCGGGCATGAATGCGGCACTGACCGTTTCGGGCGGGAAGCACGCGCGGGTGATGAAGAGGGTTCGGGTTGGTCAGGACCGGCCGTGGCAGCGGTCCGGACATGCGCAAACAAGAGATGTTGTACGTTAATATTGCTGCGTATATAATTAACAACGTAAATAATGTGCCAGTTGGACAAATATGATTGGAGATGGAGATGGAAATGGAATTTTACGTAAACACGGATATGCATGTCTATGTCTATGTGTGTGTGTGCACAACGACTCTCGCGACCTGGAAGCGGGGGCGTGTTTTTGATCGAGTTTTCTTTCTTGGTACGTTAGAAAATCAGTTTATCTAATTCACATCTAGATGTTATTTAAGGATATCACATCTAAGCTCCCACAAGTATATAATGTAGCAACAAGAAACAAAAAAACTAGGAAAAGACCACAAACAGAGTGGACATCAACTTATATGTGATATAACTATGTCACATCTAGATGTGTCCTAGACAGACCCAAAAAAATTGTCCACCAGTTTTTGTTTCTTTTTTCCGGGAACGCGCGTATTCAATTTAAAACCACTACTATGGAGAGATTTTTTACTCCATTATAGCCTCTTGTTTGATAGAGTTTCTCGCAACTCGCTCTCTCACCCTCTCCATATCAAAACAAGATGACAGTGTCCACTCTATCTCTCTCCTCACCGGTGGTCACAGATCCGGCCGAATCCCGTCCGCTCCGGGAGGTGAGGAGGTGCAGCGTTGACGTTGTCGCTGTCGGCGATGGAGGAAGCCGATGCGCACCGTCCTCTCGGAGCCGGCACTGGCGCGGACGAAGATCCTCCGCGCCCTTGTTCGCTGCCGTCGTGTGGGCAGATCCCGCCCGCCCGCCTAAACGACATCTCGCCCACCTGAGGTATAACTTCTTGTACTGCTCCAGCTCCCCAGGTCGTTGCGTGCGGGTTTTCTTCTATGCGACTACTCCCCAGCTCCCCATGCATAGTAGCTAGGGTTCGTCGGCTCGTCCAACATCACCTACTACTAGAGGAAATGCCACTCAAAAAGTTTTCCTGATTTCTGCCTCGGTGGAGGTATACATGTTGTTTCGACAAAAAGTACATGGTGGTTGTGCGGTCATTGTCCATATGGTAGTAGTACTATCACTGGTTAAATGAAGAAATGCTTTTTTTCTCGGGTATCCTGGTTTAGTTCCCATCAAGATAATTATGATGCTTCAGTTTGTTGGTGTACTTTTCATTAATTCTTATTGACAATTGAGATGTCGTTGCTAACCCTTTTTTATATTTTTGGAAACAGCGATGCGTGTCTCCATACCCGGGCATGTCTTCCTCAATTTTAGTGGAACTGCACAAAATTGGATGGCCATTGTTGTTCCGCCTCACTGTCCTCTGCCACGTGGTTCTTCCTTCCTCGAGCTTGATTACCGAGAAGAAACAGACCACAATGAGGATTTGTCGAACTTCTTAGGTGCCTCACCCTAACTTGATGCCAAATGGATGATGCATCACCACGATGACCTATCGATGCTCATGGTTGCGCCTCATGGTTGCGTCGACTGGTGAAGCTGATCGATTTTCGACAAAAAACAAGCTGTCTTCCATTAGTAGCTAGTCAAACTTTGTAATACTCTCAAACCTTTCCGATAAATGAAATTAAAATTCTTTATTTGTACACACTCTCACACGTTTCCGATAATTTGGCGCATGTGTGGTTGTTCACTTAAGGGAGGGTAGTGTACCACACGTGAAGGACAGGAAGTGCGACCAGGACGCGTGGGCGTGGATCGTTAGTTCATCGGAAGTAGTACTAGTTTTCTTCACTGTACATTAAATAAAGAGTTTCATTTCGTACTTACACAATTTAAAACGATTGTCATGGAGAGAATAAGAAAACCACTCCACTATATTTTAGTCGTATACACGAGAGTACTATATGGACGCAGCTTCATTGACTTAGTGGACCTGCCTTTGGATTTACGACAGGTGGGCCCAAAATGTGGCTGGCTCACCTGTCATACAGCCAAAAGCAGGTGCAGTGAAGGCACCGGAGCTCAGTCCGTACTACAGTAGTATATATATAAGCGGGAGCCTCAGCGCTTGTTCTCTAGGGTTTGCACTCTCCACACGCTGGCCGCACTACATATATGTTACACGCTGGAGGCTCAGTGTTCATTTGCTAGGGTTTGCTATATTCACAGTCTCTCACCCTCTCTTCACCAGATCTAAATAAGACTGCGTTGGCCTCTTGTCTCTCTCTCCCCCCTCACAGTTGGTGAAGGAGGCGTCTGTATCCCGTCGCACCGGGAAGGGGAGGAGGTGCAGCGTTCACTCTATCGCCTTCGGCGAGGGAGGCAATCCACTGCCGGCTGCGCTGTTCTCTTTCACCCAGCGCCTGTGCGGGAGGGCTACCGACCCCTTCATCCTCGCTGTCGTACGTAGTGTGGGCAGATCCGGCCTCCCGTCGCACGCCTTGCCACATCCCGACGACCCTAAGGTATAAGTTTCTTTAAAACCGTCGTTGCTCTAGCTGCATGTGGATCTTTTTCGATCTGTAGTCAAATCTAGGTCTTGGTTCAAAGAGGAAAGAAGGGTGCGGTGGGCTGGAGCAAGAATCTAGGATGTGGTTCAATGAGGAAAGGAGTGGCGGAAAGTAGTATAGACTGGCTATCCAGCCGCTTTGTAGGTCGAAAAGGGAAAAAGGGGGTAACCCAGTACACACATCTGTAAGGAACCGATCTCTTTGTTAAAAAGGGAAAGAAACTGGGGGGGTCGGGTAGTTTGTGCACGACTAGATTTGCTGCCCTCACATAGGAAGAAGGTTCAAAGAGAACAAATATGGGACCAGCGCATATATGCTGCTTGGCTACATACTCTGCATCACCCATTTATACGTGTGGACGCACGTGGTGCTGGCATGTCCCATGCAGCTATTTTGCTGTTGTTAATCTAAGAATGCCGCCGGAAAATTGAAGCAATGCCACTGTTAAAAGTAAATTACATTTTTTAACGAATGTTGTTTCAAGAGAATGTCTCTGTTAATATGAATCAATGCAACCGTTTTAAATAAATGATGAATTGAAGCTATTGTATTGCTGTCTTTTCCCATTAAGTAGTGAACAAAAATGGGACCAACCCAGACATGATGCTTGTTGCTTTGTTACAACAAATTCAGCATCACCCCCTTTATAAGCCAGTAATCGATGCCACTCTCAGAATTAACTACTGATCTGTTTTAAGAGAATTTCTCTGTTAATATGAATCAATGCAACCGTTTTAGAAATGCTACTGTCCTATACTTTGTTTTCCATCAAGATAAGGTAGATGCTTCTTTTTGTGGCCGCATGTTTCATCCTCCTTTATTGGCCAGTAATTGTTTTCTTTTTTGCCTCTTAAAACAGGGATATCTATTCAACTTATTGCTATAGAAAACTTAAATGTCACACTGGCAACTTTGCTTGATTTCAGTGCAACTGCACAAAACTTGATTAGATTTCCTATTCGTGTTGGTAGATTCGTATTTTATCTTGGTCGTCTCATGAAAGGTCAGTACAGGCCTTCATCCACATGATTGTGCAGTGTGCTTTGAGATTTTGTGCTACTTGTATTAGTCCTATTTTAAATAAATGATGAATTGTAGCTATTGTATTGCTATCTTTTCCCATTAAGTAGTGAACAAAAATGGGACCAACCCAGACATGATGCTTGTTGCTTTGTTACAACAAATTCAGCATCACCCCCTTTATAAGCCAGTAATTGATGCCACTCTCAGAATTAACTACTGAATTTTATTTCAAAACTGCAACACTTGTTAGGGATTGGCGGGATTACCATTTTTGTGGCCGCATGTTTCATCCTCCTTTATTAGCCAGTAATTGATTCCTTTTTTGCCTCTGTTTATACAGGGATATCTATTCAACTTGTTGCTATTGCGACATTTTGCTTCGCTACGCATAACACTTTGCTTGATTTCAGTGCAACAGCACAAAACGAGATTGGATTTCCCATTCGTGTTGGCAGATTCTTATTTTATCTTGTGTGCGTCATGACAGGTTGGTACTTGCCTTCATCCACATGATCATGCAGTGTGTTTTGAGATGTTGTGCTACTTGTATTGGTACTGTTTTAAATAAATGATGAATTGAAGCTATTGTATTGTTGTCTTTTCCCATTAAGTAGTGAACAAAAATGGGACCAACCCAGACATGATGCTTGTTGCTTTGTTACAACAAATTCAGCATCACCCCCTTTATAAGCCAGTAATTGATGCCACTCTCAGAATTAACTACTGAATCTTATTTCGAAACTGCAACACTTGTTAGGGATTGGCGGGATTACCATTTTTGTGGCCGCATGTTTCATCCTCCTTTATTAGCCAGTAATTGATTCCTTTTTTGCCTCTGTTTATACAGGGATATCTATTCAACTTGTTGCTATTGCAACATTTTGCTTCGCTACATGAAACACTTTGCTTGATTTCAGTGCAACTGCACAAAACGAGATTGGATTTCCTATTCGTGTTGGCAGATTCGTATTTTATAGTTGTCGGTCTCATGAAAGGTCAGTACAGGCCTTCATCCACATGATTGTGCGGTGTGCTTTGAGATGTTGTGCTACTTGTATTGGTACTGTTTTAAATAAATGTTGAATTGAAGCTATTGTATTGCTGTCTTTTCCCATTAAGTAGTGAACAAAAATGGGACCAACCCAGACATGATGCTTGTTGCTTTGTTACAACAAATTCAGCATCACCCCCTTTATAAGCCAGTAATTGATGCCACTCTCAAAATTAACTACTGAATCTTATTTCAAAAATGCAACACTTGTTAGGGATTGGCGGGATTACCATTTTTGTGGCCGCATGTTTCATCCTCCTTTATTGGCCAGTAATTGATTCCTTTTTTGCCTCTGTTAAAACAGGGATATCTTTTCAACTTGTTGCTATTGCGACATTTTGCTTCGCTTAATTTTGTTGGAACTGCACAAAATGAGACCGGATTTCCATATATGTGTTGAGATCTCTGTGAGATCTTCCTCACGAGTTGTTTCAAATCTTGGTCTTGAATGGTCAGTACCGACCTTCCTCCGAATTAACTACTGAATCTTAGTTCAAAACTGCAAACACTTGTTAGGGATCGGCAGGAGTACCATTTCTGTTAGGGATCGGCCGGAGTACATGTTTAAGAAATGTATTGTTCAGATAATGTCTCTGTTATTATATATCAGTTACATACTTACAGTGTTTTACAAATGGTACTATCCTACTTTGTAGTTCTTTCTACATGTTTAACCAAGGTATTGTTAAGATAATGTCTCTGTTAAAATGAATCAGTCGCATTGTTTTAGGAATGATACTTTTCTGCCTTTTCGTTATCTATACATCTTGAAACAAGGCATTGTTAAGATAATGTCTCAGTTAATATGAATGAATAACACTAATTGAGAATTGCTACTCTCCTGCTTTGTTTCCCATTAAGATAAGGTAGATCAGTAGATGTTTTTCTTCTGGGAATACAAGTCATCAACCGTTATTTCTCAGTAATTGTTTCCCTTATACCTTTTGTTGCTTACAGGGATATCAAAATTAAAGCTCGGTTTTATTCCGACTTCGATTTTAGTTCAACTGCATAAAAGGAGCCAATGTGTCCAAGGCAAACTGCTGCATTACTGGATCCAGTTGGTTGTTCCAGTTTGCAGAAAGAAGCAGTCACTGTTTACGCTACATTACAGAAGGAATGACTGAGGAGCTTTACAGAGTATTATTAGACACCGGTGACATGACTAGTCTGTAGAGACCATTGGCAATTTAACAACACGTGGAGTGCCTCCACGATCATAGGCATTACATATTTTGAATGGGAAAAGCTTGTCAAAGTTTAATCATTGATGTTAGCAAGAAGCGACAGGACTCCACGATCATAGGCATTACATATTTTGAATGGGAAAAGCTTGTCAAAGTTTAATCCTTGATGTTAGCAAGAAGACGTTAGTTTAATATATTGGAATTGGAAAACCTTGTCAAAATTTGCTCATTGATGTTAGCCAGAAGCGTCGAGTGTTTTTTCCTATTCCTGTGTTCAGTTTAGAAGTAAATAGTTACTCTGCTGAGATATTCCTGTGTTAAGAGTTTGTTCTGAATATTGTCTATGTGATGCCAGGCCTTGTGTTTGATTACAAAGTTGAGCTTGGAATGTTGTGGCATGCGGCATCACGAGCTGTTCACCGTGCCTCCTGAGAATAATGCTTCGTATTGTTTTGCATGTCGATCTAATTCCAGTGATTTGCTTGTTAAGAAGATCATCCTCTTCTGTTGTTTCCGTGCTTAAGAAGTTCATCGTCTGATGTTTCATTCATAGCCTATACGACAAGTCGGGTAGGTTAGACGTCAAACCATATGATCTTCCGACCAACTCATGATATTAGGCCGCGATTGGATCGTCGTTTTCCAACCGAAACCGCTTGTAAAACTGACGCTTGTAAATTAAAGCAGATGGTCTCGGGCGAAGGCGCTTGGTTGGTCGATTTCGACTAGTAAAATATCAGAAGTACTTGACACACGATAAAAACGCTGAACGACACTCGGACGATTGCTAATCCAGCCGTTAGCTGCTGTTTCAGCCTTGCCCATGGATGGCATGATACGCACGTCGTGCATGTATCGTCTGGTAATGTCGTTCATATAGCAGTGCTCGTAAAATATACACTGGTCTCTCAAATTACACGCGTAACCCGCCGGTTTTACTTACAGACCTCGGGCCCTCGGTTTCATTACGCCTGTATTTTACGCGTTGTTTTTGATGACGAGTAAATTACACTTGTATGTTAATACAGGTTTGAAATAAACCAGAGCTCCCAAGCGCGGCCTTACCGTTTCATGCCGTCTCAGTTTCTCGAAGGTGCTCATAGGTGTCCGATGATCCTGGCTTCCTGAATGAGTAGCGGGCGCTGTATCAGACCATCCGTAGGGCCCGCGAGGCCCTCTCCGTTGTCCTTCGAGTTGTTGCGCTCGCCGTGGCACCGAGCATTGTTAACATCGTCAACGAACATGAGGATTCAGGAGATGACTTTATTTTGACTGGATGACACTAGGGACCCACTAGGGCCATAGCCGTACATACGCAAGTGCCCCCTTATTATGTACAACTATATTTTTTTGCTTTCTCCTGGTTTCCTGACATCACGGTCCCACACCATTCTCAACCTATGTAGTCAATATAAACGAGAGAATTGCACAAGGTGCGGCCGACAGCTGGGACCAAGCAGCTCGAGCAGTATTTGTGTTTTTGAGGCATGAGCACTGCAGAGTTTTTCTTGGTGATGATTTCGTTGTTGTTCAAAGGAGAGTAGGGTATTAACTGGGCGGGCTGTGGCCCATCTAGCCCAGGCCAGATATCCAGCTCAGATACTAATTTTTTCAAGATGAAAATGGCTAGCCCAGCTATACGTCTTTTTGAGGAATACCCGTTAGGCTGCAAATCTTTCCTAGGAGGGATGCATTAGGCTTAACAGGAAAATGGGCTTTAAAAAATAATAAATGGAATGTAATTATAAAAACTGGGCAGTAACTATAAAAAATGCACCAAACACGAAATTGTTTATAAAATATTATTTATGGATTTTGAAAATCTTAAATTTTCATTGTTGCGCACGCAATGTTTCGTTAGATTTTTACGTAATACAAATTTATATTTAATCTGACTAGAAATTTCGGGATAAAAATATTTCGAAGCCCATCAAAATGTGGGAAATTTTATTGAATTCTGTCTTCAACGGTTGGTTGAAATTATTAATCATTGTCCTAGCTAGAAAATGGGTTGTACTTTTAACAAACTGTAAATGGGCTGTTGTAAATTCCATTAGAATTCCAAAATGGGCTGTACATTCTTACAAAACGTAAATGGGCTATAAGTTCTCTACCACACACTTGTGGGCCTACTAAGTGACGCATCCCCTAAAAAAATAAGTTGACACGTATGCAAGGCTTTGCCAACTTATTATAGTCAACACACGGTTCTAGCAGCAGTAGCCGCTGGATGTCTATCCATCGGATGTCGTGCTTCTTCTTTAATTTCGAATATTCTTAGCTTCGGCCGCCCAAAAAATGATTCCTCCCCCTGACATCTGGGTCGCACCGTTTCGGAGGCTGACCTGTGGGCCTACTAAGTTGGAGCGTACCAAGGGCTTTGTCAACTTAGTCAATAATAAATGTTTCTAGCTTCAGTGACCGTACAATTTCCATCCAACGGCCGTAGTGCTTCTTCAACCTCTGGTCTTCTTGCTCCAGCCGCCCAAAGCAGCGCCGGTCGTGCCGCCTGCTCCTGCCTCCCGTGGCCGGCTGTGCTGCCGCGGAGGCCTCACTGTTGGGAAACGTAGTAATTTCAAAAAACTTCCTACGCACATGCAAGATCATGGTGATGCATAGCAACGAGAGAGGAGAGTGTTGTCTACGTACTCTCGTAGACCGAAGCGGAAGCGTTGACACAACGTAGAGGAAGTAGTCGTACGTTCTCCTCGCGATCCAACCGATCACAGCACCGTTACTCCGGCACCTCCGAGTTCTTGGCACACGTTCAGCTCGATGACGATCCCCGGGCTCCGATCCAGCAAAGCGTCGGAGAAGAGTTCCGTCAGCACGACGGCGTGGTGACGATCTTGATGTGTTACCGGCGCAGGGCTTCGCCTAAGCACTGCAACGATATGACCGAGGTGGAATATGGTGGAGGGGGGCACCGCACACGGCTAAGGAACGATCACGTTGATCAATTGTGTGTCTATGGGGTGCCCCCTGCCCCCGTATATAAAGGAGCAAGGGAGGGGGTGGCCGGCCTAGGGTTTGGCGCGCCAGGGTGTGGAGTCCTACTAGGTCTCCAAGTCCTAGTAGGAGTCCACCAAGAGGGGAGGAAGGGAGAAGGAATAGGAGGAGTAGGAAAGGTGGCCGGCCCCCTTTTCCCTAGTCCAATTCGGACCAGAGGGAAGGGGGGGCGCAGCAGCCTTTTTCCTCTTCCCACTAAAGCCCATCAAGGCCCATTACTTCTCCCGTAATCCCGTAACTCCCCGATACTCCCGAAAATACCCGGATCACTCAGAACCTTTCCGATGTCCGAATATAGTCGTCCAATATATCGATCTTTACGTCTCGACCATTTCGAGACTCCTCGTCATGTCCCCGATCTCATCCGGGACTCCGAACTCCTTCGGTACATCAAAACTCATAAACTCATAATATAACTGTCATCGAAACCTTAAGCGTGCGGACCCTACGGTTCGAGAACAATGTAGACATGACCAAGACACGTCTTCGGTCAATAACCAATAGCGGGACCTGGATGACCATATTGGCTCCTACATATTCTACGAAGATCTTTATCGGTCAGACCGCATAACAACATACGTTGTTCCCTTTGTCATCGGTATGTTACTTGCCCGAGATTCGATCGTCGGTATCCAATACCTAGTTCAATCTCGTTACCGGCAAGTCTCTTTACTCGTTCCGTAATACATCATCTCACAACTAACACATTAGTTGCAATGCTTGCAAGGCTTCTGTGATGTGCATTACCGAGAGGGCCCAGAGATACCTCTCCGACAATCGGAGTGACAAATCCTAATCTCGAAATACGCCAACCCAACATGTACCTTCGGAGACACCTGTAGAGCACCTTTATAATCACCCAGTTACGTTGTGACGTTTGGTAGCACACAAAGTGTTCCTACGGTAAACGAGAGTTGCATAATCTCATAGTTAAAGGAACATGTATAAGTCATGGATAAAAGCAATAGCAACATACTAAACGATCGGGTGCTATGCTAATGGAATGGGTCATGTCAATCAGATCATTCAACTAATGATGTGATCTTGTTAATCAAATAACAACTCTTTGTTCATGGTTAGGAAACATAACCATCTTTGATTAATGAGCTAGTCAAGTAGAGGCATACTAGTGACACTCTGTTTGTCTATGTATTCACACATGTATTATGTTTCCAGTTAATACAATTCTAGCATGAATAATAAACATTTATCATGATATAAGAAAATAAATAATAACTTTATTATTGCCTCTAGGGCATATTTCCTTCAGTCTCCCACTTGCACTAGAGTCAATAATCTAGATCACATCACCATGTGATTAACATCAATAGTTCACATCATCATGTGATTAACACCCATAGTTCACATCGCTATGTGACCGACACCCAAAGGGTTTACTAGATTCAGTAATCTAGTTTACATTGCTATGTAATTAACACCCAAAGAGTACTAAGGTGTGATCATGTTTTGCTTGTGCGAGAATCTTAGTCAACGGGTCTGCTACATTCAGATCCGCATGTACTTTGCAAATTTCTATGTCAACAATGCTCTGCATGGAGCTACTCTAGCTAATTGCTCCCACTTTCAATATGTATCCAGATTGAGACTTAGAGTCATCTGGATCAGTGTCAAAACTTGCATCACCGTAACTCTTTACGACGAACCTTTTTGTCACCTCCATAATCGAGAAACATATCCTTATTCCACTAAGGATAATTTTGACCGCCGTCCAGTGATCTACTCCTAGATCACTATTGTACTCCCGTGCCAATCTCAGGGTAGGGTATACAATAGGTCTGGTACACAGCATGGCATACTTTATAGAACCTATGGCCAAAGCATAGGGAATGACTTTCTTTCTCTTTCTATCTTCTGCCGTGGTCGGGCTTTGAGTCTTACTCAATTTCACACCTTGTAACACAGGCAAGAACTCTTTCTTTGACTGTTCCATTTTGAACTACTTCAAAATCTTGTCAAGGTATGTACTCATTGAAAAAACTTATCAAGCGTCTCGATCTATCTCTATAGATCTTGATGCTCGATATGTAAGTAGCTTCCCCGAGGTCTTTCTTTGAAAAACTCTTTTCAAACACTCCTTTATGCTTTGCAGAATAATTCTACATTATTTCCGATCAACAATATGTCATTCACATATACTTATCAGAAATGCTGTAGTGCTCCCACTCACTTTCTTGTAAATACAGGCTTCACCGCAAGTCTGTATAAAACTATATGCTTTGATCAATTTATCAAAGTGTATATTCCAACTCCGAGATGCTTGCACCAGTCCATAGATGGACCGCTGGAGCTTGCATATTTTGTTTAGCTCCTTTAGGATTGACAAAACCTTCTGGTTGCATCATATACAACTCTTCTTTAATAAATCTATTAAGGAATGCAGTTTTGTTTATCCATTTGCCAGATTTCATAAAATGCGGCAATTGCTAATATGATTCGGACAGACTTAAGCATAGATACGAGTGAGAAACTCTCATCGTAGTCAACACTTTGAACTTGTCGAAAACCTTTTGCGACAATTCTAGCTTTGTAGATAGTAACACTACTATCAGCGTCCATCTTCCTCTTGAAGATCCATTTATTTTCTATGGCTTTGTCGATCATCGGGCAAATCCATCAAAGTCCATACTTTGTTCTCATACATGGATCATATCTCAGATTTCATGGCCTCTAACCATTTCGCGGAATCTGGGCTCATCATCGCTTCCTCATAGTTCGCAAGTTCGTCATGGTCTAGTAACATGACTTCCAGAACAGGATTACCGTACCACTCTGGTGCGGATCTCACTCTAGTTTACTTACGAGATTCGGTAGTAACTTGATCTTGAAGTTACATGATCATCATCATTAGCTTCCTTACTAATTGGTGTAGTAGTCACAAGAACAGATTTCTGTGATGAACTACTTTCCAATAAGGGAGAAGGTACAATTACCTTATCAAGTTTTCTACTTTCCTCCCACTCACTTCTTTCGAGAGAATCTCCTTCTCTAGAAAGGATCCATTCTCAGCAACGAATATCTTGCCTTCGGATCTGTGATAGAAGGTGTACCCAACAGTCTCCTTTGGGTACCTATGAAGACACATTTCTCCGATTTGGGTTTGAGCTTATCAGGATGAAACTTTTTCACATAAGCATCGTAACCCCAAACTTTAAGAAACGACAACTTTGGTTTCTTGCCAAACCACAGTTTATTTTGTGTCATCTCAACGGACTTTAGATGGTGCCCCTTTTAACGTGAATGCAGCTGTCTCTAATGCATGATCCCAAAATGATATTGGTAAATCGGTAAGAAACAGCATAGATTGTACTATATCCAATAAAGTACGGTTATGACGTTCGGACACACCATTATGCTGTGGTGTTCCAGGTGGCATGAATTTGTGAAACTATTCCACATTGTTTTAATTGAAGACCAAACTCGTAACTCAAATATTTGTCTCCGCGATCAGATCGTAGAAACCTTATTTTCTTGTCACGATGATTTTCACTTCACTCTAAAATTCTTTGAACTTTTCAAACGTTTCAGACTTATGTTTCATCAAGTAGATATACCCATATCTGCTCAAATCATCTGTGAAGGTTAGAAAATAATGATACTTGTCGCGAGTCTTAATATTCATCGGACCATATACATCAGTATGTATGATTTCCAACAAATCTGTTGCTTGCTCCATTGTTCCGGAGAACGGTGTTTTAGTCATCTTGCCCAAGAGGCATGGTTCGCAAGCATCAAGTGATTCATAATCAAGTGATTCCAAAATCCCATCAGCATGGAGTTTCTTCATGCGCTTTACACCAATATGACCTAAA
The DNA here is from genome assembly GCA_032464435.1 of Aegilops umbellulata. Classification (NCBI taxonomy): domain Eukaryota; kingdom Viridiplantae; phylum Streptophyta; class Magnoliopsida; order Poales; family Poaceae; genus Aegilops; species Aegilops umbellulata. Next base: position 229,505,308 of record CP136055.1, on the reverse strand, counting down.
CGGCAGTGCCACAAATAGGTTGCACTATCATTATTAACTTCGCATCTTTTTGGTTTCAATATTATGAATATGTGTATCACTACGATCGAGATCCAATGAACTATTTTCATTGGTGTGTATGACCATAGAAGGTTTTATTCATGTAAACAGAACAACAATTGTTCTCTAACTTAAATGAATAACTGTATTGCAATTAACATGATCAAATCATATTCATGCTCAACGCAAACACCAAATAACACTTATTTAGTTTCAACACTAATCCCGAAAGTATAGGGAGTGTGTGATGATGATCATATCAATCTTGGAACCACTTCCAACACACATCGTCACCTTGCCCTTTAACTAGTCTTTGTTCATTCTGCAACTCCCGTTTCGAGTTACTAAATTTTAGCAACTGAACTAGTACCAAATACTGAGGGGTTGCTATGAACACTAGTAAAGTACACATCAATAACATGTATATCAAATATACTTATGTTCACTTTGCCATCCTTCTTATCCGCCAATCACTTGGGGTAGTTCCGCTTCCAGTGACCAGTCCCTTTGCAGTAGAAGCACTTAGTCTCAGGCTTAGGACCATACTTGGGCTTTTTCACTTGAGCAGCAACTTGCTTGCCGTTCTTCTTGAAGTTCCCCTTCTTTCCTTTTGCCCTTTTCTTGAAACTAGTGATCTTGTCAACCATCAACACTTGATGTTTTTCTCTGATTTCTACCTTCGCTGATTTTAGCATCGCGAAGAGCTTGGGAATATTTTCCGTTATCCCTTGCATATTATAGTTCATCACGAAGTTCTACTAACTTGGTGATGGTTACTAGAGAATTCTGTCAATCACTATCTTATCTGGAAGATTAACTCCCACTTGATTCAAGCGATTGTAGTACCCAGACAATCTGAGCACATGCTCACTAGTTGAGCGATTCTCCTCCATCTTTTAGCTATAGAACTTGTTGGAGACTTCATATCTCTCAACTCGGGTATTTGCTTGAAATATTAACTTCAACTCCTAGAACATCTCATATGCTCCATGACGTTCAAAACGTCTTTGAAGTCCCGATTCTAAGCAGTTAAGCATGGTGCACTAAACTATTAAGTAGTCATCATATTGAGCTAGCAAAACGTTCATAATGTCTGCATCTGCTCCTGCAATAGGTCCGTCACCTAGCGGTGCATCAAGGACATAATTCTTCTGTGCAGCAATGAGGATAAACCTCAGATCACGGATCCAATCCGCATCATTGCTACTAACATTTTTCAACACAATTTTCTCTAGGAACATATCAAAATAAACACAGGGAAGCAACAACGCGAGCTATTGATCTACAACATAGATATGCTAATACTACCAGGACTAATGTTCATGATAATATTAAAGTTCAATTAATCATATTACTTAAGAACTCCCACTTAGATAGACATCCCTCTAATCTTCTAAGTGATCACGTGATCCAAATCAACTAAACCATGTCCGATCATCACGTGAGATGGAGTAGTTTCAATGGTGAACATCACTATGTTGATCATATCTACTATATGATTCACGCTCGACCTTTCGGTCTCCGTGTTCCGAGGCCATATCTGTTATATGCTAGGCTCGTCAAGTATAACCTGAGTATTCCGCGTGTGCAACTGTTTTGCACCCGTTGTATTTGAACGTAGAGCCTATCACACCCGATCATCACGTGGTGTCTCAGCACGAAGAACTTTTGCAACGGTGCATACTCAGGGAGAACACTTCTTGATAATTTAGTGAGAGATCATCTTATAATGCTACCGTCAATCAAAGCAAGGTAAGATGCATAAAAGATAAACATCACATGTAATCAATATAAGTGATATGATATGGTCATCATCATCTTGTGCTTGTGATCTCCATCTCCGAAGCACCGTCATGATCACCATCGTCACCGGCGCGACACCTTGATCTCCATCGTAGCATCGTTGTCGTCTCGCCAATCTTATGCTTCCATGACTATCACTACCGCTTAGTAATAAAGTAAAGCATTACATCGCGATTGCATTGCATACAATAAAGCGACAACCATATGGCTCCTGCCAGTTGCCGATAACTCGGTTACAAAACATGATCATCTCATACAATAAAATTTAGCATCATGTCTTGACCATATCACATCACAACATGCCCTGCAAAAACAAGTTAGACGTCCTCTACTTTGTTGTTGCAAGTTTTACGTGGCTGCTACGGGCTTAAGCAAGAACTCATCTTACCTACGCATCAAAACCACAACGATAGTTTGTCAAATAGACTCCGTTTTAACCTTCTCAAGGACCGGGCGTAGCCACACTTGGTTCAACTAAAGTTTGGAGAGACAGTCTTCCGCAAGCCATCTATGTGCAAAGCACGTCGAGGGAACCGGTCTCGCGTAAGCGTACGCGTAAGGTTGGTCCGGATCGTCTCGTCCAACAATACCGCTGAACCAAAGTATGACATGCTGGTAGGCAGTATGACTTGTATCGTCCACAACTCACTTGTGTTCTACTCATGCAAATAACATCAAACCATAAAAACCTAGGCTCTGATACCACTGTTGGGGAACGTAGTAATTTCAAAAAATTTCCTACGCACACGCAAGATCATGGTGATGCATAGCAACGAGAGGGGAGAGTGTTGTCTACGTACTCTCGTAGACCGAAGCGGAAGCGTTGACACAACGTAGAGGAAGTAGTCGTACGTTCTCCTCGCGATCCAACCGATCACAGCACCGTTACTCCGGCACCTCCGAGTTCTTGGCACACGTTCAGCTCGATGACGATCCCCGGGCTCCGATCCAGCAAAGTGTCGGGGAAGAGTTCCGTCAGCACGACGGCGTGGTGACGATCTTGATGTGTTACCGGCGCAGGGCTTCGCCTAAGCACTGCAACGATATGACCGAGGTGGAATATGGTGGAGGGGGGCACCGCACACGGCTAAGGAACGATCACGTTGATCAATTGTGTGTCTATGGGGTGCCCCCTGCCCCCGTATATAAAGGAGCAAGGGAGGGGGTGGCCGGCCTAGGGTTTGGCGCGCCAGGGTGTGGAGTCCTACTAGGTCTCCAAGTCCTAGTAGGAGTCCACCAAGAGGGGAGGAAGGGAGAAGGAATAGGAGGAGTAGGAAAGGTGGCCGGCCCCCTTTTCCCTAGTCCAATTCGGACCAGAGGGAAGGGGGGGCGCAGCAGCCTTTTTCCTCTTCCCACTAAAGCCCATCAAGGCCCATTACTTCTCCCGTAATCGCGTAACTCCCCGATACTCCTGAAAATACCCGGATCACTCAGAACCTTTCCGATGTCCGAATATAGTCGTCCAATATATCGATCTTTACGTCTCGACCATTTCGAGACTCCTCGTCATGTCCCCGATCTCATCCGGGACTCCGAACTCCTTCGGTACATCAAAACTCATAAACTCATAATATAACTGTCATCGAAACCTTAAGCGTGCGGACCCTACGGTTCGAGAACAATGTAGACATGACCAAGACACGTCTCCGGTCAATAACCGATAGCGGGACCTGGATGCCCATATTGGCTCCTACATATTCTACGAAGATCTTTATCAGTCAGACCGCATAACAACATACGTTGTTCCCTTTGTCATCGGTATGTTACTTGCCCGAGATTCGATCGTCGGTATCCAATACCTAGTTCAATCTCGTTACCGGCAAGTCTCTTTACTCGTTCCGTAATACATCATCTCACAACTAACACATTAGTTGCAATGCTTGCAAGGCTTCTGTGATGTGCATTACCGAGAGGGCCCAGAGATACCTCTCCGACAATCGGAGTGACAAATCCTAATCTCGAAATACGCCAACCCAACATGTACCTTCGGAGACACCTGTAGAGCACCTTTATAATCACCCAGTTACGTTGTGACGTTTGGTAGCACACAAAGTGTTCCTACGGTAAACGGGAGTTGCATAATCTCATAGTTAAAGGAACATGTATAAGTCATGGATAAAAGCAATAGCAACATACTAAACGATCGGGTGCTATGCTAATGGAATGGGTCATGTCAATCAGATCATTCAACTAATGATGTGATCTCGTTAATCAAATAACAACTCTTTGTTCATGGTTAGGAAACATAACCATCTTTGATTAATGAGCTAGTCAAGTAGAGGCATACTAGTGACACTCTGTTTGTCTATGTATTCACACATGTATTATGTTTCCAGTTAATACAATTCTAGCATGAATAATAAACATTTATCATGATATAAGGAAATAAATAGTAACTTTATTATTGCCTCTGGGGCATATTTCCTTCACTCACCGCCCCCATACTACTCCCACCGCTGGCCATGCAATCCCTCCACTCACCCACACCCCCTGTTATTCTGCGGCGACGGCAGCCTCACACCGCAGCCGAACCAGTGAACCCTCATACTCCTCTCCGCGCGGGCTTCCACTGTTGCGTCTTCCCCGGCTCCGCGTTGTCCCCTTCTTAGGCCTCGCCGTCGTCCAGACCACCGCCCTGGTGCTCTCGGCGCGGCGTGGTCCACGTGGTCAATGGCCGACTTCCATCGGAAGAGTACTGTACGTGGAGAGGCTGACAGCTGGGTCCAGGCGGCCGCAAGGAAGTGCCTCCTTATTACGCGCAAAATAATTATTCCTCCACCTTACAGCAGGGACCCACCGGACGGGCCACCTTATTTCGTGAAAAAAACGTTGCCCCCCTGACTGCTCGGACCCACCGGACGGGCCAGCGTATTTCGCGAAAAAAACGTTCCCCCCGCTGTCAGCTCAGACCCACCGGAAGTGCCTCCTTATTACGCACAAACAAATGAATACTCCCCCTGCTAGCTGGGACCCATCATGGTGGGAGGCTGACTTGTGGACCTACTAAGTTTACTGGGACGGGGGCCTTTGTCAACTTTAGTCAATATGAACGATTCTAGCTCCAGTGACCGTACGATGTGCATCCAACGGCCGTAGTGCTTCTTCAACCTCTGGTCTTCTTGCTCCAGCCGCCCAAAGCAGCGCCGGTCGTGCCGCGTGCTCCTGCCTCTCGTGGCCGGCTTTGCTGCCGCGGAGGCCTCACCGCCCCTACTATTCCCACCGCTGGCCAGGCCCTGCGGCGACGGCAGCCTCACACCGCAGCCGAACCAGTGAACCCTCATACTCCTCTTCGCGCGCGCGCGGGCTTCCACTGTCGCGTCTTCCCCGGCTCCCCGTCGTCCCCTTCCTAGGCCTCGTCGTCGTCCACCGCCCTGGTGCTCTCGGCGCGGCGTGGTCAACGTGGTCAAGGAACGACTTCCATCGGACGTGGACTGTACGTGGAGAGGCTGACAGCTGGGTCCACGACCGCAGCAAGGAAGTGCCTCCTTATTACGTGCAAAATAATTATTCCTCCACCTGACAGCGGGGACCCACTGGACGGGCCACCATATTTCGCCCCCCTGACTGCTGGGACCCACCAGCTACATCTTCGCACGCAAGGAAGTGCGTCCGGGCAAAAAAAAGAAAACCAAAACGATTCGCCCCCCTGACTGATGGGACCCACCGGCCCCCCGACTGCTGGGACCCACCAGCTACATCTTCGCAGGCAAGGAAGTGCTTGACAGTCGGGACCCACCTGGTCGAAGCGTACGTAGCGTTGTCACTCTGGTCGCGAACGTGTACGTACATATATACTGATGGATGTAGAGGCGCGCACGTGTCGTAGTAGAGGCGGCGAGGGTGCAAGAAAGAAAATACGGCCACGTATGTGTACATACGGGCGGGGTCTCGAACGCCTACTCGCGCATACGTACGGCGAGGGCTCGTGTACATGGCTGGGTCGGAACAGAGAAACAGCGTCGTCGTCGTGTTCATGGGTCGGAATGGAATGTGTGGTCGTGTTCATCGGGAGGGCTTGGACGGAAGAGGCGATGGAAACGAGGCCTGGCGTACCGCACAACGGAGGAAACGGACCTCCTACGGTCGAAACGGGGGTCCTGTTGATCGGGAGGGGTGTGGCGTATCGCACAACAGAGGAAACGGACCTCCTACGGTCGAAACGGGGGTCCTGTTGATCGGGAGGGGTGTGGCGTACCGCAAAACGGAGGAAACGGGCCTCCTACGGTCGAAACGGGGGTCCTGTTGATCGGGGGGGTGTGGCATACCACAAAACGGAGGAAACGGACTTGTGTTGGAGCGCTACGGTCGAAACGGGGGTCCGGTTCATCGGGAGGGGTGTGGCGTACCGCAAAACGGGACTCCACGGGATACTGTTCATCTCCATCGTCGACCCCCTCCAGCCTCCACGAGTTACTGTTCATCCACCGTCGACCTCCTCCAGCCTCCACGGGCTCCTGTTCATCCAGCCTCCACCGCGCGCTACTCCACCGGCTACTGTTCAACCACCCCTCCACCGTCTACTGTTCATCCAGCCCTCCACACCACGGGGGCCTGTTCAACCACCCCTCCACGGGCACCCCTCCACCGTCTACTGTTCATCCGGCCCTCCACACCACGGGGTCCTGTTCATCCACCCCTCCACGGGCACCCCTCCACCGTCTACTGTTCATTCAGCCCTCCACCACACCACGGGGTCCTGTTCATCCAGAGGCAACGCCACCGCTCACTGTCCATCCACCCCCCCCCCCCCGCAACGCTCACTGTTCATCCCATTGATCGGCTTCAGTTAGCAGCAGTAGCCAAGGAATCGCTCGATCGGGTTCAGTTAACAGCCATCGATCGATCGCTCGGGTTCAGTAACGCGTAGCCTGCAGTGCAATCGCTCGGGTTCAGTTAGAGCCCAACGCCTCGCTCGGGTTCAGTTAGAGCCAACGCCTCGCACACACGCGCGTACGTGTACGAGAGAAACGCGCATCGCTCGGCCCCCGACCTCCCACCGTAACCGGGAACTCCCCGAAATTTTCCTCCCCTCGCTTCTACCACGGTTTTTTCCATCATGAACGGCCCAAAGAATGTCATGCGGCTGCGTCTCCGGCCCGCCCAGGACGAAAAACCCATTTTCTGTCATGATTTTTTGTCATAGAAGTAGGAGCCCACCACATCTATGATGATACCGGGTTTTATCACAATTTTCGTCATTGTATGACATATTTTTTTTTCATTCAGCCCAAAATGTCACGGATGTGTCTTTTTTTGTAGTGATGAGTTAGGGGTTTGCCTCCTCTAGCTACTTCTGTTGCAGCCATAGTCTACTCCACCCCGAAGGCCGGCAGCGAGCGGGAGAGGAAGTCTCCAGAACATCTTCCCCTTGTGATCCTTCCCTGGAAGAGGGCGAATTAGGTTTATGGGAACCGGTATGCGCGACTGGTCAAGTTCGTAGCCACATGTCATCTTCCATCCAAGTCGGGCGGCGTCAAGCATCAACGCCTTCAACATTATGTATTTCAGCTGGTCTTCACCACCGTTGTCTGCTTCAGCCAGTCTTCACCAACGTCATCATCAACAACATCACATGTGCAACAGTCACCCGCCTCTTCTTCTGCAACTGATTAGTACGTGCGTCGTAATCCGATCCAACCTCTTATTACGGCTAGTGCTGCATTTGCGATGTTGTTGTACATGTTTTTCTTGTTCCATCTAGTATGCTAGTGTTGCATCTAACAATTGTTCTACTCATAATTTATTTTCTAATAAACCACAATATTAACTAATTATATATCCAACATAAGTGAGGTGTCTCTTTTTTCTCTCTCTTGTTTGAGCTTTCACAAAGTTGCAGTGTGTGCTTCTTCACTTTTTTTGAGTTGACTTTCTTTTTCTTTGAAATGGAGCTTGTTCACTTCCATGTGGACACATCTGCCGTTCTCAGGCCAACTCCACCGCACGACCCCAAACGGATGTCCGATTTGGCCAGATTTCGTCCCTTTGGGGCGGCAATGGGTTCGCCCATGTCCGCTTCTGTCCGTTGGGTCGTGGGTGCGCCCAACGCGCGGTCGCACCCCAAATCATGTCCGAAGTGGACGTGATTAAAAAGACAAAAAACTAAAATGAAATGCCCAAAATAAGTAAATAAATGCAAATATAAAAACATAAAACATAAGTTAACCATCATGGCCACAAAACGGCTGAGTTTCACGGTTCACATTGCCATAATTAACATAATAAAAAAATAAAAACCACCGCCCGCGCGCTCGTGCCATGCCCGTCGATGCCGTGGTTGTCGCCGTCTTCAGTGGCCGTCGTTGTCGTCGTCGTCGCTGACGAGGTCGACGTAGTCCGACGGCGCCCAGAGGTGGGACGGCGGTGTGTGGTACACAAGGGCGGGCTGGAAGGCGGGAGGTGTCTGCACCACCTCCTCCCGTGGAGACGCCTCCCGCTCCGGTGACCACGGCAACGTGGGGCACCAGTTCACGCCCCCACGATGTCGGCCATCTCCGGAGCCGTGCACGACCAGCTCCACTACTGGCCCACCAGGCCCGGGTGGAACGCGGCCACCAGATCCTCCTCCATCACCTCCTCCGCCCTCACCATCTCCAGCTCGAGGATGGCGACGTCGCCGGTCCCACAGAGGGCCATCATCTCCTCGAGGCCCTCCCATTGGCGCTCATCGTGCGTGTTCATGGAGTCCTCCATGACACGTTGCATGAGCCGGGCCTCCTCCTCCGCTGTCATGCGAGGAGGTGGTGGTGGCGATGGAGATGGGGAAGGCGACGACGTGGGCGTGAGGCCGCGCACCCGCTTACGCCCGCGCACCTAGGGAGTAGGCGCTGCGCGCTCTCGACATGGCCTCCACGGCCCCGACGATGTGCCGGCGAAGAAAGAGGCGCGCCGCACGGCATGCTCGTCCCTTAGCCACGTGTCCCAGAGCATGGAGTCGGGGGCGCACCTCGAGTCGTAGTACAGGTCGTCTGGCAGGAGGCGGCGACGGCGCTCGATCTCCTTGCGGCGCGCACGGCCGCTCGTCGGGACCGGCATGATCGGGACCCGGTCGGCGGAGCGATGCCAGTTATTGGGGAGGTGGACGTCGCTCCACGAGAGCGGTGTCCTCGTCTCCCAATAACGCCGGCATACATCCGCGCTGATGTACTGCCGGTCACGCTCGCCGCCGGCCATAGGGACGATGGTGAATGGGGCAGGCGCGGGGGCCCGACGCGGTGGTGGTGGTGATGCGGGATTCTCTTTCACGGAGCCGCGGCGACGGCCCGAGGACGAGCCAGCCTCGCGGTCGTGCTTCCCCTTGAGGCCGTGGTTCCAGAACCCCATGGCTGCGAGGCGGCCGACCGGCGAGATCGAGGACGGGAAGAGGATAAGCTATGGTTTGGGGTGTGTCGGGTTTCGAGGAGGCAGCACGGGCTGGAGTGGGGAGTGTGGACGACGACCGGTCCACGGCTTCCCCATTTAAGAAGGACGGCGACCATTCGCCTGGGCGGATGACAGGTGGGCCGACCGCGCGTGCGCATTAATGTCGACTGATGGGAGGTAGGTGGCCGCCTGTCACGTGACCCCGAAGCGGACGAACGACGCTTCCGTTTGCTGTCCGCCGTGATCCAAACCCAGCGCAAGTTTGCACTCGAAATGGGTCGGTCCAGACACAAAACGGACCAGATAGGTTCAGCCCGTCGCGCCGGGCCATCTGATTTGTCCCTTTTACCCCAAACGGACGGGGCCGGACGGGATTGGAGTTGGCCTCACATGCACAGCTTCGGCTCCAAGAGAAAAGGACACTGGTCGATAGCTTAGCCGGACGCGTAAACCTAGATCTCTCTCTCCATCAATTCCAAACAGTACTATTTAAGAAGAGAGAAAGAAAGAAGCATGTACGAGGTAATTAAGAAAGCTTGTGTTATTGATTGTGCGGGTGAGGCGGTTCTTGAATTTTTACTTTTTATGTCGCACCAAGAACTATCTATGTTAGGTTGCCAAAATACAAGTGAATTAATCGCGATAACCGCCTGGTATTTATGGTGGGAGAGACACATGTTGGTTCATGAAGGGAAATCTCAAGAAGTGAATCAGATTTCGATGGGGATTCGTGCTATAACTGCAAACTATGTGAATGCCCACTCCACTACTGCGACTAGTAGAAAAGAAGGATGGAGCCGACCTCCTATGGATTTTGTTAAACTAAATGTTGATGCATCTTTCGACCATGATCTGCTCAGGGGCAGGTGCGGTGCTCAGAGATGACAAAGGAAACTTCATTGCTGGCGGAAATTGGAAGATCGATTGGTGTGCTAATGTACTAACAGCAGAAGCGATGGCTCTTAGGTATGGTTTAATTCTTGCACAAAAGGCGGGATGCGATCGTCTTATTGTTAACTCTGATAATATGGAAGTCATTGACACAATGAAGAATGGAGGACAATCGGCGGGAGTTGCGGCGGCAGTATTCGAGGATTGCTACTTCATGGCATGCGATTTTCCGTTGACTAGATTTGAACATTGTAATAGGGTAGTTAATAAGGTTGCTCATGAACTTGCTAGGCTAGCGAAAGGTTCTGTAACTAGAGATTGGTTTGAGGAGCCTATGGAGAATATTGTACCTCTTCTCATAGACGATGTAACTATCATTTCCAATTAATAAACTGGATGTTTTCTTTAAAAAAAAAGAAAGAAGCAATCTCACTGATCAGGACAAGAAGCGAGATCGACAAAACGAACATTCCTCGGTCGGCCCGAGCCCACGATCGAGCCCGCAAACCCGACCCCACCCGCCCGCGTGGAAACCAAGCGGGCCCACAAGCCAGTGAAACCCAGCGCCCCTCAGCCCCCTGGTCAACAGGTGGACCATCTGTTCCCGCCACTCCGGCCGCCTTCCCACCTGTGGGACACGGCCCGCATTGAAGCGAGGCAGCGCCGAGCCCGTGAGACGGACCCACGTGAAAGCGATCCGGGACGGCTGGAAGAGGGCCCCACAGAACCTCGCTCTTTAGTTTACTCGCCCGCACACATGCCGGTTTCGTTTCTTGCTTGTCTCGCCTCGCCGCCTCGCTGCCACGGTCAACTCCTCCTTGCTTGCCTCCCCCACGTCTCCGTGCCGCCCAGAGCCAGAAGCATTCCCTCAAACACCTCGCGGGCGCCTCTGACCCCGCCTCCCTCCATGGCCGCGCCCTAGAGACCAGATTGTCGCAGCCGCTTCGGTGCTCCGGCTCCACCCATGCCGCAGCGCCGCCTCCTCCTGGCCGCCCTGGCCCTTTTAGGGGCTGTGGCGGCCGCCGTGGCGCAGCAGCCGCTCGCGTCGCCGTCGGACCTGGCGGGGCTGTACAGCCTGCGGGCGTCGCTGGGTTTGCGGGCGCGCGAGTGGCCCGCGAGGGCCGACCCGTGCACGGCCTGGGCGGGGGTCACGTGCCGCGCCGGCCGCGTCGTGGGCGTCAGCGTCGCGGGGTTCCGCCGCACCCGCCTCGCGAGCCGCGCGCCGGCGTTCGCGGTCGACGGGCTGCGGAACCTCACAGCGCTCGAGCTCTTCAACGCCTCCGGTTTCCCGCTCCCCGGCGAGGTGCCCGCGTGGTTCAGCCGCGGCCTCCCGCCGCCGCTCGCCGTGCTCGACCTCCGCTACGCCGCAGTCAATGGCACGCTCCCGCCCGATCTCGGCTCATCGGGGAATCTGACTAGGCTGCTCCTCTCCGGGAACAGCCTCTCGGGCCAGGTTCCGGAAACGCTGCTCTCCGTCAAAGGCCTTCGCGTTCTTGACCTCTCCACCAACAATTTCACCGGGGAGCTACCCAGCGTCTCGGTCGGCGCCGGTGATGTAGCGGCATCGTTGTTTAACATTTCAGGGAATTCTCTGTATGGTGTGGCCACTGATGCCATTGGGGCACTCAAGACGAGATTCCGGCTGGTGGACGTGTCAAGCAACTACCTCGACGGAAATTGGAATGGATCCGATGCAACGGTGGATGTTAGCGTGAATTGCTTCTCTGGTGTCTCTGGTCAGCGCCGCCGTGTTGATTGTGAAGACTTCTATAGGAGGGAAGGGGTGAGACTTGTTGATATTCCAGTGCCTGCACCTTTGCCTCAGCCATCACCGGAGAAGAGCCGTGGGATCTCCAAAAATGTACTTATTGGGGTTCTTGCAGCCGCAGCAGCATTGATGGTTATGTTTTTGGTTGCATTGCTTTTCTGTTTGATGAGGAGGAGACAAAGAGGAGGTGGGAGAGGGGCAGAAACAAATGAGGAAGGTGCACGCGGCATGCGTAGGAGGGACAGCAGCGTAAATCCTGTGGCCTCATCACCGGTAGCAGTGTCCCCGAGAGCCGATGCTACTCCTAAGGACGCAATTGCCGTTTTTGGTGAGTTGACCTATGAGCAATTGGTCCATGCCACCGGGGGCTTTTGTGATGACAACCTCCTCAAGCATGGGCATTCGGGGGATATTTACCATGGTGTGTTGGAGAATGGCGCACATGTCATCGTCAAGAAGATTGGTACAAAGAGTATCAACAAAGTTTCAAGCGAATTGGACTTCTATTCGAGGTACTCACATGAGAGGATTGTTCCGTTGCTCAGCCATCTGGCCAACAATGACGAAGAATTTCTGTCCTACAAGTATATGGCAAAGGCGGACTTGACCAATGCATTGCACAAGAAACCTGTGGACACTGAAGATGGCTTGCACTCATTGGATTGGATAACTAGACTGAAGATCGCCACTGGTGTAGCTGAGGCCATGTGCTTCCTTCATGACGAGTGCAGCCCACCATTCGTTCACAGGTATTTTATACTTTTTGTATGCTTCAAACATCTTGCTGGTGCATTTCCCAGTACATGTGGAATATGCTATTGGAGTATTTAATCTTATGGTATAAATTTGTTACATTTAGTTTATACTTTCTGGGGTCCTCTAAGTGGTGGTTGTGCTTTTGACGTTTATGAATACACCAGTAAAATTCATATCTGTCAAGGCATTATTGCTGAAGAGAGAGAAATTTTATATATGTGAAACTTTTGTTTGACCTATTATTCCCAAGTCTGAACGAAAGATTAGAGGAATATGATTTGTCTTTGTATATGGTTAGAAGAATTGACCTGATGTAGAAGTATATGATTTTGTATGACTAGTCATTTTCTGATTGTTCTGCTGAGTAAAAAGTGTTACATTTTTTTGCGTGGAAGTAAAAAATGTTACTTGATTGTATGTTTTTCTGACATATGCATGTGGTTTCTGTACAAAGCGTATATGCTGCACGAGAGAATATCTGAGGAAGAGTTATACAATGAAGATAAATTTGATATATGATAATAGTTTTTTAATAGAAATAAGCTCTACCAAAGCCTCAAGTCTCTATTGGAGCGTAGGCGTAGCATTTGTATTCTTATTTTACCAACTGCTCTCTGGACGTCATCAGTTATTCCAGTATTGTATTACTTTTGACATAATTGGTAGTAGTCATCTTCTGTTCCACCTGCCTGTTTTGACTGCTTTATCTTTTGTTGCCATCTTATATTACTTTGACTAGTCAATGTTGTCACTTGTCAGTAGGTGAGGTCAAGTATTTTAAGTTACAGGCCTTATCTCCACATAGCTGCATGTTGCTTGATGCCCTAATCTTCTTCTTTAATATCGTTCTTGATATTTGATTTATCATGTTCTGAGTTCTGATTCTTTCATTGTAACTGTAGAGATATCCAAGCAAGCAGTGTGCTTCTTGATGATAAATTTGAAGTGCGACTTGGAAGTATGAGTAACATATGCGCTCAGCAAAGTGCAGGAAGCCAGAATGTTTTCTCTCGGATCTTGAGATCATCAAAGTGAGATTGCGACCTGTTTAATTCTTTTTTTCTACATGTTTTGTGATAGGCTTAGAAGAATCTAATAACCATGCTAATTAACTCCTGAGCTTAATGTTGTAAAGTTTGCTCTGAGTTATCTTGATGTTAAGGCTTATATAGCATTAATATACGAGGAGCATACATATAGAAATAAATGGAAAGTAAAGCAACTCTACTTATAAATCATCGATGACCCTATGTATAGAAAAGAATCTAGAGGCATTAATCTACATAATTTATATTTGTGGTTTTACTTGACTTGCTGTAAGCAATTTGTTTGCTCACTTACTAATTTTATTGGTACTAACTTAAAGATACTACAGCATGCTAGCAGTGACGAGTTCTGGTATTAAGTGCCTTTTATTTGCCAAATGCACACCAAATAAGGACATGATAGTAAGGAATTTGGAGTTGTTTACTTGACTACCAGTTTCTAGGACTGCAAACTGTTGATTGCAGAAACATCAGTGAATAATGAATCTTATTTTTTGGCATATTTTGATTGATTGGTGGTTGGTACTTGGTAAATCATTGTTTGGTCACACACCTACTTACTGCCCTCTGATTATGTTGTCTTGAGCAAATTCCAATCTTGTCTTTTTTTAGAAGAAACTTATGTTGTATTTTGTTAAGTTTCTTCAGTCTTCTTAACTGACGTTCCTAACTGACATTGGTAACTGGCACTTTCTTGTGGCAGGTCTCTTGGCAAGAACACATCAGGTGCATAAATATTTCACATTTGTCCGCATGCTACTTTCATAATTGATATACAAAGTCTGATATCGGAAAAAGAACGAAATTTATCTCTTTTGTGTGTCTTTCTCATTTTCAGGCCCACCAGCAACTTGTTCATACGATGTTTACTGCTTTGGGAAGGTGATCCTTGAGCTAGTAACAGGCAATTTTGGTGTAAGTGGATCAAACGATGCTGGCTCCGAGGAGTGGCTGGCGAACACAACAAATCGCATCAGCATCAGTGACAAGGATAGCATTACTAATATCATCGATCCTTTACTTGTCGTTGATGAGGACCATCTTGAAGAAGTATGGGCAGTGGCGATCGTCGCAAAGACGTGCCTAAACTCAAAGCCGTCAAGGCGTCCCTCTGCTCGCTATGTCTTGAAAGCCCTGGAGAATCCGCTGAGGGTGGTCCGAGCGGGTTCCCGGTCCAACTCCGCAAGGCTCAGGAGCTCGTCATCGCGGAGCTCATGGCAGTCTGCTTTTCTTCAGGGCAGTCGTTACCAGAGCTACGAGGTCATGTCGTCATCAGGGCGAATGCTTGATCGCAGAGGCTCGGTTAGGTCACATATTAGTGGGGGAGAAGCTTCCTCGTCCTTCAAGAGATCTTTGCGGGAGATTGCTCCAGACCCGCAAGTGCTGGACGAGGACGTTGCTGTGTAGAGAAAAGAGAAGATTTTATCCGGAATTTCTTTCAGGCGCTGGTGATTCTTCCTTACCTGTGTATAATTGTCATCGGATGTGCATGGCTTCGGTTCCTCAAGGTCAGAAGTGTGCATAAAGAGAGGCTAAGTTGTGGGTTTTCCTTCATTGGCACATGGAGATGGTACATGATGTTTTCAGAGTGCACATAGAGCAACAACATTCAGTATGACACAATTAATTTCTTTTCACCAAATCACATTGATTTTGACATAATCTGTACTAGTTAGTTTGATTAATTTGAGACACGATTGTTCTGGGTCGAAGGTTGAAAAAACAAGTCAATTTGAATTTATATTTTTATTTAAATTTAAATTCAAATGTGACCGTTTAGCAGTTGGCCATGCCAGTTTACCTTGCCTTGTTTCTCTCTCTCTCTCTCTCTCTACCTCTCTCCCTCTCCCTCTCTATCAGGGGCGGAGCTACGTTGGGGCCAAACTGGGCCTTGGCCCGCCCAGCCCAGGAGAAAATAGGGAAGAAAAACAGAAAATTTGGGCCAAAAGACCAAGTGATGTGTGTAATTTCTGTATCTGGCCCGTCCATCAATCAGCCCGTAGCTCCGCCACTGCTCTCTATCTCTCTCTCAAAAATTTCTCAAAAAAAAAAAAAATCTCTCTCTCAAAAAAAAAAAAAAAACAGTTAACCCCCATACAGTTAAAAAAAAAACCAAACAGGATAGAGCTAAACCTCGCTCCACCTTCCACTCGTCTCCAATGGCCACCACCACTCTCCCACGCTCTCACATCCGCCTGCACCTCCCGCTCCACACCGCCAACCCTTCCTACCCTCGCTGCTGCCGCCTCCTTCCCTCATCCGCCATCTCATCGCGTCTCCAGAACCCCGCCACAACCACCGCCACCCGCTATCCCATCCTCCCGCCCGCTCCATCCCCTTCCCTCCTCGCCGCCGAGGAGGCCTCCCTCGCCCCGCGCCGCACCCACCGGTTCCCGGGCTCTGTCGCGCCCCCGCGCATCCAGGACTCCCGGGAGGACCTCGACGTCCCGGCCGACGATGACGTCCTGCGGCGTGCGCTCGAGGTGCGCCGCGCTGTGGCCACCGAGGCGCTCGTGGCCGCGCTCAGCGGCGGGAAGGCCGGGGGGCTCACCTACGTCAACAACCTCACTTCACGGATGGGCGCCTTCGTCGACCGCATCGTCGTCGGAGCCGCCGCCATGCGGCGCGACCGCCCCGAGCTCGCGCACCAGTCCTTCAACGCCCGGGCACGGGCCTACATCCAGGAATCGGGCGTGGTCGAGCTGGTCAAGTAAACGTCGCAGCGTTCCCTTTTCTTTTTCTTGTTCAATTCTTCTGTTTATTTCTTCTCAAGTACAGAGCACATGAGCTGCAATAATGCAATTACGAGACTCGAATGAAATTTCGTTTTTGTGTGAGCAATAGCTGTAGGAGTTGTCATTTAACAGAGGGAAAAGAAAATCATATTCTAAGTTGGTCCATCTCATCTGAGCAAGAAGCTTGGCCATTTCCCACCTAGCTGGTTTCAAGACGGTGCATGTTTTGTTAGGCTTGAAATGAAAGTGCCCTCATATCAGTGACCGACCATGACAATCACAAGCTTGGCTATAACACCCCTGTCAACAAGTTCCATTGTGATTATTTTCCAATTCCTGCTGTTTAACCTCAGCAAGCTCAAGTCAATCTTATTAAATTTTCAGTTCTATTTATCTTGCTGGACTTGAGCTGATTGATTTTTTTTTCAGTTTTAGTTGTCTAAACTGCATTTATTTGATATATTTTCACACTGTTCTATGACTATACCTGTTTAAACATTTCATTTGAACTGACATGATAAGTAACCGTGCAAAGTCCTAATCATGGCATTGTTCCTATTTGCTAGCAAACTCCTAAGTAATTCACGAACTCTGAAGTCGTGTATTTCATGATACGTACGGAAATAGTTTCCTCGCTAGTATTGAAACAATATATTCACTTCAGGTGGTTCAAGCACAACTCATTGACATATCCCCAGATTGCGAAAGTAGTTTGCTCCTGTTCTGGTGATCTGGAGAAAGTGAGAAGGATGCTAAAGTGGTTGAGATCAATTTATGTGAAAGGAGAATTTTTGGGACGTGTGCTTGCGAAGGGTGAATCCCTTATGAGTCGCAGTTTTGAAGAATTGGAAGAGATTACTGGCTATCTGGAATGCTGTGGTGTTAGGAGAGACTGGATTGGTCACGTGGTCAGTAGATGTCCACAGCTATTGAATTTTTCCTTGGATGAGTTAGAGACACGAGTGCGATTTTATACAGATATGGGAATGAACGAGAATGACTTCGGCACTATGGTCTATGATTATCCAAAAGTTCTCGGGTTTTTCAGCCTAGAAGAGATGAACAGTAAGGTGTTTACTGCGCATTAAGTTTTGCTCCATGCTATTTTTCTTTCTGCACCTTGCCCACTTGAAAGAATATTTGACACCATCTTTTCCTGCAATTTATTCCCTTTCTCTTACTATTACTATTATGCAAGAGTCAATTTAATCTTCAGATGATTGAAGATCGATCCATATTTTGTTAAAGAACATTTGTCTCCCCTATAGCTAGTAGGTTGATGGCTTGCATGCCCCACACACATGTTTTGGCCTTGCTTGTGTGTCCATAACTCAAAAAAGGTGACCTAATGGCCTAAACATACCAATAGTCACCAAATTTATATCGGCTACTGAGGAGTAGGCAATGATCTTCTTAAGATCGATCTGTCTTCAAGTGGTCAAGGAAGTATATTTTATAGCATTCGCGCCAAAATCTCGCTTCAGGAAACATGGTATTGAAAAACTTAGAAACAGGACTCAGTCATAGGTGCCACTACATGGGCTTCGGGTAACTAAAAAAGAACTGGTCCAATAGGCACTTTGATGACAAAAGAGGGGGGAAAAGCAATGCATAGAAGAATTTGGCGCTGCTCACTAAATTCAGTGGTTAGTAAAATTTGTAAATCTGTGGCTCCTGTTTGTAGAAGAATCAACATAATAGCTGATAGCATAAAAACGGATACAAGTATATAGGAAAAACTAAGTTCTTGAATTCAACATTTCAGTTTGTCATTGTTAATTGTATAGCAATGGTTGTTTGTACTTCATAATTAGAACAAACTATGTGTTGAACATAATGGCGTTCTGGCTCACAGGTTCAATATCTGAAAGAGTTTGGTTTGAGCACAGAAGAACTTGGAAAAATGCTGGCTTATAAGCCACAGCTCATGGCCTGCAGCATTGAAGAAAGGTGGAAGCCACTTGTGAAGTACCTATATCATCTAAACATTTCACGGGATGGTATGAAGCGTATGTTGGCGGTCCAACCTACGATTTTCTGTCTTGATTTAGAGACAGTAATTTCACCAAAGGTACCCCCTAAATAATTAGCACTATGCATGCATGTTTTGATGCTACTTGGCACTCTTTTATGAGTTATTCACTGCAGGATACTATGATTCGTATGCCTGTTCACAAAATATATTATGATCTGTTAAACATGTTCTTTAACACTCTGATAGGAGTAACTGCCTTTTTTTTACTCTTAGGAGTAATTACCTTTTGTATCCGAGAAAAGTGTACAAATTGGATTTCTAGTTCTGATGTATGGCTTGTTGACAGTTGACCCTTCTCATTTCTATCCGATCAATTCTTCCAGGTACGATTTCTACAGGATATTGGTGTGAGGAATGATGCAGTCGGCAATGTGCTTGTGAAGTTCCCCCCTGTACTAACTTATAGTATGTACAGGAAGTTACGCCCAGTGGTTTGTTCTCGTATCATTTTATTTCACCATGTTTTACAATGCTTTCAGTAGGATAAGTGTACGTACATCATAAGTGCAGTTAGTTTCAAATCTCACTAAGCCTTGTTGTGCTCTATTCGGCTCATGTGTCTTGAAACTGCAGGTTATATTCCTGAGGACAAAAGCTGGAGTAACAGAGGATGACATTGGGAAGGTCATTGCATTGGACCCGCAGCTCATGGGCTGCAGCATCGCACACAAACTGGAAGCCAGCGTCAAGTACTTCCGGTCACTGGGCATCTACCACTTGGTGCTCGGCCAGATGGTTGCCGACTTCCCGACGCTTCTCCGATACAATGTGGATGTTCTGCGTCCAAAATACCAGTACCTCAGGCGTGTCATGGTACGGCCGCTGAAAGATCTTATCGAGTTTCCCCGGTGAGTGTACCGCATCCATATCCTCTTCTGAGAAGATGAGATGATACAGGCTGATGCTTATCCTTGTGCCTTGCCAGGTTTTTCAGTTACTCTTTGGAACATAGGATAGAGCCTCGGCACAAGGTTCTGGTGGCCAACAGGATAAACATGAAGCTGCGGTACATGCTGCCTGGTTCCGATGAGGAATTTGCGCAGAGGGTGCAAGAAGCCGTCGATAGGAGAGCGAGATTCGAAGCCGGAGAGGCTACTCCCGAGACATCAGGTGCGCCCGAAACACCTAGCAGCAATGGAAATGGCGTAGCAGCAGCAGCAGTAGCATTTCAAGAGATGGAGGCAGATTAAGGCAGTACCTTGCAAGAAACAAAAATTCCATGTCCTTGACTTGTACGTACATACGTGTACATGTTCTTGTTCCACGTTTGTGGTTGGCTGTGCTCACTGTGAGCCTATTTGATCCTTTGTGACTCCAAAGTCCTAAGTCAAATCGACGGTGGATTCTGCTGGAGCCAGCGCGAGCACAAAATGCATAACTAAAATGTTTCACAAAAGAAAAAGAAAACATAACTAAGCTAGATCATCATCCCAGATTATAAGTATCTGGTTCGGCATGAAAGCAGCTCATATAAAATTTCATTTACACCAAGGTACCCAGAAAGGGACAGGCTAGGCACTAGTATTTTCTTTTGTTTTATTTATTTATTTCTCATGAATTACACAGGAAAAACAAGGATGAAATTCAGCTGCAGCTCTCAGCTAGAGAATACCCACCGCATGCTTTATTAACAACCTCAATTAAATCACCGAGCTGAGACGCATGAATCAGTAAACTCGTGCTTTCGGTGGGAACGACTCGATTTCATCATCCAATGTGTTCATATGGACTGGCCTGTATGCCAATCGTACCTTCTCATTCTCCCAGTACCTGTAAAACACATAACAAATGGCATCAAGTTGCTCAATTTAGGACATCTCAAACCCTATACGCCGTACCACCCCTAAATGTCCGGACACCACAGACGCGTCCAAATTCCCAGAAACCGGCACCAAACCAAGGGTAGGTTGCGAGCGTTCGGATATCCGTCACGTAGGACTCCGACACCCCCGACACACCCAAAACCTCACTCGGAGCTGTGTTTTTCTTACTCCCCCTTCCCCACACTCTGTATCCGCTCCCTCCCTGAGTGGCGGCTACCAACGTTGCCGCTGTATCACCCCCGCTGCCCCACCCACGCGCCTACCTGCCTTGAAGTGTGGCACCGTTCCACCCTCGTCCGACCGCTGCCCAGGTATCGTCCGCCCTGTGCCGTCCATGGCGGACACCACGCCTGACAAGTGTTTGGCCAAATGCCATAGCCAAATTGTTGACAATTTTTTTCCTTCCTTTGAAGCAAACACGATGGATTTGGAGTACTTCTACTACAACTTCATGGATTCATGCTCATTGGATGATGAAGAAGGGCGATGATGAGGGCGGTCCTTCCAGATGCAGAGCGCATGGAGGAGCATGTGCCGGGGAGCATGTTCTTAGTTTGAAGGGATCAGTCAAGGGACGAGTGTTGAATCAGAACATGGCATGGGGGCATTTGATGCTGATGGACGACTACTTTTGTCCCCAATGCCCTATTCGTAGACCATTTTCGCCGACGCTTTCAGATGCGGAAAAATGTTTTTGATGGTCTCTACAATGGTGTCTGAGCCTATGATGACTACTTCATCTTGAAGGAGGCCGTTAAAATTGTCTTCTCTGGTTAACAGAAGTGCACGGCTGCATTGAGGATGTTAGACTATGGCACGGCCGCAGATTCATGGGACGAGTAGCTCCGGATGTCTTAAAGCACATGCGAAGATGCCATGGTCAGGTTTGCTACTGCAGTGGTCAAGATGTTTGGACCGCAGAGAGAACCAACTGTCCCAGACACCGAAAGGCTCATGGCACACTCGGAAGCAAGAGGGTGGCCAGGTATGCTCGGATCCCTTGATTGCATGCACCGAAAATGGAAAAACTGCCTATATGTTAAACAAGGGCAATATCAAGGTCATGTTAAGAAGCCTACCATCATTCTTAAAGCAGATGCATCACAAGACCTCTGAATTTGGCAGTTTTTTTGGCATTTCTTAAAGCAGATGCATCACAAGACCTCTGAATTTGGCAGTTTTTTTGGCATGCTCGGGTCTCACAATGACATCAATGTGTTGCAGCGGTCTCCTTTGTTTGCTACGTTGATAGTGTGACAAGCTCCTCCGTGCAACTATACCATCAATGGTCATGACCACAACATGGGCTACTATTTGATTGATTGTATCTATCATCGGTGGGCGACCTTTGTCAAGACCATGTCTGAGCCAAATACTGAAAAAAGATCTTGCTTTGTCCGAAGACACTACAAAGGATGAAGGCATTTGGAGTGCTCCAAGCCCGTTTTGCAGTTGTTCATGGACCTGATAAACAATGAGATCCAGAGACGTTGTGGAAGGTGTTGACTTGTTATGTGATCATGTACCACATGATTGTGAAGGATGAGGGTGAAGGAGTTGACGAAGGTCTGGAATTTGAGTGTTCCTATCCGATTTCCAGAGCAGAATTTGGCGACGTTTGGAGATTTTATCCAAATGCATCAACATATTCGCCATCAAGCCATCAAGCAACTCACAAGCAGCTTCAGAATGATCTGATTGAGCATCTGTTGCGCTTAAAGGGTAGAACTAAACTAGAGCATATGCGTGAATAAGTTGGATTCAAGATTGAATTATTTTATTTGAAAACTTAATGTTTGGAATCACAGGGAGAAAAAAAAGGACGGACAAGGGCGGACGTCTGCTGCACAGGGTTGGGTTGCCGGCTCCCGTATCCGGGTCCGCGGACGCATCCACGGAAGTTTGGTGTGTCCGCGGACGTTTATTGTGTTCGATTTGGGGTACACCGTTGGAGATTCCCTAAGTGGGTTTTACACCGAATTACACGCTACTATAATTTGTTTCACTCCACAAAATTGTTTGATGTAACCACATTAAGCTTAATAATGAAGAGAAGACGATCAAGATACTTACCCCAGAGAGTGCTTCATCCAACGCTCATCGTCTCTTGTCTGTAAGCAACGAGGAGAAACAATTGCCGTTACTACATAGAAGCATGTGGGTGCAAGGAAGAAGAGACATTAAAACAAACAAGCCAAGTAGCAAACCGTGAAATCTTCACGAGCATGAGCTCCTCTGCTTTCCTTCCGAGCCTCTGCTGAATACATAGTTATGCATGCATTTATCAACAGATTTTCTAGCTCTATGGTTTCTATCAAGTCTGAATTCCTGCATAAACAAACAACAACAAAAAAGGGTGATTACTGCAGGAATACAAGTCAAACTGCTTCATACAATTCCTGCGAGGAATAAAATATACCATATGAGGCTTCGGTCACTGATCTTCACGTCATGATAACTTTCCCATGCTTTGCTGATCAGTTGACAACCTAATAAACATATGGCCAATGAGAACTTTTTGATAAATGATAATTATAACCAAGAATAGTGTCTCTTCCTGCTTGTGTATCTTTACTTATGTTGTTCTTGCTTCCTGCTTTTCATGCATAAATAGCTCTAAGAATTTCCCTTACCTCTCAAGGGTCTATGGTGAGAACAGATAACAGACACAGGATGGTGATTGTTCGAGAAAAAACACAGGATGGTGATGAACTCTACAATGTTCAATACCTTCTTCAAGCGTTTCTTGTGTACGGAAAACTGCAGCATTATTTTGCATAATACGTTGCGTGTTGAGACGGATCTTGGAAGTTGGCAATGAACCATTTGCATTTCTCAGCTTGTCCAACCATGCTATAGTCTTCTCCCCTGCACCTTCTTCCAGAGGTTTCTGCTTGTCACCTGCAATATAGGTATAGTGAGTCAGAGCCAAGAAAGCAATGAGATGCAGAACAAAAGAAAGGAGCTTACCTGGTTTCGAAATCTCAGCTACCCTGTTTGCACAAGCTCTACCAAACACAACTATGTCAAGAAGTGAATTTGCACCCAAACGATTTGCACCATGAACAGACGCGCACGCTGCTTCTCCAGCAGCCATTAAACCAGGAATAACAGTATCTGGATTATCACCCTTGATATCCACAACCTAATAATATTTAAAACAGAACACCCATTAGGAGAACAGCAAACATGATCCATGATCATGTTTAATATGGTTACTCAAGACGAACCTCCCCATGGTAGTTTGTTGGGATCCCACCCATGTTGTAGTGAACGGTAGGCAAAACTGGAATGGGCTCCTTGGTGACGTCAACACCAGCAAAAATGGCAGCAGTTTCAGATATACCAGGAAGTCTTTCCTTGAGAACTTCAGGAGGCAGGTGGTTAAGATGCAAATAGATGTGATCCTTCAATGGCCCTGCAATAACCATACAAAAGGATTAGGTTGACCTGAATAAGCCACACAATTTGGCAACCTTTTGCATATAAAAAAGATGACTAAGACTACTTACCAACACCACGCCCTTCCCTAATTTCCATTGTCATGGATCTTGAAACAACATCACGAGAAGCAAGATCCTTCGCAGTCGGAGCATATCGTTCCATGAAACGCTCACCTTCACTGTTCCTAAGAATACCACCCTCACCACGGGATCCTGAGAAAACCGTGTGAGATCAACAAGGTAAACACAAGTTGTCAGAGAAGAGATAAAGGGGGCTTAACAGACAAGTACAACATCAACTCCAGAAATACATCATCCATAGATTAGAGGGTTTTATGACCAAGTTGCTTCCCTAATGATTACAACAGGGAGAAATAGTTGAATATATACAACCTTCAGTGATGAGGCATCCAGCACCATATATGCCTGTAGGATGGAACTGGACGAACTCAAGATCCTGCAATGCATATATCACACAAGCATAATCAAAAAGGATAATGGAAGAGGAGGAACTTAAAAATTAGCATCAGCATTAGATAAAAACTAACTTGAAGAGGTAAACCAGCACGTGCAACCATGGCATTGCCATCTCCAGTACATGTGTGAGCTGAGGTTGCTGAGAAGTAGGCCCTGCCGTAACCCTATTTCCATAACCCAAAAATAATTTCACGGCTAAAGTAAGCAAGCACAAACAATTTATACCTACAAATGTAGAAATAATAATAATATTACCCCTGTGGCTAGAATTGTATTTGTTGCACGGAAACGGTGAAGGGTGCCATCCTCCATGTTTAAGGCAATGACTCCCTGGCAGTTGCCTGAAATATCATTATGTGTTAATTACTAGTATTGACACCATGGAAAGCTCGAAACAATCTTCATGGGTCCAATACAAAAACTCCAGAAGCAGCAAGAAGAGTGCAAGCATGTCAATGTCGTTATGAACACAATAACAAAAGGAGGCAACAAACACTTAGGGAGAACTATGTAACAAGCAGGCCTGGGTTCATGGGCAATGGCATAGAGAATGAAATAGACCATGTTAACACTAATGGACAAAGCCCCTATAAGTCCATAACACATAAGCAGCATTATGGTTAGCGCAACAAGAACACCACAAGCTTGGGAAACAAAAAATAATAATCAAATATTGCTTCGAATTCATAGACAGAACCGTAACTAGAAAGCGTAATATGAAGTGCTCAACATGTCTATGGGAAGTGGGTTACTTTATTACATCATAGCAACAATTTGAAACACATAAGATGAATATGATTGTTTCTAGATACGTATATCCTTGTAATATTCTGATATTGGGGATGTGTGGCTCCAGGGCAATACATAGGCTGGAACTTGCCCTGCCTGGTTTTGTGTTAGTTGCTTCGGCGATATGGATTGGTATGAATGCTGCGGTCTTTGAATATTCGCCACCAGAAATAAGCTGATTATGAAGTTGTATTTTGTTTGACTGGAGGAAGTTGGCTTCAATAACAATCATATTGCAGTGGATCAAGCAATTGAAGATAGTGAAAGAACAATTGCTGTTGTCTAACAATCATATTGCAGTGGCTTTGTTAGCTTCGTTGGCTAGGAGTGTGCGTGGCCTCAGGGCTGGTGTGGTAGTCGGAGCGGCGGCTCCAGAAGTCTCCTGCGCGTGGTGGTGGCTTTGGTCACTTGGGCGGCAGTGCCATCGACTAGCTGGTTCATGGCCTCAGGGCCGATGTGGAAGTCGGAGCGGCGGCTCTGGAGATCTTCTGTGCGAAGGTGTTGTCTTTAGTCGCTAGGGCGACAGAGACATCGACTAGGCTTGTGCGCGGCCTTAGGGTCGGTGTGGTCGTCGGAGCGGCGGCTCCGAAAACCGGTGTTGAGTGATAGGGTGTCGTCTCTTGTCACTTAGGTGGCAGTGTCGACTGCTCGGTTGGTGCGCAACCTCTGGGCTGGCGTGTCCGCGTGTGCGCTTGTCGCAGATGTATCAGTTTTCTGCCAGATTTCCTTATAAATTGGCCAATTCTCTTCTTAATGAAAAGGCAGAGCTCCTGCCGGTTGCTCGGAAAAAAAATTCAAGCAGACAAATTTCGGGTGTTCCTTCATTGCTGGTACTTCCACTGAGATGTTCCTTTTAGATCCTACCAGTGAGTTATTAAGTTCTAACAGATGTCTCTGTTGTACGTTGCCACAAGAAAAAAAAGTTGAATCTAAGATGTCTGGCAGAGCAATTCATTTCAATTCGAAATAATTTTATCTAATTCAAATTGAATCTCGTGTGCTACCAGATATGAGGGGAGAAGATACATGACAATCTGAATAACATAGTTATCTTACCTTCATTGTCCATGAGAAGGTCTAGTGCAAAATATTCTACAAAAAACTGAGTGTTATGCTTCATGGCTTGACCATATAACGTGTGGAGCATAGCATGCCCTGTCCTGTCAGCAGCACATGCACATCGGTAGGCCTGTCCACCTGATGATAGCAGATAGTGGTAGGATGAGGAATAAGATACTATGAAGGTTTCCTTCTTACACTTAAGTTAGAAAGTACCTTTCCCGAAATCTAAACTCTGGCCTCCAAATGCACGTTGGTATATCTTTCCATCTTCAGTTCTTGAAAATGGCAATCCATAATTTTCAAGTTCTATAACAGCTTTTGGTGCTTCTCTGCACATATATTGGATAGAATCTTGATCACCTGAAAGTGGATAAGAATTGCATATTATAAAGAAATTTCAATGAGGTTTTGTAGGTTCTGTTAAAAATGAATGGGGTTTCACGCCAGTTGCTTAGAAAGATGTCAGTTCGCATTAGCTATCAAATTTCTATGATTATAACCTCTACGTATTTTCCCTAAAACATCAAAATCTGTGTAGTAGCTTACCAAGCCAGTCGCTTCCCTTGACCGTATCATACATATGCCACCTCCAGTCATCTTCGCTCATGTTTCCTAGAGCAGCATTTATGCCTCCCTGCATACATTCTTGCATGTTAGTGCATGCCCAAAGTCAAAAAAACCTTAGACAACAACTCACAACTAAAGAGGAAATCTAGCAGTTCATATTAATAGTGCAAAAGACACACAGCCTGAAAGTGACCTTACACCTACATGGAAAATGTAACATTACAAGTCAAGCAAGCACAGTTCAGTGGCATAGTAGCACAGAAATTTGTCAGATAAAATGCATGCTGACAAATTGAGAGTTTCGACATTACAAACTTAGGATGGTATTCTGTCAGTAAAATGCATGCTGACAAATTGAGAGTTTCGACATTACAAACTTAGGATGGTATGGCATCAATATGAATATTCATTAATGTAATAACCTTACAAGTAAAGGAAAGTATGCAAAAAGTCCTGAACGGCACATCTGCTTTAGCATGAAAAATGCATTGCTGAGATATGCAAATACTACGCCTAATTCAGGGATGGAAATAACAGGGTCACACATAATTCGCAGATTTTAAGCCCACGTATCATTTAATTTTTGGACCAAACACAGCAGAACTTCGGCTTATTCTATACAAGACTTTATTCACTGCCTTACCTTAGTCACCCCTAACAAACTGTTAATTATGAAATCCAGCAGTCTGAGAACAGATGCTCCACTCCTCCTTGGGAATTGCAACAATATTGATCCAATCTAATGCTCAGGCTAGCATCAGCTTAGAACCACTTGACTGCCTTTCACTCTTCTACTATCTTACTCACTTGATTAGCATACTACACAAGGAGTACCAGAGAAAAATAAATAGCCCTACCAAATGGTAAATTATTGGCATGCGAGGGCAGTTCAACGGTGTTTGCCATGGGGATCGTCTATGCCTCGCAAGGTCACCACAAGAAGGAAATCAAGACAATGATCATCATGGGGGATTAGGAGCTGTGGCAGGAGAGAAACAACTGCACTTTCAGAGTGGTTATTGCGTCTGTCACCGGCATAGTCGTGACGATCTTTGGCGTATGGCCGGCGCAAAATGTCCGGAGACCCCTTTCAGGGATCATTGGGAACTCTTTCAGGCCTTTTCGGGGCCTTTTTATTTTTCTCTTACTGTTCTTTTACTTTCCTCCTTGGATCCACGGATCAGCCTGTTACTGCTTAATTAATATATATAAACCAGCGTTTTGCTGGATCGTTCAAAAAAATTCATCCTACTCCCAAACTGACTAACCAACGGAAATTAGCACCAAACTGCACACGAAAAAACAAACAGTTTCCATCTTATATGTCTTTCAGCGAATTTCATTTCAATGAATAGAATAACAGGATACACAGATACCCAGGGTTTGCGATGATAGTTGTACTATACCTGAGCTGCGACGGTATGCGACCGCGTGGGGAAGAGCTTGGTGATGCAGGCGGTGTTGAAGCCGTGCTCCGAGAGCCCGATGGCCGCCCGGAGACCTGCGCCTCCTGCGCCCACCACCACCGCGTCATACGAGTGGTCCACCACCGTGTACGAGGACTGCAAATGCTCACAGGCATAGAAGAACAATCAATCGTCGTGCATTCCTCGAACACTAAGCCATCTCATCGCATAGAAAACCAAGATTACTCTCTTTGTTTTTGCGAAAGGAAAACCAAGATTGCTCGAAGAAAAAGGTAGAATTTCCACCTAAAAACCTCCAGCTCCGCGATCAACTATAAGAATACTCGAAAATTTCGGGAAAAACTACGTCGATCAGATGAAGCAGAGAGAAAGATGGGATCGAGGGTACCAAGGTCGTGGAGAAGAGCCTGGAGGCGGAGGCCTTGGCCTTGGAGAGGCCGCGCGAGACGCAGCCGCGCCACATCTCGAGTAGATCTCAGGGCTCGCGAGTGGCGCTGGCGGTGGTGCGCGCGGAGAGAGGTAGCGGTGGCTGTGGCGGTGGCGAAGAGAGAAGACGAAGGGAGATCGTTTATGCAGGGGTTTAGATGACAGTTTTGCACTTGCGGCTGGTAACTTTTACGATACTGCCACTGCTATATTTTCCTTCTTCCATTTTATTCTTGTTTGGGTATCGTTTTAAAATATCATTTTAAAATACATTTACTACTAGAACAGTAAAACACTAATGTTTCGCATCATCTCTATTAGATCGTTTAAAATAAAATCAAACTGCTGATAACACAACTTCTTCCTCTTCTTACTCTTGTTCATTCCTTCATGTGACCCCCTCCATATTGCCGCCCCCGCCAAGCGGTGCCATGTCCGTCTCGCCACCCAACCATGCTTGATTTGCCTCCTATGTCTGTCCAGAGCCCTGCCCAACTCCAACGTCGGCGACTACATCCCACATTGCACCCACACCATCAATCTGGATTGTGGAGTTTCCATACTTTCATGTAGCTACACCTTCTACTTAGGTCATCCAATCTGCATCAAGATCTGTGTTAATTATCTTTCTATAGAAATTTCTCTATTTTGTTTTTTGTTTCTTCCAAGTAAGAAAACATCTGACCTTGGAACTTTGTGGGTCAACGATATATACAAATGCCACTACGCGTATAAAACGTTTTTTTTATGAAACATAAATTTGTCAAATTTCACATTTCAAATGAGTTGCATCATTTCTAAAATAATCTGTTCCGCATAAAAACCTGAAAAAAGTATGCACATGGTAGTATTTGCGTGATATTGATCTACAAAGTTTCAGGTTCTAATGTTTTTCCATTTACATGAAAAAAGAAGTTTGCCCATGTAAACTCTGATGCAAATCAACCTACTTCTTGTCCTCCATCGGCACGCCGCGACATCCCCATCTCCGGCCAACTCCATGCTAATCATAGTGTGAGAGGCCCTTGCCTCCTCGTCTTTGATTTGGCGCCACGTCTTCTCTAAATCAACTGATGCCGAAACTAATCCTAGGAAAATGAGATTTAGCACGGATGAGAATGGTCTCAGAGTCTTAATGTAATTTTTATTATTTTTGATGTGTTTTGTACTTTCGGTGATATTTTCTCCGACCCATATTACTTATTGCTCAAACAAGTGAGTAATTATTCACAAAAAAAATTGGACCATTTTTGCAAAAAGAAAAAAAGAGAATGGTGAAGGGCGAATCCGTAATCCGGTGAAAGCGTGAGGTTCCTTGTGGTGTCGTGGAGGAGAGGTCAACTGCCCCGTTCAAGTAGAGCGCGCCATGTCCACGAATATGGCCAAGGAAAGCGAAACGCGGCACATCCTGCATCGAGCAAACAGAGAAGCCGATGGACTGCCGTCGCCGTCATTAATTTGACCAACGAAGCGGTTGCATGAAGTGTTGTTCCTCAAAACTTCCTTGTGCAGCTCTTTTTTTTTATTGACCAACTCATGTGACAGCAAACAGTAATAATACTCCAGTATATGTATGGTCTATCTTTGTATCGCTCCTCGGGTACCATATACTATGTTCGCCCAAAAAAAATCATTGCTTTCAGGTTTTTGTTTTCCCTAAGCTCTTTTCAGGACGTCAGAGCATCTACAACCGGACCCATACTCGCCCCAAACGCCCGGACCGGCTGCCCGGTCAGTGATCGGGCTCCAAAATCGCACCCAGCCGAGCGCCTCAAATTTGGCCCAAATGCCCGGACTGACCGGCAACCCCCAAATCCGGATCATATATGAGGCAGATATAGGGACGCACCCGGACGCGGGTGCCATGTTGGATCAGCCCGCTAGGGCCCGCGACACCCCCACCGATGCCCCGACAAATACTCCACCCCATCGGATGAAACCCTAGTCATACCCACTTTTTCAGCCTACACTCGTCTTATCTGTTTCCCTTGGCTCCTCCGATTCGTCCCAAACCCTTCCCATCCTCTCCGCCATGGCCAACTTCAGTCAGGACTCCGACAGTGAGGCCGCCCCATGGACCGAGACGGTCTCGTGAAGGAGGAATCCAACGAGGAGGCGCTCTCGCTCTGCATCGTCATCTAACTCTTGCGCGTGGACACCAGCGGTAGTTCGAGCTCCATCGCGCCTGCAATGAGCTCCTCCTCCTCCCTCCGGCGGAATGACAGCCGCGCCCACCCTTCTAGCTCCGCGGAATGCCAGCCGCGCCTGTCCGTCCCGCGCTCGCCCTTCTAGCTTCGCACCGCTCCGGATCCAAAGCAGGGTCTCCCCTTCCCTCTGGCGCCAGCACCGCCCAGCCAGCGGAAGGTGCTCATGCCCGCGGCTCCAAGTGTTCATTTTAGGTTGAATTTGGACTATCTTGGCCCTTTTGGATGAACTGATTGCATGTCTAATGTGTGAATTGCTTAATTTTTATGTTATATGATCTACGTAGACTGCATGTTGTATGAAATAGGTATCCGAATTTGGTGTTTGTGGTTGTGGATAGGGCAAATTGGCTACTACCGGGCACTGTTAGCGGACACGCCCGCGGGTGTATATGGCACCAAATTAGGTGATCCTGGTTGTAGATGCTCTTATGAAACTCATGATGGAGGTCGCTCTCATTTGATTGGCACCACCTCTTCTGAAAATCGGGGAATTCTTTTTATGTTTTGTTTGTTTGATCATCAATCTTTGAAACACCTCTGCGCTAAGCTATTCGGAACATAAAAAAATACTAAGACTTATAGAGTACATACACTATTTAGCTAATAAATGAGCCGCTAAATTACAATGCCGACAAACATTCTTGAACATCACAGAAGCAAAGCCACCAGAGATGAGGTTAATGTCAGCAACCACCGCACCAATTGGAGAACGATCTAAAGCTGAAGAGTTTAGCCTCTACACCAGGAAAGACAATTGGAGGCAAAGATAGTATCTGAAATTTCTTCATCCCGCACCAACTGAACAACGCACCGAAGGATACATCCCAAATATCTCTAGCATATGGGCAAAAAAGTAAAGTATGTACAACAGATTCGAACCAGGCACAAAAACAACAAAACTCAGATGTAGGTACATGACGGCGCAAAAAGTGAGAACCAGTAGGTAAATGATCCTGAGCATAACCCCACAAGACTACCTTCATTTTATTAGGAGCCTTAATCATCCAAAGAGACTTCCATTGCTTCTCCGCAACCGCCCTTCCATACATTGGCCCTACCCTTTTTTTACTTTGAGACATCAGAAAATAGCTAGTGCGAGTCATATATGATCCGCTTTCTGAATATTTCCCTCATCCTTGCACCATGCAGGCCTTGGAGGACAAGCTCGCTATGTGAATCCATGACGTCCTCTAGATTGTCAAATTGAACAATATGGTCTGGAGTGTGGTTCTCGACTTGGCGATGTGGTTGGTCGAGTCGGTGATAAAAGTCATGGTGCAAAAGACGAAGAGCTGACCTGACACGTAGATCGTGTCGCCATTTGATCTGTGAGTTCACCACGTGGGGCCTGTATGGGTCACTGATGTCCTACAAGTGCACAACGTTTAGTTATAGATTTTTCAAAGTAAGAGTATCAATCCCACAAGGAGCACATGAATCAACTTTTTGTCTCTTGAATGGTTCGAGTAGAATGCCTGTAATTTTTTAGCGATCCAAAGCAGTGGTAGAGTGATGAAAATGATGTTGCGAGTCTAAATATAAATAATTCAACAAAAGTAAACTGCTAGAATTGTAAATGAGAGACTCAAGACAAGTGGGATTAAAGCGTTCCCAGGGAGTCCGGAATCCCCTTCAGTGCGCATCTATAGCGGTGCCTAAACACAATACTACTTCGGATTTCTAAGCCACTTCACATGTTTCCCTTTGTGGGCAGAGCTGGTACAGATACGTGCATACACTGGCAGCTCTGTATCACATATGCCACCACCGTTCTTCCCTACTCCAGTTATCGAACGGTAATTAAGGGGAAAGATGTCCCCGTGGACGTCGCCAAAGTGGTCTCCGTTTTACCCCTTGCTGCAATGATCCGCTACGAAGGGAGATGGTTCCCGTCATGTCACCCACCTCCGCAACCACATAGTTCGCCAACAATAATAACCTTCCGTCCAAAGTTGCCATGCATTGGATGGTCGACTTCACCCAATGTCAAGATGATCATTAACATAAACATGCAAAGATGATGTTAAATCCTAATATCAATCGATCTATTACACAATAGGGTTCATCCATGTCCTCGAGAACTAAGGGAACTACTCACACATGAGGGCAACAAACATCATACCACCAAAGATGGGAAATATGAATGAATCGCACATGTAATACACAAGTTATTCCTCTAGGGTTCTTGATATTACAATAGGGGGAAGATAGATGGTGATGATGATGAAAGTGGGGATGATGTTGGAGCCTTCTTGATGAAGACGGTGGAGGGCGGCCTCCTCCTTGCCGGTTCCTCCCTCTGGATCACTCCGGCGGCTAGGGTTCCTGCTTCTGGACGAGTTTCTGGTGTCTCTAGGCGTCTGATCCACGATTCGTCTTCACGGGGTGAATATAGTTGATCCAGCGGCGTCGATGGTACTCCATACGACCGCACATATGGGCGGGTGCGGTCGTATGGAACGTAGTCTTTTGCTCTGCACATCCCGCGGTGACTGCTTATTGCACATTTTGCTTCTTTCTCTTATGGCAGGTGATTATCACTTTAATTCTGTGATTCCACTACCATTTTCTGAGATTTCTTCCATATAATAATATTTGGTCCAAAAAGCTTTATTCGAGGAAAACAATAAAAGGAAGTGCGCGAACACAGTAAAATTTCACGAAGCCTACGGAGTAGTCACAAAAATACTAACAAAATAATCACATAATTTGGACTCATCAAATCCCCCAAGCTTAAAGGTTTGCTCGCCCCGAGCAAATGCCACGGCTTGTAAGAAAGAGGTCATCTTAGTTATGAGATGCAGATAAACAGAAAATGAATGAGTCCATCATAAATTCAAAATGCACCATAATATCTCGGTTTTCATTAGATGAGTATGAAGGCTTCCACACCTTACTACTAATCATTAAGAAGCCGTTACTCAACTCTAAGTGATAATGGCTCCCTTCCTTCAGTTGGGCAAGCTCTTATGGTTTACTGCTTTTACTCAAGTTATATTTCCTTCCTCCCTTTTATTTCTTGAGTTACCAAGCCTACCTCATATCACTTGAAATTGTCGGCGTTCTGGGAACGGGGGTCCCCAGACTTGCCTGCCTGCGGCCTGCGGCGTGGCTCAAAGGGGGGCCCAACACGGCCCATCTTCATCAGCACAGACCCAAGACCCTCGCAAGGGGCCAAGCCTCGCGGGGCGGACGACACAGAGCTTCCTTAGGCGCGGCCTCATTAGGCTGGCTCGCGAGGAGGCGGAGAGTTCAAGGCGGGTACCTCACGAGGTGCCCATGACGCAAGCCATGACGACCAAGGGCCCCAGGCGGGCGCCAGCCCGCGCAGTGTCCTCCTTTCCTCTTTGGTGCAAAGGGAGCAAGCGCAGGCGAGAGCATCAAGCAAAGGCACCCGTTTCGGTGCAACGAGACCAAGACCAGTCCAACAGCTGGAGGGAAGTCATTGTGGAGCCCAAGCCAGCGTCACCACCAGAGCCTTTGGCAGGCGAGGACCAACTTTAGTCAGGATAAGTGTACTGGATGTTCCCCTTCAAAATGGCCAATTGTTGGCGCCCTTCCCGCTCAATATTTGGGAAGAGGCCCAGGGCCTTTGCCTATAAATAGGACTAGCCACCCACAGAGTAGAGGCATCCAGAAAACCGATCTAGAAACCTGGTAGTTGAGAATCAGAGAGAGAGACAAAGGTGACTGAACTCCCCCTAGCAGTTCATCGCCCCAGCCAAGAACAGACCCTCGCGAGGCTGTTCTTCCTTGTATTGTTCATCATCATCATCCCAAGAGGCAATCCACCACACCACACCGGAGTAGGGTATTACACCATATCGGTGGCCCGAACCAGTATAAACCCTGTGTCTCTTGTGTTGTTCTTTCGATAGCTTAGATCTTTGCAAGGCGGAGGGGTGCAGGTAGGTAGAAGGCGTAATCTCTGCGCGCACCCCAGAGTTCGAACCTCAAGGGTCTGCCGGAACCCAAAATCCGACATTTGGCGCGCCAGGTAGGGGTGCGCCGGAATTCGTCTTCCACCGCCCCGTTCTCCTCCGACCATCGCGTCCATGTCTGACGCTCGTCGGGCCCGCGCCGAGCGCCGAGCCGCTCTCTCTTCCCGCGTCGCCCAGACGGCTCCCGTCGGCGGGCGTCCTCGCCGTTCCCCGTCACCCACCGTCAACGCCGCCACCGGCCCGGCGGGGAACGAGCAGCAAGCGTCGTCTCAGCATCCGTCCGTGCAGCAAGACGGCCGCACCGCTACTCCCTCGCTCACCCCAGCTGGTTCTTCGTCCCGCGCGCTCCGCGCACCCATGGAGGCTCGAGCTGCGCTCGTCGCGGCAAACGAGCTCCTGCGCTACCGTCCCGTCGACGACGTCTACCAAGAATGGCTCGACCGCGTCGCCGAGCTCGTCCGTGCCGCAGGGGGCTCTCCTGCGCCGTCTTTTCCGCTGCACCGAACCCCGCCCCGCGCGGGCGACGAAGCTCCGGGGGCGCCCCAGCCGCCTCCTCATCAAGAAGACGCCCAGGCTCCAAGGCGCGTGGCCCCTGTGCGGAACCCGCTCCGTCAGGTGCCAGCACGGCAAGAGCAGAGCTGCCAAGAAGTCCCTCGCCCACAAGAAGCTGCCCGGGCGCTCCCTGCTCCAGCACGTCGCGACCATGCTCCTGCTCCCGCACGTCAAGACCCCGCGCTTCTCCCAGCTGCAGCGCATGGGGACCAGCAAGACCAAGCTCTCTGTCACCCAAGGCCTCCCATGGCCACAGCAGGCTGCCGTGCCTACACCACCGAGCTCCGCAGCATCGCGTGGCCCGGCAAGTTCAAGCCAGACCTGCCTCCTCGCTACAACGGCATGGCAGACCCCGCGGAGTTCCTCCAGCTCTATGAGCTGGGCATCGAAGCTGCCAACGGAGACGAGAAGGTCATGGCGAACTGGTTTCCCATGGCGCTCAAGGACGGGGCCCGCACCTGGCTCCTGAACCTGGCTCCAGGCACGATCTCCTCCTGGGACCAGATGCGCACCCGCTTCATCGCCAATTTCCAAGGTACTCGCGACCGGCCACCTGCCGTGAGCGACATGTGCCGCATCAAGCAACAACCCAGAGAGACCCTGCAAAAGTACATCCAGCGCTTCAACAACGCACGCCTCAAGATTCCCAAGGTGTCCGAGGAGGCCATCATCTCAGCCTTCTCCGACGCGTGGGCGACGTCAAGATGAAGGAGGAGCTGGCGATGCATGAAGACCTGTGCACTTCCTTGGAATTGTTCAACTTGGCGACCAAGTGCACCAGGGATGAGGAAGGGCGTCTCTCCCTCCTTGAGCTGCCTGCCGCAGACCCAGAAGAGAAGAAGTCCAAGGCCAAGGATGTGAAGCGCAAGGGGGTTGCCGTGCTCGCGGCAGAACCGGACACCAAGCGGGGCAGAGATCAGCCCGAATCCTCCAAAGGCAGTCGGTACTGTGTGTACCACGACCTCCACACCCACAACACCAACGAATGCCAAGAGCTCCGAGCCGTGCGAGAAGGAAGGATCGGCCGTCGCCCCGACCGCGGTGACCGGGGCTACGGTCGAGGAGGAGGAAGAAACGCAGGACGCTGGGAAGACCGCTGCCTACGCCAAGGGTGGCGCGATCAACCTCGCGAGGATCGCTGGCAAGACCCGCCTCGCGAGGGAGACTGGAGGGACCATCCTCGCGAGGATCGCCCACAAGGTAACGCAAGCCTTCCCCCGCTGCCGCCGCAGCCAAGGAGAAACGAGGACCGCCATTAGGATGAAGGGGCTGGGGGCTTCCAGGAGCCGCGCGCGATCGCCTACATCCTGGGCGGAGCTCAAGCCCCAGCCTCTCAGTGCATCTTCAAGCAGTTCGCCCGTGAAGTGAATGCAGTTCTCCCCAAGCTTGAAACCACGCGCCCTCTCAGGTGGTCAGCGTGCGCCATCACGTTCAGCTCAACGGATCAGCTCAAGTGTGCAGCCACAGCCGGAGTCCTCCCGATGCTTTGTTCCCCAATCATCAGCAACGTGGTGGTCACCAGGACCCTCATCGATGGCGGAGCAGGGCTCAACGTCCTGTCCGTAGAAACATTCAACAATCTCCAAGTGCCCTACAACCAGCTTCAGCCAACCAAGCCTTTCTTCGGAGTCACCGACGGCTCCACGGTCCCGATTGGGCAGGTCCGCCTCCCTGTCACCTTCGGGGCACGCGACAACTACCACACCGAACTCATCGACCTCGACGTTGCTCACATTCGCCTGCCGTACAACGCTGTAACGCCCCGGATTCGATGCGCCAGGTGTCCGCCAGTTATTCGCCGTCGTTGCCATGTCATGTGCTTGCGTGTTGCACTTTGCCATGTCATCATCTGCATTTCATATCATGTCATCACGTGCATCGCATTCGCATACGTGTTCGTTTTATGCATCCGAGCATTTTCCCCGTTGTTTGTTTTGCAATCCGGCGCTCCTATGTTCCCCGGCGTCCCCTTTTACCTTTTTCCATGAGCGGGTATTAAACTTTCTCCGAATGGACCGAGGTTTGTCAAGCGGCCTTGGTATAGCACCGGTAGACCGCCTGTCAAGTTTCGGGTCATTCGGAGGTCGTTTGATACTCCAACGGTTAACCGGGTAGCCGCAAAAGCCTCTTTTGGTGCAGCCCAACACCCCTTTCAAAGTGGCCCAAAACCCAGCTAACCCCCTTCCATCCTCTCGGTCGTTCGATCACGATCGTGTGGGTGAAAACCGCACTCCATTTGGAGCTTCCTAGCTCCTCCTACCTATAAATATGTGTCTCTCCCCGGATTTTCGGGCAGATGAACCCTAGCCCCGCTCCCCTCGCGCCGCCGGACATGTCCGTCTCACCGGCGGACGTGTCCACCCCGCTGCCACGTCACTCCGGCCAATCCGGAGGCGACACGTCATCTCCGCCGCCGCCCGCAACCAACCACGCCTCGCCACCTGTCCCCGCCGCCCTCTCTCTCTCTCCTCCACTGCGCGGCCCGCGGGACCCGGATCGGGCCCGCGCGAGCCCGCGCCGCCGCCACCGTTCGGCCCGCGCCCCACGTCCTGCCCGCCGGCGTCCGCCGCCGCCGCCGCGGGCGCTCCTCCGCCCCGCCGCCCGTCGCTCCTCTCCGGCGGCTCTCCGGCTCGCCCCGCGCCGGCGTCCGCCCGCGGCTTGGCCAGGGTGCGCGCCGCCCGCCTCCTCCGCGCGTGCCCGCGCCGCCCCGCTCCTCTGCCGCCGCCCCGCCATGGCGCGCCGCTCGCCGGAGCAGCGCCTCCTCCGCCCCGCGCCGGTCCCCTCCGGTCCGGATCCGGTGGGATCCGGCCGGATCTTGCTCCGCCCGGCCTCCTCCGCCCCTCTCCGACCTCCGGCCACCATTCCCCTTCTTCTCCGGCCCTCCCCGGCGTCTTCCCCGTTTACACCGGCGAGATCTCCGGCGATCTTCAAAGTTCGTGCAAATCTGGAGGTTGCCCCGTTTTCACCAAGTCCCTGTTTAGATGCATAATCATGCCATGTTCTTTGCATCATAACTTGCTGCATGCTGCCCCGTTTCGTGCGTGTAATATGTCAAATTGTTCGTATCGATGAGTAGATCATTTTATCTCATTGCATCATTTTCATTTGAGCTCATATTGATGCCCTAAATGCCGTTAGAAGAGGGCTATGTGATGTTAGTTTCAGATCTGTTTCAGCACATGCACTTTTGTCATTTTTGCCATGATTGATGTGTGCATCCTATGAAGTTCAGACCTACATGTGTTTTGTAATATGTCATGCCATCTTTCCAGAGGTTTATGCCATGTATTTTTGTGATATATGTGGTGACTAGCACAAGCATGCAAACTAGGGTACTTATTGTTGCTGATTTCAGAGACTTAGTATTTTCGCTAAGTCATGCCCTGCTGTTATTTTTATACCATGTGTTCATGTTGTTTCAGAGAGATCTATGCCTTTTTTGAGCATGATCAGTAAGAGTGTTTTGAGCATATGGATTTTCTCTATCCATCCTTGCCTTTGTTTGTATTTATGGAGTGCCATAGCTTGAGCCAATCGAGCTCTACTTTTGCTATAAAATGTTACTGGCAGATTGTTTACATGTTATTCGATTTTGCCAAGCTTGTTGTAGTTGATCCTTGCATGCTATGATGTTATTCTTGCCATGTATAGCTTATATGTCATGTATTCTTGATGGATGTATGCTTAGTTTATCATGCAATGCTCTGTAGTGAGTGCATCGAGCTCATGAACATGCCTACTTGTTATCTGTTTTTGACATGTCCAGTTTTCTGCTAAGTCTGAAACCTGTAACGAAACTTGCTTATTTGACATGGGTGTTATTATATTTTCTGATCCTTTTGGCTCATGGTCAGTAAGGGACTTTTGTTAAGTGCTTTGAGTAGATTCATGCCATGCCTTGATTTGCTATGTCCTGTTCTTGTAGCATGTTGTTTCCTTGCTCTAAACTTGTCATCCTGATGTTAAATTCTGGCATGTTAGTATTTTCACCAAGTCTGTGAACCTGTTATCTTTTGCACTTTTGCCATGCTTGTTTGAACCTGTTATGGTGTGATTTAGCCGTAGCTCAGTGTTCATCTTTTGTCCAGCATCTTGAGTAGTTCACTGTCATATGCTTTTTTGATACGTTTGGGTGCAGTAGCTTAATTTCTTGTTGCTTGCTAAGTAGCATCATGCTGTTAATGGCAGAATCTTGTCATTCTTGTTTTGCTTGTCATTTGCAAGCCGTGCATCCGATTCCGGTGATCTTTATATCGATTTCAACCGAAATCACCTCATCTTTCCAGCGGCATACTTGGTTTTCCAAGATTATGCCTGGTTCATCTTTTTCCTTCTGAAGCATGCATATGCATTGCATACCACATCTCGCATATCATGCCATGTTTATGTGGTGGTTGTTTACCATGTTGTTTGCTTCTTTCCGGTTGCGCCTCTCCTTGATAGTTCCAGATACGTTGCTATTGTGAGGTTTCGTCCGACTTCGTCCGTTTGTCTTCTTCATGGACTCATTCTTCATCCTTGCGGGATTTCAGGCAAGATGACCATACCCTCGAAATCACTTCTATCTTTGCTTGCTAGATGCTCGCTCTTTTGCTATGCCTATGCTGCGATACCTACCACTTGCTTATCATGCCTCCCATATTGTAAAACCAAGCCTCTAACCCACCTTGCCCTAGCAAACCATTGTTTGGCTATGTTACCGCTTTGCTCAGCCCCTCTTATAGCGTTGTTAGTTGCAGGTGAAGATGAAGTTTGTTCCTTGTTGGAACATTTTTACTTGTTGGGATATCACAATATATCTTATTTAATTAATGCATCTATATACTTGGTAAAGGGTGGAAGGCTCGGCCTTATGCCTGGTGTTTTGTTCCACTCTTGCCACCCTAGTTTCCGTCATACCGGTGTTATGTTCCCGGATTTTGCGTCCCTAACGCGGTTGGGTGATTTATGGGACCCCCTTGACAGTTCGCTTTGAATAAGACTCCTCCAGCAAGGCCCAACATTGGTTTTACCATTTTCCTACCACCTATCCCTTTCCCTTGGGTCGGCCAGCCCGAGGGTCATCTTTATTTAGCCCCCCCGGGCCAGTGCTTCTCTAAGTGCTGGTTCGAACCGAGCAACCTGCGGGGCCACCTCGGGGAAACTCGAAGTCTGGTTTTACTCGTAGCTTGACTTATCTGGTGTTGCCCTGAGAACGAGATATGTGCAGCTCCTATCAGGATGTCGGCGCATCGGGCGGCTTTGCTGGACTTGTTTTATTGCTGTCGAAATGTCTTGTAGCCGGGATTCCGAGACTGATCGGGTCTTCCCGGGGAGAAGGAATATCCTTCATTGATCGCGAGAGCTTATCATGGGCTAAGTTGGGACACCCCTGCAGGGTTTGAACTTTCGAAAGCCGTGCCCGCGGTTATGTGGCAGATGGGAATTTGTTAATGTCCGGTTGTAGAAAACCTGAAGTTGATCTTAATTAAAATACATCAACCGCGTGTGTAACCGTGATGGTCTCTTCTCGGCGGAGTCCGGGAAGTGAACACGGTGTTGGAGTTATGTTTGACGTAAGTAGTTTCAGGATCACTTCTTGATCATAGTTGTTCGACCGTGCTTTTGCCTTCTCTTCTCGCTCTCATTTGTGTATGTTAGACACCAGATATGCTAGTCGCTTGCTGCAGCTCCACCTCACTACCTTCTCCTACCCATAAGCTTAAATAGTCTTGATCTCGCGGGTGTGAGATTGCTGAGTCCCCATGACTCACAGATACTTCCAAAACCAGTTTGCAGGTGCCGATGAAACCGTGCAGGTGACGCAACCGAGCTCAAGGAGGAGCTTGATGAAGATCTTGTTCATTGTGTTGTTTCATTTCAGTTGATCAGTAGTGGAGCCCAGTCGGGACGATCGGGGATCTGTGTAGCATTTGGGGTAGTCTTATTTTATTTTGGTTCCATAGTCGGACCTTGACTGTATCCGTATGATGTAATGCTTTACTCATGTTTGTGTGAAGTGGCGATTGTAAGCCAACTATGTATCTTTTTCCCTTATGTATTACATGGGTTTTGTGAAGACTACCTCACTTGCGACATAGCCTTCAATGCGGTTAGTCCTCTAAGTCGTGCTTCGACACGTGGGAGGTATAGCCGCATCGAGGGCGTGACAAGTTGGTATCAGAGCCTTCCCCGACCTTAGGAGCCCCCACTGATTGATCGTTTTTAGCGGCCGAGTTGTGTCTAGAAAAAAATGTTTTGAGTCATTTAGGAATTATGTATCGGAGAGTTTAGGAATTCTTTTTACTTCCCAGTCTCCTCATCGCTCTGGTAAGACATCATGACGTAGAATTTTGACCCTTCTCTTCTCAAATTTCACAAAAAAAAATTTAGGATCACGCGGGTATCTTAGAATCATTCCGATGGTTTTATGATGACAACACTGTCTTGGTGCCTCCTGTCAGCAGGGGTTTAGTGGAGGTGTCCCGGGGAGTTGAGCTCCAAGGTGTTGTCGTCATAATTTTATCGTTGCAGTTCTGGAATACTTGAGTTTAGTACGCCGACATCGAAAATCTCTTTTGTACAGTTGTTGGTGAGATAACCCTGATAGCCCAATACTGAGGCGAGTGCGGGAGTATTGCCATAACTCGTATAACGGATGTTTTTCGAAGGTTGAGGTAGACGATTTCCGGAGTTTTTCTTGGTTATGTGTTGAAGGATGGATACAGCTGGATCTAGGTATTGTTACTTTGGGTGATATATTTTGTGTCCCCTGTATCCCCAACACCTGATTGCATAACCAGAAAGTTTCGAGAGTTTATAGGTGGGAATTCAAGTAGCTCCTAGAATATCTTTCCGACAGATGCATGATATGGGATTGGGTAAATCTCTATCATATGTATTTGTTCCGGCTTATTTTCTGAGCCAATCCTTGTTTTGTTTTATTTGTGGTATTCGAGTTGCTTCGATGTCAAGTGTTGATTCATACCTTCCCTAAACGGTGTTCTCATATTGCTATGTGAATACTAATCCTTCTTGATCATCAAGATTATCATGCCAATTCTTTTCCAACCGGTGTGTCCCTCTTCAAGTGGATCCGATCACTTCAACATTCGCAAGATCATTTATCAGTTCTTATTAACGATGTTTGCTTCATCCGTTCCAAGTTGTCTTTGTTTTCCCGCCCTCCCACCCTTTTTCTTCAAGGGCGCAGATTTCTCAAACAAGTATCCATCTTATTGATGTGAAGCCTCTCCATTCTTCTCCTTCATGTTCTTATCCGGTGATTTC
Organism: Aegilops umbellulata; assembly: GCA_032464435.1. NCBI lineage: Eukaryota > Viridiplantae > Streptophyta > Magnoliopsida > Poales > Poaceae > Aegilops > Aegilops umbellulata. The sequence goes on along the minus strand of CP136055.1, from coordinate 229,462,890 downwards.
CCATGTATATGGTCAGGAGCTTCAAGTTCATCATTCTTCATTCTTTTCTTCTCCGGTGGATTCAATTCAAGCTCTATCAATCATATTTTTTTCCTCGTTTCTAATGTGTTCTCGTACCGATGCACCTCGTAATAATTCACTTCTCGCTACTCACTTGTTCGGGAGTGCTGAAGATATCTCAGAAGGCTCGTCTTGTTTTTCAAGATCAGTTCAACCTATTTCGAGATTGTTATCTCATTCAAGCCATTTAATCAAACCGGTGCAATCTCTCTTTTCAAGCAATCGTTCAACAGTGTTTCTTCTGAGTGGGCCCTAACCCACAGGTCTTTTTCCAGGATCTTACCTGACTCTTCTTATTTTCCCGGAGTTATTCTCAAATTCTTTTCCAATTTTGACGTAAGAATGAATTATCATCAGTCAAATGTCTTTCTCCAAGATCTTACAAATTCTTTTCATCGTTGGTTCAACCTTTCTAATTTTCATTCCGGAGTGTCTCAACAACTCATGGTGGTGTTTCTCATCGTCATTCTCAACATTTGAAGACCGAAGAAGAGTTTTTCTTTAATCTTGCCCCTTTCTCTTCAAGATTCATTGTTCTAGCTTGTTGCCATCCTCTCATAATTGTTTTCGATTGTGAGAATTCTTTTCACCCATCCGGAGCATTTTAGAAGTCTTTTCAGTTTGATTCTCCGGAGCCCATCATCTCAGATTTATTCGTTCTAAGTTTTCAGCCTCGTTCTCCAATTATTCTAAATTGATGACTCTTCGTTCATTCTCCAAATCTTACCGGTGCGTCGCTCAAGTATCCTCTAATCAGCTCGTGATCTATTCGTTCACTTGTTTCCAAAATCTCTCTAGTATCTTCATTTGTTTTCTATTTCTTCACGGTGAATTGTGCCTGTGCTACTTTCATTTCCAATTCTTATGGTGGTTCGTTCAAGATTTCAATTCCTTCGTTATCATATTAATTCATTTGTTGTTTCCAAATTCCACCGATGGTTCCATCAATACCTTTCCCAAATTTGCGCCATATCTATCTTAATCCTTTATACGGGAATAAGTAGTATGCCAAATCCGTTGCTTGTCATCAATCTAAATTGGTGAAGGATAAGCATAATGTAATTCTTATTCTTGTTTCATCGAGTAAATTCTATTCCCTATTCCGGAGGTTCGTCAAAATTCTTGGTTTCAATTGCTCGTCATTCTTTTTCGGAGTTCCAAACTTTCTCGGTTACATCACCACGGAGATCCATCTAATCATTGCAAGGCTTCAACCTTATTCTTGTCATCCTTCATTTCATTTGATCATCCTTTTATTACCGGAGTTCTTCATGGAGGCTCTACATGGTGGTTCGTCAAGGATTCTTTTCATTCTTCGATTGTCCTCAAGTTTTCTCTCGGAGTTAAGATCCGCCAAGCCTTACTCTAAAATAAACATGTTGTTCAGCACATGTCGTATTTTGAGGAGTTCTAGCATTCTTCATCTTGCATCAGAAGTGCACTTCTTCCTATCTCATCTTTTGCAGCCTTGGCGGAGATGGAGATGGTCCGCGAGGAGCCACCAGCGCCTCAGGAGCCTCCTGAGGCTCCTGGGCCTGGGGGCTTGTGAGGATCGGCTTCCGCAGCCCACCAAGTCTGCTACACCAACACTCCTTCGTCCTCAACATCATCAGGTGACGTCTTTCAAGTTTCATTTCCAGCTAGGAGCGCCCCCCAGGGATGCATTATTCCCAGGCCGCGTGGGTCCGTCCCTGCGGCATGTATCCCTTTTATTTCATGTTGTTAGCTTACTCTGTTGGGGGCGCCCCTCGGGCTGCATCATCCCCAAGCCGCTCGGGCCAGACCCAGCGGCATGTATCCCTTTTGCGTTCATTTATGGCTATGCGTTCGGCCCACCATGCTTGATTATTCGTTGCCGGTCCACGGCACCTCTTCTTCTCCATGCCGACCACTTGCACGTTAAAGGGGGGGGGTACCTGAGCATCGCGACTCAGGGCTCTTACTGGCTCTCCAACCCTCACCCTCTGGCCTTGACCACGGCATCGCGACCTGGCATACCAGCGACGGCTGAGACCAGCTCGAGGGCCGGGACCCGAGGACGTAGAGTGCCGGCATCTAACCAAACTTGCAGGAACACATCACAAGATAAGGCCCAGTGCCAGGCGCAACCCGCCTAGAGGTAGGGTCCCATGAGTCCTGCGCTGGCTCACGGGTGCCCAGATACACCTCACCAGGCCCTACCATGCCAGCCACGTGTCAGGGCAGGGCTGTATACGCCCCGGGGGCTCCTCCCGGAGGGGAGCCCCCTCCCACGTACCAGTGGAAGCACCATGCTCCGCGCTGGCTGATGACACTGCCGAGGAGCGGCTATGCCCGTACACATACGGAAGCGCTATGCTCCGCGCTGGTCATAAACAACTGAGGATGGCTCCCGGGCCGCATCAACCTCAGGGAGCCCAGAGCTCAGTGTCTAGCCTCATCGCAACGCCTCCCCTCGGGAGCGCCGCGCGAGGGGGCTCGGCACGGGGGCCGCGCCTGGGTCACGCCCAGACGCACGCCACCCAGCCAGGCCCCCCGGGCCTGGTTCGTCGCGCTTCTCTCCCTGAGCGGAGCCAAGGTACGAAGGCCGTTTGAGCGTCAAGGGGGACTCCTGAGCATCGCGACTCAGGAGCCTAACTGGTCACGTAGCCCCTCACTCCTTTGGTCCCGTCCTGGTTTCCGGTCGGGGCTAATGCTGGGTGAGGTATGCGCGGGGCCGGGCTCTGCAGACGTAGAACGGTAGATCCACCCACATCTCACCTCCCTACTTGCTGTTCGTGCGCCAAGGGGGACTCCTGAGCATCGCGACTCAGGAGCCTAACTTGTCATGTAGCCCCTCACTCCTTTGGTCCCGTCCTGGTTTTCGGTCGGGGCTAATGCTGGGTGAGGTACGCGCGGGGCCGGGCTCTGCCGGCGTAGAACGTAAGCAAGTAGGAAGGAAAGGCGTAAAATTCAAGGAATTCAAAAGCAAATATTACAGTCCACACTATTATCTCAATACCAAACGCAAGTTTAAACGCCTCCCCGAGGCATGATACATGTGCAGGAAAAGCAGGACAGGAGCCACAATGGAGTCATTTGTCGGCGGCGGAGCAGCGCGGAGTGGCTTCGCCTCACGGAGCAGCAGGGTCGGCAGCGCCTTGCTTCGGCTTGGTGCTGAAGGCCCGGAACTTCCCCAGCAGAGCCTCCGCGCGACCCTTCACGGCCTCGGCAACGGCAGCGGCACGCTCGCCGCTTACTAGCTCCAGCAGGCTGTCGAGGTCGACGCTGGGATCGCGAAGGTAGATGTGGGTGAAGACCCGCGTCAGCGCTGCAGAAGACAGGACACGCGCCTCGGCCTCGGCCGTGGGGCCAAGGCCAAGGGCGACATCTTCAAGAGCACGAACCAGGAAGGGAAGCAGCTTGGCGGGGCCGTCCTCGGCGCCGGCCAGCGGGCTCTCCAGGCCGCTGGCGTAAAGCATCTTCAGCGAGGAGCGAGCCTTCGCCTCCATGTCCGTGAAGGCCATGCGGTCCTCGGCAAGAACCCGGGCCTTGTCGTCCAGCTCGACCTTCCACACCCCCAACTCCTGCTCCAGTGCGCCTAGGCGGTCACTGCGCTTCTTGAGCTTGGCCTTCCGGCCCTCCACGGCCGCCTCGCGAGCCTTCACGCCTTCTTCTTGCTCTTGGCGAAGGCGGACCTCTTTCGAGAGCTGGTCCCACAGGCCTTGCAGCTCGTCCTCCAGCGCCTTGCAGCAGCCACGGACGGCGACCACGTCCCCCAGGGCTGCGTCACGAGCAGCCTTCGTCTCAAGGACGGCCTACCTCTCCTCATCGCAAGCCATCGAGGCCTGGACCAGCGCCGCCCGAATCGAAGCGTTGGAGCGAATCCATCCTGAAGCCAGCTCCAAGCACCCGGCCACCAAGCGAGGGTCGGCGCCAAGAAGGTCCTGCCGCAGCCGGTCCAGCTCAGCAGCAGCACGATCCAAAACGGCATGAGGAGTCGGGGAGACAGCAGTCGGTGGAGTAGGAGGAGAAGGCGGCGGCACGACCACAGCATCCTGAGGCGGAGTCTGCTGCGTCCCAACGGCTGTGGTGGCGGCAGCAGGCAAAGGCACCTCGGGAGTCACTTGGGCCATGGGGGCTGAGCTCGCCCCAGCCAGCTCAACCAGGCCTCGCGAGGACGACCGAGCATGAGAGGCCCGTGCGTCGTGGTCACCTTCCTTCGTGGGCAGAGGCGCTGCCGCGGATGGAACCTCAGGAGCTCCCTTCGGCTTCTTTGCTGCGGGCGCCAGCCTATCCAAGAGACGCGGACATCAAGCCTCAGCAGCAGAACCAGAAATAAAGACAAAGATCAAGAGCTTACGGGTCATCTCCAGTAAGCTCAGGCAGCCTCCGGCCAAATTTGAAGCCTGAAAGCCGGCTGGAAGGGTCAACCTCAGAAGCGGAAGGCACGTCTGCGGTCCGCCTCGGAGCCGGGGCAGACCCGTGGGAGATCAGCCCGGTCCTGTCCTTCTTCGGGGTCAAGGGCAAGCTCCCGTTGCCCTGCTCGTCATCATCCTCATCGTCATCGCTCGGAGAGAGGCGAAGAGCGCGGGACCTGCACCGGGGGAGGGGAGCCCTCGACTCACCGTCAGTCGCTTCGGAGTCAGACCCTTTCTCCCGCTCCCCTCTGTCCTCCTCTTCGCTGGAGTCGTCGGAGGACACGTCCACCGGATCCCCGGGAGCTTCCGTGGGCCCGTCCCCGTCCCCGTTGAAGACGGGCATAGACTCCACCACCTGCTCCCAGTCGTCGCGGAGGAACAAGGGCGTAGGAGCGCCCTCCAACCTCGCCACATCGCCCCCGACCAGAGATTCGAGGACCGCAGCCAGGTCTTCGCCGGCCAAGGCCGCGGGGCTCGGATGGGGCCTCCACATCGGAAGTGAGTACTGCCGAAGCGGAGCCAGCTGGTGCTCCAGGAATTCCCTCAGCAGCGACGCGCCGGTCAGCTTCGCCGCCGCCATGTTGGACGGCCTCAGATCCGCGTCCATCTTCTCCAACACCAGCTTTGCACAGGGGTCCGTGAGCTCCGCTCGGCCCCAATCGCCGGAGCTCGTGGGTAGCTCCGTGGGCAAGATCAGCCGAGGGTGTATGCGCCCAGCATCTGCCAAGACCCACTTGCTCCTGAAGCCCTCAATCCTTTTCCCGGGTTTCGAAATGGCAATGGCGCCACCGTACGCGATGAAACTCGCGCACGCAGAAGCAGAACCGCGAGAGGTCCGGAGGTAGAAGTAGTGGCACAACAAGGCCACTGAGGGCTGCACCCCTACGTGAGCCTCGCAGTAATAGGCGAAGATTGTCAGGAGAAGGACGGAGTTGGGATGGAGATGCAGAGCCTGCAGCTTATAATAGCGGAGGACAGAGAGGAAGAACTCAGAGAAGGGAGGCACCAGGCCAGCAACAATGGAGCTTACAAAGAGCGGATAAAAGGTGCTCCCTCGGCCCTCAGGGGTGGCGGAGCTGGCCTTGAACACCTTCGCCCCGTCGATGCCCTGCGCTGCCGCCATCCGGCGCACCCGGGCGAGGCTCGCCTCCAACACGTTCGGCGAATCCAGGGCGAGCAAGTACCAAGCTCCGGCCGGGGACTGACGAGGCGCCATGGCTTCCTAGGTCGCGCGGTCGAAGTAGATCTGAAAATTTTGGAGGAAGGAAGGAGAGGCGCAAGAAAGGGGATCTGAGCAGCAACCGAAGGAAGCAAAAAGCAAAGCCTAGGCAGATGCCGCTCCTTTATCAACTCGCGCGGTTGCTGAAGCGCCCACGTCCAATCAACCGCCACGCGGCGCCCAAGGCCGCAGGCTGTTAGGGCCCGCGGCGCTTCGCCCTTGCCCTTTCGCCTCCCTGCACGGCCAAGTCCGGGCGCGCCTTGGGCCCGGGGGCTACTGTCGGCGTTCTGGGAACGGGGGTCCCCAGACTTGCCTGCCTGCGGCTTGCGGCGTGGCTCAAAGGGGGGCCCAGCACGACCCATCTTCATCAGCACAGACCCAAGACCCTCGCGAGGGGCCAAGCCTCGCGGGGCGGACGACATGGAGCTTCCTCAGGCGCGGCCTCGTTAGGCTGGCTCGCGAGGAGGCGGAGAGTTCAAGGCGGGGTACCTCACGAGGTGCCCATGACGCAAGCTATGACGACCAAGGGCGCCAGGCGGGCGCCAGCCCGCGCAATGTCCTCCTTTCCTCTTTGGTGCAAAGGGAGCAAGCGCAGGCGAGAGCATCAAGCAAAGGCACCCGTTTCGGTGCAACGAGACCAAGACCAGTCCAACAGCCGGAAGGAAGTCATTGTGGAGCCCAAGCCAGCGTCACCACCAGAGCCTTTGGCAGGCGAGGACCAACTTTAGTCAGGATAAGTGTACCGGATGTTCCTCTTCAAAATGGCCAATTGTTGGCGCCCTTCCTGCTCAATATTTGGGAAGAGGCCCAGGGCCTTTGCCTATAAATAGGACTAGCCACCCACAGAGTAGAGGCATCCAGAAAACCGATCTAGAAACCCGGTAGTTGAGAATCAGAGAGAGAGAGAGAAAGGTGACTGAACTCCCCCTAGCAGTTCATCGCCCCAGCCAAGAACAGACCCTCGCGAGGCTGTTCTTCCTTGTATTGTTCATCATCATCAGCCCAAGAGGCAATCCACCACACCACTCTGGAGTAGGGTATTACACCACATCGGTGGCCCGAACCAGTATAAACCCTGGGTCTCTTGTGCTGTTCTTTCGATAGCTTAGATCTTTGCGAGGGGGAGGGGTGCAGGTAGGTAGAAGGCGTAATCTCCGCGCGCACCCCAGAGTTTGAACCTCAAGGGTCTGCCGGAACCCGAAATCTGACAGAAACCTTTAAATTTTGTTTTTACCATAAAGAAAGCTTGTCCTCTTGTCATACATGGCTTATTAGTTTAAAGACTTTGCCAAGTAATCATGAAATAAACTTAAATGAAGGTCAATTCATCACATCAAGTTGTCAACTTCTCATTCCTGATTAATACTAAAGATGTGGAAGACTTATAATCATCGTCTAAAAACAAAAATATCTAGCACACGGAGATGCAAAATCATACTAAGCAAACTCATAAAGATCATAATCGACCACTCATTAAATCATCCATGACTCAACAGATAAAACTCATCCCTCTTATCAATAAAGTATGACTGTCGTTACTTATTCAGGCTAAACGAAAAGCTCCTAAATAAAATTCAACAGGAAAATAACACCAAGGGATACAATAGGGCCTCAAAACCCCCCCCAAGCTTATCATGCTAAGCCGGCTGGATTCATTTAGTCTCCTTTTTATTGATACCGGAGTTCTATTCTGGAGGTGCAGCGGTGGTGCCGATGAGGGCATCAATCATCAGTTTGTTGACAACCTGATGAGGACTAACAAAGTTACACCCATAACCCCTACTACTGCATATACGGTACCAATTACTAGAGCGGGCGCATGCCAATTAAATTACCAAGTACTTCCATTTCTTGGTAATGATTCTAATGTTCATAGAATATGATGTTTCCTAAATTCGATACATTTGTTTTGCTTATAAATGAAGGGCCAAGCATGGACAAGAATGATTAACATTGGAGCATGATCAAGCATGTTGAAGATGGCGCGCGCAAGGGGAGCAAGAATAGAGTTTCTGGTGGAGTTTTCACCACTTTGGAGCCACCATGATGACATCTAAGGACATGGACGAAATATACATGATGGCCTTTCGTAAGTTTCGTCCATAGCTTAATATAGGTTTTGCACCACCTTATTTTGGGCCAGACCCATGTAATTTTGAAATACTACTATCAAGGGATTGATTCTAAGCTACGGGGAATCCACTGAAACCCTGGTTTGAACTCTGGGGGCTTGGCTCACTACCACTGTCGGAGTAATTGGCCACGGGTAGGCTCACCCGAGACCCAGAACCTTTCAAGACATCAGGGCCCGCTTCGCCCCTCAAGAATCCCAAGACAGAAGGGCCGCCCCTGGGAGTCGGCTATAGCACCACCAACTACCCACTCGCGGCCGAATCCCAGAGACGGCTATGAAAGGAGCCGACTCCCAGCTGGCGGCTTCAAGAGAAGCCGACTATGGGGAGTCGGCCCGCGACTCCACCACCTCATGCCCTCGCGAGGAGGGACGGGACGGGGTGTGGCCTCAGAATGGGCCACACCTGCCCCTTACCAAGGGCAGGCATGGCCACAGTGCGTCGTACTAACGGAGATCTCCGTCCGGCGCGGCACTGTTGCCATGCCAGCCCTGACATCAGCCCCATGGGGCGGAACCCTGTGCCCACGTTGGCCTGCCTGTACGATCCAGAGGCGGCGGGTCCCGCTGGTCAGCGGGGGTACAGAAGACGGCGAGGGCACCACAAGACGAACCCCGTGGGAGTCGGCCGGCTCCTCCCACGGGCCCCGCACGCCATTAACCAGACAAGATGGGGAATGGCAACAGTGATCGCCCGCCAGGCGGCGGTACTGTTGCCATGACCCCATGACCAAGCCAGCATCATTAGAAGCGTGGATGCAGTAATCCGCAGCCGGTGAGACCCGCCCGCGGCGGACAAGGCTGTCGGCTCCGTACCAGACCCATCAGCAGGGCCCACCAGTCGGCAGGCCCGAGTAGTCGGCGGAGAGGACGGCGACCTGAGAGACAGGCGGCTGGGACCCGCGCCCAGCCGGATTACCATTGTACCCCCGGGGGGTAGGCCTATATAAACCCCCCGGGGCACCCATGCAAAGGGTTCGATTCTTTAGACACTAGACCAGAGAGCACAAGGGGGAGGGAGCTAGCCTTGCCTTCTCCTACCTCCCAGAAACAACTCAAGGAGCAACTTTGTACACTTATTGCCATAGTGATCATGCGGAGACCCCGCAGAGCAGCAGTAGGGGTGTTATCTCCTCGGAGAGCCCTGAGGCTGGGTAAGATTCGCCGGCGTGCATGTCTACGCCTCATCCCGCTTCCAGGCACCGGCGACGTTCTACTCGCCCCCACCATGATAAGCCATCCTTTGGCATATGTCGCATCCAACCCCCGACATTTGGCGCCCACCATGGGGCGAGGTGCACCGTCGTCCGGAGACCTGTTCTGGACGGGAACCCTTTTCCTCCCTGGCAAGCGCAGCCAGCCCGGCACGCCCGAGGGAGTCTGCGCCGACGCGCTGCGCGATGCTGAGACCGCCTGCGCGGCCAGCTGCCTCGCCGAACTTATCGACGAGGTTCGCCTCTCCGACGAGCCTGCATCCGACGCAGGCACCAGCGGCCCCGAGAGCCTTCTCGCGGGCCTCCTCGACGAACTCCACGTTGCCGGCGAGCCTGCTGCTGACCTGGAGTCCGTAGGCTCCACCGACCCGATGCTGGTCGACTCCGACACCGCGTCGCTTGACGCGTTTCCCACCAACGTGGTGGTCTACGACGAGCCGCTCCCTCGCGCGGAGAGCGGCAGAAGCACCGTCACAGAAGTGCTCGTCATCAGCCATGGCGAGCACTCCGACGGAGGAGCTCATGACCCGCTCGATGCGGCACTGCAAGACCTAGATGCGCTCATTCCAGAGGACGCTGACGCCGAGACACTGGAGGCGTGCCGCCTCCAGCTCGTCGAAGGCGCAAAGAAGCTGGCAAGCATGAGGCGCTTGTCAGAGGCCTACCAACGTGAGATGGATCGCGCTGTGGGCGGCTCGCCGGCCCCAACGGGGCCTAGCCGCCTAGGCGCGGTCCGGCAGCGCGGTGCGGACATCGCCAACATGTTCGGGGCCAATCGCCCCGTATATGCCACGCCCGCTGAGAACATCCGAGCCACCCAGGCGGCGGCAGAAGAGTTGGACAACCTCGAGGCGAAGAGCGCCGACTGATGACAGAGCGAGTCCAGCGACTCCTCGACGCGGCTGCCGCACTGAGGCGCCGCAGCAACAGAACGATGACCTGCTACCCTGCCGAGATCAAGGCGCGACGTCTCGGATGCCGACTGGCGGCGTCCGCGGAAGGAAAGATAAGGATCCGGCTGCTAGTCGCAGTCGGACTCACATCTCCATTGAGCGCGACCAAGATGGCCGCCCGAGAGCAGTGGAACGGCGGGACGACTATGTGCCTCCTCCACCCCGCAGAGAAAGGCGAGTCTCCCCCCCACCCGTTGAGAATCCGACTCTCAGAGGCCGCCTCGGCCGCCGAGAAGGAGTCGGAGAGAATGATGCCCGCCACCGGATCGACCGACTCCATCGATCCCTGGCGCTGGAAGAAGAAGACGAGTTGGGTCCACCGTGTTTCGGCCCCCGCATCCGAGATGAGCCCTTTCCCAAAGGGTTCACTCTCCCCAGAGATACTCCCAAGTACACCGGCTCTGTGAAGCCGGAAGATTGGCTGGTTGACTACTCCACTGCCGTCAGCATAGCAAACGGCAACAAGCGAGTTGCCGTGAAATACGTTCCACTCATGCTCCAGGGCACGGCCCGGACATGGTTGAATAGCCTGAAACCCCGCAGCATCAATAGCTGGGTCGACTTCACCGAGGCTTCCGTCCGCAACTTCACGAGCACGTACAAGCGACCTCCCAAGCCTCGCCAGCTCTCCTTGTGCATGCAAGGCCCCAACGAGTCGACTCGCGACTACCTCACCCGTTGGGCCGAGCTCCGAAACTCCTGCGAGGGCGTGCACGAGGTGCAGGCCATCGAGTACTTCACCACCGGGTGCCGAGAAGGCACCCTCCTCAAGCACAAGCTCCTCTGCGACGAGCCAGAGACCCTGGACGAACTGCTGATCATAGCAGAAAAGTACGCCACAGCCGACTCTTCCATGAAGACGGAGATCCAAGTCAGCACGACTGGCAAGGTGGCCCCTCAGGCTCCCAGAACTCCGGCCAGAGACACTGGTCGGCGGCAACAGCAGAATGACCTCAAGCGCAAGGCCCCGCAGCCGGTTTCCAGTAGCCGGCAGGTGGCGACAGTCGAAGACCAACAGCCAGAGGGGCAGCCTCCGCCCAAGCGGTAGAAGGGCGGCAAGTCCAACTGGTTGCCGGCTTTCTCCTACGAGCAAACTCTAGATGGTCCCTGCAAGTTCCACAGCGGCGCGAAGCCGTCGAACCACACCACCCGGAAGTGCCACTGGCTCACCCGGATTGCCAAGGGAGACGACCTGATGCCTCCTCCGCCTGCTGGGCAGCCGCCTCCGCCTCCACCCTAGCAGCCGGCTGTCAGGCCAGTCGGCGCAGTACAAGACGAGTACCCAGAAGAGCATGGGGCCTATGTGGTGTTCACCAGTGTGGCAGACGACAAGCGCAGCAAGCGGCTGCAGCGGCAAGAAGTAAACGCAGTGGCGTCAGACACTCCAGAATTCATGCACTGGTCCGAGAAGCCTATCAGCTGGAGCAGGGCTGATCACCCAGAGGTGATGCCGAGTCCAGGTTCCTACGCCCTGGTCCTGTATGCCACCTTTGCCACTGATAGGCGGGCCGCTCGCTTCTCACGAGTTCTGATAGACGGAGGCAGCAGTATCAACATCCTGTACAAGGATACAATGGAGAAATTAGGAATCAAGCAAAGACAGCTTCAGAGCAGCCGGACTGTATTCCATGGCATTGTCCCTGGCCTTTCCTGCTCCCCAATCGGCAAGATTTTGATAGATGTCCTCTTTGGAGATAAGGATCATTTCCGCCGAGAGCCAGTCTGGTTTGAAGTGGTGGACCTCGAGAGCCCGTACCATGCACTGCTTGGCCGACCTGCTCTGGCTAAGTTCATGGCTGTCCCCCACTACGCCTACCTCAAGATGAAGATGCCGAGTTCCAAGGGGATTCTGACCATAAGCGGCGACTACAGAAAGTCGTCCGCTTGTGCGGCTGAGAGCAGTCGGCTGGCCGAGTCCCTGGTCATTGCAGCAGAGAAGCGGCTTCTTGATCGGGTTGTGGCGATGGTCGGCAAGCAGCCAGAGATGTCGCCCAACCCCAAGGAGTCGGAAGCTGAAGGCTCGTTCAAGCCAGCAAAAGAGACGAAGAAAATACCCTTGGACCCAGAGCACCCGGAGAGGTACGCTGTCATAGGTGCAAAACTTGACAGCAAATAGGAAGGCGAGCTCGTCGATTTCCTCCGTGAGAATCGGGACATCTTTGCATGGTCCCCCAAAGACATGCCGGGTGTACCGACGGAATTCGCCGCACAAGTTACATGTCCGGTCTGATGTGAAGCCCGTCAGGAAGCCCTTGCGCCGCCTGTCAGAAGAGAAAAGAAGAGTTGTTGGAGAGGAGATCGCCCGACTCCTTGTAGCCGGCTTTATCATGGAAGTGTTTTTTCCAGAGTGGCTAGCGAACCCAGTCCTAGTACTGAAGAAGAACAAGCAGTGGCGGATGTGTATTGACTACACGAGCCTCAACAAAGCTTGCCCCAAAGACCCGTTTGCTTTGCCGAGAATCGATCAGGTGATAGACTCCACAGCCGGATGCGAGCTGTTGAGCTTCTTAGATGCCTATTCAGGGTATCACCAGATCAAGCTGGACCCGGCAGACAGACTGAAGACCGCCTTCATCATGCCGTTTGGAGCCTTCTGCTACCTGACCATGACGTTCGACTTGAGGAACGCCGGCGCCACCTTTCAGCGTTGCATGCAGAAGTGCCTCCTCAAGCAACTCGGCAGAAACGCCCACGTCTACGTGGATGATGTGGTGGTGAAGACGGAAAAGCGCGGGACTCTGCTGGAAGACCTCAAGGAGACCTTTGAGAATCTGCGCCGATTCCAGATCAAGCTTAACCCCGAGAAGTGCATTTTCGGAGTACCAGCCGGCTAGCTTCTCGGCTTCCTGGTCTCTGAACGCAGCATAGAGTGCAACCCTGTGAAGATCAAGGCCATCGAGAGGATGGAGGTACCCAGCCGACTGTTGGATGTGCAGAAGTTCACTGGCTGTCTGGCATCCATCAGCCGTTTCATCAGTCGGCTGGGCGAGAAAGCTCTCCCCTTGTACCAGCTCATGAAGAAGACCAATTTTTTCGAATGGAACCACAAGGCGGACGAGGCTTTTCTCCAGCTGAAGAAGATGTTGGTTACTCCCCCTGTGTTGGCGGCTCTGACTCCCAAAGAGCCCATGCTCCTGTACATCGCCGCCACCAGCCGAGTAGTCAGCACAGTCATCGTAGTTGAGCGCAAGGAGGAAGGCAAGGCACTACCTGTCCAGAGACTGGTATATTACATGAGCGAAGTGCTGTCGACCTCCAAGCAGAACTACCCCCATTACCAGAAGATGTGTTATGGCGTGCACTTCGCCGCCAAGAAGCTGAAGCCTTATTTCCAAGAGCATCCAATCACTGTGGTCTGCACAACCCCAATAGCCGAGATCATCGGCAGCCGAGATGCGTCTGGCCAAGTGGCCAAATGGGCCATAGAGTTGGCCCCCTACACGATCTACTATCAGCCCCGCATCGCCATCAAGTCGCAAGCACTGGCTGACTTCCTCGTCGACTGGGCCGAGACCCAGTACCAGCGGCCAGCGCCCGACTCCACCCATTGGCGGATGCATTTCGACGGCTCCAAGATGCGCACCGGCTTGGGAGCCGGCATTGTTCTCACTTCTCCTAAAGGCGACAAGCTCAAGTATGCGCTACAGATCCACTTCGCCGCCTCCAACAACGTCGCCGAGTACGAAGCTGTCGGCGTTCTGGGAACGGGGGTCCCCAGACTTGCCTGCCTGTGGCCTGCGGCGTGGCTCAAATGGGGCCCAGCGTGGCCCATGTTCATCAGCACAAGGCTCAAGACCCTCGCGAGGGGCCAAGCCCCTCGCGAGGCGGACGACATGGCGCTTCCTCAAGCACGGCCTCCTCAGGCTGGCTCGCGAGGAGGCGGAGAGATCAAGGCAGGTACCTCACGAGGTGCCCATGACGCAAGCCATGACGACCAAGGGTGCCAGGCGGGCGCTAGCCCGCGCAGCGTCTCCCTTTCCTCTTTGGTGCAAAGGGGGCAAGCGCAGGCGAGAGGATCAAGCAAAGGCACCCATTTCGGTGCAATGAGACCAAGACCGGTCCAACGGCGGGAAGGAGGTCACCATGGAGCCCAGGACGGCGTCACCACAGGGCCTTTGGCAGGCGAAGACCAACTTTAGTCAGGATAAGTGTACCACATGTTCCCCTTCGAATTGGCCAATTGTTGGCGCCCTTCCCGCTCAATATTTGGGAAGAGGCCCAGGGCCTTTGCCTATAAATAGGACTAGCCACCCCCAGGGTAGAGGCATCGAATCGAGTACCAAGACACGGGATTCAGTATCTAGAGTCATCTAGAGAGAGAGAGAAGGGCGATCGAACTCCTCCTAGCAGTTCATCCCCCAGGCCAAGAACAGACCCTCGCGAGGCTGTTCTACCTTGTAGTGTTCATCATGACCAGCCCAAGAGGCAATCCACCACACCACACTGGAGTAGGGTATTACACCGCATCGGTGGCCCGAACCGGTATAAACTCTGTGTCTCTTGTGTTGTTCTTCTCGTAGTTAGTTCTTTGCGAGACGGAGAGGTAGAGGGCACGATCTCCGCGCGCACCCCAGAGTTCGAACCTTAAGGGTCTGCCGGAACCCGTGATCCGACATTTTGGCGCGCCAGGTAAGGGTGCGCTGGAATCTGTCTTCCACCGCTCCGCTCTCCTCCGACCGTCGCATCCATGTCTGACGCTCGTCGGCCCCGCGCCGAGCGCCGGGCCGCCATCACTTCCCGCGTCGTCCAGACGGCCCCCGTCGGTGGGCGTCCTCGCCGTTCCCCATCGCCCGCCGTCAACGCTGCCACCGGCCCGGCGGGGAACGAGCAGCAAGCATCCTCTCCGCACCCGTCCGTGCGGCGAGATGGCCACACCGCCACTCCGTCGCTCACCCCGGCCGGTTCTTCGTCGCACGCGCTTCGCGCACCCTTGGAGGCTCGAGCCGCGCTCATCGCGGCGAACGAGCTCCTGCGCTACCGCCCCGTCGACGACGTCTACGAGGAGTGGCTCGACCGCGTCGCCGAGCTCGTCCGCGCCGCAGGGGGCTCTCCCGCGCCCTCCGCACCGCTGCGCCGCACCCCGTCCCGCGTGGGCAATGAAGCCCCGGGGGTATTCCAGCCGCATCCTTTCCAAGAAGATGACATGGCCCCAAGGCGCGTAGCTCCTGGGCGGAACCCGCTCGGTCATGCGCCGACCCAGCAGGAACGGAGCTGCCAAGAAGTCCCGCGACCTCAAGAGGCCGCCCGGGCGCTCCCAGCTCCGGTTCGCCGAGACCCCGCTCCGGCTTCGTCGCGTCAAGACCCCGTGCTGCTCCCAGCTGCAGCGCAAGGGGACCCACAAGGCCAAGCTCTCCCTCAACCAAAACCTCGCGCGGCCACCGCTGGCTACCGCGCCTACACCGCCGAGCTGCGCGGACTCGCGTGGCCCGGCAAGTTCAAACCGGACCTGCCCCCTCGCTACGATGGCACGACTCATCCCACAGAGTTCCTCCAGCTTTACGAGCTGGGAATCGAAGCAGCCAGCGGGGACGAAAAGGTCATGGCGAACTGGTTCCCCATGGCGCTGAAGGAAGGTGCTCGCACTTGGCTCCTGAACCTGGCCCCAGGCACGATCTCCTCCTGGGACCAGATGCGTACTCGCTCCATCGCCAACTTCCAAGGTACCCGCGACCGGCCTCCCGCCGTGAGTGACATGCGCCGCATCAAGCAGCAACCTGGGGAGACCCTGCAAAAGTACATCCAGCGCTTCAACAGTGCGCGCCTCAAGATCCCCAGGGTGTCCGAGGAAGCCATCATTTTGGCCTTCTCCGATGGCGTGCGCGACGTCAAGATGAAGGAGGAGTTGGCGATGCATGAAGACCTCTGCACCTCCCTGGAGCTGTTCAACCTGGCGACCAAGTGCGTCAGGGCTGAGGAGGGACGCCTCTCCCTCCTCGAGCCGCCTGCCGCAGACCCAGAAGAGAAGAAGCCCAAGGCCAAGGACGTGAAGCGCAAGGGGGCTGCCGTGCTCGCGGCAGAGCCGGACACCAAGCGGGGCAAGGATCTGCCCGAATCCTCCAGGGGCAGCCGGTACTGTGTGTACCACGACCTCCACACCCACAACACAATGAATGCCAAGAACTCCGTGCCGTGCGAGAAGGAAGAGTCGGCCGTCGCCCTGACCGTGCTGACCGGGGCTACGGCCGAGGAGGAGGAAGGAACCCGGGACGCTGGGAAGGTCGTGGCCCATGTCAAGGCTGGCGTGACCAACCTCGCGAGGACCGCTGGCGTGACCCGCCTCGCGAGGGGGACTGGAGGGATCAGCCTCGTGAGGATCGCCCTCATGGCAACCCAGGCCTGCCGCCGTTGCCGCCTCAGCCAAGAAGGAACGAAGACCGCCACCAAGACGAGGGGGATGGGGGCTTCCAGGAGCCTCGCGCCATCGCCTGCATCCTGGGTGGCGCTCAAGCCCCAGCCTCTCAACGTATCTTCAAGCAGTTTGCTTGCGAAGTGAATGCAGTTCTCCCCAAGCTCGAAGCAACGCGTCCCCTCAGGTGGTCGGCCTGCACCATCACATTCAGCTCAAGTGCGCGGCCACGGCCGGAGTCCTGCCAATGCTTTGTTCCCCAGTCATCAGCAACGTTCTGGTCACCAGGACCCTCATCGACGGAGGGGCAGGGCTCAACGTCTTGTCCGTGGAAACATTCAACAACCTCGAAGTGACCTATGACCAGCTTCAGCCAACCAAGCCCTTCTTCGGAGTCACCGATGGTTCCACAGTCCCGATCGGGCAGGTCCGCCTCCCAGTCACCTTCGAGGCCCGCAACAACTATCGCACCGAGCTCATCGACTTTGACGTCGCCCACATCCGCCTGCCGTACAATGCCATCCTCGGGTACCCGACGCTGGCCAAGTTCATGGCCGTGACTCACCATGGCTACAACGTCCTCAAGATGCCAGGAAGCGGCGGCGTCATTGTCGGCGTTCTGGGAACGGGGGTCCCCAGACTTGCCTGCCTGCGGCCAGCGGCGTGGCTCAAATGGGGGCCCAGCGTGGCCCATCTTCATCAACACGAGGCTCAAGACCCTCGCAAGGGGCCAAGCCTCGCGAGACGGACGACATGGCGCTTCCTCAAGCACGGTCTCCTTAGGCTGGCTCGCGAGGAGGCGGAGAGATCAAGGCGGGTACCTCACGAGGTGCCCATGACGCAAGCCATGACGACCAAGGGTGCCAGGCGGGCGCCAGCCCGCGCAGCGTCTCCCTTTCCTCTTTGGTGCAAAGGGGGCAAGAGCAGGCGAGAGGATCAAGCAAAGGTACTCATTTCAGTGCAAAGAGACCAAGACCAGTCCAACGGTGGGAAGGAGGTCACCATGGAGCCCAGGACGGCGTCACCACAGGGCCTTTGGCAGGCGAAGACCAACTTTAGTCAGGATAAGTGTACCAGATGTTCCCCTTCAAATTGGCCAATTGTTGCGCCCTTCCCGCTCAATATTTGGGAAGAGGCCCAGGGCCTTTGCCTATAAATAGGACTAGCCACCCCCAGGGTAGGGGGAGGGAATAGAACGGGATCAAGTACCAAGAAACCAGCTAGAACGTAGCAACACACTCAGAGAGAGAAGGGCGATTGAACTCCCCCAACAGTTCATCCCCTAGCCAAGAGCAGACCCTCGCGAGGCTGTTCTTCCCTGTACTGTTCTTCATCATCAGCCCAAGAGGCAATCCACCCACCACACTGGAGTAGGGTATTACACCGCATCGGTGGCCCGAACCAGTATAAACCCTGTGTCTCTTGTGTTGCTCTTCTCGTAGTTAGTTCTTTGCGAGACGGAGAGGTAGAGGGCACGATCTCCGCGCGCACCCCAGAGTTCGAACCTTAAGGGTCTGCCGGAACCCGTGATCCGACAGTCATCACGGTGCCATGTCAAGAGAAGGATGCAGTGTGTACCCTGGAGCGAGCCTTTGAGGCCGCGTCACTAGAAGACCCAGATCGCGGAAGCAGGAGGCTTCCTGAAACCACCCCCAAGAAGAAGAAGACAATGTCAGGCTCAGCCCCTCACGAGGCAGGCCCTTCAAGGCCCACGTCTGCCCAGGGGGATCCTCCCTCAATCGCATAGGAAAGCGCGCCCGACGCCCTCCTCAGGCAGGGCTCGGGGGCTCTCACCTGGAGGGCCACCGACCTAGCCAAGGTCACGAGGGAGGCGCTTGGGCACCATGTGGAGGCGTGCTTCGAGGCACGTTTCCCTCGAAAGGAAGCCAGGGAAAGAAGGTCAGACCAACAGGAGTTTGTTAACAAGGCCACTCAAGAACTACAGGAGTCAAGGATCATAAGAGGTTGCCGTTGCCAACCAGCTGTGGCTCCCCATCCAGGCGAGGATGGTGGGCTGCGCGTCTGCGTCGATGTACCGGGGCTCATTCAGATCGCCAAGGCGGAGTGCCTCTGGCCCTCACAAGTGGGGCGCTGTGGAGGACCACCCCACAGCTATGTTCGCATGCCTTATGGCCTGCCGAGCGTGGCTGCGGCGTACCAGCGCATCATGAGGAGCATCTTGGAGGCGCAAGAAGACAGGTGTTCCACAGCCCTAGCGGAGATGGAGGCTGCTCACGATGAGCCACCAGTACCCCCGGAGCCTCCCGAGGCCCCTGGGCCTGGGGGCTCGTGAGGATCGGCTTCTGCAGCCCACCGAGTCTGCTGCACCAACGCCACTGCACCGACGACATCTTCAGGTGACATCTTTCAAGTTTCATTCCCAGCTGGGAGCGCCCTCCCAGGGTTGCGTCATTCCCAGGCCGCGTGGGTCCGTCCCTGTGGCATGTATCCCTGTTTATCTTTTCAGTCGCTAGCTTGCTTTGCTGGGGGCGCCCCTCGGGCTGCATCATCCCCAGGCCACTCGGGCTAGGCCCAGCGGCATGTATCCCTTCCGCGTTTATTTCCAATTATGCATCATGCTTGATTACTTGATGCCGTCCACGGCACCTTTTCTTCTTCATGTCGACCACTTGCACGTTAAAGGGGGGGGGGGGGTGCCTGAGCATCGCGACTCAGGGCTCTTACTGGCTCTCCAGCCCTCACCCTCTGGCCTTGTCCACGGCATCGTGACCTGGCATACCAGCGACGGCTGAGACAAGCTCGAGGGCCGGGACCCGAGGACGTAGAGTGCCGGCATCTAACCAGATTTTGCAGGAACACATCTCAAGATACGGCCCAGTGCCAGGCGCAACCCGCCTAGAGGTAGGGCCTCGTGAGTCCCGCGCTGGCTCACGGGTGCCCTGGTACACCTCACCTACTCCAACCAACGAGCTCTTGAGCGACTAACGATCAACTGATAACTGCCATGGCAGCCCCATCTTCTTTCTGTAATGAATCTGAAGGATCCTTAGAGGAAGCTGTGCTAGCCAAAGCCCTCACGGCGTTTCCTTCACCCTCACCCACGCAAACCGCTTACACGTTAAAGGGGGGGGGGTGCCTGAGCATCGCGACTCAGGGCTCCTACTGGCTCTCCAGCCCTCACCCTCTGGCCTTGTCCACGGCATCGCGACCTGGCATACCAGCGACGGCTGAGACAAGCTCGAGGGCCGGGACCCCAGGACGTAGAGCAGAAAGGGGGGCAGAGGCGAGGGAGAAGGGGCACGCGAGGACCTCGTCAAGCAACTCCTTTCAAATTACCCCCGGACCCGACGACGCGCTGGGGGCAATCCCCGATTCTCAAGATAAGTCACCATCCAAAGCGTTGGCTACCGTGGCACTACCCCCGCACCTAAAGCGACTCCGTACTAGCGACGTTGCTAGTCTTTCTCACCAAGCGACGGCTGCTTGGGCGCCAAAGGGGCTCTTACCGGACCCCGGGTCACTCACCTCCTGGCCTTGACCACGACATCGCGACCTGGCATACAGCGACGGCTGACGCCGCCTTGGGACTGGAACCTGTCGACGCAGAGCACCAAGCCCTCGCGAGGTGCGAAAGGGAGGACCGAACTATGACGGAATTTGCGATTCGCACAGATCCATAGCAAGGGTTACATATTAACAACAAGGATCACAACTGCCTTACAAGCCCCTATGGGGCACAATGTGATTCCTCGCAGGGAACGGATCATAAAGGGTGCTAACTACACGCGCCCTTGCAAAAGATGCCATCATCAACAGTGGGCCGTCGAGCACCGGCGCCAACCCCATCCAGATCAGGACCGGTGGCGACCAAGCGAGCCTGCCCTGCTCCGGGAGCGGCGTTGTCTCGTAGGCTCGTAGCTGTCGTCGCTCGTCTCCGGTGTCGCGAAGACCTCACTGGGATCGCTGGATCCTCCGGCGCTCCCGTCGGTTGTGGAGCTGTCCAGGGGGCGGTTGGCAGGCCCAGCCCTCGCCATAGCGAGGTCCTGGCCGCCTCCCCCGGGGCAGCACTCCAGCCGGCGACCGTTCGCGTCGAAGACCTTGAAGAACATCATCGAAGCGCCGTCGTACTCCAGGTGGATCATGAGGGCGCCCCTCGTTCTGCAGCACCGAGCGATTTCGCCCCAGCCGCGAGTCATGTAGACCTCGCCCGAGGCAGTGATCGCGACCTCTGCCTCGGTCGCAGGAGTGCTGCAGTCGGCGTGCTGCAGCCACAGCTCCAGGAGTCTTCCCCACGGGAAGACGGAGACGAAGAAGGGAGGAAAGCGAATCCAAGTCCGCGGAGGCATGGCGGAGTGGAGCACGAGCTCACGGGAGGAGCCCTCAGCGTGGACTCCAGGAGGAACGACCCACACCTTCGTGACCCTCCGGCACCAGCGACGGCGCTGGCCGAGGGGATCGACATCTCCTCTTCCAAGGCCCTCGGCGTGGGCATACAAGGGAAGCGGGAACCCCGGCGGAGGCCGCTCGTACCAAGGCCTCAGCACCACCAGGCGGTTCTCCTCATCTCGGTCGCGCAAGGCAGGTCGTTTCTTCGGCGGGAGCGGGTCAGGTCCCTCTTGAGGAGCCTTTCCCCTCTCCGCTGCAGAGAACCGGCGAATCGGAGCCATCATGGCAAGGCGGAGCAAGAATCAAGGTGAAGGAGAAAGCAAGGGGAGATGGACTGGAAGGGCACGCGCGGTGCCGCATTTATAGCCGGCGGAGGCCAACCATCGGCCTCCACGATCACAGGTAATCATGACACGATTTGCATGCAGGGACTTGTCCAATCCGCGCGATCGTCGAGGCGTCGTGGGGAAGCGGAGACGCCCACGTCCAATCAACTGCCACGCGGCGCCCAAGGCCGCAGGCTGTTAGGGCCCGCGGCGCTTCGCCCTTGCCCTTTCACCCCTCGGCACGGCCAAGTCCATGCGCGCCTTGGGCCCGGGGGCTACTGTCGGCGTTCTGGGAACAGGGGTCCCCAGACTTGCCTGCCTGCGGCCTGCGGCGTGGCTCAAATGGGGGCCCAGCGTGGCCCATCTTCATCAGCACAAGGCTCAAGACCCTCGCGAGGGGCCAAGCCCCTCGCGAGGCGGACGACATGGCGCTTCCTCAAGCACGGCCTCCTCAGGCTGGCTCGCGAGGAGGCGGAGAGATCAAGGCGGGTACCTCACAAGGTGCCCATGACGCAAGCCATGATGACCAAGGGTGCCAGGCGGGCGCCAGGCCGCGCAGCGTCTCCCTTTCCTCTTTGGTGCAAAGGGGGCAAGCGCAGGCGAGAGGATCAAGAAAAGGCACCCATTTCGGTGCAACGAGACCAAGACCGGTCCAGCAGCGGGAAGGAGGTCACCATGGAGCCCAGGACGGCGTCACCACAGGGCCTTTGGCAGGCGAAGACCAACTTTAGTCAGGATAAGTGTACCAGATGTTCCCCTTCGAATTGGCCAATTGTTGGCGCCCTTCCCGCTCAATATTTGGGAAGAGGCCCAGGGCCTTTGCCTATAATTAGGACTAGCCACCCCCAGGGTAGAGGCATCGAATTGAGTACCAAGACACTGGATTCAGTATCTAGAGGCATCTAGAGAGAGAGAGAAGGGCGATCGAACTCCTCCTAGCAGTTCATCCCCCAGGCCAAGAACAGACCCTCGCGAGGCTGTTCTACCTTGTAGTGTTCATCATCACCAGCCCAAGAGGCAATCCACCACACCACACTGGAGTAGGGTATTGCACCGCATCGGTGGCCCGAACTAGTATAAACTCTGTGTATCTTGTGTTGTTCTTCTCGTAGTTAGTTCTTTGCGAGACGGAGAGGTAGAGGGCACGATCTCCGCGCGCACCCCAGAGTTCGAACCTTAAGGGTCTGCCGGAACCCGTGATCCGACAGAAGCGCTCATTCATGGGCTCCGGCTTGCCAAAGAACTTGGCATCCGCCGGATCCTGTGTTATGGCGACTCCGACTTGGCGGTCCAGCAGTCATCTGGCGACTGAGACGCCAAGGACGCAAACATGGCAAGCTACCGCTTCCTCGTAAAGCAACTCAACGGATATTTCGAGGGGTGCGAGTTCCTCCATGTGCCAAGAAACGACGACAACCAAGCAGATACTTTGGCACGAATCGGCTCCACTCACCAAGCAATACCATCCGGCGTCGCTCTTCAGCGCCTCCTCAAGCCGTCAATCAAGCCTTCACCAGAGTCAGATTCCATTTTTGTGCCGACTCCCCCTGAAGAAGCCGGATCCGGCTCAAGAGCCCAAGCAGACGGCGCAAAAACCCTTGCAGACGACTCCAAGAACGCCGCAGTCAAAGGCGGCCCGGGGACTTCAGAACTCGGCCCGGGGACTGCGGCGACCAGAGAAAAGACTCCAGAACTCGGTCCGGGGACTGCACCAGTCGGTCCGAGGACTTCATCGATCCAGCAAGCGGCCGCGGACTCCAGCCCGCAGCCTCCCAGCCCAGCCGCCCTCGTCCAAGTCGCAGTTCTGGCAGTTGAAGAGATAGCAGCACCCTCATGGGCCCAGCCCATCCTCAAATTCCTGGTGAACAAGGAGCTACCAACTGATGAAACCTTGGCTCGGCAAGTACAACGCCGAGTGGCAGCATACACCATAATCAACAGAGAGCTGGTCAGGCGCAGCATCACTGGTGTCTACCAGCGCTGCGTCGAGCCGGAGCAAGGCCAAGCAATTCTCAGAGACATCCATCAAGGCGAGTGCGGCCACCATGCGGCCTCAAGAGCACTCGTCGCCAAAGCTTTCTGGCATGGTTTCTTCTGGCCGACTGCCCTAGAAGAAGCCAAAGAGTTGGTCCAGAAATGCAAGGAGTGCCAGAAGTTCCGCTCTAAGCCACATCAGCCGGCTTCAGCGCTCAAGACTATCCCCATCGCCTGGCCCTTTGAAGTTTGGGGCCTGGACATGGTGGGACCCTTCAAGACGGCACGAGGCGGCCTAACTCACTTGCTTGTCGCGGTGGACAAGTTCACCAAGTGGATAGAAGTAAAGCCCATCAAGAAGTTGAATGGTCTGACTGCCGTGACTTTCATCTCCGACATCACAATTCGGTACGGCATACCGCACAGCGTCATCACCGACAACGGCACCAACTTTGCCAAAGGCGTTTTGGCCCATTTCTGCGCGACGCAGGGCATCCGACTGGACTTAGCGTCCATTGGCCATCCACAGTCAAACGCCCAGGTGGAGCGGGTGAATGGCCTCATCCTATCTGGCATCAAGCCTCGCCTGGTTGAACCGCTGGAGCGTTCGGCCGGCTGTTGGCTTGACGAGTTGCCAGCCGTCCTCTGGAGTCTGCGCACGACTCCAAATAAGTCGACCGGCTTCACGCCCTTCTTCCTCGTCTACCGTGCTGAAGCCGTCATCCCAACGGATATAGAGTTCGACTCCCCACGAGTCATGATGTATACCGCGGAAGAAGCAGAAGAAGCGCGACAAGATGGCGTCGATCTGCTGGAAGAGGGCCGGCTGTTGGCACTCAGTCGATCCAGCATCTACCAGCAGAACCTACACCGCTACTACAACAGGAAGGTCAGGACGAGATCTTTCCAAGAGGGCGACCTTGTGCTCCGGCTGATCCAGCAAACAGCCGGCCAGCACAAGCTGTCGGCGCCTTGGGAAGGCCCCTTCATCATCAGCAAAGTGCTGGGCAACGACTCCTACTACCTGATCGACGCTCAGAAGCCCCAAGCACGCAAGAGGGACGACTCCGGCAAAGAGACGGAACGACCATGGAGCGCAAATCTTCTCCGAAGATTTTACAGTTGATGCAGTATGTACCACACTACCCTTTTGTATTGAAGTACCAAGACTTTGGGCCCCCCGAGACGAACTCGGGGACTGCCCCTTTTGTTATATGTATGATAAGTATTACGTCTCCGAGTATGCTATTCTTTATGCCGCTTGGCACCGGGCTCGACTAGTCGGCCCGGGGAGTCGCCGTCTTGCGCTATGAAAACGCTTCCCGCAGTCGGACAAGTAGTGTTTGGCGCCTAAGCTCGCAGCTCGCAGAGCGATTGTCTGGTGGGAAGGAGTAAGGAAGAATGGGCGCCCACACGAAAAATGGCTAAGGACTCAAAGCATAAACATAGCTCGAGCCGGCTTTCCAGCTGCTCCTCGCAAATCCGACTCTAGAGTAGTCGGCTTGCCGTTTCCTATCCGACTTGCTGAGAAAACTCTAGAATGACTAAGTACTTGCCTTCCCAAAGTAGCCAAGTATTTGATCGAGCGGCAGTCCGACTGGCAAAGGCGGCATCTAAGGGAAGGCGACAAAGGAAAAAGCCAAAAGAGCAATAAGCAAGAAATGATAGAACATCGATAAATATTTACATAACATAGGCCCTTGGCCGAATCCTCAAACGGAGGTTCAAAGTACACCCCGCGGGTGGAATTGTGCGAATTAACAAAGTTCTTCAAGAAGCTACTAAAGTAGATAAATAAGGACAAGGCGGCGGCCTATGAAGCAGCAGACGGGTTTGGAGGCTCGGAGGAGATGGCGGTGTCGGACGTTGGGGCGGCCGGCTGAGCAGTCTCGGCTTGACCGCCTCCAGCGGCAGTCGGCTCGGTTGGGCGCGACTCGTTGCTGGAGGCTCGGTCGAGCTGAGGCTGATCGCCCGCTCCGTCTTCTGACGCCTCCATCTCGCCTCCGGCCTCCGCCTCGCCTCCTTCCTCGGCACTGGAGCCGATCACCTCCGCCGAGTCCTCGTCGTAGTCCGGGTTCATCCCAAACCACTCTGGCGGTGCCTCCTCGCCGTTGTCAGCCCGCTTAGGAATGAAGACGTTGGTATCAGCGTACTCAGCGATCGCCGCAGCGCGTTTGACAAGGGCATCCTCCACGGCTGCCAGCTCCGCTGGGCCTTGGCCCGGAGCATGGCCAGCTGGTCCAGGTCCAAGTCTGGATACCACGCCTTGACGAACTCCAAGGCCTGGCGCGCTCCAGCCCGTGCCGAGGAGCCTTTCCAAGCCTCCAGACGGCCTGCTGTAACCTCCAGCCAGTCGACAATCTGACTAGGAGTGCGCAGAATCGGCATGTCTGGCCACAAGGCAGCAATCGCCTGGGCACCAACACGTTGAAGCCGACACAGCATCCGGTGAGCCGGTCACAGGCAAGCCTCGATGCTCAGAAGCTGCTCATCAAGGGTCCTAGGGGCATTGGCGGCAACCTCCTCGCCAGCTGCTCTCCGCGCCTCGCGATCGGCCTCGATGGCTTGAGTGGCAGCTTGCGTATGGCCCGAGAAGAAGTCTGCCGACACGAAAAAGAAGCAAGTTAGAAAAAGTAAGAGTCGGCTCGACCTGCAGTCGGTGGCTCGAAGAAAGAGAGTAAAGAAAACTTACCATCAACGATATCCTCAATCTCATGGAAGCCGGAGGTCAGCATCGCCTCTTTGTCGGTCCAGGAGGAGCGCTCGGTCTCGAACTCGGCCAGGAGTTCAGTCTCTTTCTCCTTCGCCTCCTCCTGCGCCTTCTTGAGCAGCTCCTTCTGCTCCGCCAGCTGCGCAGCCAGCAGGCCACGCTCTGTGACGAGCTTGCTGCACTCCACCTCCTTGGCACGCAAGGCGGTGTTGGCTTCGCCCAGCTGCTGCTGAAGAACGGCGTTGGCCTCTGAAGAAAGAAGAAAAAAGAAAAATAACGTAAGTCGTCAAACAATAAGGTCGCCAAGAAGATCCGGCCCGACTGCGCAGCAGTCGGCCCAAATCTTGGGGACTACAGCCCGCGGGTGCGCCAGCGCGCCCCCGCGAAGAAAGAAACTCACTCCGGCTCTCCGACAAGTCGGCAGTCCGCTTGCCCAGCTCTTCAACGTTGCGGTTGAAGACGGTGACCCGGAGGTTGTGGTAGTCCCGTGATAAGCATTTCAAACAAGAATAAGCATTTGGAACTCGCCAACAGAGTTCCAACCCGCCTGCTCAGCAGCCGGCCCGGAACTCGGGGACTACACCCAGTGGGTGCGCTGGCGCGCCCCCACAGAGAAGAGCAAGAAAAAACAAATCATAAGAAACATACCCGGACGGCCGCTCGCGATGCCATATGCGCCTTGGTGCAGTTCTGGAGGGCGTCGCCTTCGGCCCGCAGCTTCGCCTGAATGTCCAGGAGCGCCTGGTTCAGCGGGCCTGTGCCGCCTCCTCGCACCCACCCGACGGGCGCAGCGCTCGTCGCCTCGACGTCTGGGATGGCCGAGCTGGCTGCGCCGGTCTCCAGAGGGCGCGGCGCCGAAGTCGCCTTCTCCAGACGGCGACGCGTTGGCAAGGCGACTTGGAGGAGCAGATTCGCCACGGTTTCGTCTGTAGTCGACGGCACCGGTGGGTCCGCCGGCTGTTCACCTCGCGCGCTACTAGACGGCGGCGGAGGCGGTGGCGGTGGCACGGCCGTGTCCGGCGCAGGGGCCTCGCCGCTTCCCCTCTCCATGACGGGATGATCGCCGCCGGCTTCCCCAGTCCGCTCCGCGAAATCTGGAGGCTGCGCCGAGTTCAGTGGAATGACGTATAACGCCGACTGGCGGCGCGCGGCTTCTTCGGCCTGCTGTTTGGCCGCGACGGTGGCTTCGGCTCCCTCCAGCTTCTTCTGGGCGGAGGCGGCCGCCTTCTTAGCCTCCGCCTTCTCTCGGCGGGCGGCTTCGTCCTCGTCGCGCTTCTCCTGCGCGTTCTGCTCCGTCGCTTCACGGAGGTCGGCGGTGGGGTCAATGCGCCGAGTGGCGGCGGACGACTCTGTCGACCCCCTGATGGAGGCGGCGGTGACCTTCCCAAGGGTGAGAGGAGCCCTGGAACAAGGAAACATATAAAAGGACCTGGACAAAATCCACCAGAAGATAAAACAAGACAAAAGACAGAGGCACTTACCCAGAGGATAGCGGCGGCTTCTTCACTTCCTTATGGAAGCGTTGGGCCCTTGCGACCGCCTTTTCCCACTTGGTCACGGCGGCCGCCCCCTTGAACTTCTTCTCCCGGCCGCCGAGGGAACTCGGCCCGGCCCGGCGCTTCCTCGCGCCGTCCAGCCTCGATTGTTTGCGCGGGGCGACTTCCCCGTCTTCACCGGCGGGCCAGTCGGCAAAGGTGGCCGATGGACTGAGGCCGCCTTCCTCTCCTCCGCCGCCTGCCTCAGCATCAGCCTCCATCGCCGCCGCCCCCAGGTCAGGGTCATCGACGTCACTCTCCGCTCGGTCGGGGGCGAACTGGCGGGCCGGCCCCGCGGCGCCGGCCGAGGGCTGGATGAGAGGATTCTGATTCAAAAAATAAGATCAGGAGTCAGATTCGGCTACAAAGGGAAAGAAGAAGAAGAAATACAACTTACCACCGGAGGGGGGGTTGGCGCGCGAGTACGGCTCCATGCCGAACTGCCAATCCTCCGAGAGGCCGCAGTTCGCGATGAAGTTCATCGTGTCCGCCACATCCGTGTGGGGCATGTCCTTGGTGCATATCCGACTGGGGTCCCGGTGGCCGCTCATCTGACATATCAGATGAGGCCGGCTTTGGAGTGGGAGGACTCAGCGCGTCATGAAGGCGGCCAGCAAGTCGGCCCCAGTCAGACCCGCCGACTGCGTCAGCACTCGAAGTCGCGCGACGGCGGCGGTGCCAGCCGGAGTCAGCGTCTTGGCGCAGTAGGACCAGCTGGGCTGCCTTCCAGCCGGCGCGCCGGCTTTGTTAGCCGGCAGATTAACCCAGTCGCCTTCTGGGGCGACGTTCTTCACGTAGAAGTAAGAGCGCTGCCACATCTTCACCGACTTGATTAGCTGGATGCGGGGAACGGGTTGTCGGCCGTCGTTCTCCGCATCGCGATGAAGGCGCTGCACTGGGCTGGTATGCCGGCGACGTTCTCGGCGTTCTGGGAGCGGGGTTCCCCAGACTTGCCTGCCTGCAGCCTGCGGCGTGGCTCAAATGGGGGCCCAACATGGCCCATCTTCATCAACACAAGGCTCAAGACCCTCACGAGGGGCCAAGCCTCGCGAGGCGGACGACACGGCGCTTCCTCAAGCACGACCTCCTCAGGCTAGCTCGCGAGGAGGCGGAGAGATCAAGGCGGGTACCTCACGAGGTTCCCATGATGCAAGCCATGACGACCAAGGGTACCAGGCGGGCGCCAGCCCGCGCAGCGTCTCCCTTTCCTCTTTGGTGCAAAGGGGGCAAGCGCAGGCGAGAGGATCAAGAAAAGGCACCCATTTCGGTGCAACGAGACCAAGACCGGTCCAGCAGCGGGAAGGAGGTCACCATGGAGCCCAGGACGGCGTCACCACAGGGCCTTTGGCAGGCGAAGACCAACTTTAGTCAGGATAAGTGTACCAGATGTTCCCCTTCGAATTGGCCAATTGTTGGCGCCCTTCCCGCTCAATATTTGGGAAGAGGCCCAGGGCCTTTGCCTATAAATAGGACTAGCCACCACCAGGGTAGAGACACCTGATTCAGTATCGAGAGGCATCGATCAAGTACCAGGCAGCCAGAAAAGAGGCATCCAGAGAGAGAGAGAGAGAGAGAGAGAGAGAAGGGCGATTGGACTCCTCCTACAGTTCATCCCCTAGCCAAGAACTGACCCTCGCGAGGCTATTCTTCCTTGTACTGTTCTTCATCATCAGCCCAAGAGGCAATCCACCCACCACAAACTAGAGTAGGTTATTACACCACAACGGTGGCCCGAACTAGTATAAACTCTGTGTCTCTTGTGTTGTTCTTGCAGTAGTTAGATCCTTACGAGACGGAGAGGTAGAGGGCACAATCTCCGCGCGCACCCCAGAGTTCGAACCTTAAGGGTCTGCCGGAACCCGTGATCCGACATTTGGTGCGCCAGGTAGGGGTGCGCCGGAATCTGTCTTCCACTGCTCCGCTCTCCTCCGACCGTCGCATCCATGTCTGACGCTCGTCTGGCCCGCGCCGAGCGCCGGGCCGCCATAGCTTCCCGCGTCATCCAGACGGCCCCCGTCGGTGGGCGTCCTCGTCGTTCCCCGTCGCCCGCCGTCAACGCCGCCACCGGCCCGGCGGGGAACGAGCAGCAAGCATCCTCTCAGCACCCGTCCGTGCGGCGAGATGGCCGCACCGCCACTCCGTCGCTCACCCCGGCCGGTTCTTCATCGCACGCGCTTCGCGCGCCCTTGGAGGCTTGAGCCGCGCTCATCGCGGCGAACGAGCTCCTGCGCTACCGCCCCGTCGACGATGTCCACGAGGAGTGGCTCGACCGCGTCGCCGAGCTTGTCCGCGCCGCAGGGAGCTCTCCCGCGCCCTCCGCACCGCTGCGCCGCACTCGGCCCCGCGTGGGCAATGAAGCTCCGGGGGCATTCCAGCCGCCTCCTTTCCAAGAAGATGCCATGGCCCCAGGGCGCGCAGCTCCTGGGCGGAACCCGCTCCATCATGCGCCGGCCCAGCGGGAACGGAGCCGCCAAGAAGTCCCGCGACCGCAAGAGGCCGCCCGGGCGCTCCCAGCTCCGGTGCGTCAAGACCCCATGCTGCTCCCAACTGCGGCGCAAGGGGACCTGCAAGGCCAAGCTCTCCCTCAACCAAAACCTCCCGCGGCCACCGCTGGCTGCCGCGCCTACACCGCCAAACTGCGCGGGGTCGCATGGCCCGGCAAGTTCCAGCCGAACCTGCCCCATCGCTACGATGGCACAACTGATCCCACAGAGTTCCTCTAGCTTTACGAGCTGGGAATCGAAGCAGCCAGCGGGCACGAAAAGGTCATGGCGAACTGGTTCCCCATGGCGCTGAAGGAAGGTGCTCGCACTTGGCTCCTGAACCTGGCCCCAGGCACGATCTCCTCTTGGGACCAGATGCGTACTCGCTTCATCGCCAACTTCCAAGGTACCCGCGACTGGCCTCCCGCCGTGAGCGACATGCGCCGCATCAAGCAGCAACTTGGGGAGACCCTGCAAAAGTACATCCAGCGCTTCAACAGTGCGCGCCTCAAGATCCCCATGGTGTCCGAAGAAGCCATCATTTCGGCCTTCTCCGATGGCGTGCGCGACGTCAAGATGAAGGAGGAGTTGGCGATGCACGAAGACCTCTGCACCTCCCTAGAGCTGTTCAACCTGGCGACCAAGTGCGCCAGGGCTGAGGAGGGACGCCTCTCCCTCCTCGAGCTGCCTGCCGCAGACCCAGAAGAGAAGAAGCCCAAGGCCAAGGACGTGAAGCGCAAGGGGGCTGCCGTGCTCGTGGCAGAGCCGGACACCAAGCGGGGCAAGGATCTGCCCGAATCCTCCAGGGGCAGCCGGTACTGTGTGTACCACGACCTCCACACCCACAACACCAATGAATGCCAAGAACTCCGCGCCGTACGAGAAGGAAGAGTCGGCCGACGCCCTGACCGTGCTGACCGGGGCTACGGCCGAGGAGGAGGAAGGAACCCGGGACGCTGGGAAGATCGTGGCCCATGTCAAGGCTGGCGTGACCAACCTCGCGAGGACCGCTGGCGTGACCCACCTCGCGAGGGGGAATGGAGGGACCAGCCTCGTCAGGATTGCCCTCATGGCAACCCAGGCCTACCGCCGTTGCCGCCTCAGCCAAGAAGGAATGAAAACCGCCACCAAGACGAGGGGGCTGGGGGCTTCTAAGAGCCTCGCGCAATCGCCTGCATCCTGGGCGGAGCTCAAGCCCCAGCCTCTCAACGTATCTTCAAGCAGTTTGCTCGCGAAGTGAATGCAGTTCTCCCCAAGCTCGAAGCAACGCGTCCCCTCAGGTGGTCGGCCTGCACCATCACGTTCAGCTCAGCAGACCAGCTCAAGTGCGCGGCCACGGCCGGAGTCCTCCCAGTGCTTTGTTCCCCAGTCATCAGCAATGTTCTGGTCACCAGGACCCTCATCGACGGAGGGGCAGGGCTCAATGTCTTGTCCATGGAAACATTCAACAGCCTCCAAGTGCCCTATGACCAGCTCCAGCCAACCAAGCCCTTCTCCGGAGTCACCGACGGTTCCACGGTCCCGATCGGGCAGGTCCGCCTCTCAGTCACCTTCGGGGCCCGCAATAACTACCGCACCGAGCTCATCGACTTTGACGTCGCCCACATCCGCCTGCCGTACAACGCCATCCTCGGGTACCCGGCGCTGGCCAAGTTCATGGCCATGACTCACCATGGCTACAACATCCTCAAGATGCCAGGAAGCGGCGGCGTCATCACGGTGCCCTGTCAAGAGAAGGATGCAGTGTGTACCCTGGAGCGAGCCTTTCAGGCCGCGTCACTAGAAGACCCAGATCGCGGAAGCAGGAGGCTTCCTGAGACCACCCCCAAGAAGAAGAAGACAATGCCAGGCTCAGCCCCTCAGGAGGCAGGCCCTTCAAGGCCCGCGTCTGCCCAGGGGGATCCTCCTTCAATCGCATAGGAAAGCGCGCCCGGCGCCCTCCTCAGGCAAGGCTCGGGGGCTCTCACCTGGAGGGCCACCGACCTAGCCAAGGTCACGAGGGAGGCGCTTGGGCACCATGTGGAGGCGTGTTTCGAAGCACGTTTCCCTCGAAAGGAAGCCAGTGAAAGAAGGTCAGACCAACAGTAGTTCGTTAACAAGGCCACTCAAGAACTACGGGAGTCAAGGATCATAAGAGATTGCCGTCGCCAACCAGCTGTGGCTCCCCATCCAGGCGAGGATGGTGGGCTGTGCGTCTGTACCAGGGCTCAACCGGATCGCCACGGCGGAGCGCCTCTGGCCCTCACAAGTGGGGCGCTACGGAGGACCACCCCACAGCTATGTTCGCATGCCTTATGGCCTGCCGAGCGTGGCTGCGGCGTACCAGCGCCTCATGAGGAGCGTCTTGGAGGCGCAAGAAGACAGGCGTTCGACGGCCCTGTAGGAGATGGAGGCTGCTCACGAGGAGCCACCAGTGCCTCCGGAGCCTCCCGAGGCCCCTGGGCCTAGGGGCTCGTGAGGATCGGCTTCCGCAGCCCACCGAGTCTGCTGCACCAATGCCACTGCACCGACAACATCTTCAGGTGACATCTTTCAAGTTTCATTCCCAGCTGGGAGCGCCCTCCCAGGGTTGTGTCATTCCCAGGCCGCGTGGGTACGTCCCTGTGGCATGTATCCCTTTTTATCTTTTCAGTCGCTAGCTTGCTTTGCTGGGGGCGCCCCTCGGGCTGCATCATCCCCAGGCCACTCGGGCTAGGCCCAGTGGCATGTATCCCTTCCGCGTTTATTTCCAATTATGCATCATGCTTGATTACTTGATGCCGTCCACAGCACCTTTTCTTCTTCATGTCGACCACTTGCACGTTAAAGGGGGGGTGCCTGAGCATCGCGACTCAGGGCTCTTACTGGCTCTCTAGCCCTCACACTCTGGCCTTGTCCACGGCATCGCGACCTGGCATACCAGTGACGGCTGAGACAAGCTCGAGGGCCGGGACCCGAGGACGTAGAGTGCCGGCATCTAACCAGATTTTGCAGGAACACATCTCAAGATACGTCCCAGTGCTAGGCGCAACCCGCCTAGAGGTAGGGCCTCGTGAGTCCCGCGCTGGCTCACGGGTGCCCAGATACACCTCACCTAGCTCTACTGTGCCAGCCACGTGTCAGGGCGGGGCTGTACACGCCCCGGGGGCTCCTCCCGGAGGGGAGCCCCCTCCCACATACCAGTGGAAGCACCATGCTCCGCGCTGGCTAACGACACTGCCGAGGAGCTGCTATGCCCGTACACATACGGAAGCGCTATGCTCCGCGCTGGTGATAAACAACTGAGGGTGGCCTTCGAGCCGCGTTAACCTCAGGGAGCCCCGAGCTCAGTGGCCGGCCTCATTACAACGCCTCCCCCCGGGAGCGCCGCGCGAGGGGGCTGGGCACGGGGGCTACGACTGGGTCACGCTCAGCCGTACGCCCTAGCCAGGCCCCTCGGGCCTGGTTTCATCGCCCGTCTCTCCCCGAGCGGAGCCAAGGTACGAAGGCCGTTTGCGCGTCAAGGGGGACTCCTGAGCATCGCGACTCAGGAGCCTAACTGGCTCCATAGCCCCTCATTCCTTAGTTCCGAAAGGCTATGCTGGGTGAGGTACGCGCGGGGTCGGGCTCTACAGACGTAGAACGGTAGCCCCTCCTACATTCCATATCATGCTGTTCGCGCGTCAAGGGGGACTCCTTGAGCATCGCGACTCAGGAGCCTAACTGGCTCCGTAGCCCCTCACTCCTTAGTTCCGAAAGGCTATGCTGGGTGAGGTACGTGCGGGGTCGGGCTCTGCAGACGTAGAACGGGAAACGCACCTACATCGCGCTTCCCTACTTGTTGTTCGTGCGCCAAGGGGGACTCCTGAGCATCACGACTCAGGAGCCTCACTTGTGACGTGGCCCCTCATTCCTTTGGTCCCGTCCTGGTTTCCGGTCGGGGCTGATGCTGGGTGAGGCATGCGCGTGGCCGGGCTCTGCCGGCGTAGAACATAAGCAAGTAGGGAAGGGGAACATAAAATTCAAGGAACTTAAAAGTAAATATTACAACCCATACTGTCGCCTTGGTACCAAACGCAAATTTAAATGCCTCCCCGAGGCGTCGTGCATGTGCAGGAATCGAAAGAAGGACAGGAACGATAGCGGAGTCACTTGTCGGCAGCGGAGTCGCGTGGAGTGGCTTCGCCTTGTGGGGTAGTGGGGCCAGCAGCGCCTCGCTTCGGCTTCGCGCTGAAGGCCCGGAACTTCCCTAGCAGCGCCTCTGTGCACCCCTTCACGGCCTCGACAGTGGTAGCGGCGCCCTCGCCGCTCACCGGCTCCAGCAGGCTGTCGAGGTCGGCGCTGGGATCGCCAAGGTAGACATGGGCGAAGACCCGCGTCAGCGCGGCAGAAGACAGGACACGCGCCTCGGCCTCAGCCGTGGGGGCGACTCCAAGGGCGACATCTCCAAGAGCCTTCACCAAGAAGGGAAGCAGTTTGGCGGGGCCGGCCCCATCACCAGCCAGCGGGCTATCCAGGCCACTCTCGTAAAGCGTCTTCAATGAAGCACGAGCATCCTTCTCCATGTCCGTGAAGGCCACGCGATCCTCGGCGAGGACCCGGGCCTTGGCGTCCAGCTCGGCCTTCGTCGTCTCCAGCTCCTTCTTCAACGCGCCTAGGTGGCTGCGGCACTTCCTGAGCTTCGCCTCCTGGTCCTCGAGCGCCGCCTCGCGAGCCTTCACCCCCTTCTCCTGCTCTTGGCGAAGGCGGGTCTCCTCTGCAAGCTGAACCCGCAGGCCTTGCAACTCATCCTCCAGCTCCTTGCAGCGGCCGCGGGTGCCAACCGCCTCTCCCAGGGCCACGTCGCGGGCAGCCTTCGCCTCGAGGGTGGCCTCCCTCTCCCCGTCACAGGCCGTTGAGGCCTGAACCAGCGCTGCTTGAATCGAGGCATCGGAGCGAATCCACCCCGAGGCCAGCTCCAGGCGCCCGGCCACCAGGCGAGGGTCGGCGCCTAGAAGATCCTGCCACAGCCGGTCCAGTCCAGCAACAGCCCGCTCCAAGATGGAAGAAGAAGGCGGAGAAGCATCGGCACGCCCCGAGGCAGCAGGAGGGGTCATGGAACCAGCGGCCGGCGGAACAGGAGGAGAAGGTAGCGGCGGCGAGGCAGCAGTATCCGGAGACGGAGTCTGCTGCGCCTCCCCAGCCGTAGCAGCAGCACCCAGGCAAGGGCACCTCTGGGGTCCATTGAGCCATGGGGGCTGCGGCCCCAGCCAGATCAGCTAAGCCCCGCAAGGACGAGTGGGCAGGAGAAACCCGTGCGTCGCGGTCGCCCTCCCCTGCAGGTGGAGGTGTCGCCACAGCTGGGGCCTCAGGAGCTCCCTTCAGCTTCTTCGCCGCGGGTGCCAGCCTGCTCAGGAAAAGTAACCGTCAAGCCTCGTCAGCGGAACAAGAAACCAGGGATCAAGGATCAAGCACTTACAGGTCGTCGCCAGAAAGCTCCAGCGGTCTCCTGCCAAACTTGAAGTCTGAGAGCCGGCTGGAGGGGTCGACCTCGGAAGCAGAAGGCGTGTCAGCGGTTCGCCCCGGAGTCAAGGCGGACCTACGGGGAATCAACCCGGTCCTGCCCTTCTTCGGGACCGGGGGTGAGCTCCCGCTGCCCAGCACGTCGTCATCATCGCTCAGCGAAAGGCGGAGAGCGCGGGGCTTGCGCTGGAGCGGAGGATCCCTAGACTCTCCGTCAGTCGCCTCGGAGTCGGGACCTCCCTCCCGCTCCTCCTCGCCCGCTCCTCCGCTGGAGTCGCCGGAAGACACATCCACCAGATCCTCGGGAGCCACCACGGGCACGAGCCCGGCCCCATTGAAGACGAGCATGGACTTCACCGCTTGCTCCCAATCGTCGCAGAGGAACAGGGGCGAAGGTGCGCCCTCCAGCCTTGCTACCTCGCCCCCGACCAGGGATTAGAGGACCGCAGTCACGTCCTCTTCGCCCACGGCTGCGGGGCTTGGATGAGGCCTCCACATCGGGGGAAAGTACTGCCGAAGCGGAGCCAGCTGGTGCTCCAGGAATTCCCTCAGCAGCGACGCCCCGGTCAGCTTCGCCGTCGCCATGTTGGCTGGCTTCAGATCGGCATCCATCTTCGCCAGCATCGACTTCGCGCGGGGATCCGTGAGCTCCGCTCGGCACCAGTCGCCCGAACTCACGGTCGGCTCTGTGGGAAGGGTCAACCGAGGGTGGACGCGCCCGGCGTCAACCAAAACCCACTTGCTCCGGAAGCCCTTGATCCTCTTCCCAGGATTCGAGATGGCCATGGGGCTGCCGCACGCGACGAAGCCCGCGCACGCAGAAGGGGAACCTTTGGAGGTCCGGAGGTAGAAGTAGTGGCGCAGCAAGGCCACTGAAGGCTGCACCCCCACATGCGCCTCGCAGTAGTAGGCAAAGATCGCTAGAAGAAGGATGGAGTTGGGGTGGAGATGCAGAGCTTGCAAGTTGTAGTGACGGAGGACGGCGAGGAAGAACTCAGAAAAAGGAGGCACCTGGCCCGCTGTAATGGAGCTCACGAAAAAAGGATAGAAGGTGCTCCCTTGGCCTTAAGGGGCATCGGAGCCAACCTTGAACATCTGCGCCCCGTTGATGCCCTGCGCCGCAGCCATCCGGTGCAGTAGGGCGAGGCTCGCCTCCGACACGTTGGGCGAGTCCAAAGCAGGCGAGAACCAAGCTTCGGCCGGGGCCCGGCGAGGCGCCATGGCTACCTAGGTCGAGCAGGTGGAGCAGATCTAGAAGCTTGGAGGAAGAGAGGAGAAGCGCGAGAAAGGGGATCTGAGCAGCGGATGAAGAAGGAGAAGAACAAAGCCCGAGCGGATGCCACACCTTTAATAACTTGGGAAGTTGCAAAAGCGCCTACGTCCAATCAACCGCCACGCGGCGCCCAAGGCCGCGGTCGGTTAGGGCCCGCGGCGCTTCGCCCTTGCCCTTTCACCCCTCGGCACGGCCAAGTCCATGCGCGCCTTGGGCCCGGGGGCTACTGTCGGCGTTCTGGGAACGGGGGTCCCAAGACTTGCCTGCCCGCGGCCTGCGGCGTGGCTCAAATGGGGGGCCAGCATGGCCCATCTTCATCAACACAAGGCTCAAGACCCTCGCGAGGGGCCAAGCCTCGCAAGGCGGATGACATGGCGCTTCCTTATGCACGGCCTCCTCAGGCTGGCTCGCGAGGAGGCAGAGAGATCAAGGCGGGTACCTCACGAGGTGCCCATGATGCAAGCCATGACGACCAAGGGTGCCAGGCGGGCGCCAGCCCGCGCAGCGTCTCCCTTTCCTCTTTGGTGCAAAGGGGGCAAGCGCAGGCGGGAGGATCAAGCAAAGGCACCCATTTCGGTGCAACAAGACCAAGACCAGTCCAACGGTGGGAAGGAGGTCACGATGGAGCCCAGGACGGCGTCACCACAGGGCCTTTGGCAGGCGAAGACCAACTTTAGTCAGGATAAGTGTACCAGATGTTCCCCTTCAAATTGGCCAATTGTTGGCGCCCTTCCCGCTCAATATTTGGGAAGAGGCCCAGGGCCTTTTCCTATAAATAGGACTAGCCACCCCCAGGGTAGAGACCCTGATTCAGTATCGAGAGGCATCGATCAAGTACCAGGCAGCCAGAAAAGAGGCATCTAGAGAGAGAGAAGGGCAATTGGACTCCTCCAACAGTTCATCCCCTAGCCAAGAACTGACCCTCGCGAGGCTGTTCTTCCTTGTACTATTCTTCATCATCAGCCCAAGAGGCAATCCACCCACCACAAATTAGAGTAGGGTATTACACCACAACGGTGGCCCGAACTAGTATAAACTCTGTGTGACGCCCCGAGACCGATGCGCCAGATGTCTTCCAGTTATTCGTTGTCGTTGCCATGTCATTCGCTTGCGTGTTGCGCTTCACCTCTTGCCATGCCATCATCTCATAAATCTTTTGCAACTCAACTAAATAAATGGCATGGATATTTGATCCATTTAAATCGAGGGAATTCACATGGTGATTCTCTTTAAAACATATCTTCTCGATATTTAGAGAGCTATAGTAAATATTCCATTTATTTGGAATTAACCATAACACACTTACAAAATATCCTAATGCCTTTGTTATCTTAATTCTTGATCTCCAACTTTGCCATTTCCTTTAATGTATTGCTTTTGTCATCCATGTTTGCATTGTGATCATTTCAAGTGTTGCATTTGTGCTTCTTGTAATGTTGCATTTCATCATGCTCATCATGTGCACTGTGTGTTTCATGCATGATCACCCCTTGCATCACCCTTCCCCTCCTCCTATGGTCATTTGTATCTTCATCTTTTCATCAAGACCTTTCTCCACATGCAAACCTTATCACTTCTTTCTTTCAAATCTTGGCTTTCATGCCAAGTGGCATTATTTGTGCCTCCATTAATGTTCATTTATTTCCTGATGATCATACTCCATGCCTTATACCTCTATCAAATTTCATCCATTTTGGAGTTGTTTTGGTTGGGTTCAAAAATGGAGCAAGTTTGAACTTAATTCAAACTTGATTTATTTTTCTACCTATAAAATTGCCAAGACTATTTATTCAAATACTGCATAAATCCAGGACTCCTTATATATCTTTATCTCTGAGTTTTTCCTTCCCAAACCACGGATCCTTTTTCCTTGTAATTCTGTATATTTTCTTAAAGAAAATAAACAGAGGAGGGAAGAGCTAGGCAGAGCCCACTTACCTAGGCCGCGCCCTACGCCACTTGCAGCCCAGCCGGCCCATCTGCTTCACGACCTGCTAGGTCCAGCCGCCGGCCTCTAAGGCCCGACCGAACCCTAGCCTCCCTGAGTCCTTCCCCTTGCTCCCTCTCGTTCCCGTGCCCGCCGCCAGACACCCGCATCCCTCGATCCCCTCTGCCTCCTCCTCCTTCATTCCTCCCTGCAGCGCCGCCAGGAGAGCGCCCGCGCCTCCTGATCCGTGCTCCTCCTCCCTCTGCTGGCCCGTTCCCGGCCGGAACCCGCCGGCAGGGCCCCGTCCCCACCTCCGGCGTGCGCCCGCACCCATCGCCTCCCTGCCATGGCCGCGTGCCACCCCTTTCCTCTGAGCGCCGCGCCGGGCCTCCCGCGCCGCCATTGGGGTCCAACTCCGGCGCCCCTGCCTCACATCATCTTCTTCACCCCCCTGCCCGAGTCCCCTGCATCATGCCCCGTCGCCGGAGCTGCGTCAAGCCGCCGTCCTCTCCCTCGCCAGCCACCTCGCCGGTAGGTTTCGGCCCTACCTCGAGCGCCCAGCGCCGGAAGCTGCTTCCCGCGCCCCTGCATCGTGCTGCCCGAGCCGCCGGGATCCTGCGTCATGGCCTGGACTCCTCTGTGCCCATGAGCCTTCGACGCCCTTGCCGCTACTCGCCAGAGGCCCCTTTTGCCTTGCTTGGTTTTGGTTTGGTTTTGGATCGGCAAGAACGAGACAGCAAGAACCGTACCCGGACCGCCAAGCATCTTATCTATGATTTTTTGCCAAGTACCACAACGACGCGTCAAGTACCTCTACCGCCGTCTACGGAAATGCCAAGTACCCCTACGCACGAAGACGCCATGTCCATTTCGGGATTCATCAAGTACCGCTACTGATGGCTCGAACGTCTACGAAACGTGTACCACTACCATCGACCCGCAAAGACCCCGTGGGCATCAAGTTCCTTGTTGTGACCCCGAACATCTACGGAACATGAACAACTACTTCCTCTTCGAAACGTGAACCACTACCGTCGCGAGAACGACTACTTCCACTACTACCGTCACGGAACAACTACTTCCTCTACTTCCCTCGATGACCCGTGAACGACTACTTCCTCTACGAACCGGTCCGCTTTGAAAATACACGCTTCAAAGGTATAACTGCTGAGAACGATGACCCGTGGACGAATGTGTGTTGTCTGAGATGTACCATAAGTTTGCACCGTGCCCGTTTGCTTCATGCACGTTCCTCCTCGTTAGCCATGCCGTCGTCCCGTGGGAACCCGGTAGTCGGGAGCACCCCACCATCTCTAGCATGTTTCGCACATCTCCTTTTGCACCGGTATCTGCATGAGCTACCGGAACCGATATGTTGTCGTGGCACCATTTTCGGATTCGTTGCCGTGGCACGCCTTTCGTTCCACCATGGTGACCAAATGCTTCATAATATGCTCATGTTAACATTTTCATAAAATTGCATAAAACTTGAAATTGTCATCCACATCATGATAACAACATTTAAAATGATTAAAATTGTTGTTTGCATTTATTTTGCTAAATGCCATGTTAAAATGATTTATTCCATAACTAAATAACCGTAACTCAGAATTTAATAAACTTTATATGTAAATGGGGTAGAAAAATGCATAGATTAACTTGGTGTACTTTGTTATATTGCTTAACAACAATAAAATATGCTTTAGGTCAGAACAGTACCAAACCTAATATATGCATATGAGGAGTTTCCGGACTTGTTGTTTTGTTGTTCCGGCCTCATTTAAACTTGCCTAAATAGCTAGGTTTCATATGATTCACCCCTTGCCATGTTTAACAACATTAAATATTTTTGGGTACATAACAAGAGAGAACTAAATAATCGTATGTGGTGTTTCGTCAATATGCAACTCGTTGCATATTGAGCTCCACTTAATTTGTAGTATTGTTTGTGCATTTTGCCATGCCCTACATATTTAAACCGGACATGCATCATTCTTGTTTGTGCATCATGCCATGTTTATGTGTTGGTTGTTTACTATGTTGTTTGTTTGTTTCCGGGTTGCTTCTCTTGTTAGCTTCGGTTTTCGTTCCGGAGTTGTGAGGATTCGTTCGACTACGTTCGTTTGTCTTCTTCATGGACTCGTTCTTCTTCCTTGCGGGATTTCAGGCAAGATGACCATACCCTCGAAATCACTTATATCTTTGCTTGCTAGATTGCTCGCTCTTTTGCTATGCCTATGCTGCGATACCTACCACTTGCTTATCATGCCCCCATATTGTTAAACCAAGCCTCTAACCCACCTTTGCCTAGCAAACCGTTGTTTGGCTATGTTACCGCTTTGCT
Source organism: Aegilops umbellulata (assembly GCA_032464435.1). Taxonomy (NCBI): domain Eukaryota; kingdom Viridiplantae; phylum Streptophyta; class Magnoliopsida; order Poales; family Poaceae; genus Aegilops; species Aegilops umbellulata. The sequence goes on along the minus strand of CP136055.1, from coordinate 229,422,209 downwards.
CAGCCCCTCTTATAGCATTGTTAGTTGCAGGTGAAGATGAAGTTTGTTCCTTGTTGGAACATGGAGATGTTGTTCCTTGTTGGAACATGTTTACTTGTTGGGATATCACAATATATCTTATTTAATTAATGCATCTATATACTTGGTAAAGGGTGGAAGGCTCGGCCTTATGCCTGGTGTTTTGTTCCACTCTTGCCGCCCTAGTTTCCGTCATATCGGTGTTATGTTCCCGGATTTTGCGTCCATAATGCGGTCGGGTGATTTATGGGACCCCCTTGACAGTTCGCTTTGAATAAGACTTTTCCAGCAAGGCCCAACCTTGGTTTTACCATTTGCCTCACCACCACCTACTTTTCCCTTGGGAGTCGCTCTCTCGAGGGTCATCTTATTTTAGCCCCCCCGGGCCAATGCTTGTCTAAGTGTTGGTCCGAACCGAGCAGCCTGCGGGGCCCCCTCGTGGAAACTCGTTACAAGTTGGTATCAGAGCCTTCCCCGACCTTAGGAGCCCCCACTGATTGATCGTTTTAGCGGCCGAGTTGTGTCTAGAAAAATGTTTTGAGTCATTTAGGAATTATATATCGGAGAGATTAGGAATTCTTTTTACTTCCCAGTCTCCTCATCGCTCTGGTAAGGCATCCTGACGTAGAGTTTTGACTCTTCTCTTCTCAAATTTCACTAAATTTTTTTAGGATCACGCGGGTATCTTAGAATCGTTCCGATGGTTTTGTGATGAAAACATTGTCTTGGTGCCTCCTGTCAGCAGGGGTTTAGTGGAGGTGTCCCGTGGAGTTGAGCTCCGAGGTGTTGTCGTCATAATTTTATCGTTGCAGTTCTGGAATACCTGAGTTTAGTACGCCGACATCGAAAATCTCTTTTGTACAGTTGTTGGTGAGATAACCCTGATAGCCCAGTACTGAGGCGAGTGCGGGAGTATTGCCATAACTCGTATAACCGATGCTTTTCGAAGGTTGAGGTAGACGATTTCCGAAGGTTTCTTGGTTATGTGTTGAAGGATGGATACAGCTGGATCTAGGTATTGTTAGTTTGGGTGATATATTTTGTGTCCCCTGTATCCCCAACACCTGATTGCATAACCAGAAAGTTTCGGGAGTTTATAAGTGGGAATTCAAGTATCTCGTAGGATATCTTCCCAACAGGCACATGATACGATATGGGATCTATCATATGTTTGTTCCGGCTTATTCTACAAGCCAATCCTTTGTTTTTGTTTTGTTTTGTGGTATTCGAGTTGCTTCGAAGTCAAATGTTGAATCCATACCTTTCCTAAACGGTGTTCTCATATTTCTATGTGAATACTAATCCTTCTTGGTCACTGAGATTGTCTTTTCAATTCTTTCCAACCGGTGTGCTTCTCTTCAAGTGGATCCGATCACTTCAACATTCGCAAGATCAATTATCAGTTCTTCTCAACGGTGTTTGTTTCATTCGTCCCAAGTTGTCTTTGTTTTTCCCGCCCTCCCACCCTTTTTCTTCAAGGACTCATATTTCTTAATCAAGTATCCCTTTTATTGATGAGAAGTCTCTCCATTCTTTCCTTCATTTTTCTTATCCGGTGATTATCATGAAGATGGTCAGGAGTTTCAAGTTCATCATTCGTCATTCTTTTCTTCTCCGGTGGTTCCAATTCAAGCTTTATCGATCATATCTTTTCCTCGTTTCTAATGTTTTTTCTCGTACCGGTGCACCTCTTAATCATCCACTTCTCACTATTCAATTGTTCAGGAGTGATGAAGATATCTCAGAAGATTCAAGTTTCCATTCTCAATTCACTCAAGTTCTTTTGAGGATGCTATCTCATTCAAGCCATTTAATTCAACCGGTGCAATCTCTCTTTTCAACGAATCATTCAACCATTCTTTTGAGTGGGCCCTAACCCACATGTCTTTTCCCAGGATCTTACCTGACTCTTCTAATTTTTCTGGTGTTATTCCCGAATTCTTTTCCAAGTGTGACGTAAGAAGGAAGTATCATCAGTCATATTCCTTCTCCAAGATCACTTTCAAATTCTTTTCATCGTTGGTCCAACCTTTCTAATTTTCATCCCGGAGTGTCTCAACAAATTCATGGTGTTTCTCATCATCATTTTCAACATTTTAAGACCGAAGAAGTGTTTCTCTTAAATCTTGCCCCATTCTCTTCAAGAATATTGGTTCTAGCTTGATGCCATCCTCTCATAATTGTTTTCGATTGTGAGAATTTCTTTTCACCCATCCGGAGCAATTCATGAGTCTTTTCAGGTTGATTCTCCGAAGGCCATCATTTCAGAAGAATTATTCATCTCAGCTTTCAGCTCTTGTTTCTCCAAATCATACCGGTGCATCATTCAAGTTTTATCTAATCAGCTAGGGATCTCTGCGTTCACTTGTATCTAAATGCTCTCAAGTATCTTCGTTCATTTTCTAATTCTTCCCGGTGTTTCTTTATCTTTTCTTCGTTCATTTTCAATTCTTATGGTGGTTCGTTCAAGAGTTCTCTTCCTTGGTTATCATATAGATTTATTCGTTGTTTCAATCCTACCGGTGGTTCGTTGAAGACCTTCCCAAATTTGCCCCATATCTATCTTGATCCTTTCTACGAGAATAAGTAGTATGCCAAATCCGTTGCTTGTCATCAATTTAAATTGGTGAAGGATATGCATAACGTAATTCTTATTATGGTGTCATCCAAGTGATCTAGTTTCTTATTTCCAGAGTTGTTCATCATGTCACATTTCTCGGTTCGAGATGTTTCATCTTTTTCTTTTCCGGAGTTCCAAGTTTTCCGCATTATCTCGTCGCGAAGCTCCATCTAAATCATCGCAAGGCTTCACCTTGTGTTTTCAACTTCTCTTTATTTTTATCATCCTTTCATTACCGGAGTTCTTCATGGAGGCTCTACATGGTGGTACGTTAAGGATTCTTTTCATTCTTCATTTGTTCTTCAAGATTTTTCTTGAAGTTATGATCCGTCAAGCTATACTCTAAAATAAACATGGTGCTCAACACATGTTTTGTTTTGAGGAGTTCAAGTATTCTTTATCTTGCATTTTAAAGTGCAATTCTTTCAACCGTATCATTGGAGGTGGTATTATGTCATTCTTGATAATTTGAGTTCATGTGTCATGATTCACATGTTGTTAAGAATGAGATATTTAAATCCATCATTTTCTCTTCGTTCAAGAGATCTTTTCAACCAATCTATCTCTCCGTTGGAGTCATCTTGTGTCAGATTTCACCTAAAGCCTTCCCTAAGGAATGTTGCTTATTGTGGTGCTTCTCAATGACCCAAGCTTGCTCTTTATCCTCTTGGTGGAACAAGTTTTCATCTCTTCGTTGATCTCAAGCAAGCAATTGTTTTGGTTAGTGGCAGAAGTTCACCTCAAGTTTTGATATGTCTCAATAAGCCCACGAGGATCTTATCTTTTCTTTGTTGGTTTTCAAACAACTCCGTTCTAACCTTCTTGAAAGGGTGCTTTCCAAGCTCATTTGTGGCAGAAGTTGTCATTTTCTTCTCCGTTCCTTTATCCCAACAATCTAGCTTCTATTATTTTCTTCCAGAGGCATTGTGATGTTGCTCTCTTCGACCCATCTTCTTGTTTTGTCAAGGTCGTGTTCTTTTCATGCTTATCCATTTAACCGGAGTGTTGTGTCTATCATTCCTCTTTTAACCGGAGTCTCATCCAAGTGCGTTCATTTTGCCAAGTTCAAATTCTATTTCCTTCCATTTCCAACCGGAGTGTTGTATCATCTCTTCAATATCATTTCATCTTATCAAGTTTTCTTCTCTTTTATACCGGAGTGCTGTCCAAATTCTATCATTCTTGTTCTTTGGCTATCATGTTATACCGGTGTGGTTTCATATACTCTTTGGTTCGTTAAGCTCTGGTTTCATGTCTTTCAACCTACAAGGTTCTCATAATGTTTCTTGTTCCTCTTTTCTATCAGAGTGTTTTAAACTTTGTTCACCTTCATTGTATTCTTTCTTTCAAGTTGTCCAACCTCTCAAGGTTCGTGGTTTCACTCGTTTGTCAAAGAAGCAACTTAGTTTTACCTCTTTTCTTCCTCTTCCGTTTCTCTCTGGTGCCATTCTTAGATCTCGGGGCGAGATCCTCTCGTAGTGGTGGAGTGTTGTGACGCCCCGAGACCGATGCGCCAGATGTCTTCCAGTTATTCGTTGTCGTTGCCATGTCATTCGCTTGCGTGTTGCGCTTCACCTCTTGCCATGCCATCATCTCATAAATCTTTTGCAACTCAACTAAATAAATGGCATGGATCTTTGATCCATTTAAATCGAGGGAATTCACATGGTGATTCTCTTTAAAACATATCCTCTCGATATTTAGAGAGCTATAGTAAATATTCCATTTATTTGGAATTAACCATAACACACTTACAAAATATCCTAATGTCTTTGTTATCTTAATTCTTGATCTCCAACTTTGCCATTTCCTTTAATGTATTGCTTTTGTCATCCATGTTTGCATTGTGATCATTTCAAGTGTTGCATTTGTGCTTCTTGTAATGTTGCATTTCATCATGCTCATCATGTGCACTGTGTGTTTCATGCATGATCACCCCTTGCATCACCCTTCCCCTCCTCCTATGGTCATTTGTATCTTCATCTTTTCATCAAGACCTTTCTCCACGTGCAAACCTTATCACTTCTTTCTTTCAAATCTTGGCTTTCATGCCAAGTGGCATTATTTGTGCCTCCATTAATGTTCATTTATTTCCTGATGATCATACTCCATGCCTTATACCTCTATCAAATTTCATCCATTTTGGAGTTGTTTTGGTTGGGTTCAAAAATGGAGCAAGTTTGAACTTAATTCAAACTTGATTTATTTTTCTACCTATAAAATTGCCAAGACTATTTATTCAAATACTGCATAAATCCAGGACTCCTTATATATCTTTATCTCTGAGTTTTTCCTTCCCAAACCATGGATCCTTTTTCCTTGTAATTCTGTATATTTTCTTAAAGAAAATAAACAGAAGAGGGAAGAGCTAGGGAGAGCCCACTTACCTGGGCCGCGCCCTACGCCACTTGCAGCCCAGCCGGCCCATCTGCTTCACGGCCTGCTAGGTCCAGCCGCCGGCCTCTAAGGCCCGACCGAACCCTAGCCTCCCTGAGACCTTCCCCTCGCTCCCTCTCATTCCCGTGCCCGCCGCCAGACACCCGCATCCCTCGATCCCCTCTGCCTCCTCCTCCTTCGTTCCTCCCTCCAGCGCCGCCAGGAGAGCGCCCGCGCCTCCCGATCCGTGCTCCTCCTCCCTCTGCTGGCCCGTTCCCGGCCGGAACCCGCCGGCAGGGCCCCGTCCCCACCTCCGGCGTGCGCCCGCACCCATCGCCTCCCTGCCATGGCCGCGTGCCGCCCCTTTCCTCCGAGCGCCGCGCTGGGCCTCCCGCGCCGCCACTGGGGTCCAACTCCGGCGCCCCTGCCTCACGTCGTCTTCTTCACCCCCCTGCCCGAGTCCCCTGCATCACGCCCCGTCGCAGGAGCCGCGTTAAGCCGCCGTCCTCTGCCTCGCCAGCCACCTCGCCGGTATGTTTCGGCCCTACCTCGAGCGCCCAGCGCCGGAAGCTGCTTCCCGCGCCCCTGCATCGTGCTGCCCGAGCCGCCGGGATCCTGCGTCATGGCCTAGACTCCTCTATGCCCATGAGCCTTCGACGCCCTTGCTGCTACTCGCCAGAGGCCCCTTTTGCCTTGCTTGGTTTTGGTTTGGTTTTGGATCGGCAAGAACGAGACAGCAAGAACCGTACCCGGACCACCAAGCATCTTATCTGTGATTTTTTGCCAAGTACCACAACGACGCGTCAAGTACCTCTTCTGCCGTCTACGGAAACGCCAAGTACCCCTACGCACGAAGATGCCAAGTCCGTTTCGGGATTCATCAAGTACCGCTACTGATGGCTCGAACATCTACGAAACGTGTACCACTACCGTCGACCCGCGAAGACCCCGTGGATGTCAAGTTCCTTGTTGTGACCCCGAACATCTATGGAACATGAACAACTACTTCCTCTTCGAAACGTGAACCACTACCATCGCGAGAACGACTACTTCCACTACTACCGTCGCGGAACAACTACTTCCTCTACTTCCCTCGATGACCCGTGAACGACTACTTCCTCTACGAACCGGTCCGCTTTGAAAATACACGCTTCAAAGGTATACCTGCTGAGAACGATGACCCGTGGACGAATGTGTGTTGTCTGAGATGTACCATAAGTTTGCACCGTGCCCGTTTGCTTCATGCACGTTCCTCCTCGTTATCCATGCCGTCGTCCCATGGGAACCCGGTAGTTGGGAGCACCCCACCATCTCTAGCATGTTTCGCACATCTCCTTTTGCACCGGTATCTCCATGAGCTACCGGAACCGATATGTTGTCGTGGCACCATTTTCGGATTCGTTGCCGTGTCACCCCTTTCGTTCCGCCATGGTGACCAAATGCTTCATAATATGCTCATGTTAACATTTTCATAAAATTGCATAAAACTTGAAATTGTCATCCGCATCATGATAACAACATTTAAAATGATTAAAATTGTTGTTTGCATTTATTTTGCTAAATGCCATGTTAAAATGATTTATTCCATAACTAAATAACCGTAACTCAGAATTTAATAAACTTTATATGTAAATGGGGTAGAAAAATGCATAGATTAACTTGGTGTACTTTGTTATACTGCTTAACAACAATAAAATATGCTTTAGGTCAGAACAGTACCAAACCTAATATATGCATATGAGGAGTTTCCAGACTTGTTGTTTTGTTGTTCTGGCCTCATTTAAACTTGCCTAAATAGCTAGGTTTCATATGATTCACCCCTTGCCATGTTTAACAACATTAAATATTGTTGGGTACATAACAAGAGAGAACTAAATAATCGTATGTGGTGTTTCGTCAATATGCAACTCGTTGCATATTGAGCTCCACTTAATTTGTAGTATTGTTTGTGCATTTTGCCATGCCCTACATATTTAAACCAGACATGCATCATTCTTGTTTGTGCATCATGCCATGTTTATGTGTTGGTTGTTTACTATGTTGTTTGTTTGTTTCCGGGTTGCTTCTCTCGTTAGCTTCGGTTTTCGTTCCGGAGTTGTGAGGATTCGTTCGACTACGTTCGTTTGTCTTCTTCATGGACTCGTTCTTCTTCCTTGCGGGATTTCAGGCAAGATGACCATACCCTCGAAATCACTTCTATCTTTGCTTGCTAGATTGCTCGCTCTTTTGCTATGCCTATGCTGCGATACCTACCACTTGCTTATCATGCCCCCATATTGTTAAACCAAGCCTCTAACCCACCTTTGCCTCAAACCGTTGTTTGGCTATGTTACCGCTTTGCTCAGCCCCTCTTATAGCGTTGTTAGTTGCAGGTGAAGATGAAGTTTGTTCCTTGTTGGAACATGGAGATGTTGTTCCTTGTTGGAACATGTTTACTTGTTGGGATATCAGAATATATCTTATTTAATTAATGCATCTATATACTTGGTAAAGGGTGGAAGGCTCGGCCTTATGCCTGGTGTTTTGTTCCACTCTTGCCGCCCTAGTTTCCGTCATATCGGTGTTATGTTCCCGGATTTTGCGTCCCTAACGCGTTCGGGTGATTTATGGGAACCCCTTGACAGTTCGCTTTGAATAAGACTTTTCCAGCGAGGCCCAACCTTGGTTTTACCATTTGCCTCACCACCACCTACTTTTCCCTTGGGAGTCGCTCTCTCGAGGGTCATCTTATTTTAGCCCCCCCGGGCCAATGCTTGTCTAAGTGTTGGTCCGAACCGAGCAGCCTGCGGGGCCCCCTCGTGGAAACTCGAGGCCTGGGTTTACTCGTAGCTTGACTTATCCGGTGTTGCCTTGAGAACGAGATATGTGCAGCTCCTATCAGGATGTCGGCGCATCGGGCGGCTTTGCTGGACTTGTTTTATTACTATCGAAATGTCTTGTAGCCGGGATTCCGAGACTGATCGGGTCTTCCCGGGGAGAAGGAATATCCTTCGTTGATCGCGAGAGCTTATCATGGGCTAAGTTGGGACACCCCTGCAGGGTTTGAACTTTCGAAAGCCGTGCCCGCGGTTATATGGCAGATGGGAATTTGTTAATGTCCGGTTGTAGAAAACCCAAAGTTGATCTTAATTAAAATACATCAACCGCGTGTGTAACCGTGATGGTCTCTTCTCGGCGGGGTCCGGGAAGTGAACACGGTGTTGGAGTTATGCTTGACGTATGTAGTTCAGGATCACTTCTTGATCATAGTTGTTCGACCGTGCTTTTGCCTTCTCTTCTCGCTCTCATTTGCGTATGCTAGCCACCATATATGCTAGTCGCTTGCTGCAGCTCCACCTCACTGCCCTGTCCTACCTTTAAGCTTAAATAGTCTTGATCTCGTGGGTGTGAGATTGCTGAGTCCCCGTGACTCACAGATACTTCCAAAACCAGTTTGCAGGTGCCGATGAAACCGTGCAGGTGACACACCCGAGCTCAAGGAGGAGCTCGATGAAGTTCTTGTTCATTGAGTTGTTTCGTTTCAGTTGTTCAGTAGTGGAGCCCAGTCGGGACGATCGGGGATCTGTGTAGCATTTGGGGTAGTCTTCTTTTATTTTTGGTTCCGTAGTCGGACCTTGTTTGTATCTGTTTGATGTAATGCTTTACTCATGTACTGTGTGAACTGGCGATTGTAAGCCAACTATGTATCTCTTTCCCTTATGTATTACATGGGTTGTGTGAAGATTACCTCACTTATGACATTGCTTTCAATGCGGTTATGCCTCTAAGTTGTGCTTCGACACATGGGAGATATAGCCGCATCGAGGGCGTTACACTCTGTGTCTCTTGTGTTGTTCTTACAGTAGTTAGATCCTTACGAGACGGAGAGGTAGAGGGCACGACCTCCGTGCGCACCCCAGAGTTTGAACCTTAAGGGTCTGCCGGAACCCGTGATTCGCGTCTCTCTCCCCGAGCGGAGCCAAGGTACGAAGGCCATTTGCGCGTCAAGGGGGACTCCTGAGCATCGCGACTCAGGAGCCTAACTGGCTTCGTAGCCCCTCACTCCTTAGTTCCGAAAGGCTATGCTGGGTGAGGTACGCGCGGGGTCGGGCTCTGCAGACGTAGAACGGTAGCCCCGCCTACATTCCATCTCATGCTGTTCGCGCGTCAAGGGGGACTCCTGAGCATCGCGACTCAGGAGCCTAACTGGCTCCGTAGCCCCTCACTCCTTAGTTCCGAAAGGCTATGCTGGGTGAGGTACGCGCGGGGTCGGGCTCTGTTGACGTAGAATGGGAAACGCACCTACATCGCGCTTCCCTACTTGTTGTTCGTGCGCCAAGGGGGACTCCTGAGCATCGCGACTCAGGAGCCTAACTTGTCACGTGGCCCCTCATTCCTTTGGTCCCGTCCTGGTTTCCGGTCGGGGCTAATGCTGGGTGAGGCATGCGCGTGGCCGGGCTCTGCCGGCGTAGAACATAAGCAAGTAGGGAAGGGGAACATAAAATTCAAGGAACTTAAAAGTAAATATTACAACCCATACTGTCGCCTTGGTACCAAACGCAAATTTAAATGCCTCCCCGAGGCGTCGTGCATGTGCAGGAATCGAAAGAAGAACAGGAACGATAGCGGAGTCACTTGTCGGCAGCGGAGTCGCGTGGAGTGGCTTCGCCTTGTGGGGTAGTGGGGCCGGCAGCGCCTCGCTTCGGCTTGGCGCTGAAGGCCCGGAACTTCCCTAGCAGCGCCTCTGCGCGCCCCTTCACGGCCTCGACAGCGGCAGCGGCGCCCTCGCCGCTCACCGGCTCCAGCAGGCTGTCGAGGTCGGCGCTGGGATCGCGAAGGTAGACATGGGCGAAGACCTGCGTCAGCGCGGCAGAAGACAAGACACGCGCCTCGGCCTCAGCCGTGGGGGCGAGTCCAAGGGCGACATCTCCAAGAGCCTTCACCAAGAAGGGAAGCAGTTTGGCGGGGCCGTCCCCGTCACCAGCCAGCGGGCTATCCAGGCCACTCTCGTAAAGCGTCTTCAATGAAGCACGAGCATCCTTCTCCATGTCCGCGAAGGCCACGCGATCCTCGGCGAGGACCCGGTCCTTGGCATCCAGCTCGGCCTTCATCGTCTCCAGCTCCTTCTTCAACGCGCCTAGGTGGCTGCGGCGCTTCCTGAGCTTCGCCTCCCGGTCATCGAGCACCGCCTCGCGAGCTTTCACCCCCTTCTCCTGCTCTTGGCGAAGGCGGGTCTCCTCTGCAAGCTGATCACGAAGGCCTTGCAACTCGTCCTCCAGCTCCTTGCAGCGGCCGCGGATGCCAACCGCCTCTCCCAGGGCCGCGTCACGGGCAGCCTTCGCCTCGAGGGTAGCCTCCCTCTCGTCGTCACAGGTCGTCGAGGCCTGAACCAGCGCTGCCCGAATCGAGGCGTCAGAGCGAATCCACCCCGAGGCCAGCTCCAGGCGCCCGGCCACCAGGCGAGGGTCGGCGCCTAGAAGATCCTGCCGCAGCCGGTCCAGTCCAGCAACAGCCCGCTCCAAGATGGAAGAAGAAGGCGGAGAAGCATCAGCACGCCCCGAGGCAGCGGGAGGGGTCGTGGAACCAGCGGCCGGTGGAACGGCAGGAGAAGGTAGCGGCGGCAAGGCTGCAATATCCCGAGATGGAGTCTGCTGCGCCTCCCCAGCCGTAGCAGCAGCACCAGGCAAGGGCACCTCTGGGTTCGATCGAGCCATGGGGGCTGCGGCCCCAGCCAGATCATCCAAGCCCCGTGTAACACCCCGGATGTAACTTGCCATATTGTGACTCCAACTCTTGCCATTTTCGGCTATGTGATATGATATTTCCCTCCGTGGTTGGGTTTTCCTTCATTTTGCTTTGTGTTCATGTTATGCATTTCTTATCATGTCATCATGTGCATCGCATTTGCATACGTGTTCGTCTCATGAATCCGAGCATTTTCCCCGTTGTCCGTTTTGCAATCCGGCGCTCCTATGTTCCCCGGCGTCCCCTTTTACCTTTTTCCGTGAGCGGGTGTTAAACGGTCTCGGAATGGACCGAGGTTTGTCAAGCGGCCTTGGTATAGCACCAATAGACCGCCTGTCAAGTTTCGGGTCATTCGGAGGTCGTTTGATACTCCAACGGTTAACCGGGTAACCGTGAAGGCCTCATGTGTGTTGCAGCCCAAAACCCCTCCAAAGCAGCCCAATAACCCATCTAAGTCACTCCCATGTTCACCGCCGTTCGATCACGATCGCGTGGCCGAAAACCTCACCTCATTTGGAGCCTCCTAGCCCCTCCTACCTATAAATATAGCCCCTCCTTCGAAATCCCGGGTCCAACTCCACCCCAAACCCTAGCCCCGCTCCTCTCCGCGCCGCCGGACACGTCCGGACGGCGCCGGACGCGTCCGCCGCGCCCGCGGCCAATCGCGAGCCGCCACGTGGCGCCCGCGCCCACATCGCCGCCCTTCGCCCCGGATCCCGCCGGCCCACAACCCGCCCGGGGCCCGCTCGCGGCCCCCGCAGCCCGTCAGCCGCGCCGCCTGCGCCCGAGGCGTCCGGCCCTGCCCCCGTGTCCGGCCGCCGCCTCCGCCGCGCGCGCCATCGCCGGTCGCCGCCGCCTCCGCCGCGCGCGCCATCGTCGGTCGCCGCCGAGCCACCGCGCCGTCCCCGTCGCCAAGACGCCGCTCCGTCGCCGGATCCCGCGAGCCCGATCCCGATCTGGATCTTGAGGGTTGACTTTCTCCTCCCCCCCCCCCGAAATCGTCTAAGTATTTTTTTTCGGCAGATTATTTGTTGCATGTTCATCGCAACATAACTTTGCACACGTGGCTCCGTTTTGGGCGTATAATATGTCATATTGTTCGCCTCGATGGGTACATCATTCCATATCATTGCATCATTTTCATTTGAGCTCATCTTGATGCCCGAAATGCTGTTAGAAGAGGGCTATGTGATGTTAGTTTCAGATCTGTTTAAGAACATGCACTTTTGTCATTTTTGCCATGATTGATGTGTGCATCCTATGAATTGGAGTCCTACATGTGTTTTGTAATATGCCATGCTATATTTTAGGGGTGTATGCCATGTATTTTTGTGATCTTTGTGCTGACTAGCACAAGCATGCAAACTAGGGATCATAATGTTGCTGATTTCAGGGACTTAGTAATTTCACTAAGTTATTCCCTGCTGTTATTTTTATGCCATGTGTTCATGTTGTTTCAGAGAGATCTATGCCTCTTTTGAGCATGATCAGTAAGGGTATTTTGAACATATGGATTTGCTCTATCAATCCGTGCCTTTTCTTGTATTTATGGAGTGCCATAGCTTGAGTCAATCGAGCTCTACTTTTGCTATAAAATGTTACTAGCAGATTGTTTACATGTTATTCGAATTTGCCAAGCTTGGTGTAGTTGATCCTTGCGTGCCATGATGTTATTCTTGCCATGTATAGCTTCTATGTCATGTCTTCTTGATTGATGTATGCTTATTTTATCATGCAATGCTCTGTAGTGAGTGCATCGAGCTCACGAACATGCCTACTTGTTATCTGTTTTTGACATGTCCAGTTTTCTGCCAAGTCTGGAAACTGTAACGAAACTTGCTTATTTGACATGGGTGCTATTATATTTTCTGATCCTTTTTGGCTAATGGTCAGTAAGGAGCATTTTTTTCTATGCTTTGAGTAGATTCATGTCATGGCTTGTTTTGCTACATTGTGTTCCTGTAGCATGTTGTTTCCTTGCTCTAAACATGTCATCCTGATGTTAATTTCTGGCATGTTATTTTCACTAAGTCTGTGAACCTGTTATCTTTTGCACTTTTGCCATGCTTGTTTGAACCTGCTGTGGTGTGATTTAGCCGTAGCTCAGTGTTTATCTTTTGTCAAGCATCTTGAGTAGATTACTGACATATGCTTTGTTGGTACGTTTGGGTGCAGTAGCTTATTTTCTTGTTGCTTGCTAAGTAGCATCGTGCTGTTAATGGCAGAATCTTGTCATTCTTGTTTTGCTTGTCATTTGCAAACCGTGCATCCGATTCCGGTGATCTTTATATCGATTTCAACCGAAATCATCTCACCTTTCCAGTGGCATACTTGGTTTGCCAATATTATGCCTTGTTCATCCTTGTCCTTCCGGAGCATGCATATGCATTGCATATCACATCTCGCATATCATGCCATGTTTTGCATCATGTTGATTGCGCATTGCATCGTGGTTGATAGTTGTTTCTTTTCTTGTGTTCTTGTTTTGGGTAGAGCCGGGAGACGAGTACGTGAATGAGGAACCTGTTGAGAACGCTTACGAGGATCAAGCTTTCGTCAACTCTGAGAACCTTGCAGGCAAGATGACCATACCCTCGAAATCACTTCTATCTTTGCTTGCTAGATGCTCGCTCTTTTGCTATGCCTATGCTGCGATACCTACCACTTGCTATTTCATGCCTCCCAAATTGCCATGTCAAAACTCTAACCATCCATGTCCTAGCAAACCGTTGATTGGCTATGTTACCGCTTTGCTCAGCCCCTCTTATAGCGTTGCTAGTTGCACGTGAAGATGAAGTTTGTTCCATGTTGGAACATGATTATTTTGGGATATCACAATATCTCTTATTTAATTAATGCATCTATATACTTGGTAAAGGGTGGAAGGCTCGGCCTTATGCCTGGTGTTTTGTTCCACTCTTGCCACCCTAGTTTCCGTCATACCGGTGTTATGTTCCTTGATTTTGCGTTCCTTACACGGTTGGGTGATTTATGGGACCCCCTTGACAGTTCGCTTTGAATAAGACTCCTCCAGCAAGGCCCAACTTTGGTTTTACCATTTGCCACCTAAGCCTTTTTCCCCCGGGTTTTCGCGAGCCCGAGGGTCATCTTTATTTTTAACCCCCGGGCCAGTTCTCCTTCGATTGCTGGTCCAAACCGAGCGATGTCCGGCGCCCCTTGGGCAACCAGGGTCTATGCCAACCCGACGTCTGGCTCATCCGATGTGCCCTGAGAACGAGGTATGTGCAGCTCCTATCGGGATTTGTCGGCACATCCGGGCGGCTTTGCTGGTCTTGTTTTATTACTGTCGAAATGTCTTGTAGTCGGGGATTCCGAGACTGATCGGGTCTTCCTGGTAGAAGGAATATCCTTCGTTGACCGTGAGAGCTTATAATGGGCTAAGTTGGGACACCCCTGCAGGGTATTATCTTTCGAAAGCCGTGCCCGCGGTTATGAGGCAGATGGGAATTTGTTAATGTCCGGTTGTAGAAAACCCGAAGATGATCTTAATTAAAACACATCAACCGCGTGTGTAACCGTGATGGTCTCTTCTCGGCGGAGTCCGGGAGGTGAACACTGTTGGAGTTATGTCTGACGTAGGTTGTTCTAGGATCACTTCTTGATCACTTCTAGATTCATGACCGTGCTTTGCTTCTCTTCTCGCTCTCTTTTGCGTTGTTAGCCACCATATATGCTAGTCGCTTGCTGCAGCTCCACCTCACAACCCTATCCCACCTTTAAGCTTAAATAGTCTTGATCTCGCGGGTGTGAGATTGCTGAGTCCCCGTGACTCATAGATTCTACCAAAACAGTTGCAGGTGCCGACGATGCCAGTGCAGATGATTCAACCGAGCTCAAGTGGGAGTTCGACGAGGAACGTGGTCGTTACTATGTGTCTTTTCCTGATGATCAGTAGTGGAGCCAGTTGGGATGATTCGGGGATCTGTGTAGCATTTGGGGTAGTCTTCTTTCATTTTTGGTTCTGTAGTCGGACCTTGAGTGTAATCTGGATGATGAATGTTTATTTATGTATTGGGTGAAGTGGCGATTGTAAGCCAACTATGTATCTCTTTCCCTTATGTATTACATGGGTTGTGTGAAGATTACCTCACTTGCGACATTGCTTTCAATGCGGTTATGCCTCTAAGTCGTGCTTCGACACGTGGGAGATATAGCCGCATCGAGGTCGTTACAAGTTGGTATCAGAGCCTTCCCCGACCTTAGGAGCCCCCACTGATTGATCGTTTTTAGCGGCCGAGTTGTGTCTAGAAAAATGTTTTGAGTCATTTAGGAATTATATATCGGAGAGTTTAGGAATTCTTTTTACTTCCCAGTCTCCTCATCGCCCTTGTAAGGCATCCTGACGTAGAGTTTTGACTCTTCTCTTCTCAAATTTCACTAAAAAAAATTTAGGATCACGCGGGTATCTTAGAATCATTCCGATGGTTTTATGATGACAACATTGTCTTGGTGCCTCCTGTCAGCAGGGGTTTAGTGGAGGTGTCCCGGGGAGTTGAGCTCTGATGTGTTGTCGTCATAATTTTATCGTTGCAGTTTTGGAATACCTGAGTTTAGTTCGCCGACATCGAAAATCTCTTTTGTATAGTTGTTGGTGAGATAACCCTGATAGCCCAGTACTGAGGCGAGTGCGGGAGTATTGCCATAACTCGTATAACGGATGCTTTTCGAAGGTTGAGGTAGACGATTTCCGAAGGTTTCTTGGTTATGTGTTGAAGGATGGATACAGCTGGATCTAGGTATTGTTAGTTTGGGTGATATATTTTGTGTCCCCTGTATCCCTAACACCTGATTGCATAACCAGAAAGTTTCGGGAGTTTATAAGTGGGAATTCATGTAGCTCTAGTATTTCTTCCCGCAGATATTTGGTTCGTGATTGGGTAATCCTTACCAAGTATTTGTTCACATCCGTACCTTGTTGATTTTATTCCATACCTTTTTCTAAGTGGCTTCTCAACTTATGGAAGTGTGATGATTTACTTTGGAATTCATTCGTTCATTCTTGTTCGAATGTTTATTGTGAAGACTATATGTTGCAATTTCGATCCTTTGATTCAGCTTGAATATATGTCTTTCAAGATGCTAATGGATGTCACCCTCTTCAGGATGGCTCCGCCAACACGTCAGAATCCGGAACGCAATAAAGGAAGTCAGGCTAACCCTCCGCCACCACCTCCGCCTCCGTAGGCTTGGCAAGCCTTGATGACAGCCACCAATGCCAACGCTCAGATCCTGATTCAGCTCTTGCAAGATCGCAACCAAGGGCAAGGTAATCAAGGAAATCAAGGCCAAGGCAACAATCAGCCGCATTTTGCTACCCTCAATCAGTTCCTTGCAAATCAGCCAAAGACTTTCAGCTACTGTGTCGAGGCCACAGACGCCGATGATTGGCTCGTGGACATCATCAAGCACTTCGAATGTAGCAATGTCAGACCTGAGGACTTTGTCAAGTTTGCCTCTTTTCAACTCAAGGCTCAAGCTGGTGAGTGGTTCCAACAATACAAAGATTCCAGAGGAGGTCGTGTGATTACCTGGGGTGATTTCTGCCGTGACTTCAAAGCTCATCACATTCCAGAAAGTGTTGTGGAGACTAAGCGTGAGGAATTCCACAATCTCAAGCAAGGCAACATGTCTGTGTATCAATACAACACTCAGTTCCAGAAGCTCTCTCGTTTTGCTAAGCAAGACATCCCTGATGAGAAGAGTATGATTTACCAATTCAGGCGTGGCCTCGGAGAAGATTTACAACTAGCTCTCGTGCTTTTTGAGCCATTAAAGTATGATGAATTCTACAACATGGCACTGAAACAAGAAGCTACTCAGCTCAAGTGTGAGGCATCTAAGAAGAGAGTCAGAGACGCAGTTCAGTCTTCTTCTTCCTCACTGGTGGCAGCTAAGCAACAGAAGTTTTGGTTGCCTCCTCCTCCTCCGTTCCATCAGCCATATCAGCAGAAGAACTCAGGTGGTCGTGGATCTTCCCACCCACCCAACCCTGGCTATCAGAACAAGTCTCAGAACCAAGCTCCAAGGCCAAATGCTCCTTATCATCGTCCGCTCTCAGAGGTGACTTGCAACAAATGTCAGCAAAAGGGTCACTATGCGAACAAGTGCTTCAACCAAAAGCGCCTTTCGCCTCCTCCTCCTGTGAAATCTTCCAGCAATGCAGTGGTCAAGCATAATCCTAAGCATGCTAAGGTGAACATGATGAACGCGGCCCAGGCAGAGGATTCTTCAGAAGTGATCATGGGTAACCTTCCTGTTAATGATATTCCTGCAAAAGTCTTATTTGATACTGGAGCATCGCATTCTTTCATTGCAATACCTTTTGCATCGAAGCATGAGTTGTCTTTCCAAGATTTGGATAGACCGATATCAGTTGTATCTCCGGGTAAATTCATGAACGCAAGCTCCTGTGTCCCGGATGTTTCCATCAAGATGGGCGACTATAGATTTCTGGCTAAACCAATTGTTCTTGGCGACTCTGATATTGATCTGATTCTCGGGATGGACTGGCTTTCTAAGCACAAGGCTCAGCTTGATTGTGCTGCCAGGGAAATTCAATTGACTCACTCTTCTAACGATGTGATCATCTATGCCGCTCGTGATGATACCATTCGGTTGTTTTCTCTCAATGAGAAGGGCGAATTGGATGCTATCTCTCAGATTCCAGTCGTTTGTGAGTACCAAGATGTCTTTCCAGAAGAGCTTCCGGGTATGCCTCCTCACCGGCCAGTTGAATTCGTTATCGATCTTGAGTCTGGCACAGAA
This sequence comes from Aegilops umbellulata, assembly GCA_032464435.1. Classification (NCBI taxonomy): domain Eukaryota; kingdom Viridiplantae; phylum Streptophyta; class Magnoliopsida; order Poales; family Poaceae; genus Aegilops; species Aegilops umbellulata. The sequence continues at coordinate 229,404,685 of CP136055.1, read as the reverse complement.
CCCGTTTGCAAGCGTCCATACAAGCTTGGGCCAAAAGAGTTGAAGGAATTGAAGAAACAACTCGATGAACAAGAGCGTCTGGGTCTGATCAGACCGAGTTCTTCTCCTTGGGGTTGTGGTGTTCTTTTTGTCCAGAAGAAGGATGGCACTGACCGACTTTGCGTCGATTACCGTCCATTGAACAAGAAGACTATCAAGAACAAGTACCCACTTCCCAACATCAATGAGCTTTTCGAGCAACTTAAAGGTGCTAAAGTGTTCTCCAAGCTTGACCTTCGTATGGGTTATCATCAAATTCGCATTCGTGAAGAAGATATTCCCAAGATAGCATTCAGAACAAGCTTTGGTTCTTATGAATATACTGTCATGTCTTTCGGTCGTTTCAATGCTCCTCCAACCTTCTCTCGAATGATGAACTTCATCTTCAACCCCTACACCAATGAATTCGTCTTGGTCTATCTCGATGATATATTGGTTTTCTCCAAGAATAAGAAGGATCATGCCAAACATTTGCGATTGGTGCTCGACAAGCTCAGAGAGTATAAATTCTATGCGAAGTTCTCCAAATGTGAATTCTGGCTTGATGAAGTTCTTTACCTTGGGCATATCATCTCTGCCAAGGGCATTGCTATTAATCCAGAGAGGGTGTCTGCAGTTTTGAATTGGGAACCTCCTCAGAATGTCAAGCAGCGTCGCAGTTTTCTTTGACTTGCAAGCTATTGCCAAAGATTCGTTGAGAATTTCTCAAAGATTGCAAAGCCTCTTTCCAACCTCCTCCAGAAGCATGTGAAGTATGTCTGGTCTCCTGAGTGTGACGTTGCTTTCAACGCTATCAAAGAGAAACTCGTCACTGCTCCAGTTTTGACTCCTCCTGACGAATCCAAGCCTTATGAAGTTTTCTGTGATGCTTCTCTTCAAGGTCTCGGTGCTGTTTTAATGCAAGAGAAGAAGGTTGTGGCCTATACCTCTCGTCAGTTGAAGCACAACGAAAAGAACTACCCCACTCATGATCTTGAGTTGGCGGCAGTGGTCCATGCGTTGATAACATGGAGACATCTCTTGTTAGGAAGGAAAGTGGACATTTTCACCGATCACAAGAGTCTCAAGTACATCTTCACTCAGCCCAACCTCAACCTCAGGCAGACTCGATGGGTCGAAATGATTCAAGAGTATAATCCGAGTATTGAATATACTCCAGGCAAGGCTAATGTGATTGCAGACGCTTTGAGCAGGAAGGCTTATTGCAACAGCTTAATCCTCAAGCCCTTTCAACCAGATCTTTGTGAAGCTTTCCGCAAGTTGAATCTCCAAGTTGTTCCTCAAGGTTTTCTGGCCAACCTCATAGTCTCTCCTACTTTGGAAGATCAGATTCGTGAGGCACAACTGATGGATACCATGGTGAAGAAGGTGAAACGTGGTATTGACAAGGGCATTTCCAAATACAAGTGCTATCGCGTTGATGACAGAGATACTCTTTTCTTCGAGGACCGGATTGTGGTTCCAAAGGGTGATCTACGTGAAGTCATTATGAACGGGGCGCACAATTCACTCCTATCCATTCATCCTGGAAGTACGAAGATGTACCATGACCTCAAGCAGTCGTATTGGTGGACTCGAATGAAGCGAGAAATTGCTCAATTCGTGAATGAATGTGATGTCTGCAGAAGGGTGAAAGCAGAACACCAACGACCAGCTGGTCTCTTCCAACCTCTTGCTATTCCAAAATGGAAGTTTGATCATATTTAAATGGACTTCGTGACTGGTTTTCCAAAGTCCAAGCATGGAAATGATGCTATCTTCGTCGTCATCGACAAGCTCACTAAAGTGGCTCATTTTCTTCCTATCAAAGAGTCTATCACAGCAGCGCAGCTGGCAGAGCTCTACACCTCCAGAATTGTCTCCTTGCATGGCATTCCACAATTGATTTCTTCAGATCGTGGAAGCATCTTCACCTCCAAGTTTTGGGATTCTTTTCAGAAGGCCATGGGTTCAAACATTTGCTTCAGCACAGCTTTCCACCCTCAAACTAGTGGACAAGTCGAGCGTGTCAATCAAATTCTTGAAGATATGCTCAGGGCTTGTGTTATCTCTTTCAGCATGAAGTGGGAGGATTGTCTTCCTTATGCTGAGTTTTCTTACAACAACAGCTTTCAAGCGAGCTCGGGTAAAGCCCCATTCGAGATTCTCTATGGCAGAAAGTGCCGTACTCCTCTCAATTGGTCTGAGACGGGCGAACGCCAACTTCTTGGCAACGACTTGATCACAGAGGCTGAAGATATGTGTAAAGTCATTCGTGAGAATCTCAAAGCCGCTCAATCGCGCCAGAAGAGCTATTACGATAGCAAACATCATGATTTGTCATTCGAGATCGGAGACCATGTCTACCTCCGCGTCTCTCCAATGAAAGGCACTCGTCCCTTCGGTATCAAAGGGAAACTTGCCCCTAGATACGTGGGTCCTTTCAAGATTGTCGGCAAACGAGGCGATCTCGCCTATCAACTTGAGCTTCCCCCCAACTTTGCAAATGTGCACGATGTGTTCCACGTGTCACAGCTTCGCAAGTGCTTCAAGACGCCTGAGCGCACCATCAACTTCGAAGAGATTGATCTTCAAGAAGATTTGTCCTATCGTGAGCATCTCGTTGCTATTCTTGAAGAAACTGAGCGCAAGACTCGCAACAAGTCCATCAAATTCCTGAAAGTGAAGTGGTCTCACCATTCAGACCGAGAAGCCACCTGGGAGCGTGAGGACCACCTCCGTTCCGAATATCCAGAGTTCTTTCAGTCCTAGATCTCGGGACGAGATCCTCTCGTAGTGGTGGAGTGTTGTAACACCCCGGATGTAACTTGCCATATTGTGACTCCAACTCTTGCCATTTTCGGCTATGTGATATGATATTTCCCTCCGTGGTTGGGTTTTCCTTCATTTTGCTTTTTGTTCATGTCATGCATTTCTTATCATGTCATCATGTGCATCGCATTTGCATACGTGTTCGTCTCATGAATAAGAGCATTTTCCCCGTTGTCTGTTTTGCAATCCGGCGCTCCTATGTTCCCCGGCGTCCCCTTTTACCTTTTTCCGTGAGCGTGTGTTAAACGGTCTCGGAATGGACTGAGGTTTATCAAGCGGCCTTGGTATAGCACCGGTAGACCGCCTGTCAAGTTTCGGGTCATTCGGAGGTCGTTTGATACTCCAACGGTTAACCGGGTAACCGTGAAGGCCTCGTGTGTGTTGCAGCCCAAAACCCCTCCAAAACAGCCCAATAACCCATCTAAGTCACTCCCATGTCCACCGCTGTTCGATCACGATCGCGTGGCCGAAAACCTCACCTCATTTGGAGCCTCCTAGCCCCTCCTACCTATAAATATAGCCCCTCCTCCGAAATCCCGGGTCCAACTCCACCCCAAACCTTAGCCCCGCTCCTCTCCGCGCCGCCGGACATGTCCGGACGGCGCCGGACGCGTCCGCCGCGCCTGCGGCCAATCGCGAGCCGCCACGTGGCGCCCACGCCCACATCGCCGCCCTTCGCCGCAGATCCCGCCGGCCCGCAGCCCGCCCGGGGCCCGCTCGCGGCCCCCGCAGCCCGTCAGCCGCGTCGCCCGCGCCCGAGGCGTCCAGCCCCGCCCCCGCGTCCGGTCGCCGCCCCCGCGTCTGGCCGCCGCCTCCGCCGCGCGCGCCATCGCCGGTCGCCGCCGCCTCCGCCGCGCGCGCCATCGCCGGTCGCCGCCGCCTCCGCCGCGCGCGCCATCGCCGGTCGCCGCCGAGCCACCGCGCCGTCCCCGTCGCCAAGCCGCCGCTCCGTCGCCGGATCCCACGAGCCCGATCCCGATCTGGATCTTGAGGGTTGACTTTCTCCTCCCCCCGGAAATCGTCTGAGTATTTTTTTTCTGCAGATTATTTGTTGCATGTTCATCGCATAATAACTTTGCACTCGTGGCTCCGTTTTGGGCGTATAATACGTCAAATTGTTCGCCTCGATGAGTACATCATTCCTTATCATTGCACCATTTCCATTTGAGCTCATCTTGATGCCCGAAATGCTGTTAGAAGAGGGCTATGTGATGTTAGTTTCAGATCTGTTTCAGAACATGCACTTTTGTCATTTTTGCCATGATTGATGTGTGCATCCTATGAATTGGAGCCCTACATTTGTTTTGTAATATGCCATGCTATTTTTCCAGGGGTTTATGCCATGTATTTTTGTGATCTTTGTGCTGACTAGCACAAGCATGCAAACTAGGGATCATGATGTTGCTGATTTCAGGGACTCTGTAATTTCACTAAGTTATTCCCTGCTGTTATTTTTATGCCATGTGTTCATGTTGTTTCAGAGAAATCTATGCCTCTTTTGAGCATGATCATTAAGGGTGTTTTGAACATATGGATTTGCTCTATCCATCCATGCCTTTGCTTGTATTTATGGAGTGCCATAGCTTGAGTCCATCGAGCTCTACTTTTGCTATAAAATGTTACTGGCAGATTGTTTACATGTTGTTCGATTTTGCCAAGCTTGGTGTAGTTGATCCTTGCATGCCATGATGTTATTCTTGCCATGTCTAGCTTCTATGCCATGTCTTCTTGATGGATGTATGCTTAGTTTATCATGCAATGCTCTGTAGTGAGTGCATCGAGCTCACGAACATGCCTACTTGTTATCTGTTTTTGACATGTCCAGTTTTCTGCTAAGTCTGGAAACTGTAACGAAACTTGCTTATTTGACATGGGTGCTATTATATTTTCTGGTCCTTTTTGGCTAATGGTCAGTAAGGAGCCAGTTTTGAGTAGATTCATGTCATGGCTTGTTTTGCTATATTGTGTTCCTGTAGCATGTTGTTTCCTTGCTCTAAACATGTCATCCTGATGTTAATTTCTGGCATGTTGTTATTTTCACTAAGTCTGTGAACCTGTTATCTTTTGCACTTTTGCCATGCTTGTTTGTACCTGCTGTGGTGTGATTTAGTCTTAGCTCAGTGTTCATCTTTTGTCAAGCATCTTGAGTAGATTACTGACATATGCTTTGTTGGTACGTTTGGGTGCAGTAGCTTATTTTCTTGTTGCTTGCTAAGTAGCATCGTGCTGTTAATGGCAGAATCTTGTCATTCTTGTTTTGCTTGTCATTTGCAAACCGTGCATCCGATTCTGGTGATCTTTATATCGATTTCAACCGAAATCATCTCAGCTTTCCAGTGGCATACTTGGTTTGCCAAGATTATGCCTTGTTCATCCTTGTCCTTCTGGAGCATGCATATGCATTACATATCACATCTCGCATACCATGCCATGTTTTGCATCATGTTGATTGCGCATTGCATCGTGGTTGATAGTTGTTCCTTTGCTTGTGTTCTTGTTTTGGGTAGATCCGGGAGACGAGTACGTGAACGAGGAACCTGTTGAGAACGCTTACGAGGATCAAGCTTTCGTCAACTCTGAGAACCTTGCAGGCAAGATGACCATACCCTCGAAATCACTTCTATCTTTGCTTGCTAGATGCTCGCTCTTTTGCTATGCCTATGCTGCGATACCTACCACTTGCTATTTGATGCCTCCCAAATTGCCATGTCAAAACTCTAACCATCCATGTCCTAGCAAACCGTTGATTGGCTATGTTACCGCTTTGCTCAGCCCCTCTTATAGCGTTGCTAGTTGCACGTGAAGATGAAGTTTGTTCCATGTTGGAACATGATTATTTTGGGATATCACAATATCTCTTATTTAATTAATGCATCTATATACTTGGTAAAGGGTGGAAGGCTCGGCCTTATGCCTGGTGTTTTGTTCCACTCTTGCCACCCTAGTTTCCGTCATACCGGTGTTATGTTCCTTGATTTTGCGTTTCTTACACGGTTAGGTGATTTATGGGACCCCCTTGACTGTTCGCTTTGAATAAGACTCATCCAGCAAGGCCCAACTTTGGTTTTACCATTTGCCACCTAAGCCTTTTTCCCCCGGGTTTTCGCGAGCCCGAGGGTCATCTTTATTTTTAACCCCCGGGCCAGTTCTCCTTCGATTGCTGGTCCAAACCGAGCGATGTCCGGCGCCCCTTGGGCAACCAGGGTCTATGCCAACCCGACGTCTGGCTCATCCGATTTGCCCTGAGAACGAGATATGTGCAGCTCCTATCGGGATTTGTCGGCACATCCGGGCGGCTTTGCTGGTCTTGTTTTATTACTGTCGAAATGTCTTGTAGTCCGGGATTCCGAGACTGATCGGGTCTTCCCGGTAGAAGGAATATCCTTCGTTGACCGTGAGAGCTTATAATGGGCTAAGTTGGGACACCCCTGCAGGGTATTCTCTTTCGAAAGCCGTGCCCGCGGTTATGAGGCAGATGGGAATTTGTTAAAGTCCGGTTGTAGAAAGCCCGAAGATGATCTTAATTAAAACACATCAACCGCGTGTGTAACCGTGATGGTCTCTTCTCGGCGGAGTCCGGGAGGTGAACACGGTGTTGGAGTTTTGTCTGACGTAGGTTGTTCTAGGATCACTTCTTGATCACTTATAGCTTCACGACCGTGCTTTGCTTCTCTTCTTGCTCTCTTTTGCATTGTTAGCCACCATATATGCTAGTCGCTTGCTGCAGCTCCACCTCACAACCCTATCCCACCTTTAAGCTTAAATAGTCTTGATCTCGCGGGTGTGAGATTGCTGAGTCCTCGTGACTCACAGATTCTACCAAAACAGTTGCAGGTGCCGACGATGCCAGTGCAGATGATTCAACCGAGCTCAAGTGGGAGTTCGACGAGGATCGTGGTCGTTACTATGTGTCTTTTCCTAATGATCAGTAGTGGAGCCCAGTTGGGATTATTCAGGGATCTGTGTAGCATTTGGGGTAGTCTTCTTTCATTTTTGGTTCTGTAGTCGGACCTTGAGTGTAATCTGGATGATGAATGTTTATTTATGTATTGGGTGAAGTGGCGATCTTAAGCCAACTATATATCTCTTTCCCTTATGTATTACATAGGTTGTGTGAAGATTACCTCACTTGCGACATTGCTTTCAATGCGGTTATGCCTCTAAGTCGTGCTTCGACACGTGGGAGATATAGGCGCATCGAGGGCGTTACACCCCGCAAGGACGAGTGGGCAGGAGAAGCCCGTGCGTCGCGGTCACCCTCCCCTGCAGGCGGAGGTGTCGCCACAGCTGGGGCCCCAGGAGCTCCCTTCAGCTTCTTCGCCGCGGGCGCCAGCCTGCTCAGGAGAAGTAATCATCAAGCCTCGTCGGCGGAACAAGGAACCAGGGATCAAGGATCAAGCACTTACTGGTCGTCGCCCGAAAGCTCCAGCGGTCTCTTGCCAAACTTGAAGCGGGAGAGCCGGCTGGAAGGGTCGACCTCGGAAGCAGAAGGCGCGTCAGCGGTTCGCTCGGGAGTTAGGGCGGACCCGCGGGGAATCAACCCGGTCCTGCCCTTCTTCGAGACCGGGGGTGAGCTCCCGCTGCCCAGCACGTCGTCATCATCATCATCATCGCTCAGCGAAAGGCGGAGAGCGCGGGGCTTGCGCTGGAGCGGAGGAGCCCTAGACTCTTCGTCAGTCGCCTCGGAGTCGGGACCTCCCTCCCGCTCCTCCTCGCCCGCTCCCCCGCTGGATTCGCCGGAAGACACATCCACCACATCCTCGGGAGCCACTACGGGCACGAGCCCGTCCCCGTTGAAGACGGGCATGGACTTCACCGCTTGCTCCCAATCGTCGCGGAGGAACAGGGGCGAAGGTGCGCCCTCCAGCCTTGCTACCTCGCCCCGACCAGGGATTGGAGGACCGCAGTCACGTCCTCTTCTCCCACGGCTGCGGGGCTCGGATGAGGCCTCCACATCAGGGGAGAGTACTGCCGAAGCGGAGCCAGCTGGTGCTCCAGGAACTCCCTCAGCAGCGACGCCCCGATCAGCTTCACCGTCGCCATGTTGGCTGGCTTCAGACCGGCGTCCATCTTCGCCAGCATCGACTTCGCGCAGGGATCCGTGAGCTCCGCTCAGCACCAGTCGCCCGAACTCACGGGCGGCTCCGTGGGAAGGGTCAACCGAGGGTGGACGCGCCCGGCGTCAACCAAAACCCACTTGCTCCGGAAGCCCTTGATCCTCTTCCCAGGATTCGAGATGGCCATGGAGCTGCCACACGCGACGAAGCCCGCGCACGCAGAAGGGGAATCTTTGGAGGTCCGGAGGTATTAGTAGTGGTGCAGCAAGGCCACTGAAGGCTGCACCCCCACATGCGCCTCGCAGTAGTAGGCAAAGATCGCCAAAAGAAGGATGGAGTTGGGGTGGAGATGCAGAGCTTGCAAGTTGTAGTGACGGAGGACCGCGAGGAAGAACTCAGAGAAAGGAGGCACCAGGCCCGCTGTAATGGAGCTCACGAAGAAAGGATAGAAGGTGCTCCCTTGGCCTTCAGGGGCATCGGAGCCGACCTTGAACATCTGCGCCCCGTCAATGCCTTGCGTCGCAGCCATCCGGTGCAGTAGGGCGAGGCTCGCCTCCGACACATTGGGCAAGTCCAAAGCAGGCGAGAACCAAGCTTCGGCCGGGGCCCGGCGAGGCGCCATAGCTACCTGGGTCGAGCAGGAGGAGCAGATCTGGAAGCTTGGAGGAAGGGAGGAGAAACGCAAGAAAGGGGATATGAGCAGCGGATGAAGAAGGAGAAGAACAAAGCCCGAGCGGATGCCACATCTTTAATAACCTGCACAGTTGCAAAAGCGCCTACGTCCAATCAACCGCCACGCGGCGCCCAAGGCCGCAGGCTGTTTGGGCCCGCGGCGCTTCGCCCTTGCCCTTTCACCCCTCGGCACGGCCAAGTCCATGCGCGCCTTGGGCCCGGGGGCTACTGTCGGCGTTCTGGGAACGGGGGTCCCCAGACGTGCCTGCCTGCGGCCTGCGGCGTGGCTCAAATGGGGGCCCAGCGTGGCCCATCTTCATCAACACAAGGCTCAAGACCCTCGCGAGGGGCCAAGCCTCGCGAGGCGGACGACATGGCGCTTCCTCAAGCACGGCCTCCTCAGGCTGGCTCGCGAGGAGGCGGAGAGATCAAGGCGGGTACCTCACGAGGTGCCCATGACGCAAGCCATGACGACCAAGGGTGCCAGGCGGGCGCCAGCCCGCGTAGCGTCTCCCTTTCCTCTTTGGTGCAAAGGGGGCAAGCGCAGGCGAGAGGATCAAGCAAAGGCACCCATTTCGGTGCAACAAGACCAAGACCAGTCCAACGGTGGGAAGGAGGTCACCATGGAGCCCAGGACGGCGTCACCACAGGGCCTTTGGCAGGCGAAGACCAACTTTAGTCAGGATAAGTGTACTAGATGTTCCCCTTCAAATTGGCCAATTGTTGGCGCCCTTCCCGCTCAATATTTGGGAAGAGGCCCAGGGCCTTTGCCTATAAATAGGACTAGCCACCACGAGGGTAGAGACACCTGATTCAGTATCGAGAGGCATCGATCAAGTACCAGGCAGCCAGAAAAGAGGCATACAGAGGGAGAAAGAAGGGCGATTGGACTCCTCCAACAGTTCATCCCCTAGCCAAGAACTGACCCTCGCGAGGCTGTTCTTCCTTGTACTGTTCTTCATCATTAGTCCAAGAGGCAATCCACCCACCACAAACTAGAGTAGGGTATTACACCACAACGGTGGCCCGAACTAGTATAAACTCTGTGTCTCTTGTGTTGTTCTTGCAGTAGTTAGATCCTTACGAGACGGAGAGGTAGAGGGCACGATCTCCGCGCGCACCCCAGAGTTCGAACCTTAAGGGTCTGCCGGAACCCGTGATCCGACAGACGTGCGTGCCGAGCTTGGACTGAAAGAACTCCCCCCACAGCTCGATTGTGGGGAGAACACCAAGGAGGCCCTCGCACAAAGTGGTGAAGGCCGCCAGCAGCACCACCATGTTCGGGGTGAGGTAGTGCGGCTGGAGGCCGTGGAACTCCAAAAACGAGTGGAAGAACCCGCTCGCCAGTAGCCCCAGGCCGCGCATGAGTTGGGAGCGGAAGACGAGCTGCTCACCTTCCTCCGGCGCCGGCGTCACCTTCCTCATCGGCGGGGCACGGGCCCGAACGAGATTCGCACCAGGGAGGCGACGCGTCTTGCGGAGGAAATCAATGATGTCGTCGTCGATCTCAGAGCCGTCCCACACGCCGGAGCGCATGGCGGCGGGCGCGGCGGCAGAGGATGAGCTCATCGCTGCAGGCAGGACGTGGTTTGGCGCAGCGGCGGCTGGAGGAAGAAGAAAGAGGAAGGAGCAAAGGGAAACAGGGGAGAGCGGGCGCGCGTGCTTCGCTACCCTACTCCCCCCGCCTACTTATAGGCCTGCTGGCTGGGAAGCTGAGGGGGCATCGTGGGATTAACTGTGCCCACGCCCCCACGACCCCCATGATTTACCACACGAGTTACTACGCATAGTTACTGCGCTGGAAACCCAACCGCCCGCTCGCTGCACGACTTGGAGGCCACGATGATCCCTATATTCTTCCACTCCATCTTCGATGGTCTGGTGCCTCCCTTCTCTGACTTCCTCTGCGCCATCCTTGACCACTATCAGATCCATCTGCTGCACATGCAGCCCAACTCCATCCTCCTCCTCTCCATCTTCGCCTTATTTTGCGAAGGCTTCGTAGTTGTGATGCCCTCGGTAGCGCTCTTCAGAGCTTTGTACAGCCTGCGACTGACGGCGGGGAACCAACACGTGGGATGCGCCTTGTTCCGCATCGTTGACGGGATGGCCAAGCGCATCATCGACATCAAGATGTTGAAGAAGGTGGAAGGCTACAGATCACACTAGGTCTATGTGGACAGTTCAGCCCCCTCCTTCAGATCCCGGCGACGCCCGCCGTGAAGAGCTCCGGATGGGAGCACAACAAGCTTCGCGACGAGAGGCTGGCGTCGCTCATGGAGAGGATGCTTGAGCTGAGGGCCGCCAAGGTGACAGTGGCGATGGTCGCTAAGGAGTTCTTGCGTCAGTGCATCGCACCCCTTCAGGAGAGCACGCGCTCGGTGTGGACGATCACCGACGTGAAGGATCCGATGCGGCTTAGCAAGATCGTGAGGATCTTCTTCCCGGAGGAGGCAGACAAACTGCCCAAGGAGGGGCTGGTGGTGTACCGCTACAAGATATGGGCCGACTTATTTTTATGAACCGAGTTGGGTCTTTTGTGTCATTAAGGAGGAAAAAATGACATGCATTAGCCCCCAAGTGCTAAGCATATTGCTTGCAATCTGCTTGAGACTTCAATAATAGGATGATTTTACTTGTCGTAGCCCCCAAATACTAGGTTAGACTTTGATGTCGACTTGATCCAAAAATTTATAGCTGAATGACCTCTTTATCTAGCATGAAGCTTTGAGTATGGCTGAGTCAAATTTTACCGGCTTGAAAAAAGAACTTGAATCTTAACAAGCTCTACGAGCTAAGGCGGAATCAAGCTTGCAATCTTCTTTGGAAGAATTGGAGAAAATAAAGGTGGGCTTTGAGATAGAAAATAAGTCCTTTGAGACTGAAAAAGCCGCCCTGCTCAAGCATGCCGAAGCCGCCGAAGGCCAATTGGCGTCGGTTACTGAAGAGCTGGTCGGTTAGAGCACCATATCTCCCAAATGACCCAGGCCATATTTGGTAAGAAAATTCTTAAGTTCTTGTCAAAAATTTTTGCCTAACGAGTCATAATGAGTAATAACTCGCCTGGCGAGTCATGTATAGACAATAATTTGCCTGGAGGCTCACACATTGCAATTTGTTGCAGGTGATAGTACTCGCAACCTCCAAGATAACTTAATGAAATTGAAGGCTGTGTACTCCCTCATAGAGCAATTATATGCTGGAAGCATGCATACCCTCAGGGCTGTAATGGGTGAAAAATACCCGCCACAATTCATAAGAGATGTGTTGAAGCGACTATCAACCATCCTGACGCAGGTCGAAGAGCTGAAGAGGTCAGCCGCCCGCGCAGGAGCAATGACCGCGCTGAGTCGGGCTATGGCTTATGCACCAGAATTAGATCCTTTGGAAATGGTCGGCGGGTTCCCATAGTACAAAGATGGTGGGACCAACTTTTCTCAAACTGATTACCCCTATTGTGTGAAGGAGACACAAGCACTGGCGAGTCAGCTTGTCGCGGAAATGGAGTTGAAGAAATACCAGCCGGCTTATGATGGCAGCAACACACGAATTCCGCTGCCAATACTGAAATCTTTTGACTTGACTCCACAATGACGTAAGCATCTCTTTGTACCTGATGTTGACCTGTCTCCTATCTTGCATGACGAAGCCGTCTTCGAAGCCTTAACGAATGTCAACTGGAATCTGGACAACCTTCAGATCTAAAACGCAGAAGAGTCAGTGCAGGATAACCCGGAGGCGTCAACTACAAGGGGCCATCAAGAGGCTGACCTGGAGGGGAGCAACTCGGACGGCACAAAAGCCGGTTTACAGGAGTAGTTTAGACACTTCAAAAACTTGATCAAATATTTTGAGCTCCGCTGGAGCCGTGTAATAGGCTTATCTAAAACACTTGGTTGCTCTGTCGTGCCTTCGTGCAAGTTAACTTTTGTTCCAACACTTATCTGTCTGCTGCTTGAATTTTTTGGAATCAATGCATGTTATTAACCCGCCTTGGATGTCTTGTGTTTGAATATCGTACATCCATTGCTTGTACTTATATTTGATAAGTCGCCTGTAGCAACTTGTAAGTGCAGAGACTTCTGACTTATGCAGAAAATTCCACCAGGTTATAATTGGTGTGAAATAACCCGGCGACTTGTCCACCGGCGACTTATATTCGTAATGATTGATTGCTGAAAAACTACGGCTTGATAACCCGATCGACTCATGGTCGATAAAAGCTCAATGTTGATCACCATTAACCAGGAAATCTTTTGGCCCGAAGACTTATAGTCATTGCAATTACATGATCAATGACAAAAAGATTCCTAAAAAAACATAAAAATGATATATATATATATATATATATATATATATATATATATATATAAAATTGTAAGTCGGCTTTCAAGGCTCGACAAAAAGACTGGCTTTCGAGGCTCAAGTCTTGCTTCGGTAAAGCTGGCATGATAGCTTTGGTTTATCCTCGCTTTCTGAAAGGCGGCTCTCACGTGACTTAAGCCGCCGTTTTAACCATGACAAGTTCAGCGTCATAAAGATTGACTATCAACAGTACGGCGGGTCACCTTTTCGGAGTAGCATCAAGCAGACATGCATGTTTAACCAACTTATTGTGGCGTTTTTGCTGGGTTAAGAGGGTGTGTCATGGTGGGCGCATGGCAGATGCCAAAGGGTGGCTAAAGTGAGGGACAGGCTCGAGGGCACCGGTGGGCTCCAGAGGCGAGGTTGGCATGAGCGAGCATGGGACGCAAGACATACCCAAGTTCAGGGCTCTCCGGAGAGATAACACCCCTTGTCCCGCTGAGAGTGGTTTATATGTGGATGTTACAAGCTTGCTCCTAGAGCTGTTTGGGGGAGGAAGGAAGGCAGGCCAAGGCTTAGGCTGCTCCTTCTCCTTGTGTGTGTGTGTGTTCTACCGGTGGATCATCTCAAGTGTTCGCCCGTGTACATGGAGGGATCGGGGTTTTATAAGTCAACCCCCCAGGGCTACAATGGTAAAGTTACATGGCCACAGGGCTGGGATGTCAGCGTCTGGGAAGCGGGTGCTGGGACCCGCCGGGTACCAAGATTCGCCGGGTTCTCCGGGCGCGGGCCCCGTGCACTAGGGGGCACTGCTCCCCATCTTGTCACGCGTCACAGAGTGGTTGGGCCGGCTCGGCTACAGTGGCGCGTCGCTTTGTTGCCATCGGCTTGCATCAGCAGTACGAGGGGCACACTATTGTCATGTCGGCCCTGGTCAGCAGAGTTGGTGGGCCACTATTGCCACGCTCCCGTGAGTCAGCAGGGTTGGTGGGCCACTGTAGCCATGCTCATCCCTTTTACGGGGACTTGTTCCGTCGTACGCCCCATATGGGACGGGAGCTGACGTGTGGCCGGGTTGAGGGGCGTGCCGTGATGGCGCCTACTTGCAAGAGAAGTCTTGGCTTGTCGGGTTCAGTCGGCGCACGCCAGCAGGCCTGACCTTGTTGCAGTCTTGGCCGGGTTGAGGGACTTGGCTGGGTTGAGGAACCCGTCCAAGTACGAGTGAGGGAGTCCTGGATTAGGGGGAATCCGGACAGCCGGACTATATCCTTTGGCCGGACTGTTGGACTATGAAGATACAAGATTGAAGACTTCGTATCGTGTCCGGATGGGACTCTCCTTGGCGTGGAAGGCAAGCTTGGCGATACGGATATGTAGATCTCCTCCCTTTGTAACCGACTCTGTGTAACCCTAGCCCCCTCCGGTGTCTATATAAATCAGAGGGTTTAGTCCGTAGGACAACAACAACAATCATACCATAGGCTAGCTTCTAGGGTTTAGCCTCTACGATCTCGTGGTAGATCAACTCTTGTACTACTTATATTATGAAGATCAATCAAGTAAGAAGTAGGGTATTACCTCCATCGTGAAAGCCCGAACCTGGGTAAACATTGTGTCCCTTGCCTCATGTTACCATCCGCCTTAGACGCACAGTTCGGGACCCCCTACCCGAGATCCGCCGGTTTTGACACCGACATTGGTGCTTTCATTGAGAGTTCCACTGTGCCGTCACCGTAAGGCTCGATTGCCCCTTCGATCATTGACAATGATGCGGTCTAGGGTGAGGTCTTCCTCCCCGGACAGATCTTCATATTCGGCGGCTTCGCACTGTGGGCCAACTCGCTTGGCCATCTGGAGCAGATCGAGAGCTACGCCCCTGGCCATCAGGTCAGGTTTGGAAACTTGAATTACACTGCCGATATCCGCGGAGATTTGATCTTCGACGGATTCGGGCCCATGCCGGGTGTGCTGCACGATCACGACGAGCATGATGTAGCTCTGCCGTCGGACAGTGTGCGGGAAATCACGCCAGCAACCACTCCGGCCTTCAATCCGGAACAGATTGTGCCATACGAGGACGGGTGGATAGACCCCGCCTTGAAGACTGCACCCTCAGTGGCGATAGAGCCGAATACTGACCTTACCCCTCACGAGAGCCGTGAAGCCGGACTACTGGACTCGTCTCCGACCACGGACTCCAAACCGCTCGTGCCCATACCTATCGAATCCGATTGGGCGCCGATCATGGAGTTCACCTCCGCGGATATCTTTCAACACTCGCCCTTCGGCGACATACTGAACTCGCTAAAATCTTTCTCCCTATCAGGAGAACCTTGGCCGAACTATGTCCCGCTCGAGTGGGATGTGGACGACAAAGAAATTCACTCCGCACCCACCACCCACTTAGTAGCCACTGTCAATGACTTAACCGACATGCTCGACTTCGACTCCGAAGACATCGATGGCATGGACAACGATGAAGGAGACGAACAAGAACCACTGCCCACCGGGCATTGGACCGCCACCTCATCATATGATATATATATATATATAGTGGACACACCCAAAGAAGGCAATGGTGACAAGACAGCGGAGGATGACCCCTCCAAGAAGCAACCCAAGCGCCGCCGTCACCGGCGCCGCTCTAAGTCTCGCCACAGCAAAAGCGGTGATACCAGCACAGGAGATAATAGTACTCCGCACAGTGCCGAAGACGACCCCCCTCCAGTAAGATCTAGAGCCGGAGGATGAACAAGCCAGCCCTCCAGAGCGAGCAGCAGAGGGAGAGGAAGACAATTACATGCCCCCCTCCGAAGACGAAATGAGCCTCGACGACGAAGAATTTGTCGTACCTAAGGATCCCGTCGAACAGGAGCGCTTTCAGCTTCGAGCTGACCAGGACTTGCTAGCAGATAGATGGACTGAAGTCCTTGCGGCCGAGGAATACGAACTCGAACGCCCCTCCAAGGGTCACCCAAACCGCAGGTTGCTGCCCCGACTTGAGGAGGAAGCATTAAAACCTACATCACCAGCCTACGATGCGGCTGATCAGCCACCTCGTGGCCGAGACAGAGAGGCATTTCAGCCAGAAGTTCAGCCCGCACCCCGCCGCCACTCAAACAAAAATACCAAGGCACCGGGAAACACGCGAGACCTGCGAGACGTATTGGAAGATAGGGCAAAACACGCAAGATCGATCTATGGATCACGAGGGCGCGGCCCTACGCGGGACGGTTGCCGTCACGTCGGATACAATAAAAGTAAACCCGGCCGGGCCAAATACAGCAGGTAAGACTCATATGAGCTGCGTCGCGATATAGCCCAGCACAGAGGCGCCGCACACCCCCTATGCTTCACTGATGAAGTAATGGATCATGAATTCCCAGAGGGTTTTAAACCCGTAAACATCGAATCATATGATGGTACAATAGATCCTGCCATATGGATCGAGGACTTCCTCCTCCACATCCACATGGCTCGCGGCGATGATCTACATGCCATCAAGTACCTCCCGCTAAAGATTAAAGGACCAGCTCGGCATTGGCTGAATAGCTTGCCAGCAGACTCCGTTGGCTGTTGGGAGGATCTGGAAGACGCATTCCTCGACAACTTCCAGGGCACTTATGTGCGACCACCAGAAGCCGATGACTTGAGGCACATAATTCAGCAGCTAGGGGAATCGGCCAGGCAATTCTGGACATGGTTCCTAACCAAGAAGAATCAAATTGTCGACTGCCCGGATGCAGAGGGCTTAGTGGCATTTAAGCACAACATCCGTGACTCGCCCGGTACCTCGGCCAGGAAAAGCCAAAATCCATGGCAGCCCTCACGACACTCATGACCCGCTTTTGCGCGGGAGAGGATAGCTGGTTGGCTCGCAGCAACAACATATCAAGGAACCTTGGCACTTCGGATACCAAGGATAGTAACGGCAGGCCAGGTCGCAGCAAACATAAGCGCCGCAATAACGGCGATAACACCGAGGATACGACAGTCAATGCCGGATTCAGAGGCTCTAAACCCGGTCAGCGGAAAAAGCCATTCAAAAGAAGCACTCCGGGCCCGTCCAGTCTGGACCGCATACTCGATCGCTCGTGCCAAATACACGGCACCCCCGACAAACCAGCCAATCACACCAATAGAGAATGCTGGGTGTTCAAGCAGGCCGGCAAGTTAAACACCGAAAACAAGGACAAGGGGCTGTACAACGATGACGAGGAGGAACCCCGGCCGCCGAACACGGGAGGACAGAAGAGGTTCCCCCCACAAGTGAGGACGGTGAACATGATATACGCAACCCGCATCCCCAAGAGGGAATGGAAGCGTGCACCAAGGGACGTATATGCGATGGAGCCCGTCGCCCCAAAGTTCAACCCATGGTCCTCTTGTCCGATCACCTTTGATCGCAGGGACCACCCCACTAGTATCCGTCATAGCGGATCTGCCGCATTGGTCTTAGACCCAATCATTGACGGATTTCACCTCACTCGAGTCCTTATGGACGGCGGCAGCAGCCTGAACCTGCTTTATCAGGATACAGTGCGCAAAATGGGTATAGACCCCTCGAGGATCAAACCCACCAAAATGACCTTTAAAGGCATCATCCCAGGTGTAGAGGCCCATTGTACGGGCTCAATCACACTGGAAGTGGTCTTCGGATCTCCGGACAACTTTCGAAGCGAGGAGCTAATCTTCGATATCGTCCCGTTCCGTAGCGGCTATCACGCACTGCTCGAACGCACCGCATTTGCAAGATTCAACGCGGTACCGCATTATGCATACCTCAAGATCAAGATGCCAGAACCTAGGGGGGGTCATCACAGTCAATGGAAACACAGAGCGCTCGCTCCGTACGGAGGAGCACATTGCTGCCCTCGCAGCAGAAGTACAAAGTAGCCTTTTAAGGCACTCCACCAGTTCGGCGATTGTCGGATCACGGGTTCCGGCAGACCCTTAAGGTTCGAACTCTGGGGTGCACACGGAGATCGTGCCCACTACTTCTCCGTCTCGCAAGGATCTAGACTACTGCAAGAACAACACAAGAGACACAAGGTTTATACTAGTTCGGGCCACCATTGTGGTGTAATACCCTACTCTAGTGTGTGGTGGGTGGATTGCCTCTTGGGCTGATGGGGAAGAACAGTACAAGGAAGAACGACCTCGCGAGGGCCTGTTCTTGGCTAGGGGATGAACTGCTGGGGGGAGTTCGATCGCCCTTCTCTCTCTCTAGATGCTCTGTTCGATCCTAGCTTCTTCCCTCTAGATGCCTCTACTCTGGGGGTGGCTGGCCCTATTTATAGGCAAAGGCCCTGGGCCTCTTCCCAAATATTGAGCGGGAAGGGCGTCAACAATTAGCCAATTTGAAGGGGAACATCTGGTACACTTATCCTGACTAAAGTCGGTCTTCGCCTGCCAAAGGCTTTGGCGATGATGCCGGTTTGGGCTCCACAGTGACTTCCTCCTTGTCGCGGAGCTAGTCTTGGTCTCGTTGCACCGAAATAGATACCTTTGCTTGATCCCCTCGCCTGCGCTTGCCCCCTTTGCACCAAAGAGGAAAGGGGGACGCTGCGTGGGCCGGCGCCCGCCTGGCACCTTTGGTCGTCATGGCTTGCGTCATGGGCACCTCGTGAGGTACCCCACCTTGATCTCTCGGGCTCCTCGCGAGCTAGCCTAAGGAGGCCATGCTTGAGGAAGCGCCGTGTCGTCCGCCTCACAAGGCTTGGCCCCTCGCGAGGGTCTTGGGTTGATGAAGATGGGCCACGTTGGGCCCCCACTCAAGCCACGCCGCAGGCCGCAGGTGGGCAAGTCTGGGGACCCCCGTTCCCAGAACGCCGACAGTAGCCCCCGGGCCCAAGGCGCGCATGGACTTGGCCATGCCGAGGGGCGAAAGGGCAAGGGCGAAGCGCCGTGGGCCCTAACAGCCTGCGGCCTCGGGCGCCGCGTGGCGGTTGATTGGACGTGGACGTCTCCACTTCCCCACGCTCCCTTATTCTGCGCCACGCTAGGTTGCCCCGCAGTTGTACACAGCCGCCCTTTTCCCTGTTGCTTGACCGTCTCCTGCTCTTCCTCCCTCCGAACTCTGATCCTCGCTTCCGATCCCATCTCGCATCTCCTCTCTTCCGCCCGCCGCCATGGCTCCAAGGAAAGAGAAGGGGAAGAAGTCTGCGGTTCCATCACGCCCGCTGCCGCCGGTGGCGCCTGCTGTCGGCCGCTCAATCATACTCAACCTGGAGTGCCTGGGCAAGCTCAATCCGGCTCTGGCCACCGCCTTCAACGAGTGCGGGAGGACGACAGCGTGGCCTACGTGTCACCTCCCCACTGATAGGATAATCACCGAGGTCCATTACTTTGCTGACGCCTTGTGGGCGGGTCTGGTGCCTCCCTTCTCCGATTTCTTCAACGCCGTTCTTGATCATTATCAGATCCACATGATGCATATGGGTCCTGAGTCCATTGCTCTTCTTTCAGTCTTCACATTTGTTTGTGAGGCGATGGTGGGCATCCCTCCTTCTGTTGCCCTGCTGTGCCACTTCTTCTCCTTGCATCTTGTCGACCCCACGCAATGCTCGGCATGCGTGAGCTTCATGGCTTAGTCCGAGACCGCAGCCTCTGGTACCGACTTCAACCTCCCTCCGCCTTCAGCCGAGTTCCGCGAGCGGTGGTTGTACATTGATGTCGAGGTGCCCAGCCCCCGGCTCGCGAAGCCGACATCGCCTGCTGTGCCTAATTCGGGCTGGGGCCAGGAGACGCTCGTAAGTCCCCGGCTCGCCTTCGTCTGGCATCGCTTCATGTCCTTGAAGAAGCTTGGCGTAACGACGCCCAAAGTGGTGAAGGAGTTCCTATTGCGCCGCATTGCCCCTCTCCAACGCCATTCTCGTAGAATGTGGGCCTTCAGCGGGCATGGCGACCGCATGAGGCTTCAGGGAGAAGACCTGACGCCCGAGGTGCTGAGGAGGGTGCTCTTGGTCCTGACAGGCGATCCCAACCCCGGGGGTGTCCGGCAGGGGGAGCCTTGCTGTACCTCTGCCACAATAGGGATGACTTCGTGAGGCAGATGCCCCCTTTCGACGAGTGGGGGCTACGCCCTGTCGGCCTCCAGGGGCCTCGTGAGAACCCTGTGGTGGTGATTTCCCTTCCGGTCGGCCTGGGTGAATCCTCCTCGAGTGGTGGCGCAGGGAGGCAGGAGACAGCGGGGGTCGAGGGAGCCGCGGACGATGTGACCGCACCTGGCGACGCTCTTGACGGGGCAGCTCATGAGGTCCACGCTCCCGAGGCCACGGGTGAGGCATCGCCGCCTCCGGTGCTTGAGGCCGAGGCTCCTGAGCACCCGGCTGGGATCTCTGACGAGGCAACTGCCCGTGCGTTCCAGGCATGCGCCCTCGACGCGAGTGGCCTTGGCGCTCCGTCCTCTTCGCAGGTTGGTTCCTGTGCATCTCTCCTGGGCCGTTTCCGTGTGGACTTTGAGGCCCTCCGGAGAAAAAGGGAGGCCATGGGCGACGGCTTTCCCTGCCGCTTGCTGAAGCGCCGAAAGTACTTTGCCGTCGACGAGTAAGTCTTCTCCTTTTCTGTTCCTTATCCTGCTTGCCGCATCCGCTGATCCTTGCTCTGCAGGCCTCTGCCTACTGAGCTCGATGAAGCCGTCGGGCCGACGCCCTCCTTGACTCCGTCTCCTCTGCCACCCCTGGGTGTCTCAAGCAGCACTGCCCTCGTGGTTTGGGCGGGTGACGGCGCTGACCGTCGCGTAGCGCGCGGCGACTCTCCCGCCCCCGCGATCTCCTTCCGCGGGGTTTCCCCTCGACATAGGCAGCATGCCGTGGGCTTCCCGTCTGGTCGCGGGCTGCGACCGGCTGAGGCACCTCAGGGGCCCTTCTCCCGAGGTCAGGTTGGACTCAGGTCGGGCTTCTGATGCGGCGCGGCCGGCCGTCGTGAAGGCGCCAGCCCCCAGCCCCCTGCCCGGGGCCGGAGCGATGATCCGAGGTCCTCGACGCCAGCTTGAGGCGGATGATGGCGCGGCAAACGTGCTTGAGCGTGCTCGGGAGCGCAGTGCCCATCGTCACGAATTCCTTCGGACGGCGAGTGGCGCCGTAGACCTGCTTGGGCAGGAGCTCGCTGAGGAAGACGCGCGCCTGGAAGCTGAGGGCTTGCTCTTGACCGTCGAGCGGTGCGAGCTAGAGGCAGCCGCTGCCCTCGCGTGTCGTCAGCGTGTCCTTGACGACGAAGAGGCGAAGGTGTCGCTAGAGGCTTCTCTGGCGGCTCGGTCTCAGGCCGTTGAGGAGGCCCGAGGAGTAGACCGACGGCGAGAAGCAGCAGAAGAACGGGCTCGGGAGCTCTTGGCCCAGTGTCGCTCGTTGGAGGAGCAAGCGGAGCTGCGCGAGGCAGCCCTTGCATCGATGGAGGTGGCTTCTGGCGACCCGGCTGAGCTTCGGAAGCGCGAGGAAGCGTTGATGCTGGAGGCCGCCGAACGCGCTCGCGAGCTCGAGCAGCTGGAGACGAGGGAGCGCCTGGTGATGCAGGCGGAAAACGATGTCGCCGTGCGGGAGACGCGTGTCCTGGAGGAGGTCTGCCGTCGGGTGGCGACAGCACGCCAAGGCCTCGAGCGTGAGTTCAAGGGGAAGTTGGGGATGATCCGAGTCGAAGCTGAAGGTAGAACCGCCGCCTTAAGGGTCCAGCGGGATGAGGCGACGCGACGAGCGGACGCCTCCCGGGTCGCCCTTGAGGCAGCGCAGAAAGAGCTGGCCTCCTCCCAGGCCGAGGTGCTCCGCCTACGCCAGCGTGTGGAAGAGGCCGTGGCCGTCGAGCGTCAGAATGCCGACGAGATACGCCAGCGGCAAGTCCTGGAGCACCAGCACGGCCCCATGCTCACCAAGCTCCGGGATAGGGCCAACATTGCCCTGGGCAACATCTGTGAGGCTGCCGTGGGCGAGCCGCACACGATTAACTACGCCAGCAACCTGCAGTTCTTCACCAAGGTGGTGACACAGCTGGAGGCACGGTCGTCCAGAGCCGATAGGTTGGTGGAGGAGAGGAGCCGCGCCCTGCTCGGGCGTGCCTTCTCCCGCGTCTTCAGCCATCTTCGAAACATGGATCCCCACTTCGACTTCGACGCCGCCATCGCCCCAGTTCCCCAAGCGGTTCGAGGCGACCTGGCTGAATGGGTGGAGAGCAGCGTAGATGCTCTCGTCCGGGCCTTCACTTCGGATGATGACGACATGATCGTGGGCGCCGACGAAGGTGGCGTGGTGGAAGACCCCAATGCCGCGGACGGGGGCGCAAACAACGAAGGTGAGTTCAGCGACACCAGCGACAGCTCGGGAGGCGCCTCCGAGGATGCATTGGGGGATTTGTCAGATTGACCATGTGCTATCTTCGCCTTTTTACCCTACATAAATAGAACTGAGGCGTTTGGCCTGACGGTTGTGAGAGCATTTTGGGAGGGGGATCCCCTCATGTATGAACTTGTATCTAATGTATCTGCAGTGATTAAATCGTACGCGTGTCCAATGGTAGGCTGGTTCACCCTTGTCCCTTGCTGGCTCCGGAGCTGCCTTCTGGAGGGCGTCACGCCCCGGGTGCTGGGTAGTTGAAACCTCGAGAGGCGGGGTCGTTACTGACAGGAAACCCCACAGGCGTGGGCCGTCTTTGCAGGCTCCGGGCCTTTTCTCGAGCGAGACGTCTTCACAGGCGTTCGCCCTCTTCACAGGCTCCGGGCCTTTTCCTCGAGCGAGATGTCTTCACAGGCATTCGCCTTCTTCACAGGCTCCTGGCCTTTTCCCGAGAGGGATGGCTTCACAGGCGTTCGCCTTCTTCACAGGCTCCGGGCCTTCTCCCGAGAGGGATGGCTTCACAAGCGTTCGCCTTCTTCACAGGCTCCAGGCCTTCTCCCGAGAGGGATGGCTTCACAGGCATTCGCCTTCTTCACAGGCTTTGGGCCTTCTCCCGAGAGGGATGGCTTCACAGGCGTTCGCCTTCTTCACAGGCTCCGGGCCTTCTCCCGAGAGGGATGGCTTCACAGGCGTTCACCTTCTTCACAGGCTCCGGGCCTTCTCCCGAGAGGGATGGCTTCACAGGCATTCGCCTTCTTCACAGGCTCTGGGCCTTCATGAGAAAACGATCTCCGCAGGCACCAATGGTCACCTCGCAAGGGAGCGGCAGCGGCAATCTGGGCCGTGCTTAAGCTAGGCCTGGCCCGGCTCGCGAGGGGCTCGCGAGGGGAGGCAGCTGTGATGAGATGGTGACCAGAACGCGGGAAACGATTCAAACAAGACCAAGCACCCCTTCCCCGAACGCACGCAAAGCTCAGATTCGAATTCAACTTAAATCCAGCGGGGGAAAAAGGTTACAACCAAAGGAAGAAGGCAATGAAAACAAACAAAAAGGCCGCGTCCGACACCTAATCTAGTCTTCGACGTATTCTCACCAGCGCGGAGCTAAGTGATGTCCACTGGGCGTGGGAGGGAGCCTCAGGGCCTGAGGCCGGCACCCCTGAGACTCCGGGGCGTGTACAGCCCCACTCATTATTACGTGAGAGTGTCACGGGGCGGCGAGCTTCATAGGCACTGGGCCTTCTTCACAGGAACCGGCCTTGCTTCATATCGCCAGACGAGGGCCCCGCCTTGCGCCACACTCTAGTGCCACCAACGACGACCGGAAACCAGGACGCTGCCGGTGGGGTAGAGCGGTCGCCAGCGGTTCCCCCGACGACCACGGGTCCTCCGCCAGGGGCAGGCCCTCAGGCGCCTCCCCAGCGGAGGGCCTATTTTCTAAGAACGCCTTGCTTCGAACACCGCGGTGGTGAGGTAGGATCTCTGCCCCTTTCCTGCAGCCCCCTGCGTCCTCCTCCCGAGGGGTAGGAGACCGCAGGGGCGGGGCAGCTGCTTGTCGCGGCGACCTGCATCTCCTATGACCCGTGATTAGCGTATGCCTGCTCTTGAGGAATTAATGGTACCCAATAGTCGTTGCCTCCAGTGTGACCGACGGAGCCGTCCCGGGGTTCCTGGAGGGGCTCGGCCTCTGGCGTCTCGTCCTCCCAGCTGGGATTGAAGAGTGAGCCCTGTTCGCCCTGTTGAGCGTGTCCTTGGTCCATCATGTGGGGCACGTACTCCTCTGGCGCCGCCACCCCGAATGCTGTGCTGTAGTGCTCCATGCGCCATGCGGCGTTGCTTGTCATGCCCACCGCAGGGTGGTAGCGCGGTTGACCGCTGGCGCCGTGGGCCGCACTGAGCCCCTCTCCTTCGCGCGCCGGGGGCGGGGGTAGCACCTTCGCCAGTCTGGTGTCGGCGGATTCGCCGGTGCTGGGGTAGTCTGGAGGCCCTCGCAAGCGCGCGGGGCCCCCTCGTGTGCCGCCCTGAGCTTGAGGTGGAAGTTGGACACAGAAGGGGTGAGCCCCTGAAGCGGCGAAGCCCAAGAGCTCGGCGACCCGCTCCAGCAGCACGTCGCGGCCGCCCTCCAATAGCCTGCACTGCAACAACTCCTGTGCCACCGTGAGCGCGGCCCTTGAGTTTGCCTGTTCTCGGCGGGTGTACGGTGTCGTAGCTGCGGCGTGGTTGGAGGCCCTCTCTGCCGACCGCGCCTGTCGCAGCATGAGGGTTGCAGAAGCTTGCCCGTGTCGCCCGCGGCCCACAGCGCCCTGCGGACCGCGAGCTGCCTGTGGCGCGCGGTCGCCCGGAGCGGGAGGCTCCGCGCAGATGGGCCATGCCGCCCACGGGCCTTGATTGCCCGCCTGGTCGCCGGACATGATGACAACGACGCAACGGGAGACAGAGCGATGGGAAGGCAGATTCCGGCGCACCCCTACCTGGCGCGCCAAATGTCGGATCACGGGTTCCGGCAGACCCTTAAGGTTCGAACTTTGGGGTGCGCGCGGAGATCGTGCCCACTACCTCTCCGTCTCGCAAGGATCTAGACTACTGCAAGAACAACACAAGAGACACAAGGTTTATACTAGTTCGGGCCACCATTGTGGTGTAATACCCTACTCTAGTTTGTGGTGGGTGGATTGCCTCTTAGGCTGATGAGGAAGAACAGTACAAGGAAGAACGACCTCGCGAGGGTCTGTTCTTGGCTAGGGGATGAACTGCTGGGGGGAGTTCGATCGCCCTTCTCTCTCTCTAGATGCTCCGTTCGATCCTAGCTTCTTCCCTCTAGATGCCTCTACTCTGGGGGTGGCTGGCCCAATTTATAGGCAAAGGCCCTGGGCCTCTTCCCAAATATTGAGCGGGAAGGGCGCCAACAATTGGCCAATTTGAAGGGGAACATCTGGTACACTTATCCTGACTAAAGTCGGTCTTCGCGTGCCAAAGGCTCTGGTGATGACGCCGGCTTGGGCTCCATAGTGACTTCCTCCTTGTCGCGGAGCTGGTCTTGGTCTCGTTGCACCGAAATAGATACCTTTGCTTGATCCCCTCGCTCGCGCTTGCCCCCTTTGCACCAAAGAGGAAAGGGGGACGCTGCGCGGGCCGGCGCCCGCCTAGCACCTTTGGTCGTCATGGCTTGCGTCATGGGCACCTCGTGAGGTACCCCACCTTGATCTCTCCGCCTCCTCGCGAGCTAGCCTAAGGAGGCCGTGCTTGAGGAAGCGCCGTGTCGTCCGCCTCGCGAGGCTTGGCCCCTCGCGAGGGTCTTGGGTTGATGAAGATGGGCCATGTTGGGCCCCCACTCGAGCCACGCCGCAGGCCGCAGGCAGGCAAGTCTGGGGACCCCCGTTCCCAAAACGCCGACAGCGATCAAGCCCCCGGACACCGTCAAGCGCGTCCGGAGTAACCTGCAGCAGGATCACCTGGCACGTTCGGAGCTCGCCTAGCAATTCGGCCCCCGCCCTAGTTTCAGTACAACGGCAAAATCCGTCCCGTGCGTACATAATTACGCATTGAAAATACCATGGGTGTCGGCGGGGGCACGATCACGGCACGCCCCACAATGCGGTTCAACCGCACCAGGGGCTTACTACATTTATCATCCTCTCTCTTTCAGGACTTTACTCTCTAGAAGCCCTATCCGGTAGTACGATAGCCGGACACATGATACAACACCCAAGAAGGCAGGAAGCTACGTCGTGCAATGGAATCCCCAGGTGGTCTCTGATAACGAGTGAAATACCTGTTTTAAATACCAGATCGTAGCTTGCCCTTGGACGGGACATGTCAAATATTCCCATTTTTTGCATCAGTATGCATCAACGCATTTCTTAACTAAACAATGCATAGCACTAGTCTCTTATTGCATTCTATATTCTTTTATATATATGTTCATCTGTGACAATTAGCACCCGTACACTCTGGTATGGCCAATACGCCAGGGGCTTCCGTATACCCCATAATTCGGCGTGAGAAGTCCGAACACTTTCGACAGTGCGGCACCCCGAACTTATAGCATTATATGCATCAGCTCCGAATCATGTCTTGGGTCAATAGTTGGGTTTGCCCGGCTCCCATGTTTTGGTACCTTACGTTCCGCTATATCGGCTAATGTAGCACTGGGAGAACTACTGCGATTGTGCCCTAGCTCTTCCGGCCGAGCACCTCAGTAGAGAAAGCTAAAACTGACTGTCATGATGAGGCGAGAGCTGGTCGCTGTTCGAGAGGTCTCAAATCCCTAAAGACTATTTCCGCTTTGGGCGAGGAGTCGGCCTTGTCCGGCTTAGGCGTGTATTGCGCCCCAACTTCGACTTTCCGAATACTAGGGGCTTCGCCAAAATTTAAAATTGTAGACTTCTATGGCTAAGTGAGAGCGATAAAGCATTATAGTCCGATTGCCTGGTTCGCTGTGCTGAGCAACTCCCTCGAAGGACCCATAAATGGGAAAAAGAGTGCCCAGATTTGTCCCGAACACCCCAGCACTAGTTGCATGGGGGCTGAAGCCGACGACTAGCAACTCTCAGATTTTATAAACGGCCACACAGAAGGTAATATTTTAAATTCGAAAGCGTTGCATAGTGCAAATGAACTAGTTTTCATAATATAGGATCACACGAGCAAGTTCATTCAAAAATTACATCCTTCGCACACTCGTCCGCCACAAGACGGGCACCCTTCAGGACACCCTCATAATACATTTCAGGGTGGCGATGCTCCTTGCCCTGCGGCGGCCCCTCCTTCACCAGCTTCTCAGCGTCCATCTTGGCCCAGTCCACCTTCGCACGGGCAAAAGCCCTGCGAGCACCCTCGATGCAGACGAACCGCTTTATGACTTCCAGCCGTGGGCAGGCATCCACAAGCCGCCTCACCAGGCCAAAGTAGTTGTTGGGAAGGGAATCGCCAGGCCACATCCGGACTATAAGGCCCCTCATGGCCTGTTCGGCCGCCTTGTGGAGCTCGACCAGTTGCTTCAGCTGGTCGCTCATGGGCATAGGGTGTTCGGTCCCAGTATACTGAGACCAGAACACCCTCTCCGTAGAGCTCTCCTCCTCAGCCCGGTAGAACTCCACGGCATCAGACACACTGCGGGGCAGATCTGCGAACGCCCCTGGAGAGCTCCGAACTCGGGTAAGTAAATAGAATTTTTCTTTCACATGCTTGCTTTGCATAATGAATGCCTTACCCGCCGCTATCTTATTCACCGCCTCAATCTCCTGGAGGGCCTTTTGGGCTTTGGCCTTGGCATGTTTTGCGCTTTTGAGGGACTTGGCAAGCTCGGATTCTCGCGTCTTCAAGTCAAGCTCCAAGGACTCGTCCTTCTTCACGAGCGCCTGGAGCTCTTGCTGCACCTCGCCTGCTCGGGCTTCTTGTTTTTCCCGCTCGAGGCGCTCCTTGGCCGCTTTGTTTTCCGCCTCGGATAGCGCCTGCTTCAGGGTCGCCACTTCGGTCGTGGTCCCTGGCACATTCATGATGATCCTATTATCTTGCAACAAAACTTTTCCCTTCTTCTTTATAGACAAGGTATTGCTTACCTTCTTTCTCGTCGAGCTGCTTCTTGGCACGGCCGAGTTCCTCCTCGGACTGCTCGAGGTCCTGCTTCAATGTGACGACCTCCGCAGTACATGCGGCAGCGGCCAGCAGTGAAGCCTGCATATGCATATAGACATATTTGGATTAGACTCCTGCAGTTATTATTTGATCCTCTATTCGGCTTTTCTTTTTGAACGTCGAACAAAGCACCAGGGGCTACTGTCTATGCGGTAATATTTTCCTACATTTCGATTACTCACCTCAAAGCCTGTTAGGAGGCTTGCACAGGCTTCAGTTAGTCCGCTCTTGGCAGACTGAACCTTCTTGATCACCGCACTCATGATAGTGCGGTGCTCCTCGTCGATGGAAGCGCTGCGATGCACTTCCAGCAAGTTGTCCGATGCCTCTGGGTGGACAGAGGTCACCGGCACAGGCGGCTTGCCCCTCTTAGCAGGGGGTCGCCTGCCGAAGTCCGGGACCACTGTGGGTCTGGCGCGGTGTTCGACTGAGGGCTGAACTTGGAGCCCGTGGGAGTCTTGCTCCCTTTACGCCCAGGGTCCGGACGGTCGCCTTGAGGCACCTCCAGGACTACCTCCCCTCGGCTTGGTGCCCTTTGATACAACACCTCGGCGTTGTCCGTAGGACGAGGGGTGGAGGCGGTCAGCAGTGATCCGCTACTCATAGCCGACAGGTCCAAAGAACCGTCCGACGAAGATACGTCGATGCGGGCTCGAGGTGGGCTGCATAATTATAATCGGCGTAAGGAGAAGCTGTGCAATAAAAGCGTACCATGAATTAGTCTGGTATCCGAATACTTATGACTTCGCCAGGGGCTTGTCCCCGGTCAACCACTCATCTTCGCTGTGAGCGGCGGTCGTGGAGCATTCCGAAAGGAGAGTCCTTCCCTTCTTGGACCCTCCGGCCTCCCCGGTTGGGGCGGCCTTCCTTTTCTTGCCTCCCCCGGCTGGAGGGGAAGAATCTTCATCTTCCTCCTCCTCGTATTCACGGGAGGAGAGCGTCTCAGAGTTATCAGACGATGAGTCCGATACCACCTGACGGCGAGAACTCTTTCGAGTCCCCGCGGCCTTCTTCTTGGACTTCTTCTCCGGCACCTCATAGGGTGCCGGAGTCAGCATCTCCGTTAGGAAAGCGTCGACTGGATCTTTGGGCAGGGGCGCGGGGCAGTTGATCTGCTCCGCTGTCTCCTCCTAGTCCTGTCAAAGGCATGGGAGCTCAGATCATGCAAACGATTAAGCTGGGGAAAGTAAACATCCTTCAAAGTTTAGGAGACTTACTGGATTTGCAGGGCGCTTCACGCTAAGTATGCGGTCCTTGGTAAGGGAGGAAGGGACCTCGGCACCCTTGAACAGCACCCTCTAGACATCCTTGTGCGTCGTGTCAAAAAGCTCGCGCAGAGTCTGGTGCTGGGTCGGGTCGAACTCCCATAAATTAAACGCCCGTTGTTGACACGGGAGGATCCGACGGAAGAGCATGACTTGGACCACGTTGACAAGCTTGAGTTTCTTCCTTATCATGTTCCAAATACATTTCTGGAGTCCGGCCAACTCTACCGATGAACCCCAGGACATGCCCTTCTCTTTCCAGGAGGTAAGCCACGTGGGGATTCCGGATCGAAACTCGGGGGCCGCCACCCAGTTGGTGTCGCAAGGCTCGGTGATGTAGAACCACCCTGATTGCCACCCCTTTATGGTCTCCACATAGGAGCCCTCGAGCCATGTGACATTGGGCATTTTTCCTACCATGGCGCCTCCGCATTCCGCTTGCTGGCCGCCTACAACCTTCGGCTTGACATTGAAGGCCTTCAGCCATAGGCCGAAGTGGGTCTGGACGCGGAGGAAGGCCTCGCACACAACGATAAACGCCGAGATATTGAGGATGAAGTTTGGGGCCAGATCATGGAAGTCCAGCCCGTAGTAGAACATGAGGCCGTGGACGAATGGGTGAAGGGGGAATCCCAGTCCGCGGACGAAGTGGGTGAGGAAAACTACCCTCTCGTAAGGTTCCGAGGTAGGGACGATCTGCCCCTCATTGGGCAGCCGGTGCGCGATATCCGCGGCTAAGTATCCGGCTCCCCCCAGCTTACTGATGTCCTCCTCCGTGACGGAGGATTTCATCCACTTGCCCCCCGCTCCGGACATGGTTGGAGCGGGGTGAGGAGAAAGGTGCGAACTTGGGCGTTGGAGCTCGAGTGTGTGAGAATGGATAAGCAAGGAGGAGAAGGCGTGGGTGAAAAAAGGTGAACTCTTATCCCTTTATAAAGGCAGACGAAACTATACGCCCCCACTAGCCTGGTAAACCCACTTGTTTCCCAAGCGCCGTAATTGACGGCGCGGTTGGGTTACCCATGTCCGTATTGATGAGAACCCCGTGATAAGGGGACATGATCTCTGCTTCGACAAGACGTGCCAAAGAAACCGCCTCGCGATATGCGCCAAAGCTGGTTGAGAAAAACGGTTCAAATAATGACCGGGCCGTGTATGATGTCATGATATCAAGTGCGTCAGCAGATTAGATTGGTGGAAATATTATTCTCTCTACGGTGGTATGTGGAATTTGTTTTGCAGAGACGGACACTATCCTTGTGTTCAGGATCTTCTATGGAGTAGTCGGAGGAGGAACCCGCCTTGCAATGCCGAAGACAATCTGCGCGCCGGACTCGTCGTCATTGAAGCCTGGTTCAGGGGCTACTGAGGGAGTCCTGGATTAGGGGGTATCCGGACAACCGGACTATATTCTTTGGCCGGATTGTTGGACTATGAAGATACAAGATTGAAGACTTCATCTCATGTCCGGATGGGACTCTCCTTGGCGTGGAAGGCAAGCTTGGCAATACGGATATGTAGATCTCCTCCCTTTCAACCGACTCTGTGTAACCCTAGCCCCCTCCGGTGTCTATATAAACTGGAGGGTTTAGTCCATAGGACAACAACAACAATCATACAATAGGCTAGCTTCTAGGGTTTAGCCTCTACGATCTCGTGGTAGATCAACTCTTGTACTAATCATATCATCAAGATCAATCAAGCAGGAAGTAGGGTATTACCTCCATCGTGAGGGCCCGAACGTGGGTAAACATTTTCTCCCTTGCCTCATGTTACCATCCACCTTAGACGCACAGTTCGGGACCCCCTACCCGAGATCAGCCGGTTTTGACACCGACAGCGAGAGATTAAGGGAATCCTGGATTAGGGGGTCCTCGGGCGTCCAAGCTATGTGACATGGGCCGGATTGATGGGATGTGAAGATACATGATAGAAGGCCTTCCCTCGTGTCCGGATGGGACTCTCCTTTGCGTGGATGGCAAGATTAGCGTTTCAGATGTGAAGATTCCTTTCTCTGTAAACCGACTCTGTATAACCCTAGGCCCTTCCATTGTCCATCTAAAGCGGAGGGTTTCGTCCATAGAGTCAATCATAATCATACAGGCTAGACATCTAGGGTTTAGCCATTAAAATCTTGAGGTAGATCAACTCTTGTAACCCCTATACTCATCAAAGACAATCAAGCAAGAAGTAGGGTGTTACCTCCATTAAGAGGGCCCGAACCTGGGAAAACATCGTGTCCCTCGCCTCCTGTTACCTTTGATCCTCAGACGCATAGTTTGGGACCCCCTACCTGAGATCGGCCGATTTTGACACCGACATTGGTGCTTTCAATAGAGTTCCTCTGTGTTGTCGACAGAAGGTTCGATGGCTCGTTCGATCATCTACAACGATGCTGTTTCGGGGGAGACTTTCCCCCCGGCCAGATTTTCATATTCGGCAGTTTCACACTACGTGCCAACTCGATTGGCCACATTGAGCAGATCGACAGCTACGCCCCTGGTCATCAGATCAGTTTCGGGAACATAAACTATGTCGCCGATATCCTAGGAGACTTGATCTTCGAAGGGTTCGCAGCCCCTACCACCGCTCCGGCCTTAGATCCAGAGCAGACTACCAGGTCCCAAGACAGGAGTTTAGAGCCCGCCGGAATCCCTGCAGTTATGGAACTTGCTACCAGAGATCTGGAGGGGACGGTGTCATCATCAAACCCAAAGATGAACCAAGCTCCCCTTGTCTCTAAAGTGTCGGACTCTCCCTCAGACTCTAGATCCGAACTCTCGAGATCCGCGTCAAGCGGGCGCGGCCAGGAGGCTCTCACCCCGGTCAGCCTTGGGACTCTCGCCTCTTTGTCCAAAGTCCAAACCTTGCTCCTAAACGAGGCTCTGGAATTGATGCGATCCCTCGCCATTACAGAGGAATCACTTCCGAATTACGCCCAGCCCAGACTAGGGGCTGAGAGCGGGGAATTTTACGTCCCACCCACCACCCACTTCATAGCCACTGTCGAAGTTCTAATCGACATGCTGGACTACGCCTCCGACGACATCGACGACATGGACGATGATGCCGGAGATGAACAAGGCCAAGACCCTCCGTTTACCGGATGTTGGACGACCACCTCCACATACGACGTGTACATGGTGGACACACCCAAAAAGGATGACGACGATGGCAAGAGGGATCCGGTTGAGGACAAGCCTGCTGAAGCACCTCCAAAGCGTCAGCGTCAGCGGCGCCGCTCAAAATAACGTCACGGAAAAGATAGCAATACCGGCACCGAAGACAATAACACTCCGGAGAATGCCGAAGACCCTGAAGCCCCTGTCGAGCCAACATCCGAACAGGATGATTGGGAGGATGGGCAAGTTAACCCCGACGATCCAATCGGGAATGAGGACTCGGAGGATAGTAACTACCTACAGATCTCCAAAGAGGATGTAAGCCTCAGCGACGAAGACTTCATCATTCCGGAGGAACCCCTCGAGCAAGAACGCTTTAAGCGCAGGCTAATCGCCACTGCGAGAAGCCTAAAAAAGAAGTAGCTGCAGCTTCAAGCTGAACAGGATATACTCAATGACAGATGGACTAATGTCCTGGCAGCCGAGAATACGGCCTCAAACGCCCAACTAAGAGTTACCCAAAGCGCAAGCTACTACCTCAATTCGACGACGAGGCCCTTGAGCCAATACCGCCAAAGCATAAAACCGTTGACGAGACCGACCGACCACCATGTGGACGGGACAGACCGGCTACCAATGTAGAACACCAGCCCGCGCCACCCTACCGTCGAGGCGGGGAGGCAGCGGCCCCGGGATATACCTATGACCTACGCAAGGACCTGGACAATAGAGCCGGTTAGACAAGATCAATCTATGGGTCAAGGGGGTGTGCTCTGAAATGAGAGGACGACCACCAGGCCTGGCGTGACAGGCACAACCTCACCCGAGCCGAAAACCGCATTCGGACCAACACTTAGACAAGCATTGGCCCGGGGGGGCTAAATAAAGATGACCCTCGGGCTGGCCGACCCAAGGGAAAGTGATAGGTGGTAGGCAAATGGTAAAACCAATGTTGGGCCTTGCTGGAGGAGTCTTATTCAAAGCGAACTGTCAAGGGGGTCCCATAAATCACCCGACCGCGTTAGGGACGCAAAATCCGGGAACATAACACCGGTATGACGGAAACTAGGGCGGCAAGAGTGGAACAAAACACCAGGCATAAGGCCGAGCCTTCCACCCTTTACCAAGTATATAGATGCATTAATAATATAAGATATATTGTGATATCCCAACAAGTAAACATGTTCCAACAAGGAACAACATCTCCATGTTCCAACAAGGAACAAACTTCATCTTCACCTGCAACTAACAACGCTATAAGAGGGGCTGAGCAAAGGGGTAACATAGCCAAACAACGGTTTGCTAGGACAAGGTAGGTTAGAGGCTTGGTTTGACAATATGGGAGGCATGATAAGCAAGTGGTAGGTATCGCAGCATAGGCATAGCAAAAGAGCGAGCATCTAGCAAGCAAAGATAGACGTGATTTCGAGGGTATGGTCATCTTGCCTGCAAGGTTCTCAGATTTGTCGAAAGCTTGGTCCTCGTAAGTGTTCTCAACAGGTTCCTCGTTCACGTACTCGTCTCCTGGCTATACCAAGGCAAGAACACAAGCAAAGGGGACAAACATCAATCACGATGCAATGCGCAAGCAACATGATGCAAAACATGGCATGATATGCGAGATGTGGTATGCAATGCATATGCGTGCTCCGGGAGGGAAAAGATGAACAAGGCATAATCTTGGTAAACCAAGTATACCACTGGAAAGGTGAGGTGATTTCGGTTGAAATTGATATAAAGATCACCGGAATCGGATGCACGGTTTGCAAATGACAAGCAAAACAAGGATGACATATTTCTGCGATTAACAGCATGATGCCACTTAGCATGCAACAAGAAATTAAACTACTGCACCCAAACATATCAGCAAAGTATATGACAGTGATTTACTCAAGATGCTCGACAAAAGATGAACACTGAGCTATGGCTAAATCACACAATAGCAGGTTCAAACAAGCATGGCAAATGTGCAAAAGATAACAGGTTCACAGACTTAGTGAAAATAACATGCCAGAAATTTACATCAGGATGACATGTTTAGAGCAAGGAAACAACCTGCTACAGGGACACAATATAGCAAAACAAGGCATGGCATGAATCTGCTCAAAACATAGAACAAAATTCCCTTACTGTCCATGAGCCAAAAAGGACAAGAAAATACAATAGCACCCATGTCAATTAAGCAAGTTTCGTTACAGTTTTCAGACAGCAGAAAACTGGACATGTCAAAAACAAATAACAAGTAGGCATGTTTACGAGCTCGATGCGCTCACTACAGAGCATTGCATGATAAACTAAGCATACATTCACCAAGAAGACATGGCCTAGAAGCTAGTAATGGCAAGAACAACATCATAGAATGCAAGGATAAACTACAACAAGCTTGGCAAAATCGAATAACATGTAAACAATCTGCCAGTAACATTTTATAGCAAAAGTAGAGCTCGATTGACTCAAGCTATGGCACTCCATAAATACAAACAAGGGCATGGATGGATAGAGCACATTCATATGTTAAAAACACCCTTACTGATCATGCTCAAAAGAGGCATAGATCTCTCTGAAACAACATGAACACATGGCATAAAAATAACAGCAGGGAATGACTTGGTGAAATTACTAAGTCCCCGAAATCAGCAACAATATAATCCCTAGTTTGCATGCTTGTGCTAGTCACCACAAAGATCACAAAAATACATGACATACACCCCTGTAAAGATGGCATGGCATATTACAAAACACATGTAGGACTCCAGTTCATAGGATGCACACATCAATCATGGCAAAAATGACAAAAGTGCATCTACTGAAACAGATCTGAAACTAACATCACATAGCCCTCTTCTAACAGCATTTAGGGCATCAAGATGAGCTCAAATGAAAATGACGCAATGGTATGAAATGATGTACTCATCGAAACGAACAATTCGATATGCTACAAGCACGAAACGGAGCAGTATGCAGCAAGTTATGATGCGATGAACATGCTAACTTAATGCAGAGAACTTGGGACTTAAGCGAAAAACGAGGGGGGGGAAGTCAACCTTCTCAGACCGGATCTAGGGGCTCGGAGCCCGAGGTTCGCCGGAGTGGCGGCGGGGAAGCCGCCGGAGAGGAGGGAGATGGCGGGGCGGCGAGATCCGGCCAGATCCTCGTCGGATATGACCGGGGACGAGGAGGAGGCGGCGGGGCGCGCTGCGGGCTCCCGGGCGACGGCGCGGAGCGCCGGTCAGGAGGCGGCGCGAGGCGGCGACCAGCGGAGGCGGGCGGCGGCGCGCAACGCCGGCGAACGGCGAGAGCAGCGGCGGAGGAGCGCCGCGGCGGCGGCGAGCGCGGACGGGCGGCGCGGGCCCAGTAGGCGGCGCGGGAGGGCCGGCCTCGGGCCAGGCGGGCCGGCGGCGCGGGCGACGGAGGCGCGCCACGTGGAGGACGCCGGTTGGGCGTGCGGCGACGGACATGTCCGGGCGGCGAGGATTTCGTCCAGCGGCGCGAGGAGGAAGATGGTCTAGGGTTAGGGTGGAATTGATCCGGGATTTCGGGGGAGGGGGTGTATTTATAGGTAGGAGGGGCTAGGAGGCTCCAAATTGAGCACGGTTTGCGGCCACATGATCATGATCGAACGACGATGGACATGGGAGTGACTTAGATGGGTTATCGGGCTGATTTGGATGGGTTTTGGGCTGCAACCCAAAAGAGGCTTTCACGGTTACCCGGTTAACCGTTGGAGTATCAAACGACCTCCGAATGACCCGAAACTTGACAGGCGGTCTACCGGCGCTATACCAAGGCCGCTTGACAAACCTCGGTCCATTCCGAGAAAGTTTAATACCCGCTCACGGAAAAAAGGTAAAAGGGGACGCCGGGGAACATAGGAGCGCTGGATTGCAAAACGGACAACGGGGAAAATGCTCGGATTCATGAAACGAACATGTATGCGAATGCGATGCACATGATGACATGACATGAAATGCATGACAAGGACAAAATGCAAAATGAAGGGAAACCCAACCACGGAGGGAATATCATATCACATAGCCGGAAATGGCAAGAGTTGGAGTTACAAATATGGCAAGTTACATCCGGGGTGTTACATCGACCACCAACACCGTGTTGACCGACCGGAGGTGGCAGCAATATATAGCAACAACTACTCCTTGTCGGCCGGCGCAGCCAAGACGAGCGCGGTGGAGAGCATGCATTTGAGATCCTGGAATGCTTTGTCTGCATGGTCGTTCCACTCGAACGATGACGTCTTCTTCATCAGCTGATATAGGGGCAAGGCCCTCACTCCCAGCCGGCTGAGAAACTGATTGACCGATGCTAAGCAATTGATGAACTTCTGGACATCTCGCAGCCGGGCCGGCTTGCGCATGCGCTCAATGTCCTTGATCTTCTTCGGGTTCACCTCAATGTCGCGCTCCAAGACGAGGAAACCGAGAAGCTTCTCGGCTGGCACGCCGAAGACGCACTTCTCTGGGTTGAGCTTGATCTGGTACTCGCGCAGATTGGCGAAGGTCTCCTTCAGGTCGCCTAGGAGCGTGAGGTGCTGCTTGGTCTTCTCCACGATGTCATCCACGTAGACATGGATGTTGCGGCCGAGTTGCTTTAGCAAACATTTCTGCATGCAGCGATGGAAGGTGGCAGCGACATTCTTCAAGCCGAACGACATGGTGATGTAGCAGTACGCTTCGAAGGGCGTGATGAAGGACTTCTCCAGCGCGTCAATCGGGTCCAGCTTGATCTAATGATAGCCGGAGTAAGCATCCAAGAAGGACAGGAGCTCCTAGCCGGCGGTGGAGTCGATGACTTGATCTATCCACGGGAGGGCAGAAGGATCCTTGGGGCGGGCTTCGTTCAGGCTGGTGTAGTCTATGCACATGCGCCAGGTGTTGTTCTTCTTCAGGATGAGGACAGGGTTGGCCAGCCACTCAGGGTGAAACACTTCCATGATGAAGCCGTCCGCGAGTAGCTTGGCGACCTCTTCACCGATGGTTCTTCTCTTCTCTTCTGAAAAGTGATGTAAGGGTTGACGGATAGGCTTGGTGTCCTTGCGGATGTGTAGTTTGTGCTTGGCGTACTTCCTCGGAATTCCCGGCATGTCCTTTGGGGTTCATGCAAAGATATCCCGATTCTCACGGAGGAAGTCGATGAGCTCGCCTTCCTATTTGCTGTCAAGGCGGGTGCCCATGACGACGTACTTGCTGCAGCTGGGGTCCTCCAGGTTCAGCTTGACCTTCTTGGTCTCCTTGGATGGCTGGAACGAGGCCTCGCCAGCCGGCGTCTCGTTGGCCAGCGCGACGATCCGGTCGAACTGGCGCCTCTCCTCGGCTATGACCATTGACTCGGCTAGTTTGGCGCCGGCTTAAGCGCACTCCAGGGGTTTGCGGTAGTCGCCGACGACGGTGATGAGGCCCTTAGGACCTTGCAGCTTCATCTTCAGTTAGGCGTAGTGGGGAACCGCCATGAACTTGGCGAGCGCAGGCTGGCCGAGCAGCGTGTGGTACGCGCTGGACAGGTCCACTACCTCGAACCAGATCGGCTCACGCCAGAAGTGATCGCTCATGCCGAAAAGGACGTCGATCCGAATCCGACCAATGGGGGAGCATGAGAGGCCCGACACGATGCCGTGAAAAACCGTCTAGGATGGCTCTAGGTCCTTGGCTTTGAGGCCAAGCTTGATCATGGTGTCGCGGTAGAGGATGTTGATGCTACTACCGCCATCAATGAGGACTCACGAGAACTTGCAGCTGCGTCGGGCTGCGACTATGGTGGTGTCAAGGACGAGAGCGTAGCCACCCGGGTTAGACATGACGGCTGGGTGGTCCTCCCGGGTCTAGTTGATCGGGCGCTTCGACCAGTGCATGTATTCTGGCACGGCCAGGACGACGTTGTTCACCTCTTGTCGAAGCAGGCGCTCGCTATGCTTGTCGTCGCCGAGGTTGATGAAGACTACTTAGCTCGCATTCTGGTTGGGGAAAACATCATCGTGCATCGCGCCATTTGCCGGGGGCGAGGGAGGATGAGGCGGAGCAGGCTACCACGCACCCGGAGCCGGAGCCGGAGGCGGCGGGATGTCGCCCCTATGATGCGCTTGCTGATGGCACACTGCCAGAGCATGTGCATGGATGGCCTTATGCTGCTATGGTGCTTATAGGGGGTGTCGAGCATCTCCTCGAAGCTCATGGCGGGTTGCCATGCCGTCTTCCCGGTGCTTGCCGGCCGGCTCGGTCGCAGCGCTTGCTCGGCGGCCGCGACGAGGCGGTTGTCGTAGCGTGGGGCCTGCTGATTGTCCTTGTGCTTGTTGTTCTGCTGGCGGCTACTCTCGCCAGCCGGCTTAGGGGGTGGTGCCAGCATCGCCTTGCTGGCTTCATCCAGCACTACCTGGATCTTCATGGCGAAGTCGGCGTTGGCGTACTTGTCTGTCGTGACCATGAGCGCGAACATTGTGGTCGGCTCGGAGCGCAGGAGCTTGTGCTGGAGGAGGGTGCCATCCCAGCAGCCGCTCGTGAAGTACTCAATGGCTTGGACCTCATGGACGCCCTCGCAGCTGTTCCGGAGCTCGGTCCAGCGCGCGAGGTACTCGCGTCCGGTCTCGTTCAGCCCCTGCACGCACATGGCGACCTGGCTAGGGCGACATGGACGCTTGTATGTGCCAGTGAAGTTGCGGATGAAGGCCTGCTCGAAGTCGACCCACGAGTTGATGCTACCAGTTGGCAGGCTAGAGCCATGTCCGGGCCGAGCCCAGGAGCATGAGCGGGGCGTAACACACGGCAAGTTGGCGGTTGCTGCCCGCGATGCCGATGGCGGTGGTGTAGTCAATGAGCCAGTCCTCCGGCTTGACGGTGCCGTTGTACTTGGGGGTGTCATGGGGCAACGCAAACCCTTTGTGGAAGGGCTCACCCCGGATGCCCGGGCTGAAGCAAGCCGGCCTGACAGCATTGTCTTCCTCTAGCTTGAAGGAGAGGGCAAGCTGGTCGAGGCGATGGTGGGCGTCGGTGTCGTCGATGGCGCGCGGGCCCATGCCAGCTTGCGACGGGACCGCGGGGTGCCGGGTTGCCCGAGGCCGGGTTGCCGCGTCTACCGGGCGGCGGATGAAGGTCTTGCAGGCGCCGGTCTCCGGCGGCCGGCTCGTTGCCCAGGCCGTCCCCAGCCGTTACGACACGGGTGCGCAGGGTTCGCGTCCAGCCGGATTGAGCTCCGTTGGGGGCGGAGAAGACGTCGTGTTCCCCTATCCGGGGTCCTTGGACTGGCGCGAGACGGATCCCACGGGGCGGTCAAGGCGGTCTTGTTGCGTGTTCGCGGCATCGAGGAGCTCGTTCATGCACTGCAGGCGCTCTTGCAGCTCGTCACCCTGCAGCTGCTCCAAGCCGATGGCGGCCGCTTGCGCGGCGCGCATGTTCTTGTAGGGGTGTCATAGACGGGTGGGACCACACCAAGGTCGCGGCCGATGGCGGTGCCATGGTTTCGCACCTTGCCAACCCGGCTGGGCTCGGCGGCCGCCGCGTGAAGCCATATGCGGTGTCGCACTCCCGCTGGGCAGACTCCAACCAGCGCTACATAACAGTAAGTGTCGCAGCCTCGTCCAGCAGGTGCTTGTTGTCCTCCTCGAGCTGGGTCAGGGTCTCCACAGTGTTGGTGGCATTGGCATCGGTGCCGATGGGGATG
Organism: Aegilops umbellulata; assembly: GCA_032464435.1. Classification (NCBI taxonomy): domain Eukaryota; kingdom Viridiplantae; phylum Streptophyta; class Magnoliopsida; order Poales; family Poaceae; genus Aegilops; species Aegilops umbellulata. The sequence continues at coordinate 229,364,789 of CP136055.1, read as the reverse complement.
CTAAGGTTCTGCATCATGGCATGCAGCGGGTCAGGCGCGCTGGCGCGTTCCGCTGTGGCCCTGGCAGTGGCGGCGGCCTCCTTCGTGGCGCTAGACGAAGTGAAGCCAGAGTCGATGGCGAATACCTGCACCCGGATGCAGAGATCCACCGCCCCGGCGGAGACATCGTCACCGAGGGGGACGGGCGAGTCGGAGATGTCGAGCACCCTGGGGTCCTCATCGGCCGTAGGCGCGTCGGAGATGCGCATCGCGGCGAAGGAGGCGGTGAGGGCGTCCATGACGTTGCCCGCAAGTGCGACGGGCCCAGGGGACGCGCAACGCTCTGCGTGCTGACCAGAATCGATGAAGGGCCCCGTCTAGAACATTACTCCGGCCGGGACCTCGAGCTGCCCCACGGTGGGTGCCAACTGTCGTGGTGGGAGCACGGCAGATGCCAAAGGGTGGCTAAAGAGAGGGACCTGCTCGAGGGCACTGGTGGGCTCCAGAGGCGGGGTTGGCATGAGCGAGCATGGGACGCAAGACATACCCAGGTTCGGGGCTCTCCGGAGAGATAACACCCCTTGTCATGTCGAGCGTGGTTTATATATGGAGGTTACAAGCTTGCTCCCAGAGTTGTTTGGGGGAGGAAGGAAGGCAGGCCAAGGTTTAGGCTGCTCCTTCTCCTTTTGTGTGAGTGTGTGTGTTCTACTGATGGATCATCTCAAGTGTTCACTCGTGTACATGGAGGACTCCTGGGGGGTTTTATAGGTCAACCCCCCCCCAGGGCTACAATGGTAAAGTTAATTACATGGACGCGGGGCCGGGATGTCAGTGTCTGGGAAGCCGGTGCTGGGACCCGCCGGGTACCAGGATTCGCGGGGTTCTCCAGGCGCGGGCCCCGTGCTCCAGGGGGCACTGCTCTCCGTCTTGTCGTGGGTCATGAAGTAGTTGGGCCTGCTCAGCTACAGTGGCGCATCACCTGGTCGCCATCGGCTTGTGTCAGCAGTACGAGGGGCGCACTATCGTCATGCCCGCCCTGGTCAGCAGAGTAGGTTGGCCACTATTGCCATGCTCCCGCCAGTTAACGGGGTTGGTGGGCCACTGTGGCCATGCTCATCCCTTTTACGGGGACCTGTTCTGTTGTACGCCCCAGATAGGACGGGAGCTGACCCGTGGCCGGGTTGAGGGGCGCGCCGTGATGGCGCCTGCTTGCAAGAGATGGCTTGGCTTATCAGATTTGGCTGGCGTGCGCCAGCAGGCCTGACCATGTTGCAGTTTGGCTGGGTCGAGGAACCCGGCCAAGTACGAGCCGGATTGAGGGGCGATGTCAGCCTTGATGTTTTTGAAAAGGATCCGGGTTCTGTTGCCTGCTCGGGGTTCATCCCCCCGACAGGGTGAGAAAGCTAAACTCGGTGAGTTGGAAGCCCCCAAGTGACCTATGATCAACAAATAAAAGACTCATGCACAATATATGAGATGAAACAACAGAGGCCCCAAGTTTTGGGGATGTCGGCTTTATTACATTTGATCATAAAAAGATATATACATGATATAGATATGTACAAATGACTGGAGCCAGTGGCTTAAGTATAGTAAGGCCGAAGATGAGCAATATTCCAAGGCATGTTGGTGTCCTCCTCAGAGGTACGTGACTTATTGTGTTCACGTATGTCGATGAGATAATATGACCCATTGTTGAGGTTTTTGTTAACCACAAAGGGCCCTTTCAAAGGAGGTGAAATATTATGCATGCCTGTCTGATCTTGAATCAAACGGAGCACTAAGTCGCCCTCCTGAAAAGTGTGGCTTTGAACCCTGCGGCTATGATAGCGACACAGGTCTTGCTGATAAATCGCAGATCGAGCCGCCGCAAGATCACGTTCTTGTTCCAAAGCATCCAAGGCATTCTGACGAGCCGTCTCATTATCAGTTTCGACGCAAGCCGACACCTTGGGCGAGTCATGCCGAATGTCACTTGGGAGAACCGCCTCTGCGCCATAAACCATGAAGAACGGCGTGTAGCTCGTTGACCTGTTGGGGGTAGTCCTTATGCTCCAAAGGACAGCAAGAAGTTCTTCAACCCAACGACCCGGAGTACGTTCCAATGGAACCATGAGTCGGGGCTTGATCCCTCGTAATATCTCCTAGTTAGAACGTTTGGCTTGGCCATTGGACTGTGGATGAGCCACTGACGAAACATTAAGCCGAATGTGTTCTGTCGGATTTCGGGTTCCGGCAGACCCTTGTGGTTCGAACTCTGGGGTGCGCGCGGAGACTTCGCCCTCTACCTCTCCATCTCGCAAAGATCTAAACTACTGAAAGAACAGCATAAGAGACACAGAGTTTATACTAGTTTGGGCCACCATTGTGGTGTAATACCCTACTCTAGTTTGTGGTGGGTGGATTGCCTCTTGGGCTAATGATGATGAACAATACAAGGAAGAACAACCTCGCGAGGGTCTGCTCTTAGCTAGGATGATGAACTGCTAGGAAGAGCTCAGCCGCCCTTCTCTCTCTCTCTCTCTCTGTTGCCTGAGTCTTTCTAACTGGTTGCTCGATGATCCCATTCCTTACCCTGGGGGTGGCTAGTCCTATTTATAGGCAAAGGCCCTGGGCCTCTTCCCAAATATTGAGCGGAAAGGGCGCCAACAATTGGCCATTTTGAAGAGGAACATCTGGTACACTTATCCTGACTAAAGTTGGTCCTCGCCTGCCAAAGGCTCTGTGGTGACGCCGTCCTAGGCTCCACGATGACCTCCTTCCCACCGTTGGACTGGTCTTGGTCTCGTTGCACCGAAATGGACGCCTTCGCTTGATCCTCTCGCCTGCACTTGCCCCCTTTGCACCAAAGAGGAAAGGGAGACACTGCGCGGGCTGGCGCCCGCCTGGCACCCTTGGTCGTCATGGCTTGCGTGATGGGCACCTCGTGAGGTACCCCGCCTTGATCTCTCCGCCTCCTCGTGAGCCAGCCTGGTGAGGCCGCGCCTGAGGAAGCTCCATGTCATCCGCCCCGCGAGGCTTGGCCCCTCGCGAGGGTCTTGAGTCTCGTCTTGATGAAGATGGGCCGTGCTGGGCCCCCTTTAAGCCACGCCGCAGGCCGCAGGCAGGCAAGTCTAGGGACCCCCGTTCCCAGAACGCCGACAGTAGCCCCCAGGCCCAAGGCGCGCACGGACTTGACCGTGCTGCGAGGCGAAAGGGCAAGGGCGAAGCGCCGCGGGCCCTAACAGCCTGCGGCCTTGGGTGCCGCATGGCGGTTGATTGGACATTGGACAAGTCCCTGCATGCAGATCGTGTCATGATTACCTGCGATCGCGGAGGCCGACGGTTGGCCTTCGCCGGCTATAAGTACGGCACTGCGTGTGCCCTTCCAGTCCATCTCTCCTTGCTTATCCTTCCTCCCGATCCTTGCTCCGCCTTGCTGTGATGGATCCGATTCGCCGGTTTTCCGCAGCGGAGAAGGGGAAGGCTCCTCGAGAGGAACCAGACCCGCTCCCGCCGAAGAAACGGCCTGCCCTTCGCGGCTGGGACGAGGAAGACCGTCAGGTGGTGTCGAGGCCTTGGTGCGAGCGGCCTCCGCCGGGGTTCCCGCCTCCCTTGTATGCCCATGTCGAGGGCCTTGAAGGGGTCGATGCCGACACCCGCGGCCAGCGCCGTCGCCGGCGTCGACGGGTCACGAAGGTGTGGGTTGTTCCCCCTGGAGTCCAGGCCGAGGGCTCCTCCCGCGAGCTCGTGCTCCACGCCGCCATGCCCCCTCGATCTTGGATTCGCTTTCCTTCCTTCTTCGCCTCCGTTATTCCGCAGGGAAGACTCCTGGAGTTATGGCTGTAGCACGCCGGCTGCAGCACCCCCGCGACCAAGGCAGAGGTCGCGGTCGTTGCTTCGGGCGAGGTCTTCATGACTCGAGGCTGGGGCGAGATCGCCCGGGGTTGCAGAGCAAGGGGCGCCCTCACGATCCACCTGGAGTATGATGGCGCTTCGGTGATGTTCTTCAAGGTCTTCGACGCGAACGGGCGCCGGCTGGAGTGTTGCCCCAGGAGAGGCGGCCAGGACCTCGCCATGGTGAGGGCTAGGCCCGTCGACCGCTCCCTTGGCAGCTCCGCGGGCGGTGGAGGCGCCGGAGGATCCAGCGACTCCAGCGAGAGTTTCGTGACTTCGGAGACGAGCGACGACAGCTACGAGCCCACGAGCCGGCGCCGCTCCTGGAGCAGGGCGGGCTCGGCTGGACGTCGCCGACTCTGATCTGGATGGGGTTGGCGCCGGTGCTTGCCGGCCCACTGTTGATGATGGCGTCTTTTGCGGCGGCACACGTAGTTAGCATCCCTTCGGATCCGTTCCCTGCGAGGAATCAAAATGCGCCCCATGGGGGCTTGTAAGGTGCCTATGATCCTGTTTGTTAATATATAACCCTTGTTGTAAGGTTGTGCGAGTTGCCGATTCCGTCTTAGCTCAGTTCTCCCTTTCGAACCTCGCGATGGTTTGATGCTCTGCGTCGACAGGTCCCAGTCCCAAGGCGGCGTCAGCCATCGCTGGTATGCCAGGTCGCGATGCCGTGGTCAAGGCCAGGAGGTGAGCGACCCGGGGTCCGGTAAGAGCCCCTGAGTCGCGATGCTCAGGAGGTCCCCTTTGGCGCCCAAGCAGCCGTCGCTCGGCGAGAAAGGAGAGCGGCGTCGCCGACACGGAATTGCAATAGGTGCGGGGGTGGTGCTACGGTGGCCGGTGCTTCCAAGAGGTGACTTATCTTGATAATCGGGGATTATTCCTGGTGCGTCGTCGAGCCCGCGCGTTGGCAGGAGCGGAATCGCTTGGCGAGGTCCTCGCGTGCCCCTTCTCTCTCGCCTTTGCTCCCCTTTCTTCTCTACGTCCTTGGGTCCCGGCCCTCGAGCTGGTCTCAGCCGTCGCTGGTATGCCAGGTCGCGATGCCGTGGACAAGGCCGGAGGGTGAGGGCTGGAGAGCCAGTAGGAGCCCTGAGTCGCGATGCTCAGGCACCCCCCCTTTTAACGTGCAAGCGGTTTGCGTGGACGAGAGTGAAGGAGGCGCCGCAAGGGCCTTGCCTAGCGCAGCTCTCTTGGGAGGTCCTGTGGATTCATCAAAGAAGGAAGAAAGGGATTGCCATAGAAATTATCAACCAGCCGTCAGTTGCTTCCGAGGGGAGGTGAGGCAGTGAAGGCTTGACGAGGTGGCGCCATGCGGGGCTGCCACGGCCAGAGCTCAGCCATTCAGGTTTGTCGGCGTTGCAGGGACTGACCCATGCGCAAGCGTCGTGCCGTTACGGGAGCAATTCCGTCAGTTGGCGTTAGTTGAGCAGGCAACTAGATCAAACACGTTAGCCGCGAAGGAGTGGATTCATTAAAATAGATGCTGGGAAGGTAGAACCGCTGGGCCAGGCCCGAGCGACTTGGGGATGATGCAGCCCGAGGGGCGCCCCCAACAAAGCAAGCTAACGACATGAAATAAAAGGGATACACGCCGCATGGACGGACCCACGCGGCCTGTGAATGATGCAGCCCTGCGAGGGCGCTCCCAGTTGGAAATGAAACTCGAAAGATGTCACCTGGAGAAGTCAAGGATGAAGTGGTGTTGGTGCAGCAGACTCGGTGGGCTGTGGAAGCCGATCCTCACGAGCCCCCAGGCCCAGGGGCCTCGGGAGGCTCCGGAGGCACTGGTGGCTCCTCGCGAATCATCTCCATCTCCGCCAAGGCTGCGGAATGCCTGTCTTCCTGAACCTCCATGATGCCCCTCATGAGGCGCTGGTACGTAGCAGCCGCGCTCGGCAAGCCGTAAGGCATGCGAACGTAGCTGTGGGGCGGACCTCCGCAACGCCCCACTTGCGAGGGCCAGAGGCGCTCCATCGTGGCGACCTGATTGAGCCCTGGTACGTCGATGCAGACGCGCAGCCCACCATCCTCGCCTGGATGGGGAGCCACAGCCGGTAGACGGCGGCAACCTCTCATGATTCTTGACTCCTGTAGTTCTCGAACGGCCTTGTTGACGAACTCCTGCTGGTCTGACCTTCCTTGCCTTGCTCCTTCTTGAGGGAAACGTGCTTCAAAACACGCCTCCACATGGTGCCCAAGCGCCTCCCTCGTGACCTCGGCCAGGTCGGTGGCCCTCCAGGGGAGAGCCCCCGAGCCCTGCCTAAGGAGGGCGCCGGGCGCGCTTTCCTATGCGATGAAAGGAGGTTCCCCTTGGGCAGACGGGGGCCCTGAGGGGCCCGCCTCCCGAGGGGTCGGTCCAGACGATGTCTTCTTCTTCTTGGGGATGGTCTCGGGAAGCCTCCTGCTTCCGCGATCCGGGTCTTCCAGTGACACGGCCTGAAAGGCTCGCTCCAGGGAACACACTGCATCCTTCTCTTCACATGGCACCATGATGACTCCGCCACTTCCTGGCATCTTGAGGACGTTGTAGCCATGGTGAGTTACGGCCATGAACTTGGCCAGCGCCGGGTACCCGAGGATGGTGTTGTACGGCAGGCGGATGTGGGTGACGTTGAAGTCGATGAGCTCGGTGCGGTAGTTGTTGCGTGCCCCGAAGGTGACAGGGAGGCGAACCTACCCAATCGGGACCGTGGAGCCGTCGGTGACTCCGGAGAAAGGCTTGGTTGGCTGAAACTGGTCATAGGGCACCTGGAGATTGTTGAATGTTTCCACGGACAGGACGTTGAGCCCTGCCCCACCATCGATGAGGGTCCTGGTGACGAGTACGTTGCTAATGACTGGGGAGCAAAGCATCGGGAGGACTCCCGCTGTGCGTGCACTTGAGCTGATCCGCTGAGCTGAACGTGATGGCGCACGCCGACCACCTGAGAGGGCGCGTTGCTTCGAGCTTGGGGAGGACTGCATTCACTTCACGGGCAAACTGCTTGAAGATGCGTTGGGAGGCTGGGGCTTGAGCTCCGCCCAGGATGCAGGCGATCGTGCGTGGTTCCTGGAAGCCCCCAGCCCCCTCGTCTTGATGGCGGTCCTCGTTCCTCCTTGGCTGAGGCGGCAGTGGAGGGAGGCCTGCGTTGCCTTGTGGGCGATCCTCATGAGGCTGATCTCGCCAGTCCCCCTCGCGAGGCAGGCCCCGCCAGCGGTCCTCGCGAGGTTGATCACGCCACCCTTGGCGCGGGCCGCGGTCTTCCCAGCGTCCTGTGTTTCTTCCTCCTCCTCGGCCGTAGCCCCGGTCAGCACGGTCAGGACGACGGCCGATCCTTCCTTCTCACACAGCACGGAGTTCCTGGCATTCGTTGGTGTTGTGGGTGTGGAGGTTGTGGTACACACAGTACTGGCTGCCCCTGGAGGATTCAGGTAGATCCTTGCCTCGCTTGGTGTCCTGTTCTGCCGCGAGCACGGCAGCCCCCTTGCGCTTCACGTCCTTGGCCTTGGGATTCTTCTCTTCTGGGTCCACGGCAGGCAGCTCGAGGAGGGAGAGACGTCCTTCCTCATCCCTGGCGCACTTGGTCACCAAGTTGAACAGCTCCAGGGAGGTGCACAGGTCTTCATGCATCGCCAGCTCCTCCTTGATCTTGACGTCGCGCACACCGTCGGAGAAGGCTGAGATGATGGCCTCCTCTTACACCTTGGGGATCTTGAGGCGTGCACTGTTGAAGCGCTGGATGTACTTTTGCAGGGTCTCTCCGGGTTGTTGCTTGATGCGGTGCATGTCGCTCACGGCAGGTGGCCGGTCGCGAGTACCTTGGAAGTTGGCGATGAAGCGGGTGCGCATCTGGTCCCAGAAAGAGATTGTTCCTGGACCCAGATTTAGGAGCCAGGTGCGAGCTCCTTCCTTGAGCGCCATGGGGAACCAGTTTGCCATGACCTTTTCATCCCCGCTGGCAGCTTCGATGCCCAGCTCATAGAGCCGGAGGAACTCTGCAGGGTCGGTCGTGCCGTCGTAGCGAGGAGGCAGGTCTGGCTTGAACTTGTCGGGCCACGCGACGCTACGCAGCTCGGTGGTGTAGGCACGGCAGCCTGCGGTGGCCACGGGAGGCTTTGGTTGAAGGAGAGCTTGGTCTTGCGGGTCCCCATGCACTGCAGCTGGGAGCAGCGCGGGGTCTTGACGCGCGGGAGCGGGAGCAGGGTCGCGACGATCCGGAGCAGGGAGCGCCCGGGCAGCCTCGGGCGGTCGAGGGACTTCTTGGCAGCTCCGTTCTTGCTGAGCTGGCACCTGACGGAGCGGGTTCCGCCCAGGGGCCACGCGCCTTGGAGCCATCGCGTCTTCTTGAAGAGGAGGCGGCTGGTATGCCCCCGGAGCTTCGTTGCCCGTGCGGGGCAGGGTGCGAGGCATCGGAACGGACGGCGCGGGAGAGCCCCCTGCGGCGCAGACGAGCTCGGCGACGCGGTCAAGCCACTCTTCGTAGACGTCGTCGACAGGACGGTAGCGCAGGAGCTCGTTCGCCGCGATGAGCGCAGCTCGAGCCCCCAAGGGTGCGCGGAACGCGCGGGACGAAGAACCAACTGTTGTGAGCGATGGAGTAGCGGTGCGGCCGTCTTGCCGCACGGACGAGTGCTGAGACGATGCTTGCTGCTCGTTCCCCGCCGGACCGGTGGCGGCGTTGATGGCGGGCGACGGGGAACGACGAGGACGCCCACCGACGGGAGCCGTCTGGGCGATGCGGGAAGCGATGGCGGCCCCGCGCTCGGCGCGGGCCCGACTTGTGTCGGACATGGACGCGACGGTCGGAGGAGAACGGAGCGGTGGGAGACGAATTCCGGCGCACCCCTACCTGGCGCGCCAAATGTCGGATTTTGGGTTCCGGCAGACCCTTGTGGTTCGAACTCTGTGGTGCGCGCGGAGACTTCGCCCTCTACCTCTCCGTCTCGCGAAGATCTAAACTACTGAAAGAACAACCCAAGAGACACAGAGTTCATAGTAGTTCGGGCCACCATTGTGGTGTAATACCCTACTTTAGTTTGTGGTGGGTGGATTGCCTCTTGGGCTGATGATGATGAACAATACAAGGAAGAACAGCCTCGCGAGGGTCTGCTCATAGCTAGGATGATGAACTGCTAGGAAGAGTTCGGCCGCCCTTCTCTCTCTCTCTCTCTCTCTCTCTCTCTCTCTCTCTCTCTCTCTGTTGCCCGAGTCTTTCTAACTGGTTGCTCGATGATCCCATCCCTTACCCTGGGGGTGGCTAGTCCTATTTATAGTCAAAGGCCCTGGCCCTCTTCCCAAATATTGAGCGAGAAGGGCACCAACAATTGGCCATTTTGAAGGGGAACATCTGGTACACTTATCCTGACTAAAGTTGGTCCTCGCCTGCCAAAGGCTCTGTGGTGACGCCGTCCTAGGCTCCACGATGACCTCCTTCCCACCGTTGGACTGGTCTTGGTCTCGTTGCACCGAAATGGACGCCTTTGCTTGATCCTCTCGCCTGCGCTTGCCCCCTTTGCACCAAAGAGGAAAGGGAGACACTGCACGGGCTGGCGCCCGCCTGGCACCCTTGGTCGTCATGGCTTGCGGGCACCTCGTGAGGTACCCCGCCTTGATCTCTCCGCCTCCTCGTGAGCCAGCCTGGTGAGGCCGCACCTGAGGAAGCTCCGTGTCGTCCGCCCCGCGAGGCTTGGCCCCTCGCGAGGGTCTTGAGTCTCGTGTTGATGAAGATGGGCCATGCTGGGCCCCCTTTAAGCCACACTGCAGGCCGCAGGCAGGCAAGTCTGGGGACCCCCGTTCCCAGAACGCTGACATGTTCCCTTTGACAGAACTCTTTTATAGCACCTTAGACATATTTGTTCCATTATCAGTGATGACACTATGAGGATAACCAAAGTGGAAGATCAGCCTTTTCACAAACTGAACTGCAGTCGGCACATCACAATTGCTGACTGGGTGAATTTATCAACTGCTACCAACAAGTGAGTCTTTTTATCCTTAGACCTCTTAAACGGCCCGACCATATCAAGCCCCCAGACCGCAAATGGCCAAGTTATTGGGATCATCTGCAATTCCTGAGCCGGCACATGAGCTTGTCGTGCAAATGTCTGGCAACCGTCACACTTGCGGACAACATCCTCTGCATCAACGTGAGCCGTCAACCAGAAAAAACCATGTCGAAAAGCCTTGGCCATGAGAGATCTTGACCCAGCATGATGATCACAGTCCCCAGCATGAATTTCTTGGAGAATCTCATGGCCTTCCTTAGGGGAAACACAACATTGGAACACACCAGTCACACTGCATCTATGTAACTCGCCATTGACGATTGTCATGGATTTAGACCACCGGATGATCTGACGCGCCAAAATTTCATCTTTTGGCAGTCCACCCGAGTTAGGTAAGCCATATAAGGCATCGTACAGTCTGGAATAGCATGTAGAGCTGGCACCAACTATCCTTCCGGGTCAGGGATAGCAAAACCTTCTTTTGAGGGCAACTTAACCAAAGGATTATGCAGCACATCAAGGAACACATTGGGGGGAACCAGCTTACACTAAGACCCGAGCCAGGACAAAGCATCAGCCGCCTCATTATGTCGCCAGCCTATGTGATCCACTTGATAACTCTTGAAGTGGACAGCAATATTAGTCACTGCTTGACGATAAGCCGCCATGAGCGGGTGTTTAGAATCCCACTTCCCTGAAACTTGTTGTGCAACGAGACCTGAATCGCCAAGGCATCTGACCTGGCTCAAGTTCATCTCCTTGGCCATGCGGAGCCCATGTAGCAAAGCGCCATACTCAGCTGCATTACTAGTATAGGGAAACATAAGCCTCAAGACATAACAAAATTGGTCACCTCGCGGGGAAGATAAACTAACTCCAGCCCCCGACCTTTCCAATTTCCTTGACCCATCAAAGTGTATCGTCCAGTATGTATTATCCGGCTTCTCCTCAGGCATTTGCAGTTCCACCCAGTCATTGATAAAATCCACTAGAGCCTGAGACTTGATGGCGGTTCTAGGCACATATTTGAGATGATGTGACCCAAGCTCAATTGCCCACTTAGCAACTCTGCCTGTGGCTTCTCTGTTTTGAATAATATCCCCCAGAGGAGCTGAACTAACCATGGTGATTGGATGCCCAAGGAAATAATGATTCAACTTGCGGCTAGCAATGAACACCCCAAAACCAACTTCTGCCAATGCGGATACCTTTGCTTGGACTCTGTCAACACGTCACTGACGTAATAAACCGTCTGCTGGACTGTATATTCTTTCCCTGTCTCCTTGCGCTCCACGACAACTGACACACTTACAGCCTTATTATTAGCCACCACGTACAGGAGCAGAGGCTCTTTGTCGATCGGAGTAGCGAATATGGGTGGCTCAGCCAGCTGTTTTTTAAATGCTCTGAAAGCCTCATTAGCAGCATTAATCTAGACAAAATGATCATATTTCTTCATCATTTAGTACAGGGGAATCACCTTCTCACCCAGGCAGCTAATAAACCAGCTCGGGGCTGCAATACGACCCGCCGGGCGCTGAACATCATTGATGCAGGCCGCCTTAGACAGAGAGTTGATAACTTCGACCTTCTCCAGGTTAGCTTCGATGCCCCTTTCAGAAACAAGAAAACCTAGCAATTTCCCTGCAGGTACACCAAAAACGCATTTCGTCGGGTTAAGCATCATCTTGTACACCTGGAGATTATCAAAGGTTTCCTTCAAATCATCAAGCAAGGTTTCCTTCTTCCTTGACTTAACCACAATGTCGTCAACATAAGCATGTCCAATCTGCCCATGGAAGCAATTCTGAACACAGTGCTGGTAAGTCGCCTAAGCACTCTTAAGCCTAAAAGGCATCGACACATAACAGAAAGCTCCAAAGGGCGTAATGAAGGTTGTTTTCTCCTGATCCTCAACTGCCATCTTGATCTGATGATAACCAGAGTAAGCATCTAGGAAACATAAACTCTCACAACCCGCCGTGGCATCAATGGTCTGGTCAATACAGGGTAGAGCAAATAGATCAGCTGGACAGGCCTTGTTGAGATCTGTGTAATCAACACACACCCTCTGCTCAAGTTCAAGTCGGCAAAAGACACGCAACAAGTTGACTTTGTCCCTGGTGATACTTCACAATAGTTCACCATTGGGACGGGGATTGGTCCCAAATAGGAAAGCGCGCTCATCGAGTTCATCTTTGAGAATCGGGACATCTATGCATGGAAACCTTCTAACATGTCAGGTGTACCGAGAGAATTCACTGAGCACCACCTTAATGTGGATCCTAAGATGAAACCTGTCCGACAGTTCCTCCATCATTTTAATGAGGAGAGGCGTAAAGCTATTGGAGAAGAAGTGGCCCAACTTTTGGCTGCCGGGTTCATCATTGAAGTTTTTCACTATCAGTGGTTGGCTAATCTTGTGCTTGTGCTCAAGAAAAATGGCACTTGGTGTGTCCTTCTCGGTGGTGAGTTTTTTCAGAGGGATCATATCAGCCAGGTCGACATTATCTTTATAAAACTCGAGCTCATCAGTAGCGCAAGCCGACTCTGCATAAGTAGCATCTCCTTCTTTGCACTCTAAAGCTATCTTACGATTGCCATGAACCGTAATAGTTCCTTGTGGCCCTGGCATATTAAGCTGCAGATATATGTAACAAGGGCGAGCCATGAATTTAGCATAAGCCGGCCGTCCAAACAACGCATGACATGGAATCTTAATCTTGACCACCTCAAACCATAGCGTCTCTGCCCTGTAATTACATTCATCACCAAAAGCCACCCCTAGCGCAATCTTCCCTATAGGATAAGCCGACTTGCCAGGAACCACTCCATGAAAGAAAGCAGGAGACGGCTTGAGATCCTTCTCTGTCAGATTCATTCTTCAAAAAGTATCATAGTATAATATGTTTATGCTACTTCCACCATCCGCCAGCACCTTAGTCAACTTATAACCTCCCACTTGAGGGGCTACCACCAAGGCCAGATGACCGGATCATCAACACGGGGTGGATGATCCGCCCGGCTCCAAGTTATCGTGTGCTCAGATCACCTCAAATATTGCGGCACCGCCGGCTCAACTGCATTGACCACCCACTTATGGACCTTCTAGTCACACTTGCAAGTGCTCGTAGTAAAGACATGGTACTGGCCACTGTTAAGCTGCTTAGGATTACTCTGATATCCTGACTGGTTATTCTGCTGTTGATTACCTCACTGGTACATCGAGGTGCTATACAAACAGTTTTTAACCCCTTCCGTGACGGCATTTTGAACCATCACCAAGTGAGTGTGGGCGATAAGGGGGTCCTTCCCACACAACCCAGAAACCGTTGGGGATAGGCCCTTCGGTCACACACGCTGGGAAAAATGAGATCGTGTGTGACGGACGAGCGATCAAATACAGTTATATAGGCCCAATCGGTTCCGTCCGTAAGTACATCCCACACAGTCAGTCCCAGACAAACGTTTCCGTTTGTTATGTACATTCCACACAGTCAACCCAAGGAATACGTTTCCGTTCTTATGTACATCCCACACAGTCAATCCAAGAAGTATGTTTCCGTTTGTGTGTACATCCCACATAGTCTCTAGGGAAAACGCTTCCATTCGTATATACGTCCCACACAGTTTTATGTATAGGCTCGTGTGTAATAGGTGTAACTATCACACATGCTCTACCTCGGTTAACCGTTTGCTTTTATTCAACTACATCACACATGATTTGATGAAGAAAACTGTATGGCATCGGGCTATCTATCACAACCGCTTTTACTGCTAGAACCGTTTGCAAAGTTCCATGACCCATTTAGGAGTTTTATTAGTTTATAATTAATAATTCCAGTATTACACAAATTCACATTTCATATTGAATAGTTGTTTGCCAATTTCATATCAGGCACATAAATATATTTTAACATCACAGTACGATAGCTACCTGAAAACAACACAGTACAACATATAGCTTGTTCACCTTCATAAGAACATATTAGAAAAATATATTCATTTCGCTAATCGAGATCATCCAGGCTCGTCTTATCCACCTCTACTTTCACTTCAATAAGAACCTGTTTTGCATTGACCAACTAGGAAAGTGCCTCCTCCTTCGCCAACACCATCTTAGCAAAGTCTAATTAAAAAAGTCTGAGCCCATTCTCCATCTTCCTCTTTTTCCCGCATCTTGAAATATTCTTCAGCGTTGATAACACTTTCTCTAAGCCTACCTTGTTCTCTTCCTCATACATGCTCCAGAGCTTTGGTAGGCACATCTTCAAAGACTGTGGCCACTCTTGATCAACCCACTCCAGGTAAGAACACTTCCGTTCATCCTGTAATATTTAAAACTAGATCAGTAACAATTGTAGGGGAAATGGGTTTCTAGCAACGTAGAAAATCACCAAATACATATTTTGAAAAACTGAAGAAACTGGTTAATTATGACATATCTTCTAAAAAATATCAATGCGCAAATGAATTAATTGCTACTGAGACAACAACCAAATTCTGAAACATTAGAAGCTATAATTAACTACAACAATGCTACAAGTTTTTGGTCATGTACTATAAATAACAAATTGAATATTTTATGAGGAAGCTAAATATAACTGCAAGAGCATAGCGATAGTATTTGGATGACATCAAATTGGTACTAACATGTGTGTACATACACAAATTTAGTAACACAGAACTAATAGCACTAAGGCTGTCCACTATGTATGCAAAAACCGGTGTCAAGACAACTGTTTCTACATTTGGCACCGGTGCCCTGCACTGGCGAGCCGATGCAGCGGGAAAAACTTAGGGAACCGGACTTCGGAGCACCTAGTGGTGCTCCGATGCCCAGTCCCTTCGTGCCATAAAGATTTAGTATTTTACTGCTTGGCTACTTGGATGTGTGGACCAAAGTTGGCTGCACAAACTGCTGAAGCGGTGCCAAATAATTTTCTAATGGCACCGCTGATGAGATAGCAACATTACTAGATATTAGGTACAAACTGTGACACTGTCTTAACATCCAGAATAACATAGCATAGTGACAGTGTCTGAATCACATCTAACAAATGATTTGTAACAACGAAAGTGGGGCTAACCTTCTCTGCACATGCCAAAAACTTCCTCCCACTGTCCATAGATTCAAACGCAACTAACTTCATGCATGGAGATTGATGGTGACAACGAGCAGGCAGATCTTCAGCCACCGTGCTCCATTCATTGCAACTGATGGTCCTAGGGAGCTACAAGAGGAAGAAATGACTCAAATCGACTGTCGGGTTAAAATCCTTCATTCCAAGTCATAACCCGAGAGAGAGAAGAGAGGCATACCCTGGTGGTGAAAGAGTCATCGTCGGAGGAGGAACCCCTGGAGAGGTCATTGAAGAAGACCATGGCGACCCTGATGGTATGATGCGAGACGACGAGAGCGAGGAAGCGGCTATAGCTTCGGAAGGAAGGAAGGAGGAAACATGGGAAATGTGAATTGTGGGAGGGGAGAAAAGGGGGTGGGGAAAGGGGGAGGGCGGGGGTAGATATTTCGGCGGTAGGCCAAAAATTTTGAAATGTGGAGGGAAACTTTGCGCGTTGTGCCGCCGGACACCATTCACTTTGAACGATTGTGTGCATCGCAAACGATTCTTCTACTTTACGCACATGGGGTGAGTTTGATAATTTAAAATTTGGTGGAAATTTCCCTGGGTAGTGTCCTCATCCACGTCGTTGCATAATTTAACATCGTTGCTAATTTGGGCACACAAAAGAGCGTACAACACATAGACCACACTTACCGAATCGAGCAATTTTAATAATTAAACAGAGCCAGTTGACCTAAACATTGCCTAACAAAAGACCAACATTAAAAACAAAGCCTAAGTACGCATAATTTTAACAAAGCCACCGCCGCGCCGGCCTATGCATCATCAATGTGAGATGAGACGTCCCCCTACTGAAGTCGACCGCGTCCTCGGCGCCGCCCTCAATGTTGTAGTACTCATAGTAGTGGTTGCGCTAGAGCTTGCGTTGGTACTCCACTGGTGATTCCTCGATGGACAGACTCTTCTCTACCTCGACCTCGGCCATGCGCAACTCCTCCCGGCGCTCCTCGATCTTCGCCGCCTCCTGCATGCTGAAAACTTGAATGCTGGCTTTACATATTTACAACAACAAGAGCAAACAGAGTTTGTAAAAGTTTTTATTTATCACTTTCAGTTTGTCCACTGAATTGCTTGAGGACAAGCAAAGGTTTAAGCTTGGGGGAGTTGATACGTCTCCAATGTATCTACTTTTCCAAACACTTTTCCCCTTGTTTTGGACTCTAACTTGCATGATTTGAATGGAACTAACCCGGACTGACGTTGTTTTCAGCAGAATTGCCATGGTGTTATTTTTTGTGCAGAAATAAAAGTTCTCGGAATGACCTGAAACTTGATGGAGACTATTTTTGGAATAAATAAAAAATATTGGTGAAAGAAACAACACTAGGGGGGCCACACCCTGTCCACGAGGGTGGAGGGCGCGCCCACCCCCCTGGGGTGTGCCCCTGCCTTGTGGGCCCCCTGAGGCTCCACCGACCTCAACTCCAACTCTATATATTCACGTTCAGGGAGAAAAAAATAAGAGAGAAGGATTCATCGCGTTTTACTGTACGGAGCCGTCGCCAAGCCCTGATCTCTCTCGGGAGGGCCGATCTAGAGTCCGTTCGGGGCTCGAAAGAGGGGAATTCATCGTCGTCATCATCATCAACCATCCTCCATCACCAATTTCCTGATGCTCACCGCCGTGCTTGAGTAATTCCTTTGTAGGCTTGCTGGACGGTGATGGGTTGGATGAGATTTATCATGTAATCGAGTTAGTTTTGTTAGGGTTTGATCCCTAGGATCCATTATGTTCTGAGATTGATGTTGCTATGACTTTGCTATGCTTAATGCTTGTCACTAGGGCCTGCGTGAGGGAGTCCTGGATTAAGGGGTTCTCGGACGTCCGACCTATTGGACGTGGGCCGGACTGATGGGCTATGAAGATACAAGACAGAAGACTCTCTCCCGTGTTCGGGTTGGACTCTCCTTGCTGTGGATGGCAAGCTTGGCGTTCGAATATGAAGATTCCTTTCTCTGTAACCGACTTGGTTCAACCCAAGTCCCCTCCGGTATCTATATAAACCGGAGGGTTTAATCCATAGGGACAATCATTATCATATAGGCTAGACTTTTAGGGTTTTAGCCATTATGATCTCGTGGTAGATCAACTCTTGTAATACTCATATTCATCAAGATCAATCAAGCAGGAAGTAGAGTATTACCTCCATAGAGAAGGCCCAAACCTGGGTAAACATCGTGTCCCCTGTCTCCTGTTAGCATCGACCTTAGTCGCACAGTTCGGGACCCCATACCCGAGATCCGCCGCTTTTGACACCAACATTGGTGCTTTCGTTGAGAGTTCCGCTGCGTCGTCTTCAAGAGGTTCGATGCCTTCGTCAATCATCTACAACAAAGCTGTCCAGGGGGACGTTTTTCTCCCCGGTCAGATCTTTGTGTTCGGCGGCTTCGCACTGCGGGCCAACTCGCTTGGCCATGTAGAGCAGATCGAGAGCTACGCCCCAGGTCACCGAATTAGTTTTGGAAACCTGGATTATGTCGCTGACGTCCGGAGAGACTTGATCTTCCAAGGATTCATGACACCAACTCCCGCTCTGGCCTTAGATCCAGAGTGTGTTGCCATGTCCCAAGATGGACTTCTCGAGCCCGCCGGACTGTCTGCGGCCACCAAACCCAGTACGGGAGAGCCGGTTGAAGTGGCAACGCTGGCAACCATCACGAAGCCATACCCTTCTCCAGACACTGGCTCCGGACCCTCAGAGTCAGCACCATGTGAGTCTGCCATGGGAGTATCCCTCCCGCCGTACTCCGCGGACTCTCTTTTCTCTGGACAAACCTCGCCTTTAAGCGAGGCTCTAGACTTAATGCGATCCCTTGTCATTACAGAGGAGCAACGTCCGAACTATGCCTAGCCCGGAAAAGGGGCTGAGAGCAGGGTATTTTTCCTCCCACCCACCACCCACCTTATAGCCACTGTCGAGGATTTAACCGACATGCTCGATTACGACTACGAAGACATCGACGGTATGGACGACGACGCCGGAGAGGAGCAGGCCCAAAGCCCACCGCATACCGGACACTGGGCGGCCACCTCCACGTATGATATATATATGGTGGATACATCCAAAGATGATGGCGAGGACGGCTGTAGTATTCCGTTTAAGGACAATAACGCTGATAAACCACCGAAGCGGCGGCATCAGCGGCGCTGTTCAAAATCACGCCGTGACAAAGAAAGCAATACCAGCAACAGAGAAAATAATACTCTGGAGAACGCCGAAGACCCAGACGCCCTCATCGAACCAGCTACTGAACAGGAAGGTAGGGAGGAAGAGCAGAGTAACCCCAACAAGCCAGTTGGGAACGACGACTTGGAGGACAACAACTATATGCCACCCTCCGAAGACGAAATAAGTCTCGGCAACGAAGACTTCATCGTGCCAGAAGAACCCCTCGAGCAAGAACGCTTTAAGCAACAGCTCATCGCAACTACGAGGAGCCTGAAAGGGAAGCAGCAACAGCTTCAAGCCGAACATGATGCACTCAACGACAGATGGACTCAGGTCCTAGCAGCCGAGGAATACGGCCTCGAGCGCCCGACCAAAAGTTATCCGAAGTGCAAATTGTTACCTCATTTTGACGGTAAGGCACTGCAGCCTGTACCGTCAACGCGTAATGCAGCTGATCGGCCACCACGTGGCCGGGACAAAGCAACACCTCAAGCCGAACACCATCCCGTACTACCTCGCCGTAAAGGCAGAGATAAAACAGCTTGGGGTTATACATATGACCTACGGTAGGGCCTGGACAGTAGAGCAGGCCAGACCAGATCGATCTACGGATCGCGGGGGCGTGCGCCGATGCGCGACGACGGCCATCTAGTCGGACGCGGCAAATATAACCACGCCCGAGCCGAAACCCGCAAACAAACTCCATCCGAGCTACGTCGTGACTTGGCCAGATATAGAGGCGTCGCACACCCCATTTGCTTCACCGATGACGAAATAGAACACGAATTCCCAGAAGAGTTTAAACCCATGAATATCGAATCATGAACAATAGACCCCGTGGTATGGATTGAGGATTTTCTTCTCCATATCCACATGGCCCGCGGTGATGACCTCCATGCCATCAAATACCTCCCACTAAAACTAAAGGGACCAGCGCGGCACTGGTTAAACAGCCTTCCAAACAACTCCATTGGCAGCTGGGAGGACCTAGAAGACGCCTTCGGCGATAACTTCCAAGGTACATATGTCCGGCTACCAGACACCGATGACCTAAGTCACATCATCCAGCAGCCCGCAGAGTCAGACAGGAAGCTCTGGACTAGGTTCTTAATCAAAAAGAACCAAATTGTCGATTGTCCGGACGCCGAAGCTCTCGCGGCCTTCAAACATAGCGTCCAGGATGAGTGGCTCGCCCGCCACCTCAGTTAAGAAAAACCAAAATCCATGGCAGCCCTTACCGCTCTGATGACCCGCTTTTGTGCGGGAGAAGACAGCTGGCTCACTCGTAGAAGCAACAGCGCCAGCGATCCGGGCACTTCCGAAGTCCGAGATGGCAACAGCAAGCCACGATGCAATAAACACAAGCGTCACAATAATAATGAAGGAATGCAAGACACGACGGTTAACGCCGGATTCAGCGGCTCCAAACCCTGTCAACGAAAAAAGCCATTCAAGGCAAACAGAGATGTACCATCCAATTTAGACAAGATACTGGATCGGCCCTGCCAGATTCATGGCACCCCCGATAAACTAGCCAATCATACCAACATAAGTTGTTGGGTCTTCGAACAAGCCGGCAAGCTTAATGCCGAACACAAGGGGAAGGGGCCGCCCAGTGACAGCGATGACGAAGAGACTCGCCAACTGAACACCGGGGGTCAGAAGCAATTTCCCCTCGAAGTAAAAACAGTAAACATGGTATACGTGATGCACAACCCTATAGGGGAGCGCACGCGCGCACTAAGGGACACCTACACCATAGAGCCGGTCGCCCCAAAGTTTAATCAATGGGCGGCCTGCCCGATCACTTTTGATCACAAGGACCACCCAGTTTGTATCCGTCACGCAGGTTCAGCAGCTCTGGTCCTCGACCCAATTATCGATGGGTTCCATCTCACGAATGTCCTTATGGACGGCGGCAGTAGCCTTAATCTACTCTACCAAGACACTGTCCGCAAAATGGGCATTGATCCTTCAAGAATCAAGCCCACCACAACTACCCTCAAGGGAGAAGTACCGGGCATAGAAGCTCAATGCACGGGTTCCATCACATTGGAAGTCGTTTTCGGTTCGCCAAACAACTTCCGAAGTGAAGGCTTGACCTTTGATATTGTCCCGTTCCACAGTAGCTACCATGCACTTCTGGGGCGTACTGGTTTTGCTCGTTTTAATGCGGTCCCACACTACGCCTATGCAAAACTTAAGATGCCCGGTCCATGCGGCGTCATAATGATAAATGGAAATACGGAACGCTCCCTCCGTACAGAGGATCATACTACAGCTACTACAGCCGAAGTACAAAGCGGCCTCATCAAGCCGCGTATCTCATCGGCCATCAAGCCGCCGGTCTCTATTATACAGGACCGATCAATCTCAGAGCTGGATTAGTAGTTCGGCCTCCGTCGTTCGCCTCATATACCTGCGAAGTTTGTACTGCACATACATAATTATGCACTTAAAATACCCTGGTCATCGGCGGAGGCACAATATGGATAGGCCTACAATACGGTTCGCACCCCATAGCCTCTTTTTCTTTTCTAACTATTTTTTATCTTTTACCACAGGTGACTCAAGAGTTAGTCACCTGCCGGACTCTTTCGGAGTCCGGCTTCGTATACTTACCCAAAGGCTATTCCCTTTAAGGAGTCCTTCAGCTGAGGCAAGGCGGCGCAGACGTGCGACAGGAGGTCCAAATAATCTTTTGTAGACCGCACTCTTTATTTTGAGCCTGTAAAGTGCCTTTTCTCTCAGCCTTCGACCCCCGGCATGTCAAATAGCTCGGGTAGGGGCGTTATAATCTGTAAGATTGCGTTTACCGAATCAATCAGATTCCAGTGAACATAATCCATATTAAGTATTCGCTTTTTCTAAAGAACTGAATTTTGCTTCTTCGATTGTTCCACGCACGCACCTCGGCACAAATTGCCAGGGGCTCGATATGGGAACGAATGAGTTGCCGACAAGTCCGAACATCTTTATAGCACACTTCGGCGTCACGAGTTTGGCCTTATATGCATCAGCTTCGAATCATGTCTTTGGTCAATAGTTGGGTTGCCCGGATCCTGTGCTTATTACCTTACGTTCCGCTCCATCGGCTAGGGTAGTAAAGGGAGAGCTACTACGATTGTGTTTCTGGTTCATCTGCTCAAGCACCTTAGTAGAGGAAGCCGAAAACTGACTGTCATGATGTGGTGAGAGCTGGTTAACCACTCGATGACTTATCAGAATCTTTCGCGATTCCTTCCGTATTACACGAAGGACCGTTCTTCAGGTCACCTATGTAACGCACCGTATTCAGATAAATGCGTACATAACAGGGGCTATATCGTAGACCCACCGTCAAAACTCCTATGGCTAAGTGAAAGTGTTAAAGCCCTATAGTCCGATTGCCTAGTTCGCCGCATTGACACCTCTTTCACGGACCAAGACGTTGGGTCAAGAGTGATCAAGTGCTTTCCTGAACACCCCCGTGTTATATGCAAGGGGGCCGAAGCTGACGACTGGAAAACTTTCAGATTATACAAATACAGCCGCACAGGAGGAACCAAAACTTTCAGGCAAAAAGTATAAAAACATAGCCTTAATATATCATAATATTGTTTTTTCAATTTCGGTACATTCACTCGAAGATCATATCCTTCGAGCACTGACCCTCTATCAAGCGGGCACCCTCTAGGACATCCTCAAAATAATGCTCCGACGTGTGATGGTCCTTCCCGCTGGGTGGACTCTTTGCCACGACGTCGGTGGCCTTCATCTTTACCTAGTATGTCTTGACACGGGCAAAGGCCATCCGTGCACCTTCAATGCATGTTGACCACTTAACAGCGTCGATACGCGGCACCGCATCAATAAGTCGCTGCACCAAACCAAAATAACTATTCGGAATTGGCTCAGTCGGCCACAGCCGGACCACGACGTCCTTCATGGCAGATCCAGATATCTTGTGGAGCTCGGCCCACTGGGCCATCTGTTCGTTTAGCAACATCGGGCGCTTTGGCGTGCTGAATTGTGACCAGAAAAGCTTCTCCGTTGCATACCCTTCTTGCACATGGAAAAACTGCGTCGCATCGGAGACACTCTTTGGCAAGTCCAAGAATGCGTCTGGAGAGCTCCACATTTGATTAAGTGGGGCATACTTCGAATCACCGAATTTAGTCTGTAATAGAAAGGGCTTACCGACCGCTATCTCCCCGGCTTGCCGGATCTCCTCCTGAGCCGCTCTAGACTCGGATCGTGCTTCTCTCACCTCTTGTAAGGCCTTCTCGAGTTCTGCTACTTTGGCCTTGTTCTCCTACTCGAGTGCTTGGCATTTGCCAGCGGCATCCTTTAGATCTCGCTTTATGGAAGATATTCTCTCCTCGCACTGGCGCCGAGCAGCCTGTTCGGCCTTTAACTCCTCAGCTGCCTTCTTGGCAGCCACATTACTCATCTTGGCTTGCTCCTTGGCTCGGGCAAGCTCAGCCCGAAGGGTCTCAACCGCGGCAACACTATCTGCAGTTGTGCATGTCTTAGTATGTAATCCTCAGCTTCGTGCTCATGTTATTACACATACATATACTGGCCGCCCCAAAACATACCTTGCGCCTCGTCGAGCCGCTTGTTAATAAGCGTGATGTCGTCATCCGCCACGTCAAGTTTCTGCTCCAGACCTGCAACCTCTATAGCATGGGCAGTCGTCATGGATGTAACAGCATGTGTTCAAATTAATTGGGTTATCTCCTGGGCATATCTTTTTTTATCCTCTGATCGCCTCCCTTTGGGTGCCAACCAGGGTCTCAGGGGCTACTATCTATACAAAGGTGCATTTTGCACGTAGAGTGCAATTGAAGATATTTCACTGCGTACCTCGAAGCCTCTTAGCAGGCCAGTGAAGGATTCATTCAATCCGCTTTTCGCAGACAGAATCCTCTCAACCACCATACCCATTAAGGTACGGTGTTCCTCTGAGACGGACGCATGTTGCAGCATGTCCATCAATGTATCCAGCGCCTCCCTAGAGTCATCTCCGGTAGTAAACCGGATAGTCCGGGACCTTTATTGTTGGTCCCCGTAGGGGCCGCACACCCCGGACCCAGGGCGACAGAAGTTTCACCTTCGGGGTTGTCTTCATTGTCCCCCGCACCACTTGTTGATCAGGAGAGATCCTCCGGGACGACACCTTGAAGTCATCCGCCCTATTGGGCGAAAAGGCCTGTGGAGGCGTCTCGCTTTCCATCATCTCCGAAAGAAGATCCCTCGACGAAGAGGATTGTTGAGGAAGACTGCGTGCCAGACTGCAAACATATATTCTAGATGTTACCCTTGTAACAGGAAAAGAACGAGATATGTTTAAGACACCCTTGTTCACTTACGATTCGGCTGAAGGCTTGTCCTTACGGAGGAACTGTGCGACAACGTCGTCTTCCGAGCCCGAACCGCCTGACAGGGGCATCCTCCCTCGCTTAGGAGCCTTTACCTCCCAACCTTCGGAGGCAGCCCTTTTCATACCATGGGGAGAAAGGATGCCAGGTTCTCCTTCTATTTTGTCTTCGTAAGATGGAGCCCTAATCTCCCCAGACACAGTGTCTGGTGTACCTTCAGAATGGAGGACACCTTTGCCTTCCTGCTCTCCCCCTTGTCCTATTTCACCGGCACTTGTATGGTGCCGGAGCCAGCATCCTTATTAGCACAGGATCAGCTGAGTCTTCGGGAAGAGGGGCCGAACACCTAATTCTCTCTGCCTTCTTTATCCAGCCCTGGAAAAATATGGTTTTCTCAGTATCTTATTAAGGGATATTTAGCTAAGTTGTGTTCGGGAGTCAAGTGCTTACCGAGGTATCCAGATGGTTGCAGTCGAGGCCGATGTCCTCGGTGGTATCCGGCCACTGTTTTCATGTCCCAAAAAATAACTTCCACATTCCTCTGTGCGTCGTGCCGAAGAAGTGCTGAAGGGTTCGTGGTCCTTCCGGATTAAACTCCCACATGCGGAGGGGCCATCGCTGGCACGGCAGGACCTGGTGGACTAGCATTACTTGAATCATGTTGAGCTCGGTGTCCTTCTCAAGGAGACTCCGCATGTGGCTCTGTAGTGGCTGCACTTCGTCAATTGATCCTCAGTCCAACCCCCTTATTGATCCATGATGCGAGTTGTATTGGAGGGCCAGATTAGAACGCAGGTGTAGCAGCCCACTTGGTACCAGGGGGTTCAGTGATGTAAAACCACTCCCGCTGCCATAAGTTGGAGGATTCCGTGAAAGAGCCTTTTAGCCAAAGAGTGTTGGTAAGCTTGCTCACCGTGGCACCACCACACTCCGCTTGCTTCCCCTCGATCACCTTCAGCTTCACACTAAAGGTCTTGAGCCATAAGCCGGAGTGTGGGGGAATACGGAGAAAGGCCTCGCACATGACGATGAACGCCAAGATGAGAAGAGAAGAGTCGAGGGCTAGATCGTAAAAATCTAGCCCGTAATAGAACATGAGTCCACGGATAAACGGATGGAGAGCGAACCCTAGCCCCCGGAGGAAGTGGGAGATGAATACGACCCTCTCGCCTGATCTGGGGGTAGGGATAACCTGCCCTTTAGCAGGGAGCCTGTGGAGGATTTCCGCGGTCAGGTATCTTGTCGCTCGGAGCTTCGCAATATCCTCCTCTGTGACAGAAGATGCCACCCACCGGCCTTGAGGGTTGGGTCCGGACATGACTGGGCGGCTCGTAGCAATTAAGTTGAAACCTGGGTGCTGGAACTCAAGGTTGGAAAGGTTGAGGAAGAGGTAGGCGTAGAGGAGAAAGACGGGTCTATGCCCCTTTATAATGGCCGTGAATATCAAATGCCTCCTCATCGGCCTTAAAACTTGCCTATTCCCAAGGAATCATGCCGACGGGATGGTTGGATTACCCACGCCTGTATTGATGAGAATCCCGTAATAAGGGGACACGATCTCTGCTTTGATAAGACGTGCCAATGAAACCGCATCTCAAAAACGTGGAGCGGCAGGCCGGAAAATGGTTTCAAATAATGGCTGGGTGGTGACGTGGTGTCACACTACAAAGAGTTGTTAGTATATTGGACTCGTGAAATATTATACTCTCTGCGGTTGTGTGTGGTACTTGTTTTGCAGAGCCGGACACGTTCTTTGTGTTCGAAGGCTGTTTTGGAGTATTCGGAGGAGAAACCCGCCTTGCAATGCCGAAGACAATCTGTGCGCTGGACACCTCGTCATTGAAGCCTGGTTCAGGGGCTACTGAGGGAGTCCAGGATTAAGGGGTCCTCGGACGTACGGCCTATTGAACATGGGCCGGGCTGATGGGTTGTGAAGATACAAGGCAGAAGACTCTCTCTCATGTCCGGATGGGACTCTCCTTGGCGTGGATGGCAAGCTTGGAGTTCAGATATGAAGATTCCTTTCCCTGTAACCGACTTGGTACAACCCTAGTCCCCTCCGGTATCTATATAAACCGGAGGGTTTAATCCATAGGGACAATCATAATCATACATGTTAGACTTCTAGGGTTTTAGCCATTACGATCTCCTGGTAGATCAACTCTTGTAATACTCATATTCATCAAGATCAATCAAGCAGGAAGTAGGGTACTACCTCCATAGAGAGGGCCCGAAGGTAGGTAAACATCGTGTCCCCTGTCTCCTGTTACCATAGACCTTAGACGCACAGTTCGGGTCCGCCTACCCAAGATCCGCCGGTTTTGACACCGACACCGAGTGCCATGACTTAAGATCTGAGCCAATTATGTTTTCATGAATATATGTGAGTTATTGATCCTATCTTGCAAGTCAATAGTCACCTACTATGTGTTATGATCTGGTAACCCCGAAGTGACAATAATCGGGACCACTCCCGGTGATGATCGTAGTTTGAGGAGTTCATGTATTCACTAAGTGTTAATGCTTTGGTCCGGTACTCTATTAAAAGGAGGCCTTAGTATCCCTTAGTTTCCAATAGGAACCCGCTTCCACGGGAGGGTGGGACAAAAGATGCCATGCAAGTTCTTTTCCATAAGCACGTATGACTATATTCGGAGTACATGCCTACATTACATTGATGAACTGGAGCTAGTTCTGTGTCACCCTATGTTATAATTGTTGCATGAGGAATCACATCCGAAATAATTATCCATCACTGATCCAATGCCTACGAGCTTTTCACATATTGATCTTTGCTTAGTTACTTTTCCGTTGCCATTGTTACAATTACTACAAAGTTGCTACTGTTACTTTTGCCACCGTTACCGTTACTTCCATACTACTTATCTACTAAATACTTTGCTGCAGATATTAAGTCTTTCAGGTGTGGTTGAATTGAGTAACTATTCCCTCAGTTTTGAGAACCAAGGTATCAATCTAGTAGGAGACAACGCACAAGCATCGAATACCTGCACAAACAAACACTAACTTGCACCCAACGCGACAAAGGGGTTGTTAATCCCTTCACGGTTATTTGCAAAGTGAGATCTGATATAGATAGATAAACAGTAAAGTAATATTTTTGGTTTATGGAACGGAAAGTAAAAGATTGCAAAGAAAGTAAATAGGAAACCAAAATTGTAGATCGGAAATTTATATGATGGAAAGTAGACCCGGGGGCCATAGGTTTCACTGGAGGCTTCTCTCAAGATAGAAAATATTACGGTGGGTGAACAAAATACTGCCGAGCAATTGATAGAAAAGTGCAAAGTTATGATGATATCTAAGGCAATGATCACGAATATAGGCATCACGTCCGTGTCAAGTAGACCGACTCCTGCCTGCATCTACTACTATTACTCCACACATCGACTGCTATCTAGCGTGCATCTAGAGTATTAAGTTCATAAGAACAGAGTAACACATTAAGAAAGATGACATGATGTAGAGGAATTAACTCAAGCAATATGATGAAAACCCATCTTTTTATCCTTGATGGCAACAATATAACACTTGTCGGTTCCCCTTCTGTCACTAAGATCGAGCACCGCAAGACTGAACCCAAAGCTAAGCACTTCTCCCATTGCAAGAAAAACCAATCTAGTTGGCCAAACCAAATCGATAGTTCGAAGAGACTTGCAAAGATATTAAATCATGCATAAAAGAATTCAGAGAAGATTCAAATAATATTCATGGATAAGCTGATCATAAATCCACAATTCATCAGATCTCGGCAAACACACCGCAAAAGAGTATTACATCGAATAGATCTCCAAGAACATCAAGGAGAACTTTGTATTGAGAATCAAAGAGAGAAGAAGCCATCTAGCTACTAGCTATGAACCCGTAGGTCTGTGGTAAGCTACTCACGCTTCATCGGAGAGGCAACGGTGTTGATTTAGAAGCCCTCTGTGATCAAATCCCCCTCCGGCAAGACGCCAAAAAAGGCCCCTACATGGGATCTCACGGGTACAGAAGGTTGCGGCGGTGGAAAAGTGGTTTCGTGGCTCTCTTGGAAGGTTCTGGGATAATTGAGAATATATAGGCGGAAGAAATAGGTCGGTGGAATCATGAGGGACCCACAAGGGTGGGGGCGCGCCCTACCCCCTGGGTGCGCCTCCCGACCCTGTGGCCGCCTCTTGGCTTTCCTTACGTGCACTGAGCCCTCTGGATGTCTTCTGGTACAAGAAAAATCATCACGAAAATTTCATTCTGTTTGGACTCCATTTGGTATTCTTTTTCTGTGAAACTCTAAAACAAGGGGAAAAAGGAACTGGCACTGGGCTCTAGGTTAATAGGTTAGTCCCAAAAATCATATAAAATAGCATATTAATGCATATAAAACATCCAAAACAGATAATATAATAGCATGGAACAATAAAAAACTTATAGATATGTTGGAGACGTATCAGGCATCCCCAAGCTTAATTCGTGCTCGTCCTCGAGTAGGTAAATGATAAAAACAGAATTTTTGATGTGGAATGCTACCTAACATATTTATCCATGTAATTCTCTTTATTGTGGCATGAATGTTCAGATCCGTATGATTCAAAACAAAAGTTTAATATTGACATAAAAACAATAATACTTCAAGCATACTAACAAAATAATTATGTCTTCTCAAAATAACATGGCCAAAGAAAGCTTATCCCTATAAAATCATACAGTCTGGCTATGCTCCATCTTCATCACACAAAATATTCAAATCATGCACAACTCCGATGACAAGCCAAGCAATTGTTTCATACTTTTGACGTTCTCAAACTTTTTCAACTTTCACGCAATACATGAGCATGAGCCATGGACATAGCACTATAGGTGGAATAGAAGGTGGTTGTGGAGAAGACAAAAAGAAGGAGATAATCTCACACCAACTAGGCGTATCAATGGGCTATGGAGATGCCCATCAATAGATATCGATGTGAGTGAGTAGGGATTGCCATGCAACAGATGCACTAGAGCTATAAGTTTATGAAAGCTCAAAACGAAAACTAAGTGGGTGTGCCTCCAACTTGCTTGCTCACAAAGACCTAGGGCATTTTGAGGAAGCCCATCGTTGGAATATACAAGACAAGTTCTATAATGAAAAATTCCCACTAATATATGAAAGTGAAAATATAGGAGACTCTCTATCATGAAAATCATGGTGCTACCTTGAAACACAAGTGTGGCAAAAGGATGGTAACATTGTCCCTTCTCTCTTTTTCTCTCATTTTTTTGGGCTTTCTCTTTTTTTATTTGGCCTTTCTCTCTCTTTTTTTCTCACATGGGGCAATGCTCTAATAGTGAAGATCATCACATTTTTATTTACTTACAACTTGATACTAGAACAAAAATATGACTCTATGTGAATGCCTCCGGCGGTGTACCAGTATCTGCAATGACTCAAGAGTGACATGTATAAAAATGATGAATGGTGGCTTTGCCACAAATACGATGTCAACTACATGATTATGCATAGCAATATGACAATAATGGAGCGTGTCATAATAAATGGAACGGTGGAAAGTTGCATGGAAATATATCTCGGAATGGCTATAGAAATGCCATAATAGGATCGGAAGTATGTCTAGAGGGGTGTGATTAGACTACTTGACCAAATAAAAACTTAACCTTTTCCCAATTTTAGTTCTTGGCAGATTTTAGCAACTTTAGGACTAGTCAAGCAATCATCACACAATTCAAGCAAGCATGCAAAGAGTATATAGGCAGCGGAAAGTAAAGCATGCAACTTGCAAGAATGTAAAGGGAAGGGTTTGGAGAATTCAAACGCTATTGGAGACACGGATGTTTTTCCCGTGGTTCAGATAGGTGGTGCTATCCTACATCCACGTTAGTGGAGACTTCAACCCACGAAGGGTAACGGTTGCGCGAGTCCACGAAGGGCTCCACCCACGAAGGGTCCACGAAGAAGCAACCTTGTCTATCCCACCACGGCCATCGCCCACGAAGGACTTGCCTCACTAGCGGTAGATCTTCACGAAGTAGGCGATCTCCTTGCCCTTACAAACTCCTTGGTTCAACTCCACAATCTTGTCGGAGGCTCCCAAGTGACACCTAGCCAATCTAGGAGACACCACTCTCCAAGAAGTAACAAATGGTGTGTTGATGATGAACTCCTTGCTCTTGTGCTTCAAATGATAGTCTCCCCAACACTCAACTCTCTCTCACAGGATTTGGATTTGGTGGAAAGAAGATTTGAGTGGAAAGCAACTTGGGGAAGGCTAGAGATCAAGATTCATATGGTAGGAATGGAATATCCTGGCCTCAACACAAGGGTAGGTGGTTCTCTCTCAGAACATATGAGTTGGAAGTGTAGATGTGTTCTGATGGCTCTCTCTACGAATGAAGAGGAGGTGGAGGGGTATATATAGCCTCCACTTAACATCCAACCGTTACACACAATTTACCAATCTCGGTGGGACCGAATCAACAAACTCGGTCGGACCGAAAAGGTAAACCTAGTGACCGTTAGAGTTTTTCGGTGGGACTGACATGCATCTCGGTAGGACCGATATGGTTAGGGTTTGGGCATAACGTAATCTCGGTGAGACCAATTACACAAACTCGGTGAGACCGATTTGGTAATTAGCTAACCAGAGAGTTGGTTAGGCAAACTCGGTGGGACCGATTTGCTCTTTCGGTGAGACCGAAAAGTTACAAAAGGGAAACAGAGAGTTTGCATTGCAATCTCGGTGGGACCGATCCGCTCTTTCGGTGAGACCGAAAAGTTACGAAAAGGAAACAGAGATATTGCAATCCCATCTCGGTGAGACCGAGATCCCTATCGGTGAAACCGATTTGCTAGGGTTTTGGCAGTGGCTTATGACATATGAAGACTCGGTGGCGTCGGATAGAAAGAATCGGTATGACCGAGTTTGGCTCAGGTTTAGGTCATATGTGGATATGGGAAAGTAGTTGAGGATTTTGGAGCATATCATTAAGCACATAAGGCAAATAGCTCATTAAGCAACACCTCATACCTCCTTGATAGTATTGGCTTTTCCTATGGACTCAATGCGATCTTGGATCACTAAAATGTAAAATGAAGAGTCTTGAGCTTTTGAGCTTGAGCCAATCCTTTCTCCTTAGTATTTTGAGGGTTCCACTTTCACCATTCATGCCATACCAATCATTGAGCTTTCCTGAAATAGCTATCTTGGAATATCATTATCTCAATGAGCTATATGTTGTTATGAATTACCAAAACCACCTAGGGATAGCTGCACTTTCAGTATGGTGGCTGTTTTGAGGAAGGTATATGGCGGGTTTATGGTCCCGGCGAAAGTTGTGCGGTAGAAGAGAGGCTAGCAATGG
Source organism: Aegilops umbellulata (assembly GCA_032464435.1). Lineage (NCBI taxonomy): Eukaryota > Viridiplantae > Streptophyta > Magnoliopsida > Poales > Poaceae > Aegilops > Aegilops umbellulata. Next base: position 229,333,913 of record CP136055.1, on the reverse strand, counting down.
CGGAAACGTGAGAGTGCGTATAATCCATGGACTCAACATTAGTCATAAAGAACTCACATACTTATTGCAAAAATCTGTTAGTCATCAAAACAAAGTACTACGCGCATGCTCCTAGGGGGGATATATTTTTAGGAAAAGACCATCACTCGTCCCCGACCGCCACTCATAAGGAAGAAAATCAAAAAATATCTCATGCTCCAACTTCGTTACATAACGGTTCACCATATGTGCATGCTACGGGACTCACGAACCTTAATACAAGTATTTCTCAAATTCACAACTACTTATTAGCATGACTCTAATATCACCATCTTCATATCTCAAAACGATCATAAGGAATCAAACTTCTCATAGTATTCAATGCAGTTTATATGGAAGTTTTTATTATATCCCTCTTGGATGCCTATCATATTAGGACTAATTTTATAACCAAAGCAAATTACCATGCTGTTTTAAGGACTCTCAAAATAATATAAGTGAAGTACGAGAGTTCATCAATTTCTATAAAATAAAACCACCGCCGTGCTCTAAAAAGATATACGTGAAGCACTAGAGCAAAATTGCCTAGCTCAAAAGATATAAGTGAAGCACATAGAGTGTTCTAATAAATCACGATTCATGCGTGTCTCTCCCAAAAGGTTTGTACAGCAAGGATGATTGTGTCGAACTAAAAATCAAAGACTCAAATCATACAAGACGCTCCAAGCAAAACACATATCATGTGGTGAATAAAAATATAGCCTCAAGTAAAGTTACCGATAGACGAACACGAAAGAGGGGATGCCTTCCCGGGGCATCCCCAAGCTTAGGCTCTTGGTTGTCCTTGGATATTACCTTGGGGTGCCTTGGGCATCCCCAAGCTTAGGCTCTTGCGACTTCTTATTCCATAGTCCATCAAATCCTTACCCAAAACTTGAAATCTTAACAACACAAAACTCAACAGTAAATCTCGTAAGCTCCGTTAGTATAAGAAAATAAATCACCACTTTTGGTACTGTTGTGAAATCATTCTTTATTTATATTGGTGTAATATCTACTATATTCCAACTTTTCCATGGTTCATACCCCCCGATACTAGCCATAGATTCATCAAAATAAGCAAACAACACGCGAAAAACAGAATCACCAAGGCAAAGTGAATGATCACATAAGATAGATAAGATATATCAAGCATGCATAAGTGTAGCTTATGATCAAACACATGATCATCAATGTCTCACAAGCATATCAAAGTATCTCAACCAAAAGCAAGCAAAGTTTGAAAAACCACCAAATAAAAGCAAGAGAGAATAAAAGCAACACTCTCTCTCTCGAAGCCTATGATCTATACATTTTTCTCCCCCTTTGGCAACAAGTTACCAAAAAGTTCCTAGAAAATGCATAGTGCTAGATCGACACTCAGGCTTGATCTTCAGGTGGTGGTGGAGTCTGGATCACTCCAAGGACGAAGGCTTCCGTAGACGCTATTGGAGTTGGAGCTGAAGTGGATGCTGGAGCAGGTTGGGTTGGTGTTGTGGCTGGTGCGGAGGCGGTTGCTCTTGTGTCAGGAACTGGCACTGCAGACGACCTCGGACCTCATGGCACTCTGGTAAATGCATCTGTGGTTGTCTTCCCTCTCCTCTCCTGCATGTCATCTTGGAGTTGCTCCACTGCAGTCTGAATCTCTGTCACCTTGATATCCAAGTCATAGAACTTCTGTTCTACGATTCTCTCTAAGCTTGCCTGGTTCTGAGTTAGGTTGGCCAAACCTTTCTCAATCCGCAGGGTGGATGCAATCAGGTAACTAAGCTGCTCTTGCTTGGTTTTCAAGAATTATTCAGATGCCTCCTCTTGAGTTGGCATCCTTGCAGCTTTCTCCTTCCTTGCCTTCTCCTTCTATGCTTGTGCATGGGTTGAAGATGGTTCATCTTTGTTCATCACAACCTCATTGTCTTCAAAATCAGGATGAATAGGCAGATGTTCCTTATCCAAAAGATATATGCCAGTGCCTATCTTGGAGTTGATCAGTTCCTGGATCTGAGGGGCATATCCACAGCTCCTCTTCTGGTCTGCTGCAGTCCTCTTGATTGTTTCTATCATAAGGCTCATGACTTTGAACTTCTGAGGCACATCAAAGATATGAAGCAAATTGATTGCATGGCCTCTAATCATCTTGTGATCACCTGACTTGGGCAACAGAGTGTGCCTTAAGATCCAATTGATGGTTGGCAATCCTGACAGAAGATAGTGTACAGATCCATACTTGAAAGTTTCAAGTGCCTTGTCAAGGATCTCTTTGTACATGTTGATCATGGAGTTGTGGTCCATCTTATTTTTGGAATAGACATCCAAGTCATCTTCATTTTCCTCTGGGGCATTGATCAGTTGTGCCCATTCAGCAATAGTTGATTGGTACCTCGTACCTTCAGACATCCATGTGATCCTTCCATCTGGGTAAAAGTGTGCTGTGGAGTAGAACTGCATGATAAGTTCCTCATTCCACTTTGTGAGCTTTTGCCCAACAAAGTCTGCTACTCCACACGCCTTAAAGTTGTCCTGCACTCCAGGGTAGTGCTCTTCGTTGTCCTTGATGTATTGCCAATCGACCCATCTCATGTCACATACAATGGGCTTCTTGTCTAACAAGACTGTCTCATAGAAGTCCTGATGTTCCTTAGTATGGAACCTATAGTCTACAGGAGTCCTTCTCCTGGTAGCATAGGGATCCTCTGCTCTCCATTTTCTCAATCCAGAGTCTCTCCTGATTTTCATATCCTCAGCCACAAGATGAGCATCATTGTGGTCTGGGATCTTTGGCTTCAATTTTCTCAACACTTGGCCTTCCTCTTCTTCAGCAGGTTCTGGCACTAGGGCCTTGTTTTTCTCAGCAGCTGGGATGCTCCTAGTATTCCTCTTTGGTTTTGGCTTTGGAGCTGGCTTGGCCTTGGAAGCAGACTTGGGGGCTTCCTTTGTCTTAGATGCAGCTGCTCCTGATCTAATGGCATCACCCATCAGCTTGGGTGCCTTAGGTGCTGGTGCAGCACCTTCCTCTTCTTCTTCTTCTTCTTCTTCAAAAGAATCTTTCCTCATAGAGGGCTTGCCAATAACTCTGGCAGTGACAGTTCTTGCTCTCTTCTTTTTCTTGCCCTGGCCATCATCTTCTTCAGATTCCATAGTGAGCTTCATAGTTTCCTCAGGCACAGCCTTCCTTGGCTTGGAGGTTGGAACTCTTCTAGCAGGTGCCTTTTTGTGCATGCCTGGCTTGATGGCTGCAGCTGAGCCATATTCTTTCTTGAGCACAACTTTCTTGGAAGTTGCCTCTTCCTCTGCCACATAATCTTCATCCTCTGAGTCTGAAGTTCTCTTCTTTCTCTGTCTTGTGGCAGCTTTTGGCAGATTGCTAGGGGTGCTCCTGCTGCCATCATCTAAGGAACTGGAGGGACTAGTGCCCTCACTCATGTGCACAAGCTTCTCTGACTGATTCTGACTATCACTTTGATCTGACATGATGAACAAGCCGACTGCTGACTGCTGACCCTGTGAATAGTTTATAGATGAGGTAGAGTGGATGAGCATCACAAAATGTAGAGATTTTTGCAAAAAGAATGATTCAAAAACTTAGTTTTAGTTTCCCACAGAAAGCATCTCGGATCTACCGATTTTTAAACTCGGTGATACCGAAGCAGTTTTGGAACCTAAACTAGTGAACTCGGTCAGACCGAGTCACAGTTCGGTGGCACCGAGACTGCTAGGGTTTCCCAAAGTTCAAAAATCGGTCACACCGATTAGTTACACTCGGTCAGACCGAGTTTCACTTATGCAATGGCATAGGCCAAATCGGTGGGACCGAGTTTTCAACTCAGTGGGTCCGAGATGGTTTTGGCGGAAACCTAACCCTAAAATTTTCGAATCAAACCTAATCTAAGAGTTCTTTTACTGGATAGAAGTTTATCAATCGTGGCAAGAATCATTATGATCAGAATGTGCTAGGAATCGGATTGGGGAATAGCACAAAGATCGAGTCCGTACCCTAGTTCGGCGGAGACTCGCTATGGCGGCAACGGCGGGGTTGATTCCCGTTGACGGCGACGGAGACCAGCGACTGGAGGCTGCTGGCGGCGAGGAGACAATCCGGAGACCGCGTCGGCAGAGCGAGCTATGGCGCGGGCGAAGAGGTTCGGAGAAATTTCCAAAATTTTGCCCGTGTCTATATATAGCCCGACCCTGTCGGTGTGACCGAGTGGAACAACTCGGTGGAACCAAGATGCAAAACTGTGTACAGTTATTGCAACTCGGTGAGACCGAATAGTTCAAATCGGTTGCACCGATATTAAAAACTTAGATCAACTTGATGATCTCGGTAATACCGAAAATGGGGTATCGGTCAGACCGAGAATCACAAAGAGGTTTTGGAAGTTTAAGTCTATGACGAATCGGGGACTCCGAGTGCTCCTCACACAGAGTGGTTCAAATCTGACTTGATCAATTTTGTGATGTAGCATGAATAGAGTTTGAGACGAGAAAAGCATAGATAGCTAGAGGGGGTTCTTAGGCATTCTTGTCCATCCACTTGGCAAAAGAATAATAAAACCAAACAACCAAAACAACAAGTGGATGTCCTCGAATGAGTAAAATATGCAACCAACATGCTCACACAATAAAATGGCAATTGAAATATGTGACAAAACATGCACAACCAATTCTAGCATCTATCAAGCAATTTGCGATGACTAGGTCATCTATATATGAGTATATTGACTTAGGAGTCAAATGAGAACATTTGATCATAGGTCATACTCATCGTTTAAGCTCAAGTGGGGTTACCACTTTTACATAAAGCATTGTTGTGTTCACATCATTAGAGTCGCTTTACCTCAAGTCTTAGAGTAAAGCTCCCCCTAGATGTGATATCCCCTCGAAGAGGGATGAACTAACCTTGGGTTTTGTCGATGATGACTTCATGTAGATGTTGAAGATGTGGATGCTCAATGTTGATGTAGATCACTTGGAGCTATCCTTTTGAGTGAATTGCACTTTCAATACCTACATGGGTTAGTCCCACAAGGAACAAGCAAGTATATCCATAGACATAGAGTGATGCACACACAAGATGATGTCTATGAAAGCTTTTATGTTACCTTGTCCCTTGACTTACCAACAAGAGGGTTTGTGACTCCTTGAACTAGTGCAAGATGTGGAAGTTGATTGCACTTGTTCTTGCCAAAATTATGAGAGTGAAGTTTGTTGGCGGAGTCACCCTCAAGAACTCTCTAGTTCTTCTTCTTTTGGATCCACACCATCTTGATGGGAATCCTTGGAGTTGTAGTCGTACTTGATGAAGTGGAACTTGAAGTAGTCTTGGGAATCCACTTGACTAAGGTCTTAGGAGCTTCTTCAAATGCATCTATTTCCTCTTGAAGCTTGTCCTTGCCTTTTTGCTTGTAGTCTTGTGGTGGAAGATCATCTTGAGTTTGTGTCCCCTTGAAAGAAGTTGGGTCATACTTCTCTTGTTGAGGAACAAACTTTGTCTTGGGGTATGGATCTTCTTCCCACTCAACTCCATTGGCATTGAACTTTCGTTCAAAACCAACACCTTGATTCTTCCGGTGCCTTCCTTGCTTGCATACAATCTCCTCGAATTGCTTACTTCCGGCAAGGCTTTTGTACACTCCTTTCTCTATGATTTCCTTCAATATGCTATTTTCTTGCTCAAGTGTAACTTGGCTAAGAGAATCATTAGTGGAATCAAGAGAACTACTAGAAGCAACAATATTGGATTTAACATGATCATTGTTACTACTAGAAGAAGAATCTTTCTTGTTCTTGTTACTAGACTTGACTTGAGGCATGTAAGTGGATAAGAGTAAACATTTGGCAATGTAAGAAGAACTTTTCTTGCGGAGATCATCATTGATTGCCTTTAAAAGCTCATGCTCTTGCTCAAGATTGAGCTTTTCAAAGCGTAACTTCTCATGAGCCCTTAAAAGTTCTCGATGATCTTCAAAGATAGTTTCATGAGCTAACTTAAGAGTGTTTAGTGCTTTAGTTAGAGCCTCAATTTTCTCCTTATCATTGTCATTCGTTTTAGCATGATTAATTGACGTTTCATCATAGGATTCATCACTAGAGTTGTCAACAAGTAAATCATCATCGCCTAACAAGTCATCTTCATCACTATTAAAATCTACATACTCAGGATGAGTTACCTTAGGACCTTTGGCCATGAAACATCTTCCAGTTCCTTCATTTGGTGAATCAAATATGTCGTAGGAGTTGGTTGACACAAGTGCTAGACCGGCAACACCTTCATCTTGAGTATATTCGGAGTCGGAGTGATAACTTCTCTCAGAGTGGTTGTCGGAGTCGCAGTCGGATACCCATTCACCAACATGAGCTTGATGTCTTCGTTTTGTGTAGCTCGTTGATGATTTTCCTTCCTTTCCGAATCCTTGCTTCTCCGTGAGTATCTTCGTTCATAACGATCATCTCTACTCCTTCTCTCTCGTGATGGTGATTCCTCTCTTTTGCTTCTTCTTTTTGGAGAATCTTCTCTTCTTTTGTAGGGAGCCGTACACTCATTGGAATAGTGTCCGGGTCTTCCACAATTGTAGCAGTTTCGCTCTCGACTAGAAGATCTTTTGTCATTGTAGGACCTTGACTTGGAGCTTCTATCTTTGCTTCAACTCTTGTAGAACTTGTTGAAGTTCTTCACCATTAATCTCAGTTCTTCATTGAAGTTTTGTTTCTCACTTGATGATGTGGGGGCTTCACATGAGGCTTTGCAAGCACCACTTGATTTGTTGTGAATTTCCTCTTTATCCTTGAGTGACATCTCATGAGCAACAATTCTTCCAATGACTTCTGTTGGCTTGAGATCTTTGTAATTGGGCATCATTTGGATCAATGTGCACACGGTATCATATTTTCCATCCAAGGCTCTTAGGATCTTCTTGATGATGAATCTGTCGGTCATCTCTTCACTTCCTAAGCCGGCAATCTCATTTGTGATGAGAGAAAGCCTAGAGTACATTTCAGCGACACCTTCACCATCCTTCATTTTGAACTTGTCAAGTTGACTTTGAAGCACATCCAATTTGGATTCCTTGACGGAGTCGGTACCGGCGTGCATATCAGTGTCGGGGAAATCTGACTCCGTGATCACCTATGGGGATGGAGCCCCTTCTCGGTTCGGCGGGGGGCGGAGGTCGCACGAAGAGCAAATCGAGGCGAGGCACACGAGCGGTTTTTACCCAGCTTCGGAGCTCTCCGGAGAGATAATACTCCTACTGCTGCTTTGTGGATTGTATTGAGTTCTTGCTCGGGAGCGCTGAGTGCTACAGTACACACCAGCAGCTAACGAGACCGAGCGTGAGTGTTCTACTGTTCGTCCTCCTTCCCCCTACGTTGTGCATGGGCCTCCTTTTATATGCTCAAGGGGTCTCCAACAGGTGGCAATGTAGGCAAGGGCAAAAATGGAAAGGTGCTGCGGTAGGTACAGCTACCTACATAGTGTATCATACCTAACTCTGACGGCAGGGGACAAGGGCATTAAATGCCCGTCTGCATCGCCCAAATAGTGCAGAAAAGGGGCCGTCAGGGACGCCACCGCTCGCCACGATGGCGATCTTGTCAGCGCCGCTTGCCACGGTGCACCCCTGGCTGCACAGCCTCCCGCCACGTGCGCCTGGAAGGGTCTCAGAGCGACATGTTGGTGGGTGAGCTGGAGCGCAGGTACAGAGTGGTTGCTTGCCGCGGCAAACGCCTTGTCGCGGTTGTTGCCTTGTCGCGTCCGGAAGCTTGTCGCTCGCCGGGTCTTGCCGGGACTTGTGGCGCGTCGCGGCAAGTTCCTTGAGATGCCTTGGTTGGCCTCCCCGGCAAACTCCTCTTGCCGGGGCTTTGTGCCTTGAGTAGCCTTCCCGGCAAGCTCCTCTTGCTGGGGCCTTGTGCCTTAAGTGGCCTTCCCGACAAGCTCCTCTTGCCGGGGCCTTGTCTTCTTGGCTAGAATACTTTGTTCTTAAATGGTTCCAAAGGAACCACAGAGGTCCTTGGCGGTCACCCGACAAGCCTTGCCGTGGGGCGCTGCGACTGCCCGTGCACAAGTTCGGGATACTAGGGTACCCCTACTCTAGTACACCGACAGGAGCCCCCGGGCCTAGGCCATACACGGTGCCGAGCGCTGTTGGGCTAGGCCCAAAACAGGGCACGGGCACGCGCGGCCTGGATCACGCCGCATCTTGCTCCATATCCACTGCGCCCTCCCCGAACGGTACGCGTCGATTGCGGCGTCGTGGGAGAGACCGTGGGTGGTTCCTTTATTCGGAAAAGCGAAACGTCCGCCTCCTGGCGGTTCGCGCCTTCCCCATAAACGGAGGGAGGCGTGGAGGCGTGGTCTTCGAGGCGTCCACTCCCCATGATCACGGGGTGGGGAGAGGTCGCCTCATCCGTCGCCTTGGTCCTGTACGCCTGCCACGCGGCCTCCATGCGCTTGGGGTGGCGAACGGTGGAGGCGGGAAACCGGGCCGTCACGGGTCGAGGCAGCGGGTCGGGCCCAGTTCCCTGCTCCTTCTGTGTCTTGATTGGCTGAGCGGGGCGGCCGAGCCCCCACCCCGTTCCTTTATAAGGAGCGGGAGGGGGGACGGAAACCCGCATTCTTTCATCTCCTCTTTCCTTCCGCTTCTGCTCCCCTCTCTCTCGTTCGCCATGGAGAAAGGGAACCCTGGTCCTTCAACGGTGGCGACGAGGGTCGCCGCTAGACAACGCGTCCCTCATTCCCCCGCACCCGTGGTGGCAGAGCCAGCCGCAAGGGGAAGAGGGAGGGGGCGAGGCCGCGGGCGAGGTCGAGGGCGAGGCCGAGGCGCTCGGGGAAGAGGTGGACGGGGCAGCTCGCCAGCCTCGCCTCCGCCAGCGGTTCCTCTTCCCGTGGCGGACCATATTGGGGACGACCCTTGCGAGTTCTTCGTTAGGCTGTGTCGGCCGCCTCATCGTCGCCTTCGTCTCCCGACTCCATTTGCGAGCGAGATGGAGTTGGATCCGCCCGAGACACTGAGGTTGCACATGAGGGGCTGTGGGATTAGCAGTACGCGAGTCCGCGTTGACTTCCCGGCCCCTAAAGTGATGTATCTTGGTCGAGGGTGGAAGACGTTCGACCGTATCCATAGCTTCACGGTGGGGCTCACCCTCCATTTTAAGCTGATGAGGGCGGTCTCCTCTCTGTCAAGGTCTTCGGGTGCTTCGGGACCCGGGCAAGGTGCTGCGTGGAGAGCTCCTCCGATAGCGAAGACTCCTCCTCGGGCGAGAGTGACGAGGAGGACAGCGACAGCGACGACGAGGGTAGCGGGCGGCAGGATGACGGGTCTGACTAGGTGTCGGGCGCCGCTCCATGTGGCACCGGCGACCCCATCATCCGTGTCGCCGGCTCCTTGAGCTTCTCGGGGTCGTCTCTTTGGGCGGCTGGCGTAGGGAGGCTGCGGAAGAGGAAGAGGGCAGGCGGCAAGGCCGTCAACTCGGAGTACGAGGGCACGACGCCCTCGATAGCGTGCTGACGTCCTGCCGTCTCGTCTTCGAGCCCTGCCTCCGGCGCCGCCATCACCATCCAGCCTTTGGACGACCACCGAGATGTTCTCTTGGTGTCTTTTGCCACCCGTAGCTCGCCTGGGCGCCCCTTTTTCCCTTTTCGCCTCCTTGACCTGCCTCCTGAAGAGAGGGACAAGAAAGGGATTACGGGCACCTTATCTCTTTTTAGTTTGTAAGCCCTCGGGCCTTAGCTGCATTTAAAGCTTGTAATCCCGTCATTCATGTTTTTCATTCTCTATGAACTGTACCTGAGTGGAATGCTTTTTTAGGAAAAGGGGATGCTTGCCGGGTCACTTGTCTTGTGGGTGGAACCCACGTCAAGGAGCGAATCCTTTATATCTATAAGATAGACACTTCTTTTCCCGGCAGCAGGCCTTGCCTTCTTCCCACGTCGCTCGACCTTTCTCACGCTTTTGGCGGAGGCAGGGATGAGGCGGGTTCAGGCTCCTCGTTTCGTTCCTTTGCTGCCGCGACTACGACCAAACCTTGCCCCAGGAACGAGCCCTAGGGCCTAGAGGTAGGGGAGCACGGTAGCTTTTAGGAAGAACCGAGGTTTCGCATACCTCAGTCCATAAGAGAATGCATGATAAGGGATGAAAAACTTATCTGAGATTGCAGCCCCCGGCAACTCTGGGTTGCCGTGGGCGAATCCTTGTACTTGCAGCCCCCGGCAACACTGGCTTGCCGGGACTGGCTTGCCGGGGTCCAGATGCTGGTCCGCCCTCCTTCTCTTTTTGTCCTCAAGTGGTCCGGCCAGGATATGCGAGCCCTGCGAACCAAGGGAAACGAAAGAACAGCAAAAGGACGCACACCCGACCTCTAAGCTAGGGGTTAGCTGCTACTAAGCACTATCAACCCTAACCAAGGACGAGACTCGACTCAGCATGCATGCTATAACTTAGGGCGCCAGCGCTTCACTTATGCTCAGGGTCTGCGCCTGGATTTGTACAAAGGATTACATGCAACAGCGGCAAGACTTGTACAAAAGGGTGGTTGCCGGAACAGGGTCCGGCAACCGCGCCTTATGGGTAAAACTTAGAAGATGCTCGATGTTCCAGGAGTTGATCACCGGAATGCCATCTTCGGTCTCAAGGCGGACAGCACCAGGCCTAGTGACTCGTTTCACCTGATAAGGGCCTTCCCACTTCGGCGTCAACTTGTTGGAATTCTTGGCGGAATTAACGCGCCGAAGAACAAGGTCGCCTTCCTCGAGACTTCTGGCGTTAACTTTGCGGCTATGGTAGCGGCGCAAAGCTTGCTGGTAGCGAGCAGCTCGCACAGCAGCCTGAAGACGGTCCTCCTCAAGGAGCAGCGCGTCATCTTGTCGCAGCTGCTCTTGCTCAAGCACATCATAAGCGAGCACTCGAGGTGACCCGTATACGAGTTCCGTGGGCATAACTGCCTCTGCTCCATAGATAAGAGCAAAAGGTGTCTGGCCAGTGGCTCGATTTGGCGTCGTCCTAATCGACCAAAGAACCACCGGCAGCTCCTCGATCCAGTTTCTTCCGCACCTGTGCAGCCTGTCGAAAGTCCTGGTCTTGAGCCCACGCAGCACTTCAGCATTTGCCCTCTCTGCTTGACCGTTGCTCCTGGGGTGAGCAACAGAAGCGAAGCAGACCTTGGCGCCAAGATCTTGGACGTACTGCATGATGGTGCTGCTCGTGAATTGTGTATCGTTGTCGGTGATGAACCTGTTAGGGATCCCAAAGCGGCAAACAATCGACCTGAAGAACTTGATTGCTGACTGTGCTGTCACCTTCCTCACTGCTTCCACTTCCGGCCACTTTGTGAACTTGTCGATTGCAACATACAAGTACTCAAAGCCCCCGATTGCTCGGGGGAAGGGGCCGAGGATGTCGAGCCCCGAGACCGAAAATGGCCAGGATAAAGGGATCGTCTGGAGAGCTTGAGCTGGCTGGTGTATCTGCTTGGAATGGAACTGGCACGCTTCACACTTGGTTACTTGTGCAGTTGCATCCTGGAGGGCTGTCGACCAAAAGAAACCTTGTCGGAAAGCTTTGCCGGCAAGTGCTCTTGCGCCAATGTGGTGACCACAAATGCCTCCATGTATCTCTGCCAACAGCTTCTGTCCATCTTCCCGGTGAATACACTTCAATTTCACACCGTTGAGTCTTCTTCTGTACAGTGCGTTGTCAACAAACTGGTACATACTTGACTGACGGGCTACTCTTTCCGCTTCTTCTTGCTCTTCGGGAAGTTCTCCTGTCTGAAGGAAATGGACGATCTGTTGTGCCCATGCTGGAGCTTGTGGCTCGACAACAAGGACTAAAGGCATATCTGCTGCTGCGGGAACATCCGCTTCTACGGCGAGAACCTGCGGCTCAGCCGGAGCTTGATGTTCCCCGGCAAGCTTGCCGGAGCAAAACTTGTCGGGAGCGTCTGCTTCAACGAAACAAACCCTGGGGCTTGTCGGAGCAGACCGCTCCTCAGCACTCTTGGCGTTGATCTTGGGGACCTTTTTTGCGGCGGCTTCGGGAAGCTCTGCCGGAAAATAGTCACCAGAAATCAACTTCCTCTTCTTGCTCTGTCCAGTTGATGGCGTCACAGACGGTTGAGTCAGCTTGAGCACAAAGATCCCTGGTTCCACAGGTAACTTAAGTGCTGCGCACTTTGACAGGCCGTCGGCAATGTCGTTCTGAGCTCTTGGAACATGTTCCATCTGTAGGCCGACAAAGTGCTCTTCTAGCTTCCTCACTTCATCAACGTAAGCTTCCATCAACGGACTCTGATAATTCTTGTTCACTTGGCGGACGACAAGCTGCGAGTCACCCCTGACAATGAGCTGCTTGATCCCAAGGTCTGCCGCGATCCTGAGACCGCCAAGCAATCCTTCATACTATGCAGTATTGTTTGTTGCTTGCTCCTTGGGAAAGTGCATCTGGACTACATACTTGAGGTGCTCTCCGGTGGGTGCGACAAGCAGCACGCCAGCACCGGCGCCTTGCAGCGAAAAGGCACCATCAAAGTACATCAGCCACTCTTTGCTTGCTTCCTTGACGGGGATGCTCGTCTCTGGAATTTCTTCGTCTGGTGTTGGCGTCCACTCTGCTATGAATTCTGCCAATGCTCTGCTTTGGATAGTTGAAGTGCTCTCAAACTTGAGGCCAAAGCTTGACAGTTCCAGTGCCCACTCAACAATCCTGCCTGTTGCTTCTGGATTCTGCAGTATCCTCTTCAGCGGAAAGCGAGTGACAACTGTGATCTCATGTGCTTGGAAGTAATGTGCAGCTTTCTTGAGGCCATAAGAAGGCCGAAAAGCAATTTCTGCACACCAGAGTACCTTGACCTAGCCCCCTGCAGAAGGGAACTGACAAAGTAGACTGGGCGCTGCACCATTTTCTTCTGTATCTCCTCGGGCGCCTGCGCAGATCCATCTTTGCCGGGACCAGAGCTTGTCGGGGAAGCCCCCTGCTTGTCGCTGGATGCGCTTGCCATGGTTGCTGGCTCATCATCTGCCTTCCTTTCCGCTACTAACGCAGCACTAACCACTTGATTGGTTGCCGCCAGATACAGCAGCAACTTCTCTTGTGGCTTAGGTGCGACAAGTATTGGAGTGGAGGACAGGTATCTCTTCAAGTCCTGCAGCGCAGCCTCCGCTTCCGGAGTCCATTTCATTGGACCTGCCTTTTTCAAAATTTTGAAAAACGGCAGGGCGCGCTCAGCAGACTTAGAGATAAACCTGCTGAGAGCCGCCACGCAGCCGGCAAGTTTCCGTACATCCTTGACGCCGTTCGGTGCTTCGATCTGCTCAATGGCCTTGATCTTGTCGGGATTGGCTTCAATTCCCCTCTGAGACACGAAGAACCCGAGAAGCTTGCCGGAAGGGACTCCAAACACGCACTTCTCGGGGTTGAGCTTGAGGTTGATCTTGCGCAGATTTGCAAAAGTCTCTTCTAAATCTTGAATCAGAGTTGCTTTGTCCCTGCTCTTGACCACTATGTCATCCATGTAGGCTTCCACATTTCTGTGTATTTGTGGCTCAAAAGCGGTATGGACTACTCTTGCAAATGTTGAACCAGCATTCTTCAAACCGAAAGGCATCCGTGTGAAACAGTATGTGCCACATGGAGTGATGAATGAGGTTTTCTCCTCATCCTCTTTTGCCATGAAGATCTGATGGTATCCTGAGTATGCATCAAGAAATGAAAGCAAGTCACATCCGGCCGTGGAGTCAACAATCTGGTCGATGCGCGGCAAGGGAAATGGGTCTTTGGGACAAGCTTTATTGACATCGGTAAAGTCAATACAAAGCCTCCATTTCCCGTTTGCCTTGCGCATGACTACGGGATTGGCCAACCACGTAGGATGGAGCACTCCTCTGACAAGGCCTGCTTCTTCCAACTTCTTGATCTCTTCTGCAATGAATTCTTGGCGCTCCACTTCTTGTTTTCTGACTTTCTGCTTGACGGGCCGCGCATGAGGACAGACGGCAAGGTGGTGCTCAATTACTTTCCTGGGAACGCCGGGGATGTCAGACGGTTGCCACGCAAACACGTCGATGTTCGCCCGCAGGAAAGCAATGAGCGCGCTTTCCTATTTGGGGTCGAGAGTGGCACTGATGGTGAAAGTACCACCAGTGCCGTCCTCCTTGGTGGACACCTTCTTGGTCGCTGGCGGAGCTGCCATTGCCTTCTTACACTTGCCGGTGGAGCTCGATGGTGCGTCCTCGACGGTAGCGCGACACTCCGAAGAGGTGCGCTTGCCGGAGTGGGCATTAGAACTCTTGCCGGACTTGGTCTTCTTCTTCCCCCCCGGGAGCTTCAGCGGCAAGTGTCTCGCGATCTGTTGCGGCTGCTGCTTCCCGGTAGATCTTGTCGGTACAGATAAGAGCATCTTTCTTGTCGCCAGGGATAGAGATGACACTTATCAGGCCTGGTATCTTCAGCATGTTGTACGCGTAGTGAGAGGCCGCCATGAACTTGGCGAGCGCTGGACGGCCGAGAATCCGATTGTAAGGCAATGTAAAATCAGCAACGTCAAAAGTGACCCTCTCAGTCCTGAAGTTCAACTCGCTGCCAAATGTCACCGGCAATGTGAACTTCCCCTTCGGCTTGCTCCTTCCCGGGTTGATTCCTTGGAATGTGCCGGTCTCTTCGAGCTCGCTGTCAGGGACTTGGAGTTTTCGGAGCACAGCGGAGGAGATCAGATTCAAGCCGGCCCCACCGTCAACTAGCATCTTAGTGACCTTGAGGTTGCGGATAGTTGGTGAGACCAACATCGGCAAACACCCGACCGCAGTTGTGCGATCAGGGTGATCCTCAATATCAAAGATGATAGGCGTGCTGGACCATTTCAGAAGCTTGCGTGACTCAACGGGTGGTTCTGCTGCATTGACTTCCCGCACCCACTGCTTGAGTTGGCGGTGTGAAGTATGCAGATAAGCACCGCCGTCAACGCACAAAACCTCTGTGGCTTTCTGGAACTCCTGCTCACTGGTCTCGTCATCATCCATGTCTTCGTCGTCGTCATCTTCATCCTTGTCGCGGCCGCGGGGAGGTCTGTCTCCTTGCCGCTGATTGGCCTTGCCGCGGTGTCCTCCCCGGCCGGTGCGCTTCGTACCGGATCCTCCAGCACCTCCCTGGGCTTTCTCCTTGTCGCGTCGCTCATACTCGGCCTTTTGCAGCTCGACGAGCTGCTCGACCTTCTTGCAGCTCTGGAGGTCATGGCCCTTCGTGCGGTGGATCTTGCAGTACTGTTTGTTGGTGCCGTCCTGCTTGTCGGCGGCCGCCACAGCCTGGCAGTTGGCGCATGCGGAAACCTCCTTGCCGGAGCTACCATCTTTGGCTTTCTTGGCGCCACCGTCGCTACCGGACTGCTCAACAACTAGCACATCTTTGCCTTTTCTCTTCCTGTTGTTCCGCCGCCGGTTTTTATTTGCCGGGGCAGCATCATCGCTGTCAGATCCTCCTGTTCCTGTATTCTCTCCAGAAAGTTTCCTCCCTTCCTCAGCACGTGCACACCTGTCGGCCAGGGCATACAGCTCACTGACGTCTCTGATCTTGCACATCGCCATCTCCTCCCGCATCCTGCGGTTACGCACGTTCTGATGGAACGCGCTGATGACCGCGGCAGGGTGGACATCTGGGATGTTGCGTTGCACTTGGCTGAATCTCTGGATGTACTTGCGCAGGGGCTCTCCTTCTTTCTGGGCAAGCAGATGAAGATCACTCTCCTGGCCATGAGGTTTGTGGCCACCTGTAAAGGCGCCGACAAACTGATGGCATAGGTCTGCCCAGGAAGATATGGAGTTGTCCGGCAAGTGCATGAGCCAGGAACTGACGTTGGGGTTGAGCACCAGCAGGAAGTAGTTGGCAAGGATCTTGTCGTCTCGCCCCCCAGCAACTTGCACCGCGATGGTGTAGATGCTGAGGAACTCCGACGGATGCAACTTGCCGTCGTACTTCTCGGGTACGTCTGGCTTGAAATTCTTCCTGCTGGGCCACTGGACTTGCCGCAGCTCACGGGTAAACGCAGGGCAACCTACCGCGTACGGCAGGCCGCCTGGTTCCCCTGGCACATGCATGTCGACAGTGGGTCCAGCGCGTCGGTCTGATTGACGCTGTGTTTCTCTTCGGCGCTCGATGCGGGTACGAGCGTCTTCTTGCTGTCGTTCGTGCAGAACTTGGCGTTGATCGCGGCGAACTCGCGGATCTGACGAAGCAGTGGAGTCGCTGTCGCCGTGGACCCGGCGAGTCGACGATCTTGGCCTTCGGGGCGGAGAGTGCACGGTGGTTGCACCCCCACCTGTCTTGTCGCCGTCGGGTCGCGCCTGGCTGACTTGCCGCGGCTGCGACGTAGTCGGCTACCGTGGAGTGTCGCCGTTGGCGAAGCCGATGAGACTCTGAATGGTGGCCCTCCAGTCGTCGATCTTGTCTGGCATTGGAGGGAAGTCTAGGAGTAGTTGAGCTCGCGCCAAAGCTTCTGCTGGAGTGGCGGGTAGCGGTGGCGAACGGTGCGAGGAGCGGGATATGCTCGGACTTCTAACTGCGTTAGAAGGAGCAATATCCTGTCCAGGCGACCGTGCCTCGCTCGCGCCAGCACGCTGGCGCGCATGCTGGCCTGGAGCATCTCGAGATCCGCCAGCTCGATTTGGGTCCAGCGAGCGTATGGTACCGTGAGTACCACGACGCTGGCGGTCCTGCGCCTCCTGAGATGGGCGCGGTGCATCTACGGACGCTCGGTCGTCGTGGGAGCCGGCTACACCGCCGATGGGCAGCGCAGCCTTGTCCTTGGACCTGGCGGC
Organism: Aegilops umbellulata; assembly: GCA_032464435.1. Lineage (NCBI taxonomy): Eukaryota > Viridiplantae > Streptophyta > Magnoliopsida > Poales > Poaceae > Aegilops > Aegilops umbellulata. The sequence continues at coordinate 229,317,097 of CP136055.1, read as the reverse complement.
ACCGTGGGCTCCCTCATCGACTCCCGTTCTTCCGCCGGCGTCTTCCCCACCAGCCGTTTGCTCCGGTGGCGGTGGGTTCGACGCGGACGGAGCGGCCGCCTCCGAAGCCTTCTTCTTCGGCAGCATGTCGATGAAGTCGATGAAGATCTAGCTCGCGTGAACGTCGGATTAGGTTCACACAACCTCGACGCCCCCTACCTGGCGCGCCAAAGGTGTCGGGGAAATCTGACTCCGCGATCACCTATGGGGACGGCGCCCCTTCTCGGTTCGGCGGGGGGCGGAGGTCGCACGAAGAGCAGATCGAGGCGAGGCACACGAGCGGTTTTTACCCAGCTTCGGAGCTCTCCGGAGAGATAATACTCCTACTTCTGCTTTGTGGATTGTATTGAGTTCTTGCTCGGGAGCGCTGAGTGCTACAGTACACACCAGCAGCTAACGAGACCGAGCGTGAGTGTTCTACTGTTCGTCCTCCTTCCCCCTACGTTGTGCATGGGCCTCCTTTTATATGCTCAAGGGGTCTCCAACAGGTGGCAACGTAGGCAAGGGAAAAAATGGAAAGGTGTTGCGGTAGGTACAGCTACCTACACAGTGTATCATACCTAACTCTGACGGCAGGGGACAAGGGCATTAAATGCCCGTCTGCGTCGCCCAAACAGTGCAGAAAAGGGGCCGTCAGGGACGCCACCGCTCGCCACGATGGCGATCTTGTCAGCGCCGCTTGCCACGGTGCACCCCTGGCTGCACAGCCTCCCGCCACGTGCGTCTGGAAGGGTCTCAGAGCGACACGTTGGTGGGTGAGCTGGAGCGCAGGTACAGAGTGGTTGCTTGCCGCGGCAAACGCCTTGCCACGGTTGTTGCCTTGCGCGTCCGGAAGCTTGTCGCTCGCCGGGTCTTGCCGGGACGCGTGGCGCGTCGCAGCAAGTTCCTTGAGATGCCTTGGTTGGCCTCCCCGGCAAACTCCTCTTGCCGGGGCTTTGTGCCTTGAGTAGCCTTCCCGGCAAGCTCCTCTTGCCGGGGCCTTGTGCCTTAAGTGGCCTTCCCGGCAAGCTCCTCTTGCCGGGGCCTTGTCTTCTTGGCTAGAATACTTTGTTCTTGAATGGTTCCAAAGGAACCACAGAGGTCCTTGGCGGTCACCCGGCAAGCCTTGCCGCGGGGCGCTGCGACTGCCCGTGCACAAGTTCGGGATACTAGGGTACCCCTACTCTAGTACACCTATAATCAATCAAAGTATCCCAAATTTCCTTTGCATTCTCAAGACGGCTGATTTTGTTGAATTCTTCGGGGCACAATCCGTTGAAGAGAATATCACAAGCTTGAGCGTTGTATTGTAGCATCTTCAACTCATCCGCGGTAGCTTCACGGTTTGTTTCCTTCCCGTCGAAGAAGTCACCTTGCAAGCCAACACACACAATAGCCCAAACGGCTGGGTTATGTCCAAGAATATGCATTTTCATTTTATGCTTCCAACTAGCAAAGTTAGTACCATCAAAGTAAGGACCTCTACGGTGATAATTTCCCTCTCTAGACGCCATACTCTCCTAGGTTGTGAAACCAAGGCTATGACCACCAAAAGCTATGGAAATGAAAGCAAATGGAGACCAAAGCTCTGATACCACTTGTAGGATCGGAAGTATGTCTAGAGGGGGGTAATTAGACTACTTGACCAAATAAAAACTTAACCTTTTCCCAATTTTAGTTCTTGGCAGATTTTAGCAACTTTAGGACTAGTCAAGCAATCATCACACAATTCAAGAAAGCATGCAAAGAGTATATAGGCAGCGGAAAGTAAAGCATGCAACTTGCAAGAATGTAAAGGGAAGGGTTTGGAGAATTCAAACGCTATTGGAGACACAGATGTTTTTCCTGTGGTTCGGATAGGTGGTGCTATCCTACATCCACGTTAGTGGAAACTTCAACCCACGAAGGGTAACGGTTGCGCGAGACCACGGAGGGCTCCACCCACGAAGGGTCCACGAAGAAGCAACCTTGTCTATCCCACCATGGCCATCGCCCACGAAGGACTTGCCTCACTAGCGGTAGATCTTCACGAAGTAGGCGATCTCCTTGCCCTTACAAACTCCTTGGTTCAACTCCACAATCTTGTCGGAGGCTCCCAAGTGACACCTAGCCAATCTAGGAGACACCACTCTCCAAGAATTAACAAATGGTGTGTTGATGATGAACTCCTTGCTCTTGTGCTTCAAATGATAGTCTCCCCAACACTCAACTCTCTCTCACAGGATTTGGATTTGGTGGAAAGAAGATTTGAGTGGAAAGCAACTTGGGGAAGGCTAGAGATCAAGATTCATATGGTAGGAATGGAATATCTTGGCCTCAACACAAGGGTAGGTGGTTCTCTCTCAGAACATATGAGTTGGAAGTGTAGATGTGTTCTGATGGCTCTCTCTACGAATGAAGAAGAGGTGGAGGGGTATATATAGACTCCACTTAAAATCCAACCGTTACACACAATTTACCAATCTCGATGGGACCGAATCAACAAACTCGGTCGGACCGAAAAGGTAAACCTAGTGATCGTTAGAGTTTTTCAGTGGGACTGACATGTATCTCGGTAGGACCGATATGGTTAGGGTTTGGGCATAACGTAATCTCGGTGAGACCGATTACAGAAACTCGGTGAGACCGATTTGGTAATTAGCTAACCAGAGAGTTGGTTAGGCAAACTCGGTGGGACCGATTTGCTCTTTCGGTGAGACCGAAAAGTTACAAAAGGGAAACAGAGAGTTTGCATTGCAATCTCGGTGGGACCGATCCACTCTTTCGGTGAGACCGAAAAGTTACGAAAAGGAAACAGAGAGATTGCAATCCCATCTCGGTGAGACCGAGATCCCTATCGGTGAAACCGATTTGCTAGGGTTTTGGCAGTGGCTTATGACATATGAAGACTCGGTGGCGCCGGATAGAAAGAATCGGTATGACCGAGTTTGGCTTAGGGTTTAGGTCATATGTGGATATGGGAAAGTAGTTGAGGATTTTGGAGCATATCATTAAGCACATAAGGCAAAGAGCTCATTAAGCAACACCTCATCCCTCCTTGATAGTATTGGCTTTTCCTATGGACTCAATGCGATCTTGGATCACTAAAATGTAAAATGAAGTGTCTTGAGCTTTTGAGCTTGAGCCAATCCTTTGTCCTTAGTATTTTGAGGGTTCCACTTTCACCATTCATGCCATGCCAATCATTGAGCTTTCCTGAAATAGTTATCTTGGAATATCAGTAGCTCAATGAGCTATATGGTGTTATGAATTACCAAAACCACCTAGGGATAGTTGCACTTTCAGTATGGTGGCTGTTTTGAGGAAGGTATATGGCAGGTTTATGGTACCGGCGAAAGTTGTGCGGTAGAAGAGAGGCTAGCAATGGCGGAAACGTGAGAGTGTGTATAATCCATGGACTCAACATTAGTCATAAAGAACTCACATACTTATTGCAAAAATCTGTTAGTCATCGAAACAAAGATCTACGCGCATGCTCCTAGGGGGGACAGATTGGTAGGAAAAGACCATCACTCGTCCCCGACCGCCACTCATAAGGAAGAAAATCAAAAAATATCTCATGCTCCAACTTCGTTACATAACGGTTCACCATATGTGCATTCTACGGGACTCACGAACCTTAATACAAGTATTTCTAAACTTCACAACTACTTATTAGCATGACTCTAATATCACCATCTTCATATCTCAAAACGATCATAAGGAATCAAACTTCTCATAGTATTCAATGCACTTTATATGGAAGTTTTTATTATATCCCTCTTGGATGCCTATCATATTAGGACTAATTTTATAACCAAAGCAAATTACCATGCTGTTTTAAGGACTCTCAAAATAATATAAGTGAAGTACGAGAGTTCATCAATTTCTATAAAATAAAACCACCGCCGTGCTCTAAAAAGATATACGTGAAGCACTAGAGCAAAATTGCCTAGCTCAAAAGATATAAGTGAAGCACATAGAGTGTTCTAATAAATCACGATTCATGCGTGTCTCTCCCAAAAGGTTTGTACAGCAAGGATGATTGTGTCGAACTAAAAATCAAAGACTCAAATCATACAAGACGCTCCAAGCAAAACACATATCATGTGGTGAATAAAAATATAGCCTCAAGTAAAGTTACCGATAGACGAAGACGAAAGAGGGGATGCCTTCCCGGGGCATCCCCAAGCTTAGGCTCTTGGTTGTCCTTGGATATTACCTTGGGGTGCCTTGGGCATCCCCAAGCTTAGGCTCTTGCGACTCCTTATTCCATAGTCCATCAAATCCTTACCCAAAACTTGAAATCTTAACAACACAAAACTCAACAGTAAATCTCGTAAGCTCCGTTAGTATAAGAAAATAAATCACCACTTTTGGTACTGTTGTGAAATCATTCTTTATTTACATTGGTGGAATATCTACTATATTCCAACTTTTCAATGGTTCATACCCCCCGATACTAGCCATAGATTCATCAAAATAAGCAAACAACACGCGAAAAACAGAATCTATCAAAAATAGAACAGTCTGTACAATCTGGATATTTTGAATACTTTTGTAACTCCAAAAATCCTGATAAATTAGGAAGTCCTAAGCAATTTTTCTATAAATATTCTGCAAAAAGAATAAACTAAAAATCACTCTTCGGCTAAAAATGATAATTATTTTCGTGAGCGCAAAATTTTCTGTTTTTCAGCAAGATCAAATCAACTATCACCGTAAGCTATCCCGAAGGTCTTACTTGGCACAAACTCTAATTAAAACACAAAACCACATCTGAACAGAGGATAGATGAAATATTTATTGCAAAACAGGACCTAAAAAGCAAAAACAAAAATGAAGTTGGGTTGCCTCCCAACAAGCGCTATTGCTTAACGCTCTTAGCTAGGCATAAAACATGAATAGATCTAGATATAATCGTAATAATGATAGGGCAAATCTCGAAAACTCATCTCATACTCCCTTCGTTCAGCAGCAAGTTTTATTTGTGGCAAGCAAAAGTAATCAAAAGGGCTAAATTTAATAGGGTACGAATCGCCAAGCTCAATCTCGGGAGGAATTGGTTCCTCCTTTGGCCCTTCATATTGTATGACCAACTCATCATGATAAGCATTCTTTTGGAAAAAATTCATGAGCTTGTGTCCAAGAGAGAAACCCAACCCGTTGTTTTGTATAGTAAAATCATCATTAAGCTCAGAAATCTTATCAATTAAAACATCGATAGGGACCCTCTTTCTTAAATTTTCGTTATAAGCAACGTGATCTAAGGATCGTAGACGCATTATGTCCTCTTGATTAAAGAGAATTCCCTATATGGGAGGACGACCACCATCTACTTTATAATGAGCAAAAATTTCACTAGCTTCTTTCATAATAAATCTAAATTCATGAGCTAGGAATATAGTGGCGGCGCGCTTAACAGAATAATGCTCAATGTTAGAAAACTCTAGAAAAATCCTTTGTATGGATGGATGCATGTGAACAAATTGTCTTTCAAGTTCAACCACAAGCAAAGATATAGCATCCGCAAGACTACTAGTTTTATGGAGGATAGATCCACCCATAGTGGGGAGTGCACCTGCACAAGTAAAGAAATCTTGAATAACCCCTTTCCAATAATATTTCTACTACCTATGCAGAATTTCTTAGCGTGCGAGATAGTAGTTTCTTCATGTGGACCAGAATTAGCAAAAGCATCAAAGTTTCCCCCATCCTTACTACTATCCTTTTCAGCGATAACCTCCCTAGTTTCAGACATGGTGGCGGCTAACAAATCTAGCAAATGAGCAAACAAAAAGCAAACTAAGAAGACGAACGAAGAGGGGCGAAGAAAAGGCGAATCTTTTTGAAAATCATTTCAGAAGTGGGGGAGAGGAAAACGAGAGGCAAATGGAAAATAATGTAATGTGCGGGAAGAGAGTTTATGATGCGTACTTGGTATGTCTCGTCTTGGCGTAGAACTCCCCGACAACAGCACCAGAAATTCTTCCTGCTACCTCTTGAGCTTGCGTTGGTTTTTTCCTCGAAGAGGAAAGGGTGATGCGGCATAGTAGAGTAAGTATTTCCCTAAGTTTTTAGAACCAAGGTATCAATCCAGTAGGAGACAACGCACAAGCCGCCGAATACCTGCACAAACAAACAGCAACATCCACCCAACACGACGAAGGGGTTGTCAATCCCTTCAAGGTTATTTGCAAAGTGAGATCTGATATAAATTGATAAACGGTAAAGTAATATTTTTGGTATTTTTGGTTTATGGAACGTAAAAGATTGCAAAGAAAGTAAATAGGAAACTAAAATTGTAGATCAGAAACTTATATGATGGAAAGTAGACCCGGGGGCCATAGGTTTCCCTAGAGGCTTCTCACAAGATAGAAAATATTACGGTGGGTGAACAAATTACTGCCGAGCAATTGATAGAAAAGCACAAAGTTATGACGATATCTAAGGCAATGATCATGAATATAGGCATCACGTCTGTGTCAAGTAGACCAACTTCTGCCTGCATCTACTACTATTACTCCACTCATCGACCGCTATCCAGCATGCATCTAGAGTATTAAGTTCATAAGAATAGAGTTACGCATTAAGAAAGATGACATGATGTAGAGGAATTAACTCAAGCAATATGATGAAAACCCCATCTTTTTATCCTCGATGGCAACAATACAATACGCGTTGGTTCCCCTTCTATCACTAGGATCGAGCACCGCAAGATTGAACCCAAAGCTAAGCACTTCTCCCAGTGCAAGAAAAAAACCAATCTAGTTGGCCAAACCAAATCGATAGTTCGAAGATACTTGCAAAGATATCAAATGAAGCATAAAAGAATTCAGAGAAGATTCAAATAATATTCATAGATAAGCTGATCATAAATCTACAACTCATCGGATCTCAGCAAACACACCGCAAAAGAGTATTACATCGAATAGATCTCTAAGAACATCAAGGAGAACTTTGTATTGAGAATCAAAGAGAGAGAAGAAGCCATCTAGCTACTAGCTATGGACCAGTAGGTCTGTGGTAAACAACTCACGCTTCACCGGAGAGGCAATGGTGTTGATGTAGAAGCCCTCCGTGATCGAATCTTTGAGGTTCTATCAATTGCCCAACAGTAGTTTGTTTACCCACCGTTTGCTATCTTTCTCGAGAGAAGCCACTAGTGAAACCTACGACCCCCGGGTTTTCTTCCTCATATATTTGCTTGCAATCTACTTTTTCTTTGCATTTTATTCAGATCTATTAAACCAAAAATACAAAAATACTTTGTTGCACATTATTTATTTGCGATCTATTATTTCAATCTACTACAATTTTCTGGCATCGTTACTCGAAAGGGATTGACAACCCCTTTAACACGTGGGTTGCGAGGTGTTGTTATTTGTGTGCAGGTGTTGTTTACGTTGTGTTACTTGGTTCTCCTACTGGTTTGATAACCTTGGTTTCTTCACTAAGGGAAATACCTACCGTCGCTGTGCTGCATCATCCTTTCTTCTTTGGGGAAATACCGACGTAGTCCTAGCAGACAGGAGCTTTTCTGGCGCTATAGTCAGAGAGCGATCAAAAGGAATTTCTGGCACCGTTGCCGGGGAGGGTCTTCAACATAACCAGGTTCCTAATCACAACTCTCATCTCCTTACAATTTACATTATTTGCCATTTGCCTCTCGTTTTCCTCTCCCCCACTTTACAAAAAAATTGCCATTTTAATCGGTTCTCTTTTTCCGTTCGTCATTTTCTCGTCAGATCTATTCTTTGCTTGCAATCATGAGTGATTTTGGTATGGCACCAACAGATGATGGCCTAACTCCTAAAATTGGAGGTACGCCAATCTGGATGCTAGAACTTTTATCTTGGGGCAAGGGAACGTTATGGGAAAATAACGTATCCAAGAATTTTTCAATTGTGTTGGCAATCTAAGTCTTGATGATGCTCCTATACTTAAAACTACTAGATCTTATGCTGATGCTATTTCAGCACTAGTTCTGACACTTGAAAGTAAATTTATTCGTACTCATCCTACCTTGCAAAGATTTTTTTTCGAGCTTCCTGAAACAAAGAATCCTAGGGCTAAAAACTTAGCCACTCTCGTTCTTATGAATGAGTTTGACTACATAATTCGGGAAGCTAGGGAAATCTTTGATTTTTATGGTATGAATCGTGAAAAACCCATGATACATGAAATTCTTTACAATAGTGACTATGCACTAAGGCATTTTCTTGGGGATAATAAGATCTTTGATGAAAATCTTAAAAAGGAAGTCCCCGCTCTAGACATAATCCAACAAGTTTTTAATAATGTTAATCAACACTACTCTTGGATTGTTGCGGGAAATCAAAGGGGTTATGATGAAACCCAAATAAGGATCGCTAAGGTTTCCATGGATAATATGTTTTATGTTGTGTTTACAAAAATCCATGATGAAAATACCTCTAAAAAAACTAAGAAGGACAAGATTTACAAAAATTAGATCCTTGCCTTACGCCTAGCTAAGGGCGTAAAACTATAGCGCTTGTTGGGAGGCAACCCAATGAATAAAATTTATTTTTGCTTTTTGCTTTCTGTTCTTGAGTGTTTACACAATTATGCTACTGGTATGATTGTGTTTTTTGTCTTTTAATTAGTGTTTGTGCCAAGTAGAACCAATAGGATCTTCTTGGGTGATAGTTGTTTGGTCTTGCTGAAAAACTGAAACTTTTGCACTCACGAAAACAATTCTTATTTTTACCAGAGCATGATAAAATGCCAATTAGTTTTTCATAAGATTAATATACAAATTCTCAGTTTGTCCTAGTTTTTCAGAATTTTTGGAGTTCCAGAAGTATTCGAACAAATCAGATTACTACAGACTGTTCTGTTTTGACAGATTATGTTTTCTTTGTGATGTGTGCTTATTTTGATGGCTCTATGGTTTTCTTTGATGAGTTTTTGCCATAGAAAAGTTGGAATACAGTAGATATAAAACAAAAACAAAATAAGAATTGGTTTGATACAACACTTATAGTAGTGATTTATTTTTCTTACACTAACGGATCTCACGAAGGTTTTGTTGAGTTTTGTGTGATTGAAGTTTTCATGTTTTGGGTTATCTTACGATGGATGAAGGAAGGATGTAAGAGCCTAAGCTTGGGGATGCCCCAGCATCCCAAGCTATTATCCAAAAATGAGCAACCAACTAAGCTTGGGGATGCCCCCGAGTGGCATCCCCGCTTTCTTCCAACAACTATCGGTATTTTACTCGAGGCTATATTTTTATTCGTCACATGATATGTGTTTTGCTTGGAGCGTCTTGTATGATATGTGTCTTTGCTTGTTTTATTTTGTGTTTTAAGTCATCAATCCTTGTTGGACACACCTATTTGAGAGAGCCAAAATTATATCATGACTTGTTAGAATTGCTCTCTTTGCTTCACTTATATCTTTGTTAGCACGGTGTGCTTTGTTATTTTTGAAGAAATGATCTCTTAGTTCACTTAGATTTATTTGAGAGTTAGTAAAATTTTGAAGAAATTCTCTCTTGCTTCACTTAAATTATTTTGAGAGAAAGGAAATTTATTATGCTTATGATCTTCACTTATATTTGTTTGAGCTTATGAAAAGCAACACATGAAAATTAGTCCCAAAGTGATAGATATCCAAGAAGGATAAAGTAAAAAAAATCATGAAGATCATTGGACAAAATAAACTTGATTCTTAGTAACAGTTTTGAGATATGATGATGTGATATGCGAGTTATGTTGATGAGTAATTGTGCTCTAGTAAGAATATTGGTGTTAAGGTTTGTGATTCCCTATGCATGCAAGAAAGTCAATAGTCATGCAATGAAAATTATATCCTACTTGTGGTGCATTATTCGGTGTTAATTATGCTTAATGCTTGCTTATGAGATTATTCGTTTCTTGGTTGGTCGCTTCTCAATCTTTTGCTAGCCTTCATTTTACACTAAGTATGACCTCTACTTGTGCATCCAAAACCCTTTAAACCAGTTTTGCTACATGAGTCCACTATATCTACCTATATGCGCTATTATTTTGCCGTTCTAAGCAAATTTGCATGTGCCATCTCTAGTTTTCAAAATAAACTTCTCTTTTGTGTGTTTGTTTCGCTCGTGGAACGGTCATGGGTGGCTAATATTTTCCATGTTGGATGTGTTATTCTCAAGATGAGTGTTTATTCACTTGTCATTGCACGAGAGTAAGGCAAAGGTTTTAGGGATGCTCAGTCCCGAAATGCAAAAATGAATTTACTTTATGTTGTCAAATAATAAATTCCTTGGAAAATGTTGGTATGGAGGCCACCCATGGATACGATTAGCCATGGAAAGTGAAAGAATGGTGGGAAAAGGAATAAACTTTATTTTCTATTTGGGAACCGCCTATGGCATATCTAGCATGGAAAGTGTTCGAAACTCTGAGTCATTTTCGTTGGTGGGATGGATACACCTCCCAAAATGTTTTTATCTCTAATTTTTCGCTTTGAGCTCCGGCACCTCTACAAATCCCTACTTCACTCTACGAAGGGCCTTTCTTTTACTTTATGCAATTTTTTTCGAGTCTCCATCTTCTCTTACAAAAGCACCAACTAAGAGGTAATATGATCATCCTTAAGTATTGGGTGTAGCTAATATTTGAGTGTGTTTCATGAATGGATCAATGTTTGAGCATGATGGGCTAGGGATAACTTATTTTAGCACTGATATTTTGAAAGACATGGTTGCTTGTTGATATGCTTGAGTATCCAAATTATTATGTCAAAACTAGACTATTGCTTTGAATCACATAAAAGTCCAAATGTCCATGCTATAAAGAAAAGAATATGATATGACATGATGAACAACACTCCACATCAAAAATTATGTTTTTATCACTTACCTACTCGAGGACGAGTAGGAGTTAAGCTTGGGGATGCAGATATGTCTCCAACGTATCTATAATTTTTGTTTGTTGCATGCTGTTTTATTATCAATCTTAGATGTTTTATAATCATTTTATAGTCATTTATATCATTTTTTGGTACTAACCTATTGACATAGTGCCAAGTGCTAGTTGTTGTTTTTTCCTTGTTTTTTACATCGCATGAAATCAATATCAGACAGAATCCAAATGCAACGAAACTTTACGATGATTCTTTATGGACCAAAAGAAAGAAGTTGGGCCCTGGTTGCACCTGGGGGGATCCCGAGTACGGGACAACCCACCAGGGCACGCCAGGAGGCCCAGGCGCGCCCTGGTGGGTTGTGCCCACCTTGGGTGCCCCCTGGACCGCCTCTTTGCTCTATAAATACCACAAAAATCATAGATTATGGACCAAAAGAAAGAAGTTGGGCCCTGGTTGCACCTGGGGGGAGTCCCGAGCAGGGGACAACCCACCAGGGCGCGCCAGGAGGCCCAGGCGCGCCCTGGTGGGGTGTGCCCACCTCGGGTGCCCCCTGGACCGCCTCTTTGCTCTATAAATACCACAAAAATCCTAGAACCCTAGAAGCATCGACCAAATATTCATCGAGCCGCCGCAGAGTCTAGAACCACCAAATCCAATCTAGACACCATCTCGGATGGGCTCACCACCTCCATTGGTGCCTCTCCGATGATGCGTGAGTAGTTCTTTGTAGACCTTCGGGTCCGTAGGTAGTAGCTAGATGGATTTCTCTCTCTCGTTGAATTGTCAATACAATGGTCTCTTGGAGATCCATATGATGTAACTCTTTTGCGGTGTGTTTGTTGGGATCTGATGAACTTTGAGTTTATGATCAGTCATATCTTTTTATATCCATGAAAGTTATTTGAGTTTCTTTGATCTCTTATAGCCTCGTATTTCTTCTCCGATATTTCGGTTTTGTTTGGCCAACTTTATCTATTTATCTTGCAATGGGAAGAGGTGCCCGGTAGTGGGTTCGATCTTACGGTGGTTGATCCTAGTGACAGAAACGAAAATGACACGTATGTATCATTGCTACTAAGGATAAAAAGACGAGATCTATATCTACGCAATAGATAAACAGATCTTGTCTACATCATGTCATCGTTCTTGTTGCATTACTCCATTTTTCCATGAACTTAATACACTAGATGCATGCTGGATAGCGGTCGATGTGTGGAGTAATAGTAGTAGATGCAGGCAGGAGTCGGTCTACTAATCTTGGACGTGATGCCTATGTAATGATCATTGCCTAGATATCGTCATAATTATTTGAGGTTCTATCAATTGCCCAACAGTAATTTGTTTACCCACCGATTGCTATCTTTCTTGAGAGAAGACACTAGTGAAACCTACTGCCCCTGGTCTTCTTCCAAATATATTTGCTTGCAATCTACTTTTCCTTTGCATTTTTATTTAGATCTATTAAACCAAAAATACAAAAATACTTTGCTGCACTTTATTTATTTGTGATCTATTATTTCAGTCTACTACAATTTTCTGGCATTGTTACCCGAAAGGGGTTGCCACCCCTTTAACACGTCGGGTTGCGAGGTGTTGTTATTTGTGTGCAGGTGTTGTTTACATTGTGTTTCTTGGTTCTCCTACTGGTTCGATAACCTTTGTTTCTTCACTGAGGGAAATATCTACCGTCGTTGTGCTGCATCATCCCTTCCTCTTTGGGTAACTATTTACGTAGTCCTAGCAGACAGGAGCTTTTCTTGCGCTATAGTCAGAGAGCAATCGGGCCAACTCACCAAGCACGAGGAGGCCCTTGCGGCTCGTGAGGGGGACCACTAGATCCGGGAGCGGGAGCTCGCGAGGACCACCTTCGAACAGGAGGCCTAGCATGAGCGCTTGCAATGCTGGACCGCCAGGTGGAGGCTTCCCAGACCTCCTACGACTCCCGCATGGCCAAGGCTAATGCGCAACTCCAAGAGCGGGACAAGAAGTACAAGGAGGACGCCGGCGCCAAGTCCAAGGCGGAGCACGAGGTGCTCGTCAAGGACCACCACAAGAAGTTGAAGTTCCAGTAGGATCGCTTCATGAAGAAGTAGATCGAACTCAAGGCTGAGATCGACGGCCTCAAGGGGTAGCTGAAGGACGCCGAGGCCACGAGGCAACTGGCGGTGACGGCGGAGGTGAACACCGACGAGGAGTGATACGTCTCCAACGTATCTATAATTTACGAAGTATTCATGCCATGTTTACAACAATTTTATATGATTTTGGTATGATTTCCTTAGAACTAACCCAGACTGACGATGTTTTCAGCAGACCTACCGTGGTGTCATTTTTTGTGCAGAAATAGAAGTTCTCGGAATGGGCTGAAAATTTACGGTGAATTTTTATGGACCAAAAGAGAACCCCCGAAGCACAAGAGTTGGACAAGAAGCTTCACGAGGAAGCGGCAAGGGTGGAGGGCGCGCCCACCCCCTAGGGCGCGCCCCCCTATCTTGCCGCTGCCTCGTGAACCCCCATGACATGAGACTGACACCAAAAATTCCTATAAATACCAAAAACCACAAAAAGAAACCTAGATCAGGAGTTCCGCCATCGCAAACCTCTGTAGCCACGAAGAATCAATGTAGGCCCTCTCCAGCACCCTACTGGAGGGGGCCATCATCACCGGAGGCCATGGAGGAGGATCCTGGAGGGGGCCATCATCACCATGGAGGCCAATGACCAGAGGGAGAACCTCTCCACATCTAGGGGGAGGCCATGGAGGAGGAAGCACAAGGGGCAGACTCTCTCCCCCTGTCTCTCGATGGCGCCGGAGTGCCGCCGAGGGAATCATCGCTGCGATGATCGTCTTCATCAGCATCACCATCTTCATCACCTTCCTCATCTCTTTTAAGCGGTCCACTCTTCCACACCTCGTTGTAATCCCCTTGAACATGGTGCTTTATGCTGCATATTATGATCCAATGATGTGTTGCCATTCTATGATGTTTTGAGTAGATTTCTTTTGTCTTTTGGGTTGATTGATGATCTAGATTGGTTTGAGTTGTATGTTTTATTTTGGTGTTATCATATGGTGCCTTCTATGCCACGCACATGTGCAGGATTCCCGTTGTAGGGTGTTGCAATACGTTCATGATTCGCTTATTGTGGGTTGCTAGAGTGGTAGAAGCTTAAACCCGAGTAAGGGGGTTGTCGCGTATGGGATAAAGGGGACTTGATACTTTAATGCTATGGTTGGGTTTTACCTTAATGATCTTGAGTAGTTGAGATGCTTGCTAGAGTTCCATTCGTAAGTGCATATGATCCAAGAAGAGAAATTATGTTAGCTTATGCCTCTCCCTCATATGAAATTGCTATAACGACTACCGATCTTCTTAACAATTGCCTAGGATAATTCCACACACCGATCCATCATTATTCCACACTCGCTATTTATAATATACAGTAATATATTCTAACTTTATGTTAACAACACCTATTTTTATATTTTAGTTCTCTGATATCATGCAAAGTTATCCTCTTCATACCACAACGTAGTTTTATTTCTCATTTCTAGATGGAAGCAAACGGTCGGTGTACGTAGAGTCGTATCAGTGGCAGATAGGACTTGAGAGAATATTGATCTTACCTTTAGCTCCTTGTGGGTTTGACACTCCATACTTATCACTTCCAACTTTGGAAATTGCTACGAAGATTCCTTGCACTTGGGGATTATCAAGCTCTTTTCTAGCGCCGTTGCCGGGGAGCTATAGCATGGGGTTGATATTTTCGTGTATGCTAGTTTGCTTTCTTCACTAAGTAGATTTTGTTTTCCCTCTTGTTTCTGTTTAGTTTTGGGTGAAAAAACAAAAAAATTTAAATAATGCAAAATACCAAAAAATTTACTTGCCTCTTATGCCTAAAAACTTTTTCAAATAGAGAAGTGATTGGAAGGTTATGCATTGGAGAAGTGAGGGTTGACCTTGAACACTCGTGTTCATGCTCATGGAAACAACATAGAATTTTTCATGGAAGTTTCTCAAAAATAATTATCCCCTTGTATATATCCTTGTTGGGGAACATAGTAATTCAAAAAAAATCCTACAATCACGCAAGATCTATCTAGGAGAAGCATAGCAACGAGACGGGAGAGTGTGTCCACGTACCCTCGTAGACCGAAAGCAGAAGTGTTATGTTAGCACGGTTGATGTAGTCGAACGTCTTCACGATCCAACCGATCCAAACACCGAACGTACGACACCTCCATGTTCAACACACATTCAGCATGATGACGTCCCTCGAGCTCTTGATACAGTAGAGGGTCGAGGGAGAGTTCCGTCAGCACGACGGCGTGGTGACGGTGTTGGTGATGTGATCTACGCAGGGCTTCGCCTAAGCACTACGACGCTATGACCGGAGGAGTAAAGTGTGCAGGGGGCACTGCACACGGCTAAGAGAACTATTGGTGTCCTTTGGGGTGCCCCTGCCCACGTATATAAAGGAGGGGGAGAGAGGCCGGCGGCTAGGAGGGGTGTCGGTGTCAAAACTGGCGGATCTCGGGTGGGGGGTCCCGAATTGTGCGTCTAAGGTCGATGGTAACAGGAGACGGGGGACACGATGTTTACCCAGGTTCGGGCCCTCTTGATGGAGGTAATACCCTGCTTCCTGCTTGATTGATCTTGATGAATATGAGGATTACAAGAGTTGATCTGCCATGAGATCGTAATGGCTAAACCCTAGATGTCTAGCTTGTATGATTGTGATTGCCTCTACGGACCAAACCCTCCGGTTTATATAGACACCGGAGAGACCTAGGGTTGTACAGAGTCGGTTTACAAAGGAAGGAATCTACATATCTGAACGCCAAGCTTGCCATCCACGCAAAGGAGAGTCCCATCCGGACACGGGAAGGAGTCTCTTGTCTTGTATCTTCATAGCCCATTAGTCTGGCCCATGTTGCATAGTCCGGACACCTGAGGACCCCTTAATCCAGGACACCCTCAGTAGCCCCTGAACCAGGCTTCAATGACGATGTGTCCGGCGTGCAGATTTTCTTCGGCATTGCAAGGCGGGTTCCTCCTCCGAATACTCCAAAACTGACTTTGAACACAGAAAACGTGTCTGGCTCTGCAGAACAAGTACCACCCACACCCGCAGAGAGTATAATATTTCACGAGTTCAATCTACTGACAACTTATGTAGCGTGACATCACGCTGCTGCCCGGTCATTATTTCGAACCGTTTTAGCCTCCCGCTCCACGTTTTGAGACGCGGTTTTTTTGGCACGCCTTGTCAAAGAAGAGATCATGTCCCCTTATTACGGGGTTCTCATCAATATAGGCGTGGGTAATCCAACCACCCCGTTGGCACGATTCCTTGGGAATAGGCAAGTTTTAAGGCCCATGACGTGGCGTTCGATATTCATCACCTTTATAAAGGGGCACAGACCCGTCTTTCTCCTCTACGCCTACCTCTTCCTCAACATTTTCAACCTCGAACTCCAGCACCCAGGTTTCAACTTAATCGCTCCAAGCCTCCCAATCATGTCCGGACCCAGCCCTGAAGGCCGGTGGGTAGCCTCCTCTGTCACAGAGGAGGATATCGTGAAGCTCCGGGCGGCAAGGTACCTGACCGCAGAAATCCTCCGCAGGCTCCCTGCTAAGGGGCAGGTTATCCCTACACCCAGATCCGCCGAGAGGGTCGTATTCATCTCCCACTTCCTCTGGGGGCTAGGGTTCGCTTCCACCCCTTTGTTTGTGGCCTCATGTTCTATTAAGGGCTAGATTTTCATGATCTAGCTCCGGACTCCTTTCTTCATATCTCGGCGTTCATTGTCATGTGCGAGGCCTTTCTCCGCATTCCCCCACACTTCAGCTTATGGCTCAAGACCTTTAATGTGAAGCCAAAGGTAGTCGACGGGGAGCAAGCGGAGTGTGGTGGTGCTATGGTGAGCAAGCTCGCCAATACTCTTTGGCCAAAGGGCTCCTTCACGGAAACTTCCAACCTATGGCAGCGGGAGTGGTTTTACATCACTGAACCCCGCGGTACCAAGTGGGCAGCTACACCTGCGTTCAGATCTGGCCCTCCATTATGACTCGCATCATGGATTAATAAGGGGCTGGACTAAGGATCAATTGATCAAGTGCACACGCTACAAAGCTGTATCCAGAGCCTCCTTGAAAAGGACACCGGCCTCATCAACGTGATCCAGGTAAAGCTAGTCCACCGGGTCCTGACGTGCCAGCGACGGCCTCTCCGCATGTGGAAGTTTAATCGACCACGTACCCTTCAGCACTTCTTTGGCACAACGCATAGAGGAATGTGGAAGTTATTCTTAGGGACCCGAAAGCAGTGGTCGGATACAACCGAGGACATCGGCCTCGACTGCAACCATCCGGATAACTCGGTAAGCACTCGACTCCTGAACACAACTTAGTTGATTATCCCGTATCAATATACTGAGAAACCTGTCTTCAACCAGGGATGGATAAAGAAGGCGGAACGAATTAGGTGTTCGGCTCCACTTCCCGAAGACTCAGCTGATCCTGTGTTGACAAGGATGCTGGCCCTGGCGCCGTATCAAGTGCCGGCGAAGGAGGACAAAGAGGAGAGCAAAAACCAAAGGTGGCCTCCACTCTAAAGGTACACCGGACGCTATGTCTGGGGAGACCGGAACTCCCTCTTCTGAAGACGAAGGGGAAGAAGAAGCTGATATCCCTTCTCCCCATGGGAAGAAAAGGACCGCCTCTGAAGATTTGGAGGTGGAGGCTCCCAAGAGAGGGAAGATGTCCCTGTCAGATGGTTCCGGTTCGGAAGACGATGTTGCCGCACAGTTCCTCCGTAAGGACAAGCCTTTCACCAAATCGTAAGTGAACAAGGGTATTCTAGACATATCCCGTTCTTTCCAGGTTACAAGGGTAACATCTTAAATATATGTTTGCAGTCCGGCCCGCATCTTCCTCAACAGTCCTCCTCCTCGGGTGACCTGCTTCCGGAGATGATGGAAAGAGAGACGCCTCCACAGGATTCCTCGCCCCTTAGGGAGGATGACTTCGAGGTGTCGTCCCGAAGGGTCTCCCCCAATCATCAAGTGGTGCGGGGGGCAATGAAGACAGCGCCCGAAGGTGATACTTCGGTCATCAAGGGTCCGGGGTGTGCAGCCCCTACGGGGACCAACAATAAAGGCCCCGGACTATACGGTTTATGGCTGAAGATGACTCTAGGGTCGAGTAAACATATCCCTTTGAAGGGAGTTCGTACCGCAGCCGCTTCCAGGAATCCGGAGGCGCCGGATACATTGATGGACATGTTGCAAAATGCGTCCGTCTCGGAGGAACATCGTGCCTTAATGGGTACGGTAGTTGAGAGGATTCTGTCCGCAAGAAGCGGATTGAATGAAGCCTTCATGAGCCTACTAAGAGGCTTCGAGGTATGTAATGCAATATCTTAACCATGCTTTACATGCAGAATGCGCCTGTGTATAGATAGTAGCCCCTGAGACTCTGGTCGGCTTCCACATGGAGGCGATTAGCGGATCAAAAAGATATGCTCAGGAAATGGCATGATTAATTTGAAAACAGGTTGTTATATCAATGGCGACTGCTCAAGCTGCGGAAGTTGCAGATTTAAAGCAGAAACTTGAGTTAGCGGATCAGGACATTACTCTTGTTAACAGGCGGCTCGACGAGGCACAAGGTATGTTTTGGGGCAGTCAGCTTATGCATGTATAATAATATGAGCATGAAGCTGAGAATTATATAGTGGGACATGCATAATTGCAAATGGTGCTGCTGCGGTTCAGACCTTTCGGGCTGAACTTGCCCGGGCCAAGGAGCAAGCCAGAGTGAGCAATGCGGCTGTCAAGAAGGTAGTTGTTGAGTTAAAGGCTGAACAGGCCGCTCGACGCCAGTGCGAGGAGAGAATATCTTCCCTGGCGCGAGAACTAAAGGATGCCACTAGCCAATGCAAATCACTCGAGAAGGATAACAAAGCCCAAGCAGCTGAACTCGACAAGGCTTTACAAGAGGCGCGGGGGGCACGGTCCGAGTCTAGAACAGCTCGGGAGGAGATCCGGCAAGCTGGGGAGATAGCGGCTGGTAAGCCCTTTCTATTACAGACTAAATTCGGCGACCCAAAGTATGCCCTGCTTAATCAATTGTGGAGTTCTCCAGACGCATTCTTGGACCTGCCGAAGAGTGTCTCCGATGTGGCACAGTTTTACCAAGCGCAAGAGGGACATGCAGCGAAGAAGCTTTTTTGGTCACAATTCAACGTGCCCAAGTGTTCATTGTTGCTGAACGAACAGATGTCCCAGTGGGCTGAGCTCCACAAGATGTCCGGAGCTGCCATGAAGGACGTCGTGGTCCGGCTGTGGCCGACTGAGCCAATTCCGAACAGTTAGTTCGGTTTGGTGTAGCGACTTGTTGATGCGATGCCACGTATCGGCGTTGTTAAGCGGTCTTCGTGCGTTGAAGGTGCACGGATGGCCTTTGCCCGCGTCAAGACGTACTGGGGAAAAATGAAGGCCGCCGATGTTGTAGCAAAGAGCCCACCCAGGGGCAAGGACCATCGCACGCCGGAGCAATATTTTGAGGATGTCCTAGAGGGCGCCCGCTTGATAGAGGGTCAGTGCTCGAAAGATATTATGTTCGAGTGAATGTACCGGAATTGTGATAACAATATTTTGATATATTAAGGCTGTGTTATATTTATGCCTTTTGCCTGAAAGGTATTTCCTCCTGTGCGGCCGTTTTCTGTAATCTGAAAGTTTGCCTGTCGACGGCTTCAGCCCCCTCGCATATAATGCGGGGGTGTTCAGAATAGCGACTGACTACACTTGACCCAAAGTCTTGGTCCATGAAGGAGGTGTCAGTGCCGCGAACTAGGCAATCGGGCTATAGGGCTTTAACACCTTCACTTAGCCATAGGAGTTTGACGATGGGTCTATGATATAGCCCCTTGTATGTGCGCGGTTATCCGAATACGGCTGCGCTACATAGGTGACCGGAAAACGTTCCTTCATATTACATGGAAGAAATCGCAAAAGATTTTAATAAGTCACCAATTGGTTGACCAGCTCTCGCCTTATCATGACAGTCAGTTTTCGGCTTTCTCTACTGACGTGTTTAACTAGGTGAACCGAAACACAATCACAGTAGTTTTCCCTTTACTACCCTAGCTGATAGAACGGAACGTAAGGTAGTAAGCACAGGAGCCGGGCAACCCAACTATTGACCAAAGACATGATTCGGAGCTGATGCATATAATGCCAAACTCGTGACGCCGAAGTATGCTATAGAGTTGTTCGGACTTGTTGGCAGCTAATATGTTGCCGTATCGAGTCCCTGGCGATTAGTGTCGAGGTGTGTATGTGAAACCACCGAAGAGGTAAAATACAGTTCTATGAGAAAAACTAAGTATTGAAGGCGGATTATGTTCACTGGAATCTGATTGATACGTCGAACGCAATCTTACAGATTATAACACCCCTTTCCAGGTCATTTTACATTCCAGGGGTCGAAGGCTGAGGAAAAAGGCTATATCCAGGTTTTAAATAGAGTGTTTGGTCTACAAAAAATCTTTTGGACCTCATGTCGCACGTCTGCGTTGCCTTTGCCTTAGCGAAGAGGATTCCTTAAAAGGAGCAATCTTTGGTTGCCTGGACAAAACTGGGCTCCGAAAGAGTCCTTGCAGGTCCATAGGACGAACATGTTTTGATTCATCTATAAAAAAAGATAAGAAATAGTTAAAAGGAAGGGAGAAACGTTGTAGGAGGACGAACCGTACTGTAGGCCTGTCCGCATTGTGCCTCCGCCGATAACTAAGGTATTTTAAGTGCACAACTATGCATGCGCGATGTGAACTTCGCGGGGATATGCGGCGAATGACAGAGGCGGAACTGCTAATCCAGCTCTAAAATTGACCGGTCTTGTGTAGTAGAGGCCGATGGCTATGAGGTATGCAGTTTAACGATGCCGCTTTGTACTTCGGTTGTGATGGCCGTGGTATACTCTTTGGAACGGAGGGGGTGTTCCGTGTTTCCATAGGCGTAGTGTGGGACCGCGTTGAAATGAGCAAAAGCGGTCCGCCCAAGCAGTGCATGATATCCGCGGCAGAACGGAACAATATTCAAGGTCAAGGCTTCGCTTCAGAAGTTGTCCGGCAAACTGAAGACAACTTCCAGTGTGATTGAGCCCGTACAGTGAGCTTCTTCGCCGGGTATTACCCCTTTGAAGGTAGTTGTGGTGGGCTTGATCCTTGAGGGATCAATGCCCATTTTGCGAACAGTGTCTTGATAGAGCAGATTAAGGCTACTGCCGCCATCCAAAAGGACTTGTGTGAGATGGAATCCATCAATGATTGGGTCGACGACCAGAGCTGCCAAATCTTTGTGACGAATACCTGTTGGGTGGTCATTGCGATCAAAAGTGATCGAACAGGCTGTCCATGGGTTGCATTTTGGTACGACCGGCTTTATGGCGTAGTTGTCTCGTGGCACGCGCTTGCGCTCCCTTGTAGGGATATGCGTCAGAGATATCATGTTTACTGTTTTTTCTTCATGGGGAAATTGCTTTTGTCCCCCGGTGTTTGGTTGGCGAGTCTCTTCGTCTGCACTGTCACTGGACGGCCCCTTCCCTTTGTGTTCGGAGTTGAACTTGCCTGCTTGTCTGAAAACCCAACAATTTCCGTTGGTATGGTTGGCGCGTTTGTCAGGGCAGCCATGAATTTGACAGGGCCGATCCAGTATCTTGTCTAAACTAGATGGACCGCCTTTGTTTTCCTTGAATGGATTCTTTCGTTGACCGGGTTTGGAACCACTGAATCCGGCGTTGCCCGCCATGTCTTGGGTTCCTACATTGTTGTTTAGATGCTTGTTTTTATTGCGTCGAGGCTTGCCATTGCCATCCCTGACCTCAGAGGTGCCAGGATCGCTGGTGCTATTGTTTCGTCGAGCCAGCCAACTATCTTCTCCCGCGCAGAAGCGGGTCATCAGTGCGGTAAGAGCTGCCATAGACTTTGGCTTTTCTTGGCCGAGGTGACGGGCCAGCCACTCATCTCGGACGCTATGTTTAAAGGCCACTAGGGCTTCGATGTTCGGACAATGGACGATTTGGTTCTTTTTAATTAAGACCTAGTCCAGAGCTTCTTGGCTAACTCTCCGGGCTGTTGGATGATGTGACTGAGGTCATCGGCGTCCGGAGGCCGGACATATGTACCTTGGAAGTTGTCGCGAGAGGCGTCTTCCAGGTATTCCCAGTTACCAATAGATTTTTCTGGGAGGCTGTTTAGCCAGTGCGGGGCTGGTCCCTTTAATTTGAGTGGGAGGTATTGGATGGCATGTAGATCATCACCACGGGCCATGTGGATATGGGGAAGGAAGTCTTCAATCCATACTGCAGGGTCGGTTGTTCCATCATATGATTCGATATTCATAGGTTTGAACCCTTCTGGGAATTCATGCTCCATTACTTCATCGGCGAAGCAGAGGGGGTGTGAGGCGCCTCTATATCGGGCCAAGTCGCGACGTAGCTCGGATGGAGTTCATCTGCGGTTTTCGGCCCAGGCGTGATTATGCTTTTCACGTCCGACTAGATAGCCGTCGTCGCATGTCGGGGCACGCCCGCGCTATCCGTAGATTGATCTGGTCTGACCTGCTCTACTGTCCAGGTCTTGCCACAGGTCATATGTATATCCCCGAGTTGTTATATCTCTACCTTTACGGCGAGGTAGTATGGGTTGGTGCTCGGCTTGATTTGCCATTTTGTCCCGGCCACGAGGTGGTCGATCAGCCTCATTACGTGCTGATGGTACGGTCTCGAGGGCCTCGTCGTCAAATTGGGGTAGCAGTTTACGCTTCGGGTAACTTTTGGTTGGGCGCTCGAGGCCGTATTCCTTGGCTGCCAGGACATTAGTCCACCAATCATTGAGCAGATCTTGATCAGCTTGAAGCTGCTGCTTCTTTTTCAGGCTCCTTGTAGTGGCAATTAGCAGGCACTTAAAGTGCTCCTGCTCGAGAGGTTCCTCGGGTACGATAAAGTCTTCGTCATCGAGGCTCACCTCGTCCTTGGTGAGTAGGAGATAATTACTGTCCTCTGAGTCTTCGTTTACGGCATGTTCGTTAGGGCTAACTTGCCCATCTTCCCGATCGTCCTATTTGAAAGTTGGCTTGACGGGGTCTTCTTTGTCTTCGGCATCGTCCGGAGTGTTGTTGTCTCATGTGTCGGTATTGTTGTCTTTTCCATGGTGTGATTTAGAGCGGCGCCACTGACGTCGGTGCTTTGGCTGTATCTCAGGAGGTTTATCCTCGACTAGATCTTCTTTGTCATCACCGTTACCTTCTTTGGGTGTATCCACCATGTACACGTCATGTGAAGAGGTGGTCGTCCAGCGTCCGGTAAATGGCGGGTTTTGGGCCTGCTCTTCTCCGACATCGTCGTTCATACCGTCAATGTCTTCGGAGCCGTAATCGAGCATGTCAGTTGAGTCCTCGATAGTGGCTATGAAGTGGGTGGTGGGTGGGACGTAAAATTCCCTGCTCTCAGCCCCTAGACTGGGCTAGGCATAGTTTGGACGTTGCTCCTCTGTAATGACAAGGGATCGCATTAAGTCCAGAGCCTCGCTTAAAGGCGAGGTTTGGCCAGGGAGAAGAAAATCCGTGGAGTACGGCGGGAAGGAAACTCCTTGGCCGAGCTCACATGATGCTGACTCCGAGGGTTCAGAGCCAGTGTTTGGAGAAGAGTCCGGCTTCATGACGGTTGCCAGCGACACTACTTCCTCCGGCTCTCCCGTACTAGGCTTACTGGCAGCAGATAGTCCAGCGGGCTCAGTAATCCCGTCTTCGGACCTGGCGATGCGCTCCGGATTTATGGCCAAAGCGGAGGTTGGGGTTGTGAACCCTTGGAAGATCAAGTCTCCTCGGATATCAACGACATGGTCCAGATTTCCAAAACTAATCTGGTGACCTGGGGCGTAGCTGTCGATCTGCTCTAGATGGCCAAGCGAGTTAGCCCGCAGTGCGAAGCCACCGAATGCAAAGATCTGGCCGGGGAGGAAAACCTCCCCCAGGGCAGCACTGTTGTAGATGACTGATGGAGCCATCGAGCCTTCTGATGACGACGCGGAGGAACTCTCAATTAAAGCACCAATGTCGGTGTCAAAACCGGCGGATCTCGGGTAGGGGGTCCCAAACTATGCGTCTAAGGTCGATGGTAACAAGAGACGGGGGACACGATGTTTACCCAGGTTCGGGCCCTCTTGATGGAGGTAATACCCTACTTCCTGCTTGATTGATCTTGCTGAATATGAGGATTACAAGAGTTGATCTACCACGAGATCATAATGGCTAAACCCTAGATGTCTAGCCTGTATGATTGTGATTGCCTCTACGGACCAAATCCTCCAGTTTATATAGACACCGAAGGGGCCTAGGGTTGTACAGAGTCGGTTTACAAAGGAAGGAATCTACATATCCGAACGACAAGCTTGCCATCCATGCAAAGGAGAGTCCCATCCGGACATGGGAAGGAGTCTCCTGTCTTGTATCTTCATAGCCCATTAGTCCGGCCAATGTTATAGAGTCTAGACGCCCGAGGACCCCTTAATCCAGGACTCCCTCAAGGGGCGCGCCATGGGGGGAGTTCTGCTTGGACTCCTAGTCCAAGTAGGATTCGCCCCCCCCCCCCCTTTCCTTTCTTCCATCGGAGGAAATCGGAAGGAGAGGGAGAGGGAAAGGGAAGGGGGGCGCCGCCCCCTCCTCCTTATCCTATTCGGACTCCCAAGGAGGGGGCGCGCGGCCACCCCCCGTGGGCTTCCCTCTCTCTCCCGTTAGGCTCATGTTGGCCCAACACTTCCCCGGGGGTTCCGGTGACCTCTCGGTACTCCGGTAAAATACCCGAATCACTCGGAACCATTCCGATGTCCGAATACAACCTTTCAATATATGAATATTTACCTATCGACCATTCCGAGACTCCTCGTCATGTCTGTGATCTCATCCAGGACTCCAAAAAAACTTCGGTCACCAAAACATATAACTCATAATACAAATCATCATCGAATGTTAAGTGGGGGACCCTATGGGTTCGAGAACTATGTACACATGACCGGGACACATCTCCGATCAATAACCAATAGCGGAACTTGGATACTCATATTGGCTACTACATATTCTATGAAGATCTTTATCGGTCAAACCGCATAACAACATACATCATTCCCTTTGTCATCGATATGTTACTTGCCCGAGATTCGATCATCGGTATCATCATACCTAGTTCAATCTCGTTACTGACAAGTATCTTTACTCGTTCCGTAATGCATCATCTCGTAACTAATTCATTACTCACATTGCTTGCAAGACTTATAGTGACGTGCATTACCGAGAGGGCCCAGAGATACCTCTTCAATACACAAAGTGACAAATCCTAATCTCGGTCTATGCCAACTCAACAAACACCTTCAGAGACAGCTGTAGAGCATCTTTATAATCACCCAGTTACGTTGTGACGTTTGATATCACACAAAGTGTTCCTCCGGTATTCGGGAGTTGCATAATCTCATAGTCAGAGGAATATGTATAAGTCATGAAGAAAGCAATAGCAACAAAATTAAACGATCATTATGCTAAGCTAACGGATGGGTCTTGTCCATCACATCATTCTCTAATGATGTGATCCTGTTGATCAAATGACAACACATGTCAATGGTCAGGAAACTTAACCATCTTTGCTTAACGAGCTAGTCAAGTAGAGGCATACTAGGGACACTTTGTTTGTCTATGTATTCACACATGTACTAAGTTTTTGGCTAAATACAATTCTAGCATGAATAATAAACATTTATCATGATATAAGGAAATATAAATAACAACTTTATCATTGCCTCTAGGGCATATTTCTTTCAGTCTCCCACTTGCACTAGAGTCAACAATCTAGATTACATAGTAATGATTCTAATACCCATGGAGTCTTGGTGATGATCATGTTTTGCTCGTGGAAGAGGCTTAGTCAACGGGTGCAACATTCAGATCCATATGTATTTTGCAAATCTCTATGTCTCCCTTCTTGACTTGATCACGGATGGAATTGAAGCATCTCTTGATGTGTTTGGTTCTCTTGAGAAATATGGATTCTTTCACCAAGGCTATTGCTCCAGTATTGTCACAAAAGATTTTCATTGGACCCGATGCACTAGGTATTACACCTATATCATGAGCTCCTTCATCCAGACTCCTTCATTTGCTGCTTCTGAAGCAGCTATGTACTCCGCTTCACACGTAGATCCCGCCACGACGCACTGCTTGGAACTGCACCAACTGACAGCTCCACCATTCAATATAAATACGTATCCGTTTGTGACTTAGAGTCATCCAGATCAGTGTCAAAGCTTGCATCGATGTAACCATTTACGACAAGCTCTTTGTCACCTCCATAAACGAGAAACATATCCTTAGTCCTTTTCAGGTATTTCAGGATGTTCTTGACCTACTGTCCAGCGATCCACTCCTGGATTACTTTGGTACCTCCCTGCTAAACTTATAGCAAGGCACACATCAGGTCTGGTACACAACATTGCATACATGATAGAACATATGGCTGAGGCATAGGGAATGGCTTTCATTTTTTGTCTATCTTCTACAGTGGTCGGGCATTGAGTCTGACTCAAGTTCACACCTTGTAACACAGGCAAGAACCCTTTCTTCGACTAATCCATTTTGAACTTCTTCAAAACTTTATCAAGGTATGTGCTTTGTGAAAGTCCGATCAAGCACCTTGATCTATCTCTATAGATCTTGATGCCCAATATATAAGCATCTTCACTGAGGTCTTTCATTGAAAAATTCTTATTCAAGTATCCTTTTATGCTATACAGAAATTATGTATTATTTCCAATCAACAATATGTCATCAACATATAATATTAGAAATGCTACAAAGCTCCCACTCACTTTCTTGTAAATACAGGATTCTCCAGAAGTCTGTATAAAACCGTATGCTTTGATCACACTATCAAAGCGTATATTCCAACTCCGAGAGGTTTGCACCAGTCCATAAATGGATCGCTGGAGCTCGCACACTTTGTTAGCACCTTTAGGATCGACAAAACCTTCTGGTTGCATCATATACAACTCTTCTTTAAGATATCCATTAAGGAATGTGTCGGATCACGGGTTCCGGCAGACCCTTAAGGTTCGAACTCTGGGGTGTGCACGGAGATCGTGCCCTCTACCTCTCCGTCTCGCAAAGAACTAACTACGAGAAGAGCAACACAAGAGACACAGGGTTTATACTGGTTCGGGCCACCGATGCGGTGTAATACCCTACTCCAGTGTGGTGGGTGGATTGCCTCTTGGGCTGATGACGAAGAACAGTACAAGGAAGAACTGCCTCACGAGGGTCTGTTCTTGGCTAGGGGATGAACTGCTAGGGGGAGTCCAATCGCCCTTCTCTCTCTCTATGTATGCCTCTATATACTGAATCAGGTTCGATGCTCCCTCATCGATCTCTTCCACCTACCCTGTGGGTGGCTAGTCCTATTTATAGGCAAAGGCCCTGGGCCTCTTCCCAAATATTGAGCGGGAAGGGCGCCAACAATTGGCCAATTTGAAGGGGAACATCTGGTACACTTATCCTGACTAAAGTTGGTCTTCGCCTGCCAAAGGCCTTGTGGTGACGCCGTCCTGGGCTCCATGGTGACCTCCTTCCCACCGTTGGACTGGTCTTGGTCTCGTTGCACCGAAATGGGTGCCTTTGCTTGATCCTCTCGCCTGCGCTTGCCCCCTTTGCACCAAAGAGGAAAGGGAGACGTTGCACGGGCTGGCGCCCACCTGGCACCCTTGGTCGTCATGGCTTGCGTCATGGGCACCTCGTGAGGTACCCGCCTTGATCTCTCCGCCTCCTCGCGAGCTAGCCTAAGGAGGCCGTGCTTGAGGAAGCGCCGTGTCGTCCGCCTCGCGAGGCTTGGCCCCTCGCGAGGGTCTTGAGCCTCGTGTTGATGTAGATGGGCCACGCTGGGCCCCCATTTGAGCCACGCCGCAGGCCGCAGGCAGGCAAGTCTGGGGACCCCCGTTCCCAGAACGCCGACAGTAGCCCCGGGCCCAAGGCGTGCATGGACTTGGCTGTGCCGAGGGGTCAAAGGGCAAGGGCGAAGCGCCGCGGGCCCTAACAGCCTGCGGCCTTGGGTGCCGCCTGGCGGTTGATTGGACGTGGGTGCTTTTGCAACTGCGCAGGTCATTAAAGGTGTGGCATCCGCTCGGGCTTTTTTTCCTCTCCTTCTTCATCCGCTGCTCAGATCCCCTTTCTTGCGCTTCTCCTCTCTTCCTCCAAGCTTCCAGATCTGCTCCACCTGCTCGACCCAGGTAGCCATGGCGCCTCGCCGGGCCCCGGCCAAAGCTTGGTTCTCGCCTGCTTTGGACTCGCCCACCGTGTCGGAGGCGAGACTCGCCCTACTGCACCGGATGGCTGCGGTGCAGGGCATTGACGGGGCGCAGATGTTCAAGGTCGGCTCCGATGCCCCTGAAGGCCAAGGGAGCACCTTCTATCCTTTCTTCGTGAGCTCTATTACGGCGGGCCTGGTGCCTCCTTTCTCTGAGTTCTTCCTCGCCGTCCTCCGCCATTACAACTTGCAAGCTTTGCATCTCCACCCCAACTCCGTCCTTCTCCTGGCGATCTTCGCCTACTACTGCGAGGCGCATGTGGGGGTGCAGCCTTCAGTGGCCTTGCTGCGCCACTACTTCTACCTCCGGACCTCCAAAGGTTCCCCTTCTGCGTGCGCGGGCTTCGTCGCGTGCGGCAGCTCCATGGCCATCTCGAATTCGGGGAAGAGGATCAAGGGCTTCCGGAGCAAGTGGGTATTGGTTGACGCCGGGCGCGTCCACCCTCGGTTGGCCCTTCCCACGGAGCCGCCCGTGAGCTCGAGAGACTGGTGCCGAGCGGAGCTCACGGATCCCCGCGCGAAGTCGATGCTGGCGAAGATGGACGCCAATCTGAAGCCAGCCAACATGGCGACGGCGAAGCTGACCGGGGCGTCGCTGCTGAGGGAGTTCTTGGAGCACCAGCTGGCTCCGCTTCGGCAATACTCTCACCCGATGTGGAGGCCTCATCCGAGCCCCGCAGCCGTGGGCGAGGGGGACGTGGTTGCAGTCCTCCAATCCCTGGTCGGGGGCGAGGTAGCAAGGCTGGAGGGCGCACCTTCGCCCCTGTTCCTCCGCGACGATTGGGAGCAAGCGGTGAAGTCCATGCCCGTCTTCAACGGGGACGGGCTCGTCCCGTGGTGGCTCCCGAGGATCTGGTGGATGTGTCTTCCGGCGACTCCGGCGGAGGAGCGGGCGAGGAGGAGCGGGAGGGAGGTCCCGACTCCGAGGCGACTGACGGAGAGTCTAGGGCTCCCCCGCTCCAGCGCAAGCCCCGCGCTCTCCGCCTTTAGCTGAGCGATGATGACGATGACGACGACGTGCTGGGCAGCGGGAGCTCACCCCCGGTCCCGAAGAAGGGCAGGACCGGGTTGATTCCCCGCGGGTCCGCCTTGACTCCAGGGTGAACCGCTGACGCGCCTTCTGCTTCCGAGGTCGACCCCTCCTGCCGGCTCTCAGGCTTCAAGTTTGGCAGGAGACCGCTAGAGCTTTCTGGCGACGACCTGTAAGTGCTTGATCCTTGATCCCTGGTTTCTTGTTCCGCTGACGAGGCTTGACGATTACTTCTCCTGAGCAGGCTGGCGCCCGCGGCGAAGAAGCTGAAGGGAGCTCCTGAGGCCCCAGCTGCGGTGACACCTCCACCTGCAGGGGAGGGCGACCGCGACGCACGGGCTTCTCCTGCCCACTCGTCCTTGCGGGGCTTGGCTGAGCTGGCCGGGGCGTCAGCCCCCATGGCTCAAGTGACCTCCGAGGTGCCCTTGCCTGGTGCTGCTGCTACGGCTGGGGAGGCGCAGCAGACTCCGTCTCGGGATACTGCGGCCTCGCCACCGCTATCTTCTCCTCCCGTTCTGCCGGTCGCTGGTTCCGCGACCCCTCCTGCTGCCTTGAAGCGCACTGATGCTTCTCCGCCTTCTTCTTCCATCTTGGAGCGGGCTGTTGCTGGACTGGACCGGCTGCGGCAGGATCTTCTGGGTGCCGACCCTCGCCTGGTGGCCGGGCGCCTGGAGCTGGCCTCGGGGTGGATTCGCTCCGACGCCTCGATTCGGGCAGCGCTAGTTCAGGCCTCCTGTGACGAGGAGAGGGAGGCTACCCTCGAGGCGAAGGCTGCCCGTGACGCGGCCCTGGGAGAGGCGGTTGGCATCCGCGGCCGCTGCAAGGAGCTGGAGGACGAGTTGCAAGGCCTTTGTGATCAGCTTGCAGAGGAGACCCGCCTTCGCCAAGAGCAGGAGAAGGGGGTGAAGGCTCGCGAGGCGGCGTTCGAGGATCGGGAGGCGAAGCTCAAGAAGCGCCACACCCACCTAGGCGCGTTGAAGAAGGAGCTGGAGACGACGAAGGCCGAGCTGGACGCCAAGGCCTGGGTCCTTGCCGAGGATCGCGTGGCCTTCACGGACATGGAGAGGGATGCTCGCGCTTCACTGAAGACGCTTTACGAGAGTGGCCTGGATAGCCCGCTGGCTGGTGACGGGGACGGCCCCGCCAAACTGCTTCCCTTCTTGGTGAAGGCTCTTGGAGATGTCGCCCTTGGACTCGCCCCCACGGCTGAGGCCGAGGCGCGAGTCCTATCTTCTGCCGCACTGACGCGGGTCTTCGCCCATGTCTACCTTCGCGACCCCAGCGCCGACCTTGACAGCCTGCTGGAGCCGGTGAGCGGCGAGGGCGCCGCTGCCGCTGTCGAGGCCGTGAAGGGGCGCGCGGAGGTGCTGCTAGGGAAGTTCCGGGCCTTCAGCACCAAGCCGAAGCGAGGCACTGCCGACCCCACTACTCCACAAGGCGAAGCCACTCCACGCGACTCCGCTACCGACAAGTGACTCCGCCATCGTTCATGTTCTTCTTTCGATTCCTGCACATGCACGATGCCTCGGGGAGGCATTTAAATTTGCGTTTGGTACCAATGCGACAGTATGGGTTGTAATATTTACTTTTAAGTTCCTTGAATTTTATGTTCCCCTTCCCTACTTGCTTATGTTCTACGCCGGGAGAGCCCGGCCACGCGCATGCCTCACCCAGCATCAGCCCCGACCGGAAACCAGGACAGGACCAAAGGAATGAGGAGCCACGTGACAAGTTAGGCTCCTGAGTCGCGATGCTCAGGAGTCCCCCTTGGCGCACGAACAACAAGTAGGGGAGCGCGATGTAGGTGCGTTTTCCGTTCTACGTCTGCAGAGCCCGACCCCGCGCGTACCTCACCCAGCATAGCCTTTCGGAACTAAGGAGTGAGGGGCTACGGAGCCAGTTAGGCTCCTGAGTCGCGATGCTCAGGAGTCCCCCTTGACGCACGAACAGCATGAGATGGAATGTAGGTGGGGCTACCGTTCTACGTCTGCAGTGCCTGACCCCGCACGTACCTCACCCAGCATGGCCTTTCGGAACTAAGGAATGAGGGGCTATGGAGCCGGTTAGGCTCCTGAGTCGCGATGCTCAGGAGTCCCCCTTGACGCGCAAACGGCCTTCATACCTTGGCTCCGCTTGGGGAGAGACGCGCGATGAAACCAGGCCCGAGGGGCCTGGCTAGGGCGTACGGCTGAGCGTGACCCAGTCGTAGCCCCCGTGCCCAGCCCCCTCGCGCGGCGCTCCCGGGGGGAGGCGTTGCGATGAGGCCGGCCACTGAGCTCGGGGCTCCCTGAGGTTAATGCGGCCCGGAGGCCACCCTCAGTTGTTTATCACCAGCGCGGAGCATAGCGCTTCCGTATGTGTACGGGCATAGCCGCTCCTCGACAGTGTCGTCAGCCAGCGCGGAGCATTGTGCTTCCACTGGTACGTGGGAGGGGGCTCCCCTCCGGGAGGAGCCCCCGGGGCGTGTACAGCCCCGCCCTGACACGTGGCTAGCACGGTAGAGCTAGGTGAGGTGTATCTGGGCACCCGTGAGCCAGCGCGGGACTCACAAGGCCCTACCTCTAGGCGGGTTGCGCCTGGCACTGGGCCGTATCTTGAGATGTCTTCCTGCAAAATCTGGTTAGATGCCGGCACTCTACGTCCTCGGGTCCCGGCCCTCGAGCTTGTCTCAGCCGTCGCTGGCATGCCAGGTCGCGATGCCGTGGACAAGGCCAGTGGGTGAGGGCTGGAGAGCTAGTAAGATCCCTGAGTCGCGATGCTCAGGCACCCCCCCTTTAACGTGCAAGTGGTCGACATGAAGAAGAAAAGGTGCCGAGGGCGGCATCAAGTAATCAAGCATGATGCATAATTGGAGATAAACGCGGAAAGGATACACGCCGCTGGGCCTAGCCCGAGTGGCCTGGGGATGATGCAGCCCGAGGGGCGCCCCCAGCAAAGCGAGCTAGCGACTGAAAAGATAAAAAGGGATATATGCCATAGGGACGGACCCACGCAGCCTGGGAATGACGCAACCCTGGGAGGGCGCTCCCAGCTGGGAATGAAACTTGAAAGATGTCACCTGAAGATGTCGTCGGTGCAGTGGCGTTGGTGCAGCAGACTCGGTGGGCTGCAGAAGCCGATCCTTATGAGCCCCCAGGCCCAGGGACCTCGGGAGGCTCCGGAGGCGCTGGTGGCTCCTCGTGAGCAGCCTCCATCTCCGCCAGGGCTGTGGAACGCCTATCTTCTTGCGCCTCCAAGATGCTCCTCATGATGCGCTGGTACACCGCAGCCATGCTCGGCAGGCCATAAGGCATGCGAACGTAGCTGTGGGGTGGTCCTCCGCAGCGCCCCACTTGTGAGGGCCGGAGGCGCTCCGCCGTGGCAATCTGATTGAGCCCTGGTACGTCGACGCAGACGCGCAGCCCACCATCCTCGCCTTGATGGGGAGCCACAGCTGGCGGGCGACGGCAACCTCTCATGATCCTTGACTCCTGTAGTTCTTGAATGGCCTTGCTAACAAACTCCTGCTGGTCTGACCTTCTTTCCCTGGCTTCCTTTCGGGGGAAACATGCTTCGAAACACGCCTCCACATGGTGCCCCAGCGCCTCCCTCGTGACCTTGGCGAGGTCGGTGGCCCTCCAGGTGAGAGCCCCCGAGCCCTGCCTGAGGGGGGCGCCGAGCGCGCTTTCCTATGCAATTGAAGGAGGATCCCCCTGGGCAGACGCGGGCCTTGAAGGGCCTACCTCCTGAGGGGATGAGCCTGACGTTGTCTTCTTCTTCTTGGGGGTGGTCTCAGGAAGCCTCCTGCTTCCGCGATCTGGGTCTTCTAGTGACGCGGCCTAAAAGGCTCGCTCCAGGGTACATACTGCATCCTTCTCTTGACATGGCACCGTGATGACGCCGTCGCTCCCTGGCATCTTGAGGACGTTGTAGCCGTGGTGAGTCACGACCATGAACTTGGCCAGCTCCGGGTACCCGAGGATGGCGTTGTACGGCAGGCGGATGTGGGCGACGTCAAAGTCGATGAGCTCGGTGTGGTAGTTGTTGCGGGCCCCGAAGGTGACTGGGAGGCGGACCTGCCCGATCGGGACTGTGGAACCGTCGGTGACTCCGGAGAAGGGCTTGGTTGGCTGAAGTTGGTCATAGGGCACTTGGAGGCTGTTGAATGTTTCCACGGACAAGACATTGAGCCCTGCCCCTCCGTCGATGAGGGTCCTGGTGACCAGAACGTTGCTGATGACTGGGGAACAATGCATTGGGAGGACTCCGGCTGTGGCCGCGCACTTGAGCTGGTCTGCTGAGCTGAACGTGACGACGCAGGCCGACCACATGAGGGGACGCGTTGCTTCGAGCTTGGGAAGAACTGCATTCACTTCTCGAGCAAACTCCTTGAAGATACGTTGAGAGGCTGGGGCTTGAGCTCCGCCCAGGATGCAGGCGATTTGCGCGAGGCTCCTGGAAGCCCCCAGCCCCCTCGTCTTGGTGGCGGTCTTCATTCCTTCTTGGCTGAGGCGGCAACGGCAGCAGGCCTGGGTTGCCATGAGGGCAATCCTCACGAGGCTGGTCCCTCCAGTCCCCCTCGTGAGGCAGGTCACGCTAGCGGTCCTCGCGAGGTTGGTCACGCCAGCCTTGACGTGGGCCACGATCTTCCAAGCATCCCGGGTTCCTTCCTCCTCCTCGGCCGTAGCCCCGGTCAGCACGGTCAGGGCTTCGGCCGACTCTTCCTTCTCGCACGGCGTGGAGATCTTGGCATTCATTGGTGTTGTGGGTGTGGAGGTCGTGGTACACACAGTACCGGCTGCCCCTGGAGGGGCAGATCCTTGCCCCGCTTGGTGTCCGGCTCTGCCGCAAGCACGGCAGCCCCCTTGCGCTTCACGTCCTTGGCCTTGGGCTTCTTCTCTTCTGGGTCTGCGGCAGGCAGCTCGAGGAGGGAGAGGCGTCCCTCCTCAGCTCTGGCGCACTTGGTCGCCAGGTTGAACAGCTCCAGGGAGGTGCAGAGGTCTTCATGCATCGCCAACTCCTCCTTCATCTTGACGTCGCGCACGCCATCGGAGAAGGCCGAAATGATGGCTTCTTCGGACACCCTGGGGATCTTGAGGCGCGCACTGTTGAAGCGCTGGATGTGCTTTTGCAGGGTCTCTCCAGGTTGCTGCTTGATGCGGCGCATGTCGCTCACAGCGGGAGGCCGGTCGCGGGTACCTTGGAAGTTGGCGATGAAGCGAGTACGCATCTGGTCCCAGGAGGAGATCGTGCCTGGGGCCAGGTTCAGGAGTCAAGTGCGAGCACCTTCCTTCAGCGCCATGGGGAACCAGTTCGCCATGACCTTTTCATCCCCGCTGGCTGCTTCGATTCCCAGCTCGTAGAGCTGGAGGAACTCTGTGGGATCAGTTGTGCCGTTATAGCGAGGAGGCAGGTCCGGCTTGAACTTGCCGGGCCACGCGACGCTACGCAGCTCGGGGGTGTAGGCGCGGCAGCCAGCGGTGACCGCGGGAGGTTTTGGTTGAGGGAGAGCTTGGCCTTGTGGGTCCCCTTGCGCTGCAGCTGGGAGCAGCGCGGGGTCTTGACGTGCCGGAGCTGGAGCGGGGTCTCGGCGAGCCGGGGCTAGGAGCGCCCGGGCGGCCTCTTGCGGTCGCGGGACTTCTTGGCAGCTCCGTTCCTGCTGGGCCGGCGCATGACGGAGTGGGTTCCGCCCAGGAGCTGCGCGCCTTGGGGCCATGGCATCTTCTTGGAAAGGAGGCGGCTGGAATGCCCCCGGGGCTTCATTGCCCACGCGGGGCGGAGTGCGGCGCAGCGGTGCAGAAGGTGCGGGAGAGCCCCCTGCGGTGCGGACGAGCTCGGCGACGCGGTCGAGCCACTCCTCGTAGACGTCGTCGACGGGGCGGTAGCGCAGGAGCTCGTTCGCCGCAATGGGCGCAGCTCGAGCCCCCAAGGGCGCACGAAGCGCGTGCGACAAAGAACCGGCCGGGGTGAGCGACGGAGTGGCGGTGCGGCCATCTCGCCGCATGGACAGGTGCTGAGAGGATGCTTGCTGCTCGTTCCCCGCCGGGCCGGTGGCAGCGTTGACGGCGGGCGACGGGGAACGACGAGGACGCCCACCGACGGGGGCCGTCTGGACGGCGCGGGAAGCGATGGCGGCCAGGCGCTCGGCGCGGGCCCGACGAGCGTCAGACATGGATGCGACGGTCGGAGGAGAGCGGAGCGGTGGAAGGCAGATTCCGGCGCACCCCTACCTGGCGCGCCAAATGTTGGATCACAGGTTCCGGCAGATCCTTTTATGCTATCCAGAAATTATGTATTATTTCCAATCAACAATATGTCATCAACATATAATATTAGAAATGCTACAAAGCTCCCACTCACTTTCTTGTAAATACAGGATTCTCCAGAAGTCTGTATAAAACCATATGCTTTGATCACACTATCAAAGCGTATATTCCAACTCCGAGAGGTTTGCACCAGTCCATAAATGGATCGCTTGAGCTCGCACACTTTGTTACCACCTTCAGGATCGACAAAACCTTCTGGTTGCATCATATACAACTCCTCTTTAAGATATCCATTAAGGAATGTGTCGGATCACGGGTTCCGGCAGACCCTTAAGGTTCGAACTCTGGGGTGCGCGCGGAGATCGTGCCCTCTACCTCTCCGTCTCGCAAACAACTAACTACGAGAAGAGCAACACAAGAGACACAGGGTTTATACTGGTTCGGGCCACCGATGCGGTGTAATACCCTACTCCAGTGTGGTGGGTGCATTGCCTCTTGGGCTGATGACGAAGAACAGTACAAGGAAGAACTGCCTCACGAGGGTCTGTTCTTGGCTAGGGGATGAACTGCTAGGGGGAGTTCAATCACCCTTCTCTCTCTATGTATGCCTCTAGATACTGAATCAGGTTCGATGCTCCCTCGTCGATCTCTTCCCCCTACCCTGGGTGTGGCTAGTCCTATTTATAGGCAAAGGCCCTGGGCCTCTTCCCAAATATTGAGCAGGAAGGGCGCCAACAATTGGCCAATTTGAAGGGGAACATCTGGTACACTTATCCTGACTAAAGTTGGTCTTTGCCTGCCAAAGGCCCTGTGGTGACGCCGTCCTGGG
Source organism: Aegilops umbellulata (assembly GCA_032464435.1). Taxonomy (NCBI): domain Eukaryota; kingdom Viridiplantae; phylum Streptophyta; class Magnoliopsida; order Poales; family Poaceae; genus Aegilops; species Aegilops umbellulata. The sequence goes on along the minus strand of CP136055.1, from coordinate 229,280,704 downwards.
CTCCATGGTGACCTCCTTCCCACCGTTGGACTGGTCTTCATCTCGTTGCACCAAAATGGGTGCCTTTGCTTGATCCTCTCGCCTGCGCATGCCCCCTTTGCACCAAAGAGGAAAGGGAGACGCTGCGCGGGCTGGCGCCCGCCTGGCACCCTTGGTCGTCATGGCTTGCGTCATGGGCACCTCGTGAGGTACCCGCCTTGATCTCTCCGCCTCCTCGCGAGCCAGCCTAAGGAGGTTGTGCTTGAGGAAGCGCCGTGTCTCCGCCTCGCGAGGCTTGGCCCCTCGCAAGGGTCTTGAGCCTCGTGTTGATGGAGATGGGCCACGCTGGGCCCCCATTTGAGCCACGCCGCATGCCGCAGGCAGGCAAGTCTGGGGACCCCGTTCCCAGAATGCCGACAGAATGCGGTTTTGACATCCATTTGCCAAATTTCGTAATCATGAAATGCAGCAATTGCTAACATGATTCGGACAAACTTAAGCATCGCTACAGGTGAGAAGGTCTCATCGTAGTCAACCCCTTGAACTTGTCGAAAACCTTTCACAACAAGTCGAGCTTTGTAGATAGTAACATTACCGTCAGCATCAGTCTTCTTCTTGAAGATTCATTTATTCTCTTTGGCTTGCCGATCATCGAGAAAGTCAAGCAAAGTTAATAATGCTTGCCGATTCATTTATTCTATTTATATGAGTAATATCTTTTATGGTGATGCACCCTCAAGGAGTGGTATATCTTTGCACTATCACTATCTTTTTGTTGAATATTTATGATCACTACAATCGAGATTCAACAAAAATAGACCACTCCTTGAGGGTGCATGACCATAAAAGATATTACTCATATAAATAGAACAACCATTATTCTCTGATTTAAATGAATAACCGTCTCGCATCAAAGAAGATCTAGATATAATGTTCATGCTCAACATTGGCACCAAATAACAATTATTCAAGTCTTAAACTAATCCCGAGGGTAGATGTAGAGGTAGCATGCCGATGGCGATCACATCAACCTTGGAACCATTTCCCACGTGCATCGTCACCTCATCCTTAGCCAATCTTCGTTTAATCCATAGCCCCTGTTTCGAGTTGCAAATATGAGCAACAGAACCAGTATCAAATACCCAGGCGCTACTACGAGCATTAGTAAGGTACACATCAATAACATGTATATCAAATATACCTTTCACTTTGCCAGCCTTCTTATCTGCCAAATACTTGGGGCAGCTCCGCTTCTAGTGGCCAGTCCCTTTGAAGTAGAAGCACTCAGTTTTAGGCTTAGGTCCAGACTTGGGCTTCTTCCCTTGAGCAGCAACTTGCTTGCTGTTCTTCTTGAAGTTCCCCTTTGTTCCTTTGCCCTTTTTCTTGAAACTAGTGGTCTTGTTAACCATCAACACTTGATGCTCTTTCTTGATTTGTACCTCTGCAACCTTTAGCATCGCGAAGAGCTCGAGAATTGTCTTGTCCATCCCTTGCATATTATAGTTCATCACAAAGCCTTTATAGCTTGGTGGCAGTGATTGAAGAACTCTGTCAATGACACTATCATCAGGAAGATTAACTCCCAGCTGAGTCAATTGGTTGTGGTGCCCAGACATTCTGAGTATGTGTTCACTGACAGGACTATTCTCCTCCATTTTGCAGCTATAGAACTTGTTGGAGACTTCATATCTCTCAACTCGGGCATATGCTTGAAATATTAACTTCAACTCCTGGAACATCTCATCTGCTCCATGACGTTGAAAACATCTTTGAAGTCCCGATTCTAAGCTGTAAAGCATGGCACACTGAACTATCGAGTAGTCATCATCTTTGCTCTGCCAGATGTTCATAACGTCTGGAGTTGCTCCTGCAGCGGGTCTTGCACCTAGTGGTGCTTCCAGGACGTAATTCTTCTGTGCAGTAATGAGGATAATCCTCAAGTTACGGACCTAGTCCGTGTAGTTGCAACCATCATGTTTCAACTTAGCTTCTCTAGGAACGCATTAAAATTCAAGGGAATGGTAGCACGGGCCATTGATCTACAACAACATACACATGCAAAAACCAATCAGGTACTAAGTTCATGATAAATTAAAGTTTAATTAATCATATTACTTAAGAACTCCCACTTAGATAGACATCCCTCTAGTCATCTAAATGATCACGTGATCCATATCAACTAAACCATGTGCGATCATCACGTGAGATGGAGTTGTTTTCAATGGTGAACATCTCCATGTTGATCATATCTACTATATGATTCACGTTTGACCTTTCGGTCTCAGTGTTCCGAGGCCATATCTGCATATCCTAGGCTCGTCAAGTTTAACCCGAGTATTCTGCACGTGCAAAACTGGCTTGCACCCGTTGTATGTGAACGTAGAGCTTATCATACCCGATCATCACGTGGTGTCTCGGCATGACGGACTGTAGCAACAGTGCATACTGTCGGTGGGAAACGACACCTATGGGATCACAAGAATCCCTACTACGGTTGCCGGGGCGCAGGGTTGCGAGAAGAGCAGGATTAGTAATCAGCACGAGGATCGTTTAACCAGGTTCGGGCCGCGAGGATGTGTAAAACCCTAGTCCTGCTTTGGTGGATGTATTGAGTGTTCTTGAGCCCTTGAACTAGCTACGGTCGCTGAGTAGTTCCAAAGAGCCGAATCCTTTTCCAGTATGCCATGGGCCTCCTTTTATAGTCGAAAGGGGCTGCCACAGTGGCACACAGGAGGTGGAAAGGCCTACAGTGCTACGAGATTATCGCTCGTATTACAGGACAAGACGCGTTTAATGCGTCGCTGAGGTGTCCCCTTGCTTTATTGGGGACGGGAACGAAGCATGTCCCGTCCGTCGCCGCTCCTCCTCGCTTCGACACACGCCTTGGCCAGCGCTGCATGCGGCGCCATGTAGGCAGGCAAGCAGCTGAGGTGGCGCGGCGGCAGGGTCTTCACGAAGATCTGCATGCCGCCACGCATGCGCTTGTTGATCTGGTCTGGGAGCTGCATGTTGCCACGTGATAATCCCCAAATGCAAGGAATCATCATAGCAATTTCCAAAGGTGGAAGTGATAAGTATGGAGTGTCAAACCCACAAGGAGCTAAAGGTAAGATCAATATTCTCTCAAGCCCTATCTGCCACTGATACGACTCTACGTACACCGAACGTTTGGTTCCAACTAGCAACGAAAAATAAAACTATGTTGTGGGTATGAAGAGGATAACTTTGCATGATATCGGAGAGCTAAAATATAAAAGTAGGTGCTGTTATCATAAAGTTAGAATATATTACTAAATATTATAAATAGCGAGTGCGTAATAGTGGTGGATCGATGTGCGGAATTGTCCTAGGCAATCGTTAACAAGATCGATAGTCGTCATTGCAATTTCATATGAGGGAGAGGCATAAGCTAACATACTTTCTCTACTTGGATCATATGCACTTATGATTGGAACTCTAGCAAGCATCCGCAACTACTAAAGATCATTAAGGTAAAACCCAACCGTAGCATTAAAGCATTAAGTCCTCTTTATTCCCATAGGCAACAATCCCTCTTACTCGGGTTTGTGTTTCAGTCACTCACCAACCCACTATAAGCGAATCATGAACGTATTGCAACACCCTACAGCGGGCATCCCTCACGCTTGCGCGACACGGAGGGCACCATAGGACAGCACCAAAATAAAACATACAACTTGTACCAATCTATATCATCAATCGACCCAAGGACAAAAGATATCTACTCAAAACATCATAGGATGGCAACACATCATTGGATCATAATATGTTGCATAAAGCACCATGTTCAAGTAGGGATTACAGCGGGGTGCGGGAGAGTGGACCGCGTAAAAGAGACGAGGATGATGATGATGGTGATGTTGATGAAGACGATCACCACGGCGATGATTTCTCTCCCGATGGCACTTCCGGCACCACCAAGAGAGAGGAGGAGAGGTTCTCCCCCTTGTGCTTCCTCCTCCATGGCCTCCACCCTCTGGTCCTTGGCCTTCATGGTGATGATGGCCCCTCCGGGGTACTCCTCCATGGCCACCGTTGATGATGTCCCCCTCCGGCAGAGTGCCGAAGAGGGCCTAATTTTTTTTTCTCATGGCTACAGAGGCTTGCGGTGGCGGAACTTCTGATCTAGGTTTCTTTCTCGAAGTTTGGGTATATATGCGAGGTGTTGGCGTTGATTTCACGTCAGGGGGGTTTCCGGGCTGTCCACGAGGCAGGGGGCGCGCCCTAGGGGGGTGGGGGCGCCCCCACCCTCGTGGGCAGCCCGAGACTCTTCTGGCCTACTTCCGGTACTCCGTGGGCTTCTACTGATGCAAAAATGATCTCCGTCAAGTTGCACGTCAATTGGACTCCGTTTGGTTTTCCTTTTTTGCGATACTCTAAAACAAGGAGAAAACAGAAACTGGCACTGGGCTCTAGGTTAATAGGTTAGTCACAAAAATCATATAAAAGTGTATAATAAAGCCCATTAAACATACAAGATAGATAACATAACAGCATGAATACTTCATAAATTATAGATACGTTGGAGACGTATCACCACGCAGGTGCCAGCCAAGCTGGTTGAGCTGGCAGCTGCATGCGAACGACGGTGGAGACTTGCCTAGTGCGGGCTTGGATGTGGCCCTGCTGACGCCCTCGGTGAGGTCCTTGCCGGGTGGCCCGGCAAGGGTCTTGCCGTGGCGCGCTGTCGTCCCCGGCAAGGATCTTGCCGGGGGTCATGTGGCTCACCTCGGCAAGGATCTTGCCGAGGACCGTTGTCTTTTGGTCCTCATATGATCTTGACTATTCCTTGGTCTTGACAAAGATCTACATGCCACCATGGAGGTGCCTCCCGAGCCCTAGTCCTAACGTGGTTGGTTGAGTTGGAACCCGTGGGCTCGAGGGTGGCTCACTCCGCTGGTGTGGGCGAGCTGCCCCGACAGGGGTCTTGTCAGGGCTGCTGAGGCTGTCCCGGCAAGGGTCCTGCCGGGGGAGCCTGCTTCGTCCTTCTGCTTCTTTGTGGTCTCGGCCTTGGCGTTGCTCTGGCTGTCTTGGGCTTCGGTTTTACCTTGGTTCACCTCCCCTGTTCTGCTTGGTGTGCCATGGGCGCGGCTCCGACTGTCCGTGCACATGTAAAGGGGTACAAAGGTGCACCCCTTCTTTTGTACACCGACAGGAGCCCCGGGCCTGGGCCACACATAAGCGCGACACGTTGTTGGGTCAGGCCCAAAACGGTGCGCGGGCAGGAGGGGCGGTTTTTACCGTGGTAATTTTCCGTCTGCTGTGCTTCCCCACGACCCGCTTTGAATGTGCGACGTGGAGGGGTGCGTACGTGACGTGGGCGGCATGCGTGGGGCGGTTTCCGCAGGCATGCGTCACATCGCGATACAGGGGCGGCTCGCGCCTTCCCCATGAAGAGGGAGAGGCGTAAAGGCGCGACCCATTTACTGAATGGGGCTGGGTCGCAGTCTTCAAGGCGTCCACTCCCCACGATCACGGGGTGGGGAAAGGTCGCTTCACCCGTCCCCTCGGTTCTGCATGTTCGCCACGCGTCCTCCATGTGCTTGGGGTGGCGAGCAGTTGAGACGGGAAACCGGGCCGTCGCTGGTTGGGGCAGCGGGTCGGTCTCGATTCCCTGCGCCTCTGGTGGCTGGATTGGCCGAGTGGGGCGACCGAGCCCCTGACCCCGCCCCTTTATAAGGAGAGGGAAGGGGGGATGGCATACTGCATTCTTCTATCTTCTATCTCCTCCTGCTTCTGCTTCTTCCTCTCATCCGCCATGGAGAAGGGGAACCCCGGTCCCTCGACGGTGGCGGCGAGGGCCGCCGCTCGATAGCGCGTCCCTCCTCTTCCTGAGCCCGCGGTGGTGGAGCCGACCACGAGGGGAATAGGGAGGGGGAGAGGCTGCGGGCGAAGCCGTGGCAGAGGTCGTGGTGCTCAGGGAAGAGGAGGAAGGGGCAGCGCGCCGGCCTCGCCCCCGCCAATGATGCCTTTCCCGACGGAGGGCCATGTTGGAGACCAGCCCCGCGAGTTCTTCATCAGGCTACGCCGGCCTCCGCGTCGCTGTCTTCGTCTTCTCGCCCCGTTTGCTCGGGAGATGGAGCGTGACCCACCCTAGACCCTCAGGTTGCACATGAGGGGCTGCGGGAATGGGGGCACGTGGGTCGACGTCGACTTCCCGGCTCCTCGGGTCATGTACCTCCGTCGTGGATGGAAGACGTTCGCTCGCATCCATAGCCTGACGGCGGGGCTCGTCCTCTACTTCAAATTAATGGAGGACGGGTTGCTATCCGTCAAGGTCTTCAGAGACTTTGGAACTCGCCTGAAGTGCTGTGTGGAGAGCTCCTCCGACGGAGACTCCGGCGATGGAAGCTCTTCCTCGAGCGAAAGTGACGAGGAGGACAACGGGGCAGATGACAAGGATGAGTCCGACTAGGCGTCGGACGCCCCGCTCCTGGGCGGGTGCGGCAGCAGCAGCATCTACACCTGGCCGCTCCTCCGGTGGAGTTTTGACGGGGGAGGGGCCAACTCCTTGAACTTCTCGGGGCCGTCTCCTTGGGCAGCTGGCGTTGGGAGGCTGCGGAAGAGGAAGAGGGCGGGCGGCAAGGCCGTCAACTCGGAGTACGCGAATACCGATGTCTTCGTCGCGTGTCCGGCGACCTGCCGCCTTGTCTTCCAGCTCCTTTCCCGGCAGCGTCATCACCGGCCCACCCTTGGGTAGCCACCCGAGGTGTTCTCTTGGTGCTTTCTGCTGCTCGTAGCTCGCCTAGGCGCCCCTTTTTCCCTTTCGCCTCCTTGACCTGCCTCCTGAGGAGAGGGACAAGAAAGGGATTACGGGCATCTCATCTCTATTTTATTTTGTAAGCCTTCAGGCCTTCGTTAAATTTAGAACTTGTAATCCCCTTGCTCATGTTTTTCATTCCGTACGAACTGTACCTGTGTGGGATGTTTTTAATGAAAAAGGTATGTTTTTCGTTCATGGGTGGACCCCGCGACAAGGAGTGAATCCTTGTTACTATTTAAGATAAACGTTTTTCGCCTGGCAACAGGCCTTGTCGTCCCCCTCACTATGCTCGACCATTCTCGCGCCCTTGGCGGAGGCAGGGATGAAGTGGGCTTAGGCTCCTCGTTCTATCTCCTTACCGCCGCGGCTACAACCAAATTCGTGAAGGAAATATGCCCTAGAGGCAATAATAAAGTTATTATTTATTTCCTTATTCTCATGATAAATTTTTATTATTCATGCTAGAATTGTACTAACCGGAAACGTAATACATGTGTGAATACATAGACAAACAGAGTGTCACTAGTATGCCTCTACTTGACTAGCTCGTTGATCAAAGATGGTTATGTTTCCTAGCCATAGACATGAGTTGTCATTTGATTAACTGGATCACACCATTAGGAGAATGATGTGATTGAATTGACCCATTCTATTAGCTTAGCACCCGATCGTTTAGTATGTTGCTATTGCTTTCCTCATGACTTATACATGTTCCTATGACTATGAGATTATGCAACTCCCGTTTACCGGAGGAACACTTTATGTGCTACCAAACGTCACAACGTAATTGGGTGATTATAAAGGTGCTCTACAGGTGTCTCCGAAGGTAATTGTTGGGTTGGCGTATTTCAAGATTAGGATTTGTCACTCCAATTGTCGAAGAGGTATCTCTGGGCCCTCTCGGTAATGCACATCACTTAAGCCTTGCAAGCATTGCAACTAATGAGTTAGTTGCAGGATGATGTATTACGGAACGAGTAAAGAGACTTGCCAGTAACGAGATTGAACTAGGTATTGAGATACCGACGATCGAATCTCGGGCAAGTAACATACCGATGACAAAGGGAACAACTTATGTTGTTATGCGGTCGGACCGATAAAGATGTTCGTAGAATATGTAGGAGCCAATATGAGCATCCAAGTTCCGCTATTGGTTATTGACCGGAGACGTGTCTCGGTCATGTCTACATAGTTCTCGAACCCGTAGGGTCCGCACGCTTAACGTTACGATGATAGTTATATTATGAATTCATATGTTTTGATGTACCGAAGGTTGTTCGAAGTCCTGGATGTGATCACGGACATGACGAGGAGTCTCGAAATGGTCGAGACATGAAGATTGATATATTGGAAGCCTATGTTTGGATATCAGAAGTGTTCCGGGTGAAATCGGGATTTTACCGGAGTACCGGGAGGTTACCGGAACCCCCCGGGAGGTAAATGGGCCTTAGTGGGCCTTTACGGAGAAGAGGAGAGGCGGCCGGGGCTGGGCCGTGCGCCCCTCCTTCCCTTGTCCGAATAGGACAAGGAGAGGGGGCGGCGCCCCCCTTCCTTCTCTCTCTCCTCTTTCCCCCTCCCGAATCCTATTCCAACTAGGAAAGAGGGGAGTCCTACTCCAGGTGGGAGTAGGACTCCTCCTGGCGTGCCCTCTCCTTGGCCGGCCGCACCCCCCCTTGATCCTTTATATACGGGGGCAGGGGGCACCCCAGAGAGACAACAATTGCTCAAGTTGATCTTTTAGCCGTGTGCGATGCCCCCCTCCACCATAGTCCACCTCGATAATACTGTAGCGGTGCTTAGGCGAAGCCCTGCGTCGGTAGAACATCAACATCGTCACCACGCCATCGTGCTGACAAAACTCTCCCTCAACACTCGGCTGGATCGGAGTTCGAGGGACATCATCGGGCTGAACGTGTGCTGAACTTGGAGGTGTCGTACGTTAGGTACTTGATTGGTCGGATCGTGAAAACGTATGACTACATCAACCGTGTTGTGCTAACGCTTCCGCTTTCGGTCTACGAGGGTACGTGGACAGCACTCTCCCCTCTCGTTGCTATGCATCACCATGATCTTGCGTGTGCGTAGGAATTTTTTTGAAATTACTACGTTCCCCAACAGTGGCATCCGAGCCTGGTTTTATGCGTAGATGTCATATGCACGAGTAGAACACAAGTGAGTTGTGGGCGATATAAGTCATACTACTTACCAACATATCATACTTTGGTTCGGCGGTATTGTTGGATGAAGCGGCCCGGACCGACATTATGTGTACGCTTACGCGAGACTGGTTCTACCGACGTGCTTTGCACATAGGTGGCTGGCGGGTGTCAGTTTCTCCAACTTTAGTTGAACCGAGTGTGGCTACGCCCGGTCCTTGCGAAGGTTAAAACAGCACCAACTTGTCAAACTATCGTTGTGATTTTGATGCGTAAGTAAGAACGGTTCTTGCTAAGCCCAGTAGCAGCCACTTAAAATTTGCAACAACAAAATAGAGGACGTCTAACTTGGTTTTGCAGGGCATGTTCTGATGTGATATGGTCAAGACATGATGCTAAATTTTATTGTATGAGATGATCATGTTTTGTAACCGAGTTATCGGCAACTGACAGGAGCCTTACGGTTGTCTCTTTATTGCATAAGATGCAAGCGCCAAATAATTGCTTTACTTTATCGCTATGCGATAGCAATAGTTGCAAGAGCAATAGTTGGCGAGACGACCATGTGACGCCACATTGATATAGATCAAGATGATCGAGATCATGGTTTCATGCCGGTGACGATGGAGATCATGACGATGCTTTGGAGATGGAGATCAAAGGCACAAGATGATGATGGCCATATCATGTCACATATTATGATTGCATGTGATGTTTATCTTTTATACATCTTTTTTGCTTAGTTCGGCGGTAGCTTTATAAGATGATCTCTCACTAAATTATCAAGGTATAAGTGTTCTCCCTGAGTATGCACCATTGCGAAAGTTCTTCGTGCTGAGACACCACGTGATGATCGGGTGTGATAGGCTCTACATTCAAATACAACGGGTGCAAAACAGTTGCACACCCGGAATACTCAGGTTAAACTTGATGAGCCTAGCATATAACAGATATGGCCTCGGAACACTGAGACCGAAAGGTCGAGCGTGAATCATATAGTACATATGATCAACATAGTGATGTTCACCATTGAAACTACTCCATCTCACGTGACGATCGGACATGGTTTAGTTGATATGGATCATGTGATCACTTAGAATATTAGAGGGATGTCTATCCAAGTGGGAGTTCTTAAGTAATATGATTAATTGAACTTAAATTTATCATGAACTTAGTCCTGGTAGTATTAGCATATCTATGTTGTAGATCAATAGCTCGCGTTTTGCTCCCCTGTTTTATTTTGATATGTTCCTAGAGAAAACTGAATTGAAAGATGTTAGTAGCAATGATGCGAACTTGGTCCGTGGTCGGAGGATTAACCTCATTGCTGCACAGAAGTATTATGTCCTTGATGCACCGCTAGGTGACAGACCTATTGCAGGAGCAGATTCAGACGTTATGAACGTTTGACAAAAGCTCGGTATGATGACTACTTGATAGTTTAGTGCACCATGCTTTACGGCTTAGAATCGGGGCTTTAAAGACGTTTTTTGAAACGCCACAGCGCATATGAGATGTTCCAGAAGTTGAAATTAGTATTTCAAACTCATACCCATGTCGAAAGGTATGAGACCTTTCACAAGTACTTTGCCTACAAGATGGAGGAGAATTGCTCAACTAGTGAGCATGTGCTCAGAATGCCTGAGTACTACAATCACTTGAATCGAGTGGGAGTTAATCTTCTAGATAAGATAGTGATTGACAGAGTTCTCTAATCACTATCACCAAGTTACTAGAACTTCGTGATGAAATATAATATGCAAGGGATAACGGAAACGATTCCCAAGCTCTTCGTGATGCTGAAATCAACGAAGGTAGAAATCAAGAAAAGCATCAAGTGTTGATGGTTGACAAGACCACTAGTTTCAAGAAAATGGCAAAGGGAGGAAGAAGGGGAACTTCAAGAAGAACGACAAGCAAGTTCGAGCTCAAGTGAAGAAGCCCAAGTCTGGTCCTAAGCCCGAGACTAAGTGCTTCTACTACAAAGGGACTGGTCACTGGAAGCGGAACTGCCCCAAGTATTTGGCGGATAAGAATGATGGCAAAGTGAACAAAGGTATATTTGATATACAGATTATTGATGTGTATTTTACAAGTGTTCACAGCAACCCCTCGGTATTTGATACTGGTTCAGTTACTAAGAGTAGTAACTCGAAACAAGAGTTGCAGAATGAACAGAGACTAGTTAAGGGTGAAGTGACGATGTGTGTTGGAAGTGGTTCCAAGATTGACATGATCATCATCGCACGCTCCCTACACTTCCGGGATTAGTGTTGAACCTAAATAAGTGTTATTTGGTGTTTGCGTTGAGCATGAATATGATTTGATCATGTTTATTGCAATACGGTTATTCATTTAAGTTAGAGAATAATTGTTGTTCTATTTACATGAATAAAACCTTCTATGGTCATACACCCAATGAAAATGGTTTGTTGGATCTCGATCATGGTGATACACATTTTCATAATATTGAAGCCAAAAGATGCAAAGTTAATAATGATAGTGCAACTTATTTGTGGCACTGCCGTTTAGGTCATATTGGTGTAAAGCGCATGAAGAAACTCCATGCTGATGGACTTTTGGAATCACTTGATTATGGATCACTTGATGCTTGCGAACCATGCCTCATGGGCAAGATGACTAAGACTCCGTTCTTCGGAACAATGGAGCGAGCAACTGACTTATTGGAAATAATACATACTGATGTATGCGGTCCGATGAGTGTTAAGGCTCATGGCAAGTATCGTTATTTTCTGACCTTCATAGATGATTTGAGCAGATATGGGTATATCTACTTGATGAAACACAAGTCTGAAACATTTGAAAAGTTCATATAATTTCAGAGTGAAGTGGAGAATCATTGTAACAAGAAAATAAAAGTTTCTACGATATGATCGCAGAAGTAAAACATTTGAGTTACGAGTTTGGCCTTCAGTTAAAACAATGTGAAATAGTTTCACTACTCACGCCACCTGGAACACCACAGTGTAACGGTGTGTCCGAACGTCATAACCGTACTTTATTACATATGGTGCGATCTATGATGTCTCTTACCGATCTACCACTATCGTTTTGGGGTTATGCATTAGAGACAGCTGCATTCACGTTAAATAGGGCACCGTCTAAATCCGTTGAGACGACACCGTATGAACTATGGTTTGGCAAGAAACCTAAGCTGTCATTTGTTAAAGTTTGAGGTTGCAATGCTTATGTGAAAAGTTTCAACCTGATAAGCTCAAAACCCAAATCGGATAAGTGCGTCTTCATAGGATACCTAAAAGAAAATGTTGGGTACACCTTCTATCACAGATCCGAAGGCAAGATATTTGTTGCTGAGAATGGATCCTTTCTAGAGAAGGAGTTTCTCTCGAAAGAAGTGAGTGGGAGGAAAGTTGAACTTGATGAGGTAACTATACATGCTCCCTTATTGGAAAGTAGTTCATCACAGAAATCTGTTCCTGTGACTACTACACCAATTAGTGAGGAAGCTAATGATGATGATCATGTAACTTCAGATCAAGTTACTACCGAACCTCGTAGGTAAACCAGAGTGAGATCCACACAAGAGTGGTACGGTAATCCTGTTCAGGAGGTCATGTTACTTGACCATGACGAACCTACGAACTATGAGGAAGCGATGATGAGCCCAGATTCCGCGAAATGGTTTGAGGCCATGAAATCTGAGATAGGATCCATGTATGAGAACAAAGTGTGGACTTTGGTTGACTTGCCCGATGATCGGCAAGTCATAGAAAATAAATGGATCATCAAGAGGAAGACAGACGCTGATAGTAGTGTTGCTCTCTACAAAGCTAGAATTGTCGCAAAAGGTTTTCGACAACTTCAAGGTGTTGGCTACGATGAGGTTTTCTCCCTCGTATCTATGCTTAAGTCTATCCGAATCATGTTAGCAATTGCCGCATTTTATGAAATCTGGCAAATGGATAAACAAAACTGCATTCCTTAATGGATTTATTAAAGAAGATTTGTATATGATGCAACCAGAAAGTTTTTGTCGATCCTAAAGGTGTTAACAAAATATGCAAGCTCCAGCGATCCATCTATGGACTGGTGCAAGCATCTCGGAGTTGGAATATACTCTTTGATAAGTTGATCAAAGCATAGAGTTTTATACAGACTTGCGGTGAAGCCTGTATTTACAAGAAAGTGAGTGGGAGCACTACAGCATTTCTGATAAGTATATGTGAATGACATATTGTTGATTGGAAATGATGTAGAATTATTCTGCAAAGCATAAAGGAGTGTTTGAAAGGAGTTTTTCAAAGAAAGACCTTGGTGAAGCTGCTTACATATTGAGCATCAAGATCTATAGAGATAGATCAAGACGCTTGATAAGTTTTTTCAATTAGTACATACCTTGACAATATTTTGAAGTATTTCAAAATGGAACAGTCAAAGAAAGAGTTCTTGCCTATGTTACAAGGTGTGAAATTGAGTAAGACTCAAATCCCGACCACGGCAGAAGAAAGAAAGAGAATGAAAGTCATTCCCTATGCCTCAGCCATAGGTTCTATAAAGTATGCCATGTTGTGTACCAGATCTATTGTATACCCTACACTGATTTTGGCACGGGAGTACAATAGTGATCTAGGAGTAGATCACTGGACAGCGGTCAAAATTATCCTTAGTGGAATAAGGATATGTTTCTTAATTATGGAGGTGACAAAAGGTTCGTCGTAAAAGGGTTACGTCGATACAAGTTTTGGCACTGATCCAGATGACCCTAAGTCTTCATCTAGATACATATTGAAAGTGGGAGCAATTAGCTAAAGTAGCTCCGTGCAGAGCATTGAAGACATAGAAATTTGCAAAATACATACGGATCTGAATATGGCAGACCCGTTGACTAAACTTATCTCACAAGCAAAACATGACCACACCTTAGTACTCTTTGGGTGTTAATCACATAGCGATGTGAACTAGATTATTGACTCTAGTAAACCCTTTGGGTGTTGGTCACATGATGATGTGAACTATGGGTGTTAATCACATGGTGATGTGAACTATTGGTGTTAAATCACATGGCGATGTGAAGTAGATTATTGACTCTAGTGCAAGTGGGAGACTGAAGGAAATATGCCCTAGAGGCAATAATAAAGTTAATATTTATTTCCTTATTCTCATGATAAATGTTTATTATTCATGCTAGAATTGTATTAACCGGAAACGTAATACATGTGTGAATACATAGACAAACAGAGTGTCCCTAGTATGCCTCTACTTGACTAGCTTGTTGATCAAAGATGGTTATGTTTCCTAGCCATAGACATGAGTTGTCATTTGATTAACGGGATCACACCATTAGGACAATGATCTGATTGACTTGACCCATTCCGTTAGCTTAGCACCCGATCGTTTAGTATGTTGCTATTGCTTTCTTCATGACTTATACATGTTCCTATGACTATGAGATTATGCAACTCCCGTTTACCGGAGGAACACTTTGTGTGCTACCAAACGTCACAACGTAACTGGGTGATTATAAAGGTGCTCTACAGGTGTCTCCGAAGGTACTTGTTGGGTTGGCGTATTTCGATATTAGAATTTGTCACTCCAATTATTGGAGAGGTATCTCTGGGCCCTCTCGGTAATGCACATCACTTAAGCCTTGCAAGCATTGCAACTAATGAGTTAGTTGCGGGATGATGTATTACAGAAAGAATAAAGAGACTTGCCGGTAACGAGATTGAACTAGGTATTGAGATATCGACGATCGAATCTCGGGCAAGTAACACACCGATGACAAAGGGAACAATGTATGTTGTTATGCGGTCTGACCGATGAAGATCTTCGTAGAATATGAGGGAGCCAATATGAGCATCCAGGTTCCGCTATTGGTTATTGACCGGAGACGTGTCTCGGTCATGTCTACATAGTTCTCAAACCCGTAGGGTCCGCACGCTTAGCGTTATGATGACAGTTATATTATGTGTTTATATGTTTTGATGTACCGAAGGTTTTTTCGGAGTCCCGGATGTGATCACGGACATGACGAGGAGTCTCGAAATGGTCGAGACATGAAGATTGATATATTGGAAGCCTATGTTTGGATATCAGAAGTGTTCCGGGTGAAATCGGGATTTTACCGGAGTACCGGGATGTTATCGGAACCCCCCGGGAGGTAAATGCGCCTTAGTGGGCCTTTACGGAGAAGAGGAGAGGCGGCAAGGGCTGGGCCGCGCGCCCCTCCCCCCTAGTCCGAATAGGACAAGGAAAGGGGGGCGGCGCCCCCCTTCCTTCTCTCTCTCCTCTTTCCCCCTCCTGAATCCTATTCCAACTAGGAAAGGGGGGGAGTCCTACTCCCGGTGGGAGTAGGACTCCTCCTGGCGCGCCCTCTCCCTGGCCGGCCGCACCCCCCTTGCTCCTTTATATACGGGGGCAGGGGGCACCCCAGAGAGACAACAATTGATCAAGTTGATCTTTTAGCCGTGTGCAGTGCCCCCCTCCACCATAGTCCACCTCGATAATATTGTAGCGGTGTTTAGGCAAAGCCCTGCGTCGGTAGACCATCAACATCATCACCACACCGTCGTGCTGACGAAACTCTCCCTCAACACTCGGCTGGATCGGAGTTCGAGGGACGTCATCGGGCTGAACGTGTGTTGAACTTGGAGGTGTCGTACGTTCGGTACTTGATCGGTCGGATCGTGAAAACGTATGACTACATCAACCGCGTTGTGCTAATGCTTCCGCTTTCGGTCTACGAGGGTACCTGGACAACACTCTCCCCTCTCGTTGCTATGCATCACCATGATCTTGCGTGTGCGTAGGATTTTTTTTGAAATTACTACGTTCCCCAACAATTCAGACCCAGGAGATAATCCTTAGGTATCGGAAAAAGGGGAGCACGGTAGCCTGGAGATAAAACGAAGTTTCACATGTCCCAATTTCATACCAAAATTCATGACAGAGGATGAAATACTTATGTGGATCTGCAGCCCCCAGCAATCTTGTCTTGCCGCGGTTGGATCCTTGTACTTGCAGCCCCTAGCAACTCTGGTTTGCCAGGGTCGAGATGCCGGTCCGTTCCCTTTCTTCCAAGTAGCTCAGCAGAAGTGCCCATGTGCCCTACGAACCAAAGGAGGGTAGAAAAGAATAGAGAGACACGCACTCGACCTCTAGGCAAGGGGTTAGTTGCCGCTAAGCACTATCAACCCTAACCAAGGAAGAGACTCCACCTAGCATGCATGCTATAACTTAGGGCGCCAACGCTTCATTTATTTGTGCTCAGGGTCTGTGCCTGGCTTTGTACAAAGGGTTACATGCCTTGTCGGCAAGGCTTGTACAAAAGTTCGCTTGTTGGGGGGCTCGGCAAGCCGCGCCTTATGGGTAAAACTTGCGAAGATGCTCGATGTTCCAGGAGTTGCTCACTGGAACAGCATCTTCGGTCTCCGGGCGGACTACGCCAGCCTGGTGACTCGTATTACCCGATAAGGGCCTTCCCACTTGGGTGTCAACTTGTTGGAATTCTTGGCCGACTGAACGCGCTGAAGAACAAGGTCGCCTTCCTCAAAGCTTCAGGCATGAACCTTGCGGCTATGGTCGCAGCGCAAGGCTTGCTGGTAGCGTGCTGCTCTCACAGCCGCCCGAAGACGATCTTCCTCAAGGAGTGTCGCGTCATCTTGCCGCAACTGCATGCTCTTGCTCAAGCTCATCATAAGCGAGCACTCGAGGTGACCCATATATGAGTTCCGTGGGGAGTGTTGGAAATATGCCCTAGAGGCAATAATAAAATGGTTATTATTGTATTTCCTTGTTCATGATAATTGTCTATTGTTCATGCTATAATTGTATTAACTGGAAACCGTAATACATGTGTGAATACATAGACCACAACATGTCCCTAGTGAGCCTCTAGTTGACTAGCTCGTTGATCAATAGATGGTTATGGTTTCCTGACCATGGACATTGGATGTCATTGATAACGGGTACACATCATTAGGAGAATGATGTGATGGACAAGGCCCAATCCTAAGCATAGCACAAGATCGTGTAGTTCGTTTGCTAAGAGCTTTTCTAATGTCAAGTATCATTTCCTTAGACCATGAGATTGTGCAACTCCCGGATACCGTAGGAATGCTTTGGGTGTACCAAACGTCACAACATAACTGGGTGGCTATAAAGGTGCACTACAGGTATCTCCGAAAGTGTCTGTTGGGTTGGCACGAATCAAGACTAGGATTTGTCACTCCGTATGACGGGGAGGTATATCTGGGCCCACTCAGTAATGCATCATCATAATGAGCTCAATGTGACTAATGAGTTAGCCACGGGATCATGCATTACGGAACGAGTAAAGAGACTTGCCGGTAATGAGATTGAACGAGGTATTGGGATACCGACGATTGAATCTCGGGCAAGTAACATATCGATGGACAAAGGGAATTGTATACGGGGTTGATTGAATCCCCGACATCGTGGTTCATCCGATGAGATCAACGTGGAACATGTGGGAGCCAATATGGGTATCTAGATCCCGCTATTGGTTATTGGCCGGAGAGGTGTCTCGGTCATGTATGCATGGTTCCCGAACCCGTAGGGTCTACACACTTAAGGTTCGGTGACGCTAGAGTTGTTATGGGAAATAGTATGTGGTTACCGAAGGTAGTTCAGAGTCCCGGATGAGATCCCGGACGTCACGAGGAGTTCCAGAATGGTCCGGCGGTGAAGATTTATATATTGGACGAAGGGTATTGGAGTCCGGAAGTGTTCTGGGGGTACCAGACTATGGCCAGCATGACCGAAAGGTGTTTCGGGAGACCCGGCAAATGTTGGAGGGCCTCATGGGCCAAAGGGGAAGGGGCAAACCAGCCCACTAAGGGGTGGTGCGCCCCCCACACCCTTTACCATGTTACTTGGGAGGTGGGGCGCCTCCACGTGGCTTGGGAGGCAAGCCTCCACCTACTTGGCTTGGGGGGCAAGTCTCCCTAGGATTTTCCCTAGGGAGATCCAATCTGCTTGGCTGCCGCCCCTAGGGGAAACCCTAGGGTGCCTCCCCCTATCCCCTTGCCCCTATATATAGTGGAGGTGTGGAAGGGCAGCCGCACCCCTTCCCTGGTGCAGCCCCTCCCTCCTCCAACTCTTCCTTCTCCTCCGTAGAGCATGGCGAAGCCCTGCAGGAATACCACAAGCTCCACCACCACGCCGTCATGCTGCCAGAGTTCTCCCTCAACTTCTCCTCTCCCCTTGCTGGATGAAGGAGGAGACTTCCCCGGGCTGTACGTGTGTTGAACACGGAGGCACCGTCCGTTCGGCGCTAGATCGGATCTTCCGCGATTTGAATCGCCGCGAGTACGACTCCATCAACCGCGTTCTTGTAACGCTTCCGCTTAGCGATCTTCAAGGGTATGAAGATGCACTCCCTCACTCTCGTTGCTAGCATCTCCTAGATTTATCTTGGTGACACGTAGGAAAATTTTGAATTATTGCTACGTTCCCCAACAGTGTCATCATGAGCTAGGTCTATGCGTAGATTCTATGCACGAGTAGAACACAAAGTAGTTGTGGGCGATGATTTGTTCAATTTGCTTGCCATTACTAGTCTTATCTTGATTCGGCGGCATTGTGGGATGAAGCGGCCCGGACCGACTTTACACATACACTTACGTGAGACAGGTTCCATCGACTGACATGCACTTGATGCATAAGATGGCTAGCGGGTGTCTGTCTCTCCCACTTTAGTCGGATCGGATTCGATGAAGAGGGTCCTTATGAACGGTAAATAGCAATTGGCATATCACCGTTGTGGTTTTTGCGTAGGTAAGAAACGTTCTTGCTAGAAACCCATAGCAGCCACATAAAACATGCAACAAAAATAAGAGGACGTCTAACTTGTTTTTGCAGGGTATGCTATGTGATGTGATATGGCTAAAAGGATGTGATGAATTTTATATATGTGATGTGTGAGATTGATCATGTTCTTGTAATAGGAATCACGACTTGCATGTCGATGAGTATGACAACCGGCAGGAGCCATAGGAGTTGTCTTAATTTATTGTATGACCTACGTGTCAATGAAAAATGCCATGTAAATTACTTTACTTTATTGCTAACCGTTAGCCATAGTAGGAGAAGTAATAGTTGGCGAGACAACTTCATGAAGACACGATGATGGAGATCATGATGATGGAGATCATGGTGTCATGCCGGTGATGAAGGTGATCATGTCGCGCCTGGAAGATGGAGATCAAAAAGGCACAAGATGATATTGGCCATATCATGTCACTTTATGATTTGCATGTGATGTTTGTCATGTTTACATCTTATTTGCTTAGAATGACGGTAGCATAAATAAGATGATCCCTCGCTAAAATTTCAAGAAAGTGTTCCCCCTAACTGTGCACCATTGCGAAGGTTCGTTGTTTCGAAGCACCATGTGATGATCGGGTGTGATAGATTCTAACATTCGCATACACCGTGTGTAAGCCAGATTTACACATGCGAAACGCTTAGGTTGACTTGACGAGCCTAGCATGTACAGACATGGCCTCGGAACACAAGAGACCGAAAGGTCGAACATGAGTCGTACAGTAGATACGATCAACATGAAAATGTTCACCGATGATGACTAGTCTGTCTCACGTGATGATCGGACACGGCCTAGTTGACTCAGATCATGTATCACTTAGATGACTAGAGGGATGTCTATCTAAGTGGGAGTTCATTAAATAATCAGATGAACTTAATTATCATGAACATAGTCAAAAGGTCTTTGCAAATTATGTAGTAGCTTACGCTTTAGTTCTACTGTTTTAGATATGTTCCTAGAGAAAATTTAGTTGAAAGTTGATAGTAGCAATTATGCGGACTGGGTTCGTAAACTGAGGATTGTCCTCATTGCTGCGCAGAAGGATTATGTCCTTAATGCACTGCTCAGTGTGCTGAACCTCGAGCGTTGTTTGTGGATGTTGCGAACATCTGACATACACGTTTTGATGAATACGTGATAGTTCAGTGCGTAATGTTAAACGGTTTAGAATTGAGGCGCCGAAGACATTTTTTGAAATGTCGCAGAACATATGAGATGTTCCGAGAACTGAAATTGGGATTTCAGGCTCGTGCCCATGTCAAGAGGTATGAGACCTCCGACAAGTTTCTTAGCCTGCAAACTAAGGGAGAAAAGCTCAATAGTTGAGCATGTGCTCAGATTGCCTGAGTACTACAATCGCTTGAATCGAGTGGGAGTTAATCATCCAGATGAGATAGTGATGGTTCTCCAAAGTCACTGCCACCAAGCTACTAGAGCTTCATGAAGAACTATAACATATCAGGGACAGATATGATGATCCTTGAGCTATTCGCGATGTTTGACACTGCGAAAGTAGAAATCAAGTAGGAGCATCAATTGTTGATGGTTAGTAAAACCACTAGTTTCAAGAAGGGCAAGAAAGGGATACTTCATGAAATGACAAATCAGTTTTTGCTCTAGTGAAGAAACCCAAGGTTGAACCCAAACCCGAGACTAAGTGCTTCTATAATAAAGGGAACGGTCACTGAAGCAGAACTACCCTAGATACTTGGTAGATGAGAAGGCTGGCAAGGTCGACAGAAGTATGTTGGATATACATGAGTACTTTACTAATACTCCTAGTAGCACCAGGGTATTAGATACCGGTTCGGTTGCTAAGTGTTAGTAACTCAAAATAAAAGGCTACAGAATAAACGGAAATTAGCCAAAGGTGAGACGACGATATGTGTTGGAAGTGTTTCCAAGGTTGATGTGATCAAACATCGCACGCTCCGTCTACCATCGGGATTGGTGTTAAACCTAAATAATTGTTATTTGGTGTTTGCATTGAGAATAGACATGATTGGATTATGTTTATCGCAATACGGTTATTCATTTAAGGAGAATAATGGTTGCTCTGTTTATTTGAATAATACCTTCAATGGTCTTGCACCTAAAATGAATGGTTTATTGAATCTTGATCATAGTGATACACATGTTCATGCCAAAAGATATAAGATAGTAATGATAGTACCACATACTTGTGGCACTGCAATTTGAGTCGTATTGGTATAAAACGCATGAAGAAGCTCCATGTTGATGGATCTTTGGACTCACTCGTTTTTTAAAAGATTGAGACATGCGAACCATGTCTGTTGGAATATATGCATGAAGAAACTCCATACAGATGGATCGTTTGGACTCACTTGATTTTGAATCACTTGAGACATGCAAATCATACCACATGGGCAAGATGACAGAAAGGCCTCGTTTTCAGTAAGATGGAACAAGAAAGCAACTTGTTGGAAGTAATACATTTTGATGTGTGCAGTCCAATGAGTGCTGAGGCACGCAGTGGATATCGTTATGTTCTTACTTCACAGATGATTTGAGTAGATGCTAAGTATATTTACTTGATGAAACACAAGTCTGAATTATTGAAAGGTTCAAGTAATTTCAGAGTGAAGTTGAAGATCATCGTGACAAGAGGATAAAATGTCTATGATATGATCATAGAGATGAATATCTGAGTTATGAGTTTGGCACACAATTAAGACATTGTGGAAATTGTTTCACGACTAATACCACATGGAACACCATAGTGTGATGGTGTGTCCGAACATCATAGCTGCACCCTATTGGATGTGGTGCATACCATGATGTCTCTTATCGAATTACCACTATCGTCTATGGGTTAGGCATTAGAGACAATTGCATTCGCTTTATATAGGGCACCACGCAATTCTGTTGAGTCGACACCGTATGAACTATGGTTTAGAGAAACCTGAGTTGTCGTTTCTTAAAAAGTTTGGGGCTGCGACGCTTATGTGAAAAAGTTTCAGGCTGATAAGCTCGAACCCAAAGCGGATAAATGCATCTTCATAGGACACCCAAAACAGTTGGGTATACCTCCTGTCTCAGATCTGAAAGCAATAGGGATTGTTTCTAGAATCGGGTCCTTTCTCGAGGAAAAGTTTCTCTCGACATAATTGAGTGGGAGTATGGTGGAGACTTGATGAGGTTATTGAACCGTCACTTCAACTAGTGTGTGTAGCAGGGCACAGGAAGTTGTTCCTGTGGCACCTACAACAATTGAAGTGGAAGCTTATGAAAGTGATCATGAAACTTCGGATCAAGTCACTACCAAACCTCATAGGACGACAAGGATGCGTACTGCTTCAGAGTGGTACGTAATCCTGTCTTGGAAGTCATGTTGCTAGACAACAATGAACCTACGAGCTATGGAGAAGTGATGGTGGGCCCGGATTCCAAAAATGGCTCGAGGCCATAAAATCCGAGAGAGGATCCATGTATGAAAACAAAGTGTAGACTTTGGAAGAACTACTTGAAGGTCGTAAGGCTATTGGGTACATACGGATTTTAAAAGGAAGACGGACAATGATGGTAAGTATCACCATTAAGAAAGCTCGACTTGTCGTTAGGATGTTTTCCGACAAGTTCAAGGAGTTGACTACGATGATACTTTCTCACTCGTAGCGATGCTAAGAGTCTGTTGGAATTATATTAGCAATTATTGCATTATTTATGAAATCTTGCAGATAGGATGTCAAAACATTGTTTCCTCGACGATTTTCTTAAGGAAAGGTTGTATGTGATAAAACCAGAAGTTTTTGACAATCCTGAAAGATGCTAACAAGTATGCAAAGCTCCAGCAACTGTTCTAAGGACTGGAGTAAGCATCTCGGAGTTGGAATGTACGCTTTGATGAGATGATCAAAGATTTTGGGTTTATACAAAGTTTATGGGAAACTTGTATTTCCAAAGAAGTGAGTGGGAGCACTATATAATTTTTGATGAGTATATGTTGTTAACATATTGTTGATCAGAAATGATGTAGAATTTTTGGAAAGCATACAGGGTTATTTGAAAAGTGTTTTTCAATGGAAAACCTGCATTAAGCTACTTGAACATTGAGCATCAAGATCTATAAGGATAGATAAAAAACGCTTAATAGTACTTTCAAATGAATACATACCGTGACAAGATTTTGATGGAGTTCAAAATATATCAGCAAAGAAGGAGTTCTTGGCTGTGTTACAAGGTGTGAGTGTTGAGTAAGACTCAAGACCTGACCACGGCAGAAGAGAGAGAAAGGACGAAGGTCGACCCCTATGCTTTAGACGTAGGCTCTACAGTATGCTATGTTGTGTACCGCACCTGAAGTGTGCCTTGCCATGAGTCAGTCAAGGGGTACAAGGGTGATCCAGGAATGGATCACATGACAGCGGTCGAACTTATCCTTAGTAACTAGTGGACTAAGGAATTTTCTTGATTATGGAGGTGGTAAAAGAGTTCGTCGTAAAGGGTTACGTCGATGCAAACTTTGACACTAATCCAGATGACTCTAAGTAGTAAACCGGATTCATATAGTAGAGCAGTTATTTGGAATAGCTCCAAGTAGTGCGTGGTAGCTGCATCTACAAGATGACATAGAGATTTTTAAAGCACACACGGATCTGAAAGGTTCAGACCCGTTCACTAATAACCTCTCTCACAAGCGAGATATGAACAAACCCCATGGGTGTTGGATTCATTACAATCACATAGTGATGTGAACCAGATTATTGACTCTAGTGCAAGTGGGAGACTGTTGGAAATACGCCCTAGAGGCAATAATAAAATGGTTATTATTGTATTTCCTTGTTCATGATAATTGTCTATTGTTCATGCTATAATTGTATTAACTAGAAACCGTAATACATGTGTGAATACATAGACCACAACATGTCCCTAGTGAGCCTCTAGTTGACTAGCTCGTTGATCAATAGATGGTTATGGTTTCCTGACCATGGACATTGGATGTCATTGATAACGGGATCACATCATTAGGAGAATGATGTGATGGACAAGACCCAATCTTAAGCATAGCACAAGATCGTGTAGTTCGTTTGCTAAGAGCTTTTCTAATGTCAAGTATCATTTACTTAGACCATGAGATTGTGCAACTCCCGGATACCGTAGGAATGCTTTGGGTGTACCAAACGTCACAACGTAACTGGGTGGCTATAAAGGTGCACTACAGGTATCTCCGAAAGTGTCTGTTGGGTTGGCACGAATCGAGACTGGGATTTGTCACTCCGTATGACGGGGAGGTATCTCTGGGCCCA
Organism: Aegilops umbellulata; assembly: GCA_032464435.1. Classification (NCBI taxonomy): domain Eukaryota; kingdom Viridiplantae; phylum Streptophyta; class Magnoliopsida; order Poales; family Poaceae; genus Aegilops; species Aegilops umbellulata. Next base: position 229,256,692 of record CP136055.1, on the reverse strand, counting down.
CTCGGTAATGCATCATCATAATGAGCTCAATGTGACTAATGAGTTAGCCACGGGATCATGCTTTACGGAACGAGTAAAGAGACTTGCCGGTAACGAGATTGAACGAGGTATTGGGATACCGACGATTGAATCTCGGGCAAGTAACATACCGATGGACAAAGGGAATTGTATACGGGATTGATTGAATCCCCGACATCGTGGTTCATCCGATGAGATTATCATGGAACATGTGGGAGCCAATATGGGTATCCAGATCCCGCTATTGGTTATTGGCCGGAGAGGTGTCTCGGTCATGTCTGCATGGTTCCCGAACCCGTAGGGTCTACACACTTAAGGTTCGGTGACGCTAGAGTTGTTATGGGAAATAGTATGTGGTTACCGAAGGTAGTTCGGAGTCCCGGATGAGATCCCGGACGTCACGAGGAGTTCTGGAATGGTCCGGCGGTGAAGATTGATATATTGGACGAAGGGTATTGGAGTCCGGAAGTGTTCTGGGGGTACCACGCTATGGCCAGCATGACCGAAAGGTGTTTCGGGAGCACCGGCAAGTGTTTTTTTTTGCGGGGGAGCCCCGGCAAGTGTTGGACGGCCTCATGGGCCAAAGGGGAAGGGGCAAACCAGCCCACTAAGGGGTGGTGCGCCCCCCACACCCTTTCCCACGTTACTTGGGGAGGTGGGGCGCCTCCACCTGGCTTGGGAGGCAAGCCTCCACCTGCTTGGCTTGGGGGGGCAAGTCTCCCTAGGATTTTCCCTAGGGAGATCCAATCTGCTTGGCCGCCGCCCCTAGGGGAAACCCTATGGTGCCTCCCCCTCTCCCCTTGCCCCTATATATAGTGGAGGGGGGAGGGCAGCCGCACCCCTTCCCTGGTGCAGCCCCTCCCTCCTCCAACTCTTCCTTCTCCTCCGTAGAGCTTGGCGAAGCCCTGCAGGAATACCACCACGCCGTCGTGCTGCCGGAGTTCTCCCTCAACTTCTCCTCTCCCCTTTCTAGATCAAGAAGGAGGAGACGTACCCGGGCTGTACGTGTGTTGAATGCGGAGGCGCCGTCCTTTCGGCGCTAGATCGGATCTTCCGCGATTTGAATCGCCGCGAGTACGACTCCATTAACCGCGTTCTTGTAATGCTTCCGCTTAGCGATCTTCAAGGGTATGAAGATGCACTCCCTCTCTCTCGTTTCTAGCATCTCCTAGATTGATCTTGGTGACACGTAGGAAAATTTTGAATTATTGCTACGTTCCCCAAGAGGGAGAACTGCCTTCGCCCCATATACTAGGGAAAAGGGTGTCTGACCGGTGGCTCGATTTGGCGTCGTCTTGATCGACTAAAGAACCACCGACAACTCATCCATCCAGCGCCTTCCGCTCTTGTGCAGCCTGTCAAAGGTCTTCGTTCTCAGGCCTCGCAACACTTCAGCATTCGCCCTCTCTGCTTGGCCGTTGCTCCGGGGGTGTGCCACGGAGCAAAACAGACCTTGCTGCCGAGGTCTTGAATGTAATACATGAAGGTGTGGCTCGTGAACTGCGTGCCGTTGTCGGTGATAATTCTGCTTGGTACACCGAAGCGGCATACCAGTCCCTTGAAGAACTTGACGGCTGACTGTGCTGTCACCTTTCTCGCTGCTTCCACTTCCGGCCACTTTGCGAACTTGTCGATTGCAACGTACAAGTACTCAAAGCCCCTGAAGGCATGGGGGAAGGGGCCCAGTATATCGATCCCCCAGACTGAGAATGGCCAGGAGAGAGGGATTGTTTGAAGGGCTTGAGCTGGTTGATGAAGCTTCTTTGAATGGAACTAACACGCTTCACACTTGGTTACTAGTGTCGTCGCATCCTGGAGGGCGGTGGGCCAGAAGAAACCTTGCCGGAACGCCTTGCCGGCAAGGGCCCTCGACCCTATGTGGGAGCCACATATGCCTCCATGTATCTCTGCCAACAGCTCCAGTCCTTCCTCCCAGGGGATGCACATCAATTTCACACCTTCGGCCTCCTCCTATACAGGACGTCATTGACGAACTGGTATAGGGCAGACCGACGGGCTACTTTTTCCGCTTCTTCCTGCTCCTCAGGAAGCTCCCCTGTCTGGAGGAATCGGACGGTATGCTGCGCCCATGCCGGAGCCTGGGGCTCGACAGCAAGGACCAAAGGCATATCTTCTGCCATGGGAGCGGTTGTCTCCACGGCCAGGGCTTGCGCCCTGGCGGAGCCAGCTGCTCTTTGGTAGGCTCAGTGTGCACGGCAACATCCTTGCCGGCAGTCCCAAGGGGCTCGGTGGGAAGGTACTTGCCGGGACCTGATTTCCTTCGCTTGTTCTGCCCCATTGATGGTTCGACGGATGGCTGAGTTAACCGGAGCAAAAAGGTACCTGGTTCCACATGTAGCTTGAATGCAGCACGCTTCGACAGGTAATCGGCGATGTCGTTCTCCACTCGGGGAACGTGCTCCGCTTGGATACCGTCAAAGAGCTCCTCCAGCTTCCTCACTTCATCTACGTAGGCCTCCATCAATCTCTAGTAATCCTTGTTGACTTGTCTAACGACAAGCTGCGAGTCACCCCTGACGATGAGCTTCTTTACCCCGAGGTCTGTTGCGATCCTGAGACCGGCAAGCAGCCCCTCGTACTCCGCAGTGTTGTTTGTGGACATCTCCCTGGGAAAGTGCATCTCGATCACGTACTTGAGGTGCTCTCCGGTGGGTGCGACAAGCAGCACACCGGCACCGGCGCCTTGCAGCGAGAAAGCCCCGTCAAAGTACATGATCCAGTCGCGGTCCGCTTCCTTGCCGGGGAGAGCGGTCTCTTGGATTTCTTCGTCAGGTGTTGAGGTCCATTCCGCAATGAACTCCGTCAAGATTCTGCTCTGGATTGTTGAGGTACTTTCAAACTTCAACCCAAAGCTCGACAACTCCAAGGCCCATTCCACAATCCTTCCGGTTGCATCTGGGTTGTGCAGTATCCGTTGTAGAGGGAGGCGGGTGACGACAGTGATCTCGTGGGCTTGGAAGTAATGATGCAGCTTCCTCGAGGCCATAAGGAGGCCGAAGAGCAATTTCTTCACACCGGAGTACCTCAACCTAGCCCCCTGCAAGAGGGAGCTGACAAAGTAAGCCGGGTGCTGCATCATCTTCTTCTTCTGCACCACTTCGCTTGACTGTGCGGGCGTTGCCCCTGATGGCGTCAGACTCTGCCGGGGGCCTTGCCTTGCCGGCACCAGGTCCTACCGGGGGAATCTTTGGCTCGCCGTCCGTTGGTTCTGTCGTTGCCACTGCCTCCTCGTCGACCTCCCTCTATGCCACCAGTGCGGCGTTGACCACTTGATTTGTTGCCGCTAGATACAGCAGCAAAGGTTCTTGTGGTTTAGGCGCAACCAGTATTGGCGTGGAGGAAAGGTATTTCTTCAGATCCTGCAACGCCGCCTCGGCTTCTGGGGTCCACTCCATCGGGCCTGCCTTCTTCAAGATTTTGAAGAAGGGAAGGGCGCGCTCGGCGAACTTGGAGATGAATCGGCTCATGGCGGCGACGCAACCGGTGAGCCAACGCACATCATTGATCCGCTTGGGAACCTCAGTCTGTTCAATAGCCTTGATTTTGTCTGGGTTTGCCTCGATCCCGCGCTGCGACACAAAGAATCCGAGAAGCTTGCCGGACAGAACGCCGAAGACACACTTCTCAGGGTTCAGCTTAAGGTTGATCTTGTGCAGGTTGGCAAATGTCTCTTCCAGATCTTGCACTAGAGTTGCCTCATCCTTGGTTTTGACCATTATGTCATCCATGTATGCTTCCATATTTCTATGGAGCTGGGGTTCAAAACCAATTTGGATTGCTCTTGCAAACGTCGAGCCATCACTCTTCAACTCGAAAGGCATCCGTAAAAAGCAATACGTACCACATGGGGTGATGAATGGTGTCTTCTCTTCATCCTCTCTTGTCAGGAAGATTTGGTGGTAGCCCGAGTAGGCATCAAGGAATGACAACAGATCACACCCGACCGTGGAGTCAACAATCTGGTCGATGCGCGGCAACGGGAAGGGGTCCTTAGGACAAGCCTTATTGATACCTGTGTAGTCAATACACAGCCTCCACTTCCCATTTGCCTTGCGCACCACTACCGGATTGGCCAACCACATCGGGTGGAGCACTCCTCTCACCAAACCTGCTGCTTCCAACTTCCTGATCTCCTATGTGATGAACTCCTGCCTCTCCAGATCCTGCTTTCTGACCTTCTGCTTGACGGGCCGCGCATGAGGGCAGACAACTAGGTGGTGCTCAATCACCACCCTGGGAACACCGGGGATGTCGGATGCTTGCCATGCAAACATGTCGATATTTGCCCGCAGGAAGGTGACGAGCGCGCCTTCCTATTTGCTGTCGAGGGTGGAGCCTATGGTGAAGGCCCCTCCCGTGCCATCCTCCCTGACCGACACCTTCTTGGTCTGTGGTGGCTCAGCTCTGGGTCTCTTGCTCTTGTCAGTAGAGCTCTCTGGCACGTCCTCAACGGTAGGGCAACACTCCGAGGATGTGCTTGCCGGAGTGGGTGCGAGAGGTCTTACCGGGCTTCTTCTTCCCTCCCGGGCCTTCAGTGGCAGGAGCAAGTGCCTTGATGGCAGCTGCTGCAACTGCTTCCCGGTAGAGTCGGTCGCAAATCAGCACGTCCTTATTGTCGGAGGGGACGGATATGATGGTCAAGGGACCGGGCATCTTTAGCATGTTGTAGGCATAGTGTGACGCCGCCATGAACTTGGCTAGTGCCGGGCAGCCGAGGATCCCGTCGTAGGGCAAGGGGATCTCGGCCACGTCGAAGACGATCCTCTCCGTCCTGTAGTTCAACTCTCCTCCAAACATCACGGCAGTGTGACCTTCCCCTTCGGCTGGCTCCTCCCCGGTTTGACCCTTTGAAACGTGCCCGTTTCCTCGAGGTCTCCATCAGGAATTTGCAGCCATTTGATCACGACAGGCGAGATCAAGTTCAGGCCGGCCCCACCGTCGACCAACATCTTGTTCACCTTGAGGTTGCGTATCGTTGGTGAGACCAACAATGGCAAACACCCGACCACAGTTGTGCGGTCAGGGTGATCCTCGGCATCAAAGATGAGGGGCGTGCTGGACCACTTCAGCTGCTTCTGAGCGTCGAACGACGGCTCCGCTGCTGTAATCTCACGTGCCCACTGCTTGAGCTGGCGGTGAGAAGTATGCAGCGAGGCACCACCGTTGATGCACATGGCCTCCATAGCCTTCTGGAACTCTTGCTCACTGGACTCATCGTCTTCGTCGTGATCATCGTCTTCTTGCTTCTTGTCACGGCCCCGGGCGGGCCTCTCTTGCTGGTTGTCCTTGCCGGGGCGGCTTCCTTGGCCGCCACGCTTCTTGCCGGATCCCTCAGCACCGTCTTGACCTTTCTCCTTGTCCCGCCTCTCATACTCAGCCTTTTGCTTTTCAGCAAGCATCTCGACTTGTCGGCAGTTTTGGAGGCCATGACCCTTGGTGCGGTGGATCTTGCAGTACTGCTTGCCGGAGCCCCCTGGCTTGTCGGCGGCTGCTAAGGCCCGGCAGGCGGCACACCCGGCAATCTCCTTGCCGGAGCCGTCTGCCTTGACCTTCTTGGCAGCGCAGGTGTCATCAGATCCTTAAACGGCAAGTACGGCCTTGTCCTTGTGTTTCCTGTTGCGACGCCGACCCTTCTTCATCGGGGCGGCGGCGTCTTCGTCGATAGAGACGGTTTCCGTGCCGGCATCTTTGTCGGGGTACTTCCTCCCCTCTTCAGCTCGGGCGCATCTATCAGCCAGAACATAGAGTTCGGCCACATCCTTAACCTTGGTCATCACCAGCTCTTCGCGCATCTTGTGGTTGCGCACGTTCTGATGGAACGCGCTGATCACAGCGGCGGGATGAACATCAGGGATGTTGTACTGCACCCGGATGAACCTCTGGATGTACTTGCACAGGGTTTCCCCTTCCTTCTGGGGAATGATATGCAGATCACTGGCCTGGCCATGAGCTTGGTGGCCTCCTGTGAAGGCGCCAACGAACTCATGGCACAGATCCGACCAAGAAGAAATGGAATCTGCCGGCAAGTGCATCAACCAAGATATAACTTTGGGCTTCAGTGCCAGTGGGAAATAATTGGCAAGCACCTTGTCGTCGCGAGCTCCGGCAGCGTGCATCGCGATGGTGTAGATGCTGAGGAACTCGGACGGATGGGTCTTGCCGGTGTACTTCTCACCGACGTCGGGTTTGAATGTGCGGTGGGATAGCCACTAGAACTGCCGCAGCTCGCGGGTAAAGGCCGGGCAGCCCACCTCGTAAGGTAGGCCGCCGGAGCCCCCGGTGCTGGGTGGTCCATAGCGGGTCCCGCCCGCTTGTCCGACTGGTGGCGTGTATTACGCCGACGCTCAATAGTGATTCGAGCATCTTCGTGAGCTCGTTCTAGAAGAACTTGGCGCTGGTCGCAGTGGGTCCGCGGGTCGGACAACGCTATAGAGATGTTATCACAAGCGTCGTCACAACGGGCCGACGCCCGCGGCGGCTGGCGAGGAGGAGGAGAGCCCACCGTGACCGCAGCACCCCCGGTCCTCCCAGCGCTGGCATATGGTGGCTCGATGGAGCGCCGGCCCGAGGGTCCCGCCAGTCGCGGATCATCTTTGTTGGCGACAGCGACGAGGCTCCGGATGGTGGCCCTCCACTCGTCGAGCTTCTCCAGAGCGGGAGGGAAGTCGAGGAGCAGCTGCGCGCGCGCCAAAGCTTCTGCTGGTGTGGGTGGAGGTGATAGCTGCGTGGACCGTGGCACGCTTTGACTTCTAACCACGTTAGAAGGAGCTCCATCACGACCCAGCGGCTGCGCGCCATTTTCGCCAGCACTTCGGCGGGCATGCTGAACTCCTTCATCCCGTGGACGACGCACATGGCTCTTCCCACGGCGGTGCCCATGGTCACCGGCGTGGTGACGCTACTCGTCGCGCACACCATGGGAAGAGTGCGCAGTGCTCGCCGGCGTGGGCGTCTTGGAGGTTGCTGCGCCGCCCGTGGGTGGCACAACGACACTCCTGGAGGGCCCTGCACCGCCTGCGGGGGGGCCCAGCCCCATCTTTAGACTTGGCGATGTGCGTCCCATCGCCTGGCGCACGAACAGCGCCGCTCGCCAGGCTCTGACTGCCAGGGCGATGCTGGTGCTCATGGACCGCGGCTCGGGTTCTGTCTGCGACCGGGCCGCTGCTCGCCCGCACTGGCACGGGCCGTTCGGCCCCTGACGAGCCGATCGCCGTGGCCGTCTTCTTCTTGGGAGCCATGGCGATGAAGAAACGCTAGGCTAACTACTAGACCAGATTCTCACAATTGCGCCCCCTACCTGACACGCCAAAGATGTCGGTGGGAAACGACACCTATGGGATCACAAGAATCCCTACTACGGTTGCCGGGGCGCAGGGTTGCGAGAAGTGCAGGATTAGTAATCGGCACGAGGATCGTTTACCCAGGTTCGGGCCGCGAGGATGCGTAAAACCCTAGTCCTGCTTTGGTGGATGTATTGAGTGTTCTTGAGCCCTTGAACTAGCTACGGTTGATGAGTAGTTCCAAAGAGCCGAATCCTTTTCCAGTATGCCATGGGCCTCCTTTTATAGTCGAAAGGGGCTACCACAGTGGCACATCGGAGGTGGAAAGGCCTACAGTGCTACGAGCTTATCGCTCGTATTACAGGACAAGACGCAGTTAATGCGTCACTGAGGTGTCGCCTTGCTTTATTGGGGACGGGAACGAGGCCCGTCCCGTCCGTTGCCGCTCCTCCTCGCTTCGACACGTGCCCTGGCCAGCGCTGCATGCGGCACCATGTAGGCAGGCAAGCAGCTGAGGTGGCACGGCGGTAGGGTCTTCACAAAGATCTGCATGCCACCATGCATGCGCTTGCTGATCTGGTCTGGGAGCTGCATCTTGCCACGCAGGTGCCAGCCCAGCTGGTTGAGCTGGCAGCTGCATGCGAACGGCAGTGGAGACTTGGCTGGTGCGGGCTTGGAGGTGGCCCTGCTGGTGCCCTCGGTGAGGGCCTTGCCGGGTGGCCCGACAAGGGTCTTGGCGTGGCGCGCTGTCGTCCCCGGCAAGGATCTTGCCGGGGGTCCTATGGCTCTCCTCGGCAAGGATCTTGCTGAGGACGGTCTGATCTTGAATATTCCTTGGTCTTGACAAAGATCTACATGCCACCATTTAGGTGCCTCCCGAGCCCTAGTCCCAACGTGGTTGGTTGAGTTGGAACCCGTGGGCTCGAGGGTGGCTCACTCCGCTGGTGTGGGCGAGCTGCCCCGGCAGGGGTCTTGTCGGGGCTGCTGAGGCTGTCCCGGCAAGGGTCCTGCCAGGGAAGCCTGGTTCGTCCTTCTGCTTCTTTGTGGTCTTGGCCTTGGCGTTGCTCTGGCTGTCTTGGGCTTCGGTTTTACCTTGGTTCAACTCCCCTGTTCTGCTTGGTGCGCCATGGGCGCGGCTCCGACTGTCCGTGCACAGGTAAAGGGGTACAAAGGTGCGCCCCTTCTTTTGTACACCGACAGATACTCAGGGAGAACATTTGTACCTTGAAATTTAGTGCATCTTATAATGCTACCGCCGTACTAAGCAAAATAAGATGCATAAAGGATAAACATCACATGCAATCAAAATATGTGACATGATATGGCCATCATCATCTTGTGCCTTTGATCTCCATCTCCAAAGCACCTTCATGATCTCCATCGTCACCGGCTTGACACCATGATCTCCATTGTAGAGTCGTTGTCGTCTCGCCAACTATTGATTCCACGACTATCACTACCGCTTACTGAAAAAGTATAGCAATTACATGGCGATTGCATTTCATACAATAAAGCGACAGCCATAAGGCTCCTCCCAGTTGTCGATAACTTTACAAAACATGATCATCTCATACAACAATTTATATATCATCACGTCTTGACCATATCACATCTCAACATGCCCTGCAAAAACAAGTTAGACGTCCTCTACTTTGTTGTTGCAAGTTTTACGTGGCTGCTACAGGCTTCTAGAAAGAACCATTCTTACCTACGCATCAAAACCACAACGATTTTTCGTCAAGTGTGTTGTTTTAACCTTCAACAAGGACCGGCCGTAGTCAAACTCAATTGAACTAAAGTTGGAGAAACAGACACCCGCCAGCCACGTGTGTGCGAAGCACGTCGGTAGAACCAGTCTCATGAACGTGGTCATGTAATGTCAGTTTGGGCCGCTTCATCCAACAATACCGCCGAATCAAAGTAAGACGTTGGTGGTAAGCAGTATGACTATTATCGGCCACAACTCTTTTGTGTTCTACTCATGCATATCATCTACGCATAGAACTGGCTCAGATGCCACTATTGGGGAACGTAGTAGTTCAAAAAAATTCATACAATCACACAAGATCTATATAGGAGAAGCATAGCAACGAGACGGGAGAGTCTATCCATGTACCCTCGTAGACCGAAAGCGGAAGCGTTATGTTAACGTAGTTGATGTAGTCAAACGTCTTCACGATCCAACTGATCCAAGTACCGAATGTACGGCACCTCCTTGTTCAGCACACGTTCAGCATGATGACGTCCCTCGAGCTCTTGATCCAGTAGAGGGTCGAGGGAGAGTTCCGTCAGCACGGCGGCGTGGCGACGGTGTTGGTGATGTGATCTGCGCAGGGCTTCACCTAAGCACTACGACGCTATCACCGAAGGAGTAAACTGTGGAAGGGGGCACCGCACACGGCTAAGAGAACTATTGGTGCCGTTTGGGGTGCCCCCTGCCCACGTATATAAAGGAGGGGGGAGAGAGGCCGGCGGCCAGGAGGGGCGCGCCATGGGGGGAGTCCTACTTGGACACCTAGTCCAAGTAGGATCCCCCCCTTTTCCTTTCTTCCACCGGAGGGAATAGGAAGGGGAGGGAGAGGGAAAGGGAAGGGGGGCGTCGCCCCCTCCTCCTTGTCCTATTCAGACTCCCAAAGAGGGGGGCGCGTGGTCACCCCCCGTGGGCTTCCCTCTCTCTCTCTTTAGGCCCATGTTGGCCCAACACTTCCCCGGGGGGTTCGGGTAACCGCTCGGTACTCCGATACAATACCCGAACCACTCGAAACCATTCCGATGTCCGAATACAACCTTCCAATATATGAATCTCTACCTCTCGACTATTCCGAGACTCCTCGTCATCTCCGTGATCTAATCCGGGACTCCGAACAAACTTCGGTCACCAAAACACATAACTCATAATACAAATCATCATTGAGTGTTAAGCGTGCGGACCCTACGGGTTCGAGAACTATGTAGACATGACCGAGACACATCTCTGATCAATAACTAGTAGCGGAACTTGGATGCTCATATTGGCTACTACATATTCTACGAAGATCTTTATCAGTCAAACCACATAACAACATACGTCATTCCCTTTGTCATCGGTATGTTACTTGCCCGAGATTCGATCGTCGGTATCATCATACCTAGTTCAATCTCGTTACCGGCTAGTATCTTTACTCGTTCTGTAATGCATCATCCCGTAACTAATTCATCAGTCACATTTCTTGCAAGGCTTATATTGATGTGCATTACCGAGAGGGCCTAGAGATACCTCTCCGATACACGGAGTGACAAATTGTAATCTCGATCTATGCCAACTCAACGAACACCTTCGGAGACACCTATAGAGCATCTTTATAATCACCCAGTTACATTGTGACGTTGGATAGCACACAAAGTGTTCCTCCAGTATTCTGGAGTTGCGTAATCTCATAGCCAGAGGAATATGTATAAGTCATGAAGAAAGCAATAGCAATAAAACTAAACGATCATTATGCTAAGCTAGCGGATGGGTCTTGTCCATCACATCACTCTCTAATGATGTGATCCTGATGGTCAGATGACAACACATGTCAATGGTCAGGAAACTTAACCATCTTTGATTAACGAGCTAGTCAAGTAGAGGCATACTAGGGACACTCTGTTTGTCTATGTATTCACGCATGTACTAAGTTTTCGGTTAATACAATTCTAGCATGAATAATAAACATTTATCATGATATAAGGAAATATAAATAACAACTTTGTTATTGCCTCTAGGGCATATTTCCTTCAATCCATTGTATCATAAAAATAATATGCCAAGTTTTGGTTTTAGGATGATTAGATTGTTTGTTTCCTATGTGCGGTGCAAAAACAGAAGCTTTGGCTGTAGTGCGTGAATTTACATTTTTTTTACTGGAATGTCAAAAGCTTCTGAAATGTTTTGCACAATACTTCTATACAATTTTTTTATTTTTTCCTAATTTTTCAGAATTTTTAAAGTTACAGAAGTATGGTGAATGTTCAGATTGCTACAGACTGTTTTGTTTTTGACAGATTCTGTTTTCTATGTGATGTTCGCTTATTTTGATGAATCTATGGGTAGTATCGGGGGTATGAACCATGGTGAAGTTGGAATACAGTAGATATAATGCTAATATGAAATTGGAATGAGTTTACAACAGTACCTAAAGTGTCGGCGTTCTGGGAACGGGGGTCCCCAGACTTGCCTGCCTGCGACCTACGGCGTGGCTCGAGTGGGGGCCCAACGTGGCCCATCTTCATCAGCACAAGGTTCAAGACCCTCGCGAGGGGCCAAGCCTCGTGAGGCGGATGACACGGTGCTTCCTCAAGCACGGCCTCCTTAGGCTGGCTCACGAGGAGGCGGAGAGATCAAGGTGGGGTACCTCACGAGGTGCCCATGACGCAAGCCATGACGACCAAGGGTGCCAGGTGGGCGCCAGCCCGCGCAGTGTCTACCTTTCCTCTTTGGTGCAAAGGGGGCAAGCGCAGGCGAGAGGATCAAGCAAAGGCATCCATTTCGGTGCAACGAGACCAAGACCAGTCCAACGGTGGGAAGGAGGTCACCATGGAGCCCAGGACGGCGTCACCACAGGGCCTTTGGCAGGCGAAGACCGACTTTAGTCAGGATAAGTGTACCAGATGTTCCCCTTCAAATTGGCCAATTGTTGGCGCCCTTCCCGCTCAATATTTGGGAAGAGGCCCAGGGCCTTTGCCTATAAATAGGGCCAGCCACCCCCAGGGTAGAGGCATCTAGATTGGACAGGGCCAGGATCGAACCCAGCATCTAGAGAGAGAGAGAAGGGTGATCGAACTCCCCCTAGCAGTTCATCCCCTAGCCAAGAACAGGCCCTCGCGAGGCAGTTCCCCCTTGTACTGTTCTTCCTCATCAGACCAAGAGGCAATCCACCCACCACACTGGAGTAGGGTATTACACCACAATGGTGGCCCGAACCAGTATAAACCCTGTGTCTCTTGTGTTGTTTTTGCAGTAGTTTAGATCCTTGCGAGATGGAGAGGTAGAGGGCTCGATCTCCGCGCGCACCCCAGAGTTCGAACCTTAAGGGTCTGCCGGAACCCGCGAATCCGACATTTGGCGCGCTAGGTAGGGGTGCGCCGGAGTCCGTCTTCCACCGCTCCGCTCTCCTCCGACCATCGCATCCATGTCTGACGCTCGTCGGGCCCGCGCCGAGCGCCGGGCCGCCATCGCTTCCCGCGCCGTCCAGACGGCCCCCGTCGGTGGGCGTCCTTGTCGTTCCCCGTCGCCCGCCGTCAACGCCGCCACCGGCCCAGCGGGGAACGAGCAGCAAGCATCCTCTCAGCACCCGTCCGTACGGCGGGATGGCCGCACCGCCACTCCGTCGCTCACCCCTGCCGGTTCTTCGTCGCACGCGCTTCGCATGCCCTTGGAAGCTCGAGCTGCGCTCCTCCCGGCGAACGAGCTCTTGCGCTACCGCCCCGTCGACGACTTCTACGAGGAGTGGCTCGACCGCGTCGCCGAGCTCGTCCGCGCCGCAGGGGGCTCTCCCGTGCCTTCCGCACCACTGCGCCGCACTCCGCCCCGCGTGGGCAATGAAGCCCCGGGGGCGTTCCAGCCGCCACCTTTCCAAGAAGATGCCATGGCCCCAAGGCGCGTAGCTCCTGGGCGGGACCCGCTCCGTCATGCACCGGCCCAGCAGGAACGGAGTTGCCAAGAAGTCAGCGACCGCAAGAGGCCGCCCGGGCGCTCCCAGCCCCGGCTCGCCGACACTCCGCTCCAGCTCCGGCACGTCAAGACCCCGCGCTGCTCCCAGCTGCGGCGCAAGAGGACCCACAAGGCCAAGCTCTCCCTCAACCAAAACCTCCCGCGGCCACCGCTGGCTGCCGCGCCTACACCCCCGAGCTGCGTAGCGTCGCATGGCCCGGCAAGTTCAAGCCGGACCTGCCTCCTCGCTACGACGGCACAACTGACCCCACAGAGTTCCTCCAGCTCTACGAGCTGGGAATCGAAGCTACCAGCGGGGATGAGAAGGTCATGGCGAACTGGTTCCCCATGGCACCGAAGGAAGGTGCTCGCACTTGGCTCCTGAACCTGGCCCCAGGCACGATCACCTCCTGGGACCAGATGCGTACTCGCTTCATCGCCAACTTCCAAGGTACCCGCGACCGTCCTCCCGCCGTGAGCGACATGCGCCACATCAAGCAGCAACCTGGAGAGACCCTGCAAAAGTACATCCAGCGCTTCAATAGTGCGCGCCTCAAGATCCCCCGGGTGTCCGAAGAAGCCATCATTTCGGCCTTCTCTGACGGCGTGCGCGATGTCAAGATGAAGGAGGAGTTGGCAATGCACGAAGACCTCTGCACCTCCCTGGAACTGTTCAACCTGGCGACCAAGTGCGCCAGAGCCGAGTAGGGACGCCTCTCCCTCCTCGAGCTGCCTACCGCAGACCCAGAAGAGAAGAAGCCCAAGGCCAAGGACGTGAAGCGCAAAGGGGCTGCCGTGCTCGCGGCAGAGCCAGACACCAAGCGGGGCAAGGATCTGCCCGAATCCTCCAGGGGCAGCCGATACTGCGTGTACCACGACCTCCACACCCACAACACCAATGAATGCCAAGAACTCCGCGTCGTGCGGGAAGGAAGAGTCGGCCGACGCCCTGACCGTGCTGACCGGGGCTACGATCGAGGAGGAGGAAGGAACCCGAGACGCTGGGAAGACCGTGGCCCACGTCAAGGCTGGCGTGATCAACCTCGCGAGGACCGCTGGCGTGACCCGCCTCGCGAGGGGGACTGGAGGGACCAGCCTCGTGAGGATCTCCCTCATGGCAACCCAGGCCTGCCGCCGTTGCCGCCTCAGCCAAGGAGGAATGAAGACCGCCACCAAGACGAGGGGGCTGGGGGCTTCCAGGAGCCTCGCGCCATTGCCTGCATCCTTGGCGGAGCTCAAGCCCCAGCCTCTCAACGTATCTTCAAGCAGTTTTCTCGCGAAGTGAACGCAGTTCTACCCAAGCTCGAAGCAACGCGTCCCCTCAGATGGTCAGCTTCCACCATCACGTTCAGCTCAGCAGACCAGCTCAAGTGCGCGGCCACAGCCGGAGTCCTCCCAATGCTTTGTTCCCCAGTCATCAGCAACGTTCTGGTCACCAGGACCCTCATCGACGGAGGGGCAGGGCGAATGTCTTGTCCGTGGAAACATTCAACAGCCTCCAAGTGCCCTATGACCAGCTTCAGCCAACCAAGCCCTTCTCCGGAGTCACCGACGGTTCCACAGTCCCGATCGGGCAGGTCCTCCTCCCAGTCACCTTCGGCACCTACAACAACTACCGCACCAAGCTCATCGACTTTGACGTCGCCCACATTCGCCTACCGTACAACGCCATCCTCGGGTACCCGGCGCTGGCCAAGTTCATGGCCGTGACTCACCACGGCTACAACATCCTCAAGATGCCAGGAAGCGGCGGCGTCATCACGGTGCCATGCCAAGAGAAGGACGCAGTGTGTGCCCTGGAGCGAGCCTTTCAGGCCGCGTCACTAGAAGACCCAGATCGCGGAAGCAGGAGGCTTCCTGAGACCACCCCCAAGAAGAAGAAGACAACGTCAGGCTCAGCCCCTCAGGAGGCAGGCCCTTCAAGGCCCGCGTCTGCCCAGGGGGACCCTCCTTCAATCGCATAGGAAAGCGCGCCCGGCGCCCTCCTCAGGCAGGGCTCGGGGGCTCTCACCTGGAGGGCCACCGACCTCGCCAAGGTCACGAGGGAGGCGCTGGGGCACCATGTGGAGGCGTGCTTCAAGGCACGCTTCCCTCAAAAGGAAGCCAGGGAAGGAGGGTCAGACCAGCAGGAGTTTGTTAGCAAGGCCATTCAGGAACTACAGGAGTCAAGGATCATGAGAGGTTGCCGTCGCCCACCAGCTGTGGCTCCCCATCCAGGCGAGGATGGTGGGCTGCGCGTCTGCGTCGACGTACCAGGGCTCAATCAGATCGCCACGACGGAGCACCTCTGGCCCTCACAAGTGGGGCGCTGCGGAGGACCACCCCACAGCTATGTTCGCATGCCTTATGGCCTGCCGAGCGTGGCTGCGGCGTACCAGCGCATCATGAGGAGCATCTTGGAGGCGCAAGAAGATAGGCGTTCCACAGCCCTGGCGGAGATGGAGGCTGCTCACGAGGAACCACCAGTGCCTCCGGAGCCTCCCGAGGCCCCTGGGCCTGGGGGCTCGTGAGGATCGGCTTCCGCAGCCCACCGAGTCTGCTGCACCAACACCACTGCATCGACGACATCTTCAGGTGACATCTTTCAAGTCTCATTCCCAGCTGGGAGCGCCCTCCCAGGGTTGCATCATTCCCAGGCCGCGTGGGTCCGTCCCTGCGGCATGTATCCCTTTTTATCTTTTCAGTCGCTAGCTTGCTTTGCTGGGGGCGCCCCTCGGGCTGCATCATCCCCAGGCCACTCGGGCTAGGCCTAGCGGCGTGTATCCCTTCCGCGTTTATTTCCAATTATGCATCATGCTTGATTACTCGACGCCGTCCGTAGCACCTTTTCTTCTTCATGTCGACCACTTGCACGTTAAAGGGGGGGGGCGCCTGAGCATCGCGACTCAGGGCTCTTACTGGCTCTCCAGCCCTCACCCTCTGGCCATGTCCACGGCATCGCGACCTGGCATACCAGCGACGGCTGAGACAAGCTCGAGGGCCGGGACCCGAGGACGTAGAGTGCCGGCATCTAACCATATTTTGCAGGAACACATCTCAAGATACGACCTAGTGCCAGGCGCAACCCGCCTAGAGGTAGGGCCTCGTGAGTCCCGCGCTGGCTCACGGGTGCCCAGATACACCTCACCTAGCTCTACCGTGCCAGCCTCGTGTCAGGGCGGGGCTGTACACGCCCCGGGGGCTCCTCCCGGAGGGGAGCCCCCTCCCACGTACCAGTGGAAGCACCATGCTCCGCGCTGGCTGACGACACTACCGAGGAGCGGCTATGCCCGTACACATACGGAAGCGCTATGCTCCGCACTAGTGATAAACAACTGAGGGTGGCCTTCGGGCCGCATTAACTTCAGGGAGCCCCGATCTCAGTGGCCGGCCTCATCGCAACGCCTCCCCCCGGGAGCGCCGCGCGAGGGGGCTGGGCACGGGGGCTACGACTGGATCATGCCCAGCCGTACGCCCCAGCCAGACCCCTCGGGCCTGGTTCGTCGCGCGTCTCTCCCTGAGCGGAGCCAAGGTACGAAGGTTGTTTGCGCGTTAAGGGGGACTCCTGAGCATCGCGACTCAGGAGCCTAACTGGCTCCGTAGCCCCTCACTCCTTAGTTCTGAAAGGCTATGCTGGGTGAGGTACGCGCGGGGTCGGGCTCTGCAGACGTAGAACGGTAGCCCCGCCTGCATTTCATCTCGTCACCTGCTGTTCGCGCGTCAAGGGGGACTCCTGAGCATCGCGACTCAGGAGCCTAACTGGCTCCGTAGCCCCTCACTCCTTAGTTCCGAAAGGCTATGCTGGGTGAGGTACGCGCGGGGTCGGGCTCTGTAGACGTAGAACGGAAATGCACCTACATCGTGCTTCCCTACTTGCTGTTCGTGCACCAACGGGACTCCTGAGCATCGCGACTCAGGAGCCTAACTTGTCACGTGGCCCCTCATTCCTTTGGTCCTGTCCTGGTTTCCGGTCGGGGCTGATGCTAGGTGAGGCATGCACATGGCCGGGATCTGCCGGCGTAGAGCATAAGCAAGTAGGGAAGAGGAACAAAAAATTCAAGGAACTTAAAAGTGAATATTACAACCCATACTGTCGCCTTGGTACCAAACGCAAATTTAAATGCCTCCTCGAGGCGTCGTGCATGTGCAGGAATCGAAAGAAGGACAGGAACGATAGCGGAGTCACTTGTCGGCAGCGGAGTCGCGTGGAGTGGCTTCACCTTGTGGGGTAGTAGAGCCGGCAGCGCCTCGCTTCGGCTTGGTGCTGAAGGCCCGGAACTTCCCCAGCAGCGCCTCTGCGTGCCCCTTCATGGCCTCGACAGCAGCAAGGGCACCCTCGCCGCTCACCGGCTCCAACAGGCTGTCAAGGTCGGCGCTGGGGTCGCGGAGGTAGACATGGGCGAAGACCCGCGTCAACGCGGCGGAAGACAGGACACGCGCCTCGGCTTCGACCGTGGGGACGAGTCCTAGGGCGACATCTCCAAGAGCCTTCACCAAGAAGGGAAGCAGTTTGGCGGGGTCGTCCCCATCGCCAGCCAGCGGGCAATCCAGGCCACTCTCGTAAAGCGTCTTCAGTGAAGCGCGGGCATCCTTCTCCATGTCCGCGAAGGCCAGGCGATCCTCGGCAAGGACCCGGGCCTTGGCGTCCAGCTCGGCCTTTGTCGTCTCCAGCTCCTTCTTCCACGCACCGAGGTGGCTGCGGCGCTTCTTGAGCTTCGCCTCTCGGTCCTCGAGCGCCGCCTCGCGAGCCTTCACCCCCTTCTCCTGCTCTTGGCGAAGGCGGGTCTCCTCTGCAAGATGACCACGCAGGCCTTGCAACTCGTCCTCCAGCTCCTTGCAGCGGCCGCGGATGCCAACCGCCTCTCCCAGGGCCGCGTCACGGGCATCCTTCGCCTCGAGGGTAGCCTCCCTCTCCTCGTCACAGGCCGTCGAGGCCTGAACCAGCGCTGCCCGAATCGAGGCGTCGGAGCGAATCCACCCCGATGCCAGCTCCAGGCGCCCGGCCACCAGGCGAGGGTCGGCACCTAGAAGATCCTGCCGCAGCCGGTCCAGTCCAGCAACAGCTCGCACCAGGATGGAAGAAGAAGGTGGAGAAGCATTAGTACACTTCAAGGCAGCAGGAGGAGTCGCGGAACCAGCAGCCGGCGGAACGGGATGAGAAGGTAGCGGCGGCGAGGCTGCAGTATCCCGAGACGGGGTCCGCTGCGCCTCCCCAGCCGTAGCAGCAGCACCAGGCAAGGGCACCTCTGGGGTCGACCGAGCCATGGGGGCTGCGGCCCCAGCCAGATCAGCCAAGCCCCGCAAGGGTGAGTGGGCAGGAGAAGCCCGCGCATCACGGTCGCCCTCCCCTGCAGGTGGAGGTGTCGCCGCAGCTGGGGCCTCAGGAGCTCCCTTCAGCTTCTTCGCCGTGGGCGCCAGCCTGCTCAGGAGAAGTAATCGTCAAGCCTCGTCAGCGGAATAAGAAACCAGGAATCAAGGATCAAAGCTCCAGTGGTCTCGTGCCAAACTTGAAGCCGGAGAGCCGGCTGGAGGGGTCGACCTCGGAAGCAGAAGGCGCGTCAGCGGTTCGCCCCGGAGACAGGGCGGACCCGCGGGGAATCAACCCGGTCCTGCCCTTCTTCGGGACCGGGGGCGAGCTCCCGCTGCCCAGCACGTCGTCGTCATCGTCATCATCACTCAGCGAAAGGCGGAGAGCACGGGGCTTGCGCTGGAGCGAGGGAGCCCTGGACTCTCCGTCAGTCGCCTCGGAGTCGGGGCCTGCCTCCTGCTCCTCCTCGCCCCCATCTCCGCTGGAGTCGCCGGAAGACACATTCACCAGATCCTCGGGAGCCACCACGGGCACAAGCCCGTCCCCGTTGAAAACGGGCATGGACTCCACCACTTGCTCCCAATCGTCGCGCAGGAACAGGGGCAAAGGCGCGCCCTCCAGCCTTGCTGCCTCGCCCCCGACCAGGGACTGGAGAACCGCGGTCATGTCCTCTTCGCCCATGGCTGCGGGGCTCGGGTGAGGCCTCCACATCGGGGCAGAGTACTGCCGAAGCGGAGCCAGCTGGTGCTCCAAAAACTCCCTCAGCAACGACGCCCCGGTCACCTTCGCCGTCGCCATGCTGGCTGGCTTCAGATCGGCGTCCATCTTCGCCAGCATCGACTTCGCGCGGGGATCCGTGAGCTCCGCCCGGCACCAGTCTTCCGAGCTCACGGCCGGCTCCGTGGGAAGGGCCAGCCGAGGGTTGACGCACCCGGCGTCAACCAATACCCACTTGCTCCGGAAGCCCTCGATCCTCTTCCCTGGATTCGAGATGGCCATGGAGTTGCCGCACGCGATGAAGCCCGCGCACACAGAAGGAGAACCTTTGGAGGTCCGGAGGTAGAAGTAGTGGCGCAGCAAGGCCACTGAAGGCTGCTGTCGGTGTCAAAACCGGCGGATCTCGGGTAGGGGGTCCCGAACTATGCGTCAAGGTCGGATGGTAACAGGAGACAAGGGACACTTTATTTTACCCAGGTTTAGGCCCTCTCGATGGAGGTAAAACCCTACTCCTGCTAGATTAATATTGATGATATGGGTAGTACAAGAGTAGATCTACCACGAGATCAAGGAGGCTAAACCCTAGAAGCTAGCCTATGGTATGATTGTGTATGATGATGGTTGTCCTACGGACTACAACCCTCCGGTTTATATAGACACCGGATAGGGTTAGGGTTACACAGAGTCGGTTACAATGGTAGGAGATCTCGAATATCCGCACACCTAGCTTGCCTTGTACGCCAAGAAAAGATCTTTCCGGACACGGGACGAAGTCTTCAACTTTATATCTTCATAGTCCTGGAGTCCGGCTGAAGGTATAGTTCGGCTATCCGAACACCCCCTAATCCAGGACTCCCTCAGTAGCCCCTGAACCAGGCTTCAATGACGACGAGTGTGGCGCGTAGATTGTCTTCGGCATTGCAAAGCGGGTTCCTCCTCCAAGTTCTTCAAGAATATTATAAACACCACAGAATAGTGTCCGGCTGTGCAAAATAAGTTTCCGCATATTGCCATACAGAGAATAATATTAACACAAATCAAATCTGCTGACGTATCCCACAGTGCGTCACAACACTGCGGCCAAGCCTTCTATAAATTGTTTACATCGTTCCACCTCAGCCCGTATAGCGAGGCGGTTTCCTTGGCACGTCTTGTCGAAGCAGAGATCGTGTGCCCCCCTCTAACGGGATTCTCATTAATACGGATGTGGGTAACCCAACCGTGCCTGTTAGCACGTCTTGCCTTAATTAAAGGCTAGTCCAAGACGGGTACGGGGAGGGCGCTTGATATTCTGCCTCTTATAAAGAGGCCAAGATCCTGTTCCCCCTTCTTTTACTCTCAAAACGAGTTCGCCCGTCGCCTCGAGTTCCAACACCCTAAGCTTCCAGATTTCGAGCGCACCGGATCTTCAACAATGTCCGGCTCCGACCTTCAAGGTCGATGGATGCCCTCCTCCGTCACAGAGGAGGACGTGTTGAGGTTGAGGGAAGCTAGGTTCCTGACCAGCGAGATTCCGCACAGGTTGCCTGTTCAAGGACAGGTGATCCCCAACCCTCAGCCTGGCGAGAGCGTCGTGTTTATATCTCACTTCCTTCGGGGGTTAGGCTTCCCAATGGATCCCTTCGTGAGGGGGCTGATGTTTTATTACGGGCTGGAATTCCACGACCTAGCTCCGGAGTCCATCCTCCATATCTCCTCATTCATAGTTGTGTGCGAAGCGGTCCTCCGTGTTACCCCTCACTTCGGATTGTGGCTCAAGACCTTCAAAGTAGAACCGAAGATAATCGAGGGGCGCCACGCAGAGTGCGGAGGCGCTGTTATAAAAAGAAATGCCGACGCTCCATGGCCTGAGGGTGATTTTCAAGAGGAGCTCGGCTTATGGCAACAGGAGTGGTTCTATATCACCGCTCCTCGGGGCACCGCGTGGGTGGCGCCTCCGGCCTTTCGCTCGGGTCCCCCACCACAGTTAGCATCGTGGATTAACACGGGGTTAGATCGGGGCCTGCCCAAAGACGTTCCTCTGCTGCAGGGCCGCATTAAGGATCTCTTGAAGGGAGATTTCGACCTGGTCAAGGTGACACAAGTCATGCTGATTCGCCGGACACTGCCCGGCCAACGTCGCCCCCTTCGCTTGTGGGAATTCAATCCGGAGGGACCACAAGCTCTCCAGAATTTTATGGGCGCGACGCCTATGGAGATGTATAGACTGTTCTTCGGATCACAAGAAGTGAGTTCGGACTTGACCGAGGATGCTGGTTTAAGCCGCAATCGCCTGGATACTCAAGTAGGTGACCTTGCGACTGGACCTTCTATCCGCATAATTAACTTGCTTTTAACAGTGCTTCTCCTTTTATGCAGGAGTGGATAGCAAAGGCGAAGCTGATCAGGTGTCCGGCTCCCCTTCCCGAGACCAGACTGGATCCCATGCTAGTCAGGATGCTGGAGGAAGTACCTTTGGAGGGAAATAAGGGGGAGGACAAGGAAACCGTGGCCTCTTCGAAAGAGGCCCTCCCGAAGGGGGGAATCGTTAATTCCTCTCCTAAGGGAAAGAAAAGGGCCGCCTCTGATGACCCGGAGATCGTAGCCTCGAAGCGGGGGAAAGAATCCTTGTCAGAGGGCCGAATGCCGGGGAGCCCCTCGGCCGAACTAAACCCTAAAAAGGACCAGCTCTCCAGCGAGCCGTGAGTAGGGGAAGAGTTTTTCTTTTAAGAGAAAGCCTCGATTTATACCTGAGAAGTTTTAACCGAAACCTTATTTTGTAGTTCGGACCTCAGCCCCTCTCAGCAGAAATCATCCTCGGGGGATCTTCTTCCGGAGATGATGGAGAGCGGAACGCCTCCCCCCTCTGTATCGCCTAGCAAGGCGGGCAACGCCGAAGTGTCATCGCGGGGGATTTCTCCGGATCCGCAAAGAGCGGATGGTGCCGCCCCCCAAGGTTCTCCATGTCCGGCCTTTGAGGAAGGCCATGGGACGAGTCCGGCACCGTCTGGTGTTCGGTCGGAGGAGCTGAACACTCTGCTGGGGCGAGCCTCTGTCTCAGAGGAGCACCGTGCATTAATGAGCACGATGATTGAAAAGATTTCATCCGCGGAAAGCGGGCTGTACGAGGCCGTCAAGAGTGTAGTAGCAGGCCTTGAGGTACGTTTTAAATAACGTGTATTTGAATTAATTGCGCATAAATAAAATGCACCCTGTGTAGATAGTAGCCCCTGAGACTCTGTGGGCCGCAAAGATGTACGGCGCGCAGAGGATCTTAATCCCAGGTCCTTTAAGTGGCACCTTTATGTGTAGGTGGCTGATTGTCCGGGGTCAAGCCGGACTCGAGAATTTGCCGACAACTGAAGCGACAACTTGATGAGGCAGAGGCCGACATCGTGCTTGTTAACAAGTTGTTTGATGATGCTCAAGGTACTTAAAATGATTGGGTGATTGGTAGTAAGAGGAGCTTTATGTCATATCTTACCGTGTGTGTGCTTAATGCAGATGGTGCGGCCGTCGTGGAAGGTCTTAGGGCCGAACTCGCCCGAGCGAAGGAACAAGCTAGAAAAAGTGATGCGGCTGCCGTAAAAGCCCTTGAAGGGCTGAAAGCCGAACAGGCTGCCCATTGCTGCAGCAAGGATGAGATGGCTGGTATAGCCGTAAAATTAGAGAGCGCTATTGACCGTTGTAAGCTTCTTGAAGAAGAAGATCGGGTGAAGCAAACGAGCTTAGAGAAGGTTGTTGCTGATGCAAAGGACGCCCGCTCTATAATGAGAGCGGCGAAGGAAGAGCTGCGTCAGGCCAAACAGATTGCGGATGGAAAGCCCTTCTTGCTGCGGAGAAAATTTTGTGATCCGAAGTTTGCCCCGTTGAACCGGATGTGGAGTATAGAGGACACTTATCTGGATTTGGCCGCTAGTGCCACTGATGTGACCGAACACTTTCGAGATAAAAAGGATCATGAAGTGGAGAAGCTCTTTTGGTCGCAATTCGTCAATCCAGAGCGTCCGCTGGCAGTGGACGATCGCCTGGCCCAATGGGCCGAGCTGAGTAGGTTGTCCGGACTCGCCATGAAGTACGTCATGGATCGTCTGTGTCCGGGGGGAACGAAGCCAAAGAGTTATTTCGGCTTGGTGCAGCAATTGCTAGACGTGGTGCCACGTGTCGATGCTATGAAGAGGTCCGCGTGCGTTGAGGGCGCTCGGCTGGCTCTTGCCCGTGTCAAGACATACTGGGCAGGTATGGAGCCCACCAGTGTTGCGTCCCGGGATTCGGATAAAAGCCGAATACCTGCCGAGCACTATTTTGAGGAAGTCCTCGAAGGCGCTCGCGTAATAGAGACGCAGTGCTCGATGGATGTTATATTATGATAGCATATGTAATCATAACTCAGTATTTTGATAAATTTTAGTGGCATTTTTTAGACTTGTGCCTTCAAGTATTAAGAACACCTCCTGTGCGGCCGTTTGAATATATGAATTCTGAAAGATTGCAGTCGTTGGCTTCAGCCCCCATGCACATAGTGCGGGGGTGCGCGCAAAAGACGCATTTTCACACTTAACCCAACGTCTTGGTCCTACAAAGGAGGTGATAGCGCAGCGGGCTAGGCAACCGGACTATAATGCTTTAACACTTTCACTTAGCCATAGGAGCTTGACAGTGGGACTCTTTAGGTAGCCCTTTGGTGGCGACTGCACTTTGCCCGAGTTCGGAGCGCGTACGTGCCTGACCGGGAAACGGCCCTTCGTCAAAGCGGAGGGATTTGACAAATCCCTATGAGTCATCGAGTGGCGACCAGTCTCACGCTACATCATGACAGTCGGTTTTCGGCTTTCTCTACTGAGGTGCTCACCCGGCCGAACCGGGGCACAATCGCAGTAGTTCTCCTGGTGCTACCTTAGCCGATAGAGCGGAACGTAAGGTAGCCGAACTCAGGAGCCGGGCAACCCAACATGTGACCAAAATCATGATTCGGAGCTGGTGCATATAGTGCCAAAACTTGCGAAGCCGAACACTCCCGAAGGTGTTCGGTCTTTGTGAGTGCGTGTGAAACAACACCCTTAAACAAAATAAAAGAGCCCTTAGTGTCCAGGTACGAGCAAGATTTCTGGCGTGGCCACATGACAAAACGCCAGCCTCCTCCTTGGTTATAGCAGAAAAAGAAAAAACCAGGGGATGTATAGCAGCAAGAGACAGTAAAAAAGGTTTACGCAGGGTCTTAATCTAAAAAGAATCCTTTAGGACGGGTCCCTACTACACGTCTGCGCCTGTGTCTCCGCTGTGCCGTATCCTGGACGGGCGCCGCATGACGTTCATCTGTAAAAGAGAGGAACTAAATTGAAAAATGGGTCGTGCGGAACAAAAAGAATAATAAACAGAATACAAAGTAAAGGATATATAAGGTAGAGTTCTGCATATAGCCCCTGGTATGGGGGTATATGGCGTGCTAAGCCTGCGTTAACGATCAACTTGTGCCGAACTCATTGAGTCCGGGTCCGTGGACTGTAATGAATTAGAAAAAAGTTCTTTGGCTGGCAAGGCCACTTTATTTTGCGGCTGTTTAAGCGGCCGCACAATCCTCCGTTTGGAGGAGGCCTATTTTAGTTCATTCCCTTTAAAGAGATGATGCCTCGAGGACCGGGCATCTTTAGCGTGAGGGATGCATCATGCGGTATTGCATTAAAGCGAGCGAAAGCTCCGCGTCCCATTAGTGCTTGATAGCGACTTGAAAACGGGACTACATGGAAGGTCAGCTTTTCGCGACGAAAGTTATTGGCAGAGCCAAAGATGACTGTGAGCCGGAGAAAGCCCATGCAATGGGTGTCCGGGCCTGGTGCTACCCCTTGAAAGGAGGTTTTGCTGTGGCGGATTCTTGCTGGGTTTATGCCCATGCTGTGGATTGTATCCTGATATATCAGGTTTAGTCCACTACCGCCGTCCATAAGGACATTGGTAAACTGGAATCCATCGATTATTGGATCCAGTATCAGGGCAGTCCGGCCTGCGTTTTTGATATTTCTAGAATAATCTAGCTGATCAAAAATGATTGGCTTTAGTGACCAGTGGCGGGACTCCTGAGGGGTAGGTTTGACTGTGCGTACCTTTATGGGTGCCACGCGTTCTGTTACGTGAAGTGAGTTCACTATTTTGACTTCTTGAGGGAAGTTCTTTTGTTTCCTGGTGTTCTGCCTTTGGGGTTCGTCCTCTTCTTCGCTTGGTGTATAGAGCCCCTTGTGTTCGGCGTTAAGCTGTCCGGATTGTTTAAAAACCCAACAGTCAATGTGGGTGTGATTGGCAGGCTTCCCTATTATCTTGGAGGGGTGGTTTTGTATGATTTTGCCGTGAGCTTTTGAATCCGGCATTGACTGCCGTGCTCTTCGGATTTTTGTCTTTGATTCGGCGGCGGTCCTTATTTCGCCGCGGTTTTCCGTTTCCATCTCTGATTTCTGATGTACTTGGGTCGCTGGGGCTGCATTGTGCCAACCAGCTGTCCTCTCCTGCGCAAAAGCAGGTCATGAGGCTTGTGAGTGCGGCCATTATTCTTGGCTTTTCCTGGCCGAGGTGTCTGGCGAGCCATTCATCTCGGACACTATGCCTGAAAGCCGCTAGGGCTTCGTCGTCCGGACAATCCACTATTTGATTCTTTTTAGTGAGGAATCTGTTCTAGAACTGCCGAGCTGATTCTCCGGGCTGCTGAGTTATGTGACTAAGATCGTCTGCATCCGGGGGACGGACATAGGTCCCTTGAAAATTTGCTCGGAAAGCATCCTCGAGCTCTTCCAATCTTCCAATTGTGTTTTCGGGAAGGCTTTTAAGCCAGTGCATGGCTGGCCCTTTAAGCTTAAGGGGTAAATATTTTATGGCGTGGAGATCGTCTCCTCTAGCCATATGTATGTGGAGGATATAATCCTCGATCCAGACTCCCGGGTCTGTTGTTCCATCGTATGCCTCTATGTTGACGGGTTTAAATCCCTCTGGAAATTCGTGTTCCAGTACCTCATTGGTGAAACATAGGGGGTGTGCGGCGCCCCTGTATTTGGGTGTGCCGGATTCTGATGGTGGAATTTTTGCATTGCTTGTGAAAGTTTGCTTTCTTCGCCCGTAAAGGGACCTGGCTGGGCCCTGGTGCGAGTCTTTGATTGGGTCGCATGCCGCATTAAGTGCGGCGCCGCTTGCCTTTTTATAGTGGCCGTGGGGTCGTCTATCTGACCATGCGGCCTCTTGGTCGAATTCAGGCAGTAGTTTTCTTGTCGGATTGCTTTTGGTGCGGCGGCTGCCGCCGTATTTGTCTGCGGTCTTGATTACTTTGCTCCATCTTGTTTTGAGTGCATCTTCCGCCATCTTCAGCTTTCGCTTTTGCTTTTTCAGGCTACGTGCCGTGGCAACGAGCCTTTCGTGGAGATTCTTCTGCTCCATGGTTTTGTCCGGTGTGAGATCGTCCGGAGTTCTGTTATGGCCGGGAGAGGGCTGTCCGTCCTCTCTATCCGTGTTGCCCTGTTCGGACGGCTGTTCTGAGGCAAGCTCGTTATCTACCATCTCATCCTGCTCTAGGGCTAGGTTTTGATCGAGGCGGGTTTTGGCTCGGCGTTTACGTCGTCGTTTTGACTGCTTTTCGGAGGTTTTACCTCTTTTTTCGCCCCCTTTTTCCTCGTTGTCGTTTCCTTTAGGGGTATCCACCATGAATACATCGTTAGGTGGGGTGGAGGCCCAGTGCCCTATAGGTGCTGGTTCCAATTCGTCTCCGCCTTCGTCGTCTATACCATCGAAGTCTTCGGATCCGAAGTCGAGCATGTCGGTTAAATCTTCGACAGTGGCTATTAAGTGGGTGGTGGGTGGGCTTTGAATTTCTTCGTCGTCCGAATCCCAACCTCGCAGGCCATAGTCCGGCCTGGGCTCTCCTGATAAAGAGAGAGACTTGAGAGAATTCAGAATATCACCAAAAGGTGAGCACTGAAAGATGTCCGCGGCGGTGAACTCCATTACAGGTGCCCAATCAGACTCGATCGGCAGGGGCACAGAAGGCCCGGAGTTCGGAGAGGAGTCCGGCTCTTTGGAGTCGTGAGCCATGCGGAGTGCGGGGCTGGCGTTCGGCTCAATCGCCTTTGAGATCGCAGCCCCTGAGGTGACGTCCAACCGTTCATCCTCGGAGAACACGGCGGGCTCCGAGTCAGGGACCGGGGCCAGAGCGCGTGCGGCTCTCAGGGCACTGTTCGGAGGCAGAGCTATATCATGCCCCTCGAGATAGTGCGGCACGCTTGGCTGTGGCTCGAATCCGTCGAAGATCAAGTCTCCGCGGATATCCGCCGTGTAGTTTAAGCTTCCAAACCTGACTTGATGGCCTGGGGCGTAGCTTTTGATCTGCTCCAAATGACCAAGCGAATTGGCCCGCAGAGCAAAGCCGCCGAAGACGAAGATTTGTCCGGGGAGGAAAGTCTCACCCTGGACCTCATCGTTGTTGATGATCAAAGGAGCCATCAGGCCTAAAAGCGACGACACAGAGGAACTCTCAATGAAAGCACCAATGTCGGTGTCAAAACCGGCGGATCTCGGGTAGGGGGTCCCGAACTATGCGTCAAGGTCGGATGGTAACAGGAGACAAGGGACACTTTATTTTACCTAGGTTCAGGCCCTCTCGATGGAGGTAAAACCCTACTCCTGCTAGATTAATATTGATGATATGGGTATTACAAGAGTAGATCTACCACGAGATCAAGGAGGCTAAACCCTAGAAGCTAGCCTATGGTATGATTGTGTATGATGATGGTTGTCCTACGGACTACAACCCTCCGGTTTATATAGACACCGGATAGGGTTAGGGTTACACAGAGTCGGTTACAATGGTAGGAGATCTCGAATATCCGCACACCTAGCTTGCCTTCTACGCCAAGAAAAGATCTTTCCAGACACGGGACGAATCTTCAACTTTATATCTTCATAGTCCTGGAGTCCGACTGAAGGTATAGTTCGGCTATCCGAACACCCCCTAATCCAGGACTCCCTCAGCTGCACCCCCACATGCGCCTCGCAGTAGTAGGCAAAGATTGCCAGGAGAAGGACGGAGTTGGGGTGGAGATGAAAAGCTTGCAAGTTGTAATGGCGGAGGACGGCGAGGAAGAACTCAGAGAAAGGAGGCGCCAGGCCCGCTGCAATGGAGCTCACGAATAAAGGATAGAAGGTGCTTCCTTGGCCTTCGGGGGCATCGGAGCCGACCTTGAACATCTGCGCCCCGTCAATGCCCTGCGCCGCAGCCATCTGATGCAGTAGGGCGAGGCTCGCCTTCGACACGTTGGGCAAATCCAAAGCAGGCGAGAACCAAGCTTCGGCCGGGGCCCGGCGAGGTGCCATGGCTACCTGGGTCGAGCGGGTGGAGCAGATCTGGAAGCTTGGAGGAAGGGAGGAGAAGCGCAAGAAAGGGGATCTGGGCAGCGGATGAAGAAGGAGAAGAACAAACCCGAGCAGATGCCACGCCTTTAGTATCCAGCGCAGTTGCAAAAGCACCCACGTCCAATCAACCGCCATGCGGCGCCCAAGGCCGCGGGCTGTTAGGGCCCGCGGCGCTTCGCCCTTGCCCTTTCGCCTCTCGGCACGGCCAAGTCCGTGCGCGCCTTGGGCCCGGGGGCTACTGTCGGCGTTTTGGGAACGGGGGTCCCCAGACTTGCCTGCCTGCGGCCTGCGGCGTGGCTCGAGTGGGGGCCCAACGTGGCCCATCTTCATCAGCACAAGGTTCAAGACCCTCGCGAGGGGCCAAGCCTCGCGAGGCGGATGACATGGCGCTTCCTCAAGCACGGCCTCCTTAGGCTGGCTCGCGAGGAGGCGGAGAGATCAAGGTGGGGTACCTCACGAGGTGCCCATGACGCAAGCCATGACGACCAAGGGTGCCAGGTGGGCGCCAGCCCGCGCAGTGTCTCCCTTTCCTCTTTGGTGCAAAGGGGGCAAGCGCAGGCGAGAGGATCAAGCAAAGGCATCCATTTCGGTGCAACGAGGCCAAGACCAGTCCAACGGTGGGAAGGAGGTCACCATGGAGCCCAGGACGGCGTCACCACAGGGCCTTTGGCAGGCGAAGACCGACTTTAGTCAGGATAAGTGTACCAGATGTTCCCTTCAAATTGGCCAATTGTTGGCGCCCTTCCCGCTCAATATTTGGGAAGAGGCCCAGGGCCTTTGCCTATAAATAGGGCCAGCCACCCCCAGGGTAGAGGCATCTATATTGGACAGGGCCAGGATCGAACCCAACATCTAGAGAGAGAGAGAAGGGCGATCGAACTCCCCCTAGTAGTTCATCCCCTAGCCAAGAATAGGCCCTCGCGAGGCCGTTCCCCCTTGTACTGTTCTTCCTCATCAGCCCAAGAGGCAATCCACCCACCACACTGGAGTAGGGTATTACACCATAATGGTGGCCGGAACCAGTATAAACCCTGTGTCTCTTGTGTTGTTCTTGCAGTAGTTTAGATCCTTGCGAGACGGAGAGGTAGAGGGCTCGATCTCCGCGCGCACCCCAGAGTTCGAACCTTAAGGGTCTGCCGGAACCCGCAAATCCGACATAAAGGTAGTGATTTGCTTTATTATACTAACGGATCTCACAAAGTTTTTTGTTAAGTTTTGTGTGGATGAAGTGTTTGAAGATCGAGGAGTTATTGATATGAGAAGAATAAGGAGAGGCAACAGTTCAAGCTTGGGGATTCCCAAGGCACCCCAAGTAAATATTTCAAGGATACTGAAGCATCTAAGCATGAGGATGCCCCGGTTGGCATCCCATCTTTCTTCTTCAACAATTATCGGTATACCTTGGTTTTTGTTTTATTCACATGATATGCATCTTTTGTGTTTATTTTTCTTTTCTTTCCTTTATGCACCATGCTAGTATGATATAGTCCTTCATTGATTTATATAGTGCTCTTTGCGCTTCACTTACATTTTTTGAGTATGGCTTTATAGAATGTTCTTTGTGCTTCACTTAAATCTTCTAAGTATGGCTTTATAGAATGCTTCGTGTGCTTCACTTATATATTTTGATCTTGCATATTGGTCAATCCATATTAATTGTAGAATTCTCTATGAACTTCACTTATATCCTTTAGACTATGAATAAAATTATCATCGAAATTGGGCTTGGAAGAGTATCATTAAAATATCATGCCTAGCTAAAAAGGCATTAAAGAAAAGCGCTTGTTGGGAGACCACCCAATATTTATCCCTGTTTTTGTGTGTTATCATTATTAAGCTACTATAGTAGTCATGTTTGATAGTTTTTGTTTCAATAAAGTGCCAAGTAAAGCCTTTAGGATGGTCTATGGTAATGGTTGATTTGATCTTGCTGAAAAACCAAAAACTTTTGCGCTCATTGCCAGAATTTCAAAAAAACACAGAAGCGTGATTTTGATCTGAATTTTTTACAAAATATTGATATACAAATTTCCTAGGTTGTCCTAATTTTTCAGAACTTTTGGAGTAGCGGAAGTATGGTTGTTGTTCAGATCATTACAGATTGTTCTGTTTATGACATATTCTATTTTCAATGCATAGTTTGCTTGTCTAGTTTCTATGGCTTATATTGCTCAATATAAATTGTAGAAATGATATGGTATAGTAGGCATTGTGTGACAACAATTATGAATCTTATCTTCACAGTACAGAAGTGAATGATTTACTCTTTATCATACTAACCCATCTCACGAAGTTCCGTTAAGTTTTGTGTGATTGAGATTTCCAAGTTTTGGGTGAGATATCGATATGAGGAGAATAAGGAGTGACAAGACCCTAAGCTTGGGGATGCCCAAGGCACCCCAAGATAATATTCAAGGAAGAACCAAGCAACTAAGCTTGGGGATGCCCCGGAAGGCATCCCCTCACTCGTCTTCAAAAACTATCGGTATACCTTACTTGGAGCTATATTTTTATTCGTCACATGATATGTGTTTTGCTTGGAGCGTGTTTTCATTTTACTTGTTGTCTGAATAAAATCATTGGATCTAAAATCTGCAATTTGAGAGAGTCCTCCCATGAATATTTAATTATTTGACTACTCATTGATCTTCACTTATATCTTTATGGAGTAGTTTTGTCATTTACTCTCGTGCTTCGCTTATATCCTATGAGTAAATGGTTGAATGAATTGAATATCATAAATCTGAAATTTATATGCTTCATATGCTTATCCCATGGGGAGTAATGACTTCAGATATAAGAAGTGTAGGTGGTAAAATTTATTGAAAGTTAGCAAACACAACATTGGTCACTTGAACAATTCATGAAAGAATTTTGAAGGAAGAGAGATTTCACATATAAATATACTATCTTGGACATCTTCTATGATTGTGAGCCCCATTAATTATTTTCAAACTTGAGCAAATTAGTTGAAGTTGGACAAGGAAGACAACATAATGAGTTATGTTTGGATATATTTGCATAGAAGTTATATTGTTATGGATCCTCTAACATGTGGTGCTTGCTTAGGATCTTTTGCTAGCCAAAATTTTGTACTAAGTAGAAATACTACTTGTGCATCCAAAACCCTTAAAACCCGTGTCATGCCATGAGTGTCCACCATATCTACCTATGGATTGAATAAGATCCTTCAAGTAAGTTGTCATCGGTGCAAAAAGCAATAAAAATTGCTCCTAAATATGTATGATCTTTTATTGTAAGAGAAAATAAGCATTGTACGAACTTGTGATGGTGAAGAAATAAAAGCGACGGACTGCATAATAAAGGATGCTATCATAGAGGGTAATACAACGTGACGTACCTTTGCAATTAGGGTTTGCACATCCAAAATTAAAAAGCGCATGACAACCTCTGCTTCCCTCTGCGAAGGGCCTATCTTTTACTTTTATGTATTTACTTTTATGCAAAAGTCAATATTATTCGTTCTTATTTTCAACCTCAATTATTCTTTAGTTGGCAAGCATCATGTGGTGGGGAAAGATCCAAGCATATATGGCCATTCAAATATATTTGATCATAAATTATTATTGTTGACAATTATCTATATGATAAATAAGTTGGGAGGTGAAACATTAAGCCCCTATCTTCCTCTGTGTTTGACGGATGCTATTTGTTCTAAAAATATGCTTTGAGTGTTAGCAATCATGGAAGTATGTATGATAGTTGAGTGTGTGGAATTTCATAAATCAAAGCTCTTACATAGACCCTTCCTGAAAATAAGATGAATTTGAATTGTTTGATGACTAAAAACATGGTTTGTTAGTTTTCAAGAAACTTTATGGTCTATACTTTAACTTGTGAATAGCTTGCTACTTGATCATGAGAAGTTTTATGAGATGAGCTACTCTTTATGGTATATAATGATGCTAGAAAAAGTGTTTGGGAGTATCATTGATCAAACTTGTGCACTTGCTAGCATTCACACTTCATAAACTATTTCTTTTATCATTTACCTACTCGAGGTCGAGCAGGAATTAAGCTTGGGGATGCTGATACGTCTTCAACATATCTATAATTTATGAAGTATCCATGCCATGTTTACAACAATTTTATATGATTTTGGTATGATTTTATTAGAACTAACCCGGACTGGCGTTGTTTTCAGCAAAACTACCGTGGTGTCGTCTTTTGTGCAGAAATAAAAGTTCTCGGAATGGGCTGAAAATTTACGGTGAATTTTTATGGACCAAAAGAGAACCTCGAAGCACAAGAGTTGGACCAGAAGCTTCATGAGGAAGCAGCAAGGGTGGAGGGCGCGCCCACCCCCCTAGGGCGTACCCCCTGTCTTGCTGCTGCCTCATGGACCCCCTTGACGTAAGACCGACGCCAAAAATTCCTATAAATACCAAAACCCACAAAAAGAAACCTAGATCAGGAGTTCCGCCGCCGCAAGCCTCCGTAGCCATGAAGAATCAATCAGGCCCTCTCCGGTACCCTGCTAGAGGGGTCCTGAAGGAAATATGCCCTAGAGGCAATAATAAAGTTATTATTTATTTCCTTACATATCATGATAAATGTTTATTATTCATGCTAGAATTGTATTAACCGGAAACATAATACATGTGTGGATACATAGAAAAACAGAGTGTCACTAGTATGTCTCTACTTGACTAGCTTGTTAATCAAAGATGGTTAAGTTTCCTAACCATAGACAAAAGGAGTTGTCATTTGATTAACAAGGTCACATCATTAGTTGAATGATCTGATTGACATGACCCATTCCATTAGCATAGCACCCGATCGTTTAGTATGTTGCTGTTGCTTTTATCCATGACTTATACATGTTCCTTTGACTATGAGATTATGCAACTCCCGTTTGCCGGAGGAACACTTTGGGTGCTACCAAACGTCACAACGTAACTGGGTGATTATAAAGGAGTACTACAGGTGTCACCAAAGGTAGCTGTTGGGTTGGCGTATTTCGAGATTAGGATTTGTCACTCCGATTGTCGGAGAGGTATCTCTGGGCCCTCTCGGTAATGCACATCACTTAAGCCTTGCAAGCATTGCAACTAATGAGTTAGTTGCAAGATGATGTATTATGGAACGAGTAAAGAGACTTGCCGGTAACGAGATTGAACTAGGTATTGGATACCGACGATCGAATCTCGAGCAAGTAACATACCGATGACAAAGGGAACAACATATGTTGTTATGCGGTCTGACCGATAAAGATCTTCGTAGAATATGTAGGAGCCAATATGGGCATCCAGGTCCCGCTATTGGTTATTGACCGGAGACGTGTCTCGGTCATGTCTACATTGTTCTCGAACCGTAGGGTCCGCACGCTTAAGGTTTCGATGACAGTTATATAATGAGTTTATGAGTTTTGATGTACCGAAGGAGTTCGGAGTCCCGGATGAGATCGGGGACATGACGAGGAGTCTTAAAATGGTCGAGACGTAAAGATCGATATATTGGACGACTATATTCGGACATCGGAAAGGTTCTGAGTGATTCGGGTGTTTTCGGGAGTACCGGGTAGTTACGGGAGAAGCAATGGGCCTTGATGGGCTTTAGTGGGAAGAGAAGAAAGGGCCAAGGGGCTGCTGCGCCCCCCCCTTCCCTCTGGTCCGAATTGGACTAGGGAAAAGGGGGCCGGCCACCTTTCCTTCTCCTCCACTTCCTTCTCCCTTCCTCCCCTCTTGATGGACTCCTACTAGGACTTGGAGTCCTAGTAGGACTCCTATCTTGGCCGCACCAATTGGCTTGGCCGGCCTCCTCCTCCTCCATCCTTTATATACTAAGGCAAGGGGCACCCCTTGGACACACAATTGATCAACGTGATCGTTCCTTAGCCGTGTGCGGTGCCCCCCTCCACCATATTCCACCTCGGTCATATTGTCGCAGTGCTTAGGCGAAGCCCTGCGTCGGTAACACATCAAGATCGTCACCACGCCGTTGTGCTGACGAAACTCTTCCCCGAGAGCTTTGCTGGATCGGAGCCCGGAGAACGTCATCGTGCTGTACGTGTGTCAAGAACTCGGAGGCACCGGAGTAACGGCGCTGGGATCGGTCGGATCGCGAGGAGGACGTACGACTACTTCCTCTACGTTGTGTCAACGCTTCCGTTGCGATCTACAAGGGTACGTAGATCATACTCTCCCCTCGTTGCTATGCATCACCATGATCTTGCGTGTGCGTAGGAAATTTTTTGAAATTACTACGTTCCCCAACAGGTCCATCATCACCGGAGGCCATGGAGGGGGATCCCGGAGGGGGCCATCATCACCATGGAGGCCAAGGACCAGAGGGAGAACCTCTCCCCATCTAGGGGGGATGCCATGGAGGAGGAAGCACAAGGTGGAGACTCACTCCCCCTCTCTCTCGGTGGCGCCGGAGCGCCACCAGGGGAACGATCACCGCGGTGACCGTCTTCATCAACATCACTATCTTCATCACCTTCCTCATCTCTTTTAAGCGGTCCACTCTCCCGCACCCCGCTGAAATCCCCTACTTGAACATGGTGCTTTCTGCCACGTATTTTGATCCAATGATGTGTTGCCATCTTATGATGTTTTGAGTAGATTTCTTTTGTCTTTTGGGTTGATTGATGATCTAGATTGGTCTGAGTTGTATGTTTTATTTTTGAGATGTCCTATGGTGCCTTCCGTGCCGCGCACACGTGAAGGATTCCCGTTGTAGGGTGTTGCAATACGTTCATGATTCGCTTATAGTGGGTTGCTAGAGTGACAGAAGCTTAAACCCGAGTAAGGGGGTTGTTGCGTATGGCATAAAGGGGACTTGATAATTTAATGCATTGGTTGGGTTTTACCTTAATGATCTTTAGTAGTTGCGGATGCTTGCTAGAGTTCCAGTCATAAGTGCATATGATCCAAGAAGAGAAAGTATGTTAGCTTATGCCTCTCCCTCATATGAAATTTCAATAACGACTACCGATCTTGTTAACAATTGCCTAGGATAATTCTGCATACTAATCCATCATTATTCCACACTCGCTATTTATAATATAGAGTAATATATTCTAACTTTATGTTAACATTACCTATTTTTATATTTTAGTTCTCCGATATCATGCAAAGTTATCCTCTTAATACCCACAACGTAGTTTTATTTCTCGTTTCTAGATGGAAGCGAACGTTCGGTGTACGTAGAGTCGTATCAGTGGCAGATAGGACCTGAGAGAATATTGATCTTACCTTTAGCTCCTTGTGAGTTCAACACTCCATACGTATCACTTCCACCTTTGGAAATTGCTATGATGATTCCTTGTACTTGGGGATTATCAAGGAGCTGGCGCCTCTCCAGACGTAGGTGGGCAGAGTCTCCCAGGTCATCGAGCAGGCCAGGGACGCCCGTGTGCGGGAGCTGGGGCAGCTGTACATGCGCAACAAGATGTTCCGCGCCCTTATGCAGCGTGTGCATGACTATGGCGCACTTCACCGACGAGAAGACCCCGGAGCCCCTCGATGACAAAGATGGCAGCTACCTTGACTTCTTCACCATGCTCGTGGCGAGGATGGAGGAGGGATCCAAGAGGGTGAATGAGGCGCTCGAGAAGGAGAGTCGTGACCTTCTGAGCCTGGGGACGATGTGGATCTTCAGCAACCTCTTCCGCGGCAGATGCAACTTCGACTTCGAGAGGGTGATGGGCCCTATCCCGCCGGAGCTGCGCGACGGGCTCGAGAAGGAGGTGCGGGACCACGTGGCGGCCTACATCTAGCGGTTCACGCCCGTCGATGACGACTCTCAGGAGGATGTCGATGTTGTCGGTGACGACGGGGACAACATCGCCTTGTCCGCCTAGGCCCTCCTTCCTTTATCCGATTGATCAAGTAGACTTGGCCCTTTGGGGGCATGAAGACATTGTTTTGTTTTGTAATAACGTTGCAAGTTTGTGTTTCCTGCCATCTTCGTTTACTCGAGAGGCTCCTTTCCACATGCCTTCGTGCTCTATGTCTCTTGGACCTAGCCCCCATGTGTGCTACGACCGTCGATGGTATGTTAGAGCGTGTGCTTAACAAGGCCAAAGGGTGTAGGGATCCTCAAGGTGGTAAGGGCCCCCAAGGCGCGATGCTTAGGGAGCCCCCCTTTCACGTGCAAGCGACTCGTGTCCAGTAAAGACTGGGAACGGTCAGCAAGATCACGAGGAAAAAGGTGTTAGAGAGGCGCTAAGAAGGCTCATGAAGCGATTATGACTTAGCTTTCTCAAAGCAGATGACTTGGTGCGGCGCCGCCTGCAGGATGTGTCTTGCGAGGGGTGTCTACTTGTGGAGCCCCCTATGGGTACTTGGTGGAGACGATGTGATGGGGTACCTTGCAAGGCAGCGCTCGTGAGGCTTCGTGAGGAGGAGTGCTCGTGAAGCTTCATGTGCCCTGAATCAGTGAGATCGCCAACAGCTCTGAAGTAAAGCAAAGGAGTGCGCCCATTTGGTCGCTTATGGGTGTCACACAAGGAGACAAAAGTACCAAGGACCTTAATGAGGTGACGTGCACGGGAGCAGACCCGCGAGCCAGAGGGGTTTAGCAGCGCTACAGGATTGGCCCAGGCGCAGGCACTGTGTCTACCCCCCACTCACGTGATATGCGCGAGGGAGATCGTGAGCACGCACGCCTCATGAAGCGGATTCCTGACCAAGTACACAATACTTAGGAAATAGAGTTCTACTGATGTGTGAAGAGGATTTTCATTACATAATGAAAGATACATGCTATTGTGATGCACACGCGTCAGCATGAGGATGTGATGGCCAGGCGGCCCCTCAGGTAATCAGTCTGCCATGTCTGAGCATGGGGCTTCCATTGGGTTGTGGGCGGGAGCTCATGTGGACAACGGCAACGCGGTAAGAGAGGCTCCGGAGCGAGTACAACTCCACTTCGTCCGTACCTGTGGCGTCATGGGTAGAACTTGCGGAGGTGTTTGATTTTCCATGTGTTTTGTACCAGAACACCCTCCTCTGTTTGCAGCCACATCGCGCCAGGTCGAGAAATGTGCACCACCCTGAAAGGGCCTTCCCACATGGGTGAGAGCTTGTGCAATCCTTCTCTGGAGAGGATCCGTCGCGGAACAAGGTCGCGAGCTTCAAGCGTGCAGGGGCGTATGTTACGGCTGTGATAGTGATGCATCAGCTGCTGATATCGTGCTGCATGGATGGCATCCTGGCGGCATGCCTCCTCGAGGAGGAGCAGATCAGCTTCCCACAGGCCGTCTTGCTGAGCCTCATTGAAGGCCAGGACTCACGTAGACCTGTGCTTGAGCTCGGTGGGGAGGACCGGTTCCGCCCTGTTGATGAGGAATAATGGTGTTTTGCCGGTTGGCTTGGTGGCTGTTATGTGGATTGACCACAACACGGAGGGGAGCTGGTCGAGCCAGCCCTTGCCGTATGTCGTGAGCTTTTTCTTGAAGCTCCTCATCTTGAGGCCCTTGAGGACCTCAGCGTTGGCATGCTCAGATTGGTCGTTGATTCGCGGGTGATCCATAGAGGCATAGGAGATCTGTGTGCTAATGTTGGCGCGGTAGGACTTGAAGAGGCCGTTGGTGAATGATACGTCCCAAACGTATCTACTTTTCCAAACACTTTTGTTTTGGACTCTAATTTGCATGTTTTGAATGGAACTAACCCGGACTAACGTTGTTTTCAGCAGAATTGTCATCGTGTTTTTTTGTGCAGAAATAAAAGTTCTTGGGTTGAGCCAAAAATTTACCTACAATATTTCCAGAATATATAAAAAATATTGGCCAATAAAAATACCGGAGGGGGCCACCAGGGCACCACAAGCCCAGGGGCGTGCCACCCCCACGGCGCGTGTCGGCGTTCTGGGAACGGGGGTCCCTAGACTTGCCTGCCTGCGTCCCACAGCGTGGCTAAGCCAGCAGGCCGTACGGTCCATCTTCATCAACAAGGCATCCAAGACCCTCGCGAGGGTCCAAGCCTCGCGAGGCGGACGAAGCAAGACCTCCTCTGGAGTGTCCTAGCCAGGCGAGCTCACGAGGAGCGGAGATATCAAGGCGGGGCAAACCTCACAAGGCTCTCGTGACGTGAGCCATGACGAACGACACCAGGCGAGCGCCAGTGCGCGCAGCGTCCTTATTTCCTCTTTGGTGCTAAGGAGGCCAGCGCAGGCGAAGAGTACCGAGGCATCAGGCAAAGGTTGCTATATTGGTGCAACGAGACCAAGACCAGGAGGACGGCAAGGCGGAGGTCATCGTGGAGCCCAAGACGGCGTCGCCACCAGAGCTTTTCGCAGGCGAAGACCGCTTTTGTCAGGATAGCTTGTACTAGCTGTCCCCCTTTAATTTTGCCCGCCGTTGTTGGCTCCCTTCCTGCTTGATATTTGGGAAGAGGACCAGGGCCTATATAAGTAGAGCTAGCCACCATAGTAAAGGCATCTGATATCATCTTAGCTTGATCCAACCCGATCGAGAGCCTACCCTAGCCACAAGAACACCTCCTCAGGAGGCTGTTCTTCCCTTGTACTTTTCATCATCAGCCCTAGAGGCAATCCACCACCACCACACTGGAGTAGGGTATTACACCACAACGGTGGCTCGAACCAGTATAAATCTCGTGTCTTTCTGTGTTGGGAGTTCATCGAGATAGTCTGCGAGATCTTAGCGAGCTAGGGCGTAGATCGGTAGGAGGGAAAGACTTCGTGCGCACCCAAGTGTTCGAACTTTAAGGGTTTGCCGGAACCCCACATCCGATATTTGGCGCGCCAGGTAGGGGAGCGTCGTAGCTTCCCTTCCATCAGTTGTCGCTCCATCGCTCTGTCGTCTCCATGGCAGACGCTCGCCGTGCTCGGGCTGAGCGTCGGGCTGCCCTCACCGCCCGTGTCGCAGACGGCTCCCGTTGGTGGGCCACCTCGTCGTTCTCCGTCACCCGCCGCCAATGCTGCCACCGTCCTGGCGGGGAACGAGCAGCAGGCGTCCTCGCTTCATCCTTTGGTGCGGCAGGATGGCCGCACTGCCACTCCATCGCTGACCCCTGCTGGTTCTTCGTCTCACGCGCGCCGCGCTCCTCGCGACGAACGAAATCTTGCGCTACCGCCCCGTCGACGACATCTATGAGGAGTGGCTCGACCGCGTCGCCAAGCTCGTCCGCGCTGCAGGGGGCTCCCCGGCGCCGTCCCTCTCTCTACCTCCCCCTCAACCAGCCACGGGCGACGAGGCCCATGGCATGCCTCCACCACCTCTGCCCCAAGACGGTGCCTTGGCACCAAGGTGCGCGGCTCCGCGACGTGATCCACCACGCCCGGTGCCCGTGCGTGAAGAGAGAAGCTGCCAAGAAATTCCGCGGCCGCGAGAAGCTGCACCAGCGCTCCCCGCGCCACCTCGTCAAGACCGCGCACCGCCCGTGGCGGCGCAGCACGGACCTCGTCAAGACCAAGCTCCACCTCCGAAGAGGGCCCCGGCAACCACGACTGGCTGCCGCGCCTTCACCCCCGAGTTGCGTAGCGTCGCCTGGCCAGGCAAGCTCAAGCCGGATCTGCCTCCTCACTACGATGGCACCGCCGACCCCGTGGAGTTTCTGTAGCTCTATGAGGTGAGCATCGAAGCGTCCAACGATGACGAAAAAGTCATGGCGAACTGGTCTCCCATGGCTCTCAAGGACGAAGCCTACTCCTGGCTCCTGAACCTGCAGCACGGCTCGATCTCCTCTTGGGACGAAATGTGCGACCGCTTCGTCGCCAACTTCGAGGGCACTCGCGACCGCTCGCCGGCCGTGGGTGATCTATGCCGCATCAAGTAACAACCAGGAGAGACCCTCCAGAAGTACATCCAGCGCTTCAACAACACCCGCCTCAAGATCCCCAAGGTCATGGACGAAGCCATCATCTCCGCGTTCTCCGGCGGCGTCCGCGACGTCAAGATGAAGGAAGCGCTCGCCATCCACAAGGAGCTCTGCACCTCTCAGGAGTTGTTCAACCTGGCGACCAAGTGCGCAAGAGCTGAGGAGGGGCGCCTCTCTCTCCTTGAGCTGCCAGCCGTGGGCGCGGAGGAGAAGAAAACCAAGGCCAAGGACGTGAAGGGCAAGGAGGCAGTTGTGATCGCAGCGGAGCCCGACACCAAGCGGGGCAGAGATCGGCCCGAGTCTTCCAAGAACAGCCGACCGTTCTGCGCCTTCCACAACCTGAACACCCACAACACCAGCGACTGTCAAGAGCTCAGAGCCATATGAGAAGGACGCTTCGGTCGACGCCCCGAGCGCAGCGGGGCTACGACCGCGGAGGAGGACGTGGAGGCGGACGCTGGGACGACCGTGGCCCGTGCCAGGAGTGGCGCGACCGGCCTCGTGAGGACCGCTGGTAGGACCAACCTCGCGAGGGCGCCTGGAGGGACCCGCCTCATGAGGATCGCCCCCAAGGCAACACCGGTCTTCCCCTGCTGCCACCACCGAGAAGGAAGGACGACCACCACCAGGACGAGGGGGCTGGGGGCTTCCAGGAGCCGCGTGCAATCGCCTGCATCTTGGGCGGCGCTCAGGCCCCAGCCTCTCAGCGCATCTTCAAACAGTTCGCTCGCGAGGTGAACGCGGTGCTTCCCAAGCTCGAGGCCATGCGCCCGCTCAAGTGGTCCCAATGCGCCATCACTTTCAACTCAGCAGATCAGCTCAAGTGCGCAGCCACCGTCGATGCCCTCCCGATGTTGTGTTCCCCAGTCTTCGGCAATGTGCAGGTTACCAACACCCTTATCGACGGCGGCGCAGGGCTCAATGTCCTGTCCGTCGACACGTTCGACAACCTCCAAGTGCCATATGAACAGCTCCAGCCCACCAAGCCCTTCTCAGAAGTGACCGACGGTTCCACCACACCGATAGGGCAGGTCCGCCTGCGTGTCACCTTCAGGGAGCGCAAGAACTCCCGCACCAAGCTCATCGACTTCGACGTCGCACACATCCGCCTGCCGTACAATGCCATCCTCGGGTATCCAGCCCTGGCCAAGTTCATGGCGGTCACCCATCACGGCTACAACGTCCTCAAGATGCCAGGAAGCGGAGGAATCATCACGGTCCCATGTGAAGAGAGGGATGGGGTGTGCTCCCTAGAGCGCGCCTTCCAAGCTGCAGCAATCGACGACCCCGACAGCAGAAGTGAAGGCCCTCCGGAGGCCATCCCCAAGAAGAAGCAGCCGCGCCGCGCAGGACCTCAGGAAGATGGCGTCGCAGCAGGAGCCTCATCAGGATCAACGTTCGTCCTAGGGGCGCCTCCCTCCATCGCATAGGAAGGCGCGCCTGGCGCCCTCCTCAGGCAGGGCTAGGGGGCTCTCTTCTGGAGGGCCTCAGACCTTGCCAACCTCACGAGGGAGGCGCTTGGGCACCACCTGGAAGCGTGCTTCGCGGCACACGTTCCTCAGGAGAGCAGAGGGCAAGGAGTGCCCACCACTCAGGATTTCATCACCAAGACCACCCAGGAACTGCAAGACGCAAGAGCCATGCGCGGCGACCGCCGTTCACAAGGCACAGCTCCCCATCCTGGTGAGGATGTTGGGCTGCGTGTCTGCATCGACATCCCAGGGCTCAACAGGGCCGCATCTCAGGAGCGCTTCTAGCCTTCACGTGTGGGCCGCTGCGAGGGCCCGCCATATAGCTACGTTCGCATGCCCTTCGGCTTGCCGAGCGTGGCGTCGGCCTATCAGCGCAACATGCGGCATGTCCTGGCAGCTCAAGAGGCTAGGTACCACACCGTCCTGGAGGAGATGGAGACGGTCTTCAGGGAACCTCCCGAGCCCCCAGAGCCTCCCGAGGCTCAGGGCTCCGGCAGCTCATGAGGAGTCATTTCTTCAACGCACGCCTTTAGCTGCACCAACTCTACTTCGTCTACAGAACCAGGTGACATCTTCCAAGCTCGTTTAGCTGGGAGCGCCCCTCGGGCTGCATTATTCCCAGGCCGCGTGGGTCCGTCCCTGTGGCACGTACCCCTTTTGCTTACGTCTTTAGCTTACCTTGATGGGGGCGCCCCTCCGGCTGCATCATCCCCAAGCCGCTCGGGCCGGACCCAGTGGCATGTATCTTCCTGCATTTATCCAAGTTGATCTGCTCTCCATGCTTAACGTGCCAACTGCTATCACCTGCTCGATCATCGCGTCCCCCGGGGCCTCCACATAGGCACGGCGCTGGTGCATGGGTCCGTCCTTGTCACGTCGACAAACCTGAGTGGTTGAGCTCTGGCTCGCGGCACGCCCCGCGCACGTCACCTCACCAGGCCCTCAGTGCCTTCACCTCATCCAGAGCAACCAGCTGCAGGCTGACAGCTGTAACGGCAGACCGTGTTTCTTCTTGTGCCAGTTCACAGGGATCCCATGAGAAGGATAGGAGGCGGCACCGCGAGTCTCCTTTTCCCTCGTGCAATTCGCTTGCGCGTTAAAAGGGGGGCTCCTGAGCATCGCGACTCAGGAGCTCTTCCTGGCTCTCCAGCCCTCGCCCCCTGGCCTTGACCACGGCATCGCGACCTGGCATACCAGCGGCGGCTGAGCTTGCTCGAGGGCCGGGACCCGAGGACATAGAGCACTAAGGAGAGCATGAGGGGAGGGAAACTCGTACGGGTCGGCCTAGCTATGCCGCACGAGTAGGCGCACTGCCCTAGCGCAACGTCAGGAGTCGCCGTGAAGTCGACAAGATAAGTCCCGCTCTCGGATCAGCCAAATGTTGGGGCCTGATGGTCACCCTCGCCTTGCCGCGACCCCGTTGTGGCCAAGTCAACTCCCTGTCTTGCCTTACCATGCCTGCTTGAGCGCTAAGGGGGACCTCCTGAGCATCGCGTCTTGCTACCTCTTGAGCACTGCGTTGGTTTTCTGTTGAAGAGGAAAGGGTGATGCAGCAAAGTAGCGTAAGTATTTCCCTCAGTTTTTGAGAACCAAGGTATCAATCCAGTAAGAGGCTACGCGCAAGTCCCTCGTACCTACACAAAACAAATAAATCCTCGCAACCAACACGATAAGGGGTTGTCAATCCCTTCACGGTCACTTACAAGAGTGAGATCTGATAGATATGGTAGGATAATATTTTTGGTATTTTTGTGACAAATATGCAAAGTAAAATAAAAGCAAAGGAAATAACTAAGTGTTGTAAGATTAATATGATGAAGATAGACCCGGGGGTCATAGGTTTCACTAGTGGCTTCTCTCAAGAGCATAAGTATTTTACGGTGGGTGAACGAATTATTGTTGAGCAATTGACAGAACTAAGCATAGTTATGAGAATATCTAGGTATGATCATGTATATAGGCATCACGTCCGAGACAAGTAGACCGACTCCTGCCTGCATCTACTACTATTAATCCACTCATCGACCGCTATCCAGCATCCATCTAGAGTATTAAGTTCATAACAACAGAGTAACGCCTTAAGCAAGATGACATGATGTAGAGGGATAAATTCATGCAATATGATAAAAACCCCATCTTGTTATCCTCGATGGCAACAATACAATACGTGTCTTGCTGCCCCTACTGTCACTAGGAAAGGACACCGCAAGATTGAACCCAAAGCTAAGCACTTCTCCCATTGCAAGAAAGATCAATCTAGTAGGCCAAACCAAACTGA
Source organism: Aegilops umbellulata (assembly GCA_032464435.1). Taxonomy (NCBI): domain Eukaryota; kingdom Viridiplantae; phylum Streptophyta; class Magnoliopsida; order Poales; family Poaceae; genus Aegilops; species Aegilops umbellulata. The sequence goes on along the minus strand of CP136055.1, from coordinate 229,212,772 downwards.
TAATTCGAAGAGACTTGCAAAGATAACCAATCATACATAAAAGAATTCAGAGAAGATTCGAATATTGTTCATAGATAAACTTGATCATAAACCCACAATTCATTGGTCTCAACAAACACACCGCAAAAAGAAGATTACATCAAATAGATCTCCAAAAAGAGAGAAGAAGCCATCTAGCTAATAACTATGGACCCGAAGGTCTGAGGTAAACTACTCACACTTCATCGGAGAGGCTATGGTGTTGATGTAGAAGACCTCCGTGATGGATGCCCCCTCCGGCGGAGCTCCGGAACAGGCCCCAAGATGGGATCTCGTGGGTACAGAAGGTTGCGGCGGCGGAATTAGGTTTTTGGCTCCGTATCTGATCGTTTGGGGGTACGTAGGTATATATAGGAGGAAGAAGTATGTCGGTGGAGCAACAGGGGGCCCACGAGGGTGGAGGGCGCGCCCTGGGGGGGTGGGCGCGCCTCCCTACCTCGTGGCCTCCTGGAAGCTTCTCTTACATAGGGTCCAAGTCTCCTGGATCATGTTTGTTCCAAAAATCACGCTCTCGAAGGTTTCATTCCGTTTGGACTCCGTTTGATATTCTTTTTCTGCGAAACTCTGAAATAGGCAGAAAAACAGCAATTCTGGGTTGGGCCTCCGGTTAATAGGTTAGTCCCAAAAATAATATAAAAGTGGATAGTAAAGCCCAATATTGTCCAAAGTAGTAGATAATATAGCATGGAGCAATAAAAAATTATAGATATGTTGGAGACGTATCAAGCATCCCCAAGCTTAATTCCTGCTCGTCCTCGAGTAGGTTAATGATAAAAACATAATTTTTGATGCGGAGTGCTACTTGGCATAATTTCAATGTAATTTTTCTTAATTGTGGTATGAATATTCAGATCCAAAAGATTCAAGATAAAAGTTCATATTGACATAATAATAATAATACTTCAAGCATACTAACTAAGAAATTATGTCCTCTCAAAATAAGATGGCCAAAGAAAGTTTATCCCTACAAAGACATATAGTTTAGTCATGCTCCATTTTCGTCACACAAGAATGCTCTCATCATGCACAACCCCGATGACAAGCCAAGCAATTGTTTCATACTTTAGTAATCTCAAACCTATAAACTTTCACGCAATATATGAGTGCGAGCCATGGACATAGCACTATGGGTGGAATAGAATATGATGATGGGGGTTATGTGGAGAAGACAAAAAAGGAGAAAGTATCACATCAACGAAGCTAATCAATGAGCTATGGATATGCCCATCGATTGATGTTAATGCAAGGAGTAGGGATTGCCATGCAACGGATGCACTAGAGCTATAAATGTATGAAAGCTCAACAAAAGAAACTAAGTGGGTGTGCATCCAACTTGCTTGCTCACGAAGACCTAGGGCACTTGAGGAGGCCCATTGTTGGAATATACAAGCCAAGTTCTATAAAGAAAGATTCCCACTAGTATATGAAAGTGACAAAACAAGAGACTCTCTATCATGAAGATTATGGTGCTACTTTGAAGCACAAGTGTGGCAAAGGATAGTAGCATTGTCCCTTCTCTCTTTTTCTCTCTTTTTTTGGGCCTTCTCCTCTTTTTTATGGCCTTTCTCTCTCTTTTTTATATTCCTCACTTGGGACAGTGCTCTAGAAAATGATGATCATCACACTTCTATTTATTTACAACTCAATGATTACAACTCGATACTAGAACAAAGTATGACTCTACATGAATGCCCCCGGTGGTGTACCGGGATATGCAATGAATCAAGAGTGACATGTATGAAAGAATTATGAACGGTGGCTTTGCCACAAATACTATGTCAACTACATGATCATGCTAAGCAATATGACAATGATGAACGTGACATGATAAACGAAATGGTGGAAAGTTGCATGGCAATATATCTCGGAATGGCTATGGAAATGCCATAATAGGTAGGTATGTTGGTTGTTTTGAGGAAGATATAAGGAGGTTTATGTGTGAAAGAGCGTATCATATGACGGGGTTTGGATGCACCGGCGAAGTTTGCACCAACTCTCAATGTGAGAAAGGGCAATGCACGGTACCGAAGAGGCTAGTAATGATGGAAGGGTGAGAGTGCATATAATCCATGGACTCAACATTAGTCATAAATAACTCACATACTTATTGCAAAAATCTACAAGTCATCAAAAACCAAGCATTACGCGCATGCTCCTAGGGGGATAGATTGGTAGGAAAAGACCATCGCTCATCTCCGACAGCCACTCATAAGGAGGACAATCGAAGAACACCTCATGTTTCAAATTTCTTACATAACGTTTACCATACGTGCATGCTACGGGACTTGCAAACTTCAACACAAGCATTTCTCAAATTCACAACTACTCAACTAGCATGACTTTGGTATTATTACCTCCATATCTCAAAACAATCATCAAGCATCAAACTTATCTTAGTATTCAACACACTCATAAGAAAGTTAATACTAATCTTGAATACCTAGCATATTAGGATTATTTAAGCAAATTACCATGCTATTTAAGACTCTCAAAATAATCTAAGTGAAGCATGAGATATCAATAGTTTCTATAAAACAAATCCACCACCGTGCTCTAAAAGATATAAGTGAAGTACTAGAGCAAAACTATATAACTCAAAAGATATAAGGGAAGCACATAGAGTATTCTAATAATTTCCAAATCATGTGTGGCTCTCTCAAAAGGTGTGTACAACAAGGATGATTGTGGTAAACTAAAAAGCAAAGACTAAAATCATACAAGACGCTCCAAGCAAAACACATATCATGTGGTGAATAAAAATATAGCTCCAAGTAAAGTTACGATGGAAGTAGACAAAAGAGGGGATGCCTTCCGGGGCATCCCCAAGCTTTGGCTTTTTGGTGTCCTTAGATTATCTTGGGGGTGCCATGGGCATCCCCAAGCTTAGGCTCTTGCCACTCCTTGTTCCATAATCCATCAAAATCTTTCACCCAAAACTTGAAAACTTCACAACACAAAACTCAACAAAAATCTCGTGAGCTCCGTTAGCGAAAGAAAACAAAAGACCACTTCAAGGTACTGTAATGAACTCATTATTTATTTATATTGGTGTTAAACCTACTGTATTCCAACTTATCTATGGTTTATAAACTACTCCCTCTGTCCCAAAATATAAGAACGTTCTTTACACTAGCATAGTATCAAAAACGTTCTTATATTTTGGGACGGAGGGAGTATTTTACTGGCCATAGATTCATCAAAATAAGCAAACAACACACGAAAAACAGAATCTGTCAAAAACAGAACAATCTGTAGTAATCTGTAACTAACGCAAACTTCTGGAACTCCAAAAAATCATACAAAATAGGACGACCTAGGCAATTTGTTTATTGATCAGCAGCAATTGGAATCAGTATTTTATCACGTTCTGGTGATTTCTAACAATTGTTTTCGTGAACAGAAAGTTTCTGGAAATTTCTGCAAGATCAAATAACTATCATCCAAGAAGATCCTATAGGTTTAACTTGGCACAAACACTAATTAAAACATAAAAACACATCTAACCAGAGGCTAGATCAAAGATTTATTCCTAAACAGAAGCAAAAGCAAAAAAAACTAAAAATAAAATTGGGTTGCCTCCCAACATGCGCTATCTTTTAACGCCCCTAGCTAGGCATAAAAGCAAGGATAGATCTAGGTATTGCCATCTTTGGTAGGCAATCCATAAGTGGCTCTCATGATAGATTCATATGGTAATTTTATTTTCTTCCTAGGGAAGTGTTCCATGCCTTTCTTTAATGGAAATTGGAATCTAATATTCCCTTCCTTCATATCAATAATTGCACCAATCGTTCTAAGGAAAGGTCTACCAAGAATAATAGGACATGAAGGATTGCAATCTATATCAAGAATGATAAAACCTACGGACACATAATTCCTATTTGCAACAATAAGAACATCATTAATTCTTCCCATAGGTTTCTTAATAGTGGAATCCGGAAGGTGCAAGTTCAGAGAGCAATCATCAAAATCACGGAAATCTAGCAAATCGCACAAAGTTTTGGGAATAGTGGAAACACTAGCACCCAAATCATATAAAGCATAGAACTCATGATCCTTAATATTAATTTTAATAGTTGTTTCCCACTCATCATAACGTTTTCTAGGGATAGAAACTTCCAACTCAAGCTTTTCTTCATAAGATTGCATCAAGGCATCAACGATATGTTTAGTAAACGCTTTATTTTGAATATAAGCATGAGGAGAATTTAGCACGGATTGCAACAAGGAAATACAATCAATCAAGGAGCAATTTTCATAATTAAATTCCTTGAAATCCAAAATAGTGGGTTTATTAGCATCTAGGGTTTATATTTCTTCAATCCCAATTTTATCAAATTTAGCATCAAGATCTAAAAACTCCTTCTAGGTAAAGGTGGATCATATTCAGTCCCATCATTATCAAGATTCATATTGCAAAACAAAGATTTAATAGGGGACACATCAATAACTTTTAGATCTTCATCTTTATTTTCATAGAAATTTGAAGAACACGCTTTCATAAAGCAATCTTTCTTAGCACGCATCCTAGCGGTTCTTTCTCTGCACTCATAAATGGAAATTCTCATGGCTTTGAGAGACTCATTGATATCATGCTTAGGAGGAATAGATCTCAGTTTCAAAGAATCAACATCAAGAGAAATTCTATCAATGTTCCTAGCCAATTCATCAACTTTAAGCAATTTCTCTTCAAGCAAAGCATTGAAATTATTTTGCGAATTCATAAACTCTTTAACACTAGTCTCAAATTCAAAGGGAATATTATTAAAATTTCCATAAGAATTGTTGTAGGAATTACCATAATTATTAGAGGAATTGCTAGGATAAGGCCTAGGATTAAAGTTTCCTCTATACGCGTTGTTACCAAAATTATTCCTACCAAAAAAATTCACATCCATGGATTCATTATTATTATCAATCAAAGTGTACAAAGGCATATTATTAGGATCAGAAGAAACACTCTTACTAGCAAATAATTTCATAAGTTCATCCATCTTTCCACTCAAAACATTAATTTCCTCTATCGCATGCACTTTTTTATTAGTAGATCTTTCAGTGTGCCATTGAGAATAAGTAACCATATTATTATCTAGGAGTTTAGTAACTTCTGCTAAAGTGATTTCCATAAAAGTGCCTCCCGCGGCCGAATCTAAAAGATTTCTAGAAGCAAAATTCAATCCGACATAAATTTTTTGTATAATCATCCACAAATTCAAACCATGAGTAGGGCAATTACGTATCATTAATTTCATCCTCTCCCAAGCTTTTGCAACACGTTCATGATCAAGTTGCTTAAAATTCATAATATCGTTTCTAAGAGAGATGATCTTAGCGGGAGGAAAATACTTAGAGATAAAAGCATCTTTGCACTTGTTCCAAGAATCAATACTATTTTTAGGCAAAGACGAAAACCAAGCTTTAGCACGATCTCTAAGCAAAAAAGGAAATAGCTTCAATTTAACAATATCATTATCAACATCTTTCTTCTTTTGCATATCACACAAATCCATGAAGCTATTTAGATGAGTAGCGGCATCTTCACTAGGAAGGCCGACGAATTGATCTTTCATGACAAGATTCAACAAAGCAACATTGATTTCACAAGATTCAGTATCGGTAAGAGGAGCAATCGGAGTGCTAAGGAAATCATTATTGTTGGTATTGGTAAAGTCACATAACTTGGTATTATCTTGAGCCATCGTGGCAAACAAGCAATCCAACACACGAGCAAACAAAAGGCAAGCGAAAAAGAGGCAAACGAAAAAGAGAGGGCGAATAAAATGGCAAGGGTGAAGTGGGGAGAGGAAAACGAGAGGCAAATGGCAAATAATGTAATGCGGGAGATAAGGGAATGTGATGGGTACTTGGTATGTTGACTTTTGCGTAGACCTCCCCGACAACAGCGCCAGAAATCCTTCTTGCTACCTCTTGAGCACTGTGTTGGTTTTCCCTTGAAGAGGAAAGGGTGATGCAGCAAAGTAGAGTAAGTATTTCCCTCAGTTTTTGAGAACTAAGGTATCAATCCAGTAGGAGGCTACGCGCGAGTCCCTCATACCTACAAAAAACAAATAAATCCTCGCAACCAACGCGATAAGGGGTTGTCAATCCCTTCACGGTCACTTACGAGAGTGAGATCTGATAGATATGATAGGATAATATTTTTGGTATTTTTGTGATAAAGATGCAAAGTAAAATAAAAGCAAAGTAAAAAAGCAAAGGAAATAACTAAGTGTTGGAAGATTAATATGATGAAGATAGACCCGGGGGCCATAGGTTTCACTAGTGGCTTCTCTCAAGAGCATAAGTATTTTATGGTGGGTGAACGAATTACTGTTGAGCAATTGACAGAATTGAGCATTGTTATGAGAATATCTAGGTATGATCATGTATATAGGCATCACGTCCGACACAAGTAGACTGACTCCTGCCTGCATCTACTACTATTACTCCACTCATCGACCGCTATCCAGCATCCATCTAGAGTATTAAGTTCATAAAAACAGAGTCACGCCTTAAGCAAGATGACATGATGTAGAGGGATAAATTCATGCAATATGATAAAAAAACATCTTGTTATCCTCGATGGCAACAATACAATATGTGCCTTGCTGCCCCTACTGTCACTGGGAAAGGACACCGCAAGATTGAACCCAAAGCTAAGCATTTCTCCCATTGCAAGAAAGATCAATCTAGTAGGCCAAACCAAACTGATAATTCGAAGAGACTTGCAAAGATAATCAATCATACATAAAAGAATTTAGAGAAGATTCAAATATTGTTCATAGATAAACTTGATCATAAACCCACAATTCATCGGTCTCAACAAACACACCGCAAAAAGAAGATTACATCGAATAGATCTCCACGAGAGAGGGGGAGAACATTGTATTGAGATCCAAAAAGAGAGAAGAAGCCATCTAGCTAATTACTATGGACCCGAAGGTCTGAGGTAAACTACTCACACTTCATCGGAGAGGCTATGGTGTTGATGTTGAAGCCATCCGTGATGGATGCCCCCTCCGGCGGAGCTCCGGAACAGGCCCCAAGATGGGATCTCGTGGGTACAGAAGGTTGCGGCGGTAGAACTAGGTTTTTGGCTCCGTATCTAATCGTTTGGGGGTACGTAGGTATATATAGGAGGAAGAAGTACGTCGGTGGAGCAACAAGGGGCCCACGAGGGTGGAGGGCGCGCCTCCCTACCTCGTGGCCTCCTGGAAGCTTCTCTTACGTAGGGTCCAAGTCTCCTGGATCATGTTCGTTCCAAAAATCACGCTCCCGAAGGTTTCATTCCGTTTGGACTCCGTTTGATATTCTTTTTCTGCGAAACTCTGAAATAGGCAAAAAACAACAATTCTGGGTGGGCCTCCGGTTAATAGGTTAGTCCCAAAAATAATATAAAAGTGGATAATAAAGCCCAATATTGTCCAAAACAGTAGATAATATAGCATGGAGCAATCAAAAATTATAGATACGTTGGAGACATATCACGTCTCAGGGGCTCTTACTGGACCTAGGCCCGCACACCTCCTGGCCTTGACCACGGCATGCGACCTGGCATACCAGCGACGGCTGTAGCCGCCTGGGGACCGGGACCTGTCAGCGCAGAGCAACAATCCATCGCAGGGAAAGAAAGGGGGACCGAGCCTTAACGGGACACGCATTCGCTAAGTTTTCATAACAAGGAAGATAGGTACAAAAGACATTGCAGATCCTTACATGCCCCCACGGGGTGATTCATGATTCTTCGTAGGAAACAAAAGCTGATACTAAGGGGAATCCTATCTACACCCTTCCGTGGCGGACGCCATCATCAACAGTGGGCCACGGAGGGCCGGCGCCAACCCCATCCAGATCAGCGGCGGCGACGGCCGGACGCTGCGGCTCTGCTCCGAGCGCGGCAAAAGCTCGGGGGCACGTAGCTGTCGTCACTCGTCTCCGGAGTCTCGTAAAGCTCAGGAGAGTTGCTGGAATCCCAAGGGCTGCTGCTGCTGGAGTAGCCGCGAGCGGAGCGCGCGTCAGTTTGGTGCTCCTCTCCGGAGCAGCACTCCACATGGCGGCCCTCGGCGTCGAAGACCTTGAAGAAGAGTGTGGAAGCGCCGTCGTACTTGAAGTGGATCGCAAGGGCGCCTCTCGCACGGCAGACACATGCAATCTCCCCCCAGCCGCGCGTCATGAAGATCTTGCCGGTGGGAACCGCTTGGATCTCCGCTCCGGTCGCCGGAGCATTGCAGTCAGCGTGCTGCAACCAGAGCTCGAGAGGCCCCCTCGGCGGCATCACGTCGGAGAAGAACCGTGGGAAGCGGATCCAGGAGCTTGGAGGCATCGGCGCCCACAGCACCAACTCGCGCGAGGAGTCCACAGCGTGGATCCCAAGGGCGGCGGCACGCGTCGCCACGGCGCGGCGACCCCGGACACGACGTGGGCGGCGCTGCTCTTCACTCTGTCCTCCCGAGCCCTCAGCTCGGGCGTACAAGGGTAGCGGGTACCCCGGAGGAGGCCGCTCGCACCAGGGCCTCGACACCACCTGCATCGCCGCTTCATCACGGCGATGGATCAACCTCTTCTTCGGCGGAAGTGGCCCCGGATCATCACGGGGAGCCTTTCCTTTCTCTTCGGCAGAAAACCTTCTGATAGGCACCATTGTTGTCAGCAGTGGAGCGGGGAGGAAGAAGCAAGCAAGCGAGGAAGAGATGGGCGACGGGGGCTCCACCCCCCTCCCCATTTATAGCAAGAGAAGGCCAACCGGCGTCTCCCACGATCGCAGGTAATGATGGTTTTCCTTGCATGTCGCAGGGACTTGTCAAGTGATGCAGTTGCCGAGGCAGCATGGGGAAGCGGAGACGCCCACATCCAATCAACAACCACGCATCAACCAAGGCCGCAGGCTTTTGGGGCCCGCGGTGCTCCGAACATGACCATTGGCTTCGCCGCGAAGCCAAGCCCGAGCGCACCTTGGGCCCGGTGGCTACTGTCGGCGTTCTGGGAACGGGGGTCCACAGACTTGCCTGCCTGCGGCCCATAGCGTGGCTAAGCCAGCAGGCCGTACGGCCCATCTTCATCAACAAGGCATCCAAGACCCTCGCGAGGCTGGCGGACGACGCAAGACCTCCTCTGGAGTGGCCTAGCCAGGCAGGCTCACGAGGAGCAGAGATATCAAGGCGGGGCAAACCTCACGAGGCTCTCGTGACGTGAGCCATGACGAACGACACCAGGCGGGCGCCAGCGCGTGCAGCATCCTTATTTCCTCTTTGGTGCTAAGGAGGCCAGCGCAGGCGAAGAGTACCGAGGCATCACGCAAAGGTTGCTATATTGGTGCAACGAGACCAAGACCAGGAGGACGGTAAGGCGGAGGTCATCGTGGAGCCCAAGACGGCGTCACCACCAGAGCTTTTCGCAGGCGAAGACCGCTTTTGTCAGGATAGCTTGTACTAGTTGTCCCCCTTCAAATTTGCCCGCCGTTGTTGGCTCCCTTCCCGCTCGATATTTGGGAAGAGGACCAGGGCCTATATAAGTAGAGCTAGCCACCATAGTAGAGGCATCTGATATCATCTTAGCTTGATCCAACCCGATCGAGAGCCTACCCTAGCCACAAGAACACCTCAACCTCAGGAGGCTGTTCTTCCCTTGTACTGTTCATCATCAGCCCTAGAGGCAATCCAGCGCCACCACACTAGAGTAGGGTATTACACCACAACGGTCGCCTGAACCAGTATAAATCTTGTGTCTTTCTGTGTTGCGAGTTCGTCGAGTTCGTCCGCGAGAACTTAGCGAGCTAGGGCGTAGATTGGTAGGAGGGAAAGACTTCGCGCGCACCCTAGTGTTCGAACCTTAAGGGTTTGCCGGAACCCCACATCCGACAGCGCGCCTGGCAGGCTTGTGGGCCCGTGGCAGCTCCCACAACCCTAACTCCAACTCTAGAAGTACCTATTCATCCAGAAAGAAATTAGAGAGAAGGAATCATCACGTTTTACGATATGGAGCTGCTGCCACCTCCTGTTCTTCATCGGGAGGGCTGATTCGGAGCCCGTTCGGGGCTCCAGAGAGGGGGATTTGATGCCGTCGTCATCCTCAATCATCTTCCATCTCCAATTTCATGATGTTCACCTCCGGGAGTGAGTAATTCCTTTGTAGGCTCGCTGGACGGTGATGGGTCGAATGGGATTTATCATGTAATCGAGTCAGTTTTGTTAGGGCTTGATCCCTAGTATCGACTATGTTTTGAGATTGGTGTTGCTATGACTTTGCTATGCTTAACGCTTGTCAATATGGCCCGAGTGCCATGATTTCATATCTGAACCCTTTATGTTTTCATGAATATGTTTGTGTTCTTGATTCGATATTGCAAGTTGTATGCACCTATTATGTGTTATGATCCGCATACCCCAAGGTGATAATAATTGGGGTTCTTTCCGGTGATTACCATAATTTGAGGAGTTCATGTATTCACTATGTGTTAATGCTTTGTTCTAGTTCTCTATTAAAAGGAGCCTTAATATCCCTTACATTTCCTTATGGACCCCACTGCCACAGGAGGGTAGGAAAAAAGTTGTCATGCAAGTTCTTATTACAAGCACGTATGACTATATATGGAATACATGCCTAAATTACATTGATGAATTGGAGCTAGTTCTGTGTCGCCCTAGGTTATGACTATTACATGATGAATGTCATCCAACACAATTATCCATCGCTGATCTGATGCCTACGTCTTTTGCATATTGATCCTTGCTAAGTTACTTTCGTTGCTGCTGCTGTTACAATCACTATAAAACTGCTACTCCTATTGTTACTGTTACTATTGCTACTATTACCATTACTATCAAACTATCATACTACTGTGCTACTAATCACTTTGTCGCGGATATTTAGTTCTCTAGGTGTGGTTGAATTGACAACTCAACTGCTAATACATGCAAATATTCTTTGGCTCCCCTTGTGTCTACTCAATAAATTTGGGTTGAATACTCTACCTTTGAAAATTGTTGCGATCCCCTCTACTTGTGGGTTATCAAGACCTTTTTTGGCACCATTATCGGGGAGCATAGATATATTTGCTGAGTCACTTGGGATTTATATCTGTTGATCACTATGAAGAATTCGAAATATTATAGAACCAAGATCATTCCCTCTAAGACGAGGGGAGGTAAGGAACTGCCATCTAGCTCTGCACTTGATTCACCTTCTGTTTGAGTACGCCTGCAACACCACCACCTGCTATTAATTCTGATATGTCACAAGTAACAAATGTTGCTACTTCTGCTATGAATGATGCTTATGATGATGCTAGTACTCTGCTTAATGAAACTGTGCCACTAGGTGAATTTCTTGATGAACAACTTGCTAAAGCTAAAGAATTTGAAAATGTTGAAACCGGTGAAATTTATGACTCACATATTAGGCCTAGCTCTCCTAGAACTGAAATGCCTAAGGTACCTAAGGGTTATGTTATGGATGGGGAGATAGATAGAGAATTCCTTGCTTGTAATGATAGAGAAGATGTTAAGAAATTACTATGTAAGCTGAAAGAAAAATATATGATGGAGAAAATGAAATATGATCCTAGTTTTATACATCTCCCATATTTGTTACTAATAAGGACTAATTCTCTGTCGATCCCGAGTTCATTACTTTGGTTGAATCTGATCATTTTCATGGTTATGAAATTGAAACTGTTGTGGCACATATTACTAAACTAAAATACATAGCCACCCTATGTGCTCATGAGGAAAAAATTCGCTACTACTATATTCTTAAGTTGTTTCCTTTCTTATTAAAGGGTGATGCTAAGAAATGTTCTAATACTCTTGCTCCTAGTTGTGTGCATAGTCCCCAGGATATGATATATTACTTCTCCAAAAAATATTTTCGTGCTCATAAGAAACAAATTGCCTTATAGGAAATATTTAACTTTGTGCGAATTGAAGAAGAGAATATCCCTCAAGCTTTGGGGAGGCTTCTCCAGTTACTTAATGCTTTGCGTGATCATCCTCTTAAGAAAAATGAAATACTTGATATCTTTTATAATGGACTAACCGATGCTTCTAGGGATTACCTAGATAGTTGTGCTGGTTGTATTTTCAGGGAACGATCTGTTGAATAGGCTAAAGAACTATTGAATAATATATTGAGAAATGATAATGATTGGACACTTCCTGATACACCACCTAAGCCAACTCCAAAGAAGAGCAGAGCACAAAGTTGTGGGAGGTCGGTAGAAGAAGCATCCACGAGGGTCCGGATCAAAAAGCAGGAACGTACGATGCAGCCTTTGAGTGGAGCTGCGGGGAGGTCCATATATAGCGATGCAGACCCCGAGTCCATCAACAAAGAGATAGGTTTGTTCTTCCGCATTTTGTCTATCCCAAGGGGTTCAGTTAGTGGTTGTGCGGAATAGTTGTTTTGTCATGTTTATTTAGCAAACTATAAAAGAGAAGTGAAAAAGTGTGCGAGGTCTCTGTGACCTTCTTATTTTTTAACCTCATCATGTTTGAGCTAAATATGCATGAGATGTAGATTTGCAGTCTATTTATGCAGAAAGTACGTAATACTTAAATGTGTATGCATAAAATAAATGGAGATGCTCGACATTCCAAGGTCACGATGTGATCTGACCTGTTTTCTTGTTGTGGAGGTAGTAGGCCCCGTTGTTGAGGACATCGTGAATGTCGTAGGGGCCCTCCCATGGGGAGGACAACTTGTTCTTGCATGGTTTCTGCTTGACGCGTAGGACGAGGTTGTTGACATTGAACACGCGTGCTCACATGCGCCGACCTTGGTATTGGCGTAGCTTCTGCTGGTATATGCTGGTGCTCTCGAGTGCGAGGAGGTGTTCCTCTTCCTTTGTGGTGACATCATCTTTCCTACTCTCTTCGGCGGCCTCCTCGTTGTATGCTCGGACTCGTTGTGAATCGTACTCGATGTCAAATGGGAGGACCGCCTCCGCTCCATATACCATGAAAAGGGTGTGTAGCCAATGGATTTGTTTGGCGTTGTGTGTAAGCTCTAGGGGACGGAGAGGAGGTCGTCCACCCAGTTACCCTTCACTCGTATGAGCAGTGTGATGAGCCGTGGCTTTAGACCTTGCATGATCAATCCATTGCCCCATTCGACCTGTCTGCTAGACTAAGGATGGGCCACTAATGAGTAGTCTATGTGGATCCGTAGTTTGTGGTAGAATGCTTTGAATACAACGGCAGTGAAGTTGGATTCTTTACCCGTAATAATGTTGTGGGGGATGTTGAAGTGGTGGATGAGGCCGGAGACGAACTTGAGTGCCGTGTCGGCCTCGACATCGGTTACCGGTTTGGCCTCTATCCACTTGGTTAACTTGCGAATCACCACCAGCAGGAACTTGTGTGCCCCTGGTGAAGAGAGCTTCCCGACCATGTCCATCCCCCATACCGCGAATGGCCATGTCAATGGGATTGTTTTCAATGTTGTTGCTGGCATGTGGGTCTTGTTGGCGAAGCACTAGCAACCATCCCAGTTTCGGACTATCTCCTCAGCGTCACGCATCGCGTGGGGCCGAAAGAAACCGGGGCGGAAGGCCTTCACTGCAATTGTTCTAGGGGTTGCGTGATCCCCGCAAGCCCCCACGTGTATTTCCTGTAGTAGTTGTTTGCCCTCCTCTTAACTGATGCAACGCTAAAAAACTCCCACTTGGCAGTGCTTGTAGAGCTCGTCGTTGATGATTGTGTAAGCTTTGGAGCGTTAGATGAAACGGCAGGACTCTGTTTTGTCTTATAGGAGCTCGCCTTTAGTCATGTAGGCTAGTAATGGTTGGGGTCTAGTCTTGGGTCAGGACTGCCAATACGGCCTCTTCCTGTGTGGCTCCGATTGGAGAGCTACCATTCAGGGCTGCAGCATCGAGTGCAGTGGAGCTCGATGTGACCTCTTCGCGGTCTTGAATCTTGATGGAGGGCTTGTGCAGTATTTCCATAAAGGTCTAATCTCGCACGGGCTCTCTTGATGACCCGACGCATGCCAAGTTGTCAGCTGCAATGTTGTTGCCTATTTTACATGATGCAGTACTAGCCCGTCAAACTTGCCTTTGAGTCCCGAACAGCAACACAATAGGCTGCCATTTTTGTTTCCTTCGTGTTAAATATTTTCATGACCTGTTGGACCATGAGAGGTCGGAGTCGTCCTGGCAGATAAGGCGGCGTATTCCCGCGGAGACCGCAATTCGGAGTCCGTGAAGGAGGGCTTTGTATTCTGCCATGTTCTTTGAGTCCTGAAAATGGAGCTGTAGGATGTAGCTCATCTTATTACTACTGGGAGAGACGAGGAACACTCCAACCCTCAATCCTTGTACCGTCATTGATCCGTCGAAGTACATCCTCCGGTACTCGAGGTCGATGTTTTTGAGGACTTGTTGGGCCTCTGTCAATTCCACCAGTGATGTCTACTACGCAACTTTATTCTTGTAGACTCTATTGGGCCTCCAAGCACAGAGTTTTGTAGGAAAACAGCAAATTTCCCTCAAGTGGATGACCTAAGGTTTATCAATCCGTGGGAAGTGTAGGATGAAGATGGTCTCTCTCAAACAAGCCTGCAATCAGATATAAGAAATCTCTTGTGTCCCAAACACACCCAATACAATTGTCCATTGTATAGGTGCACTAGTTTGGTGAAGAGATGGTGATACAAGTGTAATATGAATGATAGAAATAGGTTTTTATAATCTGAATAAATAAAAAACAGCAAGGTAGCAAGTAGCAAAAGTGAGTACAAATGGTGTCTTCAATGCTTAGAAACAAGGTCTAGGGTTCATACTTTCACTAGTGCAATCTCTCAATAGTGCTAGCATAATTGAATCATATAACAATCCCTCAACATGTGATAAACAATCACTCCAAAGTTCCTATCGGAGAAGTAGGATGAAAACATGTATCAACCTCTATGCCTAGATTACCCCAATGTCACCACGGGAATCCACTAATTGATCACCAAAACATATATCAAGTGACTCAATAGAATACCCCATTATCACCACGGGTATCCACATGCAAGACATGCATAAAGTGATCTCAAATACAAAATATTCAATCCGATAACAATGTAACCTCAAAAAGCAATACTCAATTCATCACAACAAAGATAGCGAGGGAAGAACACCATATGGTCCAACTATAATATCAAAGCTCAATACATCAAGGTCATGCCAAATCAAGAACACAAGAAAGAGATCGAACACATACCTACTAGTACATACCCTTAGCCTCAAGGATGAACTACTCACACATCACCATGATAGTGGAGGAGAAGTTGGTGGTGATGGTTATGGAGGAGATGTCCTCGGTGGCGTCCCCTCCTCCTCCGCCTTCTTCTTCTTCTTCTTCCTTAGCCCTCAGGGGAGAGATGGAGCTCTCCCCTAAACTGGATCTCTCAGTTGTCTTTTGTTTCTAGCAACTATTTTTGGAGCCCTTCATCGTTTCTTATATTCCCAAAGATCCGTAACTCTGATCTGGGATGAAATTTTGAGGGGATTCTTATTTGGAAATTATCTTTCTTGTGGCGAAAGAAGGGCATCAACCGACATACGAGGTGCCCGCAAGACATCAGGGCGCGCCAGGGTGTAGGGCATGCCCTGTTGCCTTGTGGGGCCCTCGGGCACCGTCTTGCATTGATGCTTTCTCCCAAAAATCACATATTTTCTACAAAAAAATCTCCATAAATTTTCATCATGCTTGGACTTGATTTGGTACCATTTTTCTTTGAAATAAAAAACATGTAGAAAACAGTAACTGGCACTAGGCACTAGATTAATATGTTAGTCCATAAAAATAATATAGAAGTGCACCGAAACCATATAAAATTATTGTAAACATGGAATTAATACTTCATAAAGTATAGATATGTTGGAGATGTATCAGCATCCCCAAGCTTAATTCCTGCTCATCCTCGAGTAGGTAAATGATAAAAGAAATATTTATGAAGTGTGAATGCTAGCATATTGCATACATGTGATAAATGATAATTTCAATCACTTTTCTTAGCATCACAAACAACAACTCCTTCTTTCATAAACTCATCATGATAAAGTAGCAATCAATTCAAATGTTATGGCACACAGCTTGTTTCACCGACCTCGCGTCCTTGCGGATGTTTAGGCAGTGTTTGGCTTTACTAGCTAGCACCCCTAGCAAGTTAGCGGGTTTCCAGGCAAATATGTCCCAGTTGGTTCGGAGCAAGGCGAGGAGCTCAGCCTCCTGGCTCTCCGAGAGTCTCCGTCGATGGTTACCGTCTTGCTGGGATCTTCCGGGCGTACCTAGAATTTTTTTGTTTGGCCAGCTGGAACACGTGCCCTTGGCCTTGGTTTCTGTGGGAGCTCGGCAACCCATGGACCTATTCGTTTTCTTATCCGGGCGAGCTCGGCGGAGGCCAAGGCGGCCTCAGTGACCTCTACGTTGGCCACCTCAACTTCGTAGGCCTTTTTTGAGCTCCCTGGTATGGTAATTGCGCCGTTCAGGCCCGACATCTTTAGCAGTAGATAGGCATAAGATGGAACCGCCATGAATTTCATGTAAGCAGGTCTGCCCAAGATCGCATGGTAACCGCTTTGGAAAGGAGCGGCCTAGAACTGGGTAGCCTCGCTTAGGTAGTTGTGCTCGTCTCCGAAGATGACCTCGAGCTCGATCTGCCCCAGGGGGCGGACTGGGTGGCCTGACACCACCCCATGAAAACCCACGTCCGACCTTCGCAGACTAGACAGTGATATCTTCATATTCTCTAAGGTGTTAGTGAAGATAATATTGAGGCCGCTGCCTCCATCCATTAGGACACGTGAGAGACAGCAACCTGCCATGATTGGATCTAGCATCAGGGCATGCTTTCCTGGATGGACGACGTCTTGCGGGTGATCCCTGACGTCGAAGGTCACCGTTTCTTGGGACCATGCAAGGCTTTCGCTAGTTGCATTTTCTGCCTCATAGGTTGCGCGTCGTGCCAGTTTCAAGGGGCTACTGACCATGTCCTGGACTAGGGGGTACTCACCACGTTGTCCCCCGATCAGGTGGATTGGGCCGAGGACCCCCATGGCGGTTCACTCATGGGCCACTTCAGGCAGCCCATGCCGCATACAAGGAGGTTTCCACAAGACTTGGCGCACAAACGAGGACTCTCCTAAAAATCCTAGGCCTCTGATGTGTTATATAAACCGAGGCCAGGCTAGACAATAGATCAGCTAATATTCATTACTACAATCTTGTGGTAGATACATGTACTATGAAAACAATCAAAAGCAGCATGTAGGGTATTATCTCTTCGAGAGAGCCCGAAGTTGGGTAAAATCCCGTGTCCATGTTACCATCGCTCCAAGGCGCCTAGCTTAGGACCCCTACTACGAGATACGTCGGATATACAACCGACATTGGTGCTTTCATTGAGAGTCTGTTGGGCGATCGCCACGGATCGATGAGATTATCAGGTTATATTTTTTCAGTCGAATTCGTACGGAATAAATTGATTCCTCCGTGAATAGTTTCTACTGCTGTCTAGGGCAATTTTTGTTTCCAGATCGGGCTTTAGGAAAACCATGCAGTACGCGGACGCTAGCGTTCGCCACCGATCTTCTGCACATCGGCAGGGATGATCCTTCTACAGAGAAAAGTATTCATGAAACAATAGCAAGGAAAGTCCTAACCGTGCCAAACTTTAGCACACTTCTCCATATTTAATGGATATCACCGCTTTTTGTTCGTCCATACGCTAATCTGTCTAGACTACTAATTAAGCAATTTTCCCTGGTCATTGTTGTGATCACGTGGTGGCCTAGCTAGCCTCCACTTGATTGGCTTCTCATGGAGGCACTTACAGCAGCCGAAGAGACCGTGTCACCGGGAAGATTAGAGGGGCCGCGCATGCATAATGCAACGGCGGCGGCAGGCAAGTGGCAATCAGAGTTCAAGGAAAAATCAGATCAGACAAGCAACATGCATATGTATATGTACGTGGGCCAGAATCTCCATGTAGGAGCTCAGCCGGCCGAAGGCCAGGCGCACTGGCCCCGCATGCATGCTACACCGAGCTGCCCAGCGGGGCTTTTTTACCTCGGATTTCTATAGCACGCTGCAGCGAGCAAAAACATCAGTTCTATTTTTCTAGTTACCTGCACCGTATATTAATCTTTGCATAGATTATCTTTCTGTTAGTTTGCATGATTTCTCTGTGTAGATTTCGGTTGACCGGACTATGTTTGGGTCCGCTTCCCTGCGATGGACGTGGTGGTCCGATCGGTTTCAATTCGGCCAATTTTGTGCCAGCTGGCCACATCTGTAATCCGCGGGGTCCGAATATAGATGGGATGATACGAATTTTGCTAGGAGGCATCATACAGGTTCACGTCCGCTGCTTGGCGATACATCGGATCCGGACTCAATCTGACCAACGGGCGATCCGGCCGAAGAGATAGTGCGGAAGCAGTACCCTAAGAGGGACTTGGCTCCATGGCAGCACACAAATAGGGAGATTTAATTTTTCCCTTTTTAATTCAGCTCTTCGTTGGCCGCTGGCAGTTCCTAATAATCCTTTTCGAAAAGTGCATAGACCTAGCATATTTCTAACCTAATTAAATACTTTTTTTGCTAGATGCACTGCTAGCATTCATCAATACATGAAGTATTGTTTGTAGATTAGATCAAAATTCGACTGATGTTTCTTTATTTGCCTCGGTCCTCCACGATCATCGATGTCCTGGTTTTATTTTTCTTAGCTATTTGCCTAGCACATAAATTATTATACAGAGAATATTTTCTGTTCCTTTGTGCTGCATTATTTTTGCAGAGAAATTTTTTGCCGACCCTCGTACATGGCGTCGGTCTGGCCAGTCTCTCGTTGTCACCTCGACATGTTGACCAATGTCGATACTGACCTCACGCAAGATAATCAACCTTGACTATGTCACACCACCACCTCGGCAATCCGACGTCGTCGTCCAGCCTGCGCTGATCACGCCAGACCAATCTCAGCGCGTTCACGGGGAGATTTGATTTTTCTTTTCTCTATCATTTAATTAAGTTTGGAGGCCATCTACACTTTTACTAATTGTCTCACTTTCATGTGCTTCCCTGAAGCAATTAGCACTCCCAGTTGCTTCACGTCGATCGAGATTGGATCGATGCAACAAGCAGCTTACGTGACAGACATCCACATCACCGACATGTTTGTGACACATCGGCTGATGATGGGGCTCCGGGTGTCGCCCTGCCGACCTGCGCTTTATGAATTTAGGCTTCACCGTGCCCTCACTGTGGCATTAATGACCCACGTCGACACCGTCCTTGGCACCCAGGCTATATTCGTTGAATTATCAACTTCGCATAAATAAACTATGCAATTTTTTATTGTTATCATTTTTGGTTTGCACTATTTTATCTATGCAGGCCATTTACCTAGACCGGGCCGCGCTGTCATCTCCGTTGACCAAATTGTGTTGTCACCTTGACACACTACCCTGTGTTGGCAACCCCGCGTCGTTGCTTCATCAACCCACTCGGTCGGAGACTCCGGTATCACCCGCCGACCTGCTGCATCACCGCGGCCAGACTGGGGGTTTCACCTCTTTGGAATGCCGAGCTCTTCGCTCGGCCACCTCGGGCTTGGTGGTTGGGACCTCGGCCATGCTGAGGACTCGAACCTTGTTGGATCTATCACAGATCAATGGGCGTCTTCGCCCCGCCACAAGCCCGAATCGCCTCATCAATACCTAGTACATTAACCAGCTAAGTCGCTTTCATGCTCACAAACTTTTAGTTTTAAATTTTGTTCGGTTCGACCAAGCATTATACTTTTTGGCAAAAAGTTGTTTGTGAAAAAGTTCCTTGTCAAAACTTTGTTTGTGATACACAAATTCAAATACCCCGTTTGTTTGGGGGCTTCCTTTGTGAAGCCTTTCCTCTTGCATATGATTATACTTGTATGGCTTCGTTCCTTGTTGATGTATTATGCCACAATATGCACCATGTTGACTTAAGTGTTCCACGAGCTGGGTTGCCTTGCTCCTGTGTTTACCCCTACATTCCCGATTGTTCGGCCAGGGAGTAAAGGGAGCACCTCTGCGATTGTCACAATCGGGTCATTCGAGCTCGGACCTCAGACTGGGTGAAGCCGAAAGCTAGCGCTCTTACTGTTTTCAATCATGGTCGGCACACAACGGAACTCATGAGTACAAAAAATCTATTGCACAAGTCTCATTGTAACAATGAGCAACCGAAGAAAGGTGTCGGTGGGGGTACTATTTTCTTCGAAGATGCTTCTTACACTTCGTCAGTAATATAGCATAAGTTCCCTGAGCACGCTTTGTCTGTTACAGCCTTATGGCCTGATTGCCTGGTTATCGGAAACACCGTCGATATTCTCGACAGGTGGAGTACATAACACTTTTCAGCCCTTGACCGAAGAGGGAGAAGCTGACGGTCAGTTAAGACGCGTTTAAAGTTCAGGTGAACACATATATGATATAAGTACTTTGGTACATACAATCATTATACATAAAATTCTTTTACCCAAGTCACTCGGGGGCTCTAAAATTAGTATGAGCCGTTTTATAGTAAGTGTTTTCTTCTTGGTCGTTGCAAAATCTTTTTCTATCACTCCTTTTTTGACGCGAGTGTATGGTCAATAGCCGGGGAGCCTAGTTTCTCTCTCAAAGCCGTTCGAGTTTAGTTCACTAAACTGGCCTAACGAGCAGTACTCCGCCTTCGGGATAGGAGGTTACAGCCGTGGGCTGGCCCGCTTGAGGTCTTGAGATCGGATGTGTCATATTAATGCATGGCAGAAGCACAAATTTTTTAAGACCAATTTTCAGATTGGCACCGAACACTTGATCTATTTCAGACGTCAAGTTTTTTACTGAAGATTTTTTTTGTTTTTTCAAACCTATGGCACTTTTAAACTATCTGTGTGTTTCTAGCATTAGTCTCGTAGTGCAGCGTCGGACACCTTTAGAGATTCGGCAAAAACATTATCGGACATTGCTATATATGCATCAGTTTCGAATTGTGTCTTCGGTCAATAGTTGGGTTGCCCGGCTCCTGTGCTTGCCTCCTACGTTCCGCTTTGTTCGGCTAGGTGTGCAAAGGTAGAACCACTGCGATTGTGCTCCCAGCTCGCATGGTTAAGCACCTCAGTGGAGAAAGCTGAAAACTGACTGTCACAGTAAGCGTAAACTGGTCAGCGATCCGATGACAGTATTAAACTATAAGATCGATAGAGGTCACCCTGTGTTAAATGACGGGTCGTTGATAACATTAGCCGAAGTGTTAATGGCTAGACTTCGGTCGGTGCCGAACACTAACCGGAGGCTCGTAGCTAGCTTCCCCAGTTTAAAGCTCCTATGACTAAGTGAAAGTTATAAAGCCCGCATATCTGATTGCCTCGTTTCCGCTAACACAACTGCCTTCGGGCACCGAGATGTTGGCTAAGGGTTGTTTTGTTATTGTGGAAACACCGTGTGTAGCATCTACAAGGGGGTGGAAGCCCACGATGGGCCACTTTCAACTGATAAACGGTCGCAACAGAGTCAAAATAAACATATCATCGGCGTTTGTATTTAGTATACGAGAGCTGCCTTCCGCAGTCATCGTTATAAAGCCATAAATATGCATCAATTTGACTTAAGATTTTGGCCAAGCTGGGTTGCCTGGCCCCTGTGCTTACCCCTACGTTCCCGATTGTTCATCTAGGCGGTAAAGGGAGCACCTCTGTAATTGTTACTATGGGGTCATCCGAGTTAGTACCTCAGACTGGGTGAAGCCGAAAGCTAGCAATCTTAAAGGATCACATTGGTCGGCAACGACGGAAGTGAAAATTTTGGTTCATTAATACCATAAAGTTCGGGAACTTTCCCCAAACTAAATCCTCAATATTTTCCTCTCGCGTTGATCGGAGGTGAGGTTTCATGATCATGATAAGCATGACGACCCAAAGAAAGGAACCGATAGCGGGACTATTTTCTTTGGAAGATGTTTCTTACGTTAAAATGTAATATAACATATCTCTCCGTGTACCTTTGTTTATAAAACCGTATGGCTGGACTGCCTTGTTTTCCATAAATCTTTGCCCTTATAACGGCTTTATAAAGTAGGAAAACACTCATCGGCTACTGGCTGAAGAGGTTGAAGCTGATGGTCGGTCAACAAAGTTTTGTACAATATGGATCCGAGCAATAATGATGTAAAGTACTTGGGTACATAGAGTCATTCCACATAAATTGTGAGCAAAAATCAATTTTTCTCAGCCAATCTTTTAAAGAGTCAATGGCACAGTCTCTTTGAGACAATCGATCAGCTGACATAACACCCTCATAGTTCCCTATTGGCATTGATTTCCTATCTATTAAGCCCCTTAAGGCCGAACTTGGCGAGCTCAACTTTCTTTAGCTCTAACTCCTTTTTGAGATCTTAATTCTCTTTCCGATAAGTTTGTGTTAAACACAACAAAATTTTCTGTCAAATAGATATCGATCCTTAATTCGGCCACCCGTGCCCACATTAAGGCTCGGGGGCTACTGGGCTTCACGCTTATTATTTACAAATATTACAGGGGCACATCGATCCCCTGATCTGGTGTTGCCACCCGACCAGTGTCTTGGGGGCTACTGCATTCCCTATTCAATGCAGAAAATTCAAAGTGCTTAGTGTTTGGCTTGACCGAACTATGGAAAACGTGTCTTCAGACAACAATAGGTACCATCTGGACCTATCCGGCATCAAGCTAATATATTACGGCAACGTCTCAAAACCCTCTCTCAAGGGCCCGTTCGCCGATCACTATTTCCTCTAATCTGCATCTCGGAATTAGACCGACACATACCTTGAGGGCTACTGGTTATATATCTCGGCGGAGAATAAATCGCACCAATCAAGAAAAATATATCTGCAAAAAATCAGCCCAAGCCCGAGGTGCTGCATAACCTCGGAAGCAGTTCGGCATAAGGCTCATATACAAGAGGCTGGCTCCGTAGAGGGCATTTCCGGCATTAAGCTCGGCTGAACTCATTCAAACTTCTTCAAACAAAGGTGATCTATAACACCTCGGATATAGTCCGGCATTGGAGCTCGGATACAGTCTGGCATTGGAGCTCGGATACAGTCCGGCGTTGGTGCTCGGTTGCAAAAGATACCTCGAATGCAGTCCGGCGTTGGAGCTCGGATGCGAGAGGACACCGCCACACAGGAACAACTTCAAACCCAAGGTGTGGCGTAAAAATAACAAGGCATTGATAAAGACCGAGAATTTAAAGGGGCTCCTCGGATACCCGACGTGTAAACTCTTCGGATTTACTTCGGCGATCCTCAAGATCGAAGATGAGGAGATTTTTTGAACCAATTCTCAAGACCGATGACCGAAGATGAAGAACAGTTGGGAAGAATCGAGGAGCGTCCCCAACTTGAAGACCGGTTCAAGGGTCTACTGACGATGTCTTGGACTAGGGGGTACTCACCACGTCGTCCCCCGATCAGGTGGATTGAGCCGAGGACCCCCATGGCGGTTCACTCATGGGCCACTTCAGGCAGCCCATGCCGCATACAAGGAGGTTTCCACAAGACTTGGCGCACAAGCGAGGACTCTCCTAAAAACCCTAGGCCTCCGGTGTGTTATATAAACCGAGGCCAGGCTAGACAATAGATCAACTAATATTCATTACTACACCCTCGTGGTAGATACATGTACTCTGTACTACACCCATATGAAACCAATCAAAAGCAGCATGTAGGGTATTATCTCTTCGAGAGAGCCCGAAGCTGGGTAAAATCCCGTGTCCATGTTACCATCGCTCCAAGACGCCTAGCTTAGGACCCCTACTACGAGATACGCCGGATATAGAACCGACATAGACCCCCAGGGCCCGACCTTGCTCATCGTACATGTGGTCGATGAGGTACGAGGATGAGAGGTCAAGGAGTCGCCTTGACCCATCGGCGACTAGCTCAAAATAGTTGAACATGAAGCATTAGCCTGTCAGGAGCTTGCCAGCCTCTTATGATTCTCCACAGCGGGTTAGGTCTACGATCAATGTTGCCCGTGCTTCGTGCGCCAACTAACGGAGCGAAATACCGTCAGATCCCTCGGTAGGGTTCATGATGAGATCAGAAGTACTGGGATGGAGTCTACACACACAGTTTACCCAGGTTCGGGCCTCCAAAGAGTAGTACCCTACATCATGCTTCTTATTGTTATTCATGGTGAGGGGATACCTCATGCAAAGGATTACAATGGTGTACGAGATTGCTACCGAGAGTTTGGATCTAAGATTGGATCATGAATGTGGACATAGACTTCCCTTTATATAGTCATGAGAGGTCTAGGGTTTACACGTGGGTAGGTGAGATCTGTTGTTGCACCGCCCTCTAGACTTGGAGAGAACGAAGACTGTCTCTGCCTCTTTAGGGATTCCTTCTAGTATTGGGCCTAGTGGGCCCCGTCTACTGAGCGAGGTCAGGCTCCCTTATGTCAGACACCCCGGGTATAGGGCCCCGTCAGGCTGCTTTGGATCCACATGTTTAATGCATGACTATATTTATCTTAATTCCTCTCTTATAGTTGTGCATACATGCGAGAGGGGGTAATTATAAGTTGATTGATTGTTCAAGTAAGAACTGAAGGAAATATGCCCTGGAGGAAATAATAAAGTTGTTATTTTATATTTCCTTATTCATGATAAAGGTTTATTATTCATGCTAGAATTGTATTGATTGGAAACCTTAATACATGTGTGAATACATAAACAAACACCGTGTCCCTAGCGAGCCTCTACTAGACTAGCTCATTGATCAAAGATGGTTAAGGTTTCCTAACCATGGACATGAGTTTTCATTTGATAATGGGATGACATCATTAGGAGAATGATGTGATGGACAAGACCCATCCGTTAGCTTAGCATAATGATCGTTCAGTTTTATTGCTATTGCTTTCTTCATGTCAAATACATAGTCCTTCGACTATGAGATTATGCAACTCCCGGATACCGGAGGAATGCCTTGTGTGCTATCAAACGTCACAACGTAACTGGGTGACTATAAAGATGTTCTACAGGTATATCCAAAGGTGTTTGTTGAGTTGGCATAGATGGAGATTAGGATTTGTCACTCCGAGTATAGGAGAGGTATCTCTGGGCCCTCTCGGTAATACACATCATAAGCTTGCAAGCAAACGACTAAGGAGTTAGTCACGAGGTGATGTATTACGGAACGATTAAAGAGAGGTGCCAGTAATGAGATTGAACTAGGTATGAAGATACCAACGATCGAATCTCGGGCAAGTAACATACCGATTGAGGGAGTCCTGGATTAGTGGGTGTTCGGATAGCCGGACTATACCTTCAGCCGGACTCCAGGACTATGAAGATACAAGATTGAAGACTTTGTCCCGTGTCCGGATGGGACTTTCCTTGGCGTGGAAGGCAAGCTTGGCGATGCGGATATTCAAGATCTCCTACAATTGTAACCGACTCTGTGTAACCCTAACCCTATCCGGTGTCTATATAAACCGGAGGGTTCTAGTCCGTAGGACAACTCCATATACAACAATCATACCATAGGCTAGCTTCTAGGGTTCAGCCTCCTTGATCTCGTGGTAGATCTACTCTTGTACTACCCATATCATCAATATTAATCAAGCAGGAGTAGGGTTTTACCTCCATCGAGAAGGCCCGAACCTGGGTAAAAACATCGTGTCCCTTGTCTCCTGTTACCATCCGGCCTTGACGCACAGTTCGGGACCCCTACCCGAGATCCGCCGGTTTTGACACCGACATTGGTGCTTTCATTGAGAGTTCCTCTGTGTAGTCGCAATCAGGAAGGATGCCTCTTCCCGTCTTTAAAGACAGAGCCGTTTCTAAGGGAGCCTTGGCTGTCGGCCAAACCCTCCGGCTAGGTGGTTTTCTCATGACCGCCTGTTCGGCCGTTGCGCCGATAGTGACCTCTCGGGTCATCAACAGCAACCTTCACGTCAGCTCGGAACTTGTCGAGCAGCTAGATCCGATGGAGCTCTCCTCCGTAAACGAGCTCTTGGATCGCATCGCCGCCCTGGGGGTCGCCACGGATTACGACCAGGTTGGGCTTAAACCCGATCTAAGAGAAATTAACTCTCCCCAGGCCACCCACCATGTCGCTGTGGTAGAGGCGCAGTGCGGCGACCCTTCAACTATTTGAAGGACTAGCTACGTCCGAATTCCCGACCCCTCCAAGCCGGATACCCGCGGAGGGGAGGATGTAACCCGAGACCTGAGCTTAAGATCAGGCAACGGGCTAGATTCATTGGACAACATCCAAGAATCAGAACTTCAGAGTTCGGAAACTCTTCGGCCTCCGAATCTTGGATTGGGTGAGGTTTCAGATTCAACGCCACCCGCCCGCCCGAACATAAGCGATCTTTCCCAAATCAGGCAGAAGCCCGAGGAAACAGTACATCATTACTGGGCCAGATTCCTCCTGGTTATGAACAGGATAAAGATTGCCGCGAGGGAGACGCGGTCTCAATTTTCTGCAGTAATTGCACGGACGAGGGAATCCTTAACGTTATAAGTCGTCGTAATATTACACGCTTCGCTGACTTGGCATCCATAGTACAAAAATACTGTGCGATGGAAAGTGCCTGGAAAACCGAAATAAGATTTTGGGGTAATCCGGCCTCAAATAGCAATCCCGTCCGAACTAAGAGGGTGCACCATCGTAAGACACCCGGGTTAAACACCAAAAGGCCAAAACCCTCTGCAGGGCATGGAACTGTACTGGAAAGGTGGCTTGATGGACCCTGTAGAATTCACAGTACAGAGGACGCCACACCAACTCACAGCCTTAGAGCATGTTGGATACTCCGGCAGGTGGCCAAAGTTGGCGAAGACCTCTTAATTTTGGAGGACGCAAAAAGCCAGCCCGAGGACACCAGTACCGTTCTCAAAGTCTTCGAGACTTTCGCATCAAACAATATGTGAAAAAGAACACTCCGCAGCCTTGCCGAAGTCTACCAAGTAGCAACAATAAACCCATGGAGCCACACGGCTATTACCTTCAATGCAAGTGATGAACCTAAATTCCGAACAGCCCGAGCACCAGCCGCATTGGTCCTCAGTCCAATAGTGGACGGCTTTCGCCTCACAAAGGTACTCATGGATGGAGGCAGCAGATTGAACCTCATTTATGAGGAAACCCTTCAAAAAATGGGATTAGACTGGAGCCGCGTTGAGCGAAGCAGCACAACCTTTAGAGGAATAATCCCCAGTCGGGAAGCGCGCTGCACAGGAAAAATCACACTAGATGTGGTTTTCGGCACGCCGGATAATTACAGATCCGAAGAGGTCACATTTCAGGTGGCCCCGTTCAGCAGTGGATATCATGCCCTACTAGGGCGGGAAGCATTCGTAATCTTCCAAGCAATACCCCATTACGGGTACATGAAGCTCAAGATGCCCGGGCCGAACGGAATTATCACTCTCGCTAGTGATCCGGACATAGCACTCCGCGCCGAAAACAAGACAGCCGCATTAGCCCTGGAGGCACTATCCGAAGCCTTAGCAGCTGAGGAACTGACTGCACTGCGCTCCACAGTTAACAGGGATGATGTGATACTCGACAAGAGATCCAAGTCCACATCCTTCAAGCCAGCGGACGAAATAGTCAAATTCCAGGTCCATCCAACGGACCCTAATAAAACAGCTTCCATCGGGCATGACTGAACCCTGATGTAGACGCCGCACTGCGAGAGTTCCTACGAGAGAACTGGGAAATTTTTGCCTGGCACCCTTCAAACATGCCAGGAATCCCACGCAGGCTGGCCGAACACAGCTTAAATATCCTAAAAGGATTCAAACCTGTCAAACAAGCCCTTCGGCGTTTTTCCGAACCCAAGAGACAGTCTATGGGAGAGGAGCTAGCCAAGCTATTGGAGGCCAGATTCATCAGAGACATAAAACATCCGGACTGGCTAGCAAACCTGGTGATGGTACCAAAGAAGGATAAATCCTGGCGCCTATGTGTCGATTTTAAAGACCTTAACAAGGCTTGCCCAAAGGATCCCTTCCCCCTCCCCCGTATCGATCAAATTATCGATGCCACAGCAGGACACGATTCGTTGTGTTTCCTCGACGCATACTCCGGTTACCATCAAATCAAGATGGCAGAATCAGACCAAGCAGCAACAGCATTCATCACACCATACGGCCCATTCTGCTTCAACACAATGCCCTTCGGGCTGAAAAACGCCGACGCAACATATCAGCGCATGATTCAGACATGTCTGGCAAACCAGATCAGCAAGACAGTGGAGGTGTACGTGGATGACGTGGTCGTCAAAACAAGACATGTCGAATCTCTAGTGGACGACTTGAGGCTAACATTCGACAACCTCCGAAAATACGACATCAAGCTCAACCCGGAAAAATGCGTTTTCGGCGTTCCAGCCGGAAAGCTTCTGGGCTTCATTATATCCGGTAGAGGAATTGAAGCGAATCCGGTGAAGATTCGAGCTTTGTCGCAACTGGATATCCCAAAGGACCTCAAACAAATACAGAAATTAATCGGATGCGTGGCGGCTTTAAGCCGCTTTATCTCTCGCTTGGGAGAAAAGGCACTGCCCCTTTATCGCCTCCTTCGGTGCACCGAACACTTCGAGTGGACGGATGCCGCCACGGCCGGACTCGATGAAATAAAGGCCGTATTGGCAACAAACCCAGTCCTGGCCGCGCCGAACACCGGTGAACCAATGTTATTATACATTGTAGCAACACATCAAGTTGTCAGCGCAGTGCTCGTTGTCGAGCGGGAAATGGACGGACACAAACTCCCCCTTCAAAGGCCGGTCTACTACGTGTCCACTGTCCTCACTCCATGCAAATCACGGTACCCGCATTATCAAAAGATTGCATACGCGGTATTCATGGCATCCCGGAAGCTACGACACTACTTTCAAGAGTGTTCCATAACAGTAGCCTCGGAAGTACCACTCAACGATATTATCAACAACCGCGATGCAACGGGCCGGATAGCAAAATGGGCCATCGAGCTCCTCCCGTTCGATATAACCTATAAGCCACGGCGAGCTATTAAATCGCAAGTTTTGGCCGACTTCGTCGCAGAATGGACGGAGGCCGAGCTCCCTAAAGAGTATGGCACATATTCAAACTGGATCATGCACTTCGACGGCTCCAAAATGTTGGCCGGACTAGGGGCTGGCGTCGTCTTGACGTCCCCCACAGGAGACACAATTCAATATGTGCTCCAGATCATGTACATGGACTCCAACAACGCAGCCGAATATGAGGCCCTCCTACATGGTCTCCGGATGGCAGTATCCATGGGCATTCAACGCCTAGAGGTACGCGGGGACTCAAACCTCGCGATATCCCAAATAAACAGAGACTTTGACGCAAAGGATCCAAAAATGGCGGCTTGCCGCAACGCCGTTCTAAAAATGTCAGCTCGGTTCGAAGGGTTGGAGTTTCATCATATAGCCCGAGAAAACAATCAGGCAGCGGATGTCCTGGCACGCATTGGAGCAAAGCGTGATGCAGTCCCCCCAACATCTTTTTAGAAAGACTGTTCAAGCCATCAGTAGCATGGGAGGGGCAACCCGCAGATAACAGCCCGGACCTAACCGCACCACCCGACGTCGAACAATCTGACACAATCGGAGGCTCCGCCACCGAAATTACACCTTCAGCCCACGTAATAATGGCGGTCATCGCCCCGTGGACAGAACCATTCCTAGCCTACCTTACTAGGCAGGAACTCCCAGAGGACCAAAACGAGGCCCGCTGCATAGTGCGGCGATCTAAAGCCTATAAAGTCCATGAGGGAGAGCTTTATAAGAAAAGCACTACCGGAGTCCTTCAAAGGTGCATCTCCGAAGAGGACGGGCGAAACCTTCTGGCTGAAATTCATGCCGGACTCGGTGGTCATCACGCCGTTGCTCGGTCCCTTGTTAGCAAGGCTTTCCGTACAGGCTTTTATTGGCCGACGGCCCGTGCAGACGCTCAGGACCTAGTCCAGCGATGCGTTGGTTGCCAACTTTTGGCCAACCAAAGCCGTATGCCACCCACCGCACTCCAAACTATACCCATCACCTGGCCTTTTGCGGTCTGGGGGCTTGACATGGTCGGACCCCTTAAAGGTGGGACCCATAAGAAAAAATACTTACTTGTCATGGTGGATAAGTTCACCAAATGGATAGAAGCCAAGCCTGTTAAAACGGCCGAATCCGGACCTGTGATAGACTTCATATCCGGGGTTGTACACCGTTATGGCGTCCCCCATAGCATCATAACCGATAACGGTACAAACTTTACCGCTGATGAGGTAAAACTCTGGTGCAAAAACATGGGCATCAAGCTCGATTATGCTTCCGTCTATCACCCACAAACCAACGGTCAGGTCGAACGTGCAAATGGTCTTATCATGAGCGGCATCAAACCCAGACTAGTGCGGTCCCTCAAGGAATCTAACACGCACTGGGTAGAGGAGCTCGACTCCGTACTCTGGGGGCTGCGGACCACGCCGAATCGCACCACCGGATACACACCATTCTTTATGGTGTACGGCGCAGAGGCAGTTCTGCCTTGCGACATAATTCATGACTCACCTCGAGTGCGCATGTACGAAGAAAGAGAAGCCGAGCTCGATCGGTAGGACAGTCTGGACGCCTTGGAGGAGGAACGCGACGTGGCAAAAGCTCGTTCCGCATCTTGTCAACAGCAGGCTCTAAGATATCAAAGCAGAGAAGTACGGGCCGAAAATTACAACGTTGGCGAACTAGTTCTACGTCTACCAGATAAGAAAAAGGACAAACTCAAGCCCAAGTGGGAAGGTCCCTTCATTATCGACCAAGTCCTGACTGGTGGAGCGTACCGCCTGCGAGACGCGTCGGATAACCGACTCGAGCCGAACCCATGGAACGCCGCCCGCCTCCGAAGATTCTATGCCTAGCGCCGGACTCTATGTTTGTCTCCTTCCTCTGTCCATTTTTTACATTTTTCTGTCTTACATTTCTATCCTTCCCCTCTTTTCTTTTATAGCCCTTAAAGGCTCATCAAGTGACGCGCTACTCGTGCTCATTAAACCTGGGGGCTTCTTTAACAGAAGCTTATTTATACGGGCTTCACGCCCAACACATGCGTCAAACTTCCGCATGTACCTTTTCCTTCACCATTATATGCATCGATATGACTTAAGTTTTGGCCAAGCTGGGTTGCCTGACTCCTATGCTTACCCCTACGTTCCCGATTGTTCGGCTAGGCGGTAAAGGGAGCACCTCTGCGATTGTTACTGCCGGGTCAGCCGGATGTGTACCTCAGACTGGGTGAAGCCGAAAGCTAGCGTTCTTAAGGCAATATTCGGTCGGTGAACTAAAAGATGACCTTTTTTACTTATTCGTATACATGCCCCCAGATGATTTTTCTGCATTTGCAGTCCGTACATGCACCTTAGGGCATGCCTCCTAGAGAAAGGAACCCCTAACGGAACTATTCTCTCTGGAAGATGTTTCTTACTAACCATGTAATATAACATAACTAGTTGGGCACTTGTCTGATAAAGCACTAATGACCCCTACGCCTGGTATCCATGCATACCCCGGTTCTTACATAACCGGTCGGGTATTCGGACACACTCCGGACCGTCAGGTCCCGAGGTAGAAGCGAAAAGGTCGGCAATGACAAACGATCTACAATCCGGCTAGAAGGCATTACACATGTCAATTGAAAATTACATACTCATTCTGACTGATTGTATTCCTCCTCTATACCATCTAATAGGCTGTCTAATTTACAGTCCTACTGAGAATACTTTGCGGCTAACTCTACTTGGCCGTACACTAAGCTTACAGGGATCTCCTTCCCGTCAGGCCCCACAGGTCCGACCTCGGCCATGTGGTTTGGGTCAGACTTCGTAAACCGGGTCTTCACCATGGCCCAGGCCTCCCTAGCGCCTTGTCGGCAGGCCGATATCTTCCACAACCGGAAGCGCCGCCGAGCTCCCTTCAGCTTCTCGGCAAGCTCTCCAAGGCCCTCGGGCGCGGAGTGGGCAGGCCATAAGGCTTCGGCAACGCCTCGCATCGCCTGACGGCCTCGCTCGTGCAGTTGCAAGAGCTTGGGAAGAAGGTCACCCGTAGAACCGGGCATCTCTTCTGCAGGACGACCTGTGAGCATACCTACAGACATTACTCTGTTAGTCGACTTCCTCGTCGAACTCTTTTTTCAAAGTTCATTCAAGCACTTATTAAATATGCCGCGTCGAAGCCGCTGATTCTTCTTAATAGAGTCCGACAGCTGGCCACGAACATCTTTAAGTTCGACGTCCAGCTTGGTGTTGGCATCCTGAAGATCATTCTTCTCTCGCCTCACTTTTGTCAACGTACTCTCACCGGCCTTTAGCCGGCGTAAGAGTTGTTGCTTTTCCGGATCGAGTTCGGCGCCATCTGCAATATGATTTGTCAGATTTGCACCCACGCCGCACAATACTAATCTTTCGAAGTGTATCTTACCTAAGGGGGTCTCTTTGGGCTCCCCTGCCGCGGCTAGTGCGGCCTCCAGTTGGGCCCTGCACTTTTCCAGCTCCTGGGACAGTATGGTATTCTTCTCTATAAGACCTGCACAATAAATGATCCTTAAATCAGTTATTCTAATTGTTTCAAGTCTCGGGGGCTACTGGTATATATATATATATTTGACCAAAATTTTGTTACCCGTATGTCTTTTACATACTGCTCCGTGGCTCTGGCTAAGCCATTCTGAGCGGCACGGAGGTACGCGTCTCCCGAATTGAAGGCATCTAAAGCCTCTTGGGAGAAACAAGCATCACGTAGAACTGTCCGGCGACGCCTGTGGTTCATGGCACTCTCCACCTCAGAATTTGTGGCAGACAGCCTGTCTGCATCCTCTGTCGGAGGAGCGTCCGGTGCGCGCCTTGTGCTCGCCTCCGCTTCCTGGCCAGACGTTGGAGCCTGGCTGGTGGAGGCGTGATTGGCAACCTCTCCGGATGTAGTCCGGCGAGGTCTCTTCGTCCTGAAGATAGCACGAACGTTAATATGCCCAGAAGGAATAACACCAGGGAAACAGAGGGCGCCCTATACCTTTGCGCCGGCATCTCAGTCCAGACAACATTCCTTTTTGCCCCACGGGGCCCTGCGGCCCCTCGTTGGCTAGCTGCCGCAGGTTCGGCCGCCCGCCTCGGAAATCTCCCCTGCAAAACACGGTTGTCGTCAGAAACACCGGAATACGTGAGAATGGGATCTCTCTCAAGGGAATGAGACTCCGGTTTCTGTCACCTGGGAGGCCGGGATTAACCCTGGGTAATCAGCCGTAATGGCTACCAAGGTATTATCCTTGCTTAGCTGATGGAACACCCCGTCGATAAGCTCCACCGATATATCCGGATCCTCTTCGGAGTACGGATCGAGGGACCGTTCTGGGTCCTCGGGCTGTGGAGGGCGGCTGTGTATATCCTTTACCTCCTGTCGCAGTTCCTGCATTGAAGTCGTTAGACTACATATCTAACCGTGGGAGTATAAAACAAACGGGCAAGCGCAATTGTTCACTTACCCAACTTGGAGGATCGTACATAGTAAATCCGGCCCGCGGGTTGACGCGGAGGAATTCCTCCTTTTCTCCCTTGTACAAAGAGGATAAAATCTTTACTAGAGCGGCAACTCAGGCTGGCCCCTTACGACCATAACGGGTGGCGTCATCCTCCCTATTAAAATCCCACATGGGGTGGCCTCTATATTGAAGCGGCTGCACCCCCTGCATAATGCATGTGGCCATGACTCCAATCATGGTCAGTCCGAAATGAGCCAACAGTCTTATCCGGCCCATCAGGTAAAGGACGTCTCTGTTGCTTTCTCTCTGAGAGCTCCGCGGACGCCAGCTCAAGCGTTTCTTCAATGGAGCACTGTTGAACTCAGGGAGACCGACCCGGATAGGGTCCGGTAGCGGGACATCATCTATGTAAAACCATTCCGAAGGCCAGTCCTCGGACGCCTTCTTTGGGGTTCCGGATAGGTATCCAGTCCCGGCGATGCGCCATACTTCGGCTCCGCCCACTTGATATACAGACCCCTCTTGAGAATGGGGCACCAGGCAGAATATCCTCTTCCATAGCGCGAAATGAGCCTCAACACTCAAAAATAGCTCGCAAAGGGCGACGAAGCCCGCGATATGCAGTATGGAGGCGGGCTTGAGATTGTGCAGCTGGAGGCCGTAGAACTCCAGAAGCCCACGGAGAAATGGATGAATTGGAAATCCCAGTCCCCTTATTAGATAGGGGACGAGGCACACTCGCTCTCCTTTAGAGGGATTGGGAGTGCTCTCCGCTTGTTTTCCGCCATTGTAGGTGGCGAGTCCGGCTCGGACCGGGACCATGTAAGCCTGAGGGAGAAATCCCTTGGCTTGAAGCGACACTAACTCACTGTGTGGGATGGAGCAACTCTCCCAGTCTCCGGGTTTAGGACCGGAAGGGCGAGGGGAGGAGCTGCGATGGCTGGCCATGTTGGAATGGACCTTTGTTGGAGGCGCTCTGATGATAACTCGCGGTAAGGAGAAGATGTGGTTTGGATCTGAATCCCCATCCCGTTAAATAGGCGGCTCGGTTATGCGGCTAGGGGTGTGGATGTAAATACACCCTGGCTTTTCGCATTCGTTTGACACATGGAAGACGGACATTATTGGGCATGGAAGCCGAGGAGCGCTACATTACAAAAATCAGACATTATTTCTATAGGTACACAGAACTTGGAGAAGAACCCGCCTTGCAATGCCGAAGACAATCTGCGCGCCCGACTCGTCATCATTGAAGCCTAGTTTGGGGGCTACTGAGGGAGTCCTGGATTAGGGGGTGTTCGGATAGCCGGACTATACCTTCAGCCGGACTCCAGGACTATGAAGATACAAGATTGAAGACTTCGTCCCGTGTCCGGATGGGACTTTCCTTGGCGTGGAAGGCAAGCTTGGCGATGCGGATATTCAAGATCTCCTACCAATATAACCGACTCTGTGTAACCCTAACCCTATCCGTGAAAGTGCGTTATATCGACTAGAGGGGGTGAATACGCGATTTTTATGAAATTCTTCACTGAGGAATTTGCTCGTGAGGAAATTCCTTAGCGAAGAACTACTAGCAGCGAAATAAGTACTCAGAAGTAAACATAGCATATTGCATGCATGGTCATCATGATGAAATGAAGACAAACACAGAGTACAGAAAGCGTAAACACAGGATAGCACAAGATGAAGACAAACAGACTGAAGAAATTGAACTGAGGAAATTGAGAAAGTCTTCAGTCAAAGTCTTCAAACACAGATATGAACAAACACACAACATAGTAATGAGGAAATGAAAGTGTTGAGGAAATAGAACCAGTATGCTTGGTGAAGACAATGATTTGGTAGACCAGTTCTAACTGCTGTCTCAGTTGTACATCTGGTTGGAGCGGCTGAGTATTTAAACTCGAGGACACCTAGTCCCGGACACACTGTCCTCACCGTATTCTCCTTGAGCTAAGGACACACAGTCCTCGCCCAATCACTCTTGGTAAGTCTTCAGGTGACTTCCAAACCTTCACAGACTAGGTCACTCGGTGATCCACAATTCCTCTTGGATGCTCTAGACCTTGACGCCTAACCGTCTGGAAGAAGCACAGTCTTCAAAGGTAACAAGCGTCGGATCCACGCAGGATCAATCTCTTCAGTGATGCTCAATCACTTTGGGTTTGTAGGTGTTTTGGGTTTGGGTTTGGATTTTCCTCACTTGATGATTTTCGCTCAAAGTCCTTGGAGGATGGGTTGCTCTCAAATGACAAGTGCCAAGTTCTTGCGGAGCAGCCAACCAGCTAGTGGTTGTAGGGGGCGGCTATTTATAGCCTAGGGAGCAGCCTGACATGATAAGACATAAATGCCCTTCAATGATATGACCGTTGGATGGACAAGATATTTTGGGACAGCTGGTGCGTAGCACGGCAACGGTCGGAAATTTGAGGTTCAAATTCCTCAGGGCTATCATGTTCCTCACTGTGTAGGCAATTCACACTGGCGAATTCCTAACTCCTCAGTCAAAGCAAAGTCCTCAGTGACCAGAAGAACTGTGTCTCTGTCACTGAAGAAATTGACTGAACTGTATGAGATTTCCAATGGCTTCACTCGAAGGGATTGGTAGGTGTAGGATTTGAGATGAGCATCACTTGGAAATATCTCCTTAGTATTTCCTCGACCCCCTTTAACAGTACGGTGTTTCCTATGACTCAAGAAAGAGAAAATGAAACTACGAAAACAGAAGTCTTCACGCTTCATGTTCCTCGAATGAATACCAAGTCTTCAAGGTCACACCAATTTCTTCACTTTCAAAGTCTTCAGAAAGTCTTCAAAATATCAAAGTCTTCAGTCGAAGAACTTCATTTTCAGGGGTCGACTTTCTCTGTAAATATCAAACTCCTCATAGACTTATGGGCCTGTGTACACTCATAAACGCATCAGATACTTAACCTATAAGTCTTCAATACACCAAAATCACTAAGGGGCACTAGATGCACTTACAATCTCCCCCTTTTTGGTGATTGATGACAACATAGGTTAAGTTTTCAACGGGGATAAATATATGAAGTATAAATACTGATATTGAGGAATTTGATTGCAAGATATAGAAGAACTCCCCCTGAAGATGTGCATAGTGAGGAATTTGCTTTTGAAGCAATGCACACTTGAAGAGTTGAATCATGGAGATCTCCCCCTATATCTTGTAATTTATACACGCATTTTATATATAATATGAAGAATTTGAAATGCGTGATGAAATATGGTGCCTGATGTAATTCAGCATGCGTGCGATAATATTACCGAGGAATAAGCATGCAGAATAGTGCACCCAAAGTATCAGAGCATAGTGCAACAAAAGTATCAGCGCACCATCGGGTTTAAGATTACAACTCGATCCAATAAAAGTTTCGGAAGAACGAGAGTTGTAACTTTAAAAAAATGCCCTTATTATCGACCCGCTTGAAGACTAACTCAGATTTCTCCCCCTTTGTCATCAAATGACCAAAAGGATCGAAACTGAGGACTAACGCCCCTTAAGATATTCAAGTTGATGAAGGAGCGCCAGCGTTGTTGGGGTCGGTTGTTGAAGTAGGGCCTGCCGCAGTGTCGTCCAAGTCTTCATGTTCATCAGTGTCGCGTGATGAAGAATATGAACTGGCCACCAAAGAAGGAACTGGGACCTTCTTGTATTTCTTCGGAGGAGGTGCAGACCAGGCAAATTCTTCATTGAGACCCATGTTCTTCAAATCATCAGCGCTGTAAACTTGAGACAGAACAGCCCAGGTGCGGTTGAGGGTTTCATGAAGGTAGTAGTGGTTTTTCTTCACTGCATTATGTGTCGCAGTCATGTTGTGAAGAATTGAACCAAACTGACGCTTGACCCATTTGTCATTGCGATCAACCTTTTGATGAAGACTGAGGAGTAACTCACGGTCAGTCATCACCCTGGGTGTTGTGGCTTCAGGGTTTGGCTTGGCAGTGTTGGAAGCAGAGTCATGTGTGGCAGAGTCATCATTGGTGGAATAAGAAGCAGCCTTGCGAAATTGACCATCCAATGGACGAATGCCTTCATCTATCACAGCAGTGGCCTTGCCCTTTTCTTCAGCTGAGGAAAATGTCCTTTTGAGGACTTCAATAGGAGGCAAGTAGCTGCAGTGGTTGAGAGTTTCAGCTTTGTAGTTGAGTGAAGACCTTATCCTGATGAGTCTCATAATCCAAGGTGCATAAGGCTTCAGCTCAAATGGTGACATAGCAATGTTGGCCAGAGTCCTCATGAAGAAATCATGAAAGTTGACGGGAACGCCATGACATATGTTGAAAAGCATGTTCTTCATGATGCCAATGACTTCTTCATTAGTCGAGTCGTGGCCTTTGATGGGACTCATTGTCTTCGTCAGAATGCGATAGACAATCCTTGGCACATACAACAATTCCTTGACGAGGAATTTGGTTCGAGGTGCCTGCCCTGGCTTCAAAGGCTTCATCAGCACTTGCATATAGTGATTGGAAAGCTCAGGTTCGTTGTAAACACAACGGGCATCGTCAGTGGGTGGACTTAGAGGAAGGGCACGAAGCAATTCAGATGCTGGGGCCTTATAATGTGTGTTCTCAGTCATCCAGTCCAGAACCCATGAATTCACATCTTCAGAGTTGCCGGTGATGTGCAGTGTTGCATAGAACTGAAGAATGAGTTCTTCATTCCAATCGCATATGTCAGTGCAAAAATTGAGCAGCCCAGCGTCGTGAAGAACACTGAGGACTGGCGTGAAGCACAGCATAGACTCCATATCCACATGAGGAATATGTGCATGGTCGAAGACTTTGTCCTTGTTGAAAAGCACTGAGGAATAGAAATTTGCTTGACTAGCAGTCCAGAAACGCCTCTTCCTTATGCGAGCAGAGTCATATGGGTTGTATTCAGTGAAGAACATGTGCTCGCCAAAGAAGTCTTCAGCCTTGAACTTTTGTTTCCTTGAGAACGGATCCTTTGGCTTGGGCAGAGGAGTGTCAGTGAGTTGCATCACTACCTCAGGAATCACAATCTCAGGTTCTTCAGGCTGAGGAATTTCAGGATTTTCCTCAGGTGCAGTCACCTTTTCATTTTCAGCAGCAGTTTCTTCAGCACTAGTGGCTGGTATTTCTTCATTCACAGATGCAGTGGGATGAGTTTCTTTAGAGCCCAATGGTACTGTTGGTGAAGGAGAGTGAGGAATTTGCTACAGGGCAGTGAAGAGTGGGGAATTTGGATGCTGACTTTCCCAAAAGTCGTCATTCATCAACGGAGTTGTGCTTCCAATATCCACATCTTCATTATCAATTTCTTCGACACCAGCCTCTTCAGCATCAAACTGAGGCATTGGTGATGAGACTATTGGGGTTGAAGGGATTGCATCAACTTCAATTTCTTCATCAATCTGCTCTGAGGAAGCAGCAGGTTGAGTTTCTTCATCTGATCCACTTGGGATCTCATAATCTTCACCAAAAGGAACAAGGTCCTTTGACGGCATGGATGAGATAGGAATAGCATCAATGGGATTTGCAAACGAGCTGGTCATCGGCTTCATCTTCTTGGGAGCTGAAGATTCTGAAGCATTTGATGCCTTCCTTTTCTTCACCGCAGCTCGCTCTGCAGCCTTGGTCTTCTTCACATCTAACGCAGATGGGAGAATAGGAGTTGGAGTAGGTGCAGGTGGAGCTGAGGAATTTGGTTGATTTTCCTCAGGCACAACTGATGCAGTTGCCCTGATTTCTTCAGTTTCATCAGGCGCACCACTAGTGGATGCCCTGGCAATTTCATCAGCGGCTGGAGTAGAGTCATCAGCCCTGGAACTGGCATTTTCTTCAGCAGCCTGAACTTCATCAGCGGTGTTGTCATGTTCTTCAGTTTGCTGAACAGATGCTTCGGCGTGAGGAACTTCTTGTTGTGTTGAGGCTGCACCCTTGGTGAAAGTATCAGTCAGCTTCACAAATCTGACCTTGGCTCCTTGCCAATCAGCATAGTAAGAATCAAAGTTGTCGCTGCGGGCTTTGATTTCAGCCTGCATCTTGACGAGTTCCTCAGGTGTCATCTTGACAATATTTTTCTTCAGTAGCTTCTCTTTTTGATACTGTGATTTCTTGATCTCTCTGGCCCTGTCATATTTCCACTTCTCCTCTTGGATGAAGTGAGTCAACATGTGACTTTGGCCAGGTGTCAGCTTGAAGTCAGGCATAGGTGTGTTGGGATCCTTATGCCAGAGATCAATATAATCGAGGATCGCCCTTGGATCCAATAGTAGGGGCACAGGTGTGCCTTTGGCTTTAGCAGCCCTTTCTTGGCGGTCCCTGATGATTTCAGCAAGTTCTTCTTCATCAGCTTCGTCATCATCAGATGGTATAGTGAAGACTACCTGCTTCTTAGGACTTGGGCGTGTGCCGCGTCCAGCAGTAGCCTTTTTCTTCAGCAGAGAGGGTCCAGCTGAGGAATTTGGTGCAGCTGAGGAACTAGCTGAGACACCAGAGGCAATTGAGATGCCTGTAGTCCTTTGGCATGAGGCCAGATGCACAGGTGCTGAGGACTTTGTCGGGACAGCTGAGGACTGTGGAGGAGGTGCTGAGGACTTTGGTGGAGCAGGAGCGGCATGAGGAATTCGCTTTGAAGACTTTGAAGTTTCTGGCCGTGAGGGCGTGGCTGAGGAACTTGGCCGTGAGGGCATTGCTGGTGAAGCACTTGGCTTGCGAGCGGGCTTCTTGAGCATTGCTTTCCTCGGCTTGGCAGAGGCCTAAGTGGCAGCAGCAGCAGCAGAGTCTTCATTGAATTTCCTCACTGCTTCTCTGGCTTGCCTTGCCAGTTTAGCTTGGCGCTTGGCCCATTCTTCAAGAAAATCCTCACCACGTTTGATGCTAGTGGGATCAGCCACTTGGCCAGGTGCCAATGGGGCTCTTGGACATGGAGGGTTCAGTGCGAATTTCTTCATTTACTTTGGAGTGATGTATCTGTACTCCCTCCACTCACGTGCCCATCTCCGTTCAATCCTCTAGATTCGCACCTTGCGCTGATTTTTATCTTCTTTGCCAAACTTGGCTTCATCAGGCGTGCAGTACTCTTTATAAATATCCTCACGGATTTCAAAAGCAGTCATGACCTTAGGCTTCTTTCCTCCTTTCTGTGGCCTTTTACCTTCAGCCATTTTCTTTAGTTGAGGAATTTGAACAATGGAATTCTCTGAAGAAGTATGCAAGTTTTCTTCGAGGAACGTTGCAAATGAGTTAAGTTGATGAGAACCTAATGATTCAGCAGCGGACATGTGTACCTGTGAACAGAGTATAGTTGCGAGGAATTGGAAGAGGTCATATGCATTCTCAGAGGGTTTTTCATAAAGAACAAGTTTGAGGAATTTGACCAGATGCGTCTTGAGGAATTTCACTAAGCGCTTTATATCTTAGGTTCCAGAGTTGTATAGATCAAGGATCCACACAATTGAGGAATCTTGAAGAAAATGAGGCTTAGGAAATGAATCAAGAACAGATAACATGTGAGGTGTTTTGTGTGTGAGGAGTTGAAGAATAAAACACATTTGAAGATTTTGTAGAAAAGTTTCGAATCAAAGAGGGCAGTAAAATTTGCTTTTAATTACCCTGAACGAAGAACACGACGAACTATGAGTTGAAACAGGGAAGTTCACCGATGCAGATCTTCCACGCCCTAACTTGGCGGAGGAAGATGTCTACGGCGGCGGCGGAGGTGAAGATTTCCGCAGTCGGCGCGAGTGTGACGGCAACGAGGTCGAGGCAGTGAAGCTCTTCCTCACCAGCGGCGATGGAGTAGCGGCGGCGCTAGGGTTCGGAAGCTTGAGCGGGAGAGTGAGATCGAGCGGGGTAAAAGAAGTGAGGACAGCGACAGGGGGTATTTATAGCCATGGTGAAAAACAGCTCGCCCAAAGATTTAGGACGAACGTGCCCCTGGCTGTTCTCCTTCTCACGACATGTGTCACCCACGTACTATGTAGTGGAGATCGTGTAAGATCGTGGGTGGATAAAATAATGCATCATGGGATGCGGAACGGTTTGAGCGGCAAAACCGAAAGTTTGGATAAGATTAGTTTTAACGTTCCGTTCGCAATTTCTTCAGCTGACAAGGACACAGTGAAGAATTTGAACGAGTTTCAAATAGAACGCACATGAAGAATTTGTGAATAGATTGGATTGAGTATAGCATAGAGGGGAAGGGTCCGATCACATTCACTTAGCAGAAAACACCAACTTGAAGAAATAGCCATAAGTGAATGCTGTAGAGGACATAAACTCATATATATATAGCCAATGAAGAAAAATGACGGCACAAGTGAAGATTTTGCAAAGTTGAAGAATTTGAAAAACTGAGGAATTTCAAAAGTTGAGGAAAAGACTCAAACTGAAGATTTTCAACTTTTGTGGTGGCGTGGCCCACCGTATAAGAATGACGATATCAGACACCACGTACAATTGTCGTAGGGTTCTGAGAATCAAATTCTTAATTAATTTCTTCACACTTAGAGTGTTA
This sequence comes from Aegilops umbellulata, assembly GCA_032464435.1. NCBI lineage: Eukaryota > Viridiplantae > Streptophyta > Magnoliopsida > Poales > Poaceae > Aegilops > Aegilops umbellulata. The sequence goes on along the minus strand of CP136055.1, from coordinate 229,170,695 downwards.
TTCTTCATTGATTGAAGAAAAACGTTTCACGTTTCTTCATGTGTTGCACGTCTAACTCATCAATTTTGCATAAGTGTTAGGATGAGTGCCTTTTTCAAAGTACATTCGAAGACTCTAAGATATTTAGCTCACACCGCAACTTGCTAAATCTCTTCTCATCCAAGGGCTTAGTGAAGATATCGGCTAGCTATTCTTCAGTCTTCACATGCTCAATAGAAATGTCGCCCTTTAACACATGATCACGAAGAAAATGATGACAAATCTGAATGTGCTTTGTCTTCGAGTGCTGAACTGGGTTGTGAGCAATCTTGATGGCACTCTCATTGTCACAGAGGAGAGGCACATTCTTCACGTTGACGCCATAGTCCTTGAGTGTTTGCTTCATCCATAGCAGTTGAGCACAACAAGAACCAGCAGCAATGTACTCAGCTTCAGCAGTAGACAGTGATACGCAGTTTTGTTTCTTCGAGGACCAACAGACCAAGGATCGTCCGAGGAAATGACAAGTACCAGATGTTGACTTGCGGTCCACACGGTCACCAGCATAGTCAGAGTCAGAATATCCAATGAGATCAAAATCCGAGCCCTTGGGATACCATAATCCTAGTGTTGGTGTGTGAGCTAGATATCGAAGAATATGCTTCACAGCCTTATGGTGTGATTCCTTCGGTGCAGCTTGAAATCGTGCACACATGCAAACACTAAGCATTATATCTGGCCTAGATGCACATAAGTACAATAAAGAGCCAATCATGGAGCGGTATACCTTATGATCGAAGTCAGTACCATTTTCATCAGTGCATAGATGACCATTTGTGGGCATAGGAATTTTGATGCCTTTGCAATCTTGCATGCCGAATTTCTTCAGGACATCCTTGAGGTATTTCTCCTGAGATATGAATATGCCATTGCGCTGTTGACGAATTTGAAGACCTAAGAAGAATTTCAACTCTCCCATCATAGACATTTGATATTCTTCACTCATCATATAGGCAAATTCATCACTAGAACGTTGGTCAGTACAGCCAAAGATGATATCATCAACATATATTTGGCACACAAACAGTTCACCATGATAAGATTTAGTAAAGAGAGTGGGATCAAGTGAACCGGGTGTGAAGCCTTTCTTCATGAAGAATTCCTTCAATGTATCATACCACGCCCGTGGGGCTTGCTTGAGGCCATAGTGGGCCTTGTTAAGTCTGAAGACTTTGTCAGGATGTTTTGGATCTTCAAAACCTGGGGGTTGAGCAACATATACTTCTTCCTCAAGCTTACCATTGAGGAATGCACTTTTCACATCCATTTGATATAAGATGATATCATGATGGTTAGCATAAGCAAGTAATATGTGAATAGCCTCAAGTCTAGCAACAGGTGCAAAAGTTTCATCGAGATCAATTCCTTCAACCTGTGTGTAGCCTTGAGCTACTAGTCGTGCCTTATTCCTCACCACAACACCATTTTCATCTTGCTTGTTGCGGTAGATCCACTTTGTGCCAATGATGTTATGCTTGCGAGGATCGGGACGATTGAATAGTTCCAATACGTTGTTGAGCTTGAACTGATGTAATTCTTCTTGCATGGCCTGAATCCACTCAGGCTCCAGAAATGCTTCATCTACCTTAGTGGGCTCTGTGATAGAGAGAAAAGCAAAGTGCCCACAAAAGTTAGATAGATGTGAAGCTTTTGAGTGTGTGAGAGGACCTGGTGCTCTAATGTCATCGATGATCTTCTCCACTTGCACTTCTTTTGCAACGCGAGGGTGAGCTGGTTGTCGTTGAGGAATTTGATCAGCATTTTCTTCAGCATCAGTTTCCTCAGCATTTTTTTCAGGTGCATCATCTCGACGTTCTTCATGTTCTGGAATGAATTCTTCAGCAGATTCTTCAGTAGGAATGACATCTTCAGTAGCCTTGTGCTTGATAGAATCCTCAGGTGCTGGTTCATCTAACACAGAAGGTAGGTGCTCTCTTTGCGAGCCATTAGTTTCATCGAACCGCACATCTACAGTTTCAACAATCTTGTGAAGAACATTGTTGAAGACTCTGTAGGTGTGCGAGTCCTTTCCGTAACCAAGCATGAAACCTTCATGTGCTTTCGGTGCAAATTTAGAGTTGTGATGAGGATCTCTAATCCAGCATTTAGCACCGAAGACTTTGAAATAACTCACATTGGGTTTCTTGTCAGTGAGGAGTTCATATGCAGTCTTCTTGAAGAATTTGTGAAGATATACTCTGTTGATGATATGGCACGCAGTATCAATTGCATCAACCCAGAAACGACGAGGGGTTTTGTACTCATCGAGCATAGTGCGAGCCATCTCAGCAAGAGTCCTGTTCTTGCGCTCCACGACGCCATTCTGTTGAGGAGTATAAGGAGCAGATAACTCATGAGTAATACCAAGTTCATCAAGATAGTCATCGAGACCCGAATTCTTGAACTCAGTGCCATTGCCACTTCTGATGTGCTTGATCTTCACACCAAAGTTGGTTGAAGCCCTCGAGGAAAATCGCTTGAAGACTTCCTGCACTTCAGTTTTGTAAGAGACAAGGTGTACCCATGTGTAACGAGAGTAATCATCAACAATAACAAACCCATATTGAGATGCTTCATTTGAAACAGAGGAATAATGATTAGGACTGAAGAGATCCGTGTGAAGCAATTCAAATGGTCGAGTAGTGGTCATGATAGTCTTTGCTGGATGCTTGGCCTTGGTCATCTTTCCAACTTCACAGGCACCGCATAAGTGATCCTTGAGGAATTTGACATTCTCAATGCCAATGACATGCTTCTTCTTCGCAAGCGTGTGCAAATTCCTCATGCCTGCATGACCAAGTCGTCGATGCCATAGCCATCCTTCTGAAGCTTTTGCAAGTAGGCACACGGCTGGCTGTGAATCTGCAGAGAAATCAACAATATACAAGTCTCCTTTCCTAAAGCCTTCGAAGACTTTGGATTTGTCAGCTTCCATAATCACAACATAACGATACTTGCCAAAGACAACAACCATATCAAGATCACAAAGCATTGAGACAGACATAAGGTTGTATCCTAAGGACTCAACAAGCATGACTTTGTCCATGTGTCGATCCTTTGTGATAGCAACCTTACCTAGACCCAATACCTGACTTTTGCTTTTATCAGCGAAGATGATATGCTTCAGATGTGATGACGATAAGGGAGCATCCATCAACAGATTTCTGTCACCAGTCATGTGATTTGTACATCAACTATCAAGTACCCATTCAATGGCTTTGGGTTGATCATCCTGCAGATGAATTAGTGCAACTTACGACCTCATATACTTCAGCAGTGAAGAATATGGTATCACAATTCATCAGATCAATTTCATCAAGCAGTAGAACAGATAAAACAGAGGGAGGACATGTGAAATGAAAGTTCATTTCATCATGGTTATCCGGCGTCCTTTCAAGCATTTTGTCAGGTCCCCAGCAAATTCTTCAGACGTTACAGCACGTCTGGAGACCTGACCCTGCAGAAGAGATTAGTTCTTTTTCTTCACCACCCACATCTGAAGGGGTGGCAAAGAATTCATCACTCTGCGAGCTCCATATGAGAATGGTGGCAAAGCGGCCAAACCATTTCGTTTCACATAAGAGGGGTTAGGGTAAGCATATGCATAAGCAGAGAAATTCTTCGAGGACTTATGAACATAATGATTAGAAGAATAATGCTCATATTCATAGCCCTTGGCTCTTCCCTGCGAAACAGAGTTGTTAGCACGATGATGTTCATATGAGGACTTTGATCCATGTGAGGAATTTGATCCCCTTGAGGAATTTGGTCCGTATGAGGACTTGGATCCATATGGAGAATTTGGTCCATATGAGGACTTGGATCCATATGAAGAATTTGGTCCATATGAAGAATTTGATCTGGGGTTCCTTTTCTTCACAGGTGGTGTCATGAGGACATTCACCTGAAGACTTTCAAGGCACCTTTTGGGAACCCAGATTTTCTTCATAGGGGAACCGTTCCTGCAGTTAGTGCCAACATATCTAGCAAATACTTCACCATTCTGATTTTTGAACAGTTTATAGTCAGAATCAAATGACTCATCATAAGAATGAGAAGATTCACACGTATAGCCAGATAAATTAGATGGATCAACTGGAGGTCCCTTTGCAGCAACCCATGAGGTTTTGGGGTACTGCTCAGGCTTCCAATATGTACCATCAGCATTGAGTTTCCTCTCAAAGGCAATACCCTCTTTCCTAGGGTTCCTGAGGATCTGCTTTTTAAGCACATCACAAAGAGTCTGATGCCCTTTGAGGCTTTTGTACATGCTTGTCATGATCAATTCCTTCAGCCCTGCATCGTCAGTAATACTAGCAATGTCCTCAGATGAGGAATTATTCATAGCAGAGACATGTGAAGAATTTGTAACATTAGAAGCATTTGAACATTCAGGTGAAGAATTAGCAGATTCTCGTTCAATGCATTTTAAACATGGAGGAATAAATTCTTCCTGAGCAGCGCTGATTTGTTGATCAAGTAATGAATCGCGCTCCTTCTGAAGATCTTCATAACTCACTCTTAGCTTCTCAAGATCTTGCTTCTTTTGAAGATATTCATAAGAAAGCTTCTCATGATCAGATAAGAGAGTGTTATGATGACTTTGAAGGTTGTCAAACCTAGTCTGAAGTCTCTGAAGATTTTCAGTTAAGGCCTTAGTGCGATACAATTCTTCACCCAACATATCATCACTTTTGTCTAGCATGTTTTGAACCCTTTCAAAAGCCTTTTGTTGTTGCACAGCAATCTTAGCAAGTTTAGAGTAGCTAGGCTTAAGATTTTCATCAGATTCATCCTCACTAGATTCAGAGGAGGCATATTTGAGTACCTTGGCACCCTTTGCCATGAAGCAATAGGTGGGAGCGTAGTCATCACTGCCTTCATCAGCCTTGTTGGTGAGATCACTTTCTTCAGCGTTGAAGATGGATTTGCTGACGAATGCAGTAACGAGGGATAGGCTCGCCACACCAGACTCAGAATCATCAGATTCCTCTTGTGCTTCATTTTCTTCAGATTCAGCCTCAGAGTCCATTTCCTTGCCAATGAATGCCCGAGCCTTCTTGGAGCTGCTCTTCTTGTGAGACGAAGACTTTGAGGATTTTAGTGATGAAGATTTTGAGGACTTCTTCTTTTTCTTCGCATCATCAGAACTGTAATCCTTGTATTTCTTCTTCTTTGATTCCTTTTCCCACTGAGGACAATCTTGAATGTAATGTCCTGGTTTCTTGCATTTGTGACAAAGCCTCTTCTTATAGTCACTGGATGAGGAATCATTGCTCCTTGAGGGTTTTCCAAAGCGACCACGTCTTGAGAACTTCTGGAATTTCTTCACAAGCAGTGCTAGATCATGACTCGGTTCTTCAGGATCACCAAGGCTGCTACCAGAGTCTTCATCTTCGGACTCAGAAACTGCCTTGGCCTTCAGTGCACGTGATCTGCCATAGCTCGAACCATAGAGATCTCTCTTTTCAGCAAGCTGGAACTCATGAGTGTTAAGCCTCTCGAGGATATCAGCGGGGTCAAGTGACTTGTAATCAGCACGCTCTTGTATCATCAGTGCCAGAGTGTCAAATGAGGAATCAAGCGATCTCAGCAATTTCTTCACCACCTCATGGTCGGTGATGTCAGTGGCACCAAGTGCTTGAAGCTCATTTGAGATGTCAGTGAGGCGATCGAAGGTTTGTTGAACATTTTCATTGTCGAGTCATTTGAAGCGGTTGAAGAGATTGCGAAGAAGATCAACTCGTGAGTCATGCTGAGTTGAAACTCCTTCATTGACCTTGGACAGCCTATCCCAGATAAGCTTAGCAGTCTCCAAATCACTCACTCTACCATACTGTCCTTTGCTCAGATGGCCACATATGATATTCTTCGCTTGAGAGTTGAGTTGCTTGAATCTCTTCACATCGGTAGCGTTCAGTGAGGGTGAGACGGAGGGAACACCATTTTCCACAACGTACCAGAGATCGTTATCAATTGCCTCAAGATGCATTCGCATCTTATTCTTCCAGTAGGGGTAGTCCGTCCCATCGAAGGTAGGACACCCAGCAGAGACCTTGATCATACCTGCGGTCGACGTAACAAAAACTCCAGGCGGTTAAACCAAAATCACACAAAACAAGGGAGTACCTTGCTCTGATACCAATTGAAAGTGCGTTATATAGACTAGAGGGGGGTGAATAGGCGATTTTTATGAAATTCTTCACTGAGGAATTTGCTCGTGAGGAAATTCCTTAGCGAAGAACTACTAGCAGCGGAATAAGTACTCAGAAGTAAACATAGTAGATTGTATGCATGGTCATCATGATGAAATGAAGACAAACACAGAGTACAGAAAGCCTAAACACAGGATAGCACAAGATGAAGACAAACAGACTGAAGAAATTGAACTGAGGAAATTGAGAAAGTCTTTAGTCAAAGTCTTCAAACACAGATATGAACAAACACACAACACAGTAATGAGGAAATGAAAGTGTTGAGGAAATAGAACCAGTAAGCTTGGTGAAGACAATGATTTGGTAGACCAGTTCCAACTGCTATCTCAGTTGTACATCTGGTTGGAGCGGCTGAGTATTTAAACTCGAGGACACCTAGTCCTGGACACACAGTCCTCACCGTATTCTCCTTGAGCTAAGGACACACAGTCCTCGCCCAATCACTCTTGGTAAGTCTTCAGGTGACTTCCAAACCTTCACAGACTAGGTCACTCGGCGATCCACAATTCCTCTTGGATGCTCTAGACCTTGACGCCTAACCGTCTGGAAGAAGCACAGTCTTCAAAGGTAACAAGCGTCGGATCCACGCAGGATCAATCTCTTCAGTGATGCTCAATCACTTTGGGTTTGTAGGTGTTTTGGGTTTGGGTTTGGATTTTCCTCACTTGATGATTTTCGCTCAAAGTCCTCGAAGGATGGGTTGCTCTCAAATGACAAGTGTCAAGTTCTTGCGGAGCAGCCAACCAGCTAGTGGTTGTAGGGGGCGGCTATTTATAGCCTAGGGAGCAGCCCGACATGATAAGACATAAATGCCCTTCAATGATATGACCGTTGGATGGACAAGATATTTTGGGACAGCTGGCGCGTAGCATAGCAACGGTCGGAAATTTGAGGTTCAAATTCCTTAGGGCTATCATGTTCCTCACTGTGTAGGCAATTCGCACTGTTTCCTAACTCCTCAGTCAGAGCAAAGTCCTCAGTGACCAGAAGAACTGTGTCTCTGTCACTGAAGAAATTGACTGAACTGTATGAGATTTCCAATGGCTTCACTCGAAGGGATTGGTAGGTGTAGGATTTGAGATGAGCATCACTTGGAAATATCTCCTTAGTATTTCCTCGACCCCCTTTAACAGTACGGTGTTTCCTATGACTCAAGAAAGAGAAAATGAAACTACGAAAACAAAAGTCTTCACGCTTCATGTTCCTCGAATGAATACCAAGTCTTCAAGGTCACACCAATTTCTTCACTTTCAAAGTCTTCAGAAAGTCTTCAAAATATCAAAGTCTTCAGTCGAAGAACTTCATTTTTAGGGGTCGACTTTCTCTGTAAATATCAAACTCCTCATAGACTTATGGGCATGTGTACACTCATAAACGCATCAGATACTTAACCTATAACTCTTCAATACACCAAAATCACTAAGGGGCACTAGATGCACTTACAATCCGGTGTCTATATAAACCGGAGGGTTCTAGTCCGTAGGACAACTCCATATACAACAATCATACCATAGGCTAGCTTCTAGGGTTTAGCCTCCTTGATCTCGTGGTAGATCTACTCTTGTACTACCCATATCATCAATATTAATCAAGCAGGAGTAGGGTTTTATCTCCATCGAGAGGGCCCGAACCTGGGTAAAAACATCGTGTCCCTTATCTCCTGTTACCATCCGGCCTTGACGCACAGTTCGGGACCCCCTACCCGAGATCCGCCGGTTTTGACACCAACACCGATGGACAAAGGGAATTACGTATGTTGTCATAACGGTTCGGCCGATAAAGATCTGCGTAGAATATGTAGGAGCCAATATGGGCATCCAGGTTCCGCTATTGGTTATTGACCGGAGAGGTGTCTCGGTCATGTCTACATAGTTCTCGAACCTGTAGGGTCCGCACCCTTAACGTTCGATGACGATATAATATTATATGAGTTATGTGATTTGGTGACCAAATGTTGTTCTGAGTCCCGGATGAGATCACGGACATGATGAGGAGTCTCAAAATGGTCGATAGGTAAGGATTGATATATAGTACAATTGTATTCGGACACCGGAAGTGTTCCGGGGGGTACCGGGTACTTATCGGGTCACTAAAAGGGGTTTCGGACACCCCCGGCAAAAGATATGGGCCTTATGGGCCAAGAGGGGAAACGCACCAGCCACAAGGGGCTGGTGCACCCCCCCATATGGGCCGGCCTAGGAGGAGAAGGAAAGAGTGGAATAGGATCCCCCCTTCATTCCCTCTCCCCCTCTTTCCTTCCCCCTCCAACAAACATGGCATGGGGCGCAGCCAAGGTGAGGACCCCAAGTAGGATTTGGCCTACTTGGGGCGCCTCCTGGCTGCCTCCCCTCTCTCTCCCACCTATATATATGTGGGGGCGCCCTAGCACACCCCAGACAATTGCTTAGCCATGTGTGGCGCCCCCTCCACCGTTTACACCCCCGGTCATATTTTCGTAGTGCATAGGCAAAGCCCTGTGGAGATCACTTCACCATCACCGTCACCATGCCTTTGTGCTGACGGAACTCATCTACTACCTCGACGTCTTGCTGGATCAAGAAGGCGAGGGACGTCACCGAGCTGAACATGTTTAGAACACGGAGGTGTCGTGCGTTTGGTACTTGAACGGTCAAATCGCGAAGAAGTTCGACTACATCAACCGCATTGTGAAACGCTTCTTCTTACGGTCTACGAGGGTCTGTAGATACACTAGTCTCCCCCTCGTGTCTATGCATCTCCACGGATAGATCATTGTGTGTGCGTAGAAATTTTTTAGTTTTCCATGCAGCGATTTCCAATAGTGGCATCATGAGCAAGGTCTATGCGTAGATCATATGCACGAGTACAACACAAAGAGTTGTGGGTGGTGATAGTCATACTGCTTACCACCAACGTCTTATTTTGATTCGTCGGTATTGTGGGATGAAGCGGCCCAGACCAACCTTACATGTCCACGCACATGAGACCGGTTTCACCAACAGACATGCAACTAGTTTTGCATAAAGGTGGCTGACAGGTGTCTGTTTCTCCTACTTTAGTTTAATTGAATTCGACTATGGCTGGTCCTTGAAGAAGGTTAAAACATCAAACTTGACAAAACACCGTTGTGGTTTTATGCATATGTACGAACGGTTCTTGCTTGAAGCCTGTAGCAGCCACGTAAAACTTGCAACAACAAAGTAGAGGACGTCTAACTTGTTTTTGCAGGGCATGTTGTGATGTGATATGGTCAAGACATGATGTGATGAACGTCATTGTATGATATGATCATGTTTTGTAAGCTATCGGCAACCTGCAGGAGCCTTATGCTTGTCTCTTTATTGTATGAAATGCAAACGCCATGTAATTGTTTTACTTTATCACTATGTGTTAGCAATAGTTGTAGAAGCAATAGTTGGCGAGATGACTGAGGGAGTCCTGGATTAAGGGGTCCTCGGGCGTCCGGACTATGTAACATGGGCCGGACTAATGGGCTACGAAGACACAAGACAGAAGACTTCTTCCCGTGTCCGGATGGGGCTCTCCTTTGCGTGGATGGCAAGCTTTGCATTCGGATATGTAGATTCCTTCCTTTGTAAACCGACTCCCTACAACCCTAGGCCCCTCCGGTGTCTATATAAACCGGAGGGTTTGGTCCGTAGAGGCAATCATAATCACAAACATACAGGCTAGACATCTAGGGTTTAGCCATTACGATCTCGTGGTAGATCAACTCTTGTAATTCTCATATTCATCAAGATCAATCAAGCAGGAAGTAGGGTATTACCTCCATCAAGAGGTCCCGAACCTGGGTAAACATCGTGTCCCCCATCTCCTGTTACCATCAACCTTAGACGCACAGTTCGGGACCCCCTACCCGAGATTCGCCGGTTTTAACACCGACATTGGTGCTTTCATTGAGAGTTCCACTGTGATGTCATCAGAAGGTTCGATGGCTCCATCAATCATCTACAACAATGCTGCCCTACGGGAGGATTTCCTCCCGGGCCAGCTCTTCGTATTTGGCGGCTTCGCACTACGGTCCAACTCGCTTGGCCATCTAGAGCAGATCGACAGCTACGCCCCAGGTCACTAGATTAGTTTTTGGAAATCTAGATTATGTCGCTGATATCCGAGGAGACTTGATCTTCCAAGGGTTCACGACCCCAACCTCCGCTCTGGCCTTAGATCCGGAGCACATCGCCAGGTCCGAGGACTGGATTATTGAGCCCGTCGGACTATCTGCGGCCACTAAACCCAGTACGGGAGAGCCGGAGGAAGTAGCATCGCTGGCAACCGTCATGAAGCCGGACTCTTCCCCGGACACTGGCTCCGAACCCTCGGAGTCAGCATCGTGTGAGCTCAGACAAGGAGTTTATCTCCCGCCATACTGTAGCAACCCGACCCGAATGGGACAAGTCTCCATGCTTACGTGTCATCCCTGGATCGGTATGCTGACACACACAGTACTCGAAGGATTTACAATAGAGGTAAATCACATGTATAAAGTAACGTAAATACTATTACCTCAATCCAATATATAGCGGAAGCAACAAGGTTGTGGATTCCCATCAACACCAACGGCAAAGTTGAGTGTAGAAATCGTAACCCTAACGTATCACTTACTCATCGTAAGAAAACCTGCAACATGAGACGTTGCAGCCCGAAACGGGTCAGTACATTGAATGTACTGGCAAATTCACACCATAGAGAAAATGATGAACAATGGCTATTACTACATGCATATATGGCTGGTGGAAAAGCTCTATGGTTATAGGGTTTTTGCGAAAAGCCAATTTTTTCCTACTGCAAAGGAATAATTTTATTTAACTATCATGGTGGTTGTTAAACATTGAGAATGGTTGACAGCATTCTCAATCCCAATTAAGTATCATCATTAAAACCCAACAAATTATTTAAGTAACGTGATGAGATCAACAGGAAAATCCAAGAACTAGATACTCAAGACGTCCATAACCGGGGACACGGCTAATCATGATTAGTTTGTACACTCTGCAGAGGTTTGCGCACTTTTCCCCACAAGACTCGATCGCCTCCGTTGGATTTCTCGCACTACATGGTGTTTGAGAAACGGATGACCGAGACATAGTCTTTCAGAAGCGCTAGCACCTTACGTTGGACCGGTACACCTACTTTCCTGTGACGCCCCTGATTCAATTGTACACTAATCATGCACGCAAATGTGTACGATCAAGATCAGGGACTCACGGGAAGATATCACAACACAACTCTACAAATAAAATAAGTCATACAAGCATCATAATACAAGCCAGGGGCCTCGAGGGCTCGAATACAAGTGCTCGATCATAGACGAGTCAGCGGAAGCAGCAATATCTGAGTACAGACATAAGTTAAACAAGGTTGCCTTAAGAAGGCTAGCACAAACGGGGATACAGATCGAACGAGGCGCAGGCCTCCTGCCTGGGATCCTCCTAAGCTACTCCTGGTCGTCGTCAGCGGGCTGCACGTAGTAGTAGGCACCTCCAGCGTACAAGGAGTCGTCATCGACGGTGGCGTCTGGATCCTGGGCTCCATCGTCTGGTTGCGGCAGTCGGGTAGAAGGGAAAGGGGGAAAAGGGGGAGAAAAGCAACCGTGAGTACTCATCCAAAGTACTCGCAAGCAAGGAGCTACACTACATATGCATGGATATATGTGTAAAGGGGCCATATCAGTGGACTGAACTGCGGAATGCCAGAATAAGAGGGGGATATCTAATCCTGACGAAGACTACGCTTCTGGCAGCCTCCGTCTTGCAACATGTAGAAGAGAGTTGACTGAAGTCCTCCAAATAGCATCGTATAGCATAATCCTACCCGGCGATCCCCTCCTCGTTGCCCTGTTAGAGAGCGATCACCGGGTTGTATCTGGCACTTGGAAGGTGTGTTTTATTAAGTATCCGGTTCTAGTTGTCATAAGGTCAAGGTACAACTCCGGGTCGTCCTTTTACTGAGGGACATGGCTATTCGAATAGATAAACTTCCCTACAGGGGTGCACCACATAACCCAACACACTTGATCCCATTTGGCCGGACACACTTTCCTGGGTCATGCCCGGCCTCGGAAGATCAACACATCGCAGCCCCACCTAGGCACAACAGAGCGGTCAGCACGCCGGTCTAAACCTATGCGCGCAGGGGTCTGGGCCCATCGCCCTGAGCACACCTGCACGTTGCGTACGCGGCCGGAAGTAGATCTAGCCCCCTTAATATAAGTGCGAGCTTACGATCCAATGCGCCGCGCGCCACTCAGTCGCTGACGTCAAGAAGTGCTTCGGCTGATACCACGACGCCGAGTGCCCATATCTTTCCCGCGTAGTTGGTTAGTGCGTATAGACCAAATGGCCAGACTCAGATCAAATACCCAGATCGCGTTAAGCGTGTTAAGTATCCGCGAACGCCAACAGGGCCAGGCTCACCTCTCACCCAGGTAGCCCCGAACTGCCCGGTCGCTCCGCCACAAAGATCCACACAGAGGGTCGTCGGGACAAAGGTCCTTTCAGCCCCCAATCCGTGAATCACTCGCGGGTACTCCTCGAGCCAACCCGACTTTGGTCACCACATCTATCATGTTAAAGTATAATATATATCCATGATCACCTCCCGAGTGATCACGGCCCGATAGTATAGCACAGTAGACGGACAAGAGTGTAGGGCCACTGATGGAACTCTAGCATCCTATACTAAGCAGGTAGGATTGCAGGTAAAGGTAACAACAGTAGTAGCAAGGACAGGCTATGCAGCAGTATAGGATTAACTGAAAGCAGTAACATGCTACACTACTCTAATGCAAGCAGTATAGATCAGAGTAGGCGATATCTGGTGATCAAGGGGGGGGGCTTGCCTGGTTGCTCTGGCAAGAGAGAGGGGTCGTCAACTCCGTAGTCGAATGGGGCAGCAGCAGCGTCGGTCTCGGTGTCTAGCGAGAGAAGAGGGGGAAGAAACAATAAATATTTAAGCAAGGAGATGCATAGTGATGCATGACATGACAAGTAACGGCGTTAGAGGTGCCCTAACGCGGTATGGGATGATACCGGTGAAGGGGGGAAACATCCGGGAAAGTTTTCCCGGTGTTTCGTGTTTTCGAGCAGAGGAGCCGGAGGGGGAAAAGTTGCGAGTTTGATATGTTAGGAATGTGTGGCGGACGAACGGGCTGCGTATCCGGGTTCGTCTCGTTGTTTTGAGCAACTTTCATGTTGAAAATAATTTAATCCGAGTTACGGATTAAAAGATATGATTTTCTAAAGATTTTATTAATTTCTGGAATTTAATTAATTATTTAATTTAATTCGAAAATGGATTTATGACATCAACATGATGTCATGCTGACGTCAGCAGTCAACAGGGTTGACTGGTCAACCTGACCAGTGGGTCCCACTGGTCAGTGACACATATTAATTAAACAGATTAATTAAACTAATCGAAATTAATTAGGGGGTGGGCCCCACTGTCATACTAATTACTTACCTACTTAACAGTAGTTAATTAGGTTAATTAAACATTAGGCTAATTAATCTTAATTGGTTAACTTAATCAGAATTAATTAAGTTAATTAATTAATTAATTAAATTTTTTTTTTACTTATTATTATATTTTATTTATTATTATTATTATTTTAATTCCTTTTTTTAAACATTTCTGGGGCTGGGGCCCCTCTGTCATAGGCCCAGAGGGCATAATGGGCGCGCGGGCTTTCGGGTGCGGGCGTAACCCCGAGGGCACTGGGCGCGCGCGGCGCACGCCGGCGCCGGCGGCCAGGCCAAGGGAGGCGGCGGAGGGACGACTCGGGGGGCGACGACAGCGGGCCGGGCGCTGGGGGCGTAGGGAAGGCGGCGGTGGTCGGAGCGCGCTGCACGAGTCGCGCGGCTAGCAGCGGGGGGAGGCACGGTGGTGGCAGGCGCTACCGGGACAGTGAGCAGCGCGTGCGGGGGCTGCGGGCGGTAGAGCAGGCAGTGGGGCGCCGGAACGCGCGAGGGAGAGAGGAGGAGGGGGCTCACTACGGGTGTAGGGGACAAGGCAGCGTGCTCGAGCTGGAGGGGGAGGACGGGGACGACGCGGCGGAGCGAGAGGCAGGCCGGCGGGGTAGACGACGAGGTGGAGGCAGCGACGTCGCGGCGAGGTGCCACGGCGGCGGGGCCAGGCAACGTGTGGCATCGGGCACCGAGGGCGACGGGGCCGGGCAGCGACCGCGATGAGCGGTGCGGCCCCCTCCCGATCCAGATCGGGCAAAGGGGGCCGAGGGAGAGGGGGTCGGAGAGGAGGAGGTCGAGGGCGGACTGTCCGGCGGGGAGGCAGCGCCGGCGATCGGCGTCAGGGATGCGCGGCGGCGTTGGGTGCGAGTGCCCCGATCCCGATCTGGATCGGGGGGTAGGAGGAGAGAAGTGTGGGGATTGTGCGGGGCGAGTGGGGATCGTGGGGGCAGGCTAGGGTTTCCCAGGGGGTTATGGAGATGGGGTGGGGCGCGACTGGGCCGGCTGGTTGTGGCCTGGTGGCCAGCTGGGCCACGGTCGGCCCAGTGTTTAGTTGTGTTTGCTTTTCCTTTTCTGTTTCTGTTTTTATTTATTTATTTCTTTTAATGTTTTAATTTGTTCCTATTAATATTAGTTTTAGTAAAATGTACACGTAGCATCTAAGTTAGTATCCCAACTTAGTCCATAGTCACAAAAAGTATAGTCCTCAAATAAATTAGTTTGACATTTCATTAATTACAAAAGGTATTTAAATAATTGTTTTGCTGCTGTTTTATTTATCTAATAGTATTTAAACATTTTGCAAAGGTGTGGTTTCTCCACTATAATTTCCTATGCAATATTTGGTTCACTCCGAACATTTTAGTTTTAAAATTTGAAAAAAAAATTGTTTGCTTGATTTTGAATGCGAATTCGAATCGGTTTTGAACTAATGCGGGACTAGCAACAATAATCGAGGTGACGTGGCATCATTAGCGGAGGGTTACTGTAGCTTAATTATCCGGGCGTCACAATTCTCCTCCACTACAAGAAATCTCGTCCCGAGATTTAGGAGCGGGAGTAAGGGGGGAGGGATCTGGTTACGAAATGCTAACAGATCTTCTAGGTCTTGGTTGCTCTTCTCGAAGGGGTCAATCCATTAAGTTGATGCCTCTGTTTCCTATGCATCAATGCATCATGATGAAGTTGTTGTCCTTCCTTCAGGATCTTCACCGTACTTAGGAAAGGATAAGAGGGGAAAACTCTATAAGGACGGATTCTAACAAAATTGAGCATCAGACGGTTAACTCAGGGGAAGAAGCATAAGTATCTCTCGAATTGAAACTTAAGAAGATATTGAGAGCAAAGTAAGAAGGTACCATGAGAAGTTTCAAACGGGCAGGCAATCGTTCGATGCCTGTTACAGGGCGTGAAAGGGGGTTCAAAGCAACGGAATAATTATTGTGTCCGATGTCAGAATTGATGATCTCATTGGAAGGTGGCTCATGAATTACATACGAGTCCACGCGGGAGGAATAACTTCGGGAACAGGGGGTGTATAGGAGAGTCAGGTTTCGATCCTATTGAACTGTGGGTTATGGGCCCACCATGTGGGTTAAAAATAGGAGCGATGACATCTTGCACGGTCATGATTGCAAGGCATGTCAGGGAGTGCCATGTCAGTTATGTCGGCAACAACATTGGTACCATGGGCGAGGGACGAAGAGAACCATTTTCCTGCTCGTTGCAACGAGGCGGACCAATAGGCAAAGTTCTCGTCCATCGGTGGTTACCGAAATGTAATCAACAGTAGAAACAGGGTCTTGCTAACAGAATTGTACACCGAGGTGTTTACATAAGCAGGAGAATATTACTGCTTAGATCATATAGACCTCAAGAAAGGTTAAACCAAACAATGGAAAGGATAATGTGTTTAAACACATGTTTCAGGGGTACATCCTTTCCAAGGACAAGCAGAGCATGATATCCGTGACAGGATAGAAGTAGAAAACCTTTTAGGTAAGGGGAGAGGAAATTGATGACATTACCCAAACAACGGTGTTTGGATAATTGATAAAGAAAATTTAGCATTGTGCTTCAAATGTTCTTGTTGATGAACAAAGTACCACAGACATGCTTCGAGATAGCATTGACATGCTCACTGGGTAAATATCAGACCTTGGATGCACAAAGGATCCATCAGGATCAACTCATAGAATAAGTCTTACCATTTTCTCATGGAAGAATGGATCATCTTTCTAAAAGGAAGAACTTTAACAATAGGCCCTCCAGCCAGGTGTGCTAGGCATGACATCACCTTACCGGGTCATATAAAGACCAATGTTATAACTCTTGGAAATATGTTCCACCCATCATATCTGATCGAGATTCAGATCTGATTGGTGTCAAGATAAGTCAGACACGGGATTCCTGAAAAGTAAAGGTGCAGCACAAATTGACGAGATGACATTGTAAGATTCTCGGGAAATGGACTATGGAAGCAAGTTCCGAAACAAGAGTTCATTAGTAAACCAACGAGAGGATGAGGAGGTGGCTGATGGACTCAGCGACATATCATCGAGATTTCCAAAAAGATGGATTTCCACAATTATGTGAACAAGGAGATAACATTTGTCATATCAAATGATATAATGATGTATGCTAGAGGAAGAACATACATACTTAAACTTTGGTTGAAAGATGTGCCCGAAATATGGGCATAGGTAGCCTGATCAATTGTCAGGCTGGTGATCCAATAACCGATAGGCTAAGAATGAACTGTTGGTCATTAACTTCAAAGCAATAGGGTTGCTAGAAGTGCAGAATCCAAACAGCACCGTTCACTTGTTGGTACCCCGGTTAGGACCAACACGGGGACCAAGAAAGAATGATGATGGGGAGAAGTATCAATATACAAGAATTCTTAAGAGGTGGAGCAATCCTCACAACATTCTTGACATAAAAGATGGTAATACTCTAGTGTGAGGAAGAACAGATGTTGGATAGCAAGGAACTCAAGATACAACACAAAACAAGAACAAGTTTTGTGTTGGAGGGAATGCAATAATGTTGTCGATGATAACCCAAATCATCGAGGGCAAAGGATGGTATTTCTCATCAAGAATTTGATAGATATCTTGGAAGACCTCAGAATGTTGATGATGATCCCGACACATTTGTCGAGAGGTTTTGAGAAGATGTAACTAATCTGCAATGACATCAAGTCAACGGAATGATGAAGCAAAAGTTATTGGAACCATGGGTACGACACCAACTTGAAATCAAGTTTGCTGTTCAAGGAGAAATGATATGACGAGAAATATTGACGTAAGACTAGCTCACCATCGAATTTTGTGCTCTGAGAAGAAGAACCAGGTAGCACAGTTAAATTTAGCATGATGATAATGTAGCCGATCAGGCTAGGAATGACGTGATGGAGCATTAAACTTCTGAACAACAAAGTACTAGGAGTACTGAATTGCAGTGCGGATTCGATTCAATTCTCGAAGTCCTCGGTTGATGACAACCCAGAACCATTGGAGTGACTATGACAAGGAAAGGTACTAATTCATCAAAAATTCATAAGATGTAGTGCGATGGCATTATATCCTCGAGATACCAGGGGTAATACTCGAAGGTAGATCATAATAAAGGTCGGGCAAACGCATTGATCTGTAGAAGACAAATGTTTTAACTTGTCCGAGAAATGGGATCAAAGAAGAACAATCATGGTCGGAACCACGGTTGCAAAGGATCAATTCACAGATACCAGATGATAGTTATCAAGGAAATAGTTAATTTTTTTTACAAGAAGCTTCCATGATAGGATGTACATCGTGTCCATGGGCATGAACACAAAGTTCAAGGTCGACTCCCACTTCTTTAATGCATAACCTTTCATTCACTTCCCGCCTTCGAAGAAGTTGCAGTGTTGAAACTTATCTGGCGAGGCACCAGAAGGGTATTACTCGTGAAAACTTTTGGGTTCACACGGTCTTAGAGAAGGTATAGGTTCAACCCATCGAGGCATCTCTAGAAACATATACAATAAGCGTTAAGAGTAAGTATCACCAGCTCGAAAGCAGAGCATTGTTGACAAAGTAGAGGATACAATTTACCAAAGGCATTATGTATCCGAGGAAAGGCTCACAGGCTTATTGAATATGAAGGACGTTGTCGGATAAAACCCAACAAAGGATCTGGTGGTCCACAAGGGATCTGACGTGAGCATCGGTACTCAACTGGAGGAAGAAGAATGCAAGGAGACCAGATTATTGAAACAACTGACTAACTCAAACCTCAAATGCAAAGGAATTATGATTTCCAAATCAAGGGACCAGAAGCAATGCTCTGATTAGGGAGGGATAAGTTGAATAGCCTTAGTTTACAATCAACGGCAATTGGATTGGTCGAGAACCAGCTCAGTCTGAGCCGGAAAGATAATTTAAAAGGATCAACTGATGATTGCGTGCATTGGCACTCATGTTGAATCAATGGGATCAAAATCACGGTGTCTAAGGATACTAACGAATATTGCCAGACATATGGAAAGCATCCATAATGCAAGCAGACAAGTATTGCAGAGCAATAAGCTATTGAGGAATTTTGGAGGATCGAATAGTACTTCGAAGACAATTGTGAAACACCTGAACAACTGGGGATGAGCAGATACTCGATAAGGGCGAGGAATTATCCTAAGGGGTATTCAGGTGGCAAGAAACTGCAAGGCAGTAAGCACAAAATATTCTCGGAACAATAGAGGGGATTTCAGGGTATCTTGTTATAACAAGATCAACTGGGAATGAAAGTAAGAACGACAAGTGTATGCAATTTTCCATAGGGATATTTCGGTGGTAGGGAATTGCAAAAGCAATAGGCTCAAAGTCTGGAGAGAACATCGGAGAGTATCTTCGAAATCCTTCGGTGCACCAAGTAATCATCTGGAGTAAGGGGTTCTTCGGGTGGAAGTAGTTACGAGAACCTAGAGTCAGAGTTAGTAAAATCATTTCACCCGAATAGAAGAGATGTCAGAGTCCCAGAGTATAGATCGAGGAATAAAAGATCCTACTACCACCCAATGGCGACGTGTGCCCGTAAGACACACAGCCATGTTAGTAAAAGTTTTGCAATGTCTAGACTCGACTTCGGCCAAGGAGTTTGGAAGGGGGATTCCTACAGGCAGTCGGCTCTGATACCAACTTGTGACGCCCCCGATTCAATCGTACACTAATCATGCACGCAAATGTGTACGATCAAGATCAGGGACTCACGGGAAGATATCACAACACAACTCTACAAATAAAATAAGTCATACAAGCATCATAATACAAGCCAGGGGCCTCGAGGGCTCGAATACAAGTGCTCGATCATAGACGAGTCAGCGGAAGCAGCAATATCTGAGTACAGACATAAGTTAAACAAGGTTGCCTTAAGAAGGCTAGCACAAACGGGGATACAGATCGAACGAGGCGCAGGCCTCCTGCCTGGGATCCTCCTAAGCTACTCCTGGTCGTCGTCAGCGGGCTGCACGTAGTAGTAGGCACCTCCAGCGTACAAGGAGTCGTCATCGACGGTGGCGTCTGGATCCTGGGCTCCATCGTCTGGTTGCGGCAACCGGGTAGAAGGGAAAGGGGGAAAAGGGGGAGAAAAGCAACCGTGAGTACCCATCCAAAGTACTCGCAAGCAAGGAGCTACACTACATATGCATGGATATATGTGTAAAGGGGCCATATCAGTGGACTGAACTGCAGAATGCCAGAATAAGAGGGGGATATCTAATCCTGTCGAAGACTACGCTTCTGGCAGCCTCCATCTTGCAACATATAGAAGAGAGTAGACTGAAGTCCTCCAAGTAGCATCGTATAGCATAATCCTACCCGGCGATCCCCTCCTCGTTGCCCTGTTAGAGAGCGATCATCGGGTTGTATCTAGCACTTGGAAGGGTGTGTTTTATTAAGTATCCGGTTCTAGTTGTCATAAGGTCAAGGTACAACTCCGGGTCATCCTTTTACCGAGGGACACGGCTATTTGAATAGATAAACTTCCCTGCAGGGGTGCACCACATAACCCAACACGCTTGATCCCATTTGGCCGGACACACTTTCCTGGGTCATGCCCGGCCTCGGAAGATCAACACGTCGCAGCCCCACCTAGGCACAACAGAGCGGTCAGCACGCCGGTCTAAACCTATGCGCGCAGGGGTCTGGGCCCATCGCCCTGAGCACACCTGCACGTTGCGTACGCGGCCGGAAGCAGATCTAGCCCCCTTAATACAAGTGTGAGCTTACGATCCAATGCGGCGCGCGCCACTCAGTCGCTGACGTCAAGAAGTGCTTCGGCTGATACCACGACGCCGAGTGCCCATATCTTTCCCGTGTACTTGGTTAGTGCGTATAGACCAAATGGCCAGACTCAGATCAAATACCCAGATCTCGTTAAGCGTGTTAAGTATCCGCGAACGCCAACAGGGCCAGGCTCACCTCTCACCCAGGTAGCCCCGAACTGCCCTGCCGCTCCGCCACAAAGATCCACACAGAGGGCCGTCGGGACAAAGGTCCTTTCAGCCCCCAATCCGTGAATCACTCGCGGGTACTCCTCGAGCCAACCCGACTTTGGTCACCACATGTATCATGTTAAAGTATAATATATATCCATGATCACCTCCCGAGTGATCACAGCCCGATAGTATAGCACAGCAGACGGACAAGAGTGTAGGGCCACTGATGGAACTCTAGCATCCTATACTAAGCAGGTAGGATTGCAGGTAAAGGTAACAACAGTAGTAGCAAGGACAGGCTATGCAGCAGTATAGGATTAACTGAAAGCAGTAACATGCTACACTACTCTAATGCAAGTAGTATAGATCAGAGTAGGCGATATCTGGTGATCAAGGGGGGGCTTGCCTGGTTGCTCTGGCAAGAGAGAGGGATCGTCAACTCCGTAGTCGACCGGGGCAGCAGCAGCGTCGATCTCGGTGTCTAGCGAGAGAAGAGGGGGAAGAAACAATAAATATTTAAGCAAGCAGATGCATAGTGATGCATGACATGACAAGTAACGGCGTTAGAGGTGCCCTAACGCGGTATGGGATGATACCGGTGAAGGGGGGAAACATCCGGGAAAGTTTTCCCGGTGTTTCGTGTTTTCGAGCAGAGGAGCCGGAGGGGGAAAAGTTGCGAGTTTGATATGTTAGGAATGTGTGGCGGACGAATGGGCTGCGTATCCGGGTTCGTCTCGTCGTTCTGAGCAACTTTCATGTTGAAAATAATTTAATCCGAGTTACGGATTAAAAGATATGATTTTCTAAAGATTTTATTAATTTCTGGAATTTAATTAATTATTTAATTTAATTCGAAAATGGATTTATGACATCAGCATGATGTCATGCTGACGTCAGCAGTCAACAGGGTTGACAGGTCAACCTGACTAGTGGGTCCTGACGAGGATACGTACCTAGGGTAGGATAACTTATCATACCTGAGGTACCCAATCAAGGACATGACTCCTACAATGAAAGACATTCTAAGAAGTATCGACAGGTCAGTCGACCTGGTCAGCCCAGTCGACGGACACGAGCGTACTCGACCAGAAGTACAAGCAGTCGACCATGAAGACAGCCACTCGACCATAAGAAGACCTAAAGGCACTGCCTACAAACGGTCACCTCATAAGTAGCTTTTATGGCCTTCATGGTCCTTTATTACAGGCGTTACCAGTGACCCCCTCTCTTTATGTACATTAAACTCCTTGTAACGTGGGCTGGCTGGGGTCCTGGCGAACTCTATATAAGCCACCCCCCTCCACTAGGACAAGGGTTCGGAACTTTGTAACACATACACTCATAATCCAGTCGACCGCCTCCGGGCTCCGAGACGTAGGGCTGTTACTTCCTCAGAGAAGGGCCTGAACTCGTAAACTCCTTGCGCATACAACTACTCCATAGCTAGGATCTTGCCTCTCCATATTTACCCCCCATTCTCACTGTCAGACTTAGAACCACGACAGTTGGCGCCCAACTTGGGGCAGGTGTTCTAGCGATTTGTTGGAGGAGTTGGGATTCTTTCAACCCACGTCATGTTTTCGAGCGGAGTCATGGTCGGAAGCCGCGAGATCCGTCTCGGCGCTCTCTCCTTCATCGTCGACAACTCTGCTTGGCTGCAGGAGGCTCCACTCGACGTGGACGCGCTTCCCGCCCGCGGAGCCACGCACTTTCGCGCATGCGTCCGCAGCGTCCTCCTGCGGCAACCGTCGACCCAGTACGGGTCGGCATTCGTTTCGCCATCGTCGTCATCAGTTTCCCGCCGGCGCAAGCGCACCGGTCGGTCGAGACTCCAGCGGTGGGTGAAGCATGCACTGGCCCGCCAGTCGGCCATCCCCCAAGTCGCGGCAATCGAGCCCGATGAGTCACTCTACGGCCTGTTCGACCTGTCGACTGGCTCCGTAGAGACTGCATCCGAGTGCGACAGCAGCGATCCAGCGGCGGAAGTTCTAATGGTCGATGGACCATGTAGTACCCCCGGATTCCCCCACACCGAAGAGGTTGCCGCAGGGGGGATTCCGGCGCGGGGCCACGAAGAGTACAGGCCCGAGCCCCTTACCTCAGGGCAGAGAGAGGAACTCCGTCGCTGGAACATGGACGCCCTTCACACTCCTATCGTTGGAGAAACCCCTGAGGCGCGAGCCCTGGAGGAGGCACGCTTGGCCAACTTGGCTGAACGTACTCGACTGGAGAATCTCCAGAGAGCACTCGACGAGCGCGCACGACCGCCCGCTCCCGAGTCCAGTCGTCGTCGCGTCTTCCAGCCGCCGACCCAGGTATACCGTACCCCGATTCAGAATTTGGCAGCTGCGGCTCGCATAGCGGAGTCGATCCAGCCTTCACAGTCAGAGGCAGGGAGAGGTCTGTTGCAGATCAGAGATTTGCTTCGTGCGGCGGGTGACCATAATTCAACCGTATCTCAGTCGCGCAACAGGATTCACAGTCGATCCGTCACTGCGAATTCCGTTCAGTCGGCTCATAGTCCAAGGTCGCCCCCGAGGCGTGAAGGACACAGAGGCCGACACGAGGATCAGTACCAAGGGCACGAGCGATATGAGCACCGATTCGATCGCAACGATCAACGTCGAGTGCCTTCTCCTCCCCCAAGAGCGGGGTCGTACGTTCCTCGACGGCAAGAGGACAGACGCCAGTTCAGTACTGGGCGGAGGATCCCAGTCGACCCCAGGGAACCAGGCTTTGATGCGAGATCCATCATCGTTCAAGGTCTGGTCGACCGAAATAGAGCTCACCGAGAAGACCGTGACAGAGGCGCCCCGTCCAGCAGCAGAGTTCGCGTCTCAGGTCCCGAGTGTTTCAGCAGGGCAATCAGAGCTGCAGTGATTCCTCCCAACTTCAGGTTGGCGGCTGGAGTCAGCAAGTTCACCGGAGAGTCCAAGCCGGACACATGGCTCGAGGATTACCGAGTGGCTGTTCAGATCGGAGGCGGCAATGACGAGGTGGCCATGAAGCATTTGCCTCTCATGTTGGAAGGATCAACCAGAGCGTGGTTGAATCAGTTGGCTCCCAGCAGTATTTATACTTGGGAAGATCTAGCCCAGGTGTTTGTCAGGACATTCGAAGGGACTTGCAAGCGACCGGCAGGGTTGACAGAGTTGCAGTCATGTGTTCAGAAGTCAAGTGAAACCCTGAGGGATTATATCCAAAGGTGGATCACTCTGAATCACACGGTCGAGAACGTGTCCGATCATCAGGCAGTTTGCGCCTTCAAGGAAGGCGTCAGAAACAGAGAGTTAACTTTGAAGTTTGGTCGAACCGGAGATATGACCCTGAGTCGAATGATGGAAATCGCCACCAAGTACGCGAACGGAGAGGAGGAAGATAGACTCCGGAGTGGCAAGTATAAGGCAGCCGCCAATGAGGCCGGCGGAGGACACTCCAGTCGGAAGCAGAAGCGCAAGGCCGAGCCAGTCGCCCCCGGGGAAGCCTTAGCTGTGACCCCAGGGAAGTTTAAGGGGAAACCCAAGGGTCCTTGGAACCCCAAGAAAGTGAAAGACCAGGACGGGAACGATGTGATGGACTTACCATGCCACATTCACACGAAGAAAGATGAAGAGGGAAATCTCATTTACCCTAAGCATACCACTCGACAATGTCGACTCCTGATGCAACAGTTCCAAGGGAAGCAGGCAAAGGACAAAGAGAAAGAGTCAGACAAAGGTGAAGACCGAGAAGACAGCGGTGAAGAATACCCCCAAGTCAATTCCACTCTGATGATTTTCGCTGATGTCGAAAGTAAGAGTCGACTGAAGGTCATCAATCGCGAAGTAAACATGGTCGCTCCGGTGACGCCCAATTACCTGAAGTGGTCCCAGACCGCCATCACCTTCGACCAGTCCGATCATCCGACTCATATTGCCACCCCAGGGAGGCAAGCGTTGGTGGTCGACCCAATTATTGAAGGCACTCGACTGACCAAGGTTCTGATGGACGGCGGCAGTGGGCTAAACTTGTTGTATGCAGAGACATTGAAGGGGATGGGCATTCCGATGTCCCGACTCGGCCCCAGCAACATGAGCTTCCACGGAGTCATTCCTGGGAAGAGAGCTGAGTCACTCGGTCAAATCACTCTCGACGTCGTCTTTGGTGACTCGAAGAATTTCCGGAAAGAAAAGTTAACCTTTGAGGTCGTGGACTTTCAGAGTGCGTACCACGCCATTCTTGGGAGGCCAGCCTATGCTCGCTTCATGGCTCGACCATGCTACGTATACCTCAAGCTGAAGATGCCTGGCCCCAAAGGTGTAATCACCATCATTGGCAATCGGAAGAAGGCAGAGGAGTGCTTCCAGAAAGGCGCCAAAATTGCTGACGCTCAGATGGCCAAGATAGAGATGCAAGACTACCAGAAGACTGCGGATCCGAGCGAGTTGTTACGAGCCAAGAAGCCCGCCACGGAGTCGGCATTTCAGTCGACTGGTGAGACCAAGCAAGTCCACATCCACCCGACCGATCCAAATGCGGCTCCAACCAACATCTCCACTACACTCGACCCCAAATAGGAAGAAGCGCTCGTCCAGTTCCTCCGTGAGAACTGGGACATCCTTGCATGGAAGCCTGCTGACATGCCAGGTGTGCCCAGGGGACTGGCCGAGCACCGCCTTCGAGTCGACCCAAAGGTCAAACCAGTCAAGGAGCATCTCCGACGGTCCGCCGTTCAGAAGAGAAAGGCCATTGGCGAAGAAGTGGCCCGACTCCTAGCAGCAGAATTCATTCGCGAAATCTACCACTCCGAGTGGCTCGCTAATGTTGTGATGGTCCCTAAGAAGGACAGATCGTTGCGCATGTGCATCGATTTCAAGCATATCAATCGGGCCTGCCCGAAAGATCATTTTCCTCTTCCTCGCATCGATCAAATAGTCGACTCGACTGCAGGATGCGAGAGGTTATCTTTTTTAGATGCTTACTCTGGATACCATCAGATCCGTCTGTATGGACCCGATGAAATAAAAACAGCCTTCATCACCCCTTTTGGGTGTTTCTGCTATGTTACCATGCCTTTCGGTCTCAAGAACGCCGGAGCTACATTCATGAGAATGATTCAGAAGTGCCTAATCACTCAAATCAGTCGGAATGTAGAAGCATACATGGATGACATAGTGGTCAAGTCACGGAAAGGTTCCGACCTGCTGACTGACCTAGCTGAAACTTTTGCCAATCTCAGGAGTTATGATATCAAGCTCAATCCGTTGAAGTGCACATTTGGAGTCCCTGGAGGAAAGTTACTCGGTTTCCTTGTTTCCGAACGAGGAATCGACGCTAACCCTGAAAAAGTTGGCACCATACTCCGGATGAAATGCCCCGTGCGTGTGCACGACGTCCAGAAACTTACTGGATGCTTGGCCGCCCTAAGTCGATTCATCTCCAGGCTCGGTGAAAAGGCGTTGCCTCTTTACCGACTGATGAAGAAGTCAGACACGTTCGAATGGACTCCAGAAGCTGATGCAGCATTTGCAGAGCTAAAAGCTCTGCTCTCCACCCAGCCGGTGCTTGCTGCTCCTGTCAGCAAAGAGCCATTGTTGCTTTACATAGCAGCCACGGGACGAGTCGTTAGTACCGTTCTTACGGTCGAGCGGGAAGAGGAAGGAAAGACCTTCAAAGTTCAACGCCCAGTTTATTATCTCTCTGAAGTTCTGACCCCGTCGAAGCAAAGATATCCCCACTATCAGAAGCTCGTTTACGGGATTTACATGACCACGAAGAAGGTTGCTCATTATTTCTCTGATCACTCTATCACAGTCGTCAGCGACGCTCCATTATCAGAGATTCTTCATAACAGAGATGCAACCGGTCGAGTGGCGAAATGGGCAATTGAACTTCTTCCTCTTGATATCAAGTTCGAGGCAAAGAAAGCTATTAAGTCCCAGGCAATAGCTGATTTCCTCGCCGAGTGGACCGAGCAGGAGCTTCCGACTCAAGTTCACTCGGAGCACTGGACTATGTTTTTCGATGGCTCGAAGATGCTGAACGGATCCGGTGCGGGGGTTGTACTGGTTTCCCCCCGAGGAGATAAGCTCAAGTATGTCCTCCAGATTCACTTTGATTCCTCCAACAATGAGGCAGAGTATGAAGCGCTTCTATACGGATTACGTATGGCCATTTCACTCGGCGTCCGTCGCCTCATGGTCTACGGCGACTCAGATCTGGTTGTTAATCAAGTGATGAAGGAGTGGGACGTCCGAAGCCCATCCATGACGGGATATTGCAGCGCTGTGAGGAAGCTGGAGAAACGATTCGAGGGGTTGGAGCTCCATCATATACCCCGACTGAAAAATCAAGCTGCAGATGATCTGGCGAAGATAGGGTCCAAAAGGGAGGCCATCCCTAAAGATGTGTGTTTGGAGCACATTCACACACCATCTGTGCAAGAAGATCCTTTCACAGAAGAGCCCCCACAACCAAAAAGCGCCTCTGACTCGACCGAAGTGGAGATACCAGCTGTGGTCGACCTGATTATGGAAGTTATGACCACCACTCCCGATTGGACAGTGCCGTACATTGCGTATATCATGAGAAAAGAGCTCCCAGAAGACGAAGAAGAGGCTCGACAGATCGTCCGTCGATCCAAAGCCTTTACAGTAATCAAAGGGCAGCTATACAGAGAAAGCGTGACTGGAGTTGGTCAGAAGTGCATCACACCTGAAGAAGGACAGATAATTCTCGAAGACATCCACTCGGGGACCTGTGGCCATCATGCGTCCTCTCGGACCATCGTGGCCAAAGCATACCGAGCGGGTTTTTACTGGCCAAAGGCGAACGAAATGGCAAAGGATATAGTCGACAAGTGCGAGGGGTGCCAGTTTTATTCCAACGTGTCTCACAAGCCCGCCTCCACCTTGAAGACCATTCCACTCGTCTGGCCTTTCGCTGTCTGGGGTCTAGACATGATCGGACCACTGAGAACTAGTAGGAGTGGCTTCACCCACTTGTTGGTTGCAGTCGACAAGTTCACGAAGTGGATAGAAGCCAAACCCATAAAGGACCTCGACGCAAGCACTGCCATCAGTTTTATCAGGGGATTGATATTCAGATATGGAGTTCCGCACAGCATCATCACGGATAACGGATCAAACTTTGATAATGACATATTCAAAGCCTTCTGCGCCTCTCAGGGCACTCGAGTCGACTACGCTTCAGTTGCGCATCCTCAGTCGAATGGACAGGCCGAACGCGCGAATGGTCTCATCCTCAAAGGACTAAAACCCCGACTGATGCGTGATCTCAAACACGCAGCAGGCGCCTGGGTCGACGAACTTCCGTCAGTTCTATGGGGGTTGAGGACCACACCTAACCGGTCGACTGGAAGAACACCATTCTTTCTGGTCTATGGAGCTGAAGCGGTTTTGCCGAGCGACCTGCTCCACAACGCACCTCGAGTCGAGTTATATTCCGAAGCAGAAGCAGAACAGGCCCGGCAAGATGCAGTCGACCTCTTAGAGGAGGAAAGAGAGATGACTCTAATCCGCTCGACCATCTACCAGCAAGAGTTGCGTCGGTTCTACGCCAGAAATGTGAAGGGCCGAGCCTTTCAGGAAGGAGATTTGGTCCTCCGCGTGGATCAGCAAAAACCTCACAAACTTGCCCCGACCTGGGAAGGCCCCTTCATCATCACCAAAGTCCTGCACAACGGAGCGTATCACCTCTACAACATCGATCGACGGATCGACGAGCCTCGAGCATGGAACGCAGACCTGCTCCGTCCTTTTTACACTTAAAAACTCACTTGACTGAGATGTAATAAAAATACCTCTGTAGTTCTTTTGTTTCAAGCAAGAATTTCTTTTTCCGTTTGTCCAAATTTCCCCCAGTGGGTGACTTAGCTGCGAATCCGCTTCGCCTAAGTTTTCAGATTTCAGAAAACCCTACCGAGGTGGAGAGCAAGTCTCCCACTCGGGGGCTTAGCTGCGAATCCGCTTCGCCTAAGTTTTCAGAAAATCCTACCGAGTGGAGAGCCAGCCTCCCACTCGGGGGCTTAGCTACAGTCCAAGGACTCGCCTAAGATTGAAAAAATCCTACCGAGTGGAGAGCCAGCCTCCCACTCGGGGGCTTAGCTGCAGTCCAAGGACTCGCCTAAGATTGAAAAAATCCTACCGAGTGGAGAGCAAACCTCCCACTCGGGGGCTTAGCTGCAGTCCAAGGACTCGCCTAAGATTGAAAAAATCCTACCGAGTGGAGAGCAAACCTCCCACTCGGGGGCTTAGCTGCAGTCCAAGCACTCGCCTAAGATTGAAAAAATCCTACCGAGTGGAGAGCAAACCTCCCACTCGGGGGCTTAGCTGCAGTCCAAGCACTCGCCTAAGTAATCGAAATCCTACCGAGTGGAGAGCAAACCTCCCACTCGGAGGCTTAGCTGCAGTCCAAGGACTCGCCTAAGATTGAAAAAATCCTACCGAGTGGAGAGAAAACCTCCCATTCGGGGGCTTAGCTGTAGTCCAAGCACTCGCCTAAGTAATCGAAATCCTACCGAGTGGAGAGCAAACCTCCCACTCGGAGGCTTAGCTGCAGTCCAAGGACTCGCCTAAGATTGAAGAAATCCTACCGAGTGGAGAGCAAACCTCCCACTCGGGGGCTTAGCTGCAGTCCAAGAACTCGCCTAAGTATTCAAAATCCTACCGAGTGGAGAGCAAACCTCCCACTCGGGGGCTTAGCTGCAGTCCAGGCACTCGCCTAAGTATTCAAAATCCTACCGAGTGGAGAGCAAACCTCCCACTCGGGGGCTTAGCTGCAGTCCAAGCACTCGCCTAAGTATTCAAAATCCTACCGAGTGGAGAGCAAACCTCCCACTCGGGGGCTTAGCTGCAGTCCAGGTACTCGCCTAAGTAATTGGAATCCTACCGAGTGGAGAGCAAACCTCCCACTCGGGGACTTAGCTGCAGCCCAGTGCTCGCCTAAGCCATGTTGTCAGACACCATCGCGGCGATAAGCATCGTGCAAACCAAGCAGCCTTTGAGGGAACAACGAACAGTAGATCGGCGGATCAAGTCACGAAGACATTCAACGTCGAGCCAAGTTCGGATAAAATCAAAAGATCCTAGATCGCAAATAAAAGTACTCGAGCTATAAGCTCAACGGAGTTTATCGGTTACATAAATCACTCGGCATTCCGAGGCAAATTTAAGGCAAGGAACATCAGTTTTTTACTCCTCCGGTGGAGGACTGGATGGTGCAACAAATTCGTCCAAGTCGATCCCATCAGAGATCCGAGTGGCAGCAGCGATGAAGGTCTCCATGAAATCCTGAAAGTTATGCTTCCTGGTATTGGCAACCTGGAGAGTGGCTAGCTTCTCTTCTCGCGCCTCCTTGCAGTGGACACGAACCAGTGACAGAGCCACGTCAGCACCGCACCTAGCAGAAGACTTCTTCCATTCTTGCACTCGACCTGGAACCTCGCTTAGTCGAGTGACCAAGGATTCAAGGTCGTTCTGAAGCGTCTCCTTGGGCCAGAGTGCGGGGTCGATCCGTGACACTGCAGCTTTCAGTCGAGCCAGGTAGTCCACCACACCAGTGACACGGGATTCCAACCGGAAGACATTCATGGCCACTTCGTCCTTCACAGGAGAGTTGATAGGGTCCAGGCGGGTTTCCACTCGACTGGTCTCTTCCTCAAAGTTCCGGCAGAATTCTGAAAGAAGTTTCGACAGATCAAAACTGTAACCAAATGGTGAGTCGACAACAACAAGATTAATCGCACAAAGAGGGTTACCTTCAAGCATGATGTATAGCTTCTTGGCAAGACCCCCAAGATAATCCTCCAAGTCCTTGTGCTTCCCCGCCAGCTGGCCGAGCTTGTCGTTCAGAGTACTCTTGTCAGTCTTCAATCGACTCGCTTCCTTGTTGGCCGAGTCAAGAGCAGACTTCAGCCTAGCGTTCTCGCTCTCAAGTTGATCGACTGAAGCAAGTTTCTCTTCAGCAAGCTTCAGCTTCTCCGCAGCCGCCTTTTGTGCCTCCGCAAGGTCAAGATCTTTCTTCTTCAGGGCCTTCTCCAGTTCGTCTGCAAAGCAACAATGAGCACAGAGTTGAGAACAGGCAGGAGAACAGAGACAGCCGTCGAGTCCTCACCAGCCATACCTTTTGCTTCATCCTTCGCCTTCTGCATGTTTTCCTGAGCAAACTGTAAATCAAGATTAAGCTGGATCTGCTTATTCTTCAGATCGGCGAGCTGAGCAACAAGCTCACAAGACTTCTGCAAAGAGTCAATCGACAAAGGGTGTCAAAGATAAGTTACTCCCGAGTGACTGAAAGAAAGAGCACAACATTTCTAAGACTACAGCCGAATCAAAACATTCGACAGTAGCCTCGGGGACTACACCCAGTGGGTGCACTCAGCGTGCCCCCACCGGTTTTCAAAAAAAAAAAAAAAAGTCGACTGCCCGCAGTCGACCGGATACAGTTTCATTCGACATGGCCTGACCAAACCGTTCTCAGAAAACCCTACCGAGTGGAGAGGGACAACTACAGAAAGACAGTATAAAGACCGCAGTCGACTGCCAGCAGTCGACCGTGGCCTCGGGGACTACACCCAGTGGGTGCACTCAGCGTGCCCCCACCAATGAGAAATTTCAGATCAACAGCACCCAGTGGGTGTACAACGCAAGTGAAGACCAACTAACCTGGACGTTCTGCTGCAATGCCGAGCTGATGTCATAGGCCGCTTGACTGGCATCCCGAGCCGCTTTGGTCTGCTCCATCACGAGCCCCGCCTGACGTATGGCCTCCTTAGCAGCACTCACTTGATCCTTCGGGGTCTGGTAGGCGGCGAAGAACGAGGGCGGGTCGACCAGTGAGGGAGCAGTCGACGACGAAGGCCGGGCAGTCGTCACTGGTTCAGCAAAAGTCACAGTAGTCCGGGCGGTGTTGTCACCCCCTTGGACCACCGCCTCGGCAGTCGACGCGATCTGAGTAGCCTGGTCGACCGGGGTCCTCCGGCCTCTCCTCCCAAAAGGCCTGAGCGGCACTTCCGCCTCCTCCTCATCATCCGGAAGGTCAATAATGTTGGTCGGAGCTACAAAAGTCCAGAAATGAATATCCAATCGACTCAACAGTTAAACAGTCGGATCATATCAAAGATTATACCTAAGTTGGAAGTGACGGCGTCCTCCATCGTCTCATCAACATTCTGGATGGAAGTCTTGGAAGTAGTGGCGCTGCACGATTCCAAGCAAATAATTTGAAAGCGAATCGACTAAGAATCCGTTCTAGTCGACCCAAGAAAGATAAAAACAGTCACTTACCCGGAGATGACAGGGATGGCGACCCTGATCTTAGGCAAGGCCTTGGGTGGCTTGGTCGGAACGGCTCTAGGCTGCTTGGGTGCCTTCTCAGTTGGGGCCGGTGACGTGGTCCGAGGGCGCTTGGATGACTGGCCCACCAGAGCACTCGACTGACTGCGCCCCACGGCGGGATCCTGAGCGTTCTTGGAGCGCCTCTCGCGTCGAGGAGGATCGACCTCCACCTCCTCATCCTCGTCACCCGAGTCGTCGCTGACCTCCTCCTCTACGTCGTCGTCAGATTCCCACTCCTCGACTTCACCCTCGACTTCAACTTCATTCTCACTTCCTTCGCCTCCACTCCCTCCTCCTTCAGATACTTGCGCCTGGTTCCCATTCGGCATCGAATACATGTCGTTGATCTCCTGCAAGACAACGGGCAGAGCAAGGATCAGTCGACTTATCGCAAGCCAGTTACTAAACGGAGTGAGAATTTCAGTCGGAAGAAGTAAAGCATACCTTGTCTGTCTCCATCATCCCATCTAGCGGAGCAATCCTCCTAGAACCCCTGGGGTTGTCCTTGTTCCCGGTCATACTGGTCAGCCAGCTCTCCAGTACAGAATCCTCGACCGCCTCCGGGTGGATCCGAGTGGAGTCGTCGGGCCCGGAATACAACCACATCGAGTGATCCCGAGCCTGGAGAGGTTGGATTCGTCGCTGGAGGAAGACTTCGAGCAAGTCCATGCCGGTCATGCCTTCCCGAACCAACTCAACCACTCGACTGACTAGTACCTTCACCTGAGCCTTCTCCTCTGGAACCACTTTCAAAGAAGCGGGTTTCTGCACTCGGTCCAAGGTAAAAGGAGGAAGGCCGGTCGAGTGGCCAGGGGTCGGCTGGTCCTTGCAGTAGAACCAAGTCGACTGCCACCCGCGCACGGAATCGGGAAGTGTCATGGGAGGAAAATAACTCTTACCCCTCGTCTGGATCCCGAGGCCCCCGCACATCTGGATCACCTGCGTCCTTTCCCCGTCCGGGTTAAGCTTTTTAACCGACTGGGATCGGCAAGTGAAGATATGCTTGAAGAGGCCCCAGTGGGGTCGACAACCTAAGAAACACTCACACAGAGACACGAACGCAGCGAGATAGACTATGGAGTTGGGCGTGAAATGGTGGAGCTGCGCTCCGAAGAAGTTCAGGAAAGCCCTAAAAAAAGGACTCGGGGGCAGGGAAAACCCCCGGTCGACATGGGTGGCTACCAGGACGCGCTCACCCTCACGAGGTTTCGGCTACGTCTCCTTCCCAGGAAGGCGAGCAGCCTTGTGGGGAATGAGTCCCCCCTCCACCATGTCGTCGATATCCGCCTGAGTAAGAATGGAGGGCATCCAATCCCCCTGCAACCAGCCGGACGGCAGAGCGGCCCGCGAGGACGACCCGCCTCGGCCGGATTTCTTCCCTTTGCCCTTTGCCGCGGCCTTCTTCGCGCGTTCCGCCGCCGCCGTCTTGTCCGTCCCCATCGTCTCGAACGAGGTCTTGGCCGAGCGGCGGTGTCGAGGTTGCGGCGGAGAGCGAGGCGGAAGCTTACGGAGGAAGGGGGAAGAAGAGCGAGGGCGCACAGTAAAAAAATCAGAATCATTGCTTTATATAAGGCCACACCCGAGTGGCTGATCAGTGGGCCTGCGCCTCCCAGTCAGATCCCGCAACAGGCGCGCGCGCAGTACGTGGCGAAAAAGGTGGCGCGGAGATCGAGGCGCCCTTGCCTTATCCAGCCGATTCGCGCGATTTTCTCCGTCCGGTGCGCTTCTCAATTTTCAAATCCCGCGAGATCCGCGATCGACAGGACGGTTTGTTAGACAAAAAGATCCGTTTCCTTAAGTCTCCCAAGGGACTCGTCACGTGAACGCACTCGACGGTAATCTGAAACCACTCGACCGACATCTGAATGGATCAAGGCAACTGAAGAATGAGTTCCCACCGTAACTTCCATTTATCTAAAGACAGACGCAACCGAGGCATGGAGGTTGAGTCGGAAGCATAGGCTCGGCCCCATTCTCACTTAACCCCTGACCCATTCGGGGGCTAATGACGAGGATACGTACCTAGGGTAGGATAACTTATCATACCTGAGGTACCCAATCAAGGACATGACTCCTACAATGAAATACATTCTAAGAAGTATCGACAGGTCAGTCGACCTGGTCAGCCCAGTCGACGGACACGAGCGTACTAGACCAGAAGTACAAGCAGTCGACCATGAAGACAGCCACTCGACCATAAGAAGACCTAAAGGCACTGCCTACAAACGGTCACCTCATAAGTAGCTTTTATGGCCTTCATGGTCCTTTATTACAGGCGTTACCAGTAACCCCCTCTCTTTATGTACATTAAACTCCTTGTAACGTGGGCTGGCTGGGGTCCTGGCGAACTCTATATAAGCCACCCCCCTCCACTAGGACAAGGGTTCGGAACTTTGTAACACATACACTCATAATCCAGTCGACCGCCTCCGGGCTCCGAGACGTAGGGCTGTTACTTCCTCAGAGAAGGGCCTGAACTCGTAAACTCCTTGCGCATACAACTACTCCATAGCTAGGATCTTGCCTCTCCATATTTACCCCCCATTCTCACTGTCAGACTTAGAACCACGACAGGTCCCACTAGTCAGTGACACATATTAATTAAACAGATTAATTAAACTAATCAAAATTAATTAGGGGGTGGGCCCCACTGTCATACTAATTACTTAGCTACTTAACAGAAGTTAATTAGGTTAATTAAACATTAGGCTAATTAATCTTAATTGGTTAACTTAATCAGAATTAATTAAGTTAATTAATTAGTTAATTAATTAATTAATTAATTAATTTTATTACTTATTATTATATTTTATTTATTACTATTATTTTTTTAATTCCTTTTTTTAAACATTTCTGGGGCTAGGGCCCCTTTGACATAGGCCCAGAGGGCATAACGGGCGCGCGGGCTTTCGGGTGCGCGCGTAACCCCGAGGGCACTGGCGCGCGCGGCGCACGCTGGCGCCGGCGGCCAGGCCAAGGGAGGCGACGGAGGGACGACTCGGGGGGGCGACGACAGCGGGCCGGGCGCTGGGGGCGTAGGGAAGGCGGCGGTGGTTGGAGCGCGCGGCACGAGTCGCGCGGCTAGCAGCGGGGGGGAGGCGCGGTGGTGGCAGGTGCTGCCGGGACAGCGAGCAGCGCGTGCGGGGGCTGCGGGCGGCAGAGCGGGCAGTGGGGCACCGGAACGCGCGAGGGAGAGAGGAGGAGGGGGGCTCACTGCGGGTGTAGGGGACAAGGCAGCGTGCTCGAGCTCGAGGGGGAGGACGGGGACGACGCGGCGGAGCAAGAGGCAGGCCGGCGGGGTAGACGACGAGGTGGAGGCAGCGGCGTCGCGGCGAGGTGCAACGGCGGCGGGGCCGGGCAACGTGCGGCGTCGGGCACCGAGGGCGACGAGGCCGGGCAGCGACGGCGATGAGCGGTGCGGCCCCCTCACGATCCAGATCGGGCAAAGTGGGCCGAGGGAGAGGGGGTCGGCGAGGAGGAGGTCGAGCACGGACTGTCCGGCGGGGAGGCAGCGTCGGCGATCGGCGTCAGGGGCGCGCGGCGGCGTTGGGTGCGAGTGCCCCGATCCCGATCTGGATTGGGGGGTAGGAGGAGAGAAGTGTGGGGATTGTGCGGGGCGAGTGGGGATCGTGGGGGCAGGCTAGGGTTTCCCAGGGGGTTATGGAGATGGGGTGGGGCGCGACTGGGCCGGCTGGTTGTGGCCTGGTAGCCAGCTGGGCCACGGTCGGCCCAGTGTTTAGTTGTGTTTGCTTTTCCTTTTCTGTTTCTGTTTTTATTTATTTCTTTCTTTTAATGTTTTAATTTGTTCCTATTAATTTTAGTTTTAGTAAAATGTACACGTAGCATCTAAGTTAGTATCCCAACTTAGTCCATAGTCACAAAAAGTATAGTCCTCAAATAAATTAGTTTGACATTTCATTAATTACAAAAGGTATTTAAATAATTGTTTTACTGTTGTTTTATTTATCTAATAGTATTTAAACATTTTGCAAAGGTGTTGTTTCTCCACTATAATTTCCTATGCAATATTTGGTTCACTCCGAACATTTTAGTTTTAAAATTTGAAAAAAAATTATTGTTTGCTTGATTTTGAATGTGAATTCGAATCGGTTTCGAACTAATGCGAGACTAGCAACAGTAATCGAGGTGACGTGGCATCATTAGCGGAGGGTTACTGTAGCTTAATTATCCGGGCGTCACATTTCCCCTACATCTGCTAGTCTACCCTGTAACAGTTCACACGACTTAATCAACTATGCCAGAGCTCATAATGGCTTGTGGCTGCACACGGAAGTTTCTAGTATGAATAATCTCATGATCCCTTTGAGCCTGGGTGGCGATCCAAAAGAAAAACAGACAAGTCCTGGAATACCCAGGTGCCTAGACAGGCAAGTATACCCGGGTGCCTCAATCCACCCAGATGTGTGTTTAAGTTGCCACCTTAAGTAAACCATTAATTAACAATCTCACCTCTGTCATGAATACTCTCAAAAACCCAATCCACGTCTACGAGCATAGCATAGCAGTATAAGCATAGCGTAATAGTAACCCCCATGGGTTTGATAATAAACAGGTAATAGGTACTACCTCATAAACTACTTCCCAATACCCACATGTTATCAATCCTACTCATGCAATGTTTGAGGGTTGAAACTAATTCATAAAAACTGGGTATGAAAAGGGATATGATCAA
Source organism: Aegilops umbellulata (assembly GCA_032464435.1). Classification (NCBI taxonomy): domain Eukaryota; kingdom Viridiplantae; phylum Streptophyta; class Magnoliopsida; order Poales; family Poaceae; genus Aegilops; species Aegilops umbellulata. The sequence goes on along the minus strand of CP136055.1, from coordinate 229,133,970 downwards.
AGTGTGAACTTGCCTACAATGTTGATGAAGATGATTCGCACTCATAACTCTTGATAGTTCTCCTCGTCACACTCCGTTCAATCTATCGTAGGCAAGCAATAATAACCACACATAAGCAATCACTCAAAAGATCGGGAAGATCGAAGAAAACGATTCGGAAAACATCAAAACCAAGCGAATAACTCTTGCAACATAAAACAATTTCCAACAGCACCAAAATTATGTGAATTTGGTCTTATCAGAAAGTTTAGGTCAAGAGCTTTAATTAGCAAAAAGAATCAACTAAAACGGAGCTGTAAAACTCAAGTTATGAACAAAAGAAGATTCAAATTCAAATCTGCTTGAAATCATATTTTAAATTTTCAAAAACATGTTTAAGTTGTTTTACTAGATAGAGGAAATCATAACGAAGAAGTGGGCGTTGGTTTCGTTGAATTTGGACTAACAAGCAAAAAGTTATAGTCGTTTGAAAAACAGGGGCTAAACTGTAAAGAAAAATCATCACAGATAGGTCCCTGGCCGAAATAAAATAAAACGAAAAGGCCATTTAACGAACGTTCGCTGTAGAAGCTTATGAGGCAAAAACCGTTCACTGCAAACACTAAAACAAAGAACGTTCACTAATTAAATTAGCCTGGAAAATAAACCGATCTAATAAGTAAAACCAAACCAAACAAATAAAATCGCGGACGAGTGAACGGTTTTGTACCGGTTCGGGAAATAAACCGGCGGCGGCGGTTTCCGGTGGCTGCGGCGGATCGGCGAGCTCCGGCGAGGCAGCGCGGGGCTCTGGCGGGCGAGCGATGCGGCGCGGAGGCGAGCGCGCGGCGGGGCGGAGCGCAGGGCGGCGGTGCAGGTGACGCGGCATAGTGTGGTGGTGGCGTGCAGCGCGGGCGAGAGGCAGCAGCGGCGGCGCCGGCAAGATGCGGTTGCGGCGGCGGTGCGAACAGAGAGGGAAACGGGGCCGGGGCCTCGGGATTTATAGGGAAGGGGAGGAGGTGGCGTGGAGGAGGGGGCAGAGGAGGCCGGAGGCGGCACGGCGGTTGAGGTCAGCGGCGCCGACGTGTGGGCAACGGACTCCCGCGGGGGCTCAGAGACGGCGTGGGGCTGGGCTGCGGCCTGGCCCGATTGGCTGGGCCGGCCCAGTCGGAAAGTTTTTTTTTAATAAAGATTTTTCAGATGAACAAAAATTAATAAAATAAATAGAAATAGAAATATTATATAGGCATATAATATACCAAAATTTTCAGAAAAAGATTCTCTATGACTTGAACATTTTTCTAGCATTAAATTAAATACACACAAATTCTAATAATTCAAAGAGTGCTACTGGCCTAATAAAATGCAACAAAAATCATTTTAAAAGTACCAAAATGATTCCAAATAAATTTTTCTCCAATTTTCTATTGTAGGGAATCACGTTACCCTAATTTCCATATATTTTATTTTTGGAGAGCAATAATTTGAATAAAACTCAAATAACTCCAAATTGAAAAGAAATTCAAAAGAACTTTGAATTTAATTCTTCGAAACTCCCAACTCATATTTCATATAATTTGAAGAAGTCATTTTATCTTCTCTCGTGAAAATCATTGAGTTGCTTAAAGTTTCTGAATTGTAATATTTCCAAATGAAATTCAATTATTTTCAAATACCCCTTTCATTTAATTTAAATGGAAGAAGTCATTTCATCTTCGCTCAAGGGTTTTGTATTTTAAAAGAATTTGAATTCATGGAGATCAGAAAGCAAATATGAAAGTTTGGGAAAGTCCTTTTATTCCCTCTCATTTAACTTTCAAAAAGTTTCGAATTCACTCACTTTCAGTCAATCAATCAAACATTCAATCAAAACTATCTATTTATTATAACATTCCAAAATTTAGAATTTTGGGATGTTACAAACCTACCACCCTTAAAATGAATCTCGTCCTCGAGATTCGGAGAGGCTAGAAAGAAAAAGGTTAGGGTTTGGGGGTCTTCTCATAATCCATCGATCTTCACAAGGGATCTGGGGTGCTACCACCCTTAAAAACATGGTTACGGTCCCATCAATACTCATATACTCCATCCTCATTCTTGACGGGGCCGGTCTTCTCAAATCCTCGGGAAAATTCCTTCTCTGGGCTCTTCCGGTAACGGCTTAACCTTTTCCTCAATTCTTTTGTCCTTTCATTGTGGTAAGGTTATTCCAAGACTGGGTCTTCTTAGCTGACAGGTCTGGCGCCAAAACTAAACAACTATCGATATCTCATGGTGGTCAACAATTTATGGTTTCTCCTGCAGGAAATGGGTCTGGTTGATCCTCACCGTATAACCTACGGTTGGCAAAAATTGCCTTGTACAACGGGAAAAATTGCTATACCAATCTAAGGTTCAAACAAGGTTTAATATCGTCGTCTCTCTACTATAGGTAAGTCACTCAGATTTACCATCCCACATAGCAAGGCGAATAATAAGAGTAAGTCGGTATGGTGATCAATCCATCCTGCACCCAAATCATTACCTTCTATACGGTTTAGCGAATCTCGCATTCTAACACTCAGTCATCCTCACAAGCATTGCAGAATTTCTCTTGTCGACGAACTAAGTTCGGATGATCCATTGATTCTGCAAGCCAAACAAACATCTATCGTCCCTTCCCAACCCTCAGGTTTTGCGTAAACTCCTATGAGATCGTCTATCGATAAAATCGTAGCTTCCTCCAGGGTTTTTCCTTTAGCAAGAATGTGATTGCGTCTTGGGAGGTCCTGGGGCTTGTGGGTTATGGCCCATCTCATCACTTGCAAACCTTGAACTCATCATCGGGCAACGGATCTCAAATCCAATACCCAACTTCATAGCATACTTAAATCCATCCAATTGTATTGTCCTTCTTCCTTCTATTGGCACCAAACTAGGACATGATTACTCAAACTCATCATGGAAGTTCCATTGATCCATATTTCCAACATCATTCCTCCTTTATATCCAATAGTAATTTATCTCTTCATCCTCGTGGAATATCCCACATAACAAGATAAAACTTATACTTATGAAGTCCATACTCCACTTCTTGGAACATCATTATCCTTTCCAGGGTCAAACGTCCTTACAGGGGAATATTGGCCATCTCTGCATGGCACTTCTTCAACTGGGAAACGTGAAACACATCATGAACGTCTGACAGTTCTTCGGGTGACTCCAATTTGTTGGCCACTTCTCCCATACGCTCCAAAACTTCGTATGGTCCTACATATCTCAAGGCTAACTTTCCCTTAACTCAAATTCATTTAACTCCTTGCGGAGGTGACACACGAAGACATGTTCTGTCTCCAATTTCATAGACTTCCTCCTTGCGTTTTTTTAGTCTGCATAACTCTTCTGCCTGGACTGAGCTACCTTCAGCCTATCTCGAATCAACTTAACATTCTCTTCCGACTCCTTGATCACATTTGGTCCAACAACTAACGGTCTCCAACTTCATCCCCCACACTCTTGGGATATCCCACATATCGAGACAAAACTAGTAGTCATTTTGTCCGAAATCCACTCAGTGGAGTATCCTTTTTTTTCAAGGGTCAACGGTTCTTACAGGGTACTACCACCCTTAAAATGCTCCAATATTCCATAGACCATATTTCTCATATCCTCGAAAATGGTCAACATCTTCCTCATAGAATGACTCATAAAATCCAAATCAGTACCAACATTGCTAACTTTATTGATTCTCAAATTATTACAATCTCATGTTTTTCTATTACATGCCTCAACTCAACACCTCAATATAAAGGAAAATGTTCTCACTACTACTACTACTACTACTATATTTCTTCTGTTACAAACTCAACAATTTATCTCAAGTCTCCTTCTCCTTCGGAAAATCTCTGGCAAAGTGCCCTGCTGCATTACAACGGAAACATATTACTTCTGACAAGTTTCGAGGTTTCCTTGTAATTATATATCCTCCTTGGGTCCTTGGCTTTCTTTTTTGGGCAATTGCTGAGGTAGTGCCCTGATTCCTTGCACCTATAACAGGTGACATGACTCAGATCCTTCCTGGAATCCCATCTACTTCTCTTTCTGGACTTTTCCATTCCAATCAGAGCTTCTATTTCCTGTGGGTCATATTCTACTTCCTCCGTCGGGAATTCTACTAGATCCCCATTCATACAATTTTGGGAGATGTGTCCTTCTTCTCCACATGAATAGCAAGACTTAGTGTAGGGTTTAATTGGTTCCTCTTTGGGTGTGTCCTCCACCTCTTCCTTCATCGCAGGTTCTTTTAAAATTCCTATTAGGGCTCCTTTCATTGCTTCTTTTTTCTGCTGGATGGTTCTTTGTACCATGAGGTAAAAGTGACACTGTGCAGGGTAGTGGGTAGTCCCTTCACACAAGAAACAAGTGATCTGCCTAGTTGGGCATTCTTCAGCTGGGTGACTTCCTTCACAATTTGGGCATTCATCCTTGTGTTCTTTATGGTTGTATCCTATTTCTCCACAAAGCTTGCATGCACAAGTTTTCGTCATATCCTTTCCATAAGGCTTCAATTTCTGGGACACAATCTGAGACTTTAGGAAAGTCAACTTAAACTCTTTCCAAGTGGTTACTCCTTGCCATCCAGTGATGGTTTGGTACATTCTCCACCAAGTAGCAGCTCCTCTTTCAAAGCATTGAAGAGCATGCTGGGCCATATCCTTTCCGACTATGGGGTTGTTCTCCATATGATCCTCCATGTTCTGAATCCATCGGTCTGTCTCCAATTGACTCATTAGTCCAGAAAATACGAGCTCATCTCCATCATCCTCTATTGGGTCCATGGGTTTTGGGGTGATATTTAGAGAGATCAAGAGAGATGCACACAATACAAACAATTTTTTTAAGACAGATTTTATTGTGGCTGTCGGAAAAAACATCAAACAAATGACAGCTCACAATCGTCGCATCTAACGCAGGTATAGAAGAGGGGTTTGGTCTTCTAAAGGTCAACGTCGCCAAACTCTTCAAGTCTTGTTCATGTCTCCGATGGCTTCTTCCCATCGTGCTTGTCCTTCTCAAGTTTTTTTTTGCCAGATCATCTCTGTTGACGCGAAATCTCTCGTGACGTACTTTAATATTTTTGGAGTTGCATTCCAAACTTCTGGGTTTCAAAATCTTGGTATGAACCACGGTCCTACTGTCTTTCAATTACTGACGAATCTCCTATATCTCAAGGTTTTGCTCCTTCAGCTTGGCTACTCTCAGCTTCTGGGTCCGGAGTTCTTCTCAAAATACTTCCTTGTCAAAATACGGCTTCCTGTAAGTCCACCTTAACTTCTTGATGTAACATTCCAGATCCTGGTGATACACTGGCTAGAGTTAAAACTTCATCTTGCTGATAGGTGCTCCATCAGCCTTCTACCATCCAATCCTTCCATGCATATGCATGCTTAACTCAGCACGGTGGCAATAGCATAAGCGGGCGATAACATCTTGGATAGCCGTGTTTCTGCCCTTGTTATTTCCATGAGCTATCTCTCCATAGTTGATATCTCCTGCCTTAGGGTTTTCCTTGACAGAACTTTGAGTTCTAATGCTCCATGTTCCGGTCTTTCTCCAATACTTCTTGATCTCGGGTATTGTCAACTTCCATAGTCTGTCAAGTTCCATAAGGGTAGCCTTCCTAGGTCATGCAAATCTAGAAATTCTCCCGAGCCTTCAAGTTCTCCTAGTCTTCAGAGTCTTCAACCGTTGCAGTTTCCATTATTATAATGCACGGTAAAATCCTCTTCATTCCAAAGTGGTCTTAGTTGTTCGATATCTTGTCTCCTTGGAGTGGTCTCATCCGTCGAATCTTCGAGTGATCAAAAGGGGAAAGGGTATGGTCTCACTAAAAGGGATATTTGAATAAGCTCAGAAGAGAAGAGAGCTAAAAGATCTTTTTGAAAAAGAAAGTTTTAGAGAAAATCCTTTCTATGGGCTGGCCAGTTTCTAGGGTCACGTCCTACAATCAACCTGGCTCTGATACCATCTTGTAGCGACCCGACCCGAATGGGACAAGTCTCTGTGCTTACGTGTCATCCCTGGATCGGTATGCTGACACACACAGTACTCGAAGGATTTATAACAGAGGTAAATCACATGTATAAAGTAACGTAAATACTATTACCTCAATCCAATATATAGCGGAAGCAACAAGGTTGTGGATTCCCATCAACACCAACGGCAAAGTTGAGTGTAGAAATCGTAACCCTAACGTATCACTTACTCGTCGTAAGAAAACCTGCAACATGAGACGTTGCAGCCCGAAACAGGTCAGTACATTGAAGTACTGGCAAATTCACACCATAGAGAAAATGATGAACAATGGCTATTACTACATGCATATATGGCTGGTGGAAAAGCTCTATGGTTATAGGGTTTTTGCGAAAAGCCAATTTTTCCCTACTGCAAAGGAATAATTTTATTTAACTATCATGGTGGTTGTTAAACATTGAGAATGGTTGACAGCATTCTCAATCCCAATTAAGTATCATCATTAAAACCCAACAAATTATTTAAGTAACGTGATGAGATCAACTGGAAAATCCAAGAACTAGATACTCAAGACGTCCATAACCGAGGACACGGCTAATCATGATTAGTTTGTACACTCTGCAGAGGTTTGCGCACTTTTCCCCACAAGACTCGATCGCCTCCGTTGGAATTCTCGCACTACATGGTGTTTGAGAAACGGATGACCGAGACATAGTCTTTCAGAAACGCTAGCACCTTACGTTGGATAGACCGGTACACCTACTTTCCCCTACATCTGCTAGTCTACCCTGTAAGAGTTCGCACGACTTAATCAACTATGCCAGAGCCCATAATGGCTTGTGGCTGCACACGGAAGTTTCTAGTATGAATAATCTCATGATCCCTTTGAGCCTGGGTGGCGATCCAAAAGAAAAACAGGCAAGTCCTGAAATACCCAGGTGCCTAGACAGGCAAGTCCTGGAATACCCAGGTGCCTCAATCCACCCAGATGTGTGTTTAAGTTGCCACCTTAAGTAAACCATTAATTAACAATCTCACCTCTGTCATGAATACTCTCAAAAACCCAATCCATGTCTACGAGCATAGCATAGCAGTATAAGCATAGCGTAATAGTAACCCCCAAGGGTTTGATAATAAACAGGTAATAGGTACTACCTCATAAACTACTTCCCAATACCCACATGTTATCAATCCTACTCATGCAATGTTTGAGGGTTGAAACTAATGCATAAAAACTAGGTATGAAAAGGGATATGATCAAAGTGTGAACTTGCCTGCAATGTTGATGAAGATGATTCGCACTCATAACTCTTGATAGTTCTACTCATCACACTCCGTTCAATCTATTGTAGGCAAGCAATAATAACCACACATAAGCAATCACTCAAAAGATCGGGAAGATCGAAGAAAACGATTCGGAAAACATCAAAACCAAGCGAATAACTCTTGCAACATAAAACAATTTCTAACAGCACCAAAATTATGTGAATTTGGTCTTATCATAAAGTTTAGGTCAAGAGCTTTAATTAGCAAAAAGAATCAACTAAAACGGAGTTGTAAAACTCAAGTTATGAACAAAAGAAGATTCAAATTCAAATTTGCTTGAAATCATATTTTAAATTTTCAAAAACATGTTTAAGTTGTTTTAGTGGATAGAGGAAATCATAACGAATAAGTGGGCGTTGGTTTCGTTGAATTTGGACTAACGAGCAAAAAGTTATAGTCGTTTGAAAAACAGGGGCTAAACTGTAAAGAAAAATCATCACAGATAGGTCCCTGGCCGAAATAAAATAAAATGAAAAGGCTATTTAACGAACGTTCGCTGTAGAAGCTTATGAGGCAAAAACCATTCACTGCAAACACTAAAACAATGAACGTTCACTAATTAAATTAGCCTGGAAAATAAACCGATCTAATAAGTAAAACCAAACCTAACAAATAAAACCGGACGAGTGAACGGTTTTGTACCGGTTCGGGAAATAAACCGGCGGCGGCGGTTTCCGGTGGCTGCGGCGGATCGGCGAGCTCCGGCGAGGCAGCGCGGGGCTCCGGCGCGTGAGTGATGCGGCGCGGAGGCGAGCGCGCGGCGGGGCGGAGCGCAGGGCAGCGGTGCAGGTGGCGCGGCAGAGTGCGGTTGTGGCGTGTAGCGCGGGCGAGAGGTAGCGGCGACGGCGCCGGCGAGATGCGGTTGCGGCGGCGGTGCGAACAGAGAGGGAAACGGGGCCGGGGCCTCGGGATTTATAGGGAAGGGGAGGAGGTGGCGTGAAGGAGGGGGCAGAGGAGGCCGGAGGTGGCACGGCGGTCGAGGTCGGCGGCGCCGACGTGTGGGCAACGGACTCCCGCGGGAGCTTGGAGACGGCGCGGGGTTGGGCTGCGGCCTGGCCCGATTGGCTGGGCCGGCCCAGTCGGAAAGTTTTTTTTTAATAAAGATTTTTCAGACGAACAAAAATTAATAAAATAAATAGAAATAGAAATATTATATAGGCATATAATATACCAAAATTTTCAGAAAAAGATTCTCTACGACTTGAACATTTTTCTGGAACTAAATTAAATACACACAAATTCTAATAATTCAAAGAGTGCTACTGGCCTAATAAAATGCAACAAAAATCATTTTAAAAGTACCAAAATGATTCCAAATAAATTGTTCTCCAATTTTCTAGTGTAGGGAATCACGTTACCCTAATTTCCATATATTTTATTTTTGGAGAGCAATAATTTGAATAAAACTCAAATAACTCCAAATTGAAAAGAAATTCAGAAGAACTTTGAATTTAATTCTTCGAAACTCCCAACTCATATTTCATATAATTTGAAGAAGTCATTTTATCTTCTCTCGTGAAAATCATTGAGTTGCTTAAAGTTTCTGAATTGTAATATTTCCAAATGAAATTCAATTATGTTCAAATACCCCTTTCATTTAATTTAAATGGAAGAAGTCATATCATCTTCACTCAAGGGTTTTGTATTTTAAAAGAATTTGAATTCATGGAGATCAGAAAGCAAATATGAAAGTTTGGGAAAGTCCTTTTATTCCCTCTCATTTAACTTTCAAAAAGTTTCGAATTCACTCACTTTCATTCAATCAATCAAACATTCAATCAAAACTATCTATTTATTATAACATTCCAAAATTTAGAATTTTGGGATGTTACACATACTCCACGGATTTTCTTCTCCCTGGCCAAACCTCGCCTTTAAGCGAGGCTTTGGACTTGATGCGATCCCTCGTCATTACAGAGGAGCAAAGTCTGAACTACGCCCGACCCGGACTAGGGGCTTAGATAGGGGAATTTTACGTCCCACCCACCATCCACTTCATAGCCACTGTCGAGGACTTAACTGACATGCTCGATTATGACTCCGAAGACATCGACGGTATGGACGACGATGCCGGAGAGGAGCAGGCCGAAAACCCGCCGTTTACCGGACGTTGGGCAGCCTCCTCTTCATATGACGTGTACATGGTGGACACACCAAAAGAGGGTAGTCGCGATGATAAAGAAGATCCAGTCGAGGATAAACCTCCTGAGACATAGAAAAAGCACCGACGCCAGCGGCGTCGCTCTAAATCATGTCGTGGAAAAGATAGCAATACCGACACAGGAGGCAACAACACTCTGGATGGTGCCGAAGACAAAGAAGAACCCGTCGAGCCGACCTCTGAACAGGACGACAGGGAAGATGGGCAAGCTAGCCCCAATGAATAGGCTGAAAACGAAGACTCAAAGGACAACAATTATCTTCCTCTCTCCAAGGATGGGGTGAGCCTCGGCAACGAGGATTTTATCGTGCCTGAGGAACCTCTCGAGTAGGAGCGCTTTAAGCGTCGGCTAATTGCACTTCAAGGAGCCTAAAAAAGAAGCAGCAACAGCTTCAAGCTGATCAAGATCTGCTCAATGATAGGTGGACTAATGTCCTGGCAGCCAAGGAATACTGCTACCACTTGAGCATGCGTTGGTTTTCCCTTGAAGAGGAAAGGTTGATGCAGCAAAGTAGCGTAAGTATTTCCCTCAGTTTTTGAGAACCAAGGTATCAATCCAGTAGGAGACTACACGCAAGTCCCTCGTACCTGCACAAACAATCAAGAACCTTGCAACCAACGCGATAAAGGGGTTGTCAATCCCTTCACGGCCACTTGCAAAAGTGAGATCTGATAGAGATAATAAGATAAATATTTTTGGTATTTTTGTTGTATAGATTGAAAAGTAAAGATTGCAAAAATAAATGGAGACACAAATAGCTAGTTGACGGAAGATTAATATGACGGAAGATAGACGCGGGGGCCATAGGTTTCACTAGTGGCTTCTCTCAAGATAGCATATTCTACGGTGGGTGAACAAATTATTGTCGAGCAATTGATAGAAAAGCGCATAGTTATGAGAATATCTAGGCATGATCATGTATATAGGCATCACGTCCGTGACAAGTAGACCGAAATGATTATGCATCTACTACTATTACTCCACACATCGACTAGCACGACTCTAATATTACCATCTTCATATCTCAAAACAATCATCAAGTATCAAACTTCTCATAGTATTCAATGCACTTTTTATGAAATTTTTTATTATACCCATCTTGGATGCCTATCATATTAGGACTAATTTTATAGCCAAAGCAAATTACCATGCTGTTCTAAAGGACTCTCAAAATAATATAGGTGAAGCATGAGAGATCAATAATTTCTATAAAATAAAACCACTGCCGTGCTCTAAAAGATATAAGTGAAGCACTACAGCAAAATTATCTAGCTCAAAAGATATAAGTGAAGCACATTGAGTATTCTAATAAATTCCGATTCATGTGTGTCTCTACAAAAGGTGTGTATAGCAAGGATGATTGTGGTAAACTAAAAAGCAAAGACTCAAATAATACAAGATGCTCCAAGCAAAACACATATCATGTGATGAATAAAAATATAGCCTCAAGTAAAGTTGCCGATGGACGAAGACGAAAGAGGGGATGCCTTCAGGGGCATCCCCAAGCTTAGGCTCTTGTCACTCCTTATTCCAAAATCCATCAAATCTTTACCAAAAACTTGAAAACTTCAGAACACAAAACTCAACAGAAAATCTCATGAGCTCCGTTAGTATAAGAAAACAAATCACCACTTTAAGGTACTATAATGAACTCATTCTTTATTTATATTGGTGTTAAACCTACTGTATTCCAACTTCTCTATGGTTCATACCCCCCGATACTAGCCATAGATTCATCAAAATAAGCAAACAACACACGAAAAACAGAACCTGTCAAAAACAGAACAGTCTGTAGCAATCAGATTTGTTCGAATACTTATGGAACTCCAAACATTCTGAAAAACTCGGAAAACCAATATAATTTGTTTATTTATCTGCTTCAAAAAGAATTATTAATTTATCATGTTCTGGTGAATTTTAACAATTATTTTTGTGAGCGCAAAGTTTCTGTCTTTTTCAGCAAGATCAAACAATTATCACCCAAGAAGATCCTATTGGTTCTACTTGTCACAAACACTAATTAAAACAAAAAACACATCTAAACAGAATCTAGATGAATTATTAAACATAAACTAAAATCAAGAAACAAAAATAAAATTAGGTTGCCTCCAACAAGCGCTATCGTTTAACGCCCCTAGCTAAGCATTGATAATTTTGATGATGCTCACATAAAAAAACAAGAATTAAGCACAAAGAGAGCATCAAATAGCATATTAAAAACACATCTAAGTCTAACATACTTCCTATGCATAGGCATCGTATAGGTGAATAAATTATCAAGACAAGCAAAAACAAACATATGCAAGAAAGAAGTGAGAAACAATAACAATCTCAACATAACGAGAGGTCATTTAATAACATGAAAATTTCTACAACCATATTTTCCTCTCTCATAATAATTACATATGGTATCATATTCAAATTCAACAATATAGCTCTCACATAAAATTTTCTCTACATGATCCACAAGCATGCAAAGTTGACACTCTTTCAAAATAGTGGGAATATCATTAACTAAAGTCATGACCTCTCCAAACCCACTTTTATCAAAAACTTCATAAGATTGAAAATTCTCCAAATATGTGGGATCTAAAGTTCACACTCTTACAAACCCACTTTCAATATTATAGAAAACATTATTATCAATCTCATATTCATCATGAGGCTAAAATAAATTTTCAAGATCATAAGAAGAATCAAGCCAATCATGATCATTGCAACAAGTAGAGGACATAGCAAAACTAGCATCCCCAAGCTTAGGGTTTTGCATATTATTAGCACAATTTACATCAATATAATTTATAATAAAATCATTGCAATCATGCTTTTTATTCAAAGGTCTATCGTGAATCGCTTCATAAAGTACTTCATCACAATTTTCAGATTCACGAATTTCAAGCAAAACCTCATAAAGATAATCTAGTGCACTCAACTCACTAGCAATAAGTTCATCATAATTGGATCTCTTAAAGAGATTAGCAAGTGGATGAGGATCCATAATAATAGATTTTAAGTAAGCGAAGATGCAAGCATATAGAAGACACATGGCAACACGAGCAAACAAAAGGACGAACGAAAACAGGGCAAATAAAACGACAAAGGTGAAGTGGGGGAGAGGAAAACAAGAGGAAAATGGCAAATAATGTAATGCGAGGGAGAAGAGTTTGTGATGGGTACTTGGTATGTCTTGACTTGTGCGTAGATCTCCCCGGCAACGGTGCAAGAAATCGCACGTTGGCAGGAGATCAAATCTTGACTTTACTTGGCGTAAGCCTCCCCAGCAACGGCGCCAGAAATCCTTCTTGCTACCTCTAGAGCATGTGTTGGTTTTCCCTTGAAGAGGAAAGGGTGATGCAGCAAAGTAGCGTAAGTATTTCCCTCAGTTTTTGAGAACAAAGGTATCAATCCAGTAGGAGACTACACGCAAGTCCCTCGTACCTGCACAAACAATCAAGAACCTTGCAACCAACGCGATAAAGGGGTTGTCAATCCCTTCGCGGTCACTTGCAAAAGTGAGATCTGATAGAGATAATAAGATAAATATTTTTGGTATTTTTGTTGTATAGATTGAAAATTAAAGATTGCAAAAATCAATGGAGACAGAAATAGCTAGTTGACGGAAGATTAATATGACGGAAGATAGACCCGGGGGCTATAGGTTTCACTAGTGGCTTATCTCAAGATAGCATATTCTACGGTGGGTGAACAAATTATTGTCGAGCAATTGATAGAAAAGTGCATAGTTATGAGAATATCTAGGCATGATCATGTATATAGGCATCACGTCCGTGACAAGTAGACCGAAACGATTCTGCATCTACTACTATTACTCCACGCATCGACCGCTATCCAGCATGCATCTAGAGTATTAAGTTCATAAGAACAGAGTAACGCATTAGGCAAGATGACATGATGTAGAGGGATAAACTCAAGCAATATGATATAAACCCCATCTTTTTATCCTCGATGGCAACAATACAATACGTGCCTTGCTACCCCTGCTGTCACTGGGAAAGGACACCGCAAGATTGAACCCCAAGCTAAGCACTTCTCCCATTGCAAGAAAGATCAATCTACTAGGCCAAACCAAACTGATAATTCGAAGAGACTTGCAAAGACATTAGATCATGCATATAAGAATTCAGAGAAGAATCAAATATTGTTCATAGATAATCTTGATCATAAACCCACAATTCATGGATCTCGACAAACACACGCAAAAAGAATTACATCGAATAGATCTCCAAGAAGATCGAGGAGCACTTTATATTGAGATCCAAAGAGAGAGAAGAAGCCATCTAGCTAATAACTATGGACCCGAAGGTCTGTGGTAAACTACTCACACATCATCGGAGAGGCTATGGTGTTGATGTAGAAGCCCTCCATGATCGATTCCCCCTTCGGCAGAGCGCCAGAAAAGGCCCCAAGATGGGATCTCACGGGTAAAGAAGGTTGCGGCGGTGGAAATAGGGTTCCCTGGTGCTCTCGGATGCTTTCAGGGTATATGAGTATATATATAGGCGAAAGAAGTAGGTCGGTGGAGCCACGAGGGGCCCCACAAGGGTTGGGGCACGCCTCCCTACTGATATGTCTCCAACGTATCTATAATTTATGAAGTATTCATGCTATTATATTATCCATCTTGTATGTTCTATGGAATTTATTAAACACTTTTATATTATTTTTGGGACTAACCTATTGACCCAGAGCCCAGTGCCAGTTTCTGTTTTTTCCCTTGTTTCAGTGTTTCGAAGAAAAGGAATATCAAACGGAGTCGAAACGGAATGAAACTTTCTGGAGAAGTTATTTTTGGAAGGAAAGCTACCAGATAGACTTGGAGTGCACGTCAGGAAACAAACGAGGGAGCCATGAGGCAGTGGGGCGCGCCCACCCCCCTAGGCGCGCCCTCCACCCTCGTGGGCCCCTCATGGCTCCCCTGACGTATTTCTTCCGCCTATATATATCCATATACCCTAAAACCTTTGGGGAACAGAATAGATCGGGAGTTCCACCGTCGCGAGCCTCTGTAGCCACCAAAAACCAATTGGGGCCCTGTTCCGGCACCCTACCGAGGGGGGAACCCTCACCGGTGGCCATCTTCATCATCCTAGCGCTCTCCATGACGAGGAAGGAGTAGTTCACCCTCGGGGTTGAGGGTATGTACCAGTACCTATGTGTTTGATCTCTCTCTCTCTCTTGTGTTCTTGATTTGGCACGATCTTGATGTGTCGTGAGCTTTGCTATTATAGTTGGATCTTATGTTGCTTCTCCCCCTCTACTCTCTTGTAATGGATTGAGTTTTCCCTTTGAAGTAATCTTATCGGATTGAGTCTTTAATGATTTGAGAACACTTGATGTATGTCTTGCCATGCGTATCTGTGGTGACAATGGGATATCACGTGATTCACTTGATGTATGTTTTGGTGATCAACTTGCGAGTTCCGCCCATGAACCTATGCATAGGGGTTGGCACACGTTTTCGTCTTGATTCTCCGGTAGAAACTTTGGGGCACTCTTTGAGGTTCTATGTGTTGGTTGAATAGATGAATCTGAGATTGTGTGACGCATATCGTATAATCATACCCACGGATACTTGAGGTGACATTGGAGTATCTAGGTGACATTAGGGTTTTGGTTGATTTGTGTCTTAAGGTGTTATTCTAGTACGAACTCCAGGGTTGTTTGTGACACTTATAGGAATAGCCCAACGGATTGATTGGAAAGAATAACTTCGAGGTGGTTTCGTACCCTACAATAATCTCTTTGTTTGTTCTCCCCTGTTAGTGACTTTGGAGTGACTCTTTGTTGCATGTTGAGGGATAGTTATATGATCCAATTATGTTATTATTGTTGACAGAACTTGCACTAGTAAAAGTATGAACCCTAGGCCTTGTTTCCTATCATTGCAATACCGTTTGTGCTCACTTTTATCATTAGTTACCTTGCTGTTTTTATATTTTCATATTACAAAAACCTATATCTACCATCCATATTGCACTTGTATCACCATCTCTTCGCCGAACTAGTGCACCTATACAATTTACTATTGTATTGGGTGCGTTGGGGACACAAGAGACTCTTTGTTATTTGGTTGCAGGGTTTCTTGAGAGAGACCATCTTCATCCTACGCCTCCCACGGATTGATAAACCTTAGGTCATCCACTTGAGGGAAATTTGCTACTGTCCTACAAACCTCTGCACTTGGAGGCCCAACAACGTCTACAAGAATAAGGTTGTGTAGTAGACATGAAGCTCTTTTCTGGCGCCGTTGCCGGGGAGGTGAGTGCTTGAAGGTATATCTTTAGATCTTGCAATCGGATCTTTTTGTTTCTTGTTTTATCACTAGTTTAGTTTATAAAAGAAAACTACAAAAAATGGAATTAAGGGTGCCTCATTTGCTTCATCTTTTTAATGTCTTTTGTGAAAATGATGGAAAGGAAAATTGTGCTAAAGTGTTAGAAGAAGAATGCATTAAAATGTTTGGCACTAAATCTTTGGATGATGAGCATGATTGCAATGTTGTTAGTATGAATTATTTGAATACCCATGATGCTAATGATATGCAAATCCACAAGCTTGGGGAAGCTATGTTTGATGAAGATGATATTTTTTTGTCCCCCAAGCTTTGATGAGCAAATTCACTATGATGAAAGCATGCCTCCTATCTATGATGATTATTGTGATGACACGTATGCTATAAAGAATAATGATAACCATGAAACTTTTCATCTCGATCTTAATTTTCAATCACATGATAGTTATTTTGTTGAGTTTGCTCCCACTTTTATTCATGAGAAGAAATTTGCTTATGTGGAGAGTAGTAAAATTTCTATGCAAGTAGATCATGAAAAGAGTGCTTTATGTGCTGGTTATATGGTTTAATTCATTCATGATGCTACTGAAAATTATTATGAGAGAGGATCATATGCTTCTACATATTGCAATAATATCAAGTTTCCTCTCTATGTGCTTAAAATCTTGAAGTTATGCTTGTTTTACCTTCCTATGCAAGTTGATTCTTGTTCCCATAAGTTGTTTTCTCACAAAATCCCTATGCATAGGAAGTGGGTTAGACTTAAAAGTGCTAGTCATATTCTTCATGATGCTCTCTTTATGTTTCAATTCTTATGTCTTATGCGAGCATCATTGAAATCATCATGCCTAGCTAGGGGCGTTAAACGATAGCGCTTGTTGGGAGGCAACCCAATTTTATTTTAGTTTCTTGCTTTTTATTCTGTTTAGGAATAAGTAATTCATCTAGCCTCTGGTTAGATGTGGTTTTATGTTTTATTTAGTGTTTGTGCCAAGTAAGACCAATAGGATCTTCTTGGATGATAGTTATTTGATCTTGCTGAAAATTCCAGAAACTTTCTGTTCACGAAAACAATTGTTTAAAATCACCAAAACGTGATAAAATACTGATTCCAATTGCAGCAGATTAATAATCAAATTATCTAGGTCGTCCTATTTTGGTAGAATGTTTTGAGTTCCATAAGTTTGCATTAGTTACAGATTACTACAGACTGTTATGTTTTTGACAAATTCTGTTTTTCGTGTGTTGTTTGCTTATTTTGATGAATCTATGGCTAGTAAAATAGTTTATAAACCATAGAGAAGTTGGAAACTTGGAATATAGTAGATTTAACACCAATAAAAATAAATAATGAGTTCATTACAGTACCTTGAAGTGGTGTTTTGTTTTCTTTCGCTAACGGGGCTCACGAGATCTTCTGTTAAGTTTTGTGTTGTGAAGTTTTCAAGTTTTGGGTAAAGATTCGATGGACCATGGAATAAGAAGTGGAAAGAGCCTAAGCTTGGGGATGCCCAAGACATCCCAAGGTAATATTCAAGGACAACCAAGAGCCTAAGCTTGGGGATGCCCCGGATGGCATCCCCTCTTTCGTCTTCGTTCATCGGTAACTTTACTTGGAGCTATATTTTTATTCACCACATCATATGTGTTTTGCTTGGAGAGTCATTTTATTTTCTTTAGCTTTGCTTGCTGTTTGAAATAAAATACCAAGATCTGAAATCCTTCAATGTTAGAGAGTCTTCACATATCTACATAATTATTTAACTACTCATTGATCTTCACTTATATCTTTTTGGAGTAGTTTGTCATTTACTCGTGTGCTTCACTTATATCCTATGAGTAAATGTTTGAATGATTTGAATGTCATAAATCCGAAATTATATATGTTTCATATGCTTTTCCCATGGGGATTAATGCCTTTACATATAAGAAGTAGAGGTGGTAAATTTATTGAAGGTTAGCAAACATTGTATTAGTCACTTGAACAATTCATGAAAGAATATTGAAGGAAGAGAGATTTCACGTATAAATATACTATCCTGGACATCTTCTATGATTGTGAGCCCCATTAATTATTTTCAAACCTGAGCAAATTAGTTGAAGTTGGACAAGGAAGACAACATAATGAATTATGCTTGGGTATATTTGTATAAGTTATATTGTTTGGATCCTCTAACGTGTGGTGCTTTCTATTTAGAATCCTTTGCTAGCCAAAATATCTGTACTAAGCGGGAATACTACTTGTGCATCCAAACTCCTTGAACCAAGTTTCTTCCATGAGTGTCCACCATATCTACCTATATGCAGTATTTACCTGCCGTTCCAAGTAAATTTGCATGTGCCAAACTCTAAACCTTCAAATAATAATCTGTTTTGTATGCCCGAATCGCTCATGTAGAGACTAGGGGCTAGCAGTATCTTCCATGCTAGGTGGGTTATTCTCACGATGGGTGGACTCCGCTCATCATTCATGAGAAAATGGCTCGTAACTGGGATGCCCAGTCCCATGATCAAAAGATCAAAATCAAATCAAAAATAATTGCAAACAAAACTCCTCCAGGTTTGATGTTAGTTGGAGGCACCCGTTGTTTCGGGCAAGCCATGGATTGATGATTGTTGGTGTAGGGGGAGTAAAAATCTTTACCTTTCCGTTTGGGAACCGCCTATAATGTATGTAGTATGGAAGATATTGGGAACTCTTGGTCGTTATGTTGACAATGAAAGCATACCTCTCAAAATTATTTTCATCTCTATTTTTGCTTCGAGCTCTGGCACCTCTGCAAATCCCTGCTTCCCTCTGCGAAGGGCCTATCTTTTACTTTTATGCAAGAGTCAGTAGTATTCCTTCTCATTCCAACCTACTCTTTAGTTGGCAAGCATCATGTGATGGAAAGATCTAGGCATATATGGCCATTCAAATATATTTGATCATGAATTATTATTGTTGACATTACCCTTGAGGTAAAAGGTTGGGAGGTAAAACATTAAGCCCCTATCTTTCTCTGTGTTTGATGAATACTATTTGTTCTAAAAATATGCTTTGAGTGGTAGCAATCATGGAAGACTAAATGATAGTTGAGTATGTGAAGTTTGCTGAATCAAAGCTCTGACATAGACTCTTCCTGAAAATAAGATGAATTGCAATTGTTTGATGACTGAGAACATAGTTTGTTAGTTTTCAAGAAAGTTTATGATCTATACTTTGACATGTGAATAGATTGTTACTTGATCATGAAAAGTTCTATGAGTTGAACTACTGTTATGACATATAATGATGCTAGAAAAGGTGATTGAAATTAACATTGATCAAACTTATGCACCTGCTAGCATTCACACTTCATAAATTCTTTCTTTTATCATTTACCTACTCGAGGACGAGCGGGAATTAAGCTTGGGGATGCTGATACGTCTCCAACGTATCTATAATTTATGAAGTATTCATGCTATTATATTATCCATCTTGGATGTTTTATGGGCTTTATTAAACACTTTTATATTATTTTTGGGACTAACCTATTGACCCAGAGCCCAGTGCCAGCTTTTGTTTTTTCCCTTGTTTCAGTGTTTCGAAGAAAAGGAATATCAAACAGAGTCGAAACGGAATGAAACCTTCTGGAGAAGTTATTTTTGGAAGGAAAGCTACCCGATAGACTTGGAGTGCACGTAAGGGAAGAAACGAGGGAGCCACGAGGCAGTGAGGCGCGCCCACCCCCCTAGGCGTGCCCTCCACCCTCGTGGGCCCCTCGTGGCTCCCCTGACGTATTTCTTCCGCCTATATATATCCATATACCCTAAAACCTTCAGGGAACAGAATAGATCGGGAGTTCCGCCGCCGCAAGCCTCTGTAGCCACCAAAAACCAATCGGGGCCCTGTTCCAGCACCCTGCCGGAGGGGGGAACCCTCACCGGTGTCCATCTTCATCATCCCGGTGCTCTCCATGACGAGGAGGGAGTAGTTCACCTCGGGGCTGAGGGTATGTACCAGTAGCTATGTGTTTGATCTCTCTCTCTCTCTCTCTCTCTCTCTCTCTCTCTCTCTCGTGTTCTTGATTTGGCACGATCTTGATGTATCGTGAGCTTTGCTATTATAGTTGGATCTTATGTTGCTTCTCCCCCTCTACTCTCTTGTAATGGATTGAGTTTTCCCTTTGAAGTAATCTTATCGGATTGAGTCTTTAATGATTTGAGAACACTTGATGTATGTCTTGCCGTGCGTATCTGTGGTGACAATGGGATATCACGTGATTCACTTGATGTATGTTTTGGTGATCAACTTGCGAGTTCCGCCCATGAACCTATGCATAGAGGTTGGCACACGTTTTCGTCTTGATTCTCCTGTAGAAACTTTGGGGCACTCTTTGAGGTTCTATGTGTTGGTTGAATAGATGAATCTGAGATTGTGTGACGCATATTGTATAATCATACCCACGGATACTTGAGGTGACATTGGAGTATCTATGTGACATTAGGGTTTTGGTTGGTTTGTGTCTTAAGGTGTTATTCTAGTACGAACTCCAGGGCTGTTTGTGACACTTATAGGAATAGCCCAACGGATTGATTGGAAAGAATAACTTTGAGGTGGTTTCGTACCCTACAATAATCTCTTCGTTTGTTCTCCGCTGTTAGTGACTTTGGAGTGACTCTTTGTTGCATGTTGAGGGATAGTTATATGATCCAACTATGTTATTATTGTTGAGAGAACTTGCACTAGTGAAAGTATGAACCCTAGGCCTTGTTTCCTATCATTGCAATACCGTTTGTGCTCACTTTTATCATTAGTTACCTTGCTGTTTTTATATTTTAAGATTACAAAAACGTATATCTACCATCCATATTGCACTTGTATCACCATCTCTTCGCCGAACTAGTGCACCTATAAAATTTACCATTGTATTGGGTGTGTTGGGACACAAGAGACTCTTTGTTATTTGGTTGCAGGGTTTCTT
Source organism: Aegilops umbellulata (assembly GCA_032464435.1). Lineage (NCBI taxonomy): Eukaryota > Viridiplantae > Streptophyta > Magnoliopsida > Poales > Poaceae > Aegilops > Aegilops umbellulata. The sequence goes on along the minus strand of CP136055.1, from coordinate 229,113,232 downwards.
GAGAGAGACCATCTTCATCCTACGCCTCCCACGGATTAATAAACCTTAGGTCATCCACATGAGGGAAATTTGCTACTATCCTACAAACCTCTGCACTTGGAGGCCCAACAACGTCTACAAGAACAAGGTTGTGTAGTAGACATCACCTACCTCGTGGCCGCCTCGTTGCTTCCTTGATGTCCACTCCAAGTCTCCTGGATTGCATTTGTTCCAAAAACGATCCTCGCGAAGGTTTCATTCCCTTTGGATTCCGTTTGATATTCCTTTTCTGCGGAACACTGAAATAGGCTAAAAACATCAATTTGCACTGGGCCTTCGGTTAGTAGGTTAGTCCCAAAAATAATATTGAAGTGCATAATAAAGCCCATTAAACATCCAAAACAGATAATATAATAGCATGGAACAATCAAAAATTATAGATACGTTGGAGACGTATCAAATACGGCCTCGAACGCCCAACCAAAAGTTACCCGAAGCGTAAACTGCTACCCCAATTTGATGATGAGGCCCTCGAGCCCGCACCATTAGCATGTAATGCGGCTGACCGACCACCTCGTGGCCGGGACAAAACGGCAACTAAAGCCGAACACCAGCCCATACTACCTTGTCGTAAAGGTAGAGATATAATAGCTAGGGGATACACGTATGACCTGCGGCTAGACCTGGACAGTAGAGCAGGTCAGACCAGATCGATCTATGGATCGCGGGGGCGCGCCCCGACGCGCGACGACGGCTACCTAGCCGGACGTGACAAGCATAATCACGCCCGGGCCGGAAACCGCAGACGGACTCCATCCGAGCTACATCGCGAATTGGCCCGATATAGAGGCGCCGCACACCCCCTTTGCTTCACTGATGAAGTAATGGAGCACGAATTCCTAGAAGGGTTTAAACCCGTGAATATCGAATCATACGATGGAACAACAGATCCCGCGGTATGGATTGAGGATTTTCTTCTCCATATTCATATGGTCCGCGGTGATGATCTTCATGCCATCAAATACCTCCCGCTAAAACTCAAGGGACCAGCTCGGCACTGGTTGAACAGCCTGCCTGAAAACTCCATTGGCAGCTGGGAGGACTTGGAAGACGCCTTCCGCGACAACTTCCAAGGTACATACTTTCGACCTCCGGATGCCGATGACTTAATTCACATAGTTCAACAGCCCGAAGAGTCAGCCAGGAAATTCTGGACTAGGTTCCTAACTAAAAAGAACCAGATCATCGACTGTCCGGATGTCGAAGCCCTAGCGGCCTTTAAGCACAGCATCCGCGACGAATGGCTCGCCCGACACCTCAGCCACGAAAAGCCGAAGTCCATGGCAGCCCTCACGGCACTCATGACCCGCTTTTGCGGGGGCGAAGATAGCTGGCTAGCCCGTAGAAACAATAGTTCAACCGAACCTGGCACCTCTGAAGCCAGAAATAGCAACGGCAAGCCCCGATGCAATGGGCACAAGCGTCGAAGCAATGGTGATAATACCGATGACACGGCAGTCAACGCCGGATTAAGCGGCTCCAAGTCCGGCCAGTGGAAGAAGCCATTTAAAAGGAATAATCCGGGCTCATCCAGCTTGGACCGCATACTCAATCGTCCATGTCAGATCCACTGCACCCCCGACAAACCAGCCAATCATACCAACAAAAGTTGTTGGGTCTTTAAACAGGCCGGCAAGTAAATGCCAAGAACAAGGAGAAGGGGTCGCAGAGTGAGGACGACGACTAGGAGCCCCGTCCACCGAACACAGGGGGACATAAGAAGTTTCCCCACAGGTTAAAACGGTGAACATGATATACGTTACCCATATCCCCAAGAGGGAGCGCAAACATGCGCTCAGGGACGTCTATGCGATAGAGCCAGTCGCCCCAAAATTCAACCCATGGTCGTCCAACCCCGATCACTTTCGATCGCAGGGACCATCCGACCAGTATCCGTCATGGCGGTTCAGCCGCACTGGTCCTTGACCCAATCATTGACGGATTCCTCCTCACACGAGTCCTCATGGATGGTGGCAGTAGCCTCAACCTGCTCTATCAGGATACAGTCCGCAAAATGGGCATCGATCCATCAAGGATCAAGCCCACAAAAACTACCTTTAAAGGAGTAATACCAGGTGTAGAGGCCCGCTGCATGGATTCAATCACATTGGAAGTCGTATTCGGATCTCCGGACAACTTCCGAAGCAAGGATTTGATCTTCGATATCGTCCCCTTCCACATCGGTTATCATGCACTGCTCAGACGAACTGCATTTGCCCAATTCAATGCAGTGCCACACTATGCTTATCTCAAACTCAAGATGACCGGACCACGCGGTGTCATAACAGTCAATGGAAACACGAAGCGCTCCCTCCATACTGAGGAGCACACCGCAGCCCTGGCAGCAGAAGTACAGAGCAGCCTTATCAAGCAGAACCTTAATTCAGCAGCCAAGCTCCCGGACACTGTCAAACGAGTCCGGACTACTCGGCAGCAGGACAGTCCAGCTCGTCAAGAGCTCGACTAGCAATTCGGCCTCCGTCTCAGTCCCGACCAAATGGCGGTGTACGTACCGCGCGTACATAACTACGCACTCAAAATACCATGGGCATAGACGGAGGCGTAACTTGATTGTGGTCCATTATATGGCTCACACACATAATTTTCCTCTTCCTTTTTTACCATTTTTGGTCTCTTTTCACAGGTCCCTCCCGACGGCCTGATCATCGGTCCTTTCGAAGGATAGATATACCAAGGCGGCAAGCAGTACAGACATGTGGGGGAATCTCTAGATGTTCTTCTTGATGATCATTCTACCTGTTTTTAGGACCCGCACGCAGCTCCCCCTTGGTCTTGACATGTTAAATAGCCAGGTTGCGTATCGCACTATTTGTACAAATACGCTTTGACGTATCAATCAAATTATAATGGAAACAGTTTGCGGCCAAACCTACGTGGCACTAGCTTACTACTTCATTTTATTTCCTTATTCTTATCGATTGTACCCGTACACTTTGGTACGCTTTAATTCGCCAGGGGCTTCATTGTGCTCCATACTATGGCAACAAAGTCTGAACACTCTTTACAGTACAGTTCGGCACCCCAAATTTTAGCATTGTATGCATCGGCTCCGAATCATGTCTTTGGTCAATAGTTGGGTTGCCTGGCTCCTGTGCTTGCTACCTTATGTTTCGTCCTATCAGCTAGGGTAGTAAAGGGAGAACTACTACGATTGTGTTTCTGGTTTATCCGAGCAAACACCTTAGTAGAGAAAGCCGAAAAATGACTGTCATGATACGGCGAGAGCTGGTCAGCTATTCGGAGGTTACAAATCTTTCGCGATTTTTTCCGCATTATGCGACGAATCGGCCTTTATCCAATCAGGTGTCTACAGCACCCTAGTCAGGATTAAATACTAACTAGGGTCTGCGCCTACATCTCTATTGTCAAACTCCTATGGCTAAGTGAGGGTGATAAAGCCACATAGTCCGATTGCCTGGTTCGTTGTGCTAAACACGTCCTTCAAGGACCAAACTATTGGATCAAGAGTGTTTAGATTCCATCCCGAACACCCCCATACTACCTACGTGGGGGTTGAAGCCGACGACTGGCCAACTCTCAGATTTAACAAAACAGCCGCACAGGAGGTAAAATTTTAAAACAACAAGCATTATATTACATAACAGCTTTGTTTCATAATACAGGAAGGGACAATATGAATGACTTCATTCAAAGATAATTTCTTTGGAACACTAGCCCTTTACAATGCGGGATCCCTTCAAGACATCATCAAAACACCGCTCGGGCGTGCGGTGCTCCTTGCCCGCGAGCGGTCCCTCGCTCACGAGCTTGACAGCGTCCATCTTTGCCCACTACATCTTGACACGGGCGAAGGCCATCTGCGCACCTTCGATGCATACCGACCGCTTGATGGCATCAAGCCGAGGACAGGCATTGACCAGGCGCTTCACGAGCCTGAAGTAGCTGCTGGGTATGGCTTCGGCAGGCCACAAACAGATTATCAAATCCTTCATGGCCAGTTCAGCTACCCTATGCAGTTCAGTCAGCTGTTTCAGCTGATCGCTAAAGGGCACCGGATGCTTTGGCGCAAGGTACTGCAACCAAAACAGCATCTCCGTTAAGCTCCCCTCTTCGGCTCGGAAGAACTCCGCAGCGTCAGAAACACTCCACGGCAGATCTACAAACGCCCCTAGAGAACTCCAAATCCGGGTCAGTAAGAAGTACCTTTTCTTCACATACTTGCTTTGCATAATAAAGGCCTTACCCGCCGCGATTTTCCTGGCCTCCTGGATTTCCTGGAGGGCGCCCTGGGCTTCAATCCGGGCATCTTGTGTGCTTTGGCGGGCCTTGGCAAGTTCGGACTCTTGATCCGCAATATTGCGCTCCAAGGACTCGCATTTCTTCACGGTGTCCTGGAGCTCCTGCTGGACCTCACCTACTCTGGCCTTGTGTTTTTCACGGGAAGCTTGTTCCTTTGCCGCTCTCTTTTGGGCCTCGGCCAATGCCTTCTTGAGGGTCTCCACCTCGGTCGCTGCTACTACAAAATATCATGGCACTATGGTCAACACAAATTATTCATCCTTTCTGAATCTACACAAGGTCATTGCATACCTTGTTGGTCCTCCAACTGTTTTTCACACGGCCGAGCTCTTCCTTGGTCCGCTCCAGACTCTGCTTCAGACCGGAGACTTCAGCAGAATGGGAGGTCACAGCCAGCAACGACGCCTACTTATTCACATAGACATGTATTGTTAGTCTCCTGCGAAAATTATTTGATCCTCTGTTCGGCTTTTCTTTCCGACCACCAGACAGAGTCTCAGGGGCTACTGTCTATACTATGATATTCTTTTGGCATAATTACACCGCATACCTCAAAGCCTGTTAGAAGGCTGGTGCAGGCTTCGGTCAGTCCACTCTTAATGGACTGAACCCTCTCAACCACCGTACCCATAAGGATATGGTTTTCCTCAACAATGGAAGCGCTTTGCAGCGCTTCCAGTAGAGTATCCGGTGCCTCTGGATGGACAGAGGTCACCGGCGGAATAGGCGCACCTCCTTCTTTCGAAGGAGGCTACTTCACTGATTCAGGAGCCATATGGGTCTCCGGAATGGTATTCGTCTGGGGGCCGAATTGAATATCACCCCCATCGCCAGTCTCCAGGGGGATTTGCTCCCCCATGTGTCCGGCGGCCGAGGTATTACCCTCTGGTGCCACCCTGACGGCCTCTTGTACTTCTCCCTAGCCAGGGAAGGTCCTTCGTGACAGCACCTCGGCGTCGCCCGTGGCCTTAGGAGTGGAGGCCGCTGGCAGTGACCCGCTGTCCATCGCCTTTGGATCCAGCTAACCCCCCGAAGATGAGGATTGCTGGGAGTTGTCATGGGTCGGACTGCAGTGCATGATTCAACATGTCAGAACTACAAAGTGAAGAAGTTGGATATATGAGTGCGCCAGTGCCTTTGAGTACTTACAATTCGGCCAAGGGCTTAACCTTGGGGCGCCACTCCGAGCTGCTGTCAGTATCCAACGCGGAGTTATCCGCGAAGGAGGCTCTCCCCTTCTTGGACGCTTCTGCCTCCAGATGCGCGGAGGTCGCCCTCTTCTTCCTTCCCCCCTCAGGGGGAAAGTTTATTTCCTCCTCCTCATCATCCTCGGTGGGGGGGAGTGGGTTTCGGCGTCTTCGGACATCACGTTCGAAGTACCCTTATGGTGGAGGCCACTTCTGGTCCCCTTGGCCTTCTTCTCCGACGCCTGGTAGGGCGCCAGCAACCAGCATCTTCGTCAGAAGTGGGATTGCTGGGTCTTCGGGCAGCGGAGCCGAACACTTGATCTGCTCCACTTTCTTTGTCCAGCCCTGGAAAAGTAAAATGGGGAAGCTCAGACATTCTCCTTGAGTGTACAGGTAAAGGATACACCTTGAAAATAAGGAAAAACTTACCGGACTGGTGGGATGGGTCAGGTTGTACCCACGGTCTTCGGTCTGCTTTGGCCACGTCTCATTAGCCTTAAAGAGCACCTTCCAGATACCTTCGTGCGTAATGGTGAAGAACTGTTGCAAGGTCTGGTGCTTGGCCGGATCGAACTCCCACAAATTGCAAGTCCGGCTTTGGCAAGGAACGATCCGGCAAAAAAGCATCACCTAGATCACATTGACAAGCTGGATGTTCTTGTCGACCATGCTCTTGATGCGCATCTGCAGCACTGTCAGCTCGTCCGATGAAGCGCAGTCCAGTCCCTTCTCTAGCCAGGAGGTGAGCCGCATTTGGGCCCCGGACCTGGATTCGGGAGTCGTGGCCCAGTTGGCGTCGCGGGGCTCTGTGACGTAGAACCACTGCTGTCGCCACCCTTTGACGGTCTCCACAAAGGTACCTTTGGGCCAAGTGACGTTGGGAATCTTGCTCACCATGGCGCCTCCGCACTCTGCGTGTTGACCATCCACCACCTTTGGCTTCACATTGAAGATCTTTAACCACAGTCCGAAGTGGGGTGGGATGCGGAGGAAGGCCTCGCACACGGCAATAAATGCCGAGATGTTGAGGAAGGAGTTGGGGGCTAGATCGTGGAAATCCAGACCGTAGTAGAACATGAGTCCGCGGATGAATGGGTGGAGAGGAAATCCCAACCCGCGGATGAAGTGGGGGATGAACACTACCCTTTCATGGGGCTCCGGGGTGGGGACGATCTGCCCCTTGGCTGGAAGCCGGTAGGCGATTTCCTTGGCCAAGTACCCAGCCTCCCGGAGCTTCTTGATGTCCTTCTCCTTGAGGGAGGAAACCATCCACTTGCCCTGCGCTCCAGATCCGGACATGGCTGGAGTGCTTTTTTGAGGATGAGAGGATGGAAGCTTGGGCGCTGGAGCTCGAGAATGGATGGGCGGAGAGAAAGAAGGCGTGGGTGAAAAGGTTAAATCCTTATCCCTTTATAAAGGCCGCGAATATCAAGCACCTCCCCACTCGCCTTAAAATTCGCCTATTCCCCAAGGGTCATGCAGACGGCGCGGTTGGACTACCCATGCCCGTATTGATGAGAATCCCGCAATAAGGGGACACGATCTCTGCTTCGACAAGACATGCCAATAAAACCGCATTTGAAACATGGAGCGGGAGGCTAAAAAACGGTTCGAAATAATGACCGGGCACCAACGTGGTGTCACGCTACAAAAGTTGTCAGTAGATTGGACTCGTGAAATATCATACTCTGTGTGTGGGGGGGTACTTGTTTTGCAGAGCCAGACACGTTTTCTGTGTTTGAAGGCTGTTTTGGAGTATTCGGAGGAGGAACCCGCCTTGCAATGCCGAAGACAATCTGCACGTCGGACATATCATCATTGAAGCCTGATTCAGGGCCTACTGAGGGAGTCCTGGATTAAGGGGTCCTCGGGTGTCCGGACTATGTAACATGGGCCGGACTAATGGGCTATGAAGATACAAGACAGAAGACATCTTCCCATGTCCGGATGGGACTCTCCTTTGTGTGGATGGCAAGCTTGGTGTTTGGATATGTAGATTCCTTCCTTTGTAAACTGAATCTGTACAACCCTAGGCCCCTCCGGTGTCTATATAAACCGGAGGGTTTGGTCCGTAGAGGCAGGCATAATCACAAACATACAGGCTAGAGGTTTAGCCATTACGATCTTGTGGTAGATCAACTCTTGTAATTCTCATATTCATCAAGATCAATCAAGCAGGAAGTAGGGTATAACCTCCATCAAGAGGACCCGAACCTGGGTAAACATCATGTCCCCCGTATCCTGTTACCATCGACCTTACACGCACAGTTCGGGACCCCCTACCCGAGATCCGCCGGTTTTGACACCGACAATGACCACGAAGCAACGATGGAGATCAAGGTGTCAAGCTGGTGACGATGGAGGTCATTATGATGCTTTGGAGATGGAGATAAAAAGTACGAGATGATGATGGCCATATCATGTCACATATTTTGATTGCCTGTGATGTTTATCCTTTATGCATCTTATTTTGCTTAGAATGGTGGTAGCATTATAAGATGATCCCTTCACTTAATTTCAAGATAAAAGTGTTCTCCCTGAGTATGCACCGTTGCTACAGTTTGTCGTTTCGAGACACCACGTGATGATCAGGTGTGATAGACTCTACGTTCACTTACAACGGGTGTAAGACAGTTTTACACATGCAGATTACTTTGGTTAAACTTGACGAGCCTAGCATGTACAGACATGGTCTCGGAACACTGGAGACCGAAAGGTCGAACATGAGTCATATAGTAGATATGATCAACATAGAGATGTTCACCATTGATGACTACCCCATCTCACGTGATGATTGGAAATGGGTTAGTTGATTTGGATCATGTATCACTTAAATAACTCGAGGGATGTTAATTTAAGTGGGAGTTCATTAGTAATTTGATTAATTGAACTTAAATTTATCATGAACTAAGTCTTAATAGTTTTTGCATATATATGTTGTAGATCAATAGCTCGCAATATAGCTCCCCTATTTCTGATATGTTCCTAGAGAAAAATAAGTTGAAAGATGATAGTAGCAATGATGCGGACTGGGTCCGTGATCTGAGGATTATCCTCACTGATGCACAGAAGAATTATGTCCTTGATGCACCACTAGGTGACAGAGCTATTGCAGCAGCAGATGCAGACGTTATGAATGTTAGGCAAGCTCGATATGATGACTACTTAATAGTTTAAGTGCGCCATGCTTTACGGCTTAGAACCGGGACTTAAAAAACTTTTTGAATGCCACAGAGCATATGAGATGTTCCAGGAGCTGAAATTGGTATTTCAGACTCATGCCCGTGTCGAGAGGTATGAGACCTCTAACAAGTACTTTGCCTACAAGATGGAGGAGAATAGCTCAACCAGTGAGCATGTGCTCAGAATGTCTGGGTACTACAATCGCTTGAATCAAGTGGGAGTTAATATTCTAGATAAGATAGTAATTGACAAAGTTCACTAGTCACTATCACCAACACTACAAAAAAATACACTTCCGTGATGATACGTGTTTGTCACAGTAGGTCACATTTTCTGTCATGCATGTACATCCATGACGATTTTATGACAGAATCAAGATAGTCATACCTGTGCTATCGTAGAAGTGTCCACTTCCATGATGATAAATGTCGTGTCATGGAAGTGCTTTCGTCAAGGGTATCCGACACGTGGCATCCACCATAACGGGTCGCCGTTAAGCTATCGGGTCCGGTTATGGATCCGATAACCTGCTAACAGCCACGACCAATGGCGATTTTCCACGTGTAAAATTCTCATTGGTCGACGGAACCACGTGTCAGCTCCGCATTGGCACAGATGTCACTCATCCAATGGGCAAGATGCGCCTATGATATGTTGACACGTGGACCGGCCCATCTAAAGGCCCACAAGATTTTGCAGACTATAATGGGCCGGCCCATCTAAAGGCCCACAAGATTTTGCACACAATAATGGGCCGGCCCAGCTAAAGGCCCACAAGATTTTGAGGACACTAGTGGGCCGGCCCGTTAACAGGCTGCCATGTTTTGGGCCAAATGCCGGCCCATATTTGATCCAGTCCATTAACAGCCTGCCATGTTCTGAGCCTAATAAGGACCCATATGAGATCCGGCATGTTAATAGCCTACCATGTTTTGGGCCATATTATGTCCCATATCAGATCCGGCCCTTTAAGAGCCTTTGGGCTAAATTATGGCCCTTATCAGATTCGGCCGTCAACTGGACGTTGTGCTTTTGGGCCCGCTTGAGGCCCGGTTAGGATTTCTGTTTGCTAAAGGCCCATTTAATAGTATGGCCTGGTATTAGTTTTGGCTTGTTAAAGGCATGTTTAACATTTCCGACCTATATTTATTTCGGCCCGTGAAAAGTCCGTCATATAGTTGGGCCTAATTATGGCCCGCTTTGCATCCGGCCTGCTCACAGTCGATAATCTGATTGGGCCAAACAAGGACCGAGACAATTTTGGCATGTTAACGGCCCATGATGTGATTGGGACAATCATGGGCTGGGGTCTATTTCATCCTGCTATCGGCCCGTGAGCTGTTCGGCACATTTCAGGCCCAACCTACTTTTCAGCCTACTAAAAGCCCATTGATTTTTCATGCGAAAATAGGCTGGCGGTTTACTCGGCCTATTAAAGGCCCGAAACTACTAGTGGGCCTGTTTACATTTAGGCCTGTTAACGAACCAAGATGACTGGGCCCATGATGCGGCCCATACATAGTGATTTGCATGACAACCCGATTATGTACCGTAATTTTACGGTTTGGCCGGTTTACTTTTCATGGAGCGAAGACAGGATATATATATATATATATATATATATATATATATATATATATATATATATATATATATATATATATATATACAGTAAAATTATTGCAGCATCGTGATTAAGAAAAAACCTAGACTATACAATAAAGAAATTACGGCATATTACATCCACTGGGCATCAAAGTTTGCCACTATGATAATAAAGCACAAGAAGATAGCAGATTACATACACTGGGCATCAAAGATCTCCACCAGTGCAAACAAACACGCCGACAAAATAATATACAAAACTGATAGTACTTCAATAGAGTTCAAGAAAGGTTAGCCCTGCTCGGGAGCTGCAGCGCAAGCTGATGAGACTGCGCTTATTTGATGCTTATATCCTCCTCACTCTCAAAGAGAAACAAGCAGACAGATGACAGGTTTTGCACATATAAGCATCAGTGTTGACAATTCATCACATTTCTTATTGATGAATAAAGTGACACAGTTTAAAATAGCATTGACACAATATGGTATTGTTCAGGTTAAGACATGGCATGAAATGACATTGTGAAGGAGTTGGCAGCTTCATGACACCACTGGATTACAGATCAAGAACTCATAAGTATCAATGGTTAGTGTGCTGTTAATCTATCCCATTTCAGATTGGCAAATAAAGAGACGGTTTAAATAATAGTAGAATGATATGACATTGTTCATAGTTAAGACATTGCAGAATATGACATTGTGTTGTAGTGGGTAGGTTCACCACACCAGTGGATTACGGATCAAGAACAGAAGCATACATGCAGTGCAAAAGAAGATCACTTGCTGTGTATAGTTTAATTTACATGATATGAAGAAGGAACTTGGTTGTACAACTAAAAACTTAAATTGAGAATAACAAACTTTTGTTTATGAACTTCATAATAAACTTTAACATGCAATTTGATGCAAACACCAAAAATAAACAACTGTTGTAGTCATGCCTAACTAAGTACTGGTGAAGATCGGCTCTATAAAGCCCTTGTCCATGCTGATGGGGGGCAATTCAAGAAGTCCACCATAGAATCTTCTTCATAAGCATTGCCTTTATTCTACATTTTCTTAAGAGTAAATATAGATGTGATGATATAAGAAAAAAATGGAGAATATTTAAGATAAGATGAAGAGTGATGCTACATAACCAAGTAGCTATAAATGTAAGTACAACGATACATGCAAAAGGTACAACCAAGAGTAATGCAGAGCTGAACTTCTTCAGTACCATCGGTGTTATCCAACCTTATGGTAAGAGTAACTATAGATCTTATGTGTAGAAAATGGAGGGCAAAGGAAAATAATTTGCAAAGTGATGGTACATGAACAACTAGCTGTCAAGATAAGTACACTGATAAAGGACAACAGGTACTTACAAGAACAATGCAGAGTTAAACTTTTTCATTGGCATTGGATATATTCTACACTAATGTAACCATTAATACGGATCTGATAATTTCGAGCAAACAATTGGCAACCTATCATGCATACTGCTGTCACATAATGAACCAGGTATGAATGCAAGTATAGTGATACAGGACAACAGGTACTAAGAAGAGCAAAGCAGCGGGCGGCATATTTGCGATATCCTGTCATCCTTTTCAAACCAGAATTCTTCTTCGAGCAGATTTCCTGCAAAAGAGATCTGTAAGGCACATGCGGAAAAGTAGAAGTTCAAATTGTCATGTGATATCATAGATAGTACCTCATCCTGGGAACGAGACCAGTGCACACCAAGGTTTTTCCATTCAATGTCTTCTAAATTTAGCACAGGAGACTTCACCGGAAATTCGTTTATAGACTTGCCATCAAAGTGTGATTTCCTCAGGTAAGACTGATACTGCTACAATGCTTCCTTGAAAAGCGCAAGCAAGCTTTGCTTACCATGACTATCCAGATTGACCCTCGCCTACTTACAACAATGTAATCTAAATCATTGATGTGTTCAATCAGCGAAAAATAGGAAAATAATCACCATTAATAATAGCACTTACACGTAAGTGGGACAGGAAGATGTGAAAATGGTGTTTGTCTTCACTATAATCTTCCCATGATGGGAATATATGCACGTAGTCCCTAACAACATTGGAAGCATTGTCTTTTAAACTGGGAATAACTAGAATGGGGTTCCAATCTGCAGGAATCGGCCGTCTCTGCAGTTGGGATAGGTCTTCGGCCGGTGGACTTGTTGTACTTTTTGCTGGAGTGGGATTTTTCTGTGGTACGGCTAGTGCTATGGCAACTGAAATCGGCATACCTTTTGCTAGAGTGCAGGTCCTCTGTGGTGGGGCTAGTGGTGTGGCCAGTGAAGTATGGGTACAGTCTGCTGGAGTTGGCCCTACGTTTTGTGTCACTAGTTGTAGAGCCAATATAAGTGGGGTGCAATCTCATTTCTCCGGCGCCACCACGTTTTTCAAGGACTTTGCTGGTGCTCCTTCAGGTTCGGCAATCACCCTCTTCCTTTTTGATGTATGATGCACAAGAACAGCATTTGAGTGAAGAAAACATGGTATGATGACAGATGGAATATGTATTGATAATGGATGGGCATGTCATCTTGACATATATGATGAGTAAACTAACAGATGGTGGTGCAACAAAGTAGAAGAAATGCAAGACACCTTATGCAAGATACGCGCAATCAATAAACCTTGCCAAATTAGAATAGACACCTTGATGGGTGAACAGGACAGGCCATCCGCCTTCGACTCCTCGAGGTTAGAATGGTCATTAGGATCATATTCTGAACAAGAATCTGCAGGTGGGGAGCGTATGAGTTTCATTGCATCCAGAATGGAACTCAATGCCTTGGTGCCAATTTTGTTAGTCATTGTAGTGTTCCACAATATTCTTCTAATGCGCGCATTCTGATATTCATTGTGATTGCGTACAATATCTGAGAAGCATGAAAACATAAACAGTAGTGAAATTATCTTAATAATGTAGAGGATATTCTAATATAGGGGCTCCCTATAAACCCTTGTGTGCTATCACTGGATTCTGATGAGACAGCCCATGTGTGCTCTAATATGGTGCGTGCATTAATATAATCTGGCACAAGTACACACAAAAATAGGATCCAAAAGTAAGGGTAGCTGGCAGATGATAGGTTCACGATATACTATATAGAGAGTTCATTTCCAAACCATGATAACAAGAGCACACAGCAACTAGCCAAATCAAAGTGTACATAAAAGGGGTACACCATAACCAGCATATTGATACGTCTCCAATGCATCTATAATTTTTTATTGTTCCATGCTGTTATATTATCAATCTTGGATGTTTTATAATCATTTTATAGTAATTTTATATCATTTTTTTGTACTAACCTATTGACATAGTGCAAAGTGCCAGTTGGTGTTTTCTGCATGTTTTTTACATCGCAGGAAATCAATACCAAATGGAGTCCAAATGCAACAAAACTCTACGGAGATTTTTTTGGACTAGAAGACACCCAATGGGCCAAGGCTGCGCCTAGGGGTGCTCCGAGGGGAGCACAACCCACCAAGGCGCGCCAGGAGGCCCAGGCGCGCCCTGGTGGGTTTTGCCCACCTCGGGTGCCCCCCGGACCGCCACTTTGCTCTATAAATACCCCAATATTCCAGAAACCCTAGGGGAGCCGACAAAAATCAATTCCAGCCGCCGCTGAGTCCAGAACCACCATATCTAATCTAGAAAACCATCACGGATGGGGTTCACCACCTCCATTGGTGCCTCTCCGATGATGCATGAGTAGTGCTTTGTAGACCTTCAGGTCCATGGTTAGTAGCTAGATGGCTTCCTCTCTCTTGCTGAATTCTCAATACAATGGTTTCTTAGAGATCCATATGATGTAACTCTTTTTGCGGTGTGTTTGTTGGGATCGGATGAACTTTGAATTTATGATCAGATCTATCTTTTTATATCCATGAAAGTTATTTGAGTTTCTTTGATCTCTTATATGCATGATTGCTTATAGCCTCGTATTTCTTCTAGGATATTTGGGTTTTGTTTGGCCAACTTGATCTATTTAACTTGTGATGGGAAGAGGTGCTTTGTAGTGGGTTCGGTCTTACGGTGCTTGATCCAAGTGACAGAAGGGGAACCGACACGTATGTATCATTGCTACTAAGGATAAAATGATGGGGTCTATCTCTACATACATAGATCTTGCCTACATCATGTCATCATTCTTATTGCATTACTCCATTTCTCCATGAACTCAATACACTAGATGCATGTTGGATAGCGGTCGATGTGTGGAGTAACAGTAGTAGATGCACGCAGGAGTCGGTCTACTAATCTGGGACGTGATGCCTATGTAATGATCATTGCCTGGATATCGTCATGAGTATTTGAAGTTCTATCAATTGCCCAAGAGTAATTTGTTCACCCATCGTTTGCTATTTTTCTCGAGAGAAGCCACTAGTGAAACCTACGGCCCCCGGGTCTCTTTCTCATATTATTTGCCTTCGTGATTTATTTTATTTGCCTTTTATTTTCAGATCTATTAAATCAAGAACACAAAAATACCTTGTTGCGATTTATTCTTATTTATTTTATTTAGCGTTCGATCTATCAATCTACCACAATTTATTCCCGTCCGCTTTGCCAATTTCTGGCACCGTTACCCGAAAGGGATTGACAACCCCTTTAATACGTCGGGTTGCGAGTAGTTGTTATTTGTGTGCAGGCGCCTCTTACGTGTTGTTGCTTGGTTCTCCTAATGGCTCGATAACCTTGGTCTCATCACTAAGGGAAATACCTACCGTCTCTATGCTCCATCATCCCTTCCTCTTTGGGAAATGCAGACGTAGCTTCAAGCCGCATCAAAAGGAATTTCTGGCGCCGTTGCCGGGGAGGATCTTCAACATATACCAGGTTCCTAATCACAAATATCATCTCCTCGCAATTTATATTATTTTCCATTTGCCTCTCGTTTTCCTCTCCCCCACTTCACAAAAAAATTGCCGTTTTATTCGCCCTCTTTTTCGTTCGCCTTTTTCTCATCAGATCTCTTTTTTACTTGTGTTGCCATGTGCCTTCTATATGATTGCATCTTTGCTTGCTAAAAATCTATTGATATGGATCATCATCCACTTGCTAATCTTTTTAAAAGATCCAATCATGATGAACCTATTGCTAGTGAGTTGAGTGCACTAGATTATCTTTATGAAGTTTTGCTTGAAATTCGTGAATCTGAAAATTGTGATGAAGTGCTAAAAGAATTTATGAAGCGATTCATGATAGCTCCTTGAATGAAAAGCATGATTGCAATGATTTTAATATAAATTCTACTAATGTCAATTGTGTTAGTGATATGCAAAACCCCAAGCTTGGGGATGATTGTTTTGATATATCAATTACTTATTGCAATGATCATGATTGGGGTGATAATGATTCTTATGATCTTGAAAATTTATTTAAACCTCATGATGAATATGCTTGTGATAATATTGAAAGTGGGTTTGGAAGACTGTCAACTTTAGCTAAGATTAATCCCACATATTTGGAGAGTGTTCAATCTTATGAAATTTTTGATAAAAGTGGGCTTGGAGAGGTCATGACTTTATTTGATGTTAATCCCACTATATTGGAAGAGTGTCAACTTTGCATGCATGTGGATCATGAAGAGAAAATTTTATATGATAGTTATATTGTTGAATTTGATTATGATACTACATGTAATGAGAGAGTAAAATATGGTTATAGAAATTATCATATTACTAAGTTACCTCTCGCTATGTTGAGATTGTCAATGTTTTCTCCCTTGCATATGCTAGCTTTTGCTTGTCTTGATAATTTGTTTGCTTATAAAATTACTATGCATAGGAAGTATGTTATAATTAAATGTGTTTGTCACATGTTTCATGATACTCTCTTTGTGTTTCAATTATTACCTTCCGTGTGAGCATCGTTGAAATATTATGCCTAGCTAGGGCCGTGAAACTATAGTGCTTGTTGGGAGGCAACCCAATGAATAAAATTTATTTTTGCTTTTTCCTTTGTATTCTTGAGTGTTAGCACAATTATGCTACTGTTATTATTGTGTTTTTTGTGTTTAGTTGGTGTTTGTGCCAAGTAGAACCTTAGGATCCTCTTGGGTGATAGTTGTTTGATCTTGCTGGAAAAAACAGAAACTTTTGCGTCCAGAGTTATAATTTTTAAAAATCACAAAAGGAACGAAAAACTCGGAATTTTTTACAGTAGATTTATATAAAAAAAATCTCAGGTCTTCCTAGTTTTTCAGGATTTTTGGAGTTACACAAGTATTCGAAATATTCAGATTACTAAAGACTATTCTGTTTTTGAAAGATTCTGTTTTCTTTGCGTTGTGTGCTTGTTTTGATGATTCTATGGTTTTCTTTGATGAGTTTTTGCCATAAAAAAGTTGGAATACAGTAGATATAATGCAAGAACAAAATATGAATTGGTTTGCTACAGTACTTATAGTAGTGATTTGTTTTCTTATACTAACGGATCTCACGAAGGTTTTGTTGAGTTTTGTGTGATTGAAGTTTTCAAGTTTTGGGTTATCTTACGATGGATGAAGGAATAAGGAGTAAGAGAGCCTAAGCTTGGGGATGCCCCGGCATCCCAAGATATTATCCAAAATAGAGCAAGCAACTAAGCTTGGGGATGCCCTGAGTGGCATCCCCTCTTTCTTCTAACAACCATCGGAAATTTACTCGAAGCTATATTTTTATTCGTCACATACTATGTGTTTTGCTTGGAGCGTCTTGTATGATATGAATCTTTGCTTGTTTTATTTTGTGTTTTAAGTCTTGATTCCTTGCTGGACACACCTATTTGAGAGAGCCAAAATTATGTCATGACTTGTTAGAATTGCTCTCTATGCTTCACTTAAATTGTTATGAGCTATGGACTTGCTCTAGTGCTTCACTTATATCTTTTTTAGCAAAGTGTGCTTTAGTATTTTTGACAGAATGCTCTCTTGCTAAACTTAGATTTATTTGAGAGTTAGTAAAATTTTCAAGAAATTCTCTCTTGCTTCACTTAAATTATTTTGAGAGAAAGAAAAATTATGCTCATGATCTTCACTTATACTTGTTTGAGCTTGTCAAAAGCAACATATGAAAATTAGTTCCAAAGTGATAGATATCCAAGAAGTATATAATAAAAACTTTCATGAAGATCATTGGACAAAATAAACTTGATTCTTAGTAATAGTTTTGAGATATGATGATGTGATATGTGAGTTATGTTGATGAGTAATTATGCTTTAGTAAGTGTGATTCCCTATGCAAGCACGAAAGTCAATAATTATGCAATGAAATTACATCCTACTTGTGGTGCATTATTCGGTGTTAATTATGCTTAATGCTCGCTTATGAGGTTATTTGTTTCTTGGTTGGTCGTTTCTCAATCTTTTGCTAGCCTTCATTTTGCACTAAGTATGATCACTACTTGTGCATCCAAAAACCTTTAAACCAGTTTTGCCACACGAGTCCACTATATCTACCTATATGTGGTATTCTTTTGCCATTCTAAGCAAATTTGTATGTGCCATCTCTAATTTTCAAAACAAACTTCTCTTTTGTGTGTTCGTACCGCTCGCGGAGCGATGAGGGGTGGCTAATATTTTCCATGCTAGATGTGTTATTCTCACGATGAGTGTTTATTCACTTGTCATTACACGAGAGTAAGGCAAAGGTATTAGGGATGCCCAGTCTCGAAATGAAAAATGGATTTACTTTATGTTGTCAAATAATAAATTCCTTGGAAAGTGTTGGTATGGAGGGCAACCGTGGATACGGCTAGCCATGGAAAGTGAAAGTATGGTTGAAAAAGCAATAAACTTTATTTTCTGTTTGTGAACTGCCTATGATATATCTAGCATGGAAAGTGTTGGGAACTCTAAGTCGTTTTCATTGGTGGGAAGGATACACCTACCAAAATGTTTTTATCTCTAAGTTTTTCGCTTTGAGCTCTGGCACCTCTACAAATCCCTACTTCCCTCCATGAAGGGCCTTTCTTTTACTTTATGAAAAAATTATTTTTAAATTTGAGTCTCCATCTTCTCTTATAAAAGCACCAACTAGGAGGCAATATGATCGTACTTGAGTATTGGGTGTAGCTAATATGCGAATGTGTTTCATGAATGGATCAATGATTGAGCATGATGGGCTAGGGATAGCTTATTTTAGCGTTGATATTTTGAAAGACATGGTTGCTTGTTGATATGCTTGAGTATTTAAGTTGTCATGTCAAAACTAGAATATTGCTTTGAACATTATAAAAGTCCAAACGTCCATGCTATAAAGAAATGAATATGATATGACATGTTAGGCAGCATTCCACATCAAAAATTCTGTTTTTATCACTTACCTACTCGAGGACGAGTAGGAATTAACCTTGGGGATTCTGATACGTCTCCAATGTATCTATAATTTTTTTTTATTGTTTCATGCTGTTATATTATCAATCTTCGATGCTTTATAATCATTTTATAGTCATTTTATATCATTTTTTGGTACTAATCTATTGACATAGTGCCAAGTGCCAGTTGTTGTTTTCTGCATGTTTTTTACATCGCAGGAAATCAATACCAAATGGAGTCCAAATGCAACAAAACTTTATGGAGTTTTTTTGGACCAGAAGACACGTAATGGGCCAAGGTTGTGCCTGGGGGGTGCTCCAAGGGGAGCACAACCCACCAGGGCGCGCCCTGGTGTGTTGTGCCCACCTCGGGTTCCCCCCGGACTGCCTCTTTGCTCTATAAATACCCCAATATTCCAGAAACCCTAGGGGGAGTCGACGAAAATCAATTCCAGCCGCCGCTGAGTCCAGAACCACCAGATCCAATCTAGACACCATCACAGATAGGGTTCACCACCTCCATTGGTGCCTCCTCGATGATGCAAGACTAGTTGTTTGTAGACCTTCAGGTCCGTAGTTAGTAGCTAGATGGCTTCCTCTCTCTCGTTGAATTCTCAATACACTGGTCTCTTGGAGATCCATATGATGTAACTCTTTTTGCGATGTGTTTGTTGAGATCGGATGAACTTTGAGTTTATGATCAGATCTATCTTTTTATATCCATGAAAGTTATTTGAGTTTCTTTGATCTCTTATATCCATGATTTCTTATAGCCTCGTATTTCTTCTCCGATATTTGGGTTTTTTTTGGCCAACTTGATCTATGTATCTTGCAATGGGAAGAGGTGCTTTGTAGTGGGTTCGATCTTACGGTGCTTGATCCAAGTGATAGAAGGGGAACCGACACATATGTATCGTTGCTACTAAGGATAAAACGATGAGGTCCATCTCTACATAGATAGATCTTGTCTACATCATGTCATCGTTCTTATTGCATTACTCCGTTTCTTCATGAACTCAATATACTAGATGCACGCTGGATAGCGGTCGATGTGTGGAGTAATAGTAGTAGATGCTGGCAGGAGTCAGTCTACTAATCTTGGACATGATGCCTATGTAATGATCATTGCCTGGATATCTTCATGAGTATTTGAAGTTCTATCAATTGCCCAACAGTAATTTGTTCACCCACGGTTTGCTATTTTTCTCAAGAGAAGCCACTAGTGAAACCTACGGGCCCCGGGTCTCTTTCTCATATTATTTGCCTTCGTGATCTTTTATATTTGCCTTTTATTTTTAGATCTATTAAACCAAAATACAGAAATACCTTGCTGCAATTTATTCTTATTTATTTTATTTGGCGTTCGATCTATCAATCTACTACAATTTATTCCCGACCGTTTTGCCAATTTCTGGCACCGTTACCCGAAAGGGATTGACAACCCCTTTAATACGTCGGGTTGCGAGTAGTTGTTTTTTGTGTGCAGGCGCCGCTTACGTGTTGTTGCTTGGTTCTCCTACTGGTTCGATAACCTTGCTCTCATCACTTAGGGAAATACCTACCATCGATGTGCTGCATCATCGCTTCCTCTTTGGGGAAATACCAACGTAGCTTCAAGCCGCATCACATATATAAATCGAGAAAGTGGAACTGGCTGGAATACGGTGTTGTATTGCCGCTACTAATTGAAAGCCCATCGATCACGTACAGGCCAACTCTATCAGCTTTTGACTGCAGATGTCCCTGCTCCCCTTACTAACAAGGAACATACTACACGTACTAAATACAGAATAACAAAAGAGGAACATGTTAAAGAATAGAAGAGGAAGCATATTCTTGAGGTTTTGCTTCTTTGCATACAATGTTGGTTGCCCACTCATGATGAATCATAGCGCCCAAAGAAATGCAATTCCATGATGTCTCTCTATATGTGGCCACATGCATCTGGAAAATCAAGTGGGAGCATTAGCTGGCCAATTAAATGTGTGTGTGTGTGTGTGTTAACTAATATCAGTGTCATATCACAATTCGTATTTGAAGAAGTAAGCTTTGGACTTATGATTGGTGTGTTGTTTAGCTTCAAGAGTGGACTGCTGCTAGTGCGACACAAAGCAGCTACACAGATCATAGTGTAGATATAATGGGAAAACCGTAAGCATCACAAGTAAAATCAGGAAACTGGAATTTGCTGGAAAATATGGGCTACTATTGCCGGTACGTCTAGAAAGGCTTCGGATACCAGCTCTCTTCAAATGAAGATGCGGTACTATTAATATCAGTGTAACTCTCAAAGGCGACACAACTCCCTGCGTTTTCTTGCTAATCTTATAGGATTCAAATGGGCAGGCCACTACAATTCCTATTCCTATGTTTACAAAATCCTACGAATCAAAGAGGCCAGAATAGTTGAAAGTGTACATCACTACCGACCGAATAGACCTCTACACTGCAAATGTCCCTGCTCCTCTTCACTACAGGAACATATTGTAGTACTATCATACTCCCTCTGTTCCAAAATATAAGTCTTTGTAGAGATTTCCACTATGGATCACATACAGATGTATACAGATACATTTTAGATTGTAGATTCACTCATTTTGCTCCATATGCAATCCATAGTGGAATCTATACAAAGACTTGTATTCAGGAACGGCGAGAGTACTTATTAAAGAAGAATAGAAGAGGAACATGCCAAAGAAGAACAAGTAGAATTTGGATAATAAAATGTTCGTTGTGCAGTGCCCACACATGATGAACAAGAGTGCATTAAGAATGCAACTCCCTGCTGTCTCTCCATATGTGGTGCACGTGTTTTTCAAAAGTAAAGTAGGAACATTAGCTGACCAATTAAACGTTATCTGCTTTAGTAATATCAACATCATATCAGATTCGTATTTGAGCAACAAGTTTGGAATTATGAGTGGCACGTTGTTTAGCCTGATGGATTGAGGAGCGGTGCTAAGAAGCTACGATGATGGTACTGAATATAAAGGAATGTCTACATGCAAGTCGCGTGACTTCCGTCATTTGGGTCAATCGACCATTTCAGGCGGTTGGATGAAGATCCTACATCTCCTAACCATTCTTCTTCCTCGTATGTGATTCTTCCCCTACAGAACACCGCACGGACCGCCGGTCGAACCACCGGCCCCGACCCCCCCCCCCCCCCGCCGCCCTCCCCTGAACCGCCCCACCGCATGTGTTCCTCCGCCACCCCCACCCCCACCCCCGCCCCCACCTGCGTCAAGTTTTCTTCGTTCGGTGAGGCCCCACCACCGCCAGGCCACCGCCCCCACAACCACCGTCCACACTCGAGCCTCTTCCTTTCCTCCGGTGAACTCCAGCGAGCTCTCAAAAATCGACTGACCCAATTTTGAAATTTAGTCTACTATCATTTAACTAGTGTGGAATATAAAAGGGGAAAACCATAAGCATTGCGAATACAGTGTTGAGCGTGCCATGGCGAATCTGAAGGTGCAAATCAAACAAAGGCAACTTCGCAACTAATGTTTGCTTTCAACTAACAAGTAAGATCCTAAGTGATGGACAAGAAATCACAGTAAAGCAGTGGCGATCTATTTTCTTACTGCGATAAATAAGTTGAGCAGATACGAAAGAGTACTGTGCGGCGTTGTGTATGCATCTACTGAGAATTTGACGGTGCTGCAGTAGCGATGGCTGTCGGCGGCGTGGAAGCAAATTTAGGAGGGTAGACGGTGGCGGCGGGGGAAATATCTCGGCGCGATGGATGAGACGGTCGTAGGAGCGGCGCCGGCAAGGAGGACAACGACGGGGATGAAGCAAGAGGACAGGATGCAAGGATCCTAGTCCGAAGCCGTGGATGAGAGAGGTCGGTCTCTTGTAATGGACGATGGTGTCGGGGTATCAGCTCCGGCATGGTGGAGGAGGACGGCGGTGGATGGGGTGGCGGACGGAGGAGGCTAGGGTGGAGAGGGTGTTTTGGGCCCGCGGAGTACGAATGGGGAAATGGAGGGAGAGAGCAAGGGGGAACCATGTCTTCAGGACACGCTTGTCTCAAATGAGAGGAAATTTACAAACTTAGCCCTCGTTTAAAATTTCCTACATCACAGCAATATTAGTCGGTTCGGGATAGGACGGTAATCTCGCATACACCGAATATTTGCCGACGGAGATTTCGCCCGAGGAGAGTTTGTTTTGGCGCCCATCGTGTATGAATCCAGGTGAGAGGCGATTCCGGCCGAGGAGACACTGTGTTTTGGCGCCCACCGTGTATGAATCCGGGTGAGAGGCGGTTATGTCACATTTGAGTGAAATTACAAACCTGCCCCTATCAAGACCTATTGAAATCGAGCCGACATGTGTTGCATGTAAGGGATAGGCAGTAATTTCCATCTCCCATATTTTGGTTTCGGGCGGTTACTGCGAGTTTGGCTGCTTCGTTCAATTTTTTGAGAAAAAGCTTGCACGTTTATTGTGCCAACTCAATTCCAATCCATTTTGGATTCTATTTTTGTTCGGGCAGGATCCATTTTCGATTGGAATAAAATTCTATATACATCATTTATATATATATACTTTCAAAAGCACAACAAAGAATACTGCTCCTTTATATATATAATATGATTTACAAATACAATGATCTCAAAATCATAAGGTTGGATTCAAAAAATTAAACCAAATTATGTTCTACTAAAATGTATGGATCAGTAATATCTACATATTAAATAACATAGATGCGCGTGAATTCATATGAGTATGCATGTTTGATAGATCAATTTTGGTTCGGGTATGAATTACATGTATCATCATCTCGAATTCAAATATTTGAATCCCTTTTATGTTGACATTTTCTATACACGCAACTAAATATTTGAATCTCCTTTCACGCCCATCTCTCTCGCGTGCTCCTTCATGTAGCTATCACTCTCTTTTCTCCAGCGCACCCGCACGCTCACTTCATGTTTCTCCTATTTTCGCAAACATGGTCTCATGACGTCTCCCTTGAGAAGTGTCACACTCTCCCTATCATTATACATTACACGGTTTTCATTATCTCTCACATCTCTATCGTTCTCTGGTATCACCAGGTACCTGAGCTTCGTTTTTCACCACCACACACACACTCCCACTCGTATTTCACTTTTTCTTTCTCTCTAGGGTTCTCTCATGCACCCTATATCTTTCTAGATATGACTCCTACCACTAAAATTACTCTCTTGCATACACACAACGTTTGTTGAGGTCTCCTTTCCGTCTTCATCTCAGTTATAAAACTGACATTATTCATTTGTTTACCGATCAGACAAACTCTCCCCCCTTTCTTTCTCTCTCGCACACACACAACTCCTGCTTCCACTCCCCCTCCCGACTACCGTCTCTCTCTCTCTCTCTCTCTCTCTCTCTCTCTCTCTCTCTCTCACACACACACACACACACACACACACACACAAAACTCTTGCTTTCGCACCCCCGACTCGTATTTCTCTCACAAACATTGATCGACTAGCCTCCGGATAGGTTTATACATCCGCACACTCTTGCTTCCACTATCTCTTACATGTCTCTCTCGCGCTCCTTGTATCTATGTAGATTTTTCGTCCCTTCTTGAAACACGCCCTCTCAATCATGCACACACACACACACACTATCGCCACATTTTATGGTGATACCTCTCACTCACACACTCTTTGTGTCTTTTTCACACACGCACTCCGTCCTCCTCCTCTCCCCCTCTCTCTCACACACACACCACACACACACACACACATGGCCTTTTTGCAACAATATACCACTTCTCGAATCTTGAAACCAACCACATTCCTCCCTTATCTCATCAAAACCGCCAACGGAATATATTTTGAGTGAAACATAACATATTTTTAGTGATATACATATTTCAAAACTACTCTTTTATATCAAATCGGTGAATATGTATTAATCTACTTTGAACGTGTGGCAACGCATTGGCACATTGCTAGTTATTACTACTGTATAATTTTTTGGACACCACACAAATGGTGGAGTACATATACGAAGAGAAGAGGCGCGCGCACGCAGTCGGTCTCTCGTTGTCTCGCACACATAGAGTTACGTAAAGGCACCGTATACAAATAAACCCTAAAACCCTAGGTGGACAATTGTTGCATGCGCGGGTACCGGGTACATGGTGGAGTGCACCTTTGTAGGAATAGTGGCTCGCGTGATAATTTGATCCGTAGGAGTTGATGGTCGGGACCACAGGTGAACGACCTAGAGGCGGTGGCTCGCCATTCGCCACTGATCGAGTAGCCACGTTTAAAATATCATTTTTTACCGGGGTAAGAGTCCCCATTTTCAACGGCACGTTATAAGTACTAGTTGTTAGAACGATTGGCATGGAGCAAAAATGGAATTCATAACTACTACCTCTGTCCTGGTTTACTAGTCCCCATCGTATTTTGGGTCAAAGTTTGTCCACGAACTTTACTTGTAAAATGTGAATGGAAAATGAGATTTTGTTGTACCCAAACAAAAAAGGACTGGAGGGAGTGATTGCTCTAACATGGACGCGACCTCTCATAGTGCAGGCATTGAACCGGTGCGCTGGCCAAGAAGGCCCCACTCGCTGCAGACCAGGCTGAACACGCCTCCTCGCCGCATGCAACCAGCTTCAGACTGCCCCACCTGCCTCCATTGAATCCGCGCGTGTACCGGCAACACGTCCTTCCGCGAGCCGGACGACATTTTAGAACACAACGCCAGTTGGCTTCTCTCGTCTGCCCACTATTTAAATGAGGTCAGACGCCTGGCAAGAACCGCACCACACTGCCCCTACCCATATCCTCCTTGCACCATTTTCTCCACACTATCCATAGCATCCGGTGAGTAGGAGATGAGTCCTCCAGCATAAAAGTCGGCTGGGTGCCCCGACGAGCGAGGCAACTTGCGGCCCCGCCTCCCTCCCTGCCCCAGACCGTCAGTACCATGGGCGAGGCTGCAGGCGGGCAAGCAAAGGAGCAAGCCGCCGCTCCAAGCTGGCCCCTGGTGCATCAACTCGACGCTCCAAGCCTGCTCGCGGAGGAGTGGCCAGTTGATGCACGCTGGCACACGGGGGACTACGGCGTCCAGTGCGCCATGGTTGGCCACGTCAGCCGATGCAAACCTTGGCGGAACCGCAGCATGCTGGTGGAGGTGGCCAACAAGTCTGCGGCCACCGCCGACACGGAGGAATAGTAGACTGCTACTTCTTGAGCTTGTGTTGGTTTTTCCCTTGAAGAGGGAAGGGTGATGCAGCAAAGTAGAGATAAGTATTTCCCTCAGTTTGAGAACCAAGGGATCAATCCAGTAGGAGACAACGCACAAGTCACCGAATACCTACACAAACAATCAAACAACTTGCACCCAGCGCGATAAAGGGGTTGTCAATCCCTTCACGGTTACTTGCAAAAGTGAGATCTGATAGAGATAGATAAACGATAAAGTAAATATTTTTGGTATTTTTGGTTTATAGATCGGAAAAAAAGATTGCAAAAAGAATAAATCGGAAACTAATATTGTAGATCAGAAACTTATATGATGGAGAATATACCCGGTGGGCATAGCTTTCACTAGACGCTTCTCTCAAGATAGCAAATAATACGGTGGGTGAACAAATTACTGCCGAGCAATTGATAGAAAAGCGCAAAGTTATGATGATATCTAAGGCAATGATCATGAATATAGGCATCACGTCTGTGTCAAGTAAACCAAAACGATTTTGCATCTACTACTATTACTCCACATATCGACCGCTATCCAGCATGCATCTAGAGTATTAAGTTCATAAAGAACGGAGTAATGCATTAAGTAAGATGTCATGATGTAGAGGAATTAACTCAAGCAATATGATGAAAACCCCATATTTTTATCCTCGATGGCAACAATACAATACGTCCCTTGCTTCCTCTACTGTCACTGGGAAAGGTCGCCACAAGATTAAACCCAAAGCTAAGCACTTCTCCCATTGCACGAAAAACCAATCTAGTTGGCCAAACCAAACCGGTAGTTCAAAGAGAATTACAAAGATATTAAATCATGCATAAAAGAATTCATAGAAGATTCAAATAATATTCATAGATAAGCTGATCATAAATCCATAATTCATCGGATCTCAGCAAACACACCGCAAAAAAGTATTCCAACGAATAGATCTTCAAGAACATCGAGGAGAACATGGTATTGAGAATCAAAGAGAAAGAAGAAGCCATCTAGGTACTAGCTATGGACCCATAGGTCTGTGGTAAACTACTCACGCTTCATCAGTAGGGCAATAGAGTTGATATAGAAGCCCTCCATGATCGAATCCCCCTTCGGCAGGGTGTCGAAAAAGGTCCCTAGATGGGATCTCACGGGTACATAAGGTTGCAGTGGTGGAAATGTGTTTTCGTGGATGCCTCAGGTGGTTTGGGTATATATGGGAATATATAGGCAAAAGAATTATTTCAGGAGGTGCACCAGGGGCCCACAAGGGTGGGGGGCGCGCCCTACCCCCTGGGCGTGCCCTCCGTCCTTATGGCCGCCTCGTGGCTCCTCCAACTTCATCTCCAAGTCTCCTGGTTGTCTTTTGGTCCAAGAAAAATCATCGCGAAGGTTTTATTCCATTTGGACTCCGTTTGGTATTCCTTTTTTGCGAAACTGAAAAACAGGGGAAACAGGAACTCGCACTGGGCTCTAGGTTAATAGGTTAGTCCAAAAAATAATATAAAATATCATATTAATGCATATAAAACATCCAAAACATATAATAGAATAGCATGGAACAATAAAAAATTATAGATACGCTGGAGACGTATCAAGCATCCCCAAGCTTAATTCCTGCTCATCCTCGAGTAGGTAAATGATAAAAGCAGAATTTTTGATGTGGAATGCTACCTAACATACTTATCCATGCAATTTTCTTTATTGTGGCATGAATGTTCAGGTCTGTATGATTCAAAACAAAAGTTTAATATTGACATAAAAACAATAATACTTCAAGCATACAAACAAGGCAATTATGTCTTCTCAAAATAACATGGACAAAGAAAGCTTATCCCTACAAAATCATATAGGCTGGCTATGCTCCGTCTTCATCACACAAAATATTCAAATCATGCACAACCCCGATGACAAGCCAAGCAATTATTTCATACTTTTGATGTTCTCAAACTTTTTCAACTTTCACGCAATACATGAGCGTGAGCCATGGACATAGCACTATAGGTGGAATAGAAGGTGGTTGTGGAGAAGATAAAAAGAAGGAGATAGTCTCACATCAACTAGGCGTGTCAACGGGCTATGGATATGCCCATCAATAGATATCAATGTGAGTGAGTAGGGTTTGCCATGCAACGGATGCACTAGAGCTATAAGTTTATGAAAGCTCAAAAGAAAACTAAGTGGGTGTGCATCCAGCTCGCTTGCTCACGAAGACCTAGGGCAATTTGAGGAAGCCCATCATTGTAATATACAAGACAAGTTCTATAATGAAAAGTTCCCACTAGTATATGAAAGTGACAATATAGGAGACTCTCTATCATGAAGATCATGGTGCTGCTTGGAAGCACAAGTGTGGTAAAAGGATAGTAACATTGTCCCTTCTCTCTTTTCTCTCATTTGTTTATTTGGGCCTTCTCTCATTTTTTTGGCCTCTTTTTTTCGTCTGGAGTCTCATCCCGACTTGTGGGGGAATCATAGTCTCCATCATCCTTTCCTCACATGGGACAATGCTCTAATAATGAAGATCATCACACTTTTATTTACTTACAACTCAAGAATTACAACTCGATACTTAGAACAAAATATGACTCTATATGAATGCCTCCGGCGGTGTACCGGGATGTGCAATGAGTCAAGAGTGATATGTATGACAGAATTATGAACGGTGGATTTGCCACAAATACGATGTCAACTACATGATCATGCAAAGCAATATGACAATGATGAAGCGTGTCATAATAAACGGAACGGTGTAAAGTTGCATGGCAATATATCTCGGAATGGCTATGGAAATGCCATAATAAGTAGGTATGGTGGCTGTTTTGAGGAAGGTATATGGTGGGTTTATGGTACCGGCGAAAGTTGCGCGGTACTAGAGAGGCTAGCAATGGCGGAAGGGTGAGAGTGGGTATAATCCATGGACTCAACATTAGTCATAAAAACACACATACTTATTGTAAAAATCTATTAGTTATCAAAACGAAGTACTACGCGCATGCTCCTAGGGGGATAGATTGGTAGGAAAATACCATCGCTCGTCCCCGACCGCCACTCATAAGGAAGACAATCAATAAATAAATCATGCTCCGACTTCATCACATAACAGTTCACCATACGTGCATGCTACGGGAATCACAAACTTTAACACAAGTATTTCTCAAGTCCACAATTACTCACTAGCATGACTCTAATATCGCCATCTTCATATCTCAAGACAATCATAATAAGGAATCAAACTTCTCATAGTATTCAATTCACTTTATATGAAAGTTTTTATTATATCCCTCTTGGATGCCTATCATATTAGGACTAAATTTATCGGGACATCTGTGCCCCTGGTTCCTTAGCCATACTCATTCATCCCCACGCTCTTAACTTTTGCTCACTTTTCCCCACTCCTTTGCCCGAAACCCTCAGAACTGGTCACAAACGGTGGATGTCGTCAGGTCAGTGCTTTGACCATTAACTCTGACGAGCGGAGCCGCGCTGACTGTGTCGCCCGTTGGACTTGATGAGTGGGGTCGCGTCGGACGGTGCCGCTGTTCGCCCATTGGGCCATGGTTAGACTGTTGGGCCGTGCGCGCGCTGCAACACCAGAAGCTTGTTATGCATGCACGACATGTCTAGCTAGCCTGCTATGCATGCACGTAGCTAGCCTACCTGCATGCACTGCTGCCCGCCGCCATGATGCACTGACCGACCTCTTTTTCACGCGAGCCGCCACGGACGCAGGGACGGTTGCTGCCGCTAGTTCGTCTCATCTCCCACGCATGTCTCCTCGATGTAGATCATTGTTTCACACTTTTTCGATCCACTCGTATCTATTCAACGTGGCAATTAAAGTGGCATATCGATCGATCGACGCGGCTCGTTCGAATGTAAGCGCGGCCGATGCCACTCCCCTTCTCTTCCCCTTTCCCTATTTAAACCACCACCCCTCCACCAATTCTTCACACATCCATTTGCGCCGCCCCCTTCTCTTCTTCACCCAAACCCAGAGCACTCTCAAAGCGAGGCGAGGATGCAGTACAACAGCCCCACCTCTCCCATCGACCGTGCCGGAGAGACGGTATCCGGCCGGCGTCATCGTGGAGAGGACGCTCCGCGTGTGGGAGTTCTCACGCCTGAGGGGTGCAAGGGGGTTTGCCCAGTGGTTCCTCAGTGCGTGCTTCGCCCACCTCCCAGCGGGCTCGCCGGTGATGTTCCGACTGGAGGAAGTGCATCCAAACTCCAGGACTCCGCCGATAGGGCTCACCGTCACCTTCACCAACAGATTTGATGCGTACTACCTCCTCGACAAGGTGTTTTGGTGTGGATGTGAATTCATCGCATTCACAACCCACAACATCTTCACAAACTTCGACTGCATCTTCCCCACCCGTGATGGTATGCACATCCTCCTCTACTACATCGGCGAGGACGACATGGAGAGGAGGAGCAGTGAAGAGGAGGCGCAGTGAAGATGGTGGTGAAGGCCTGGTCTCGTGAGCTTGTCTTGCCCTAGGGTGTTATGGATTTTTATCTTTTATATATTTCTATCTTAATTATGTCGTTGGTTGTACCGTGAACTTTTTATCTCTACCGTGTTATTCCCTAATAACTATGTTATGCTTGCTACCCTTATTTGATATGTCGTTGGTTATCTCTATTTTGCTTGCTATTTCTATCTTATTTGACGTGAGATATCGCTAGATGGATATGGTGCCATACACGAGCCCTTCTGCTAAATCAATCAATGAAAGGGTATCCCTCAATGAAAACCAGCAAGTTTTGGGGTAGCCTGTCGGGGCGGACGGCGTCCCCCGCGAGCACCTATGGGGCCGGAGCCCCTTTCGTTGTCCGGTGAGGGGGGCGGAGGGAGCACGGAGAGTAGATCGAGGCGAGCACATGGGCGGTTTACCCAGGTTCGGGCCGCGATGGACGCGTAAAACCCTACTCCTGCTTGGTTGTATTGACTGGGGAGCTCGGGAGCTTGGAGAGCTAGCTACACCGAGCGTATGGCTGTCTGGATTCCGAGTCTCCGAACCCCCGAACCTCCGAACCTCCGAACCTCCGAACCTCCGAACCTCCTCTACGTTGCACACGGGCCTCCTTTTATAGCGCAAAGGGGTCACCGACAGGTGTCAACGTAAGAGAAAGGGGTAAAAGTGTAAAAGGGGTGGAAGTTGTAACAGTGCGGGAACAGTGGCGCTACAGTGCGGCATAGTGTTATCATACCTACTTCTGACGGTAGGGGACAAGGGCATTAAATGCCTGTCACGGTCGCCTGGACAGCACCGAGGCGGACCGTTAGGTGCGCCACCGCTCGCCACGGTAGTGGCTGCATGCCACCGCATACCCCAGGCTGCGCGGTGCCCCGCCACGTGCCCTTGGGGGAAGCCCCGGAGCGACGCGTGGGCGGGCGAGCTGGAGCGCAGTCCTGAGGTGGCGATTTGCCGCGGCAAGTGGCTTGCCGCGGGGGTCGTCTTCCTGTGCCTGATAGCTTGCCGGCTATCAGGCCTTGCCGGGGCGCATGGCGCGCCGTGGCGGGCTTCTCTTGTGGTGCCTGGGTTCGGCCTTCCCGACAAGCTCCTCTTGCCGGGGTCTTGTCTTCTTGGCCCGGCAAGCTCCTCTTGCCGGGGGCCTTGTCTTGAATGCTTGGTCTTCTCTTGGCGCTTCCTGGGCGGGCCCCGCCGCAGGGTGCTACAACTGCCCGTGCACAAGTCTGGGGTACTAAGGTACCCCTACTTTAGTACACCGACAGGAGCCCCCGGGCCTGGGCCACACACGGTGCCGAGCGTCGTTGGGCCAGGCCCTAACAGTGCACGGGCACGCGTGGCCTTGGTCGCGCTGCTGCTTAACTCCGCATCCGTCGCACCTTCCCCAGGCGGCGCGCTCTTATCGCGGCGTCGTGGGGGCGAAACGCCCGTTCCCTCTTTAAGTGGAGGGAGGTGCGGAGGCGCGGCTCGATAAATGAACGGGGGTGAGGCGCGGCTTTCAAGGCGTCCGTTCCCCATAATCACGGGATGGGGAGAGGTCGTCCCACCCGTCGCCTCGGTTCTGCGCGCCCACCACGCGGTCCTCATGCACTCGGAGTCGCGGCGGCGGAGGCAGGGAGTCGGGCCGGCGCGGGTCGATGCAGTGGGTCGGCCCCAGTCGCCTGCCCTTCCTCCGCTTCTATTGGAGGAGCGAGGCGGCCGCGGTCCCACTCCGCCCCTTTATAAGGAGCGAAAGGGGGCGACGGAAATCCGCACTCCATCTCCTTCCTCCTTCTGCTTCTGGTTTCCTTCCCCCATCTGTGATGGAGGGGGGGGGAACCCTGGTTCTTCTTCGGTTGCCGCGAGGGTGTCTGCTAGGCAACGCGCCCCTCCTCCCCTTGCGCCCGCGGCGGCGGAGCCGGTCGTCAGGGGAAGAGGGAGAGGGCGAGGTCGCGGACGAGGTCGTGGACGGGGCCGAGGCGCTCGGGGCGGACGGATCGGTGCGCCGTCCTTGCCTCCGCCAGCGGCTCCGTTCCTTCCCGCGGTCCATCTCGGGGACGACCCCCGTGAGTTCATTATCAGGCTGCGCCGGGCGCCTCGTCGCCGCCTCCGGCTTCCCGCTCCATTCGCGAACGTGTTGGAGGTGGAGCAGCCTGAGACGCTAAACCTGCGCATGAGGGGCTGCGGGATCAGTGGGACGCGAGTCCACGTCGAGTCCCGAGCCCCCGGCGTGGTGTGTCTGGGCCGCGGGTGGAAGACGTTCGCCCGGATCCACAGCTTGACGGAGGGGTTCACCCTCCACTTTAAGCTAGTGGGGGAGGACCTCCTCTCCGTCAAGGCCTTCTGGGGCTTCGGCATCCGGGCCCGGTGCTGCGAAGATAGCTCCTCCGACAGCGAAGGCTCCTCCTCGAGCGAGAGTGACGAGGAGGGGAGCGACAGCGACGACGAGGGGAGCAGCCGCCGGGATGACGGGTCCGACTAGGCGTCGGTCGCAGCTCCGTGTGGCACCGGCGGCCCCATCGTCCGCGCCGGGCTCCGTGAACTCCCCGGGGTCGTCTCCTTGGGCGGCTGGCGTAGGGGGGCTGCTGAGGAGGACAGAGGGCGGACGTCGAAGGCCGCGAAGTCGGAGTACGGGCCGACTTCGACAGCTGGCTGACGCTCCGGTGCCTCGTGTTCCAGATGCGCCCCAGACGCCGTCATCACCCTTGCTCTCGGTGACGACCACCGGGGTCTTCTCTTCGGCCCGGCAAGCTCCTCTTGCCGGGGGCTTGATCTCCTCGGGCGGCCGGAGTGGCGAGGCTGGGGAAGAGGAAGAGGCTGGCGGCAAGGCCGCTGCCTCATCTTCCAGCTCTGCCTCCGGCGCCTCCGTCTTCTTCAGCCTCCGGAGACCCCCGGGCGGAGCCCCCGGACCTTCTCTTGGTGCCTTCTGCCACCCGTAGCTCGCCTAGGTGCCCCTTTCGCCCTCTTCGCCTACTTGCCCTACCTCCTGAGGAGAGAGACAAGAAAGGGATTACGGGCACCTTATCTCTTTTCAGCTTGTAAGCCTTCGGGCCTTAGTTGCGTTTAAGCCTTGTAATCCCTTCTTTCATGTTTTTCATTCTCTCTGAACTGTACCTGAGTGGAATGTTTTTAATGAAAAGGGGATGTTTGCCGGATCATTTGTCTCGCGGGTGGAAACCGCGGTAAGGAACGAATCCTTTACATCGTTAAGATAGACAGTTTCTCGCCCGGCAACAGGCCCAGCTGCTCCCCCGCACTGCTCGACCTTTCTCGCGCCCTTGGCGGAGGCGGGGAGCAGGCGGGTTCCGGCCCCTCGCTTCCCTCCCCCTTGCTGCCGCGGCTGCTATCGAAACGGGCCCCAGGAACGCGCTCTGGGGCTTGCCGCTAAGAGAGCACGGTAGCTTTTCAGGAGGAAAGGAGGCTTTCAAATTCCACAGTTCATAAGAGAATGCATGATGAGGGATGCAAAAACTTATCTGAGGTTGCAGCCCCCGGCGACTCTGGCTCGCCGGGGCGTAGGTGTTGGCTCGTCCTTCTCCTCTTCCTTGTCCTTGAGCGGCCCGGCAAGGACATTCAATTCCTGCGAGCCAAAGGGAAAGGACGGGAAAAAGACGCGGACTCGACCTCTAAGTTAGGGGTTAGCGACAGTTAGGAACTGACAACCCTAACCAAGGACGAGACTCTGACTCAGCATGCATGCTAAAATCTAGGGCGCCAGCGCTTCTTTATCTTCGGCCAGGGGCTTCGCCTGGCTTTGTACGAGGGCTTACATGCAACATCGGCAAGGCCTGCACAAACCGGTGGTTGCCGGAGCGGATCACGGCAACCGCGCCTTATGGGCGAAACTTGCGAAGATGCTCTATGTTCCCAGGAGTTGCTCACTGGTAGGCCCTCTTCGGTCTTGAGGCGGACAGCGCCGGGCCTCGCGACTCGTCTCACCCGATAAGGGCCTTCCTGCTTCGGCGTCGACTTGTTATAATTCTTGGCCGACTGAACGTGCCTAAGAACAAGGTCGCCTAACAGGGCAACTTTACCTGATGCCAGGGGCTTCGCCTGGCTTTGTACAAGGGGTTACATGCAGCAGCGGCAAGGCCTGTACAAACCGATGGTTGCCGGAGCGGATCACGGCAACCGCGCCTTATGGGCGAAACTTGCGAAGATGCTCTATATTCCCAGGAGTTGCTCACTGGTAGGCCCTCTTCGGTCTTGAGGCGGACAGCGCCGGGCCTCGCGACTCGTTTCACCCGACAAGGGCCTTCCTGCTTCGGCGTCGACTTGTTATAATTCTTGGCCGACTGAACGTGCCTAAGAACAAGGTCGCCTAACAGGGCAACTTTATCTGGTGCCAGGGGCTTCGCCTGGCTTTGTACAAGGGGTTACATGCAACAGCGGCAAGGCCTGTACAAACCGATGGTTGCCGGAGCGGGTCACGGCAACCGCGCCTTATGGGTGAAACTTGCGAAGATGCTCTATGTTCCAGGAGTTGCTCACTGGTACGCCTTCTTCGGTCTCGAGGCGGACAGCGCCAGGCCTCGTGACTTGTCTCACCCGATAAGGTCCTTCCCACTTTGGCGTCAACTTGTTGGAATTCTTGGCCGACTGAGTGCGCCGAAGAACAAGGTCGCCCTCTTCGAGACTCCTGGCCTTGACCTTGCGGCTATGGTAGCGACGCAAGGCTTGCTGGTATCGAGCAGCTCGTACCGCAGCCTGGAGACGTCCTTCCTCAAGGAGCAGCGCGTCATCTTGGCGCAACCGCTCTTGCTCGAGCTCGTCATAAGCGAGCACCTGAGGAGATCCGTATACGAGTTCCGTGGGGATAACTGCTTCCGCTCCATAGACTAGAGCAAAGGGTGTCTGTCCGGTGGCTCGACTCGGTGTCGTTCTGATTGACCAAAGAGCCGCCGGCAGCTCCTCAATCCAATTTCTTCCGCACTTGTGCAGCCTGTCGAAGGTCCTGGTCTTGAGTCCGCGCAGCACTTCAGCGTTGGCCCTTTCTGCTTGACCGTTGCTCCTGGGGTGAGCAACCGAAGCGAAACAGACCTTGGCGCCGAGATCCTGGGCGTATTGCATGAAGGCGCGACTTGTGAATTGTGTCCCGTTGTCGGTGATGATTCTGTTGGGGATTCCGAAATGGCAGACGATCGACCGGAAGAACTTGACTGCTGACTGCGCGGTCACCTTCCTCACTGGCTCCACTTCTGGCCACTTCGTGAACTTGTCGATTGCAACGTACAAGTACTCGAAGCCCCCGACGGCTCGGGGAAAAGGGCCGAGGATATCGAGCCCCCAGACCGAGAAGGGCCAGGATAAAGGGATTGTTTGGAGAGCTTGAGCTGGCTGATGAATCTGTTTTGCATGGAACTGGCACGCTTCACACTTGGTTACTAGTGCAGTTGCATCTTGGAAAGCTTCTTGCCAGAAGAACCCTTGCCGGAAGGCTTTCCCGACAAGTGCTCTTGCGCCAATGTGATGGCCGCATATGCCTCCGTGTATCTCTGCCAACAGCTTCTGTCCGTCTTCCCTGGAGATGCACTTTAATCTGACACCGTTGAGTCTCCTTCTGTACAGCTCGTTGTCCACGAACTGGTACATACTTGACTGCCTGGTGATCTTCTCCATCTCTTCTGGGTCGTCGGGAAGTTCTCCAGTTTGCAGAAAACGGACGATCTGCTGCGCCCATGCCGGAGCCCGGGGCTCGACGGCAAGGACTAAAGGCATGAAAGCCGCTGCGGGGACCCCGGCTTCTACGGCAAGAACCTCTGGTTCCGCCGGAGCCGGTGATCCCCCGGCAAGCTTGCCGGGGCAAAGCTTGTCGGGAACCCCCGCTTCAACTGGACAGATCCTCGGATCCGCAGGAGCGGACTGTTCCTCAGCGTTCAGACTGCTGATCTGCTTGCCGGAGCAAGGCTTATCGGGGACACCTGCTTCGACTGGACGGATCCTGGGATCCGCAGGAGCGGGCTGTCCCCCGGCGCTCTGGTTGTTGATCTTGGGGACCTTGGCGGCGGTCTCAGAAAGGTTCGCCTGCAAGTAGTCGCCGGAGACCAACTTCCTTTTCTTGGACTGCCCAACTGATGGTGTAACGGATGGTTGAGTCAGCTTGAGTAAGAAGGTCCCTGGTTCCACAGGTAACTTCAACGAAGCACACTTCGAAAGGCCGTCTGCTATCTCATTCTGAGCTCTCGGGACGTGCTCCATTTGCAACCCTTCAAAGTGTTCTTCCAGCTTCCTCACTTCATCTACATAAGCTTCCATCAGAGGGCTCTGGTAGCTCTTGTTGACTTGCCGGACCACCAGCTGAGAATCTCCCCGCACAATCAGCTTTCTGATCCCAAGTTCGGCCGCAATCCTGAGGCCGGCGAGCAAGCCTTCATACTCAGCAGTATTGTTGGTTGCTTGCTCTCTTGGGAAGTGCATCTGGATAACATACTTGAGGTGCTCTCCGGTGGGCGCGATGAGTACCACGCCAGCACCGGCGCCTTGCAGCGAGAAGGCACCATCGAAGTACATTACCCACTCGCTTGTTGCTTCTTGTACGGGCGCGCTTGTTTCTTGGGCTTCTCCATCTGGCGTCGGGGTCCACTCAGCTATGAATTCTGCCAAAGCTCGGCTCTGTATGGTTGAAGTACTTTCAAACTTGAGTCCAAAGCTCGACAGCTCCAGTGCCCACTCGACGATCCTGCCTGTTGCCTCGGGATTGTGCAATATCCTCTTCAGCGGAAAGCGAGTGACTACTGTTATCTCATGTGCTTGGAAGTAATGGCGCAGCTTTCTCGAGGCCATGAGGAGGCCGAAAAGCAACTTCTGCACCCCAGAGTATCTTGACCTAGCCCCCTGCAAGAGGGAACTCACAAAATACACCGGGCGCTGCACCATCTTCTTCCGCGCTCCATCCTGTTCCTGCGCAGGGTTGTCCTTGTCGGGGCCAGAGCTTGCCGGAGCAGCCCCCCGCTTGTCGCTGGATTCGCTTGCAGGTGGTATAGACTCCTCGTCGGCCTCCCTCTCCGCCACTAACGCAGCACTAACCACCTGGTTGGTTGCCGCTAGGTATAGCAACAACTTCTCCTGTGGTCTAGGTGCGACAAGTATTGGAGTGGAGGATAGGTACCTTTTCAAATCTTGCAGCGCCGCCTCCGCTTCTGGAGTCCACTGCATGGGGCCTGCCTTCTTCAAGATTTTAAAGAAGGGCAGGGCGCGTTCTGCAGACCTTGAAATGAACCGACTGAGGGCGGCCACACAACCTGCAAGCTTTCTGACGTCCTTGACGCGCTCCGGGGCTTCGATCTGCTCGATGGCTTTGATCTTGTCGGGATTAGCTTCAATCCCCCTCTGTGACACAAAGAACCCGAGAAGCTTGCCGGAGGGGACTCCGAAAACACACTTCTCGGGGTTCAGCTTGAGCTGTATCTTGCGCAGGTTCTGAAATGTCTCTTCCAGATCTTGGACCAGGGTTTCCTTGCTCCTGCTCTTCACCACGATGTCATCCATGTAGGCCTCCACGTTCCTATGGATCTGTGGTTCGAAAGCAGTGTGCACTACCCTTGCAAACGTTGATCCCGCATTCTTCAGTCCAAACGGCATGCGTATGAAGCAATAGGTGCCGCACGGAGTGATAAATGCGGTCTTCTCTTCATCTTCTTTGGCCATAAAGACTTGGTGGTAGCCTGAATATGCATCAAGAAAAGAGAGTAGCTCACATCCGGCAGTGGAGTCAACAATCTGGTCAATGCGCGGCAAGGGAAATGGATCCTTGGGACATGCTTTATTCACATCGGTGAAGTCTATGCACAGTCTCCACTTCCCATTGGCTTTGCGCACGACGACCGGATTGGCCAGCCACGTTGGATGGATCACACCTCTCACTAGGCCTGCTGCCTCTAGCTTCTTGATCTCTTCGCTGATGAATTCTTGGCGCTCCACGGCTTGCTTTCTCACTTTCTGCTTGACGGGTCGCGCGTGAGGACAGACAGCGAGCTTGTGCTCAATCACCCTCCTGGGAACACCGGGGATGTCGGACGGTTGCCATGCAAACACGTCGACATTCGCCCGCAGGAAGGCAACGAGCGCGCTTTCCTATTTGCTGTCAAGCGTGGCACTGATGGTGAAGGTACCGCCAGTGCCGTCCTCCTTGGCGGACACCTTCTTGGTTGCCGGAGGAGCGATCATTCCCTTCTTGTACTTGCCGGTGGAGCTCGATGGAACGTCCTCGACGGCGGCGCAGCACTCCGAAGAGGTGCGGTTGCCGGAGTGGGCCCCAGAGCACTTACCGGGCTTGGTCCTTGCCTTCTTCCCCCCGGGGGCTTCAGCGGCAAGTGTGTCCTTCTCTGCCGCGGCTGCTACATCCCGGTAGATCTTGTCGGCGCAGATAAGCGCGTCCTTTTTGTCGCCATGGACAGTGATGACGCTTATCGGCCCCGGCATCTTGAGTACGTTGTAGGCGTGGTGGGAAGCTGCCATGAACTTGGCGAGAGCGGGACGGCCGAGGATCCCATTGTATGGTAACGGGATATCAGCGACGTCGAACGTGATGCGCTCAGTCCTGAAGTTGAGCTCGCCGCCGAAGGTCACAGGCAGAGTAATCTTCCCCTTGGGCTTGCTCCTCCCCGGGTTGATTCCTTGGAAAGATCCGGTCTCTTCGAGCTCGCCGTCTGGGATCTGGAGTTTCTTGATCACAGCGGAGGAGATCAAGTTCAGCCCGGCCCCGCCGTCTACCAACATTTTGGTGACCTTGAGGTTGCGGATGGTGGGTGAGACCAGCATCGGCAAGCACCCGACCGCGGTTGTGCGGTCAGGGTGATCCTCAAGATCGAAAATGATGGGCGTGCTGGACCATTTGAGGAGCCTGCGCGACTCCACGGGCGGCTCTGCTGCATTCACCTCTCGCGCCCACCGCTTAAGCTGGCGGTGGGAGGTGTGCAGAGAGGCGCCGCCGTCAACGCATAGGACCTCCGTGGCCTTCTGGAACTCCTGCTCGCTGTTATCTTCGTCTTCCACGTCTTCGTCGTCGCCTTCTTCATCCTCGTCGCGGCCCCGGGGAGGCCGATCGCCTTGCCGCTGCTTGGCCTTGCCGCGGCGTCCTCCCCGGCCGATGGGCGGCCGCTTCTTGCTTGGTTCGCCACCTCCACCCTGGGCCTTCCCCTTGTCGCGCCTCTCGTACTCAGCCTTCTGCTGCACGACGAGGTACTCGACGCTTTTGCAGTTGGAGAGATCGTGGCCCTTGGTGCGGTGGATCTTGCAGTATTGCTTGTCGGAGCCGTCCTGCTTGTCGGCTGCCGCCACGGGGGCAGGCTCCTTGCCGGAGCCGCCAGCCTGCGTTTGCTTGGCGGGAGCCTCCTTGCCGGACTCCTCGACGGCAAGCACCTCTTTCCTGTTCTTCCTCCTATTATTCCGCCGCTGGCTTCTCTTCGCCGGGGCGGTGTCGTCACTGTCGCTTTCTCCTGCGCCAGCATCCTCCCCGGGGAGTTTCCTCCCCTCCTCCGCGCGCGCGCACTTGTCAGCCAGGGCATATAGCTCGCTGACGTCCCGGATCTTGGTCATGGCCATCTCTTCACGCATGCGGCGGTTACGCACGTTCTGGTGGAACGCGCTGATAACCGCGGCAGGGTGAACGTCAGGGATGTTGCGATGCACGCGGCTGAAGCGCTGGATGTACTTGCGCAGGGGTTCTCCTTCCTTCTGGGCTAGGATGTGGAGGTCGCTATCCTGGCCATGAGGTTTGTGGCCGCCTGTGAAGGCGCCAACAAACTGATGGCAAAGATCCGCCCAGGAAGAAATGGAGCCTTCCGGCAAGTGCATAAGCCACGAACGAACGTTCGGCTTAAGCACGAGCGGGAAGTAGTTCGCCAATATCCTCTCGTCGCGCCCCCCGGCAGCTTGTACAGCGATCGTGTAGATGTTGAGAAACTCCGAGGGGTGCGTCCTGCCGTCGTACTTCTCCGGTACGTCGGGCTTGAAGTTCTTCGTGCTGGGCCACCGGACGCGCCGCAGCTCATGGGTGAACGCAGGGCAACCTGCCGCGTACGGTAAGTCACCTGGTTCACCGGGCGCGTGCGCGTCGACAGCGTTCCCAGCCCGCTGGTCTGATTGCCGCCGAGTTTCTCGGCGGCGCTCAATCCTTGTTCGAGCGTCTTCTTGCTGCCGCTCGTCGAGGACTCGGCGCTGGTCCCGGCGGGTCCGCGGGTCTGACGACGCTGTAGAGCCGTCGTCGGCGTTGCTCCAGCGGGGCGGCGTCTTCTGCTTCTGCGCCGGGGAGTGCATGGTGGTTGCACCCTCGGCGGTCTTGTCGCCGTCGGCCTTCGTCTTCTCGACCTGCCGTGGCCGTGAGGCCGCCGGCTGCTGCGGCGTGTCGTTGTTGGCGAAGGCGATCAGGCTCTGGATGGTGGCCCTCCAGCATTCGGCCTTGCCAGCCGCTGGAGGGTAGTCGAGGAGCAGTTGCGCTCTCGCGAGCGCTTCTGCCGGAGTGGAGGGGAGCGGGGGCGAGTGGCGCGAGGAGCGGGATACGCTCGGACTCCTAACAATGTTAGAAAGAGCGGGGTCCCTTCCCGGCGCCTTCGCCTTGCCCGTGTCCGGACGGGGGCCCGGGGCGTCCCGTGAACCTCCAGTTTGCCCTTGGTCCAGCAAGCGGATGCCACCCCCTGTGGCATGGCGCTGCTGGGTCGTCGTTTGTCGGGTCGGATGCGACGCGCCCTCGGAGGCCGAGGCTCGGTCGTCCGCCCTGTTCTTGGATTTGGTGGCGCCGCGAGTGTTCTCGCCGGTGGCCACCCCTCCGACGGCG
This sequence comes from Aegilops umbellulata, assembly GCA_032464435.1. Classification (NCBI taxonomy): domain Eukaryota; kingdom Viridiplantae; phylum Streptophyta; class Magnoliopsida; order Poales; family Poaceae; genus Aegilops; species Aegilops umbellulata. The sequence continues at coordinate 229,072,196 of CP136055.1, read as the reverse complement.
TCTCCCCCGCCCACCGTTGGCTCCGGTAGCGGTGGGAGTGACGCGGACGGGCCCGCGACCTCCGAAGCCTTCTTCTTCGGGGCCATGGTGTTGATGAAGCTAGCGAATTCGGAGAAGCTGACGAAGAGCGCGCCCGTGCGAACGCCGGATCTGATCCGCACAACCTCGACGAACCCCTACCTGGCGCGCCAAAGATGTCGGGGCGGACGGCGTCCCCCGCGAGCACCTATGGGGCCGGAGCCCCTTTCGTTGTCCGGTGAGGGGGGCAGAGGGAGCACGGAGAGCAGATCGAGGCGAGCACACGGGCGGTTTACCCAGGTTCGGGCCGCGATGGACGCGTAAAACCCTACTCCTGCTTGGTTGTATTGACTGGGGAGCTCGGGAGCTTGGAGAGCTAGCTACACCGAGCGTATGGCTGTCTGGATTCCGAGTCTCCGAACCCCCGAACCTCCGAACCTCCGAACCTCCGAACCTCCGAACCTCCTCTACGTTGCACACGGGCCTCCTTTTATAGCGCAAAGGGGTCACCGACAGGTGTCAACGTAAGAGAAAGGGGTAAAAGTGTAAAAGGGGTGGAAGTTGTAACAGTGCGGGAACAGTGGCGCTACAGTGCGGCACAGTGTTATCATACCTACTTCTGACGGTAGGGGACAAGGGCATTAAATGCCCGTCACGGTCGCCTGGACAGCACCGAGGCGGACCGTTAGGTGCGCCACCGCTCGCCACGGTAGTGGCTGCATGCCACCGCATACCCCAGGCTGCGCGGTGCCCCGCCACGTGCCCTTGGGGGAAGCCCCGGAGCGACGCGTGGGCGGGCGAGCTGGAGCGCAGTCCTGAGGTGGCGATTTGCCGCGGCAAGTGGCTTGCCGCGGGGGTCGTCTTCCTGTGCCTGATAGCTTGCCGGCTATCAGGCCTTGCCGGGGCGCATGGCGCGCCGTGGCGGGCTTCTCTTGTGGTGCCTGGGTTCGGCCTTCCCGACAAGCTCCTCTTGCCGGGGTCTTGTCTTCTTTGCCCGGCAAGCTCCTCTTGCCGGGGGCCTTGTCTTGAATGCTTGGTCTTCTCTTGGCGCTTCCTGGGCGGGCCCCGCCGCAGGGTGCTACAACTGCCCGTGCACAAGTCTGGGGTACTAAGGTACCCCTACGGTCAAGGGCATTAAATGCCCGTCACGGTCGCCTGGACAGCACCGAGGCGGACCGTTAGGTGCGCCACCGCTCGCCACGGTAGTGGCTGCATGCCACCGCATACCCCAGGCTGCGCGGTGCCCCGCCACGTGCCCTTGGGGGAAGCCCCGGAGCGACGCGTGGGCGGGCGAGCTGGAGCGCAGTCCTGAGGTGGCGATTTGCCGCGGCAAGTGGCTTGCCGCGGGGGTCGTCTTCCTGTGCCTGATAGCTTGCCGGCTATCAGGCCTTGCCGGGGCGCATGGCGCGCCGTGGCGGGCTTCTCTTGTGGTGCCTGGGTTCGGCCTTCCCGACAAGCTCCTCTTGCCGGGGTCTTGTCTTCTTGGCCCGGCAAGCTCCTCTTGCCGGGGGCCTTGTCTTGAATGCTTGGTCTTCTCTTGGCGCTTCCTGGGCGGGCCCCGCCGCAGGGTGCTACAACTGCCCGTGCACAAGTCTGGGGTACTAAGGTACCCCTACTTTAGTACACCGACATAGCCCATTCGTCTTATTATATTCATGGTGTGTACTTGTGTATGTCAAGTTTAAATGGCCCATTTAGAGTAGGGTCAAGTTTTCGCACGCACGGATAATGGACTAGTTGAAGTGTCAAAAAGGAAACTAAAGCTATAAAATTGAGCCATGTTGATGTTGAAAAGAAGAAGAAAAACTATTTTTTTTTGAATTGTTGGTGGCCCTATTCCGTATATTGTATGAACAAAAACAGGCTAATTTTTGAATAGTTTGTGGCCTATGCTATGGTTTAGGGCACCCTATGTTTTATGTAAGAAGTATGCTATGGTTGATACTTTCTATGTAATGGATGTATGCTTGCTATGTGAGATATCAGCAGATGGATATGGTGCCGTAGCCGAGCCCTAGACATGCTCTCTAGATGGATATGGTGGCTAATGGTGCCACCAGACTTTATTTTAGACATGGTTTCACATGGATATCATGATCTACATAACTAATCTGACATGCTCTTAATAACAAAAACAAAAACAAAAAATCGTATATACAATACTTTTATTGCAACAAAAACATGCTTATAATACCCGCATGTCAAAAAATCAAAGTGTTGTGTCGTAGGCTATATACAGAAGGAAATTGCCACAATATGTACAAACAAATTTGACATGGGCAAGTCCAACAATAAATTGATTTACCATCATGCACTATTTTTGTTCGGCATGGCAATAAAAACATTTACCATGGCAATAATCAAGGAAAAAAATAGAGCCAGCGCGTGCACTATTTTCTAGGACTCTTTTATCTTTGTGGGCCTTCGACACTCAACGCAATGAGATGGCCCAACCAGAGCTTAGTTTCAATTTGGGCCCTAGAACTATGTTTTTTTCTTCTGCGGTCGGTATTGTCTGACGAAACTGAAGAAACTAAAAGTGTACAAAACTGACAAAACTGACAAGATCCACAAATTAAGCAACACAGAGCATAGAGCACATGATCCACAAATTAAGCAATGCGGAGCATAGAGCAAATGATCCACACATTTAAGCAAATCTTAGAGCACATGATCCACAAATTTAACCAAATCCTAGAGCACATGTCACCACACTAATAACATCTCTAACGAGTGATGACCAGCAAGCAAGAAAATCCTAGAGCAACTACACAAAAATAAAAGGGGTAAAATCCTAAAGCTATCAGATTGCCTGCTTGTTCGATTGAATCGTCTGCTTCAAGTTCTTGTTCATCTTCTTTATTTCCCCCTTCAGATCTGCATCCCCAACTGTTAGAGCAGCACTTTCAGAGACCAAATTCGTTGGTGCTGACGGCAGATTGAGCTCCTGGGTTGGGACCCCATTGAATTGAATCCGCTTAACGTAGTCATCCAGCCATTTAAAATGTGTGCATTTCTTCACGATCTGAAACGAAAAAATGAACCCTAAATCCCAGATCAAAAAAGGAATTAAAAGCAAATAGAAAAAGAAACCGTAGAAAAATCATGAGATCTAACCTGACCCTCTAGCTTGCTCTCGCATTTCACAAACTTGCGCCCATAGTTGCCATTCTTGACCTCCTTCGAAGTCAACCATATCAGTGGTGCGTTGCGTGGGCAGAGGACATCGCTCCGTGGGAAGTGGACCATACTGGGTCCATGAGGGGCGGGAGGCTGAAGTGGAGCTCGAGATATCGCCCAAAGTCAGAAGAAGCAGAGGAGTGGCTCCTCCCATCCCCGGAGAAGAAAAAGCAAAGAAGGAGTGGCTACTCTCATCGCTATAGAATAAGCAGCAGAAGAAAGGGGAGGCACAACGAACAAGTCTTGCGGATCGCCCCACGATCCAACGATGCGGAGCCGTCCATGTGATCCAACGGCGCGGAGCCTGCACGCAGCCTGCCCTCGGAATTCCTTCTAGAAGACCACATCTGAGGGTTGTCCCTTGGGGCTAGGGTATGATCGGACAGCTGACGTTCGGAACTAGGGTTAGGAGAAACCCCGCGGGGTTTAGAGGGGGTTTGAGCTGGTCAACGGGGTTTCAAAGGCTTTGACTTAGCATAACTAATTAAAAAACGAAAAAATATGAAACCTTCACCGTTCGTCGTTTTATATGACACACTAATGAGGAAAAATACTAATCTTGGTATACGTACATTTACAAAAAAAAACTAGCTAGCACGATCGAGGTCAAATGAGCACCATTAGTTAAAACAAAAAATATATAAAACCTGCGCACAATGTTGTCTTGTGTGACATGTTACCAACCAAAAATCATAAACTTTGTCTATGGACATTTTCATGAAAAAACCTTCACACATGAGCTATCATGTACAACGCTTCATAGAGACCAAGGAGGAGGTAGGGCTTCCCTTCGGTTTTTGAAAATTAAAAAAATATCAAAAAAATCACCAAAGCTTGATTTCAAAGTGAATAAGAAGGATCTGAACTTAGTTTTCCATTTACATATTATAAACGTGTTTTAATGGTTTTCTATTAAAGTATATTTTTTCAAAAAAAGTAAAAATATAAAGATTAATTCAATAAATAGCGATTCTTCGAATTTACACTATATAGATTGAATATGTGTTAATAAAAATATCTGGCTCATTTGGAGTAGGTCCAAAAAAACTTGATTACAAATGGGGTTGTTTACCCTAGCTTGGGAGCTCATTTGGAGCACATTTCTCATGACTACGAGTTTTACCATGCAAAAGAGATCGGATTGATCACCTAACATTTATAATAGTTCAGCAAACTTTGCAACTCACACCATAGGGGAATGGACTTCAAGTGTTGGTTCAAATTCAAAGTTTGCCTAAAATTCAAATTTGGCCTCAGTTTTGTATTCTACCTCAAATTTCACATCAAATTACAAATAGAATTATTACACCTTACAAGTTTTCACAGTAGTTCAAATTGATGACAGAATCCTTATTAGAAATCCTTAAAGTTCAAAGTTTATGACTTGCATTCAAGTTCAAATTCAAATCTTTGCCTTGCTCCTTGTGTTCCGGGATGGGTTAACCGTCTTGCTTCTGGTTTCCCTGGCTGGGATATTTTGTGCTTTTGAAAGCTTTGTCTTGTTGCTTCTGATCTTCACTTCTGGTGGCCGAGGTTTTGTTGAGCTTTGACTGATCGAGCAAGTGATGACCAGTTGACGGTCATTTGTGGGTTCACTAATCCTTAAAGGAACTTCAGACAAAATGACTTCCTCCTCTCTTATAGCTTCAAAACCTTCATAAGCCATGGTTTCAAATTCTACATCAGATGATGGTTCAACCGAAGTTTCTTCCTCTCTAGGTCTTTTCTGTCTTGTGCCTCTAATTATCCTAGAGCTGGGTCAAACAGAAATAAGCTTAGCCATCGATAAAAAAACGAAACAAATGCAAAAAATGGAAAGATTGCACTCATACCAAGCTACTACTTCAGTTGCTTCAATCTCTAAACTTGTTGCATTCTCCTCTGCTGCAGCATTCTCCTCTAAACTTGTTGCATTCTCCTCTGCTGTTGCATTCTCCTCTAAACTTGATGCATTCTCCTCTGTTGCTGCATTCTCCTCTGCATTTGCTGCTGTCCATTGTTTCTCTTCTCCAAATGATGCATCAGCTGGATTGGTACAAAGCCTAACAATATGCCCTAGAATACCAAATCTTTTGCACTCACGTTGTTTTTTACACGACCCTCTTCACCAGCTCTTATCCTGTTTTTCCTTGGTCTTCCTGGTGGTCTACTAAGTACAGGAGAATAGAATCTGAACCCTGGGACTACTATGTTCCATTGGTCTTTTCCCAAGAGTGCAAGCACATTTTGAGCATAAGTAGCCCTAAATTTGGCAACAGAGAAATATTCAGAGCAATACTGATCAACTTCACCATCTTCACCTCCAATAACAGTGAATTAGTCAGTGATGAGATGTAGGGCATGTATGCACGGTTTCCCGCAGATCTGCCATTGCCTACAACTGCATTCCTTAGTTGCAAGGTTCACTGGATATCTCCATTCCCTATTTTTACTATCAGTGTATGTCACCTCAGCCTCATATGTCGACGGTTGAATGCATTTCATCCTTAGTCCTCTTGCCTTGGCATGCAATGCCTTAATCAGAGATGGGAGCACAAGATGGCCAACATATTGTGTTTCTGCAATTCTTTTACGAAGAGCCATGTTTATCATGATCATATGCCTGATCTTATCAAATGCTTGCCACAACAAAAGCCCTTTCACTGACTTGAAATTTGCATTGAAACACTCAGCGAGGTTATTGGTCACATAGTCTACTTTGCATATTTCATTGAATTTGCTTCTTGACCACAACTTTCCATGATGTTCATCCATGTACTCCTTTGGGCATACAACACTCTCAAATGGTGCTCATGCTTCCTCAAGCTGCATGTGTATGATGTTGGCCATAAATTCTCATCATAAAATTTGCCTTTGAATTTCTTTTTAAAATTATGCGCTAGGTGTCGCATACATTCCCCATGTTCAACTCTAGGGAATACAATTTCTACTGCAGTTTCTAAACCCTTGCAAGCATCTTTGTGTATAACTAAACCTGAGGGTGTACCTATAATGTTGCGCAACTGCTGCAGAAACCAGACCCAACTCTCCTCGGACTCTACCTCCAACACACCAAATGCAACTGGGAATAGCCAGTTGTGTCCATCAACTACAGAAGCTGCTGCTAGCTGGCCTCTCCATCTTCCATTCAAAGCAGTTGCATCGACACCCAAATAGGGCCTACAACCATTTAGAAACCCCTGCCAGCAAGCCTTGAAACAAACAAAAGCCCTCCTGAAGCACACCTTCTCTAGTGCCTTCCCTTTTAATTTGTACTTAACTGTATGCTTGTCAATCTCTACAACACTCCCTGGACTAGCCGTCTCCACTTCAGCTTTGTAGGTGTAAAGCAACTGAAAACTTTCATTCCATGGACCATTAATCCTATCAAGAGCCCTTTCCTTAGCATAGAAAATCCTCATGTAAGGTATATTAATCTTGTACTTCTCAAATAGCTTCCCATGGAGTGTTGTTGGACCAATTGTTGGTGTTTCCCTCACCCAATCCAAGATTGCATCTGCCACCCACCTAGTCTTTGCAAGCTTTGATTTGTCCTCCTTTCCCCCTCCCCCTCCAGGTGGGCAAGTGTGCCCGTGTGGGTTGCTTTTTATCTGAAACAAAATGAAAAATGATGTTAGATACAATTAAGAAACAGTACACATGATCTAAATATAGAATGGATAAATGATCTAATAAAAAGATTCAGTTGTAATACCTGAATCAATTTGCTCTTTAGCATAGTGGATGCATGCAACCTCCACCTACACCTATCATAAGTCGTTGGATTGTCCTATATAGCTTCCCCTTCATGCCTGTGCTATGTGCTAATCTGGTGTACTTGTCCTTTGACAGGCCCGGTAATCAGGCCGTCGAAGGGGGCCTGTATAAAAGGTACCTGAAAGAAAAAGAAAAAGAAGGAAAAAAGGAAATAGTAAAGGTACCAGTGAGTCCGGGATTGGTGTAGCCGAACTACAAGCTAACTATGCCTCCGTCGATGCCCATGGGATTTTGAGTGCGTAATTATGTACGCGTGGTGCGGATACCGCTACCTCATCGGGACTGGGACGGAGGCCGAATTGCTAGTCGAGCTCTTAACGAGCCGAACCGTCCTGTTGCAGTGTGGTCCGGACTCTCTTAGTGATGTCCGGGGGCTCGGCAGTCGGATTACTGTTCTGCTTCAGAAGGACGCTCTGTACCTCTGCTGCTAGGGCGGATGTGTGCTCCTATGTTCGGAGGGAGCGTTCAGTGTTTCCGTTGACTGTTATGACGCCGCATGGACCGGGCATCTTGAGCTTGAGATAAGCATAGTGTGGCACTGCGTTGAATCTAGCAAACGTAGTTCGTCCAAGCAGTGTGTGGTAGCCGCTGCGGAAGGGGACGATATCGAAGATTAACTCTTCGCTTCGGACGTTGTCCGGAGAACCGAAGACCACTTCCAGCGTGATTGAGCACGTACAACGGGCGTCTACGCCTGATATGACTCCTTTAAAGGTAGTCTTTGTGGGCTTGATTCATGAGGGATTAATGCCCATTTTGCACACTGTATCCTGATAGAGCAGGTTGAGGCTGCTACCACCGTCCATTAGGACTCGTGTTAGGTGAAATCCGTCAATGATTGGGTCGAGGACCAGTGCGGACGAACCGCCATGGAGGATACTAGTTGGATGATCTCGATGTCGGTGTACTAAAGTAGGGGTACCTTAGTATCCCGAACTTGTGCACGGGCAGTCGTAGCACCCCGCGGCAAGGCTTGCCAGGCGATCGCCAAGACTCTCCGTGGTCCCTTTTTGGGCCATCCAAGAACAAAGTATTTGAGCCAAGGCCCCGGCAGGAGGAGCCTGCCGGGAAGGCCACCCGAAGAGAGCCAGGCCCCGGCAAGAGGAGCTTGCCGGGACGACCGCTCGAGGCACAAGACCCCGACAGGAGGAGCTTGCCGGGAAGGCCAACCACGGCACGACAAGGACCTCGCCACGGTGCGTCCCGCGCTCCGGCAAGGCCCGGTGAGCGACAAGCTCCCGGGCGCGACAAGGCATCCACCGCGGCAAGGCGTTTGCCGCGGCAAGTTACCACCCCGTGCCTGCGCTCCAGCTCACCCACCAACGTGTCGCTCTGGGGGCATTCCAGGCGCATGTGGCGGGAGGTTGTGCAGCCAGGGGCATGCGGTGGCGAAGCGAAGCTGACAGAGTAGCCATCGTGGCAAACAGTGGCGCTCCTGACGGTCCACTTCCCTGCACCGTCTGGGCGACGCGGACGGGCATTTAATGCCCTTGTCCCCCGCCGTTAGAGTTAGGTTCGATAGCACTGTACCGCTACTGTGCAGGCAGCTGTACCCACTACAGCATTCTCCATTTTTGCCCCCACCTGCGCTGCCACCTGTGGGTAACCCCTTGAGCATATAAAAGGAGGCCCCATGCGCACGTAGGAGGAGGAGGACACCCATCGCCACGCTCGGTCTCGCCAGCGGCTCGTGTGTACTGTAGCACCACGCGCTCCCGAGCAAGAACACAATACAATCCACAAAGCAGCAGTAGGGTTTTACGCATCCTTGCGGCCCGAAGCTGGGTAAAATCCCCCGTGTGCCTCGCCTCGATCTGCTCTTCGTGCGACCTCCGCCCCCCGCCGAACCAAGAAAGGGGCTCGGTCCCCATAGGTGTTCGAGGAAGCCGATTCCCCCCGACATCTTTGGCGCGCCAGGTAGGGGGCGTCGAAGTTGTGCGAACCTGATCCGGCATCTGCACCAGCTAGATCTCCTTCATCTTCTTCGACATGCCACCTAAGAAGAAGACTCCGGAGGTGGCCGGTCCGTCCGCGTCGAACCCGCCGCCCTTGGAGCAAACGGGTGGTGGGGACGGCGCCGGCGGTGAAACGGGCGTCGCCGAGCCAGATCATGATGTCACGGCGTCCGGACATACGCCGACACCTCTCGGCGCAGGTAAGCCCTGGTACGACTAGGCAACCTCTCGCTCTATTCCATAGAGCGGAGGCAGTTAGCCCCACAGATCTCGCATGCGGGCCACCTCGAGTGTTCGCTCACGCTGAGCTCGAGCGAGAGTAGCTGCGTCGAGATGATGCGCTGCTCCTCGAGGAGGACCGTCTTCAGGCCGCTGTGCGATCTGCTTGCTACCAGCAAGCCTTGCGCCGCTTTTATAGCCGCAAGGTTAGTGCCAGAAGTCTCGAGAAAGTGGGAAGGCCCTTACTGGGTGAAACGAGTCGATAGGCCTGGCGCTGTCCGCCTTGAGACCGAAGATACCGCTCCGGTGAGCAACTCCTGGAACGTTGGGCATCTTCGTAAGTTTCGCCCGTAAGGCGCGGTTGTCGGACCCCGTCCGGCAACCACCCTTCTGTACAAAGTCTTGCCGCTGTTGCATGTGATCCTTTGTACGGAGCCAGGCGCAGACCCTGTGCGCAAATTGAGTTCTTGTGCTCCGCGCACCTTGTCGATCTCATGCTCTTTATTCTTTGCATGCATTATCTGACACTCTGTGCAGCACTGACCCCCGGTAAGCGACGGTGAGCCCCATGTTTCGCCTTGCCGGAAAGCGACCTTGCCGGGCAGCGAGCCACGGAGAAGCTAAGTTGCCAAAGTTTGAGCAATTGAGTTTTTAATATTTTGAGGTTATCTTCCTCGAACGACCGTACTTTGTATGGAAAACCTGTGCGCGGAGGGACCGGCTCATGGCTAGTTGCGCCCTTACTTCGTTTCGACTCCGCTCAACGACTTAAGTGTGCTACAACCAGAGTGGCGTCCTTACTTTGTTTCGAGCTCGCTCGGTAGCTTAAGTGTGTTGCGACTGCAGTCGCAACACTTACTTTGCTTTGAGCCTGCTCAACAATTTAAGTGAGCTGCAGCTAGCCGCGGCAAGGTTTCTTGCCGGTAGTGGCGCCGCTGGCGGGCTGCTGATGTCCCGCACTCAGAGCCCGCGGCAAGGCGGAGGCCTACGCCGACAAGTCCCCAAAAGCGTAGGGCAAAAACATACAGAGCACGGAGTCAAGTAGAGGAAATAACAGTGCAGTCACTACCTAAGATAGAGTTATATTACGAAGATAAGCTTGTCGCAGCCCTAATGAATCGCTTTCATGACTTGGCCGGCAGCAACAAGAAAAGAAAAGGGGAGGCGGCCTAATCCACGCGGTCGCCCTCGATCCTCTTGATCCCGGCCACCTTCTCCACGATGGGCGCGACGAGGGCCCTGATCTCCTCGAGGTCAGCGTCCGCCGGCAGGGATTTGAGGACGTTGGTGAGCCTGATGCCGGGGTTGCGGAAGGCGATCTTCACCAACACCTTCTCGAGGGCTCCGGCGATGGCATCGCGCGTCTCACCGGCCAGCTGCTCTGGGATCGCGTCCCGGAGATGCTGAAGGGCCGCCACCACACCTTTGAAGAACGAAGTGAGCTTGGCGCTGGGTGGGACGTTTTCACGGGAGGGGTACTCGTGACCCTCCATCCCCAGCAGCGTCAGCTCCTTGTCGATGGAGGCGGCGATGTCCACGAGGCCCTCGGTCCCTGCTCCACCGTCGCCCTGAATTCGTTCTGGGTGACCGCGGCGCTCTCCAGCAACGCCTCATTATCCGCGACCTCCTTCCGCAAGGCCACCTCCTTCTCCTTGGCGCTGTCCAGCGCCTTGGACAAGGTGTCCAGCTTCAGCTCGAGATCGGCGTTGGAGTCCTTGGCGGCGTCGAGCTCCTTGATCTTCTCGGCGAAGCGGCCCTGCAGCTCACCAAGGGTATGGGCACCCTTCTCGCGCTCCTGCTTGAGCGCGGCGAGCTCCTCGCCGCTCGCCTTGAGGTCGGTGTCGAGCTGCGCCACCTTCGCCTCCAGTGCCTCCTTGGCGGTCTCGGCGGCCGCGGTAGCATCTCGCGCCTCCTTGAGGGCTCCGCCGAGCTCTTGCTCACGTGCGGCGACCTCCTCCTTGTGGCTGGCGAGGCTGGCTTTCTGCTGCGCCAGCTCGCCCTCCCGCGCGGCTAGCCCCATGGCAGCAAGCCTTTGCTGCTCTTCGGCTTCCGCCTTCTCGAGGATGAAGGCCGTCCGCGCCTCGTCGAGCTGCCTTCGCTCCTCCGCCAAGGATCGGAGGGCCTCCTGGTTGAGCTCTCGAAGCTCCCCGGCGCGCTTCTCCATGTCCGCTCCCGCCTTCGCGACAAGCGCTTCCCGGCGTTCCACCTGGGCTTGTCGGGCGCGGTAGAGCGACACCAGCTTCCGGAGCAGCCGCTCCTCCTCGGGCTCGCCGCCGCTACTGCTTGGCGCGTCAACCAGTGTCAGCCCGGCGGAGGCGAGCACCTCTCCATCCAAGGCCTCCCCCTCGACCGGCGCCCTGGAAGTCGACTCCCAGGGGAGCTTGATGAAGATATCGTCGCCGGCCTTCAAGTAGGCGCCTGGCTGGGGCTCCTCGGGGCCCGACGCCGCTGTGGAGGCGGGATCGGCGGTCGGCGCAGCGCCTGGCGTTCCTGCGGCCTCAGGGCCGTCAGTACGATCGTCGGCCCCCTCGCCCACGGCTGCTGCGGCAGCCTTGGCGGCCTCTTCGCCGGCCGGATCTTCAGCACCATCCGTCTCTCCGGTGGCGGCCACGTCATCAGTATGGCCGCGCGCGTCCTCCTCGACGACGACCTCGGTCTCCATCGGGTCCGTGGCAGGCGGGTCTGAAGGCCGAAAGAGGGGGGAAGTCAAGCAACTATCCAAAAAAGAAGAACCCCAGGGGAGTTTCGAGGCGAGAAGGTTACCTGGGCCAGGGTCTGCAGTCGCCGTCTCCGTCGCCAAGGGGCCACCGGCGCCGTCCCTTGCCGGGGACTGCTCCCTTGCCGGGGACTACTCCCTCGCCGGGGACTGCCCCCTTGCCGGGGACTCCTCCCTTGCCGGGGTCTGCTCCCTTGTCGGGGACCCCTCCCTTGCCGGGGAACTCCCCCTTCACGGTGTAGTTGTAGCGGGTGGCTCATCGGGGACGGTCTCCGGACGCTCCTGGCAGGGCTGCTCTGCTCCTACACAAATCATCAACAAGACGTCAGGAAAAGCGAAGGGCACCCGGGCGCGCCCAACGGCAGAAAGCAAGCCATATGCTTACGCTGGGGGCTGCGCTGGGGGCTGCTTTGAGGATTGGTTGGTGGGTCCGGCAAGGTCATCTCGGGCGCACCCCCGGCCGTCACGGTGGGCTCGTCGTCGAGGATGACCACCGGGACCTTGGCTCTCTTCGCCACCCTCTGAGCCAGAGTCCTGAAAAGAGGCAAATTCAGAGGAAAGCGAATGAGATGCGAGACGCAACTACAAGAATTGAAGAAACATAAGAACAGCGGGGATCTTACTCCTCTCCCTCTTCTTCGTCGGAGCTGAGCGTGGAGAAGTCGAAGACTGGCCCGCTTCTGGCGCGAGAAGGCGGAGGAGTAGGCTCCCTCGACCGCTTGGCGGAGGTAGCGGTGGCGCTAGCCCGAGACGGCCTAGCCCCGGCCGCCGCCGTGGCGCGAGGGGCGGCAGGAGCAGAAGCGGCGGCCTGCGAAAACCCCGCTCCCGCTGAGACAGCGGAGCGCGTCGCGCGGCGCTGCGGCTGTTGGCTCGCTTGCCGTACCTCCTCTCCGGCCTTGCGGAGACGCCTCCGTGGTTGAGTCGGGGGCTCCGCTTGCGACGAGCTGCCCGAGGGTCGGGAGGAAGAGGCGTCAGCCTCCAGCAAGCCGCTCGTGCCCTCGGTGGACTCGTCCGCCCCTGTGCCATGCCCGGCAAGCTCTTCCTCGCCAGCAAACTCCGCTCGATCGGCAAGGCTTTCCGCCTCCGCTGCGTCCGCCTCCGCCAATGTGAAGCCAAATTCGCCCGCGGCCGCGGCTGCCGCCGCCTCCTCCATCCTGGAGGCGATGCGCGCCAACTCCGCGTCCGTGGTGTCTCGGGTGAGTCCCCTCTTCTCGTCGGCGTTGACTAGCCTCTCCACCAAGTCGTCAAAGAACGCCCGCACGACATCGTCGGCGGGCTCCTGCCAAGTGGAGTCGATCCTGTGCGAGTCGCACAGCGGCATCATTGCAAGGATGCGGCTGAGCGACGAATTGTTGCACAACGGGACGATGCCTTGCGGCAGCCTGAACCATTCGGGGTGGTCGGGGTCGTGCTTGAACAGCACCCTGAGCGTCCCGTCAAGCTCCAAGACAGTGAAATTGAAGTTGAGGCCAGGGCGCAGCCTCATGATGTCCGCCGCATTCTGGAACTCCCAGGCGGGCCTCCCCTTCTCCTGCAGGGGAGCGATGCGGCGGCGAAGGAAATCTGCACCAACGGCGCCAACTGTGAGCCCGGCACGCCTGAGCCGTGACGCACGCCTGCAGGGCTCAGCCCCGCGCATGCCACCCACGTTACGCACGCCTCTCCCCATGATGCCGCGTTCGACGCGTGCCTTTCGGGGAGGACGTGGTGGGCGCAGAAGCAGATGCAGCGTGACCCAGGCCTCGCGTGCCCGTGCACCGTTTTGGGCCTGGCCCAACAGCGCTCGGCACCGTGTATGGCCCAGGCCCGGGGGCTCCTGTCGGTGTACTAAAGTAGGGGTACCTTAGTATCCCAAACTTGTGCACGGGCAGTCGTAGCACCCCGCGGCAAGGCTTGCCAGGCGATCGCCAAGACTCTCCGTGGTCCCTTTTTGGGCCATCCAAGAACAAAGTATTTGAGCCAAGGCCCCGGCAGGAGGAGCCTGCCGGGAAGGCCACCCGAAGAGAGCCAGGCCCCGGCAAGAGGAGCTTGCCGGGACGACCGCTCGAAGCACAAGACCCCGGCAGGAGGAGCTTGCCGGGAAGGCCAACCACGGCACGACAAGGACATCGCCACGGCGCGTCCCACGCTCCGGCAAGGCCCGGTGAGCGACAAGCTCCCGGGCGCGACAAGGCATCCACCGCAGCAAGTTACCACCCCATGCCTGCGCTCTAGCTCACCCACCAACGTGTCGCTCTGGGGGCATTCCAGGCGCACGTGGCGGGAGGTTGTGCAGCCAGGGGCATGCGGTGGCGAAGCGAAGCTGACAGAGTAGCCATCGTGGCAAACGGTGGCGCTCCTGATGGTATACTTCCCTGCACCGTCTGGGCGACGCGGACGGGCATTTAATGCCCTTGTCCCCCACCGTCAGAGTTAGGTTCGATAGCACTGTACCGCCACTGTGCAGGCAGCTGTACCCACTACAGCATTCTCCCATTTTTGCCCCCACCTGCGCTGCCACCTGTGGGTAACCCCTTGAGCATATAAAAGGAGGCCCCATGCGCACATAGGAGGAGGAGGACACCCATCGCCACACTCGGTCTCGCCAGCGGCTCGTGTGTACTGTAGCACCACGCGCTCCCAAGCAAGAACACAATACAATCCACAAAGCAGCAGTAGGGTTTTACGCATCCTTGCGGCCCGAAGCTGGGTAAAATCCCCCGTGTGCCTCGCCTCGATCTGCTCTTCGTGCGACCTCCGCGCCCCGCCGAACCAAGAAAGGGGCTCGGTCCCCATAGGTGTTCGAGGAAGCCGATTCCCCCCGACACTCGACGATCGAAGGTGACTGGGAATGACGACCACTGATTGAATTTTGGGGCGACTGGCTCTACCACGTAGACGTCCCTGAGTGCTCGCTTGCGCTCCCTTTTGGGGATGTGTGTAGCGTATATCATGTTCACTGTTTTGACTTGAGGTGGAAATTTCTTCTGCCCCACAGTGTTCGGCTGCCGGGGCTCTTTGTCCTCGTCCTCGGTTTGTGATCCCTTTTCCTTGTTCTCGGCATTTAACTTGTGAGCCTGTTTAAAAACCCAACAATCTTTGTTGGTATGATTGGCTTGTTTGTCTGGGGTGCCATGTATCTGGCACGGACGGTTGAGTATGCGGTCCAAGCTGGATGGTCCCTCATTGTTCCTTTTGTATGACTTCTTCCGCTGGCCGGACTTGGAGCCGCTGAATCCGGCGTGAACTGCCATGTCATCGGTGTTATCGACATTACTTCGGCGTTTGTGCTTATTGCGCCGGAGCTTGCCGATGCTGTTTTTGGCCTCAAAGGGTCCTGCCTCGTTGGCTGTGTTTGTACTACGAGCCAGCCAACTATCCTCACCCCGCAAAGCGGGTCATGAATGCTGTGAGGGCTGCCATAGACTTTGGCTTTTCTTGGCCGAGGTGGCGGGCAAGCCATTCGTCGCGGATGCTGTGTTTGAAGGCCGCTTGGGCTTCGGCATCCGGACAGTCAACGATTTGGTTCTTTTTGGTTAGGAACCTAGTCCAGAATTTTCTGGCTGATTCTTCAGGTTGTTGAACTATATGACTTAAGCCATCAGCGTCTGGTGGCCGGACATAAGTACCTTGGAAGTTGTCAAGAAAAGCTTCTTCCAAGTCCTCCCAACTGCCGATGGAATTTTTGGGTAGGCTATTTAGCCAGTGTCTATCTGGCCCTTTTAATTTTAGTGGGAGGTATTTGATGGCATGGAGGTCGTCTCCTCTGGCCATATGGATGTGGAGAATAAAATCTTCGATCCACACTGCGGGATCGGTTGTTCTGTCGTATGATTCTATATTGACGGGCTTGAACCCCTCGGGGAATTAGTGATCCAGTACTTCATCTGTGAAGCAGAGAGGGTGTGCGGCGCCTCTATATCGGGCTGCGTCACGGCGCACCTCCGATGGAGTTCGTCTGCGGTTATCGGTACGGGCGTGACTGGGTTTGTCATGTCCGAATAGGTAGCCATCATCCTGAGTTGGGAAGCGTCCTCACGATCCGTAGATTGATCTGGTGTGTCCTGCTCTACTGTCCAGGTCCTGCTGAAGGTCGTATGTATGGTCCCGAACTGTTCTCTCCCTGTTTTTACGAGACAGTGGGGCGGGCTATTGTTCGGCCTGAGTTGCAGTTTTATCCCGACCGTGGGGTGGTCGTTCCGCATTACGTGAGGGAGGTATGGGATCTGGTGCCTCCTCATCGAACTGAGGTAGCAGTCTGCGCTTTGGGGAACTCTTGGCTGGGCGCTTGAGGCCGTCTTCTTCGGCTGCCAGGACATCGGTCCATCTGTCAATGAGTAGGTGAAAGCACAAGTGCTCCCCAGGTGGTTTTGGTAATTAATGTCAACATATCTCTTGTTGGACTAACACTTCCATCTAGTATGTTTCAGATAAGTTCAACAATGGAGTGGCATGGACTAAAGGATGTGGGAACTCCTTCAAGATGCTAAGGACAAAGGATTGGCTAAAGCTTCAAGCTCAAGACTCTTCATTTTACATTTTAGTGATCCAAGATCACATTGAGTCCATAGGAAAAGCCAATACTATCAAGGAGGGATGAGGTGTTGCTTAATGAGCCTTTTGCTTGGTGTGCTTAATGATATGCTCCAAAAACCCTCAGCTACTTTCCCACTTCCACAAATGACCTAAACCCTAAGCCAAACTTGGACCTACCGATTCTTTCGATCCGGCACCACCGAGTTACACTTGTCATAGCCACTGCCAAACCCTAAGCAAATCGGTTCTACCGATAGGGATCTCGGTCTCACCGAGATGGGATTGTAATCTCACTGTGTATGTCCATTACCAAAATCGGTCTCACCGAGTTTAGGCAATCGGTACTACCGAGATTACAATGCAAACTCTCTGGATAACTCATTACCAAAATCGGTCCAACCGAGTTTAGTAATCGGTCCCACCGAGTTTGCCTGACCAACTCTCTGGTTAGCTAATTACCAAAATCGGTCTCACCGAGTTTGTGTAATCAGTCTCACCGAGATTACGTTATGCCCTAAGCCTAACCATATCGGTCCTACCGAGTTGCATGTCAGTCCCACCGAAAATCTCTAACGGTCACTAGGTTTACTATTTTGGTCCGACCGAGTTTGTTGATTCGGTCCCACCGAGATTGGTAAATTGTGTAACAGTTGGATTTTGTGTGGAGACTATATATACCCCTCCACCTCCTCTTCACTCATGGAGAGAGCCATCAGAACACATCTACACTTCCAACTCATATGTTCTGAGAAAGAACCACCTACTCATGTGTTGAGACCAAGATATTCCATTCCTACCATATGAATCTTGATCTCTGGCCTTCCCCAAGTTGCTTTCCACTCAAATCTTCTTTCCACCAAATCCAAATCCTGTGAGAGAGAGTTGAGTGTTGGGGAGACTATCATTTGAAGCACAAGAGCAAGGAGTTCATCATCAACACACCATTTGTTACTTCTTGGAGAGTGGTGTCTCCTAGATTGGCTAGGTGTCACTTGGGAGCCTCCGACAAGATTGTGGAGTTGAACCAAGGAGTTTGTAAGGGCAAGGAGATCGCCTACTTCGTGAAGATCTACCGCTAGTGAGGCAAGTCCTTCGTGGGCGATGGCCATGGTGGGATAGACAAGGTTGCTTCTTCGTGGACCCTTCGTGGGTGGAGCCCTCCGTGGACTCGCGCAACCGTTACCCTTCGTGGGTTGAAGTCTCCATCAACGTGGATGTAGGATAGCACCACCTATCCGAACCATGACAAAAACATCCTTGTCTCCAATTGCGTTTGAATTCTCCAAACCCTTCCCTTTACATTCTTGCAAGTTGCATGCTTTACTTTCCGCTGCTCATTTACTCTTTGCATGCTTGCTTGATATGTATTGTGTATGTTGAAATTGTGCCTAAAACTCCACTCAAATCAAAAAAGCTTAAAAACTGCAACTTTAGCACTAAGTGTCTAATCACCCCTCCTCTAGACACACCTTCTTCAAGGTCCTACAGTAGGTCTTGATCGGCTTGGAGTTGCTGCTGCTTTTTCTTCAGGCTTCTTGCAGTAGCTATTAGCTGGCGCTTAAAGCGCTTCTGCTCAAGGGGTGCCTCAGGCATGATGAAATCCTCGCTACCGAGGCTCTCCTCATCCTCGGAGACTGGACGATAACTATCGTCATCCGGGTCATTGGGCATGGCCTGTTTATCAGGGTTGACTTGCACGTTGTCTTGTTCCTCCTGTTCGGATGCGGCTCCAACAGGGTCTTCATTGTTTTCGGCATCGCCCAGAGTACTATTTTCTCCGGTGCCAGTGTTGCCATCTTTTGAGCGACGTGGCTTAGAACGGCGTTTAGGGCGCTGGCGCTTGGACTGTGTCTCAGAAGGTTTATTCGCGACTGGATCTTCCTTGTCATCGTCGCTAGATTTTTTTGGTGTGTCAACCATGTACACATCGTACGAAGAGGTGGCCGTCAAACATTCAGTGAATGGCGGATCTTGGCCTTGCTCCTTGTCAGTATCGTCGTCCATACCGTCGATGTCTTCGGAGCCATAATCAAGCATGTCGGTTAGGTCATCGAAAGTGGCTATAAAGTGGGTGGTGGGTGGGAAGCAAAATTCCCCATCATCAGCCTCTAGCTCGAACCGAACATAGTTCGGCTACGAGTCCTTTTCGAAGGACAACTTCTTTAAAGAGTTTAGCACATCACCCAAAGGTGAGTGCTGGAAGATGTCTGCGGCGCTGAATTTGAAAATCGATAACCGATCCAGCTCGGTGTCCGCAGGCGTACATGGTCCGGAACTTATAGCCGGAAATGAGTCCGGAGTTCCGTTGACGCAAATATTGCAGGGTGTCGATGTCGGTGTCAAAACCGGCGGATCTCGGGTAGGGGGTCCCGAACTGTGCGTCTAAGGCGGATGGTAACAGGAGGCGGGGGACACAATGTTTGCCCAGGTTCGGGCCCTCTCGATGGAGGTTTATATAGAAGATAGCCTATGATTATGATTGTTGTTGTCCTACGGACTAAACCCTCCGGTTTATATAGACACCGGAGGGGGCTAGGGTTACACGGAGTCGGTTACAAGGGAGGAGATCTACAGATCCGAATTGCCAAGCTTGCCTTCCACGCCAAGGAGAGTCCCACCCGGACACGGGACGAAGTCTTCAATCTTGTATCTTGATAGTCCAATAGTCCAGCCAAAGTATATAGTCCGGCTGTCCGAGGACCCCCCTAATTCATGACTCCCTCAGTAGCCCCTGAACCAGGCTTCAATGACGATGAGTCCAGCGTGCAGATTGTCTTCGGCGTTGCAAGGCGGGTTCCTCTCCCAATTCTGAGTACCTGTCGAGTAGTGTCCGGCTTCCCATGAATGTTGCACTCCTCGGCTTCTGCGCCTAATAATGGCTATCCTCCACGTGTCGAGCGAATGCGAGAAGTCGGGGCATTTTTACACTTGCCACCCTAACCATGTAAGTAAATCGTCTATTTAAAGAGACGAGGATCCTCAGATCCAGATCACGCCATCCTCCCACAGCGAGTATCCATCGGAGCGCGCCCGGAAAAGTCCATCCCATCATGGCCGGCCATCGCAGATCCTCCTCTCGCTCCCGTAGCCCTAAGCCAAGCAATTGGAAGAAGTGTTCCGTCCCCCACAGCCAATTAGTAGAGTTACAGACCTAGGGGTTTCTCCCTCCAGCGTATATGGTCCCCATTTGAGCCGGACTTGCCACTTACAATGGCGGGGAGCAAGCGGAGTGCTTTCCCAACCCATCCATGGGGGAGCGGGTATGCCTTATCCCTTACTTATTAAGGGGGCTTGGATTTCCAATCATCCGTTCCTCCGTGGGCTCCTGGAGTTGTACAACCTCCAGTTGCATAATTTCACTCCCGCCTCCATATTACACATCGCTGGCTACGTCGCCCTTTGCGAGCTGTTTTTGGGTTGCGAAGCTCATTTCGAGCTATGGTAGAGGCTATTCTGCCTCGTACCCCGTACACAGGAGGGGTCAATATATCAAGTGGGCGGAGCCGAGATATGGCGCATCGCCGGGACCGGATACCTGTCCGGTACTCCGAAGAAGACATCCAAAGACTGGCCTTCGGAGTGGTTTTATATGGAGGACGTCCCCCTTACGGACCCTATTCAGATGGGCCTTTCTGAGTTCGGCAACGCCCCTTTGAAGAAACGCCGCAGCTGGCGCCCTCGGAGCCCCCAGGAGGAAGATAACGGAGAAGTCCTTTACCTGATGGGCCGGATACAAATGTTAAATCAGGATTGACAATAATCGAGGTTATGTCAATATGTATAATGCGGGGGGTGCAACCACTTCAATATCGGGGACAACCCATGTGGCACTTCAATGGAGAAGACGATGCCACCCGCTGCGGTCGTAAGGGACCGGACTCCGTCGCGCCCTAGCGAAAATACTGTCCGATTTATATAAAGGAGAGGAAGAGGAGTTCATCCGCATTAAGCCACGGGATGGATTCTCCATGTACAACCCCCCCGAACTGGGTGAGCTGCTACTTTTTACTCCGAACCTTCCCGCATTCTTCGTCATAAGTATTTACCTTGCTATTTCATAGCAGGAACTGCGAAAAGCTGTGAGGGAGGTCCATAGCCCGTCTCCACAACCAGAGGACCCTGACCGGGCCCTCGACCCCGGACTCGAAGAAGATCCGGACACATTTGTGGAGCTCATTGACAGGACGTTCTATCAATTAAGTTGCGACGGTGCCTTGGTGGCCATCATAGCCGATTATCCTGGACTGCTCCCTGTATCGCATGTAAGTAAAACCAGAGTCCCAACTTTCAAGAAGGATCCCTTTTTTGCACTTCACCTACCGCACACATATGGTGTCTTACAGGGAAGGTCCTCGGGACGCCATGCCGAACCCGCAGTGACTCACCAACAAGGGGCACCGAAACCGGGTAGGCTTCAAAGGAAGGCGGTCAGGACTGAGACACCGTCGCAGAGGTATGAAAAGGAACCCCGCTCCATGGTAGTCATCTTTTGAAATATAATAACGTCCATGGTTCCTGGCAGGAAAAACACTCGCCGGACCATATCCGGAGAGCCTGCCGGCCACGCCTCCACCACCCGAGCTACAAAGCCGGACTTAGAGGTAGACGCTAACGTAGGGCCAACACCGGATGTTCCTCCTACAGAGGATGCGGATAGGCTGTCCGCTACGAATTCCGAAGTGGAGAGTGACATGAATCACAAGCGTCGCCAGGCCGTACTTCGCGATGCTTGTTTCTCTCAAGAGGTGTTCGATGCCTTCAACTCAGGAGATGCGTACATCCGAGCTGCTCAAAATGGTCTTGCCAGAGCCACGGACCAGTATGTAAAGGATATACAGGTAAGAAAATCTAATAATTATGTATATCAGTAGCCCCTGAGACTTGAAACAGTTGGCACAACTGATTAAAGGATCGTTGTTTGCGTAGGTTCTTACAGAGAAGAATACCCAGTTGTCTCAAGAGCCGGAGGAGTGCAAAGCCCAGCTATGGGCCGCAGTTGCCGCAATGAAGGAGTCCGAGAGGACCCCATCTGGTAACACTTGTTTCTATCAAAAAGAATGACATGTACCAGTTAGTATTCGGCATGCATGCAAATCTAACAATAGATTCTGCAGATGACCCCGGAGTGAATCCGGGGGTCGTGCGAGGGGATGAGCAACATGCTCAACGACAGCTAAAGGCTGGCGAGCACGTGCTTACGCAGGTTAGGCGGGAGAAAAACGATCTCCAAGATGCCAATACCCGGCTGGGCGTTGAACTGAAAGATGTTCGAGCCCAGCTTGCTGACTCCGTAAAGGAGAATAAGAGGCTTCGACACGGCATTTTCAGTAAGTGCTTGAACGAACTTTTATAGAGTTCGGCAAAGAAACCGGCTAACAGAGTTATATCTGTAGGTATACTGACGGGTCGTCCGCGGAGGAGATGCCCGGGTCTGCGGGTGATCTTCTGCCAGAGCTCTCACAACTGCACGAACAAGTATGGCAGGTGATGCAAGGCATTGCCCAAGCCTTGTGGCCATCCGCCTCCCTGCCAGGAGGCATGGGGGAGCTTGTAGAGATGCTCCAGGGAGCGCGACGGCGCTTCCGGTTATGGAAGATATCAGCCGCCGACAAGGTGCAAGGGAAGCCTAGGCCATGGTGAAGACGCGATACACCAAGGCTGACCCGAACCACATGGCCGAGGTCGGACCTGTGGGGTCTGATGGAAAAGAGATCCCCATCAGCTTGGTGTATGACCAGGTGAAATTAGCCGCAAAGTATTCCCAACAGGATTGTAGGCTAGACAGCCTATTGGATGGTATAGAAGAAGAATTTAGTTAGTCTAAGTGACTGTGTAATTCTAGTGACATATATTGTCCCTAGCCGGATTGTAAATCATTTGTCATGGCAGACCTTTTCGCTTCGACCTCTGGACCCGACAGTCCGGAGTGTATCCGAATACCCGCTCAGTTATGTAAAAACCGGGGTACATGTGGAAACCAGGCGTAGGGGTCATAAGTGCTTGAACAGACAAGTACCCAACTAGCTATGTTATATTACATGGATAGTAAGAAACATCTTCCAGGGAGAATAGTTCCGTTAAGGGTTCCTTTCCTTGGGCGCGCATGCATTAATGTGCATGTCCGAATTGCGAAAAGAGACGCAGGATATAAACATCTGGGGGCATGTATTACAATAAATAAAAGTCATCTTTGTTCACCGACCGAGTATTCCCTTAAGAACGCTAGCTTTCGGCTTCACCCAGTCTGAGGTACACATCCGGCTGACCCGACAGTAACAATCGCAGAGGTGCTCCCCTTATGCCCTAGCTGAATTAACGGGAATGTAGGGCATAAACACAAGAGCCAGGCAACCCAGCTTGGCCAAAACTTAAGTCATATCGATGCATATAATGGTGAAGAAAAGGTACATGTGGAAAAGTAACACATGTGCGGGGGGCATAGAGCCCGGATCATAGTTATATTAAGCTTCTGTATAAGAAGCCCCCAGGTATAATGAGCACGCCTAGCGCGTCAAGATTGTGTAGCCAAGACACATTTTCAACCTTTTAAGGCTGTGAAGAAAAAGGGAAGAAAGAAAGAAAGAAAAGACAGATAACAGATATATAAAAAATTGACGGAGGTGAGGAGACGAACACAGAGTCCGGCACTAGGCGTAGAACCTTCGGAGTCTGGCTGCGTTCCATGGGTTTGGCTTGAGTCGATTGTCCGATGCATCCCGCAGACGGTACGCTCCCCCGGTCAGAACTTTGTCAATAACGAAGGGACCTTCCCATTTGGGCTTGAGCTTGTTCTTTTTCTTCTCTAGTAGGCGTAGAACGAGTTCGCCAACGTTATACGTTTTGGCCCATACTTCTCTGCTTTAATACCGTCGAGCATGTTGCTGATAGAATGCAGAGCGGGCTTTTGCCACGTCACGCTCCTCCAGGGCATCCAAACTGTCCCGCCGATCAAGCTTGGCTCCTTTTTCTTCGTACATGTGCACTCGAGGTGAGTCATGAATTATGTCGCAGGGCAGTACCGCCTCTGTGCCGTACACCATAAAGAACGGTGTGTATCCGGTAGTATGATTCGGCGTGGTCCGCAGCCCCCATAGTACGGAGTCGAGCTCCTCGACCCAGTGCGTATCTGATTCCTTCAAGGATCGCACTAATCTGGGTTTAATGCCGCTCATAATGAGATCATTTGCCCGCTCGACCTGGCCGTTTGTTTGGGGGTGATAGATGGAGGCATAATCGAGCTTAATGTCCATGTTGTCGCACCAATTTTTTACCTCGTCGGCTGTAAAGTTGGAGCCGTTATCGGTGATGATGCTGTGCGGGACGCCGTAACAGTGTACAACCCCGGATATGAAGTCTTTCACTGGTCCGAACTCGGCCGTTTTAACTGGTTTGGCTTCTATCCATTTGGTGAATTTATCCACCATGGCCAATAGGTATTTTTTTCTTATGGTTTCCCCCTTTAGGGGGCCCGACCATATCAAGCCCCCAGACCGCGAAGGGCCAAGTAATGGGGATTGTTTGGAGAGCGGTAGGTGGCATATGGCTTTGGTTTGCAAAAAGCTAGCAACCGACGCAACGTTGAACAAGGTCCTGTGCATCTGCTCGGGCTATCAGCCAGTAAAAACCTGTACGGAAGGCCTTGCTTACAAGGGCCCGAGTTGTGGCGTGGTGGCCGCCAAGTCCAGCATGAATTTCTGCCAAAAGTTGCCGTCCTTCCTCTTCGGAGATGCACCTTTGAAGTACTCCGGTAGCGCTTTTCTTATAAAAGCTCTCCCTCGTGGACCTTGTAGGCTTTAGACCGCCGCACAATGCAACGTGCCTCGTTTGGATCCTCAGGGAGTTCTTGCCTAGTTAGGTAGGCCAAGAAGGGTTCTGTCCACGGGGTGATGACAACCATAATCACGTGGGCCGAAGGCGTTATTTCGGTGGCAGAGCCTCCGATTACGTCAGAGTGTTCGGTATCTGGTGTTGTGGCCAGGTCCGGACTGTTGTTGCCGGTCTCTCCTTTCCATACCACGGATGGCTTAAACAACCTTTCCAAGAAGATATTAGGTGGGACAGGGTCGCGCTTAGCGCCGATGCGGGCGAGGATATCCGCCGCTTGATTGTTTTCCCGGACCACATGGTGGAATTCCAGCCCCTCGAACCAAGCTGACATTTTGAGGACGGCGTTGCGGTAAGCCGCCATTTTTGGGTCCTTGGCGTCAAAGTCTCCATTTAATTGAGATATAGCGAGGTTCGAATCCCCCCGCACCTCTAGGCGTTGAATGCCCATGGAGACTGCCATCCGGAGACCATGCAACAAGGCCTCATATTCTGCTGCATTGTTGGAGTCTGTGTATAATATTTGGAGTATGTATTGGACTGTATCTCCGGTGGGGGATGTCAGGACGACGCCTGCCCCCAGACCAGCCAGCATCTTAGAGCCGTCAAAGTGCATGATCCAATTGGAGTACGCGTCGTACTCTTTAGGGAGTTCGGCTTCTGTCCATTCGGCGACGAAATTAGCCAGTACTTGTGACTTAATGCCTCGTCGTGGTTTGTATGTTATGTCAAACGGGAGGAGCTCAATAGCCCATTTAGCAATCCGGCTCATGGCATCACGGTTATTTATTATGTCATTGAGTGGTACTTCAGAGGCCACCGTAATTGAACACTCTTGAAAGTAGTGTCGTAATTTCCGGGATGCCATGAAGACCGCGCATGCTATCTTTTGATAATGTGGGTACCGTGATTTGCATGGAGTGAGGACAATGAATACATAGTATACCGGCTTTTGAAGCAGAAACTTATGTCCGTCCGTCTCTCGTTCGACGACGAGCACTTCGCTTACAACTTGGTGTGTTGCCGCTATATATAATAGCATTGGTTCGTTGACATTTGGCGCGGCCAAGATTGGGTTAGTGGCCAAAACGGCTTTTATTTCTTCCAATCCGGCTGTGGCCGCATCCATCCACTCGAAGTGTTCAGTGCGTCGAAGAAGGCGATAAAGGGGTAGTGCCTTTTCTCCTAATCGGGAGATAAAGCGGCTTAAGGCAGCCACGCATCCAGTTAATTTTTGGACTTGCTTGAGGTCTGTTGGGATAGCCAACTGTGACAGAGCTCGGATTTTGGCCGGATTTGCTTCAATTCTTCTACTGGAGACGATGAAGACCAAGAGCTTTCCGGCGGGAACGCTGAAAATGCATTTTTCCGGATTGAGCTTGATGTCATATGTTCGGAGATTGTTGAACGTGAGCCTCAAGTCGTCTATTAAGGATTCGACGTGTCTAGTTTTAATGACCACGTCGTCTACGTATGCCTCCACTGTTTTGCCAATTTGTGTTTCCAGGCATGTCTGAATCATGCGTTGATAGGTTGCACCGGTTTAACTGTGCCCCGATGGATGCTGTTTTTGTAGGGTCCGTTGGGTGGACTTGGAATTTGACTATTTCGTCCGCTGGTTTAAAAGAGGTGGACTTGGGTCTTTTGTCGAGTATCACGTCGTCCCTGTCCACTGTGGAGCGCAGCGCAGTTAGTTCTTCGGCCGCAAGGGCTTCGGATAACGCCTCGAGGGCTAGTGCGGCGGTTTTATTTTCGGCACGGAGTGCTATGTCCAGATCACTAGCTATAGTGATGATTCCATTGGGACCGGGCATTTTGAGCTTCATGTACCCGTAATGGGCTATAGCTTGGAAGATCGTGAATGACTCCCGTCCTAAAAGGGCGTGGTATCCGCAACTGAACGGGGCCACTTGGAATGTGATTTGTTCGGACCTATAATTCTTCGGCGTGCCGAATACCACATCTAGTGTGATTTTTCCTGCACATCGTGCCTCCCGACTAGGGATGATTCCTCTGAAGGTCGTGCTGCTTTGCTCAATGCGGCTCTTATCTATTTCCATTTTTTGAAGAGTCTCCTCATAGATGAGGTTTAATCCGCTGCCATCGTCCATGAGCACTTTAGTGAGCCGGAAGCCGTCCACAATTGGACTAAGGACCAAGGCGGCTGGTGCTCGTGCTGTTCGGAATTTAGGTTCGTCACTGGCATTGAAGGTTATAGCCATATCGCTCCATGGATTTATTGCTGCTACGTGGCAGACTTCGGCAAGGTTGCGGAGTGCTCGCTTGCGCCTATTATTTGAGGCGAAGGTCTGGAAGACTGTCAATACTGTATTGTTATTTTCCACAGGATGGTGCTCTGTTGTATTGAGGATATCCTCACCGCTCTTGGCCACCTGCTGGAGTATCCAACATGCTCTAAGGCTATGTGTTGGCATGGTATCCGCTGTATTGTGAATTTTGCATGGCCCGTTGAGCCATCCCTCTAATACGGTTCCACGCCCTGTAGTGGGCTTTTGTTTCTTTGTAATTGGACCGGGTGACTTACGAGAGTACACCCTTTTAGTTCGGACAGGGGGGTTTAGTGAGAGCCGGAGGATCCCAGAATTTTGTTTGGGTTTTCCAGGCGCTTTCCATCGCACAGTACTTCTGTACTATGGCCGCCAAGTCAGCAAAGTGTGCTATGTCATGATGACTTATGGCGTTGAGGATTCCCTTGTCCGTGCAATTTTTCCAAAAGAATGAAATTGCGTCTTCCTCGCGACAGTCCTTGACCTTGCTCATTACAAGGAGGAATCTGGCCCAGTAGTGATGTACTGTCTCTTGGGGCTCTTGTCTAGTTTGGGAAAGATCACTTATATCTGGGTGGGTGGGTAGATTTAGGTCCAAACCCTGGCCCGATCTGAGACCCAGGGGCGGAGGAGTTTCCGAGCTTGGCAGTTCGGGCTCCGGGATGTTGCCCAATAGATATGGCCCGCTATCTGATTCTAGGTTCAAAGCTTGGGCCATGTCCTCCCGTAGACGGGTATCCGGCTCGGAGAGCTCGGGAATCCGGACATAGTTTGTCCTCAAGATAGAGGAAGAATCGATGCGTTGCTCCTCCACCACTGCTACCTGATGGGTGACCGGCGAAGAGTTAATCTCCCTTTGGTCGGGTTTAAGCCCGATCCGATCATAGTCCGTAGCGACTCCCAAGGCGGCGATGTGATCCAAGAGCTCGTCCAAGGAAGATAGCTCCATTGGATCCATCTGCTCGGCGAATCCCGAGCCGACGTGGAGGTTGTTTTTGATGACCTGAGAAGTCATCGTCGGCGCAACGGCCGAACGGGCGGTCATGACGAAGCCGCCTAGTCGGAGAGTTTGGCCTACAGCCAGGGCTCCCCCAAAGGTGATGTTGTCCTTGACAACAAGACGAGCCATCAAGCCTTATGATGACGACACAGTGGAACTCTCAATGAAAGCACCAATGTCGTTGTCAAAATCGGCGGATCTCGGGTAGGGGGTCCCCAACTATGCGTCTAAGGCGGATGGTAACAGGAGGCGGGGGACACAATGTTTACCCAGGTTCGGGCCCTCTCGATGGAGGTAATACCCTACTTCCTGCTTGATTGATCTTGATGATATGAGTATTACAAGAGTTGATCTACCACGAGATCGTAAAGGCTAAACCCTATAAGCTAGCCTATGATTATGGTTGTTGTTGTCCTACGGACTAAACCCTCCGGTTTATATAGACACCGGAGGGGGCTAGGGTTACACAGAGTCGGTTACAAGGGAGGGGATCTACAGATCCGAATTGCCAAGCTTGCCTTCCACGCCAAGGAGAGTCCCACCCGGACACGGGACGAAGTCTTCAATCTTGTATCTTCATAGTCCAACAGTCCGGCCAAAGTATATAGTCCAGCTGTCCGAGGACCCCCTAATTCATGACTCCCTCAGTCGAGTCTGTGTGCGGCTCCAATGCCGCGGACTCTGTGGCCTCGGATGGCACGATCTGCTCCGGTTCTAAGGCCGTTGTAGCAACAGGGACCATCTCCTGGATGTGATCCGATATCAGATTTAAGTCATGTTCATCGGAGCGAGGGGGAGCGATCGTCGCGGTCTCGAGTCCATCGAAGATCAGGTCTCCGCAGACGTCCGCGACGTAGTACAAGCTTCCGAATCTGACCTGATGGCCAGGGGAGTAGCTATCGATCTGCTCCAGATGGCCAAGCGAGTTGGCCCGCAGTACGAAGCCGCCGAAGACGAAGATCTGTCCGGGGAGGAAGGTTTCTCCTTGGACGGCATCACTATCGGCGATAGAAGGGGCCATCGAACCTTTCGTCGACGGCACAGTGGAACTCCCAATGAAAGCACCAATGTCGGTGTCAAAACCGATGGATCTCGGGTAGGGGGTCCCGAACTGTGCGTCTAAGGTCGATGGTTACAGGAGACGGGGGACACGATGTTTACCCAGGTTCGGGCCCTCTTTATGGAGGTAATACCCTACTTCCCGCTTGATTGATCTTGATGAATATGAGAATTACAAGAGTTGATCTACCGCGAGATCGTAATGGCTAAACCCTAGAAGTCTAGCCTGTATGACTATGGTAATGAATCTCTGCTATCCGGACTACGCCCCCGGTTTATATAGACACCGGAGGGATCTAGGGTTACATAGAGTCGATTACATAGGAAGGGATCTTCATAGTTGGTCACCAAGCTTGCCTTCCACGCCAACGAGAGTTCTATCCGGACACGGGTACAGTCTTCGGCCTTCGTGTCTTCACAACCCATCAGTCCGGCCCATAGATAACAGGCCGAACGCCCGAGGACCCCTTAGTCCAGGACTCCCTCACAAGGGAAGGACCGCAAGTAGGATTCGACCTACTTGGGGGGAGGGGGGCGCCCTAGCACACCCACACAATTGCCTAACCGTGTGTGGCGCCCCCTCCACCGTTTACACCCCCGGTCATATTTTCGTAGTGCTTACGCGAAGCCCGGCGGAGATCAGTTCACCATCACCGTCACCATGCCGTCGTGCTGACAGAACTCATCAACTACCTCGACGTCTTGCTAGATCAAGAAGGGTAAGTGCATCTAGTGCCCCTTAGTGATTTTGGTGTATTGAAGACTTATAGGTTAAGTATCTAATGCATTTATGAGTGTACGCAGGTCTATAAGTCTATGAGGAGTTTGATATTTACAGAGAAAGTCGACCCCTAAAAATGAAGTTCTTCGACTGAAGACTTTGATATACTGAAGACTTTGAAAGTGAAGAAATTGGTGTGACCTTGAAGACTTGGTATTCATTCGAGGAACATGAAGCGTGAAGACTTTTGTTTTCGTAGTTTCATTTTCTCTTTTTTGAGTCATAGGAAACACCGTACTGTTAAAGGGGGTCGAGGAAATACTAAGGAGAAAATTTTCATGTGATGCTCAACTCAAATCCTACACCTACCAATCCCTTCGAGTGAAGCCATTGGAAATCTCATACAGTTCAGTCAATTTCTTCAGTGACAGAGACGCAGTTCTTCTAGTCACCGAGGACTTTGGTCTGACTGAGGAGTTAGGAATTCGCCAGTGCGAATTGCCTACACAGTGAGGAACATGATAGCCCTGAGGAATTTGTACCTCGAATTTCCGACTGTTGCTGTGCTACGCGCCAGCTGTCCTAAAATATCTTGTCCACCTAACGGTCATATCATTGAAGGGCATTTATGTCTTATCATGTCGGGCTGCTCCCTAGGCTATAAATAGCCGCCCCCTACAACCACTAGCTGGTTGGCTGCTCCGAGAGAACTTGACACTTGTCATTTGAGAGCAACCCATCCTCTGAGGACTTTGAGCGAAAATCATCAAGTGAGGAAAATCCAAACCCAAACCCAAACACCTACAAACCCAAAGTGATTGAGCATCACTGAAGAGATTGATCCTGTGTGGATCCGACGCTTGTTACCTTTGAAGATTGTGCTTCTTCCAGACGGTTAGGCGTCAAGGTCTAGAGCATCCAAGAGGAATTGTAGATCGCCGAGTGACCAAGTCTGTGAAGGTTTGGAAGTCACCTGAAGACTTACCACGAGTGATTGGGCGAGGACTGTGTGTCCTTAGCTCAAGGAGAATACGGTGAGGACTGTGTGTCCGGGACTAGGTGTCCTCGAGTTTAAATACTCAGCCGCTCCAACCAGATGTACAACTGAGATAGCAGTTGGAACTGGTCTACCAAATCACTGTCTTCACCAAGCTTACTGGTTCCATTTCCTCAACACTTTCATTTCCTCATTACTGTGTTGTGTGTTTGTTCATATCTGTGTTTGAAGACTTTGACTGAAGACTTTCTCAATTTCCTCAGTTCAATTTCTTCAGTCTGTTTTGTCTTCATCTAGTGTTATCCTGTGTTTACGCTTTCTGTACTCTGTGTTTGTCTTCATTTCATCATGATGACTATGCTTGGATTCTGTTATGTTTTCATCTGAGTACTTATTCCGCTGCTAGTAGTTCTTCGCTAAGGAATTTCCTCACGAGCAAATTCCTCAGTGAAGAATTTCATAAAAATCGCCTATTCACCCCCCTCTAGTAGATATAACGCACTTTCAATTGGTATTAGAGCAAGGTACTCCCTTATTCTGTGTGATTTTGGTTTAACCGCCTGGAGTTTTAGTTATGTCGACCGCATGTATGATCAAGGTCTCTGTTGGGTGTCCTACCTTCGATGGGACGGACTACCCCTACTGGAAGAATAAGATGCGAATGCATCTTGAGGCAATTGATAACGATCTCTGGTACGTTGTGGAAAATGGTGTTCCCTCCGTCTCACCCTCACTGAACGCTACCGATGTGAAAAGATTCAAGCAACTCGACTCTCAAGCGAAGAATATCATATGTGGCCATCTGAGCAAAGGACAGTATGGTAGAGTGAGTGCTTTGGAGACTGCTAAGCTTATCTGGGATAGGCTGTCCAAGGTCAATGAAGGAGTTTCAACTCAGCATGACTCACGAGTTGATGTTCTCCGCAATCTCTTCAACCGCTTCAAAAGACTCGACAATGAAAATGTTCAGCAAACCTTCGATCGCCTCACTGACATCTCAAATGAGCTGCAAGCACTTGGTGCCACTGACATCACCGACCATGAAGTGGTGAAGAAATTGCTGAGATTGCTTGATTCCTCATTTGATACTCTGGCACTGATGATACAAGAGCGTGCTGATTACAAGTCACTTGACCCCGCTGATATCCTCGAGAGGCTAAACACTCATGAGTTCCAACTTGCTGGGAAGAGAGATCTCTATGGTTCGAGCTATGGCAGATCACGTGCACTGAAGGCCAAGGCAGTATCTGAGTCCGAAGATGAAGACTCTGGTAGCAGCCTTGGTGATCCTGAAGAACTGAGTCATGATCTAGCACTGCTTGTGAAGAAATTCCAGAAGTTCTCAAGACGTGGTCGATTTGGAAAACCCTCAAGGAGCAATGATTCCTCATCCAGTGACTATAAGAAGAGGCTTTGTCACAAGTGCAAGAAACCAGGACATTACATTCAAGATTGTTCTCAGTGGAAAAAGGAATCAAAGAAGAAGAAATACAAGGATTACAGTTCTAATGATGCGAAGAAAAAGAAGAAGTCCTCAAAATCTTCTTCATCAAAATCCTCGAAGTCTTCGTCTCACAAGAAGAGCAGCTCCAAGAAGGCTCGGGCATTCATTGGCAAGGAAATGGACTCTGAGGCTGAATCTGAAGAAAATGAAGCAGAAGAGGAATCTGATGACTCTGAGTCTGGTGTGGCGAGCCTTGCCCTCGCTACTGCATTCGTCAGCAAAACGCTGAAGAAAGTGATCTCACCAACAAGGCTGATGAAGGAAGTGATGACTACGCTCCCACCTATTGCTTCATGCCAAAGGGTGCCAAGGTACTCAAATACGCCTCCTCTGAATCTAGTGAGGATGAATCTGATGAAAATCTTAAGCCTAGCTACTCTAAACTTGCTAAGATTGCTGTGCAACAACAAAAGGCTTTTGAAAAGGTTCAAAACATGCTAGACAAAAGTGATGATATGTTGGGTGAAGAATTGGATCGCACTAAGGCCTTAACTGAAAATCTTCAAAGACTTCAGACCAGGTTTGACAACCTTCAAAGTCATCATAACACTCTCTTATCTGATCATGAGAAGCTTTCTTATGAATATCTTCAAAAGAAGCAAGATCTTGAGAAGCTAAGAGTGAGTTATGAAGATCTTCAGAAGGAGCGCGATTCATTACTTTCTCAACAAATCAGCGCTGCTCAGGAAGAATTTATTCCTCCATGTTTAAAATGCATTGAACGAGAATCTGCTAATTCCTCACCTGAATGTTCAAATGCTTCAAATATTACAAATTCTTCACCTGTCTTTGCTATCACTAATTCCTCATCTGAGGACATTGCTAGTATCACTGACGATGCAGGGCTGAAGGAATTGATCATGACAAGCATGTACAAAAGCCTCAAAGGGCATCAGACTCTTTGTGATGTGCTTAAAAAGCAGATCCTCAACAGGAACCCTAGGAAAGAGGGTATTGCCTTTGAGAGGAAACTCAATGTTGATGGTACATATTGGAAGACTGAGCAGTACCCCAAAACCTCATGGGTTGCTGCAAAGGGACCTCCAGTTGATCCATCTAATTTATCTGGTTATACATGTGAATCTTCTCATTCTTCTGATGAGTCATTTGACTCCAACTATAAACTATTCAAAAATCAGAATGGTGAAGTATTTGCTAGATATGTTGGCACTAACTGCAGGAACGGTTCCCTTATGAAGAAAATCTGGGTTCCCAAAAGGTGCCTTGAAAGTCTTCAGGTGAATGTCCTCATGACACCACCTGTGAACAAAAGGAACCCCAGATCAAATTCTTCATATGGACCAAATTCTTCATATGGATCCAAGTCCTCATACGGACCAAATTCCTCAAGGGGATCAAATTCCTCACATGGATCAAAATCCTCATATGAACATCATCGTGCTAACAACTCTGTTTCGCAGGGAAGAGCCAAGGACTATGATTATGAGCATTATTCTTCAAATTATTATGTTCATAAGTCCTCGAAGAATTTCTCTGCTTATTCATATGCTTACCCTAACCCCTCTTGTGTGAAACGTAATGGTTTGGCCGCTATGCCACCATTCTCATATGGAGCTCGCAGAGTGATGAACTCTTTG
Organism: Aegilops umbellulata; assembly: GCA_032464435.1. NCBI lineage: Eukaryota > Viridiplantae > Streptophyta > Magnoliopsida > Poales > Poaceae > Aegilops > Aegilops umbellulata. The sequence continues at coordinate 229,038,846 of CP136055.1, read as the reverse complement.
CCACCCATTCAGATGTGGGTGGTGAAGAAAAATAACTAATCTCTTCTGCAGGGTCAGGTCTCCAGACGTACTGTAACGTCTGAAGAATTTGCTGGGGACCTGACAAAATGCCTGAAAGGACGCAGGCTAACCATGATGAAATGAACTTTCATTTCACACGTCCTCCCTCTATTTTATCTGTCTTACTGCTTGATGAAATTGATCTGATGAATTGTGATATCATATTCTTCACTGCTGAAGTATATGAGGTCGTAAGTTGCACTAATTCATCTGCAGGATGATCAACCCAAAGCCACTGAATGGGTACTTGATAGTGGATGTACAAATCACATGACTGGTGACAGGAATCTATTGATGGATGCTCCCTTATCGTCATCACATCTGAAGCATATCATCTTCGCTGATAAAAGCAAAAGTCAGGTATTGGGTCTAGGTAAAGTTGTTATCACAAAGGATCGGCACATGGACAAAGTCATGCTTGTTGAGTCCTTAGGATACAACCTTATGTCTGTCTCAATGCTTTGTGATCTTGATATGATTGTTGTCTTTGGCAAGTATCGTTGTGTTGTGATTATGGAAGCTGACAATTCCAAAGTCTTCGAAGGCTTTAGGAGAGGAGACTTGTATATTGTTGATTTGTCTGCAGATTCACAACCAGCCATGTGCCTACTTGCAAAAGCTTCAGAAGGATGGCTATGGCATCGACGACTTGGTCATGCAGGCATGAGGAATTTGCACACGCTTGCGAAGAAGAAGCATGTCATTGGCATTGAAAATGTCAAATTCCTCAAGGATCACTTATGCGGTGCCTGTGAAGCTGGAAAGATGACCAAGGCTAAGCATCCAGCAAAGACCATCATGACCACTACTCGACCATTTGAATTGCTTCACATGGATCTCTTCGGTCCTAATCATTATTCCTCTGTTTCAAATGAAGCATCTCAATATGGCTTTGTTATTGTTGATGATTACTCTCGTTACACATGGGTACACCTTGTCTCTTACAAAACTGAAGTGCAAGAAGTCTTCAAACGATTTTCCTCGAGGGCTTCAACCAACTTTGGTGTGAAGATCAAGCACATCAGAAGTGACAATGGCACTGAGTTCAAGAATTCGGGTCTCGATGACTATCTTGATGAACTTGGTATTACTCATGAGTTATCTGCTCCTTATACTCCTCAACTGACTGGCGTCGTGGAGCGCAAGAACAGGACTCTTGCTGAGATGGCTCGCACTATGCTTGACGAATACAAAACTCCTCATCGTTTCTGGGTTGATGCAATTGATACTGCGTGCCACATCATCAACAGAGTATATCTTCACAAATTTTTCAAAAAGACTGCCTATGAACTCCTCACTGACAAGAAACCCAATGTGAGTTATTTCAAAGTCTTCGGTGCTAAATGCTGGATCAGAGATCCTCATCACAACTCTAAATTCGCACCGAAAGCACATGAAGGTTTTATGCTTGGTTACGGAAAGGACTCGCACACCTACAGAGTCTTCAACAATGTTCTTCACAAGATTGTTGAAACTGTAGATGTGCGGTTCGATGAAACTAATGGCTCGCAAAGAGAGCACCTACCTTCTGTGTTAGATGAACCAGCACCTGAGGATTCTATCAAACACAAGGCTACTGAAGATGTCATTCCTACTGAAGAATCTGCTAAAGAATTCATTCCAGAACGGGAAGAACGTCGAGCTGATGCACCTGAAGAAAATGCTGAGGAAATTGATGCTGAAGAAAATGCTGATCAAATTCCTCAACGACAATCAGCTCACCCTCGCGTTGCAAAAGAAGTGCAAGTGGAGAAGATCATCGATGACATTAGAGCACCAGGTCCTCTCACACGCTCAAAAGCTTCACATCTATCTAACTTTTGTGGGCACTTTGCTTTTGTCTCTATCACAGAGCCCGCTAAGGTAGATGAAGCATTTCTGGAGCCTGAGTGGATTCAGGCCATGCAAGAAGAATTACATCAGTTCAAGCTCAACAATGTCTGGGAACTAGTCAATCGTCCCGATCCTCGCAAGCATAACATCATTGGCACAAAGTGGATCTACCGCAACAAGCAAGATGAAAATGGTGTTGTGGTGAGGAATAAGGCACGACTAGTAGCTCAAGGCTACACACAGGTTGAAGGAGTTGACTTCGATGAAACTTTTGCACCTGTTGCTAGACTTGAAGCTATTCGCATATTACTTGCTTATGCTAACCATCATGATATCATCTTATACCAAATGGATGTGAAAAGCGCATTCCTCAATGGTAAGCTTGAGGAAGAACTATATGTTGCTCAACCCCCAGGTTTTGAAGATCCAAAGCATCCTGACAAAGTCTTCAGACTTAACAAGGCCCTCTATGGTCTCAAGCAGGCCCCACGGGCGTGGTATGATACGTTGAAGGAATTCTTCATGAAGAAAGGCTTCACACCCGGTTCACTCGATCCCACTCTCTTTACTAAATCTTATGATGGTGAACTGTTTGTGTGCCAAATATATGTTGATGATATCATCTTTGGCTGTACTGACCAATGTTATAGTGATGAATTTGCCTATATGATGAGTGAAGAATATCAAATGTCTATGATGGGAGAGTTGAAATTCTTCTTAGGTCTTCAAATTCGTCAACAGCGCAATGGCATATTCATATCTCAGGAGAAATACCTCAAGGATGTCCTGAAGAAATTCGTCATGCAAGATTGCAAAGGCATCAAAATTCCAATGCCCACAAATGATCATTTATGCACTGATGAAAATGGTACTGACTTCGATCATAAGGTATACCGCTCCACAATTGGCTCTTTATTGTACTTATGTGCATCTAGGCCAGATATAATGCTTAGTGTTTGCATGTGTGCCCGATTTCAAGCTGCACCGAAGGAATCACACCATAAGGCTGTGAAGCATATTCTTCGATATATAGCTCACACACCAACACTAGGATTATGGTATCCCAAGGGCTCAGATTTTGATCTCATTGGATATTCTGACTCTGACTATGCTGGTGACCGTGTGGACCGCAAGTCAACATCTGGTACTTGTCATTTCCTCGGACGATCCTTGGTCTGTTGGTCCTCGAAGAAACAGAACTGTGTATCACTATCTACTGCTGAAGCTGAGTACATTGCTGGTGGTTCTTGCTGTGCTCAACTGCTATGGATGAAGCAAACACTCAAGGACTATGGCATCAATGTGAAGAATGTGCCTCTCCTCTATGACAATGAGAGTGCCATCAAGATTGCTCACAACCCAGTTCAGCACTCGAAGACAAAGCACATTCAAATTCGTCATCATTTTCTTCGTGATCATGTGTTGAAGGGCGACATTTCTATTGAGCATGTGAAGACTGAAGAACAGCTAGCCAATATCTTCACTAAGCCCTTAGATGAGAAGAGATTTAGCAAGTTGCGGTGTGAGCTAAATATCTTAGAATCTTCGAATGTACTTTGAAAAGGCACTCATCCTAACACTTATGCAAAATTGATGACTTAGATGTGTAACACATGAAGAAACGTTTTTCTTCAATCAATGAAGAATAACACTCTAAGTGTGAAGAAATTAATGAAGAATTTGATTCTCAGAACCCTACAACAATTGTACGCGGTGTGTGAAATCATCATTCTTATACGGTGGGTCACGCCACCACAAAAGCTGAAAATCTTCAATTTGAGTTTTTCCTCAGCTTTTAAAATTCCTCAGTTGTTCAAATTCTTCAACTTGCAAAATCTTCACTTGTGTCGTCGTTTTTCTTCATTGGCTATATATATATACATATATATATATACATATATACATATATACATATATATATATGAGTTTATGTCCTCTACAGCATTCACTTATAGCTATTTCTTCAAGTTGGATCTTCTGCTAAGTGAATGTGATCGGACCCTTCCCCTCTATGTTATACTCAATCCAATCTGTTCACAAATTCTTCATGTGCGTTCTATTTGAAACTCGTTCAAATTCTTCACTGTGTCCTTGTCAGCTGAAGAAATTGTGAACGGAACGTTAAAATGGATCTTATTCAAACTTTCGGTTTCGCCGCTCAAACCGTTCCGCATCCCATGATGCATTATTCTATTCACCCACAATCTTACACGATCTCCACTACACAGTACGTGGGTGACACATGTCATGAGAAGGAGAACGGCCAGGGGCACGTTTGTCCCAAATCTTCGGACGAGCAGTTTTTCACCATGGCTATAAATACCCCTGTCCCCTTCCTCACTTCTTTTACCCCGCTCGATCTCACTCCCCCCGCTCGAGCTTCCGAACCCTAGCGCCGCCGCTACTCCATCGTCGCCGGTGAGGAAGAGCTTCACTGCCTCGACCTCGTCGCCGTCGTACTCGCGCCGATTGCGGAAATCCTCACCTCCGCCGCCGCCGTAGACGTCTTCCTCCGCCAAGTTAGGGCGTGGAAGATATGCATCGACGAACTTCCCTGTTTCAACTCACAGTTTGTCGTGTTCTTCATTTCAGGGTAATTAAAAGCTACTTTTACTGCCCTCTTTGATTCAACACTTTTCTACAAAATCTTCAAAGGTGTTTTCTTCTTCAAATCCTCCCACACAAAACACCTCACATGTTATCTGTTCTTGATTCATTTCCCTAAGCATCATTTTCTTCAAGATTCCTCAATTGTGTGGATCTTCGATCTTTACAACTCTGGAACCTAAGATATAAAGCGCTTGGTGAAATTCCTCAAGACGCATCTGGTCAAATTCCTCAAACTTGTTCTTTATGAAAAACCCTCTGAGAACGCATATGACCTCTTCAAATTCCTCGCAACTATACTCTGTTCACAGGTACACATGTCCGCTGCTGAATCATTAGGTTCTCATCAACTTAACTCATTTGCAGCGTTCCTCGAAGAAAAGTTGCATACTTCTTCAGAGAACTCAATTGTTCAAATTCCTCAACTGAAGAAAATGGCTGATGGAAAAAGGCCTCAGAAAGGAGGAAAGAAGCCTGAGGTTATGACTGCATTTGAAATCCCTGAGGATATTTATAATGATTACTGCACGCCTGATGAATCCAAATTTGGCAAAGAAGATAAAAATCAGCGCAAGGTGCGCATTCAAAGGATTGAACGGAGATGGGCACGTGAATGGAGGGAGTACAGATATGTCACTCCAAAGTACATGAAGAAATTCGCACTGAACCCTCCATGCCCAAGAGCCCCATTGGCACCCGGCCAAGAGGCTGATCCCACTAGCATCAAGCGCGGTGAGGATTTTCCTGAGGAATGGGCCAAGCGCCAAGCTAAATTGGCAAGGCAAGCTATAGAAGCAGTGAGGAAATTTAATGAAGACTCTGCTGCTGCTGCTGCTAGTGAGGCTTCTGTCAAGCCGAGGAAAGCGATGCTCAAGAAGTCCGCTCACAAGCCAAGTGCTTCACCAGCAATGCCCTCACGGCCAAGTTCCTCTGCAATGCCCTCACGGCCAGACACCTCAAAATCTTCAAAGAAAATTCCTCATGCTGCTCCTGCTCCACCAAAATCCTCAGCACCTCCTCCACAATCCTCAGCTGTCCCGACAAAGTCCTCAGCACCTGTGCATCTAGCCTCGTGCCAAAGGACTACTGGCATCTCAATTGCCTCTAGTGTCTCAGCTAGTTCCTCAGCTGCACCAAGTTCCTCAGCTGGACCCTCTCTGCTGAAGAAAAAGGCTACTGCTGGACGCGGCACTCGCCCAAGTCCTAAGAAGAAGCATGTAGTCTTCACTGTACCATCTGATGACGATGAAGCTGATGAAGAAGAACTTGCTGAAATCATCAGAGACCGCCAAGAAAGGGCTGCTAAAGCCAAAGGCACACCTGTGCCCCTACTGCTGGATCCAAGGGCGATCCTTGATTACATCAATATCTGGCATAAGGATCCAAACACACCTATGCTTGACTTCAAACTGACACCTGGCCAAAGTCACATGCTGACTCACTTCATCCAAGAGGAGAAGTGGAAATATGATAGGGCCAGGCAGATCAAAAAATCGCAGTACAGGAAAGAGAAACTGCTAAGGAAAAATGTTCTCACCATGAAGCCTGAAGAACTCATCAAGATGCAAGCTGACATCAAAGCCCTCAGCGATGGCTTTGATGCATACTATGTTGACTGGAAAGGAGCAAAAGTCAGGTTTGTACAACTGACTGAGAAATTCACCAATGTTGCAGCCCCATCGCAACAAGAAGTTTCTCAAGCTGAAGCATCTGTTCAGCAAACTGAAGAACATGCCAGCACCGCTGATGACTTTCAGGCTACTGAAGAAAATGTTAGTTCCAGGGCTGATGACTCCATTCCAGCCACTGAAGAAATTGCCAGGGCATCCACTAGCGGTGCGCCTGAAGAAACAGAAGAAATCAGGGCAACTGCATCAGTTGCGCCTGAGGAAAATCAACCAGATTCCTCAGCTCCACCTGCGCTACAACCAAGGCTGCAGAGCGAGCTGCAGTGAAGAAAAGGAAAGCATCAAGTGCTTCAGAATCTTCAGCCCCAAAGAAGATGAAGCCCATGGCCAGCTCCTTTGCCAATCCAATTGATGTTGTTCCTATGTCCCCATGCCATCAAAGGACCTTGTTCCTTTTGGTGAAGATTATGAGATCCTAGGTGGATCAGATGAAGAAACTCAATCTGCTGCTTCGTTAAAGCAGATTGATGAAGAAATTGAAGTGGATGCAATCCCTTCAACCCCAATAGTCTCATCACCAATGCCTCAGTTTGATGCTGAAGAGGCTGGTGTTGAAGAAATTGATGATGAAGATGTGGATATTGGAAGCACAACTCCGTTGATGAATGACGACTTTTGGGAAAGTCAGCACCCCAATTCCCCACTCTTCACCCTACTACAGCAAATTCCTCACTCCCCTGCACAAACTGTTCAAATGGGCTCTGAAGAAACTCATCCCATTGCATCTGTGAATGAAGAAATTCCAGCCACTAGTGCTGAAGAAACTGCTGCTGAAGCTGAAAAGGTGACTGCACCTGAGGAGGAACCAGAAATTCCTCAGCCTGAAGAAACTGAGAGCGTGATTCCTGAGGTAGTGATGCAACTCACTGACACTCCTCTGCCAAAGCCAAAGGATCCGTTCTCAAGGAAGCAAAAATTCAAGGTTGAAGACTTCTTTGGTGAGCACGTGTTCTTCATTGAATACAACCCTTATGACTCTGCTCGCATAAGGAAGAGGCGTTTCTGGACAGCAAGTCAAGCAAATTTCTATTCCTCAGTGCTTTTCAACAAGGACAAAGTCTTCGACCATGCACATATTCCTCACGTGGATATGGAGTCCATGCCGTGCTTCACGCCAGTCCTCAGTGTTCTTCACGACGCTGGACTGCTCAACTTCTGCACTGACATATGCAATTGGAATGAAGAACTCATTCTTCAGTTCTATGCAACACTGCACATCACCGGCAACTCTGAAGATGTGAATTCATGGGTTCTGGACTGGATGACTGAGAACACCCATTATAAGGCCCCAGCATCTAAATTGCTTCGTGCCCTTCCTCTGAGTCCACCCACTGAAGATGCACGTTGTGTTTACAACGAACCTGAGCTCTCTCATCACTATATGCAAGTGCTGATGAAGCCTTTGAAGCCAGGGCAGGCCCCTCGAACCACATTCCTTGTCAAGGAACTGTTGTATGTGCCTAGGATTGTCTATCGCATTCTGACGAAGACAATGAGTCCCATCAAAGGCCACGACTCAAGTGATGAAGAAGTCGTTGGCATCATGAAGAACATGCTTTTCAACATCTGTCACGGCGTTCCCGTAAACTTCCATGATTTTTTCATGAGGACTTTGGCAAATATCGCTATGTCGTCATTTGAGCTGAAGCCTTATGCACCTTGGATTATGAGATTCATCAGGACAAGGTCTTCACTCAACTACAAAGCTGAAACTCTCAACCACTGCAGCTACTTACCTCCCATTGAAGTCCTCAAAAGGACATTTTCCTCAGCTGAAGAAAAGGGCAAAGCTACTGCTGTGATAGATGAAGGCATTCGTCCATTGGATGGTCACTTTCGCAAGGCCGCATCTTATTCCACCAATGATGACTCTGCCACACATGACATTGCCGCCAACATTGCCAAGCCAAATCCTGAAGCCACAACACCCAGGGTGATGACTGACCGTGAGTTACTCCTCAGTCTTCATCAAAAGGTTGATCGCAATCACAAATGGGTCAAGCGTCAGTTTGGTTCTATTCTTCACAACATGACCGCAACACATAATGCAGTGAAGAAAAACCACTACTACCTTCATGAAACCCTCAACCGCACCTGGGCTATTCTGTCTCAAGTTTACAACGCTGATGATTTGAAGAACATGGGTCTCAATGAAGAATTTGCCTGGTCTGCACCTCCTCCGAAGAAATACAAGAAGGTCACAGTTCCTTCTTTGGTGGCCAGTTCATATTCTTCATCACGCGACACTGATGAACATGAAGACCTGGACGACACCGCGGCAGGCCCTACTTCAACAACCGACCCCAACAACGCTGGCGCTCCTTCATCAACTTGAATATCTTCAGGGGCGTTAGTCCTCAGTTTCGATCCTTTTGGTCATTTGATGACAAAGGGAGAGAAATCTGAGTTAGTCTTCAAGCGGGTCTATAATAAGGGCATATTTTTTTTCTAAGTTACAACTCTCGTTCTTCCGAAACTTTTATTGGATCGAGTTGTAATCTTAAACCCGATGGTGCGCTGATACTTTTGATGCGCTATTCTGCATGCTTATTCCTCATTAATATTATCGCACGCATGCTGAATTACATCAGGCACCATATTTCATCATGCATTTCAAATTCTTCATATTATATATCAAATGCGTGTATGAATTACAAGATATAGGGGGAGATCTCCATGAGTCAACTCTTCAAGTGTGCATTGCTTCAAAAGCAAATTCCTCACTATGCACATCTTCAGGGGGAGTTCTTCTATATCTTCCAATAAAATTCCTCAATATCAGTATTTACACTTCATATATTTTTCCCCGTTGAAAACTTAACCTATGTTGTCATCAATCACCAAAAAGGGGGAGATTGTAAGTGCATCTAGTGCCCCTTAGTGATTTTGGTGTATTGAAGACTTATATGTTAAGTATCTAATGTGTTTATGAGTGTACACAGGTCTATAAGTCTATGAGGAGTTTGATATTTATAGAGAAAGTCGACCCCTAAATATGAAGTTCTTCGACTGAAGACTTTGATATTTTGAAGACTTTCTGAAGACTTTGAAAGTGAAGAAATTGGTGTGACCTTGAAGACTTGGTATTCATTCGAGGAACATGAAGCGTGAAGACTTTTGTTTTCGTAGTTTCATTTTCTCTTTCTTGAGTCATAGGAAACACCGTACTGTTAAAGGGGGTCGAGGAAATACTAAGGAGAAAATTTTCATGTGATGCTCAACTCAAATCCTACACCTACCAATCCCTTCGAGTGAAGCCATTGGAAATCTCATACAGTTCAGTCAATTTCTTCAGTGACAGAGACGCAGTTCTTCTAGTCACCGAGGACTTTGGTCTGACTGAGGAGTTAGGAATTCGCCAGTGCGAATTGCCTACACAGTGAGGAACATGATAGCCCTGAGGAATTTGTACCTCGAATTTCCGACCGTTCCTGTGCTACGCGCCAGCTGTCCTAAAATATCTTGTCCACCTAACGGTCATATCATTGAAGGGCATTTATGTCTTATCATGTCGGGCTGTTCCCTAGGCTATAAATAGCCGCCCCCTACAACCACTAGCTGGTTGGCTGCTCCGAGAGAATTTGACACTTGTCATTTGATAGCAACCCATCCTCCGAGAACTTTGAGCGAAAATCATCAAGTGAGGAAAATCCAAACCCAAACCCAAACACCTACAAACCCAAAGTGATTGAGCATCACTGAAGAGATTGATCTTGTGTGGATCCGACGCTTGTTACCTTTGAAGACTGTGCTTCTTCCAGACGGTTAGCCGTCAAGGTCTAGAGCATCTAAGAGGAATTGTGGATCGCCGAGTGACCAAGTCTGTGAAGGTTTGGAAGTCACCTGAAGACTTACCACGAGTGATTGGGCGAGGACTGTGTGTCCTTAGCTCAAGGAGAATACGGTGAGGACTGTGTGTCCAGGACTAGGTGTCCTCGAGTTTAAATACTCAGCCGCTCCAACCAGATGTACAACTGAGACAGCAGTTGGAACTGGTCTACCAAATCACTGTCTTCACCAAGCTTACTGGTTCCATTTCCTCAACACTTTCATTTCCTCATTACTGTGTTGTGTGTTTGTTCATATCTGTGTTTGAAGACTTTGACTGAAGACTTTCTCAATTTCCTCAGTTCAATTTCTTCAGTCTGTTTTGTCTTCATCTAGTGTTATCCTGTGTTTACGCTTTCTGTACTCTGTGTTTGTCTTCATTTCATCATGATGACTATGCTTGGATTCTGTTATGTTTTCATCTGAGTACTTATTCCGCTGCTAGTAGTTCTTCGCTAAGGAATTTCCTAACGAGCAAATTCCTCAGTGAAGAATTTCATAAAAATCGCCTATTCACCCCCCTCTAGTCGATATAACGCACTTTCAAGAAGGCGCGGGACGTCACCGAGCTGAACGTGTGCAGAACGCGGAGGTGCCGTGCGTTTGGTACTTGATCGGTTGAAGCGTGAAGAAGTTCGACTACATCAACCATGTTGTAAAACGCTTCCGCTTACGGTCTACGAGGGTACGTAGACACACTCCCCCCCTCGTTGCTATGCATCTCCATGGATAGATCATTGCGTGTGCGTAGATTTTTTTTGTCTTTCATGCAACGATTCCCAACAGGAACACCACCTTAGCTCTGGTCCACCCACACGAGAACTTACCAAAGCAGTGAATGCGAATGAATCATGATGAAACTACCTAGATGATATTCCCGTGTGTCCTCGAGAACGTTTTAATCACTGTAAGTACTTCCGGCTTGTCCTTAGCAATAATAAGGATTGTGCCACCTTGCTGCACCTTGTTATTTGTTACCAAACTATCTATCAAAAACTCTATTACATCTTGTAGAGAATATCTTGCTGAAGATTGTTTATCAATTCCTTCTGTTCATTGTTATGTCCAATACTCTTACTTATCGAAAAGACTACGATTACGATTGATCCCTATACTTGTGAGTCATCAATCGACAACCTCTTTTTCGGCGCAGGCGGCGGTGGGGGTTGGTTTCGGGCGACAACAAGCCGGCGGGGTGGCGGAAGGGTCTTGGCTATCCATTTCGGTGACGGGGCCGCTCATCGGTGACGACGGCTGCGCGTGGGGGCGGCAGCGGCGAGAAGGACGTAGCCGCTAGGGCGGTAGAAAGAGGCGCGCCACTCGTGCAAGTGCCGAGTATATTTAGGCGGCTTGGAGGGTTTTTTCGGTGGAGCAGTAAAAATTATACTCCCGTATAGATTTTAGGAGATCGGGCGGCACAGAGTAGTAAAGCCAAAATTCGACTCCTCTATAAAATTTTAGGGGATAGGCTAGTAAAAATTATATTGCCATTCCTGGCTCCAAACGCCTTGTAGCCAGTAGGACGTTTAATTAAATTTATACAGAAACAGGTGCCTTAGCGCAAAAAGGCCTCCTCGGGCAAACTCGGCACCCTGCGGCCTGCGCCTGCGGCTGGTTTTTTATCCGCGCCTGGAGTTGACAGTCTCCTCCCCATCGCTCGCTCCCCCTCTCCGTCCGCCAAACCTCCCAAGCGAAGCTCCTCCTAGGGTTTTCCCCGCCGCCGCCCATGGCCGCCTCCCCGGACCGCGCCAATGACGACCTCCGCCGCCGCCTCGCCGTAGACACGCCTCCACCGCCCCAGATCGCCAAAGGTTCGTTGCTCCCCCCCCCCCCCCCCCCGACTCCTCCCTCCCACCCTCGATCTGTCGCACCAGGTCGAAACCCTAGCGCTCCCCCGTAGCTCAGGCTGCCTTGATTTGTTGCTCGTACCGTCGTTCGATCTGTTCTTACGTCACTAGGGTTCGGGGTTTTTTGGGTGGTTGCGAAATGGTATTGCCACCGTGCGTTGGGCTTCCGCAGCGTTACTGCCGTGTAGGGTCTCTGACTGAACAATTTCTGCCATGGTGGGACGATGGTTCTTCTAGGTATAAAGGGTGATGTCGGTATTTGGATTTGGGTGGATTGGATGCTGTGGTCCAGTTGTTAATTTTAGTTATTGCTTCGATTCCGGGAGGTGCTAGTTTTACTCATTGGATTGCCCCCCTTTTTCTATTATACTTCAATTTTTGTGGTTGAATGTAATTTGTTGGTTGTTTAACTTTGCTGTTGTGGTCTGTGTGGGTTGCAAATGTGGCCGCCCTGCCTTTGTCTGTTGGTATTGGTAGGAAAACGATGGGTGTATTCCTTTGGGCTTAGAAATGTTGCGTTCTTTGTAGTCACACATGCTGAGGGTAACATCGCGGCAGCCTCCTTTTACTGACTGTTTGCTCAATTTGTGGGCATAGCTGTGTAGTTATAAGTTGCTACAGGGTACCTCTTTTGCAATCTATGGTATTAGTGTGGATCTGTGGCAAAAATCAGTTAGTGTTCAACAAGTATATGCACAACCCTCCAGTTTAAAATCTTTATTGCGTCTTTATCTTGTCTAACCATTGAGCATTTCTTTGGTTGTCCAGTTTATGTGTCTTACAGTTTTTAGAGCATGTTTTCTGTTTTATTTTTATCAGTATAGCATGTCTCCTGTTTTATCCGTTGTAGCTTTGTTTTCACACTGTCTTATTCATCGTAGCTTTGTTTTTCACAGAGAAGCAAGGCCTGGATACTGGCATGCCCCTTTCTCCTCAGTGGCTTATGAAGGTAAGCCAAAACATGTTTACGGTTTTAGGATTAAGGGCAGTAACTAAAGTTGAACAGCTGGACATCTTAACACTACGCCTGCGTGGTGAACATGGCAGTACAATATCATCTAGGTTGATAGTAGACTTTCTTAGTAGTTTGTGCGCACGATGGTGATTTATGTAATGTTGTTTGTTGCAGGAGCCCAGTTCACAGGGTTCACGCTCAGATGCTACAAAGACATCAGGTAATGGTGAAGACATGGACTCCAGTGCGAAGAAAAAGGATGTCTTCAGGGCTTCTGTGCTTGATGGTGAAACTGCGCGTCGTGACCGTTGGCGTGATGATGAGCGAGAACCAAATTCAGGCCCTCGGTGGGCTCGCTGGAGGGAGACAGACAAGGAACAAGCTGATACACGCAAGGTAGAAAAATGGTCAGATGACTCGTCCAAGTTTTCTGTGGATGTCCGTCGTGCTCCACAGGAACGTTGGGGTGATTCCAGTAACAAGGAGGGCAACTATGACCAACGCCGTGAGGGCAAGTGGATTACTCGTTGGGGTTCCAGTGATAAGGAGTCTGAAAATTGGCGTGATCGCTGGGGTGATTCGGGCAAGGAGGGTGATGCTTCCCGTGAAAAAGGTTTTTCGCAGTTTGTTGCACATGGGAAAGATGGCAACATTCATGACAAGGATACTGAGAGAGATGATAACATTTCTCGATCATGGAAGTCTAGTCATCCCGTGGGCCGTGGCCGGGGTGATTCTTCTTATCACCCCTCACAGATATCACAAAAACCACCTTCTTTGTATGGGTATGGTAGAGGGAAACCAGACAATGAAATCACAGGTTTTCCAGGTTCTCGTGGAAAATTTACCCCTAGTTCTGGTAGTACAAATGCTGGCAGTACTGGATCTTCACGTCCATTCCATCTTGGTCTACTTTCTGACAGACCTGGTGGTGCATCAGGGGATCGCACAGCATTTAGATATAGTAGGATGAAACTGCTTGACATATACAGAACAACTTCCCATGTTACTGACTTCAAGATGCCTTTTGATGTTTGTGAGGAAGGGTCTGCATTTATGCAAGAAGAAATGTTGGAGCCTTTAGCATTATTTGCTCCGACGACTGACGAAGCGGTAAAGCTAATCCTATTATTTTTCTCAGCTAGGATGATCTTACTATCATGCAATTATACCATGTATATGATCTTCATGTCTCACAGTTCTTCTTATATTTGTAGGTCATTTTAAAAGCAATTGACAAAGGGGAAATCATAAACAGTGGTGTCCATCAGGTTTCCAAAGATGGGTCTGTTGGGAAAAGTAATCCTGATGTGGTGCCGTCAAAACAACCTAAATTAGGTTTGATTCAGTTTTCATACTTTGTTCGTGGCATAAACATCCAAATATGTTACTATTTTGTACTGAATGCCCCCCCATTAACCAGGTGGTAGAGATGATCAAGCTGGAAGTGCAGATGATTTGAAGGGAGAAACAGCTGGAAGTCTCAGGGGTGCCATATCTTACTGTTTCCACAGTTCTTTCTGTTTATTGCATGCTCCTTAGCTGAGCGAATTTCAAGTGATTACATACAGATGATTTTGTGTTCAGTTGCATGTATAGTGGGTTTGTCATTTATGAAAGATCTAACCTTTCATAACTTGGGGGAGTCTTCCAGATGTTCTCCAGCATATCTTAACTTCTCAAATAGACGTACTGCTCATGGTCTTGGTTCACAACTTGGGGGAGTCTTCCAGCATGTTCTCCAGCATAATCAGTCTACATGGTTTACGCATTCACATTTTGTGGAACATGCCTCTTTTCAATTTTTAGGACGGTTTTAGTCCCAGGACTATCCATATAATAGGAGTAATTCAGCATGGTATACTCAGTAGGGGTTTCTGAGATTATTTTTGAGATCTAGCACCAGATTCTCTGGATGGTGTATCCAGATATGCCTTTATTCCTCGAAGTATTCCTTCGTTTTTCTGGCATTAAGTTTATAAGTTTATAATTTGTTCCATATTACATTATAAATTGGTTACAAATTTGAGGCTTGCGGTTGCATGTGTTCTATGATATAGTAGTCTAAGCAAACTAATTCATCGTGACGATCTCTTCATGGTATCTTATTTAACTACTTTGAACTGCTTGCCATTTTTTGGTAGTTAACTTAGTTGGTATTCTATCGTTGTCCTTTGCTGAATGCTTGCACAGCTTCTATAAATCCTTTCAGCATTTTAAAAACTCACCTCTGTTGATCTTTGACAGGTGTTCCTGGAAATGTTGATTCGCTGCGTACAGAGACACCTAGCTATGTTGTTCCACAAAGATCTCGGTTTATTGGAGACCATAGGCTTGGTCCAACCGACTTTCCGCAGCAAATGCCCAATGTCTTTGATCAAGAAAGTAAAGTAGTCGGGATGGCAGGTGTTGATGAGTTGACCAGTCCTATTCAACCTTATCCTAATCCAGAAAATCTGTCTTTATACTACAAAGATCCACAAGGTCGAATTCAAGGCCCATTTTCTGGTGCTGACATCATTGGCTGGTTTGAGGCTAGTTATTTTGGTATTGATTTACTGGTTCGAGTTGCAAATGCTCCTCCTGATGCGCCTTTCTTAATGCTTGGCGATGTTATGCCTCACCTACGAGCAAAGGCAAGGCCACCTCCAGGGTTTAGCACCACAAAATCCAGTGATATGCTAATGCCGGAGACTCCACCTACAGGGAAATTTGTCAGCTCCAGTAGCTCACATAGCGGATCAGCTGGTGTCGGTGTTTTTAACAGTGGGCCAAGCAGGAATGGCGGTGCTGTTGAAGCTCAGAATCGTTTTCTGGAGTCACTGATGTCTAATGGTATGCAAGGTCCTTCAGCTGCCATGACTGGAGGTATGTATACTGGCAAGAGCCCTATTCGTCTAGTTCATTCCATATATTTTCTAGTTACCTCTGCTACTTATCATGCGCACTTTCTGGTCTGACACCATATCTCCTTTTGGAATTAGGGCTGAATGAATATAACAGCAGTAGCTTTGGCAACATTGCGATGGCTGGAGGTGAGATGGGGAATAGCATGAATTATCTTTTGGCACAGCAAAGATTGTTGGAAAGACAAAAATCTTCCCAAAATGCTGTTCCATATTGGTCTGCAGATGGTATTCCAGCAGCACAGGCACAAAACAAAGATACAGCTTCAGAAGTGTCTACTCTGCACTCTAAAGTACCCAGTTCAATGGCTGATCCATCTCGTCAAGCATCACAGTCTCAAAATGTTGACTTGCTTGCTATGCTGCATTCTGCAGAGAAACCTAAAGCACCTGCGGGATTGCCACCATGGTCAAACTATCCCGAATCCCGAAATGTTAATCCTAACCTTAATGTGGATCTCACTCAAGGGCCACTTAACATGCATCAAAATCTGCAGAATTCTCAGCAAATGGCTACTGCTGTTCAACAACAGAACTTCATGCCACAGAACCAGCCACCTCTCTCTCATTTGCCATCAGAGAAGTTGCTTGCTGAGATATCTCAAGACCCACAACTCTTGCACATGTTTCAACAACAGTATCTGCTATCACAACTACAGTTGCAATCACAGCCGCCAGTGGCACCTCAACCTCAGCCACAACTCTCAATGTTGGACAAGATGATATTGCTTCAGCAGCAGCAGCAACAGCAACAGCAGCAGCAGCAGCTGCAACAACGACTACAGCTTGAGCAACAGCAGTTGCTGCTGCAACAACAGCACCTAGTTTCTCACGTTGCACCTCATGGACATCCCAACCAACAGCTTGATGATCCTTATGGGTCGAAGCATACTACATTGCCAGCTGGCGATTCTATGAATCTTGGTGTTCGAACAATTCAAGAGGTTCTTGAAGCTGATCGTATTTTGACTAACCATGGTACACCCCAGGGATCTAGTCAAGCATTTATGAGTATGAGGGGTATGGAGGGTGTTGGAACATCACAAAGCTCTGTACCTACTGTGCCATTGCCTCATGAATTTTTTATGGGCGCACCTTCGAAAGAACGGTTTCCCCATACTCAGAAGTTGGGAAACTCGGCAAGTGATAACACTCAACTTAGTGCAAGTATGGTCAATACCATGCAAACAGAAGTTGCAGAAAGGTACGAGGAGGCTTCTGGAAGCTATCAGCAAGTTGGAATAGGTAAAGTTGAAAGTAAGCCTGCAAATATTTTAAGTTTAAGATCTACAGAGGCCAGCAGTTCAGCTCTTAGTGAAGCTAAGGGTTTTCCTGAGACACCACTGAATCAAATATCAGAGATCATGTCACCTCATAATCGTGTCCAGGAAATTACAAATACCCTTGGTGCAGTTGAGCTAACTATGGCAACTGATGCAAAAACTCCTGATACACAAGAGACAAAGAAAGCTGAAAAGAAAAAGAAGCAGAAGAAGAAACAGACAGCTGTAGATATTGGCAAAGGAGCTCCAAACACAATTTCTCAACATCCAACACTAGAAGCTGAAGTTGATGCTTCAAATCAGGCTGTTACTAAGCATGGTTTGCCAGATGACACAGACGAACTTTTTTGGGGTTCCACTGCCAGAGTGGAAAGCTCTTCTAGAGCAGTTGGACCTCCGCTGGGCTTTGAACCATATGTGAATTTGCCTCCCAAAAGTCTTCCTGAGGAGTATGCTATCAACAGAGCTGAATGGGAACCTAGTGCTCTATCCGAGCCTCATGCAGCGGCAAGCCAGAAAGGTTGGAAACCTACCCAAGGACCCAGGCCCAAATCACTGCTGGAAATTCAAGCTGAGGAACAACTAAGAGCACAGAGGGTAGCTGCGGACAGTGCCAAGATAACCATGCCAGCGCCTCCTGTGCCATCAGGTCCTTGGAATACCATGTCTGCATCTTCTGAGCAACAATTTGGGGGTGCAGGTAAATCACTGGGTGGCCAGGAAAGTGCTGGTGACTCCAGGAACAAGAGAAGTCAGTTGCATGATTTGTTAGCGGAAGAAGTTCTGGCAAGGTCTAGTAATGCAGACAATGAGAACATAGGCAATGCTAATGATGTGTTGTTTCCTCCTCTATCGCCTGCTGTTGTTCAGTCTGATGCTCCTGCTTTTGATGATGATGACTTCATTGAGGCCAAGGACTCGAAAAAGAACAAGAAGAAGGGGACAAAGTCAAAAGGATCTGCAGCCAAAGCCCCATTACCTGTTAGTTCCATTGATTCATCAGCTATGTCTATACCAGCTGAAAAGGGCAAATCTTCAAAGCAAGCGAAACAAGAGAAGGAAATACTTCCGGCTCCTCCAAGTGGTCCATCCTTTGGAGATTTTGTTCCTTGGAAGACTGACCAGACAAATTTTGCGCCTGCTCCAGCATGGTCCAATGACTCTGCGAAGGTGCACAAACCTTTGTCTTTGAGAGATATTCAGAGAGAGGAAGAAAGGAGATCAGGTGTTGTCCAGCAACAACCACCCTCACCTACTCCAGCAAAGGTTTCGGTGAACCAACGGAATCATGGTAATGCTTCTTCTAAGCAAGCTTCTGGGTCTTCTCCATCAAAGGCAGTTGCCCCTGTTCAGATGAGTTCCAATCCTTCCAATCGTTCCAAGTCAAATGCTGAAGATGATCTGTTTTGGGGCCCATCTGACCACTCAAAACAAGATAAGAAACAGTATGTTCGTATGTTCTTTGCAATGGTTTTTATCGTCACTCGATTATTTTGTCAGCGCATATTATTATCAACACATTCAGCATACCAACTTATTTTCTTCATAGTGAATAGATATAGGCGCATTAATGACTTAACTGAACTGCGGAATTGGCACCGCCGTATCCTTAAGTTTTAGATGGAACTGGTTAAGAATTTCAATAGAGCATCTTGCAAATCTCTCTGAAGTGCTAGGACCTTCAGTAATTGCATCTACTGTTCCAAATAATTTGAAGTTCTAGCTTTGTCGTAACTCCTAAGTAACTTTTTAAAATTGACCAAGTCTATAGAAAAATATATCATCATCTACAACACCAAATTAGTTTCATTAGATTCCTCATAAAATATATTTTCGTATTATCTATATAAATATTTGATGTTGTACATATTAGCACAATTTTAGATGTACTTGGGACAAACTCAGAACATCAAATAATTTGGAACGAAGGGAGTACCTGATTTGTGAATTGCGTCATCAGCTGGTACATATTGGTGTGGTCATGTTGATTGTATCGACCTGATTTGATTTTTAAGTTGTGTCACTAGTTGGTCATATTGGTTTGGTCATGCTCTTCTCACATGCTTTGCATATCCTCTGATGATGATCGTAATGTAATTTATGATTATTACCATTTCTTTGAAGTTTATTTTGCACCTTGCATGTTCTAATACACACAGCTCGCCTTGATTGTCCCAGCCAAATTGGTCTAAAGCTGTACTATTTCAATTTGGACTGTCAAATGGGTTATCAGCAAACCTGTGGCTGTAACTGTTCATAAAAAGTATAGAAAACAAAGGGCCCCTTGTTTGTCTAATTTGGTCCTCTGGACCCCTCAAAGTCCATTTATTTCGTATGTGCCTGCTTCGTACATCACTTAAGACTAGTAGATCTATCAGTTAGAAGTTAAGATCGCCATGGGCAAGCACTTATTTGTTTTGACATTACTTGAGCAATCTTCATATCATATCTGAATGTGCATATGTCAATCTGGGTCATAAAGAGTTTGTACACTGCTTCATGTTACAAGCATTTAGTAGCTGTTTTGTCCGTAAAAACCACCGTTAGGATCGACTTGGTTGTGATGGGATTAGACCATAGATGATAGCTACGAATTTCGAGGAAGAAACATTCTTATTCGTTGGGTGGGATGATAGAAAGGCTGCCCAGTTTGATATGGATTTGTAAGAAATGACAAAATCCATAATTGATAACCGTCAACTCTATCTATAATTACGTGATAGCTAAGAAACGACTTGCGACTTCCTTATAGTTCACACCACTGGTACAATGCTTGACCATTGATGGCTGGAACATCCTGTCCTATTTTTTGATCTTATTACTACTGAGTTTTGTTTCCTTTTGCACGTAACTTTTGCAAGATGCTTACATTTTGTCTTACAATGTTTAACAGGTCAGAATTCCCAAGTCTAGCAAGTCAGAGTAAAAGTTTCATGACGAAAGACCAGTCTTCAGTAAACCGTCATAAGTCTCAGGCTAGCAAGTTGCCACTTTCAACGGCTCCTAGTGCTAACCTCGTTGGGAAAGGGAAAGCAGAGGCAGCAAACAAGCAGACAGGTAACATAGTTGGTTTATGCTCACATTTCCTTTGTTACAGTGTGTTTTCTAACATAACAGTCTTGACTCTTATACTGCAGAGGCAATGGACTTCCGGGATTGGTGCGACAGCGAGTGGTCCAGGCTCACTGGAACAAATGGTATGAAACTCTCACTAGAGTAATTCTTGCTTAAAACTCACCAATCTTATTGTTTGTTCCACTATGCCCACCCAGATACAAGTTTCCTTGAGTTCTGCATTAAGCAGTCGACTGCTGAAGCAGAAATGCTTCTCCGGGAGAACGTTGGCTCTCTCGACCGCACCGGTCAGTTCATTGACAGGTTCCTCGACTACAAGGCTTTTCTGTCCACAGATGTGATTGAGATGGCATTCAGAGCGCCTAGCAACCGCGCCCCCCGCCTGAACCCCGCTTCTGCAGCCAAAGGAGGGCCAAGTGCCGAGACAGAGCAGGATACAGGAGGAAAGAAAAAAGGGAAGAAAGGGAAGAAGGTGAGTGCAGCGGTTTTAGGGTTCAATGTAGTCAGCAACCGCATCATGATGGGAGAGATCCAGAACGTGGATTAGTAGGTCTGCATACAACGGTGGCACCGCGCTGTACATACTTTTGGCGCTCTCGATAGATTGTTTTGACTTGTTGCGATGGCAACCGAGCTTATGCGGTGGTGATTTTCGTCTCTTTTTTCGAGAAAGTGCATCCATTGCCCAATTTTTGGCTTCCTGTAACTCACACCAGATTTTGTTCTCGATAGAACTTCACTGCAGATGAACATAGATCAATTTTGTTTATTCTGGCTGCGTGTTGCAATGCATGATGTTTCTACATCAGTGCTAAAAACCGACACGGAACCTTGTCTTTATCTGTGAATTAAAGCTTTTAAGTCTGTGTCTGCATAAATCATGTGATGGCCGTTGAAAACCAGTAGCCAAGAAAAGTATAGTTGGGTGTAGCCAGGAACCGGCTCCTCTAACTTAGCTTCTGCTAAGTTAGGGAAACAGTACCCTAACTTAGTCTGTGAACCGATGGATGAAAAATAAATGGCCAGGATGCTCTACTGTTCACAAGGCCGGTACCATATTGTTTAGATGAGTACTGTAGCTAAAATTACTATTGAATTACCTGTAGCAACTGCCACTATTCGGGACTGTAGCGCTAGATCTCAACCATTTATTCTAGATCCAATGGATGAAACATGGCTAAGTTAGGATCCTAACTTCGCAAGAGCTAAGTTAGAGGAGCCGGTTCCGTATCTTACGTACCTTCCTTTCCCCAAACCAAACGGCCTTCCCTCTGAATTTCAGGGTTGCCCGAGGAAGAGACACTGACATGTGGGCTCCATATGTAAGGCTAACGGTTAAACACATTGTCAAACTGACGGTTCGTTTAGATGCGGGCCAACCTGTCATAAACCAATTTAATTTCTTAGCAACAAGCGTTTTGGGTTTTTTGAAACAGCCGACAACGAAAGTGATAATTATCAGTCACAAATAAAATTTCAGTAGTTTTTTGGAACCATAACGCGAAAAATGGTAATTTTATACTACTCACTCGCAAGAGCTGCCATTGCATAACCTCCACGGGCCAAGGCTATCATATTTTTTTCTTTACACTTAACCATTCTTTATTGCATGTTAATCAACATAGCATTGTTTATAAGAAGTCTAATAATCTCATCAGGTGGTTCTTCCATCCACCCACTACAGATCCTACCCCTAGCTAATTGATGGACAACGTAATTTGCCTCTCTCAGAATATGCTTAATCAAAGGTAACATGAGGGAAATCACACACACCATGGTAACAATCATCAAAGATAGCAGCTGCAGCTCCATACGACAGCCCACCATTGTTCATCACCTCCTCAGTCACCTTCACATTGTACTAGTTAACTTTCATCCGCACCATATTGTAGCAGATAGATTTAGGCGAAAACGCAAAGTCGTAGCTTCAGCCATGAGCTCATCCCCACACCACTTTATTATCCCATTTCCACTAGCAATAAATTTACCATTTGAATCCCTAAGAACAGTTCCAAAGGAGCCTTGAGCAAGTCAGGGTCAAAAGATCCATCAACAATTAGATTTTTTTAGAAAACTTTTGATCTATTCATACTCTTCTAGGCTTTATCCAACCACGACCCTTCGTCTTTGCGTTTGGGCTGCTGGCGATGGAAAAAATGCTACTAGCGCTCGAATAGCCAACACAATATGCTTCGGTCATTGCATATGTTCATGGTGCTCCAACTTCCTTCGCTTCCACTATAAGTATCACACACCAACAACAATTACTTCAATAAATTTACCCAAACCAAGAACCACAAAATCCTCATCCGGTTGCATCAACAGATACTCAAGTACCGCCTCACCCGCCAGATCCGCAGGTAAGGCCACCATATTCTTTGTCTTAGATGCCATGATAATAACCTAAAGCGTGACCATAACTGTAGCCAGAGCCGATGCCATAACCGTCAGAAGTCAACTATTTCTAAGTTACAAATATATAGAAGAAACTATTAACTACTACGGCACAATATTGAATAAATACATTATGAAAATACATCTAATGGTGCATATATTGATATTGATTAGGTATTGTTTATCTTTATATCTTTATATATGTGTTTGGTCAAACTTAGAAATCATTGACTTTTTTGATTCACTTTATACGCCATCTGTTTAGGGACAAAAGGAGTATATAGTCATCGTGTGCCGAGCCTCCATTGGTGCCCACGGGGGTAATATTTGCTATTACAAGCTGCATCTAGAATTGCGGTGGATTCTATAATCCCGTTTTTCTTTATTATTTTAGTTTTTGTTTGTTCCTTTTTGCAGGCATTTGTGACCAAATTTTCACATCTTATATACAATAATTACAACACAACAATGTTCATCAACCACAAATAGACTGGTAACAACTCGGTATTTTCCCTAAACTATTTTTTTGTTATTTTACTTTTGCATCATCAACATTGCATCAACACCATATTGCATTAATTAATTAATTAATAAATTTGGATATTTATTTTCATCAATTGGTTTATCCTAGGCCACTACCGACCGCCTCAGCTCCTTCATCTTGCACCAATGGACACAAACAAACACATAGAGCATGTTGGTACCCTGTGCCGTCCATTTGGTCGCCAGAATAGGGAACCCGAGTGCCTCTGTCGTGTCTCATCGTTGGCGATTAGTTACCGAGTGGCAGGGTCAGTTACCACGCTAATCACCCACAAGGTCACTGACATGTGGGTCTCCTTTTGTTAATTAGCCAACTGAATATTTAGTTAAGGTTAAGATAATCATGAGAGGCCCCACATGTCAGGTTTGACTAGGCACATTCAATAGTTGACTGTCCCTAATCAACAGTACTAGCACCACTAGGTACTAATCTAAGGTTTGATTCAAAGATTGAATACAAGAGATGAACTGGTGTTTGGAGATGAGATGGTAATAGTGAAGATGTTGATGGAGATGAGTCCTCCCGCGATGAGAGGAGCGTTGGTGACGACGATGGCTTCAATTTCCTCCTCCCGGAGGGAAGAATCCCTTACAGAATTGCTCCGCCGGAGAGCAAAAGTGCTTCGCCTCTAGTTCCGCCTCGAGATGGCGTCGGCTGGTCCTGAAAGCCTTCTCTTTACTTCTACTTGGGTAAATGGCTTCATATAGGAGAAGATGGGCATCAGTGGGCCTCGGTGGAGCCCACAAGTCACTAGGGCGCGCCCCCTGACTTGTGTCCCCATTAAGGTCTTCTCCTGTACATCTTTATTCTAGTTTTTTTATTTGTATTCCAAAATAATTATCCATAAGTTTTACTGTCATTTTGAGCTCTCAAGAATAACTATCTTTGTTGTAGCCTTTTCAGGTCAGAATTCCAGCTACCCGCAATTTCCCGCTTTTGGTGTATCTTACATTTTAAGAGGGAAAATGCATTAGAATTGCATCATAAAGTGGAATATAGTTTCAAAACAATAAAATAACAGGAGAAAAACATGATGCAAAATGGACGTAACAACACCCCCAAGCTTAGACTCTACTTGCCCTCAAGCGAATGTCGACCACAAGTTTAGAGAGAGAGAGGTGTCGATAAAAGAAAATACGTACATGGTAGCATCATGTTTATAAACATTATTATCACAACAATTATCATCCATAAAACTTCTCATGATCAATTAAAAGTTTATCCACAATCGAAGGTATAAACAATAAACTCTTTTGAAAACTAAAAACTATATTCTGAGTCATCCAAGCAATTACAATTCATCATACTTTCTGGAAGGGTCTATGTAAGAGCTTTTGATTGGCAAACTTCACATACTGAACTATCGTATAGTCTTCTATGATTGCTGGTACTCAAATCATATCTTTAGAACAAACTGTTTCCACCGGCCACAGAGGAAGATGGGGGGTTTTATGTGGCACCTCCCAACCTACTTACCGCAGGGATAATTGTCAACAATAACAACTCATGATCATATATATTCAAATGGACATATGTGTTTGGATCTTTCCCCGTCACATGATGCTGACAAGTGGAGAATGATTAAGGTCGAAATAGTAGAAAATAATTTGAATCTTGCATAAAAGTAAAACTTATAAATCAAAATATAGGCCCTTTGCACAGGGAAGCATAGGTTGTCATACGCTGTTTGATTTTTGGATGTGCAAACTCTTAATGCAATGGAACGTCACTTTAATATTGCCTCTTATGATAATGGCCTTTACTGATCAATCCGTCACTTTTATTACTCCACCATCACAAGATCGTGCAAAACTTATTTTCCCTTTCAATAAAAGATCATACATATTTAAGAGCAATTTCTGTTGCTTGCAACGATGATAACTTACTTGAAAGATCTTATTCAATTCATAGGTACATATGGT
Source organism: Aegilops umbellulata (assembly GCA_032464435.1). Classification (NCBI taxonomy): domain Eukaryota; kingdom Viridiplantae; phylum Streptophyta; class Magnoliopsida; order Poales; family Poaceae; genus Aegilops; species Aegilops umbellulata. The sequence goes on along the minus strand of CP136055.1, from coordinate 229,013,904 downwards.
GGACTCTCATGACAAGAAACTGGGTTTAAGGGTATTTGGATGCACAAACAATATTTCTACTTAGTACAGAAGTTTTGGGTAGCAAAAGATTATGAACAAGCACCACATGTTGGAGGATCCATGACAATATAACTTCTATGCAAATATACACAAACATAACTCATTACGTTGTCTTCCTTGTCCAAGATCAACTATTTGACCAAGTTTGAAAATAATTAATGGGTGTTCACAATCATAAAAGATGTCCAAGATAGTGTATTTGCATCTGAAATCTCTCTTCCTTATTTGTTCTTTCATGAATTGTTGAATGACCAATGTACGTTTGTTAACCTTCAACAAATTTATCATCTACACCCCTTTATGTGAAGTCACTACTTCCCATGGGATAATCATATGAAATTTATTATGCAAGGATGAGGCGCAAAGCAACAAAAAGTAATAAATACTCATACTAATCTTTATTATAAGAACCCTCATGCACGGTTACATTGATAACATGGGGACGAAACAAATACTAAAAAACTATTACTTTTTCTAGATCATGAAATACTAAAGATGGAACTAAGATAGATAATGATGGTAAAAGGTGATGATGATACGATACCAGAGGACCTCCCCAATCTTGGAACAAGCCAAGGGTGGTACCCATACCCGTGTACTCAAGTTTCCTTCTTCGGTGATGGAGGTGATGAAGTGAGGTGGGCATATGAGTGGTGGGCTTGTTCATAATCTACCCGTGTACTCAAGTTGAAAGTGAGGTGGCAATAATATTGCGAAGAACACGATTATGCTCTTCGAGTATAATAACCTCTTGTGTAAGTGCCCTATTTTGAGCACACATCGCATCGACGACTTTCAATGCTTCTATGCAGGGAGGAGGGAGATCATGATATGGTTATGGGAGTATATTTTCCTACACACCAGGAGGAGAGTTATTCTGAACATTGATAACTCAAACCAAGGTAGAAGAGATTGGCCCCTCAGGCTCGTTCTCCTCCAAAGCCTCATGAGAGAACAGATGATCGTTTTCTTCATCTCCATTGTCCTTGCTTCGTTTTTCTTTTGTGAAGTCCTCACGATCCGGGGCATCCTCCTCGCCTGCTGATACATCTCCAACGTATCTATAATTTTTGATTGTTCCATGCTATTATATTATCAGTTTTGGATGTTTTATATGCATTAATATGCTAATTTATATTATTTTTGGCACTAACCTATTAATCTAGATCCCAATGCCAGTTCCTGTTTTTCCCTGTTTTTGAGTTTCACAGAAAAGGAATACCAAACGGAGTCCAAACGGAATAAAACCTCCGCGATGATTTTTCTTGGACCAAAAGACACCCAGAAGACTTGGAGATGAAGTCAGAAGAGCCACGAGGCGGCCACAAGGACGGAGGGCGCGCCGGGGGGGGGGGGGGGGTAGGGCGCAACCCCACCCTTGTGGGCCCCTCATGCACTCCCTGACCTAATTTCTTCGCCTATATATTCCCATATATCCCCAAACCAATAGAGGCATCCACGAAAACACTTTTGCACCGCTGCAACCTTCTGTACCTGTGAGATCCCATCTAGGGACCTTTTCCGGCACCCTGCCGGAGGGGGATTCGACCACGGAGGGCTTCTACATCAACTCTATTGCCCTTCCGATGGAGCGTGAGTAGTTTATCACAGACCTACGGGCCCATAGCTAGTAGCTATATGGCTTCTTCTCTCTCTTTGATTCTCAATACCCTGTTCTCCTCGATGTTCTTGGAGATCTGTTTGATGTAATACTTTTTTGCGGTGTGTTTGCCGAGATCCGATGAATTGTGGATTTATGATCATCTTATCTATGAATATTATTTGAATCTTCTCTGAATTATTTTATGCATGATTTGATATCTTTGTAATTCTTCGAACAACCAGTTTGGTTTGGCCAACTAGATTGGTTTTTTCTTGCAATGGGAGAAGTGCTTAGCTTTGGGTTCAATCTTGCGGTGACCTTTCTGAGTGACAGTAGGGGCAGCAAGGCACGTATTGTATCGTTGCCATTGAGGATAAAAAGATGGGGTTTTCATCATATTGCTTGAGTTAATTCCTCTACATCATTTCATCTTACTTAATGCACTACTCCGTTCTTTATGAACTTAATACTCTAGATGCATGCTAGATAGCGGTTGATGTGTGGAGTAATAGTAGTAGATGCAGAATCGTTTCGGTCTACTTGACACGGACGTGATGCCTATATTCATGATCATTGCCTTAGATATCGTCAAAACTTTGTGCTTTTCTATCAATTGCTCGACAGTAATTTGTTCACCCACCGTAATATTTTCTATCTTGAGAGAAGCCTCTAGTGAAACCTATGGCCACCAGGTCTATTTTCCATCATATAAGTTTCAGATCTACTATTTTGCAATCTTCTACTTTCCGATCTATAAACCAAAAATACCAAAAAATATTTACTTTACCGTTTGTTTACTTTCATCTATCTCTATCAGATCTCACTTTTGTAAGTAACCGTGAAGGGATTGACAACCCCTTTATCGCGTTGGGTGCAAGTTGTTTGATTGTTTGTGCAGGTATTCGGTGACTTGTGCGTTGTCTCCTACTAGATTGATACATTGTTCTCAAACTGAGGGAAATACTTATCTCTACTTTGCTGCATCACCCTTTCCTCTTCAAGCGAAAAACCAACGCAAGCTCAAGAAGTAGCAGGAAGAATTTCCGGCGCCGTTGTCGGGGAGATCTACGCCAAGTCAAGCCATACCAAGTAACCATCATAAATTCTCATCTCTTGCATTGCATTATTTGCCATTTGCCTCTCGTTTTCCTCTCCCCCACTACTAAAATGATTTTCGAAAAGATTTGCCTTTTCTTCACCCCTCTTCCGTTCGTCTTGTTCGTTTGCTTCTTGTGTGCTCGTGCGTTTAATCGCTTGTTTAGCTCTCATGGCTAGTCCTCCAATTATCATGAGCACTCCTAATAATGAAGTCCTCAATTTCAAACAAAGGGAAGGAGAAAATTTAAAAGATGCTTGGTATAGAATTTGCAATGCTCAAAATAGATCTAATCGAAAGCAATCTATTGCCGTTCTTCTTCGCAATTTTTATGTGGGTGTTACTCCTTGGAATAGATATGTTCTAGATACCATTACCGGAGGAAATCTCTTGGGGGAGCAATACTTTTGATTCTTATAATGCCATGATAGATTTGCTAGGCCCCCACCTCTTTTAATTAATGGAACTGTTTTAACCTTGGAGCATGTGATGCAAAGACTTGATATTATTGAAAATAAAATTGCTACTGTAGAATTGATTGAAAATTTGGATAAAAAGATTCATAGTTAGATTACCCAATATAGATCTAAAGTAGGAGTTACTTTAAAGAATCTTAGGGAAAAGGAACCCATAGTTAATGAAAAGAAAGATCAAGATTCTACTAGAATTGGCAAACTAGAAGATACTATAACCAACTTGGGTTCCGCTTTTCCTCCGTTAAAACTACTCCAAATCTTCCTCCTACTAAGATTGCCAAGTTTACTTACGTTCCTAAGAATAAGGGTGAATCTTCTAGTAAAGAAAATGAAGATCTCAAATCAATAACTGTTCACCCCAATCTTTTCATATTATTAAGGAATCAATTGCCACAAATGAATTTCTTGATTTCTTGCCTAGGAGTTTGATCATTGATAAAACCAAAGAATCTCCTAAGGATTATAAGTGTGTAATTGAAGAATTGCATGCCAAAGATGACAATACCTAGATCTATTCGTGTTTTATGCCTAGGGCGTTAAACAATAGCGCTTGTTGGGAGGCAACCCAATTTTAATTTTGTTTTGCTTTTTAGGTTCCGTTTTGCAATAAATAAATCATCTAGCCTCTAGTTAGATGTGGTTTTGTGTTTTAATTAGAGTTTGTGCCAAGTAAGACCATTGGGATAGCTTACGGTGATAGTTGATTTGATCTTGCTGAAAAACAGAAACTTTTGCGCCCAGTCCCAGTATTTTTAAAAAACACACCAGCGCGATAAAATTCTGAATTTTTTACACAAGATTGATATACAAATTTCCCATGTTGTCCTAAGTTTTCAGAATTTTTGGAGTTACAGAAGTATTCGAACTATGCAGATTGCTACAGACTGTTTTGTTTTTGACAAATTCTGTTTTCTATGTGTTGTTTGCTTATTTTGATGAATCTATGGGTAGTATTGTGTGTGTGGGGGGGTATGAACCATGGAAAAGTTGGAATACACTAGATATTACACAAATATAAATAAATAATGAGTTCACAACAGTACCAAAAGTGGTGATTTATTTTCTTATACTAACGAAGCTTATGAGATTTTCTGTTGAGTTTTTGTGTTGTGAAGTTTTCAAGTTTTGGGTAAGGATTTGACGAACTATGGAATAAGGAATGGCAAGAGCCTAAGCTTGGGGATGCCCAAGGAACCCCAAGGTAATATTCCAGGACAACCAAGAGCCTAATCTTGGGGATGCCCCGGAAGGCATCCGCTCTTTCGTCTTCATCCATCGGTAACTTTACTTGAGGCTATATTTTTATTTACCACATGATATGTGTTTTGCTTGGAGCGTATTGTATGATTTGAGTCTTTGCCTTTTAGTTTTCCAAAATCATCCTTGCTATACACACCTTTTGAGAGAGACACACATGAATTGTGATTTATTAGAATACTCTATGTGTTTGACTTTTATCTTTTGAGCTAGGAAATTTTGCTCTAGTCCTTCTCTTATATCTTTTTAGAGCACGACGGTGGTTTTATTTTATAGAAATTGTTGAACTCTCATGCTTCACTTATATTATTTTGAGAGTCTTTAAAAAACATGGTAATTTTCTTTGGTTATAAATTTAGTCCTAAGATGATAGGCATCCAAGAGGGATATAATAAAATTTTCATACAAAGTGCATTGAATACTATGAGAAGTTTGATTCTTTATGATTGTTTTGAGATATGAATATGGTGATATTAGATTCATGCTAGTGAGTAATTGTGAATTTGAGAAATACTTGTGTTAAAGTTTGTGATTCCCGTAGCATGCACGTATGGTGAACCGTTATGTGATGAAGTCGAATCATGATTTATTTATTGATTGTCTTCCTTATGAGTGGCGGTCGGGGACGAGCGATGGTCTTTTCCTACCAATCTATCCCCCTAGGAGCATACGCGTAGTACTTCATTTCGATAACTAATAGATTTTTGCAATAAGTATGTGAGTTCTTTATGACTAATGTTGAGTCCATGGATGGATTATACGCACTCTTACCCTTCCACCATTGCTAGCCTCTCTAGTAGCGCGCAACTTTTGCTGGTACCATAAGCCCACCATATACCTTCCTCAAAACAGCCACCATACCTACCTATTATGGCATTTCCATAGCCATTTCGAGATATATTGCCATGCAACTTTCCATTCCGTTTATTATGACACGCTCCATCATTGTCATATTGCTTTGCATGATCATGTAGTTGACATCGTATTTGTGGCAAAGCCACCGTTCATAATTCTTTCATACATGTCACTCTTGACTCATTGCACATCCCGGTACACCACCAGAGGCATTCATATAGAGTCATATTTTGTTCTAAGTATCGAGTTGTAATTCTTGAGTTGTAAGTAAATAAAAGTGTGATGATATTCATTATTAGAGCATTGTCCCATGTGAGGAAAGGATTATGGAGACTATGATTCCCCCACAAGTCGGGATGAGACTCTGGATGAAGAAAAAGAGGCCAAAAAAATGAGAGAAGGCCCAAATAAAAAAATAATAGAAAAATGATAAAAAAGAGAGAAGGGGCAATGCTAGTATCCTTTTACCACACTTGTGCTTCAAAGTAGCACCATGATCTTCATAATAGAGAGTCTCCTATATTGCCACTTTCATATACTAGTGGGAATTTTAATTATAGAACTTGGCTTGTATATTCCAATGATGGGCTTCCTGAAATTACCCTAGGTCTTCGTGAGCAAGCGAGTTGGATGCACACCCACTTAGTTTTTTGAGCTTTCATAAAATTATAGCCAGTACATATGTTGCATGGAAATCCCTACTCACTCACATTGACATCTATTGATGGGCATCTCCATAGCTCGTTGATACACCTAGTTGATGTGAGACTATCTCCTTCTTTTTGTCTTCTCCACAACCACCATCTATTCCACCTATAGTGCTATGTCCATGGCTCACGCTCATGTATTGCGTGAAAGTTGAAAAAGTTTGAGAACATCAAAAGTATGAAACAATTGCTTGGCTTGTCATCGGGGTTGTGCATGATTTAAATATTTTTGTGTGATGGAGATGGAGCATAGCCAGACTATATAATTTTGTAGGGATAAGCTTTCTTTGGCCATGTTATTTTGAGAAGACATAATTGCCTTGTTAGTATGCTTGAAGTATTTTTATTTTTATGTCAATATTAAACTTTTCTTTTGAATCATACGGATCTGAACATTCATGCCACAATAAAGAAATTACATGGATAAATATGTTAGGTAGCATTCCACATAAAAAATTCTATTTTTATCATTTACCTACTCGATGACGAGTAGGAATTAAGCTTGGGGATGCTTGATACGTCTCCAACGTATCTATAATTTTTGATTGTTCCATGCTATTATATTATCTGTTTAGGATGTTTTATATGCATTAATATGCTATTTTATATTTTTTTTGGGACCAACCTATTAATCTAGAGCCCAGTGCAAGTTCCTTTTTCCCCCCAGTTTTTGATTTTCGTAGAAAAGGAATACCAAACGGAATAAAACCTTCGCGGTGATTTTTCATGGACCAGAAGACACCTAGAAGACTTGGAGATGAAGTCAGAAGAGCCACGAGGCGGCCACAAGGACGGAGGGCGCGCTCAGGGGGGTAGGGCGCACCCCCACCCTTGTGGGCCCCTCATGCACTGCCTGACCTAATTTCTTCACCTATATATTCCCATATATCCCCAAACAAACAAAGGCATCCGCGAAAACACTTTTCCACCGCCGCAACCTTCTGTACCCGTGAGATCCCATCTAGGGACCTTTTCCGGCACCCTGTCGGAGGGGGATTTGATCACGGAGGGCTTCTACATCAACTCTATTGCCCTTCTGATGAAGTGTGAGTAGTTTACCACAGACCTACGGGTGCATAGCTAGTAGCTAGATGACTTCTTCTCTCTCTTTGATTCTCAATACCATGTTCTCCTTGATGTTCTTGGAGATCTATTCGATGTAATACATTTGTGCAGTGTGTTTGCCGGGATCCGATGAATTGTGGATTTATGATCAGCTTATCTATGAATATTATTTGAATCTGCTCTGAATTCTTTTATGCATGATTTGATATCTTTGTAATTCTCTTTGAACTATCGGGTTGGTTTGGCCAACTAGATTGGTTTTTCTTGCAATGGGAGAAGTGCTTAGCTTTGGGTTCAATCTTGCGGTGACATTTCCCAGTGACAGTAGAGGCAGCAAGGCACGCATTGTATTGTTTCCATCAAGGATAAAAAGATGGGGTTTTCATCATATTGCTTGAGTTAATTCCTCTACATCATGTCATCTTACTTAATGCATTACTCCGTTCTTTATGAACTTAATACTCTAGATGTATGCTGGATAGCGGTCAATGTGTAGAGTAATAGTAGTAGATGCAGAATCATTTCGGTCTACTTGACATGGACGTGATGTCTATATTCATGATCATTGCCTTAGATATCGTCATAACTTTGCGCTTTTCTATCAATTGCTCGACAGTAATTTGTTCACCCACTGTAATATTTTCTATCTTGAGAATGGCCCCTGGGTCTATTTTCCATCATATAAGTTTCTGATCTACTATTTTGCAGTCTTTTACTTTCCGATCTATAAACCAAAAATACCAAAAATATTTACTTTACCATTTGTTTAGTTTTATCTATCTCTATCAGATCTCACTTTTGCAAGTAACCGTGAAGGGATTGACAACCCCTTTATCGCGTTGGGTGCAAGTTGTTTCATTGTTTGTGCAGGTATGCAGTGACTTGTGCATTGTCTCCTACTGGATTGATACCTTGGTTCTCAAACAGAGGGAAGTACTTATCTCTATGTTGTTGCATCACCCTTTCCTCTTCAAGGGAAAAACCAACGCAAGCTCAAGAAGTAGCACCTGCCGACCACTCATAGTAAACCTCAATATAAGGACGTTTACCTGGAGCTGGTTGAATGATGTGATGCTTGGTGTGAAGCTTTTGAGGAGCCATGACGATGTAGGCCCCGAAACCCTGGCAGAAAACTAGAAACAAAAAATAGGAGGAAAACTTGCGATAGGAAGGTCAAAACAAAGATGAGTATATATAATGAATTTTTATCTCACGGGACAAGTAAACGTGAAGAAAATAGAGTCAGAAAAGTGCACGAGGGGCCCACAAGTCACTAGAGTGCGCCCCCTGACTTGTGGCTCCCTCGTGGACTTTCTCGGTTGTTTGTTATTTTTCTATTTTTTTATTTATTCCAAAATTAATATTTTTTTATGGAATTCTTGGAGTCGCTTTACTTACCGTATCACATACCTATTCCTTTTTTAGGATTTTGGAGTGCTATGGAAGGTCTCTTCTATGTAGTCTTCCGTTGTAATTACTTGAATAACATCCGAATCAATGTTAATGAGATTACATGCAATATAACACTACAAAAAAGGACACATCCGTGACAGTTTCGGTCGGCGTTCTGGGAACGGGGGTCCCCAGACTTGCCTGCCTGCGGCCTGCAGCGTGGCTCAAATGGGGGCCCAGCGTGGCCCATCTTCATCAGCACAAGGTTCAAGACCCTCGCGAGGGGCCAAGCCTCGCGAGGCGGACGACATGGCGCTTTCTCAAGCACGGCCTCCTTAGGCTGGCTCGCGAGGAGGCGGAGGGATCAAGGCGGGTACCTCACGAGGTGCCCATGACGCAAGCCATGACGATCGAGGGTGCCAGGCGGGCGCCAGCCCGCGTAGCGTCCCCCTTTCCTCTTTGGTGCAAAGGGGGCAAGCGCAGGCGAGAGGATCAAGCAAAGGCACCCATTTCGGTGCAACGAGACCAAGACCAGTCCAACGGTGGGAAGGAGGTCATCATGGAGCCCAGGACGGCGTCACCACAGGGCCTTTGGCAGGCAAAGACCAACTTTAGTCAGGATAAGTGTACCAGATGTTCCCCTTCAAATTGGCCAATTGTTGGCGCCCTTCCCGCTCAATAGTTGGGAAGAGGCCCAGGGCCTTTGCCTATAAATAGGACTAGCCACCCACAGGGTAGAGGCATCTGATCGAGTACCAAGAAACCAGTAGAGGCAGATTGGAATGAGCTAGGATCGAATCCAGCACCTAGAGAGGGAGAGAGAAGGGCGATCGAACTCCCCCTAGCAGTTCATCCCCCAGCCAAGAACAGACCCTCGCAAGGCTGTTCTTCCTTGTATTGTTCTTCCTCATCAGCCCAAGAGGCAATCCACCCACCACACTGGAGTAGGGTATTACACCACAATGGTGGCCCGTCATTTGGCGCGCCAGGTAGGGGTGCGCCGGAGTCCGTCTTCCACCGCTCCGCTCTCCTCCGACCGTCGCATCCATGTCTGACACTCGTCGGGCCCGCGCCGAGCGCCGGGCCGCCATCGCTTCCCGCGCCGTCCAGACGGCCCCCGTCGGTGGGCGTCCTCGTCGTTCCCCGTCGCCCGCCGTCAACGCCGCCTCCGGCCTGGCGGGGAACGAGCAGCAAGCATCCTCTCAGCACCCGTTCGTACGACGGGATGGCCGCACCGCCACTCCGTCGCTCACCCCAGCCGGTTCTTCGTCGCACGCGCTTTGCACGCCCTTGGAGGCTCGAGCTGCGCTCCTCGCGGCGAACGAGCTCATGCGCTACCGCCCCATCGACGACGTCTACGAGGAGTGGCTCGACCGCGTCGCCAAGCTCGTCCGCGCCGCAGGGGGCTCTCCCGCGCCTTCCGCACCGCTACGCCGCACTCCGCCCCGCATGGGCAACGAAGCCCCGAGGGCATTCCAGCCGCCACCTTTCCAAGAAGATGCCATGGCCCCAAGGCGCGCAGCTCCTGGGCGGAACCCGCTCCGGCATGCGCCGGCCCAGCAAGAACGGAGCTGCCAAGAAGTCCCGCGACCGCAAGAGGGCGCCCGGGCGCTCCCGGCCCCGGCTCGCCGAGACCCCGCTCCAGCTCCGGCACGTCAAGACCCCGCGCTGCTCCCAGCTGCAGCGCAAGGGGACCCACAAGGCCAAGCTCTCCCTCAACCAAAACCTCCCGCGGCCACCGCTGGCTGCCGCGCCTACACCCCTGAGCTGCGTAGCGTCGCGTGGCCCGGCAAGTTCAAGCCGGACCTGCCTCCTCGCTACGACGGCACAACTGATCCCACGGAGTTCCTCCAGCTCTACGAGCTGGGAATCGAAGCTGCCAGCGGGGACGAGAAGGTCATGGCGAACTGGTTCCCCATGGCGCTGAAGGAAGGCGCTCGCACTTGGCTCCTGAACCTGGCCCCAGGCACGATCTCCTCCTGGGACCAGATGCGTACTCGCTTCATCGCCAACTTCCAAGGTACCCGCGACCGGCCTCCCGCCGTGAGCGACATGCGCCGCATCAAGCAGCAACCTGGGGAGACCCTGCAAAAGTACATCCAGCGCTTCAACAGTGCGCGCCTCAAGATCCCACGGGTGTCCGAAGAAGCCATCATTTCGGCCTTCTCCGACGGCGTGCGCGACGTCAAGATGAAGGAGGAGTTGGCGATGCATGAAGACCTCTGCACCTCCCTGGAGCTGTTCAACCTGGCGACCAAGTGCTCCAGGGCTGAGGAGGGACGCCTCTCCCTCCTCGAGCTGCCTGCCGCTGACCCAGAAGAGAAGAAGCCCAAGGCCAAGGACGTGAAGCGCAAGGGGGCTGCCGTGCTCGCGGCAGAGCCGGACACCAAGAGGGGCAAGGATCTGCCCGAATCCTTTAGGGGCAGCCGGTACTGTGTGTACCACGACCTCCACACCCACAACACCAATGAATGCCAAGAACTCCGCGCCGTGCGAGAAGGAAGAGTCGGCCGACGCCCTGACCGTGCTGATCGGGGCTACGACCGAGGAGGAGGAAGGAACCCAGGACGCTGGGAAGACCGTGGCCCACGTCCAGGCTGGCGTGACCAACCTCGCGAGACCGCTGGCGTGACCAACCTCGCGAGGACCGCTGGCGTGACCCGCCTCGCGAGGGGGACTGGAGGGACCAGCCTCGTGAGGATCGCCCTCATGGCAACCCAGGCCTGCCGCCGTTGCCGCCTCAGCCAAGAAGGAACGAAGACCGCCACCAAGACGAGGGGGCTGGGGGCTTCCAAGAGCCCCGCGCCATCGCCTGCATCCTGGGCGGAGCTCAAGCCCCAGCCTCTCAGCGTATCTTCAAGAAGTTTGCTCGCGAAGTGAATGCGGTTCTCCCCAAGCTCGAAGCAACGCGTCCCCTCAGGTGGTCGGCCTGCACCATCACGTTCAGCTCAGCAGACCAGCTCAAGTGCGTGGCCACAGCCGGAGACCTCCCAATGCTTTGTTCCCCAGTCATCAGCAACGTTCTGGTCACCAGGACCCTCATCGACGGAGGGGTAGGGCTAAATGTCTTGTCCGTGGAAACATTCAACAGCCTCCAAGTGTCCTATGACTAGCTTCAGCCAACCAAGCCCTTCTCCGGAGTCACCGATGGTTCGACGGTCCCGATCGGGCAAGTCCGCCTCCCAGTCACCTTCGGCACCTACGACAACTACCGCACCGAGCTCATCGACTTTGACGTCGCCCACATCCGCCTGCCATACAACGCCATCCTCGGGTACCCGGCGCTGGCCAAGTTCATGGCCGTGACTCACCACGGCTACAACGTCCTCAAGATGCCAGGAAGCGGCGGCGTCATCACGGTGCCATGTCAAGAGAAGGATGCAGTGTGTGCCCTGGAGCGAGCCTTTCAGGCCGCGTCACTAGAAGACCCAGATCGCGGAAGCAGGAGGCTTCCTGAGACCACCCCCAAGAAGAAGAAGACGACGTCAGGCTCAGCCCCTCAGGAGGCGGCCCCTTCAAGGCCCGCGTCTGCCCAGGGGGATCCTCCTTCAATCGCATAGAAAAGCGCGCCCGGCGCCCTCCTCAGGCAGGGCTCGGGGGCTCTCATCTGGAGGGCCACCAACCTCGCCAAGGTCACGAGGGAGGCGCTGGGGCACCATGTGGAGGCGTGCTTCGAGGCATGTTTCCCCCGAAAGGAAGCTAAGGAAAGAAGGTTAGACCAGCAGGAGTTTGTTAGCAAGGCCATTCAAGAACTACAGGAGTCAAGGATCATGAGAGGTTGCCGTCGCCCACCAGCTGTGGCTCCCCATCCAGGCGAGGATGGTGGGCTGCGCGTCTGCGTCGACGTACCAGGGCTCAATCAGATCGCCACGGCGGAGCGCCTCTGGCCCTCACAAGTGGGGCGCTGCGGAGGACCGCCCCACAACTATGTTCGCATGCCTTATGGCCTGCCGAGCGTGGCTGCGGCATACCAGCGCATCATGAGGAGCATCTTGGAGGCGCAAGAAGACAGGCGTTCCGCAGCCCTGGCGGAGATGGAGGCTGCTCACGAAGAGCCACCAGTGCCTCCGGAGCCTCCCGAGGCCCCTGGGCCTGGGGGCTCGTGAGGATCGGCTTCTGCAGCCCACCGAGTTTGCTGCACCAACGCCACTGCACCGACGACATCTTCAGGTGACATCTTTCAAGTTTCATTCCCAGCTGGGAGCGCCCTCCCAGGGTTGCGTCATTCCCAGGTCGCGTGGGTCCGTCCCTGTGGCATGTATCCCTTTTTATCTTTTCAGTCGCTAGCTTGCTTTGCTGGGGGCGCCCCTCGGGCTGCATCATCCCCAGGCCACTCGGGCTAGGCCCAGCGGCATGTATCCCTTCCACGTTTATTTCCAATTATGCATCATTACTCGATGCCGTCCGTGGCGCCTTTTCTTCTTCATGTCGACCACTTGCACGTTAAAGGGGGGGTGCCTGAGCATCGCGACTCAGGGCTCTTACTGGCTCTCCAGCCCTCACCCTCTGGCCTTGTCCACGGCATCGCGACCTGGCATACCAGCGACGGCTGAGACAAGCTCGAGGGCCGGGACCCGAGGACGTAGAGTGCCGACATCTAACCAGATTTTGCAGGAACACATCTCAAGACACGGCCCAGTGCCAGGCGCAACCCGCCTAGAGGTAGGGCCTCGTGAGTCCCGTGCTGGCTCACGGGTGCCCAGATACACCTCACCTAGCTCTACCGTGCCAGCCACGTGTCAGGGCGGGGCTGTACACACCCCCGGGGCTCCTCCCGGAGGGGAGCCCCCTCCCACGTACCAGTGGAAGCACCATGCTCCGCGCTGGCTGACGACACTGCCGAGGAGCGGCTATGCCCATACACATATGGAAGCGCTATGCTCCGCGCTGGTGATAAACAACTGAGGGTGGCCTCCGGGCCGCGTTAACCTCAGGGAGCCCCGAGCTCAGTGGCCGGCCTCATCGCAACGCCTCCCCCCGGGAGCGCCGCACGAGGGGGCTGGGCATGGGGGCTACGACTGGGTCACGCCCAGCCATACGCCCCAGCCAGGCCCCTCGGGCCTGGTTCGTCACGCGTCTCTCCCCGAGCGGGGCCAAGGTATGAAGGCCGTTTGCGCGTCAAGGGGGACTCCTGAGCATCGCGACTCAGGAGCCTAACTGGCTCCGTAGCCCCTCACTCCTTAGTTCTGAAAGGCTATGCTGGGTGAGGTACGCGCGGGGTCGGGCTCTGCAGACGTAGAACGGTAGGCCTGCCTGCATTTCATCTCGTCACCTGCTGTTCACGCGTCAAGGGGGACTCCTGAGCATTGCGACTCAGGAGCCTAACTGGCTCCGTAACCCCTCACTCCTTAGTTCCGAAAGGCTATGCTGGGTGAGGTACGCGCGGGGTCGGGCTATGCAGACGTAGAACAGAAACGCACCTACATCGCGCTTCCCTACTTGTTGTTCGTGCGCTAAGGGGGACTCCTGAGCATCGCGACTCAGGAGCCTAACTTGTCACGTGGCCCCTCATTCCTTTGGTCCCGTCCTGGTTTCCGGTCGGGGCTGATGCTGGGTGAGGCATGCGCGTGGCCGGGCTCTGCCGGCGTAGAGCATAAGCAAGTAGGGAAGAGGAACATAAAATTCAAGGAACTTAAAAGTGAATATTACAACCCATACTGTCGCCTTGGTACCAAACGCAAATTTAAATGCCTCCTCGAGGCGTCGCGCATGTGCAGGAATCGAAAGAAGGACAGGAATGATAGCGGAGTCACTTGCCGGCAGCGGAGTCGCGTGGAGTGGCTTCACCTTGTGGGATAGTAGAGCCGGCAGCGCCTCGCTTCGGCTTGGTGCTGAAGGCCCGGAACTTCCCTAGCAGCGCCTCTGCGCACCCCTTCATGGCCTCGACAGCAGCAGCGGCGCCCTCGCCGCTCACCGGCTCCAGCAGTCTGTCAAGGTCGGCGCTGGGGTCGTGGAGGTAGACATGGGCGAACACCTGCGTTAGCGCGGCGGAAGACAGGACACGCGCCTCGGCTTCGACCATGGGGACGAGTCCGAGGGCGACATCTCCAAGAGCGTTCACTAAGAAGGGAAGCAGTTTGGCGGGGCCGTCCCCGTCGCCAGCTAGCGGGCAATCCAGGCCACTCTCGTAAAGCGTCTTCAGTGAAGCGCGGGCATCCTTCTCCATGTCCGCGAAGGCCACGCGATCCTCGGCAAGGACCCGGGCCTTGGCGTCCAGCTCGGCCTTCGTCGTCTCCAGCTCCTTCTTCAACGCACCTAGGTGGCTGCGATGCTTCTTGAGCTTCGCCTCCAGGTCCTCGAGCGCCGCCTCGCGAGCCTTCACCCCCTTCTCCTGCTCTTGGCGAAGGCGGGTCTCCTCTGCAAGCTGATCACGAAGGCCTTGCAACTCGTCCTCCATCTCCTTGTAGCGGCCGCGGATGCCAACCGCCTCTCCCAGGGCCGCGTCACGGGCAGCCTTCGCCTCGAGGGTAGCCTCCCTCTCCTTGTCACAGGCCGTCGAGGCCTGAACCAGCGCTGCCCGAATCGAGGCATCAGAGCGAATCCACCCCGAGGCCAGCTTCAGGCGCCCGGCCACCAGGCGAGAGTCGGCACCTAGAAGATCCTGCCGCAGCCGGTCCAGTCCAGCAACAGCTCGCTCCAGGATGGAAGAAGAAGGCGGAGAAGCATCAGTGCGCTTCAAGGCAACAGGAGGAGTCGCGGAACCAGCAGCCGGCGGAACGGGAGGAGAAGGTAGCGGCGGCGAGGCTGCAGTATCCCGAGACGGAGTCTGCTGCGCCTCCCCAGCCGTAGCAGCAGCACCAGGCAAGGGCACCTCTGGGGTCGACCGAGCCATGGGGGCTGCGGCCCCAACCAGATCAGCCAAGCCTCGCAAGGGCGAGTGGGCAGGAGAAGCCCGCGCGTCGCGGTCGCCCTCCCCTGCAGGTGGAGGTGTCGTCGCAGTTGGGGCCTCAGGAGCTCCCTTCAGCTTCTTCGCCGCGGGCGCCAGCCTGCTCAGGAGAAGTAATCGTCAAGCCTCGTCAGTGGAACAAGAAACCAGGAATCAAGGATCAAGCACTTACAGGTCGTCGCCATAAAGCTCCAGCGGTCTCCTGCCAAACTTGAAGCCTGAGAGCCGGCTGGAGGGGTCGACCTCGGAAGCAGAAGACGCGTCAGCAGTTCGCCCCGGAGTCAGGGCGGACCCGCGGGGAATCAACCCGGTCCTGCCCTTCTTCGGGACCGGGGGCGAGCTCCCGCTGCCCAGCACGTCGTCATCATCATCATCATCATCGCTCAGCGAAAGGCGGAGAGCGTGGGGCTTGCGCTAGAGCGGGGGAGCCCTAGACTCTCCGTCAATCGCCTCGGAGTCGGGATCTGCCTCCTGCTCCTCCTCGCCCTCATCTCCGCTGGAGTCGCCGGAAGACACATCCACCAGATCCTCGGGAGCCACCACGGGCACAAGCCCGTCTCCGTTGAAGACGGGCATGGACTCCACCACTTGCTCCCAATCGTCACGCAGGAACAGGGGCAAAGGCGCGCCCTCCAGCCTTGCTGCCTCGCCCCCGACCAGGGACTGGAGAACCGCGGTCACGTCCTCTTCGCCCACGGCTGCGGGGCTCGGTGAGGCCTCCACATCGGGGAAGAGTACTGCCGAAGCGAAGCCAGCTGGTGCTCCAGGAACTCCCTCAGCAACGACGCCCCGGTCAGCTTCGCCGTCGCCATGTTGGCTGGCTTCATATCGGCGTCCATCTTCGCCAGCATCGACTTCACGCGGGGGTCCGTGAGCTCCGCCCGGCACCAGTCTTCCGAGCTCACAGCCGGCTCCGTGGGAAGGGCCAACCGAGGGTCGACGCACCCGGCGTCAACCAATACCCACTTGCTCCGGAAGCCCTCGATCCTCTTCCCTGGATTCGAGATGGCCATGGAGCTGCCGCACGCGACGAAGCCCGCGCACGCAGAAGGAGAACCTTTGGAGGTCCGGAGGTAGAAGTAATGGCGCAGCAAGGCCACTAAAGGCTGCACCCCCACATGCGCCTTGCAGTAGTAGGCGATGATCGCCAGGAGAAGGATGGAGTTGGGGTGGAGATGCAAAGCTTGCAAGTTGTAATGGCGGAGGACGGCGAGGAAGAACTCAGAAAAAGGAGGCACCAGGCCCGCTGTAATGGAGCTCACGAAGAAAGGATAGAAGGTGCTCCCTTGGCCTTCAGGGGCATCGGAGCCGACCTTGAACATCTGCGCCCCGTCAATGCCCTGCGCCGCAGCCATCCGGTGCAGTAGGGCGAGGCCCGCCTTCGACACGTTGGGCGAATCCAAAGCAGGCGAGAACCAATCTTCGGCCGGGGCCCGGGCGAGGCGCCATGGCTACCTGGGTCAAGCGGGTGTAGCAGATCTGGAAGCTTGGAGGAAGGGAGGAGAAGCGCAAGAAAGGGGATCTAAGCAGCGGATGAAGAAGGAGAAGAACAAAACCCAAGCAAATGCCACGCCTTTAGTATCCTGCGCAGTTGCAAAAGCACCCACGTCCGATCAACCGCCACGGGGCGCCCGAGGCCGCAGGCTGTTAGGGCCTATGGCGCTTCGCCCTTGCCCTTTCGCCTCTCGGCACGGCCAAGTCTGTGCGCGCCTTGGGCCCGGGGGCTACTGTCGGTGTTCTGGGAACGGGGGTCCCCAAACTTGCCTGCCTGCGGCCTGCGGCGTGGCTCAAATGGGGGCCCAGCGTGGCCCATCTTCATCAGCACAAGGTTCAAGACCCTCGCGAGGGGCCAAGCCTCGCGAGGCGGACGACATGGCGCTTTCTCAAGCATGGCCTCCTTAGGCTGGCTCGCGAGGAGGCGGAGGGATCAAGGCGGGTACCTCACGAGGTGCCCATGACGCAAGCCATGACGATCGAGGGTGCCAGGCGGGCACCAGCCCGCGCAGCGTCCCCCTTTCCTCTTTGGTGCAAAGGGGGCAAGCGCAGGTGAGAGGATCAAGCAAAGGCACCCATTTCGGTGCAACGAGACCAAGACCAGTCCAACGGTGGGAAGGAGGTCACCATGGAGCCCAGGACGGCGTCACCACAGGGCCTTTGGCAGGCGAAGACCAACTTTAGTCAGGATAAGTGTACCAGATGTTCCCCTTCAAATTGGCCAATTGTTGGCGCCCTTCCCGCTCAATATTTGGGAAGAGGCCCAGGGCCTTTGCCTATAAATAGGACTAGCCACCCACAGGGTAGAGGCATCTGATCGAGTACCAAGAAACCAGTAGAGGCAGATTGGAATGAGCTAGGATCGAATCCAGCACCTAGAGACAGAGAGAGAAGGGCGATCGAACTCCCCCTAGCAGTTCATCCCCCAGCCAAGAACAGACCCTCGCGAGGCTGTTCTTCCTTGTATTGTTCTTCCTCATCAGCCCAAGAGGCAATCCACCCACCACACTGGAGTAGGGTATTACACCACAATGGTGGCCCGAACCAGTATAAACCTTGTGTCTCTTGTGTTGTTCTGGCAGTAGTTTAGATCCTTGCGAGACGGAGAGGTAGAGGGCACGATCTCCGCGCGCACCTCAGAGTTTGAACCTTAAGGGTCTGCCGGAGCCCGTGATCCGACAGTTTGGGCCAAACGATTTTTTTATCATGCTTATGACACTTCTATGACGATAATTGTGACAAAACCTAGTATCATCATAGATGTAGTGGGATCCTACTTCTATGATAAAAAATCATGACAACAAATGGGCTTTTCGTCCTAGGCGGGCCGGAGACGCAGCTACATGGCATTCTTTGGGCCGTCCATGACGGAAAAAACCGTGGTAGAAGCAAGGGCAAGGAAAATATTGGGGAGTTCCCGGTTATGGTGGGTGGTCGGGGCCGAGCGATGCACGTTTCTCTCGTACACGTACGCGCGTGGGTGTGAGGCATTGGGCTCTAACTGAACCCGAGCGAGGCGTTCGCCTACTGAACCCGAGCGATTGCACTACAGGCTACGCGTTACTGAACCCGAGCGATCGATCGATCTGGCTATTAACTGAACCCGATCGAGCGATTCCTTCGCTACTGTTGCTAACTGAAGCCGATCGAACCTGCTGCCTCTTGATGAACAGTGAGCATTGTTGGGGGGTTGGATGAACAGGACCCCGTGATAGTAGAGGCCATTGCCGCTGGATGAACAGGACCCTGATCGAGCCGGTTGGGGGTGAATGAACATGACCCCGTGGAGGGCTAGATGAACATGACCCCGTGGAGGGCTGGTTGAACAGTAGGTGGTGGAGGGCTCGATGAACTGCAGCCCGTGGAGGGGTGGTTGAACAAGACTCCGTGGAGAGGGCTGGTTGAACAGTAGCTAGTGGAGGAGCGATGGAGGCTGGATGAACAGGAGCCCGTGGTGAACAGTAGCTGGTGGAGGCAGGAGGGAGATGCCATGGATGAACAGTTGTAGGTGGAGGCTGGAGAAGGTTTACGGTGGAGATGAACAGTAGCTCGTGGAGTCCCGTTTTGCGGTACGCCACACACCTCCTGATTAACAGGACCCCCATTTCGATAATAGCACTCCAACACAAGTCCGTTTCCTCCGTTTTGCTGTACACCACACCCCTCCTGATCAACAGGACCCCATTTCGACCGTAGGAGGTCGAAGAGAAGCCGTTTCCTCCATTTTGCGGTACGCCACATCCCTCCCAATGAACAGGATCCCGTTTCGACCGTAGGCGGTCGAACACAAGGATGTTTCCTCCGTTCTGCAGTATGCCAGGCCTCGTTTCGGCTGTTCCATCAGAGCCGGTTGGCTCCCGATGAACACGACACATTCCGTTGCCTCCCGATGAACACGATGATGCAGTTTCTTCGTTCCGACCCACCCGGTTGGTTGCCGATGAACAGGACACCGTCGCTGCCTCTCCATGTACACGAGCCCTGGCCGTACGTGTGCGCGAGTAGGCGTTCGAGACCCCGCCTGTATGTACGTACGTGGCCGTATTTACTTTCTTGCACCCTGGCAATGCGTACGTGTACATGCTACGTGCGAGCCTCTACTACGACACGTGCCCTTCCTTACTCGGCCACGGTTCATCGCTGCAGCCTGCAGACAGACCGATCGACCAGTATGTGAAGGAAATATGCCCTAGAGGCAATAATAAAGTTGTTATTTATATTTCCTTATATCATGATAAATGTTTATTATTCATGCTAGAATTGTATTAATCGGAAACTTAGTACATGTGTGAATACATAGACAACCAGAGTGTCCCTAGTATGCCTCTACTAGACTAGCTCGTTAATCAAAGATAGTTAAGTTTCCTAACCATAGACATGTGTTGTCATTTGATGAACGGGATCACATCATTAGAGAATGATGTGATGGACAAGACCCATCCGTTAGCTTAGCACTATGATCGTCTAGTTTATTGCTATTGCTTTCTTCATGACTTATACATATTCCTATGACTATGAGATTATGCAACTCCCGAATACCGGAGGAACACTTAGTGTGTTATCAAATGTCACAACGTAACTGGGTGATTATAAAGATGCTCTACAGGTGTCTCCGATGGTGTTTGTTGAGTTGGCATAGATCGAGATTAGGATTTATCACTCCGATTGTCGGAGAGGTATCTCTGGGCCCTCTCGGTAATGCAAATCACTATAAGCCTTGCAAGCAATGCGACTAATGAGTTAGTTGCGAGATGCTGCATTACGTAATGAGTAAAGAGACTTGCCGGTAACGAGATTGAACTAGGTATGATGATACCGACGATCGAATCTCGGGCAAGTAACATACCGATGACAAAGGGAACAACGTATGTTGTTATACGGTTTGACCAATAAATATCTTCGTAGAATATGTAGCAGCCAATATGAGCATCCAGGTTCCACTATTTGTTATTGACCGGAGATGTGTCTCGGTCATGTCTACATAGTTCTCGAACCCGTAGGGTCCGCACGCTTAACGTTCGATGATGATTCGTATTATGAGTTTATGTGATTTGATGTACCGAAGGTTGTTCGGAGTCCCATATGAGATCATGGACATGACGAGGAGTCTTGAAATGGTCGAGACATAAAGATTCATATATTGGAAGGCTACATTCGGACACCGGAATGGTTCGAGTCATTTTGGATAAGTTTCGGAGTACCGGGGGTTACCGGAACCTCCCCGGGAAGTTATTGGGCCTCATGGGCCTACTGGTGGAAGAGAGGAGGCAGGCCAAGGTGTGGAGCGCACGCCTAGCCTAAACCGAATTGGACTAGGGCTAGGGGGCCGCCCCCTTTCCTTCTCTTCTCCCTTTCCTTCCCCCCTTCTCCTTGTGGAAGTAGGAAAGGGGGGGATCCTACTTGGAGTAGGACTCCCCCCCTTGGGCGCGCCTCCTCCTGGCCGGCCTCCTCCTCCCTCCCTCCTTTATATACGTGGGGAGGGGGGCACCCAAAGGCACAACAGACAATCTCTTAGCCGTGTGCGGTGCCCCCCTCCACGGTTTTACACCTCGGTTATATCATCGTAGTGCTTAGGCGAAGCCCTGCGCCGGTAACTTCATCATCACCGTCACCACGCCGTTGTGCTGACGGAACTCTCCCTAGGCCTCAGCTGGATCAAGTGTTCGAGGGACGTCACCGAGCTGAACGTGTGCAGATCACGGAGGTGCCGCGCGTTTGGTACTTGATCGGTTGGATCGCGAAGACGTTCGACTACATCAACCGCGTTACTAAATGCTCCGCTTTCAGTCTACAAGGGTACGTGGACACACTCTCTACGCTCATTGCTATGCTTCTCCTAGATAGATCTTGCGTGATCGTATGATTTTTTTTGAAATACTACGTTCCCCAACAGTGGCATCCGAGCCAGGTCTATGCGTAGATGTTATATGCATGAGTAGAATACAAAGAGTTGTGGGCGATAATATTCATACTGCTTACCAGCATGTCATACTTTGATTCGGCGGTATTGTTGGATGAAGCGGCCTAGACCGACATTACATGACCGTGTTCATGAGACTGATTCTACCGCCATGCTTTGCACACAGGTGGCTAGTGGGTGTCTGTTTCACCAAATTTAGTTGAATTGAGTGTGACTACGCCCGGTCCTTGTTGAAGGTTAAAACAACACACTTGATGAAAAATCGCTGTGGTTTTGATGCGTAGATAAGAACGGTTCTGTAACACCCCCAGTGTCATGCTACAGTAATCCCCTGTTAATGGTGCCATGTCATCATGTTACTGTTGCTAATCTTCACTTGATCCAAATCACAATTCATTCCTCATATCCAAGTCTCATCTCAAAAATTCATATTTGTCAGACATGAAATCTAAAATGTTCATCATGTGACAATTTTTCTTTTGATAATATTGGCAGTGAACTAACTTTTTTCCAAAATGTCTAAGTGCCCTAAACTAGTTAAAACAGTGGCTAAAGCATTTACATTAAATGCTTTTTAAGTTAAAAAATGCTAAGCTAATGTATTATAATGTTAATCTTAATGTGGCAGTAGCCTAAAGTTATACTATTATGCTAAGTGTAAGTTTTATAAATTATAAAACTGTTTTGCTTTTTGAAAATAAAATAAAGCAGAGAAGTTTTAAAAGGAAAGCCAGAAACAAAAAAAAGGAGCAAGGGCCCCTGCCCCCCGGGCCAACCCTCCCTGGGCCGAGCCACCGAACCGGCCAAGCCCACCTTCTCCTTCTCCCCTCACCCGTGCACTGCTCCTCCATTCCGCGTCGCCACAGGGCGTGGTCGCCGCCCGACCACCTCGCCGACCCTGCAGCCGCAAGGATAAGGATGCCCCCACCCCGACCCCTCGGGCTCCTCTCCACCTCGCCCAAATCCACTCTCCTCTCGCTCCCTCTCCCTTTGTTGCCCGCGCCAGGAGCCACACGACCATGGCCGTCCCCCATTGAAGCCCACAACCACCGAGCGCCTTGTGCCCTGCCGTCGAGTCCAGGAGCTCCTCCACATCCCACTACGTCGCCTACATCACCTACGAGGCAGGATCGGCCCGGATCGCGCCTGCATCGACGCCACCGCGTCGTCTTCTTCCCGTCAGCCTCGCCACTACCTCGTCGTCGTCATGCTACTTCGGCGCCTCCCCGACCTCGTCGACGTGCTCCGCTGTGAGCCCCCTTCGCCGCTACCCCTGCCTCCCCTCCGTTTTTTCATCGTAGGCCGCCGTCCCAAGCGACCCCATCGCCCCGCTCGTCCCCGGCCGTGACCGCAGCCCCTGACCGCCGCGGCCCCGCGCATGCGCTGCAGCAAGCCCCCCGCTTGCCCGGCTGCTGCCCCTATGCGCCTGCCGTTGCTGACAGCGTCGGCCGCGTCCACGCGCCCCAGGCCGCGCCTCCCCCGCAAGCTCTCTGCCGCTCGCGCCTCTCGCCTCCGCCGCCTCGCTGCTTCCCGCGCGACGCCGCGCCGAGTGTTGTCGCCGCCTCTGCCCCGCCACCTCCGACCGTTGCGGCCCGGCACCGTGCGCTGCTCCTCGCCCTGCGTGCCGGGCACCGTCCGCCGGCGCTCCTCTGTCGCTATCGCGTGTCCCAGCCATGGCCTTGAGCCATTGCTCGAAGGGCTGTGCTCTGTTTGATGGGGATTAGCCCCTGTTGTTTTTATTTTTTATAATTACTTAGAGTTGGCCTAATGACAGGTGGCCCCACCCCCACTATTAGTTAACTAACTAATAGCTAAATTTAATTGAGTTACAGACACTGACAGCTTGGCCCCACGATTTCATTAGATTAACTAAAACATTTAGCTGTTTAGTCAATGACAGATGGGTCCCACAGGGGCCTTTGACCAGTCAACATTGACCAGTCAACTGCTGAGTGGGTAGTTGACTGGGCCCTCTGTCAGCCCCACACAGCCGCGGGCTGGGTGTACTTTTGGGTACACTTAGCATTTATGGTCTATTTTTCAAAATATATTAATTACAGAAATTGTTTAAATCTTTGATAAATCACAGAAAATAATCCGTAACTCGGATGAAAATGTTTTCTATATGAAAGTTGCTCAGAAAAATCCAACGAATCCAAATATGTGGTACGTTCGTCTGTCACATGACCCTAGCATGCTGAACATGGAACTTTCCCCCTCTTTTCCTGTGTCCGGAATCCGCCTAACGCCGGGAATTCATCCTCGGATGTTTATCCCCTCTGTCTGCAATGTGTAGTACTACGTTAGATCGACCCTATTTCTACTTATCGTCATGTCATGCTTAGCATTGCATCTGTTTGCTTATATTTACTGTTTCTTCCCCCTCTTCTCTCCGATAGACCCCGAGACCGATGCTGCCCCTATGATCAACTACGTCGACGACGACCCCTCCTTGCCAGAGCAACCAGGCAAGCCCCCCCTTTGATCATCCCGATATCGCCCATTCCTTTCTCTCATGCTTGCATTAGATTTCGCTACTGTTATTGTTTGCTCCTATTCTGATGCATAGCCTACTTTTGTATCTGCTGTTGTACCTTATCTGCTTATCCTAAACTGCTTAGTATAGGTTGGTTAGTGATCCATCAGCGACCCCCACTTGTCCTTGTTGCCCCTGCTTCATCATCGACGACTCGATCTACGTGATTGAAGACCAGGCCCCGACACCGCACATCACTTCCCCTTAGTTGCTCGACACTACTGGGTTACTATCGAGTACCGAGGGTGAACCTCTTCAGCACTTCTGATGTTAACCCTGTAGTGTAGTCATTCGGTCATGGTCATCGAGGGTGATTTCCTCCTTAACCACTTCCGATACGACTCTGTCGTGCAACCCCTCAAGTGTGAACCTCGGGGGTGATTCCTCTTACATTCACCTTGATGATTACATCTAGTGGAATTCATCGGGGGTGATTCCTCGGGTTTTCCCCTTGATGTTTGGACACACAGATACTTGTACTTTGCCACTGTTACTTGGAAAGACGGGTCGGCCCTAAGGGGTACCTGTGCGAGCTTAATTGCGAGTGATGTGGAGTCGGGTTGACCTGGAGGGTGCCCGCGAGATAATTACGAGGCGTGGCCAGGCATTCCTAGCCCTTGCCGCAAGTCCTCGAGACGGGGCAACGGGGTCACATCTTTCGTGAGTCTCTGCTTGTTACCGCGCGTTCCTAATCCACTACGATTTGGATATTTGATCCGAGGGGCCTCTGGCCTGATAGCACTAACCATCACGTGGGCATAGTATGGGCGTTCTGCGTCGTATACATCAGCTGAAGCTTAATAGACGTCAGCGACTGAGCGGCGCACGCCGGGTTGGACTGGTAAGCTCCTGCCTTTTTAGGGAGGTAGCTAGGTCTGCTCACTGGCCGCCCTCGCAATGTGCATGAGTTCCCGGGGAGATGGCCCATGACCCCTGGGGGCATAGGTTTAGTCCGGCGTGCTGGCCTCTCTATTAAGCCTTGGTCGGGTTGCGGCGTATTGTTTGGCCGAGGCCGGGCATGACCCAGGAAAGTGTGTCCGGCCGGAGTTAATCGAGTGTGGTGGGAAGTTGGTGCACCCCTGCAGGGAAGAAAACATCTATCGATAGCCTGTCCTACGGTAACGGACACTTGGAGTTGTATCCCGATCGATACAACTAGAACTGGATACTTGTGATGAGAAATGGATTGTGATGAGAACCGGATAGTATGGCTCTAGGATTGCTTTCTCGCAGGGAGTCGAGAAAGGATCTCTGGCCGAGGTTGATAACACTTCTACTACTTTACTTTATGTTACTCTACTCCCTCCTGATGCTGCAAGATGGTGGTTTCCAGAAGATGCTAGTCTTCGATAGGACTAGGCTTTCCCTCTATTCTGGCATTTCTGCAGCCCAGTCCACATATACAGGCTTCTTTTGATAATGTTGCATATGTAGTGTAGATCCTTGCTTGCGAGTACTTTGGATGAGTACTCACGGTTGCTTTGCTCCCCATTTTCCCCCTTTTCTTCTTTCCGGTTGATGCAACCAGATGTCGGAGCCCAGGAGTCAGATGCCATCGTCGATGCCTACTACTACGTGGAGATAGCCGACGACCAGGAGTAGTTAGGAGGCTCCCAGGCAGGAGGCCTTGCCTTTTCGATCGTTGTTGCTTTTGTGCTAGCCTTCTTAAGGCAAACTTGTCTAACTCATGTCTGTACTCAGATATTGTTGCTCCCGCTGACTCTGGTGTATTCGAGCTTATGTATTCGAGCCCTCGAGGCCCCCGGCTTGTAATATAAAGCTTGTATTATTTTAATTTGTGTCTAGAGTTGTGTTGTGATATCTTCCCGTGAGTCCTTGATCTTGATCGTACACATTTGCGTGTATGATTAGTGTACGAATGAATCAAGGGCCTCACAGGTTCTTGCTAAGCCCGTAGCAGCCACGTAAAACTTGCAACAACAAAGTAGAGGACGTCTAACTTGTTTTTGCAGGGCTTGCTGTGATGTGATATGGTCAAGACGTGATGATATATAAATTGTTGTATGAGATGATCATGTTTTGTAACAGTTATCGGCAACTGGCAGGAGCCATATGGTTGTAACTTTATTGTATGAAATGCAATCGCCATGTAATTGCTTTACTTTATCACTAAGCGGTAGCGATAGTCGTAGAAGCAATAGTTGGCGAGACGACAACGATGCTTCGATGGAGATCAAGGTGTCAAGCCGGTGACGATGGTGATCATGACGGTGCTTTGGAGATGGAGATCAAAGGCACAAGATGATGATGGCCATATCATATCACTTATTTTATTGCATGTGATGTTTATCTTTTTATGCATCTTATTTTGCTTAGTACGGCGGTAGCATTATAAGATGATCTCTCACTAAATTTCAAGGTATAAGTGTTCTCCCTGAGTATGCACCATTGCTACAGTTTGTCGCGCCGAGACACCACGTGATGATCGGGTGTGATAAGCTCTACATTCACATACAACAGGTGCAAGCCAGTTTTGCACACGCAGAATACTCGGGTTAAACTTGACGAGCCTAGCATATGCAAATATGGCCTCGGAACACTGAGACCGAAAGGTCAAACGTGAATCATATAGTAGATATGATCAACATAGTGATGTTCACCATTGAAAGCTACCCCATGTCACGTGATGATCGGACATGGTTTAGTTGATATGGATCACGTGATCACTTAGATGATTAGAGGGATGTCTATCTAAGTGGGAGTTCTTAAGTAATATGATTAATTGAACTTTAATTTACCATTAACTTAGTACCTGATAGTATTTTGCATGTCTATGTTGTTGTAGATAAATGGCCCGTGCTACTATTCCGTTGAATTTTAATGCATTCCTAGAGAAAGCTAAGTTGAAAGATGATGGTAGCAACTACACGGACTGGGTCTGTAACTTGAGGATTATCCTCATTGCTGCACAGAAGAATTACGTCCTGGAAGCACCGCTAGGTGCAAGACCCACTGCAGGAGCAACGCCGGACGTTATGAATGTCTGGTAGAGCAAAGCTGATGACTACTCGATAGTTCAGTGTGCCATGCTTTACGGCTTAGAACCGGGACTTCAACGATGTTTTAAACGTCATGGAGCATATGAGATGTTCCAGGAGTTGAAGTTAATATTTCAAGCAAATGCCCGGATTGAGAGATATGAAGTCTCCAATAAGTTCTACAGCTGCAAAATGGAGGAGAATAGTTCTGTCAGTGAACATATACTCAGAATGTCTGGGTACCACAATCACTTGACTTAGCTGGGAGTTAATCTTCCGGGTGATAGTGTCATTGACAGAGTTCTTCAATCACTGCCACCAAGCTACAAGAGCTTCGTGATGAACTATAATATGCAAGGGATGGATAAGACAATTCCTGAGCTCTTCGCAATGCTAAAGGATGCGGAGGTAGAAATCAAGAAGGAGCATCAAGTGTTGATGGTTAACAAGACCCTAGTTTCAAGAAAAAGGGCAAAGGGAATAAGGGGAACTTCAAGAATAACGGCAAGAAAGTTGCTGCTCAAGTGAAGAAACCCAAGTCTGGACCTAAGCCCGAGACTGAGTGCTTCTACTGCAAAGGGACTGGTCACTAGAAGCGGAACTGCCCCAAGTATTTGGCGGATAAGAAGGATGGCAAAGTGAAAGGTATATTTGATATAAATGTTATTGATGTCTACTTCACTAATGCTCGTAGTAGCGCCTGGGTATTTGATACTGGTTCTGTTGCTCACATTTGCAACTCGAAACATGGGCTATGGATTAAGCGAAGATTGGCTAAGGACGAGGTGACGATGCGCGTGGGAAATGGTTCCAAAGTCGGTGTGATCACCGTCAGCACGCTACCTCTACATCTACCTTCGGGATTAGTTTTAGACCTGAATAATTGTTTTTTGGTGCCAGCGTTAAGCAAGAACATTATATCTGGATCTTGTTTGATGCGAGACGGTTATTCATTTAAATTAGAGAATAATTGTTGTTCTATTTATATGAGTAATATCTTTTATGGTCATGCACCCTTGATGAGTGCTCTATTTTTGTTAAATCTCGATAGTAGTGATAACACATATTCATAGTATTGAAGCCAAAAGATATAAGTTTAATAATGATAGTGCAACTTATTTGTGGCACTGCCGTTTAGGTCATATTGGTGTAAAGCACATGAAGAAACTCCATGCTGATGGGCTTTTGGAATCACTTGATTATGAATCACTTGATGCTTGCAAACCATGCCTCATGGACAAGATGACTAAGACTCCGTTCTCCAGAACAATGGAGCGAGCAATAGACTTGTTGGAAATAATACATAGTGATGTATATGGTCCGATGAGTGTTGATGCTCGCGGCGGGTATCATTACTTTCTGACCTTCACAGATGATTTGAGTAGATATGGGTATATCTACTTGATGAAACATAAGTCTGAAACATTTGAAAAGTTCAAAGAATTTCAGAGTGAAGTGGAAAATCATCGTAACAAGAAAATAAAGTTTCTACGATCTGATCGTGGAGGTGAATATTTGAGTTACGAGTTTGCTCTTCATTTGAAACAATGCGGAATAGTTTCACAACTCACGCCACCCAGAACACCATAGCGCAATGGTGTGTCCGAATGTCGTAATCGTACTTTATTAGATATGGTGCGATCTATGATGTCTCTTACTGATTTACCGCTATCATTTTGGGGTTGTACTTTAGAGACGGCTGCATTCACGTTAAATAGGGCACCATCTAAATCCGTTGAGATGACACCATATGAACTGTGGTTTGGCAAGAAACCCAAGTTGTCATTTCTTAAAGTTTGGGGCTGCGATGCTTATGTGAAAAAGCTTCAACCTGATAAGCTCGAACCCAAATCGAAGAAATGTGTCTTCATAGGATACCCAAAGCAGACTGTTGGGTACACCTTCTATGACATATCCGAAGGCAAGATATTTGTTGCTAAGAACGGATCCTTTCTAGAGAAGGAGTTTCTCTCGAAAGAAGTGAGTGGGAGGAAAGTAGAACTTGATGAGGTAACTGTACCTGATCTCTTATTGGAAAGTAGTTCCTCACAGAAATCAGTTCCACTAATTCCTACACCAATTAGTGAGGAAGCTAATGATGATGATCATGAAACTTCTGATCAAGTTACTACCAAACCTTGTAGGTCAACCAGAGTAAGATCCGCACTGGAGTGGTACGGTAATCCTATTCCGGAAGTCATGTTACTTGACCATGACGAACCTACGAACTATGAGGAAGCGATGATGAGCCCAGATTCCGCAAAATGGGTTGAGGCCATGAAATCTGATATGGGATCCATGTATGAGAACAAAGTGTGGACTTTGGTTGACTTGCCCGATGACCGGCAAGCCATAGAAAATAAATGGATCTTCAAGAAGAAGACAGACGCTGACGGTAATGTTACTATCTACAAAGCTCGGCTTGTTTCGAAAGGTTTTCGACAAGTTCATGGAGTTGACTACGATGAGACCTTCTCACCCGTAGCGATACTTAAGTCTGTCCGAATCATGTTAGCAATTGCCGCATTTTATTATTATGAAATTTGGCAAATGGATGTCAAAACTGCATTCCTTAATGGATATCTTAAAGAAGAGTTGTATATGATGCAACTAGAAGGTTTTATCGATCCAAAAGGTGCTAACATAGTGTGCAAGCTCTAGCGATCCATTTATGGACTGGTGCAAGCCTCTCGGAGTTGGAATATACGCTTTGATAGTGTGATTAAAGCATACGGTTTTATACATACTTTTGGAGAAGCCTGTATTTACAAGAAAGTGAGTGGGAGCTCTGTAGCATTTCTGATATTATATGTGGATGACATATTGTTTATCGGAAATGATACTGAATTTCCGAATAGCATAAAAGGATACCTGAATAAGAATTTTTCAATGAAAGACCTCGGTGAAGCTGCTTATATATTGAGCATCAAGATCTATAGAGATAGATCAAGACGCTTAATTGGACTTTCACAAAGCACATACCTTGATAAAGTTTTGAAGAAGTTCAAAATGGATCAAGCAAAGAAAGGGTTCTTGCCTGTGTTACAAGGTGTGAAATTGAGTCAGACTCAATGCCCGACCATTGCAGAAGATAAAGAGAAAATGAAAGTCATTCCCTATGCTTCAGCCATAGGTTCTATCATGTATGCAATGCTGTGTACCAGGCCTGATGTGTGCCTTGCTATTAGTTTAGCAGGGAGGTATGAAAGTAATCCAGGAGTGGATCACTGGACAACTGTCAAGAACATCCTGAAATACCTGAAAAGGACTACGGATATGTTTCTCGTTTATGGAGGTGACAAAGAGCTCGTTGTAAATGGTTACGTCGATGCAAGCTTTGACACTGATCCGGATGACTCTAAGTCACAAACCGGATACGTATTTATATTGAATGGAGGAGCTGTAAGTTGGTGCAGTTCCAAACAGAGCGTCGTGGCGGGATCTAAGTGTGAAGCGGAGTACATAGCTGCTTCGGAAGCAGCAAATGAAGGAGTCTGGATGAAGGAGTTCATATCCGATCTAGGTGTCATACCTAGTGCATCGGGTCTAATGAAAATCTTTTGTGACAATACTGGTGCAATTGCCTTGGCAAAGGAATCTAGATTTCACAAGAGAACCAAGCACATCATGAGATGCTTCAATTCCATCCGCGATCAAGTCAAGGAGGGAGACATAGAAATTTGCAAGATACATACGGATCTGAATGTTGCAGAACCGTTGACTAAGCCTCTCTCACGAGCAAAACATGATCAACACCAAGACTCCATTGGTGTTAGAATCATTACTTTGTAATCTAGATTATTGACTCTAGTGCAAATGGTAGACTGAAGGAAATATGCCCTAGAGGCAATAAGAAAGTTGTTATTTATATTTCCTTATATCATGATAAATGTTTATTATTCGTGCTAGAATTGTATTAACCAGAAACTTAGTACATGTGTGAATAGATAGACAACCAGAGTGTCCCTAGTATGCCTCTACTTGACTAGCTCGTTAATCAAAGATGGTTAAGTTTCCTAACCATAGACATGTGTTGTCATTTGATGAACGGGATTACATCATTAGAGAATGATGTGATGGACAAGACCCACCCGTTAGCTTAGCACTATGATCATTTAGTTTATTGATATTGCTTTCTTCATGACTTATACATGTTCCTATGACTATGAGATTATGCAGCTCCCGAATACCGGAGGAACACTTAGTGTGCTATCAAACGTCACAATGTAACTAGGTGATTATAAAGATGCTCTACACGTGTATCTGATGGTGTTTGTTGAGTTGGCATAGATCGAGATTAGGATTTGTCACTCCGATTGTCGAAGAGGTATCTCTCGGCCCTCTCGGTAATGGACATCACTATAAGCCTTGCAAGCAATGTGACTAATGAGTTAGTTGCGCGGTGTTGCACTACGGAACGAGTAAAGAGACTTGCCGGTAACGAGATTGAACTAGGTATGATGATACCGACGATCGAATCTCGGGCAAGTAACATACCGATGACAAAGGGAACAACGTATGTTGTTATGCGGTTTGACCGATAAAGATCTTCGTAGAATATGTAGGAGCCAATATGAGCATCCAGGTTCCGCTACTAGTTATTGACCGGAGATGTGTCCCGGTCATGTCTACATTCGATGTATAGATCCAGGTTCCGCTTAACGTGCGGAACCTGGATGCAACAAAGTAGCGTAATTATTTCCCTCAGTTTTGGAGAACCAAGGTATCAATCCAGTAGGAGACTACATGCAAATCGCCTAGTACCTGCACAAACAATCAAGAACCTTGCAACCAACGCGATAAAGGGGTTGTCAATCCCTTCACGGCCACTTGCAAAAGTGAGATCTGATAAAGATAATAAGATAAATATTTTTGTTATTTTTGTTGTATAGATTGGAAAATAAAGATTACAAAATAGTAAACTAGAATTATAGATCGGAAACTTATATGATGTAAAGTAGACCCGGGGCCATATGTTTCACTAGTGGCTTCTCTCAAGATAGCATATATATTACGGTGGGTGAACAAATTACTGCCGATCAATTGATAGAGAAGTGCATAGTTATGAGAATATCTAGGCATGATCATGAACATAGGCATCACGTCCGTGACAAGTAGACCGAAATGATTCTGCATCTACTACTATTACTCCACACATCGACCGCTATCCAGCATGCATCTAGAGTATTAAGTTCATAAGAACAGAGTAACGCATTAGGCAAGATGACATGATGTAGAGGGATAAACTCAAGCAATATGATATAAACCCCATCTTTTTATCCTCGATGGCAACAATACAGTACGTGTTGTTTCCCTTTCTGTCACTGGGATCGAGCACCGCAAGATTGAACCCAAAGCTAAGCACTTCTCCCATTGCAAGAAAGATCAATCTAGTAGGCCAAACTAAACCGATAATTCGAAGAGACTTGCAAAGATATTAAATCATGCATATAAGAATTCAGAGAAGAATCAAATATCTATACCTACTATTAAAGCAAGGTGATATTCTTGGTTTCGTCCCGTTTAGAGTTTTTTTACACGCCGTTGATTATTTTTCTAATATAGGTGAGGTGGTACTAATTGATACAACGCCAAATTTTCTTACAGTGCGCTCAAGCCCAATAAACAATCAACGCGTAGCCCGTTAAGTTTTAAAAAAGCCCTTTCGTACCTATTCTGGGTCATTGGGCCGTTTGTCCATCCACAAAAAAGGAGTAATTCCAACAGGATTTGAACACACAACCTCCAGTTCAAAAAAGAAGTCACGACCAACTGAGCTAGCTAACATTGTGCGTGGAAGATAAGGTTGTCTCTTTATTAAATACTACTACATCACCCTCTTAGGTACAATCCATCCAATTTACATATACACCATCTGAGGGATTGATGCAGAAATATGAAAGGGAAGAAAGGCTAATAAAGGAAAGAGTGGGTAATTAACTACACTGACATTTAAAATTAATAAGAAAGATTGATTGACGTAGAAATAAGCAACAATAGAGAGGCTAATAATATACCTTCTATATATATGTGGTGGGCTGCTATTAAACGGATTTCAGAGGGCCAAACATTCTATATGTGTGTAACAAATTCATGACATTTGCCTAAAAAGCAAATTCATAAGATATCCTCAATAATTTAAAAAGGGGCATTCCTGAGACATGCATGCTGCATATTTTAACGAGAGGGGTCACATTGTGATGCCCTTGATCAATGAAATGGAAAAGGTAGCCAGAAGGGGACTTACAAAATGGGGAGCTAATGAGAATAATTCGAACTCAACTCCATGCATGCGCTGGGTTGAAAGTCTCAAGTAAAAAATATCAACAGGGTTTTTGGTGCCAATCATTTTAAATTGAATTTGATGTTTGTTTCTGTCCTTCACACACTGGTATTAAACTACTACAACGAAAAAGCAAGAATAAAATTATGTAGATGTGGTTGAGATCTCAAACGCGATCATTCGCCAACTTGTGCATGTTGGCCATGCAATTCTTTCCTATTTCCAGGCTTATGTGGATCGGTCGTGTAGTGGACAATGTGACTATCATCAATAATGGTGACAAAGAAGAGAAGCGGTAACATGGATAGGGTGCAAGGGGTGAAATTTGTTTCTCCCGTTGCAACGCACGGGCTCTTTTGCTAGTTGTTCATAAATAATCTTGATCATAAACCCACAATTCATCGTATCTCCATAAACACACCGCAAAAAGATTTACATCAAATAGATCTCCAAGAAGATCGAGGAGAACTTTGTATTGAGATCCAAAGAGAGAGAAGAAGCCATCTAGCTAATAATTATGGACCTGAAGGTCTGTGGTAAACTACTCACACATCATCGGAGAGGCTATGGTGTTTATGTAGAAGCCTTCCATGATCGAACCCCCCTCCGGCAGATCGCCGAAAAAGGCCCCAAGATGGGATATCACTGGTACAGAAGGTTGCGGTGGTGGAAAAGTGGTTTCGTGGCTCCCCTGGATGT
The DNA here is from genome assembly GCA_032464435.1 of Aegilops umbellulata. Taxonomy (NCBI): domain Eukaryota; kingdom Viridiplantae; phylum Streptophyta; class Magnoliopsida; order Poales; family Poaceae; genus Aegilops; species Aegilops umbellulata. Next base: position 228,980,076 of record CP136055.1, on the reverse strand, counting down.
TTTCAGGGTATAAGAGTATATATAGGCGAAAGAAGTAGGTCGGTGGAGCTACGAGGGGCCCACGAGGGGGGGGGGACGCGCCTACCCCCTGGGCGCGCCCTCCTGCCTCGTGGCCGCCTCGTTGCTTCCTTGACATCCACTCCAAGTCTCCTGGATTGCGTTTGTTCCAAAAAAAATATCCTCGCGAAGGTTTCGTTCCGTTTGGATTCCGTTTGATATTCCTTTTCTGCGAAACACTTAAATAGGCAAAAAAAAACAGCAATTTGCACTGGGCCTTCGGTTAATAGGTTAGTCCCAAAAATAATATAAAAAGGTATATTAAAGCCCATTAAACATCCAAAATAGATAATATAATAGCATGGAACAATAAAAAATTATAGATACGTTGGAGACGTATCAAGCATCCCCAAGCTTAATTCCTGCTCGTCCTCGAGTAGGTAAATGATAAAAACAGAAATTTTGATGTGGAATGCTACGTAACATAATTATCGATGTAATTTTATTTATTGTGGCATGAATGTTCATATCTGAAAGATTCAAGACAAAAGTTTAATAATGACATATAAATAATAATACTTCAAGCATACTAACTAAGCAATTATGTCTTATCAAAATAACATAGCCAAAGAAAGCTCATCCCTACAAAGTCATATAGTTTGGCCATGCTTCATTTTCGTCACACAAAAATGCTCTCATCATGCACAACCCCGATGACAAGCCAAGCAATTGTTTCATGCTTTAGTATTTTCAAACCTTTTCAACTTTCACGCAATACATGAGCATGAGCCATGGACATAGCACTATGGGTGGAATAGAATATAATGACGGGGGTTGTGTGGAGAAGACAAAAAAGGAGAAAGTCTCACATTGACGCGGCTAATCTACAGGCTATGGAGATGCCCATCAATTGATGCGAGGAGTAGGGATTGCCATGCAACGGATGCACTAGAGCTATAAATGTATGAAAGCTCAACAAAAGAAACTATGTGGGCGTGCATCCAACTTGCTTGCTCACGAAGACCTAGGGCATTTGAGGAAGCCCATTGTTGGAATATACAAGCCAAGTTCTATAATGAAAAATTCCCACTAGTATATGAAAGTGACAAAATAAGAGACTCTTTGTCATGAAGATCATGGTGCTACTTTGAAGCACAAGTGTGGAAAAAGGATAGTAGCATTGTCCCTTTTATCTTTTTTTTTATTTGGCCTTTTTTGGGACAATGCTCCAATAATGATGATCATCATAGTTCTATTTATTTACAACTCAAAGATTACAACTCGATACTAGAACAAAGTATGACTCTATATGAATGCCTCTGACGGTGTACCGGAATGGGCAATGAATCGAGAGTTACATGTATGAAAAATATGCATGGTGGCTTTGCCACAAATACGGTGTCAACTACATGATCATGCAATGCAATATGGGAATGATGAAGCGTGTCATGATAAATGTAACGGTGGAAAGTTGCATGGCAATATATCTCGGAATGGCTATGGAAATGCCATAATAGGTAGGTATGGTGGCTGTTTTGAGGAAGATATAAGGAGGTTTATGTGTGATAGAGCATATCATATCACGGGGGTTGGATGCACCGGCGAAGTTTGCACCAACTCTCAAGGTGAGAAAGGGCAATGCACGGTACCGAAGAGGCTAGCAATGATGGAAGGGTGAGAGTGCGTATAATCCATGGACTCAACATTAGTCATAAAGAACTCACATACTTATTGCAAAAATCTACAAGTCATCAAAACGAAGCACTACGCGCATGCTCCTAGGGGGATAGATTGGTAGGAAAAGACCATCGCTCGTCCCCGACCGCCACTCATAAGGAAAGCAATCAAAGAACACCTCATGCTTCAAATTTGTCACACAACATTTACCATACGTGCATGCTACGGGACTTGCAAACCTCAACATAAGTATTTCTCAATTCCATAATTACTCAACTAGCACGACTCTAATAATAACATCTTCATATCTCAAAACAATCATCAAGTATCAAACTTCTCATAGTATTCAATGCACTCTACATGGAAGTTTTTATTATACCCATCTTGGATGCCTGTCGTATTAGGAATAATAACCAAAGCAAATTACCATGCTGTTCTAAAAGAATCTCAAAATAATATAAGTGAAGCATGAGAGATCAATTATTTCTGTAAAATAAAACCACCACTGTGCTCTAAAAAGATATAAGTGAAGCACTAGAGCAAAATTATCTAGCTCAAAAGATATAAGTGAAGCACATAGAGTATTCTAATAAATTCCTATTCATGTGTGTCTCTCCAAAAGGTGTGTACAGTAAGGATGATTGTGGTAAACTAAAAAGCAAAGACTCAAATCATACAAGACACTCCAAGAAAAACACATATTATGTGGTGAATAAAAATATAGCCTCAAGTAAAGTTACCGATGGATGAAGACGAAAGAGGGGATGCCTTCCGAGGCATCCCCAAGCTTAGGCTTTTAGTTGTCCTTGAATTTTACCTTGGGGTGCCTTGGGCATCCCCAAGCTTAGGCTCTTGCCACTCCTTGTTCCAAAATCCATCAAATCTTTACCAAAAACTGGAAAACTTCACAACACAAAACTCAATAGAAAATCTCGTGAGCTCCGTTAGTATAAGAAAATAAACCACAACTTTAAGGTACTGTAATGAACTCATTCTTTATTTATATTGGCGTTAAACCTACTGTATTCCAACTTCTGTATGGTTCATACCCCCCGATACTAGCCATAGATTCATTAAAATAAGCAAATAGCACACGAAAAACAGGATCTGTCAAAAACAGAACAGTCTGTAGCAATCTGATTTTTTTTCAAATACTTATGGAACTCCAAAAATTCTGAAAACTAGGACAACCTGGATAATTTGTATAATGATCTACTGCAAAAAGAATTGGTATTTTACCACGTTCTCATGAATTTTAACAATTATTTTTGTGAGCGTAAAGTTTTTGTCTTTTTCAGCAAGATCAAACAACTATCACCCAAGAAGATCTTAGTGGTTCTACTTGGCACAAACACTAATTAAAACATGAAAACACATCTAAATAGAGGCTAGATGAATTATTTATTACTAAAAAGAAACAAAAAACAAGAAACAAAAATAAAATTGGGTTGCCTCCAAACAAGCGCTATCGTTTAACGTCCCTAGCTAGGCATAAAAACAAGAATAGATCTAGGTTTTGCCATAATAATGATAGGGTAAATCGCGAAAACTCATCTCATATTCCCTACGTTCAGAAGCAAGTTTTTTTTGTGGCAAGCAAAATTAATCAAAAGGGCTAAATTTAATGGGACAGAAGTCCCCAAGATCAAGCTCGAGAGGTATTGGTTCCTCCTTTGGCCCCTCAAATTGCACGACCAATTCATTATTATAAGAATTCTTTTGGCAAAAAGTCATGAGACTTTGTTCAAGAGAAAAACCTAGCCCGTTGTTCTGAATAGCAAAATTATCATTAAGCTCAGAAATTCTATTAACTAGAACATCGGAAGGGACCTTCTTTCTAAGGTTTTCATTATAAGTAACATGATCTAAATATTGTAAACACATTATATCTTCCTGATTAAAAAGGATAGCCTCTATGGGTGGACGACTAGCATCCACCCTATAATGCGCAAAAATTTCCTTGGCCTCTTTCATAATAAATCTGAACTCATGTGCCAAAAAGATAGTAGCTGCACACTTAATAGAAGAATGCTCAATATTGGAAAATTCTAGGAAAATCCTTTGTATGCAAGGATGCATATGCATAAATTGTCTTTCAGGTTCAACTATGACCAAAGATATAACATCCGCAAGACTACTAGTTCTATGAAGAATAGACCCTCCCATAGTGGGCAAGGCGCCGACACAAGTAAAGAAATCTTGAATAACTCCTTTTCCAATAATATTACCACTACCGATCCAAAACTTTTTAGTGTGTAGAATAGTAGAATCCTCATGAGGATTATCAAAAGAATCAAAGTTTCCCCCATTGTTACTATTATCCTATTCAATGGTAACTTCCCAGTTTCAGACATGATGGCAACAAACCGCACTAAGAACGGACACACAAGAAGCAGGCGGAAAGAAACGAACAAAAAAGGGCGAATAAAATGGCAAGGGTGAAGTGGGGGAGAGGAAAACAAGAGGCAAATGGCAAATAATGTAATGCGAGGGAGAAGAGTTTGTGATGGGTACTTGGTATGTCTTGACTTGTGCGTAGATCTCCCCGGCAACAGCGCCAGAAATCCTTCTTGCTACCTCTTGAGCATGCGTTAGTTTTCCCTTGAAGAGGAAAGGGTGATGCAGGAAAGTAGCATAAGTATTTCCCTCAGTTTTTGAGAACCAAGGTATCAATCCAGTAGGAGACTACATGCAAATCACCTAGTACCTACACAAACAATCAAGAACCTTGCAACCAACGTGATAAAGGGGTTGTCAATCCCTTCACGGCCACTTGCAAAAGTGAGATCTGATAAAGATAATAAGATAAATATTTTTGGTATTTTTGTTGTATAGATTGGAAAATAAAGATTGCAAAATAGTAAACTAGAATTATAGATCGAAAACTTATATGATGTAAAGTAGACCCGGGGGCCATAGGTTTCACTAGTGGCTTCTCTCAAGATAGCATATATATTACGGTGGGTGAACAAATTACTGCCGAGCAATTGATAGAAAAGCGCATAGTTATGAGAATATCTAGGCATGATCATGAACATAGGCATCACGTCCATGACAAGTAGACCGAAACGATTCTGCATCTACTACTATTACTCCGCACATCGACCGCTATCCAGCATGCATCTAGAGTATTAAGTTCATAAGAACAGAGTAACACATTAGGCAAGATGACATGATGTAGAGGGATAAACTCAAGCAATATGATATAAACCCCATCTTTTTATCCTCGATGGCAACAATACAATACGTGTCGTTTCCCTTTTTGTCACTGGGATCGAGCACCGCAAGATTGAACCCAAAGCTAAGCACTTCTCCCATTGCAAGAAAGATCAATCTAGTAGGCCAAACTAAACTGGTAATTCGAAGAGACTTGCAAAGATATTAAATAATGCATATAAGAATTCAGAGAAGAATCAAATATTGTTCATAGATAATCTTGATAATAAACCCACAATTCATCGGATCTCGACAAACACCCCACAAAAAGAATTACATCGAATAGATCTCCAAGAAGATCGAGGAGAACTTTGTATTGAGATCCAAAGAGAGAGAAGAAGCCATCTAGCTAATAACTATGGACCCGCAGGTCTATGGTAAACTACTCACACATCATCGGAGAGGCTATGGTGTTGATGTAGAAGCCTTCCGTGATCGAATCCCCCTTCGGCAGATCGCCGGAAAAGGCCCCAAGATGGGATCTCACGGGTACAGAAGGTTGTGGTGGTGGATAAGTGCTTTCGTGGCTCCCCTGGATGTTTTCAGGGTATAATAGTATATATAGGCGAAAGAAGTAGGTCGGTGGAGCTACAAGGGGCCCACGAGGGTGGGGGGCGCGCCCTCCTGCATCGTGGCTGCCTCGTTGCTTCCTTGACGTCCACTCCAAGTCTCCTGGATTGCGTTTGTTCCAAAAAAGATCCTCGCGAAGGTTTCGTTCCGTTTGGATTCCGTTTGATATTTCTTTTGTGTGAAACATTGAAATAGGCAAAAAAACAGCAATTTGCACTAGGCCTTCGGTTAATAGGTTAGTCCCAAAAATAATATAAAAAGGTATATTAAAGCCCATTAAACATCCAAAACAGATAATGTAATAGCATGGAACAATAAAAATTATAGATACGTTGGAGACGTATCACCCCCTCCACAGTTTTACACCTCGGTCATATTGTCGTAGTGCTTAGGCGAAGCCCTGCGCCGGTAACTTCATCATCACCGTCACCACGCCATCGTGCTGACTAAACTCTCCCTAGGCCTCAGCTGGATCAAGAGTTCGAGGGACGTCATCGAGCTGAACGTGTGCAGATCACGGAGGTGCCGTGCGTTTGGTACTTGATCGGTGGGATCGCGAAGACGTTCGACTACATCAACCACGTTACTAAACGCTTCTGCTTTCGGTCTACGAGGGTACGTGGACACACTCTCCCCACTCGTTGCTATGCTTCTCTTAGATAGATCTTGCGTGATCGTAGGATTTTTTTTGAAATACTATGTTCCCCAACAGTATGTACGTACACGTTCGCGACCAGAATGACGACGCTACGTATGCTTCGACCAGGTGGGTCCCGACTGTCAGGGAGGGTAAGGAGGCACTTCCTTGCATGCGAAGATATAGCTGGTGGGTCCCATCTGTTAGGGGGAGAATCATTTTTTTGCCCATAATATGGACACACTTCCTTGCATGCAAAGATGTAGCTGGTGGGTCCCAGCAGTCAGGGGGGAAACATTTTTTTCGTGAAATATGGTGGCCTGTCGGTGGGTCCCTGCTGTAAGGTGGAGGAATCATTATTTAGCGCGTAATAAGGTTGCACTTCCTTGCTGCGCCCGTGGACCCAGCTGTCAGCCTCTCCACGTACAATACTCTTCTGATGGAAGTCTGTTCCTTCACCACATTGACCACGCTGCACCGAGAGCACCAAGGCGATGGACAACGACGAGGCCTAGGAAGGGGACGACACGGAGCCGGGGAAGACGCGGCAGTGGATGCCCACGCGGAGAGGAGTACGAGTGTTCATTGTTTTGGCTGCGGTGTGAGGCTGCCGTCGCCGCAGAATAACAGGGGGTGTGGGTGAGTAGAGGGATGGCCTGGCCAGCGGTGGGAGCAGCAGGGGGCGGTGAGGCCTCTGCGGCAGCACAACCAGCCACGGGAGGCAGGAGCAGGCCGCACGACCGCCGCTGGTTTGGGCTGCTAGAGCAAGAAGACCAGAGGTTGAAGAAGCACTACGACCATTGGATGGACATCGTACGGTCACTGGAGCTAGAATCGTTCATATTGACTAAGTTGACAAAGCCCTCCGTCCGCGTCAACTTAGTAGGCCCACAAGTCAGCCTCCCACTATGGTGGGTCCCAGCTAGCAGGGGGAGTATTCATTGTTTTGTGCATAATAAGGAGGCACTTCCTTGTGTGCGAAGATATAGCTGGTGGGTCCGAGCTGTGAGCGGGAGGAACATTTGTTTCTCGAAATACAGAGGCCCTTCAGGTGGGCTCAGCTATCAGGTGGAGGAATCATTATTTTGCACGTAATAAGGAGGCACTTGCTTTTATGGGTCCCTACTGTCAGCCTCTTCTGATGGCTGTTGTTTGTTCACCATGTTGACCACGCCGCACCCAGAGCACAAACACGGTGGATGAGGTTGAGGCCCAGGAAGGGAACGACCTAGAGCCGGTGAAGCCACAACAACGGATGCCCACACTGAGGGGAGTACGAGCGCTGACTTGTCAGCTGCGGGTGAGGCTGACGTCGCCGGAAAATAACAGGATGTGCGGATGGGTAGAGGGATGGCCTGGCGGCAGCACAACCGGCCACGGGAGGAGGGAGCAGGCAGTCCCGCCGGCGCTGGTTTGGGTGGCTGGAGCAGGAAGATCAGAGATTGAAGAGGCACGTCGACCATTGGATGTACATCCAACAGTCACTGCTCTGTGTTGACTAAGTTGACAAAGCCTTGGGTACGCGCCAATTTTTTTTAAGACAACGTCATCGTCAACCTAGTAGGCCCAGGAGTTAGCCTCCAAATCCGTGGAAAACATCATACAACCCATTAGCCATTATTTTCAATAATTTTACAGCCCATTTACTAATTCGTAAGGATATTTTAAAGCCCATATTCTTTTTATTAGCATTACATGCCATATATTCTGGGCACTGTTAAAAAATTCAACGAAACTTTGCATATTTTGGTGGGGTTCAACTCTTTTAATCACGGAATTTCGAGTCACGTTAAAAATAATTTTTAAAAATTATATCAAAATAAAATTCAAAAAAATTCTCCACAAAAAAATGAATGAAATTTAAAATCTTAACTAGCAAGATGCCCGTGCGTTGCACGGAACATGAAGATGCATTTGTATGAATAGTTTATCTTGTGAGAGAAAAGGATGAACGGGGGAAGGCTGTATCTGCAAATGTGGAGAGGAGTGCGGGTAAATTGTCATAGTTTCCTTCCTATCTGTTAGATATAGATCGGACGGCCTATATTGCAAATGGCAGGCACACCATCATCACCAACTCTGCTTTTTATAAGAGTAGAGAAATCCAGAAAAAAATGATATTTTAATGTAATTGCCGGTTTGCTTTGGTTTAAAAATTTACAGCCCATTTCTTACAACTTATAGCCCATTTTCTAGGGAAGCCCATTTCTTACTACTTACATCCCTCCTCGTCTTGAAAGATTTGCAGCCCAGCAGGGCTGAGAAAAGCAAGTAGGCCTCAGTTGGGTATTCTCCAAAAAAAAAGAACTGGGCTAGCCATTTTCAGAAAGAAAAAAGATATCAATTGGGCTCGTCATGTGCTTAAATAAAAGCGTAAGCGTGGGCTAGACGGGCCACAACCCCCGCACAATGCGCAGTTGAACTCTGTCTCTAAAACTAAAAAACAACTGGGCGAACTGCTGGGTCCCTAGTGTTATCCGCTTGTTGTGTAATTTTCTCGTTTATTGACTACATTGACAATGGCGTGGGACCTAGTTGTCAAACAATTAGGAGGAAGTATTTTTTGGCTTGTAATAACGAGGCACCTGCTTGCGTAATGCAATGACCCTGGTGGGTCCCTATTGTCAGCCTCTCCACGTACAATCATCTCCTGATTCCTCTCGGTTGTTGACCATGTTGACAACGCCAGACGGCGGCGGGCACAACGAGCGAACCAAGGCGGAGAATGACGACGAGGCCTCGGACGGGAACGTACAGGAGCCGTGGAAGATGCGGCAGCGAGTGGCAGGCGGAGGGGAGTACGAGGGTGACAATATGCAACTCAAGCTTACAAACGGTACAAAAAGCCCAAGGATTAACTGTTCATCAAATTTAGACAAAACCCAGATTGAACATGGCAATATCTAACCCAACCACTCTTTTTCGCAGTCACAAACAAATGGATCGGTCTGATCCATAAAATCAACATCATGTGCAAAAAAATTTAATGGAGGATGACAACAGTTTGTTGTAAATAGAAGCCGAGCATGTTTAGAAGCCCATTTGTCCACCTGAAACTTCTTTTTTTGCTGTTTAACATGTCCGTCCGTGAGAAATCTCTTGTTGTAAAACTTAAGCCTCATGGACAATAGTAACCTCGCATTCAACAGGAAGAATGTGGCAAAGCTTCTGTTTGCCTGGTTGGATGCATATCCTTCCATCATTATTGTCCTCAAACGAATGTCATGAGAACTGAGAAAATGCTGGTGCTTATCACTCCACCGATTGGTTATACGTTTTTCTCCATGTGGTCGCAGTGCCTAAGAAGACATGAAGATTTGAAAACAGTTAAGGCATGAAAAAAGAGTATGCCGAAAGAACAACAACTGAACGATTAATTCAAGTACAATATATACGGTCTCTCAATGTGCATGAAATCATCACCTTTATATATAAATTATCCAGAGATCGAAAGCATCGCAACAAGCCAATAATTATGTTCAGATCATAACTACACATTTCGATATATAAGATCTTGACAGAATCCAGCAACATTGATAGGCTATCCATGGACGAACTCTTCATTGAGCATATAACATAATATTAGTACCCAAAGTGTACTCCAAGATGATATAAAACTTATGCGCACGAATGAAAAATGCAGCTTATGATTACAAATGTGTAGATGATAATATACGGTACCTGAAAAAGTGAGGAGACAAACACCAACTTCTTGTGATCATTAAACAGATCGCGAATTACACCCAAGGTCTCCAGTTTGGGTGAAGAGATGATAGTTATCTGTGAAGGTTTATAACAATAATGAAGGACCAACCCTTGAAGTGAAGGGGCATCTTCGATGATGAGGTGCTGTCCTTCAAAATAAATTCCAATGCTTTTAAAAAGGTGAGGCGACTTTATTTGGGGACAACTGATAGGGATTTCTACTCCCAAAACAATCAGCAAGCGCTCCAGGGCAGGGCAACTAGAGTGGATGATGCTGTGCAGTGAGGCCTCCGACAGATAAACCACCACAAGCGGAAGTTTTTTTAAGCAGTGGGAGTCGAAGCATTTGTAACAGATCGTCTGGTAGATGGCACCGGGCGAAGGTGGCGGTGTGGAGAGAGGAGGAAAACCACGAGATGGACAACGGTGGTGTGGGCACAAATTCTTTGTGTTCGGTTCATGGTATGAAACTTTCGTGGTAATGGTATAACTCAAACTGCTGCAGTTTTTCAAATTCAGGAGATGTCAGCCAAGAGTCCACCCTGCCGGGTATGGACAACAGGTAGCGCGTCGGGATGCAGAGGCGTTGAATGGGGCCCTGCTGGTGAGAGGAGACAATGGCTCTGAGGAGATCAAATTTAGATAGGACAGAAATCCAACGACAATCGAGATTGAGGGGCGCGGTGCGCCATAGCGGGCGCCACCGAGTTGAGAGGACTTGTGTGCGGCGGCAATCCTTGGTGGGGAGAAGCAAGATGATCTCCCCAAGGATGTCGTCCGAGAGATCGCTAATGCGGTCCACCAGAAATTCTACGGGTTCCTCAGATCCGGGTGGGAGGGGGGGGGGGGGCTCGCCGCTTCTCCCCGCGTTGCCGGGTGCGGGATCTACAACCGGCGTCGCCGCTGGTGGGAGCCTCATCTTCTTAGCGCTGGGGCCAGCCGACTCCATTTTCCTTGCGGGTGTCGCGTCGAGCTCACGGGTTTGAGCAGAGTAGCCAGAGACGAGCCTAGTGGCAGTGCGAGTGGGGAAGGAGAGATGGGGTTTTCTGTAGGAGTGGAAGAAGAGGAGCATACGTTTTCTGTACGAGTGAGGAAGAAGGTGAGCGAGGGTTTTCTGTACGAGTGAGGAAGATGGGGAGCGGGGGGGAATTGGGGGGTGACGGAAGCGGGAGAGTCCAGTGAGCTGCACTATAAGTGGAAGTGAGGAGGAAGGAGGGTTTTTCTGGGATCGCCCCCTCTTAAAGAAACATGGGATTCTCCTCGCAAAAAAAGGGCTTTAAGATGGATAGGATTTTGTATCGGCCCAGTCGGCTGCCCGTGTTTCGTACTGGAGGGCCTTAACACCAGAAGCAGCCCATTAGAGACACTGTTTGGCTCTCCAGCTTATTGCCCATTCGAAAGAAAATAAGAGACGCCTCCATCTTAATTATGGCTTCTCATCGGTAACATTTTTCAACTTGACAAAAGTTATAGCTCCTTTTCGGGCCGGTTTGGCATCCACCAAATTAGAGGACAGTGTACTGCATGCAGACACTCACACTGGTCGTAGCGCGGCAAAATGAGGGGTCAAATAACATGCCCACAATATACATAGATTAATAGGGATTGTGGGGGATTAAATCATGTACAAGCCAAATTCCCCTCCATTCCTCTCCAAACACCTTGGGAGGAGGTTGAACCGAACAAGGCCTAAGACTAACCAAAGTGGGAGTAAATTAATTCCATACGGTATCATAATATGATACTCAACCCTCTCTTTCTTCATTTAATTCTATGCCACCTCATCAAATTTGCCTACTAGTTGGCATGCATGATACTACTTATGGTACTCCCATTACAACCAGCCTGGTAAAATGAATATACCTAATCTAAATGGTCGCTGCCAGATCTCTTTGTCCTCCTCCAACATCCGACAGAAGAAGAATCGTGCAAGACACCGGCTGTATTCGCCGGCGTCGCCTCGGCAGTGACCTTCATGGGATACAATCGGCGGCGTCCTCCCGTGTTCTACTTCTCCTCGATGATGGCGGCGGGCGGGGACGTGCTGGCCGTCACCTTGTCGACATCCGCATAGCTGCGTCACCTCGTCGACATCCACGACAGCTTCTTTCTCTACCTGCATGTCGCGGTTACGCGCGCGTCGACGACGGATGGCACAGTCGCAGACACTGGAGGCGTTGTACGATGCGGCGGTGTCAAGGGCAGCGACGACGCCCGTGCCGCCATGCTCCCCAACAAGCCACCGTGGAGCAAGTAGGCACTCTTCCTCGAGCTGTATTGGAGCGGCCAGCTGTGGAACCACGCGCTGGCTTAGTGCGACAGCTGCCTCCGACGGGCTAGGAGAGGTAGGTGGAGCAGCAAGTTGCCTCGCTCGTAACTGCCGGGCTCGGTGGTCCACCCAGATGGCTTTTATGCCGAAGAACTGCTCTTCCTGCTCATCGGATGCCGCCGAAAGAGTGGACAAAATGGTGGAAGGAGGAGCTTGGCCAGTGTCCTGCTCCTGAACGGACGTGTGTGGCCGGAGTGGGTTTCTCGCATTCCATGCGGGTTTAAACATAGGTTTTTGAATGCGGCGAGGAGGCGGGTATACCTGGGAGTGCAGCAGGCGGCGCCCTGGGCTGGCGCGCCGTTTCAAATGGCAGATGCAGTGAGAGGCCGCGTCCGCCCTGAGCCCCTTGACCGTGGACCTTGACGGTGTATGTCACCTTGTGTCCAGATCTGAGATGCCACGTGTACCAGATGAATGACTCCAAGTTCGACCACCGTGATGCTAGGTGCGAGTCGAGGAACACTGTTGGAGACACCCCCCTCATAATTTTCCTATTCCCGCGTTTTAAGTTCCTACGAAGAGAGTAGTACTTGCTCTAAATGATTTAAAACTGCAAGAGCTGCCTATATTAATTAACCATGCTCTAAAAGGGCGGACCAACTTTGGCTATAGTAGTATACTGGGTTAGTAGGTGACCTTGCGCTTGGCTCTTCACCTCTTCCGGAAGTTGAACAATAATGATGGTACTACAATAGTACTTCTGGCAATTTGACACCAAATGAACTGCTGCACGTCCACCGCTTGTAAGCAAAAGTTTCTCCTCGTGCTGCGAGCCACTGCGCACGCGTTGGCGAGGGAGAAGGCGTAGTAAGCAAGCTTCTCGTCGTTCTATGAGTTGACGGGACACATAAAAGTTATTTAGTACTCTCTCCAAAAAAGGGCTGACCATGTCATGGCTACCATCCCATGCTCCATCGTTGAGTACGTGCACTATTCACGTGCCATCAATGAGAAGAAATATTGCATAGTAGGTGCCATCGAAGTGCACTACTCACTTACGCACTGCTTATCTGATTATCTCCATTTTCTTGCATGACACGAGCACCTTGATGCTAGATGTATCGCGTGTTGGCAAAAGGATGAACAAAGCTCACGTAAAAAAAGAGTGGAAGAACATAGATTCCCGATGACCGAGAAGGAGCAAGGAACCTCGCGGTGGAGCATCTGCACTCATAATATTTGATATTATTCAGTGATATAAAATCAACCAAATCTCTCCACATTCCTATACCATTCTATAGAGTGAGAATAACTTTGAATGTTACCTCCGTGGGACACCTAGTTATAGTATATCTAGCAGCCCGTATTGCTTCTCGCTCCTCGTCCTTATAGCCTGCCGCCTGTACCTTATATACACTTCCTCTTTGAGCAAATGCCTCCCTAAGCACACATTAATTTCCTGGGCATGCTTCTTTCTACTCAATGTTGCGTGTACTTTGAGCATGTTGGCAACTTCACTGCTAGCTTGTTGGCTCATCTTGCAATTGATGCTAACACATTGCAACACTCTTGCAAGGCCCAGAGGTTAATTTGAGAACAAGTACCTCAAGGTTAATTTGACAGACATGCCTTATAGGTTGACAGAAGTCATGCCACTTTTTTTTGGGAAGATGTCGTGAACTAACACGATAGACCTTCTTTCAAGCCAATTAACATGTGTTAAAAAAAACAAAAAATATCAAAAAGTAACGTGATAGACCTTCGATTAACATGTGTTTAAAAAACAAGTACTCCTGCAAGACCCATAGGTTAATTTGAGAACAAGTACCTCGAGGTTAATTTGACATACATGGATTATAGGTTGACAGAAGTCATATCACTTTTTTGGAAAGATGTCGTGAAGTAATACGATAGACCTTCTTTGAAGCCAATTAACATGTGTTCAAAACAATTTATCAAAAAGTAATGCGATAGACCTTCGATTAACATGTGTTCAAAAAACGAATACTCCTGCAAGACCAAGAGGTTAATTTGAGAAAAAGTACCTTGAGGTTAATTTGACAGACATTCCTTAAAGATTGACAAAAGTCATATCACTTTTTTTGGAAAGATGTCGTGAAGTAACACGATAGACCTTCTTTCAAGCCAATTAACATGTGTTCAAAAAACAAAAATTATCAAAAAGTAACGAGATAGACCTTCGATTAACATGTGTTCAAAAAACAAAAAATGTCAAAAATTACAAAACAAAGACCTCGAGGTTCAACTGATAGGACGGAGCACTATATACATTTAAGCCAATTAAACATTTATAATAACCCATCCCATTAGTTTAACATCGAGTCCACTTCCCATTCGGTCACCCATCTGATGACTACTCCAGCCTCAGCACAGTTAACTTGGGAGTTCTATTGGATGAGCAATCAGTAGGAAAGCTGGTGCTTGCCGATATAGGAAGCCTCTTCGCATAGTGGGTAGTAACATAAGTGTGGTAACATGCAAATCTTCATTTATTAGGTTATAGACTCATATTGCACTGGGACATGTGATGTTACAGTAACTAGCTAAGTTACTCAAACTACCTCTCTCCTCATTAACTCATTGCCACATAAGCAAATTTGCTGAGTTGGACTCGATGTTACTGCTGAAGTTACTCCCAGTGTGGCTAGTCTTATAGTATAACTGAAAGAGTACTTGCTCTTTGAGCAAAGGGCCTCCCTAAGCACACATTAATTACCTAGGCTTGCTTCTTTATACTCAATGTTGCATGCACTTTGAGCATGTTGGCAACTCCACTACTAGCTAGGTGGCTCATCTTTCAATTGACGTCGACACATTGCGGCACTCTGGCAAGGCTCGGAGATTAATTTGAGAACAAGTACCTCGAGGTTAATTTGACAGACATGACTTATAAGTTGACAGAGGTCATATCACCATTTTTGGAAACATGTTGTAAAGTAACGCGATAGACCTTCTTTCAAGTCAATTAGCATGTGTTCAATTTTTTATATTAAAAAGTAATGCGATAGACCTTCGATTAACATGTGTTCAAAAAATGTCAAAAATTACAAAACAAAGACCTCGATATTAACTAGACGGATGTGTCACTGCAAAGGTTTATAATAAACCTTTGTTGTAACCCATCCCTCTAGTTAATATCGAGTTTACTTCCCATCCGGTCACCCATCTCATGACTACACCGGCCTCAGCACAGTTAACTTGGGAGTTCTGTTAGATGAGCTATCGGTAGGGAAGTTGGTCCTTGCTGATATAGGATGCCTCTTCGTGTCCTTTACGGCGTACCCGAATGACCGCCTGTTGCCGCCCAATAGCCAATGCCACGTCCTCTGCGAATGTAGAAGCTTCCCTCTCTCGTCTAGCTGGTTCACTCGTTTTCCCCTGTTTTTTGCCGCCTGCCCACCTATAGAATCGCCTCGCGCTGGCCAATTCCTCTCGAAACACCTAGGGAGGCGGTTGAACCAAACAAGTCTAACTTGTTTCTAGTGGGTACATTGACGTGGCATCGAAAGGGTGTGATAGCTGACTCTGGCAAAATAATTGACTACCACGTTGGCATACATGAGCATGGGGCCCACTTGTTAGCGTGCTGGACGAAGGAAGGAACGCAAGACAAAATGGAGCGCGGAAGGGTGCGAATCAATTGGCTCACGTGTGATGACCACTGGAGCAATCCACTCAGACTGTACTATGTTAAAAATTCGTGCAAACACGGCTGGTTATATTGTGAGTAGGTGACCGTGCGCTTGGCTCTTCGCCTCTTCTGGAAGTGGAACAATGATGATGGTACTAAAGTATAGATACTTCTGGCAATCTAACTGTTGGGGAACATAGTAATTTCAAAAAATTTCCTACGCACACGCAAGATCATGGTGATGCATAGCAACGAGAGGGGAGAGTGTTGTCCACGTACCCTCGTAGACCGAAAGCGGAAGCGTTATATCAACGCGGTTGATGTAGTTGTACGTGAAGGAAATATGCCCTAGAGGCAATAATAAAGTTATTATTTATTTCCTTATATCATGATAAATGTTTATTATTCATGCTAGAATTGTATTAACTGGAAACATAATACATGTGTGAATACATAGACAAACAGAGTGTCACTAGTATGCCTCTACTTGACTAGCTCATTAATCAAAGATGGTTATGTTTCCTAGCCATGAACAAAGAGTTGTTATTTGATTAACGAGATCACATCATTAGTTGAATGATCTGATTGACATGACCCATTCCATTAGCATAGCACCCGATCGTTTAGTATGTTGCTATTTCTTTTATCCATGACTTATACATGTTCCTTTAACTATGAGATTATGCAACTCCCGTTTACCGTAGGAACACTTTGTGTGCTACCAAACGTCACAACGTAACTGGATGATTATAAAGGTGCTCTACAGGTGTCTCCGAAGGTACATATTGGCTTGGCATATTTCGAGATTAGGATTTGTCACTCCGATTGTCGGAGAGGTATCTCAGGGCCTTCTCGGTAATGCACATCACATAAAGCCTTGCAAGCATTGCAACCAATGAGTTAGTTGCGAGATGATGTATTACGGAACGAGTAAAGAGACTTGCCGGTAACGAGATTGAACTAGGTATTGGATACCGACGATCGAATCTCGGGCAAGTAACATACCGATGACAAAGGGAACAACGTATGTTGTTATGCGGTCTGACCGATAAAGATCTTCGTAGAATATGTAGGAACCAATATGGGCATCCAGGTCCCGCTATTGGTTATTGACCGGAGACATGTCTCGGTCATGTCTACATTGTTCTCGAACCGTAGGGTCCGCACGCTTAACGTTACGATGACAGTTATTATGAGTTTATGCATTTTGATGTACCGAAGGAGTTCGGAGTCCCGGATGTGATCACGGACATGACGAGGAGTCTCGAAATGGTCGAGACGTAAAGAATGATATATTGGAAGCCTATGTTTGGACATCGGATGCATTCCAGGTGAAATCAGGATTTTACCGGAATACCGGGAGGGTTACCGGAACCCCCCAGGAGCATAATGGGCCAACATGGGCCTTGGAGGAGAGGTGAGAGGGCTGCCCTCATGGGCTGCGCGCCTCCCCCCTTCCCCTAGTCCTATTAGGACTAGGAGAGGTGGGCGCCCCCTCTCTCTCTCTCTCCCCCTTGGAGAATCCTAGTCCAACTAGGATTGGGGGGGGGGGGAATCCTACTCCCAGAGGGAGTAGGACTCTCCTGGCGCGCCAGGCTTGGCCGGCCAGCCCCTTCCCCTTGGCTCCTTTATATACGGGGGCAGGGGGAACCCCAAAGACACACAAGTTGATCTACGGATCGTTCCTTAGCCGTGTGCGGTGCCCCCTTCCACCAAATTCCACCTCGGTCATATCGTTGCAGTGCTTAGGCGAAGCCCTGCGCCGGTAACACATCAAGATCGTCACCACGCCGTCGTGCTGACGGAACTCTTCCCCGACGCTTTGCTGGATCGGAGCCCAGGGATCGTCATCGAGCTGAACGTGTGCCAAGAACTCGGAGGTGCCGGAGTAACGGTGCTGTGATCGGTTGGATCGCGAGGAGAACGTACGACTACTTCCTCTACGTTGTGTCAACGCTTCCGCTTCGGTCTACGAGGGTACGTAGACAACACTCTCCCCTCTCGTTGCTATGCATCACCATGATCTTGCGTGTGCGTAGGAATTTTTTTGAAATTACTACGTTCCCCAACAATGGCATCCGAGCCTAGGTTTTTATGGTTTGATGTTATTTGCACGAGTAGAACACAAGTGAGTTGTGGACGATACAAGTCATACTGCCTACCAGCATGTCATACTTTGGTTGAGCGGTATTGTTGGATGAGATGACCCGGACCAACCTTACGCGTACGCTTACGCGAGACCGGTTCCCCCGACGTGCTTTGCACACAGATGGCTTGCGGGAGACATCTCACCAACTTTAGTTGAACCAAGTGTGGCTACGCCCGGTCCTTGAGAAGGTTAAAACGGAGTCTATTTGACGAACTATCGTTGTGGTTTTGATGCGTAGGTAAGATGAGTTCTTGCTTAAGCCCGTAGCAGCCACGTAAAACTTGCAACAAACAAAGTAGAGGACGTCTAACTTGTTTTTGCAGGGCATGTTGTGATGTGATATGGTCAAGACATGATGCTAAATTTTATTATATGAGATGAACATGTTTTGTAACCGAGTTATCGGCAACTGGCAGGAGCCATATGGTTGTCGCTTTATTGTATGCAATGCAATCGCGATGTAATGCTTTACTTTATTACTAAGCGGTAGTGATAGTCGTGGAAGCATAAGATTGGCGAGACGACAACGATGCTACGATGGAGATCAAGGTGTCGCGCCGGTGACGATGGTGATCATGACGGTGCTGCGGAGATGGAGATCACAAGCACAAGATGATGATGGCCATATCATATCACTTATATTGATTGCATGTGATGTTTATCTTTTATGCATCTTATCTTGCTTTGTTTGACGGTAGCATTATAAGATGATCTCTCACTAATTATCAAGAAGTGTTCTCCCTGAGTATGCACCGTTGCGAAAGTTCTTCGTGCTGAGATACCACGTGATGATCGGGTGTGATAGGCTCTACGTTCAAATACAACGGGTGCAAAACAGTTGCACACGCGAAATACTCAGGTTATACTTGACGAGCCTAGCATATAACAGATATGGCCTCGGAACACGGAGACCGAAAAGTCGAGCGTGAATCATATAGTAGATATGATCAACATAGTGATGTTCACCATTGAAACTACTCCATCTCACGTGATGATCGGACATGGTTTAGTTGATTTGGATCACGTGATCACTTAGAGGATTAGAGGGATGTCTATCTAAGTGGGAGTTCTTAAGTAATATGATTAATTGAACTTTAATTTATCATGAACTTAGTCCTGGTAGTATTAGCATATCTATGTTGTAGATCAATAGCTCGCGTTGTTACTTCCCTATGTTTATTTTGATATGTTCCTAGAGAAAATTGTGTTGAAAAATGTTAGTAGCAATGATGCGGATTGGATCCGTGATCTGAGGTTTATCCTCATTGCTGCACAGAAGAATTATGTCCTTGATGCACCGCTAGGTGACGGACCTATTGCAGGAGCAGATGCAGACATTATGAACGTTTTGCTAGCTCAATATGATGACTACTTAATAGTTTAGTGCACCATGCATAACTGCTTAGAATCGGGACTTCAAAGACGTTTTGAACGTCATGGAGCATATGAGATGTTCTAGGAGTTGAAGTTAATATTTCAAGCAAATACCCGAGTTGAGAGATATGAAGTCTCCAACAAGTTCTATAGCTAAAAGATGGAGGAGAATCGCTCAACTAGTGAGCATGTGCTCAGATTGTCTGGGTACTACAATCGCTTGAATCAAGTGGGAGTTAATCTTCCAGATAAGATAGTGATTGACAGAATTCTCTAGTCACCATCACCAAGTTAGTAGAACTTCGTGATGAACTATAATATGCAAGGGATAACGGAAAATATTCCCAAGCTCTTCGCGATGCTAAAATCAGCGAAGGTAGAAATCAAAGAAAAACATCAAGTGTTGATGGTTGACAAAATCACTAGTTTCAAGAAAAGGGCAAAAGGAAAGAAGGGGAACTTCAAGAAGAACGGCAAGCAAGTTGCTGCTCAAGTGAAAAAGCCCAAGTCTGGTCCTAAGCCTGAGACTAAGTGCTTCTACTGCAAAGGGACTGGTCACTGGAAGCGGAACTACCCCAAGTGATTGGCGGATAAGAAGGATGGCAAAGTGAACATAAGTATATTTGATATACATGTTATTGATGTGTACTTTACTAGTGTTCATAGCAACCCCTCAGTATTTGGTACTAGTTCAAGTTGCTAAGATTAGTAACTCGAAACGGGAGTTGCAGAATGAACAAAGACTAGTTAAAGGGCAAGGTAACGATGTGTGTTGGAAGTGGTTCCAAGATTGATATGATCATCATCACACACTCCCTATACTTTCGGGATTAGTGTTGAAACTAAATAAGTGTTATTTGGTGTTTGCGTTGAGCATGAATATGATTTGATCATGTTAATTGCAATACAGTTATTCATTTAAGTTAGAGAACAATTGTTGTTCTGTTTACATGAATAAAACCTTCTATGGTCATACACACCAATGAAAATAGTTCATTGGATCTCGATCATAGTGATACACATATTCATGATATTGAAACCAAAAAGATGCGAAGTTAATAATGATAGTGCAACCTATTTGTGGCACTGCCGTTTAGGTCATATTGGTGTAAAGCGCATGAAGAAACTCCATGCTGATGGGATTTTGGAATCACTTGATTATGAATCACTTGATGCTTGCGAACCATGCCTCTTGGGCAAGATAACTAAAAACGCCGTTCTCCGAAACAATGGAGCAAGCAACAGATTTGTTGGAAATCATACATACTGATGTATATGATCCGATGAATATTAAGGCTCGCGACAAGTATCATTATTTTCTAACCTTCATAGATGATTTGAGCAGATATGGGTATATCTACTTGATGAAACATAAGTCTGAAACGTTTGAAAAGTTCAAAGAATTTTAGAGTGAAGTGAAAATCATCGTGACAAGAAAATAAGGTTTCTACGATCTGATCGCGGAGACAAATATTTGAGTTACGAGTTTTGGTCTTCAATTAAAACAATGTGGAATAGTTTCACAAATTCATGCCACCTGGAACACCACAACATAATGGTGTGTCCGAACGTCATAACCGTACTTTATTGGATATAGTACAATCTATGATGTTTCTTACCGATTTACCAATATCGTTTTGGGATCATGCATTAGAGACAGCTGCATTCACGTTAAAAGGGGCACCATCTAAATCCGTTGAGACGACACCGTATGAACTATGGTTTAGCAATAAACCTAAGCTGTCGTTTCTTAAAGTTTGGGGCTGCGATGCTTATGTGAAAAAGCTTCAACCTGATAAGCTCGAACCCAAATCGGAGAAATGTGTCTTCATAGGATATCCAAAGGAAACTGTTGGATACACCTTCTATCACAGATCCGAAGGCAAGAATTTTGTTGCGAAGTTCGGAAACTTTCTAGAGAAAGAGTTTCTTTCGAAAGAAGTGAGTGGGAGGAAAGTAGAAAAACTTGATAAGGTAATTGTACCTTCTCCCTTATTGGAAAGTAGTTCATCACAGAAATCTGTTCTTGTGACTACTACACCAATTAGTAAGGAAGCTAATGATGATGATCATGTAACTTCAAGATCAAGTTACTACCGAATCTCGTAAGTAAACCAGAGTGAGATCCGCACCAGAGTGGTACGGTAATCCTGTTCTGGAAGTCATGTTACTAGACCATGACGAACTTGCGAACTATGAGGAAGCGATGATGAGCCCAGATTCCGCGAAATGGTTAGAGGCCATGAAATCTGAGATATGATCCATGTATGAGAACAAAGTATGGACTTTGAGGGATTTGCCCGATGATCGGCAAGCCAAAGAAAATAAATGGATCTTCAAGAGGAAGACGGACACTGATAGTAGTGTTACTATCTACAAAGCTAGAATTGTCGCAAAAGGTTTTCGACAAGTTCAAGGTGTTGACTACGATGAGAGTTTCTCACTCGTATCTATGCTTAAGTCTGTCCGAATCATGTTAGCAATTGTCGCATTTTATGAAATCCGGCAAATGGATAAACAAAACTACATTCCTTAATGGATTTATTAAAGAAGAGTTGTATACGATGCAACTAGAAGGTTTTGTTGATCCTGAAGGTGTTAACAAAATATGCAAGCTCCAGCGATCCATCTATGGACCGGCGCAAGCATCTCGGAGTTGGAATATACGCTTTGATAAGTTGATCAAAGCATATAGTTTTATACAGACTTGCGGTGAAGCCTGTATTTACAAGAAAGTGAGTGGGAGCACTACAGCATTTCTGATAAGTATATGTAAATGACATATTATTGATCGGAAATAATGTAGAATTATTCTGTAAAGCATAAAGGAGTATTTGAAAGGAGTTTTTCAAAGAAAGACCTCGGGGAAGCTACTTACATATCGAGCATCAAGATCTATAGAGATAGATCGAGACGCTTGATAAGTTTTTTTTCAATGAGTACATACCTTGACAAGATTTTGAAGTAGTTCAAAATGGAACAGTCAAAGAAAGAGTTCTTGCCTGTGTTACAAAGTGTGAAATTGAGTAAGACTCAAAGCCCGACCACGGCAGAAGATAAAAAGAGAATGAAAGTCATTCCCTATGCTTTGGCCATAGGTTCTATAAAGTATGCCATGCTGTGTACCAGACCTATTGTATACCCTACCCTGAGATTGGCACGGGAGTACAATAGTGATCTAGGAGTAGATCACTGGACGGCGGTCAAAATTATCCTTAGTGGAATAAGGATATGTTTCTCGATTATGGAGGTGACAAAAAGGTTCGTCGTAAAAGGTTACGTCGATGCAAGTTTTGACACTAATCTAGATGACTCTAAGTCTCAATCTAGATACATATTGAAAGTGGGAGCAATTAGCTAAAGTAGCTCCGTGCAGAGCATTGTAGACATAGAAAATTGCAAAATACATAACGGATCTGAATGTGGCAGACCCGTTGACTAAATTTCTCTCACAAGCAAAACATGATCACACCGTAGTACTCTTTGGGTGTTAATCACATAGCGATGTGAACTAGATTACTGAATCTAGTAAACCCTTTGGGTGTTGGTCACATATCGATGTGAACTATGGGTGTTAATCACATGATGATGTGAACTATTGATGTTAATCACATGGTGATGTGATCTAGATTATTGACTCTAGTGCAAGTGGGAGACTGAAGGAAATATGCCCTAGAGGCAATAATAAAGTTATTATTTATTTCCTTATATCATGATAAATGTTTATTATTCATGCTAGAATTGTATTAACTGGAAACATAATACATGTGTGAATACATAGACAAACAGAGTGTCACTAGTATGCCTCTACTTGACTAGCTCATTAATCAAAGATGGTTATGTTTCCTAGCCATGAACAAAGAGTTGTTATTTGATTAACGAGATCACATCATTAGTTGAATGATCTGATTGACATGACCCATTCCATTAGCATAGCACCCGATCGTTTAGTATGTTGCTATTGCTTTTATCCATGACTTATACATGTTCCTTTAACTATGAGATTATGCAACTCCCGTTTACCGTAGGAACACTTTGTGTGCTACCAAACGTCACAACGTAACTGGATGATTATAAAGGTGCTCTACAGGTGTCTCCGAAGGTACATATTGGGTTGGCATATTTCGAGATTAGGATTTGTCACTCCGATTGTCGGAGAGGTATCTCAGGGCCTTCTCGGTAATGCACATCACATAAAGCCTTGCAAGCATTGAAACCAATGAGTTAGTTGCGAGATGATGTATTACGGAACGAGTAAAGAGACTTGCCGGTAACGAGATTGAACTAGGTATTGGATACCGACGATCGAATCTCGGGCAAGTAACATACCGATGACAAAGGGAACAACGTATGTTGTTATGCGGTCTGACCGATAAAGATCTTCGTAGAATATGTAGGAACCAATATGGGCATCCAGGTCCCGCTATTGGTTATTGACCGGAGACATGTCTCGGTCATGTCTACATTGTTCTCGAACCGTAGGGTCCGCACGCTTAACGTTACGATGACAGTTATTATGAGTTTATGCATTTTGATGTACCAAAGGAGTTCGGAGTCCCGGACGTGATCACGGACATGACGAGGAGTCTCGAAATGGTCGAGACGTAAAGAATGATATATTGGAAGCCTATGTTTGGACATCGGATGCATTCCAGGTGAAATCAGGATTTTACCGGAATACCGGGAGGGTTACCGGAACCCCCCAGGAGCATAATGGGCCAACATGGGCCTTGGAGGAGAGGTGAGAGGGCTGCCCTCATGGGCTGCGCGCCTCCCCCCTTCCCCTAGTCCTATTAGGACTAGGAGAGGTGGGCGCCCCCCCTCTCTCTCTCCCCCTTGGAGAATCCTAGTCCAACTAGGATTGGGGGGGGGGGGGGAATCCTACTCCCAGAGGGAGTAGGACTCTCCTGGCGCGCCAGGCTTGGCCGGCCAGCCCCTCCCCCTTGGCTCCTTTATATACGGGGGCAGGGGGCACCCCAAAGACACACAAGTTGATCTACGGATCGTTCCTTAGCCGTGTGCGGTGCCCCCTTCCACCAAATTCCACCTCGGTCATATCGTTGCAGTGCTTAGGCGAAGCCCTGCGCCGGTAACACATCAAGATCGTCACCACGCCGTCGTGCTGACGGAACTCTTCCCCGACGCTTTGCTGGATCAGAGCCCGGGGATCGTCATCGAGCTGAACGTGTGCCAAGAACTCGGAGGTGCCGGAGTAACGGTGCTGTGATCGGTTGGATCGCGAGGAGAACGTACGACTACTTCCTCTACGTTGTGTCAACGCTTCCGCTTCGGTCTACGAGGGTACGTAGACAACACTCTCCCCTCTCGTTGCTATGCATCACCATGATCTTGTGTGTGCGTAGGAATTTTTTTGAAATTACTACGTTCCCCAACAGTGGTATCAGAGCCTAGGTTTCTACCATCGTCATTTCAACATCACGAAGAGCTTGGGAATCGTTTTTGTTATCCCTTGCATATTATAGTTCATCACGAAGTTCTACTAACTTGGTGATGGTGACTAGAGAATTCTGTCAATCACTATCTTATCTGGAAGATTAACTCCTACTTGATTCAAGCGATTGTAATACCCAGACAATCTGAGCACATGCTCATTGCTTGAGCGATTCTCCTCCATCTTTTAGCTATAGAACTTGTTGGAGACTTCATATCTCTCAACTCGGGTATTTGCTAGAAATATTAACTTCAACTCCTGGAACATCTCATATGGTCCATGACGTTCAAAATGTCTTTGAAGTCCCGATTCTAAGCCGTTAAGCATGGTGCACTAAACTATCAAGTAGTCATCATATTTAGCTAGCCAAACATTCATAACGTCCGCATCTGCTCCTGCAATAGGTCTATCACCTAGCGGTGCATCAAGGACATAATTCTTCTGTGCAACAATGAGGATAAACCTCAGATCACGGATCCAATCCGCATCATTGCTACTAACATCTTTCAACTTAGTTTTCTCTAGGAACATATCAAAATAAACACAGGGAAGCAACAACGCGAGCTATTGATCTACAACATAATTTGCAAAACACTATCAGGACTAAGTTCATGATAAATTTAAGTTCAATTAATCATATTACTTAAGAACTCCCACTTAGAAAGACATCCCTCTAATCTTCTAAGTGATCACGTGATCCAAATCAACTAAACCATAACCGATCATCACGTGAAATGGAGTAGTTTTCAATGGTGAACATCGCTATGTTGATCATATCTACTATATGATTCACGCTCGACCTTTCGGTCTCAGTGTTCCGAGGCCATATCTGCATATGCTAGGCTCGTCAAGTTTAACCTGAGTATTTGCGTGTGCAAAACTGGCTTGCACCCGTTGTAGATGGACATAGAGCTTATCACACCCGATCATCACGTGGTGTCTGGGCATGACGAACTTTGGCAACGGTGCATACTCAGGGAGAACACTTTTATCTTGAAATTTAGTGAGAGATCATATTATAATGCTACCGTCAATCAAAGCAAGATTAGATGCATAAAAGATAAACATCACATGCAATCAATATAAGTGATATGATATGGCCATCATCATCTTGTGCTTGTGATCTCCATCTCCGAAGCATCGTCATGATCACCATCGTCACCGGCGCGACACCTTGATCTCCATCGTAGCACTGTTGTCGTCTCGCCAATCTTGTGCTTCTACGACTATCGCTACCGCTTAGTGATAAAGTAAAGCATTACAGGGCGATTGCATTGCATACAATAAAGCGACAACCATATGGCTCCCGCCAGTTGCCGATAACTCGATTACAAAACATGATCATCTCATACAATAAAATTTAGCATCATGCCTTGACCATATCACATCACAACATGCCCTGCAAAAACAAGTTAGACGTCCTCTACTTTGTTTGTTGCAAGTTTTACGTGGCTGCTACGGGCTTAAGCAAGAACCAATCTTACCTACGCATCAAAACCACAACGATAGTTTGTCAAGTTGGTGCTGTTTTAACCTTCGCAAGGACCGGGCGTAGCCACACTCGGTTCAACTAAAGTTGGAGAAACTCACACCCGCCAGCCACCTATGTGCAAAGCACGTCGGTAGAACCAGTCTCGCGTAAGCGTACGCGTAATGTCGGTCCGGGCCACTTCATCCAACAATACCGCCGAACCAAAGTATGACTTATATCGCCCACAACTCACTTGTGTTCTACTCGTGCATATAACATCAACACATAAAACCTAGGCTCTGATACCACTGTTGGGGAACGTAGTAATTTCAAAAAAATTCCTACGCACACGCAAGATCATGGTGATGCATAGCAATGGGAGGGGAGAGTGTTGTCCATGTACCCTTGTAGACCGAAAGTGGAAGCGTTATATCAACGCGGTTGATGTAGTCGTACGTCTTCACGATCCGACCGATCCAAGCACCGAAACTACGGCACCTCTGAGTTCTAGCACACGTTCAGCTCGATGACGATCCCCGGACTCCGATCCAGCAAAGTGTCGGGGAAGAGTTCCGTCAGCACGACGGCGTGGTGACGATCTTGATGTTCTACTATCGCAGGGCTTCGCCTAAGCACCTTTACAATATTATCGAGGAGTATGGTGGAGGGGGACACCGCACACGAGTAAGAGAACGATCACGAAGATCAACTTGTGTGTATAGAGGTGCCCCCTGCCCCCGTATATAAAGGAGCAAGGGGGAGGGGCGGACGGCCAGGAGGGGCGCGCCAGGGAGGAGTCCTACTCCTACCGGGAGTAGGACTCCCTCCTTTTCCTTGTCCAAGTAGGAGAGGGGGAAGGAAGGGAGAGAGGAGAGGAAGGAAAGGGGGGGGGCGCCGCCCCCCCTCCTTGTCCAATTCGGACTAGAGGGGGAGGGGCGCGCGGCCTGCCCTGGCCGCCCCTCCTCTTCTCCACTTTAGGACCATAAGGCCCATTAACCCCCCCTGGGGGGGGGGGGGTTCCGGTAAGCCCCCGGTACTCCGGTTTTATCCGAAACTTCTCCGGAACACTTCCGGTGTCCGAATATAGTCGTCCAATATATCAATCTTTATGTCTCGACCATTTCGAGACTCCTCGTCATGTCCGTGATCACATCCGGGACTCCGAACAAACTTTGGTACATCAAAATATATAAACTCATAATGAAACCGTCATCGTAACGTTAAGCGTGTGGACCCTACGGGTTCGAGAACAATGTAGACATGAACGAGACACGTCTCCGGTCAATAACCAATAGGAGAACCTGGATGCTCATATTGACTCCTACATATTCTACGAAGATCTTTTATCGGTCAGACCGCATAACAACATACGTTGTTCCCTTTGTCATCGGTATGTTACTTGCCCGAGATTCGATCGTCGGTATCTCAATACCTAGTTCAATCTCGTTACCGGCAAGTCTCTTTACTCGTTCCGTAATACATCATCTCGCAACTAACTCATTAGTTGCATTGCTTGCAAGGCCTAAGTGATGTGCATTATCGAGAGGGCCCAAAGATACCTCTCCGACAATCGGAGTGACAAATCCTAATCTCGAAATACGCCAACCCAACATGTACCTTTGGAGACACCTGTAGAGCACCTTTATAATCACCCAGTTACATTGTGACGTTTGGTAGCACACAAAGTGTTCCTCTGGTAAACGGGAGTTGCATAATCTCATAGTCACAGGAACATGTATAAGTCATGAAGAAAGCAATAGCAACATACTAAACGATCGGGTGCTAAGCTAATGGAATGGGTCATGTCAATCACATCATTCTCCTAATGATGTGATCTCGTTAATCAAATGACAACTCATGTCTATGGCTAGGAAACATAACCATCTTCGATTAACGAGCTAGCCAAGTAGAGGCATACTAGTGACACTTTGTTTGTCTATGTATTCACACAAGTATTACGTTTCCGGTTAATACAATTTTAGCATGAATAATAAACATTTATCATGATATAAGGAAATAAATAATAACTTTATTATTGCCTGTAGGGCATATTTCCTTCACTAACACCGAATGAACTACTGCACGTCCACCGCCTGCATTAAGCGCACTATCATAAAGCAAAAGCTTCTCCTCGTCCTGCGAGCCACCGCGCGCGCGTGAGTGAGGTAGAGGTCGTACTAGTAGTAAGCAAAGCTTCTCCTCATTTGCGAGTTGACGGGACACATTAAAAGTAGTGCATTAGTCTCCAAAAAGGGTTGACCATGTCCATGGCTACGATCCCGTGCTCCGTCATTCAGTGTGTGCTTCTCGTCGTTCTGCGAGTTGACGGGACACATCAAAGTTAATACGTATTTAGTACTCTCTCCAAAAAGGGCCAACCATGTCCATGTCTACCATCCCGTGCTCCGTCATTGAGTACGTGCACTATTCACGTGCCATCGAGGAGGAAAAATGTTGCGTAGTACTAGGTGCCATCGTAGTGCACGACTCACTTATGCACTGCTTATCTCCATTTTCTTGCATGACATGTGCACCTTGATGCTAGATGTCCCGCGTGTTGGAAAAAGGATGAACAAAGCTCACGTAAAAAAGAGTGGAAGAACATAGATTCCTGACGACCAAGAAGGAGAAAGGAACCTCGCGGTGGAGCATCTGCACTCATAATATTTTATATTATTCAGCGATATAAAGTCAAGCAATCATTTCCATAGTAGACCGAAAGAGTACGAAAGACGACATCCCAGTGTAGTTACATCATACATGGCCAACACATGCTATCACCATATTTCTTGGCCTCCGTGCGACACCTAGCTCTAGTAATCCACTAGCCCGTATCGCTTCTCGCTCCTCGTCTCTCTCAAAGTGCGGCGGGTTGGCGTTTTTGCCGTCTATTGAGGTCGGTTAACTCATCATATGTTAGCGACATGCCAAGAGCATTCTAAAAAAACACTGTACTCTATTGTTATGCCAAGAAGAGGAAGCGCTTTGACCTACGGACCAAACAAGATAGGCGTGCCATGCCGTGAGTGGGTCCAGTTTCTCATTTTGAACTTGTTTGGTGTAGTAGTAACACTTGGTTTTGACTATTGATAAGATATTATATAGGGCCTAATGTATTCTTCGAGGTTGCCTTTGACTATTGATAAGATTTTATATAATTTGAAAATTATATCATTCGAAGATCCTTCACGTCCCGTTTCAGAAAAGAAGATCCTTTCACGTACGAATTTGACGATATGCTTTGAGCAACTTGCATGTCCTGTATTGCTCCTGTTTGGATACTCTAACTTAGCTAGAGGTTAGACTAACTCATGACTAACCCTGAACTAACTGTAGCCAAAGAGGTGTTTGGATGACAGGGTTAGATTGATGATAAATGCACTTGATGGTGAGAGAAAAGTGAATTTTCAGTGGGCCCCATGATAACTAGCTCCAATTAGCACCACTTGGCTGGCGAAATAGAGAGAGAAAAGTGATTTTTCAGTGGGCCCAATGAGAACTATCTCCAATTAGCACCTCTTGGGTGGGATAGTTTTTTTGGTGGGTTTGGTGCAACTTGCTCCAATTTAACCCTCATGTTTGGATACTTTAGGGCTATTTGAGCCCCAACTAGCTCAAACTAACTCTAAACCATGGACCCAAACAGGGCCAAAGTTAGTCTCGGAAAATGCATTAAGCCCTATATACATGGACAGGCTGAGTACATGATAGTAGCAAATGCTCACCATTAGTAGTAGTTCATTGGTTGGTTTCAGTTTTTGAGTCAGTTGCTGTGCTGCTACCGTCCAATATTCGCGTGTGGTTGTTTCTAGAATAAAAAAAAGGAGGTAGTACTTATTGTGGGAAAGGTGAAGTGATGGTTGCTTCGCCCGAGCAACTTATTACTCTGGGAATATGGGAGCACCACCGGATTCAACGAACATAGAAATGATGGTTGCTTCGTCCGAGCAACTTACTATGGCGAAGGTCGGGCTCTGTGATTTGACTGCTCACTAGTCATTACTACTACGGCGCAATGACCAGGGTGAATTTTCCCTGCAGTTGTGCACTCAATATTGCTGCAAGGCAGGTGGAGCCGGATGAAGGATGTCCCACATGTCGGTGAAACGAAGTTGAATTGTTTTTGGCATTGCTATCAATCCTTCAGGATTTGTTTATATGTGCGCATAATTTTAATGAAATTGTACTATGATGCTATGAAGGTTTCAACTTTGGTTATGTCGGATTCTGGGGTTCCGGCAGACCCTTAAGGTTCGAACTCTGGGGTGCGCGCGGGGATCGTGCCCTCTACCTCTCCGTCTCATAAGGATCTAACTACTGCAAGAACAGCACAAGAGACACAAGGTTTATACTAGTTTGGGCCACCATTGTGGTGTAATACCCTACTCTAGTTTGTGGGGGTGGATTGCCTCATGGGCTGATGAGGAAGAACAGTACAAAGGGTGGACGGCCTCGCGAGGGCCTGTTCTTGGCTAGGGGATGAACTGCTAGGGGGAGTTTGATCGCCCTTCTCTCTCTCTCTAGATGCTGGATTTGATCCTAGCTCATTCCCCTCCTCTTCTACTCTGGGGGTGGCTAGTCCTATTTATAGGCAAAGGCCCTGGGCCTCATCCCAAATATTGAGCGGGAAGGGCGCCAACAATTGGCCAATTTGAGGGGGAACATCTGGTACACTTATCCTGACTAAAGTTGGTCTTCGCCTGCCAAAGGCCCTGTGGTGACGCCGTCCTGGGCTCCATGGTGACCTCCTTCCCACCGTTCGACTGGTCTTGGTCTCGTTGCACCGAAATGGGTGCCTTTGCTTGATCCCCTTGCCTGCGCTTGCCCCCTTTGCACCAAAGAGGAAAGGGGGACGCTGCGCGGGCTGGCGCCCGCCTGGCACCCTCGATCGTCATGGCTTGCGTCATGGGCACCTCGTGAGGTACCCCGCCTTGATCTCTCTGCCTCCTCGCGAGCCAGCCTAAGGAGGCCGTGCTTGAGGAAGCGCCGTGTCGTCCGCCTCGCGAGGGTCTTGAGCCTTGTGTTGATGCAGATGGGCCACGCTGGGCCTCCATTCGAGCCACGCCGCAGGCCGCAGGCAGGCAAGTCTGGGGACCCCCGTTCCCAGAACGCCGACAGTAGCCCCCGGGCCCGAGGCGCGCATGGACTCAACCGTGCCGAGAGGCGAAAGGGCAAGGGCGAAGCGCCGCGGGCCCTAATAGCCTGCGGCCTCGGGCGCCGCATGGCGGTTGATTGGACGTGGGTGGCACTGTTTACCCACGCTCCCTTATTCTGCGCCGCGCAAAGTTGCCCCACAGTTGTACACAGCCGCCCTTTTCCCCGTTGCTTGACCGTCTCCTACTCTTCCTCCCTCCGAACTCTGACCCTTGCTTCCAATCCCATCTCGCATCTCCTCTCTTCCGCCCGCCGCCATGGCTCCAAAGAAAGGGAAGGGGGAGAAGCCTGCGGCTCCATCTCGCCCGCTGCCGCCGGTGGCGCCTGCTGTCGGCCGCTCAATCATACTCAACCTGGAATGCCTGGGCAAGCTCAGTCCGGCTCTGGCCACCGCCTTCAACGAGTGTGGGAGGATGACGGCGTGGTCTACGTGTCACCTCCCCACTGACAGGATAATCACCGAGGTCCATTACTTTGCCGACGCCTTGTGGGTGGGTTTGGTGCCTCCCTTCTCCGATTTCTTCAACGCCATCCTCGACCATTATCAGATCCACATGATGCATCT
The DNA here is from genome assembly GCA_032464435.1 of Aegilops umbellulata. NCBI lineage: Eukaryota > Viridiplantae > Streptophyta > Magnoliopsida > Poales > Poaceae > Aegilops > Aegilops umbellulata. The sequence continues at coordinate 228,948,188 of CP136055.1, read as the reverse complement.
AGGTCCTGAGTCCATTGCTCTCCTTTCAGTCTTCGCCTTTGTTTGTGAAGCGATGGTGGGCATCCCTCCTTCTGTTGCCTTGCTGCGCCACTTCTTCTCCTTGCATCTTGCCGACCCCACGCAATGCTCGGCATGCGTGAGCTTCGTAGCTTCGCCCGAGACCGCAGCCTCTGGTATCGACTTCAACCTCCCTCTGCCTTCGGCCGGGTTCCGCGAGCAGTGGTTGTACATTGATGTCGGGGTACCCAGCCCCTGGCTCGTGAAGCCGACATCGCATGCTGTGCCTAATTCGGGCTGGGGCCAGAGACGCTCGTAAGTCCCCGGCTCGCCTTCATCTGGCACCGCTTCATGTCCCTGAAGAAGCTTGGCGTAACGGCGCCCAAAGTGGTGAAGGAGTTCCTATTGCACCGCATTGCCCCTCTCCAACGCCATTCTCGTCGAATGTGGGCCTTCAGTGGGCATGGTGACCGCATGAGGCTTCAGGGAGAAGACCTGACGCCCGAGGTGCTGAGGAAGGTGCTCTTGGTCCTAACAGGCGATTCCAACCCCGGGGGTGTCCGGCAGGGGGAGCCTTGTTGTACCTCTGCAACAACAGGGATGACTTCGTGAGGCAGATGCCCCCCTTCGACGAGTGGGGGCTACGCCCTGTCGGCCTCCAGGGGCCTCGCGAGAACCATGTGGTGGTGATTTCCCTTCCGGTCGGCCTGGGTGAATCCTCCTCGAGTGGTGGCGTAGGGAGGCAGGAGACAGCGGGGGTCGAGGGAGCCGCGGACGATGTGACCGCACGTGGCGATGCTCTTGATGGGGCAGCTCACAAGGTCCGCGCTGCCGAGGCCATGGGTGAGACACTGCCGCCTCCAATGCTTGAGGCCGAGGCTCCTGAGCCCCCGGCCGGGATCTTTGATGAGGCAACTGCCCGTGCGTATCAGGCATGCGCCCCCGACGCAAGTGGCCTTGGCGCTCCGCCCTCTTCGCAGGCTGATTCCTGTGCATCTCTCCTGGGCCGTTTCCGTGTGGACTTTGAGGCCCTCCGGAGAAAAAGGGAGGCCCTGGGCGATGACTTCCCTTGCCGCTTGCTGAAGCGCCGTAAGTACTTTGCTGTCGATGAGTAAGCCTTCTCCTTTTCTGTTCCTTATCCTGCTTGCCGCATCCGCTGATCCTTGCTCTACAGGCCTCTGCCTACTGAGCTCGATGAAGCCGCCGACTCGACGCCTTCCTTGACTCCGTCTCCTCCGCCACCCCTGGGTGTCTCGAGCAGCACTGCCCTTGTGGTTTGGGAAGGTGACGGCTCGGACCGCCGTATAGCGCGCGGCGACTCTCCCGTTCCCGCGATCTCCTTCCGCGGGCCTTCCCTCAACATAGGCAGCCTATCGTGGGCTTCCCGTTTGGTCGCGGGCTGTGACCGGCTGAGGCACCTCCGGGGCCCTTCTCCTGAGGTCAGGTTGGACTCAGGTTGGGCTTCTGATGCGGCGCGGCCGGCCGTCGTGAAGGCGCCAGCCCCCAGCCCCCTGCCTGGGGCCGGAGCGATGATCCGGGGTCCTCGACGCCCGCTTGGGGCGGATGATGGCGAGGTAGACGTGCTTGAGCGTGCTCGGGAGCGCCGTGCCCACCGCCACGAATTCCTTCGGAGGGCGAGTGGTGCCGTAGACTTGCTTGGGCAGGAGCTCGCTGAGGAAGACGCGCACCTGGAAGCCGAGGGCCTGCGCCTGGCCGTAGAGTGGCGTGAGCTGGAGGCCGCCGCTGCCCTCGCGTGTCGTCAGCGTGACCTTGATGACGAAGGAGCGAAGGCGTCGCTGGAAGCTTCCCTGGCGGCTCGGTCTCAGGCCGTTGAGGAGGCCCGAGGAGCAGACCGGCGGCGCGGAGCAGCAGAAGAACAGGCTCGGGAGCTCTTGGCCTGGTGTCGCTCGTTGGAGGAGCAAGCGGAGCTGCGCGAGGCAGCCCTTGCATCGATGGAGGTGGCTTCTGGCGACCCGGCTGAGCTTCGGAAGCGCGAGGAATCGCTGGTGCTGGAGGCCGCCGAACGCGTTCGCGAGCACGAGCAGCTAGAGACGAGGGAACGCCTAGTGACGCAGGCGGAAAACGATGTCGCCGCGCGAGAAACGCGTGTCTTGGAGGAGGTTTGCCGTCGGGTGGCGACAGTGCGCCAAAGCCTCGAGCGTGAGTTCGGGGGGAAGCTGGGGATGATCCGAGCCGAAGCTGAGGGTAGAACCGCCGCCTTGAGGGCCCAACGGGATGAGGCGACGCGACGAGCGGACGCCTCCCGGGTCGCCCTTGAGGCAGCGCAGAAGGAGCTGGCCACCTCCCAAGCCGAGGTGCTCCGCCTTCGCCAGCGTGTGGAAGAGGCCGTGGCCGTCGAGCGTCAGAATGCCGACGAGATACGCCAGCGGCAAGTCCTGGAGCACGAGCACGGCCCCATGCTCACCAGGCTCAGGGAGAGGGCTAACATTGCCCTAGGCAACATCTGTGAGGCTGCCGTGGGCGAGCCGCACACGATTAACTATGCCGGCAACCTACAGTTCTTCACCACCGCGGTGACACAGCTGGAGGCACGGTCAGTCAAAGCCGAGAGGTTGGTGGAGGAGAGGAGCCGCGCCCTGCTCGGGCACGCCTTTTCCCGCGTCTTCAGCCATCTTCGTAACATGGACCCCCACTTCGACTTCGACGCTGCCATCTCCCCAGTCCCCTAGGCCGTTCGAGGTGACTTGGCTGAATGGGTGGAGAGCAACGTAGATGCTCTCGTCCGTGCCTTCACTTCGGATGATGACGACGTGATCGTGGGCGCCGACGAAGGTGGCCTGGTGGATGACCCCAACGCCGTTGATGGTGGCGCAGACGACGAAGGCGTGTCCAGCGACGCCAGCGATAGCTCGGGAGGCGCCCCTGAGGATGCATTGGGGGATTTGTCAGATTGACCATGTACTATCCTCGTCTTTTTACCCTGCATAGATAGAACTCAGGCGTTTGGCCCGACGGTTGTGAGAGCATTTTGGGAGGGGAAGCCCCTCATGTATGAACTCGTATCTAATGTATCTGCAGTGATTAAATCGTACGCGTGTCAACGGTAGGCTGGTTCACCCTTGTTCCTTGCTGGCTCCGAAGCTGCCTTCTGGAGGGCGTCACGTCTCGGGTGCTGGGTAGTTGAAACCTCGGGAGGCGGGGTCGTTGCTGACAGGAAACCCCACTCGCATGGGCCATCTTTGCAGGCTCCGGGCCTTTTCTCGAGCGAGATATCTTCACAGGCATTTGCCTTCTTCACAGGCTCCGGGCCTTTTCCTCAAGCAAGACGTCTTCACAGGCATTTGCCTTATTCACAGGCTCCGGGCCTTTTCCTCGAGCAAGACGTCTTCACAGGCTCAGGGCCTTTTCCCGAGCGGGATGGCTTCACAGGCGTTCACCTTCTTCACAGGCTCAGGGCCTTCTCCCGAGCGGGATGGCTTCACAGGCGTTCGCCTTCTTCACAGGCTCAGGGCCTTCTCCCGAGCGGGATGGCTTCACATGCGTTCGCCTTCTTCACAGGCTCAGGTCCTTCTCCCGAGCGGGATGGCTTGACAGGCGTTTGCCTTCTTCACAGGCTCAGGGCCTTCTCCCGAGCGGGATGGCTTCACAGGCGTTCGCCTTCTTCACAGGCTCAGGGACTTCTCCCGAGCGGGATGGCTTCACAGGCGTTCGCCTTCTTCATAGGCTCAGGGCCTTCTCCCGAGCGGGATGGCTTCACAGGCGTTCGCCTTCTTCACAGGCTCAGGGCCTTCTCCCGAGAAAACGATCTCCGCAAGTACCAAAGGTCACCTCGCGAGGGAGCGACAACGGCAGTCTGGGCCATGCTCAAGCTAGGCCTGGCCCGGCTCACGAGGGGCTCGCGAGGGGAGGTAGCTGTGGTGAGATGGTGACCAGAACGCGGGAAACGATTCAAACAAGACCAAGCATCCCTTCCCCAAACGCACGCAAAGCTCAAATTCGAATTCAACTTAAATCCAACGGGGGAAAAAGGTTACAACCAAAGGAAGAAGGCAATGAAAGCAAACAAAAAGGCCGCGTCCGGCACCTAATCTAGTCTTCGACGTCTTCTCACCAGCGTGGAGCTAAGTGCTGTCCACTGGGCGTGGGAGGGAGCCCCAGGGCCTGAGGCCGGCACCCCTGAGACTCCGGGGCGTGTACAACCCCACTCATTATTACGTGAGAGTGTCACGGGGCAGCGAGCTTCACAGGCACTGGGCCTTCTTCACAGGAACCGACCTTGCTTCATATCGCCAGACGAGGGCCCCGCCTTGCGCCACACTCTAGTGCCACCAACGACGACCGGAAACCAGGACGCCGCCGGTGGGGTAGAGCGGTCGCCAGCGGTTCCCCCGACGACCGCGGGTCCTCCGCCAGGGGCAGGCCCTCAGGCGCCTCCCCAGCGGAGGGCCTATCTTCTAAGAATGCCTTGCTCCGAACGCCGCGGTGGCGATGTAGGATTTCTGCCCCTTTCCTGCAGCCCCCTGCGTCCTCCTCCCGAGGGGTAGGAGGCCGCAGGAGCGGGGCAGCTGCTTGTTGCGGCGACCTGCATCTCCTGTGATCCATGATTAGTGTATGCCTGCTCTTGAGGAATTAACGGTACCCAATAGTCGTTGCCTCCAGTGTGACCGACGGAGCCGTCCTGGGGTTCCTGGAAGGGCTCGGCCTCTGGCGTCTCGTCCTCCCAGCTGGGGCTGAATAGCGAGCCCTGTTCGCCCCCGTGAGCATGCCCTCGGTCCATCATGTGGGTTACGTATTCCTCTGGCGCCGCCACCCCGACTGCTGTGCTGTAGTGCTCCATGCGCCATGCGGCGTTGCTTGTCGTGCCCACCGCGGGGTGGTAGCGCGGTTGGCCGCTGGCGCCGTGGGCCGCACTGAGCCCCTCTCCTTCGCGCGCCGGGGGCGGGGGTAGCGCCACCACCAGTCTGGTGCTGGCGGATTCGCCGGTGCTGGGGTAGTCTTGAGGCCGGCGCGGGTGCGCAGGACCCCCTCGTGCGCCGCCCTGAGCTTGAGGCGGAAGCTGGACGCAGAAAGGGTGAGCCCCCGAAGCGGCGAAGCCCAGGAGCTCGGCGACCCGCTCCAGCAGCACGTCGCGGCCACCCTCCAATAGCCTGCACTGCAGCAGCTCCCGTGCTACTGTGAGCGCGGCCCTCGAGTTCGCCTGTTCCCGGCGGGTGTACGGTGTCGTACTTGCGGCGTGATTGGATGCCCTCACTGCCGATCGCGCCTGTCGCGGTGTGAGGGCCGCAGAAGCTTGCTTGCGTCGCCCGCGGCCCGCAGCGCCCTGCGGACCGCCAGCTGCCTGCGGCGCGGGGTTGCCCGGAGCGGGAGGCTCCGCGCAGATGGGCCATGCCGCCCATGGTCCTTGGTTGCCCGCCTGGTCGCCGGACATGGTGACGACGACGCAACGGGAAACGGAGCGATGGGAAGGCAGATTCCGGCGCACCCCTACCTGGCGTGCCAAATGTCGGATTCTGGGGTTCCGCAGACCCTTAAGGTTCGAACTCTGGGGTGCACGCGGGGATCGTGCCCTCTACCTCTCCGTCTCGTAAGGATCTAACTACTGCAAGAACAACACAAGAGACACAAGGTTTATACTAGTTCGGGCCACCATTGTGGTGTAATACCCTACTCTAGTTTGTGGGGGTGGATTGCCTCTTGGGCTGATGAGGAAGAACAGTACAAAGGGGGGAACGGCCTCGCGAGAGCCTGTTCTTGGCTAGGGGATGAACTGCTAGGGGGAGTTTGATCGCCCTTCTCTCTCTCTCTAGATGCTGGATTTGATCCTAGATCATTCCCCTCCTCTTCTACTCTGGGGGTGGCTAGGTCTATTTATAGGCAAAGGCCCTGGGCCTCTTCCCAAATATTGAGCGGGAAGGGCGCCAACAATTTGCCAATTTGAGGGGGAACATCTGGTACACTTATCCTGACTAAAGTTGGTCTTCGCCTGCCAAAGGCCCTGTGGTGACGCCGTCCTGGGCTCCATGGTGACCTCCTTCCCACCGTTTGACTGGTCTTGGTCTCGTTGCACCGAAATGGGTGCCTTTGCTTGATCCCCTTGCCTGCGCTTGCCCCCTTTACACCAAAGAGGAAAGGGGGACACTGCGCGGGCTGGCGCCCGCCTGGCACCCTCGATCGTCATGGCTTGCGTCATGGGCACCTCGCGAGGTACCCCGCCTTGATCTCTCCGCCTCCTCGCGAGCCAGCCTAAGGAGGCCGTGCTTGAGGAAGCGCCGTGTCATCCGCCTCGCGAGGCTTGGCCCCTCGCGAGGGTCTTGAGCCTTGTGTTGATGCAGATGGGCCACGCTGGGCCTCCATTCGAGCCACGCCGCAGGCCGCAGGCAGGCAAGTCTGGGGACCCCCGTTCCCAGAACGCCGACAGGTTACCGTAGAAAAAAAAGGTTTCAACTTAGGATTCATGTGTCCTCTTGCCTCAAGATTGTCTCGTTACAACATTCCACTACCATGGCTGCTAATGCATCTCAATGGTTCGCAGATCAGCACCAATATTCACATCACAACTGAAGACAAAGTTGTGAGAAGGTGTACAAATAAAGAAAAATATATAGTTGATCGATATTGTTTGTAGGCATGGCTCCATTTCCTGGGCATAGTGTTCATTGGTTGGCAGCTAGTTTCACCTAGCTCTGTATCCAAAAAAGAGGTGCATGGAGGACATCACAATCCGATCATTTTGTGCAGCTCCACTAAAATCGAGCTGATCATCCTTGTTTGCAAAGATATTCAGTCAGTGTGATTACAATAATAGTGGAACTAGATGATGAAACATAACACACACAAATAGAAGCTGATCACCTCTGCGATCTCTCTTTAGGACAAACTACTTGTTGGAGAGGATTAGGCACGAAGTTGGACGAGGAGGATAGCAAAACCAATCTCCTTTTATGCAGTCCCACATAAATGTAAAAACGTTGCCCGTGTGACATTTTGGCGGAACTGCACAAAACACTCTTAAGAAAAAAGTGATTTGTGCAGTTCACCAAAAGGTCGCAATAGCAACGAGGTGAAATGGATAGCCCTGTTTGCAAAAGAAGGTCGAAAGGAAACAATTACTGCCCAATAACATGAGTTGAAGACCCATACGCCAACAAAAAAGAAGCATATTCCATGTAATAACGGAAAGATAGCAGCATGGTGGTTTATCAAAAATGGTTTGAGGATGAGATTGCAAGATGGAAAGTACGCCCGCAAAGATACATTTTAAGCAAACAACTAAAGAAGATCCACATGCAGGATTTTCCACATGCAACAACGTGGGAAGATGGGCAGTGGAGCAAGGCCGGAGGAAGCTGTACCTGAGGGTCGTCGGGATGTAACTAGGAGGGCGCCGGCGACTAGGATCTGCCCATACTGCGGCAACGAGCAAGTGGCGAAGGCCCTACCGCACCGGAGCTTGATCAGAGAGAATGGCGGGTACCGCAGATCGAGACGTGCTGCCTCAACGCTGTCGAACAGAGAAACGATGCACATCCTTCCTTTTTTTCTGGCGGACGGGATGCGGCCGGATCAGTGACCAATGGTGAGAGAGAGAGAGAGAGAGGCCACCGCCGCCTTGTGTGAGATGGTGTGACGAGAGATAAACCCCGACGGGCAGGTTCCATTGCATATAGTGGAGCTGATTTTTCTTTTTTCTCGACGACAATCGTCTTATATTCTATACGTGCCATTGAGGAATATAACTTTATTTAATACTAACGCGTCAAGTCGAACTTTGTTCCGTCTACGCGTGGTACACGACCTTCCTTTGAGTAAACAACCGCTACACGCGTCAAATTATCATGTGGGCTGCCTTTTCATACAGAAATGAACTCCACCTTGTACCCACGTGGGTGTTGCCGGGAATGAGGCGTGAGTACATGCGTCATGCATGCACCTCTTCTTTAGGTCAGGTACGTACGTGGGTGGGTGTGAGAGAGATGGTTTGTGCGAAAAAGAGGCAATGTGTCGATGACATCTCAAACAAAAAAACGTAACATATGCAATGTGTGTGAAACAAAGTCATGTATATATCATATATAGAGGGGCGATCCACGAGAAGAGAGTGGAGGGATCATCGGCGTGAGATATCGATAGAATCAAAAATAGGGATGAAGTGTGTGGCCGCGCAATCGATAAAGAGTGCCATCGAATTTGTGTTTGCCCACGTCAAAGATACAGGGCAGCTGGCCTACTGGAATTTAAGAGGGCAGAGGTGCAGTTTTCCTCTGTGGCATGGATACCTACCTACAACATTCGACTATCGGTGTGTGTGTGGGGGGGGGGGTGAGGGAGTCCTGGATTAGGGGGTCCTCGGACAGCCGGACTATATCCTTTAGCCGGATTGTTGGACTATGAAGATACAAGATTGAAGACTTCGTCTCGTGTTCGGATGGGACTCTCCTTGGTGTGGAAGGCAAGCTTGGCAATACGGATATGTGGATCTTCTCCCTTGTAACCGAGTCTGTGTAACCCTAGCCCCCTCCGGTGTCTATATAAACCAGAGGGTTTAGTCCGTAGGACAACAACAATCATACCATAGGCTAGCTTGTAGGGTTTAGCCTCTTCGATCTCGTGGTAGATCAACTCTTGTAATACTCATATCATCAAGATCAATGAAGCAGGAAGTAGGGTATTACCTCCATCGAGAGGGCCCGAACCTAGGTAAACAGCGTGTCCCCCGCCTCCTGTTACCATCCGCCTTAGACGCACAGTTCGGGACCCCCTACCCGAGATCCGCCGGTTTTGACACCGACATTGGTGCTTTCATTGAGAGTTCCGTTGTGCCGTCATCGTAAGGCTTGATGGCTCCTTCGATCATCGGCAACGATGCGATCCAGGGTGAGGTTTTCCTCCCCAGACAGATATTCGTATTCGGCGGCTTCGTACTGCGGGCCAACTCGCTTGGCCATTTGGAGCAGATCGAGAGCTATGCCCCTGGCCATCAGGTCAGGTTTGGAAACTTGAACTATAATGCCGACATCCGCGGAGACTTGATCTTCGACAGATTCGAGCCCATGTCAGGTGCGCTGCACAATCACGACGAGCATGACTTAACTCTGCCGTCGGACAGTGTTCGGGAGATCACACCTGCAACTACTCTGGCCCTCAATCCGGAACAAACTGTGCCATCTGAGGACGGGTGGATAGACCCCGCCACGGAGGCCGCACTCTCAGTGGCGATAGAGCCGAATACTGACTTCACCTCCTACCAGAGCCGTGTTGCTGAACCGTTGGATTCGTCCCCGGCCACGGGCTCCGAGTCGCTTGCGTCCGTGCCTGTCGAATCCGATTGGGCTCCGATCATGGAGTTTACCTCCGCGGATATCTTTCAGCACTCGCCTTTTAGCAATGTGCTAAATTCATTAAGGTCTCTCTCCTTGTCAGGAGAACCTTTGCCGAACTATGTCCGGGTAGAATGGGATGCGGACGACGAAGAAATTCGCTCCCCACCCACCACCCACTTAGTAGCCACTGTCGACGATTTAAGCAACATGCTCGACTTCGGCTCCGAAGACATCGACGGTATGGACGATGATGCAGGAGACGAACAGGATCCACCGCCCACAGGGCGCTGGACTGCCACCTCATCATATGATATATACATGGTGGATACCCCCAAAGAAGGCGATGGCGATAAGACAGTGGAGGATAACCCCTCCAAGAAGCAACCCAAGCACCGACATCAGCGACGCCGCTCTAAGTCCTGCCATAGCAAAAGCAGCGATACCGGCACAAGAGACAATAACGCTCCTGATAGTGCCGAAGACGACGACAATCCCCTCCAGCCAGACCTCGAGTGGGAGGATGAACAAGCTAGTCCACCGGAACAGGCAGCAGATGGAGAATCAGAGGATAGCAATTACATGCCTCTCTCCGAGGACGAGGTGAGCCTCGGCGACGAAGAATTTATCGTGCCTGAAGATCCCGTCGAGCAGGAGCGCTTCAAGCACCGGCTTATAGCCAGAACAAACAGCCTAAAGAAAAAGCAACAACAGCTTTGAGCTGATCAAGATCTGCTAGCGGATAGATGGACTGAAGTCCTCGTGGCCAAGGAATACAAACTCGAACGCCCAACCAAGAGTTACCCAAAGCGCAGGTTGCTACCCCAACTCGAGGAGGAAGCATTAAAACCTACATCACCAGCGTATGATGCGGCGGATCGGCCACCTCGTGGTCGAGACAGAGGGGCATATCAACCCGAAGTCCAGCCCGCACCCCGTCGCCAGACAAACAAAAACACCAAGGCCCGGGGCCACATGCGGGACCTGCGAGACGTATTGGAAAACAAAGCAGGGCATACAAGATCGATCTACGGATCACGGGGTCGTGCCCCAACGCGTGATGTTGATCGTCACGCTGGATACACTAAAAGCAAATCCGGCCGGGCCGAATACAGCAGACAAGACTCGTACGAACTGCGTCGTGACATAGCCCGGCACAGAGGCGCCACACACCCCCTATGATTCACCGATGAAGTAATGGACCATGAGTTCCCAGAAGGATTCAAACCCGTGAACATTGAGTTATACGATGGCACAGCAGACCCCGCGGTATGGATCGAGGATTTCCTCCTCCACATCCACATGGCCCGCAGTGATGATCTACATGCCATCAAGTACCTCCCACTCAAACTCAAAGGACCAGCTCGGCATTGGCTGAATAGCCTGCCAGCAAACTCCGTTGGCAGTTGGGAGAATTTGGAAGATGCATTCCTTGACAACTTCAAGGGCACTCATGTGCGACCACCAGATGCTGATGACTTGAGCCACATAATCCAACAGCCTGGGGAGTCGGCCAGGAAATTCTGGACTCGGTTCCTAACGAAAAAGAACCAAATCGTCGACTGTCCGGATGCCGAGGCCTTAGCGGCATTTAAGCATAACATCCGGGATGAGTGGCTCGCCCGACACCTCGTCCAAGAGAAGCCGAAGTCCATGGCAGCCCTGACGACACTCATGACCCGCTTTTGCACGGGCGAAGATAGCTGGTTGGCTGCCAGTAACAACACATCAAGGAATCCTGGCACTTCAGATGCCAAAGATAATAATGGTAGACCATGTTGTAACAGACACAAGCGCCGCAACAACGGCGATAACGCCGAAGACACGACAGTCAATGCCGGATTCAGTGGCTCTAAATCCGGTCAGCGGAAAAAGCCATTCAAAAGAAGCAATCCGAGCCCGTCCAGTTTGGACCGTATACTCGATCGCTCGTGTCAAATTCATGGCACCCCCGATAAGCCAGCCAATCACACCAACAGAGAATGCTGGGTGTTCAAGCAGGCCGGCAAGTTGAATGCCGAAAACAAGGACAAGGGGCTGCATAGCGACGACGAGGAGGTGCCTCGGCCGCCGAACACAGGAGGACAGAAGAGATTCCCTCCATAAGTGAATACGGTGAACATGATATACGCAACCCACATTCCCAAGAGGAAACGGAAGCGTGCACTAAGGGACGTCTATGCGATGGAGCCAGTCACCCCAAAGTTCAACCCATGGTCCTCTTGTCCGATCACCTTCGATCGCAGGGACCACCCCACTACTATCTGTCATGGCGGATCCGCCGCATTGGTCCTTGACCCCATCATTGACGGATTCCACCTCACTCGAGTCCTTATGGACGGTGGCAGCAGCCTGAACCTGCTCTATCAGGATACAATGCGCAAAATGGGCATAGACCCCTCGAGGATCAAACCCACTAAAACCACCTTTAAAGGTGTAATCCCAGGTGTAGAGGCCTATTGCACGGGCTCAATCACACTGGAAGTGGTTTTCAGGTCACCTGATAATTTTCGAAGCGAGGAGTTAATCATCGACATCGTCCCCTTTCACATCGGCTATCACGCACTGCTCGGACGAACCACATTTGCCAGATTCAATGCGGTACCACATTACGCATACCTGAAACTCAAAATGCCAGGACCGCGCGGGGTTATAATAGTTAATGGAAACACAGAGTGCTCGCTCCGCATGGAGGAGCACACTGCGGCCCTCGCAGCAGAAGCGCAAAGCAGCCTTATTAGGGAAACCGCCAATTCGGCGAAAAAGACCCCGGACACCTTCAAGCGAGTCCGGAGTACCCCACAGGCAGATCGGCAGGCACGTTTGGAGCTTGACTAGCAATTCGGCCTCCGTCCTAGTCCCAGTCAAGTGGCGAAATTCGTGCCACGCGTACATAACTACGCACTCAAGATACCATTGGCACGGGCGGAGGCACCACTAGGCACGTCCCACAATGCGGCTCAACCGCCCCAGGGGCTGTATACTTTCATCATTTTCTCTCTTTCAGGACTTTACTCTATGGAATCCCTTTTCGGCAGTCTGACTGCTGGACGCATTACGGGAAGGAAATACCAAGGAAGCAAGAAGCTCTGACGTACAAGGGAATCCCCAGGTGGTCTCTGATAACGATCGGAATACCTGTTTTAAATACCCATACGCAGCTTGCCCTTGGATAGGACATGTCAAATAGTCCCATTTTTTGCTTATCGCACTACTTGTATCCGTACGCTTCGACATATTTGTCGGATTACGGGGTTCCGGCAGACCCTTAAGGTTTGAACTCTGGGGTGCGCGCAGAGATCGTGCCCTCTACCTCTCCGTCTCGTAAGGATCTAAACTACTGCAGGAACAACACAAGAGACACAGGGTTTATACTGGTTCGGGCCACCATTGCGGTGTAATACCCTACTCCAGTGTGGTGTGGTGGATTGCCTCTTGGGCTGATGAGGAAGAACAGTACAGGGAAGAACGACCTCGCGAGGGTCTGTTCTTGGCTAGGGGATGAACTGCTAGGGGGAGTTCAATCGCCCTTCTCTTTGTCTCTCTCTACTTGCTCTAGATGCCGAATCAGATGCCTCTCGATACTGAATCAGATGCCACTCGATACTGAATCAGATGCCTCTACCCGGGGGGTGGCTAGTCCTATTTATAGGCAAAGGCCCTGGGCCTCTTCCCAAATATTGAGCGGGAAGGGCGCCAACAATTGGCCAATTTGAAGGGGAACATCGGGTACACTTATGCTGACTAAAGTTGGTCTTCGCCTGCCAAAGGTTCTGGTGATGACGCCGGCTTGGGCTCCATAGTGACTTCCTCCTTGTCGCGGAGTTGGTCTTGGTCTCGTTGCATCGAAATGGGTGCCTTTGCTTGATCCCCTCGCCTGCGCTTGCCCCCTTTGCACCAAAGAGGAAAGGGAGGACACTGCGCGGGCTGGCGCCCGCCTGGCACCCTTCGTCATCATGGCTTGCGTCATGGGCACCTCGTGAGGTACCCCACCTTGATCTCTCCGCCTCCTCGCGAGCTAGCCTAAGGAGGCTGTGCTGGAGGAAGCGCCGTGTCGTCCTCCTCGCGAGGCTTGGCCCCTCGCGAGGGTCTTGAGCCTTGTGTTGATGAAGATGGGCCACGTTGGGCCCCCACTCGAGCCATGCCGCAGGCCGCAGGCAGGCAAGTCTGGGGACCCCCGTTCCCAGAACGCCAACAGTAGCCCCCGGGCCCAAGGCGCGCACGGACTTGGCCGTGCCGAGAGGCGAAAGGGCAAGGACGAAGCACCGCGGGCCCTAACAGCCTGCGGCCTCGGGTGCCGCGTGGCGGTTGATTGGACGTGGGCGTCTCCACTTCCCCACGACGCCTCGACGATCGCGCGGATTGGACAAGTCCCTGCATGCAAACCATGTCATGATTACCTGTGATCGTGGAGGCCGGCGGTTGGCCTCCGCTAGCTATAAGTACGGCACCGCGCGTGCCCTTCCAGTCCATCTCTTCTTGCTTCCTCCCCCACCTCAGTTCTTGCTCCGTCTTGGTGTGATGGCTCCGATTCGCTGGTTCTCCGCGGCAGAGAAGGGAAAGGCTCCTCAAGAGGTACCTGACCCGCTCCCGCCGAAGAAATGGCCTGCCTTGCGCGGTCGAGACGAGGAGAACCGCCTAGTGGTGCTGAGGCCTTGGTACGAGCGGCCTCCGCCGGGGTTCCCACTTCCCTTGTATGCCCAAGCCGAGGGCTCTGGAAGAGGAGATGCCGATCCCCTCGGCCAGCGCCGTCGGCGGCGCCGGAGGGTCACGAAGGTGTTGGTTGTTCCTCCTGGAGTCCACATCGAGGGCTCCTCCCGCGAGCTCGTGCTCCACGCCGCCATGCCTTCGCGGACTTGGATCTGCCTTCCTCCCTTCTTCGCCTCCGCCTTCCAGCAGGGGAGACTCCTGGAGCTGTGGCTGCAGCATGCCGACTGCAGCACTCCTGCGACCGGGGCAGAGGTTGCGATCACCGCCCCGGGCGAGGTTTTCATGACTCGTGGCTGGGGTGAAATCGCTCGGTGCTGCAGAACGAAGGGCGCCCTCACGATCCACCTGGAGTACGACGGCGCTTCGGTGATGTTCTTCAAGGTCTTCGACGCGAACGGTCGCCGGCTGGAGTGCTGCCCCGGGGAAGGCGGCCAGGACCCTGCCACGGCGACGGCTGGTCCCGCCAATCGCCCCCTGGACAGCTCCGCAAGTGACGGGAGCACCGGAGGATCCAGTGATCCCAGTGAGGTCTTCGCGACGCCGGAGACGAGCGACGACAGCTACGAGCCCGCGAGTTGAAGCCGCTCCCGGAGCAGGGCAGGCTCGCTTGGTCGCCGTCGACCCTGATCTGGATGGGGTTGATGCCGGCGCCTGCCTGCCCATTGTTGATGATGGCATCTTTTGCAGGGGCGCGTGTAATTAGCACCTTTTAGGATTCGTTCCCTGCGAGGAATCACATTGTGCCCCGTAGGGGCTTGTAAGGTGGCTGTGATCCTTGTTGTTAATATGTAACCCTTGCTATGGATTTGTGCGAATCGCGAATTCCGTCATAGTTTGGTTCCCCCTTTCGCACCTCGCGAGGGCTTGGTGCTCTGCGTCGACAGGTCCCAGTCCCAAGGCGGCATCAGCTGTCGCTGGTATGCCAGGTCGCGATGCCGTGGTCAAGGCCAGGAGGTGAGCGACCCGGGGTCCGGTAAGAGCCCCTGAGTCGCGATGCTCAGGAGGTCCCCTTTGGTGCCCAAGCAGCCGTCGCTAGGTGAGAAAGGGAAGCAACGTCGCTAGTACGGAGTCGCTCTAGGTGCGGGGGTAGTGCCACGGTAGCCAACGCTTCGGATGGTGACTTATCTTTGGGGTTCGCGGATCATCCCCAGCGCGCCGTCGGATCTGGGGGGTAGCTTGAGCGGAGCTGCTTGACGAGGTCCTCGCGTGCCCCTTCTCCCTCGCCTCTGCTCCCCTTTCTGCTCTACGTCCTCGGGTCCCGGCCCTCGAGCTGGTCTCAGCCGTCGCTGGTATGCCAGGTCGCGATGCCATGGACAAGGCCAGAGGGTGAGGGCTGGAGAGCCAGTAAGAGCCCTGAGTCGTGATGCTCAGGCACCCCCCTTTAACGTGCAAGCGGTTTGCATGGGGCGAGGGTGTAGGAGACGCCGCGAGGGCCTTGGCTAGCACGGCTTCCTCTAAGGATCCTGCAGATTCATCATGAACAAAGAAGACAGGGCTGCCATAGCAGCGATTAGTTGACCGTTAGTCGCTCAGGAGCTCGCCGGTTGGAGCGGGTGAGGTGTGTCTGGGCACCCGTGAGCCTGCACGGGACTCACGAGGCCCTACCTCTAGGCGGGTTGCGCCTGTGTCACATCCCTAGTTCTGGTATGCTCAAGGCTAGCTAGTCATGTGTGCATCATGTTTAAATTTCATTTAAATTTGAAATGGGGATTTGTAAAACCCTCAGAAATCATTTCTGGAAATGACCCAGATAAAAAGTGCTCCAAAAAGGTCCAAGAAAATGTTCATGTTACTCTCTAAAAATATTGGACAGAGGTAAAAAAATCAAACCAATATTTTTAGAAGCTCATAAATATTTATTTTGGGCATTTGGAGTTAATGCATAATTATTTGCATTGGATATATAAATGATATATATGTTTTATATATCCAAAAATTGTGCCAGTAATTGAGGAGCTCTGGAATAATACCATTAGCCCCTGCAAAAGTTGGCATAAGTAAATAAAATGATTTAGCATTTTATTTAATCAAACAAATGTCAGAAAAAAATAGAAAAGAAAACAAAAATAGAAAAGTGCTTACCTGGGCCACCTGAGGCCTGGCACTGTGCGGCCCGGCTGGCCGGCCCAGCCAGCTGGCCGACGCCAGTCGTCCCCTTCCTCTCGCCAGGAGGACAGGGGCACGCGCCGGCGCGCGCGGCCGCGCGTCCTGCCGGGGCCACGTTCCCCGCCACCTCCTGCTTCTCCCCTCGTCGCCTGGACGTCCCGGACGTCGCCACGACGCCCCGCGCCGCTCTCGCTCTCGCCCCGGTCCTCTCTCCCTCTCCCTCGCTCTCTCTCTCGCGGCCGAAATCACCGTCGCCGCCGTTCGCCTTTGCCGCGGCCACCAGCCCCCCCTTGTCAAGCCAGCTAGTCCACGAGCTCCGCCTCATCTGCCTCTTCCTCCTCGACGATTCTCCCAGCCTCGGACGCGCTGCTTCATCGTCACCATCGCCGTTTCCGTCGCCTGCCACCGAAGCTCATCGCCGTCGATTCGGGAGCTACCGGACGTCCCCGACCTCGCCCTCGCGCTCGTTGGACTCGCTGTGAGCACCCGCATCCAACCCCCCTAACCCCGCTGCCTCCTGCTCGCCGTAGCCGTCGCCCCCTTCCTGTCCGCAGCACGCCGCCGGCCGAGCTCGCCGTCAACGTAGCTCCGGTGACCATTTGGTCACCCCGGCGACTCCAACACGCTCGTAGCACCCCGTAGAGCGGCCCCAACGCATCAGTTGGCTCGCTTGCGAGCTGCAGCGCTGAACCCGCTGTTCCCGTAGCTCCGGTCGCCGTGGATGACCTCGCCGCGGTCGTCTCCGGCCACCCCCCCTCCTCCTACCTACCCCACTGGATGCGCGAGAGCACGGGCTACGCCCCGGTGCTCCCAGCCGCCGCCCCCGTGCCCTGCAGCGTGGACGCCGCCGTGTCCAGAGGTCGCCGGCGGCGACCTCGCCGGCCTGACATGCGGGCCCAACCGGCCAGGTGATTAGCTTAAGGCTAATCACCATTTTTGCTAACCCCTGACACTGACAGTGGGCCCCAGCGCCACTAATCCTTTTATTAAGATTAACTAACCCCTGTTCAACCCCCTGTCACTGACGTGTGGACCCCACACGTCAGGTTTGACCTGGTCAGCTCCGTTGACCTGCTGACGCAGTCATGACGTCATGCTGACGCAATATCTCATTTTCTGGATTTAATCTTAAACAGGAAATTCCAGAAAATGATTCAAACTTCAAAAATTCATATCAAATCAACCGTAGCTCAGATTGAAACAATTTATATATGAAAAATTATCAGAAAAATGCAATCTATCCATCTGTACCAGTTTCATGCATGACAAAATAACTTATACCTGCTGAATAGGTGAATTCATATAAATGGCATTTATAAGAGCTTAATTAGGAGTTGCATTTGAACCTTTGGTTCAAATGGACTTCATTCAGTTTGAATACTAGTTGCATTAGGTCAAACAGCATCACATCTTCATGCCATGTTCATGCATCATATTGTTGCATATGATTGTGTATTGATTGCCGACACCGTTCCTTCTCGATAGGTTCTGCTCCGGAGACCGTTCCAGAGTACCTGTCAGAGGAGCAGTGCCCCCCCTGTTGATCTACCAGGCAAGCAAACCCCCCTTGTTCATTCCGATATGGTCCCACTCTCGCTCCTGCTCTCTGTTATTGCATTAGGACAACAACGAATCAACTGCTACTTTATGCTGCGGTAGTTGAACCCATTCCTCTGCATGACCTGTCATTGCCACAGTAATTAGATGAAACCCACTAGCATGTGTAGGAGTTGATTGAGCCATGTTGTGCTTCTACCATGCCATGCCTGCTATTGCTTAGAGTTGTGTCAGGTCTGATTCATTGGGAATGGATTGGAGTGATATGATATGTTCTGATGCTGAGAGTTAAGCGTGTGAACACGATTTGGTAAAGGTAGCGGTGAGAGGCCATGTAGGAGTACATGGTGGGTTGTCTCACTGGAACCGTCCTTAAGCACCGAGTTCTGTGTATGTTGTCCAATGACTAGCTACTACCACACATTGGAATGCTTAAGTGCCCCTCTCGACTTATTAATCACCTCGGTCTCTGTCCAGGAGTTGCAACTAGTTTCTGGTGTTTGTAGGTAGTGTTAGTAGTCTACCAAGTGGCACCCGGCCAGGTGGGCTTGGGACAGACTAGGCACAAGTGGCACGGTGTACCAAGCATAGATCCACCCGGCGAGGTGGGCTTGGGAACCCTGCACACATCGTTTGGGGCCGTGAGCGACACCCCGGCCGGATCTCCTTGCGGATGGAACCCGAATAGGCGATAAACCTGGACTAGAGTCTTGTGTGGTTAGTCAGGTCGTGGCCGACACCCTCGCCAGGCTTCCGCTTGAAGGTTGCCGAGATACATGACGTGTACATGGTGATAAGTGGTGAGAGCGTGTGTGAAGAAGTACACCCCTGCAGGGTTATCATGATCTATTCGAATAGCCGCGTCCTCGGTTATGGACTTCTTGGATGCTTACGTGGTACATAGACAACTTGAAGTGGATACCCTAAAATACTCAAGATAAGTGTGAGTGCTATGGATGGCCTTCTCGTAGTGAGACGGGGATGAATCCATAGTAGTGTATTGATGTGGTGTTTAGTGGACTCGTGTGCGCCTTTTCAAAAGAGTTACCAACAGTCGTAGAACAGGGTAGCCACAGAGTCAAAGCTGGCTTGCTGCAACTAAACCCCACATTACCTCCTTGATACTAATGCATGTATGATAGGATCTGATGTAAGTCTTGCTGAGTACCTTTGTACTCACGTTTGCTTTATTTATGTTTTGCAGATGAGACATCTGTCTCACTAGTAGTTCCGCTTGGACTTCGATAGGTAGCTTGTACCTCAGCTACGATCTTGATCGGAGGTTGTAGATAGTCAGGCTTCTCAGCCTTTTATTTTGTAGTTGTCTGTACTCAGACATGTAATGCTTCCGCTTGTTGCTTGTATGCTCTGAATGATGGGTCATGTGACCCCTGTTTGTATTTAATGCTATGTGGCTCTTCTGGGCCTTTATCTATATGAGTTTGCGTTATGTTGTGATGCCATGTTGTACAGCACATACTTGCATGTTATGCGTACGTGTAACGTGTATTGCTATGTGTGGGATCCGACTATCTAGTTGTTTATCCTTGGCAGCCTTTCATATGGGGAATTGTAAGTCTAGTGCTTCTGAGCGATAGTAGTCCGCTACAGCCCGGTTCACCGGAGTCCTGCTAGCCCAGCACTACTGCTCGGAACACTTGACTGGCCGGCATGTGTTTCACGTCGTTCCTGTGTCTGTCCCTTCGGGGAAATGTCACGCGGTGTTATCCGGAGTCCTGCCTAGCCTGCTACAGCCCGGGTTACCGGAGTCCTGTTAGCCCAGTGCTACAGCCCGGATAAATACGTTGATGACCGACATGCTCGATGTGATTCATGTATGCCTGTCCTCATAGGTTGGCGCCGCCTTGGGTTCACGACTAGCCATGTCGGCCCGGGTTCTCTGTCATATGGATGCTAGCGACACTATCATATACGTGAGCCAAAAGGCGCAAACGGTCCCGGGCCAGGTAAGGTGGCACCCGTGGGAATACCGTGCGTGAGGCCGCAAAGTAATATGAGGTGTTACATGCTAGATCGGTGTGACTTAGGATCGGGGTCCCGACAGCGTTGGTATCAGAGCCTGACTGCTTGTAGGATTTCCAAGCCATCCTGGTCGAAGTTGAGTCTAGAAATTCTTTAGTTATATAAGGGAATTGATTGTGGAAGGGAACGTAAGGCTCTTTTTACTCCTTATATCTCATGCCCTTCTGATCTGAGTCATCCTATCTTTCCTACGGGGTTAAGGAACTAGGCTTCCTCTTCTATCTATCAGGATCACGTGTTACTACTCCGTAGTCTCTTAGGATTGGTTGATGAGAGTCATATCCCAGTTCAAGTACCTCCGGTGTAGTCTGTTTAGTAATATTTCAGAACCTTGTGTGATGATGTTGATTATGGTGCTACCCCGTCTTTTACAGAATGTCTCATATTGAGCATTTTACTGCCGTTATGCTGCCGGAATTATCCTAGGAGTTTGAGAGATACTAAATTCTTGTGCTACCTTCTGCATCCTATAGTTGATGCTGAATCCATCCTTGTTTTCCTTGGTTTCGTTCCTCAGGATGTCATCAGTTAAACAAAGTTCTGTTGCTCGTAGCCAGAACCACGGAGATGGTAGGGATGAGGATCCTCCCGATCAGTCTTCGTTGGCAAAGTTCATGTTAGAGGTTGAGATGAACAAGCGTGAGACCAACCGCTTGTTGGCACGTATCGAGGAGAACACCACACCTCAGTTCAAAGGGTCTGCAACCATTCATGACTTCATTCGCTTGCACCCACCCACTTTTCATCATTCTATTGAGCCACTCGATGCAGATGACTGGCTCCGTAGTATCACTCACAAGCTCCGTTCCGCGAACGTGGCTGAAGGAGACAAGGTCATCTGTGCTGCATATCACCTGGAAGGTCCTGCTGGTCTTTGGTGGCAGAACTATGAGGCTATGCTTCCAGTTGGTCAGATTCCTACCTGGAGAGTTTTCACTGAGGCTTTTCGCGAGCATCACATTCCTGAAGCCCTCATCGATCGCAAGAGAGAAGAGTTCTGTAGTTTCACCCAGGGTAAGATGGCTGTTGATGCTTATAGTAGAGAGTTTGAGAATCTCGCCCGCTATGCTACAGAAGAAGTGTCCACAGACGCCAAGAAGCAGGCTAGGTTCCGGAAGGGTCTCAATCCCAAGTTGCGTCGTGATCTCCATTTGCACCATTGCAATACATTCCAGGCTCTTGTGAACAAAGCCATTAACGCAGAGACAGCTCAGCTCACTTACGAGGAGTCTCGTAAGCACACCCGTGATTTGGTTTCTTCCTCCGGTTCTAGTTCTCAGAAGCGCCGGATTTGGATTCCGAACTCCGCTCTTCCACCCGGTTATCCACCGAGGCCATCTTATGTGGCGCCTCACCCAGTTCAGCCATATGCTCCACCCAGGCCTATTGGTGGACCGCCCGTCAATGCGGGTCCACGTCCTACCTCCAAGATTTGTTACAAGTGCGGAGAGCCAGGTCACATTGCCCGTATTTGCACTCAGACCAATGTTGCTCCATCTCAGCCCGAGAAGTTTGTTGGCCGCGGAATTAAGCCATCACGCAAGATGATCAGTGCCCAGACAGCTCCCACTGAACGTGGACGTGTGCATCACGTCTCAGCTGAAGACGCTTATGATGATCCGGATGTCGTTCTTGGTACACTCCTTGTAAACTGTCATCCAGCTTCGGTTCTATTTGATACTGGAGCGTCTCATTCCTTCATTTCCGAAAGTTATGCCCGCTTGCACGACATGTCATTTTGTGATATGCCCTCCCCACTACTCATTCAAACTCCTGGATCCAAATGGCAAACCTCTAGGATAAGTTATGGCAATGAAATCCTTGTTGACAGACTTGTATTCCTTGCATCACTTGTAGCCCTCAAGTCTTCAGATATTAACATCATCTTGGGTATGGACTGGATGAAAGCTCATTATGCCAAGATTGATTGTTACACCAGGTCTGTTCAGCTTACACACCCATCTGGCAAGATAGTCACTGTCTCTACTAGAGTTGCCAAGCGTCAACTCTATTCTCTTAACGCCAACCCTCTTCCAGACCTTGAAGATATCCCGGTAGTCCGTGACTTTCCGGATGTCTTTCCAGAAGAACTGCCAGGTGTTCCACCTGACAGAGATGTAGAATTTGTCATAGATCTTATCCCAGGAACCGCCCCAATTTCTAGGAGACCTTACAAGATGGCACCCTTAGAACTAGCCGAGCTTAAGAAACAACTCGATGAGTCCTTGCAAAAGGGTTTCATCCGTCCTAGTTCTTCTCCCTGGGCTTGCCCCGTCCTCTTCGTCAAGAAGAAGGATGGTACGGACCGGATGGTTGTAGATTATCGTCCCGTTAATTTGGTCACGATAAAGAACAAGTATCCGCTTCCCAGGATCAACGACCTGTATGATCAGCTCGCTGGATCCTCAGTCTTTTCCAAGATGGATTTGAGGTTAGGCTACCATCAAATCAAGATCAGAAACGGGGACATTCCTAAGACGGCTTTTGTCACTCGTTATGGCCAGTACGAGTACACCGTCATGTCCTTTGGTCTAACCAATGCTCCAACTACCTTTTCCCGCTTGATGAACTCGATCTTCATGGAGTACTTAGATAAGTTCGTCGTGGTTTACCTTGATGATATTCTTGTTTACTCGAAGACCGAGGAAGAGCATGCCGAACATCTTAGACTTGTGCTAGAAAAACTCAGAGAGCACCGCCTTTATGCCAAGTTCTCCAAGTGCGAATTTTGGTTGCCAGAACTGACCTATCTAGGCCACGTGATCTCTGGTAAGGGCATTGCTGTCAATCCCGAGAGAGTTCAAGCCGTTCTTGATTGGACTCCACCTGAAACAGTTAAACAAGTTAGGAGTTTCCTTGGTCTAGCCAGCTATTGTCGCCGCTTTGTTGAAAACTTCTCCAAAGTAGCCAAACCCCTCACGGAGCTTCTCAAGAAAGATAAAAAGTTTGAGTGGTCCCCACAGTGTGAGTACAGTTTTCAGGAACTGAAAAGACGCCTGACTTCTGCTCCCATACTTGTGCCACCGGATTTCACTAAGGACTTTGTTATCTACTGTGATGCCTCACGACAGGGACTAGGTTGCATTCTTATGCAGGATCGTCATGTGATTGCCTATGCATCTCGACAGTTGCATCCACATGAGGAGAATTATCCTACACATGACCTAGAGCTTGCAGCCGTAGTCTATGCACTTAAGACATGGAGACATTACCTTCTCGGTAAACGTTGTGAGATATACACCGATCACCAGAGTCTCAAGTATATCTTCACCCAACCCGACTTGAACCTTAGGCAAAGACGTTGGTTGGAGTTGATCTCAGATTACGACTTAGGGATTACCTACACCCCAGGCAAGGGCAATGTCATGGCTGATGCGCTAAGTCGTAAGTCCTATTGCAACAATCTTATGTTGCAGCAGGGCCAACCACCTCTCCATGAGGAATTCTGTAAGCTTAACCTTCACCTTGCTCCTCACGGATTCCTTTCTACCTTGGTGGCGAAACCTACCCTTGAAGATCAGATCATTTCTAACCAGAAGTTTGATAGGGGTGTTATCCGCATGAAGAGAAACATTAAGAAGGGAGTTGGTGGATGTTTCTCCATAGATGATCGAGGTGTTGTTTTCTTTGAGAATCGCTTGGTGGTTCCCAAGAATCAACATCTGCGACAATTGATTCTTAAGGAGGCTCATGAATCCCCTCTCACGATTCATCCCGGTAGTACTAAGATGTATCAGGACCTACGCCAGAGGTTCTGGTGGACTAGGATGAAGAGAGAAATCGCTGAGTTCATTGCTAACTATGACGTTTGTCGTCGCGTTAAGGCAGAGCATCAAAGGCCTGCTGGCACCCTTCAGCCTTTAGCTATTCCTGAATGGAAATGGGATAAGGTTGGTATGGACTTCATCACCGGCTTTCCCAGGACCAAGAAAGGGAATAATGCTATCTTTGTAGTCATTGATCGTCTTTCCAAAGTGGCTCACTTCCTACCTGTTCGAGAGAATATCACCGCTAGTCAGCTCGCTGACTTATATATTTCTCGAATAGTTTCACTTCATGGTGTTCCACTAGAAATCAATTCAGACCGTGGTAGTCTTTTCACTTCTCATTTTTGGGAGAGTTTCCAAACTGCCATGGGCACCCATCTTTCCTTCAGTACCGCTTTCCACCCTCAATCAAGTGGTCAGGTGGAAAGGGTCAACCAAATTCTCGAAGACATGCTTAGAGCTTGCGTTATCTCATTCGGTATGGATTGGGAGAAGTGTCTTCCTTTCGCCGAGTTTGCTTATAACAATAGCTACCAATCCAGTCTCAAGAAAGCTCCTTTTGAGATTCTATATGGACGAAGATGTCGAACACCTTTGAACTGGTCAGAAACCGGTGAAAGACAATTCTTTGGACCGGATATGATCCAGGAGGCAGAAGAGCAAGTTCGCATCATTCGTGAGAATTTGAAAACAGCCCAATCTCGTCAAAAGAGCCAGTATGACCGTCGTCATAAGGAAGTGGCTTATGAAGTTGGCGACAAGGCTTACCTTCGGGTTACTCCTTTGAAGGGTACCCATCGATTCGGTATCAAGGGCAAGTTGGCTCCTCGTTACATTGGTCCTTTTCGCATTCTCGCTAAACGAGGAGAGGTTGCCTACCAGTTGGAACTACCGCCACACCTTTCTCGAGTTCATGATGTCTTCCACGTCTCTCAACTCAGGCGTTGCTTCTCGGATCCCCTCCGTGGAGTGAACCACGAAACGCTTGATCTCCAAGATAACCTCACATATCGAGAGTACCCTGTTCGCATTCTTGATCAAGCAGAGCGTGTTACTCGACGTCAGAACATCAAGTTTCTCAAAGTTCAGTGGTCTCATCATTCCGAGAGAGAAGCTACCTGGGAGCGTGAAGATCGTCTTCGACTGGAGTACCCCACTTTCTTTCCGTCAACCCCTGAATCTCGGGACGAGATTCTTTTGAGTGGGGGCGAGTTGTCACATCCCTAGTTCTGGTATGCTCAAGGCTAGCTAGTCATGTGTGCATCATGTTTAAATTTCATTTAAATTTGAAATGGGGATTTGTAAAACCCTCAGAAATCATTTCTGGAAATGACCCAGATAAAAAGTGCTCCAAAAAGGTCCAAGAAAATGTTCATGTTACTCTCTAAAAATATTGGACAGAGGTAAAAAAATCAAACCAATATTTTTAGAAGCTCATAAATATTTATTTTGGGCATTTGGAGTTAATGCATAATTATTTGCATTGGATATATAAATGATATATATGTTTTATATATCCAAAAATTGTGCCAGTAATTGAGGAGCTCTGGAATAATACCATTAGCCCCTGCAAAAGTTGGCATAAGTAAATAAAATGATTTAGCATTTTATTTAATCAAACAAATGTCAGAAAAAAATAGAAAAGAAAACAAAAATAGAAAAGTGCTTACCTGGGCCACCTGAGGCCTGGCACTGTGCGGCCCGGCTGGCCGGCCCAGCCAGCTGGCCGACGCCAGTCGTCCCCTTCCTCTCGCCAGGAGGACAGGGGCACGCGCCGGCGCGCGCGGCCACGCGTCCTGCCGGGGCCACGTTCCCCGCCACCTCCTGCTTCTCCCCTCGTCGCCTGGACGCCCCGGACGTCGCCACGACGCCCCGCGCCGCTCTCGCTCTCGCCCCGGTCCTCTCTCCCTCTCCCTCGCTCTCTCTCTCGCGGCCGAAATCACCGTCGCCGCCGTTCGCCTTTGCCGCGGCCACCAGCCCCCCCTTGTCAAGCCAGCTAGTCCACGAGCTCCGCCTCATCTGCCTCTTCCTCCTCGACGATTCTCCCGGCCTCGGACGCGCTGCTTCATCGTCACCATCGCCGTTTCCGTCGCCTGCCACCGAAGCTCATCGCCGTCGATTCGGGAGCTACCGGACGTCCCCGACCTCGCCCTCGCGCTCGTTGGACTCGCTGTGAGCACCCGCATCCAACCCCCCTAACCCCGCTGCCTCCTGCTCGCCGTAGCCGTCGCCCCCTTCCTGTCCGCAGCACGCCGCCGGCCGAGCTCGCCGTCAACGTAGCTCCGGTGACCATTTGGTCACCCCGGCGACTCCAACACGCTCGTAGCACCCCGTAGAGCGGCCCCAACGCATCAGTTGGCTCGCTTGCGAGCTGCAGCGCTGAACCCGCTGTTCCCGTAGCTCCGGTCGCCGTGGATGACCTCGCCGCGGTCGTCTCCGGCCACCCCCCCTCCTCCTACCTACCCCACTGGATGCGCGAGAGCACGGGCTACGCCCCGGTGCTCCCAGCCGCCGCCCCCGTGCCCTGCAGCGTGGACGCCGCCGTGTCCAGAGGTCGCCGGCGACGACCTCGCCGGCCTGACATGCGGGCCCAACCGGCCAGGTGATTAGCTTAAGGCTAATCACCATTTTTGCTAACCCCTGACACTGACAGTGGGCCCCAGCGCCACTAATCCTTTTATTAAGATTAACTAACCCCTGTTCAACCCCCTGTCACTGACGTGTGGAACCCACACGTCAGGTTTGACCTGGGCAGCTCCGTTGACCTGCTGACGCAGTCATGACGTCATGCTGACGCAATATCTCATTTTCTGGATTTAATCTTAAACAGGAAATTCCAGAAAATGATTCAAACTTCAAAAATTCATATCAAATCAACCGTAGCTCAGATTGAAACAATTTATATATGAAAAATTATCAGAAAAATGCAATCTATCCATCTGTACCAGTTTCATGCATGACAAAATAACTTATACCTGCTGAATAGGTGAATTCATATAAATGGCATTTATAAGAGCTTAATTAGGAGTTGCATTTGAACCTTTGGTTCAAATGGACTTCATTCAGTTTGAATACTAGTTGCATTAGGTCAAACAGCATCACATCTTCATGCCATGTTCATGCATCATATTGTTGCATATGATTGTGTATTGATTGCCGACACCGTTCCTTCTCGATAGGTTCTGCTCCGGAGACCGTTCCAGAGTACCTGTCAGAGGAGCAGTGCCCCCCCTGTTGATCTACCAGGCAAGCAAACCCCCCTTGTTCATTCCGATATGGTCCCACTCTCGCTCCTGCTCTCTGTTATTGCATTAGGACAACAACGAATCAACTGCTACTTTATGCTGCGGTAGTTGAACCCATTCCTCTGCATGACCTGTCATTGCCACAGTAATTAGATGAAACCCACTAGCATGTGTAGGAGTTGATTGAGCCATGTTGTGCTTCTACCATGCCATGCCTGCTATTGCTTAGAGTTGTGTCAGGTCTGATTCATTGGGAATGGATTGGAGTGATATGATATGTTCTGATGCTGAGAGTTAAGCGTGTGAACACGATTTGGTAAAGGTAGCGGTGAGAGGCCATGTAGGAGTACATGGTGGGTTGTCTCACTGGAACCGTCCTTAAGCACCGAGTTCTGTGTATGTTGTCCAATGACTAGCTACTACCACACATTGGAATGCTTAAGTGCCCCTCTCGACTTATTAATCACCTCGGTCTCTGTCCAGGAGTTGCAACTAGTTTCTGGTGTTTGTAGGTAGTGTTAGTAGTCTACCAAGTGGCACCCGGCCAGGTGGGCTTGGGACAGACTAGGCACAAGTGGCACGGTGTACCAAGCATAGATCCACCCGGCGAGGTGGGCTTGGGAACCCTGCACACATCGTTTGGGGCCGTGAGCGACACCCCGGCCGGATCTCCTTGCGGATGGAACCCGAATAGGCGATAAACCTGGACTAGAGTCTTGTGTGGTTAGTCAGGTCGTGGCCGACACCCTCGCCAGGCTTCCGCTTGAAGGTTGCCGAGATACATGACGTGTACATGGTGATAAGTGGTGAGAGCGTGTGTGAAGAAGTACACCCCTGCAGGGTTATCATGATCTATTCGAATAGCCGCGTCCTCGGTTATGGACTTCTTGGATGCTTACGTGGTACATAGACAACTTGAAGTGGATACCCTAAAATACTCAAGATAAGTGTGAGTGCTATGGATGGCCTTCTCGTAGTGAGACGGGGATGAATCCATAGTAGTGTATTGATGTGGTGTTTAGTGGACTCGTGTGCGCCTTTTCAAAAGAGTTACCAACAGTCGTAGAACAGGGTAGCCACAGAGTCAAAGCTGGCTTGCTGCAACTAAACCCCACATTACCTCCTTGATACTAATGCATGTATGATAGGATCTGATGTAAGTCTTGCTGAGTACCTTTGTACTCACGTTTGCTTTATTTATGTTTTGCAGATGAGACATCTGTCTCACTAGTAGTTCCGCTTGGACTTCGATAGGTAGCTTGTACCTCAGCTACGATCTTGATCGGAGGTTGTAGATAGTCAGGCTTCTCAGCCTTTTATTTTGTAGTTGTCTGTACTCAGACATGTAATGCTTCCGCTTGTTGCTTGTATGCTCTGAATGATGGGTCATGTGACCCCTGTTTGTATTTAATGCTATGTGGCTCTTCTGGGCCTTTATCTATATGAGTTTGCGTTATGTTGTGATGCCATGTTGTACAGCACATACTTGCATGTTATGCGTACGTGTAACGTGTATTGCTATGTGTGGGATCCGACTATCTAGTTGTTTATCCTTGGCAGCCTTTCATATGGGGAATTGTAAGTCTAGTGCTTCTGAGCGATAGTAGTCCGCTACAGCCCGGTTCACCGGAGTCCTGCTAGCCCAGCACTACTGCTCGGAACACTTGACTGGCCGGCATGTGTTTCACGTCGTTCCTGTGTCTGTCCCTTCGGGGAAATGTCACGCGGTGTTATCCGGAGTCCTGCCTAGCCTGCTACAGCCCGGGTTACCGGAGTCCTGTTAGCCCAGTGCTACAGCCCGGATAAATACGTTGATGACCGACATGCTCGATGTGATTCATGTATGCCTGTCCTCATAGGTTGGCGCCGCCTTGGGTTCACGACTAGCCATGTCGGCCCGGGTTCTCTGTCATATGGATGCTAGCGACACTATCATATACGTGAGCCAAAAGGCGCAAACGGTCCCGGGCCAGGTAAGGTGGCACCCGTGGGAATACCGTGCGTGAGGCCGCAAAGTAATATGAGGTGTTACATGCTAGATCGGTGTGACTTAGGATCGGGGTCCCGACAGCCTGGCACTGGGCCGTATCTTGAGATGTGTCCCTGCAAAATCTGGTTAGATGCCGGCACTCTACGTCCTCGGGTCCCGGCCCTCGAGCTTGTCTAACCCATCACTGGTATGCCAGGTCGCGATGCCGTGGACAAGGCCAGAGGGTGAGGGCTGGAGAGCCAGTAAGAGCCCTGGTACGTCGACGCAGACGCGCAGCCCACCATCCTCGCCTGGATGGGGAGCCACAGCTGGTGGGCGACGGCATGATCCTCGATTCCTGTAGTTCTTGAATGGTCTTGCTAACAAACTCCTGCTGGTCTGACCTTCCTCCCCTGGCTTCCTTCCGAGGGAAGCGTGCTTCGAAACACGCCTCCACATGGTGCCCCAGTGCCTCCCTCGTGACCTTGGCGAGGTCGGTGGCCCTCCAGGTGAGAGCCCCCGAGCCCTGCCTGAGGAGGGCGCCGGGCGCGCTTCCCTATGCGATTGAAGGAGGGTCCCCCTGGGCAGACGCGGGCCTTGAAGGGCCTGCCTCCTGAGGGTCTGAGCCTGACGTTGTCTTCTTATTCTTGGGGGTGGTCTCAGGAAGCCTCCTGCTTCCGCGATCTGGGTCTTCTAGTGACGCGGCCTGGAAGGCTCGCTCCAGGGCACA
The DNA here is from genome assembly GCA_032464435.1 of Aegilops umbellulata. NCBI lineage: Eukaryota > Viridiplantae > Streptophyta > Magnoliopsida > Poales > Poaceae > Aegilops > Aegilops umbellulata. Next base: position 228,918,786 of record CP136055.1, on the reverse strand, counting down.
CACTGCATCCTTCTCTTGACATGGCACCATGATGACGCCGCTGCTTCCTGGCATCTTGAGGACGTTGTAGCCATGGTGAGTCACGGCCATGAACTTGGCCAGCGCCGGGTACCCGAGGATGGCGTTGTACGACAGGCGGATGTGGGCGACGTCAAAGTCGATGAGCTCGGTGCGGTAGTTGTCGTAGGTGCCGAAGGTGACTGGGAGGCGGACCTGCCCGATCAGGACTGTGGAACCGTCGGTGACTCCGGAGAAAGGCTTGGTTAGCTGAAGCTGGTCATAGGGCACTTGGAGGCTGTTGAACGCTTCCACGGACAAGACATTGAGCCCTGCCCCTCCGTCGATGAGGGTCCTGGTGACCAGAACGTTGCTGATGACTGGGGAACAATGCATTGGGAGGACTCCGGCTGTGGCTGCGCACTTGAGCTGGTCTGCTGAGCTGAACGTGATGGTGCAGGCCGACCATCTGAGGGGACGCGTTGCTTCAAGCTTGGGGAGAACTGCATTCACTTCGCAAGCAAACTGCTTGAAGATACGTTGAGAGGCTGGGGCTTGAGCTCCGCCCAGGATGCAGGCGATGGCGCGAGACTCCTGGAAGCCCCCAGCCCCCTCGTCTTGGTGGTGGTCTTCATTCCTTCTCGGCTGAGGCGGCAACGGCAGCAGGCCTGGGTTGCCATGAGGGCGATCCTCACGAGGCTGATCCCTCCAGTCCCCCTCGCGAGGCGGGTCGCGCCAACGGTCCTCGCGAGGTTGGTCACGCCAGCCTGGACGTGGGCTGCGGTCTTCCCAGCGTCCCGGGTTCCTTCCTCCTCCTCGGCCGTAGCCCCGGTCAGCACGGTCAGGGCGTCGGCCGACTCTTCCTTCTCGCACGGCACGGAGTTCTTGGCATTCATTGGTGTTGTGGGTGTGTAGGTCGTGGTACACACAGTACCGGCTGCCCCTGGAGGATTCAGGCAGATCCTTGCCCCGCTTGGTGTCCGGTTCTGCCGCGAGCATGGCAGCCCCCTTGCGCTTCACGTCCTTGGCCTTGGGCTTCTTCTCTTCTGGGTCTGCGGCAGGCAGCTCGAGGAGGGAGAGGCGTCCTTCCTCAGCTCTGGCGCACTTGGTCGCTAGGTTGAACAGCTCCAAGGAGGTGCAGAGGTCTTCATGCATCGCCAGCTCCTCCTTCATCTTGACGTCGCGCACGCCATCGGAGAAGGCCGAAATGATGGCTTCTTCAGACACCCTGGGGATCTTGAGGCGCGCACTATTGAAGCACTGGATGTACTTCTGCAGGGTCTCTCCAGGTTGCTGCTTGATGCGGCGCATGTCGCTCACGGCGGGAGGCCGGTCGCGGGTACCTTGGAAGTTGGCGATGAAGCGAGTACGCATCTGGTCCCAGGAGGAGATCGTGCCTGGGGCCAGGTTCAGGAGCCAAGTGCGAGCACCTTCCTTCAGTGCCATGGGGAACCAGTTCGCCATGACCTTCTCGTCCCCGCTGGCAGCTTCGATTCCCAGCTCGTAGAGCTGGAGGAACTTCGTGGGATCTGTTGTGCCGTCATAGCGAGGAGGCAGGTCCGGCTTGAACTTGCCGGGCCACGCGACCCTATGCAGCTCGGGGGTGTAGGCGCGGCAGCCAGCGGTGGCCGCGGGAGGTTTTGGTTGAGGGAGAGCTTGGCCTTGCGGGTCCTCTTGTGCCGCAGCTGGGAGCAGCGCGGGGTCTTGACGTGCCGGAGCTGGAGCAGGGTCTCGGCGAGCCAGGGCCGGGAGCGCCCGGGCGGCCTCTTGCGGTCGCGGGACTTCTTGGCAGCTCCACTCCTGCTGGGCCGGCGCATGACGGAGCGGGTTCCGCCCAGGAGCTACGCGCCTTGGGGCCATGGCATCTTCTTGGAAAGGTGGCGGCTGGAACGCCCCCGGGGCTTCATTGCCCATGCGGGGCGGAGTGCGGCGCAGTGGTGCGGAAGGCGCGGGAGAGCCCCCTGCGGCGCGGACGAGCTCGGCGACGCGGTCGAGCCACTCCTCGTAGACGTTGTTGACGGGGCGGTAGCGCAGGAGCTCATTCGCCGCGAGGAGCGCATCTCGAGCCTCCAAGGGCGCGCGCAGCGCGTGCGATGAAGAACCGGCTGGGGTGAGCGACGGAGTGGCGGTCTGGCCGTCCCGCCGCACGGACGGGTGCTGAGAGGACGCTTGCTGCTCGTTCCCCGCCGGGCCGGTGGCGGCGTTGACGGCGGGCGATGGGGAACGACGAGGACGCCCACCGACAGGGCCGTCTGGATGGCGTGGGAAGCGATGGCGGCCCGGCTCTCGGCGCGGGCCCGACGAGCGTCAGACATGGATGTGGTGGTCGGAGGAGAGCGGAGCGGTGGAAGGCTGATTCCGGCGCACCCCTACCTGGCGCGCCAAATGTCGGATTACGGGGTTCCGGCAGACCCTTAAGGTTTGAACTCTGGGGTGCGCGCGGAGATCGTGCCCTCTACCTCTCCGTCTCGTAAGGATCTAAACTACTGCAGGAACAACACAAGAGACACAGGGTTTATACTGGTTCGGGCCACCATTGTGGTGTAATACCCTACTCCAGTGTGGTGTGGTGGATTGGCTCTTGGGCTGATGAGGAAGAACAGTACAGGGAAGAACGACCTCGCGAGGGTCTGTTCTTGGCTAGGGGATGAACTGCTAGGGGGAGTTCGATCGCCCTTCTCTTTCTCTCTCTCTACTTGCTCTAGATGCCGAATCAGATGCCTCTCGATACTGAATCAGATGCCACTCGATACTGAATCAGATGCCTCTACCCGGGGGGTGGCTAGTCCTATTTATAGGCAAAGGCCCTGGGCCTCTTCCCAAATATTGAGCGGGAAGGGCGCCGACAATTGGCCAATTTGAAGGGGAACATCGGGTACACTTATCCTGACTAAAGTTAGTCTTCGCCTGCCAAAGGTTCTGGTGATGACGCCAGCTTGGGATCCACAGTGACTTCCTCCTTGTCGCGGAGTTGGTCTTGGTCTCGTTGCACCGAAATGGGTGCCTTTGCTTGATCCCCTCGCCTGCGCTTGCCCCCTTTGCACCAAAGAGGAAAGGGAGGACACTGCGCGGGCTGGCGCCCGCCTGGCACCCTTGGTCGGCATGGCTTGCGCCATGGGCACCTCGTGAGATACCCCACCTTGATCTCTCCGCCTCCTCGCGAGCTAGCCTAAGGAGGCTGTGCTTGAGTAAGCGCCGTGTCGTCCGCCTTGCGAGGCTTGGCCCCTCGCGAGGGTCTTGAGCCTTGTGTTGATGAAGATGGGCCACGTTGGGCCCCCACTCGAGCCATGCCGCAGGCCGCAGGCAGGCAAGTCTGGGGACCCCCGTTCCCAGAATGCCGACATTATTATTTAATAACAATGCATAGCGTCAGTATATTATTGCATTACCCTTTCTTTTTTCCTTGTTTGCTTATTTATGACAGATTGCACCCGTACATTCCGGTACGACCAATACGCCAGGGGATTATTATACCCCATAATAAGGCGTGAGAAGTCCGAACACTTTCGACAGTGCGGCACCCTGAACTTATAGCATTATATGCATCAGCTCCGAATCATGTCTTGGGTCAATAGTTGGGTTTGCCCGGCTCCCATGTTTTGGTACCTTATGTTCCGCAATATCGGCTAAGGTAGCGCTGGGAGAACTACTGCGATTGTGTCCCGGTTCTTCCGGACGAGCACCTCAGTAGAGAAAGCCGAAAACTGACTGTCATGATGAGGCGAGAGCTGGTCGCTGTTCGAGAGGTCTCAAGTCCTTAAAGACTTTTTCTGCTTCGGGCGAGGAGTCGGCCTTGCCCGACTTAGGTGTATATAGCTCCCCAAATTCGGCCTTCCGAATACTAGGGGCTTCGCCAAGATTTAAAATTGTAGTCTTCTATGGCTAAGAGAGAGTTATAAAGCTTTATAGTCCGATTACCTGGTTCGCTGTGTTGAACACCTCCTTGGAAGGACCCAAAATTGGGATAAAGAGTGCTCAGGTTTATCCCGAACACCCCAGTACTTGTTACATGGGGGCAGAAGCCGACGACTGGCCAACTCTCAGATTTCATAAACGGCCGCACAGAAGGTAATATTTTAAATTAACAAGCGTGGTATAGCGCAAATGAACTCGTTTCATATTACAGGATCACATGAGTACATTCACTCGAATATTACATTCTTAGCACATTCCTCCGCCACAAGGCAAGCACCCTTCAGGACACTGTCATAATACATTTCGGGGTGGAGATGCTCCTTGCCTTCCGGCGGCCCCTCCTTCACCAGCTTTACGGCGTCCAGCTTCGCCCAGTGCACCTTCGCCCGGGCAAAAGCCCTGCGCGCACCCTCGATGCAGACGGACCGCTTTATGACTTCGAGCCGTGGGCAGGCATTCACAAGCCGTCTCACCAGACCGAAGTAGCCATCAGGTAGGGGCTCGCCAGGCCACATCCGGACTATAAGACCCTTCATGGCCTGTTCGGCCGCCTTGTGGAGCTCGACCAGTTGCTTCAGCTGGTCGCTCAAGGGCATTGGGTGTTCGGTCCCAGTATACTGAGACCAGAACAACTTCTCCGTCCAGCTCCCCTCCTCATCCTGGTAGAACTCCGCGGCGTCCGACACACTGTAGGGAAGATCTGCGAGCGCTCCTGGAGAGCTCCGAACTCAGGTAAGTAAAAGGAAAGTTTACTTCACATGCTTTCTTTGCATAATGAATGCCTTACCCGCTGCTATCTTCTTAACCGCCTCAATTTCCTGGAGAGCCTTTTGGGCTTCGGCCTTGGCATGTTGTGCGCTTTCGAGGGCCTTCGCAAGCTCGGACTCTTGCGTCTTAGAGTCGAGCTCCAAGGACTCGTGTTTTTTGGCGAGATCCTGGAGCTCTTGCTGCACCTCGCCAACTCGGGCCCCTTGTTTCTCGCGCTCGGTGTGCTCCTTGGCCGCTTTGTCTTCGGCCTTCGATAGCACCTTCTTCAGGGCCGCCACTTCGGTCGTGGCCCCTAGCAAAATTCATGATGATTTTATTATCTTAAAACCAAAATTTTCAATATACAGACGGGGTATCGCTTACCTTTGTTCTCTTCGAGCTGCCTCTTGGTAAGGCCGAGCTCTTCCTTGGACCGCTCAAGGTCCTGCTTCAGTGCAGCGACCTCCGCAGTACGTGCGGCAACGGCTAGCACTGAAGCCTGCATATGCACATAGACATATTCCGATTAGACTCCTGCGGTTATTATTTGATCCTCTATTCGGCCTTTATTCACGAACGCCAAAGGGGCTACTGTCTATGCTGTAACATTTTCTTATAATTTTATTACTTACCTCAAAGCCTGTTAGGAGGCTGGCACAGGCTTCAGTCAGTCCGCTTTTGGCGGACTGAACCTTCTCGATCACCGCACTCATGATAGTGCGGTGCTCTTCGTCGATGGAAGCATCGTGAAGCGCTTCCAGCAAGTTGTCTGATGCCACTGGATGGACAGAGGCCGTCGGCACAGGCGGCTTGCCCCTCTTAGCGAGGGGTCGCCTGACAGAGTCCGGAACCACTGGAGATTCCGGCACAGTATTCGGCTGGGGGCCGAATTTGCTGCCCCCACCATCAGAGCCCATGGGAGTCTTGCTCCCCTTACATCCAGTGTCCAGAATGTCGCCTTGGGGCGCCTCCAGGACTACCTCCCCTTGGTTCGGTGCCCTTTGAGACAACACCTCGACTTTGTCCGTAGGGCGAGAGGAGGAGGCGGTCGGAAGTGAATCGCTATTCAGGTCCGACGGGCCCAAAGAATCATCCGACGAAGATACGTCGATGTGGGCTCGGGAGGGGCTGCATAATCACGCGCAACGTGATAAGAAACAGTGCAATAAGACGTACCACGAATTATTATGGTATTCGGATACTTACGACTTCGCCAGGGGCTTGTCCCTGGGCAACCACTCGTCGTCGCTATAGGCGGCCGTCGTGGAGCAGTCCGGGAGGAGGGTCCTTCCCTTCTTGGACCCTTCGGCCTCCCCGGATGGGCGGCCTTCCTTTTCTTGTCTCCCCCGGCAGGTGGGGGGGGGGAACTTTCCTCTTCCTCCTCCTCGTTTTCGTGGGAGGAGTGCGCCTCGGTGTTTTTGGACGATGAGTCCGATATAACCTTGCGCCGGAGACCCTTGCAGGTCCCCGTGGCCTTCTTCTTGGCTTTCTTCGCCGGCACCTCGTAAGGCGTCAGAACCAGCATCTCCGTTAGGAGAGCGTCTGCTGGATCTTCGGGCAGGGGGGCTGGACAATCAATCTGCTCCGCTGTCTCTACCCAGTCCTGTTAAAATGGCGTGGAGGCTTAGATCACGCACGTGGTTATACTGGGGAAAATAACATCTTATGAGATGTAGAAGACTTACCAGATTGGCGGGGTGCTTTGCGCAGAGCCCGCGGTCCTCAGTAAGGGGAGGAGGTACCTCGGCACCCTTGAACAGCACCTTCCAGACATCCTTGTGCATCATGTTGAAGAGCTCTCGCAACGTCTGGTGCTCGGCCGGGTCGAACTCCCACAAATTGAATGCCCGTCTTTGACACGGGAGGATCCGGCGGAAGAGCATGACTTGGACCACGTTGACGAGCTTGATTTTCTTGCTCATCATGTTTTTGACGCAAGTCTGGAGTCCGGTCAGCTCCACCGAGGAACCGCAGGATAGGCCCTTCTCTTTCCAGGAGGTGAGCCATGTGGGAATTCCGGATCGAAATTCGGGGGCCGCCACCCAGTTGGTGTCGCGCGGCTTGGTGATGTAGAACCACCCCGATTGCCACCCCTTTATGGTCTCCACATAGGAGCCTTCGATCCAGGTGACGTTGGGCATTTTGCCCACCATGGTGCTTCCGCACTCTGCTTGCTGGCTGACCACCACCTTCGGCTTAACGTTGAAGGTCTTCAGCCACAGGCCGAAGTGGGGCTTGATGCGGAGGAAGGCCTCACACATGACGATGAACACCGAGATATTGAGGATGAAATTGGGGGCCAGATCGTGAAAGTCCAGCCCGTAGTAGAACATGAGCCCGCGGACAAACGGGTGGAGAGGAAATCCCAATCCGCGGACGAAGTGGGTAAGAAAAACCACCCTCTCATGGGGTTCTGGAGTAGGGACGATTTGCCCCGCGTCTGGCAACCGGTGTGCGATATCCGCGGCCATATATTCGGCTCTCCGTAGCTTTGTGATGTCCTCCTCCATAACGGAGGACACCACCCACTTGCCTCCCGCTCCGGACATGCTTGGAGTGGTTTGAGGAGAAAATGCAAACTTGGGTGCTGGAGCTTGAGTGCGCAAGAATGGATGAGCAAGGAGGAATAAGGCGTGGGTGAAAAGGAAGAATCCTTGTCCCTTTATAAAGGCGGAAGACACTATACGCCTCCCCACCTGCCTGGTAAAACTCGCTTATTCCCCAAGCGCCATAATTGATGGTTCGGTTGGGTTACCCACGCCCGTATTGATGAGAATCCCGTGATAAGGGGACACGATCTCTGCTTCGACAAGACGTGCTAAGGAAACCGCCTCGCAATGTGTGCAGTCGCTGGTTGAGAAAAACGGTTCGAATAATGACCAGGCCGTGGTGTGATGTCACGTTATGAAAAGTTGTCAGCAGATTAGATTTGGGGAAATATTATTCTCTCTATGGTGGTATGTGGAATTTTTTTTGCAGAGCCGGACACTATCCTTGTGTTCAAAATCTTCTATGGAGTATTCGGAGGAGAAACCCGCCTTGCAAAGCCGAAGACAATCTGCGCACCGGACTCATCGTCATTGAAGCCTGGTTCAGGGGCTACTGAGGGAGTCCTGGATTAGGGGGTCCTCGGACAGTCGGACTATATCCTTTAGCCGGACTGTTGGACTATGAAGATACAAGATTGAAGACTTCGTCCCGTGTCCGGATGGGACTCTCCTTTGCGTGGAAGGCAAGCCTGGCAATACAGATATGTGGATCTTCTCCCTTGTAACCTACTCTGTGTAACCCTAGCCCCCTCCGGTGTCTATATAAACCGGAGGGTTTAGTCCGTAGGACAACAACAATCATACCATAAGCTAGCTTCTAGGGTTTAGCCTCTTCGATCTCATGGTAGATCAACTCTTGTAATACTCATATCATCAAGATCAATCAAGCAGGAAGTAGGGTATTACTTCCATTGAGAGGGCCCGAACCTGGGTAAACATCATGTCCCCCGCCTCCTGTTACCATCCACCGTAGACGCACAGTTCGGGACCCCCTACCCGAGATCCGCCGGTTTTGACACCGACAGGGGGGAGGGGGCAGAGACCTAACTATATAGAGATAGATCGACTAGTATATGTGTGGAGAAGGACAGAGACCTAGATATGTATTGAGGGAGATCGATCGGCATCCATGCATATGTGTAGCAGAGGAATAAGGTTGGGAGAAAGACAATGGTAGAGTGTGGGAGGGTTGGTGGTGGAGTTGCTTCTCACAAATGGTGGGAGAGTCTTGCTAGACAAACGGAGAGTACGAGTGCAATATCAATAAGAGAGGGCCGGGGATGTCTGCCGGTCTACGCACGTGCGTGTGAGAGATGTGTCGGGAGGTATGCAAGGATGATGAGGGGGGACGATGTGGTTGTGGTAAGCAGATGTAACTACATAGGAAGATCAACCGTCGTGTGTCTGAGAAAGGGAGAGACATAATAGTGAGGTAAGTCTGTCGGTGCGTGGGAAAAAATAAGTATAGTCGACCTAGCTATATGTAGGGAGATCGGTACGTATACATGCATGCATGTGTTAGAAGCAAATAAGGCCCAGAGAGACGGACATGAGGAGAGGGGGGCGGCTAGGAAGTGGTGTGAGAGGCCTACTATGTCGAGGGGGGAGGAGTGTGTGAGTATGAGATCAATGAAAAGAGGGGCGGGAGTGTGCACCTGCGTGGAACCGTATTCGACATAGGGGGGCATGGACGGTGACAAGAGAAGAGGGGAAGTGTGTGTTTGTGGTAGGCACACTTAGCTAGAGAGGTATATCGACCGGTGTGTGCCGGAAAGAAGGAGCCGGGGGGCCTACACACACCATGGATGAACGACCTAAAGAGAAATAATGAATGTGCGGGATGGAGGGGACGGTGAGGGAGGGTGAGAGGGGGGCGGGCGTGTGAATGCACGATAGAAAGTTAGCGCTAGCTAGCTACAAAGAGAAGAGGATCATGACGGTGTAAAAGACGAACAGAGATCATAATTCATTATAAAAAGTGGATACGGATATTTGAAGAAGATATCATAATGTAGAACATTGATTATAATTTGGGATAATGTGTGGCTTTTGCAGCTCAGGGCTAAATACTTGTATTAATGTAGGGGGTGGGACACTATACTTTGTGTGATGAACACGGTGTACGTATGGAACATGGTTTAGATTAGATTATGAATATCTAGTTAGTACATCAAATGTACTATTATTTGGAATCAACATCAAGTGTATTAAAAAAATTGAACTCGAGTTCATATAGTACACATAGTTCATATCTATCTCTATAGTAATCATGTGGTGTGTTGTTAAGGTAATACACGAATGATGGTTGAAGTTGGCAACAATCATGATTGTAGATTCTTATTCAAATAGAGGAACGGATTCAAATTTAGTTTGAATTGCAGCGGTAGTATAGACATTTGGAATGCACAAAAATATTAGTATGAGTAGGTTACATGCATTATACAACCAGGGAAAAATTTAATTGGACATAACATGGATTCATAGCTTTGAATAACATTTGTATAGTAAAGCGGGACAAGACTCTCTCTTTGTGTGGTGTGAATAGTTCAATTTTTTGTTTTTTTCGTTGACGGAAGTGCGAATTGATTTGGTACGTACAAGTAAAATATTACAGGTTAGGCTTGTCCCCAAAATTCAACAGGGCCATGTTATATCCCAAAAATTTAGATATCATGCTCCCAAAACTCGCGCCTTGCTATCCCGAAATTAAAATGCGCGTGAAAAGTCCCTCTAGCTGCCAAATCCCAACACGCGAAATCCCCCTTCTAACCCCGAGCCGAAAGAGCCGCTAGTTCAAATCGGTGGGGGTACTTTTGTAACACACCCTACATTTTGGACAAGCGCGTCCCTAAGTCATGGTTCCCCCTCCCATCGCCTCCTTTTCGCCATTCGAAATCCCAGGCCACCATAACCTCTCTGCTCCAGCCGCGAAACCCCACCCTTCTCCGTCCGCCACCTCACCGCTGCCCAGTCGGAGCCTCTTCCCCGACGACGTCGTCCACCGCAATAGCTTGACGTCCCTCATCCACCTCCCCGGATGAGAATCCGTCGTCCATCTCATCATCCCGCTGGTTCAGTCGCCCCGTCCTCCACCTCCAAGGAGCTACTCCGATGATCGCCTCGTCTATCACGACTACTCCATCCCCACAACGTCGCCTTAATGAGCTCCATTGGAACCGCAACATCCTCACTGACTCCTCAGATGAAGCCGAGGCCTACTCGATGCCACCAAAGAGGTTGTACACTCATTGCATTACACCTTCTCCTTAACTCGACCTCCCGGGGCCGACCATGCTCCATCCCGCACCCCCATGGTGTGGCTACCTCGAAGCCGGCGTCGCGGGCAACATCTCCACGGTGGCTCTCCCCCAGTGCGAGGCCCCTTCGGCGGCGGCGTCCATACCAGCTAGATCTACTGCTGCTGCTCCGGCTCTTGCTCACGCTGCTGCTGCTGCTCTCCCCCTTGCTCGTGCTACTGCTCTGCTCTGATTTAGCTACACTTCAGTCGATTGAATCGACTTTTGGGTCAGTCGATTTTTAGGGGGTGGGGGGGGGCTCGCCGGAGTTAAGGAAGAACCACCCGCAGTGGGGAGGGGGCTCACCGGAGAGCTACCCCACTATTTATATTTGGGTTCAGGGTGGGGGCGGTGGTCGCCGACGGTGGGGGGCGCGGTGGGGGGCGCGGTGGTGGGGCGATGGCGCGGGGATCGCCGGAGAAAAAGCTCGGCGCCGGGGGCCTAGAGGGCTGGACGGTGCGGCGGTGGACTGGCGGTGGGGAGTGGTTTCGGGGCGGCGAGGCGGCGCGGAGCACCACTGCCCGCGGGTGGTGGGGGCTGGCAGTTAGGCCGGTGGTGGCTGGCGGCTTAGGGGGTGGAGGTTGAAGATGAACTGCGGGCCCTCCCTAAACTACATGTGAAGTGCCTCTCTGCTACCATTGCGTTTAGTTTCGACAGTAACATTTAGATTCCATAGTAAATTTCAGTTTCGACAGTTAAGTTCAGAGTCAACCGTTTTTACCTCATATGTTGTAGTCAGGTGTTTTTGGTGATGTACATTTTACATCTATCACTTTTTGGTAATGTATTTTACATCACCTATTGGAGATACTACTAGAATCCCACTTGAGATTAACGATGTCTATCTTGTACTGCTTCGGCCTCGACGTCTTACGGCTCGCCGGAGCTGCTTCAACGATGGAACCATCCATCACAACAGAGCAGTGCCCTGGACACCATCTACAGATTCCTCAGATCTTCCTCCACACCTCCGACAGCCACCTCTGCCTCAACTTCTTCAGCTACTGTAGGATCGGAAGTATGTCTAGAGGGGGGGGGGGTGATTAGACTACCTGACCAAATAAAAGCTACGCCTTTTCCCAATTTTAGTTCTTGGCAGATTTTAGCTATTTTAGGATAAGTCAAGCAATCATCACACAATTCAAGCAAGCATGCAAAGAGTATATAGGCAGCGGAAAGTAAAGCATGCAACTTGCAAGAGTGTAAAGGGAAGGGTTTGGAGAATTCAAACGCTATTGGAGACACGGATGTTTTTCCCGTGGTTCGGATAGGTGGTGCTATCCTACATCCACGTTAGTGGAGACTTCAACCCATGAAGGGTAACGGTTGCGCGAGTCCACGGAGGGCTCCACCCACGAAGGGTCCACGAAGAAGCAACCTTGTCTATCCCACCATGGCCATCGCCCACGAAGGACTTGCCTCACTAGCGGTAGATCTTCACAAAGTAGGCGATCTCCTTGCCCTTACAAACTCCTTGGTTCAACTCCACAATCTTGTCGGAGGCTCCCAAGTGACACCTAGCCAATCTAGGAGACACCACTCTCCAAGAAGTAACAAATGGTGTGTTGATGATGAACTCCTTGCTCTTGTGCTTCAAATGATTGTCTCCCCAACACTCAACTCTCTCTCACAGGATTTGGATTTGGTGGAAAGAAGATTTGAGTGGAAAGCAACTTGGGAAAGGCTAGAGATCAAGATTCATATGGTAGGAATGGAATATCTTGGTCTCAACACATGAGTAGGTGGTTCTCTCTCAGAACATATGAATTGGAAGTGTAGGTGTGTTCTGATGGCTCTCTCCACGAATGAAGAGGAGGTGGAGGGGTATATATATCCTCCACTTAAAATCCAACCGTTACACACAATCTACCAATCTCGGTGGGACCGAATCAACAAACTCGGTCGGACCGAAATGGTAAACCTAGTGACCGTTAGAGATTTTTGGTGGGACTGACATGCATCTCGGTAGGACCGATATGGTTAGGGTTTGGGCATAACGTAATCTCGGTGAGACCGATTACACAAACTCGGTGAGACCGATTTGGTAATTAGCTAACCAGAGATTTGGTCAGGCAAACTTGGTGGGACCGATTTGCTCTTTCAGTGAGACCGAAAAGTTACAAAAGGGAAACAGAGAGTTTGCATTGCAATCTCGGTGGGACCGATCTGCTCTTTCGGTGAGACCGAAAAGTTACGAAAAGGAAACAGAGAGGTTGCAATGCCATCTCGGTAAGACCGAGATCCCTATCAGTGAAACCGATTTGCTAGGGTTTGGCAGTGGCTTATGACATATGAAAAACTCGGTGGCGCCGGATAGAAAGAATCGGTAGGACCGAGTTTGGCTTAGGGTTTAGGTCAAATGTGGATATGGGAAAGTAGTTGAGGATTTTGGAGCATATCATTAAGCACATAAGGCAAAGAGCTCATTAAGCAACACCTCATCCCTCCTTGATAGTATTGGCTTTTCCGATAGACTCAATGTGATCTTGGATCACTAAAATATAAAATGAAGAGTCTTGAGCTTTTGAGCTTGAGCCAATCCTTTGTCCTTAGCATTTTGAGGGTTCCACTTTCACCATCCATGCCATGCCAATCATTGAGCTTTCCTGAAATAATTGTCTTGGAATTGCATTAGCTCAATGAGCTATATGTTGTTATAAATTACCAAAACCACCTAGGGATAGTTGCACTTTCAGCTACCAACTCAATGATGCTGAGGTCGACACGGCTATGGCAAAGAGGTTGTACACTTGTCGCATCACTTATTACTCTACATTCATGTCGATCCATTAGGGCTATTTTGGTTCAAAGGAAAAACATAGCAATAGGAAATTTTCTTACGGCACTCTAATATTCAATTATTCATGCATTTTGTTGTAAAGAATGGAGCAAAACACCCACCTGGACCTACTTTTCAAAATCCTATGCATGAAAACAAGACCAAGTGCATTAGTGGCAGAATAACATTCTAACTGTACACGCTTTCATATGGTTTCACTTGAATTTGGCCATGTTTCTTTCCATTCCTCTGCTCTTCCAATTCCTGTGAACCAAACACCCAAGTTGAAAGAAATCCTGTGTTTACAAATGCTCTATTTTTCCATGTGCATTCCTATCATATTCCGGTGTTTTTCCTATCCCTGCGTTTTTAGAATCCTGCAAGCCAAAGGAGCCCTTACAGAATTACTTCAGTTACATGTAGGTGTCTAAGAGAACTTTGTGTGGTTTGTCCTGCTCTGCCGTGACGTCGTCCACCTCACTTGAGCTGCTCCATCGAGAAAATCATCTACCAAACAAGACATCACGACTCCTGACCGTCTTTCTTCACCTCAGATCTCATTCCCTGCCGTCGGCACCCATCGCAACTGCATCACCATCATCGACTTAGCAGATGAACCTAAGGAGTACACGCGTCCACAAGTGAGGTTGCACTCTTTTGTTTCTGCTTATGTTATGCATTTCTTAATATTACTTGCTACTTTATCATCTAGTTCACCTCTTAGACTCCAAGTCAGGTCCAAATTAATGTTCAAACCTGAGTTTTAAAATTACTTGTGAGGCACATATCGAGGCAGCTATGAATAGTATCTGTGTCTATTATCTGGTTCACCTATGGTATGCCTATGTTGTTCATCTTGGGTGGGAAACAAATAGTAAAGCAATCATCATCTGTCTTTTTATTAAATTAAAGCTATCATCAGCCTGCTATCATTATTTTTGGATCCATCCACTGGTTGTTACCATCACTCTAGATTTCTACATGCTCTCCTTACATAATCTCACTATATTTTTTCGTATGCATGTCAGATATTGTACATAGTCATGCCGAACATGTAGAGAAAAAGAAAAGAGTTTTGCGCGGCAATACAATGTCATGCAGACATCGCACCATGGTGGGTTTAATGGCAAACCCTCCCCCACTCCAGATTGTAATCCAGAGGAAGATATCTGTTCTAAGGCAGATTCAGACGCAACTGACCACTCCTATTTACCCCCAAGGTGTTTGCTCTAACTTGGCATGATGATGTTGGTCATATCATGCATATGTTGCCTTGCAGTGCCTACTTTCGACATCATATATGTCATCTGCTTAGTTTAGACATGTTCTGTAATGCCACCTGTTTAGTTTCTATATCATATATGGGAATTATGCAGTCTCATATCTTTTAGCCAGCCATAATATATGTGAAATATGCAATGCCATCCTGTTTAACCAGGCATCATATATTTGAATGATATCTTGCCCATCCTTTTCTTCATTACATTTCCATTTCTCGAAAATGTTTGTACATTAAACTTCTCTTCCTGTGAATCAGCCATTTGAGTGGGTAATGGAAAAATCTGGAGTGAAAACAAGGTCTTCAGAGCAGACAATGCTACTTGTCAAAGCAGATCTCTTGTTGGGTCCCGATAGCTCCTAAGAGATGGATTCAGGGACAGATGACCAGTCCTATTCCCCCATCGAGGTGTATGCTCTAACTTGGCACGGTTATACTGCTCATATAATGTATATGGTGTCTTGCATTGCATAGTTTAGACATCATATACACAATATTCAACACCATGTTCTTAGTGCAGACATCATATATGAGAATGCCCTCTACTTAGCATATAAATCACATATGCGAATTAAATCATGCGATCCTGATTACTTATATAACATGTATGTGAATTATGTTGTGCGAACCTGTTTACTAAAGACATCATATAATTATCTCATGCCATCTTGTTTAGTTAGTCACCATATCTTTGAATTATGTCATGCTATATGTGAAATTATGTCATGTCATCCTTTTTAGTTAAACAATATACATGTCAACTATTTAATGCCCTCTTTTTTCCACACATATTACATCTGTCTCTCATACAATGTCTATCCATTCAACTATGTTTCCTATTTATCAGCCATTTGAATTGGAGTTGGTGATGGTAGTATCTAGCAGAGTAAAAACACGGTCTTCAAATAAAACAGTGCTACCTCCTGGTGGAGATAGCACCCCGGTTGTACATGCAAGGGAACCAGCCCTACCACACATATCCCAGACTCTCCCAGATTGTACCCCTGCTGTGATGGACAGAGAACCACCTTCACCCAATCTAACCCCAACCCCAATAGATAGTAACCCAGTTCCTGTTGACACAGCACCATCTCCACCATAGAGCTACCAAACAAGAGCAGTTAGTAAGGCAGCTCCAGTGCCCAAAGTGCCAGTACTACCATGGTGAACCCCAACTGCACCAGTTAGTACGCCTATTCCTGTGGAGGAAGCACAACCAACCAGCCGTAGATTAGCATCTATCGCATTTGATGTTGTTAAATCCTATGTGCGTATCTTCCCATCATGGAAATATTATACTAAAGATGAAGGAAAATGCCAGTTGCAGGTGTTTGTCCAGGAGTTATGTGTAAGTAATGTTATTCATGGCAATTAGTTTGCTTTGTCCCATACATTCTACCTCCATGATGGTTATAATACAACAAATTTTCCCATTTTTCTCTATACAGAAGGACCAATTTGGAAACTCAGGATGAGGTAACCTGTGCTAATACCTCTGCTATCTTCAAGAATGCTTGGTGGCAGTATCGGAATTACCTGAAGAAAACACACTTCACTGGCAAAGAAACTCATCAAATTCCCTTACGTTCTCTTGAGACACATTTACTGGACGATGACAGGGAACGCCTTGTTCTGTACTGGTCCTGAACCAAGAATGTGGTAAGGTCTATGAGCTCATTTTCTATTTTAAGTACTATACTCTTGTGTCTTATTATACTCTGTTCATGTAGAACAAGTGCTTAAACCTAAAGAACAACTGTTCTCATTTAAGATTCCATTGCTATTGTGCATACTGCTTTGCTCTTGTACCACTGTATTTACTCATACAAACTTATTTTTAAATTGAAGGATCCAATCGAAACTCCAATGGCACAACAGGTATGTTTACGCATGTTTCTTTAACATGTTTGCTCTTATAAATAGCTCTGTTGATTTCAATTTAAATTGTGTATACAGTTGACTTCTCATATCATGCACATTACTAGAATCACAACAGAGCCAATAGTGTTGTTGTACATGTAGACCCGTGGTACCCATCTAAAATCTTGCTGTGCCGTGTAGTTTACCATGCTTTGTATTCTTTCAGTGCTGCTTTGTCTTGAACTGATATGATTTGAATCATGTCTCTATTTTGATTTGGCAAGACAACGCAGTGACCATAGGACATAGATATATGTTCGTTTGATGCTTTTATTATGTCCTACTTGGCAATAGAAGACTTGCTAGTTTAATCTTGTCCACCTTACTAATGAACTGGTTCACCGAAATGAGTTTCATATACTAGTACATGCTAAACCTATTATGTGTCTGCTTGTTTATTATTTTAGAATGCTGACAAAATATTGGGGAAGAGTGCCTTATTAAGCAATGGTAAAGGAAGTAATGCAGATAAGGTTTAGGATAGTGAGACATCCTTATTGGTCTCCAACAAAAGCTGATAAAACAGCTAAGGAAAACTATCTTGAAGACAGTGAGATAACCCCAAAGTCCTATCTTAGTTTAGTGTTCGCGTTACTGGCCACTACCGCTTGCACAAGCTATTCAAACTCACTGTCTAAATCAGTTCGGTTTCTTGAGTCTCAACTACAAGCTGAAAGACATTGATCAGATGTGCTGCGACAAGAAGCAGAAGGACCGCGGAAGTCCCTGGAGCATTCAGATGCATACTTTCTGGCGCAACAACAACCGTTGGAGGATTATAGCGCCAAGCAAGACAAAGCTATTAAGATTGCTAAGCTTATTGCCAGCATGGTGGATACCCAGGATAACATTTCTTGAGCTCTTCTGAAGTTGTTTCAGTTATGGACTTGTTTTGCTACCGCGTTTATTTGCACTGGTGGCCAATTTAGACAGCCAGTGTATGTAATATGCTGTTTTGTTCCCTATATTTGCACTGGTGGCGAACTTTGATGCCCAGTGGATGTAATATGTGTAATAGCCGTAATAGCCTAACATTAGTTGCTTGCTTATTTATTTCCTTATTGTCTTGTTTAGTTGTTTGCTAGTAGTCACTGTAGTTATTTTTTTGCATTTTTCTAGTGGCCACAATAACCTATTTTTATAACTAGGCCACAATAACCATGGCAACACACGGACTATTTCACAAGAGAACCAAACACATCAAGAGACGCTTCAATTCCATCTGCGATCAAGTCAAGGAGGGAGACATAGAGATTTGCAAGATACACACGGATCTGAATGTTGCCGACCCGCTGACTAAGCCTCTCTCACGAGAAAAACATGATCAACACCAAGACTCCATGGGTGTTAGAATAATTACTATGTAATCTAGATTATTGACTCTAGTGCAAGTGGGAGACAAAAGGAAATATGCCCTAGAGGCAATAATAAAGTTGTTTTTCATATTTTCTTATATCATATTAAATGTTTATTATTCGTGCTAGAATTGTATTAACTGGAAACTTAGTACATGTGTGAATATATAGACAAACAGAGTGTCCCTAGTATGCCTCTACTAGACTAGCTTGTTAATCAAAGATTGTTAAGTTTCCTGACCATAGAGATGTGTTGTCATTTTATGAACGGGATCACATCATTAGAGAATGATGTGATGGACAAGACCCATCCATTAGCTTAGCATAAATGATCGTTTAGTTTTATTGCTATTGCTTTCTTCATGACTTATACATGTTCCTCTGACTATGAGATTATGCAACTCCCGTATACCGGAGGAACACCTTGTGTGCTATCAAACGTCACAACATAACTGGGTGATTATAAAGATGCTCTATAGGTGTCTCCGATGGTGTTTGTTGAGTTGGCATAGATTGATATTAGGATTTGTCACTCCGTGTATCGGAGAGGTATTTCTGGGCCCTCTCGGTAATGCACATCACTATGAGCCTTGCAAGCAATGTGTCTAATGAGTTAGTCACGGGATGACGCATTACGGAATGCGTAAAGAGACTTTCCAGTAATGAGATTGAACTAGGTATGGTGATACCGACGATCGCATCTCGGGCAAGTAACATGCCGATGACAAAGGGAACAGCGTATGTTGTTATGCGGTTTGACCGATAAAGATCTTCGTAGAATATGTAGGAGCCAATATGGGCATCCAGGTTCCACTATTGGTTATTGACTGGAGATGTGTCTCGGTCATGTCTACATAGTTCTCGAACCCGGAGGGTCCGCACGCTTAACGTTCGATGACAATTTGTATTATGAGTTATGTGATTTGATGACCGAAGTTTGTTCAGAGTCCTGGATAAGATCACAGACATGATGAGGAGTCTTGAAATGGTCAAGATGTGAATATTCATACATTGGAAGGTTATATTCAGACACCAGAATGGTTTCGGGAAGTATCAGATAAGTTTCGGAGTACCAGGGGTTACCGAACCCCCCGGGAAGTTAATGGGCCACACATGGGCCTTTGTGGAGGAGAGAGGGCAGGCCAGGGAGGTGGCGCACGCCCCCCCCTTGCCAATCTGAATGGGACAAGGGGTGGGTGGCGGTGCCCCCTTTCCCTCTCCTACTCCTCCTCTCTTTCCCCCTTTGCTATTCCGAAAAAGGAAAAAGGAGAGGGGAATCATACTTGGACTAGGGAGTTGATAATCCCCAAGTGCAGGGAATCATCGTAGCAATTCCCAAAGGTGGAAGTGATAAGTATGGAGTGTCGAACCCACAAGGAGCTAAAGGTAAGATCAATATTCTCTCAAGTCCTATCTGTCACTGATACAAGTCTACGTACACCGGACGTTTGCTTCCGACTAGAAACAAGAAATAAAACTATGTCGTGGGTGTGAAGAGGATAACTTTGCATGGTATCAGAGAGCTAAAATATAAAAGTAGGTGATGTTATCATAAAGTTAGAATGTATTACTAAATATTATAAATAATGAGTGTGGAATAATGATGGGTCGGTGTGCGGAATTATCCTAGGCAATCGTTAACAAGACCGGTAGTCATCATTGCAATTTCATATGAGGGAGAGGCATAAGCTGTAGGAGATATACCCTAGAGGCAATAATAAATGATATTATCTCCAAGTTCATAATTATGTTTATGTTCCATGCTATAACTTCTATGGTTCTCGAGTCTGCAGTAACACGAGGCTCGGAGGAAGACTCATATGCACGTGTCGAATAATAAACGGTAAGAAGTATTCTTAGTCTGGCCTCTAAGACTAGCTCAAGTGTTGCATGTGAAGGAAATATGCCCTAGAGGCAATAATAAAGTTATTATTTATTTCCTTATTTCATGATAAATGTTTATTATTCATGCTAGAATTGTATCAACCGGAAACATGATACATGTGTGAATACATAGACAAACAGAGTGTCACTAGTATGCCTCTACTTGACTAGCTCGTTGATCAAATATGGTTATGTTTCCTAGCCATAGACATGAGTTGTCATTTGATTAACGGGATCACATCATTAGGAGAATGATGTGATTGACATGACCCATTCCATTAGCTTAGCACCCGATCGTTTAGTATGTTGCTATTGCTTTCTTCATGACTTATACATGTTCCTATGACTATGAGATTATGCAACTCCCGTTTGCCGGAGGAACACTTTGTGTGCTACCAAACGTCACAACGTAACTGGGTGATTATAAAGGAGCTCTACAGGTGTCTCCAAAGGTAGATGTTGGGTTGGCGTATTTCGAGATTAGGATTTGTCACTCCGATTGTCGGAGAGGTATCTCTGGGCCCTCTCGGTAATGCACATCACTTAAGACTTGCAAGCATTGCAACTAATGAGTTAGTTGCAAGATGATGTATTACGGAACGAGTAAAGAGACTTGCCGATAACGAGATTGAACTAGGTATTGGATACCGACGATCGAATCTCGGGCAGGTAACATACCGATGAAAAAGGGAACAACGTATGTTGTTATGCGGTCTGACCGATAAAGATCTTCGTAGAATGTGTAGGAGCCAATATGGGCATCCAGGTCCCGCTGTTGGTTATTGACCAGAGATTTGTCTCAGTCATGTCTACACTGTTCTCGAACCGTAGGGTCCGCACGCTTAAGGTTACAATGACAGTTATTATGAGTTTATGCATTTTGATGTACCGAAGTTAGTTCGGAGTCCTGGATGAGATCACGGACATGACGAGGAGTCTCGAAATAGTCGAGACGTAAAGATTGTTATATTGGACGACTATATTCGGACATCGGAATGGTTCCGAGTGGTTTCGGAGAAAACCGGAGTGCCGGAGGGTTACCGGAACCCCCCGGGAGAAGTATTGGGCCACATGGGCCTTAGTGGAGAGAGAGAGGGGCGGCCAGGGTGGGACGCGCGCCCCCTCCCCCTCTGGTCCGAATTGGACTAGGAGAGGGGGGCGGCGCCCCCCTTTCCCTCTCCCTCTCCCCCTTCCTTTCCCCCTCCTAGTAGGAGTAGGAAAGAGGGGAGTCCTACTCCTACTAGGAGGAGGACTCCTCCTCCTGGCGCGCGCCACAAGGGCCGGCCGGCCTCCCCCCTTGCTCCTTTATATACGGGGGCAGGGGGGGCACCCTAGAACACACAAGTTGATCTTCGTGATCGTTCCTTAGCCGTGTGCGGTGCCCCCCTCCACCATATTCCACCTCGGTCATATTGTTGCAGTGCTTAGGCGAAGCCCTGCGTCGGTAGTACATCAAGATCGTCACCATGCCGTCGTGCTGACGGAACTCGTCCCCGAAGCTTTGCTAGATCAGAGCCCGGGGAACGTCATCGAGCTGTACGTGTGTTAAGAACTCGGAGGCGCTGGAGTAACTGCGCTTGGATCGGTCGGATCGGGAAGACGTACGACTACTTCCTCTACGTTGCGTCAACGCTTCCGCTTCGGTCTACGAGGGTACGTAGACAACACTCTCCCCTCTCGTTGCTATGCATCACCATGATCTTGCGTGTGCGTAGGAATTTTTTTGAAATTACTACGTTCCCCAACAGTGGCATCCGAGCCTAGGTTTTTATGGTTTGATGTTTTGCACGAGTAGAACACAAGTGAGTTGTGGACGATACAAGTCATACTGCCTACCAGCATGTCATACTTTGGTTCGGCGGTATTGTTGGATGAAGCAGCCCGGACCGACTTTACGCGTACGCTTACGCGAGACTGGTTCTACCGCCGTGCTTTGCACACAGGTGGCTGGCGGGTGTCAGTTTCTCCAACTTTAGTTGAACCGAGTATGGCTACGCCCGGTCCTTGAGAAGGTTAAAACGGAGTCTATTTGACAAACTATCGTTGTGGTTTTGATGCGAAGGTGAGATTGGTTCTTGCTTCAGCCCGTAGCAGCCACGTAAAACTTGCAACAAACAAAGTAGAGGACGTCTAATTTGTTTTTGCAGGGCATGTTGTGATGTGATATGGTCAAGACATGATGCTAAATTTTATTGTATGAGATGATCATGTTTTGTAACCAAGTTATCGGTAACAGGCAGGAGCCGTATGGTTGTCGCTTTATTGTATGCAATGCAATCGCCCTGTAATGCTTTACTTTATCACTAAGCGGTAGCGATAGTCGTAGAAGCATAAGATTGGCGAGACGACAATGATGCTACGATGGAGATCAAGGTGTTGCGCCGGTGACGATGGTGATCATGAAGGTGCTTCAGAGATGGAGATCACAAGCACGAAGATGATGATGGCCATATCATATCACTTATATTGATTGCATGTGATGTTTATCTTTTTATGCATCTTATCTTGCTTTGATTGACGGTAGCATTATAAGATGATCTCTCACTAAATTATCAAGAAGTGTTCTCCCTAAGTATGCACCGTTGCCAAAGTTCGTCGTGCCCAGACACCACGTGATGATCGGGTGTGATAAGCTCTACGTCCATCTACAACGGGTGCAAGCCAGTTTTGCACACGCGGAATACTCGGGTTATACTTGACGAGCCTAGCATATGCAGATATGGCCTCAGAACACGGAGACCGAAAGGTCGAGCGTGAATCATATAGTAGATATGATCAACATAATGATGTTCACCATTGAAGACTAATCCATTTCATGTGATGATCGGTTATGGTTTAGTTGATTTGGATCACGTGATCACTTAGAAGATTAGAGGGATGTCTATCTAAGTGGGAGTTCTTAAGTAATACGATTAATTGAACTTTAATTTATCATGAACTTAGTCCTGGTAGTATTAGCATATCTATGTTGTAGATCAATAACTCGCGTTGTTGCTTTCATATGTTTATTTTAATATGTTCCTAGAGAAAATTGTGTTGAAAAATGTTAGTAGCAATGATACGGATTGGATCCGTGATCTGAGGTTTATCCTCATTGCTGCACAGAAGAATTATGTCCTTGATGCACCGCTAGGTGACAGGCCTATTGCAGGAGTAGGTGCATACGTTATGAACGTTTGGCTAGCTCAATATGACGACTACTTGATAGTTTAAGTGCACCATGCTTAACAGCTTAGAATCGGGACTTGAAAGACGTTTTGAACGTCATGGAGCATATGAGATGTTCCAGGAGTCGAAGTTAATATTTCAAGCAAATACCCGAGTTGAGAGATATGAAGTCTCCAACATGTTCTATAGCTAAAAGATGGAGGAGAATCGCTCAACTAGTGAGCATGTGCTCAGATTTTCTGGGTACTACAATCGCTTGAATCAAGTGGGAGTTAATCTTCCAGATAAAATAGTGATTGACAGAATTCTCTAGTCACCATCACCAAGTTAGTAGAACTTCGTGATGAACTATAATATGCAAGGGATAACGGAAACGATTCCCAAGCTCTTCGTGATGCTAAAATCAACGAAGGTAGAAATCAAGAAAAACATCAAGTGTTGATGGTTAAACAAGACCACTAGTTTCAAGTAAAGGGCAAAGGGAAGAAGGGGAACTTCAAGAAGAACGGCAAGCAAGTTGCTGCTCAAGTGAAGAAGCCCAAGTCTGGACCTAAGCCTGAGACTGAGTGCGTTTACTGCAAAGGGACTGGTCACTGGAAGCGGAACTGCCCCAAGTATTTGGCGGATAAGAAGGATGGCAAAGTGAACAAAGGTATATTTGATGTACAGATTATTGATGTGTATTTTACTAGTGTTCATAGCAACCCCTCGGTATTTCATACTGGTTCAGTTGCTAAGAGTAGTAACTCGAAACGGGAGTTGCATAATGAACAAAGACTAGTTAAGAGTGAAGTGACGATATGTGTTGGAAGTGGTTCCAAGATTGATATGATCATCATCGCACACTCCATATACTTTCGGGATTAGTGTTAAACCTAAATAAGTGTTATTTGGTGTTTGCGTTGAGCATGAATATGATTTGATCATGTTTATTGCGAAACGGTTGTTCATTTAAGTTAGAGAACAATTGTTGTTCTGTTTACATAAATAAGACCTTCTATGGTCATACACACCAACGAAAATGGTTTGTTGGATCTCGATCGCAGTAATACACATATTCATAATATTGAAAGCCAAAAGATGCAAAGTTAATAATGATAGTGCAACTTGTTTGTGGCACTGCCGTTTAGGTCATATTGGTGTAAAGTGCATGAAGAAACTCCATGCTGATGGATTTTTGGAATCACTTGATTATGAATCACTTGATGCTTGCGAACCATGTCTCTTGGGCAAGATGACTAAAACGGCGTTCTCCGGAACAATGGAGCAAGCAACAGATTTGTTGGAAATCATACATACTCATGTATGTGGTCCGATAAAGCTTGCAGTGGGTATCATTATTTTCTGACTTTCACAGATGATTTAAGAAGATACGAGTATATCTACTTAATGAACTGAAACATTTGAAAAGTTCAAAGAATTTCAGAGTGAAGTGGAAAATCATCGTGACAAGAAAATAAAGTTTCTACGATCTGATCATGGAAGAGAATATTTGAGTTACGAGTTTGGCCTTCAATTAAAACAATGTGGAATAGTTTCACAAAACTCATGCCACCTGGAACACCACATCATAATGGTGTGTCCGAACATCATAACCGCACTTTATTGGATATAGTGCAATCTATGATGTTTCTTACCGATTTACCACTATCGTTTTGGGATTATGCATTAAAGACAGCTGCATTCACGTTTAAAAGGGCACCATCTAAGTCCGTTGAGACGACACAATCTAAACTGTGGTTTGGCAAGAAACCAAAGTTGTCGTTTCTTAAAGTTTGGGGTTGCGATGCTTATAAGAAAAGTTTCATCATGATAAGCTAAAACCCAAATCGGAGAAATGTGTCTTCATAGGATACCCAAAGGAGACAGTTGGGTACACCTTCTATCACAGATCCGAAGGCAGGATACTCGTTGCTGAGAATGGATCCTTTCCAGAGAAGGAGTTTCTCTCGAAAGAAGTGAGTGGGAGGAAAGTAGAACTTGATAAGGTAATTGTACCTTCTCCCTTATTGGAAAGTAGTTCATCACAGAAATCTGTTCCTGTGACCACTACACCAATTAGTGAGGAAGCTAATGATGATGATCATGTAACTTCAGATCAAGTTACTACCGAATCTCGTAGGTAAGCCAGAGTGAGATCCGCACCAGAGTGGTACGGTAATCCTGTTCTGGAAGTCATGTTACTAGACCATGACGAACTTGCGAACTATGAGGAAGCGATGATGAGCCCAGATTCCACGAAATGGTTTGAGGCCATGAGATCTGAGATACGATCCATGTATAAAAACAAAGTATGGACTTTGATGGATTTGCCCGATGATCGGCAAGCCATAGAAAATAAATGGATCCTCAAGAGGAAGACGGACGCTGATAGTAGTGTTACTATCTACAAAGCTAGAATTGTCGCAAAAGGTTTTCGACAAGTTCAAGGTGTTGACTACGATGAGAGTTTCTCATTCGTATCTATGCTTAAGTCTGTCCGAATCATGTTAGAAATTGCCGCATTTTATGAAAATCTGGCAAATGGATAAAACAAAATTGCATTCCTTAATGGATTTATTAAAGAAGAGTTGTATATGATGCAACCAGAAGGTTTTGTCAATCCTAAAGGTGTTAACAGAATATGCAAGCTCCAGCGATCCATCTATGGACTGGTGCAAGCATCTCGGAGTTTGAATATACGCTTTGATAAGTTGATCAAAGCATATAGTTTTATACAGACTTGCGGTGAAGCCTGTATTTACAAGAAAGTGAGTGGGAGCACTACAACATTTCTGATAAGTATATGTATGACATATTGTTGATCGGAAATAATGAAGAATTATTCTGCAAAGCATAAAGGAGTGTTTGAAAGGATTTTTTTAAAGAAAGACCTCGGTAAAGCTACTTACATATTGAGTATCAAGATCTATAGAGATAGATCAAGACGCTTGATAAGTTTTTCAGTGAGTACATACCTTGACAAAATTTTGAAGTAATTCAAAAATGTAAGAGTCAAAGAAAGAGTTCTTGCTTGTGGTGCAAGGTGTGAAAATGAGTAAGACTCAAAACCCGACCACGGCAGAATATAGAAAGAGAATGAAAGTCATTCCCTGTGCCTTGGCCATAGGTTCTATAAAGTATGCCATGCTGTGTGCCAGATCTATTGTATACCCTACACTGATTTTGGCAAGGGAGTACAATAGTGATCTTGGAGTAGATCACTGGACAACGGTCAAAATTATCCTTTGTGAAATAAGGATATGTTTCTCGATTATGGAGGTGACAAAAAGGATCGTCGTAAAGGGTTATGTCGATGCAAGTTTTGACACCAATCTAGATGACTCTAAGTCTCAATCTAGATACATATTGAAAGTGGGAGCAATTAGCTAGAGTAGCTCCAAGCAGAGTATTGTTGCCATAGAAATTTGCAAAATACATATGGATCTGAATGTAGCAGACCCGTTGACTAAGATTCTCTCACAAGCAAAACATGATCACACCTTAGTACTCTTTGGGTGTTAATCACATAGCGATGTGAACTAGATTATTGACTCTAGTAAACCCTTTGGGTGTTGGTCACATGATGATGTGAACTATGGGTATTAATCACATGGTGATGTGAACTATCGCTGTTAAATCACATGCCGATGTGAACTAGATTATTGACTCTAGTGCAAGTGGGAGACTGAAGGAAATATGCCCTAGAGGCAATAATAAAGTTATTATTTATTTCCTTATTTCATGATAAATGTTTATTATTCATGCTAGAATTGTATCAACCGAAAACATGATACATGTGTGAATACATAGACAAACAGAGTGTCACTAGTATGCCTCTACTTGACTAGCTCGTTGATCAAAGATGGTTATGTTTCCTAGCCATAGACATGAGTTGTCATTTGATTAACGGGATCACATCATTAGGAGAATGATGTGATTGACATGACCCATTCCATTAGCTTAGCATCCGATCGTTTAGTATGTTGCTATTGCTTTCTTCATGACTTATACATGTTCCAATGACTATGAGATTATGCAACTCCCGTTTGTCGGAGGAACACTTTGTGTGCTACCAAACGTCACAACGTAACTGGGTGATTATAAAGGAGCTCTACAGGTGTCTCCAAAGGTAGATGTTGGGTTGGCGTATTTCGAGATTAGGATTTGTCACTCCGATTGTCGGAGAGGTATCTCTGGGCCCTCTCGGTAATGCACATCACTTAAGCCTTGCAAGCATTTCAACTAATGAGTTAGTTGCGAGATGATGTATTACGGAACGAGTAAAGAGACTTGCGGGTAACGAGATTGAACTAGGTATTGGATACCGACGATCGAATCTCGGGCAGGTAACATACCGATGACAAAGGGAACAACGTATGTTGTTATGCGGTCTGACCGATAAAGATCTTCGTAGAATGTGTAGGAGCCAATATGGGCATCCAGGTCCCGCTGTTGGTTATTGACCAGAGATTTGTCTCAGTCATGTCTACACTGTTCTCGAACCGTAGGGTCCGCACGCTTAAGGTTACGATGACAGTTATTATGAGTTTATGCATTTTGATGTACCGAAGTTAGTTCGGAGTCCCGGATGAGATCACGGACATGGCGAGGAGCCTCGAAATAGTCGAGACGTAAAGATTGATATATTGGACGACTATATTTGGACATCGGAATGGTTCCGAGTGGTTTCGGAGAAAACCGGAGTGCCGGAGGGTTACCGGAACCCCCCCGGGAGAAGTATTGGGCCACATGGGCCTTAGTGGAGAGAGAGAGGGGCGGCCAGGGTGGGCCGCGCGCCCCCTCCCCCTCTGGTCCGAATTGGACTAGGAGAGGGGGGCGGCGTCCCCCTTTCCCTCTCCCTCTCCCCCTTCCTTTCCCCCTCCTAGTAGGAGTAGGAAAGAGGGGAGTCCTACTCCTACTAGGAGGAGGACTTCTCCTGGCGCGCTCCACAAGGGCCGGCCGGCCTCCCCCCTTGCTCCTTTATATACGGGGGCAGGGAGGCACCCTAGAACACACAAGTTGATCTTCGTGATCGTTCCTTAGCCGTGTGCGGTGCCCCCCTCCACCATATTCCACCTCGGTCATATTGTTGCAGTGCTTAGGCGAAGCCCTGCGTCGGTAGTACATCAAGATCGTCACCACGCCGTCATGCTGACGGAACTCGTCCCCGAAGCTTTGCTGGATCGGAGCCCGGGGAACGTCATCGAGCTGTACATGTGTTAAGAACTCGTAGGCGCCGGAGTAACGGCGCTTGGATCGGTCGGATCGGGAAGACGTACGACTACTTCCTCTATGTTGCGTCAACGCTTCCGCTTCGGTCTACGAGGGTACATAGACAACACTCTCCCCTCTCGTTGCTATGCATCACCATGATCTTGCGTGTGCGTAGGAATTTTTCTGGAATTACTACGTTCCCCAACAGCATGATGGTTCTGTTTTCCTGATCATGGGCATGTCAATGCCAGCAACTTTGAGGGCACAATGTTAAGAGAACATTTGTGTTGAATCGACCCAGATTGATGTTATGCTATGAGATTCATTCGTCACAAGTTAATGGTACATAACACAGAGATGGTTAACGTTTGCATGATTCCTTAGACCATGAGAGTATCGACTTTGTTCATTCTTGCTTCATGAACTTTGGGGTTTATTAAACGTCATACGTAAATGGGTGGCTATTACGGCGGCTTACGGGTTCATGGAAAAGTATGTCAAGTAACTTGATAGCTCAAGATTGGGATTTGCTCCTCCGACGATGGAGAGATATACTCGGGCCCTCTCGGTGTTACGGTATCCATCATCGTACGGCCAGACACAATGTGATTTGATCACTGGGATGCCGGAACACGGAAACGAGAAAAGAGAACAAAACCGGTAACGAGGTAACTTGCATGGTGGACAAATTGTTGATCCACAGGAATGCAATAAACCTCACCTCGGGTGTTTGTGACATATCGCGAAGCAACATGAATAGCTCACGACAACTGGATGTTCACTCGAATATTCATTCGTGTGGGTATATGGGTCAATATGGGTGTCCACGGCTCCGATGTTGATAATTGATCAGAAGAGGTTCCAGGTCCTGTCTATACTTCACCGAACCTATAGGGTCACATGCTTAAGGGTCATCTATCTTCTGAATACTAGACAGGGAGTCTAAGAGAAAGTTTTCGGAAAAGGTTTTCCGGAGACATCAGAAAAGTTCTGAAAAGAGAGGTCACCGGATGATTTCTGGTGCCGAAAACGTTGTTTTGGGGTATGCCATTAAGTCAAAATGGTTTCGGCACATGCCTGATAATTCTCGGAGGGTGCCAAAATCATTCTGGATACTTTTTGGAATTTTCAGAAATAAAAACCGAAAATGTTTCGGAGCTGCCGGTACCGCTTTGGTTGTTTTTCGCAGATGAAATTCACTAATCTGAAATTGTTTCAGAACGAATCCAAAATCATTTTAGTGGGTACTGGAATTATTCTAAGACCCACAGAAATATTTTCGGATTTAATGGACGCGAAAAATTGTCTTCATGAATAGTGAAAACGCATTCTTGTTTGCTTTTCCCAGATGAAAATCACTAAACCGAAATTGTTTCGGAACGCGTTGAAAATTATTTTAGTGGGTACTTGAAATGTTCTAAGCCCACATAAATATTTTCAGTTCGAACAGATGCTGAAAAATGTCGTCATGAATAGTGAAAGTGCTTTTTGCTTGGCTTCTTGGAGAAGCCACCTTGAGGGCCTTTTTGGTATTTCCCCCCTTGGCTTCTTGGAGAAGCCACCCTTGGGATTGGCCTATAAATAGGGGTGGAGGGGGCTGCCTAAAGGACCATCCCTTGCTCTCATACACATGCCATGCATTATGTGGCTTCTTCTCTCCCTCCCACGAAAAGAGTTTCGTAGAGCCGCAAGGCTGTCTGGGTTCCGGCAGGAACTAGTTCTGGACGGCGAAGCCCTGCCGGATAGATGACACCATATGTGTGAAACTCTGTAGAGAGATAGTAGTTTCGGTCTTTGTTCATGAGTGCCTCCCGAAGGGCTGTCCGTGTGACCGTCCGAGTTTCGAAGGTCTTCTCGAAGGGCTGTCCGAGTGACCGTTCGAGTTTCGAAGGTCCTCCCGAAGGGCTGTCCGCGACACCGTCCAAGGGGGTTGTTCGACCGCCTCCCGGAGGTCTATCTGAGGAGAAGATGAGGGTATACATCCTCGCGGTTGGGAGGTTGTAAATCCTAGCTGCGGGGATCTGCACCACCAATCATCATCGACTCTACTTCCTGCTGCGCTATGAGTCGGTAACGAAAAAGATCAAACCATGTATGCAGTCTCCATAGTGGTCCTGGGCTGGTGCGTAGGTCGGAAATTTTTTGTTTTCTGCTGCGTTACCCTACAGTGGCATCAAGAGCCGTGCTATGCGTAGATGCAGGTTTCGATCTAGAATACATGGAGATGTATGGGTATTGCATAATATAATTAGGTAGTAGATGAGATCTATTGCTGAAAATTATTTATGCGGGTGACAGACGAAATCTGTTACCCGACGTTCTTGTTGCTTCCCTAGAATTTGCGTTTTCTCAGTCTCGAGACACCATGGTGGAATTTGACAAAGTTCTGGCAATCCGTGATCCTAATTGATCATGGAAGTGCTATCAGTTCTTTGGGTTCTGCCGTAGTCAAAAGAAAGATGAAATTCGCAGATGAAAGGGCATTGCAGATATGATCTGCACGGGGGTCGTGCGTATGACGAAGTTTAGTATGGGGCTTGAGATTTAATTATCTCGTGTTTCATACACCCCGAGATGTTAATCTAGCAACTTGAATAATCATACTTGATGATAAAACATTGGTAGCTTCGGTTTAAGTCAAAACCTTAGAAGCCATGAAAAATAAAATTTTGCATAAACCAATTAGAGGCATCTATCTTGGTTTTGCAGGATGTGCATGTGATGTGGTATAGTAATGCTCATATTCAATTTGATTAAGTATGAGATGACTATATGATGTAATTAACATGACCAGCGTGTCATGATTTGGCATGATGGCTGGAGCCATATGATTGTCACTTTAATGACCTGCGTGTCAACCTTAAGTAATGCACTTATTTTATTAGCTATATAGAGAGCAATATTATCTGGTGCATCAACAGGGTGGTGGCAATCTTCGTGAAGGTGAACACCGACGCAAATGCCGAAGACGAAGGAATGAAAGACTTCTCTGTCATAAAGGGCTATACCATATCATGCTATTATGAATTGCCTGAGATGTTTATCCCTTTGATGCACCCTTTTTGATTGCGCGGTAGTCTCTTTTTATTAGTGTGATCTCTCACTAAAATATCAAGTAGTTAGTGTTCTCCCAAGTGTAGCACCGTCACGGCACCTATCTTTTCGGGGTGCGCCATGGATGCATGGGTACAAACGATTAGAGAAGTGTGAGGGGGGTGAGGTCAGATCTCGTAGCAAGATCACTTGGTTGTCTTGACGTTCATGGCAGGATCGTCTTGAGCTCGGAACACACGCATCAAAAGATGAGCAAGAGTCACATAGAGATGTGATCGGCAAGTTGGCCTACCGATTAAAATTCCCATTATGAGATGATGATTCTATGGCGATGAATTGAAGTCTGGATCTTGTGTCACTCATAATCAATTTTGAGAGATATTGATTTGAGTGGGAGCGCACTGTTGAATTAACATGTTTAATTCTCAGTGCAATTAATTATGAACACTGTCTAAGTGTTTCTTGCAAAATAGTTGTAGAATAATGGCTCGCGTTTCCACCTTCCCTGTTAAAATTGAATAGCTGTTAAATATCTGGTTAAAACTTTACGATTGGTAATGTAATGTGAGGA
Organism: Aegilops umbellulata; assembly: GCA_032464435.1. Classification (NCBI taxonomy): domain Eukaryota; kingdom Viridiplantae; phylum Streptophyta; class Magnoliopsida; order Poales; family Poaceae; genus Aegilops; species Aegilops umbellulata. The sequence continues at coordinate 228,887,076 of CP136055.1, read as the reverse complement.
TTGTCCTCAAAAGTGCCGAGAAGGACTTTGTCCTATTGCATGCTTTTCGTATCTTCCCGCTAATGCTATGGATCATGTGACTCTCGTCCTTCGATCCAAAAGCTAGAATTCTGTTATGTTCAAGTGGAATATGTTTTGTTCCATGAAACCCAAACTTCGAAAGTTGGGATAGTTATATGATATTCATGGAACTAAAAATTATTTTCAGATACAAACAAAGCAATGTTTGTTTGCAGGTATTAGTAAAAGTGTTTACTATGCATTTGACTGTTGGGAAAGGGATCCAGAAGAACGCCTGTCATATAATGAAAGGTGAATAAAACAACAAATTAAAGAGAAAGGAAGTGTCCAAAAGGTGTTAGTATGACTTACACGCCTAGGAAGCCCAGGGCTAACGCCACTCTTAAGTTGGGTGCTTCTTTTGCGAGTAGGAGAAATACTAAATGTTAAACTGTTAGAAGTATAAAGGCAGAAAGGAAGATGACTGGAATATCCAGCTCATGTATGAATGTCATACAAGTTTTTGATGTATAGTAGGCTGGTCAAAGATATAGTTCTTGGGAATTATGGTTAAGCATGTTAATCACTAATTCTTGGGTATTGTGAGTTAATCACAAAGATACCCGCTCGATTGCATTCTGTTGTGAATCAATGTAAGAGCTACTATGGCCTAAAAGGCTAGCCAGGAATGAGGTTTTAATACGTGTTGGGAACATAGTAAAAGTTACTATACCTTCCATCGGTTTATTACCTATGTATTTTCTCTCATAATTCATTTCAGAGTTTCTTACACTCTAGCCCTTTGCACAAGGTATCTTGCAAGAAGGTTGTTCATAAAAGAACAATTGTTGTTCAGTATTATGAATAAACATAAGGGCCATACTTTCATTGTGAATGAGATGTATGTTATGAATAATGATATTAATATATTACCTCTGTGTTTACTTTCATAATTCATTTTAGAGTTTCTTACACTCTAGCCCATTGCACAATGTTTATTGCAAAATGGTTGTTCATAAAAGAACAATTGTTGTTCAGTATTATGAATAACATGAAGGGCCATGCTTCCATCCAAGATGGGATGTATGTTATGAATATTGATGGTAAAATGATACATCCATAACGCTGACGCTAAATGTCGCAAGACTATGAGAATACCACACATGTGTGGCACTGCATTTGGTCACATTGGGGAAACCCGCATGAAAAAAATTCCATTATGATGGATTTTGTAGTCGTTTGATTTTGAATCATCTGACACTTGCAACTTTCCTCCGAAAAGTGATGTGGCTGAAATTTCACAGGCCATAAGGAATGAGCAACAAACTTATTGGCGATCATACATTTTGATATGTGTAGTTCAATAAATGTTGTTGCAAGTAGTGGATTTATATATCTTCAGAAATGACTCAAGTAGATATATGGATATTTGCTTGATGAGACGTAAGTCTGTATCTTTTGAATCATTCGAAAGGTTTCCAAAAATGAAGTAGAAGTTATTGTAACAAGGAAATTATGTTTCTGCAATTTTATTGCAGAAAGGAATATTTGAGTTACAAGTTTAGCGAATGTCTGATGAGTTGTGAAAAGAGTTTCATAACTTACAACTCCTGGAACACCACTATGAGTGGAATGTCTGTGAAATGTAATCAAACCATTTATGACATGGTAAGATCAAAGATGACATAAATAAATTTGCCATTATCACTTTTTAAGAGTAATGCTTTAGAGACTGCGGCTTTTACACTGAAAAGAGCTCCATCAGGTCTGTTGAAATGACGGCATGGTATGGTACGCCCAACCATGTTATATCTTTTCTTAACATTTGGAATATGGTGCTTGTGTAAAAGGTTACAAACCTATTCCAAATCAGACAAGTGCTACTTTGTAAGTTATCCCAAGTCATTCGGTATTCCCCCCTCACTATACCGAGGCAAATAGTTTTGTCGCCAAACGGTGTGCTTTTAAAGAGAATGGTTCTTTCAAAAAGGTGAGTGGGAGAATAGTGCAACTCGACGAGATAAATAATATCTTGATCATCAGATCAAAGGAAAGAGACCGTCGAAGTAATTCCAGAGTTTCCTACTGCGACTGACACAGAAGTCTCTACAATAAAATGTATGAACTTCGGTCAAACTTGTAGCTGAACCACATAGGCAAGGCTCGTGCAAACCTCTCAGGTGCGCAAATGAGATATTGTTGTTAGACAACATTATACCTACGATACACAAGGAAGCATTGATGGGCCCGGACTCCGGAATTGGCTAAATGCCAATACAACCCGAGTTAGTTTCCATATAAGTGATTCAAGATTGAAACCTTGATACACCTTTCGGAAGACTTAGAGTCTAACGAGTATTTATGGAACTTAAAACTGATATGGATAAAAATGTTTTATCCATAAAGCTCGACTGGTTGAAATAACAAGTTCAAGAGTTGACTACGATGAGGTTGTTTTCATCATAGCGATGCTTAAAGTCGGTTCGGGTTGAACTAGCAATTAATACATATTTCAATCATGAGATATGAAACATGGATGACAATAGGATTTCCATCTGATGGAAATGAAACCAAGGACTTGTATCTGTTACAGTCCAAGGCATTTTGTCTATCCAGAGGATGCTAGTAAGGGTGCAAACTTCAGAGTTCCAGCAATGGACAGAAGAGAGCAAAATGGAGTTGGAATCTTCGTGCTTTGATGAAATGGTCAAAGGGGTTTGACTTCATCAATGGGTAACGAAGATGCTTTTAATTCAAGAAAGTAAGTGGGAGCGTAATAATATTTCTAAAAACCTTGTGTGATTGACACATTGTTAATTGGAAATAAATTTCTTGACACGAATTAGGACTTCATTTGAAAATAGTTTTTTGATGAAGTGCTTAGGCTAAATAGCCTCAATAATAGGCATAATGATCTATGGATAAAAATTTACCTAATAGGGCTAAGCAATGAATACATATTGATAAGGTGCTAAAATCTTTTAGCATTTAAAACCGCCAAGGAGTGATTTTCTTGCCGGAGTCACATGGAAGAGTTTTTTTTGCAAGACTCGGTGTCCCAAAACACTGATGAGCAAAATACATGATGCAGATTGCACACACTTTTGTGTTTGGATTAATCATGTATTCCATGGTATGTAAAACAACCAGATATGTCCGATACTCCCAAGGTGTTGCGAGTATGGATACTAAAGTGATCAAAGTATTGATCGTGGGACAACAGTGAAAGATGTCATTGAGTACTAGAGTAAGTACTGATGATATGTTTTCTCGCAAGCGGAGATCATGAAGAGTTCGTTGTAAAATGTTAGATCGATACAGTCTTCATCTTTTCTCCATGCGATTTTCGATTTAAGTTAAGAGTTTTGTGTAATACACAATATGGTGGCACAGTAGTTGGAAATTGTTCCCAACAGGATACTGTGGTGAATTCTATAACAAATGACTAAGTATGTTGACGCTTTAGAAGTGACAAACAAGATGTTGAACCATATAGTTCATTCATGAACTTAGTATGGTTCCAAGATGGCTTTTGTCAATGGGACACTACTGCAGGTAGTTTCTCCATAACTCAGTCTGAGGAATCCAGGTTTGACCCGTGATTCACATACATAAAAAGCCAAGTCCACACAAAATATGAATTTTGTGAAAGCATGAAAACGTGAGGATATGCAATGACACACACGGAGCTGAAGTCGTCAGATCCGTTGGACATTAGGCTATACCACAAGCGAAGCATTTTCTACACCAGTATGCCATAGGTGTAAAGTGCATTAGCATTGACTAGATATTGACTCTAGTGCAAGTGGGAGTCTGTAGGAGATATGCCCTAGAGGCAATAATAAATGATATTATCTCCAAGTTTATAATTATGTTTATGTTCCATGGTATAACTGCTCTTGTTCTCGAGTCTGCAATAACAAGAGGCTCGGAGGAATACTCATATGCACGTGTGGAATAATAAACGGTAAGAAGTATTCTTAGTCTGGCCTCTAAGACTAGCTCAAGTGTTGCATGATGGTTCTGTTTTCCTGATCATGGGCATGTCAATGCCAGCAACTTTGAGGGCACAATGTTAAGAGAACATTTGTGTTGAATCGACCCGGATTGATGTTATGCTATGAGATTCATTCGTCACAAGTTAATGGTACATAACACAGACATGGTTAACGTTTGCATGATTCCTTAGACCATGAGAGTATCGAGTTTCTTCATCCTTGCTTCATGAACTTTGGGGTTTGTTAAACATCATCCATAAATGGGTGGCTATTACAGCGGCTTATGGGTTAATGGAAAAGTATGTCAAGTAACTTGATAGCTCAAGATTGGGATTTGCTCCTCCGACGATGGAGAGATATACTCGGGCCCTCTCGATGTTATGGTATCCATCATCATCTGGCCAGACACAGTGTGTTTTCATCACTGGGATGCCGGAACGCGGAAACGAGAAAAGAGAACAAAATCGGTAACGAGGTAACTTGCATGGTGGATAAATTTTTGATCCACAGGAATGCAATAAATCTCAGCTCAGGTGTTTGTGACATATCGTGAAGCAACAGGAATAGCTCACGACAACTGGAGGTCCACACGAATATTCATTCGTGTGGGTATGGGGGTCAATATGGGTGTCCACGGCTCCGATGTTGATCATTGATCGGAAGAGGTTCCAGGTCATGTCTATACTTCACCGAACCTATAGGGTTACACGCTTAAGGGTCATGTATCTGCTGAATACTAGACAGGGAGTCTGAGAGAAATTTTTTGGAAAAGGTTTTTCGGAGACATCAGAAAAGTTCTGAAAAGAGAGGTCACCGGATGAGTTCTGGTGAAACCGGAAAATTTGTTTCGGGGTATGCCATTAAGTCAAAATGGTTTCGGACACGCCTGATAATTCTTGGAGGGTGCCAGAATCATTCTGGAAACTTTTTGGAATTTTCAGAAATAAAAACCGAAAATGTTTCGGAGCTGCCGGTACCGCTTTGGTTGTTTTTCGCAGATGAAATTCACTAATCTGAAATTGTTTAAGAACAAATGCAAAATCATTTTAGTGGGTACTGGAATTATTCTAAGACCCACAGAAATATTTTCGGATTTAATGGACGTGAAAAATTGTCTTCATGAATAGTGAAAACGCATTCTTGTTTGCTTCTCGCAGATGAAAATCACTAAATCGAAATTGTTTTGGTGCGCGTTGAAAATTATTTTAGTGGGTACTGGAAATGTTCTGAGCCCACATAAATATTTTCAGTTCGAACGGACGCTGAAAAATGTCGTCATGAATAGTGAAAGTGCTTTTTGCTTGGCTTCTTGGAGAAGCCACCTTGAGGGTCTTTTTGGTATTTCCCCCCTTGGCTTTTTGGAGAAGCCACCCTTGGGCTTGGCCTATAAATAGGGGTGGAGGGGCTGCCTAAAGGATCATCCCTTGCTCTCATACACATGCCATGCATTATCTGGCTTCTTCTCTCCCTCCCATGAAAAGAGTTTCATAGAGCCGTAAGGCTGTCTGGGTTCCGGCAGGAACTAGTTCTGGACGGCGAAGCCCTGCCGGGTAGATGACACCGTATGTGTGCAACTCTGTAGAGAGATCGTAGTTTCGGTCTTAGTTCATGAGTGCCTCCCGAAGGGCTGCCCGTGTGACCGTCCGAGTTTCGAAGGTCCTCTCGAAGGGCTGTCCGAGTGACCATTTGAGTTTCGAAGGTCCTCCCGAAGGGCTGTCCGCGATACCGTGCGGGGTGGGGGGGCTGTTCGACTGCCTCCCGGAGGGCTGTCTGAGGAGCACATGAGGGTATACATCCTCGCGGTTGGGAGGTTGTAAATCCTAGCTACGGGGATCTGCACCGCCGATTGTCATCGACTCTACTTCCCGCTGCGCTACAAGTCGATAACAAAAAAGATCAAACCATGTATGCAGTCTCCATAGTGGTCCTGGGCTGGTGCGTAGGTCGGAAATTTTTGTTTTCTGCTGCGTTACCCTACATAAGCTAACATACTTTCTCTTCTTGGATCATATGCACTTATGATTGGAACTCTAGCAAGCATCCGCAACTACTAAAGATCATTAAGGTAAAACCCAACCATAGCATTAAAGCATCAAGTCCCCTTTATCCCATACACAACAACCCCCTTACTCGGGTTTATGCTTCTGTCACTCAAGCAACCCACTATAAGCGAATCATGAACGTATTGCAACACCCTACATGGGAATCCCTCACGCTTGCGCGACACGGAGGGCATAATAGTACAACACCAAAATAAAACATACAACTCAATACCAATCTAGATCATCAATCAACCCAAAGACAAAGGATATCTACTCAAAACATCATAGGATGGCAACACATCATTGGATAATAATATGTGGCATAAAGCACCATGTTCAAGTAGGGATTACAGCGGGGTGCGGGAGAGTGGATTGCGTAAAAGAGATGAGGATGGTGATGATGATGGTGATGATGATGGTAATTTTGAAGAAGACGATCACTTTGGCGATGATTCCCCTCCCGATGGCACTCCGGCGCCACCTAGAGAGAGGAGGAGAGGTTCTCCCCCTTGTGCTTCCTCCTCCATGGCCTTCCCCTGGATGGGGAGAGGTTCTCCCTCTGGATCTTTGCCTTCATGGCGATGATGGCCCCTCTGGGATCCTCCTCCATGGCCTCCGGTGATGATGCCCCCTCCGGCAGGGTGCCAGAGAGGGCCTAGATTGATTTCTCGTGGCTACAGAGGCTTGCATTGGCGGAACTTCCGATCTAGGTTATTTTCTGGAGGTTTGGGTATTTATAGGAGAGGTTGGCGTCGAGAACAAGTCAGGGGGCCCCATGGGAAGTCCACGAGGCACAGGGGCGCGTCCTAGGGGGTGGGCGCACCCTCCACCCTCATGGGTCCACGGGACTCCTCTCCAGTAACTCTTTGTTCCATTATTTTTTATATTTTCCAGAAAAATTCTCCATTGATTTTCAGCGCATTCCGAGAACTTTTATTTCTGCACAAAAACAACACCACGGTAGTTCTGCTAAAAACAGCGTCAGTCCGGGTTAGTTCTAATCAAATCATACCAAAATCATACAAAACTATTGTAAACACGGCATGAATACTTCATAAATTATAGATTCGTTGGAGATGTATGAGCATCCCCAAGCTTAATTCTTGCTCGTCCTCGAGTAGGTAAATGATGAAAGAAATAATTTATGAAGTGTGAATGCTAGCAAGTGCATAAGTTTGATCAATGATAGTTCCAATCACTTTTTCTAGCATCATTATATATCGTCACAGTAGCTCAACTCATAAAACTTCTCATGATCAAGTAACAAGCTATTCACATGTTAAAGTATAGATCATAAACTTTCTTGAAAACTAACAAACCGTGCTCTTAGTCATCAAACAATTGCGATTCATCTTATTTTTGGGAAGGGTCTATGTAAGAGCTTTGATTCAGAAAAATCCACATACTCAACTATCATTTAATTTCACAATTGCTAACACTCATGTGATATTTATGGGTTCAAAGTTTTAATCGGACACAGAGAAAGATAGGGGCTTACAGTTTCGCCTCCCAACCTTTTACCTCAAGGGTAATGTCAACAATAATAATTTTATGAAAACCTACATCCAAGTGGATATATATATCCGGATCGCTCCAACACAAAGTGCTTGCCAAAGGAAAAAGTGTAAAAAGGAAAGGTGGTGATCACCATGACTCTTGTATAAGGGTAGAAGATAAAAGTAAAAGATAGGCCCTTCGCAGAGGGAAGCAGATGTTGTCATGCGCTTTTATGGTTGGATGCACAAAATCTTAATGCAAAAGAACGTCACATTATATTACCGCTTGTGATAAAGACCTTACCTGACACAGGTAGTAAAGGTAAATTCTCTCTATAGATTTGATGAAGGTGATATTCCTCATTATAAGTCTGCTAGCCAATGCTTAGATGAGTTTGATAATTTTATTGTTAAACAAGAAAACTTCAATGCTTATGTTGGTAGACAATTGAAACACAATGCTTATATGATTGAACACTTGAGTCTTTTTATGTCTAGAGTTAAAAGGTGAACTTAAACTTATTAGTAAACATGCTTCTATGGTTACCACTCAAGTAGAACAAGTGCTTAAAGCCCAGAATGATTTGCTCAATGAATTGAATAATAAGAAAAATGATAATGCTGTTAGAGTTATGACTTGACTAGAGGGGGTAAAATAACTCAGGAACCTTTGTATCCTGAGGGCCACCCCAAGAAAAAGAAAAAATGATAGGACTGTGCATGCTTCTAGTGAACCCATTGTTGACACACCTGAGAATCCCAATTATATTTCTATTTTTGATGCTGAAACACAATCTGGTAATGAACATGAACCTAGTGATAACCTTAATGATGATGTTCATGTTGATGCTCAACCTAGTAATGACAATGATGTAGAAATTGAACCTGTTGTTGATCTTGATGACCCACAATCAAAGAATCAACGTTATGATAAGAAGGACTTTGTTGCTAGGAAGCACGGTAAAGAAAGAAAACCATGGATTCAGAAACCCGTGCCTTTTCCTCCTAAACCATCCAAGAAAAAGGATGATGATGATTTTGAGCGCTTTGCTGAAATGATTGGACCAATCTTTTTACGTATGCGGTTGACTGATATGCTTAAAATGAATCCTTATGCTAAGTATATGAAAGATATTGTCACAAATAAAAGAAAGATACCGGAAGCTGAAATTTCCACCATGCTTTCTAATTATACTTTTATGGGTGGAATACCAAAGAAACTTGGAGATCCCGGAGTACCAACTATACCATGCTCCATTAAATGAAACTATGTTAAAACTGCTTTATGTGATCTTGGAGCCGGTGTTAGTGTTATGCCTCTCTCTTTATATCGTAGACTTGATTTGAATAAGTTGACACCTATTGAAATATCTTTGCAAATGGCTGATAAATCAACCGATATACCTGTCGGTATTTGTGAGGATGTGCCTATTGTGGTCACAAACATTACTATTTTAACGGACTTTGTTATTCTTGATATTCCCGAGGATGATAGTATGTCGATTATCCTTGGTAGACCCTTTTTGAATACTGCAGGGGCTGTTATTTATTGCAACAAAGGCAATGTCACTTTTCATGTTAATGGTAATGATCATACGGTACACTTTCCGAGGAAACAACCTCAAGTCCACAATATCAATTCTATTGAAAAAATTCCAACAATTACTATTGGAGGTTTTGATTTTCCTCTTCCTAATGTCAAGAAGAAATATGATATTCTTATTGTTGGGGACGTGCATATCCCCGTTGAGGTAATCTAGTGTTATTCGAAATTTCTCCGGTTTCATGCGATTTGGAATGAGTTTGTTAACAAGACTTGATCAACCTTGTTAGTGGATTCCTTTTGATGAGCATGAGATGGATGAAGTTAGAAAGCACAACCTTCTGTACCCTCCTTTTACTTTCTATTATTTAGATTAAATAAAGCAAATTTAGTATTTTATGTCTGTTTTCTAAATTATCCTTGCAATAAAAAATACCCCGAAAATAAAAGTTCTCCAAATGTCCCGAAAATGAAATATGATTTTTTCTAGAATATTTAAGAATATCTGGCACTGAGAACACATCAGGGGAAGCGACCACCTGGCCACGAGGGTCCAGGGCGCGCCCACCCCCTGGGCGCGCCCCCTGCCTCGTGGGCCCCACGTGGCCCCCTCCACTTATTCCAGCACCCACACACTTCGTCTTCCTCCAAAAAAAATCACCACACAACTCAAACTCGGGTTCTAGCTCGTTTTGTTGTGATTTTTGATCTCCTTGCTCAAAGCTCCATTCACAAAACTGCTTTGGGGGATTGTTCTTTGGTATGTGACTCCTCCAATGGTCCAATTAGTTTTTGTTCTAGTGCTTTATTTATTGCAAATTTTTGCTGCTTAGGTGACGCTGTTCTTGAGCTTGCATGTCAAATTTATTTGGTCCCAAGTAGTTCTAATGCATGATATTGTCTCTAGGCACTTGTGGGAGTAGTTGCTATCGATCTTGTTGAGTTTGGTTCACTTTTGTTTTGAGTTACTAATTTTTTTGGAAATTTTCAGAAAATGATGAAGAGATTATTGAGGGGTTCTTCGAGCCGAAGCTCAAAGGATAAGCAAAGTGAGGAGGATAAGAAGCCCAAATATAATCTTCCTCGCACCACGGAGGTTCGACTGTGCGAATGGCCTTGTGATGAGTTCTTGAGAGCAGCCGGGATTCATGATGATTTTTATTACTTGGCTGAGAATGCAGGCCTCACTGACTTCCTCCGCGACCACCTCGAACAATATCTCCTACTCACTAGTATTTTTGTGCAAAATTTTCATTTCCATGCTAGGAGGTCACCACCTTCGGTGGATTTTTATTTATATGATGAGTATAGGGAGATGTCCCTTTATGATTTTTGTGAGGTTTGCAAGTTGCCTTATGAGGGCAGCGTCGAGGAACCACATCCTAGGGATGTGGCAGGATTTAGTGATATGATTGTTGTAGGGGAAATGAGAAAAGTGTCATAAGCAAGAACTACTAGCATACATTTCCCTGTTCTATGTTACTATGAAATATTTGCTAGTAGATGTTTAATTGGCCGCGGGAACAATGGGGGCCTCAGTGCTCCTGACCTCGCCAAATCGCGCCATGCTTTATTCCGTGACAGAACTTTCAGTTTAGGTGCTATGGTTGCTAAACGGTTGAGTCTAAACCGTACAGATGGCCCCATTTTTGGAGGTATCTTTGCTTCGCGTCTTGCTAAATATTTTGAGATACCTATTAGACACTATGAGAAAGAAGAAAAGTTGTTGCCCCCTATTTTCTTATACTATAAAATTATGGTAGCACATGATTTTATTTGCGATGATAAGGAGAAGAGACTCATTTATAACCTGGTATTCAGTAAAAGGACTTGTCAGATTATTACCCTGCCTGCACCTTCTTTGTTTGACATTTATTCAGGCACATACATCATCCTGCCCGATGACATTTATGCATATTGGGAGCGAACACGATCCCTAGAGCCTGAGCTAGAGCCATCTCCTGACCCATATCAAGATTCTATTTATCAGTGGGATCCGGAGGAGCTCGCAAACCAGTGGCACCTCGAGGATCCTCCTTGTAAGTGCATCTAGTGCCCCTTAGTGATTTTGGTGTATTGAAGACTTATAGGTTAAGTATCTAATGTGTTTATGAGTGTACATAGGTCTATAAGTCTGTGAGGAGTTTGATATTTACAGAGAAAGTTGACCCCTAAAAATGAAGTTCTTCGAGTGAAGACTTTGATATACTGAAGACTTTCTGAAGACTTTGAAAGTGAAGAAATTGGTGTAACCCTGAAGACTTATTATTCATTCGAGGAACATGAAGCGTGAAGACTTTTGTTTTCGTAGTTTCATTTTCTCTTTCTTGAGTCATAGGAAACACCGTACTGTTAAAGGGGGTCGAGGAAATACTAAGGAGAAAATTTCCAAGTGATGATCATCTCAAATCCTACACCTACCAATCCCTTCGAGTGAAGCCATTGGAAATCTCATACAGTTTAGTCAATTTCTTCAGTGACAGAGACACAGCTTCTGGTCACTGAGGAATTTGCTCTGACTGAGGAGTTAGGAATTTGCCTATGCAAATTGCCTACATAGTGAGGAACATGATAGCCCTGAGGAATTTGTACCTCAAACTTCCGACCGTTGCTGTGCTACGTGCCAGCTGTCCCAAAATATCTTATCCACATAACGGTCATATCATTGAAGGGCATTTATGTCTTATCATGTCGGGCTGCTCCCTAGGCTATAAATAGCCGCCCCCTACAACCACTAGCTATTTGGCTGCTCCGTGAGAACTTGAAACTTGTCATTTGAGAGCAACCCATCCTCCGAGGACTTTGAGCGAAAATCATCAAGTGAGGAAAATCCAAACCCAAACCCAAAACACCTACAAACCCAAAGTGATTGAGCATCACTGAAGAGATTGATCCTGCATGGATCGGACGCTTGTTACCTTTGAAGACTGTGTTTCTTCCAGACGGTTAGGCGTCAAGGTCTAGAGCATCCAAGAGGAATTGTGGATCACCGAGTGACCAAGTCTGTGAAGGTTTGGAAGTCACCTGAAGACTTACCACGAGTGATTGGGCGAGGACTGTGTGTCCTTAGTTCAAGGAGAATACGGTGAGGACTGTGTGTCCGGGACTAGGTGTCCTCGAGTTTAAATACTCAGCCGCTCCAACCAGATGTACAACTGAGACAGCAGTTGGAACTGGTCTACCAAATCATTGTCTTCACCAAGCTTACTGGTTCTATTTCCTCAACACTTTCATTTCCTCATTACTGTGTTGTGTGTTTGTTCATATCTGTGTTTGAAGACTTTGACTGAAGACTTTCTCAATTTCCTCAGTTCAATTTCTTCAGTCTGTTTGTCTTCATTTTGTGTTATCCTATGTTTACGCTTTCCGTACTCTGTCTTTGTCTTCATTTCATCATGATGACCATGCATGTAATATGCTATGTTTACCTCTGAGTACTTATTCCGCTGCTAGTAGTTCTTCGCTAAGGAATTTCCTCATGAGCAAATTCCTCAGTGAAGAATTTCATAAAAATCGCCTATTCACCCCCCTCTAGTCGATATAACGCACTTTCAATTGGTATCAAAGCAAGGTACTCCCTTGTTCTGTGTGATTTTGGTTTAACTGCCTGGAGTTTTAGTTATGTCGACCGCAGATATGAAGAAAGTGCCATGCCCCATCTTTGACGGTCACGAGTATCCCAAATGGAAGGCTATGATGAAGAAGTGTCTCATGGTGATGGACAGCGAGCTATGGACCGTCACTGAGATTGGTCTGACCGATCTGTGCAAGATGGCGGAAGCTGATGACATTCGCAAGTATACTCAACTCAACCTCACAGCGAAGGCCGTCATCTGCTCCAGTCTGTCTCGAAACCAGTTCAGAAACATCATGCATCTCGATCAGGCAAAGCTTATCTGGGACCGTCTCTCTGATGTCTATGAAGGCCATCGAACCCGTCATGATCCTTGGTTTGAGGATTTCAAGGAATCGCTCAAATCGATGACATTCGAACTAGAATCATCATCCTCTACTTCATGCCTTATGGCAAAAAGTGCTGAGGTAACTGAATGCTACCTATCTGAGTCCAGTGATGATGAATCTGGTGATGAATTTGGACCGAGCTATGTCAAACTTGCCTCACTTGCTGCTAAACAACAAAGAGCTTTGGAAAGAGCTAATAACATGCTTAGTAAGAGCAATGATATGTTGAGTGAAGAAATGGATCAATCACAAGCTTTGGCTGAAAGTCTTCAGAGACTTCATTCTAAGCATGACTCTCTTCAAGATCAGCATAACTCTCTCTTGTTTGATTTTGATAAGCTAAGAGTGAGTTATGAAGATCTTCAGAAGGAGCGCGATTCATTACTTGCTCAAAAAATCAGCGCTGCTCAGGAAGAATTTATTCCTCCATGTTTAAAATGCATTGAACGAGAATCTGCTAATTCTTCACCTGAATGTTCAAATGCTTATAATGTTACAAATTGTTCACCTGTCTCTGCTATCACTAACTCCTCATCTGAGGACATTGCTAGTATTACTGACGATGTAGGGCTGAAGGAATTGTACATGACAGGCATGTACAAAAGCCTCAAAGGGCATCAGACTCTTTGTGATGTGCTTAAAAAGCAGATCCTCAACAGGAACCCTAGGAAAGAGGGTATTGCCTTTGAGAGGAAACTCAATGCTGATGGTACATATTGGAAGCCTGAGCAGTACCCCAAAACCTCATGGGTTGCTGCAAAGGGACCTCCAGTTGATCCATCCAATTTATCTGGCTATACATGTGAATTTGCTCATTCTTCTGATGAGTCATTTGACTCCAACTATAAATTGTTCAAAAATCAGAATGGTGAAGTATTTGCTAGATATGTTGGCACTAACTGCAGGAACGGTTCCCCCATGAAGAAAATCTGGGTTACCAAAAGATGCCTTGAAAGTCTTCAGGTGAATGTCCTCATGACACCACCTGTGAAGAAAAGGAACCCCAGATCAAATTCTTCACATGGACCAAATTCTTCATATGGATCCAAGTCCTCATACGGACCAAATTCCTCAAGGGGATCAAATTCCTCACATGGATCAAAGTCCTCATATGAACATCATCGTGCTAACAACTCTGTTTCGCAGGGAAGAGCCAAGGGCTATGAATATGAGCATTATTCTTCAAATTATTATGTTCATAAGTCCTCGAAGAATTTCTCTGCTTATTCATATGCTTACCCTAACCCCTCTTATGTGAAACGAAATGGTTTGGCTGCTTTGCCACCATTCTCATATGGAGCTCGCAGAGTGATGAACTCTTTGCCACCCCTTCAGATGTGGGTGGTGAAGAAAAAGAACTAATCTCTTCTGCAGGGTCAGGTCTCCAGACGTGCGATAACGTCTGAAGAATTTGCTGGGGACCTGACAAATTGCCTGAAAGGACGCAGGCTAACCGTGATGAAATGAACTTTCATTTCACACGTCCTCCCTCTGTTTTATCTGTCCTACTGCTTGATGAAATTGATCTGATGAATTGTGATATCATATTCTTCACTGCTGAAGTATATGAGATCGTAAGTTGCACTAATTCATCTGCAGGATGATCAACCCAAAGCCACTGAATGGGTACTTGATAGTGGATGTACAAATCACATGACTGGTGACAAGAATCTTTTGATGGATGCACCCTTATCATCGTCACATATGAAGCATATCATCTTCGCTGACAAAAGCAAAAGTCAGGTATTGGGTCTAGGTAAAGTTGCTATCACAAAGGATCGACACATGGACAAAGTCATGCTTGTTGAGTCCTTAGGATACAACCTTATGTCTGTCTCAATGCTTTGTGATCTTGATATGGTTGTTGTCTTTGGCAAGTATCGTTGTGTTGTGATTATGGAAGCTGACAATTCCAAAGTCTTCGAAGGCTTTAGGAGAGGATACTTGTATATTGTTGATTTCTTTGCAGATTCACAACCAGCCGTGTGCCTACTTGCAAAAGCTTCAGAAGGGTGGCTATGGCATGGACGACTTGGTCATGCAGGCATGAGGAATTTGAACACGCTTGCGAACAAGAAGCATGTCATTGGCATTGAGAATGTCAAATTCCTCAAGGATCACTTGTGCGGTGCCTGTGAAGCTGGAAAGATGACAAAGGCCAAGCATCCAGCGAAGACTATCATGACCACTACTCATCCATTCGAATTGCTTCACATGGATCTCTTTGGTCCCAATCATTATTCCTCTATTTCGAATGAAGCATCTCAATATGGCTTTGTTATTGTTGATGATTACTCTCGTTACACATGGGTACACCTTGTCTCTTACAAAACTGAAGTGCAGGAAGTCTTCAAACGATTTTCCTCGAGGGCTTCAACCAACTTTGGTGTGAAGATCAAGCACATCAGAAGGGACAATGGCACTGAGTTCAAGAATTCGGGTCTCGATGACTATCTTGATGAACTTGGTATTACTCATGAGTTATCTGCTCCTTATACTCCTCAACAGAATGGCGTCGTGGAGTGCAAGAACAGGACTCTTGCTGAGATGGGTCGCACTATGCTCGATGAGTACAAAACCCCTCGTCGTTTCTGGGTTGATGCAACTCCTCACTGACAAGAAACCCAATGTGAGTTATTTCAAAGTCTTCGGTGCTAAATGCTGGATTAGAGATCCTCATCACAACTCTAAATTTGCACCGAAAGCACATGAAGGTTTCATGCTTGGTTACGGAAAGGACTCGCACACCTACAGAGTCTTCAACAATGTTCTTCACAAGATTGTTGAAACTGTAGATGTGCGGTTCGATGAAACTAATGGATCGCAAAGAGAGCACCTACCTTCTGTGTTAGATGAACCAGCACCTGAGGATTCTATCAAGCACAAGGCTACTGAAGATGTCATTCCTACTGAAGAATCTGCTGAAGAATTCATTCCAGAACGTGAAGAACGTCGAGATGATGCACCTGAAGAAAATGCTGAGGAAATTGATGCTGAAGAAAATGCTGATCAAATTCCTCAACGACAACCAGCTCACCCTCGCGTTGCAAAAGAAGTACAAGTGGAGAAGATCATCGATGACATTAGAGCACCAGGTCCTCTCACATGCTCAAAAGCTTCACATCTATCTAACTTTTGTGGGCATTTTGCTTTTGCCTCTATCACAGAGCCCACTAAGGTAGATGAAGCATTTCTGGAGCCTGAGTGGATTCAGGCCATGCAAGAAGAATTACATCAGTTCAAGCTCAACAACGTATGGGAACTAGTCAATCGTCCCGATCCTCGCAAGCATAACATCATTGGCACAAAGTGGATCTACCGCAACAAGCAAGATGAAAATGGTGTTGTGGTGAGGAATAAGGCACGACTAGTAGCTCAAGGCTACACACAGGTTGAAGGAATTGATTTCGATGAAACTTTTGCACCTGTTGCTAGACTTGAGGCTATTTTCATATTGCTTGCTTATGCTAACCATCATGATATCATCTTATACCAAATGGATGTGAAAAGTGCATTCCTCAATGGTAAGCTTGAGGAAGAAGTATATGTTGCTCAACCCCCAGGTTTTGAAGATCCAAAACATCCTGACAAAGTCTTCAGACTTAACAAGGCCCTCTATGGCCTCAAGCAGGCCCCACGGGCGTGGTATGATACATTGAAGGAATTCTTCATGAAGAAAGGCTTCACACCGGTTCACTCGATCCCACTCTCTTTACTAAATCTTATGATGGTGAACTGTTTGTGTGCCAAATATATGTTGATGATATCATCTTTGGCTGTACTGACCAACGTTATAGTGATGAATTTGCCTATATGATGAGTGAAGAATATCAAATGTCTATGATGGGAGAGTTGAAATTCTTCTTAGGTCTTCAAATTCGTCAACAGTGCAATGGCATATTCATATCTCAGGAGAAATACCTCAAGGTTGTCCTAAAGAAATTCGGCATGCAAGACTGCAAAGGCATCAAAATTCCTATGCCCACAAATGGTCATCTATGCACTGGTGAAAATGGTATTGACTTCGATCATAAGGTATACCGCTCCATGATTGGCTCTTTATTGTCCTTATGTGCATCTAGGCCAGATATAATGCTTAGTGTTTGCATGTGTGCACGATTTCAAGCTGCACCGAAGGAATCACACCATAAGGCTGTGAAGCATATTCTTCGATATCTAGCTCACACACCAACACTAGGATTATGGTATCCCAAGGGCTCGGATTTTGATCTCGTTGGATATTCAGACTCTGACTATGCTGGTGACCGTGTGGACCGCAAGTCAACATCTGGTAATTGTCATTTCCTCGGACGATCCTTGGTCTGTTGGCCCTCGAAGAAACAGAACTGCGTATCACTGTCTACTGCTGAAGCTGAGTACATTGCTGCTGGTTCTTGCTGTGCTCAATTACTATGGATGAAGCAGACACTCAAGGACTATGGCATCAACGCGAAGAATGTGCCTCTCCTCTGTGACAATGAGAGTGCCATCAAGATTGCTCACAACCCAGTTCAGCACTCAAAGACAAAGCACATTCAGATTCGTCATCATTTTCTTCGTGATCATGTGTTGAAGGGCGACATTTCTATTGAGCATGTGAAGACTGAAGAACAGCTAGCCGATATCTTCACTAAGCCCTTGGATGAGAAGAGATTTAGCAAGTTGCGGTGTGAGCTAAATATCTTAGAATCTTCGAATGTACTTTGAAAAGGCACTCATCCTAACACTTATGCAAAATTGATGACTTAGATGTGCAACACATGAAGAAACGTTTTTCTTCAATCAATGTAGAATAACACTCTAAGTGTGAAGAAATTAACGAATAATTTGATTCTCAGAACCCTACGACAATTGTACGCGGTGTCTGAAACCATCATTCTTACATGGTGGGTCACGCCACCACAAAATTTGAAAATCTTCAATTTGAGTTTTTTCCTCATTTTTGAAATTCCTCAGTTTTTCGAATTCTTCAACTTTGCAAAATCTTCACTTGTGCCGTCGTTTTTCTTCATTGACTAAATATATATATGAGTTTATGTCCTCTACAACATTCACTTATAGCTATTTCTTCAAGTTGGTCTTTCTGCTAAGTGAATGTGATCGGACCCTTCCCCTCTATGCTATACTCAATCCAATCTATTCACAAATTCTTCATGTGCGTTCTATTTGAAACTCGTTCAAATTCTTCACTGTGTCCTTGTCAGCTGAAGAAATTGCGAACGGAGCATTAAAACTAATCTTATCCAAACTTTCGGTTTTGCCCCTCAAACCGTTCCGCACCCCACGATGCATTATTTTATCCACCCACGATCTTACACGATCTCCACTACACAGTACGTGGGTGACACATGTCGCGAGAAGGAGAACGGCCAGGGGCACGTTCGTCCTAAATCTTCGGACGAGCAGTTTTTCACCGTGGCTATAAATACCCCTGTCGCCGTCCTCACTTCTTTTACCCCGCTCGATCTCACTCTCCCGCTCGAGATTCCAAACCCTAGCGCCATCGCTACTCCATCGTCGCCGGTGAGGAAGAGCTTCACTTCCTCAAGCTCGTCGCCGTCGTACTTGCGCCGACCGCGGAAATCTTCACCTCCGCCGCCGCTGTAGACATCTTCCTCTGCCAAGTTAGGGCATGGAAGATTTGCATCGACGAACTTCACTGTTTCAACTCCCAGTTCATCGTGTTCTTCGTTCAGGGTAATTAAAAGCTAATTTTACTGCCCTCTTTGATTCGAAACTTTTCTACAAAATCTTCAAAGGTGTTTTTATTCTTCAAATCCTCACACACAAAACACCTCACATGTTATCTGTTCTCGATTCATTTCCCTAAGCCTCATTTTCTTCAAGATTCCTCAATTGTGTGGATCCTCGATCTATACAACTCTGGAACCTAAGATATAAAGCGCTTAGTGAAATTCCTCAAGACGAATCTGGTCAAATTCCTCAAACTTGTTCTTTATGAAAAACCCTCTGAGGACGCATATGACCTCTCCAAATTCCTCGCAACTATACTCTGTCCACAGGTACACATGTCCGCTGCTGAATCATTAGGTTCTCATCAACTTAACTCATTTGCAGTGTTCCTCGAAGAAAAGTTGCATACTTCTTTAGAGAATTCAATTGTTCAAATTCCTCATCTGAAGAAAATGGCTGAAGGTAAAAGGCCACAGAAAGGAGGAAAGAAGCCTGAGGTCATGACTGCTTTTGAAATCCCAGAGGATATTTATAAAGAGTACTGCACGCCTGATGAAGCCAAGTTTGGCAAAGAAGATAAAAATCAACGCAAGGTGCGAATCCAGAGGATTGAACGGAGATGGGCACGTGAATGGAGGGAGTACAGATATGTTACTCCAAAGTACATGAAGAAATTCGCACTTAACCCTCCATGCCCAAGAGCCCCATTGGCACCTAGCCAAGTGGCTAATCCCACTAGCATCAAACGCGGTGAGGATTTTGCTGAAGAATGGGCCAAGCGCCAAGCTAAACTGGCAAGGCAAGCCACAGAAGCAGTGAGGAAATTCAATGAAGACTCTGCTGCTGCTGCTGCCACTGAGGCCTCTGCCAAGTCGAAGAAAGCGATGCTCAAGAAGCCCGCTCGCAAGCCAAGTGCTTCAACATCAATGCCCTCATGGCCAAGTTCCTCAGCTGCACCCTCACGGCCAGAATCTTCAAAATCTTCAAAGCAAATTCCTCATGCTGCTCCTGCTCCACCAAAGTCCGCAGCACCTGTGCATCTAGCCTCGTGCCAAAGGACAACTGGCACCTCAATTGCCTCTGGTGTCTCAGCTAGTTCCTCAGCTGCACCAAAGTCCTCAGCTGGACCCTCTCTGCTGAAGAAAAAGGCTACTGCTGGACGCGGCACTCGTCCAAGTCCTCAGAAGAAGCAGGTAGTCTTCACTGTGCCATTTGATGATGATGAAGTTGATGAAGAAGAACTAGCTGAAATCATCAGGGACCGCCAAGAAAGGGCTGCTAAAGCCAAAGGCACACCTGTGCCCCTACTATTGGATCCAAGGGCGATCCTAGATTATATTGATCTCTGGCATAAGGATCCCAACACACCTATGCCAGATTTCAAGCTGACACCTGGCCAAAGTCACATGTTGACTCACTTCATCCAAGAGGAGAAGTGGAAATATGATAGGGACAGAGAGATCAAGAAATCACAGTATCGCAAAGAGAAGCTGCTGAAGAAAAATGTTGTCAAGATGACACCTGAGGAACTCGTCAAGATGCAGGCTGAGATCAAAGCCCTCAGCGACAACTTTGACTCGTACTATGCTGATTGGCAAGGAGCCAAGGTCAGATTTGTGAGGCTGACTGATACCTTCACCAAGGGTGCAGCCTCAACACAACAAATACCTCAAGCTGAAGCATCTATTCAGCCCACTGAAGACCATGCCAGCACCGCTGATGAAGTTCAGGCTGCTGAAGAAAATGCCAGTTCTAGGGCTGATGACTCTACTCCAGCCACTGAAGAAATTGCCAGGGCATCCACTTGTGGTGCACCTGAAGAAACTAAAGAAACCAGGGCAACTGCATCAGTTGCGCCTGAAGAAAATCAACCAGATTCCTTAGCTCCACCTGCACCTACTCCAACTCTATTCTTCCATCTGCGTTAGATGTGAAGAAAACCAAGGCTGCAGAGCGAGCTGCCGTGAAGAAAAGGAAGGCATCAGCTACTCCAGAATCTTCAGCTCCCAAGAAGATGAAGCCGATGACCAGCTCGTTTGCAAATCCCATTGATGCCATTCCTATCTCCTCCATGCCATCAAAGGACCTTGTTCCTTTTGGTGAAGATTATGAGATCCCAAGTGGATCAGATGAAGAAACTCAATCTGCTGCTTCCTCAGAGCGGATTGATGAAGAAATTGAAGTGGATGCAATCCCTTCAACCCCAATGGTCTCATCACCAATGCCTCAGTTTGATGCTGAAGAAGCAGGTGTTGAAGAAATTGATGATGAAGATGTGGACATTAGAAGCACAACTCCAGTGATGAATGACAACTTTTGGGAAAGTCAGCATCCCAATTCCCCACTCTTCACTCCCCTGCAGCAAATTCCTCACTCTTCTTCACCAACAGTAAAATTGGGCTCTGAAGAAACTCATCCCACTGCATCTGTGAATGAAGAAATTCCAGGCACTAGTGCTGAAGAAACTGCTGCTGAAACTGACAAGGTGACTACACCTGAGGAACATCCTGAAATTCCTCAGCCTGAAGAACTTGAGATTGTGATTCCTGAGGTCGTGATGCAACTCACTGACACTCCTCTGCCAAGGCCAAAGGATCCGTTCTCACGCAAACAAAAATTCAAGGCTGAAGACTTCTATGGCGAGCACGTGTTCTTCACTGAATACAACCCATATGACTCTGCTCGCATAAGGAAGAGGCGTTTCTGGACAGCCAGCCAAGCCAATTTCTATTCCTCAGTGCTTTACAACAAAGACAAAGTCTTCGACCATGCACATATTCCTCACGTGGATATGGAGTCTTTGCCTTGCTTCACGCCAGTCCTCAGTGTTCTTCACGACGCTGGGCTGCTCAATTTCTGCACAGACATATGCGATTGGAATGAAGAACTTATTCTTCAATTCTATGCAACGTTGCACATCACCGGCAACTCTGAAAATGTGAATTCATGGGTTTTGGACTGGATGACTGAGAACACACATCATAAAGCCCCAGCATCTGAATTGCTTCGTGTCCTTCCTCTGAGTCCACCCACTGAAGATGCACGTTGTGTGTACAACGAACCTGAGCTTTCAAATCACTATATGCAAGTGCTGATGAAGCCTTTGAAGCCAGAGCAAGCTCCTAGAACCAAATTCCTCGTCAAGGAATTGTTTTATGTGCCAAGGACTGTCTATCGCATTCTGACGAAGACAATGAGTCTCATCAAAGGCCACGATTCGACTGATGAAGAAGTCGTTGGCATCATGAAGAATATGCTTTTCAACATCATTCATGGCGTTCCCGTCAACTTCCATGATTTCTTCATGAGGACTCTGGCCAACATTGCCATGTCACCATTTGAGCTGAAGCCTTATGCACCTTGGATTATGAGATTCATCAGGACAAGGTCTTCACTCACTTACAAAGTTGAAACTCTCAACCACTGCAGCTACTTGCCTCCCATTGAAGTCCTCAAACGGACATTTTCCTCAGCTGAAGAAAAGGGCAAGGCCACTGCTATGATAGATGAAGGCATTTGTCCATTGGATGGTCAATTTCGCAAGGCTGCATCTTATTCCACCAATGATGACTCTGCCACACATGACTCTGCTGCCAACACTGCCAAGCCAAATCCTCAACCCACAGCGCCCAGGGTGATGACTGACTGTGAGTTACTTCTCAGTCTTCATCAAAAGGTTGATCGCAATCACAAATGGGTCAAGCGTCAGTTTGGTTCAATTCTTCACAACATGACCTCCACACACAATGCAGTGAAGAAAGACCATTACTACCTTCATGAAACCCTCAACCGCACCTGGGCTGTTCTGTCTAAAGTGTACAGTGCTGAAGACTTGGAGAAAATGGGTCTCAAAGAAGACTTTGACTGGTTTGCACCTCCTCCGAAGAAATACAAGAAGGTCAAGGTTCCTTCTTTGGTGGCCAGCTCATATTCTTCATCGCGTGAGACTGATGAAAATGAAGACTTGGACGACACTGCAACAGGCCCTACTTCAACGACCGACCCCAACAACGCTGGCGCTCCTTCATCAACTTGAATATCTTCAGGGGCGTTAGTCCTCAGTTTTGATCCTTTTGGTCATTTGATGACAAAGGGGGAGAAATCTGAGTTAGTCTTCAAGCGGGTCTATAATAAGGGCATATTTGTTTTGCTAAGTTACAACTATCGTTCTTCCGAAACTTTTATTGGATCAAGTTGTAATCTTAAACCCGATGGTGCGCTGATACTTTTGTTGCACTATGCTTTGATACCTTGATGCGCTATTCTGCATGCTTATTCCTCGTTAATATTATCGCACGCATGCTGAATTACATCAGGCACCATATTTCATCATGCATTTCAAATTCTTCATATTATATATCAAATGCGTGTATGAATTACAAGATATAGGGGGAGATCTCCATGATTCAACTCTTCAAGTGTGCATTGCTTCAAAAGCAAATTCCTCACTATGCACATCTTCAGGGGGAGTTCTTCTATATCTTGCAATCAAATTCCTCAGTATCAGTAATTACACTTCATTTATTTATCCCCGTTGAAAACTTAACCTATGTTCTCATCAATCACCAAAAAGGGGGAGATTGTAAGTGCATCTAGTGCCCCTTAGTGATTTTGGTGTATTGAAGACTTATAGGTTAAGTATCTAATGTGTTTATGAGTGTACACAGGTCTATAAGTCTGTGAGGAGTTTGATATTTACAGAGAAAGTCGACACCTAAAAATGAAGTTCTTCGAGTGAAGACTTTGATATACTGAAGACTTTCTGAAGACTTTGAAAGTGAAGAAATTGGTGTAACCCTGAAGACTTGGTATTCATTCGAGGAACATGAAGCATGAAGACTTTTGTTTTCGTAGTTTCATTTTCTCTTTCTTGAGTCATAGGAAACACCGTACTATTAAAGGGGGTCAAGGAAATACTAAGAAAATTTCCAAGTGATGCTCATCTCAAATCCTACACCTACCAATCCCTTTGAGTGAAGCCATTGGAAATCTCATACAGTTCAGTCAATTTCTTCAGTGACAGAGACGCAGTTCTTCTGATCACTGAGGACTTTGCTCTGACTGAGGAGTTAGGAATTTGCCAGTGCAAATTGCCTACATAGTGAGGAACATGATAGCCCTGAGGAATTTGTACCTCAAACTTCCGACCGTTGCTGTGGTACGTGCCAGCTGTCCCAAAATATCTTATCCACATAACGGTCATATCATTGAAGGGCATTTATGTCTTATCATGTCGGGCTGCTCCCTGGGCTATAAATAGCCGCCCCCTACAACCACTAGCTGGTTGGCTGCTCCGCGAGAACTTGACACCTGTCATTTGAGAGCAACCCATCCTCCGAGGACTTTGAGCGAAAATCATCAAGTGAGGAAAATCCAAACCCAAACCCAAAACACCTACAAACCCAAAGTGATTGAGCATCACTGAAGAGATTGATCCTGTGTGGATCCGACGCTTGTTACCTTTGAAGACTGTGCTTCTTCCAGACGGTTAGGCGTCAAGGTCTAGAGCATCCAAGAGGAATTGTGGATCGCCGAGTGACCAAGTCTGTGAAGGTTTGGAAGTCACCTGAAGACTTACCATGAGTGATTGGGCGAGGACTGTGTGTCCTTAGCTCAAGGAGAATACGGTGAGGACTGTGTGTCCGGGACTAGGTGTCCTCGAGTTTAAATACTCAGTCGCTCCAACCAGAAGTACAACAGAGACATCACTTGGAACTGGTCTACCAAATCATTGTCTTCACCAAGCTTACTGGTTCTATTTCCTCAACACTTTCATTTCCTCATTACTATGTTGTGTGTTTGTTCATATCTGTGTTTGAAGACTTTGACTGAAGACTTTCTCAATTTCCTCAGTTCAATTTCTTCAGTCTTTTTGTCTTCATTTTGTGTTATCCTGTGTTTACGCTTTCTGTACTCTGTCTTTGTCTTCATTTCATCATGATGACCATGCATATAATATGCTATGTTTACCTCTGAGTACTTATTCCGCTGCTAGTAGTTCTTCGCTAACGAATTTCCTCACGAGCAAATTCCTCATTGAAGAATTTCATAAAAATCGCATATTCACCCCCCTCTAGTCGATATAACGCACTTTCACTCCTCAGTACACTGGAGAGGACCACTTTGATCCATGGGCATAGACCAACTTAGGCCAAAAGCCTAAGCTTGGAGGAGTACGTATTTCCCACCGACGTTACATTTATGTTCACACACTCATTCCAGTTGTCGGTGCTCATACTTTTTCATTGTACTATCCATGCTAGTTTATTTTTTGTTTTAAGCCTTCTTCTTGTGTGTTTGAAAAACCTTAAGAAAACCAAAAAAAAATTTGTTGTAGCTTTTAGCTAGTTTACTCTTCATGCTTGTAGTAGTAGTAATTAAAAGAAAACCCAAAAAGATTTCTCGTTCTTCTGTTGCTTGTTGCGAGCTTTCCCGTGTAAATAGTTTTATTCCTTTTCTTTCCTTTGGGGGTCGAGAGGAGAAGACCATAATGAAAATGTTAAGTGGATCTTATATGCATTATTGTTGAATTAACCAAGAGCCCATATTACCTTGTCTTCTCCCTTGAATTAAATGCTTGCAGATTCCAGCTTAGTCCAATGCACATGCACTATTATTATTATTCACACCGTTCAGTTGTGCAAGTGAAAGGCAATAATGACGATATATGATGGACTGATTGAGATGAGAGAAGCTGGTATGAACTCGACCTCTCTGGTTTTTGTAAATTAGTTCATCGTTCCTGTTTTAGCCTATTATGAATGAAACATGTTTGCAATGACAATTAGAGATTATATTTGCTTATGCCATGCTTAATTAGCTAGGATTTTATAATGGTTTACCTTGCGTGCCAACATGCTATTAAAATGGTTGTGATGTGGTATGATAGGGTGCTATCCTCCTTTCAATGATTCGAGTGGCTCGACTTGGCACATGTTCACACATGAAGTTGAAACAAAATCAACATAGCCTCCACGATATTTATGTTCATGGTGGATTATATCCTACTCATGCTTGTACTCAATGTTTATTAATTTTAATGCATGTTCATGATTGTTGTCGCTCTCTAATTGGTCGCTTCCCAGTCTTTTGTAGCCTTCACTTGTACTAAGCGGGAATACTGCTTGTGCATCCACTTGAAGGAAATATGCCCTAGAGGCAATAATAAAGTTATTATTTATTTCCTTATATCATGATAAATGTTTATTATTCATGCTAGAATTGTATTAACTGGAAACATAATACATGTGTGAATACATAGACAAAACAGAGTGTCACTAGTATGCCTCTACTTGACTAGCTCATTAATCAAAGATGGTTATGTTTCCTAGCATGAACAAAGAGTTGTTATTTGATTAACGAGATCACATCATTAGTTGAATGATCTGATTGACATGACCCATTCCATTAGCATAGCACCCGATCGTTTAGTGTGTTGCTATTGCTTTTATCCATGACTTATACATGTTCCTTTAACTATGAGATTATGCAACTCCCATTTACCGTAAGAACACTTTGTGTGCTACCAAATGTCACAACGTAACTGGGTGATTATAAAGGTGCTCTACAGGTGTCTCCGAAGGTACATATTGGGTTGGCGTATTTCGAGATTAGGATTTGTCACTCCGATTGTCGGAGAGGTATCTCAGGGCCTTCTCGGTAATGCACATCACATAAAGCCTTGCAAGCATTGCAACCAATGAGTTAGTTGCGAGATGATGTATTACAGAACGAGTAAAGAGACTTGCCGGTAACGAGATTGAACTAGGTATTGGATACCGACGATCGAATCTCGGGCAAGTAACATACCGATGACAAAGGGAACAACGTATGTTGTTATGCGGTCTGACCGATAAAGATCTTCGTAGAATATGTAGGAGCCAATATGGGCATCCAGGTCCCGCTGTTGGTTATTGACCGGAGACGTGTCTCGGTCATGTCTACATTGTTCTCGAACCGTAGGGTCCGCACGCTTAATGTTACGATGACAGTTATTATGAGTTTATGCATTTTGATGTACCGAAGGAGTTCGGAGTCCCGGATGTGATCACGGACGTGACGAGGAGTCTCGAAATGGTCGAGACATAAAGAATTATATATTGGAAGCCTATGTTTGGACATCGGATGCATTCCAGGTGAAATCAGGATTTTACCGGAATACTGGGAGGGTTACCGGAACCCCCCGGGAGCATAATGGGCCAACATGGGCCTTGGAGGAGAGGTGAGAGGGCTGCCCTAGGGGCTGCGCGCCTCCCCCCTTCCCCTAGTCCTATTAGGACTAGGAGAGGTGGGCGCCCCCCTCTCCCTCTCTCTCCCCCTTGGAGAATCCTAGTCCAACTAGGATTGGGGGGGGGGGGAATCCTACTCCCAGAGGGAGTAGGACTCTCTGGCGCGCCAAGGCTTGGCCGGCCAGCCCCTCCCCCTTGGCTCCTTTATATATGGGGGCAGGGGGCACCCCAAAGACACACAAGTTGATCTACGGATCGTTCCTTAGCCGTGTGCGGTGCCCCCTTCCACCAAATTCCACCTCGATCATATCGTTGCAGTGCTTAGGCGAAGCCCTGTGCCGGTAACACATCAAGATCATCACCACGCCGTCGTGCTGACGGAACTCTTCCTCGACGCTTTGCTGGATCGGAGCCCGGGGATCGTCATCGAGCTGAACGTGTGCCAAGAACTCGGAGGTGCCGGAGTAACGGTGCTGTGATCGGTTGGATCGCGAGGAGAACGTACGACTACTTCCTCTACGTTGCGTCAACGCTTCCGCTTCGGTCTACGAGGGTACGTAGACAACACTCTCCCCTCTCATTGCTATGCATCACCATGATCTTGCGTGTGCGTAGGAATTTTTTTGAAATTACTACGTTCCCCAACAGTAGCATCCGAGCCTAGGTTTTATGGTTTGATGTTATTTGCACGAGTAGAACACAAGTGAGTTGTGGACGATACAAGTCATACTGCCTACCAGCATGTCATACTTTGGTTCAGCGGTATTGTTGGACGAGACGATCCGGACCAACCTTACGCGTACGCTTACGCGAGACCGGTTCCCTCGACGTGCTTTGCACATAGATGGCTTGCGGAAGACTGTCTCTCCAACTTTAGTTGAACCGAGTGTGGCTACGCCCGGTCCTTGAGAAGGTTAAAACGGAGTCTATTTGAAAAACTATCGTTGTGGTTTTGATGCGTAGGTAAGATGAGTTCTTGCTTAAAGCCCGTAGCAGCCACGTAAAAACTTGCAACAACAAAGTAGAGGACGTCTAACTTGTTTTTGCAGGGCATGTTGTGATGTGATATGGTCAAGACGTGATGCTAAATTTTATTGTATGAGATGATCATGTTTTGTAACCGAGTTATCGGCAACTGGCAGGAGCCATATGGTTGTCGCTTTATTGTATGCAATGCAATCGCGATGTAATGCTTTACTTTATTGCTAAGCGGTAGTGATAGTCGTAGAAGCATAAGATTGGCGAGAAGACAACGATGCTGCGATGAAGATCGAGGTGTCGCGCCGGTGACGATGGTGATCATGACGGTGCTTCGAAGATGGAGATCACAAGCACAAGATGATGATGGCCATATCATATCACTTATATTGATTGCATGTGATGTTTATCCTTTTATGCATCTTATCTTGCTTTGATTGACGGTAGCATTATAAGATGATCTCTCACTAAATTATCAAGAAGTGTTCTCCCTGAGTATGCACCGTTGCGAAAGTTCTTCGTGCTGAGACACCACGTGATGATCGGGTGTGATAGGCTCTACGTTCAAATACAACGGGTGCAAAACAGTTGCACACGCGGAATACTCAGGTTTAACTTGACGAGCCTAGCATATAACAGATATGGCCTCGGAACACAGAGACCGAAAGGTCGAGCGTGAATCATATAGTAGATATGATCAACATAGTGATGTTCACCATTGAAACTACTCCATCTCACGTGATGATCGGACATGGTTTAGTTGATTTGGATGACGTGATCACTTAGAGGATTAGAGGGATGTCTATCTAAGTGGGAGTTCTTAAGTAATATGATTAATTGAACTTAAATTTATCATGAACTTAGTACCTGATAGTATCTTGCTTGTCTATGTTGTGTAGATAGATGGCTCGTGCTGTTGTTCCGTTGAATTTTAATGCGTTCCTTGAGAAAGCAAAGTTGAAAGATGATGGTAGCAATTACATGGACTGGGTCCGTAACTTGAGGATTATCCTCATTGCTGCACAGAAGAATTACGTCCTGGAAGCACCGCTGGGTGCCAGGCCTGGTGCAAGAGCTACGCCAGATGTTGTGAACGTCTGGCAAAGCAAAGCTGATGACTACTCTATAGTTCAGTGTGCCATGCTTTACAGCTTAGAACCGGGACTTCAACGATGTTTTGAACACCATGGAGCATATGAGATGTTCCAGGAGTTGAAGTTAATATTTCAAGCAAATGCCCGGATTGAGAGATATGAAGTCTCCAATAAGTTCTATAGCTGTAAAATGGAGGAGAACGGTTCTGTCAGTGAGCATATACTCAGAATGTCTGGGTATAACAATCACTTGATTCAACTGGGAGTTAATCTTCCGGATGATTGCGTCATTGACAGAATTCTCCAATCACTGCCACCAAGCTACAAGAGCTTCGTGATGAACTATAATATGCAAGGGATGACCAAAACTATGCCCGAGCTCTTCGCGATGCTAAAAGCCGCGGAGGTAGAAATCAAAAAGGAGCATCAAGTGTTGATGGTTAACAAAACCACTAGTTTCAAGAAAAAGGGCAAAGGGAAGAAAAAGGGGAACTTCAAAAAGAACAGCAAGCAAGTTGCTACTCAAGAGAAGAAACCCAAGTCTGGACCTGAGCCTGAAACTGAGTGCTTCTATTGCAAGCAGACTGGTCACTGGAAGCGGAACTGCCCCAAGTATTTGGCGGATAAGAAGGATGGCAAGGTTAACAAAGGTATATATGATATACATGTTATTGATGTGTACCTTACTAATTCTCGCAGTAGCACCTGGGTATTTGATACTGGTTCTGATGCTAATATTTGCAACTCAAAACAGGGGCTACGGATTAAGCGAAGATTGGCTAAGGACGAGGTGACGATGCGCGTGGGAAATGGTTCCAAAGTCGATGTGATCGCGGTCGGCACGCTACCTCTACATCTACCTTCGGGATTAATATTAGATCTAAATAATTGTTATTTAGTACCAGCGTTGAGCATGAACATTATATCTGGATCTTGTTTGATGCGAGACGGTTATTCATTTAAATCAGAGAATAATGGTTGTTCTATTTATATGAGTAATATCTTTTATGGTCATGCGCCATTAAAGAGTGGTTTGTTCTTACTTAATCTCGATAGTAGTAATACACATATTCATAATGTTGAAGCCAAAAGATGCAGAGTTGATAATGATAGTGCAACTTATTTGTGGCACTGCCGTTTAGGTCATATCGGTGTAAAGCGCATGAAGAAACTCCATACTGATGGACTTTTGGAGTCACTTGATTATGAATCACTTGGCACTTGCGAACCGTGCCTTATGGGCAAGATGACTAAAACACCGTTCTCCGGTACTGTGGAGAGAGCAACAGATTTATTGGAAATCATACATACTGATGTATGTGGTCCAATGAATGTTGAGGCTCGTGGCGGATATCGTTATTTTCTCACCTTCACTGATGATTTAAGCAGATATGGGTATATCTACTTAATGAAACACAAGTCTGAAACATTTGAAAAGTTCAAAGAATTTCAGAGTGAAGTGGAAAATCATCGTAACAAGAAAATAAAGTTTCTACGATCTGATCGTGGAGGAGAATATTTGAGTTACGAGTTTGGTCTACATTTGAAACAATGCGGAACAGTTTCGCAACTCACGCCACCCGGAACACCACAACGTAATGGTGTGTCCGAACGTTGTAATCGTACTTTACTGGATATGGTGCGATCTATGATGTCTCTTACCGATTTACCGCTATCTTTTTGGGGTTATGCTCTAGAGACGGCCGCATTCACGTTAAATAGGGCACCATCAAAATCCGTTGAGACGACGCCTTATGAACTGTGGTTTGGCAAGAAACCAAAGTTGTCGTTTCTTAAAGTTTGGGGCTGCGATGCTTATGTGAAAAAGCTTCAACCTGATAAGCTCGAACCCAAATCGGAAAAATGTGTCTTCATAGGATACCCAAAGGAGACTATTGGGTATACATTCTATCACAGATCCGAAGGCAAAATTTTTGTTGCTAAAGTCGGAAACTTTCTAGAGAAGGAGTTTCTCTTGAAAGAAGTGAGTGGGAGGAAAGTAGAACTTGATGAGATAACAGTATCTGCTCCCTTATTGAGAAGTAGTACATCACAGAAATCTGTTTCTGTGACACCTACATCAAATAGGGAGGAAGCTAATGATAATGATCATGAAACTTCAGATCAAGTTTCTACTGAACTTCGTAGATCAACCAGAGTAAGATCCGCACCAGAGTGGTACGGTAATCCTATTTTGGAAGTCATGTTACTAGACCATGATGAACCTACGAACTATGAAGAAGCGATGGTGAGCCCAGATTCCGCAAAGTGGCTTGAGGCCATGAAATCTGAGATGGGATCCATGTATGATAACAAAGTGTGGACTTTGGTTGACTTGCCCGATGATCGGCAAGCAATAGAGAATAAATGGATTTTTAAGAAGAAGACTGACGCTGATGGTAATGTTACTGTCCATAAAGCTCGACTTGTTGCAAAAGGTTTTCGACAAGTTCAAGGGATTGACTACGATGAGACTTTCTCACCCGTAGCGATGCTTAAGTCTGTCCGAATCATGTTAGCAGTTGCCGCATTTTATGATTATGAAATTTGGCAAATGTATGTCAAAACTGCATTCCTGAATGGATTTCTGGAAGAAGAGTTGTATATGATGCAACCAGAAGGTTTTGTCGATCCGAAGGGAGCTAACAAAGTGTGCAAGCTCCAGCGATCCATTTATGGACTGGTGCAAGCCTCTCGGAGTTGGAATAAACGCTTTGATAGTGTGATCAAAGCATTTGGTTTTATACAGACTTTTGGAGAAGCCTGTATTTACAAGAAAGTGAGTGGGAGCTCTGTAGCATTTCTGATATTATATGTGGATGACATATTACTGATCGGAAATAATATAGAATTTCTGGATAGCATAAAGGGATACTTGAATAAGAGTTTTTCAATGAAAGACCTCGGTGAAGCTGCTTACATATTGGGCATTAAGATCTATAGAGATAGATCAAGACGCTTAATAGGACTTTCACAAAGCACATACCTTGACAAAGTTTTGAAAAAGTTCAAAATGGATCAGGCAAAGAAAGGGTTCTTGCCTGTGGCACAAGGTGTGAGGTTGAGTAAGACTCAATGCCCGACCACCGCAGAAGATAGAGAGAAAATGAAAAATGTTCCCTATGCTTCAGCCATAGGCTCTATCATGTATGCAATGCTGTGTACCAGACCTGATGTGTGCCTTGCTGTAAGTTTAGCAGGCAGGTACCAAAGTAATCCAGGAGTGGATCACTGGACAGCGGTCAAGAACATCCTTAAGTACTTGAGAAGGACTAAGGATATGTTTCTCACTTATGGAGGTGACAAAGAGCTCATCGTAAACGGTTACGTCGATGCAAGCTTTGACACTGATCCGGACGATTCCAAATCGCAAACCGGATACGTATTTACATTAAACGGTGGAGCTGTCAGTTGGTGCAGTTCTAAACAAAGCGTCGTGGCGGGATCTACATGTGAAGCTGAGTACATAGCCGCTTCGGAAGCAGCTAATGAAGGAGTCTGGATGAAGGAGTTCATATTCGATCTAGGTGTTGTACCTAGCGTATCGGGTCCAATGAAAATCTTTTGTGACAATACTGGTGCAATTGCCTTGGCAAAGGAATCCAGATTTCACAAAAGAACCAAACACATCAAAAGACGCTTCAACTCCATCCGGGATTTGGTCCAGGTGGGAGACATAGAGATATGCAAGATACATTCGGATCTGAATGTTGCAGGCCCTTGACTAAGCCTCTTCCACGAGCAAAACATGATCAGCACCAAAACTCCATGGGTGTTAGAATCATTACTTTGTAATCTAGATTATTGACTCTAGTGCAAGTGGGAGACTGAAGGAAATATGCCCTAGAGGCAATAATAAAGTTATTATTTATTTCCTTATATCATGATAAATGTTTATTATTCATGCTAGAATTGTATTAACTGGAAACATAATACATGTGTGAATACATAGACAAAACAGAGTGTCACTAGTATGCCTCTACTTGACTAGCTCATTAATCAAAGATGGTTATGTTTCCTAGCCATGAACAAAGAGTTGTTATTTGATTAACGAGATCACATCATTAGTTGAATGATCTGATTGACATGACCCATTCCATTAGCATAGCACCCGATCGTTTAGTGTGTTGCTATTGCTTTTATCCATGACTTATACATGTTCCTTTAACTATGAGATTATGCAACTCCCATTTACCGTAAGAACACTTTGTGTGCTACCAAACGTCACAACGTAACTGGGTGATTATAAAGGTGCTCTACAGGTGTCTCCGAAGGTACATATTGGGTTGGCGTATTTCGAGATTAGGATTTGTCACTCCGATTGTCGGAGAGGTATCTCAGGGCCTTCTCGGTAATGCACATAACATAAAGCCTTGCAAGCATTGCAACCAATGAGTTAGTTGCGAGATGATGTATTACAGAACGAGTAAAGAGACTTGCCGGTAACGAGATTGAACTAGGTATTGGATACCGACGATCGAATCTCGGGCAAGTAACATACCGATGACAAAGGGAACAACGTATGTTGTTATGCGGTCTGACCGATAAAGATCTTCGTAGAATATGTAGGAGCCAATATGGGCATCCAGGTCCCGCTGTTGGTTATTGACCGGAGACGTGTCTCGGTCATGTCTACATTGTTCTCGAACCGTAGGGTCCGCACGCTTAACGTTACGATGACAGTTATTTTGAGTTTATGCATTTTGATGTACCGAAGGAGTTCGGAGTCCCGGATGTGATCACGGACGTGACAAGGAGTCTCGAAATGGTCGAGACATAAAGAATTATATATTGTAAGCCTATGTTTGGACATCGGATGCATTCCAGGTGAAATCAGGATTTTACCGGAATACCGGGAGGGTTACCGGAACCCCCCGGGAGCATAATGGGCCAACATGGGCCTTGGAGGAGAGGTGAGAGGGCTGCCCTAGGGGCTGCGCGCCTCCCCCCTTCCCCTAGTCCTATTAGGACTAGGAGAGGTGGGCGCCCCCCTCTCCCTCTCTCTCCCCCTTGGAGAATCCTAGTCCAACTAGGATTGGGGGGGGGGGGAATCCTACTCCCAGAGGGAGTAGGACTCTCTGGCGCGCCAAGGCTTGGCCGGCCAGCCCCTCCCCCTTGGCTCCTTTATATACGGGGGCAGGGGGCACCCCAAAGACACACAAGTTGATCTACGGATCGTTCCTTAGCCGTGTGCGGTGCCCCCTTCCACCAAATTCCACCTCGATCATATCGTTGCAGTGCTTAGGCGAAGCCCTGCGCCGGTAACACATCAAGATCGTCACCACGCCGTCGTGCTGACGGAACTCTTCCTCAATGCTTTGCTGGATCGGAGCCCGGGGATCGTCATCGAGCTGAACGTGTGCCAAGAACTCGGAGGTGCCGGAGTAACGGTGCTGTGATCGGTTGGATCGCGAGGAGAACGTACGACTACTTCCTCTACGTTGCGTCAACGCTTCCGCTTCGGTCTATGAGGGTACGTAGACAACACTCTCCCCTCTCGTTGCTATGCATCACCATGATCTTGCGTGTGCGTAGGAATTTTTTTGAAATTACTACGTTCCCCAACACCACTTCCATAAACCCCAAAGTTATTCTATACGAGTCCACCATACCTTCCTATATGCGGTATCTACCTGCCATTCCAAGTAAATTTGTATGTGCCAAACTCTAAACCTTCAAATGAAATTCTGCTTTGTATGCTCGAATAGCTCATGTATCAACTAGGTTTGTTTGTATGTTCCATGCTAGGCAGTTATTCTCAAGAGAAGTGGACTCCGCTCCTCACTCATGAGAAAATGGCTGGTCACCGGGATGCCCAATCTCTTGCTCAAAACAAATCAAAATAATTGCAAACAAAACTCCCCCAGGACTATTGTTAGTTGGAGGCACCCATTGTTTCGGGCAAGCCATGGATTGATGCTTGTTGGTGGAGGGGGAGTATAAACTTTACCATTCTCCTTGGGAACCGCCTATAATGTGTGTAGCATGGAAGATATCAAGATCTCTCGGTTGTTATGTTGACAATGAAAGTATGCCGCTCAAAATATTATTCATCTCTATTTCAAAACCGAGCTCTGGCACCTCTACAAATCCCTGCTTCCCTCTGCGAAGGGCCTATCTATTTACTTTTATGTTGAGTCATCATCCTCTTATTAAAAAGCACTAGTTAGAGAGCACCGCTGTCATTTGCATGCATTATTATTATTTTATATTGAGTATGACTGGATCTCTTTTACCATGAATTACAATGCTTAGTCAGTCCTTGATCTTCAGGGGTGCTCTGCATTTATGTTTTGCGGTGTCAGAAAGGGCTAGCGAGATACCATCTTGTTATATCATATTATGATTGTTTTGAGAAAGTGTTGTCATCCGAGATTTATTATTATTGCTCGCTAGTTGATTATGCCATTGATATGAGTAAATATGAGACCTAAGTGTTATTGTGAATATGGTTAGTTCATAATCTTTGCTGAAAACTTGAATGCTGGCTTTACATATTTACAACAACAAGAGCAAACAGAGTTTGTAAAAGATTTTCTTTATAACTTTTAGTTTGTCAACTGAATTGCTTGAGGACAAGCAAAGGTTTAAGCTTGGGGGAGTTGATACATCTCCATCGTATCTACTTTTCCAAACACTTTTGCCCTTGTTTTGGACTCTAACTTGCATGATTTGAATGGAACTAACCCGGAGTGACGCTGTTTTCAGCAGAATTGCCATGGTGTTATTTTTGTGCAGAAATAAAAGTTCTTGGAATGACCTGAAACTTCATGGAGAATATTTTTGGAATATATAAAAAATACTGGCGAAAGAATCAATGCCAGGGGGCCCACACCCTGTCCACGAGGGTGGGGGCGCGCCCACCCCCCTGGGGCGCGCCCCCTGCCTCATGGCCCCCTGGAGCTCCATCGACCTCAACTCCAACTCTATATATTCACGTTCGGGGAGAAAAAATCAGAGAGAAGGATTCATCGCGTTTTACGATACGGAGCCGCCGCCAAGCCCTAATCTCTCTCGGGAGGGCTGATCTGGTGTCCGTTCGGGGCTCCGGAGATGGGAATCCGTCGCCGTCATCATTATCAACCTTCCTCCATCACCAATTTCATGGTGCTCACCGCCGTGCGTGAGTAATTCCATCGTAGGCTTGCTGGACGGTGATGGGTTGGATGAGATTTACCATGTAATCGAGTTAGTTTTGTTAGGGTATGATCCCTAGTTTCCAATATGTTCTGAGATTGATGTTGCTATGACTTTGCTATGCTTAATGCTTGTCACTAGGACCCGAGTGCCATGATTTCAGATCTGAACCTATTATGTTTTCATGAATATACATGAGTTTTTTATCCTATCTTGCAAGTCATTAGTCACCTATTATGTGTTATGATCCTTTAACCCCGAAGTGATAATAATCGGGATACTTACCGGTGATGACCGTAGTTTGAGGAGTTCATGTATTCACTAAGTGTTAATGCTTTGGTCCGGTACTCTATTAAAAGGAGGCCTTAATATCCCTTAGTTTCCAATAGGACCCCTCTGCCACGGGAGGGTAGGACAAAAGATGTCATGCAAGTTCCTTTCCATAAGCACGTATGACTATATTCAGAATACATGCCTACATTACATTGATGGGCTGGAGCTAGTTATGTGTCACCCTATGTTATAACTATTGCATGAGGAATCGCATCAGACATAATTCTCCATCATTGATCCAATGCCTACGAGCTTTTCACATATTGCTCTTTGCTTAGTTACTTTACCGTTGCCACTGTTACAATTACTACAAAACTACTACGTTACTTTTGCCACCGTTACCATTACTTCCATACTACTTTGCTACTAAATACTTTGCTGCAGATACTAAGTTATCCAGGTGTGGTTGAATTCACAACTCAACTGCTAATACTTGAAAATATTCTTCGGCTCCCCTTGTGTAGAATCAATAAATTTGGTTTGAATACTTTACCCTCGAAAACTGTAGCGATCCCCTATACTTGTGGGTTATCTAAGTTATCCAGGTGTGGTTGAATTGACAACTCAACTTCTAATACTTGAGAAAATTCCTTGGCTCCCCTTGTGTCGAATCAATAAATTTGGGTTGAATACTCTACCCTCGAAAACTATTGCGATCCCCTATACTTGTGGGTTATCAGGGACGCAAACATATGCTCAGGGACGTCTATGCGATAGAGCCAGTCACCCCAAAATTCAACCCATGGTCGTCCTGCCTGATCACTTTCGATCGCAGGGACCATCCGACCAGCATCCGTCATGGCAGTTCAGCCGCATTGGTCCTTGAACCAATCATTGATGGATTCCACCTCACGCGAGTCCTCATGGATGGTGGCAGCAGCCTCAACCTGCTCTATTGCTACCTCTTGAGCACTGCGTTGGATTTCCCCGAAGAGGAAAGGATGATGCAGCAAAGTAGCGTAAGTATTTCCCTCAGTTTTTGAGAACCAAGGTATCAATCCAGTAGGAGGCTACGCGCGAGTCCCTCGTACCTACACAAAACAAATAACTCCTCGCAACCAATGCGAATAGGGGTTGTCAATCCCTTCACGGTCACTTATGAGAGTGAGATCTGGTAGAGATGATAGATAATATTTTTGGTATTTTTGTTATAAAGATGCAAAGTAAAATAAAAGGCAAAGTAAAAAAGCAAAGCATTAATAAAGTGATGGAAGATTAATATGATGAAGATAGACCCGGGGGCCATAGATTTCACTAGTGGCTTCTCTCAAGAGCATAAGTATTTCTACGGTGGGTGAACAAATTACTGTTGAGCAATTGACAGAATTGAGCATAGTTATGAGAATATCTAGGCATGATCATGTATATAGGCATCACGTCCGTGACAAGTAGATCAAAACGATTCTGCATCTACTACTATTACTCCACTCATCGACCGCTATCCAGCATGCATCTAGAGTATTAAGTTAAAAATAGAGTAACGCTTTAAGAAAGATGACATGATGTAGAGAGATAAATTCATGCAATATGAAATAAACCCCATCTTGTTATCCTCGATGGCAACGATACAATACGTGCCTTGCTGCCCCTTCTGTCACTGGGAAAGGACACCGCAAGATCAAACCGCAAGTTATGAGAATATCTAGGTATGATCATGTATAGGCATCACGTCTGAGACAAGTAGACCGACTCCTGCCTGCATCTACTACTATTACTCCACTCATCGACCGCTATCCAGCATGCATCTAGAGTATTAAGTTCAAGAAAACAGAGTAACGCCTTAAGCAAGATGACATGATGTAGAGGGATAAATTCATGCAATATGATAAAAACCCCATCTTGTTATCCTCGATGGCAACAATACAATACGTGCCTTGCTGCCCCTACTGTCACTAGGAAAGGACACAGCAAGATTGAACCCAAAGCTAAGCACTTCTCCCATTGCAAGAAAAACCAATCTAGTAGGCCAAACCAAACTGATAATTCGAAGAGACTTGCAAAGATAACCAATCATACATAAAAGAATTCAGAGAAGATTCAAATATTGTTCATAGATAATCTTAATCATAAACCCACAATTCATCGTTCTCAACAAACACACCGCAAAAAGAAGATTACATCGAATAGATCTCCATGAGAGAGGGGGAGAACATTGTATTGAGATCCAAAAAGAGAGAAGAAGCCATCTAGCTACTAACTATGGACCCGAAGGTCTGAGGTAAACTACTCACACTTCATCGGAGGGGCTATGATGATGTAGAAGCCCTCCATGGTGGATGCCCCCTCCGGCGGAGCTCCGGAACAAGCCCCAAGATGGGATCTCATGGGTACAGAAGGTTGCGGCGGTGGAATTAGGTTTTTGGCTCCGTCTCTGATCGTTTGGGGGTACGTAGGTATATATAGGAGGAAGAAGTACGTCGGTGGAGCTCCATGGGCCCCACGAGGGTGGGGGTGTGCCTGGGGGGGGGGGGTAGGGCGCGCCCCCCTACCACGTGCCCACCTCGAAGCTTCCTTGGCGTAGGGTCCAAGTCTCTTGGGTCATATTCGGTGAGAAAATCACGTTCCCGAAGGTTTCATTCCGTTTGGACTCCGTTTGATATTCCGTTTCTTCGAAACTCTGAAATAGGCAAAAAAACAACAATTCTGGGCTGGGCCTCCGGTTAATAGGTTAGTCCCAAAAGTAATATAAAAGTGGAAAATAAAGCCCAATAATGTCCAAAACAGTAGATAATATAGCATGGAACAATAAAAAATTATAGATACATTGGAGACGTATCAAGCATCCCCAAGCTTAATTCATGCTCGTCCTTGAGTAGGTAAATGATAAAAGCAGAATTTTTGACGTGGAATGCTTCCTAACATAATTCTTCAATGTAATTTTCTTTATTGTGGCATGAATGTTCAGATCTGAAAGATTCAAGATAAAAGTTCAATGTTAAAATAAAAATAATAATGCTTCAAGCATATTAACTAAGCAATTATGTCTTCTCAAAATAACATGGCCAAAGAAACTTCATCCCTACAAAATCATATAGTTTAGTCATGCTCCATTTTCGTCACACAAGAATGCTCTCATCATGCACAACCACGATGACAAGCCAAGCTATTATTTCATACTTTAGTAATCTCAAACTTTATAAACCTTCACGCAATACATGAGCGTGAGCCATGGATATAGCACTATGGGTGGAATAGAATATGATGATGGGGGTTATGTGGAGAAGACAAAAAAGGAGAAAGTCTCACATCAACGAGGCTAATCAATGGGCTATGGAGATGCCCATCAATTTATGTTAATGCAAGGAGTAGGGATTGCCATGCAACGGATGCACTAGAGCTATAAACATATGAAATCTCAACAAAGAAACTAAGTGGGTGTGCATCCAACTTGCTTGCTCACGAAGACCTAGGGCACTTGAGGAGGCCCATTGTTGGAATATACAAGCCAAGTTCTATAATGAAAAATTCCCACTAGTATATGAAAGTGACAAAAGAAGAGACTCTTTATCATGAAGATTATGGTGCTACTTTGAAGCACAAGTGTGGAAAAAAGGATAGTAGCATTGCCCCTTTTATTTCTTTTATTTGGGCCTTTTTTTATTTTGGCCTTCCCCCCTTTTTTTATTGGGACAATGCTCTATTAAATGATGGTCATCACACTTCTATTTATTTACAACTCAATGATTACAACTCGATACTAGAACATAGTATGACTCTATATGAATGCCTCCGGCGGTGTACCGGGATATGCAATGAATCAAGAGTGACATGTATGAGAGAATTATGAATGGTGGCTTTGCCACAAATACTATGTCAACTACATGATCATGCTAAGCAATATGACAATGATGAATGTGTCATGATAAACGGAATGGTGGAAAGTTGCATGGCAATATATCTCGGAATGGCTATGGAAATGCCATAATAGGTAGGTATGGTGGATGTTTTGAGGAAGATATAAGGAGGTTTATGTGTGAAAGAGCGTATCATATCACGGGGGTTTGGATGCACCGGCGAAGTTTGCACCAACTCTCAATGTGAGAAAGGGCAATGCACGGTACCGAAGAGGCTAGCAATGATGGAAGGGTGAGAGTGCGTATAATCCATGGACTCAACATTAGTCATAAAGAACTCACATACTTATTGCAAAAATCTACAAGCCATCAAAAACCAAAGCACTACGCGCATGCTCCTAGGGGGATAGATTGGTAGGAAAAGACCATCGCTCATCCCCGACCGCCACTCATAAGGAGGACAATCAAAGAACACCTCATGTTTCAAATTTGTTACATAACGTTTACCATACGTGCATGCTACGGGACATGCAAACTTCAACACAAGCATTTCTCAAATTCACAACTACTCAACTAGCACGACTTTGATATTATCACCTCCATATCTCAAAACAATTATCAAGCATCAAACTTTTCTTAGTATTCAACGCACTCAAAAGAAAGTTTTACAAATCTTGAATACCAAGCATATTAAGATTATTTAGCAAATTACCATGCTATTTAAGACTCTCAAAATAATCTAAGTGAAGCTTGAGAGATCAATAGTTTCTATAAAACAAATCCACCACCGTGCTCTAAAAGATACAAGTGAAGCACTAGAGCAAAACTATATAACTCAAAAGATATAAGTGAAGCACATAGAGTATTCTAACAAATTATGATTCATGTATGGCTCTCTCAGAAGGTGTGTACAGCAAGGATGATTGTGGTAAACTAAAAAGCAAATACTCAAATCATACAAGACGCTCCAAGCAAAACACATATCATGTGGTGAATAAAAATATAGCTCCAAGTAAAGTTACTGATGGAAGTAGACGAAAGAGGGGATGCCTTCCGGGGCATCCCCAAGCTTTGACTTTTTGGTGTCCTTAGATTATCCTGGGGGTGCCATGGGCATCC
Source organism: Aegilops umbellulata (assembly GCA_032464435.1). Classification (NCBI taxonomy): domain Eukaryota; kingdom Viridiplantae; phylum Streptophyta; class Magnoliopsida; order Poales; family Poaceae; genus Aegilops; species Aegilops umbellulata. The sequence continues at coordinate 228,845,657 of CP136055.1, read as the reverse complement.
CCAATCTTAGGCTCTTTCCACTCCTTGTTCCATAATCCATCAAAAGATTTCACCCAAAACTTGAAAACTTCACAACACAAAACTCAACAGATATCTCATGAGCTCCGTTAGCGAAAGAAAACAAAAGACCACTTCAAGGTACTGTAATTAACTCATTATTTATTTATATTGGTGTTAAACCTACTGTATTCCAACTTCTCTAAGGTTTATAAACTATTTTACTAGCCATAGATTCATCAAAATAAGCAAACAACACACGAAAAACAGAATCTGTCAAGAACAAAACAGTCTATAGTAATCTGTAACTAACGCAAACTTCTGAACCCCAAAAAATCAGCCAAAATAGGACGACTTAGGCAATTTGTTTATTGATCAGAAAAAATTGGAATCACTATTTTATCACGTTCTGATAATTTTTAAAAATTGTTTTTGTGAACAGAAAGTTTCTGGAAATTACAGTAAGATCAAATAACTATCATCCAAGAAGATCCTGTAGGTTTAACTTGGCACAAACACTAACTAAAACATAAAAACACATCTAACCAGAGGCTAGATCAAAGATTTAATCCTAAACAGAAGCAAAAGCAAAAAAACTAAAAATAAAATTGGGTTGCCTCCCAACAAGCGCTATCGTTTAACGCCCCTAGCTAGGCATAAAAGCAAGGATAGATCTAGGTATTGCCATCTTTGGTAGGCAATCCATAAGTGGCTCTCATGATAGATTCATATGGTAATTTTATTTTCTTCCTAGGGAATCGTTCCATGCCTTTCTTTAATGGAAATTGGAATCTAATATTCCCTTCCTTCATATCAATAGTCGCACCAATCGTTCTAAGGAAAGGTCTACCAAGAATAATAGGACAAGAAGGATTGCAATCTATATCAAGAACGATAAAATCTACGGGCACATAATTCCTATTTGCAACAATAAGAACATCATTAATTCTTCCCATAGGTTTCTTAAGAGTGGAATCCGCAATATGCAAGTTTAGAGAGCAATCATCAAAATCTCGGAAATCTAGCAAATCGCACAAAGTTTTGGGAATAGTGGAAACACTAGCAGCCAAATCACATAAAGCATAAAATTCATGATCCTTGATCTTAATTTTAATAGTTGGTTGCCACTCATCATAAAGTTTTCTATGGATAGAAACTTCCAACTCAAGTTTTTCTTCATAAGATTGCATCAAGGCATCGACGATATGTTTAGTGAACGCTTTATTTTGACTATAAGCATGCAGAGAATTTAGCATGGATTGCAACAAGGAAATACAATCAATTAAAGAGAAACTTTCATAATTAAATTCCTTGAAATCCAAAATAGTGGGTTTAGCAACATCTAGGGTTTTGCTTCCTTCAATCCCACTTTTATTAATTTCATCATCAAGATCTAAAAACTCCGAATTCTTGGAACGCCTTCTAGGTAAAGGTGGATCATATTCAGTCCCATCATTATCAAGATTCATATTGCAAAACAAAGATTTAATAGGTGACACATCAATAACTTTTAGATCTTCATCTTTATTTTCATGGAAATTAGAAGAACACACTTTAATAAAGGCATCTTTCGTAGCACGCATCCTAGCGGTTCTTTCCTTGCACTCATCAATGGAAATTCTCATGGCTTTGAGAGACTCACTGATATCATGCTTAGGAGGAATAGATATAAGTTTTAAAGAATCAACATAAAGAGAAATTCTATCAACGTTCCTAGCCAATTCATCAACTTTAAGTAATTTCTCTTCAAGCAAAGTATTAAAATTCTTTTGTGAATTCATAAACTCTTTAACACTAGTCTCAAATTCAGAGGGCATCTTATTAAAATTTCCATAAGAGTTGTTGTAGGAATTCCCATAATTATTAGAAGGATTACTAGGATAAGGCCTAGGATTAAAGTTCCCTCTATACGCGTTGTTACCAAAATTATTCCTACAAAAAAAATTCACATCCATAGATTTATTATTATTCTCAATCAAAGTAGACAAAGGCATATCATTAGGATCAGAAGAAACACTCTTAGTAGCAAATAATTTCATAAGTTCATCCATCTTTCCACTCAAAACATTAATTTCTTCTATCGCATGCACTTTTTTATTAGTAGATCTTTCAGTGTGCCATTGAGAATAATTAACCATAATATTATCTAGGAGTTTAGTAGCTTCTCCTAAAGTGATTTCCATAAAAGTGCCTCCTGCGGCCGAATCCAAAAGATTTCTAGAAGCAAAATTCAATCTAATTTCATTATCTCCCAAGCTTGTGCAACATGTTCATGATCAAGTTGCTTAAAATTCATAATATCCTTTCTAAGAGAGATGATCTTAGCGGGAGGAAAATACTTAGAGATAAAAGCATCTTTGCACTTGTTCCAAGAATCAATACTATTTTTAGGCAAAGACGAAAACCATGCTTTAGCACGATCTCTAAGCGAAAAAGGAAATAGCTTCAATTTAACAATATCTTTATCAACATCTTTATTCTTTTGCATATCACACAAATCAATGAAGATATTTAGATGAGTAGCGACATCTTCACTAGGAAGGCCGGCGAATTGATCTTTCATAACAAGATTCAACAAAGCAGTATTGATTTCACAAGATTCAGTATTGGTAAGAGGAGCAATCAGAGTGCTAAGGAAATCATTATTGTTGGTATTGGTAAAGTCACACAATTTGGTATTATCTTGTGCCATCGTGACAAACAAGCAATCCAACACACGAGCAAACAAAAAGCAAGCGAGAAAAAGGCAAACGGAAAAGAGAGGGTGAATAAAACGGCAAGGGTGAAGTGGTGGAGAGGATAACGAGAGGCAAATGGCAAATAATGTGCCGGGGTTTTCTGGCTTCCCGAGCACCTATGGGGACGGAGCCCCTTCTCGGTTCGGCGGGGGGCGGAGGTCGCGCGAAGAGCGGATCGAGGCGAAGCACACGGGGGGTTTTTACCCAGCTTCGGAGCTCTCCGGAGAGATAATACTCCTACTGCTGCTTTGTGGATTGTATTGAGTTCTTGCTCGGGAGCACTGAGTGCTACAATACACTCAAGCAGCTAATGAGACCGAGCGTTCTTCTGTTTTCCTCTCAGAGATTGCTCTCCGGGGTCCGATCCCCCCCTACGTTATGCATGGGCCTCCTTTTATATGTTCAAGGGGTCTCCAACAGGTGGCAACATAGGTAAGGGCAAAAATGGAAATATGTTGTGGTAGGTACAGCTACCTACATAGTGTATCATACCTAACCCTGATGGCAGGGGACAAAGGCATTAAATGCCTATCTACGTCACCCAGACGGTGCAGAAAAGGGACCGTCGGGGGCGCCACCGCTTGCCACGATGGCGATCTTGTCAGCGCTGCATGCCACAGTGTACCCCTGGCTGCACAGCCTCCCGCCACGTACGCCAGGAAGGGTCCCGGAGCGACACGTAGGTGGGTGAGCTGGAGCGCGGGTACGGAGTGGTTGCCCGCCGCGGCAAGTGCCTTGCCGCGGCCGTTGTCTTGCCGCGTCCGGGAGCTTGTCGCTCGCCGAGTCCTGCCGGGACGCGTGGCGCGTCGTGGCAAGTTCTTTGAGATGCTCTGATTGGCCTTCCCGGCAAGCTCCTCTTGCCGGGGTCTTGTGCCTCGAGCGGCCTTCCTGGCAAGCTCCTCTTGCCGGGGACTTGTCTCCTAGGCTAAAATACTTTGTTCTCGAATGGCTCCAAAAGAACCATAGAGAGCCTTGGCGATCACCTGGCGGGCCTTGCCGCGGGGTGCTGCGACTGCCCGTGCACAAGTTCGGGATACTAGGGTACCCCTACTTTAGTACACCGACAGGAGCCCCCGGGCCTGGGCCACACACGGTGCCGAGCGCTGTTGGGCCAGGCCCAAAACAGGGCACGGGCACGCACGGCCTGGGTCACGTCGCACCTTGCTCCGCATCCACCACGCCCTCCCCGAACGGCACGCGTCGATTGCAGCGTCGTGGGAGAGGTCGTGGGTGGTTTCTTTATTCAGAAAGGCGAAACGTCCGCCCCCTCCCTCCTTATAAGCAGGGGAACAGGGGCAGTTCGCCCATCTGCCCGTTGCTATTCCCTCCTCGAGAATCTCCGCCACTCCCCTTCTTCCCAAAGCCGAAGGAGAGCAGCGCCCTGCCCCCAGCGCCACCAGCACCGCCAACGTCACCGTCCTCACTCCCCCTTTCCGCCATGGCTCCGAAAGCCGAAAAGGCGAAGTCGGCCGAGGCGCAGCGGCTCGCGGCGCCGCGGAAGGAGCGGGCACTCTTCCCTCCGAGGCTTGAGGTGGCGGAGCTGAAGGAGGACTTCTACCTCTTCTGGTCGACGGGGACGCGAGCACATCCGCGCACGAAGGTACTCCCAGCCACTGCTTGGGATAAGCATCCCACTGGGTACCCCTTCTTTGCCTTGTTCTTCTATTGCAGGCTCTGCCCGCCCTTTTCAGAATTCTTTTGCGATGTCATGAACATCTACGGGCTCCACCTTCTTGATTTCACCCCCAATGCTGTCCTGACCATGGCAGTTTTCGCACATCTCTGCGAAAACTTTGTCGGGATCCATCCAAACGTAGCTCTTTTCTGCCATTTCTTTTCGCCTCGGGTTGAGAAAGGAGAACCTTTATCCGGCGGAATCGCCTGGATCTCGAAAGCCGGCAAGAAGGATGCTTATCTGGAGGGAGAGCTCTGCAGCAAGTGGGAGGAGTGGAGGGCGGACTGGTGTCTGATCGTTGAGGAGAACCCGCAGCCGTTTACTGCTCTGCGCGAAACCCCAGTAGTGCGCGGCAGTGATTGGAGTAGCCTGGCCCCGGAAGATGGCAGACTAAGGATCGCCGTCACCCGGATCCTACGCCTTAGGCTTGCCGGGCTTATCGTAGGAGCGGTTGGCGCAGATTTCCTCCGTCGCCGCATCGCCCCCCTGCAGGAGAGGGGGAGACCCGCCTGGGAGTTTCAGAACGCGGCGGATATCATGACGTTGCGGCCGGGCCTCAACTTCAACTTCACTATCCTGGAGCTCAACGCGATGCTCCAGGAGCTGTTCAAGCACGACCCACAGCATCCCGATGTGTTCTGGTTGCCGAGGGGCGTCGTCCCGCTGTGCAACAACTCCGCGCTCGACCGTATCCGTGCGATAATGCCGCTGTGCGACTCGCATGGAATTGATCCAGCCTGGATAGAGACTGCGGATGATGTCGTGCGGGCGTTCTTTGACAACTTGATAGAAGTGCCGGTCGACGCCGACGAGAAAAAAGGCCTCACCCGGGACACCACCGACGATGAGCTCAAGCGCATTGCCACCAGGATGGAAGAGGCGGCGGCAGCTGCCGCTGCGGGCGAGATCAGGTTCACCGTGGAGGAGGCAAAGGCAGTGGAGGCGGCAAGCCTTGCCGACCGAGAGGAGCTTGCCGGCGAGAAGAGGTCCGCCGAGCATGACGTCGGGCCGAGCGGGCCCGCCGAGGACACGAGCGGCTCATTGGAGATTGGCTCCTCTTCCTCTTCGTCTTCGGACAGCTTGCCGCAAGCAGAGCCCCTGACTCCACGAGCAGAGCCCCCGGCTCCTCAAGCGGAGCCCTCGGCTCCATCAAGAAGGCGTATTCGCAAGGCCGGGGATGTAGCGGAGCGGCGGGCGAGTCAACCCCCGCCGCGCCGCATGACACGCTCCACCGCGGCGAGTTCTGTTGCCGCGGATACACCTCCTGCTGCAGCGGCAACTGGGGCGGGGTCCTCTCGGCCTGCCGCTCCAGCTCCCGCCAAGCGGCCAAGGGATCCTACTCCTCCGCCTCCTCGCGCCGGAGGTGGGCCAGGCTTTGACTTCTCTGCACTCAGCTCCGACAAGGAAGAAGATGAGTAAGATTCTTGTTGTACTTGCATATCTTCAATACTTGCCGTCTTGTCTTGTATCTCATTCGCTTTACTCTGAACTTATTCCTTTTTAGGACGCTGGCCCAGAGAATGGCAAAGAGAGCCAAGGTCCCGGTGATTGTCATCGAGGATGATCCCACCATGGCAGTAGGGGGTGCGCCTGAGCCAAACTTGTCGGACCCGGCAGCTGTTCCTCAGAGCAGCCCCCAGCGCAGCCCCCAGCGTAAGTATATGGTTTACTTCCAGCTGTTAGGCATGCATGGATACAATTTGCTTGCTGATATCTGACCGTTGGCTTGTGCAGGAGCAGAGCAGCTCCACCAGGAGCGCCCGAAGGCCACCCCTGACGTGCCACCTGCTTCGACTACGTCGCCGAGGGAGAGTTCCCCGGCAAGGGCGAATCCCCCGATGAGGGAGAGCTCCCCGGCGAGGGAGAAGTCTCCGACGAGGGAGAGCTCCCCGGCAAGGGAGAAGTCTCCGGCAAGGTACAGTACCGGCGGCCCCCCGGCAGCAGAGATCCCAACTACCGAGCCTGGTACAGGTACTCCTTGCTTATAAACTTCCCTTGGGTTCTTCTTTTTTGGGATACTTGCTTGACTTTTCTTCCTTTTCCGGTCGTCAGATCCATCCACTGTGGAGTCGATGGAGACCAAGGTTGTTATTGATGACGCCACTGCCACCGAAGAAACGGCCGGCGCTGAAGATCCCGCCGGTGAAGAGGCCGCCAAGGCTGCCGCCGCAGCAGCTGACGAGGGGCCCGGCGATCGTACTGACGACCCTGGGGCCGCAGTAGCGACATGCTCTACACCGACCGCCGATCCTCCTGCCGCTGCCGCAGCATCAGGCTCCGAAGAACCCTAGCCAGACGTCTACTTGAAGGCTGGCGCTGGCATCTTCATCAACCTCCCCTGGGCGTCAACGTCCAGGGCGCCGATCGAAGGAGAGAGCTTTGACGTGGAGGTGCTTGCCTCCGCTGGGCTGACGTTGGTCGACGCACCAAGCAGCAGCAGCGACGAGCCCGAGGAGGAGCGACTGCTGCAGAAGCTGGTGTCGCTCTACCGCGCCCGCCAGGCCAAACTGGAGTCCCGCGAAGCGCTTGTTGCGAAGGCGGGGGTGGACGTGGAGAAGCGCGCGGAGGAGATCCGAGGCCTCAACTAGGGAGCTCTCCAGTCGCTGGCGGCGGAGCGGGTGCAGCTTGATGAGGCGCAGAAGGCTTTCATCCTTGAGAAGGCAGAGATTGCAGAGCAACAACGGCTTGCCGCCGAGGAGTTGGCTGCGCGAGACGGTGAGTTGGTGCAGCTGAAGGCCAGCCTGGACAGCCACGAAGAGGAGCTAGCTGTGCGCGAGCAAGCACTCAGCGGAGCCCTCAAGGAAGCAAAGGACGCTGCCGCAGCCGCCGAGGCCGCCAAGAAGGAGCTGGAGGCAAAAGTGGCGCAGCTGGAGACTGATCTCAAGGCGAGCGGTGAAGCGCCTGCCGCGCTCAAGCATGAGCGCGAGAAGGACGCCTACACCTTTGGCGATCTGCAGGGTCGTCTCGCCGAGAAGGTCAAGGAGCTTGACGCCGCCAAGGACTCCAAGGTGGATCTTGAGCTGAAGCTGGCTGCTTTGACCAAGACGCTGGACAGCGCCAGGGAGCAGGAGGCGGCCTTGAAGAAGGAAATCAAGGCCGACAAGGAGCTGCTGGAGAGCATCGCCACCACCCAGAACGATTTCAGGGGAACTGTGGAGCGGTGGACGGAGGGCCTTGTGAATGCTGCCGCGGACATCGACAAGGAGTTGACACTGCTGGGGGTGGAGAATCTCGGGTATTCCTCTGACGGGAGCCTCCCATCCAGCGCCAAGCTCACCTTGTTCTTCAGAGGCGTGGCGACGGCCCTCCAGCAACTTCGGGAGAGGATCCCAAAGCAGCTGGTCGACGAGTCGCGCGAGATCTGCGCGGGAGCTCTCAAAAAGGTGCTGATGAAGGTGGCCTTCCGCAACCCGGGCCTCCGCCTCACTAACATCCTCAGGTCCCTGCCGCTGGAAGCTGATCTGGAGGAGCTCGAGACCCTCGTCGCACCCATTGTGGACAAGGTGAGCGGGATCAAGAGGGTTGAGGGCGACCGCGCGGACTAGGCCGCCTATTTTCTTCTTCTTCTTTTTGTCGTCGCTGGTCATGTTATGAAAACAGTCTATTAGAGCCGCGACAAACTGTCTTGTAATATAACTCTGTTTCAGGTCATGATTGCAATGCTACTTCCTTTACTCGATTCCTTCCTTTGTATGTTTTTGCCCTACGCTTTTAGGGAACCTGCCGGCGTAGGCACCTTTGCCGCGAGTGCTGAGTGCGGGACGTCAGCGGCCTGCTGGCGGTGCCGTTACCGACAAGAAACGTTGTCGCGACTAGTCACAGCTCACTTAAGTTGCTGAGTGAACTCGAAACAAAGTAAAGGCGCGACTCTAGTCGCAGCACACTTAAACTGTTGAGCGAACTCGAAACAACGTAAGGGCGCAACTAGCCACGAGCTAGTTCCTCCGCGCATAGGTTTTCCATACAAAGCATGGTCGTTCAAGGAAAGTAACTTAAAGTTAAAAGATCTGATTGCTCGAACTTCGGCACTTAGCTTTCCTGTCGTTTGCTCCCTGGCAAGGCGAAATTTTTCCTGAACGACGCCGGGTCCATACCATTACCTTCTCCTCCCCCCCGGTCAACTTGTGGGCGAAGGATCCTGCCTTTCCTTGAGAAAAAGAGAAAAGAGAAAACAATAGTATGGATCCTTATGGCTCGTTATTGCTTACCGAGGGGGCTCGCTGCACAAAGTGTCAGATAATTCATGCAGAAAGGCATGAAATTGACAGGGTGTGCGGAGCACGTGAGTTTTATTTATGCACAGGGTCTGCGCCTGGCTTTGTACAAAAGATTACATGCAACAGCGGCAAGACTTGTACAAAATGGTGGTTGCTGGACAGGGTCCGACAACCGCGCCTTACGGGTAAAACTTACGAAGATGCTCGATGTTCCAGGAGTTGCTCACCGGAAAGCCATCCTCGGTCTCAAGGCGGACAGCGCCAGGCCTAGTGACTCGTTTCACCCGGTAAGGGCCTTCCCACTTCGGCGTCAACTTGTTGGAATTCTTGGCGGAATGAACGCGCCGAAGAACAAGGTCGCCTTCCTCGAGACTTCTGGCTTTAACTTTGCGGCTATGGTAGCGACGCAAAGCTTGCTGGTATCGAGTAGCTCATACAGAAGCCTGAAGACGGTCTTCCTCAAGGAGCAGCGCGTCATCTTGTCGCAGCTGCTCTTGCTCAAGCTCATCATAAGTGAGCACTCGAGGTGACCCGTATACGAGTTCCGTGGGGATAACTGCCTCTGCTCCATAGACTAGAGCGAAAGGTGTCTGGCCAGTGGCTTGATTTGGCGTCGTCCTGATCGACCAAAGAACCACCGGCAGCTCCTCGATCCAGTTTCTTCCGCACCTGTGCAGCCTGTCGAAAGTTCGGGTCTTGAGTCCACGCAGCACTTCAGCATTTGCCCTCTCTGCTTGACCGTTGCTCCTGGGGTGAGCAACAGAAGCGAAGCAGACCTTGGCGCCAAGGTCTTGGACGTACTGCATGAAGGTGCGACTCGTGCATTGTGTACCGTTGTCGGTGATGATCCTGTTAGGGATTCCGAAGCGGCAAACAATCGACCTGAAGAACTTGACTGCTGACTGTGCTGTCACCTTCCTCACTGGTTCCACTTCCGGCCACTTTGTGAACTTGTCGATTGCGACGTACAAGTACTCAAAGCCCCCGACTGCTCGGGGGAAGGGGCCGAGGATGTCGAGCCCCCAGACCGAAAATGGTCAGGATAAAGGGATCGTCTGGAGAGCTTGAGCTGGCTGGCGTATCTGCTTGGAATGGAACTGGCACGCTTCACACTTGGTTACTTGTGCAGTTGCATCCTGGAGGGCTGTTGTCCAAAAGAAACCTTGCCGGAATGCTTTGCCGGCAAGTGCTCTTGCGCCAATGTGGTGACCACAAATGCCTCCATGTATCTCTGCCAACAGCTTCTGTCCATCTTCCCGGCGAATACACTTCAATTTCACACCGTTAAGTCTTCTTCTGTACAGTGCGTTGTCGACAAACTGGTACATACTTGACTGCCGGGCTACTCTTTCTGCTTCTTCTTGCTCTTCGGGAAGTTCTCCTGTCTGAAGGAAACAGACGATCTGTTGTGCCCATGCTGGAGCTTGTGGCTCGACAACAAGAACTAAAGGCATATCTGCTGCTGCGGGAACATCCGCTTCTACGGCGAGAACCTGCGGCTCAGCCGGAGCTTGACGTTCCCCGGCAAGCTTGCCGGAGCAAAACTTGTCGGGAGCGTCTGCTTCAACGAAACAAACCCTGGGGCTTTTCGCAGCAGACTGCTCCTCAACACTCTTGGCGTTGATCTTGGGGACCTTCTTGGCGGCGGCTTCGGGAAGCTCTGCCAGAAGATATTCACCAGAAATCAACTTCCTCTTCTTGCTCTGTGCAGTTGATGGCGTCACGGATGGTTTAGTCAGCTTGAGCACAAAGATCCCTGGTTCCACAGGTAACTTAAATGCCGCACACTTTGACAGGCCGTCGGCGATGTCGTTCTGAGCTCTTGGAACATGTTCCATCTGTAGGCCGACAAAGCGCTCTTCCAGCTTCCTCACTTCATCAACGTAAGCTTCAATCAACGGACTCTGATAATCCTTGTTCACTTGGCGGACAACAAGCTGTGAGTCACCCCTGACAATGAGTTGCTTGATCCCGAGGTCTGCCGCGATCCTGAGACCGGCGAGCAATCCTTCATACTCTGCAGTATTGTTTGTTGCTTGCTCCTTGGGAAAGTGCATCTGGACCACGTACTTGAGGTGCTCTCCGGTGGGTGCGACAAGCAGCACGCCAGCACCGGCGCCTTGTAGCGAGAACGCACCATCAAAGTACATCAGCCACTCTTTGTTTGCTTCCTTGACGGGGATGCTCGTCTCTGGAATTTCTTCGTCTGGTGTTGGCGTCCACTCTGCTATGAATTCTGCCAATGCTCTGCTTTGAATAGTTGAAGTGCTCTCAAACTTGAGGCCAAAGCTTGACAGTTCCAGTGCCCACTCAACAATCCTGCCTGTTGCTTCTGGATTCTGCAGTATCCTCTTCAGCGGAAAGCGAGTGACAACTGTGATCTCATCTGCTTGGAAGTAATGGCGCAGCTTTCTCGAGGCCATAAGAAGGCCGAAAAGCAACTTCTGCACACCAGAGTACCTTGACCTAGCCCCCTGCAGAAGGGAACTGACAAAGTAGACTGGGCGCTGCACCATTTTCTTCTTCTGTATCTTTTCACACGTCTGCGCAGATCCATCTTCGTCGGGACCAGAGCTCGTCGGGGAAGCCCCCTGCTTGTCGCTGGATGTGCTTGCCGTGGTCGCTGGCTCATCATCTGCCTCTCTCTCCGCTACTAACGCAGCACTAACCACTTGATTGGTTGCCGCCAGATATAGCAGCAACTTCTCTTGTGGTTTAGGTGCGACAAGTATTGGAGTGGAGGACAGGTATCTCTTCAAGTCCTGCAGCGCAGCCTCCGCTTCCGGAGTCCATTTCATTGGACCTGCCTTTTTCAGAATTTTGAAAAACGGCAGGGCGCGTTCAGCGGACTTAGAGATAAACCTGCTGAGAGCCGCCACGCAGCCGGCAAGTTTTCGTATATCCTTGACGCGCTTCGGTGCTTCAATCTGCTCAATGGCCTTGATCTTGTCGGGATTTGCTTCAATTCCTCTCTGAGACACGAAGAATCCGAGAAGCTTGCCGGACGGGACTCCAAACACGCACTTCTCGGGGTTGAGCTTGAGGCTGATCTTGCGCAGATTTGCAAAAGTCTCTTCTAGGTCTTGAATAAGAGTTGCTTTGTCCCTGCTCTTGACCACTATGTCATCCATGTAGGCTTCCACATTTCTGTGTATTTGCGGCTCAAAAGCAGTATGGACTACCCTTGCGAATGTTGAACCAACATTCTTCAAACCGAAAGGCATTCGTACGAAACAGTACATGCCACATGGAGTGATGAACGCGGTTTTATCCTCGTCCTCTTCTGCCATGAAGATCTGATGGTATCCTGAGTATGCATCAAGAAATGAAAGCAAGTCGCATCCGGCTGTGGAGTCGATAATTTGGTCAATGCGCGGCAAGGGAAATGGGTCTTTGGGACAAGCTTTGTTGACATCGGTGAAGTCGATGCAAAGTCTCCATTTCCCATTTGCCTTGCGCGCGACTATAGGATTGGCCAACCACGTAGGATGGAGCACTCCTCTGACGAGGCCTGCTGCTTCCAACTTCTTGATCTCTTCGGCGATGAACTCTTGGCGCTCCACTGCTTGTTTCTTGACTCTCTGCTTGACGGGCCACGCATGAGGACATACGGCAAGGTGGTGCTCGATTACTTTCCTGGGAACGCCAGGGATGTCAGACAGTTGCCACGCAAACACATCGACATTCGCCCGCAGGAAAGCAACAAGCGCGCTTTCCTATTTAGGGTCGAGAGTGGCACTGATGGTGAAGGTACCACCAGTGCCGCCCTCCTTGGCGGACACCTTCTTGGTCGCTGGCGGAGCTGCCATCGTTTTCTTACATTTGCCGGTGGAGCTCGATGGTGCGTCCTCGACGGTAGCGCAGCACTCCGAAGAGGTGTGCTTGCCGGAGTGGGCATCAGAGCTCTTGCCGGACTTGGTCTTCTTCTTCCCCCTAGGAGCTTCAGCGGCAAGTGCCTCGCGGTCTGCGGCGGCTGCTGCTTCCCAGTAGATCTTGTCGGCACAGATAAGAGCGTCTTTCTTGTCGCCATGTATAGAGGTGACACTTATCGGGCCTGGCATCTTCAGCATGTTGTACGCGTAGTGAGAGGACGCCATGAACTTGGCGAGCGCTGGACGGCCGAGAATTCCATTGTAAGGCAATGGAAAATCGGCAACGTCGAAAGTGATCCTCTCAGTCCGGAAGTTCAGCTCGCTGCCAAACGTCACCGGTAGCGTGATCTTCCCCTTCGGCTTGCTCCTTCCCGGGTTGATTCCTTGGAACGTGCCGGTCTCTTCGAGCTCGCTGTCAGGGACTTGGAGTCTCCGAAGCACAGTGGAGGAGATCAGGTTCAAGCCGGCCCCGCCGTCAACTAGCATCTTAGTGACCTTGAGGTTGCGGATAGTTGGTGAGACCAACATCGGCAAACACCCGACAGCAGTTGTGCGATCGGGGTGGTCCTCAATATCAAAGATGATAGGCGTGCTGGACCATTTCAGAAGCTTGCGTGACTCAACGGGTGGTTCTGCTGCATTGACTTCCCGCACCCACTGCTTGAGTTGGCAGTGTGAAGTATGCAGAGAAGCACCTCCGTCAACGCACAAAACTTCTGTGGCTTTCTGGAACTCCTGCTCGCTGGTCTCGACGTCATCCATGTCTTCGTCGTCGTCGTCATCTTCATCCTTGTCGCGGCCGCGGGGAGGTCTGTCGCCTTGCCGCTGCTTGGCGTTGCCGCGGCGTCCCCCCCGGCCGGTGCGCTTCGTACCGGATCCTCCAGCACCTCCTTGGGCCTTCTCCTTGTCGCGTCGCTCGTATTCGGCCTTTTGTAGCTCAACGAGCTGCTCGACCTTCTTGCAGCTCTGGAGGTCATGGCCTTTGGTGCGGTGAATCTTGCAGTACTGCTTGTTGGTGCCGTCCTGCTTGTCGGCGGCCGCCACAGCCTGGCAGTTGGCGGATGCGGCAACCTCCTTGCCGGAGCTACAGTCTTTGCTGTCTTGGCGCCACCCTCGTTGCCGGACTGCTCGACAACTAGCACATCTTTGCCTTTCCTCTTCCTGTTGTTCCGCCGCCGGTTTTTGCTTGCCGGGGCGGCATCATCGCTGTCAGATCCCCCTGTTCCTACGTTCTCTCCGGGGAGTTTCCTCCCTTCCTCAGCACGTGCACATCTGTCGGCCAGGGCATACAGCTCACTGACATCTCTGATCTTGCACATCGCCATCTCCTCCCGCATCCTGCGGTTACGCACGTTCTGGTGGAACGCACTGATGACCGCGGCAGGGTGGACGTCTGGGATGTTGCGTTGCACTTGGCTGAATCTCTGGATGTACTTGCGTAGAGGCTCCCCTTCCTTCTGGGCAAGCAGGTGAAGATCACTCTCCTGGCCATGAGGTTTGTGGCCGCCTGTAAAGGCGCCAACAAACTGATGGCATAGGTCTGCCCAGGAAGATATGGAGTTTTCCGGCAAGTGCATGAGCCAGGACCTGACGTTGGGCTTGAGCACCAGAGGGAAGTAATTGGCGAGGGTCTCGTCGTCTCGCCCCCCGGCAGCCTGCACCGCGATGGTGTAGAAGCTGAGGAACTCCGACGGATGCAGCCTGCCGTCGTACTTCTCTGGTACGTCTGGCTTGAAATTCTTCGTGCTGGGCCACTGGACTTGCCGCAGCTCACGAGTAAATGCAGGGCAACCTACCGCGTACGGCAGGTCGCCTGGTTCCCCTAGCGCTTGCATGTCGACAGCGGAGCCAGCGCGTCGGTCTGATTGACGCCGCGTTTCTCTTCGGCGCTCGATGCGGGTACGAGCGTCTTCTTGCTGCCGTTCGTGAAGAACGTGGCGCTGATCGCGACGAGTTCACGGATCTGAGGAAGCAGTGGAGTCGCTGTCGTGGCGGACCCGGCGAGTCGGCGATCTTGGCCTTTGGGGCGGAGAGTGCACGGTGGTTGCACCCCCACCAGTTTTGTCACCATTGGCTTGCACTTGGCTGGCCTGCCGCGGCTGCGATGTGGTCGCCGGCCGTGGAGTGTCGCCGTTGGCGAAGCCGATGAGACTCTGAATGGTGGCCCTCCAGTCGTCGATCTTGTCTGGCGTTGGAGGGAAGTCTAGGAGTAGTTGAACTCGTGCCAAAGCTTCTGCTGGAGTGGCGGGTAGCGGTGGCGAACGGTGCGAGGAGCGGGATATGCTCGGACTTCCAACGATGTTAGAAGGAGCAGTATTCCGTCCAGGCGACCGTGCCTCGCTCGCGCCAGCACGTTGGCGTGCATGTGGGCCTTGAGCATCCCAGGATCCGCCAGCTCGATTTAGGTCCAGCGAGTGTATGGTACCATGAGTACCATGACGCTGCCGGTCCTGCGCCTCTTGAGATGGGCGCGGTGCGTCTACGGACGCTCGGTCGTCGTGGGAGCCGACTACGCCGCCGACGGGCAGCGCGGTCTTGTCCTTGGACTTGGTGGCACCGTGGGCTCCCTTGTCGACGCCCGTTCTTACGCCGGCGTCCTCCCCACCGGCCGTTTGCTGCGGCGGCGGTGGATTCGACGCGGACGGCGCAGCCGCCTCCGAAGCCTTCTTCTTAGGCGGCATGTCGATGAAGTCGATGAAGACTTAGCTCGCGTAAACGCCGGATCAGGTTCACACAACCTCGACGCCCCCTACCTGGCGCGCCAAAGATGCCGGGGTTTTCTGGCTCCCCGAGCACCTATGGGGACGGAGCCCCTTCTCGGTTCGGCGGGGGGCGGAGGTCGCGCGAAGAGCGGATCGAGGCGAAGCACACGAGGGTGTTTACCCAGCTTCGGAGCTCTCCGGAGAGATAATACTCCTACTGCTGCTTTGTGGATTGTATTGAGTTCTTGCTCAGGAGCGCTGAGTGCTACAGTACACTCAAGCAGCTAACGAGACCCAGCGTTCTTCTGTTTTCCTCTCAGAGATCGCTCTCCGGGGTCCGATCCCCCCCTACGTTGTGCATGGGCCTCCTTTTATATGTTCAAGGGGTCTCCAATAGGTGGCAACGTAGGTAAGGGCAAAAATGGAAATATGATGTGGTAGGTACAGCTACCTACATAGTGTATCATACCTAACCCTAACGGCAGGGGACAAAGGCATTAAATGCCTATCTACGTCGCCCAGACGGTGCAGAAAAGGGACCGTCGGGGGCGCCACCGCTTTCCACGATGGCGATCTTGTCAGCGCTGCATGCCACAGTGTACCCCTGGCTGCACAGCCCCCCGCCACGTACGCCAGGAAGGGTCCCGGAGCGTCACGTAGGTTGGTGAGCTGGAGCGCGGGTACGGAGTGGTTGCCCGCCGCAGCAAGTGCCTTGCCGCGTTCGGGAGCTTGTCGCTCGCCGAGTCCTGCCGGGACGCGTGGCGCGTCGCGGTAGGTTCTTTGAGATGCTTTGATTGGCCTTCCCGGCAAGCTCCTCTTGCCGGGGTCTTGTGCCTCGAGCGGCTTTCCCGGCAAGCTCCTCTTGCCGGGGACTTGTCTCCTTGGCTAAAATACTTTGTTCTCGAATGGCCCCAAAAGAACCATAGAGAGCCTTGGCGATCACCTGGCGGGCCTTGCCGCGGGGTGCTGCGACTGCCCGTGCACAAGTTCGGGATACTAGGGTACCCCTACTTTAGTACACCGACATAATGTAATGCAAGAGATAAGGAATTGTGATGGGTACTTGGTATGTTGACTTTTGCGTAGACTCCCCGGCAACAGCGCCAGAAATTCTTCTTGCTACCTCTTGAGCACTGCGTTGGATTTCCCCGAAGAGGAAAGGATGATGCAGCAAAGTAGCGTAAGTATTTCCCTCAGTTTTTGAGAACCAAGGTATCAATCCAGCAGGAGGCTACACGTGAGTCCCTCATACCTACATAAAACAAATAACTCCTCGCAACCAACGCGAATAGGGGTTGTCAATCCCTTCACGGTCACTTACGAGAGTGAGATCTGATAGAGATGATAGATAATATTTTTGGTATTTTCGTTATAAAGATGCAAAGTAAAATAAAAGGCAAAGTAAAAAGCAAAGCATTAATAAAGTGATGGAAGCTTAATATGATGAAGATAGACCCGGGGGCCATAGATTTCACTAGTGGCTTCTCTCAAGAGCATAAGTTTTTCTACGGTGGGTGAACAAATTACTGGTGAGCAATTAACAGAATTGAGCATAGTTATGAGAATATCTAGGTATGATCATGTATATAGGCATCACGTCCGAGACAAGTAGACCGACTCCTGCCTGCATCTACTACTATTACTCCACTCATCGACCGCTATCCAACACGCATCTAGAGTATTAAGTTCAAGAAAACAGAGTAATGCCTTAAGCAAGATGACATGATGTAGAGGGATAAATTCATGCAATATGATAAAAACCCCATCTTGTTATCCTCGATGGCAACAATACAATACGTACCTTGGTGCCCCTACTGTCACTGGGAAAGGACACCACAAGATTGAACCCAAAGCTAAGCACTTCTCCCATTGCAATAAAAACCAATCTAGTAGGCCAAACCAAACTGATAATTCAAAGAGACTTGCAAAGATAACCAATCATACATAAAAGAATTCAGAGAAGATTCAAATGTTGTTCATAGATAATCTTGATCATAAACCCACAATTCATCGGTCTCAACAAATACACCGCAAAAAGAAGATTACATCGAATAGATCTCCACGAGAGAGGGGGAGAACATTGTATTGAGATCCAAAAAGAGAGAAGAAGCCATCTAGCTACTAACTATGGACCCGAAGGTCTGAGGTAAACTACTCACACTTCATCGGAGGGGCTATGATGATGTAGAAGCCCTCCGTGGTGGATGCCCCCTCCGGCGGAGCTCTGGAACAGGCCCCAAGATGGGATGTCATGGGTACAGAAGGTTGCGGGGTGGAATTAGGTTTTTGGCTCCGTCTCTGATCGTTTGGGGGTACGTAGGTATATATAGGAGGAAGAAGTACGTCGGTGGAGCTCCATGGGCCCCGCGAGGGTGGGAGCACGCCTGGGGGGGTAGGGCGCGCCCCCTACCTCCTGCCCACCTAGAAGCTTCCTTGGCGTAGGGTCCAAGTCTCCTGGGTCATATTCGGTGAGAAAATCACGTTCCCAAAGGTTTCATTCCATTTGGACTCCGTTTCTTCGAAACTCTGAAATAGGCAAAAAACAACAATTCTGGGTTGGGCCTCCGGTTAATAGGTCAGTCCCAAAAGTAATATAAAAGTGGAAAATAAAGCCCAATAATGTCCAAAACAGTAGATAATATAGCATGGAGCAATAAAAAATTATAGATATGTTGGAAACGTATCATCTATCAGGATACAGTCTGCAAAATGGGCATCGATCCATCAAGGATCAAGCCCACAAAAACTACTTTTAAAGGAGTAATACGAAGTATAGAGGCCCGCTGCACGGGTTCAATCAGATTGGAAGTCGTCTTCGGATCTCCGGACAACTTCCGAAGCGAGGATTTGATCTTCAATATCGTTCCCTTCCGGAGCGGTTATCATGCACTGCTCGGACGAACTGCATTTGTCCGATTCAATGCCATCGGGGGGAATCGGCTTCCTCGAACACCTATGGGGACCGAGCCCCTTACTGGTTCGGCGGGGGGTGGAGGTTGCACAAAGAGCGGATCGAGGCGCTGCACACAAGGGGATTTTACCCAGCTTCGGGCCGCAAGGATGCGTAAAACCCTACTGCTGCTTTGTGGATTGTATTGTGTTCTTGCTCGGGAGCGCGCTGTGCTACAGTGCACACGAGCCGCTGGCGAGACCGGGCGTGGCGATGGGTGTCCTCTTCCTTCCTACGTGCGCATGGGGCCTCCTTTTATATGCTCAAGGGGTTACCCACAGGTGGCAGCGCAGGTGGGGGCAAAAATGGGAGAATGCTATAGTGGGTACAGCTGCCTGCACAGTGGCTGTATAGTGCTATCATACCTAACTCTGACGGCGGGGGACAAGGGCATTAAATGCCCGTCCGCGTCGCCCAGACGATGCAGGGAAGTGGACCGTCAGGAGCGCCACCGTTTGCCACGATGGCTACTCTGTCAGCTTCGCTTCGCCACCGCATGCCCCTGGCTGCGCAACCTCCCGCCACGTGCGCCTGGGATGCCCCCAGAGCGACACGTTGGTGGGTGAGCTGGAGCGCAGGCACGGGGTGGTAACTTGCCACGGCAAACGCCTTGCCGCGGTGGATGCCTTGTCGCGCCCGGGAGCTTGTCGCTCGTCGGGCCTTGCCGGAGCGCGGGACGCGCCGTGGCGAGGTCCTTGTCGTGCCGTGGTTGGCCTTCCCGGCAAGCTCCTCTTGCCGGGGCCTTGTGCTTCGAGCGGTCGTCCCAGCAAGCTCCTCTTGCCGGGGCCTTGCTCTCTTCGGGTGGCCTTCCCGGCAGGCTCCTCCTGCCGGGGCCTTGGCTCAAATACTTTGTTCTTGGGTGGCCCAAAAAAGGGACCGCGGAGAGTCTTGGTGATCGCCTGGCAAGCCTTGTCGCGGGGTGCTACGACTGCCCGTGCACAAGTTCGGGATACTAAGGTACCCCTACTTTAGTACACCGACAGGAGCCCCCGGGCCTGGGCCATACACGGTGCCGAGCGCTGTTGGGCCAGGCCCAAAACAGTGCACGGGCACGCGCGGCCTGGGTCACGCTGCATCTGCTTCTGTGCCCACCACATCCTCCCCGAACGGCGCGCGTCGAACGCGGCATCGTGGGGAGAGGCGTGCGTGACGTGGGCGGCGTGCGCGGGGCCGAACCCCGCAGGCATGCGTCACGTCGCCATAAAGGGGGAACGGTTCGCGCTAGCTCCATAAGTGGAGGGAGGCGTGGAGGCGTGGCTTGTTCTCTGGACGGGGCCGAGGTGCGGTTTCCGAGGCGGCCGTTCCCCACGATCACGGGGCGGGGAGAGGTCGCCTCATCCGTCGCCTCGGTCCTGCGCATCAGCCACGCGGCTTCCATGCACCCGGGGTTGCGGACGGTGGAGGCAGGGAACCGGGCCGTCGCGGGTCGGGGCAGCAGGTCGGCCCCAGTCGCCTGGCCTTCCTGCATCTTGATTGGATGAGTGGGGCGGTCGAGCCCCCACCCTGCTCCTTTATAAAGAGCAAGAGGGGGCGACGGGAACCCGCACTCCTCCATCCTTTCTTCTCTTCATCCTCTGACCCCCTCTCTCCATTAGCCATGGAGAAAGGGAATCCGGGTCCTTCATCGGTGGCGGCGAGGATTGCCGCCAGGCAGCGCACCCCTCCTCCCCTTGCACCCGCGGTGGCGGAGCCAGCCGTAAGGGGAAGGGGGAGGGGGCGAGGTCGTGGACGAGGGCGTGGACGAGGCCGCGGCGCTCAGGGAAGAGGCGGGCGGGGCGACGCGCCGGCCTCGCCTCCGCCAGCGGCCCCTCTTCCCGCGGCGGTCCATCTCGGGGACGATCCTTGTGAGTTCTTCGTCAGGTTGCGCCGGGCGCCTCACCGCCGCCTCCGCCTCCCGGCTCCCTTCGCGAGCGTGATGGAGATGGAGCAACCCGAGACGCTAAGGCTGCGCATGAAGGGCTGCGGGATCAGCGGCACGCGGGTCCACGTCGAGTTCCGAGCCCCCGACGTAGTGTATCTTGGTCGAGGGTGGAAGACATTCGCCTGTATCCACACCTTGACGGAGGGGTTCACCCTCCATTTTAAGTTGATGGAGGGCGATCTCCTCTCCGTCAAGGCCTTCGGGGACTTCGGGACCCGGGCCCGGTGCTGCGTGGATAGCTCCTCCGACAGCAAAAGCTCCTCCTCGAGCGAGAGTGACGAGGAGGGGAGCGACAGCGATGACGAGGGCAGCGGTCGTCGGGGTGACGGGTCCGACTAGGCGCCGGTCGCAGCTCCGTGTGGCACCGGCGACCCCATCATCCGGGTCGCCGGCTCCTTGAGCTTCTCGAGGTCGTCTTCCCGGGCGGCTGGAGTGGCGAGGCTGCGGAAGAGGAGGAGGACTGGCGGCAATGCCGTCAACTCGGAGTACGAGGGCTAGGTGCCCCCGACAGCGTGTTGACGTCCCGCTGCCTCATCTTCGAGCTCCATCTCCAGCGCCGCCGCCACCATCCAGCCTCCGGAGCCCCCGGGGCGTTCTGTTGGTGTCTTCTGTCACCCGTAGCTCGCCCAGGTTGCCCTTTTCGCCTCCTCGTCCTACCTCCTGAGGAGAGAGACAAGAAAGGGATTACGGGTATCTTATCTTTTTTCAATCTGTAAGCCCTCGGGCCTTGGCTGTGTTTAAAACTTGTAATCCCATCTTTTCATGTTTTTCATTCTCTCTGAACTGTACCTGAGCGGAATGTTTTTAATGAAAAGGGGATGTTTGCCGGGCCATTTGTCCCGTGGGTAAAACCCACGCCAAGGAATGAATCCTTTATATCGTTAAGATAGACACTCCTTTGCCCGGCAACAGGCCCTGCCGTCTCCCCGCGCCACTTGACCTCTCTCACGCCTTTGGCGGAGGAAGGGATGAAGCGAGTTCGGGCCCCTCGTTCCACCCCTTTGCCGCCGCGACTACTACAAAAACGGGCCCCAGGAACGCGCTCTAGGGCCTGCCGTTAAGGGAGCATGATAGCTTTTAGGAGGGAGCAAGGTTTTCGTATTCCACAGTCCATAAGAGAATGCATGACAAGGGATGTGAAAACTTATCTGGGATTGCAGCCCCCGGCAACTTTGGCTTACCGCGGGCGAATCTTCGTACTTGCAGCCCCCGGCAGTACTGGCTTGCCGGGGACCAGATGCTGGCCCGCCCTTCTTCTCTTATTCGTCCTTAAGCGGCCTGGCCAGAATATGCAAAACCCTGCGAACCAAAGGAAACGAAGGAACCGGAAAAAGGAC
The DNA here is from genome assembly GCA_032464435.1 of Aegilops umbellulata. Classification (NCBI taxonomy): domain Eukaryota; kingdom Viridiplantae; phylum Streptophyta; class Magnoliopsida; order Poales; family Poaceae; genus Aegilops; species Aegilops umbellulata. The sequence continues at coordinate 228,824,248 of CP136055.1, read as the reverse complement.
GCAGACTCGACCTCTAAGCTAGGGGTTAGCAGCTGTTAGGCACTATCAACCCTAACCAAGGACGAGACTCGACTCAGCATGCATGCTAAAACTTGGGGCGTCGTCGCTTCATTTCTGCTGCTCAGGGTCTGCGCCTGGCTTTGTACAAAGGATTACATGCAACTGCGGCAAGACTTGTACAAAAGGTTGGTTGCCGGGCAGGGCCCGACAACCGCGCCTTACGGGTAAAACTTACGAAGATGCTCAATATTCTAGGAGTTGCTCACCGGAGTGCCATCTTCGGTCTCGAGGCGGACAGCGCCGGGCCTCGTGACTCGTCTCACCCGGTAAGGGCCTTCCCACTTCAGCGTCAACTTGTTATGATTCTTGGCAGACAGGGCGCGCCGAAGAACAAGGTCGCCTTCCTCGAAGCTTCTGGCTTTAACTTTGCGGCTATGGTAGCGACGCAAAGCTTGCTGGTAACGAAAGGCTCGCACAGCAGCCTGAAGACGATCCTCCTCAAGGAGCAGCGCGTCATCTTCACGCAGCCGCTCTTGCTCAAGCTCATCATAAGCGAGCACTTGAGGTGACCCGTATACGAGTTCCGTGGGGGTAACTGCTTCTGCTCCATAGACTAGAGCAAATGGTGTCTGGCCAGTGGCTCGATTTGGCGTCGTTCTGATCGACCAAAGAGCCACCGACAGCTCCTCGATCCAGTTTCTTCCGCACTTGTGCAGCCTGTCGAAAGTTCTGGTCTTGAGCCCGCGCAGTACTTCGGCGTTGGCCCTTTCAGCTTGACCGTTGCTCCTGGGATGAGCAACAGAAGCGAAGCAGACCTTGGCGCCGAGATCTTGGACGTATTGCATGAAGGCGCGGCTCGTGAATTGTGTACCGTTGTCGGTGATGATCCTGTTGGGGATCCCGAAGCGGCAGACAATTGACCTGAAGAACTTGATGGCTGACTGTGCTGTCACGTTCCTCACTGGTTCCACTTCCGGCCACTTTGTGAACTTGTCGATTGCGACGTACAAGTACTCAAAGCCCCCGACAGCTCGGGAGAAGGGGCCGAGGATGTCGAGCCCCCAGACCGAAAATGGCCAGGATAAAGGGATCGTCTGGAGAGCTTGAGCTGGCTGGTGTATCTGCTTGGAATGGAACTAGCACGCTTCACACTTGGTTACTTGTGCAGTTGCATCCTGGAGGGCTGTCGGCCAGAAGAAACCTTGCCGGAACGCTTTGCCGACAAGTGCCCTTGCGCCAATGTGGTGACCACATATGCCTCCATGTATCTCTGCCAACAGCTGCTGTCCGTCTTCCCGGGAAATACACTTCAATTTCACGTCGTTGCGCCCTCTTCTGTACAGTGTGTTGTCGATGAACTGGTACATACTCGAGCGCCGGGCTACTCTTTCCGCTTCTTCTTGCTCTTCGGGAAGTTCTCCGTGCTGGAGGAAATGGACAGTCTGCTGCGCCCATGCTGGAGCCTGCGGCTCGACAACAAGGACTGAAGGCATTTCTGCTGCTGCGGGAACGTCCGCTTCTACGGCGAGGACTCGGGGCTCAGCCGGAGCTTGACGTTCCCCGGCAAGCTTGCCGGAGCAAAACTTGTCGGGATCGCCTGCTTCTACGGAACAAACCCTGGGGTTTTCCGGAGCAGACGGTTCCTCGGCGCTCTTGGCGTCGATCTTGGGGACCTTCTTGGCGGCGGCTCCAGGGAGCTCTGCCGGAAGATAGTCGCCGGAGACCAACTTCCTCTTCTTGCTTTGTCCGGTTGATGGTGTTACGGATGGTTGAGTCAGCTTGAGCACAAAGGTTCCTGGTTCCACAGGTAACTTAAATGCTGCGCACTTCGACAGGCCATCAGCGATGTCATTCTCAGCTCTTGGAATGTGTTCCATTTGCAGGCCGTCAAAGTGCTCTTCCAGCTTCCTCACTTCATCAACGTACGCTTCCATCAACGGACTCTGGTAATCCTTGTTCACTTGGCGGACGACAAGCTGCGAGTCACCCCTGACAATGAGCTTCTTGATCCCAAGTTCTGCCGCGATCCTGAGACCGGCGAGCAGGCCTTCGTACTCTGCAGTATTGTTGGTTGCTTGCTCCTTGGGGAAGTGCATCTGGACTACGTACTTGAGGTGCTCTCCAGTGGGCGCGATAAGTAACGCGCCAGCACGGGCGCCTTGCAGCGAGAAAGCACCATCAAAGTACATCAGCCACTCTTTGCTTGCTTCTTTGGCGGGGATGCTCGTCTCTGGGATATCTTCGTCCGGTGTCGGTGTCCACTCCGCTACGAACTCCGCCAATTCTCTGCTTTGGATAGTCAAGGTGCTCTCGAACTGGAGACTGAAGCTCGACAGTTCTAGTGCCCACTCGACAATCCTGCCTGTTGCTTCTAGATTCTGCAGTATCCTCTTCAGCGGAAAGCGGGTGACAACTGTAATCTCGTGTGCTTGGAAGTAATGGCGCAGCTTTCTCGAGGCCATGAGGAGGCCGAAAAGCAATTTCTGCACACCAGAGTACCTTGACCTAGCCCCCTGCAAAAGGGAGCTGACAAACTAAACTGGGCGCTGCACCATTTTCTTCTTCTGCACCTCCACTTGCTCCTGTGCAGACTCATCCTTGTCGGGGAAGCCCCCTGCTTGTCGTTGGACGTGCTTGCCGCGGTTGCTGGCTCATCATCTGCCTCCCTCTCCGCTACTAACGCAGCACTAACCACTTGATTGGTTGCCGCCAAGTATAGCAGCAACTTCTCTTGTGGTTTAGGCGCGACAAGTATTGGAGCGGAGGACAGGTATTTCTTGAGGTCCTGCAGCGCAGCCTCCGCTTCTGGAGTCCATTTTACTGGACCCGCCTTTTTCAAAATTTTGAAAAATGGTAGGGCGCGTTCTGCAGACTTGGAAATAAACCTGCTGAGAGCCGCGACGCAGCCGGCAAGCCTTCGTACGTCCTTGACACGGGTTGGTGCTTCAATCTGCTCGATGGCCTTGATCTTGTCTGGGTTGGCTTCTATTCCTCGCTGAGACACGAAGAACCCTAGAAGCTTGCCGGAAGGGACACCGAACACGCACTTCTCGGGGTTGAGCTTGAGGCTGATCCTACGCAGGTTCGCAAAGGTCTCTTCTAAGTCTTGAATCAGGGTTGCCCTGTCTCTGCTCTTGACCACTATGTCATCCATGTAGGCCTCCACATTTCTGTGGATTTGTGGCTCAAAAGCGGTGTGGACAACCCTCGCAAATGTCGAACCGGCGTTTTTCAGTCCGAAAGGCATCCGTACGAAACAGTACGTGCCACATGGAGTGATGAACGCGGTCTTCTCTTCATCTTCTTCAGCCATGAAGATCTGATGATATCCAGAGTAGGCGTCAAGAAATGAAAGCAGGTCACATCCGGCCGTGGAGTCAACAATCTGGTCAATGCGCGGCAAGGGAAAGGGCTCTTTGGGACAAGCTTTGTTAAAATCAGTGAAGTCGATGCAAAGCCTCCATTTCCCATTTGCTTTGTGCACGACAACAGGATTGGCCAACCACGTCGGATGGAGCACACCTCTGACGAGGCCTGCCGCTTCCAACTTCTTGATCTCTTCTGCGATGAACTCTTGGCGCTCCACTGCTTGCTTTCTGACTCTCTGCTTGACGGGCCGCGCGTGAGGACAGACGGTGAGGTGGTGCTCAATCACTTTCCTGGGAACGCCGGGGATGTCAGATGATTGCCAGGCAAACACATTGACATTCGCCCGCAGGAAAGTAACGAGCGCGCTTTCCTATTTGGGGTCGAGCGTGGCACTGATGGTGAAGGTACCACCAGTGCCGTCCTCCTTGGCGGGCACCTTCTTGGTCGTTGGCGGAGCTGCCATTGTGTTCTTACTCTTGCCGGTGGAGCTCGATGGCGTGTCCTCGACGGTAGCACAGCACTCCGAAGAGGTGCGCTTGCCGGAGTGGGCGCCAGAGCACTTGCCGGGCTTGGTCCTCTTCTTTCCTCCGGGAGCTTCGGCGGCAAGCGACTTGTGATCCGCTGCGGCTGCTGCTTCCCGGTAGATCTTGTCGGCACAGATAAGGGCATCCTTCTTGTCGCCGGGGACAGAGATGACGCTTATCGGGCCTGGCATCTTGAGCATGTTGTAGGCGTAGTGAGAGGCCGCCATGAACTTGGCGAGCGCTGGACGACCGAGAATTCCATTATAGGGCAATGGAAAATCGGCAACGTCAAAAGTGATCCTCTCTGTCCTGAAGTTCAGCTCGCTGCCAAATGTTACTGGCAACGTTATCTTCCCCTTCGGCTTGCTCCTTCCCGGGTTGATTCCTTGGAACGTGTCGGTCTCTTCGAGCTCGCTGTCGGGGACTTGGAGTTTCCGGAGCACAGCGGAGGAGATCAGGTTCAAGCCGGCCCCGCCGTCAACTAGCATCTTAGTGACCTTGAGGTTGCGGATTGTTGGTGAGACCAACATCGGCAAGCACCCGATCGCCGTTGTGCGATCAGGGTGGTCCTCAATATCAAAGATGATAGGCGTGCTGGACCATTTCAGAGGCTTGCGTGACTCGACGGGTGGCTCCGCTGCATTGACTTCCCGTGCCCACTGCTTGAGCTGGCAGTGAGAAGTATGCAGGGAGGCACCGCCGTCTACGCACAAGACCTCTGTGGCTTTCTGAAACTCCTGCTCACTGGTCTCGACGTCATCCATGTCTTCATCTTCGTCGTCGTCTTAATTTTTGTCGCGGCCGCGGGGAGGTCGGTCCGCTTGCCGCTGCTTGTCCTTGTCGCGGCGTCCTCCCTGGCCGGGGCGCTTCGTGCCTGATCCTCCGCCACCTCCCCAGGCTCTCTCCTTGTCGCGCCTCTCGTACTCGGCCTTTTGCAGCTCGACGAGCCACTCGACCTGCTTGCAGCTCTGGAGGTGATGGCCCTTGGTGCGGTGGATCTTGCAGTACTGCTTGTTGGTGCCGTCCCGCTTGTCGGCGACCGCCACAGCCTGGCAGTGGGCGCATCCGGCAATCTCCTTGCCAGAGCTACCAGCCTGGGCCTTCTTGACGGCGCCTTCATCGCCGGACTGCTCAACAACCAGTACTTCTTGGCTCTTCTTCTTCCTGTTGCTCCACCGCCGGCCCTTCCTTGCCGGGGCGGTATCCTCACTATCAGATTCTCCTGCTCCAGTGTTCTCTCCGGGGAGTTTCCTCCCTTCCTCAGCACGGGCACACTTGCCGGCCAGGGCATATAGCTCGCTGACGTCTTTGATCTTGCACATCGCCATCTCCTCCCGCATCCTGCGGTTACGCACGTTCTGATGGAACGTGCTGATGACCGCGGCGGGGTGGACGTCTGGTATGTTGTAGTGTACATGACTGAATCTCTGGATGAACTTGCGCAGGGGTTCCCCTTCCTTCTAGACAAGCAGATGAAGGTCGCTCGCTTGGCCATGGGGTTTGTGGCCGCCCGTAAAGGCGCCAACAAACTGATGGCACAAGTCTGTCCAGGAGGTTATGGAGTTATCCGGCAAGTGCATGAGCCAGGATCTGACGTTGGATTTGAGTACCAGCAGGAAGTAGTTGGCAACGATCTTGTCGTCTCGCCCCCCAGCAGCCTGCACCGCGATGGTGTAGATGCTGAGGAACTCCGACGGATGCGACTTGCCGTCGTACTTCTCTGGTACGTCAGGCTTGAAATTCTTTGTGCTGGGCCACTGGACTTGCCGCAGCTCATGGGTGAACGCAGGGCAGCCCACCGCGTACGGCAGGTCGCCTGGTTCCCCTGGTGCATGCATGTCGACAGAGGGCCCGGCGCGGTGGTCTGATTGATGCCGCGCTTCTCTCCGACGCTCGATGCGAGTATGAGCGTCCTATTGTTCTCGCTCGTGAAGAACTTGGCGTTGATCGCGACGAGTTCGCGGATTCGACGACGCGGTGGAGTCGTTGTCGTGATGATTCCGGCGAGTCGGCGACCTTGGCCTCTGGGGCGGGGAGTGCACGGTGGTCGCACCCCCGCCGGTCCTGGCGCCATCGGTTCTCGCCTGGCCGTCCCGTCGCGGCTACGATGCGCTGTGCTGCCGCGGGGTGTCGCCGTTGGTGAAACCGATGAGGCTCTGTATTGTGGCCCTCCAGTCGTCGAGCTTGTCCGCCACTGGAGGGTAGTCTAGGAGCAATTGAGCTCGCGCCAGCGCTTCTGCTGGAGTGGCGGGCAGCGGTGGCGAACGGCGCGTGGAGCGGGATGTGCTCGAACTTCTAACTACGTTAGAAGGAGCAACACCCGGACCAGGCAGCCGCGCCACGCTCGCGCCAGCACGTTGGTGTGAGTGCTGGCCTTGAGTGCCCTGGGATCCGCCAGCTCGATTTGGGTCCAGCGAGCGTATGGTACCGTGGGCGCCAAGACGTTGCTGGTCCCGTGCCTCCTGGGAGGGGCGCGGTGCATGTTCGGACGCCGTGGTGCCATGAGCTGGCTTGACGACGCCCGTCCCGCCGCCGGTGCCGTCCCCACCACCCGTTTGCTCCAAGGGCGGCGGGTTCGACGCGGACGGGCCGGCCACCTCCGGAGCCTTCTTCTTTGGTGGCATGTCGACGAAGATGAAGGAGATCTAGCTGGTGCAGGCGCCGGATCAGGTTCGCACAACTTCGACGCCCCCTACCTGGTGCGCCAAAGATGTCGGGGGGAATTGGCTTCCTCGAACACCTATGGGGACCGAGCCCCTTACTGGTTCGGCGGGGGGCGGAGGTTGCACAAAGAGCGGATCGAGGCGCTGCACACAAGGGGATTTTACCCAGCTTCGGGCCGCAAGGATGCGTAAAACCCTACTGCTGCTTTGTGGATTGTATTGTGTTCTTGCTCGGGAGCGCGCTGTGCTATAGTACACACGAGCCGCTGGCGAGACCGGGCGTGGCGATGGGTGTCCTCTTCCTTCCTACGTGCGCATGGGGCCTCCTTTTATATGCTCAAGGGGTTACCCACAGGTGGCAGCGCAGGTGGGGGCAAAATGGGAGAATGCTATAGTGGGTACAGCTGCCTGCACAGTGGCTGTACAGTGCTATCATACCTAACTCTGACGGCGGGGGACAAGGGCATTAAATGCCCGTCCGCATCGCCCAGACGGTGCAGGGAAGTGGACCGTCAGGAGCGCCACCGTTTGCCACGATGGCTACTCTGTCAGCTTCGCTTCGCCACCGCATGCCCCTGGCTGCGCAACCTCCCGCCACGTGCGCCTGGGATGCCCCCAGAGCGACACGTTGGTGGGTGAGCTGGAGCGCAGGCACGGGGTGGTAACTTGCCGCGACAAATGCCTTGCCGCGGTGGATGCCTTGTCGCGCCCGGGAGCTTGTCGCTCGCCGGGCCTTGCCGGAGCGCGGGATGCGCCGTGGCGAGGTCCTTGTCGTGCCGTGGTTGGCCTTCCCGGCAAGCTCCTCTTGCCGGGGCCTTGTGCTTCGAGCGGTCGTCCCGGCAAGCTCCTCTTGCCGGGGCCTTGCTCTCTTCGGGTGGCCTTCCCGGCAGGCTCCTCCTGCCGGGGCCTTGGCTCAAATACTTTGTTCTTGGGTGGCCCAAAAAAGGGACCGCGGAGAGTCTTGGTGATCGCCTGGCAAGCCTTGCCGCGGGGTGCTACGACTGCCCGTGCACAAGTTCGGGATACTAAGGTACCCCTACTTTAGTACACCGACAAATGCGGTGCCACACTATGCTTATGTCAAACTCAAGATGCCCGGATCATGCGGTGTCATAACAGTCAATGGAAACACGAAGCGCTCCCTCCGTACTGAGGAGCACACCGCAGCCCTGGCAGCAAAAATATAGAGCAGCCTTATCAAACATAACCTTAATTCAGCGGCCAAGCTCCCGGACACTGTCAGACGAGTCCGGACTACTCTGCAGCAGGACAGTCCAGCTTGTCAAGAGCTCGACTAGCAATTCGGCCTTTGTCTCAGTCCCGACCAAATGGCAGCGCACGTACCGCGCGTACATAACTATGCACTCAAAATACCATGGGTACAGACGGAGGCATAACTTGGTTGTGGTCCATCATACGACCCCCACACATACTTTTCCTTTTCCTTTTTACCATTTTTTGGTTTCTTTTTCATAGGCCCCTCCCGACGGCCTGATCATCGGTCCTTTCAAAGGATAGATATACCAAGGCGGCAAGCAGTACAGATGTGTGGGGGAATATCTAGATGTTCTTCTTGACGATCATTCAACCTCTTTTCAGGACCCTCACACAGCCCCCCCTTGGTCTTGGCATGTTAAATAGCCAGGTTTCTTATCGCACTATTTGTACAAATACGCTTTGACGTATCAATCAAATTAAAATAAAAACAGTTTGCGGCCCAACTTACATGGCAATAGCTTACTACTTCATTTTATTATTCTTATCGATTGCACCCGTACACTTTTGTACACTTTAATTCGCCAGGGGCTTCATTGTGCTCCATACTACGGCAACATAGTCTGAACACTTTTTACAATACAGTTCGGCACCCTGAATTTTAGCATTATATGCATCAGCTCCGAATCATGTCTTTGGTCAATAGTTGGATTGCCCGGCTCCTGTGCTTGCTACCTTACGTTCCGTCCTATCGGCTAAGGTAGTAAAGGGAGAACTACTGCGATTGTGTTTCTGGTTTATCCGAGCAAACACCTCAGTAGAAAAGCTGAAAACTGACTGTCATGATGCGCCGAGAGTGGGTCAGCTATTCGGAGGTTAAAAATCTTTTGCATTTTTTTCCGCATTATGCTATGAATCGGGCTCTACCCGATCAGGTGTTTACATCACCCTAGTCTGGATTAAATACTAACTAGGGGCTGCACCTACATTTCTATTGTCAAACTCCTATGGCTAAGTGAGGGTGATAAAGCCATATAGTCCGATTGCCTGGTTCGTTGCGGTAAACACATCCTTCAAGGACCAAACTATTGGATCAAGAGTGTTTAGATTCCATCCTGAACACCCCCGTACTACCTATGTGGGGGCTGAAGCCGACGACTGGCCAACTCTCAGATTTAACAAAACGGCCGCACAGGAGGTAAAATTTTAAAACAACAAGCATTATATTACATAATAGCTTTGTCTCATAATACAGGAAGGGACAATATGAATGACTTCATTCAAAGATAATGTCTTTGGAACACTGGCCCTCTACAATGCGGGATCCCTTCAAGAAATCATCAAAATACCGCTTGGGCATGCGGTGCTCCTTGCCCGCGGGCGGTCCCACGGTCGCGAGCTTGACAGCGTCCATCTTCGCCCACTGCATCTTAACACGGGCGAAGGCCATCCGCGCACCTTCGATGCAGACCGACCGCTTGATGGCATCAAGTCGAGGGCTGGCATTGACCAGCCGCTTCACGAGCCCGAAGTAGCTGCTGGGTATGGCTTTGGCAGGCCACAAACGGATTATCAAATCCTTCATGGCCAGTTCGGCCACCCTATGCAGTTCAGTCAGCTGTTTCAGCTGATCGCTAAAGGGCACCGGATGCTCTGGCGCAAGGTATTGTGACCAGAACAGCTTCTCCATTGAGCTCCCCTCTTCGGATCGGAAGAACTCTGCAGCGTCAGCAACACTGCGCGGCAGATCCACAAACGCCCCTAGAGAACTCCAAATCTGGGTCAGTAAGAAGTACCTTTTCTTCACATACTTTCTCTGCATAATAAAGGCCTTACCCGCTGCAATTTTCCCGGCCTCATGGATTTCCTGGAGGGCGCCCTTGGCTTCAATCCGAGCATCTTGTGCACTTTGGCGGGCCTTGGCAAGTTCGGACTCTTGATCTGCAATATTGCACTCCAAGGACTCGCATTTCTTCACGGCGTCCTGGAGCTCCTGCTGGACCTCACCTACTCCGGCCTCGTGTTTTTCACGGGAAGCTTGTTCCTTTGCCGCTCTCTTTTGGGCCTCGGCCAATGCCTTCTTGAGGGTCTCCACCTCGGCTGCCGCTCCTACAAAATATCATGGCACTATGGTCAACACAAATCATTCATCCTTTCTGAATCTACACAAGGTCATTGCATACCTTGATGGTCCTCCAACTATTTTTTTACACGGCCGAGCTCTTCCTCGGTCTGCTCCAGACTCTGCTTCAGACCGGAGACTTCAGCAGAATGGGAGGTCGCAGCCAGCAACGACGCCTGCTTATTCACATAGACATGTATGGTTAGTCTCCTGCGAAAATTATATGATCCTCTGTCCGGCTTTTCTTTCCGAACAACGGACGGAGTCTCAGGGGCTACTTTCTATACTATGATATTCTTTTGGCATAATTATGTCGCATACCTCAAAGCCTGTTAGAAGGCTAGTGCAGGCTTCGGTCAGTCCGCTCTTAACGGACTGAACCCTCTCAACCACCGTACCCGTAAGGATATGGTGTTCCTCAACAATGGAAGTGCTTTGCAGCGCTTCCAGTAGAGTATCCGGTGCCTCTTGATGGATAGAGGTCACCGGCGGAATAGGCGCACCTCCTTATTTTGAAGGAGGTTGCTTGCCTGATTCAGGAGCCATATGGGTCTCTGGAATGGTATTCGGCTGGGGGCCAAATTGAATATCGCCCCATCGCCAGTATCCAAGGGGATTTGCTTCCCCATGTGTCTGGCGGCTGAGGTATTACCCTCTGGCACCGCCCTGACGGCCCCTTGTACTTCTCCCTGGCGAGGGAAGGTCCTTCGGGACAGCACCTCGGCGTCGCCCGTGGCCTTGGGAGTGGAGGCCACTAGTAGTGACCCGCTGTCGGTATACAAAAGTAGGGGCTCTCCTTTTGACCCCTTTACTTGTGCACGGGCAGTCAGAGCCGCACGCCGCGGCCACACTTAGTAGGGCAGAGGAGGGAAGTCGGAGAGAAGCCGAAGCACAAGACAACCAAGGCAACACCAAGACCAGAAACGCAGGAGAGCAAGAGGGCGAGGTGGACTCCCTCGGCAAGATCCTTGCCGAGGCAGCCTCCGCAGCCCCAGCAAGAGCCTTGTCGGGGCAACTTGCCCGATGCCAGCAGAGCAAGCCACCCTTGAGCCCATAGGTTCCAACACCACCAACTATCCACATTAGGACCAAGGCTCGGGAGGCGCCTCTGTGGTGGCATGCAGATCTTCGTCAAGATCATAAACATGTGAGATCAGATGAGGACCAGAAGACGGTGACCCTCGGCGGGATCCTAGCCGAGGAAATCCACAAGACCCCCGGCAAGCGCCTTGCCGGGGACGACTGCAACGCCACGGCAAGACCCTAGTCGGGCCCCCGGCAAGACCCTTGCCGAGGGCATCAGCGGGGCCACAGCGAGGCCCACACCTGCCAAGACTCCACGGCCGTCCCCAAGCAGCTGCTAGCTCAACCAGCTGAGCAGGCACCTGCGTGGCGACGGGTGCCTCTACACTGACTCAACAAGCACCTGCGTGGTGGCATGCGACCCTTCGTGAAGGCTCCACCACTGCGCCAGCCTAGCAGCAAGCCAACGTGGCGCCGCAAGGCCTCGTCAGCTCGGGCGTGTGTCAAAGCTAGGCGAGGCGGCGACAGCTGGGACGTGCTTCCTTGCCGTCCCCGATAAAGCAAGGGGGCATGTCGGCAGTGCATTAAATGCGTTTGTCCAACAGTGCCAGAGGATAGACTCATCCACTGTACACCTTTCCACCTCCTGTGCGCCGCTGTGGCAGCCCCTCTTACATATAAAAGGAGGTCCGAGGCAACCAGGAAGAAGATTCAGATCTTTTGGGCAAGTTGCACCCCATAGCTAGCTCAAGAACACAAGAACACTCAAATACATCCACCAAAGCAGGACTAGGGTATTACACATCTTCGCGGCCCGAACCTGGGTAAACGATCTGTGTGCTTCCTGTCAGACCCGCTCCTTGCAGAACCTCGCGCCCGCCAACCGTAGAAGGGATCCCAATGATTCCATTGGTGTCGTTACCACCGACATCTTTGGCGCGCCAGGTAGGGGGCGCAGTTGTGAGAATCTGGTATAGCAGTTAGCCTAGCAGTTCTTCATCGCCATGGCTCCCAAGAAGAAGACGATCACGGCGATTGGCTCGTCGAGAGCCGAACGGCCTGTGCCAGTGCAGGCGAGCAGCGGGCCGGTCGCGGACAGAACCCGAGCCGCGGCCCGCGAGCAGCAGCATCGCTCTGGCAGTCAGAGCCTGGCGAGCGGCGTTGTTCGTGCGCCACACGACGGGCCGCACACCGCCAAATCCAAAGATGGGGTTGGGCCCCCCGCAAGCGGCGTGGGGTCCTCCAGGGGTGTCGCTGTGCCACCTACGGGCGGCGCAACAACCTCCAAGACACCTACACCGGCACCCATAGCGCACTCTTCCCAGCGTGTGCGCGACGAGCATCGCCACCATGCTGGTGACCCCGGACGCCGCCGTGGGAAGAGTCATGTGCATCATTCGCAGGACGGAGGGGGTCAGCATGCCCACCGAAGTGCTAGCGAAAATGGCGCGCAGCCGCCGGGCCGTGACAGAGCTCCTTCTAACGTGGTTAGACGTCGGAGCGCGTCACGGTCCACACAGCTTTGACTGCCACCCACGCTAGCAGAAGCTTTGGCGCGCATGTAGCTGCTCCACGACTTCCCTCCTACCGCAGAAAAGCTCGACGAATGGAGAGCCACCATCCGGAGCCTCCTCACTGTCGCCAACAGAGATGAACCGCGACCGGCGGGGCCCTCCGACTGGCTCTCCATCGAGCCACCACATGCCAACGGTGGAAGGACCGGAGGAGCTGCAGCCACGGTGTACTCTCCTCCCCCGCGCCAGTTGCTGCGGGTGCCAGTCCGTCGTGATGACGCTTGTGATAACATTTCCTTAGCGTCGTCCGACCCACAGACCCACCGCGATCAGTGCAAAGTTCTTCGGGAGCGAGTCCATGAAGATGCTCGAACCACCATCAAGCGCTGGCGCGACACACGCCACAAGTCAGATAAGCGGGCGGGGACCGCTATGGACCACCCAGCACCGGGAGGCTCCAGCGGCCTACCTTACGAGGTGGGTTGCCCAGCCTTTACCCAGGAGCTGCGGCAGTTCCAGTGGCCGTCCCACCGCACGTTCAAGCCCGATGTCGGCGAGAAGTACAACGGCAAGACCCACCCATCAGAGTTCCTCAGCATCTACACCATCACGATGCAAGCTGCTGGAGCTCGCGAAGACAAGGTGGTTGCCAATTATTTCCTGTTGGCACTGAAACCCAGCGTCATGTCTTGGTTGATGCACTTTCCAACGGATTCCATTTCTTCTTGGTCGGATATGTGCCATGAGTTCGTTGGTGCCTTCACTGGAGGCCACCAAGCTCACGGCCAGGCCAGTGATTTGCATATCATTCCCCAGAAGGAAGGGGAAACCCTGCGGAAGTACATACAGAGGTTCAGCCGGGTGTGCAGTACAACATCCCAGATGTTCATCCCGCTGCCATGATCAGCGCGTTCCATAAGAATGTGCGCAATCGCAAGATGCGTGAAGAACTGGCGATGAACAAAGTTAAAGATGTGGCCGAACTTTATGTTCTAGCCAATAGATGCACCCGGGTGATACGTCCATTTTGCATCATGCTTTTATATCGATATTTATTGCATTATGGGCTGTTATTACACATTATGTCACAATACTTATGCCTTTTCTCTCTTATTTTACAAGGTTTACATAAGGAGGGAGAATGCCGGCAGCTAGAATTCTGGGTTGGAAAAGGAGCAGATATTAGAGACCTATTTTGCACAACTCCAAAAGTCCTGAAACTCCACGAAAGTTATTTTTGGAAATAATAAAAAATACTGAGCGGAAGAAATACGTCAGGGGGGCCTCCACCTGTCCACGAGGGCGGGGGGCGCGGCCTACCCACCTGGGCGTGCCCCCCTGCCTCGTGGGCCCCCTGTTGGCCCTCTGGTGCCCATCTTCTGCTATATGAAGTCTTTCGTCCGAAGAAAAATCATAAGCAAGCTTTTGGGACGAGACTCCGCCGCCACGAGGCGGAACCTTGGCGGAACCAATCTAGGGCTCTAGCAGAGCTGTTCTGCCGGGGACACTTCCCTCCGGGAGGGGGAAATCATCGCCATCGTCATCACCAACGCTCCTCTTATCGGGAGAGGGCAATCTCCATCAACATCTTCACCAGCACCATCTCTTCTCAAACCCTAGTTCATATCTTGTATCCAATTCTTGTCTCCAAGTCTGGGATCGGTACCTGTAGGTTGCTAGTAGTGTTGATTACTCCTTGTAGTTGATGCTAGTTGGTTTATTTGGTGGAATATCATATGTTCAGATCCTATATGCATATTAATACCCCTCTAATTATGAACATGAATATGCTTTGTGAGTAGTTACGTTTGTTCCTGAGGACATGGGAGAAGTCTTGCTATTAGTAGTCATGTGAATTTGGTATTCGTTCGATATTTTGATGAGATGTATGTTGTCTATCCTCTAGTGGTGTTATGTGAACGTCGACTACGTGACACTTCACCATTATTTGGGCCTAGAGGAAGACATTGCGAAGTAATAAGTAGATGATGGGTTGCTAGAGTGACAGAAGCTTAAACCCTAGTTTATGCGTTGCTTCTTAAGGGGCTAATTTGGATCCATATGTTTCATGCTATGGTTAGGTTTACCTTAATACTTTTGTTGTAGTTGCGGATGCTTGCAATAGAGGTTAATCATAAGCGGGATGCTTGTCCAAGTAAGGGCAGCACCCAAGCACCGGTCCACCCACATATCAAATTATCAACGTACCGAACGCGAATCATATGAACGTGATGAAAACTAGCTTGACGATAATTCCCATGTGTCCTCGGGAGTGCTTTTCTCTATATAAGAGTTTGTCCAGGCTTGTCCTTTGCTACAAAAAGGATTGGGCCACCTTGCTGCACTTTATTTACTTTTGTTACTTGTTGCTCGTTACCAATTATCTTATCACAAAACTATCTGTTACCTATAATTTCAGTGCTTGCAGAGAATACCTTGCTGAAAACCGCTTATCATTTCCTTCTGCTCCTCGTTGGGTTCGACACTTTTACTTATCGAAAGGACTACGATAGATCCCCTATACTTGTGGGTCATCACCAGGCTGAAGAGGGAAGGAAGTACCCCGGCGAGGACGCCGACACGGAAACCGACTCTACTAATGAAGACACCGCCGCCCTGACGAAGAAGGGTCGGCGTCGCAATAGGAAACGCAAGGGCAAGGTCTTGCTTGCCGTCAAAGGATCCGACGACACCGGCACCGCCAAGAAGGCCAAGGCAGACGACCCCGGCAAGGAGATTGCCGGGTGCATCGCCTACTAGGCCTTGGCAGCTGCCGACAAGCCAGGATGCTCCGACAAGCAGTATTGCAAGATCCACCGCACCAAGGGCTACGACCTCCAGAACTGCCGACAGGTCGAGATGCTTGCCGAAAAGCAAAAGGCCGAGTATGAGAGGCAGGACAAGGAGAAGGGTCAGGATGGTGCCGAAGGATCCGGCAAGAAGCGTGGCGGCCAAGGAGGCCGGCGCGGCAGGGATAACCAGCAAGAGAGGCCCGCTCGGGGCCGTGACAAGAAGCAGGAAGACTATGATCATGACGAGGATGACGAGTCCGGCAAGCAAGAGTTTCAGAAGGCCACGGAGGCCATGTGCGTCGATGGTGGCGCCTCGCTGCACACTTCTCACCGCCAGCTCAAGTAGTGGGCGCGTGAGATCATAGCAGCGGAGCCACCGTTCGACGCTCAGAAGCCGCTGAAGTGGTCCAGCACGCCCATCATTTTTTACGCCGAGGATCACCCTGATTGCAGAACTGCGGCCGGGTGTTTGCCGTTGTTGGTTTCACCAATGATACGCAACCTCAAAGTGAACAAGATGCTGGTCGACGGCGGGGCCGGTCTGAACCTGATCTCACCCGTTGTGATGAAAAGGCTGCAAATTCCTGACGGAGACCTCGAGGAGACGGGCACGTTTCAAGGGGTCAACCCGGGAAGGAGCCAGCCAAGGGGAAGGTCACATTGCCTGTGACGTTTGGAGGCGAGTTGAACTAAAGGACAGAGAGGATTGTCTTCGATGTAGCCGAGATCCCCTTGCCCTACAATGGGATCCTCAGCCACCCGGCAATAGCCAAGTTCATGGCAGCGTCGCACTACGCCTACAACATGCTGAAGATGCCTGGGCCGATGACCATCATCACCGTCCCCTGCGACAAGAAGGACACGCTGGTCTGCGCCGACCTACTCTACCGGGAAGCAGTTGCAGCAGCTGCTGCCAAGGCACTAGCTCCTACCACTGAAGCCCCGGGAGGGAAGAAGAAGACCGGAAGGACCTCCCCCACCCACTCCGGCAAGTGCACCTCTTCGGAGTGTTGTTCTACCATCTAGGACGTGCCAGAGAGCTCCATCGGCAAGAGCAAGAAATCCAGAGCTGCACCACCAGAGACCAAGAAGGTGTCCGTCAAGGAAGATGGAACGGGAGGGGCTTTCACCATAAGCTCCACCCTTGACAGCAAATAGGAAGGCGCGCTCGTCACCTTCCTGCGGGCGAATGTCGATGTGTTTGCATGGCAATCATCCAGAGCAGAGTCCAGGCGGAGTTCATTGCGGAATGGACTTCAACGCCCGACGGAGAGATCTAGGAGACCACTCTCCCCGGCAAGGAAGCAAGTCGCGACTGGATCATGTACTTTGACGGGTCTTTCTCGCTGCAAGGCGCCGGTGCTGGTGTGCTGCTCGTCGCGCCCACCGGAGAGCACCTCAAGTATTTGATCCAGATGCACTTTCCCAGGGAGGTGTCCACAAACAACACTGCTGAATACGAGGGGTTGCTTGCCAGTCTCAGGATCGCAACAGACCTCGGGGTTAAAAAGCTCATCGTCAGGGGTGATTCACAGCTTGTTGTCAAGCAAGTCAACAAAGATTATCAGCGCCCGTTGATGGAGGCCTACGTAGATGAGGTGAGGAAGCTGGAAGAGCGCTTTTGATGGTATACAAGTAGAGCATGTTCCCCGAGTGGAGAACGACATCGCCGATTACCTGTGAAAGCGCACTGCCTTCAAACTACCTGTGGAACCAGGTACTTTTGTGCTTCGGCTAACTCAACCATCCGTCGAACCATCAATGGAGCGGAACAAGCGGAGGAAATCAGGCCCCAACAAGTACTTACCCACAGAGCCCCTGGGGCCGCTGGCAAAGGTAATGTCGTGGGTACTGAGCCTGCCGAGGGGCAGCTGACCCCGGCAGGACGCCAAGCCCTGGACGTAGAGACAACCGCTCTCATGGCAGAAGAGATGCATTTGGTCATTGCCGTCGAGCCCCAGGCTCCGGCATGGGCACAACATACCGTCCGTTTCCTCCAGACAGGGGAACTTCCTGAGGAGCAGGAAGAAGCGGAAAAAGTAGCCCGTCGGTCTGCCTTGTACCAGTTCATCGACGACGTCCTATACAGAAAAAGACTGAATGGTGTGAAATTGAAGTGTATCCCCCGGGAGGAAGGACTGGAGCTGTTGGCAGAGATACATGGAGGCTTATGTGGCTCCCACATAGGGTCAAGGGCCCTTGCCGGCAAGCCATTCCGGCAAGGCTTCTTCTGGCCCGCTGCCCTCCAGGATGCGACGACACTAGTAACTAGGTGTGAAGTGTTCCAGTTCCATCCGAAGAAGCTTCATCAACCAGCTCAAGCCCTTCAAACAATCCCTCTCTCCTGGCCATTTTTGGTTTGGGGGCTCGACATACTTGGCCCTTTCCCTCGTGTTGTCGGGGGCTTTGAGTACTTGTATGTTGCGATCGAAAAGTTCACAAAGTGGCTGGAGGTGGAGGAAGTGAGGAAGGTTACTGCACAGTCAGCTGTCAGGTTCTTCAAAGGGCTAGTCTGCCGTTTCGGTGTGCCAAATAGGGTCATCACCGACAACGGTGTTGTGGTTCTAAGTCTGACAGTAATGTAGGGGGTAAGTATGGAGAGGCTAGATCTTAGCTATGCAAGAGTTGTAAGAACACAGGGTTTACGAGTTCAGGCCCTTCTCGGAGGAAGTAATAGCCCTACGTCTCGGTGCCCGGAGGCGGTCAATTGGATTATGCGTGTAAGGATAACAGTGGGTGCGAACCCTTGATACTGAGGAGGGGGTGGCTTATATAGAGTTCGCCAGGCCCCTCCATCCCTCAGTAATGCTGGGTTTAAAGTACATTAAGGTTGGGCGTTACTGGTAATGCCCCTAATAAAGTGCTATAATGACCATAAGAGCTACTTAATGACCGACCGTTTGTGTGCGGAGTGATTGTAGAACTCCTTGCAGTCGAGTGCTTTGCTTAGTGGTCGAGTGATAGCGTCATGGTCGAGTGTCTTGAATACGTCGAGTGGGATACTTCTAAGTCCATTGAAAGGTAACTTCTTCTAGGGATGTCCTTGGGTAGGGCTCTTAGGATAGGTCCCTGCCCCTACCCTAGGTACATAGCTTCATCATTAGCCCCCGAATGGATCGAGGTTAGAGTAGGGAAAGAGTTGGGGATCTTTCCGACTGGTTCTTTGTGCTACATGAGTGCCTTGTTTTGGATCAATCGTCACGGATGACGTCGTCAACCTTTTTCAGTTTCCTTGATCCATTCTAGGCCTTTCGTCGAGTGAATTTCCTTGCTTGTGAAGTTCCAAACGGTGTTGTGAAAGGGATCTTCTGTCTGACGAATTGTTCTGCAACCCGCGGATTTCGCGGGATTTGAATTTCGAGAAGCGTGCGGTACGGGAGCGGCCGGAGTAATCGGATGTGATAAGGCGGAAGCTCCTCGATTTCCGCGCCACCTTTTTCGCCACGTACTGCGCGCGCGTCTGTTGCGGGATTCGACGGGATAGCCCGGGCCTACCAGTCAGCCACTCGGAAGCGGCCTCTTATAAGTCGTCGGCTCGGGGCTCCCAAACAGCGTGCTCTCTCTTTTTCTTCTCCCTTTGCAAGGTCCTCCACCACCTCCGCTCTCACCCTAGCGCCGTAGGCCCGTTCGAGCTTCACCGACGATGATGGTGAAGGACAAGACGTCCGCTCTGGAGCGCGCGAAGAAGGCGGCGGCGCAGGGGAAAGGGAAGAAGTCTGCTCGGGGTGGATCTTCCTCAAGGACTGCTCTGCCCAAGGGCTGGATCCAGGGCGACTGGATGCCATCGGTGATCCGGCAGGAGGATCTTGACGATATGGTCGAGGGGGGAGTCATTCCTCATGAAGCTGCGCGTCTCCCTGGGGGAGAAGTCGAACCCCAACCTCTTCACGGTGAGTGCGTCCTCCTTGCCACCCATATCGATCGCGGGTTTTCTCTGCCTCCTCATCCTTTTTTCCAGAGCTTTCTGAACTTCTTCGGGGCGCAGCTCCATCACTTCACTCCCAATTCCATTGTGTATCTTGCTGCTTTCGTTTCCTTGTGTGAGGGTTTCTTGGGTTGCCGCCCCCATTGGGGACTCTTTAAGCACATCTTCACTTGACGCTCCCAATCAGTCAAGAAGGCCAAGTCGAGTGATGAAAGGACGCAGATGATCCAGCTGTGCGGGGGCCTGGCGATCCAGACGAGGGGAAAAAGTTCTTTCCCATCTATCACTTTCCCTGAGTCGGTCCGTGGTTGGCAGTCGACCTGGTTTTACTGTCAAGACCAGGCGACCCCAGGACAGTCGACTGGGCTTCCCCCTTTCTCTCTGGACCGAGCTCAAAAACCTGCTTCTCTGAAAGTGGCGCCGGAAGAAAAGGCGCAAGTCAAAGTGCTGGTTGGTCGAGTGGTTCAGCTTGTCCGCGAGGGCGTGACCGACATGGACTTGCTGGAGGTCTTCCTTCGGAGGCGCATGCAACTGCTTCAGGCTCGTGACCACCCGATGTGGCTGTACTCGGGTCTTGAAGACACCAGTCGGATTCACCCGGAGGAGGTCACTGATGAGATGCTGGAAGGGTGGCTGTCGAGCATCATAGGGAACAAAGACAACCCCCGAGGAGCCAGGAGGGTTCCTCCACTCGACAACACAGACGAAGTGGACCAGGTCTGACCTTATGTTCCTGACTGAGATCTTGCTTTCTTCATTGGTCTTCTTTGAATTGGTCGATTGACTTTTGTCTTGTCTGTTGTTTTCCACGCAACTACTGAGATGTACTCGACACCCAATGGGGCACAGGAGCCGACTGGGGAAGGGGAGGCGAGCGGAGGTGAAAGCGGAGACGAACAAGGCGAGTGGGAATCCGATGGTGAAAGAGAGGGAGACAACGGCGTCGACTCCAGCGAAGAGGAGGAGGAGGAAGTTGAACCCCCCCCCCCCCCCCCCGCTCGGAGAGGCGATCCAAGCTTACACACGATCCAGCGCGGGAACGTGGTAAGGCGACTGCTCCTGTTGGGCAGTCGTCGAAACACCCTTAGACCTCTTCTCCTACGTCGACTGAAAAGGCTCCCAAGGACCCACGTGCGACGCCGTCCAAGCCGCCCAAGGCCCTGCCCAAGATGAAGATGACCATCCCCACCATTTTTGGGTAATAATAGAACTTGTTTTCCTTTGTCGACCGTGGACAGATCCTTGGTCGATTCATTGAGTCAACTGACTGACTTTTGAGATTTGCAGTGCTGCTACTTCTGAGCTCTCCGTCAAGGACGACGATCAAGAGATGGAGGATGCTGTTACTTCCAACCTTGGTACGATTACTGATGTTCTGCCTTGAGTCGACTGGATATTTATTGTAACTCTGGTCGATTGACTTTTCTTGTAGCTCCTCCTCACGTTATAAACCTCCCGGATGATGACGACGATGTGCCGCTGAGAGTGAGAAGGAACAGGAGGGCGTTGGCTGGCAAGACCTCCCAATCTGCTCCAGCGTCTGAGGCTGTAGCTCGGGACGGTGGTGATACCACTCGGACTTCCGTGACTTTTGCTGATCCTCTGACAAGAGTGCAGCCTTCGACGTCGACTGCAAATCCGCCTTCGCTTTTTGCCACATACCCTGTCCCTGAGGACCAAGTGGGTGACGCAAAACAGGCTATACGCTAGGCGGGGATCATGATGGAACAGGTGAAAGTGGCTCGGGAAGCTAGCCAAGCAGCTTATGACGCGAGTTCAGCTCTTCAGAGCAACGTCTAGGTCAGTCGACTCAACACTTGGTCTGTTACGATATGCTATTTGAAGAATCTCTTTTCCGAAGATCTTTATATATGTACACCCACTGGGTGTGTCTGCCCATTTTTGGACGAGTGGGGGCACGCTAAGTGCACCCACTGGGTGTAGTCCCCGAGACTATGGTGGACTGCTGGCAGTCGACTGTAGTCTTTACATTGTGTTGCTGTAGTTGTACTTCTTCACTCGGTCTGGTCAGGCCATGTCGAATGGAACTGTACCCGGTCGACTGCGGGCAGTTGACTTTTTTTTTGGTTGAACCATTGGGGGCACGCTGAGTGCACCCACTGGGTGTAGTCCCCGAGACTGCTGTCGAATGTTTTGATTTGGTTATGGTCTTAGAAACGCCACCATTGTCTCTTGGTTACTCGGAAGCAACCTTTCTTTGACGTTTGTTGACTGGTTTTTCGCAGAAATCCTGTGAACTTATGGCTCGCTTCACCGAGTTGGAGAACCAACAGATCCAGCTCAACCTTGACTTGAAACTTGCTCAAGAGAACTTGCAGAAGGCGCGAGAAGAAGCAAAAGGTATGGCTGGTGAGGTCGTCCATTCTTGACGAGTGACTTTTCTTTCTTGTCCATTCTTGATGTTGATCTCACTTGACGTGCCGCAGATAAACTGGAAGAAGCTCTGAAGAAGAAGGATCAAGATCTTGCCGAAGCGCAGAAGGAGGCCTTGAACAAAACGAAGCTTGCTGAAGAAAAGCTGGCTTCGGTCGGTACTCTTGAGCAGCAGAACTCCAGACTGAAAGCTGCTCTTGACGCAGCTAATAAGGAGGTCAGCCGACTGAAGAATGACAAGATTGCTCTGAATGACAAGGCAAGCGAACTGGCGGGGAAGAAGAACGATCTTGAGGCTTATCTCGGGGGACTCGCCAAGAAGTTGTTCATCATGCTTGAGGGTAACAATCTTCACCTGACTGGTTTGCAGTAACCAAGCTCGTGTAGAGCCACTGTCTTATTCTTGACTTGTATTTGCAGAATTCTGCCAGAACTTTGAAGAGGAGACCAGTCGAGTGGAGCCAGGCTTGGACCCCGCCAATTCTCTCGTGAAGGACGAGGCTGCTATGAATGTGCTCCGCGTGGAGTCTCGTATTGCCAGCGCGGTTGATTATCTGGCCTGACTGAAGGTTGCAGTGTCGCGGATCGACACGTCTCTCTGGCCCAGGGTGACGCTTTCGATTGATCTCGAGTCCCTGATGACTCGACTGAATGACGTTCCTGGTCGAGTGACGGAATGGAAGAAATCCTCTGCAAGGTGTGGTGCTGATGTCGCTTTGTCCCTGGTTCGCGTCCACTGCAAAGAGGTGCGAGAGGAGAAGTTGGCTGCCCTTGAAGTTGCCAATACCAGGAAGCTCAGCTTTCAAGACTTCATGGAGACTTTCATTGCTGCTGCCACCCGTATCGCAGACGGGATCGATTTGGACGAGTTCGTCGCCCCTTCCAGTCCTCTGCCTGAGGAATGAAAAACTTTTAATGCTTCACTTTGAATTTGCCTCGGAATGCCGAGTGGATTTTGTAACCGTTAAACTCTGTCGAGCCGAGGGCTCCAGTACTTTGATCTGAGGTCTGGGACCTTTGGCTCTTATCTGAACTTGATTTATCGTCGAATATCTTCATGAATTATCTTCGAGTGGAACTTGATCTTCACTCAAAATAACCTCGTATTTCTGATGCAGCTCCGAAGGAGAAGGTAACTGTCGATTCGCATCTTGTTGTCCTTGCGGATCGGGATGTGTTCCGTACTTAGGCGAGCGCTGGGCTGCAGCTAAGCCTCCGAGTGGGAGGTTTGCTCTCCACTCGGTAGGATTTTTCAAACTTAGGCGAGCACTGGGCTGCAGCTAAGCCCCCGAGTGGGAGGTTTGCTCTCCACTCGGTAGGATTTTTAAACACTTAGGCGAGCACTGGGCTGCAGCTAAGCCCCCGAGTGGGAGGTTTGCTCTCCACTCGGTAGGATTTTTAAACACTTAGGCGAGCACTGGGCTGCAGCTAAGCCTCCGAGTGGGAGGTTTGCTCTCCGCTCGGTAGGATTTTTCAAACTTAGGCGAGTACTTGGACTGCAGCTAAGCCCCCGAGTGGGAGGTTTGCTCTCCACTCGGTAGGATTTTTAAACACTTAGGCGAGCGCTGGGCTGCAGCTAAGCCCCCGAGTGGGAGGTTTGCTCTCCACTCGGTAGGATTTTTAAACACTTAGGTGAGCACTGGGCTGCAGCTAAGCCTTCGAGTAGGAGGTTTGCTCTCCGCTCGGTAGGATTTTTCAAACTTGGGCGAGTACTTGGACTGCAGCTAAGCCCCCGAGTGGGAGGTTTGCTCTCCACTCGGTAGGATTTTTAAACACTTAGGCGAGCGCTGGGCTGCAGCTAAGCCCCCGAGTGGGAGGTTTGCTCTCCACTCGGTAGGATTTTTAAACACTTAGGCGAGCACTGGGCTGCAGCTAAGCCATCGAGTGGGAGGTTTGCTCTACACTCGGTAGGATTTTTCAAACTTAGGCGAGTACTTGGACTGCAGCTAAGCCCCCGAATGGGAGGTTTCCTCTCCACTCGGTAGGATTTTTAAACACTTAGGCGAGCGCTGGGCTGCAGCTAAGCCCCCGAGTGGGAGGTTTGCTCTCCACTCGGTAGGATTTTTAAACACTTAGGCGAGCACTGGGCTACAGCTAAGCCTCCGAGTGTGAGGTTTGATCTCCACTCGGTAGGATTTTTCAAACTTAGGCGAGTACTTGGACTTCAGCTAAGCCCCCGAGTGAGAGGTTTGCTCTCCACTCGGTAGGATTTTTAAACACTTAGGCAACCACTGGGATGCAGCTAAGCCCCCGAGTGGGAGTCTGGCTCACCACTCGGTAGGATTTTTTGCAAACTTAGGCGAAATGGATTCGCGGCTAAGCCACCCACTGGGGGATTTCATACGCAAACAAAAGTGACAGCGATTACAGGAGAAACTGGAACACTCTTGTCTTTGATAAAAATAAACTACAGAAGTTTTTCTTATTACATCTCATCCGAGTGAGAATTCAAATGTAAAATGGGCAGAGTAGTTCCGCATTCCAAGCTCGTGGCTCGTCGATCTGGCGATCAACATTGTAGAGGTGATATGCTCCACTGTGTAGGACTCTGGTGACGATGAAGGGACTTTCCCAAGTAGGAGCAAGTTTGTGTGGTTTCTGTTGATCCACTCGGAGGACCAAATCTCCTTCTTGGTAGGCTCGACTCTTCAAATTTCTGGCATGGAATCGACGCAAGTCTTGCTGATAAATGGTCGATCTGATCATAGCCATTTCCCTCTCCTCCTCTAGGAGGTCGGATGCATCTTGCCGGGCTTGCTCTGCTTCATCTTCGGTATAAAGCTCGACTCGGGGTGCATTGTGAAGTAGATCACTCGGCAGGACTGCTTCGGCTCCGTAAACCAGAAAGAACGTCGTTCTTCCAGTCAACCGGTTCGGGGTGGTCCTCAATCCCCACAGAACTGACGGAAGCTCGTCGACCCAAGCGCCTGCTGCATGCTTGAGATCACGCATCAGTCGAGGTTTTAGTCCTTTGAGAATCAGACCATTTGCCCTTTCAGCTTGTCCATTCGACTGGGGATGTGCGACCGACGCGTAGTCGACTCGCGTGCCTTGAGAAGCGCAAAAAGCTCTGAACCTGTCTGAATCGAAGTTTGACCCATTGTCAGTGATGATGCTATGCGGGACTCCATATCTGAATGTTAATTCCCTGATGAAACTGATAGCAGTGCTAGCATCCAGATTCTTGATAGGATTGGCTTCAATGCATTTGGTAAACTTGTCGACTGCCACAAGCACACGTGTGAATCCACTCCTGCCTGTTCTCAGTGGTCCAACCATGTCCAGTCCCCAAACAGCGAAGGGCCAGACGAGTGGAATGGTCTTCAGGGCTGATGCTGGCTTGTGCGACATGTTGGAGTAGAACTGGCAGCCTTCACACTTGTCGACTATCTCTTTCGCCATTTCATTTGCTCTGGGCCAGTAAAAACCCGCTCGGTATGCTTTAGCCACAATGGTCCGAGAGGACGCATGGTGACCACAGGTCCCCGAGTGGATATCATCAAGGATTATCTAACCCTCTTGTGGCCTTATACACTTTTGACCGATTCCAGTTGCGCTTTCTCCATATAACTGTCCTTTTATGACTGTGAAGGCTTTGGATCGACGGACGATCTGTCGAGCCTCTTCCTCGTCCTCTGGGAGTTATTTCCTCAAGATATACGCGATGTACGGTATCGTCCAGTCGGGAGTGATTACCAAGACTTCCATGATTAGGTCGACCACAGCAGGAACTTTGACTTCAGTCGAGTCTGTGGCACTTTTCGGCTGCGGGGCTTCTTCTGTAAAAGGATCCTCCTGGACTGACGGCGAGTGGATGTGCTCCAAAAACACATTGCTGGGAATGGCTTCTCTCTTGGAGCCTATCTTTGCCAAATCATCAGCTGCTTGATTTTTCAGTCGGGGGATGTGATGAAGCTCTAACCCCACGAATTTCTTTTCTAACTTTCTCACTGCATTGCAGTAGCCAGTCATAGCTGGACTTCTGATGTCCCACTCCTTCATCACCTGATTAACCACCAAATCTGAGTCGCCATAGACCATGAGGCGACGAACGCCGAGTGAAATGGCCATGCGCAACCCATACAAAAGTGCTTCATATTCTGCTTCATTATGGGAGGAATCGAAGTGAATCTGGAGAACGTATCTGAGCTTATCTCCTTGGGGGGATACCAATACTACCCCAGCACCGGAACCATTCAGCATCTTAGATCCATCGAAGAACATGGTCCAGTGCTCCGAGTGAACTTGAGTCGGAAGTTGCTGTTCAATCCACTCGGCGACGAAATCTGCAATTGCTTGGGACTTGATAGCCTTCTTTGCTTCAAACTTGATATCTAAGTGAAGGAGTTCAATCGCCCACTTCGCCACTCGACCAGTTGCATCTCTGTTGTGCAAAATCTCTGACAGTGGAGCGTCGCTGACGACTGTAATGGAATGATCAGAGAAGTAGTGTGCAACCTTCTTCGTGGTCATGTAAATACCATATACAAGCTTCTGGTAATGGGGATATCTTTGCTTCGAAGGAGTCAAAACTTCAGACACATAATATACTGGGCGCTGAACTCTGAAGGCCTTTCCTTCTTCTTCCCGCTCGACCGTAAGTACTGTACTGACAACTTGTCCCGTGGCTGCAATGTAAAGTAGCAGAGGCTCTTTACTGATTGGGGCAGCAAGCACCGGCTGGGTGGAGAGCAGAGCTTTGAGGCCTGCAAACGCTGCATCAGCTTCTGGAGTCCACTCGAACTTGTCAGACTTCTTCATCAGTCGGTAAAGAGGCAACGCCTTTTCATCGAGACGAGAAATGAATCGACTCAGAGCGGCCAAGCAACCTGTAAGCTTCTAGACATCGTGCACACGCACAGGGCGTTTCATCCGGAGTATGGTGCCAACTTTCTCGGGATTGGCGTCGATTCCTTGTTCGGAAACGGGAAAACCGAGTAACTTTCCACCTGGAACTCTGAATGTGCACTTTGATGGATTGAGCTTGATATCATACCTCTTGAGGTTGGCAAAGGTTTCAGCAAGGTCAGTCAGCAGGTCGGAACCTTTCCGTGACTTGACCACAATATCATCCATGTATGCTTCCACGTTCCGACTGATCTGAGTGAGCAAACACTTCTGAATCATCCTCATGAACGTGCTCGAGCATTCTTGAGGCCGAAGGGCATGGTGACATAACAGAAGCACCCGAATGGAGTGATGAAAGCCGTTTTGATCTCATCGGGTCCATACAGACGGATCTGATGGTACCCTGAATAGGCGTCTAGAAAAGACAAACGCTCACACCCCACGGTCGAGTCGACTATCTGATCGATGCGGGGGAGAGGGAAATGATCTTTCGGGCAGGCCCGATTGATATGTTTAAAGTCAATGCACATGCGAAGTGACTTGTCCTTCTTGGGGACCATGACAACATTGGCGAGCCACTCGGAATGGTAAATCTCTCTGATGAACTCCGCTGCTAAGAGCCGAGCCACCTCCTCGCCAATAGCTTTCCTCTTCTGGACGGCGGACCGTCGAAGAAGTTCTTTCACAGGCTTAAATTTCATGTCGACTCATAGACGGTGCTCAGCCAGTCCCCTGGGAACTCCAGGCATGTCAGAAGGCTTCCATGCGAAGATGTCCTAGTTCTCACGGAGGAACTGGATGAGCGCTTCTTCCTATTTGGAATCGAGCGTCGTTGAGATGTGAGTCGGAGCAGCATTGGGGTCGGTCGGGTGAATGTGGACTGGCTTAGTTTCACCGAGCGACTAAAAAGCTGATTCTGAAGCAGGCTTCTTGGCTCGTAGCAATTCACTCGGATCAGCAGTCTTTTGGTACTCTTGCAACTTGACCACCGCCATCTGGGCGTCGACAATTTTTGAGCACTTCTGAAAACACTCTTCTGCTTTCTTCCGATTGCCCGTAACAGTAATCACACCTCTGGGGCCAGGCATCTTCAACTTGAGATACACATAACACGGTCGGGCCATGAAGCGTGCATAAGCTGGCCTGCCCAAAATAGCATGATAAGCACTTTGGAAGTCCACAACCTCAAATGTCAACTTTTCGTTGCGGTAATTCTTTGAATCACCGAAAACCACATCGAGAGCAATCTGGCCGAGTGACTCGGCTTTCTTTCCAGGAACGACTCCATGGAAGCTCATGTTGCTGGTACTGAGTCTGGACATCGGAATGCCCATCCCTTTCAACGTTTCTGCATACAGTATATTCAGGTCGCTGCCACCATCCATCAGGACTTTGGTCAGTCGAGTGCCTTCGACAACTGGATCGACCACCAGAGCTTGCCTCCCAGGGGTGGCAATATGCGTAGGGTGATCAGATTGGTCGGGGCAACCATATTCACTTCACGGTTAATGACTTTCAATCGACTTTTGCTTTCAACATCAGCAAAAATCATCAAGGTGGAATTGACTTGGGGGTACCCGTCGTCACTATCTTCCTTATCCTCAACTTTATCCGACTCTTTTTCCTTGTCTTTGGACTGTTTACCCTGAAACTGCTGGATCAGGAGCCGACACTGTCGAGTGGTATGCTTTGGGTAAATGAGTTTACCCTCCTCATCTTTCTTGGTGTGAATGTGACACGGCAGATCCAAAACATCATTTCCATCTTGATCTTTCACTTTCTTGGGGTTCCAAGGCCCCTTGGGTTTTCCCTTGAATTTTCCATGGGTTACGGCCAGGGCCTCCCTAGGAGCGGCTGGCCTGGCCTTCCGCTTCTGTTTCCGACTGGAGTTGCCTCCGGTTTCCTGGGCGACTGCCTTCTGCTTGCCACTTCGGAGTCGGTCTTCATCCTCACCATTAGCGTATTTGGTGGTGATCTCCATCATCCGATTCAGAGACATTTCTCCGGTCCGACCGAACTTCATATTCAATTCTCTGTTCTTGACGCCTTCTTTAAAGGCACAAACTGCTTGGTGATCTGGTACATTCTCAACTGTGTGATGCAAAGTGATCCACCTCTGGATGTAATCCCTCAGAGTTTCACTCGGTTTCTGCACGCAAGACCGCAATTCTGTAAGGCCTGCCGGTCGCTTGCATGTTCCTTCAAAGGTTGTGACAAACACTCGAGAGAGGTCCTCCCAAGTGTAGATGCTGCTGGGTGCTAACTGATTCAGCCACGCTCTGGCTGAGCCCTCTAACAGGAGGGGCAAATGCTTCATAGCCACCTCATCATTGCCACCGCCAATCTGGACAGCCAGTCAGTAATCTTCGAGCCAAGTGTCAGGCTTAGACTCACCGGTGAACTTGCTGACTCCAGTCGCCAACCTGAAATTGGGAGGAATCACTGCGGCTCTGATGGCTCGACTGAAACACTCTGGCCCTGAAACACGTACTCTGCTGCTGATAGGTGCATCTTTGTCGTGGCCTTCTCGGGTAGCTCTGTTCCTGTCGACCAAACCTTGAACGAGGATGGATCTCGCATCAAAGCCTGGTTCCCTGGGGTCGATTGGAATCCTCCGCTCAACACTATGAGGGCGTCTGTCATCCTGTTGTCGAGGCGCATATGACCCACTCCTCGGGGGAGGGGTTGGCACTCGACGTCGATCATCACAATCGAATCGGTGATCATACTGCTCATTTCTTCTATACTGATCGTGTCGGTCTCCACGTCCCTCATGCCTCGGGGGCGATCTTGGGCTGTGAGCTGACTGTACTGTATCCACTGCAACAGACCGACTGTGGATCCTATTCCACGACTGAGAAACAACGGAATTCTGGTTTCCTGCTGCTCGGAGCAACACTCTGATCTACAACAAGCCCCTGCCAGCCTCTGACTGGGAGGGCTGAATTGATTCTGCTATTCGGGCCGCGGCTGCCAAATTCTGAACTGGAGTTCGATATACCTGCGTAGGCGGGAAGAGCTGACGTTGACTGGACTCGGGAGCCCACTGACGCGCCTTCTTGTCGAGTACTCGCTGCAGATTCTCCAGTCGAGTGCGCTCGGCCAAGTTAGCCAAGCGCGCGTCCTCCAAGGCTCGGACCTCGGGGGTTTCTCCAACGATAGGAGTGTGGAGTGCATCCATGTTCCGGCGGCGAAGCTCCTCTCACTGCAGCGACGTGAGAGGCTCGGGGAGATACTCTTTGTGAGGATGCGACGGGTCGCCCCCGCCTGCACCTCCGTCGATACGAGCAAAACCGGGAGGGCTGCGTGTCCCATCAATTGACAGAACCTCTGCCGCAGGGTCACTGCTGTCGCATTCGGATGTGGTCTCTGCGGAGCCAGTCGACAGGTCGAACAGGCCGTAGAGAGATTCGTCGGGCTCGATTGCCGCGACTTTTGGGGTGGCCTACTGGCGGGCCGCCGCATGCCTCACCCACCTCTGAAGTCTCAATCGACCAGAGCGCTTGCGCCGGCGAGAGACGAGCTGGGGAGATGACACGGGAGCCGACCGATACTGGGTCGACGGCTGCTGCAGGAGGACGCCACGAACACACTCGCGAAAGTGTGTCGCCCCTCGGACGGGGAGCGCGTCGATGTCGAGTGGAGCCTCCTGAAGCCAAGCGGAGTCGTTGGCGATGACCGTGAGCGCGCCGAGAAGGATCTCGCGGCCCTCCATCAAAACTACGCACGAAACCATGATCAAGGAGAACGGAAAAATCACAACTCCCACAATCAAGCGCTAAGATTCCTGCCCCAAGGTGGGCGCCAACTGTCGTGGTTCTAAGTCTGACAGTAATGTAGGGGGGTAAGTATGGAGAGGCTAGATCTTAGCTATGCAAGAGTTGTAAGAACACATGGTTTACGAGTTCAGGCCCTTCTCGGAGGAAGTAATAGCCCTATGTCTCGGTGCCCAGAGGCAGTCGATTGGATTATGCGTGTAAGGATAACAGTGGGTGCGAACCCTTGATACTGAGGAGGGGGTGGCTTATATATAGTTCGCCAGGCCCCTCCAGCCCTCAGTAATGCTGGGTTTAAAGTACATTAAGGTTGGGCGTTACTGGTAACGCCCCTAATAAAGTGCTATAATGACCATAAGAGCTACTTAATGACCGACCGTTTGTGTGCGGAGTGACTGTAGAACTCCTTGCAGTCGAGTGCTTTGCTTCGTGGTCGAGTGATAGCGTCATGGTCGAGTGCCTTGAATCCGTCGAGTGGGATAATTCCAAGTCGATTGAAAGGTAACTTCTTCTAGGGATGTCCTTGGGTAGGTGTCGGGTCACGGGTTCCGGCAGACCCTTCAGGTTCGAACACTGGGGTGCGCGCGGAGATCGTGCCCACTACCTCTCCGTCTCGTAAGGATCTAAACTACTGCAAGAACAACACAAGAGACACAAGATTTATACTAGTTCGGGCCACCGTTGTGGTGTAATACCCTACTCTAGTTTGTGGTGGGTGGATTGCCTCTTGGGCTGATGAGGAAGATTAGTACAAGGAAGGATGACCTCGTGAGGGTCAGTTCTTGTCTAGGGGATGAACTGCTAGGGAGAGTTCAATCGCCCTTCCCTTTCTCTCTCTCTCTCTCTCTACTTGCTCTCAATGCCGAATCGGATGCCTCTCTCCCGGGGGTGGCTAGCCCCATTTATAGGCGAAGGCCCTGGGCCTCTTCCCAAATATTGAGCAGGAAGGGCGCCAACAATTGGCCAATTTGAAGGGGAACATCGGGTACACTTATCCTGACTAAAGTTGGTCTTCCCCTGCCAAAGGTTCCGGTGATGACGCCGGCTTGGGCTCCTCAGTGACTTCCTCCTTGTCGTGGAGCTGGTCTTGTTCTCGTTGCACCGAAATGGGTGCCTTTGCTTGATCCTCTCGCCTGCGCTTGCCCCCTTTGCACCGAAGAGGAAAGGGAGGACACTGCGCAGGCTGGCGCCCGCCTGGCACCCTAGGTCGTCATGGCTTGCGTCATGGGCACCTCGTGAGGTACCCCACCTTGATCTCTCCGCCTCCTCGCGAGCCAACCTAAGGAGGTCGTGCTGGAGGAAGCGCCGTGTCGTCCGCCTCGCGAGGCTTGGTCCCTCGCGAGGGTCTTGAGCCTTGTGTTGATGAAGATGGGCCACGTTGGGCCCCCACTCGAGCCACGCCGCAGGCCGCAGGCAGGCAAGTCTGGGGACCCCCGTTCCTAGAACGCCGACAGTAGCCCCCGGGCCCAAGGTGCGCATGGACTTGGGCGTGCCGAGAGGCGAAAGGGCAAGGGCGAAGCGCCGCGGGCCCTAACAACCTGCGGCCTTGGG
The DNA here is from genome assembly GCA_032464435.1 of Aegilops umbellulata. Taxonomy (NCBI): domain Eukaryota; kingdom Viridiplantae; phylum Streptophyta; class Magnoliopsida; order Poales; family Poaceae; genus Aegilops; species Aegilops umbellulata. The sequence continues at coordinate 228,792,532 of CP136055.1, read as the reverse complement.
CGTCGCGTGGCGGTTTGACAGGACGTGGGCGTCTCCACTTCCCCACGACGCCTCGGCAACTGCGTGACTTGACTAGTCCCTGCATGCATAGATACGGGTCATTATTACCTACAATCGTGGTGCTTGGCGGTTGGCTTCTTCCGGCTATAAGTGCGAGGCCGCACAAGCTCCGCCAGTCCATCCCTTCCCGCTTCTCTTCCTCCTCCCCTCCTTCGCCGCCGCCGCTCGCATGGCCCCGAAGAGGTTCTCAGCTGCGGAGAAGGGGAAGGCTAGTCGGGCGGGGCCCGACTCCCCTCCGGCCAAGCGCGGCCGGGGTCATCCCCGCAAGCATCCCGTGGTCCCCGCTGTGGCTCCCCGCGGACACAGGGGTGGTTCTCCGCGCGGTGGTGAGCGCTCGGCCGCCATGGAGAGGCAGGTTGTGGCTGCGTGGCCTCCCAGGCCGCGCTTTCGCTCGGCGGAGGTGCTGCCGGAGTTCGTCGTGTGGTCAGCAGACCCGGCCAGCACCTGGCTACAGCTCCCTCGCTTCTTCATCAGCGAGCTGCCGGTCGGCGCCCGGTGCGGCTTCTGGCTTCAGGCCGACGGCTGCTGCAGTAGGGCCTCTTGGGTCTCGCTCGAGGTTTCCCCTTCTAGGAACGGGGCCCTGACCCGCGGCTGGCAGACGTTTGCCAGCGCGCGCGGCCTGGGCGAGCGGTGCACCCTGCACTTCAAGTTCGACGGCGACAGCACCCTCTACGTGAGGGTGTTTGGGGAAGACGGTCGCCGCGCGGGATGCTGCCCCGAGGACGACGACGAAGGAGACAACGCTCGCTCTGCTGGCGGCGCTCGAGGCTCCCCGAGCTTCGCCTACTCCCCTTCAGGCGGCTCCTCCAGCGGCGGCCGCAGCCAGCCCCCTCGCCTCCGCGCCTGCTTGGGGGGTGGCTGTTCAGCCGCCCGTCATCGCGCTCCGGTGAAGCGCGAGAGGGAGTCCGCCTGAGCTCCGGAGGCATCTGGTGTCGCCTCCGTAGACTGATGCAGGGCGGGCCGCGCCGGGCTCGCCCTTTCCTTTTCCTTTTGCTTCCTGTGTAAGATAAGACAACTGCGTGGAGCCCCATGGGGGCGTGTTTAAGAATTATTGCCGTTGTGGCCGTTACCTTAATTTTGTTGTCGCGTTTCACAATTATTTGCCCTCGCGTAGGTAGTTTGCGGCCCCGGCCGGGGGGCGACCGACCCAGGCCCTACGTGTATGTCGCGGTGCCCGAGGGGCACGGACCAGAGGGGTGCTCCTATAGAGAGCCTAGGCCATGAGACCTTTAAATGGCTAGAGCAAAAACGCTCGTGAGGGCGTTCGAGCCCCATCCCTCGCGAGGCCTTCATGGGAGAAAATCAAAACGAGGAGCGAAAATTGACAAGCCACAAATCAACAACGGCGATAGCTTCGATAAGACTTTAAATGCAAATAAAACACTTCAAATGCGGAAAGCAGTGAAAAAGCCGCGTCCGGCACCTAGTCTAGTCTTCGACGTCTTCTCACCAGCGCAGAGCTAAGTGCTGCCACTGGGCGTGGGAGGGAGCCCCAGGGCCTGAGGCTGGCGCTCCTGAGACTCCGGGGCGTGTACAGCCCCACTCATTATTACGTGAGAGTGTCACGGGGCGGCGAGCTTCACAGGCATTGGCCTTCTTCACAGGCTCCGGGCATTTCTCCTTAGAGGTAATGAGCTTCACAGGCGTTCGCCTTCTTCACAGGCTCCGGGCCTTTCTCCTTAGAGGTAATGAGCTTCACAGACGTTCGCCTTCTTCGCAGGCTCAGGGCCTTTTCCAAAAAGAGATGATCTTCACAGGCGTTCGCCTTCTTCACAGGCTCAGGGCCTTTTCCAAAAAGAGATGATCTTCACAGGCGTTCGCCTTCTTCACAGGCTCAGGGCCTTTTCCAAAAAGAGATGATCTTCACAGGCGTTTGCCTTCTTCACAGGCTCAGGGCCTTTTCCAAAAAGAGATGATCTTCACAGGCGTTCGCCTTCTTCACAGGCTCAGGGCCTTTTAGGGGTAAAACCTCCTGAGGTGCTGGATGTTCCACGCGTTCTGGATCAGCTCGCCCACTTGATTCTCCAAGTGCACGGAGCCTGGCCTGGAAACATGAACAACTTTGAATGGGCCCTCCCACATGGGAGAGAGCTTGTGCAGCCCTTCCCTGGAGAGGACCCGCCTGAGTACGAGGTCTCCTACCTCGAGGGTCCTGGGGCGGATGTTGCGGCAGTGATATCGTCGTACCGCCTGTTGGTACCTTGCCGCTCGTAGCGCGGCCTCCCGGCGGCGTCCTCCCCCAGCACAAGGTCCTTCCCCCGCATGGCGTCCTACTGCGCCTCGTCGAACGCCAGGACCCGCGCGGAGCGACGCCTGACCTCATGAGGAAGGACTGCTTCGGCTCCGTAGACCAGGAAGAACGGAGTCTCCCCGGTTGGTTTGGTCGCGGTCGTGCGGATGGACCACAACACGGATTGGAGCTCATCGTACCAACCCCTGCCGCAGGCCTCCAGCTTCTTCTTGAACGTCCTGGTCTTGAGGCCTCTCAAGACCTCCGCGTTGGCTCGTTCGGCTTGCCCATTGCTTCACGGGTGTGCCACTGAAGCGTAGCATATCTGCGTTCCAAGGTTAGCACAGTATGTTTTGAAGAGGTTACTGGTGAACTGCGAACCGTTGTCTGTGATGATGCGGTTCGGCACCCCGAACCGGCTCACGATGCCCCTGATGAACTTGACCGCGGAGCCTGCGGGGATGGTACGAACAGCCTCCACCTCTGCCCACTTGGTGAACTTGTCAATGGCGATGTAGAGGTAATGGTAGCCCCCTGGCGCCCGAGGGAACGGGCCCAGAATATCCAACCCCCAAACTGCGAATGGCCACGAGAGGGGTATAGTCTGCAGGCTCCCCGCCGGCTGATGGATCTGCTTGGAATGGAACTGGCAGGCCTCACAAGCCTTCACCAACTCGATCGCGTCGTTGAGCGCGGTGGGCCAATAGAACCTACTATGGAATGCTTTGTCGACGAGGGTTCGTGATGACGAGTGGTGTCCGCAGTCTCCGCCGTGTATGTCCCCCAGTAGTTCCCTTCCTTGCTCCCTGGAGATGCAACGCAGAGATACGCCGTTGGGTCTCTTCTAGTAGAGCTCTCCGTCTCTGATGCAGTACGCCGTGGCCTGCCGCGCTACACGTTCTGCTTCCTCCTCCTTCTCTGGCAGGGTCCCATGTATCAGGTAACTCCAGAGCTCAGTGATCCAGCGTTCCTCCTGAGGTTCCATCGTCAGGAGCAAACGTGCTCCTGAGGTCGGCCCGCAGGCCGGGTCTCCCGAGGCTGGCGGCTGAGGGAGCTCCTCTCAAGGCTGAGCTGTGCTTGATAGCGTTGGCTGCGCTGAAGGCTTGAAGAGCCGCTCTTCGAAGACGCCGGGCTTCTGCGGCAGCCGCCTAGACGCCCGTCCGGCTATGTCGTCAGCTTCCTGGTTGGTGCCACGGGGCACGTGCTTCAGCTCCAGCCCCCAGAACTGCTTTTCCATCCTGCGGACCTCTGCTAGGTAGGCCTCCATATGCTCGTCCTTCGGCTTGTACACCTTGTTGGAGAAGTTGACTAGGAGCTGCGAGTCGCCTTTGACGGTGAGGCGCTTCACTCCCAGGGCCACTGCGGCCTTCAACCTTGCTATCAGTCCCTCATATTCTGCTATGTTGTTGGAGACCTTTTCTCCTTGCTAGAAACAGAGTTGTACTGCATAGCAAAGCTTATCCTGAGTGGGTGATATCAGTACAGCACCAGCCCCCGCGCCGTGCCTGGAGAATGCCCCGTCGAAGTACATGACCCAGCCTTCTGGCGCCTCGCTCCCCGGGGAGAGGGAGCGATCCTCGTCATCCTTGAGGCCCGGCGCCTCTGTCCACTCCGCCACGAAATCTGCCAACGCGGCTCCTTTGATGCCCCTAGTTGTGCTGAACTCAAGCTGAAACGCTTGCAACTCTATGTTCCACTCAGCGACCCTTCTGGTTGAGTTAGGGCTCCTGAGCACCCTCTCCAGGGGGTACGATGAGACGACCTTGATCGGGTGAGCTTGAAAGTAATGCCGCAGCTTGCGCGAGGCCACCAGCAGCGCAAGGAGGAGCTTCTAGGGCATCGGATATCGGGCCCTCGCGTCCTGCAGCACTGTGCTAACGAAGTAGACCGGGTGCTCAACAAGGCTGTGGGCAGCTTGGGTCGTGGCGCCCTCGGGAGGTGAGGGCACCTCGCGAGATGTTGTGGCCTCGGGAGGTGGACCATCCGGGCATGCTGCCTCTCCTGTCTCTTGTACGTCCCTCGGCGACTGACTCTCTTCATCTGTAGCTTCGGCTTTCTCGAGCTTTCCCTGTTCCCGTCTTGTCCGACCTCGGGCTGCCGCTGTGGTCTTGGACTGGCGCTCCTCCCTAACCGCCACCAGTGCTGTGTTGGCAGAGTAGGGAGTGGCGGCAAGGTAAAGCAGCAGAGGCTCCTGAGGGCGCGGAGCCACCATGACTGGGGAACTGGTTAGGTACCTCTTGAGATCTTGAAACGCCTTATGTGCCTCTTCAGTCCATTCAAAGGGCCCCTTTTTCTTCATAAGTTGAAAGAAAGGCAGCACTCGTTCCCCCAACTTGGAGATGAAGCACCCTAGCGCGGTTACACGCCCAGTGAGCTTCTGCATTTCTCTGAGGGTCTTTGGCGGACTCATGTCCTCGACCGCCTTGACCTTCTCGGGGTTGGCCTCGATGCCACGGTGAGACACGAGGAATCCCAAAAGCTTGCCCGAGGGAACGCCAAACACGCATTTCTCCGGGTTGAGCCGCAGGTTCACTGCGTCGAGGCTCGCGAAGGTCTCCTCCAGGTCTTATATCAGGGTCCTGGCCTCTCGAGATTTCACCACAATGTCATCGACGTATGCTTCAACATTCTTCCCGAGCTGCGGGCCCAAGGTGATGTGCATCAGCCGCTGAAAGGTTGCCCCTGCGTTGCTAGTCCAAACGGCATGCATGTATAGCAGTATACCCCGCACGGGGTCAAGAAGGCGGTCTTCTCAACGTCTTCTATCGCCATCTTGATCTGGTGATATCCCGAGAAGGCATCCAAAAAGCACAGCAGGTCGCATTCGGTGGTGGAATCGACGATCTGGTCAATGCGAGGGAGCGGAAACGGATCTTGCGGGCATGCTTTGTTGAGGTTGGTGAAGTCGACACACATGCGTTACTTCCCCCCTTTCTTGGGTACAACGACTGGGTTGGCCAACCAATCTGGGTACCGGACCTCGCGAATAACTCCAGCGGCTTCCAACTTGCGGGTCTCTTGGACGATGAAGGCCTGCTTCTCTGCGGACTGCCGCCTGGCCTTCTGCTTCACGGGGCGCACATTTGGGCATACGTTGAGGTGGTGTTCGATGACGTACCTGGGGATCCCTGCCAACTGATCGGGCTCCCAAGCAAACACTTTCTTGTTTGCGCGCAGGAACTTGACCAGGGCCCCCTCCTGCTCAGGCCCCAGGTTGGCGCCAATGGTGAAAGTGGCGCTGGAGGACCCGTCCTCGTCAACGGGTATCTGCTTGGTTTCTGCCTTGTCCTGGGTGAACAACTGCTTCTTCTTGGTAGGCGCAGCTCCCTTGGGCTCAGGGGTCCCCGCGTCGGCGGGCTGCGCCGATGCCGCCGTCTTGAAGGCGAGCTTGAGTACTCGCAGGGCGTCCACGGTGTCTCCATGCACCGTAAGAGTACCGTTGCTCCCGGGCATCTTCATGAGGTTGTACGCCGAGTGCGTGGCGGCCATCAACTGAGCTAGTGCCGGGTAGCCGAGGATGGCGTTGTAAGGGAGACCGATGGGGGCGATGTCGAAATCGACCATCTCCGTGTGGAAGTTGTTGTAGGTGCCGAAGGTCACCGGGAGCCGGATCTGTCCCAAGGAGTCGGACGACCCGCCCCCGACACCTGAGAAGGATGGGCTGGGCTGCAGCCGCTCCCGGGGTATGCGGAGGAGGTTGAAGGTCTCGACCGAAAGCATGCTGAGGCCCGCGCCGTCATCGACGGGGGTTCTGGTGACAGCCACCTGGCAGATGGTGGGGGTGCACAACAGGGGGAGCGCGCCCGAGCCGGCCAAGTTAGCTGGGTGGTCTTCCGAGCTGAAGGTCAGGCCAACCTTGTGCGCCGCCCGGTCCGTGGGAGCCCCCTGCCGTGCGGAAACAACGCCGATCTGGCGGGCAAACGGCTTGACGTGGCGGCTCGTTGGTGGCGCCTGCGAGCCGCCCAGGAGGGCCGCGATGACCGGGAGCGTCGACGTTGCTGTGCGGCAGCCCGGTCGCATAGGCAGGCGCCGGGGTGGTGCTTGTCGCTCGCTTTTCGCCGGGCTGGTGGCGGTGTTGACGGCGAGCGGCGGGGAATGGCGAGGACGTCCGCCAGCGAGGGCCGCTAGCATGGAGCGAGCTCGACATGCGCCGCACAAGGATGCGACGGTCGGAGGGGAGCGGAGCGGCGGAAGGCAGATTCCGGCGCACCCCTACCTGGCGCGCCAAATGTTGGGTCACAGGTTCCGGCAGACCCTTAAGGTTCGAACTCTGGGGTGCGCGCGGAGATCGTTCCCACTACCTCTCCGTCTCGTAAGGATCTAAACCACTACAAGAACAACACAAGAGGCACAAGATTTATACTAGTTCGGGCCACCGTTGTGGTGTAATACCCTACTCTAGTTTGTGGTGGGTGGATTGCCTCTTGGGCTGATGAGGAAGAATAGTACAAGGAAGGATGACCTCGTGAGGGTCAGTTCTTGGCTAGGGGATGAACTGCTAGGGAGAGTTCAATCGCCCTTCCCTTCCTCTCTCTCTCTCTACTTGCTCTCAATGCCGAATCGGATGCCTCTCTCCCGGGGGTGGCTAGCCCTATTTATAGGCGAAGGCCCTGGGCCTCTTCCCAAATGTTGAGCGGGAAGGGCGCCAACAATTGGCCAATTTGAAGGGGAACATCGGGTACACTTATCCTGACTAAAGTTGGTCTTCCCCTGCCAAAGGTTCCGGTGATGACACCGGCTTGGGCTCCACAGTGACTTCCTCCTTGTTGTGGAGCTGGTCTTGGTCTCGTTGCACCAAAATGGGTGCCTTTGCTTGATCCTCTCGCCTGCGCTTGCCCCCTTTGCACCGAAGAGGAAAGGAAGGACACTGCGCGGGCTGGCGCCCGCCTGGCACCCTTGGTCGTCATGGCTTGCATCATGGGCACCTCGTGAGGTACCCCACCTTGATCTCTCCGCCTCCTCGCGAGCCAACCTAAGGAGGTCGTGCTGGAGGAAGCGCCGTGTCGTCCGCCTCGCGAGGCTTGGTCCCTCGCGAGAGTCTTGAGCCTTGTGTTGATGAAGATGGGACACGTTGGGCCCCCACTCGAGCCACGCCGCAGGCCGCAGGCAGGCAAGTCTGGGGACCCCCGTTCCCAGAACGCCGACAGTAGGGCTCTTAGGACAGGTCCGTGCCCCTACCCTAGGTACATAGCTTCATCATTAGCCCCCGAATGGATCGAGGTTAGAGTGGGGAAAGAGTTGGGGATCTTTCCGACTGGTTCTTTGTGCTACATGAGTGCCTTGTTTTGGATCAATCGTCACGGATGACGTCGTCAACCTTTTTCAATCGCCTTGATCCATTCTAGGCGTTTTGTCGAGTGAATTTCCTTGCTTGTGAAGTTCCAAACGGTGGTGTGAAAGGGATCTTCCGTCTGACGAATTGTTCTACAACCCGCGGATTTCGCGGGATTTGAATTTCGGGAAGCGCGTGGGACGGGAGCGGCCGCGGTAATCGGATGTGATAAGGCGGAAGCTCCTCGATTTCCGTGCCACCTTTTTCGCCACGTACTGCGCGCGCGTCTGCTGCGGGATTCGACGGGATAGCCCGGGCCTACCAGTCAGCCACTCGGAAGCGGCCTCTTATAAGCCGTCGGCTCGGGGCTCCCAAACAGCGTGCTCTATCTTTTTCTTCTCCCTTCGCAAGGTCCTCCGCCACCTCCGCTCTCACCCTAGCGCCGTAGGCCCGTTCGAGTTTCGCCGGCGACGATGGTGAAGGACAAGACATCCGCTCTAGAGCGCGCGAAGAAGGCGGCGGCGCAGGGGAAAGGGAAGAAGTCCGCTCAGGGTGGATCTTCCTCAAGGACTGCTCTGCCCAAGGGCTGGATCCAGGGCGACTGGATGCCATCGGTGATCCGGCAGGAGGATCTTGACGATATGGTCGAGGGGGGAGTCATTCATCATGAAGCTGCGCGTCTCCCGGGGGGAGAAGTCGAACCCCAACCTCTTGACGGTGAGTGTGTCCTCCTCGCCACCCATATCAATCGCGGGTTTTCTCTGCCTCCTCATCCTTTTTTCCAGAGCTTTCTGAACTTCTTCGGGGCGCAGCTCCATCACTTCACTCCCAATTCCATTGTGTATCTTGCTGCTTTCGTTTCCTTGTGTGAGGGTTTCTTGGGTTGCCGCCCCCATTGGGGACTCTTTAAGCACATATTCACTTGCCGCTCCCAATCGGTCAAGAAGGCCAAGTCGAGTGATGAAAGGACGCAGGTGATCCAGCTGTGCGGGGACCTGGCGATCCAGACGAGGGGAAAAAGTTCTTTCCCATCTATCACTTTCCCTGGGTCGGTCCGTGGTTGGCAGTCGACCTGGTTTTACTGTCAATACCAGGCGACCCTAGGACAATCGACTGGGCTTCCCCCTTTCTCTCTGGACCGATCTCAAAAAGCCGCTTCTCTGAAAGTGGCGCCGGAAGAAAAGGCGCAAGTCAAAGTGCTGGTTGGTCGAGTGGTTCAGCTTGTCCGTGAGGGCGTGACCGGCATGGACTTGCTGGAGGTCTTCCTTCGGAGGCGCATCCAACCGCTTCAGGCTCGTGACCACCCGATGTGGCTGTACTCAGGTCTTGAAGACACCACTCGGTTTCACCCGGAGGAGGTCACTGATGAGATGCTGGAAGGGTGGCTGTCGAGCATCACAGGGAACAAAGACAACCCCCGAGGAGCCAGGAGGGTTCCTCCACTCGACAACACATATGAAGTGGACCAGGTCTGACCTTATGTTCCTGACTGAGATCTTGCTTTCTTCATTGGTCTTCTTTGAATTGGTCGATTGACTTTTGTCTTGTCTATTGTTTTCCAGGCAACTACTAAGATGTACTCGACACCCAACGGGGCACAGGAGCCGACTGAGCAAGGGGAGGCGAGCGAAGGTGAAAGCGGAGACGAACAAGGCGAGTGGGAATCCGACGGTGAAGGAGAGGGAGACGACGACGTCGACTCCAGCGAAGAGGAGGAGGAGGAAGTTGAACCCCCCACCCCCCCCCCCCCGCTCGAAGAGGCGATCCAAGCTTACACACGATCCAGCGCGGGAACGTGGTAAGGCGACTGCTCCTGTTGGGCAGTCGTCGAAATGCCCTCGGACCTCTTCTCCTACGCCGACTGAAAAGGCTCCCAAGCACCCACGTGCGACGCCGTGCAAGCCGCCCAAGGCCCTGCCCAAGATGAAGATGACCGTCCCCACCATTTCTGGGTAATAATAGAACTTGTTTTCCTTTGTCGACCGTGGACAGATCCTTGGTCGATTCATTGAGCCAATTGACTGACTCTCGAGATTTGCAGTGCTGCTACTTCTGAGCTCTCCGTCAAGGACGACGATCAAGAGATGGAGGGTGCTGTTACTTCCAACCTTTGTACGATTACTAATGTTCTGCCTTGAGTCGACTGGATATTTATTGTAACTCTGGTCGATTGACTTTTCTTGTAGCTCCTCCTCAGGTTATTAACCTCCCGGATGACGACGACGACGTGCCGCTGAGAGTGAGAAGGAACAGGAGGGCGTTGGCTGGCAAGACCTCCCAATCTGCTCCGGCGTCTGAGGCTGTTGCTCGGGACGATGGTCATACCACTCGAACTTTCGTGACTTTCGCTGATCCTCTGGCGAGCGTGCAGCCTTCGACGTCGACTGCAAATCCGCCTTCGCTTTTTGCCACATACCCTGTCCCTGAGGACCAAGTGGGTGCCGCAAAAGAGGCTATACGCTAGGCGTGGATCATGATGGAGCAGGTGAAAGTGGCTCAGGAAGCTAGCCAAGCAGCTTATGACGCGAGTTCAGCTCTTCAGAGCAACGTCCAGGTCAGTCGACTCAACACTTGGTCTGTTACGATATGCTGTTTGAAGAATCTCTTTTCCAAAGATCTTTATATCTGTACACCCACTGGGTGTGTCTGCCCATTTTTGGACGAGTGGGGGCACGCTAAGTGCACCCACTGGGTGTAGTCCCCGAGACTATGGTGGACTGCTGGCAGTCGACTGTAGTCTTTACATTGTGTTGCTGTAGTTGTACATCTTCAAAAGGTCTGGTCAGGCCATGTCGAATGGAACTATACCCGGTCGACTGCGGGCAGTTGACTTTTTTTTTTGGTCGAACCATTGGGGGCACGCTGAGTGCACCCACTGGGTGTAGTCCCCGAGACTGCTGTCGAATGTTTGGATTCGGTTGTGGTCTTAGAAACGCCACCATTGTCTCTTGGTTACTCGGAAGCAACCTTTCTTTGACGTTTGTTGACTGGTTTTTCGCAGAAATCTTGTGAACTTGTGGCTCGCTTCACCGAGTTGGAGAACCAACAGATCCAGCTCAACCTTGACTTGAAACTTGCTCAAGAGAACTTGCAGAAGGCGCGAGAAGAAGCAAAAGGTATGGCTAGTGAGGTCCTCCATTCTTGACGAGTGACTGTTCTTTCTTGTCCATTCTTGATGTTGATCTCACTCGACGTGCCGCAGATAAACTGGAAGAAGCTCTGAAGAAGAAGGATCAAGATCTTGCCGAAGCGCAGAAGGAGGCCTTGAACAAAACGAAGCTTGCTGAAGAAAAGCTGGCTTCGGTCGGTACTCTTGAGCAGGAGAACTCCAGACTGAAAGCTGCTCTTGACGCAACTAATAAGGAGGTCAGCCGACTGAAGAACGACAAGATTGCTCTGAATGACAAGGCAAGCGAACTGGCGGGGAAGAAGAACGATCTTGAGGTTTATCTCGGGGGACTCGCCAAGAAGTTGTTCATCATGCTTGAGGGTAACAATCTTCACCTGACTGGTTTGCAGTAACCAAGCTCGTGTAGAGCCACTGTCTTATTCTTGAATTGTATTTGCAGAATTCTGCAAGAACTTTGAAGAGGAGACCAGTCGAGTGGAGCCAGGCTTGGACCCCGCCAATTCTCTCGTGAAGGACGAGGCTGCTATGAATGTGCTCCACGTGGAGTCTCGTATTGCTAGCACGGTTGATTATCTGGCCCGACCGAAGGTTGTAGTGTCGCGGATCGACACGTCTCTCTGGCCCAGGGCGACGCTTTAGAATGATCTCGAGTCCCTGATGACTCGACTGAATGACGTTCCTGGTCGAGTGACGGAATGGAAGAAATCCTCTACAAGGTGTGGTGCTGATGTCGCTTTGTCCCTGGTTTGCGTCCATTGCAAAGAGATGCGAGAGGAGAAGTTGGTTGCCCTTCAAGTTGCCAATACCAGGAAGCTCAGCTTTCAAGACTTCATGGAGACTTTCATTGCTGCTGCCACCCGTATCGCAAAACGGGATCGATTTGGACGAGTTCGTCGCCCCTTCCAGTCCTCCGCCTGAGGAATGAAAAACTTTAAATGCTTCACTTTGAATTTGCCTCGGAATGCCGAGCGGATTTTGTAACCGTCAAACTCTGTCGAGCCGAGGGCTCAAGTACTTTGATCTGAGTTCTGGGACCTTTGGCTCTTATCTGAACTTGATTTATCGTTGAATATCTTCATGAATTATCTGTCGAGTGGAACTTGATCTTCACTCAAAATAACCTCGTATTTGTGATGCAGCTCCGAAGGAGAAGGTAACAGTCGATTCGCATCTTGCTGTCCTTGCGGATCGAGATGTGTTCCGTACTTAGGCGAGCGCTGGGCTGCAGCTAAGCCTCCGAGTGGGAGGTTTGCTCTCCACTCGGTAGGATTTTTCAAACTTAGGCGAGCACTGGGCTGGAGCTAAGCCCACGAGTGGGAGGTTTGCTCTCCACTCGGTAGGATTTTTAAACACTTAGGCGAGCACTGGGCTGCAGCTAAGCCCCCGAGTGGGAGGTTTGCTCTCCACTCGGTAGGATGTTTAAACACTTAGGCGAGCACTGGGCTGCAGCTAAGCCTCCGAGTGGGAGGTTTGCTCTCCGCTCGGTAGGATTTTTCAAACTTAGGCGAGTACTTGGACTGCAGCTAAGCCCCCGAGTGGGAGGCTTGCTCTCCACTCGGTAGGATTTTTAAACACTTAGGCGAGCGCTGGGCTGCAGCTAAGCCCCCGAGTGGGAGGTTTGCTCTCCACTCGGTAGGATTTTAAACACTTAGGTGAGCACTTGGCTGCAGCTAAGCCTCCGAGTGGGAGGTTTGCTCTCCACTCGGTAGGATTTTTCAAACTTAGTCGAGTACTTGGACTGCAGCTAAGCCCCCGAGTGGGAGGTTTGCTCTCCACTCGGTTGGATTTTTAAACACTTAGGCGAGCGCTGGGCTGCAGCTAAGCCCCCGAGTGGGAGGTTTGCCCTCCACTCGATAGGATTTTTAAACACTTAGGCGAGCACTGGGCTGCATCTAAGCCTTCGAGTGGGAGGTTTGCTCTCCACTCGGTAGGATTTTTCAAACTTAGGCGAGTACTTGGACTGCAGCTAAGCCCCCGAGTGAGAGGTTTGCTCTCCACTCGGTAGGATTTTTAAACACTTGGGCAAGCACTGGGCTGCAGCTAAGCCCCCGAGTGGGAGTCTGGCTCACCACTCGGTAGGATTTCTTTGCAAACTTAGGCGAAATGGATTCGCGGCTAAGCCACCCACTGGGGGATTTCATACGCAAACAAAAGTGATAGCGATTACAGGAGAAACTGGAACACTCTTGTCTTTGATAAAAATAAACTACAGAAGTTTTTCTTATTACATCTCATCCGAGTGAGAATTCAAATGTAAAATGGGCGGAGTAGTTCCGCATTCCAAGCTCGTGGCTCGTCGATCTGGCGATCAACATTGTAGGGGTGATATGCTCCACTGTGGAGGACTCTGGTGACGATGAAGGGACCTTCCCAAGTAGGAGCAAGTTTGTGTGGTTTCTGTTGATCCACTCGGAGGACCAAATCTCCTTGGAAGGTTCGACTCTTCACATTTCTGGCATGGAATCGACGCAAGTCTTGCTGATAAATGGTCGATCTGATCATAGCCATTTCCCTCTCCTCCTCTAGGAGGTCGAATGCGTCTTGCCGGGCTTGCTCTGCTTCATCTTCGGTATAAAGCTCGACTCGGGGTGCATTGTGAAGTAGATCACTCGGCAGGACTGCTTCGGCTCCATAAACCAGAAAGAACGGCGTTCTTCCAGTCGACCGGTTCGGGGTGGTCCTCAATCCCCACAGAACTGACGGAAGCTCGTCGACCCAAGCGCCCGCTGCGTGCTTGAGATCACGCATCAGTTGAGGTTTTAGTCCTTTGAGAATCAGACCATTTGCCCTTTCAGCTTGTCCATTCGACTGGGGATGTGCGACCAACGCGTAGTCGACTCGCGTGCCTTGAGAAGCGCAAAAAGCTCTGAACCTGTCTGAATCGAAGTTTGACCCATTGTCAGTGACGATGCTATGCGGGCCTCCATATCTGAATGTTAATTCCCTGATGAAACTGATAGCAGTGCTAGCATCCAGATTCTTGATAGGCTTGGCTTCAATCCATTTGGTGAACTTGTCGACTGCCACAAGCACATGTGTGAATCCACTCCTGCATGTTCTCAGTGGTCCAACCATGTCCAGTCCCCAAACAGCGAAGGGCCAGACGAGTGGAATGGTCTTCAGGGCTGATGCTGGCTTGTGCGACATGTTGGAGTAGAACTGGCAGCTTTCACACTTGTCGACTATCTCTTTCGCCATTTCATTTGCTCTGGGCCAGTAAAAACCCGCTCGGTATGCTTTGGCCACAATGGTCCGAGAGGACGCATGGTGACCACAAGTCCCCGAGTGGATATCATCAAGGATTATCTAACCCTCTTCTGGCGTTATACACTTTTGACCGATTCTCCAGTCGAGTGCGCTCGGCCAAGTTAGCCAAGCGCGCGTCCTCCAAGGCTCGGACCTCGGGGGTTTCTCCAACGATAGGAGTGTGGAGTGCATCCATGTTCCGGCGGCGAAGCTCCTCTCGCTGCAACGACGTGAGAGGCTCGGGGAGATACTCTTTGTGAGGATGCGATGGGTCGCCCCCGCCCGCACCTCCGTCGGTACAAGCAAAACCGGGAGGGCTGCGTGTCCCATCAATTGCCAGAACCTCCGCCGCAGGGTCACTGCTGTCGCATTCGGATGCAGTCTCTGCTAGGGGTGGAAACGGATCGGATGCGGATCGGAAAGTGCTCTTACCACTTCCGTTTTCATATTTTGAAAACGAATACGAATGCGAATACGGATGTTATCGGATACGGATGCGGCTCGGATGTTATTCGAATACGGATACATATCGGATGTTTTCTTGATTCGGAACGGATACGAATAATAGTGACATATTGCTTAAGTATATTAGTCAATAGCCATGTGACATGAAATAATTACCTTGTGACACACAATAAGTCAATGATAAATAGGTTTATGAATAAATACTATTGTAATGCATAATAATTTCTAAGTTTAATCATACAAAGAGTAATTTTTTACCACTTATTTGGCTTTTATGTTGGATAATTAGAACATTGGGGCTAGAATTTTGAAAATTACCTCCCATAATCTTATTCGGATACGGATATATCCACTTCCATATCCATATTTGTGTCAAAACCTCATACCATATTTTATTTTTTATTTGGTAAATAAATTCGGATACGGACAATTTCCATTTCCATTTTGGTTCGGATGCGGATGTTTCGGATACGAATATGCATTTTCTCGAATACGAATATCGGATATTTCGGATTATGCGCTACCACTTTCCACCCCTAGTCTCTGCGGAGCCAGTCGAACAGGCCGTAGAGAGATTCGTCGGGCTCGATTGCCGCGACTTGTGGGGTGGCCGACTGGCGAGCCGCCGCATGCCTCACCCACCTCTGAAGTCTCGATCGACCAGAGCGCTTGCACCAGTGAGAGACGAGGTGGGGAGATGACATGGGAGCCGACCGATACTGGGTCGACGGCTGCCGCAGGAGGACGCCACGAACACACGCGCGAAAGTGCGTCGCCCCTCGGACGGGGAGCGCGTCGATGTCGAGTGGAGCCTCCTGAAGCCAAGCGGAGTCGTCGGCGATGAACGTGAGCGCGCCGAGATGGATCTCGCGGCCCTCCATCAAAACTCCGCACGAAACCATGATCAAGGAGATCGGAAAAATCGCAACTCCCACAATCAAGCGCTAAGATTCCTGCCCCAAGGTGGGTGCCAACTATCGTGGTTCTAAGTCTGACACTAATGTAGGGGGGTAAGTATGGAGAGGCTAGATCTTAGCTATGCAAGAGTTGTAAGAACGCATGGTTTACGAGTTCAGGCCCTTCTTGGAGGAAGTAATAGCCCTACGTCTCGGTGCCCGGAGGCGGTCGATTGGATTATGCGTGTAAGGATAACAGTGGGTGCGAACCCTTGATACTGAGGAGGGGGGTGGCTTATTTAGAGTTCGCCAGGCCCCTCCAGCCCTCAGTAATGCTGGGTTTAAAGTACATTAAGGTTGGGCGTTACTGGTAACGCCCCTAATAAAGTGTTATAATGACCATAAGAGCTACTTAATGACCGACCGTTTGTGTGCGGAGTGACTGTAGAACTCCTTGCAGTCGAGTGCTTTGCTCCGTGGTCGAGTGATAGCGTCATGGTCGAGTGGTCTTGAATCCGTCGAGTGGGATACTTCCAAGTCGATTGAAAGGTAACTTCTTCTAGGGATGTCCTTGGGTAGGGCTCTTAGGACAGGTCTGTGCCCCTACCCTAGGTACATAGCTTCATCAAACGGCACGCAGTTCACAAGCCACATCTTCATGCAATACATCCAAGACCTTAGCGCCAAGGTCTGTTTCTCTTTCGTGGCGCACCCGCGGAGCAACGGCCAGGCAGAGAGGGCAAATGCTGAAGTGCTGCGAGGCCTAAGAACAAAGACTTTTAACAAGCTGCACAAGAGTGGAAGGCACTGGATTGATGAGTTGACGGCGTTCTTTGGTCGATCAGAATGACGCCAAATCGAGCCACCGGCGAGGCACCCTTTGCCTTGGTATACGGGGCAGAAGCAGTTCTCCCCACGGAACTCACATACGGGTCACCTCGAGTGCTCGCTTATGACGAGCTTGAGCAAGAGCAATTGCGGCAAGATGAAGCAACGCTCCTTGAGGAAGATCGTCTTCGGGCGGCTGTGAGAGCAGCACGCTACCAGCAAGCCTTGCACCGCTACCATAGCCACGAGGTTCATGCCCGAAGCTTTAAGGAAGGCGACCTTGTTCTTCGGCGCGTTCAATTGGACAAGAATTCCAACAAGTTGACGCCGTAGTGGGAAGGCCCTTATCGGGTAATACGAGTCACCAGGCCCGGCACAGTCCGCCTGGAGACTGAAGATGATATTCCAGTGAGCAACTCCTGGAACATTGAACATCTTCGCAAGTTTTACCCGTAAGGCACGGTTGCCGGGCCCCCCGGCAAACCACCTTTTGTACAAGCCTTGCCGACAAGGCATGTAACCCTCTGTACAATGCCAGGCGTAGACCCTGAGCATAAATAAATGAAGCGTTGGCGCCCTAAGTTATAGCATGCATGCTAGGTTGAGTATCTCCCTCGGATAGGGTTGATAGTGCTTAGCAGCGACTAACCCCTAGCATAGAGGTCGAGTGTGCGTTTCTCTATTCCTTTCCATCCTCTTTGGTTCGCGAAGTACATGGATGTCTCTGCTGAGCTGTTTGGAAGAAAGAGAATGAGCCGGCGCTCCGACCTCGGCAAGCCAAGGTTGCCGGGGGCTGCAGATACAAGAATGCAACCACAGCAAGCCAAAGCTGCCGGGGACTGCAGATTCAGATAAGTCTTCCATCCTCTGTTGTGCATTTCTATATGAAGTTGGGGCGTATGAAACATCGTTTTGCTCCTGGACCACCGTGCTCCCCCTTTTTTTTGTACCCAAGTCCCTGGATCGGAACCGGGTCGTAGTTGCGGTGGCGAGGAAATAAACAAGGGGCCTCACTCTACCTCGCCCCTGCCTCTGCCAAGAGCGTGAGAATGGTCGGCCGAAGAAAGGGGGCGGCAAGGCCTGTTGCCGGGCGTCAATGTTTATCTTAAAAATAACAAGGATTGGCTCCTTGCCATGGGCCTCGCTCATGCACAAAGAACCCGGCAGGCACCCCTTTTCATTGAAAACATCCCATACAGGTACAATTCATACGGGATGAAAAACATGAGCAAGGGGATTACAAATTTTAAATCTAATAAGTTCCTGCAGGCTTACAAACTAAAAAGAGATAAGGTGCCCGTGATCCCTTTCTTGTCCCTCTCCTCAGAAGGTGGAACAAGATTGCGAGAGGACATAAAGAGCGCCTAGGTGAGGTACGAAGAGTAGAAGGCACCAAGAGAACATCTCGGTGCCGGGAGGGGAGCTGGAAGATGAGGCAGCGGGCCGACAATATGCGACGAAGGCGTCGGTGCCCGCGTACTCCGACTTGATGGCCGCCACCCGTCTTATTTGCCTTCTCCGGCCCTTTTACGCCAGCCGCGCAAGGAGACGACAGGGAGCGCGCCGATGGAGAGCTTGATGAGGAAGGCCCTTGGCAGGGCGCCTGGCCGAGGGAGGGGCGACACAGTCAGTCAAAGTCGGGGTCGGCATCCCGCCGCTTGACTCCCTCGTCGTCGTTGTCGCTGTCCTCCTCGTCACTCCCGCTCGAGGAGGAATCTTCATTGTCGGAGGAGCTCTCCACACAGCACTTTAGGCAAGTTCTAAGATCTCCAAAGACCTTGACGGAGAGCAGGCCACCCTCCATTAACTTGAAGTAGAGGACGAGCCCTGTCGTTAGGTTGTGGACGCGAGCAAACATCTTCCATTCACGACGGAGGTACATGACGTGAGGAGCGGGGAAGTCGATGTCGACCCACGTGCCACCGTTCCTGCAGCCCCTCATATGGGGTGGGGATACGGAGACGACGATGCGGTGGCCGGCGCAGCCTGATGAAGAACTCACAGGGCTGGTCCCCGACATGGCCCTCCATCACGGGAGGTATCGCTGGCGGGGGCAAGGTCTGTGCGGCGCCCCATCCCCCTCTTCCCCGGGCGCCACGGCGACCTCGGCCTTGCCCCCTCCACCTTCCTCTCATGGCCGGCTCCGCCGCCGCGGGCTCTTGGGAAGGAGGGATGCGCTGTCGAGCAGCGACCCTCGCCGCCATCGTTGAAGGGCCTGTGCCCCCTCTCGCCATGGCATATGGGGGAAAGGAGCAGAAGTGGAAGGAGATGGATGCTGGTAGAATGTGGGATGACATCCCCCTCCCCCTTCTTATAGAGGAGCAGGGTCGGGGCTCGGCCGCCCCACTCAACCAATCCAACCATCGGGGGCGTAGGGAATCGGGACCGACCCGCTGCCCCAATCAACGACGGCCCGGTTTCCCGCCTCCGCCACCTGCCACCTGCATGGGGGACATGTGGCGAGCGAGCAGGATCGAAGGGATGGGTGAGGTGACCGTTCCCCACCTCGTGATCATGGGGCGTGGGCGCCTTGAAGACCGCGACCCGAGTCCACTCAGTAAATGAGCCGCGCCTCCGTGCCTCCCTCTTTTTTACGGGGAAGGCGCGAGCCGCCTCTTTTCCACGATGTGACGCATGCATGCGGAAACCGTCCCACGCATGCCCCCCCACGTCACGCATGACCCTCCACGACGCGCATTCAACGCGGGTCGTGGGGAAGCGCAAGCAAGCGAAACAGTTACCGCGGTAAAAATCCGCCCCACCTGCCCGCACACCGTTTTGGGCGTGGCCCAACAACGCGTCGCGCTTATGTGTGGCCCAAACCCGGGGGCTCCTATCGGTATACAAAAGTAGGGGCTCTCCTTTTGACCCCTTTACTTGTGCACGGGCGGTCAGAGCCACGCGCCGCGGCCACACTTAGCAAGGCAGTGGAGGGAAGCCGAGAGAAGCCGAAGCACAAGACAACCAAGGCAACGCCAAGACCAGAAACGCAGGAGAGCAAGAGGGCGAGGTGGACTCCCTCGGCAAGATCCTTACGGAGGCAGCCTCCGCCGGCAAGAGCCTTGCTGGGGCAACTTGCCTGACGCCAGCAGAGCAAGCCACCCTTGAGCCCACGGGTTCCAACACCACCAACTATCCACGTTAGGACCAAGGCTCGGGAGGCGCCTCTGTGGTGGCATGCAGATCTTCGTCAAGATCATAAACATGTGAGATCAGATGAGGACCAGAAGACGGCGACCCTCGGCGGGATCCTAGCCGAGGAAATCCACAAGACCCCCGGCAAGCGCCTTGCCGGGGACGACTGCAGCGCCACGGCAAGACCCTTGCCGGGCCCCCGGCAAGACCCTTGCCGAAGGCATCAGCGGGGCCACAATCAGGACCACACCTGCCAAGACTCCACTGTCGTCCCCAAGCAGATGCTAGCTCAACCAGCTAGGCAGGCACCTGCGTGGCGACATGCGACCTCTCCACCGACTCAGCAAGCACCTGCGTGGTGGCATGCGACCCTTCGTGAAGGCTCCACCACCGCGCCAGCCCAGCAGCCAACCAACATGGCGCCGCAAGGCCTCGTCAACTCGGGCGCGTGTCAAAGCCAGGCGAGGCGGGGACAACTGGGATGTGCTTCCTTGCCGTCCCCGATAAAGTAAGGGGGGCACATCGGCAACGCATGAAATGCGTTTGTCTGACGGTGCCAGAGGATAGACTCATCCACTGTACACCTTTCCACCTCCTGTGTGCCACTGTGGCAGCCCCTCTTACCGATAAAAGGAGGCCGAGGCGACCAGGGGGAAGATTCTGATCTTTTGGGCAAGTTGCAACCCGTAGCTAGCTCAAGAACACAAGAACACTCAAATACATCCACCAAAGCAGGACTAGGGTATTACGCATCTTCACGGCCAGAACCTGGGTAAACGATCTGTGTGCTTCCTGTCAGACCCGCTCTTTGCACAACCTCGCGCCGGCCAACCGCAGAAGGATCCCAGTGATTCCATAGGTGTCGTTACCACCGACACCCGCTGCCCATCGCCTTTGGATCCAGCGAACCCCCTGAAGATGAGGATCGCTGGGAGCTGTCGTGGGCCGGACTGCAGTGCGTGATTCAACATGTCAGAACTACAAAGTGAAGAAGTTGGATATATGAGTGCGCCAGTGCCTTTGAGTACTTACGATTCGGCCAGGGGCTTAACCCTGGGGCGCCACTCCGAGCTGCTGTCAGTAGCCAACGTGGAGTTGTCCGCGAAGGAGGCTCTCCCCTTCTTGGACGCTTCTGCCTCCAGATGCGTGGAGGCCGCCCTCTTCTTCCTCCCCCCCCCCCTCAGGGGGAGAGTTGCTTTCCTCCTCCTCGTCGGCATCCTCGGTGGGGGAGGAGTGGGTTTCAGCGTGTTCAGACGTAACATCCGAAGTACCCTTATGGTGGAGGCCACTCTTGGCCTTCTTCTCCGGCGCCTGGTAGGGCGCCGGAACCAGCATCTTCTTTAGAAGTGGGATTGCTGGGTCTTCGGGCAGCGGAGCCGGACACTTGATCTACTCCATTTTCTTTGTCCAGCCCTGAAAAGGTAAAATGGGGAAGCTCAGACATTCTCCTTGAGTGTACAGGTAAAGGGTACACCATGAAAATACAGAAAAACTTACCGGACTGGCAGGATGGGTCAGGTTATACCCACGGTCTTCGGTCTCCTTCGGCCATGTCTCATTGGCCTTGAAGAGCACCTTCAAGATACATTCGTGCGTAACACCGAAGAACTGTTGCAGGGTCTGGTGCTTGGCCGGATCGAACTCCCACAAATTGCAATTCCGGCTTTGGCAAGGAAGGATCCGGCAAAAAAGCATCACCTGGATCACATTGACAAGCTTTATGTTCTTGTCGACCATGCTCTTGATGCACATCTCCAGCGCTATCAGATCGTCTAACGAGGCCCAGTCCAAGCCCTTCTCTAGCCAGCAGGTGAGCCGCATTGGGGCCCCGGACCTGAATTCGGGAGTCGTGGCTCAGCTGGCGTCGCGGGGCTCTGTGATGTAGAATCACTGCTATTGCCACCCTTTAACACTCTCCCCAAAGGTACCTTTGGGCCATGTGACGTTGGGCATCTTGCTCACCATGGCGCCTCCGCACTCTGCGTGTTGACCATTCACCACCTTCGGCTTCACATTGAAGATCTTTAACCACAATCTGAAGTGGGGTGGGATGCGGAGGAAGGCCTCGCACACGACAATGAATGCCGAGATGTTGAGGAAGGAGTTGGGGGCCAGATCGTGGAAATCCAGCCCGTAGTAGAACATGAGTCCGCGGACAAATGGGTGGAGAGGGAATCTGAATCCACAGAAGAAGTGGGGGATGAATACCACCCTCTCATGGGGCTTCGGGGTGGGGATGATCTGCCCCTTTGCCGGAAGCCGGTGGGCAATTTCCTAGGCTAAGTACCCAGCCTCCCAGAGCTTGGTGATGTCCTTCTTCTTGACGAAGGAAACCATCCACTTGCCCTGCGCTCCAGATCCATACATGGCTAGAGTGCTTTTTTGAGGTGGAGAGGATGGAAGCTTGGGCGCTGGAGCTTGAGAATGGATGGGCAGAGAGAAAGAAGGTGTGGGTGAAAACGTAGAATCCTTATCCTTTTATAAAGGTTGCGAATATCAAGCGCATCCCCACTCGCCATAAAATTCGCCTATTCCCCAAGGGACGTGCAGACAGCGTGGTTGGATTACCCACGCCCGTATTGATGAGAATCCTGCAATAAGGGGACACGATCTCTGCTTCAACAAGAC
Organism: Aegilops umbellulata; assembly: GCA_032464435.1. NCBI lineage: Eukaryota > Viridiplantae > Streptophyta > Magnoliopsida > Poales > Poaceae > Aegilops > Aegilops umbellulata. Next base: position 228,770,642 of record CP136055.1, on the reverse strand, counting down.
GTACCAATAAAACCGCATCTTGAAGCATGGAGCGAGAGGCTAAAAGAAACGGTTTGAAATAATGACCGGGCAGCGACGTGATGTCACGCTACAAAAGTTGTCGGTAGATAGGACTCATGAAATATTATACTCCCTGCGTGTGTGTGTGTGTGGTAATTGTTTTGCAGAGCCGGGCACGTTTTCTGTGTTCGAAGGCTGTTCTGGAGTATTCGTAGGAGGAACCCACCTTGCAATGCCGAAGACAATCTGCGCACCGAACATACCGTTATTGAAGCCTGGTTCAGGGGCTACTGAGGGAGTCCTGGATTAAGGGGTCCTCGGGCGTCCAGACTATTTAAAATGGGCCAGACTAATGGGTTGTGAAGATACAAGACAGAAGACTTCTTCCCATGTCCGGATGGGACTCTCCTTTGTGTGGATGGCAAGTTTGGCGTTCGGATATGTAGATTCCTTCCTTTGTAAACCGACTCTGTACAACCCTAGGCCCCTCCGGTGTCTATATAAACCAGAGGGTTTAGTCCGTAGAGGCAGTCATAATCACAATCACACAGGCTAGACATCTAGGGTTTAGCCATTACGATCTCGTGGTAGATCAACTCTTGTAATCCTCATATTCATCAAGATCAATCAAGTAGGAAGTAGGGCATTACCTCCATCAAGAGGGCCCGAACCTAGGTAAACATCGTGTCCCCCGTCTCCTGTTACCATCGACCCTAGACGCACAGTTCGGGACCCCGTACACGAGATCCGCCGGTTTTGACACCGAAAGCAGGTGAAGAAATTACTGTTGGGCAATTGATAGAAAAGCGCATAGTTATGACATATTCATGGCAATGATCATATATATAGGATCACGTCCGTGACAAGTAGACCGACTCCTGCATGCATCTACTACTATTACTCCACCAATCGACTGCTATCCAGCATACATCTATGGTATTAAGTTCATGACAAACAGACTAATGCCTTAAGCAAGATGTCATGATGTAGAAAAAGTAAACCCAATCAATATGAACAAACCCATCGTTTTAACCTTATTGGCAACAACAGTGTACGTGCCTTGCTACCGTTTCTGCCATTGGGTGAGGACACCGCAAGATTGAACCCATTACAAAGCACCTCTCCCACTGAAGAAATCAATCTAGTTGGCCAAACGAGACGGATAGATCGGAGAGAAACACAAAGCTATAACAATCATGCATAATAAAGTTCAAAAAAGACTCAATTACTTTGAATGAATAATCTGATCATAAACCCACAATTCATGGTATAGAACTCCAAGAAGATCGAGGAGAACATTGTATTGAAGATCAAAGAGAGAGAAAAAGCCATCTAGCTACTAGCTATCACTACAAAAAAACACTTCCGTGATGATACATGTTTGTCACGGTAGGTCACGTTTTCTGCCATGCATATACATCCATGAAGATTTTATGACAGAATCAAGATAGTCATACATGTGCTGTCGTAGAAGTGCTCCATGAAAATACCAAAATTATCATCATGGAAGTGTCCACTTCCATGACGATAAATGGCGCGTCATGGAAGTGCTTTTGTCAAGGGTAACCGACACGTGGCATCCACCGTAACGCATCGCCGTTAAGCTATCAGGTTCTGGTTTGGATCTGATAACCCAACCCGAACAAATGGGGATTTTCCATGTGTAAAATTCTCATTCCCCGGCGGATCCACGTGCCGGCTTAGCGTTGGTGTAAGTGCATCTAGTGCCCTTAGTGATTTTGGTGTATTGAAGACTTATATGTTAAGGGACTAATGTGTTTGTGAGTGTACACAGGTTCTATAAGTCTATGAGAAGTTTGATATTGACGACGAAAGTCGACCCCTAAAAATGAATGTCTTCATTTGAAGACTTTGCTTTTCTTGAAAACTTTGAAAGTGAGGAAATTGGTGTGACCTTGAAGACTTTGATATTGATGCGAGGATTATGAAGCATGTTGATTTTTATTTTCATAGTTTCATTTTCTCTTTCTTGAGTCATAGGAAACATTGTACTGTTAAAGGGGGTCGAGGTAAAACTAAGGAAAAGTTTCCAAGTGATGCTCATCTCAAATCCTACACCTACCCAATCCTTTTGAGTGAAGCCATTGGAAATCTCATACAATTCAGTCAATTTTATTCAGTGACAGAGGCGAACATCTTCTGGTCTCTGAGGAATTTGTTCTGACTGAGGAGTTAGGAATTCGCCAGTGCGGATTGCCTACAAGTGAGGAAAATGATAGCCTTGAGGAATTTGAGAGCTCAAATTTCCGACTGTTGTTGTGATATGCGCTAGCTGTCCCAAAATATCTTATCCACCTAACGGTCATATCATTGAAGGGCATTTATGTCTTATCATGTCGGGCTGCTCCCTAGGCTATAAATAGCCGCCCCCTACAACCACTAGTCGGTTGGCTGCTCCGAGAGAAACTCACACTTGTCATTGAGAGCATCCCATCCTCCGAGGACTTTGAGCAAAAATCATCAGTGAGGAAAAACCCAAACCAAAACACCTACCAACCCAAAGTGATTGAGCATTACTGAAGACATTGTTCCTATGTGGAACCGACGCTTGTTACCTCTGAGGACTGTGCATCCTCCAGACGGTTAGGCGTCATGGTCTAGAGCATCCAAGATGAATTGTGGATCACCGAGGGACCAAGTCTGTGAAGGTTTGGAAGTCACCTGAAGACTTACCACGAGTGATTGGACGAGGTCTGTGTGATCTTAGCTCAAGGAGAATATGGTGAGGACTGTGTGTCCGGGACTATGTGTCCTCAGGTTTAAATATCCAGCCGGTCCAACCAGATATACAACTGTGACCGCAGTTGGAACTGGTCTACCAAATCATCGTCTTCACCAAGCTACTAGTTCTATTTCCTCAACCCTTTCATTTCCTCATCCATGTGTTGATGTACTTGATCAATACTGTTTGAAGACTTTGACTGAAGACTTTCTTAATTTCCTCAATCCTAATTCCTCAGTCACTTTGTCTTCAGGCTGCTTATCCTGTTTTCATGCTACTTGACTCTGTGTATGTTTCATTTCATCATGATGACTATGCTACTGCTTTGTTATGCTTAGACCTGAGTACTTATTCTGCTGCTTGTAGTTCGTGACTTAGATATTCGTCAAGTTGAACTTCCTCAGTGATGAATTTGTAAAAATCGCCTATTCACCCCCTCTAGTCGATATAACGCACTTTCAATTGGTATTAGAACAAGGGACTCCCTTGTTCTTTGTGATTTGGGTTTAACCACCTGGAGTTTTAGTTATGTCGACTACAGGCATGATCAAGGTCTTGGTTGGGTGTCCTACCTTCGATGGGACAAACTACCCCTACTAGAAGAATAAGATGCAAATGCATCTTGAGGCAATTGACAATGATCTCTGGTACGTTGTGGAAAATGACGTCCCTCCATCACTCCTTCCATGAATGCTGCAGATGTGAAGAGATTCAAGCAACTTGACTCTCAAGCGAAGAATATCATATGTGTCCATCTGAGCAAAGGACAGTACGACAGAGTGAGTGCTTTGGAGACAACAAAGGTTATCTAGGATAGGCTGTCCAAGGTCAACGAAGGAGTCTCAACTCAACGTGACTCTCGAGTTGACGTTCTTCGCAATCTCTTCAACCACTTCAAAAGACTCGACAATGAAAATGTTCAGCAAACCTTTGATCGCCTCACTGACATCTAAAATGAGCTTCAAGCACTTGGTGCCACTGACATTACCGACCATGAGGTGGTGAAGAAATTGCTGAGATCGCTTGATTCCTCATTCAACACACTTGCACTGATGATTCAAGTACGTGGAGATTACAAGTCACTTGATCCTACTGATATCCTTGAGGGGCTAAATACTCATGAGTTCCAACTTGCTGAGAAGAGAGACCTCTGCGGACCAAGCTATGGAAGATCACGCGCACTGAAGGCCAAGGCAGTTTCCGAATCTGAAGGAGAAGATTCTGATAGCAGCCTTGGTGATCCTGAGAACTAAGCCAGGAGCTAGCAATGCTTGTGAGGAAATTCCGGAAGTTCTCAAGGCGTGGTCGCTTTGGAAAATCTTCAAGAGGTGATGACATGAGATCAGATTCCTCATCCCACGATTACAAGAGGAGGACTTGCCATAAATGCAAGAAACCTAGCCACAACATTACTGATTGTCCTTAGTGGGCGAAGGAATCAAAGAAGAAGCACAAGGATGATAGTTCAGATGACTCAAAGAAGAAGAAGAAATCTTCAAAGTCCTCATCGTCAAAATCTTCAAAGTCTTCATCTCACAAGAAGAGCAGTTCCAAAAAGGCTAGGGCTTTCATTGGCAAGGAATGGACTTTGAAGCTGAATTTGAGGAAAATGAGGAAGAAGACGGATCTGAGGAGTCAGACTCTAGTGTGGTGAGCCTAGCCCTCTCTATTGCATTCGTCAGCAAGTCCGTCTTCAACACTGAGGAAAATGACTTCCCCAACACTGCTGACAACAGCGACGACGACTATGCTCCCACCTATTGCTTCGTGGCAAAAGGTGCCAAGGTACTCAAATATCCCTCCTTTGAATCAAGTGAGGATGAATCTAATGAAAATCTCAAACCTAGCTATTCCAAACTTGCTAAGATTGCTGTCAAACAACAAAAGGCTTTTGAAAAGGTTCAAAATCCGCTTGACAAAAGCGATGACCTGTTGGGTGAGGAAATGGATCGAACTCAAACTCTGACTGAAAATCTCCAGCGACTTCAAACTAAGTTTGATAACCTTCAGAGTCATCATAACACTCTCTTAGCCAATCATGAGAAGCTTTCTTATGAATTTCTTCAAAGAAAGCAAGATCTTGAGAAGCTAAGGGTGAGTTATGAAGATCTTTAGAAGGAAAACGATTCATTGCTTGCTCAATAGATCAGTTCCGCTCAGGATGAATTCATTCCACCATGTTTGAAATGCATTGAATGAGAATCTACTAATTCTTCACCTGAAAGTTCACGTGCTTCTATTGTTGCAAATTCTTCAACTGTCTCTGTGGTCACAAATTCCTCATCTGAGGATACCACAAGTATCACTGACGATAATGTAGGATTGAAGGAATTGTATGTGACAAGTATGTACAAAAGCCTCAAAGGGCATCAGGCTCTTTGTGATGTGCTTAAGAAGTAGATCCTCAATAGGAACCCTAGGAAAGAGGGTATTGCCTTTGAGAGGAAACTCAACGCTGATGGGACCTACTGGAAACCTGAGCAGTATCCCAAAACCTCATGGGTTGCTGCGAAATGACCTCCCATAGATCCATCCACTTTATCTGGCTTTACAAGTGAATCTTCATGTTCATCTGATGAGTAATTTGACTCCAATTATAAACTGTTCAAAAATCAGAATGCTGAAGTATTTGCTTGATATGTTGGAACTAACTGCAGGAACAGTCCCCATATGAAGAAAGTCTGGGTTCCCAAAAGGTGCCTTGAAAGTCTTAAGGTGAAAGTCCTCATGACACCACCTGTGAATAATAGGAACCTCAGATCAAATTCTTCAGATGGACCAAAGTCTTCATATGGATCGAAGTCCTCATATGGACCAAATTCCTTACGTGGATCAAATTCCACAAATGTATCCAAATCCTCATATGATCATTATCGTGCTAATGCTTATGTTTCGCAGGGAAAGCCTAAGAGCTATGAATATGCGCATTATTCTTTAAATCATTATGTCCATAAGTCCTCAAAGAATATCTCTGCTTATTCATATGCTTACTCTAACCCCTCTTGTGTGAAACGAATTGTGATGGCTTCTATGCCACCTTTCTCTTATGGAGCTTGCAGAATGATGAACTCTTTGCCACCCCTCCAGATGTGGGTGGTGAAGAAAAATAACTGATCTCTTATGCAGGATCAGGTCTCCAGACGAACTTAAACGTCTCATGAATTTGCTGGAGACATGACTATGCTTGAAAGGATGCAAGCTAATCATGAAGAAATCAATATTCATTTCTCACATCCTTATGATGTTATATCTGTTGTATTGCTTCATGAAATTCAATCTGATGAATTTGATGTCATATTCTTCAATGATGAAGTATATGAGTTCGTAAGATGCACTAATTCATCTGCAGGATGATCAACCCAAAGCTACTGTGTGGGTCCTCGACAGTGGATGTACAAATCACATGACCAGTGACAAGAACTTATTAATGGACACTTATTTATCACCATCTCATCTGAAGCATATCACCTATGCTGACAAAGGCAAAAGCAAGGTATTGGGTCTAGGTAGGGTTGCGATCTCAAAGGATCGACACATGGACAAAGTCATGCTTGTCGAGTCCTTAGGATACAACCTCATGTCTGTATCAATGCTTTGTGATCTTGATATGGTTGTCGACTTTGGGAAATATCATTGCATTGTGCTCACGGAATCTGACAATTCCAAAGTCTTCGAAGGCTTTAGGAGAGGAGACTTGTATATTATTGATTTCTCTGCAGGACCACAGCCTGCCACATGTCTACTTGCAAAAGCTTCAGAAGGCTGGTTATGGCATCGACGACTAGGTCATGCTGGCATGAGGAACTTACATACACTCGCGAAGAAGAAGCACGACATTGGCATCGAGGGTGTCAAATTCCTCAAAGATCACCTTTGTGGGGCTTGCGAAGCTGGAAAGATGACCAAGTCTAAGCATCCCTCAAATACTATCATGACTACCACTCATCCTTTTGAATTGCTTCACATGGATCTCTTTGTCCCTACTCATTATGCCACACTAACAAATGCAGCATCTCTATATGGCTTTGTCATTGTTGATGACTATTCTCGTTACACATGGGTGCATATCATCACTTACAAAACTGAAGTGCAGGAAGTCTTCAAACGATTTTCCTCACGGGCCTCTACGAATTTCGGTGTGAAGATCAAGCACATCCGGAGTGACAATGGGATCGAGTTCAAGAATACCGGTCTAGATGACTATCTTGATGAACTTGGTATTACTCACGAGTTATCTGCCCCTTATACTCCTCAGTAGAATGGCGTCTCTGAGTGCAAGAACAGGACTCTCGTTGAGATGGGTTCGCACTATTCATGATGAATACAAGACGCCTCGTCACTTCTGGCCTGGGGCTATTGATACTGCGTGCCATATCCTCAACAGGGTATATCTTCACAAATTCTTCAAAAAGATCTCATATGAACTCCTCACTGACAAGAAACCCAATGTGAGTTATTTCAAAGTCTTCAGTGCTAAATGTTGGATTAGAGATCCTCATCACAATTCTAATTTTGCACCAAAAGCACATGATGGTTTTATGCTTGGTTACAGAAAGGACTCGCACACCTACAAAGTCTTCAACACCTTTCACCACAAGGTTGTTGAAACTGTAGATGTGCGGTTCGATGAAACTAACGGCTCACAAAGAGAGCACCTACCTCCTATGCTAGATGAAATGTCACCTGAGGAATCCATCAAGTTCAAGGCTACCGAGGATGTCATACCCACTGAGGAATCTGCTGAAGAAGTCATTCCAGAACATGAAGAAAATCATGCTAGTACATCTGAGGAAAATGGCTCTGAAGAAAATGCTGAGCCCAATCAATGTCGTCAACCTGCTCATCCTCGCGTTGCAAATGAAGTGCAGATCGAGAAAATCATCGACGACATCAATGCACCAGGTCCTCTCACACGCTCAAGAGCTTCACATTTGTCTAACTTTTGTGGGCACTTTGCTTTTGTCTCTATCACAGAGTCCACCAAAGTTGATGAGGCATTTCTGGAGCCTGAGTGGATTCAAGCGATGCAAGAGGAATTACATCAATTTGAGCTCAACAATGTCTGGGAACTTGTCAAGCAACCAAACCCACACAAGCACAATATCATTGATACCAAATGGATCTACCGCAACAAGCAAGATGAAAATGGCCTTGTGGTGAGGAATAAGGCTCGTCTTGTAGCTCAAGGTTACACACAGGTTGAAGGAATTTATTTTGATGAAACTTTTGCACTTGTTGCTAGACTTGAGGCTATTTGCATATTGCTTGCTTATGTTAACCATCATAATATTATATTATATCAAATGGATGTGAAAAGTGCATTCCTTAATGGTAAGCTTGAGGAAGAAGTATATGTTGCTCAACAACCAGGTTTTGAAGATCCTAAGCATCCTGACAAAGTCTTCAGACTCAATAAGGCCCTCTATAGCCTCAAGCAGGCCCCTCGGGCGTGGTATGATACTTTGAAGGAATTCCTCATGAAGAAAGGATTCAAACCCAGTTCACTTGACCCAAATCTTTTCACCAAAACCTATGATGATGAATTATTCGTGTGGCAAATATATGTTAATAATTTTTTCTTTGGCTATACTAACCAACGTTACAGTGATGAATTTGCCTATATGATGAGTGAGGAATATCAAATGTCTATGATGGGAGAATTGAGATTCTTCCTAGGTCTTAAAATTCGTCAACAATGCAATAGCATCTTCATATCACAAGAGAAATACCTCAAGGATGTGTTGAGGAAATTTGGCATGCAAGATTGCAAAGGCATCAAAATCCCTATGCCCACAAATGGCCATCTATTGACTGATGAAAATGGTATAGACTTCGATCAAAAGGTATACCACTCCATGATTGGGTCTTTATTGTATCTATGTGCATCAAGGCCAGATATTATGCTTAGTGTTTGCATGTGTGCCCGTTTTCAAGCTACACCGAAGGAATCACACTATAAGGCTGTGAAGCATATTCTCCGATATCTAGCTCACACTCCAACACTTGGATTATGGTATCCCAAGGGCTCGGCTTTTGATCTCATTGGATATTATGACTCTGACTATGCTGGTGATCGAGTGGATCGCAAGTCAACATCAGGCACATGCCATTTCCTTGGACGATCCTTGGTATGTTGGTCCTCGAAGAAGCAGAACTGCGTATCACTATCTACTGCTGAAGCTGAGTACATTGTTGTTGGTTCTTGCTGTGCTCAATTGCTATGGATGAAGCAAACCCTCAAGGACTACGGCATCAACATGAAGAATGTGCCACTCTACTGCGACAACGAGAGTTCCTTCAAGATTGCCCATAACCCAGTTCAGCACTCGAAGACAAAGCATATCTAGATTCGTCATCATTTTCTTCGAGATCATGTGTTGAAGGGCGACATCTCTATCGAGCATGTGAAGACTAAAGAACAGCTAGTGGATATCTTCACAAATCCCTTGGACGAGAAGAGATTTAGCAAGTTGCGGTGTGAGCTAAATATCTTAGATTCTTTGAATGTTCTTTGAAAGGACACACATCGTAACACTTATGCAAAATTGATGACTTAGATGTGTAACACACGAAGTAATGTTTTTCTTCAATCAATGAAGACTAACCCTCCAAGCGTGAAGAAATTAACGAAGAATTTGATTCTCAGAACCCTACGACAATTGTACGTTGTTGGGGAACGTAGTAATTTCAAAAAAATTCCTACGCACACGCAAGATCATGGTGATGCATAGCAACGAGAGGGGAGAGTGTTGTCTACGTACCCTCGTAGACTGAAGCGGAAGCGTTGACACAACGTAGAGGAAGTAGTCGTACGTCTTCCCGATCCGACCGTTACTCCGGCACCTCCGAGTTCTTGGCACACGTTCAGCTCGATGACGCACCCCTAGCTCCGATCCAGCAAAGCTTCGGAGAGGAGTTCCGTCAGCACGACGGCGTGGTGACAATCTTGATGTTCTACCGGCGCAGGGCTTCGCCTAAGCACTACAACGATATATTCGAGGTGGAATATGATGGAGGGGGGCACCGCACACGGCTAAGGAACAATCACGAAGATCAACTTGTGTGTCCATGGGGTGCCCCCTGCCCCCGTATATAAAGGAGCAAGGGAGGGAGGAGGCCGGCCCTAGGTTTGGGCGCGCCAGGGGAGTCCTACTCCCACCGGGAGTAGGATTCCACCTTTCCTAGTCCAACTAGGTCAAGGGGGAAAGAGGGGAAGAGGGGAAGGAAGGGAGAGAGGGGCCACGCCCCAAACCCCTTGTCCAATTCGGACTGGGCTTGGGAGGGGCGTGCGCCACCTCCTGGTCCTTCCCACTAAGGCCCATCAAGGCCTATTGCTTCTTCCTCGTATTCCCGTAACTCCCCGGTACCTCCGAAAATAGCCGAACCACTCAGAACCCTTCCGATGTCCGAATATAGTCGTCCAATATATCGATCTTTACGTCTCGACCATTTCGAGACTCCTCGTCATGTCCCCGATCTCATCCGGGACTCCGAACTCCTTCGGTACATCAAAACTCATAAACTCATTATATAACTGTCATCGAAACCTTAAGCGTGCGGACCCTACGGTTCGAGAACAATGTAGACATGACCGAGACACGTCTCCGGTCAATAACCAATAGCGGGACCTAGATGCCCATATTGGCTCCTACATATTCTACGAAGATCTTTATCGGTCAGACCGCATAACAACATACGTTGTTTCCTTTGTCCATCGGTATGTTACTTGCCCGAGATTCGATCGTCGGTATCCAATACCTAGTTCAATCTCGTTACCGGCAAGTCTCTTTACTCGTTCCGTAATACATCATCCCGTAACTAACTCATTAGTTGCAATGCTTGCAAGGCTTTAAGTGATGTGCATTACCGAGAGGGCCCAGAGATACCTCTCCGACGATCGGAGTGACAAATCCTAATCTCGAAATACGCCAACCCAACATCTACCTTTGGTGACACCTGTAGTACTCCTTTATAATCACCCAGTTACGTTGTGACGTTTGGTAGCACCCAAAGTGTTCCTCCGGCAAACGGGAGTTGCATAATCTCATAGTCAAAGGAACATGTATAAGTCATGGATAAAAGCAACAGCAACATACTAAATGATCGGGTGCTATGCTAATGGAATGGGTCATGTCAATCAGATCATTCAACTAATGATGTGACCTTGTTAATCAAATGACAACTCCTTTGTCCATGGTTAGGAAACTTAACCATCTTTGATTAACAAGCTAGTCAAGTAGAGGCATACTAGTGACACTCTGTTTGTCTATGTATCCACACATGTATTATGTTTCCAGTTAATACAATTCTAGCATGAATAATAAACATTTATCATGATATGTAAGGAAATAAATAATAACTTTATTATTGCCTCTAGGGCATATTTCCTTCAGTCTCCCACTTGCACTAGAGTCAATAATCTAGGTCACATCACCATGTGATTAACTCACATCACCATGTGATCAACTCGATAGTTCACATCATCATGTGATTAACACCCATAGTTCACATCGCCATGTGACCAACACCCAAAGGGTTTGCTAGATTCAGTAATCTAGTTCACATCGCTATGTGATTAACACCCAAAGAGTACTACGGTGTGATCATGTTTTGCTTGTGAGAGAAGTTTAGTCAACGGGTCTGCCACATTCAGATCCGTTATGTATTTTGCAATTTTCTATGTCTACAATGCTCTGCACGGAGCTACTCTAGCTAATTGCTCCCACTTTCAATATGTATCTAGATCGAGACTTAGAGTCATCCAGATCGGTGTCAAAACTTGCATCGACGTAACACTTTACGACGAACCTTTTGTCACTTCCATAATCGAGAAACATATCCTTATTCCACTAAGGATAATTTTGACCGCTGTCCAGTGATCTACTCCTAGATCACTATTGTACTCCCTTGCCAAACTCAGTGTAGGGTATACAATAGATCTGGTACACAGCATGGCATACTTTATAGAACCTATGGCCAAGGCATAGGGAATGACTTTCATTCTCTTTCTATCTTCTGCCGTGGTCGAGTTTTGAGTCTTTACTCAACTTCATACCTTGTAACACAGGAAAGAACTCTTTCTTTGACTGTTCCATTTTGAACTACTTCAAAATCTTGTCAAGGTATGCACTCATTGAAAACTTATCAAGCGTCTTGATCTATCTCTATAGATCTTGATGCTCAATATGTAAGCAGCTTTACCGAGGTCCTTCTTCGAAAAACTTCTTTCAAACACTCCTTTATGCTTTGCAGAATAATTCTACATTATTTCCGATCAACAATATGTCATTTACATATACTTATCAGAAATGCTGTAGTGCTCCCACTCACTTTCTTGTAAATACAGGCTTCACCGCAAGTCTGTATAAAACTATATGCTTTGATCAACTCATCAAAGAGTATATTCCAACTCCGAGATGCTTGCACCAGTCCATAGATGGATCGCTGGAGCTTGCACATTTTGTTAGCACCTTTAGGATTGACAAAACCTTCTGGTTGCATCATATACAACTCTTTAATAAATCCATTAAGGAATGCAGTTTTGTTTTATCCGTTTGCCAGATTTCATAAAATGCGGCAATTGCTAACATGATTCGGACAGACTTAAGCATGGATACGAGTGAGAAACTCTCATCGTAGTCAACACCTTGAACTTGTCGAAAACCATTTGCGACAATTCTAGCTTTGTAGATAGTAACACTACTATCAGCTTCTGTCTTCCTCTTGAAGATCCATTTATTTTCTATGTCTTGCCGGTCATCGGGCAAGTCAACCAAAGTCCACACTTTGTTCTCATACATGGATCCCATCTCAGATTTTATGGCCTCAAACCATTTCGCGGAATCTGGGCTCACCATCGCTTCTTCATAGTTCGTAGGTTCGTCATGGTCAAGTAACATGACCTCCAGAACAGGATTACCGTACCACTCTGGTGCGGATCTCACTCTGGTTTACCTACGAGATTCGGTAGTAACTTGATCTGAAGTTACATGATCATCATCATTAGCTTCCTCACTAATTGGTGTAGTAGTCACAAGAACAGATTTCTGTGATGAACTATTTTCCAATAAGGGAGATGGTACAATTACCTTAACAAGTTTTCTACTTTCCTCCCACTCACTTCTTTCGAGAGAAACTCCTTCTCTAGAAAGGATCCATTCTCAGCAACGAATGTCTTGCCTTTGGATCTGTGATAGAAGGTGTACCCAACTGGCTCCTTTGGGTATCCTATGAAGACACATTTCTCCGATTTGGGTTTGAGCTTATCATGTTGAAACTTTTTCACATAAGCATCGCAACCCCAAACTTTAAGAAACGACAACTTTGGTTTCTTGCCAAACCATAGTTCTGATTGTGTCGTCTCAACGGACTTAGATGGTGCCCTTTTAACGTGAATGCAGCTGTCTTTAATGCATAACCCCAAAAACGATAGTGGTAGATCGGTAAGAGACATCATAGATTGTACTATATCCAATAAAGTACGGTTATGACGTTCGGACGCACCATTATGCTGTGGTGTTCTAGGTGGCGTGAGTAGTGAAACTATTTCACATTGTTTTAACTGAAGATCAAACTCGTAACTCAAATATTCGTCTCCGCGATCAGATCGTAGAAACTTTATTTTCTTGTCACGATGATTTTCCACTTCACTCTGAAATTCTTTGAACTTTTCAAACATTTCAGACTTATGTTTCATCAAGTAGATATACCCATATTTGCTCAAAACATCTGTGAAGGTCAGAAAATAATGATACTTGTTGCGAGCCTTAATTTTCATCGGACCACATACATCGGTATGTATGATTTCCAACAAGTCAGTTGCTCGTTCCATTGTTCCGGAGAACGGAGTCTTAGTCATCTTGCCCATGAGGCATGGTTCGCAAGCATCAAGTGATTCATAATCAAGTGATTCCAAAATTCCATCTGCATCGAGTTTCTTCATGCGCTTTACACCAATATGACTTAAACAGTAGTGCCACAAACAAGTTGCACTATCATTATTAACTTTGCATCCTTTTGGCTTCAATATTATGAATATGTGTATCACTACGATCGAGATTCAACGAACCATTTCGTTGGTGTGTATAACCATAGAAGGTTTTATTCATGTAAACAGAACAACAATTGTTCTCTAACTTAAATGAATAACTGTATTGCAATAAACATGATCAAATCATATTCATGCTTAACGCAAACACCAAATAACACTTATTTAGGTTCAACACTAATCCCGAAAGTATAGGGAGTGTGCGATGATGATCATATCAATCATGGAACTACTTCCAACACACATCGTCACTTTACCCTTAACTAGTCTCTGTTTATTCTGCAACTCCTGTTTCGATATACTACTCTTAGCAACTGAACTAGTATCAAATACTGAGGGGTTGCTATAAACACTAGTAAAGTACACATCAACAACATGTATATCAAATATACTTTTGTTCACTTTGCCATCCTTCTTATCCACCAAACACTTGGGGTAGTTCCGCTTCCAGTGACCAGTCCCTTTGCAGTAGAAGCACTTAGTCTCAGGCTTAGGACCAGACTTGAGCTTCTTCACTTGAGCAGCAACTCGCTTGCCGTTCTTCTTGAAGTTCCTCTTCTTCCCTTTGCCCTTTTCTTGAAACTAGTGGTCTCATCAACCATCAACACTTGATGTTTTTCTTGATTTCTACCTTCGTCGATTTCAGCATCACGAAGAGCTTGGGAATTGATTTCGTCATCCCTTGCATACTATAGTTCATCACGAAGTTCTACTAACTTGGTGATGGTGACTAGAGAATTCTGTCAATCACTATCTTATCTGGAAGATTAACTCCCACTTGATTCAAGCGATTGTAGTACCCAGACAATCTGAGCACATGCTCACTAGTTGAGCGATTCTCCTCCATCTTTTAGATATAGAACTTGTTGGAGACTTCATATCTCTCAACTCGGGTATTTGCTTGAAATATTAACTTCAACTCCTGGAACATCTCGTATGGTCCATGACGTTCAAAACGTCTTTGAAGTCCTGATTCTAAGCCGTTAAGCATGGTGCACTAAACTATTAAGTAGTCATCATATTGAGCTAGCAAAACGTTCATAACGTCTGCATCTGCTACTGCAATAGGTCTGTCACCTAGCGGTGCATCAAGGACATAATTCTTCTGTGCAGCAATGAGGATAAACCTCAGATTACGGATCCAATCCGCATCATTGCTACTAACATCTTTCAACACAATTTTCTCTAGGAACATATCAAAATAAACATATGAAAGCAACAACGCGAGCTATTGATCTACAACATAGATATGCTAATACTACCAGGACTAAGTTCATGATAAATTAAAGTTCAATTAATCATATTACCTAAGAACTCCCACTTAGATAGACATCCCTCTAATCCTCTAAGTGATCACGTGATCCAAATCAACTAAACCATGTCCGATCATCACGTGAGATGGAGTAGTTTCAATGGTGAACATCACTATGTTGATCATATCTACTATATGATTCACGCTCGACCTTTCGGTCTCCGTGTTCCGAGGTCATATCTTATATGCATAGCTCGTCAAGTATAACCTAAGTATTCCGCGTGTGCAACTGTTTTGCACCCGTTGTATTTGAACGTAGAGCCTATCACACCCGATCATCATGTGGTGTCTCAGCACGAAGAACTTTCGCAACGGTGCATACTCAGGGAGAACACTTCTTGATAATTAGTGAGAGATCATCTTATAATGCTACCGTCAATCAAAGCAAGATAAGATGCATAAAAGATAAACATCACATGCAATCAATATAAGTGATATGATATGGCCATCATCATCTTGTGCTTGTGATCTCCATCTTCGAAGCACCGTCATGATCACTATCGTCACCGGCGCGACACCTTGATCTCCATCGTAGCATCATTCTCGTCTCGCCAATCTTATGCTTCTACGACTATCGCTACCGCTTAGTGATAAAGTAAAGCATTACAGGGCGATTGCATTGCATACAATAAAGCGACAACCATATGGCTCCTGCCAGTTGCCGATAACTTGGTTACAAAACATGATCATCTCATACAATAAAATTTAGCATCATGTCTTGACCATATCACATCACAACATGCCTTGCAAAAACAAGTTAGACGTCCTCTACTTTGTTTGTTGCAAATTTTACGTGGCTGCTACGGGCTGAAGCAAGAACCAATCTCACCTACGCATCAAAACCACAACGATACTTCGTCAAATAGACTCCGTTTTAACCTTCTCAAGGACCGGGCGTAGCCATACTCGGTTCAACTAAAGTTGGTGACAGTCTCCCGCAAGCCATCTGTGTGCAAAGCACGTCGAGGGAACCGGTCTCGCGTAAGCGTACGCGTAAGGTTGGTCCGGGTCGTCTCATCCAACAATACCGCTGACCCAAAGTATGACATGCTGGTAGGCAGTATGACTTGTATCGTCCACAACTCACTTGTGTTCTACTCGTGCATAACATCAAACCATAAAAACCTAGGCTCGGATGCCACTGTTGGGGAACGTAGTAATTTCAAAAAAAATCCTACGCACACGCAAGATCATGGTGATGCATAGCAACAAGAGGGGAGAGTGTTGTCTACGTACCCTCGTAGACCGAAGCAGAAGCGTTGACACAACATAGAGGAAGTAGTCGTACGTCTTCCCGATCTGACCGATCCAAGCACCGTTACTCCGACACCTCCGAGTTCTTGGCACACGTTCAGCTCGATGACGCACCCCTAGCTCCGATCCAGCAAAGCTTCGGGGAGGAGTTCCGTCAGCACGACGGCGTGGTGACAATCTTGATGTTCTACCGGCGCAGGGCTTCGCCTAAGGACTGCAACGATATATTCGAGGTGGAATATGATGGAGGGGGGCACCGCACACGGCTAAGGAACGATCACGAAGATCAACTTGTGTGTCCATGGGGTGCCCCCTGCCCCCGTATATAAAGGAGCAAGGGAGGGAGGAGGCCGGCCCTAGGTTTGGGCGCGCCAGGGGAGTCCTACTCCCACCGGGAGTAGGATTCCACCTTTCCTAGTCCAACTAGGTCAAGGGGGAAAGAGGGGAAGAGGGGAAGGAAGGGAGAGAGGGGCCGCGCCCCAAACCCCTTGTCCAATTCGGAGTGGGCTTGGGAGGGGCGCGCGCCACCTCCTGGTCCTTCCCACTAAGGCCCATCAAGGCCCATTGCTTCTTCCTCGTATTCCCGTAACTCCCCGGTACGTCCGAAAATAGCCGAACCACTCAGAACCCTTCCGATGTCCGAATATAGTCGTCCAATATATCGATCTTTACGTCTCGACCATTTCGAGACTCCTCGTCATGTCCCCGATCTCATCTGGGACTCCGAACTCCTTCGGTACATCAAAACTCATAAACTCATTATATAACTGTCATCGAAACCTTAAGCGTGCGGACCCTACGGTTCGAGAACAATGTAGACATGACCGAGACACGTCTCCGGTCAATAACCAATAGCGGGACCTGGATGCCCATATTGGCTCCTACATATTCTACGAAGATCTTTATCGGTCAGACCGCATAACAACATACGTTGTTCCCTTTGTCCATCGGTATGTTACTTGCCCGAGATTCGATCGTCGGTATCCAATACCTAGTTCAATCTCGTTACCGGCAAGTCTCTTTACTCGTTCCGTAATACATCATCCCGTAACTAACTCATTAGTTGCAATGCTTGCAAGGCTTTAAGTGATGTGCATTACCGAGAGGGCCCAGAGATACCTCTCCGACGATCGGAGTGACAAATCCTAATCTCGAAATACGCCAACCCAACATCTACCTTTGGTGACACCTGTAGTACTCCTTTATAATCACCCAGTTACGTTGTGACGTTTGGTAGCACCTCAAGTGTTCCTTCGGCAAACGGGAGTTGCATAATCTCATAGTCAAAGGAACATGTATAAGTCATGGTTAAAAGCAACAGCAACATACTAAACGATCGGGTGCTATGCTAATGGAATGGGTCATGTCAATCAGATCATTCAACTAATGATGTGACCTTGTTAATCAAATGACAACTCCTTTGTCCATGGTTAGGAAACTTAACCATCTTTGATTAACAAGCTAGTCAAGTAGAGGCATACTAGTGACACTCTGTTTGTCTATGTATCCACACATGTATTATGTTTCCAGTTAATACAATTCTAGCATGAATAATAAACATTCATCATGATATGTAAGGAAATAAATAATAACTTTATTATTGCCTCTAGGGAATATTTCCTTCATACGTGGCGTCTGAAATCATCATTCTTATACGGTGGGTCACGGCACCAACAAAAGTTGAAAATCTTCAAATTTGAGTTTTTCTTTATTTTGCAAATTCTTCAAATTTTCAAATTCCTCAATTGGTCAAATACTTCAACTTTGCAAAGTCTTCACCCTTTTCGACTGATGTTCTTCATTGATTATATATATATATATATGTATATATATATATATGTATATATATATGTATATATATATGTATATATATATATATATATATTTGTTTTCATGTCCTCAACAACATTCACTTATTGCTAATTCTTCAATTTGTTTTTTCTTCTAAGTGAATGTGATCGGACCCGCTCCCCCTCTATGCCGAACTCAACCCAGTCTGTTCAAAAATTCTTCATGTGCATTTTATTTGAAACCCGTTCAAAATCTTCACTGTGTCCTTGTCAGCTGAAGAATTTGCGAACGAAACGTTAAAATTTTCATATCTGAATTTTCGGCTTTTGCTGCTCAAACCATTCTGCATCCCACGATAAGATTAAACTAATCACCCACGATCTACCACGATCTCCACCTCTCTGTATGTGGGTGACACATGTCACTAGGATGGCAAGGGTCAGGGGCAGGTTCGTCCAATTTCTTCGGACGGGCAGTTTTTCACCGTGGCTACAAATACCCCCTCCCGTCCTCAGACCTCATTTACTCCACTCGACCGCTCCTCGCTCGAGCTCTCAGACCTAGCGCGGTCGCTACTCTCCATCATCGCCGATGAGGAAGAGCTTCACTGCCTCGACCTCGTCGCCGTCGTACTCACGCCGGCCGTGGAAATCTTCACTCTGTCGCCGACGTAGATGTTTCTCACCACCAAGTTAGGGCGTGGGAGATCTGAACAGACGAACTTCTCCACTTCAACTCCCAGTTTGTCATGTTCTTCGTCCAAGGTAATTATATCTGATTTTGCTGCCCTACTTTGGTTCTGATGATTTCCACAAAATCTTCAAAAGGTGTTTATTCTTCAACTTTCGTATCCTTAAACACCCAGTTGCATCTGTTCTTGATCTGTTTCTCTAAGCTATGTTTTTCTTCAAGATTCCTCAATTGTGTGGATTTTCAAGTCTATACAACTCTAGAACCTAAATCAAGAACGCTTAGTGAAATTCCTCAATACACCCATGGTCAAATTCCTCAAACTTGATTATTTTTGAAAAAATTCCGAGAACGCATATGACCTCTCCAAATTCTTCGCACCTATACTCTGTTCATAGGTAAAAAAATGTTTGCTGTTGAATCACTAGGTTCTCGTCAACTTAACTCATTTGCAGCGTTCCTCGAAGATAAATTGCATACCTCCTCAGAAACTTTGATTGTTCAAAATCCTCAAGTGAAGAAAATGGTTGATGTTAAAAGACCTCAGAAGGGAGGAAAGAGGCCAGAAACAAATACATCATTTGAAATCGCTGAAGACATCTATGATGATATTTGCACTCTTGATGAATCCAAGCATGGCAAGGAGAACAAAAATCAGTGCACAGTGCACATTCAGAGGATTGAGAGGAGATGGACAAGAGAATGGAGGGAGTATCGATATGTTACTCCAAAGTACATGAAGAAATTTGCTGTACACCCTCCATGCCCAAGACCTCCATTGGCTCCAGGCCAAGTTGCTAATCCCTCAAGCATCAAGCGCGGTGAGGGCTTTCCCAAGGAATGGGCCAAGCGCCAAGCCAAGTTGGCTAAAATGGCAAAGGAAGCAGTGAAGAAATTCAACAAAGATTCTGCTGCTGCTGCTGAGGCCTCTGCTAGCAAGCCTAAGAAGGTTGTGCCGAAGAAATCTGCTGTAAAGCCGAGTTCCTCAACCGCTATGCCCTCACGGCCAAGTACAAAGCCCTCACGGCCAGTTCCTTAGGCAACTTCTTCAAGGGCAGCTCCAATTCCCTCAGTTGCCACAAATTCCTCAACTGCTGCTACAAAGTCCTCAACACCTTTGCATCTTGCCATGTGCCAAAGGACTACATGAATCTCTATTGCTTTAGGAGCCTCTACAAGTTCCTCAGCTCCACCACAGTCCTCAACAGGTCCAACCTTGTTGAAGAAAAAGGCCGCTGCTGGACGCGGCTCGAGGCCAAGTCCTCACAAGAAGCAAGTTGCTTTCCAAGTTCCGTCTGATGATGATGAAGCTGATGATGAAGAACTTGCTGAGATCATTAGAGAGAGGCAAGCAAGGGCCACTAGAGCCAAAGGCAGTGTTGTGCCTCTCTTACTGGATCCAAAGAAGATCCTCGAGTTCATTGATCTATGGCACAAGGATCCGAATACTCCTTTGCCTAACTTGAACCTCACTCTTGGCCAAAGTCACATGTTGATGGCCTTCATAAATGAACACTACTACAGGATGCTGCTAACGCGACACTACGATCACAAACCCTTCGACAAAACTGTGTGCGATGCAATAATCGCAAACGGTGGTGTAAAAAAGCCATCAAAAAAGGTGCAAAACATTTGTGATGACGGATGCATCAAACATGGTTCAGATTTTGGTTGCGTGTGCGATTCAGGGCATATGGTTCAGTTCAATGAACTGTTTGCGATGAGGAAAAAGAATCGAAACGGGCAGCCAGACGAAGGTGTGTGCGGTATATGATATACGACATACAGTTCACTCGGATTAACTGTTTGTGATGAGGCGGAACAACAGAAACGGGCAGCTACATAAAGGTGTGTGCGATTAAGGGCATACACTTCTGAAGGATTAACCGTTTGTGATTAGGCAACGGAACATAAATGGTCTGCCAGATCAAAGTGTCTGCAATTGATCGCATACACTTCACATGGATGAATTATTTGCGATTAGCCACAACAAACAGAAACAGTTAGACAGATCAATGTGTGTGCGCTGGACAGGCACACATTCTAATTAAAAGAAGTGTGTGCGATGGTAATAACGAGCATGCACGGTTCTTGTAACAAGACGTGTGCTGATATTGCCTATTGCGGTGCACCCTATGGTGCTAATGCCATGTACGCGGCCGAGAAAGCGTGCCCACGTTACGCCTTCCGGGAATTGTGCCGCACTTAGAACCGTCAATAAATTTTGAGCCCGCGTCCCGTCACATTCCAAATTACTGCTATGCGTTATTTAATTACAAACCTGTTCACACCGATCAAAACCTAAATGGTTTCACACTTAGGAGCGTATTAGTACTCATTTATAAATACTACTACTCCAAGATGACTGCACATTCCTCCTCAACTCCTCATCCACAAAAACAAACAAGTCATTCGGCATCATTCCCTTGCGTCTGCCATGGCCAGCGTGAGTTCTGGGTCGAGAGATTGCCACCAGGGAGAGGCAAGCATGAAAGCGGAAGCACGAGAGATGTCCCACCTCACCGCAAAAGCAGCCGGCATGTCCCGCCGCACGGCCGTAGCAGCACAGAGGTCCCGCCACGCCGCTGAAGCAGCACGGAGGTCCCTCCGCGCCGTTGATGCAGCAGACTGGTCCGGCCGCGCCGCGGAAGCAGAAGAGATGTCCCGCGGCGCCGTGAATGCAGCAGAGATGTCCTCCCGCGCCGCGGTGTCCTGGGAAAATGTCTCGCAGGCAGGCGAGGACTCTTACAGTTGCATGCATGCGATCGTCCATAGCCAGATGGATCAGATCTCTGGCTGGGCGAGGTTGCATGACGACATGAAAGCCTCTTTGAACAGGCTACCGGCGTCATCCGACAACTAAATGAGAGCAATGTGAAGCTCTTGGCCGAGCGCGACCTGCTGAGGGCGAAGATCGTCGGAAGCATGGAGCAGCAGGAGGAGACCACTGCCTTGTTAAAGAGGACCAACGTCATCGTCGAGAAACTTATGGACGAGAATGCCATGCTGCGCATCCAGCGCAGAAGGTTGCTGGAGGAATCCATGGATGCTCTTAAGAAGCATCTTGAGGACAAGAAATAGCTCATCGCCGCTCATCGCAGAGACCAGTTCCCGTGGCCTGCAGCAACGCATCAAGAAAGTACAGATCAACGAGCCAGATCATTGTCTTCTTCTTTTGCCCTTGTGTATTTCGAGCGTTGCTGCATGTGGCTTTTTTAGTTATGTTCCTAAATATGTAAGACAATTATTATCCACTATCATCGTCCTTATATTCATCATGCTTGCTATAAGTCCCAGTCGATGCTATATAGGTCCGTCGGATCTTACATCAAGATCCGTCCAAAACTTTCTTTTCAGATTTTTATTTTTCTCTCTTAAATCTCAGTCTAGTGAGACATAGCCACACCGTGAAACAGGGGCTCGGGCGCCATTAATGGAGACATTGGGAGGGAGGTGCGCGATGGATAGAGGTCAAAGGGCTCTCCTCTCGATGAGCACGCGCAGGGGTCTGATGGCACGCCTCCCGTACTCAAATAGGTACCCCGCACGGCACCTCCTAGCCAATAAAAAAGGGGACGCGTGGCGGCACGTAATTGGTAAGTAGAACACCCACGGTTTCAATAATACTTGTGTTTCCGATTTGTAACGTGACAACACTTGTTCCAAAATGACTTTGTTGATTGTTAATGTGTCCATCAAATCGGACAGAAAAATTACCATAGCATGTTGGTGTCATGTCATGACACCATGTCAAGTTTCATGATTTTCAGGCGTGTTTTGCATTTACAGGAATTAAAAAACCAAGTTTCTCAATCTTTCCGGCCGAGCCACGACGCCCAGATATTTGAATTTCATTCTCATTTCTTGCATGGGACCTAGAAATTCACCCAAGGACACACATGTGAGTTGTAAACCAACTTTGGTGCACTGGAGCATGTGCTTGTAGTTCAAATTTGAATTATGCACATTAAATGCCCATAAATTCAATTAATGTATAAAAAGGCCAAACGAACTCGGAATAATTCCAAAATTTAGCACGATACTTCTAATTGGTCTAATCTTCCCGCATAAAAAAATTATGGCGGGAGAAGGCAGTGTACGTATGTCGTTTCGCACACGGAGGTGACACATTCCCTCTTGGAACCACGAGCCTTCTTGATAGAAGCTCTGGTTTGCAAGAAGCATATACCAAAGCTTGTCCCAATTCGGCCAAAAAAATTACCACATCATGTTGGTGCCATGTCAGAACACCATGCCAAGTTTCATGATTTTCAGGCGTGTTTTGGATTTACGTGAATTAAAAAACCAAGTTTCTCAATCTTTACGGCCGAGCCACGGCGCCCATGTCGGTGTACTAGAGTAGGGGTACCCTAGTATCCCGAACTTGTGCACGGGCAGTCGCAGCGCCCCGCGGCAAGGCTTGCCGGGTGACCGCCAAGGACCTCTGTGGTTCCTTTGGAACCATTCAAGAACAAAGTATTTAAGCCAAGGAGACAAGGCCCCGGCAAGAGGAGCTTGCCGGGAAGGCCACTCAAAACACAAGACCCCGGCAAGTGGAGCTTGCCGGGAAGGCCAACCAGGTCATCTCAAGGAACTTGCCGCGACGCGCCACGCGTCCCGGCAAGACCCGGCGAGTGACAAGCTCCCGGACGCGACAAGACAACAACCGCGCCAAGGTGTTCGCCGTGGCAAGCAACCACTCTGTACCTGCGCTCCAGCTCACACACCAACGTGTCGCTCTGATGCACTTCCAGGCGTACGTGGCGGGAGGCTGTGCACCCAGGGGTGCACTGTGGGAAGCGGCGCTGACAAGATTGCCATCGTGGCGAGCGGTGGCGTCCCTAACGGTCCCTTTTCTGCACTGTTTGGGCGACGTAGATAGGCATTTAATGCCCTTGTCCCCTGCCGTCAGAGTTAGGTATGATACACTGTGTAGGTAGCTGTACCTACCGCAACACCTTTCCATTTTTACCCTTGCCTACGTTGCCACCTGTTGGAGACCCCTTGAGCATATAAAACGAGGCCCATGCACAACATAGAGGGAAGGGAGCAGAACATCCACGCTCGGTCTCGTTAGCTGCTTGTGTGTACTGTAGCACCCAGCGCTCCCGAGCAAGAACTCAATACAACCCACAAAGCAGCAGTAGGAGTATTATCTCTCCGGAGAGCTCCGAAGCTGGGTAAAAACCGCTCGTGTGCCCCGCCTCGATCTGCTCTTCGTGCGACCTCCGCCCCCCGCCGAACCGAGAAGGGGCTCCGTCCCCATAGGTGCTCGCGGGGGCAGAATTCCCCGACATCTTTGGCGCGCCAGGTAGGGGGCTCGAGGTTGTGTGAACCTGATCTGGTGTTCACACGAGCTAGATCTTCATCGACTTCATCGACATGCCACCGTAGAAGAAGACTTCAGAGGCGGCTGCTCCGTCCGCGTCGAACCCACCGCCGCCGGAGCAAACGGCTGGTGGGGAAGACGCCGATGGAAGAACGGGCGTCGACGAGGGAGCCCACGGTGCCGCCAGGTCCAAGGACAAGGCTGCGCTGCCCATCAGCGGTGTGGCCGGCTCCCACGACGACCGAGTGTCCGTAGATGCACCGCGCCCATCTCATGAGGCGCAGGACCGGCAGCGTCGTGATACCCACGGTACCATACGCTCGCTGGACCCAAGTCGAGCTGGCGGATCTCAGGACGCTCCAGGCTAGCACGCGCGCCAACGTGCTGGTGCGAGCGAGGCACGGTCGCCTGGATGGGATATTGCTCCTTCTAACGCAGTTAGAAGTCCGAGCATATCTCGCTCCTCGCACCATTCGCCACCGCTACCCGCCACTCCAGCAGAAGCTTTGGCGCAAGCTCAACTGCTCCTAGACTTCCCTCCAACGCCAGACAAGATCGACGTCTGGAGGGCCACCATTCAGAGTCTCATCGGCTTCGCCAACGGCGACACTCCACGGCAGCCGACTGCGTCGCAGCCGCGGCAAGTCAGCCAGGCGCGGCCAGATGGCGACAAGACCGGTGGGGGTGCAACCACCGTGCACTCTCCGCCCCGAAGGCCAAGATCGCCGACTCGCCGGGTCCACTGCGACAGCGACTCCACTGCTTCATCAGATCCGCAAGCTCGTCGCGATCAGCGCCAAGTTCTTCACGAACGACACCAAGAAGACGCTCGTACTCGCATCGAGCGCCGAAGAGAAATGCGGCGTCAATCAGACCGGCGCGCTGGACCCAATGTCGACATGCATGCGCCAGGGGAACCAGGCGACCTGCCGTACGCGGTAGGTTGCCCTGCGTTTACCCGTGAGCTGCGGCAAGTCCAGTGGCCTAGCACGAAGAATTTCAAGCCAGACGTACCCGAGAAGTACGACGGCAAATTGCATCCGTCGGAGTTCCTCAGCATTTACACCATCGCGGTGCAAGCTGCTGGGGGGCGGGACGACAAGATCCTTGCCAACTACTTCCCGCTGGTGCTCAAGCCCAACGTCAGGTCCTGGCTCATGCACTTGCCAGACAACTCCATATCTTCCTGGGCAGACCTATGCCATCAGTTTGTCGGCGCCTTTACAGGCGGCCACAAACCTCATGGCCAGGAGAGTGATCTTCATCTGCTCGCCCAGAAGGAAGGAGAGCCCCTGCGCAAGTACATCCAGAGATTCAGCCAAGTGCAACGCAACATCCCAGATGTCCACCCTGCTGCGGCCATCAGCGCGTTTCATCAGAACGTGCGTAACCGCAGGATGCGGGAGGAGATGGTGATGTGCAAGATCAGAGACGTCAGTGAGTTGTATGCTCTGGCCGACAGGTGTGCACGTGCTGAGGAGGGGAGGAAACTCCCCGGAGAGAATGCAGGAATAGGAGGATCTGACAGCGATGATGCCGCCCCGGCAAATAAAAACCGGCGACGGAACAACAGGAAGAGGAAAGGCAAAGATGTGCTAGTTGTTGAGCAGTCCGGCAGCGACGGTGGCGCCAAGAAAGCCAAAGATGGTAGCTCCGGCAAGGAGGTTGCCGCATGCGCCAACTGCCAGGCTGTGGCGGCCGCCGACAAGCAGGACGGCACCAACAAACAGTACTGCAAGATCCACCGCACCAAAGGCCATGACCTCCAGAGCTGCAAGAAGGTCGAGCAGCTTGTCGAGCTGCAAAAGGCCGAGTACGAGCGACGCGACAAGGAGAAAGCCCAAGGAGGTGCTGAAGGATCCGGTACGAAGCGCACCGGCCGGGGAGGACGCCGCGGCAAGGACAAGAAGCGGCAGGGAGACAGACCTCCCCGCGGCCGCGACAAGGATGAAGATGACGACGACGAAGACATGGATGATGACGAGACCAGTGAGCAGGAGTTCCAGAAAGCCACAGAGGTCTTGTGCGTTGACGGTAGTGCTTCTCTGCATACTTCACACCGCCAACTCAAGCAGTGGGTGCGGGAAGTCAATGCGGCAGAACCACCCGTGGAGTCACGCAAGCTTCTGAAATGGTCCAGCACGCCTATCATCTTTGATATTGAGGACCACCCTGATCGCACAACTGCGGTCGGGTGCTTGCCGATGTTGGTTTCACCAACTATCCGCAACCTCAAGGTCACTAATATGCTAGTTGACGGCGGGGCCGGCTTGAACCTGATCTCCTCCGCTGTGCTCCGGAAACTCCAAGTCCCTGACAGCGAGCTCGAAGAGACCGGCACATTCCAAGGAATCAACCTGGGAAGGAGCAAGCCGAAGGGGAAGATCACGTTGCCGGTGACATTTGGCAGCGAGTTGAACTTCAGGACTGAGAGGGTCACTTTTGACGTCGCCGATTTTCCATTGCCTTACAATGGGATTCTCGGCCGTCCAGCGCTCGCCAAGTTCATGGCGGCCTCTCACTACGCGTACAACATGCTGAAGATACCAGGCCCGATAAGTGTCATCTCTGTCCCTGGCAACAAGAAGGATGCTCTTATCTGTGCCGACAAGATCTACCGGGAAGCAGCAGCCGCAACAGATCGCGAGACACTTGCCGCTGAAGCTCCCGGGGGGAAGAAGAAGACCAAGCCCGGCAAGAGTTCTGATGCCCACTCCGGCAAGCGCACCTCTTCGGAGTGCTGCACTACCGTCGAGGACGCACCATCGAGCTCCACCGGCAAGTGTAAGAAGGCAATGGCAGCTCCGCCAGCGACTAAGAAGGTGTCCGCCAAGGAGGGCGGCACTGGTGGTACTTTCACCATCAGCGCCACTCTCGACCCTAAATAGGAAAGCGCGCTCATTGCTTTCTTGCGGGCGAACGTCGATGTGTTTGCGTGGCAACCGTCTGACATCCCTAGTGTTCCCAGGAAAGTAATTGGGCACCACCTTGCCGTCTGCCCTCATGCGCGGCCCGTCAAGCAAAAAGTCAGGAAGCAAGCAGTGGAGCGCCAAGAATTCATCGCAGAAGAGATCAAGAAGTTGGAAGCAGCAGGCCTCGTCAGAGGAGTGCTCCATCCTACGTGGTTGGCCAATCCTGTAGTCGTGCGCAAGGCAAACAGGAAATGGAGGCTTTGTATCGACTTTACCGATGTCAATAAAGCTTGTCCCAAAGACCCATTTCCCTTGCCGCGCATCGACCAGATTGTTGACTCCACGGCCGGATGTGACTTGCTTTCATTTCTTGACGCATACTCAGGATATCATCAGATCTTCATGGCAGAAGAGGATGAGGAGAAAACCGCATTCATCACTCCATGCGGCACATACTGTTTCATACGGATGCCTTTCAGTTTGAAGAATGCTGGTTCAACATTTGCAAGGGTCGTCCATACCGCTTTTGAGCCACAAATACACAGAAATGTGGAAGCCTACATGGATGATATAGTGGTCAAGAGCAGGGACAAAGCAACTCTGATTCAAGATTTAGAAGAGACTTTCACGAATCTGCGCAAGATCAGCCTCAAGCTCAACCCCGAGAAGTGCGTGTTTGGAGTCCCTTCCGGCAAGCTTCTCGGGTTCTTCGTGTCTCAGCGGGGAATTGAAGCCAATCCCGACAAGATCAAGGCCATTGAGCAGATCGAAGCACCGAAGCGCATCAAGGATGTACGGAAACTTGCCGGCTGCGTGGCGGCTCTCAGCAGGTTTATCTCTAAGTCTGCTGAGCGCGCCCTGCCATTTTTCAAAATTTTGAAAAAGGCAGGTCCAATGAAATGGACTCCGGAAGCGGAGGCTGCGCTGCAGGACTTGAAGAGATACCTGTCCTCCACTCCAATACTTGTCGCACCTAAGCCACAAGAGAAGTTGCTGTTGTATCTGGCGGCAACCAATACAGTGGTTAGTGTTGCGTTAGTAGCGGAGAGGGAGGCAGATGATGAGCCAGCAACCACGGCAAGCGCATCCAGCGACAAGCAGGGGGCTTCCCCGACAAGCTCTGGTCCCGGCAAAGATGGATCTGCGCAGGCGCCCGAGGAGATACAGAAGAAAATGGTGCAGCGCCCAGTCTACTTTGTCAGTTCCCTTATGCAGGGGGCTAGGTCAAGGTACTCTGGTGTGCAGAAATTGCTTTTCGGCCTTCTTATGGCCTCGAGAAAGCTGCGCCATTACTTCCAAGCACATGAGATCACAGTTGTCACTCGCTTTCCGCTGAAGAGGATACTGCAGAATCCAGAAGCAATAGGCAGGATTGTTGAGTGGGCACTGGAACTGTCATGCTTTGGCCTCAAGTTTGAGAGCACTTCAACTATCCAAAGCAGAGCATTGGCAGAATTCATAGCAGAGTAGACGCCAACACCAGATGAAGAAATTCCAGAGACGAGCATCCCCGTCAAGCAGGCAAGCAAAGAGTGGCTGATGTACTTTGATGGTGCTTTCTCGCTGCAAGGCGCCGGTGCTGGCGTGCTGCTTGTCTGAAACGCCCTCGATGCGGCTATATCTCCCACGTGTCGAAGCACGACTTAGAGGCATAACCGCATTGAAAGCAATGTCGCAAGTGAGGTAATCTTCACACAACCCATGTAATACATAAGGGAAAGAGATACATAGTTGTCTTACAATCGCCACTTCACACAAATACATGAATAAAACATTACATCATACAGTTACAATCAGGGCCCGACTACGGAGCCAAAATAAAAGAAGAAACCCCAAAAGCGACAAAGGTCCACGATCGATCCCAACTGGGCTCCACTACTGATCAACTGAAATGAAACAACACAATGAACAAGATCTTCATCAAGCTCTTCCTTGAGCTCGGGTGCGTCTCCTTCACAGTTTCATCGGCACCTGCAAACTGGTTTTGGAAGTATCTGGTGAGTCACGAGGACTCAGCAATCTCACACCCGCGAGATCAAGACTATTTAAGCTTATAGGTAGGGCAGGGTAGTGAGGTGGAGCTGCAGCAAGCAACTAGCATATATGGTGGCTAACATACGCAAATGAGAGCGAGAAGAGAAGGCAAAGCATGGTCTAACAACTAGGATCAATAAGTGATCCTGAACTACTTACGTCAAACATAACTCCAACAACCGTGTTCACTTCTCGGACTCCGCCGAGAAGAGACCATCACGGTTACACACGCGGTTGGTGTATTTTAATTAAGATCAACTTCGGGTTTTCTACCACCGGACATTAACAAATTCCCATCTGCCACATAACCGCGGGCACGGCTTTCAAAAGTTCAAACCCTGCAGGGGTGTCCCAACTTAGCCCATCATAAGCTCTCGCGATCAACGAAGGATATTCCTTCTCCCCGGGAAGACCCGATTAGTCTCAGAATCCCGGCTACAAGACATTTCGACAGTAATAAAACAAGTCCAGCAAAGCCGCCCGATGCGCCGACATCCTGATAGGAGCTGCACATATCTCGTTCTCAGGGCAACACCGGATGAACACTCCGTACAACTAAAACCAGACCTCAAGTTTCCCTGAGGGGGCGCTGCAAAGGGCTCTAGTTCGGACCAATACTTAGACAAGCATTGGCCCGGGGGGGCTAAAATAAAGATGACCCTCGGGATGCGTGACTCCCAAGGGAAAAAGTAATAGGCTGAGGCAAATGGTAAAACTAATGTTGGGCCTTGCTGGAAAAGTCTTATTCAAAGCGAACTGTCAAGGGGGTCCCATAAATCACCCAACCGCGTTAGGTACGCAAAATCCGGTAACATAACACCGATATGACGGAAACTAGGGTGGCAAGAGTGGAACAAAACACCAGGCATAAGGCCGAGCCTTCCACCCTTTACCAAGTATATAGATGCATTAATTGAATAAGATATATTGTGATATCCCAACAAGTAAACTTGTTCCAACAAGGAACAACATCTCCATGTTCCAACAAGGAACAAACTTCATCTTCACCTGCAACTAACAACGCTATAAGAGGGGCTGAGCAAAGTGGTAACATAGCCAAACAACGGTTTGCTAGGACAAGGTGGGTTAGAGGCTTGGTTTAACAATATGGGAGGCATGATAAGCAAGTGGTAGGTATCGCAGCATAGGCATAGCAAAAGAGCGAGCAATCTAGCAAGCAAAGATAGAAGTGATTTCGAGGGTATGGTCATCTTGCCTGAAATCCCGCAAGGAAGAAGAACGAGTCCAAGAAGAAGACAAACGGATGTAGTCGAACGAATCCTCACAACTCCGGATCGAAACCGAAGCTAACGAGAGAAGCAACCCAGAAACAAACAAACAACATAGTAAACAACCAAGACATAAACATGGCATGATGCACAATCAAGTATGATGCATGTCCGGTTTAATGAGCATGGCATGGCAAAGTGCAACAAACAACACTACAAATTAAGTGGAACACAATATGCAACAAGTTGCATATTGACGGAACACCACATTTAATATTTAGTTTCCTCTCGGTTTATGTACCCAACAATATTAAATGTTGTTAAACATGGCAAGAGGGTGAAGCAAAGTAAAACTACCTATCTAGTCAAGTTTAAATGAGGCCGGAAGTAACAAGCAACAATTCCGAAAGAACCTCATGAGCATATATTAGATTTGGTACTGTTCTGCCATAAACACAATTTTAATGTTGTTAAACAGCAAAATAAAGTGCAACATGTTAATCTATGCATTTTTTTACCCCATTTACATATATACTTTATTTAAATCCGAGCTACGGTTATTTAGTTATGAAATAAAGCATTTTAACATGGCATTTGAGCAAATTTAGCCAAACAGCATTTTAAACATTTTAAACATGCATGAAAGTTGGAAATTATTAAACTACACAAATTTCTGAGCATTTTACATATATAAATTATTTTAATCCGATGCACGGTTTGTGAGTTATTATATGCATGAAGACTAGGGGCTTTTCTGCAAATCTGTTATTCACTGGATAATTACTAAATCACAGATCTGTAAAAAAACAGATCGGGCCGAAACTGAAACTGGAGCAGACCCACAGTAAAAGAACAAGAGGCGCTGGGGGTGGCCTCACCATGGGCCTTGGCCCGGTCGGTGGAGAGGTGAGGCCGGCAGGGGGCTGCGTTGGGCCGGCTGCAGGACGCGGCCAGGAGGGCGCTGGAGGCGGGCGCTGGGACTTGGAGAGGCGCTGGCCCACACGCGGTCAACGCGAGCGAGGACCGGGACGAACGGCTGCTGCTGCTTGTTTCTGAAGAGCAGAACCAACAACAGGTTCAGGGAGACGGACGGCGAGAACGGCTGCCGGCGACGTGGGACTTGGGCGCGAGGTCTTGGGGCTCCGGCAGCTTGGTCTCCGGTGGCAGAGCGGCGACCTGGAGGTAGGGACGAGGCCAGGGCGCAGGGACTTGGCGGACGACGACTCCCTGGCGACGAGGTTCTGCAGAAGGGCAGCAGCCATGGCAGGGACTTGAAGCAGGGCTTGGCGCTGGCGTCTCCCGTCGACGGCAGTCGGCGGGACGACCACCGGAGGCGGGGTGAGGTCGAGGGGAACCGAATCCAGGCGGAGGGAGGTGAATCCGGTCCCCGGAGATGGTTCTAGATGGTGCCGGACGAGCTCAAGCTCCGGGCGCCATGGCGTCGTTGTTCCTGTCGACAAGAGGGAAAAAAGCAGGGGGGTCAGAGAGGGGAATGGAGAGCAGAGGGAAGGGGAAGCAGAGGGAAGAGGGAGAGGCCTGGCTGCGGTCCGGTTCCTGTGATAGGAAGCAGAGGAGGGGAGTTGAGAGACAAGGAAAATGAGAAGACAGGAGGAAGAGGAGGGCCGGCGGTGCTCATCTATTGCTGCTGCTTGGGTGGCGCGCGGGAAACACGGGAGGAGGGCGATGGGGGTCGGCGTGGAGTGGATCGAGGAGCTGCGCTGGTTGGCCGGGCGAGCGAATCGGGGAGGAGCAGTGGGGAGCGCTGGTTGGTAGCTGGAGGAAAACTAGGAGAAGGGATCCCGAGGGGATTTGGTGGGGTGGCGGCGGCGATGAGATGGATGGGACGGCTAGTCTAGGGTTTGTCCGGTATATATACCGAGTGGAGTTGGATAGGGGTCGTTTGGGTCCCTCCGATCGTAATCGGACGGTCACGAATAAAATAGTTAGGGAGCCCAATTAACAAAACGGAGATGTTTTATAGATATTTGGGGATGATCCGGACACAACGGTAGCGACAGTCCGGGTCGGGTTCGGGATAGCTTTCGGACGCGCGCGCGAGGAAGACTGCGGGCTGACGAGAGAGGTTAGGTTGGGTCTAGCGGATTGTCAGCGGACTGTGCAGGAGCTTAGGGCTGAGAGAAGAGAAGAGAAAGACCCGGCGACAGTTTCCGGAGACCGAAAACGTCCGACGATTTGACCGACTATATTGTCGCTATAGTTAACGGTTGGGGCGTCAAACGGCCTCCGAACGCGATGAGACTTGGCAGGCGGTCTACTAACAACAAAACAACACCGCACGCCAACTTTCATCCCATTCCGAGAACATTTTCCAGCCACTTGTAAAATAATATTTCGGACATGCCGCGGGCGCGTGCAAGTGTGTCTGGGCTCAGAACGGACAACAGAGAGAACAAATGAGACCGGGACGGATGCAAGTTTTGAAAACATGATGATGCAATGCGGATGATGACATGGCAAGAGCGACACGCAAGCACATGACAAAGCAACAACAGCGAATAACTGGAGGACAACTGGCACATCGGTCTCGGGGCGTTACAACACTCCACCACTACGAGAGGATCTCGTCCCGAGATCTAGGATGGCACCGGATAGAAAACGGAAGAAGAAAGAGGTAAAACTAAGTTGCTTCTTTGACAGACGAGTGAAACCAAAGAACCTTGAGAGGTTGAACAAAATGAAAGAAAGAAAACAACGAAGATGAACAAAGTTGAAAAACACTCTATTAGAAAAGAGGAACATGGGATACGACGAGAACCAAGAGGTTAAGTGACAAGATAGATATTGAAACCACTCCGGTTAAACAAGATAGAGAAGGAATAAGAATGATATAATTTGGGCAGCACTCCGACTGAAAAATGGAAGGAATTGAACATGAACTTGACAAGATGAGAGGAAACTTGACGAAATCAACAACACACTGCCTCCGGAACCATTAGAAGAATGGCACAAGGGTAAGAAAGATTTCAAACAGCACTCCAGTTGAGAAGAGATGCAAGACTTGATAAGATGAAAAGAACTTGAGCAGAGGACACACCACACTCCGGTTAAATGGATTTGCAAGGAAAAGAACATGATCTTGGCAAAACGAGATGATGAGTCGAAGAGAGCAACCTCACAATGCTTCCGGAAGAAAAATTAGAAGATAGATCATTGGAATAAAGGGATGGAGAAGAAAATGCCAACTTCTGCCACAAATGATCTTGGAAAGCACCCTTCCAAGAAGGTTAGAACGGAGTTGTTGGAAAAATCAACAATGATAAGATATGATTCCCGTGGACTTATGGAAAACATCTCAAGATTATGAGGTGACGACCGACCACCAAAAGGAAGCAATTGCTTGCTTGAGATCAACGAAGAGAAGAACATTTCTTTCACCGAGAGGAGAGGAGAAAACTTGGATCATTGATAAGCACCATAATAGCAACATTCCCTATGGAAGGCTTTAGGTGAAACATGACACAAGATAACTCCCATGAAGAGATTGATGGATTTAAAATACCTCATTCTTGACAACATGTGAATCATGAAGCATGAAGGGAAATTGTCAAGAATGACATAACACCACCTCAAAAGATAAGGTAGAAAGAATTGCACTTTGAAATGCAAGATGAAGAATGCTTGGACTCCACAAAACAAAACATGTATTGAGCACCATGTTTATTTTTAGAGAACGCTTGGCTGATCTTAACTTCAAGAGAAAACTTGAAGAACAATTGAAGAATGAAAAGAATCCTTGACGAACCACCATGTAGCGCCTCCATGAAGAACTCCGGTAAATAGAAGGATGATAGAAAGAAAGAGAAGTTGAAAACACAAGGTGAAGCCTTACAATGATTTAGAAAGGATCTTCGTGGAGATGAGAGCTTGGAACTCCGGGAAAAGAAAAGATGAAACAATTGAAACCGGGAATTTATTCATCATGAACAAACTCCGAAAGAAGGAATTAAACACTTGGAAGAAACAAGAACAAGAATTATGTTATGCGTATCCTTCACCAATTTAACTTGATGACAATCAATGGACTTGGCATACCACTTATTCTCGTAGAAGGATTAAGAGAGATATAGCGCAAACTTGGGAAGGTCTTCAACGAACCACCATTAGGATTGGAAAGAAAGAATGAATCTATATGATAACGAAGGAAGAGAACTCTTGAACGAACCACCGTAAGAATTTAAAATGAACGAAGAAAAGATAAAGAAACACCGGGAAGAATTAGTAAATGAACGAAGATGCTTGCCAGGATTTAGATTCAATAGAACGAATAGATCACGAGCTGATTAGAGAATATTGAATGATGCACCGGTAAGATTTGGAGAACGAGAGATGAAAGCTTGAATGAATAATTCTGGGATGATGGGCTCCGGAGAATCAAACTAAAGGACTCCTGAATTGCTCCGGATGGGTGAAAAGAATTGTCACAATCGAAAACAATTATGAGAGGATGGCATCAAGCTAGAACCATGAATCTTGAATGGAACGGACAAAATTTAGAGGAAGCACTTCTTCGGTCTTCAAAATCTAAGAATGACGACGAGAAACACCACCATAATATGTTGAGGCACTCCGGAACAATGAAGAATAGAAAAAAAGGTTGAACCAACTATGAAAAGAATTGAAAGATCTTGGAGCAAAACAGCTGACTGATGAAAATCCATTCTTACGTCAAACTTTTAAATGAATTTGAGGATAGATCAGAGGAAATTAGAAGAGTCAGGTAAGATCCTGGGAAAAGACCTGTGGGTTAGGGCCCACTCAAAAGAACCACCGTTGAATGATTAAAAGAAAGATTGCGCCGGTTGAGTTAAATGGCTTGAATGAGATAGCATCCTGAAAAGAACTTGAGTGAATTGAGAATGGAAACTTGAATCTTCTGAGATATCTTCATCACTCCGGAACAAATGAATATTTAGAAGTGAATGATTAAGAGGTGCACCGGTATGAGAAAACATTTGAAACAAGGAAAGATATGATCGACAAGCTTGAACTGAAACCACCGGAGAAGAAAAGAATGACGAATGATGAACTTGAAACTCCGTTAGTATCTTCATGGAAATCACCGGATAAGAACATTAACGGAAAAAAATAGAGACTTCACGAGAATAAAATGGATACTTGATTCAGAAAATCTGCGTCCTTGGAGAAATAAGGGTGGGAGGGCGGGAAAACAAAGAAAACTTGGAACGGATGAAGCAAACACCGTTGCCAAGAACTGATAAATGATCTTGCGAATGTTGAAGTGATCGGATCCACTTGAAGAGAGACACACCGGTTGAAAAAGAATTGGCATGATAATCTTGATGATCAAGAAGGATTAGTATTCACATAGAAATATGAGAACACCGTTTAGGGAAGGTATGGATCAACACTTGACATCGAAGCAACTCGAATACCAAAAAACAAAACAAAAACAAAGAATTGGCTTGCAGAATAAGCCGGAAACAAACATATGATAGACCCCATATCGTATCATGTGTCTGTAGGAAAGATATCCTACGAGATACTTGAATTCCCACTTATAAACTCCCGAAACTTTCTGGTTATGCAATCAGGTGTTGGGGATACAGGGGACACAAAATATATCACCCAAACTAACAATACCTAGATCCAGCTGTATCCATCCTGCAACACATAACCAAGAAACCTTCGGAAATCGTCTACCTCAACCTTCGAAAAGCATCCGTTATACGAGTTATGGCAATACTCCCGCACTCGCCTCAGTACTGGGCTATCAGGGTTATCTCACCAACAACTGTACAAAAGAGTTTTTCGATGTCGGCGTACTAAACTCAGGTATTCCAGAACTGCAACGATAAAATTATGACGACAACACCTCGGAGCTCAACTCCCCGGGACACCTCCACTAAAACCCCTGCTGAAAGGGAGGCACCAAGACAATGTTGTCATCATAAAACCATCGGAACGATTCTAAAATATCCGCGTGATCCTAAAAATTTTTTTAGTGAAATTTGAGAAGAGAAGAGTCAAAACTGTACGTCAGGATGCCTTACCAGAGCGATGAGGAGACTGGGAAGTAAAAAGAATTCCTAAACTCTCCGATATATAATTCCTAAATGACTCAAAACATTTTTCTAGACACAACTCGGCCACTAAAGACGATCAAACAGTGGGGGCTCCTAAGGTTGGGGAAGGCTCTGATTACCAACTTGAAACGCCCTCGATGCGGCTATATCTCCCACGTGTCGAAGCATGACTTAGAGGCATAACCGCATTGAAAGCAATGTCGCAAGTGAGGTAATCTTCACACAACCCATGTAATACATAAGGGAAAGAGATACATAGTTGGCTTACAATCGCCACTTCACACAAATACATGAATAAAACATTACATCATACAGTTACAATCGGGGCCCGACTACGGAGCCAAAATAAAAGAAGAAACCCCAAAAGCGACAAAGGTCCACGATCGATCCCAACTGGGCTCCACTACTGATCAACTAAAATGAAACAACACAATGAACAAGATCTTCATCAAGCTCTTCCTTGAGCTCAGGTGCGTCTCCTTCACGGTTTCATCGGCACCTGCAAACTGGTTTTGGAAGTATCTGGTGAGTCACGAGGACTCAGCAATCTCACACCCGCGAGATCAAGACTATTTAAGCTTATATGTAGGGCAGGGTAGTGAGGTGGAGCTGCAGCAAGCAACTAGCATATATGGTGGCTAACATACGCAAATGAGAGCGAGAAGAGAAGGCAAAGCATGGTCTAACAACTAGGATCAATAAGTGATCCTGAACTACTTACGTCAAACATAACTCCAACAACCGTGTTCACTTCTTGGACTCCGCCGAGAAGAGACCATCACGGTTACACACGCGGTTGGTGTATTTTAATTAAGATCAACTTCAGGTCTTCTACCACCGGACATTAACAAATTCCCATCTGCCACATAACCGCGGGCACGGCTTTCGAAAGTTCAAACCCTGCAGGGGTGTCCCAACTTAGCCCATCATAAGCTCTCGCGATCAACGAAGGATATTCCTTCTCCCCGGGAAGACCCGATCAATCTCAGAATCCCGGCTACAAGACATTTCGACAGTAATAAAACAAGTCCAGCAAAGCCTCCCGATGCGCCGACATCCTGATAGGAGCTGCACATATCTCGTTCTCAGGGCAACACCGGATGAACACTCCGTACAACTAAAACCAGACCTCAAGTTTCCCTGAGGGGGCGCTGCAAAGGGCTCTAGTTCGGACCAACACTTAGACAAGCATTGGCCCGGGGGGCTAAAACAAAGATGACCCTCGGGATGCGCGACTCCCAAGGGAAAAAGTAATAGGCTGAGGCAAATGGTAAAACCAATGTTGGGCCTTGCTGGAAAAGTCTTATTCAAAGTGAACTGTCAAGGGGGTCCCATAAATCACCCGACCGCGTTAGGGACGCAAAATCCAGGAATATAACACCGATATGACGGAAACTAGGGCGGCAAGAGTGGAACAAAACACCAGGCATAAGGCCGAGCCTTCCACCCTTTACCAAGTATATAGATGCATTAATTGAATAAGATATATTGTGATATCCCAACAAGTAAACATGTTCCAACAAGGAACAACATCTCCATGTTCCAACAAGGAACAAACTTCATCTTCACCTGCAACTAACAACGCTATAAGAGGGGCTGAGCAAAGCGGTAACATAGCCAAACAACGGTTTGCTAGGACAAGGTGGGTTAGAGGCTTGGTTTAACAATATGGGAGGCATGATAAGCAAGTGGTAGGTATCGCAGCATAGGCATAGCAAAAGAGCGAGCAATCTAGCAAGCAAAGATAGAAGTGATTTCGAGGGTATGGTCATCTTGCCTGAAATCCCGCAAGGAAGAAGAACGAGTCCAAGAAGAAGACAAACGGATGTAGTCGAACGAATCCTCACAACTCTGGATCGAAACCGAAGCTAACGAGAGAAGCAACCCGGAAACAAACAAACAACATAGTAAACAACCAACACATAAACATGGCATGATGCACAATCAAGTATGATGCATGTCCGGTTTAATGAGCATGGCATGGCAAAGTGCAACAAACAACACTACAAATTAAGTGGAACACAATATGCAACAAGTTGCATATTGACGGAACACCACATTTAATATTTAGTTTCCTCTCGGTTTATGTACCCAACAATATTAAATGTTGTTAAACATGGCAAGAGGGTGAAGCAAAGTAAAACTACCTATCTAGTCAAGTTTGAATGAGGCCGGAAGTAACAAGCAACAATTCCGAAAGAACCTCATGAGCATATATTAGATTTGGTACTGTTCTGCCATAAACACAATTTTAATGTTGTTAAACAGCAAAATAAAGTGCAACATGTTAATCTATGCATTTTTTCTACCCCATTTACATATATACTTTATTTAAATCCGAGCTACGGTTATTTAGTTATGAAATAAAGCATTTTAACATGGCATTTGAGCAAATTTAGCCAAACAGCATTTTAAACATGCATGAAAGTTGGAAATTATTAAACTACACAAATTTCTGAGCATTTTACATATATAAATTATTTTAATACGATGCACGGTTTGTGAGTTATTATATGCATGAAGACTAGGGGCTTTTCTGCTAATCTGTTATTCACTGGATAATTACTAAATCATAGATCTGTAAAAAAAACAGATCGGGCCGAAACTGAAACTGGAGCAGACCCACAGTAAAAAAAACAAGAGGCGCTGGGGGTGGCCTCACCATGGGCCTTGGCCCGGTCGGTGGAGAGGTGAGGCCGGCAGGGGGCTGCGTTGGGCCGGCTACGGGACGCGGCCAGGAGGGCGCTGGAGGCGGGCGCTGGGACTTGGAGAGGCGCTGGCCCACGCGCGGTCAACGCGAGCGAGGACCGGGACGAACGGCTGCTGCTGCTTGTTTCTGAAGAGCAGAACCAACAGCAGGTTCAGGGAGACGGACGGCGAGAACGGCTGCCGACGACGTGGGACTTGGGCGTGAGGTCTTGGGGCTCCGGCAGCTTGGTCTCCGGCGGCAGAGCGGCGACCTGGAGGCAGGGACGAGGCCGGGGCGCAGGGACTTGGCAGGCGACGACTCCCTGGCGAGGAGGTTCTGCAGAAGGGCAGCAGCCATGGCAGGGACTTGAAGCAGGGCTTGGCGCTGGCGTCTCCCGTCGATGGCAGTCGGCGGGACGACCACCGGAGGCGGGGCGAGGTCGAGGGGAATCGATTCCAGGCGGAGGGAGGTGAATCCGGTCCCCGGAGATGGTTCTAGATGGTGCCGGACGAGCTCAAGCTCCGTGCGCCATGGCGTCGTTGTTCCTGTCGAGAAGAGGGAAAAATAGCAGGGGGTCAGAGAGGGGAATGGAGAGCAGAGGGAAGGGGAAGCAGAGGGAAGAGGGAGAGGCCTGGCTGCGGTCCGGTTCCTGCGATAGGAAGCAGAGGAGGGGAGTTGAGAGACGTGGAAAAGGAGAAGACAGGAGGAAGAGGAGGGCCGGCGGTGCTCATCTGTTGCTGCTACTTGGGTGGCGTGTGGGAAACACGGGAGGAGGGCGATGGGGGTCGGCGTGGAGTGGATCGAGGAGCTGCGCTGGTTGGCCGGGCGAGCGAATCGGGGAGGAGCAGTGGGGAGCGCTGGTTGGTAGCTGGAGGAAAACTAGGAGAAGGGATCCCGAGGGGATTTGGTGGGGTGGCGGCGGCGATGAGATGGATGGGACGGCTAGTCTAGGGTTTGTCCGGTATATATACTGAGTGGAGTTGGATAGGGGTCGTTTGGGTCCCTCCGATCATAATCGGACGTTCGCGAATAAAATAGTTAGGGAGCCCAATTAACAAAACGGAGATGTTTTATAGATATTTGGGGATGATCCGGACACAATGGTAGCGACAGTCCGGGTCAGGTTCGGGACAGTTTTCGGACGCGCGCGCGAGGAAGACTGCGGGCTGACGAGAGAGGGTAGGTTGGGTCTAGCGGATTGTCAGCGGACTGTGCAGGAGCTTAGGGCTGAGAGAAGAGAAGAGAGAGACCCGGCGACAGTTTCCGGAGACCGAAAACGTCTGACGATTTGACCGACTATATTGTCGCTATAGTTAACGGTTGGGGCGTCAAACGGCCTCCGAAAGTGATGAGACTTGGCAGGCGGTCTACTAACAACAAAACAACACCGCACGCCAACTTTCATCCCATTCTGAGAACATTTTCCGGCCACTTGTAAAATAATATTTCGGACATGCCGCGGGCGCGTGCAAGTGTGTCTGGGCTCAGAACGGACAACAGAGAGAACAAATGAGACCGGGACGGATGCAAGTTTTGAAAACATGATGATGCAATGCGGATGATGACATGGCAAGAGCGACACGCAAGCACATGACAAAGCAACAACAGCGAATAACTAGAGGACAACTGGCACATCGGTCTCGGGGCGTTACATTGTCGCACCCACCGGAGAGCACCTCAAGTACGTAGTCCAGATGCACTTCCCCATGGAGCAAGCAACAAACAATACTGCAGAGTATGAAGGATTGCTTGCCGGTCTCCGGATCGCGGCAGACCTTGGGATCAAGCAGCTCATTGTCAGGGGTGACTCGCAGCTCGTCGTCCGCCAAGTGAACAAGAATTATCAGAGTCCGTTGATGGAAGCTTACGTTGATGAAGTGAGGAAGCTAGAAGAGCACTTTGTCGGCCTACAGATGGAACATGTTCCAAGAGCTCAGAACGACATTGCCGGTGGCCTGTCAAAGTGCGCAGCACTTAAGTTACCTGTGGAACCAGGGATCTTTGTGCTCAAGCTGACTCAACTGTCTGTGACGCCATCAACTGGACAGAGCAAGAAGAGGAAGTTGATTTCTGGTGACTATTTTCCGGCAGAGCTTCCCGGAGCCGCCGCCAAGAAGGTCCCCAAGATCAACGCCAAGAGTGTTGAGGAGCAGTCTGCTGCGAAAAGCCCCAGGGTTTGTTTCGTTGAAGCAGACGCTCCCGACAAGTTTTGCTCCGGCAAGCTTGCCGGGGAACGTCAAGCTCCGGCTGAGCCGCAGGTTCTCGCCGTAGAAGCGGATGTTCCCGCAGCAGCAGATATGCCTTTAGTTCTTGTTGTCGAGCCACAAGCTCCAGCATGGGCACAACAGATCGTCTGTTTCCTTCAGACAGGAGAACTTCCCGAAGAGCAAGAAGAAGCAGAAAGAGTAGCCCGGCAGTCAAGTATGTACCAGTTTGTCGAGAACGCACTGTACAGAAGAAGACTTAACGGTGTGAAATTGAAGTGTATTCGCCGGGAAAATGGACAGAAGCTGTTGGCAGAGATACATGGAGGCATTTGTGGTCACCACATTGGCGCAAGAGCACTTGCCGGCAAAGCATTCCGGCAAGGTTTCTTTTGGCCAACAGCCCTCCAGGATGCAACTGCACAAGTAACCAAGTGTGAAGCGTGCCAGTTCCATTCCAAGCAGATACGCCAGCCAGCTCAAGCTCTCCAGACGATCCCTTTATCCTGACCATTTTCGGTCTGGGGGCTCGACATCCTCGGCCCCTTCCCCCGAGCAGTCGGGGGCTTTGAGTACTTGTACGTCGCAATCGACAAGTTCACAAAGTGGCCGGAAGTGGAAGCAGTGAGGAAGGTGACAGCACAGTCGGCAGTCAAGTTCTTCAGGTTGATTGTATGCCGCTTCGGGGTCCCTAACAGGATCATCACCGACAACGGTACGCAATTCACGAGTCGCACCTTCATGCAGTACGTCCAAGATCTTGGCGCCAAGGTCTGCTTCGCTTCTGTTGCTCACCCCAGGAGCAACGGTCAAGCGGAGAGGGCAAATGCTGAAGTGTTGCGTGGACTCAAGACCAGGACTTTCGACAGGCTGCGCAGGTGCGGAAGAAACTGGATTGAGGAGCTGTCGGTGGTTCTTTGGTCGATCAGGATGACGCCAAATCGAGCCACTGGCCAGACACCTTTCGATCTAATCTATGGAGCAGAGGCAGTTATCCCCACGGAACTCGTATACGGGTCACCTCGAGTGCTCGCTTATGATGAGCTTGAGCAAGAGCAGCTGTGACAAGATGACGCGCTGCTCCTTGAGGAAGACCGTCTTCAGGTTGCGGTACGAGCTGCTCGCTACCAGCAAGCTTTGCGCCGCTACCATAGCCGCAAAGTTAACGCCAGAAGTCTCGAGGAAGGCGACCTTGTTCTTCGGCGCGTTCAGTCCGCCAAGAATTCCAACAAGTTGACGCCAAAGTGGGAAGGCCCTTATCGGGTGAAACGAGTCACTAGGCCTGGCGCTGTCCGCCTTGAGACCGAAGATGGCATCCCGGTGAGCAACTCCTGGAACATCGAGCATCTTCGTAGCAACCACCCTTTTGTACAAGTCTTGCTGTTGTTGCATGTAATCCTTTGTACAAAGCCAGGCGCAGACCCTGAGCATAAGTGAAGCTCTGGCGCCCTAAGTTATAGCATGCATGCTGGGTCGAGTCTCGTCCTTGGTTAGGGTTGATAGTGCTTAGTGGCGGCTAACCCCTAGCTTAGAGGTCGGGTGTGCGTCCTTTTGCCGTTCTTTCATTTCCCTTGGTTCGCAGGGCTCGCATATCCTGGCCGGACCATTTGAGGACGAAAAAGAGAAGGAGGACGGACCAGCATCTGGACCCCGGCAAGCCAGTCCCGGCAAGCCAGTGTTGCCGGGGGCTGCAAGTACAAAGATTCACCCACGGCAAACCAGAGTTGCCGGGGGCTGCAATCTCAGATAAGTTTTTCATCCCTTATCATGCATTCTCTTATGGACTGAGGTATGCGAAACCTCGTTTCTTCCAAAAAGCTACCGTGCTCCCCTACCTCTAGGCCCTAGGGCTCGTTCCTGGGGCCAGGTTTGGTCGTAGTCGCGGCAGCAAAGGAACGAAACGAGGAGCCTGAACCCGCCTCATCCCTGCCTCTGCCAAAAGCGTGAGAAAGGTCGAGCGGCGTGGGAAGAAGGCAGGGCCTGCTGCCGGGAAAAGAAGTGTCTATCTTAAAGATATAAAGGATTCGCTCCTTGACGTGGGTTCCACCCACAAGACAAGTGACCCGGCAAGTATCCCCTTTTCATAAAAAAGCATTCCACCCAGGTACAGTTCGTAGAGAATGAAAAACATGAACAATGGGATTACAAGCTTTAAATTCAGTTAAGGCCCGAGGGCTTACAAACTAAAAAGAGATAAGGTTCCCATAATCCCTTTCTTGTCCCTCTCTTCAGGAGGCAGGTCAAGGAGGCGAAAAGGGCAAAAGGGGCGCCTAGGCGAGCTACGGGTGGCAGAAGACACCAAGAGGACATCTCGGTGGTCGTCCAAAGGCTGGATGGTGATGGCGGCGCCGGAGGCAGGGCTCGAAGACGAGGCGGCATGACGTCAGCACGCTGTCGAGGGAGTCATGCCCACGTACTCCGAGTTGACGGCCTTGCCGCCTTCCCTCTTCCTCTTCCGCAGCCTCCCTACGCCAACCGCCCAAGGAGACGACCCCGAGAAGCTCAAGGAGCCGGCGACACGGATGATGGGGTCGCCGGTGCCACATGGAGCGGCGCCCGACACCTAGTCGGACCCGTCATCCTGCCGCCCGCTACCCTCGTGGTCGCTGTCGCTGTCCTCCTCGTCATTCCCGCTCGAGGAGGAGTCTTTGCTATCGGAGGAGCTCTCCACGCAGCACCTTGCCCGAGTCCAGAAGCACCCGAAGACCTTGACGGAGAGGAGACCGCCCTCCATTAGCTTAAAATGGAGGGTGAGCCCCTCCGTCAAGCTGTGGATACGGGCGAACGTCTTCCACCCTCGACCAAGATACATCACATTAGGGGCCGGGAAGTCAACGCGGACTCGCGTACCGCTGATTCCACAGCCCCTCATGTGCAACCTCAGTGTCTCGGGCAGATCCAACTCCATCTCGCTCGCAAATGGAGTCGGGAGACGAAGGCGACGACGAGGCGGCCGACGCAACCTGACGAAGAACTCGCAAGGGTCGTCCCCAATATGGTCCGCCACGGGAAGAGGAACCGCTGGCGGAGGCGAGGCCGGCGAGCTGCCCCGTCCACCTCTTCCCCGAGCGCCTTGGCCTCGCCCTCGACCTCGCCCGCGGCCTCGCCCCCTCCCTCTTCCCCTTGCGGCTGGCTCTGCCACCACGGGCGCGGGAGAGGGAGGGACGCGTTGTCTAGTGGCGACCCTCGCCGCCACCGTTGAAGGACCAGGGTTCCCTTTCTCCATGGCGAATGAGAGAGAGGGGAGCAGAAGCTGAAGGAAAGAGGAGATGAAAGAATACAGGCTTCCGTCCCCCCCCCCCCTCCCGCTCCTTATAAAGGAACAGGGTGGGGGCTCGGCCGCCTCGCTCAGCTAATCAAGACACAGAAGGAGCAGGGAACTGGGCCCGACCCGCTGCCTCGACCCGTGACGACCCGGTTTCCCGCCTCCACCGTTCGCCACCCCAA
This sequence comes from Aegilops umbellulata, assembly GCA_032464435.1. NCBI lineage: Eukaryota > Viridiplantae > Streptophyta > Magnoliopsida > Poales > Poaceae > Aegilops > Aegilops umbellulata. Next base: position 228,725,896 of record CP136055.1, on the reverse strand, counting down.
GCGCATGGAGGCCGCGTGGCCGGCGTACAAAAACGAGGCGACAAGTGAGGCGACCTCTCCCCAACCCGTGATCGTGGGGAATGGACGCCTCGAAGACCACGCCTCCACGCCTCCCTCCGTTTATGGGGAAGGCGCGAACTGCCCCTATTTTCCCTGCTGGGAGGGGGCGGACGTTTCGCCTTTCCGAATAAAGAAACCACCCACGACCTCTCCCATGACGCCGCAATTGACGCGTGCCATTCGGGGAGGGCGTGGTGGATGCGGAGTAAGATGCGACGTGACCCAGGCCACGCGTGCCCGTGCCCAGTTTTGGGCCTGGCCCAACAGCGCTCGGCACCGTGTGTGGCCCAGGCCCGGGGGCTCCTGTCGGTGTACTAGAGTAGGGGTACCCTAGTATCCCGAACTTGTGCACGGGCAGTCGCAGCGCCCCGCGGCAAGGCTTGTCGGGTGACCGCCAAGGACCTCTGTGGTTCCTTTGGAACCATTCAAGAACAAAGTATCTAAGCCAAGGAGACAAGGCCCCGGCAAGAGGAGCTTGCCGGGAAGGCCACTCAAAACACAAGACCCCGGCAAGAGGAGCTTGCCGGGAAGGCCAACCAGGTCATCTCAAGGAACTTGCCGCGACGCGCCACGCGTCCCGGCAAGACCCGGCGAGCGACAAGCTCCCGGACGCGACAAGACAACAACCGCAGCAAGGTGTTCGCCGCGGCAAGCAACCACTCTGTACCTACGCTCCAGCTCACCCACTAACGTGTCGCTCTGAGGCACTTCCAGGCGTACGTCGTGGGAGGCTGTGCAGCCAGGGGTGCACTGTGGGAAGCGGCGCTGACAAGATTGCCATCGTGGCGAGCGGTGGCGTCCCTAACGGTCGCTTTTCTGCATTGTTTGGGCGATGTAGATAGGCATTTAATGCCCTTGTCCCCTGCCGTCAGAGTTAGGTATGATACACTGTGTAGGTAGCTGTACCTACCGCAGCACCTTTCCATTTTTACGCTTGCCTACGTTGCCACCTGTTGGAGACCCCTTGAGCATATAAAAGGAGGCCCATGCACAACGTAGAGGGAAGGGAGCAGAACATCCACGCTCGGTCTCGTTAGCTGCTTGTGTGTACTGTAGCACCCAGCGCTCCCGAGCAAGAACTCAATACAACCCACAAAGCTGCAGTAGGAGTATTATCTCTCCGGAGAGCTCCAAAGCTGGGTAAAAACCGCTCATGTGCCCCGCCTCGATCTGCTCTTCGTGCGACCTCCGCCCCCCGCCGAACCGAGAAGGGGCTCCGTCCCCATAGGTGCTCGCGGAGGCAGAATTCCCCGACAGCCCAGATGTTTGAATTTCATTCCCATTTCTTGCATGGGACCTAGAAATTCACCCAAGGACACACATGTGATTTTTCAACCAACTTTGGTGCACTGGAGCATGTGCTTGTAGTTAAAATTTGAATTATGCACATTAAATGCCCAGAAATTCAATTAATGTATAAAAAAGGCCAAATGAACCCAGAATAATTCCAAAATTTAGCGTGATACTTCTATTTTGTCTAATCTGCCTGTGTAAAAAAATTTACCATGGCATGTTGATGCCGCTCCATGATAGCATGCCAGTGTAAAAAATTACCACGGCATGTTGATGCCGCTCCATGATAGCATGCCAAGTTTAATGAATTTCAGACGAGTTTTGGATTTACTAGAATTTCAAAACAAGGTATCTCAACTTTTTGCCGGCAATCAACAGTGCCCTGGTGTTTGGAATTCATTCCCATTTCTTGCATGGGACCTAAGAATGCACCAATGGACACATATTTGATTTTTCAACCAATTTATATGCACAGGAGCATGTGCATGTATTTCAAATTTGAATTATGCATATAAAATGCCTAGAAAACCCAGACAATGTATAAAAATGTCCAAACAAACACCGAAAAATTCCAAAACTTAACACAACACTCCTGTTGTTCTATGTTGACACTAGAATTTTTTTAAAGCAATAAGAGGCAACGGATATCATTTCGTCCCCAAAGGTGGCACGTTCCCTACCAAAACCACCAGGCTTGTTGTGAGAAGCTCTGGTTTGTGAGAAGCTTATACCCAAACCTACCCCAAATGGGACAAAAATTTTACCACTACATGTTGATGTCGCTCCATGATAGCATGCCAAGTTTCATGAATTTTAGATGAGTTTTTGGATTGTCTGGAATTTAAAAACCAGGTATTTCAATGTTTTGCCGGCAACCAACAATGCCCTGGTGTTTGAAATTCATTCCCATTTCTTGCATGGGACCTAAGCATGCACCCAAGGACACATATTTGATTTTTCAACCAATTTATATGAACTAGAGCATGTGCATGTATTTCAAATTTGAATTATGCACATAAAATTCCTAAAAAACCCAGTTAATGTATAAAAATGTCCAAACGAACCCCAAAAATTCGAAAACTTAACACAACACTCCTGTTGTTCTATGTTGACACTAGAAATTTTTTGAAAGCAATAAGAGGCAACGGATATCGTTTCGTCCCCAAAGGTGGCACGTACCATAACTAAACCATCAAGCTTGTTGTAAGAAGCTCTGGTTTGTGAGAAGCTTATACCCAAACCCGCCCCAAATGGGACAAACATTTTACCACGACATGTTGATGCCGCTCCATGATACCATGCCAAGTTTCATGAATTTCAGACGAGTTTTGGATTTACTAGGATTTAAAAACCAGGTATCTCAACGTTTGCGGTCGAGTGACGGTGGCAGGGTGTTTGGCATTCATTCCCATTTCTTGCATGGGACCTAAGCATGCAACCAAGGACACGTATTTAAATTTTCAACCAAGTTATATGCATTAGAGCATGTGCATGTACTTCAAATTTGAAGTATGCACATAAATGCACTGAAAACTCAATTAATGTATAAAAATGTCCAAACAAACCCCAAAAAATTCCAAAAATTAGCAAAACACTCCTGTTGTTCTATGTTGACACCAGGAAAATAATTGAAATCAAGAAGAGGCAACGGATATCGTTTCGTCTAGAAAGGTGAAACGTTCCCTACCGAAACCATCACACTTGTTGTGAGAAGCTCTGGTTTGTGAGAAGCTTATACCCAAACCTGCCCCAAATGGGACAAAAACTTTACCACGGCATGTTGATGCCGCTCCATGATAGCATGCCAAATTTCATGATTTTCGGATGACTTTTGTATTTACTAGAATTACAAAAGCAAGTACGTCGACGTTTGCCGGAGAGCCACGGTGCCGTGGTGTTCGAAATTCATCCCCATTTCTTGCATGGAACATAAGCATAAACCCATAGACACATATACGATTTTACAACCCATGTTGGTGCACCGGAGCCTGTGCATGTAGTTTAATTTTGAATTGTGCACCTGAAATAGCTAGAAAACAAATTTAATGTACAAAATGTCCAAGGGAACCTTGAATAATTCCAATTCTTCTACGACACACATATAGTTGCATGTTCACTGCAGATAAAAGTTCTAGCAATTCAAACACCGTCCATTGCCGCGGTGACCCCATTATGTAATTCAAATCAAGATGAAAAATCAAGTAGATCCCACATAGTTTATTATCACCAACCGTGTGAGATGCGGTACAAAATATCCTGGAGCACCGTCGGTGTATAGTACGCCTATGGCTTACGCGAGAAGGTGCGTCAGCTACAGTCCACAGCCGGCGTGTCAAGAACGCTAGCTCGCTCCCCAAATACTCCCTCCTCTACATCCCTCGCAATCTCGAAAATATTATTGCCTCGTAATCTGTCGGGGGAAATGTGCATCCACGAACACCTATGGGGACCGAGCCCCTTTCTGGTTCGGCGGGGGGCGGAGGTCGCGCGAAGAGCGGATCGAGGCGATGCACACAAGGGGATTTACCCAGCTTCGGGCCGCATGGATGCGTAAAACCCTACTGCTGCTTTGTGGTTTGTATTGTGTTCTTGGGAGCGCTGAGTGCTACAGTACACTCAGGCAACTAATCAGACCGAGCGTGGGTGGTCTGCTTCCTCCCTCCCTCACGTTGCGCATGGGGCCTCCTTTTATATGCGCAAGGGGTTACCCACAGGTGGCAACGTAGGCGGGGGTAAAACTGGAAAACGCTGTGTTGGGTACAGCTGTTTGCACAGTGCTATCATACCTAACTCTGACGGCAGGGGACAAGGGAATTAAATGCCCGTCTAGGTCGCCCAAACAGTGCAGGAAAGGGGCCGTCAGGGGCGCCACCGTTTGCCACGACGGCCACCCTGTCAGCGTCGCTTTGCCACCGCATGCCCCTGGCTGCGCAGCCTCTCGCCACGTACGCCTAGAACGGCCCCAGAGCGACGCGTGGGTGGATGAGCTGGAACGCAGGCACGGGGTGGTGACTTGCCGCGGCAAGCGCCTTGCCGCGGTCGATGCCTTGTCGCGCCCGGGAGCTTGTTGCTCACCGGTCCTTGCCGGGACGCATGGCGCGTCGTAGCAAGTCTCTTGACGTGCCTTGGTCGGCCTTCCCAGCAAGCTCCTCTTGCCGGGGCCTTGTGCTTCGAGCAGCCGTCCCGGCAAGCTCCTCTTGCCGGGGCCTTGCTCTCTTCGGGTGGCCTTCCCGGCAAGCTCCTCCTGCCGGGGCCTCGGCTCAAATACTTTGTTCTTGGATGGCCCCAAAAAGGGACCATGGAGAGTTTTGGCGGTCGCCTAGCAAGCCTTGCCGCGGGGTGCTACGACTGCCCGTGCACAAGTTCGGGGTACTAAGGTACCCCTACTTTAGTACACCGACAGGAGCCCTCGGGCCTGGGCCATACACGGTGCCGAGCGCTGTTGGGCCAGGCCCAAAACAGTGCACGGGCACGCGTGCCCTGGGTCACGCTCCATCTTCTTCTGCATCCACCACGTCCTCCCCGAACGGCACGCGTCGAACGCGGCATCGTGGGGAGAGGCTTGCGTGACGTGGGCGGCGTGCGCGGGGCTGAGTCCCGCAGGCATGCGTCATGTCGCAATAAAGGGGGACGGTTTGCGCTATACCCATAAGTGGAGGGAGGCATGGAGGCGCGGCTCGTTTGCTGGACGGGGGCCGAGGCACGGTTTCTGAGGCGCCCGCTCCCCACGATCACGGGGCAAGGGGAGGTCGCCTCATCCGTCGCCTCGGTCCTGCACGCCAGCCACGCGGCTTCCATGCACCTGGGGTCGCGGACGGTGGAGGCAGGAAACTTGGCCGTCGCGGGCCGAGGCAGCAGGCCGGTCCCAGTCGCTTGCTCTCCCTGCGTCTTGATTGGCTGAGCTGGGCGGCCGAGCCCCCACCTTGCTCCTTTATAAAGAGCAAGAGGGGGGCGACGAAAACCCACACTCCTCCATCTTCGCTTCTCTTCAGCTTCTGATCCCCTCTCTCCATTCGCCATGGAGAAAGGGAATCCTGGTCCTTCATCGGTGGCGGCGAGGGTCGCCGCTAGGCAACGCGCCCCTCCTCCCCTTGCACCCGCTGTGGCAGAGCCAACCGTAAGGGGAAGGGGGAGGGGGCGAGGTCGTGGACGAGGTCGTGGACGAGGTCGTGGACGAGACCGAGGCGCTCAGGGACGAGGCGGACGGGGCGACGCGCCGGCCTCGCCTCCGCCAGCGGCCCCTCCTCTCACGGCAGTCCACATCGGGGACGACCCCTGCGAGTTCTTTGTCAGGCTGCGCCGGGCGCCTCGTCGCCGCCTCCGCCTCCCCGCCCCCTTTGCAAGCGTGATGGAGGTGGAACAACCCGAGACGCTAAGACTGCGCATGAGGGGCTGCGGGATCAGCGGCACGCGGGTCCACGTTGAGTCCCCAGCCCCCGGCGTGATGTATCTTGGCTGAGGGTGGAAGACGTTCGCCCGTATCCATAGCTTGATGGAGGGGTTCACCCTCCATTTTAAGTTGATGGAGGGCGACCTCCTCTCCGTCAAGGTCTTCGGGTGCTTCGGGATCCGGGCCCGGTGCTGCGTGGATAGCTCCTCCGACAGCGAAAGCTCCTCCTCGAGCGAGAGTGACGAGGAGGGGAGCGACAGCGACAGCGAGGGTAGCGGTCGTCGAGATGACGGGTCCGACTAGGCGTCGGTCGCGGCTTCGCGTGGCACCGGCGACCCCATCATCCGTGTCGCCGGCTCCTTGAGCTTCCCGAGGTCGTCTCCTTGGCGGCTGGCGTGGCGAGGCTGCGGAAGAGGAAGAGGGCTGGCGGCAAGGCCGTCAAGTCGGAGTACGAGGGCGAGGTGCCCTCGACAGCGTGCTGACGTCCTGCCGCCCCGTCGAGCCCTGCTTCCGGAGCCTCCACCACCACCTAGCCTTCAGACGGTCCCCGGGGCGTTCTGTTGGTGTCTTCTGCCACCCTAGCTTGTCTAGGCGCCCCTTTTGCCCTTTTCGCCTCCTTGTCCTACCTCCTGAGGAGAGAGACAAGAAAGGGATTACGGGCACCTTATCTCTTTTTAACTTGTAAGCCTTCGGGCCTTAGATGCGTTTAAAGCTTGTAATCCCATCTCTCATGTTTTTCACTCCCTCTGAACTGTACCTGAGCGGAATGTTTTTAATGAAAAGGGGACGTTTGACGGGCCATTTGTCTCGCGGGTAAAACCCACGCCAAGGAGCGAGTCCTTTATATCGTTAAGATAGACACTTCTTTGCCCGGCAATAGGCCCTGCCGTCTTCCCGCACCACTCGACCTTCCTCACGCCTTTGGCGGAGGTAGGGATGAGGCGGGTTCGGGCTCCTCATTTCGTTCCTTTGCCGCCGCGGCTACTACCAAAACTGGCCCCAGGAACGCGCTCCGGGGCCCAGAGTTAAGGGAGCACGACAGCTTTTTTTTAGGAAGAAACAAGGCTTTCGCATTCCTCGATCCATAAGAGAATGCATGATAAGGGATGAAAAACTTATCTGGGAATGCAGCCCCCGGCAACTTTGGCTTGCCGCGGGCGAATCTTTGTACTTGCAGCCCCCGGCAACACTGGTTTGCCGGGGACCAGATGCTGGTCCGCCCTTCTTCTCTTCTTCGTCCTTAAGCGGTCTGGCCAGGATATGCAAAACCCTGCGAACCAAAGGAAACGAAAGAACAGGAAAAAGGACGCAGACTCGACCTCTAAGCTAGGGGTTAGCAGCTGTCAGGCACTATCAACCCTAACCAAGGACGAGACTCGACTCAGCATGCATGCTAAAACTTAGGGCGCCAGCGCTTCATTTACTGCTGCTCAGGGTCTGCGCCTGGCTTTGTACAAAGGATTACATGCAACAGCGGCAAGACTTGTACAAAAGGGTGGTTGCCGGACGGGGCCCGACATCCGCGCCTTACGGGTAAAACTTACGAAGATGCTCAATATTCCAGGAGTTGCTCACCGGAGTGCCATCTTAGGTCTCAAGGCGGACAGCGCCGGGCCTCGTGACTCGTCTCACCCGGTAAGGGCCTTCCCACTTTGGCGTCAACTTGTTATGATTCTTGGCGGACGGAGCGCGCCGAAGAACAAGGTCGCCTTCCTCGAAGCTTCTGGCTTTAAATTTGCGGCTATGGTAGCGACGCAAAGCTTGCTGGTAGCGAGAGGCTCGCACAACAGCCTGAAGACGATCTTCCTCAAGGAGCAGCGCGTCATCTTCACGCAGCCGCTCTTGCTCAAGCTCATCATAAGCGAGCACTCGAGGTGACCCGTATACGAGTTCCGTGGGGGTAACTGCTTCTCCTCCATAGACTAGAGCAAATGGTGTTTGGCCAGTGGCTCGATTTGGCGTCGTTCTGATCGACCAAAGAGCCACCGGCAGCTCCTCGATCCAGTTTCTTCCGCACTTGTGCAGCCTGTCGAAAGTTCTGGTCTTGAGCCCGCGCAGCACTTCGGCATTGGCCCTCTCCGCTTGACCGTTGCTCCTGGGATGAGCAACAGAAGCGAAGCAGACCTTGGCGCCGAGATCTTGGACGTATTGCATGAAGGCGCGGCTTGTGAATTGCGTACCGTTGTCGGTGATGATCCTGTTGGGGATCCCGAAGCGGCAAACAATCGACCTGAAGAACTTAACTGCTGACTGTGCTGTCACCTTTCTCACTGGTTCCACTTCCGGCCACTTTGTGAACTTGTCGATTGCGACGTACAAGTACTCAAAGCCCCCGACAGCTCGGGGGAAGGGGCCGAGGATGTCGAGCCCCCAGACCGAAAATGGCCAGGACAAAGGGATCGTCTGGAGAGCTTGAGCTGGCTGGTGTATCTGCTTGGAATGGAACTGGCACGCTTCACACTTCGTTACTTTTGCAGTTGCATCCTGGAGGGCTGTCGGCCAGAAGAAACCTTGCCGGAATGCTTTGCCGGCAAGTGCTCTTGCGCCAATGTGGTGGCCACATATGCCTCCATGTATCTCTGCCAACAGCTTTTGTCCATCTTCCCGGGAAATACACTTCAATTTCACACCGTTGCGCCCTCTTCTGTACAGCGTGTTGTCGACGAACAGGTACATACTCGAGCACCGGGTTACTCTTTCCACTTCTTCTTGTTCTTCGGGAAGTTCTCCGTTTTGGAGGAAATGGACAGTCTGCTGCGCCCATGCTGGAGCCTGTGGCTCGACAACAAGGACTGAAGGCACATCTGCTGCCGCGGGAACGTCCGCTTCTACGACGAGGATCTGGGGCTCAGCCGGAGCTTGACGTTCCCCGGCAAGCTTGCCGGGGCAAAACTTGTCGGGAGCGCCTGCTTCCACGGAACAAACCCTGGGGTTTGCTGGAGCGGGCGGCTCCTCAGCGGTCTTGGCGTCGATCTTGGGGACCTTCTTGGCGGCGGCTCCGGGGAGCTCTGCCGGAAGATAGTCGCCGGAGACCAACTTCCTCTTCTTGCTCTGTCCGGTTGATGGTGTCACGGATGGCTGAGTCAGCTTGAGCACAAAGGTTCCTGGTTCCACAGGTAACTTAAGTGCTGCGCACTTTGACAGCCAATCAGCGATGTCGTTCTCAGCTCTTGGAACGTGTTCCATTTGCAGGCCGTCAAAGCGCTCTTCCAGCTTCCTCACTTCATCAACGTACGCTTCCATCAACGGACTCTGGTAATCTTTGTTCACTTGGCGGACGACAAGCTGCGAGTCACCCCTGACAATGAGCTTCTTGATCCCAAGTTCTGCCGCGATCCTGTGACCGGCGAGCAAACCTTCATACTTTGCAGTATTGTTGGTTGCTTGCTCCTTGGGGGAGTGCATCTGGACTATGTACTTGAGATGCTCTCCGGTGGGTGCGATAAGCACCGCGCCAGCACCGGCGCCTTGTAGCGAGAAAGCACCATCAAAATACATCAGCCACTCTTTGCTTGCTTCTTTGACGGGGATGCTCGTCTCTGGGATCTCTTCGTCTGGTGTCGGTGTCCATTCTGCTATGAACTCCGCCAATGCTCTGCTTTGGATAGTTGAAGTGCTCTCGAATTTGAGACCGAAGCATGACAGTTCTAGTGCCCACTCGACAATCCTGCCTGTTGCTTCTGGATTCTGCAGTATCCTCTTCAGCGGAAAGCGGGTGACAACTGTAATCTCATGTGCTTGGAAGTAATGGCGCAGCTTCCTCGAGGCCATGAGAAGGCCGAAAAGCAATTTCTGCACACCAGAGTACCTTGACCTAGCCCCCTGCAGAAGGGAGCTGACAAAGTAAACTGGGCGATGTACCATTCTCTTCTTCTGCACCTCCACTCGCTCCTGCGCAGATTCATCCTTGTCGGGGCCAGAGCTTGTCGGGGAAGACTCTCGCTTGTCGCTGGACGCGCTTGCCGCGGTTGCTAGCTCATCATCTGCCTCCCTCTCCGCTACTAACGCAGCACTAACCACTTGATTGGTTGCCGCCAGGTACAGCAGCAACTACTCTTGTGGTTTAGGCGCGACAAGTATTGGAGCGGAGGACAGGTATTTCTTCAAGTCCTGCAGCGCAGCCTCCGCTTCCGGAGTCCATTTCACTGGACCCGCCTTTTTCAAAACTTTGAAAAATGGCAGGGCGCGTTCTACAGACTTGGAAATAAACCTGCTGAGAGCCGCGACGCAGCCGGCAAGCCTTCGTACATCCTTGACGCGAGTTGGTGCTTCAATCTGCTCGATGGCCTTGATTTTGTCTGGATTGGCTTCGATTCCTCGCTGAGACACGAAGAACCCGAGAAGCTTGCCGGAAGGGACTCCAAACACGCACTTCTCGGGGTTGAGCTTGAGGCTGATCCTGCGCAGGTTTGCAAAGGTCTCTTCTAAATCTTGAATCAGGGTTGCCCTGTTCCTGCTTTTGACCATTATGTCATCCATGTAGGCTTCCACATTTCTGTGGATTTGCGGCTCAAAAGCGGTATGGAAAACCCTTGCAAACGTCGAACCGGCATTCTTCAAACCGAAAGGCATCCGTACGAAACAGTACGTGCCACATGGAGTGATGAATGCGGTCTTTTCCTCATCTTCTTCAGCCATCAATATTTGATGGTACCCTAAGTATGCGTCAAGAAATGAAAGCAGGTCACATCCGGCCATGGAGTCAACAATCTGGTCAAGGCGCGGCAAGGGAAAGGGATCTTTGGGACAAGCTTTATTAACATCAGTAAAGTCGATGCAAAGCCTCCATTTCCCATTTGCTTTGCGCACGACAACAGGATTGGCCAACCATGTCGGATGGAGCACGCCTCTGACAAGGCCTGCCGCTTCCAACTTCTTGATTTCTTCTGCGATGAACTCTTGGCGCTCCACCGCTTGCTTCCTAACTCTCTGCTTGACGGGCCGCGCATGAGGACAGACGGCGAGGTGGTGCTCAATCACTTTCCTGGGAACGCCGGGGATGTCAGATGGTTGCCAGGCAAACACATCGACATTCACCCGCAGGAAAGCAACGAGCGCGCCTTCCTATTTGGGGTCAAGGGTGGCACTGATGGTGAAGGTACCACCAGTGCCGTCCTCCTTGGCGGACACCTTCTTGGTCATTGGCGAGGCTGCCATTGACTTCTTACTCTTGCCGGTGGAGCTCGATGGCGCGTCCTCGACGGTAGCGCAGCACTCCGAAGAGGTGCGCTTGCCGGAGTGGGCACCAGAGCACTTGCCGGGATTGGTCTTCTTCTTCCCTCCGGGAGCTTCTGCGGCAAGTGGCTTGTGATCCGTTGCGGCTACTGCTTCCCGGTAGATCTTGTCGGCGCAGATAAGGGCATCCTTCTTGTTGCCGGGGACAGAGATGACGCTTATCGGGCCTGGCATCTTGAGCATGTTGTATGCGTAGTGGGAGGCTGCCATGAACTTGGCGAGCGCTGGACGGCCGAGAATTCCATTGTAGGGCAATGGAAAATCGGCAACATCGAAAGTGAACCTCTCTGTCCTGAAGTTCAACTCGCTACCAAATGTCACTGGCAACGTTATCTTCCCCTTCGGCTTGCTCCTTCCCGGGTTGATTCCTTGGAACGTGCCGGTCTCTTCGAGCTCGCTGTCGGGGACTTGGAGTTTCTGGAGTACAGCGGAGGAGATCAGGTTCAAGCCGGCCCCACCGTCGACTAGCATCTTAGTGACTTTGAGGTTGCGGACTGTTGGTGAGACCAACATCGGCAAGCACCCGATCGCAGTTGTGCGAACAGGGTGGTCCTCAATATCGAAGATGATAGGCGTGCTGGACCATTTCAGAGGCCTGCGTGACTCGACGGGTGGTTCCGTTGCATTGACTTCTCGCGCCCACTGCTTGAGCTGGCGGTGAGAAGTATGCAGAGAAGCACCGCCGTCTATGCACAGGACCTCCGTGGCTTTATGAAACTCCTGCTCACTGGTCTCGACATCATCCATGTCTTCGTCGTCGTCGTCGTCTTTGTTCTTGTCGCGGCCGCGGGGAGGTCTGTCTGCTTGCCGCTGCTTGTCCTTGTCGCGGCGTCCTCCCTGGCCGGGACGCTTCGTGCCTGATCCTCCGCCACCTCCCCGGGCTCTCTCCTTGTCGCGCCGCTCATACTCGGCATTTTGCAGCTCGACGAGCCGCTCGACCTGCTTGCAGCTCTGGAGGTCATGGCCCTTGGTGCGGTGGATCTTGCAGTACTGTTTGTTGGTGCCGTCCCGCTTGTCGGCGACCGCCACAGCCTGGCAGTTGGCGCATCCGGCAACCTCCTTGCCGGAGCTACCAGCCTGGGCCTTCTTGGCGGCGCCTTCATCGCCGGACTGCTCAACAACCAGTACTTCTTGGCTCTTCTTCTTCCTGTTGCTCTGCCGTCGGTGCTTCCTTGCCGGGGCGGTATCCTCACTGTCAGATTCTCCTACTCCAGTGTTCTCTCCGGGGAGTTTCCTTCCTTCCTCGGCGCGTGCACACTTGTCGGCCAGGGCATATAGCTCGCTGACGTCTTTGATCTTGCACATCGCCATCTCCTCCCGCATCATGCGGTTACGCACGTTCTGATGGAACGCGCTGATGACCGCGGCAGGGTGGACGTCTGGGATGTTGTAGTGCACGCGGCTGAATCTCTGGATGAACTTGCGCAAGGATTCCCCCTCCTTTTGGACGAGTAGGTGAAGGTCGCTCGCTTGGCCATGGGGTTTGTGGCCGCCCGTAAAGGCGCCAACAAACTGGTGGCACAAGTCTGTCCAGGAGGTTATGGAGTTATCCGGCAAGTGCATGAGCCAGGATCTGACGTTGGATTTGAGTACCAGCGGGAAGTAGTTGGCAAGGATCTTGTCGTCTCGCCCTCCAGCAGCCTGCACCGCAATGGTGTAGATGCTGAGGAACTCCGACGGATGCGACTTGCCGCCGTACTTCTCTGGTACGTCTGGCTTGAAGTTCTTCGTGCTGGGCCACTGGACTTGCCGCAGCTCATGGGTGAACGCAGGGCAGCCAACCACGTATGGCAGGTCGCCTGGTCCCCCCGGCGCATGCATGTTGACAGAGGGTCAGTGCGCTGGTCTGATTGACGCCGCGCTTCTCTCCAACGCTCGATGCGCGTACGAGCGTCCTCTTGCTCTCGTTCGTGAAGAACGTGACGTTGATCGCGACGAGTTCGCGGATTTGACGACGCGGTGGAGTCGTTGTCGCGATGGCTCCGGCGAGTCGGCGATCTTGGCCTTTGGGGCGGAGAATGCACGGTGGTCGCGCCCCCACCGGTCTTGGCGCCATCGGTTCTCGCCTGGCCGACCTGCCGTGGCTACGATGCATTGTGCTGCCGCGGGGTGTCGCCGTTAGCGAAGCCGATGAGACTCTGTATCATGGCCCTCCAGTCGTCGAGCTTGTCCGCCGTTGGAGGGTAGTCTAGGAGCAGTTGAGCTCGTGCTAGAGCTTCTGCTGGGGTGGCGGGCAGCGGTGGCGAGCGGCGCGTGGAGCGGGATGTGCTCGAACTTCTAACTACGTTAGAAGGAGCAACACCCGGACCAAGCAGTCGCGCCATGCTCGCGCCAGCACGTTGGTGTGTATGCTGGCCTTGAGCACCCTAGGATCCGCCAGCTCGATCTGGGTCCAGCGAGCGTATGGTACCGTGAGTGCCAAGACGCTACTGGTCCCGTGCCTCCTGAGAGGGGCGCGGTGCATGTTCGGATGCCGTGGCACCATGAGCTGGTTCGGCGACGCCCGTTCCGCCTCCGGTGCCGTCCCCACCACCCGTTTGCTCCAGGGGCGGTGGGTTCGACGCGGACGGACCAGCCACCTCCGGAGCCTTCTTCTTCGGTGGCATGTCGATGAAGATGATGGAGATCTAGCCTGTGCAGACGCCGGGTCAGGTTCGCACAACTTCGACGCCCCCTACCTGGCGCGCCAAAGATGTCGGGGGAAATGTGCCTCCACGAACACCTATGGGGACCGAGCCCCTTTCTGGTTCGGCGGGGGGCGGAGGTCGCGCGAAGAGCGGATCGAGGCGATGCACACAAGGGGATTTACCCAGCTTCGGGCCGCACGGATGCGTAAAACCCTACTGCTGCTTTGTGGTTTGTATTGTGTTCTTGGGAGCGCTGAGTGCTACAGTACACTCAGGCAACTAATCAGACCGAGCGTGGGTGGTCTGCTTCCTCCCTCCCTCACGTTGCACATGGGGCCTCCTTTTATATGCGCAAGGGGTTACCCACAGGTGGCAACGTAGGCGGGGGTAAAACTGGAAAACGCTGTGTTGGGTACAGCTGTTTGCACAGTGCTATCTATACCTAACTCTGACGGCAGGGGACAAGGGCATTAAATGCCCGTCTAGGTCGCCCAAACAGTGCAGGAAAGGGGCCGTCAGGGGCGCCACCGTTTGCCACGACGGCCACCCTGTCAGCGTCGCTTTGCCACCGCATGCCCCTGGCTGCGCAGCCTCTCGCCACGTACGCCTGGAACGGCCCAGAGCGACGCGTGGGTGGATGAGCTGGAAAGCATGCGCGGGGTGGTGACTTGTCGCGGCAAGCGCCTTGCCGCGGTCGATGCCTTGTCGCGCCCGGGAGCTTGTTGCTCACCTGCCCGTGCACAAGTTCGGGGTACTAAGGTACCCCTACTTTAGTACACCGACATAATCTTGAAAATATCTACCGCCTGGAAGGTTTTAATGTTTGATATCACACGACTAGTATGTGCGGACCGTGTGTGATGTCTGTTACTCCTGCTCTGCTTCAGTCCCTTGATTCAAATTTTCAGTAGCCCCTAAATTTTACTCCCGCCTCTGCATTCCTCGCAATCTCAAAAAATATCTGCTCGCCCTTGATCCAAATTTTCAGTAGCCCCGCCTTGTTACTCCCGCCTAGTAAAATTTTCAGTTGCCGCAGTATTTCCTCAAAGACCACCTTGCCACCTATCCACACACACCACACACTCCCCAAAACCTTCGCTCACACCGACATGCACCACCCCCGAAACCATTGGTAGGTCGCCGCCATCGCCGCCGCCTCCATCCTCAAGCTCTGCATGTGTGCCGGGGAGCTCGAGGAGCCAATGGCCAAAAAGAGGTTTATGCGGCCTTTTCGCCCGACGCCGGTGAGGTGGCCACCGAGGTGGCCCAGTCGTCCTCCGCGAGCTCGATACACCGTTGTTGGTCCCTCGATCCGCCTGCCGCCGCGCCCCTACACCGGTTCGAGGACTTCCCCGTCCTCCCTCAAACCCGGCAGCCGACGAGGTCCTACCTCGGGGTTCGGCAGCAGCGGTGGGGGACGTGGGTCACCGAGATTACAGATCGGGAGACCCACACCCGCCGATGGCTCGGTAGCTTCCACACGACCGAGCTTGCAGCCATGGAGTACGACCGCTGGCAGGTTCGCTACCATGGTGCGACGGCTAGGCTCAATTTCCCCTTCGGCACACATCTGGTCGACCTCGTTTCGCCGGAGCCAGGGGTGGTGAGCTCGGCTATGGCGCGGGAGGACCGCGAGGCGTGGGAGCACCTCGAGGCTGAGGCCGCCAACGAGGCCTACATGCAAGAGCTCCGCCGGCAGCACCCGGAGCTCGTGGAGGTGGAGCGAGCGATCTTTGCCGGTGCGATGGGCGGCGAGGTTATCGCGCTCTCCTCCGATGACGAGCTCGAAGGCGGCGAGGACGTCAGCGTAGAGGGCGGCGAGGTTATCGTACTCTCCTCCGATGACGAGGTCGAAGGCGGCAAGGAAAGCGGCATAGAGGGCGTCGTGGTGGGCTCCGACGATGAGGAGATCGATGTCGAAGAGTGGAGGAGTGCCTTCCCCAACGAACCCGACGACGGCACCGGCCCGGACCTGGCTCGCAGCACACCGTACATGACGAGGAAGGATTGGCTTGACCTCTACTTCGACCGAAAGTAGTTTAACTTGGTTTAAATTTATGTTTTATGTTCGGTTATGCAAAACTATCTATGTTTATGTTTGAATGCATCCTACTTCCAGTTGAACCTGCTTTGAACTTGATCAAATTGAAGTTTACAACGCTATGTTTAGGGGATCGACTAGAAAAGGCCAAAAATTGCTAGAGTATATATATATCCACTAAGGGTTTTAGTCCTTTAACTTTTAAAGGATCGATAGAGATGGCATTATGACTTGTTTATTTCAGTTCTTCACAATGTGATGCTCTATATGTGCAACTATTTGCCGTGCAGTTCAATTTCATCAATAATAGTTCCAACAATACCACTATGAATTACGATATTTGGTTGCTATTAAGGATATTGTAGTTAACATGCCTTTTCAATTTTTTAACAATAACTAGTGTACTTTAGACCTGCACAATACCAGTTTGAAGACTATTTGCTTGTTTTTAAATGTTATGCCTGATGCAGTTAACACACCTTTCCACTTCTTGTTTTTCTTAACTAGCATGCTTAAGCCTGCACACTGAAGCTACATAGCAACATGCATTGTACTGAATGACTAAATATGCAATCCTAGGCTACATAGCAACAAGGAAGAGTGTTACCTTAATGTTCTGATGATGTCTAGATATACATGTAATAAAATCTTATATAATGGGATGGAGGGAGTGTTGTACTACATCATTTTGCAATTTTTGTTTAGCTTCTAATATTAACTTGGTGCTTTTAGGTACATATGTCATTTCCAAAGATCCACACTTCGACCCTTTCTGCGTATGGGGCAATGAGATATTCATGAACCGGCATCAAGTGAGCAAACTGATAAAGAGTGTTATTAAAATGTGTCAAAAGATGTCAATCGAACTATTTGTTTACACTTTATGCAAGACAACAGTGAATTGCAGGATGGTAAGTAAGAACCATGTAGCCATCTTTTTACTACCTGTAATGAGTTGTGTTAGATGACAATGTCTGAATCATTTTTCCTTTGCAGTGAATCCTAAAGCAGTTTACTCAAGATTACCTCTCAAACTACATGATTGGCAGCCTGCCATCACAAGGGGTTGGACTAGAGTCGTGCGTGCCTTCTGCATCCAGGAGAGCACAATAGGGCCATTCCGCTTCACCTTGTTCAGCAACCAGAATGTCTGTCACCTATTTCTTTTCCATCTGTAATAGTACAAGTATAGAACCCTGGTTCATCATTCTTTATTTGGTTCTTATGTAATTCTTAAACAAATGTACCTGTGAATCGAATAATGCATTGCTTGTTTCAACCTGATGGATATGAATAAAGCTATAGCCTACTTTCAAGTTTAAATTAGGTACAAGTTTAAATATAGGCAATTAAATTAGGGCGAAATTACGGTGTGCAGGTCATTACGGCGCACACAGTTAATAAAGCACAATGTGTGTGATATACATCATAATCCGACACGGTTCACGGAGAGGAAACATGTGTAACAATGCACACAGTTGTCGTTTGCAAAGTGTGTGTGATGACAGACACTATCACATACGGTGCGGGAAAAGTAAATGTGTGTGATTGTCTACCTATCATGCATGGTTTATAATCATGAACTGTTTGTGATGTGCTAGGCATCTTAAACGTAGAGCCAGTTTGGTACGTGCCTGGAAAACTCCCGTGCCTGGAATCTGCCTGGTTTTAGGTAAAACCACAAAACTCTGACTGCGAAGGCAATGCGAGCACAAACGAGCAGCAAAGATGAAGCGTTTGGGATATTCGAGATATCGGAAACGGTTATGTAGGGACAACTGTATGCATCAAGGCACTCTATCCCTGACGGTTTCCGGGTCGTGTGGGAAGGACCCCCGTATCGCCCACACTCACTTGGCGACGGTTCCAAATGTCGTCGCGCAAAGGGGTGAAAAACCGTTTGTATAGCACCTCGGTGTACCAGTGGAAGAAAAATGGAAATTTGAAAAGGCTAGACAAGTCTAGAAGGCTCAGTACAAGAAGGGGCATTTTCTGAAGAAGAATGTTGTAAACATGTCTCCTAAAGAACTTGTGGCTCTGCAAGAGGAGATCAAAGATCTCAGTGATGAATTTGACAGATACCGTGCAGATTGGCTAGGTGCCAAGGTCAGATTCATCAAACTCTCCAACTCCCTCAAGCTCAACGTTGCAACTCCATCGCAACAAGAAATTCCTCAGGCTGAAGCATCTGCTGAGCCTACTAAAGAAAATGCTAGCACAACTGATGACAATTAGACTGTTGAAGAAACTGAGAGTACCAAGGCTACTGAAGAAATTCCAGATCCTGAAGAAACTGCTAGGGCAACCTCCAATGTTGCGCCTGAAGATCAACCAAGGACAGCTGAAGAATCTGCTGCTGCGCCTGAAGATCAACCAAGGCTAGCTGAAGAATCTGCTGCTGCGCTTGAAGAAACTGAACAAGCCAGGGTAACTGCATCAGTTGTGTCTGAAGAAAATAAACCCACTTTATCTGCTCCTCCTGCAAAGTCATCATAGATGAAGAATATAAACCTTCCTTCTGCATCAGAAGCAAAGAAAACTAAAGCTACAGAGAAGGCAGCTATGAAGAAAAGGAAATCATCAGTGACTGCAGAGTCTTCAGCTCCTAAGAAAGCGAAGACTTTGACGAGATCTTCCACCAACCCTATTGTTGTTGTTCCAATCTCAGTTATGCCATCAAAGGAAATTGTTCCTTTTGGTGAGGAATATTTCATACCATATGACACTGCTGAAGAGAATCCTTCTGCTGCTACTTCAGAGCAGTTGGATGAATAAATTGAAGTGGATGATATCCCGTCAACCCCACTGGTAACATCGCCCATGCCTCAGTTCACATCTGCAGAGGCAGGCGTTGAAGAATTAGATGAAGAAGATGAGGATGTGGACATTGGGTCTACTACACCAGTTCTGAATGATGGTTATTGGGAAATACTTCATCCCAATTCACCATTGACCACTCCTCTGCATCAAATTCCTAAGTCCCCTGTTCAAACTGAAGAAATTCATAAGGGATCTGAAGATCGTCAAACTTCCCTTCTTTCCATACCAGAAGAAGTTCCAGCTACCACAGCTGAAGAAATGGAGACCGAGACTTTTGCTCAAACTGCCGCTGAAATTCCTCAGTCTGTGGCTCCAGAGGTTGTGCGCCAAGAGGCTGTGAAGCCTTCAACTGTTAATCTTCAGCCCAAGCCACAAAATCCTCATACAAAGAAGCAGAAATTCAAGGTTGATGATTTCTTTGCTGAGCATCATTTCTTCATGGACTTCAACCCCTATGACTTAGCAAGACTTTGCCGCAAGTGGTTCTGGATAGCCAGTCAAATGAACTTCTATTCTTCACTCCTATTTGATGAGGACAAGGTATTTGAGCACCATCAAATTTCTCATGTGGATATGGAGTCTCTTCCTTGCTTCCATCATGTCCTGAGTGTTCTTGATGACGCCTGACTGTTAAACTTCTGCACTGACATCTGTGACTGGAATGAAGAACTCATTCTTCGGTTCTATGCTACACTGCACCTCACTAGCAATGTGGAAGATGTGAATTCATGGGTGCTCGACTGGATGACTGAAAATAATCATTAGAAAGCATCGGCCTCTGAATTGCTTCACGCCGTCCCAGTCAGTCCTCCTGCAGAAGGTGCAAGGCTCATATATGAGGAACCTGAACTTTCAAATCATCTGATGCAAGTGTTGATGAAGGCTTTGAAGGCTGGCCAAGCTCTAAGGACCACATTTCTCAAAAATGAATTGCTCTATGTGCCCAGGACAGTGTATCGCATTTTGACCAAAACCCTCAGTCCAATCAAGGGCCACAACTCTAATGAAGAAGAGGTTGTTGGCATCATGAAGAATCTGCTATTCAACATTATCCAAGGCATTCCTATCAACTACCATGATTTCTTCATGAGAACTTTGGCCAATGCTGCTCTATAACCATTTGAGTTGAAGCCTTATGCTCCTTGGATCATGAAATTCATCAGATCAAGTTCTTCAATTCATTAGAAGGCTGATTATCAAAATCATCTAGCTATTTGCCTCCTATGAAGTCCTCAAGAGGACTATTTCCTCAGCTGATGCGAAGGGCAAGGTTGTTGTCATTGATGAAGGCACTCGTCCATTGGATGGTCAGTTTCGCAAAGCTGCATCTTCTTCCACCAATGATGACTCTGCAACACAAGAATCTGTTGCAAAAGCTTCAAAGCGAAATCCTCAAGCCACTGCTCCGTGAGTGATGACTGATAGTGAGCTTCTCTTAAGTCTTCATCAGAAGGTCGATCGCAATCACAAGTGGGTCAAGCATCAATTTGGCTCAATTCTTCAGAATATGACTATTACTCAAAACACTGTGAAGAAGAATCAGTACTACTTTCATGAAGTCTTTGATCGCACTTGGGCCATATTGTCTCACCTCTACGGTGATGAAGATATCAAGCAGATGGGTTTCCAACAGGACTTTGATTGGTCTCGGCCACCTTCGAAGAAATTCAAGAAGGTCAAAGTTCCTTATCTGGTCGCCAGTTCATATTATTCATTGCGCGAGACAGATGAAGCTGAAGATTTGAATGACACTGCGGCAGGCCCTACTTCAAAGGACGACCCCAACAATGCTGGCACTCCTCCATCGACATCATGATGCTATTCTTCAGGGGCGTTAGTCTTCATTTTTCGTCCCTTTTGGTCATTTGATGACAAAGGGGGAGAAATTTGAGTTAGTCTTCAAGCGGGTCTCTTATTTTGGCGTTTTTTCGTTAAGTTACAACCCTTGCTCTTCTGAGGTGTTTGCTCTGATGAGTTGTAAACTTAAGTCCTATGGTGCTCTGACTCTTTTGAACTACTTTCTGCATGCTTATTTCCTCATGTACCTTAATGCACGCATGCTGAATTCGTCAGAGTCCATATTTCATCATGCATTTCAAATTCTTCATATCATATGTTAAATGCGTGTATGAATTACAAGATATAGGAGGAGATCTCCATGATTTTACTCTACAATGTACATTTGCTATTCAAAGCAAATTCCTCAAATATTCACATCTTCAGGGGGGTTCTTCTATATATATCTTGCAATCAAATTCCTCAATATTACTATTTACACTTCATATGTTTATCCCCGTCGAAAACTTAACCTATTTGTCAACAATCACCAAAAAGGGGGAGATTGTAAGTGCATCTAGTGCCCCTTAGTGATTTTGGTGTATTGAAGACTTATAGGTTAAGGGACTAATGTGCTTGTGAGTGTACACATGTTCTATAAGCCTATGAGGAGTTTGATATTTACGATGAAAGTCGACCCCTAAAAATGAATGTCTTCATTTGAAGACTTTGGTTTTCTTGAAGACTTTGAAATTGAGGAAATTCGTGTGACCTTGAAGACTTTGATATTGATGCGAGGATTATCAAGCATAAAGATTTTTATTTTCATAGTTTCATTTTCTCTTCTTGAGTCATAGGAAACACCGTACTATTAAAGGGGGTCAAGCTAAAACTAAGGAAAAGTTTCCAAGTGATGCTCATCTCAAATCCTACACCTACCCAATCCTTTCGAGTGAAGCCATTGGAAATCTCATACAGTTCAGTCAATTTCTTCAGTGATAGAGATGAAAATCTTCTGGTCTCTGAGGAATTTGTTCTGACTGAGGAGTTAGGAATTCGCCAGTGCGGATTGCCTACAAGTGAGGAACATGATAGCCCTGAGGAATTTGAGAGCTCGAATTTCCGACCGTTGTTGTGCTATGCGACAGTTGTCCTAAAATATCTTATCCACCTAATGGTCATATCATTGAAGGGCATTTATGTCTTATCATGTCGGGCTGCTCCCTAGGCTATAAATAGCCGCCCCCTACAACCACTAGTTGGTTGGCTGCTCCGAGAGAAACTGACACTGTCATTAAGAGCATCCCATCCTCCGAGGACTTTGAGTGAAAATCATCGGTGAGGAAAAACCCAAACCCAAACACCTACAAACCCAAAGTGATTGAGCATCACTGAATAGATTGTTCTTGTGTGGAACCAATGCTTGTTACCTTTGAGGACTGTGCATCCTCCGAACGGTTAGGCGTCATGGTCCAGAGCATCCAAGAGGAATTGTGCATTGCCGAGTGACCGAGTCTATGAAGGTTTTGAAGTCACCTAAAGACTTACCATGAGTGATTGGGCGAGGTCTGTGTGATCTTAGCTCAAGGAGAATACAGTGAAGACCGTGTGTCCGGGACTGTGTGTCATCATGATTAAATACCCAGCCGCACCAACCAGACGTACAACCGTCACAGCAGTTGGAACTGGTCTACCAAATCATCGTCTTGACCAAGCTAATGGTTCTATTTACTCTACCCTTTCATTTCCTCATTCATGTGTTGATGTAATTGATTGTTACTGTTTGAAGACTTTGACTGAAGACTTTCTCAATTTCCTCAATCCTAATTCTTCAGCCACTTTGCCTTCAGCCTGCTTATCCTGTTTTCATGCTACTTGTACTCTGTGTATGTTTCATTTCATCATGATGACTATGCTACTACTTTGCTATGCTTACACCCGAGTACTTATTCCGTTGCTTGTAGTTCGTGACTTAGGAAATTCCTCAAGTTGAATTTCCTCAGTGATGAATTTGTAAAAATCGCCTATTCACCCCCTCTAGTCGATATAATGTACTTTCAGTTGGGACAGATGTCATCCAGCGAATGGGACGTGCCAATGATACGTCGACACGTGGCTCGGCCCAACAGTGGCCCATTCATGTCAAAAGGCCGGCCCGTTTGACCTGGTCAAAAGGTAACGGCCCGGCCCACTTAAAGCCTATTAACAGCCTATTAGCATATAGCCCATTTACAACCCGCCAACTCACGGCCCATTATGGCCTATCTGAATTATGCCCTATAGCGGCATCTGGGCCGTCCAATATGATTTCAGCCCATTGTAACTTCCGGCCCATGTATGGCCCATGACGTCTTTCGGCCCATATGAGGCCCTTTGTAACTCTTGGTCCATTAACGACCCGTGGTGAAACTGGCCCGTAATGAATAGTATATCGCTTTATACCCATTAACGGCCCATTATTCCATTGGGCCGTTTCCAGCCCATGTTATCTTTGAGCCTTCTAAGGGCCCATTCATTCTTGGGCTGATTTGCAACATTCGATTACTTATGGTCCACTACTGGCGTGTTTCGGTTGTGGGCCAAATTCATCCCATGGTTAAAGTCGGCCCATTAATCCATTGGGCCATTTTCATAGCGTCGTCAAATACGGCCCATTAACGACCCGTTATGCCTGTCGCTAGAATCAAGCCCGTTATACTCACCGGCCTATTAACTTCCCGTTATAGTCGGCCCATGAATGGACGATTCCCACTCTAGTCCATTTACAACCCATAATGTGGTCCGTTATTGGCCCATGTTTGGCTAATCGATCATACGGCCCGTAGAAGGCCAATTGATTCGATGGCCCGTAGAAGGCCCGTATGTAGCCCATGATTATTGTGGCCTAGTTTTAAAAAATTAGGTTATTGCGGCCACTAGCAAACTGCGGAAAAAGAACTGCACAGACTACAAGCAAACAAATAAACAAGACAACAAGGAAATAAATAAGAAAGCAATTTACGCTGGGCTATTACGGCTATTACACATATTACAACCACTCGGCATCAAAGTTCGCCACCAGTGTAAATATGGGGAAAAAACCAGCATATTACATACACTAGTTGTCAAAGTTGGCGACTAGTGCAAATAAATGTGATACGTCTCCGTCGTATCTACTTTTCCTAACGTTTTTCCTCTTGTTTTGGACTCTAATTTGCATGATTCAAATGAAACTAACCCAGACTGACGTTTTCTTCAGCAGATCTACTACGGTGTTGTTTTTGTGCAGAAATAAAAATTCTCGGATTGGAACAAAACTTTGCGAGGATTTTTTTATACAATAAAAGAGAATTACTGGAGCCAAGAACCACCGGAGAGGGGAACCTTGGTGGGCACAACCCACCAGGGCACGCCCCCTCCTGGCACGCCCAAGTGGGTTGTCACCACCTGGTGGCTCCGCAGGCCTCAACCCTGATACTATAAAATCACATTTTTGGAGAAAATATCAGAGAGAAAGAATTATCGCGTTTCACAAGATGGAGCCGCCGCCACCTCATGTTCTTCATTGGGAGGCCAGATCTGGAGTTTGTTTGGGGCTCCGGAGAGGGGGATCTTCGATCCTCGTCATCACCAACCCTTCTCCATCGCCAATTCCATGATTCTCCCCACCATGAGTGAGTAATTCCATCGTAGGCTCGCTGGTCGGTGAGTAGTTGGATGAGATTCATCATGTAATTGAGTTAGTTTTGTTAGGGCTTGATCCCTAGTATCCGTTATGTTCTGAGATTGATGTTGCTATGACTTTGCCATGCTTAATGCTTGTCACTTTGGGCCCGGGTGCCATGATTTCAGATCTGAACCATTTATGTTATCACCATTATATCTATGTTCTAGATCCGATGTTCCAAGTTATAGTCACCTATTACGTGTTATGATCTGGAAACCCCGGAGTGACAGAAGTCACGATACTTTCCGATGATGACCGTAGTTTGAGGAGTTCATGTATTCTCTATGTGTTAATGCTTTGTTCCGGATCTCTATTAAAAGGAGGCCTTAATATCCCTTAGTTTCCACCAGGACCCCGCTACCACGGGAGGGTAGGACAAAAGATGTCATGCAAGTTCTTTCCATAAGCACGTATGACTATTTACAGAATACATGCCTACATTATATTTATGAACTGGAGCTAGTGCTGTATTGCCCTAGGTTATGTCTGTTATATGATTAATATCATCCAACAAATTCACCTATCCAATGCCTATGAATTTCTCTTATAGTGTTCCTGCTAAGTTACTACTGCTATTGTTACTGCTACACTTGCTACAGAATCATTGCTATCACTGTTACTGTTACTATTGTTGTTGCTACTACTATCAAAACTATCATACTACTTTGCTACTGATCACTTTGCTGCAGATAATTAATATCTAGGTGTGGTTGAATTGAGAACTCAACTTCTAATACTTGCAAATATTCTTTGGCTCCCCTTGTGCCAAATCAATAAATTTGGGTTGAATACTCTACCCTCGAAAAACGTTGCGATCCCTTATACTTGTGGGTTATCAAGATCTTTTTCTGGGGCTGTTGCCGGGGAGCATAGCTCTGTCTGTTGAGTCACTTGGGATTATTATGAAATTATCACTATGAAGAATCTGAAGGATGCTAAGACTAAGATTTTTCCCTCCAAGACGAGGGGAGCTAAGGAACTGCCATCTAGCTCTACACTTGATTCACCTTCTGTTATAAGTAGACTTGCAACACCACCACATGCTATTAATCCTGATATGTCGCAAGTTATTGATGATGCTACTTCTGCTATGAATGATACTCATGATCATGCTAAGTCAATTTCTTGATAAACAACTTGCTAGAACTAAAGCTTATGAGAATGCTGAAACTGGTGAAATTATTGAAACTGATGAAGAGCTTGAAACTAAAAATCTTGAAACACCTATTAGATCTAGTTCTACTAGATATGAATTGCCTAAGATACCGAAAGGTTACGTTATGGATGAGGAGATAACAAGAGACTTTCTTGCTTGCAATGATTGGGAGGATCTTAAGAAACTATTATGCAAACTAAAAGAAAAATCTTTCAATGCTAGAATGAAATGTGATCCTAGGTTTGCTACTTCACCTATCTTTGCAGATGATAATGATTATGAATTCTTTGTCGACCTAGAGTTAATTACTTTGGTTGGAACTGATCCTTTCCATGGTTATGAAACTAAAACTGTTGTGGCACACCTTACCAAGTTGAATGACATAGCCGCCCTATTTGCTCATGATGAGAAAATTCCTTATTATTACATTCTCAAATTATTTCTGTTTTCATTAAAGGGTGATGCTAAGACTTGGTATAATACTCTTGCTCCTGGTTGTGTGCGTAGTCCCCAGGATATGATTTACTACTTCTCTGAAAGATATTGTCCTGCTCATAAGAAACAAGTTGCCTTACAGGAAATATTTAATACACTAGATGCATGTTGGATAGCGGTCGATGTGTGGAGTAATAGTACTAGATGTAGGCAGGAGTCGGTCTACTAATCTTGGACGTGATGCCTATATAATGATCATTGAATGGATATCGTCATAATTATTTGAAGTTCTATCAATTTCCCAACAGTAATTTGTTTACCCGCCGTATGATATTTTTCTCGAGAGAAGCCACTAGTGAAATCTACGGCCCCGGGTCTCTTTCTTTATCATATTTACCTTCGAGATCTATTTTTACTTGCTTTTATTTTCAGATCTATTAATCCAAAAACCCAAAAATACCTTGCTGCAATTTATTGTTATTTATTTTATCTCGCGTTCCCGTGAGATCTATTTATCCAATCTACTACAATTTTATCTATCTTTTTACCCAGGAAGGATTGACAACCCCTCTTTGAGGAAATACTGACGTTTACATAGTGTTGCATGGTTCTCCTAGTAGTTCGATAACCATGATCTCATCACGGAGGGAAATACCTACCATAGCTGTGATGCATCATCCCTTCCTCTTTGGGGAAATACTGACGTATTTCAAGCCGCATCAAAAGGAATTTCTGGCGCCGTTGTCGGGGAGACATCATCAACATCTACCAGGTTCCTAATCACAAATCTCATCTCCTTGCAATTTACATTATTTGCCATTTGCCTCTCGTTTTCATCTCCCCCACTTCACAAAAATTTGCCATTTTATTCGCCCTCTTTTCTGTTCGCCATTTTCTTGTCAGATTTGTTTTGGGTGCAATCTTGTTGTGTAGTCACGATGACTCAAGAGAACACCAAGTTGTGTGATTTCTCCAATACCAACAACAATGATTTTTTTTGGCACTCCGATTGCTCCTCCCGCCACTAGTGCAGAGTCTTGTGATATTAATACCACTTTGTTGAATCTTGTTATGGAAGATCAACTTTCCAGTACTCCTAGTGAGGATCTCGCATCCCATCTTAACACATTCGTGGAATTACGCAATATGAAAAAGAAAAAATATGTGGACAATGATATTGTGAAGTTGACATTATTCCCGTTTTCTTTGCGAGATCGTGCAAAAATTTGGTTTTCTTCTTTGCCTCACAATAGTATCGATTCTTGGGATAAGTGCAAAGATGCTTTTATTACTAAGTATTTTCCGCCCGTGAAAATTATTTCCCTTAAGACATAAATCATGAATTTTAAGCAACTTGAGCATGAACATATTGCGCAATCTTTGGAAATAATGAAATTGATGCTAAGAAATTGTCCTACTCATGGTTTAAATCTTTGGATGATCATACAAATTTTTTATGCGGCGTTGAATTTTGTTTCGAGAAATCTTTTAGATTCCGCTGCGGGTGGTAATTTTGTGGAAATTACTTTGGGTGAAGCGACTAAATTGCTTGATAATATTAGGGCAAATTATTGACAATGGCATACCGAAAGAGCTCCTACTAGTAAAAAAGTTAATTCGGTAGAAGAAATAAATTCTTTGAGTGAAAAAGTTGATGCTCCTATGAAGTTGGTTTCTAATAAAAATGCTCCTATTGATCTTAATGATGTGCCTTTGTCTAATTTGATTGAGAAAAATAGTGATTCCATATATGTGAATTTTGTTTCGCGAAACAATTTTAATAACAATGCTTATACAGGTAATTATAATCCTAGACCTTTTCCGGCAAATTCCTCTAATAATTATGACAATTCCTATGGTAATCCTTCTTATAATAATAATAATAATAATAATAATAATAATAATAATAATAATAATAATAATAATAATAATAATAATAATAATAATAATAATAATAATAATAGGAATACATATGATCTTGAAAATAATATTAAAGCATTTATTAATGCTCAATTTCTTTTAATATTACGATAGAAGAAAAGTTGAGTAAGATTGATGATATGTCTAGAAGCATTGATAGAATTTCTCATGATGTAGAAAATCTCATGATGAAAATTTTTGTGCCTAAGATTGAGGAACCAATTAAAGCTTTATATGTTTCTATGGATGAAAATAAGAAAAGAACCGCTATGCTTAGAGCAAAAAGAGAATTTTTAGAAAAAGCGTTTTCTAGCGATTGCTTTCACAAAAATGATGGAGATCTTAAAATGATTGATGTTTCTTATATTGATTCCTTGTTTAGTAAAATTAAAATTGATGAAAAGGGACTGAAGAAGAGTCGACTTTAGTTAGAAGGCGTCCCGATAATTTGGAGGGTGAAAATCTTGTTGAGAAAATTGATAAAAGTGGGTTTGTAGAGGTCAAAACTTTAACTAGTGATGTGCCCACTCTTTTGGATTACAAAGACTTTAATTATGATAATTGCTCTTTGATTGATTGTATTTATTTGTTGCAATCCATGATAAATTCACCCCTTGCTTATGAAAAAAATAAAGCTTTTACTAAACATATTGTTGATGCTATGATGAAAGCTTTGGAAGAAAACTTGGAATTAGAGATTTCAATTCCTAGAAAATTACATGATGAATGGGAACCTACTATCAAAGTCAAGATAAAAAATTGTGAGTCTTTTGCTTTATGTGACTTGGGTGCTATTGTTTCTACAATTCTGAAATCTTTATGTGATGTGCTTGGTCTTACCGATATCGAAGAATATTCTTTAAATTTGCACTTGGCGGATTCTACTGTTAAAAAGTCTTTGGGAAGAATTAATGATGTTCTTATTCTTGAAAATAGGAATTATGTGCCCATAGATTTAATTGTTCTTGATATTGATTGCAATCAATCTTGTCCAATTATTCTTGGTAGACCGTTCTTACGTACTATTGGTTTCGTGATTGATATGAAAGAAGAAAATATTAAATTTCAATTTCCACTAAGGAAGGGTATGGAACACTTCCCTAGAACAAGAATTAAGCCACCATATGAATCAATCATGAGGGCATCTTATGGATCTAGAAATAAATATGACAACACTTAGATCTTTGCATTATGCCTAGCTAGGGGCATAAAACGATAGCGCTTGTTGGGAGGCAACCCAATGAATAAAGTATATTTTTGCCTTTTTCTTTTTGTTCTTGAGTGTTTGCACAATTATGCTACTGTTATGATTGTGTTTTTTATGTTTTAATTAGTGTTTGTGCCAAGTAAAGCCTTTGGGATCATGTTGGGTGATAGTTGATTTGATCTTGTTGAAAAACAGAAACTTTTGCGTCCAGTAAAACAATTTTTGAAATTCACAAAAGAATGATAAAATTCTGAATATTTTACACAAGATTTATACACAAATTTCCCACGTTGTCCTAATTTTTCAGAATTTTTGGACTTACAGAAGTACTCGAAGTTTTCAGATTGCTACAAACTGTTATGTTTTTGACAGATTCTATTTTCTTTGCGTTGTGTGCTTATTTTGATGAGTCTATGGTTTGTATTGGAGGGTATTAGCTATAGTAAAGTTGGAATAAATTAAATATAATTCAAAAATAAAATATGAATGGGTTTGCAGCAGTACTTAGAGTAGTGATTTGCTTTGTTATACTAACGGATCTCGCAAAGGTTTTGTTGAGTATTGTGTGATTGAAGTTTTCAAGTTTTGGGTGAGATCATGATGGATGAAGGAATAAGGAGTAAGAAGGGCCTAAGCTTGGGGATGCCCATGGAATCCCAAGCTATTATCTAAAAGAGAACCAAACAACTAAGCTTAGGGATGCCCGAGTGGCATCCCCTCTTTCTTCTAACGACCATCAGTATTTTACTTGGAGCTATATTTTTATTCGTCACATATCATGAGTTTTGCTTGGAGCATCTTGTATGATATGAGTCTTTTCTTGTTTTTCTTTTTATTTTAAGTCAAGTATCTTGCTGGACACACCTATTTGAGAGAGCCAAAATTATGCTATGATTTGTTAGAATTGCTCTCCATGCTTCACTTAAATCTTTATGAGCTATGGAATCGCTCTAGTGCTTCACTTATATCTTTTTTAGCACAGTGTGCTTTAGTATTTTTCAAGAAATACTCTCATGCTTCACTTAGATTTATTTGAGAGTTAGTAAATTTTTAAAAATTCTCTCATGCTTCACTTAAATTATTTTGAGAGAAGAAATTTTTTATGTTCATGTTCTTCACTTAGATTTGTTTGAGCTATCAAAAGCAACATATGAAATTAGTCCCAATGTGATAGATATTCAAGAGAGATATAATAAAAACTTTCATGAAGATCATTCTTTTTCGCTTTGATCTCTAGCACCTCTACACATCCCTACTTCCCTCTACGAAGGGCCTTTCTATTTTACTTTATGCAATTTTTAGTTTTTATTTGAGTCCCCATCTTCTCTTATAAAGCACCAACTAAGGGGCACTATGATCGTACTTGAGCATTGGGTGTAGCTAATATGCGAGTGTGTTTCATGAATGGATCAATGATTGAGCATAATGGGCTAGGGATAACTTGCTTTAGTGTTGATATTTTGAAGGACATGGTTCCTTGTTGATATGCTTGAGTATTGAAATCTTCATGTCAAAACTAGACTATAGCTTTGAATCATATAAAAGCCCAAATGTCCATGCTACAAAGAAAAGAATATGTGATGAACATGTTAGGCAGCATTCCACATAAAAAATTCTGTTTTTATCATTTACCTACTTGCGGACGAGTAGGAATTAAGCTTGGGGATGCTGATACGTCTCCAACATATCTATAATTTTTGCTTGTCTCATGCTGTTATATTATCATTCTTGGATGTTTTACAATCATTTTATAGCAACTTTATATCATTTTTTGGGACTAACCTATTGACATAGTGCCCAGTGCCAGTTGTTGTTTTTTGCTTGTTTTTTACTTCGGAGAAAATCAATACCAAATGGAGTCCAAACGCAGCGAAACTTTTTGGAGAATTTTTCTGGGCCAGAAGACACAAGATGGGCCAAAGAAGTACCAGAGGGGTGCCCTGAGGGGAGCACAACCCACCTGGGCGTGGTGGGTTGTTCCCACCTCAGTGGCCTCCCGCACCGCCTCTTTGCTCCATAAATACCCCAATATCCCAAAAACCCTAGGGGAGTCGACGAAACACAATTCCAGCCGCCGCAAGTTCCAGAAACCATAGATCCAATCTAGACACCATCACAGAGGGGTTCATCATCCTCATTGGTGCCTCTCCGATGATGCATGAGTAGTTCATTGTAGACCTATGGGTACGTAGTCAATAGCTAGATAGCTTCCCCTCTCTCTCTTTTGATTCTCATATGGTCTCTTGGAGATCTATTTGATGTAACTCTTTTTGCGGTGTGTTTGTTGGGATCCGATGAACTTTGAGTTTATGATCAGCTATATGTTTTTATCCATGATTGTTATTTAAGTTTCTTTGATCTCTTATATGCATGATTGCTTATAGCCTCGTATTTCTTCTTCGAATCTTTGGTTTAGTTAGGCCAAGTAGATCAATTTCTCTTGCCATGGGAAGATGTGCTTTGTGATGGGTTCGATCTTACGGTGCTCAGTCCCAGTGACAGAAGGGGAAATGACACATATGTATCATTGCTATTAATGATAACAAGATGGGGTCTATTCCTACATGAATAGATTTTGTCTACATCATGTCATCGTTCTTATTGCATTACCCCGTTTCTCCATGAACTTAATACACTAGATGCATGGAGTAATAGTAGTAGATGCAGGCAGGAGTCGGTCTACTAATCTTGGACGTGATGCCTATATAATGATCATTGTCTGGATATCGTCATAATTATTTGAAGTTCTATCAATTACCCAACAGTAATTTGTTTACCCACCGTATGCTACTTTTCTCGAGAGAAGCCACTAGTGAAATCTACGGCCCCCGGGTCTCTTCTTTATCATATTTGCCTTCGAGATCTATTTTTATTTGCTTTTATTTTTAGATCTATTAATCCAAAAACCAAGCAAAACAAGTCCAGAACTGAAACCAATTCACAAGAGCTCAAGAAACAATATCCTGGGTATCCACCATGCCGGTAAGACGCTTAGCAAGCTTATTAGCTTTATCTAGTTTGGCGCTTAAATCCTCCAGCGCTTGTTGTTGCACCATAAAGTATGCATCTGAATTCTGCAGGGACTTTCTCAGTCCTTCGGCTTCCTATTGCAACACATCTGATCAATGTCTTTCAACTTGAAGTTGAGACTCAAGAGGCCGAACTGATTCAGGCAGCAAGTTCAAAGAGCTTGTGCCAACAGTAGTGGCCAGTAACTCGAACACTACATCAATATAGGACTTTGGACTTGTCTCACTATCTTCATGATAGTTTTTATCAGCTTTCTTGGAGACCAACAGGGATGTATCACTATCTTGAACCTTATCTGCATTACTTCATTTACCATTGCATAACGGGGGTACTCTTCTCCAATATTTTGTCCGCATTCTAAAAGAGAAATAGGCAGACACATCACAGGTTTACCATGTTGTATATGAAACTCATTTTGGTAAACCAATTCAGTAGTAAGGTGGACAAGATAACATCATGAAACAAACATATATCTATGTAGTATGGTCATTCTATGGTCTATATCATTCTAGTTCATGTTGCCAAATCAAGATAGAGACAGTTCAAATCATACATATTTAAGACAAAGCAGCAAAGACAGAATATAAGTGTGGGAAACTACACAACACTAACAACACTTGTAATGTGCATGGCATGAGAACATAACTTTGGTTTGGCCTACTAGATTGGTTTTTCTTGCAATGGGAGAGGTGCTTTGTGATGGGTTCAATCTTGCGGTGTCCTCACCAAGTGACAGTAGGGGTAGCGAGGCACGTATTGTATTGTTGCCATTAAGGATACAAAGATGGGATTTATATCATATTGCTTGAGTTTATCCCCCTACATCATGTCATCTTGCTTAAGGCACTACTCTGTTCTTATGAACTTAATACTCTAGATGCTGGCATGAGTCGGTCGATGTGTCGAGTAATAGTAGTAGATGCAGAATCGTTTCGGTGTACTTGTCACGGACGTGATGCCTATATGTCGGGGTGGACGGCGTCCCCCGCGAGCACCTATGGGGCCGGAGCCCCTTTCGTTGTCCGGTGAGGGGGGCGGAGGGAGCACGGAGAGCAGATCGAGGCGAGCACACGGGCGGTTTACCCAGGTTCGGGCCGCGATGGACGCGTAAAACCCTACTCCTGCTTGGTTGTATTGAACTGGGGAGCTCGGGAGCTTGGAGAGCTAGCTACACCGAGCGTATGGCTGTCTGGACTCCGAATCTCCGAACCCCCTCTACGTTGCGCACGGGCCTCCTTTTATAGCGCAAAGGGGTCACCGACAGGTGTCAACGTAAGAGAAAGGGGTAAAAGTGTAAAAGGGGTGGAAGTTGTAACAGTGCGGGAGCAGTGGCGCTACAGTGCGGCATAGTGTTATCATACCTACTTCTGACGGTAGGGGACAAGGGCATTAAATGCCCGTCACGGTCGCCTGGACAGCACCGAGGCGGACCGTTAGGTGCGCCACCGCTCGCCACGGTGGTGGCTGCATGCCACCGCATACCCCTGGCTGCGCGGTGCCCCGCCACGTGCCCTTGGGGGAAACCCTGGAGCGACGCGTGGGCGGGTGAGCTGGAGCGCAGTCCTGAGGTGGCGATTTGCCGCGGCAAGTGGCTTGCCGCGGGGGTCGTCTTCCTGTGCCTGATAGCTTGCCGGCTATCAGGCCTTGCCGGGGCGCATGGCGCGCCGTGGCGGGCTTCTCTTGTGGTGCCTGGGTTCGGCCTTCCCGACATGCTCCTCTTGTCGGGGTCTCGATCTTCTGTCTCGTATACTTTGTTCTTGGATGGTATTACATGGGCTTAGTCGTCCCGGCAAGCTCCTCTTGCCGGGGTCTTGTCTTCTTGTCCCGGCAAGCTCCTCTTGCCGGGGTCTTGTCTTCTTGGCCCGGCAAGCTCCTCTTGCCGGGGGCCTCGTCTTGAATGCTTGGTCTTCTCTTGGCGCTTCCTGGGCGGGCCTCGCCGCAGGGTGCTACAACTGCCCGTGCACAAGTCTGGGGTACTAAGGTACCCCTACTTTAGTACACCGACAGGAGCCCCCGGGCCTGGGCTACACACGGTGCCGAGCGTCGTTGGGCCAGGCCCTAACAGTGCACGGGCACGCGTGGCCTTGGTCGCGCTGCTCCTTAACTCCGAATCCGTCGCACCTTCCCCAGGCGGCGCGCGCTTATCGCGGCGTCGTGGGGGCGGGGCGTCCGTTCCCTCTTTAAGTGGAGGGAGGTGCGGAGGCGCGGCTCGATAAACGAACGGGGGCGAGGCGCGGCTTTCGAGGCGTCCGTTCCCCATAATCACGGGATGGGGAGAGGTCGTTCCACCCGTCGCCTCGGTTCCGCGCGCCCACCACGCGGTCCTCATGCACTCGGAGTCGCGGCGGCGGAGGCAGGGAGTCGGGCCGGCGCGGGTCGATGCAGTGGGTCGGCCCCAGTCGCCTGCCCTTCCTCCGCTTCTATTGGAGGAGCGAGGCGGACGCGTTCCCACTCCGCCCCTTTATAAGGAGCGAAAGGGGGCGACGGAAATCCGCACTCCATCTCCTTCCTCCTTCTGCTTCTGGTTTCCTTCCCCCATCTGCGATGGAGGGGGGGAACCCTGGTTCTTCTTCGGTTGCCGCGAGGGTGTCTGCTAGGCAATGCGCCCCTCCTCCCCTTGCGCCCGCGGCGGCGGAGCCGGTCGTCAGGGGAAGAGGGAGAGGGCGAGGTCGCGGACGAGGTCGTGGACGGGGCCGAGGCGCTCGGGGCGGACGGATCGGTGCGCCGTCCTCGCCTCCGCCAGCGGCTCCGTTCCTTCCCGCGGTCCATCTCGGGGACGACCCCTGTGAGTTCATTATCAGGCTGCGCCGGGCGCCTCGTCGCCGCCTCCGGCTTCCCGCTCCATTCGCGAACGTGTTGGAGGTGGAGCAGCCTGAGACGCTAAACCTGCGCATGAGGGGCTGCGGGATCAGTGGGACGCGAGTCCACGTCGAGTCCCGAGCCCCCGGCGTGGTGTGTCTGGGCCGCGGGTGGAAGACGTTCGCCCGGATCCACAGCTTGACGGAGGGGTTCACCCTCCACTTTAAGCTAGTGGGGGAGGACCTCCTCTCCGTCAAGGCCTTCTGGGGCTTCGGCATCCGGGCCCGGTGCTGCGAAGATAGCTCCTCCGACAGCGAAGGCTCCTCCTCGAGCGAGAGTGACGAGGAGGGGAGCGACAGCGACGACGAGGGGAGCAGCC
The DNA here is from genome assembly GCA_032464435.1 of Aegilops umbellulata. Taxonomy (NCBI): domain Eukaryota; kingdom Viridiplantae; phylum Streptophyta; class Magnoliopsida; order Poales; family Poaceae; genus Aegilops; species Aegilops umbellulata. The sequence continues at coordinate 228,691,022 of CP136055.1, read as the reverse complement.
GCCGGGATGACGGGTCCGACTAGGCGTCGGTCGCAGCTCCGTGTGGCACCGGCGGCCCCATCGTCCGCGCCGGGCTCCGTGAACTCCCCGGGGTCGTCTCCTTGGGCGACTGGCGTAGGGGGGCTGCTGAGGAGGACAGAGGGCGGACGTCGAAGGCCGCGAAGTCGGAGTACGGGCCGACTTCGACAGCTGGCTGACGCTCCGGTGCCTCGTGTTCCAGATGCGCCCCAGACGCCGTCATCACCCTTGCTCTCGGTGACGACCACCGGGGTCTTCTCTTCGGCCCGGCAAGCTCCTCTTGCCGGGGGCTTGATCTCCTCGGGCGGCCGGAGTGGCGAGGCTGGGGAAGAGGAAGAGGCTGGCGGCAAGGCCGCTGCCTCATCTTCCAGCTCTGCCTCCGGCGCCTCCGTCTTCTTCAGCCTCCGGAGACCCCCCGGCGGAGCCCCCGGATCTTCTCTTGGTGCCTTCTGCCACCCGTAGCTCGCCTAGGTGCCCCTTTCGCCCTCTTCGCCTACTTGCCCTACCTCCTGAGGAGAGAGACAAGAAAGGGATTACGGGCACCTTATCTCTTTTCAGCTTGTAAGCCTTCGGGCCTTAGTTGCGTTTAAGCCTTGTAATCCCTTCTTTCATGTTTTTCATTCTCTCTGAACTGTACCTGAGTGGAATGTTTTTAATGAAAAGGGGATGTTTGCCGGATCATTTGTCTCGCGGGTGGAAACCGCGGAAAGGAACGAATCCTTTACATCGTTAAGATAGACAGTCTCTCGCCCGGCAACAGGCCCAGCCGCTCCCCCGCACTGCTCGACCTTTCTCACGCCCTTGGCGGAGGCGGGGAGCAGGCGGGTTCCGGCCCCTCGCTTCCCTCCCCCCCTTGCTGCCGCGGCTGCTATCGAAACGGGCCCCAGGAACGCGCTCTGGGGCTTGCCGCTAAGAGAGCACGGTAGCTTTTCAGGAGGAAAGGAGGCTTTCAAATTCCACAGTCCATAAGAGAATGCATGATGAGGGATGCAAAAACTTATCTGAGGTTGCAGCCCCCGGCGACTCTGGCTCGCCGGGGCATAGGTGTTGGCTCGTCCTTCTCCTCTTCCTTGTCCTTGAGCGGCCCGGCAAGGACATTCAATTCCTGCGAGCCAAAGGGAAAGGACGGGAAAAAGACGCGGACTCGACCTCTAAGTTAGGGGTTAGCGACAGTTAGGAACTGACAACCCTAACCAAGGACGAGACTCTGACTCAGCATGCATGCTAAAATCTAGGGCGCCAGCGCTTCTTTATCTTCGGCCAGGGGCTTCGCCTGGCTTTGTACGAGGGGTTACATGCAACATCGGCAAGGCCTGCACAAACCGGTGGTTGCCGGAGCGGATCACGGCAACCGCGCCTTATGGGCGAAACTTGCGAAGATGCTCTATGTTCCCAGGAGTTGCTCACTGGTAGGCCCTCTTCGGTCTTGAGGCGGACAGCGCCGGGCCTCGCGACTCGTCTCACCCGATAAGGGCCTTCCTGCTTCGGCGTCGACTTGTTATAATTCTTGGCCGACTGAACGTGCCTAAGAACAAGGTCGCCTAACAGGGCAACTTTATCTGATGCCAGGGGCTTCGCCTGGCTTTGTACAAGGGGTTACATGCAGCAGCGGCAAGGCCTGTACAAACCGATGGTTGCCGGAGCGGATCACGGCAACCGCGCCTTATGGGCGAAACTTGCGAAGATGCTCTATGTTCCCAGGAGTTGCTCACTGGTAGGCCCTCTTCGGTCTTGAGGCGGACAGCGCCGGGCCTCGCGACTCGTCTCACCCGATAAGGGCCTTCCTGCTTCGGCGTCGACTTGTTATAATTCTTGGCCGACTGAACGTGCCTAAGAACAAGGTCGCCTAACAGGGCAACTTTATCTGATGCCAGGGGCTTCGCCTGGCTTTGTACAAGGGGTTACATGCAACAGCGGCAAGGCCTGTACAAACCGATGGTTGCCGGAGCGGGTCACGGCAACCGCGCCTTATGGGTGAAACTTGCGAAGATGCTCTATGTTCCAGGAGTTGCTCACTGGTACGCCTTCTTCGGTCTCGAGGCGGACAGCGCCAGGCCTCGTGACTCGTCTCACCCGATAAGGTCCTTCCCACTTTGGCGTCAACTTGTTGGAATCCTTGGCCGACTGAGTGCGCCGAAGAACAAGGTCGCCCTCTTCGAGACTCCTGGCCTTGACCTTGCGGCTATGGTAGCGACGCAAGGCTTGCTGGTATCGAGCAGCTCGTACCGCAGCCTGGAGACGTCCTTCCTCAAGGAGCAGCGCGTCATCTTGGTGCAGCTGCTCTTGCTCGAGCTCGTCATAAGCGAGCACCCGAGGAGATCCGTATACGAGTTCCGTGGGGATAACTGCTTCCGCTCCATAGACTAGAGCAAAGGGTGTCTGTCCGGTGGCTCGACTCGGTGTCGTTCTGATTGACCAAAGAGCCGCCGGCAGCTCCTCAATCCAATTTCTTCCGCACTTGCGCAGCCTGTCGAAGGTCCTGGTCTTGAGTCCGCGCAGCACTTCAGCGTTGGCCCTTTCTGCTTGACCGTTGCTCCTGGGGTGAGCAACCGAAGCGAAACAGACCTTGGCGCCGAGATCCTGGGCGTATTGCATGAAGGCGCGACTTGTGAATTGTGTCCCGTTGTCGGTGATGATTCTGTCGGGGATTCCGAAACGGCAGACGATCGACCGGAAGAACTTGACTGCTGACTGCGCGGTCACCTTCCTCACTGGCTCCACTTCTGGCCACTTCGTGAACTTGTCGATTGCAACGTACAAGTACTCGAAGCCCCCGGCGGCTCGGGGAAAAGGGCCGAGGATATCGAGCCCCCAGACCGAGAAGGGCCAGGATAAAGGGATTGTTTGGAGAGCTTGAGCTGGCTGATGAATCTGTTTTGCATGGAACTGGCACGCTTCACACTTGGTTACTAGTGCAGTTGCATCTTGGAGGGCTTCTTGCCAGAAGAACCCTTGCCGGAAGGCTTTCCCGACAAGTGCTCTTGCGCCAATGTGATGGCCGCATATGCCTCCGTGTATCTCTGCCAACAGCTTCTGTCCGTCTTCCCTGGAGATGCACTTCAATCTGACACCGTTGAGTCTCCTTCTGTACAGCTCGTTGTCCACGAACTGGTACATACTTGACTGCCTGGTGATCTTCTCCATCTCTTCTGGGTCGTCGGGAAGTTCTCCAGTTTGCAGAAAACGGACGATCTGCTGCGCCCATGCCGGAGCCCGGGGCTCGACGGCAAGGACTAAAGGCATGAAGGCCGCTGCGGGGACCCCGGCTTCCACGGCAAGAACCTCTGGTTCCGCCGGAGCCGGTGATCCCCCGGCAAGCTTGCCGGGGCAAAGCTTGTCGGGAACCCCCGCTTCAACTGGACAGATCCTCGGATCCGCAGGAGCGGACTGTTCCTCAGCGTTCAGACTGCTGATCTGCTTGCCGGAGCAAGGCTTATCGGGGACACCTGCTTCGACTGGACGGATCCTGGGATCCGCAGGAGCGGGCTGTCCCCCGGCGTTCTGGTTGTTGATCTTGGGGACCTTGGTGGCGGTCTCAGGAAGGTTCGCCTGCAAGTAGTCGCCGGAGACCAACTTCCTTTTCTTGGGCTGCTCAACTGATGGTGTAACGGATGGTTGAGTCAGCTTGAGTAAGAAGGTCCCTGGTTCCACAGGTAACTTCAACGAAGCGCACTTCGAAAGGCCGTCTGCTATCTCATTCTGAGCTCTCGGGACGTGCTCCATTTGCAGCCCTTCAAAGTGTTCTTCCAGCTTCCTCACTTCATCTACATAAGCTTCCATCAGAGGGCTCTGGTAGCTCTTGTTGACTTGCCGGACCACCAGTTGAGAATCTCCCCGCACAATCAGCTTTCTGATCCCAAGTTCGGCCGCAATGCTGAGGCCGGCGAGCAAGCCTTCATACTCAGCAGTATTGTTGGTTGCTTGCTCTCTTGGGAAGTGCATCTGGATAACATACTTGAGGTGCTCTCCGGTGGGCGCGATGAGTACCACGCCAGCACCGGCGCCTTGCAGCGAGAAGGCACCATCGAAGTACATTACCCACTCGCTTGTTGCTTCTTGTACGGGCGCGCTTGTTTCTTGGGCTTCTCCATCTGGCGTCGGGGTCCACTCAGCTATGAATTCTGCCAAAGCTCGGCTCTGTATGGTTGAAGTACTTTCAAACTTGAGTCCAAAGCTCGACAGCTCCAGTGCCCACTCGACGATCCTGCCTGTTGCCTCGGGATTGTGCAATATCCTCTCGTCGCGCCCCCCGGCAGCTTGCACAGCGATCGTGTAGATGCTGAGAAACTCCGAGGGGTGCGTCCTGCCGTCGTACTTCTCCGGTACGTCGGGCTTGAAGTTCTTCGTGCAGGGCCACCGGACGCGCCGCAGCTCACGGGTGAACGCAGGGCAACCTGCCGCGTACGGTAAGTCACCTGGTTCACCGGGCGCGTGCGCGTCGACAGCGTTCCCAGCCCGCTGGTCTGATTGCCGCCGAGTTTCTCGGCGGCGCTCAATCCTTGTTCGAGCGTCTTCTTGCTGCCGCTCGTCGAGGACTCGGCGCTGGTCCCGGCGGGTCCGCGGGTCTGACGACGCTGTAGAGCCGTCGTCGGCGTTGCTCCAGCGGGGCGGCGTCTTCTGCTTCTGCGCCGGGGAGTGCATGGTGGTTGCACCCCCGGCGGTCTTGTCGCCGTCGGCCTTCGTCTTCTCGACCTGCCGTGGCCGTGAGGTCGCCGGCTGCTGCGGCGTGTCGTTGTTGGCGAAGGCGATCAGGCTCTGGATGGTGGCCCTCCAGCCTTCAGCCTTGTCAGCCGCTGGAGGGTAGTCGAGGAGCAGTTGCGCTCTCGCGAGCGCTTCTGCCGGAGTGGAGGGGAGCGGGGGCGAGTGGCGCGAGGAGCGGGATACGCTCGGACTCCTAACAATGTTAGAAAGAGCGGGGTCCCTCCCCGGCGCCTTCGCCTTGCCCGTGTCCGGACGGGAGCCCGGGGCGTCCCGTGAACCTCCAGTTTGCCCTTGGTCCAGCAAGCGGATGCCACCTCCTGTGGCATGGCGCTGCTGGGTCGTCGTTTGTCGGGACGGACGCGCCGCGTCCTCGGAGGCCGAGGCTCGGTCGTCCGCCCTGTTCTTGGATTTGGTGGCGCCGCGAGTGTTCTCGCCGGTGGCCTCCCCTCCGACGGCGTCTCCCCCGCCCACCGTTGGCTCCGGTAGCGGTGGAAGAGACGCGGACGGGCCCGCGACCTCCGAAGCCTTCTTCTTCGGGGCCATGGTGTTGATGAAGCTAGCGAATTCGGAGAAGCTGGCGAAGAGCGCGCTCGCGCGAACGCCGGATCTGATCCGCACAACCTCGACGCACCCCCTACCTGGCGCGCCAGAGATGTCGGGGTGGACGGCGTCCCCCGCGAGCACCTATGGGGCCGGAGCCCCTTTCGTTGTCCGGTGAGGGGGGCGGAGGGAGCACGGAGAGCAGATCGAGGGGAGCACACGGGCGGTTTACCCAGGTTCGGGCCGCGATGGACGCGTAAAACCCTACTCCTGCTTGGTTGTATTGAACTGGGGAGCTCGGGAGCTTGGAGAGCTAGCTACACCGAGCGTATGGCTGTCTGGACTCCGAATCTCCGAACCCCCTCTACGTTGCGCACGGGCCTCCTTTTATAGCGCAAAGGGGTCACCGACAGGTGTCAACGTAAGAGAAAGGGGTAAAAGTGTAAAAGGGGTGGAAGTTGTAACAGTGCGGGAGCAGTGGCGCTACAGTGCGGCATAGTGTTATCATACCTACTTCTGACGGTAGGGGACAAGGGCATTAAATGCCCGTCACGGTCGCCTGGACAGCACCGAGGCGGACCGTTAGGTGCGCCACCGCTCGCCACGGTGGTGGCTGCATGCCACCGCATACCCCTGGCTGCGCGGTGCCCCGCCACGTGCCCTTGGGGGAAACCCTGGAGCGACGCGTGGGCGGGTGAGCTGGAGCGCAGTCCTGAGGTGGCGATTTGCCGCGGCAAGTGGCTTGCCGCGGGGGTCGTCTTCCTGTGCCTGATAGCTTGCCGGCTATCAGGCCTTGCCGGGGCGCATGGCGCGCCGTGGCGGGCTTCTCTTGTGGTGCCTGGGTTCGGCCTTCCCGACATGCTCCTCTTGTCGGGGTCTCGATCTTCTGTCTCGTATACTTTGTTCTTGGATGGTATTACATGGGCTTAGTCGTCCCGGCAAGCTCCTCTTGCCGGGGTCTTGTCTTCTTGTCCCGGCAAGCTCCTCTTGCCGGGGTCTTGTCTTCTTGGCCCGGCAAGCTCCTCTTGCCGGGGGTCTCGTCTTGAATGCTTGGTCTTCTCTTGGCGCTTCCTGGGCGGGCCTCGCCGCAGGGTGCTACAACTGCCCGTGCACAAGTCTGGGGTACTAAGGTACCCCTACTTTAGTACACCGACACTATATTCATGATCATTGCCTTAGATATCGTCATAACTTTGCGCTTTTCTATCAATTGCTCAACAGTAATTTGCTGCCCACCATATGCTTTATTCAAGAGAGAAGCCTCTAGTGAAAACTATGGCCCCCGAGTCTATTTTACATCATATATTTTCAGATCTATAAAACCAAAAACCTAAAAATACCTTGCTGCAATTTATTTATATTTACTTTATTTTGTCTTTTACTTATCTTTTATATCTATCTCTATTATATCTCACTCTTGCAAGTGACCGTGAAGGGATTGACAACCCCTTTTTCATGTTGAGTGCAAGTGTTTGTTAGTTCGCGCCTACCCCCTTGGACGCGCCTACCCCCTGGGCGCGCCTAGTAGGCTTGTGGGTCCCACAGAGACCCACTCACTTATCCCAACCGTCGACTCACTTCTTCCCCCTCCAAAAAATCACCATCTCCTTCAAACCCGTGTTCTTGCTCATTTGCGTGCAAATTTCTATCTCCTTGCTCGGAACTCCATTCCCAAAACTGGTTCAGAGGATTACTCCTTGGTATGTGACTCCTCCACTGGTTCAGTTAGTTTTTGTTCTAGTGCCTTATATTTTACAATTTTTTTCTACTGTGGTGACCATGTATTTGAAATTGCATCTTGAATTTGTATGGTCCAAAGTAGTTTTGATGCATGATATAGCTCCTACACACTTGTGGTAGTAGTTGTTATCAATTTTGTTGAGTTTTGTTCAATTTTATTCTAAGGTACCAAAAATTTCAGAAAATTTTCAGAGGAAGAAAAATGTTTAGGAACATGTTCCAAGGTGGTTCTTTGAGCAAGAGCTCTCCAAGGCTTGCAATACGTGAGTCGGACCTCGAATCACCATGGGAAGCTCTTGTGCACCCGTGCGAATGGCCATCGGACTCCTTCATGATTCGAGCCGGTATTAAGGAGGAGTTTGATATGTACATGCACAATGCCGGGTTGATAGACTTCGTGTCAGATAAGTGCCCCCAATACTATAATCTCACCGATTCTTTTGTGTGGAAATTCGAGTGCGTGTATCATCGCACTTCACATGATGTTATCTTCAACTTATATGAAAATCCTTTTCGTATGGACATCGAGGAATTTAGTGAAGTTTGTAAAATTCCTTGCTGGGGGACATGCATTGAGCCTCGCAAATCTGATTGCAATGAATTTCTACTGAATATTACTAGGGGTGAAACTAGAGGCATAACACATGCCACTATGGGGAGCATTCATTTTCCTGCTATAAATTATTTTGCTCCGTTCATATGTAGATGCATTAATGCTAAACATGGCCATAGTCATCTTTGCGCACCGATTTGAGCATTTTTAAGACTCAAGTGCTGAGAGATAGAGAATTTAACATGGGGGCCACTGTTGCACGTTGTTTACATAATAATGGCTTAGTTGGTGATTTCTTTAGTGGAATTTATGCTACTCGCTTAGCTTCTCATCTTGGTGTACCCATCAAAGAAAATGATACCCTGTTACCACCTAGTTTTCTTGATTATGATGCAACATCACCAGTTTCTTGAGTGGAACGATCCACCATTCCGGTACAGACTAATTTTTAAGAGTAATGCTACACCTACGTAAATAGTTTTACGCAACTCACGTAGTGACTTGTGTGGCATTTTTTGTTGGATAAAATTATGGGAGGGGGCCCACCCATTTTAAGTCAGGGGGTGGAGAGGTTTGTTAGGAAGGTTACATAGATGGACACTACAAACAAAATACACTTCCGTGATGATACGTGTTTGTCACAGTAGGTCACTTTTTTTGTCATGCATGTACATCCATCACAAATTTATGATAGAATCAAGATAGTCATACCTGTGATGTCGTAGAAGTGTTTCATGACATTACCAAAATTATCATCACGGAAGTGTCCACTTCCATGATGATAAATCACGCGTCACAGAAGTGCTTTCGTCAAGGGTGACCAACACGTGGCATCCACCGTAACGGAATGCCGTTAAGCTATCGGGTCAGGTTTTGGATCCGATAACCCGTTAACGGCCCCGACCAATGGGAAATTTCCACGTGTAAAATTCTCATTGGCTGACGGATCCAACGGGCGAGATGGGCCTATGATATGTTGACACGTGGACTGGCCCAAAAGTGGCCCACAAAGATTAAATGGGTCGGACCAACCGAAGGCCCATAAGATTTAGCGGACCATAATGGGCTGGCCTAGCTAAAGGCCCACAAAATTAAGCAGACCATAATGGGCCGGCCCAGCTAAAGGCCCACACGATTTTGCAGACCAAAATGGGCCGGGCCAGCTAAAGGCCCACAAGATTTTGCGGACCATAATGGGCCGGGCCAGCTAAAGGCCCACAAGATTCTGCCGACCATAATGGGTCGGCCCAGCTAAAGGCCCAACATTCTCTGTTAAATCGGCCCATCAACGGCCTGTCCTAAACTTGTCATCAACGCGGCCCATGGTCACTTCTGGCCCGTTAACAGTCTGCTAAGTAATTGGGCCAAATTACGGCCCGGTGTATTTCCGGCCTGTTAAAGGTCCGGCTTCATTTGGGCCATTTACAGGCCATCAAAACTTTCAGCCCATAAACGACCGTGAAGGACTTGGGTCATATTCGGCCATATCTGACATTCGGCCTGTTAGAGGCCCACTATAGCTTTGGGCCACTTTCGGCCTGTTGTCATTTTCGGCCTGTTAAAGTCGGACGCAAACCATGGGCCATATGTGGCCCAACGTCATATCGGGACCATTAACGGCCCATATAGAAATGACGATAATATAGCCCGACCGAAGTTTCGGCCTGTTAAAGGCCCATGTATTAGGTCGGCGCATTTACGGCCCGTCCGAATTTCGGCCTGTTAAAGTCCAGTGGGTTATTTGGCACAATCAGGGCCCAATCTCACTTTCGGTCTATTAAAGGCCCATGTATTTTATGGGCTCGATATATTTACACCTGTAAACGGACTATTTTTACTGAGGGCCCAGATTATGTTTAGGCCTGTTAAAGGCCCACTATGGGCACAGGCCTGCCAGAAAAATATGAAAGCTTATGCTGATTTAGGCCCAGATATTTTTATGGGCTACATGCCAATTTCGGCCCATAATCGTTTTTAGCCCAATTGGAATGGGCCCGACGAATGTTGGCTTGTTGGGCTCCTAGGAAGCTTTCGGCCGATTACATTACTAAGATAAACCTACACTATACAAAAATAGCGTCGTAATTACTGCAGCCTGAGGCAGCATCATAAATGTTGTATCACAACAAAATAAATTCCAACCATACAACAAAAGCCTGTTGGCATAAAGTTTACAGTCCTTCTAGATAAAAGCACCATCAGATGTATAGAAGCACAAATCATTTGACTTGAGTGCTAATGTTTCAGGCTGTAGAATCTGATGGAGCAGCACCATCTCCACCTTTTTTCCGCCATTGCTCTTGAACAACGAAGCGAATGTCTGATAGTCTAGTTTCAAAACCATTCATATCTTGACGACATTTCTCAACCACAATTCTTGTTTCCGAAACAACGTCCATTAGGGATTGGACTTGTGTCTGGAGCACAAATATATCACTCTGTCTAGCAGGAAGATTTTGTTCAGTAGGCGATTTGGACGAGGTTACCTTGACAACCAACCCAGAATTACGCAGGAAGGTGCTTTTTGCACTGTTAGCGGAGAGATACTGACGCACTGCAGCAAGAGGTGACATTGTGCATGTAGTAGCCTCGTCACCTTCAGGTGGTTGTGGCTGTTCAATCATTTGTTCCATAGCTTCCTGAAAGTTTGAACTTGTAGATTAGTGTACCAGATAAGTTACTAATGAGACAAAAACAAACAAAGTAGGTTAAACGTTTATACAGAACTTATTTTGGTGAACTACTATAATACATTAGCATGTATTGTAGTGCCAACTACATAATAAAATCACTTTCAGAACATATGTCCATGTAGCATGCCTACTGTATTGTCTATTTCCTCACATTCGTTGACATCTAAGGATAAAGAGACATGGTTTAAAGTAGGATGAACATAGTATGACATCATTCATATCATGGGCAAACAGATATAAGACAAACAGGCTATTTTATCATTGTGTGCGCACGTGAACATAACAACTAGATTACAGATCAAGACCAAAAGAATATCGTTCATCTCTTTTAAACCATGTAAGGTGAAATGATATGTTAAGACAACTGTGAATAAAAGTGAACAGAGTAACTGACATTGGCTGCAAACAAGTAGTTAAATGAACACATCACAGTACCAATCAGTTCAAGGCAGGAGGAGTAAGGACTTACAACAGCGGCTTGAACTGGTGTGCTCATGCCCTTCATCTTGCTGGTGTGGCAATCCTTGATGATTTGCACTGCATTCGGTTCAGGTTCTTTTTGGTCCGCACGGGATTTCCTTTGTATTTGGAACAAGTCAATATAGATACGATAATATGGCACAAAAAAAGAAGGAAGTAGCAGCTATTTACAAGAGCCTCGCAGTGTGCAATATAGCTACGAGATCCTGTGGTCTGTTGGAATTTCACTTTAGAACGGTTGGTTTTGTTCTTCAAACGGTTAACCTAGAAGAAGATACACTTGTAAGGCACATACATAAATACAAGTTCAATATGTGGTCTGATCAAATACATATATCCTACCTGATACTTTGGATCAGACCAGTGTTTAACGAGGGCTGTCCAGTCTTCATCTGTAATATATTCCACTAGAGATGTTTGGGAGATTTCATTGTTAGACTTGCCTTCAAAGTGAGATTTTCTAAGGTGGTACCGATACTGTCATAGAGCAGACTGAAAAACATGAGTGCATGCTTGTCTAGTTGCATCATCTTTTGGATCCAACTTGAACCTCATCTGTTAAAAAAAGAATGTGAGTCTTATTAGGAGGAAGATAGAAAGTATGGGACAGAGCAAGACAGTATTACTAATTGCGATGAATAACATTACTTACGGATAAATGGTCAAGGAAGGTGTTAAACTAGGTATTGTCTTTCTCATTCCTGTACTGGATCCACGTTGGGAGGATACGTGCATGACACCTAACGGCAACGGCTGCCTCTGACACTAACTTGGCTGACTCTGTAGCATCACATGGCCTTTTTAAACCTGCCTCAAAATGGATCTCCATTCTTCCTCCTTTAGATTTTGTTAATCTGTCAAGCATTATCCCTGATGTCTGTTTCTGCTTGCACCGTGGTGCTAGTTCAACAACGAATATGGAAAGTGTTAGTGTACATCAAACTATGAGAGTACATATAAAGGAGCATGCAACTGCAACTTGACTCGGTCAGGTACCGTCTTGGTTTTGATGCTCATGAGGTTCATCTGATCTTGCCAAGTCCTGTTGTGTCAGCAGTGCTTCGGAAGTAGTGTTAGGTGTGAAGGCAGCTTGGGAACTGGCCAGTTCCGGAGCAAATGAACGAGTAACTGGTTGAGATGCTGGTACCGTTGAAGCGGATGCTGCAGCTGGTGGAGCAGGTGATATTGTGTTTGTAGATTTAGCCGGTGGACTTGGACCTTCTACTGCACTATAAGTACCAGCAGAATCTCGACGGCAGAACCTTTTCCGTTTCACCGGATGAGTAACAGCACTCCCTACTATATTATTTTCCTTGCTCTTTTTTACTTTGCCATGTCAAGCTGTACCCACAACACAAAAGAATAAAATCACTCTTCAGAACTCATTGATGCATGATACAGACAAGCAATACTTTGATGTAAGACAACCGTATGAGGATGGAATATGTAAGAAAAACAGGACGGCATGACATATTCACAGCTACGATGTGCAAACTAAGCAGAAGGATTTTCAAGAAAATAGAAGTAATGCAAGCTGGACACCATATGAAAGATGCAACCAATATTACTCTGCCAAGTTAAAAGTATCTTGTCATAAGTGGCAATTCGAAAAATTAGAAGTAGTACAACGTAGAAATCAATGCAAGATGCAACCACTATCAAACTGCCATGTTAAAAGAGTCCAATCATGAGTGACTGATGCTGGATACACAACAGCAGTACTTTGATGTAAGAACATGGTATTATAGATAGATGCAGTGTATTCTAGACACAGAAAGCCATGTCATATGCACATGTATAACGTATAAACTCAGCAGGTGCAATTTAATCAAAATAGAAGAAATACAGGCTAGACAACATATGCAACATGAAACCAATTATCACACTGTCAACTTAGAACAAGCACCTGCGATGGTGGAGTACGGGAGATGAACTCATCATGTAGACTTGGGACTTCAACTTCATTAGCAGTAGCAGTGGCAAATCTAGAGAGTCTCTGTTTGCGTCGGTGCGGAGGACCACCAACATCCCCTAACTTACTCTTTTCCTTCCTATTTTCTGATATTGCCTTATGAAGTCAAAACAACAAGAAGATGAATAAAATTAGCTCTGCATAACTGGCTGATGCATGATAGAGACAAACACTACTTTGATGTAAGGCAAGCGCAGGATAGGAGGATGGAATATATACAAAAAAAGACAGCGTTTCATATTCACACGTACGATAGCGTGTCTTATGGGTAAGTAATCGTTGCAGGTATAAGTTGTAAGCTACGCAGATGCAATTCAACATAATCAGAAGCAATACAAACTAGACATCATACGGAAAACGCAACCACGTATAACAGTTCCAAGTAAGAGCAAGCACCGGTGATGGTGGAGTAGGGGAGATGTGCTCATCATGTACATGTATGTTCTAGAAACAGGAACACATGTCATATTCACAGGCATTATGTGTAAAGTAAGCAGATACAATTCAAGTTAGAAGCGATACAAGCTAGACATCATACGCAACATGAAACCACATATAATAGTGTCAAGTTAGAGCAAGCACCTGTGATGGTGGAGTAGGGGAGTCATCATCTACACAGCTACGTTGACTGTCCAGCCTTGTGTTGTCTTGCGAATCTTGTTGGGAGGATGGCAGAGTAGAATCTGTAGAGACCCCCTGTTTGAGTTGCTCCGAAGGACCACCATCATCCACTCCCGGACTAATTTCCTTCCTCTTTCTTGATTTTTCCTTGTGAAGTCAAACTGATAAGAAAAAGGGATTAGAAACACTGCAAGACACCATATGGAAGGTGCAATCAATATCACTCTGCCAAGTTAGAACTGTCTCATCATAGGTGGCGTTCATCAAACTAGAAGCAATACATGCTAGAAATCATATTCAAGATGCAAACCAATATCACACTACCAACTTAAAGGTGTCCCATCATAAGTGACTGATGCAGGATACACAAGAAGAGTAGTTTCATGTAAGAACATGGTGTGATAGACATATACAGTATGTACCAAAAACAGGAAAGCGTGTCATATTCACATGTATCATGTGTAAGCTAAGCAGATGCAGTTTACACTAATTAGGAGCAATACGAGCTAGACACCATATGAAACATGCAACCAGATATCACACTGCCAAGTTAGAGCAAGCACCTTGGATGGTGGAGTAGGGGAGCGGATACTTGGACCTTGTAATGCACTATCAGTACAAGGAGAATCGGTACAGATGCTCCGTTTACGTTGCTACAGAGGACCACCATCATCACCTTCCTTACTCTTTTCCTTCCTCTTTCTTGATTTTGCCTTGTCAAGTCAAACCCACAAGAAAAAGGAATAAAATTTGCTCTTCAGAACTCATTGATGCATGATACTGACGAACACTACTTTCATGTAAGGCAGCCGCATGATAGGAGGATGGAATATGTATGAAAAATAGGACGGCGTGACATATTGACATGTATGATGTATAAAGTGTAAACTAAGCGCAAGGTGCTTGAACTTGTTAGAATCGATGCAAGCTAGAAACCATATGAAAGATGAAACCAATATCACTCTGCCAAATTAAAAGGGTGCCCTAACAAATGTATTTGACCAAATTAGAAGCAATACATGGCAACAGGCTAGAAATAATATGCAATATGCAACGAATAAAGGTGACTCATCGTAAGTGATTGATGCAGGATACAGAAGAGAGGTAGTTTCATGTAAGAACAAGGTTAACACATAGATGTAGTGTGTACCAAAAATAGGAAGGCATTTCATATTCACAGGTATAGTGTGTAAACTAAGCAGATGCAATTTACCCTAATTAGAAGCATTACAAGCTAGACACCGTATGCAACATGCAACCACATATCACACTGCGAAGTTAGAGCAAGCACCTGTGATGGTGGTGTAGGGGAAGTGCGGTCTTCAGGTACAGAGCTACGTTCAATATCTTCATTTAGGCTTGTTGTTTCTTGAGAATCATGTGGAGAGGATGAAATTGCATTCTTTATAAGATTATTGCATCTCATATTAACCAACGCGCGTGACTGTCTCATCATAAGCGATAGACGCAGGATACACAAGAACAGTAGTTTGATGTAAGAACATGGTGTGATAGGCAGATGTAGTATGTACCAAAAACAGGAAGGCGTGTCATATTCACATGTATAATGTGTAAGCTAAGGAGATGCAATTTAACAAATTAGGAGCATTGATGAGGGATACACTAGAAAAGTAGTTTGATGTAAGAACATGGTTAATAGAAAGACGTAGTATGTACCGAAAACAGGAAGGCATGTCATATTCACAGGTATAATGTGTTAACTAAGCAGATGCAATTTACCCTAATTAGATGCATTACAAGGTAGAAACCATAAGCAACATGCAACCACATATCACACTGCCAAGTAAGAGCAAGCACCTGTGATGGTGGTGTGGGGGAATTGCGGTGATCAACTAGAGAGCTACATTGACTATCTTCATTTAGCCTTGTTGTTTCTTGAGAATCATGTGGGGAGGATGACACTGCACTCTTTAAACGAGTATGGGGTCTCACAGTAACCCACCCGGGTGACTGTCTCATCATAAGTGATTGACGAGGGATACAAAAGATCATTAGTTTGATGTACGAACATGGTTAATAGACATATGTAGTATGTATCGAAAATAGGAAGGCATGTCATTATCAAAGGTATAATGTGTAAAGTAAGCAGATGCAATTTAACCAAATTGGAACCAATACAAGCTAGACACCATATGCAACATGCAACCACATATGACAGCGTGAAGTTAAAGCAAGCACCTGGGATGGTTGTGTGTGGCAATTGAGATCATCAACTGCAGAGCTACGTTTACTGTCTCCAACTGTTGACACTGCACCCGTTAGGGCGCTGGAACGCTTAGTGCTTATCTTTGAATTACACTGGAGCGACTTCTGTCTTTTCTTTTCTGCATTCATCAACACTGCGTCAGAGTCTGAAATACCCATGCATAAAAAACAATAGTGTGAGTATGGGTGAAGTGTGTGCACAATTAGTACAGTGTAAAGGTAGCAGATAGCAGGTCCGTGAGAAATAAATGACGGGAGACATATGATAGCTCTACAACATGCATGGCACACTAAATTACTACAGGATTCTATGAAAATAACAGTCGACTGAAAGCAAATAGGTCAGTCCATTTTTTCTGCACTGTCCGATGTACAAAGAATGGGCAGATCGCCTTCATCTACCTCCAGCCAGTCAGTGTTGACGATCTTCCTCGAAACGCCAGCGACCATCGGCCAAGTATTCCTCCCCTGCCTGCGCCCTCCCCTCGACCTCACCCCACCGTCGTGCTTGGCACTGCCCCCCCCCAGCCATCCATTCAAGCCCCGCCGACCTCCAGATCGGGTGCAAGCAGCTCCTACGCCCCACACCCCGCTTCCCCGGGGAGCAGGCGGACTAGGTGCTCCGCGCGCCTAAGCGGGTGCTGCTTCTTTTAATTGTGGTTCGACTGACCCTGAATTGAAATCCAGGCGGGCTACTGACCTCTAGCAAAGGTGAAATAGTAAAAGGGAGGAAACCTTGTGCATTTAGTATCACGAAGAAGATGCAGTAAGAAGCGCTCAACTAGTTTCTTTCGTGGGATGAATATGGTGTGAGCGGAGACGTAAGATTTGCACGAATATGGGAAGAGGAGTACCTCTTTCTGCTAGCAGTGTTGTGTCCTCCTTCTGTTTTTTCGACGATCTTCTTGTTATTCGCCGGAGACCAGAAGTTGTGGAGGACGGTGCAGCCTTAGACGAACCCATGGCCAAGTTGTTGAGTGTGGTGTGGTGGCCGTCTGTTGGCGGCGGGGAAGCAGATCCGAGGCGGCGAACGACGGCATAGCGGGAACAGCTCCGGTGCGGCGGGCGGTTGCGACTGTGGAGCCGCAGCAGTGAGGCGCAGGATGGCGTGGTCGGAGTGGTTCTGGTACGGCGCACGTCAGCGTCGGCATCGTGGAGGCAGCTCTGCCTCGGCTTCAGCTGCTAAGTCCTTGAGGGCGTTGCGGTTGCGGTTGCGTTGGACGACGACGTCAGGGGTACCGGCTCCGGCATGATGGAGGAGGGCGGCGGTGGATTGGCCGCTATGGGGTGGAGGACGGAGGAGACTGGGGTTTCGCGGCTGGTGGAGAGGGCATTTTCGCGCCCACGGAGTATGAATGGGGAAACGGAGGGAGGCGGGGAACTAAGGGGGAACAATGTTTCGGTTTGAGACGCGCTTGTTTGAAATTTGGGGAAAGTTACAAACTTTCCCCCCATCTAAAATTTCGGAAAAATTGTGGGTTGGGGGTAGGACAGTCATGTCAGGTGTCCCAAATGTGGGCGGGATAGATTTCGGCCGAGCGCATGGGTAGGCGCCCATGGTGTATGAATGCTTCTCTAGCGTCTTGGTGAAGTTACAAACCTACCCCGGTTTAGACCTTTGGACATCGGGCCGATAGGCTACATGGGCCAGAGTCAGGACAGTAATTTCCTACCACCAAAACATTAGTCTCGCGCGGTTTCGGGTGACCAGAGGCCTATTTGGCACTTCGTTCAATATTTGGGCAGAAGCATTAACGTTTTTGGTTCTCTTGAATTGAGCTTTCAGGATTTGTCAAACTTCACAAATCTTTACTCTTGAAAATCCTAAAGCTACGATTATTTTGGAATGGAGGGGGTACATTTGAATATACATTGTACATGAGTATATATTAAAAAATATGCAACTTACCTCAGTTCATGCATGGTTCCAGATATTATCTCCTTGGTTGCAAAAAAAATTAGATATGCGTATGAATATATATAGCATGTTCAAACTCACAACAAAGATTGATGCCCCCTTTTACATCTGATTTACAAATGCCATTATCTTGGGTTCAAATAGATGAATACACTTCCTATGAATTCGAATCTTTGAAACCCCCTTTATGTTGAATTCGACATGTATTCTATTTCGTAGCTAGCAATTTGGAATGTATCCATGCAAGTGACAAATATATAAAGTTCTTCACACTAACAACATGGAGTGCACTAATTAATGTTTATATATGAATTGCAAAAGCATCCATTGCCTGTATTTCAAACCGCTCTCACTCTTTGGATCGATAATATGAAATAAACACATGCACATGCTAGAATTCAATTGCAGTTGAAGAAAGAGCCTACTCCTGGTACTGTATATTAGTGATAGGGGTGTGTACAAAGTACACGTGAATACCAGGCATTGTGCGTGTGTGGATACTATCGACGAACTATCCCCCAAGCTTGTATAACATACTAAGGGCCTAGGGTTACAAATCATATATAGTCGGCTTATCACCAGTGGGGATAGAGTCCTCCGCGACTCTGGTAGCTTCGTGTTGTACGCCGAGTCCTCCACATGGGTCTTCGTATAACACGTCTCGGTCCAACCTATATGTGGCGCAGGATGGAACCGACCCATGAGTCTTCATGTTGACCCACCACAACTAGAAATGATGTGCCCACCACACCACACACGCAATCGGCCACTAAGAGAATAAGCATATACAATAGTACAACGGTATCTAGCTCACGATACGTCTCCATATTTTGTTGATGACACTGAAGGACTTTGCATTTGATGCGTGCTTCGTATTTTGTTGACGACACTTACGGTCATTGTATTTGAAGCGAAAGCACGATATGGTCACTGGACTTCAGAATAAGCTCATCACGGTCACCGCATACATTTTGTCATGCTAACCAACATGTGGTTGGATGGTTAGAGGACAGTGGTTTCTCGAGCCCACCAAGGTTAAAGTCCCGGTGCTCGCATTTATCTTGTGTTAATTTCAGTATTTTTCGGCGACGTATGTTCAGTGGGAGGAGACGTTCCACTCGACTACGAGGCACCTATGGTGACTACCTAAAATCTCAAGATCATATATGTTGGCCCACTCTCTCGAAGGTGCTCATAGGGGTCGGCTTCACGTGTGTGCGCTTATAGCGGTGAGTGCTTGCGCGTATATATGAGCCCTTGCGTCTGTACCGTGTTAAACAAATACATATCATGATTATACGGTCACTGGCTCACCCATACAACTCCGTATTTTGTTGATGACACAATCAATTGACCAGTCAAACGTTCCACGCGGCGCAAGTAGTGTTGCACCATCGGGCGCGTAACCGTGGGGCCCACCTGTCAGCCCGTATATGAAAGAAAGAAATGGTAGTTTGAGTCTGTACTGTGTTAATAAAATAGGAGTACATTTTAGGGTGATCGTACGGTCACTGGCTCACCATACAGATCCGTAATTTGTTGATAACACGATCAATTGACCAGTCAAACAGTCCACACTCAGCAGCGCACATTACCATAGGGCCCACCCGTCAGCGCGTTTATGAAGGACAGAAATGGTAATAAATTAGTGGTCGGTGGGTATTCGAAGTCGTGAGACCTCTGGTTGGCAGTCAGCGGCGGTTGGGGGCGTTCATTGGGCGGTGGGGTGGGGATCCCCGGAGAAAAAGCTCGGCGGGGGGGCTAGAGGGATGGCCGGTGCGGCGGCGGACCGGCGGTCGGGAGTGGTTTCGGGGAGGGCGGGCCGGCCGCGGGCAGCGGGGGCTGGCGGTTCGGCCGGTGGTGGCTGGCGGCTCCGGGGGGTCGAGTTTGATGATAAACTGGAGGCCCTTGATTTCGTATCCAACGGCTGGAAAATCTAATGACCAGAGATGAAAAAGTCGATGCATGCATGGGTGCGTACGTGCGTGTGTTTGTGAGTGCATGTGTACGTGTCAGTGTTGCACGCCAGCATGCGTGTGTGTGTACGCATCAGTGTTGCACGCCTACATGCGTGCGTGTCTTGTGTGCGTGCATGTGTACGTGCGGGGTGAGGCTACACTGAAACGTACCCTTGCACGCACGCAACACTCGCACGCCTGCATGCACACAGCACACGACGCAAGACACACGTTCAACCTATACGTGCATGCACCCTTTGTTAAGGACATGGATTGTTACGGGTATTAATCAATCTTATCTGTGATAAGCAGAACATTGATGTTTGCAGCGGTCTTTATGAATCACAACGTATCAAACGGGCTATCAACATAGTAGGCTTATCTACATGAAAAAGATGACATCACACTCAATGAACAATCATCGGTTTATGAAATGCCCGCTTCTGACCGCCCTGGCCCACCAAAGGTTCCTCTGCTGTGCGCTGCCTGCGTTGGGTCACTGACATGCAGGCCATGCACCCAAAGAGCCCAGACGTCAGTGGAAGAACGGCGCGTTGTCCTAGGTCAGAGTCGAGGGCGCTACTCGCGGAACGCCCGGTTGAACACGCCTCCGTGCCGCATTCAAATGCCTCCATGAAACCCGCCCGTGTGGAAGCCGAGAAACCCACTCTAGACACACGTCCGTTCATGACCGGGCCGGCGTTAAACGCAACGCCGGCCGCACCATCTATTTAATCTCCTATTTAAACGAGGCCAAACGTCGGCCAAGAATTGCACACCTCCGCCGCTCCCCTATCTCCTCCACCATTTTGTCCACTCTTACAATGGCTTACGAAGAGTAGTTATTCCGCATCCAAGCCGGCTGGGTAGCCCGCCGGATACGAGCTATGCAGCTCGCTGATCCACCTCCCTCCCCTCGCCCGACGGAGCCAGTTGCCGCCCCAAGCCGGCGCGCGGTTCAGCAACTCGCTGCTCCAGGCCAGCTCGATGAGGAGCGGCGCACGGGCATCGTTGCTACCGTCCACGCCGCTGCCTCGTACCGCGTCTCCCGTTTCTGTGGCCGAGACTCCCATGCCGGCGGCCGCGCCACGCAAGCAGCGACAGAAGCCGGGTGCGCGGAGAGCTGCCAGTCGGTGGCCAGCGCCTCCGCGTCCGCCGCCGTCATCGAGGAGAAGTAGAACACGGGAGGCCGCCGCCGCTTGGGTCCCATGAAGGCCACCGCGGAGGCGACGCCGGCGTACACAGCAGGTGTATTGCCGGATCCTTTTGTTGCGAGTACCTTCGTCGACCCCGCATGGGCTCTACAGAAGAGGGCAATGTTAGGATGAACTCGAGCCGGTGCCGGCCATGGCGAAGTAGTCGCCAATATTTTGGCTACCCCGGGCAAGATCCAAACAGCCCCTCCCAACATATTCAAATCCCTCGTTCGCCGTGGAATTTTGCCATGTGTTGTTTTCATGGACTAGCAAGATGCCCGTGCATTGCACGGAACATCAAGATGCATTTTTTTACAAACTCCCGCATGCATGCAAGGGATAATTAATGTCCTCCTTTGCTAGTACCACGAGGCAAACACCATTAATATTGCATCGATTAATGTTAGTGGCCTTGTATATCTGCAAACTATAATTTTGATAGTGGCCCCTTGTATATAAAAATGGAGGGAGAAACATGAGAGATAAGGCGAGGAGGAGTGGGGCGTGGTGGTGACTGGTGGTCGGACTGGGCGGAGGCATGGGGATGGACGGCGCATTATGTCTAGGTTTGTATCTCTCTCACACACACCCACGTAGGTGGGGGACGTGCACGAAGAGAAGAGGTGCACGCACGGTGCACGTACTCCCGTCTCTTTCCCAACCACACCCGCGCGGGTACACGGTGGAGCTCATTTCTGTACGAAAAAGGCAGCCCACGTGGTAATTTGGCACGTGTACTGGTTGTCCAATTGGTGGAGGGAGGACCGTCTACCACGGGTGAACAAACCAATTGCGACTTGACGTGTTATGTTAAAAAAAGAGGCAAACCATGTGGGGCCTACCTTAGAGGTAAGGCTCTATACACTGGAGTACTTTTGATGTGTCCCGTCAACTCGCAGAACGAGGAGAAGCTTGCTTAGTATGCCGTCTCCCCCGCCCACGGGCGCGGTGGCTCGCAGGATGAGGTGAAGCTTGCTACCTCGCCCACGCGCGTGGTGGCTCGCAGCACGAGGAGAAATTTTTACTCCCTCCATTTACTCCTCGTTCCTACTACGTACTTTGGTTAGTACTCCCTCCATTTACTTATACAAGGCCACTATAAAAAAATACATTTTGCATCTATACAAGGCCACAAATAGTAATCGAGACAAAAGTTACTACTCCCTCCTTTCCAGTTTATGGCTCAATTTCAAAATCTCTCCAACCAAGGTAGACGGTGAGTGGTCGAATTAATTTCGTAGTTTGCACAAGTAATTAGTACGCTCGTTTTTCTCAAGAAGTTGTGTTTAACGAGGCATTAATTAGAACAAATGCATGAATGACCACTAAATTTCCATGAACTTGTACATGCATTGGTTAGTTTCCTCTTGACACTGCTTGCGTCAGGTGATCTAATGCACGTCGAAATCCAACATGTAATGGTACTACTACTAGTATAGTAGAACTGAGACTGATCAAACGGAAAAACTAATGTTTTTTAGATGAGCCCTATAAACCGTAGTGGGTACGTACTCCGTAAAAACAGATTTTTCCAAAACTAAATCGCTCCCTTTCATGAATTCTGTAGTAGTATACTCCTCCGTCGACGCTCCCTTTCATGAATTCTGTACTTCCTGTCGCCGACATGTGGCACATATAGCAACCGGGTCGACGTGTCAAGCACCAAATAACAGTGCAGAACAACAGGGGGGGCGCACCCCACTCGTACCGGCCCAGTAGTAGTAATGAGCAATGAGACGTCAAATCACAATGCCGCACTTTCCCAGACGGACGAAGCAACCCTTATTTCACACTTCCGTTCGCCATCATCTCAAACCACGTACTAGTATCGCTTCTGCCTCAAGAGGGACACGCCTCAAGACTAATTTAGTCTCAAGACTAATTTTAGCCCCTCTTTAGTCAGGGGTGCTTGGAACTTTAGCCTCTTAAAGAGACTATTTTTAGTCAGACTAAAATAAGTCCCTTGGATCCAAGCACCCTCTAAGCATCCTGGAATTCTTTGACAAAACTAAGCACCCTGAAATTCTTTGACAACTAAACTGCTGGCTATATGATGTTGGCCATATATATTGTACGTATATAATGTGAAGAAATGAGTGGTAGTACTATACCAAATAAAAGATGAAATGTAAGAAATACTAGTATGTACGTACTGAAGAGTTAAAGTAACGAGAAGAAACATAACATAGTTCTGCTGGGGGCTCAGCACAACACACCCCTCAAATTAAATTAAGCACACCTGAAATTAAACTTCGCAACTATTCCGGTAGACACTGCATTAGAACCACCATGAGCAACGACACTGCCACCTTACTCGGAGTCCTCGTCCACGTCCTCGACTTCGTCCTTGTCCCTCTTCCTCTTGGCCGATACTTCTTTGCTTGAACCGCACACTTGGCTGTTGCTCTTCATCCAACCCTTGTAGATATTGAAGCAGAGGTAGCCATCCATTGCAGCGTACTGGATGTGGTCTATATCTAGTACATTCCGCTGCCATGCATGACGACGAAACGTGTATGGAGGTTTCACATGTTTACCGTATGAAGGATGAACCATGGCTCCTGCCAGGGTCAGCATTGAAGGCTCACGAGAGGGCACCAGCTGATTCTTCTGGAGGTCGAAGGGGTTGCCTACAACGAGGCCTATACGACCCAGGATTTCTTTGTCGTTACCAAAGTCTACAGTAACGAATTTGACTAGGTTGCTCCCGAGGAAGTCCTTAAAATCCTGGCACTCAACGTCGGCATGGCATATGTGGTAGACCAAGCATAAGTCATGCAAGCAAACCTGGATCATGGCGGGCTTCTTCCTCTCTTCGTCCTTTAGATACTTCTCTCGTCCCAGGACTGTGGTGTACTCAACATCTAGACCAGCGACCCACTCATCGTCTGAGTTTTCGAACATGCGTCTGAAGCGAGAAAGGCATCCTTTCACCGTCATGGAAGAACGGGTGTAGATGACGTTGAACTCATCGCCGGTGATGGTTCTAACCTTGTACTCACCGCCGATCATGGAGATTTGGGACGCCATGGATTTGGGAGGAGGGTTAGGATTAGTGCAACTGCCGTAATGAGAATGGACGGGACGACTAGGAGCGAACCGCCGTAGTATTGAAGGACGTGCGGGGACGAGTAGGAGCGAACTGCCAGCGTGCGAACGGCAGGGCAGTGGCTTTCCATTCTCCCATGATATGGGCTTTCGAGAGCCCTTGGATCTGAGATCGAACGGTTGCATGGCGTGATTCTAGACCTATGGGTGAATGTCCTATCCTGGAGGGTTATTCTGCAAATTTTCAGCAACTTAGCATGCGACCGTTTGATCTCAGATCCAAGGGCTGCCAGCAGCCTGTATCATGGTCGCGCCTACCACGACCGTCGCGTCGCTCGCGCGGTCGCGCCCTTGGAGATTTAACACGGTGCGTTAGGCTATCTGATGTTGGCATGTCATACATAGTCATCACTTAGTCACTCATACTACAACAAGGTTGGCTATAAGTGTATTTTTTGTTACTCCTCTCTATCTCTTTCTTCGTACTCAAGGAAGAAACGGTGCTAGTAAGCGCGTGTATTTATTGCATTTGCGAAGGAGTGACCTCTTCCAATGAAATGGTGTTGCTAAGTTTGCTTCATTTAATTAGCTATAGACTCAAAATTGTCTTTTCACCTAGGTACACGCGCTTAGCACCGTTTCTTCCTTGCGTCACCAAACTAGTCTCTCTCTTCTTGATTAACTTGCCACATCAGACTTTATGCCTATGTGGCAAGCTTAAGCACCTATAGGAGCAAGTAAAAGTAAGTACAATAGTGCGCTTTACATGGCATTTTTGCATATGTGGAGGAAATAGAGGCAAGGAAAAAGTGGAGAAGGGGGCTTCCATGCAAGAGACGACCTCTACTACATGGTGGAGCATTGGGAGAGGCACCTGTATGGAGGTGGTCAGGAATCTGGGAGACTCACGCCGGTCGTAGCGCCGCAGTTAAAATGATAATGGCAAGTCAAATCACGGGGCCCCACCTGTCCAGCGGTAACTCGCTGTCAAATCACACAGACCTACGTTTGCAGCAGCCTACTCCCTCGTCTTCTCGCTCTTTGTCGAACCGACTAGGCGGAACTGCCCCGCCGCCTACCACGCAGGAAAAGCCCTGCCCTCAACTTTTAAATACAACTACATCTGCTTAAGAATCCAATGATATACTTTTTGTGACATAGTAACTCATATTTAGTTAGTCAAATGGATGACCTTGAACTACGTGCAGGCCCTATAAACCGAGACGCTTAAAAATAAAAAAACCGAGACGAAGAGGGTAGTTCAGCATGTATCTTTTTAGATCAATATAGTCGGGATTCACCAAGGAGCAAAACCAAGTGGTAGGCTGCTCCTGTCATGTTGGCGTAGCAACTCAAGCAGGGTCAGTCCGCACACGAAATGGCGACACACTTAACAGGACCCCTTTGGCCGACATGTGGCTCATCCACCGTCTTGTTCCACGTGCGATGCACCAAATTATAGTTCGGAGCAGCGGTTGGAATTGGAGGCACCCCGGTTGTAGCGCCGCAGTAGTAGAAAATGAGCGACGAGGGGTCAAATCACAAAGCCCCACCTTTCCCGCATTAAGCTGGATGGACGAAGCAACCATCATTTCACTCTAGGGCGCAAGAGCATAAAGAAAAGAGAAAACAATGATGCGCGCGGCAGCTACCTAGGGCACCCTAGGGTAGGGGTCTCCACTATAGATCCTTTTTTTTTGAAAGCGCCTCCACTACAAATCGGCTTCTCCCTCATCCTCTTGAAGAAAACCGATGATGAGTGCGGCGGTAGGGTTTGTAGGAGTACTACGGCATGCGGGGCCACATTGTAGTAAACGGGTTCGAGCCGATGCCTTAAATATGTATATGTGTGGGCCGCTTGGTTTTACGGGAACGAGGCAGCATTTTGGGTTCGGGGACCAGTGGAGATATAGTACGTATGAAAAATTGTGGACGTAGGTTCGACCGAAAGGCAATGATGCATGGGCCCTACATTTTGATATACCCGGGGCCGCGTGAAATTTGCTACTCTACTCAAAACTAGTACTAGTAAGGTACACATGTATTGAACGCATTAGATTTCGAAACCAAATTATGAATAAATACACACTATAGCATGTAAAGCTTTGAGTCATATATGCATGATGTAGATGTTCGTTTAGTTCTTATAGTTCATCTCATTCAAGATCAATAAGTTTTATAAAAATGTTAAGATTCATGGGGTTGTGCATTGTACTCCCTCCGTTCCAAAATAGATGACCCAACTTTGCACTAACGTTGTACAAAGTTAGTGCAAACTTGGGTCAATTCATTTAGAAAAAAATAATCAATTATGATACAGAAGATTCTAGAACAAAGGAGAAGTGCTTGTGTTTTGAGGTTTGTGCATTATGCTTAAGTTCAACCATGGAGTCTTCTAAATTGTACATGTGGCAGATCTGGTGGAATGTTGATGATATCCAACGGCCAGTAGTGCTCGGATTTGCCTATCTCTGCACTGATGGGTTAGCTTTATCCAGCGACCATCTTTCAAAGTTATGGGCACACTATATAGTTCTTGTGCCATAGTTGCATGTTTTGGAAAAAAGCTACTAGTGGGTTGTACTATCTATTTAGGAATAGAAGATGTATACATGGAAGTTGTAGGGAAAGAGATGACATGGAGCATCTCAATTCCTATGAGTAGGGATTGGAAAAGAGATGTCATTTGGTTCACATCATAGGAACTTTTCTATTGAATCTAGAGATGACATGTATCTCAATTCCTATGAGGAGGGATTAGAAAAGAGATGTAATTTGGTTCTTATCATAGGAACTTTTCTATTGAATATACGCTAATGTTTATTTTCCTTTGAAATTAAGGGAGTATAGGAATCCATTCATATGAACCAAGTGGCTCTAAAGCTATAGAAATGATATCATGTTTACTTCCTTTGAAATGTGGAGTATATGAATCTATTCCTATGAACCAATTGGCTCTAAAGGAAAAAATCCTATAAAAATCATATCATATAGAGTTCCTATGATATTCCTCGACACTAAAGGATGCTTGAAATTGCTGCGGGTGATACGATGGTCTTTCTTTGTAGACTCATCACCCAACTTTATAGTTACCTCTCGAAGAAGAATGAAATGACATATACATGGTATTCTACATGTGCAATTTGGTACACGAAAACTCGGTAAAAGTTTGCGAGGTTCGAATTTTCAATAAAGCTATATGCACTGCATTTCAGAACGGATGGAGCATACGGCAGTTGCTAACACTCACGTGGAAGATTTGTGTGTAGGAGGAGTGGCTGTTCTGTTAAATGACATGGCAAAACTAACACTGTCGGATGTCGATCTAACGGTTCTTACGGCGTTCGTCAGGAAAAGGCTTGTGGCGAACATTTGTCGGATAATGATTTACGGACCCATGCATTGCATTGATATGTGCCCCCCTCTCTCTCACGCACACGCACCCTCACGAGTCACGACTCTCCCGAGTCCTCTCGCAGACTCGCACATCGCACCCACCGTCTATTTGCAGGTAGACGTCACGCACATATGTGCTCTTCACACCCTACCCTCAGAACTTCTAAAAAACAAAAGACGGTGCGCACATTTTATTTTAGCTCACACGTCACACACTTGTACTATTACTCTTGCAGCGAACGTTCTTTGGGCATAGTATATTGTACTCTCACGAAGAGAAGCGGTGCACGCACGCACTAGTTCTCTCACACCCACTCGCGGGTACACGTAGGAGCACATTTTTTTGAAGTTGGTACAACAAAATCACTCCACTATATATAAAAGCAGGAGCCTTAGTGCTTGCTTTACTAGGGTTCCTCTCGTTCACTCTCTCATGATCTCCAGATCTAAGCAACACATAGGTGGCCACACTCTCTCTTAGCTCACGGCTGGTCACAAATCTGGCCAGACAACCTCGACCGGGGCAGGGGTGTAGGTGCATCGTTCATGCTCTCGTCGGCGGCGAGGGAGGAGACCAACGGCTGCCCGCGCGTCCCGATCGGCGGCCGTGCCGTTCTCTCCGAGAGAGCGCCGGCTCGGGAGGGCCTCCGACCCCTTCTTCCTCCTTGCGGTATTGTGGCCAAGATGCAGCCTCCCGACGCCGTCTTTGCGACATGCCGACGACCCTCAGGTATATATTCCTTCGAAACCTGCCTTGCTCTACTGCCCCAGCTCCCTTCGTCTGGATCCTTTTCTACTTCCGTCCGCTGTTCCAAAGCCACCTAGACTTCTACTATTATTAGAAGTAAAGCTATTTCATACAGTCGACTCAAAGCGTTGGTTCAAAAAGGGAAGAAAGTGGGAAAGTTGTAGCATGAATCTAGGACTTGGTTCTAAGAGGAAACGGGGGAAAGTAGTAATATGTGTCACTGTTTAAATAACCGTATTTCTTATTTGCGCAAACAAGGATGTTTGTCTCCATATCGTTTCGGGATGTCTGTCTCCGTATCGTTTCTATCCGCGCAACCAAAAGCACACACCTCAGTTTTAGTACAACTGCGCAAAATGAGAAGGCTATCCCTCGTTGTCGTCGTCTAACATCCCATCTTCAAGGTATCCCTACATTGGTAGTAACTAAGGTAGAATGACCAACGCAATCTAAAAGAAGCTGATTTGGACGTTTTACTTCCTGATTTCAGTGCAGGGACGAGCGAAAACAACTGCATCCTAGTCCGGAATGCACTTTCTACCAGTTCATCCATGGACCGAGGACTAGCTGGCACAGCTGTACGGCGGTTTTTTGGACAGGTGCGCGGCAAGAGGCATTGTGGTCTGCTTATTTCTGCAAATAGCGGTGCTTAAATTTAGTGGAATGCACAAGAATTTCACCTGGTCAGTACACTGCATGGTTCAGTTCAGCATTCCAGCTAAGACCACAATTATAATTGGTTATTCTGGAATGAGAGAACCTAACCCTGAATGGTGGCAACAAGAAAAAACCAGAGTGAACGCCAGGAAATTTAAGCCTGCCGGGAGGCCCTTTGCTCAGAGAGAAGCCTTGCTTGTTTTTTCTTGATTTGTAAACCTTCTCACAACTTTGTCTTTTGCTGTGAACTAGTATATGTTTGATATGTTCTATGAATCATTGAGATGTATAAAATTGCTTAACTTATGCTTTTCAAGTTTTTTATGAAGACGAGTTTAATGTGAGTGTTCCACATGAGCGCTGGACTAGCGTGTGAAAGTTTGGAATTTATTACATTGTGGCCTCAATTAATTGCATGAACCACTATAACAAGATACATAGTTGCTTATATGTCAGACAGCAGATTGTTGATTGTTAGCTGGTCGATAGCCTAGTGTTGAAGCGAGCTGAGCCAATGTGTCGTGTTTTGCACAACTGCTTACAAGTGGGGTAGCACCAATAGTGTTTACATGTACTTATGTATACGTCGGCGCACGGTTCTCGATCGAGTGCCCTATTTCATCAAAACACACACTGCTCGTATGATAAACCATGACAACTTATGTCTTACCATGCCATATTCATGAAAAAACTAGTGAGGACGCATCTATTTCGGCAACAATTATGATGGTTCTCACATGATTCATGGGCACACAAAAGTAGCAGCAGTTCCCATAGACGGATTCAAACAGAGTACTAGCCCTAGAGGGTTCGATAACAGGCAAGGTTCAGATGATTAGACACAATCCAAATTATGCCTCATAGCGAGTGACATGTACAACCACACAATCCTTGTCTGCTCAGGGCTTTAATTGAAACAGAAACAAATTCTGAATTACTTTTTAGTATAAGAAACACAAGTTATTTAAACCACTACGTATACCATGGCATCAAAGCTAATAAAATTTTGCATTATTAACCACCACATACTTCCTTTTCTAAAAAAATCACCACATACTTAGATGAAAAAACACAATCGAGATCGGCAAAGAAGGAAATCATTTTGGGTAGCTCAGCGGGGGGGGGGGGGGGGCACATCCTCGAAGGGGGAAAACTGCTCCTGCAGTGCCACGGTGGCTGTAACCTCAAACGGGGCGTTGACCATCTCAGTATCTGGGGTCGTCTCGGTGGTTGCCTCCATCTTCTTGGAGCTCTCTGTCTCGTGGGGATCAGCCTCCCGCGTCTGCTCCAATATTGGCAGATCTTTGCCTGGTTCTCCTTGGTCCATCATGAAACTGACGAATACTAGGAGATCACTGAAAGGAAAACACAATCGCAATGACAATGAAACAAAAAAGAGAGTGAGGATCGGTTACTGCTTTGCAAAAGTTCTTTTTTTTTCTCTGAACGAAAATATACCAACATCACGGATCCACTTACCTTCCCTTCGTTCGGAGAGAAGAACAGTGGCAGATGCAAGTGTTGCCTTTCTTGAAGACGGTGAGGGAGAAGGGGATTCAGCGAAGAGTGAAATGATGGTTGCTTCGTCCGTCAAACTTAGACTGCGGGGAGGTGGGGTTTTGTGATACGACGGCTCGTTACTGCTGCGCTACGACCGGGGTGACTCTCCGCCTGCATACTGCCTTCTAATTTGGTGGATGGCATTTGGGCCCGCGCGCTGCATGGCCTGCATGTCGGTGAACAAAAGTATAACGGCATTCAGTAGAGGGAGACGTTTCAATGACCTAGGAGGAACCAGAAGCGGTAGAGTGTCTCCACTGTACTAGTAGTAATTGTTTTTCTGGGTAGCTGTAGAGTGTCTCCATTGTACTAGTAGTGATTGTATCTCGGGTCCCAAGACAAAACAGCCCATCCACACTAGTAAATAGTAAAATCAATTCAAAAGCCCATATATTTACTGAATGAGATGCGCTACCCACACCCAGCACACCCCCCCCCCAAAAAAACCTGGGTGCTCTTCTTCCTCCTAGCTCCCACCCACCTCACGTCAGCTCGCTCCACTCGTACCCCCAAATTCCTCACCTTACTCCTACAAAAAACCCCAGCTCCCCTTCTTCCTCACTCCTACAGAAAACCCCCAGCTCCCCTTCTTCTTCGCTCGCACTACAACTAGGCTCGTCATTCGTTACTCTGCTCAAATCCGTGAGCGCGACGCGACGCCCTCGAGGAAAATGGAGTCGGCTGACCCCAGCGCCAAGAAGATGAGGCTCCCGCCAGCGGCGACGCCTGTTGTAGATCCCGCACCCGGCAGCGCGGGGAGAAGCGGCGACCCCGCCCCCACCGGATCCCAGGAACCCGTAGAATCTCGGGTGGACCGCATCAACGATCTCCCGGATGCCATCCTTGGGGAGATCATCTTGCTTCTCCCCACCAAGGATTGCTGCCGCACCAAAATCCTCTCAATTCGGTGGCGCCCTCTATGGCGCACCGTTGCCCTTAATCTCGACTGTCGTCAGCTATCTCTCTTCAATGATTTTGAAATCCCCAGAGCCATCATCTCCTCCCACCAGGGATTCGTTCAAAGCCTTTGCGTCATGCTACCTGAGCAAGCATACCATGCCTGCACGGTGGACGCCTGGCTGGAATCCCCTGAATTCACAGAACTACAGCTGCTTGAGTTCTACTATTCCCCTGGAAATCACATACCACAAACCGAACGCCATGAACTTGTGCCCTCAGCACCGATGTCCATCTCGGGGTTTTTGTCCTCTCTCCACACCGCCACCTTTGCGCAGTGCTACCTACCAGACAATCTGGTACTAAACCTTCGACTCCCATTTCTCAAGAAACTTTCACTTGTGCGGGTTCGTATATCGGAGGCCTCATTGCACAACATCATCCACTCCAGTTGCCCTGCACTGGAGTGATTGGTTCTTGTTTTCACAGTTAGAATCGGTTGTCTCCAAATAAAGTCGCCTAACCTTGTAAGAATTAGAATTTCTTTTGATGGAAGGCAACTCATCATCCAAGATGCCCCTTCACTTCAAAGGTTGATCCTTGATTCTAGTTATTCACCGTTGCAAATAACCGTCCTCTCTGTGCCTAAACTCGAGACCTTGGGTGTAATACATGATCTCTGTGCTAATATCAATATGGTGTTTGGCTCCACAGTTCTTCAGGTACTTTATATTATCATCTACACTTGTAACCATAAGCTACATTTTAAATTTCTGCGCATAATTTATATATCATCTTGGAGTACACATTTTGTACTAGTATTATGTTCTATGCTCAATGAAGAGTTTCTCCATGGATGGCCAATCAATGGTGCTGGATTCTGTCAAGATCTTATATATCCAAATGAATAGTTTTGATCTGAACAAGATTATTGGCTTGCTGCAATGCTTTCCATGTCTGGAGAAGTTGTATATAAAGGTGATAATTTCACGCACATTGGAAGCCCGCATATAGTGTACTAGAATTAACCGTTCAGTTGTTGCTCTTTTGACACTCTTCTTTTAGACCTTAACTGTTTTCAATCTTCATGTCTATTTAGGCAACAGGATGGGGTAAGAAAGTTATAACCAATCGGTGGATTCGTAAGCATCGGGATTTTCTCACTTCTCATGAGATTCGATTGAAGACAATAAAGCTAGAACGATATGTAGCCAACCGTGCAAACACAAGATTTGTCACATTCTTCCTGCTGAATGCGATGTTACTATTGTCCATCAGGCTTAAGTTTATCAGCAACATGGTTTTGACGAATGGGTATGTCGAAGAGCAAAAAAAGCAGTTTCAGGTGGGCAAAAGAGCTTCTGAACGTGCCGGGCTTCTACTTACAACATATTGTGGTCATAATCCAGTAAATTTTATGACCCAGGATGTTCATTCTATGGACCTGACCGGTCCATTTGACTGTGACTGCCAAAAACAGTGCTGGAGTTAGATGTTGTTGCCCTTTTCAATCTGTTTTTTTTGTAAACCTGATGAACAATTAACCCTCGTGCTTTTGTACAGTTTGTAAGCTGGAGTTAGATGTTCCTGCCCTTTTCAACTCGGCTGTGACTATCATATTTTCTTTGAAACAAGGCAAATGGATTGC
Source organism: Aegilops umbellulata (assembly GCA_032464435.1). Classification (NCBI taxonomy): domain Eukaryota; kingdom Viridiplantae; phylum Streptophyta; class Magnoliopsida; order Poales; family Poaceae; genus Aegilops; species Aegilops umbellulata. The sequence continues at coordinate 228,658,452 of CP136055.1, read as the reverse complement.
CATTCATTTAATTTAGAGTGAAATATTGTAACAAATCCAAACCAAGGGAAATAACATCACTCTCGCCGGCTGCTTGAGCTCATGTGCATTACAGAAGCCAAGTGATTAGCCCCCACCAGCACCCACAAACTTATTTCGAACTAGCACGTCAAATGGGCTGTAAATTTTCATAGGAAAGGCTGGACATCTGGGGCTCACGCCATTGTCAACGTAGTCAATAAGCGAGAGAATTACACTACGAGCGGCTGACACCAGGGACCCAGCAAGTCGTGTAGTTTTTTTTGAGGAACAAGCAGTTGTTATTTATACTAGTTTTAGGGATCAGGGTAACAATGGGGCTGTGCGGGGGCTGTGGCCCGTCTAGCCAGGGTTTTATTTATGCTTACCACATCATGAGCCCAGTTGTGTTTTTTTCTTGCTGAAAATGGCTAGCCCAGTTCTATTTTTTAAAAGAAATACCCAAACAAGGCCTACTTGCTTTATCGGCCCTGCTGGGCTGCAAATCTTTCAAGACAAGGAGAGTTTCATTCGGTTTGCCCAGAAATGGGCTGTACATTTTTAAAACACATCAAACCGGGAATTAGTTTCAATTTTTTTTCATTACAAGATCTTAAATTCCATTGATTTTTATGCGTGGACAATTATTTGGATTTTATATTTATATAAATTATTTTTCAAAATAGTTTGAATGTGAATCGATATTTCTGGATTAAAAACAGTTGACCGCACCGAAATATGCAAAATTTCGTATACTTTGGCCACAATATGGGGTGTGATGCTAACAAAAATAAGATGGGCTCCAAAAAAATTCTTAAGAATTAGCAAATGGGTTGTACATTATTAGAAATAATGGCAGATGGGTTGTATGCTGTTTTCCACAGATTTGAGGCTGACTTGTGCGCCTACTACTACAGGTTGACGAGTATGCTTTCATAAAACAAAGGTTGACGCACACGCAATGCCCTGTCAACTTAGTCAACACACGAGAGCAGTGACTGTTGGATGTCCATCCAACGGCTGTCGTGCTTCTTCAATCTCTGCTCTTCATGCTCAAGCCGCTCAAACAAGCGTCGGCGGGACTGCCTGCTCCCGCCTCCGCGCGGCTGGCTGTGCTGCCCCGCAGGCCTCACCACCCGACCGTACTCCCATCGCTGGCCTAGCCATCCCTCTACTCACCCACACCTGCTGTTATTCTCCAACGACGGCAGACGAACCAGTAAACCCTCGTACAGTCGTACTCCCCTCCGCGTGGGAAACAACTGCGGAGTATTCCCTGGCTCCGTGTCGTTCCCTTCCTAGGCCTCGCCATCGTCCACCGCGCTGGTGCTCTCGGCGCGGCCTGGTCAACGTGGTCAATGAACGACATCCATCGGAAGTGGACTGTACGTGGAGAGGCTGACAGCTGGGTCCACGGCCGAATGCAAGGAAATGCCTCCTTATTACGCGCAAAATAATGATTCCTCCACCTGACAGCTAGGACCCACAGGAAGGGCTTCTGTATTTCGCAAAAAAAGCGTTCCCCCGCTGACAGGTCGGACCTACCTGCTATATCTTCGCACGCAAGGAAGTGCCTCCTTATTATGCCCAAAAAAATGAATACCCCCTGCTAGCTGGGACCCACCATATTGTTGGGCTGACTTGTGGGCCAACTAAGTTGACACGGGCGGAGAGCTTTGTCAACTTAGTCAATACTCCAGTGACCGTATGATGTCCATCAAACGGCCATAGTGCTTCTTCAACCTCTGGTCTTCTTGCTCCAGCCACCCAAAGCAGAGCCGGTCGTGCCACTTGCTCCTGCCTCCCGTGGCCGGCTGTGCTACCGCGGATGCCTCACCGCCCCCATACTACTCCCACCACTGGCCAGGCCATCCCTCCACTCACCCACACCCCCTGTTATTCTGCGGCGACGGCAGCCTCACACCACAGCCGAACCAGTGAACGCTCGTACTCCTCTCCGCGTGGGCATCCACTGTCGCGTCTTGCACGGCTCCGCGTCGTCCCCTTCCTAGGCCTCACCGTCGTCCACCGCCGTGGTGCTCTCGGCGCGACGTGGTCAATGTGGCCAACGACCGACTTCCATCGGAAGAGTACTGTACGTGGAGAGGCTGACAGCCGGGTCCACGGCAGCCGCAAGGAAGTGCCTCCTTATTACATGGAAAATAATTATTCCTCCACCTGACAGCGGGGACCCACCGGACGGGCCACCAGTATTTTGTGAAAAAAATCATTTCCCCCTGACTGCACGGACCCACCAGACGGGCCACCGTATTTCACGAAAAAACGTCCCCCCCCCCCCCGCAGTCAGCTCGGACCCACCAGAAGTGCCTCCTTATTACGCACAAAAAAATTAATACTCCCCCGGCTAGTTGGGACCCACCTTGCTGGGAGGCTGACTTGTGGGCCTACTAAGTTGACGGGGACGAAGGGTTTGTCAACTTAGTCAATATGAACGATTCTAGCTCTACTGACCGTACGATGTCCATCCAACGGCCGTAGTGCTTCTTCAACCTCTGGTCTTCTTGCTCCAGCCGCCCAAAGCAGCGCCGGTCGTGTCGCATGCTCTTGCCTCCCGTGGCCGGTTGTGCTGCCGCAGAGGCCTCACCGCCCCTACTATTCCCACCGCCGGCCAGGCCCTGCGGCGACGGCAGCCTCACACCCCAGCCGAACCAGTGAACCCTCGTAGTCCTCTCCGCGCGGGCTTCCACTGCCGCGTCGTCCCCTTCCTAGGCCTCGCCGTCGTCCACCGCCATGGTGCTCTCCGCGCGGCATGGTCAACGTGGTCAAGGAACGACTTCCATCGGAACAGTACTGTACGTGGAGAGGCTGACAGCTGGGTCCATGGCCACAGCCCAGTTTTTTTGTGATTTGCCAAGTAAGTCACTCTGTCAGGCCTGTTGGGCTGCAAATCTTTCAAGACGAGGAGAGCTTTCATTCGGCTGGCCGAGAAAATGGCCCATCAGTAATGAGAAATGGGTTGTACATTTTTAAAACACATCAAACCGGTAATTAGTTTCAAATATCTTTTTTTCATTCATTTCAAGATTTTAAATGACATTAATTTTTATGCGTGGAGAATTTGTTGGATTTTATATTGATATACATTTATTTTTAAAATCAGTTTGAATGTGAGTCAAAATTTCGGGAATAAAAACAGTTCGGACCGCACCGAAATATGCAAAATTTCGTATAATTTTTTAACCGTTGCCACAATATGGGCTGTAATGCTAACAAAAAGAATATGGGCTCCAAAAAAATCTTAAGAATTAGCAAATGGGCTGTAAATTATTAGAAATAATGGCAGATGGGTTGTATGTTGTTTTCCATAGATTTGAGGCTTTCATAAAAAAAGGTTGATGCACAAGCACTGACTGTTGGATGTCCATCCAACAGCCGTCGTGCTTCTTCAATCTCTGCTCTTTCTGCTCCAGCCGCCCAAACAAGCGCCGGCGGGACTGCCTGCTCCCTCCTCCGCGCGGCCGGCTGTGCTGCCGCGCAGGCCTCACCGCCCGACCGTACTCCCATCGCTGGCCTAGCCATCCCTCTACTCACCCACACCTGCTGTTATTCTCCGGCGATGGCAGACGAACCAGTAAACCCTCATGCAGTCGTACTCCTCTCCGCGTGGGAAACAACTGCCGAGTCTTCCCTGCCTCCGTGTCGTCCCCTTCCTAGGCCTCGTCGTCGTCCACCGCCTTGGTGCTCTCGGCGCGGCGTGGTCAACGAGGTCAAGGAACGACTTCCATCGGACGTGGACTGTACTGGAGAGGCTGACAGCTGGGTCCACGGCAGCAGCAAGGAAGTGCCTCCTTATTACGCGGAAAATAATGATTCCTCCACCTGACAGCAGGGACCCACCGGACAGGCCACCATATTTCGTGAAAAAAACGTTTCCCCCCTGACTGCTGGGACCCACCAGCTACACCTTCGCACGCAAGGAAGTGCGTCCGGGCAAAAAAAATGATTCGCCCCCCTAACTGCTGGGACCCACCAGCTACATCTTCGCACGCAAGGAAGTGCGTCCCGACAAAAAAACGATTCGCCCCCTGACTGCTGGGACCCACCAGCTACATCTTCGCAGGCAAGGAAGTGCCTGACAGTCAGGACCCACCTGGTCGAAGCGTACGTAGCGTTGTCATTCTAGTCGCGAACGTGTACGTACATATATACTGGTCGATCTAGAGGCGCGCACGTGTCGTAGTAGAGGTGCGCACGTGTCGTAGTAGAGGCGTGCACGTAGCATGTACACGTACGTACAGCGGCCAGGGTGCAAGAAAGAAAATACGGCCACATATGTGTACACACGGGCGGGGTCTCGAACGCCTACTCGCGCATACATACGGCGAGGGCTCGTTGACATGGCTGGGTCGAAACGGAGAAACAGCGTCGTCGTCGTGTTCATGGGGAGGCAACGGAATGTGTGGTCGTGTTTATCGGGAGGCAACGCGGCTGGGTCGGAACGGAATGCATGGTCGTGTTCATTGGGAGGGCTTGGACGGAAGAAGCGATGGAAACGAGGCCTGGCGTACCGCACAACGGAGGAAACGGACCTCCTACGGTCGAAACGGGGGTCATGTTGATCGGGAGGGGTGTGGCGTACCACAAAACGGAGGAAACGTACCTCCTATGGTCGAAACGGGGGTCCTGTTGATCGGGAGGGGTGTGGTGTACCGCAAAACGGAGGAAACGGACTTGTGTTGGAGTACTACGGTCGAAACGGGGGTCCTGTTCATCGGGAGGGTTGTGGCGTACCGCAAAACGGGACTCCACGGGATACTGTTCATCTCCACCGTCGACCCCCTCCAGCCTCCACGAGCTACTGTTCATCCACCGTCGACCTCCTCCAGCCTCCACGGGCTCCTGTTCATCCAGCCTCCACCGCGCGCTACTCGACCGGCTACTATTCAACCATCCCTCCACCGTCTACTGTTCATCCAGCCCTCCACACCACGGGGTCCTGTTCAACCACCCCTCCACGGGCACCCCTCCACCGTCTACTGTTCATCCTGCCCTCCACACCACGGGGGCCTGTTCATCCACCCCTCCACGGGCACCCCTCCACCGTCTACTGTTCATCCAGCCCTCCACCACACCACGAGGTCCTGTTCATCCAGAGGCAACGCCACCGCTCAATGTTCATCTAACCCCCCCCCCCCCCCCCCCGGCAACACTCACTGTTCATCCAGAGGCAACATCGATCGGCTTCAATTAGCAGCAGTAGCCAAGGAATCGCTCGATCGAGTTCAGTTAACAGCCATCGATCGATCGCTCGGGTTCAGTAACGCGTAGCCTGCAGTGCAATCGCTCGGGTTCAGTTAGAGCCCAACACATCGCTCGGGTTCAGTTAGAGCCAAAGCCTCGCACACACGCGCGTACGTGTACGAGAGAAACGCGCATCGCTCGGCCCCCGACCTCCCACCATAACCGGGAACTCCCCGAAATTTTCCTCCCCCTCGCTTCTACCACGGTTTTTTCGTCATGGACGGCCCAAAGAATGTCATGCAGCTGCGTCTCCGGCCCGCCCAGGACGAAAAGCCCATTTTCTGTCATGATTTTTTGTCATAGAAGTAGGAGCCCACCACATCTATGATGATACCGGGTTTTGTCACAATTATCGTCGTAGAAGTGTCATATGTATGACAGAAAAAATTCGTTCGGCCCAAAATGTCACGGATGTGTCTTTTTTTTGTAGTGGGAGCACGTAGGCTTACCTAGATCTAGCATTTTTGAATTTTTAACAGGCGTCATGTCTTCCATATTACTTTGCCTACTCCTGCCTTCTTTAATGTTTAGGAATAACAAAGACACTATATACTTAAGGAGGAGGCAGAGGAGTCCGAGAGGGCAAAGGAGACCGCTCGCCTTAATGAGGCAGCCCACCAGGCTGTGGCAGCTGCACTCTAGTACAACCCGAACTATGACTACGGGTATTATCCAGGCCACCAGTGGCTGTAGACCAACTTAGGACAAAAGCATAAGCTTGGGGAGTATGTATTTCTCACAGACATTACATTCGTGTACCACACATTCATTCCAATTGTCGGTGTTCATTCTTTTTCATTATATATCCGTGTTAGTTTTATTTCCACTTTCTTCTTGTGTGTTTGAAAAACTTTGAAAATCCAAAAATATTTGTCGCTTCTTTTCGGTTTTTATTTCTTGTTTAGTAGTTCTTATAATTAAAAGAAAACCCAAAAAGATTTCTCGTCTTGTTTTGTTTGTTGGGATCTTTCCCGTGTAAGTAGTTTTTCTCATCTTTGTTTTTCTTTGTTAGTTCGTTTTCTTCAGAGAAACCAAAAACTCCAAAAATATTTCAGTGTTGCTCTGTAATTCTTTTCTTTTCTTTGATTTGTCATAAGGATAAGACCACGATGAAAACGATGAGTGGCTCTCATATGCATTATTGTTGATCTAATAAAGAGCGTGTATTACCTTGTCTTCTCCTTTCAATAAAATGTTTCCAGATCCCAGCTTAGTCCACGGCACACTGGCACTATTATTATTTTCATATCACTCGGTCGTGCAAGTGAAGGCCAATAATTAAGATGATTTGATGAAGTGATTGCAGTGAAGGAAAGTTGGTATGACCTCCTCTTGTTTCTGTTTTTGTAAATATGTTTAGCTCATCATTCTTGATTTAGTACATTATGAGTAAACATGTTTGTGATGACAATTAAAGATTATAGTTTCTCATGCCATGCTTAAACAACTAGGAGTGGATAATGGTTTGAGTGTCAACATGCATTAAAATAGTTACGATGTAGTATGATAGTATGGTATCTCCCTCTGAATGATTCAGGTGGCTTGACTTGGTAGATGTTCATACATGTAGTTAATTCAAAACCAACATAGCCTCCACGATATTTATGTTCATGGTGTTTGATATCCTACTCATACTCGTATTCAATGTTAATTATTCTCAATGTATGCTTATGACCATTTTCTCTCTCTGGTTTGTTGCTTCTCAATCTATTTGCCAGCCTTCGCGTGTACTAAGTGGGAATATTGCTTGTGCATCCAAATCCTTAAAACCAAAGTTGTTCTAGATGAGTCCACTATATCTACCCATATGCGGTATTACCCTGCCATTACAAGTAAATTTGCATGTGTGATGCGGCTTGAAGCTACTCGGTATTTCCCCAAAGAGGAAGGGATGATGCAGCACAGCGGCGGTAGGTATTTCCCTCAGTTATGAGAACAAGGTTATCGAACCAGTAGGAGAACCAAGCAACACAACGTAAACAGCAGCTGCACACAAATAACAACTACTCACAACCTGACGTGTAAAAGGGGTTGTCAATCCCTTTCGGGTAGCAGCGCCTCAAGATAGGCAAACGGACGTGAATAAATTGTAATAGATTGATATATCGAACGCCAAATAAAATAAATAAGAATAAATTGCAGAAAGGTATTTTTGTATTTTTGGTTTAGTAGATTTGCAATAAAAGCAAAGGAAAATATGTCGCAAAGGCAAATAATATGAGAAAGAGACCTGGGGGCGTAGGTTTCACTAGTGGCTTCTCTCGAGAAAAATAGCAAATGGTGGCTGAACAAATTACTATTGGGCAATTGATAGAACTTTAAATAATCATGACGATATCCAGGCAATGATCATTACATAGGCATCACGTCCAAGATTAGTAGACCGACTCCTGCCCGCATCTACTACTATTACTCCACACATCGACCACTATCCAGCATGCATCTAGTGTATTAAGTTCATGGAGAAACGGAGTAATGCAATAAGAACGATGACGTGATGTAGACAAGATCTATCTATGTAGAGATAGACCCCATCATTTCATCCTTAGTAGCAATGATACATATGTGTCGGTTCCCCTTCTGTCACTGGGATCAAGCACCGTAAGATCGAACCCACTACAAAGCACCTCTTCCCATTGCAAGATAAATGGATCAAGTTGGCCAAACAAAACCCAAATATCGGAGAAGAAATATGAGGCTATAAACAATCATGCATAAAAGAGATCAAAGAACTCAAATACTTTCATGGATATAAAAAGATAGATCTGATCATAAACTCAAAGTTCATCGGATCCCAACAAACACACCGCAAAATGTGTTACATCATATATATATATATATATATATATATATATATATATATATATATATATATATATATATATATCCAAGAGACCGTTGTATTGAGAATTCAGCGAGAGAGAGCAAGCCATCTAGCTATTAACTACAGACCCGAAGGTCGACAAAGAACTACTCACGCATCATTGGAGAGGCACCAATGGAGGTGGTGAACCCCATCCAAGATGGTGTCTAGATTGGATCTGGTGGTTCTGGACACTGCGGCGACTGGAATTGATTTCCGTTGACTCCCCTAGGGTTTCTGGAATATTGGGTATTTATAGAGCAAAGAGGCGGTCCGGGGGCACCCGAGGTGGGCACAACCCACCAGGGCAGCCCTGGCCCATTAGGTGTCTTCTGGTCCATAAAAAATCTCCGTGAAGTTTCGTTGCATTTGGACTCCGTTTGGTATTGATTTCCTGCAATGTAAAAAACATGCAGGAAACTGCAACTGGCACTTGGCACTATTGAGGGAGTCCTAGATTAGGGGGTGTTCGGATAACCGGACTATACCTTCAGCCGGACTCCAGGACTATGAAGATACAAGATTGAAGACTTTGTCCCGTGTCCGGATGGGACTTTCCTTGGCGTGGAAGGCAAGCTTGGCTGTAACGCCCTCGATGCGGCTATATCTCCCACGTGTTGAAGCACGACTTAGAGGCATAACCGCATTGAAAGCAATGTCGCAAGTGAGGTAATCTTCACACAACCCATGTAATACATAAGGGAGAGAGATACATAGTTGGCTGACAATCGCCACTTCACACAATACATGAGTAAAGCATTACATCAAACAGATACAATCAGGGTCCGACTACGGAACCAAAATAAAAGAAGACTACCCCAAATGCTACACAGATCCCTGACCGACCCCAACTGGGCTCCACTACTGATCAACTGAAAAGAAACAACACAACGAACACGATCTTCATCGAGCTCCTCCTTGAGCTCGGGTGCGTCACCTGCACGGTTTCATCGGCACCTGCAAACTGGCTTTGGAAGTATCTGTGAGTCACGGGGACTCAGCAATCTCACACCCGCGAGATCAAGACTATTTAAGCTTATAGGTAGGGTAAAAGTATGAGGTGGAGCTGCAGCAAGCGACTAGCATATATGGTGTCTAACATACGCAAATGAGAGCGAGAAGAGAAGGCAAAAGCACGGTCGAACAACTATGATCAAGAAGTGATCCTGAAACTACTTACGTCAAGCATAACTCCAACACCGTGTTCACTTCTCGGGCCCCGCCGAGAAGAGACCATCACGGTTACACACGCGGTTGGTGTATTATTAATTAAGATCAACTTCGGGTTTTCTACAACCGGACATTAACAAATTCCCATCTGCCACATAACCGCGGGCACGGCTTTCGAAAGTTCAAACCCTGCAGGGGTGTCCCAACTTAGCCCATGATAAGCTCTCGCGATCAACGAAGGATATTCCTTCTCCCCGGGAAGACCCGGTCAGTCTCGAAATCCTGGCTACAAGACATTTCGACAATAATAAAACAAGACCAGCAAAGCCGCCCGATGCGCCGACATCCTGATAGGAGCTGCACATATCTCGTTCTCAGGGCAACACCGGATAAGCTAAGCGTACAGGTACCAACATAACCCAAGTTGCCAAGGGACGGTCCCGCACGGTGCTCTAGTTTGGACCAACACTTAGACAAGCATTGGCCCGGGGGGGCTAAATAAAGATGACCCTTGGGTTAATTACTCCCAAGGGAAAAGTAGGTGGTGGTGAGGCAAATGGTAAAACCAAGGTTGGGCCTTGCTGGAGGAGTCTTATTCAAAGCGAACTGTCAAGGGGGTCCCATAAATCACCCGACCGCGTTAGGGACGCAAAATCCGGGAACATAATACCGATATGACGGAAACTAGGGCGGCAAGAGTGGAACAAAACACCAGGCATAAGGCCGAGCCTTCCACCCTTTACCAAGTATATAGATGCATTAATTAAATAAGATATATTGTGATATCCCAACAAGTAAACAAGTTCCAACAAGGAACAACATCTCCATGTTCCAACAAGGAACAAACTTCATCTTCACCTGCAACTAACAACGCTATAAGAGGGGCTGAGCAAAGCGGTAACATAGCCAAACAATGGTTTGCTAGGACAAGGTGGGTTAGAGGCTTGGTTTAACAATATGGGAGGCATGATAAGCAAGTGGTAGGTATCGCATCATAGGCATAACAAAAGAGCGAGCAACTAGCAAGCAAAGATAGAAGTGATTTCGAGGGTATGGTCATCTTGCCTGCAAGGTTCTCAGGGTTGTCGAAAACTTGATCCTCGTAAGCGTTCTCAGCAGGTTCCTCGTTCACGTACTCGTCTCCCGGCTCTACCCAAGGCAAGAACACAAGCAAAGGGGACAAACATCAATCACGATGCAATGCGCAAGCAACATGATGCAAAACATGGCATGATATGCGAGATGTGGTATGCAATGCATATGCGTGCTCCGGGAGGGAAAAGATGAACAAGTCATAATCTTGGCAAACCAAGTATGCCACTGGAAAGGTGAGGCGATTTCGGTTGAAATCGATATAAAGATCACCGGAATCGGATGCACGGTTTGCAAATGACAAGCAAAACAAGAATGACAAGATTCTGCCATTAACAGCATGATGCTACTTGGCAAGCAACAAGAAATTAAGCTAATGCTCCCAAACGTACCAACAAAGCATATGACAGTGAACTACTCAAGATGCTTGACAAACGATGAACACTGAGATACGGCTAAATCACACCACAACAGGTTCAAACAAGCATGGCAAAAGTGCAAAAGATAACAGGTTCACAGACTTGGTGAAATCAACAACATGCCAGAATTTAACATCAGGATGACATGTTTGGAGCAAGGAAACAACCTGCTAAAGGAACAGGACATAGCAAAATATGGCATGGCATGGATCTACTCAAAGCATTGAACAAAAATCCCTTACTGACATGAGCCAAAAAGGAACATAAAATATAATAGCACCCATGTCAATTAAGCAAGTTTCGTTACAGATTTCAGACAGCAGAAAACTGGACATGTCAAAAACAGATAACAAGTAGGCATGTTTACGAGCTCGATGCACTCGCTATAGAGCATTGCATGATAAACTAAGCATACAAACACCAAGAAGACATGGCATAGAATCTATACATGGCAAGAACAACATCATAGCATGCAAAAATCAACTACACCCCGCTTGGCAAAATCGAATAACATGTAAACAATCTGCCAGGGAACATTTTATAGCGAAAGTAGAGCTTGATTGACTCAAGCTATAGCACTCCATAATTACAAACAAAGACATCGATGGATAGAGCAAATCCATATGTTCAAAACACCCTTACTAATCATGCTCAAAAAAGTCATAGATCTCTCTGAAACAACATGAACACATGGCGTAAAAATAACAGCAGGGAATGACTTGGTGAAATTACTAAGTCCCTGAAATCAGCAACAATATGATCCCTAGTTAGCATGCTTGTGCTAGTCACCACAGAGATCACAAAAATACATGGCATACACCCCTGGAAAGATGGCATGGCATATTACAAAACACATGTAGGATTCCAGTTCATAGGGTGCACACATCAATCATGGCAAAAATGACAAAAGTGCATCTACAGAAACAGATCTGAAACTAACATCACATAGCCCTCTTCTAACAGCATTTCGGGCAACAAGATGAGCTCAAATTAAAAATATGCAATGAGATGCAATGATGTACTCATCGAGACGAACAATTTGACATATTGCAAACACGAAACGGAGCAGTATACAGCAAGTTATGACATGATGAAGTATGCATGAAAATTACACAGATCTGGGACTTAGTGATGAAAACGACCTCGGGGAAACGAACTGGCAGGTCGGGGTCGTCTCTTTCTCTCGTACGGACTATTCCGGCGGAAGTCAACGGCGACGAGGAGGGGCCGTGGGACTCCGGCGGGCCTTGGGAAGGTCGGGAATGGATAGATCGGGCGCGGGGCAACCCATTCCCGGCGAGGGGCGGCTTGGGACGACGCGAGTGCGTAGATCGGGGCAGCCATGGAAGGGCAGCTCCCTGGTACAGATAGAGAGAGAGAGCTGCGTGAGGGGGAGAGAGAGATGGGGTGAGGGAGCTCGAGGAGAACGAGGGAGATGGGGATGGGCACGGGGCACTGGCCTGGTCACTGGGGCTCGCCGGCGGGCTGCCGGTGGTCGGGCGGCGAGGGCGCCGGTGCTCGGTCGCGGGAGGTGCCGCGGGAGCAGCTCAAGGAGACGAACGGGAGGAGGGAGCGGGCGCTCGGCGACGGCGCGGGCTCGTCCGGGCCCAGATCGGCTCGGGCGGGCCGCGGAAGGGCTCTGGAGGGCCACGGCGACGGGAGCTGGTTGGGGGCGACGTGGCAGCGCACGATTCGTCGGGGGCGGCGGGCGGACACGTCCGGCGCGAGATGGACATGTCCGGCGGCGAGAGGTGGAAGAAGACTAGGGTTCATCCAGGATTTTGGGAGGGGATCACATATTTATAGGTAGGAGGAGCTAGGAGGCTCCAAATGGAGAGCGGTTTTCGGCCACACGATCGTGATCGAACGACCGAGAGGATGGAGGGGGTTAAGATGGGTTTTTGGGCTGTTTGGAGGGGTGTTGGGCTGCAAAGAGAGAGGGGCTTTATCGGTTACCCGGTTAACCGTTGGGGTATCAAACGGACTCCAAATGGCACGAAACTTGACAGGCGGTCTACCGGTGTTATACCAAGGCCGCTTGGCAAACCTCGGTCCATTCCGAGAATGTTTAATACCCGCACACGAAAAGAGGTAAAAGGGGGCGCCGGATGACATAGGAGTGCCGGATTGCAAAACGAACAATGGGGAAAATGCTCGGATGCATGAGACGAACACGTATGCAAATGCGATGCACATGATGACATGATATGAAATGCAGATGATGACATGGCAAAGTGCAACACGCAAGCACATGACATGGCAACGACGGCGAATAACTGGCGGATACCTGGCGCATCGAATCCGGGGTGTTACATTGGCGATGCGGATATTCAAGATCTCCTACCATTGTAACCGACTTTGTGTAACCCTAACCCTCTCCGGTGTCTATATAAACCGAAGGGTTCTAGTCCGTAGGACAACTTCATCATACAAAAATCATACCATAGGCTAGCTTCTAGGGTTTAGCCTCTTTGATCTCGTGGTAGATCTACTCTTGTACTACCCATATCATCAATATTAATCAAGCAGGAGTAGGGTTTTACCTCCATCGAGAGGGCCCGAACCTGGGTAAAAACATCGTGTCCCTTGTCTCCTGTTACCATCTGCCTAGACGCACAGTTCGGGACCCCCTACCCGAGATCCGCCGGTTTTGACACCGACATTGGTGCTTTCATTAAGAGTTCCTCTGTGTCATCACTTTTGGGCCCGATGGCTCCTTTGATCATCAACGACGATGCGGTCCAGGGTGAGACTTTTCTCCCCGGACAGATCTTCGTCTTCGGCGGCTTTGCACTGCTGGCCAATTCGCTTGGCCACCTGGAGCAGATCGAAAGCTACGTCCCTGGCCATCAGGTCAGGTTTGGAAGCTTAAACTACACGACAGACATCCGCGGGGATTTGATCTTCGACGGATTCGAGCCACAGCCAAGCGCGCCGCACTGTCTCGAGGGGCATGATCTAGCTCTGCCGCCGAACAGCGCCCTGGAGGCCGCACACGTACCGGTTCCGACCCTTAATTCGGAGCCTATTGCACCAATCGAGGATGAGTGGTTGGACGTCACCTCGGGGGCTTCGATCTCAAAGGCTATGGAGCCGAACGCCAGCCCCGCACTCTGCATGATCCGTGACTCCGAGGATCCGGATTCCTCTCAGGACTCCGAACCCCCCGTGCCCCTGCCGATCGAATCCGATTGGGCGCCGATAATGGAGTTCACCGCCGCGGACATCTTTCAGCACTCGCCCTTCGGCGACATCCTAAAGTCACTAAAGTCTCTCTCTTTATCAGGAGAGACATGGCCGGACTACGGTCAGCAAGGATGGGATGTGGACGATGAAGAAATTCAAAGCCCACCCACCACCCACTTTGTAGCCATTGTCGACGATTTAACCGACATGCTTGACTTCGACTCCGAAGACATCGACGGTATGGACGACGATGCAGGAGACGAACAGGAACCAGCACCTGTAGGGCGCTGGAAGGCCACCTCGTCATATGACATATACATGGTGGATACTCCAAAAGATGGAGATGGCGATGGAACAGCGGGAGATGACACCTCCAAGAAACAGCCAAAGCGCCGGCGTCAGCGGCGCCGCTCTAAATCCCGCCAAAGCAAAAATGGTGATTCCGGCATGGGAGATAATACTACCCCGGATAGCACCGAAGAACACCCCCTCCAGCAAGATTCGGCATAGGAAGATGGAGAAGCCAGCCCTCATGAGAGAGCGGCAGACCGAGAGGTTGAGGATGATAACTATATGCCTCCCTCCGAAGACGAGGCAAGCCTCGACGACGACGAAATCCGTCGTGCCATCAAATCCTGCCGAACAAGAGCGTTTTAAACTCAGGCTTATAGCCACGGCAAGCAGCCTCAAGAAAAAGTAGCAACAGCTTAGAGCTGATCAAGATTTGCTAGCTGACAGATGGACTGAAGTCCTTGCGGCCGAAGAGTATGAACTCAAACGCCCCTCCAAGAGTTACCCAAAGCACAGGCCGCTACCCCGATCAGAGGAGGAAGCACCTACATCACTAGCGCACGACATGGCCGACCGGCCACCTCGCGACCGTGACAGAGAAGCCTCTCGGCCCTCCAACCAAGCCATGCCCCGGCGCCGTTCAACTAAGGCACGGGAAAATGTGCCAGACCTGCGAGACGTACTGGAGGACAAGGCAAGGCAAACAAGATCGATCTACGGATCGCGCTGGAGCCCCACGGCACGTGACGGTGATCTTCATTCCGGATACAACAAATCCGGCCGGGCCGAACACAACAGGCATAGCTTCTTCGAGCTGCGTCGTGATATAGCCCAGTATAGAGGCGCCGCACACCCACTATGCTTCACAGATGAAGTAATGGATCATAAAATCCCAGAGGGTTTCATACCCGTAAACATCGAATCATATGATGGAACAATAGATCCTGCGGTATGGATTGAGGATTATCTCCTTCATATCCACATGGCCCGCGGCGATGATCTACACGCCATCAAATACCTCCCGCTAAAACTTAAGGGACCGCCCCGGCATTGGCTTAACAGCTTGCCAGCAGACTCAATCGGTTCTTGGGAGGACCTGGAAGCCGCATTCCTCGACAACTTCCAGGGAACTTATGTGCGACCACCGGATGTCGATGACTTAAGCCACATAATTCAGCAGCCAGAGGAATCGGCCAGGCAATTCTGGACATGGTTCCTAACAAAGAAAAACTAGATAGTCGACTGTCCGGACGCAGAGGCCCTAGCAGCCTTCAAGCATAATATCCGCGACGAGTGGCTTGCCCGGCACCTGGGACAGGAAAAGCCGAAATCCATGGCAGCCCTCACGACACTCATGACCCGCTTTAGCGCGGGAGAAGACAGCTGGCTAGCTCGCCGTAACAACTTAGCAAAGAACCCTGGTAATTCGGATACCAAGAAAAAAAGTGGCAGGCCACCTCGAAACAAGCAAAAGCGCCGCGTTAGCAGCGACAACAACAAAGAAACGGCAGTTAATGCCGGATTCAGAGGCTATAAATCCGGTCAGCGGAAAAAACCATTCAAAAAGAATACTTAGGGCCTGTCCAGTTTGGACCGAATACTCGACCGCTTGTGCCAGATACATGGCACCCCCGAAAGGCCAGCCAATCACACCAACAGGGATTGTTGGGTGTTCAAGCAGGCAGGCAAGCTAAGAGCCGAAAATAAAGACAAGGGGTTGCATAGCAATGACGAGGAGGAGCCCAGGCTGCCGAACAACAGTGGACAGAAGAGTTTTCCCCCACAAGTCCGGACGGTGAACATGATATACGCAACCCACATTCCCAAGAGGGAGCGGAAGCGCGCGCTACGGGACGTATACGCGATGGAGCCAGACGCCTCAAAGTTCAACCCATGGTCCTCCTGCCCGATCACTTTCGATCGAAGGGACCACCCCACTAGCATCCGTCACAGCGGCTTCGCCGCATTGGTTCTTGACCCAATTATTGACGGATTTCATCTCACAACAGTCATCATGGACGGCGGAAGCAGCCTGAACCTGCTTTACCAGGATACAGTGCGGAAAATGGGCATAGATCCCTCGAGGATTAAGCCCACAAAAATGACCTTTAAAGGCGTTATACCAGGTGTAGAGGCCAACTGTACAGGCTCAGTAACACTTGAAGTGGTCTTCGGATCTCCGGACAATTTCTGAAGCAAAGAGTTAATCTTCGATGTAGTCCCGTTTCACAGTGGCTATCACGCCCTGCTCGGGCAAACCGCATTCGCAAAGTTCAATGCGGTGCCGCACTACACATATCTCAAGCTCAAGATGCCAGGCCCTCGAGGAGTAATTACAGTCAACGGAAACACCGAGCGCTCCCTCCGAACGGAGGAGCACACGGCGGCCCTCGCAGCGGAAGTACAAAGCAGCCTTCTTAGGCAATTCTCCAGTCCGGCCGTTAAAAAGCCAGACACTGCTAAGCGCACCCGGAGTAACCTACAACAAGACAGCCTAGCATGTTCTGAGCAGGCGTAGCAATGCGGCCCCAACCCCAGCCCTTGCGACATAGCGAAACCAGTGCTTCGCGTACATAACTACGCCTTGAAATACCATGGGCGCAGGGGAAGGGGCACAATAACGGCAAGCCCAAAATACGGCCTAAAACGTACTAGGGGCTGCCGAATTCCTTTTTTTAATTTTTCTTACTTTCAGGACTCCATACTTCGGACGACCTGTTCGGCAATTCAACTGCCGCACAAACGATGCAAGATCCAGGGAAGCAGACAAGCCATGCCGCATTATGGAACTCCCAGGTGGTCTCTATTGCGAGCAGAATACCTGTTTTGAATACCATTCCGCGGCCTGCCCCTGGCCAGGACATGTTAAATAGTCCAATATCTTTTGCTTATCGCACTACTTGTATCGTTCTGCTTTGATAGAAGCCTTTCTATAAACAATGCATAGCTTTCTGTCTATTTTTTGCATTATCCTGGCCAATATATATGTTTATTAACGACATGTTGCACCCATACACCATGGTACGGCAAACACGCCAGGGACTTCAGTACCCCTCAATATGGTGTGAGAAGTCCGTACACTTTCACAAGTGCGGCACCCCGAACTTATAGCACTATATGCATCGGCTCCGAATCATGATTTGGGTCAATAGTTGGGTTTTCCTGGCTCCTATGTTTTGGTGCCTTACGTTCCGCTATATCGGCTAAGGTAGCACTAGGAGAACCACTGCGATTGTGCCCCAGTTGAGCTGGGCTAAGCACCTCAGTGGAGAAAGCTAAAACTGACTGTCATGATGAGGCGAGAGACCGGTCGCTGTTCGAGAGGTTTTTCGAGTCCCTAAAGACTTATGCCGCTTCGAGCGAGGAGCCGGCTTTGTCCGGCCAAGGCGTGGATAGCGCCCCGAACTCGGTCTTCCGAACTAGGGGCTTCGCCGAAATTTAAAATTATAGAGTTCTATGGCTAAGTGAGAGTGTTCAAGCATTATAGTCCGATTGCCTGGTTCGTTGTGCTGAGCGCCTCCCTCGAAGGACCCAAATATGGGGAAAAAAGCGCTCAGGTTTATCCCGAACACCCCAGCACTTGTGGCATGGGGGCAGAAGCCGACGACTGGCCATCTCTCAATTTTTGATAAACGGCCGCACAGAAAGTAATATTTTAAATTCAACAAGCATTGCTTAGCGCATATGAACAAGTTTTCAGCGCACAGGATAAACACGAGCGAGTTCATTCAAAAATTATATCCTTGGTACATTCATCCGCCACAAGGCGGGCACCCGCAAGAACATCCTTATAGTAGTTCTCGGGCTTGCGATGCTCCTTCCCCGGCGGCGGCCCGTCCCTCACAAGCTTCTCACCGTCCAGCTTACCCTAGTGCACCTTTGCACGGGCAAGGGCCCTACGGGCACCTTCGATGCAGACGGAGCGCTTGATGACCTCGAGCCTTGGACAGGCCTCCACCAGCCGCCGCACTAGCCCGAAGTAGCTCCCAGGCAGGGCCTCTCCAGGCCACAGCCGAACTATTAAGCCCTTCATGGCCTGTTTGGCCGCCTTGTGGAGCTCGACCAGCTATTTCAGCTGGTCGCTCAAGGGCACAGGGTGTCCGGCCTCGGCATACTGAGACCAAAACACCTTCTCCGTTGAGCTGCCCTCTTCGGCTCGGTAGAATGCGGCGGCATCGGATACGCTACGGGGAAGATCTGCGAATGCCCCCGGAGAGCTCCAGATTCGGGTAAGTAACAAGTAGTTTACTTTTATATTTCTGCTTTGCATAAAGAATGCCATACCCGCCGCTATCTTTTTCATCTCCTCCAACTCTTGGAGGGCCTTCTGGGATTCGGCCTTGGCATACTTGGCAGTCTCAAGGGCCGCCGCGAGCTCGGACGCTTGCGTCTTTGACTCAAGCTCCAAACTCTCATGTTTTTTCATGAGAGCCTAAAGCTCTTGCTGCACCTCGCCGATCCGGGCCTCAAGTTTCTCTCACTCGGTGCGCTCCGCGGCCACTTTCTTTTCGGCCTCGGACAGCGCCTGCTTGAGGGTGGCCACCTCAGTCGTGGCCCCTACAATAAGCAGTACAATCCTGTTATTTTTTGCAATCACGTCTTTTTATAGGCACTTTTTCTGTAAGGTATCTCTTACCTTCTTTCTCCTCGAGCTGCCGCTTGGCAAGGCCGAGCTCTTGCTCGGTCCGCTCGAGTCCCTGTTTCAGGGCACCCACCTCCGCAGTCAGTGCACCCATACTCTTTTTTGTTAGACTCCTGCGAAATTTAATAGATCCTCTATTCGGCTTTTCTTTCCGAACGCCAAACAGAGCATCAGGGGCTACTGTCTACGCGGTAATATTTTTACTTACCTCGAAGCCTATTAGAAGGCTAGCGCAAGCTTCAGTCAGTCCGCTCTTGGCAGACTGAACCTTCTGGATCACCGTACTCATAATAGTACGGTGCTCCTCGTCGATGGAGGCGCCGTTAAGCACCTCCAGCAGATTGTCCGGCACCTCCGGTTGGACGGAGGCCGCCGGCTCAGAAGGCTTGATCCTCTTGGAAGGAGTTCGCCTACCGCGGTCCGGAACTCTTGAAGATTCCGGCGCGGTGTCCGGCTCAAAGCCGGACTAGGAGCCCTGGGGGGGGTCTTGTCCCCTTTACTCCTTGAGTCTGGGAGGTCGCCTTGCGGCTCCTCTAGGACCACCTCCTCCTGCCCCGGAGCTTGTCGTGACACCACTTCGGCATCGTCCGCGGTGCGGGGGGAGACAGCGGGAGGAACTGAGTTCACGTCCGATGAATCCAGGGAGCCGCTCGACGACTCGTCGAGTCCGGCCCGGGGCGAGCTGCATAATTATATTCGACATTAGGGAAAGTTGTGCAACAAAGGAACATCATGAGTTACTCTGATATCCGAATACTTACAATTTCGTCGGACGCTTGGCCCTGTCTGGCCACTCCTCTTCGTCCTCTTCGGCGTCGGGGGAGTAGTCCGGCGGAGGGGTCTTCCTCTTCCTGGACCCTTCGGCCTCCCCCGTGGGGGCGGCCCTCCTTTTCTTTCCTCCCCCTACTGGAGGGGGAGAGGTTTCTTCTTCCTCCTCCTCGTTCTCACGGGAGGAGAGCGTCTCGGACTCGTCGGATGACTAGTCCGACACCACCATATGACGGGCACTCTTTCGAGTCCTTGTGGCCTTCTTCTTCTTGGCCTTCTTCTCCGGCACCACATAAGGCGCCGGAACCAGCAGCTTCACTAGGAGAGCAGGGGCTGGGTCTTCGGGCAAGGGAGCCGGACAGTTAATCGGTCCGGACTTTGCCTGCCAAACCTGTCAAAGGTGAGGGAGTTTAGATCCCGCATAGAGTCAAACTATGAAAAAAACTTAACATCCTGTAAAAGGTGAAAATAGCTTACCTCGCTAGCGTGACGCTGCGAGCTGTATCCGCGGTCCTCGGAAGCGGATGCGGGAGCCTCGGCGCCTTTGGTTAGCACCTTCCAGACGTCTTCTTACGTCGTGTCGAAGAGCCTGTTAAGGGTTTGGTGCTGCGCCAGGTCGAACTCCCACAGATTAAAGTCCCGTTGTTGACACGGGAGGATCCGGCGGACGAGCATAACCTGGACTATATTAACAAACTTGATCGGCTTGTTCACCAGGGACTGGATGCATGATTGCAGTCCAGTCGCCTCTTTTTCGTCACCCCACGACAGGCCCGTCTCTTTCCAGGACATAAGCCGCGTGGGGGGTCCGGATCGAAATTTAGGGGCAGCGATCCATTTCGGATCGCGCGGCTCGGTGATGTAAAACCACCCGGATTGCCACCCCTTCAGTGTCTCCACGAAGAAGCCCTCGAGCCATAGGACGTTGGCCATCTTGCCCGCCATGGCGCCTCCGCATTCTGCCTGGCTGCCGCGCACCACCTTGGGCTTGACGTTGAAGGTCTTGAGCCAGAGGCCGAAATGGGGGCGGATGCGGAGGAAAGCCTCGCACACGACGATAAACGCCGAGATGTTGAGGATGAAGTTCGGGGCCAGATCGTGGAAATCCAGGCCGTAGTAGAACATGAGCCCCCGGACAAATGGGTGGAGTGGAAAACCCAGTCCGCGGAGGAAGTGGGGAAGGAATACTACCCTCTCATGGGGCCTTGGGGTGGGGAGAAGCTGCCCCTCCTCGGGAAGCCGGTGCGCGATGTCTTTGGACAAGTATCCGGCCTTCCTTAGCTTTTTGACATGGCCCTCCGTGACGGAGGAGACCATCCACTTGCCTCTCGCTCCGGACATTGCTGGGGAAGGTTGAGGTGGGAAGTGCGGGCTTGGGCGCTGGAGCTCGAGTCCGCGGAAGATGGGTAAACAAAGGAGGAAGAAGGCGTAGGTAAAAAGGTGGATCCTTATCCCCTTAAATGGCCGGATGCGGCTATGCGTCCCCACCAGCCTAGTAAAACTCGCTTGCCTCCCAAGCGCCGTGATAAATGGTGCGGTTGGGTTACCCACGTCCGTATTGATGAGAATCCCGTAAATGGGGGACACGATCTCTGCTTTGACAAGACGTGCCCAGGAAACCGCCTCGAGAAACACGCTGAGGTGGGGAAGTGAAAACGATTTGAATAAAGGCTTGGTCGTAGTGTGATGTCACGCTATGGAATATGTCAGCAGATTAGATTTGTGTTAATATTATTCTCTCTATGGCAATATGTGGAAACTTATTTTGCAGAGCCGGACACTACTCTTGGTGTTTACAATCTTTTATGAAGAACTTGTAGGAGGAACCCGCCTTGCAATGCCGAAGACAATCTGCGCGCCGGACTCATCGTCATTGAAGCCTGGTTCAGGGGCTACTGAGGGAGTCCTGGATTAGGGGGTGTTCGGATAGCCGGACTATACCTTCAGCCGGACTCCAGGACTATGAAGATACAAGATTGAAGACATCGTCCCGTGTCCGGATGGGACTTTCCTTGGCATGGAAGGCAAGATTGGCGATGCAGATATTCAGGATCTCCTACCATTGTAACCGACTTTGTGTAACCCTAACCCTCTCCGGTGTCTATATAAACCGAAGGGTTCTAGACCGCAGGACAACTTCATCATACAACAATCATACCATAGGCTAGCTTCTAGGGTTTAGCCTCTTTGATCTCGTGGTAGATCTACTCTTGTACTACCCATATCATCAATATTAATCAAGCAGGAGTAGGGTTTTACCTCCATTGAGAGGGCCCGAACCTGGGTAAAAACATCGTGTCCCTTGTCTCCTGTTACCATCTGCCTAGACGCACAGTTCGGGACCCCCTACCCGAGATCCGTCGGTTTTGACACCGACAACTATGTCAATAGGTTAGTACCAAAAAAAGATATAAAATGAATGTAAAATGATTATAAAACATCCAAGATTGACAATATAACAGCATGGAACAATAAAAAATTATAGATACATTGGAGACGTGTCAGCATCCCCAAGCTTAACTCCGACTCGTCCTCGAGTAGGTAAGTGATAAAAGCAGAATTTTTGATGTGGAATGCTGCCTAACATGTCGTATCATTTTTTTTCTTTATAGCATGGACATTTGGACTTTTATATTGTTCAAAGCAATAGTCTAGTTTTGACATGATAAGTTAAATACTCAAGCATATCAACAAGCAACCATATCTTTCAAAATATCAACGCTAAAATAAGCTATCCCTAGCCCATCATGCTCAATCATTGATCCATTCATGAAACACACTCGCATATTAGCTACACCCAATGCTCAAGTACGATCATATTGCCTCCTAGTTGGTGCTTTTATAAGAGAAGATGGAGACTCAAATTCAAAAATAAAAGTTGCATAAAGTAAAAGAAAGGCCCTTCGCGGAGGGAAGTAGGGATTTGTAGAGGTCCCAGAGCTCAAAGCGAAAAACTTAGAGATAAAAACATTTTGGGAGGTGTGTCCTTCCCACCAACGAAAACGACTTAGAGTTCCCAACACTTTCCATGCTAGATATATCATAGGAGGTTCCCAAACAGAAAATAAATTTTATTAATTTTTCAACCATACTCTCACTTTCTATGGCTAGCCGTATCCACGGTTGCCTTCTATACCAACACTTTCCAAGGAATTTATTATTTGACAACATAAAGTAAATTCATTTTTCATTTCGGGACTGGGCATCCCTAATACCTTTGCCTTACTCTCGTGCATTGACAAATGAATAAACACTCATCATGAGAATAACACATCTAGCATGGATAATATTAGCCACCCCTCACCGCTCTGCGAGCAATACAAACACAAAAAGATAAGTTTATTTTGAAAATTAGAGATGGCACATACAAATTTTCTTAGAACAGCAAAAGATTGAGAAGCGACCAACCAAGAAACGAATAATCTCATAAGCGAGCATTAAGCATAATTAACACCGAGTAATGCACCACAAGTAGGATATAATTTCATTGCATAATTATTGACTTTCGTGCTTGCATAGGGAATCACAAACCTTAACACTAATATTCTTACTAAAGCATAATTACTCATCAACATAACTCACATATCACATCACCATATCTCAAAACTATTACTAAGAATCAAGTTTATTTTGTCCAATGATCTTCATGGAAGTTTTTATTTTATCCTTCTTGGATATCTATCACTTTGGAACTAATTTTCATGTGTTGCTTTTGATAAGCTCAAACAAATATAAGTGAAGATCAGGAGCATAATTTTCTTTCTTTCTCTCAAATTGATTTAAGTGAAGCAAGAGAGAATTTCTTCAAAATTTAACTAACTCTCAAATAAATATAAGTGAAGCAAGAGAGCATTTTCAAAAATACTAAAGCACACCGTGATCAAAAAGATATAAGTGAAGAACTAGAGAAAGTCCATAGCTCATGAAAAATTAAGTGAAGCATAGAGAGCAATTCTAACGAGTCATGACATAATTTTGGCTCTCTCAAATAGGTGTGTACAGCAAGGAATCAAGACTTCAAACACAAAATAAAACAAGAAAAGACTCATATCATACAAGACGCTCCAAGCAAAACACATAATATGTGACGAATAAAAATATAGCTTCGAGTAAAATACCGATGGTCGTTAGAAGAAAGAGGGGATGCCACTCGGGCATCCCCAAGCTTAGTTGCTTGCTCTCTTTTGGATAATAGCTTGGGATGCCGGGGCATCCCAAAGCTTAGGCTCTTTGTACTCCTTATTCCTCCATCCATTGTAAGATAACCCAAAACTTGAAAACTTCAATCACATAAAACTCAACAAAACCTTCGTGAGATCTGTTAGTAAAAGAAAGAAAATCACTACTATAAGTACTGTATCAAACCAATTCATATTTTGTTCTTGCATTATATCTATTGTATTCCAACATTTCTACAGCAAAAACTCATCAAAGAAAACCATAGAGCCATCAAAACAAGCACACAACACAAAGAAAACAGAATCTATCAAAACAGAACAGTCTGTAGCAATCTGACTATTTTGAAAACTTCTAAAACTCCAAACATTCTGAAAAATTAGGACGACCTGAGCATTTTGTATATTAATGAAAAAAGTCCATTTTACTACCCTGAATAAAGTGGGTGGTTCAGTTTACCCCCTGATCAATATTTCTGCTTCTTCTAGCCCCCAAACAAACTCAAACCGGACAAAACACTCCCTTGAGTGGTTTGTCTCCACCCGCTGTTGATGTGGCAGTTGTCAACGGCGGTATTTGACTAGTGGGGCCTACTCGTCAGGTGACCCATCAATGTCTCCCGGCGGCGTTGTAGGTGGTTGTGGTGGCGCGGCTGACCGTAGCAACAGCTATGGGCACGGATCGGAGGTGGAGGCCGATGGTGGGGTCGCTGGACGGCGGCGAGGTGCTGCAGGAGGCCCGGAGGTGGCCGGCGGCGAGCTCCTGGTTGGAGCAGGAGCGGTGAAGCGGCAGACCAGAGCTGAGCGTGAGAGGTCGTGGCCTCCCGTCGACCAGAGGCGGCCGACCATGGGGGGAATGGGGTGCAGGGGCGGTGGCGCTTCGCACCACTTCTCACCCCCGGCTGCGCGGGGTAGGAGGCGCTGGGCTGGGCCTTGCGGGGGTGTCGGGCCAGCAGATCTGGCAGGGCGACGCGGGACTTGGCGCTGGAGCGAGCGTCGTCCTCCTGGCAGCGCAGTGCAGCTCGGGTGCTGCGGTTTGGGGAGGCCGGCAGGCGCGGCTTCCGATGGGGAGGAGGAGATGGGGAGCATCCAGATCTGGGCGAGGAAGGCCGGTTCTCACCGGAATCGACGCTGGCGGCGGCGGACGGAGCTCCATGGCGGCTCCTGGTGCTCCTGTGAGAAGAGAGGAGAGAGATGTGGGGGAAGGAAAGAGAGAGAGAGAGAGAGAGAAGAATAGAGAGGAAGGGAGGAAGAGGGGCGGCGCGACTGGAGCTGCTGCTGATGTGGCCGCTCGTCGACTGCGGTAGGGAGCCACCAGCGTGAGGAGGAGGGAGCCACCAGCAAATGTCCAAGGGGCATTTTGGACGGTTATGGGTCAAAACCACCGTTGACTTGTGCCACGTCAGCAGGAAGTCGAGACAAACCACCCAGGGGTCTCTTTCAACCGGTATGGGTTTGTTCAGGGGGTGACAGGAGCAGAAATATTGATCGGGGGGTAAAGTGAACCACACACTTTATTCAGAGTAGTAAAATGGACTTTTTTCTATATTAATCTACTGCAAAAAGAATTGGCATTTTAGCACGCTCTCGTAAAAAATGAGAATTGTTTTCGTGAGAGCAAAAGTTTCTGTTTTTCAACAAGATCAAACAACTATCACCCAAGAAGACCCTAAAGGCTTTACTTGGCACAAAAACTAATTAAAACACAAAAAACACAATCATAACAGTAGCATAATTGTGCAAACACTCAAGAACAAAAGGCAAAAGGAAAAAATAAAATTTATTCATTGGGTTGCCTCCCAACAAGCGCTATAGTTTTACGCCCTTAGCTAGGCATAAAGCAAGGATCTAAGTTTTGTCATATTTGTTTAACTCTTCAATCAAACACTTAGAATTCCTTAGAAATTTAGCATAGAGGTTTTCAATGACAATACTCCTAGGAACAAATTTAAAGAATTCATTCTTGCCAAAGAGATCTCCTATAACTTCAACAAAATCCGAGTGGATGCTAATCATCTTAAGATCCTCTTTACTAGAAGTTGCACCCTCGCTCTTAGTAACTTGGGTAGTCTTGCCAATTTTTACGGGAGTTTTTTCAATAGTTTTAGTAGAAGCAAAAGCCGTACTCAAATTACTAAAGATTTCTTCCAATTTATCAATCCGAGACGGGCTTTCTCCTATTCTTTCATGAATTATGGTTCCCTTTTCTTTTAACAACTTAAAAACATCACCCGCTTTTGATCAAATTTTAGTAGCAAAATTATGCATCTATTTATCCAAATTTTCAATATGCTCTTCAGTAAGCATTTCCTTTTCAATACCATCTAATCTTTCATGACATGCTCAAGAGTCAAATTATTTCATTAATCATAAGGGATGGTGAGCCTACTAAATTTCCCATAGCATTAAAAGCATCAAGAGAGGGACACATCAAGAAATTTCCACCGGTAATCATATCAAGGACGAATCTATACCAAGTGGTGATGCCCACATAAGAACAACGAAGAAGAACGACGGTAGATTGCTTTCGAATAGATCTATTAAAAAAATGAGCATTGCAAATTCTATACCGAGCATCTTTTAAATTTTCTCCTCCCCTTTGTTTAAAGTTGAGAACTTCATTCTCGGGAGTGCAAGCAATAGAGGAAGAACTATCCATAACGGCAATCAAGATTGCACACAAAAATAGATCTGGCAAGAAAATGGCGAACACAAAGAAGAGGGGCGAATAAAACGGCAAATTTTTGTGAAGTGGGGGAGAGGAAAACGAGGGGCAAATGGTAAATAATGTAAATTGCGAGGAGATTAGATTTGTGATTAGGAACCTGGTATATGTTCAAGATCCTCCCTGGCAATGGCGCCAGAAATTTCTTTTGATGCGGCTTGAAGCTACGTCGGTATTTTCCCAAAGAGGAAGGGATGATGCACCACAGCGGCGGTAGGTATTACCCTCAGTTATGAGACCAAGGTTATCGAACCAGTAGGAGAACCAAGCAACACAACGTAAACAGCACCTGCACACAAATAACAACTACTCGCAACCCAACGTGTAAAAGGGGTTGTCAATCCCTTTCGGGTAGCGACGCCTCAAGATAGGCAAATGGACGTGAATAAATTGTAGTAGATTGATAGATGGAACGCCAAATAAAATAAATAAGAATAAATTGCAGCAAGGTATTTTTGTATTTTTGGTTTAGTAGATTTGAAAATAAAAGCAAAGGAAAATAGATCGCAAAGGCAAATAATATCAGAAAGAGACCCGGGGGCCGTAGGTTTCACTAGTGGCTTCTCTCGAGAAAAATAGCAAACGGTGGGTGAACAAATTACTATTAGGCAATTGATAGAACTTCAAATAATCATGACGATATTCAGGCAATGGTCATTACATAGGCATCGCGTCCAAGATTAGTAGACCGACTCCTACCTGCATCTACTACTATTACTCCACACATCAACCGCTATCCAGCATGCATCTAGTGTATTAAGTTCATGGAGAAACGGAGTAATGCAACAAGAATGATGACATGATGTAGACAAGATATATCTATGTAGAGATAGACCCCATCATTTTATCCTAAGTAGCAATGATACATACATGTCAGTTCCCCTTCTGTCACTGGGATCAAGCACCGTAAGATCGAACCCACTACAAAGCACCTCTTCCCATTGCAAGATAAATAGATCAAGTTGGCCAAACAAAACCCAAATATCGGAGAAGAAATACAAGGCTATAAGCAATCATTCATAAAAGAGATCAAAGAAACTCAAATACTTTCATGGATATAAAAAGATAGATCTGATCATAAACTCAAAGTTCATCGGATCCCAACAAACACACCGCAAAAAGAGTTACATCATATGGATCTCCAAGAGACCATTGTATTGAGAATTCAGCGAGAGAGAGGAAGCCATCTAGCTACTAACTACGGACCCAAAGGTCTACAAAGAACTACTCACGCATCATCGGAGAGGCACCAATGGAGGTGGTGAACCCCATCCGAGATGGTGTCTAGATTGGATCTGGTGGTTCTGGACTCTGCGGCGGCTGGAATTGATTTCCGTCGACTCCCCTAGGGTTTTTGGAATATTGGGGTATTTATAGAGCAAAGAGGTGGTCCGGGGGGCACCCGAGGTGGGCGCAACCCAACAGGGCAGCCTTGGCCCATTAGGTGTCTTCTGGTCCATAAAAAATCTTCGTAAAGTTTCGTTCCAGTTGGACTCCGTTCGGTATTGATTTCCTGCGATGTAAAAAACATGCAGAAAACAGCAACTGGCACTTGGCACTATGTCAATAGGTTAGTACAAAAAATGACATAAAATGACTAAATGATTATAAAACATCCAAGCTTGATAATATAATAGCATGGAACAATCAAAAATTATAGATACGTTGGAGACGTATCAATGTGCCACCTCTAAACATTCAAATAATTAAGCATCTGTTTTGTGTGCCCGTACCGCTCATGGAGTGACATGGGGCGGTCAGTATCTTCCATACTAAGGGGTTTATTCTCACGATGGGTGTTTACTCATCTGTCATTACACGACAGAGGCTGGTAATTGGGATGCCTAGTCCTATAACCAAAATGAGAAATAATAATATATAATGAAACAAACTCCCCCGGAAAGTTGTTGGTATGGAGGGCACCCGTGAATTCGACTAGCCATAGTTTGTGATTGTTGGCTGAGGGGGAGTAATGTTTACCTTTCTGCTTGGGAACCGATGATAGTGTGTTTAACAAGCAAGATATCGGAAACTCTCGGTCATAACATTGACAGGAAATGCATACCTCCCAAAGTTATATTCATATTTGTTTTAAGCTTTGAGCTCCAGCACCTCTGCAAATCCTGCTTCCCTCTATGAAGGGCCTATCCATTTACTTTTATGTTATTTTACTTTTATTATTGAGTCATCACCTTCTCATTCAAGCACCAATTGGAGAGCACTATTGTCATTCTTATGCATTGAGTATAGTTAATGTTGAGTGTGACACACCATGAATCACAACGTTTAGTCACTGCTTGAACTTCAGAGGTGCTCTGCATTTATGTTTTGCGGTCTCAGAAAGTGCTAGCGAGATACCATATTATCAAATTATATCGCGATTGTTTTGACAACTTGTTGGCATCCGAGATATCTTATTATTCTTCGCTAGTTGGTTATGTCATTGGTATAAGTAAATGTGAGACCTAATTGTTATCATGCACATGGTTAGTTCATAATCTTTGTTGAAAACTTGAACATTAGTTTAGCATATATACAACAACAAGAACAAAAATAGTTTTTAAAAGTTTTTCTTTATCACTTTTAGTTTGTCAACTGAATTTCTTGAGGACAAGCAATGAGTTAAGCTTGGGGAAATTGATACGTCCCAAACGTATCTACTTTTCCTAACACTTTTTTTGACCTGTTAAACAGCAGGAGAGACTCGCACTGTTATATATTAATTATATAGAAAGTTTATATACACTTTTTACATACCCATAAGACTGGGTTAAAAAGGTTTGTAAGTCTGAAAATAGACAGCTACTTTTTTACTGATTTTTTGAAGCAAAAGAAGTCCCTTTCTAGTCTTGTAGCAGAAAAATCAAGCTGTCAATAAGTGTGATGGATTCAGCTCTAGCTCTCTGCTTTAGTATCTCCAGGTCAGCTACTGTCCCTTTTTTCCAAGCCAAAATTGTAGGAGCAACCCCTTCCAAATGATGACAGTTTCTCAGCTTCCACATATTCCAAGTAGATAGAATCATTAATTCTCTGAACATGGGCTGCCCCCAGTTATTAGCCGCCATCTAAAACATGTCTGGAATGTTGATGTTTGGGGTCCAATGGATCCCTATAATTTGCCAACATCTTTTGCTGAACTCACATTCAAACAACAGGTGCTTGTTGGTCTCCAAGGGTTCAGATGAGCAGAGTAGGCAAGCCTTTTCATCTCCAATGTCAAATTTTCTTCTGCACAAAAGGTCTCTAGTATTGATCCTATCCATGAACATCAGCCAGGAAAAAACTGTGTGCCTCATCATGCATCTTGTTTTCCATATTCCAACTATGTGTGCTGGTGGGTCTAGATTTCTGAAACAGAACCTGTAATATTTCCTTGGTTTGAAAGTTGTGTCTCCCCAGCAAAGAATCCAGTCATCTGTCTTCATCGGGTCCAGTACCAAGAATTCTAAGGATTCATTCAACGTGGTCTTCCTAGCTTCTAGAGATAGTGGCAGATGGAAATGCCTTCTCAGGTCTTGATCTTCCATGTACTGGGCTATGCATATGTCCTCATTAATCGCAAAGGAGAAAAGGCGCTTGCGTTGATCCTGTAGCAATTCATCACTGACCCATTGATCTTTCCATAGCAGAATTGTGTCCCTCGTGCCTGGTACGCAGGTAGTGATTCCTCTGTATATGTCCAAGAGTGAGACAATATCTCGCCACCAGAACAAACCACATCTTGGTTTTGTGTGAGGGGGAGCATCGTCGTAGTATTTTTTTTCCAGAGCAACATTACCCATGGTACGTCGGCCTTGTGTATGAACTTGTGTAAGTACTTCAACAGGAGGGCTTGGTTTTAGATTTTTAGATACATTACTCCAAGTCCGCCTTTCTTCTTCGGCCTACATACCAGGTGCCACGCAGCTAGCGAGTGTGTTCTGGCATCTCTATCTTGCACCTTTCTCCATAGACAATTTCTTCTTGCTTTGTCAAAAAGTTCAGTGATTTTGTCTGGGAGCTTCAGCACACACATGGAAAAGGATAGCAGAGATGAAAGTGCAGAATTTATATATTCGACCCTGCTGCCATAGGACATTTGCTCTTGTTTTGGACTCTAATTTGCATGATTTGAATGGAACTAACCCGGACTAATGATGTGTTCAGCAGAATTGCCATGGTGTTACTTTTGTGCCGCAATAAAAGTTGTCGAATTGGGATGAAAATTTACGAAGAATATTTTCATAATATATAAAAAATATTGGCGTAAAGAATTACCAGAGGGGCGCAAACCAGGCGCCACATGCCCAGTGGGCCCCTGGAGCCTCCGGGAACCCTAACTCCAACTCCATATATACCTATTCGGGGAGAACAAAAACTAGAGAGAAGGAATCATCATGTTTTACGATACGGAGCCGCCGTCACCTCCTGTTCTTCATTGGGAGAGCTAATCTGGAGTCTATTCGAGGCTCCGGAGGGTGGAATTCGTCGCCGTCGTCATCATCAACCCTTCTCCATCAACAATTCCATGATGCTCACCATCAGGAGTGAGTAATTCCTTCATAGGCTTGCTGGACGTTGATGGAGTTGGATGAGATTTGTCATGTAATCGAGTCAATTTGTTAGGGCTTGATCCCTAGTATTCACTATGTTCTGAGAATGATGTTGCTATGACTTTGCTATGCTTAATGCTTGTCATTAGGGGAATGATTTCAGATCTGAATCCTTTATGTTTTCATGAATATATTTTGAGTTCTTGATCCTATCTTGCAAGTTATATGCACCTATTACGTGTTATGATCCGTATACCCCAAAGTGACATTAGTTGGGATTCTTTTCAGTGATTACCGTAGTTTGAGGAGTTCATGTATTTAGTATGTGTTAATGCTTTGTTCCGGTTCTCTAGTAAAAGGAGGCCTTAATATCCCTTAGTTTCCTTATGGACCCCGCTGCCACGGGAGGGTAGGACAAAAGATGTCATGCAAGTTCTTATCATAAGCACGTATGATTATGTACGGAATACATGCATGCCTACATTACATTGATGATTTGGAGCTATTGTGTATCGCTCTAGGTTGTGATTGATATATTGTGAATGTGTGATGCCCTCAATTCAATCATACAATAATCATACACGCAAATGTGTGCGATCAAGATCAGGGACTCACAGAAAGATATCACAACACAACTCTAGACACATATTAAAATAATACAAGCTTCATATTACAAGCGAGGGGCCTCGAGGGCTCTGATACGTGTCTGTCGTATCTACTTTTCCTAATGCTTTTCCTCTTGTTTTGGACTCTAATTTGCATGATTTGGATGAAACTAACCCGGACTAACACTGTTTTCAGCAGAACTACCATGGTGTTGTTTTTGTGCAGAAATAAAAGTTCTCGGAACGGGAAGAAACTTCGGATGATTTTTTATACAATAAAAGAGAATTTCTGGAGCCAAGAACCACCGAAGGGGGGCACCTGGGTGGGAACAACCCACTAGGGCGCGCCTGCCTCCCCAGGCGCGCCCAGGTGCATTGTCCCCACCTGGTAGCCCCGCAGACGCTAAAACCGACGCTATAAAATCCTATTTTCTAGAAAAAAAATCAGGGAGAAAGAATTATGCGTTCCACAAGACGGAGCCACCGCTGTCTCCTGTTCATCATTGGGAGGCCAGATCTGGAGTCCGTTTGGGGCTCCAGAGAGGGGGATCTTTGATCTTTGTCATCACCAACCCTTTTCCATAGCCAATTCCATGATGCTCCCCACCGGGAGTGAGTAATTCCTTCGTAGGCTCACTGGTCGGTGAGGAGTTGGACGAGATTCATCATGTAATCTAGTTAGTTTTGTTAGGGCTTGATCCCTAGTATCCACTATGTTCTGAGATTGATGTTGCTATGACTTTGCCATGCTTAGTGCTTGTCACTTTGGGCCTGGGTGCCATGATTTCAGATCTGTACCGTTTATGTTATCACCATTATATCCATGTTCTAGATCCGATCTTGCAAGTTATAGTCACCTACTACGTGTTATGATCCGGCAACCCCGGTGACAATAGTCGGGACCACTCCCGGTTATGACCGTAGTTTGAGGAGTTCATGTATTCACTGTGTGTTAATGCTTTGCTTCGGTTCTCTATTAAAAGGATGCCCTGATATCCCTTAGTTTCCTTATGGACCCCGCTGCCATGGGAGGGAAGGACAAAAGATGGCATGCAAGTTCTTTCCATAAGCATGTGTGACTATTTACAGAATACATGCCTACATTATATTTATGAACTAGAGCTAGTGTCGTATCGCCCTAGGTTATGACAGTCATATGATGAATATCATCCAACAAATCATCGATCCAATGCCTACGATTTTCCTACATATTGATCTTGCTAAGTTACTATTGCTAATTTTACTGTTGCACTTGCTACAAAACTACTGCTTTGTTATCGCTACTATTATCAAAACTATCATACTACTTTGCTACTAATCACTTTGTTGTAGATAATTAATCTCCAGGTGTGGTTGAATTGACAACTCAGCTGCTAATACTTGCAAGTATTCTTTGGCTCCCCTTGTGTCGAATCTATAAATTTGGGTTGAATACTCTACCCTCGAAAAATAT
Organism: Aegilops umbellulata; assembly: GCA_032464435.1. NCBI lineage: Eukaryota > Viridiplantae > Streptophyta > Magnoliopsida > Poales > Poaceae > Aegilops > Aegilops umbellulata. Next base: position 228,625,272 of record CP136055.1, on the reverse strand, counting down.
TGCGATCCCATATACTTGTGGGTTATCAGGCTCGAATACAGAAGCTTGAATACACAAGAGTCAGCGGAAGCAAGAATATCTGAGTACTGACATAAGTTAAACAAGATCTGCCTTAAGAAGGCTAGCACAAAAGCAACAACGATCAAAAAGGCAACTCCTCCTGCCTGGGAGCCTCCTAACTACTCCTGGTCGTCAGCGGTCTCCATGTGTAGGCTCCATTAGAGTAGTAGTAGTCGTCAGCGGTAGCATCTAGCTCCTGGGCTCCACCATCTACTTGGAGCATCCGAGAAGAATGGAAAGAGGTAGAAAAGGGGGAGAAAAGCAACCGTGAGTACTCATCCAAAGTACTCGCAAGCAAGGATCTACACTACATATGCATTGGTATCAAAGGAAAGGGGCTGTATAGGTGGACTATACCGCAGAATGCCAGAATAGAGGGGAAAGCCTAGCCTATCAAAGACTAGCATCTTCTTGAAGCCACCATTTTATAATTAGCAAGCATGTTGTAGCATTAACGCCCAGAGATCCTCTCTCGACTCCCCACGGAAAAGCAATCCCGAATACATCATATCCATTCCACATCTTAGTATCTAGTTCTAATTGTAAAAATCGGAATACAACTCCAGGTCATCCTGCAACTGTGGACACAACTATCCGAATAGATTAACTTCCCTGCAGGGGTGCACCACATTACCCAACACGGTCTAAATCCTATGCGCGCAAGGGTCTTGGGCCCATCGCCCGTTGCACACCTGCACGTTGCGTGGGCGGACGGTGAGAAGACCTGGCAGCCTCCATTACAAAGGAGGGTGCTTTACGCGGTCGAACCCAGCGCGCACCACTCAGTCGCTGACGTCTGGATAGCTTCGGCTGATACTACGACGTCGAGTGCCCATAACTATTCCTGCGTGGTGGTTAATGCGAATAGGCCAGTGGCCGACTCGGATCAAATACCCAATCTTGTTAGTGGCTTTGGAGTGCGCGGTAACGATCAATGATCCATGATATGTGGTCCCGTCGCCCCGTCTCGTGGACTTACGGCAAGGGCTCGGAATGCTCGGCCGTGCCACATAGAAATATCGCGGGTACCCTCCGGGTCAACCTGACTACACATCAACTCGTGGGTATCCCTCAGGGCCGACCCAACTTCAGTAACATGGTTCTGTGGTAAAGTCAAAGTAACCGTGTGTCCTAAACAGCAAGGGGGAAACCCGAGGAATCACCCTCGATGGCTTCCCACTCGATGTAACCATCAAGCTGGACTTGGAGGAATCACCCTCGATGGTACACACTTGAGGGGTTGCACGACAAAGTCTTTATCGTGAGTGGTGAAAGAAGAATCACCCTCGATGACCATGACCGAATAGCTACAATACAGGGTTAACATCAGAAGTGCTGGCGAGGTATCACCCTCGGACTCGATAATAACTCTGCAGAGTCGTACAACTAAGGGGGTGATGTGCGGTGTCGGGGCCTGGACGTCAATCAAGTTGATCGAGTCATCGAACATAAAGCGGGGAAACTAAGACAAGGTGAGGGGTCACTGATGGATCACTAACCAATCTATACTGAGTAGTTTAGAATAAGCAGGTAAGGTATGAAAGCAGGTAACAAAAACAGGCTATGCGTCAAAATAGGAGCAATCAAGTACAATAGCAAAAATCTAATGCAAGCATGAGAGAGAATGGAATGGGCGATATCGGAATGATCAATGGGGTTTTGTTTGCCTGGAAGCTCTGCACACAGATATGGACCCTCGAAGGTGAAGTAGTCGATCACTGGTTCAACCGCGGTCTCGGGGTCTACCGAAAAAAGTAACGGAGGGGGAACAAATAAATAACAGAGCAATCAAAGTATCACTGAAAGTGCTAGCTATCAACTAGAGGGGGGGTGAATAGGCGATTTTTATGGAAGTCTTCAAAACATGGAAGTTTCGAAGACAAACAATAGAAATGACCCTATTAGTATGCAGCGGAAGATAAACTACACTAAGCAAGCCATAGTCAAGTATGCAATCAGTAATAGAACGAAGACTAATAGTAGCTAGGTAGTAAGGATCAGGAGGGAAGATGGTATGAAGCCAAACAACAATAGAAGTCAAACAGTGAAGACAAATAGGTAAAGCAAACAGGCAATGACTTCACGAAAACAAACTTTAAGTAAAGAGAGGGAGAGGATAGAACCAGTCACGGATAGAACCAGTCACTTGTTGAGGACACAGGATTTGTTGGACCAGTTCCAGTTGCTGTGACAACTGTACGTCTGGTTAGGGAGGCTGAGATTCAACTCAGAAGACCGTGTCTTCACCTTATTCCCCTTGAGCTAAGGACACCCAGTCCTCGCCCAATTACTCTGGTAAGTCTTCAAGGTAGACTTCCAAACCTTCACAGACTTAGTTCACCAGCGATCCACAATGACTCTTGGATGCTCAGAACGCAACGCCTAACCGGCTGGAGGATTCATAGTCCTCAAGTGTAATAAGTCTTCAGGTCACTCAAACAGAAAGACTTCAGTGATGCCTAACACTCTTTGGCTCTGGGTGTTCGGGCTTTGTCCTCGCAAGGATTTCTCTCTCTCAAAAGCTTCGAGGTGGGTTGCTCTCAAAACGACAAAAGCCGTGCACTAACTTTGAGCAGCCACCAATTTATGGTGTAGGGGGTGGGCTATTTATAGCCACTAGGCAACCCGACCTGATATGTCCGAAATGACCCTGGGTCACTAAGGAACTGACACGTGTACCAACGGTCAGATTTCAAACACACGCGGCAACTTACTTGGGCTACAAGCAAAGCTGACTGATCCAGCTCTGGACAAGATTTGCTCTCATTGTCTTCACTCGAAGACATGGGATTTTGGTTGAGCATCACTTCAGTCACTCTGACTTTGTTCACTTGGACCCCACTTAACAGTACGGTGGTTCCTATGACTCAACAAAGAAGAAAAGGAAACAACGAAATGACTAAGTCTTCGCGCTTCATATTCTTCACTCAATGTCTTCTCATGTCATAGTCTTCAATATGAATATCTTCACATACCACCATTGTCGTTAATGTATTCATACATTTTTAGGGGTCATCTCCGGTAGGTAAACCGAATCAAGGAGGGACTACTACCTGTGTTATCCTGCAATTCTCACAAACACATTAGTCCCTCAACCAGGTTTGTCATCAATACTCCAAAACCAACTAGGGGTAGCACTAGATGCACTTACATTCTCCCCTCTTTTTGGTGATTGATGACAAACTGGTTGAAGTTTTCAACGGGGATAAAAGTATGTGAAATGTAAAGGAATTAGGTATTGTCTTCATAAGTGGCAAAGGCTCCCCCTGAAGATGTGCATATAGGTAATTTGCTTTTGGAATGCAAATGCACATGGCAGGTTGTACTTGTGGAGATCCTCTTCAACTTATGAAGACAATTCATCTTGCATGATTTGATATAACGAAGATAATGACATGCATAATGAAAAATGGACGTCTACAGAATGACCTAAGTGCGGAAGTTATCATCGCACATGCGGAATTTATCATCGCGTCACAAAATAGCAAATAAGTAGCAGACGACCATCGAGTTTAAGTGTTACAACTCAAAGAACCAAATGTATCAAAAAGCGAGAGTTGTAAACACTAGGCAAAATAGAAAGCAACCGCCCATATGGACCCGCTTGAAGACTATCAAACTCATATGCTTCTCCCCCCTTTGTCAGTAAGGACCAAAAAGGTTTGAAGACATAGAGCATCTACTCGTTCCCATGAGGAGTTGGTGAAGCAGCAGGGTCGTCGGTGTTGTTTGGCGGAGCAGATGAACTTGGTGCAGTGTCGATTCGCGCTGAAGGTGGTGAAGTAGCATTGTCTTCATCATCGATGACACGGGCATTCACTGTTGCAGCAGAGGAGGAGAACTCAGAGTCTTCAAGAGATGGAGTGCGTCGCGGCACAGTCCTCATTGGAGCTGTTGTGTCAAACTTGAAGCGTTCAGAGAAGCCATCGTCTTGAAGATCATCTTCAGAACACATAAGCGTCAGCCCTTTCCATGTACGCCGACAAGTTTCATGGGCGACAAAGGCATTCTTGGTGGCAAGGTTGCGAATCCTGTTTACGTCCACCAAGAGGCTTTTCATTTGGCGCTTCAGCTAGTCATGATGCTTATCCTGTTTCTGATGAAGGGCAACCAGAAGCTCTCGGTCATTGAGAACACGAGATCGCTTCTTAGGCCGTTGCGCAATGGTGCTTTCGGTGGCTTCAGTGAGGGCACGATGAGGTGCACGGGTAGTACCAGCCAGAGGATAAACACGAGTGACTGCATGAACTCCTTCAATGTTTTGTGAGAAGCTTTGATTATCAGCATTTTGAAGACTTAGGGGCTCCTTGGCAGGCTCTGGATAGATGGCTTCAACTGACATATCAACCTCAGGCAGAAAAATTAGATGATTGTGAGCAGAGGGCTGATAGTTGACAGCTGAGTGTAGCTTGATTAGACGCATGATCCATGGAGCGTAAAACTTCAAACCAAAGAGATCAGAGCCTGATGCAGCAAGTTGGCGGATAAAGAAGTCTTGTGCATTGAAGCTTTTGCCGTGAAGAATATGGAAGACCAAAGTCTTCATTGCACCTTCAAGCTTTGCATGAGGAGAATGTCCTTTGATGGGCCAGAGAGTTTGCCTTATAATGTGATAGATAGTACGTGGCAGATACTCAAGGTCTTCAACAAAGAACTCCTTAGGATATTCCGCATCAGGAGACAAATGCTTCATCATGCTAAGCATTTGGCTCATGTTGGGTTCAGGCTTGTGAAAAATACTTTCCAAAGCAGCACTGTGAAGCTGACAACCAGGTTCATAGAGATCACCTAGAGTGGGCCGGCCAGTGAGCTCAATGATATCAAAGGCTTTGGCTTCATGATGGACATTGCCTGTCATCCACTCAAGGACCCAAGTCTTCGGATCCCTGTTGTAGCCACGAATATGAAGAGTGGCATAGAACTGGAGCAGCAATTCTTCATTCCAATGCTCCTTGTCAGTGACGAACTGCAACAAGCCAGACTCTCTGAAGCAATCCAACGCTTCTTCCAAACAGGGCAGACCAGTTATGGCTTCAGTGTCAAGACGCATATGTGGGAAAATGCGACCTTGATTGTATAAGATGCATGAGTAATAACTGCGCTGCTGATAGCTCCAGAACCAATCAGATGATATTCTTGCCTTAGAGTAGGGGTTCTTGGCGCTATCAAAGAAGGTGTTGTGCGCTTTGAAGCCATTGATATTGAATGATCCGGGTGCAGATGCAGTGCCTGGAAACCTAGGCAGCCTTGGCATTGGCTTCTGAACCTGAGGCCTGTGCTTGACGTGATAGTCAAATTGGGGACCAGCAGCAGGTGGAGGAACAAGAAAAGGCCATTTGACAGTGATAAGCTGGCCATAGTTGTATGCTTGCTCGATAGTATGTGGCCTTGGTGGCGGAACAGGAGCAGTGGCATCAGCAGAGGTGTCAGGCTGCACATCTGTTGTAGGTGCATCATTGGCTTCATTGGCTTCTGGCACAGTGTTTAGTGCAGGCTCCACATTGTCTTCAGCCATGACCACGTCATTGGCTTCAGTGGTGTTAGTGGTGGCAGCCTTAGGATTCTCAACCTCCACTTGAGGAGCTGGAGGGTTGGGCACAGCCACGTTCTCTTCTGTAACAACTTCTTCAGTGGTAGGGGGAGTAGCGACACACTCTTCTGCTTGTTTTTGTTCGGCTGATGCAGCCGGATTGTCTTCAGCAACATTAGCTTCAGACACGAAGACATTCACAGTTGGAGTGGCTTTTGGGAACACCTGACGTGCAACAGATTGGTGGTGCACTTCTCCTTCTAGAACGCTCGGAAGAGTGACTTGGGGCCTTGGTCCTTTCCGAAGCCTGCGTAACGCTGGTGGCGCCTGTGGAGATGGAGTTGGCTGGGCCTCAAAGTCATCTTCATCTTGCACTGGTGGGGTGACTTGTTGTTGGGGAGTACTCGGGGTGTCTTGTTGTTGTGGGTGATCAGCCCATGATGCATCCTGAGCAAGGCGTCAGAGGACGACCAATGCTGATAAGTTCGTTGTTCGTGAGAACAGGCGATGATACCAAGTTGTGCTCGATCTGAGGAAGAATTACTCATCTTCAACATTGTCATGGTGACCAATGTCTTCAACAGCGGTGGGGTCAACTGCTGGAATATCTTCAGCTTCAGGAGCCTCTGTGGAAGCAGGCTCATGAACTATCATCCGTCGTTCTTGATGCGAAGAGTCAGGACGAGCAACCGAGATTGGCTAGACAACAAGGGGCTCTGTGGGAGCAGCCCGATCTTTCTTGGTTTTGCGCTTCTTTTGGGAGGGAGCGACATCAGAGGCTTCAGGATTTTTCCTTTTTCTGGCTTCAGCCTCGGCAACTCTTGTCTTCTTCAGTTCTGAAGCGGTTGCCTTGACCTTTGGCTTCGAGCCGGACATGCTGCTTGGGTAGACAATGCGTGGCTCTTCCCGCCTTGACGGTGCAGATTGGTCAATCGATGGCTTCTTCTTCTTCTTGGCAGCCATTCTGGGGTCGATGCTAGGATGCCCAAGAGCCTTGCGCTTTTCGGCTTCATTGTAGGCTTGCACGCACTTGTCAGCCAGACTCTTCATGCGCTCACGAGAACCTTTAGCTTCTTCACGTTTCTTGAGAAAAGCTTCCTTGAGCTCGTGCAGCATAACTTTGAAGTTTTTGACATCTTGCATGCTGAGCTTTGCCATGTGCTTCTTGAACTGAGCTTTCTCATAGTCAATCTTGTGCTTCAGTTCAACGATGCGCTGAGCTAGAGCTAGCTCAGAAGCAATGGCGCCATTGAAAGAGACGCTGATGCCAATTTGAAGTTGCAGATCTTCAAAGCTGAGATTGGGGGTGTCAAACCACTCATCAATGAAGTTGCGGATGATTGCCACGTCAAAGAGAGGCAAATCATTGAAGATTTCTGCTTCCTCCTTGCTCTTAATCAGTTGGTCAAGAGCGTCATCTGCAAGATCTTCATCACTTGACAGATCAATGTGCTCGTCTCGCAGAATGGCAGCAGGGGTCAATGCCTGACCAGTACTCTTGACGTTTTTCTTCTTCATCTCCGTCTTCTTGGAGATGTGTGATAGATATTCAGACGGCACACTGTCTTCAGGAGGTGCAGTAGCCAGAGGCTTCACACATGAAGCTTTTGGAGGAGCAGTTGACTTTGAAGCTTTAGCCTTCTTTTGCTTCTGCGGCTTTGGAGTAGGAACTGGGGCTTCATCAGTGTCGGCATCATCATCAGAATGATCCACTTTGGCACCTTGAACGGAAATGTGAGTGATGAGGCCATCAAGGTTGTAGAAGGGTCCGATGATATTGGGTTCAGCATCGCGTGTGCCGTCAGCCCGGGGAGCAGAAGGACCAGGGTTGAAGTCTAGCCCCAATGACTTCTTGTTTTCCTTATCCGATGCCTTTGCGTGCTGGAAGTTGCGCTTGAAGAGATTATCGTCACGACACCAGAGTAGTGATGATGGGTCGACATTGTCAGTTTGTGGTCCATGGACCATGCAGGGATAGAAACCCTGTGCAATAGCTTCAGCTCTAGTCTTGGGTGGAAGGCTTCGAAAGAGAATATCACCCCAAGGACTCTTGATGGCATTCTTCTCAGCATACTCCTGGGTCACGAACTTGTATTTAAACCATTGTTCGGCCCAATATCTTCGAATCCATTGGATTTGTGTCTTGCGCTGATTGTAATCCTCTTCTGGATCTGTCTTGTACAGCTCTGAAAGGTCATCAGGCAAATCTCTTGATGTTCCCCCACGACGCTGTCTGCCACCCTTCCTTGCTGATTTCTCTGTAGCCATGAATTTCAAACTGAATGGCTTCAACACAGTCAAAGGCTTCAAGGGCTTCCGTTTGCTGGTCAGGCAAGAACTAGCTTCGGGAGAGTTAATGTGATGCTGTAAGAATTCTGCAAATGATTGCAGACTATGAGAACCAAGAGATTCTCCCTCGGACATGTACCTGTGATAGCATTAGAGATGCGAGGGAAGGGGAAGAGGTCATATGCATTCTCAGAAGATTTTGAAGATAAATCAGTTTAGAAGACATTGATCACATAGCGCGAAGACATTCACTTATATGTTGAGAGTTGGTTCCAGATTTGTACGAATCCACGAATAAGTACAAGTGAGGAATCTAACTAGATGTGAAGCTTAAGTGAATATACTAGGCAGTATATGAGATGCAGACAGGATAGATCTAACATTATGTAGGCAGAAACCAATTTTGGTAAACAGGATGAATCTTTGAGGATCAAAAAGATGGTAAAAAGATAGTTTTATTTACCACGTGAAGAACTGCTAGATGGGAAGAGTAGGAGACCGAGCAGTACAATCCACCGTGCCCTAACTTGGCGACGGAGGACACCTACGGTGGCGGCGGAGAGGACGATATCTGCGGCCGGCGTGAAGACGGCGTCGGTGAGGTCGCGGCGGCTAAGCGCTTCGTCGCCGGCGTCGTCGAAAGCTAGCGGTGGCACTAGGGTTTTGACGAGGTGGAGAGGTGGAAGAAGGTTTTCTTGACCGCAAGGGGACATGTATTTATAAGGAAGTATGCGGCACAGCGCAATTACGCAGGTGCCCCTGGCGGTTCACATCTGAGGAACACGTGGCAAGCATGCAACATACTTGGAGTTGTCCCACGTTCCCACGCCCACCTGATCTGTCGGATGGTCGTTCCGGCTTCTCCGGATTTCAGGTAATAAGGATAGAGCATTTAAAACAGACTTAATGTTTGTCTCTGTATCTTCTGCTGACAAGGACGCAGAGAAGACATTCGACAGTTTCAATAGAATGCATATGATTTGGACAGATAGAGTTTGAGATAGGAAGCATAGATAGATTGGGGTCCGATCACATTCACTTAGTTCAAAAGATTCAACAAGGAAGACATAACTATAAGCGAATGTTGTAGAGGCAGAATACTAGAAAATATATATATATATATATATATATATATATATATATATATATATATATATATATATATATATATATATCAGAAAACAGCATAGTGAAGATAATCATGAATACAAGTTGAAATTGAAGACAAACCAAATGCAAAGACATAGCAAAAGTAACGCCTTGTGAAAAACACTTCAAATAGAAGAATTTGGTGGTGGCGTTACCCACCGTATAGGAAGTATTAGACCCAGACACGGCGCACAATTATCGCGACGCTCCGAAGTCAAATTCCACGTTAATGTATTCACACTCAGAATATAAGTCTTCATTGATTGAAGATATACTTTACTTCGTGTGTTGCACATCTAAGTCATCAACATGCATAAGTGTTAGGATGTGTGCCTGATCACAGGACATTTGAGGATTCCAAGATATTTAGCTCACACCGTAACTTGCAAAACCTTTTCTCATCCAAGGGCTTTGTGAAGATATCAGCTAGTTGCTCTTTAGTGTTGACGTGAATGATGTCAATATCTTCCTTCATGACATGATATCTGAGAAAGTGATGACGAATTTCAATGTGCTTTGTCTTCGAGTGCTGAACTGGGTTGTTGGCAATCTTGATGGCGCTTTCGTTGTCGCAGAAGAGTGGTACTTTTTTCAGATGGATGCCATAGTCCTTGAGAGTTTGCTTCATCCATAGAAGCTGAGCGCAGCAAGATCCAGCAGCAATGTATTCAGATTCAGCAGTGGAGAGTGATACACAGTTTTGCTTCTTTGAAGACCAACAGACAAGTGATCGTCCCAGAAAATGACATGTGCCTGATGTAGACTTGCGATTCACCTTGTCACCAGCATAATCAGCATTCGAGAATCCAACCAGATCAAATTCTGAGCCCTTTGGATACCATAATCCTAATGTTGGGGTGTAAGCCAAATATCGAAGAATTCGTTTCACAGCTAAGTGATGCGATTCCTTTGGTGCCGCTTGGAATCGAGCACACATGCAAACACTAAGCATAATATCTGGCCTAGATGCACATAGGTAAAGTAAAGAACCAATCATGGAGCGGTATACCTTTTGATCAAACTCTTTACCATTTTCGTCGGGACCCAGATGGTGTTTGGCTGGCATTGGCGTCGTGTAACCTTTGCAATCTTGCATCCCAAACTTCTTCAGGCGATCTTTGAGGTATTTTTCTTGAGATATGAAGATGCCATTCCTTTGCTGACGAATTTGAAGACCAAGGAAGAACTTCAGCTCACCCATCATGGACATCTGATATTGCTCTTACATCATGTGTCCAAACTCATCACTATACTTCTGATTGGTGCAGCCGAAGATAATATCGTCCACATAGATTTGGCACACAAACAGTTCACCATCATATGTCTTCGTGAAGAGTGTGGGATCGAGGGATCCTGGTTTGAAGCCTTTGCTCTTCGGGAAGTCTTTGATCGTATCATACCAAGCGCGAGGAGCTTGTTTGAGGCCATACAGTGCTTTTTTTAGCTTGTACACCGTATCAGGATGTTTTGGATCTTCAAAGCCAGGAGGTTGTGCGACGTATACTTCTTCTTCAATCTTGCCGTTGAGAAATGCACTCTTCACATCCATTTGATATAGCAAGATGTTGTGATGGTTAGCATAGGCTAGCAGTATGCGAATAGCTTCAAGCCTAGCCACAGGAGCAAATGTTTCATCGAAGTCAATCCCTTCAACTTGAGTATATCCTTGAGCGACGAGACGTGCTTTGTTTCTGACGACTTGACCATGCTCATATTGCTTGTTTCAATATATCCATTTTGTGCCTATTATGTTATGCTTGCGAGGGTCAGGACGCTTGACAAGTTCCCAAACATTGCTCAGCTTGAACTGTTGAAGCTCTTCTTGCATAGCTTGAATCCATTCAGGTTCCATAAAGGCTTCAACAACTTTCTTGGGTTCTGATATTGACACAAAGGCAAAGTGCCCACAGAAATTTGCTAACTGTGTTGCTCTTGAGCGAGTAAGTGGACCAGGTGCATTGATGCTATCAATTATCTTCTCAATGTGTACTTCGTTTGCAACACGAGGATGAACTGGACAAAGATTTTGCTCTTGCTGATCATTATCAACATTGGAAGGATTGTCTTCAGTCTGAGCATTGTCTTCAGGTTGGTTAGGTGCAGAAATGATAAGTTCCTCTTTAGGATGTGCTTCAGAAGGCATGATTTCACCAGTTCCCATTAGCTTGATAGATTCACTGGGTGGAGCTTCGTCTAGTGTACTTGGCAGGAGCTCTCTTTGTGAGCCATTGGTTTCATCGAACCGTACGTCCACAGTTTCAACGACTTTGTAGAGATAGAGGTTGAAGACTCTGTAAGAGTGTGAGTCCTTTCCGTAACCGAGCATGAAACTTTCGTGAGCTTTAGGTGCAAATTTTGATTTGTGATGTGGATCCTTGATCCAGCACCTAGCTCCAAATACTCTGAAGTAACTGACATTTGGCATCTTGCCAGTGAGGAGTTCATAGGATGTTTTCTTCAGAAGCTTATGAAGATAAACACGGTTGATGACATGACATGCTGTATCAATAGCTTCAGGCCAGAACTTTCTTGGTGTCTTGTACTCATCGAGCATTGTTCAAGCCATCTCAATGAGGGTTCTGTTCTTGCACTCCACGATGCCATTTTGCTGAGGTGCGTACGGAGCAGAGAACTCATGAGTGATTCCCATTGTATCCAGATAAAGATCAAGTCCGGTGTTTTTGAACTCAGTGCCGTTGTCACTTCTGATATGCTTGATCTTGACGCCATAATTGTTCATGGCACGGTTGGCGAAGCGTCTGAAGACATCTTGCACTTCAGTCTTGTAGAGAATTATGTGCACCCATGTATATCTTGAGTAATCATCAACAATGACGAAGCCATAGAGACAAGCAGTTGTTGTGAGGGTAGAGTAGTGAGTAGGGCCAAATAAGTCCATGTGTAGCAGCTCGAAGGGTTGATATGTCGTCATGATTGTCTTCGAGGGATGCTTTGCCTTAGTCATCTTTCCAGCTTCGCAGGCACCGCACAGATGATCCTTCTTGAACTTGACACCCTCGATGCCTATGACATGCTTCTTTTTGGCGAGAGTGTGTAAGTTCCTCATGCCAGCATGCCCCAGCCTCCGATGCCAGAGCCAGCACTCTGAAGCTTTTGCAAGAAGACATACGGCAAGCTGTGGACCTGCTGAGAAATCTACCATGTATAGATCATCTTTCCGGTACCCTTCAAAGACTAGAGATTTGTCACATTCCATAAGTACAAGGCAACGATATTTTCCAAATATCACAATCATGTTCAAGTCACAAAGCATTGAGACAGACATTAAGTTGAAACCAAGGGATTCAACAAGCATCACTTTATCCATGTGCTGATCCTTTGAGATTGCAACTCTACCTAGACCCAATACCTTGCTTTTACCAGTGTCAGCAAATGTGATGTGACTCTTGTCAGATGGACATAAGGTTGAGTCCATAAGAAAACTTCTATCACCAGTCATATGATTAGTGCATCCGCTGTCCATAATCCATTCTGAAGCATGAGGTGTCATAGACTATAGTACAGTTAGGGGGTAGGCTTCACCAAGAGTATTGTGAAGCATAAACATTTGACGAGCAAGAGGATTATTGAAGCTTAGATCAAGATTAGGACTGATAGGATGAATGGCAAACAATTCAGGAACAAAATACATAGTGAGACCATTTGGGCATTTGATCTTGCACCCTACAAGATGTTTTAGGTCCCCAGCAATAGCATCAGACGCCTTTGATTTTCGGCTGGAGACCTTTTCCCGCAAAAGAAAGTTAATTCTTCTTAACCACCCACATCTTCAGGGGTGGCTTAGAAGCAATGAGTCTAAGTGCAGCATCTGAGAATTTTGGCTTTGGAGCCCTAGCAAGTAGCCTTGCAGGAGATGAATGATACTCATATGAATAAGCAGAAAAGTTCTTAGTTCTATGAACATAGCGGTTTGAAGACACACGCTCATATTCATAAGTCTGAGTATGGTTTCCCTGTAAAACATTAGCGTTAGGGTGACTCAGGTGAGTCCTCTGTCTGTATGAAGCCTTTGGACCATATGAAGCCTTAGGTCTGGGGTTTGTCTTCTTCCCAGGTGGTGTCATGATGACATTCACGGGATGATTCTCAAGACAGCTTTTGGGAACCCAGATCTTCTTCATAGGTGGCCCATTCCTGCAGTTAATACCAATATACCTAGCAAACACTTCACCATTCTGATTCTTAAACAGTTTATAGTTTGCATCAAAGGATTCATCAATGATAATAGGGTTAGTACAGGTAAAGCCAGATAAGGTGGATGGGTCCACTGAAGGTCCCTTTGCAGCAACCCATGTGGTTTTGGGGTACTGCTCAGGCTTCCAGTAGGAACCATCAACATTCATTTTCCTCTCGAACCCAACCCCTCTTTCCTAGGGTTTTGGTTCAGAATTTGCTTTTTGAGGACATCGCACAGTGTCTGATGCCCTTTTAGACTTTTGTACATCCCTGTTTCAAGCAATGTCTTCAACCTAGCATTTTCATCAGCAATAGTAGTGGTATCCTCAGCAGAGGGGTTAGTTACCACATCAGTAGTTGAAGACAATGCAACAGTAGTAGCAGTAGAACATTCAGCAACAGAGGTGGCGTTGTCACGCTCAAGACATTTTAGACATGGTGGTTCAAATCCATCCTGAGCGGGACTGATCTGTTGAGCACGAAGTGACTCATTCTCTTTTTGAAGATCTTCATGAGCCGCTCTCAATTTCTCAAGCTCTTGCTTCCTTTGAAGATAATCATAGGAGAGCTTTTCATGAGTGGTTGAGAGCGTTTCATGACGACTTTCAAGTTCTTGGTACTTAGCATGAAGATTTTTTATGTCTTCCACTAAGGACTGTGAACAGGTCATTTCCGCGTCCAATAGGTCATCGCTTTGTCTAACAGTTTTGGAGTATGTTCCATAGCTTTTTGTTGTTCAGTTGCAATTTTAGCAAGTGTTTTGTAGCTGGGTTTGGATTCACAATCAGAGTCATCTTCACTTGATGTTTGAAAGTAAGCATCGCGTGATTTTACCTTGGCACCACGTGTCATGAAGCAGTAGGTGGGAGCAGGGTCGTCCTTGTCATTAGCTTCAGCGTTGGTGTGGAAGTCATTTTCTTCGGTGTTGAAGATGGACTTGGCAACATAGGCTGTGGCTAGAGCCAGACTTGCAACGCCAGGGTCGGACTCCTCCTCAGACTCCACCTCCGCCTCCTCAGAAGCAGACTCCTCCTCTGAATCCATCTACTTGCCAACAAAAGCACGAGCCTTGCCAGATGAGCTCTTCTTATGAGATGAAGACTTGGATGAGGGCTTGGAAGAAGACTTTGAAGACTTCTTCTAGTTCTTCTTGTCATCAGAATCATCTTCCTTGCTCTTCTTCTTCTTCTTCTCATTGTCCCACAGTGGACACTCCGAGATATAGTGTCCAGGTTTCTTGCACTTGTGACATGTTCTCTTCTTGTAGTCATGAGTGGAAGCTTCATCATTTCTTGAGCTGGATCATGAAGACTTTCTGAAGCCCTTCTTCTTAGTGAACTTCTGGAACTTCTTCACAAGCATAGCAAGTTCATTTCCAATGTCTTCAGGATCATCAGAACTGTAGTCAGATTCTTCTTCAGATGAGGAAACAACTTTTGACTTCAAAGCGCGAGTTCGGCCATAGTTGGGACCATAGATATCTCTTTTCTCAGATAGCTGGAACTCATGTGTGTTGAGCCTCTCAAGTATATCAGACGGATCGAGTGTCTTGAAGTCAGGACGTTCTTGTATCATGAGGGCAAGGGTGTCAAAGGAGCTGTCAAGTGATCTCAGTAGTGTCTTGACGATTTCGTGCTTGGTAATCTCAGTGGCGCCGAGAGCACGAAGCTCATTTGTGATGTCGGTGAGGCGATCAAACGTGAGCTGGACATTTTCATTGTCGTTTCTCTTGAAGCGGTTGAAGAGGTTGCGAAGAACACTGATCCTTTGATCTCTCTGGGGTGACACGCCTTCGTTGACCTTGGACAACCAGTCCCAGACTAGCTTCGACGTTTCTAGAGCACTCACGCGGCCATACTGTCCTTGGATCAGATGACCACAGATGATGTCCTTGGCAGTAGAGTCCAGTTGAATGAACTTCTTGACATCAGCAGGGGTGACACCTTCACCAGTCTTGGGAACGCCATTCTTGACGACATACCAGAGGTCGACATCAATGGCTTCAAGATGCATGCGCATCTTATTCTTCCAGTAGGGATATTCAGTTCCATCGAACACGGGGCAAGCAGCGGAGACTTTTATTATCCCTGCAATCGACATAGCTAAAACTCCAGGTGGTTAAACCGAATCACACAGAACAAGGGAGTACCTTGCTCTGATACCAATTGAAAGTGCTAGTTATCAACTGGAGGGGGGTGAATAGGCAATTTTTATGAAAGTCTTCAAAACATGGAAGTTTCAAAGACAAAGAATAGAAATGACCCTATTAGTATGCAGCGGAAGATAAACTACACTAAGCAAGCCATAGTCAAGTATGCAATCAGTAATAGAACAAAGACTAATAGCAGCTAGGTAGTAAGGATCAGGATGGAAGATGGTATGAAGCCAAACAACAATAGAAGTCAAACAGTGAAGACAAATAGGTAAAGCAAATAGGCAATGACTTCATGAAAACAAACTCTAAGTAAAGAGAGGGAGAGGATAGAACCAGTCACTTGTTGAGGACACATGATTTGTTGGACCAGTTCCAGTTGTTGTGACAACTATACGTCTGGTTAGGGAGGCTGAGATTCAACTCAGAAGACCGTGTCTTCACCTTATTCCCCTTGAGCTAAGGACACCCAGTCCTCGCCCAATTACTCTGGTAAGTCTTCAAGGTAGACTTCCAAACCTTCACAGACTTAGTTCACCAGCGATCCACAATGACTCTTGGATGCTCAGAACGCAACGCCTAACCGGCTGGAGGATTCATAGTCCTCAAGTGTAATAAGTCTTCAGGTCACTCAAACAGAAAGACTTCAGTGATGCCTAACACTCTTTGGCTCTGGGTGTTCGGGCTTTGTCCTCGCAAGGATTTCTCTCTCTCAAAAGCTTTGAGGTGGGTTGCTCTCAAAACGACAAAAGCCGTGCACTAACTTTGAGCAGCCACCAATTTATGGTGTAGGGGGTGGGCTATTTATAGCCACTAGGCAACCCGACCTGATATGTCCGAAATGACCCTGGGTCACTAAGGAACTGACACGTGTACCAACGATCAGATTTCAAACACACGCGACAACTTTAATTAGGCTACAAGCAAAGCTGACTCATCCAGCTCTGGACAAGATTTGCTCTCATTGTCTTCGCTCGAAGACATAGGATTTTGGTTGAGCATCACTTCAGTCACTCTGACTTTGTTCACTTGGACCCCACTTAATAGTACGGTGGTTCCTATGACTCAACAAAGAAGAAAAGGAAACAACGAAACGACTAAGTCTTCGCGCTTCATAGTCTTCACTCAATGTCTTCTCATGTCATAGTCTTCAATATGAATATCTTCACATACCACCATTGTCGTCAATGTCTTCATACATTTTTAGGGGTCATCTCCGGTAGGTAAACCGAATCAAGGAGGGACTACTACCTGTGTTATCCTGCAATTCTCACAAACACATTAGTCCCTCAACCAGGTTTGTCGTCAATACTCCAAAACCAACTAGGGGTGGTACTAGATGCACATACAATCACAAAGCATAATATGGCAATACGCGATGCTAGGGTTGACCTAACACAGTACTACACGTTGAAGACGGAGAGGGAAAACATCCGGAGGGGTTTTCCTGGCATTTGGCATTTTTCGGACGGATGAAAAGAGGGGGACGGTTCCATGTTCAGCATGCTAGAGGCACGTGACAGATGAACGGATTGCATATTCGGATTCGTTGGATTTTTCTGAGCAACTTTCATATATAAATTATTTTCATCTGACCTACGGATTATTATATACAATTTTCAAAGTTTTAAATAATTTCTGAAATCCTGGAATTAAATTAATTCCAAAATATATTAAATACTAAAAGCTATGTGTATGTGTGGATGATAAGGGGGCCCAGTTGACTGGGTCAACTGCCCAGTCAGCAGAGGCTGACTGGTGGGGCCAGGGGCTGAGTTAGCAGCCCAGTCAGCAGTCAACAATTTGACTGTTGACTGTTCAAAGGGCTGACTGTGGGTCCACCTGTCAGTGATACTAGATTCTTTTAATTAGAGTTAAGCTAATCGCTACAGTGCCTGGACCCACATGTCACTGGCACCTTTTATTTAAAGGGGGATTATTTAGAAGGGGGGGTCCCATTTGCCATACATTAGGGGGCTAAGTAGCAGACTAATTAACCCCTGATTAGGGGGGGCACATCGGCCGGACGGTGTTTAGGCGCCGGCGACCTCTGTACACGGCAGAGGCACTCCGAGAGGCCACAAAAGCGGCGGTGGAGGGCACCAGCGAATTGCCCTTGCTCGTGCGCGTCCAGAGGTGGTCGCAGTAGGACGGGGGTGACTGGGAACGCACTGGTGACGGGCAGAGGAGGTGGCTGGAGGCGCGCGCGTGCGGCAGTGGGCACGACCGAGCGGAGCGGGTGTGTCCTGGTGCGGCGGGCTTGGAGGTGGCAGCGGCTGGGCACGGGCGTGCGGAGCAGCGGCAGTAGCACGAGGTAACAGTGGCAGCAGTAGCACAAGCAGCAGCAGAAGTAGCGCAGCAGGAGCAGCAGCTATGGCTGCGAGCGCCCGCGAGGCAAGGCGCCGGGCGCGGGCGGGGTGGTACCACCGGGAGGAATTAATGTGGAGGCAACGGTTAAGAATTGAGTGGCTAACATCGGGTGACAAGAATACGAGATTTTTTCACCTGAGGGCTAGCATGAGAAGGAAAAAGAGTATGATCAAGGCGTTGGCAAATTCATTAGGGGCTATTATTGTTGACCCGGCTGAACTGAAAGTGATGGTGGCAGATTTTTACAAGGACCTATACACATCTGAAGGGGTTACTGATGTTGATCGGGTCATCCAGCATGTACCGACCAAGGTTACTCAACAGATGAATGAGGGTCTTTTGGCGCCATATACTAAGGAAGAAGTGAAGACATCACTTTTCCAGATGTTCCCTACAAAGTCCCCGGTCCTAGATGGGATTCCCGCACATTTTTACCAGAGGCATTGGGACTTATGTGGGGACGAGGTCACCAACGCCGTCCTCAGAATTGTGAGAGGATAGGAAAGTGCAGAGAGTGTGAATGACATAGTCCTCGTATTAATCCCAAAGGTGATAAATCCGACCCTCTTAACTCAGTTTTGCCCCATTAGCTTATGTAATGTCATATACAAAATTGCTTCGAAAATGGTTGCAAACATGTTGAAAGTCATTCTGCCAGATATCATATTAGAGGAGCAGTCAGCTTTTGTCCCTGGCAGATTGATAACAGATAACATCATATGTGCCTATGAGTGTCTACACTTTATGAAGCGAAGTAAGGCAAAATCCAACAATTTTTGTGCTCTGAAGCTGGATATGATGAAAGCATATGACATATTGGAGTGGCCTTATCTTTGAGCTATCATGCTAAAGTTGGGTTTCAGCCAACAATGGGTAGATATTGTGATGAGTATGATCAGTTCAGTCTCTTTCTTAGTACAGTTCAATGGTGAGAAGCTAGAGAGTTTTAAACCATCTCGGGGTATACGACAGGGAGATCCGATCTCCCCCTACCTCTTCTTGATTGCAGCAGAGGGCCTTTCGTGCTTCCTAAAAACTAGTTCTCAATTGCCAGCACTTGGCGGGATCAAGGTGGCACCTACAACTCCCGCTGTAAACCACCTCCTGTTTGCGGATGATAGCCTGCTGCTTTTCAAGTCAAGTGTGGAGGGGCAGTGGCAGTATCAAACTTGTTGATACGTATTCCAACGCCTCAGGACAATGAGTCAACCGTGAGAAATCATCCATTTATTTCAGCAAGGGCTGCCCTCAAGTGTTAAGAGATAACTTTTAAAAACACGCTCAATGTGCAGGATGAATCTTTGAGCGAAAGATACCTTGGGATGCCAACAGGTGTGGGACAATTCAAAATGGGCACTTTCAGATATCTCGGAGACAGGGTGTGGGAAAAGGTTAAAGGCTGGATGGAGAAGCTCCTATCGTCTGCAGGCAAGGAGGTCTTGATTAAGGCTGTGACCCAGGCACTGCCGGTATTTTCGATGGCATGTTTCAAGCTACCAAGGGGATTATGTGAGAATATCATGGCCATTATTCGACAGTTTTGGTGGGGAAGTAAGGCGGGAAAGAGGAAGCTGAGTTGGGTGGCCTAGGATGTCATGACAAGGCCAAAGCATTTGGGCGGACTAGGTTTTCATGATATGGAGATTTTCAACCTAGCGTTGCTAGCTAGACAGGCGTGGAGAGTAATGAACAACCCTAACTCCCTCAGTGCTAGAATCCTAAAAGCGGTGTACTTCCCTGATACTACACTGCTGGAAGCCGAATTAGGAGGAAGACCATCTCAGATTTGGCGGACAGTGCTAGATGGGAGAGATATGCTGAGATTGGGAATCATCCGTCGAATTGGGAATGGAAGATCAACCGAGATATGGCAACATAACTGGCCCCCGAGGCAGGGGATGATGAGACCCATCACGTCTCTAACCTCGAACCCTCCGAGATATGTATCGCAGGTCATCACACCGGCGACGGCCGCCTGGGACGAGATGGTGGTTCGAGCAGTTTTTCTGCCAATAGATGCAGAGGCCATATTGCGTATCCCATTATGCACAAGAAATATCAATGACTTTTGGGCATGGAGTGGAAAAACAAGAGGCTTCTTTTCTGTCAAATCAGCATATGGAATCATATTAAACACCAAGCTGACCAGAGAAAACTGGATTGATGAGACAATGGGCACATCGGGGTCAGAGCGGGAAAGTAACGCTTGGTCTACCCTGTGGAAGGCAGAAGTTCCACCCAAGATGAAGCTTTTCCTCTTGAGACTTGCAAGAAGTTCAATACCCACCACGGATGTGCTCGAACACCGGCATATGGCTGATTCAGCAGCGTGCAAGATATGTGGAGCTCCTGATTCCTGGCGACACAGAATGCTTGACTGCACAATGGCTCGCTGCATTTGGTCTCTAGCGGATGAGGATCTAGTCCAGGAGATGAGCCAGCATACCAGCAGTAATCCGCGGGACTGGTTGTTTGCTATGAACGAAGCACTGACAGCGGACATGTTCATGCGTATGGCGGTCACACTTTGGGCTATTTGGAGTGCAAAGAGGAAAGTTTGTGTATGAAGACATCCACCAGAGCCCGTTGTCCACCCACCTATTCATACAGTCATATTTGGCAGACATATACACTCTGAGGAAGCCATCGCCGGCGGGAGGAAGCACCAGAGTACAACACGCTTCTCATTGGATTGCCTCCCCGGCCAATATGATGAAGATCAATGTGGACGCTGCAGTAGCCGGGAGATCGGGAGTGGGAGCAGTGGCAACTATTGCCAGGGACAGTGGAGGATATTTTCTGGGTGCCTCAACCTTTGGCTTCAAATCCATCACGGATCCCACCACTCTTGAAGCACTTGCGGTTAGAGAATCATTGGCATTGGCAGACGATTTACAGCTCTGCTCTATTCAGGTGGCATCTGACTGCAAGATCGTGGTTGACGACATCAAGCAGCAGAGCGGAGGGGGTTATGGTGCAATTATTCATGAAATACTAGAACACTCTCGTAGTTTTACCTCTTGTATTTTTGCTCATGAGTTTAGGAGCTCGAATGTCGAGGCTCACAATTTAGCGAAGCATGCTTTGAAGTTAGGGGGTGGCCGCCATGTCTGGTTAGGCCATCCCGGTAACCTCTCTTTCATCCCTGTAACTTTGGTGACAGATCAATAAAAGCTTCGTGAATTGTCTCAAAAAAGCAAGCGTCTCTTCTCTGCTGCATTCAAATCACGGTGCAGGCGCCGATTAGGTAATGGAGTAAGCTATTTTTTTCTACTGAATCAAGGGCTAATTAAATTAGATTGGACCCGCGATTTGTTAGTTACTTGTATGAGCTGGTCCATTACATGCGTAATCAATATAATTTTTTAACTGTCAAGAGATTTGGTGGAATCTGATAAGCTTTTTATAATGTATGAATTATGGGATGCCTGTGATCATACGGTCACTTGACTGAACAATATAATCATTTGTTGTTGCTTAATGCATAGAACCCAACGCCAAGGTGGTACTGCTAAATCAAAAGGTACAAATTTTCTTTTATCGTCTATGGGCTCTCAGCTCCCAATATTTTGTTCCTTGTCTTCCTCTTTTTTATGCAAATAGTGTTGTAGATAAGCTACTATGCGACTTTCAATCTTGTTCATTCCAACTGCTAGCTTGGACGATATTTCAACTCAGGATCCTTAAAAAGGTAACATCTGAACCTCTTCTCAGTTAAACCATGCCCTTCTCATATTTAAAAACTTCTAATTATGGTTACAGAAATTCATCCAAGTGAATATGTTTATATGGTATTTTCACAAAAGGATGAAAATGAAGCCTTTGAATAGCAAGACATATTGCAAGTAGAACACGGGATTGGTGATTCTCACTTGACATGGATTATAAACCTCTGTTCTTACCTTGGTGTGAAAAAATCTAGGGGTAATAAAGAGTTTTTGGTGACCCCTGGATGGAGATGAGGTTCAATATAATTTTAGGTAAAAATGTTACCGTGCATGGTATTGTTGAAGCAGGTTTCTTCAACTTCAACTTTAGAAGTACATAATCAGAATTGAATTCTTGGATAGAGTCATAGTTAAACTTTGTTTTGTTCAACTTGAATGAGCCTTCATGTCTATCATCGTTCAACATAATTTTCAGTAAAATATGCAGGTTCCTTGAACTTCTACCTTAGAAGTATATTTATAATTGAAGTCTTGGATTTAGTCATAGCTAAGTGTGTTTTCGTCAACTCAAATCATTCTCGTTTTAGCATGCTTAGATATTAGTACAAGCTTAATGGGTGTTTACTGAATAGCCACATGCCCCCCCCCCCCGAAATTCCTGTGACGTGTAGTTATGTGTGGTATTTTAATAAACAAGTGGTGTGTACTAAAGATTTTTGTTACTACGAAGGAGAAACTTGATCACCTCTTTTGTTGGAAAGATCAGTAATATTTGTTTGTTTCGTGTTTGGTTGTATGATTTCGATAAGATCTTTGTTGTGTGATTATCAATAACCTTACATGTTTATCAATTTTGAAAATAAGAAGCGTTGCATGTTTTGAGAAGGAATCTTTTATCTTTCTAATTTGTTTTTATTAATCATTATATGGATAAGTTATCCAGAATTAATTCCATTTTCTTGCATACGTATATTTAGAAACATTCTATTATTCCATCAAATAAATGGACGGGTGTAACAGTGCGCTCATCAAAGAAATCTTGGACAAATAACCAATGCCAAGAAACAGTGAAAAACATTATATATGACCTTAGTTTTCAGTTCTTATTCTATTTGGTGTATCTTTGTTTTAGAAACCAATACAACATCAATAGAGACAGAAGCATATCACTTAAATTGCAAAATGATGTGAGAAAATGCATTATACTAAACAAATGGACACATATTTCTTTCTATCCTTAACTACTAAATTACTGAGACAAAATGGGCGCGGCAATGCGCGCCAACAATGATCTAGTATTTAAAAAAGCCCACAGATCAGGACCACCCTTGAGCGTGGAGATCGTCCGAGTCCTTCCCGCCGCGCCTCGCGTCCTTCGTTGTCGACCACCAAGCTCAACCGCGTCAGCACCCACAACAACACCTCAAGCTGCAGGTGAGATGCCAGCATACATGTTGGGACTTCAACCGGACGGGGATCCGTAGGATGAGCCACTCTAGGGCACCACCATGACCAATACGCCATGGCCCATAGCCGGGGGCCGTTGCCCTGGCTTCCTGCTCGCGCCCCAAGCGCTGAATGCCACCGCTCCCGTAGCCCCCACACTGCTTCGCACCATCCACACCCAGATCGGATCAGGCGGCATGACGCACACCACCGGCAACAGCCACCACGCTGCAATTCCCACGCGGGAGCAGCAGCTGTCCCGCACCACCCTCACCAATGCAAGTAGGCACCACTGCCGGCGTACCGAAGGTGCCGCAAGTTGCCAGCCACAGCCGCCGCACCTCGGGTCCAGAGAGGACCCAGAACGGGCCCGTGCCCATGCATGCAGCCCCAAGTCAACGACGCCACACCACCACACGCATCACTGCGCCGTCACTCCCAGGCACCGCCGACCCAAGGCAGCCACCACGACGCGATGGATGAATCCGCCGCAGCCATGCCGCCACACCAGATATGTGCGTGCTGCCTCCCAGGAAAATGCCCCGCCACCACGCTCCCTGGAGCCTGCCTGGTTTTCGCTAATAGGCTCCTTCGGCGGCGACGAGATGACGAGGATGGGGCGACCGGGGTGCGGGGGGGGAGGGGGGATGGCACCGCCAATGGGGTTGCCCGGTGTCGCCAGGAAGAGGCGACACAGGGAGTGGGGGTGAGAATGGCATTTGTCATGCACGGGGCATGTACACATATTTGTAACGAACGATATCATGGAGATAGAGAGCAATGCAAAAAGTAACGTGCCACGACCAAATATTATGGATTAATATATACTATTAGCAATGCTATAAGATGCTATTAACAAGACATTGTTGTATACTAATTTATCTAGCGAGTCATTCCTCCAAACGCTATAGCGCGTTAGCGACGGTATAACGCGGCGCATCGAACCTAACTATAGAGTGGAGATCGAGTTATATAGTACGTTTCCTGCAGTCCTACACGTAAAGTATAGAGCACGTAATACAAGTACGAAGGCAGCAGATCTTTGCCAGTCCATCTGAGAGAGTCAAGGAAAGCTTCGTGTCGGTTTCCGAGTTACCGGTAGAGTTTACAGATCATCATTTTTTCCTGGCATCGTTCGTTCGATCCTCTTCCACCCCTGATCCATCCATTCCGGCCATGGACTCCAACGCCAACGGCGGGCGCAGCACGGTGAGTTCTTCCTCGTCCCGGGATTGCATCGATTTGGATCGAGCTCGACGAGATTTCTCGCGTCTCGACTCCATCTCCTCACACCGCAAGGAATCTCACTCAAGCTGCCTGGGATTTTGCCCTTGTGATGATGGGTACAGATGGTAGGGGAGATGGAGAGCAGCTTGGAGCGGGTCAGGCGGCAGCTCTCCTCCACCTCCACCCGCCATATCCTCCAGGGCCCTCTCTTGAAGCGATCCGATACAGTAATTTCTAACCCCCCTTTCATTTCACACTTTCTTACTTGGATGGTTCTGGTTCTGGTCTACTAAATCCATACCTGACAAGTCCAGCCATTCAAGCTTTCAAATCGATCAACATGATGATGCCGTGTGGTGTTGAGTGTTGATGACAAGCTGCCAAGGGTGTTTGTTCTACTTTGTGTGCTTGTAGTTTGTCAATATCATGCTGTGAACTAGAAAATTTCGTCTCTCAAGCATGAAAACAGCCTTCTTATAATTGTAGTAAGGGCATTTCCAACGTGGACCTTCAAACCGCCTGCATCTGTTTGGACCAGGCGGATGCGGACATGTTTTGCTATCGAACGCGGTAGTCCATCCATGCAGCAGTCCGGACATCCTTTTTCCCGCCGGCATTGAAGCGGCGCGCTGGCCGCTGTACGTGCCTTCTCTCCGCATTTAAAAGGCATCCTTCTGTCCGTTTCCCTCCATTAAACCAGTGCGTTTGTCGAGGAACCTACTCCGGCACCCGCATGCGAGTGCCACACGTCCGTCTGCCTACCGGCTGGCATTAAACACCCCGCCTCTTGGCGCGTGGCATTCCCCCGCTATTTAAACGTGGCCAGGCGCCCGGCAACGACCGCATCACACCTGTCCTCTCCTGATCTCCTCCTTCGTGCACCACACCTGCCATGGCCTTGAGCTCCAAAGCCCTGTGGCACAGCCTCTCCGGTGAAGAGAAGAAGGAACTCTCTGGTATTGCGGCCGGCTGGCAGGCTTGCCGAGCCAGCCGGATACAGGCTGGCTTGCTGGCGAGCCCTCCGGAGGGCAGCGACGTGGACGAGCCAATGGACGACTAGCCCGCGCCACCGCCCTCGGCGGTTCAGGCGGGCATCACCATGGGCGAGGCGCGTGCGCACTTCACTGACACGGTAATGGAAGAGCGGGAGGAGGCGTTCTGGTAGGCGCAGGCCGACTAGAGGTACAACCTCCGGCTCCTCATGAGCACCGACTCGCGGAGGAGCAAATCGCTGGAACGGGCATCGTGGCGGACGTGGACGAGCAGAAGGCGCTGCTCCCGTCCTAACGCGCCGCCCGTGACATCCGCCACGAGCGATGGCGGCTCCGTGTCCTGCGAGCGGAGAAAGAAGCTATGCTTGTGGAGATCGACGCGACGGCGGAGGAATTTGACGACGACACCGAGGACGATGAGGCCGACACGTCCACGGCCGCCACCAATAGCGGGGAAGAGTAGAACATGGGAGGCCGCCGGCGGTTGGGTCCCAGGAAGGCCACCACCATCTTGCCGGGCCACACAACCGGTGAGCTTGCCCGCTTTGTGGAGAAGGAGGAGGCCACTATTCTTCCCCTCGTTGAAGCTAAAGCTAAACTTGGTGGGCTCATTACCGGCCGGTGAGCTTGCCTGCTTCGCGGAGGCTATTCTTCCCTTCCCGTTGAAGCTTCATTTCCTGGGGCTCACGACCGTCCCGTGAGCTTGCCCGCTTAGCGGAGGCTATTCTTCCCTTCCCGTTGAAGCTTCATTTCCCGGGGCTCACGACCGTCCGGTGAGCTTGCCCGCTTCGCGGAGGCTATTCTTCCCTTCCAGTTGAAGCTTCATTTCCCGGGGCTCACGACTGTCCGGTGAGCTTGCTGCCGGGCATGGGGAAGGCATGTCGTGGGAAATGGGCGTCGGCGATCTTTTAGACTAGGTTAGAATAGGGTTTAGTTGAAATATGTCGAAAATGTAATGAATGTGCTCCGGCTTAGATGAAAATCACCCGGCTTTATCTAAAAATTATTTAAGTTTGAATGAAAGTTGTCCAGTTTGTTTAAATTTGCATCAAATATGACCGGACGTTTGCGGCTATCTTTGGATGGCTGGCTCCCGTATCAGTGTCCGGACCCATGTCCGGACCGGTCTATGGACGGATGCGGTGTACGTTTTAGGGGTCCGCGTTGGAGATGCCCTAAGTAGCAACAGGTGAACTTGTGCAAATTCTCATTCAAGGGAAGGAGCATACACACACTTCTGGTAATTAATTCAGGTACCACTAAGTTGCACATCTGGTTGTAGGGCTGTCTACTGTGCAACCCCGCTGGTTGATGCAAAGTTAATGTTCGTTCCCTTTATGGTTTGTTAGCACAGTTTCTTGAATTTAAGACTTTGAGTTACTTAGTCGTCTCCATATTGTATTCTGCTTTTGCAGTTATAGTAACAATGATGATACACAACAAATTGCTATTATATTCCAGCACATCCATTTTATTTGTTTGTGATAAATTTTACTCCAATTGACAGCTAAGGAAATGGAATGAGCGGTGGGTTATACTTGATCCAGCTACTGGAAAGATGGAATACAAGTATGGACTGGAAGTTACACACTCCTTTCTTTTAAAAACAGATGAAGATTTGAAAAAGAGAAAGCTAGATCTCATAATTTAACTAATGATTTAGGGTTCGTAGAAGTGATACAACTGTGAGGGGAATAATTGTGTTCGATTCAACAAGCACTGTCACTTTGTCACCTACCAACTTTCAGTATGATCTCTGCTTCATTGCTATTTCATTATTATTTTCGGACTTGTGGTAGTAAAAGCACTGAATGGCCTCATGTTTTACTTGATGCAGTGGACTGCCAAAATATGAAGGATGTTGTGTATGTATCCTTATGGAGTAGCTCTAGGTTATTTTGTTCGCTTTATTATCATATATGGGCTCGATCAATTGTTTTGTTAATTGACTAGTGTTATAGATATTGGGACTCCACAAAAAAAGGAGTACTTTCTTTGTGCAGAAACTCCCAGCGCTGCAAGAGCATGGGTATCTACTTTACAGTAAGCTTGTGTTCTGTGGCCTGTCATTGCACTTGATTCGACCGCTATTCATGGGATTACTAACAGATTTTTTTAATATAGATTAAATGGATGTTGGAAGTACCATCGTATTCTTTTTTATGATCTATTTCGAAACGAAGTGACGATTGATATGTTCTTGTAGTTAACATCGTTGAGAGAACCCATGCTCCCTTTTTACATAAACCCATATTAGTAAACACCTTTGCTTCTGTGGTTTACTGCATTTAATTTATCACTGACATAACACCTTCCCAGTCTAGAATATGTGGTTGTAATAAAATGTATATTGGCATTTATACATGGGCCATGTGGCTCCATGCACTATCATTGCCATCAACGCAACCCTCTCATATTCTTACTCTTAGAATTTCTCTACAAATATCGAGCCACTTGGAGTGTGAAGAATTTAAGATATATTGCATGACATGTACCCTTATTTACATATTGTTCTGTATAAATTTGGTCTTCTCCTGAAACATCTCATGTTTCCATTAGTTCTGTTTGTTATTTGCTTACTAATGTGTAGAAATTGTGCTTAAGGAAAGCACCAATATGTAGTTGTTTCATCAAATGGTTGGGCGATTTGCTTTTGCCTTGTTGGGAGGCACCCTCTTTAAATTCTTTGACCCTTTGCTCCCGAAGAACTGAGATGTTGTTATGACCGGCTTGGTCTATACTAGGAAGAGGCCCACCGGGCATTAGTATTAGGGGCTTGGCCCACAAGTTATCTTAGGCAAGTTATCTTAGGCTAAAGTTATAAATACTCGTGTAAGACATCGTTTTGAGAGCAAGCAATAAAGATAGTTCTATCATATTGCCCGGCTCCAGAGGAGCCGGAAACCCTAGCCGCACCTTGCCCTAGCCGCCGCCGCTCTTCTTCTCCCTTGCGACGGCGCCAACACGCCGGAGCCGCCGCCCTCGCCCCCAACCCTCGCTGTCCTGCCCGTACAACCTACGGAGTAGAGCCGGTAGGAACCCTAGTCCTACCAATTTGGTATCAGAGCCAGGTTTCGATCCTGGGACCTGTGGGTTATGGGCCCACCACGCTTCCGCTGCGCACCATCCGTACACGGCGGCGTCCATGGCCCGGGCCTTCTTCGACGGCATCATCCGTCTACACGGGTTCCCTACTTCGATCGTCAGTGATCGGGACCCAGTCTTCACGGGCCATGTCTGGCGCGACCTCTTCAGGATGGCGGGTGTCCAGCTCCGCCTGAGTACGGCGTTCCATCCTCAGACGGACGGTCAGTCTGAGGTGGTTAACAAGGTCATTGCCATGTATTTGCGTTGTGTGACAGGTGATCGGCCTCGCGCTTGGGCGGAGTACTGCTACAACACTTCTTATCACTCCGCCCTGCGCGCGACGCCATTTGAGGTGGTCTATGGTCGACCACCCCCGCCTATACTTCCGGTCGACCCGGAGACGGCTCGGACGGCGGTTGCGGGTGACCTTATCCGCACCCATGATGAGATGCTGGCTGAGGTCCGTCAGCCTCTACTTCAGGCCCAGCAGACGGCCAAGCACTACTAGGACGATCATCATCGCGAGGCGGAGTTCGCAGTGGGTGACTGGGTGTGGCTGCGTCTTCTCCACCGCTTTACGCAGTCACTGGACCCGCGCGCGAAGCGCAAGCTTGGCCCTCGCTACGCCGGGCCCTTCCCTATCGTGGAGCGCATTGGGAAGGTGGCCTATCGTCTTCAGCTTCCAGCCCGCGCTCGCATCCACGACGTGTTCCATGTGGGGCTGCTCAAGCCTTTCCGTGGCGAGCCACCGGCGGCCCCTCCGGCGCTTCCTCCAACCGCCGATGGTCGCATTCTTCCAGAGCCAGCAAAGGTGTTGCAGGCCCAGCTCCGTCGTGGCGTCTGGTTCGTCCTAATTCAGTGGGCGGGCCTTCCGGAGGAGGAGGCTACTTGGGAGCAGCGTGAGGAATTCCGTCAAACACTATCCAGACTTTCAGCTCGAGGACGAGCTGTTTGCGCAGGCGGGGAGAGATGTTATGACCGGCTTGGTCTATACTAGGAAGAGGCCCACCGGGCATTAGTATTAGGGGCTTGGCCCACAAGTTATCTTAGGCAAGTTATCTTAGGCTAAAGTTATAAATACTCGTGTAAGACATCGTTTTGAGAGCAAGCAATAAAGATAGTTCTATCATATTGCCCGGCTCCAGAGGAGCCGGAAACCCTAGCCGCACCTTGCCCTAGCCGCCGCCGCCCTTCTTCTCCCTTGCGACGGCGCCAACACGCCGGAGCCGCCGCCCTCGCCCCCAACCCTCGCTGTCCTGCCCGTACAACCTACGGATTTGAGCCGGTAGGAACCCTAGTCCTACCAGATGTACCCTTTGTTTCAAAACAATAACTGCTAGTGGCAATATGTGCCTACTTGTCCAACGTTAGGAACAAACTCGTGAAATATCAACTGCATAATCATGTAAATATGCTAACTCGTGAAATATCTGCTGCATAACTATGTAAGTAAGCTAACAGGCTATAATCTGGCTAAAGGCTTGCATTTGGTGCTTTCTGCTATTCTTTTTCCCTTTTGTTTTTTTTAGTTATTTTACTCGCTGTCCGTGGGGCTTTAGTACGACCCTTGAAACCTGATAAAAGTTCTTATCTACCTACAGTGCAACTCAGTTGGTCCTACAGGCTCATAAACAGGCGGTGGATTCATTGGGTGGAAATGGTTCTGCAAAATTGGGAACAGTTGCTACTGTTGTGGCTGTGGCCAATGCAACTGCGATTGAAGCATCCAAAGAGGTAGAAGCAGCGATGAAGATCTCCCTGCGGGCAGCTTTAGGCTCAACTACAAATAAACTTAGTAAAGGTCAATTAGATGATCTCACAATCATGATGGTATGCTGTTCTTCAAACTACCAATGAAAGATTACCTACATTAAAGTTTTGTCATTTTTGTTGCACAAGAAACTTATTGATGAATACAGGACCTCTTTTGTAGACAATTGATCTGACACCCAGTTGTCTCCTTTAAACAAAATATGAAAATATTCCTGAAATAGTCGGTTGATCTGCTATTCACTTGTTAGACCATGCTTCCTCCTAAAATAAGTGACTGATTAATTCCATAATTTATCAGACCAGTTGACTACTATGAGGCCGAGTTTCTGATAACAAACCAAATTTCTGATAAATTGAATCTTCACTTTGAAGCTTGAAAGCCATTTATAGTGTTAGTAAGACAGGTGAACATGCTTCAGCGTGTTTCACTGAACAACTATTGAGATGTAACTAGCAATCATGTGATGCGAAAGTTGGCAATATACCTGGAAGGCTATGCCAGAGCATTTGCTTCTCATACGATGGATGAAATTTAGTACTTTTTGTGCTGTCTTGTATGGTACTAGTTCTT
This sequence comes from Aegilops umbellulata, assembly GCA_032464435.1. Classification (NCBI taxonomy): domain Eukaryota; kingdom Viridiplantae; phylum Streptophyta; class Magnoliopsida; order Poales; family Poaceae; genus Aegilops; species Aegilops umbellulata. Next base: position 228,594,761 of record CP136055.1, on the reverse strand, counting down.
GATCGTCTAAAATTTATATTTTTCTTTTGGATACTAAAGTTTTTTCCTTTCCTTATTTGGGATGTGCTACACATTGCTACGACAGGAGACCCTTCGAGTTAAAGATGATGAACTGCACCAGCTATTGCAGGATATCCGTGCACGGGATTCCACCATCAGGGAGATTACAGATAAATTACAGGAGACTGCTGAGGCAGCTGAAACTGCTGCTTCTGCTGCTCATGCAATTGATGAAGCAAGAAGATTTTTATCTTCAGAACTTGAACGCCTGAAACAAGATCAGGAAAATCAAGTTGAATTGTCCTTGCTTAGGGTAACAACCACTTCGTGGATCTCTATACATTATATTCATCTTATAGTACATATTTGTTTCATACTTTTTAACCCCTATAGACCAAATTTTGTTTCTATGATTTACGTTTTATGCACCTGATGAGCACAGTTCATGTTAAGTATATGAACTGACACATTTTTATTTTTAGTTTGAACTGGCTTTTATGTTAACAGCTAAGGGAATCAGAAGAAAAGTCAAAGCTTCTTGCTGAAGAAAGAGAGCATTTACTCAAGGAAAGAGATTCTGCTCTTCAAGAAGCTCAGATGTGGCGCTCTGAACTTGGAAAAGCTAGAGGAAATGCTGTCATTTTAGAAGCAGCTGTCGTGAGAGCTGAAGAGAAAGCTAGGGTTTCAGCAGCCGATGCTGACATGCGAATAAAGGAAGCTGTGAGTAAGCTCGAGTCTGCTGCGAAAGAAAAGGAAGAACTCTTAGCTCTTGTGGATGCTCTAAAATCACAAATACAAAGGTTCCGAGTACATCATATGCTATTTAATCTCTCTTGCTTCCTTGTAAATGAGATTCTTCTAAAAGAAATTTGATGGATAATTTGGATATTTGTTGTTTGCAGGCAAGAGACTAGCACAAAACAAATCTGTGAGGAAAGGTCAGAGCTATGCTCTACTTCAAAGCACATGGACATGGACGACGATAACGTGGATAAGGCTTGTTTAAGCGATACAGACCTGATACCTATTGCGGAGAACATAGTCGAGTTGGATGACGAGGGAGTCGATATACGTACGATCGGGGACACGGAGTGGGAAAATCCTCATTCCTCTGAAGTATCTGATGTAAGGGAGGTGACCACAGAAGCTGAAGAAAACAGCTTGGATATTCCTGTTGATAGCCAGCCAGTTGCTAACGATACTTTCCAAGGCTAGACTGGACTTTTGCCATTCTTGTACACCATGACTTTTTGTACTAAAGTTTTTATCTCGGTTCACAGCGAACATTCTTATAATCTTATTCCGTTTTCGCATTGACCCAGAGTTCTGTCACAGCTTTTGTTGCTCATCTGTTAACCTGAGTGAAACAAAAAGAAGAATTGGATCATCAAGTGTACCATTGGCGATCATGTTGAACAGTTTACACCTACTGTTGTAAGTTTTTTTTAAGCTCCGCTCTCCGGAATTTATTCAATCAGTGGTAGCCTATCCGAGTGTAGAAGACCACTCAGAAAGCCAGGGATTACAAAAGGGTATGTTACAACATTTTCTATGCCTAGAGCTTCTTTAGCGCACCCATGTGCTACATTATTTGCATTCCGGCTAACATACCGAAGCTCAAATCCCTGAAAACTAGGTAGTTCAGTTTGCATTTCCTGCAGAATATGAAAACCTATGAACGTCCTTCCAACCTTGCCTCCCACGTGCTCTTTGCATTGAGACAATCTGTGTCAACGATAACTGAATACCATCATACTTCACACACCTTGCTGAAAGAAAAGAGACCCGCATGGTCTCGAGCCACCCACCATACCTGTGCCGCCTACACCCGTACATTGATCTTGATCCACCCTGGCGTCGGGGCTGCCCATCTAACTGTAGGCTGCATCCTCTCCCGAACAGGGATCTCTAAAGCTCGAAATTTCAGCAATGAGGATCATCGATTGCCTGGGTTGAAACTTGTTCTCACCATGAGTGTATTTATTATTCCTGCTATGCCAAATTGCCCACATTACACTAACCAGAATTTGTGCTGTATCCTTCCTGACTATTCTCACATCTAGCATGTCTTTGGTCCACGTTCCTGGATGAAGCTTAGGAAGTTTAACACCAAAAAATCGCTCTGCCTCCTCCCAGAACAGTCGCGCATGATCACATGTATTCAGATAGTGATATAATGTTTCCTCTCCATGCCCACACAGGGAGCATATAGACATCACCTTGATATGTCGCCGTTTCAGCTCGTTGTAGCACGGCAACATGTCCTTCACTACTCGCCACCAGAAAACACGTATCTTTGGTAGAATATTCAATTTCCAAAGTGCCTTCCAGGTCTGCTCCGTACCTGTGGAGCCTCCAATTTCCTCATCCCTTGACCTGCTTCTCAGCATTGTCTCACGATATGCTGACCTTATTGAGAAAACTCCACTACTCTCCCACGCCCAAGCCCAAATATCCTCCTGAGAAGTCTTCGGTCTTGGCGATGTTAGAATTGCATCCGCATCTGGCGCCAAAAAAATCTGGCGAATGAGAGGGCCGTTCCCACTGAAAAATTAGGCATAATTTCCATTAATTCCAGAATATTAAACATGACGATTGCAATTACTAACATGTGAATCTGAAGCATACTAGATGCACTAAACAGCATGGACAAGTGTTAGAGTTATATTGAGGATGGCCTTTGGCCTTTTGTATTCTAGTCTCTTGGCATTCTCTTGTACATATATATATGATGGCTTTGGCCTCCTAATAATATCAAGTTGCATAATTCCCTAACATGGTATTAGAGCTTTGGTTCTTTTTTCGCACGCTGCAACTCGTGCTCGATCCAATCGCGCCGCCATGATCATCCTTTCCCGGCTGCGCTGCTCCAAACCGTCTCCTGCCTCTACTTGGCTGTTGCCTCTCACGCATGCAATTTCCTCTGCTGCCGCTCCTCTACTTTGCATGTCCATCATTCCCAGGTTCTGTCCGTGCGAGGTCTCGATCTGGACAAAGGAGGTCGCAGATTCCTCCCCGAGCCACCATTCCTCGTCGGTTCCGGCCACTGGTTCCTGCAGCCCGCTGCATCCCAGACCGGGACGTCCGCCACTGACCTCATTTGGTGTAACATCCCAAAATTCTAAATTTTGGAATGTTATAATAAATAGATAGATTTGATTGTTGTGTGACTGATTGAGTGAATTTCGAAACTTTTTGAAAGTTAAATGAGAGGGAATAAAAGGACTTTCCCAAACTTTCATTTTCTTTTATGATCTTCATGAATTCAAATTCTTTTCAAATACAAAACCCTTGAGTGAAGATGATATGACTTCTTCCATTTAATAAAATGAAAGGGTATTTGGAATATTTGAATTTCATTTGGAAATATTTCCAACCCAGGAACTTTATGCAACTCAATGATTTTCACGAGCGAAGATAAAATGACTTCTTCAAAACATATGAAATATGAGTTGGGAGTTTCAAGGAATTAAATTCAATGTTCTTTTGAATTTATTTTCAATTTGGAGTTATTTGAGTTTTATTCAAATTATTCTTCTCCAAAAATAAAATATATGGAAAATAGGGTAACATGATTCCCTACATCAGAAAATTGGAGAGAAATAAATTTGAATTAATTTTGGTATTTCTAAAATGATTTTTATTGGATTTTACTAGAGTAGAAGCACTCTTTGCTTTATTTGAATTTGTGTGTATTTTATTTGACTCTGGAAAAATGTTCATGCTCTAGGAAATTGTTTTCTGAAAATTTTGATATATTATATGCCTATATAATGTTTCTTTTTTTAGGTTTATTTATTTTTGTTTGACTGGAAAACCTTTATTAAAAAAAAACTTCCCGACGGGGCCGACCCAGCCAATCGGGCCAGGCCGCAGCCCAGCCCCGCGCCGTCTTCGAGCTCCCGCGGGAGTTCGTTGCCCGCACGTCGCCGCCGCCGACCTCGACGGCTGTGCCCGCCTCGGCCTCCTCCTGCCCCCTTCTCCACGCACCGAGGCCGACCCCCCATATAAAGCCGCAGCTCCGCCGCCCCTCTCCTCCTCTCACCCCGCGCCGCCCCTCGCATCTCGCCCGCACCGCCGCCGCACTTCCCGCCGCCGCTGCACGCCGCCGCCGGTCGCCTCCTCCGCTGCCGCGCCGCCTAGCTCGCGCCGCCGCTTCCCGCGCCTCGCCCTGCCCGCGCGCCGCCGTCGCCGATCTGCCGCTGCCGCCGGAAACGGCCGCCGACCGGTATAAACCGCCGAAAACCCGTCCCGGTTCTTTTTGTTTTTAGTCTCGGTTTAGATCGGTTTAATCTTTTTAGGTTAAGTTTGTTTAGCGAACGTTCGCTGTTTATCTCTCCGCAACGAACGAATCCGTTCATTAGGTTTCGTAGTGAACGCTCGTTCGATAGGCCTTTTCTTTTATTTTAATTTCGGCCAGGGACCTATCTATGATGATTTTATTTACAGATTAGTCCCTCTATTTCAAACGACCACATCTTTTTACTCGTTTGTCCAAATCCAACGAAACCAACGCCCACTTCTTCGTTATGATCCCCTATATCCAGTAAAACAACTTGAACATGTTTTTCGAAGTTTTAAATTTGAATTCAAATAATTTTGTATTTGAACTTCGTTTGATCATAATTTGAGTTTCGTAGCTCCGTTTGAGTTGATTCTTTTTGCAAATTAAAGCTCTTGACCTAAATTTTCTGATAAGGCCAAATTCACATAATTTTGGTACTGTTAGAAATTGTTTTAAGTTGCAAGAGTTATTTTCTTGGTTTTGATGTTTTCCGAATCGTCTTCTTCGTTCTTTCTGATCTTTTGAGTGATTGCTTATGTTCGGTTACTATTGCTTGCTTACGATAGATTGACCGGAGTGTGATGAGTAGAACCATCAAGAGTTATGAGCGCGAACCATCTTCATCAACATTGCAGGCAAGTTCACACTTTGATCATATCCCTTTCATACCCAGTTTTTATGCATTAGTTTCACCCTCAAACATTGCATGAGTAGGATTGATAACATGTGGGTATTGGGAAGTAGTTGATAGGGTAGGAACCTATTGCCCTACATTCAAACCTTGGGAGTTACTATTACGTTATGCTCATATTGCCATGCTATGCTCGTAGACGTGGATTGTGTTTTGAGAGTATTCATGACAGATGTGAGATTGTTAATTAATTGTTTACTTAAGGTGGCGACTTTAACACGCATCTGGGTGGATTGAGGCACCTGGGTACTCCAACGATTGCCTGTTTAGGCACCTGGGTATTCCAGCGATTGCCTGTTTTTCTTTATGGACCGCCACCCAGGCTCAAAGGGATCATGAGATATTTCATACTAGAAACTTCCGTGTGCAGCCACAAGCTATTATGGGCAGTAGCATAGTTGATTAAGTTGTGTGAACTCTTACAGTGGTAGACTAGCAGATGTAGGGGATGTAGGTGGTACGGTCTACCCATCGTAAGGTGCAAACGCTTCTGAAAGACTGTGTCTCGGTCATCCGTTTCTCAAACATCATGTAGTGCGAGAAATCCAACGGAGGAGATCGAGTCTTGTGGGGAAAAGTGCGTAAACCTCTGCAGAGTGTATAAACTAATCATGATTAGCCATGTCCCCGGTTATGGACGTCTTGAGTATCTAGTACTTGGATTATCATGTGAATCTCATCATGTGACTTTAATTAACCTTGTTGGGTTTTAATGATGATGCTTAATTGGGTTGAGAGGGTGTCAATGCTCTCAATGTTTAACAACCACCATGATAGTTAAATAAAATTTATTCCTTTGCAGTAGGGAAAAATTGGCTTTTCGCAAAACCTTGTTAACCATAGTGCTTTTCCACCAGCCAAATATGCATGTAGTGATAGCCATATTTCAGCATTGCTCTACAGTGTGAATTTGCCAGTACATTCAATGTACTGACCCTTTGTGGCTGCAATGTCTCATGTTGCAGGATTATCTTACGACGAGTTAGGGTTACGATTTCTACACTCAACTTTGCCGTTGGTGTTGATGAGAATCCACAACCTTTGTTACTTCCGCTATTTGGATTGAGGTAATAGTATTTATGTTACTTTATACATGTGATTTACCTCTGTTATAAATCCTCGAGTACTGTGTGTGTCAGCATACCGATCCAGGGATGACACTTAAGCACAGAGACTTGATCCATTCGGGTCGGGTCGCTACATTTGGCCGCCGCCGGCTTCCACTACCGCCCTTCGCCGGATTTGGTTCGGGCCGCCGCCGCCTTGTCTCTGACTGCCGCTTGAGGTCCAGCCGCCGCGCGCCGGCCTTTGGCTCTCCCTGGTCGGGTCTCTGCCGCCGGAGGCCAGCTCTCGCAGGTCCCGCTGCTCTCCGCCAGCGGGCGCTCCCAGGCCGGCCCCGTCCGCCTGTCGCCGCCAGCCGCCTGTCCGGCCCCGCCCTCGATCCGTCGGCTCCCTCGTCCTCCGGCCGCGACTGCTCCGCCAGCCGCCGCCTTCTCCAGGCCGCGACCCCCTCCGCCGGCCGCTGCCTCCTCCTGGCCGTGGCCCTCGTCTGGCCGCCACCGCCCCGCCGGCCGATTCTGGCCACCGCCGCTGGCCGTTCGTGGCATATTCTGCTGTGGCTATTGTCTGGTGTTGGTCGCCCCGAGTGTGTCCGCTTCCTCAGTCGCTCGATCCCATCGGGAGTTGACCCGGACGGTTCCTTAGCACGTGAGTAAAAAAAGAGAAAAAAAGATAGAGTAAAAAAACAATATGTTGTCATCGGGCATAGTCTCTCCTCGTTGTCCGATGATTTTTGACGGTGTTCCGTACATTGATCATGTCTCGCACATGGCGCCTTTCCTCGGTGCTTGGTGCTCGCCCGCTTGGAGTTGGTGATTGTCGCTCTACTTCGACACTTTTTGCGACTTCCACCGGTGTTGTTGGATGCTCTACATCGACTCCTCTCGCGGCTTCCACACGCGGCGGTGATCGCTCTATGTCGACTCCCCCAGTGGCTCCCACATATGGCTCTAAGTCTATTTTTTTACTTTTTTTTTTGAAATTCAAAATTTTGAATAACAATTCACAATTTCATTTTTATTCAAAAATTCATAAAAAGTTACGAATTACATAAATGTGTTCCTGTTCTAGAAAATGTTTGGATTTTTTGTTGTGCCAATTTTTTTTCAAAATTTAAAAATATTCCCATTTGTTAAAAAATGACTGCATTTAAAAAAATCAATATTTAGAAAAAATGCATTTCAAAAATGTTCCAAATTCGAAAAATATTTTTGTTTTCGCGATATGTTCAAAAATTGAAAATAATGTTTGCATTAAATAAAAAATTTACTAAAACTCTTCTGAATCTTCAAAACATGTTCCTATTTTTAAAAAAATGTCCACAACTTAAAAATGTTCGTAGTTTTATAAAAGGTTCATGTTTTTAAGAAATGTTTGTGAATTTCAGGAAATGTTCCATTCAAATTTTTTGTTCTTGCTTTGTCCAAAAATGTATGGAATTTTTAGAAAACCAATTGTTCGTAATTTGGAAAATGTTCACGTTGCCAAGTATATTTGGCAGTACATAGTTATCAATTTTTGAAAAGTTCAAAAAAACTGATTCGATGTTGCATTATATTCTTTAATATTCACACTGACCATTGGTTTAACAGGACGCGTTTGTTTGAGTGGCTACCGACAGGTGGTCTGGTCTTTGAGGTCGTGAGTTTGATGACTCCCATACTGGGCCTGCTCTGCATCCGGCACATCGAGCCAAGTCAGCTTGTTCAAAATAAAGGACACCATAACTTATTGACTTCCATGTGCCAATAAAAGAAAATATGCTGATAATTATAATTGAAAGAAATTGTGGGCACGTGCCAATACAAGAGAATACGAACATGTGGGGGTCTTGATCCATTCTTATAATGAGCTAGAGGCATACAATTATAATCCCGTTGCAAAGTACGGGCATGTGTGCTAGTAAAAAACAAAGCAATAATAAAGTGATGGAGATTGATATGATGAGAATAGACCCGGGGGTCATAGATTTCACTAGTGGCTTCTCTCAAGAGCATAAGTATTCTATGGTGGGTGAACAAATTACTATTGAGCAATTGACAGAATTGAGCATAGTTATGAGAATATCTAGGTATGATCATGTATATAGGCATCACGTCCGAGACAAGTAGACCGACTCCTGCCTGCATCTACTACTATTACTCCACTCATCGACCGCTATCCAGCATGCATCTAGAGTATTAAGTTCAAGAAAACAGAGTAACGCCTTAAGCAAGATGACATGATGTAGAGGAATAAATTCATGCAATATGATAAATACCCCATCTTGTTATCCTCGATGGCAACAATACAATACGTGCCTTGCGGCCCCTACTGTCACTGGGAAAGGACACCGCAAGATTGAACCCAAAGCTAAGCACTTCTCCCATTGCAAGAAAAACCAATCTAGTAGGCCAAACCAAACTGATAATTAGAAGAGACTTGCAAAGATAACCAATCATACATAAAAGAATTCAGAGAAGATTCAAATATTGTTCATAGATAATCTTGATCATAAACCCACAATTCATCGGTCTTAACAAACACACCGCAAAAAGAAGATTACATCGAATAGATCTCCACGAGAGAGGGGGATAACATTGTATTGAGATCCAAAAAGAGAGAAGAAGCCATCTAGCTACTAACTATGGACCTGAAGGTCTGAGGTAAACTACTCACACTTCATCGGAGGGGCTATGGTGATGATGTAGAAGCCCTCCGTGGTGGATTCCCCTTCTGGCGGAGCTCCGGAACAAGCCCCAAGACGGGATCTCGTGGGTACAGAAGGTTGCGGCGGTGGAATTAGGTTTTTGGCTCCGTATCTGATCGTTTGGGGGTGCGTAGGTATATATAGGAGGAAGGAGTACGTCGGTGGAGCTTCGGGGGAACGCCTCCCTGTTTTCTTGACGGAGGGTCCAAGTCTCCTGAATCTTATTTGTTGAGAAAATCATGTTCCCGAAGGTTTCATTCCGTTTGGACTCCGTTTGATATTCCGTTTCTTCGAAACACTGAAATAGGCAAAAAACATCAATTCTGGGCTGGGCCTCCGGTTAATAGGTTAGTCCCAAAAGTAATATAAAAGTGGAAAAAAACCCAATATGGTCCAAAATAGTAGATAATATAGCATGGAGCAATCAAAAATTATAGATACATTGGAGACGTATCAAGTATCCTAAGTATCTCATCACTCTAAATTAATATTGTTGAGTTGATAATTACTTTAATTGGGATTGAGTTGGAGGAACCTTCTCAATGATGTTTCAACTACCATGATAGTTAAAATAAAACTTATCCCTTTGTTGTAGGGAAAAATTGGCTTTTCACAAAAACTATAACCGTAGAGCTTTCCACCAGCCAAATATGCATGTAGTGATAGCATTATCCTGTTCTTGCTCTACTATGTTATATTGCCAGCATATTCCATGTGCTGACCCGTTTTCAGGCTGCAACATATTATGTTGCAGACTTTTCAGACGAGGAGTAAGGTTCGTTAGGTCGTTGCCGTGCAGCTCAGCTATGCCGTTGGAGTTGATGGACTCACTTTATCTTCCAAGCCTTCCGCTGTTATCATATTAGATGGCCTCAAGCCATATTCATTGTAATAAGTTCTCTTTTGAGACATTCGATGTAATAAGTGTGTGATTGCTACTCTGTTATAAATCCTTCGAGTACTGTGTGTGTCAGCATTACCGATCCAGGGATGACACTGAAGCACAGAGACTTGACCGTTTCAGGTCGGGTCGCTACAAGATGGTATCAGAGCACACGCTGAGTGTAGGACACGAACACTAAGATAAACCCATAGGTCACTCTTCTCTACTCATTTCTGACTCCTCTCCATTTTCTACTCTTAGGATGGCGGATTCAAAGAACAAGTTTGCACAACCGGATGAAGACACACCCTTTGGACGCCACTTGAAGGAAGTCACTAGGTACCTGAACATTGGAATACCCGGCTTCACCGGGACTTACAACGCCACCTTACCAGAAGAGGAGCGCTCAAGTTCCAAGAAGGACGTTCTCGCCAACCACTAAGCCCATAGAATTTTCTTTTGAAGCACCCATCTGGAGTCTAGGCAAGAGCATGGCAGCCCACATTACCATGGGACGCATTGGAGAAGTCTACAACAAGGATCTTAAGGACACTATCTATCAGATATGCGGGCACCGAGATGAGTAATGGGAGATGATCAACACCAAGAATGACAAATCCATTGCAGCTTTCATCCGGGAGTTAAACCAACATATTCGACGCCAGGAGAATGAGATGTGCACAGATATGATAGATTTGAAGAAGGCGCAGACAAGGATCATTGAGCTGGAAGAAGAACTTAAGTCTACACGCGATGGATATGAGGAGGAAATTGCAACACTATTGGAGAAGAATGACGATTTGATAAAGAAGATCGGAGTATTCATGGGAGACCCCACGCCGGGAGGAGAGGACGACGATTCCACTTGCCCGGAGAACTACATCATCATTGACGACACCGACTCCGACCCCAGTGAAGATGACTTTGAAGACGAAGCAGGAGCAGACATCATGGAGTCTTCCACTGATCAAAATTTCTAGATGACCACCAGATGATTAGTAGTATTCCCCATGTATATAGTAGTAGTTGAGCACTTTTACGATAAGTTCTAGACCGTTTGTATGCCCTTGCTTGATTGATTGAGTGAAATGATTGTGTTTGTCTCATGTGCATATGGGTAGTGCTTTCTCACTAGACCCCTTTTCTATTCTAATCTCTCCCCTCTAAACCGCCAGATGCCTCCGAGACGTGACACCAGATTTGCCTTCCCACCGGAGCTCACTCAGTTGATCCAGCAGCAGAATGCCTTGATGCAATTGTTAGTCCAGAACCAAGGCAACAACAACAACAACAACCCGCCTCCAGTTGACAAGTTAGCTCGCTTTCTGAGGTTGCAGCCGCCGGTGTTTTCCAGTAGCACCGAGCCTATAGTTGCAGATGATTGGCTACGCCGTATTGGAAGGGAGCTGACCACCGCAGGTTGCACAGATGCTGAGAAGGTGCGCTTTGTCGCACATCAATTGGATGGACCAGCAGCCTCATGGTGGGAGAATTATACGGCCACTTTCCCCATAGCCAACGTAGGGATCAGTTTCAGCAAGCTTTTCTCACAACCCATGTCTCAACTGGATCTATGAATATGAAGAATCTTGAGTCTCGCAACTTACGCCAGGGGTACCGTACTGTAGCTCAGTACATGGATGAGTTTAGCAAGTTATCTCGCTATGCCCCTGATGATGTGACCACAGATGCCGCGAAGCAGGAGAAGTTTATGGAAGGGCTGAATGATGAGATGAGCATGCAGTTGATGGTGGCAACATTCAATAACTACCAGGAGTTGTTAGATAAGGCTCTTATGATTGAAGGGAAGCAGCAGCAGATTGAGAGCCGTAAGAGGAAGTATGGGCAAGGAAAATACAACTTTGGAGCTCAGCAGAAGCCCCGTCTAACCCCGAACTCGGGAGGACTTGTTCATAACCATGGAGGTCATAACCACACCGGAGGAAGTTCGCATAACCACAGTGGTTCTAAGAATGGGAATGGGAATGGAGCAAGCAACAATCAGAACCGCTCCAATCCAGCCACACCCGCCAAGAGAGACCTAAGTCACATTACTTGCTTCAAGTGCGGGAAGACTGGACACTATGCCACGGAGTGCCCTGAAGCGAAGAATGGAAACGGTAATGGGAGCGCTGGGAAGAAGCCCAATCCATTCAACAAAGGACAAGTGAACCACGTTAACGTGGAGGAGGTTGAAGAGCAGCCAGACGCGGTTATTGGTAAGTTTTTGGTTAAGTCTTTTACCGCCCTTGTTCTTTTTGATACTGGTGCATCGCATTCATACATATCAAAGGGATTTGTGGATAAGTTTAAACTACCAACCCAAACCCTTAGGACCCCTCTGTTAGTGAGTTCACCTGGAGCAGAAGTATATGGCTAGCCGATGGTGCGACCAAATACCCTTAACCATTGGTAGCCATGTTTTCCCGTTAGACCTAATAATTTTGGAGTCACAAGGATTGGATGTGATATTAGGCGTGGACTGGATGTCAAAGTATGGAGGAAGTATTGACTGTGCTAGTAAGTTGATTTATCTCACCACCCCGGAGGGAAAAAGGATTATGTATGTATCTAGGCATGCTCCTAAGAGGAGCCAAGTAAATACCCTCACGGGAGTTGTTCAGGAGGAAGTGCCTGTAGTGAAGGATTACCCGGATGTTTTTCCAAAGGAGTTACCAGGCATGCCACTGGATCATGACATCGAGTTTTTGACAGAGCTATTACCAGGTACAGGGAGAATATCAAAGAGACCCTATCAGATGCCCGCAAATGATCTGGAGGAGATTAAGAAGCAGAATAAGGAGTTATTGGAGAAAGGTTACATTCGACGGAGTTCATCACCCTGGGGAACCGCAGTGCTTTTGGTTGAGAAGAAGGATAAGTCTCTAAGAATGGTTGTTGATTATCGTGCGTTAAATGAGGTGACGATCAAGAACAAATACCCACTGCCGATGATCAATGATTTGTTTGACCAGTTGCAAGGAGCTAAGGTGTTTTCAAAGATCGATCTGCGATCAGGGTATCACCAGCTGAAGATTCGAGAGAAGGATATACCAAAGACATCATTCACCACACGGTACGGGTTGTATGAATATACGGCCATGTCATTCGGACTGACTAACGCCCCTGCTTACTTCATGAACATGATGAACAAGGTGTTCATGGAATATTTGGATAAGTTTGTCGTGGTGTTCGTTGATGATATAATGGTATACTCGAAGAATGAGGAGGAACACAAGGAGCATTTGCGTTTAGTTCTCGAGAAACTCAGGGAACACCAGTTGTATGCCAAGTTTAGCAAATGTGAGTTTTGGTTGAAGGAAGTCGGATTCCTTGGACATGTTATATCAGGAGAAGGTGTAGCAGTAGATCCCACCAAGGTTCAGTCAGTCACTAAATGGTTGGCACCCACTTTAGTTAGTGAGATCCGCAGTTTTCTTGGACTCGCGGGATACTACCAGAGATTCATTGAGAAGTTTTCCAATATTGCGAAGCCAATGACGGAGTTATTGAAGAAAGATACCAAATTTAAATGGACGGAAGAATGTGAGGCAAGTTTTCAGGAATTGAAAAAATGTTTGACTACAGCCCCAGTGCTGATTCTGCCGGATATACGCAAGGATTTCCAAGTGTATTGCGACGCCTCTCGCCTAGGACCTGGAAGTGTGCTCATGCAGGACGGAAGAGTTGTTTCGTATGTCTCACGACAACTAAAACAGCACGAATTGAATTATGCCACGCATGATTTAGAGTTAGCAGATGTAGTGCATGCGCTCAAGATGTGAAGACATTACCTTATTGGAAACCGTTGTGATGTGTACACGGATCATAAGAGTTTGAAGTACATTTTCACACAGAAGGAGTTGAACCTTAGGCAGAGGAGATGGTTGGAGCTTATAAAGGATTATGACATGAAGCTTCACTATCATCCAGGCAAGGCCAATGTCGTAGAAGACGCTTTGAGTCGGAAGAGTTATGCTAATACCCTAGTAAGCACGGGATTGCCAAAGGAGTTAGCAGAGGATCTCAGGGAACTACGATTGGAGATTGTTCCTAGAGGTTTTGTTGCAACAATGGAAGTTCAGTCTACATTGTTAGGAAAGATTCGAGAAGCTCAGAAGGATGACAAAGAGATTGCCGGGATAAAAGAGAGAATGAGCAAAGGAAAGGCCAAAGGTTTTCATGAGGATGAGCACGACACCTTATGGTTTGAGGACCGTGTTTATGTGCCTAATAACACAGAGATCAGAAAGATAATACTTCAGGAGGCTCATGACTCACCATACTCGATACACCCCGGAAACACCAAGATGTATTTGGATTTGAAGGAACGTTTCTGGTGGACTGGTATGAAGAAGGATATTGCCGAGTATGTAGCCGTATGTGATGTATGTCCGAGAGTGAAGGCTGAGCATCAAAAGCTAGCTGGATTGTTACAGCCTATGCCGATACCCGAATGGAAGTGGGATAAACTTGGCATGGATTTTATCACCGGATTGCCTAGGACCAAATAAGGATATGATTCTATATGGGTAGTAGTTGATCGCTTGACCAAAGTGGCTCACTTTATCCTAGTGAAAACCACCTATACAAGTGTGAAGTTAGCCAAGATATATATGACCAGGATCGTATGTCTGCATGGAGTTCCGAGGACCATCGTATCAGATAGAGGAACATAGTTTACTTCAAAGTTTTGGCATCAACTGCACCAAACTTTGGGGACAAGGTTGGAATTCAGTACATCATTCCACCCTCAGACAAATGGGCAGACCGAGAGAGTCAACCTGATTCTGGAGGATATGTTGAGAGCTTGTGCACTAGATTATGGATCTAGTTGGGATGACAATTTGCCCTACGCAGAGTTCTCATACAACAATAGTTACCAGGCCAGTTTGAAGATGGCACCGTTCGAATCCCTGTATGGACTAAGGTGCAGAACACCGTTGATGTGGGATGAAGTAGGAGACCGACAGTTGTTTGGACCAGATTTGATCAAGGAGTCTGAAGAGAAAGTTAAGCTGATCCGAGATAGACTGAAGGTAGCTCAGTCCAGGCAGAAGAGTTATGCAGATTTGAAACGCAAGGAGGTAACCTGTGAAATTGGAGTTAGAGCATATCTACGAGTGTCACCTCTGCGAGGAGTGAAACGTTTTGGAGTTAAGGGAAAGTTAGCCCCAAGATTTGTAGGACCGTATCGTGTTTTGGAACGTACGGGAGAAGTTGCCTACAAGTTGGAGTTACCTGAAGGACTGTCAGGAGTTCATGATGTGTTCCATGTTTCACAACTGAAGAATTGTCATGCTGAGATGGCCGATATACCGTTACGAGATACAGTGCCCTTGGAGGCGATTCAGTTGGACAATGATCTGACCTATGAGGAGAAGCCAGTCAGGATTCTTGAATTTGCTAGCCGAGTCACCCGCAGCAAGGTTATCAAGTTTTGCAAAGTTCAGTGGAGCCACCATACCGAGGATGAAGCCACTTGGGAACGAGAGGATGGTCTTCGCAAAGACCACCGACACCTATTTTCTAGCCAACCCGCATCTCGAGGGCGAGATTCATCTTAAGGGGGGTAGGTTTGTAACATCCCAAATTTTCAATTTGGAATGTCATACATAGATCATTCATGCATATCATATTTTGCTGCATTTCGTTTTGCGATCCTCGAAATCCTAAGCAACTCAAGGACCCTCGGAGAGAGTTGGGGATTTCCCTGTTTTCATATTTGAGTTTTATCAAATATTGAAACAAGGACTTTTGGTTTTAATTATTTTTTTCTCTGAAAATATTTCATATTAAAATGCATGAGTGGAGATAATATGACTTCTCCAAAATAATTGAAATATCAGAGGAAAAATATAAAAATCAAATATTTGATTTTATTCGGATTTTATAGTTATTTTATTTTCATTAGAAAAATTGCACGTTTTCAAAGTTGCATTTTAGGGCCCAGAAAATGTTCATCTTGTTCTAAATAATTTATTTAGACAGTGAAAATTTGTTTTGGAATTTTTAGATTTTTATTTATTTTTCTAGGATTTATTTAAGTTTCGGCAGAATTATTTAAAAAAAATCTTCTCTTAGCCGACTGGGTCGAAGCCCATCCAGCCGGCCCAGCCCAGCCGCGCCGTCCGCCTCGTCCCCGACACGGAGACCGCCGCCGCCCGCGACGTCGAGTCCGACCAGGACTCTCCTGCGCCGCCTTGCCCCTCCCCCAAGCAACCCTCCTCCTTTAAATACGCTGCCCCCCGGACCCCCCCACCACCGAACCCCGCCGCCCGTCGCCAGCGCCACCGCCAAGCCCGCGCCGCCGCCTGCCGTTGCCGCGCCGCCGCCGCTCGCCTGCCGTTGCCGCGCCGCCGCCGCCCGCGCACCCCGCCGCCTCAGCCCCGCCTCGCCGGAGCCCCACTAGAGGTATACGCCGCCGCCGCCGCTCGGTTTATTCTAAAACCGATCCGGTTTTTTTTAGAAAACCCTAGTTCATTTTTTTAGATCGGTTCGCCGGTTTTCTCGGTTTAGCTTGTTTAGCGGACGTTCGTCCATACGTTCGTTTTAACAAACGGTTTTCGCTCGTTAACCACAGACAACGAACGTTCGTTCGTTAGCCTGTTCGTCAGTTTTTCTTTTTCTCGGATTTTCCGCGATTATTTTCGATCGCGATCTCTGATCCAATTTTCGTTTCAGTTTATCTTTTTGCTCGTTTATCAGAATCAGGCGATTCAAGCGCCTGGATCTTTGTCTCGAAACCCTCTTTCCGTTTCATCAACTTGAACAAGATTTTGGTACTGTAAAATTTGACTTTAGTCCATATTAGTAAACGGATCTTGTTTCTTTCGCAGTTTGAGTTTTGTTGCTCCGTTTGATTTGATTCTTTTTGCAAACCGGAGTTCTTAGGTTGAACTTTCTGGTTAGTTCTTCTTATTTGTGATTTACCCGTGCTTCTTTGCTTGATTGCTTATGTATGCTATTGTTTGTTTGCGATAGAATTTCCTGAGTGTGAAGCGTGCTACTACGAGTCTCTAGGTTTTGCAGATCGTCAGCAAGGCAAGTAACACATTGATCATACTCTTTTCATACCCAATTTTTATGCATTAGCTCCAATCCTCAAACATTGCATGATTAGGATGTGATTAACATGTGGATCGGGAAGTAGTTGCTGAGGTAGAACCTATTGCCCTGTTATATTCAAACCCTTGGGTGTTACTTCTACGTTATGCTTATATTGCCATGCTATGCTCGTAGACGTGGTTTGGGCGAGCGAATCCATGACAGATGTGCGATTGTTAATTAATGGTTCAACTTAAGGTGGCAACTTAATACACATCTGGGTGGATTGCTCGCCGGGCACCTGGAGAATCCAGTGTTTGTCCTAGGATATCCCGGAGTACCCATGTGATCATCCTAAGGTCCGCCACCCAGGCTCAAAGGGAACTGAGATATTTTCATGCTAGAAACTTCCGTGTGCAGCCACAAGCTATTATGGGCTCTAGCATAGTTGAGTAAGTTGCATGAGATCTTGAAGAGGTGGATCAGCAGGTAGAGGGATGTAGGTTGGTATGGTCTGCCGAGAGTAAAGAGTTAATGTTTCTGAAAGGCTGTGTCTCGGTCATCCGTTTCTCAAACACCATGTAGTGCGAGAAATTCAATGCAGGCGATCGAGTCTTGTGGGGAAAAGTGCGCAAACCTCTGCAGAGTGTACAATCTAATCATGGTTAGTCGTGTCCCCGGTTAAGGACAATCTTGAGTATCTAGTACTTGGAGTGTCCTAAGTATCTCATCACTCTAAATTAATATTGTTGGGTTGATAATTACTTTAATTGGGATTGAGTTGGAGGAACCTTCTCAATGATGTTTCAACTACCATGATAGTTAAAATAAAACTTATTCCTTTGTTGTTGGAAAAAATTGGCTTTTCGCAAAAACTATAACCATAGAGCTTTCCACCAGCCAAATATGCATGTAGTGATAGCATTATCCTGTTCTTGCTCTACTATGTTATATTGCCAGCATATTCCATGTGCTGACCCGTTTTCGGGCTGCAACGTATTATGTTGCATACTTTTTAGACGAGGAGTAAGGTTCGTTAGGTCGTTGCCGTGCAGCTCAGCTATGCCATTGGAGTTGATGGACTCACTTTATCTTCCAAGCCTTCCGCTGTTATCGTATTAGATGGCCTTAAGCCATATTTATTGTAATAAGTTCTATTTTGAGACATTCGATGTAATAAGTGTGTGATTGCTACTCTGTTATAAATCCTTCGAGTACTGTGTGTGTCAGCATTACCGATCCAGGGATGACACTGAAGCACAGAGACTTGATCGTTTCAGGTCGGGTTGCTACACTATCGAGGGTGGAGCTTATGGTAAAAGCCCCTCCCGTGCCATCCTCCTTGACGGATGCCTTCTTGGTCTCTGGTGGTGCAGCTCTGGATTTCTTGCTCTTGCCGGTGGAGATCTCTGGCACGTCCTCGACGGGAGCACTACACTCTGAAGAGGTGCGCTTGCCGGAGTGGGTGCGAGCGGTCTTGTCGGTCTTCTTTGCTCCCGGGGCTTCGGCAGCAGGAGCAAGTGCTTAGGAGGCAGTCGCCGCAACTGCTTCCCAGTAGAGTTGGTCAGGGAAGATCAGCGCATCCTTCTTTTCGGAGGGGACGGTGATGATGGTCATCGGCCCAGGCATCTTCAACGTGTTGTAGGCGTAATGTGAGGCCGCCATGAATTTGGCTAGTGCTGGACGGCCGAGGATCCCGCTGTAGGTCAAGGGGATCTCGGCTACATTGAAAACAATCCTCTCCGTCATATAGTTTAACTCGCCTCCAAACGTCACGGGCAGCGTGACCTTACCCTTTGGCTGACTCCTTCCCGGGTTGACCCCTTGAAATGTGCCCGTCTCTTCGAGGTCTCCATCAGGAATCTGCAGCCTTTTGATCACAACAGGCGAGATCATGTTCAGACCGGCCCCATCGTCAACTAGAATTTTTGTCACCTTGAGGTTGTGTATTGTTGGCGAAACCAACAACCGCAAACACCTGACCGCAGTTGTGCGATCAGGGTGGTCCTCGGTATAAAAAATGATAGGCGTGCTGGACCTCTTCAGTGGCTTTTGAGCATCGAATGATGGTTCCGCTGCTGTGATCTCACGCGCACTACAAAAAAAATACACTTCCGTGATGATATGTGTTTGTCACAGTAGGTTGCGTTTTATGTCATGCATGTACATCCATGACAAATTTATGACAGAATCAAGATAGTCATACCTGTGCTGTCGTAGAAGTGTTCCATGACATTGCCAAAATTATCATCACGGAAGTGTCCACTTCCATGATGATAAATCGCGCGTCACAGAAGTGCTTTCGTCAAGGGTGACCGACACGTGGCATCCACCGTAACGGAACGCCGTTAAGCTATCGGGTCGGATTTTGGATCTGATAACCCGTTAACAGCCACGACCAATGCCGATATTCCACGTGTAAAATTCTCATTGGCTGATGGATCCACGCGTCAGCTCCGCGTTGGCACAGGTGTCACTCATCCAACGGTCGAGATGGGCCTATGATATGT
The DNA here is from genome assembly GCA_032464435.1 of Aegilops umbellulata. Classification (NCBI taxonomy): domain Eukaryota; kingdom Viridiplantae; phylum Streptophyta; class Magnoliopsida; order Poales; family Poaceae; genus Aegilops; species Aegilops umbellulata. The sequence goes on along the minus strand of CP136055.1, from coordinate 228,575,597 downwards.
TGATACATGGACCAGCCCAAAAGTGGCCCACAAAGTTTAAATGGGCCGTCCCAACCGAAGGCCCATAAGATTTAGCGGACCATAATGGGCCGGCCCAGCTAAAGGCCCACAAAATTTAGCGAACCATAATGGGACGGCCCAGCTAAAGGCCCACACCATTTTGCAGACCATAATGGGACGGCCCAGCTAAAGGCCCACAAGATTTTGCGGACCACAATGGGCCAGCCCAGCTAAAGGCCCACAAGATTCTACAGACCATAATGGGCCGGCCCAGCTAAAGGCCCAACATTCTGTGTCAAATCGGCCCGTCAACGGCCTGTCCTAAACTTGTCATCAACGCGGCCCATGGTCACTTCTGGCCCGTTAATAGTCCACTAAGTAATTGGGCCGAATTACGGACCGGTGTATTTCCGGCTTGTTAAAGGTCCGACTTCATTTGGGCCCATTTACAGGCCATCAAAACTTTCGGCCCATAAACGACCGTGAAGGATTTGGGTCATATTCGAACATGTCTGACATTTGGCCTATTAGAGGCCCACTATTGCTTTGGGCCACTTTCGGCCTGTTGTCATTTTCAGCGTGTTAACGCCGGACGTAAACCATGGGTCGTATGTGGCCCAACGTCATATCGGGCCCATTAACAACCCATATAAAAATGACGATAGTCTAGCCCGACCGAAGTTTTGGCCTGTTAAAGGCCCGTGTATTAGGTCGGCGCATTTACGACCCGTCCGAATTTCGGCCTGTCAAAGATCCGCATCGTAAATGGGCCACCATTTCGGCCTACTAAGTCCAGTGGGTTATTTGGCACAATCAGGGCCCAATATCACTTTAGGTCTATTAAAGGCCATGTTTTTTATGGGCTCGAGATATTTACACCTGTAAACGGCCTATTTTTACTGAGGGCCCAAATTATGTTTAGGCCTATTAAAGGCCCACTATGGGCACAGGCCTACCAGAAAAATATGAAAGCTTATGCTGATTTAGGCTCAGATATTTTTAGTGGGCTACATGCCAATTTCGGCCCGTAATCGTTTTTAGCCCAATTGGAATGGGCCCGAAGAATGTTGGCATGTTGGGCTCCTACGAAGCTTTCGGGCGAGTACATTACTAAGATAAACCTACACTATACAAAAATAGCGTCGTAATTACTGCAGCCTGAGGCAGCATCATAAATGTTGTATCACAACAAAATAAATTCCAACCATACAACAAAAGGCCCGTTGGCATAAAGTTTACAGTCCTTCCAGATAAAAGCACCATCAGATGTATTGAAGCACAGATCATTTGACCTGAGTGCTAATGTTTCAGGCTGTAGAATCTGATGGAGCAGCACGATCTCCACCTTTTTTCCGCCATTGCTCTTGAACAACGAAGCGAATGTCTGATAGTCTGGTTTCAAAACCATTCATATCTTGACGACATTTCTCAACCACTATTCTTGTTTCCGAAACAACGTCCATTGGGGATTGGACTTGTGTTTGGAGCACAGATATATCACTCTGTCTAGCAGGAAGATTTTGTTCAGTAGGCGATTTGGACGAGGTTACCTTGACAACCAACCCAGAATTACGCAGGAAGGTGATTTTTGCACTGTTAGTGGAGAGATACTGACGCACTGCAGCAAGAGGTGACATTGTGCCTGTAGTAGCCTCGTCACCTTCAGGTGGTTGTGGCTGTTCAATCATTTGTTCCATAGCTTCCTGAAAGTTCGAACTTGTAGATTAGTGTACCAGATAAGTTACTAATGAGACGAAAACAAACAAAGTAGGTTAAATGTTTATACAAAACTTATTTTGGTGAACTATTGTAATACATTAGCATGTATTGTAGTGCCAACTACATAATAAAATCACTTTCGGAACATATGTCCATGTAGCATGCCTACTGTATTGTCTATTTCTTCACATTCGTTGACATCTAAGGATAAAGAGACATGGTTTAAAGTAGGATGAACATAGTATGACATCATTCATATCATGGGCAAACAGATATAAAACAAACAGGCTATTTTATTATTGTGTGCGCACGTGAACATAACAACTAGATTACAGATCAAGACCAAAAGAATATCCTTCATATCTTTTAAACCATGTAAGGTGAAATGATACGTTAAGACAACTGTGAATAAAAGTGAACAGAGTAACTGACATTGGCTGCAAACCAAGTGTTTAAATGAACACATCACTGTACCAATCAGTTCAAGGCAGGAGGATTAAGGACTTACAACAGCGGCTTGAACTGGTGTGCTCATGCCCTTCATCTTGCTGGTGTGGCAATCCTTGAAGATTTGCACTGCATTCGGTTCAGGTTCTTTTTGGTCCGCACGGGCTTTCCTCTGTATTTGGAACAAGTCAATATAGATACGATAATATGGCACAAAAAAAAGAAGGGAGTAGCAGCTATTTACAAGAGCCTCGCAGTGTGCAATATAGCTACGAGATCCTGTTGTATGTTGGAATTTCACTTTAGAACGGTTGGTTTTGTTCTTCAAATAGTTAGCCTAGAATAAGATACACTTGTAAGGCATATACATAAATACAAGTTCAATATGTGGTCTGATCAAATACATATAGCCTACCTGATACTTTGGATCAGACCAGTGTTTAACGAGGGCTGTCCAGTCTTCATCTGTAATATATTCCACTGGAGATGTTTGGGTGATTTCATTGTTAGCTTTGCCTTCAAAGTGAGATTTTCTAAGGTGGTACTGATACTGTCGCAGAGCAGACTGAAAAACATGAGTGCATGCTTGTTTAGTTGCATCATCTTTCGGATCCAACTTGAACCTCATCTGTTGAAAAAAATGTGAGTCTTATTAGGAGGAAGCTAGAAAGTATGGGACAGAGCAAGACAATATTACTAATTGCGATGAATAACATTACTTACAGATAAATGGTCAAGGAATGTGTTAAACTGGGTATTGTCTTTCTCATTCCTATACTGGATCCATGTTGGGAGGATACGTGCATGACACCTAACTGAAAGTGCAACTATCCCTAGGTGGTTTTGGTAATTCATAACAACATATAGCACATTGAGCTAATGCTATTCCAAGATGATTATTTCAGGAAAGCTCAATGATTGGCATGGCATGGATGGTGAAAGTGGAACCCTCAAAATGCTAAGGACAAAGGATTGGCTCAAGCTCAAAAGCTCAAAGACTCTTCATTTTACATTTTAGTGATCTAAGATCACATTGAGTCTATAGGAAAAGCCAATACTATCAAGGAGGGATGAGGTGTTGCTTAATGAGCCTTTTGCTTCATGTGCTTAATGATATGCTCCAAAATCCTCAGCTACTTTCCCATGTCCACATATGACCTAAACCCTAAGCCAAACTCGGACCTACCGATTCTTTCTACCCGGCGCCACCGAGTTTCACTTGTCATAGCCACTGCCAAACCCTAAGCAAATCGGTTCTACCGATAGGGATCTCGGTCTCACCGAGATGGGATTGCAATTTCTCTGTTTCCTTTTCGTATCTTTTTGGTCTCACCGAAAGAGCGGATCGGTCCCACCGAGATTGCAATGCAAACGCTCTGTTTCCCTTCTGTAACATTTCGGTCTCATCGAAAGAGCAAATCGGTCCCACCGAGTTTACCTGACCAACTCTCTGGTTAGCTAATTACCAAATCGGTCTCACCGAGTTTGTGTAATCGGTCTCACCGAGATTACGTTATGCCCTAACCCTAACCATATCGGTCCTACCGAGTTGCATGTCAGTCCCACCGAAAATCTCTAACGGTCACTAGGTTTACTATTTCGGTCCGACCGAGTTTGTTGATTCGGTCCCACCGAGATTGGTAAATTGTGTGTAACGGTTGGATTTTGTGTGGAGGCTATATATACCCCTCCACCTCCTCTTCACTCGTGGAGAGAGCCATCAGAACACATCTACACTTCCAACTCATATGTTCTGAGAAAGAACCACCTACTCATGTGTTGAGACCAAGATATTCCATTCCTACCATATGAATCATGATCTCTAGCCTTCCCCAAGTTGCTTTCCACTCAAATCTTCTTTCCACCAAATCCAAATCCTATGAGAGAGAGTTGAGTGTTGGGGAGACTATCATTTGAAGCACAAGAGCAAGGAGTTCATCATCAACACACCATTTGTTACTTCTTGGAGAGTGGTGTCTCCTAGATTGGCTAGGTGTCACTTGGGAGCCTCCGACAAGATTGCGGAGTTGAACCAAGGAGTTTGTAAGGGCAAGGAGATCGCCTACTTCGTGAAGATCTACCGCTAGTGAGGCAAGTCCTTCGTGGGCGATGGCCATGGTGGGATAGACAAGGTTGCTTCTTCGTGGACCCTTCGTGGGTGGAGCCCTCCGTGGACTCGCGCAACCGTTACCCTTCGTGGGTTGAGGTCTCCATCAACGTGGATGTAGGATAGCACCACCTATCTGAACCACGGGAAAAACATCCGTGTCTCCAATTGCGTTTGAATTCTCCAAACCCTTCTCTTTACATTCTTGCAAGTTGCATGCTTTACTTTCCGCTGCTTATATACTCTTTGCATGTTTGCTTGAATTGTGTGATGATTGCTTGACTTGTCCTAAAGTAGCTAAAATCTGCCAAGAACTAAAATTGGGAAAAGGTTAAGTTTTTATTTGGTCATGTAGTCTAATCACCCTACTCTAGACATACTTTCGATCCTACAAGTGGTATCAGAGCTTTGGTCTCCATTTTCTTTGATTTCCATAGCTTTTGGTGGTCATAGCCTTGGTTTCACAACCTAGGAGAGTATGGCGTCTAGCGAGGGAAATTATCATTGTAGAGGTCCTTACTTTGATGGTACTAATTTTGCTAGTTGGAAGCATAAAATGAAAATGCATATTCTCGGACATAACCCTACCGTTTGGGCTATTGTGTGTGTTGGCTTGCAAGGTGACTTCTTCGATGGGAAAGAACCAAACCGTGAAGCTAGCACGGATGAGTTGAAGATGCTGCAATACAACGCTCAAGCTTGTGATATTCTCTTCAACGGATTGTGCCCCGAAGAATTCAACAAAATCAGGCGTCTTGAGAATGCAAAGGAAATTTGGGATACTTTGATCGATATGCACGAAGGTACCGACTCCGTCAAGGAATCCAAATTGGATGTGCTTCAAAGTCAACTTGACAAGTTCAAAATGAAGGATGGTGAAGGCGTCGCTGAAATGTACTCTAGGCTTGCTCTCATCACAAACAAGATTGTCGACTTAGGGAGTGAAGAGATGACCGATAGATTCATCATCAAGAAGATCCTAAGAGCTTTGGATGGAAAATATGATACCGTGTGAACATTGATCCAAATGATGCCCAATTACAAAGATCAAGCCAACGGAGGTCATTGGAAGAATTGTTGCTCATGAGATGTCACTCAAGGATAAAGAGGAACTTAACAACAAATCAAGTGGTGCCTACAAAGCCTCATGTGAAGCCCCCACATCATTAAGTGAGAAACAAAACTTCAACGAAGAATTGAGCTTAATGGTGAAAAACTTCAACAAGTTCTACAAGAGTAGAAGCAAAGATAGAAGCTCCAAGTCAAGGTACTACAATGACAAAAGATCTTCTAGTCGAGAGCGAAACTGCTACAATTGTGGAAGACCCGGACACTATTCCAATGAGTGTACGGCTCCCTACAAAAGAAGAGAAGATTCTCCAAAAAGAAGAAGCAAAAGAGAAGAATCACCTCCAAGAGAGAGAAGGAGTAGAGATGATCGTTATGAATGAAGACACTCATGGAGAAGCAAGGATTCGGAAAGAAAGGAAAAAATCATCAAGGAGCTACACAAAACGAAGACATCAAGCTCATGTTGGTGAATGGGTATCCGACTCCGACTCCGACAACCACTCCGAGAGAAGTTATCACTCCGATTCCGAATATACTCAAGATGAAGGTGTTGCCGGTCTAGCACTTGTGCCAACCAACTCCTACGACGTATTTGACTCACCAAATGAAGGAATTGGAAGATGCTTCTTGGCCAAAGGTCCTAAGGTAACACACCCCGAGTATGTTGATTTTAATAGTGATGAATATGACTTGTTAGGTGATGATGATTTACTTGTTGACAACTCTAGTGATGAATACTATGATGAAACGTCAATAAATCATGCTAAAACGAATGACAATGATAAGGAGAAAATTGAGGCACAAACTAAAGAACTAAACACTCTTAAGTTAGCTCATGAAACTATCTTCGAAGATCATCGAGAACTTTTAAGAGCTCATGAGAAGTTACGCTTTGAAAAGCTCAATCTTGAGAAAGAGCATGAGCTTTTAAAGGCAATCAATGATGATCTCCGCAAGAAAAGTTCTTCTTACATTGCCAAGCGTTTACTCTTATCCACTTACATGCCTCAAGTCAAGTCTAGTAACAAGAACATGAAAGATTCATCCTCTAGTAGTAACAATGATCATGTTAAATCCAATATTGTTGCTTCTAGTAGTTCTCTTTATTCCACTAATGATTCTCTTAGCCAAGTTACACTTGAGCAAGAAAATATCTTATGGAAGGGAATTATAGAGAAAGGAGTGTACAAAAGTCTTGCCGGGAGTAAGCAATTCGAAGAAATTGTGCGCAAGCAAGGAAGGCACCGGAAGAATCAAGGTGTTGGTTTTGAACGGAGGTTCAATGCCAATGGAGTTGAGTGGGAAGAAGATCAATACCCCAAGACAAAGTTTGTTTCACGGCAAGAGAAGTATGATCCTACTTCTGTCAAGGGGACACAAGCTCACGATGATCTTCCACCACAAGACTACAAGCAAAAAGGCAAGGATAAGCTTCAAGAGGAAATTGATGCATTTGAAGAAGCTCCTAAGACCTTAGTCAAGTGGATTCCCAAGACTACTTCAAGTTCCACTTCATCAAGTACGACTACAACTCCAAGGATTCCCATCAAGATGGTGTGGATCCAAAAGAAGAAGAACTAGAGAGTTCTTGAGGGTGACTCCGCCAACATACTTCACTCTTATCATTTTGGCAAGAACAAGTGCAATCAACTTCCACATCTTGCACTAGTTCAAGGAGTCACAAACCCTCTTGTTGGTAAGTTAAGGGACAAGGTAACCTAAAAGCTTTCATGGACATCATATTGTGTGTGCATCACTCTATGTCTATGGATATCCTTGTTTGTTCCTTGTGGGACTAACCCATGTAGGTATTGAAAGTGCAATTCACTCAAAAGGATAGCTCCAAGTGATCTACATCAACATTGTGCATCCACATCTTCAACATCTACATGAAGTCATCATCGACAAAACCCAAGGTTAGTTCATCCCTCTTAGGGGGGATATCACATCTAGGGGGAGCTTTACTCTAAGACTTGAGTTAAAGCAACTCTAATGATGTGAACAGAACAATGCTTTATGTAAAAGTGGTAACCCCACTTGAGCTTAAACGATGAGTATGACCTATGATCAAGTGTTCTGATTTGACTCCTAAGTCAATATACTCGTATATAGATGACCTAGTCATCGCCAATTGCTTGATAGATGCTAGAATTGGTTGTGCATGTTTTGTCACATATTTCAATTGCCATTTTATTGTGTGAGCATGTTGGTTGCATATTTTACTCATTCGAGGACATCCACTTGTTGTTTTGATTGTTTGGTTTTGTTTTCTTTTGCCAAGTGGATGGACAAGAATGCCTAAGAACCTTCTCTAGCTATCTATGCTTTTCTCGTCTCAAACTCTATTCATGCTACATCACAAAATTTGATCAAGTCAGATTCGAACCACTCTGTGTGAGGAGCACTCGGAGTCTCCGATTCGTCATAGACTTAAACTTCCAAAACTTCTTTGTGATTCTCGGTCTGACCGATACCCTACTTTCGGTCCTACCGAGATCATTAAGTCGATCTATGTTTTCGATCTCGGTGCAACCGATTTGAACCATTCGGTCACACCAAGTTGCAATAACTGTATATAGTTTTGCATCTCGGTGCCACCGAGTTGTTCCACTTGGTCACACCAACAGGGTCGGGCTATATATAGACACGGGCAAAAATTTGGAAATTTCTCCGAACCCTTTCGCCCGCGCGATAGCTCGCTCTGTAAACGTGGTCTCCGGATCGTCTCCTCGCCGCCAGCCGCCTCCAGTCGCTGGTCTCCGTCGCCGTCAACGGAATTCAACCCCGCCGTTGCCGCCGTAGCGAGTCTCTGCCGAACTAGGGTATGGACTCGATCTTTGTGCTATTCCCAATATGATTCCTAGCACATTGGGATCTTATTGTTTCTATCCACGATTGAAACACTCCTGTCCAATCAATGAATTCGTAGAATAGGTTTGATTCGAAAATTTTAGGGTTAGGTTTCCGCCGAAACCATCTCGGACCCACCGAGTTTAAAAACTCGGTCCCACCGATTTGGCTCATGCCATTGCACAAGTGAGACTCGGTCTGACCGAGAATTACTAATCGGTGTGACTGATTTTGGAACTTTGTGAAACCCTAGCAGTCTCGGTGCCACCGAACTATGACTCGGTATGACCGAGTTCACTAGTTTAGGTTCCAAAAACTGCTTCGGTATCACCGAGTTTAAAAATCGGTAGATCCGAAATGATTTTTGTGGGAAACTAAAACTAAGATTTTGAATCATTCTTTTGCAAAAATCTCTGCATTTTGTGATGCTCATCTACTCTACCTCATCTATAAACTATTCACAGGGTCAACAGTCAGCTTGTTCATCATGTCAGATCAGAGTGACAGCCAGAATGTGTCAGAACAGCAAGTGCACATGAGTGAGGGCACTAGTCCCTCCAGTTCTTCAGATGAAGGCAGCAGGAGCACCCCTAGTAACTTGCCAAAAGCTGCCACCAGACAAAGGAAGAAGAAAACCTCAGAATTAGAGGATGAGGACTATGTGGCAGAAGAGGAAGCAACTTCCAAGAAAGTTGTGCTTAAGAAGGAGTATGGCTCAGCTGCAGCCATCAAGCCAGGGATGAAAATCAGAAGGTCAGCAGGTAGGCAGCCTATGCCAAAGGCCAGAGCTTCAACTCAGATACCTGAAAAGCCTGCACCCAAAGAGCCAGTTGCTGCTGAAGGGAAGAAGGAAAGAAAAAGGGGCAGATGGTGCAAGAAAGTTGATCCAATGGCTGAGTTTGAACAACATTCTTCTAAAGAAGAAGAGGATGAAGAAGAAGAGGTTGCTGCACCAACACCTAAGATGCCCAAGCTGATGGGTGATGCTATAAGATCAGGGGATACTGCATCCAATACCAAGGAAGCACCCAAGGCTGCATCAAAGGCCAAGATAGCTCCAAAGAGGAATACAAGGAGCATACCAGCTGCTGAGAAGAACAAGGCCCCAGTGCCTGACACTGCAGAAGAAGAGGAAGGACAAGTTCTCAGGAAGTTAAAGCCCAAGATCCTAGACCACAATGATGCTCATCATGTGGCTGAGGACATGAAGATCAGAAGAGATTCAGGGCTGAGAAAGTGGAGAGCAGAAGATCCATATGCTACCAGGAGGAGAACTGTTGTTGACTACAGGTTCCACACTAAGGAACAACAGGACTTCTATGAGACAGTTTTGTTGGATAAGAAGCCCATTGTTTGTGACATGAGATGGGTTGATTGGGAGTACATCAAGGACAATGAAGAGCACTATCCTGGAGTGCAAGACAGCTTCAAGGCTTGTGGAGTAGCTGACTTTGTGGGGCAGAAGCTCACAAAGTGGAATGAAAAGCTGATCATGCAGTTCTACTCCACATCACACTTCTACCCAGATGGAAGGATTGTGTGGATGTCAGAAGGAACAAGATATCAATCAACAGTTGCTGAGTGGGCACAGCTCATCAATGCCCCAGAGGAGCATGAGGATGACCTAGATATATATGCCAAGAAGAAGATGGACCACAACTCTATGTCCTACATGTACAAGGAGATCCCAAACAAGGCACTTGATACTTTCAAGTTTGGATCAGTACATTATCTTCTGTCAGGGTTGCCAACCATCAATTGGATTCTGAGGCACACTCTGTTGCCCAAGTCTGGTGATCACAAGATGATCAGAGGCCATGCAATCAACTTGCTTCATATCTTTGATGTGCCACAAAAATTCAAAGTCATGAGCCTCATGGTAGAAACAATCAAGAGGACTGCAGCAGATCAGAAGAGGAGCTATGGATATGCCCCTCAGGTTCAAGAGCTGATAAACTCCAAGATGGGCACAGGCATATACCTATTGGACAAGGAACATTTGCCTATTCATCCAGACTTTGAGGATAATCAAGTTGTGATGAACAAGGATGAACCATCTTCAGCTCATGCTCAAGCACAGAAGGAGAAGGCAAGGAAGGAGAAAGCTGCCAAGATGCCAACTCAAGAGGAGGCATCTGAGTATTTCCGGAAAACCAAGAGCAGCTGAGTTACTTGATTGCATCCACACTGAGGATTGAGAAAGGTCTGGCCACCCTCAATCAGAATCAGGAGAGCTTAGAGAGGATCGTAGAACAAAAGTTCTATGACTTGGATGTCAAAGTAACAGAGATTCAGTCTGCAGTGGAGCAACTTCAAGATGACATGCAGGAGAGGAAAGGGAAGACTACAACTGATGCATTAGCCAGAGTGCCACGAGCTCAGAGGTCGTCTGCAGTGCCAGTTCCTGACACTAGAGCCACCACCTCAGCTCCAGCCACAACACCAGCCCAACCAGCTCCAGCATCTACTTCAGCTCCAGCTCCAACCACGTCTACAGAAGCCTTCGTCCTTGGAGTGATCCAGACTCCACCACCACCAGAAGATCAAGCCTGAGTGTCGATCTAGCACTATGCATTTTCTAGGAACTTTTTGGTAACTTGTTGCCAAAGGGGGAGAAAAATGTATAGATCATAGGCTTCGATAGAGAGTGTTGCTTTTATTCTCTCTTGCTTTATTTGGTGGTTTTTCAAACTTTATTTGCTTTTGGTTGAGATACTATGATATGCTTGTGAGACATTGATGATCATGTGTTTGATCATAAGCTACACTTATGCATGCTTGATATATCCTATCTATCTTATGTGATCATTCACTTTTCTTGGTGATGAGTGCATGTATTTCATTCTTATCATTTTGAGCGCTCCACCAAGATGTATGTGACATGGAAGAGTAACCCATGATTCTAACTCTTTGTGCATTTGCAGTCCAAAGCAAATTTTAAATATGCACAAATTTAGGGGGAGCTCTTACTTATCACATACCTCTCAAAGCAACGATATATTTCATTCTTATTATCATTTGTCGAAGCTTTGATCTATATGTTGTCATCAATTACCAAAAAGGGGGAGATTGAAAGTGCAACTATCCCTAGGTGGTTTTGGTAATTCATAACAACATATAGCTCATTGAGCTAATGCTATTCCAAGATGATTATTTCAGGAAAGCTCAATGATTGGCATGGCATGGATGGTGAAAGTGGAACCCTCAAAATGCTAAGGACAAAGGATTGGCTCAAGCTCAAAAGCTCAAGACTCTTCATTTTACATTTTAGTGATCCAAGATCACATTGAGTCCATAGGAAAAGCCAATACTATGAAGGAGGGATGAGGTGTTGCTTAATGAGCCTTTTGCTTCATGTGCTTAATGATATGCTCCAAAATCCTCAGCTAGTTTCCCATGTCCACATATGACCTAAACCCTAAGCCAAACTCGGACCTACCGATTCTTTCTACCCGGCGCCACCGAGTTTCACTTGTCATAGCCACTGCCAAACCCTAAGCAAATCGGTTCTACCGATAGGGATCTCGGTCTCACCGAGATGGGATTGCAATTTCTCTGTTTCCTTTTCATAACTTTTCGGTCTCACCGAAAGAGCAGATCGATCCCATCGAGATTGCAATGCAAACTCTTTGTTTCCCTTTTGTAACATTTCGGTCTCACTGAAAGAGCAAATCGGTCCCACCGAGTTTACCTGACCAACTCTCTGGTTAGCTAATTACCAAATCGGTCTCACCGAGTTTGTGTAATCGGTCTCACCGAGATTACGTTATGCCCTAACCCTAACCATATCGGTCCTACCGAGTTGCATGTCAGTCCCACCGAAAATCTCTAACGGTCACTAGGTTTACTATTTCGGTCCGACCGAGTTTGTTGATTCGGTCCCACCGAGATTGGTAAATTGTGTGTAACGTTTGGATTTTGTGTGGAGGCTATATATACCCCTCCACCTCCTCTTCACTCGTGGAGAGAGCCATCAGAACACATCTACACTTCCAACTCATATGTTCTGAGAAAGAACCACCTACTCATGTGTTGAGACCAAGATATTCCATTCCTACCATATGAATCATGATCTCTAGCCTTCCCCAAGTTGCTTTCCACTCAAATCTTCTTTCCACCAAATCCAAATCCTTTGAGAGAGAGTTGAGTGTTGGGGAGACTATCATTTGAAGCACAAGAGCAAGGAGTTCATCATCAACACACCATTTGTTACTTCTTGGAGAGTGGTGTCTCCTAGATTGGCTAGGTGTCACTTGGGAGCCTCCGACAAGATTGTGGAGTTAAACCAAGGAGTTTGTAAGGGCAAGGAGATTGCCTACTTCGTGAAGATCTACTGCTAGTGAGGCAAGTCCTTCGTGGGCGATGTCCATGGTGGGATAGACAAGGTTGCTTCTTCGTGGACCCTTCGTGGGTGGAGCCCTCCGTGGACTCGCACAACCGTTACCCTTCGTGGGTTGAACTCTCCATCAACGTGGATGTAGGATAGCACCACCTATCTGAACCACGGGAAAAACATCCGTGTCTCCAATTGCGTTTGAATTCTCCAAACCCTTCCCTTTACATTCTTGCAATTTGCATGCTTTACTTTTCGCTGCTTATATACTCTTTGCATGCTTGCTTGAATTGTGTGATGATTGCTTGACTTGTCCTAAAGTAGCTAAAATCTGCCAAGAACTAAAATTGGGAAAAGGTTAAGTTTTTATTTGGTCAAGTAGTCTAATCACCCCCCTCTAGACATACTTTCAATCCTACACTAACGACAACAGCTGCCTCTGGTACTAACTTGGCTGACCCTGTAGCATCACGTGGCCTTTTTAAACCTGCCTCAAAATGGATCTCCATTCTTCCCCCTTTAGATTTTGTTAATCTGTTAAGCATTATCCCTGATGTCTGTTTCCGCTTGCGCCGTGGTGCTAGTTCAACAACGAATGTGGAAAGTGTTAGTGTACATCAAACTGTGAGAGTACATATAAAGGAGCATGCAACTGCAACTTGACTCGGTCAGGTACCGTCTTGGTGTTGATACTCATGAGGTTCATCTGATCTTGCCAAGTCCTGTTGTGTCAGCAGTGCTTCGGAAGTAGTGTTAGGTGTGAAGGCAGCTTGGGAACTGGCCAGTTCCGGAGCAAACGAACGAGTAACTGGTTGAGATGCTGGTACAATTGAAGCGGATGCTGCAGCTGGTGGAGCAGGTGATACTGTGTTTGTAGATTTAGCCGGTGGACTTGGACCTTCTACTGCACTATAAGTACCAGCAGAATCTCGATGGCAGAACCTTTTCCGTTTCACCCGATGAGTAACAGCACTCCCTACTATATTATTTTCCTTGCTCTTTTTTGACTTTGCCATGTCAAGCTGTACCCACAACACAAAAGAATAAAATCACTCTTCAGAACTCATTGATGCATGATACAGACAAGCAATACTTTGATGTAAGACAACCGTATGAGGATGGAATATGTAAGAAAAACAGGACGGCATGACATATTCAATGCTACGATGTGCAAGCTAAGCAGAAGGATTTTCAAGAAAATAGAAGTAATGCAAGCTAGACACCATATGAAAGATGCAACCAATATTACTCTGCCAAGTTAAAAGTGTCTTGTCATAAGTGGCAATTCGAAAAATTAGAAGCAGTACAACGTAGAAATCAATGCAAGATGCAACCACTATCAAACTGCCATGTTAAAAGCGTCCAATCATGAGTGACTGATGCAGGATACACAACAGCAGTACTTTGATGTAAGAACATGGTATGATAGATAGATGCAGTGTATTCTAGACACAGAAAGCCATGTCATATGCACATGTATAACGTATAAACTCAGTAGGTGCAATTTAATCAAAATAGAAGAAATACAGGCTAGACAACACATGCAACATGAAACCAATTATCACACTGTTAACTTAGAGCAAGCACATGCGATGGTGGAGTGCGGGAGATGAACTCATCATGTAGACTTGGGACTTCAACTTCATTAGCAGTACCAGTGGAAAATCTAGAGAGTCTCTGTTTGCGTCGGTGCGGAGGACCACCAACATCCCCTAACTTACTCTTTTCCTTCCTATTTTCTGATATTGCCTTATGAAGTCAAAACCACAAGAAGATGAATAAAATTAGCTCTGCATAACTAGTTGATGCATGATACAGACGAACACTACTTTGATGTAAGGCAAGCACGGGATAGGAGGATGGAATATATACAAAAAAAGAAAGCGTTTCATATTCACACATACGATAGGAGGATGGAATATGTATGAAAAAATAGTAAGCGGAAGGCATTTCAACAAAATTAGAAGAAATGAAAGCTAGGCACCATATGAACATGCAACCAATATCACTCTATCAGGTAAAAAGTGTCTCGTCGTAAGTGCCATTTGAAGAAATTAGAAGCAGTACAAGCTAGAAGACAATGCAAGATGCAACCTACATCACAGTCCCAAGTTAAATGTGTCTTATGGGTAAGTGATCGTTGCAGGCATAAGTTATAAGCTACGCAGATGCAATTCAACATAATCGGAAGCAATACAAACTAGACATCATACGGAAAACACAACCACGTATAACAGTTCCAAGTAAGAGCAAGCACCTTTGATGGTGGAGTAGGGGAGATGTGCTCATCATGTACACGTATGTTCTAGAAACAGGAACACGTGTCATATTCACAGGCATTATGTGTAAAGTAAGCAGATGCAATTCAAGTTAGAAGCAATACAAGCTAGACATCATACGCAACATGCAACCACATATAATATTGTCAAGTTAGAGCAAGCACCTGTGATGGTGGAGTAGGGGAGATGTGCTCATCATCTACACAACTACGTTGACTGTCCGGCCTTGTGTTGTCTTGCAAATCATGTTGGGAGGAGGGCGGAGTAGAATCTGTAGAGACCCCCTGTTTGAGTTGCTCCAAAGGACCACCATCATCCACTGCCGGACTAATTTCCTTCAGCTGTAATGATTTTGCATTGTGAAGTCAAACCGATAAGAAAAAGGAATAAAATTCGCTCTTCAGAACTCATTGATGCATGATACCGACGAACACTACTCGGATGAAAGGCAAACACATGATGCGAGGATGGAATATGTATGAAAAACAGGATGGTGTGACATATTCACACCTATGATGCGGTAACTAAGCAGAAGGTATTTCAATAAATTAGAAGCACTACAAGCTAGACACCATATGAAAGATGCAACCAATATCACTCTGCCAAGTTCAAACTGTATGGCAATTCAACAAATTAGAAGCAGTACATGCTAGAAATCATATGCAAGACACAACCAATATCACAGTGGCGACTTAAAGGTGCCTTATCATAAGTGACTGATGCGGGATATGCAAGAATAGTAGTCTGATGTAGAAACAGGAACACATGTCATATTCACAGGCATTATGTGTAAAGTAAGCAGATGCAATTCAACAAAGTTAGAAGCAATACAAGCTAGACATCATACGCAACATGCAACCACATATAATAGTGCCAAGTTAGAGCAAGCACCTGTGATGGTGGAGTAGGGGAGATGTGCTCATCATCTACACAACTACGTTGACTGTCTAGCCTCGCGTTGTCTTGCGAATCTTGTTGGGAGGATGGCGGAGTAGAATCTATAGAGAACGTCTGTTTCAGTTGCTCGGAAGGACCACAATCATCCAATGACTTGCCAATTTCCTTCGTCTTTATTGATTTTGCATTGTGAGGTCATACCGACAAGAAAAAGGAATATCATTCGCTCTTCAGAACTCATTCATGCATGATACCGACGAACACTACTCTGATGAAAGGCAAAGTCATGATACGAGGATGGAATATGTACGAAAAAATGGACGGCTTGACATATTCACACCTATGATGTGGTAAGTAAGCAGAAGGCACTTCAACAAATTAGAAACACTTCAAGACACCATATGGAAGGTGCAATCAATATCACTCTGCCAAGTTAAAACTGTCTCGTCATAGGTGGCGTTCATCAAACTAGAAGCAATACATGCTAGAAATCGTATTCAAGACGCAAACCAATATCACACTGCCAACTTAAAGGTGTCCCATTGTCGGTGTACTAAAGTAGGGGTACCTTAGTACCCCAAACTTGTGCACGAGCAGTCGTAGCACCCCGCGGCAAGGCTTGCCAGGTGATCGCCAAAACTCTCCATGGTCCCTTTTTGGGCCATCCAAGAACAAAGTATTTGAGCCAAGGCCCCGGCAGGAGGAGCTTGCCGGGAAGGCCACCCGAAGAGAGCAAGGCCCCGGCAAGAGGAGCTTGCCGGGACGGCCGCTTGAAGCACAAGGCCCCGGCAAGAGGAGCTTGCCGGGAAGGCTGACCAGGGCACGACAAGAGACTTGCTACGAAGCGCCACGCGTCCCGGCAAGGACCGGTGAGCGACAAGCTCCCGGGCGCGACAAGGCATCAACCGCGGCAAGGCGCTTGCCGCGGCAAGTCACCACCCCGCGCCTGCGTTCCAGCTCATCCACCCGCGTGTCGCTCTGGGGCCATTCCAGGCGTACGTGGCGAGAGGCTGCGCAACCAGGGGCATGCGGTGGCGAAGCAACGCTGACAGGATAGCCATCGTGGCAAACGGTGGCGCCCCTGACGGTCCCTTTTCTGCACTGTTTGGGTGACCTAGACGGGCATTTCATGCCCTTGTCCCTTGCCATCAGATTTAGGTATGATAGCACTGTGCAAACAGCTGTACCCAACACAACGTTTTCCAGTTTTACCCCCGCCTACATTGCCACCTGTGGGTAACCCCTTGCGCATATAAAAGGAGGCCCCATGCGCAACGTAGAGGGGAGGAGGGAGGAAGAAGGAGGCCACTCATGCTCGGTCTGATTAGTTGCCTAAGTGTACTGTAGCACTCAGCGCTCCCGAACAAGAACACAATACAAACCACAAAGCAGCAGTAGGGTTTTACGCATCCGTGCGGCCCGAAGCTGGGTAAACCACTTGTGTGCATCGCCTCGATCCGCTCTTCGCGCGACCTCCGCCCCCCGCCAAACCAGAAAGGGGCTCGGTCCCCATAGGTGTTCGTGGAGGCAGATTTCCCTCGACATCTTTGGCACGCCAGGTAGGGGGCGTCGAGGTTGTGTGAACCTGATCCGGCGTCTGCACAGGCTAGATCTCCATCATCTTCATCGACATGCCACCGAAGAAGAAGGCTCCGGAGGTGGCCGGTCCGTCCGCGTCGAACCCACCGCCCCTGGAGCAAACGGGTGGTGGGGACGGCACCGGCGGCGGAACGGGCGTCGCCGAGCCAGCTCATGGTGCCACGGCGTCCGAACATGCACCGCGCCCCTCTCAGGAGGCACGGGACCAGCAGCATCTTGGCACTCATGGTACCATACGCTCGCTGGACCCAGATCGAGCTGGCGGATCCCAGGGTGCTCAAGGCCAGCATACACACCAACGTGCTGGCGCGAGCGTGGCGCGACTGCCTGGTCCGGGTGCTGCTCCTTCTAACATAGTTAGAAGTTCGAGCACATCCCGCTCCACGCGCCGCTCGCCACCGCTGCCCGCCACTCCAGCAGAAGCTCTAGCACGAGCTCAACTGCTCCTAGACTACCCTCCAACGGCGGACAAGGTCGACGACTGGAGGGCCACGATACAGAGTCTCATCGGCTTCGCTAACGGCGACACCCCGCGGCAGCATAGTGCGTCGCAGCCCCGACAGGTCGGCTAGGCGAGAACCGATGGCGCCAAGACCGGTGGGGGTGCGACCACCGTGCATTCCCCGCCCCAAAGGCCAAGATCGCCGACTCGCCGGAACCATCACGACAACGACTCCACCGCGTTGTCAAATCCGCGAACTCGTCGCGATCAACGCCAAGTTCTTCACGAACGAAAGCAAGAGGACGCTCGTACTCGCATCGAGCGTCGAAGAGAAGCGCGGCGTCAATCAGACCAGCGCGCTGAGCCCTCTGTCGACATGCATGCGCCGGGGGGACCAGACGACCTGCCGTACGCGGCAGGCTGCCCTGCGTTCACCCGTGAGCTGCGGCAAGTCCAGTGGCCCAGCACGAAGAATTTCAAGCCATACGTACCAGAGAAGTACGACGGCAAGTCGCATCCGTCAGAGTTCCTCAGCATCTACACCATTGCGGTGCAGGCTGCTGGAGGGCGAGACGACAAGATCCTTGCCAACTACTTCCCGATGGTAATCAAATCCAATGACAGATCCTGGCTCATGCACTTGCCGGACAACTCCATAACCTCCCGGACAGACTTGTGCCATCAGTTTGTTGGCGCCTTTACAGGCGGCCACAAACCCCATGGCCAAGCGAGCGACCTTCATCTGCTCGTCCAGAAGGAAGGAGAACCCTTGCGCAAGTTCATCCAGAGATTCAGCCGCGTACACTACAACATCCCAGACGTCCACCCTGCCGCGGTCATCAGCGCGTTCCATCAGAACGTGCGTAACTGCAGGATGCGGGAGGAGATGGCGATGTGCAAGATCAAAGACGTCAGCGAGCTATATGCCCTGGCCGACAAGTGTGCACGTGCTGAGGAAGGAAGGAAACTCCCCGGAGAGAACACTAGAGCAGGAGAATCTGACAGTGAGGATACCGCCCCGGCAAGGAAGAACCGGCGGCGGAGCAACAGGAAGAAGAAGAGCCAAGAAGTACTGGTTGTTGAGCAGTCCGGCGATGAAGGCGCCGCCAAGAAGGTCCAGGCTGGTAGCTCCGGCAAGGAGGTTGCCGGATGCACCAACTGCCAGGCTGTGGCGGTCGCCGACAAGCGGGACGGCACCAACAAGCAGTACTGCAAGATCCACCGCACCAAGGGCCATGACCTCCAGAGCTGCAAGCAGGTCGAGCGGCTCGTCGATCTGCAAAAGGCCGAGTACGAGCGACGTGACAAGGAGAAAGCCCGGGGAGGTGGCGGAGGATCCGACATGAAGCGCCCCGGCCAGGGAGGACGCCACGACAAGGGCAAGCAGCGGCAAGCAGACAGACCTCCCCGCGGCCGCGACAAGGACGAAGACGACGACGAAGACGAAGACATGGATGATGTCGAGACCAGTGAGCAGGAGTTTCAGAAAGCCACGGAGGTCTTGTGCGTAGACGGCGGTGCTTCTCTGCATACTTCTCGCCGCCAGCTCAAGCAGTGGGCGCGGGAAGTCAATGCAGCGGAACCACCCGTCGAGTCACGCAAGCCTCTGAAATGGTCCAGCACGCCTATCATCTTCGATATTGAGGACCACCCTGACCGCACAACTGCGATCGGGTGCTTGCCGATGTTGGTCTCGCCAACAGTCCGCAACCTCAAGGTCACTAAGATGCTAGTCGACGGCGGGGCCGGCTTGAACCTGATCTCCTCCGCTGTGCTCCAGAAACTCCAAGTCCCCGACAGCGAGCTCGAAGAGACCGGCACGTTCCAAGGAATCAACCCGGGAAGGAGCAAGCCGAAGGGGAAGATAACGTTGCCAGTGACATTTGGCAGCGAGCTGAACTTCAGGACAGAGAGGATCACTTTTGACGTTGCCGATTTTCCATTGCCCTACAATGGAATTCTCGGCCGTCCAGCGCTCGCCAAGTTCATGGCGGCCTCTCACTACGCATACAACAAGCTCAAGATGCCAGGCCCGATAAGCGTCATCTCTGTCCTCGGCGACAAGAAGGATGCCCTTATCTGTGCCGACAAGATCTACCGGGAAGCAGCAGCCGCAACGGATCACAAGCCACTTGCCGCTGAAGCTCCCGGAGGGAAGAAGAAGACCAAGCCCGGCAAGTGCTCTGGTGCCCACTCCGGCAAGCGCACCTCTTCGGAGTGCTGTGCTACCGTCGAGGACACGCCATCGAGCTCCGCCGACAAGAGTAAGAAGCCAATGGCAGCCCCGCCAATGACCAAGAAGGTGTCCACCAAGGAGGACGGCACCGGTGGTACCTTCACCATCAGTGCCACTCTCGACCCCAAATAGGAAAGCGCGCTCGTTGCTTTCCTGCGGGCGAATGTCGATGTGTTTGCCTGGCAACCATCTGACATCCCCGGCGTTCCCAGGAAAGTGATTGAGCACCACCTCGCTGTCTGTCCTGATGCGCGGCCCATCAAGCAGAAAGTCAGGAAGCAAGCGGTGGAGCGCCAAGAGTTCATCGCGGAAGAGATCAAGAAGTTGGAAGCGGCAGGCCTTGTCAGAGGTGTGCTCCATCCGACGTGGTTGGCCAATCCTGTTGTCGTGCGCAAAGCAAATGGGAAATGGAGGCTTTGCATCGACTTTACTGATGTTAACAAAGCTTGTCCCAAAGATCCCTTTCCCTTGCCGCGCATCGACCAGATTGTTGACTCCACGACCGGATGTGACCTACTTTCATTTCTTGACGCATACTCAGGATACCATCAGATCTTCATGGCTGAAGAAGATGAGGAAAAGACCGCATTCATCACTCCATGTGGCACGTACTGTTTCGTACGGATGCCTTTCGGTTTGAAGAATGCTGGTTCGACGTTTGCGAGGGTTATCCATACCGCTTTTGAGCCACAAATCCACAGAAATGTGGAAGCCTACATGGATGACATAGTGGTCAAGAGCAGGAACAGGGCAACCCTGATTCAAGATTTAGAAGAGACCTTTACGAACCTGCGCAAGATCAGCCTCAAGCTCAACCCCGAGAAGTGCGTGTTTGGAGTCCCTTCCGGCAAGCTTCTCGGGTTCTTCGTGTCTCAGCGAGGAATCGAGGCCAATCCATACAAAATCAAGGCCATCGAGCAGATTGAAGCACCAACACGCGTCAAGGATGTACGAAGGCTTGCCGGCTGCGTCGCGGCTCTCAGTAGGTTTATTTCCAAGTCTGCAGAACGCGCCCTGCCATTTTTCAAAGTTTTTGAAAAAGGCGGGTCCAGTGAAATGGACTCCGGAAGCGGAGGTTGCACTGCAGGACTTGAAGAAATACCTGTCCTCCGCTCCAATACTTGTCGCGCCTAAACCACAAGAGAAGTTGCTGCTGTACCTGGCGGCAACCAATCAAGTGGTTAGTGCTGCGTTAGTAGCGGAGAGGGAGGCAGATGATGAGCTAGCAACCGCGGCAAGCGCATCCAGCGACAAGCAGGAGGCTTCCCCGACAAGCTCTGGCCCCGACAAGGATGAATCTGCGCAGGAGCGAGTGGAGGTGCAGAAGAAGAGAATGGTGCAGCGCCCAGTTTACTTTGTCAGCTCCCTTCTGCAGGGGGCTAGGTCAAGGTACTCTGGTGTGCAGAAATTGCTTTTCGGCTTTCTCATGGCCTCGAGAAAGCTGCGCCATTACTTCCAAGCACATGAGATTACAGTTGTCACCCGCTTTCCGCTGAAGAGGATACTGCAGAATCCAGAAGCAACAGGCAGGATTGTCGAGTGGGCACTGGAACTGTCAAGCTTCGGTCTCAAATTCGAGAGCACTTCAACTATCCAAAGCAGAGCATTGGCGGAGTTCATAGCAGAGTGGACACCGACACCAGACGAAGAGATCCCAGAGACGAGCATCCCCGTCAAAGAAGCAAGCAAAGAGTGGCTGATGTATTTTGATGGTGCCTTCTTGCTGCAAGGCGCCGGTGCTTGCGCGTTGCTTATCGCGCCCACCGGAGAGCATCTCAAGTACATAGTCCAGATGCACTTCCCCAAGGAGCAAGCAACCAACAATACTGCAGAGTATGAAGGTTTGCTTGCCGGTCTCAGGATCGCCGCAGAACTTGGGATCAAGAAGCTCATTGTCAGGGGTGACTCGCAGCTTGTCGTCTGCCAAGTGAACAAAGATTACCAGAGTCTGTTGATGGAAGCGTACGTTGATGAAGTGAGGAAGCTAGAAGAGCACTTTAACGGCCTGCAAATGGAACACATTCCAAGAGCTGAGAACGACATTGTTGATGGCCTGTCAAAGTGCGCAACACTTAAGTTACCTGTGGAGCCAGGAACCTTTGTGCTCAAGCTGACTCAGCCATCCGTAACACCATCAAACGGACAGAGCAAGAAGAGGAAGTTGGTCTCCAGCGACTATCTTCCGGCAGAGCTCCCCGGAGCCGCCGCCAAGAAGGTCCCCAAGATCGACGCCAAGAGTGCTGAGGAGCAGTCTGCTCCGGCAAACCCCAGGGTTTGTTCCGTAGAAGCAGGCGCTCCCGACAAGTTTTGCTCCGGCAAGCTTGCCGGGGAACATCAAGCTCCAGCTGAGCCCCAGATCCTCGCCGTAGAAGCGGACGTTCCCGCAGCAGCAGATGTGCCTTCAGTCCTTGTTGTCGAGCCACAGGCTCCAGCATGGGCGCAGCGGACTGTCCGTTTCCTCCAGAACGGAGAACTTCCCAAAGAACAAGAAGAAGCGGAAAGAGTAGCCCGGCGCTCAAGTATATACCAGTTCGTCGACAACACACTATACAGAAGAGGGCGCAACGGTGTGAAATTGAAGTGTATTCCCCGGGAAGACGGACAAAAGCTGTTGGCAGAGATACATGGAGGCATATGTGGTCACCACATTGGCGCAAGAGCACTTGCCGGCAAAGCGTTCCGGCAAGGTTTCTTCTGGCCGACAGCCCTCCAGGATGCAACTGCACAAGTAACCAAGTGTGAAGCGTGCCAGTTCCATTCCAAGCAGATACACCAGCCAGCTCAAGCTCTCTAGACGATCCCTTTATCCTGGCCATTTTCGGTCTGGGGGCTCGACATCCTCGGCCCCTTCCCCCGAGATGTCGGGGGCTTTGAGTACTTGTACGTCGCAATCGACAAGTTCACAAAGTGGCCGGAAGTGGAACCAGTGAGGAAGGTGACAGCACAGTCAGCAGTCAAGTTCTTCAGGTCGATTGTTTGCCGCTTCGGGATCCCCAACAGGATCATCACCGACAACGGTACGCAATTCACGAGCCGCGCCTTCATGCAATACGTCCAAGATCTCGGCGCCAAGGTCTGCTTCACTTCTGGTGCTCATCCCAGGAGCAACGGTCAAGCGGAGAGGGCCAATGCCGAAGTGCTGCGCGGGCTCAAGACCAGAACTTTCGACAGGCTGCACAAGTGCGGAAGAAACTGGATCGAGGAGCTGCCGGTGGCTCTTTGGTCGATCAGAACGACGCCAAATCGAGCCACTGGCCAGACACCATTTGCTCTAGTCTATGGAGCAGAAGCAGTTACCCCCACGGAACTCGTATATGGGTCACCTCGAGTGCTCGCTTATGATGAGCTTGAGCAAGAGCGGCTGCGTGAAGATGACGCGCTGCTCCTTGAGGAAGATCGTCTTCAGGCTGCTGTGCGAGCCGCTCGCTACCAGCAAGCTTTGCATCGCTACCATAACCGCAAAGTTAAAGCCAGAAGCTTCGAGGAAGGCGACCTTGTTCTTCGGCGCGCTCCGTCCGCCAAGAATCACAACAAGTTGACGCCAAAGTGGGAAGGCCCCTACCGGGTGAGACGAGTCACGAGGCCCGGTGCTGTCTGCCTTGAGACCGAAGATAGCACTCCGGTGAGCAACTCCTGGAATATTGAGCATCTTCGTAAGTTTTACCCGTAAGGCGCGGTTGTCGGACCCCGTCCGGCAACCACCCTTTTGTACAAGTCTTGTCGCTGTTGCATGTAATCCTTTGTACAAAGCCAGGCGCAGACCCTGAGCACCAGTAAATGAAGCGCTGGCGCCCTAAGTTTTAGCATGCATGCTGAGTCGAGTCTCGTCCTTGGTTAGGGTTGATAGTGCCTAACAGCTGCTAACCCGTAGCTTAGAGGTCGGGTATGCGTCCTTTTTTCCTGTTCTTTCGTTTCCCTTGGTTCGCAGGGTTTTGCATATCCTGGCTAGACCGCTTAAGGACGAAGAAGAGAAGAAGGGCGGACCAGCATCTGGTCCCCGGCAAACCAGTGTTGTCGGGGGCTGCAAGTACAAAGATTCGCCCGCGGCAAGCCAAAGTTGCCGGGGGCTGCGATCCCAGATAAGTTTTTCGTCCCTTGTCATGCATTCTCTTATGGTCTGAGGAATGCGAAAACGTTGTTTCCTCCTAAAAAGCTACCGTGCTCCCTTAACTCTGGGCCCCAGAGCGCGTTCCTGGGGCCAGTTTTGGTAGTAGCCGCGGCGACAAAGGGACGGAATGAGGAGCCCGAACCCGCCTCATCCCTACCTCCGCCAAAGGCGTGAGAAAGGTCGAGTGGCGCGGGAAGACGGCAGGGCCTGTTGCCGGGCAAAGAAGTGTCTATCTTAACGATATAAAGGACTCGCTCCTTGGCGTCGGTTTTACCCGCGGGACAAATGGCCCGGCAAACATCCCCTTTTCATTAAAAAAACATTCCGCTCAGGTACAGTTCAGAGAGAATGAAAAACATGAGAGATGGGATTACAAGCTTTAAATGCAACTAAAGCCCGAGGGCTTACAAGTTAAAAAGAGATAAGGTGCCCGTAATCCCTTTCTTGTCTCTCTCCTTAGGAGGTAGGACAAGGAGGCGAGAAGGGCAAAAGGGGCGCCTACGCGAGCTACGGGTGGCCGAAGACACCAAGAGAACACCCCGGGGGCCGTCTGAAAGCTGGACGGTGACGGCGGCGCCGGAAGCAGGGCTCGACGAGGCGGCAGGACGTCAGCACGCTGTCGAGGGCGCCGTGCCCCCGTACTCCGAGTTGACGGCCTTGCCGCCCGCCCTCTTCCTCTTCCGCAGCCTCCCTACGCCAGCCGCCAAGGAGACGACCCCAAGAAGCTCAAGGAGCCGGCGACACGGATGATGGGGTCGCCGGAGCCACATAGAGCCGCGACCGGCGCCTAGTCGGACCCGTCATCCCGACGACCGCTACCCTCGTCGTCGCTGTTGCTCCCCTCCTCGTCGCTCTCGCTCGAGGAGGAGCCTTCGCTGTCGGAGGAGCTATCCACGCAGCACCAGGCCCGGGTCCCGTAGCACCCGAAGAACTTGACGGAGAGGAGATCACCCTCCATCAACTTAAAATGGAGGGTGAACCCCTCCATCAAGCTGTGGATACGGGCGAACTTCTTCCACCCTCGACCAAGATACATCACGCCGGGGGCTGGGGACTCAACGTGGACCTGCGTGCCGCTGATCCCGCAGCCCCTCATGCGCAGTCTTAGCGTCTCGGGTTGTTCCATCTCCATCACGCTTGCAAAGGGAGCCGGGAGACGGAGGCGACGACGAGGCGCCCGGCGCAGCCTGACGAAGAACTCGCAAGGGTCGTCCCCGATGTGGACCGCCGTGAGAAGAGGAGCTGCTGGCGGAGGCGAGGCCGGCGCGTTGCCCCGTCCGCCTCGTCCCCGAGCGCCTCGGCCTCGTCCACAACCTCGTCCACGACCTCGCCCCCTCCCCCTTCCCCTTATGGTTGGCTCTGCCACCGCGGGTGCAAGGGGAGGAGGGGCGCGTTGCCTAGCGGCGACCCTCGCCGCCACCGATGAAGGACCAGTGTTCCCATTCTCCATGGCGAATGGAGAGAGGGGATCAGAAGCTGAAGGGAAGAAAAGATGAAGCAGTGTGGATTTCCGTCGCCCCCTCTTGCTCTTTATAAAGGAGCAGGGTGGGGGCTCGGCCGCCCCGCTCAGTCAATCAAGACGCAGGAAGAGCAGGCGACTGGGACCGGCCTGCTGCCTCGACCCGCGACGGCCCGGTTTCCTGCCTCCACCGTCCGCAACTCCAGGTGCATGGAAGCCGCGTGGCTGGCGTGCAGGACCGAGGCGACGGATGAGGCGACCTCCCCCCACCCCGTGATCGTGGGGAGCGGATGCCTCGGAAACCGTGCCTCGGCCCCGTCCAGCAAACGAGACACGCCTCCACGCCTCCCTCCACTTATGGAGATGGCGCGAACCGTCCCCCTTTATTGCGACATGACGCATGCCTGCGGGGCTCAGCCCCGCACACGCCGCCCACGTCACGCACACCTCTCCCCACGATGCCGCGTTCGACGCGTGCCGTTCGGGGAGGACGTGGTGGATGCAGAAGAAGATGCAGTGTGACCCAGGCCGCGCGTGCCCGTGCACTGTTTTGCCTGGCCCAACAGCGCTCGGCACCGTGTATGGCCCAGGCCCGGGGGCTCTTGTCGGTGTACTAAAGTAGGGGTACCTTAGTACCCCGAACTTGTGCACGGGCAGTCGTAGCACCCCGCGGCAAGGCTTGCCAGGTGATCGCCAAAACTCTCCATGGTCCCTTTTTGGGCCATCCAAGAACAAAGTATTTGAGCCAAGGCCCCGGCAGGAGGAGCTTGCCGGGAAGGCCACCCGAAGAGAGCAAGGCCCCGGCAAGAGGAGCTTGCCGGGACGGCCGCTCGAAGCACAAGGCCCCGGCAAGAGGATCTTGCCGGGAAGGCCGACCAGGGCACGACAAGAGACTTGCTGCGACGCGCCACGCGTCCCGGCAAGGACCGGTGAGCGACAAGCTCCCGGGCGCGACAAGGCATCAACCGCGGCAAGGCACTTGCCGCGGAAAGTCACCACCCCGCGCCTGCGTTCCAGCTCATCCACCCGCGTGTCGCTCTGGGGCCATTCCAGGCGTACGTGGCAAGAGGCTGCGCAACCAGGGGCATGCGGTGGCGAAGCAACTCTGACAGGATAGCCGTCGTGGCAAACGGTGGTGCCCCTGACGGTCCCTTTTCTGCACTATTTGGGCGACCTAGACGGGCATTTAATGCCCTTGTCCCCTGCCGTCAGAGTTAGGTATGATAGCACTGTGCAAACAGCTGTACCCAACACAACGTTTTCCAGTTTTACCCCCGCCTACGTTGCCACCTGTGGGTAACCCCTTGCGCATATAAAAGGAGGCCCCATGCGCAACGTAGAGGGGAGGAGGGAGGAAGAAGGAGGCCACTCATGCTCAGTCTGATTAGTTGCCTGAGTGTACTGTAGCACTCAGCGCTCCTGAACAAGAACACAATACAAACCACAAAGCAGCAGTAGGGTTTTACGCATCCGTGCGGCCTGAAGCTGGGTAAACCCCTTGTGTGCATCGCCTCGATCCGCTCTTCGCGCGACCTCCGCCCCCTGCCGAACCAGAAAGGGGCTCGGTCCCCATAGGTGTTCGTGGAGGCAGATTTCCCCCGACACCCATCATAAGTGACTAATGCAGGATACACAAGAAGAGTAGTTTCATGTAAGAACATGGTGTGATAGACTGATATAGTATGTACCAAAAACAGGAAAGCGTGTCATATTCACATGTATCATGTGTAAGCTAAGCAAATGCAGTTTACACTAATTAGGAGCAATACGAGCTAGACACCATATGCAACATGCAACCAGATATCACACTGCCAAGTTAGAGCAAGCATCTTGGATGGTGGAGTAGGAGAGCGGAGACTTGGACCTTGTAATGCACTATCAGTACAAGGAGAATCGGTACAGATGCTCCATTTACGTTGCTGCAGAGGACCACCATCATCGCCTTCCTTACTCTTTTCCTTCCTCTTTCTTGATTTTGCCTTGCCAAGTCAAACCCACCAGAAAAAGGAATAAAATTTGCTCTTCAGAACTCATTGATGCATGATACCGACGAACACTACTTTCATGTAAGGCAGCCGCATGATAGGAGGATGGAATATGTATGAAAACAGGACGGCGTGACATATTGACATGTATGATGTGTAAAGTGTAAACTAAGCACAAGGTGCTTGAACTTGTTAGAATCGATGCAAGCTAGAAACCATATGAAAGATGAAACCAATATCACTCTGCCAAATTAAAAGGGTGCCCTAACAAATGTATTTGACCAAATTAGAAGCAATACATGGCAACAAGCTAGAAATAATATGCAATATGCAACGAATAAAGGTGACTCATCGTAAGTGATTGATGCAGGATACAGAAGAGAGGTAGTTTCATGTAAGAACAAGGTTAACACATAGATGTAGTGTGTACCAAAAATAGGAAGGCATGTCATATTCACAGGTATAGTGTGTAAACTAAGCAGATGCAATTTACCCTAATTAGAAGCATTACAAGCTAGACACCGTATGCAACATGCAACCACATATCACACTGCAAAGTTAGAGCAAGCACCTGTGATGGTGGTGTAGGGGAAGTGCGGTCTTCAGGTACAGCGCTACGTTCAATATCTTCATTTAGGCTTGCTGTTTATTGATAATCATGTGGAGAGGATGAAATTGCATTCTTTATAAGAGTATTGTGTCTCATATTAACCCACGCACATGACTGTCTCATCATAAGCGATAGACGCAGGATACACAAGAACAGTAGTTTGATGTAAGAACATGGTGTGATAGGCAGATGTAGTATGTACCAAAAACAGGAAGGCGTGTCATATTCACATGTATAATGTGTAAGCTAAGGAAAAGCAATTTAACAAATTAGGAGCATTGATGAGGGATAGACAAGAAAAGTAGTTTGATGTAAGAACATGGTTAATAGAAAGACGTAGTATGTACCAAAAACAGGAAGGCATGTCATATTCACAGGTATAATGTGTTAACTAAGCAGATGCAATTACCCTAATTAGAAGCATTACAAGGTAGACACCATATGCAACATGCAACCACATATCACACTGCCAAGTAAGAGCAAGAACCTGCGATGGTGGTGTGGGGGAATTGCGGTGATCAACTAGAGAGCTACGTTGACTATCTTCATTTAGCCTTGCTGTTTCTTGGGAATCATGTGGGGAGGATGACACCGCACTCTTTAAACGAGTAGGGCGTCTCTCAGTAATCCACTCGGGTGACTGTCTCATCATAAGTGATTGACGAGGGATACAAAAGAGCATTAGTTTGATGTACGGACATGGTTAATAGACATATGTAGTATGTATCAAAAATAGGAAGGTATGTCATTATCAAAGGTATAATGTGTAAAGTAAGCAGATGCAATTTAACCAAATTGGAAGCAATACAAGCTAGACAGCATATGCAACATGCAACCACATTTGACAGCGCGAAGTTAAAGCAAGCACCTGGGATGGTTGTGTGTGGCAATTGAGATCATCAACTGCAGAGCTATGTTTACTGTCTCCAACTGCTAACACTGCACCCATTAGAGCGCTGAAACGCTTAGTGCTTATCTTCGAATTACACTAGAGCGACTTCTGTCTTTTCTTTTCTGCATTCATCAACACTGCGTCAGAGTCTGAAATACCCATGCATAAAAAAACAATAGTGTGAGTATGAGTGAAGTGTGTGCACAATTAGTACAGTGTAAAGGTAGCAGATAGCAGGTCCGTGAGAAATAAATGACGAGAGACATATGATAGCTCTACAACATGCATGGCACACTAAATTACTACATGATTCTATGAAAACAACAGTCGACTGAAAGCAAATAGGTTAGTCCATTTTTTCTACATCGTCCGATGTACAAAGAACGGGCAGATCGCCTTCATCTACCTCCAGCCAGTCAGTGTTGACGATCTTCCTCGAAACGCCAGCAACCACCAGCCCAGTATTCCTCCCCTGCATGCGCCCTCCCCTCGACCTCACCGCACTGCTGTGCTTGGCACCGCCCCTCGGCCATCCATTCAAGCCCCGCCGACCTCCAGATCGGGCGCAAGCAGCTCCTGCGCCCCACACCCCTATGATAGACACCGATGCGCCGCTTCCGCAGGGAACAGGCGGACTAGGTGCTCCGCGCGCCTTAGCCGGTGCTTCTTCTTTTAATTGTGGTTCGACTGACCCTGAATTGAAATCCAGGCGGGCTACTGACCTCTAGCAAAGGTGAAATAGTAAAAGGGAGGAAACCTTGTGCATTTAGTATCACGAAGAAGATGTAGTAAGAAGCGCTCAACTAGTTTCTTTCGTGGGATGAATACAGTGTGAGCGGAGACGTAAGATTTGCACGAATAAGGGAAGAGGAGTATCACTTTCTGCTGGCAGTGCTTTGTCCTCCTTCTGTTTTTTCGACGATCTTCTTGTTGTTCGCCGGAAACCAGAAGTTGTGGAGGACGGTGTAGCCTTGGACGAACCTATGGCCAAGTTGTTAAGTGTGGTGCGGTGGCCGTCTGTCGGTGGCAGGGAAGCAGATACGAGGCGGCGAACAACGGCGTAGTGGGAACAACTCCGGTGCGGTGGACGGTTGCGACAGTGGAGCCGCAGTAGTGAGGCGTAGGACAGCGTGGTCGGAGTGGTTCTGGTACGGCGCACGTCGGCGTCGGCGTCGTGGAGGCAGCTCTGCCTCGGCTTCAGCTGCTAAGTCCTTGAGGGCGTTGCGGTTGCGGTTGCGTTGGACGATGACATCGGGGTACCGGCTCCGGCGTGATGGAGGAGGGCGGCGGTGGATTGGCCGCTATGGGGTGGAGGACAAAGGAGGCTGGGGTTTCACGGCTGGTGGAGAGGGCGTTTTCGCGCCCATGGAGTATGAATGGGGAAATGGAGGGAGGAGGGGAACTAAGGGGGAGCAATGTTTCGGTTTGAGACGCGCTTGTTTGAAATTTGGGGAAAGTTACAAACTTTGCTCCCATCTAAAATTTCGGACATATTGCGGGTTGGGGGTAGGACAGTCATGTCAGGTGTCCGAAATGTGGGCAGGATAGATTTCGGCCGAGCGCATGGGTAGGCGCCCACGGCGTATGAATGCTTCTCGGAGGCGGTTGAGACTGGCGTCTTGGTGAAGTTACAAACCTACCCCGGTTTAGACCTTTGGACATCGGGCCGATAGGCTACACGGCCAGAGTCAGGACAGTAATTTCCTACCACCAAAACATTTGTCTCGCGCGGTTTCGGGTGACTAGAGGCCTATTTGGCGCTTTGTTCAATATTTGGGAGCAGAAGCATTAACGTTTTCGGTTCTCTTGAATTGAACTTTCAGGATTTGTCAAACTTCACAAATCTTTACTCTTGAAAATCTTAAAGCTGCGATTATTTTGGAATGGAGGGGGTACATTTCAATATACATTGTACACGAGTATATATTAAAAAATATGCAACTTACCTCAGTTCATGCATGGTTCCAGATATAATCTCCTTAGTTGCAAAAAAAAGTTAGATATGCGTATGAATATATATAGCATGTTCAAACTCACAACAAAGATTGATGCCCCCTTTTACATATGATTTACAAATGCCATTATCTCGGGTTCAAATAGATGAATGCACTTCCTATGAATTCGAATCTTCGAAACCCCCTTTATGTTGAATTCGACATGTATTCTATTTCGTAGCTAGCAATTTGGAATGTATCCATGCAAGTGACAAATGTATAAAGTGCTTCACACTAACAACATGGAGTGCACTAATTAATGTTTATATATGAATTGCAAAAGCATCCATTGCCTGTATTTCAAACCGCTCTCACTCTATGGATCGATAATATGAAATAAACACACGCACATGCTAGAATTCAATAGAGTATGGGTGTCTGATAGACCGACTTTCGTCCATACGCAATTTGCAAAATTCATGATCTCATCCAAAAATAATAATACCATTTATATTTTAATTTAATGCGTAGAACCGCCTTTTACACGTAGATGCACTATGCCTCGCCCCGTTCTCACAAACGCGTTATATATCTCTCTATCGAATGCATAAGTGCACACACTTTATATGCATCAGCATTTCTCTTTCACACATGCTCATAATCTCTCTCATGGTGTCGGGGTGTCTCACGCACATGCTCTCTCTGTTTCTCTCTCTCTCTCTCTTTCTGACTACTATGTACCACTCTTTTCACTAATCTTAGTTGGAAAACACTATTTCTCTCACATGCATATATACACATGCACGGTCTCTACTAGCCCTCTATACGCACATATATGTGCCTACGTGTCTCCCGCACGCACATTATCTTTAGGCCTCTCTCGCACACATTGCCCCCCCGACACACCTCTCTCTTAGTAGTTGGCAGATATGATTTCATCATATCATTTGGTAGGATATCCCTGGCTGTTAGGCTGGATGGTAATACGAGGCAAAGTTTTACCCTAGTTCGGATCGGACCCTTGCAGTTGAAGAAAGAGCCTACTCCTGGTACTGTATGTTAGTGATAGGGGTGTGTACAAAGTACACGTGAATACCAGGCATTGTGCGTGTGTGTATACTATCGACGAACTAGCACCCAAGCTTGTATAACATACTAAGGGCCTAGGGTTACAAATCATATATAGTCGGCTTATCACCAGTGGGGATAGAGTCCTCCGCGACTCTGGTAGCTTCGTGTTGTACGCCGAGTCCTCCACATGGGTCTTCGTATAACACATCTCGGTCCAACCTATATGTGGTGCAGGATGGAACCGACCCATGAGTCTTCTTGTTGACCTACCACAACTAGAAATGATGTGCCCACCACACCATACACGCAATCGGCCACTAAGAAAATAAGCATATACAATAGTACAATGGTATCTAGCTCACGATACGTCTCCATATTTTGTTGATGACACTGACGGACTTTGCATTTGATGCATGCTCCGTATTTTGTTGACGACACTTACAGTCATTGTATTTGAAGCGAAAGAATGATATGGTCACTGGACTTCAGAATAAGCTCATCACGGTCACCACATACATTTTGTCGTGCTAACCAACATGTGGTTGGATGGTTAGAGGACAGTGGTTTATCGAGCCCAGCAAGGTTAAAGTCCCGGTGCTCGCATTTATCTTGTGTTAATTTCAGTATTTTCCGGCGATGTACGTTCAGTGGGAGGAGAAGTTCCACTCGACTACGAGGGCACCTATGGTGATTTCGTAAAATCTCAAGATCATATATCCTGGCCCACTCTCTCGAAGGTGCTCATAGGGGTAGGGTTCGCATGTGTGCGCTTATAGCGGTGAGTGCTTGCGCGTATATATGAGCCGTTGCGTCTTTACGTGTTAAACAAATACATATCATGATTATATGGTCACTGGCTCACCCGTACAACTCTGTATTTTGTTGATGACACAATCAATTGACCAGTCAAACGTTCCACGCGGTGCAACTAGTGTTGCACCATTGGGTGCGTAACCGTGGGGCCCACCTGTTAGCTCGTATATGAAAGAAAGAAATGGTAGTTTGAGTCTGTACTGTGTTAATAAAATAGGAGTACATTTTAGGGTGATCATACGGTCACTGGCTCACCATTCAGCTCCGTAATTTGTTGATAACACGATCAATTGACCAGTCAGACGGTCCACATTCAGCAGCACACATTACCATAGGGCCCACCCATCAGCGCGTATATGAAGGACAGGAATGGTAATAAATTAGTGGTCAGCGCGTATTCGAAGTCGTGCAGTTTTAGTGACGGATCAGGGTAACAATGGGGCTGTGCGGGGGCTATGGCCCGTCTAGCCAGGGTTTTATTTATGTTT
The DNA here is from genome assembly GCA_032464435.1 of Aegilops umbellulata. NCBI lineage: Eukaryota > Viridiplantae > Streptophyta > Magnoliopsida > Poales > Poaceae > Aegilops > Aegilops umbellulata. The sequence goes on along the minus strand of CP136055.1, from coordinate 228,542,257 downwards.
AGCACATCATGAGCCCTGTTGTGTTTTTTTCTTGCTGAAAATGGCTAGCCCAATTCTATTTTTTTTAAAGAAATACCCAAACAAGGCCTACTTGCTTTATCGGCCCTGTTGGGCTGCAAATCTTTCAAGACGAGGAGAATTTCATTCGGTTTGCCCAGAAATGGGCTGTACATTTTTAAAACACATCAAAACGGGAACTAGTTTCAATTTTTTTTCATTACAAGATCTTAAATTCCATTGATTTCTATGCGTGGACAATTATTTGGATTTTATATTTATATAATTTTTTTCAAAATAGTTTGAATGTGAATCGATATTTCTGGATTAAAAACAGTTGACCTCACCGATATATGCAAAATTTCGTATACTTTTTAACCGTGGCCACAATATGGGGTGTAATGCTAACAAAAAGATGATGGGCTCCAAAATAATTCTTAAGAATTAGCAAATGGGCTGTACATTGTTAGAAATAATGGCAGATGGGCTGTATGCTGTTTTCCACAGATTTGAGGCTGACTTGTGCGCCTACTACAGGTTGACGCATATGCTTTCATAAAAAAAGGTTGATGCACACGCAACGCCCTGTCAACTTAGTCAACACACGAGAGCAGTGACTGTTGGATGTCCATCCAACGGCCGTCGTGCTTCTTCAATCTCTGCTCTTCATTCTCTAGCCGCTCAAACAAGCGCCGGCGGGACTACCTGCTCCCTCCTCCTGCGGCCGGCTATGCTGCCGCGCAGGCCTCATGGCCCCACCATACTCCCATCGCTGGCCTAGCCATCCCTCTACTCACCCACACATGCTGTTATTCTTCGGCGACGGCAGATGAACCAGTAAACCCTCGTACTCCTCCGCATGGGAAACAACTACCGAGTATTCCCTGGCTCCATGTCGTTCCCTTCCTAGGCCTTGCCGTCATCCACCGCCCTGGTGCTCTCGGCGCGGCCTGGTCAACGTGGTCAATGAACGACATCCATTAGAAGTGGACTGTACGTGGAGAGGCTGACAGCTGGGTCCACGGCCGCACACAAGGAAATGCATCCTTATTACATGCAAAATAATGATTCCTCCACCTGACAGCTAGGACCCACAGGAAGGGCCTCTGTATTTCGCGAAAAAACGTTCCCCCCGCTGACAGGTTGGACCCACCAGCTATATCTTCGCATGCAAGGAAGAGGGTAATGATCTTTCCTAGTTGCTTTGTTTAATTTTCTAAAATCAATTACCATTCTATAACCTGTAACAATTCTTTGTAGAGGAACAACAGTTATGCCTCCTTTCTTAGGGACACAATGAACATGACTTACCCATCTACTATCAGCAATATGATAGATTATACCTGCTTCCAGAAGTTTTAATATTTTCGTTCTTACCACCTCTTTCATCTTCGGATTTAACCAACGTTGGTGATCAACAACTGGTTTAGCATCCGGTTCCATATTAATTTTTTGCTGACATAGAGTGGGACTAATGCCCTTTAAATCATCAAAAGTATATCCAATAGCAGCCCGGTGCTTCCTTAGAACTTTCAATAATCTTTGTTCTTCATGTTCTGAAAGGTTTGCACTAATAATAACAGGATATATTTTCTTTTCATCAAGATAAGCATATTTCAAAGTGTCTGGCAATTGTTTTAATTCAAACACAGGATCATCCTTAGGTGGAGGAGGACCTCCTAGAGTTTCAATAGGCAAATTGTGTTTAGGCAGAGGATGTTGTTCAAAGAAAATTTTATCTATTTCATTTCTCTCATGCATATGAAAGTCATTTTCATGGTCTAGTAAATATTGTTCTAAAGGATCAGTAGGTGGCACAACAATAGAAGCAAGACCAATTAATTCATCCTTACTGGGCAATTCTTTTTTATGAAGATTTCTAGTAAACTTAGAAAAATTAAACTCATGAGACTCATCACCAAAGCTAACACCAACAGTTTGTTTCTTACAATCTATCTTAGCATTAACTGTGTTCAAGAAAGGTCTACCAAAGATAATGGGACATAAGTCATCTTGTGGGGAACCAAGAACAAGAAAATCAATAGGGTATTTTATTTTCCCACACAAGACTTCAACATCTCTAACAATTCCAATTGGTGATATTGTGTCTCTATTAGCAAGTTTAATAGTAACATCTATTTCTTCTATTTCAGCAGGTGCTATGTCTTTCATAATTTCTTCATATAAAGTGTAAGGAATAGCACTCACACTAGCACCCATGTCACATAAACCATGATAACAGTGATCTCCTATTTTAACTGAAATAACAGGCATGCCAACAACAGGTCTATGGTTATCTTTTCTATCAGGTTTAGCAATTCTAGCAGCTTCTTCACAAAAGTAAATAACATGCCCATCAATATCTTCTTCCAAGAGATCTTTAAAAATAGCAATGCTAGGTTCTACTTTAATTTTTTCATCAGGTTTAGGTGTTCTAATATAGCTTTTGTTAACCACAGTTGAAACTTTAGCATGTTCCTTTATCTTAACAGGAAAAGGTGGTTTCTCAAAATAAACAGAAGGAACAACTGGATCAACATTATAAAGTATAGTTTCTTCTTTAACTGCTACTGGTTCTTTAATTTCATCTTTAATAGGTGGGTGATATTTAAACCACTTATCTTTAGGGATTTCAACATGAGTAGCAAATGATTCACAAAAGGAGGCTACTATCTCAGAGTCAAGTCCATATTTAGTGCTAAACTTTTGAAAAGCATCGGTATCCATAAAAGATTTAACACAACCATACTTAAGTTTAATACCTGACTCTTTACCTTCGTCGAGTTCCCAATCTTCAGAGTTGCGTTTAATTCTTTCCAAAAGATCCCACAAGAATTCAATAGTCTTCTTCATAAAAGAACCAACACACGAAGTATCAAGCATGGTTTGATCATTCCGAGAAAGTCGAGCGCAAAAATTCTGGATAATAATTTCTCTTGAGAGCTCATGATTGGGGCATGAATAACATTGACTTAATCCTCCCCAAGATAGAGCGATAATTTCTCCTTCATGAGGCCAAAATTATATATATAATTCCGATCACGATGAACTAGATGCATAGGATAATTTTTTTGGTGGAACTCCAATTTCAAACGATTCCAATTCCATGATCCAATATCGTCGCATAGCCTATACCATGACAATGATTTTCCCTTCAAAGATAAAGGGAAAACATTTTTCATCACTTCATCCCTAGGTAAACCTACAAGCTTAAAAAATCCACGAATTTATTCCACATATATCAAGTGCATATCAGGATGTTCAGTTCCATCTCCTGCATAAGGATTAGCTAGCAGTTGTTCTATCATACCCGAAGGAATTTCATATTCAATATTTTCAGTAGGTGTAGTAGGTTGAGGGGTAGCTAATTGTGGTTCCGGACGAGGTGAAGATACCCCGAATAAACCCCTCAAAGGATTGTTTTCCGTAGTAACAAGTGACAATAAATTTCAGCACACTATATAAATGTTTCCTTACCAAATTCCAGTTACCAAAGGCGCTTCACTCCATGGCAACGGTGCCAGAAAATAGCCTTGATGACCCACAAGTATAGGGGGTCAATTTTAGCTCTTTTTGATAAGTAAGTGTGTCGAACCCAACGAGGAGCAGAAGGAAATGACAAGTAGTTTTCAGTAAGGTAGTGTCTGCAAGTGCTGAAATTGTAAGTAGCGAGTAGTTTGATAGCAAGGTAATTTGTAACGAGCAAGTAGAGATAATAGTAACAATTATGCAGCAAGGTAGCCCAATCCTTTTGAGGCAAAGGACAGTCCAAAACGGTCTCTTATTGTAAGCAAAGCGTTCTAGAGGGTACACGGGAATTTCATCTAATCACTTTCATCATGTTGGTTTGATTGTGTTCGCTACTTTGATAATTTGATATGTGGGTGGACCGGTGCTTAGGTGCTTTTCTTACTTGAACAAACCTCCTACTTATGATTAACCCTCCCGTAAGCATCCACAACTATGAGAAAAGTATTAAGAATAAATTCTAACCATATCATTAAACTCTAGGATCCAATCGGCCCCTTACGGAATAGCGCATAAACTGGGGTTTAAGCTTCTGTCACTCTCGCAACCCATCATCTAATTGCTACTACACAATGCATTCCCTTAGGCCCAAGTATGGTGAAGTGTCATGTAGTCGACGTTCACATGACACCACTAAGGGATTAATAACATACATAATATCAAAATATCGAACATATATCAAGTTCACAGGATTCCTTTCAACATGATTTCTCCCGTGACCTAAAGAACAAAAGTAACTACTCACAAATGATAAGCATGCTCATGATTAGAGGAGTATTAATAGCATAATGGATCTGAACATATAATCTGAGATGAACTAGGGTTTGAGATGAGATGGTGCTGTTGAAGATGTTGATGGAGATTTCCCTCCCCAAGATGGGAGAGTTGTTGGTGATGATGATGAGGATGATTTCCCCCTCCGGGAGGGGAGTTCCCCCGATGGAATCGCTCCGCCGAAGGGCAAAAGTGCTCCTGGCCAAGTTCCGCCTCGAGACGGCGGCGCTCCGTCCCGGAAGCCTTCTCCTTATTAATTTTCTAGGTTAAAATGACTTATATAATAGAAGATGGGCACCGAAGGTGGGCCGAGGAGGCCACAACCCACCAGGATCCAGGTGGGTTGTGCCCACCTGGTGGCCCCCTCTAGTGTTTATTGGCTCCAGTATTTACTAAATAATCCATAAAAAATCTCCGTGAAGTTTCAGCTTATTTGGAGTTGTGCATAATAGGTGCCCTGACGTAGTTTTTCCAGGTTCAGATTTCCAGCTGCCGGAATTCTCCCTCTTGGTGTGTTCCTTGCAAATTATGAGAGAAAAGGCATTAGAATTACTCCAAAAAGCATTATTATGGATAAAAACATTATAAATAACAGTAAGAAAACATGATGCAAAATGGACGTATCAACTCCCCCAAGCTTAGACCTCGCTTGTCCTCAAGCGAAAACCGAAATCGAAAAACATGTCCACATGCTTTGAGAGAGAGGTGTCGATAAAATCAAAATACGGGCATAGAAGCATCATGTTGATTATTATAACAGCAACAAAATTAAACATAGAACTTTTATCATATACTTCTCATGAATAAGTAATAGTTCATCACACAATCGAAGTATAAAGCAAAAAATCTATTAGAAACCAACAAACTATGTTCTCAATCAACTTTGCAACTACAATTCATCATCTTTTCAGGAAGGGTCATGTGTCGGAGCCTTTTGGCAAGTCCACATACTCAACCATCATATAGTCTTCTATGATTGCTAACACTCACCTTGTACCCATTAGAAAAACGTTTCAACCGGACACATAGAAAGATAGGGGCTTATAGTTTCGCCTCCCAACATACTCACCTCAAGGGTGATGTCAACAATAATAACTCAGGCTATCTATATTCAACTGGACATATGTGCTTAGATCTTTCCTGACCACATGATGCTTGCCAAAGGAGAAAAATAAAAGGAATAGAAGGAAAACTTTGACTCTTTGCATAAAAGTAAATTCATAAAAGTAAAAGATAGACCCTTCGCAGAGGGAAGCAGAGGTTGCCATGCGCTTATTTGTTTGTATGCTCAATCCCTTAGTGCAAGAGAACGTCACGTTGTATTGCCCCTTAAGATGACAACCTTTATTATGCAGTCTATCGCCTTTATTCTTTGTCACCCAAGTTCATACAACGCTCAATCTTCTTTTACACGAAATGATCTCACAGATTTAGAAGCAATTTTATTGCCTTTTTGCACCGATGACAACTTACTTGAGGGATCATGCTCAATCCCTAGGTAGGTACGATGGACACTTGAAAAAGATTTGGGCTTAAGGGTTTTTGGATGCACAAGTAGTATCTCTACTTAGTGCGGAATTTTTGGCTAGCAAAGATAGTGTTAAAGGATCTATGAGAATATGACTTCTATGTGAATATAAACAAACATAAACCATTAAGTTGTCTTCCTTACCCAATGTCAACAATTTTGGCATATAATATCTTGATGAGGGCTCACAATCACAAAAGATTTCTAGGATAGTATATCTACATGTGAATCTTCTCTTCCCTTATTAATTCTTTCATGAGTTGCATCATTGACTAATGCTATGTTTTTCAATCTCTAGTAAATATTTCTACTTATACTTTTCCTTATGTGGTGCCATCATCTACCATAGGATTAGTATATGATCTTATTGATTTATTTCCTTTCTTTATTTTACTTCCTTTTTCTTTTTATTTCTTTCTTATTTCTTTTCTTTAATTGCAACATGAAAGCAAAGAAAGCAATAACTCAAACTAACTTCATTATATAACTTGCACAAGATTACAATGATAGATCACTAAGCAAACTCTCAAAGAAGAAGGGATCGAACTAAACTTTATTTCATCTAAAGCAAAAGATTGAACTAAGATAAATAAAAGCAAAAAGATAGTGGGATGATACGATACCGGGGCACCTCCCCCAAGCTTGGCGGAAGCCAAGGGGAGTACCCATACCCGATACTTAGTTCTCCTTTGGTGGTGAAGTAGTATTCTCCAATATAACCATGAGTAGATCATTCAGACCTTGAATCTCCCGAAGGGCTTGATGAATTAATCCACTGTTTTTCTTCACCTCAGCCATTGTGTGTTTATTCTCAGGACCCCATGGTTTTGTTCCTGCGCTGTTTTATCTTTGCCGAGATATGTCCCAGTTGGATGGTATGTGCCTACGAGGAGTATTCTCGAACCCATAATTGTGAATCAAATTATGAAAATTGTTATGATGTAATCTGTGTAAGGGTCTCCTTGGTGGGAGCTCTTCTTGCTCTTCCAGGTTTGCTTGATTGTTTGATGATCCCATGGCTTGATGAGGATTAGGGTGAGTGGAGATGCCAGCTAGTGTACCCCTTTCGGAGGCCGGAGGGTGAATCCCTAAGGGACTTTCCTCTTCTTCCTCCATAGCAATCTCTTCGGCCAGCAGTGCTTGTGCTGCCACTGGGGATGGATCTACGATAGCTTCCTTGCCCTTGTCTCCCTTGATGACGTCCGTAGGCTCCTCCCTCTTTGTCTCGATCTTCATCAGCCAAGCATCCTCTTCCATGTGGTTGGAGGAGCAGGAAGACATGATGCCTAGCTTGATGAATCTGACCGGAGACAACAAGAAAAGAGAATAGAGGATTTTCTCCGCGATACGGTGGTTAACAGGTTCAGGAAGTATATGTATATTTTTTTATCTTGGAGGACAAGTACATGGAAGAAAAACAGAGTACAGAAGGTGTCCCAGGTGGGCGCAACCCACCTAGGCGCGCCAGGCAAGCATGGTGCGGCCTGGTGTCTTGTGCCCACCAGGGGACGCTTCCTGGGAGTTTCTTTATTTCCAAAATTCTAAAATATTCCAAAGATGATAGAAAATCTTTTTGCGGATTTTTCAGAGTGCGTTTACTTACCGTATCATGTACCTCCTTATTTTCATGATTCTGGAGTGTTCCGGAAGGACTCTTTTATGTGCTCTTCCGGTGTCAAAGTTTGGATAATAGTACTTTCAACATTAATAGGCCTACATGAGATATAATGCTTTATTTATTGCCCATTGACAACCTTCGGGTTAGTACCTTCGGAATTATTTATTTTGATGGCTCTAGACCGGTAAACCTCCTCGATGACATATGGGCCTTCCCATTTTGAGAGGAGATTTCCTGCAAAAAATCTAAAATGAGAGTTGTACAAAAGAACATATTCTCGACTTTAAACTCACGCTTTTGGATTCTTTAGTCATGCCATCCTTTGACTTTTTCTTTGAATAATTTTGCATTTTCATAAGCCCGGGTTCTCCATTCATCTAAAGAGCTAATATCAAATAACCTCTTTTCACCAGCAAGTTTGAAGTCATAATTGAGTTCTTTAACTGCCAAAAATACTTTATGTTCTAACTCAAGAGTTAAATGACAAGATTTTCCATAAACCATTTTGTAAGGAGACATACCCATTGGATCTTTATGCTGTTCTATAATCCCAAAGTGCATCATCTAATTTCTTAGACCAATTCTTCCTGGACCTATTGACAGTCTTTTGCAAAATTAATTTTATTTATCTATTCCTAAGTTCAACTTGACCACTAGAGTGAGGATGATAAGGTGACGCAATTATATGGTTAACATCATACTTGGCAAGCATTTTACGGAAAGCACCATGAATGAAGTGTGAACCACCATCAGTCATTAAATATCTAGGGACTCCAAACCTTGGGAAAATAACTTCCTTAAGCTAATAGAGGTGTTGTGATCAGCACTACTGGTTGGAATAGCTTCTACCCATTTAGTAACATAATCAACATCAACCAAAATATGTGTATACCCATTAGAGGAAGGAAAAGGTCCCATGTAATCAAATCCCCAAACATCAAATGGTTCAACAACAAGTGAATAATTCATAGGCATTTCTTGACGCTTACCGATATTACCTATTCTTTGACATTTATCACAAGATGAGACATACTTACAGGCATCCTTGAAGAGAGCAGGCCAATAAAATCCAGACTGCAATACCTTATGAGCAGTTCTATCTCCAGCATGATGCCCTCCATAAGCCTCAGAGTGACATTTCCGTAGGATTTATCCCTGTTCATGCTCAGGTACACAACGTCTAATAATACCATCTACTCCTTCGCTACTATTTAAAAAATACATAAGGTTCCTTTTCCTGCCGAATGAACCACGTTCTGCCTGTCCTTTGTCCACCTCGCGTCACGCATGATTTCGTCTGACACCCCGCGTCAATCACGCACGGCTCCCTCCATACCACGATCTCTTCCCAAAAAATAGCCATGTAGTACCCAAGAACCGTCCGTCCGTCCCACCTCCACGCTCGCACCGTCAATCCGCCTCCGCACGCATCTCCTGAGCCATGCTTGCGCTGATCTACACCTGAATTCGCAGCTGCCGCAAGCATCCTCTACTGCTCTGATGTGGATGGAGGCAACTACCAGTCTACCACTACACCCAGATCGCGCCCCATGCGACCATCCACCACGGGTTCTGAACGGAGCGGCGACACAAAGACATGGAGGAGACCGAGCGACAAGGCGTGCGTCTGGTAGCGAGCGCAACCTCAGGGGCCACTTCGTGTGAGCGCCTCAAAGCACATGTCCTATGCGATCTCGTCGGCCACTGGAAATATACGTGAGAGTAGGGGGAGGCATGCGCAGGAACCCCAACGTGAACTCTTCTCCAACATTGGGGCTGCACATCCTTTGTGCTCTTGCGTGAGAATGAAGAAAATCAAGCAAGCTTGACGCGGCCAGCTTTGCGCGGCAACCCTATTGTTTATGACCCGGTAAATTATGTCCCCCATATTATCATTGTTATTGCCATGATATTTTATATTTCTTCGAGCTTCACTTAAACTTACTATCACCGGCCTGTGTTTGAAAGACGCAGATGCAGTTTGGTTGCTACTGAAGCTGACGATGTTTGTGCTGCAAGCGGTAGTATTTGTCCTCTTGAAATTCTTTAAGCTGACCAGTCTAATACATTGCACTAGAAAATATTATTGTGTATACTTGGACATTGAATTAATTGGTGCAATGAATTTGAGAGGCTGGAGAAGTATTGCGCAAGGTAGAAGTAGAGAGAGGAATATGTGTGCCCACGTTGCAAACCACGGGGCACTCACCTATATATATATATATATATATATATATATATATATATATATATATATATATATTCTTCTTTGTTTTTCCATCCCATCATGGCTTTCAGCAAACCAATCTTTGATAACTCAATAAACCAGATCACTCTACGATATATAGCAAACAAATTTACGGTCCATAAATGAATTATTTTTTTACGATAAACCTGATACCGGTTAGGCATAAATTCCCTGTCTTGTAGACAAATAAATATCAATAAATCTCTTACCTATTTCACCAATTTAATAAATGATAAAAAATGCGCTTTGTATAATCAAAACATACTTTATTTATTTTGCATCAAGATTTGTCCCGTATGATTGTCTTATTACAATTCCCCCGTGGCAACGCACGGGCACATACCTAGTCTTTATAAAGATGTGGGTCATCCCAAAAGTAGTGTCTTAAATCGTAGAAGAATTTTTTCTTTTGTTGGTCAGTAAAGCTAGGTGGAAAATATTTAGCAACAATGTAATTAGCATAGTCAGCATACCAAGGAGTACTATTAGCAACATTTATTGCAGCTAACTGCTCATGAGGAAAGATATCATCAATAGGTAGTGGGTCATCAAGCACATTTTCAAGCCTAGACAAGTTATCAGCTACGGGGTTCTCAGCTCCTTTTCTATCAATGATATGTAAATCAAATTCTTTTAACAAGAGAACCCAACGAATAAGTCTAGGTTTAGCATCTTTCTTTTCCATAAGATATTTAATAGCAGCATGGTTTGTGTGAACAGTTACTTTGGAATCAACAATATAAGGTCTAAATTTATCACAAGCACACACCACTGCTAAGAATTATTTTTCAGTAGTAGCATAATTTCTTTGAGCACTGTCTAGAGTTTTGCTAGCATAATGAATAACATTCAACTTCTTATCAACTCTTTGTCCTAGAACAACACCAACAGCATAATCACTAGCATCACACATAATTTCAAAAGGCAAGTTCCAATTAGGTGGTTGAACAATAGGTGAAGTAATTAAGGCTTTCTTGAGTGTTTCAAAGGCTTCAAGACAATCATCATCAAAAAAGGGATATCCTTTTGCAAGAGATTAGTAAGAGGCCTAGAAATTTTAGAGAAGTCTTTGATCAATCTCCTATAGAAACCAGTATGATCTAGGAAACTACGAATACCTTTGATGTCCTTAGGACATGGGATTTTCTCAATTGCATCAACGTTAGCTTGATCCACTTCAATACCTTTTTCAGAATTTTTATGACCCAAGACAATGCCTTCATTCACCATAAAGTGGCACTTCTCCCAATTCAAGACAAGATTTCTTTGTTCACATCTCTGCAAAACTCGATCAAGATTGCTTAAACAATCATCAAAAGACTTCCCATAAATAGAGAAGTTGTCCATGAAAACCTCAACAATCTTTTCGGGACGACGTATTGACGGTGAGGGTGACGGCGTGTTAACGCAGAATGTGCTCCTCGATCTCCAGCGCCGTGGAGGCTGCGACACCTTGTTGCTCTCCCGCTGCCGCTTAGCAGTGTCGCAGAGGGGGAGGCGATCCATGCGCGCTGACGAAGGCGGCGGCGGGAAGACAAGCCGATCTTTCACAAGAGCTCTTGCCGCAGCCGGTGGCATCAACCGAGCACGGGCAGGCCCACTTGGGCCCCCGTTGTTTGGGTTTTGCGGGCACTCCTTGCCGAAATGCCCCTGCGCTCTTGCAGATGATTTATGTCTGCTAGATAACATTGACATTTTCCCAAAGAGGAAGGCATGATGCAGCACAACCACGGTAGGTATTTCCCCCAATGATGAGACCAAGGTTATCAAACTAGTAGGAGAACCAAGCAACACTACATAAACATCACTTGCACACAAATAACAAATACTCGTAACCTGACGTATTAAAGGGGTTGTCAAACCCTTTCGGGTAACGGCGCCAGAAATAGGCAAATGGACATGAGAAAGTTGTAATAATTTGATAGATAGATCTTGCGGGAATGTGAGATAAAATAAATTGTAGCAAGGTATTTTTTAATTTTTGGTTTAATAGATATGAAAATACAAGCAAATAAAATAGATCGCAAAGGAAAATATAATAAAGAAGAGACCCGGGGGCCGTAGAATTCCCTAGTGGCTTCTCTCGAGAAAAATAGAAAATGGTGGGTAAACGAATTACTATTGGGCAATTGATAGAACTTCAAATAATCATGATGATATCCAGGCAATGATCATTATATAGGCATCATGTCCGAGATTAGTAGACCAACTCCTGCCTGCATCTACTACTATTGCTCCACACATCGACCGCTATCAAGCATGCATCTAGTGTATTAAGTTCATGGAGAAATGGATTAATGCAATAGGAACGATGACATGATGTATACAAGATCTATTTATGTAGAAATAGACCCCATCTTGTTATCCTTAATAGCAACGATACATACGTGTCGGTTCCCCTTCTGTCACTGGGATCAAGCACCGTAAGATCGAACCCATCACAAAGCACCTCTTCCCATTGCAAGATAAATAGATCAAGTTGGCCAAACAAAACCCAAATATCAGAGAAGAAATACAAGGCTATAAGCAATCATGCATATATGAGATCAAAGAAGACTCAAATAACTTTCATGGATAAAAAGATAGATCTGATCATAAACTCAAAGTTCACCGGATCCCAACAAACACACCGCAAAAAGAGTTACATCATATGGATCTCCAAGAGATCATTGCATTGAGAATAAAAAGAGAGAGAGGAAGCCATCTAGCTACTAACTACGGACCCGTAGGTCTACGAAGAACTACTCACGCATCATTGGAGAGGCACCAATGGACATGATGAACCCCTCTATGATGGTGTCTAGAATGGATCTGGTGGTTCTTGAACTTACGACGGCTGGAATTGATCTTCGTCGACTCCCCTAGGGTTTATAGAATATTGGGGTATTTATAGAGTGAAGAGGCGGTTTAGGAGGCAATCGAGGTGGGCACAACCCACCAGGGTGCGCTTGGGCCTCAAGGCGCACCCTGGTGGGTTGTGCTCCCCTCAGAGCACCCCCAGGTGCTTCTTCGGTCCACTGGATGTCTTCTGGTCCATAAAAATCCACAAAAAGTTTCGCTGTGTTTGGACTCCGTTTGGTATTGATTTCCTGCGATGTAAAAAACATGCAAAAACAGCAACTGGGACTTGGCACTATGTCAATAGGTTAGTACCAAAAAATAATATAAAATCACTATAACATGATTATAAAACATCCAAGAATGATAATATAACAACATGGAACAGTAAAAAAATATAGATACGTTGGAGACGTATCAGCATGCCCAAGCTTAATTATTGCTCGTCCTTGAGTAGGTAAAATATAAAAACAGATTTTTTGATGTGGAATGCTGCCTAACATGTCATCCCATATTCTTTTCTTTGTAGCATGGACATTTGGACTTATATATGGTTGATACGTCTCCAATGTATCTATAATTTTTTATTGTTCCATGCTGTTTTATTATCAATCTTGGATGTTTTATAATAATTTTATATCATTTTTTGGTACTAACCTATTAACATAGTGCCAAGTGCCAGCTGCTGTTTTTTCCATGTTTTTTACGTTGCAGGAAATCAATATCAAACGGAGTCCAAATGCCACGAAACTCCACGATGATTTTTATGGGCCAGAAGAAAGACAATGGGCCCTGGTTGCACCTGGGGGGTGCCCCGAGGGGGGCACAACCCACCAGGGCATGCCAGGAGGCCCAGGCGTGCCCTGGTGGGTTGTGCCCACCTCAGGTGCCCCTCAGACCGCCTCTTTGCTCTATAAATACCACAATATTCCAGAAACCCTAGAACAGGTGTTGAAATATTCATCCAGCCGCTGCAAAGTCCAGAACCACCAGATCTAATCTAGACACCATCACGGAGGGCTTCACCACTTCCATTGGTGCCTCTCCAATGTTGCGTGACTAGTTCTTTCTAGACCTTCGGGTCCATAGTTAGTAGCTAGATGGCTTCCTCTCTCTCTGTCGCTGGATTCTCAATACAATGGTCTCTTGGAGATCCATATGATGTAACTCTTTTGCGGTGTGTTTGTTGGGATCTGATGAACTTTGAGTTTATGATCAGTCATATCTTTTTATATCCATGAAAGTTATTTGAGTTTCTTTGATCTCTTATATGCATGATCTCTTATAGCCTCGTATTTCTTCTCCGGTATTTGGGTTTTGTTTGGCCAACTTGATCTATTTGTCTTGCAATGGGAAGAGGTGCCTGGTAGTGGGTTCGATCTTACGTTGCTCGATCCCAATGACAGAAGGGGAAACGACACGTCCGTATCATTGCTACTAAGGATAAAAAGACGATATCTATATCTACCGCCATATAGATAAACGGATCTTGTCTACATCATGTCATTGTTCTTATTGCATTACTCCGTTTTCCATGAAGTTAATACACCAGATGCGTGCTGGATAGCGGTTGATGTGTGGAGTAATAGTAGTAGATGCCGGCAGGAGTCGGTCTACTAATCTTGGACGTGATGCCTATGTAATGATCATTGCCTAGATATCGTCATGAGTATTTGAAGTTCTATCAATTGCCCAACAGTAATTTGTTTACCCACCGTTTGCTATTTCTCTCGGGAGAAGCCACTAGTGAAATCTACGGCCCCCGGGTCTTTCTTCTCATATATTTGCCTTGCGATCTACTTTTCCTTTGAATTTTTATTCAGATCTATTAAACCAAAAATACAAAAATACCTTGATGCACTTTATTTATTTGCGATCTATTATTTCAATCTATTACACTTTATCTCACGTCCGCTTGCCAATTTCTGGCGCCGTTACCCGAAAGGGATTGACAACCCCTTTCACACGTCGGGTTGCGAGGTGTTGTTATTTGTGTGCAAGCGTTGTTTACGTTGTGTTGCTTGGTTCTCCTACTGGTTCGATACCTTGGTTTCATAACTGAGGGAAATACTCTACCATCGCTGTGCTACATAATCCCTCCCTCTCCGGGGAAATACCGACGTAGTTCTAGCTACCATCAAGGACAATTTTTGGCGCCATTGCTGGGGAGGATCTTCAACATAACCAGGTTCCTAATCACAAATCTCATCTCCTTGCAATTTACATTATTTTCCATTTGCCTCTCATTTTCCTCTCCCCCACTTCACCAAAATTTTCCGTTTTATTCGCCTCTCTTTTTCCCGTTCGCCGTTTTCTTGCCAGATTTATTTTTGAGTGCAATCTTGTTGTGTGGTCATCATGACTCAAGAGAACAACAAGTTATGTGATTTCTCAAATACCAACAACAATGATTTTATTGGCACTCCGCTTGCTCCTCCCGCCACTAGTGCGGAGACTTGTGATATTGATACCGCTTTGCTGAATCTTCTTACGAAAGACCAATTTTCCGGTACTCCTAATGAGGATGCCGCATCCCATCTTAATACCTTCGTGGAATTATGCGATATGCAAAATAAAAAAGATGTGGACAATGATGTGGTCAAGATGAAATTATTTCCGTTCTATTTGCGTGATTCTGCAAAAATTTGGTTCTCTTCTTTGCCTCGTAATAGTATCGATTCTTGGAACAAGTGCAAAGATGCTTTTATCACTAAGTATTTTCCTCCCACAAAAATTATTTCCCTTAGAACCCAGATCATGAATTTCAAGAAACTTAAACATGAGCATGTTGCACAATCTTGGGAAAGGATGAAAATGATGCTAAGGAATTGCCCAACTCATGGGTTAAATCTTTGGATGATCATACAAAATTTTTATGCGGGATTGAATTTTGTGTCTCGTAATCTTTTAGATTCCGCCACGGGTGGTACCTTTATGGAAATTACTTTGGGTGAAGCCGCCAAATTGCTTGATAATATCATGGCAAATTATTCACAATGCCATACCGAAAGAGCTCCTACTAGTAAAAAGTTAATTTGGTCGAAGAAATTTCTTCTTAGAGTGATAAAGTTGATGCTCTTATGAAATTGGTTGCTAGTAAAAGTGCTCCCATTGATTTTAATGATATGCCTTTGTCTACTTTGATTGTGAAAAATAGTGACGCCATTGATGTGAATTTTATTTCTCGCAATAATTTCAACAAGAATGCTTATAGAGGTAATTTTAATCCTAGGACTTTTCCTAGTAATTCCTCTAATAATTATGGTAATTCTTATGGAAATCAAGCTTACAATAATAATAGGAACCCCTCTGATCTTGATAATATTATGAAAGAATTTATCAACACGCTATCGGATTTCGGGTTCCGGCAGACCCTTGAGGTTTGAACACTGGGGTGCGCGCGGAGATCTCGCCTTCTACCTACCTGCACCCCTCCGCCTCGCAAAGATCTAAGCTATGGAAAGAACAGCACAAGAGACACAAGGTTTATACTGGTTCGGGCCACCGATGTGGTGTAATACCCTACTCCAGTGTGGTGTGGTGGATTGCCTCTTGGGCTGATGATGATGAGCAATACAAGGAAGAACAACCTCGCGAGGGTCTGTTCTTAGCTGGGGCGATGAACTACTAGGAGGAGTTCAGTCGCCCTTCTCTCTCTCTCTCTCTGATTGTCTGTCTGTTTGTTCGTCCTATCTGATCTCTAGATGCCGGTTGATTCCAATTCCGCCTCTACCCTGGGGGTGGCTAGTCCTATTTATAGGCAAAGGCCCTGGGCCTCTTCCCAAATATTGAGCGGGAAGGGCGCCAACAATTGGCCATTTTGAAGGGGAACATCTGGTACACTTATCCTGACTAAAGTTGGTCCTCGCCTGCCAAAGGCTTTGGTGGTGACGCTGGCTTGGGCTCCACAATGACTTCCTCCCTGCCGTTGGACTGGTCTTGGTCTCGTTGCACCGAAACGAGTGCCTTTGCTTGATGCTCTCGCCTGCGCTTGCTCCCTTTGCATCAAAGAGGAAAGGAGACACTGCGCGGGCTGGCACCCTTGGTCGTCATGGCTTGCGTCACGGGCACCTCGTGAGGTACCCCGCCTTGATCTCTCCGCCTCCTCGCGAGTCAGCCTGATGAGGCCGTGCCTGAGGAAGCTCCGTGTCGTCCGCCCCGCGAGGCTTGGCCCCTCGCGAGGGTCTTGGGTCTGTGTTGATGAAGATGGGCCGTGTTGGTCCCCCCTTTGAGCCACGCCGCAGGCCGCAGGCAGGCAAGTCTGGGGACCCCCGTTCCCAGAACGCCGACAGTAGCCCCCGGGCCCAAGGCGCGCCCGGACTTGGCCGTGCAGGGAGGCGAAAGGGCAAGGGCAAAGCACCACGGGCCCTAACAGCCTGCGGCCTTGGGCGCCGCATGGCGGTTGATTGGACGTGGGCGCCTCAGCAACCGCATGAGTTGATAAAGGAGCGGCATCTGCCTAGGCTTTGCTTTTTTGCTTCCTCCGGTTGCTGCTCAGATCCCCTTTCTTGCGCCTCTCCTTCCTTCTTCCAAAATTTCCAGATCTACTCCGTCCGCGCGACCTAGGAAGCCATGGCGCCTCGTCAGTCCCCGGCCGGAGCTTGGTACTCGTCTGCCCTGGAGTTGCCGAATGTGTCGGAGTCGAGCCTTGCCCGGTTGCGCCGGATGGCGGCGGCGCAGGGCATCGACGGGGCGAAGGTGTTCAAGGCCGGCTCCGCCACCCCTGAGGGCCAAGGGAGCACCTTTTATCCGCTCTTTGTAAGCTCCATTGCTGCTGGCCTGGTGCCTCCCTTCTCTGAGTTCTTCTTCTCTGTCCTCCGCCATTATAAGCTACAGGCTTTGCATCTCCACCCCAACTCCGTCCTTCTCCTGGCAATCTTCGCCTATTACTTCGAGGCTCACGTAGGGGTGCAGCCCTCTGTGGCCTTGCTGCACCACTACTTCTACCTCCGGACCTCCCGCGGTTCTGCTTCCGCATGCGCGAGCTTCATCGCGTATGGTGGCGCCATTGCCATTTCGAAACCCGGGAAAAGGATTGAGGGCTTCAAATTTGGCCGGAGGCTGCCTGAGCTTACTGGCGACGACCCGTAAGCACTTGATTCTTGTCTTTATTTCTTGTTCTGCTGCTGAGGCTTGACGTCCTCGTTTCTCGGATAGGCTGGCGCCCGCAGCAAAGAAGCCGAAGGGAGCTCCTCAGGTTCCATCTGTGGCAGTGCCTCTGCCCGCGAAGGAAGGTGACCGCGACGCACGAGCCTCTCCTGCCCGGTCGTCCTCGCGAGGACTGGCTGAGCTGGCTGGGGCGAGCTCAGCCCCCCTGGCCCAAGTGACTCCCGAGGTGCCTTTGCCTGCTGCCACCACCTCAGCCGTTGGGGCGCAGCAGGCTCCGCTTCAAGATGCTGTGGTCGTGCCGCCGCCTTTTCCTCCTACTCCATCGACTGCTGTCTCTCCGACTCCTCCTGCCGTTCTGGGTCGTGCTGCTGCTGAGCTGGACCGACTGCGGCAGGATCTTCTTGGTGCCGACCCTCGCTTAGTGGCCGGGCGCTTGGAGCTGGCTTCAGGATGGATTCGCTCCGACGCTTCGATTCGGGCGGCGCTGGTCCAGGCCTCGACTGCTTGCGATGAGGAGAGGCAGGCCGTCCTTGAGACGAAGGCTGCTCGTGACGCAGCCCTGGGGGAGGTGGTTGACGTCCGTGGTCGCTGCAAGGCGCTGGAGAATGAGCTGCAAGGTCTGCAGGACCAGCTTGCGAAAGAGGTCCGCCTTCGCCAAGAGCAGGAAGAAGGCGTGAAGGCTCGCGAGGCGGCCGTCGAGGGCCGGGAGGCCAAGCTCAGGAAGCGCCGTGACCGCCTAGGCGCGCTGGAGCAGGAGTTGGGGGCGTGGAAGGTCGAGCTGGACGACAAGGCCTGGGTTCTTGCCGAGGACCGCATGGCCTTCGCGGACATGGAGGCAAAGGCTCGCTCCTCGCTGAAGACGCTTTGCGACAGCGGCCTGGAGGGCCCGCTGGCTGGCGCCGAGGATGGCCCCGCCAAGATGCTTCCCTTCCTGGTTCGTGCTCTTGAAGATGTCGCCCTTGGCCTTGGCCCCACGATCGAGGCCGAGGCGCGTGTCCTGTCTTCTGCAGCGCTGACACGGGTCTTCACCCACATCTACCTTCGCCACCCCAGCGTCGACCTCGACAGCCTACTGGAGCCAGTAAGCGGCGAGCGTGCCGCTGCCGCTGCCGAGGCCGTGAAGGGTCGCGCGGAGGCTCTGCTGGGGAAGTTCCGGGCCTTCAGCACCAAGCCGAAGCGAGGCGCTGCCGACCCGCTGCTCCATGAGGCGAACCCACTCCGCGCTGATCCACCGCCGACAAGTGACTCCGTTGTGGCTCCTGTCCTGCCTTTAATTCCTGCAGATGTATCATGCCTCGGGGAGGCGTTTAAACTTGCGTTTGGCATTGAGATAACAGTGTGGACTGTAATATTTGCTTTTGAATTCCTTGAAATTTACAATTTTCCTTCTTACTTGCTTATGTTCTACACCGGCAGAGCCCGGCCCCACGCGTACCTCACCCAGTGTTAGCCCCGACCGGAAATCAGGACGGGGCCAAGGAGTGAGGGGCTACATGACAAGTTAAGCTCCTGAGTCGCGATGCTCAGGAGTCCCCCTTGGCGCACGAACAACAAGTAGGGAGGTGAGATGTGGGTGGATCTATCGTTCTACGTCTGCAGGGTCCGGCCCCGCGCATACCTCACCCAGCGTTAGCCTTTCGGAACTAAGGAGTGAGGGGCTACGTGACCAGTTAGGCTCCCGAGTCGCGATGCTCAGGAGTCCCCCTTGACGCTCAAACGGCCTTCGTACCTTGGCTACGCTCGGGGAGAGACGCGCGACGAACCAGGCCCGGGGGGGCCTGGCTGGGTGGCGTGCGTCTGGGCGTGACCCAGGCGCAGACCCCGTGCCCAGCACCCTCGCGCGGCACTCCCGAGGGGAGGCGTTACGATGAGGCTGGACACTGAGCTCTGGGCTCCCTGAGGTTGATGCGGCCCGGGGGCCACCCTCAGTTGTTTATCACCAGCGCGGAGCATAGCGCTTCCGTATGTGTACGGGCATAGCCGCTCCTCGGCAGTGTCGTCAGCCAGCGCGGAGCATGGTGCTTCCACTAGTACGTGGGAGGGGGCTCCCCTCCGGGAGGAGCCCCCGGGGCGTGTACAGCCCTGCCCTGACACGTGGCTGGCACGGTAGGGCCTGGTGAGGTGTATCTGGGCACCCATGAGCCAGCGCGGGACTCACGGGGCCCTACCTCTAGGCGGGTTGCGCCTAGCACTAGGCCTTATCTTGTGATGTGTTCCTACAAATTTGGTTAGATGCCTGCACTCTACGTCCTCGGGTCCCGGCCCTCGAGCTGGTCTCAGCCGTCGCTGGTATGCCAGGTCGTGATGCCATGGACAAGGCCAGAGGGTGAGGGATGGAGAGCCAGTAAGAGCCCTGAGTCGCGATGCTCAGGTACCCCCCTTTAACGTGCAACTGGTCGGCATGGATAAGAAGAGGTGCCGTGGACCGGCGACGAATAATCAAGCATGGTGGGTCGAACGCATAGCCATAAATAAACGCAAAAGGGATACATGCCGATGGGTCTGGCCCGAGCGGCTTGGGGATGATGCAACCCGAGGGGCGCCCCCAACAACATGAAAATAAAAGGGATACATGCCGCAGGAACGGACCCACGCGGCCTGGGAATAATGCAGCCCTGGGGGGCGCTCCCAGCTGGAAATGAAACTTGAAAGATGTCACCTGATGATGTTGAGGACGAAGGAGTGTTGGTGTAGCAGACTCGGTGGGCTGCGGAAGCCGATCCTCACGAGCCCGCAGGCCCAGGAGCCTCGGGAGGCTCCGGAGACGCTGGTGGCTCCTCACGGACCATCTCCATCTCCACCAAGGCTGCGGAACGCCTGGCCTCTTGAGCCTCCATGATGCCCTTCATGAGGCGCTGGTACGTGGCAGCCGCGTTCGGCAAGCCGTAAGGCATGCGAACGTAGCTGTGGGGTGGACCTTCGCAGCGCCCCACTCGCGAGGCCAAAGGAGCTCCAGAGAGGCGACTAGATTGAGCCCTGGTACGTCGATGCAGACGCGCAGCCCACCATCCTCGCCTGGATGGGGAGCCACAGCTGGTAGGCGGCGGCCACCTCTCATGACTCTTGACTCCTGTAGCTCCTGAATGGCCTTGCTGACGAACTCCTGAGGGTCTGGCCCTCCTTGCATTACTCCTTCTTGAGGGAAACGTGCTTCGAAACGCGCCTCCATGTGGTGCCCAAGCGCCTCCCTCATGACCTTAGCCAGGTCGGTGGCCCTCCAGGGGAGAGCCCCCGAGCCCTGCCTGAGGAGGGCACCGGGCACGCTTTCCTATGCGATGGAAGGAGGTTCCCCCTGGGCAGGCGTGGGCCCTGAGGGGCCTGCTCCTGAGGGGCCGGACCTGAGGATGTCTTCTTCTTCTTCGGGGTGGTCTCGGGAAGCCTCCTGCTTCCGCGATCCGGGTCTTCCAGCGATGCGGCCTGAAAGGCTCGTTCTAGGGAACACACCACGTCCTTCTCTTCACAGGGCACCGTGATGACTCCGCCACTCCCTGGCATCTTGAGGATGTTGTAGCCGTGGTGAGTTATGGCCATGAACTTGGCCAGCGCTGGGTACCCGAGGATGGCGTTGTACGGCAGGAGAATGTGAGCGACGTCGAAGTCGATGAGCTCGGTGCGGTAGTTGTCGCGCGCCTCGAAGGTGACAGGGAGGCGTACCTGCCCAATCGGGACCGTGGAGCCGTCGGTGACTCCGGAGAAAGGCTTTGTTGGCTGAAGCTGGTTGTAGGGCACTTGGAGATTGTTGAATGTTTCCACGGACAGGACGTTGAGCCCTGCCCCGCCATCGATGAGGGTCCTGGTGACCACCACATTGCTGATGATTGGGGAACAAAGCATTGGGAGGACTCCGGCTGTGGCCACACACTTGAGCTGATCCGCTGAGCTGAACGTGATGGCGCACGCTGACCACCTGAGAGGGCGCGTGGCTTCGAGCTTGGGGAGGACTGCATTCACTTCGCGGGCGAACTGCTTGAAGATGCGCTGAGAGGCTGGGGCTTGAGCCCCGCCCAGCATGCAGGCGATCGCGCGCGGCTCCTGGAAGCCCCCAGCCCCTTCGTCCTGATGGCGGTCCTCGTTTATCCTTAGCTGAGGCGGCAACGGAGGGAGGCCTGCGTTGCCTTGCGGACGATCCTCGCAAGGCTGGTCCCTCCAGTCTCCCTCGCGAGGCGGGTCTTGCCAACGATCCTCGCGAGGTCAGTCGCGCCACCCCTGGTGCGGGCAGCGGTCTTCCCAGCGTCCTGCGTTTCTTCCTCCTCCTCGACCGTAGCCCCGGTCACCGTGGTCGGGGCGACGGCCGATCCTTCCTTCTCGCACGGCTCGGAGCTCTTGACACACGTTAGTGTTGTGGGTGTGGAGGTCGTGGTACACGTAGTACCGACTGCCTATGGAGGATTCGGGCTGATCTCTGCCCCGCTTGGTGTCTGGTTCTGCTGCGAGCACGGCAGCCCCCTTGCGCTCCACATCCTTGGCCTTGGTCTTCTTCTCTTCTGGGTCTGCGGCAGGCAGCTCGAGGAGGGAGAGACGCCCTTCCTCAGCCCTGGCGCACTTCGTCGCCAAGTTGAACAACTCCAAAGAAGTGCACAGGTCTTCATGCATCGCCAGCTCCTCCTTCATCTTGACGTCGCGCACGCCGTCGGAGAAGGCTGAGATGATGGCCTCCTCGGACACCTTGGGAATCTTGAGGCGTGCGTTGTTGAAGTGCTGAATGTACTTTTGCAGGGTCTCTCCGGGTTGTTGCTTGATGCAGCGCATGTCGCTCACGGCGGGTGGCCGGTCGCGAGTACCTTGGAAGTTGGCGATGAAGCGGGTGCACATCTGGTCCCAGGAGGAGATCGTGCTTGGAGCCAGGTTCAGGAGCCAGGTGCGGGCCCCATCCTTGAGCGCCATGGGAAACCAGTTTGCCATGACCTTCTCATCTCCGTTGGGAGCTTCGATGCCCAGCTCATAGAGCTGGAGGAACTCCGCAGGGTTGGCTGTGCCGTCGTAGAAAGGAGGCAGGTCTGGCTTGAACTTGCCGGGCCACGCGACGCTGCGTAGCTCGGTGGTGAAGGCACGACATCCTGTTGTGGCCACGGGAGGCCTTGGGTGACGGAGAGCTTGGTCTTGCAGGTCCCCATGCGCTGCAGCTGGGAGCAGCGCGGGGTCTTGACGTGCGGGAGCAGGAACATGGTCGCGACGTGCTGGAGCAGGGAGCGCCTGGGCAACTTCTTGCGGGCAAGGGACTTCTTGGCAGCTCTTCTCCTGCCGTGCTAGCACCTGACGGAGCGGGTTTCGCCCAGGGGCCACGCGCCTTGGAGCCATGGCGCCTTCTTGAGGAGGAGGCGGCTGTGGCGCCCCCGGAGCTTCGTCGCCCGCGCGGGGCGGGGTGCGGTGCAGCGGAACGGACGGCGCAGGAGAGGCCCCCGCGGCGCGGACGAGCTCGGCGACGCGGTCGAGCCATTCTTCGTAGACGTCGTCGACGGGACGGTAGCGCAGGAGCTCGTTTGCTGCGATGAGCGCAGCTCGAGCCTCCATGGGTGCGCGGAGCGCGCGGGACGAAGAACCAGCTGGGGTGAGCGAGGGAGTAGCGGTGCGGCCGTCTTGCCGCACGGACGGATGCTGGGACGACGCTTGCTGCTCATTCCCCGCCGGGCCAGTGGCGGCGTTGACGGCGGGTGACGGGGAACGGCGAGGACGCCTGCCGACGGGAGCCGTCTGGGCGACGCGGGAGGCGAGAGCGGCTCGGTGCTCGGCGCGGGCCCGACGAGCGTTAGACATGGACACGATGGTCGGAGGAGAACGGGGAGGTGGAAGACGAATTCCGGCGCACCCCTACCTGGCGCACCAAATGTCAGATTTCGGGTTCCGGCAGACCCTTGAGGTTCGAACACTGGGGTGCGCGCGGAGATCTCGCCTTCTACCTACCTGCACCCCTCCGCCTCGCAAAGATCTAAGCTATGGAAAGAACAGCACAAGAGACACAAGGTTTATACTGGTTCCGGCCACCGATGTGGTGTAATACCCTACTCCAGTGTGGTGTGGTGGATTGCCTCTTGGGATGATGATGATGATCAATACAAGGAAGAACAACCTCGCGAGGGTCTGTTCTTAGCTGGGGCGATGAACTGCTAGGAGGAGTTCAGTCGCCCTTCTCTCTCTCTCTCTGATTGTCTGTCTGTTTGATCGTCCTATCTGATCTCTAGATGCCGGTCAATTCCAATTCCGCCTCTACCCTGGGGGTGGCTAGTCCTATTTATAGGCAAAGGCCTTGGGCCTCTTCCCAAATATTGAGCGGGAAGGGCGCCAACAATTGGCCATTTTGAAGGGGAACATCTGGTACACTTATCCTGACTAAAGTTGGTCCTCGCCTGCCAAAGGCTCTGGTGGTGATGCTGGCTTGGGCTCCACAATGACTTCCTCCCTGCCATTGGACTGGTCTTGGTCTCGTTGCACCGAAACGGGTGCCTTTGCTTAATGCTCTTGCCTGCGCTTGCTCCCTTTGCACCAAAGAGGAAAGGAGGACACTGCGTGGGCTGGCGCCCGCCTGGCGCCCTTGGTCGTCATGGCTTGCGTCACGGGCACCTCGTGAGGTACCCCGCCTTGATCTCTCTGCCTCCTCGCGAGCCAGCCTGATGAGGCCGTGCCTGAGGAAGCTCCATGTCGTCCGCCCCACAAGGCTTGGCCCCTCGTGAGGGTCTTGGGTCTGTGTTGATGAAGATGGGCCGTGCTGGGCCCCCCCTTTGAGCCACGCCGCAGGCCGCAGGCAGGCAAGTCTGGGGACCCCCGTTCCCAGAACGCCGAGACACGCAAAAAGTTTTCAACACTTTGATGGAAGAAAAGTTGAATAAAGTTGATGATTTGTCTAGAAGTGTTGATAGAATCGCTCATGATGTGGAAAATCTCAAGATGAAATTTTTTGTGCCTAAAGTATGTGAATCAATTAAAGCTCTTTATGTTTCTATGGATGAAAGTAAGAAAAGATAACTTTTAGAGAAAGCTTTTCCTAGTGATTATTCTTGCAAAGATGATGAAGATCTTAAAATGATTGGTGTTTCTTCTATTGATTCCTTGTTTAGGAAATTTAATAATGATGAAAAAGGGACTGGAGAGGAGTCAACTTTAGATAGAAGGCATCCCAATATTTCGGAGGGTGAAAATCTTGTTGAGAAAATTGATGAAAGTGGGTTTGGAGAGGTCAATACTTTAACTACTAATGTTCCCACTCTTTTGGATTACAAAGACTTTAATTATGATAGTTGCTCTTTGATTGATTGTATTTCTTTACTGCAATCCATGATAAATTCACCCCATGCTTATGAACAAAATAAAGCTTTTACTAAACATATTGTCGATGTTATGATGCAAGCTCTTGAAGAAAATTTGGAATTAAAAGTTTCAATTCCTAGAAAATTGCATGATGAATGGGAACCTACCATCAAAGTCAAGATTCAAAATTATGAGCGTTTTGCTTTGTGTGACTTGGATGCTAGTGTTTCTACAATTCCGAAATCTTTAAGTGATGTGCTTGGTCTTACTAATCTTGAAGAATGTTCTTTGAATTTGCACTTGGCAGTTCTACTATTAAAAAGCCTATGGGAAGAATTAATGATGTTCTTATTCTTGCAAATATGAATTATGTGCCCATAGATTTTATTGTTCTTGATATTGATTGCAATCCGTCTTGTCTAATTATTCTTGGTAGACCGCTTTTACGCACTATCGGTGCCGTGATTGATATAAAAGAAGGCAATATTAAGTTCCAATTTCCTTTGAGAAAGGGTATGGAACACTTTCCTAGAACTAGAATTAAGCCACCTTATGAATCAATCATGAGGGCATCTTATGGATCTCGAACCAAGGATGACAAAACTTAGATCCTTGCTTTATGCCTAGCTAAGGGCGTAAAACTATATCGCTTGTTGGGAGGCAACCCAATGAATAAAATTTATTTTTGCTTTTTGCTTTCTGTTCTTGTGTGTTTACACAATTATGCTACTATTATGATTGTGTTTTTATGTTTTAATTAGTGTTTGTCCAAGTAGAACCGATAGGATCTTCTTGGGTGATAGTTGTTTGATCTTGCTGAAAAAGACAGAAACTTTATGCTCACGATTTTTTTCATAAATCACAGAAAAGAGATTTTTCCATGATTATTTTTGCATAATATTAATATACAAATTTAACTGGTCGTCCTATTTTGGTAGAATTTTTGGAGTTCCATAAGCATTCGTTTAAATCAGATTTCTACAGACTGTTCTGTTTTGATAGATTCTGTTTTCTTTGTGTTGTGTGCTTATTTCGATGGCTCTATGGTTTTCTTTGATGAGTTTTTGCCATAGAAAAGTTGGAATACAGTAGATATAATACAAAAAAAATAAGAATTGGTTTGATACAGCACTTATAGTAGTGGTTTATTTTCTTACACTAACGAATCTCACGAAGGTTTTGTTGAGTTTTGTGTGATTGAAGTTTTCAAGTTTTGGGTTATCTTATGATGGATGTAAGAGCCTAAGCTTGGGGATGCCCCGGAATCCCAAGATATTATTCCAAGAATGAGCAACCAACTAAGATTGGGGATGCCCCCCGAGTGGCATCCCCGCTTTCTTCCAACAACTATCGATTTTTACTCGAGGCTATATTTTTATTCGTTACATGATATGTGTTTTGCTTGGAGCGTCTTGTATGATATGTGTCTTTTCTTGTTTTCTTGTTTTATTTTGTGTTTTAAGTCATCAATCCTTGCTGGACACACCTATTTTAGAGAGTTAAAATTATATCATGACTTGTTAGAATTGCTCTTTATGCTTCACTTAAATCTTTTATGAGCTAGGACTTGCTCTAGTGCTTCACTTATATCTTTTTGAGCATGGTGTGCTTTGTTATTTTTGAAGAAATGCTCTCTTCCTTCACTTAGATTTATTTGAGAGTTAGTAAAATCTTGAGAAATTCTCTCTTGCTTCACTTAAATAATTTTGAGAGAAAGAAAATTTGTTATGCTCATGATCTTCACTTATATTTGTTTGAGCTTATGAAAAGCAACACATGAAAATTAGTCCCAAAGTGATAGATATCCAAGAAGGATAAAATAAATAAAAATGTCATGAAGATCATTGGACAAAATAAACTTGATTCTTAGTAATAGTTTTGAGATATGATGATGTGATATGTGAGTTATGTTGATGAGCAATTGAGCTCTAGTAAGAATATTAGTGTTAAGGTTTGTGATTCCCTATGCATGCACAAAAGTCAATAATCATGCAATGAAAATTATATCCTACTTGTGGTGCATTATTCGGTGTTAATTATGCTTAATGCCTGCTTATGAGATTATTTGTTTCTTGGTTGGTTGCTTTCCAATCTTTTGCTAGCCTTCATTTTACACTAAGTATGACCTCTACTTGTGCATCCAAAATCCTTTAAACCAGTTTTGCCACATGAGTCCACTATATCTACCTATATACGGTATTCTTTTGCCGTTCTAAGAAAATTTGCATGTGCCATCTCTAACTTTCAAAAATAAACCTCTCTTTTGTGTGTTTGTTTCACTCGCGAAACGGTTACAGGTGGCTAATATTTTCCATGCTAGATGTGTTATTCTCAAGATGAGTGTTTATTCACTTGTCATTGCCCGAGAGTAAGGCAAAGGTCTTAGGGATGCCCAGTCTCGAGATGCAAAAATAAATTTACTTTACGTTATCAAATAATAAATTCCTTGGAAAGTGTTGGTATGGAGGGCACCCGTGGATACGGTTAGCCATGGAAAGTGAAAGAATGGTGGAAAAAGGAACAAACTTCATTTTCCGTTTGGGAACCGCCTATGGCATATCTAGCCTGTTAAGTGTTCGAAACTTTAAGTCGTTTTCGTTGGTGGGATGGATACACCTCCCAAAATGTTAATATCTCTATTTTTTTTTGCTTTGAGCTCTGGCACCTCTACAAATCCCTACTTCCCTCTGCGAAGGGCCTTTCTTTTACTTTATGCAATTTTTATTTTGAAATTTGAGTCTCCATCTTCTCTCATAAAAAGCACCAACTAGGAGGCAATATGATCATGCTCAAGTATTGGGTGTAGTTAATATTTGAGTGTGTTTCATGAATGGATCAATGTTTGAGCATGATGGGCTAGGGATAACTTATTTTAGCGTTGATATTTTGGAAGACATGGTTGCTTGTTGATATGCTTGAGTATCTACATTATTATGTCAAAACTAGACTATTGCTTTGAATCACATAAAATTCCAAATGTCCATGCTATAAAGAAAAGAATATGTTATGACTTGATGAACAACACTCCACATCAAAAATTCTGTTTTTACCACTTGCCTACTCGACACGAGTAGGAGTTAAGCTTGGGGACGCTGATACGTCTCCAACATATCTATAGTTTTTTATTGTTCCATGCTGTTTTATTATCAATCTTGGACGTTTTATAATCATTTTATAGTCATTTCATATCATTTTTTGGTACTAGTCTATTGACATAGTGCCAAGTGCCAGTTGCTGTTTTTCTCATGTTTTTTACATCGCAAGAAATCAATATCAAATGGAGTCCAAATGCCACGAAACTCTGCGATGATTTTTTATGGGCCAAAAGAAAGGAAACAGGCCCTAGTTGCACCTGGGGGTGCCCCGAGGGGGGCACAACCCACCAGGGCGTGCCAGGAGGCCCAGGCGCGCCCTGGTGGGTTGTGCCCACCTCGGGTGCCCCCCGGACCGCTTCTTTTCTCTATAAATACCACAATATTCTAGAAACCCTAGAAGAGGCGTCGAAATATTCATCTAGCCGCCGCAGAGTCCAGAACCACCAGATCCAATCTAGACACCATCACAGAGGGGTTCACCACTTCCATTGGTGCCTCTCCAATGATGCGTGAGTAGTTCTTTGTGGAACTTTGGGCCCATAGTTAGTAGCTAGATGGCTTCCTCTCTCTCTCTCGCTGGATTCATAATACACTGGTCTCTTGGAGATCCATATGATGTAACTCTTTTGCGTTGTGTTTTTTGGGATCTGATGAACTTTGAGTTTATGATCAGTCATATCTTTTTATATCCATGAAACTTATTTGTGTTTCTTTGATCTCTTATATGCATGATCTCTTATAGCCTCCTATTTCTTCTCCGATATTTGGGTTTTGTTTGGCCAACTTGATCTATTTGTCTTGCAATGTGAAGAGGTGCCCGGTAGTTGGTTCGATCTTACGGTGCTCGATCCCAGTGACAGAAGGGGAAACGACACGTACGTTTCGTTGCTGCTAAGGATAAGAAGATGAGATCAATATCTACCGCCATATAGATAAACGGATCTTGTCTACATCATGTCATCATTCTTATTGCATTACTTCCTTTTTCCATGAACTTAATACACTAGATGCATGCTGGATAGCGGTCGATATGTGGAGTAATAGTAGTAGATGCAGGCAGGAGTCGGTGTACTAATCTTGGACGTGATGCCTACGTAATGACCATTGCCTGGATATCGTCATGAGTATTTGAAGCTCTATCAATTGCCCAACAGTAATTTTTTTACCCACCGTTTGCTATTTTTCTTGAGAGAAGCCACTAGTGAAATCTACGCCCCCCGGGTATTTCTTCTCATATATTTGCCTTGCGATCTACTTTTCCTTTGCATTTTTATTCAGATCTATTAAACCAAAAATACAAAAAATATCTTGCTGCACTTTATTTATTTGCGATTTATCTCACGTCCGCTTTTCAATTTCTGGCGCCGTTACCCGAAAGGGATTGACGACCCCTTTAACACGTCGGGTTGTGAGGTGTTGTTATTTCTGTGCAGGCGCTGTTTACGTTGTGTTGCTTGGTTCTCCTATTTGTTCGATACCTTGGTTTCATAATCGAGGGAAATACTCTACCGTTGTTGTGCTACATCATCCCTCCCTCTCCGGGGAAATACCTACGTAGTTCTAGCTACCATCAATGGTTCAAAGCAATAGTCTAGTTTTGACATGAGACTTAAATACTCAAGCATATAAACAAGCAGCCATGTCTTTCAAAATATCAACGCTAAAATAAGTTATCCCTGGCCCATCATGCTCAATCATTGATCCATTCATGAAACACATTCGCATATTAGCTACACGCAATGCTCAAGTACGATCATAGTGCCCCCTAGTTGGCGCTTTATAACAGAAGATGGAGACTCAAATCAAAAATAAAAATTGCATAAAGTAAAAGAAAGGCCCTTCGCGGAGGGAAGTAGGGACTTGTTGAGGTGCCTGATCTCAAATAGAAAAACATAGAGATAAAAACATTTTGGGAGGCATGCTTTTCCTGTCAACGAGAACGATCGAGAAGTTCCCAATACTTTCCATGCTAGATATATCATAGGTTGTTCCCAAACAGAAATTAAAGTTTATTTCTTTTTTAACCATACTTTCACTTTCCATGGCTAGCCGTATCCACGGGTGCCTTCCATACCAACACTTTCCAAGGAATTTATTATTTGACAACATAAAGTAAATTCATTTTTCATTTCGGGACTGGGCATCCCTAATACCTTTGCCTTACTCTCGTGCAATGACAAGTGAATAAACACTCATCATGAGAATAACATGTCTAGCCTGGAAATATATTATCCACCCCCTACTGGTTCATGAGCGGTACGAGCACACAAAAGAGAAGTTTATTTTGAAAGTTAGAGATGGCACATACAAATTTTCTTAGAACGGCAAAAGAATACCACATATAGGTAGGTATGGTTGACTCATGTGGCAAAAATGGTTTAAAGGATTTTGGATGCACAAGTAGTGATCACACTTAGTGCAAAATGAAGGCTAGCAAAAGATTGACAAGCGACCAAACAAGAAACGAATAATCTCATAAGCGAGCATTGAGCATAATTAACACCGAATAATGCAGCACAAGTAGGATGTAATTTCATTGCATAACTATTGACTTTCGTGCTTGCATAGGGAATCATAAAACTTAACACCAATATTCTAAGCATAATTACTCATCAACATGACTCACATATCACATCATCGTATCTCAAACCTATTATAAAGAATCAAGTTTATTTTGTCCAATGATCTTCGTGAAAGTTTTTATTATATCCTTTTTGTATAGCTATCACTTTGGGACTAATTTTCATGTGTTGCTTTTGATAAGCTCAAACAAATATAAGTAAAGATCATGAGCATAATATTTCTTTCTCTCAAAATAATTTAAGTGAAGCAAGAGAGAATTTCTTAAAAAAATTACTAACTCTCAAATAAATCTAAGTGAAGCAAGAGAGCATTTATTCAAAAATACTAAAGCACATTATGCTCAAAAAGATATAAGTGAAGCACTTGAGCAATTCCATAGCTCATAAAGATTTAAGTGAAGCATAGAGAGCAATTCTAACAAGTCATGGCATAATTTTGGCTCTCTCAAATAGGTGTGTCTAGAAAGGATTCAAGACATAAAACAAAAAGCAAAACAAGAAAAGACTCATATCATACAAGACCCTCCAAGCAAAACTCATAGTATGTGACGAGTAAAAATATAGCTTTGAGTAAAATACCAATGGTCATTAGAAGCAAGAGGGGATGCCACTCGGGGCATCCCCAAGCTTAGTTGCTTGCTTCTCTTTGGATAATAGCTTGGGGATGCCCATTCTCTTTGGATAATAGCTTGGGATGCGATGGGCATCCCCAAGCTTAGTCTCTTCTTACTCCTTATTCCTTCATCCATTGTAACCTCACCCAAAACTTTAAAACTTCAATCACACAAAACTCAATAAAACCTTCGTGAGATCCGTTAGTATAAGAAAGCAAATCACTACTATAAGTACTGTTGCAACCCATTCATATTTTATTCTTGCATTGTATCTACTGTATTCCAACTTTTCTATGGCAAAAACTCTTCAAAGAAAACCATAGAATCATTAAAACAAGCACACAATGCAAAGAAAACAGAATCTGTCAAAAACAGAATAGTGTGTAGCAATCTGCATATTTCGAATACTTCTCTAAATCTAAAATTTCCGAAAAATTAGGACAACATGAGCAATTTGTATATCAATCTACTGTAAAAAATGCATAAGTTTTCGTCGCTTCTGTGATTTTCAAAAATTGTAACTCTGGAAGCAAAAGTTTCTGTTTTTCAGCAAGATCAAACAACTATCACCCAAGAAGATCCTAAAGGCTTTTCTTGGTACAAACAGTAATTAAAACACAAAAAACACAATCATAACAGTATCATAATTGTGAAAACACTCAAGAATAGAAAGCAAAAGACAAAAAAATAAATTTTATTCATTGGGTTGCCTCCCAAAAATCGCTATTGTTTTATGCCCATAGCTAGGCATAAAGCAAGGATCTAAGTATTGTCATCCGTAGTTTTGGCAACTTTTGTAAGGGCTTTCTCAAACCCCGGAGGCTCTTTATGCTTCCCTAAATTCTCAAGAAAAGAAGCCATCTTTAGATCTAAAATATCCAATCGCTTTTTGCAGAGAGTAAGCAAGGTATTCATGCGATTGATACTACCATTTAGATGTTTGAGGGGTTCGTTATATTTTTGCAATTCAATCATATGTTTATGCAAATCACCAAGTTTGTCCAACATTTGAACTCCCTCGGGGGTGAAAGAAAACCCCTTCTTTTGAGGTGGAACCCCCAGAATTCCTTCTAAAATTTCATAGGCAACATTAGCATCAAGCTCAATAAAATTCCCTTTAGCGGCAAAATCTAAGAGTTGTCTATGATGCAAAGCCAATCCTATGTAAAAAATTATGAAGCCTATAAATTGCAAACACGATAGAATTCCATAAGCCTATACCAAGCATCTTTCAAATTTTCTCCTTGTCATTGCTTGAAGTATAAAACTTCAAAATCTAGTGACAAAGGAGGAGTAGAACTGCTAGCCATTATGACTAGAACGCAAGAACACAGATAGATCCAGCAAGAAAGCGGCAAAAGAAAAAATGGCGAATAAAACAAAATTTTTTTGTGAAGTGGGGGAGAGGAAAATAAGAGGTAAATGGCAAATAATGTAAATTGCAAGGAGATGAGATTTGTGATTAGGAACCTGGTAGATGTTGATGATGTCTCCATAGCAACGGTGCCAAAAATTCCTTTTGATGTCTGCTAGACTACGTCGGTATTTCCCCAAAGAGGAAGGGATGATGTAGCACAACGACGGTAGGTATTTCCCTCAGTGATGAGACCAAGGTTATTGAACCAATAGGAGAACCAAGCAACACTATGTAAACAACACCTGCACACAAATAAGAAATACTCGCAACCCGACGTATTAAAGGGGTTGTCAATCCCTTTCGGGTAACAGTGCCAGAAATTGGCAAACGAACATGACAAAGTTGTAATAATTTGATATATATATCTCGCGGGAACACGAGATAAAATAAGTTCCAGCAAGGTATTTTTGTATTTATGGTTTAATAAATCTGAAAATAAACGCAAGTAAAATAGATCGCAAAGGCAAATATAATAAAGAGGAGTCCCGGGGCCCGTAGATTTCACTAGTGGCTTCTCTCGAGAAAATAGCAAACAGTGGGTAAACGAATTACTGTTGGGCAATTGATAGAACTTCAAATAATCATGACGATATCCAGGCAATGATAATTATTTAGGCATCACGTCCAAGATTAGTAGACCGACTCCTACTTGCATTTACTACTATTACGCCACACATCGACCGCTATCCAGCATGCATCTAGTGTATTAAGTTCATGGAGAAACGGAGTAATGCAATAAGAACGATGACATGATGTAGACAAGATCTATTTATGTAGAAATAGACCCCATCTTGTTATCCATAATAGCAACGATACATACATGTCGGTTCCCCTTCTGTCACTGGGATCAAGGACCGTAAAATCAAACCCATCGCAAAGCACCTCTTCCCATTTCCAGATAAATAGATCAAGTTGGCCAAACAAAACCCAAATATTGGAGAAGAAATACGAGGCTATAAGCAATCATGCATATAAGAGATCAAAGAAGACTCAAATAACTTTCATGGATAAAAAGAGAGATCTGATCATAAACTCAAAGTTCATAGGATCCCAACAAACACACCGCAAAAAGAATTACATCATTTGGATCTCCAAGAGACCCACAACAAAAAAATACACTTCCGTGATGATACGTGTTTGTCACAGTAGGTCGCGTTTTTTGTCATTCATATACATCCATGACAAATTTATGACAGAATCAAGATAGTCATACCTGTGCTGTCGTAGAAGTGTTCCATGACATTACCAAAATTATCATCATGGAAGTGTCCACTTCCATGACAATAAATCGCGCATCACACAAGTGCTTTCGTCAAGGGTGCCCGACATGTGGCATCCACCATAATGGAACACTGTGAAGCTATCGGGTCGGGTTTTGGATCCGATAACCATTAACAGCCCCGACCAATGGGAAATTTCCACGTGTAAAATTCTTATTGGCCGGACGAAACATGTGTCAGCTCGTCAGTGGGTCAGATAGGCGCCTGTGATACGTCGACACGTGGCACGGCCCAACATAGGCCCATTCCTGTGAAAAGGCCGGCCTGTTTGACTTGGTCAAAAGGTGGCGGGCCTACCCATGGAAAGCCTGTTAATGGCATGTTCGCATATAGCCCATTTACAGCCCACTAACCCAAGGACCATTACATCCTATCCGAATTAGGCCCAGTAGCGTCATCTGGGCCATCCAATATGATCCCAGCCCGTTTTCACTTCTGGCCCATGTATGGCCCATGACGTCTTTCGGCCCATATGAGGCCCTATGTAACTCTTGGCCTATTAACGACCCGTGGTGAAACTGGCCCGTAATGAACAGTGTATCACTTTACACCCATTAACGGCCCGTGGTGAAACTGGCCCGTAATGAACAGTGTATCACTTTATACCCATTAACGGCCCGTTATTCCGTTGGCTCGTTTCCAGCCCATGTTATCTTTCGGCCTTCTCAGAGCCCATTTATTCTTGGGCTCATTTCCAACATTCGTTTACTTACGGCCCGTTACTGTCATTTTCTGCTTGTGGGCAAAATTCAGCCCGTGGTTACAGTCGGCCCGTTTGTGGTCCGTTAATACGTTGAGCCGTTTTCATAGCGTCATCAAATACGGCCTATTAATGATGGCCCGTTACGGTCGGCCCATGAACGGATGATTCCAACTCTAGCCCGTTTACGGCCATAATACGGCCTGTTATTGGCCCATGTTTGGCCAATCGATCATACAGCCCGTATAAGGCCCATTGATGATACGACCCATAGAAGGCCCATTGTTTCTACGGCCCGTAGAAGGCCTACCGTTTCTATGGCCCGTAGAAGGCCCACTATTTCTATGGCCCGTAGGAGGCCGAGTGTCACTATAGTAAATATTAGCCCATGGTTATTGTGGCCTAGTTTTAAAAAATAGGTTATTGCAGCCACTAGCTAACCGTAGAAAAAGAACTGCAATGACTACAAGCAAACAAATAAACAAGACAACAAGGAAATAAATAAGCAAGCAACTAACGCTAGGCTATCACGGCTATTACACATATTACATCCACTGGGCATCAAAGTTCGCCACCAGTGCAAATATAGGGAACAAAGCAGCATATCATATACACTGGCCGTTAAAATTGGCCACCAGTGCAAATAAACGCGGCAGCAAAACAAGAGCCTAACTGAAACAACTTCAGAAGAGCTCAAGAAACGTTATCCTGGGTATCCACCATGCTGGCAATAAGCTTAGCAAGGTGATTAGCTTTGTCCTGTTTGGCGCTAAAATCATCCAACGCTTGCTATTGCACCAGAAAGTATGCATCTGAATGCTCCAGGGACTTCCGCAGTCCTTCCGCTTCTTGTCGCGGCATAGCTGATCGATGTCTTTCAGCTTGTAGCTGAGACTCAAGAAACCGAACTGATTCAGACAGTGAGTTTGAATAGCTTGTGCAGGCGGTAGTGGCCAGTAACTCCAACACTAAACCAGGACAGGATGTGTCACTATCCTGAACCTTATCTGCATTACTTCCTTTATCGTTGCTTAATAAGGCACTCTTCCCCAATATTCTGTCAGCATTCTAAAATAAGAAACAAGCAGACACATAACAAGTTTAGCATGTACTAGTATATGAAACTCATTTCGGTGAACCAGTTCATTAGTAAGGTGGACAGGATTAAACTACCAAGTCTTCTATTGCCAAGTACTAGTACATAATAAAAGCATCAAACAAACATATTTCTATGTCTTATGGTAGCAATGAAATCTTAAATTAGAACAGTTGTTCTTCAGGTTTAGGCACTTGTTCTACAGGAACAGAGTACAGTAAGACGCAAGAGTATAATACTTAAAAATAGAAAATGAGCTCATAGACCTTACCACATTCTTGGTTCAGGACCAGTACAGAACAAGGCGTTCCCAGTCATCGTCCAGTAAATGTGTCTCAGGAGAACGTAAGGGAATTTGACGAGTTTCTTTGCCAGTGAAGTACGTTTTCTTCAGGTAATTCTGATACTGCCACCAAGCATTCTTGAAGATAGCAGAGGTATTAGCACAGGTTACCTCATCCTGAGTTTCCAAATCGGTCCTTCTCTATAGAGAAAAATGGAAAAATTTGCTGTATTATAACCATCATGGAGGTAGGATGTATGGGATGAAGCAAAGTAATTGCCATGAATAACATTACTTACACATAACTCCTGGACAAACACTTGCAACTGGCATTTTCCTTCATCTTCAGTATAATATATCCAAGATGGGAAGATACGCACATACGATTTAACAACATCAAATGCGATAGATGCTAAACTACGACTAGCTGGTTGTGCTTCCTCCACATGAATAGGCGTACTAACTGGTGGAGTTGGGGTTCGCCGTGATAGTACTATACCTTTGGGCACTGGAGCTTCCTTACTAACTGCTCTTGTTTGGGAGCTCTGTGGTGGAGATGGTGCTGTGTCAACAGGAACTGGGTTACTATCGGCTGGGGTTGGGGTTAGATTGGGTGAAGCTGGTTCTCTGTCCATCGCAGTAGGGGTACAATCTGCGAGAGTTTGGATTATGTGTGGTAGGGCTGGTTCTTGTGCATGTACAACTGGGGTGCTATCACCACCAAGAGGTAGCACAGTTTTATTTGAAGACCGTGTTTTTAGTCCGCTAGATACTGGCATCAACCGCTCCAATTCAAATGGCTGATAAACAGGAAACATAGTTGAATGTACAAACATTGTATGAGAGACAGATGCAATAGATTGTGTGGAAAAAAGAGGGCATGAAATAGTTGACATGTATATTTTTTAACTAAAACAGATAGCATGACATAATTTCACATATATGATGTCTATCTAAACTGGACAACATAGCATAACATAATTCAAAGATATGATGAATAACTAAACAGGATCGCATGACATAATTCACCTACCACTACTAGAAATCCACGTTTTACCTAGGGCCATATACCCTAGGTGAAATGCAAAAAACCATAGGGAAAGACTTTACCTAGAGGGCATTCGGTATGTGATTTATATGCTAAACAGAGGGCATTCGATATGATGTCTGAACTAAGAACATGGTGTTGAATATTGTGTATATGATATCTAAACTATGCAATGCAAGACACCATATGCATGATATGAGCAGTATAACCATGCCAAGTTAGAGCATACACCTCAGTGGGGGAATAGGACTGGTCATCTGTCTCTGAATCCATCTCTGAGGAGCTATCGGGACCCAACAAGAGATCTGCTTCGACAGGTAGCACTGTCTACTCTAAAGGCCTTGTTTTCACTCCAGATTTTTCCATCTCCCACCCAAATGGCTGATTCACAGGAAGAGTAGTTTAAT
The DNA here is from genome assembly GCA_032464435.1 of Aegilops umbellulata. Lineage (NCBI taxonomy): Eukaryota > Viridiplantae > Streptophyta > Magnoliopsida > Poales > Poaceae > Aegilops > Aegilops umbellulata. The sequence goes on along the minus strand of CP136055.1, from coordinate 228,504,853 downwards.
GTACAAACATTATTAACAAATGGAAATGTAATGAAGAAAAGGATGGGCAAGATATCATTCAAATATGTGATGCCTGGTTAAACAGGATGGCATTGCACATTTCACATATATTATGGCTGGCTAAAAGACATGCGACTACATAATTCCCATATATGATATAGAAACTAAATAGGTGGCATTACAGAACATGTCTAAACTAAGCAGATGACATATATGATGTCAAAAGTAGGCCCTGCAAGGCAGCATATGCATGATATGACTAACATCATCATGCCAAGGTAGAGCAAACACCTTGGGGGGTAAATAGGAGTGGTCAGCGGCGTCTGAATCCGCCTCAGAACAGATATCTTCCTCTGGGTTACAATCTGGAGAGGGGTGGGGAGGGTTTGCCATTGAACCCACCATGGAGCGATGTCTGCATGACATTGTATTGACGCGCAAAACTCTTCTCTTTTTCTCTACATGTTCAGCATGACTGTGTACAATATCTGACATGCATACGAAAAAATATGGTGAGATTATGTAAGGAGAGCATGAAGAAATTTAGAGTGATGGTAACAACCAGTGGATCGATGTTTTTCCGTAGAACCAAAATAGCCCTAATGGATCGACGTGAACGTATAGTAATAAGTGATGCAACAAGTGTACAACCTCTTTGTCGTGGCCGTGTCGACCTCAGCGTCATTGGGTTGGTCGCTGAAGCAGTTGAGGCAGAGGTGTCTGTCAGAGGTGTGGAGGAAGATCTGAGGAATCTGTAGACAGCGTCCATGGCACTGCTCTATTGTGATGGGTCATTCAATTGTTGGAGCAGCTCCGGTGAGCCGTAAGACGTCAAGGCTGTAGCAGCACAAGACAGACATCGTCAATCTCAAGTGGGATTCTAATAGCATCTCCAATAGATGATGTAAAATGGATGTAAAATTAACATCACCAAAAACCACCTGACTACAACAGATGAGGTTAAAACTGTTGACTCTGAACTTACCTGTCGAAACTGAAATTTATTGTGGAATTTGAATGCTACTGTCGAAACTGAACGCAATGGTAGCAGAGAGGCACTTGACATGTAGTTTAGGGAGGGCCTGCAGTTCATCTTCAACCTGCACCCCCTCAGCCGCCAGCCACCACCGGCCGAACCGCTGGCCCCAGTGCTGCCTCGCCGCCCCGAAACAACTCACCACCGCCGCCCCGGCCAGCCCTCTAGGCCCCCCGCCCCCACCCTGAACCATAAGATATATAGTGGGGTACCTCTCCGGCGAGCCCCCGTCCCCGCTGCGGGTGGTTCTTTCTTAACTCCGGCGAGCCCCCCAACCCCTAAAAATCGACTGACCCAAAAGTCGATTTAGTCGACTGAAGTGTGGCGTAATCGGAGCAGAGCAGCAGCACGAGCGAGGGGGAGAGCAGCATCAACAGCTGGGCGATCGAGCAATCGAGCGAGAGCCGGAGCAGCAGCACCAGCGTGAGCGAGCGAGCGAGAGCCAAAGCAGCAGCAGCAGATCCGGCTGGTATGGACGCCGGCGCCGAAGGGGCCTCGCACTGGGGGAGAGCCGCCGTGGAGATGTCGCCCGCGGCGCCGGCTTCAAGGTAGCCGCTCCATGGGGGTGCGGGATGGAGCACCGTCGGTGCCGGGAGGTCGAGTTAAGGAGAAGGTGCGATACGATGAGTGTACAACCTCTTTGGTGGCGCCGAGTAGGCCTCGGCTTCGTCTGAGGAGTCGATGAGGATGCTACGGTTCCACTGGAGCAGTTTAAGGTGGCGCTGTGGGGATGGAGCAGCCGCGATAGACGAGGCGATCGTCGGAGCAGCTCCTTGGAGGTGGAGGACGAGGCGGCTGAACCGGCGGGACGATGAGATGGACGACAAATCCACATCCGGGGAGGTGGACGAGGGACGTCGAGCTGTTGCGGTGGACGACGTCGTCGGGGAAGAGGCTCTGGCTGAGCGGTGACGTGGCAGACGAAGGAGGGTGGGGTTTCGCGGCTGGAGCGGAGAGGTTATGGCGGCCTGGGATTTTGAATGGCGAAAAGGGGGCGATGGGAGGGGGTGAAGTATGACTTAGGAACACGCTTGTCCAAAATGTATGGTGTGTTACAAAAGTACCCCCCCCACCGATTTGAACTAGCGGCCCTTTCGGCTCAGGTTTAGAAGTGGGATTTCGCGTGTCGGGATTTGGCAGCTGGAGGGAGTTTTCGCGCGCGTTGTAATTTCGGGATAGCAAGGCACGGGTTGTGAAGGCGCCAGTTTTGGGAGCACGATATCTGAATTTTCGGGATATAACAAGACGCGGGTTGAATTTTAGGGACAAGCCTAACGTGTAGTAATATTGTACTTGTACGTACCAAATCAATTCACACTTCCCTCAACCAAAACGAAAACCAAAAAAATAAAACTATTCACACCACACAAAGAGAGAGTCTTGCCCCGTTTTACTATACAAATGCTATTCAAAGCTACTCCCTCCTTCCATCTATATAGGGCCTAATGCGTTTCTCGATGCTAACTTTGACCAAATATTAGAGCAATGATATATGACATGCAACTTACACAAAGCACACCATTAAATTCGTGTGTGAAAGGTTTTTTCAATGATATAATTTTCACATTGTGCATGTCATGTACTATTAATATTGTCAATAGTCAAAGGCGGTCTTAAAAATCTCATTACGCCCTATATAGATGGAAGGAGGGAGTATGAATCCATGTTATGTCCGATTAATTTTTTTCGCTTGCTGTATAATGCATGTAACCTACTCATACCAACATTTTAGTGCATTCCAAATGTCTATACTACCGCTGCAATTCGAACTAAATTTGAATTTGTTTCTCTATTTCAATAAGAATCTACAATCATGATTGTTGCCAACTTCAACCATCATAGTTTCCTTGCTATCCGCCAGATATAAATCGGACGGCCTATAATGCAGGATGGCAGGCACACCATCATCAACAACCCCGTTTTTTTATAAGAGTAGAGATAAAATATATTAAATGTAGTATACCATGTTCATAACCACACCATGTGTATCACAATTATATATATTCAGACATGCGTTGGTTTGAAACACTATGATAAATTCTTTAAATATGCGAATTCGCTTTTTATAATGAAGTATATATGATCTCTATTCGTCTTTTACACCCACACAACCCTCTTATCTTTGTAGCTAGCGCTAACTTTCTCTTGTGCATGCACACGCCTGCATCCCTCTCACCCTCCCTCAGCATTCTCTAGCTCCATCGCGCAAATTCGTCTTTTCACTTTAGGTCGTTCACCCACGGTGTGTGTAGGCCCCCCAGCTCCTTCTTTACGGTGCACATCGATCGATATGCCTCTCTAGCCAGGTGTGTCTAGCACAAACACAAGCTTCTCACCATCCATGCCTCACTCCCACCACTCTTTTCATCGTTCTCGTGCTCGCATACTCCTCCCCCCTCGATATAGTATGCCTCTCGTACCACCTCCTACATGCATCCCTCTCTCTCTATCCTTCTCCTCGTGCATCATTTGCTTCTAACACACACATGCATGTATACCAATCGATCTCCCAACATATACCTAGATCGACTTTAACTACCCCCCCATCGATCGACGTACCTCACAAGTTATGTCTCTCCTTTCTCTTACAAAGGGCGATTGATCTTCCTATGTAGTTATGTCTGCTTACCGCAACCACATTGTCCCCCTCATCATTCGTGCATGCCTCCTGAAACGTCTCTCACACGCACGTGCATAGACAACAAGCAGCCATCTCCTCTCTTATTGATATTGCGGGTGTGCCCTCCGTTTGTCTAGCAAGCCTATCCCACCATTTGTTAGAAGCAACTCCACTACCACCCCCTCCAACACTCTAGCTCTGTCTCTCTCCCAACCGTATTCCTCTCCTGCACATATGCATGGATGCTGATCGATCTCCTTAATACATGAGATAGGCCTCTCTCCTCCTCCACACATATACCAGCCATTGTACCTCTATAGTTAATTGGGCCTCCCTCTCCCCCCACCACACACCGATAGTCGAGCGCTGCAGGTAGGTATCCATGCCACAGAGACAAACTGCACATGTCCCATCTCACGTTCCAGTAGGCCAGCCACTCTATATCTTTGACGCGGGCACACACAAATTCGATGGCACTTTTTATCGATCGCGCGCGCACACACACACACACATCATCCATCTCTTCGATTCTATGGACACCTCAAGCCGATGATACCTCCTCTCTCTTCTCGTGGATCGCCCCCTCTATATAGATGTTATATCCAGGACTCTATTTCACACACATTGCATATGTTACATTTTTTTATTGACCCCACCCCCCCACAAAAAAAACTCTCAAGAACCCACACACTATATCTCTCTAGGTTTGTATCTCTCTCACACAACCCCACGTAGGTGGTGTACGTATACAAGAAGAGAATAGGTGCACCGTGCACGTACTCACGCTTCGTGCCCAGCCACACCCGCGCGGGTACACGGTGGAGCTCATTTCTTTACGAAATGGCAGCCCACGTGCTAATTTGAACGCCTGTAGCGGCTGTTTACCTAGGGAGGTCGTGTACCACGCGTGCACGAAACAAAGTTCGACTTGACGCATTGCCGCATTATTTTTAAAGAAAGTTATATCACTCAATGGCACGTACGCCGAATATAAAATGATTTTTATGGAGAAAAAGGTAGTCCGCTCACTATATACAATGGAGCCTGCCTGCCTGGTTTGTCGCTCTTCAGAGTATCTCACACAAGGCTGCGGTGGCCTCTCTCTCTCTCACCGTTGGTCACTGATCCGGCCGCATCCCGTCCACCGGGGGAAAGGGAGTGCGGTGGCCTCTCTCTCTCTCACCGTTGGTCACTGATCCGGTCGCATCTCATCCGCTGGGGGAAAGGGAGGAAGTGCATCGTTTCTCCGTTCGACGACGCCGAGGCAGCACGCGTCCTGATCTGCGGTACACGCCGTTCTCTTTGACCAAGCTCCGGCGCGGCAGGGCCTACGCCACCTGCTCGCAGATTCCGCCCGCCGCCGCTCACCTAGTTACATCCCGACGACCTCCAAGTATCCCCTCCGGCCTTGATCCACTGCCCGTCTTCCCACGTCGCTGCATGTGGATCTTCCATAGTTCTTTTCCCAAAACGTAGCTCGTCCGGCGTACTTTCCATATTGCATTCTCGTCCTCACACCGTTTTAGACAAACACAACCGTGTTGTTATCTTCCCTTAGGACAAGGAATATGCTTCCTTTTTGTGGTCGCATGTGTCATCAACTGTTATTGGCCAGTAATTGTTTCCTTTCTACCTCTTTTTTGCAAACAGGGCTATCCATTTCACCTCGTTGCTATTGCGACCTTTTGGTCAACTGCACAAACCACTTTTTTCTTAAGAGTGTTTTGTGCAGTTGTACTAAAATGTCACACGGGCAACGTCTCTACATTTCAGTGCGACTACACAAAGGGAGATTGGTTTTGCTCTATCCTCCTCATCCAACTCCGAGCCTAATCTTCTCCAACTAGTTAGTCTTAAGAGAGACTGCAAAGGTGACCGGCTTCTATTTGTGTGTTTATTGTTTCATCAGAAGTCGTCTATTATCGTAATCACACTTGATATCTTTGGAACAGGGACGCTCAGCTCTATTTTAGTGGAACTGCACAAAATGATTGTAATGTTGCATGCTCCAGACAACTACTGTTTTCGCAACATGCCTTGTTGATTTAGACAGAGCTGGGTGGACGTTGCTGCCAATGAAAGCATGGATCAATTTTAATTTAACACCTTCTCACAACTTTGACTTCAGTTGTGATGTAATTATTAGCTCCAATCTGCTAATAATTGACATGCATTAGCAAGGAAGTTAGTTTTTTATTGTTTCCGAAAGAGCATCGATGGCAAGACACGCGAAACAAAAGCTGAAAGCTCACACCATTGTACAATTTCATGTCGCTGGAAAATTATTTGTATAGATGTCAATTATGTAAACAAATGATGGAAGCTTGATAGCATTGCCAGAAGCCTCTTCATCATCCGGGTCCATATGCCATGCACAAAATTATACTCCTTCGTTCCTAAATATTTGTCTTTTTACAAATTTCAAACGGGCATATTTTAGAGTGTAGATTCACTCATTTTGCTTCGTATGTGTACTCCCTCCGTTCCTAAATATTCTATTCGTCTTTCCAGAGATTTCAATAAGTGACTACATACGAAGCAAAATGAGTGAATCTACACTCTAAAATATGTCTATATACATTTGTATGTGCCAGTCCATTTGAAATCTCTAAAAAGACAAATATTTGAGTAGTCACTTGTTGAAATCTCTAGAAAGACAAATACTCTGGAGTATATTTAAGAACCGAGGGGGTAGTGCACAACCGCATGGGAGACTCATCCCGGTCGTTGCGCCGCATTAATAGTGAGTAATGAGCAGTCAAATCATAAGCCCCACCTTTCCCACTGTAAGGTGCTCTGAAGAAGCAACCATCAATACGCTCTTCTTTGAATCCGCTCATACTACTCCATCCGCCACTGTTTATACAACGCGCTTCAAAAAAAAGAAAAAATCTGTGGGACCAAGGCGACTAGCGATCGGCCTGAAAAATAGCATTGGTAGTTATAGCACGGCGTCTATTACTAGAGGGAATAATGCGTACACACATGCATGCAGTGCTTCCACCCCGGGTACACACATGCATGCACTAGGCAGGTCACAATGGGCAGGAACATAAGCTATTAACCTACACAGTTTCCTAGACTATGTTATTACCTCCATAGTGAGTAGGAACATGTATGTAGTGTCATGCAGCGATGTATTTATTAGGATATAGACTCATTGTTTCTTGGAGTATGTGATGTTCCGGTAACTTAGCTTGTTACCACAAGCACCTCTCTCTTCATTAAATATGTGCCACATAAGCAAACTTGTATTGGAGTGTGTGATGTTACTCCTAAGTTCCTGCCCACTGTAACGAGCCTTACTCCACTCCATAGTAGTACAGTACATGGAGAGAAAATTGTGGACTTGATTGCGGTTACCACGCCCTAATTAATTGAGCATTAAACCAAACACGTCTAAAGTCTCTCTGGTGGTGGAAATTCATTGAGAGAAATGCATCATAATGAAGCGCGCCCTGTAAACTGTGACGGAGGGAGGAGTAGTATGAAGGTGCAAAACCAAGTACGCGTACTACTGCGCTTGTCTCTTTGCCTCTTCGTGAAGTCGAACAATGATGGTACTCCGCATGTTGGGTACTACAGTGTATGCCTCTGACAATCTGACACCGAATGGACTGATGCATGTCCACCGAGGGTAGGTTGCATTAGTCAAAAGGCGTGTCGGTGTACTAAAGTAGGGGTACCTTAGTACCCCGAACTTGTGCACGGGCAGTCTTAGCACCCCGCGGCAAGGCTTGCCAGGTGATCGCCAAAACTCTCCATGGTCCCTTTTTGGGCCATCCAAGAACAAAGTATTTGAGCCAAGGCCCCGGCAGGAGGAGCTTGTGTTGGGGAACGTAGTAATTTCAAAATTTCCTACGCACACGCAAGATCATGGTGATGCATAGCAACGAGAGGGGAGAGTGTTGTCTATGTACCCTCGTAGACCGAAGCGGAAGCATTGACACAACATAGAGGAAGTAGTCGTACGTTCTCCTCGCGATCCAACCGATCACAGCACCGTTACTCCGGCACCTCCGAGTTCTTGGCACACGTTCAGCTCGATGACGATCCCCGGGCTCCGATCCAGCAAAGCGTCGGGGAAGAGTTCCATCAGCACGACGGCGTGGTGACGATCTTGATGTGTTACCGGCGCAGGGCTTCGTCTAAGCACTGCAACGATATGACCGAGGTGGAATTTGGTGGAAGGGGTCACCACACACGGCTAAGGAAAGATCTCAATGATCAATTGTGTGTCTATGGGGTGCCCCCTGCCCCCGTATATAAAGGAGCCAAGGGGGAGGGGCTGGACGGCCAAGCCTGGCGCGCCAGGAGAGTCCTACTCCCTCTGGGAGTAGGATTCCCCCCCCCCCCAATCCTAGTTGGACTAGGATTCTCCAAGGGGGAGAGAGAGAGAGGGGGCCGGCCACCTCTCCTAGTCCTAATAGGACTAGGGGAAGGGGGGAGGTGCGCAGCCCATGAGGGCAGCCCTCTCACCTCTCCACCAAGGCCCATGTTGGCCCATTATGCTCCCGGGGGGTTCCGGTAACCCTCCCGGTATTCCGGTAAAATCCTTATTTCACCTGGAACACATCCGATGTCCAAACATAGGCTTCCAATATATCATTCTTTACGTCTCGACCATTTCGAGACTCCTCGTCATGTCCATGATCACATCCGGGACTCCGAACTCCTTCGGTACATCAAAATGCATAAACTCATAATAACTGTCATCGTAACGTTAAGCGTGCGGACCCTACGGTTCGAGAACAATGTAGACATGATCGAGACACGTCTCCGGTCAATAACCAATAGCGGGACCTGGATGCCCATATTGGCTCCTACATATTCTACGAAGATCTTTATCGGTCAGACCGCATAACAACATACGTTGTTCCCTTTGTCATTGGTATGTTACTTGCCCGAGATTCGATCGTCGGTATCCAATACCTAGTTCAATCTCGTTACTGGCAAGTCTCTTTACTCGTTCCGTAATACATCATCTTGCAACTAACTCATTGGTTGCAATGCTTGCAAGGCTTATGTGATGTGCATTATCGAGAAGGCCCTGAGATACCTCTCCGACATTCGGAGTGACAAATCCTAATCTCGGAATACGCCAACCCAACATCTACCTTTGGAGACACCTGTAGTACTCCTTTATAATCACCCAGTTATGTTGTGACGTTTGGTAGTACCCAAAGTGTTCCTCTGGCAGACGGGAGTTGCATAATCTCATAGTCATAGGAACATGTATAAGTCATGGATAAAGCAATAGCAACATACTAAACGATCGGGTGCTAAGCTAATGTAATGGGTCATGTCAATCAGATCATTCAACTAATGATGTGACCTCGTTAATCAAATAACAACTCTTTGTTCATGGTTAGGAAACATAACCATCTTTGATTAACGAGCTAGTCAGGTAGAGGCATACTAGTGACACTCTGTTTGTCTATGTATTCACACATGTATTATGTTTCCGGTTAATACAATTCTAGCATGAATAATAAACCTTTATCATGATATAAGGAAATAAATAATAACTTTATTATTGCCTCTAGGGCATATTTCCTTCAGTCTCCCACTTGCACTAGAGTCAATAATCTAGTTCACATCGCCATGTGATTTACCAGCAATAGTTCACATCACCATGTGATTAACACCCATAGTTCACATCGATATGTGACCAACACCCAAAGGGTTTACTAGAGTCAGTAATCTAGTTCACATCGCTATGTGATTAACACCCAAAGAGTACTAAGGTGTGATCATGTTTTGCTTGTGAGATAATTTTAGTCAACGGGTCTGTCACATACAGATCCGTAAGTATTTTGCGAATTCTATGTCTACAATACTCCGCACAGAGCTACTCTAGCTAATTGCTCCCACTTTCAATATGTATCTAGATCGAGACTTAGAGTCATCCAAATCAGTGTCAAAACTTGCATCGACGTAACCCTTTACGGCGAACCTTTCTGTCACGTCCATAATCGAGAAACATATCCTTATTCCACTAAGGATAATTTTGACCGCTGTTCAGTGATCTACTCCTAGATCACTATTGTATTCCCTTGCCAAACTCAGTGTAGGGTATACAATAGATCTGGTACACAGCATGGCATACTTTATAGAACCTATGGCCAAGGCATAGGGAATGACTTTCATTCTCTTTCTATCTTCTGCCGTGGTCGAGTTTTGAGTCTTTACTCAACTTCATACCTTGTAACACAGGAAAGAACTCTTTCTTTGACTGTTCCATTTTGAACTACTTCAAAATCTTGTCAAGGTATGTACTCATTGAAAAAACTTATCAAGCGTCTTGATCTATCTCTATAGATTTTGATGCTCAATATGTAAGCAGCTTCATCGAGGTCTTTCTTTGAAAAACTCCTTTCAAACACTCCTTTATGTTTGCAGAATAATTCTACATTATTTCCGATCAACAATATGTCATTCACATATACTTATCAGAAATGCTGTAGTGCTCCCACTCACTTTCTTGTAAATACAGGCTTCACCGCAAGTCTGTATAAAACTATATGCTTTGATCAACTTATCAAAGTGTATATTCCAACTCCGAGATGCTTGCACCAGTCCATAGATGGACCGCTGGAGCTTGCATATTTTGTTAACACCTTTAGGATTGACAAAACCTTCTGGTTGCATCATATACAACTCTTCTTCCAGAAATCCATTCAGGAATGCAGTTTTGACATCCATTTGCCAAATTTCATAATCATAAAATGCGGCAACTGCTAACATGATTTGGACAGACTTAAGCATCGCTACGGGTGAGAAAGTCTCATCGTAGTCAATACCTTGAACTTGTCGAAAACCTTTTGCAACAAGTCGAGCTTTATAGATAGTAACATTACCATCAGCGTCAATCTTCTTCTTAAAAATCCATTTATTCTCAATTGCTTGCCGATCATCGGGCAAGTCAACCAAAGTCCACACTTTGTTCTCATACATGGATCCCATCTCAGATTTCATGGCCTCAAGCCACTTTGCGGAATCTGGGCTCATCATCGCTTCCTCATAGTTCGCAAGTTCGTCATGGTCTAGTAACATGACTTCCAGAACAAGATTACCGTACCACTCTGGTGCGGATCTCACTCTGGTTTACCTACGAGATTCGGTAGTTACTTGATCTGAAGTTACATGATCATCATCATTAGCTTCCTCACTAATTGGTGTAGTAGTCACAAGAACAGATTTCTGTGATGAACTACTTTCCAATAAGGGAGAAGGTACAATTACCTTATCAAGTTTTCTACTTTCCTCCCACTCACTTCTTTCGAGAGAAACTCCTTCTCTAGAAAGGATCCATTCTTAGCAACAAAAGTCTTGCATTCGGATCTGTGATAGAAGGTGTACCCAACAGTCTCCTTTGGGTATCCTATGAAGACACATTTCTCCGATTTGGGTTTGAGCTTATCAGGATGAAATTTTTCACATAAGCATCGCAACCCCAAACTTTAAGAAACGACAACTTTGGTTTCTTGCCAAACCATAGTTCAGATTGTGTCGTCTCAACGGACTTAGATGGTGCCCTTTTTAATGTGAATGCAGCTGTCTTTAATGTATAACCCCAAAAACGATAGTGGTAGATCGGTAAGAGACATCATAGATTGTACTATATCCAATAAAGTACGGTTATGACTTTCGGACACACCATTATGCTGTGGTGTTCCAGGTGGCATGAATTTGTGAAACTATTCCACATTGTTTTAATTGAAGACCAAACTCGTAAATCAAATTTTTGTCTCCGCGATCAGATCGTAGAAACCTTATTTTCTTGTCACGATGATTTTCACTTCACTCTAAAATTCTTTGAACTTTTCAAACGTTTCAGACTTATGTTTCATCAAGTAGATATACCCATATCTGCTCAAATCATCTGTGAAGGTTAGAAAATAATGATACTTGTCGCGAGCCTTAATATTCATCGGACCATATACATCAGTATGTATGATTTCCAACAAATCTGTTGCTTGCTCCATTGTTCCGGAGAACGGCGTTTTAGTCATCTTGCCCAAGAGGCATGGTTCGCAAGCATCAAGTGATTCATAATCAAGTGATTCCAAAATCCCATCAGCATGGAGTTTCTTCATGCGCTTTACACCAATATGACCTAAACGGCAGTGCCATCAATAGGTTGCACTATCAATATTAACTTCGCATCTTTTGGTTTCAATATTATGAATATGTGTATCACTACGAGCGAGATCCAATGAACTATTTTCATTGGTGTGTATGACCATAGAAGGTTTTATTCATGTAAACAGAACAACAATTGTTCTCTAACTTAAATGAATAACTGTATTGCAATTAACATGATCAAATCATATTCATGCTCAACGCAAACACCAAATAACACTTATTTAGTTTCAACACTAATCCCGAAAGTATAGGGAGTGTGTGATGATGATCATATCAACCTTGGAACCACTTCCAACACACATCGTCACCTTGCCCTTTAACTAGTCTTTGTTCATTCTGCAACTCCTGTTTCGAGTTACTAATCTTAGCAACTTGAACTAGTACCAAATACTGAGGGGTTGCTATGAACACTAGTAAAGTACACATCAATTACATGTATATCAAATATACTTATGTTCACTTTGCCATCCTTCTTATCCGCCAATCACTTGGGGTAGTTCCGCTTCCAGTGACCAGTCCCTTTGCAGTAGAAGCACTTAGTCTCAGGCTTAGGACCAGACTTGGGCTTTTTCACTTGAGCAGCAACTTGCTTGCCGTTCTTCTTGAAGTTCCCCTTCTTTCCTTTTGCCCTTTTCTTGAAACTAGTGATCTTGTCAACCATCAACACTTTGATGTTTTTCTTTGATTTCTACCTTCGCCGATTTTAGCATCGCGAAGAGCTTGGGAATATTTTCCGTTATCCCTTGCATATTATAGTTCATCACGAAGTTCTACTAACTTGGTGATGGTGACTAGAGAATTCTGTCAATCACTATCTTATCTGGAAGATTAACTCCCACTTGATTCAAGCGATTGTAGTACCCAGACAATCTGAGCACATGCTCACTAGTTGAGCGATTCTCCTCCATCTTTTAGCTATAGAACTTGTTGGAGACTTCATATCTCTCAACTCGGGTATTTGCTTGAAATATTAACTTCAACTCCTGGAACATCTCGTATGGTCCATGACGTTCAAAACGTCTTTGAAGTCCCGATTCTAAGCCGTTAAGCATGGTGCACTAAACTATTAAGTAGTCATCATATTGAGCTAGCAAAACGTTCATAACGTCTGCATCTGCTCCTGCAAAAGGTCAGTTACCTAGCGGTGCATCAAGGACAAAATTCTTCTGTGCAGCAATGAGGATAAACCTTAGATTACGGATCCAATCCGCATCATTGCTACTAACATTTTTCAACACAATTTTCTCTAGGAACATATCAAAATAAACACAGGGAAGCAACAATGCGAGCTATTGATCTACAACATAGATATGCTAATACTACCAGGACTAAGTTCATGATAAATTAAAGTTCAATTAATCATATTACTTAAGAACTCCCACTTAGATAGACATCCCTCTAATCTTCTAAGTGATCACGTGATCCAAATCAACTAAACCATAACCGATCATCACGTGAAATGGAGTAGCTTTCAATGGTGAACATCATTATGTTGATCATATGTACTATATGATTCACGCTCGACCTTTCGGTCTCCGTGTTCCGAGGTCATATCTTATATGCATAGCTCGTCAAGTATAACCTGAGTATTCCGCGTGTGCAACTGTTTTGCACCCGTTGTATTTGAACGTAGAACCTATCACACCCGATCATCACGTGGTGTCTCAGCACGAAGAACTTTTGCAACGGTGCATACTCAGGGAGAACACTTCTTGATAATTTAGTGAGAGATCATCTTATAATGCTACCGTCAATCAAAGCAAGATAAGATGCATAAAAAGATAAACATCACATGCAATCAATATAAGTGATATGATATGGTCATCATCATCTTGTGCTTGTGATCTCCATCTCCGAAGCACCGTCATGATCACCATCGTCACCGGCGCGACACCTTGATCTCCGTCGTAGCATCGTTGTCGTCTCGCCAATCTTATGCTTCCACGACTATCACTACCGCTTAGTAATAAAGTAAAGCATTACATCGCGATTGCATTGCATACAATAAAGCGACAACCATATGGCTCCTGCCATTTGCCGATAACTCGGTTACAAAACATGATCATCTCATACAATAAAATTTAGCATCATGTCTTGACCATATCACATCACAACATGCCCTGCAAAAACAAGTTAGACGTCCTCTACTTTGTTGTTGCAAGTTTTACGTGGCTGCTACGGGCTTAAGCAAGAACTCATCTTACCTACGCATCAAAACCACAATGATAGTTTGTCAAATAGACTCCGTTTTAACCTTCTCAAGGACCGGGCGTAGCCACACTCGGTTCAACTAAAGTTGGAGAGACAGTCTTCCGCAAGCCATCTATGTGCAAAGCACGTCGAGGGAACCGGTCTCGCGTAAGAGTACGCGTAAGGTTGGTCCGGATCGTCTCGTCCAACAATACCGCTGAACCAAAGTATGACATGCTGGTAGGCAGTATGACTTGTATCGTCCACAACTCACTTGTGTTCTACTCGTGCAAATAACATCAAACCATAAAAACCTAGGCTCGGATGCCACTGTTGGGGAACGTAGTAATTTCAAAATTTCCTACGCACACGCAAGATCATGGTGATGCATAGTAACGAGAGGGGAGAGTGTTGTCTATGTACCCTCGTAGACCGAAGCGGAAGCGTTGACACAACGTAGAGGAAGTAGTCGTATGTTCTCCTCGCGATCCAACCGATCACAGCACCGTTACTCCGGCACCTCCGAGTTCTTGGCACACGTTCAGCTCGATGACGATCCCTGGGCTCCGATCCAGCAAAGCGTCGGGGAAGAGTTCCGTCAGCACGACGGCGTGGTGACGATCTTGATGTGTTACCGGCGCAGGGCTTCGCCTAAGCACTGCAACGATATGACCGAGGTGGAATTTGGTGGAAGGGGGCACCACACACGGCTAAGGAAAGATCTCAATGATCAATTGTGTGTCTATGGGGTGCCCCCTGCCCCCGTATATAAAGGAGCCAAGGGGGAGGGGCTGGCCGGCCAAGCCTGGCGCGCCAGGAGAGTCCTACTCCCTCTGGGAGTAGGATTCCCCCCCCCCCCCAATCCTAGTTGGACTAGGATTCTCCAAGGGGGAGAGAGAGAGAGGGGGCCGGCCACCTCTCCTAGTCCTAATAGGACTAGGGGAAGGGGGGAGGCGCGCAGCCCATGAGGGCAGCCCTCTCACCTCTCCACCAAGGCCCATGTTGGCCCATTATGCTCCCGGGGGGTTCCGGTAACCCTCCCGGTATTCCGGTAAAATCCTGATTTCACCTGGAACACATCCGATGTCCAAACATAGGCTTCCAATATATCATTCTTTACGTCTCGACCATTTCGAGACTCCTCTTCATGTCTGTGATCACATCCGGGACTCCGAACTCCTTCGGTACATCAAAATGCATAAACTCATAATAACTGTCATCGTAACGTTAAGCGTGCGGACCTTACGGTTCGAGAACAATGTAGACATGACCGAGACACGTCTCCGGTCAATAACCAATAGCGGGACCTGGATGCCCATATTGGCTCCTACATATTCTACGAAGATCTTTATCGGTCAGACGCATAACAACATACGTTGTTCCCTTTGTCATCGGTATGTTACTTGCCCGAGATTCGATCGTCGGTATCCAATACCTAGTTCAATCTCGTTACCGGCAAGTCTCTTTACTCGTTCCATAATACATCATCTTGCAACTAACTCATTGGTTGCAATGCTTGCAAGGCTTATGTGATGTGCATTACCGAGAAGGCCCTGAGATACCTCTCCGACATTCGGAGTGACAAATCCTAATCTCGGAATACGCCAACCCAACATCTACCTTTGGAGACACCTGTAGTACTCCTTTATAATCACCCAGTTACGTTGTGACGTTTGGTAGTACCCAAAGTGTTCCTCTGGCAGACGGGAGTTGCATAATCTCATAGTCATAGGAACATGTATAAGTCATGGATAAAGCAATAGCAACATACTAAACGATCGGGTGCTAAGCTAATGTAATGGGTCATGTCAATCAGATCATTCAACTAATGATGTGACCTCGTTAATCAAATAACAACTCTTTGTTCATGGTTAGGAAACATAACCATCTTTGATTAACGAGCTAGTCAGGTAGAGGCATACTAGTGACACTCTGTTTGTCTATGTATTCACACATGTATTATGTTTCCGGTTAATACAATTCTAGCATGAATAATAAACCTTTATCATGATATAAGGAAATAAATAATAACTTTATTATTGCCTCTAGGGCATATTTCCTTCAGCTTGCCGGGAAGGCCACCCGAACAGAGCAAGGACCCGGCAAGAGGAGCTTGCCGGGACGGCCGCTCGAAGCACAAGGCCCTGGCAAGAGGAGCTTGCCGGGAAGGCCGACCAGGGCACGACAAGAGACTTGCTGCGACGCGCCACGCGTCCCGGCAAGGACCGGTGAGCAACAAGCTCCCGGGCGCGACAAGGCATCAACCGCGGCAAGGTGCTTGCCGCGGCAAGTCACCACCCCGCGCCTGCGTTCCAGCTCATCCACCAACGTGTCGCTCTGGGGCCATTCCAGGCGTACGTGGCGAAAGGCTGCGCAGCCAGGGGCATGCGGTGGCGAAGCAACGCTGACAGGATAGCCGTCGTGGCAAACGGTGGCGCCCCTGACGGTCCCTTTTCTGCACTGTTTGGGCGACCTAGACGGGCATTTAATGCCCTTGTCCCCTGCCGTCAGAGTTAGGTATGATAGCACTGTGCAAACAGCTGTACCCAACACAGCGTTTTCCAGTTTTACCCCCGCCTACGTTGCCACCTGTGGGTAACCCCTTGCGCATATAAAAGGAGGCCCCATTTGCAACGTAGAAAGGAGGGGGAGGAGGGAGGAGGCCACTCACGCTCGGTCTGATTAGTTGCCTGAGTGTACTGTAGCACTCAGCGCTCCCAAACAAGAACACAATACAAACCACAAAGCAGCAGTAGGGTTTTACGCATCCGTGCGGCCCGAAGCTGGGTAAACCCCTTGTGTGCATCGTCTCGATCCGCTCTTCGCGCGACCTCCGCCCCTTGCCGAACCAGAAAGGGGCTCGGTCCCCATAGGTGTTCGTGGAGGCAGATTTCCCCCGACATCTTTGGCGCGCCAGGTAGGGGGCGTCGAGGTTGTGTGAACCTGATCCGGCGTCTGCACAGGCTAGATCTCCATCGTCTTCACCGACATGCCACCGAAGAAGAAGGCTCCGGAGGTGGCTGGTCCTTCCGCGTCGAACCCACCGCCCCTGGAGCAAACGGGTGGTGGGGACGGCACCGGCGGCGGAACGGGCGTCGCCGAGCCAGCTCATGGTGCCACGGCGTCCGAACATACGCCGACACCTCTTGGCGCAGGTAAGCCCTGGTATGACCAGGCAACCTTTCGCTCTATTCCATGGAGCAGGGGCAGTTAGCCCCACGGATCTCGCATACGGGCCACCTCGAGTGTTCGCTCACGCTGAGCTCGAGCAAGAGTAGCTGCGACGAGATGACGCGCTGCTCCTCAAGGAGGACCGTCTTCAGGCCGCTGTGCGAGCTGCTCGCTACCAGCAAGCTTTGCGCTGCTTTTATAGCCGCAAAGTTAGTGCCAGAAGTTTCGAGGAAGTGGGAAGGCCCTTACCGGGTGAAACAAGTCGCTAGGCCTGGCGCTGTCCGCCTTGAGACCGAAGATACCACTCCGGTGAGCAACTCCTGGAACGTTGGGCATCTTCGTAAGTTTCGCCCGTAAGGCGCGGTTGTCGGACCCCGTCCGGCAACCACCCTTTTGTACAAGTCTTGCCGCTGTTGCATGTGATCCTTTGTACAGAGCCAGGCCCAGACCCTGTGCACAGATTAAGTTCATGTGTTCCGCGCATCTTGTCGATCTCATGCTTTTTATTCTTTGCATGTATTATCTGACACTCTGTGCAGCACTGACCCCCGGTAAGCGATGACGGGCCATGGGGCTCTGAACCTTTATTTTCTCTTCTTCCTTTTCTTCTCAAGAAAAGGAAGGTTCCCTCGCCCACAAGTTTGCTAGGGAGGGAAGGGGGAAGATAATGGTGAGGACCAGGCGACGTTCGACGAAGTTTCGCCTTGCCAGAAAGCGACCTTACCGGGCAGCGAGCCACGGAAAAGCTAAGTTGCCAAAGTTTGAGCAATCAAGTTTTTAAATTCTAAGGTTATCTTCCTCGAACGACCGTACTTTGGATGGAAAACCTGTGCGCAGAGGAACCAGCTCGTGGCTAGTCACGCCCTTACTTCGTTTCGAGTCCGCTCAACGATTTAAGTATGCTGCGACCAGACTCGCGCCCTTACTTTGTTTCGAGCTTGCTCAGCGACTTGAGTGTGTTGCAACTGCAGTTGCGCCCTTATTTCGCTTCGAGCCTGCTCAACAACTTAAGTGAACCGCGGCTAGTCACGACAAGGTTTCTTGCCGGCAACGGCACCGCCAGCGGGCTGCTGATGTCCCGCACTCAGCAAGTGTGCCTACGCCGGCAAGTTCCCTAAAAGCGTAGGGCAATAACATACAAAGGAGGGAATCAAATAGAGGAAGTAACAGTGCATTCACTACCTAAGATGAAGTTATATTACAAGATAGCTTGTCGCAGCCCTAATGAATTGTTTTCATAACTCGGCCAGCGGCGACAAGAAAAGAAAGGGGCGGGCGGCCTAATCCACACGGTCACCCTCGATCCTCTTGATCCCGGCCACCCTTTCCACAATGGGCGCGACGAGGGCCCTGATCTCCTCCAGGTCAGCGTTTGGCGGCAGGGATCTGAGGACGTTGGTGAGCTTGAGGCCTGGGTTGCAGAAGACGATCTTCACCAACACCTTCTCAAGGGCTCCAGCGCAGGCATCGCGCGTCTCGTCGGCCAGCCGCTCTGGGATCGCATCCCGGAGTTCCTGAAGGGCCGTCGCCACGCCTTTGAAGAACGAAGTGAGCTTGGCGCTGGGTGGGAGGTTCGCGCCGGAGGGATACTCGTGACCCTCCATCCCCAGCAGCGACAGCTCCTTGTCGATGGAGGCGGCGATGTCCACCAGACCCTCCGTCCACTGCTCCACCGTCGCCCTGAAGTCGTTCTGGGTAACTGCGGCGCTCTTCAACAGCGCCTCATTGTCCGTGATCTCCTTCTGCAAGGCCGTCTCTCGCTCCTTGGCGCTGTCCAGCGTCTTGGACAAGGTGGCCAGCTTCATCTCGAGATCAGCATTGGAGTCCTTGGCAACGTCAAGCTCCTTGATCTTATCGGCGAAGCGTCCTTGCAGCTCGCCGAGGGTATAAGCACCCTTCTCGCGCTCTTGTTTGAGCGCGGCGAGCTCCTCGCCGATCGCCTTAAGATCAGTGTCGAGCTGCGCCACCCTCGTCTCCAGCTCCTTCTTGGCGGCCTCGGCGGCCGCGGCAGCATCTTGTGCTTCCTTGAGGGCTCCACCAAGCGCTTGCTCGCGCGCGGTGACCTCCTCCTCGTGGCTGGCGAGGCTGGCTTTCTGCTGCACCAGCTCGCCCTCCCGCGCGGACAGCCCCTTGGCGGCAAGCCTCTGCTGCTCTTCGGATTCAGCCTTCTCGAGGATGAAGGCCATCCGCGCCTCATTGAGTTGTCTCCGCTCCTCCGCCAAGGATCAGAGGGCCTCCTGGCTGAGCTCTCGGAGCTCCTCGGCGCGCTTCTCCATGTCCACTCCTGTCGGGGGGAATCGGCTTCCTCGAACACCTATGGGGACCGAGCCCCTTACTGGTTCGGCGGGGGGCGGAGGTTGCACAAAGAGCAGATCGAGGCGATGCACACAAGGGATTTTACCCAGCTTCGGGCCGCAAGGATGCGTAAAACCCTACTGCTGCTTTGTGGATTGTATTGTGTTCTTGCTCGGGAGCGCGTAGTGCTACAGTACACACGAGCCGCTGGTGAGACCGAGCATGGCGATGAGTGTCCTCCTCCTCCTACGTGTGCATGGGGCCTCCTTTTATATGCTCAAGGGGTTACCCACAGGTGGCAGCGTAGGTGGGGGCAAAAATGGGAGAATGCTGTAGTGGGTACAGCTGCCTGCACAGTGGCTGTACAGTGCTATCATACCTAACTCTGACGGCGGGGGACAAGGGCATTAAATGCCCGTCCGCGTCGCCCAGACGGTGCAGGGATGTGGACCGTCAGGAGCGCCACCGTTTGCCACGATGGCTACTCTGTCAGCTTCGCTTCGCCACCGCATGCCCTTGGCTACACAACCTCCCGCCACGTGCGCCTAGAATGCCCCCAGAGCGACACGTTGGTGGGTGAGCTGGAGCGCAGGCACGGGTTGGTAACTTGCCGCGGCAAGCGCCTTGCCGCGGTGGATGTCTTGTCGCGCCCGGGAGCTTGTCGCTCACCGGGCCTTGCCGGAGCGTGGGACGCGCCGTGGCAAGGTCCTTGTTGTGCCGTGGTTGGCCTTCCCGGCAAGCTCCTCTTGCCGGGGCCTTGTGCTTCGAGCGGTCGTCCCGGCAAGCTCCTCTTGCCGGGGCCTTGCTCTCTTCGGGTGGCCTTCCCGGCAGGCTCCTCCTGCTGGGGCCTTGGCTCAAATACTTTGTTCTTGGGTGGCCCAAAAAGGGACCGCGGGGAGTCTTGGTGATCGCCTGGCAAGCCTTGTCGCGGGGTGCTACGACTGCCCGTGCACAAGTTCGGGATACTAAGGTACCCCTACTTTAGTACACCGACAGGAGCCCCCGGGCCTCGGCCATACACGGTGCCGAGCGCTGTTGGGCCAGGCCCAAAACAGTGCACGGGCACGCGCGGCCTGGGTCACGCTGCATCTGCTTCTGCGCCCACCACGTCCTCCCCGAAAGGCACACGTCGAACGCGGCATCATGGGGAGAGGTGTGCGTGACGTGGGTGGCGTGTGCGGGGCCGAACCCCGTAGGCGCGCGTCACGTCGCAGGCGATTTGTTTATTCGGAAAGGCGAAACGCCCCCCTCCTCCCCTTATAAGCAGGGGAGACAAGGGCAGTCCACCCACCCGCCAGTTGCTATTCCTCAAAAACCTCCGCCACTTCCTGAGAGAAGCAGCGCTCCGCCCTCCCCCCTTCCGCCGCCACCTATGCTACCAACGCCGTCGACGCACCTCCCTCTCCTCGCCATGGCCCTGAAGGGAGACAAGGGAAAAGGGAAGGCCGTGAAGTCGGCCGAGGCGCAGCGGCTTGAGGCGCTGCGAAAGGAGCAGGCGATCTTCCCCTCGGAGCTCGATGCGTTGGTCCTGAGGGAGGAATACTACCTCTTCTGGTCGACGAGGACGCGAGCGCATCCGCGCATGAGGGTCCTTCCCGCCGTCGCCCAGAAGGAGTATCCGACCGGGTATCCCATCTTTGCTCTGTTCTTCTATTGCGGGCTCTGCCCGCCCTTCTCTGAATTTTTCTGTGACATCATGAACACCTACGGGTTCCACCTCCTTGATTTCACCCCCAATGTTGTCTTGACCATGGCAATTTCCGCACATCTCTGCGAAAATTTTGTCGGAGTCTTTCCACACGTAGCTCTCTTCCGCCACTTCTTCACGCCTCGAGTAGAGAGAGGAGAGCCCCTCTCCGGCGGGATCGCCTGGATCTCGAAGCTTGGCAAGAAGGACGCTTATCTAGAGGGAGAGCTCCGCAGCAAATGGGAGGAATGGAGGGCGGACTGGTGCCTGATCGTCGAGGAGAACCCGCAGCCGTTCACTATCGTGCGCCAAACTCCTGTGGTGCGCGGCAGGGATTGGAGCGACGTGGCTCCGGACGACGACAAGCTGCAGATTGCCATCACCCAGATCCTGCGGCTCAGGCGTGCCGGGCTCAAAGTTAGCGCCGTTGGCGCAGATTTCCTTCGCCGCCGCATCGCTCCCCTGCAGGAGAAGGGGAAGCCCGCCTGGGAGTTCCAGAATGCGGCGGACATCATGAGGCTGCGCCCTGGCCTTAATTTCAATTTCACCGTCTTGGAGCTTGACGGGACGCTCAGGGCGCTGTTCAAGCACGACCCCGACCACCCCGAATGGTTCAGGCTGCCGTAAGGCGTCGTCCCGTTGTGCAACAATTCGTCGCTCAGCCGCATCCTTGCAATGATGCCGCTGTGCGACTCGCACGGGATCCACTCCACTTGGCAGGAGCCCGCCGACGATGTTGTGCGGGCGTTCTTCGACGACCTGGTGGAGAGGCCAGTCGACGCCGACGAGCAGAGGGGCCTCACCCGAGACACCATCGACGCGGAGTTGGCGCGCATCGCCTCCAGGATGGAAGAGGCGGCGGCAGCCGCGGCCGCGGGCGAATTTGGCTTCACATTGGCGGAGGCAGACGCAGCGGAGGCGGAAAGCCTTGCCGATCGAGCGGAGTTTGCCGGCGAGGAAGAGCTTGCCGGGCACGGCGCAGGGGAGGACGAGTCCACCGAGGGCACGAGCGGCTTGCCGGAGGCTGACGCCTCTTCCTCCCGACCTTCGGGCAGCTCGTTGCAAGCGGAGCCCCCGGCTCAACCACGGAGGCGCCTCCGCAAGGCCGGAGAGGTGGTACGGCAAGCGAGCCAACAGCCGCAGCGCCGCGCGACGCGCTCCGCTGTCTCAGCGGGAGCGGGGTCTTCGCAGGCCGCTGCTTCTGCTCCTGCCGCCCCTCACGCTACGGCGGCGGCCGGGGCAAGGCCGTCTCGGGCTGGCGCCACCACTGCCTTCGCCAAGCGGCCGAGGGAGCCTACTCCTCCGCCTCCTCGCGCCAGAAGCGGGCCAGTCTTTGACTTCTCCGCGCTTAGCTCCGACAAGGAAGAGGAAGAGGAGTATGATCCCCGCTGTTCTTGTGTTTCTTCAATTCTTGTAGTTGTGCCTCGCATCTCATTTGCTTTCCTCTGAATATGCCCCTTTTCAGGACTCAGAGGGTGGCAAAGAGAGCCAAGGCCCCGGTGGTCATCCTCGACGACGAGCCCGCCGTGACGGCAGGGGGTGCGCCTGAGACGACCTTATCGGAGCCGCCAACTGGTCCTCAGAGCATCCCCCAGCGCAGTCCCCAGCGTAAGCATATGACTTGCTTCCTGCCGTTGGGCGCGCCCAGGTGCCCTTCGCTTTTCTTGACATCTGGCTGACGATTCGTGTAGGAGCAGAGCAGCCCCACCAGGAGCATCCGGAGACCATCCCCGATGAGTCACCCGCTACAACTAAACCGCCAAGGGGGAGTTCCCCGGCAAGGGAGGAGTCCCCGACGAGGGAGCGATCCCCGGCAAGGGAGCAGTCCCCGGCGAGGGAGCAGTCTCCGGCGAGGGAGCAGTCTCCGGCGAGAGATGGCACCGGCGGCCCCTCGGCGACGGAGACCGTGACTGCAGACCCTGGCCCAGGTAACCTCGTCGCCTCAAAACTCCCCTGAAGTTCTTCTTCTTTGGATAGTTGCTTGACTTCTCCCCCTCTTTCGGCCTTCAGACCCGCCCGCCACGGACCCGATGGAGACCGAGGTCGTCGTCGAGGGGGACGCGGCGGCCATATTGACGACGTGGCCGCCGCCGGAGAGACGGATGGTGCTGAAGATCCGGCCGGCGAAGAGGCCGCCAAGGCTGCCGCGGCAGCCGCGGGCGAGGGGGCTGGCGATCGTACTGACGGCCCCGAGGCTGCAGGAGTGCCAGGCACTGCGCCGACCGCCGACCCTGCCTCCGCAGCGGCATCGGGCTCCGAGGAGCCCCCGTCAGGCGCCTACCTGAAGGCCGGTGACGATATCGTCATCAAGCTCCCCTGGGAGTCGACTTCCAGGGCGCCGGTCGAGGGGGAGGCCTTGGATGGAGAGGTGCTCGCCTCCGCCGGGCTGACACTGGTCGACGCGCCAAGCAGCAGCGGCGGCGAGCCCGAGGAGGAGCGGCTGCTCCGGAAGCTGGTGTCGCTCTACCGCGCCCGACAAGACCAGGTGGAACGCCGGAAAGCGCTTGTCGTGAAGGCAGGAGCAGACATGGAGAAGCGCGCCGGGGAGCTCCGAGAGCTCAACCAGGAGGCCCTCCGATCCTTGGCAGAGGAGCGAAGGTAGCTCGACGAGGCGCGGACGGCCTTCATCCTCGAGAAGGCAGAAGCCGAAGAGCAGCAAAGGCTTGCCGCCGCGGGGCTAGCCGCGCGGGAGGGCAAGCTGACGCAGCAGAAAGCCAGCCTCGCCAGCCACGAGGAGGAGGTCGCCGCACGCGAGCAAGCGCTCGCGGAGCTCTCAAGGAGGCGCGAGATGCTGCCGCGGCCGCCGAGACCGCCAAGGAGGCACTGGAGGCGAGGGTGGCGTAGCTCGACACTGACCTCAAGGCGAGCGGCGAGGAGCTCGCCGCGCTCAAGCAGGAGCGCGAGAAGGGTCCCCACACCCTTGGTGAGCTGCAGGGCCGCTTCGCCGAGAAGATCAAGGAGCTCGACGCCGCCAAGGACTCCAATGCCGATCTCGAGCTGAAGCTGGACACCTTGTCCAAGGCGCTGGACAGCGCCAAGGAGCAAGAGGTGGCCTTGCGGAAGGAGGTCGCGGACAACGAGGCGTTGTTGGAGAGCGCCGCGGTCACCCAGAACGAATTCAGGGAGACGGTGGAGCAGTGGACCGAGGGCCTCGTGGACATCGCCGCCTCCATCAACAAGGAGCTGACGCTGCTGGGGATGGAGGGTCACGAGTACCCCTCTGGTGAAAACGTCCCGCCCAGCGCCAAGCTCACTTCGTTCTTCAAAGGCGTGGTGGCGGCCCTTCAGCATCTCCGGAACGCGATCCCAGAGCAGCTGGCCGGCGAGACGCGCGACGCCATCGCCGGAGCCCTCGAGAAGGTGTTGGTGAAGATCGCCTTCCGCAACCCCGGCATCAGGCTCACCAACGTCCTCAAATCCCTGTCGGCGGACGCTGACCTCGAGGAGATCAGGGCCCTCGTCGCGCCCATCGTGGAGAAGGTGGCCGGGATCAAGAGGATCGAGGGCGACCGCGTGGATTAGGCCGCCTCCCTTTTTCTTTTCTTGTCACTGCCGGCCAAGTCACGAAAGCGATTCATTAGGGGTGCGACAAGCTTATCCTTGTAATATAACTCTATCTTAGGTAGTGACTGCACTGTTATTTCCTCTACTTGACTCCGTGCTCTGTATGTTTTTGCCCTACGCTTTTGGGGACTTGTCGGCGTAAGCCTCCCCCTTGCCGCGGGCTCTTAGTGTGGGACATCAGCAGCCCGCCAGCGGCGCCACTACTGGCAAGAAACCTTGCCGCGGCTAGCTGCAGCTCACTTAAATTGTTGAGCAGGCTCAAAGCAAAGTAAGTGTTGCGACTGCAGTCGCAACACACTTAAGCTGTCGAGCGAGCTCGAAACAAAATAAGGATGCCACTCTGGTTGTAGCACACTTAAGTCGTTGAGCGGACTCGAAACGAAGTAAGGGCGCAACTAGCCACGAGCCGGTCCCTCCGCGCATAGGTTTTCCATACAAAGTACGGTCGTTCGAGGAAGATAACCTCAAAATTTTAAAAACTCAATTGCTCAAACTTTGGCAACTTAGCTTTTCCGTGGCTCGCTGCCCGGCAAGGTCGCTTTCCGGTAAGGCGAAGCATGGGGCTCGCCGTCGCTCACCGGGGGTCAGTGCTGCACAGAGTTTCAGATAATGCATGCAAAGAATGAAGAGCATGAGATCGACAAGGTGCGCGGAGCACAAGAACTCAATCTGCGCACAGGGTCTGCGCCTGGCTCTGTACGAAGGATCACATGCAACAGCGGCAAGACTTTGTACAGAGGGGTGGTTGCCAGACGGGGTCCGACAACCGCGCCTTACGGGCGAAACTTACGAAGATTCCCAACGTTCCGGGAGTTGCTCACCGGAGTGGTATCTTCGGTCTCAAGGCAGACAACGCCAGGCCTATCGACTCGTTTCACCCGGCAAGGGCCTTCCGAATTTCTCGAAACTTATGGCACTAACTTGGCGGCTATAAAAGCGGCACAAAGTTTGCTGGTAGCGAGCAGCTCGCACAGCGGCCTGAAGACGGTCCTCCTCGAGGAGCAGCGCATCATCTCGACGCAGCTGCTCTCGCTCGAGCTCAGCGTGAGCGAACACTCGAGGTGGCCCGCATGCGAGATCTGTGGGGCTAACTGCCTCCACTCTATGCAATAGAGCAAAAGGCTGCCTGGTCATACCAGGGTTCACTTGCGCCGAAGATGTCGGCGTATGTTCGGACGCCGCGGCATCATGATCTGGCTCGTCGACGCCCGTTTCACCGCCGGCGCCGTCCCATCCACCCATTTGCTCCAAGGGCGGTGGGTTCGACGTGGGCGGACCAACCATCTCTGGAGTCTTCTTCTTCGAAGATGTCGATGAAGACGAAGGAGATCTAGCTGGTGCAGGCGCTGGATCAGGTTCGCACAACTTTGATGCCCCCTACCTGCCGCGCCAAAGATGTCGGGGGGAATCGGCTTCCTCGAACACCTATGGGGACCCAGCCCCTTACTGGTTCGGCAGGGGGCGGAGGTTGCACAAAGAGCAGATCGAGGCGATGCACACAAGGGATTTTACCCAGCTTCGGGCCGCAAGGATGCGTAAAACCCTACTGCTGCTTTGTGGATTGTATTGTGTTCTTGCTCGGGAGCGCGTAGTGCTACAGTACACACGAGCCGCTGGTGAGACCGAGCGTGGCGATGAGTGTCCTCCTCCTCCTACGTGCGTATGGGGCCTCCTTTTATATGCTCAAGGGGTTACCCACAGGTGGCAGCGTAGGTGGGGGCAAAAATGGGAGAATGCTGTAGTGGGTACAGCTGCCTGCACAGTGGCTGTACAGTGCTATCATACCTAACTCTGACGGCGGGGGACAAGGGCATTAAATGCCCGTCCGCGTCGCCCAGACGGTGCAGGGAAGTGGACCGTCAGGAGCGCCACCGTTTGCCATGATGGCTACTCTGTCAACTTCGCTTCGCCACCGCATGCCCTTGGCTACACAACCTCCCGCCACGTGCGCCTGGAATGCCCCCAAAGCGACACGTTGGTGGGTGAGCTGGAGCGCAGGCACGGGGTGGTAACTTGCCGCGGCAAGCGCCTTGCCGCGGTGGATGTCTTGTCGCGCCCGGGAGCTTGTCGCTCACCGGGCCTTGCCGGAGCGCGGGACGCGCCGTGGCAAGGTCCTTGTCGTGCCGTGGTTGGCCTTCCCGGCAAGCTCCTCTTGCCGGGGCCTTGTGCTTCGAGCGGTCGTCCCAGCAAGCTCCTCTTGCCGGGGCCTTACTCTCTTCGGGTGGCCTTCCCGGCAGGCTCCTCCTGCCGGGGCCTTGGCTCAAATACTTTGTTCTTGGGTGGCCCAAAAAGGGACCGCGGGGAGTCTTGGTGATCACCTGGCAAGCCTTGCCGCGGGGTGCTATGACTGCCCGTGCACAAGTTCGGGATACTAAGGTACCCCTACTTTAGTACACCGACAACTCCCGCCTTCGCGACAAGCGCTTCCCGGCGTTCCACCTTGGCTTTTCGGGCGCGGTAGAGTGACACCAGCTTCCGGAGCAGCCGCTCCTCCTCAGGCTCGCCGCCGCTGCTGCTTGGCGCATCAACCAGTGTCAGCCCGGCGGAGGCGAGCACCTCTCCATCCAAGGTCTCCCCCTCGACCGGCGCCCTGGAAGTAGACTCCCAGGGGAGCTTGATGAAGATATCATCGCCGGCCTTCAGGTAGACGCCTGGCTGGGGTTCCTCGGGGTCCGACGCTGCGGCGGAAGCAGGATCGGCGGTTGGCGCAGCGCCTGGCGCTCCTGCGGCCCCAGGGCCGTCAGTACGATCGCCGCCCCCCTCGCCAGCGGTGGCTGCGGCAGCCTTGGCGGCCTCTTCGCCGGCCAGATCTCCAGCACCGTCCGCCTCTCCGGTGGCGGCCACGTCGTCGGTATGGCCGCGCACATCCTCCTCGACGACGACCTCAGTCTCCATCGGGTCCGTGGCGGGCGGGTCTGAAGGCCGAAAGAGGGAGAGAAGTCAAGCAACTATCCAAAGAAGGAGATCCAAAAAAAAGAGAAGAACCCCAGGGGAGTTTCGAGGCAAGGAGGTTACCTGCGCCAGGGTCTACGGTCACGGTCTCCGTCGCCAAGGGGTCGCCGGTGCTGTCCCTTGCCGGAAACTGCTCCCTTGCCGGAGACTGCTCCCTTGCCGGGGATTCCTCCCTTGCCGGGGAACTCCCACTTGGCGGTGTAGTTGTAGCAGGTGGCGCATCGGGGGGGGGGGTCTCCCGATGCTCCTGGTGGGGCTACTCTGCTCCTACGCAAATCAATAGTCAGATATCAAAAAACGAAGAGTACACAGGCATGCCCAACGGCAGGAAGCAAATCATATGCTTACGCTGGGGGCTGCGCTGGGGGCTGCTCTGAGGATTATTTGGTGGGTCCAACAAGGTCATCTCAGGCGCACCCCTTGCCGTCACGGTGGGCTCGTCGTCAAGGATGACCACCGGGACCTTGGCTCTCTTTGCCGCCCTCTGAGCCAGAGTCCTGAAAAGGAGTAAATTCAGAGGAAAGCAAATGAGATGCAAGACACAACTGCAAGAATTGAAGAAATACAAGTACAACGAGGATCTTACTCCTCTCCCTCTTCCTCGTCGGAGCTAAGCGCGGAGAAGTCGAAGACTGGCCCGCTTCTGGCGCGAGGAGGCGGAGGAGTAGGCTCCCTGGGCCGCTTGGCGGAGGAAGTGGTGGCGCTAGCCTGAGACGGCCTTGCCGCGACTGCCGCCATGGCGCGAGGGGCGGCAGGAGCAGAAGCGGCGGCCTGCGAAGACCCCGCTCCTGCTGTCACAGCGGAGCGTGTCACGCGGCGCTGCGGTTGTTGGCTTGTCTGCCGCCCCACCACGTCTCCAGCCTTGCGGAGACGCCTCCGTGGTTGAGCCGGGGGCTCCGCTTGCGACGAGCTGCCCAAAGGTTGGGAGGAAGAGGCGTCCGTCTCCGGCAAGCCGCTCGTGTCCTCGGTGGGCTTGTCCGCCTCGACGCCGTTCTTGGCAGGCTCTTCCTCGCCGACAAACTCCGCTCGGTCGGCAAGGCTTGCCGCCTCCGCTGCGTCCGCCTCCTCCACTGTGAATCCAAATTCGCCCGCGGCCGCGGCTGCCGCCGCCTCTTCCATCCTGGAGGCGATGCACGCCAACTCCTCATCGGTGGTGTCCTGGGTGAGGCCCTTCTGCTCGGCGGGGTCGACTGGCACCTCCACCAAGTCGTCGAAGAATGCCCGCACGACGTCGCCAGCGGGCTCCTGCCAACTGGAGTCGATCCCGTGCGAGTCGCACAGCGGCATCATTGCAAGGATGCGGCTGAGCGACGAATTGTTGCACAACGGGACGACGCCTTGCGGCAGCCTGAACCATTCGGGGTGATCGGGGTCGTGCTTGAACAGCTCCCTGAGCGTCCCGCCAAGTTCCAAGACAGTGAAATTGAAGTTGAGGCCAGGGCGCAGCCTCATGATGTCCGCCGCATTCTGGAACTCCTAGACGGGTCTCCCTTTCTCCTGCAGGGGAGCGATGCGGCGGCGGAGGAAATCTGCGCCAACGGCGCCAACTGTGAGCCCGGCAAGCCTGAGCCGCAGGATCCGGGTAACGGCAATCTGCAGCTTGTCGTCGTCCGGAGCCACGTCGCTCCAATCCCTGCCGCGCACCACAGGAGTTCGGCGCACGACAGTGAATGGCTGCGGGTTCTCCTCGACGATCAGGCACCAGTCTGCTCTCCACTCCTCCCATTTGCTGCGGAGCTCTCCCTCCAGATAAGCATCCTTCTTGCCGGGCTTCGAGATCCAGGCGATTCCGCCGGAGAGAGGCTCTCCTCTCTCTACTCGAGGCGTGAAGAAGTGGCGGAAGAGGGCTACGTTTGGATAGACTCCGACAAAGTTTTCGCAAAGATGTGCGAAAATTGCCATGGTCAGGACAACATTGGGGGTGAAATCAAGGAGATGGAACCCGTAGGTGTTCATGATGTTGCTGAAAAATTCAGAGAAGGGCGGGCAGATCCCGCAATAGAAGAACAGAGGAAAGAAGAGGATTCCCAGTCAGATACTTCTTCTGGGCGGCGGCGGGAAGAACCCTCGTGCACGGATGCGCTTGCGTCCCCGTTGACCAGAAGAGGTAGAATTCCTCCCTCAGGTCCAACGCGTCGAGCTGAGGGGGGAAGGTTGCCCGCTCCTTTCGCAGCGCCTCAAGCCGCTGCGCCTCGGCCGACTTTGCAGCCTTCCCTTTCCCCTTGTCGCCCTTCGGGGCCATGGCGGAAGCAGGGAGGGAGGTCGACGGCGTTGATAGCACTGGTGGCGACGGAAGGGGCGGAACGCTGCTCCCCTTGGGAAGTGGTGGAGATTTTCGAGGAATCACAACTGGCGGGTGGGCGGACTGCCCCTGT
This sequence comes from Aegilops umbellulata, assembly GCA_032464435.1. Classification (NCBI taxonomy): domain Eukaryota; kingdom Viridiplantae; phylum Streptophyta; class Magnoliopsida; order Poales; family Poaceae; genus Aegilops; species Aegilops umbellulata. Next base: position 228,474,815 of record CP136055.1, on the reverse strand, counting down.
TTCCCCTGCTTATAAGGGGGAGGGGGCGTTTCGCCTTTCCGAATAAACAAATCACCTGCGACATGACGCCTGCCTGCGGGGCTTAGCCCCGCGCACGCCGCCCACGTCACGCACACCTCTCCCCACGATGCCGCGTTCGACGCGTGCCGTTCGGGGAGGACGTGGTGGATGCAGAAGAAGATGCAGCGTGACCCAGGCCGCGCGTGCCCGTGCACTGTTTTGGGCCTGGCCCAACAGCGCTCGGCACCGTGTATGGCCCAGGCCCGGGGGCTCCTGTCGGTGTACTAAAGTAGGGGTACCTTAGTACCCCGAACTTGTGCACGGGCAGTCGTAGCACCCCGCGGCAAGGCTTGCCAGGTGATCGCCAAAACTCTCCATGGTCCCTTTTTGGGCCATCCAAGAACAAAGTATTTGAGCCAAGGCCCCGGCAGGAGGAGCTTGCCGGGAAGGCCACCCGAAGAGAGCAAGGCCCCGGCAAGAGGAGCTTGCCGGGACGGCCGCTCGAAGCACAAGGCCCCGGCAAGAGGAGCTTGCCGGGAAGGACGACCAAGGCACGACAAGAGACTTGCTGCGACGCGCCACGCGTCCCGGCAAGGACCGGTGAGCAACAAGCTCCCGGGCGCGACAAGGCATCAACCGCGGCAAGGAGCTTGCCGCGGCAAGTCACCACGCCGCGCCTGCGTTCCAGCTCATCCACCAACGTGTCGCTCTGGGGCCATTCCAGGCGTACGTGGCGAAAGGCTGCGCAGCCAGGGGCATGCGGTGGCGAAGCAACACTGACAGGATAGCCGTCGTGGCAAACGGTGGCGCCCCTGACGGTCCCTTTTCTGCACTGTTTGGGCGACCTAGACGGGCATTTAATGCCCTTGTCCCCTGCCGTCAGAGTTAGGTATGATAGCACTGTGCAAACAGTTGTACCCAACACAGCGTTTTTCAGTTTTACCCCGCCTACGTTGCCACCTGTGGGTAACCCCTTGCGCATATAAAAGGAGGCCCCATGCGCAACGTAGAAAGGAGGGGGAGGAGGGAGGAGGCCACTCACGCTCGGTCTGATTAGTTGCCTGAGTGTACTGTAGCACTCAGCGCTCCTGAACAAGAACACAATACAAACCACAAAGCAGCAGTAGGGTTTTACGCATCCGTGCGGCCCGAAGCTGGGTAAACCCCTTGTGTGCATCGTCTCGATCCGCTCTTCGCGCGACCTCCGCCCCTCGCCGAACCAGAAAGGGGCTCGGTCCCCATAGGTGTTCGTGGAGGAAGATTTCCCCCGACAAGGCGTAAGCGAGCTTCACCTTGTCCTGCAAGCTTGTCCTCGTTCTGCGAGTTGACGGGACACACCAAAAAGTAGTGCTAGTCCATACTCCCTCCTTTCCGGTTAATATGACTTAATCTTTTTTGCGGGTAAATGAGAGAGCTTTATTCATATATAAGCATTCTTAGGACGATCAGCCAAGACACTGGTCACTAGCAAGCGAGGTACCCCGCAAAAAAAGAAGTAAGAAGCGAGGTGTTTCATCAAGCGAGCTCTCGGCCACTTTCAAAGTGCAGCAAGCACGGTTCGCACGAAGATGCGCCGCAAGGTTTGCTGACCTGTTTACATGTTGAATAACAAAAAAAGAGGAAATATTAATGAGCGCTACTATTTGTAACAGGATATGAGCCAGAATTAAGCGAGAATTGTGGCGAGTGTTCCATGCAATCAACTTCCATTATCACAAGCGAGAACCCTCGAAGAGAACCAAATGTGTTGAAGATTTTTTTATCACATTTTAAAATTATAATAAGAGTGCAGACGCTCCTCCATCCGGTTCCTAGTACTAGTATAGTACATACCTTTATGGACTATAGTAGTAGTACTAGTAAACTTTGCGCTTGGCTGTTCAGGAAGTCGAACAATAATAGCACTAGTAGTATAGTGTATGCTTCTGGCAATCTGACACCAAATTAACTGTTGCACGTCCAGCGCCTGAGCGAGGGAGAGCTTGCATTAGTCAAAAGTTTCTCCTTGTCCTGCGAGCCACCGCGCGCAAGCTTCTCCCGTCCTGCAACCTTCTCCTCGTTCGGCAAGTTGACGGGACATAGCAAAGTAATGCTAGTCCATACTGCCTCCTCTCCGGTTAATATGGCTTAATTTCAAACGAGATAAATACACTGTTTGTCACTGTATATTTGTAAAAATACGGTCATTGGACTTCATAATACGCTCATTGTGCTCAATATATATATTTTCCGGTGTTCATACGGTCACTAGCTCACCTTGACTGAGTATGTGTGTGCATGCACGTGTAGGTTGAGCACTTGAGCGTGACCGTGTGTGTTCCGTCGTGTGCTCTGACATGCATGCATTAGGGCGTCGCGCGCGTTTTTGCGTCCATGTGTACGTTTGACTGTTGCATACACGTAGGGGGAGTACGTGTAGGGGCCACTAAGGAGCAGTCAAATCACACAGTAAGTTAGTCGGAAGAAGCAACCATCATTTCACTCTTGAATGACACGTACGCAATATAAAATGGTTGATATGGAGAGAAAAATAAAACCACTATATATACACTAGCATGAGCCTAAGCTACAAGCCTGCTTGCTTAGGTTGCTCTCTTCACAAGCAGAGAATGACGGGCCTGATCCCGCATCTGGGGGAAGGGAACAATGTTCTGCGTAGACGCGGTCGACATCGGCGAGGGAGAAAACCCACAGTCGGTGCGTCCCAATCGGGGGTCACCGCGGTATGGGCCGATGTCGTGTCCCAACCGCCCTTCTAGCTACAGCCCAACGTCCCAGGTAGTCCATCTTCCTTTTGGAGCCGGCTTGCTCCACTGCCGTAGCTCCATCTCCATGTCGATCTTTCTCTACTTCTACCGGCTTCTACTTGTGATGAGTTTATGTCTCATGAACTAGTGCGAGTACTATTATTCTAATCACACTTCTTCAATATCTTTGCCATCAGGGATGCTCAGGTCAATTTTAGTGGAACTGCACAAAAGCGTTGTATGATCCGAGGGTGCCAGCCGTCTTTCCTTCGACAGGTTCTACCTGGCGAGGAAATTAAATCATGTTTAGGGTTTAGGGTTTAAGTCGTAGTGACCCCATCAGTAGTTTTCTTTCGTACACGCTGTCACAACTTTTTTCTTTAGTTGTGAAGTAAATATTGGCTATGATCTGTGAATCATTGAGACGCATCAGCATGCGTGTTAGTTTTTCTTTGTATTTGATGGAATGTTGTAACGGGGCAACCTTGGAATAGGATTGAAAATGGAGTAGAAAAGTTTCCGTTTTTCCAGAGAAAAAATGGAAATAGAGAGAAACCAACATTTCGTTTCGTTGGATCGCGCCATCGAGCAAAATCACGTTTGTCGTGTTCGTGTCTCACCCTCCTCCACGGCTCGACCCCACACGGTCCCTCGGCATGACACTCACCGCAAATCGAGTATATGATAACTTTCCCGCCTGCTTGTCGATGGACCGCGCCATGGAGTACTAGCACTACTGGAAGAGATTGACGAGTTGGGGGAGGACAGCTAGCTGTAGCATGGACTCCCAAGAACTTTTTACATGCATGTTGTAGCCGGCTATTGCGACCTTTGAACGCGGAGCAGCTGCGTGCACCCGGAAGCGGCGTAGGCGACGCTCTCTCGGCCGGCGCGCCGCTTCAATGCCAGCGCTAGTGAGAGGTCGCATCCGCTCTGGCCGGGCATGAATGCGGCACTGACCGTTTCGGGCGGGAAGCATGCGCGGGTGGTGAAGAGGGTTCGGGTTGGTCAGGACCGGCCGTGGCAGCGGTCTGGACGTGCGCAAACAAGAGATGTTGTACGTTAATATTGTTGCATATATAATTAACAACTTAAATAATGTGCTAGTTGGAAAAATATGATTGGAGATGGAGATGGAAATGGAATTTTACGTAAACACGGATATGCATGTCTATGTCTATGTGTGTGTGCGCGACGACTCTCGCGACCTGGAAGCGGGGGCGTGTTTTTGATCGAGTTTTCTTTCTTGGTACGTTAGAAAATCTGTTTTTCTAATTCACATCTAGATGTTATTTAAGGATATCACATCTAAGCTCCCACAAGTATATAATGTAGCAATAAGAAACAAAAAAAACTAGGAAAAAAATAGACCACAAACAGAGTGGACATCAACTTAGATGTGACATAACTATGTCACGTCTAGATGTGTCCTAGACAGACCCTTAAAAATTTGTCTGCCAGTTTTCGTTTCTTATTTCCAGGAACGCGTGTATTCTATTTAAAACCAATGCTATGGAGAGATTTTTTTTACTCCATTATAGCATCTTGTTTGATAGAGTTTCTCGCGTCTCGCTCTCTCACCCTCTCCATATCAAAACAAGATAACAGTGTCCACTCTATCTCTCTCCTCACAGGTGGTCACAGATCCGACCGAATCCCGTCCGCTGCGGGAGGTGAGGAGGTGCAGCATTGACGTTGTCGCCGTCGGCGACGGAGGAAGCCGATGCGCACTGTCCTCTCGGAGTCGGCGCTGGCGCGGACAAAGATCCTCCGCGCCCTTGTTCGCTGTCGTCGTGTGGGCAGATCTCGCTCGCCCGCCTAAACAACATCTCGCCCACCTGAGGTATAACTTCTTGTACTGGTCCAGCTCCCCAGGTCGCTGCGTGCGGGTTTTCTTCTATGCGACTACTCCCTAGCTCCCCATGCATAGTAGCTAGGATTCGTTAGCTGGTCCAACATTACCTACTAGTACTACTATTATAGAGGAAATGCCACTCGAAAAGTTGTCCTGATTTATGCCTCGGTGGAGGTATACATGTTGTTTCGACAAAAAGTACATGGTGGTTGTGCGGTCATTGTCCATATGGTGGTAGTACTATCACTGGTTAAATGAAGAAATTCTTTTTTTCTTGGGTATCCTGGTTTAGTTCCCATCAAGATTATTATGATGCTTATGTTTGTTGTTGTACTTTTCATTAATTCTTATTGACAATTGAGATGTCGTTGCTAACCCTTTTTTATATTTTTGGAAACAGCGATGCGTGTCACCATACCCGGGCATGTATTCCTCAATTTTAGTGGAACTGCACAAAATTGGACGACCATTGTTGTTCCGCCTCACTGTCCTCTGCCACGTGGTTCTTCCTTCCTCGAGCTTGATTACTGAGAAGAAACAGACCATAGTGAGGATTTGTCGAACTTCATAGGTGCCTCACCCAAACTTGATGCCAAATGGATGATGCATCACCATGATGACCTATCGATGCTCATGGTTGCGTCGGCTGGTGAAGCCGATCGATTTTCGACGAAAAACAAGTTGTCTTCCATCAGTGCTCTTTGCTTGTTATGCACAAAGATGATATGCTTCATCAGTTCACCTTGGTTGCGTTGGAGACGCAGTCGTCTTTCACGTTGGTGCAATTTTATCACACAATTGGCTATGAACCAAATGTTTCCTCGAAGAAGGATCGACGTTAGTACTAAGAGCATAAGTTTTGTATTGATTTCTAAGCCTTCTCACAACTTTGTCTCCAGCTCCCCTGTAATTTTATTTGTCCAGCTATTAACTTTGATTTAAAAAATGGTGTGGACTAAAAACCCGGATGGACATAGTAGCCCTCCATTTTTATTTACTCCGCATATTAGATTTGACTGAAGTCAAACTTTGTAATACTCTCAAACCTTTCCGATAATTGTACACACTCTCACATGTTTCTGATAATTTGGCGCATGTGTGGTTGTTCACTTAAGGGAGGGTAGTGTACCACACGTGAAGGACAGGAAGTGCGACCAGGACGCGTGGGCGTGGATCGTTAGTTCATCGGAAGTAGTACTAGTTTTCTTCACTGTACATTAAATAAAGAGTTTCGTTTCGTACGTACACAATTTAAAACGATTGTTATGGAGAGAATAAGAAAACCACTCCACTATATATTAGTCGTATACACGAGAGTACTATATGGACGCGGCTTCATTGACTTAATGCACCTGCCTTTGGATTTATGACATGTGGGCCGAAAATGTGGCTGGCTCACCTGTCATACAGCCAAAAGCAGGTGCAGTGAAGGCATCGGAGCTCAGTCCGTACTAAAGTATTATATATATAAGCGGGAGCCTCAGCGCTTGTTCGCTAGGGTTTCCACTCTCCACACGCTCGCCGCACTACATATATGTTACACGCTGGAGGCTCAGCGTTCATTTGCTAGGGTATGCTATATTCACAGTCTCTCACGCTCTCTTCACCAGATCTAAACAAGATTGCGTTGGCCTCTTGTCTCTCTCTCCCCCCTCACAGCTGGTGAAGGAGGCGTCCGTATCCCGTCGCACCGGGAAGGGGAGGAGGTGCAGCGTTCACTCTATCGCCTTCGGCGAGGGAGGCAATCCACTGTCGGTTGCGCTGTTCTCTTTCACCCAGCGCCTGTGCAGGAGGGCCAACGACCCCTTCTTCCTCGCTGCCGTATGTAGTGTGGGCAGATCCGGCCTCCCGCCGCACGCCTTGCCACATCCCGACGACCCTAAGGTATAAGTTTCTTTGAAACCGTCGTTGCTCTAGTTGCATGTGGATCTTTTTCTATCTGTAGTCGAATCTAGGTCTTGGTTCAAAGAGGAAAGAAGGGTGCGGTGGGCTGGAGCAAGAATCTAGGACGTGGTTCAATGAGGAAAGGAGGGGCGGAAAGTAGTATAGACTGGCTATCCAGCCGCTTTGTAGGTCAAAAAGGGAAAAAGGGGGTAACCCAGTACACACATCTGTAAGGAACCGATCTCTTTGTTGAAAAGGGAAAGAAACTGGGGGGTCGGGTAGTTTGTGCACGACTAGATTTGCTGCCCTCACATAGGAAGAAGGTTCAAAGAGAACAAATATGGGACTAGCGCATATATGCTGCTTGGCTACATACTCTGCATCACCCACTTATACGTGTGGACGCACATGGTTCTGGCATGTCCCATGCAGCTATTTTGCTGTTGTTAATCTAAGAATTCCATCGGAAAATTGAAGCAATGCCACCGTTAAAAGTAAATTACATTTTTTTACGAATGTTGTTTCAAGAGAATGTCCCTGTTAATATGAATCAATGCAATCGTTTTAGAAATGCTACTATCCTACTTTGTTTTCCATCCAAGATAAGTTAGATGCTTCTTTCTGTCACCGTTTGTTTCATCCTCCTTTATCAGCAAGTAATTGTTTCCTTTTTTGCCTCTGTTAAAACAGGGGTATCGATTCAACTTGTTGCTATTGCGACATTTTGCTTCGCTACTCTAAACACTTATGTTTTAAGAGTGTTTTGTGCAGTTCAACTTGAATGTCACGCCGGTGACTTTGCTTAATTTTTGTGGAACTGCACAAATGGAGATCGAGATTTGTTTCTAGTCTTCGTGGCGAGTTGTTTCAAATCTTGGTCTCAATCACATGATGTGTAGTGTGCTTTGAGATGTTGTGCTACTTGTTTTGGTACTATTTTAAATAAATGTTGAATTGAAGCTATTGTATTGCTTTCTTTTCCCATTAAGTAGTGAACAAAAATGGGACCAACCCAGACATGATGCTTGTTGCTTTGTTACAACAAATTCAGCATCACCCCCTTTATAAGCCAGTAATTGATGCCACTATCAGAATTAAATACTGAATCTTATTTCGAAACTGCAACACTTGTTAGGGATTGGCGGGATTACCATTTTTGTGGCCGCATGTTTCATCCTCCTTTATTAGCCAGTAATTGATTCTTTTTTTGCCTCTGTTTAAACAGGGATATCTATTCAACTTGTCGCTATTGTGACATTTTGCTTCGCTACCCGAAACACTTTGCTTGATTTCAGTGCAACCGCACAAAACTAGATTGGATTTCCTATTCATGTTGGCAGATTCGTATTTTATCTTGTGTGTCTCATGAAATGTCAATTCAGGCCTTCATCCACATGATTGTGCAGTGTGCTTTGAGATGTTGTGCTACTTGTATTGGTACTGTTTTAAATAAATGTTGAATTGAACCTATTGTATTGCTGTCTTTTCCCATTAAGTAGTGAACAAAAATGGGACCAACCCAAACATGATGCTTGTTGCTTTGTTACAACAAACTCTGCATCACCCCCTTTAGAAGTAGATGGAAGCACATATTGTTGTTGCGTCCACTCTCCCCTGGAATTGTTTATGCTTTTCGTTAACCTAATGCCGCTGGTAAAATTAAGCAATGCCACTCTCAGAATTAATTAACTACTGAATCTTAGTTCAAAACTGCAGCACTTGTTAGGGATTGGCGGGATTACCATTTTTGTGGCCGCATGTTTCATCCTCCTTTATTGGCCAGTAATTGTTTCCTTTTTGGCCTCTGTTAAAACAGGGATAACTATTCAACTTGTTGCTATTGCGACATTTTGCTTCGCTTAATTTTGGTGGAACTGCACAAAATGAGACCGGATTTCCATATATATGTGTTGATATCTCTTTGAGATCTTCCTCATGAGTTGTTTCAAATCTTGGTCTTAAATGGTCAGTACCGACCTTCCTCAGAATTAACTACTGAATCTTAGTTCAAAACTGCAAACACTTGTTAGGGATCGGCAGGAGTACCATTTCTGTTAGGGATCGGCCGGAGTACATGTTTGAGAAAAGTATTGTTCAGATAATGTCTCTGTTATTATATATCAGTTACAGACTTACAATGTTTTACAAATGGTACTATCCTCCTTTGTAGTTCTTTCTACATGTTTAACCAAGGTATTGTTAAGATAATGTCTCTGTTAAAATGAATCAGTCGCATTGTTTTAGGAATGATACTTTTCTGCTTTTTCGTTCTTTATACATGTTGAAACAAGGCATTGTTAAGATAATGTCTCAGTTAATATGAATGAATCACACTGATTGAGAATTGCTACTCTCCTGCTTTGTTTCCCATTAAGATAAGGTAGACCAGTAGATGTTTTTCTTCTGGGAGTACTAGTCAATCGTTATTTCTCAGTAATTGTTTCCCTTATACCTTTTGTTGCTTACAGGGATATCAAAATTAAAGCTCGGTTTTATTCTGACTTCGATTTTAGTTCAACTACACAAAAGGAGCCAATGTGTCCAAGGCAAACTGCTGCATTACTGGGTCTAGTTGGTCGTTCCACTTTGTAGAAAGAAGCAGTCACTGTTTGCGCTACATTACAGAAGGAATGACCGAGAAGCTTTACAGAGTATTAGGCCTTCCACTATGTAGGCCAAAAGAGGTGCCAATTTCACCTTTTCTTAGTTTGGCACCGAATCCCTCCATTGCTTCAGCCGGTGCCATAAATATTAGACACCGGTGACATGACTAGTCTGCAGAGACCATTGGCAATTTAACAACACGTGGAGTGCCCTGAGCAAAAAGTGCCCAAACAAGTACACGTGGAGTGAAGAAACGACAGGACTCCATGATCATAGGCATTACATATTTTGAATGGGAAAAACTTGTCAAAGTTTAATCATTGATGTTAGCAAGAAGCGACAGGACTCCACGATCATAGGCATTACATATTTTGAATGGGAAAAGCTTGTCAAAGTTTAATCATTGATGTTAGCAAGAAGACGTTAGTTTAATATATTGGAATTGGAAAAGCTTGTCAAAATTTGCTCATTGATGTTAGCCAGAAGACATGCATTTGATATTTTTGAGTGGGACGCCCTTGCTGTGAGCAGCGTCGAGTGTTTTTTCCTATTCCTGTGTTCAGTTTAGAAGTAAATAGTTACTCTACTGAGATATTCCTGTGTTAAGAGTTTGTTCTGAATATTGTCTATGTAATGCCAGGCCTTGTGTTTGATTGCAAAATTGAGCTTGGAATGTTGTGGCATGCGGCATCACGAGTTGTTCACAGTGCCTCCTGAGAATAATGCTTCGTATTGTTTTGCATGTCGATCTAATGCCAGTGATTTGCTTGTTAAGAAGATCATCCTCTTCTGTTGTTTCCGTGCTTAAGAAGTTCATCGTCTGATGTTTCATTCATAGCCTATACGACAAGTCGGGTAGGTTAGATGTGAAACCATATGGTCTTCCGACCAACTCATGATATTAGGCCATGATTGGATCGTCGCTTTCCAACCAAAACCGCTTGTAAAACTGACGCTTGTAAATTAAAGTAGATGGTCTCGGGAGAAGGCGCTTGGTTGGTCGATTTCGACTAGTAAAATATCGGAAGTACTTCACACATGATAAAAACGCTGAACGACACTTAGACGATTGCTAATCCAGCCGTTAGCTGTTGTTTCGTGCTTGGATGGCATGATACGCACATCGTGCATGTATCGTCTGGTAATGTCGTCCATATGGCAGTGCTCATAAAATATACACTAGTCTCTCAAATTACACGCGTAACCCGCCGGTTTTACTTACAGACCTCGCGCCCTCGGTTTCATTACGCCTGTATTTTACGTGTTGTTTCCGATGATGAGTAAATTACACTTGTATGTTAATACAGGTTTGAAATAAACCAGAGCTCCCAAGCACGGCCTTACCGTTTCATGCCGTCTCAGTTTCTCGAAGGTGCTCATAGGTGTCCGATGATCCTGGCTTCCTGAATGAGCAACGGGCGCTGTATCAGACCATCTGCAGGGCCTGCGAGGCCCTCTCCGTTCTCCTTCGAGTTGTTGCGCTCGCCGTGGCGCCGAGCATTGTTAACATCGTCAACGAACATGAGGATTCAGGAGATGACTTTATTTTGACTGGATGACACTAGGGACCCACTAGGGCCATAGCCGTACGTACGCAAGTGCCTTCTTATTATGTACAACTATATTTTTTTGCTTTCTCCTGGTTTCCTGACATCACGGTCCCACACCATTGTCAACCTATGTAGTCAATATAAACGAGAGAATTGCACAAGGTGCGGCCGACAACTAGGACCAAGCAGCTCGAGCAGTATTTGTGTTTTTGAGGCGTGAGCACTGCAGAGTTTTTCTTGGCGATGATTTCATTGTTGTTCAGAGGAGAGCAGGGTATTAACTGGGCGGCTTGTGGCCCGTCTAGCCCAGGCTAGATATCCAGCCCAGATACTAATTTTTCCAAGATGAAAATGGCTAGCCCAGCTATACGTCCTTTTGAGGAATACCCAGGCAAGGTCAACTTGTTATTCTCCACCCCGCTGGGCTGCAAATCTTTCCTAGGAGGGATGCATTTGGCTTAACAGAAAATGGGCTTTAAAAAATAATAAATGGGATGTAATTATAAAAACTGGGCAGTAACTATAAAAAGATGCACCAAACACGAAATTAGTTTATAAAATATTATTTATGGATTTTGAAAATCTTAAATTTTCATTGTTGCGCGCGCAATGTTTCGTTGGATTTTTACGTAATACAAATTTATATTTAATCTGACTAGAAATTTCGAGATAAAAATATTTCGGAGCCCATCAAAATATGGGAAATTTTATTGAATTATGTCTTCAACAGTTGGTTGAAATTATTAATCATTGTCCTAGCTAGAAAATGGGCTGTACTTTTAACAAACTATAAATGGGCTGTTGTAAATTCCATTAGAATTCAAAAATGGGCTGTACATTCTTACAAAACGCAAATGGGCTATATGTTCTCTGCCACACACTTGTGGGCCTACTAAGTGACGCGTCCCCTAAAAAAATAAGTTGACGCGTATGCAAGGCTTTTCCAACTTATTATAGTCAACACACGGTTCTAGCTGCAGTGGCCATTGGATGTCTATCCAACAGATGTCGTGCTTCTTCTTCAATCTCGGATATTCTTAGCTTCGGCCGCCCAAAAAATGATTCCTCCCCCTGACATCTGGGGCGCACCATTTCGGAGGCTGACCTGTGGGCCTACTAAGTTGGAGGGTACCTAGGGCTTTGTCAACTTAGTCAATATAAACGATTCTAGCTTCAATGACCGTACGATGTCCATCCAACGGCCGTAGTGCTTCTTCAACCTCTAGTCTTCTTGGTCCAGCCGCACAAAGCAGCGCTGGTCGTGCCGCCTGCTCCTGCCTCCCGTGGCCGGCTGTGCTACTGCGGAGGCCTCACCGCCCCCATACTACTCCCATCGCTGGCCAGGCCATCCCTCCACTCACCCACACCCCCTGTTATTCTGCGGCGACGGCAGCCTCACACCGCAGCCAAACCAGTGAACCCTCGTACTCCTTTCCGCGCAGGCTTCCACTGCTGCGTTTTCCCCGGCTCCGCGTCGTCCCCTTCCTAGGCCTCGCCGTCGTCTAGACCACCGCCCTGGTGCTCTCGGCGCGGCATGGTCAACATGGTCAACGACCGACTTCCATTGGAAGAGTACTCTACGTGGAGCGGCTGACAGCTGGGTCCAGGCGGCCGCAAGGAAGTGCCTCCTTATTACGCGCAAAATAATTATTCCTCCACCTGACAGCAGGGACCCACCGGACGGGCCACCTTATTTCACGAAAAAAATGTTCCCCCGCTGTCAGCTCGGACCCACCGGAAGTGCCTCCTTATTACGCACAAAAAATGAATACTCCCCCTGCTAGCTAGGACCCACCATGGTGGGAGGCTGACTTGTGGGCCTACTAAGTTGATTGGGACGGGGGCCTTTGTCAACTTCAGCCAATATGAACGATTCTAGCTCCAGTGATTGTACGATGTCCATCCAACGGCCGTAGTGCTTCTTCAACCTCTGGTCTTCTTGCTCCAACCGCCCAAAGCAGCGCCGCCCGTGCTGCATGCTCCTACCTCCCGTGGCCGGCTGTGCTGCCGTGGAGGCCTCACCGGCCCCTACTATTCCCACCGCTGGCCAGGCCCTGCGGCGATGGCAGCCTCACACCCCAGCCGAACCAGTGATCCCTCGTACTCCTCTCCGCGCGGGCTTCCACTGCCGCGTCTTCCCCGGCTCCCCGTCGTCCCCTTCCTAGGCCTCGCTGTCGTCCATCGCCCTGGTGCTCTCGGCGCGGCGTGGTCAACGTGGTCAAGGAACGACTTCCATCGGACGTGGACTGTACATGGAGAGGCTGACAGCTGGATCCACGGCCGCAGCAAGGAAGTGCCTCCTTATTACGTGCAAAATAATTATTCCTCCACCTGACAGCGGGGACCCACCGGACAGGCCACCGTATTTCACGAAAAAACGTTTGCCCCTGACTGCTGGGACCCACCAGCTACATCTTCGCACGCAAGGAAGTGCGTCCGGGCGAAAAACGATTCGCCCCCCTGACTGCTGGGACCCACCAGCTACATCTTCGCAGGCAAGGAAGTGCCTGACAGTCGGGACCCACCTGGTCGAAGCATACGTAGCATTGTCATTCTGGTCGCGAATGTGTATGTACATATATACTGGTGGATGTAGAGGCGCGCACATGTCTTAGTAGAGGCGCGCACGTAGCATCTGCACGTACGTACAACGGCCAGGGTGCAAGAAAGAAAATACGGCCACGTATGTGAACATACGGGCAGGGTCTCGAATGCTTACTCGCGCATACGTACGGCCAGGGCTCGTGTACATGGCTGGGTTGGAACGGAGAAACAACGTCGTCATTGTGTTCATGGGGAGGCAACAGAATGCATCGTGTTCATGGGGAGGCAACGGAATGCGTCATGTTCATCGGGAGGCAACGGAATGCGTCGTGTGCATCGGGAGGCAACGGAACGCGTGGGAGCCAACTAGCTGGGTCGGAACGGAATGTGTGGTCGTGTTCATCGGGAGGGCTTGGACGAAACAGGCGATGGAAACGAGGCCTGGTGTACCGCACAACGGAGGAAACGGACCTCCTACGTTCGGAATGGGGTCATGCTGATCGGGAGGGGTCTGGCGTACCGCAAAACGGAGGAAACAGACCTTCTACGGTCGAAACGGGGGTCCTGTTGATTGGGATGGGTGTGGCGTACCACAAAACAGACGAAACGGACCTCCTACGGTCGAAACGGGGGTCCTGTTGAACGGGAGGGGTGTGGCGTACCGCAAAACGGACGAAACGGACCTCCTAAAGTCGAAACGGGGGTCCTGTTCATCGGGAGGGGTGTGGCGTACCGCAAAACGGGACTCCACGGGATACTGTTCATCTCCACCGTCGACCCCCTCCAGCCTCCACGAGCTACTGTTCATCCACCGTCGACCTCCTCCAGTCTCCACCTGCGACTGTTCATCCACGGGCTCCTGTTCATCCAGCCTCCATCGTGCACTACTCCACCGGCTACTATTCAACCAGCCCTCTCCACGGGCTCCTTTTCAACCACCCCTCCACGGGCTACTGTTCATCCAGCCCTCCACCGTCTACTGTTCATCCTGCCCTCCACGGGGTGGTCCTATTCATCCATCCCTCCACGGGGTCCTGTTCATCCAGCCCCAACCGGCTCGATCGATCGGGGTCCTGTTTATCCAGAGGCAACACCACGGGGTCCTGTTCATCCACCCCCACCGGAAACTATTCATCCAAACCCCCCCAGCAATGCTCACTGTTCATCTAGAGGCAGCATCGTTCGGCTTCAGTTAGCAGTAGTAGCAAAGGAATCATTCGATCGGGTTCAGTTAATAGCCATCGATCGATTGCTCGGCTTCAGTAACGCGTAGCCTACAGTGCAATCGCTCGGGTTCAGTTAGAGCCCAACGCCTCGCTCGGGTTCAGTTAGAGCCAACGCCTCGCACACACGCGCATACATGTACGAGAGAAACACGCATCGCTCGGCTCCCGACCTCCCACCATAACCGGGAACTCCCAGAAATTTTCCTCCCCCTCTCTTATACCACGGTTTTTTCAGTCATGGACGGCCCAAAGAATGTCATGCAGCTGCGTTTCTGGCCCGCCTAGGACGAAAAGCCCATTTTCTGTCATGATTTTTTGTCATAGAATTAGGAGCCCACCACATCTATGATGATACTGGTTTTTGTCACAATTATTGTCATAGAAGTGTGATATGTATGACAGAATTTTTTTCGTTCGGCCCAAAATGTCGCGGACGTGTCTTTTTTTGTAGTGACCATTGTATTGAGAATAAAAAGAGAGAGAGAAAGCCATCAAGCTACTAACTATGGACCCGTAGGTCTACAAAGAACTACTCACGCATCATCGGAGAGGCACCAATGGATATGATGGACCCCTCTTTGATGCTATCTAGATTGGATCTGGTGGTTCTGGAACTTACGGTGGCTGGAATTGATTTTCGTCGACTCCCCTAGGGTTTCTGGAATATTGGGGTGTTTATAGAGTAAAGAGGCGGTTCGGAAGGCAATCGAGGTGGGCACAACCCACCAGGGCGCGCCATGGAGCAGCCCCAGGTGATTCTTCGGCCCACTGGATGTCTTCTGGTCCATAAAAAATCCACAAAAAGTTTCGCTGCGTTTGGACTCCGTTTGGTATTGATTTCCTGCGATGTAAAAAACATGCAAAAAACAACAACTGGCACTTGGCACTATGTGAATAGGTTAGTACGAAAAATGATATAAAATGACTATAAAATGATTATAAAACATCCAAGAATGATAATATAACAGCATGGAACAATAAACAATTATAGATACGTTGGAGACGTATCAGCATCCCCAAGCTTAATTCCTGCTCGTCCTCGAGTAGGTAAAAGATGAAAACATAAATTTTGATGTGGAATGCTGCCTAACATGTCATCTCATATTCTTTTCTTTGTAGCACGGACATTTGCACTTATATATGGTTCAAAGATATAGTCTAGTTTTGACATGAGACTTAATACTCAAGCATATCAACAAGCAAACATGTCTTTCAAATTATCAACGCTAAAATAAGTTATCCCTAGCCCGTCATGCTCAATCATTGATCCATTCATGAAACCCATTCGCATATTAGCTACACCTAATGCTCAAGTATGACCATAGTGCCCCCTAGTTGGTACTTTATAAGAGAAGATGGAGATTCAAATTAAAGATAAAATTTGCATAAAGTAAAAGAAAGGCCCTTCGCGGAGGGAAGTAGGGATTTGTAGAGGTGCCAGAGCTCAAAGCGAAAAACACAGAGATAAAAACATTTTGGGAGGCATGCTTATCCTATCAACGAGAATGACCGAGAAGTGCCCAATACTTTCCATGCTAGATATATCATAGGCGGTTCCCAAACAGAAATTAAAGTTTATTCCTTTTTCAACAATACTTTCACTTTCCTTGGCTAGCCGTATCCACGGGTGCCTTCCATACCAACACTTTCCAAGCAATTTATTATTTGACAACATAAAGTAAATTCATTTTTCATTTCGGGACTGGGCATCCCTAATACCTTTGCCTTACTCTCATGCAATGACAAGTGAATAAACACTCATCGTGAGAATAACATATCTAGCATGGAAATATATTAGCCACCCTGTACCGGTTCATGAGCGATACGAGCACACAAAGGAGAAGTTTATTTTGAAAATTAGAGATGGCACATACAAATTTTCTTAGAACAACAAAAGAATACCGCATATAGGTAGGTATGGTGGACTCATATGGAAAAAATGGTTTAAAGGATTTTGGATGCACAAGTAGTGATCATACTTAGTGCAAAATGAAGGCTAGCAAAAGATTGAAAAGCGACCAACCAAGAAATGAATAATCTCACAAGCGAGAATTGAGCATAATTAACACAAAGTAATGCACCACAAGTAGGATGTAATTTCATTGCATAACTATTGACTTTCGTGCTTGCATAGGGAATCACAAACCTTAACACCAATATTCTTACTAAAGCATAATTACTCATCAACATGACTCACATATCACATCATCATATCTCAGAACGATTACAATGGATCAAGTTTGTTTTGTCCATTGATCTTCATGAAAGTTTTTATTATATCCTTCTTGGATATCTATCACTTTGGGACTAATTTTCATGTGTTGATTTTGATAAGCTCAAACAAATATAAGTGATGATCATGAGCATAATATTTATTTCTCTCAAATTAATTTAAGTGAAGCAAGAGATAATTTATTAAAAAAAATTACTAACTCTCAAATAAATCTAAGTAGAGCAAGAGAGCATTTCTTTAAAATTACTAAAGCACACCATGCTAAAAAAGATATAAGTGAAGCACTTGAGCAATTCCATCACTCATAAAGTTTAAGTGAAGCATAGAGAGTAATTCTAACAAGTCATGGCATAATTTTGGCTCTATCAAATAGGTGTGTCTAGCAAGGATTCAAGACTTAAAACAAAAAGCAAAACAAGCAAAGACTCATATCATACAAGACGCTCCAAGCAAAACTCATAGTATGTGACAAGTAAAAACATAGCTTCAAGTAAAATACCGATGGTCGTTAGAAGAAAGAGGGGATGCCACTCGGGCCATCCCCAAGCTTAGTTGCTTGCTTCTCTTTGGATAATAGCTTGGGATGCCATGGGCATCCCCAAGCTTAGGATCTTCTTACTCCTTATTCCTTTGTCCATCGTAACCTCACCCAAAACTTGAAAACTTCAATCACACAAAAACCAACAAATCCTTTGTGAGATTCGTTAGTATAAGAAAGCAAATCACTACTATAAGTACTGTTGCAACCCACTCATATTTTATTCTTGCATTATATCTACTGTATTCCAACTTTTCTATGGCAAAAACTCTTCAAAGAAAACCATAGAATCATCAAAACAAGCACACAACGCAAAGAAAATAGAATATGTCAAAAACAGAATAGTTTGTAGCAATCTGGATATTTCGAATACTTCTCTAACTCTAAAATTTGCGAAAAATTAGGACAACATGAGCAATTTGTATACCAATCTACTGTTAAAAATGCAGAAGTTTTCGTCGCTTCTGTGATTTTAAAAAATTGTAACTCTGGAAGCAAAAGTTTCTGTTTTTCAGCAAGATCAAACAACTATCACCCAAGAAGATCCTAAAGGCTTTGCTTGGTACAAACAGTAATTAAAACACAAAAAACACAATCATAACATTATCATAATTGTGCAAACACTCAAGAATAGAAAGCAATAGACAAAAAATAAAATTTATTCATTGGGTTGCCTCCCAACAAGCGCTATCGTTTTACGCCCCTAGCTAGGCATAAAGCAAGGATCTTAGTATTGTCATCCGTAGTTTGGCAACTTTTGTAAGGGCATTTTCAAACCCGGGAGGCTCTTTTTGCTTCCCTAAATTCTCAAGAAAAGAAGTCATCTTTAGATCTAAAATATCCAGTCCCTTTTTGCAGAGAGTAATCAAGGTATTCATGCGATTGATACTACCATTTAGATGTTTGAGGGGTTCATTATATTTTTGCAATTCAACCATATGTTTGTGCAAATCACCAAGTTTGTCCAACATTTCAACTCCCTTTGGGTGAAGGAACACCCCTTCTTTTGAGGTGGAACCCCCAGAATTCCTTCTAAAATTTCATAGGCAACATTAGCATCAAGCTCACTAAAATTCCCTTTAGCGACAAAATCTAAGAGTTGTCTATGTCAATCCTATGTAAAAGTTACGAAGCAAGATCTTTGCGTCTCCCTTTAAATTGCAAACACGATAGAATTCCATAAGCCTATACCAAGCATCTTTAAAATTTTCTCCTTGTTGTTGCTTGAAGTATAAAACTTCAAAATCTGGTGACAAAGGAGGAGTAGAACCGCTAGCCATTATGACTAGAAAGCAAGAACACAGATAGATCCGGCAAAAAAGCGGGGAACAAAATAAAAGGGCGAATAAAACGACAAATTTTTGTGAAGTGGGGGAGAGGAAAATGAGAGGTAAATGGCAAATAATGAGAATTGCAAGGAGATGACATTTGTTATTAGGAAGCTGGTAGATGTTGATGATGTCTCCCCAGAAATTCCTTTTGATGTCTCCTAGACTACGTCAGTATTTCCCCAAAGAGGAAGGGATGATGCAGCACATCGACGGCAGGTATTTCACAGTGATGAGACCAAGGTTATTGAACTAGTAGGGGAACCAAGCAACACTACGTAAACAACACCGGCACATAAATAAAAAATACTCGCAACCCGGCGTATTAAAGGGGTTGTCAATCCCTTTCGGGTAACGGTGCCAGAAATTGGCAAACGGACATGAGAAAGTTGTAATAATTTGATACGTAGATCTCGCGGGAACGCGAGATAAAATAAATTGCAGCAAGGTATTTTTGTATTTTTGGTATAATAGATCTGAAAATAAAGGCAAACAAAATAGATCGCAAAGGCAAATATAATAAAGAAGAGACCCGGGAGCCATAGATTTCACTAGTGGCTTCTCTCGAGAAAAAAAATAGCAAATGGTGGGTAAATGAATTACTGTTGGGCAATTGATAGAACTTCAATAATCATGATGATATCCGGGCAATGATCATTATATAGGCATCACGTCCAAGATTAGTAGACCAACTCCTGCCTGCATCTACTACTATTAGTCCACACATCGACCGCTATCCAGCATGCATCTAGTGTATTAAGTTCATGGAGAAACGGAGTAATGCAATAAGAACGATGACATGATGTAGACAAGATCTATTTACGTAGAAATAGACCCAACTTGTTATCCTTAATGGCAACGATACATACATGTCGGTTCCCCTTCTGTCACTGGGATCAAGCACCATAAAATCGAACCCATCGCAAAGCACCTCTTCCAATTTATATAGTAAAGAGGCGGTTCAGGAGGCAACCGAGGTGGGCACAACCCACCAGGGCACGCCCTAGTGGGTTGCGCTCCCCTCGGAGCACCGCCAGGTGCTTCTTCAGCCCACTGGATATCTTATGGTCCATAAAAAATCCACAAAAAGTGTCGCTGTGTTTGGACTCGATTTGGTATTGATTTGCTGCGTTGTAAAAAACATGCAAAAAACAATAACAGGCACTTGGCACTACGTTAATAGGTTAGTACCAAAAAATGATATAAAATGACTATACAATGACTATAAAACATCCAAGAATGATAATATAATAGCATGGAACAATAAAATATTATAGATATGTTGGAGACGTATCAATGATGCAGCAGAGGGGGTCACGGCAATCGACGTGGTGGTGGCGTTTGCTGAGGAAGCGGAAGCTCTTCCCCTTGAACCGGCTTAAGAAGGTGTCCCGCCCCGCACCCGCATTGTGTTGGGAATCAATGCATAGAAAACAAAAAAAGTTATACACACGCAATGATCTATCCATGGAGATGCATAGAAACGAGGGGGAGCGTGTGTCTACGTACCCTCGTAGACAGTAAGCGGAAGCGTTTCACAACACGGTTGATGTAGTCGAACTTCTTCGCGCTTCAACCAATCAAGTACCAAACGCATGACACCTCCGTGTTCTGCACACATTCAGCTCGGTGACGTCCCTAGCCTTCTTGATCGGTGACGTCCCTAGCTCGGTGACG
Organism: Aegilops umbellulata; assembly: GCA_032464435.1. NCBI lineage: Eukaryota > Viridiplantae > Streptophyta > Magnoliopsida > Poales > Poaceae > Aegilops > Aegilops umbellulata. The sequence goes on along the minus strand of CP136055.1, from coordinate 228,454,629 downwards.
TCCCTAGTCAAGGTAGTAGATGAGTTCCGTCAGCACATCGACGTGGTGATGGTGATGGTGAAGTGGTCTCCGCAGCGCTTCGCCTAAGCACTACAAAAATATGACCAGGGGTGTAAACGGTGGAGGGGGCGCCGCACACGGCTAGGCAATTGTTTGGTGTGTGCTAGGCGCCCCCTCCCACATATATATAGGTGGGTGGGAGGGAGGAGCAGCCATAGGAGGCGCCCAAGTAGGAGGAATCCTACTTGGAGTCCCTCCCAAACCGCGCCCCCTGCCATATATAACCGAGGGGGAAGGAAAGAGGGGGGCGGGAGAGAGGGAAGGAAGGGGGATTGTCTGTGTCAAAACCGGCGGATCTCGGGTAGGGGGTCCCGAACTGTGCATCTAAGGTCGATGGTAACAGGAGACAGGGGACACAATGTTTACCCAGGTTCTTGCCCTCTCTATGTGATGAGGACATGACTACCTTGGATACGACCAAAAATATTTCATACATGCATATTTGTCAGGTGATTTCTAGTGTCAACTATTCAATAATCTATTTATATTATCCAGAACAAAAATACTTCACACACTTTTGTGTTTTGTCTAATTGCAGGTGTATGGGACATTTGTACAATCCACATATGAACATAAGGGAAAAAGAGAAGTTTAGGTGCTGTTCAAAAAGTCCCTTCACGTCACTTTTGGGCCAAGAGAAGATAGAGTCCAAGTCTCTCACGTTCTGGATTCAGATTCGGACTACACAGACATACCTGACTCAAAACGGCAAGAACTTTTTCATACGGACTCTGAATTGGGTGATTGTTTTTTTGTTGGAAAGTAGATATCGTCCTCTTTCCACTCCAATTGGATTCACCTTTAAATTCATCAGGAGCATTGAGATATGGACGAAACAATCTGACGCTGCAGCAGAATCCGAGTCAAACAACAAGTCCAAAGGTGTTGCATCACCTCCACTTGGGCCCATGAGCCTTGTACGACCTAGGGTTGGTTTTTGGCTACCTTGGGACGTCCTCCCACCTCCTTGGCCGCCACCCCTTGCTCTTATATAAGTAGATCCACGTAGTAGCTTTTTCCTTGGGATTTGTTTAGTTAAAAGTTGGCCATTGCAACTTCGTGTACTTCATTTGTGTCCAACGACCAGACCAAGACCGCTTACGGATCCCCACCATTATCAATACTTCATATATATTCGCAATATTCAGATTGCTTTATCATATTCTTGCTTGTTCTTCGATTGCTTGCAGGAATAGACCTTCGTGGTCAGGTTGATCGTGCTCCAGCGTGGTCAATAACCTCTGGGAGTTGGTTTAGCGATTGCTAAGGCGCAACATCGTGCACGTTTGTAGTCGGATCGTCAAAGTCATCTCCACCAAATCGATAGTTATCATCTCATCGAAAGATCAGGACACCCTCGCCTCTATCAAGTGGTATCAGTTTTCAGGTTGCTCGGTGAGAATTTCCTGTTTCCCATAGATTAGATTTATTTTCTTACCTATTGTCCAAGAAAAATCCACAAAAAAGTTAGATCTATCCATCCTTTTGTCCAAGCCAGTCTGAGCCTTTGCAATTTTCTTTTCATTGTTTGCATTATTGAATTATCGGTTGCATCATCGTGTCGAGTTGCTGGTCTTAGTGTCTAGTTCGTTTAGAGTTTCGAGTTCTGTTCACATTAGTCACGTCGCCGCTGCATCGTTATCCCTTCCGCTGTCCACCACACCATCCATCACTTTCCACCACGTGCTACCCATAGTTCTTTGTCACAATCATAGTTGAGGTCGTTCACATCTTCGCTTGATCCAATCTGCATCTTATCTAGTTTGTCTTGGAAAGAGGGAGAGAGAAAAAAAGAGAGAAAAAAAGAAAAAAAATCAGAGAAAAGAAAGAGAAAAAGAAAAAAAAAGTGTGTGGAAAAAAAGAGAAGAAAAATAAAATAAAATTCGGATCTATCTAGACTCAATCTCGTAGTTGAATTCGGATTGGATTCTGTTTTGTGCACTGTTCAGTCAAACAGGCATAACTTCCTCATACGAAGTCCGTTTTGACTCCACGAGTACTCAAATTAAAGCTAGCGACGAGCCGCATCTAAATAGTTGCATAAGCTATTTTAATATTTGGCACCTCAAAATCAGCTTCTAAATAGGTCTTTTTGCCCTCCGAAGTTCGCGCATACAGTTTGTTCCAGTTTTTCAGGCCAGTTTTAGAATTCTTGGACTCCTCATATCAATTCGGAATTGAGTGATTCTTTTTGCATTGGAAAGCTTGAGTTAGTAGCAATCTTTGAAAAAATTGATCAAAAAATTGGCTCAATTGTTTCAAGAGGAAAGTTGGAGAGAGAGTTGTTGTATATCCTGCTTGGCAGTTGTTTTTCATCTTTATCTTTATTGTCGTTGAGATCTTCACTTATATCTTGCTGTCCAGAGCTACTTAGTATCCTTCATTGATGCTAGTTGTGCTACGCCGTGACCTCATTAGTGTTCTAGGCTCGCGTCTCTAGTCCGGTCTAGCATAGGACCAGCACAGTACCGTCGTTGAGCGTTTATTCAACATTGCATCTTTGAATTGATTATTGCTAATCTTTTGCTACAATATATAGCCAACCCAGCTCCACATATTTCTACACCGTGTATATGTACGTTCCCCTGGCAATCGCTTTACACAATCTTCGGAGTTATTTGACACTGTTGGTTGCCTGTCACCACCTGCCGCATGGTAAGAACTTGTAAGATATTGGTATTTGATTTACTGTGAGCACTTTACAACCATATCCTAGTAGTTCATTGGAACATTATTCTCGAATTTTGTTTCTTGTTTCTACTAATCATGACAGGTTCCGGAGATAGAAGTTCTTGGATGACGGACACATCTTCACCATCACGAGAGTTGGGACAACACACACAAGCACATGGTCAGGTTATCTCTTTACCGTTATTTGAGGGTAGATTTAATCTTGCTATTTATCTAGCTTGGGAGCTTGAAGTAGAACAAGTTTTTAGTCACCATGACTTTTCTGAACTTGAGCGAGTACGAGTTACCACTAGAGCATTTACTGGTTTTGCTTCTGTTTGGTGGAGTGTGCATTGTAAGAAAAACATTGATAACCAACCCGCAACTTGGAAAGATTTGAACAATGTAATGAGACAACAATTTTTCCCTCCTTACTATCGTCGTGAATTGCTTCGCAAATTTGAACAATTTAAACAAGGCAACAACACTGTTCATGCTTACTACCAAGAGTTCAAATCTTATATGCATCATTGTGACATAGAAGAATCTGAGGATGATATAATGAATAGATTTTTTGGTGGTTTGAACCATGATATTCAGGAACGATTTCAGTATATTCCTCGTTGCATTACTGGTATGTATGTTCGTGCTTGTACCTTTGAGAGACAGTTACAGGAGGATGCATTGGGTGACTACAACAACTACTATTGTAGTTCATGCTCACCACCACCGCTTGGTTCCTCCACCGTTGCACCTACCAGAGCAGCCACACCTCAGATTGTGAGCGCGACATCATCTCAAGAGTATGGTACATTACCATCATCCGTACCTACATCAGCTACATCTTTGCGACAAGGTAACTGTAAAGGTATTGATGATATAACTTCACATGAGAATGATGCATGCCTAGTTAACTTGAATACATAATGTGTTGAGTTACCTGTTGATTTGAGCGCATCACCTATTTTAGAGAATCATGTTACTGTCATGAATGCGTCATGTGATCAAACAACTGAAATACCAACAATTTTGAGTGCATCCAATGAATTAATTGTTGATGCAAAAGAACCAATGTTTATTCATTTTGATATGACCTCTAATCTTGGTGATGATTCTGTGTCAAATGACTTATTGCGTGTTTGCTTATTTAAGCATGTTGTAGCATGTAAATTTGATGCAATTAAGGTTTATTCACCAATTTTGGGATGGTTTAATGATGAATATTGTCAATCTTTTCATATGAATAAGAGCTTCACTTATATGTGCAAACTGAGTTGCAATACTTTCATGCCTTCTACTTCTTGTGATAATATTTTGGCTTTATATTTTATTCACTATGAAAGTTACTCATGTATACATGTGTCATATGTGCAAATTCCACGGGAAGTAAAAATTGATGACATATACATATACAACATGTACACCTTGTCTCTTTTGTTAGCCACATTTCAGATAAAGCAACGCCGAGGACAGCTTTATTTTCAAGAAGGGGAGGATGATGAGGACATGACTACCTTGGATACGACCAAAAATATTGCATCCATGCATATTTGTCAGGTGATTTCTAGTGTCAACTATTCAATAATCTATTTATATTATCCAAAACAAAAATACTTCACACACTTTTGTGTTTTGTCTAATTGCAGGTGTATGGGACATTTGTACAATACACATATGAACATAAGGGAAAAAGAGAAGTTTAGGTGCTGTTCAAAAAGTCCCTTCACGTCACTTTTGGGCCAAGAGAAGATAGAGTCCAAGTCTCTCACGTTCTGGATTCAGATTCGGACTACACAGACATACCTGACTCAAAACGGCAAGAACTTTTTCATACGGACTCCGAATTGGGTGATTCTTTTTTTGTTGGAAAGTAGATTTCGTCTTCTTTCCACTCCAATTGGATTCACCTTTAAATTCGTCCAGAGCATTGAGATATGGACGAAACAATCTGACGCTGCAGCAGAATCCGAGTCAAACAACAAGTCCAAAGGTGTTGCATCACCTCCACTTGGGCCCATGAGCCTTGTACGACCTAGGGTTGGTTTTAGGCTGCCTTGGGACGTCCTCCCGCCTCCTTGGCCGCCACCCCTTGCTCTTATATAAGTAGATCCACCTAGTAGCTTTTTCCTTGGGATTTGTTTAGTTAAAAGGTAGCCATTGCAACTTCGTGTACTTCGTTTGTGTCCAACGACCAGACCAAGACCGCTTACGGATCCCCACCATTATCAATACTTCATATATATTCGCAATATTCAGATTGCTTTATCATATTCTTGCTTGTTCTTCGATTGCTTGCAGGAATAGACCTTCGTGGGCAGGTTGATCGTGCTTCAGCGTGGTCAATAACCTCTCGGAGTTGGTTTAGCGATTGCTAAGGCGCAACGTCGTGCACGTTTGTGGTCGGATCGTCAAAGTCATCTCCACCAAATCGATAGTTATCATCTCATCGAAAGATCGGGACACCCTCGCCTCTATCACTATGGAGGTAATACCCTACTTCCTGCTTGATTGATCTTGATGAATATGAGTATTACAAGAGTTGATCTACCACGAGATCGAGATGGCTAAACCCTAAAAGCCTAGCCTGTATGACTATGGCAATGAGTATATCTCCCTCTAGACTAGGTCCTCCGGTTTATAGACAGTGGCAGGATCTAGGGTTACACAAGGTCGGTTACAAAGAAGGGAATCTACATATTCCATCAACAAGCTTGACTTCCACGCCAAGGAAAGTCCCATCCGGACACAGGTGCAGTCTTCGGCCTTCGTATCTTCATAGCCCATCAGCCGGCCCATGGCTAATAGGTCAGACGCCTGAGGACCCCTTAGTCCAGGACTCCCTCAGTAGCCCCCGAACCAGGCTTCAATGACGAGGTGTTCGGCGCCGAGATTCTCTTCGACATTGCAAGGTGGGTTCCTCCTCCGACGGCTTCCAAGTAATGTATTCGGCTTTTAGTTCAATGATGCACCCCTTGGCTTCTGTGCATCAATGACTTCAGCTTCCACGTGTCGGGGGAATGTGGACGGTCAGGGTATTTTTTGCAAACAACACCCTGGCCATGCAAGAAAGAGCGTCTATTAAAAGAGATTGGGTCTCAGATCCATTCGGCACCATGAGGAGAAAATCCTCAGAGATTGCCAGGAAAGACCATTCCAATATGGCTAGCATTCCCTGCTCCTCCTCCCGTTCTGACCCAGAGAAAGGCGAGTGGGAGAGGTGCTCTGTGTCCCATAGTCAATTGGCGAAGTTGCAAATGCAGGGATTTCTCCCCCCTACGGATCTGGTCCATGTTTGAGCAGGGTTGGCTTCCTTCAACAGCAAAACCCAGGCGGAGGATTTCCCCAATCCATCTGCGGGGGAATGAGTGTGCTTCGTCCCCTATCTGCTGAGGGGCGTGGGATTTCCGATTCACGCATTCCTCCGAGGGCTTCTGGAGTATTATGGCCTCCAGCTGCACAATTTTACCCCAGCCTCCATCCTGCACATTGGGGGTTATGTCGCTTTATGAGAACTGTTCCTGGGTTGTGAGGCCCATTTTGATCTGTGGAGAAGGTTGTTTTGTCTTGTCCCGCGCAACCACGAGGGATCGATATTTGAAGTGGGCGGGGCCGAAATATGGCGCATTGCTGAGACCGGATACCTATCTGGCACACCGAAGAAAGCTTCCTAAGAGTGGACCTCTGAATGGTTTTACATTGATGACGTCGTACTTCCAGATCCAGTCTGAAGGGGTCTCCCCGAGTTTACAAGTGTTCCTCTGAAGAAACGCCACAACTGGCGCCCTCGGAGCCTCGAGGAGGAAAATAGTGTGGAAGTTCGCCAACTCCTGAGCAAGATCAGGACGCTTGCCCAGTCCGGATATGAAAGTGCTAGTTATCGACTAGAGGGGTGGTGAATAGGCGATTTTTATGAAAGTCTTCAAAACCTGGAAGTTTCGAAGACAAACATTAGAAATGAACCTATTGATATGCAGCGGAAGATAAACTACACTAAGCAAGCTATAGTCAAGTATGCAATAATGTGAGAGTACGAAGACTAATAGCAGCTAGGTAGTAAGGATCATGATGGAAGATGGTATGAAGCCAAACAGTAATAGTAGTCAAGCAATGAAGTCAAACAGATACGGCAACAGGCAATGACTTCACGAAGACAAACTCTAAGTAAAGGGAAGGAGAGGATAGAACCAGTCACTTGTTGAAGACACATGATTTGTTGGACCAGTTCCAGTTGCTGTGACAACTGTACATCTGGTTAGGGAGGCTGAGATTCAACTCAGAAGACCGCGTCTTCACCTTATTCCCCTTGAGCTAAGGACACACAGTCCTCGCCCAATCACTCTGGTAAGTCTTTAAGGTAGACTTCCAAACCTTCACAGACTTCGTTCACCAGCGATCCACAATGACTCTTGGATGCTCAGAACATGACGCCTAACTAGCTAGAGGATTCATAGTCCTCAAGTGTAATAAGTCTTCAGGTCACACAGACAGAAAGACTTCAGTGATGCCTAACACTCTTTGGCTCTGGGTGTTTGGTATTTGTCCTCGCAAGGATTTCTCTCTCTCAAAGGCTTCGAGGTGGGTTGCTCTCAAACGACAAAAGCCGTGCACTAACTCTGAGCAGCCACCAATTTATGGTGTAGGGGGTGGGCTATTTATAGCCACTAGGCAACCCGACCTGATATGTCCGAAATGACCCTGGGTCACTAAGGAACTGACACGTGTTCCAACGGTCAGATTTCAAACACACATGGCAACTTTACTTGGGCTACAAGCAAAGCTGACTCATCCAGCTCTGGATAAGATTTGCTCTCATTGTCTTCGCTCGAAGACATAGGATTTGGGTTGAGCATCACTTCAGTCACTCTGACTATGTCCACTTGGACCCCACTTAACACTACGGTGGTTTCTATGACTCAACAAGGAAGAAAAGGAAACTATGAAACAACTAAGTCTTCGCGCTCCATAGTCTTCACTAAATGTCTTCTCATGTCATAGTCTTCAATATGAGTATCTTCATGTACCACCATTGTCGTCAATGTCTTCATACATTTTTAGGGGTCATCTCCGGTAGGTAAACCGAATCAATGAGGGACACTACCTGTGTTATCCTGCAATTCTCACAAACACATTAGTCCCTCAACCAAATTTGTCGTCAATACTCCAAAACCAACTAGGGGTGGCACTAGATGCACTTACAATCTCCCCCTTTTTGGTGATTGATGACAAACTGGTTGAAGTTTTCAACGGGGATAAAGTATGTGAAATTGTAAAGGATAGAGGATTGTCTTCATAAGTTACAGAGGCTCCCCCTGAAGATGTGCATATTAGTAATTTGCTTTTGGAATGCAAATGCACATGGCAGGTTGTACTTGTGGAAATCCTCTTCAACTTATGACGATAATTCATGATGCATGATAAGATGTAATGAAGATAATGACATTCATAATGAAAAATGGACGTCTGCAAAATGACCTAAGTGCGGAAGTTATCATCGCACATGCGGAATTTATCATCGCATCACAGAATAGCAAATAAGTAGCAGACGATCATCAAGTTTAAGTGTTACAACTCAAAGAACCAAATGTTTCAAAAAAAATGAGAGTTGTAAACACTAGGCAAAATATAAAGCAACCGCCCATAGGAACCCGCTTGAAGACTATCAAACTCATATGCTTCTCCCCCTTTTGTCAGTAATGACCAAAAAGGTTTGAAGACATAGAGCATCTACTAGTCCCCAGGAGGAGTAGGTGAAGCAGCAGGGTTGTCGTTGTCGTTTGGCGGTGCAGACGAGCTTGGTGCAGTGTCAATTCTTGCAGAAGGTGGCGGTGAAGTAGCATCGTCTTCTTCATCGATCACTTTGGCATTCACAGTTGCAGCAGAAGAGGAATATTCAGAGTCTTCAAGAGATGGAGTTCGACGTAGGACAGCATTCCGTGGAGGAGTGGAGTCAAACTTGAATTTTTCAGTGAAGCCATCGTCTTGAAGATCTGCTTCAGCACTGAGCAGTGTCAAACTCTTCCATGATCGTCGACACGTTTCATGCGTAACAAAGGCATTCTTGGTGGCAAGATTGCGAATGCGATTGACGTCCACCAAGAGGCTTTGCATTTGGCGCTTCAGCCAGTCATGATGCTTATCTTGTTTCTGATGAAGGGCAACCAGAAGCTCTCGGTCATTGAGAATGCGGGAGCGCTTCTTAGGCCTTTGGGAAATTGTGCTTTCAGTGGCTTCTGTTTGCGCATGATGAGGCATACGAGTAATCCCAACGAGTGGATAGACTCGCGCGACAGCTTGAACTCCATCAACGTTTTGCGTGAAGCTTTGATGGTCAGCATTCTGCTCCTTTGCAGTCTATGGGTATACGGCTTCAACAGACAAATCAACGTCTGGCATAAGATGATATGATTGCGTGCAGAGGGTTGATAGTTGAAGGCAGAGTGAAGCTTGATCAGACGCATAATCTAGGGAGCATAGAACTTCAGACCAAATATGTCAGACCCTGATGCAGCAAGTTGGCGGATAAAGAAATCTTGTGCATTGAAGCGTTTGCCATGAAGAATATGGAAAACCAAAGTCTTCATTGCGCCTTCTACCTTGCCATTTGGAGAGTGTCCTTTGATGGGCCAAAGAGTTCGCCTGACAATGTGATAGATGGTGCGGGGCAGATACTCAAGGTCTTCAACAAAGAACGCCTTAGGATATTCAACATCTGGAGGCAATGGCTTCATCATGCTGAGCATCTGACTCATATTGGGCTCAGGCTTGTGGAAGATGCTCTCCATCGCATCATTGTGAAGCTGACAACCAGGCTCATAGAGATCATCTGGAGAGGGCAGGCCAGTAAGCTCAATGACATTGTTGGGGAACGTAGTAATTTCAAAGAAATTCCTACGCACACGCAAGATCATGGTGATGTATAGCAACGAGAGGGGAGAGTGTTGTCTACGTACCCTCGTAGACCGAAGCGGAAGCGTTGACACAACGTAGAGGAAGTAGTCGTACGTTCTCCTCGCGATCCAACCGATCACAGCACCGTTACTCCGGCACCTCCGAGTTCTTGGCACACGTTCAGCTCGATGACGATCCCCGGGCTCCGATCCAGCAAAGCATCGAGGAAGAGTTCCGTCAGCACGACGGCGTGGTGACGATCTTGATGTTTTACCGGCGCAGGGCTTCGCCTAAGCACTGCAACGATATGATCGAGGTGGAATTTGGTGGAAGGGGGCACCGCACACGGCTAAGGAATGATCCGTAGATCAACTTGTGTGTCTTTGGGGTGCCCCCTGCCCCCGTATATAAAGGAGCCAAGGGGGAGGGGCTGGCCGGCCAAGCTAGGCGCGCCAGGAGAGTCCTACTCCCTCTGGGAGTAGGATTCCCCCCCCCCAATCCTAGTTGGACTAGGATTCTCCAAGGGGGAGAGAGAGAGAGAGAGGGGGCGCCCACCTCTCCTAGTCCTAATAGGACTAGGGGAAGGGGGGGAGGCGCGCAGCCCATGAGGGCATCCCTCTCACCTCTCCTCCAAGGCCCATGTTGGCCCATTATGCTCCCGGGGGGTTCCGGTAACCCTCCCGGTATTCCGGTAAAATCCTGATTTCACCTGGAATGCATCCGATGTCCAAACATAGGCTTCCAATATATAATTCTTTATGTCTCGACCATTTCGAGACTCCTCGTCACGTCCGTGATCACATCCGGGACTCCGAACTCCTTCGGTACATCAAAATGCATAAACTCATAATAACTGTCATCGTAACGTTAAGCGTGCGGACCCTACGGTTCGAGAACAATGTAGACATGACCGAGACACGTCTCCGGTCAATAACCAATAGCGGGACCTGGATGCCCATATTGGCTCCTACATATTCTACGAAGATCTTTTTCGGTTAGACCGCATAACAACATACGTTGTTCCCTTTGTCATCGGTATGTTACTTGCCCGAGATTCGATCGTCGGTATCCAATACCTAGTTCAATCTCGTTACCGGCAAGTCTCTTTACTCGTTCTGTAATACATCATCTCGCAACTAACTCATTGGTTGCAATGCTTGCAAGGCTTTATGTGATGTGCATTACCGAGAAGGCCCTGAGATACCTCTCCGACAATCGGAGTGACAAATCCTAATCTCGAAATACGCCAACCCAATATGTACCTTCGGAGACACCTGTAGAGCACCTTTATAATCACCCAGTTACGTTGTGACGTTTGGTAGCACACAAAGTGTTCCTACGGTAAATGGGAGTTGCATAATCTCATAGTTAAAGGAACATGTATAAGTCATGGATAAAAGCAATAGCAACATACTAAACGATCGGGTGCTATGCTAATGGAATGGGTCATGTCAATCAGATCATTCAACTAATGATGTGATCTCGTTAATCAAATAACAACTCTTTGTTCATGGCTAGGAAACATAACCATCTTTGATTAATGAGCTAGTCAAGTAGAGGCATACTAGCGACACTCTGTTTGTCTATGTATTCACACATGTATTATGTTTCCAGTTAATACAATTCTAGCATGAATAATAAACATTTATCATGATATAAGGAAATAAATAATAACTTTATTATTGCCTCTAGGGCATATTTCCTTCAGTCTCCCACTTGCACTAGAGTCAATAATCTAGATTACAAAGTAATGATTCTAACACCCATGGAGTTTTGGTGCTGATCATGTTTTGCTCGTGGAAGAGGCTTAGTCAACGGGTCTGCAACATTCAGATCCGTATGTATCTTGCATATCTCTATGTCTCCCACCTGGACCAAATCCCGGATGGAGTTGAAGCGTCTTTTGATGTGTTTGGTTCTTTTGTGAAATCTGGATTCCTTTGCCAAGGCAATTGCACCAGTATTGTCACAAAAGATTTTCATTGGACCCGATACGCTAGGTACAACACCTAGATCGGATATGAACTCCTTCATCCAGACTCCTTCATTAGCTGCTTCCGAAGCGGCTATGTACTCGGCTTCACATGTAGATCCCGCCACGACGCTTTGTTTAGAACTGCACCAACTGACAGCTCCACCGTTTAATGTAAATACGTATCCGGTTTGCGATTTGGAATCGTCCGGATCAGTGTCAAAGCTTGCATCGACGTAACCGTTTACGACGAGCTCTTTGTCACCTCCATAAATGAGAAACATATCCTTAGTCCTTCTCAAGTACTTAAGGATGTTCTTGACCGCTGTCCAGTGATCCACTCCTGGATTACTTTGGTACCTGCCTGCTAAACTTACAGCAAGGCACACATCAGGTCTGGTACACAGCATTGCATACATGATAGAGCCTATGGCTGAAGCATAGGGAACATTTTTCATTTTCTCTCTATCTTCTGCGGTGGTCGGGCATTGAGTCTTACTCAACTTCACACCTTGTGCCACAGGCAAGAACCCTTTCTTTGCCTGATCCATTTTGAACTTTTTCAAAAATTCGTCAAGGTATGTGCTTTGTGAAAGTCCTATTAAGCGTCTTGATCTATCTCTATAGATCTTAATGCCCAATATGTAAGCAGCTTCACCGACGTCTTTCATTGAAAAACTCTTATTCAAGTATCCCTTTATGCTATCCAGAAATTCTATATTATTTCCGATCAGTAATATGTCATCCACATATAATATCAGAAATGCTACAGAGCTCCCACTCACTTTCTTGTAAATACAGGCTTCTCCAAAAGTCTGTATAAAACCAAATGCTTTGATCACACTATCAAAGCGTTTATTCCAACTCCGAGAGGCTTGCACCAGTCCATAAATGGATCGCTGGAGCTTGCACACTTTGTTAGCTCCCTTCGGATCGACAAAACCTTCTGGTTGCATCATATACAACTCTTCTTCCAGAAATCCATTCAGGAATGCAGTTTTGACATCCATTTGCCAAATTTCATAATCATAAAATGCGGCAACTGCTAACATGATTCGGACAGACTTAAGCATCGCTACGGGTGAGAAAGTCTCATCGTAGTCAATCCCTTGAACTTGTCGAAAACCTTTTGCAACAAGTCGAGCTTTATAGACAGTAACATTACCATCAGCGTCAGTCTTCTTCTTAAAAATCCATTTATTAACAATTGCTTGCCGATCATCGGGCAAGTCAACCAAAGTCCATACTTTGTTCTCATACATGGATCCCATCTCAGATTTCATGGCCTCAAGCCACTTTGCGGAATCTGGGCTCACCATCGCTTCTTCATAGTTCGTAGGTTCATCATGGTCTAGTAACATGACTTCCAAAATAGGATTACCGTACCACTCTGGTGCGGATCTTACTCTGGTTGATCTACGAAGTTCAGTAGAAACTTGATCTGAAGTTTCATGATCATTATCATTAGCTTCCTCCCTATTTGATGTAGGTGTCATAGAAACAGATTTCTGTGATGTACTACTTCTCAATAAGGGAGTAGATACTATTATCTCATCAAGTTCTACTTTCCTCCCACTCACTTCTTTCAAGAGAAACTCCTTCTCTAGAAAGTTTCCGACTTTAGCAACAAAAATTTTGCCTTCGGATCTATGATAGAAGGTATACCCAATAGTCTCCTTTGGGTATCCTATGAAGACACATTTTTCCTATTTGGGTTCGAGCTTATCAGGTTGAAGCTTTTTCACATAAGCATCGCAGCCCCAAACTTTAAGAAACGACAACTTTGGTTTCTTGCCAAACCACAGTTCATAAGGCGTCGTCTCAACGGATTTTGATGGTGCCCTATTTAACGTGAATGCGGCCGTCTCTAGAGCATAACCCCAAAAAGATAGCGGTAAATCGGTAAGAGACATCATAGATCGCACCATATCAAGTAAAGTACGATTATGACGTTCGGACACACCATTACGTTGTGGTGTTCCGGGTGGCGTGAGTTGCGAAACTATTCCGCATTGCTTCAAATGTAGACCAAACTCGTAACTCAAATATTCTCCTCCACGATCAGATCGTAGAAACTTTATTTTCTTGTTACGATGATTTTCCACTTCACTCTGAAATTCTTTGAACTTTTCAAATGTTTCAGACTTGTGTTTCATTAAGTAGATATACCCATATCTGCTTAAATCATCAGTGAAGGTGAGAAAATAACGATATCCGCCACGAGCCTCAACATTCATTGGACCACATACATCAGTATGTATGATTTCCAATAAATCTGTTGCTCTCTCCATAGTACCGGAGAACGGTGTTTTAGTCATCTTGCCCATAAGGCACGGTTCGCAAGTGCCAAGTGATTCATAATCAAGTGACTCCAAAAGTCCATTAGTATGGAGTTTCTTCATGCGTTTTACATCGATATGACCTAAACGGCAGTGCCACAAATAAGTTGCACTATCATTATCAACTCTGCATCTTTTGGCTTCAACATTATGAATATGTGTATTACTACTATCGAGATTAAGTAAGAACAAACCATTCTTTAATGGCGCATGACCATAAAAGATATTACTCATATAAATAGAACAACCATTATTCTCTGATTTAAATGAATAACCGTCTCGCATCAAACAAGATCCAGATATAATGTTCATGCTCAACGCTGGTACTAAATAACAATTATTTAGATCTAATATTAATCCCGAAGGTAGATGTAGAGGTAGCGTGCCGACCGCGATCACATCGACTTTGGAACCATTTCCCACGCGCATCGTCACCTCGTCCTTAGCCAATCTTCGCTTAATCCGTAGCCCCTGTTTTGAGTTGCAAATATTAGCAACAGAACCAGTATCAAATACCCAGGTGCTACTGCGAGAATTAGTAAGGTACACATCAATAACATGTATATCATATATACCTTTGTTAACCTTGCCATCCTTCTTATCCGCCAAATACTTGGGGCAGTTCCGCTTCCAGTGACCAGTCTGCTTGCAATAGAAGCACTTAGTTTCAGGCTTAGGTCCAGACTTGGGTTTCTTCTCTTGAGTAGCAACTTGCTTGCTGTTCTTTTTGAAGTTCCCCTTTTTCTTCCCTTTGCCCTTTTTCTTGAAACTAGTGGTTTTGTTAACCATCAACACTTGATGCTCCTTTTTGATTTCTACCTCCGCGGCTTTTAGCATCGCGAAGATCTCGGGCGTAGTATTGGTCATCCCTTGCATATTATAGTTCATCACGAAGCTCTTGTAGCTTGGTGGCAGTGATTGGAGAATTCTGTCAATGACGCAATCATCCGGAAGATTAACTCCCAGTTGAATCAAGTGATTGTTATACCCAGACATTCTGAGTATATGCTCACTGACAGAACCGTTCTCCTCCATTTTACAGCTATAGAACTTATTGGAGACTTCATATCTCTCAATCCGGGCATTTTCTTGAAATATTAACTTCAACTCCTGGAACATCTCATATGCTCCATGGTGTTCAAAACGTCGTTGAAGTCCCGGTTCTAAGCCGTAAAGCATGGCACACTGAACTATAGAGTAGTCATCAGCTTTGCTTTGCCAGACGTTCACAACATCTGGCGTAGCTCTTGCACCAGGCCTGGCACCCAGCGGTGCTTCCAGGACGTAATTCTTCTGTGCAGCAATGAGGATAATCCTCAAGTTACGGACCCAGTCCGTGTAATTGCTACCATCATCTTTCAACTTTTCTTTCTCAAGGAACGCATTAAAATTCAACGGAACAACAGCACGAGCCATCTATCTACACAACATAGACAAGCAAGATACTATCAGGTACTAAGTTCATGATAAATTTAAGTTCAATTAATCATATTACTTAAGAACTCCCACTTAGATAGACATCCCTCTAATCCTCTAAGTGATCACGTGATCCAAATCAACTAAACCATGTCCGATCATCACGTGAGATGGAGTAGTTTCAATGGTGAACATCACTATGTTGATCATATCTACTATATGATTCACGCTCGACCTTTCGGTCTCTGTGTTCCGAGGCCATATCTGTTATATGCTAGGCTCGTCAAGTTAAACCTGAGTATTCCGCGTGTGCAACTGTTTTGCACCCGTTGTATTTGAACGTAGAGCCTATCACACCCGATCATCACGTGGTGTCTCAGCACGAAGAACTTTCGCAACGGTGCATACTCCGGGAGAACACTTCTTGATAATTTAGTGAGAGATCATCTTATAATGCTACCGTCAATCAAAGCAAGATAAGATGCATAAAAGGATAAACATCACATGCAATCAATATAAGTGATATGATATGGCCATCATCATCTTGTGCTTGTGATCTCCATCTTCGAAGCACCGTCATGATCACCATCGTCACCGGCGCGACACCTTGATCTTCATCACAGCATCGTTGTCGTCTCGCCAATCTTATGCTTCCACGACTATCACTACCGCTTAGTAATAAAGTAAAGCATTACATCGCGATTGCATTGCATACAATAAAGCGACAACCATATGGCTCCTGCCAGTTGCCGATAACTCGGTTACAAAACATGATCATCTCATACAATAAAATTTAGCATCACGTCTTGACCATATCACATCACAACATGCCCTGCAAAAACAAGTTAGACGTCCTCTACTTTGTTGTTGCATGTTTTACGTGGCTGCTACGGGCTTTAAGCAAGAACTCATCTTACCTACGCATCAAAACCACAACGATAGTTTGTCAAATAGACTCCGTTTTAACCTTCTCAAGGACCGGGCGTAGCCACACTCGGTTCAACTAAAGTTGGAGAGACAGTCTTCCGCAAGCCATCTATGTGCAAAGCACGTCGAGGGAACCGGTCTCGCGTAAGCGTACGCGTAAGGTTGGTCCGGATCGTCTCGTCCAACAATACCGCTGAACCAAAGTATGACATGCTGGTAGGCAGTATGACTTGTATCGTCCACAACTCACTTGTGTTCTACTCGTGCAAATAACATCAAACCATAAAACCTAGGCTCGGATGCCACTGTTGGGGAACGTAGTAATTTCAAAAAATTTCCTACGCACACGCAAGATCATGGTGATGTATAGCAACGAGAGGGGAGAGTGTTGTCTACGTACCCTCGTAGACCGAAGCGGAAGCGTTGACACAACGTAGAGGAAGTAGTCGTACGTTCTCCTCGTGATCCAACCGATCACAGCACCGTTACTCCGGCACCTCCGAGTTCTTGGCACACGTTCAGCTCGATGACGATCCCCGGGCTCCGATCCAGCAAAGCGTCGAGGAAGAGTTCCGTCAGCATGACGGCGTGGTGACGATCTTGATGTTTTACCGGCGCAGGGCTTCGCCTAAGCACTGCAACGATATGATCGAGGTGGAATTTGGTGGAAGGGGGCACCGCACACGGCTAAGGAACGATCCGTAGATCAACTTGTGTGTCTTTGGGGTGCCCCCTGCCCCCGTATATAAAGGAGCCAAGGGGGAGGGGCTGGCCGGCCAAGCTAGGCGCGCCAGGAGAGTCCTACTCCCTCTGGGAGTAGGATTCCCCCCCCCCCCAATCCTAGTTGGACTAGGATTCTCCAAGGGGGAGAGAGAGAGAGGGGGGCGCCCACCTCTCCTAGTCCTAATAGGACTAGGGGAAGGGGGGAGGCGCGCAGCCCATGAGGGCATCCATCTCACCTCTCCTCCAAGGCCCATGTTGGCCCATTATGCTCCCGGGGGGTTCCGGTAACCCTCCCGGTATTCCGGTAAAATCCTGATTTCACCTGGAATGCATCCGATGTACAAACATAGGCTTCCAATATATAATTCTTTATGTCTCGACCATTTCGAGACTCCTCGTCACGTCCGTGATCACATCCGGGACTCCGAACTCCTTCGGTACATCAAAATGCATAAACTCATAATAACTGTCATCGTAACGTTAAGCGTGCGGACCCTACGGTTCGAGAACAATGTAGACATGACCGAGACACGTCTCCGGTCAATAACCAATAGCGGGACCTGGATGCCCATATTGACTCCTACATATTCTACGAAGATCTTTATCGGTCAGACCGCATAACAACATACGTTGTTCCCTTTGTCATCGGTATGTTACTTGCCCGAGATTCGATCGTCGGTATCCAATACCTAGTTCAATCTCGTTACCGGCAAGTCTCTTTACTCGTTCTGTAATACATCATCTCGCAACTAACTCATTGGTTGCAATGCTTGCAAGGCTTTATGTGATGTGCATTACCGAGAAGGCCCTGAGATACCTCTTTGACAATCGGAGTGACAAATCCTAATCTCGGAATACGCCAACCCAATATGTACCTTCGGAGACACCTGTAGAGCACCTTTATAATCACCCAGTTACGTTGTGACGTTTGGTAGCACACAAAGTGTTCCTACGGTAAATGGGAGTTGCATAATCTCATAGTTAAAGGAACATGTATAAGTCATGGATAAAAGCAATAGCAACATACTAAACGATCGGGTGCTATGCTAATGGAATGGGTCATGTCAATCAGATCATTCAACTAATGATGTGATCTCGTTAATCAAATAACAACTCTTTGTTCATGGCTAGGAAACATAACCATCTTTGATTAATGAGCTAGTCAAGTAGAGGCATACTAGCGACACTCTGTTTGTCTATGTATTCACACATGTATTATGTTTCCAGTTAATACAATTCTAGCATGAATAATAAACATTTATCATGATATAAGGAAATAAATAATAACTTTATTATTGCCTCTAGGGCATATTTCCTTCAGACATCAATGGCTTTGGCTTCATGATGAACATTGCCTGTCATCCACTCGAGAACCCATGTCTTTGTATCCTTGTAGTAGCCACAAATATGGAGAGTTGCATAGAATTGGAGCAGTAACTCTTCATTCCAGTGCTCCTTATCTGTGACAAACTGCAGCAAGCCAGACTCTCTGAAGCAGTCCAGAGCCTCCTCCAGACAGGGTAGACCAGTTATAGCTTCAACATCAAGACGCATATGTGGGAAAATGCGACCTTGATTGTAAAGAATGCATGAGTAATAGCTTCGCTGCTGATAGCTCTAGAACCGATCAGAAGATATTCTTGCTCTTGACTAGGGGTTCTTGGCTCTGTCAAAGAAAGTATTGTGTGCCTTGAAGCCATTGATATTAAAAGATCCTGGTGCTGATGCAGTACCTGGAAACCTGGGCAACCTTGGCTTTGGCTTCTGAACCCGTGGCCTGTGCTCAACATGGTAATCAAACTGAGGACCAGCAGCAGGCGGAGTAGTCAGAACAGGCCATTTGACAGTAATGAGCTGGACATAGTTGAATGCTTGCTCAATAGTGTGTGGCCTTGGTGGCGGAACAGGAGTAGTGGCGTCAACATTGGCTTCAGGCTGCTCAACAGAGGCTTCAGGTGCAGTTGCATCATTGGCTTCGGGCACATTGGTTGGTGCAGGCTCCACATTTGTTTCAGCCATGACTACGTCATTGGCTTCATTTGTGTTGGTGGTGGCAGCCTTAAGATTTTCAACCTCCACTTGATGAGCTGGAGGGTCGGGCACTGGCAGGTTCACTTCAGGAACCACTTCTTCTTCATTGGGGGGAGTAGGGACACGTTCATCTGCTCGTCTTTCATCGGCTGATGCAGCCAGAATGTCTACAGCACCTTTGGCTTCAGACTCAGAGACATTCACAGTGGGAGTGGCAGCTGGAAACACTTGACATGCAACAGATTTTTGGGGCCCTTCTCCTTCTCGAACGCTCGAGGAGGTGACTTGAGGCCTTGGTCCTTTGCGAAGCCTGCGTAACGCTGGCGACGCTTTTGGAGTTGGAGTTGGCTGGGCCTCAAAGTCATCATCTTCTGCTCGCACATGTGGTGTGACTTGTTGGTGTTGGGGAGTACTTGGGGTTTCTTGTTGTTGTGGGTGATAAGCCCATGAAGCATCCTGGGCAATTGGCGTTAGAGGACGACCAATGCTGATGAGCTCGTTGTTCATGAGAACAGGCGATGATACCAGGTTGTGTTCGATCTGAGGAAGCACTACATCATCTTCAACATTGTCGTGATGACCAATGTCTTCAACAACGGTGGGGTCAACTGCTGGAATGTCTTCAGCTTCATGAGCCTCTGTGGAAGCAGGATCACGAACTATCATCCTTTGTTCTTGATGTTCAGATGTAGGAGGGTCCATTGAAATAGGTTCAACAACCAAGGGCTGAGGGAGCAGCCCTATCCTTCTTGGTTCTGCACTTCTTCTTAGTGCGAGCAGCATCAAAAGCTTCAGGATTTTTCCTTTTTCTAGCTTCAGCCTCGGCTGTTCTGGTCTTCTTCATCTCAGAAGCGGTTGACCTGACCTTTGGCTTCGAGCCGGTCATGCTGGTTGGGAAGACAATGCGCGGTTCTTCCCGTCTTGAAGGAGCAGATTGGTCGGTCGATGGCTTCTTCTTCTTTGCAGCCATTCTTGGGTCGATGCCAGGACGACCAAGAGCCTTGCGCTTCTCAGCCTCATTGTAGGCTTGCACACATTTGTCAGCCAGGTTCTTCATCCGCTCACGAGAACCTTTAGCTTCTTCACGCTTCTTGAGAAATGCTTCTTTGAGCTCGTGCAGCATAATCTTGAAGTTTCTGACATCTTGCACGCTGAGCTTGGCCACATGCTTCTTGAATTGGGCTTTCTCATGGTCGATCTTGTGCTTCAGCTCAACGATGCGCTAAGCGAGAGCTAGCTCAGAAGCAATAGTACCATTGAAGGAAACGCTGAGACCAATGGGAAGTTGCAGATCGTCAAAGCTAAGATTTGGGGAGTCAAACCACTCATCAATGAAGTTATGGATGATTGCCACATCAAAGAGAGGCAAGTCATTGAAGATCTCTGCTTCTTCCTTGCTCTTGATCAGTTGCTCAAGGGCATCATCTGCAAGATCTTCATCACTAGATAGATCAATGTGCTCTTCACGCAGAATGGCAGCAGGAGTCAGTGTCTGATCAGGATTCTTGACAATTTTCTTCTTCATATCCGTCTTCTTAGAGATGCGTGATAGATCTTCAGACTGCACACTATCTTCAGGAGGTGCAGTTGCCAGTGGCTTCGCACGTGAAGCTTTTGGACGAGGAGCTGACCTTGAAGCCTTAGCCTTCTTTGGCTTCTGTGGCTTTGGAGTAGGAGCAGGGGCTTCATCAGAGTCTGCATCGTCATTAGTATGATCCACTTTGGCACCTTGGACTGTGATGTGAGCGATGAGGCCATCCAGGTTGTAAAAGGGACCGATGACATTGGGTTCTGCATCGCGTGTGCCATCAGCACGAGGAGCAGGAGGACCAGGGTTGAAGTCTAACCCCAAAGAATCTTTGTTCTTCTTGGCTGAGGCTCTTGCAAACTGATAATTGCGATTGAACAGATTGTCTTCGCGACACCAGAGTAAAGATGATGGGTCGGCATCAGCTGGTTGTGGCCCACGGACCATGCAAGGATAGAAGCCTTGTGCAATGGCATCAGCTCTGGACCTGGGTAGAAGACCTCTATACAGAATATCTCCCCATGGTCGCTTGATGGCGTTTTTCTCTGCATATTCCTGGGTCACGAACTTGTATTTGAACCATTGTTCAGCCCAATATCTTTGAATCCATTGGATTCGTGTCTTGCGCTGATTGTAATCCTCTTCAGGATCTGTCTTGTAAAGCTCTGAGAGGTCATCATGCAAATCTCTTGATGTTCCCCCACAACGCTGTCTGCCACCCTTCCTTACTGATTTTTTTGCATCCATGAATTTTATACTGAATGGCTTCAACATGTTCAAAGGCTTCAGAGGCTTTCGCTTGCTGGACAAACATGAACTGGCTTCGGGAGAGTTAATATGATGTTGTAAGAATTCTGCAAACGAATGCAGACTATGAGAACCAAGGGATTCTCCCGCGGACATGTACCTGTGACAGCATTAGAGATGCGAGGGAAGGGGAAGAGGTCATATGCATTCTCACAAGATTTTGAAGATAAATCAGTTTGAAGACATTGACCTCATGATGCGAAGACATTCACTTATATGTTGAGAGTTGGTTCCAGATTTGTACGAATCCGCGAATAAGTACAAGTGAGGAATCTAACTAGATATGAAGCTTAAGTGAATATGCTAGGCAGTATGAGATGTAGACAGAATAGATCTAACTTGTATAGGCAGAAACCTATTTTGGTAGACAGGATGAATCTTTGAGGATAAAAAAGATGGTAAAAAGAGAGTTTTAATTACCACATGAAGAACTGCTAGATGGGAAGAGTAGGAGACCGAGCATTTCAATCCACCATGCCCTAACTTGGCGACGGAGGACACCTATGGCGACGGCGGAGAGGACGATGTCCGCGGCCTGCGTGATGACGGCGTCGGAGAAGTCGCGGCAGCTAAGCGCTTCGTCGCCGGCGTCGTCGAGAGCTAGCGGTGGCGCTAGGGTTTTGACGAGGTGGAGAGGTGGAAGAAGTTTTTCTTTATTGCATGGGACAGGTATTTATAAGGAAGTGGGCGGCACAGCGCAATTACGCAGGTGCCCCTCGCGGTTCACATCTGAGGGGCACGTGGCAAGCATGCAACATACTCCAAGTTGTCCCATGTTCCCACGCCCGCCAGGTTTGTCGGATGGTCGTTCCGGCTTCTCCGGATTTCAGGCAATAAGGATGAATCATTTAAAACAGACTTAAAGTTTGTCTCTGTATCTTCTGTTGACAAGGATGCAGAGAAGACATTCGATAGTTTCAATAGAATGCATATGATTTGGACAGATAGAGTTTGAGATAGGAAGCATAGAGAGATTAGGGTCCGATCACATTCACTTAGTTCAAAAGATTCAACAAGGAAGACATAGCTATAAGTGAATGCTGTAGAGGACTGAACACTAGTATATATATATATCAGAAAGCAATCAAATCTACGTAGTGAAGATAATCATGAAGATAAATTGAAATGTAAGACAAACCAAATGTGAAGACATATCAAATGCAGCGCCATGAGTGAAACACTTCAAATAGAAAAGTTTGGTGGTGGTGTTACCCACCGTATAGGAAGTATTAGACCCAGACACGGCGCACAATTATCGTGGCGCTCCGAAGTCAAATTCCACGTTAATGTATTCACACTCAGAATGTCAGTCTTCATTGATTGAAGATATACTTTACTTCGTGTGTTGCACATCTAAGTCATCAAAATGCATAAGTGTTAGGATGTGTGCCTGATCACAGGACATTTGAGGATTCCAAGATATTTAGCTCACACCGTAACTTGCAAAACCTTTTCTCATCCAAGGGCTTTGTGAAGATATCTGCCAATTGCTCTTCAGTGTTGACGTGAATGATATCAATATCTTTCTTCATGACGTGATCTCTGAGAAAGTGATGACGAATTTCAATGTGCTTTGTCTTCGAGTGCTGGACTGGGTTGTTGGCAATCTTGATGGCGCTTTCGTTGTCGCAGAAGAGAGGTACTTGTTTCAGATTGATGCCATAGTCCTTGAGAGTTTGCTTCATCCATAGAAGCTGAGCACAGCAAGATCTAGCAGCAATGTATTCAGATTCAACAGTTGAGAGTGACACACAGTTCTGCTTCTTTGAAGACTGATAGACAAGTGATCGTCCCAGAAAGTGACATGTGCCTGATGTAGACTTGTGATCCACCTTGTCACCAGCATAATCAACATCTGAAAATCCAACCAGATCAAACTTTGAGCCCTTTGGGTACCATAATCCTACTGTTGGGGTGTGAGCCAGATATCGAAGAATTTGCTTCACAGCTAAGTGATGCGATTCCTTTGGTGCCGCTTGGAATCGAGCACACATGCAAACACTAAGCATAATATCTGGCCTAGATGCACATAGGTAAAGTAAAGAACCAATCATGGAGCGGTATACCTTTTGATCGAACTCTTCACCATTGTCGTCGGGACCCAGATGGTGTTTGGCTGGCATTGACGTCGTGTAACCTTTGCAATACTGCATTCCAAACTTCTTTAGGCAATCTTTGAGGTATTTCTCTTGAGATATGAAGATGCCATTCCTTTGCTGACGAATTTGAAGACCAAGGAAGAACTTCAGCTCACCCATCATGGACATTTGATATTGCTCTTTCATCATCTATCCAAACTCATCACTGTACTTCTGGTTGGTGCAGCCGAAGATAATGTCATCCACATATGTTTGGCACACAAATAGTTCACCATCATATGTCTTCGTGAAGAGTGTGGGATCGAGGGATCCAGATTTGAAGCCTTTGCTCTTCAAGAAGTCTTTGATCGTATCATACCAAGCGCGAGGAGCTTGTTTGAGGCCATACAATGCTTTGTTTAGCTTGTACACCATATCAGGATGTTTTGGATCTTCAAAGCCAGGAGGTTGTGCGACATATACTTCTTCTTCAATCTTGCCATTGAGAAATGCACTCTTCACATCCATTTGATATAGCAAGATGTTGTTGTGGTTAGCATAGGCTACCAATATGTGAATAGCTTCAAGCCTAGCCACAGGAGCAAATGTTTCATCGAAGTCAATCCCTTCAACTTGAGTATATCCTTGAGCAACGACACGTGCTTTATTTCTGATGACTTGGCCATGCTCATCTTGCTTGTTTTGATATATCCATTTTGTGCCAATAATGTTATGCTTGCGAGGATCAGGTCGCTTGACTAGCTCCCAAACATTGTTCAGCTTGAACTGTTGAAGATCTTCTTGCATTGCTTGAATCCATTCAGGTTCCATAAAGGCTTCATCAACTTTCTTGGGTTCTGATATTGACACAAAAGAGAAGTGCCCACAGAAATTTGCTAACTGTGTTGCTCTTGAGCGAGTAAGTGGACCAGGTGCATTGATGCTATCAATTATCTTCTCAATCTGTACTTCATTTGCAACACGAGGATGAACTGGGCGAAGACTGTGCTCTTGCTGATCATTGTCATCATTGGGAGGATTGTCTTCAGGCTGAGCATTGTCTTCAGGTTGGTTAGGTGCAGATATGATAAGTTCCTCTTTAGGCTGTGCTTCAGAAGGCATGATTTCACCAGTTCCCATTAGCTTGATAGATTCACTGGGTGGAGCTTCTTCTAGTGTACTTGGTAGGATCTCTCTTTGTGAACCATTGGTTTCATCAAACCGCACGTCCACAGTTTCGACGATTTTGTAAAGATAGAGGTTCAAGACTCTGTAAGAGTGCGAGTCCTTTCCGTAACCGAGCATGAAGCCTTCGTGAGCTTTTGGTGCAAATTTTGACTTGTGATGGGGATCCTTGATCCAGCACCTTGCTCCAAATACTCTGAAATAGCTAACATTTGGCTTCTTTCCAGTGAGGAGCTCATAGGATGTTTTGTTCAGAATCTTATGGATGTAAACACGGTTGATGACGTGACATGCTGTATCAATAGCTTTGGGCCAGAACTTTCTTGGAGTCTTGTATTCGTCAAGCATCGTTCGAGCCATCTCAATGAGGGTTCTGTTCTTGCACTCTACGATGCCGTTTTGCTGAGGTGTGTAAGGAGCAGAGAACTCATGAGTGATTCCCATTGTATCCAGATAAAGATCAAGTCCGGTGTTCTTGAACTCAGTGCCGTTGTCACTTCTGATATGCTTGATCTTGACGCCATAATTGTTCATGGCACGATTGGCGAAGCGTCTGAAAACATCTTGCACTTTGGTCTTGTAGAGAATTATGTGCACCCATGTGTATCTTGAGTAATCATCAACAATGATGAAGCCTTAGAGACAGGCAGTCGTAGTGAGGGTAGAGTAGTGAGTAGGGCCAAATAAGTCCATGTGTAGCAGCTCGAAGGGTTGAGAAGTAGTCATGATTGTCTTCGAGGGATGCTTGGCCCTTGTCATCTTTCCAGCTTCGCAGGCACCGCACAAATGATCCTTCTTGAACTTGACGTCCTCAATGCCAATGACATGCTTCTTCTTGGCGAGTGTATGTAAGTTCCTCATGCCAGCATGCCCCAGCCTCTGATGCCATAGCCAGCATTCTAAAGCTTTTGTAAGAAGACATCTTGCAAGCTGTGCTCCTGCTGAGAAATCTACCATGTACAGATCATCTTTCCTGTACCCTTCAAAGACTAGAGATTTGTCAGATTCCATTAGTACAAGGCAACGATACTTTCCAAATATGACAACCATGTTCAGGTCGCAAAGCATCAAGACAGACATTAAGTTGAAGCCAAGGGATTCAACAAGCATCACTTTATCCATGTGTTGATCCCTTGAGATTGCAACTCTACCTAGACCCAATACCTTGCTTTTACCAGTGTCAGCAAATGTGATGTGACTCTTATCAGATGGACGTAAAGTTGAGTCCATGAGAAGACTTCGATCACCAGTCATATGATTAGTGCATCCGCTGTCCATAATCCATTCTGAAGCACGAGGTGTCATACTCTGCATTACAGATAGGGGGATAGGCTTCACCAAGAGTATTGTGAAGCATAAACATTTGACGGGCAAGATGATTATGGAAGCTCAGATCAAGATTAGGACTGATAGGATGAATGGCAAGCGATTCAGGAACAAAATACATAGTGAGACCATTTGGGCATTTGATCTTGCGCCCTACAAGATGTTTTAGGTCCCCAACAATAGCATCAGACGCCTTTGATTTTCGGCTGGAGACCTTTCCCTGCAAGAGAAAGTTAATTCTTCTTAACCACCCACATATTCAGGGGTGGCTTAGAAGCAATGAGCCTAAGTGCAGCATCTGAGAACTTCGGCTTTGGAGCCCTAGCAAATAGCCTTGCAGGAGATGAATGATACTCATATGAATAAGCAGAAAAGTTCTTAGTTTTATGAACATAGCAGTTTGAAGACACACGCTCATATTCATAAGTTTGAGTACGGTTTCCCTGCAAAACATTGGCGTTAGGGTGACTCAGGTGAGTCCTCTATCTGTATGAAGCCTTTGGACCATATGAAGCCTTAGGTCTGGGATTTGTCTTCTTCCCAGGTGGTGTCATGATGACTTTCACTGGAAGATTCTCGAGACAGATTTTGGGAACCCAGATCTTCTTCATAGGTGGCCCATTCCTGCAGTTAGTACCAATATATCTGGCAAACACTTCACCATTCTGATTCTTGAACAGTTTATAGTTTGCATCAAAGGATTAATCAATGACAACAGGGTTAGCACAGGTAAAGCCAGATAAGGTGGATGGATCCACTGAAGGTCCCTTTGCAGCAACCCATGTGGTTTTGGGATACTGCTCAGGCTTCCAGTAGGAGCCATCAACATTCATTTTCCTTTCGAACCCAACACCCTCTTTCCTAGGGTTTCGGTTCAGAATCTGCTTTTTGAGGACATCGCAAAGTGTCTGGTGTCCTTTCAGACTTTTATACATCCATGTTTCAAGCAATGTCTTCAACCTAGCATTTTCATCAGCAATAGTAGTGGTATCCTCCGCAGAGGGGTTAGTTACCACATCAGTAGTTGAAGATAGTGCAACAGTAGTAGTAGTGGAACATCCAGCAATAGAGGTAGCGTTATCACGCTCAAGGCATTTTAGACATGGTGGTTCAAATCCATCCTGAGCGGGACTGATCTGTTGAGCGCAAAGTGACTCATTCTCTTTTTGAAGATCTTCATGAGCCGCTATCAACTTCTCAAGCTCTTGCTTCCTTTGAAGATAATCATAGGAGAGCCTCTCATGAGTGGTTCTGAGCGCTTCATGACGACTTTCAAGTTATTGGTACTTAGCATGAAGATTTTTTATGTCTTCAACTAAGGACTGTGAACGTGTCATTTCCGCGTCCAACAGGTCATCGCTTTTGTCTAATAGTTTTTGAGTATGTTCCATAGCTTTTTGTTGTTCAGTTGCAATTTTAGCAAGTGTTTTGTAGCTGGGTTTGGATTCACAATCAGAGTCATATTCACTTGATGTTTGAAAGTAAGCATCGCGTGATTTTACCTTGGCACCACGTGCCATGAAGCAGTAGGTGGGAGTAGGGTCGTCCTTGTCATCAGCTTCAGTGTTGGTGTGGAAGTCATTGTCTTCAGTGTTGAAGATGGACTTGGCAACATAGGCAGTGGCTAGAGCCAGACTTGCAACACCAGGGTCGGACTCCTCCTCAGACTCCACCTCTGCCTCCTCAGAAGAAGATTCCTCCTCTGAGTCCATTTCCTTCCCAACAAAAGCACGAGCCTTGCCAGATGAGCTCTTCTTATGAGATGAAGACTTTGATGAGGACTTGGAAGAAGACTTTGAAGATTTCTTCTTCTTCTTGTCATCAGAATAATATTCCTTGCTCTTTTTCTTCTTCTTCTCGTTGTCCCATAGTGGACACTCAGAGATATAGTGTCCAGGTTTCTTGCAGTTGTGACACGTTCTCTTCTTGTAGTCATGAGTGGAAGCTTCATCATTTCTAGAGCTGGATCTTGAAGATTTTCTGAAGCCCATCTTCTTAGTGAACTTCTGGAACTTCTTCACAAGCATAGCAAGTTCCTTTCCAATGTCTTCAGGATCATCCGAACTGCAGTCAGATTCTTCTTCAGATGAGGAAACAACTTTTGCCTTCAAAGCGCGAGTTCAGCCATAGTTGGGACCATAGATATCTCTTTTCTCAGAAAGCTGGAACTCATGTGTGTTGAGCCTCTCAAGTATATCAGACGAATCGAGTGTCTTGAAGTCAGGACGTTCTTGTATCATGAGGGCAAGGGTGTCAAAGGAGCTGTCAAGTGATCTCAGTAGTGTCTTGACGATTTCATGCTTGGTAATCTTAGTGGCGCCGAGAGCACGAAGCTCATTTGTGATGTTAGTGAGGCGATCAAACGTGAGCTGGACATTCTCATTGTCGTTTCTCTTGAAGCGGTTGAAGAGGTTGCGAAGAACACTGATCCTTTGATCTCTCTGGGTTGAGACGCCTTCGTTGACCTTGGATAGCCAGTCCCAGACTAGCTTTGACATCTCCAGAGCACTCACACGGCCATACTGTCCTTTGGTCAGATGACCACAAATGATGTTCTTGGCAGTAGAGTCCAGTTGAATGAACTTTTTGACATCAGCAAGGGTGACACCTTCACCAGTCTTGGGAACGCCGTTCTTGACGACATACCAGAGGTCGACATCAATGGCTTCAAGATGCATGCGCATCTTATTCTTCCAGTAGGGATATTCAGTTCCATCGAACATGGGGCAAGCAGCGGAGACTTTGATTATCCCTGCAGTCGACATAGCTAAAACTCCAGGTGGTTAAACCGAATCACACAGAACAAGGGAGTACCTTGCTCTGATACCAATTGAAAGTGCTAGTTATCGACTAGAGGGGGGGTGAATAGGCGATTTTTATGAAAGTCTTCAAAACATGGAAGTTTCGAAGACAAACAGTAGAAATGAACCTATTGATATGCAGCGGAAGATAAACTACACTAAGCAAGCCATAGTCAAGTATGCAATAATGTGAGTGTACGAAGACTAATAGCAGCTAGGTAGTAAGGATCATGACGGAAGATGGTATGAAGCCAAATAGTAATAGTAGTCAAGCAATGAAGTCAAAC
Source organism: Aegilops umbellulata (assembly GCA_032464435.1). Classification (NCBI taxonomy): domain Eukaryota; kingdom Viridiplantae; phylum Streptophyta; class Magnoliopsida; order Poales; family Poaceae; genus Aegilops; species Aegilops umbellulata. Next base: position 228,425,591 of record CP136055.1, on the reverse strand, counting down.
AGATACGGCAACAGGCAATGACTTCACGAAGACAAACTCTAAGTAAAGGGAAGGAGAGGATAGAACCAGTCACTTGTTGAAGACACAGGATTTGTTGGACCAGTTCCAGTTGCTGTGACAACTGTACATCTGGTTAGGGAGGCTGAGATTCAACTCAGAAGACCGCGTCTTCACCTTATTCCCCTTGAGCTAAGGACATACAGTCCTCGCCCAATCACTCTGGTAAGTCTTCAAGGTAGACTTCCAAACCTTCACAGACTTCGTTCACCGGCGATCCACAATGACTCTTGGATGCTCAGAACGTGACGCCTAACCGGCTAGCAGATTCACAGTCCTCAAGTGTAACAAGTCTTCAGGTCACACAGACAGAAAGACTTTAGTGATGCCTAACACTCTTTGGCTCTGGGTGTTTGGGCTTTGTCCTCGCAAGGATTTCTCTCTCTCAAAGGCTTCGAGGTGGGTTTCTCTCAAACGACAAAAGCCGTGCACTAACTCTGAGCAGCCACCAATTTATGGTGTAGGGGTGGGCTATTTATAGCCACTAGGCAACCCGACCTGATATGTCCGAAATGACCCTGGGTCACTAAGGAACTGACACGTGTTCCAACGGTCAGATTTCAAACACACATGGCAACTTTACTTGGGCTACAAGCAAAGCTGACTCATCCAGCTCTGGATAAGATTTGCTCTCATTGTCTTCGCTCGAAGACATAGGATTTGGGTTGAGCATCACTTCAGTCACTCTGACTATGTTCACTTGGACCCCACTTAACAGTACGGTGGTTTCTATGACTCAACAAGGAAGAAAAGGATACTACGAAACAACTAAGTCTTCGCGCTCCATTGTCTTCACTAAATGTCTTCTCATGTCATAGTCTTCAATATGAGTATCTTCATGTACCACCATTGTCGTCAATGTCTTCATACATTTTTAGGGGTCATCTCCGGTAGGTAAACCGAATCAATGAGGGACACTACCTGTGTTATCCTGCAATTCTCACAAACACATTAGTCCCTCAACCAAATTTGTCGTCAATACTCCAAAACCAACTAGGGGTGGCACTAGATGCACTTACAGGATATATGATAGTCGAAGTGATGGCGACCTCCATAGTACGGGGAGTCCAGCCACTCCAATACAGAGGACTTCCCATGTGGAACTACAATGGGGAAGATGACGCCTCCCGTTGCGGCAGGAAAGGTCCGGACACCCCTGCCGCCCTAGCCAAAATATTGGCTGAACTGTTCAAGGGTGAGGAAGAGGAGTTCCTGCACATCACGCACAAAGAAGGATATTCCATGTATAGTCCTCCTAGCCGGGTAAGTCCCCAACTCTTCTGCTCTACTCATTCCACTCCCTGAGCTTCATTCAATGAATATTAACCCGTCCATTTATAACAGCACTGGCGAAAGATTTCCGAAGGGCTTCACAGCCCCGCCCCGCAGCCCGAGGGCCACAATCGGGACCTTGACCCCAGATTCGAAGAGGATCCGGATATATTTGTGGTGCTTGAGAATGGGACGTTTTACCAAATGAGTTATGACGGCACAGAGGTGGCCATCATCACCGACTATCCCGGTCTTCTCCCCGCTTCTCAGGTAAGTAATCAGGAGACACTTTGTCTGAGAGGGTTTTTCTCATTCTTCCTCACCCACCGCACCATCCTGTGCTCAGAAGGGGAGGCGTTCGGCGCGTCGTGCTACCCCAGGGGCATCTCCAAAGAGAGCGGCTCCCGCGTCGGGCAGGCCTTCGAAGAGGAAGACAAAGAGAGATACGGTCGGGCCTTCCTTGAAGAGGTATGGGTTTGCAACTATGCTCTTTTTAGCAGTCGCGTCCAACTGTGACTCATATGTTCGTTTTGTATCAGGAAAAAGGTTCGATAGACTGTGTCCAGGGACTCGACCAGTCGTACTCCTAATAACCAAGATTCGGTCCCAGTCGAAGAGACGGGGCCCGATGTGGGAGTGGCGCTGGACTGTCTTTCTATCGAGGGTTTGGAAAATATGTCCGTCACCAATTCGGAAGTGGAGAGCGCCATGAATCACCGGCACCGGAGGGCCGTTTTACAAAATCCTCGCTTCTCAAAAGAGGCGTTCGGTGCCTTCAGCTCGACTGATGCATACATCCGAGCTGCTCGAGATGGGCTTAACAGAGCCAATGAGCAGCATTTGAAAGATGTGCAGGTAAGTTTACCTTGTCTGAATTTGATAACCATGTGCTAGTAGCCCCCGAGACTTGAAGCAGTTGGGACAAATGTTTTAAGGATCGTTGCATAACCAAGTTCTTACGGAGAAGAACGACCTGCTAGCCCAAGAGCTGGAGCAGTGCCGGACACAGCTAACTGCTGCTACCACCGAACTAGAAAAGTTCAAGAAGGCGTCCTCTGGTAATATTTTCCTCCATCGAGAAACGAAAAATGATACACCAGTTGTGTTGAAACTGCTGCTTGTCTCATAACAGGGTCATCGGACCAACTAGAAGAGGAACTGAAGGCTGCTCAAACGAGCGAAAAAGAGGCGAAGAGACAACATGCCGCAGGCGAGCATGTTCTGACCCGAGTCAGAGAGGAGAAAAACAAACTCCAGGATTCAAACACCAAACTAGGCGAAGAATTGAAAGATGTGCGAGCCCAGCTAGCCGACTCCGTGAAGGAGACCAAAAAGCTGTGAGGTAGCATATTCAATATGTGGCCGAATTTATCTTATAACAGTTTGGAGGTAAAATTAGCTGATATAGCTATGATTGCAGGTATGTTGATGGGCCGTCCTGAAGAGGAGGTGTCTGGATCATCAAGTTATCTTCTGCAAGGGCTGTCGCAGTTGCACGAGCAAGTTCGGCAGACAATGCGGGGTGTAGCCAAGGCCTTCTGGCCATCCGCCTCCCCTCCAGGGGGCATGGAGAAGCTTGTAGAGCTGTTCAAGGGAGCGCGGCGGCGTATTCGGCTATGGAAGATATCGGCCAGCCGAGAGGGTGCGCGAGAGGCCTGGGCCATGGTAAAAACGCGGTATACCAAGCTGGATCTGAATCACATGGCCCCGGTCAGACCGCTAGGGTCGAATGGGGAAAAAATTCCCGTTAGTTTAGTATATGACCAAGTAGAGGTGGCCACTAGATATTCTCAACAGGATTGTAAGTTAGACCACCTGTTGGACGGTATAGAGGAGGAAGTTTTTAAGTCCTAAGTGACTATGTACTTTCCTTCTAGCTGGATTGTAAAACGATTGTCATGGCCGACCTTTTCACTTCGACCTCTCGACCTGAAGGTGCGGAGTGTTTTCCGAATACCTGAACGGCAAAATAAACCATGCTATGCGTGAAAACCAGGCGTAGGGGTCATAGTTTCTTGAACAGACAAGTTGTATCCGGCTAGTTATGTTATATTACATTAAAATTGTAAGAAACATCTTCCAGGGAGAATAGTTCCGTTAAGGGTTCCTTTCCCTGGGTGTGCATGCATCAATGTGCATGTCCGGACTGTGATGAAGAAATCACAATGTATAGCTTCTGGGGGTTCACGATAGAACGAATTCGAAAACACCTTTAGTTCACCGACCGAATATTCCCTTAAGAACGCTAGCTTTCAGCTTCACCCAGTCTGAGGTACACATTCGGATGACCCGGCAGTAACAATCGTAGAGGTGCTCCCTTTATGCCCTAGCCGAACTAACGGTAACGTAGGGCATAAGCACAGGAGCCAGACAACCTAGCTTGGCCAAAACTTAAGTCATATCGATGCATATAATGGTGAAGAAAAGGTACATATGGGAGAAAACGCATATATGGTGAGCTTGATGCTCAGAAAATAATAATAGCAAGCTTCTGTCCAAGAAGCCCCTCAGGTATAATAGACGTACATACTAGAAGATGCATGCGTCGGGGGTGTACGGTCTAACCGCACAAAAGCTTTTAAGGCTAAAGAGAAAAAACGAAAAGATAGAGAAAAATGATGGAAACAATAGGGGGTAGGAAACGAAAAAGGGTTTGGCGCTAGGCATAGAATCTTCAGAGTCTGGTCGCGTTCTAGGGGTTCGGCTCTAGTCGGTTGTCTGACGCATCGTGCAAACGGTACGCCCCTCCGGTGAGAACTCCATCGATGATGAAGGGACCCTCCCACTTGGGCTTGAGTTTGTCCTTTTTCTTCTCTGGCAGGCATAGAACGAGTTCGCCGACGTTGTAAGTTTTGGCCCGCACTTCTCTGCTTTGATACCGTCGAGCCTGCTGTTGATAGAATGCGGAACGGGCTTTTGCGACATCACGCTCCTCCTCCAGGGCATCTAGGTTGTCCTGCCGATCGAGCTCGGCCTCTCTCTCTTCGTACATGCGCACTCGAGGTGAGTCATGAATAATGTCGCAGGGTAGCACTGCCTCTGCACCGTACACCATGAAGAAAGGTGTGTATCCGGTAGTTCAATTGGGCGTGGTCCGCAACCCCCAGAGTGCGGAGTCGAGCTCCTCAACCCAGTGCATGTCTGATTCTTTCAAAGACTGCACTAGTCTAGGCTTAATGCCGCTCATAATAAGACCATTGGCTCTTTCGACTTGACCATTTGTCTATGGATGATAGACAGAGGCGTAATCGAGCTTAATGCCCAGATTAGCGCACCAGGTTTTTACTTCGTCGGCTGTGAAGTTGGAGCCGTTATCGGTAATGATACTATGCGGAACACCATAACGGTGTACGACGTTGGATATGAATTCTATCACCGGCCCGGACTCAGCTGTTTTAACTGGTTTGGCTTCTATCCACTTGGTGAATTTATCCACCATGACCAGCAGATATTTTTTCTTATGGCTTCCTCCTTTAAGGGGTCCAACCATATCCAATCCCAAGACCACAAAAGGCCAAGTGATGGGGATTGTTTGTAGGGTAGTGCGGGGGCATGTGGCTTTGGTTGGCGAAGAGTTGGCATCCGACGCAACGTTGGACAAGGTCCTGTGCATCTGCTCGGGCCTCCGCCAATAGAATCATGTATGGAAGGCCTTGCTAACAAGGGCCTGAGCTGCAACGTGGTGCCCGCCGAGACCGGCATGAATCTCAGCCAGGAGCTGCCGCCCCTCCTCCTCGAAGATACACCTTTGAAGGACTCCGGTAGCACTTTTCTTATAGAGCTCTCCGTCGTGAACCTTGTAGGCCTTCGAACTCCGGACGATGCGGCGGGCCTCATTTTGATCCTGAGGAAGTTCTTTCCTATTAAGGTAGGCTAGGAAAGGTTCGGTCCATGCACTACAAAAAAAAGACACATCTGTGACATTTTGGGTCGAACAAAATTTTTTCTGTCATACATATGACACTTCTATGACGATAATTGTGACAAAACCCGGTATCATCATAGATGTGGTGGGCTCCTACTTCTATGACAAAAAATCATGACAGAAAATGGGCTTTTCGTCCCGGGCCGGGCGGAAAAAACCGTGGTAGAAGCGAGGGGGAGGAAAATTTCGGGGAGTTCCCGGTTACGGTGGGAGGTCGGGGGCCGAGCGATGCGCGTTCCTCTCGTACGCGTACGCGCGTGTGTGCGAGGCGTTGGCTCTAACTGAACCTGAGCGATTGCACTGCAGGCTACGCGTTACTGAACCCGAGCGATCGATCAATGGGATGAACAGTGAGCGTTGCGGGGGGGGGGGGGGGGGGTTGGATGAACAGTGAGCGGTGGCGTTGCCTCTAGATGAATAGGACCCCATGGTGTGGTGGAGGGCTGGATGAACAGTAGACAGTGGAGGGATTCCCGTGGAGGGGTCGATGAACAGGACCCCGTGGTGTGGAGGGCAGGATAAACAGTAGACGGTGGAGGGGTACCCATGGAGGGGTGGTTGAACAGGACCCCGTGCTGTGGAGGGCTGGATGAACAGTAGACGGTGGAGGGGTGGTTGAACAGTAGCCTGTGGAGTAGCGCGCGGTGGAGGCTGGATGAACAGGAGCCCGTGGAGGCTGGAGGAGGTCGACGGTGGATGAACAGTAGCTCATGGAGGCTGGAGGGGGTCGATGGTGGAGATGAACAGTACCCCGTGGAGTCCCGTTTTGCGGTACGCTACACCCCTCCCGATGAACATGACCCCCGTTTTAACCGTAGCGCTCCAACACAAGTTCGTTTCCTCTGTTTTGCGGTATGCCACACCCCTCCCGATCAACAGGACCCCCGTTTCGACCGTAGGATGTCCGTTTCCTCCGTTTTGCGGTACGCCAGACCCCTCCCGATGAACAGGATCCCGTTTCGAACGTGGCCGGTCGACCACAAGGCCGTTTCCTCCGTTTTGCGGTATGCCAGGCCTCGTTTCGATCGCCTGTTCCGTCCAAGCCCTCCCGATGAACACGACCGCGCATTCCGTTTCGACCCAGCCGCGTTGCCTCCCGATGAACACGACCACGCATTCCATTGCCTCCCCATGAACACGACGACGACGTTGTTTCTCCGTTCCGACCCAGCCATGTACACGAGCCCTCGCCGTACGTATGCGCGAGTAGGCGTTCGAGACCCCGCCCGTATGTACACATACGTGGCCGTATTTTCTTTCTTGCACCCTGGACGCTGTACGTACGTGTACATGCTATGTGCGCGCCTCTACTACGACACGTGCGCGCCTCTACATCGACTAGTATATATGTACGTACACGTTCGCGACCAGAATGACAACGCTACGTACACTTCGACCAGGTGGGTCCCGACTGTCACGCACTTCCTTGCCTGCGAAAATGTAGCTGGTGGGTCCCAGTAGTCAGGGGGCGAAATACGGTGGCCCGTATGGTGGGTCTCCGCTGTCAGGTGGAGGAATAATTATTTTGCACGTAATAAGGAGGCACTTCCTTGCTGTGGCCGTGGACCCAGCTGTCAGCCTCTCCACGTACAGTCCACGTTCGATGGAAGTCGTTCCTTGACCACGTTGACCACACCGCGCCGAGAGCACCAGGGCAGTGGATGACGGCGAGGCCTAGGAAGGGGACGACAGGGAGCCGGGGAAGACATGTCAGTGGAAGCCCGCGCGCGCGCGGAGAGGAGCACGAGGGTTCACTGGTTCGGCTGTGGTGCAAGGCTGCCGTCGCCGCAGGGCCTGGCCAGCGGTGGGAATAGTAGGGGGCGGTGAGGCCTCCGCGGCAGCACAGCCAGCCACGGGAGGCAGGAGCATGCGGCAGGACCGACGCTGCTTTGGGCGGCTGGAGCAAAAAGACCAGAGGTTGAAGAAGCACTACGGCCGTTGGATGGACATCGTACGGTCAATGGAGCTAGAATCGTCCATATTGACTAAGTTGACAAAGCCCGTCGTCCCCGTCAACTTAGTAGGCCCACAAGTCATCCTCCCACCAAGGTGGGTCCCAGCTAGCCAGGGGAGTATTCATTTTTTTGTGCGTAATAAGGAGGCACTTCCGGTGGGTCCGAGCTGACAGCGGGGGGAACGTTTTTTTCACGAAATACGGTGGCCCGTCTGGTGGGTCCCAACAGTCAGGGGGAAACGATTTTTTTTCCGCAAAATACTCGTGGCCCGTCCGGTGGGTCCCTACTGTCAGGTGGAGGAATAATTATTTTGCACGTAATAAGGAGGCACTTCCTTGCTGCAGCCGTGGACCCAGCTGTCAGCCTCTCCATGTACAGTCCACGTCCGATGGAAGTCGTTCCTTGACCATGTTGACCACGCTGCGCCGAGCGCACCAGGGCGGTGGACGACGGCGAGGCCTAGGAAGGGGGCGAAGCGGAGCCGGGGAAGACGTGGCAGTGGATGCCCACGCGTAGAGGAGTACGAGGGCACCGGTTCGCTGCGGTGTGAGGCTGCCGTTGCCGCAGAGTAACAGGGGTTGTGGGTGAGTAGAGGGATGGCCTGGCCAGCGGTGGGAGTAGTAGGGGGCGGTGAGGCCTCCGCCGCATCGCAGCCGGCCACAGGAGGCAGGAGCACGAGGCACGACCGGCGCTGGTTTGGGCGGCTGGAGCAAGAAGACCAGAGGTTGAAGAAGCACTACGGCCGTTGGATGGACATCGTACGGTCACTAGAGCTAGAATCGTGCATTATTGACTAAGTTGACAAAGCCCTCCGTCCCCGTCAACTTAGTAGGCCCCACAAGTCAGCCTACCACTATACTGGGTCCCAGCTAACAGGGGAAGTATTCTTTTTTTTTGTGCGTAATAAGGAGGCACTTCCTTGCGTGCGAAGATATAGCTGGTGGGTCCGAGCTGTCAGCGGCAGTAACATTTTTTTCGCGAAATACAGAGGCCCTTTTGGTGGGTCCCTGATGTCAGGTGGAGGAATCATTATTTTGCGCGTAATAAGGAGGTATTTCCTTGCGTGCGGTCGTGGACCCAGCTATCGGCCTCTCCACGTACAGTCCACTTCAGATGCATGTCGGTCATTGACCACGTTGACCAGGCCACGCCGAGAGCACCAGGGCGGTGGACGATGGTGAGGCCTAGGAAGGGAACGACACGAAGGCAGGGAAGACTCGGCAGTTGTTTCCCACGCGGAGGGGAGTATGACTGTACGAGGGTTTACTGGTTCGTCTGCCGTCGCTGGAGAATAACAGCAGGTGTGGGTGACTAGAGGGATGGCTAGGCCAGCGATGGGAGTACGGTGGGGCGGTGAGGCCTGCGAGGCAGCAGAGCCGGCCGCGGGAAGGAGGGAGCAGGCAATCCCGCCGGCGCCTGTTTGAGCAGCTGGAGCAGGAAGAGCAGAGATTGAAGAAGCACGACGGCCGTTGGATGGACATCCAACAGTCACTGCTTGTGCGTCAACCTTTTTTTAGGAAAGCCTCAAATCTGTGGAAAACAGCATGCAGCCCATCTGCCATTATTTCTAATAATTTCAGCCCATTTGCTAATTCTTAAGGGTTTTTTGGAGCCCATATTCTTTTTGTTAGCATTACAGTCCATGGTTAAAAAATTATACGAATTTTTGCAAATTTAAAATCTTGAAATGAAAAAAAGATATTTGAAACTAATTGCCGGTTTGAGGTGTTTTAAAAATGTACAACCCATTTCTCATTACTGATGGGCCATTTTCTCGGCCAGCCGAATGAAAGCTCTCCTCGTCTTGAAAGATTTGCAGCCCAACAGGCCTGACAAAGCGACTTACTTGGCAAATCACAAAAAATTGGGCTGTGGCCGTGGAGCCAGCTGTCAGCCTCTCCACGTACAGTACTCTTCCGATGGAAGTCGTTCCTTGACCATGTTGACCATGCCGCGCGGAGAGCACGACGGCGGTGGACGACGGCGAGGCCTAGGAAGGGGACGACAGGGAGAAGGGGAAGACGCGGCAGTGGAAGCCTGCGCGCGTGCGGAGTGGAGTACGAGGGTTCACTGGTTCGGCTGCGGTGTGAGGCTACCGTCGCCGCAGGGCCTGGCCAGCGGTGGGAATAGTAGGGGGCGGTGAGGCCTCTGCGGCAGCATAGCCGGCCACGGGAGGCAGGAGCATGCGGCACGACCGGCGCTGCTTTGGGCGGCTAGAGCAAGAATACCAGAGGTTGAAGAAGCACTACGCCCGTTGGATGGACATCGTTCGGTCACTGGAGCTAGAATCGTTCATATTGACTAAGTTGACAAAGCCCTCCGTCCCTGTCAACTTTGTTGGCCCACAAGTCATCCTCCCACTATGGTGGGTCCCAGCTAGCAGGGGGGTATTAATTTTTTGTGCGTGATAAGGAGGCACTTCCTCGCGTGCGAAGATATTGTTGGTGGGTCCGACAAGTCAGCGGGGGGAACGTTTTTTTTGCGAAATACAAAGGCCCTTCCGGTGGATCCCAGCTGTCATGTCCTCGCAAAAAAAGGGAAAGAAAATCAAAGACTTGGGAAGGCGTACAGAACAAGCTAGTGTACATGTAAAGAGACGTTGCCGAGTTTTAGAAAAAAGAAAGACGTGCTCCTGTAGCTGGTTCGAATCCAAACCTAGACTATGACTATATATGGTGTTATGCTACTCTGCAAGTAATGAAACTGACATATCCAACGTTCGCTTCTCCTCTTCTCTACTTACTCTGCCTAGCATCAGAAGCTTTGGCCGCAGCAACCATGTCCGCTGGCTACTTGTCCACCTGCTCTTCAGCAGGCAACAACCAGATATGCGCCAAGTCGCAACCCATACCATCGACTGTGGGTCTTATCACACCCTCGCCGGCACGCGCACCGCAGCGGATTGCTCATCGCAACCCGCTGCCGTTGGTGTGGTGCCACTTCTGCAAATCACGTAGAGTCATCCGTCGCGTCTCAACCACAATCTGCAACCCTGGCCGAGGCTTCTACAAATGCCCGAATCATGGGGTAATAATATGTTTAAGTGTTGTTGTGCTGCTTTTAGTTGCTGATTTTTTAATAGTTTGGTTGATGATCTACCAATTTGATTTGTGCAGAAAAGGGAAGATTCGTGTGATTTGTATTTCTGGGAAGTTGCTGATGTGGGGTAATGCAACTAGGCTGATTATTTGGTTAGCCGAGGAATCCCAATACCAGTAGGTTGGGGTGTTGGACAAGTAACTGAAGGAACGGCAGAAGAGGAAGATGCAGAGCAGAAGGTTAAAGATGCAGTTCCTCTGATCATGGCCAGGCAACAGCTGTTGAACGGCCTTGAAAGCAATGAGGAGATGAAAGAGCTTGTGAAGATAATGGGCAAAATCGATGTGCTCTGTAGGATGATTGTCTCTTTATTTGCAGTTTATGTAGCACTCGTGATGTATTCAGTGGCTACAACATGAGCACTTTGCTGAAACTAGTAATGAATGAAACCTGTGTAGCAGGCTAGGCGTAGTGTTCTGAACATCTAATGATTTCTATTAACGGAAATCAGTGGGTATCCCCTTTTGCTCATATAAATAAATAAATAGCAGAGACCCTGTCGGGTCAGCTTTGTTCTCATTCGAAGACGTCGAGCAAATTGCAGTCCAACAGCAAACTACGTCATCAAATTCAAGTTTCACAGCCAAACATGAGTACAACTAAACAACAATGTCATCATGTTTTAGTTGTCATACAATCACCAAACACAAATCAGCATACATAACAAGTGATGTTCTCACAACAAAATACTAAACAACATGTTCATCAGGTTTCAGTTGTCATAGCAAACACAATTTCACATAGTAGATAAAAAACGTCTTCTGACAGGCAAATACGACAAAAGCAATGTAATCATCATCCGCAACAGCAGCGTCAACATCTTCGCCATGTGTATCAGTCTTAATCGTAATTCCCCATGGTGTCATCTTCTTCTTCATCCTCAACGTCCTCGAACGTTGGCTTCTTCTTGATCAACTCTTGTATGTCCACAGCACGACAGGCAATATTTTCGCCGGCATCGTTGACGTGATGGTTCTCAAAGATATTAGGAACATCTATGTTATCTTGTACATCAGGAGCAGTGTAAGCATCATCTAAGTGTGCAACTTCATTAAACGAATTCCTCTGCTCAAACCTTTGCAATACTCTCCAGTCATCGCTACGTGCAAATGTGTCTTCCAAGAAAAATATATGGGTTGCTTGTTGGTCTGGTACGCCGCCTTGATATTGATGGATTTGAAACAATCATCAGCTCTGGGTTTTGCGATCCTGGAAAACAGGTTATACCAACGACAGCACAACAGAACCACACACCGATGATCCTCGAAACTGGAGATATACTGCAACTGAACAATGTCTGTTATGTTAGCATACATTTCAGTTGTCTCTTTGTCATACGTATCTGTGCTCATGATGGCACTGTTTTGTGTCTTCCTGCCTTCGTCTCGTGCAAGGGTGTTGTAGCGCACATCTCCAACAATGCAAGATTCATAATTTCTTACCCGAGTATCAGGACCCATTTCTAGTGAGTAAAGGGCATCATCAACTGCCTGCCCATCCTCCCGCATCTTCTTAACCTATGGTTAGAAAATATACACGCTGATCATCTTATGTACTCAATATATTTAAAAAACTAAAAGTGCACTTCAAAAGCTTAGATGGTTCTTAAACCATTTCGCAAATCCTGCCATAACCAGTTTGTCAATGTTTCTTGGATTTTGCGGCAGTAACTCATCTTTGTAGATGCTGCACAACATAGTGATCGCGTCAACCATCTAAATATATAAGAATGTGCTGCAAGTTTGGTAGATTGCGATGTATAAGCTGCAGTACTGCACTTACTTGATATAAGGTAGTATCTCAGGACAGTTATTCAACACATACCAAACCATTTTGTCCAAATATTTAGGTTTGTCCTCTTGTCGACTCTTCCCTGTAACTCGAACAGAATAATCGAAAACATTGTGCCCGGGATTGTCTTCACCCACCTCTTTGCTAAGCTGATTAGCTGTTTCAATGTATTTTGAGTAGAATGTCAATGCTTCTGTAGCAATGTAGGCCTCTGCAATGGAACCCTCAGGTCTAGCTCTGTTCCTAACATATCCCTTGAAAGTGCCTAGCCGCCTTTCAATAGGGTACATCCAGCCATACTGTACTGGACCTCTAAGTAGTGCCTCATCAGGTAGATGAACAGCCAAATGCACCATCACATCAAAGAAGGCTGGAGGATATATCTTCTCAAGGTCGCATAGGATAGTTGGTATCTTGTCTCTAAGACGCTCCAAAGCATCTATCCTGATATTCCTACTGCAGAGTTCCCTGAAGAATTGTCCCAACTCTGCAACTGCTCTGTATAAGTCAGGGCTGCCCAATCCTCTAAGGATAACAGGTAAAACCCTTTGAAGTAGGACGTGGCAATCATGAGGTTTCAACCCTTGTACCTTGTTTCCATCTGCACTGACTCTCCTTTCAGGGTTGGAAGCAGATCCATGTGGGAATCTCACACGTGACAGGACCTCGCAGAATTCTTTTCTTTTTACCTTGTCCAAGACGTACACAGCTGGTGCCATATCCCGTGGTTTACCTTCATCTTGCACCTACAAATCCTGTCTGATACCCAGGTGTGTCAAATCAATCCTTGATTTTAAGGTATCTTTCGTCTTGCCTTCAATATTAAGAAGTGTGCCGATAATGCTGCACATATTTTTTTCTCTATGTGCATCACATCAAGATTATGCCGCAGATCCAAATCTTCCAATACTCCAAGTCCCACAAAGTGGACCTGCGGGTAAACAATAATCTCTCTTCTGCCCTGCCACACTTCCTTTTCCCGCTACCATTATCAGGATGGTTTCCTGGTGTAATATGCCTGACCTTCTCTAATTCCACTTGCAACTCATCGGCGGTGAGCCTCTTTGGCGCATCACAGTTTTCAAGCTTTGCATTGAACACATGTCTTTGGTATTTTCTAGGAAGCGGCTTGTCCTTGGCAAGGAAAGAGTGGTGTCCAATGTAATAGATCTTGCTAAGTATTGCGTATGATAGCGGATTCCTGTCACAGCGAACACATGCATTGTAACCATGTGTCGTTCGCCCTGACATAGTGCCCAAAGCCGGATAATCATGGATGCACCAAATTATAACAGCACGCAGAAAGAAATCAGCTGGTGGCCTGCTATATAGGTCTCGAGTGAGAACACCCTTCCATAGCTGTTGAAGTTCCTCCACAAGAGGCTCCATGAACAAATCAAAATCCTTTCCAGGGCTTTTTGGACCTGGGATGAGCAAGGCCATCATGTAGTTTGATTCTTTGGTGCAGACATTTGGAGGCATGTTGCAAGGGATAACAAGCACTGGCCACATGCTATATGTGGCGCTCTGGTGGCCAAATGGGTTAAATCCATCTGAAGCTAAGCCAAGTCTAATGTTTCTCGGGTCAGCAGCAAACTCTTTGTGTTTATCATTGAAGCTTTTCCACTCACTACCATGAGATGGATGGCTCATTACATTCTGATCTCTACACTCCTAGTTCCTAGAACGCCACAATACATCCTCTCTTGTTTCAGCATCATGAAACAACCTCTGCAATCTTAGTGTAATTGGAAAGTGTCTCAGAACATTATGAGGAATCCTCTTCACAGCATCGCCATCTTTCCATCTTGATGATTTGCATTTCGGGCATTCATTTAAGTTGGCATAATCCTTCCGGAACTAAACACAATTATTCTTACAAACATGGATCATATCATATCCAATTCCAACTGCACGAAGGAAATTCTTCAGTTTACTGTAGGTGTGTGGCAGCTCAGACGCATCTGGGAAAGATTTGCGGAAAGCAGCCAACATCGCATCGAATGATCTGTTGGTCATCCGCTCAGATGTCTTCACCTGAAGAAAGGTGACCATAGCTGAGAATACTGACAGCTTATTTCCTGGGGAGACGGCAACGTTGCATTGTTCCAACATGCGGGCGCACCGTTTTTCTTCTGCGGGTGAAAGTTCACGGAATGCACGAGCATTTCGTAGCATTGTTTCAATGTTGGTCAAACTCACTGGTTCCGCCACCACCACCTCCTCCTCCTCTTCCACCGGAGCATCAGGCAGATCAAGATGGTGATATGCTGCTTCCACGTAGTCAATAACATTGACGTTCATAGCTTCACCATGATGAACCCACCTAGTATATGTGACCGACATCCCATACAAGTGTAGATGATTTTGCACAGTTGACTGGGGTCTTGTAACTGAATTCATACAACTGCTACACGGGCAGAGCACATCTGATTTCGGACCACCGTACTCAGCTCTGATAAAGTTCATGAAGTTTTCAACCCCCTCGACATATGCAGCGGAGAATCTTCGAGCAGAAGTTATCCAAGTCCTGTCCATCTGTTAGACATACAAATTAGTTCTTCTACTAGATATTACAGGAAAAACATATATGTTTTTTTATGAAGTCCAGAAAAAAAATACCTAGGTCGATGTCTAAAGCTATGGCAAGATATTTGGACGAGCAGATCTAAGTAACGAAATATATGTAAAGCTAATTCAGCAAACAGATTTGAGTGCCAAATTATGGCTGGCTATTTCAGCAGTCAATGTGGCCGAGCACACAGCCATCGAACTATCGAAGGCCATCGCAGCAACAAAGATCGAGTATAAAATGGTGTAGAGCTATTTCACCTAACAGATTGGCTACTAGACCATGGCAATCTACGTCACAATAAATATATGGCAGGATATTTTAGCAACTAATCGGCCTTGCCATGCCATCTCAGCTAAGCAGATTGAGTGCAGAACAGGGCAAGGAAGCTTCTTAAGCAGAGCATATTGACAGTAAACTACTTCGGCAAACAGTGAGATTAACAGCATCTATCAGCTAACATTCAGCGCTACACCGACATGAACGGGGCCTCAGTCTAGAATGCGCGTACCATGGGAGAAGCTGACCGCCGTGCGTCTCCACACAAACGTCGCCAGCAGTGGCGGCGCTGACCGCCGTGCGCCTGCACAAGAACGTAGCCAGAGGTGGCGGCGCGGCTAGAGGACGGCAGTCTACGAGAGCGTACTGTGGGAGCGAGAGGATCGCCGAACCGCGGCGCCGACGTATCGGCGCGGCTGGGAAGGCGGCTTTGGCGGAGCGAATGGAGTGGAGGGGGACAGGGGGGAGGGGGGTTTGGGGAATATTATTGGCTAGTTGGCCGAAGCGCGGTTGAATCGGATTTGGGGGGAATTTTTGGGTGTGTGGGGAGGGGGGAGGATTTTCGCGCGGTAGGCGGGGGGAGTTTGGCGCATGGTCGGTTTCTCCAAGTGCAGTCCCACGTGTCAGTGAAGAGGCAAGCCGAAGCGTGTTTCATTTGCGTGAGCCATGTGCAGGACCGAACGTGTGTGGGGTGCAATGCGACCGTGACAGGAGTGTTGTGAGTGTACCACATTTTTTCCTTTTAAACTAGGTGCTTCGCCCCCACAAAAAAATGTTGCTTCGCGCGATCCATCGATACTACTACTAGTAATCCGGTAATCCCGACTAAAACGGCGCGGCCGGGTCTTTTCCTGCGTGATATGCTGGGAGGTTGGCTTAGTTGGGTTTTTTAGGACGAGTAGTGCTACACCTACGTAATCCCAGTTACGTAATTAACGTAATGTGAAACGTGTGAGCTGTTGATTGTAGATTGGGGG
Source organism: Aegilops umbellulata (assembly GCA_032464435.1). NCBI lineage: Eukaryota > Viridiplantae > Streptophyta > Magnoliopsida > Poales > Poaceae > Aegilops > Aegilops umbellulata. Next base: position 228,409,664 of record CP136055.1, on the reverse strand, counting down.
AGGGAGGGGCCCACCACCATGAAAATCAGGGGAGGAGAAAGAGAGAGAGAGGCAATTTACGTTAACCCTTTCGTAGGTTCCCGTAGATGTAGAAAGATGTGTCCTATCCTGCAATATAGGTCGTCCGATCTATATCTAACGGATAGGAAGGAAACTATGACAATTTACCCGCACTCCTCTCCACATTTGCAGATAAGGCTTCCCCTCGTTCATCCTTTTCTCCCACAAGATCTTGATCTTCCATGCAACGCACGGGCATCTTGCTAGTACTCCTACAATATGTATATTATTGTGAAAGTTCATATACACCGGCCGAGATTAATGCAAACACGACAGATTTTCATTACATTTCGAACTTTTGTAGGACAAAAAAATAAAAGAAACCCGACCCTAAACCTATTCTATGGCGGCGACCGATGTCCTCCATCTGTGATCTCCATGTACGGGGGCGGGGTTCAAGACCCGTGAAGTGAAGGTGCGGTCTCCAGCGAGGAAAAGTAGAACACGGGAGTAGGACCAGCCAGTTGGCACACCATGCCCTGCCGCCTCCCATGCCCTACTCATCCTCGGAGGAGTCCCCGACCTCGGCGGTGCCGGACGTTGGACGGCGGCAAGTAGGACGCGTGGCTGATGGTGCTCCCGTCGTCGGCCGCTAGCGTGGCCACCGCTTGTGCGGCGACTTCAGCGAGGGCGGCGACCTCGAGCTCCATCCCCGAAGACAAGCTCTCCCGCAGAGCGTTCGCGCTTGCGGTCATGGCGGATGTGGTTCCAGGTAGGAGGACGATGCACTATGGTGTGGAGGTTAGCTTGGTGTTGCCGCTTTAAGTAGCGCATTCCGGTGAGGCCAAGCGTCCGGGTGCGTCATTAAGTCGCCGAAGTTGTTCCTCGGGCACCGAGCCTCTTAATGACGACATACGAACGGACGGCATGAATGCGGGTAGCTGGCGCCGGCTGGGAATGCACCACACGACGCCGCGAGGGACGAGGGTTTTGGTGCGCCAGGGTAGTCAGCTGCGGTCGTGGCAACGTTGGAGATGCCCTTTGCTCACATGTGATCCCCGCATGTCATTGAAAAAGCAAAGACGACCCGGCATGGTCTCAGGTCCAGAGGATGCAGTTGGCCGCGCTACACCACTCCGCGGACGCGTCGTGGCACCCCGTGCATCCTCGACGAGCCGGGTGTTGGGGTGTGTTTGGATTGTGGCCAAAGTGCACCTTGCCAAAATTTTGGTCATGACCAAAAGATTGGTCTTTGTTTGGATGGTTGCCATTTTTTTGGCATGCCAATGAACTCTAGCCAACTCTAGTTCATTTTTCTTGCCAATGTCGGCCAAATCATGGGCAACCAATACCTCAACCAAAATTTTGGTCATGACCCAAAGATTGGTCTTTGTTTGGATGGTTGCCATTTCTTTGGCATGCCAATGAACTCTAGCCAACTCAAGTTCATTTTTCTTGCCAATGTCGGCCAAATCATGGGCAACCAATACCTCAACCGAAATTTTGGCTACCCAATGCTTTGATGGGGCAACCTTGGGCACAAACCAAACATACCGTTGGTCGTGCCACAACACTAACACCACCCTCGGCAAACTGAAACCGACCGTGTCTAGCAACGATATGAGCGTGTCGCTCATCGCAGTCGCCGTGTCTAGAGGCGGTGCTGGAGCTGCGCCCCGTTGTTGGCCCCAACGACCCACATGAACGGTTGTCGGTGGCGAGGAGGTCGTGGGCCAGCTCCTCCATTGGACTAGTCTGCGCTACGTCGTCCCGACGGGTGTGCCCCACATGTCTATTTCCCTGTTTTCCCAGCCATATTCGAGCGTCAGTGCTCCGCGTTGTGCATTAGGCCTTTCACTATGTAGGCCAAGCGAGACAACTTATTGTTTATTTGAGCCATTCAAGTATAATCATGTGGTGTTTGCTTATTTCTCTTTCCTCTCCAACCCTCTTCTCCATCGATCATGTCGCCCTCCAGTCGAGTGCATCCTCCCGCATGCCTCATTTGAACATTCCGCTGAGTATCATTCGCATGTACCCACCCTAGTCCCCTTTCAATAGATCTCCGGACCCCGAGATGAAATCGAGAGGGAACGAGTGGGGGCACGTGATACCTAAGGCGGATTCAAAATTTTGAACCGGTGATCATAGCATCCGCAAATCATATATAAAGGGTATTCCATGTTCGTTTCGTTTTTGAACGTACAATATACTCCCTCCTATCCTTTCTACTCCCTCCTTCTATCTATATTAGTCCTAATGCATTTTTCAAGACCACCTTTGACTATTGACAAGATTAATAGTACATGACATGTATAATGCGAAAATTATATCATTGGAAGCTCCTTTCACATACGAATTTGATGGTATGCTTTATTTAAGTTGCATGTCATATATTATTGCTCTACCTTTTGGTCAAAGTTAGCCTCAAAAACGCATTAGGTCCTATATAGATGGAAGGAGGGAGTAGTTTACATATAAGTTTTATGTGTAGTCAAAGTATATCTACTTTGATAAAAAAGGGTATCAACATTCAACAACGCCCAATCACTATTGTTAGATTCGTACGTACTCCTAGATTTTACTCGAGATGGTTCCCAATTTGACTATTGACAAGATTAATAGTACATGAGATGTATATTGTGAAAATTATATCATTGGAAACTCCTTTCACATACGAATTTGACCGTATGCTTTGTGTAAGTTGCATGTCATATATTATTACTCTAACATTTGGTCAAAGTTAGCCTCAAAAAACGCATTAGACCCTGTATGCTTTACGTAAGTTGCATGTCATATATTATTACTCTAACATTTGTGTAAGTTGCATGTCATATATTATTACTCTAACATTTGGTCAAAGTAGTATAATGGAAGTGGATCCTCTGACGTAAGTATCCCTGCCTTACCCTCCCTTTCGGTCACTTACTGGCGGACCCCATGCTTGCTAGGCCCCGCATGTCAGTTACTCAATGGGTTTAGCCACGTCAGGGGATCCTCATCCGTAGTAATACTCCCTCTGTTTTTATTTACTCCGCATAAAACGGAGGGAGTGGTGGTATAATAAATGACGGGGGCGGGGAGGGGGAGGGACGTCGGTTTGCTCTCAACTGCGGTCCCACAAGCGAGCGAAAACGCAAGACGAAGCGCGTTCCATTCGGTGGGCGACGTGGAGGGTCCAGCGTGCCGGGCTGCAACGCGAACGCGACAAGAGCGATGTACAGTCAAAACCGATTGACCGGTCATCACTGAAACCACTATTCACACCAGAACCTTCGCTGCTCGGCCTACGCCAGCCACTGCCCTAAAATCACACCAAATCTCCAGCCCATTCCCCCACCTTTCGATCCCCTAGCCCGCATCAAGTGTCCCCTAGTTCGCTGGAAAGCCATGGTGCGCCGCAAGATCACTTACTACAAGATGCTGACGCCGGAGCGCCGCGCAGAAATCGCGGTGGTAGTCGGCGCCACAGACCTCCGTTCCCAAGCTCGCTTTGCGGCGGGCCAATCCCCGATTTCTCTGGAGCCAAGCTACGAGGAGGAGGAAGCCGATCCAATGTTCATGGCGGAGGTCGCGGCGCAGAAGGCCCCCGATGGGTATGAGACGATGGATGTCGACTTCGTGCTGGCGTCCGAGTCCCGCATGGTGCAGGCGGACCAGCGGTTCAACATGGCGATACTAAAGGAGGACCGGGATGCAGAGGCTCAACTCGACGCGGAGCGCGCGCATGCCGCTGCCATCGAGGCTCTCCTGCAGGCGGAACCGGATGTCGTGGATGTGAACCGGGCGGCGGAGGCTCAACTTGAGGCGGAGCGCGCGGATGCCGATGCCATCAAGGCCCTCCTGCAGGCGGAACCGGACGTCCTGGACTTGAACCGGGTGGCAGAGACTCGACTCGACGCAGAGCGCGCGGATGCCCATCTCATCGACGCCCTCCTGCAGGCGGAATCGGACGTCCTGGACTTGAACCTGGCGGCGGAGGCTCGACTCGATGAAGAGCGCACGGATGCCGCTGCCATCGAGGCCCTCCTGCAGGCGGAATCGGACGTCCTCGACTTGAACCAAGCTGTGCTCTCGTCCATGCAGAGCGCCCGCACGCTCCGCTTGAACGAGTAGCTGGAGGCCGAGGACAACCACGGTGCGGAGACACACGTCGGCAGCGACGACTGGATCGCGCCGGCAGCCAAAGACGACGAGGCCGTCTCTTTCCGCGAGCAGTGATAGTTTTTCTTTATGTTGTTGTTTTCATGGATCTTTTGCTGTGTAAAAACATATATTTGTTATGCAAGTCGCCTGACTTGGGTCAGTCTACCATTTCAGGCGATTGGATGAGTATCCTACGTCTCCTAACCCTTCTTTCCTTCTTCCTCACCTCTTCTTCTTCCCCAACAGACCACCGCACGAGCCGTACGGATACTCCCGAACATGCGGTTGGATAAACATACTCTACGAATGAAAATTATGTGTCAGCGATAGGATGGCTGAGTTTGGTGTGTTCACATGCGACAGCACGTGTCAGTGAGGGTGCGTTCCCTTGGTTGGGTTTGCGGCATGCAGCAGCGACCGTGGCGTGCAGGAGCGACCGTGTGAGGGTGCGGTGCGACCGCGATAGCCGTGCGCAAGTGTACCTCCTTCTCATTTTGAAAACTTTAGGCAAGCTTGGCAAAAATGTGTGGCGAAGTTTGGCAATGCAAGGCCTAGACCCAAATAGGATAAGTACGTACGTACTAGGAGTACTAGTGTTAAAAAAGAAAGGCTGGGTTTTACTTCACGGGATTTAATCGATACGAATCCTCGTTTCACGTGTCAATTAATGCGTATTTTCTTCTCCGAAGACCAAAGAGCTAACCATCTCACTCCTCATCGCTTGATTAATGCAGCGCCATGCAAACCAACCTTCTCACTTCCGCATGCATGCAGGGGATATTAATGTCCTTGGTTGCAAACCCCATCAATTTTTCCTCGATTAGTGTTAGTGGCCCTTTCCAAATTGTAATTTTGATATACTGGCCTTGTGTACAAAAAATGGAGGTAGTAACTATATTTGAATTCCTTCCCCATTGTGGTGACGTCGACGATATTTTTTTGGTGGTGGTTTGGCGAAGTGCGTTCGACGGAGAACACCATTTGCATCCAGGAAGTCCTTTACTAGTACTACTAGGAGTAACTAATGCGGTGAGATGGCTTCTCGAAGAAGACGATGGAGAAGCGGAGTCAGCGAAGAGTGAAATGATGGTTGCTTCGTCCGTGCTTTTGTGATTTGATGCCTCACTGCTTTGTGATTTGTGATAGAAGGGACAGGGGAGTAGACTCTATGCTCTATACTGTAGTACTACATGCGTCCATGCATGGGAGAAAGAGGAGAGACGTTGCATTTTTCTATTCCTTCAATCAATCAATCACGGAGCTTCGGTTCCATCTTTTTCGCTTTGGCAACACCGTCCACAATGGTTCCCACGATGCCAAAAGCTATTTTCAAATTTGGCTACACATTGTGGATGCCCTTAACCATACCACTTGGTTTTGCTCTTGTGTGCTATCTACACAAATCTCAATTATATTGATCTAAAAAATTATAGAATCGAGATTAGTAAAAAGGAGGTGATTTTGTCGCGCGGATGGCGGGGGACGTTGTCCTGGCGGTTTGCTAACATGCGGTCCCACGTGTCAGTGCTTTACCAAGCCGATCCGCGTCCCACATGAGGCAGAACAACGGCAGAAGCAACACGTGGTTAAGTTGAAGAAGATGAGGGAGAAGTGGATTCAGCAATGAGTGAAATGATGGTTGCTTCGTCCCTCCAACTTAACTGCAGGAAAGGTGTAGCTTTGTGATTTGACACCTCATTGCTCATTACTACGCCGGTGCCATGACTGGGGTGCTTCACCCCGGCTGCTCTACACTGTATTCCGGTATGGCACGTGGACCCGGTAGCTTGATGTCCCACATGTCGGCGAAAGGGACTAGAAGATTTATGAAAGCGAGCGCTCCACTCTTACGACGGAGGAGTAGACGACACGACGGCCTAGTGAACTGTCACTTGTACTGTATAGTAATAGTCTAGTTTTGCTGTTTCGCATGATCCATCAATACAAACCCGATTAAACAGGAAAGGGCGGGATTTTTCCCGCGCGGTAGATGATACAGGCCATACATTTCAAAGGAAATTTTAATGTATGCAAACTGAATAATTATAAGTAACAATATGATATCTAGTAAAACTAAAAACACATATGATTTATTATGTTAGGCTGTAGCAGTAGTGATGTGTTGCATAGTTGTTAGATGTAACATGCGAGAACGTGTAGAGATGAGTTTTGGAGGGCCTACACAGAGAAAAGCGTAATGCGGTCACCGAACTTCAGAATAAGCTGATTACGGTCACTATATACGTTTTGCGGTGATTATACGGTCACTTGCTCACAGCTCAGCATTGGATTGCACTCTGTTGACCGACCAAATAGTCTGCGTGGCGCCATGTTGACTAGTTAAATTGACCACATTCGTTGTGGGTCCCACCTGTCAGTTCGCATAGGCAAAAGGTCAGATAAACACAAATTTACGCAGGCACGACAAGGCTCCAACCCGTGCGCGGGAATCACCTGGTTGTGTATGTGTCTGTCAGGGCCTAATGTGTGCGCATGCACGTGTAGGTTGAGCACTTGAGCGTGAGAGTGTGTGTTGGTCGTGTGGTGTACTGGTGTGTGCATGCATGCGTGTGTGTGTGCGTGTGAGTGTTGCGTGCGTGTGTGAGAGTGTTGCGTGCGTGCGTGGCTGCGTGTGTACGTGTGAGTGTTGCGTGCGTGCGTGGGTGCATGTGTTCGTGTGAGTGTTTCGTGGATGCAGTTCGTGTGCATGCGTGCGTGTGTGTATAATCACCACACCAGCTCCTGTGTGTTAAAATAGACGGCTCAGCATACCAATACAAGGCCACCTTGTCCGCTGTGCCCGCGGTCATGACTTCGAACCACCGTCCAAATATTTTGTTGTCGTTTGTTTTCATTCTTACTAGCAAGATGCCCGTGCGTTGCACGTAACATCAAGATGCATTTGTATGACTTTTTTATCTTGTGAGAGAAAAGGATGAACGAGGGAAGGCCTTATTTGCAAATGTGGAGAGGTGTGTGGGTACCTTTTTGCAAAATTGCCATAGTTTCTTTCCTATTCGTCAGATATAAATCGGACGACCTATATTGCAGGATGGCAGGCACACCATTATCACCAACTCTGTTTTTTATAAGAGTGTATTTTATATATTTTATAAGAGTGTAGATGTAGAGTAGATACAAGTCGACAGGTGGGCACGATGGTAGTGAGATAATGTGATGCAACACTAGAGGTGCCACGTGGAGCGTTTAACTGGTTAACTAGTCATGTCATGAGCAAATACAGAGTTGTACGATGAGCCCATGACTGCATAATAACCACTAAACATAAATGGTGACCGTAATGAGTGGATTCTGAAGTCCAATGTACGTATCGTGCTTTCGCTTCAAATACAATGATCGTCATTGCATATACGGCGAGAGAAAGATGAAACATGCCTGAATTTTCTGGGGGGGCTTACTTTTAGAGGACCTGGAGATAGTTTTGTATGCATACGTGAAAGGGCGTACAAGGGGGGTATGCGATGGAGAGTGAGATGCTCTTCGTTTCTCTTTATTATGACTAACTTTGTATATAGTATAAAAATATACAAATTCATAGTACGGAATAAATATCATTGTGGGCACCATGCAATGCAAATTATCGTTCCTACTCCTCCATATAACTTTGTAATGTTGTATATATGTAGAAACTCTAAAATATTTTTTGGCCACACTTTATTCAAAAGGAATGTTGTATGCAAAATAAACGTGAAGAGAGGGCTTTTTAGATCAATGGGGTACGTGATGTAACATGTGTGAATGTGTAGTTGATGCATTTGGCGGGGCCTAGAGAGGTATGTGTGTGTATTACGTATTCGAGAGAGGCATCGATAGAGGGGCCGACGGGGGGTGGGGGCGTGGGAGAGATAGCACGAGAAATGAGAGTGGTCTAGAGAGAGAGAGAGAGACGAATATGACGTCACGACAAGAGATTCCATTCTGTTGAGTGTGTATATGCAAGGGGGGAGGGAATAGAGGCACCAGGAGAAATTTTCTGTGTGTGTGTGTGTGGTGTTTGTGTTGGTATGTGTGGGTGTGAGAAGATAATGAGACAAGGGGGCAGAGGGTGTGTCACCGCGTGAGGTCCGGTGGGTCGAGGTGAGGCCCTTCGTTCTGTTCCGTCCTGCGCCACATTGGTCGGCCCGTGACGCATTTAGGAAGACCCATGGATGATTAGTCGTACAAGACAAAGATAGCAGAATTGTGAAGGACTCTGTGTCCACTGACAAAGCCGGCTAGGATTTGTAACCCTAGGTTCTCGGACTAAGGTAACTCCTTTATGTCTGATATTACTATTCATCCAACCTAACTTTAAGGGGCATCCTACAGAATGCTCTGCTAGAATCATACTCGTCGATTAGGAAGAGAGGTGTGAGACAATGCGTGAGAGACAGGCGTAAAGATAATGTGCATACATGAGACACGTAGGCAGGTCCATGTATATAGAAAGGGTCGATGAGGATTGTGCGTGTGTATGTTTGCGAGAGGAAGAGTGCTTGTGATAAAGGTTAGTGAAAACAGTTGTAAATGGTTACAAGAGAGAGGGAGGGTTATATCTAGAGCATGTGTGCAAGAAAGACACCTCGGGAGAGAGTGTGTGAGCATGTGTGAGAGACCACCGATGGAGAGTGAAACTACACATAGAAGACTGCTCTACACATTGATTAAAGATATAAATTGTATCCAAATATTAGGATGGGATCATGATATTTGCAATTCGCGTAAGGAGCGGTCATTGATCCATCAGACATCTAAATTCTATCGAATTTGAGCATGTCTATGTTATTATTCGACACAATTGATCCACATAGTTAGTATTTTGAACTCCAGACAATGCATTGCTTTAGCAATCGAATATAAACGTGAGTATAGTTCATGTTGTGTGTGTAAAGCACATTATACATACGAAAGTTACACAATGGACATTATAAATAGCTAGTACCTATGAAATAGCATACATTTGAATTCAACTTAAGGTGGTTTAAAAAATCGAATTCAACATGAAGTCCAATCAATTATTTGAATTTGATATCATGGCATTTGTAAACCATACCTAAATTATGGGGGCACCAATCTTTGCTCTGATTTTGTACATAATAGCATATGTAGTCGTGTACAAAATAGATTCAAATTTAGCTCCTCCATTACAAATTAATCGTAGTTATAGGATTTTCAAGTGTCAAAATTTCAAAAAGAAGCGGATAATTTAATGAGTTTTTCAAACATACAAGGTCAAATATAGCGTTGTTTATTTAGGTCAATCCTCATAGTTCAAGAGTAATATAAACGTGAATGCTTGTGTTTCAAAATTTCGAACGAAGCGCCAAAAGAGCCTCTACTCGCCCGAAACCGCGTGAGAACAATGTTTGGTAGTACAAGGAAATTACTTTTCTAATAACTCCGACCCATGAAACCTACCGGCCCGACGTCCAAAGGTCTAAACCGGGGGTAGGTTTGTAGCTTCATCTAGACGCCACGCAACCGCATCCGAAAAACATTCATACACAATGGCGCCTAAGCACACATGCGCGCGGCCGAAATCGCTCCCGCCCACTATTTGGGACACCTAGGATTACCATCCTACCCGCGACCCGCAGTAGGTCCCAAATTTAAGAGGGGGGCAAAGTTTGTACTTTCCCCAAATTTCAAACAAGCGCGTCCCATCTTTTGTTCAAAAAAGCCAAAAACAAGCGCGTCCTAGACCGAAACATGGTTCCCCCCACCCGTCCAATTACCGATTCGTACTCCGTGGGCGCCAAAACTACCTCTCCACCAGCCGTGAAACCCCGGCGTCCTCCGTCCGCCACCCCATCCCACCCATCAACCGCCGCCCTCCTCCATCACGCCAGAGCCGATACCCCGACGTCGTCATCCACCGCAACCTCAACCGCAACACCCTCCACGGCTAGTAGTTGAAGCCAAGGACGAGCCGTCCGTACCCGAGCCAGTTCAACCACGCCGTCCTGCGCCTCACCGCTGCCACTCTAACTTCACCACCCTCCACCGCACCGGAGTTGTTCCTGCTACACCGTCCTTCGCCGCCTCGGATCTGCTTCCCCTCCGCCGACATACGGCCACGGAAACACAGTCCACAATTTGGCCATGGGTTCGTCCAAGCATGCACCCTCCAGAACATCGGTTTCCCCGGTAAACACAAGAAGATCGGCACGACATGTGGGGGTGACCACACCGGCAACCGAAAAAGGTAATCCTCTTCCCTTATTCGTGCAAATCTTACGTCTCTGCTTGCACGGTATTCATCCCACAGAAGACACTAGTTGACTGCTTCTTCTTGATACTAGATGTTACTAGTAACTCGCGATGCATAAGGTTTCTCCTCATATACTATTTCACCTTAGCTAGAGGTCCGTCGCCTCCCTGAATTTCAATTTCTGGCCAGTTGATTCCCAATTAACGGAAGCATTCCCCGGCGTAACAGGCGCTAGTACGCCTATTACGCCGAGGAAGCAGCGCCTTGGTGTTTATCTTAGGGGCGTGTGCGGCCTAGAGCTACTGGCGCCCAATCTGGAGGTCGGCCGGGATTAAAGGGATGGCCTGGCGGCGCTGCCAAGCACGGCGGTGGTGTGAGGTCGATGGGAGGGCGGGGCGGCGGAGGCAGGGGTCTGGGCCGGTGGTCGCCGGCGGTTCGAGAAAGATCGTCAACAGTGACTGGTGGGAGGTAGACGAAGGCCATCTGCCCGTTCCTTATAGATCGTATGGTTCATTAAAAAAATTGACTGACCTATTTATTTTCAGTCTACTGTTATCTTAGATATGACCACATGTGGTGGTGTGCTGGAGGAGTACCTGCATTTCCTGTGCTCATATATTACAAATTCATACGGAGTAGAATCTAATTTTGTTTGCCATGCAATGTTGTAGATCTATCATATGTCTCCTGTCATTTATTTTTTAGCCACCTGATATCTGCTACTTTTACAGTGCACTAGTTCTGCACACACTTCACCCTTACTCTCACTGTTGTGTTCTTATGCAAGGGTATTTCAGACCCTGCCTTGACAGAAGCAGAAAAGAATAGAGAGAAATCGCTCCATCTTGGTATGCGGCTAGGCCAAAAACGTTTCAAGGCTTTACAGTGTGCAGTGTCAGCAGATGGAGACGGTAAACGTAGCTCTGGAGTTGATGACCTCGCTCGCAATTAACCACCATCCCAGGTGCTTGCTTTAACTCCGTGGTGTCATATGTGGTTGCATGTTCCATATGGTGTCTAGCTTGTATTCGAAAGGCCGAAGCCGGTAAGATAAGGAAAGATATTTTTTTACATGAACCACCATCCCGTGAGCACCAGAAGACAAATAGCTAGTCAGGGCACTGGCCGAGCCAGTGACAAGCCCAGCAAAGATAGGCATCACCTGGAAGACAACTAAAAAGCTGCGATGGTGGCGAAGCAGCCCGCCTCCCACCAGGCTCTCAGGTCCTAGATGATCATGCTCACCACTCCAGCCGGATGTCTAGCTTGTATTGCTTCCAATTTGGTTAAATTGCATCTGCTTAGCTTACACATTATACCTTTGAATATGACATGCCTTTCTGTTTTTGGTACATACTAGTACATCTGTGTATTAACCATGTTCTTACATCAAACTAATGTTCTTGTGTATCCCTCATCAATCACTTATGGCGAGGCAGGCAGGCAAGGAGACTACTCCTCATTTAAAGAATGCAGCGTCAGCCTCCCGACATGATTCTCAAGAAACAGAAATGCTACATGAAGATAGTGAACGTAGTTCTGTAGTTGATTACAGCATTTCCCCTACACTAGCATCACAGGTGCTTGCTCTAACTTGGCAGCGTGATATGTGGTTGCATGTTGCATATGGTGTCTAGATTGTAATTCTTCCAATCTGGTTAAACTGCATGTGCTAGTCTGCTTAGCTTATACATTATACCTATTAATGTGACATGCCTTCTTGTATTTAGTACATAGTATATCTGTCTATTAAGCATGTCCTTACATAAAACTATTGTTTTTTTGTATCCCGCATCAATCGACATGACGAGACACCTTTAGTATATGCAGTGCGATATTAGTTGCATCTTTCATATGATTTATAGCATGCGCTGCTTCTAATTTGTTGAAATTCCATTTATGATGGGACGCTTTTAACTTGGCAGAGTCATATTGGTTGCATATTTCATGTGGTGTCTAGCTTGCATTGCTTCTTATTTGCTGGAATGGTTTCTGCTTAGTTTACGGAAACGGTTGTGAACATGCCATGCCATCCTGTTTTTCGTACATATTCCATCCTGGTATCATGTGTTTGCCTTACATCAAAGTAGTGATTGTCAGTATCATGCATGAATGAGTTCTGAAGATACAATTTTATTGCTTTTTCTTGTCAGTTTTACTTGACAACTCAAAATCAATAAAGCGGAAGGAAGTTAGGAAGGCAGCGGATAAAGGTGCTCCTCCAAATGGAGGGCCTCTACAGTTTCTACTCCTCCAGACCCCCAAGATGATTTCCAAGACAACACATGTATAGACACTCAACAAAGCTGTGTTTATGATGAGCACGTCTCCCATAGTGTAGCATCACCGGTGCTCCCTCTAACTTGGCACTGTTATATGTGGTTGCATGTTATGTGTGATGTCTAGCTTGTATTGCTTCTAATTTTGTTGAATTCCATCTGCTTACTTTACACATTATACTTGAGTAAGACACGTATTCCTGTTTCTAGAACATACAATATTTGTCTATCACACCATGTTCTTACATCACATTACTACTGTTGTGTAACCTGCAACAATCACTTATCATAAGACACGTTTGACTTCGGAGTGTGATATAAGTTACATCTCACATTCTTTTCTAGCTTGTACTACTAATTTGTTGAAATGGCACTTATGACGAGACAGTTTTAACTTGGTAGATTGATATTCGTTGCATCTTTCATATGGTGTCTAGCTTTCATTGCTTCTAATTTGTTGAAATGCCTTCTCCTTAGTTTACACATCATAAGCTGTGAATATGCAATGGCACTAATGACGAGAGACCTCTAACATGGTAGTGTGATGTTGTTTGCATCTTGCATATGATTTATTTCTTGTACTGCTTCACATTTGTTTAAACGCCATTTATGATGAGACACTGTTAACTTGCCAGAGCGATATTTGTAGCATCTTTCATATGGTGTCTACCTTCCATTGCATTGCTTCTAATTTCGTGAAATGTCTTCTTCTTAGTTTACACATCATAGTTCTGGTTATCTCTTCCATCCTGTTTTTCATACATATTACATCCTCCTATCATGTGGTTGTCTAACATCAAAGTTTAGTTCGTCTGCATCACGCATCAATTTGTTCTGAAGAACTAAATTGTTATTCATTTTTCTTGTCGGCTTGACTTAACATGGCACATAGAAAGAGGAAGAAACACAGAATGGCAGGGAATGAGAAGCGGATGAATCCTTCAGATTCTGCTGGTACTGATGGTGCAATAGAAAGTCAAAGTCCAGCAGAAAATTCTACAAACATGGCATCCCATGCTACACGAGTTGCAAAAAAAGACAATCATAAACAAATAGTTGCCACCAAACAAGCAGAGACAGCCCTAGTTCTTGCAACACCTACCACAGTACTACTAGCTGCACGAGGTACTCGTGCGTCAACTGAGCTAGCAGCATGTTCCCAAGCTCCCTTGCCACTTGACACTACTTCCCAAGCACTCTTGACACAAGACGAGTTGGCAATATCAGATGAACCTTGTGAGCTTCAACAACAAGAAGGTAGTTGCTGGAGTCAAGTTACAGTGGCATGCTTCTTTATATGTAGTCTCACAGTTTGATGTACACTAACACTTCCTATGTTTGTTGTTGGACTAGCACCTAGGCGCAAGAGGAAACAAACATCAGGGATAATGCTCGATAGGTTAACTAAATCTAGAGGAGGAAGAATGGAGATCCGTTTTGAAGCAGGTTTAAAACGACCACGTGATGCTATAGAGTCAGCCAAGTTAGTATCAGAGGCAGCGGTTGCTGTTAGGTGTCATGTACGTATCCTCCCAACATGGATTCAGTACAGGAATGAAAAATACAAAACCCAGTTCAACACCTTCCTCGACCATTTATCTATAAGTATGGTTATGTATGGAAACTAGTAATATCGTCTTGCTCTGTCCAATACTTTCTAGGTTGCTGATAATGAGACTCCCATAATTTTCAACATATGAGGTTCAAGTTGTATAGCCAAGATGATGCAACCAGACAAGCTTGCACCCATGTTTTCAAGTCTGCTCTGCGACAGTATCGGTATAACTTGAGGAAAACTCACTTTGAAGGCAAGGCTAACAGTGAACTTGCCCAAACATCTCCAGTAGAAAATATATCTGATGAAGACCGGAGAGGCCTCATTAAACACTGGTCCGATCCGAAGTATCAGGTACATTATATATATGTCATCAGATCACATGTTGAAGTCATATTTACGCATGTGCCATACAAATCTATCTTCTTGTAGGTGAACTGTTCAAAGAACAAGGCCAACCGTACGAAAGTGAAATTCCAACAGACGACAGGATCTCGTTGCTATATTGCACACTGCGAGGCTCTTGTAATTAGCTATTGTTTCACTCTTTTCGCTGTACCATATTATCAGATCTATATTGACTTGTTCCAAATGCATAGGAAAGCCCGCAAGGACCAAAAAGTACCTGAACCAAATGCTGTGGAAATCTTCAAGGACTGTCACACCGGCAAGAAGAAGGGCATGACTACACCAGTCAAAGTTGCTGTTGTAAGCCCTTAATCCTCATTCCTTTTAAATACTACTTACTCTGACTTGTGCCTTGAACTGCATGGTTTGCAACCAATGTCTATTACTCTTTTCAATTTTATACACAATTGTCTTAGCGTATCATTGCACCTTACAAGGTTTAAAAGAGAGGAGTGATGTTCCTTTGATCTTAACCCGTAATCTAGTTCCATGCTGGACTTGCCCACACAATGTTACAATTGCCTATTTGTCTGTTCTCAGTTGTTTTCTGATATGAATGACGTCATACTATGCTTACCGTATTATAAACTTCGTCTCTTCATCCTTAGCCCTCAATAGAATGTGAAGAAATAGACAATACATTAGCGACGGTACATGGTCATATGTTTGGAACCTGGTTTTATTATGTACTTTGCAATAAAATACAACTAATATTTTACATGGGTTCACCAGAATAAGTTCTGTATATAGACCAAAGCTATTTTGTTTGGTTTTGCTGCCTCCTTAATATCTTCTGTTCTGGTACTACTAATGTAAAACCTCAACTTTTCAGCGAACTATGGAAAAAATGGTGGAACCGCCACCTGAAGGTGGCGAGGCAACTATAACCGAAATGTCAGCTCTTGCTGCAGTGGTTCAGTACCTGTCCACTAACAGTGGGAAAAGCACGTTCCTGCGTAATACTGGGTTGGTTGTTAAGGCAATATCGTCCAAACAGCCTCATGATCAAGATATGCAAGCTCAAAGCAATGTTGTATCTGCACTCCAGACACAAGTCCATTCCCTTATAGAGACCCTTTGTGAAACAATGAGAAAAATTGCTCAATGTCGTCAAGATATGCATGGTTTTGAAACCAGACTATCAGACATTTGCTATGTTGTTCAGGAGCCTAGGGGAAATGAAGGCGAGGGTTATGGTGCTCCATCGAACAATACAGCATGAAAACGCAACAGTCAGGTCAAATGAACTGAGCTTCTGAACTTCTGGTGGTGCATTTATCTGCTAGACTGTTAAGTTTTATGCCAACCTTCCTTTTGTTATATAGTTGTAATTTGTTTTGGTGCGATACAAAATGTATTCTTAACGTGCAGCCACCGCCTGAAGAGAATAGCATGCCATTTTTGTATAGTGTAGGGTGTTCCCTATATTTGCACTGGTGGCGATCTTTGATGCCGAGTGGATGTAATCTGTGCAATCGCCTTAATAGCCTAGCATTAGTTTCGGCCTTATTTATTTCCTAGTCTTCTTTTTCCCTGGTTTGCTAGTGGCCGCAACTACATGGGCCATATACGGGCCGTAGGATCCATGGGTCTCCTACGGGCCGTCGATAAATGGGCTTGTAATCGGTGGGCCTCGGGCCGTCGGATAAATGTGTCTACATGGGCCATAATCGGGCGTAATTGGTAACGGCCCAGCACGGTAACATGTCATTAATAGGCCGTAGGACAGCAAAGGCTTAATTCTGTCACAGGCATAACGGGTCATTAATGGGCCAGAATATAGGACGGGTTGGAAACGGGGCAACGGGTTAACAGGCCAGAAACGGGCCGACTCTTGCCATGGGCCGATTTTGGCCCATTAGGGTAACAGGCCAGTAATGGGCCGACTCTTGCCATGGGCCGAATTTGGCCCATTAGTGTAACAGGCCAGTAACGGGCCGACTCTTGCCATGGGCCAAATTTGGCCCATTAGGGGAACATGCCAGTAACGGGCCGGAAGTAATCGAGGGCCGAAAAGGAGCCCAAGAACGTATGGGCCGTCAATAGGCCGAAAGCTAACACGGGATGGAAACGGCCCATGTAAATCACGGGCCGTTAATGGGTATAAAGAAATTTACTGTTCATTATGGGCTAGACTCACCGTGGGCCTGTAATGGGCCGAAAGATACGAAGGCCTCATATGGGCCGAAAGACGTCGTGGGCCATACATGGGCCGAAAGTGAAATGGGCTGGTATTATATCGACGGCCCACATGACGTTGTTGGGCTGATTTCCTTTAGGGCCTAACGGGCCGTAAAATGGGCTATTTGCGAAGAGACCGTTAACAGGCTTTTCATGGGCCAGCCCGTTAACTTTTGACCAAGTCAAACGGGCCGACTTTGTAAGCTAAATGGGCCACTGTTGGGTCGTGCCACATGTCGACATATCATAGGCGCCTATCTGACCCACTGACGAGCTGACACGTGTTTTGTCCGGCCAATAAGAATTTTACACGTGGAAATTTCCCATTGGTCGGGGCTGTTAACGGGTTATCGGATCCAAAACCCGACCCGATAGCTTAACGGCGTTCCGTTATGGTGGATGCCACGCGTCGGTCACCCTTGACGAAAGCACTTCTGTGACGCGTGATTTATCGTCATGGAAGTGGACACTTCCGTGATGATAATTTTGGTAATGTCATGGAACACTTCTACGACAGCACAGGTATGACTATCTTGATTCTGTCATAAATTTGTCATGGATGTACATGCATGACAAAAAAAGCGACCTACTGTGACAAACACGTATAATCACGGAAGTGTATTTTTTTGTAGTGATGGGGCAATGACTTCCATAATGAGATGGGTCGACGGTGTTATTTCGGTGGCTGAGCCGCCGATGATATCTGTGTATTGGGCATCTGGGGTTGTGCTCGGATCCGGACTAGTGTTGCTGCTTTCCCCCTGCCACACCACGGATGGCTTAAAAAGCCTTTCGAGAAATATATTAGGTGGGACGGGATCGCGCATGGCGCCAATACGAGCGAGAACGTCCGCCGCTTGATTACTTTCACGGGCCACATGATGGAACTCGAGCCCCTTGAACTGAGCCGACATTTTTAGGATGGCTTTACGATAAGCCGCCATATTTGGGTCTTTGGCATCGAAATCTCCAGTTATTTGAGATATTGCAAGGTTTGAGTCCCCGCGCACACCTCTAGGCGTTGTATGCCCATGGAGATAGCCATCCGGAGACCATGCAACAAGGCCTCGTATTCGGCTGCGTTGTTTGAATTTGTGTATAGTATTTGGAGTACATACTGAACGACGTCTCTAGTAGGAGACGTTAACACGACGCCCGCTCCTAGTCCTGCCAGCATTTTGGAGCCATCGAAATACATAACCCAATTGGAGTATGTGCCGTACTCTTTAGGGAGTTCGGCCTCTGTCCATTCGGTGACGAAGTCAGCTAGTACTTGGGATTTAATAGCTAGACGTGGTTTGTATGTAATATCAAATGGAAGGATCTCAATGGCCCATTTGGCGATCTGGCCCATGGCATCGCGGTTGTTTATTATGTCATTGAGTGGTACTTCGGAAGCCACCGTGATCGAACACTCTTGGAAGTAGTGTCGTAGCTTTTGGGATGCCATGAAGACCGCGTATGCTATCTTTTGATAATGGGGGTATCGGGATTTGCATGGTGTAAGGACAGTGGATACGTTACTTGCTTCTGAAGCGGGAATTTGTGTCCGTCCTGTTCTCGTTCAACGACGAGCACGGCGCTCACCACCTGATGTGTTGCCAATATATATAGTAACATGGGTTCTGCTACCTCTTGAGCACAACGTTGGTTTTCCCTGAAGAGGAAAGGGTGATGCAGCAAAGTAGCGTAAGTATTTCCCTCAGTTTTTGAGAACCAAGGTATCAATCCAGTGGGAGGCTACGCGCGAGTCCCTCGCACCTACACAAAACAAATAAATCCTCGCAACCAACGCGATAAGGGGTTGTCAATCCCTACACGGTCACTTACGAGAGTGAGATCTGATAGATATGATAAGATAATATTTTTGGTATTTTTATGATAAAGATGCAAGGTAAAACAGAAAGCAATGAAAATAACTAAGTGTTGAAAGATTAATATGATAAAGATAGACCCGGGGGCCATAGGTTTCACTAGTGGCTTATCTCAAGAGCATAAGTATTTACGGTGGGTGAACAAATTACTGTTGAGCAATTGACAGAATTGAGCATAGTTATGAGAATATCTAGGTATGATCATGTATATAGGTATCACGTCCAAGACAAGTAGACCGACTCCTGCCTGCATCTACTACTATTACTCCACACATCGACCGCTATCCAGCATGCATCTAGAGTATTAAGTTCATAAGAACAGAGTAATGCCTTAAGCAAGATGACATGATGTAGAGGGGTAAATTCATGCAATATGATAAAAGCCCCATCTTGTTATCCTCGATGGCAACAATACAATATGTGCCTTGCTGCCCCTGCTGTCACTGGGAAAGGACACCGCAAGATTGAAACCAAAGCTAAGCACTTCTCCCATTGCAAGAAAAACCAATCTAGTAGGCCAAACCAAACTGATAATTCAAAGAGACTTGCAAAGATAACCAATCATACATAAAAGAATTCAGAGAAGATTCAAATATTGTTCATCGATAAACTTGATCATAAACCCACAATTCATCGGTCTCAACAAACACACCGCAAAAGAAGATTACATTGAATAGATCTCCACAAGAGAGGGGGAGAACATTGTATTGAGATCCAAAAAGAGAGAAGAAGCCATCTAGCTAATAACTATGGACCCGAAGGTCTGTGGTAAACTACTCACACTTCATCAGAGAGGCTATGGTGTTGATGTAGAAGCCCTCCATGATCGATGCCCCCTCCGGTGGAGCTCCAGAACAGGCCCCAAGATGGGATCTCGTGGGTACAGAAGGTTGCGGCGGTAGAATTAGGTTTTTGGCTCCTGTTCTGATCGTTTGGTGGTACGTAGGTATATATAGGAGGAAGGAGTACGTCGGTGGAGCAACAGGGGGCCCACGAGGGTGGAGGGCACGCTTGGGGGGGGGGGGGGGGGTAGGCGCGCCACCCTACCTCGTGGACTCCTCCTTTATTTCTTGACGTAGGGTCCAAGTCTCCTGGATCATGTTCGTTCCGAAAATCACGTTCCCGAAGGTTTCATTCCGTTTGGACTCCGTTTGATATTCTTTTTCTACGAAACTCTGAAATAGGCAAAAAAACAGCAATTCTAGGCTGGGCCTCCGGTTAATAGGTTAGTCCCAAAAATAATATAAAAGTGAATAATAAAGCCCAATAATGTCCAAAACATAAGATAATATAGCATGGAGTAATAAAAAATTATAGATACGTTGGAGATGTATCAGGTTCGCCGACGTTTGGTGCGGCCAAGATTGGGTTGCTGGCTAGAAGGGTTTTTATTTCTTCTAGGACGGCTGTTGCCGCTTCCGTCCACTCGAAGTGATTGGTTCGCCGTAGAAGGCGATAGAGTGGCAGTGCCTTTTCTCCCAATCTGGAGATAAAACGGCTTAGAGCTGCCACGCAACCCGCGAGCTTTTGGAATTGTTTACGATCTGTTGGCGTTGCCAATTGTGATAGAGCTCGGATTTTGGCTGGATTTGCTTCAATTCCTCTATTGGAAACAATGAGGCCGAGCAATTTTCCCGCAGGGACGCCGAAAACGCACTTTTCCGGATTGAGCTTAATGGCATACGCGCGGAGGTTGTCGAATGTGAGACGTAAATCATTTATTAGTGTTTCGACGTGCCTAGTTTTGATGATGACGTCGTCCACATAAGATTCAACTGTCTTGCCGATCTGTTTCTCCAGGCATGTTTGAATCATGCGTTGGTATATGGCGTCGGCGTTCTTTAGCCCGAAGGGCATGGTGTTGAAGAAGAATGGCCCATACGGGGTAATGAATGTTGTTGCAGCTTGATCAGACTCCTTCATTTTGATTTGATGGTAACTGGAATATGCATCAAGGAAACATAGTGAGTCGTGTCCTGCGGTAGCATCAATGATTTGATCAATGCAGGGGAGGGGGAAGGGATCCTTAGGGCAACCCTTATTGAGGTCTATGAAATCGACGCACAGGCACCAGGATTTGTCCTTCTTTGGTACCATCACCGAGTTTGCCAGCCAGTCCGGATGTTTTATTTCTCTAATGAATCCAGCCTCAATTAGCTTGGCTAACTCCTCCCCCATAGCTTGGCGTTTGGGTTCGGAAAAGCGCCGCAGTGCTTGTTTGACTGGTTTATATCCCTTTAATATATTGAGACTATGTTCGGCCAGCTTGCGTGGGATTCCAGGCATATCATAAGGGTGCCAGGCGAATATATCCCAGTTTTCACGAAGGAAATCCCATAGTGCGGAGTCGACCGTTGGGTCTAGTTGTGCTCCAATAGATGTTGTCTTCTTGGGGTCCGTTGGATGGACCTGGAATTTGACTATTTCTTCTGCCGGTTTGAAGGAGGTGGATTTGGGTCGTTTGTCTAAGATCACATCGTCCCTATCCACCGTGGAGCGCAGCGCGGTTAATTCTTCGGCCGCGAGGGCTTCAGATAATGCCTCAAGGGCCATGGATGCAGTTTTGTTTTCGGCGCGGAGTGTTATGTCCGGATCACTGACAACAGTGATTATGCCGTTTGGTCCGGGCATTTTGAGCTTCATGTACCCGTAATGAGGTATTGCTTGGAAGCGTGTAAAAGCATCTCGCTCCAACAGGGCGTGGTATCTGCTGCTGAAAGGAGCCACTTGGAAGGTTATTTCTTCAGACCGATAATTCTCCAGCATGCCGAATACCACGTCAAGTGTGATTTTTCCTGCACACCGCGCCTCCCTACTGGGAATGATTCCTCGGAAGGTCATGCTGCTTTGCTCGATGCGGCTTCTGTCTATTTTCCATCTTGTGGAGTGTATCCTCGTAGAAGAGGTTTAGTCCGCTGCCGCCGTCCATGAGGATCTTTGTGAGTCGAAAGCCGTCTATGATGGGACTGAGGATTAATGCGGCTGGTGCTCGGACTGTCCTGTATTTTGGTTCATCACCGGCATTAAAGGTTATAGCCGTGTCGTTCCGAGGGTTCATCGCGGCGATTTAACAGACTTCGGCGAGGTCGCGGAGTGCCCTTTTGCGCTTATTGTTTGAAGCGAATGTCTCGAAGACCGTCAATACTCTGGGGTCATCATATTCTGGAGGGTGTTGCTCTGGGGTGTTTTTGGTAAGGATGTCCTCGCCGCTCTTGGCTACCTGCCGAAGTATCCAACATGCTCTAAGGCTGTGGGTTGGTATGGTGTTCGGTGTTGTGTGCATTTTGCATGGGCCATCGAGCCATCCCTCCAGAACGGTTCCGAGTCGCGTAATGGGTTTATATTTCTTGGATATTGGACTAGGCGTGTCACGTGGATGCGCCCTTTTCGCCTGGACCAGCGGTTGAGTTGGGACCGATGGCTCCCAACAAGCTGCCTGATCTTTCCAGGCGCTTTCCATTGCGCTGTACTTCTGTACGATAGTTGCAAGTCAGTGAAGTGTAGTATGCGGCGGCGATTAATGGCGTTGAGGATTCCTTTGTTCATGCAATCGTTGCAGAACGCTGATATCGCATCCTCGTCGCGGCAATCTTTAACCTTGTCCTTGACAAGGAGGAATCTGGCCCAAAAGTGGTCGACAGTTTCCTAAGACTGTTGTTATATGCTCATGAGAGCGCTTATGTCTGGGTGGGTGGGTGGAATTGGATCTGGATCCTGACCTGGTCAATGATCCAGAGTCTGAAGGTTTTCCAGACTTAACAGTCCGGGCTCCGGAGTATCTTCTGGTTGCTTATGCCCGTCGTCCGATTCTATGTTCGGAAGGCCGGTCACCTCCTTTTGCTGGTGGGTATCCGGCTCTGTAGGGTCGGCGATCCGGACATAGTCTGTCTTCATTATAGAGGAAGAGTCGCCGTGTTGCTCCTCGACTACCGCTCTCTGGTGGGTGACCGGTGGAGATTTGATTTCTCTTTGGTCGGGTTTTAGCCCGATCCGATCGTAATCTGTGGCGATTCCCAGGGTGGCGATGCGATCAAGGAGCTCGTTTAAAGACGAAAACTCTGCCGGATCCATGTGCTTGGAGTGTTTGGAGTCGATATGAAGGGGATTTTCGATGGCCCGAGAGGTCATCGTTGGCTTAACGGCCGAACGGGAGGTCATGGTAAAGCCGCCCAGCCGGAGGGTTTGGCCTGGGGCCAGTTCTCCTTCGGCAGTGATATTGTCTTTAAGGACGAGGCGAGTCATCGATCCTGTCGTCGACGGCATAGTGGAACTCTCAATGAAAGCACCAATGTCGGTGTCAAACCGGCGGATCTCGGGTAGCGGGTCATGAACTGTGCGTCTAAGGTCGGTGGTAACAGGAAACAGGGGACACAATGTTTACCCAGGTTCGGGCCCCCTCTATGGAGTTAATACCCTACTTCCTACTTGATTGATCTTGATGAATATGAGTATTATAAGAGTTGATCTACCACGAGATCGAGATGGCTAAACCCTAAAATCCTAGCCTGTATGACTATGGTAATGAGTATATCTTCCTCCGGACTAAGTCCTCCGGTTTATATAGACACCCGGAATCTAGGGTTACACAAGGTCGGTTACAAAGAAGGGAATCTACATATTCCATCGCCAAGATTGCCTTCCACGCCATGGAAAGTCCCATCCGGACACGGGTGTAGTCTTCGGCCTTCGTATCTTCACAGCCCATCAGTCCAGCCCATGGCTAACAGGCCGGACGCCCGAGGACCCTTAGTCTAGGACTCCCTCAGGGATTCCTACTCCACACTTTCCTTTCCCTTCCCCTCTTTCCTTCTCCTCCTAGGACGGCCTGATATGGGGGGTGCACCAGCCCCTTGTCGCTGGTGCGTTTCCCCTCTTGGCCGATATGGCCCATATCTTTTGCCGGGGGTGCCCGGAACCCCTTTCGGTGACCCAATGAGTACCCGGTACCCCCGAAACACTTCTTGTGTCCAAATACCATCATCCTATATATAAATATTTACCTCTCAACCATTTCGAGACTCATCATCATGTCCTTGATCTCATTTGGGACTCCGAACAACATTCGGTCACTAAATCACATAACTCATATAATACTATATCATCATCGAACGTTACGCGTGCGGACCCTACGGGTTCAAGAACAATGTAGACATGAGCGAGACACCTCTCCGGTCAATAACCAATAGCAGAACCTGGATGCCCATATTGGATCCGACATATTCTACGAAGATCTTTATCAGTCAAACGATTATGACAACATACGTAATTCCCTTTGTCCATCGGTATGTTACTTGCCCGAGATTCAATCGTCGGTATCTTCATACCTAGTTCAGTATTGTTACCATCAAGTCTCTTTAATCATTCCATAATACATAACCTCGTGACTAACTCCTTAGTCATTTGCTTGCAGGCTTATGATCACTACAAAAAAATACACTTCCGTGATGATACGTGTTTGTCACAGTAGTCACGTTTTCTGTCATGAATGTACATCCATGACGATTTTATGACAGAATCAAGACAGTCATACATGTGCTGTTGTAGAAGTGTTCCATGACATTACCAAAATTATCATCACAGAAGTGTCCACTTCCATGATGATAGATCGCGCGTCATAGAAGTGCTTTCGTCAAGGGTAACTCACATGTGGCATCCACCGTAATGGGTCGCCGTTAAGCTATCGGGTTCTAGTTTGGATCTGGTAACCCATTAACAGCCCAAACCAATGGTGATTTTCCATGTGTAAATTATCATTCACCGACGATCCACGTGTCGGCTCAGTGTTGGGACAGATGTCAACCGTCCATTTGACAAGAATTGCCAATGAAACGTTGACACATGGTGCCGGGGAATTCTGACTCCGCGAGCACCTATGGGGACGGAGCCCCTTCTCGGTTCGGCGGGGGGCGGAGGCCGCGCGAAGAGCAGATCGAGGCGGGGCACACGAGCGGTTTTTACCCAGCTTCGGAGCTTTCCGGAGAGATAATACTCCTACTGCTGCTTTGTGGATTGTATTGAGTTCTTGCTCGGGAGCGATGAGTGCTACAGTACACACCAGCAGCTAACGAGACCGAGCGTGAGTGTTCTACTGTTCGTCCCTCTTTGCTCTACGTTGTGCATGGGCCTCCTTTTATATGCTCAAGGGGTCTCCAACAGGTGGCAATGTAGGCAAGGGCAAAAATGGAAAGGTGCTGTGGTAGGTACAGCTACCTACACAGTGTATCATACCCAACTCTGACGGCAGGGGACAAGGGCATTAAATGCCCGTCTGCGTCGCCCAAACAGTGCAGAAAAGGGACCGTTAGGGACGCCTCCGCTTGCCACGATGGCGATCTTGTCAGCGCCGCTTGCCACGGTGCACCCCTGGCTGCACAGCCTCCCGCCACGTACGCCTGGAAGTGCCTCTGAGCGACATGTTGGTGGGTGAGCTGGAGCGCAGGTACAGAGTGGTTGCTTGTCGCGGCAAACGCCTTGCCGCGGTTGTTGTCTTGTCGCGTCCGGGAGCTTGTCGCTCGCCGGGTCTTGCCGGGATGCGTGGCGCGTCGCGGCAAGTTCCTTGAGATGCCTTGGTTGGCCTCCCCGGCAAGCTCCTCTTGCCGGGTTCTTGCGTCTTGAGTGGCCTTCCCGGCAAGCTCCTCTTGCCAGGGCCTTGTCTCTTTGGCTTAAATACTTTGTTCTTGAATGGTTCCAAAGGAACCACAGAGGTCCTTGGCGGTCACCCGGCAAGCCTTTCCGCGGGGCGCTGCGACTGCCCGTGCACAAGTTCGGGATACTAGGGTACCCCTACTCTAGTACACCGACAGGAGCCCCCGGGCCTGGGCCACACACGATGCCGAGCGCTGTTGGGCCAGGCACAAAACAGGGCACGAGCACGCGCGGCCTGGGTCACGTCGCATCTGACTCCGTATCCACCGTGCCCTCACCGAACGGCACGCGTAGATTGCGCCGTCGTGGGAGAGGTCGTGGGTGGTTTCTTTATTCGGAAAGGCGAAGCGTCCGCCCTCTCCCTCCTTATAAGCAGGGGAAACAGGGGCGGTTCGCCCACCTGCCCATTGCTATTCCTGCATCGAAAATCTCCGTCGCTCCCCTTCTTCTCAAAGCCAAAAGAGAGCAGCGCTCCGCCCCCATCGCCGCCAGCACCGCCAACGTCGTCGTCCTCCCTCACCATTCCCTCCATGGCTCCGAAAGCCGAGAAGGCGAAGTCGGCCGAGGCGCTGCGGCTCGCGGCGCTGCGAAAGGAGCGGGCAATCTTCCCTCCGAGGCTTGAGGCGGAAGAGCTGAAGGAGTTCTACTACCTCTTCTGGTCGACGGCGACGCGGGCGCACCCGCGCACGAGGGTACTCCCAGCCGCCGCTTGGAAAAAGGCTCCCACCGGGTACCCTTTCTTCGCTTTTGTTCTTATACTGCGGGCTCTGCCCTCCCTTTTCTGAAATTTTCTGTGACGTCATGAACACCTACGGGCTCCACCTCCTTGACTTCACCCCCAATGCTGTCCTGACCATGGCAGTTTTCGCACATCTCTGCGAAAACTTTGTCAGAATCCATCCAAACGTAGCCCTTTTCCGCCACTTCTTTTCGCCTCGAGTTGAGAAAGGAGAGCCTTTATCCGGCGGAATCGCCTGGATCTCAAAAGCCGGCAAGAAGGAGGCTTATCTGGATGGAGAGTTCCGCAGCAAGTGGGAGGAGTGGAGGGCGGACTGGTGCCTGATTGTCAAGGAGAACCCGCAGCCGTTTACTGCCCTGCGCCAAACTCCAGTAGTGCGCGACAGTGATTGGAGTAGCCTGGCCCCGGAAGACGACAGACTGAAGATTGCCGTCGCTCGGATCCTACGCCTCAGGCTTGCCGGGCTTACTGTAGGAGCAGTTGGCGCAGATTTCCTCCGCCGCCGCATCGCCCCCCTGCAGGAGAGGTGGAGACCTGCCTGGGAGTTCCAGAACGCGGCAGATATCATGAGGCTGCGGCCGGGCCTAAACTTTAACTTCACTATCATGGAGCTCAACTCGATGCTCCAGGAGCTGTTCAAGTACGACCCACATCATCCCGAAGTGTTCAGGTTGCCGAGGGGCGTCGTTCCGCTGTGCAACAACTCCTCGCTCGACCGCATCCGTGCAATGATGCCGCTGTGCGACTCGCATGGAATTGACCCAGCCTGGATAGAGCCTGCAGATGATGTTGTGCGGGCGTTCTTCGACAACTTGGTAGAAGTGCCGGTTGACGCCGAGGAGAAGAGGGGCCTCACCCGGGACACCACCGACGATGAGCTCAAGCGCATCGCCACCAGGATGGAAGAGGCGGCGGCAGCCGCAGCTGCAGGCGAGTTTGGGTTCACTGTGGAGGAGGCAGAGGCAGCAGAGGCAGCAAGCCTTGCCGAGCGAGAGGATCTTGCTGGCGAGGAAGAGCCTGCCGGGCATGACGCCGGGCCGAGCGGGCCCGTCGAGGACACGAGCGGCTCGTTGGAGATCGGCTCCTCTTCCTCTTCGTCTTCGGGCAGCTTGCCGCAAGCAGAGCCCCCGGCTCCTCAAGCAGAGCCCCCGGCCCCACAAGCAGAGCCCCCGGCTCCACCAAGAAGGCGTCTTCGCAAGGCCGGGGACGTAGCGGAGCGGCGGACGAGTCAACCCCCGCCGCGCCGTACGACGCGCTCCACCGCGGCAAGTTCCGTTGCCGCGGAAGCACCTCACGCCGCAGCGGCAACCGGAGCGGGGTCCTCCCGGTCCGTCGCTCCAGCTCCCGCCAAGCAGCCGAGGGATCCTACTCCTCCGCCTCCTCGCGCCGGAGGAGGGCCAGGCTTCGACTTCTCCGCGCTCAGCTCCGACGAGGAAGAAGAAGAGTAAGATTCTCGTTGTACTTGTATGTATTCAATACTTGCTGTCTTGTCTTGTATCTCATTTGCTTTACTCTGAGCTTATTCCTTTTTAGGACTCTAGCCCAGAGAATGGCAAAGAGAGCCAAGGTCCCGGTGATTGTCATCAAGGATGATCCCACCGTGTCAGCAGGGGGTGCGCCTGAGACAAGCTTGCCGGACCCGGCAGTTGTTCTTCAGAGGAGCCCCCAGCGCAGCCCCCAGCGTAAGTATATGGTTTGCTTCCTGCTGTTGAGGGCGCATGGATATTCTTTGTTTCCTGATATCTGACTATTGGCTTGTGTAGGAGCAGAGCAGCCTCGCCAGGAGCTCCCGAAGGCTGCCCCTGATACGACATCTGCTTCGACTACGCCGCCAAGGGAGAGTTCTCCGGCAAGGGTGAATCCTCCGACAAGGGGGAGCTCTCCGGTAAGGGGGAGCTCTCGGGCAAGGGAGGAGTCTCCGGCAAGGGACAGCAGTAGCGGTCCTCCGGTGGTGGAGACCACAACTGCCGAGCCTAGTGCAGGTAAACCTCTTGCTTCGAAACTTCCCTTGGGTTCTTCTTCTTTTGATCTTATTTTTGGATATTTGCTTGACTTTTCTCCCTGTTTCGACCGTCAGATCCACCCACTGCGGAGCCGATGGAGACCGAGGTTGTTGTTGATGATGCCGCCGCCACCGAAGAAGCGGCCGACGCTGATGATCCTGCCGGCGAAGAGGCCGCCAAGGCTGCCGCCGCAACAGCTGATGAGGGGTCTGGCGATTGTACTGACGACCCTGAGGCCGCAGGAGCGACAGGCGCTACACCGACCGCCGATCCCCCCGCCGCTGCCACAGCGTCAGGCTCCGAAGAGCCCCAGCCAGGCGTCTACTTGAAGACCGGCGATGGCATCTTCATCAACCTCCCCTGGTCGTCAACGTCCAGGGCGCCAGTCGAAGGAGAAAGCTTCGACGTGGAGGTGCTTGCCTCCGCTGGGCTGACGCTGGTCGACGCGCCAAGCAGCAGCAGCGACGAGCCTGAAGAGGAGCGACTGCTGCGGAAGCTGGTGTCGCTCTACCGTGCCCGCCAGGCCAAACTGGAGTCCCGCGAAGCGCTTGTCGCGAAGGCGGGGGTGGACGTGGAGAAGCGCGCGGAGGAGCTCCGAGGTCTCAACCAGGCAGCTCACCGGTCGCTGGCAGTGGAGCGTGTGCAGCTCGATGAGGCGCAGAAGGCCTTCATCCTCGAGAAGGCAGAAGTTGCAGAGCAACAGCGGCTTGCCGCCGAGGAGTTATCTGCGCGGGAGGGCGAGTTGGTGCAGCTGAAGGCCAGCCTGGACAGCCACGAAGAGGAGCTTGCTGCGCGCGAGCAAACACTCAGCAGAGCTCTCAAGGAAACAAAGGATGCTGCCGCAGCTGCCGAAGCCGCCAAGAAGGATCTGGAGGCAAAGGTGGCGCAGCTGGAGACTGATCTCAAGGCGAGTGGTGAAAAGCTTGCCGCGCTCAAGCATGAGCGCGAGAAGGACGCCTACACCTTTGGCGAGCTGCAGGGTCGTCTCGCCAAGAAGATCAAGGAGCTTGCCGCCGCCAAGGACTCCAACGCCGATCTTGAGCTGAAGCTGGCTGCTTTGACCAAGACGCTGGACGGTGCCAGGGAGCAGGAGACGGCCCTGAGGAATGAGATCAAGGCCGACAAGGCGCTGCTGGAGAGCATTGCCGCCACCCAGAATGATTTCGGAGAAACTGTGGAGTAGTGGACGGAGGGTCTTGTGAATGCTGCCGCAGATATCGACAAGGACCTGGCTCAGCTGGGGATGGAGGATCTCGGGTATCCCTCCGATGAGACCCTTCCATCCAGCGCCAAGCTCACTCTGTTCTTCAAAGGCGTGGCGACGGCCCTCCAGCGACTCCGGGAGAGGATCCCAAAGCAGCTGGCCGACGAGTCGCGCAAGATCTACGCAGGAGCTCTTCAGAAGGTATTGGTGAAGGTAGCCTTCCGCAACCCGGGCCTCAACCTCACCAACGTCCTCAGATCCTTGTCGGTGGACGCTGATCTGGAGGCACTCAAGGACCTTGTCGCACCCATTGTGGACAAGGTGAGCGGGATCAAGAGGGTTGAGGGCGACCGCGTGGACTAGGCCGCCCATTTTCTGTTTTTCTTGTCGTTGCTGGTCATGTTCGAAAACAGTCTATTAGAGCCGCGACAAGCTATCTTGTAATATATAACTTTATTTTGGGTAGTGATTGCAATGTTATTTCCTTTACTTGACTCCTTCCTTTGTATGTTTTTGCCCTACGCTTTTTAGGGAACTTGCCGGCGTGGGCACCTTTGCCGCGAGCGCTGAGTGCGGGACGTCAGCAGCCTGCTGGCAGTGCCGTTGTCGACAAGAAACCTTGTCGTAACTAGTCGCAGCTCGCTTAAGTTGTTGAGTGAACTCGAAACAAAGTAAGGGCGCGACTCTAGTCGCAGCACACTTAAACTGTTGAGCGAACTCGAAACAAAGTAAGGGCGCAACTAGCCACGAGCCGGTTCCTTCGCGCATAGGTTTTCCATAGAAAGCATGGTCGTTCAAGGAAGATAACTTAAAAAATTTAAAAACCTCTGATTGCTCAAACTTTGGCAACTTAGCTTTTCTGTCGTTTGCTTCCCGGCAAGGCGCGACTTTCTTGAACGACGCCTGGTCCATACCATTATCTTCCCCTTCCCCCCCGGCAAACTTGTGGGCGAAGGAACCTTCATTTCCTTGAGAAAAAAGGAAGTAGAGAAAATAATAATATGGAGCCTTATGGCTCGTTATTGCTTACCGGGGGTGTTCGCTGCACAAAGTGTCAGATGACTCATGCAAAAAAAAGCATGAAATTGACAAGATGTGCGAAGCACATGATCTTTTATTTATGCACAGGGTCTGCGCCTGGCCTTGTACGAAGGATTACATGCAACAGCGGCAAGACTTGTACAAAGGGTGGTTGCCGGAGCAGGGTCCGGCAACCGCGCCTTACGGGTAAAACTTACGAAGATGCTCAATGTTCCAGGAGTTGCTCACCGGAAAGCCATCTTCGGTCTCAAGGCAGATAGCGCCAGGCCTAGTGACTCGTTTCACCCGGTAAGGGCCTTCCCACTTCGGCATCAACTTGTTGGAATTCTTGGCGGAATGAACGCGCCGAAGAACAAGGTCGCCTTCCTTGAGACTTCTGGCGTTAACTTTGCGGCTATGGTAGCGGCGCAAAGCTTGCTGGTAGCGAGCAGCTCGTATAGCAGCCTGAAGACGATCTTCCTCAAGGAGCAGCGCGTCATCTTGTCGCAGCTGCTCTTGCTCAAGCTCATCATAAGCGAGCACTCGAGGCGATCCGTATACGAGTTCCGTGGGGATAACTGCCTCTGCTCCATAGACTAGAGCGAAAGGTGTCTGGCCAGTGGCTCGATTTGGCGTCGTCCTGATCGACCAAAGAACCACCGGCAGCTCCTCGATCCAGTTTCTTCCGCACTTGTGAAGCCTGTCGAAAGTCCTGGTCTTGAGTCCACGCAGCACTTCAGCATTTGCCCTCTCTGCTTGACCATTGCTCCTGGGATGAGCAACAGAAGCGAAGCAGACCTTGGCGCCAAGATCTTGGACGTACTGCATGAAGGTGCGACTCGTGAATTGCGTACCGTTGTCGGTGATGATCCTGTTAGGGATCCCGAAGCGGCAAACAATCGACCTGAAGAACTTGACTGCTAACTGTGCTGTCACCTTCCTCACTGCTTCCACTTCCGGCCACTTTGTGAACTTGTCAATTGCGACGTAAAAGTACTCAAAGCCCCCGACTGCTCGGGGGAAGGGGCTGAGGATGTCGAGCCCCCAGACCGAAAATGGCCAGGATAAAGGGATCGTCTGGAGAGCTTGAGCTGGCTGGTGTATCTGCTTGGAATGGAACTGGCACGCTTCACACTTGGTTACTTATGCAGTTGCATCCTGGAGGGCTGTCGGCCAAAAGAAACCTTGCCAGAAAGCTTTGCCGGCAAGTGCTCTCGCGCCAATGTGGTGACCACAAATGCCTCCATGTATCTCTGCCAACAGCTTCTGTCCATCTTCCCGGCGAATACACTTCAATTTACACCGTTGAGTCTTCTTCTGTATAGTGCGTTGTCGACAAACTGGTACATACTTGACTGCCGGGCTACTCTTTCCGCTTCTTCTTGCTCTTCGGGAAGTTCTCCTGTCTGAAGGAAATGGACGATCTGCTGTGCCCATGCTGGAGCTTGTGGCTCGACAACAAGGACTAAAGGCATGTCTGCTGCTGCGGGAACATCCGCTTCTACGGCGAGAACCTATGGCTCAGCCGGAGATTGACGTTCCCCGGCAAGCTTGCCGGAGCAAAACTTGTCGGGAGCGTCTGCTTCAACGAAACAAACCCTGGGGCTTGTCGGAGCAGACTGCTCCTTAGCACTCTTGGCGTTGATCTTGGGGACCTTCTTGGCGGCGGCTTCGGGAAGCTCTGCCGGAAAATAGTCGCCAGAAATCAACTTCCTCTTCTTGCTCTGTCCAGTTGATGGCGTAAGAGATGGTTAAGTCAGCTTGAGCACAAAGATCCCTGGTTCCACAGGTAACTTAAGTGCTGCGCACTTTGACAGGCCATCGGCAATGTCGTTCTGAGCTCTTGGAACGTGTTCCATCTGTAGGCCGACAAAGTGCTCTTCTAGATTCCTCACTTCATCAACATAAGCTTCCATCAACGGACTCTGATAATTCTTGTTCACTTGGCAGACGACAAGCTGCGAGTCACCCCTGACAATGAGCTGCTTGATCCCAAGGTCTTCCGCGATCCTGAGACCGGCAAGCAATCCTTCATACTCTATAGTATTGTTTGTTGCTTGCTCCTTGGGAAAGTGCATCTGGACTACGTACTTGAGGTGCTCTCCGGTGGGTGCGACAAGCAGCACGCCAGCACCGGCGCCTTGCAGCGAAAAGGCACCATCAAAGTACATCAACCACTCTTTGCTTGCCTCCTTGACGGGGATGCTCGTCTCTGGAATTTCTTCATCTGGTGTTGGCGTCCACTCTGCTATGAATTCTGCCAATGCTCTGCTTTGGATAGTTGAAGTGCTCTCAAACTTGAGGCCAAAGCTTGACAGTTCCAGCGCCCACTCAACAATCCTGCCTGTTGCTTTTGGATTCTGCAGTATCCTCTTTAGCGGGAAGCGAGTGACAACTGTGATCTCATGTGCTTGAAAGTAATGGCGCAGCTTTCTCGAGGCCATGAGAATATCGAAAAGCAATTTCTGCACACCAGAATACCTTGACCTAGCCCCCTGCAGAAGGGAACTGACAAAGTAGACTGGGCGCTGCACCATTTTCTTCTGATGTATCTCTTCGCACATCTGCGCAGGTCCATCTTTGTCGGGACCAGAGCTTGTCGGGGAAGCCCCCTGCTTGTCGCTGGACGTGCTTGCCGCGGTCGCTGGCTCATCATCAGCCTCCCTCTCCGCTACTAACGCAGCACTAACCACTTGATTAGTTGCCGCCAGATATAGCAGCAACTTCTCTTGTGGTTTAGGTGCGACAAGTATTGGAGTGGAGGACAAGTATCTCTTCAAGTCCTGCAGCGCAGCCTCCGCTTCCGGAGTCCATTTCATTGGACCTACCTTTTTCAAAATTTTGAAAAACGGCAGGGCGCGCTCAGCAGACTTAGAGATAAACCTGCTGAGAGCCGCCACGCAGCCGACAAGTTTCCGCACATCCTTGACGCGCTTCGGTGCTTCGATCTGCTCAATGGCCTTGATCTTGTCGGGATTGGCTTCAATTCCCCGCTGAGACACGAAGAACCCGAGAAGCTTGCCGGAAGGGACTCCAAACACGCACTTCTCGGGGTTGAGCTTGAGGCTGATCTTGCGCAGATTTGCAAAAGTCTCTTCTAGATCTTGAATCAGAGCTGCTTTGTCCCTGCTCTTGACCACTATGTCATCCATGTAGGCTTCCACATTACTGTGTATTTGTGGCTCGAAAGCAGTATGGACGACCCTTGCAAATGTTGAACCAGCATTCTTCAAACCGAAAGGCATCCGTATGAAACAGTACGTGCCACAGGGAGTGATGAATGCGGTTTTCTCCTCATCCTCTTCTGCCATGAAGATCTGATGATATCCTGCGTATGCGTCAAGAAATGAAAGCAAGTCACATCCGGCCGTGGAGTCAACAATCTGGTCGATGCGCGGCAAGGGAAATGGGTCTTTGGGACAAGCTTTATTGACGTCGGTAAAGTCGATACAAAGCCTCCATTTCCCGTTTGCCTTGCGCACGACTACGGCATTGGCCAACCATGTAGGATGGAGCACTCCTCTGACAAGGCCTGCTGCTTCCAATTTCTTGATCTCTTCTGCGATGAATTCTTGGCGCTCCACTGCTTGCTTCCTGACTTTCTGCTTGACGGGCCGAGCGTGAGGACAGACGGCAAGGTGGTGCTCAATTACTTTCCTGGGAACACCGGGGATGTCAGACGGTTGCCACGCAAACACATCGACGTTCGCCCGCAGGAAAGCAATGAGCGCGCTTTCCTATTTAGGGTCGAGAGTGGCACTGATGGTGAAAGTACCACCAGTGCCGTCCTCCTTGGCGGACACCTTCTTGGTCGCTGGCAGAGCTGCCATTGCCTTCTTACACTTGCCGGTGGAGCTTGACGGTGCGTCCTCGATGGTAGCGCAGCACTCCGAAGAGGTGCGCTTGCCGGAGTGGGCATCAGAACTCTTGCCGGACTTGGTCTTCTTCTTCCCCCCGGGAGCTTCAGCGGCAAGTGTCTCGCGATCCGTTGCGGCTGCTGCTTCCTGGTAGATCTTGTCGGCACAGATAAGAGCATCTTTCTTGTCGCCAGGGACAGAGATGACACTTATCGGGCCTGGCATCTTCAGCATGTTGTACGCGTAGTGAGAGGCCGCTATGAACTTGGCGACCGCTGGACGGCCGAGAATCCCATTGTAAGGCAATGGAAAATCGGCAACGTCAAAAGTGATCCTCTCAGTTCTAAAGTTCAACTCGCTGCCAAATGTCACCGACAGCGTGATCTTCCCCTTCGGCTTTCTCCTTCCCGGGTTGATTCCTTGGAATGTGCCGGTCTCTTCGAGCTCGCTGTCAGGGACTTGGAGTTTCCGGAGCACAGCGGAGGAGATCAGTTTCAAGCCGGCCCCGCCGTCAACTAGCATCTTAGTGACCTTGAGGTTGCGGACAGTTGGTGAGACCAACATCGGCAAACACGCGAACGCAGTTGTGCGATCAGGGTGGTCCTCAATATCAAAGATGATAGGCGTGCTGGACCATTTCAGAAGCTTGCGTGACTCAACGGGTGGTTCTGCTGCATTGAATTCCCGCACCCACTGCTTGAGTTGGCGGTGTGAAGTATGCAGAGAAGCACCGCCGTCAACGCACAAGACCTCTGTGGCTTTCTGGAACTCCTGCTCACTGGTCTCGTCATCATCCATGTCTTCGTCGTCGTCGTCTTCGTCTTTGTCGCGGCCGCAGGGAGGTCTGTCTCCTTGCCGCTGATTGGCCTTGCCGCGGCGTCCTCCCCGGCCGGTGCGCTTCGTACCGGATCCTCCAGCACCTCCTTGGGCTTTCTCCTTGTCGCGTCGCTCGTACTCGGCCTTTTGCAGCTCGACAAGCTGCTCGACCTTCTTGCAGCTCTGGAGGTCATGGCCCTTGGTGCGGTGGATCTTGCAGTACTGTTTGTTGGTGCCATCCTACTTGTCGGCGGCCACCACAGCCTGGCAGTTGG
This sequence comes from Aegilops umbellulata, assembly GCA_032464435.1. Lineage (NCBI taxonomy): Eukaryota > Viridiplantae > Streptophyta > Magnoliopsida > Poales > Poaceae > Aegilops > Aegilops umbellulata. The sequence goes on along the minus strand of CP136055.1, from coordinate 228,374,451 downwards.
TGCATGCGGCAACCTCCTTGCCAAAGCTACCATCTTTGGCTTTCTTGGCGCCACCGTCGCTACCGGACTGCTCAACAACTAGCACATCTTTGCCTTTCCTCTTCCTGTTGTTCTGCCGCCGGTTTTTATTTGCCGGGGCAGCATCATCGCTGTCAGATCCTCCTGTTCCTGCATTCTCTCCGGGGAGTTTCCTCCCTTCCTCAGCACGTGCACACCTGTCGGCCAGAGCATAGAGCTCACTGACGTCTCTGATCTTGCACATCGCCATCTCCTCCCGCATCCTGCGGTTACGCACGTTCTGATGGAACGCGCTAATGACCGCGGCAGGGTGGACATCTGGGATGTTGCGTTGCACTTGGCTGAATCTCTGGATGTACTTGCGCAGGGGCTCTCCTTCTTTCTGGGCAAGCAGATGAAGATCACTCTCCTGGCCATGAGGTTTGTGGCCGCCTGTAAAGGCGCCGACAAACTGATGGCATAGGTCTGCACAGGAAGATATGGAGTTGTCCGGCAAGTGCATGAGCCAGGACCTGACATTGGGTTTGAGCACCAGCGGGAAGTAGTTGGCAAGGATCTTGTCATCCCGCCCCCCAGCAGCTTGCACCGCGATGGTGTAGATGCTGAGGAACTCCGACGGATCCAACTTGCCGTCGTACTTCTCGGGTACGTCTGTCTTGAAATTCTTCGTGCTGGGCCACTGGACTTGCCGCAGCTCACGGGTGAACGCAGGGCAACCTACCGCGTACGGCAGGTCGCCTGGTTCCCCTGGCACATGCATGTCGACAGTGGGTCCAGCGTGCCGGTCTGATTGACGCCGCGTTTCTCTTCGGCGCTCGATGCTAGTACGAGCGTCTTCTTGCTGTCGTTCGTGAAGAACTTGGCGTTGATCGCGACGAGCTCGTGGATCCGATGAAGCAGTGAAGTCGCTGTCGTGGTGGACCCGGCGAGTCGGCGATCTTGGTCTTCGGGGCGGAGAGTGCACGGTGGTTGCACCCCCACCTGTCTTGTCGCCACCGGGTCGCGCCTGGCTGACTTGCCGCGGCTGCGACGTAGTCGCCTGCCGTGGAGTGTCGCCGTTGGCGAAGCCGATGAGACTCTGAATGGTGGCCCTCCAGTTGTTGATCTTGTCTGGTGTTGGAGGGAAGTCTAGGAGCAGTTGAGCTCGCGCCAAAGCTTCTGCTGGAGTGGCGGGTAGCGGTGGCGAACGGTGCGAGGAGCGGGATATGCTCGGACTTCTAACTGCGTTAGAAGGAGCAATATCCCGTCCAGGCGACCGTGCCTCGCTCGCGCCAGCATGTTGGCGCGCATGCTGGCCTGGAGCATCTCGAGATCCGTCAGCTCGATTCGGGTCCAGCGAGCGTATGGTATCGTGAGTACCACGACGCTGCCGGTCCTGCGCCTCCTGAGATGGGCGCGGTGCATCTACGGACGCTCGGTCGTCGTGGGAGCCGGCTACACCGCCGATGGGCAGCGGAGCCTTGTCCTTGGACCTGGCGGCACCGTGGGCTCCCTCGTCGACGCCCGTTCTTCCGTCGGCGCCTTCCCCACTAGCCGTTTGCTCCGGCGGCGGTGGGTTCGATGCGGACAGAGCAGCCGCCTCCGAAGCCTTCTTCTTCGGTGGCATGTCGATGAAGTCGATGAAGATGTAGCTCGCGTGAACGCCGGATCAGGTTCACACAACCTCGATGCCCCCTACCTGGCACGCCAAAGATGCCGGGGAAATCTGACTCCGCGAGCACCTATGGGGACGGAGCCCCTTCTCGGTTCGGCCGGGGGCGGAAGCCGCGCGAAGAGCAGATCGAGGCGGGGCACACGAGCGGTTTTTACCCAGCTTCGGAGCTCTCCGGAGAGATAATACTCCTACTGCTGCTTTGTGGATTGTATTGAGTTCTTGCTCGGGAGCACTGAGTGCTACAGTACACACCAGCAGCTAACGAGACCGAGCGTGAGTGTTCTACTGTTCGTCCCTCTTTCCTCTACGTTGTGCATGGGCCTCCTTTTATATGCTCAAGGGGTCTCCAACAGGTGGCAACGTAGGCAAGGGCAAAAATGGAAAGGTGTTGCGGTAGGTACAACTACCTACATAGTGTATCATACCTAACTCTGACGGCAGGGGACAAGGGCATTAAATGCCCGTCTGCGTCGCCCAAACAGTGCAGAAAAGGGACCGTTAGGGACGCCTCCGCTTGCCATGATGGCGATCTTGTCAGCGCCGCTTGCCACGGTGCACCCCTGGCTACACAGCCTCCCGCCACGTACGCCTGGAAGTGCCTCAGAGCGACACATTGGTGGGTGAGCTGGAGCGCAGGTACAGAGTGGTTGCTTGCCGCGGCAAACGCCTTGCCGCGCTTGTTGTCTTGTCGCGTCCGGGAGCTTGTCGCTCGCCGGGTCTTGCCGGGACGCGTGGCGCGTCGCGGCAAGTTCCTTGAGATGCCTTGGTTGGCCTCCCCGGCAAGCTCCTCTTGCCGGGGTCTTGCGTCTTGAGTGGCCTTCCCGGCAAGCTCCTCTTGCCGGGGCCTTGTCTCCTTGGCTTAAATACTTTGTTCTTGAATTGTTCCAAAGGAACCACAGAGGTCCTTGGCGGTCACCCGGCAAGCCTTTCCGCGGGGCGCTGCGACTGCCCGTGCACAAGTTCAGGATACTAGGGTACCCCTACTCTAGTACACCGACACATGGGACGCCCAATAGAGGCCCATATAGGTTTCGTCAGATCTAATGGGCGGCCCATTAACAACCTAACATTTTCTGGACCAAATTATAGCCCACATCAGATATGGGCCGTTAAATGACTTCAATATTCTAGGCCAGTTTACGGCCCATATCAGATCCGGCCCGTTAACATCCTGCAATAGTTTGGGCAAATTAAGGTCCATACCTGATCCGGCCCATTAACCAACTTTCATTTCTTGGGCCAAATTACGGCTCATAACAGATACGGCCCTTTTAACACCTATTGAGCCATTGGGCCCATTGGGGGCCTGTTAGCTCTTCGGCCTCTTGATGGCCCGTTTAATAGGTCGACCCGATATTAGTTTTGGCCTGTGAGCGGCCCTGTCTACAGATGGGCCTCTATCGGCCCGGTTTCACTTTCGGCCATTAAAAGGCCCGAGTTGCACCTGGGCCAAATTACGGTTCGTAGTTACTTCCGGCCTCTAAACGACCCATAGTCTTAGTGGATACAATCTAGCCCAAACTAGCTATCGGCCCGTTAAAGGCCCTTGAGAGTGTTCGGCCTAATTTTGGCCCGTTATACATCCGGCCTGCTTCCTGCCCGTCATGTAATTGGGTCAGCCAAGGCCACAAAACATTTCACCCTGTTAATGACCCATCACCCGAATGGGCCAATAATGGGCCGATTTTTATTACAGCACGCTGCCGGCCCGTGATTTGTTCGCCACAATTAAGGTTGAATCTAGCTTTCAACCTGTTAAAAGCCTATTTAATTTTCTAGCCCAATTAAGGCAAGTGGTTTACGCGGCCTTTTAAAGGCCCAAAACTAATAGTGGGCTAGATTAAGACTAGACCTAACTAATGGCCCAACATGATTGTAGGCCCACAGTTCGGCCCGTACTAGCGGTCAGCGACCAGCCAGTTTTGGTACATAAATTATTATTTTATAGACCTAACCTATTGGCTCAATGCGCACCGATCGAAGATTACGACCTTTTCTCAGAGCGACGACAGCAGAAACAACAAATAAGTTACAACATCGTGATGAAGAATAATCCTAGACTATACAACAAAGAAATTACAGCATATTACATCCCTGGGCATCAAAGTTCGCCGCTAGTGATAATAAAGGGCAACCAGATACACTACAAAAAAATACACTTCCGTAATGATACGTGTTTGTCACAGTAGGTCGCGTTTTCTGTCATGCAGGTACATCCAAGACGATTTTATGATAGTATCAAGATAGTCATACCTGTGCTGTCGTAGAAGTGTTCCACGACATTACCAAAATATCACGGAAGTGTCCACTTCCATGATGATAAATCGCGCGTCATAGAAGTGGTTTCATCAAGGGTGACTGACACGTGGCATCCACTGTAATGGGTCACCGTTAAGCTATTGGGTCCAGTTTTGTCAAGGGTGACTGACCCGTTAACAGCCCGGACCAATGGGGATTTTCCACGTGTAAAATTCTCATTGGCCGGAGGAAACATGTGTCGACTCAACGTTGGGACAGATGTCATCCACTCATTGGACATGAGGCGCCTATGATACGTCGACATGTGGCACGGCCCAACAGAGGCCCATTCCGGTGAAAAGGGCAGCCCATTTGACTTGGTAAAAAGATAGCGGGCCGGCCCACGGAAAGAATGTTAACGGCCTGTTCGCACATAGCCCATTTATAGCCCGCTAACCCAGGGCCTGTTACGGCCTATCAGAATTAGGCCCAGTAGCGTCATCCAGGCCATCCAATATGATTCCAGCCCATCTCTGGCCCATGACGTCTTTCGGCCCATATGAGGCACTTTGTCACTCATGGCCCATTAACGGCCCATGGTTAAACTGGCCCGTAATGAACAGTATATCACTTTATACCCATTAACGGCCCATTATTCCATTGGGCCCTTTCAAGCCCATGTTATCTTTCGACCTTCTCAGGGCCCATTTGTTCTTGGGCTCATTTCCAGCATTCGGTTACTTACGACTGTTACTGGCCTTTTCTAATTGTGGGCCAAATTCAGCACGTGGTATAGTCGGCCCGTTTGTGGCCCGTTAATCCGTTCGGCCGTTTTCATAGCGTCATCAAATACGGTCGATTAACGACGGTCCTGAAAGTGCGTTATATCGACTAGAGGGGGGTGAATAGGCGATTTTTATGAATTATTCACTAAGGAATTTGCTAGTGAGGAAATTCCTTAACGAAGAACTACTTGCAGCGGAATAGGTACTCCGAAGTAAACATAACAGAAGACAAGCATAGTCATCATCATGAAATGAAGACAAGCACAGAGTACAGAATGCGTAATCACAGGATAACACAGGATGAAGACAAACAGACTAAAGAAATTGAACTAAGGAAATTGAGAAAGTCTTCAGTCAAAGTCTTCAAACACAGATATGACAAGCACACAACACAATACTGGGGAAATGAAAGAGTTGAGGAAATAGAACCAGTTGGCTTGGTGAAGACAATGATTTGGTAGACCAGTTCCAACTGCTGTCTCAGTTGTACATCTGGTTGGAGCGGCTAGGTATTTAAACCTGAGGACACACAGTCCCGGACACACAGTCCTCACTGTATTCTCCTTGAACTAAGGTCACACAGACCTCGTCCAATCACTCGTGGTAAGTCTTCAGGTGACTTCCGTACCTTCACAAACTCGGTCACTCGACGATCCACAATTCCTCTTGGATGCTCTAGACCATGACGCCTAACCGTCTGGAAGAAGCACGGTCTTGAAAGGTAACAAGCGTTGGATCCATGCAGGATCAATCTCTTGAGCGATGCTCAATCACTTGGGTTTGTAGGTGTTTGGGTTTGGGTTTTCCTCACTCGATGATTTTCTCTCAAAGTCCTCGGAGGATGGGACGCTCTCAAATGACAAGTGTCAGTTTCTCCTAGAGCAGCCAACCAGCTAGTGGTTGTAGGGGCGGCTATTTATAGCCTAGGGAGGAGCCCGACATGATAAGACATAAATGCCCTTCAATGATATGACCGTTAGGTGGATAAGATATTTTGGGACAGCTGGCGCGTAGCACAACAACGGTGAGAAATTTGAGGTTCAAATTCCTCAGGTCTATCATGTTCCTCACTGTGTAGGCAATCCGCACTTGCGAATTCCTAACTCCTCAGTCAGAACAAATTCCTCAGCGACCAGAAGAACTGTGTCTCTGTCACTGAAGAAATTGACTGAGCTGTATGAGATTTCCAATGGCTTCACTCGAAGGGATTGGTAGGTGTAGGATATTGAATTGAGCATCACATGGAAAATTTTCCTTAGTATTTCCTCCACCCCCTTTAACAGTACGGTGTTTCCTATGACTCAAGAAAGATAAAATGAAACTATGAAAACAAAAGTCTTCACGCTTCATGTTCCTCAAATGAATACCAAGTCTTCAAGGTCACACCAATTTCTTCACTTTCAAAGTCTTCAGAATACCAAAGTCTTCAATCGAAGAACTTCATTTTTAAGGGTCGACTTTCTCTGTAAATATCAAACTCCTCATAGACTTATAGACCTGTGTACACTCATAAATGCATTAGTCGCTTAGCCTATAAGTCTTCAATACACCAAAATCACTAAGGGGTACTAGATGCACTTACAATCTCCCCCTTTTTGGTGATTGATGACAATATAGGTTAAGTTTTCAACGGGGATAAACATATGAAGCATAAATACTAATATTGAGGAATTTGATTGAAAGATATAGAAGAACTCCCCCTGAGGATGTGCATAGTGAGGAATTTGCTTTTGAAGCAATGCACACTTGAAGAGTTGAGTCATGGAGATCTCCCCCTATATATTGTAATTCATACACGCATTTGACATATAATATGAAGAATTTGAAATGCATGATGAAATATGGTGACTGATGAATTTCAGCATGCGTGCAATAATATTAACGAGGAATAAGCATGCAGAATAATGCATAAAAAGTATCAGAGCACCATCGGGTTTAAGTTTACAACTCGATCCAATAAAGTTTCAGAAGAATGAGAGTTGTAACTTAGCAAAAAAACGCCCATATAATAGACCCGCTTGAAGACTAACTCAAATTTCTCCCCCTTTATCATCGAATGACCAAAAGGATCGAAAATGAGGACTAACGCCCCTGAAGATAATCAAGTTGATGAAGGAGCGCCAGCGTTGCCGGGGTCGGTTGTTGTAGTAGGGCCTGCCGCAGTGTCATCCAAGTCTTCATGTTCATCAGTGTCACGCGATGAAGAATAAGAGATGGCCACCAAAGAAGGAACCTTGACCTTCTTATATTTCTTCGGAGGAGGTGCAGACCAGTCAAACTCTTCCTTGAGACTCGTTTTCTTCAGATCTTCTTCGCTGTAGACATGAGACAGAACAGCCCAGGTACGGTTGAAGGTTTCATGGAGGTAGTATTGGTTTTTCTACACTGCATTATGGGTTGAGGTCATGTTGTGAAGAATTGAACCAAACTGACGCTTGACCCATTTATGATTGCGATCAACTTTCTGATGAAGACTGAGGAGTAACTCACGATCAGTCATCACCCTGGGTGTTGTGGCTTGAGGATTTTGCTTGGTAGTATTGACGGCAGAGTCATGTGTGGTAGAGTCATCATTGGTGGAGTAGGATGCAGCCTTGTGAAATTGACCATCCAATGAACGAATGCCTTCATCTATAACAGCAGTTGCCTTTCCCTTGTCATCAGCTGAGCAAAATGTCTTTTTGAGGACTTCAAGTGGAGGCAAGTAGCTGCAGTGGTTCAGAGTGTCAGCTTTGTAGTTGAGTGAAGACCTTGTTCTGATGAATCTCATAATCCAAGGTGCGTAAGGCTTCAGCTCAAAATTTGACATAGCAATATTGGCCAGAGTCCTCATGAAAAAATGATGGAAGTTGACAGGAACGACATGAATGATATTGAAAAGCAGATTCTTCATGATGCCAACGACTTCTTCATCATTTGAGTCGTGGCCTTTGATAGGACTCAATGTATTCGACAGAATGCGATAGATAGTCCGAGGCACATAGAGTAATTCCTTGACGAGGAATTTGGTTCGTCGGGCCTGCCTTGGCTTCAAAGGCTTCATCAGAACTTGCATGTAGTGATTTGTAAGCTCAGGTTCGCTGTAGACACAACGAGCACCGTCAAGGGGAGGACTGAGTGGTAGGGCATGAAGCAATTCAGTTGTCGGTGCCTTGTAGTGAGTATTTTCTGACATCCAGTCCAGCACCCATGAGTTCACAACTTCAGAATCTCCTGTGATGTGCAGCGTTGCATAGAACTGAAGAATGAGTTCTTCATTCCAATCACATATATCAGTGCAGAAGTTTAACAGGCCAGCGTCGTGAAGAACACTAAGGACTGGCTCGAAGCAAGGCAGAGATTCCATGTCCAAGTGAGGAATGTGTGCATGATCGAAGACTTTGTCTTTCTTGAACAACACTGAGGAATAGAAATTTGCTTGACTAGCAGTCCAGAAACGCCTCTTCCTTATGGGAGCAGAATCATACGGGTTGTAGTCAGTGAAGAATACATGCTCGCCAAAGAAATCTTCAGCCTTGAACTTCTGCTTGCGTGAGAATGGATCCTTTGGTTTGGGCAGAAGAGTGTCAGTGAGTTGCATCACAACCACAGGAATCGCAATCTCAGGTTCATCAGGCTGAGGAATTTCTGGTTCCCCTTTAGTTGCAGTCTGTGTTGTCATATGATCAGCAGCAGCAGTTTGTTCAGCACTAGTGGCTGGAATTTCTTCATGCACAGACGAGGTGGGGTGAGTTTCTACAGAGCCCATTTGAACGGTTGGTGCAGGGGACTGAGGTATTTGTTGTAGCAGGGTGAAGAGTGGAGAATTGGGGTGCTGACTTTCCCAGAAGTCATCGTTCATCACTGGCGTAGTACTCCCAATATCCACGTCTTCATCTTCCAATTCTTCAATGCCAGCCTCTTCAACTGTGAACTGAGGCATTTGCGAGGAAACAACTGGAGTGGAAGGGATCGTATCCACTTCCATTTCTTCATCAATCTGCTCTGACGAAGCAGCAGAATGATTTTCTTCATCAGATCCGCTAGGGATCTCATATTCTTCACCATAAGGAACAAGGTCCTTTGATGGCATGGTTGAGATTGGAACAGCATCAATTGGATTAGCAAATGAACTTGTCATAGGCTTCATTTTCTTCAGAGCTGAAGAATCTGAAGTAGCTGGTGCTTTCCTTTTCTTCTCTGCAGCACGCTCTGCAGCCTTGGTCTTCTTCACATCTGCTTCAGATGGAAGGATTGGAGTTGGTGTAGGTGCAGGAGGAGCTGAGGAATCTAGTTGATTTTCTTCAGGCGCAACTGATGCAGTTGCCCTGACTTCTTCAGTTTCTTCAGGCGCACCACTAGTGGATGCCCTGGAAATTTCTTCAGCGGCTGGAATGGAGTCATCAGCCCTGGAACTAGCATTCTCTTCAGCAGCCTGAAAGTCATCAGCGGTGCTGGCATGTTCTTCAGTTGGCTGAGCAGAAGCTTCAGCTTGAGGAACTTCTTGTTGCGATGGGTCTGCAACGTTAGTGAACTTCTCAGTCAGTTTTACAAACCTGACTTTGGCTCCTTGCCACTCAGTATAGTAGGCATTGAAGTTGTCGCTGAGGGTTTTGATTTTAGACTGGATTTTGATAAGATCATCAGTTGTCATAGAGACAACGTTGGTCTTCAGAAATTTCTCCTTCTTGTACTGGGCCTTCTTGATCTGCCTGCCCTGCTCATACTTCCATTTCTCTTCTTGGATGAAATGAGTCAGCATGTGATTTTGACCAGGTGTCAACTTGAAGTCAAGCATAGGAGTGTTTGGGTCCTTGTGCCAGAGATCAATATAATCGAGGATCAGCCTTGGACCAAAAGCAGTGGCACATTTGTGCCTTTGGCTCTAGCGGCCCTGACTTGCCTATCACTGATGATTTCTGCAAGTTCTTCATCATCAGCTTCGTCTTCTTCAGATGGCACCTGGAAGGCGACTTGCTTCTTCTTAGGACTTGGGCGAGGACCTCGTCCAGTAGTTGCCTTTGTCTTCAGCAGAGTGGGGCCTGATGAAGAATTTGGTGCAGCTGAGGAACTTGCTGAGACACCTGAGGCAATAGAGATGCCTGCAGTCCTTTGGCATGTGGCCAGATGCACAGGTGCTGAGGACTTTGTCGGAACAACTGAGGACTTTAGAGGAGCCAAGGATTTCGGAGGAGCAGTAGCAGCATGAGGAATTTGTCTTGAGGACTTTGAAGATTCTGGCCATGAGGGCATAGCTGAGGAACTTGGCCGTGAGGGCACTGTTGGTGAAGCACTTGGCTTGTGTGCAGGCTTCTTTGCCATTGATTTGTTAGGCTTGACAAAGGCCTCAGTGGCAACAGCAGCAGCAGAGTCTTCATTCAATTTCCTCACTGCTTCTTTTGCTTGTTTGGCCAACTTGGCCTGGTGCTTGGCCCATTCTTCAGGAAAGTCCTCACCGCGTTTGATGCTGGTGGGATCTGCTTCTTGGCTAGGTGCCAATGGAGCTCTTGGGCATGGATGATTGAGTGCGAATTTCTTCATATACTTTGGAGTTCATACCTGTAGTCCCTCCATTCTCTTGCCCATCTCCTTTCAATCCTCTGTATGCGCACCTTGCACTGATTCTTGTTTTCCTTACCAAACTTGGACTCATCAGGTGTGCAGTACTCTTTGTAAATGTCATCAGGGATTTCAAAGGCAGTCATGACCTCAGGCTTCTTCCCTCCTTTTGGCGGCTTCTTACTGTCTGCCATATTCTTTAGTTGAGGAATTTGAACAATCAAATTCTCTCAAGAAGTATGCAATTTTTCTTCGAGGAACGCTGCAAATGAGTTAAGTTGATGAGAACCTAGTGATTCAGCAGCGGACATGAGTACCTGTGAACAGAGTATAGTTGCGAGGAATATGGAGAGGTCGTATGCATTCTCAGAAGGTTTTTCAAAAAGAACAAGTTTGAGGAATTTGACCAGATGAGTCTTGAAGAATTTCACTAAGCATTCTTTGTCTTAGGTTCCAGAGTTGTATAGATCGAAGATCCACACAATTGAGGAATCTTGAAGAAAAATGATGCTTAGAGAAATGAATCAAGAACAGATGACTTGTGAGGTGTTTTGGTGTGTGAGGATTTGAAGAAAAACACCTTTGAAGATTTTGTAGAAAACATTCGAATCAAAGAGGGCAGTAAAAGTAACTTTTAATTACCCTGGATGAAGAACACGACGAACAGTGAGATGGAAAAGTGAAGTTCGTACGTGTAGATCTTCCACGCCCTAACTCGGTGGAGGAAGACAGCTACGGTGGCAGCAGAGTGAAGATTTCCGCGGCCGGCGCGAGTACGATGGCGACGAGGTCGAGGCAGTGAAGCTCTGCCGCACCGGCGACGATGGAGTAGCGGTGGCGCTAGAGTTTGAGAAGCTCGAGCAGGAGAGAGAGTTCGAGCGGGGTAAAGGAAGTGAGGAAGGGGAGAGGGGGTATTTATAGCCACGGTGAAAAACTGTTCACCTGAAGATTTAGGACGAACATGCCCCTGACCCTTCTCCTTCACACGACATGTGTCACCCACGTACTGAGAAGTGGAGACCATCTAAGATCATGGGTGAATAGTAAAATGTATCGTGGGATGCGGAACGGTTTGAGCGGCAAAACCAAAAATAGGATAAGATTAGTTCTAAAGTTCCATTCGCAATTTCTTCAGCTGACAAGGACACAGTGAAGATTTTGAACGAGTTTCAAATAGAATGCACATGAAGAATTTGTGAATAGATTGGGTTGAGTATAGTATAGAGGGGGAAGGGTCCGATCACATTCACTTAGCAGAAAAACCAACTTGAAGAAATAACCATAAGTGAATGTTGTAGAGGACATAAACTCATATATATAGCCAATGAAGAAAAACGACAGAGCAAGTGAAGATTTTGCAAAGTTGAAGAATTTGAACAACCGAGGAATTTCAAGAACTAAGGAAAAACTCAAATTGAAGATTTCGACTTTTGTGGTGGCATGACCCACCGTATAAGAATGATGATTTCAGACACCGCGTACAATTGTCGTAGGGTTCTGAGGATCAAATTCTTCATTAATTTCTTCACACTTAGAGTGTTATTCTTCATTGATTGAAGAAAAATGTTTCTTCATGTGTTGCACATCTAAGTCATCAATTTTGCATAAGTGTTAGGATGAGTGTCCTTATCAAAGAACATTTGAAGACTCTAAGATATTTAGCTCACACTGCAACTTGCTAAATCTCTTCTCATCCAAGGGCTTTGTGAAGATATCGGCTAGCTGTTCTTCAGTGTTCACATGCTCAATAGAAATGTCGCCCTTCAACACATGATCATGAAGAAAATGATGACGAATCTGAATGTGCTTTGTCTTTGAGTGCTGAACTGGGTTGTGAGCAATCTTGATGGCACTCTCATTGTCACAGAGGAGAGGCACATTCTTCACGTTGACACCATAGTCCTTAAGAGTTTGCTTCATTCATAGTAGTTGAGCACAGCAAGAACCAGCAGCAATGTACTCAGCTTCAGCAGTAGACAGTGATACACAGTTCTGTTTCTTCGAGGACCAACAGACCAGGGATTGTCCGAGGAAATGACATGTACCAGATGTTGACTTGCGGTCCACACGATCACCAACATAGTCAGAGTCAGAATATCCAATGAGATCAAAAGCCGAGCCCTTGGGGTACCATAATCCTATTGTTGGTGTGTGAGCTAGATATCGAAGGATATGCTTCACAGCCTTATGGTGTGATTCCTTCGGTGCAGCTTGAAATCTGGCACACATGCAAACACTAAGCATTATATCTGGCCTAGATGCACATAAGTACAATAAAGAACCAATCATGGAGCGGTATACCTTATGATCAAAGTCAATGCCATTTTCATCAGTGCATAGATGGCCATTTGTGGGCATAGGAATCTTGACTCCTTTGCAATCTTGCATGCCGAATTTCCTCAGTACATCCTTGAGGTATTTCTCCTGAGATATGAATATGCCATTGCACTGTTGACGAATTTGAAGACCTAAGAAGAATTTCAACTCTCCCATCATAGACATTTGATATTCTTCACTCATCATATAGGCAAATTCATCACTATAACGTTGGTCAGTACAGCCAAAGATAATATCATCAACATATATTTGACACACAAATAGTTCACCATCATAAGATTTAGTAAAGAGAGTAGGGTCAAGTGAACCGGGTGTGAAGCCATTCTTCATGAGGAATTCCTTCAAAGTATCATACCACGCCCGAGGGGCCTGCTTGAGGCCATAGAGGGCCTTATTGAGTCTGAAGACTTTGTCAGGATTCTTTGGATCTTCAAAACCTGGGGGTTGAGCAACATATACTTCTTCCTCAAGCTTACCATTGAGGAATGCACTTTTCACATCCATTTGATATAAGATGATATCATGATGGTTAGGATAAGCAAGTAATATGCGAATAGCCTCAAGTCTAGCAACAGGTGCAAAAGTTTCATTGAAATCAATTCCTTCAACCTGTGTGTAGCCTTGAGCTACTAGTCGTGCCTTATTCCTCACCACAAGGCCATTTTCATCTTGCTTGTTGCGGTAGATCCATTTTGTGCCAATAATACTGTGCTTGCGAGGATCTGGACGTTTGACCAGTTCCCAGACGTTGGTGAGCTTGAATTGATGTAATTCTTCTTGCATGGCCTGAATCCACTCAGGCTCTAGAAATGCTTCATCTACCTTAGCGGGCTCTGTGATAGAGACAAAAGCATAGTGCCCGCAAAAGTTAGATAAATGTGAAGCTTTTGAGCGTGTGAGAGGACCTGGTGCTCTAATGTCATTGATGATCTTCTCCACTTGCACTTCTTTTGCAACGCGAGGATGAGCTGGTTGTCGTTGAGGAATTTGATCAGCATTTTCTTCAGCACCAATTTCTTCAGCATTTTCCTTAGGTGCATCAGCTCGACGTTCTTCACATTCTGGAATGAATTCTTCAGCAGATTCTTCAGTAGGAATGACATCCTCAGTAGCCTTGAACTTGATAGAATCCTCAGGTGTTGGTTCATCTATCACAGAAGGTAGGTGCTCTCTTTGCGAGCCATTAGTTTCATCGAACCGCACATCTACTGTTTCAACAACCTTGTGAAGAACGTTGTTGAAGACTCTGTATGTGTGCGAGTCCTTCCCGTAACCAAGCATAAAACCTTCATGTGCTTTCAGTGCAAATTTTGAGTTGTGATGAGGATCTCTAATCCAGCATTTGGCACCGAAGACTTTGAAATAACTCACATTGGGTTTCTTGTCAGTGAGAAGTTCATAGGCAGTCTTCTTGAAGAATTTGTGAAGATATACTCTATTGATGATGTGGCACACAGTATCAATTGCATCAATCCAAAAACGATGAGGCGTTTTGTAATCATCAAGCATAGTGTGAGCCATCTCAGCAAGAGTCTTGTTCTTGTGCTCCACGACGCCATTTTGCTGAGGAGTATAAGGAGCAGATAACTCATGAGTAATACCAAGTTCATCAAGATAGTCATCGAGACCAGAATTCATGAACTCAGTTCCATTGTCACTTCTGATGTGCTTGATCTTCACACCAAAGTTTGTTGAAGCCCTCGAGGAAAATTGTTTGAAGACTTCCTGCACTTCATGTTTGTAAGTAACAAGGTGTACGCATGTGTAAGGAGAGTAATCATCAACAATAACAAAGCCATATTGAGATGCTTCATTTGAAACAGCAGAATAATGATTAGGACCGAAGAGATCCATGTGAAGCAATTCAAATGGACGAGTAGTGGTCATGATAGTCTTCGCTGGATGCTTGGCCTTGGTCATCTTTCCAGCTTTACAGGCTCCGCATAAGTGATCCTTGAGGAATTTGAGATTCTCAATGCCAATGACATGCTTCTTCTTCGCAAGCGTGTGCAAATTCCTCATGCCTGCATGACCAAGTCGTCGATGCCATAGCCATCCTTCTGAAACTTTGGCAAGTAGTCCTGTAGAGAAATCAACAATATACAAGTCTCCTCTCCTAAAGCCTTCGAAGACTTTGGAATTGTCATCTTCCATAACCACAGCACAACGATACTTGCCAAAGAAAACAACCATATCAAGATCACAAAGCATTGAGACAGACATAAGGTTGTATCCTAAGGACTCAACAAGCATGACTTTGTCCATGTGTCGATCCTTTGTGATCGCAACCTTACCTAGACCCAATACCTGACTTTTGCCTTTGTGAGCGAAGATCATATGCTTCAGATGCGATGGTGATAAGGGAGCATCCATCAATAGATTCTTGTCACCACTCATGTGATTTGTACATCCACTATCGAGGACCCACTCAGTGGCTTTGGGTTGATCATCCTGCAGATGAATTAGTGCAACTTACGAACTTCATATAGTTCATCAGTGAAGAATATGACATCACAATTCATCAGATCAATTTCATCAAGCAGTAAGACAAATAAAGCAGTATGAGGACGTGAGAAATGAAAGTTCATTTCATCATGATTAGCCTGCGTCCTTTCACGCATTTTTGTCATGCCCCCCGCAAATTCTTCAAACGTTAAAGCGCGTCTGGAGACCTAACCCTGCAGAAGAAATTAGTTCTTTTTCTTCACCACCCACATCTGAAGGGCTGGCGAAGAGTTCATCACTCTGCGAGCTCCATATGAGAATGGTGGCATAGAGGCCAAACCATTTCGTTTCACATAAGAGGGGTTAGGGTAAGCAAATGAATAAGCAGAGAAATTCTTCGAGGACTTATGAACATAATGATTAGAAGAATAATGCTCATATTCATAGCCCTTGGCTCTTCCCTGCGAAACAGAGTTGTTAGCGTGAGGATGTTCATATGAGGACTTTGATCCTTTTGAGGAATTTGATCCACATGAGGAATTTGGTCCATATGAGGACTTGGATCCATATGAAGAATTTGGTCCATATGAAGAATTTGATCTGGGGTTCCTATTCTTCACAGGTGGTGTCATGAGGACATTCGCCTGAAGACTTTCAAGGCAGCTTTTGGGAACCCAGATTTTCTTCATAGGGAACCGTTCCTGCAGTTAGTGCCAACATATCTAGCAAATACTTCACCATTCTGATTTTTGAACAGTTTATAGTTGGAGTCAAATGACTCATCAGAAGAATGAGAAGATTCACATGTATAACCAGATAAATTAGATGGATCAACTGGAGGTCCCTTTGCAGCAACCCATGAGGTTTTGGGGTACTGCTCAGGCTTCCAATATGTACCATCTGCATTGAGTTTCTTCTCAAAGGCAATACCCTCTTTCCTAGGGTTCCTGTTGAGGATATGCTTTTTAAGCACATCACGAAGAGTCTGATGCCCTTTGAGGCTTTTGTACATGCCTGTCATGTACAATTCCTTCAGCCCTGCATCGTTAGTGATACTAGCAATGTCCTCAGATGAGGAATTAGTGATAGCAGAGGCAGGTGAAGAATTTGTAACATTAGAAGCATTTGAACATTCAGGTGAAGAATTAGCAGATTCACGTTCAATGCATTTCAAACAAGGAGGAACAAATTCTTCCTGAGCAGCGCTAATTTGTTGAGCAAGTAATGAATCGCGCTCCTTCTGAAGATCTTCATAACTCACTCTTGGCTTCTCAAGATCTTGCTTTCTTTGAAGAAATTCATAAGAAAGTTTCTCATGATCAGATAAGAGAGTGTTATGTTGATCTTGAAGGGAGTCATACTTAATATGAAGTCTCTGAAGACTTTCAGCCAAAGCTTTTGACTGATCCATTTCTTCACCCAACATATCATCGCTCTTACTAAGCATGTTTTGAACCTTTTCCAAAGCTCTTTGTTGTTTAGCGGCAAGGGAAGCAAGTTTGACATAACTGGGTCCAAATTCATCACCAGATTCATCATCACTGGATTCAGATAGATAGCATTCAGTTACCTTTTCACCATCTGCCATAAGATATGGTGAGGAGGATGATGATTCTGGTTCAAATGTCATTGACTTGAGAGATTCCTTGAAGTCCTCAAACCAAGGATCATGACAGGTTCGATGACCTTCATAGACATCACAGAGACGGTCCTAGATAAGCTTCACGTGATCGAGATGCATGATGTTCCTAAACTGATTTTGAGACAGACAGGAGCAGATGACGTCCTTCGCCGTGAGGTTGAGAAGAGTGTACTTGCGAATGTCATCAGTTTTCGCCATCTTGCACAGATCGGTTAGACCAATCTTAGTGACTGTCCGCAGCTCGCTGTTCATCGCCATGAGGCGCTTCTTCATCATGGCCTTCCACTTGGGATACTCGTGACCGTCAAAGATAGGGCATGTCACTTTCTTCATACCTGCGGTCGACATAACTAAAACTCCAAGCGGTTAAACCAAAATCACACAGAACAAGGGAGTACCTCGCTCTGATACCAATTGAAAGTGCGTTATTTCGACTAGAGGGGGTGAATAGGCGATTCTTATGAATTCTTCACTAAGGAATTTGCTAGTGAGGAAATTCTTTAACGAAGAACTACTTGCAGCGGAATAAGTACTCAGAAGTAAACATAACAGAAGACAAGCATAGTCATCATGATGAAATGAAGACAAGCACAGAGTACAGAAAACATAATCATAGGATAACACAGGATGAAGACAAACAGACTGAAGAAATTGAACTGAGGAAATTGAGAAAGTCTTCAGTCAAAGTCTTCAAACACAGATATGACAAGCACACAACACAATACTGAGGAAATGAAAGAGTTGAGGAAATAGAACCAGTTGGCTTGGTGAAGACAATGATTTGGTAGACCAGTTCCAACTGCTGTCTCAGTTGTACATCTGGTTGGGGCGGCTAGGTATTTAAACCTGAGGACACACAGTCCTCACCGTATTCTCCTTGAACTAAGGTCACATAGACCTCGTCCAATCACTCGTGGTAAGTCTTCAGGTGACTTCCGTACCTTCACAAACTCGGTCACTCGGCGATCCACAATTCCTCTTGGATGCTCTAGACCATGACGCCTAACCGTCTGGAAGAAGCACAGTCTTCAAAGGTAACAAGCATCGGATCCACGCAGGATCAATCTCTTCAGATGCTCAATCACTTGGGTTTGTAGGTGTTTGGGTTTGGGTTTTCCTCACTCAATGATTTTCTCTCTAAGTCCTCGGAGGATGGGATGCTCTCAAATGACAAGTGTCAGTTTCTGTTAGAGCAGCCAACCAACTAGTGGTTGTAGGGGGCGGCTATTTATAGCCTCGGGAGCAGCCCGACATGATAAGACATAAATGCCCTTCAATGATATGACCGTTAGGTGGATAAGATATTTTGGGACAGCTGGCGCGTAGCACACTAACGGTCGGTAATTTGAGGTTCAAATTCCTCAGGGCTATCATGTTCCTCATTGTGTAGGCAATGGCGAATTCCTAACTCCGCAGTCAGAACAAATTCCTAAGCGACCAGAAGAACTGCGTCTCTGTCACTAAAGAAATTGACTGAGCTGTATGAGATTTCCAATGGCTTCACTCGAAGGGATTGGTAGGTGTAGGATATTGAGTTGAGCATCACATGGAAATTTTTCCTTAGTATTTCCTCGACCCCCTTTAATAGTACGGTGTTTCCTATGACTCAAGAAAGAGAAAATGAAACTACGAAAACAAAAGTCTTCACGCTTCATGTTCCTCAAATGAATACCAAGTCTTCAAGGTCACACCAATTTCTTCACTTTCAAAGTCTTCAGAATACCAAAGTCTTTAGTCTAAGAACTTCATTTTTAGGGGTCGACTTTCTCTGTAAATATCAAACTCCTCATAGACTTATAGACCTGTGTACACTCATAAACGCATTAGTCCCTTAACCTATAAGTCTTCAATACACCAAAATCACTAAGGGGCACTAGATGCACTTACAGGTCCGTTATGGTCGGCCCATGAACGGACGTTTCCAACTCTAGCCCGTTCAAGGCCCATAATGCCGTCCGTTGTTAGCCCATGTTTGGCCGATCGATGATACGACCCGTAGAAGGCCCATTGATGCTACAGCCCGTAGAAGGCCCATTGTTTCTACGGCCCTTAGAAGGCCCATTGTTTGTACGACCCCTAGGAGGACCATGGTAACTACAGTAAATAAGTAGCCCATGGTTATTGTGGCCTAGGTTTTAAAAATAGGTTATTGCGGCCACTAGCAAACCGCGGAAAAAGAACTGCATTGACTACAAGCAAACAAATAAACAAGATAGCAAGGAAATATATAAGCAAGCAACTTACGCTAGGCTATCACGGCTATTACACATATTACATCCACTTGGCATCAAAGTTCACCACCAGTGCAAATATAGGGAACAAAGCAGCATATCATATACACTGATTGTCAAAGTTGGCGACCAGTGCAAATAAACACCGCAGCAAAACAAGTCCAGAACTGAAACCACTTCAGAAGAGCTCAAGAAACAATATCCTGGGTTCCCATAATGCTGGAAAGATGCTTAGCAAGCTTATTAACTTTCTCTTGTTTGGTGCTTAAATCCTCCAGCGCTTGATGTTGCACAAGAAAGTATGCATCTGAATTCTGCAGGGACTTCCTCAGTCCTTCGGCTTCTTGCCACAGCACAACTGACTAATGCCTTTCAGCTTGTAGCTGGGACTGAAGAAGCCGAAGTGATTCAGGCAGCGAGTTCGAAGAGCTTGTGCGAGCGGTACTTGCCAGTAACTTGAACACTACATCAACGCAGGACTGTGGGGTTTTCTTACTGTCTACAAGATTGTTTTTATCACCTTTCATGGAGACCAACAGGGCTGTCTCACTATCTTGAACCTTATCTGCATTACTTTCTCTACCATTGCATAGTGGGGTGCTCTTCTCCAATATTATGTTCGCATACTACAAGAGAAACAAGCAGACACATCACAGGTTTAGCATGTAGTATATGAAACTCATTTTGGTAAACCGGTTCAGTAGTAAGGTGGACAGGATAACAGCATGAAACAAACATATATCTATGTACGATGGTCACTGTATTATACATATCATTCTAGTTTATGTTGCCAAATCAAGATAGAGACACAATTCAACTCATATATTTTTAAGGCACAACAGTATAGACAAAATATAAGTGTGAGAAACTACACAACATTGGCAACACTAGTAATGTTCATCACATGAGAACATAACTGTTTATACAACTGAAACTGAAATCAACATAGAGCAAGAAGTTAGAACATCAATCCAGTTAAATAAATAGGTTTAAAACATACCTGTAGCGCCATTGGAGTTCCAATTGGATCCTTCAAATTCGAAAGTAGTTGGTATGAGTAAATATAGTGATGCAACAACAAAGGAGTATGGACCATAGCTACAGAACCTGACCTGAGAACAGTTGCTCTTCTGCTTTAAACATGGAGTTTGGGTTCGCTGTGGTGGTCTTCATGCTTTGGGCACTACAGTTGCTTTACAAACTGCTCGTGTGGGGGTACTCTGTGGTGGACATGGTGCTTTGTCAACTAGAAGTGGGTTACTATCCGCTGGGGTTGGGGTTAGATGGGTTGTAGATGGTTCTCTACCCAACAATGTAAGTGTGCAATCTGGAAGAGTCTCGATTATGTGTGGTGGGGCTAGTTTGTGGGCCTGTACAACCATGGTTCTATCTGCATCGATGGGTAGCACTGTCTTTTGTGAAGAACGGGTTTTTGCTCCCTTAGATACTGCCATCACCCCCTCCAATTCAAATGGCTGATAAACAAGAAAAGAAATTGAATGTACATACATTGTATGATAGACAGATGTGGTAATTCACATATATGTTGTTTTACCAAACATGACAACATGACACAGTTTCACATATATGATGCCTAACTAAATAGGATAGCATGACACGGTTTCAGATATATGATGGATAACTTAACAGGATATAATGGCATAATTCAACATACGATGAGTATCTAAACAAGATGACATGACAAAACTATATGATGTCTTTCTAAAATAGGTTGGGATGAAATAATTCACATGAATGTTGTCTAAGTATACAGGATGGCATGATATAATTAACATAATTGATTCATATACTAAGCAGCTGGCACTCGCATGTATGATCTCTAAACTAAGCAGATGGAATTCAATATTGTGCATATGATGTCTAAACTAAGCAACGCAAGACACCATATGCATGATATGAGAAATATAAACATTACAACTTAGAGCATACACCTCAGGTGGGATATAGGACTGGTCATCTGTCTCTAAATCCTCCTCTCAGGAGCTCCCTATAACCATCGAGATATATGCTTCAACAGGTACCATTGCCTGCTCTGAAGACCTTGTTTTCACTCCTGATTTTTCCATAACCGGCTCAAATGGCTGATACACATGAAGAGTAGTTCAATATACACAGATTGTCGATAAATGGAATACATAATGAAAAAAAGATGGAATGGGATAATTCACATATATGATGCCTGGCTACATGGTGGTGCATAATTCACATATATGATAATTGGCTAAAAAACATGGCATTGCATAATTCACATATCTGATGTAGAAAGCGAACATGAGGCATTCACACAAAGCATGTCTAATCTAAGCAGATGGCATGGCAATGCAAGACACCATATGCATGATATGAGCAATATAACCCTGCCAAGTTAGAGCATGCACCTCGGGGCGGGGGGCAATACGACTGGTCATCTGTCTTTGAATCCTCCTCTGAGGAGCTATATGTAACCAGCAAGAAATCAACATCGACAGGTAGCATTGACTGCTCAGAAGACCTTGTTTTCACTCCAGATTTTCCCATGACCGACTCAAATGGCTGATGCACATGAAGAGGAGATCAATGTATAAACATTGTTGACAAATGGAATACATTATGAAAATAATATGGCATAGTACAATTCACATATACGATGACTAGCCAAACAGGATGGCATTGCATGATTCACGTATATGATGCCTGGCTAAAGAAGATGGCATTGCATAATTCCCATATACTCCCTCCATTTCTAAATATTTATCTTTTTAGAGATTTCAAATGGACTACCACATACCGATGTATATAGACATATTTTAGAGTGTAGATTCACTCATGTTGCTCCGTTTGCACTCACTTGTTGAAATCTCTAAAAAGACAAATATGTAGGAACGATGGGACTATGATATAGAAACCAAACATGTGTCATTCACAAAAAGCAAATCTAAATTAAGCTGATGACATATAAGATGTATAATGTAAGCAATGCGAGGTGCCATATGCATGATATGACCAACATCAGCATGCCAGGTTAGAGCAAACACCTCAGGTGGTAAATAGGAGTGGTTGGCTCCCTCTGAATCCCCATCTGAACAGTTATCCTCTGGAATACAATCTGGAATGGCGGGAGGGGGGGCACTTCGCCCACCATGGAGCAGCGTCTGCATGACATTATATTCCCACGCAACGGTCTTGTCTTTTTCTCTACATGTTCAGTACGATTGTGTACAATAACTGACATGCATAATAAAAAAGTTAGTTAGATTTTGCAAGCCTAAGGGGTGCATGCAGAAATCAAGACTGATAGTAGCAAACGAGTGGATAGATCCAAAACTATTGATAGCAGGTAGATTATAGCTTCAGTTTAAAAAGACAGACAATGGATCATCTACTATTTGTTGCCCACCCAACATGAACCACATAGAAGACCCCGGATGAACCAGATAGTAGACAGATACTATTTGTTGCTACCTCGATATGAGACCCACGGGCATTTTAAAACTCAAGTTTGAATGATAAAGTAGCAGGTAATAATAAATGACGTATAACGTAAGCAAACACGAAAGACTGCGACCTCTATTCCGGAACTGTGTAGTCCTCAGGTTCATCTGCTCAGTCCATGATGGTAATGCAGATGGCGTGGCTGCCGGCAACGAGGAAGATGATCTGAGGCGGCGAAATAAAATCTGCAGGGGGAATCTCTGCTGCATTGAACGCTTCTGTCGATGGTGCACCTCAGGTGGGGTGGATGACGGCACGACAGGAGCAGGACATAACACATAGAGTTTTCTTTGACGCCTATGTGCCGGGGTTTTCCTGGGCTCCCCGAGCACCTATGGGGACGGAGCCCCTTCTCGGTTCGGCGGGGGGCGGAGGTCGCGCGAAGAGCGGATCGAGGCAAGGCACGCGGGGGAAGGTTTTTACCCAGCTTCGGAGCTCTCCGGAGAGATAACACTCCTACTGCTGCTTTGTGGATTGTATTGAGTTCTCGCTCGGGAGCGCCGAGTGCTACAGTACACTCGAGCAGCCAACGAGACCGAGCGCTTCTCTGAGGGTCGATCCCCCCCTACGTTGTGCATGGGCCTCCTTTTATATGTCCAAGGGGTCTCCAACAGGTGGCAACGTAGGTAAGGGTAAAAGTGTAAATATGTTGCGGTAGGTACAACTACCTACACAGTGTATCATACCTAACCCTGACGGCAGGGGATAAAGGCATTAAATGCCCGTCTACGTCGCCCAGACGGTGCAGAAAAGGGACCGTCAGGGGCGCTATCGCTCGCCACGATGGCGATCCTGTCAGCGCTGCATGCCATAGTGTACCCCTGGCTACACAGCCTCCCGCCACGTATGCTGGGAAGGGTCCCGAAGCGACACGTAGGTGGGTGAGCTGGAGCGCGGGTACAGAGTGGCTGCCTGCCGCGGCAAGTGCCTTGCCGCGGCCGTTGCCTTGTCGCGCCCGGGAACTTGTCGCTCGCCGGGTCCCGCCGGGACGCGTGGCATGCCGCGGCAGGTTCTTTGAGATGCTCTTGTTGGGCTTCCCGGCAAGCTCCTCTTGCCGGGGTCTTGTACCTTGAATGGCCTTCCCGGCAAGCTCCTCTTGCCGGAGACTTGTCTTCTTGACTTAAATATTTTGTTCTCGAATGGCTCCAAAGGAACCATAGAGAGCCTTGGTGATCACCTGGCGGGCCTTGCCGCGGGGTGCTGCGACTGCCCGTGCACAAGTTCGGGATACTAGAGTACCCCTACTTTAGTACACCGACACTATGTGAAAATCAAGTAAATTTGTAAGGGCTCCTTAGAATTAGAGGATTCTATAAATGCAGGGACAAGAAAAACACAGGAATGGTATAGGAATGCATGCGCAAAATAGAGCATTTGGAAATATAGGATTTCCGTCAACCTGGGTGTTTGGTTCACATGAATTGGAAGAACACAAGAATGGAGAAACATGGTGAAATTAAAGTTAAACCACATGAAAATGAAAAAAATAAGAATCTTATTACGCCAGTAATGCAATTAGTCATGTTCTTCATGCATATTAGTTTGAAAAGAACGTCCAAGTGGATATTAAAATTCCTATGTTTTCTCTTTGAAAGAGACACCAAAGGAAAAAATCCTCCAGTTTTGCATTGCTCCACTCCTTCTAACCAAATGCACGAATAGTAGTACCATAGTAGTTCCATAGCAAAGGATCACTGAGGTATCGACATGAATGCGGAGTAACAAAGTGATGCAATGAGTGTACAACCTCTTTGGCATAGCCTTGTCGACCTCAGCATCATTGGGTTGGACGTGGAGGATGGTGATGCTGGTGTGACTGTCAGAGGTGGGGAAGAAGATCTGAGGCCTATGGAAATAGCACCGAGGGTACTGCTCCGCTGTGATGGACGGTTTTGTCGTTGGAGCAGCTCCAGTGAGGTGTACGGAGGCGAGGCTGAAGCAGGACAAGGCAGACAACGTTAATCTGAAGTGGGACTCTAATATCATCTGCAGTAGATGATGTAAAATACATCACCAAAAAGTGCTAGATGTAAAACACATCAGACGCGCCACGGCTCCGACAGATGTTGTAGATACTGTTCACTCTGAACTTAAGTGAACTTTAAAGTCGAAACTGAATTGTACTGTCGAAACTGATTGAACTAGTAGCAGAGCATTGCAATAGATGTTTAAGGAGTTCGAGCACTAATAGCAGAGAAGCAGTGATCTAAATTAGGAGACGCTCGAGCAGGGAACACACTAGTAGAGAGCAAGTCGTGCAACAGCACTGCGAGCGAGCGCTGAAGCAGCAACTCCTATAGCTGCCGGAGGTCGTGCAGCAGCTGCGCGAGCAAGAGCAAGAGCAGAGCAGCAGCACGAAAGAGAGCAAGAGCGCAGCAGCAGCGCGACCGACAGCAATAGTAGAGTAGAGCAGCAGCACGAACGAAAGCAAGAGCAGTGCAGCAGCGCGACCGACAGCAAGAACAAAGCTGCAGCGCCAGCGAGGCCGGGAGCGGCAGCAGCAACAGCGCGAGCAAGAGTCGGAGCAGGTGCAACTAGTGTCGGTGTGGAAGTCACCGCCGAGGAAGCAAGGACATGGGGGAGAGACGCCATGGATGAAGTGGCCGGTGACGGCGCCGTCGATGGAGACCCGCCATGGATGCTCGGTATCGAGCACTGGCAGCCCCATGAGATCGAATAAAAGATAAAATGCAGTGGTGAGTGCAGAACCTCCTTGGCGGTGACGAGTTGGCATCGGATTCATCAAAGGAATTGTTGAGGGTGCTGCGGTTCCGGTGGGGTAGGTCAAGACGGAGTTGTGGGGATGGAGGTGGTGCGATATACGAGGCAAACATCGGGGCAACTCCTTGGAGGTGGATGACGGGGCGGCTGATCTGGTGGGACGACAAGATCAATGACAGATCCTCACCCATTGCGGTGTATGAGGGACGGCGAGCTGTTGCAGTGGACGATGTCATCGGGGAAGAGTCTCCGCCTGGGCGGCGATTGGGAGGCCGACGGATGAGCATGGGGTTTCGTGTGTTTTGGTGGCCTCGATGTACGAATGGGGGGACAAAGGGGAAGGTAGGGGGAGCCATGGCTTACGGACATGCTTGTCCGAAATGTAGGGTAAGTTACCAACGTACCCCCACCTGTTTTGAAACCGCGATGTCGAGCCGGCATTTTCGGCTGAGGGGTAGATGGGGGATTTTGCGTGTCTGGGCTGCAGGACCGATTTCGGATGAGGAGGGAGTTTTCGCGCGCGTTGAAATTTCGGGATAACAAGGCGCGGCGCGGGTTGAAGAGGCGGGAGTCTGAAAGTAGATGAGACAAAAGATACTCAAGGTTGAAAATTTTGGAATAACAAGGTGTGTATTCCTTGCTCGGCAGAACAAACTTAACATGTACAAAGAAAACAATTCATACAAAACACAAGAGAGTCAAGTCCCCTTTTACTATATTGCTATAAATGTCATTGAAAAAACTACAAGAAAAATGTAAAAAAATGGGGATAACAAGATTACCATGTACAATACCAAATCGATTCGCACTTCCCTCAACAACAACAAAAAACAAATCAATTCCCACCAAAAGGAAGTGTCATGTCCCTTTTTATATGATTACAAATGCCAGGATCTCAAATTTCAATTTTTGAATCCACGTTATGTTGAATTCGAATATATGGTTAGGTGACCTCGCGGTTTATAATGGATGTAGTCCTACATTTTGATCTTCCACCATATATGAACATTTTACTCCACCCTATGAACATATATATTGTTGTCTACCATATGGTCTAAATTTGAATCAAATTTCCTTATTTGAATACTATTATTGTCAATTTATACAATCATTTAAATATTATCTTGATAACAAAAAACATGCATGTAGCAGTAATCATATTTCACTATGAACTACATGTAACATACGATCTCCAATTCAAATATTTGTATCCGTTTTATGTTTAATTCAAACCAAAGTACATTGGTCTAGGGAACATGTCACCTTTGTGTGCGAAACGATATACGCTGCCTCCCCCCTGATTTTCTTTACAGAGGCAACATAGAACTATATGAGTGCCCTATTAAATTTTGGAATTATTCCGGGTTCCTTTCGCCTTTTTATACATTAATCGAGTTTCTGGACATTTAATGTGCATAATCCAAATTTGAACTGCAAGCACATGCTCCGGTGCACCAAAGTTGGTGGAAAAATCACATGTGTGTCCTTGGGTGAATTTCTAGGTCCCATGCAAGAAATGGGAATGAAATTCAAACATCTGGGCATCGTGACTTGGCCGAGAACATCGAGAAAATTGGTTTTTAAATTCATGTAAATGCAGAAATCGCATGGAAATCATGAAACTTGGCATGGTGTCATGTCATGGCACTAACATGCCGTGGTAAAAAATTGGGCCGATTTGGAACAAGTTTTGGTATAAGCTTCTTGCAAACCGGACCTTCTCTCAAGAAGGCTCGTGGTTCTAAGAGCGAACGTGTTACCTTTGAGTGTGAAACGATATACGCTGCCCCCCTTGAGTTTCTTTACAAAGGCAACATAGACATACATGGGTGCCCTATTAAATTTTGGAATTATTCCGGGTTTGTTTGGCCTTTTAATACATTAATTGAGTTTCTGATCATTTAATGTGCATAATTAAATTTGAACTACAAGCACATGCTCCAGTGCACCAAAGTTAGTTGAGAAATCACATGTGTGTCCTCGGGTGAATTTCTAGGTCCCATGCAAGAAATAGGAATGAAATTCAAACATCTCGGCATCGTGGCTTGGCCGAGAACATTCAGAAACTTGGTTTTAAAATTCTTGTAAATCCAAAACACGCATGAAAATAATGAAACTTGGCCTGGTGTCATGTCATGGTACTACCATGCTGTGGTAAAAAAATTGGCCGAATAGGAACAAATTTTGGTATAAGCTTCTTGCAACCGGAGCTTCTCTCAAGAAGGCTCGTGGTTCTGAGAGGGAACGTGTCACCTTTGAGTGCGAAACAATATACGCTACCCCCCTGTCAGTGTCAAAACCGGTGGATCTCGGGTAGAGGGTCCCGAACTGTGCGTCTAAGGTCGATGGTAACAGGAGACGGGGAACACGATGTTTACCCAGGTTCAGGCCCTCTTGGTGGAGGTAATACCCTACTTCCTGCTTGATTGATCTTGATGAATATGAGGATTACAAGAGTTGATCTACCACAAGATCGTAATGGCTCAGCCCTAAATGTCTAGCCTATATGATTGTGATTGCCTCTATGGACTAAACCCTCCGGTTTATATAGACACCAGAGGGGCCTAGGGTTGTACAGAGTCGGTTTACAGAGGAAGGAATCTTCATATCCAAACGCCAAGCTTGCCTTCCACGCAAAGGAGAGTCCCATCCAGACATAGGAGGAAGTCTTCTATCTTGTATCTTCATGGCCCATCTGTCTGTCCCACATCACATAGCCCGGACTCCCTCAGGAGCCCCTGAACCAGGCTTCAATGACGATGTGTCCGGCACGCAGATTGTCTTCGGCATTGCAAGGCGGGTTCCTCCTCCGAATATTTCAAAGTAGTCCTCGAACATAGAGAACGTGACCAGCTCTACAAAACAAGCTCCGCAAATAGTATAATATTTGACAAGTCCCATCTACTGACATCTTTTGTAGTGATACGCCACGTCTCCTCCCGGTCATTATTTCGAACCGTTTTTTAGCCTCCCGCTCCGTGTTTCGATATGCGGTTTCCATTGGCATGTCTTGTCGAAGCAGAGATCGTGTCCCCTTATCACGGCATCCTCATAAATATAGGCGTGGATAATCCAGGCATTCGATATTCTTCGCCTTTGTAAGGGGTACAAACCCGTCCTTCTCCCGCCACACCTACCTCTTCCTCAACCTTCCCAACCTCAGGCTCCAGCGCCCTGGATTCGATTTCTTCCATTGTTACTAGGCCCTCTAGTTATGTCTGGATCCATCGCCCACGGTAGGTGGGCAGCCTCCTTGCTCACTGAGGAGGATATCGCAAAGCTTCAGAAGGAGAGGTACCGGACTGCGGAAATCCCCCACAGGCTCCCTACTAAAGGGTAGGTCATCCCCACACCAAAATCCGGGGTGACGGTTGTATTCATCTCCCACTTCCTCCGCGGGCTAGGGTTCGCTATTCACCCCTTCGTTCATGGCCTCATGTTCTATTATGTGCTAGATTTCCACGATCTAGCTCCGGACTCTTTTCTCCACATTTCGGCGTTCGTCGTCGTGTGCGAAGCCTTTCTCCGCATCCCCCCACACTTCGGCCTATGGCTCAAGACTTTCAATGTGGAGCCGAAGCTAGTTAACGGGGAGCAAGCGGAGTGCGGCGGTGCTATGGTGAGCAAGCTTGCCAACACTATCTTGCCAAAAGGCACCTTCACGGAGACCTCCAACTCATGGCAACAGGAGTGGTTCTATATCACCGAACCCCGCGACACCAAATGGGCAGCTGCACTGTGTTCCGATCTGGCCCTCCATTGCGGCTCGCATCATGGATAAATAAGGGGCTAGACTTGGGATCAGCTGGTGAAGTACAGACGCTGCAAAGTCGTATCTAAAGTATCCTCGAAAGGAACATTGGCCTTATTAACGTGATCCAAGTGATGCTAGTCCGCCGGATCCTCCCGTGCCAGCGACGGCCTATCCGTATGTGGAAGTTCAATCCGGAAGGACCGTGTACCCTTCAACAATTCTTTGGCACAACGCACGAAGGGATGTGGAACCTATTCTTCAAGACTCGAAAGCAGTGGCCGGACACATCAGAGGACATCGGTCTCGACTGCAACCATGCGGATACCTCGGTAAGCACCCAATTTCTGACCGCAACTCGGTTGATTATCCCCTAGCGATGTACCAAGATCTCTATCTTTGACCAGGGCTGGATAAAGAAGGTGGAACGAATTAGGTGTTCAGCTCCACTTCCCGAAGACTCGGCCAATCCTGTGTTGACGAGGATGCTGGTCCTGACGCCGTATCAAGTGCCAGCACAAGAGGACAAGAAGAAGAGCGAAGAGTCAAAATGCGGCCTCCACTCTATAGGTATGCTGGACACTATGTCCGAGGAGACTGAAGCTCCCTCTTCGACAGACAAAGGGGAAGAAGAAGGTGATATCCCTTCCCCTCATGGGAGGAAAAGGACTGCATCCAAAGACTTGGAGGTGGAAGCACTCAAGAGAGGGAAGGTATCCCTACAATATGGTTTGGGTTCCGAAGCCGATGTCGTCGCAAGGCACCTCTCTAGGGACAAGCCCCTTGCCGAATCGTAAGTGAACAAGGATGCTCTAGACATATCCCGTTCTTTTCGGGTTGCAGGGGTAACATTTAAACTATATGCTTGTAGTTCGGCCCACAGTCCACCCCGACAGTCCTCCTCATTAGGGAACTTATCTCTGGGGATGATGGAAAGGGAGACGCCTTCTCATGCTTCCTCGCCTCTTAGGGCGGATGACTTCGAGGTGTCATCTTGGAGAATCTCCCCTGACCATCAAGAGGAGTGGGGGACAATGAAAACAACGCCCGAGGGTGGTACTTCGAACATCAAGGGTCCAGGAGGTGCAGCCCCTACGGGGGCCAGCAATGAAGGACCCGAACTATCCGGCTTATAGCCGAAGACGACTCTAGGGTTGAGCCGATGTACCCCTTTGAAGGGAATGCATACTCACGCAGCAGCCTCCAGGAATCAGGAGGTGCCGGATCCTCTAATGGGCACATTACAAAGTGTGTCCATCTTAGAGGAACATCGTACCTTAATGGGTACGGTAGTTGAAAGGGCTCTGTCCGCGCGATGCGGATTGAATGAAGCTTTCATGGGCCTATTGAGAGGCTTCAAGGTATGCATTGTAATAGATTAACTATTTTTACATGCACAATGCACCCGTGTACAGATAGTATCCCCTGAGGCTCTGGTCGGCTCCCACAGGGAGGCGATCGGAGGATCAAAAATATATGCTCGGGAAGTAACCTAATTAATTCGAACACAGGCTGTTACATCCATGCCGACCGCCCAAGCTACGAAAGTTGTAGATCTAAAGCAGAAACTTGAGTTAGCGGATGAGGTCCTCACTCTTATTAACAGGCGGCTCGACGAGGCACAAGGTATGTGTTGGGGCAGCTTGTTTATGCATGTATACTAGTATGAGCACGAGGCTGAAAATCATATACTGTGACATGCATAACTGTAGATGGTGCTGCCGCGGTTGAGACCCTTCGGGCTGAACTTGCCCGGGCCAAGGAGAAGCCTAGAGTGAGCGACGCGGCTGCCAAGAAGGCAACTGCAAATTTAAAGGCCGAACAGGCCGCTCAGCACCAGTGCAAGGAGAGAATATCTACCATGGAGCGGGAGCTTAAGGATGCCACTAGCAAGTGCAAATCTCTCGAGGAGGATAACAAAGCCAAGGCAGCCAAACTCGACAAGGCCTTACTAGAGGCGAAAGAAGCATGATCCGAATCTAGAGCGGCTCGGGAGGAGATCCGACAGGCTGGGGAGATAGCGGCTGGTAAGCCCTTTCTTTTACAGACTAAGTTCGGCGACCCAAAGTATGCTCTGCTTAACCAAATGTGGAGTTCTCCACACGCGTTCTTGGATCTGCCGAAGAGTGTTTCCTATGCGGCGCAGTTCTTCCAAGCACAAGAAGGACATGCTGCGGAGAGGCTTTCCTGGTCGCAATTCAACGTGGCAAGGCGTCCAGCACTGCTGAACGAATAGATGGCCTAGTGGGCCGAGCTACATAAGATGTCCGGAGCTTCCATGAAGAACGTCGTGGTTTGGCTATGGCCAACCGAACCCGTTCCGAGTAGCTATTTCGGTTTGGTGCAGTGGCATGTCGATGCAGTGCCGCGTATTGACGCCGTCAAGCAGTCGGTATGCATAGAAGGTGCCTGGATGGCCCTCGCTCGCGTCAAGATGTACTGGCAAAGATGAAGGCCACCGATGTTGCAACCAAGGGTCCGCCCGGAGGCAAGGACCATCGCACGCCTGAGCATTTTTTGGAGGACGTCCTAGAGGGCGCCCGCTCGATAGAGGGTCAGTTCTTGAAGGATATTATATTTGAATAAATGTACCAGAATTGTGAAAACAATATTATGATACGCTAAAGTTGTGTTATATACCTTTACCATTATTTCCTCCTATGCGGTCGTTTCTTATAACCTGAAAGTTTGCCAGTCGTTGGCTTCGGCCCTTGCATATCATACGGGGGTGTTCGGAATAGCACCTGATCACTCTTGACCCAAGGTCTTGGTCCGGAACGGAGGTGTCAGTGCGGCGAGCTAGGCAATCAGACTATAGGGCTTTAAGACCTTCACTTAGCCATATGAATTTTACGGTGGGTCTACGATCTAGCCCTGGTATGTACGCAGTTATCCGAATACGGTTGCGTTACATAGGTGACCAGAAAAACTGTCCTTCATGTAATACGGAAGAAATTGCAAAAGATTCTGATAAGTCACCGAGTGGTTGACCAGCTCTCACCGCATCATGACAGTCAGTTTTCGGCTTTCTCTACTAAGGTGTTTAACCAGGTGAACCGGAAACACAATCGCAGTAGTTCTCCCTTTACTACCCTAGTCGATAAGACGAAACGTGGGGTACCAAGCACAGGAGTCGGGCAACCCAACTATTGACCAAAGACATGATTCAGAGATGATGCATATAATGCCAAACTCGTGACGCCGAAGTATGCTATAGAGCTGTTCGGACTTTTTCGGCAACCCATATGTTGCCGTATCAAGCCCCTGGTGATTTGTGCCGAGGTGTCTGTGTGAAACAACCGAAGAAGCAAGGTATGTTTGTATGCGGAAAAGCAAATATTGAAGACGGATTATGTTCACTAAAATCTGATTGATACGTCGAACGTAATCTTACAGATTATGGCACCACCACCCAGGCCATTTTACGTGCCAGGGGTCGAGGGCTGAGGAAAAAGGCTATGTATAGGTTTCAAATAGAGTTTTTGGTCTACAAAAAATCTTTGGACCTCCTGTCGCACGTCTGCGCTGCCTGTGCTTCCGCGAAAAGGCTTCCTTAAAGGGAGCAATCCCCGATTATTTGTAGGAAAGCCGGGCTCATAAAGAGTCCTTTTAGGTCCATAGGACGGACAGGTATTGATTCACGTGTGGAGAAGAGATAAGAAAATAGTTAGAAAAAAGAGAAAAGGCTAAAGTCCGGACGTACCGCTTTGTAGGCCTGTTCGTATTGTGCCTCCGTCGATAACCAAGGTATTTTGAGTGCATAATTCTGTATGTGCAGTGCAAACTCCGCGGGTATAAGAGGCGAACGACGGAGGCGGAGCTGCTAATCCAGCTCTAAAATTGACCGGTCCTGTGTAGTAGAGGCCGGCGGTTTAATGACCGATGAGATATGCGGCTTGAGGAGGCCGCTTTGTACTTCGGCTGTGATTGCCGTAGTGTGCCCTGCAGTGCGGAGGGAGCGTTCCGTGTTTCCGCTGACCATTATGGTGCCGCGTGGACCGGGCATCTTAAGAATTAGATATGCGTAGTTCGGGACGACATTTAAACGAGCAAAAGCGGTCCGCCCGAGTAGTGTGTGATAGCCAATTCGGAATGGGACAATATCGAAAATCAAGTCATCGCGTCGGTTGTATTCCGGTGAACCGAAGACGACTTCCAGTGAGATTGAGCATGTGCTCTGAGCTTGTACTCCAGGTATTACTCCCTTGAAGGTAGTTGTGGTGGGCTTGATCCTTGAAGGGTTAATGCCCATTTTGCGGACAGTGTCTTGATAGAGTAAATTGAGGCTACTGTCACCGTCCATGAGGACTCGCGTGAGATGGAATCCGCCGATAATTGGATTGAGGACCAGAGTTGCCGAACCTCCATTACGGATACTGGTTGGGTGGTCCTTGTGATAAAAAGTAATCAAGCAGGCGCCCATGGGTTAAATTTTTTTGGGGGCGTCCGGCTTTATGGCGTGGTCGTCTCGTAGTTCGTGCTTGCGGTCCCTTTCAAATGTATGCGTCATGTATATCATGTTTACTGTTTTTACTTTGGGGGGAAATTGCTTCTGTCCCCCGGTGCTCGGTAGGCGAGCCTCCTCTTCTTCACTGTCACTAGGCGGCCCCTTCCCTTTGTGTTTGGCATTGAGCTTGCCGGCTCGTTTGGAAACCCAACAGTTTCTGTTGGTATGGTTGGCGGGTTTGTCAGGGCTGCCACGGATCTGATAGGGCCGATCCAGTATCTTGTCTAGACTGGATGGATCATCTCTGTTTGCCTTAAATGGCTTCTTCCGTTGACCGGTTTTCGAGCCACTAAATCCAGCATTGACCATTGTGTCCTGGGTTCATACATTATTGTTGTGACGCTTGTGTTCACTGCGTCGTGGCTTGCCATTGCCGTCCCTGGCTTCGGAGGTGCCCGGATTGCTCGTGCTATTGCTTCTACAAGCGAGCTATCTATCTTCTCCCGCACAAAAGCGGGTCATTAGTGCGGTGAGAGCTACCATGGACTTTGGCTTTTCTTGGACGAGGTGACGGGCGAGCCACTCATCGCGGGCGCTATGTTTAAAGGCCGCGAGTGCTTTGGCATCTGGACAGTCGACAATTTTGTTCTTTCTAATTAGGAACCTAGTCCAGAGTTTCCTGGCTGATTCTCCGGGCTGCTGGATGATATGACTGAGGACATCGGCGTCCGGAGGCCAGACATATGTACCTTGGAAAATGCCGCGAAAGGCGTCTTCCAAGTCTTCCCAGCTGCCAATGGAGTTCTCTGGGAGGCTGTTTAGCCACTGTCGGGCTGGTCCCTTTAATTTTAGTGGGAGCTATTTAATGGCGTGGAGATCATCACCGCGGGCCATGTGGATACGGAGAATAAAATCCTCAATCCATACCGCGGGGTTAGTTGTTCCATCATATGATTCAATATTCATGGGTTTAAACCCTCCTGGGAATTCGTGCTCCATTACTTCATCATTGAAGTAGAGGGGGTGTGCGGCGCCTCTATATCGGGCCAAGTCGCGACGTAGCTCGGATGGAGTCCGTCTGCGGTTTTTGGCCCGGACGTGGTTATGCTTGTCACGTCCGGCTAGATAGCCGTCATCACGCGCCGGGGCATGCCCCCGTGATCCGTAGATCGATCTGGTCTGGGCTGCTCTATTTTCCAGGTCCTGCCGCATGTCATATGTATATCCCCGAGCTGTTGTGTCTCTATCTTTACGGTGAGGTAGTATGGGCTGGTGTTCGGCTTGAGTTGCCGTTTTGTCCCGGCCACGTGGTGGTCGGTCAGCCGCGTTACACGCTGATGGTACGGGCTCCAGTGCCTCGTCGTCGAATTGAGGTAGCGGCTTACACCTCGGGTAGCTTTTGGTTGGTCGTGCGAGGCTATATTTGAGCGTATCCCGTTTGGCTTGAATTAGTCCATCCATCGTTGAGCGTATCTCGTTTGGCTTGAAGCCGTTGCTGCTTCCTTTTCAGGCTCCTTGCGGTTGCGATGAGCTGTTGCCTAAAGCGCTCTTGCTCGAGGGGCTCCTCTGGCATGATGAAATCTTCGTCACCGGGGCTTATGTCGTCTTCGGAGGGTGGCTTGTAATTGTTGTCCTCCGAGTCCTCGCTTCCAACTGGCTCATCAGGGTTACCCTGCCCCTCCTCCCTATCATCATGTTCGGGTGTTGGTTCGACGGGGGCATCTGGGTCTTCGGCGTTCTCCGGAGTGTTATTGTCTCCATTGCCGGCATTGCTTTCCTTGCCGCGGCATGATTTTGAACGACGTCGCTGATTCCGCTTCTTTGGTGGTTTATCAGTGTTGTTGTCCTTGATTGGATCCTTACTGCCCTCACCCCCATCCTCTCTTGGCGTATCTACCATGCATACGTCGAATGTGGAGGTGGCCGCCCAGCGTGTGGTATGCGGCGGGTTTTGGCTTTGTTCGTCTCCGGCATCAATGTCCATACCGTAGATGTCTTCGGAGTTACGGTCAAGCATGTTGGTAAGGTCCTCGACAATTGCTATGAAGTGGGTGGTGGGTGGGATGTAAAATTCCCCGTCCTCAGCCCCTAGTCTGGGCTGGGTGTAAATCGGACGTTGCTCCTTTGTAATGACGACCGATCGCATTAGGTCCAGAGCCACGCTTAAAGGCGAGGTTCGGTCAGGGAAAAGAGAGTCCTGGAGTATGGTGGGAAGAAAATCCCTTGGCCGGGCTCGCGTAATGCGGACTCCGAGGGTTTGGGGCCAGTGTTCGGAGAAGGGTCCGGCTTCATGATGATTTTCGTTGATACTACTTCCTCTGGCTCTCCCATGCTAGGCTCAATGGCCGCAGGGAGTCCGGCAGGCTCGAGAATCCCGTCTTCGGACCCGGTGATGTGCTCCGGATCTAAGGCTAGAGCGGGGGTTGGGGTCACGAATTCTTGGAAGATCAAGTCTCCTCGGATATCAGCGACATAATCCAGGCTTCCAAAACTAATCTGGTGATCTGGGGCTTAGCTGTCGATCTGCTCTAGATGGCCAAGTGAGTTGGCCCGCAGTGCGAAGCCGCCGAACACAAAGATCTGGCCGGGGAGAAAGACCTCCCTCTGGGCAGTATTGTTGTAGATGATGGATGGAGCCATCGAACCTTCTAGCGATGACACAACGGATCTATCTCAATGAAAGCACCAATGTCGGTGTCAAAACCGGCGGATCTCGGGTAGGGGGTCCCGAACTGTGCGTCTAAGGTCGATGGTAACAGGAGACGGAGAACACGGTGTTTCCCCAGGTTCGAGCCCTCTTGATGGAGGTAATACCCTACTTCATGCTTGATTGATTTTGATGAATATGAGGATTACAAGAGTTGATCTACCACGAGATCGTAATGGCTAAACCCTAAATGTCTAGCTTGTATGCTTGTGATTGCATCTAAGGACTAAACCCTTCGGTTTATATAGAAACCGGAGGGGCCTAGGGTTGTACAGAGTCGGTTTACAGAGGAAGGAATCTTCATATCTGAATGCCAAGCTTGCCTTTCACGCAAAGGAGAGTCCCATCCAGACACAGGAGGAAGTCTTCTATCTTGTATCTTCATGGCCCATCTGTCCGGCCCACATCACATAGCCCGGACGCCCGAGGACCCCTTAATACGGACACGGGAGGAAGTCTTCTGTCTTTTATCTTCATGGCCCATCAGTCCGGCCCACATCACAAAGCTTGGATGCCCAAGGACCCCTTAATCCAGGACTCCCTCACCTCCCTTGAGTTTCTTTACAGAGGCAACATAGAACTACATGAGTGCCCTGTTAAATTTTGGAATTATTCTGGGTTCGTTTGGCCTTTTTTATACATTAATTGAGTTTTTGGTCATTTAATGTGCATAATTAAAATTTGGACTACAATCACATGCTCCCATGCACCAAAGTTGGTTGAAAAATAACATGTCTGTCCTCGGGTGAATTTCTAGGTCCCATGCAAGAAATGGGAATGAAATTCAAACATCTGGGCACCATGGCTCGGCCGACAACATTGAGAAACTTGGTTTTAAAATTCTTGTAAATCCAAAACACGCCTGAAAATCATGAAACTTGGCATGGTGTCATGTCATGGTACTACCATGCTGTGGTAAAAAATTTGGCAGAATAGGAACAAGTTTTGGTATAAGTTTCTTGCAAACCAGAGCTTCTCTCAAGAAGGCTCGTGGTTCTGACAGGGAACGTGTCAACTTTGTGTGCATAATTCAAATTTGAAATACAAGAACATGCTCCAGTGCACGAGAGTTGGTTGAAAAATCACATGTGTGTCCTCGGGTAAATATCTAGGTCCCATGCAAGAAATGGGAATGAAATTCAAACATCTGGGCATTGTGGCTCGGCTGGAAACATTAAGAAACTTGGTTTTTTAATTCCTGTAGATCCAAAACATGCATGAAAATCATGAAACTTGGCTTGGTGTCATGACATGGCACCAACATGCTGTGGTAATTTTGCTGTCCGATTTGCGAAGGCGCACACATTAACAATCAACAAAGTCATTTTGGAACAAGTGTTGGCACGTTACAATCGGAAACACTAGTATTATCGAAACCATGGCCGTTCTATTTACCATTTACGTGCCGCCACATGTCCCTTTTTTATTAGCTAGGAGGCGCCATGCAGGGTAGCTATTTGAATACGGGAGGCGTGCGATCAGAGCCCTGCATGTGCTTATCGGGAGGAGAGCCCTTTGACCTCCATCTGCCGTGCACCTCTCTCCCAAGGTCTCCATTAATGGCGCTCGAGCCTCTATTTAATGGCATGGCTATGTCTCACTATACTGAGATTTAAGAGAGAAAAAAAGAAAATCTGAAAATAAAATTTTGCACGGATCTTGATGTAAGATCCGATGGACCTATATAGCATCTACTGCAACTTATAGCAAGAATGATGAATATATAAGTACGGCGACAGTGGATAATAATTGTCTTACATAATTAGGAAGATAATTAAAAAAGCCACATGCGGCTACGCCCGAAATACACAAGGGAAAAAGAGGAAGGAAGACAATGATCTGGCTCGCTGATCTCAACTTTCTTGATGTGTTGCAGGAGGCCACGGGAACTACTCTCCGCGGTGAGCGGCAATGAGCTCCGTCATGTCCTCAAGACGCTGCTTGAGAGCACCCACGGATTCCTCCACCAGCCTTTGGCGCTCGATGCAGAGCATGTCATTCTCGTCCATAAGTTTCTTGATGATGACGCCGGTCCTCTTCAACAAGGCACTGGTCTCCTCCTGCTGCTCTGCACTTTGGACGATCTTCGCCCTCAGCAGGTCATGCTCAGCCCGTAGCCTCTCATTGCCCTCCCTTAGTTGCTGGATGACGCCAGTCGCCTCTTCAAACGAGGCTTTCATGTCGTCCTGCAACCTCGCCCAGCCGGAGATCTGATCCATCTGGCTATGGACGATCTCATGCATGCGCCTATTAGAGTCGTCAACTGCCCGCGAGACATTTTCCCAGGCCGCCATGGCACGGCGGGACATCCCTGCTGCATTCGCGGCACGGTGGGACATCTCTGTTGCTTCTGCGGTGTGGACGGACCAGTCTGCTGCATCGACGGCGCGGCGGGACCTCCGTGCTTCTTCGGCGGCACGGCAGGACCTCTGTGCTGCTACTTCTGCGCAGCGGGACATGTCAGCTGCTTTCGCGGCGAGGCGAGACATCTCTCGTGCTTTCGCTTCCATGCTCGCCTCTCCCTGGTGGTAATCTCTCGGCCCAGAACTCACGCTGGCCATGGCAGACGCAAGGGAAGGATGCTGAATGACTTGTTTGTTTTTGTGGCTGAGGAGTTGAGGAGGAATGTTCAGTCATGTTGGCATATTAGTATTTATAACCGAGTACTAATACGCTCCTAAGTGGGAAACTGTTTATGTTGTGATCGGTGTGAACAGGTTTGCAATTAAATATAGCATGGTAGTAGTAATTTGGAATGTGACGAGATGCAAGCTCAAAATTTATTGACGGTTCCAGTTTCGAACTATTCCGGATGGCGTAACATGCGCAGTGTTAAGACTAGCCACAATAGAGAGTAACATACACTAGTAACATACACATATCCCTAGACTATGTTACTACCTTCATAGTGGGTAGTAACATAAGTGTGGTAACATGCAAAACTTTATTTATTAGGTTATAGACTCATATTGCATTGGGACATGTGATGTTACAGTAACTCGGTAAGTTGCTCAAACTACCTCTCTCCTCATTAACTCATTGCCACATAAGCAAATTTGCTGAGTTGGACTCGATGTTACTACTGAAGTTACTCCCACTTTGGCTAGTCTAAGCCTTAGTGATGGCGAGGCGCAGAGAAATTAGGATCGGAGGGACTACTACTAGTAGTAGTAATGCTTTGATGTGTCGCGTCAACTCGCACAAGTATGCAACACTTCCTGAACAAACAAGCATATAAGCTGTTATACTTCTTATAAGCTATTATAATTCCTACCCAAAGGATCTTTATATCCAACAGACACAAAATATCCGTTCAACTATTGGAAATTACTATAACTGCTGATCTGATGTCGAAGTAATTGCTGCATCGCCACCAAAACCCACCATCTGTTAAGCTAAAGTAGACCAAGCTAACCCCTATATTAGCATATTACTAAGATGAACAGAAGGCACTTTAGAATCATTTAGGACGTGAGCTTGTCAATCTGAATGTGGAGGGACACCAGCTTAACCCCGGCCAGCAGCTTGGGAGGAACTGTGAAGAAGGTCAGCCCCTGCACGGCGACGTCGTCGGGCTTGCTGCTTGTCACCTCCATTTGCACCTTGACGGCGTCGATCCTGCCTTTGGGCTCCCCCGATGGGCCATTCGCCCACAGCTTGGCCACGTAGTGTGACAGTGGGGATGACCCCGCTCTGATGGAGACGACCAACACGGTGATAGGCGCGCCGATGTCGAGCATGCCACCGACCAAGAAAAACGTGCGGCCGTCCTCCTCCGCGAACAGCAAGAGCCGTGGCTCCGACAGTAGCACTTGCAGCTGGAGCACCATGCCGTACCGGATCCTGTGCACGGGCATGGGATGCACGGTGCAGATGTGGTGGGAGAGTGCCGACGGCGGGCCTTCGTAGCCGCAGACCGGCACCGGGCATTTGCAGCACGCGAGCGGACACACGCTCTGGTGATTAGCGAGCTTGTGGTAAGTGACGTAGAGCCCACAGCCGTCGTGCGGGTACTCCACCCTCACCGAGGACAGGATGGCGTCCAACATCGTGTTCCGCACGTCGAAGCCGCTACCACACTCGCACTTCTGGCACTGCCGCTGGTTCCCGGGGCGCTCGACGCGGCAGTCCGCGCAGGCTAGGTGCCCTCCCTTGCACTGCACAAATCAATCGAACAACACATCAATCAAGAAACTTGCACCTTGCTCGATCAGCCGAACGGACAAGGTGTATTCCAACGTCATACACTGGAGGCTTCAAGGGGTGGAGGCACAAGGGGAACTGGAGCAAGGTGAGGTCCATCGAGACCATAGCGAGCTCCATCGTCGGGTCCTGTTTCGTCTGCATGATCTCGCCCTCCTCGTGCACAACCATCTCTCGCTTTAGGGCCGGGGTATTATAGAGCTTTACCGTCACATATTCATACTACTTCAAGGTGCATTAAATCAACACATGGAAGTATCAAAAGGAGAGTCACGACATGCATGCATGTGTTGTAATTAATGCACCGGTAAACGCAAATTATTGAAATATATCGAGTGCAGTGCTTTGATGTATCGCGTCCACTCGTACAAGACCGAGAAGTTTGATTACTACAACGCCCTCTCCCTCGCGGACTGAGCTCCGGTGCCTTAACTGCACCTGCCTTTGGCTGCATGACAGGTGGGCCACCCACCTGTTGGGACCACCTGTCATACACGCAAAGGCAGGAGTAGTAAGTCAATGAAGCCGTGTCCCTCCCTCGCCCATGAGCATGGTGGCTCGCAGGACTAGGAGAAGTTTTCGCTGCACGCTCTCCCTCCCGCACGCGGTGGACATGCAGCAGGTCAATCGGTGTCAGATGGCCAGAAGCATACTGTAGTACTCCTCCACTGTAGTAGTACTCCATCATTGTTCGAGTGCCCGAAGAGGCAAAGAGCCAAGCGCAGCCCGAACGCTCGTGTGGTAGTATCATGTTTAGAGTAGTCTAAGATAGTGTGTACCATGCCTGTAAGCTTAAAATCATTGGGGTCGGCTCCATGCTTTTTTTTATTAGAATAATCTTCTGGCCCTACTTGTCATCCTGGTAATTATAGTTTGCATGCTCATCTGGTCAAGACAGGACTATATATTTAATTTGTGGTGGGGTAAATGTTAGAGGTTGCAGCAAATATATTGTACACTGCGGGTCTTTAAGCCAAGTTTAGAGGCAACCATGTGGGGCCAGTGCTATGATGTGTCACGTCAACTCGTACAACGAGGAGAAGCTTGATTTTACTACTACACACAATCTCCCTCGCCCATGCGCGCAGTGGCTCGCAGATGAGGACAGGCTTTTGCTTATAGTACTACAACAAGCTATCCCTCCCGCTCGAGGTGGACGGACATGCAGCAGTGGATTCGATACTGTAGAAGAAGTTGTAGTAACATCATTGTTCGTCTTCTCGAAGAGGCGAAGATCCAAGTGCGACCCGAACGTGGCACTTGCGAACCTTGGAGCATGCATATAGCCAGGCTCTTGCATGAGACAAAATTGCTATGTGAGCCCACTATTGTAGTACTTGCTAGTATAGCCCTGTAAACTAGAAAGGTGTATTTGCCTTTCTAGAGATTTCAACAAGTGACTAGACTACACCGAGACGGAGTACATATGGAGCAAAATGTGTGAATCTACACAGAAAATAAATACTTAGTTCTCTTGTTTTCCTCTCCGCCTTGGTCGCGGTGCACAATATTGAGTATACTACTCCCTCCATTCACTTTTATAAGTCATTTCAGACAACTTAAAATAGAGTGTTTGCACATTGTCTAAAATGTCTTCAAGGTCTTACAAAAATGAACAGAGGGAGTAGTACCGACTAGTCTCTTTTTGACACGCATTTACGTTTTTTTAACACAGTACAGACGGAAGCGCTCATATACACGCGCATACACTCACCCCTATGAATGCACACACGCACACCCTGCCCCTATGAGCACCTCCGAAAGGCCGAGCCGGCATACTCCCTCCTTTTCGATTTATAGGGCTTATCTCAAAATTTTAATTTTCCCATTTTATAAGTCTCAATTTGGTTGTTCCCCACCACATGTTCAGATTCAAGGCGCAACAAATCATTGCATGCAAGTATTGAGAGAAAATTGACCAAATGTACTTTATGCATGCATGCATTGCAATTAATGCATTGGTAAACACAATTTTTGAGGAAAACAAGCGCAGTAATTGAGTGGTATTGCAAACTAACAAAATTGTTCCACCACTCACCATCTACCCTGGTTGGAGATTTTTGAATTGAGCCCTATAAACCGGAAAGGAGGTGGTACTATCATCTTGAAATTTATGAAGTCACCATAGGCACCTCGTCGTCGACGGGAACATCTCCTGACACACGATAGACACGAGCGGCAGTCGCCTCCATAGGTGCTTGAATGCCAAGGAGGCAGAGGGTAGCGGTTCCCGA
This sequence comes from Aegilops umbellulata, assembly GCA_032464435.1. NCBI lineage: Eukaryota > Viridiplantae > Streptophyta > Magnoliopsida > Poales > Poaceae > Aegilops > Aegilops umbellulata. The sequence continues at coordinate 228,332,008 of CP136055.1, read as the reverse complement.
GACATTGAACGGTCAATGATGCATCCTCAATTACATGCAGAGGGAATTAATTGGAGAAGCAGTATAGAGCCAGCACGATGTGAATCCAAAAGAGTTTGGACTCTCATATAAAGGCGCCCCACAACTCCAATCCACCAACTCCTAGTCTCTGCGCAACACTGCTCACTCCAATCCAAGACCAAGTGACCAGAAGCCACAAGCACCTATGGAGGTGATGGACCTGAGCGGCAGTCGGCTGTGCCAAATCATCCAAGGCGCCGGCCTGCGGCCCCGCACTGCACAGGATTTCCAGGCGGTGCTGGCGACCACCGGTGTCGTAGCCCTCGCCAACGCCAGCTTCGCCTCTCGCATGGACGACATGATGGTCAACTCCATCCGCAAGTTCACCGCCATCAAGAAGCGTGCGGACGACTTTGCCGTACTGCTCCAGCCCACGCGCCCAGCCTCCTCATTGCATGCCGCCCTCATCTGCCTCCATGGTGATGAACTCTTTCTAGCCCTGGTGGCCTTGTAGGTGCCGAAGGTCGCGACGAAGAATGTGCAACTCGAGGCCGTGCTCGCCGCACAGCGCCTCGCCATGCAAGAAACCGTCGACCTGCACATCCACGTCTACAAGGAAATCATCTACATAGGCCACTACAAGGACAACAAGGACAGAAAGACGTTGGCCTTCTTCCAGCAGCTGGAATCTTTGGACGCCATTGTTCAGAAGCATGTCGACCTGGCCACGAAAGCCGCTGCTGCTTAGTTGTCGTTCGGTGGGCCGGCACCTGAGTCGAGGAGGTGGACGTCGTCGATGGATGTATCTCTTCTTCTTGCCTCCTGTAACCAGCACTTCATTGCCTCGTGGCCTTAATGTTTTATTAGTATAGTACTCCCTCCGTTCCCAAATATAAGTCTTTCTAGAGATTCCAGCAAGTGACTACATACGGAGCAAAATGAGTGAATCTACACTCTAAAATATGTCTACATACATTCGTATGTTGTATTCCATTTGAAATATCTAAAAAGGCGTATATTTAGGAACAGAGGGAGTATATGGCATTTTTATTCCAGTCGTAACGTTTTCACTGTGAGGTGGGGCCGCAGTTGGGCAAACCGACCATCGACAAATCCCCTCCCCGCCCACGGGCGTCGGCTAAGTTTAGATTTAGAAGAGAGAAACGAGGGAGAAGAGCTAGTTGTAGCACGGATGCTGTTGTCAGATGGGACTCGTGTTGATAGAATAGGAGTACTGAGCACTCATACCTCTTTTTTGGGAAAAAGTAGTCGTATGTCTAGTACCACTAGTTGGGTGCGTGCGACCTATACATGTCAGCACTTTAGGTCTCCTTTTCGAACCACAGCTACGCTTCACCGTACATATTGTTTCACGCACTTATCCTCCTATATGTACTCCTAGGCTATTTTCACGTTCTCCCTTTCGCCGACATGTGGGACATAGAGCATCTGGGTCATAGTGCATGCACGACTCAGAGCATATTCCAGGGTACTTTACATTTCTGACCTCATGAATTACATGCAAACCCCACGCAGAAGAATAAATAAATAAATGAATTACTACATGAAACCAGATTATTTTCATAGAAACCAGAGCACGTTAATTAAATTTTGGATATAACACGTTTATAAAAAATGACCGTACCTAAACCAGTCTAAGGGCCTCTTTAATTCGCAGGATACTGAAAACACAGGAATGGGGAAAGCATGATGGCGATGATCCGAGACGAGGAGAACTCTAACTCAGTTAGAGGTTAGAGTTAGATTCTAACCCTGAACTAACTCTAAACCAAAGAGGTGTATGGATGGCAGGGTTAGATTGACAATAAATGTTCTTTCTCAATCATTTGACTACTTTGGACCCTATTTCCTGCCGGATTTGGTGTGGCCGGCTCTTGTGTGGCCTCCTCCCGATCACAATTGACATAAATGAACCATGAAAAATCAAGCATGCAAAACATGATAAATTTTACTTTGTCCATACAAATGAGCTATCCCACTTAAACATACAAGTCGGCAATCAAGCTTCACAAAAAATACACTCCATGAAACAAAGCATGAGCTAACTCATCACTGAAGTCATTCATGATAGGGAGGAGGCCGGAGCCCCTCCCGCACCCAGGGAGGAGCTCGTCATCGTCGCTCTGGAGGAAGGCTCTGTAGAGCCCAAGCCCTGGGAACCCCTCCGACGCTGGCGCTTGCGAGTTGAGGTCGACACCGGCATGGGTAGCAGGGTTACTTGCTGATGACTGCGAACTGAATCTTTGGGCCTCTACAAATAGTGCAAGCCTAAAACTGAAATACCTAGAAAGGTGAACTGAATCTTTGGGCCTCTAGAAATAATGCAAGCCTAAAACTGAAATACCTAGAAAGGTGAACTGAATCTTTGGGCCTCTAGAAATAATGCAAGCCTGAAACTGAAATACCTAGAAAGGTGAACTGATTCTTTGGGCCTCTAAAAATAATGCAAGCCTGAAACTGAAATAGCTAGAAAGGTGAACTGATTCTTTGGGCCTCTAGAAATAATGCAAGCCTGAAACTGAAATACCTAGAAAGGTGAACTGAATCTTTGGGCATCTAGAAAGATTTATTACCTCCTCAAGCAGCATCAAACAATTCCATGCGTGCACCACAAATCTATACCAAGTTTAATCAGGATCTACTTTTCCAATCAGAATTAGCGCTAGAGCGAGCAAGATCAATGATATGGCTATGAGACAGAGAAGGAATGAACAAACTCACCCCTCTCGCGACCTCTGTGGTAGATGCGCCGCCGCCGCGCATGACAGAGGGAGAAAAACGATCGGTGAAGGGGGAGCAGGGCGAGCTTCAAAGGCCGGAGGGAGAGGGCGGCCGGAGGAGAGAGAGGGCGAGTGGCCCGATGGGGAACAAAGAGGAGTCGTGCAAGGGGGGGCGGAGGGAGCGAGCTGGTGCGGGCAGGGGAGTTTTTTCAGTTCTCTTTTAGTGGGCCCGAGGAGAACTAACCCAATTAGAACCTCTCCACCGGGCTAGTTTTTTTAGGTCGGTTAGAGCAAACTAGCTCAAACTAACCCCACCTGTTTGGATAATTTGAGGCTATTTCAACCCAAACTAGCTCTAACTCAGGGATCCAAACAAAGAGGAGTGGTACCGTACATGCTACAGTCTGGACCGTAGCACATTGTTCTTTATGGCCATATCACCACATTGTTTTCTACTGCTGGTTCACCGGGCTGCCACGGTTCGCACTCCTGCGACGTGAGTAGTAGTACTACTAGTATATACCGCATGACTCTTTGCTCCTTCTTACTACTACGTACTTCACCGACATGTGGGAGAGCCAGCATCCGGGTCGACGTGTCATGTACCAGATTAGAGTGCGGAATGGAAGGGGGGCATCACCCCAGTCGTACCACCAATAATTCATGACTATCGTGAGTAGTCATATCACAAGTGTTTCTAGAAGTAATGCGTAGTCAAATCGCACAGCCCGACCTTTCCAGCTGTAAGTAAGTTGAATCCGCTACTCCCTCACCCTCCTCGCCTCTCTGTCAAACCGCCTACGCGAAAACTGTCACGCGTACTGCCCACGAAAAGCCCCGCCGTCAACTTTTAACTACGCGAAAATAGTTCGAGCTTGTTCGTTCTATATAAATACTAGTACTGTATGTTTATTCACTCGTGGGGTTGTTCAATGAATGGAGGGCCGGGGAGCACAAGTGAATAATACTACTACCTCCGTCTCGGTGAATAAGTCATTCACGTAGTTCTAGGTCAAGGATTTAACTATCTGAATATGTATTATATGTGACAAAAAATATATATTTAAAAATTACATCCATCTAGAAATCTAGTGATATACTTTTCATGACATATAACACATAATTAATTACTCAAATCGATGACCTAGAACTACGCGAATGACTTATTCACCTAGACGGAGGTAGTACTACTAGTAGTAAGTAGGAGTCGTACAATTAGTCACCTTAAACAGAGAGTTCCTTTTCTTTAATGCCACATACACAAATTGAAACGCTTGTTGTGGAGAGAAAAAGATAATCACTCCACTATATATGTACGCAGGGGCCTGAGCACTTGCTTTACTATTATTGCTCTCTTCATTCTCTCATCCACTCTAGATCTAAACAAGATAGCGGTAGCGACATTTTCTCTCTGCTCGCCGTTGGTCACAGATAGCGGTGTGCGTAGAGGACTAGGTGCATCTTTCATGCGATCATCGCCGGCGATGGAGGAAACCCACAGCTGCCGGAGGGGCCCAATCCTCTGCCCGTGTCGTTCTCTCCGACACAGCGCCGGCTCGAGAGGTCCTCCGACCCTTCTTCCCCCTTGCCGTATTGTGCGCAGATTCGACCTGCCGCCGCCGACATCCCGACGACCCTCAGGTATAAGTTCTTCAAAAGCGGCCTTGCTCTACTTCCCCAGCTCCCCACGTGTCTGCTTGTGCATATTTTTCTACTCCCATTAGCTCTTCCAAAGCCACCTAAATTTTTGGTATTATTAGAGGTAAAGCTACTTCATGCATTCGAATCTAGGACTTGGTTCAAACAACGAAGAAAGGGGGAAAGTTGTAGCATGAATCTAGGACTTGATTCAAAGAGGAAATAATAGGGTGAAAGTAGTAGAGACCGGATACCCAACCGGTCTCTTGGTTGAAAAGGGAAATAATGGGAAAAAGTAGTACAAACTAGATAAGGAACAAATCTATTATTGATTGAAAAAAGGATAGAAAATGGCGGCTGATGGACAAGTCAACAGAGTATGTCCAGGATTAGGTTTGCTGCCCTCACATAGTAAAAGGTCTCCAGGATTAGATTTGCTGCCCTCACATAGTAAAAGGTCTCCAGGATTAGATTTGCTTCCCTCACATAGTAAAAGGTCTCCAGGATTAGATTTTCTGCCCTCACATAGTAAAACGTCTCCAGGATTAGATTTGCTGCCCTCACGGAGCATGAAAAAACTCGGGATCACCACTTTGTGCCTCCTTGTAGATACATCATGCTGATGCGTCCACTGTCCCATGTGCTTATACCAACCTTTTGTTGCTGTTAATGTAAGGGCGCATGTAAAATGAAGCGATCACACTGTTACCTTAAGGACATGTCTAACCAGTGTTATTGTTAATCTAACGCCTCCAGTGATATGTTGCAATTAAACTGTGTTACAAATGGTACTCCTGCTATTTTCCCCAGTACGATAAGTAAGTTGCTCCTTTACGCTGCTGAGTGTTTTGGTGTGCCCACGGTCCCATGCCCTTAAACCAACTCTTTAGCTGCCGTTGATTTACTGTATCTGGTACACAAGCAATGCCACCATTAAAGTAATCCCATATTTGACGAATGTCATTGTTGATCGTAATGCTTCCGGTAACATGAAGCATTGCTGATGTTATAAAATTTCTACTGTCCTTCTGTGATTGCCATGAACATAATTAAGATGCTTCTTTTCATTTCATGTATGTTTCGTATATTCTTATTGACTAGCAACTGTTTACTTTCTATCTTTTTGTGCAGATAGGGATATCCATTTCTCCTAGTTGCTATTGTGACCTTTTGGTGAACTCCACAAAACACTTTTTTTGGAACGAGTGTCTTGTGCAGTTCAACTAAAATGTCACGTGGGCAACATCTCTCAATTTTAGTGGAACTGCACAAATTGGTGATTGGAGTTTCCAAAATTTCCGTCAAAGTCTGCTAGTAATCTCGTGCAACATTTTATTAGCCTTTGCAAGATGAGCCGTCACTGTCACCACAATGGCACTTTATTTTAGTGGAACTACACAAAATGATAAGCAAATTATAGTTGCACCTTACATGAGCCGGACAACCAACCTTAATGTTCCTCAATTTTAGTGCAACTACTAAAGAAGAACCTGCCAGCTCATGAGAGCAAGTACTTCTTGCTAGCTGAATGATGCAATCTTTGCTTCATTTCAGGTGAACTGCAGAAAAAGGCGCATGAATTGAATCATGGAACTCCGGGCTGGCCTCATCCGAGTGGAGCTGTAGGCTGAGTTCAAGGAGTGCCATTATTATAGTAATCATGCTCTTCTTGTTTGTGATGTGCAAACAGGAATACTCAACTACAGATGTTGTGACGGTCAAAAGCATTGACCAAGTTCTTGGGTTGTATGACACGGCTAGCCAAGATGTATTTAATCCCGATATTCACTTTATCAAAAGGCTCTAATGGGTTGGTTCTGAATCTTCCAAGCTGGGAATCAATGAGATGTGTAGGCATCTTTGTTGTACTTATTATTTGAATCTTATTTGTTTGTTCTGAATCTTGGAAGCTGGGAATCAATGAGTGTCGGATCACGGGTTCCGGCAAAACCCTCAAGGTTCGAACACTTGGGTGCACGCGAAGATTTCCTCCCTACCGATCCACGTCCTAACTAGCTAAGATCTCAAGAACAAACTCACCACACAAGGGCCACAAGATTTATACTGGTTCGGGCCACCATTGTGGCATAATACCCTACTCCAGTGTGGCGGTGGTGGATTGCCTCTTGGGCTGATGATAAATAGTACAAGGGGAAGAACAGCCTCCTGAGGTTGAGGTGTTCTTGTGCTTGGTGTGTGGCTAAGGATTGGGTGAGATGCCTCTAAATGAGTCCTCACCTACGGTGGTGGCTAGCTCTACTTATATAGGCCCTGGTCCTCTCCCCAAATATTGAGCGGCAAGGGAGCCAACAACAGCCTATTTGAAAGGGGACAACCAGTACAGCATACCCTGACAAAAGCGGTCTTCGCCTGCAAAAGGCTCTGGTGGTGACGCCGCCTTTGGCTCCATGGTGACCTCCGTCTTGCCATCCTGCTGGTCTTGGTCTCGTTGCACCGATATGGAAACCTTTGCTTGATGCCTTGGTACTCCGCGTCTGCGCTTGCCTCCTTGGCACCAAAGGGGAAACAAGGACACAATGTGCGCTGGCGCCCGCCTGGCCTTGATCGTCATGGCGCACGTCATGAGAACCTCGCGAGGTTTGCCTTGCCTTGATCTCTCCGCCCCTCGCGAGCCTGCCTGGAGAGGCCGCTCCTGAGGAGGTCTTGCATTGTACGCCTCGTGAGGCTTGGCCCCTCGCGAGGGTCTTGAATGCCTTGTTGATGAAGATGGGTCGTACCGGCCTGCTAGCACAGCCACACCGTGGGCCGCAGGCAGGCAAGTTTGGGTACCCCCATTCCCAGAATGCCGAAAGTAGCCCCCGGGTCCAAGGCGCGCTCGGGCTTGGCTTCGAGGCGAAGTGAAAGGTCAAGTACGGAGCGTCGCGGGCCCCAAAAGCATGAGGCCTTGGTTGACGCATGGCGGTTGATTGGACATGGGTGTCTCTGCTTCCCCATAATGCCTCGGCAACTGCCCGACTTGACAAGTCCCTGCGACATGCAAGGAAAACCATCATTACCTGTGATCGTGGGGGGCACTGGTTCACCTTCTCCTGCTATAAATGAGGGAGGGGGCGGAGCCCCCGTCGCCCATTCTTTCCCATTCCGCTTGCTTCTTCCTCCTCTGCTCCACAACCGACTCCCATGGCGCCGTCAAAGAGGTTCTCCGCCGCAGAGAAGGGAAAGGCCCCTCGCGAGGGGCCCGGCTCCCTAACACCCAAGCAGGGACGCGGCCGTCCCTGTAAGCACACCGTGACTCCCGCCATGGCCCCCTGCTCCCGGGGTGGCGCCGTTGCGCGTGGCATGGGTCGCTCTGGTCGCGGCAGTCCCATTGATGAAGGGAGACATGCCGTGGTTGCGCGGCCTCCCCGGCCACGCTTCCACTCGGCAGAGGTGCTACCGGAGTTCGTTGTCTGGTCGGAGGATCCCGTCGGCAACTGGCTTTAGCTTCCGTGCTTATTCGTCGACGAGCTGCCAGCCTCTGGTCCAGGCGGGCTCTGGCTGCAGGCGGACGTCTGCTGCAGCAGGGCCTCCTGGGTCGTGGTTGAGGTCTCTGCCGCGGGCAACATAGCTCTGGCCCGAGGTTGGCAGACGTTCGCCCGCACGCGCGGCCTGGCCAAGCGGTGCACCCTCCATTTCAAGTATGATGGTGATGCGGCCCTCTACATGAGGGTGGTTGGGGAAGATGGTCGCCGCGCCGGGTGCTGCCCCGAGATGAACGACGTCGAGGAGGTGCTCGGCCTCGGCGACGGCCGCGACGAGGGCGAAGGCGAGCCAGCCGGCCTCGCCTCATCCAGTTATGGGTCGCTACGACCAGCCGCCGCGCTCGCTTCGAAGGTGGTGGCGGGTCGTCTTGTCGCCGCGCCTCCGTGAAGCGTGAGAAGGGATCCGGCTAAGCTCGAGACGTCGCCAGGGGCTTCCCCCGTGGACCGCTGTAACGCCGCTTTTGTTTTGTTCTTCTTTTCTTTCCTGCATCAAAATGAAACCAGTATGGGCCCAGAGGGGCGTGTATCGAATTATGATTCTTCAATCATTACGCTATGCTTGTTGTTTCCGTGCGGTGTCGTTATTTTGTGCAAAGATAACTTAGCCTAGCGCGTTCAGGGTAGCCTCCTCTTCACGAGGCACTTGTTTCCTCGTGCCCGTCTTGACTTAGTGGTCGCTTAGGAACTGCAAAAAATTTGTTAGGAAGCTCGCTAGGAGACTTATCGTTCACCCGAGGCTTGACCCAGTGCTTCATATCACGGTACCTGAGGGGCAAGGATCAGGAGAGATGCGCCAGCTTGTGGGCTCAAATGAGGGTGCCTCACGAGAAAGCAGACGGAAGGCAGAGAGAAGGAAAAATGCAGAAGGAAAAACGCTCGCGAGGGCACCTGCCTAGCCCCCTCGCGAGGTATGCTAGAGAGAGAACACAGGTGAACTAGAGTCAGGAATAGCGGCAAACGGCGACGGAACCAAATCAGCAAGGAACACCAGAATGAAACTTCGATTAAAAGAAGGCCAGCCAACTACGGAAAGCAAATGAAAAGACGCGTCCGGCACCTAGTCTAGTCTTCAAGTCTTCTCACCAGCGCGGAGCTAAGTGCTGCCACTAGGCGTGGGAGGGAGCCCCCGAGGCCCGAGAGCGGCACTCCTAAGACTCTAGGTGTGTGCAGCCCCACTCATTATTACGTGAGAGTGTCACGGGCGGTGATTCTTCAGAGGCACCGGGCCTTTCTTCACAGGCACTGGGCCTTGCTTCATGGGTAGAATTTCCGGTGGTGCTGGATGTTCCAAGCGTTCTGGATGGGTACCCCGTCCTGCGTCTCCAGGCGCGCGGCACCAGGCCTGGAGACATGGACGACCCTGAACAGGCCCACCCACATAGGTGAGAGCTTATGCAGCCCTTCCCTAGAGAGGACCCACCTAAGGACGAGGTCGCCGGCCTCGAGCGTCCTGGTGCGGATGTTGCGGCAGTGGTATCACCGCAGCGCCTGCTGGTACCTTACCGCCCTCAGTGCAGCTTCGCGGCGACGTTCCTCCCCCCGCACGAGGTCCATCCCCCGTGTGGCGTCCTACTGTGTTTCATCAAACGCCAGGACCCGTGCGGAGCTATGCTTGACCTCGTGAGGGAGGACCGCTTCTGCTCCGTAGACAAGGAAGAACGGGGTCTCGCCCGTTGGCTTTGTGGCGGTGGTGCGGATGGACCACAGCACGGACTGGAGCTCGTCGTTCCAGTCCCTGCCGCAGGCCTTGAGCTTCTTCTTGAAGTTCCTGGCCTAGAGGCCCCTCAGGACCTCCGCGTTGGCACGTTCAGCCTGACCATTGCTCCTGGGGTGTGCCACCGAAGCGTAGCAGATTTGCGTTCCAAGGTTAGCACAGTATGTTTTGAAGAGGTTACTAGTGAATTGCGAGCCGTTATTTGTGATGATGCGGTTGGGAACCCCGAAGCGTCTCATGAGACCCTTGATGGACTTGGCTGTGGAGCCAGCTGGGATGGTGCGAACGGCTTCTACTTCCTCCCACTTGGTGAACTTGTCGATGGCGACGTAGAGGTAGCGGTAGCCCCCAGGCGCTCGAGGGAACGGGCCCGAGATGTCCAGCCCCTAGACCGTGAACGGCCATGTGAGCGGGATGGCCCGGAGGCCCTGAGCCGGCTGATGGATCTGCTTGGCATGGAACTGGCAGGCTTCACAGGACTTCACCAGCTCGGCCGCGTCATTGAGCACCATGGGCCAGTAGAATCCGTTGCGGAATACCTTGCCGACGAGGGTCCGTGATGATGAGTGGTGCCCGCAGTCCCCACTGTGTATGTCAGATAGCAACTCCTTCCCCTGGTCGCTGGAAATGCAACGCAGTGAAACATCATTGGGCCGCCTCCTGTACAACTCACCGTCCTGGATACAGTCTCCTGTGGCCTGCCGGGCCATGCACTATGCGTCCTCCTCCTTTTCCGGCAGTGCCCCTTGCATCAGATAGTCCCTGAATTCCTTGGTCCAGCATCCCTCCTGGGCTCGAGCGCCAAGAGTAGGCATGCTCCCGAAGTTGGGCCACAGGCTGGGGCTCCTATGGCAGGCGGCTGCGGGAGCTCCTCCCGAGGCTAAGCTGTCCTTGAAAGTGGTGGCATTGCTGACGGCTTGAAGAGCCGCTCCTCGAAGACGCCAGGCTCTTGGGGCTGCTGCTTGGACGCCCTCTGGGCGATGTCATCAGCTTCCTTATTGGTGCCACGAGGCACATGCTGCAACTCCAGGCCCAGGAACTGCTTCTCCATCTTACGCACTTCCGCGAGGTATGCCTCCATGTGCTCGTCCTTAGGCTCGTATACTTTGTTGGAGAAGTCGACGAGGAGCTGTGAGTCGCCCCTAACGGTGAGGCGCTTCACCCCCAGAGCTGTCGCGGCCTTCAGGCCAGCTATGATGCCTTCGTATTCTGCGATGTTGTTGGAGACCTTCTCGCCCTGCTGGAAGCAGAGCTGTACAACATAGTAGAGTTTGTCTTGGGTGGGTGAGACGAGTACTGATCCAGCCCCTGCACACTGGTGTGCGAAGGCCCCATCGAAATACATGACCCAGCCGTCGGGCGCCTCACTCCCTGGCGAGGTGGACCAGTCCTCGCCTACTTCCAGCGTCAGGGCATCCGTCCATTCTGCCACAAAATCACCGAGCGCGGCTCCCTTGATGACCCTGGTAGTGCTGAACTCCAACTGGAATGCCTGCAACTCGATGTTCCACTCAGCGACCCTCCCAGCAGAGTTGGGGCTCCTGAGCACTCTCTCCAATGGGTAGGCTGAGACGACCTTGATGGGGTGGCCCTGGAAGTAGTGCCGCAACTTGCGCGAGGCCACCAAGAGCGTGAGAAGAAGCTTTTGGGGCATGGGGTATCGTGCCCTTGCGTCCCGCAACACCATGCTGACGAAATACACTGGATGCTCGACGAGGGCTGGCGCGTTGGTGAGGCTCGTGTCTTGCAGAAGCTGGGACGTCTCCTGAGGTGGTGGAACTCCTGGTGCCTGATCGCTTGCGAGGATCTCTGTGACATCGTCCTGCCGAGCTTGGTCTTCTGTTGATGCCGCTACGGCTCTTGCCGCGTGTCGGTGTCAAAATCGGCGGATCTCGGGTAGGGGGTCCCAAACTGTGCATCTAGGCAGATGGTAACAGGAGACAGGGGACACAATGTTTACCCAGGTTCGGGCCCTCTCGATGGAGGTAAAACCCTACTCCTGCTTGATTGATCTTGATGATATGAGTATTACAAGGGTTGATCTACCACGAGATCGGAGAGGCTAAACCTAGAAGCTAGCCTATGGTATGATTGTTTTTGTTGTTACGGACTAAACCCTCCGGTTTATATAGACACCGGAGGGGGCTAGGGTTACACAGTGTCGGTTACAAGGAAGGAGATCTACATATCCGTATTGCCAAGCTTGCCTTCCACGCCAAGGAGAGTCCCATCCGGACACGGGACGAAGTCTTCAATCTTGTATCTTCATAGTCCAAAAGTCCGGCCAAAGGTTATAGTCCAGTTGTCCGGATACCCCCTAATTCAGGACTCCCTCAGTAGCCCCTGAACCAGGCTTCAATGACGATGAGTCTGGCGCGCAGATTGTCTTCGGCATTGCAAGGCGGGTTCCTCCTCCGAATACTTCATAAAATATTTTGAACACGAGGATCGTGTCCGGATCTGCAAAACAAGTTCCACATACCACCGTAGAGAGAGTAATATTTCCACAGATCTAATATGCTGACGTATTTCAGAGTGTGCCATCACACCACAGCTAGGTCACCATTCGAATCGTTTTTTACAACCAACCTCAACGTGTTTCGTGAGGCGCTTTCCTTGGCACATCTTGTCGAAGCAGAGATCATGTCCCCTTATTGCGGGATTCTCATCAATACGGACGTGGGTAACCCAACCGCGCCATTTATTACGGTGCTTAGGGGATAAGCGAGTTTTACCAGGCTAGTGGGGGCGCATAGTTTTCTCCTCCCATATAAAGGGATAAGGATTCACCTTTTTCTACCCACGCCTTCTTCCTCCTTTCTCATCCATTCTCGCGCACTCGAGCTCCAGCGCCCAAGTCCACATGTTCCTCCTCAACCCTCTCCAAACATGTCCGGAGCGTGAGGCAAGTGGATGGTCTCCTCCGTCACGGAGGGACACATCAAGAAGCTGAGGGGAGCCGGATACCTGTCCGGGGATATCGCGCACCGGCTCCCAGATGAGGGGCAGCTCATCCCCACCCCTAGGCCCCATGAGAGGGTAGTGTTCCTTACCCACTTCCTCCGCGGACTGGGATTTCCACTCCACCCATTCGTCCGGGGGCTCATGTTCTACTACGGCCTGGATTTTCATGATCTGGCCCCGAACTTCATCCTCAACATCTCGGTGTTTATCGTCGTGTGTGAGGCCTTCCTCGGCATCAAGCCCCACTTCGGCTTATGGCTGAAGACCTTCAACGTCAAACCAAAGGTCGTGGGCGGCCAGCAGGCGGAGTGAGGAGGTGCCATGGTGGGCAAAATGCCCAACGGCACATGGCTCGAGGGCTCCTACGTGGAGACCATAAAGGGGTGGCAATCGGGGTGGCTCTACATCACCGAGCCGCGCGACACCAAATGGGCTGCGGCCCCCGAGTTCCGATCCGGAATCCCCACGCGGCTCACCTCCTGGAAAGAGATGGGCCTGCCTTGGGGTAATCTGGTAGAGCTGACCGGACTCCAGACCTATATCCAAAATATGATAAACAGGAAGCTCAAGCTTGTCAACATAGTCCAGGTCATGCTCATTCGCCGGATCCTCCCGTGTCAACAACGGGCGTTCAATTTGTGGGAGTTCGACCCGGCCCAGCACCAGACTCTGAGCGAGCTCTTTGAAACGACGCACGAGGACGCCTGGAAGGTGCTGTTTAAGAGCGCCGAGGTTCCCCCTCCCCTTACCGAGGAACGCGAACTCAACACGCAGCGCCAAGTCAGCGCGGTAAGCTCTTTTATTACTTATAGGGTATTCATTTTCCCCAATATAATCATATGCGGGATCTAAGCTCCCATACCTTTGACAGGAATGACTAGAGACGGCCGAACAGATCGACTGTCCGGCCCCTCTGCCCGAAGACCCAGCAGACACTCGTTTAGCGGAGATGATGTTTCCGGCACCTTACGTGGTGCCGGAGAAGAAGGCCAAGAAGAAGGCCACGGGAACCCGAAAGAGTTCCCGGCGCCAGGTGGTATCGGACTCGTCGTACGAACACTCCGAGGCGCACTCCTCCCACGAAGACGAGGAGGAGGAAGAGGAAGATTCTCCCCCTCCAGCCGGGGGAGAAAATAAAAGGAAGGTCGCCCCAACCGGGGAGGCCGGAGGGTCCAAGAAGGGAAGGACTCTCCTTCCGGACTATTCCACCACCGCCACCGATAGCGAAGACGAGTGGCCACCCAGGGCCAAGCCCCTGGCGAAGTCGTAAGTATTCGGATACCAGAGTAACTCATAGCATACCTTTATTGCACTGCTTCTCCTAACGCCGAATATAATCATGCAGTCCGCCCCGAGCCCGCGCCGACGTATCGTCGAGCGGTTCCTTGGATTCATCGGACGTGAATAGCTTTTCACTTCCGACCGCCTCCTCCCCTCGCCCTACGGACAATGCCGAAGTATTTTCTCAAGGGGTTCCGAGCCGAGGGGAGGTAGTACTGGAGGCGCCTCAAAGCAACCTTCCTGACTCCAGGCGCAAAGGGAGCAAGGCTCCCAAGGGCCCCAAGTTCGGCCCTCAGCCGAACACCGCGCCGGAACCTCCAGTGGTTCCGGACATCAGCAGGCGGCCCCCTACCAAGAGGGGCAAGCCGCCCGTGCCGGTGACGTCCGTCCATCCGGAGGCACCGGACAATTTGCTGGAAGTGCTTAGCGGCGCTTCCATCCACGATGAGCACCGCACTGTTATGAGTGCGGTGATCAAGAAGGTTCAGTCCGCCAAGAGAGGACTGACTGAAGCCTGTGCCAGCCTTCTAACAGGCTTTGAGGTAAGTGTTTAAAATATAGGAAAATATTACCGCATAGACAGTAGCCCCTGATGCTCTGTTTGGTGTTCACAAAGAAAAGCCGAATAGAGGATCAAATAATATCTGCAGGAGTCTAATACAAGTATGTCTATATGCGTATGCAGGCTTCGTTGCTAACTTCTGCTGCACTGACTGCGGAGGTCGCCGTGCTGAAGCAAAACCTCGAGCGGTCCGAGGAGGAGCTCGGCCTTGCCAAGAGGCAGCTCGAGGAGAACAAAGGTAAGTGATACCTTGTCTATATATATAAAAAGATGTGGTTGCAAAAAATGATAGGATCATCATGGATATACCAGGGGCCACGACCGAGGTGGCGACCCTGAAACAAGCGATGTCCGAGGCCGAAAACAAAGCGGCCACGGAGCGCACCAAGCGGGAGAAGCAAGAGGCACGGGTGGGCGAGGTGCAGCAAGACCTCCAGGCTCTCGTGAAGAAGCACGACACTTTGGAGCTTGACTCGAAGACGCGAGAGTCCGAGCTTTCCGCGGCCCTCGAGAGCGCAAATAATGCCAAGGCTGAAGCCCAAAAGGCCCTCCAGGAAATTGAGGCGGTGAAGAAGATAGCGGCGGGTAAGGCATTCATTATGCAAAGCAAGTATGTGAAAGTAAATCACTTGTTACTTACCCGAGTCCGCAGCTCTCCAGGAGCATTCGCAGATTTGCCCCGCAGCGTGTCGGATGCCGCAAAGTACTACCGGGCCGAGGAAGGGAGCTCGACGGAGAAGGTGTTCTGGTCACAGTATACTGAGGCCGAACACCCGGTGCCCTTAAGCGACTAGCTGAAGAAATTGGTCGAGCTCCATAAGGCGGCCGAACAGGCCATGAAGGGTCTTATAGTCCGGCTGTGGCCTGGAGAGGCCATGCCAGGGAGCTACTTCGGGCTGGTGTGGCGGCTTGTGGATGCCTGTCCTTGGCTTGAGGTCATCAAGCGCTCCGTCTGCATTGAGGGCGCCCGCAGGGCGCTTGCCCGTGTTAAAGTACACTGGGGCAAGATGGACGCTAAGAAGCTGGTGAAGGAGGGACCGCCGCAGAGGAAGGAGCATCGCCACCCTGAAATGTATTATGAGGGCGTCCAGAAGGGTGCCCGCCTCATGGAGGATGAGTGTTCCAAAGATGTAATTTTTGAGTGAACTTGCTCGTGTGATCCTATGTGATGAAAACTTGTTCATATGCGCTATGCAACGCTTATTTGAATTTAAAATATTACCTTATGTGTGGCTGTTTATCAAATCTGAGAGATGGCGAGTCATCGGCTTCTGCCCCCATGCCACGAGTGCTGGGGTGTTCGGGATAAATCTGAGCACTCTTTTTCCCATTCTTGGGTCCTTCGAGGGAGGTGCTCAGCGCAATGAATAAGGCAATCAGACTATAATGCGTTATCACTCTCACTAGCCATAGAAGTCTACAATTTTAAATATTGGCGAAGCCCCTAGTATTCGGAAGGCCGAGTTCGGGGCGCTATGCACGCCTAAGCCGGACAAAGCCGAATCCTCGCTCTAAGCGGCATAAGTCTTTAGGGACTCGACACCTCTCGAACAGCGACCAGATCTCGCCTTATCATGACAGTTAGTTTTAGCTTTCTCTCCTGAGGTGCTTATCCAGATGAACCGGGGCACAATCGCAGTAGTTCTCCCAGTGCTACCTTAGCCGATATAGCGAAACGTAAGGTACCAAAACATGGGAGCCGGGCAAACCCAACCCAAGACATGATTCGGAGCTGATGCATATAATGCTATAAGTTTGGGGTGCCGCACTGTCGAAAGTGTTCGGACTTCTCACGCCGTATTATGGGGTACGCTTAAGCCCCTGGCGTATTGGCCGTACCAGAGTGTACGGGTGCTAAATGTCATAAATGAACATATATATATATATATAAAAGGAAAGAATAGAGAATCCAGTAATAGACTAGTGCTTATGCATTGTTTATTCAGAAAGGTGCATGGAAGCAGAACGATACAAGTAGTGCGATAAGCAAAAATAGGACTATTTGACATGTCCCCTCCAACGGCAAGCTGCGGAACGGTATTTAAATCAGTTATTTTGCTCGTTATCAAAGACCACCTGGGAGTTTCATGGTGCGGCGTAGCTTTCTGCCTCCTTGGCTGTTGTATCGTGTGTCCGGCAATTGTGCTACCGGACGGGACTTCTAGGGAGTAGAGTCCTGAAAGAAAAAAGCAACAAAATGGGAAGCCCGTAGTGCGGTTGGGCCGCGTTTTGGGGCGTGCCATGGTCGTGGCCCCCCAACCTATGCCCATGGTATTTTCAATGCGTAATTATGTACGCGTGGCACGGATTTCGTCGCTTGGCTAGGACTGGGGTGGGGGCCGCATTACTATGCGATCTCGGAACGCACCAGGCGGTCTTGTTGCATATTACTCCGGGCGCGCTTGACGGCGGCCGGGTGTTTGATCGCCGAACTAGTGAATTGCCTTGGGAGGCTGCTTTGCGCTTCTGCTGCGAGGGTCGCAGTGTGCTCCTCCGTTTGGAGAGAGCGCTCTGTGTTTCCATTGAATGCGATGACCCCTCGAGGTCCTGGCATCTTGAGCTTGAGGTATGCATAATGCGGTACCGCGTTGAATCTTGCGAATGCGGTTCGCCCGAGCAGTGCATGATAGCCACTGCGGAACGGGACTATATTGAAGATTAACTCCTCGCTTTGGAAGTTATCCGGGGATCCGAAGACCACTTCCAGTGTGACTGAGACTGTGCAATGGGCCTCTACACCTGGTATAACGCCTTTGAAGGTCATTTTTGTGGGTTTGATCCTTGAGGGGTCTATACCCATTTTGCGCACTGTGTCCTGATAAAGCAGGTTCAGGCTGCTACCACCGTCCATAAGGACTCGAGTGAGGTGAAATCCGTCAATGATTGGGTCTAGGACCAGTGCGGCGAATCCGCCATGACAGATACTAGGGGGGTGGTCCCTGCGATCGAAGGTGATCGGACAGGAGGACCATGGGTTGAACTTTGCGGCGACCGGCTCCAACGCATATACGTCCCTAAGCGCACGCTTCCGCTCCCTCTTGGGGATGTGGGTTGCGTATATCATGTTCACCGTCCACACTTGTGGGGGGAACCTCTTCTGTCCTCCGGTGTTCGGCGGCCGGGGCTCCTCCTCGTCATCGCTATGCAACCCCTTATCCTTGTTTTCGGCATTTAACTTGCAGGCCTGCTTGAACACCCAATATTCCCTGTTGGTGTGGTTTGCTGGCTTGTCGGGGTGCCGTGTATCTGACACGAGCGATCGAGTATATGGTCCAAACTGGACGGGCCCGGAGTGCTTCTTTTGAATGGCTTTTTCCGTTGACCGGGTTTGGAGCCTCTAAATCCGGCATTGACTGTCGTATCTTCGGCGTATCGCTGTTGATGCAGCGCTTGTGCTTGTTGCGATATGACCTGCCATTGTTATCCTTAGTATCCGAAGTACCAGGGTTCTTTGATATGTTATTGCTGCGAGCCAGCCAGTTGTCTTCTCCCGCGCAAAAGCGGGTCATGAGTGTCGTGAGGGCTGCCATAGATTTCGGTTTCTCCTGGCCAAGGTGCCGGGCGAGCCACTCGTCGCGGATGTTATGCTTAAAAGCTGCTAGGGCCTCTGCATCCGGACAGTCTTCGATTTGATTTTTCTTTGTCAGGAACTGTGTCCAGAATTGTCTGGCCGATTCCTCTAGCTGCTGAATTATGTGGCTTAAGTCATCAGCATCTGGTGGTCGCACATAAGTGCCCTAAAAGTTGTCGAGGAATGCGGCTTCCAGATCTTCCCAACAGCAAATGGATTCTGCTGGCAGGCTGTTGAGCCAATGCCGAGCTGGTCCTTTGAGTTTGAGTGGGAGGTATTTGATGGCGTGTAGATCGTCACGGCGGGCCATGTGGATGTGCAGGAGGTAGTCCTCGATCCATACCGCAGGATCTATTGTACCATCACATGATACAATATTTACGGGTTTGAAACCCTCTAGGATTTGATGATCCATTACTTCATCTGTGAAGCATAGGGGGTGTGCAGCGCTTCTGTACTGGGCTATATCGCGACATAGCTCAAATGAGTCTTGTCTGTTGTGTTCGGCCCGGCCGGATTTACTTTTACTGTATCCGGCGTGACAGTTATCGTCTCGCGTAGTGGGGCGCCCTCGCGATCCGTAGATCGATCTTGTGTGCTTTGCTTTGTCCTCCAATACGTCTCGCAGGTCTAGCATATTTCCCTGTGCCTTGACGTTTTTATTTGAGTGGCGTCGGGGTGCGGCCTAAGCTTTTGGCTGAAATGCCTCTCTGTCGCGGCCATGAGGTGGCCAATCAGCCACGTCATATGCTGGAGATGTAGGTTTTAATGCTTCCTCCTCTAATCGGGGTAGCAACCTGCGCTTTGGGTAACTCTTGGAGGGGCGTTCGAGTTCATATTCCTCGGCCGCAAGGACTTTGGTCCATCTGTCAGCTAGCAATTCTTGATCAGCTCCAAGCTGCTGTTGCTTTTTCTTAAGGCTATTTGTCGTGGCTATAAGCCGGCGCTTGAAGCACTCTTGCTCGACGGGGTCCTCTGGCACGACAAATTCATCGTCGTCGAGGCTTGCCTCATCTTCCGAGGGAGGCATGTAATTATCATCCTCTCCATCTGTCGCTCTCTCAGGAGGGCTTGCTTCTCCATTCTCCCGCTCTAGATTTTGCTGGAGGGGATTGTCATTATCTTCGGCACTGTCCGGAGTGCTGTTATCTCCTGTGCCGGTATCACCGCTTTTGCTTTGCCGAGACTTAGAGCGGCGCCGCTGACGTCGGCGCTTTGGTTGCTTCTTGGAGGGGTCATCCTCTGCTATCCCATCGCCATTTCCTTCTTTGGGTGTGTCCACCATATATATATCATATGATGAGGTGGTTGTCCAGTGCTCTGTGGGCAGTGGTTCCTGTTCGTCTCCTGCATTGTCGTCCATACTGTCGATGTCTTCGGAGTCGAAGTCGAGAATGTCGGTCAGATCGTCGACAGTGGCTACTAAGTGGGTGGTGGGTGGGCAGCAAATTTCTTCGTCATCCGCATCCCAATCCTGCCAAACATAGTCCGGCCAGGACTCTCCTGACAAGGAGAGAGACCTCAATGAGTTCAGTATGTCGCCAAAGGGCGAGTGCTGAAAGATGTCTGCAGAGGTGAACTCCATGATCGGTGCACAGTCGAATTCGATAGGCACGGGCTCAGGCGGTTCGGAGTCCGTGGCCGGGGAAGAATCCGGCAGTTTGGAGTCACGGCTCTCGTGAAGGGTAAGGTTGGTGGTTGGCTCTATCGCCGCTGAGACTGCGGCCTCCGTGGCGGGGTCTAGCCACCTGTCCATGGATGGCGCAGTTGTATTCGAATTGAGGGTCGGAACGGTTGCAGGTGCGATCTCCTGAACACTGTCCAACGGCAGAGCTAAATCATGCTCATCATGACCGTGCGGCGCACTCGGCAGGGGCTCGAATCCATCGAAGATCAAGTCTCCGCGGATGTCGGCCGTGTAGTTTAAACTTCCAAACCTGACCTGGTGGCCAGGGCCGTAACTCTCGATCTGCTCCAGATGGCCAACCGAGTTGGCCCGCAGTGCGAAGCCGCCGAATACAAAGATCTGTCCGGGGAGAAAAGTCCCACCCTGGACTGCATCGTTATCGATGATCGAAGGAGCCATCAAGCCTAACGGTGAGAGCATAGGGGAACTCTCAATGAAAGCGCCCATGTCGGTGTCAAAACCGGCGGATCTCGGGTAGGGGGTCCGGAACTGTGCGTCTAGGCAGACGCTAAAAGGAAACAGGGGACACAATGTTTACCCAGGTTCGGGCCCTCTCGATGGAGGTAAAACCCTACTCCTGCTTGATTGATCTTGATGTTATGAGTATTACAAGAGTTGATCTACCACGAGATCGGAGAGGCTAAACCCTAGAAGCTAGCCTATGGTATGATTGTTGTTGTTGTTACGGACTAAACCCTCTGGTTTATATAGACACCGGAGGGGGCTAGGGTTACACAGAGTCGGTTACAAGGAAGGAGATCTACATATCCGTATTGCCAAGCTTGCCTTCCACGCCAAGGAGAGTCCCATCCGGACACGGTACGAAGTCTTCAATCTTGTATCTTCATAGTCCAACAGTCCGGCCAAAGGTTATAGTCCGGCTGTCTGGATACCCCCTAATCCAGGACTCCCTCACCGCGCCTTCCTGATCTCGCGTCATCCCGGTTGACGGCGTAGCTTGGCACGGCGCGCCCTTGGCTTGGTGCTCCTCCCGAACCGCCACTAGCGCTGTGCTGGCGGAGTACGGGGTGGCGGCAAGATAAAGTACTAGAGGCTCGAGAGGTCGTGGCGCCACCATCACCGGTGGGCTGGTCAGGTATCTCTTGAGGTCTTGAAAAGCTCGGTCGGCCTCCAGGGTCCACTCGAATGGGCCCTTCTTCATCATCAGGTTGAAGAAGGGTAGGGCGCGCTCTCCCAGCTTGGAGATGAAGAGTCCCAACGCAGTTACCAGACCAGCCAGCTTTTGCATTTCCTTGAGGGTCTGCGGTGGGCTCATATCCTCAATGGCCTTGATCTTCTTCGGGTTCGCCTCGATCCCTCTGTGGGACACGAGGAATCCCAGCAGCTTGCCGGAAGGGACACCGAACATGCACTTCGCCGAGTTAAGTTGCAAGTTCACCTGCCACAGGCTCGCGAAGGTCTCCTCCAGGTCTGGGATTAAGGTTCTTGCCTCCCGAGACTTTACCATAATGTCATCGACGTAGGCCTCTATGTTTCTCCCGAGCTGCCGCCCTAAGGCGATGTGCATCAACCACTGAAAGGTCGCACCCGCGTTGCGCAGTCCGAAGGGCATGCAGGTGTAGCAGTACACCCCACACGGGGTCAGGAAGGCTGTCTTCTCTACATCTTCTACCGCCATCTTGATTTGGTGATACCATGAGAACGCATCCAGGAAGCACAACAGGTCGCACTCAACGGTAGAGTCGACGATCTGGTCGATGCGTGGGAGAGGGAACGGATCTTGAGGGCATGCCTTGTTGAGGTTGGTTAAGTCAACGCACATTCGCTCCTTCCCGCCTTTCTTCGGCACTACGGCGGGGTTCGCCAGCCATTCGGGGTACCGAACCTCGCGAATGCACCCGCTGCCTCCAACTTACGGGTCTCCTCGACGATGAAGGCCTGCTTCTCCGTGGACTTCCGTCTCGCCCATTGCTTGACAAGGTGCACATTGGGGCATAACCTTAAGTGATGCTGGATCACCTCTTTGAGGACCCCCACCAGCTGATTGGGCTCCCATGCGAATATATCCTTGTTTGCACACAAGAATTTCACCAATGCTTCCTCTTGGCTTGGGTCGAGGTCGGCACCTATGGTAAAGGTGGCTCCTGAGGTCGCGTCCTCATCGACCGGCACCTGCTTGGTTTCCGCCTTGTCCTGGGTGAACATCCGCTTCTTCTTGGTCGGTGCGGCTTCCTTGGGCTCAGAGGTGCCTGCGTCGTCGGGCCGCGCCGCCGCGGCGGTCTTGAGGGCAAGCTTGATTGCTGCCAAGGCTTCCTTGGCGTCCCCCTTGATTGTGAGGATGCCCTTGCTTTTAGGCATCTTCATGAGGTTGTAGGCCGGATGGGTCGCTACCATGAATTGGGCCAGTGCCGGGTACCCAAGGATGGCGTTATACGGGAGGCCGATGCGGGCGATGTCGAAGTCGACCAGCTCGATGCGGTAGTTGTCGCGCGTGCCGAAGGTGACGGGGAGGCGGATCTGCCCTAGGGAGTGGGTGGCGCCGCCACAAACTCTTGAGAAAGGCTTGCTGAGGCTGAGCCGCTCGAGCGGTACATGAAGAAG
This sequence comes from Aegilops umbellulata, assembly GCA_032464435.1. Lineage (NCBI taxonomy): Eukaryota > Viridiplantae > Streptophyta > Magnoliopsida > Poales > Poaceae > Aegilops > Aegilops umbellulata. Next base: position 228,309,806 of record CP136055.1, on the reverse strand, counting down.
GCCGAAGGCCTCCACGGAGAGCAAGTTGCTGATCTGGCAAAGGAATGGCTTGATATGGCGATCTGAAGGTTGCGCTTGAGAGCCGCCTAGCAGGGCCGCTACCGCTTGGTGCGCCGGCATGGCGTAGCACGCAGTAAAGGGGTTGCGCAGCTCCTCCCAAGATGCCACCGTGGATCTGGGGAGGTTGAGCAGCCAGGCGCGCGGCGCGTCAGTGAGGGCCATGGGAAACCAGTTGGCCATGACCTTGTCATCACCCCCGGCCTCGAGGACGGCCTCCTTGTATGCCAGCAGGAAAGTCGACGGGTCCGCCGCGCCGTCGTAGGGCGTCGGCATCTCCGGCTTGAACTTGGGCGGCCACTGGACTAGCCGTAAGGCGGGGGCCAGGGCTCGGAGCCCCCTGGCCCCGCCATCAGCGCTGTCCGTCGGAGTCGGTGGCGGGGCGTCTGCAATGAGGGCGGAGCACGGTGGCGGTGGAGCGTAGATCGGCGGAGGGAGGGCTATGGCGCACCCCTACCTGGCGCGCCAAATGTCGGATCACGGGTTCCGGCAAAACCCTCAAGGTTCGAACACTGGGGTGCACGCGAGGATTTCCTCCCTACCGATCGATGTCCTAACTAGCTAAGATCTCAAGAACGAACTCGACGAACTCACAACACAAGGGACACAAGATTTATACTGGGTTGGGCCGCCGTTGTGGTGTAATACCATACTCCAGTGTGGTAGTGGTGGATTGCCTCTTGGGCTGATGATGAACAGTACAAGGGGAAGAACGGCCTCCTGAGGTTGAGGTGTTCTTGTGCTCGGTGTGTGGCTAAGGATTGGGTGAGATGCCTCTGAATGAGTCCTCCCCTACGGTGGTGGCTAGCTCTACTTTTATAGGCTCTGGTCCTCTACCAAAATATTGAGCGGGAAGGGAGCCAACAACAACCAATTTTAAAGGGGACAGCCCGTACGGCTTATCCTGACAAAAGCGGTCTTCGCCTGCAAAAGCCTCTGGTGGTGACGCCGCCTTGGCCTCCATGGTGACCTCCGTCTTGCCATCCTGCTGGTCTTGGTCTTGTTGTACCGATATGGAAACCTTTGCTTGATGCCTCGGTACTCTGCGCATGTGCTTGCCTCCTTGGCAGCAAAGGGGAAACAAGGACACTGCGCGCACTGGCGCCTGCCTGGCGCCCGCCTGGCCTCGATCTTCATGGTGCATGTCACGAGAACCCCGCGAGGTTTGCCTTGCCTTGATCTCTCCACCCCTCGCGAGCCTGCCTGGCGAGGCTGCTCCTGAGTAGGTCTTGCGTTGTCCGCCTCACGAGGCTTGGCCCCTCGCGAGGGTCTTGAATGCCTTGTTGATGACGATGGGCCGTACAGGCCTGCTAGCACAGCCACGTCGTGGGCCGCAGGCAGGCATGTCTGGGGACCCCCGTTCCCAGAACGCCGACAGTGAGATGTGTAGGCATCTTTGTTGTACTTATTATTTGGATCTTATTTGTTGGTTCTGAATCTTGGAAGCTGGGAAACACGGCATGATGATGCAAAGGACAACAACCATAACAAACAGTCCGAACTTGCTAGTATTATCTATGTGAAAGTGCAACAAATGTGTTGATCGTGTGCGTCCTGAGAATAATAATTCTAATTGTTGTGCATGTTGATCATGTGGCACTGATAGAACGAGCCAATGCATTGCTTGTTTTAAGAATAAATTTCTATTAAAGCTAATTAAATTTAAGTGAAGTGACCACTAACACATGTTATTACAGCACCAATACAGACCCGCTCGTGAACCGACGTGTGGCCGGAATAGGTTTCTTAATGGAGGTGTTTGAATGCGCCGAGGGTGCATCTTCTGCCGGGCATGCAGCGGGCGAGGGAGGGATAGTAACTGTTGTCGCCTGTACACACTCAGTTTACTGTTGAATCCAGTTCCCCAAGAGCTGAAAAGCGAACCGCTGCCGCCGCCTACCCACTCGTTCACTTGAAGAGACTCCAATGGCGATGCGAGGGGTGAGCCTGCTGGATATGGACTTCAGCAAGGAGTTCACCTTTGAGTTCGCCATTCAGTCCCATGGCTGCACCAAGTTGAATGTGATGTACACCAATGATCCGTACTCGGTGAAGCTCTGCCTCGCCGAGTTCAAGCAGTACCTACAGGACGGGAAAGCACAAGGTCACAGGACTAGACCTTGTGCCCATCCATTCGTCTCGTGACAAGGACCAGCGGATCACCATCGCCCAGGTATGTGTGCGAGACGAGGTTCTCATCTACCACTGCTGTAGGGCCATCTGAGTTTCTGGAGCATTCACCCATTTCATCGGCAGCACCGACTGCACCTTCACTACGGTGGAGAGAAGGAAGAACGCAATGATTCGACCATCTGGTACAACAAGCTTGTCGACATCCAGAAGCAATACAAGATCATCGGCAACGGGCAGGAGAAGAACTCCGTGGTTGACCTCGCCGAGACCATCATCGACCCCTGATACGCCAACACGAAAGAAGACAACGTTACCCAGGACCTGAACATGTGGGAGGTACCTCTGAATCTAGCCTACATAACCTACGCTGCCAAGGACGCATACGCATGCTACGACATGTACAAGCGGATCTTGGACATGAGGGCGTGTCTGCTTCCCTTAACCGACGGGTACACTGACAGCTGCATCGTCATGATCAAGCATGCCAGGAAGGTCTAGATGTTGTACTATATCTGTTTTAGCACCTTTTTCATCTGAGTGTTTCATGCATTAGCCTATGTGTCGTGATTATCTGTTTTGTCAGAAATATTTCTTTTAATAACCCATTAACCTGTTTGCTTTTTTAGTGGTTGTTTGCTTATGTATGTAACAAGTTCACTCATCTGTTTCAAAAAAAACTAGTTCACTTGGCTGCCGTGCTTTGAATATCCTTACTCCCAACATATTCCCCTTCTCAATGGTCCTAGCAGGTCTAGTACATAGACATATGGGACCAACCACCTATCCATTTATATTTCTTTATTTTGTTCAATCTTTCGTCCTCTTCCTATACAATGGCTGGCCATCATAGCCTATGGCGTTGGCTAGGCCAACCCTCTACTCCCACACATTGTCCGATGGCGGCAGGTCCACCGGCCCACCCTGCACCCGAACAAATCAACCCTCGTACTCCCCTCCGCCTGCGTTTTCCCCCGCTCCGGTTCGTTCGGTCCGAGGTCTTGACGTCGTCCTCCGCCTTGGTGCTCTCGCCGCGGCGCCGCCGTCTGTAGTTACCAACATGGTCAGCAAAACAAGAGGAATCGGGAGACAGCTGTTCGTCGAGAGGCTGAGAATCCCGGGTCCACCAGGTCCATGGCCTAGGTTTTGTTGTTAAACATGGGCAGCCCACGACATGTTTCAACATTTTTTGAATCCAGCAGGTATCAAGCGTCCTCTGGGCCTCCCAACATAGCTTGTCTATAACATCAGCAGCCCAAGTTATGTTTGTTTTTTCAAGATGACGCACAACTCGGTTCTATTTTTCTATAAGAATGCAAAACTGAACCTATATTTATATCTTATTTTATTTCACATATATATATATATATATATATATATATATATATATATATAAAATAGAAACAACATAAGGTTCCGTTAAACCTGTCATTCGTCCAACCATTTTATAGACCTTCCCACTTTCTTTATTTTTTGTTTTCATTAATCCTATATCTGATTTTTCTCCCACTTTCTTTTTCGATGTAAAGTGAGTTTTTCTTCCAGTACTTTTCCATAGAACCAACTCAACTATCCCACGTCTAGCCTAAAAAATAATAATACCCCACGTCCTATTAACTCATCAAATTAAATGATATTTTATTTCGTAAATTGAAAGCTCTTACCAAATAATAATAATAATTGTTTATATATAACTTGGCAAGTTAACTCCTAGTGATTGCGTACATAAGCTTGCAAAGTTTTACTGACCAATGCAGTAATAGATGTGCAATCATGTGTTTATGTTTTTATAACATTTCTCCGTCCAACCCAACATGATATTTTCACCCAGCCCAGCAAGTCTGCAGATTTCGAGAAAAATACAAATGGGCTTTAAATTCTACCATATATATAAACGGGCTGCATAGATGCGACATCATTGTTTCACCCAACCCACCAAATGGACTAAAAAACAAATGGACTGGCTGACATGTGGGCCAGTAGGTCGAAGCCTAACCAAGGCGTTGGATTTACATCCAACGGCCGACATTCTTCTCCAATCTCTCGTCTTCTTCCCCTAGAGCTGCCGGGACCGCCTGCTCTAGCCTCCGGCGTCCTACGGCGTTGTTTTGCATGCCTCACAGTGAAATATTGCCTCGCCGATGGCCAGGACATCCCTCCACTCCGCACCTCATGTTATTCTCTACCGAGTGTAGGCCCACCCCACACCCGAACCAGTCAAGTTTCCCACTCCTCTCTGTCTGTGACTCCACTGCCACGTCTTCCCCATCTCTGGGTCGTTCCAGTCTGTGGCCTCGCCGTCATCCACTGCCTCGCTACGCTCGGCGCGGCGTGGTCAACAAACGAGAGTCATCGGAAGAGGACTGTACGCGGAGAGCCTGACGGCTAGGACCCACGAGGTCCATGGTCGCACGCAAGGAAAGTTCCTCATTATTAAGTTTTTTCCTCCCCCTGAGAGCTGGGGCCCACCGGCTGTATCTTCGCACGGAAGGAAGTGCCTCCTTGTTATGCAAAAAAACCATTCCTCCCGATGATAGCTGGGACCTGGCAGATTTGGTGGCTGACTTGTGGGCCTACTAAGCAGACGTGTACGCAGGGCTTTGTCAACTTAATCAACGAATGGTTCTAGCAGCTGGACCACTAGATGTTAATCAAACAGCCGTGCTCCTTCTTCAACCTATGTTATTGCTCCTGTCTCCTGTGGGCGGTAGTGCTTCCGCGCACCCCAACCAGTCAAGTTCCCCACTCCTGTCCATCTACGACTCCACTATCGCGTCTTCCCCATCTCCGAGTCGTTCCAGTCTGGGGCCTCGCCATCGTCCACCGGCCTTGATGTGCTCGGCACGGTGGGGTCAACAAGGTCAACAAACGAGAGTCATTGAAAAATGACTGTACGAGAGAGGCTGACAGTGGGGACGCACCACGCCCATGGACGCATGCATGCAACCGCATCCTTTTTACCCTGAAAATTAATTTTTCTCCCCCTGACTGCTGGGACCCACCAGCTACATCTTCGCACACAAGGAAGTGCGTCCTTATTACGGGCAAAAAAATATCCCCCCTGACAGCTGGGACCCAGTAGCTATATCTTCGCACGCAAGGAAGTGTGTCCTTATCCTCCCTGACAGCTGGGACCCACCCGGTCAAAATGTACGTAGCGTTGTCTGTCTTGTCGGAATGTGTACGTACATACTGGTCGATTGGTCTGTCTGCAAGTATGAACCGTGCAGAGGTGGAACCGTGGCCGAGTAAGTAGCGGCACATGTCATAGTAGAGGCCCCCACGTAGCAGTTCAGGCTGTCCCGTCTAAACCGTGTACATGAACATACAGCCACACGCCAAAAAATAGGGCCACGTACATACATACGGGCGGGGTCTCGAACGCCTACTTGGGCATATGTACGGACAGGGCTCGTGTACATGGCTGGGTCGGAACGGAGAAACTGTGTCGTCGTCGTGTTCATGGTGAGCCAACAGAATGCGTCGTGTTCATCGGGAGGCAACGGAACGCATGCTGTTCATCGGGAGCCAACCGGCTTGGACGGAACAACGGATGGAAACGAGGCATGGCGTACCGCAAAATGGAGGAAACGGCCTTGTGTTCGACCGGCTATGGTCGAAACGGGATCATGTTCATCGAGAGGGGTCTGGCGTACCGCAGAACGGAGGAAACAGACTTCTCTTGGACCTACTATGGTCGAAACATGGTCCCATTGATCGGGAGGGGTGTGGCATACCGCAAAACGGAGGAAACAGACTTGTGTTGGAGCGCTACGGTCGAAACAGGGTCCTTTCATCGGGAGGGGTGTGGCGTATCGCAAAACGGAACTCCACACAATACTGTTCATCTCCACCGTCGACTGCCTCCACGGGCTACTGTTCATCCACCGTCGACCTCCTCCAGCCTCCACCTGCGACTATTCATCCACTGCGTCTCCCCTCCTGCCTCCACCAGCCACTGTTCATCCACAAGCTCATGTTCATCCAGCCTCCACCGCTCCTCCACCGGCTACTGTTCAACCAGCCCTCTCCATGGGGTCCTGTTCAACCACCCCTCCACGGGCTACTGTTCATCTAGCCCTCCACCGACTACTGTTCAACCAGCCCTCGACGGGGTCATCCTGTTCATCCAGCCCTCCACGGGGTCCTACTCATCCACCACCCAACTGGCTCGATCGGGGTCCTGTTCATCCAGCGGCAACGGCCTCTACTACCACGGGGTCCTATTCATCCAACCCCCCCACCGGGAACTGTTCATCCACCCCCCCCCCCAACAACACTCACTGTTCATCCAGGGAAGAAGGCAGCAGGGTTCGATCGGCTTCAGTTAGCAGCAGTAGCGAAGGAATCACTCGGGTTGAGTTAACAGCAAGGGATCGATCGATCGCTCGGGTTCAGTAACACGTAGCCTGCAGTGCACTCGCTCGAGTTCAATTAGATCCCAACGCCTCGCTCTGGTACAGTTAGAGCCTAACGCCTCGCACACATGCGCCAATGTACGACAGACACGCGTATCACTCGGCCACCGACCACCCACTGTAACCCGAAACTCCCCCGATATTTTCCTCGCCCTCGCTTCTACAACGGTTTTTTCCGTCATGGATGGCCCAAAGAATGTCATGCAGCTGCGTCTCCGACCCGCCAAGGACGAAAAGCCCATTTTCTATCATGATTTTTTTGTCATAGAAATAGGAGCCCACCACATCTATGATGATATCAGGTTTTGTCACAATTATCGTCATAGAAGTGTCATAAGCATGACACAAAAAATTCCGTTCGGCCCAAAATGTCACGGATGTGTCTTTTTTTGTAGTGATAGCAGATTCCATAAACTGGGCAGCTCGCCACCAGTGGAAGTTAATAGGCCGACAAAATAATAGACAGAACCGATAGCACTTCAACACAGTTCAAGAAAGTTAGCCCGGCCCAGGAGCTGCAGCGCAAGCAGCTTAGCAACCTGATGAGATTGCGCTTCTTTGACGCTTATATCCACCAACTTAAGTTGCATAACATCAATAGACGTCCTGTACTTATGGTTAATCTTGCATAGAGATTGGAGTTCCAGTAAGATTTAGGCGGAAGCATGTCTTTCTGCTTGAATTTCAGACTGAAGAAGTCGAACAGTTTTAGGCGGCGACTTCATCGAGCTTGTGTCACTGAGTAAGTTTGACACTACATCAATATATGACTTTGTGGTTGTATCCCTACCCTCAAGATGTGTTGCCTTCTTCTCTGGAATATATGTTAGAGGGACAAACAATGGGTTCGTCTCACTATCATTGTGGCAGTTCTTCCTATCAGTAGTGTTGTCACCCTGAAAGAGGAACAAGTAGGTAGATAACAATTTTTGCACGTATAAGCATCAGCACTGTCATTTCATCTCATTTCTTTGTCAGAAATAAAGAGACATGGTTTAAAATAGCATTAACATAATAGGCATTGTTCATAGTTAAGACGGCAGGAAATGGCATTGTGCAGGAGCGGCCAGCTTCACCAGACCACTGGATTACAGATCAAGAACACAAGCATACATGTAGTTCCAAACAACGTATAAGCATGAATGGTGAGTGTACTGTCAATTTATACCATTTCAGATTGGTAAATAAAGAGACACGCTTTAAATAACATTAATATGATATGGCATTGTTTATAGTTGAGACATAGCAGGATATGACATTGTGCTATTGTTGGTAGTTTCACCACACCACTGGATTACAGATCAAGAACACAAGCATACACATAGTGCTAAAGAAGATAACTTGCTATGTTTAGTTTAGTTTACATGGTACGAATAAGGAACTAGGTTGCACAACTAAAGACTGAAATTAAGAAGGACAAACTTATGTTTATGTACTTCTTCTTTGTAAACTTTGAACAAGCAATTTGAGTCCGACGACAAAAATAAATAGCATTTGAACTCATAGCTATCCAAATATACACAACAAAGTTTAAAGGCTCGAGGAGGACAAACTTACATTAGTAGTGAAGACAGGCTCTATAAAGCCCTTGTCCATATTGATGGGGGTGGGGGGCAATTCAAGAAGTTTACCGCACAGTCTTCTTCAAGAGCATTGCCTTTATTCTACATTTTGTTAAGAGTAAATATAGATGTGAAAATATACGAACAAATGGCGATTATTTAACTTAAGATGCAGAGTACAAATGTAAATACAGCATATAGGCAAAAGGCACTCACAAGAGCAATGCGGAGCAAAACTTCTTCAGTAACATTGGTTTTATTCAATATTTTGGCAAGAGTAAATGTAGATCTCATGTGTAGAAAATGGAGGACAAGGGAAAATAAGCTGCAAAGTGTACATGGAGAACTAGCTGACAAATATAAGTACAGTGATGAAGGACAGCAGATACTTACACGAACAATGCAGAACTAAATTTCTTCATAAGCATTGGGTTCATTATACATTAATTTAAGCATTAATATAGATCTGATAATTTGGAGCGAACAATGGATAAGTAAGCTATAATGCACAATGATGTCACATAATCCACTAGGTATGAATGTAAGGACAGCGATAGGACAATAGGTACTCACAAGAGCAAAGCAGCGACCAACATAGTTGCAATATCCTAGGTTTTGCGGTGCTAGTTCTATCGCCAATATACGTCGGGTGCTATGTGATTTCTCCGGTAGCACCACCTTTTTCAAGGACTTTTCTTGTACTCCTTCAGGTTCTGCAATCACTCTCTTCCTTTTGGATGTCTAAAACACAAGAACAACATTTGAATGGAAAAACATGGTATGACAACAAATGGAATAGGTGTTGATAATGGATGGGCATGGAATCTTCACATATATCATGAGTAAACTAAGCAAAAGGCGGTGCAACAAAGCACAAGAAATGCAAGACACCTTATGCAATATATGTGCAACCAGTAAAACCTTGCCAAATTAGAACAGGCACCTTATTGGGTGAACATGATAGGCCATTTGCCTTTGACTCCTTGAGCTTAGAATAGTCTTTAGGATCATATTCTGAATACAAATCTATATGTCGGGAGCATATGGGTTTCAGTGCATCCACAATGGACCTCAATCCCTTGATGCCAAGTTTGTTACCCATTGAACTATTCCGCAATATTTTTCAGATGTGCGCATTCTTGTATTCACTGTGATTATGTATAATATCTGAAAAGCATGAAAACATAAATAGTAGTGAGATCATCTTTGTAATGTAGAGGATATTGTAATATAACAGGGGCTCCCTGTAAACCCTTGTGTGCTATCACTGGATTCTGATGAGAGAGCCCATGTGTGATGTAATATGGTGAGTAGATTAATATAATCTGGCACAACTACACAAAAAATAGGCTCCCTGTTGGGAGCTGCAGATGTAAGGATAGTTGGCAGATGATAGGTTCATAATATACCATATAGAAAGTTTATTGCCAAACCATGATAACGAGAGTGCCGAGCCAGTAGGCAGATCGTAGTGTAGATAATAGGGGTACACCATAACCACCATAAATAAATCGGGGAAGTCGAACTGGCTAGAAAATATTGGGTTTTGCTTCTACTAATATGCAGCCTATCGATCACCTACAGGCCAGCTCTATTCATCTGAAGGTGCACAACTGTTACTATCAGTTTACTCTATCAAAGACCGCGCGGCTCCCACCATTTCCGGGATATTATGGCTGACCAACTCGAAGTGCGAAATCATGTAGCAGAACCGACCCAATAGAGCTGTCGACTACAGATGTCCCTGCTTCCCTTCCTGGCAAGGAACATACTGTACTTACTAAAGAAGAACAGAAGAGGAACACATTAAAGAATAGAAGGGGAAGGATATTATTGATATTCCCCCTCTTTCTATACAATGTTGGTTGCCCACCCATGACGAATCAGGGCGCCCAAAGAAATGCAATTCCATGATGTGTCTCTATATGTGGCCATATGCATTTGGAAACTCAAGTGGGAGCATTAGCTAACCAATTAAATGTGTGTCTGTTAGCTAATGTCAGCATATCACATTCGTATTTGAAGAACCTTAGGACGTATGATTGGTGTGTTATTTATCTTTAAAGGGTGGACACCTGCTAGTAGGACAAAAAGCACCTACGCAGATCATAGTGAAGATATAATGGGAAAATCCTAAGCATCAGAAGTAAAATCAGGAAAGTGGAACTTGCTGGAATATATGTGCTAGTATTGCCAGTACGGCTACAAAGGCTTCACATACCAGCTCTCTACAACTGAAAGCGCAATACTGTTACTATCAGTCTAACTCTCAAAGGCAACACATACGATCGAATACAAAGAGTTGAAAGAGTCCACAACAATCAACATGAAGACCAACACGAAGAGATGAAAGCGTCCATGACAAGCAACTGAATAGACCTATACACGGCAAATGTCCCAGCTCCTCTTCACTTCAAAGAACATACTGTACAACTATTACACTCCCTTTGTTCCTAAATACAAATCTTTGTAGAGATTCCACTATGGATCACATACGGATGTATATAGATACATTTTAGAGTGTAGATTCACTCATTTTTATCTATATGTAGTCCATGGAGGAATCTCTACAAAGACTTATATTTAGGTACGGAGAGAGTACTTACAAAGGAAGCACAGAAGAGGAGCATGCTAAAGAAGAGCAAGCAGATTCTGGATAACATAAAATGTTGGTTGGCCACACATGATGAACCAGAGTGCATAAAGAACGCAACTCCCTGTTGTCCCTCGTTATGTGGCACATGTGCTTTTTGAAAGTAAAGTAGGAACATTAACTGACCAATTAAACATTCTTTGTTTTAGTACATGTCAGCATCATATCAGATTCGTATTTGAGCAACTAAGTTTGGAATTATGAGTGGCATGTTGTTTAGCTTGATGGGTTGAGGAGCACTGCCTGCACGTATGTCTCGAAGCACCTACGATAATAGTAATGAATATATGGGAATGTCTACATGCAAGTCGCCTGACTTTCGTCATTTGGATTAGTCGACCATTTTAGGCGATTGTATGAAGATCCTACGTCTCATAACCCTTCTTCATCCTCGCCTCTTACTCTTCCCCTAAAGACCACCGCACGGGTCGCCGGCTGAACCACCCCCCCCCCCCGCCCTCCCTAAACTGCCCACCACCTCCGATCTTCCGCCGCCCCCGGCCATCCCTCTAGCTAACCCCCACCCCCTCACCCGCGTCGAGTTTTGCCTCCGTCGAGGCCCCACCATAGCCCAAGATAGCCCCCCACAACAACTATCCCCACCTGAAACCCTAAGATAGATAATTGGGCAGCCCTCCGGCGAGCCCCTTCCTTCCCTCCGGTGAACTCCGGCGAGCTCTTAAAAATCGACTGACCCAATTTTGAAATTAGGCTACTGCCATTTAACTAGTGTGGAATATAAATGGGGAAAACCATAAGCATTGCGAGTATAGTGTTGAGCGTGCCATGGTGGATCTGAAGGTGCAAACCAGACAAAGGCAACTTCGCAACCAATGTTTGCTTTCAACTAACAAGTAAGATCCTAAGTGATGGACAAGAAGTCATAGTAAAGCAGTGGCGATCTATTCTCTTTCTGCGATAAATAAGTTGATCAGATACGAAAGATTGCCGCCTCTGGTGTGGCGCCGTGTGTGCATCTGCTAAGAATTTGATGGTGTTGCGATAGCGATGGTTGTCGGCGGCGTGGAAGCAGATCTAGGAGGGTAGACGGTGGTGGCGGGGGAATATCCTGGCGCGATGGACGAGAAAGTCGTAGGAGCGGCGCCGGCAAGGTGGACGACGGCGGGGATGAAGCGAGAGGACGGGATGCAAGGATCTTGGTCCGAAGCCATGGATGAGAGAGGTCTATCTCTTGTAATGGACGACGGCTTCGGGGTATCAGCTCTGACATGGTGGAGGAGGACGGCGGTGGATGGGGTGGCGAATGGAGGAGGCTGGGGTGGAGAGGGTGTTTTGGCGCCCACGGAGTACGAATGGGGAAATGGAGGGAGAGCGGAAGGGGGGAACCATGTCTTCAGGGCGCGCCTGTCTCAAATGTGAGGAAATTTACAAACTTATCCCTCGTTTCAAATTTCCTACATCACAACAATATTAGTCGGTTGGGCATAGGACGGTAATCTTGCATACACCAAATATTTGCCGACGGAGATTTCAGCCAACGAGAGTTTGTTTTGGCGTCCACCGTGTATGGATCATGGAGGGAGGCGATTTCGGCTGAGGAGACACTGTGTTTTGGCGCCCACCATGTATGAATCCGGATGAGAGGCGGTTATGTCACGTTTGAGTGAAATTACAAACCTACCCGTATCGAAACATATGGAAATTGAGCCGATAGGCTTTGCGTGTGAGAGATAGGCAGTAATTTCCTTCTCACAGATTTTGGTTTCTAGCGGTTACTACGACTTTCTCCGCTTCATTCAAATTTTTGCAGAGAAAGAGTGCACGATTACCATGCCAACTCAATTCGAATCCAGTTTGTATTCTATTTTTGTTCGGGCAGGATCCATTTTTTATTCGAAGACAAATCTATATACATCATTTTTTACATATACTTTCAAAAGCACAACACCCTTATACATAAATATGGTGTACAAATGGCATGATCTCAGATTCATAAGGCTTGATCCATCTTAATTTAGATTTTCAAATATTTGAAACCACTTTATGTTGAAATCCAATGTATGCATTCCTCGCTAACTGTCCCCAATCAATGTGTTTTTCATGCGGGTTTTTTACTTCTCAAACATGTATAATGTGTTTCACACACGCAACATATAGTGTAATCCCGTTTAGACATTAATTGCATATAAACCATGCATTGTCTCTAATTAAAGAATCTATGGATCACTAATATTGATAAACTATAACATTACACGTGTCCCCAAATTCAAATGAATATGCATGTTTGATACACCAATTTTCGTTATGATATTATCGGTTTCGTGATCTCTACTTTAAATATTTGAATCCCCTTTAATCTTGATATTCGTCTCATATAGCTATTACTCATGCTTATATCTCTCTCTAGACCTATACGCCTTCATCATCTCTTGGGTATCTCTCGTGCTACAATGATATTTTATCTTCGTAACACACTGACGGTACTCTCTCCCTCGACCTTCACTCTATCTCTCTCTAAGTATATCTCGCTCCATGCTATGTGTCTCTAGCTATGATTCTCCCTGTGAAATCTTTTACTCTCACACGAACACAAACTTCGTCTCCCGGGGTCTCATTTCTCTCTACTATTCCCCCGTGTGCCACTCGCACCCCTCCTCTGACACAGAGATGTCTTGCGCTCCTTAGGTATGAGAAGCTACGCATCTTCCTCTTAAATATCTCTTTCTCACGCACAAACACAAACTCTGTCTCCCAGGGTCTCATATCTCTCCACCATTCTCTTGTATGTCGCTCACACACACTCTCTCTCCCCAGAGATATCTCGTGTTCCTTGATATGTCTCTCTAGCTATCACTCTCGTTGTGAAATATATTTCTCTCTCGCAAACACAAAACTCCGTCTCTCGGGATCTCATTTCTCTCTGATATTGTTTGTATGTGACTCAGATGCACCCTCTCTCTATCTCTCTCACACCCACACACATAACTCAGCCTTCTGATCCACTCGACTCTTATCTGTAACACACACACTAGCTAGCATCTTTATCTTTCTATTTATCTGTATCTCCATCAACCTTGTTTCTCGCTCTCACTCTTGCTTCCTATCACGCACACTTTATATGTTTCTCTCTACATGCAGTCATGCGCCCTCTTTTTATCTTTCTCTCACACACACATAGCTTCTCCCTCTGAACCACTCGGCGGTCATCTCCAACACTCAAACTAGCCGATGTCCCTCTATCTAGCATCTCTATCTCTCTATCTATGTGTAGTTTCTCCGTCAACATTTCTTTCTCACACGCACTCTTGCTTGTTATCATGCACACTATATTTGTCTCTCCATCCATGCATCTATAGGTTGATCTCTTTTACACAATGATTGTGTCTCGCTCCCTCTGCTCGCCATAGATGCATGCTCCAGCCCACGCCACTATCTCTTAAAGACAAAAACACATGCTCAATTATCAGGTCTTCTTCCCTGCACTCTCACATGCATGCATATTGTCATACCGATCCGTCTCTCCCATGTCGTTGATCTTATGAGTTATGTCTTCTTTGTTTTATCTCAATCATGCGCGCGCACACACACATCCCACGTATACATGTATACCTCTCGCACATGCACGTTCAAGGTCTCCTATGTCTCCATACGCAGTTAATTACCCTCAGCCCTAACCCCACATCGAATCGTTCTCTTCTTGTGTGCACATAACTTCCGCCTGGATGGGTAAAACACACACTCACACTTAACAATCTCCTTCTAGCTACCCCCCCCCTCTATCACTCTTCCCCTATATCCCTGAAACCAGTAAGACCATCCCTTCGTTTAATTCTTGCCTACATGCACCATTGATATATAGTAGTCTTCCTTGGTGTCTCTCGAACAAACACGTTCTCTCGATGTCAAATCATCTCACGCGCACACGCCTTCTCTTCCCTCTCTACGGGCCTCTTCTCTCTCGCACCCCTCGTTGGTGGCCTCTGCCATACACATCACCTCTCTACGATGAAGCCACACACACTTAAATTACTTACGCCACCGAAGACTCCGCTTCACACACACACACATACACACACACACACACACACACAGACTCCATCTCACACACATGCTCTAGGCGGAGCATTTGTTCCTACCACCCTTCGTCCAACCTTACCCGTATGATAAACAATCACCTTAATTTACTTGTATAACATGGACAAAATTCACTTTACTTTAGTAGTTAGCAATCTTGTCCTAATTATATAACGCAAACCACAAGCAAGAGGTGACATTTTTTACACAACCACGTTAACATGGCCACATAAATCACTAGCTAAAGTGTAATACCATTATACTTATATCCCGATGCAAAAGGTTGAGTACATATCTGAATAGTAGTCGCACACACGCACGCTGTCTCTCAGAATCTCACACACATACCAGTTACGTGACGCCCCCTTTGTTGGGGAACGTAGTAATTTCAAAAAAATTCCTACGCACACGCAAGATCATGGTGATGCATAGCAACGAGAGGGGAGAGTGTTGTCTACGTACCCTTGTAGACCGAAGCGGAAGCGTTGACACAACGTAGAGGAAGTAGTCGTATGTTCTCCTCGCGATCCAACCGATCACAGCACCGTTACTCCGGCACCTCCGAGTTCTTGGCACACGTTCAGCTCGATGACGATCCCCGGGCTCCGATCCAGCAAAGCGTCGGGGAAGAGTTCCGTCAGCATGACGGCGTGGTGACGATCTTGATGTGTTACCGGCGCAGGGCTTCGCCTAAGCACTGCAACGATATGATCGAGGTGGAATTTGGTGGAAGGGGGCACCGCACACGGCTAAGGAAAGATCTCAATGATCAATTGTGTGTCTATGGGGTGCCCCCTGCCCCTGTATATAAAGGATGGAGGAGGAGGAGGCCGGCCAAGGCTTGGCGCGCCAGGGTGTGGAGTCCTACTAGGTCTCCAAGTCCTAGTAGGAGTCCACCAAGAGGGGAGGAAGGGAGAAGGAATAGGAGGAGAAGGAAAGGTGGCCGGCCCCCTTTTCCCTAGTCCAATTCGGACCAGAGGGAAGGGGGGCGCAGCAGCCTTTTTCCTCTTCCCACTAAAGCCCATCAAGGCCCATTACTTCTCCCGTAATCCCGTAACTCCCTGATACTCCCGAAAACACCCGGATCACTCAGAACCTTTCCGATGTCCGAATATAGTCGTCCAATATATCGATCTTTACGTCTCGACCATTTCGAGACTCCTCGTCATGTCCCCGATCTCATCCGGGACTCCGAACTCCTTTGGTACATCAAAACTCATAAACTCATAATATAACTGTCATCGAAACCTTAAGCGTGCGGACCCTACGGTTCGAGAACAATGTAGACATGACCGAGACACGTCTCCGGTCAATAACCAATAGCGGGACCTGGATGCCCATATTGGCTCCTACATATTCTACGAAGATCTTTATCGGTCAGACCGCATAACAACATACGTTGTTCCCTTTGTCATCGGTATGTTACTTACCCGAGATTCGATCGTCGGTATCCAATACCTAGTTCAATCTCGTTACCGGCAAGTCTCTTTACTCGTTCCGTAATACATCATCTCACAACTAACACATTAGTTGCAATGCTTGCAAGGCTTATGTGATGTGCATTACCGAGAGGGCCCAGAGATACCTCTCCGACAATCGGAGTGACAAATCCTAATCTCGAAATACACCAACCCAACATGTACCTTCGGAGACACCTGTAGAGCACCTTTATAATCACCCAGTTACGTTGTGACGTTTGGTAGCACACAAAGTGTTCCTATGGTAAACGGGAGTTGCATAATCTCATAGTTAAAGGAACATGTATAAGTCATGGATAAAAGCAATAGCAACATACTAAACGATCGGGTGCTATGCTAATGGAATGGGTCATGTCAATCAGATCATTCAACTAATGATGTGATCTCGTTAATCAAATAACAACTCTTTGTTCATGGTTAGGAAACATAACCATCTTTGATTAATGAGCTAGTCAAGTAGAGGCATACTAGTGACACTCTGTTTGTCTATGTATTCACACATGTATTATGTTTCCAGTTAATACAATTCTAGCATGAATAATAAACATTTGTCATGATATAAGGAAATAAATAATAACTTTATTATTGCCTCTAGGGCATATTTCCTTCAGTCTCCCACTTGCACTAGAGTCAATAATCTAGATCACATCACCATGTGATTAACATCAATAGTTCACATCATCATGTGATTAACACCCATAGTTCACATCGCTATGTGACCGACACCCAAAGGGTTTACTAGATTCAGTAATCTAGTTTACATCGCTATGTAATTAACACCCAAAGAGTACTAAGGTGTGATCATGTTTTGCTTGTGAGAGAATCTTAGTCAACGGGTCTGCTACATTCAGATCCGCATGTACTTTGCAAATTTCTATGTCAACAATGCTCTGCATGGAGCTACTCTAGCTAATTGCTCCCACTTTCAATATGTATCCAGATTGAGACTTAGAGTCATCTGGATCAGTGTCAAAACTTGCATCGACGTAACTCTTTACGACGAACCTTTTTGTCACCTCCATAATCGATAAACATAAACTTATTCCACTAAGGATAATTTTGACCGCTGTCCAGTGATCTACTCCTAGATCATTATTGTACTCCCTTGCTTAACTCAGTGTAGGGTATACAATAGATCTGGTAAACAGCATGGCATACTTTATAGAACCTATGGCCAAAGCATAGGGAATGACTTTCATTCTCTTTCTATCTTCTGCCGTGGTCGGGCTTTGAGTCTTACTCAATTTCACACCTTGTAATACAGGCAAGAACTCTTTCTTTGACTGTTCCATTTTGAACTACTTCAAAATCTTTTCAAGGTATGTACTTATTGAAAAACTTATCAAGCGTCTTGATCTATCTCTATAGATCTTGATGCTCAATATGTAAGCAGCTTCACCGAGGTCCTTCTTCGAAAAACTCCTTTCAAATACTCCTTTATGCTTTACAGAATAATTCTACATTATCTCCGATCAATAATATGTCATTTACATATACTTATCAGAAATGCTGTAGTGCTCCCACTCACCTTTTTGTAAATACAGGCTTCACCGCAAGTCTGTATAAAACTATATGCTTTGATCAACTTATCAAAGCGTATATTCCAACTCCGAGATGCTTTGCACCAGTCCATAGATGGATCGCTGGAGCTTGCATATTTTGTTAGCACCTTCAGGATCGACAAAACCTTCTAGTTGCATCGTATACAACTCTTCTTTAATAAATCCATTAAGGAATGTAGTTTTGTTTATCCATTTGTCGGATTTCATAAAATGCGGCAATTGCTAACATGATTCGGACAGACTTAAGCATAGATACGAGTGAGAAACTCTCATCATAGTCAACACCTTGAACTTGTCGAAAACCTTTTGCGACAATTCTAGCTTTGTAGATAGTAACACTACTATCAGTGTCCGTCTTCCTCTTCAAGATCCATTTATTTTCTTTGGCTTGCCGATCATTGGGCAAATCCATCAAAGTCCATACTTTGTTCTCATACATGGATCATATCTCAGATTTCATGGCCTCTAACCATTTTGCGGAATCTGGGCTCATCATCGCTTCCTCATAGTTCGCAAGTTCGTCATGGTCTAGTAACATGACTTCCAGAACAGGATTACCGTACCACTCTGGTGCGGATCTCACTCTAGTTTACTTACGAGATTCGGTAGTAACTTGATCTTGAAGTTACATGATCATCATCATTAGCTTCCTTACTCATTGGTGTAGTAGTCACAAGAACAGATTTCTGTGATGAACTACTTTCCAATAAGGGAGAAGGTACAATTACCTTATCAAGTTTTTACTTTCCTCCCACTCACTTCTTTCGAGAGAATCTCCTTCTCTAGAAAGGATCCATTCTCAGCAACAAATGTCTTGCCTTTGGATCTGTGATAGAAGGTGTACCCAACAATTTCCTTTGGGTATCCTATGAAGACATATTTCTCCGATTTGGGTTTGAGCTTATCAGGATGAAACTTTTCCATATAAGCATCACAACCCCAAACTTTAAGAAACGACAACTTTGGTTTCTTGCTAAACCACAGTTCATATTGTGTCGTCTCAACGGACTTAGATGGTGCCCCTTTTAACGTGAATGCAGCTGTCTCTAATGCATGATCCCAAAACGATATTGGTAAATCGGTAAGAAACATCATAGATTGTACTATATCCAATAAAGTACGGTTATGACGTTCGGACACACCATTATGCTGTGGTGTTCCAGGTGGCATGAATTTGTGAAACTATTCCACATGGTTTTAACTGAAGGCCAAAACTCGTAACTCAAATATTTTACCTCTGCGATCATATCGTAGAAATTTTTTATTTTCTTGTTACGATGATTATCCACTTCACTCTGAAATTCTTTGAACTTTTCAAACGTTTCAGACTTATGTTTCATTAAGTAGATATACCCATATCTGCTTAAATCATCTGTGAAGTTCTGAAAATAATGATACTTGTCGCGAGCCTTAATATTCATCGGACCACATACATAAGTATGTATGGTTTCCAACAAATCTGTTGCTTGCTCCATTGTTCCGGAGAACGGCGTTTTAGTCATCTTGCCCAAGAGGCATGGTTCGCAAGCATCAAGTGATTCATAATCAAGTGATTCCAAAATCCCATCAGCATGGAGTTTCTTCATGCGCTTTACACCAATATGACCTAAACGGCAGTGCCACAAATAGGTTGCACTATCATCATTAACTTCACATCTTTTGGTTCCAATATTATGAATATGTGTATCACTGCGATCGAGATCCAATGAACTATTTTCATTGGTGTGTATGACCATAGAAGGTTTTATTCATGTAAACAGAACAACAATTTATTCTCTTACTTAAATGAATAACCGTATTGCAATTAACATGATCAAATCATATTCATGCTCAACGCAAACACCAAATAACACTTATTTAGTTTCAACACTAATCCCGAAAGTATAGGGAGTGTGTGATGATGATCATATCAATCTTGGAACCACTTCCAACACACATCGTCACCTTGCCCTTTAACTAGTTTTTGTTCATTCTGCAACTCCCGTTTCGAGTTACTAATCTTAGCAACTTGAACTAGTACCAAATACTGAGGGTTGCTATGAACACTAGTAAAGTACACATCAATAACATGTATATCAAATATACTTATGTTCACTTTGCCATCCTTCTTATCCGCTAATCACTTGGGGTAGTTCCGCTTCCAGTGACCAGTCCCTTTGCAGTAGAAGCACTTAGTCTCAGGCTTAGGACCAGACTTGGGCTTTTTCACTTGAGCAGCAACTTGCTTGCCATTCTTCTTGAAGTTCCCCTTCTTTCCTTTTGCCCTTTTCTTGAAACTAGTGATCTTGTCAATCATCAACACTTGATGTTTTTCTTTGATTTCTACCTTCGCTGATTTTAGCATCGCGAAGAGCTTGGGAATATTTTCCGTTATCCCTTGCATATTATAGTTCATCACGAAGTTCTACTAACTTGGTGATGATGACTAGAGAATTCTGTCAATCACTATCTTATCTGGAAGATTAACTCCCACTTGATTCAAGCGATTGTAGTACCCAGACAATCTGAGCACATGCTCACTAGTTGAGCGATTCTCCTCCATCTTTTAGCTATAGAACTTGTTGGAGACTTCATATCTCTCAACTCGGGTATTTGCTTGAAATATTAACTTCAACTCCTAGAACATCTCATATGCTCCATGACGTTCAAAACGTCTTTGAAGTCCCGATTCTAAGAAGTTAAGCATGGTGCACTAAACTATTAAGTAGTCATCATATTGAGCTAGCAAAACGTTCATAATGTCTGCATCTGCTCCTGCAATAGGTCCATCACCTAGCGGTGCATCAAGGACATAATTCTTCTATGCAGCAATGAGGATAAACCTCAGATCACGGATCCAATCCGCATCATTGCTACTAACATTTTTCAACACAATTTTCTCTAGGAACATATCAAAATAAACACAGGGAAGCAACAACGCGAGCTATTGATCTACAACATAGATATGCTAATACTACCAGGACTAAGTTCATGATAAATTTAAGTTCAATTAATCATATTACTTAAGAACTCCCACTTAGATAGACATCCCTCTAATCCTCTAAGTGATCATGTGATCCAAATCAACTAAACCATGTCCGATCATCACGTGAGATGGAGTAGTTTCAATGGTGAACATCTTATGTTGATCATATCTACTATATGATTCACGCTCGACCTTTCGGTCTCTGTGTTCCGAGGCCATATCTGTTATATGCTAGGCTCGTCAAGTTAAACCTGAGTATTCCGCGTGTGCAACTGTTTTGCACCCGTTGTATTTGAACGTAGAGCCTATCACACCCGATCATCACGTGGTGTCTCAGCACGAAGAACTTTTGCAACGGTGCATACTCAGGGAGAACACTTCTTGATAATTTAGTGAGAGATCATCTTATAATGCTACCGTCAATCAAAGCAAGATAAGATGCATAAAAAGATAAACATCACATGCAATCAATATAAGTGATATGATATGGCCATCATCATCTTGTGCTTGTGATCTCCATCTCCGCAGCACCGTCATGATCACCATCGTCACCGGCGCGACACCTTGATCTTCATCGCAGCATCGTTGTCGTCTCGCCAATCTTATGCTTCCACGACTATCACTACCGCTTAGTAATAAAGTAAAGCATTACATCGCGATTGCATTGCATACAATAAAGCGACAACCATATGGCTCCTGCCAGTTGCCGATAACTCGGTTACAAAACATGATCATCTCATACAATAAAATTTAGCATCATGTCTTGACCATATCACATCACAACATGCCCTGCAAAAACAAGTTAGACGTCCTCTACTTTGTTGTTGCAATTTTTACGTGGCTGCTACGGGCTTAAGCAAGAACTCATCTTACCTACGCATCAAAACCACAACGATAGTTTGTCAAATAGACTCCGTTTTAACCTTCTCAAGGACCGGGCGTAGCCACACTCGGTTCAACTAAAGTTGGAGAGACAGTCTTCCGCAAGCCATCTATATGCAAAGCACGTCGAGGGAACCGGTCTCGCGTAAGAGTACGCGTAAGGTTGGTCCGGATCGTCTCGTCCAACAATACCGCTGAACCAAAGTATGACATGCTGGTAGGCAGTATGACTTGTATCGTCCACAACTCACTTGTGTTCTACTCGTGCAAATAATATCAAACCATAAAAACCTAGGCTCGGATGCCACTGTTGGGGAACGTAGTAATTTCAAAAAAATTCCTACGCACACGCAAGATCATGGTGATGCATAGCAACGAGAGGGGAGAGTGTTGTCTACGTACCCTCGTAGACCAAAGCGGAAGCGTTGACACAACGTAGAGGAAGTAGTCGTACGTTCTCCTCGCGATCCAACCGATCACAGCACCGTTACTCCGGCACCTCCGAGTTCTTGGCACACGTTCAGCTCGATGACGATCCCCGGGCTCCGATCCAGCAAAGCGTCGGGGAAGAGTTCCGTCAGCACGACGGCGTGGTGACGATCTTGATGTGTTACCGGCGCAGGGCTTCGCCTAAGCACTGCAACGATATGATCGAGGTGGAATTTGGTGGAAGGGGGCACCGCACACGGCTAAGGAAAGATCTCAATGATCAATTGTGTGTCTATGGGGTGCCCCCTGCCCCTGTATATAAAGGATGGAGGAGGAGGAGGCCGGCCAAGGCTTGGCGCGCCAGGGTGTGGAGTCCTACTAGGTCTCCAAGTCCTAGTAGGAGTCCACCAAGAGGGGAGGAAGGGAGAAGGAATAGGAGGAGAAGGAAAGGTGGCCGGCCCCCTTTTCCCTAGTCCAATTCGGACCAGAGGGAAGGGGGGCGCAGCAGCCTTTTTCCTCTTCCCACTAAAGCCCATCAAGGCCCATTACTTCTCCCGTAATCCCGTAACTCCCCGATACTCCCGAAAACACCCGGATCACTCAGAACCTTTCCGATGTCCGAATATAGTCGTCCAATATATCGATCTTTACGTCTCGACCATTTCGAGACTCCTCGTCATGTCCCCGATCTCATCCGGGACTCCGAACTCCTTTGGTACATCAAAACTCATAAACTCATAATATAACTGTCATCGAAACCTTAAGCGTGCGGACCCTACGTTTCGAGAACAATGTAGACATGACCGAGACACGTCTCCGGTCAATAACCAATAGCGGGACCTGGATGCCCATATTGGCTCCTACATATTCTACGAAGATCTTTATCGGTCAGACCGCATAACAACATACGTTGTTCCCTTTGTCATCGGTATGTTACTTACCCGAGATTCGATCGTCGGTATCCAATACCTAGTTCAATCTCGTTACCGGCAAGTCTCTTTACTCGTTCCGTAATACATCATCTCACAACTAACACATTAGTTGCAATGCTTGCAAGGCTTATGTGATGTGCATTACCGAGAGGGCCCAGAGATACCTCTCCGACAATCGGAGTGACAAATCCTAATCTCGAAATACACCAACCCAACATGTACCTTCGGAGACACCTGTAGAGCACCTTTATAATCACCCAGTTACGTTGTGACGTTTGGTAGCACACAAAGTGTTCCTATGGTAAACGGGAGTTGCATAATCTCATAGTTAAAGGAACATGTATAAGTCATGGATAAAAGCAATAGCAACATACTAAACGATCGGGTGCTATGCTAATGGAATGGGTCATGTCAATCAGATCATTCAACTAATGATGTGATCTCGTTAATCAAATAACAACTCTTTGTTCATGGTTAGGAAACATAACCATCTTTGATTAATGAGCTAGTCAAGTAGAGGCATACTAGTGACACTCTGTTTGTCTATGTATTCACACATGTATTATGTTTCCAGTTAATACAATTCTAGCATGAATAATAAACATTTGTCATGATATAAGGAAATAAATAATAACTTTATTATTGCCTCTAGGGCATATTTCCTTCAGTCTCCCACTTGCACTAGAGTCAATAATCTAGATCACATCACCATGTGATTAACATCAATAGTTCACATCATCATGTGATTAACACCCATAGTTCACATCGCTATGTGACC
Source organism: Aegilops umbellulata (assembly GCA_032464435.1). NCBI lineage: Eukaryota > Viridiplantae > Streptophyta > Magnoliopsida > Poales > Poaceae > Aegilops > Aegilops umbellulata. The sequence goes on along the minus strand of CP136055.1, from coordinate 228,285,925 downwards.
GACACCCAAAGGGTTTACTAGATTCAGTAATCTAGTTTACATCGCTATGTAATTAACACCCAAAGAGTACTAAGGTGTGATCATGTTTTGCTTGTGAGAGAATCTTAGTCAACGGGTCTGCTACATTCAGATCCGCATGTACTTTGCAAATTTCTATGTCAACAATGCTCTGCATGGAGCTACTCTAGCTAATTGCTCCCACTTTCAATATGTATCCAGATTGAGACTTAGAGTCATCTGGATCAGTGTCAAAACTTGCATCGACGTAACTCTTTACGACGAACCTTTTTGTCACCTCCATAATCGAGAAACATATCCTTATTCCACTAAGGATAATTTTGACCGCTGTCCAGTGATCTACTCCTAGATCATTATTGTACTCCCTTGCTTAACTCAGTGTAGGGTATACAATAGATCTGGTAAACAGCATGGCATACTTTATAGAACCTATGGCCAAAGCATAGGGAATGACTTTCATTCTCTTTCTATCTTCTGCCGTGGTCGGGCTTTGAGTCTTACTCAATTTCACACCTTGTAATACAGGCAAGAACTCTTTCTTTGACTGTTCCATTTTGAACTACTTCAAAATCTTTTCAAGGTATGTACTTATTGAAAAACTTATCAAGCGTCTTGATCTATCTCTATAGATCTTGATGCTCAATATGTAAGCAGCTTCACCGAGGTCCTTCTTCGAAAAACTCCTTTCAAATACTCCTTTATGCTTTACAGAATAATTCTACATTATCTCCGATCAATAATATGTCATTTACATATACTTATCAGAAATGCTGTAGTGCTCCCACTCACCTTTTTGTAAATACAGGCTTCACCGCAAGTCTGTATAAAACTATATGCTTTGATCAACTTATCAAAGCATATATTCCAACTCCGAGATGCTTGCACCAGTCCATAGATGGATCGCTGGAGCTTGCATATTTTGTTAACACCTTCAGGATCGACAAAACCTTCTAGTTGCATCATATACAACTCTTCTTTAATAAATCCATTAAGGAATGTAGTTTTGTTTATCCATTTGTCGGATTTCATAAAATGCGGCAATTGCTAACATGATTCAGACAGACTTAAGCATAGATACGAGTGAGAAACTCTCATCATAGTCAACACCTTGAAGTTGTCGAAAACCTTTTGCGACAATTCTAGCTTTGTAGATAGTAACACTACTATCAGTGTCCGTCTTCCTCTTCAAGATCCATTTATTTTCTTTGGCTTGCCGATCATTGGGCAAATCCATCAAAGTCCATACTTTGTTCTCATACATGGATCATATCTCAGATTTCATGGCCTCTAACCATTTTGCGGAATCTGGGCTCATCATCGCTTCCTCATAGTTCGCAAGTTCGTCATGGTCTAGTAACATGACTTCCAGAACAGGATTACCGTACCACTCTGGTGCGGATCTCACTCTAGTTTACTTACGAGATTCGGTAGTAACTTGATCTTGAAGTTACATGATCATCATCATTAGCTTCCTTACTCATTGGTGTAGTAGTCACAAGAACAGATTTCTGTGATGAACTACTTTCCAATAAGGGAGAAGGTACAATTACCTTATCAAGTTTTTACTTTCCTCCCACTCACTTCTTTCGAGAGAATCTCCTTCTCTAGAAAGGATCCATTCTCAGCAACAAATGTCTTGCCTTTGGATCTGTGATAGAAGGTGTACCCAACAATTTCCTTTGGGTATCCTATGAAGACATATTTCTCCGATTTGGGTTTGAGCTTATCAGGATGAAACTTTTCCATATAAGCATCACAACCCCAAACTTTAAGAAACGACAACTTTGGTTTCTTGCTAAACCACAGTTCATATTGTGTCGTCTCAACGGACTTAGATGGTGCCCCTTTTAACGTGAATGCAGCTGTCTCTAATGCATGATCCCAAAACGATATTGGTAAATCGGTAAGAAACATCATAGATTGTACTATATCCAATAAAGTACGGTTATGACGTTCGGACACACCATTATGCTGTGGTGTTCCAGGTGGCATGAATTTGTGAAACTATTCCACATGGTTTTAACTGAAGGCCAAAACTCGTAACTCAAATATTTTACCTCTGCGATCATATCGTAGAAATTTTTTATTTTCTTGTTACGATGATTATCCACTTCACTCTGAAATTCTTTGAACTTTTCAAACGTTTCAGACTTATGTTTCATTAAGTAGATATACCCATATCTGCTTAAATCATCTGTGAAGTTCTGAAAATAATGATACTTGTCGCGAGCCTTAATATTCATCGGACCACATACATCAGTATGTATGATTTCCAACAAATCTGTTGCTTGCTCCATTGTTCCGGAGAACGGCGTTTTAGTCATCTTGCCCAAGAGGCATGGTTCGCAAGCATCAAGTGATTCATAATCAAGTGATTCCAAAATCCCATTAGCATGGAGTTTCTTCATGCGCTTTACACCAATATGACCTAAACGGCAGTGCCACAAATAGGTTGCACTATCATCATTAACTTCGCATCTTTTGGTTTCAATATTATGAATATGTGTATCACTGCGATCGAGATCCAATGAACTATTTTCATTGGTGTGTATGACCATAGAAGGTTTTATTCATGTAAACAGAACAACAATTTATTCTCTTACTTAAATGAATAACCGTATTGCAATTAACATGATCAAATCATATTCATGCTCAACGCAAACACCAAATAACACTTATTTAGTTTCAACACTAATCCCGAAAGTATAGGGAGTGTGTGATGATGATCATATCAATCTTGGAACCACTTCCAACACACATCGTCACCTTGCCCTTTAACTAGTTTTTGTTCATTCTGCAACTCCCGTTTCGAGTTACTAATCTTAGCAACTTGAACTAGTACCAAATACTGAGGGTTGCTATGAACACTAGTAAAGTACACATCAATAACATGTATATCAAATATACTTATGTTCACTTTGCCATCCTTCTTATCCGCTAATCACTTGGGGTAGTTCCGCTTCCAGTGACCAGTCCCTTTGCAGTAGAAGCACTTAGTCTCAGGCTTAGGACCAGACTTGGGCTTTTTCACTTGAGCAGCAACTTGCTTGCCGTTCTTCTTGAAGTTCCCCTTCTTTCCTTTTGCCCTTTTCTTGAAACTAGTGATCTTGTCAATCATCAACACTTGATGTTTTTCTTTGATTTCTACCTTCGCTGATTTTAGCATCGCGAAGAGCTTGGGAATATTTTCCGTTATCCCTTGCATATTATAGTTCATCACGAAGTTCTACTAACTTGGTGATGATGACTAGAGAATTCTGTCAATCACTATCTTATCTGGAAGATTAACTCCCACTTGATTCAAGCGATTGTAGTACCCAGACAATCTGAGCACATGCTCACTAGTTGAGCGATTCTCCTCCATCTTTTAGCTATAGAACTTGTTGGAGACTTCATATCTCTCAACTCGGGTATTTGCTTGAAATATTAACTTCAACTCCTAGAACATCTCATATGCTCCATGACGTTCAAAACGTCTTTGAAGTCCCGATTCTAAGAAGTTAAGCATGGTGCACTAAACTATTAAGTAGTCATCATATTGAGCTAGCAAAACGTTCATAATGTCTGCATCTGCTCCTGCAATAGGTCCATCACCTAGCGGTGCATCAAGGACATAATTCTTCTATGCAGCAATGAGGATAAACCTCAGATCACGGATCCAATCCGCATCATTGCTACTAACATTTTTCAACACAATTTTCTCTAGGAACATATCAAAATAAACACAGGGAAGCAACAACGCGAGCTATTGATCTACAACATAGATATGCTAATACTACCAGGACTAAGTTCATGATAAATTTAAGTTCAATTAATCATATTACTTAAGAACTCCCACTTAGATAGACATCCCTCTAATCCTCTAAGTGATCATGTGATCCAAATCAACTAAACCATGTCCGATCATCACGTGAGATGGAGTAGTTTCAATGGTGAACATCTTATGTTGATCATATCTACTATATGATTCACGCTCGACCTTTCGGTCTCTGTGTTCCGAGGCCATATCTGTTATATGCTAGGCTCGTCAAGTTAAACCTGAGTATTCCGCGTGTGCAACTATTTTGCACCCGTTGTATTTGAACGTAGAGCCTATCACACCCGATCATCACGTGGTGTCTCAGCACGAAGAACTTTTGCAACGGTGCATACTCAGGGAGAACACTTCTTGATAATTTAGTGAGAGATCATCTTATAATGCTACCGTCAATCAAAGCAAGATAAGATGCATAAAAAGATAAACATCACATGCAATCAATATAAGTGATATGATATGGCCATCATCATCTTGTGCTTGTGATCTCCATCTCCGCAGCACCGTCATGATCACCATCGTCACCGGCGCGACACCTTGATCTTCATCGCAGCATCGTTGTCGTCTCGCCAATCTTATGCTTCCACGACTATCACTACCGCTTAGTAATAAAGTAAAGCATTACATCGCGATTGCATTGCATACAATAAAGCGACAACCATATGGCTCCTGCCAGTTGCCGATAACTCGGTTACAAAACATGATCATCTCATACAATAAAATTTAGCATCATGTCTTGACCATATCACATCACAACATACCCTGCAAAAACAAGTTAGACGTCCTCTACTTTGTTGTTGCAATTTTTACGTGGCTGCTACGGGCTTAAGCAAGAACTCATCTTACCTACGCATCAAAACCACAACGATAGTTTGTCAAATAGACTCCGTTTTAACCTTCTCAAGGACCGGGCGTAGCCACACTCGGTTCAACTAAAGTTGGAGAGACAGTCTTCCGCAAGCCATCTATGTGCAAAGCACGTCGAGGGAACCGGTCTCGCGTAAGAGTACGCGTAAGGTTGGTCCGGATCGTCTCGTCCAACAATACTGTTGAACCAAAGTATGACATGCTGGTAGGCAGTATGACTTGTATCGTCCACAACTCACTTGTGTTCTACTCGTGCAAATAACATCAAACCATAAAAACCTAGGCTCGGATGCCACTGTTGGGGAGCGTAGTAATTTCAAAAAATTTCCTACGCACACGCAAGATCATGGTGATGCATAGCAACGAGAGGGGAGAGTGTTGTCTACGTACCCTCGTAGACCAAAGCGGAAGCGTTGACACAACGTAGAGGAAGTAGTCGTACGTTCTCCTCGCGATCCAACCGATCACAGCACCGTTACTCCGGCACCTCCGAGTTCTTGGCAAACGTTCAGCTCGATGACGATCCCCGGGCTCCGATCCAGCAAAGCGTCGGGGAAGAGTTCCGTCAGCACGACGGCGTGGTGACGATCTTGATGTGTTACCGGCGCACGGCTTCGCCTAAGCACTGCAACGATATGATCGAGGTGGAATTTGGTGGAAGGGGGCACCGCACACGGCTAAGGAAAGATCTCAATGATCAATTGTGTGTCTATGGGGTGCCCCCTGCCCCTGTATATAAAGGATGGAGGAGGAGGAGGCCGGCCAAGGCTTGGCGCGCCAGGGTGTGGAGTCCTACTAGGTCTCCAAGTCCTAGTAGGAGTCCACCAAAAGGGGAGGAAGGGAGAAGGAATAGGAGGAGAAGGAAAGGTGGCCGGCCCCCTTTTCCCTAGTCCAATTCGGACCAGAGGGAAGGGGGGGCGCAGCAGCCTTTTTCCTCTTCCCACTAAAGCCCATCAAGGCCCATTACTTCTCCCGTAATCCCGTAACTCCCCGATACTCCCGAAAACACCCGGATCACTCAGAACCTTTCCGATGTCCGAATATAGTCGTCCAATATATCGATCTTTACGTCTCGACCATTTCGAGACTCCTCGTCATGTCCCCGATCTCATCCGGGACTCCGAACTCCTTCGGTACATCAAAACTCATAAACTCATAATATAACTGTCATCGAAACCTTAAGCGTGCGGACCCTACGGTTCGAGAACAATGTAGACATGACCGAGACACGTCTCCGGTCAATAACCAATAGCGGGACCTGGATGCCCATATTGGCTCCTACATATTCTACGAAGATCTTTATCGGTCAGACCGCATAACAACATACGTTGTTCCCTTTGTCATCGGTATGTTACTTACCCGAGATTCGATCGTCGGTATCCAATACCTAGTTCAATCTCGTTACCGGCAAGTCTCTTTACTCGTTCCGTAATACATCATCTCACAACTAACACATTAGTTGCAATGCTTGCAAGGCTTATGTGATGTGCATTACCGAGAGGGCCCAGAGATACCTCTCCGACAATCGGAGTGACAAATCCTAATCTCGAAATACACCAACCCAACATGTACCTTCGGAGACACCTGTAGAGCACCTTTATAATCACCCAGTTACGTTGTGACGTTTGGTAGCACACAAAGTGTTCCTATGGTAAACGGGAGTTGCATAATCTCATAGTTAAAGGAACATGTATAAGTCATGGATAAAAGCAATAGCAACATACTAAACGATCGGGTGCTATGCTAATGGAATGGGTCATGTCAATCAGATCATTCAACTAATGATGTGATCTCGTTAATCAAATAACAACTCTTTGTTCATGGTTAGGAAACATAACCATCTTTGATTAATGAGCTAGTCAAGTAGAGGCATACTAGTGACACTCTGTTTGTCTATGTATTCACACATGTATTATGTTTCCAGTTAATACAATTCTAGCATGAATAATAAACATTTGTCATGATATAAGGAAATAAATAATAACTTTATTATTGCCTCTAGGGCATATTTCCTTCCCCCTTAAGCAGACCCGTATGTTACAATTTGTGCACCCGCGGGTACATGTGATAGTGCGCATTTATTTAAGCCAGATGGCGAACCCAAATAGTAGCTGCATTCATTCCCCTCCAGCCGCCTCTTCTCTGGTCGCCGTCGCCCGATAGCCATGGCCCGACCGAAGGTAACGGCATACGCCATACTCCCGCCGGAGCAACGCTTTAATCTAGAGGTGGCACGAAGCCCAGGTCGTAGCTGCCCTGCCTCCGGAGTCCGGACTAGCCGGAGCTGGACGAGGAGGCGTTGGAGGTGCAGCAGCACGTGGAGCCGGAGGAGGAGAAAGACAACATGGAGCCGGAATAGGAGTACGGCGGCGTGGGCGAAGCGGAGCCGGAGGAGGACGATGATTTCCATTATACTCAGACTTAAAGGGCTTTGATTTTCACGCCACATTTATTTCATATAGATAAGAGAAAGGAAATTTTAGTGGTCATGCATGCATCTTTTTGTGCTAGCACTCCTATATAAGGGTTGACCGGTCACTTTCCCGCGGACGTGTGCGGGCGGTGGAAGAGGAAGGAGAAGGGAAGCGGGCTGTGGAGTACGCCAGTTGCACCACGAGCTCCAAGGAACATCCGTGCCAAACAATGCATAATTGTACAGCATAGTCCAGCAGAGTATGAATTGGCCATTAGGTTGCGTGTGGTTGACATGGCTGCAACATGCAGCTGGTTGCAGTTCGCCAGCCTACCGCTCCGCTTCGCATGGTTTGGTCACGCAAGATTTGCATGCACGCATGTCACGAACGTACTTGTCGAAGGCGTGGTAAAAAAAGGGTGACCAGGTCCGCTAGTCCGCGTTGGTCCATGTTCCTGGAAAACAACTAATCCCAGTCACTGTAAATGTCATGCGTGCTTTAATTCTGGGCTAGTGGCTGGACGCGAACATGCCGTACAACGAACCGCCCGTCAGCTCCCTAATCTCTGTCTCTACTCTTATAATAATAATATTCCATCTATCTATCTCTATCTCTCTTCTACTACTCTTATAGAAAACAGAGTTGGTGATGCTGGTGTGCCTGCCATCCTGCAATATAGGCCATCCAATTTATATCTGATGGATAGGAAGAAAACTATGACAATTTAGCGAAAAAAACCTACACCCCTCTCCACATTTGCAAATAAGGCCTTCCCTCGTTCATCCTTTTCTCTCACAAGATAAACTAATCATACAAATGCATCTTGACGTTACATGCAACGCACGAGGATGTTTCCTTGGGGGTCTCTCCAGCACCGCGTGGCCGTAGTTGCAAGTTGACGCCCCTTGGGATGCCGACGTTGAGGGGCACTTGGATTTTTTCCGATGAGCAGGTAAGATGAGTTTGATCACGTAGTAAATGCATTCTAAAGACTACTTCCGTGTCCATTTCCTAATTCTCCCCCTACCCACTGTTTCACGGGTTAGGCTCAGTGTGAGTGGAGATTGGCTTGCATATGTATGGGAGGTTACCAACATCAATTTGCACAACATTTACAATGGTGACACTGTTCCCGTAGAACCTTTGTCCAACATTGGGATCAGCCATGCAATGGGCCACTACCTGAATTGGTACGATGGAACCATGGTGAGATTGAAGAAGATAGCAATCATGGAAGCCCCGATAAGTTCGTCCGCTAACCAAAATTAGACTCTCATCACGGTGTTCGACATCGCGATTGCTTTCATGAACCTTGCACATGGCGGTCAAAGGTGGACCATGCTGTCTGCGGCCGATTTGTTGCCGTATGAGTACGAAGACGCTGTGCTCCTTTCTAACCGTATCTTCGAGGTGAAAAACCAAGGGATTGTTTCATATAGGACACATCCTACGGTATACTCCCTCTCTTCCAGTTTATTTCTTTTGATTTGTTTTGTTTTATAAGTTTCAAATTCAAATTTAGAGCTCCCCATCACATGTTGAGATTACAATGTCCATTAAATCGTTGCATGCATGTACTAGTTTTTATTCGTCATTTATATTGGTCACGCATGCATGCATTGCAAGTAACATTTTTTACCACAATTTCTTAGGAAACTGAGTGCAATAATTGAGTAGTTTCACAAACTACCAGCAGTACTACACCTGAGACGATTCAAAATCAATACCACCACCACGCCCGCGTCTGACCGCCCTGGCCGACCCAAAGCCCCTCCCTTGCCGGCGCACGCTTCCGGCGTGAAACGGTTAGCATCGCTTCGGAGCGTCAATGCCGCATTAAAGCCCGGCCAGAGCGGAGGCAACCTCTCACTGGCGCCAGCTTTGAAGCAGCATGACGGCCGAGAGAGTGCCGCTTCCTGGTACACGCGACTGCTCCGTGTCGAGCCTGGCCATAGTTTGGATGATTCTCCATCATGGGGAGACACGCTAAGAAGTTGCGATGACATGGACTCCCATTGCCCACCGTTCTGGATTGTTCCATCTATGAAGAACATGTGGGACTAGAACTACGAGACAGACATGTACCCAGGAGTGGATGTACGAACCTAAGTAATGTAGCGCAGTAAGTGAAGTAGAACGGCACAAATAGTATGAACATGCGTGGCATATAGGCATTTGTCTCTTACTACCACTAAATGGTGTACGTGCAATGCACGGGGATGTTATGATGTACGTGCCTAAGTACTCTACTACTATATTAATTGGAGGCACATATTAGGTTTTATATTTGTTTACGTGTATGGCCCGAGACCTTCCAACTAGACGTGTCTTTGTCTCCGGGTTGCACTTTGTATCGTACATACCACTAGTACTACTACGTGTGGTCTCCGACCTAGAAGTGGAAGAATTCGAGACGCTCTACCATGTTGTTCATGTCCCACTCCTTTCGCTGGCGCGGTGGGACATCCAACACGTGCCGTGTTTGTACTCCTTCGTCGTAAGAGTTGAAACGCATCTAAAAACTACAGTAGTAACTAGTACTGGTACATGCTCGTAATTAATTAAACAAACGTACGGGTGACACAGACACACACACTAACTACTAGTACTACTACTTCTCACATGCTATCCAGACGCCGTCATTCTCCTTCCCGGCTTGGTCGGCGACACCCCACCGTGCTTGGATCTCCATCGAGCTCCCTGCAGCAGCACGTGCGTCCTCTTCTTTCTTGCGGCGGCGGGCCTCTCTTTTCTTGAGTGCTTTCTGCCTTTTCCATTCCCTCTGTGCGGCTTTGGCCGCCTCTTGCTCTACCGCCCATTTGGCCTTGGCAGCTTGAAAGTCCGCCTATGTAGGAGTGAGGTTGTGAGCGGCGATGAACTCGGCACGGCAGGATGCCATCGCTTCCCTACCATTTTTGTGTGTGGTCGTGGGTGGCGAGGAACTCGGCGCGGCGGGATGCCATCGCTTCCTTACCAGTCAGTGTGCGGCGCGGTGGCATGAACGACGCTTGGTAAGAGCTCTAGGGTGGAGTGGCCGGACAACCGTATAGTGCATTGGTTTGTCATGAGCTCAAGGACAGAAGACGAAGGAATTTTGGATTCCCGTTCAATCCTAGTCATTTATTACCGAGTAAAATGCATTGGTGGTCATCGAACTTGTCTTGATAACTCACTTTGATCATTGTATACAAGATATGGTGATTATACGGTCACTGGCTCAGCATATAGCTCCGTATTTGTCTGGTTGACCAGTCAAACAGTCCGCATGGGCCTCATCAGCTCGTGTTCTGCATCTATCTATCTATGTGGGCGTACCTGTCAGTGGAGAAAGAAATAAAAACCAACATTATGCGTATGTGAGGAATCAAACCACGGACTCATCACTGCAATGCACACGCTTCAGCCAAATGAAAATGAAATACTTTGCGTTAGATGCACAAATTGATTTTTTTATATTATACTTGATGCACACATTAGCGCACATCGTCCATACACTCAAGTAGCATGTACGCGTGGAGACACCGACGCTCATGTTGTCAAACCATGCTAATGCATGCACGTCGCTCTCTCAATCAAAGTCCTGCTCAGGGCGCAATGCAAACGGCGAGCCTGTCACATGCGCGCCCCGGCGGTGCCTGACATTACTGTTAAGATGTTTGCTTGTGGCCTCCGCGAACACCGAGCATGTATTCACCTGGCTCAACACCAACGTCATACTCGTGCTTGGGCGCTGAGCTGCTCGACATTAGCCATGGATCTGCACATGACGCGACGACGTGACTCGGTGCCTTGTCATGTATATCATCCATCACAACGACAATCTATAAAACAGCCTAGCTAGAGAGGGTACTATGGTACCTACATATGTATCGTGAGCGACCAATCATAGTGCCACTGCACACGCGTGTGTGTTTGATCGATTCGTCCATTGTTCGTAAGTTATGCATGGTTGTGTGGTGTCTAATGGTGGCCATCTAAGGCTAGCTGGCGACAAGAGCGGTTGCATGGACGCCTGGTTGTCTATACGTGCCTCATATGCTTCAAAGGCTCGTCATCCATGAGTTCATATTTTACCACCACGCCAGCGTCTGACCGCGCTGGCCTATAGAAACCCCTTCCATCGCTAGCACGTGCTTCCCGCCTGAAACGGTCATCGTCTCTCCAGAACATCAATGCTGCATTCCCGGGAGTGACTTAACTGCAGGTGCAATAGGGTCACTGACATCTAGGCTAGATGCATGTTGGGCCTACATGTTAGTGACCCAACTGCACCTGCAGTTAAGTCACTGAAGCAGCGTCTGCATTCACGCCCGACGCGACCTCTCACTGGCGCTGGCATTGCAGCAGCGCGACGGCCGAGGGAGCGCCACCCGCGCGCCATCCCGGTGCAAAGCGACTGCTCCGCGTTAATGACACCACGGCCATCCGTCCGTCCGCCGCCCACTTTAATGACATGCGGCTGCCGACGAACCTACTCCTGCACCAGCCGTCCATCCGTTTGTCGTGGATCATTGCCATTAGAGCATGGTTAATAGTATAGCCAACAGCCGGCTATATGAAGTTGCCACCTCACATATCATCAACCTAATAGCCAACATGTATAATAGCTAGTTGCTAAGTAGTACTACTTTATAAATGCAGGGGCCCACCTTACACTCTCACAATGCTTCTTGGAGTCCGTGCTGCAACCGGCTATTAATCTATAGCCTGCTTTCGTTCTCTCTCCTCTTCTCTCTCATCCACCTCAGCAGAGATATAATAGCTTAATCCTTATAGCCTGCTAACTGTACCTTATTCTACTTGCTCTTAGCTCGCTCTATACATCTGTTTCCATAACTCGGAGAGGGTTCACATGATTCACTATCAAACAAAAGTAGCAAGTACCGCCCACACAAGACAGTGCACTAACCCTAAGATGATGCAAAGAGAAGGAGGAGGAGAAGAAGAAGAAGAAGAAGAAGAAGAAGAAGAAGAAGAAGAAGAAGAAGAAGAAGAAGAAGAAGAAGAAGAAGAAGAAGAAGAAGAAGAAGAAGAAGAAGAAGAAGAAGAAGAAGAAGAAGAAGAAGAAGAAGAAGAAGAAGAAAGAAGAAGAAGAGAAGAAGAAGAAGAAGAAGAAGAAGAAGAAGAAGAAGAAGAAGAAGAAGAAGAAGAAGAAGAAGAAGAAGAAGAAGAAGAAGAAGAAGAAGAAGAAGAAGAAGAAGAAGAAGAAGAAGAAGAAGAAGAAGAAGAAGAAGAAGAAGAAGAAGAAGAAGAAGAAGAAGAAGAAGAAGAAGAAGAAGAAAGAAGAAGAAGAAGAAGAAGAAGAAGAGAAGAAGAAAGAAGAAGAAGAAGAAGAAGAAGAAGAAGAAGAAGAAGAAGAAGAAGAAGAAGAAGAAGAAGAAGAAGAAGAAGAAGAGAAGAAGAAGAAGAAGAAGAAGAAGAAGAAGAAGAAGAAGAAGAAGAAGAAGAAGAAGAAGAAGAAGAAGAAGAAGAAGAAGAAGAAGAAGAAGAAGAAGAAGAAGAAGAAGAAGAAGAAGAAGAAGAAGAAGAAGAAGAAGAAGAAGAAGAAGAAGAAGAAGAAGAAGAAGAAGAAGAGAAGAAGAAGAAGAAGAAGAAGAAGAAGAAGAAGAAGAAGAAGAAGAAGAAGAAGAAGAAGAAGAAGAAGAAGAAGAAGAAGAAGAAGAAGAAGAAGAAGAAGAAGAAGAAGAAGAAGAGAAGAAGAAGAAGAAGAAGAAGAAGAAGAAGAAGAAGAAGAAGAAGAAGAAGAAGAAGAAGAAGAAGAAGAAGAAGAAGAAGAAGAAGAAGAAGAAGAAGAAGAAGAAGAAGAAGAAGAAGAAGAAGAAGAAGAAGAAGAAGAGAGAAGAAGAAGAAGAAGAAGAAGAAGAAGAAGAAGAAGAAGAAGAAGAAGAAGAAGAAGAAGAAGAAGAAGAAGAAGAAGGAAGAGGAAGAGAAGAGGAAGAGGAAGAAGAAGAGGAGGAAGAGAAGAAGAGGAAGAAGAAGAAGAAGAAGAGGAGGAGGAAGAAGAAGTGGGATTTGTGACGTGTGGGTGTCAACGAAACACCTTCTTCCCGAGAAGAATTGCACCTGCTTGTTAGGGTAGCAACGGCGCATCAACTCTTTTTTATCTTTTTGCTCTATCTTCCCCCTCCCAGGCTCAACCCCTGCCGTAATGTTTTCGGCCTCAAAACAAACATAGTACTGCGTTGTTTTGGGGGCTTGATGAAAAATCGAGTGCTGCTTTCTATAGGTTGGCCCACCCAGCAAATGTGCTGCTGGTCCACCACGGACTAAGAGGCTAAAATACAAGTTTTATGGTGGAGAGGCAAGTAAAAAAACACCATCGAGAGCCATTCACTGAAAAGGAAAATCGCGTCTGATGTGCTTCTTCATCGTGCCGCCGGCCCCCTCTTTAATCCAGTTCGCTCCATTCCCCAACGAGCAGCACAAGTTGGGAGTTTATTCGCCCTCGCGCTGTCGGGGGATTGAAGAAGTGCGACATCATATCCAACACAGGTGATGGCCGCTTGTCCAAGGGAGTTTCAGATAAGAAACTGCATGTTTTAGAGGCAGAGCATTTAAATCGACATGAACTTTTCAAACATGGATAACAGAATGTTGGAAATTTTATTCCTTGTAAAAAAATGGAACTAACAACAAGTTAACATCATGCTGATCAACATTCATGTATAGCACATCTTCATATGATGCAAAGGCAAAAAGATATGCTATTTTCAAAATGGCAAGACAATGTTCAGTGTGCAAAAAACTGGGTAAACTAGGGACAAAATTTTGGTAAGTGTTAGATATTTTTCAAGTGCACCAGTTGGAATCGAAGCCGGGCAGTACAACTTTTGGATGAGAGGGATGCAGCCACTGGGCTAGTGCGGTATGTTCCAAAGAATGAAGGCATCTCCCCCGGCTTCGGTTCATTCCCGTCCGTGTGTGCTCGCCGTGGCGCCGCCGTATGCCATTTCAACATGCTCCACAAATGAAGGAATCCGGAGAGGACTGTACGCCGAGAGACTGACAGTGGGGACCCACCAGGTCCAAAGCCGTATGCAAGCACGTGCCTCATTGAAGAAAAAAGCCTCCTCCTAATTATATACTGACATTGGGGCCCACAGGTATGTCAACCTAGTCAATAAACGAAATAAATTTCCAACGATGCCTGTCATCGGGGAGCTTTTACTTTTAGGGGTATCGGGGATCTTTTTTTTGTTGCGGGAAAGGGGTATTGGGGATCTAGCTGGTATCATTTTTTTTCAGAGGGCGAACAAGTATCAGCTAGGCCTAGGTTTTGGTTTTTAACATGCATAGCCCATGACATACCGAGATAGTGGTTTCAACTTATTTTTGGAGGTCCATCATGTACGTACCGACCTATGGGCCTCCTAGCGTAGGTTTTACTTTTTCTTAAAAATTGGCAGCCCAATGTATTTTCTTAATAAAACGCAGATCTCTGTTCTATATATATAAGAATAATAATATTGTGTCCAATTTACGTTTTCCCTTCTAACCACATTATATATATTTATATTATTACTATTATCGTATATTTAACAGAGACTTATATAAACATTATAAAAACATCCCACGTCTTATTCACTTATAAAAGTAATAAATGTTTAACAGAAGTTGGCAAGGAAAATCCTGGTTGTTTTTGACTCACAAGCAAGGAAAATCCTGGTGATTGCGTACAAAAGCTTGCGGAGATTTTAAGTACCAATGTAATAATAACACGCTCATTTTTCTTTTGGGCAATAACACGCTAATTTGTTAATTTTATAAATAAAAAATGTGTCGCTCTGGTTTATTTTTTGATATTAATTGCTCCTTCTAACCTAACAATATATATAGAACAAGCCTAGCTAATTCGTGTATTTCAAGAAAGTGCAAATGGGCTGGGATTTCTTAGAAAATATTAAATGGGCCGCATTGATGCGAAATTATTTGTTCCCCCAGCCCAGCAAATGGACTGTAAATTCAAGAAAACATGGGGTAAATATATGCCACATTTTTGCAGGCTGACATGTGGGACAATAGGTCGAAGCCTACACAAGGCATTGTCAACTTAGTCAACAAATGATTCTGACATCCACAACCACTGGATTTATATACAACGGCTGGCATCCGCCTTCTATCTCTCGCCTTCTTCCTCCAGCGTCGCCAGGATTGCCTGCTCCGGCCTCCGGCAGCTAGCGGCTCTGCTTAGCACGCACCGCTGTGAAGCACTACCCCACCGCTGGCCTGGGTATCCCTCCACCCCTCCACACCTCCTGTTATTCTCGATCGACTGCAGCCCCACGCTGCACCAGAACCAGTTATAACCCTTGTACTCCTCTCAATTTTCGACTCCACGGCCACGCCTTCCCATCTCCGGGTCGTTCTCGTCCGGGGCCTCGCCGTCATCCATTGCCTCGCTACGCTCAACGCGGCGTGGTCAACAAACGAGAGTCATCGAAAGAGGACTGTACATGGAGAGACTGACGGCTGGGACCCACGAGGTCCATGGTTGCACACAAGGATAGTTCCTCCTTATTAAGCTGGAAAAAATGTTTCCTCCCCCTAACAGTTGGGACCCACTGGCTGTATCTTCGCATGGAACGAAGTGCCTCCCTGTTATGCGAAAGAAACTATTCCTCCCGATGACAGCTGGGACCCAGCGGATTTGGTGGCTGACTTGTGGGCCTACTAAGCTGACGTGTACGCATGGCTTTGTCAACTGCATCCTTTTCCCTGAAAAATAATGTTTTCTCCCCCTGACAGCTAGGACCCACCAGCTACATCTTCGCACGCATGGAACTGTCCTTATTACGGGGAAAAATGATCCCCCCTGACGGCTGGGACCCAACAGCTACATCTTCGCACACAAGGAAGTGTGTCCTTATCCTTCCTGACAGCGGGGACCCACCCGGTCGAAGCGTACATAGCGTTGTCTGTCGTGACACGAACGTGTATGTACATACTGGTCGATCGGTCGCTCTGCAACGATGAACCTTGGGGGAGTTAGTAACACACTGGTGCGCATCGGTCCTAAACAAACAGTTTTTTACCCCTTTCCGGGATGGCCTTTGGAACCGTCACCAAGTGAGTGTGTGCTATAGGGGGTCATTCCCACACGACCCAGAAACCGTCGGGGATATGGAACAGTGATCCAGAGGCCTTCCAAAATGTAATCGTGTGTGATGCAGCAGACACTAAATTCTTACGCACAAGTGGTATTGGTGATTAAGCGTTTCTAATGACGCAGTGAAACCATACGGTCTGCCGTAACGAACCGTTTGGGAAACAGTATGTAAGGCACACGGGCCAACATATGAACTGTGTGTGATTTGTGCCCTATCGCACATGAGTTTTCTGCGTAACCCGTCTGCCATGCTAGACTCCATTGCACATGTAACAATTACCATCTGCGATAATGTTCTACCACAAATGGTTCAGGAGCCCCTTAGCACACATACAAGTGTTGTAGACCGTTTGTGATTTGTTAGGTATCATGGACGGTTGCGGCAAGAGTGATGTGTGCTTTTCGTTTGGGATCCCACACGTTTCATGAAAAAAATACGAGTGGGATTGTATTTTTCTTTGGGCACGGTTTAATCCCAGTTCTCGTGTGCGATAACGCGATATCACAAACGGTTCCGGAGAACCTGCGCACATGTAGTAGCGTTGCGAATCGTTTGTGATCTGCTGTGTATCACCGATGGTTCCAATACGATTGACGTATGCTTTCCGATGTGGATCACACACACTCATTTAGTTGAACCGTGTGCGGAGCAATTGCCAGGTTAAAACAAAAATATCCCATTTTGAATTGGCACACAAAAAGCAAATTCGCCACAATATTCAATTGAACAAATAAACAAAAATATCCCATTTTGAATTGGCACGCAAAAAGCAAATTTGCCACAATATTCAATTGAACAAATAGTGTCCACAGGAAGAACATTCATCAGATTTCGCAACAATTGCAATTGAACATATGGTAGCTAAATTCCAATGATTTCTCCACACATATATGCATTACATAATTAATCATAGTGTACGAAATACGAAGACCTCATCTGATGGAAGATAATGGATCCATGTGTTATATGTTTAGCGGCTAACTCTAACTCAATGTTTCAGGAGAAACCATGTTGAAATCTTCATCATCACTAGTGCGATTGATGTAGTGATCCAGGAAGAAGTCGCTGATAAATCTCTGAACCATCGACAATTCACCAGTCGGGAGCGGTTCAGGGGTCCTCGGTTTTAAGATGAGCTGCAGTATTTTTAAGATCAGAATGTGCCATATGAGTGGAGTAGAAGATATTAATTAAGATAGACTTACTGGTAATAATTCGCGAGGAACGTCACAACTATCAGCAGATTTGCAGATGGAGATCATGTGTCTGCAAACATAGTATCCACAAAGGTTGGTCCCTGCTTCTTGCTGAGGACACTACAATTTTTTGTACAAAATTAGTCATGTATTTGTCCTGTTAGGAACAACCTAACCGATGTTAGATATATTATTTTTTCATTGGACAAAATAGAACGAGGTTTATTTATAAGCTTGAACATTTGACTAGCGTAAGGAAAGGTATTTGCAGACTGTTGGATAAATTTTCCGAAAATAATGGATTTCGGTGTGTTACCGGAGAAACAATCTCGTGCTGCAGAGGTAGTTTCCTCTTGAACAGGTTCCCTGTTTTAGTTTCCCACAATGCGAGCACACTACAAACGATGATGAATTTTGACAACATCAATTATTGAACCAGATATGAATGCAAATTAATTTCAACATCATAGAATTCAATACCTATCCAAGAATTGTTGAAGATGCGTCAGATCCTGAGCATTTGTTGACTCTCTGAGAGAATCGATGTAGTAAACCGTGTTCTTGTTTGGAACAATGAATACCAATATCCAGTTATTGCTACATATTAAGAAAGCCATGAACTTACGAATGATGTCGAAATCTAAAAGAGAATTAGTGTATGCATGGTTGTTTGCTTCGCTTACCCTTCATGATATGGCCAAAGAAATGATTCTGCATGGGACGTGTTTTCGAAGATACGGACGACCGTGTTAACGGCCCAGTCCCTTCGGTCTTTTCATGTAATGTTGTGCCATTTGCTAATGCAGGATCTATGAAATACACACTCTCACTTTGTCTTCTCTGCGCGTTCAATCCCCTGAGAGGAATATAATGCAGTTAGTTGTTTATCATTTACAACCTTGAATGGAGAAGTTGATCAAAGTTTGTTAAGTACTTACAAAATCACACATCTAACAAGAGTGGCATCGAGCACATTGAAGTTGAAGAAGAGATGTAAGTCCTCGAAACTCACAATGATGGAACCAGCATCGTGTCGGAAATGATCTCTGTTGTAGTGGACTAGCAAATGGTGATGACCTTCTGACATTTGATCCATGCAATATTCATGTAACTCGCGACAACTGGAGCTGCATTCATCAAAGTATTCGCCAAGAAGAAATGGCTGGCCATGGACGTAATTGTGTGCTTCAAGTACGTTTGCTTTTCTTTTAGCAAGCAACAATTCTACTTCTTCATCATCCACGGCGTCAGAAATAATATTACTTCCTGGATCGAACAAGCTGCTATTAATTTGGTTCTGGGCGATGAGTGCTTTAAGTAAGAGGCAATCGTTCTCTTTCCTCTTCAATTTGCTGATGCGCTTCCTCGTGCTCGTGGGTGTAGCCTTTTTGGCCACTTCCTTCTTGGTACTTGAAGCATTTCTGGCAGAACGTCTGGTTTCCTGCACGGTAGACTGCCGAGCAGACGATGAAGCTTGGACGGACTTCTTAGCAGACTGTTTATCTATGCCGGACCGCTGAGCTGGCGGTGCTGCAGTGACAGACTTCTGGGCTGTAGGAGCAAAGGCGTCGGACTACTGACCATGCATTGAAGCTATGTCGGGTTTCTGTGCAGGTGGTGCCAACTTGTCAGTGTGCTGAGGAGGCCGCGCCAACGCGTTAGTTTGCTGAGCAGGAAGTGCTGATGCATTGGTATGTTGATCACGCGCCCGCGGACCGACGGACTGATGAGCAGTCGGTTCTGGACCTACAGACTGCTTAGCAGGCGGTTCCGAAGCATCAGATTGCTTAGCAGTCTGTTCCACCAGGTTGGTCTGTTGAGCATGTCCTGCAGCTGGGTCTCCCCCCGCTGCTTTAGCGGCCGGCAACTGAACCGGTGCGTCATCAGCAGTTGTAGGCCCTGCCACTGGCTGCTTTGGGGCGGAGGATGACATGGCCTGTACGCCACAAAGTCGGTCTGGCTAATCACAGATTGATGCATTAGCCCGCGAGAGCTTCTCTGGCAAGGAGAGCGTCACCGGTTGAGGGGCGACAATGGTTGCTCTTGGTGGGGCTTCAGGAATCTCATCGATGAACTCTATTTCCTTTCATGGCCACTGGATGTGATGTAACACTGTTTCTCCCAAGGCCCTTTGCTCATCGAACTCTCCTAGGACATTCTTCAAGGCAAATTCATTGAATCCAGGCTTTACTTCAGTCACGTGGCACTTCACACAGTCCGGCTTCAATGGCACATTGACCAAGAAGAGGCCATCTTCCAAGAAGGGTGGGCAAACCCAGGCTGTTGCACATTTTAATGTACCTTCATAATGTGTAAGCACGCCCTTCAGTCTATCTTTCATTCCAGATAGATCAGATATAGCATCAACACAAGCAGCTGTAGTCTCAGTGTCGCTGGGGTCGGCTGATGCACAACTACTCTTGTGCAGTGTTATCGCACAATAAGTAGCAGCATCCATGCCCGCCTCCCCTCCCATATGCTGGCTATCTGTTAGTGAGTCTTCTGCATCATAATCATTGACTCCTCAACATCCTTTCGAACAGCTGGATAAATCTCCTTCTTCAACTTTTCAAACAATGCATTCTGCTTCATTTCACTCCTCGCTTTTTTCATGTTGAGCCTCTCTTCTTTGCTGAGTGTGAAAGCCCTCTTGTGCGGGACATTAACGCCTATACCCCTTGCACGGCCAGGGGGCTCTTTTGTGTCCAGAGCAATGGACAGAATGTCACATGGCCCTGAGTTCCTATAGAACCTTCCAGGGATCTTGGAAGCCTATACCATCACTTCATACAGTTTGGCGTTATGTGCGTTTTCAAAGTAATAAGTTTCGTCATCACGCCTCTTTGCACGTGCCCGCAAGTAGTGTCTGGCGCGTTCGCCCTTGATTTCACTAAAGGTTGGACTCCCACCCGCCGCTACTGCTTCTTTGTCCTCCTGTTCCCATATCAGTTTCATGCCGTAGTATCCTGCCACACCCATACGGTGGGGGTGTATGTTCTTCTTCTGAAGTTCCGATTGCTTGAAACTCTTAGCAGCAAACTCTGGAGTTGCCCTGACCCTTTTGAATTCTTCCCAGTCTGCCTTTGTAATTTGGGGGTATGCGGGGATTGGGTCCTTGCCTTCACTCAAGTACTTCTTTTACAGCATGTGTTTCCAGTTTCTCCAAGCATCCCTAGCCTTCTTCAGTGCAGCATGTTCCACCTGCATTCTCCACTGCTCTGGAACGTTGAAGTGATCCATGATCTCTCGGACTATCCTTCGCCGTGTTTCTGTGTCAGCCTTCCAAAACCCCGGCAGATTAATGTTGAGCCTTGCCCTGCCAACAAATCCACACACACTCCTGAACCTCATGTGTGCTTTATCTGGTTTAGTTGGAGCCTAGGACTTTAAATCAATCTCGGTTACTTCATATACACCTTTAGGTTGGTGTGTGGGCTTCCTTGGAGCACTCCTCCGTGTCCTGGCCGGAGGGGTAATTGCCGCAGCTATATCGCGTTCAAGACTACTTGATCCCTCACAATCTGCTGAAGACCTAGGGTTTTTCAAATCAGATGAAGATACGTGGCCTGAATGAGTGCTGTCGCTGCTACTCGGCATCTACATAGAACACATGCGAAACTCAAGAAAGGAGGATAAGCATAAACTAACAACTTGGTAACAAGCTTTCTAAACATGCCATGCAATAAGTTAGAAAATGTACGGCTAATTTGATAAGTTTGTGTGACTCGGGCACCCGCGATCTGTAAATAGGCAGTAACTTATTGGAACAAATACAGCTTATATGTAGTAAGGAAGGTAGATAATGAACATATATACGCTCTCCATTATTTTATAGACAGTTTGGAACATACAGAACGAAATTGGAAGAGGGATGCGAGGAAATATGCCTCACCGCGATGGAGAGCAGTAACTAACATGCTTCTTAATGAAAACCCGGCCGGACCACAGGAGAGGCGAGGGTTATTGCATCGATATGCTCGAGGGTGGCTGGCGAGCAAACGAAGACGGTGAGGCGCGGGCCGCGCGTGTTGGGAACGACAGTGGAGGTAGGCTTGATGCCGAAGAGCGGGCACACGGCCGGGGTGAGCACGGCGGCGCCGGAGAGGGTTCTGCTGTGGATCTGGGGGAGGGGAGAGCTGACGAAGGAGATTGGGTAGACTAGTTGAGTGAAACGCAGGCGGACAGCGGGGGGTGTTGGCGGCCTAGGTGAAAAGGGTGAAAAATATCCCCGGTCGCCGCACGCGCGGAAAGGCCTATGCAAACGGTTGCCTCTAAGCGCTGGTGTGCACAAACAGAATACTTTCGTTTGAAATGAAGACGTACTAATTTTGAAATGAAGACGTGAGTTCATCATTTCTCTACTAAATTTTTCGCACGTAAACCAATCAGAATTTTACCACGGGTTTGATTTGCTGACGCATTTCAGGTCTCGTGTGCTATATATAAGACATTTTTTGGCATTTACCATGCATGTTTGCATATAAATCAATTCCTAGCTGGACTGCATTTCCTGTTGAAAGGGTGAGGATTGCCGTTCGATCTGGGAGCATCCAACAGTGCAGACGTACGATCCGTGGGGTTTGGGTTTTGGCCAATTAGAACGCATGACTTAGATCGCACGCGCAGCGAGGGGGGGCATCGGCCACGGTTTGGTAGGCACACGGATTTCGTGTTTGAACCGTGTGCTATTTGAAAACATTTTTTGGTGAGGGGATATTTGAAAACATGTACATGTGTTGTCGAAAGGGATGAGGATCGATGTTCGATCAAGGAGAATCCAACGGTGCAGATGTACGATCCGTGGGGTTTGGGTTCTGGCCAATCAGAACGCATGACTCAGATCGCGCGCGTGGCAGAGGGTTGGGGGTGCATCGGCCACGGTTTAGTGGACACACAGCTTTCGTGAGTGAACCGTGTGCTCTTTGAAAACATTTACATTACCTAACATCATATTTTTGTTCGAATGAAAACATGAGTTCATCGTTTCACCTCCAATTTTTTTCCATGGTAAGAAATCATGAGTATAGTGGAGAGTGTCATATACTAGTATCATGAATATACAATACATATGATACTACCTTTAATTAATTATAGCGCATAGTATAATACATAGAGTATAGTATATAATATATATATAGATCATATTTATTGCCATGCATGACACAAATTAGCATCGCATTTAACACGATACGGTATCTACCTACTATATGTTACTCTAACCATCTTCATATATATTTAATTCTTTGCCACATCAGCATATGTACTTGCTATTTCCGAGTGCATGACATTGTCGGCTATGATAGCACCACTATGGCCAGCCTTATATAGGGAGTATCATATAGTACTATATATAGTATCATGCATATGATACTAGTGTATGATACTACGTACGTACCTTCATAGTGCATATATAGTATCATAGAGTAGTACTAGATCCCTCTGTAAACAAATATAAGAACGTTTAGATTACTAAATAGTGACCTAAACGCTCTTATATTAGTTTACGGAGGGAGTATATATCATAGATGATCGTATTTATGGCCATGCATGACACAAAGTAGTATAGCATTTATTATATATATATATATATATATATATATATGTGTGTGTGTGTGTGTGTGTGTGTGTGTGTGTGTGTGTGTGTGTGTGTGTTACGGTATCTATCTATGTTACTGCTTCTTTGCCACATCATCATATTTTCTATTCCCGGGTGCATGATACCGGCTATGATACCCCCACTATGGCCACCCTAATAAGGGTGGTCATAATATGGGAGTATCAAGCGACATGATGCATGCCAACTAGACTTTTTGGATGATGTGGCACATAGTTAAATGATGAAAGAGAGGGTGTGTGGTATCATATCATGATACTGTATCATATTAAATGTTGTACTACTTTGTGTCATGCATGGTAATTAATAAGGAACCTAAGATACTAACTCATGATACTATGCATGCGCGCATTACGGAGGTATTGCCGATCATATACTAGTATCAGGCATATATACGTCCTCCTTTCCGGTTTATAGGCTTATCTCAAAATTTTAGTTTTTCCATTTTATAAGGCTCAATTTGGTTGTTCCCCATCACATGTCCAGATTCCAAGGTGCTTTAAATCATTGCACGCAAGTATTAAGAGAAAGTTGACCAATGCATGTATTGCAATTAATACATTGGAAAACATAAATTTTTGAGGAAAATAAGAGCATTAATTGGGTGTTCTTGCAAACTAAAAAAGGTATTCCACCACTCACCATCTACCTTGGTTGGTGAGATTTTTGAATTGAGCCCTATAAGGCTGGCCATAGTGGGGGTAACATAAGTAGTATTATGCACTTGGGACTCGTAAACATGCTTATGTGGCAGGAAATTAAAGAAGAGAGAGATGGTTATAGTAACATAGGTAGATACCGTAACATAATAAATGTGATGCTACTATGTGTCATGCATGGCAATAAATGAGACCACCTATGATACTGATCTATGATACTATGAACTATAGAGGTAGTAACATAGACTAGTAACATATGCATGTTACTAGTCTAAGTTACTCCCCACTATGACCAGCCTAAGGTTGGTTGTAATATACACTGGTAACATATTAGTCTAAGTTCCATACACATATCCCTAGACTAGGGCTGGTTGTAATATACATGTTACTAGTGCATGATACTACTGGTAACATACACATATCCCTAGACTATATATGTTACTACCTTCATGGAGGGTAGTAACATAAGTGTAGTGTCATGCAAAGCTTCATTTCTTAGGTTACAGACTCATATTGCATTGGGACATGTGATGCTACAATAACTATCTAAGTTACTGAAACTATCTCTCTCCTCATTAACTTATTGCCACATAAGCAAGTTTGCTGAGTTGGAGTCGGTGTTACTGCTGAAGTTACTCCCACTGTGGCTAGTCTGATACTAGCTAGTCGTCTATGATATACTAGCTACCTCACTAAGAGCATGGTTAATAATACAGCCAAGGGTCGGCTATAAGAAGTTGACATATCATATACAACCAACCTCTTAGCGGATATGTACAATAATAAGTTCTATATACGTACTAGTTTATCAATAGTTGGCCCACCTTACATCCTCACAAAGTGTCTTGGGTCTCCTGTTGCAGCTGGCTCTACTAACCAAGAGCCCGCTTCTCTTCTCTTTCCTCGAACTAATAAGCACATATATATTATTCTATTCCTCATAGCCAGACTACCCACAGTGGGAGTAACATAGCTAGTAACATCGCACTTATCTAGATAAAATAGATGATGGGGCAAGCAATAAGTGAAGAAATGGAGGAAAGTGGATATGTGTGATGTTACTACCTATGTTACTCCCACTTTGGGTATAGTCTTACTATAGTATGAGACTACCCACAATGGGAGTAACATAGGTAGTAACATCACACATATCTAGATAAAGTAGATGATGTGGCAAGCAATAAATGAAGAAAGAGATGAAAGTAGTAACATAGCTAGTTACTAGTAGTATGAGTAACATCACATGTACATATTAAGGCAAGATGTGTCTATAGCCTAATAAATGAAGTGTTGCATGTTACCACACATATATGTTATTCCCCACTATAGAGGTAGTAACATAGACTAGTGTAACAAATGAGCATGTTACTAGTCTATGTTATTACCCATTGTGGCTAGTCTGAGTAACATCACACATCTCAAGGCAAGATGAGTCTATAGCCTAATAAATGAAGTGTTGCATGTTACTACACATATGTTACTCCCCACTATAGAGGTAGTAACATAGACTACTAACATTCTATGTTACTACCCATTGTGGCTAGTCTTATGTCACTCTATTGTGTACTTACTTGCTCTAATAATGCATAGTATCATAGAGTAGCTAGTATCATATGTAGTACTTTATTTATATTGTCATGCATGACACATAGTAGCATAACATTTCTTATGATACGGTTTCATGATATGATACTTAACCCTCTCTTTCTTCATTTAATTAATTCTATGACAGCTCATCAAAATTGCCTAGTTGGCATGCATGATACTAGCTATGAGACCCCCTTACTATCAGCCTAACAAAGGTGTATAGATCATTTGTGCGTCATTTTGTGAGTTTTCATCTGTTTGTTCGAGAAGCGGGGAGAAGTTCCAAACATTTCGGCCGCGAGGTGCGGCCACTGGCGTATGCCTAGTTGGTATTTAATTACAGAAAATTCAGATGGAGTTCGAACATCATCAAAATCAATGTGTGCCTGTGGCGTGCTATCACGACCCCATGGAAATACATTGGTAAAGTTTGGCACAAGTTTTGATGACCGATCCGTCCAAACCAGAGCATCTCACATGAAGGATCATGGTTTTCCAAAAGGAGACGTGTCAATTCAAACTCCTGTGGCCGGTGACTTCATTGTTTGGCCTCATAAAAATTTCCACGGTACGCAATCACCATTATACCACGGGTTTGATTATCTGGCGCATTTCAGGCATCGTTAGCTATATTTAAGACATTTTTTTATATTAACATGCATTTTGTGCATAAAAATAAAATTACAACCGGAACTGCATGTGCTGTCGAAAGGGATGAGGATCGCCGTTCGATCTGGGAGCATCCAACAATGTAGACGTACGATCCGTGGGGTTTGGGTTCTGGCCAATCAGAAAGCACGACTTAGATCGTGCGCGGGGTGGTGGCGGGGTTTGGTCGGCACACGGCTTTCATCAACGAACCGTGTGCTATTCGCAAACCAGATTGCATATTTTTGTTCACACATACTGTAGTGAGATCAATTGAGTGTGCTACCTCTATGATATAACAACAATAATAATAACAAAAAATAATTCATATTGATTGCCTGAGCTGACAGCATATCAAGGTCAACGTATTAACGGTTCTTACATCAACAGAAAACCGGGCATAACTCACAAATTCAGTAGACGCGACAGTTCTAAATTGAATGAATTAAGTTCCAGGGTAGGCATAAAGACTAGTCTTATAGCTTAATTCCCATGTACATGTGGGAACTGGGATCATTAAGTTGACCCCGAATGAACTTGGGGTTTTTGATGATTTTAAACTTCTTATATGTTGCACTGGTGCGTGATCCCTTGGCTGGCAACTCATCAAATTCATCGTACTCGTCCTGATCGGCAACATCATCGACACCCAGTACCCTTCTTTTCCCATGCATCGCTAAATGGTCGTTCTTATGCAAGGGGTCTTCCACAAAGAAAATCTGGGTAGCATCGCTGGCAAGAATGAATGGGTCTGTGTGATATGCCATCGTTGTCCTGTTAACATAGGTCTCCCTGTACTCATCAATCCTTGCCTGACCAAGAGGGATCCATGCGCACCTGAATAATGCCACCTTAACTTTCACATAGTCAAGCTCCCAAATCTCTTTGATGGTTCCATAGTATACCCTTTTATCAGCTTCATTTACAGTCATGCATTCTATTCGAACAGAGCTGTTCTGATACGAGGTCTTCTTATCATGTTCCTCAGTGTAGAACGTGTATCCATTTATGTCATATTCTTGGTATGACAGCACCGTAGGTGATGGCTTTTGTTCCAACCACGTAGCAATGTCATCAATGGATCCTTCTGCCAAATGATTCTTCAGCCATTCGGCGTAGTTCTTAGTGTGCTCCTTCATCTCCACCTCTGATGAAGGCACCATTGGTAAGAATCTTTGGCGTATCTCCGCCAAGTGTACTTCGGCATAAGCAATGAGAACCGGGCTATTAAGCAGTACCGTCAAATGGGCTTTCTCTGCCAATTCTCTGGGTGCAGCCATTTGCGTGCCAGCAAGGACTGGCTTACCTTTCAGCCTTCCCTCATGGTGAGAGAGGGGCAAACCTATAGGTCTTTGTTTCATGTATTTGGTGCAAAACTCAACCACCTCCTCTACAGTATAACCTTGTAGGGTGCTTGCCTCTGGATGGTTTCGGTTCCGACAAAAGCGCTTCAGGATTCCCATGAACCGCTCGAAGGGATACATGTTGCGAAGAAACACAGGACCACAATACTTTATCTTGTCGACAAGGTGCACAGTGAGATGGACCATGATATCAAAGAATGACGATGGGACAAACATCTCTAGGTTGGACAATATTCTTGCAATATCATCTTGCATATGATCCAACTCTTCAGGATCTACAACTTTCTGCCATAGTTGGTTGAAGAAATCACAGAGGTCAATGAGTGTGTTTCTTATATCTTTGTCCATCAGATTCCTGATGGCCGCCGGGAGGATTTGTGTCAACATTACGTGGCAATCATGTGACTTCATGTGCCCCAACTTCATTTTACCTGAGCTCACATCCACGAGACTTCTGATGTTTGAGGAGTAGGAAGAGGGTATCTTAACTAACAAAAAATAGGTGAAGAACTGCGTTGCTTCTTTTGTACTAAAATTGTAACTCTGGCGAGCTTTGCTGAATTTTTCATCACCTTGTACTTCACTCTTGCGTTGTGATTGATCAGCAAGCATATCGAGCCGTGAACCGTCACCATCCTTTCTTTTACCTTTAATCTTGAGCAGAGTACCAAGGATGCTTTCACATACGTTCTTCTCTACGTGCATGACATCGATGTAGTGACGTATACATAGAATCTCCCAGTAAGGTAATTTCCAGAACGCTGATATCTTCTTAAACACTTGATCCTTGGGTGTTAGTTTCACCGTCAAAGGGTGGTTCTTGCCAAGCACAACATTAATTTTTTTAGCCATGTTGTGGACCACCACCCCTTCATAGGGTCTTGGGGCTGCAGCTACCTCTGCCGTACCATCAAATTCAACTTTCATCTTTCGGTATGGGTGATTTTTCCGTAAGAACCTACGATGACGCAAATACACTATTTTGTGCGAGTTGGGAAGTCTTCTGCTAGCTGTCCTATCCATGCATGTGACACACCCTACTTCTCCCCTTGTTTTCTGCCCCGATGTGTTGCCTAATGCTGGCATATCTTGAATGGTGTGCACCAGCATGGCATGTAGATCGAAAATATCCTTTCTGTAAGCATAAAACATTTTACAGCAGGCGCATCTATCCACACTGTCAGTAGTTCTTCTACCAATAGCTGAAAGTAAATGTCGATGTAATTTCCAGGTTGCTTCGGGCCTTGGATAATCATTGACATCATAATGTATTTTTTCTTCAAACACAACCAAGGAGCTAGGTTATATATGCACAGAAGCACCGGCCATGTGCTGTGATTGGTGCTCATATCGCCAAAAGGATTCACCCCGTTAGTACAGTCCCCGAGCCTTATACTTCTAGAATCCTTTGCAAAATTTACAAAATTTGTCGATTAATTCCCACTGAGCCCCATCTTTTGGGTGCCTCATATACCTATCCGCAATTCGCTCATCATGATGCCACCTTAACCTCTTTGCCTCTCTAGGGTTTGCAAACAAACGCCTCAACCTTGGAATTAAAGGCAAGTACCAAACAACCTTGAACGGGACTCCTGTCTTGATCTCATCGTCCAATTTGTACTTGTCCTATGCTCTCCTGCGCTTGTATCATGCATGCTTGCATGTGGGACATGCACGATAATCTTTGTACTCACCACGGTAGAATATACAATCATTCACACAAGCGTGTATTTTCTGTAGTTGAAGTTCCAATGGGCAAACAATTTTCTTCGCTTCATTCGTGCTTCCGGGGAGCACATTATATTCCGGAAGAATTTCTTTCAAAAGACCTAACATCTCTGTGAAGCCCTTGTTTGATAGACCATTGGCTGCTTTAAATCTGAGAAGCGCCAGGGTGGCACTCAACCTGGAATATTTCTTTTTGCAACCTGGATACAATTCTTTCTTGGAGTCCACATCAATGGTGGGCATATGCTTGTACCCAATCATATGCTTATCTGGTCCCTCGAAATCTGCAATCATAGCAGCAAAATCTGGCATATCAAGATCATCGTCATCTGCATCGACGTCTTGGTTTTCCAGTGGGCATTTCAGCTTTCCGGTGTTCCATTGGTAGCTTGACGCCTCTGCCTCGATGTTAGATTCAACATCCATGTGACACTGATCGGGGTTTGGCATCTCACTGCCCTGGGTATCCTCATCCATGACCTCCTCTTCACCGTGTCTGGTCCAACGTGTATATCCATCCATGAATCCCCTAGAGACTAAGTGCATCTGGACATCTGCAACTTCATGTGACTCTATAGTAGCACAATCAGTACATGGACACATGATGTAATCCACATCACCAATTCTCCTGTTTGTACTTTCAGCCAAATTCATGAACTCTGTCACGCCACTGATAAAAACTGCAGTTTTCCGATTCTTCATCCGTCGATATCATTCCATCTACAGCACACGAATGATAATTAAAAACAAAACATTAATACATGGATTAACTGTTGTCCAAAGATGCGTGCATAAATCACAAGGTTTTATTTTAATAATTACTGAGGGTGCTCCAAGTTGTTATCCATACGTGCTATGACAAAAATTAATGGCCAGTCAATTTACACGCAGAGTACTAGTGCAACACTACACTTAGGAATTGAATACCTAAATTTAGCTACTCACAAAAAGAATACCTTAATTAATTAGCTGCACGGCAACCTCCAACCAGCAGACAGACAAGCGCGATGCGGCGGCACGCCGAGACAGCAGGGTTGAGGAGCAAAGCTTAGTGCGGCTGCCGCCTGAAGTTCGACCTCCACTATCCCGCCATCGACCGCGATGGATGTGCTCGAATCACGCCGCCGCCGACCTCTATGGTTGAGCTCCTCCTATCTCCCACCGCAGAACGAGGATTGACCTCCTATGACGCAGCCACCGCCCACCGACCGAGGATTGACCTCTTCTTCGGTAGCCGCTGCCTAGGCCGTCGCCGCCATCTCTATATGAAGAGCGGCCGTTTACACGGTATCTCACCGTAACTCAATTATATGGATAGGTAGTACATAACATATGGTTATATAACGACAACCGTGTCTAACCTAAGTTATCTTCTCACACGGTTTGGTGCAGAAATCATGTGTGACGTTGTAATACCTAACACAAACGACATGTACAAATAGTGTGCCGTATACAACATATATATAGTGCCATTAGTAGTTCCCCAACCGTTAGCTTATCTCCACAGTTTTCCCATTTCCCCCAAATCCCTACATAGCCTCCAAATTCCCTCACGTGGCGCTGACATTGGGGGAATGCGGACGAGTGGTGCTGATGGTTTCGGTGCGGCTACTCCTGCTCGTATCGCCGCCACGACGGCGGTCGCCGCCGAGCACTTGCCTAAGGTCATCAGAAGGCAGGTGTACTATGGTTCCGAATCGTCCTGTCAGGTTCCAATCTATCCTGAATCCGTCCTGAATGACCCCCCCCCCCAAGAAAGCGATCTCCCGCCGGATCCGGAGCTTGACTCCAGACTCTCGCAAGACAAGTTCGACTTCGAGTTTTGCGCCACCGAGAAGTACCAAAAGCTAAGTTGTGTGCACGGGCACACTCCCGCTCGACGCGTATGCATGGAGGGATTTGACATTGGCAGGCGGTTTCTCAGTTGCCCCTTAGAGGTTAGTGCTAATTAAGTTCATCATTTTACTTCAAATGCCACCGCTCATCCAGAATACTATTTAACATTGGCAGGGATATGAGGCTTGTGCCTTTGTTAACTGGTTGGATGAAGAATGGCATGGCAGGGCTCAGAGTGTTATCACCAAGCTCGCAGAAGATAACGTAAAGCTGAAGAAGAAACTGGCTGATCTGGAATGTACAATCAGTACGATGAAGCAAGAAAGAATCAATCACAAGCAACATATGAAAGCAAGAGACAAGAAGGAACTAGCATGTGTAGTTGTGGTTGTTGCATTAGCCATGTTCTATGCGCTGTTTGCAATGATGATTAGGGGTTTTGTTTGACAGTATTGCTAAAGCACATCTAGATGTGCTCTAAGTAATGCACATCTAGGTCCTATAGAAGAGCTCAATGTATTGCTTGCCAACTGTCCTACTCTGTTCGTACCGGTACCGGTGTATAATCCCAAAACTCGTTCCTTGTTTTTGTCCTAAAAAAGGAAACCAGCCAAATAGCCAATAGGAGTCCTGCGCAACCCCGGGAATTCAGAGCGATTGGGTACAAATAATTACGATTGGTTATATCAGCGGTTAGATAATACGTCAACCCCTGCTTCAATTGGCAGTTCCTCTTCTCTGCATACCCCGCTTAAGTGTCCACCATCTTCATCGTCATCGGCAGGCCGCGCTACACACTGGCACACACTCTGCAGCCATGTCGAGCGATAGCGAGGACGATAGTTCGGCCAGCAGTCTGGCGCCCGATGATAGGTCAACATCGGAATCATCCCGCTCGTCTTCCATGAGTCCGGCATCAAGCCCAGACCTCAATTATATCCAGTTCATGGAAGGGACACCGCCCCCGGAGTCGTCAGACGACAACTAGACAGACGAGGAGCCGTCGGAGGACAAAGAAGAGTACGATGATGATGAGGAGGAGGAATGGTCGAACGAGGAGGAGGACGACGATGACAGCAACGACGATGATGACGGCGGCGGCGATGAAACGCCAATGGTCAGCGGCAAGAAGCGTCCTCGCCAAGACGATGTTGCGGGGCCATCCAACAAGAACAACAACAAGAAGAAGAAGGACTAAATTAAGCAGACTGTATATATCTCTATTTATCCTGTCAATCTCATCGCAGACAGTTAGTAATATGTATTCGACAGAGATCTTCTACATTATCGCCAACAGGTTGGTTTGGTGAACTGTGTACCCTGACGAGCACACAATTCACAAAAAAAGACCGTATGGGCTGTCTATAATGATCGCACACAATTCTGACTACCGACCTGTTTGCCGGGTATCACACACATCTTCACTACTAGGGAAAAGCCTATACACAGAATCTTACCAGCAGCGCGCTTTAAAATCAGGCGCTGCTGCTAAGTAGCAGTAGCGCTGGTTTTTAAACCTCGCTACTACTAAGTTGATAGCAGTAGCACTGGTTTTTAACCCTCGCAACTACTAAGCGGTCTCTACCGTGCCCCCCGGGGACATGCCATAGTAGTAGCGCGGGTTTTTAACCCTCGCTACTACTAAGTTGATAGCAGTAGCGCTGGTTTTTACCCCTCGCTACTACTAACCGGTCTCTACCGTGCCCCTGGGCCATGCCATAGTAGTAGCGAGGGTTATAAACCCGCGCTACTACTAAGTTTTTACCCCTCGCTACTACTAAGAGGTCTCAACTGTGCCCCTCCGGGACATCCCATAGTAGTAGCGAGGGGTAAAATCCCTCGCTACTACTAAAGGTCCCATTTTGAAACTCTACCCCCCCCCCCAAGTGGATCGCCTTTTCGGTTTTGTAAAAAGCAAAAGAAAATGATAAAAACTTCAAAAATTAAAATCCTTCGAGATGTAGTTATGTTACTACATCTACTAGTTAGGAAAATTTAAAAACTTAAATATGGACATGTTTTGCAAAAAGTGTAGGGAAAATGTAAAACGGCTATAACTTTAGCAAACGATGTTAGAAAAAAACGTATAATATATCAAAATGTTTCAAAAATTAAAATCCTTCGAGATGTAGTTATGTTCTTACATCTACTAGTTAGGAAAATTTAAAAACTTAAATTTGGACATGTTTTGCAAAAAGTGTAGGGAAAATGTAAAACGGCTATAACTTTTGCATACGATGTCAGAAAAAAGCGTATAATATAACAAAATGTTTAGCATGAAAATCTGTATACGATGGAGACGGCCTACGGCTTGTTTGCAAATTTTTAGAATCCTCAAATTCTAAAAGGAAAAAAAGTTATGCTCAAATTTCAGTTTTTTTTATTTTGGTCAAATCTGGTCAAACTATGGTCAAACTACTTATTCGAGACGTATTAGTGTTACTAAATAATTATTCAAGAATATTAGTGTTACTAAATAATTATTTCAGTTTTTTGGAATTCTGGTCAAATCTGGTCAAACTGTGGTCAAACTTTGGTCAAAATGTGGTCAAACTCCTTATTCAAGAAATATTAGTGTTAATAAATAATTATTATGGTTTAGAACAATAGTTTTAAACTCAAACAGCGAAATGTGTGACTTCATGCTCAAGCTAAACTCCCGAGGGTTAATAGGATTGACATCTTACTATTGTCAGGAAAATAACAAGTGTAGACTTGGAATCGAGGGAGAATAGAACCCGGAAGTTAAGCGTGCTCAGGCTGGAGTAGTGAGAGGATGGGTGACCGTCCGGGAAGTTAGATGATTTGGAATGATGAGGGGTGATTACAGATTAAATTGAGCAGCGATGAGGGTGATTAGAGATTAGAGGTTAAAATAATTCAAAAATTTGAAAATTTGGGCAAAAAATTCGAAAAAAAATCCGCGGGTTAGTAGTAGCGCGGGTTTTTACCCACGCTACTACTAACGGACGTAGTAGTAGCGCGGGTGCGCCCGCGCTACTGCTATATGTTAGCTGTAGCGCCTTATTAGTAGCGCCGACCCCGCGCTTCTAATAGGCCCAAAACCCGCGCTGCTGCTAGCCTTTTCCCTAGTAGTGCTTGTTACGCCGAATCGTTTGTGTTCACCTCACTCATCGCAAACGGTTCATCGAAGTGAACTGTATGCCGTATATCGCACACACCTTGATCTGGCTGCCCGTTTCTGTTATTCTGTCTTGTCGCAAACAGTTCGTACAGATCAACCGTATGCCCCTCATCGCACACACAACTATAATCTGAACCGTGTTTGATGTATCATTCATCACAAACGTTTTGCATCATTTCTTACAGTTTTCAAACACCACCGTTTGCGATTATTGCATCACACACAGTTTCTCGAAGGGTCTCTGATTGTAGTGTCGCATTAGCAGCATCCTGCAGTAGTGACAGCACATGTCATAGTAGAGTCCCCCACGTAGCAGTTCAGTCTGTCCCGTCTAAACCGTGTACATGTACACACAGCCACACGCCAAAAAATACGGCCGCGTATGTACATACGAGCAGGGTCTCGAAACGTGTACTTGTGCATACGGATGGGCACGGCTCATGTAGATGGAGAGGCAACGGACGGCAACGACATTGTCATGTTCATCTTTAGCTAACCGGCTGGGTCGGAACGGAGGAAACAACATCGTGTTCACCAGGAGCCAAGTGACTGGGTCGGAACACGTCCTGTTCATCGGGAGGCAACAGACTGAGTCGGAATGGGTCGTGTTCAATGGGAGCCAACTAGCTTGGACGAAACAGCCGGAACGGGGTCTGGCGTACCGCAAAACGGAGGAAAACGGCCTTGTGTTCGACCGTGTATGGTCAAAACGGGGTCCTGTTCAACGGGAAGGGTCTGGCGTACCGCAAAACGAGGGAAACGAACTTGTGTTCGAGCTCCTATAGTCAAAACGGGGTGATGTTGATCGGGAGGGGTGTGGCGTACCGCGAAACGGAGGAAACAGACTTGTGTTGGAGCGCCTATGGTCGAAACGGTGGTCCTGTTCATCGAGAGGGGTGTGGCGTACCGCAAAACGGGACTCCACGGGCTACTGTTCATCCACCGTCTACTGCCTCGCTCTAGCCTCCACAGGCTACTGTTCATCCACCGTCGACTTCCTCTAGCCTCCACCTGCTACTGTTCATCCACCATCGACTCCCTTCAGCCTCCACCAGCTACTATTCACCACAGGGTCCTCTTCATCCAGCCTCCACCGGCTACTGTTCAACCAGCCCTCTCCACGGGGTCCTTTTCAACCATCCCTCCACGGCCTACTGTTTATCCAGCCCTCCACCGGCTACTGTTCAACCAGCCCTCCACCGGCTACTGTTCATCTAGCCCTCCACGGGGTCATGTTCATCCACCCCCAACCGGCTCGATCGGGATCTTGTACATCCAGCGGCAATGGCCTCTACTACCAGAGGGTCCTGTTCACCCAACCCCCACCGGGAACTGTTCGTCCAACCCCCACCGGGAACTCTTCGTCCAACCCCCAACAACGCTCATTGTTCATCAAGAGACAACAGGTTCGATCGGCTTCAGTTAGCAGGAGTAGCGAAGGAATCGCTCGGGTTCAGTTAACAGCCAGGGACCGATCGCTAGGGTTCAGTAACGTAGCCAGTGCAATCGCTCGGGTTCAGTAAGCGAATTCCTTGCTCGGGTTCAGTTAGAGCCCAACGCCTCGCACACACGCTCGTACATGTATGAGAGAAACGCGCAAACCTCCGTGCATCGCTCGGCCCTGACCACCCACCGTAACCGGGAACTCCCTGAAATTTTCCTCGCTCTTGCTTCTACCTTGATTATTTCCGTCATGGACGGCCCAAAGAATGTCATGCATGTGCGACTCCGGCCTGCCCAGGAAGAAAAGCCCATTTTCTGTCATGATTTTTTGTCATAGAAGTAGCAGCCCACCACATCTATGATGATACCGGGTTTTGTCACAATTATCATCATAGAAGTGTCATAAGCATGTCAGAAAAAAACCGTTCGTCCCAAAATGTCACGGATGTGTCTTTTTTTTGTAGAGGATGTGTATTACGGAGAGGGCTCTGTTGGATCACGGGTTCCGGCAAAACCCTCAAGGTTCGAACACTAGGGTGCGCATGAAGGTTTCCTTCCTACCGATCCATGCCCTAGCTCTCTAAGATCTCGTGGACGAACTCGAGGAACTCGAAACACAGAAAGACACAAGATTTATACTGGTTCGGGCCACCGTTGTGGTGTAATACCCTACTCCAGTGTGGTGGTGGTGGATTGCCTCTTGGGTTGATGATGAACAGTTCAAGGGGAAGAACAGCCTCCTGAGGTTGAGGTGTTCTTGTGCTTAGTGTGTGGCTAAGGCTGTGTTTGGTTGAGCTTAGCTTCCAACTTCTGGGTCCAAAAGCCATAAGCTGAACCAAAGGGAGTCTCGAGCGAATCAACTTCGTAATAAGTTGCAACTTCTCATAGTGCAATTCCCGCAGCCGGTCGACCCCAACTTTTCCAGCTTCTCAACCAAGTGTTTTCGAATGCTCCCTAGAATTTGGGTAGTATTTACCCACCTTTGCCACTGGCAAGTGGAAAACATTTCATTCTTTTCCTTCGCAGGAGCACGTGGTGCGAGCAGCCAAACAACCCTCCTCCTCGCTCCCCATCAAAAAAAGAAAAAAAATAGGACGCAGCCGCGCCGGCGCCGGCTTGGATGCCCACCGGCGGACCCTCCCTCCTCTCTCGCCCTGCTTTCTCCTCCTCCATCTCCCTGCTTCCTTCCCACCTACTACCTACCTCCTGCACCGGCAGGATCTGGAGGTTTGGAGCCAACTAGTGGGCCGGCGCTGCCGGCAGGAATTGGTCCGGCCGGCTCCTCCCTCCTCCTCCCCCCTCCCCCAAATCCCCTCCTTGCTTTTCTGAATTTTTTTGGGCTTTTGCTTTGGATGCGCCCAAGTTGTTTGATGAAATGCGCTGATAGGTTTCGGCGTAGATATTATGTTTGTTCTAATTTGATGCTAGTTCTAAGAAGATGTTATGTACAAGATGTTAATAGATGTTATTTTTGTTACTTGTAGAGGCTAGTTCTAATTTGATGCAGATTGGTAGAGGCTAGTTCTAATTTGCTGCAGATTTGCTCTCAGTTCCTTCTTCCGGCAGCTACGGCCATAATCTTGCCAATAGAACGACCGTTCTAATTTGCTGCAGATTTGATGTATATTCTATTGTGCATGCATT
The DNA here is from genome assembly GCA_032464435.1 of Aegilops umbellulata. NCBI lineage: Eukaryota > Viridiplantae > Streptophyta > Magnoliopsida > Poales > Poaceae > Aegilops > Aegilops umbellulata. Next base: position 228,248,841 of record CP136055.1, on the reverse strand, counting down.
TTTGTATATTATTATGGCGTCAATATCTATTTATATGTAATATGCAACATGAAAGTATAATCGTTGAATTTGTGTGTGTTAGCTATGAATCATCTATATTGTCATAATTTCCCTTTGCAAAACGGTCGTTCTACTGCCTACCAATGTCCATATAACTATTTTACGGTCAAGTTGCATATAAACATATTCACTCATTGCCCAAGGGCATTACAGACAATTCATAGCAAAATCTACAGTTTCACAGTTGTTTCGGCCAAACAGCTTCCAGCTTTTCCACAGCTAAAAGTTCACAACAGCTTTTTCACAGCTCACAGCTCACAACAGCTTTTACAGAATCTACAACTCAACCAAACACAGCCTAAGGGTCGGCTCTAGATCTGATTCACCTGCCCTCTACTGTGGTGGCTATTTCTATTTATATAGGGCATGTTCCTCTCCCCAAATATTGAGCGGGAAGGGAGCCAACAACCAATTTGAAAGGGGACAACTAGTACAACTTATCCTGACAAAAGTAGTCTTCGCCTGCCAAAGGCTCCGGTGGTGACGTCATCTTGGGCTCCATGGTGACCTCTGTCTTGCCGTCCTACTGGTCTTGGTCTCGTTGCACCGATATGGAAACCTTTGCTTGATGCCTCGGTACTCCGTGCCTACGCTTGCCCTTTAGCACTAAAGAGGGAACGTTGACGCTGCGCGCGGTGGCGCCCGCCTCGTCTCGATCATCATGGCTCACGTCACGAGGACCTCATGAGGTTTGCCTTGCCTTGATCTCTCCGCGCCTCGTGAGCCTACCTGGCGAGGCCGCTCCTGAGGAGGTCTTACGTCGTCCGCCTCGGAGGCTTGGCCCCTCGCGAGGGTCTTGAGTGCCTTGTTGATGAGGATGGGTCGTGCAGGCCTGCTAGCTCAGCCACACCGTGGGCCACAGGCAGGCAAGTCTGGGGACCCCCGTTCCCAGAACACGGACAGTAGCCTGCGAGCCCAAGGCGCGCTCGGGCTTGGCTTCAAGGCGAAGCCAAGTGTCAAGCGCGGAGCACCGCGGGCCCCAAAAGCCTGCGGCCTCGGTCAACGCGTGGCGGTTGATTGGACGTGGGCGTCTCCGCTTCCCCATGCTGCCTTGGAATCCGGCTGGCTATGTGTCCCCTGCAACCTACACAGTTATTCTTCCATCGCCCACGCCTTGCTTCCCCAATCCCACTGCTCCACCTCTCCAATCTGACCTGCACCCTGCCCGCTTCATCGCCATGGCGCCGAAACAAGCAGATAAGGGGAAGAAGCCCCTATCTTCGCCAAGTGCACCTCCAGCCATCAAGCCTGCAGTCGGCTGATCCTTGGTGCTCAACGAAGAGGCCATGGACAAGGTACGTCCAATGCTCGCTTCCAGCTTCAACGAGTGGGGGAAGCCGGTGGCTTGGCCTGCGTCTCGCGCTCGCATTGCCCGGGCAGCCACCGAGGTCCGAATCTTCATCGATGACCTTTGGGCTAGCCTGATTCCTCCTTTCTCCGCCTTCTTCAACGCGGTGCTTGAGCATTATCAGATGCACATGCTGCATCTTGACCCCCAATCTGTGACTCTCCTTGCCGTCTTCTCCTTTGTGTGTGAAGCCATGGTGGGCATCGCTCCTTTTGTGGCCCTTCTCCGTCATTTCTTCTCATTGCATCTGATTAACCCTCGGCAAAGCTCGGGGTGTGTGAGCTTCTAGGCCATGGCCGCGATGGTGGGCGCGGGGATTGACTTCGAGCTTCCTCCATCCATGAGCGAGTTTCGGACACGGTGGGTGTTTGTCGATGCCGGTGTGCTCAGCCCTCTGCTCCACACCCCGTCGGCGCCTGCCGTTTCCCACTCCGGCTGGGGTCACGAGAGGCTCACAAGCCCCCGTCTTGTCCCCGTCTGGCTCAGGCTGAGGAGGCTAAAGGACCGGGGTGTGACCGCGCCTATGGTGGTGAAGGAGTTCATCAGGCGCCGAGTCGCTCCGCTTCAGCGCCATTCTCGCCCGATGTGGACCTTGCTCAGCAGTTAGGACCATATGAGGTTTCAGGAGTCCGGGCTCCCTCTTGAGACACGGCAAACGGTGCTCAAGGTCTTGACAGGTGTCCCTTCGTCGGACGACATGCCTGGGAAGAACTGTCTGCTGTACCGGTGCAAGAACAAGGCTGAATTTGCAACGAGCATGCCTCCCTTTGACGAGTGGGGACTGCGTCCAGACGGCCTGGTGGGGTCCCGCGAGAACCCTGTCAACGTGGTTCCCTTCTTCGTCGCTTGTGCCGAGCTCTCCCCAAATGTGGGTGCAGGGGAGCGAGCACCGTCGGAGGCTGGCGGCACGAGTGTCGATGTGCAGGTGCCACCGGGGGCTCCTGGGGCGTCATCCTCAGGAACCCATGATTCTTCCTCAAGGACGTCGGTTGCTGAGACGGTGCAGCACGCGGCTCCCGAGGCCGAAGCTCTGGAGGCCTCGGAAGGTCGTGGTGAGACGGCGCCCGACTATTCTCCGCAGCCAGGCACCCCTGAAGTCGTCCTCTCGAGCACTTCTTCGGCTGCACCCCGTGCCGGCCGCCATGTCCAGCGCTTTGGTCGGCTTTGCGTGGACTTCGAGGAGATCTGCAAGAGTAAAGGATCCCCGAGCGGCAGCGGTATCTTCGGGTCGTTTAAGCGACGAAAGTACATCGCCGTCGTCGAGTAAGTACTGCACCTTGTGATTTCTTGATTGCTGCTTCCCTCCCTGACGTTGGCTCTTCAGGACTCCGTCCGCCAGGGACGCCGCATCCCCCAAAAGGCAACCTCCACCTTCCTCGACTCCCCCGTCGGCCTTGAGCATCCCGAGCTCGCACGTCGCACCTGGAGCAGGGCCGGCCGAGGAGGTGCGCTCGCCTTCATGGTGCTTCAAGTCTACGGCCCCGTCGTCCTTCCTACATGGCCTGGCTTGGAGCTTGGCGGGCGTGCCCCGGACTCCTCCCCTGGTCATGGACAGCAGCTGGTTGGCCTCGGTCTTCAGTTCCTCATCAGGCAGCAGGCCCCTTCTGGCCGGGGCCCCACGTGAGGCCGGGCTGGCGCCTGAGGCAGCACCAGCCCCCAGCCCCCTGCTGAGAGGGGGCACGCCACTTCACATCCCGCCTGCAGCCCCCGTGGCGGAGGATGAGGTGGGCCATGCGCTAGAGTTTGAGCACGGGCGGAGCGTCATCCGTCATGAGCTCTTCCAGGAGGCGATGGGCGCGATGAGACAACTTGGTGAAGAACTCGCGAGTGTCAACGCGCGCCTTGAGGCTGAGGGTCTTTGACTGGTGGAGGAACGGCGTAAGCTGAAGGTGGCCATCAACCTTGGCCACTACCAACGTGATCTCGATAACGCGAAGGCCGAGGCGTCCCTCAAGGTCTCCCAAGAAGCTTGCTCCCGAGCTCTGGAGGAGGCTCGCGAGGCCGACCAATGTCGCGAGGCTGCGGAGAGGCATGCGTGGGAGCTCCAGGCCTGGAGTGCGTCCCTGGAGCAGCAGGTGGAGGCACGCAAAGCCGCCATTGCGTCGCTGAGGGGGACGCCCATCGAGGAGGAAGATATCCGGAGGCGCGAGGAGGCACTGGCTCTGGAGTCCGTCGAGCGTAGCCTCGAGCTTGAGCAGCTGAAGACAAGGGAGCGTCAAGTTGCCCAAGCGGAAGATGTCGTTGGCGCACATGAGGCCAAGGCTCAGGAGGAGGTTGACCGCCGGGTGGTCGTGGCTCGCGCAGATCTTGAGGGTAGGTATGAATTGAGGTTGAAGCTTGCGGGGACGGAGGATGCGGGTAGGGCCGCCGCCCTCAGGCCCAAGTTGGCTGAAGTGGAGAGGTGTGAGGAGGTACGACAGCTGCCCTGGTCACAGCGCAGGCGGAGTTGGCCTCCGCCCGCGCCAAGCTGCTCTCTCTTCAGAAGCGGGTTGATGACACCGAGTCCGTTGCGCGACAGAGTCGGGAGGAAGTGCTTTAGCGGCGGACGCTGGAGCGTGAGCATGCCCCATGCTCCAGGACCTCAGGGTCAGGGCCAGCGCGGCGCTGGGCCATGTCTGCGACGAGAATGCTCCGTACCCACACTCGAACAACTACGCCAGTCATCTGCGCTTCTTTGGTGACGTGGTGACGTGCCTGGAGGCTCGGTCCGATAGAGCTCGCCAGCTCGTGGAAGAGAGAAGCTGCGGCCTGCTCGGGCGCGTGTTCTCCCGCGTCTTCAGCCATCTTCGGAACACCTTTCCTGAATTTGACTTCGATGTCGCCATTGCCACCGTACCGCAGGCCATCCGTGGCGACCTGGCGCAGTGGGTGGAGGACAATGTGGATGCGCTGGTCAGAGCCTTCGCTTCTGAAGACGATGCGATGGTGGTCACTGCAGACGAAGGCGACATGGTTGACGATGGTGATGCCGGCGTTGGTGAAGGCGAAGGTGATGCCAACGATGGTGACAGCGACGCCAGCGATGCGTCTGAAGACGACGTGGAGGACGCGGCGAGTGACATATCTGGCTGATCCCTTGTTCCTTTACTGTTTTATCCTGTATGCAAAAACTTGGGCGTGGCCCCTAAGAATTGTGAGAGCATTTTGATAGGGGGGGGCCCTCATGTAAACAAATCGCATTTTTTTACTCTTTTATGCCAAGCCAAGTGTGCGCCTTCGTGGATCCATGAGCCTGGTGGCAAGTTTTGCTGCTACGGCTTACCTTAGTTGGGGTGGCCCCCTAAAGATTATAAGGTTGAGAGTTGCCGCGGAGTTCCTGAAGGGTCTGTTGATCCGCCCGAGCGGGCCTTGCGAGGATCTAGCGCCAACCGGTGCACTCGGTGTGTGTGCGCGCCCAGCCCCGCTCGCGAGAGGCCCGCGAGGGGGAGGCAGTGAGCGTGAGCTTCGAAACAAGGCAAGAACCAGATGGCAAGAAATTGCTTGAACGAGAAAAGGCACCCCCCGCGCGCATCGATAAAAACTCAACTTCAACTAATATCCAAATACAGAAGGCAAGGTTATAGAAAAGAGATCCAAAGCAAATGGCCGCGTCCGGCGCCTAGTCTAGTCTTCTGATCTTCAAGTCTTGTCACCAGCGCGGAGCTAAGTGCTGCCACTAGGCGTGGGAGGGAGGCCCCGATGCCCGAGGGCGTCTCTCCGGAGACTCCGGGGCGTGTACAGCCCCACTCATTATTACGTGAGAGTGTCACGGGCGGTGATCTTCACAGGCACTGGGCCTTCTTCACGGGTACCGGCTTTGCTTTATATCGCCAGACGAGGGGCCCGCCTTGCGCCACCCTCGACCACCTTTGAGCCGACCGGCAACCAGGACGACACAAAGGGGTGAAAGGGGACGCCAGCGGCGCCATCGGCGACCACGGGTCCTCTGCCGGGGTAGGCTTTTCAGCACCTCCCTAGCAGAGGGCCTACCTCCGGGGGGACCTTGCTCCGTACGATGCGGGGAGGGGTCTGGCTCCGGACTTCTCTACTGCAGCCCCCAGCGCGATCCTCCTGGCGGGAGGGAGGTCGCCGAGCTGGGGCCGCCAGCCGCTGTGGTAACCTGATTCTCCTGCGAACCATGGTTAGCGTAAGCTTACTCTTGAGGGATTAGTGGTACCTGTATATGTTATCGATGACACGATTGGTGGGGCTCTCCGGCAGCTCCTGGAAGGCTTCAGCTCCTAATGCCTCCTTCTCCCATCCTGGCCCGCGGAACGAGCCAGGATCGTCCTCCGGCGTGTACTCCTGGTCCATCATGCGGGGCACATAGGCTTCCGGGACTGTCACCCCAAACACCTCGTCATAGTGCCCCACACTCCACGTCACCTGGCCCAGCACGGCGTCCTGAGGATGATAGTGCGACACCTCGCTGGGACTGTGGGAGGCAACGCTCGTGCCCATCCTAGTCAGAGGTGGCGTGGAGGCAACGGGGCCCCCAGCGCCACCGGCCGTCCCAGTGTCGACGAAGCCCCTGGGCACACCCGAGGGCGCGTGGCTGTGGCGAGGCCCACCGTGAGATCCAGTAGCGGCCCGAGAAGGAAGCAAATAGCAAAAGGGTGGTGCTCCTGACGCCGCCGCATCCAGCAGCTCGGCGACACGTTCCAGCAAGGCATCCCGGCCGCTCTCCATCAGTCGGCACCGCAGCAGCTCTCGTGCCACGTGAGTGCTGCCCGCATGTTCGCCTGCTCCCGCCGGGTGTGTGGTGCCGTTGCTGCGGCGTGGCTTGCGGCCCTTGCAGCGGCTCGCGCTTGTCGTGGAGTGAGGGTGGACGGCGCCTGGCCGCGCCGCCCGCACCCAGCAGCGTTAGGTGGCGCTCGTGCTGCCTGGGGCGCAGGGTCGAGGTCTTCATGGGCAGGTGGCGCCACCCGGGAGGGCCAGGCTGCCCAGCGGTCGGAGTCGGCCCTCGTGTCGCCGGACATCGGGACCGCGGAGCATCGACGGGTCGATTGGCGGGGAAGAGGCTCCGGCGCACCCCTACCTGGCGCGCCAAATGTCGGATCACGAGTTCCGGCAAAACCCTCAAGGTTCGAACACTAGGGTGTGCACGAAGGTTTCCTCCCTACCGATCCATGCCCTAGCTCGCTAAGATCTCGTAGACGAACTCAACGAACTCGCAACAAAGAAAGACACAAGATTTATACTGGTTCGGGCCACCGTTGTGGTGTAATACCCTACTCCAGTGTGGTGGTGGTGGATTGCCTCTTGGGTTGATGATGAACAATACAAGGGGAAGAACAACCTCCTGAGGTTGAGGTGTTCTTGTGCTTGGTGCGTGGCTAAGGGTCGGCTCTAGATCGGATTCACCTGCCCTCCACTATGGTGGCTAGTTCTATTTATATATGCCCTAGTCCTCTCCACAAATATTGAGCGGGAAGGGAGCCAACATCGGCCAATTTGATAGGGGACAGCTAGTACAGCTTATCCTGACAAAAGTAGTCTTCGCCTGCCAAAGGCTCTGGTGGTGACGCCGTCTTGGGCTCCATGGTGACCTCCGTCTTGCCGTCCTGCCGGTCTTGGTCTTGTTGCACCGATATGGAAACCTTTGCTTGATGACTCGGTACTTCGCACCTGCGCTTGCCCCTTTAGCACTAAAGAGGAAACGAGGACGCTGCGCACGCTGGCGCCCGCTTGGTCTCGATCGTCATGGCTCACGTCACAAGGACCTCGCGAGGTTTGCCTTGCCTTGATCTCTCCGCCCCTCGTGAGCCTACCTGGCGAGGCCGCTCCTGAGGAAGTCTTACATCTTCTGCCTCGCGAGGGTCTTGAGTGCCTTGTTGATGAGGATGGGCTGTGCAGGCCTGCTAGCTCAGCCATGCCATGGGCCGCAGGCAGGAAAGTCTGGGGACCCCCGTTCCCAGAACACCGACAGGCTCAGAGATACCTCTCCAATACTAGGAGTGGCAAATCCTAATCTCGATCTATGCCAACTGAACAAACAACTTCGGAGATACCTGTAGAGCATCTTTATAATCACCCAGTTATGTTGTGACGTTTGATTGAACACAAGGCATTCCTCTGGTATTCGGGAGTTGCATAATCTCATAGTTGATGGAATGTGTATTTGACATGAAGAAAGCAATAGCAATAAAACTGAACGATCATTATGCTAAGCTAACGGATGGGTCTTGTCCGTTCACATCATTAGGAGACCTTAACCATCTTTGATCAATGATCTAGTCAATAATCAATGATCTCGCTATCAAATGACAACTCATGTCAATGGTTAGGAAACCTTAACCATCTTTGATCAACGAGCTAGTCAAGTAGAGGCTCACTAGGGACACGGTGTTTTTTTTTATGTATTCACACATGTACTTAAGTTTCTGATCAATACAATTCTAGCATGAATAATAAACCTTTATCATGAATAAGGAAATATAAAATAACAACTTTATTATTGCGTCTAGGGCATATTTCCTACAGTCTCCCACTTGCACTAGAGTTAATAATCTAGTTCACATCGCCATGTGGTTAACACCAACAGTTCACATCGCCATGTGATTGACACCCGTCGTTCACATCGCCATGTGACCAACACCAAAAGGGTTTACTAGGGTCAATAATCTAGTTCACATCGCCATGTGATTAACACCCAAAGAGTACAAGGTGTGATCATGTTTTGTGAAAGTCTTATTAAGTGTCTCGATATATCCCTATAGATCTTGATGCCCAATATGTAAGTAGCTTCACTGAGGTCTTTCATTGAAAAATTCTTATTCAAGTATCATTTTATGCTATCCAGAAATTCTATATCACTTCCAAACAACAATATGTCATCCACATATACTATTAGAAATGCTACAGAGCTCCCACTCATTTTCCTGTAAACACAGGCTTCTCTGTAAGTCTGTATAAAACCATATGCTTTGACCACCTCACCAAAGTGTATATTCCAACTCCGAGATGCTTGCACAATTCCATAGATGGATCGCTGGAGCTTGCACACTTTGTTAGCACCTTTAGGATCGACAATACCTTTTGGTCGCGTCATATGCAACTCTTCTCTTTAAAAAATCCATTAAGGAGTACAGTTTTGACGCCCATTTGCCAGATTTCATTAAATGCGGCAATTGCTAACATGATTTAGACAGAATTAAGCATCACTACGGGTGGGAAAGTCTCATCGTAGTCAACTCTTTGAACTTGTCGAAAACCTTTCGCGACAAGTCGACAAGTTGAGCTTTGTAGACAGTAACATTACCACTAGTGTCAGTCTTCTTCATGAAAATCCATTTATTTTCTATGGCTTATCAATCATCGGACAAGTCCACCAAAGTCCATACTTTGTTCTCATACATGGATCCTATCTCAGATTTCATGACCTCAAGCCATTTATCAGAATCTGGGCTCATCATAGCTTCTTAATAATTCGTAGGTTCGCCTTGGTCTAGTAACATGACTTCCAAGACAGGATTACCGTACCACTCTGGTATGGATCGTGCTCTGGTTGACCTACAAGGTTCCATAACAACTTTATATGAAGTTTCATGATCATTATCAATATCTTCCTCTCTAGTTGGTTTAGGCATCACGGGAACGGATTTCTCTAATGTGCTACTTTCCAATTTGAGAGAAGGTACAATTACCTCATCAAGTTCTACTTTCCTCCCACTCACTTCTTTCGAGAGAAACTCCTTCTCTAGAAAGGATCCATTCTTTGCAACAAAGATCTTGCCTCCGGATCTATGGTAGAAGGTGTACCCAATTGCTTTCTTAGGGTATCCTATGAAGACGCACTTCTCCGATTTAGGTTCGAGCTTATCAGGCTGAAGCCTTCTGACATAAGCGTTGCATCCCCAAACTTTAAGAAATGATAGCTTAGGTTTCTTGCCAAACCACAGTTCATATGGTCGTGTCAATGGATTTAGATGGTGCCCTATTTAACGTGAATGCAACTGTCTCTAATGCATAACCCCAAAATGCTAGTGGTAAATAAGTAAGAGACATCATAGAGTGCACCATATCTAATAAAGTACGGTTATGGCGTTCGGACACACCATTACGCTATGGTGTTCCAGGTAGCATGAGTTGTGAAACATTTCCACATTGTTTTAAATGAAGGCCAAACTCATTACTCAAATATTCGCCTCTGCGATCAGATCGTAGAAACTTTATTTTCTTGTTACGAGGATTCTCCACTTCACTCTGAAATTCTTTGAACTTTTCAAATGTTTCAGACTTGTGTTTCATTAAGTAGATATACCCATATCTGCTCAAATCATCTGTCAAGGTCACAAAATAACGATACCCGCTGCATGCCTCAACACTCATCGGACCGCATACATCGGTATGTATTATTTCCAATAAGTCATTGGCTCGCTCCATTGTTCCGTAGAACGGATTATTAGTCATCTTGACCATGAGGCATGGTTCGCAAGTATCAAATGATTCATAATCAAGTGATTCCAAAATCCCATCTATATGGAGTTTCTTCATGCGCTTTACACCAATATGACCTAAACGGCAGGGCCACAAGTATGTTGCATTATCATTATCAATTTTGCACCTTTTGGCATCAATATTATGAATATGTGTATCACTACGATCAAGATTCAATAAACCATTCACATTGGGTGTATGACCATAGAAGGTTTTATTCATGTAAACAGAACAACAATTGTTCTATGACTTAAATGAATAAACGTATTGCAATAAACATGATCTAATCATATTCATGCTCAACGCAAAAACCAAATAACATTTATTTAGGTTCAACACTAATCCCGAAGGTAGAGGGAGTGTGTGATGGTGATCATATCAACCTTGGAATCATTTCCAACACACATCATCACCTCGCTTTTAACTTGTCTCTGCAACTCCTGTTTCGAGTTACTAATCTTAGCAACTGAACTGGTATCAAATACCTAGGGGTTACTACAGACACTTGTAAAATACACATCAATAACATTTATATCAAATATACCTTTGTTCACTTTTCCATCCTTCTTATCCGCCAAGTATTTGGGGGCAGTTCCACTTCAGTGACCATTTCCTTCATAGTAGAAGCACTCAGTTTTAGGCTTGGGTCTAGCTTTGGGCTTCTTCACGGGAGTGGCAACTTGCTTGCCATTCTTCTTGAAGTTACCTTTCCTTCCCTCGCCCTTTTCTTCAAACTAGTGGTCTTGTTAACCATCAACACTTGATGTTCTTTCTTGATTTCTACCTTTGCTGATTTTAGTATCGCGGAGAGCTTGGGAATTGTTTTTGTCATCCCTCGCATATTATAGTTCATCAGGAAGTTCTAGTAACTTGGTGATAGTGACTAGAGAACTCTGTCAATCACTACCTTATCTAGAAGATTAACTCCCACTTGATTCAAGCGATTTTAGTACCCAGACATTCTGAGTACATGCTCACTGGCTGAGCTATTCTCCTCCATCTTGTACGCAAAGTACTTGTTAGAGGTCTCATACCTTTCGACACGGGCATGAATCTGAAATACCAATTTTCAGCTCTTGGAACATCTCATATAGTCCGTGGTGTTCAAAACGTCTTGGAACTCCCGGTTCTAAGCCGTAAAGCATGGCACACTAAACTATCAAGTAGTTACCATATCGAGCTTGCAAAACGTTCATAACGTCTGTATCTGCCCCTGCAACAGGTTTGTCACCTAGCGGTGCATCAAGGACATAATTCTTCTATGCAGAAATGAGGATAATCCTTAGATTACGGACCCAGTCTGCTTCATTGCTACTATCATCTTTCAACTTAATTTTCTCTAGGAACATATCAAAAATATATAGGAGCTATATCGCGAGCTATTGATCTACAACATAGATATGCAAAACTATCAAGACTAAGTTCATGATAAATTGAGTTCAATTAATCAAATTACTAAAGAACTCCCACTTAAATAGACATGCCTCAAGTTATCTAAGTCATACATGATCCAAATCAACTATACCATGTCCGATCATCACGTGAGATAGGGTAGTCATCAATGGTGAACATCTCTATGTTAATCATATCTACTATATGATTCACGTTCGACCTTTTGGTCTCCAGTGTTCCGAGGCCATGTCTGTACATGCTAGGCTCGTCAAGTTTAACCCAAGTATTCTGCATGTGCAAAACTGTCTTACACCCGTTGTATGTGAACGTAGAGTCTATCACACCCGATCATAACGTGGTGTCTCGAAACGACGAACTGTGGTAACAGTGCATACTTAGGGAGAACACTTTTACCTTGAAATTTAGTGAAGCGATTATCTTATAGTGCTACCGTCGTTCTAAGCAAAATAAGACGCATATAAGATAAACATCACATGCAATAAAAATATGTGACATGATATGGCCATCATCATCTTGTGCTTTTGATCTCCATCTTCAAAGCATCGTTAGGATTTCCATCATCACCGGCTCGACACCTTGATCACCATCGTTGCGTCGTGGTCGTCTCGCCAACTATTTCTTCTACAACTATTGCCAACTAATAGCGATAAAGTAAAGCAATTACATGGTGTTTGCATTGCATACAGTAAAGAGACAACCATAAGGCTACTGCTAGTTGTCTGTTATCTTACAGAACATGATCACCTCAGACAATAACGTATATCACATCATGTATTGACCATATCACATCACAACATGCCCTGCAAAAACAAGTTAGACGTCCTCTACTTTGTTGTTGCAAGTTTTACGTGGCTGCTACGGGCTTCTAGCAAAAACCGTTCTTAGCTACGGCAAAAAACCACAACGGTGTTTTGTCAATTTTGCTATTTAACCTTCTTCAAGGACCGACCGTTGTCAAATTCGATTGAATTAAAGTAGGAGAAACAGACACCCGCCAGTCACCTTTATGCAAAACTAGTTGCATGTCAGTCGGTGGAACCGGTCTCATGTGTGTGGACACACTACTAGGGAAAACCTTATACACAGAATCTTAGCAGCAGCGCGGCTCAAAAAGGAGCGCTGCTGCTAATTGGTAGTAGCGCGGGTGTGGGAAACTCGCTACTGACAAGATTTTAGCAGTAGCACGCTCCGTGTCAACCGCGCTGCTACAAATATCGATCGAAGTGTCCACCAAACTCCATTTAGCAGCAGCGCGGTGCCGTGAGTCGCGCTACTGCTATAGATGTAGTAGTAGCACGCTTTTTCTGAGATCGTTGCTGCTAAATTTCAAATTGGCACACTTTTGGTCCCGGTTAGCAGTAGCGCCCTTGCCGGAAGTGCGCTGCTGCTACTTCCTTACCAGCAGCGCATTTTACGCCCCGCGCTACTGCTAATCCGCACCAACCCACCACCTTTTCCCCACCCGTCCCTCCCCCTCCCCCTCCTCTCTTCCCTTTCCCCTACCTCCCACATGCTCCCACTCTCACTCTTCTTCTTCCTCAATACTTCTCCCCCATTACTCTCTCTCTTCTATCTACCTTTCTCTCTCTTCATTACTCCTACCTAACTACACCACCTCCATTAATGCATCTCCTTTCTCTTTTTCCTTCCCCCTCCACTAGTTGAAGTTGTCTCCTCCCAAATTAGGTAGCTAGGAAGATGTAGCATTTAGTTAAGTGACCTATTTGCCCCTAACTAGATATATCTTTTTCAAGAAGAGCTTTGTGCACTTTTGATCTCCCTACAACATCATCTCCACCGTGTGCTCGATCTCGAGATAGAGGTGATTAAAATTTCATGCTTTTGCAAAATGGAAATATGTTTATGTGTGTGTGATATGTTTATGGAAATTGTGTGTGTGGCATGAGTTGACGCCAAATTGTGCTTTTGAGTTGCCTATGTTTTGCCGAAATGTCAATTTATTTCCGTTTCGGCGAATTCCAGGCAAACTCTAGATCTATATATGTCCTATTTTTAAGGAAGGTCGTGCCGAATTTTTGTATGACTTTGATGCATGCATGCATTTTTATAATCAATTTGTTTATTATTACCGTGCAGAGTTGACGATGGTCAGTGGAACGATGGTGGACATGTGGTTGCGGTCGGCGGTGCAGGACATGAAGGAAAATAACTGGACAGAGGTTTTACGTCCGTGTCGAAAATGCAAAGGAATAGTTTGGCTCGACCCCCATGACGATGGTCGTGTCGAAGCGCACCTGCTCGTGACTGGTTTCATGGATGGCTATACTCGGTGGATAATTGAAGATGAGGATGACGATGTTGAGGAAGCCGACAGGGCAGCCAATCATGACATGGGGCAAGACGAAGAGATGATCGATAATGGCGGCGGGGAAGAGGCCGGACATGACGGCGGAGAAGGGGCCGGACATGGCGGCGGAGAGAACGACATGGAATCCACGCAGCAGAGTTCGTCGGTACTAAGTTCAATCGTGCGGGACCCTCATGTTCAAGCATTGCTTCGCAAGGAGACGAGTACTGAGAGAGCTGATTCTAGAGAGGAGGCTAAGCTGGAGCAACTGGTGGTAGACTCGAACACTCCATTGTATGATGGTTGCAATCATGAGGTGACCCGCTTGAGTTTCACGCTCCAACTCCTGAAGACGAAGGCTAAAAACAAATGGACCGACACTAGCCTCGATGAGCATCTCAAGTACCTAAAGGATGTTCTTCCCGCGGGTAATCTATGTCCTACTAGTGTTGATGAGGCCAAGAAGATCGTGTGCCCTCTTGATCTACAACACATTAGATACCATGCATGCATCAATGATTGCATAATTTATCCGAAGGAGCACACGGAAAAAACAAGTTGTCCGGTGTGCAATGCTTCTCGATACAAGAAGGCCGGGAAGAAATGTCCCCAGAAAGTTGTATGGTACTTACCGATCACTCCCCGTCTCAAGAGGTATTTTGTAGATCCCAAAGAAGCAAAGCTAATGCGCTAGCACGCGGAGAGGAAGAAGCCCGACGATGGAGATGATCCGAAGCTGAGACACGTGAAGGATGGAAGCCAGTGGAGAGCGTTGAACACCTTCTATCGGTATTTTGAATGTGATGCAAGGAACATTGTGCTCGGCGCGTGTACCGATGGCATGAATCCGTTTGGCAACCAGAACACCAACCATAGCACATGGCCCGTGTTTGTATGGATGTACAACCTCCCCCCTGGTTGTGCATGAAATCGAAGTACATTCACATGAGCATGCTTATTCAAGGGCCGAAACAACCAGGAAATAATATTAATTTGTATCTGGGGCTAGTTCAAGAGGAGTTAGACACGTTATGGAAAACACCGGCCAAGACATGGGACGCCAGCAAAGGCGAGTATTTCAACATGAGAGCCACGCTGATCACGACAGTGCACGACTATCTCGGTTACGGATATGTGGCAGGCTAGGTGTGCCAAGGATATTGCGGATGCACGCGGTGCATGGATGATACAACGTCTCAGCAGCTAACATCAAGGAAAGATGGCGGGTCTGGGAAAATCATGTACATGGGGCATCGAAGATGGCTCGAACAGGATGACCCGTGGAGAAACCATGGAGATCTATTCAATGATCACGCTGAGCATCGAGGACCTCCACGTAAGCGGAGCGGTGCCGAAATCGATGAGCTGTTGAAAAACTGGAAGGAGTGCCCCGCGCCGGGAAAGACAATGAGAAAAGCGCCGGAGCTACTGCTGAAGGTATGGAAGATGAGGTCTGTGTTCTGGGACCTGGAGTACTGGCACAAACTCGATACACCTCATTGCCTTGATCAAATGCATATCTGTAAGAATGTCCTTGAGAGCTTGCTCGCAACACTGATGAACATGCCGGATAAGACCAAGGATGGGCCGAAGGCAAGAAAAGACTTGCAAGATTTGAAAATCAGGGAAGATCTACACATGTCGCCTCGTAAAATGTCAGACGAGACAGAGACGGAGACAGAGGCACGGTAGAAGAAGGGCAAGAAAATAAAGAAAGAGGAATATTGCCCCCCTTCTTGCTTCACCTTAAGTCAGGCTGAGATCGATCAATTCTTTAAGTGCCTTACCGGAGTCAAAGTTAGTTCCGGTAACTGTGGCAAGATAAGCAGATATCTAGACACGGACAAGAAAAGGTTCAGCGGGATGAAGTCCCATGACTGTCATGTGATGATGACGCAGATACTACCTGTTGCCCTTAGAGGGATAATGGACAAGCACATCCGTGACACGCTTATTGGTCTCTGCAACTTTTTCAACGTCATCTCTCGAAAGTCGATCAGTGTGAAGCAGCTCCAAAGGCTACAGGAAGAGATCGTTGTAATACAGAATGAGCTTGAGATGTACTTCCCACCCGCGTTCTTTGACATGATGGTGCATCTGTGTGTCCATATTGTGGATGACATAATAGACCTGGGGCCGTCATTCCTGCACAACATGATGTCATTTGAGAGGATGAATGGGATCATCAAAGGATTCATTCGTAACATGTCCCGTCCGAATGGAAGTATCGCATAGGGCTATTTGACACAAGAGTGCATCTCTTTCTGTGAGAATTTTCTATATGGCGCAGACCAGCCGCCTGGTGTTAGTGTTGGTTTGCCCGTTAACAAGCACGATGGGAGGCTCGAAGGAGAAGGTCATTGCAACGGTCGCAGGGAACTGCACGTGGCATACTCAGATCGACGCAGCGACTTTTGACAGAGCAAACTTGGTAGTGCTACAACATCTAGACGAGGTAGATCCTTTCGTGGCACTGCACAAAGAAATTATCGCAAAGAAGTATCATGACCGGGGGGTATGCAAGACGGACGCCGAAGTTACTAGAGAGCACAACTCCACTTTCCTGCATTGGTTCAAAGAGCATATTATTGCTAATCCCCTGAAGGAGGGCTCTAAGGACGGATTGCTCATATACGCCTTAGCACATGGCCCCTCACCCAACCTCGTAACCTATCAGGCATATGATATCAACAAATACACGTTCTACACAGAGGCCAAAGATATGGACAATGATGATCAGAACTCAGGGGTGACGATGGAATGCATGACCGGCAGCGACAACGGCGCAACTGAATGATTTTATGGAAGGGTCGACGAGATCTGGGAGCTTGACTACTCTGGACTGCACAACACGACGATGTTCCGTGTCAGTTGGGCTAAGAATGTCGAAAGAGAAAACCGGATTTTCACTACCATGACTATACCCGACGTGAAGAGTGCTACCGTGAACGCTATCGCAAAAAACGAGCCATGGGTACATGCTAAGCACATGGCACAATGCTTCTTCATAACCGACCCATGCAATCCCAGTCGTGTTGTCGTGAGGAGAGGCAAAAGGAACATCATTGGAATGGATGGAGTCGCCAACGAGGAAGACTATGATCAGTACGGCAACCCAATGAGGGAAGATGACGATGATGATGAAGTATACGTCAAAAGAAGAATCAATACTACATTACCTAAGAAAAATCGTACTCCATGGAAAAGGCAAAGTCACAATGAGGGGCTCAATTATTCTTCGACGAACAAGAAGGGAAAGAAGCTGACTCAAAAACGAAAACGTCAGCGCTGAGGAACCGTATGTTATCGGTCGAATGATGTAATATATATATATATATATGTGTGTGTGTGTGTGTGTGTGTGTGTGTGTGTGTGTGTGTGTGTGCCTATTTTGTATACACACTTAGCCATTATTATGCATGGGTCCAATGATGTAATATATATGTTCCTATTTTGCATACATATTTAACCGTCAAATGATGCAATATATATCGCCTTCCCTTCGTTCACTGCTCTCGGGAAATAAAAGTGGGAGAAAATAAAGGAAAAGAAAAAGGAAACTGGCAGTAGCGAAGGTAGTAGCAGCGCGTTTAGTCTAAACCGCTACAGCTACTAAAGGTAGTAGTAGCGCGTTTTGTCTAAACGCGCTACTGCTACGTCCACTCAACCCAAAATTCTCACTCTCCCTGCTTCATCCTGCCTCTTTTCCCCCAAATCGCCACTCTCTCTTCCCCCGTCGCGCCGCCGCACCCAACACGGCCCCGACGCTCGCCCCCGACCCCAGAGCTCTCCCCCGACCCGGTCCTCGCCCCCGACCCCGGCGCCGACGCTCGCCCTCGACCCCGGCGCTCGCCCCAACCCCTGCGCTCGCCCCCGGCGCCGGCGCTCGCCCCCGACCCCGGCGCGCTCGCCCCCGACCCGTCGGCCCTCGCCTCCCTCCTCTACTTCCTCCCCTCCCAACCTCAGCCGTCGTCGGGCCTGCCTCCTCGCCCCTGCACCCTCTGTAAACCCCCCCTCTCTCTGCTAGCTAGGGTTCTCCGGTTAATTTACTTAGGTTTTAGTTAGGGCAGTATGTTAATTAGGTTATCTATTTAGTTATGAATTTAGCTATGTTTCAAAATAGGGCAGAAATTTAGGGCTAAGCAATTGTAGTTAAAAGAAAAGGCAGCATTTAAGCAATTGTCCAAATCAACATCCCTTGTTAAAGCAAATTTAGGTAGGCTGAATTTTTATGCAAATTTGAACTGGACATGTGATATGTGGATATGTCATGTTTTGGACATGTCATGTTTGGAATTTGAACATGTCATTTGGACATGTGATGTTTTGGTTCAATTTTGGTAAATGATCCGAGTGGCCTATGTTACGCCGGAATGTTGATTCATTTCCGTTCCGGTGAATTTCAGGCGCTCGATATGTCCATTTTTTAGCAAAGGTCATGCCGAAATTTGCCGTGAATAAAGGCATGATTTGTGCTACATAGTTGGCATATTGAGTGCTGGCACATAGATTTCTTTTTTATGTCATTTCTCATTTATTCATACTTTTAGAAATAAATGAGGAAACTTAATCATAGGAAACATGTCGAACAGCGAAGAAACTGGGCCTTCTGACCAAGATGCAGACGAGATGGATTATGAGGGTGAACAAGAGTACCTCAACTATTTGATTGCTAAGCAAGGTTTGCAGGTCGGCCTTGATGATGGTACTGACGCCGACATCGACACCGATGGCGCCGACACCGATGGCGGCGCCGAGACCGGTGGGGAAGGTACCGGCGGGGAAGATACCGACGGGGAAGGTACCGGCGCCGATGCCGCTACTGAAAAGAGGAAGAATAAGAAGCAGAGGATACGGAAACCTAACAAACTAGGGATTGGATGACTTGTGATCACAAAGATGACACCTGGCAAGTTTGAGACGTTAGAGCCGGAAGAACCTCGCAAGTGCTATGGTAACCAAGTAGGATGCATCCTACGGGAATGCGCGAGCATCAACGGCGATGATTTAAGGAGTAAAGAACATTTGACGCAGTTGCTCCTAACAAAGTTGCACAAGAGATTCAAGTTCCCCGACCGGGATGATAACATAGAACAACCGTGGGACGATCCGAAGATGAAAAAGATTAACAATCATGCCATGGGCATGTTCAGCAATGATTTGGCCTCCTGGAAAGGGAGGGTGAAACAAGCTATTGAGGCTGAGGAACCCCTGTCCAAGATTCTGGAGGAAAATCCGACACTGACGGAAGAGGAGTTCGAAAAGTTCAAGGACACTTGCGCTACCGAGGCAGCCAAGGCTAAGGCTGCGAAATTCAAGAGCCTTCAGCAAAGGAACATGGGGAAGTATCACCTCGAAAGCTGTGGCTACCTCGGTAAAAGGCCCATATGGGATAAGGAGGACGCGGAACATGAAGCCGCGGGTCTCCCAGACCCCTTCGCGAAGTTCACCAACCCCTTGGACCGTGACTTCATCAGGGCCCGCTACAAGTGGGACAAGGAGAAAAAGGTTTTTTACACGGACCAGATCACGAGGAAATTGATTAGACTACTGGAGAAGCAACACCAGCTTGTAGCCGAAAGCCCTACTTCTCCGATGAGGCCCAAGTGGGACACACCTCTCAACCGGGCCTTGAACGAACTTAAGGGACTCCCTTTGGGGCAGCGGCTGCAATATGGTCGTGTGCACGGCGCTAGAGACGGCGCCACGTGGAAGGTGTTTTACAACGAGGGCCCGGAGGCCAAGAAGCAGAAAAAGAAGTTTAGTCAGGCGGACATCGACGCGAAGGTGAAGCTTGCGGTCGAGAAAAAAGCAGCTGAGGACGCAAAAAAGCAGCCGAGGACAAATATGAGTTGCTACAGCAGGCAGTCAATGTAGCTGTAACTGCCTGCAGAAATGATTTCGCTACTAACTTGGTTACAGTTATCATCAACTGGACGAAGGAAAATCCAGACAAGACGGTACATGATTTCCCGTTGCCCAGTTTCGTCGGGAGCAACTCCATGAACAACAACACCATCGCACCATCACTTGCTCACGCAACCGGGCCTCCTCTCGCAGCCGCTCCCGCTCATAGCAGCCCGTCCTCAGTCTCTCACGCGCTAGGTGGGCCTTCATCTTTGGCTGAGCTCGACGCCGTCACGGTAATTACATGTCGCACCAACACACACACACACACACACACACACACACACACACACACACATATATATATATATTTATATATAATATTCCATTTTTGTTGCCTTTCGGGTGTTTTACGCCACAGACATACGTGTTTGCAGGCGAAGGAGACCCCGTGCACCATACTCTACTTGATCAAAGGCCAGAAGGTGGACGTGGGAAAGGGGATGATAATGGACCCCTTGCAACCCACGTTCTACAACCAGCCGATCCCCGCTGGGCACTTCAGGGTTAGCTTGTCTAGTGTGAAATCGGGGCACGAGGATTTGCCTCCTCCAGTACAGCATGTGGGAGCGGACGACGAGACCCCGCCGCAGATTGGAAGCTGCAAGGGTTGGGTGCTGCTATGGCCGAAGAATCTTATTCGTTTGGAGCCGGCCGAGAGCACACCAAGAACCACACATCAACAAGCATGTGCAGAGACCACCACCCCGCCTACGCAATTACCAGCTTCTGTAGTGCCGGGTGAGAGCGGTGGACGACATGATGAAGGGGGTGCAATACTACTGGTTGATGTAATTTGTCCTGTAGAACAGAGAATGGATGATGAGACGGAGGTCGACCCTATGGATTTCCTCAATACAAACGCGTATGACTGTGACATAGATATGATGAGTCAACCATATGACGAATCGGGCTATCAGCTTGCTAATGAGGATATGGATGATATGCCCGGGCAGGAAGGTCGTAGCAGGGATTGCAAAAAGTCTCTCTTCATGAAATCTTCATAGGACACGCCTGAAGATGCCGCCTCAACACATGCTCAACTAGCCAGGCGCGAGGGTCATACAATACTTAGCCCGGGAACACTGGGGCAGGGGTTAAGGAAGGGTCTGGAAGGTGTGCCCAAGAAAAAGGACAGGAAGAGATCGGGGAAGATAGCTGCCTCCAAAAAAGCCAGAGCACATAGCAGCCAGACGATGCATACTGAAGAGCGTGTACTCGTGAAAAATGCAGCCATGTTCCATCTCACGGGCGAGCCGATGCTACCGCCGAAACCACTGGAGGCACTATCAGGGGATCTCAGGAGACTGCACGACCATGTGCTATCGACTGATAAAAGCCTACTAGCCTCAAAGGATCCAGGATATCCGACATACGCGGCTCGTGTGCCTGAGGGGAAGTGCTACATCGAGACACGGCCCGTGGAGGTGTTCTTCCTGCGGTTTGACCATATCTTTGAGATGTTTCTGACAAGGCGGCTCGATTTTACAATCGTCCGCCTTTTTGCGCTACATATGAGCTCTGTCGTGAAGAGTGAAGAAGTCTCGCAAATCTGTGTGGTGGATCCGTACTACATGCACGAGTCTTTCTTGAGTCTCGGTGACTTTGAGCGTGAAACTGCTAGGGAGTACCTCCAAAACTTCATGGTACAGAATAAGGACTGGGAAATTGTCCTCGTGCCTTATCATCCAAAGTAAGTCAGTTCCGGACAACCCTTTCGTACATTTCAATCATTCCTTCTCTCTCTATGGGGAATAATTTGAGGTGTCTTTCCCCCGCAGCAACGGGCGCGCCATCCTTATCGTTCTTTACCCGCAAGTCTCCCACGCCGTGTATTTTGACCCTTCCAGAGACTACGAGAAAAAAGACTACACCCACATACTGAATATTCTAGATGATGCTCTCCAAGGCTTCAGCATTAGAGGTGGCCACATGCAGATCAGGAAACAAAGGAACAAGAACATTGGTTTCGCGCATAAAACTAACTTCTCCTGCATCCATGTCCCAAAACCAAGCAAGAAGGATGGATTCTACATCGTCCATCTCATGATTCATTTCAACACGGATCACCAAAAGCTTCGCATGAGAAGCAGAAATGATGATCATATCCACAAGTGGCTAGAATCTCATGGAGAAGCGGATTATAAACTTAGAGATGACTTCTTTCGCATCCAAGCGACATTGCGACGATCATCATGAAAGAAGTCATCGATGAGAAGGGCATGTTCCACCACGGCCCTATATCGCGAGCTGACATCCGAACTCGGATAGGCATGCAACGTCTAGACCTCACGCCGTTCAAGAAGCTAGGGTCCATCCTCGATGATATGCAAGGATGGAACTTCTAGTGATTTATGATGCCGATGATGATGATATGTGTCGGTTGAACTTGTATACTTTTTGTAGCGATGAAACTTTGTGATGTCCACGGTCCCTGCCGAACTTGCGTAACGCTACTTTGTTAGTTTGCGTACGATGACCTGCGTACCTCTAGTTAATTAATTTGCGTACTGTATGTTGCATCTAGTTGCTAACCCTTTCTTTTTCGGTGTTGCTCTAGTATATTTTGTTGCATATATATGATTGTACATCCTCTTCATGAACATGCATCTCTAACAGGTACCTAGTTTCTTGATGGCGAGATGGAAGTGCTATGTCATGTACAAAGGGAAGGTTCCGGGGGTGTACAACGAGTGGCATGAGTGTCAGGCGCAAGTGAATGGGTTCTCGGGCTTCAAAAGCAGACAAGAAGGAGAAGCTAGTTACTTGAGGTTCACGCTAGCGCGAGAGAGGACTCGTAACCGCCACCTCATGTACTGCATAGTTCCGCTCTCACTCATAGTGATAGCTCTTCTCGCGTATACCTTTGTTTAGATGGATGACGTTGTAGTTGCATGTATTCGAGACTTGCATGTATCGCTATTTTCGAGATGATGACAAGATACCACTTTGTGTTGGATGATGATTATGATGAGACTATTTGTATGTATATGCTATGATTACATTTGTGGTCTCACAGGCATTTGTATGTGTATCATGATGGCATTTGTATGTGCTAAAGATTCTTCTATAAAGCATGTTCAAATACAAAACAAATATGCCGGAAAAAACAAAAAACTACTAAAATTAGCAGTAGCGAGTGGATAAAAGTTAGCAGCAACGCCACGATAGCAGTAGCGCGTCCAGGCAAAGAGCGCTATAGATATTAGCAGTAGCGAGCTTCCACTAAGCGCGTTGCTGCTACACTTGTGTAGCAGTAGCACTGGTGAGCACGCGCTACTGCTACGTGTTAGCTGTAGCGCCTTATTAGTAGCGCCAGTCCCCGCGCTACTGATACACCTAAAACCCGCGCTGCTGCTAGCCTTTTCCCTAGTAGTGACATGTAAGGTTGGTCCGGGCCGCTTTATCCCACAATGAAGCCTAATCAAAATAATACGTTGGTGGTAAGCAGTATGACTATCGCCGCCCACAACTCTTTGTGTTCTACTCGTACATATCATCTACGCATAGACCTGGCTCTGATACCACTGTTGTGAATCGATGCATGGAAAACAAAAAAATTCTACGCACATGCAATGATCTATCCATGGAGATGCATAGCAATGAGGGGGAGAGCGTGTCTACGTACCCTCGTAGACTGTGAGCGGAAGCGTTTCACAACGCGGTTGATGTAGTCGAATTTCTTCACGCTTCAACCGATCAAGTACTGAACGCACGTCACCTCCGCGTTCTGCACACGTTCAGCTCGGTGACGTCCCTCGGCTTCTTGATCCAGCAAGACGTCAAGGTAATAGATGATTTCCGTCAGCACGACGGCGTGGTGACGGTGATGGTGAAGTGATCTCCGCAGGGCTTCGCCTAAGCACTACGAAAATATGATCGGGGTGTAAACAGTGGAGGGGGCTCCGCACATAGCTAGGAAATTGTCTGGTGTGTGCTAGGCGCCCCCGCCCACATATATATAGGTGGGAGAGAGGAGCATCCATAGGAGGCACCCAAGTAGGAGGAATCCTACTTGGAGTCCCTCGCAAATGTGCCCTACTGCCATACATAACCGAGGGGGGAGGAAAGAGGGGGGAGGGAAGGAAGGGGGCGTCCTACTCCACACTTTCCTTTCCCTTCCCCTCTTTCCTTCTCCTCCTAGGCCGGCCTGATATGGGGGGCGCACCAGCCCCTTGTGGCTAGTCTGTTTCCCCTCTTGGCCCATAAGGCACATATCTTTTGCTGGGGGTGCCCGGAACCCCTTCCGGTGACCCGTTGAGTACCCGATACCCCCCGAAACACTTCTGGTGTCCGAATACCATCGTCCTATATATCAATCTTTACCTCTCGACCATTTCGAGACCCCTCGTCATGTCCGTGATCTAATCGGGGACTCCAAGCAACATTCGGTCACCAAATCACATAACTCATATATTACTATATCATCATCCAATGTTAAGCGTGCGGACCCTATGGGTTCGAGAACTATGTAGACATGACTGAGACACCTCTCCGGTCAATAACCAATAGCAGAACCTGGATGCCCATATTGGCTCCTACATATTCTACGAAGATCTTTATAGGTCGAACCATTATGACAACATACGTAATTCCCTTTGTCCATCGGTATGTTACTTGCCCGAGATTCGATCATCGGTATCTTCATACCTAGTTCAATCTCGTTACCAGCAAGTCTCTTTACTAGTTCCGTAATAAATCACCTTGTAACTAACTCATTAGTCGTTTGCTTGCAAGCTTAAGATGTGTATTACCTAGAGGGCTCAGAGATACCTCTCCGATACTCGGAGTGACAAATCTTAATCTCGATCTATGCCAACTCAACAAATACCTTCGGAGATACCTGTAAAGCATCTTTATAATCACCCATTTACGTTGTGACGTTTGATAGCACACAAGGCATTCCTCCGGTATCCGAGAGTTGCATAATCTCATAGTCAAAGGAATGTGTATTTGACATGACGAAAGCAATAGCAACAAAACTGAACGATCATTATGCTAAGCTAACGGATGGGTCTTGTCCATCACATTATTCTCCTAATGATGTGATGCCATTATCAAATGACAACTCATGTCAATGGTTAGGAAACCTTAACCATCTTTGATCAACGAGCTAGTCAAGTAGAGGCTCAGTAGGGACACGGTGTCTGTTTATGTATCCACACATGTATTTAAGTTTCTGACCAATACAATTCTAGCATGAATAATAAAACTTTATCATGAATAAGGAAATATAAAACAACAACTTTATTATTGCCTCTAGGACATATTTCCTTCACATTGAAGGTGCCGCGCCGGTCTGAGCGCGTGATCGAGGCGCGCCCTCCTCGATCCATCGAACGAGAGCCCGCCCTCCTGCTCTTCCGAGATTGGGCCTCTATCCATCCCTCCTTCGTCGATCATGCCTGGCCTAAAAGGGAAACATTGACCGGGGAGGAAGGGCGAAATACCACGAATTTAAGACGCGCCAGCCCGCAACGAAGGGACGGGCAAAGATCTGGTGGTCCAAGATGATCCCCAGCCTTGGATGACTCGTCGTTGCAAGATTCGCGGCATCGAGGTTGGATCTGACACCGCGGTCGTCGAGGCAGCGGACCATGGGGAGGAGGGTTGCGAAGGGCCACCAGGCCGAAGCGAGCCCCGAGCGGGCGAAGAAAGGCGCCGACTAGGGGACGCGGGGCGTTGGGGGAGGAACAAGAGTCCATAATGGCCGAATTTGGTGGCCGCCGCGGCCGGAGTGGACAGCGGCGCGGGGGTGGGGGCAGCTCCTAGCTACGCTCGCGTCTCCGATGGCTACTGGCAATTCTACAACACTCTCTGAGGAAATAAATACCTACATTCTAAAACACTCTCTAAGGGTTCAGGTCAAACCTATAGATTCTCATTTCTGGAAAGGTATCATGGTCATGAAAGTCAAGAATAGTTTTTTTTTCACAATGGTCTATTTGTGGTAGGCAATGGCTTTACTACTAGAGTCCGAGAAGATGTATGGTTTGGTGATACGCAACTAGCCTTGTAATACCCTTGTCTTTAAGACTTTAACATACTGTTGAATGGAAAGATGTCATGTCTCAGTTGCCATAGTGATGGGCTAGGCGTAGTTTAACGTTGCTTTCCGGAGACCCCTTGGTGCAAATGGACATAGAGGCTAAACCTTGTTTAAAGACTAACGGTGCTTAAATTTATTCTGTTGAAAGTTGACGTCCTCAAGGAGTAATACTAGACTCATGGGCAACGAACGACAGACTTTTGAGGACACCAGTGTGTTCCCTCCTCTAATTACCCCCCCCCCCCCCTACTGATTTTCATTGGTGGGCCTGCCTCACTTAATCAAACCTCAACCAATCAAATCCTAACCACCCCGTAAATCCCCTATAAAACGTGTGTCTAGTATTACTCCATCCTCAAGGGTCTTCGCAGTCAAATTCATTTACATGGCCATCACTTATCCAGCAGTCTTTCCATCACAAGCAGTGGCGAATCTAGGACTTGACAATGTAAGAGCAACAATAAACAACATTACAATTGCTAGAAAAGAAATACTACACTACATCAAAATTTGTATGATGGACAAACAGTGCACTAGTAAAATAAATTTTGTAATTTGTGTATGGGGGCCATGCCCCCATGACCCCACCCCTAGATCTGCCAATGACCACAAGTATATTTGGAAAATAAAAATTCCTTCAAAAATAGAAATGTTCAAGTTGTATTTAGATCGGCAGATCATCCTAACAAAAGATAGACTAAGAAAATAAAATTAGCAAGGATGCACTAGGTGTTGCTACTGTGGTAACGAAGAGTCGATTCAGTACCGTTTCTTCATTGCCCACATGACAAAGCAATTGCAACAATCTGTCCACATATCTTTTAATGCACCTCCACCACAAGTATTATAAATATGTTGGGAAACTAGTTGGGGTGCATGCACAAATCGTTTGTTGGAAGCTACTACCTCCATCCCAAAATATAAGAATGTTTTTGATACTATGCGAGTAGATCTCGTTCTCGCGAGTCATGAATACTCTGAATGATACTGGTGGACACATTCTTTGCCTTTCTTCTTTAATATATAATATGCACGCTGGTGCATATTCGAGGAAAAAAAATACTCTGAATGATACACCAAATGCCTACGTAGACGAACGGAACAACTGCAAAATAATAAGCAAAGTAACATAGGGTACGTTATTACGACGCACTGGCCGTACGTCGATTATACTCGAACATTAATTGGGCACTACGAGGCATTTTGAGGCTAAGCTATCAACAAGCTAATTAAATGCGTTGAAGAACAACGGCAAGTATATGCCGCCGTAGCAGCCCGCGCCAGTAGACCCCCCTCGTCCTCCAACGATGCTTCCCGTGTCGGAGCCGCACTCGAACGGTACCCCGGCCAGGCATGGCGGCAGAGGCGGCAGCGGTGGCGGTGCTTGAGGCACCGGCGCCACGTTAGCCTTCGTCGTCATCGTAGTCTTGTGCCCGCGTTCGCCGTCCGAGTTGGCGTCCGCGCAGCCGCCGTTCTTGGAGGACGAGGCCTCCGCCATGCAGCTTCCAGTGGCAAGCTTGCGTTTCTTCTTCTTCTTGTGGTAGGAGATGCCGCGCGCCCTAGACTGCGCATCGCGGACGTCACGCAGGTATAGCCTGACGGCGCGTGCGGCGAAGGGGTTGCAACTGGCGTCTTGCTGCTGCGGCGGCGGCGCGCTGCCGCTGCGGCTGTAGCGCTCGTCGAAGGCGGCGCGTAGGCGGCCGACGAGCGCGTCGAGGCTGCCCCACGCCTGGCGGATCGGGCACTGGCACGGCGCCGTCGCCGTTATCGCGTGTACACCGTAGGCCGGGCAAGGCGGTGCGTGGACGCGGGTCTTCCCGAAGCGGTCGAGATAGCGGAGGAACTCGAGTACGTGGGCGCCGCTGCACCGGCGCAGCACGAGCGGTGGGCGGTGCGCCGCCAGGTACCGCACGAACGTCTGCCAGTCACGCCGTTTCTGCGATTCGTACCTGCTCGGCCTCCTCGCCGGCGCCGGCTGCGCGGCGCCAGGACCCTCGCCGGTAGCTGGCATAGCCACACCAGAGGTCCAGAGCAGACGAATAGTAGAGTACCAGTACTCAACTACGCCGACTGATGAGACTTGAGATGAGAAAGGTTGATGGATCGAATAGCGTGTATATATAGAGTGGACACCTACCGGAGTTATGAGCCAACCCCACCGCATGATCCCAAACGGACCCGTTTTGTTCGGATTCTGTCTGTTTGGTTAGGGCAATAAAGTCGTGTCCGGGTCGTTACTGGGATGCAGTGGTCGTGCGCCCAACGAGCGGACGCATCCCGGCCACATCCTGTCCGCGTACTTTTTTCTTTACAAGCCCTTAATTTTTTTTCATCATTCATTTGATACATGAAATACATCACCAAATTTCAAATAGAAAAGTAAGACAAAAAAAACAAGTACTACAAGAATACATTTTAGAAGATATCCAACTTTCATAACTGCTCCTATAAATTGGATTAGTGCC
Source organism: Aegilops umbellulata (assembly GCA_032464435.1). Taxonomy (NCBI): domain Eukaryota; kingdom Viridiplantae; phylum Streptophyta; class Magnoliopsida; order Poales; family Poaceae; genus Aegilops; species Aegilops umbellulata. The sequence goes on along the minus strand of CP136055.1, from coordinate 228,220,873 downwards.
TTCTCGATGCATTCATTGTTTATCTACGGAGGAGGCTCGATCTTGCATTCTTCTTTTTTCTTCGAGTCTAAAGAAGTAGAGGTTGCTTCCTCGCATCTAGTCTCGTGTCTAGCCTCTGATCCAGCAACAAGTGCATTTGTCTCATCTACAACCTCTATGCTAGCTAAAAGTGCACGAACATCTACTAAAATTGCGCTCTATCAATATATCGATGTACTCTTCTTTCCAATACCAAAACTTGCATCCATGCTACACAATAAAATTTGAAGTTAGCACAACTAGTCAAATCTAGAGCACAAAACGAAGCTAAAAAGAGCATATACCCCATCGTTTAAGCACTAGATGAACATCCATCCAGGATGTTCCGTCATTGTAGACACGCGGCACACGACCTTCTTTGGGCAGTGCTCGTACTTAACGAGTGGCAACGGTGCGCTGACAAGCTTTTGCGCTAGCATCGAGCCCGGCCGACCGCCATTCATGTATCTGCCGGCGGACCAACGATGGTGTAGATCCGAGCGGCTAGAGGAGGAGTCACTGCCTGCATGTGGCCTTGCGGCCCTGCCAGGGCCTTCCGGCCCGGTGCCCGGCCAGTCTATGGCGCGGCGTGGCCTCCCACAGCCGGGCGAGCTTAAGACCGACCGGATCCGCCCCAAATCCGGCCGGCGGGTGCTCAAATCAGGTGGTCGTGGTTGGGTAGCTCGGGGGCGCCGAGGGAAAGGGGCTGGGCGAGCGCGCGTCCGAGCTGCACAACTGCAATGGCAGCGGCAGCGGCGGCGGCGGCGAGGGGAAGAGTGGGGAAGAGTGGAGGGGGTGCGGCCGGAGGGAGAGAGGGGCGGATAGAAAAAGGCGTCCTTGTGCCACGAGTTAATTGCAAGGAAGTACCACACTTAAGTCACTTGTAACGAATCAGTACCACTATTCAGATTTTTTGCAAGTCAGTACCATGTTTGAGGCTAATCGTTGCAAAACGGGCTAAGAGCCGTATTGACGCTGTATCTGACCAGGCAGCCCCAACTGTCAGATGACACGTGGCATATTGTTTTTGCAGATAAGCCCCCCGCATTGCACTTAATCACGCAAATGCTCCCGCGCAGTTACAAAAATAAATAGCGCGCAGCGGGGGATTCGAACCGCGCTCTCCGAGTTTCATCGGAGAGGCCCTGCCTGCCACTACGCTAGGCTAGGCCCAGTCAGTTGCTTAGTTAGGATACTAAGTCCTTATATACTACTAAACGAAAAAAGCAGCGCTCGCAAAGAGGGCATGCCGCAGCAGGGATTCGAACCCGCGACGAGAGCGACGGAGCGCGCGTTCATTACCGGTGCGCCGCGAGTGTTTCCCAGTTTCCGTGGCCCGCGCAAAATATTTTATACTGTGCTTCGTTCTCTTTTTCATACGGTAAGAAAAAAGATAAATAGCGCGCCCCGTACATAGTGTGTATCGTATATTGATAAAAAATTACATCGTATACAAAAAAGTAATTTATAAATTTTAGAAAGTTCATTGTATATTAAAAAAATGTTCAATGTACTCCCTCCGTTTCTTTTTAGTCCGCATATAAGGTTTGGTCAAAGTCAAGCTTTGTAGAGTTTGACTGATTTTATATTAAAAAATATAAACATTCACAATATGAAATCAAAATTATCAGATGCACCATGAAACATATTTTCATACTATATAGTTTTAGTATTGTAGATGTTCATATTTTTCTATATGAATTTGGTCAAACTTTGTGTAGTTTGACTTTGACCAAATCTTATATGCGGAGTAAAAAGAAACGGAGGGAGTATATAGAAAAAATTGTTCATCGTATGTTATACAATAATGTTCAATGTATTTTTATAGAATAATGTTCAGTGTGTATTTACAACCTTTTTTTGCATACTAAACCTATATAAAAACTGTAAAAAAATTGAAAACATGAAAATCCGAAAAATACCAAAGATCTGAAAAAGATAAAAGAAATCAGAAACAAAAACCAAGTACAAAAAAGGAATTTATGCATTTTTTAAAAAGTTCATCATATATTTCGGTTCAGTGTGTATAACAAAATTGTTCATCATACATTATACAAGAATGTTCAGTGTGTATTTAAATAATAATGTTTAGTTTGTATTTACAAAAAATATTGCATACTAAACCTATATAAAAAAGAAATGTGAAGCAAAAAAACATAATAAAAAATGAAAAAAAGGCCAGGACGTGTCCAGACTAGATAAATGTAAGAATGCCACTATTGTAACGCGAGCATCTCTCTAGTGTAGTGGCTGGCGCGCTGTTTCTTTCACTCGCTTGAATTTTTCTTGTTTGTTTTATTTATTTAACGGTCACATAATATATTAGCTTACTATACTATTGCAACAGAGAACATGGCCTAGCCTAGTGGCACGGCCTCTCCGCTGAAACGGCGAGGTCGCGTGTTCGAATCCCCGCCGTGCGCAATATCCTTTTTTAAACTTTGCGGTGGCATTTGCGTCATTAAGTGCAATGCTGGGGTCTTATCTGCAAAAAATATATGCCATGTGTCACCTGACAGGTGGGGCCGTGTGGTTGGATACAGCGTCAATACAGCATTATACAGCGCTTAGCCCGTTTTGCAACGATTAGCCTCGAACATGGTACTGACTTGCAAAAAATCTGAATAGTGGTACTGATCCGTTACAACTGCCCTAAGTGTGGTACTTCCTTGCAATTAACTCTTGTGCCACCGACAGGCGGGCCAGGGGAAGACACGCGCAGAGGGCCCGCGCGTCCGCGTGCTGTCTGTTTCACCACAAAAGCAGCGCAAACTTGGACCGAGGAAGGGTCAAAGTGGACAGAAAACGAATAAAAGCCCATTTGAGCCCGCGCACTGAGCCGTCTGGTTTGTCCGTTTTATTTCAAACGAATGCGCGCGGACAGAATGGGATGGCGCGGTGGGGTTGGCCTGATGGTGGCTGAGGCGAATAGAGGACGGCCGGCCGGGGACGGCGACACAGTGCAGGTGCTAGTAGGGGCTCGGACGTGTGCTGTGCTGCCCTCTGGTGTATGATGAGGTCACTTGTGCAGCCCCGGGCGAGGGAGGGGGGCCGGCCGCACGCGTATGTAGGGACCGTCTGCAGATCAGATCAGTGCAGAGAGTGCAGAAGGGAGGAGACTCGCTCGATCGATAGAAGGAGGTCGTGGCAGGCTAGTGATTGATTCACAACACGACGCATGCATACTAGCTGTGTGGTCTCCGTTCTACTTGTGGCCTGGTCTAGCTACGAGGGTGGCAGTCGTCGTCGTCTGACTCGAGATGCATCATAAAAGTGTCCTTGCATGGCTGCCGATGGAGCTCTGAGTCGACGGTATGCATGGCCCGGGCATGCATGCACTCGATTGGTATCTTGCCTCGTTGCAGATACTAGCATGCATGTGGTACGAGGCCCTGCCTAGCTTTGCATGCATGCATGCACGTATGTGCATGTCTAATTACCGATCCTTTCATCCGCGTCACTCTCATACTATCAGCTCATTAGTTCATTACTCTGATCCCAAGATAGTTGAAGCGACGATATACAGCATTTTAGGCTGACCGGATGATTACAATGGATTGTCTCTAAGGTATGTGTGAGCAGGCCCGATCTGCCCCGATGATGAAACATATCTCCCATCCTTACCAGTTCGCCTTTCTCAAGGGCCATCCCATCTATAATGAAATTCTAACAAATCATGACATCGATCATGAGGTTAAAGTCCAGCGCTGGAAACCGGAAAGGCATATTCTTTAAGTTGGATTTCCAAAAGCCATAAGATTGCCTCAACTGGTCCATTCGCTTAGTTCTTGAGCAAAGGGTGTTGATGGCTGTTGGTGTTTTTGGATCATACAGTTGATTAGAAGAGGTAGCACCACAACTAAAATTAATGGGGAGGTAGGCGTTTAGGTTTTCTCGTGGGATGAGGGGGGGGGGGGGTTCCTATCCCCTCCCCCCACCCACCCACACACTCTTTAACTAATTGTTGACGTCCTTGCGGCCATCCTGGATAGGGCTAGGATCCACCCACATCTTCAATGTGATTGGTCATGTTATCCCGGGACTGGTGTTAAACACCTTCAATATGTGAATGACACCATGATCATGGTTGAGAGGTCAGAGCTTGATATCATCAACCTCAAGTTCCTTCTTCTATGCTTTGAGGTCATGTCTGACCTTAAGATCAATTTTGATAAGAGCGAGGTCATGGTATTAGGGTATTCTGTTGAGGACTAACATCAGATTGTAGGCAACCTTACTGCAAGTTGTTCTCTTTCACCATTGGATACTTGGGGATGCCGCTATCAGATTCCAGGCTCCACATCTAGAAGTTGACCCACTTATGGGTCGAGTTGCCTCTAGGCCTGAGCCATGGTGCAAACAATTTACATCCCAAGGAAGTAAATCCATATGTATTGACTCGTGCCTTTCTAGTCTCTTTATGTATATGATGGGGTTGATTAGAGCCGGGGTGAGCTGATGGTCAATGAGTCACCAAGGACGAGGAGAGGCACTGCACGGACCCTTCTGGCTATGGCTACCTCCTCCGGGGAAGACCACCAACCGACAGCGTGCTAGAGAAGCTTCCACCAGTGGCCGACCGAGCCAAGGTTAGGGGGAGCGAGGGGAGAGACCGGGGTTGAGAAGAGGGAGAGGAAGAGGGTGAACCGCCTCGCCGCCGCCACCCATCACTACTAGGAAAAAGCCTAGCAGCAGCGCGGGTTTTGGGCCTTTTAGTAGCGCGGGGGCCGGCGCTACTAATAAGGCGCTACAGCTAACGCATAGCAGTAGCGCTGGTCTACCCGCGCTACTGCTACACAAGTGTTGCAGCAGCGCGCTTAGAGGAAGCTCGCTGCTGCTAATATCTATAGCGCTCTTCTCCTGTGCGCGCTACTGCTACAACCGCGCTGCTGCTAATTTTTCTCCACTCGCTACTGCTAATTTTAGTAGTTTTTTGTTTTTTTCGGCATATTTGTTTTGTATTTGAACAGGCTTTACAGAAGAATCTTTAGCACATACAAATGTCATCATGATACACATACAAATGCCTGCGAGATCACAAATGTAATCATAGCATATACATACACAAATAGTCTCGTCATAATCATCATCCAACACAAAGTGGTATCTTGTCATCATCTCGAAAATAGCGATACATGCAAGTCTCGAATACTTGCAACATCCATCTAAAGAAAGGTATACGCGAGAAGAGCTATCACTATGAGTGAGAGTGGAACTATGCAGTACATGAGATGGCGGTTACGAGTCCTCTCTCGCGTTAGCGTGAACCTTAAGTAACTAGCTTCTCCTTCTTGTCTGCTTTTGAAGCCTTTATGGCTGGCCTCCTAGAACCCATTCACTTGCGCCTGACACTCATGCCACTCGTTGTACACCCCCAGAACCTTCCCTTTGTACACGACATAGCAGTTCCATCTCGCCATCAAGAAACTAGGTACCTGTTAGAGATGCATGTTCATGAAGAGGATGTACAATCATATATATGCAACAAAATATACTAGAGAACACCGAAAAAGGAAGGGTTAGCAACTAGATGCAACATACAGTACGCAAATTAATTAACTATAGGTACTCAGGTCATCGTACGCAAACTAACAAAGTAGCGTTACGCAAGTTCGGCAGGGATCATGGACATCACAAAGTTTCATCGGTACAAATAGTATACTAGATGTTTCTTTTGCCTTTCCTCACGACAACACGACTGGGATTGCATGGGTCGGTTATGAAGAAGCATTGTGTCACGTGCTTAGCGTGTACCCATGGCTCGTTTTTTGCGATAGCGTTCACGGTAGCGCTCTTTGTTGGGGAACGTAGTAATTTCAAAAAATTTCCTACGCACACGCAAGATCATGGTGATGCATAGCAACGAGAGGGGAGAGTGTTGTCTACGTACCCTCGTAGACCGAAGCGGAAGCGTTGACACAACGTAGAGGAAGTAGTCGTACGTTCTCCTCGCGATCCAACCGATCACAGCACCGTTACTCCGGCACCTCCGAGTTCTTGGCACACGTTCAGCTCGATGACGATCCCCGGGCTCCGATCCAGCAAAGCGTCGAGGAAGAGTTCCGTCAGCACGACGGCGTGGTGACGATCTTGATGTGTTACCGGCGTAGGGCTTCGCCTAAGCACTGCAACGATATGATCGAGGTGGAATTTGGTGGAAGGGGGCACCGCACACGGCTAAGGAAAGATCTCAATGATCAATTGTATGTTTCTGGGGTGCCCCCTGCCCCCGTATATAAAGGAGCCAAGGGGGAGGGGCTGGCCGGCCAAGCCTGGCGCGCCAGAGAGTCCTACTCCCTCTGGGAGTAGGATTCCCCCCCCCCCCAATCCTAGTTGGACTAGGATTCTCCAAGGGGGAGAGAGAGAGGGGGCGCCCACCTCTCCTAGTCCTAATAGGACTAGGGGAAGGGGGGAGGCGCGCAGCCCATGAGGGCAGCCCTCTCACCTCTCCTCCAAGGCCCATGTTGGCCCATTATGCCCCCGGGGGGTTCCGGTAACCCTCCCGGTATTCCGGTAAAATCCTGATTTCACCTGGAATGCATCCGATGTCCAAACATAGGCTTCCAATATATAATTCTTTATGTCTCGACCATTTCGAGACTCCTAGTCACGTCCGTGATCACATCCGGGACTCCGAACTCCTTCGGTACATCAAAATGCATAAACTCATAATAACTGTCATCGTAACGTTAAGCGTGCGGACCCTACGGTTCGAGAACAATGTAGACATGACCGAGACACGTCTCCGGTCAATAACCAATAGCGGGACCTGGATGCCCATATTGGCTCCTACATATTCTACGAAGATCTTTATCGGTCAGACCGCATAACAACATACGTTGTTCCCTTTGTCATCGGTATGTTACTTGCCCGAGATTCGATCGTCGGTATCCAATACCTAGTTCAATCTCGTTACCGGCAAGTCTCTTTACTCGTTCTGTAATACATCATCTCGCAACTAACTCATTGGTTGCAATGCTTGCAAGGCTTTATGTGATGTGCATTACCGAGAAGGCCCTGAGATACCTCTCCGACAATCGGAGTGACAAATCCTAATCTCGAAATACGCCAACCAAATATGTACCTTCGGAGACACCTGTAGAGCACCTTTATAATCACCCAGTTACGTTGTGACGTTTGGTAGCACACAAAGTGTTCCTACGGTAAATGGGAGTTGCATAATCTCATAGTTAAAGGAACATGTATAAGTCATGGATAAAAGCAATAGCAACATACTAAACGATCGGGTGCTATGCTAATGGAATGGGTCATGTCAATCAGATCATTCAACTAATGATGTGATCTCGTTAATCAAATAACAACTCTTTGTTCATGGCTAGGAAACATAACCATCTTTGATTAATGAGCTAGTCAAGTAGAGGCATACTAGTGACACTATGTTTGTCTATGTATTCACACATGTATTATGTTTCCAGTTAATACAATTCTAGCATGAATAATAAACATTTATCATGATATAAGGAAATAAATAATAACTTTATTATTGCCTCTAGGGCATATTTCCTTCAGTCTCCCACTTGCACTAGAGTCAATAATCTAGATTACAAAGTAATGATTCTAACACCCATGGAGTTTTGGTGCTGATCATGTTTTGCTCGTGGAAGAGGCTTAGTCAACGGGTCTGCAACATTCAGATCCGTATGTATCTTGCATATCTCTATGTCTCCCACCTGGACCAAATCCCGGATGGAGTTGAAGCGTCTTTTGATGTGTTTGGTTCTTTTGTGAAATCTGGATTCCTTTGCCAAGGCAATTGCACCAGTATTGTCACAAAAGATTTTCATTGGACCCGATACGCTAGGTATAACACCTAGATCGGATATGAACTCCTTCATCCAGACTCCTTCATTAGCTGCTTCCGAAGCGGCTATGTACTCAGCTTCACATGTAGATCCCGCCACGACGCTTTGTTTAGAACTGCACCAACTGACAGCTCCACCGTTTAATGTAAATACGTATCCGGTTTGCGATTTGGAATCGTCCGGATCAGTGTCAAAGCTTGCATCGACGTAACCGTTTACGACGAGCTCTTTGTCACCTCCATAAATGAGAAACATATCCTTAGTCCTTCTCAAGTACTTAAGGATGTTCTTGACCGCTGTCCAGTGATCCACTCCTGGATTACTTTGGTACCTGCCTGCTAAACTTACAGCAAGGCACACATCAGGTCTGGTACACAGCATTGCATACATGATAGAGCCTATGGCTGAAGCATAGGGAACATTTTTCATTTTCTCTCTATCTTCTGCGGTGGTCGGGCATTGAGTCTTACTCAACTTCACACCTTGTGCCACAGGCAAGAACCCTTTCTTTGCCTGATCCATTTTGAACTTTTTCAAAACTTTGTCAAGGTATGTGCTTTGTGAAAGTCCTATTAAGCGTCTTGATCTATCTCTATAGATCTTAATGCCCAATATGTAAGCAGCTTCACCGAGGTCTTTCATTGAAAAACTCTTATTCAAGTATCCCTTTATGCTATCCAGAAATTCTATATCATTTCCGATCAGCAATATGTCATCCACATATAATATCAGAAATGCTACAGAGCTCCCACTCACCTTTTTGTAAATACAGGCTTCTCCGAAAGTCTGTATAAAACCAAATGCTTTGATCACACTATCAAAGCGTTTATTCCAACTCCGAGAGGCTTGCACCAGTCCATAAATGGATCGCTGGAGCTTGCACACTTTGTTAGCTCCCTTTGGATCGACAAAACCTTCTGGTTGCATCATATACAACTCTTCTTCCAGAAATCCATTCAGGAATGCAGTTTTGACATCCATTTGCCAAATTTCATAATCATAAAATGCGGCAACTGCTAACATGATTCGGACAGACTTAAGCATCGCTACGGGTGAGAAAGTCTCATCGTAGTCAATCCCTTGAACTTGTCAAAAACCTTTTGCAACAAGTCGAGCTTTATAGACAGTAACATTACCATCAGCGTCAGTCTTCTTCTTAAAAATCCATTTATTCTCAATTGCTTGCCGATCATCGGGCAAGTCAACCAAAGTCCACACTTTGTTCTCATACATGGATCCCATCTCAGATTTCATGGCCTCAAGCCACTTTGCGGAATCTGGGCTCACCATCGCTTCTTCATAGTTCGTAGGTTCATCATGGTCTAGTAACATGACTTCCAAAATAGGATTACCGTACCACTCTGGTGCGGATCTTACTCTGGTTGATCTACGAAGTTCAGTAGAAACTTGATCTGAAGTTTCATGATCATTATCATTAGCTTCTTCCCTATTTGATGTAGGTGTCACAGAAACAGATTTCTGTGATGTACTACTTCTCAATAAGGGAGTAGATACTGTTATCTCATCAAGTTCTACTTTCCTCCCACTCACTTCTTTCGAGAGAAACTCCTTCTCTAGAAAGTTTCCGACTTTAGCAACAAAAATTTTGCCTTCGAATCTGTGATAGAAGGTATACCCAATAGTCTCCTTTGGGTATCCTATGAAGACACATTTTTCCGATTTGGGTTCGAGCTTATCAGGTTGAAGCTTTTTCACATAAGCATCGCAGCCCCAAACTTTAAGAAACGACAACTTTGGTTTCTTGCCAAACCACAGTTCATAAGGCGTCGTCTCAACGGATTTTGATGGTGCCCTATTTAACGTGAATGCGGCCGTCTCTAGAGCATAACCCCAAAAAGATAGCGGTAAATCGGTAAGAGACATCATAGATCGCACCATATCCAGTAAAGTACGATTACGACGTTCGGACACACCATTACGTTGTGGTGTTCCGGGTGGCGTGAGTTGCGAAACTATTCCGCATTGTTTCAAATGTAGACCAAACTCGTAACTCAAATATTCTCCTCCACGATCAGATCGTAGAAACTTTATTTTCTTGTTACGATGATTTTCCACTTCACTCTGAAATTCTTTGAACTTTTCAAATGTTTCAGACTTGTGTTTCATTAAGTAGATATACCCATATCTGCTTAAATCATCAGTGAAGGTGAGAAAATAACGATATCCGCCACGAGCCTCAACATTCATTGGACCACATACATCAGTATGTATGATTTTCAATAAATCTGTTGCTCTCTCCACAGTACCGGAGAACGGTGTTTTAGTCATCTTGCCCATAAGGCACGGTTCGCAAGTGCCAAGTGATTCATAATCAAGTGACTCCAAAAGTCCATCAGTATGGAGTTTCTTCATGCGTTTTACACCGATATGACCTAAACGGCAGTGCCACAAATAAGTTGCACTATCATTATCAACTCTGCATCTTTTGGCTTCAACATTATGAATATGTGTATTACTACTATCGAGATTAAGTAAGAACAAACCATTCTTTAATGGCGCATGACCATAAAAGATATTACTCATATAAATAGAACAACCATTATTCTCTGATTTAAATGAATAACCGTCTCGCATCAAACAAGATCCAGATATAATGTTCATGCTCAACGCTGGTACTAAATAACAATTATTTAGATCTAATATTAATCCCGAAGGTAGATGTAGAGGTAGCGTGCCGACCGCGATCACATCGACTTTGGAACCATTTCCCACGCGCATCGTCACCTCGTCCTTAGCCAATCTTCGCTTAATCCGTAGCCCCTGTTTTGAGTTGCAAATATTAGCAACAGAACCATTATCAAATACCCAGGTGCTACTGCGAGAATTAGTAAGGTACACATCAATAACATGTATATCATATATACCTTTGTTAACCTTGCCATCCTTCTTATCCGCCAAATACTTGGGGCAGTTCCGCTTCCAGTGACCAGTCTGCTTGCAATAGAAGCACTCAGTTTCAGGCTTAGGTCCAGACTTGGGTTTCTTCTCTTGAGTAGCAACTTGCTTGCTGTTCTTTTTGAAGTTCCCCTTTTTCTTCCCTTTGTCCTTTTTCTTGAAACTAGTGGTTTTGTTAACCATCAACACTTGATGCTCCTTTTTGATTTCTACCTCCGCGGCTTTTAGCATTGCGAAGAGCTCGGGCATAGTTTTGGTCATCCCTTGCATATTATAGTTCATCACGAAGCTCTTGTAGCTTGGTGGCAGTGATTGGAGAATTCTGTCAATGACGCAATCATCCGGAAGATTAACTCCCAGTTGAATCAAGTGATTGTTATACCCAGACATTCTGAGTATATGCTCACTGACAGAACCGTTCTCCTCCATTTTACAGCTATAGAACTTATTGGAGACTTCATATCTCTCAATCCGGGCATTTGCTTGAAATATTAACTTCAACTCCTGGAACATCTCATATGCTCCATGGTGTTCAAAACGTCGTTGAAGTCCCGGTTCTAAGCCGTAAAGCATGGCACACTGAACTATAGAGTAGTCATCAGCTTTGCTTTGCCAGACGTTCACAACATCTGGCGTAGCTCTTGCACCAGGCCTGGCACCCAGCGGTGCTTCCAGGACGTAATTCTTCTGTGCAGCAATGAGGATAATCCTCAAGTTACGGACCCAGTCCGTGTAATTGCTACCATCATCTTTCAACTTTGCTTTCTCAAGGAACGCATTAAAATTCAACGGAACAACAGCACGAGCCATCTATCTACACAACATAGACAAGCAAGATACTATCAGGTACTAAGTTCATGATAAATTTAAGTTCAATTAATCATATTACTTAAGAACTCCCACTTAGATAGACATCCCTCTAATCCTCTAAGTGATCACGTGGTCCAAATCAACTAAACCATGTCCGATCATCACGTGAGATGGAGTAGTTTCAATGGTGAACATCACTATGTTGATCATATCTACTATATGATTCACGCTCGACCTTTCGGTCACCGTGTTCCGAGGCCATATCTGTTATATGCCAGGCTCGTCAAGTTAAACCTGAGTATTCCGCGTGTGCAACTGTTTTGCACCCGTTGTATTTGAACGTAGAGCCTATCACACCCGATCATCACGTGGTGTCTCAGCACGAAGAACTTTCGCAACGGTGCATACTCAGGGAGAACACTTCTTGATAATTTAGTGAGAGATCATCTTATAATGCTACCGTCAATCAAAGCAAGATAAGATGCATAAAAGGATAAACATCACATGCAATCAATATAAGTGATATGATATGGCCATCATCATCTTGTGCTTGTGATCTCCATCTTCGAAGCACCGTCATGATCACCATCGTCATCGGCGCGACACCTTGATCTTCATCGCAGCATCGTGGTCGTCTCGCCAATCTTATGCTTCCACGACTATCACTACCGCTTAGTAATAAAGTAAAGCATTACATCGCGATTGCATTGCATACAATAAAGCGACAACCATATGGCTCCTGCCAGTTGCCGATAACTCGGTTACAAAACATGATCATCTCATACAATAAAATTTTAGCATCATGTCTTGACCATATCACATCACAACATGCCCTGCAAAAACAAGTTAGACGTCCTCTACTTTGTTGTTGCAAGTTTTACGTGGCTGCTACGGGCTTAAGCAAGAACTCATCTTACCTACGCATCAAAACCACAACGATAGTTTGTCAAATAGACTCCGTTTTAACCTTCTCAAGGACCGGGCGTAGCCACACTCGGTTCAACTAAAGTTGGAGAGACAGTCTTCCGCAAGCCATCTATGTGCAAAGCACGTCGAGGGAACCGGTCTCGCGTAAGCGTACGCGTAAGGTTGGTCCGGATTGTCTCGTCCAACAATACCGCTGAACCAAAGTATGACATGCTGGTAGGCAGTATGACTTGTATCGTCCACAACTCACTTGTGTTCTACTCGTGCAAATAACATCAAACCATAAAAACCTAGGCTCGGATGCCACTGTTGGGGAACGTAGTAATTTCAAAAAATTTCCTACGCACACGCAAGATCATGGTGATGCATAGCAACGAGAGGGGAGAGTGTTGTCTACGTACCCTCGTAGACCGAAGCGGAAGCGTTGACACAACGTAGAGGAAGTAGTCGTACGTTCTCCTCGCGATCCAACCGATCACAGCACCGTTACTCCGGCACCTCCGAGTTCTTGGCACACGTTCAGCTCGATGACGATCCCCGGGCTCCGATCCAGCAAAGCGTCGAGGAAGAGTTCCGTCAGCACGACGGCGTGGTGACGATCTTGATGTGTTACCGGCGCAGGGCTTCGCCTAAGCACTGCAACGATATGATCGAGGTGGAATTTGGTGGAAGGGGGCACCGCACACGGCTAAGGAAAGATCTCAATGATCAATTGTATGTTTCTGGGGTGCCCCCTTCCCCCGTATATAAAGGAGCCAAGGGGGAGGGGCTGGCCGGCCAAGCCTGGCGCGCCAGAGAGTCCTACTCCCTCTGGGAGTAGGATTCCCCCCCCCCCAATCCTAGTTGGACTAGGATTCTCCAAGGGGGAGAGAGAGAGAGGGGGGGCGCCCACCTCTCCTAGTCCTAATAGGACTAGGGGAAGGGGGGAGGCGCGCACCCCATGAGGGCAGCCCTCTCACCTCTCCTCCAAGGCCCATGTTGGCCCATTATGCCCCCGGGGGGTTCCGGTAACCCTCCCGGTATTCCGGTAAAATCCTGATTTCACCTGGAATGCATCCGATGTCCAAACATAGGCTTCCAATATATAATTCTTTATGTCTCGACCATTTCGAGACTCCTCGTCACGTCCGTGATCACATCCGGGACTCCGAACTCCTTCGGTACATCAAAATGCATAAACTCATAATAACTGTCATCGTAACGTTAAGCGTGCGGACCCTACGGTTCGAGAACAATGTAGACATGACCGAGACACGTCTCCGGTCAATAACCAATAGCGGGACCTGGATGCCCATATTGGCTCCTACATATTCTACGAAGATCTTTATCGGTCAGACCGCATAACAACATACGTTGTTCCCTTTGTCATCGGTATGTTACTTGCCCGAGATTCGATCGTCGGTATCCAATACCTAGTGCAATCTCGTTACCGGCAAGTCTCTTTACTCGTTCTGTAATACATCATCTCGCAACTAACTCATTGGTTGCAATGCTTGCAAGGCTTTATGTGATGTGCATTACCGAGAAGGCCCTGAGATACCTCTCCGACAATCGGAGTGACAAATCCTAATCTCGAAATACGCCAACCCAATATGTACCTTCGGAGACACCTGTAGAGCACCTTTATAATCACCCAGTTACGTTGTGACGTTTGGTAGCACACAAAGTGTTCCTACGGTAAATGGGAGTTGCATAATCTCATAGTTAAAGGAACATGTATAAGTCATGGATAAAAGCAATAGCAACATACTAAACGATCGGGTGCTATGCTAATGGAATGGGTCATGTCAATCAGATCATTCAACTAATGATGTGATCTCGTTAATCAAATAACAACTCTTTGTTCATGGCTAGGAAACATAACCATCTTTGATTAATGAGCTAGTCAAGTAGAGGCATACTAGTGACACTCTGTTTGTCTATGTATTCACACATGTATTATGTTTCCGGTTAATACAATTCTAGCATGAATAATAAACATTTATCATGATATAAGGAAATAAATAATAACTTTATTATTGCCTCTAGGGCATATTTCCTTCACTCTTGGCGTCGGGTATAGTCATGGTAGTGAAAATTCGGCTTTCTCTTTCGACATTCTTAGCCCATCTGACACGGAACATCGTCGTGTTGTGCAGTCCAGAGTAGTCAAGCTCCCAGATCTCCTCGACCCTTCCATAAAATCGTTCAGTTGCGCCGTTGTCGCTGCCGGTCATGCATTCCATCGTCACCCCTGAGTTCTGATATACATCACTGTCCATATCTTTGGCCTCCGTGTAGAACGTGTATCCGTTGATATCATATGCCTGATAGGTTACGTGGTTGGGCGAGGGGCCATGTGCTAAGGTGTATATGAGCAATCCGTCCTTAGAGCCCTCCTCCGGGGGATTAGAAATAATATGCTCTTTGAACCAATGCAGGAAAGTGGAGTTGTGCTCTCTAGTAATTTCAGCTTCCGTCCTGCATACCCCTCGGTCACGATACTTCTTTGCGATAATTTCTTTGTGCAGTGCCACGGAAGGATCTACCTCGTCTAGGTGTTGTAGCACTACCAAGTTTGCTCTGTCAAAGTCACTGCGTCGATCTGAGTATGCCACGTGCAGTTTGCTGTGACCGTTGCAGTGACCTTCTCCTTCGAGCCTCCCATCGTGCTTGTTAACGGGCAAACCAACACTAACACCAGGCGGCTGGTCTGCGCCATATAGAAAATTCTCACAGAAAGAGATGCACTCTTGTGTCAAATAGACCTGGACGATGCTTCCATCCGGACGGGACATGTTACGAACGAATCCTTTGATGATCCCATTCATCCTCTCAAACGACATCATGTTGTGCAGGAATGACGGCCCCAGGTCTATTATGTCATCCACAATATGAACACACAGATGCACCATCACGTCAAAGAACGCGGGCGGGAAGTACATCTCAAGCTCATTCAGTATCACAACAATCTCTTCCTGTAGCCTTCGGAGCTGCTTCACACTGATCGACTTTCGAGAGATGACGTTGAAAAAGTTGCAGAGCCCAATAAGCGTGTCACGGACGTGCTTGTCAATTATCCCTCTAAGGGCAACAGGTAATATCTGCGTCATCATCACATGACAGTCATGAGACTTCATCCCGCTGAACCTTTTCTTGTCCGTGTCTAGATATCTACTTATCTTGCCACAGT
Organism: Aegilops umbellulata; assembly: GCA_032464435.1. Lineage (NCBI taxonomy): Eukaryota > Viridiplantae > Streptophyta > Magnoliopsida > Poales > Poaceae > Aegilops > Aegilops umbellulata. The sequence goes on along the minus strand of CP136055.1, from coordinate 228,205,207 downwards.
AACCGGAACTAACTTTGACTCTGGTAAGGCACTTAAAGAATTGATTGATCTCAGCCTAACTTAAGGTGAAGCAAGTAGGGGGGCAATAATCCTCATTCTTTATTTTCTTGCCCTTCTTCTCCCGTGCCTCTGTCTCCGTCTCTGTCTCATCTGACATTTTACAGGGCGGCATGTGCAGATCTTCCCTGATTTTCAAATCTTGCAAGTCTTTTCTTGCCTTCGGCCCATCCTTGGTCTTATCCGGGATGTTCATTAGTGTTGCGAGCAAGCTCTCAAGGGCATTCTTACAGATATGCATTTGATCAAGGCAATGAGGTGTATCGAGTTTGTGCCAGTACTCCAAGTCCCAGAACACAGACCTCGTCTTCCATACCTTCAGCAGCGGCTCCGGCGCCTTTCTCATTGTCTTTCCCGACACGGGGCACTCCTTCCAGTTTTTCAACAGCTCATCGATTTCGGCACCGCTCCGCTTACGTGGAGGTCCTCGATGCTCAGCGTGACCATTGAATAAATCTCCACGGTTTCTCCATGGGTCGTCCTGTTCGAGCCATCTTCGATGCCCCATGTACACGATTTTCCCAGACCCGCCATCTTTCCTTGATGTTAGCTGCTGAGACGTCGTATCATCCATGCACCGCAATATCCATGGCACACCTGGCCTGCCACATATCCGTAACCGAGATAGTCCTGCACTGTCGTGATCAGCGTGGCTCTCATGTTGAAATACTCGCCTTTGCTGGCGTCCAATGTCTTGGCCGGTGTTCTCCATAACGTGTCTAACTCCTCCTGAAGTAGCCCCAGATACAAATTAATATTATTTCCTCGTTGTTTCGGCCCTTGAATAAGCATGCTCATGTGAATATACTTCGATTTCATGCACAACCAGGGGGGAGGTTGTACATCCATACAAACACGGGCCATGTGCTATGGTTGGTGCTCTGGTTGCCAAACGGATTCATGCCATCGGTACACGCGCTGAGCACGATGTTCCTTGCATCACATTCAAAATACCGATAGAAGCTGTTCAACGCTCTCCACTGGCTTCCATCCTTGACGTGTCTCAGCTTCGGATCATCTCCATCGTCGGGCTTCTTCCTCTCCGCGTGCCAGCGCATTAGCTTTGCTTCATTGGGATCTACAAAATACCTCTGGAGACGGGGAATGATCGGTAAGTACCATACCACTTTCTGGGGACATTTCTTCCCGGCCTTCTTGTATCGAGAAGCATTGCACACTGGGCAACTTGTTTTTTCCGTGTGCTCCTTCCGATAAATTATGCAATCATTGATGCATGCATGGTATCTAACGTGTGGCAGATCAAGAGGGCACACGATCTTCTTGGCCTCATCAACACTACTAGGACATAGATTACCCTCGGGAAGAACATTCTTTAGGTACTTGAGATGCTCATCGAGGCTAGTGTCGGTCCATTTGTTTTTAGCCTTCGTCTTCAGGAGTTGGAGCGTGAAACTCAAGCGGGTCACCTCAGGATTGCAACCATCATACAATGGAGTGTTCGAGTCTACCACAAGTTGCTCCAGCTTAGCCTCCTCTCTAGAAGCAGCTCTCTCAGTACTTGTCTCCTTGCGAAGCAATGCTTGAACATGAGGGTCCCGCACGATTGAACTTAGTACCGACGAACTCTGCTGCGTGGAGTCCATGTCGTTCTCTCTGCCGCCATGTCCGGCCCCTTCTCCGCCGCCATGCCCGGCCTCTTCCCCGCCGCCATTATCGATCATCTCTTCGTCTTGCCCCGTGTCATCATTGCCTACCCCGTCGACATCCTCAACATCGTCATCCTCATCTTCAATTATCCACCGAGTATAGCCATCCATGAAACCAGTCATGAGCAAGTGCGCTTCGACACGACCATCGACATGGGGGTCAAGCCAAACTATTCCTTTGCATTTTCGACACGGACATAAAACCTCTGTCAGGTTATTTTCCTTCATGTCCTGCACCGCCGACCGCAACCACATGTCCACCATCGTTCCACTGACCATCGTCAACTCTGCACGGTAATAATAAACAAACTGATTATAAATATGCGTGCATTCATCAAAGTCATACAAAAATTTGGCATGACCTTCCTTAAAAATAGGACATATATAGATCTAGAGTTTGCCCGGAATTCGCCGAAACGGAAATAAATCGACATTTTGGCAAAACATAGGCAACTCAAATGCACAATTTGGCGTCAACTCATGCCACACATACAATTTCCATAAAAATATCACACACACATGCATAAACATGTTTCCATTTTGCAAGCATGAAATATTAATCACACCTCTATCTCGAGATCGAGCACATGGTGGAGATGATGATGTAGGGAGGTCAAAAGTGCACAAAGCTCTTCTTGACAAAGAAAGATCTAGTTAGGGGGCAAGTAGGTCACTTAACTAAATGCTAGATCTACCTAGCTAGCTAATTTGGGAGGAGACACAACTTCAACTAGTGGAGGGGGGAGGAAAAAGAGAAAGGAAATGGAGGTGGTGTAGTTATAGCTAGGAGTAATGAAGAGAGAGAAAGGTAGGTAGAAGAGGGAGAGTAATGGGGGGAGAAGTATTGAGGAAGAAGAAGAGGAAGAGAGGGAGGATGTGGGAGGTAGGGGAAAGGGAGGAGAGGAGATGGGGAGGGGGAGGTGAAAAAGGTGGTAGGTGGGTGCTGCGTCTTAGCAGCAACGCGGGATAGAAAGTGCGCTGCTGCTAAGAGCGTAGCAACAGCGCGCTTCCCTTTCACGCGCTACTGCTAAACGGGCCGACCCTGTGCATAATTTCAAAATTAGCAGCAGCGAGGTGGAAAAAAAGCGCGCTACTACTATGACATTAGCAGCAACGCGCTTCCTGACGCCGCGCTACTGGTAAACTTATGTCGCTGTGTACTGTCCGTGGATTTTTGTAGCAGCGCGGTTTAAGCGTCACGAGCTACTGCTAAGTTTGCACCTATAGCGAGGTTTCTGAAGCCGCGCTGCTACTACGTAGCAGTAGCGCCTCTTTTTATGCTGCGCTGCTGCTAAGATTCTGTGTATAAGGTTTTCCCTAGTAGTGCATGGAGGGACTTTGCCACGCGGCGAGGGGGCGCGGGAAGGAGGGAGACTGGCAACGGCGGGCAGAGGGTTCGCCCGTGTCGCCCCTTGGGAACGACATGGGGGCAGGGGAACTAACTACCTTACATGTGTCCGACCGATCTCCCGCTATACATATAGCTAGCTAGGTCCTTATAACTCATTTTTTCCAACGTGTCGATCGATCTACCTCATTAGTTATGTCTCTCCCTTCCTCCGACAAACAACAATTGATCTACCGATCTAGTTAGGCTTGCTTACCAAACACATGGTTCCCCTTCATCATCCATGCATGCGTCCCGACATATCTATCACGCACAGGCACACACACAAACACATCCCCACTCTTATTGATAATATTGCTGTTCTACCCTCTGTTTGTCTAGTAGGACTCTCCCACTATCTTCGAGAATCAACTCCATCACCCATCCAACACTCTACCCCTCTCCCTCCCTCTCTCTCTCTCTCTCTCTGTCCCAACCTATTTCCCGTCCTTCAGTTATGTATGGACGTCGACTGATCTCTCTCAAGACATAGCTGGGTCTCTCCTTCTCCACACATATACGAGTCGTTCTACCTCTCTAGTTAGGCCTCTGCCTCCCCCTCCTCCCCACACACATTGATACATCGAGCGCTCTAGTCATGTGTCCCTGCCACACAGAAACTTGCCGTGTGCCCTCTGATGTTCCGGTAGGTCGGTCGTCCTATATCTTTGACTTGCACACACACAATTTCGATGGCTCTCTTCATCGATCTCGCACCCACCCACTTGATCCTCTCTTCGACTCTATAGATATCTATGACCCCTCCCTCTCTTCTCGTGGATCGCCTCCTCTATATATGATATCGATAGGACTCTATTTCACACACATTGCATGTGTCAAATTTTTGTTTGAGATGTCATCGACACATATTCCCACAAATACATTCACGAAATCACCTCTCCCAAATAAAAAACACTCACTAACGCACATGTCATCTGTCTAGGTTTGTATCTCTCACACACACCCACGTAGGTGGGGGATGTGCACGAAGAGAAGAGGTGCACACACGACGCACGTACTCCCGTCTCTTTCCCAACCACACCGCGCGGGTACACGATGGAGCTCATTTCTGTATGAAAAGGCAGCCCACGTGGTAATTTGACACGTGTACTAGTTGTCCACTTGATGGAGGATCGTCTACCACGGGTGAACAAACAAATTGCGAGTTGATGCGTTATGTTAAAAAAGAGGCAAACCATGTGGGGCTACCGTAGAGGCAATGCTCTATACACTCGAGATGCTCTGTGCGTATTACTTTTGATGTGTCCCGTCAGCTCGTAGAACGAGGAGAAGCTTGCTTAGTACACCGTCTCCCCCGCCCACGGGCACGATGGCTCACGGGACGAGGTGAAGCTTGCTTACTACGCCTTACGCCCGCTCCCTCGCCCACGTGCATGCGCGGTGGCTCGCAGGACGAGGAGAAAATTTTACTACTCCCTCCGTTTACTCCTCGTCCCTACCTTGGTTAGAGAGATTATCATATCATTTGGAATATATGTCCTTTAGTATATTTCAATATGAACTACTTGTACATACTCCAAACACTGATGTATATAGACGTATTTTAGAGTTTAGATTCACTCATTTTGCTTGTATGTAGTCAATATTGAAACGGACATAATAGTACGCACTCTCCCTCGCCCCTCGACCCTCGCCCACGTGGTAGATGTGCAGCAATTCATTCGGTCTCGTATAGCCAGAACGATATATACTGCAGTACCATTATTGCTCGACTTCCCAAAGAGGCGAAGAGCAAATCGCAAGGTTAATATTTTGGAGATGCCAAGCGCAAGGTTTATAGGAGAATGAGTAGTAGTAGTACTATTAGTACGGACCAGTGGTATGTACTGTACGAGGAACAAGGCAACAAGATGTATGTTTTGCGTGACAGTCTCTTCTTACAGGACGTGCTAGACCTAGTGGACCTCATTGTTGCAATGGAACTACTCCCTATCATAGATGGCACGATTCAGAGTGGTGGGCAGTAGGCATAATTCGGAGCTGCTTAGTCTTAAACCCCATGAAGAAGTCCCATCGAAAGGAATAGCCATCCTCCACACGTGCTCCTATGTAAAATGAGTAAATGAGACAAAAGGAGAAAGAGATAAAGTAAAAAACTCACCAGCCTTAGATCCAGCCCTATCGTATCAGTGAATGATATTTCTACGTCGTGATTGACATGGCTATATTATTAACCATGCTACGGAGGTAGAAGCAGGTTTTTATTTATTCACGGAGGTAGCAGCGGATGGATATTCAACGCGGAGTGAAATGATGGTTGCTTCCTCGGTCAAACATAGAGAAAGGTGGGCCTCGTGATTTCACGGCTTATTAGTCATTATTACTGCCTATACTCTTTGCCCATATATAATAACCGCGTGGTAGTACAGTAGTGGGCTATACTTTTAATAACCATGCTCGAAGAGAAGAGGTGCACGCACCCACGCACTTAGTGTACTAGTAGCACTCTTTGCGTCTTGCGTCTTCCCCAACCACACACGTGACACGCTGGATCTCATTTCTATAAGATGATGCAACCCACGTGATAATTTGACGCGTCTAGTAGTAGTTACTCACTTCTAAATAATGGAGGGTCGGGAACCACGCATGAACGGTGCCGCGTCATTTATTAATAAAGTTTTTTTCTTCAGTGGCACGTACACAATATAAATAGGTTCATATGGAGAGAAAAGGAAACTGCTCCACTATATACATAGCCAGGATGAGCCTACACGGTTGCTTGTTGGGGTTGCTCTCTTCACACTCTCTCGCACAAAACAACTGTGGCCACATCTCTAACATCCCGGTGGATCACGTCGGCCGGGGGAAGTGGTGGATGCTTAGTGTAGATGCGGTCGCGGTCGCCGGCGGTGAAACCCCACTGTCGGCATGTCCCGATCAGGGGTCCCCGCCGTTCTCTCTCACAAAGCCTGTGAGGTTGCCTTCGTCCCTTGCTCACTGCCGCGACGTGGGTAGTTGCTGCCTCCCGCTGCCCTCCTCTAGGTTTAGCTACGTCCCGACATCCCTCAGGTACAACTTCCTTTACAGCCGGCTTGCACCGCTGCTCCAGTGATGTCTACTACACAACCTTCTTCTTGTAGACGTTGTTGGGCCTCCAAGTGCAGAGGTTTGTAGGACAGTAGCAAATTTCCCTCAAGTGGATGACCTAAGGTTTATCAATCCGTGGGAGGCATAGGATGAAGATGGTCTCTCTCAAACAACCCTGCAACCAAATAACAAAGAGTCTCTTGTGTCCCCAAAACACTCAATACAATGGTAAATTGTATAGGTGCACTAGTTCGATGAAGAGATGGTGATACAAGTACAATATGGATGGTAGATATAGGTTTTTGTAATCTGAAAATATAAAAACAATAAGGTAGAAAGCGATAAAAGTGAGCGTAAACGGTATTGCAATGCTAGGAAACAAGGCCTAGGGTTCATACTTTCACTAGTGCAAGTTCTCTCAACAATAATAACGTAATTGGAACATATAACTATCCCTCAACATGCAAGAAAGAGTCACTCCAAAGTCACTAATAGCGGAGAACAAATGAAGAGATTATTGTAGGGTACAAATACACCTCAAAGTTATCCTTTCTGATCGATCTATTCAAGTGTCCGTAGTAAAATAACACAAAGCTATTCTTTCCGTTCGATCTATCATAGAGTTTGTACTAGAATAACACCTTAAGACACAAATCAACCGAAACCCTAATGTCACCTAGATACTCCAATGTCACCTCAAGTAGCCGTGGGTATGGTTATACGATATGCATCACACAATCTAAGATTCATTTATTCAACCAACACAAAGAACTTGAAAGAGTGCCCCAAAGTTTCTGCCGGAGAGTCAAGACGAAAACGTGTGCCAACCTCTATGCATAAGTTCACAAGGTCACTGAACCCGCAAGTTGATCACCAAAACATACATCAAGTAGATCACGTGAATATCCCATTGTCACCAGAGATAAGCACATGCAAGACATACACCAAGTGTTCTCAAATCCTTAAAGACTCAATCCGATAAGATAACTTCAAAGGGAAAACTCAATCCATTACAAGAGAGTAGAGGGGGAGAAACATCATAAGATCCAACTATAATAGCAAAGCTCGCGATACATCAAGATCGTGCCGAATCAAGAACACAAGAGAGAGAGAGAGAGAGAGAGAGAGAGAGATCAAACACATTGCTACTGGTACATACCCTCAGCCCCAAGGGTGAACTATTCCCTCCTCGTCATGGAGAGCGCCGGGATGATGAAGATGGCCACCGGTGATAGATCCCCCCTCCGGCAGGGTGCCGGAACAGGGTCCTGATTGGTTTTTGGTGGCTACAGTGGCTTGCGGTGGTGGAACTCCCGATCTAGGTTATGTTCTGGAGGTTTATGTATTTATAGGAATTTTTGGCGTCAGTCTCACGTCAGGGGGGTCTCCGAGTCGTCCACGGGATAGGGGCCCACGCCCAGGGGGTAGGGCGCGCCCCCATCCTCATGGACAGCCTGGGACTCTTCTGGCCCAACTCTTTTACTACGGGGGCTTCTTTTGGTCCATAAAAATCATAAAAAAATTGGCACGTCAATTGGACTCCGTTTGGTATTCCTTTTCTGTGATACTCAAAAACAAGGAAAAAATAGAAACTGGCACTGGGCTCTAGGTTAATAGGTTAGTCCCAAAAATCATATAAAATAGCATATAAATGCATATAAAATATCCTAGATGGATAATATAATAGCATGGAACAATAAAAAATTATAGATACGTTGGAGACGTATCAAGCACCCCCAAGCTTAATTCATGCTCGTCATCGAGTAGGTAAATGATAAAAACAGAATTTTTAATTGGAATGCTACCTAACATATTTATTAATGTAATATTCTTTATTGTGGCAAGAATATTCAGATCCGTAAGATTCAAGACAAAAGTTTAATATTGACATAAAAATAATAATACTTCAAGCATACTAACCAAGCAATTATGGCTTATCAAAAATAACATGGCCAAAGAAAGCTCATCCCTACAAAATCATATGGTTTAGCCATGCTCCATCTTCGTCACAAAAAATGCTCTCATCATGCACAACCCCGATGACAAGCCAAGCAATTGTTTCATACTTTAGTATTCTCAAACTGTTTTCAACTTTCACGCAATACAGGAGCGTGAGACATGGACATAGCACTATGGGTGGAATAGAATATGATGATGGAGGTTGTGTGGAGAAGACAAAAAGGGAGAAAGTCTCACATTGACGCGGCTAATCAATGGGCTATGGAGATGCCCATCAATTGATGTCAATGCGAGGAGTAGGGATTGCCATGCAACGGATGCACTAGAGCTATAAATGTATGAAAGCTCAACAAAAAAAACTAAGTGGGTGTGCATCCAACTTGCTTGCTCACGAAGACCTAGGGCATTTTGAGGAAGCCCATTGTTGGAATATACAAGCCAAGTTCTATAATGAAAAATTCCCACTAGTATATGAAAGTGACAACATAGGAGACTCTCTATCATGAAGATCATGGTGCTAGTTTGAAGCACAAGTGTGGAAAAAGGATAGTAGCATTGTCCCTTCTTTATATAATCTTTACCTAATATTAAAGGAAGGATTGTTTCTCCACTTTTTTCTTCTATAGTGGGACCACAAGTTTTTTTGTCCGTCTTATTGTCTCGCTATTTTCTTTGTACGTCATCCCTGCTCCCGTTCGCTTTACCTGCATAGAGTAAAAATAATTTAAAAATTGAATTGATAAGAGTTCGACTCGAACACAAGACCTCCAGGGTAGGAGCAACCCACACCAGCCAGTGCGCCACGCAATCACCTTGGTCCTAATTAGAGAGATACTATATATGTGCAGTGGATAGATGGAAACTAGACGCCCATATTTTCTATGGGCTGGCCCATCCAAACTTTTCTCCGCTTTTTAGCTGCCTATACTCAATTCTTTGACGTTTGTTACACATAAAACAATCCCACCTTGCTCCCTTACATGCAATCAAATCAGTTTGTATACCATCGTTCTTTGAAATCAATAAGCCTCCTCAGAAACTAATAAAGAAAGGATCAGGCGTGGCTCCGAGGAGAAAAAAGACCCAAGTATATGCATGATGCCTAATTAAAGGAGTATATCTAGAGGAAGGATTGTGGTTAAAAACAAGTGGGATAATTAGGGGAAGGATGGAATAACTAAAGGAAGGATTAAGGGCTCAAAGGAAGAATTGTTGTCTAGGTATAAAAATGGGATAACAGTAATCGAAGGATTGAGGCACACACGACATCTGCATCGTGCTGCATCGTGAGAATCATGTGTCTCATAGCTAGAAATGTGCAGCTTACTGTTCGTAGGTGTGTGACGGGTGTTGGAGGCCGAATGTGTGATCAAGTGTTGTAGTGTTGCTCTTAGTGGGATAAAAGTGTCTCATAACCATTTTGATGCTCAAATAACAATAACAACGTATTTTATAGTAATAAATTAGGACTTAATAATTTTTTAAAACAGTTTTGATGCTTATATTCGGATTCAACTAGTATAGAATAAATAAGTGCGAAAAAGGTGTGAACTACTAAAAACAGGGGAAGACATATTTCTCCTATTAATATTGTTATTAGAGAGGTACATATATGAAACGATGTGAACTTTTCTTGTTGATAATGATTTTTTAAGAATGATTATTGATACTTTTGAATATTTTCAATTTTGTTGAAGTGGCAAACCTTTTTCTGAGGAGATTGGAAGGAAAGGGGGTTTATGTTTCAGCAAGAGGACAAGGGCGAGATGCAGCTCTCGAGCACATGAGGGGGCCAACGCGGACGATCTACAAGCTTCGACACCCACTGTGGAGGTATAGTTGGCAACGCAGCTAAGCGCCCTCTCCCCTCGACTGCTAGATTCCCCTCTCATCCAACCGCAGGTGCAATGTGCCTTCTTTTCTTGTCATGATTGGGTGCTAAAATTTATTTGACTATATGACCGTACCCTAAGGAGTCATGTGGGGATATGTTCAGACACACTACGATCAGGTGGACACCACGGTCACTGTCGGCGAGGAAGGAACTGGGGGTAACCTGTGACATAGGTGGGGCACCATGTTGAAATAGAGGAAGGAAAGGAGGATAATGAGCCTTGCTTATTCGACTATGAGTGTACGATAAAAAAAATCTCTGTTGCAACCCACGGGCATGTTTCCTAGTATAATATATATATATGGCTCTTTTTTTGGCCTTTCTCTTTTTTTCCTTTTTTTTGGGACAATGCTCTATTAATGATGATCCTCACACTTTTATTTATTTACAACTCGATACTAGAACAAAATATGACTCTATATGAGTGCCTCCGGCGGTGTACCGGGATGGGCAATGAATCAAGAGTGACATGTATAAAAAATTATGAACGGTGGCTTTGCCACAAATAGGATGTCAACTAGATGATCATGCAAGGCAATATGACAATGATGAAGCGTGTCATAATAAACAGAATGGTGGAAAGTTGCATGGCAATATATCTCGGAATGGCTATGGAAATGCCATGATAGGTAGGTATGGTGGATGTTTTGATGAGGATATAAGGAGGCTTATGTGTGATAGATCGTATCATATCACGGGGTTTGGATGCACCGGCGGAGTTTGCACCAGCTCTCGAGGTAAGAAAGGGCAATGCACGGTACCGAAGAGGCTAGCAATGATGGAAGGGTGAGAGTGCGTATAATCCATGGACTGAACATTAGTCATAAAGAACTCACATACTTATTGCAAAAATCTACAAGTCATCAAAACCAAGAACTATGCGCATGCTCCTAGGGGGATAGATATGTAGGAAAATACCATTGCTCGTCCCCGACCGCCACTCATAAGGATGACAATCAAAGAAACACCTCATGCTTCAAATTTGTCACACAACGGTTACCATACGTGCATGCTACGGGACTTGCAAACCTCAACACAAGTATTTCTCAATTTCGCAATTACTCAACTAGCACGACTCTAATATCACCATCTTCATATCTCAAAACAATCATCAAGTATCAAACTTCTCATAGTATTCAATGCACTCTATATGGAAGTTTTTATTATACCCATCTTGAATGCCTATCATATTAGGACTAAATTTATATCCAAAGCAAATTACCATGTTGTTCTAGAAGAGTCTCAAAATGATATAAGTGAAGCACGAGAGATCAACAGTTTATTCAAAATAAAACTAATGACATGCTCTACGAAGATATAAGTGAAGATCAATGAGTAGTTGAATAATTATGTAACTATGTGAAGACTCTCTAACATTTAAGAATTTCAGATCTTTGTATTTTATTCAAACATCAAGCAAAACAAAAAGTTGAATAAAATAACGCTCCAAGTAAAGTTACCGATGAACGATGACGAAAGAGGGGATGCCATCCAGGGCATCCCCAAGCTTAGGCTCTTGGTTTTCCTTGAATATTACCTTGGGGTGCCTTGGTCATCCCCAATATTAGGCTATTTCCACTCCTTATTCCATAGTCCATCGAATCTTTACCCAAAACTTGAAAACTTCACAACACAAAACTCAACAGAAAACTCGTAAGCTTCGTTAGTATAAGAAAATAAAACCACCACTTAGGTACTATTGCGAACTCATTCTAAATTCATATTGGTGTAATATCTACTATATTCCAACTTCTCTATGGTTCATACCCTCCGATACTACTCATAGATTCATCAAAATAAGCAAACAACACAATGAAAACAGAATCTGTCAAAAACAGAACAGTCTGTAGTAATCTGTATCAAACGTATACTTCTGGAACTCCAAAAATTCTGAACTAAATTGGTGGACCTGAGGAATTTGTATATTAATCATCTTCAAAAATAATCAACCTAAAATCGCTCTCCAGTAAAAAATGGCAGCTAATCTCGTGAGCACAAAAGTTTCTGTGTTTTACAGCAAGATCACATAAAGACTTCACCCAAGTCTTCCCAAAGGTTCTACTTGGCACAAACACTAGTTGAAACATGAAACCACATCTAAAAAGAGTCTAGATGAATTATTTCTTACTAAACAGGAGAAAAATTCAAAGAACAAAAATAGAATTGGGTTGCCTCCCAACAAGCGCTATTGTTTAACGCCCCTAGCTAGGCGTGATGCTTTCAATGATGCTCACATAAAAGATAAGAATTGAAACATAAAGAGAGCATCATGAAGAATATGACTAGAACATTTAAGTCTAAACCACTTCCTATGCATAGGGATTTTGTTAGCAAACAACTTATGGGAACAATAGTCAACTAGCATAGGAAGGCAAAACAAGCATAACTTTAAAACTTTAAGCACATAGAGAGGAAACTTGATATTATTGCAATTCCTACAAGCATATGTTCTTCCCTAATAATAATTTTCAGTAGCATCATGAATGAATTCAACAATATAACTATCATGTGAGGCATAATCCAATTGAAAATTAAAATCAAGATGACAAGTTTCATGGTTACCATTATTCTTAATAGCATACAAGTCATCACAATAATCATCATAGATAGCAACTTTGTTCTCATAATAAATTGGAACCTCTTCCAAAATAGTGGATTCATCACTAAATAAAGTCATGATCTCTCCAAATCCACTTACATAATTATCACAATAATATTCAACATCCTCCAAAATAGTGGGATCATCACTTCCTAAAGTTAACACTCTTCCAAACCCACTTTCATCAATATAATCATCATAAATAGGAGGCGTGCTATCATCATAATAAATTTGCTCATCAAAACTTGGGGGACAAAACACATCATCTTCATCAAACATAGCATCCCCAAGCTTGTGGCTTTGCATACCATTAGCATCATGGGTATTTAAAGAATTCATACTAACAACATTGCAATCATGCTCATCATTCACATATTTTATGCCAAGCATTCTATGTAATTCTTCCTCTAGTACTTGAGCACAATTTTCCACGAAAGACATCCAAAAGATGAAGCATATGAGGCAACCTTAATTCCATTTTTTTTGTATTTTTCTTTTATAAACTAAACTAGTGATAAAACAAGAAACTAAAAGATTCGGTTGCAAGATCTAAAGATATACCTTCAAGCACTCACCTCCCCGGCAACAGCACCAGAAACTGCATGATGTCTACTACGCAACCTTCTTCTTGTAGACATTGTTGGGCCTTCAAGTGCAGAGGTTTGTAGGACAGTAGCAAATTTCCCTCAAGTGGATGACCTAAGGTTTATCAATCCATGGGAGGCATAGGATGAAGATAGTCTCTCTCAAACAACCCTGAAACTAAATAACAAAGAGTCTCTTGTGTCCCCAACACACCCAATACAATGGTAAATTATATAGGTGCACTAGTTCGGCGAACACATGGTGATACAAGTGCAATATGGATGGTAGATATAGGTTTTTGTAATCTGAAAATATAAAAACAGCAAGGTAACCAATGATAAAAGTGAGTGTAAACGGTATTGCAATGCTACGAAACAAGGCCTAGGGTTCATACTTTCACTATTGCAAGTGCTCCCAACAATAATAACATAATTGGATCATATAACTATCCCTCAACATGCAACAAAGAGTCACTTCAAAGTCACTAATAGCGGAGAACAAATGAAGAGATTATTGTAGGGTACGAAACCCCCTCAAAGTTATTCTTTCTGATCAATCTATTCAAGAGTCCGTTGTAAAATAACACGAAGCTATTCTTTCTGTTCAATCTATCATAGAGTTCGTACTAGAATAACACCTTAAGACACAAATAAACCAAAACCCTAATGTCACCTAGATACTCCAATGTCACCTACAGTATCCGTGGGTATGGTTATACGATCTACATCACACAATCTCAGATTCTTCTATTCAACCAACACAAAGAACTTCAAAGAGTGCCCCAAAGTTTCTACCGGAGAGTCAAGTCTACCAACCCCTATGCATAAGTTCACAAGGTCACTGAACCCGCAAGTTGATCACCAAAACATACATCAAGTAGATCAGGTGAATATCCCATTGTCACCACAGATAAGCACATGCAAGACATACATCAAGTGTTCTCAAATCCTTAAAGACTCAATCTGATAAGATAACTTCAAAGGGAAAACTCAATCCATTACAAGAGAGTAGAGGGGGAGAAACAACATAAGATCCAACTATAATAGCAAAGCTCGCGATACATCAAGATCGTGCCGAATCAAGAAAACGAGAGAGAGAGAGAGAGAGATCAAACACATTGCTACTGGTACATACCCTCAGCTCCGAGGGTGAACTACTCCCTCCTCGTTATGGAGAGCATCGGGATGATGAAGATGGCTACCGGTGATCGGTCCCCCCTCCGGCAGGGTACCCGAACAGGGTCCCGATTGGTTTTTGGTGGCTACACAGGCTTGCGGTGGCGGAACTCCCGATCTAGGTTATGTTCTGGAGGTTTCTGTATTTATAGGAATTTTTGGCGTCGGTCTCATGTCAGGGGGGTATCCAAGTCGTCCACGATATAGGGGCTCACGCCCATGGGGGTAGGGCGCGCACCCACCCTCTTGGACAGCCTGGGACTCTTCTCGCCCAATTCTTTTACTCCGGGGGCTTCTTTTGGTCCATAAAAAATCATAAAAAATTGGCACCTCAATTGGATTCCGTTTGGTATTCCTTTTCTGCGATAGTCAAAAACAAGGAACAAATAGAAACTGGCACTGGGCTCTAGGTTAATAGGTTAGTCCCAAAGAATCATATAAAATAGCATATAAATGCATATAAAGCATCCTAGATGGATAATATAATAGCATGGAACAATAAAGAATTATAGATACGTTGGAGACATATCATCTAGCTGCCCACATCACTCCATGTGGATATTTCTCTACTTCTTTGCCTTGCACGTACCTCTACTGGTTTCTAGGTATTGTATTTGTGATGAGTTTATGTCTCATCAACTAGTCCCAGTAATCTTATTCTAATCACGCTTCTTCAATTTCTTTGCCACAGGGATGCTCATCTCAATTTTGGTGAAACTGCACAAAACGATCCGATGGTCAAAGGGTTGCGAACTTCATTTCTTGGGAAGCTCCAATGTTGCCAGCAAATTAAAGCCTGGTTAGGGTTTACGATTCAAGGGCTAGGTACTGCATGGATCTTTTTTTTCTTTAGTTGTCTCTGTTCCAAAATAAGTGTCAACTTTAGTACGTAGTAGTAAAACTTTGTACTAAAGTTTTCATAAAGTTGAGACACTTATTTTGGAACGAAGGGAGTACATATTGGCTATGATCTGTCAAGCATTGAGATGCAATAGCATGCATGTTAGTCTCCTTTGTATTTGATGAAATGTTGCAACGGGCAACCTTGGGCGCAAGATACATGAAACAGAAGCTGGAAGCTTCATAGCATTGTACAAATTTATCTCGCTGAGAAATTACAGTATGTGCTATACTAGTACAGTACGATGTAAAGAGTTAGGTGTCGCACGGTGTTGAGAAAATATGGTGATAGTGTGAGATGGGCCATGTAATCACTGAGCCTGCGTGTTTTCACTGCTTTCACACTTCTCCGTTGTAAGAACAGAGAAAATTGTAATCTAGTACTACATCCTTTCGCCGAAAACATGGGACATCCAGCAGTCGTACCACCTCAGTGATAGCGACCAATGAGCCGTCAAATCACATAGACCCAGCAGTAAGTTGGACGGACGAAGCAACCAACACTCTTGAATCCACTTCTCCCTTCAACGCAGGCGCCAGTGAGAGGTCGCGTCCACTCTGCCCGAGCATGAATGCGACACCGATTCTTTGGAGCGGTGACCGTATCAGGAGGGAAGCGCGCGCGGGCAATGGAGGGGCTTTGGGTGGGCCATGCTGGTCAGGAGCGGGTGTGCCAGCTGTCCGCCTGTCCCGACCAGACGCCCGAAAACGAGAGTATGCACCGACTCTGACGGCTAAATCATACACTACACACCATCTCTCTATAGGAGTAGGTCGATGTGTCGCTCTCTCTAACACACACATGTTGTTAAACACACACACATACATACACACGCTGAGGTAAAATGAGTCTATATCTCAATTAGTGAAGACTTGCATGTTACCATCCATATGTTACTACCTGCTATGAAGGTAGTAACATAGACTAGTAACATATGCATGTTACTAGTCCAAGTTACTCACCTCTATGACCAGCCTAGCAATGTAACCAAATGCTCCTTACTCTTCCTTGTTATCTCCCCCGTAAACCCAATGCATGGAGCGCAACTACGCGTTGATCAGTCAAGAAATCAAAGTCGGCTTGCATGCGAGTTAATATGTGGCCCTGCATGGTAGCTAAAACGACATCTCTTAGTTGTTGTGATTAATTGTTGCGTTTAGAGACACAAATCAAGTCTTTGATTGGAGGAAGGACCGGTCAAGCTTCTCCTTCTCCTCCAATCTGCTTGCACCTTGGTCCCACTGCACCTTCTAAGGTGACTTATTACAACTAGACGGAGGGAGTAGTACGAGATACGGTGGCACACTGACTTAGGTCGAATACAAGTGCCCAAAATTGTGTGCATGTTATAATAAGGATTCACTTAAAATAGTACGTGAGCAAACAGAGGGATCAATTGGACAGTGTTCACGAGCAATAGCGAGATGTGTGAGGTAAGATACACCGCCGACGCTTTTAATTTTTCTTATTAATTTGTTTGTTTCACCCTCTGACTGGTGGGACCCAATGTACTACGTGGAGAGAGGTAAGGTGACTAAGGCTGCATTATTTCTGTACTACCAACACCGCTTTAAATCCCAAAAGACCTTACCACCAAAGCCACTTGACACGATTATGATTTAAATCCGAATGACTCCCGCGCAAAAATAACACGGCATGCTTGTCACACGAATGTAGGAATGTATAAAAGGTTTTTTCCTCTCGTTAAACATAACGCGTGGGTGGTGTAGCTGGTTAGCCTGTTCGCCCATCAAACTTGAGGTCTCGGGTTCGATAACCACACTTGAGCATAATTTTGTTTTTCGTTCGACTTCTTTCCTCCACCCAATGACAGGTAGGCCCCGCATGACAGAGAGAGAAAGTGATCTGGGGCGGTGCTAGGAGGATTCTTTGACTGGTCAAAATGGATGGATACGGAGCTATACGATCTCGGCCTCGGCGCTTGTTTTCTAGGGTTTGCACTCTTCAAACTCTCTCTCTCCACTATATATATATATACACACACACACACGCTGGAGCCTCAGCGCTTGTAATTGCTCTCTTCACACTCTCTCACCCTCTCTAGATCTAAACAAGACTTTGTTGGCCTCTCTCTATCCCCTTACTGCTGGTCAAAGAGCCGGCAGGATCCGTTTGCCGGGAAGGGAAGGAGGCTAAACGCTGTCGCCATCAGCGAGGGAGGGAATCCACTACCGGCGGAGCTGTTCTCTTTCACCCAGCAGTGGAGCGGGAGGGCCTCCGACCCCTTCTTCCTCGCTGTTGTACATAGTGTGGACAGAACAGCCTCTGGTCGCCCACCGAACCACACCCCAAGAACCTTAAGGTATAATTTACTTATTCCACATGCATTGCTCTAGCTGCATGTGGGCTTTTTCCGCTTCTGCACTCAAATCTAGGTGTTGGATCAAACAGGAAAGTAGTGGGGAAAGTTGTATAGCATGAATCTAGGACGTGGTTCAAAGAGGAAAGGAATGGGGGGGAGTAGTGGGGAAAGTTGTATAGCATGAATCTAGGACGTGGTTCAAAAAGGAAAGGAAGGGGGGAAAGTAGTGGGGAAAGTTGTATAGCATGAATCTAGGACGTGGTTCAAAGAGGAAAGGAAGGGGGAAAGTAGTGAGGAAAGTTGTATAGCATGAATCTAGGACGTGGTTCAAAGAGGAAAAGGAAGGGGGAAAGTACTAGTACAGACTGGCTATCCAGCACCTACGTTGGTTGAAAAGGGAAAAGAATGACAAATGCAGTACACACATCTATAATGAACTGATCTTTTTGTTTTGGGGGACAAGGCTGTAGAGTTTGAGCAGGACTAGATTTGTTGCGCTCTCATGCGAAAGGTGTCTAAAGATAACAAAATTGGGACCAACACAAATATGCTCCACGGTTGTTTGTTCTTTGTCTCAACAGACTGTGCATCACCCCTTCATACATCTGTAGATGCACATGGTGCTGGTGCGTCCACTGTCCCATGCAACTCTTTAGCTGTTGTTAATCTAAGGCCCTGTTTGGTTAAAAAGTCCTAGGACTTTTTTAGTCCCAACTAAAAAGTCCCTAGTCCCTACCTGCTTGGTTCCAGGGAATAAACATGGACTAGAGGTTATTAAATAACATGCTAAAAGACCATGTTACCCCTAGTAATGAACTAATAGAGATAACACTACTAGGGAAAAGCCTAGCAACAGCGCGGGTTTTGGGCCTCTCAGTAGCGCGGGGACCGGCGCTACTAATAAGGCGCTACAGCTAACGTATAGCAGTAGCGCCTGTTGTCCCACGCTACTGCTATACATGAATAGTTGTAGCGCCCTTTAGAAAAGGGCGCTGCTGATATTATCTGCAGCGCTGTTTACTGGGAAGCGCTACTGGTAAGGCGGCACTAATGCTAAATTTCCCCCCTCGCTACTACTAGTTTTATTAGTTTTTTTCCCTGCATATTTGTTTTGTATTTGTTTTGTATTTGAATAGGCTTTATACAATAATCTTTAGCATATCATACACATACAAATGTAATCATAGCATACACATACAATTAGTCTCATCAAATCATGTCATCATCATAATCATCATCCAACACAAAGTGGTCTCTCGTCATCATCTCAAAAATAGCGATACAAGTCTCGATTACTTGCAAATACATCGTCATCCATATAAACAATGATATACGCGAGAAGAGCTATCACTTTGAGTACATGAGTTCATATCCCTCTCTCGCATTAGCGTGAACCTAAACTAACTACTGCCTGTCGCTCGGAAACCGGAAACCGGTACACCTGGGCCTGACACTCCGGCCACTTTTCGTATATATACTCCCGGCGTAGCACTTCTTCGCCATCTATGATCTATGCACCTGCATCGTCACATGAGTCGATGATATGCAACATATATAGTTGAGCAACAGAAAGAGACAGACATGGCAAAAATAGAAACAACATATCATAAGCATAAATAACAAAGTTCATTGTACCCCAAAATGCCCTAACTAGAGTGATTTTCGCTAGTCGAGGAGGAGGACGGTTTAATTACATCACAAATAAAGTTTCACCATGCATAACTCAAAGTTTTGTCATACAGAAAGTATGGACTAAACGGACACATTGTCATATATCGACAATCACACCAACATGTCGTTCCATCCATCCAAGTCAGGGAGATAGTCCTCGAGCTTAGTGAAAGGCTTCATGTCAAGACGCCGAGAGGCTATCCATGTTCGGACATGTTCCCGCGACATTTGTCCTTCTCCGTAGAACATCCCTGTTTTTCTGACGACCTCGTTCATGATGATTTGGGCAAGTTCGCGCTGGATGTTATAGAACTCAGCTCGAAGTCGATGATCCTCGATATCTCCTATGTCCTTTGCCCATTGCAGAATATGGGCATCGCCAGATCTAGGTGAAGGTTCTGGTGATCCCGTCTGTACTCTAGCATGTGGTGTAGGACATAGAATCCATCATTAAGAGAATCGTTCGGTTGCTGGATGCACCAGAAGTCGGTCTTATGGCCGAAGACGACCCTGCCGCCCCTTCTCTTCTTATCCCTGACCTCTCCACCCCTTGCTTGGTAGTAAAACATAGCACTGTCGAGAACATCCTTGATGTGGGTGTAATCCTTTTTGTGAATGTTCTTCGACGAGTCCAAGTAAAGAGCGTGGGAGAATCGGGGGTAGAGGATGATGAGGACGGCGTGCCCGCCGCTGCGCAAAATAAGTACACCTCAAATTAATTAGCCTCCACCGTGCAAATGAATGATTAAAATCGAAGGAAGGATAGCAGCACAGATGACTTAAACGGGATGATAAGGCACGAGAATCTCCCCCTTGTCCTTATTGGCGAGCATGAAACTGACGATGTAATCCCTCGCGTATTCACGGTGCTTTGCGCAGACTCCCAAGAAGCCCTCGTGCATGTAGTACGGGTCAGCGACACAGATATAAGATATCTGCTCAACCCCGGTGATGTAGTCCATGTGCAAGGCATAGAGGCGGACAAACGTAAAATCCAGCTTCTTCACGTGAAACATGTCAAATATGTAATCGAATCGAAGGAAGAACTTATCCGCGGGGAAGCTGTCGACGTACGACATTTGCCGCGGAACGTTAACCACGTAGAGTGGGTATCCTGGCTCTTTCTAGGCGATGTGGCCTTTCTCTACCTGCAGCACATCATCATGAAGTCTCCTTAGATCGCCGAATCTGACCTGTAGCGCTGTTGCAGGTAGGATTGGTTGACCGGGGATATGCCATTTATCTGCATCGGGGATATCTATACGGTCCTGAAGCCGAGGCTGCTGAGGCCGCGGGATCATAGAATCAGCTTTTTTGCCTTTCCTCGCTCTCTTCCTAGACTTCTTTACTACCGGAAGGTCGTCCATAATACGTTGAGATGACAATTCAGGAACCGACTCATGACGATCAAACCCTGAGGAGGCGCCAGTATAGACATACTGTTCAGCGCCATCATCGTCCTCATCCTCATCCATGGCGACGTCATCAGCGACTAATGGATCCTCCTCCTTACCCCGTCCGCTATCACCCAACCCGACACCCGACGCTAATTGGGTAGGTGGGGTGTTGATGTTCATACCTTGCTGAGGCTGCGTGCTCGTGGGTGTGCTCCCGGCCGCCTCCAGAAGAAGGAGACTCTTTGGCCACAACAGGACCCACCCATTGCAACAATCACCAAGCCACCGCGGTGTCTCGTCGTCATCCCCCACTGGTATTGGAGGAGGCAAATTCTCGTGGCCCGGTTTGACACTGGCCACGGAAACCTTGAAGACGTTCGGGGGGATCGGCCGGCTGTGGAACAATGGTTCCTTCGGCTCCATTATCGTCGCCTTCCCCACGTCCACCTTCTGGTCGCCGATGGTGTACAATATGGTGCACGGGGTTTCGTCGGCCTGCAAAGAAAATTCTGCGACGTGAGACATCCGAAAGGCAACGAAAACGGGAGATTATACATTTATATTGAAGGTTGCCGGTGTGACATATACCGTGAGGGCGTCGAGCTCAGCCAAAGACGAAGCACCGCCGAGCACGTCCGGTGCGGGAGCAGGTGCAGCTGCAGGTGCTGGTGCAACGCTAGTCGAGCTGCTCCCCGCCAAGAGGTCAACAAGGGGAAAGTCCGCTGCATTTTTTTTCTGGATTTTGCCTGGACCAATTGAAAACGGCCGGAACCAAAGAAGTAGAAATATCTACAGCCACCTGTTTTGCGGCAGCTACCACTGTTGCGACGATCTGAGTTGATTTCTTCTCAACCGCAATCTCAACCTTCTTGTCGATGTTTTCTTCAGTTAACCTCCGTCTTTCCTTTCTCTCCTCCGTGGTATCACGGTAGTACTTCTTCCATGTGGCGCCGTCTCCGACACCATGCACACGTCCATACGACGGTCGAGTATCCACCGGTTTTCGTTTCAATATGTTCAACACCCGGTTGAATGGAGTTTCCCACTTGGGCCTCGCCAATGCCTCAGACGGCGAGTCGCTTTCGGCCGCAATCCTATGCTGCTCTCTCTGCAAAAGGCACAAGGATCGTTTACAAATATGACTAACGTGTGCAGTCGAATTGATCAGAAACTAAAATTACCAGCAGTCTCATGAACTCCTTAATGACCGGTTTTGTCTCGTAAACCTTCTTCACTGGGTCCCAACGGTGCCGGCCCCTGAGGATGTCACGCTCCTGCGGGACGGTGAACTCCGCCAAGGGGTCTGGGATGCCAAGACTCGCGGCTTCCGCGTCCTCCTTGGCCCATTTGGACCTCTTTCCGTCGTAACCACGGCTTCCGAGGTGGTGGCTCCCAATGTTCCTCTCTTGAAGCCCCTTCATGTACTTAGACTTTTTTTTGGCAGCTTCGGCCTCGCAAGCCTCCTTGAATATTTGAAACTGCTCTTCCGTGATTGTCGGATTATCCTTTATAGTCTCGGAGTAGGGTTCCTTCTTGTCGATGATCTTTGCTTTCACTCGATTTTTCCAGGCGGCCAACACGTCGCTAAACTTGGTCATGGCGTGTTTGTTTATCTTCTTCATTGCCGGGTCCTCATCTGGATCTTCATAATCCTTCTCATTCCGGCCCGGGAACAAGAATATCTGGTGAAACTTCTTTAGGAGGGAGCTCCTCATATTTTCTATCTTCTGTAGTTTCTCATCGTTGATGGTGGCGGTTGTCCGTACGATGCAGCCTATTTGATTGTCGTAGCATCGACGCGCTTCCTCGGGCGCCTTTGGCTCAAAATTGTCGTCGTCCACCTCCGTGAACACCAGTCTAGTAGTCCTGAGTTTGTTAGGAAGCCGTTGCCTCTTTGCTTTCGGTTCTACACCGGCTCCGCTCCCCGAGGCAGCACCGGTCCCAATCTCAGCGTCGGTCTCGGTGCCGGTCTGAGTCTAAGCGCCTGTCTCTGTCTCAGCACCGGTCTGCGTGTCGGTCTCAGTCCCCGATGCCACCGGTGGGCCCAGCAACAACATCGGTTGATCGTCGGCAAGGCTAAAAAATTCGCCTGCCACCCGGTAGACGTCATCGCAATCACCAGAACCCTGTCCTTCATCGTTGCTAGCCATGTTTCCTATGATTAAATCTAGTCAATTAATTCTAGACCTAATAAAATGAATAATGACAAAGAAAAAGGCCTATTATTTTGCAGGAACGTTGACTCCTTCATGGTGCGGCAAATCTCGGGCACTCGATATGTCCTAGTTTGTAGCAGAAGTCATGCCAAAATTCACGGAAAATTTCGGCATGACCTTTGCTAAAAAGTGGACAAATCGAGAACCTGAAATTTGCCGGAATGGAAATGAATCAACATTCCGGCAAAACATATATAGGCCACTCAACTTCATTGAAACAACAAAGCCACTTGGGCACAAACAACATGACCATTTCAATGAAAAGATATAATCAACAATAAAAGTCTAGGAAGGGATCATCTTTAAAATAAAACTTGCCTAAATAACCTAGATAATTAACCTAATTAAACTAGTTAACCTGACTAGTTCTCTATCAAAGCCCTAACTAAATTTTTGCACTAACCTAGATAATTAACCTAATTAAACTAGTTAACCTAACTACTTCTCTGTCAAAGCCCTAACTAAAGTTTTGCCCTAACCTAGATAATGAGACAGAGAGGAGGGGTGGGGGCTTACAGAGGATGGCTCCGGTGGTGGCGAGGGAGGCAGTGGTGGTGAGGGAGGCAGGGGCATCTTCGGTGACGGCGAGGAGGCAGTTGTGGCGAGGGAGGATCCGGTGGCGTCGACGGCGGCTCCGGTGGCGTTGATGAGGCTGCGCGGCTCTGTGGCGTTGGGGGCGGCTCCGGTGGCGTCGACGGCGCACGACTCTGGTGGCTCCGGGGGCGTCGATGTCGGCAGGAGACGGCGGCGAAGTGGGGCGACGGTGAATCGGGGAGACGGCGGCGGGGTGGGTCGAGAGATTTGGGGGCAAGTGGTGGCCGGGGGGAAACAGCTTTTTGGTTAAGTCAAAACTAGCGGCAGCGCGTTTCGCAAAACGCGCTATAGCTAAGGTAGCTATAGCGCTTTTTCCAAAACACGCTACTGCTATACCTATGTAATTTTCTCCCTTTTTTATTTCCTTTTCTGTTTCTATAGCGGGGGTCCGGGAAACGCGCTGCAGCTACGTTAGCTATAGCGCCCCTTACTAACACACGCTACAGCTATGCCTTTCTCTGTTTTTTCGCTTTTTCATTTATTTTGTTTTATATTTTATGTTTTTCTTTCTCCTTTTTCTGTTTCTTTCATTTTCATTCACTTTTCTATTTGTTTTTCATTTTATTTTATTTCCATTAGCAATAGCGCTCTTCCTACGAAACGCGCTGCTACTCATGCCCTAGCGGTAGCGCGCTTCCTGCAAGCCCGCTACTGCTATGCGTAGCCCATAGTTCCACCAATGGGAACATTAGTAGTAGCGGTTTTACGGCCACACACGCTACTGCTACAACTGTATCTACAGCGTGGTTCATTCTGAACCACTACTGCTATCTAGCACTAGTGCCCTTTTTTGACCCGCGTTGTTGCTAAATTTCTGTGTATAAGGTTTTCCCTAGTAGTGTAAGGTGCTATGCGGGGCAGGGGCAATTATTGGAAAAAGTCCCAAAAAGACTCTCCCTCGGGGTCTTCTTTGTTTAGTCCCAAATGCCCACTTTTAGTCCCTAAAAATCCCTCCTGTTTGGTTTAGATGGGACTGAAACGGACCTTTTTTAGTCCCTACACCAAAAAGTCCCTGTAAACAAACACCCTCTAATAATGCCGATGGAAAATTGATGCAATGCCATAGTTAAAGCAAATTACATGTTTAACAAATTTTATTGTTAATATAATCTCTCTGTTAATATGAATCAATGCCACCGTTTGAGAAATGCTACTGTCTTGCTTTCTTTCCCATTTAGATAAGTTAGATGCTTCTTTTTGTTGGCTTCTGTGTCATCCACCGTTATTGACCACTAGTTGTTTCCTTTGCACCTCTGTGTAAACAGAGTTATCTACTTCACCTTGTTGCTATTGTGACCTTTTGTTGCACTGCACAAAACACTTTTGTTTTAAGACTGTTTTGTGCAGTTCAACCAGAATGTCACACCGACAACATTGCTTGATTGCTTGATCTTAGTGGAACTGCACAATAGGATATCTTACTTCATATCCGTGTTGGCAAATTTGGTTGAGATCTTCTTCTTGTGAGCTGTTTGAATTCCGCGTCATGAGAGGTCAGTACTAGCCTGCTTTCACATGATTTTGCAGTGTGCTTTCATATGTTGTGCTACTTGTATGGTAATGTTGCTTGATTTTAGTGAACTGCACAAATGGAGACAAGACTTCCAATCTGTATGTGCACCGTAATATCCCATTGAGGTAAGATAAGGATATTTCACAACTTTTGGCCTGTATTTTGCCACTTCCATCAAAAAATTAATGTCGTTGTTTAGTGCTATAGTTGTGCTCCCTAATTGACATGCCAAATCTTACATTGAAGGCGAAGCTTGTCTGTTATTGAACCAAGTGATGAAGGGGAAGAACAAGTGGAAGAAAAACAAAAATCAACTCCTGGTGCTGTAATGAAGCACTCGAACTGTGATGACACAAGTAATGATATATTTTTGCATCTTAATCTATTGCTATGGCTGGAACGAGCAATTGTTTTGCCACTGATTTGATACCACTCTTGATGTAATATGTAATTGTCTCTACTTGTGCAAACAGGGATCTTCTTTGAAGATACCATATATTTTAGTGGAACTGCACAAGAAGATGTTGGAAACATTAAACTAATTGAGGAGTATATAGTAAGCATGGCAACCACAGTAGATAACAACAGATGGTTCCAGAGAAGTGCTTGATCTGTATGCTCTACACAATAAGCCTCCTGACAAAGGTTGGTACTTGCCCACAGATTTCATCCATATGATTGAGCTTTGTCATATCTATTGGTGTTGTGCTGCTGTTTAGATACTGTCATGAGAAAGTGGTATTGTCCTTGAGAAGTGCTTCATCTGTGTTGTTTTAAATATTTCCTTTCCTTTTTTTCAAGCAAACAGGGATGCTAGTATTTAGTTGTGCTCTTGTCTTTGCACAACATGATCATCCTCCTCTGAAGAAGAATATGGAGTACGCGAAATGACTAGTTCCGATTATGCCAGGATGAAGAAGCCCTGTCTATCTTCTCATCAGAAGGAGCAGTTGAAGGATGGTTACATTACTCCCCACAAGACCAAACTAACTTCAGCTCAGAAGGACTAACAGATCTCCATCTTTTTTGCTATGATGCGCAAGTACAATGTTGTTCTAGGATTCTTTTCGATGAGTTCCATTTTTTTAAAGTGTGCTTTACATGGACCATGTAGGTGCATGTTTAAACTGTCAATTCATAGTACATTTTGCTTTATCCTAATCACTGTTTTTGTATTTGTGCAAACAGGGTGCTCAGCTTGATTTCAATGGGAACTGCACAAAATGTTCATGAATACATCGAATCATTCATTTCCACCACAAGACAGGAGGTGCCGATATGTTCAAGGCGTTGCAACATATAAAGGCGAAACCATATAAGCTACGCGTGAATTTGGTTAATTTTGGCGGAACTGCACAAAAAGAAAAGCTGGTTTATTTAGCACGAGGTGCCATGTCAATGTCCGAACTGATGGCAAACCCCGCCCATTCCACAATTGTAGGTATTTGATATTTTGGAATGGGAAAACCTTGTCAAAGTTTGCTCATTGATGTATGCAAAACAACACGCATTTGACATTTTGGAATGGGACAACCTTGTCAAATTTTGCTCATTGATGTTAGTAAGAAGACATGCGTTTGATATTTTCGAATGGGACGCCCTTTGCTATCAGCAACATCGATCGATTTTTCTTTATTCTTTAGTTGTGAAGTAAATATTGGCTCTGACATGTGAATCGCCGAGATGCTTAATCATCGATTGCTTTGAATGGTCTCTATGAATTGCCAGGCCTGTGTGTTTGATTGCAATGTACATGAACGCTAAAAAGTAGCTCAAACTCTTTGTACTCCCTTTGTTCCTTTTTACTTCGCATATTAGATTTCTTTCAAGTCAGTTGATCTTACATTGTGAATGTTCATACTTTTTTCTAAAAGATTGGTCAAAGTAGAGATACTTTGACTGCAGACAAAACTTGTATGCAGACTAAAAAGGACCGGATGGAGTACATATGAAACTGCTGCAAACGAGGTGATCACCCTTAGAATAATCCTAGTACGTATTGTTTTGCATGTTTATCCAATGCCAGTGATACATGAATTCAAACTAATCGAACTAAATTCATTCATACATGGTCGGATTTCATATAAACATGCCGGATTTCATTACTTTTCATACATTCTTCAACTAAAAAGGGGTGCGCTGGAGGTATAATTAATTAACCAAATCTACCCACATGTGTCTGGCTGAGCTGAACAGAAGGTTATTCTCTAGCGTACTTAGGTTCAGTGATTTAACTGCAAGTGCAGTTGTGTAACTGACATGTGGCCCAGATGCCTGTTGGGCCCACGTGTCAGTGACCCAACTGCACTAACAGTTAAGTAAATGAAGCAGCGTCCTTCTCCAACATAGCTCTCCGACTCCACGTCACCGCCAAGAAGCTAATCGGTCGTCAATGGTCAACCCGCCTAGCTTGGCTTCAACCGAAGGGCAGCAGCGGTGGCCTTACTTGGACCCGAGTGGCGGTGACCTACCATGTTCTACTCTTCCTCATTTTCTGTGTGGCGCGGCCTCATTGGCAGCGGGGCAGGGCCTCGACGGAGCCAGCGATGTCCTCTGTCTAGTTGCCAGTGGGGTGGCGCCTCGATGGAGCGGGGGAAATCCTCCCCCTCGTTGCCGGCAGGGTGGCCTCGGCTGAGCCGGAGATGTTCTCTGCCTCGTTGTTAGTGGGGCGGGGCCTCGGCGGAGTAGGGCCTCGCCGAAGCCGGCGAGGTCCTCCGCCTCAGTGCCGCCAGGGCGGGGCCTCGGCGGAGTCGGCGGTGTCCTCTGCCTCGTTGTTGGCGCCGCGGCGCCTCGACGGAGCAGGGCCTCGTCGACACTAGCAGAGTGGGGACTCGTAGGAGCCGGGATTGTCCTCTGCCTCATCCTCTGTCTTGCCAAACAGCGCCTCGCCTGCTTCATCACCCTCTTTGTAGGCGGCCGCAGCCTCCGCCACCTGCATGTGGTACCGCCAGCACTCGAGGCGGCCCACGCGGGCGGAGCGGTACGAGTCGAACAACGCCTCCTGCTCCGCCCGCTCCGCGGCGATCTACTCCTCCGCATGCAGGTGCTCCTGGAGGAGATGGTGGTTGTAGGCGGCGTCGGCCTGCGCCTCCCGGAACTGCACCTGACGCTTCTGCCTCACCGTGTCCGTGTATTGGGCACGAGCCTCACCGATGGTCATGGTGCAATGCACCGGCGAGGATGGCGCGGAGGAGGGGGTCGGCGCCGGATCGTCAACTACCATGTTATCCATTGGGACGTCGTCGTCCTCTGGCTGCCTGCCGGCCAGCCAGTCGGCAACAATGGCTGCCATCTCCTTATAGTCCGTCGTCCGCCCGTCCCGAAGAGCGCTGGAGCACGAGGAAGCCATGGTGGGCAGTAGTGGTGTGGACAGGAGAAAGGGAACAGAGATGGATGACTACGACTATGGTCGGCGCAACAGTTTATATATCAATGGTGGGCGGCGGAGGGATGGACGTGTGGCACTGGAGTAGCCGCCTCGGCAATGGTGGGCGGCAGATGATACGTCTCCAACGTATCTATAATTTTTTTATTGTTCCATGCTACTATATTATCCATCTAGGATGTTTTATATGCTATTTTGTATGATTTTTGGGACTAACCTATTAACCTAGAGCCCAGTGCCAGTTTCTGTTTTTTCCTTGTTTTTGAGTATCACAGAAAAGGAAAACCAAACGGAGTCCTATTGACCTGAAATTTCACGGAGATTATTTTTGGACCAGAAGAAGCCCACGGAGTATCGGCGATGGGCCAGAAGAGTCCCGAGGCACCCACGAGCGTGGGGGCATGTCCTACCCCCCTAGGCACGCCCCCATACCTCGTGGCCGCCTAGGAGACACCCCTGACTTGTTCCGGACGCCAAAACCTCTTATATATACCCAAACTTCCAGAACATAACCTAGATCGCGAGTACCGCCGCCGCAAGCCTCTGTAGCCACCAAGAACTAATCGGGACAATATTCCGGCACCCTGCCAGTGGGGGGATCCCTCACCGGTGGCCATCTTCATCATCCCGGCGCTCTCCATGATGAGGAGGGAGTAGTTCTGTAACACCCCAGATGTAAAACGTCCATATTTGGCAATATATCCATGTTGGTCTCCATCCAATTCCATTCGGGGTCCCATCTTTTGGTCTCATTTTGTTTTGTTATGTTGTTCTACTCATTTCATTGCCATGCTTACCTTGTCATATTGCATTTGGGCTTCTTAGCATATTCCTTTTTGCCATCATATGTTTGCATCATGTGCATATCAATGTTGTGTTGTGCTTATGTCAACTTGCATTTCCATGATACGCATGCATGATATGTCGTTGCATGTTCTATGTGTGATCCATGCATCACCACCTCCATGCATCACCATCTCTCCTTCTCTTTCTTTCTTTTTGCAAGTGCCATTTTACCCTCCTCCATTAATGTTCAACTTTTCCTCAATATTCTATCACCATGTCCAGAACCTCTCTGCCAAATTTCAGCTCATTTGAAGTTGTGTTGGTTAGGTTCAAAAATGCTCCAAGTTTGAACTATATTCAAACTTGTTGTATTTTTCTACCTCTTAAAATACCCAACTAAAATTTATCAAATTGAGAATAATTCCAGAAGCCTGAGGATATTATCATATCTCTCACAAACCACCAATCCTTCTGTGCTTTTCGCTCTTTTATTACTGTTCGAAGGAATGGGAAAGAGCCAGAGGGAGAGAGAGAGCACCAGCAGCAAAGCAGTCCAGTCGCGGCCTAGCAGCCCTCCCGCAACCCTTTAGCCTGCAAGCGACACTTGCATCGTCCTCCTGTACGGCAGGACATCCAGAGGAGACACGTCGGCACGCCAGATGATTTGATGGCCGAAGCTCGTCCCTAGCCCCTATATATCATGTCATCGATCCGTAGGGTTCCTCCTTGACCGATCCCCCTCCTCTCCTTCCCTCGTCGCTGCCAGGTAAGGCTAGCCACGCCACGCCGTCGCCCTTCCCACCATGCTCCGGCCGAGCTCGACCTCGAGCTCGGGGTAGCCTCTCCGACCGTGTACGATCTCTTCTGCCGCTGTGGGGGTGTCTGGCAAGTTCCCCTACGTCTCCTTCCATGACGCACACGGCCACAAGGCCTCCAGATCGACTCCCTCGCCCGTCTTCTTCTTCTGCTTCGCGGACAGCAGCCCCACCAAGTTCAGAGCTCCCTCGCGTCGTCTCCGCCTCGTCTCCGTCGACCCCATCATGTCCTAGGGTGAGCTGGGTAACGCACCTACCTCTCCCTTTTCTTTCCATGGCATTTAGAACCCGTAGGACTCGCCCGATCTGTGTCTTTGACGCGCTCGCGGTGCTTCGGCTAAGTCTGCAAATTTCCTTGTGTGTACTTGCTGCAGCGTGCCCGCGCATTCTCCAGCTTCGGATCCCCAAGTTGCTCTCTCACACACACGCGCACGCACACCCCTGCAGTGCAGCAGCTCACGCAGTGCTATTGTAGCCCTGCCTCCCCGTGTTCGTCGCCATGGTCACAAGCTCGGCAAGCTCCTGCCCACACGCACACCCACACATGCGCGCACGATTCCCTTCCTGCACTGCACGCGTACTGCCCTGCTGATCCCGCACGCCCACCGGTGTCCCTATGCCCCGCTGGTTGCCGCCGGTGACGTCGCCATCTTCTCTGCGTAGGAGCAAAGGGAAGGCTTGGCCTTCGCGTCTATTCAAAGGGACTAGGCCCCCCTTCTTGGCACAAGCACGCGCGCAGCCGAGATGGTTTACCCAGGCGCATACACACCCGGGAGGTCTCGGGTTCGAACCCCAGGCTCAGAGAATATTTTTGTGGTGCGTGTTATCAGCGTATCACTGACGTCTCGGCCCCACTGTCATTCACACACCCGCGTAGACCCACTATCATACAAAAACGCACACAGCTCCCTCTTTTTTTGTGTTTTGTTCTTATTACCCCGCGCTTCCATTTCTGGAAAGTCCTCTCTTTCCATTTCAGGCAAGTCCAAATCTGGACATTTCATTTCTGGAATACTGTCAATAGCCATTTTAGGCAGGTTTTAACTTAATGCACTTGTGAATGATTTTCTACAGCAACCCCAACATATTATATATGTTTTTGGGGTAGAAAAATCCCACCAATCCAGTGGTGGCATTAGTTTCTGCATTTGAGCAAGTTCATAAACATGTCATTTTACATCATGATGTTGTTTTGTCATTTTCGTGTGATTTAATTCAAACATGCCATGAGCTTGCTTTGCACATGGATAGCTTCATTTTCATGTCTACTTCATGGTAGATTTTGTTCCTTGCCATGATATGCCTCTTAGTGAGTTAATCATGCTTGTAAAGATGCCATGTTGAATCTGTTTCTGCTATGCCTAGCATTTTCACCAAGTCTGTAAAACTGTTATCTTTTGCAAAATTGCCATGCTGTTTTAGTCATGCTCTAGTGGTTTATAGATTTAGTTGAGTGTTCATGTTTTGTAGAGCATCTCCTGTACATCACTGCCATGCTTTTGTTCACATGTTTGGGTGCCGTAGCATATTTATACTTTGCATCCAAGTGGCCACGTTGCTGTTTTAAGCAGTTTGCATCATATCTTGTCTTGCTTGCCATTTGCAAACCGCGCATCCGTTTCCGGTGATCCTTATATCGATTTCGACCGAATCACCTCATCTCTCCAGCGGCATACTTGGATTGCCAAGTTGGTGCCTTGTTCATCTTTTCCCTTCCGGAGCACGCATATGCATTGCATATCATATCTCGCATATCATGCCATGTTTTGTATCATGTTGTTTGTGCATTGCATCGTGTTTGATAGTTGTTCTTTTGCTTGTGTTCTTGCTTTGGGTAGAGCCGGGAGACGAGTACGTGAACGAGGAACCTGTTGAGAATGCTTACGAGGATCAAGCTTTCGACAACTCTAAGAACTTTGCAGGCAAGATGACCATACCCTCGAAACCACTTCTATCTTTGCTTGCTAGTTGCTCGCTCTTTTGCTATGTTGCGATACCTACCACTTGCTATATCTTGCCTCCCATATTGCCATGTCAAGCCTCTAACCATCCTTTCCTAGCAAACCGTTGTTTGGCTATGTTATCGCTTTTGCTCAGCCCCTCTTATAGCGTTGCTAGTTGTAGGTGAAGTTGAAGTTGGTTCCATGTTGGAACATGGATATATTGGCTATCACAATACCTCTTATTTAATTAATGCACCAATATACTTGGTAAAGGGTGGAAGGCTCGGCCTTATGCCTGGTGTTTTGTTCCACTCTTGCCGCCCTAGTTTCCGTCATACCGGTGTTATGTTCCTTGATTTTGCGTTCCTTACGCGGTTGGGTGATTTATGGGACCCCCTTGACAGTTCGCCTTGAATAAAACTCCTCCAGCAAGGCCCAACCTTGGTTTTACCATTTGTCTACCACCTACACCTTTTCCCTTGGGTTTTCGCGAGCCCAAGGGTCATCTTTATTTAGCCCCCCCGGGCCAGTGCTCCTCTGGGTGCTGGTCCGAAACAAGCAGACTGCGGGGCCACCTCGGGGAGAGTTGAGGCTTGGTTTTACTCATAGGATGTCTCATCCGTATGTGCCCTGAGAAAGAGATATGTGCAGCTCCTATAGGGATTTGTCGGCACAATCGGGCGGCTTTGCTGGTCTTCTTTTACCATTGTCGAAATGTCTTGTAGCTGGGATTCCGAGACTGATCGGGTCTTCCCGGTAGAAGGAATATCCTTCGTTGACCGTGAGAGCTTATAATGGGGTAAGTTGGGACACCCCTGCAGGGTATTATCTTTCGAAAGCCATGCCCATGGTTATGAGGCAGATGGGAATTTGTTAATGTCCGGTTGTAGAGAACTTGACACTCGACCTATTTAAAATACATCAACCGCGTTTGTAGCCGTGATGGTCTCTTTTCGGCGGAGTCCGGAAAGTGAACACGGTTTGAGTTATGCTTGAACGTAAGTAGTTTCAGGATCACTTCTTGATCACTTCTAGCTTCACGACCGTGCTTTGCTTCTCTTCTCGCTCTCATTTGCATATGTTAGCCACCATATATGCTTAGTGCTTGCTGCAGCTCCACCTCATTACCCCATCCTTCCTATAAGCTTAAATAGTCTTGATCTCGCGGGTGTGAGATTGCTAAGTCCTCGTTACTCGCAGATTCTACCAAAACAGTTGCAGGAACCGACGATGCCAGTGCAGGTGACGCAACCGAGATCAAGTGGGAGTTTGACGAGGAACGCGGTCGTTACTATGTTTCTTTCCCCGATGATCAGTAGTGGAGCCCAGTTGGGACGATCGGGCATTTAGCATGTTTGGTTGTCTTCTTTCATTTTGGTTCCGTAGTCGGACCTTGATTGTACTCTGTATGATGATTGTTTAATTTATGCATTGCGTGAAGTGGCGATTGTAAGCCAACTCTTTATCCCATTCTTGTTCATTACATGGGATTATGTGAAGATGACCCTTCTTGCGACAAAAACCACCATGCGGTTATGCCTCCAAGTCGTGCCCCGGCACGTAGGAGATATAGCCGCATCGTGGGCGTTACAAGTTGGTATCAGAGCCATCCCCGACTTAGGAGCTCCCTGCTTGATCGAATCGCTGGTGTTGTTGAGTCTAGGAAAAAAATGTTTTGAGTCTTAGGATTATATATATCGGAGAGTAGGATTCTTTTTACTCCCCAGTCCCTTCGTCGCTCTGGTGAGGCCCCCTGACGTAGAAGTTTTGACTCTACTCTCCTCAAATTTCACTAAATTTTTTTTAGGATCACGCGGGTATCTTGGAATCGTTCCGATGGTTTTGTGATGAGAACATTGTTCTTGGTGCCTCCTGACATTTAGGGGTTGTGGCAGTGTCCCGGGGAGTTGAGCTCCGAGGTGTTGTCGTCACAATTTTATCATTGCAGTTCTGGAATACCTGAGTTTCGCCGACATCGAAAATCTCTTTTATGCACTTGTTGGTGAAATCACCTCGACGCCACCCAGTACTGGGGCGGGAGTTTGGGAGTATTTCCATAACTCGTGTAACGGATGCTTTTCGAAGGTTGAGGTAAACGATTTCCGAAGGTTTCTTGGTTATGTGTTGAAGGATGGATACAACTGGATCTAGGTATTGTTAGTTTGGGTGATATATTTTGTGTCCCCTATATCCCCAACACCTGATTGCATAACCAGAAAGTTTTGGGAGTTTATAAGTGGGAATTCAAGTATCTTGTAGGATATCTTTCCAACACACACATGATACGATATGGGATCTATCATATGTTTGTTCCGGCTTATTCTGCAAGCCAATCCTTGGTTTTGTTTTGAGTTGTGGTATTCGAGTTGCTTCGAAGTCGGATGTTGATTCCATACCTTTTCTAAGTGGCTTCTCAACTTATGGAAGTGTGATGATTTACTTTGGAATTCATTCGTTCATCCTCGTTCGAATGTTTATTGTGAAGACTATATGTTGCAATTTCGATCCTTTGATTCAGCTTGAATATATCTCTTTCAAGATGCTAAGGGATGTCACCCTCTTCAGGATGGCTCCGCCAACGCGTCAGAATCCGGAACGCAATGATGGGAGTCAGTCAGACCCTCCGCCACCTCCTCCGCCTCCGGAGGCATGGCAAGCTGTCATGGCAGCCATCAACGCCAATGCTCAGATGATTTTGCAACTCTTGCAAGAACGCAACCAAGGGCAAGGCAACCAAGGAAATCAAGGCCAAGGAAACAATCAGCCGCACTTCGCTACCCTCAATCAGTTCCTTGCTAATCAGTCGAAGTCTTTCAGCTACTATGTCGAGGCCACTAATGCCGATGATTGGCTCGTGGACATCAACAAGCATTTTGAATGTAGCAATGTCAGACCCGAGGACTTTGTTAAGTTTGCTTCGTTTCAACTCAAGGATCAAGCTGCCGAGTGGTATCAACAATACAAAGATTCCAGAGGAGGTTGTGTGATTACCTGGGATGATTTCTACCGAGACTTCAAAGCTCACCACATTCCACAAAGTGTTGTTGAGAGCAAGCGTGAGGAGTTCCGCAATCTCAAGCAAGGCACCATGTCTGTGTATCAATACAATATCCAGTTCCAGAAACTCTCTCACTTCGCTAAGCAAGACGTCCCTGATGAAAAGAGCATGATTTATCAATTCAGAGGTGGCCTCAGAGAAGATCTGCAATTAGCTCTTGTACTTTTTGAGCCGAAAAAGTATGATGAATTCTACAACATGGCACTGAAACAAGAAGCTGCTCAGCTCAAGTGTGAGGCATCTAAGAAGAGAGTCAGGGACGCAGTTGAGTCTTCTTCTTCCTCACTAGTGGCAGCTAAGCAACAGAAGTTCTGGTTGCCTCCTCCTCCTCCGTTCCGTCAGCCTTACCAGCAGAAGAACAAAGGTGGCCATGGATCTTCCCACCCACCCAACCCTGGCTATCAGAACAAGTCTCAGAATCAAGCTCCAAGGTCTAATTCTCCTTACCATCGTCCACTCTCAGAGGTGACTTGCAACAAGTGTTAGGAAAAGGGTCACTATGCGAACAAATGCTTCAACCAAAGGCGCCTTCCGCCTCCTCCTCCCGTGAGATCTTCAAGCAATGTAGTGGTCAAGCATAATCCCAAGCATGCTAAGGTCAACATGATGAATGCAGCTCAGGCCGAGGATTGTTCAGAAGTGATCATGAGTAATCTCCAAGTTAATGATATTCCTGCAAAAGTCTTATTTGATACCGTTGCATCGCATTCTTTCATGTCATATCCTTTTGCATCGAAGCACAATGTTGACACAGAGATTTTGTCCAAAGTTATGCAAGTTGTTTCTCCGGGAAAGCTTATGACTTCTAGTTTGGTTGCTCCCGATGTCACTATCAAGATGGGAAACTATAAATTCTTGTCTAAACCAATTGTCCTTGGTGACTCGGATATTGATCTAATTCTCGGGATGGACTGGCTTTCTAAGCACAAGGCTCAACTTGATTGTGCCGCCAGGGAAATTCAATTGACACACTCTTCTGAGGATGTGATCATCTATGCCGCAGGTGATGAAACCATAAGGTTGTTTTCTCTCAATGAGAAGGGCGAGCTAGACGCAATCTCTCAGATTCCAGTCGTTTGTGAGTACCAAGACGTCTTTCCAGAAGAGCTTCCGGGAATGCCTCCGCACCGGCCAGTTGAGTTCGTTATCGATCTTGAACCTGGCACCGAACCCGTTTGCAAGCGTCCATACAAGCTTGGACCGAAAGAGTTGAAAGAATTGAAGAAACAACTCGACGAACAAGAGCGCCTGGGTTTGATCAGACCGAGTTCATCTCCTTCGGGTTGTGGAGTTCTTTTTGTCGAGAAGAAGGATGGCATGGACCAACTTTGCGTCGATTACCGTCCATTGAACAAGAAGACTATCAAGAACAAGTATCCACTTCCCAAAATCAATGAGCTTTTCGAGCAACTCAAAGGTGCTACAGTTTTCTCCAAGCTTGACCTCCGGATGGGTTACCATCAGATTTGCATTCGTGAAGAAGATATTCCCAAGACAACATTCAGAACAAGCTTTGGTTCGTATGAATATACTGGCATGTCTTTCGGCCTTG
The DNA here is from genome assembly GCA_032464435.1 of Aegilops umbellulata. Classification (NCBI taxonomy): domain Eukaryota; kingdom Viridiplantae; phylum Streptophyta; class Magnoliopsida; order Poales; family Poaceae; genus Aegilops; species Aegilops umbellulata. Next base: position 228,168,682 of record CP136055.1, on the reverse strand, counting down.
TCAATGCTCCTCCAACATTCTCTCGAATGATGAACTTCATTTTCAACCCCTACACCAATGAATTCGTCTTGGTCTATCTCGATGATATATTGGTCTTCTCCAAGAATAAGAAGGATCATGCCAAACATTTGAAATTAGTGCTCGACAAGCTCAGAGAGTATCAATTCTATGCGAAGTTTTCCAAATGTGAGTTTTGGCTTGATGAAGTTCTTTACCTTGGGCATATCATCTCTGCCAAGGGCATCACTATTAATCCCGAGAAGGTGTCTGCAGTTGTGAATTGGGAACCTCCTCAGAATGTCAAGCAGCTTCGCAGTTTTCTTGGACTTGCAAGCTACTGCCGAAGATTCGTTGAGAATTTCTCAAAGATTGCAAAGCCTCTTTCCAACCTCCTCCAGAAGCATGTGAAGTATGTCTGGACCCCTGAGTGTGACGTTGCTTTCAACACTCTCAAAGAGAAACTCGTCACTGCTCCGGTCTTAACCCCTCCTGACGAATCCAAGCCATATGAAGTTTTCTGTGATGCTTCTCTTCAAGGACTCAGGGCTGTGTTAATGCAAGAGAAGAAAGTTGTGGCTTATACCTCTCGTCATTTGAAGCCCAACGAAAAGAACTAGACAACTCATGATCTTGAGTTGGCGGCAGTTGTCCATGCATTAATAACATGAAGACATCTTTTGTTGGGAAGGAAAGTGGACATTTTCACTGATCACAAGAGTCTCAAGTATATCTTCACTCAACCCAACCTCAACCTCAGGCAAACTCGATGGGTCGAAATGATTCAAGAGTACAATCCGAGTATTGAATATACTCCAGGCAAGGCCAATGTCATTGCAGATGCTTTGAGCAGGAAGGCTTATTGCAACAGCTTAATCCTCAAGCCCTTCCAACCGGATCTTTGCAAAGCTTTCCGCAAATTGAATCTCCAAGTTGTCCCTCAAGGCTTTCTTGCCAAACTCATAGTCTCTCCTACTTTGGAAGATCAAATTCGTGAGGCACAACACCTGGATACCATGGTGAAGAAGGTGAAACGTGGTATTGACAAGGGCATTCCCAAATACAAGTGATATCGCATTGATGACAGAGACACTTTATTCTTCGAGGACCGGATTGCGGTTCCCAAAGGTGATCTAAGGAAGGTCATAATGAACGAAGCGCACAATTCTCTTCTATCCATTCATCCTGGAAGTACAAAGATGTACCATGACCTCAAACAGTCGTATTGGTGGACTCGAATGAAGCGAGAAATTGCTCAATTTGTGAACGAATGTGACGTCTGCAGAAGAGTGAAAGCAGAACACCAACGACAAGCTGGTCTCCTCCAACCTCTTGCTATTCCAGAATGGAAGTTTGATCATATCGAAATGGATTTCGTGACTGGATTTCCCAAGTCCAAGCGTGGAAATGATGCTATTTTCGTTGTCATCAACAAGCTTACTAAAGTGGCTCATTTCCTTCCTATCAAAGAGTCTATCATAGCAGCTCAACTCGCAGAGCTATACACCTCCAGGATTGTCTCCTTGCACGGCATTCGTCAAGTGATTTCTTCAGATCGTGGAAGCATCTTCACCTCTAAATTCCGGAACTCCTTCCAGAAGGCCATGGGCACCAACATTCGCTTCAGCACAACTTTCCATCCTCAAACTAGTGGCCAAGTCGAGCGAGTAAATCAAATTCTTGAAGATATGCTTAGGGCTTGTGTCATCTCTTTCGGTATGAAGTGGGAAGATTGTCTTCCATATGCCGAATTCTCCTACAACAATAGCTTCCAAGCAAGCTCGGGCAAGGCCCCATTCGAGATTCTCTATGGCAGAAAGTGCCGTACTCCTCTAAATTGGTCAGAGACTGGTGAACGCCAACTTCTGGGCAACGACTTGATCACAGAGGCTGAAGAAATGTGTAATGTCATCCGTGAAAATCTCAAAGCCGCGTAATCGCGTCAAAAGAGTTACTATGATAGCAAGCACCATGACTTGGCTTTCGAGATCGGAGACCATGTCTACCTGCGCGTCTCTCCAATGAAAGGCACTCGTCGCTTCGGTATCAAAGGGAAGCTTGCCCCTAGATACTTGGGTCCTTTCAAGATCATTGGCAAAAGAGGCGATCTCGCCTATCAACTTGAGCTTCCCTCCAACTTCGCAAATGTGCACGATGTGTTTCACGTGTCACAGCTTTGCAAGTGCTTCAAGACGCTTGAGCGCACCATCAACTTCGAAGAGATTGATCTCCAAGAAGATCTGTCTTATCATGAGCATCCCGTTGCTATTCTTGAGGAAACTGAGCGCAAGACTCGCAACAAGTCTATCAAATTCCTGAAAGTGAAGTGGTCACATCATTCCGACCGAGAAGCCACCTGGGAGCGCAAGGACCACCTCCGTTCCGAATATCCGGAGTTCTTTCAGTCCTAGATCTCGGGACGAGATCCTTCGTAGTGGTGGAGTGTTGTAACACCCCAGATGTAAAACGTCCATATTTGGCAATATATCCATGTTGGTCTCCATCCAATTCCATTCGGGGTCCCATCTTTTGGTCTCATTTTGTTTTGTTCTGTTGTTCTACTCATTTCATTTCTGTGCTTACCTTGTCATATTGCATTTGGGCTTCTTAGCATATTCCTTTTTGCCATCATATGTTTGCATCATGTGCATATCAATGTTGTGTTGTGCTTATGTCAACTTGCATTTCCATGATACGCGTGCATGATATGTTGTTGCATGTTCTATGTGTGATCCATGCATCACCACCTCCATGCATCACCATCTCTCCTTCTCTTTCTTTCTTTTTGCAAGTGCCATTTACCCTCCTCCATTAATGTTCAACTTTGCCTCAATATTCTATCATCATAAAAGAACCTCTCTGCCAAATTCCAGCTCATTTGAAGTTGTGTTGGTTAGGTTCAAAAATGCTCCAAGTTTGAACTATATTCAAACTTGTTGTATTTTTCTACCTATAAAAATACCCAACTAAATTTTATCAAATTGAGAATAATTCCAGAAGCCTGAGGATATTATCATATCTCTCACAACCCCCCCCCCAATCCTTCTGTGCTTTTCGCTCTTTTATTACTGTTTGAAGGAATGCGAAAGAGCCAGAGGGAGAGAGAGAGCACCACCAGCAGCGCAGCCCAGCAGCAAAGCAGTCCAGCCGCGGCCCAACAGCCCTCCCGCAGCCCTTTAGCCTGCAAGCGACAGTTGCATCGTCCTCTTGTACGGCAGGACATCCAGAGGAGACACGTCTGCACGCCAGATGATTTGACGGCCGGAGCTCGTCCCTAGCCCCTATATATCATGTCACTGGTTCCCTAGGGTTCCTCCTCGACCGATCCCCCTCCTCTCCTTCCCTCTCTGCCGCCAGGTAAGGCTAGACACGCCACGCCACGTCGTCGCCCTTCCCACCATGCTCCGGCCGAGCTCGAGCTCGAGCTCGGGGTAGCCTCTCCGACCGCGTCCGATCTCTTCTGCCGCTGTGGGGGTGTCCGGCAAGTTCCCCTACGTCTCCTTCCACGACGCACGCGGCCACAAGGCCTCCAGATCGACTCCCTTGGCTGTCTTCTTCTTCTGCTTTGCGGACAGCAGCCCCACCAAGTTCAGAGCTCCCTTGCGTCGTCTCCGCCTTGTCTTCGTCGACCCCATCGTGTCCTAGGGTGAGCTGGGTAACGCACCTACCTCTCCCTTTTCTTTCCATGGCATTTAGGACCCTGTAGGACTCGCTCGATCTGTGTCTTTGAAGCGCTTGCGGTGCTCCGGCTAAGTCTGCAAATTTCCTTGTGTGTACTTGCTGCAGCGCGCCCGCGCGTTCTCCAGCTTCGGATCCCCAAGTTGCTCTCTAACACACACGCGCACGCACGCCCCTGCAGTGCAGCAGCTCTCGTAGTACTATTGTAGCCCTGCCTCGTCGTGTTTGTCGCCATGGTCACAAGCTCGGCAAGCTCCTGCCCACACGCACGCCCACACATGCGCGCACGTTTCCCTTCCTGCACCGCACGCGCACTGCCCTGCTGATCCCGCACGCCCGCCGGAGTCTCTATGCCCCGCTGGTTGCCGCTGTTGCTCGCCGGTGACGTCGCCATCTTCTCTGCATAGGAGCAAAGGGAAGGCTTGGCCTTCGCGTCTATTCAAAGGGACTAGGCCCCCCTTCTTGGCACAAGCACGCGCGCAGCTGAGATGGTTTACCTAGGCGCGTACACACCCGGGAGGTCTCGGGTTCGAACCCCAGGATCAGAGAATATTTTTGTGGTGCGTGTTATCAGCGTATCACTGACGTCTCGGCCCCACTGTCATTCACACACCCGCGTAGACCCACTATCATACAAACACGCACACAGCTCCCTCTTTTTTTGTGTTTTGTTCTTATTACCCCGCGCTTCCATTTCTGGAAAGTCCTCTCTTTCCATTTCAGGCAAGTCCAAATCTGGACATTTCATTTCTGGAATACTGTCAATAGCCATTTTAGGCAGGTTTTAACTTAATGCACTTGTGAATGATTTTCTACAGCAACCCCAACATATTATATATGTTTTTGGGGTAGACAAATCCCACCAATCCAGTGGTGGCATTAGTTTCTGCATTTGAGCAAGTTCATAAACATGTCATTTTACATCATGATGCTGTTTTATCATTTTCGTGTGATTTACTTTAAACATGACATGAGGTTGCTTTCCACATGGATAGATTCATTTTCATGTCTACTTCATGCTAGATTTTGTTCCATGCCATGACATGCGTTTTAGTGAGTTAATTAAGCTTGTAAAGATGCCATGTTGAATCTGTTTCTGCTATGCCTAGCATTTTCACTAAGTCTGTAAAACTGTTATCTTTTGCAAAATTGCCATGCTGTTTTAGTCATGCTCTAGTGGTTTATAGATTTAGTTGAGTGTTCATATTTTGTAGAGCATCTCCTTTACATCACTGCCATGCTTTTGTTCACATGTTTGGGTGCTGTAGCATATTTATACTTTGCATCCAAGTGGCCACGTTGCTGTTTTAAGCAGTTTGCATCATATCTTGTCTTGCTTGCCATTTGCAAACCGCGCATCCGTTTCCGGTGATCCTTATATCGATTTCGACCGAATCACCTCATCTCTCCAGCGGCATACTTGGATTGCCAAGTTGGTGCCTTGTTCATCTTTTCCCTTCCGGAGCACGCATATGCATTGCATATCATATCTCGCATATCATGCCATGTTTTGTATCATGTTGTTTGTGCATTGCATCGTGTTTGATAGTTGTTCTTTTGCTTGTGTTCTTGCTTTGGGTAGAGCCGGGAGACGAGTACGTGAACGAGGAACCTGTTGAGAATGCTTACGAGGATCAAGCTTTCGACAACTCTAAGAACTTTGCAGGCAAGATGACCATACCCTCGAAACCACTTCTATCTTTGCTTGCTAGTTGCTCGCTCTTTTGCTATGTTGTGATACCTACCACTTGCTATATCTTGCCTCCCATATTGCCATGTCAAGCCTCTAACCATCCTTTCCTAGCAAACCGTTGTTTGGCTATGTTATCGCTTTTGCTCAGCCCCTCTTATAGCATTGCTAGTTGTAGGTGAAGTTGAAGTTGGTTCCATGTTGGAACATGGATATATTGGCTATCACAATACCTCTTATTTAATTAATGCACCTATATACTTGGTAAAGGGTGGAAGGCTCGGCCTTATGCCTGGTGTTTTGTTCCACTCTTGCCGCCCTAGTTTCCGTCATACCGGTGTTATGTTCCTTGATTTTGCGTTCCTTACGCAGTTGGGTGATTTAGGGGACCCCCTTGAAAGTTTGCCTTGAATAAAACTCCTCCAGCAAGGCCCAACCTTGGTTTTACCATTTGTCTACCACCTACACCTTTTCCCTTGGGTTTTCGCGAGCCCAAGGGTCATCTTTATTTAGCCCCCCCGGGCCAGTGCTCCTCTGGGTGCTGGTCCGAAACGAGCAAACTGTGGGGCCACCTCGGGGAGACTTGAGGCTTGGTTTTACTCGTAGGATGTCTCATCCGGATGTGCCCTGAAACGAGATATGTGCAGCTCCTATCGGGATTTGTCGGCACAATCGGGCGGCTTTGCTGGTCTTGTTTTACCATTGTCGAAATGTCTTGTAGCCGGGATTCCGAGACTGATCGGGTCTTCCCGGTAGAAGGAATATCCTTCGTTGACCGTGAGATCTTATAATGGGCTAAGTTGGGACACCCCTGCAGGGTATTATCTTTCGAAAGCCGTGCCCGCGGTTATGAGGCAGATGGGAATTTGTTAATGTCCGGTTGTAGAGAACTTGACACTTGACCTATTTAAAATACATCAACCGCGTTTGTAGCCGTGATGGTCTCTTTTCGGCAGAGTCCGGAAAGTGAACACGTTTGGGTTATGCTTGAACTAAGTAGTTTCAGGATCACTTCTTGATCACTTCTAGCTTCACGACCGTGCTTTGCTTCTCTTCTCGCTCTCATTTGCGTATGTGAGCCACCATATATGCTTAGTGCTTGCTGCAGCTCCACCTCATTACCCCATCCTTCCTATAAGCTTAAATAGTCTTGATCTCGTGGGTGTGAGATTGCTGAGTCCTCGTGACTCATAGATTCTACCAAAACAGTTGCAGGAACCGACGATGCCAGTGCAGGTGACACAGCCGAGCTCAAGTGGGAGTTTGACGAGGAACGCGGTCGTTACTATGTTTCTTTTCCCGATGATCAGTAGTGGAGCCCAGTTGGGACGATCGGGCATTTAGCAAGTTGGGTTGTCTTCTTTCATTTGGGTTCCGTAGTCGGACCTTGATTGTACTCTGTATGATGATTGTTTAATTTATGCATTGTGTGAAGTGGCGATTGTAAGCCAACTCTTTATCCCATTCTTGTTCATTACATGGGATTGTGTGAAGATGACCCTTCTTGCGACAAAAACCACCATGCGGTTATGCCTCCAAGTCGTGCCCCGACACGTGGGAGATATAGCCGCATCGTGGGCATTACAAGTTCATCCTCGGGGCTGAGAGTATGTACTAGTAGCTATGTGTTTGATCTCTCTCTCTCTCTCTCTCTCTCGTGTTCTTGATTTGGCACGATCTTGATGTACCGCGAGCTTTGCTATTATAGTTGGATATTATGATGTTTCTCCCCCTCTACTCTCTTGTAATGGATTGAGTTTTCCCTTTGAAGTTATCTTATCGGATTGAGTCTTTAAGGATTTGAGAACACTTGATGTATGTCTTGCGTGGGATACCCGTGGTGACAGTGGGGTATTCTATTGATTCACTTGATGTATGTTTTGGTGATGAACTTGCAGGTTTCGTGACCTTGGGAATCTATGCATAGGGGTTGGCACACGTTTTCGTCTTGACTCACCGGTAGAAACTTTGGGGCACTCTTTGAAGTTATTTGTGTTGGTTGAATAGATGAATCTGAGATTGTGTGATGCATATCGTATAATCATACCCACGGATACTTGACGTGACATTGGAGTATCTAGGTGACATTAGGGTTTTGGTTGAATTGTGTCTTAAGGTGTTATTCTAGTATGAACTCTAGGATAGATCGAACAGAAAGAATAGCTTCGTGTTATTTTACTACGGACTCTTGAATAGATTGATCAGAAAGAATAACTTTGAGGGGGTTTCGTACCCTACAATAATCTCTTCGTTTGTTCTCCGCTATTAGTGACTTTGAAGTGACTCTTTGTTGCATGTTGAGGGATAGTTATATGATCCAATTATGTTATTATTGTTGAGAGAACTTGCACTAGTGAAAGATTGAACCCTAGGCCTTGTTTCCTAGCATTGCAATACCATTTACGCTCACTTTTATCATTGGTTACCTTGCTGTTTTTATATTTTCAGATTACAAAAACCTATTTATACCATCCATATTGCACTTGTATCACCATCTCTTCGCCGAACTAGTGCATCTATACAATTTACCATTGTATTGGGTGTGTTGGGGACACAAGATACTCTTTGTTATTTGGTTGCAGGGTTATTTGAGAGAGACCATCTTCATCCTACGCCTCCCACGGATTGATAAACCTTAGGTCATCCACTTGAGGGAAAATTGCTACTGTCCTACAAACCTTTGCACTTGGAGGCCCAACAACGTCTACAAGAAGAAGGTTGCGTAGTAGACATCAAGCAGTTTCTGGCGCCGTTGCCGGGGAGGTTAGTGCTTGAAGGTATATCTTTAGATCTTGCAATCGAATCTTTTAGTTTCTTGTTTTATCACTAGTTAAGTTTATAAAATAAAACTACAAAAAATGGAATTAAGGTTGCCTCATATGCTTCATCTTTTTAATATCTTTCGTGAAAATGATGGGAAGGAAAATTGTGATCAAGTACTAGAAGAAGAATTACATAGAATGCTTGGCATAAAATATGTGAATGATGAGCATGATTGCAATGTTGGTAGTATGAATTCTTTGAATACCCATGATGATAATGATATACAAAGCCACAAGCTTGGGGATGCTATGTTTGATGAAGATGATATGTTTAGTCCCCCAAGTTTTGATGAGCAAATTTATTATGATGAAAGCATGCCTCCTTTTTATGATTATTATTGTGATGACACGTATGCTATAGAGAATAAAGATAACCATGAAACTTGTCATCATGATTTCAATTTTCAAATGGATTATGCTTCACATGATAGTTATTTTGTTGAGTTTACTCCCACAACTATTGATGATAATAAATTAGCTTATGTGGAGAGTAGTAAAATTTCTATGCAAGTAGATCATGAAAAGAATGCTTTATGTGCTGGTTATATGGTTGAATTAATTTATGATGCTACTGAAAATTATTATGAGGGAGGAATATATGCTTGTAGGAATTGCAATAATATCAAGTTTCCTCTCTATGTGCTTAAAGTTTTAAAGTTATGCTTGTTTGGCCTTCCTATGCTAGTTGATTATTGTTCCCATAAGTTGTTTGCTCACAAAATCCCTATGCATAGGAAGTGGGTTATACTTAAATGTGCTAGTCATATTTTATGTTTCAATTCTTATCTTTTATGTGAGCATCACTGAAATCATCATGCCTAGTTAGCGGCGTTAAACAATAGCGCTTATTGGGAGGCAACCCAATTTTATTTTTGTTTCTTGATTTTTGTTTCTTTTTAGTAATAAATAATTCATCTATCTTCTGTTTAGATGTGTTTTTATGTTTTAATTAGTATTTGTGCCAAGTAGGACCAATAGGATCTTCTTGGGTGGTAATTGTTTGATCTTGCTGAAAAAGACAGAAACTTTGCGCTCACGAAAATAATTGTTAAAATACACCAGAACATGATAAATTGCTAATTATTTTTGCCGTAGATCTATATACAAATTATCCAGGTTGTCCAAGTTTTTCAGAATTTGTGGAGTTCCAGAAGTGTTCGAACAAATCTGATTTCTACAGACTATTCTGTTTTTGACGGATTCTGTTTTTCGTGTGTTGTTTGCTTATTTTGATGAATCTATGGCTAGTATCGGGGGGGGGGGGGGGGTATGAACCATAGAGAAGTTGGAATACAATAGGTTCAACACCAATATAAATAAAGAATGAGTTCATTACAGTACCTTGAAATGGTGATTTGTTTTCTTATACTAACGGAGCTCATGAGAGTTTCTGTTGAGTTTTGTGTTGTGAAGTTTTCAAGTTTTGGGTAAAGATTTGATGGATTTTGGAATAAGGAGTGGCAAGAGCCTAAGATTGGGGATGCCCAAGGCACCCCAAGGTAATATTCAAGGACAACCAAGAGCATAAGCTTGGGGATGCCCCGGATGGCATCCCCTATTTCGTGTTCGTTCATCGGTAACTTTACTTGGAGCTATATTTTTATTCACCACATGATATGTGTCTTTCTTGGAGCATCATTTTATTTTCTTTTGTTTTTCTTGATGTTTGAATAAAATACCAAGATCTGAAATTCTTAAATATTATAGAGTCCTCACATAGTTACATAATTATTCAACTACTCATTGATCTTCACTTATATCTTTTGGAGTAGTTTGTCATTTGCTCTAGTGCTTCACTTATATCTTCTTAGAGCATGACGTTAGTTTTATTTTGAAGAAACTATTGATCTGTCATGCTTCACTTACATTATTTTGAGAGTCTTTTAGAACAGCATGGTAATTTTCTTTGGCTATAAAATTAGTCCTAATATGATAGGCATCCAAGATGGATATAATAAAAACTTTCATAAAAAGTGCATTGAATACTATGAGAAGTTTGAACCTTGATGATTGTTTGAGATATGAAGATGGTAATATTAGAGTCGTGCTAGTTGAGTAATTTTGAAATTGAGAAATACTTGTGTTGAGGTTTTCATGTCCCGTAGCATGCACGTTTGGTAACCGTTGTGTGACAAATTTGAAGCATGAGGTGTTCTTTGATTGCTTTCCTTATGGTGGCGGTCGGGGACGAGCGATGGTCTTTTCCAACCAATCTATCCCCCTAGGAGCATGCGCGTAGTGCTTGGTTTTGATGACTTGTAGATTTTTGCAATAAGTATGTGAGTTCTTTATGACTAATGTTGATTCCATGGATTATACGCACTCTCACCCTTCCATCATTGCTAGCCATTTCGGTACCGTGCATTGCCCTTTCTCACCTTGAGAGTTGGTGCAAACTTCGCTAGTGCAACGAAACCCCGTGATATGATACGCTCTATCACACATAAACCTCCTTATATCTTCCTCAAAACAACCACCATACCTACCTATTATGGCATTTCCATAGCCATTCCGAGATATATTGCCATGCAACTTTCCACCGTTCCGTTTATTATGACAAGCTTCATCATTGTCATATTGCCTTGCATGATCATATAGCTGACATAGTATTTGTGGCAAGGCCACCATGCATAATTTTTCATACATGTCACTCTTGATTCATTGCCCATCCCGGTACACTGCCGGAGGCACTCATATAGAGTCATACTTTGTTCTAGTATCGAGTTGTAATCCTTGAGTTGTAAATAAATAGAAGTGTGATGATCATCAATATTAGAGCATTGTCCCAAAGAAAAAAAATATAAAAAAGAAAGGCCAAAAAAGAGAATGTCCAAAAAAAGAAAAAAAGGAAAAAAAGAGAGAAAAGCCAAATAAAAAGAAAGGGCCAAAAGGGACAACGCTACTATCCTTTTTTCACACTTGTGCTTCAAAGTAGCACCATGATCTTCATGATAGAGAGTTTATTATATTGTCACTTTCATATACTAGTGGGAACTTTTCATTATAGAACTTGGCTTGTATATTCCAACAATGGGCTTCCTCAAATTCCCTAGGTCTTCGTGAGCAAGCAAGTTGGATGCACACCCACTTAGTTTCTTTTGTTGAGCTTTCATACATTTATAGCTTGCATACGTCGCATGGCAATCCCTACTCCTCTCATTGACATCAACTGATGGGCATCTCCATAGCCCGTTGATTATCCATGTCAATGTGAGACTTTCTCCTTTTTTGTCTTCTCCACACAACATCCATCATCATATTCTATTCCACCCATAGTGCTATGTCCATGGCTCGCGCTCATGTATTGCGTGAAAGTTGAAAAAGTTTGAGAATACAAAAGTATGAAACAATTGCTTGTCTTGTCATTGGGGTTGTGCATGATGAGAGCATTTTGTGTGACGAAGATGGAGCATGGCCAAACTATATGATTTTGTAGGGATGGGCTTTCTTTGGCTATGTTATTTTGAGAAGACATAATTGCTCAGTTAGTATGCTTGAAGTATTATTATTTTTATGTCAATATTAAACTTTTATCTTGAATCTTTCGGATCTGAACATTCATGCCACAATAAAGAGAATTACATTGAAAATTATGTTAGGTAGCATTCCACATCAAAAATTATGTTTTTATCATTTACCTACTCGAGGACTACCAGGAATTAAGCTTGGGGATGCTTGATACGTCTCCAACGTATCTATAATTTTTGGTTGTTCCATGCTATTATATTATCCATCTAGAGTCCAGTGCTAGTTTCTGTTTTTTCCTTGTTTTTGAGTATCGCAGAAAAGGAAAATCAAACGGAGTCCAATTGACCTGAAATTTCATGGAGATTATTTTTGGACCAGAAGAAGCCCACGGAGTATCGAAGATGGGGCAGAAGAGTCCCGAGGCACCCACGAGGGTGGGGGCATGCCCCCCTACCTCGTGGCCACCTCGGAGCCCCCCTGACTTGTTCCAGACGCCAAAACCTCTTATATATACCCAAACTTCCAGAACATAACCTAGATTGGGAGTACCGCCGCCGCAAGCCTCTGTAGCCACCAAAAACCAATCGGGACCCTGTTCTGGCACCCTGTCGGAGGGGGGGATCCCTCGCCGGTGGCCATCTTCATCATCCCGGCGCTCTCCATGACGAGGAAGGAGTAGTTCACCCTAGGGGCTGAGGGTATGTACCAGTAGCTATGTGTTTGATCTCTCTCTCGCGCGCGTTCTTGATTTGGCACGATCTTGATGTATCGTGAGCTTTGCTATTATAGTTGGATCTTATGATGTTTCTCCCCCTCTACTCTCTTGTAATGGATTGAGTTTTCCCTTTGAAGTTATCTTATCGGATTGAGTCTTTAAGGATTTGAGAACACTTGATGTATGTCTTGTGTGGGATACCTGTCGTGAGAATGGGGTATTCTATTGATTCACTTGATGTATGTTTTGGTGCTCAACTTGCGGGTTCTGTGACCTTGGGAATCAATGCATAGGGGTTGGCACACGTTTTCGTCTTGACTCACACGTACAAACTTTGGGGCACTCTTTGATGTTCTTTGTGTTGGTTGAATAGATGAAACTGAGATTGTGTGATGCATATCGTATAATCATACCCACGGACACTTGAGGTGACATTGGAGTATCTAGGTTACATTAGGGTTTTGGTTGATTTGTGTCTTAAGGTGTTATTCTAGTATGGACTCTAGGATAGATCGAACGTAAAGAATAGCTTCATGTTATTTTACTACATACTCTTGAATAGATTGATCAGAAAGAATAACTTTGAGGTGGTTTCCTACCCTACAATAATCTCTTCGTTTGTTCTCCACTATTAGTGACTTTGAAGCGACTCTTTGTTGCATGTTGAGGGACAGTTATATGAGCCAATTATGTTATTATTGTTGAGAGAACTTGCACTAGTGAAAGTATGAACCCTAGGCCTTGTTTCCTAGCATTGCAATACCGTTTACGCTCACTTTTACCATCAGTTACCTTGCTGTTTTTATATTATCATATTACAAAAACCTATATCTACCATCCATATTGCACTTGTATCACCATCTCTTCGCCGAACTAGTGCACATATACAATTTACCATTGCATTCCATGTGTTGGGGACACAAGAGACTCTATGTTATTTGGTTGCAGGGTTGTTTGAGAGAGACCATCTTCATCCTACGCCTCCCACGGATTGATAAACCTTAGGTCATCCACTTGAGGGAAATTTGCTACTGTCCTACAAACCTCTGCACTTGGAGGCCCAACGACGTCTACAAGAAGAAGGTTGCGTAGTAGACATCAACAAACTGATGGATGGATGGCACTTGTGTTGTTTGAAGGTGGAGCAATCGCCTGCACGGGCAAGCGGGGCGGGCGGTGCTGACCGTTTCGGGCGGAAACTGCACGCGGGCGAGGGAGGCGGTCTGGGTGGGCCAGGGCAGTCAGACTCGTGCTTGGCAGCGGATCGGTCTAGCAGCCAGACATGCTGGCTTGCCAGCGAGCTCGCCGAGCTGAGCAACGACAATCAGACGATGGATGTAGCTTCTGACAAGGAGCCGGCGCCATTGTCCAAGCCGGTTCATGCCGTGTTCACCATATAGCAGGTGCGGCCGCGCTTCGACGCCCTAATGGCGGAAGAGTTACCAGTGCAGGAGGACCTATGCTGCAACCTCCGTCTCCTCAACGAGCACCGGTGAACAAGCGAACGACAATGTCATCGCGGACATGTGGCCCTATGATCCTGGCTTCCTGAATGAGCAGCGGGCGCTGTATCAGAACATCCATAGGGCCCGCGAGACTCTCTCTGTCGTTGTTTGAGTTGTTGTGCTCGCCGTGGCGCCGCCATCTCGCGTTGTCAACATGGTCAACGGACATGAGGAATAAGGAGATGACTTTACTTGGAGAGGATGACAGTGGGGACCCACCAGGGCCATAGCCGCACGTATGGAAGTTCCTCCTTATTATATACGACTATAATTTTTTTTGCTTGCTCCTGGTTTCCTGACATCACGGTCCCACACCAGTGTCAACCTATGTAGGCAATAAACGATAGAAGTATTTGTGTTTTTAAGGTGTGAGCTGATACGTCTCCGTCGTATCTACTTTTCCAAACACTTTTGCCCTTGTTTTGGACACTAACTTGCATGATTTGAATGGAACTAACCCGGACTGGCACTGTTTTCAGCAGAATTGTCATGATGTTGTTTTATATGCAGAAAACAAAAGTTCTCGGAATGACCTGAAACTCCACGGAACATCTAGTTAAAAATAATAAAAAATCCTTGCCAAAGATGAAGACCAGGGGGGCCACACCCTGTCGACGAGGGTGGGCCCCCCCCTAGGGCGAGCTCCCTACCTTGTGGGCCCCCTGGAGCTCCTCCGACGCCAACTCCAACTCTATATATTTGCTTTCGGAGAGAAAAAAGTAAAGGAGAAGAAATCATCGCATTTTACGATACGGAGCCACCGCCAAGCCCTAAAACCTCTCGGTAGGGCTGATCTAGAGTCGTCGCCGTCGTCATCATCAACCATCCTTCATCACCAATTTCATGATGCTCACCACCATGCGTGAGTAATTCCATCGTAGGCTTGCTGGACGATGATGGGTTGGATGAGATTTATCATGTAATCGAGTTAGTTTAGTTAGGGTTTGATCCCTAGTATCCACTATGTTCTGAGATTGATGTTGCTATGACTTTGCTATGCTTAATGCTTGTCACTAGGGCCCGAGTGCCATGATTTCAGATATGAACCTATTATGTTTTCATGAATATATGTGTGTTCTTGATCCTATCTTGCAAGTCTATAGTCACCTACTATGTGTTATGATCCGGCAACCCCGAGGTGACAAAATCGGGACCACTCCCGGTGATGACCATAGTTTGAGGAGTTCATGTATTCACTATGTGCTAATGCTTTGTTCCAGTTCTCTATTAAAAGGAGGCCTTAATATCCCTTAGTTTCCATTAGGACCCCGCTGCCACGGGAGGGTAGGACAAAAGATATCATGCAAGTTCTTTTCCATAAGCACGTATGACTATATTCGGAATACATGCCTACACTACATTGATGAATTGGAGCTAGTTCTGTGTCACCCTATGTTATGACTGTTACATGATGAACCGCATCCAGCATAATTATCCATCACCGATCCGATGCCTACGAGCTTTCCATATACTGGTTTACGCTTATTTACTTTCCCGTTCCTATTGTTACAATCACTACTAAACACCAAAAATATTACTTTTGCTTTCATTACTCTTTTGTTACCATTACCACTACTATCATATTACTTTGCTACTAAATACTTTTTTGCAGATACTAAGTTATCCAGGTGTTGTTGAATTGACAACTCAACTGCTAATACTTGAGAATATTCTTTGGCTCCCCTTGTGTCGAATCAATAAGTTTGGGTTGAATACTCTACCCTCGAAAGTTGTTGCGATCCCCTACACTTGTGGGTTATCAAGACTAATTTCTGGCGCCGTTGCCGGGGAGCGTAGCTCTATTCTTTGAGTCACTTGGGATTTATAACTGCTGGTCACTATGAAGAACTTGAAAGACGCTAAGACAACAATTTATCACTCAACTACGAGGGGAGGTAAGGAACTGCCATCTAGCTATGCACTTGATTCACCTTCTGTTATGAGTAAGCTTGCGACACCTAAACCTGCTTCTACTATTCGTTCTGATATGTCGCATGTTATTGATTATGCCACTTCTGCTATGCATGATACTTATGATGAAACTACTTTTATGCCTGATACTACTGTGCCCCTTAGTGAATTTCTTGATGAACAAATTGCTAGGTCTAGAGAGAAAGAAATTATTGAATCTGATTATGTTGATGAAAGTGATGATGAAGATAGGCCTGTTATTCCTGAGGGTTATGTTTTTGATATGGAAGCTTCCGCAGCTATTTTAGCTTGCAAAGATAGTCGTGAACTCAAGAGGCTATTAATTAAATGGAGTAAAGAATCTCTTAGAGATAAAATGAAATGTGACCCTGCTTTTGCTACTTCACCTATCTGTGTTGCCGATAAGGACTATGAATTCTCTGTTGATCCTGATATAATTACTTTGGTTGAATATGATCCTTTTCATGGCTATGAATCTGAAACTATTGTGGCACATTTTACTAAATTAAATGATATAGCCAACCTGTTCACTAATGATGAGAGATCTCGCTACTTTTATATCCTTAAAATATTTCCGTTCTCATTAAAGGGTGATGCTAAGATATGGTTTAATTCTCTAGATCCTGGTTGTGTGCGTAATCCCTAGGATATGATTTATTACTTCTCTGCTAAATATTTCCCTGCTCATAAGAAACAAGCTGCTTTAAAGGAAATATACAACTTTGTGCAAATTAAAGAAGAGAGTCTCCCACAAGCTTGGGGGAGGCTTCTCAAGCTACTTAATGCTTTGCCTGATCATCCTCTTAAGAAAAATGAAATACTTGATATCTTTTATAATGGACTAACCGATGCTTCAAGAGATTACCTGGATAGTTGTGCTGGTTCTCTTTTCAGGGAAAGAACACCGGATGAAGCTGAAATTCTATTGAATAATATGTTGACAAATGAAAATAATTGGGCACCTTCTGAGCCTATTCCTAAACAAACTCCGAAGAAGAGAAGTGTTCTATTTCTGAGTCCTGAAGATATGCAAGAGGCAAAGAAATCTATGAAAGAAAAAGGTATTAAAGCTTACCGCCTATTGAAGAAATACATGGTCTTAATTTACCGCCTGTTGAAGAAACTTATGATGTTAATCCATTACCTATTGTTGAACCTCCAGGTCTTGATAACCCGACACAGGTAGTAAAGGTAAATTCTCTCTATAGATATGATAAAGCTGAAGTCCCTCCTACTAAAATTGCTAGCCAGTGCTTGGATGAGTTTGATAATTTTATGTTTAAGCAAGAAGACTTCAATGCTTATTTTGGTAGATAATTAAAACAAAATGCTTATATGATTAAACACTTGGGTGATTATATGGCTGATGTTGGATGTGAACTTAAGCTTGTTAGCAAACATGCTTCTATGGTTACCACTCAAGTAGAACAAGTACTTAAATCTCAAAACGATTTGCTCAATGAAATGAATAGTAAGAAAAATGATTATGTTGTTAGAGTGTCTACTAGAACCGGTAGAATGACTCAGGAACCTTTGTATCCTGAAGGCCACCCTAAGAGAATTGAGCAAGATTCTCAGAGAAACAGTATTGATGCTCCTAGTTCTTCTAAAAGGAAGAAAAAGAAAAATGATAGGACTTTGCAAACTTCTAGTGAACCTATTGTTGAAACACCTGAGAATCCAAATGATATATCTATGTCTGATGCTGAAACACAATCTGGTAATGAACATGAACCTACTGAAAATATTAATGATGATGTTCATGATGATGCTCAACCTAGTAATGATAATGATGTAGAAATTGAACCTGCTGTTGATCTTGATAACCCACAATCAAAGAATCAACGTTATGATAAGAGATGTTTTGTTGCTAGGAAACATGGTAAAGAAAGAGAACCTTGGGTTCAGAAACCCATGCCTTTTCCTCCCAAACCATCCAAGAAAAAGGATGATGAGGATTTTGAGCGCTTTGCTGAAATGATTAGACCTATCTTTTTGCGTATGCAATTAACTGATATGCTCAAAATGAATCCTTATGCTAAGTATATGAAGGATATTGTTACAAATAAGAGAAATATACGGAAGCTGAAACTTCCACCATGCTTGCTAATTATACTTTTAAAGGTGGAATACCAAAGAAACTTGGAGATCCAGGAGTACCCACTATACCATGCTCCATTAAAAGAAATTATGTTAAAACTGCTTTATGTGATCTTGGAGCCGGTGTTAGTGTTATGCCTCTGTCTTTATATCATAGACTTGATTTGAATAAGTTGACACCTACTGAAATATCTTTGCAAATGGCTGATAAATCAACTGCTATACCTGTCGGTATTTGTGAGGATGTGCTTGTTGTGGTTGCAAACGTTACTATTTTAACGGACTTTGTCATTCTTGATATTCCTGAGGACGATAGTATGTCTATTATTCTTGGAAGACCTTTCTTGAATACTGCAAGGGCTGTTATTGATTGCAACAAAGGCAATGTCACTTTTCATGTTAATGGTAATGAGCATACGGTGCACTTTCCGAGGAAACAACCTCAAGTTCATAGTATCAACTCTATTGGCAAAAATCCATCGGTTATATTTGGAGGTTTTGAATTTCCTCTTCCTACTGTCAAGAAGAAATATGATATTCTTATTATTGGGGATGTGCATATCCCCGTTGAGGTAACTTAGTGTTATTCAAAATTTCTCCGGCTTCATGATTATTTGGAATGACTTTATACTTTCTGTTATTTAGTTGAAATAAAGTAAAAATTAGTATTTTTCTGTCTGTTTCCTGATTTATCCATGCAATATAAAAATACCCCTAAAATAAAAGTCCTCCAAATGCCATGCCAATTTAATATGATTTTTTCGGGAATATTTGAGGATTTATGGTGCAAAAATCACCGCGGGGGGACCTGCCACCTGGCCACGAGGGTGGAGGGCGCGCCCTACCCCCAGGGCGCGCCCCCTGCCTCGTGGGCCCACGGTGGCCCTCCTCCACTTATTCCTGCACCCA
Organism: Aegilops umbellulata; assembly: GCA_032464435.1. Classification (NCBI taxonomy): domain Eukaryota; kingdom Viridiplantae; phylum Streptophyta; class Magnoliopsida; order Poales; family Poaceae; genus Aegilops; species Aegilops umbellulata. The sequence goes on along the minus strand of CP136055.1, from coordinate 228,149,866 downwards.
TCCTCTTCTTCTTCCTCCCACAAACACGAATAACCAGCTCAAGCACGAGTTCTAGCTCACTTTGCTGCGATTTTCGATCTCCTTGCTCAAAGCACCTCTCACAAAACTGCTTGGGGAGATTGTTCCTTGGTATGTGACTCCTCCATTGGTCCAATTAGTTTTTGTTCTAGTGCTTTATTTTTTGAAAATTTGTGCTGCATAGGTGACCATGTTCTTGAGCTTGCATGTCAAATTTATTTGGTTCCAAGTAGTTCTAATACTTGATATAGGCTCTAGGCACTTGTAGGAGTAGTTGCTATCAGTTTTATTGAAGTTGGTTCACTTTTGTTTGAAGTTACTAAAAATTTCAGAATATTTCAGAAAATGATGAAGAGGATTTTGAGGGGCTCATCGAGCCGAAGCTCGAAGGAAAAGAAAAATGAAGAAGCACAGAGGCCCAAATATAATTTGCCTCGTACCGTGGATGTCCGGCCGTGTGAACGGTCTTCCGATGACTTCTTGAAACAAGCCGAGATTTATGAGGATTTCTATCCATTGATTGAGAATGCTGGCCTCACCGACTTCCTCCGCGACCAACGTCATCAGTATCTCTTACTCACTAATACTTTTGTGCAAAACTTCTACTATTTTCCTAAGGATTCACCTCCTTCAGTAGAGTTTCAGTTACATGACATTGTTAAGAAGATGCCATTAGCTGAATTTTGCGAGGTTTGCAAAATACCCTCTGAGGGTACCTTAGATGAACCACACCGTAAAGATGTGGAAGCATTTATTAACACCATCACTGTGGGAGAAACCAGGAAGCTTTCTGATGCAAGACTCACTAGCATACATTTTCCTGTTTTGCGCTACTTTGCCATATTTGCTAGTCGTTGCTTGATTGGTCGTGGAAACTGTGGACACCTTAGTGTTCCTGATATTATCATTTTGTTCCATGGTTTATACCGCGATAACATTGTTAGTATGGGCGGAATTATTGCTAAACGTATAAGTCTGAACCGTAATAAGGGACCTATCTTTGGAGGCATTTATGCTTCACGCCTAGCTGCACATTTTAACATACCCATTAGGCTTTATGAGAAAGAAGAAAAATTGCTGCCTAGTGCTTATTTAGATTACAAGAGTATGCTAGCGCATGATTTTATTGTTAAGAGTCGGGAAGGGGAGCTCAAATATAAATTATTCTTTCATAAACATCATCCTGAGACTAATACCTTGCCTGCTCCTTCCTTGTTAAGTTTTGAAGGACCTTATCTCGTTACGTGGGCTGCCGTTCAAGCCTACCGGAATCCTGCACCAGCCCCGGAACCGGAACCACAATATGAGCCTCCACGACAGTCTGTTTATTCTTGGGATCCGGAGATGGCTGCCAGCCAATGGCAGTCAGAGTCTTCTTCATCGTAGTACGACCCCAGTGATTCTTCGTCGCAGTACGACCCCAGCTACACCTACGGGTACCCGCCAGGCCATCCCTGGCAATAGACCAACTTAGGCCAAAATCCTAAGCTTGGGGGAGTATGTATTTCCCACCGACATTACATTTATGTTCACACACACTCATTGCTAGATGTCGGTGCTCATACTTTTTCATTGTAATATCCATGCTAGTTTATTTTATTTTTCTTGCTTTCTTCTTGTGTGTTTGTTAAACCTTAAGAAAAACCAAAAATTAGTAGTAGTTTACTTTCTTGCTATAGTAGTAATAACTAAAAAGAAAACCCAAAAATATTTCCTATTCTTATTTTGCTTGTTGGGAGCTTTCCCATGTAAATAGATTTATTTCTTTTCTTTTCTTTGGGGGTCGATAGGAGAAGACCATGATTAAATTGTTGAAGTGGCTCTTATATGTATTATTGTTTATTTAACCAAGAGCCCATATTGCCATGTCTTCTCCTATTTATTGAATGCTCGCAGATTCCATCTTAGTCCAATGCACGTTCACTCTTATTATTATTCACATCGTTCGGTCGTGCAAGTGAAAGGCAATTATGATGATATATGATGGACTGACTGAGATGAGAAAAGCTGGTATGAACTCGACCTCTTTTCTTTTTGTAAATATGATGAGTTCATCGTTCTTGATTCAGCTTATTATGAATAAACATGTTTGCAATGACAATTAGAGATCATAGTTGCTCGTGCCATGCTTGATTAGCTATGAGTTATAATGGTTTACCTTGCGTGCCAACATGCTATTAAAATAGTTATGATGTGGTATAGTGGGGAGGTATCCTCCTTTGAATGATTTAAGTGACTTGACTTGGCACATGTTCACACATGTAGTTGAAACAAATCAACATAGCCTTCACGATATTTAAGTTCATGGTGGATTATATCCTACTCATGCTTGCATCCAATGTTTATTAATTTTAATGCATGTTCATGACTGTTGTCACTCTCTAGTTGGTCGCTTCCCAGTCTTTTGCTAGCCTTCACTTGTACTAAGCGGGAATACTGCTTGTGCATCCAATCCCTTAAACCCCAAAGTTATTCCATATGAGTCCACTATACCTTCATATACGCGGTATCTACCTGCCGTTCCAAGTAAATTTGTATGTGCCAACCTCTAAACCTTCAAATAAACATTCTGTTTTGTATGCTCGAATAGCTCATGTATCAACTAGGGCTGCCCTTATCTTCCATGTTAGGCGGGTTATTCTCAAGAGGAGTGGACTCCGCTCCTCACTCACGAGAAAATGGCTGGTCGGCGGGATGCCCAGTCCCATGCTTTATGCAAACTAAATCAAAATTAATTGCAAACAAAACACCCCCTGGGACCTGATGTTAGTTGGAGGCACTCGTTGTTTTGAGCAAGCCATGGATTGATGCTTGTTGGTGGAGGGGGAGTATAAACTTTACCATTCTGTTTGGGAACCGCCTATACTGTGTGTAGCATGGAAGATATCGCCATCTCTTAGTTGTTATGTTGACAATGAAAGTATACCGCTCAAAATATTATTTATCTCTATTTCAAAACCGAGCTCTGGCACTTCTACAAATCCCTGCTTCCCTCTGCGAAGGGCCTATCTATTTACTTTTATGTTGAGTCATCACCCTCTTATTGAAAGCACTAGCTGGAGAGCGCAGCTGTCATTTGCATCCATTACTATTAATTTATATTGGGTATGACTATGAGTGGATCTCTTTTACCATGAATTACAATGTCTAGTCAGTCCTTGATCTTTAAAGGTGCTCTGCATTTATGTTTTGCGGTCTCAGAAAGGGCTAGCGAGATACCATCTTGTTATATCATATTATGATTGTTTTGAGAAAGTGTTGTCATCTGAGATTTATTATTATCGCTCGCTAGCTGATTATGTTGTTGATATGAGTAATGATGAGACCTGAGAACTATTGCAAATGTGGTTAGTTACAATCTTTGCTGAAAACTTGAATGTTGGCTTGACATATTTACAACAACAAGAGCAAAAAGAGGTTGTAAAAGTTTTTCTTTATCTCTTTCAGTTTATCAACTGAATTGCTTGAGGACAAGCAAAGGTTTAAGCTTGGGGGAGTTGATACGTCTCCGTCGTATCACCTTTTCTAAACACTTTTGCCCATGTTTTGGACTCTAACTTGCATGATTTGAATGGAACTAACCCGGATTGACACTGTTTTCAGCAGAATTGCCATGATGTTGTTTTATGTGCAGAAAACATAAGTTCTCGGAATGACCTGAAACTCCACGGAACATCTAGTTAAAAATAATAAAAAATCCTTGCCAAAGATGAAGACCAGGGGGCCCACACCCTGTCCACGAGGGTGGGGGGCGCCCCCCCCCCTACCTCGTGGGCCCACTGGAGCTCCTCCGACACTAACTCCAACTCTATATATTTGCTTTTGGAGAGAAAAAAATAAAGGATAAGAAATCTTCGCGTTTTACAATACGGAGCCGCCGCCAAGCCCTAAAACCTCTCGGGAGGGCTGATCTGGAGTCGTCGCTGTCGTCATCATCAACCATCCTCCATCACCAATTTCATGATGCTCACCATCGTGCGTGAGTAATTCCATCGTAGGCTTGCTGGACGGTGATGGGTTGGATGAGATTTATCATGTAATCGAGTTAGTTTAGTTAGGATTTGATCCCTAGTATCCACTATGTTCCGAGATTGATGTTGCTATGACTTTGCTATGCTTAATGCTTGTCACTAGGGCCCGAGTGCCATGATTTCAGATGTGAACCTATTATGTTTTCATGAATATATGTGTGTTCTTGATCCTATCTTGCAAGTCTATAGTCACCTACTATGTGTTATGATCCGGCAACCCCGAGGTGACAATAATCGGGACCACTCCCAGTGATGACCATAGTTTGAGGAGTTCATGTATTCACTATGTGCTAATGCTTTGTTCCGGTTCTCTATTAAAAGGAGGCCTTAATATCCCTTAGTTTCCATTAGGACCCCGCTGCCACGGGAGGGTAGGAAAAAAGATGCCATGCAAGTTCTTTTCCATAAGCACGTATGACTATATTCGGAATACATGCCTACATTACATTGATGAATTGGAGCTAGTTCTGTGTCACCCTATGTTATGACTGTTACATGATGAACTGCATCCGGCATAATTATCCATCACCGATCCGATTCCTACGAGCTTTCCATATACTGGTTTACGCTTATTTACTTTCCCGTTGCTATTGTTCCAATCACTACAACACACCAAAAATATTACTTTCGCTTTCATTACTCTTTTGTTTCCGTTACCACTACTATCATATTACTTTGCTACTAAATACTTTGCTGCAGATACTAATTTATCCAGGTGTAGTTGAATTGACAACTCAACTACTAATACTTGAGAATATTCTTTGGCTCCCCTTGTGTCGAATCAATAAATTTGGGTTGAATACTCTACCCTCGAAAGCTGTTGCGATCCCCTACACTTGTGGGTTAGCATGAGCACTGTAGAGTTTTTTTGATCGATGTTTTCATAGTTCTTCAGAGGAGAGCAGGGTATTAACTGGGCGGGCTATGGCCCGTCTAGCCCAGGCCAGATATCTAGCCCAGATATTATTTTTTTTCAAGCTAAAAATGGCTAGCCCAGCTATACTTTTTTTTTGAGGAATACCCAGGCAAGGTCAACTTGTTATTCTGCGCCCCGCTGGGCTGCAAATCTTTCCAAGGTGGGATGCATTAGGCTTAACAGGAAAATGGGCTTTAAGAAATAATAAATGGGATGCAATTATAAAAATTGGGCAGTAACTATAAAAAAATACACCAAACACGTAATTAGTTTATAAAATATTATTTTTGGATTTTGAAAATTTTAACTTCATTAATTGTTGTGGCGCAATGTTTCGTTGGATTTTTACGTAATACAAATTTATATTGAAGTTGTATTTAATATGACTAGAAATTTCAAATCGCAAATGGGCTAGAAGTTCTGTGCCACACACTTGTGGGCATACTAAGTTGACGCGTCCCCTAAAAAAGTAAGTTGACGCGTATGCAAGGCTTTGTCAACTTATAGTCAACACACGGTTCTAGCAGCAGTGGCCGTTGGATGTCCATCCAACGGATGTCGTGCTTCTTCTTCAATCTCGGATATTCTACCTTCACCTTCCCAAAAAATGATTCCTCCCCCTGACATCTGGGCCGCACCATTTCGGAGGCTGACCTGTGGGCCTACTAAGTTGACGTGTACCAAGGGCTTTGTCAACTTAGTCAATATAAACGATTCTAGGTGCAGAGACCGTACGAAGTCTATCCAACAATCATCATGCTTCTACAACCTCTGGTCTTCTTGCACCTGCCGCCCAAACCAGCGCCAGTGGGACTGCCTGCTCCCGCCTCCCGTGGCCGGCTGTGCTACCGCACAGGCCGCACCGGCCCACCCTACTCCATTGCTGGCCAGACCATTCCTCTACTCAACCACACCTCCTGTTATTTTCCGGTGACGGTAGCCGGACCAGTAAAGCCTCGTACTCCCCACCGCGTCGGCAACCACTGCCAAGTCTTTCCCGGCTCCGTGTCGTTCCCTTCCTAGGCCTCGCCGTCGTCCACCACCCTGGTGCTCTCGGCACGCCGTGGTCAACGTGGTCAACGAACGACATCCATCGGACGTGGACTATAGGTGGAGAGGCTGACAGCTGGGTCCACGGCTGCACACAAGTAAATGCCTCCTTATTATGCGCAAAATAATGATTCCTCCACCTGACATCTGGGACCCCCCGGAAGGGCCTCTATATTTCACGAAAAAAGGTCCCCCCCGCTGACAGGTGGGACCCACCAGCTATATCTTCGCACGCAAGGAAGTGCCTCCTTATTACGCACAAAAAAAAGAATACTCCCCCTGCTAGCTGGGACCCAGCATAGTGGGAGGCTGACATGTGGGCCTACTAAGTTGACAGGGACGAAGGGCTTTGTCAACTTAGTCAATATGACCGATTCTAGCTCCAGTGACCATACGATGTCCATCCAACGACTGTACAGCTTCTTCAACCTCTGGTCTTCTTGCTCCAGCCGCCCAAAGCAGTGCCAGTCGTGCCGCCTGCTCCTGCCTCCTGCCTCCCGTGGCCGGCTGTGCTGCCGCGGAGGCCTCGCCGCCCCCTACTACTCCCACCGCTGGCCAAGCCCTGACTACATCTTCGCCACAGGGCCTGGCCAGCGGTGGGAGTAGTATGGGGGCGGTGAGGCCTCGGCGGCAGCACAGCCGGCCACGGGAGGCAGGAGCAGGCGGCACGACCGGCGCTGCTTTGGGCGGCTGGACCAAGAAGACCAGAGGTTGAAGAAGCACTACGGCCGTTGGATGGACATCGTACGGTCACTGAAGCTAGAATTGTTTATATTGACTAAGTTGACAAAGCCCTTGGTACGCTCCAACTTAGTAGGCCCACAGATCAGCCTCCGAAACGGTGTGCCCCAGATGTCAGGGGGAGGAATCATTTTTTGGGCGCCGAAGCTAAGAATATCCGAGATTGAAGAAAAAGCACGACATCCGTTGGATAGACATCCAACGGCCACTGCTGCTAGAACCGTGTGTTGACTATAATAAGTTGACAAAGCCTTGCATACGCGTCAACTTATTTTTTTAGGGGACGCGTCACTTAGTAGGCCCACAAGTGTGTGGCAGAGAACTTATAGCCCATTTGCGTTTTGTAAGAATGTACAACCCATTTTTGAATTCTAATGGAATTTACAACAGCCCATTTACAGTTTGTTAAAAGTACATCCCATTTTCTAGCTAGGACAATGATTAATAGTTTCAACCAACCGTTGAAGACAGAATTCAATAAAATTTCCCACATTTTGATGGGATCCGAAATATCTTTATCCCGAAATTTCTAGTCAGATTAAATATAAATTTGTATTACGTAAAAATCCAACGAAACATTGCGCACGCAACAATGAAAAATTAAGATTTTCAAAATCCATAAATAATATTTTATAAACTAATTTCGTGTGTGGTGCATTTTTTTATAGTTACTGCCCAGTTTTTATAATTACATCCCATTTATTATTTTTAAATCCCATTTTCCTGTTAAGCCTAATGCATGCCTCCTAGGAAAGATTTGCAACCCAGCGGGGTGGAGAATAACAAGTTGACCTTGCCTGGGTATTCCTCAAAAAGACGTATAGCTGGGCTAGCCATTTTCATCTTGAAAAAATTAGCATCTGGGCTGGATATCTGGCCTGGGCTAGACGGGCCACAGCCCGCCCAGTTAATGCTTTGCTCTCCTCTGAACAACAACAAAATCATTGCCAAGAAAAACTCTGCAGTGCTCACGCCTCAAAAACACAAATACTGCTCGAGCTGCTTGGTCCCAGTTGTCGGCCGCACCTTGTGCAATTCTCTCGTTTATATTGACTACATAGGTTGACAATGGTGTGGGACCGTGATGTTAGGAAACCAGGAGAAAGCAAAAAAAATATAGTTGTACATAATAAGGAGGCACTTGCGTACGCACGGCTATGGCCCTAGTGGGTGTCATCCAGTCAAAATAAAGTCATCTCCTGAATCCTCCTGTTCGTTGACGATGTTAACAATGCTCGGCGCCACGGCGAGCGTAACAACTCAAAGGACAACGGAGAGGGCCTCGCGGGCCCTACGGATGGTCTGATACAGTGCCCGCTGCTCATTCAGGAAGCCAGGCTCATCAGACACCTATGAGCACCTTCGAGAAACTGAGACGGCATGAAACGGTAAGGCCGCGCTTGGGAGCTCTGGTTTATTTCAAACCTGTATTAACATACAAGTGTAATTTACTCGTCATTGGAAACAACGCGTAAAATACAGGCGAAATGAAACCGAGGGCCCGAGGTTTGTAAGTAAAACTGGCGGGTTACGCGTGTAATTTGAGAGACCAGTGTATATTTTACGAGCACTGCTATATGGACGACATTACCATACGATACATGCACGATGTGCGTATCATGCCATCCATGGGAAAGGCTGAAACAGCAGCTAACGGCTGGATTAGCAATCATCCGAATGCCGTTAAGAGTTTTTATCGTGTGTGCAGTACTTCTGATATTTTACTAGTTGAAATTGACCAACCAAGCGCCTTCGCCTGAGACCATCTACTTTAATTTACAAGCGTCAGTTTTACAAGCGGTTTTGGTTGGAAAACGACGATCCAATCACAACCTAATATCATGAGTTGGTCGGAAGATCATATGGTTTCACGTCTAACCTACCCGACTTGTCGTATAGGCTATGAATGAAACATCAGACGATGAACTTCTTAAGCACGGAAACAACAGAAGAGGATGATCTTCTTAACAAGCAAATCACTGGCATTAGATCGACATGCAAAACAATACGAAGCATTCTTCTCAGGAGGCACGATGAACAACTCGTGATGCCGCATGCCACAACATTCCAAGCTCAACTTTGCAATCAAACACAATGCCTGGCATTACATAGACGATATTCAGAACAAACTCTTAACACAGGAATATCTCAGCAGAGTAACTATTTACTTCTCAACTGAACACAGGAATAGGAGAAAACACTCGACGCTGCTCACAGCAAGGGCGTCCCACTCAAAAATATTAAATGCGTGTCTTTTGGCTAACATCAATGAGCAAATTTTGACAAGGTTTTCCAATTCCAATATATTAAACTAGTGTCTTCTTGCTAACATCAATGATTAAACTTTGACAAGCTTTTCCCATTCAAAATATGTAATGTCTATGATCATGGAGTCCTGTCATAGCTTCTTGTACTTGTTTGGGCACTTTTTGCCCAGGGCACCCCATGTGTTGTTAAATTGCCAATGGTCTCTGCAGACTAGTCATGTCACCGGTGTCTAATAATACTCTGTAAAGCTTCTCGGTCATTCCTTCTGTAATGTAGCACAAACAATGACAGCTTCTTTCTGCAAAGTGGAACGACCAACTGGACCCAGTAACGCAGCAGTTTGCCTTGGACACATTGGCTCCTTTTGTGCAGTTCAACTAAAATCGAAGTCAGAATAAAACCAAGCTTTAATTTTGATATCCCTGTAAGCAACAATAGGTATAAGGGAAACAATTACTGAGAAATAACGGTTGACGACTTGTACTCCCAGAAGAAAAGCATCTACTGATACACTTTATCTTAATGGGAAACAAAGCAGGAGAGTAGCAATTCTCCATCAGTGTGATTCATTCATATTGACTGAGACATTATCTTAACAATGCCTTGTTTCAACATGTATAAAGAACGACAAAGCAGAAAAGTACCATTCCTAAAACAATGCAACTGATTCATTTTAATAGAGACATTATCTTAACAATACCTTGGTTAAACATGTACAAAGAACTACAAAGCAAGATAGTACCATTCCTAACAAGTGTTGCAGTTTTGAACTAAGATTCAGTAGTTAATTAATTCTGAGAGTGGCATTGCTTATTTTTACCAGCGGCATTAGGTTAACGAAAAGCATAAACAGTTCCAGGGAGAGTGTGCGCAACAACAGTATGTGCTTCCATCTACTTATAAAGGGTGTGATGCAGAGTTTGTTGTAACAAAGCAACAAGCATCATGTCTGGGTTGGTCCCATTTTTGTTCACTACTTAATGGGAAAAGACAGCAATACAATAGCTTCAATTCAACATTTATTTAAAACAGTACCAATACAAGTAGCACAACATCTCAAAGCACACTGCACAATCATGTGGATGAAGGCCTGTACTGACCTTTCATGAGACGGACAAGATAAAATACGAATTTGCCAACACGAATAGGAAATCCAATCTCGTGTTGTGCAGTTGCACTGAAATCAAGCAAAGTGTTTCGCGTAGCGAAACAAAATGTTGCAATAGCAACAAGTTGAATAGATATCCCTGTTTAAACAGAGGCAAAAAAGGAATCAATTACTGGCTAATAAAGAAGGATGAAACATGCGGCCATAAAAATAGTAGTAATCCCGCCAATCCCTAACAAGTGTTGCAGTTTTGAAATAAGATTCAGTAGTTAATTCTAAGAGTGGCATCAATTACTAGCTTATAAAGGGGGTGATGCTGAATTTGTTGTAACAAAGCAACAAGCATCATGTCTGGGTTGGTCCCATTTTTGTTCACTACTTAATGGGAAAAGACAGCAATACAATAGCTTCAATTCAACATTTATTTAAAATAGTACCAAAACAAGTAGCACAACATCTCAAAGCACACTGCACATCATGTTGTTGAGACCAAGATTTGAAACAACTCGCCACGAAGACTGGTAACAAATCTCGATCTCCTTTTGTGCAGTCCCACCAAAATTAAGCAAAGTCACCGGTGTGACATTCAAGTTGAACTGCACAAAACACTCTTAAAACATAAGTGTTTCGAGTAGTGAAGCAAAATGTCGAAATAGCAACAAGTTGAATCGATATCCCTGTTTTAACAGAGGCGTAAAAGGAAACAATTACTTGCTGATAAAGGAGGATGAAACAAACGGTGACAGAAAGAAGCATCTAACTTATCTTGGATGGAAAACAAAGTAGGACAATAGCATTTCTAAAACGGTTGCATTGATTTATATTAACAGAGACATTCTCTTGAAACAACATTCGTTAAAAAATGTAATTTACTTTTAACAGTGGCATTGCTTCAATTTTCCGGTGGCATTCTTAGAGTAACAACAACAAAATAGCTGTATGGGACATGCCAGCACCATGTGCGTCCACACGTATAAATGGGTGATGCAGAGTATGTAGCCAAGCAGCATATATGCACTGGTCCCATATTTGTTCTCTTTGAACCTTCTTCCTATGTGAGGGCAGCAAATCTAGTCCTGCACAAACTACCCGAGCCCCGAGTTTCTTTCCCTTTTCAACAAAGAGATCGGTTCCTTATAGATGTGTGTACTGGGTTACCCCCTTTTCCCTTTTCGACCTACAAAGCGGATGGATAGCCAGTCTATACTACTTTCCGCCCCTCCTTTCCTCATTGAACCACATCCTAGATTCTTGCTCCAGCCCACCGCACCCTTCTTTCCTCTTTGAACCAAGACCTAGATTTGATTACAGATCGAAAAAGATCCACATGCAGCTAGAGCAAGGACGGTTTCAAAGAAACTTATACCTTAGGGTCCTCGGGATGTGGCAAGGCATGCGGCGAGAGGCCGGATCTGCCCACACTACATACGGCAGCGAGGAAGAAGGGGTCGGTGGCCCTCCCGCATAGGCGCTGGGTGAAAGAGAATAGCGCAGCCGGCAGTGGATTGCCTCCCTCGCCGAAGGCGATAGAGTGAACGCTGCACCTCCTCCCCTTCCCGGTGCGACGGGATACGGACGCCTCCTTCACCAGCTGTGTGGGGGGAGAGAGAGATAAGAGGCCAACGCAGTCTTGTTTAGATCTGGTGAAGAGAGGGTAAGAGACTATGAATATAGCAAACCCTAGCAAATGAACGGTGAGCCTCCAGCGGGTAACATATATGTAGTGCGGCGAGCGTGTGGAGAGTGCAAACCCTAGCGAACAAGCACTGAGGCTCCCGCTTATATATATACTACTTTAGTACGGACTGAGCTCCGGTGCCTTCACTGCACCTGCTTTTGGCTGTATGACAGGTGAGCTAGCCACATTTTGGGCCCACCTATCATAAATCCAAAGGCAGGTGCACTAAGTCAATGAAGCTGCGTCCATATAGTACTCTCGTCTATACGGCTAATATATAGTGGAGTGGTTTTCTTATTATCTCCATAACAATCGTTTTAAATTATGTAAGTATGAAACGAAACTCTTTATTTAATGTACAGTGAAGAAAACTAGTGCTACTTCCGATGAACTAATGATCCACGCCCACACGTCCTGGTCGCACTTCCTGTCCTTCACGTGTGGTACACTACCCTCCCTTAGGTGAACAACCACACATGCGCCAAATTATCGAAAATGTGTGACACTGTGTACAAATAAATATTTTTAATTTCAATTATCGGAAAGGTTTGAGAGTATTACAAAGTTTGACTTCAGTCAAATCTAATATGCGGAGTAAATAAAAATGGAGGGCTACTACGCCCATCCGGGTTTTTAGTCCACACCATTTTTTAAATCAAAGTTAATAGCTGGACAAATAAAATTACAGGGGAGCTGGAGACAAAGTTGTGAGATGGCTTAGAAATCAATACAAAACTTATGCTCTTAGTACCAACATTGATCCTTCTTCGAGGAAACATTTGGTTCATAGCCAATTGTGTGATAAAATTGCACCAACGTGAAAGACGACTGCGTCTCCAACGCAACCAAGGTGAACTGACGAAGGATATCATCTTTGTGCGTAACAAGCAAAGAGCACTGATGGAAGGCATCTTGTTTTTCATTTAAAATTGATCAGCTTCACCAGCCGACGCAACCATGAGGCGCAACCATGAGCATCGATAGGTCATCGCGGTGATGCATCATCCTTTTGTCCTCAAGTTTGGGTAAGGCACCTATGAAGTTCGACAAATCCTCACTGTGGTCTGTTTCTTATCAGTAATCAAGCTCGAGGAAGGAAGAAGCACGTGGCAGAGGACAGTGAGGCAGAACAACAATGGCCATCCAAATTTTTGCAGTTCCACAAAAATTGAGGAAGACATGCCCGGATATGGAGACACGCATAGCTTTTTCCAAAAATATAAAAAGGGTTAGCAACGACATCTCAATTGTCAATAAGAATTAATGAAAAGTACACCAACAAACAGAAGCATCATAATTATCTTGATGGGAACTAAACCAGGATACCCGAGAAAAAAAGCATTTCTTCATTTAACCAGTGATAGTACTACCACCATATGGACAATGACTGCACAACCACCATGTACTTTTTGTCGAAACAACATGTATACCTCCATCGAGGCATAAATCATGACAACTTTTCGAGTGGCATTTCCTCTATAATAGTACTAGTAGGTGATGTTGGACCAGCCGATGAACCCTAGCTACTATGCATGGGGAGCTGGGGAGTAGTCGGATAGAAGAAAACCCGCACGCAGCGACCTGGGGAGCTGGACCAGTACAAGAAGTTATACCTCAGGTGGGCGAGATGTCGTTTAGGCGGGCGGGCAGGATCTGCCCACACGACGGTAGTGAACAAGGGCACGGAGGATCTTCATCCGCGCCAGCGCCGGCTCCGAGAGGACGGTGAGCATCGGCTTCCTCCGTCGCCGACGGCGACAACGTCAACACTGCACCTCCTCCGCTCCCGCAGCGAACGGGATTCGGCCGGATCTGTGACCACCGGTGAGGAGAGAGATAGAGTGGACACTGTCATCTTGTTTTGATATGGAGAGGGTGAGAGAGCGAGAGCGAGGCTATAATGGAGTAAAAAATCTCTCCATAGCAGTGGTTTTAAATAGAATACACGCATTCCTGGAAAAAAGAAATGAAAACTGGCGGACAATACTCTGTTTGTGGTCTTTTTTCCCTAGTTTTTTTTGTTTCTTGTTGCTACATTATATACTTGTGGGAGCTTAGATGTGATATCCTTAAATAACATCTAGATGTGAATTAGAAAAACTGATTTTCTAACGTACCAAGAAAGAAAACTCGTTCAAAAACACGCCCCCGCTTCCAGGTCGCGAGAGTCGTCGTGCACACACACATAGACATAGACATGCATACCGTGTTTATGTAAAATTCCATCTCCATCTCCATCTCCAATCATATTTGTCCAACTAGCACATTTTTACGTTGTTAATTATATACGCAGCAATATTAACATACAACATCTCTTGTTTGCGCACGTCTGGACCGCTGCCACGGCCGGTCCTTACCAACCCGAACCCTCTTCATCACCCGCGCGTGCTTCCCGCCTGAAACGGTCAGTGCCGCATTCATGCCCGGCTAGAGCGGACGCGACCTCTCACTGGCGCCGACATGGAAGCGGCGCGCCGGCCGAGAGAGCGTCGCCCACGCCGCTTCCGGATGCATGCGGCTGCTCCGCATTCAAAGGTCGCAATAGCCGGCTACAACATGCATGTAAAAAGTTCTTGGGAGTCCGTGCTATAGCTAGCTGCCCTCCCCCAACTCGTCAATCTCTTCCAGTAGTGCTAGTACTCCATGGCGCGATCCATCGACAAGCAGGCGGGAAAGTTATCGTATACTCGGTTTGCGGTGAGTGCCATGCCGAGCGACCGTGTGGGGTCGAGCCATGGAGGAGGGTGAGACACGAACATGACAGACGTGATTTAAATGTTGGTTTTGCTCGATGGCGCGATCCAACAAAACAAAACGTTGGTTTCTCTCCGTTTCCATTTTTTCTCCGGAAAAACGGAAACTTTCCACTCCATTTTCATTCCTATTCCAAGGTTGCCATGTTACAACATTCCATCAAATACAAAGGAAAACTAACACGCATGCTGATGCATCTCAATGATTCACACATCATAGCCAATATTTACTTCACAACTAAAGAAAAAAGTTGTGAGAGCGTGTACGAAATAAAAACTACTGATGGGGTCACTACGACTTAAACCCTAAACCCTAAACATGATTTAATTTCCTGGCCAGGTAGAACCTGTCGAAGGAAAGATGACTGGCACCCTCGGATCTTACGATGCTTTTGTGCAGTTCCACTAAAATCAACCTAAGCATCCCTGATGGCAAAGATGACTGCCCAGGTAAAATCAACCTAAGTGTGATTAGAATAATAGTATTGGCACTAGTTCATGAGACATAAACTCATCACAAGTAGAAGCCGGTAGAAGCAGAGAAAGATCGACATCGAGATGGAGCTACGGCAGTGGAGCAAGCCGGCTCCAAAAGGAAGATGGACTACCTGGGACGTCGGGCTGTAGCTAGAAGGGCAGTTGGGACGCGGCATCGGCCCAACCCGCGGTGACCCCCGACTGGGACGCACTGACTGTGGGTTTTCTCCCTCGCCGATGTCGACCGCGTCTACGCAGAACATTGTTCCCTTCCCCCAGCTGCGGGATCAGGCCCGTCGTTCTATGTTTGTGAAGAGAGCAACCTAAGCAAGCAGGCTTGTAGCTTAGTCTCCTGCTAGTGTATATATAGTGGTTTTCTTTTTCTCTCATATCGACCATTTTATATTGCGTACGTGTCATTCAAGAGTGAAATGATGGTTGCTTCTTCCGACTAACTTACTGTGTGATTTGACTGCTCCTTAGTGGCCCCTACACGTACTCCCCCTATGTGTATGCAACAGTCACACGTACACATGGACGCAAAAACGCGCGCGACGCCCTAATGCATGCATGTCCGAGAACACGACGAAACACACACGGTCACGCTCAAGTGCTCAACCTACACGTGCATGCAGACACATACTCAGTCAGGGTGAGCTAGTGACCGTATAAACACCGGAAAATATATATATTGAGGGCAATGAGCATATTATGAAGTCCACTGACCGTATTTTTACAAATATACAGTGACAAACAGTGTATTTATCTCGTTTGAAATTAAGCCATATTAACCGGAGAGGAGGCAGTATGGACTAGCATTACTTTGCTGTGTTCCGTCAACTTGCCAAACGAGGAGAAGGTTGCAGGATGGGAGTAGCTTGCGCGTGGTGGCTCGCAGGACAAGGAGAAACTTTTGACTAATGCAAGCTCTCCCTCACTCAGGCGGTGGACGTGCAACAGTTAATTCGGTGTCAGATTGCCAGAAGCATACACTATACTACTAGTGCTATTATTGTTCGACTTCCCGAATAGGCGAACAGGCAAGCGCAAGCTAGTACTACTACTATAGTGTATAAAGGTACATACTATACTAGTACTAGGAACCGAATTGGAGGAGCGTCTGCACTCTTATTATAATTTTAAAATGCGATAAAGCAATCTTCAACACATTTGGTTCTCTTCGAGGGTTCTCGCATGTGATAATGGAAGTTGATTGCATGAAACACTCGCCACAATTCTCGCTTAATTCTGGCTCATATCCTGTTAAAAATAGTAGCGCTCGGTAATATTTCCTCTTTTTTTGTTATTCAGCATGCAAACAGGTCAGCAAACCTTGCGGTGCATCTTCGTGCGAACCGTGCTTGCTGCACTTTGAATGTGGCCAAGAGCTGGCTTGATGAAACACGTCGCTTCCTACTTCTTTTTTGAGGGGTACCTCGCTTCCTAGTGACCAGTGTCTTGGTTGATCGTCCTAAGAATGCTTATATATGAATAAAGCTCTCTCATTTACCCGGAAAAAAGATTAAGCCATATTAACCGGAAAGGAGGGAGTATGGACTAGCACTACTTTTTGGTGTGTCCCGTCAACTCGCAGAATGAGAAGAAGCTTGCAGGACAAGGTGAAGCTCGCTTACGCCTTTTGACTAATGCAACCTACCCTCGGTGGACATGCATCAGTCCATTCGGTGTCAGATTGTCAGAGGCATACACTGTAGTACCCAACATGCGGAGTACCATCATTGTTTGACTTCACAAAGAGGCGAAGAGCCAAGCGCAGTAGTACGAGTAGTACTACTACTAGAACCGCATGGTGGAGCGTCTGTACTCTTTTTTTTATCTCTGATAAAGTACACGTTTATTCCGAAGAAGGGTGGAAAACGGCATCCCAACATGTAATGAATGATATAGATCAACCAACCATGCTCGAATATATCTTGGCCTCCGTGCGAGCCCGTCTGTGTGTTCTCGCTCCTCGTCTCTCTCAAGGAACGGCGGGTTGGCTCTTTGCCGTCAATTGAGATCGGTTTGCTCACACTCCTGTCCCGCATGTCAGTGATATTCCAAGAGGAGGTGCGTTGACCGACTGGCCATACGCGTACTTGGTTTTGCACCTTCATACTACTCCTCCCTCTGTCACAGTTTACAGGGCGCGCTTCATTATGATGCATTTCTCTCAATGCATTTCCACCACCAGAGAGACTTTAGATGCTTTTGGTTTAATGCTCAATTAATTAGGGCGTGGTAACCGCAATCAAGTCCACAGTTTTCTCTCCATGTACTGTACTACTACGGAGTGGAATAAGTGCATGCATGTGTGTACCCGGGGTGGAAGCACTGCATGCATGTGTGTACGCATTATTCCATCTAGTAATAGACGCCGTGCTATAACTACCTATGCTATTTTTCAGTCCGATCGCTAGTCGCCTTGGTCCCATAGATTTTTTTCTTTTTTCTGAAGCGCGCTGTATAAACAGTGACGCATGGAGTAGTATGAGCGGATTCAAAGAAGAGCGTATTGATGGTTGGTTCTTTAGAGCAACTTACAGTGGGAAAGGTGGGGCTTATGATTTGACTGCTCATTACTCACAATTAATGCGGCGCAACGACCGGGCTGAGTCTCCCATGTGGTTGTGCGCTACCCCCTCGGTTCTTAAATATACTCCGGATTATTTGTCTTTCTAGAGATTTCAACGAGTGACTACTCAAATATCTGTCTTTTTAGAGATTTTAAATGGACTGGCACATACGGATGTATATAGACATATTTTAGAGTGTAGATTCACTCATTTTGCTCTGTATGTAGTCACTTGTTGAAATCTCTAGAAAGACGAATAGAATATTTAGGAACGGAGGGAGTACACATACGAAGCAAAATGAGTGAATCTACACTCTAAAATATGCCCGTTTGAAATTTGTAAAAAGACAAATATTTAGGAATGAAGGAGTATAATTTTGTGCATGGCACATGGACCCGGATGATGAAGAGGCTTCTGGCAATGCTATCAAGCTTCCATCATTTGTTTACATAATTGATGTACTATACAAATAATTTTCCAACGACATGAAATTGTACAATGGTGTGAGCTTTCAGCTTTTATTTCGCGTGTCTTGCCATCGATGCTCTTTCGAAAACAATAAAAAACTAACTTCCTTGCTCATGCATGTCAATTATTAGCAGATCAGAGCTAATAATTACATCACAACTGAAGACAGAGTTGTGAGAAGGTGTTAAATTAAAATTGATCCATGCTTTCATTGGCAGCAACGTCCCCCCAGCTCTGTCTAAATCAACAAGGCATGTTGGGGGAAAAAGTAGCTGTCTGGAGCATGCAACATTCCGATCATTTTGTGCAGTTCCACTAAAATAGAGCTGAGCGTCCCTGTTCCAAAGATATTAAGTGTGATTACGATAATAGAGGACTGCTGATGAAACAATAAACACACAAATAGAAGCCGGTCACCTTTGCAGTCTCTCTTAAGACTAACTAGTTGGAGAAGATTAGGCTCGGAGTTGGATGAGGAGGATAGAGCAAAACCAATCTCCCTTTGTGCAGTCGCACTGAAATGTAGAGACGTTGCCCGTGTGACATTTTAGTACAACTGCACAAAACACTCTTAAGAAAAAAGTGATTTGTGCAGTTCACCAAAAGGTCGCAATAGCAACGAGGTGAAATGGATAGCCCTGTTTGCAAAAAAGAGGTAGAAAGGAAACAATTACTGGCCAATAACAGTTGATGACACATGCGATGACAAAAAAGAAGCATATTCCTTGTCCTAAGGGAAGATAACAACACGGTTTTGTTTGTCTAAAACGGTGTGAGGACGAGAATGCAATATGGAAAGTACGCCGGACGAGCTACGTTTTCGGCAAAGAACTATGGAAGATCCACATGCAACGACGTGGGAAGACGGGCAGTGGAGCAAGGCCGGAGGGGATACCTGGAGGTCGTCGGGATGTAACTAGGTGAGCGGCGGCGGGCGGAATCTGCGAGCAGGTGGCGTAGGCCCTGCCGCATCGGAGCTTGGTCAGAGAGAACGGCGTGTACCGCAGATCGGGACGTGCTGCCTCGGCATCGTCGAACGGAGAAACGATGCACTTCCTTCCTTTCCCCTGGCGGACGGGATGCGACCGGATCAGTGACCATCGATGAGAGAGAGAGAGAGGCCACCGCACTCCCTTTCCCCCGGCGGATGGGATGCGGCCGGATCAGTGACCAACGGTGAGAGAGAGAGGCCACCGCAGCCTTGTGTGAGATACTCTGAAGAGCGACAAACCAGGCAGGCAGGCTCCATTGTATATAGTGAGCGGACTACCTTTTTCTCCAAAAAAATGTTTTATATTCTGTGTACGTGCCATTGATCGCTATCACTTTTTTTAAAAATAACGCGGCAACGCGTCAAGTCAAACTTTGTTTCGTGCACGCGTGGTACACGACCTCCCTAGGTAAACAACCGCTACAGGCATTCAAATTACCCCGTGGGCTGCCATTTCGTAAAGAAATGAGCTCCACCGTGTACCCGCGCGGGTGTGGCTGGGCACGAAGTGTGAGTACGTGCACGGTGCACCTATTCTCTTCTTGTGTACATACACCACCTACGTGGGGTTGTGTGAGAGAGATACAAACCTAGAGAGATATAGTGTGTGGGTTCTTGAGAGTTTTGGGGGGGGGGTCAATCAAAAAATGTAACATATGCAATGTGTGTGAAATAGAGTCCTGGATATAACATATATATAGAGGGGGCGATCCACGAGAAGAGAGTGGAGGTATCATCGGCTTGAGGTGTACAAAGAATCGAAGAGAGGGATGATGTGTGTGTGTGTGCGCGCGTGATCGATAAAGAGTGCCATAGAATTTGTGTGTGCCCACGTCAAAGATATAGAGTGGCTGGCCTACTAGAACGTGAGATGGGACATGTGCAGTTTGTCTCTGTGGCATGGATACCTACCTGCAGCGCTCGACTATCGGTGTGTGGTGGGGGAAGAAGGAGGCCCAATTAACTATAGAGGTACAATGGCTGGTATATGTGTGGAGGAGGAGAGAGGCCTACCTCATGTATTAAGGAGATCGATCTGCCTCATGTATTAAGGGAGATCGATCGGCATCCATGCATATGTGCAGGAGAGGAATAAGGTTGGGAGAGAGATAGAGCTAGAGTGTTGGAGGGGGTGGTAGTGGAGTTGCTTCTAACAAATGGTGGGATAGGCTTGCTAGACAAACGGAGGGCATGCCCACAATATCAATGAGAGAGGAGATGGTTGCTTGTTGTCTGTGCACGTGCGTGTGAGAGACGGGTCAGGAGGCATGCACGAATGATGAGGGGGGATGATGTGGCTGTGGTTAGCAGACGTAACTACATAGGAAGATCAATCGCCCTTTGTTAGAGAAAGGAGAGACATAACTTGTGAGGTACGTCGATCGATGCGGGGGTAGTTAAAGTCGACCTAGGTATATGTTGGGAGATCGTTCGGTATACATGCATGTGTGTGTTAGAAGCAAATGAGGCACGAGGAGAAGGATAGAGAGAGAGGGATGCATGTAGGAGGTGGTACGAGAGGCCTACTATATCGAGGGGGCAGGAGTGTGCGAGTACGAGAACGATGAAAAGAGTGGTGGGAGTGAGGCATGGGCGGTGACAAGAGAAGAGGGGAAGCTTGTGTTTGTGCTAGGCACACCTGGCTAGAGAGGCATATCGATCAATGTGTGCCGTAAAGAAGGAGCTGGGGGGCCTACACACACCGTGGGTGAACGACCTAAAGTGAAAAGACGAATTTGCGCGATGGAGCTAGAGAATGCCGAGGGAGGGTGAGAGGGATGCGGGAGTGTGCATGCACAAGAGAAATTTAGCGCTAGCTACAAAGATAAGAGGGTTGTGTGGGTGTAAAAGACGAATAGAGATCATATATACTTCATTATAAAAAGCGAATTCGGATATTTGAAGAATTTATCATAGTGTTTGAAACCAACACATGTGTGAATATATATAACGGTGATACACATGGTGTGGTTATGAACATGTTATACTACATTTAATATATTTTATCTCTACTCTTATAAAAGAACGGAGTTCTTGATGATGGTGTGCCTGCCATCCTGCATTATAGGCCATCCGATTTATATCTGGCGGATAGCAAGGAAACTATGATGGTTGAAGTTGGCAACAATCATGATTGTAGATTCTTAATGAAATAGAGAAACGAATTCAAATTTAGTTCGAATTGCAGCGGTAGTGTAGACATTTGGAATGCACTAAAAATTGGTATGAGTAGGTTACATGCATTATACAGCAAGCGAGAAAATTTAATCGGACATAACATGGATTCATACTCCCTCCTTCCATCTATATAGGGTGTAATGAGATTTTTAAGACCGCCTTTGACTATTGACAAGATTAATAGTACATGACATGCACAATGTGAAAATTATATCATTGAAAGAACCTTTCACAAACGAATTTAACGATGTGCTTTGTGTAAGTTGCATGTCATATATCATTGCTCTAATATTTGGTCAAAGTTAGCATCGAAAAACGCATTAGGCCCTATATAGATGGAAGGAGGGAAAGGGGTGAAGCATATGAAAAACTACCTATCTAGGCAAATTTAAATGAGGCCGGAACAACAAACAACAAGTCCGGAAAATCCTCATGTGCATATGTTAGATTTGGTACTGTTCTGCCCTAAACACAATTTTAATGTTGTTAAACAGAAAAATAAAGTGCACCATGTTAAACTAGGCATTTTTCTACCCCATTTACATATATAATTTATTTAAATCCGAGCTACGGTTATTTGGTTATTAAATAAATCATTTTAGCATGGCATTTATGCAAAATTAAACAAACAGCAAGTTAAACATTTTAAACATGGATGATAGTGGCATATTATGAAACTAGATAGAATTTTAAGCAACTTTCATATATTAAGTTTTTACATGTGATGCACCGTTTGAGAGATATTATATGCATGTTGCTTGGGGGGTTTTCTGCAATTCTGTAATTCACTGGATAATAGAAAAAATCGTCCCGACCAGGAAAAAAACAATTGGGCCGAAACTGGAGTGTATTGGGCTGGCGTGCTGCTCACCATGGGCCAAAGGCCAGATCATTGGAGAAGCGGCTGGGCCGGCAGGGAAGGCAGCCCAGCTGGCCCACGCGCGCAGGCGATCCAGCCCTCTCGCGCGACTTAGTCAACGAGAGGGGCGCTCGTGGGGACGAGCCCGCATCTTGCCTGTGTGCTCGAACGAGAGGAAGCAGGGCGCGAAGGCGGGGCTTGGCGACGCGGTGCAGGGCACTATGCGGACGGCGACGGGTCTTGGTGCGCCGGCGGAGCGGGCGGCGGCTGGCGCGGTGCCACACGGGAAGGAGGGCGCCGGATCGAGGCGATGCAGTCAACGGCGCGGGGCGGGCTCGAGCGGCGCTTGATGCAGCGGCTGCTGTTCGTTGCAGGGAAAACAGAAGCCGGCGACGGTGGACTTGGCGAAGGGCGGCGCGACAAGGGACTTGGCGGGGCGATGGGGATCCGGTGGATCCAGTCGAGGACGTGGCGGGAGGCGGGCTTGAAGATGACGACGGGGAGGCAACAGCAGCGGTTGTGGACGGCGAGGTTGCGGCTTGCGGCGTGCAGAGCTCCGGTGCTCGCGCCATGGCGTCGAATGGGAGGCCGCAAGCACACGGGGAGTGTGGATCACCAGACTCGAAGCAGGGGAACGGGAGGAGGATGGGTCCGTCGTTGGAGGCGGCATTCGACGATGCGGCTGCGGAGGAGAGCTTCACGGGGCGCCATGGTTGGTCCCTGGAGAGAGAGAATCGAGAGAGAGATGAGGACAGAGTAAGGAAGAAAGGAGAAAGGAACAGGGCGACCTGGACCTGGAGGAGTTCTCCGGCGACGAGCTGCCGCGTGGAGGTCGCTGGATGGGACGGAGCTCTCCGGTGGCTCGCGTGCTCGGGGACGGGAGGTAAGACGAGGGAGGCAGATAAACAGCGGGAGGAGGAGAAGGGCAGCGGTGCTCATCTCGTGATCGCCGGCAGCGGGGCTGGTCGCCGGACGACGAGGCGAGGTGGAGGAGCACGGGTCGGCTCGTGGCTCCAAGGATACTGGCGCGGTGAGGAGCTCGGGGCTCGGGCGACCCGATTGGCCAAGCGCGCAAGACAAGGGAGACGGTCGGGGAGGATTTTTGGATCGGGGAAGATGGAGGCTGGTTAGTTGGGGATGGATCCCGAGGGGAATTTGGTGGAGTGGCGGCGGCGGCAGAGGATTTGATGGATGGGACACCTAGGGCTTGGGTTTGTCTAGATATATATATATATATATATATATATATATATATATATATATATATATATATATATATATATATATATATATATATATTAGATGGTTAAAGTGAGACTATTTGGTCCTTCCGATTATAATCGGACGACTGAGAAATAAATAGATAGGGAGTTCATATAAGAAAACGGAGATGTTTTATAGACGTTAGGAGATGATCTGAATGCAACGGTGACGACTGAGCGAATCGGGTTCGGGACACTTTCGGACGCGCGCGACGGGTCTGAGTAAAGTGTAGAGAGGGTCAAACGGTCAGACAAGAGGGAATCGAAAACCCGGTTGGACTCGGATCGGTCAAGAATGCAAGGGGGAACGTGGCAACTAAGAACGGACCACGAGTTTAAGAAAAACATGCGGATGCAATGCGTATGATGCGATGATGCATGCAACAAACAAAATAAACACACGGCAACAATTAAAATAAATAGAAGGCATCTGGAGCATCGGTCTCGGGGCGTTACAACACTCCACCACTACGAGAGGATCTCGTCCCGAGATCTAGGATGGCACCGGAGAAAAGCGGAAGAGAAGAGGTAAAACAAAGTTGCTTCTTCGACAAACGAGTGAAACCAATGAACCTTGAGAGGTTGAACAAATCGAAAGAAAGAATACAATGGAGGTGAACGAGATTGCAAACACTCCGTTAGCAAAGAGGAACAAGGAAGATTATGAGAACCTTGTGGGTTGAAAGACATGAAACAAGGGCTTAACGAACCAAAAGAATATGAAACCACACCGGTATAACGAGATAGCCAAGGAACAAGAATGACAGAATTTGGACAGCACTCCGGTAGAAAAGAGAAGAAAACTTGATAAGATGAAAAGAAATTGAAGAGATGACACAACACTCCGGTTAAATGGATAAGCAAGGAAAGAAGATGATCTTGACGAAACAAGAAGATGGTTCGAAGAGAGCAATATCACCATGCCTCCGGAAGAAAAAAATACAAGATAGATCATCGGAATAAGAGAACGGAGAAGGAAATGATAACTTCTACCACAATTTAATTTGGACAGCATCCTTGAAAGAAGGTTAGAGCGGAATTGTTGGAAAACCAACAACGAAAGAATATGATCCTCGTGGGCTTACGGAGACATCTCAAAACTTGAGGTGAAATTCTGCCACTAACGAAAACAATTGCTTGCTTGAGAGCAAGGAAGAGATGAAAACTTCTTTCACCGAGAGGATAGGAGAAAAATTGGATCATTAATAAGCACCATAAATAGCAACAATCCTTAGGGAAAGCTTTAGGTGAAATATAGCCCAAGATAACTCCAATGAAGAAATGATGGATTTAAAATACCTCATTCTTGACAACATGTAAATCATGAAGCATGAAGAGAAATTGTCAAGAATGACATAACACCACATCAAAAGATAAGGTAGAAAGAATTGCACTTCGGGATGCAAAATGAAGAAATGCTTGAACTCCTCCAAACAAAACATGTGTTGAACACCATGTTTATTTTAGAGTATAGCTTGGCGGATCTTAACTCCAAGAGAAATCTTGAAGAACAATTAAAGAATGAAAGGAATCCTTGACGAACCCTTTGAGATGACAGAAATCCTTGATGAACCACCATGTGGAACCTTCATGAAGAACTCCGGTAAAAGGACGATAGAAAGAAAGAGAAGTAAAAAAACACAAGGTGAATCCTTGCAATGATTTAGATGGAGCTTTGAAATGATATAATTGAAATAGCCTGGAGCTCCGGAAAGAAAAATGAACACATGAGATCAAGAATTTTGATGAATCTCCGGAATAAGGAATTGAATTTACTCGATGAAACAAGAATAAGAATTACATTATGCATATCCTTCACCAATTAAATTGATGACAAGTAATGGATTTGACATACCACTTATTCTCGTAGAAAGGATCAAGAGAGATATAGCACAAACTTGAGAAGGACTTCAACGAACCACCGGTAACAACGGAAGAGAACTTGGAAAGAGCGAATGAATTGATACGATAACAACGGAAGAGAATTCTTGAATGAACCACCATAAGAATTGATAATGAAAGTCGCAAAGGCACAATTCACCGGGAAGAATTAGAAAACGAATAAAGATACTTGACAGAATTTAGATACATGAGAACGAAGAGATCATGAACTGATTAGAGGGTAATTGAATGATGCACCGGTAAGATTTGGAGAACGAGAGCTGAAAGTTTGAATGAATAATTCTGAGATGATGGGCTCCGGAGAATCAAACTGAAAAGACTCCTGAAATGCTCCGGATGGGTGAAAATAATTGTCACAAGCAAAACAATTATGAGAGAATGGCATCAAGCTAGAATCACGCATCTTTGCAAGAACGGGTAAGGATTTAAGAGGAACTCTTCTTCGGTCTACAAAACCCGAGAATGACGACGAGAAACACCACCATGAATTGTTGTGACACTCCGGAATGAAGAATAGAAAGGTTGAATCAATGATGAAAGAATTTGAAAGATCTTGGAGAAAGACATGACTGGTGAAAATTCATTCTTATGTCAACTTTGAAAAGAATTTGAGAAACGCGCCGGGAAATTAGAAGAGTCAGGTAAGATCCTGGAAAACGACCTGTGGGTTAGGGCCCACTCAAAAGAAACATCGTTGAAAGAATTGCTTGAAAAGAGAGATTACACCGGTTGAATCAAATGGCTTGAATGAGATAGCATCCTCAAAAGAACTTGAGTGAATTGAGAATGGAAACTTGAATCTCCTGAGATATCTTCAGTACTCCAGAACAAATGAATAGCGAGAAGTGAATGATTAAGAGATGCACCGACAAGAGAAAGCATTTGAAACGAGGAAAAGATATGATCGACAAAGCTTGAATTGAATCCACCGGAGAAAAAAGAGAACGAAGAATAATAAACTTGAAGCTCCGTTAGAATCTTCATGAGAATCACCGGATAAGAAGATTGAAAGAAAATAATGGAGAGACTTCTCATCAATAAAAAGGATACTTGATTAAGAAATCTGAGTCCTTAAAGAAAGAGGGTGGGAGGGCGGGAAAAACAAAGACAATTTGGGACGGATGAAACAAGCAACGTTGGGAAAAACTGAGAGGTGATCTTGTGAATGTTGAAATGATCGGATCCACTTGAAGAGAAGCACACCGGTTGGAAAAAAACTGGCATGACAATCTCGATGATCAAGAAGGATTAGTATTCACATAGAAGTATGAGAACACCGCTTAGGAAAGGTATGGAATCAACACTTGACTTTGAAGCAACTCGAATACCACAAACCAAAACAAAATAAAGGATTGGCTTACAGAATAAGCCGGAACAAACACATGATAGAGATTTACCCAATCCCATATCATGCATCTGTCGGAAAGATATTCTAGGAGCTACTTGAATTCCCACCTATAAACTCCCGAAACTTTCTGGTTATGCAATCTGGTGTTGGGGATACAGGGGACACAAAATATATCACCCAAACTAACAATACCTAGATCCAGCTGTATCCATCCGTCAACACATAACCAAGAAACCTTCGGAAATCGTTTACCTCAACCTTCAAAAAGCATCGGTTATACGAGTTATGGCATTACTCCCGCACTCGCCTCAGTACTGGGCTATCAGAGTTATCTCACCAACAACTGTACAAAAGAGATTTTCGATGTCGGCGTACTAAACTCAGGTATTCCAGAACTGCAACGATAAAATTATGACGACAACACCTCAGAGCTCAACTCCCCGGGACACTTCCACTAAACCCCTGCTGACAGGAGGCACCAAGACAATGTTGTCATCATAAAACCATCGGAACGATTCTAAGATACCCGCGTGATCCTAAAATTTTTTTTAGTGAAATTTGAGAAGAGAAGAGTCAAATCTCTACGTCAGGATGCCTTACCAGAGCGATGAGGAGACTGGGAAGTAAAAAGAATTCCTAAACTCTCCGATATATAATTCCTAAATGACTCAAAACATTTTTCTAGACACAACTCGGCCGCTAAAAACGATCAATCAGTGGGGGCTCCTAAGGTCGGGGAAGGCTCTGATACCAACTTGTAACGCCCTCGATGCGGCTATATCTCCCACGTGTCGAAGCACGACTTAGAGGCATAACCGCATTGAAAGCAATGTCGCAAGTGAGGTAATCTTCACACAACCCATGTAATACATAAGGGAAAGAGATACATAGTTGGCTTACAATCGCCACTTCATGCAATACATGAGTAAAGCATTACATCAAACAGATACAATCAAGGTCCGACTACGGAACCAAAACAAAAGAAGACTACCCCAAATGCTACACAGATCCCCGATCGACCCCAACTGCGCTCCACTACTGATCAAATGAAATGAAACAACACAATGAACAAGATCTTCATCGAGCTCCTCCTTGAGCTCGGGTGCGTCACCTGCACGGCTTCATCGGCACCTGCAAACTGGTTTTGGAAGTATCTGTGAGTCACGGGGACTCAGCAATCTCACACCCGCGAGATCAAGACTATTTAAGCTTAAAGGTAGGACAGGGTAGTGAGGTGGAGCTGCAGCAAGCGACTAGCATATCTAGTGGCTACCATACGCAAAAGAGAGCGAGAAGAGGAGGCAGAAGCACGGTCGAGCAACTATGATCAAGAAGTGATCCTAGAACAACCTACGTCAAGCATAACTCCAACACCGTGTTCACTTCCTGGACTCCGCTGAGAAGAGACCATCACGGTTACACACGCGGTTGATGTGTTTTAATTAAGGTCAACTTCGGGTTTTCTACAACCGGACATCAAAAAATTCCCATCTGCCTCATAACCGCGGGCACAGCTTTCGAAAGATAATACCCTGCAGGGGTGTCCCAACTTAGCCCATTATAAGCTCTCACGGTCAACGAAGGATATTCCTTCTACCGGGAAGACCCGATCAGTCTCGGAATCCTGGCTACAAGACATTTCGACAATGGTAAAACAAGACCAGCAAAGCCGCCCGAATGTGCCGACAAATCCCGATAGGAGCTGCACATATCTCTTTCTCAGGGCACGTCCGGATGAGACATCCTACGAGTAAAACCAATCCTCAAGTTTCCCCAAGGTGGCCCCGCAGTCTACTCGGTTCGGACCAGCACTCAGAGGAGCACTGGCTCGGGGGAGGGGGTTAAAATAAAGATGACCCTTGAGTCTGCAAAACCCAAGGGAAAAAGACTTAGGTGGCAAATGGTAAAACCAAGGTTGGGCCTTGCTGGAGGAGTCTTACTCAAAGCGAACTGTCAAGGGGGTCCCATAAATCACCCAACCATGTAAGGAACACAAAATCCGGGAACATAATACCGATAAGACGGAAACTAGGAGGGCAAGGGTGGAACAAAACACCAGGCATAAGGCCGAGCCTTCCACCCTTTACCAAGTATATAGATGCATTAATTAAATAAGATATATTGTGATATCCCAACAAGTAAACATGTTCCAACAAGGAACAACATCTCCATGTTCCAACAAGGAACAAACTTCATCTTCACCTGCAACTAACAACGCTATAAGAGGGGCTGAGCAAAGCGGTAACATAGCCAAACAACGGTTTGCTAGGACAAGGTGGGTTAGAGGCTTGGTTTAACAATATGGGAGGCATGATAAGCAAGTGGTAGGTATCGCAGCATAGGCATAGCAAAAGAGTGAGCAACTAGCAAGCAAAGATAGAAGTGATTTCGAGGGTATGGTCATCTTGCCTGAAATCCCGCAAGGAAGAAGAACGAGTCCATGAAGAAGACAAACGGACGTAGTCAAACGAATCCTCACAACTTCGGAACAAAACCGAAGCTAACGAGAGAGGCAACCCGGAAAGAAACAAACAACATAGTAAAACAACCATCACATAAACATGGCATGATACACAACCAAGTATGATGCATGTCCGGTTTAATGAAGCATGGCATGGAAAAGTGCACAAACAATACTACAAATTAAGTGGAGCTCAATATGCAACGAGTTGCATATTGGCAAAACACCACATTTAATTATTTAGTTCTCTCTCGTTTATGTACTCAACAATATTAAATGTTGTTAAACATGGCAAGGGGTGAAGCATATGAAAAACTACCTATCTAGGCAAATTTAAATGAGGCCGGAACAACAAACAACAAGTCCGGAAAATCCCCATGTGCATATGTTAGATTTGGTACTGTTCTGCCCTAAACACAATTTTAATGTTGTTAAACAGAAAAATAAAGTGCACCATGTTAAACTAGGCATTTTTCTACCCCATTTACATATATAATTTATTTAAATCCGAGCTACGGTTATTTGGTTATGAAATAAATCATTTTAGCATGGCATTTATGCAAAATTAAACAAACAACAAGTTAAACATTTTAAACATGGATGATAGTGGCATATTATGAAACTAGACAGAATTTTAAGCAACTTTCATATATTAAGTTTTTACATGTGATGCACCGTTTGAGAGATATTATATGCATGTTGCTTGGGGGGTTTTCTGCAATTCTGTAATTCACTGGATAATAGACAAAATCGTCCCGACCAGGAAAAAAACAATCGGGACAAAACTGGAGTGTATTGGGCTGGCGTGCTGCTCACCATGGGCCAAAGGCCAGATCAGTGGAGAAGCGGCTGGGCCGGCAGGGAAGGCAGCCCAGCTGGCCCACGCGCGCAGGCGATCCAGCCCTCTCGCGTGACTTAGTCAACGAGAGGGGCGCTCGTGGGGACGAGCCCGCATCTTGCCTGTCTGCTCGAACGAGAGGAAGCAGGGCGCGAAGGCGGGGCTTGGCGACGCGGTGCAGGGCACGATGCGGACGGCGACGGGTCTTGGTGCACCGGCGGAGCGGGCGGCGGCTGGCGCGGTGCCACATGGGAAGGAGGGCGCCGGATCGAGGCGATACAGTCAACAGCGCGGGGCGGGATCGAGCGGCGCTCGATGCAGCGGCTGCTGTTCGTTGCAGGGAAAACAGAGGCCGGCGACGGTGGACTTGGCGAAGGGCGGCGCAACAAGGGACTTGGCGGGGCGATGGGGATCCGGCGGATCCAGTCGAGGACGTGGCGGGAGGCGGGCTTGAAGATGACGACGGGGAGGCAGCAGCAGCGGTTGTGGACGGGGAGGTTGCAGCTTGCGGCGTGCAGAGCTCCGGTGCTCGCGCCATGGCGTCGAATGGGAGGCCGCAAGCACACGGGGAGGTGTGGAGCACCAGACCCGAAGCAGGGGAATGGGAGGAGGACGGGTCCGTCGTTGGAGGCGGCATTCGACGATGCGGCTGCGGAGGAGAGCTTCACGGGGCGCCATGGTTGGTCCCTTGAGAGAGAGAACCGAGAGAGAGATGAGGACAGAGTAAGGAAGAAAGGAGAAAGGAACAGGGCGACCTAGAGCAGGAGGAGTTCTCCCGCGACGAGCTGCCGCGTGGAGGTCGCTGGAAGGGACGGAGCTCTCCGGTGGCTCGCGTGCTCGGGGACGGGAGGTAAGACAAGGGAGGCAGATAAACAGCAGGAGGAGGAGAAGGGCAGCGGTGCTTATCTCGTGATCGCCGGCAGCGGTGCCGGTCGCCGGACGATGAGGCGAGGTGGAGGAGCACGGGAAGGCTCGTGGCTCCAAGGATACTGGCGCGGTGAGGAGCTCGTGGCTCGGGCGACCCGATTGGCCAAGCGCGCAAGACAAGGGAGTCGGTCGGGGAGGATTTTTGGATCGGGGAAGATGGAGGCTGGTTAGTTGGGGATGGATCCCGAGGGGAATTTGGTGGAGTGGCGGCGGCGGCGGAGGATTTGATGGATGGGACACCTAGGGCTAGTGTTTGTCTAGATATATATATTAGATGGTTAAAGTGAGACTATTTGGTCCTTCCGATTATAATCGGACGGCTGAGAAATAAATAGATAGGGAGTTCATATAAGAAAACGGAGATGTTTTATAGATGTTAGGAGATGATCTGAATGCAACGGTGACGACTGAGCGAATCTGGTTCGGGACACTTTCGGACGCGCGCGACGGGTCTGAGTAAAGTGTAGAGAGGGTCAAACAGTCAGACAAGAGGGAATCGAAAACCCAGTTGGACTCGGATCGGTCAAGAATGCAAGGGGGGAACGTGGCAACTAAGAACGGACCACGAGTTTAAGAAAAACATGCGGATGCAATGCGGATGCAATGCGTATGATGCGATGATGCATGCAACAAACAAAATAAACACACGGCAACAATTAAAATAAATAGAAGGCATCTGGAGCATCGGTCTCGGGGCGTTACACTCTAGCAAGCAATGCAACACAACACAACAAATATCCGAACACCACGGCACACCCAAATACAGGGGTGCCCACCCCCTATGCTTCACCAATGAGGTGCTGGACCATGAATTTCCAGCGGGATTCAAACCCGTAAACATAGAGGCATACGACGGAACGACAGACCATGGGGTCTGGATTGAGGACTATATCCTCCATATCCACATAGCCAGAGGAGACGACCTCCACGCCATAAAATACCTACCCCTTAAGCTCAAAGGGCCAGCCCGGCATTGGCTTAAAGGCCTTCCCGAAAACACCATGGAAGTTGGGAAGAGCTCGAGGACGCTTTTCGGGCAAATTTTCAAGGGAACTATGTCCGACCACCGGATGCAGACTATTTAAGTCATATAACCCAACAACCGGAGAGTCAGCCCGGAAGCTCTGGAACAGATTTCTTACTAAAAAGAACTAGATAGTCGACTGTCCGGACGTCGAAGCCTTAGCATCTTTCAAACATAGCGTTCGAGATGAATGGCTCGCCAGACACCTCGGCCAAGAAAAGCCAAGAACAATGGCCGCATTAACAAGCCTCATGACCCGCTTTTGCGCGGGAGAGGACAGCTGGTTGGCAAGATGCAACACCAGCAACCCAAGTACATCCGAAGTCAGGGATGGAAACGGGAAGCCACGACGCAGCAAAGACCAGCGCTGGAATAAGGGAAACAGCCCGAAGAGCATGGCAGTTAACGCCGGATTCAAAAGCTCTCGGCAGGGTCAGCAAAAGCTACCCCTCAAAGAAAACAGGGACGAACTGTCTAACCTAAACAAAATACTGGACAAGATATGTCAAATCCACAGCACCCCCGGGAAGCCTGTAAATCATACCCACAGAGAATGTTGGGTCTTCAAGCAATTCGGCAAACTCAACGCCGAACACAAGGGGCTGGATACACCAGGTGAGGATGATGATGAACCGCACAAACAAAGCACTGGGAAACAAAAGAAATTCCGACAAGAAGTCAAACCAGTAAACGTACTACAAGTGACAAAAGGGAGAAACGAAGTGGCGCCCACAGAAATACGCGCCATGCGGCCTATCACAAAGGAGTCTCGCTACTGGTTGTCAAAACCAATCACCTTCGACCATCAGGATTACTCTGGAAGTATCCGCCACGCAGGCTGGGCTGCCTTGGTGTTAGACCCGATAATTCACGGATTCCACTTTACACGAGTCCTGATGGATGGCGGCAGTGCTTTAAACCTGATATATCACGACACAATCCGCAAAATGGGGATGGACCCAACAAAAATGAGCCATCACAATACTTCCTTTAAAGGAGTAACGCCAGGCCCAGAAGCCCATTGCACGGGCTCCCTCCTACTAGAAGTTATGTTCGGCTCCCCTGATAACTTCCGTAGCGAAAAGCTAACCTTCCACATCGCCCCGTTTCAAAGTGGCTATCAAGCACTACTGGGACGCGAAGCTTTCGCCCGCTTTAACACAATACCGCATTATGCGTCTCTCACACTTAAGATGCCCGGCCCACGAGGCATCATGTCATTAAAGGGAAATATTGAGCCCTCCTCGCACGCGGAAAACCGTGCGGCTGCCTTGGCAGCCAAACACTAAAACGGCGTCACCAACCAAAGCATCTAACAAGTCATTAAGACCACGGACACGGCTAGACAAGTCCGGCGTAAACATATAATTGATAAAAGTTCAATAGCCGTATACCCCTATACAAGGGGCTCCGCGCATGTAAAACAAGCGACAATAAGGCTCAGTTTTACCCATCTTGAATTATACTTTGTTTATTTAATATAACATACATTTTGCACGACTACTTTTTCAACTACGTTCCTCTCTTTTATAGATGAACACCGTGCTACACCCGTCCAAGACACGGCACAACGGAGACACAGGCATAGACGTGCAGCAGGGACCCGTTCCAAGGATTCTTTTTAGATTAAGACCATGCGTAAACCTTTTTTACTGTCTCTTATTGATGCACATCCCCCGGATTCTCAGTATAACCGAGAAGGAGGCTGGCGTCTTGGCATGTGGCCACGTCAGAATTTTGCACGTACCTGGACACCAGGGGCTTATTACCAAGGGCACTGTTCAGCCCGTTTACATAAAGACCGAATACCTTAGGGAGTGTTCGACATCGCAAGTTTGGCCTTATACGCATCAGCTCCGAACATGTCTTTGGTCAAATGTTGGGTTTGCCCGGCTCCTATGTTGTGCTGCCTTACGCTCCGCTCTATCGGATAAGGCGGCACCAGGAGAACTACTGCGATTGTGCCCCGGTTCAGCCAGGCGAGCACCTCAGTAGAGAAAGCCGAAAACTGACTGTCATGATATAGCGAGAGACTAGTCAACCACTCGATGACCTATCGGAATCTTCGGGATTCCTCCGCATTGACGAATGGCCGTTTCCCGGCCAGGCACACACGCGCCCCGAATTCAGGCGAGCACGGCGCCTCCAGGGGCTATATAGTTGCCCCACTATCAAACTCCTATGGCTAAGTGAAAGTGATAAAGCATTATAGTCCGATTGCCTAGTTTGCTGCGCTATCACCTCCTTCATGGACCAAGACGTTGGATCAAGTGTGAAAATGCGCCTTCTGCGAACACCCCCGCATTATATGCGTGGGGGCTGAAGCCGACGACTGCCATCTTTCAGATTAGATACATATATACATTAACGGCCGCACATGAGGTATTATAATTCTTGCAGGCACAAGTATAAAAAGCTTCTACATTTCATTAAAATATTGTTTTAAACAAGAATACATGTTATTCGAACATAATATCCTTCGAGCATTGCGTCTCTATTAAAGGAGCGCCCTCCAGAACTTCTTGAAAGTAGTGTTCGACAGGTACTCGGCTTCCGTCCGAATCTTGGGATGCAACGGCGGTGGCCTCCATCTCCGCCCAGTATGTCTTGACACGGGCAAGGGCCATCCGCGCACCCTCCATGCATGATGACCTCTTCATCACGTTGATATACGACATTGCACCAAGGAACTGCTGCACCAAGCTAAAATAACTATTCGGCTTTGGCCTTTCTGGCCACAGATGATCCACGACATACCTCATGGCAAGTCCGTACAACCCATTCAGCTCGGCCCATTCGGACAAACAATCGGTCTATGGAAGCGGACGCTTTGTATTGTTGAACTGTGACCGGAATAGCTTTTCCACCTTGCGATCTTTCTGATCTCGGAAGTGTTCGGCCGCATCAGCAGCACTCGCCGCTAAATCTAGATACGCGTCTGCCGAACTCCACATCCGGTCCAACGGAGCATATTTAGGATCTCCGAACTTCATCCGCAGCATAAAGGGATTCCCAGCCGCGATATCTCCGGCTTGACGTAGCTCCTCCTTCATCGCTCTCATCGTAGAACGAGTATCCTTGGCCGCCGTAGTGGCCTTCTCTAGGTCTGTCCGCTTCGCCTGATCTTCTTTTTCAAGAAGCTTGCAGCGGTCAACAGCGTTCTTTAACTTCACAGGCATCTCGGCCATTTCCTTCTTACTTCGGCAGTGAGCAGCCTGTTTGGCTTTTAGCTCCTCAACCGCCTTTAGGGCAGCCGCATCGCTTTTTATGGCTTGCTCCTTGGCCCAGGCAAGATCTGCTCGAAGGTCCTCCACAGCGGCTGCCCCATCTGCATCAAGCGCACACGTTGTAAGATACTGGCATCAAGCTCCTATTACCAGGTGTCTCTGGAGAAATTACATACCTTGTGCCTCGTGAAGTCGCTTGTTGACAAGCGCGATGTCGGCATCTGCCACGTCAAGTTGCCGCTTTAGCTCGGCAAATTCATCAATCTGGCTGGCCACCGGACAATTCGCCGCCTACTTAGGATGGCGGAAAAATTATACGTGGGACTATGATCCTCTGCGTGCCGTCGCCTTCGACAGCACACAGAGTCTCAGGGGCTACTATCTACACAGGGCGCATCTTAAAATATGCGGAACTGTCAAAAGGTACATCATTTCGCGTACCTCAAAACCTGTCAGTAAACTCCTGACAGCTTTATGCAACCCGCTCTCCGCAGAAGAAATCCTTTCAATTACCGTACCCATCAACGTACGCTGCTCCTCTGAGATAGATGCTCGCCCTAGCAGATCCTTCAGTACCTCAGACCGTGCTCCAGGCGGTGCCAGACTCGTTCGATTGCTTTTTTCGAAGGCCGAACACTCAGGGCTTCGGGGGGCCATGTGACTGCCTTCTGGCCCTACTGGATTAGGAGAAACCATCCGTGATGATACCTCAGGGTCTGCCGCCTCGTAGGGAGGTACGGCAGGGGAAGCGTTTCACTCTCCATCATCTCCGGAAGAAGATCCCCCGAAAACGAGCTCTGCTGAGAAGGGCTAAGATACAAACTACAAGGTAAATTTTCGGTTATTTTCCTCAGAAATAAAGCAAGGATTTCTCTCATTTTTTAAACACCCTTTTTACTTACGGCTCGGTGGAGGGATGATCCCCTTGAGGGCATAGTATGGCCGAGGTATCCCCCGGCACAGGACCCTCTGGCGAAGACTTCTTCCCCCGCTTTGAGATCACGGTCTCCGGGTCTTCAGAGGCAGTCCTCTTCTTCCCCTGAGGAGAGGAATTTTCGATTCCTCCTTTCCGGACAGCCTCCTTCGCAGAGGCAGTAGCTTCCTTGTTCCCCCCTTCATTTTCTTCTGAAGGCACGATCTCTAGCATCCTGGTTAACATGGGATCTGGCGAGGTCTCAGGAAGGGGGGGCCGGACACCTGATTAGCTTCGCCTTCGCTATCCACTCCTATTTCAAGAACAACTCTTTTAAAGGCGATGTTGTGATAAATGAACGGATGGCGTGTCCGGGCACAGGGCTACTTAGTTGAGTATCCGGACGATTGCAACTCAGACCTGCGTCCTCAGTAGAGTCCGGACACACTACTTGTTGTCCAAAGAACAATTTGTACATCTCCGCGGGCGTCGCGCCCATAAAATGTTGGAGAGCTCACGGTCCCTCCGGATTGAACTCCCACAGGCGGAGGGGGAGACGTTTGCAGGGCAGGGCTCGGCGAATCAACATGACCTGCATCACCATGACCAGACTGATGTCTCTTTCCAGGATATCTCGGATGCGGCCCTGCAACATGGGCACATCCTTTGCTGGCCCCCAGTCCAGCCCCTTATTGACCCATGACGCTAGTCGGGGCGGGGGACCCGAGCGAAAAGCAGGCGGCGCCACCCACTTGGTACCCTGGGAGCTGTGATATAAAACCACTCTTGTTGCCATAAGCCGGACTCCTCTTGAAAAGAGCCCTCGGGCCACGGAGCGTTAGCATCCTTGCTTATTACGGCGCCTCCGCACTCTGCGTGCTCTCCCTCTATCATCTTCGGCTCCACTTTGAAGGTCTTAAGCCACAGTCCGAAGTGAGGAGTAATACGGAGGAAAGCTTCGCACACGACCATGAACGATGAGATGTGGAGGATAGACTCCGGAGCTAAGTCGTGGAATTCCAGCCCGTAATAGAACATGAGCCCCCTCACGAAGGGATCCGTCACGAAGCCTAGGCCTCGGAGGAAGTGAGATACGAACACAATGCTCTCACCAGGCTTGGGAGTGGGAATAACCTGCCCTTGAGCAGGCAGCCTATGCGAGATTTCGCCGATCAAAAACCTGGCCTCTCTCAGGTTTAGTACGTCTTCCCCCGTGACGAAGGAAGGCATCCATCAGCCTCGAAGGTCGGAGCCGGACCTCATCGAGGGTCCGAAGCGCCTAAATCTGGAGCCTTGGGTGTTGGAACCCGAGGTGGGAGGCGGATTCGATTGAGATCGAAAGAAAGGAGTAAAGCCTTGGTCTCTTTATAAGAGGTTGAATACCAAGAGCCCTCCCCATGACCATTTGGGACTTACCTTTGATCGGGGGGATATACCAACGGACACGACTGGGTTACCCACGCCCGTATTGATGAGGATCCCGTGATAAGGGGACACGATCTCTGCTTCGACAAGATGTGCCAAGGAAACTGCCTCGCAAAGCGCGCTGAGGTGGGACAGTAAAAACGATTCGAATGAAGGCTTGGCTGTGGCGTGATGTCACGCTACAGAATATGCCAGCAGATTAGATTTTTGAAAATACTCTCTCTCTACGATGGTATGTGGAACTTATTTTGCAGAGACGGACACGATCCTCGTGTTCAAAATCTTCTATGAAGTATTCGGAGGAGGAACCCGCCTTGCAATGCCGAAGACAATTTGCACGCCGGACTCGTCGTCATTGAAGCCTAGTTCAGGGGCTACTGAGGGAGTCCTGGATTAGGGGGTGTCCGGACAGCCGGACTATGACCTTTGGCCGGACTGTTGGACTATGAAGATACAAGATTGAAGACTTCGTCCTATGTCCGGATGGGACTTTCCTTGGCGTGGAAGGCAAGCTTGGAAATACGGATATGTAGATCTCCTCCCATTGTAACCGACTCTGTGTAACCCTAGCCCCCTACGGTGTCTATATAAACCGGAGGGTTTAGTCCGTAGAACAACAATCATACCATAGGCTAGCTTCTAGGGTTTAGCCTTTGTGATCTCACGGTAGATCCACTCTTGTAGTACCCATATCATCAATATTAATGAAGCAGGAGTAGGGTTTTACCTCCATCGAGAGGGCCCGAACCTGGGTAAAAACATCGTGTCCCTTGTCTCTTGTTACCATCCGCCTAGACGCACAGTTCGGGACCCCCTACCCAAGATCCGCCGGTTTTGACACCAACAGTAACGTAGCTAGTGCAATCGCTCGGGTTCAGTTAGAGCCCAACGCCTCGCTCAGGTTCAGTGAGAGCGCAACTCTCTCGCACACACGCGCGTACGTACGAGAGAAACACGCATCGCTCGGCCCCCGACTACCCACCGTAATCGGGAACTCCCCCGATACTTTCCTCACCCTCGCTTCTACCACGGGTTTTTCCATCATGGAAGGCCCAAAGAATGTTATGCAACTGCATCTCTGGCCCGCCCAGGACGAAAAGCCCATTTTCTATCATGATTTTTTGTCATAGAAGTAGGAGCCCACCACATCTATGATGATACCGGGTTTTGTCACAATTATCGTCATAGAAGTTTCATAAGTATGACAGAAAAAAAATTCGTTTGGCCCAAAATGTCATGGATGTGTCTTTTTTTGTAGTGAGTGGAACTCTTCTCAGAAGCTGAAGCAGAACAGGCACGTCAAGATGCAGTGGATCTCCTAGAGGAAGTGTGGGAGATGGCTCTGATCCAGTTGACCATCTATCAACAAGACCTGCGCTGGTTCCATGCCCGAAATGTCAAGGGCCGAGCATTTCAGGAAGGAGATCTTGTGCTCCGACTGCACCAGAAATGACCTCACAAGCTTGCTCCAGCCTTCATCATCACCAAGGTGCTCCACAATGGGGCATATCTCCTCTACAATGTAGCCAAGAAAGAAGGGAAGCCACACTCGTGGAATGCGGATCTGCTCCGCCATTTTTATACTTAAACACTCGGATCGACGAGTTGTAATAAGAATCCTTCAGTTTGCTTATCAAAGACAAGATTTTTGCAGTATCTTATCGATTGTTATTCCATAAGCATATGTGTTCAAATCCCCTAGTGGGTCGCTTAGCCGCGAATCTGATTCGCCTAAGTTTCAAAAACACTCCGAGTGAAGAGCAACCCTCTCACTCGGGGGCTTAGCCGCGAACCCGATTCGCCTAAGTTTCAAAATCACTCTGAGTGGAGAGCAATCCACCCACTCGGGGGCTTAGCTATGATCCCAATTTGCCTAAGTTTCAAAAACACTCTGAGTGAAGAGCAACCCTCTCACTCGGGGGCTTAGCCGCGAACCCGATTCTCCTAAGTTTCAAAACCATAACGAGTGGAGAGCAATCCTGCCACTCGGGGGCTTAGCTGCGATTCCGTAATCGCCTGAGTTACAAAAACTACTCAGAGTGGAGAGCAATCCTCCCACTCGGGGGCTTATCTGCGACCCTGTACTCGCAAGTTACAAAACTACTCCGAGTGGAGAGCAATCCTCCCACTCGGGGGCTTAGCTGCGATCTCGCACTCGCCTAAGTTAGAAAACTACTCCGAGTGGAGAGTAATCCTCCCACTCGGGGGCTTAGCGTTGATCCCGTACTAGCCTATGTTACAAAACTACTTCGAGTGAAGAGCAACCCTCTCACTCAGGGGCTTAGCTGCGATTTCATAATCGCCTAAGTTAGAAAACTACTCCGAGTGAAGAGAAACCCTCTCACTCGGTGGCTTAGCCACGAACTCGATTCGCCTAAGTTTTAAAACCACTCCGAGTGGAGAGCAATCCTCCCACTAGAGGGCTTAGCTGCGACCCCGTACTCGCCTATGTTACAAAACTACTCCGAGTGGAGAGCAACCCTCCCACTCAGGGGCTTAGCTGCGACCCCGTACTCGCCTAAGTTACAAAACTACTCTGAGTGGCGAGCAATCCTCCCACTCGGGGGCTTAGCTGCGATCCCGTACTTGCCTAAGTTAAAAAACTACTCCGAGTGGAGAGCAATCCTCCCACTCGGGGGCTTAGCTGATATCCCGTACTCGCCTAAGTTACAAAAACTACTCTGAGTGGAGAGCAATCCTTCCACTCAGGGGCTTAGCTGCGATCCCGAACTTGCCTAAGTTACAAAACTACTCCGAGTGGAGAGCAATCCTCCCACTCGGGGGCTTAGCTGAGATCGCGTACTCGCCTAAGTTACAAAACTACTCCGAGTGGAGAGCAATCCTCCCACTCGAGGGCTTAGCTGGGATCCCATACTCACCTAAGTTACAAAACCGCTCCGAGTGAAGAGAAACCCCCTCACTCGGGGGCTTAGCCACGAACCCGATTCGCCTAAGTTTCAAAAACACTCCTTTCAATCAGAGGCTTGGCTGCATACTCAAAGCTGCGCCCCAAGTACAATGTATGGTTGCACTCGAAGCTGCGCCACAAGTACATCCTATGGCTGCACTCGGCGCTGCGCCACAAGTACAACGTATGGTTGCACTCAGAGCTCCGCCACACGTACAACAACTGGTTTCCCTTGGAGCTGTGCCACAAGTACAACGTCTGGTTGCACTCAGAGCTGCGCTACAAGTACAACGTCTGGTTACCCTCAGAGCTGCACCACAAGTACAAGTCTACTCCGAGTGAAGAGCAGACCTTTCACTCGGAGAATCAGCTGTGATTGCCAATTAGCTCGAGTCAAGAAATCTGAAAGCGATAAAGACAAAGCAACCACATTCAAAAGAAAAACCAAGTTCGGATAAATCCATGAAGGTTCAGAACCACCGGCAGAAGTACTCAAGCATCAAGCCCGAAAGAGTTTTAATGATTATAGGATCACTCGGCATTCTGAGGAAAAGAGAGTCAAATTATCATGTTTTCACTCGGCGGGAGTAGGGCTTGCTGGCTCGACGAAATTGTCAAGGTCGATGCCGTCTGCGATACGAGTAGCAGCTCGATGAAGGTCTCCATGAAGGATTGGAATTGAAGCTTCTTGGTGTTGGCAACCTTGATAGCCGCCAGGTTTTCTACTTTGACCTCTTTGCAATGAACGCGGACCTGAGACAGAGCCACGTCAGCACCACAACGAGCAGATGACTTCTTCCACACCTGCACTCGACCGGGGATTTCATTGAGTCGAGTCATCAGAGACTCGAGATCATTCTGGAACGCCACACCTGGCCAGAGCTCTGTGTCGATCCACGACACCGCCACTTTTAGTTGAGCAAGATAGTCCATAACACTGGCGAGGCAGGATTCCAATGGGAGCACGTTCATCGCGGCTTCGTCCTTAACAGGGGAGATTATGGGGTCCAGATTCGTCTCAATCTGCCCAGTCTCTTCCTCGAAATTTTGACAGAATTCTGCACGCACAAAAAAATAATGAGTCGGCAGTCGCATGATGAGTCGGCAGTTGCAAATCAATCTGACAAGGGAAAGTACCTTCAAGTATAAGGAACATCTTCTTGGAAAGACCTCCCAGATAAGTCTCCAGTTCGTCTCTCTTCCGAGTGAGATATTCGACTTTGTCAGTCGAGGCTACTTTCTCGTCCTTCAGCTGCACAACTTCTTTATTCGCTTCATCAACAACAGTCTTCAACTTCGCGTTCTCTTCTTCTAACTTGCCGACTGAAGCTGGCTTCTTATAAACAAGTTCAACTTTCTCTCGCGCCGTCTTCTACGCTCCTGCAAGGTCGAAGTCCTTCTACTCCAGAGCCTGCTTCATATTGTCTAAAGAAATAACATTCTTCTTATGAGCTTGGAGTTGTCGGTTTTCACTACGCACATCTGTTCGAGTGGAGTCACTCGGTTCAAAAGATGAAAAGAAAAGATGATAAGGCAAACAGTCGACAAGTTATTACCACCCATGGTAGAAGCTTCATCCTTATGGTAGAAGCCTTCTGCACATGGTAGAAGCCTTCTGCAAATTCTCCTTGGCCAGCTCCAGGTCGAGATTAAGTTGGATCTGCTTCCTCTCCAAATCAGCAAACTTGGCTCCAAGATCACAAGATTTCTGCAGTGAACAACACGACAAGTCAGTCGACAGAAACAAGAATCAGTCATTTCCGAGTGATACGTTGCAAAGATCAGATTATTATGCAAAAGAGTTTTTAAGACTACCACTGAATCAAACATTCAACAGTAGTCTCAGGGACTACACCTAGTGGGTGCACTTGGCGTGCCCCCACTGGCTCGGTTTCCCACTCGACATGGTCTGCCCAGTACCAGTGGAAGGAGTAAAAAACGACGACATGTTCTCAGACCACCGCCAACTGCCCGTAGTCGACCGCGGTCTCGGGGACTACACCCAGTGGGTGCACTTAGAGTGCTCCCACTGGTTCGATTCCCACTCGGCATGACCTGCCTAGACCGAGTGGAAGTTCTATAAACAAACATTTCGGAAAGACCCCCGCCGAATCAAACATTCGATGGCTGTCTCGGGGAGTACACCCAGTGGGTGCACTCTGTGTGCCCCCACTGATTCAAGAGCTCACTCAATGCGACCTAGTCGACTCAAGTGAAAAGAGCTACACAACAAAAGTTGAAGCACCCAGTTGGTGAGTGGATGCAAGGTGCAGACTCATAATAGATGCACATTAAAGTTTCCAAAACACTCATCCACGGACATCTTACGAATAATAAAGCAGCAGTTCTAAACTAGCATATCCTAACAGAGCAAAGATCAAGCTGAAAGCTGACTCGGGAATCAACTCACAATCCCACTTAGTTGGACGTTGCCTTGAAGGGCAGAGCTGGCATCATAAGCCGCCTTGATGGTTTCGTACACCACCTTCATTCGGTCCATCATCAAGCCTGCTTGGAGTATGGCTTCCTTAGCAGCGCCTATCTGGTCCTCCGGGACATGATGGGCAATGAAAAGGGGAGTTGGTGGAACAGATGAGGCATCCTGAGGAGCTGAAGCCTGGAGTTGCACAATCGGAGCAAGGGCTTGAGCAGTCGACACCGAAGGTTGATCAGTCGACACAGGATCAGCAAAGGAAACTGAAGTCTGAATTGGATCTCCGAGTAGCTATGACTGGTTCTGGTGCTGAAGTCGAGTGACACACCTTTCTAGCAGGCACCTTCTTGCTCAGAGCCTTACCCCTTCTCCCTGTGTTCTTTTTTGGCACTTCTTCATAATCATCATCGTCAAGGAGTTCAATAACATTTGTCGGTGCTACACAACACTCAACAGTAAGAATTCAGTCGACCGTCAGAACAGTTGGCAAAGTGAGAGCATGATGGTGGAGCTGTACCTGCTCGGGAAGTGGCCACGTCTGCAGTTTCCTTGTCATCTTGATCCTTGTCAATGTCCATTGACGTCCCAGAAGTGGCAACACTGGAAACTCCAAAATTCACTCGGTCAGGTGAGCAAACAGGTCGACAGTATTCAAAGGGAAAGCAAAGAGAAGATACAAACACTTACGTAGAGGCGACAGGAACGTCCACCTTGATCTTGGGTGGGGCCTTCCGAGGCTTCACTGTGGCAACCCTGGGCTACTTAGCGGCCTTCTCCGATGGTTCTGGAGTCAAGGTCCAAGTGTGCTTGGGTACTTGCATGCTTGATGGAGCTGCCTTGCAGCGCCCACCTGCGGGATCATGGGACTGTTTGGAACGACGCCCGAGCGGGGCGGCGAGTCAACCTCCTCGTTGCTGCCTGAGTCATCGTTTTCATCTTCACCATTGGTTCCAGATTCCCAAATGGTACTTCCGTCCTCGCTCTCCTCTCCTTCCGGGAGCTGTTCCCCGTTTGGCATCGAATACATCTTGGTATAAATTTGCAAGGCGCAAGTCAACACGAATCAACCAAATTCTAGAGCAATTGCAATTCAAGAGAAGAAAACACTCGCAACTTTGGGCCTGACCTCTTCCGGCTCGTGGTTGGTTTCGAATGGCTGGACCCTCCTGGATCCCCTGGGGTTATACTTATTCCCAGTAATGCTCCTTAGCCACTGAGCCACCTTCTCCTCGGTGACCTCCTCTAGGTGGACCCGAGTGGTGTCTCCAGGGCCCGAGTACATCCACATCGTGTGGTCACAGGCTTGGAGAGGCTGGATGC
This sequence comes from Aegilops umbellulata, assembly GCA_032464435.1. NCBI lineage: Eukaryota > Viridiplantae > Streptophyta > Magnoliopsida > Poales > Poaceae > Aegilops > Aegilops umbellulata. The sequence continues at coordinate 228,105,765 of CP136055.1, read as the reverse complement.
GTCGACCGAGGAACACCTCCAGCAGATCCATACCAGTCACACCCTCTCGGACTAAGTTAACGACCTGATCGACTAAAATAGACACCTCGCCTTTTTCCTCTGGGGTCACGGTTAATGAAGAAGGTTGGCGAAGTCGCTCCGTAGTGAAAGGGGGGAGACCAGTCGACTGACCAGGACTCGGGACGTCTTTGCAGTAGAACCAGGTCGACTGCCATCCCCGAACTGACTCGGGAAGGGTCATGGAAGGAAAAGTGCTCCTACCCCTAGTTTGAATCCCTAAAACCCCACACATCTCAATCACATGGGTCTTTTCGTCATTCGTATTTGCCTTGTTCACCGACTGGGAACGGCAAGTAAATATGTGTTTGAACAGACCCCAATGTGGTTGACAACCAACGAATTTTTCACACATCGAGATAAATGCAGCTAGGTGCGTGATGGTGTTTGGAGGGAAATGATGGATTTGGGCACCGAAAAAGTTCAAGAAACCCCTGAAGAACGGGTGTGGAGGTAGAAAAAAACCTCGGTCATCATGGGTGGAAAGGAGGACACACTCAACCTCGCGTGGTTGAGGCTCAGTTTCCCCCTCCGGCGGCCTCCAAGATCCAACGATAATCAGGCCGTCCTCAGCAAGCCTCTCCAGGTCATCCCGCTCGAAGGTGGAGCGGTTCCAGTCCCCCAGGATCAAGCCCGGCGGCAGACTAGATTGCGACGACCTCCCCCGAGCTGTCTTCTTGCCCTTTGCTGTCATCGTCGCCTTCTTCGCGTGCTCGAAAGCCACCATCTTGTCCTTCACCATTGTGGCGGAGTGCGCACGGGCAGAGCGGGGGCATAGAGAGTGGACGAGGGACGATGGAGAAGAAGAGGAAGAAGAGAGAGAATGAGGTGCACTGTGCAACACGTCGTCCTCGACGCCTTTTATGGGCCTACTTCCGAGTGGCTGACCTGTGGGCTCGAGCAATCCTGTCAAATCCCGCAACAGTCGCTCACCCGATATGTGGCAAAAAAGGCGGCGCAAAAATCGAGGCGCCCCTATCTACCCACTCCGATTACTACGGCACGCTCCGTCCCGCGCACTTCTCCAAAATTTCGAATCCGGTGAGATCCGCGAACCGCAGAGCAACCAATCGCACTGAAGATTTCGCACCATAACAACACTCGAAGATTGTCAGTATAATTCACTCGAGGACCTCCGAATCGATCAAGGCAACTGAAATGAGGTTGAAGCTTCAGCATGATTTCCAGATTCTAGTGAAATGCCTCTGAAGCACAGAGTCGAGTTAGAATCAACTTCAACCCTTCTTCACTCAGATCTCAATCCATTTGGGGGCTAATGACGATGACATGTACCTAGGGTAGGGTCATAGGCCTACCCTAGATGCCCTACCCTCAAGTCAAAGACATTCAAAGTACAACCAAAGACACCGACTGAAATCACCTTGGAGTGCAATCGACTCGACCAGATGCACCACTCAGATATCCCAATTCCACTCGACTAAGATAGATTCACTCGACCTTACGGAGAATCACTCAGAGTACAGAAGATCTAAAGCCACCTCTGGATGACAATGGTTAGGCGTTCACTCCGTAGCCTTAAAGGTCATTAATAGTCATTATAGCAGGCGTTACCTGTAACATCTCTGTCTTAATATACATTAAACCGTGTGTAACAGAGGCATGTGAAGGGGTGGTGCACTCTATATAAGCCACCCCTCCCCTCTGGCACAATCGTTTGCACCCCCTATAACTCTCACGCATAATCCAATCAACCAAGCCTCTAGGCACTAAGACGTAGGGCTATTACTTCCTCCGAGAAGGGCCTGAACTCGTAAACCTTGCGTGCACAACCTTGCCGTAGCTAGGGCCTTGTCTCCTCCTATGTACCACCTATTCTTACTATCAGACTTGCTACCACGACACGCGGAAAGGAAGAAAGTGGTGCAACGCCCGGTGTACTTCGTCAGCACCTTGTTACAGGGGGCTAGATCGAGATACTCTGGCGTGCAGAAGTTGATCTTTGGTCTCATTATGGCCTCAAGGAAACTTTGCCACTACTTCCAAGCCCATGAGATCACGGTTGTTACTCGTTTTATGTTGCAAAGGATACTCCGAAACCCCGAGGCTACCGGCAGAATAGTGGAATGGGCTTTGGAGTTATCAAGCTTTGGTTTGAAGTTTGAGAGAAAGTCAACTATTCAGAGCAGGGCGTTGGGAGAGTTTATTGCAGAATCAACGCCAACCCTTGATGAGGAAGTGACAGAGACAGTTATCCCCGGCAAGGAATCACCCCAATAATGGATTATGTATTTTGATGGTGCTTTTTCCCAGCAAGGTCCAGGGGCTGGCGTACTACTTGTCGCCCCCTTCGGGGAGCACTTGAAGTACGTCGTCCAAATGCATTTTGCCCGGGAAGAAGCAACCGACAATACAGCTGAGGATGAAGGGCTCCTTGCCGGGCTCAGGATTGTAGCTGGATTGGGAATTAAGAAGCTGATCATTCGAGAAGATTCACAGCTAGTGGTGAGACAAGTCAACAAGGATTACCAAAGTCCATTGATGGAGGCATACTTCAAGGAAGTGAGGAGATTGGAGGAGTGCTTTGTCGGATTGCAAACAGAGCATGTACCCCATGCGGAAAACAACATAGCTGATCATCTGTCAAAGTGTGCTGCACGGGAACTTCTTGTGGAACCAGGGACTTTTGTTCTCCATCTCACTCAGCCCTCCATATCCCCAGCAACAATGGCCCGGAAGAGGAGAAATTTGGACTACGGTAAGCCTCTCCTTGTAGATCCATCCGCTCCTGGCAGAGACCCTGCCAGAAACAACTCCTCACAGCCTGCTGGACCACCCCCTCCAGCCGGGCCCATGGACCCCGCGAATGAGGCTAGTGCTCCCGCAGCAGAGGAGGTGCCGCTAGTCCTCGTTGCCGAGCCCCAGGCTCCAACTTGGGCAAGGCACATTGTTCACTTCCTCCAAACCGGAGAGCTTCCTGGCAACCAAGATGAAGTTGAAAAAGTAGCCCGGAGGGCCAGTATGTCACCCTGTGCAAAACCGAACCGAAAACCAAAAACCGAACCAAAAAAACCAAACCGAACCGAATTTTCGGTTTTTTTAGGTTACGGTTTCAGTTTCAGTTTTCAATTCGACAAACCATTTAGCATTTGGTTTTTTCGGTTAGAAACCGAAAACCGTTCGGTTAAACCGAAATAACCGAAGTTCACGTCTTTGTGCGAGAATATGGTCTGAGCCCTTCACCACCCTTTGTTTTATAGCCATCCGCTCATCCCGCTGCAGCTCAATAGGCGAGCTGGTACTAAATCTCTACAACTCGAACCAACCAGAACCAGGGCACATCACCTGCGATGTTTATTTGGGCTCAAAGTATCCAGCCCATTCGCCATTCGGCCACTTTGTCTAGCGATCCACCACGCGCGGTGTCATCCCAGGCAGTCGATCGCTAAAAAAAGGGAGTTGATCGCTCAAAAAAGGAAGGATTGGCCTGGGTTGAGGGCTCGTCGCCGCGTGTATGTGCAAGATTTTTCTATCATTCCATTTTTTGCTTCCTCCCTCATTTAATAAACCATATCTACTGCCATTTAATCAAGACCAAATCATGTGGACCTCCAACACCTACCTAATCCCTCGTATCTGCTGCTACCTAATGCATACAACTAAATCATGGCTGTCATCTAATTACCCAATCTACGTACACATTTCTCACAAGAAAATCTAACCTACATAGATGTCATGAACGAAAGTGTGTGACCAAATAATTTTTTGTTGTATACAAATTCGCGTCAACTTTGGTTATTTTGGTTATTACCGAAACCGAACCGAAAGTAAATGGTTATTACCGAAACCGAACCGTATCTACGTATAAAACCGTATAAACCAAAGTATAAAAACCGTATAAACCAAAAACCATATAAACCGAACCGAATCAAACCGAAAAAACCGAATGCACACCCTGACCAGTATGTATCAGTTTTTCAATGACACTCTGTACAGAAGGAGGCCCAATGGTGTGAAATTGAAGTGTGTCTGCTGGGAAGAAGGAAAGGAACTGCTGGCTGAGATTCACAGAGGAATGTGTGGCTCCCAAATTGGATCAAGGGCATTAGTTGGGAAAGCATTCCGGCAAGGACTCTATTGGCCCACAACCCTCCAAGATGCGGTCGAGCTAGTCACGAAATGTGAAGCCTGTCATTTCTATTCCAAGAAAACACACCTGCCTGCCCAAGCTCTTCAAACAATCCCTTTATCATGGCCATTTTTGGTCTGGGGGATCGAATCCTCGGCCCCTTCCCCCAAGCAATCGAGGTCTTTGAATTCTTGTTCGTTGCCATCGACAAGTTTACAAAGTGGCCGGAAGTGACTGCCGTGAGAAAGGTGACTGCTCAGTCAGCTATCAAGTTCTTGAAAGAATTGGTGTGTCGTTTTGGAGTTCCGGCAAGGATCATCACCGACAACGGCACCCAGTTCACGAGCCGCGCCTTCATGCAATATGTCCATGCCCTCGGATGCAAGATCTCATTTGCCTCTGTGGCACACCCCCGGAGCAATGGACAAGCTAAGAGGGCGAACGCTGAAGTGCTACGCACACTCAAGACAAGAACTTTTGATACGCTGCAGAAGAACGGCAGGCAGTGGATCGAGGAGCTGCCAGTAGTTCTCTGGTCCCTTAGAGCGACACCAAACTAAGCTACCGGGCAGACTCCCTTGTCCCTGGCCTATAGGGCAGAAGTAGTTATCCCCACGGAACTCATCTATGGGTCATGTCGAGTGCTTGCCTACGATGAAGTAGCGCAAGATCATCACCAGCATGCTGACACTGTGCTACTCGAGAAGAACCGTCTCCGGGCTGCTACGCGTGTTGCATGCTACCAGCAAGCCCTGCATCTCTATCATAGCCGCGGGGTTCACGCCCGATGTTTTGAGGAAGGTGATCTTGTCCTTAGGCGTGTTAAGTATGCCAAGGGTACAAACAAGTTGTCACCAAAGTGGGAAGGCCCTTACCGGGTAGTATGAATCACCAGACCTGGCGCAATCCGTCTGGAGACCGGAGATGGCACTCAGTTGCAAAACTCATGGAATATTGAGCATCTGCGCAAGTTCTACCCATAAGGAGCGGTTGTCCGGCCTTGCCCGACCGCCACCCTTTTGTACTGGCCTTGTCTCATCTGCATGTAACCCCTTGTAGAAAGCCATGGCGATGACCCTGTGCAAGAGAAAATAAAGAAGCGCTTTGGGGGGCTCCCGACCAAGATTGCATGCATGCATGAGCATTCCAAGATCACTGCATAAGCATTTCATGAGCATTTGCATATGAATATAGATAGGATCGTATCATGTAGTCATTCTCATCTAAGTTGCAGGTTCCTGCCAAGAACTTGGCTTCGACAAGGAATTGAGAAGATTGCCCGGCACAGCGATCCCCGGCAAGCCAAGCAGATAAGTTCTACCTCCTGTCCGTTAGTGTTCTGTAAGCTATAACTTGTGCATAAGAAAGCCTCTCCACCCTTTTGAGACCTTGGTGCTCTCATCCATGGCTCGAACGTTGCTTCGGTCAGGATGGTCGCGGTGGCCTTTGGTAAAAAAGGAGTTGGCGGGGGGCTGGTCCCTTTGTCTGTTCCCCGGCAGACGCAGTTCTCCGGTAGACAAAAAGGGTACCGGCAGGATAGCCTGTCGGGGAAAAACTCGTTTATTTTTATTAAAGAGGCATCTAACCTCTGCATGGACATACACATGCACGGTTTCCTGGCAAGGTTCATCTTTTTCATTAATATGTTGATACAAGTACAAGCATTACAGAACACAAACATGGACTCGAGGGATTACATTATTTGAATTAAAATTTGGCAAGTGACAATAAATTTAAGATTGAAAAAAGATAATTGCCCCGTAATCCCCTCTTTTTGTTTCCCCTCCTTCAGGTACTGCGGTGGAAGGAGGAAAAGACGAGAAAAGGAGCACCCAAGCAGGAGCCCACCCCGGTCCCGTCAGGACCAGCTTGGCACGGCCTAACAAGACCGGGTGTGGCGAGGCTGCGAAGTAGGAGTGTGGAGGACGGGGCGGCACCCTTTGGTCGCCACCTCCAGAGCCAGCAAGAAGCCCCGGCTTGAGCATCAGTGGAGTCATCCACCAAAGCTCAGCCGGAAGACTGCTGGAGGGGAGGTGAAGGTGCCAAGAGAACATCCCTCTTTAGCTATCACGCTAGGAGGCTGGTGATGATGATGCCAGGGAGGGAGGGGAAGAGCGGGAAGACGAGACAGTAGGTCACCGGTCAGAGGCGAAGGCATCCACGCCATCATACTCCGACCTGACCCCCTGCCACCCGCCTTCTCTGTCTTCCCTCGCCTTCTCCTCACCACCACTACTCCCGAGAAGCACCAAGACTCCAGTTCGATGCCTCCCTCAGGAAGACGGCGAACGGCCAAGACGGCCAGGGGCACCACTCCCCGCCTTGGTGGGCAGGAAGGCGCGCCTCTCATCAACATCAGCCCCAAGACTTTTGGGAGGGGCAATGCTGGGATTACCAATGACCTCCAGCCCTACCTCCGGGCCGAGCCTCGAAGAAACCAAGAGATTTGCCACCGCAAGGACAAAGCTCACTCGCTGAGCATCAACATTAGCGGGTGGCAACGTTAACCCCCACCAAGAGCCCGAGGGCTGGCCCCAGGCTCTTCCCTTCGACATAACTGGTAGAAGCATAAGATAAGATGGGGAGGAATGCGAAGATGAGTGACTCCGCCCCCTCTGCCCCTCCCTTTTATAAGCGGGGCGAGCAGGGGAGCTGCTCCATCAACGGGTGGCTGTCGTCCTCCTCTGCCAATTCAAGACGACCGGGCCCTCACCTTGATGCTCTCCCACGCCACACGCCTCCGTTACCTACCCTGCGCGATTTATGCAGCATACGTGGCCAAGGATAACGGCATGGTGGGAAGAGTGAATTGGCCGTTTCTACCCGGTGCATTAAAGTCATTCAAGAGCCATAACTGGAGCGGCCCCACCACTATTGGCTTTACACGACACGCGGGGAAACCGAAAACTAGCCCGGGATCAAGGCTAATGAAGAAGCAAAGAAGACCTCAAGAGACCATCCCCTTCAACAACCCTCACCTGTGCACTTATTAGGCCCTACCCCGACGATGCTCGGCAGCGCATTTGGGGCAGGCCCGGGGGCTTCTATCGGTGCAATAAACCCCGGGTCTGTTGCCCACACTGTGCACAGGCGTAGGAACAAGATTGAAGCACCAGCCCAAATCAGAGTGCAATAGACCAAGAGATTCAGAGGACCAACATGCAGATAAGAGGGACCAAGATCAAGCCAGAGAAGCAAGATTTCATCAAAAGAAGTGCCTCCTTTGCCGGGCAGGCGACCCGGCAAGGTGCGAGGCCACCGCCAGAAACAAACAACCAAAACGCCTTGGAAGGTAACGGTGGCGCGTGGCGCGGGAGAATATATAGCAGCCATTCTACCACGACCCACGTCGTCGATCAGTGCGGTGTCAAGCCGCAAAGTGATTAAGTGGCAGCCATTCGCAACATGGCAGCCATTTCCTACAGGAGAAACCCCAGACGACACCCGTCCTGCGACGTGTCAAGCAAGTAGGCACGGAGCTGGCGAGATAGCCGGCAAGCCTTGCCGGGCAACCAACGAGGTGACATTGAGCGGTGCATTTAATGCGCCATGTCAGCCCGCAGAGTTAGGTATGATAGCACTGTTTGCTATCTTATCGGTGCATAATGACTACTTTGCCATTGTGGTGACCCCTTGACCTATAAAAGGTGGCCCATGGCAACCGTAGAAAGGGTTTGAAGATTGGATAACTCACACCCACATACGAGCGTAGTCGTTGCTATCCTGAGGCAACCCCTGTAGGGAAAGTGTACTACGCTCCGCCACCACCTTTCCACCATCAATCCACCAAAGCAGGAGTAGGGTTTTACGCCTCGCGGTGGCCCGAACCTGGGTAAAATTGCCTGTGTGATCTCTGTCGTGCTGTCCCATGCTCGTCTGCTCTTTGTGCAACACATCGACCCTGCCGAACCAACAAGGGGCCCCTGGTCCCATAGGTGGCCGTGGTTTCCCACGACACATGACGTATAAATGCTTCTCGGTAGTGGTTGAGACTGGCGTCTGACACGTCTCCAACGTATCTATAATTTATGAAGTATTCATGCTGTTATTTTATCATTCTTGGATGTCTTACAATCATTTTATAACAACTTTATATCATTTTTTTGGTAGTAACCTATTAACATATTGCCAAGTGCCAGTTTCTGCTTTCTGCATGTTTTTTACATCGCAGGAAATAAATATCAAATGGAGCCCAAACGCAACGAAACTTTACGGAGATTTTTTTTGACCGGAAGGAACCCAATGGGCCAGAGCTACCCTGGGGGTGCCTCGAGGGGGGCACAACCCACCAGGGCATGCCAGGGCCCCCTGGCGCACCCAGGTGGGTTATGCCCACCTCGGTGGCCTCCTGCACCCCCTCTTTGCACTATAAATTCCCAAATATTCCGACACCCTTCAGGGTTAACCTAGATCAGAAGTTCTGCCACCGCAGGGCTCTGTAGCCACCGAAAACCAATCTAGACCCCATTCCGGCACCCTGCCAGAGGGAGGAATCATCTCCGGTGGCCATCTTCATCATCCCGGCGGCCACCACGATGAGGAGGGAGTAGTCCACCCACGGGGCTGAGGGTTTGTACCAGTAGCTATGTGTTTAATTTGTCTCTCTCGTGATCTATATCATGGGCTTTGTTAATATAGATGGATCATATGATGTTTCTCCCCACTATACTCTTGTTGTGATGAATTGAATTTTTACACTTTGAAGTTTTGTCTTGTCGGATTGGATATTCAGACATGAGAACACATGATGTATGTATTGCGGTATGAATACTTGAGGTGCCTATGAGGTATCATATCGATTCACTTGATATATGTTTTGGCACTCAACTCACGGATTCCCGAGGTGACGTTGGGGTGATCTATGCATAGGGGTTGATGCATGTTTTATTATCTTTTCTCCGATAGAAACTTTGGGGTCTCTTTGTAGTTCTTTGTGTGGATTGAGTATTATGAATATGAATTTTCTTTGGTGTTATTTTAGTACGAACTCTAGGATAGATCGAACGAAAAAAATAGCTTGGTGTTATTTTAGTACGAACTCTTGAATAGATCGATCGGAAATAATAGCTTTGAGGTGGTTTCGTACCCTACAATCAATATCTATCTTTTGTTCTCCGCTAATAGGAACATGGGTGTGATTCTTTATTGCACTTTGAGGGATAATCATATGATCCAACTATGTTAGCACCGTTGAGAGATTGCACTAGGGAAAGTACAGACCCTTGGCCTCATTTTCAAGCATTGCAATACCGTTTTTGTGCCCATTTACTATTTGCTACCTTGCTGTTTTTATTTATTCAGATTATAAAAATATATTTCTACCATCAATATTAAACTTTTATCACCATCTCTTCGCCGAACTAGTGCACCTATACAATTTGCCATTGTATTGGGTGTGTTGGGGACTCGAGAGTTTCTTGTATTTGGTTGCAGGGTTGTTCGAGAGAGGCCATCTTCATCCTACACCTCCCACGGATTGATAAACCTTAGGTAATCCACTTGAGGGAAAATTGCTACTGTCCTACAAAACTCTGCGCTTGGAGGCCCAACACGAGTCTACAAGAATAAAGTTGCGTAGTATACATCAAGCTCTTTTGTGGCGCCGTTGCCGGGGAGGTGAGTGCATGAAGGTATATCTTTAGGTCTTGCAAGTGATTATATTAGTTTCTTGTTTTAGCACTAGTTTGGTTTATAAAAGGAAACTACATAAAAAATGGAATTGAGGTTGCATCATATTATTGATCATCTTATAATATCTTTCTTGAAAATGACGGTTCAGAAAATTGTGCTCAATTGCTAGAGGAAGAAGTCAATAAAATGTTTGGCACAAAATATTTAAATGATGAGCATGATTGCAATGATGTTAGTATGAATTCTTTGAATATCCATGTTGCTAATGATATGCAAAGTTACAAGCTTAGGGATGATATATTTGATGAAGATGATATTTTTACTCCCCCAAGTTTTGATGAGAAAATTTATGATGATGAAAGCATGCCTCCTATTTATGATGATTATAATTATGAAAGTGGATTTGGAGAGGTCATGACTTTATTTAGTGATGAATCCATTATTTTGGAAGAGGTTTCAATTGATTATTATGAGAAAAAGTTGCTATCTATGATGATTATGGTGATGGCATGTATGCTACATTGAATAATGATAACCATGAAACTTGTCATCATGATTTTAATTCTCAATATCATGATAGTTATTTTGTTGAGTTTGCTCCCACTACTATTCATGAGAGTAAATTTGCTCATGTGGAGAGTAATAAATTTTGTATGCTTGTGCATCATGAAAAGAGTGCTGTATGTGATAGTTATATTGTTGAATCCATTCATGATGCCTTAGAAAATTATTATGAGAAAGGAACTTATACCCTTACATATCTCAATAATACCAAGTTTCTTCTCTATGTGTTGATTGTTTTGAAGTTACACTTGTTTTGCCTTCCTATGCTAGTTGATTCTTGTTCCCATAAGTTGTTTTCTCACAAAATCCCTATGCATAAGAATTGGGTTAGACCAAAATGTGCTAGTCATATGCTTCATGATGCTCTCTTTATGTTTCAGTTCTTATCTTTTATGCGAGCATCATTGAAATCATCATGCCTAGCTTAAAAGGCATTAAAGAAAAGCGCTTGTTGGGAGACAACCCAACACTTTTACCTACTGTTTTTGTGTTTTCACATGATTATGCTACTGTAGTAATCATGTTTTATAGCTTTTGTCTCAGTAAAGTACCAACTAAAGCCTTTGGGATCATGTTGGGTGATAGTTGATTTAATCTTGCTGAAAAACAGAAACTTTTGCGCTCACAAAAATAATTCTCATTTTTAACAGAAGGGTGCTTTTGAGTTGATTATTTTTGCATAAGATTAATATATAAATTTCTCACATGTTCCTAATTTTTTTAGAATTTTAGGATTAGCAGAAGTATGGTTTGAGTACAATTTACTTCACACTGTTCTGTTTTTGACAGATTCTGTTTTCAATGCATAGTTTGCTTGTTTTGTAGTTTCTATGGCTTATATTGCTCAATATAAATTGTGGAAATGATATGATACAGTAGGCATTGTGTGGAAACAATTATGAATCTTGTCTTTGGCAGTACCAAAAGTGGAATGGTTTACTCTTTATCATACTAACCTATCTGACGAAGTTTTGTTAAATTTTATGTGATTGAAGTTTTCATGTTTTGGGTGAGATATCAATATGAGGAGAATACGGAGTGACATGAACATAAGATTGGGGATGCCCAAGGCATCCCAAGATAATATTCAAGAAGTCTCAAGCGTCTAAGCTTGCGGATGCCCCGGTAGGCATCCCACCTTTCTTCTTCAACAATTATCGGTTAGTATCGGTTGAGCCTAAGTTTTTGCTTCTTCACATGATGTGTGCTGTTCTTGGAATTGCATTTTGTTTTGTTTTTTGCTTTCTGTTTTAATAAAATACTTAGATATGAAAGTTTTAAATAAAATAGAGTCCTCAAATAGTTGCCAAGGAGACTAAGTAAGCGGCATTCACATCCCGTCAACGAAGCTCTTTCCTATGTAATTTACTCTTGTGCTTCACTTATATCCTATGAGTAAATTGTTGAATAAATTGAATGTCATGAAGTTGAAATCATATCATGCCTAGTGGTAGCTTCACATCGGGTTTAGAAAGTGAAATCTTTTGAGGCTTGACAATCACAATGTTGGTCATACAAGCAATTCATGACTAATTAGTATAAGGAAGAGAACTTTCACATGCAAATACACTATCCTGGAAATCTTTTGTGATTGTGAGCCCCCATCAAAATATTATATGCCAAAATTGTTGACGTTGGACAAGGAAGACAATGTAATGATTTATGTTTGCTCATATTCACATAGAAGTCATATTGTCATAGATCCTTCAACATGTGGTGCTTGCCCCCCATCTTTGCTAGCCAAAAATTCCGCACCAAGTAGAGATACTACTTGTGCATCCAAAAACCCTTAAACTAAAATCTTATTTCCAGGAGTCCACCATACCTACCTAAGGATTGAGCAAGATCTTTCAAGTAAGTTGTCATCGGTCCAATAAGGCAATAAAATTGCTTCTAGAAGTGTTAGATCATGTAGTGTAAGAGAAAATTGAGCGTTGTATGAACTTGTGATGGCAAAGCAATAAAAGCGACAGAGTGCATAATAAAGGTTGCTATCATAAGGGGCAATATAATGTGACGTTCTTTTGCACTAAGGGGTTGAGCATACAAACAAATAAGTGCATGGCAACCTCTGCTTCCCTCTGCGAAGGGCCTATCTTTAACTTTTCAGTATTTACATTTATGCAAAGAGTCAAAGTTTTTATCTCTATTCCTTTTTATTTTTCTCTTTTGGCAAGCATCATGTGGTGAGGAAAGATCTAGGCACATATGTCAGGTTGAATATGGGTAGCATGAGTTATTATTGTTGACATCACCATTGAGGTGATTACGTTGGGAGGCAAAACAATAAGCCCCTATCTTTCTATGTGTCCGGTTGAGATGTTTTGCTCATGTGTATGCGGTGAGTGTTAGCAATCATAGAAGACTATAAGTTGGTTGAGTATGTGGAGCTCTTACTTAAACTCCATTGAATAAGTTGAATTGCAATTGCTTGGTGACTAAGAACATAGGTTGTTGAGTTTCAAGAGAGTTCATTGTTTGAACCTTAACATGTGAATTGGTTGCTACTATAGCATGAGAAGTTTTATAAGAAAGAATTGATATTATGATGCTAGGAAAAGTGATTGAAATTGTCATTGATACAACTTGTGCACTTTGCTAGCATTCACACTTCATAAATTATTTCTTTCATCATTTACCTACTCGAGGACAAGTAGGAATTAAGCTTGGGGATGCTGATACGTCTCCAACATATCTATAATTTATGAAGTATTCATGCTATTATTTTATCATTCTTGGATGTTTTACAAACATTTTATGGCAACTTTATATCATTCTTTGGTACTAACCTATTAACATAGTGCCAAGTGCCAGTTGCTGTTTTCTACATGTTTTTTACATCGCAGGAAATCAATACCAAACGGAGTCCAAGCGCAACAAAACTTTACGGAGATTTTTTTGGACCAGAAGGAACCCAATGGGCCAGAGCTGCACCTGGGGGTGCCCCGAGCGGGGGCACATGCTCCCAGGTGGGTTGTGCCCACCTCGGTGGCCTCCCGCACCCCCTCATTGCACTATAAATTCCCAATATTCTGAAACCCTTTGGGGTTAACCTAGATCAAAAGTTCCACCGCCGCAAGGCTCTTAGCCACCGAAAACCAATCTAGACCCCATTCCGGCACCCTGCCGGAGGGGGGAATCATCTCCGGTAGCCATCTTCATCATCCCGGTGGCCACCACGATGATGAGGGAGTAGTCCACCCACGGGGCTGAGGGTTTGTACCAGTAGCTATGTGTTTAATATCTCTCTCTCTCTCGTGATCTATATCATGGTCTTTGTTAATATAGATGGATCATATGATGTTTCTCCCCTCTATACTCTTGTTGTGGTGAACTGAATCTTTACCCTTTTAAGATTTGTCTTGTCGGATTGAATATTCAGATATGAGAACACATGATGTATGTCTTGCGGTATGAATACTTGAGGTGACAATGAGGTATCGTGTCGATTCACTTGATATATGTTTTGACACTCAACTCGCGGATTCCCGAGGTGACGTTGGGTAATCTATGCATAGGGGTTGATGCACGTTTTATTATCTTTTCTCCGATAGAAACTTTGGGGTCTCTTTGTAGTTCTTTGTGTGGATTGAGTATTATGAATATGAATTTTCTTTGGTATTATTTTAGTACGAACTCTAGGATAGATCGAACGGAAAAAAATAGCTTTGTGTTATTTTAGTACGAACTCTTGAATAGATCGAACGGAAATAATAGCTTTGAGGTGGTTTCGTACCCTACAATCAATATCTATCTTTTGTTCTCTGCTAATAGGAACTCGGGAGTGATTCTTTGTTGCACTTTGAGGGATAATCATATGATCCAACTATGTTAGCAATGTTGAGAGATTGCACTATACAGACTCTAGGCCTCATTTTCAAGCATTGCAATACTGTTTTTGTGCCCGTTTACTATTTGCTACCTTGTTGTTTTTATTTATTCAGATTATAAAAATATATTTTTACCATCAATATTACACTTTTATCACCATCTCTTTGCCGAACTAGTGCACCTATACAATTCGTCATTGTATTGGGTGTGTTGGGGACATAAGAGATTTCTTGTATTCGGTTGCAGGGTTGTTCGAGAGAGACCATCTTCATCCTAAACCTCCCATGGATTGATAAACCTTAGGTCATCCACTATACAGACTCTAGGCCTCATTTAAAGCAATGTGGAATAGTTTCACAACTCACGCCACCTGGAACACCACAGCGTAAAGGTGTGTCCGAACATCGTAAGGGTACTATATTAGATATGGTGCGATCTATGATGTCTCTTACCGATTTACCACTATCGTTTTGGGGTTATGCATTAGAGACAGCTGCATTCACGTTAAATAGGGCACCATCTAAATCCGTTGAGATGACACCGTATGAACTATGGTTTGGCAAGAAACCTAAGTCGTTGTTTCTTAAAGTTTGGGGTTGCGATGCTTATGTGAAAAAGATTCAGCCTGATAAGCTCGAACCCAAATCGGAGAAGTGTGTCTTCATAGGATATCCAAAAGAAACTATTGGGTACACCTTCTATCACAGATCCGAAGGCAATATATTTGTTGCTAAGAATGGATCCTTTCTAGAGAAGGAGTTTCTCTCGAAAGAAGTGAGTGGGAGGAAAGTAGAACTTGATGAGGTAATTGTACCTTCTCTCGAATTGGAAAGTCGCTCATCACAGGAAACCGTTCTCGTGATGCCTACACCAATTACTGAGGAAGCTAATGATGATGATCATGAAACTTCAGATCAAGTTAGTACCGAACCTCGTAGGTCAACCAGAGTACGTTCCGCACTAAAGTGGTATAGTAATCCTATTTTGGAAGTCATTTTACTAGACCATGACGAACCTATGAACTATGATGAAGCGATGATGAGCCCAGATTCCGCGAAATGTCTTGAGGCCATGAAATCTGAGATGGGATCCATGTATGAGAACAAAGTGTGGACTTTGGTTGACTTTCCCGATGATTGGCAAGCCATAGAGAATAAATGGATCTTCAAGAAGAAGACTGGCGCTGATGGTAATATTACTGTCTACAAAGCTCGACTTGTTGTGAAAGGTTTTCGACAAGTTCAAGGAGTTGACTACGATGAGACCTTCTCACCCGTAGCAATGCTTAAGTCTGTCTGAATCATGTTTGCAATTTCCGCATTTTATGATTATGAAATCTGGCAAATGGACGTCAAAACTGCATTCCTTAATGGATTTCTTAAAGAATGGTTGTATATGATGCAACCAGAAGGTTTTGTCGATCCGAAAGGTGCTAACAAAGTGTGCAAGCTCCAACGATCCATTTATGGATTGGTGCAAGCATCTCGGAGTTGGAATATACGCTTTGATGAGGTGACCAAAGCATATGGTTTTATACGGACTTTTGGAGAAGCATGTATTTACAACAAAGTGAGTGGGAGTTCTGTAGCATTTCTAATATTATATGTGGATGACATATTGTTGATTGGAAATGATATAGAATTTCTAGATAGCAATAAAGGATACTTGAATAAGAGTTTTTCAATGAAAGACCTCGGTGAAGCTACTTATATATTGGGCATCAAGATCTATAGAGATAGATCAAGACGCTTAATTGGACTTTCACAAAGCACATACCTTGATAAATTTTGGAAGAAGTTCAAAATGGATCAGTCAAAGAAGGGGTTCTTTCCTGTGTTACAATATGTGAAGTTGAGTCAGACTCAATGCCCGACCACTTCAGAAGATAGAGAGAAAATGAAAGTCATTCCCTGTGCCTCGGCCATAGGTTCTATCATGTATGCAATGTTGTGTACCAGACCTGATGTGTGCCTTGCTATAAGTTTAGCAGGGAGGTAACAAAGTAATCCAGGAGTGGATCACTAGACAGCGGTCAAGAACATCCTGAAGTACCATAAAATGACTAAGGATATGTTTCTCGTTTATGGAGGTGACAAAGAGCTCATCGTAAATGGTTACGTCGATGATAGCTTTGACACTGATCTGGATGACTCTAAGTCACAAACCGGATACGTATTTATATTGAATGGTGGAGCTGTCAGTTGGTGAAGTTCCAAGCAAAGCACCGTGGCGGGATCTACGTGTGAAGCAGAGTACATAGCTGCTTCGGAAGCAGCGAATGAAGGAGTCTGGATGAAGGAGTTCATATCCGATCTAGGTGTAATACCTAGTGCATCGGGTCCAATGAAAATATTTTGTGACAATACTGGAGAAATTGCCTTAGCGAAGGAATCCAAATTTCACAAGAGAACCAAACACATCAAAATACGCGTCAACTCTATCTGTGATCAAGTCAAGGAGGGACACATAGAGATTTGAAATATACATACGGATCTGATGTGGCAGACCCGTTGACTAAGCCTCTTCCACGAGCAAAACATGATCAGCACCAAGACTCCATGGGTGTTAGAATCATTACAATGTAATCCAGATTATTAACTCTAATGCAAGTGGGAGACTGAAGGAAATATGCCCTAGAGGCAATAATAAAGTTGTTATTTATATTTCCTTATATCATGATAAATGTTTATTATTCATGCTAGAATTGTATTAGCCGGAAACTTGATACATGTGTGAATACATAGACATAACATAGTGTCCCTAGTATGCCTCTACTAGACTAGCTCATTAATCAAAGATGGTTAGGTTTCCTAACCATGGACATGTGTTGTCATTTGATGAATGGGATCACATCATTAGGAGAATGATGTGATGGACAAGACCCATCCGTTAGCTTAGCATAATGACCGTTAAGTTTTATTACTATTGCTTTCTTCATGACTTATACATATTACTTTGACTATGAGATAATGCAACTCCCGAATACCGGAGGAATACCTTATGTGTTGTCAAACGTCACAATGTAACTGGGTGATTATAAAGATTCTCTACAGGTATCTCCAAAGGTGTTTGTTGGGTTGGCATAGATCGAGATTAGGATTTGTCACTCCGAGTATCACAGAGGTATCTCTGGACCCTCTCAGTAATGCACATCATGATAAGCCTGGCAAGCAATGTGACTAATGAGTTAGTTGCAGGGTGATGTTCTACGAAACGAGTAAAGATACTTGCCGGTAACGAGATTGAACTAGGTGTGAAGATACCGACGATCGAATCTCGGGCAAGTAACATACCGATGACAAAGGGAATGATGTATGTTGTCATTATAGTTTAACCGATAAAGATATTCGTAGAATATGTAGGAACCAATATGAGCATCCAGGTTCCGCTGTTGGTTATTGACCGGAGATGTGCTCGGTCATGTCTACATAGTTCTCGAACCCGTAGGGTCCGCACGCTTAACGTTCGATGACGATTCGTATTATGAGTTATGTGTTTTGGTGTCCGAATATTGTTTGGAGTCCTGGATGGAATCACGGACATGACGAGGAGTGTCGAAATGGTCGAGGGGTAAAGATTGATATACTGGACGATAGTATTTGGACACCGGAAGTGTTTCGGAATATATCGGGTACATATCGGGGTACCGGGGGGGTTACCAGAACCCCCCGGGGAAAGATATGGGCCATATGGGCCATAGGAGGGAGGCAAGCCAACCCACAAGGGGTGGCGCTCCCCTCCCCCCCAAGGGAGGAGTCCGAATTGGACAAGGAGAGGGGGCGGCGCCCCCCTTTCTTTATCCTCCTCTCTCTCCTTCCCCTTTTCCCCTTCCGGTAACAGTAAAGGGGGGGGCAAATCCTACTAGGAGCCCAAGTGGGACTCCTCCCACTTGGGGCGTGCTTAGGGCTGGCCTCCTCCCCTCTCCCTCATTTATATACGGGGGAGGGGTGCCTTTAACACACATCAATTGTCCCAAGCCGTGTGCGGCGCCCCCTTCCACAGTTTACTCCTCCCGTCATATTATCGTAGTACTTAGGAGAAGCCCTGCGCGGATCACCTCACCATCACCATCATCATGATGTTGTGCTGACGAAACTCCCCCTCTACACTTTGCTCGATCAAGAGTTCGAGGGATGTCATCGAGCTGAACGTGTGCAGAACTTGGAGGTGTCATACGTTCGGTGCTTGGTCGTTTGAATCGAGAAGACGTTCGACTACATCAACCGTGTTAAGCTAACGCTTCCGCTTTCGGTCTACGAGGGTACGTGGACACTCTCTCCCTCTCATTGCTATGAATCTCCTAGATAGATCTTGCGTGATCATAGGAATTTTTTTGAAATTACATGCTACGTTCCCCAACAGAGTAGTTATCCGGCATCCAAGCCGGCAGGGTGGCCCGCTGAGCCCGCCGGATACAAGCTATGCAGCTCGCTGGTCCACCTCCCTTCCCTCACCCGACAGAGCCAGTTACTGCCCCAAGCCGGCACGCGGTTCAGCAACTCGCGGCTCCAAGCCAGCTCGACGAGGCGCGGCGAGCTGCTCCACGCAGGCACATCGGAGCACGGTCATCATCACTGCCGTCCAAGCCACCGCCTCGTACCGCGCCTCCCGTGTCTGCGGTCGTGCCCCTGTTTCTGTGGCCGAGACTCCCATGCCTGCGGCTGTGCCATGCAAGCAGAGACAGAAGCCGGGTGCGCGGAGAGCGACGAGTTGGTGAGTAGCGCCTCCGCGTCCGCCGCCATCATCGAGGAGAAGTAGAACACGGGAGGCCGCCGCCGCTTGGGTCCCATGAAGGCCACCACGGAGGCGACGTTGGCGTACATAGCAGGTGTCTTGCCGGATCCTTTTGTTGTGAGGACCTTCGTGGACCCCGCATGGGCTCCGCGGAAGCGGAGAAGCCCCCTTTAGACTCCATCTTGGGCATCAGCCAATGATGTCAGTTGAGCGGTGGGGAAGCAAGCCGTCCTTTGCGCTGAAGCATATACCTCCGGGGCTCCCGGCAGTATGGTGATCGTGTTGTCGGACACAAGGAAGAGAAATGGTCGACGAGCGACCATTTAGGCTAGGTATTATTATACATGTGCTGTTCAGGACTAGCAACGCTTAGTTGATTAGAATGTAATGAAATCAGTCATGTTTGTATGAAAATCTAGTATTTTATATGAATTTTTTCATTGTTTATATGAAATATCGCCGTGTTCGCATGAATTTCGTTCGGTTGGTTGAGTTTCTATCAAAATGTGTGCGGCTACGGTTGGATGTCATAATTTGCGGGTCACTGGTCGGTTTGCGGCTGGCTCGGGCGGCGTGGTGGGACAAAAAAAGCACATCTCATGCAAGCTCGTCTCCAACGCACGCGCCGGAGGATGCATGAGCACCCGAGCTCTTCCTCGTTCATCAGTGGCAAAGGCAAGGGTGGACAAAAGGGTCGTCAATATTTTGGCTAGCCTGCGCAAGATACAAACATCCCCTCCTAGCCCCACCGCTCCCAGCACATTCAAATCCCTCGTTCGCCGTGAAATTTTGCCATGTGTTGTTTTCATGGATATTTTGCTGTGTGAAAACAAATTGATGTATGAACGAGTAATCAGTGTCCGTGGGATGGCCTCATAGTAGTAGTAGTGTACAGTACTCTACTAGATAGTGAGTGTTTACTACTGTATCTACGTACTAATTGCAACGCATCATGTGTTAGCAGTATAGTGACCACGTACGGATTTGATGGTAAGATTTGTGTAAGTTGGATGTCATATTATTGCTCTAACACGTGGTCAAAGTTAGCCTCCAAAATGCATTTTATACCATATATGGCTTGAGGGAGTACATGCATTGATGAGGTTTCTCTTAATCCTTGCGTGCAACGTTTTTATTGAAGCTTGAAATGTGAACATGTGAATGGGAGGGACTAGTACAACCCTTCCAAAAGATCTGTAGTACTAATGGTATCATACTCCCTCCGTTCACCATCTCACATGCTCAGTACTTTTGCGAAATATGGAAGTAACAAACTTATTCCACCACTCAGCATCTATTATGGATGCATTGTGGATTTTAAAATGAGTCATATAGACTAGAAAGTAAGCACTTAGGGCACCCACAATGTATGCTTTTTGTTTCCTCTGAGCCCTCTCTGCTCTTAGAGGCAGGCCTCTATACATTGCATGATCTGCCTCTAACAAAAATTGGCTAGCATTGCGTCTAACCTTAGAGGCTACCTCTAACAATGAAACATTCCATCTGGTCCCAATTGTTAGCCTTAAGAAGCATAAGAAAGTACGAGTATAAGAGAAATAGTACTGATTGGACGAATGTGTTGCTAATCAATACTTTTTAAATTTCTTCTTGGGCCCACCTTAGAGGCTGGTTAGAGTCTCTATACATTGTGGGTTTTTTCATTTGATAAGAGGCAAACCATGTGGGGCTTACCTTAGAGGCACTATATACACTGGAGATGCTATGTACGTATTACTTTTGATGTGTCCCGTCAAGTCGCAGAACAAAGAGAAGCTTGCTTAGTACGCCGTCTCCCCCGCCCACGGGCGCGGTAGCTCGCAGAGTCGCAGGACGGGGAGAAGCTTGCTTACTACGCCTATGCCCGCTCCCTCGCCCACGCACGCGATGGCTCGCATGACGAGGAGAAAATTTTACTACTCCCTTTGTTACTCCTCGTCCCTACCTTGGTTAGAGAGATTATCATATTGTTTGAAATATATGTCTTTTAGTAGTAGGAGTAGTACTACTCCCTCCTTTCCGGTTTATGGCCTAATTTCAAAATCTCTCCAACCAAGGTAGACGGTGAGTGGTGGAATTAATTTCCTAGTTTGCACAAGTAATTAGTACGCTCGTTTTTTTCAAGAAGTTATGTTTACCGATGCATTAATTACAACGAATGCCTGCATGACCACTAAATTTCCATGAACTTCTACATGCATTGGTGGGTTTTCTCTTGATACTACTTGCATCGGGTGATTTAATGCACCTCGAAATCCAAACATGTGATGGTACTACTAGTAGAATTGAGACTTATAAAACATAAAAACGATTTTTTTAGATGAGCCCTATAAACCGGAAAGGAGGGACTAGTAAGTAGTACGTACTCCGTAAAATCAGATTTTCCGAAAACTAAGTCGCTCAACCTTTATTTGCTTGTTTCCCTTCTTGCCTCATTGCCTCGAACAGACTATGCCAAACTCACTTGCCTGTCATGTGGGAAAAGACCCGCCCTCGCCTTTTTTAGTCCGGGTTTGTATCCATGGATCGCGCGAAGCAGCAAAAACCAAGCCGTGTCTTGTACTCCTCCGTCGTACTAAAAGAGTGGAGACACTCGCTTTCATGAATTCTGTACATCCTCTCGCCGACATGTGGGACATATAGCAACCGAGTCGATGTGTCATGCAACAAATAATAGTGCAGAACAGCAGGGGGACGCACCCCAGTCGTAGCGCCCAGTAGTACTAATGAGCAATGAGACGTCAAATCACAATGCCGCACCTTCCCAGACGGACGAAGCAACCATTATTTTGCACTTCACTGAATCCGCTTTGCCATCATATCCTTCAATAAAACCACGTATTGCTTCTGCCATTGTTCTGCCTCAAGAGGGACGCGCATTGCCTTGGTACATCCTGACACGTGGGACCGGATGACAGGCCATGCTTCCCCACCCACCGCTTGGTAAAATCACCTCAGTTTTACTACTTCCTCCATCTCGGTTTACAGGGCGTGCACGTCGTTCTAGGTTGAGAATTTAACTAGCTACATATGTGATGAACAATATATGTTTACAGACTACATCCGCTTAAGAATCCAATGATATACTTTTTGTGACATAGTAACTCATATTTAGTTAGTCAAATGGATGACCTAGAACTACGTGCATGCCCTATAAACCGAGACGGAGGGAGTATTATCTTTTTAGATCAATATAGTCAGGACTCACCAAGGAGCAAAACCAAGTGGTAGGCTACTCATGTCATGTTGGAATAGCAAGTCAAGCAGGGTCAGCCCACACACGAAATGGCGACACACTTAACAGGACCCCTTCTGCCGACATGTGGCTCACCGTCTTGTTCCAGGTGTGATGCACCAAATTACAGTTTGGAGCAGCGGTTGGATTTGGAGGCACCCCGGTCATAGCGCCACGGTAGTAGTAAATGAGCGATGAGGGGTCAAATCACAAAGCCCCACCTTCCCCACATTAAGCGAGACAGAGGAAGCAACCATCATTTCACTCTAAGGCGCAAGAGCATAAAGAAAAGAGAAAATCAATGATGTGTGCGATAACTACCTAGGGAACCTGGGGGTAGGAGCCTCCACTACAAATCCTTTTTTAAAGCGCCTCCACTACAAATCCGCTTCTCCCTCGTCCTCTTGAAGAAAACCGATGATCCATGCGGCGGTAGGGTTTGTAGGAGTACTACAGCGTGCGGGGCCATGACATAGTAAACGGGAGAGGGATTGAGTTCGAGGCGACGCCTTAATATGTGTGGGCCGCTTGGTTTTACGGGAACGAGGCAGCATTTTGGGTTCGGGGACGAGCGGAGATATACGTACAAAAAATTGTGGACGTAGGTTCGACCAAAAGGCAATGATGCATGGGCCCCGCATTTTGATATACCCGCGGCCGCGTAAAATTTGCTACTCAAAATAATGCATAAAATTTCCTCCAAAAACATCTATAACTAATGGGAAGTGAATGTATGCATAAAATTAAAATGTAATACAAAGAGAAAAAATGAATTGCAGTTAAAAGAATGACATTTCTAACAAAAATGTGAATGTGAACTACATAGGTGTGCACGTGACCAACACATACATTGTCCATATAAAATCTAATGCAAGAAATAACTTATGAGCAACATGCACGAATTGATAATGTGGTGCTTGCATGCAAAGAATACAAAAATAATGTGATTTATGACTTGCATGCATGACATGTTCTTGTGCCATAGTTGCATGTCCAGGAAAAATGCTACTAGTGGGTTGTACTAGCTATTTAGGAATAGAAGATGTATTCATGGAAGTTGTAGGGAAAGAGATGACATGTATCTCAATTCCTATGAGTAGGGATTGGAAAATAGATGTCATTTGGTTGACATCATAGGAATTTTTCTGTTGAATCTAGAGATGACATGTATCTCAATTGCTATGAGGAGGGATTAGAAAAGAGATGTCATTTGGTTCACATCATAGGATTTTTTCTATTGAATATACGTTAATGTTTATTTTCCTTTGAAATTGTGGGAGTATTGGAATCCATTCATATGAACCAAGTGTCTCTAAAGCTATAAAAATGATATCATGTTTATTTTCCTTTGAAATGTGGAGTATGTGAATCTATTCCTATGAACCAATTGGCTCTAAAGGAAAAAATCATATAAAAATCATATCATATAGAGTTCCTATGATATTCCTCCACACCAAAGGATGGTTGAAATTGCTGCAGGTGATACGACGGTCTTTCTTTGTACACTCCTCCCCCATCTTTATAGTTACCTCCCGAAGATGAATGAAATGATATATACTGGGTATTCTATATGTGCATTTTGGTACACAAAAACTCGGTAAAAGTTTACGAGGTTCGAATTTTCAACAAAACTATATGCACTACATTTTGGAACGAAGGGAGTAGCATACGGCAGTTGCTAACACTCATGTGGAAATTTGTGTGTCGGAGGAGTGGCTGTTCTATTAAATGACATGGCAAAACTGACACTGTCGGATGCCAATCTAACGGTTCTTACGGCGTTCATCAAGAAACGGCCTGTGGCGAACGTTTGTCAGATATGATTTACGGACACATGCATTGCATTGATACGTGCCCCCTCTCTCTCGCGCACACACGCACCCTCACGAGTCACAACTCTCCCGAGTCCTCTCGCACCCACTGTCTATTTGTAGGTAGACGTCACACACATATGTGCTCTTCACACCCTACCCCCAGAACTTCTAAAAAATAAAAGATGTCGCGCACCTTTTATTTTAACTCACACATCACACACTTATACTATTACTCTTGTGGCTATCATTCTCTGGGCATAGTATATTGTACTCTCACGAAGAGAAGCGGTGCACGCACGAACTAGTTCTATCACACCCACTCGTGGGTACACATAGGAGCTCATTTTTTTGAAGCGAGGAGTGCATTTGTTTACAAAGAGGCATCCCAATTGACATTTTGACTAGTCTAGTTTTCATCTTGATGGAGGGTCGGGGACCGCACGTGAACGATACAGTATAGTGCATCCTGGACGCGGTGCCACGTTATTGATCGAGTTTAATTTTTACTTGAACTTTAAATGAAAATAGTGGTTCGCACGTATTCAATTTAATAACGACTGGTACAACAAAATCACTCCACTATATATATAAGCAGGAGCCTCATCGCTTGCTTTACCAGGGTTGCTCTCTTTCACTCTCTCATGCTCTCTAGATCTAAGAAAGACATACGTGGCCACACTCTCTCTGCTCACGGCTGGTCACAAATCCGGTCGGACCACCTCGACCGGGGCAGGGGTGTACGTGCATCGTTCACGCGGTTGTTAGCGGCGAGGGAGGAGACTAATAGCTGCCCGCACGTTCCGATCGGCGGTCGTGTCGTTCTCTCTGAGACAACACCGTCTCGGGAGGGCCTCCGACCCCTTCTTCCTCCCTACGGTACTGTGGCCAAGATGCGGCCTCCCGACGCCGTCTTTGGCACATGCCGATGACCCTCAGGTATATATTCCATCGTAACCTGCCTTGCTCTACTGCCCCAGCTCCCCACGTGGCTGTGTGTGGATCTTTTTCCACTTCCGTCGGCTGTTCCAAAGCCACCTACACTTTTACTATTATTAGAGGTAATGCTTGTTCATACAGTCAAATCTAAGAGTTGGTTCAAACAGGGAAGAAAGAGGGAAAGCTATAGCATGAATCTAGGACTTGGTTCTAAGAGGAAATGGGGGAAAATAATAGATACTGGCTACCCAACTGGTCTCTTGGTTGAAAAGGCGAAGAAAGCATGGTGGATGGCGAAGGGTGGGGGTAAGTGGACCTGTCTCTTCATAGAAAAAGGAAAGAAAGTGAGGGGTGTTGGGGGACAACGCAAATGAGAACGAGCAGGTCTAGATTTCCTGTGCTCACGTAGGAAAATGTCCTCGGGGAGATAAAAAATGGGGCAAATGCAGACATGTTGCCTGAGTGTTTGCCTCTCTCGTCAACCACATCTGCCTCACCGCCTTATGCCCCTAATGTCACTCCGCCCATATCGCTACCGTTAATGTAAAATCACATGAAGCATTAAGAAATGCCACCTAATGTCACTATTAAGTAATGGTCTAGTGCCGTCGATAAATAGAAGAAATGCCACCTAATGTCACTATTAAGTAATGGTCTAGTGTCGTCGATAAATTGAAGCAATGACACCACCATTTTATGAAGTGCTTCCGTCTTGCTTTATTTCCCATGAATTGTGATTTTGCAGTTACACTTAAATCTCGCATTGCTAACATTCCTTTATTCCAGTGGAACTGCACAAATATGAGTGCACATTTACTGACCGTGTGCTACTCTCATGACAGTAATACTAATGTTATTGTTCTGCATGTTATTCTAGTGGCAGTGTTGATGTGATGTGATGCTACTTACTTAAGGGCACTTTCATACTGTCAATGTAGTGCCAATTATAACACAATAGATGCTGATGTTAATCATATGCCACTGCAAATAACTGTCACCGTTTAAGTTGTATTTCATATTTGCGCAAACAGGGATGTCTATCTCCATATCGTTCTATCTGCGCAATCAAAGGTACACACCTCAGTTTTAGTAGAACTGCACAAAATGAGATGGCTATTCCTAGCTGTCGTCGTCTAACCACCCGTCTTCCAGGTATTCCTGAATTGGTAATAACTAGGTAGAATGACCAAGGCAATCTAAGATAACATGATTTGTATGTTTTACTTCCTGGTTGCAGTGCAGGGACGAGCGAAAACAATTGCATCCTAGTAGGGAATGCACTTTCTCCCAGTTCATCCATGGACCAAGGACTAGCTGGCACGAGTGCACAGAGGTTTTTGGGACAGGTGCGCGGAAAGAGGCATTGTGGTCTGCTTATTTCTGCAAATAGCGGTGCTTAAATTTAGTGGAACTGCACAAGAAGTTTAGATGGTTAGTACACTACATGGTTCAGTTCAGCATTCCAACTAAGAACACAATTATAATTGGTTATTCTGGAATGAGAGAACCTAACCCTGGATGGTGGCAACAAGAAAAACCAGAGTGAACTCTAGGAAATTAAAGCCTGCCTAGGGAGTCCCTTTGCTCAGAGAAGCCTTGCTTGATTTATCCTAATTTGTAAACCTTCTCACAACTTTGTCATTTGCTGTGAACTAGTATATGTTTGTTATGTTCTATGAATCATTGAGATGTATAAAATTGCTTAACTTATGATTTTCAAGTATTTTATGAAGTCGGGTTTAATGTGAATGTTCCACATGAATGCTGGACTAGCGTGTGAACGTTTTGAATTTACATTGTGGCCTCAGTTAACTACATGAACCACTGTAACAAGATATGTAGTTTCTTATATGCCAGACAGCAGATTATTGATTGTTAGCTGGTCGATAGCCTACTTTTCTGGTGTTGAAGCGAGCTGAGCCGATGTGTCGTGTTTTGCACAACTGCTTACAAGTGGGGTAGCACCAATAGTGTTTACAAGTACTTAACTAGCCTTACGTACCCTATTTATACGTCGGTGCATAGTTCTCGAACGAGTAATCTATTTCATCAAACACGCACTCCTCGTATGATAAACTGTGACAACTTATGTCTTACCATGCCATATTCATGAAAAAACTAGTGAGGACGCGTCTGTTTTAGCAACAATTAGGATGGTTCTCACATGACTCACGGGAACACAAAACTAGCAGTAGTTCCCATAGATGGATTCAAACAGACTACTAGCCCCAGAGGGCTCGATAATAGGCAAGGTTTGGATAATTAGACACAATCCAAACTACTATTAAACACTAGTTGGTGCAACTATTTCATGCCTCGATCTAATTTGGGATGGACACAAGACGGACCTTGCCATGAACATCATCGAGGACGTCCGGCAGCAGCTCAATCCTGTGAACCTTCCTGAAGATAACCTTGTGGCCTTGCCACTCATAAACTTGTTTGTGGAGGCATGCCACGTCATCTTCCTGCGCAAGCTTGATAAGAACAGTATGCCTCACAAATGAAGGAGTAGCATTGAACTTCTTGTGCTTCAGTACACCCTGGACAACACGCCTGACAACAGTGAGAGGCTGGAATATATCTCGACATTGGTATAAGTGCAAATGGCTTCCAGGATCCAACAGACTAAGAACTATGTTTTCCCAGTGCGTATATTCAGGTCATCCGCCTCATAGCGAGTGACATGTACAACCACACAATCCTTTTCTGCATCAGGGCTCTAATTGAAACAGAAAAAATACTGAATTACTTTCCAATATAAGAAACACAAGTTATTTAAAACACTATGTAGAGTCAAAAGTATGCATGACAGGGAAGGTCGCATGGCATCGAAGCTAAGAAAATTTTGCATTATTTATCACCACATACTTAGATGAAAAACCACAATCGAGATCGGCAAAGAAGAAAATCACCTTGGGCAGCTCAGGGGGGACACATCCTCAAAGGGGGAAAACTGCTCCTGCAGGGCCACGGAGGCGGTAGCCTCAAACGGGGCATTGACCATCTCAGTAGTGACCATGAGCGTATCTGGGATCGCCTCGGTGGCTGCCTCCATCTTCTTGGAGCTCTCTGTCTCGTGGGGATCAGCCTCCCGCGTCTGCTCTGCTCCAACATCGGCATATCTTTTCTAGGTTCTCCATGGTCCATCATGAAACTGATGTATACTAGGAGACCAGTGAAAGGAAAACACAATTGCAATGATAATGAAACAAAAAAGAGAGTGAGGATCGGTTACTGCTTTGCAAAAGTTCTTTTTTTTTGAACAAAAATATACCAACATCACGGATCTGCTTACCTTCCCTTCATTGGGAGAGAAGAACAGTGGCAGATGCAAGTGTTGGCTTTCTTGAAGACGGTGAGGGAGAAGGGGATTCAGCGAAGAGTGAAATGATGGTTGCTTCGTCCATCAAACTTAGACTGTGGGGAGGTGGGCTTTTGTGATTCGACGGCTCGTTACTGCCGCGCTATGACCAGGGTGACTCTCTGCCTCCATACTGCCTTCTAATTTGGTTGATGGCATTTGGGCCCACGGGTTGCATGGCCCGCATGTCGGTGAACAAAAGTAAAATGGCATTCATTAGAGGGAGACGTTTCGATGACCTCGGAGGAGCTAGAAGCGGCAGTGTATCTACTGTACTAGTAGTAATTGTTTTTCGGGGTAGCTATAGAGTGTCTCCACTGTACTAGTAGTAATTGTTTCTCTAGACGCAAGACAAAACAGCCCATCCACCCTAGTTAATAATAAAATCAATTCGAAAGCTCATATATTTACTTAATGAGAGGCGCTACCCACACCCAGCACACCGCCCCCCAAAAAACATGGGTGCTCTTCTTCCTCCTCACTCCCACCCACCCCACGTCAGCTCGCTCCACTCGTACCCTCAAATTCCTCACCTCACTCCTACAAAAAACCCCAGCTCCCCTTCTTCCACACTACAACAGGAAAAACTCCAGCTCCCCTTCTTCTTCACATGCACTACAACTAGGCTCGTCATTCGTTACTCTGCTCAAATCCGTGAGCTCGATGTGACGCCCTCGAGGAAAATGGATGATGCCTGTTGTAGATCCCGCCAGCGGTGACGCCTGTTGTAGATCCCGCACCCGGCAGCGCGGGGAGAAGCGGCGAGCCTACTAAGGGAGTCCTGGATTAAGGGGTCCTCGGGCGTCCGGCCTGTTATCCATGAGCCGGACTGATGGGCTGTGAAGATATGAAGGCCGAAGAATATACTCGTGTCCAGATTGGACTCTCCTTTGCGTGGAAGGCAAGCTAGGCGACCGACTATGAAGATTCCCTCTCATGTAACCAACCCCATGTAACCCTAGATCTCTCCGTTGTCTATATAAACCGGAGATCATAGTCCGGATAGGACACATTCATTACCATATATTCACATAGGCTAGACTTCTAGGGTTTAGCCATTACGATCTCGTGGTAGATCAACTCTTGTAATACTCATATTCATCAAGATCAATCAAGCAGGAAGTAGGGTATTACCTCCATAGAGAGGGCCCGAACCTAGGTAAACATCGTGTCCCCCGTCTCCTGTTACCATTGATCCCAAACGCACAGTTCGGGACCCCCTACCCGAGATCCGCCGGTTTTGGCACCAACATTGGTGCTTTCGTTGAGAGTTCCACTGTGTCATCCCCAAGAGGATTGATGGCCCCTTTGATCGTCAGTAATGGCGCTGTTCAGGGAGAAACCTTCCTCCCCGGACAAACCTTTGTGTTCGGCGACTTCGTACTGCGGGCCAACTCGCCTGGCCATCCGGAGCAGGTCGATAGCCACGACCCTGGCCATCAGGTCAAATTTGGAGGCTTGAACTGTGTCACGGATACCCGTGGAGACTTGATCTTTGATGGATTCGAGACTGCGGCAGTCGCTCCACCTCTCTCCGATGAACATGACTTAAATCTGTCATCGGATCACACCCAGGAGATGGATCCTGTTGCTGCAACGGCCTTAGAACCAAAGCAGATCATGCCCTCCAAGGCCACAAAGTCCACGGCGTTGGAGCCGCACACGGACTCAACATCCTGCAATATTTGCGTCAATGGAGCGCCAGACTCATTTCCGGCTACACGTTCCGGATCAGGTGCGCCTGCGGATACCGAGCTGGATCGGTTATCGATTTTCGAATTTGGCGCCGCAGACTTGTTCCAGCACTCACCCTTTGGTGATATGCTAAATTCTTTAAAGAACTTATCCTTGGAGAAGGACTCACAACCGAACTATGTTTGGTTCGAATTAGAGGCGGATGACAAAGAATTTTGCTTCCCACCCACCACCCACTTCATAGCCACCGTTGACGACTTAACCGACATGCTTGACTATGGCTCCGAAGACATCAATGATATGGACGACGATACCAACAAGGAACAAGGCCAAGACCCGCCATTTACTAGACGCTGGACGGCCACCTCTTCATACAACGTGTACATGGTTGATACACCCAAAGAATCTGGCGACGACAAAGAAGAGCCAGACGCGGACAAGACACAGTCCAAACGCCGGCGCGCCAAACGCCGCACTAAGCCTCGACGCTCAAAAGATGGCAACAATGACACCAGAGAAAATAGCACTCCAGGCGACGACGAAAACAACGAAGACCCTGCCGGAGCTACATCCCAACAGGAAGAAAACGACAACGGGCAAGATAACCCTGACGAACAGGCCATAAAGATGACTCGGAGGACGATAGTTACCGTCCACCCTCTGAAGAGGAGACAAGCCTCAGCAACGACGATTTCATCATGCCTGAGGATCCCCTGGAGCAGGAGCACTTTAAGCTTCAGCTCATAGCCATAGTAAGGAGCCTCAAAAAGAAACAGCAACAGCTTCAAGCCGAACAAGATCTGCTCGTCGATAGATGGACTGATGTCTTGACAGCTAAAGAATAAGGCCTCAAGCGCCCAGCCAAGAGCTACCCAAAACGTAGACTGCTACCTCAGTTCGATGAGGAAGCACCAGATCTCGTACCCTCCTCGCACAATGCAAACCGGGATAGAGCGGCGGACCGGCCACCCCGCGGTCAGGATAAAGCGGCAACCCAAGCCGAACAGCAGCCCGCCTGTCGGATTTGGGGTTCCGGCAGACCCTTGAGGTTCAAACTCTGGGGTGCGCGCGGAGATTACGCCTTCTACCTCTCTGCCTCGCAAGGATCTAAACTAACAAAAGAACAGCACAAGGGACACAAGGTTTATACTAGTTCGGGCCACCATTGTGGTGTAATACCCTACTCTAGTTTGTGGTGTGGTGGATTGCCTCTTGGGCTGATGATGATGAACAATACAAGGAAGAACAGCCTCGCGAGGGTCTGCTCATGGCTGGGGCGATGAACTGCTAGGAGGAGTTCAACCGCCCTTCTCTCTCTCTGTTGCCTATGCCTTTCTAACTAATTGTCGGGTTGCTAGATGCCTCTACCCTGGGGGTGGCTAGTCCTATTTATAGGCAAAGGCCCTGGGCCTCCTCCCAAATATTGAGCGGGAAGGGCGCCAACAGTCGGCCATGTTGAAGGGGAACATCTAGTACACTTATTCTGACTAAAGTTGGTCCTCGCCTGCCAAAGGCTCTGGTGGTGATGCTAGCTTGGGCTCCACAATGACTTCCACCCCACCGTTGGACTGGTCTTGGTCTCGTTGCACCGAAACGGGTGCCTTTGCTTGATCCTCTCGTCTGCGCTTGCCCCCTTTGCACCAAAGAGGAAAGGAGGACACTGCGCGGGCTGGCGCCCACCTGGCGCCCTTGGTCGTCATGGCTTGCATCATGGGCACCTCGTGAGGTACCCCGCCTTGATCTCTCCGCCCCCTCGTGAGCCAACCTGATGAGGCCGCGCCTGAGGAAGCTCCGTGTCGTCCTCCCCGCGAGGCTTGGCCCCTCGCGAGGGTCTTGGGTCTTGCGTTGATGAAGATGGGCCGTGCTGAGCTCCCTTGAGCCACACCGCAGGCCGCAGGCAGGCAAGTCTGGGGACCCCCGTTCCCAGAACACGACAGTAGCCCCCGAGCCCAAGGCGCGCCCGGACTTGGCCGCACAGAGAGGCGAAAGGGCAAGGGCGAAGCGCCGCGGGCCCTAACAGCCTGCGGCCTTGGGCGCCGCGTGGCGGTTGGTTGGACGTGGGCGTCTCCACTTCCCCACGACGCCTCAGCATCCGCACGGATTGGACAAGTCCCTGCATGCAAACTGGTCATGATTACCTGCGATCATGGAGGCCGATGGTTGGCCTTCGCCGGCTATAAGTACGGAACGACGCGCGTCCTTCTAGTCCATCTCTCTTGCTTTTCCTTCTTCTTCATGGCTCCGTCGAGGAGGTTCTCGATTGTAGAGAAGGGGAAGGCCCGCCAGGTTGAGCTTGCCCTCCCCCGCCCAAGCGTGGCCGAGGTCGCCCTCTCAAGCATCATGTGGCCACCACGGGAGCTTACCGCGGCCGTGGAGATGGTTTCCAGCGTGGTGACGGGCGAGCCGCTGCGGCCGGGGGGGCGCGCTTCGGTCGCGCTCTCCCCTAGGCCGCACTTTCGTGTTGCAGAGGTGCTGCCGGAGTTCGTCGTATGGTCGGCGGAGCCGACTAGCGCCCGGCTCCAACTCCCTCGCTTCCTCCTCGGTGAACTCCCGGCCGGAGCCCCGGGCGGCCTCTGGCTTCAGGCGGACGGCTGCTGCAGTCGGGCCTCATGGGTTGTGCTGGAGGTCTTCGCAACTGGGAGCCTGGCCTTGACCCGCGGTTGGCAGGCGTTCCCCCGCGCTCGCGGCCTGGGGCGTCGGTGCACCCTGCACTTCAAGTTTGACGGCGATGCCACCCTCTACGTGAGGGTGTTTGGGGAAGATGGTCGCCGCGCAGGGTGCTGCCCTAGGATGATGACCGCGGCCGGGGACCCACCCCCGACGATGATGGAGGGGACAGCGCCCGCGTGGTTGGCGGCGCTCAAGGCTCCCCAAGCTTCATCGGCTCTTCTTCAAGCGACTCTTCTAGAGGTGGCCGCAGTCAGCCTCCACGCCGTCGCGCCTGCTTGTGAGGCGTTAGCACGTCCGCCCGCCGTCGCGCCCCGGTGAAGCGCGAGAGGAGTCTGCCTGAGCCCCGGAGGCAGCTCGGGTCTCCTCTGCAGGCCGGTGTGAGGCGAGCCGCGCCTGACTTGTCCCTTCTTTTCCTTTTTCCTGCATAAGAGAAAACAGTAGCGTGGAGCCCCGCGGGGGCGTGTTTGGGTGATTGCTCTTTAATCATTACCTTGCTTCCGTTATCGCGCCTTCCGGCTATGTGTCCACGTGTAGATAGTTCCCGGCCCCAGTGTGGGGGGGCGACCAACCCAGGCCCCGTGTTCGTGTCGCGGTGCCCGAGGGGCACGGACTGGAGGGGTGCTCCTGTAATGGGCCCAGGTCATGAAACCTTTGAACGACTAGGACAGGAGCACACGTGAGGGCGCTTGGCTACCCTTCCTCGCGAGGCCTTGCATAAGAGAAATCGAAGCAGGGGAGTAAAAAATCGGCGAACCACAAACCAAGGACGGCAATAGGTTCAATAAGACTTCGAATGCAAACAAACAAGCCAACCACGGAAAGCAAATGAAAAAGCCGCGTCCGGCACCTAATCTAGTCTTCGACGTCTTCTCACCAGCGCGGAGCTAAGTGCTGCCACTGGGCGTGGGAGGGAGCCCCGGGCCTGAGGCCGGCGCTCCTGAGACTCCGGGGCGTGTACAGCCCCAACTCATTATTACGTGAGAGTGTCACGGGCGGCGAGCTTCACAGGCGTTGGCCTTCTTCACAGGCTCCGGGCTTTTCTTAGGGGAAACGAGCTTCACGGGCATTTGCCCTCTTCACAGGCTCCGGGCCTTTTCCAAAACGCGACAGCTTCACAGGCGTTCGGCTTCCTCACAGGCTCTGGGCCTTTCCCAAAAAAGGATGGTCTTCACAGGCGTTCGCCTTCTTCACAGGCTCTGGGCCTTTCCCAAAAAGGGATGATCTTCACAGGCATTCGCCTTCTTCACAGGCTCCGGGCCTTTTCCAAAACACGATAGCTTCACAGGCGTTCTGTCACAGCCCCAGTTCAGCCCTTGCCTGCCTTTGCTTGTTCATCATGCCATCATGTTTAAATTCCAAAGAAATTTGAAATGGGGATTGTTGAAACCCTAGCACCAAATAAATTTCACTATGGTTCAATAAAAATACTTTCAATAACCCAGAATGCCCTTTGGAAATGTTCATGATTTCTGTTAAGGGTGAAAACCTCTTCCAAAAATGATGAACATATTTATAGGCTATTCCTGGATTTCTGAGCCGCTCCGTCGTCTCTGTCGTCGCCGGCGACGAGCCGTGGACCAAGTCCGGCGGGTTTGACCCCGCTGACCGTTGACTGGGTGGGCCCAGTTGACCCCCTGGGTCACTGACGTGTGGGCCCAGTTGACCCCCTGGGTCACTGACGTGTGGGCCCCAGGCCACTAATGAACCAGGATTAGAATTAACTTAAATTAGTTAAACTAATGACCCTGACACGCGGGACCCACATGTTAGAGTTGACCTGGACCGTGCCTTTGACCTGCTGACGTCACCCCGGCGTCATGCTGACGCAGTAATGCCTTTTCTGGATTATTCTAATTCAGGAAATTCCAGAAAATGTTGCAAACTTCTAAATTTCATAGTAAATCAACCGTAGCTCCAAATCAAACAAGTTATATATGAAAAATGATTAGAAAAATCCAATCTATCCATCTGTACTGGTTTCATGCATGTTAATGCAACCTAACATTGCTGTTTATATGAAACAAGATAATGCACCATTATGACTTTATACATGAGCTTACATTTGAATCTTAGATTCAAATGGGTATGGGTTCATCTCAACCTGTCCTAGTATGCATTCGTCAAAACACATTCATATTGACATGTCACATTGATGCATCATATTGTTGCATTGCATTGATTGTGCTTCCTTCTCTGTTGCCGGTATTTGTCCCCTCTCGATAGACGTGGTTTCGACGATGAGATCGAAGACACCGATGAAGAACTATAATATCTTCAGAAGTGCCAGGCAAGCAAAACCCCCTTGCTCATTCTGATACAATCCCACTCTCTCGCTCCTGCTCTCTTTTACTGCATTAAGACAACAACGATTCATTTGTTACCTGCTGCGGTAGTTGAACCCCTTATCCTTTGCATGACCTGTCATTGCCACAGTAAATAGATGAAACCCACTAGCATGAGTAGGAGTTGTTTGAGCCCTGTTGTGCCTACTCATTCATGCTTGATTGTCGTGCCTGCTATTGCTTAGAGTTGTGTCAGGTCTGATTTATCGGGGGTGAATCGGAGGTGTGTGAACATGTCTTACTGTTGAGAGATAACTGTGTGAACACGATCTGGTAAAGGTAGCGGTGAGAGGCCATGTAGGAGTACATGGTGGGTTGTCTCATTGAAGCTGTCCTCAGGAACTGAGTTCTGTGTTTGTGATCCATGAAAAAGTTACTACCACGCATTGGGCCCGAAACCAATGGACCCTCTCGGCTTCTTAATCACCCTTGTCCTCTGTCCAGGAGTTGCAAGTAGTTTCTGGTGTTTGTAGTATGCTGGGGGCCGCACGCAGCGCTGACCGTCGGGGTGGGCTGTGTTGCGGTAGGCACATGGCATGGTGTACCGGGCGCCCGTTTGGTGTCTCGGGAACCCTGCTCACATCGTTCGGGGCCGTATGTGGAAACCTCGGCCGGACTCCCTGCGGATGGAACCTGAATAGGCGATAAACCTTGACTAGAGACTTGAGTGTTTAGGTAGGCCGTGGTCGACTCCCTCGCCAGGCTTCCGCTTGAAGGTTGCCGAGATACACGACGTGTACATGGTGGTAAGTGGCGAGAGCGTGTGTGAAGAAGTACACCCCTGCAGGGTAACATCATCTATTCGAATAGCCGTGTCCACGGTAATGGACTTCTGGGTTGCCTATAACAGTTCATAGACAAGTGAAAGTGGATACTCTAAAATGCGCAAGATAAGCGTGAGTGCTATGGATGGCGTTCTCGTAGGGAGACGGGAGCGGATCCATAGTGGTGTATTGAAATGGTGAATATGTGGACTCGTGTGCGCCACCGCAAGAGAGTTGCTTGCAGTCATAGGTTAGGATAGCCACCGAGTCAAAGCTGGCTTGCTGCAGTCAAACTCCACGACCCCC
Source organism: Aegilops umbellulata (assembly GCA_032464435.1). Classification (NCBI taxonomy): domain Eukaryota; kingdom Viridiplantae; phylum Streptophyta; class Magnoliopsida; order Poales; family Poaceae; genus Aegilops; species Aegilops umbellulata. The sequence continues at coordinate 228,069,738 of CP136055.1, read as the reverse complement.
TTTATTGATACTGATGCATATGTAGCTAGTTCTGATGTAAGTCTGGCTGGGTACATTTGTACTCACGTTTGCCTATTTTATGTTTTCGCAGAGAGACGTCAGTCTCGCTAGTAGTTCCATGTGGATTTCGACGTTTAGCTTGATACCTCAGCTATGATCTTGTGCCCTCGGCAGGATCTGGTAGATAGTCAGGCTTCACAACCTTTTTCATTTATAGATGTCTGTACTCAGACATGTTAGGCTTCCGCTTGTGCTTTGACTTGTATGCTCTGAATGTTGGGTCATGAGACCCATGTTTGTAATATCTCGCTCCTCGGAGCCTAATGAATAAATACTTGAGTCGTAGAGTCTTGTTGTGATGCCATGTTGTATTTACACATATCGAGCATATTGTGTGTATGATTGAAATGCTTGCTATGTGTGGGATCCGACTATCTAGTTGTTTATCCTTCGCAGCCTCTCTTATGGGGAAATGTAGTCTAGTGCTTCCTGAGCGATAGTAGTCCGCTACAGCCCGGTTCACCGGAGTCCTGCTAGCCCAGCACTACTGCTTGGAACACTTGACTGGTCGGCATGTGATTCACGTCGTTCCTGTGTCTATCCCCTCGGGGAAATGTCACGCGGTGTTATCCGGAGTCCTGCCTAGCCTGCTACAGCCCGGGTTACCGGAGTCCTCTTAGCCCAGTGCTACAGCCCGTATTTATACGTTGTTGACCGACATGCTCGATGTGATTCATGTATGCCTGTCCCCATGGGTTAGTGCCGCTTTGGGTTCACGACTAGCCATGTCGGCCCGGGTTCTTTGTCATATGGATGCTAGTGACACTATCATATACGTAAGCCAAAAGGCGCAAACGGTCCCGGGCCAGGTAAGGTGGCACCCGTGGGAATACCGTGTGTGAGGCCGCAAAGTGATATGATGTGTTACATGCTAGATCGGTGTGACTTAGGATCGGTGTCCTGACAGCGTTGGTATCAGAGCCTGACTGCCTGTAGGATTACCAAGCCAAAGTGGTCGAAGTCGAGTCTAGAAATGCTTTAGTTATATAAGGGAATTGATTGTGGAACGGAACGTAAGGCTCTTTTTACTCCTTATATCTCACGGCCTTCTGATCTGAGTCATCCTCTTCCTTTCTACGGGGATTAAGAACTAGGCCTTCTCATCTATCTATCAGCATGACGTGTTACTAATCCATAGACTTATAAGATTGTTGGTTCCAGGCTTCAATTCAGTTTCTACTACTTTTAGTATGTTGTCAGCTGAACCAGAACCTTGATATTGTGCTTCTGAGTGGTCATGCCACCATTTTGCAGGATGTCTCAAATCATTTTGAGCATTTACAGCCGTTATGCTGTCCGAGTCATCCCAGGTCTGTAAATAGTCTGATACATTTGCAAATCCTTTCTCTCCGTTCCCGATGTCCTTTTTGGTCAGAATAAGCACACTAATCGGTCTGTTGAGGTACTCCGTTGCCTTGACGTATATGTTGGAGCTACTATTATGACCCTAGGTGTCTTATGAAACCATCTAGTAATCTGTCCATGTTTTGTGTTCCTAGTGTGACGAATCTGGCCACCATTCTCGAAAGCATCCCGTGATGCCACTTAGTAGTAGGCATTCTACTCCTGGGTTTTGAACCCGAGATTCACCCTACCTACCTCATGTCAATAGTGTTTGCTAGTTTCTTTAGGATATTAGTAACCTTTGCATTAGTCCTCGAGGTCCGTGGTAGTTCCTTCTTCCAAATACTACGAACCACTTATGGCAGAAGTTCTATGAACCAAAAGATCACAACCAGAGTGATCTTGATGAGTTCTCCATTCATATTGTGATTCTGCCAGTTCTTCCTGTCTGCATGGGTTATCCGGAAGAAATATGTTGAACTCGTTCGACATGCTAATCTATGCATCCGCAACTCAGAAAGTTATATGTTCCTTGAGTTGTCCCTCCTTAGTTGTTGTCTAACCTTCGTCTATCAATTGATAGTCAAGAGTATGTGTGCATTCGTGTTTATCGGTGCCTTTTATTCTTATGGTCTGTCAAGCCATTCTACTCTGGAATGACTAGGAGAAACAAACTCCAGTACCTTATCCATTTCTAGGATTGGGTCAAAGCAGTGGTATTCCGCAGATCAAAATGCTAATCCAGCTTTTGTTCTGTTCTACCTTGGAGTATTACCATCTTTATGTCAAGAATGTCATGAGAATTGCACCACCTCTTAAGAAATCTTGACGCAGTGATACTTCTCGCCATCATTATTCATTCCTCGGTTCCATGTTATTGTAACCAGAACGCCGACAAGTGAATCGTGATGTGTGAAATCTATACTCCTAACAACTCCGTTGCTTGGTAGTAAATGGACAATACTCTCATTCTTAGCGTGCTGGTTATGGAATCATCATCCTAAGATTGATCGTGCTATCTAGTCCTTAATTCTGGTGTACTCTTCGATCCATGAGTTGGGATTGTGTCGATCCCTCACTCTTTCGACCATATCGACTTGCCCTAAAAAGCAAGATTTTTCTCGTGCTTAGTGACATATCGGTGGTTCGTGATTTTCCGAAGATCTTCTCGGAAGTATTACCTGGTTGTCACCTGACGGCTATGTCGAGCTCGTGATCACGTTGGTTTCTTATAAACCACCCCTTCTCCAAGAACCTGTGGTGGATACCCCTGAGCTAGTTCGTTAAGCTAAACAACAACTTGGAGAGTTGGAAGATAAAAGCTTGTCTGACTTAGTTCATGTTAGGGGATATCTTTGTGTGTGTGTGTGTGTGTGTGTGTGTGTGTGTGTGTTGAAGAAAGATGATATCTCCATCGATTGGTCCTCGTGATCAATTGTTGGGTCTATTGTCTTGTTAAAATTTTGACTTGAGTATGGGCTATCGTCAAGTCAAACCAGAGCCAACGATGTTCATAATGTTGTCTTACTTGTGGTTGATCCCTCGAGCATACATCATTACATCTTTTGGTCTGACCAATGCTATCACCGTGTTCACATGATGGTGGAAGTCCAGTGATATGGAAATTCCGATGAGTTGTTGTTGAGCCCATCAGCAGCATCTTGTCTCCTCCATGATTCGTGTTGAACATTAAGCTAGTGTTGGAAACTTTGTAAGCGTTGCCCTCGTGTTCCGTTCATGAGGTATATGTTTAGATGAAAGAAGATACTTCCTCTAATTCACGTGCATTTGATGAAAGTTGCCGTCGTGAATTCGAGAAAGCTTGTTTTTGCTCCCCCTGGAATCATCCCAAGTCAGTCATGCATATGTGCGAAGTATTCTGTGGTCTGGAGACTTGCGACCTTCATTCTATATGTATCCCTAGCACACCAAGCCACTGATTGATTTGTTCAAGGATAATAAGTTCTAAGTGCTAGTCCTGAAGGTACCAGACGGATTTGTACAAGATTCCGTTATCCTCGATGATGGTTCCCCACCTGAACTTGGTAGTGTTTTCTTATAAGACTACTACGTGGTCATGCCTGTCTGGGACAGTGTGTTCACATGTATGTAGCAGAACCGGCTCATGTTTTGGAGCTTACTACCATAGTTCATCTCCCGAGAATCTCGCAATGTTATCTCGTCGATTTGTGTTGCAACTCTTCTTTTCAGACATGTGAGTCTGAAGTATCCTGTTTCTAACCAGATCTGAATCTCAGGCAGATATGATGGTTGGAACACTCCCGACATTTGCATTTTGTTCCCAGCTCGCACCGCCTTGTGCCAACTTTCCATGGGCTGCCCTTCTCAGCAATTGTTGTCCAGGATCATATTCAACGTGGACTTGTCATGGTCCCATCCATTTCCGGTGATAAGCAAGAGTCATTCCTTGCGATGTCTTCAACAAGGTAGTCCACATCATCCATTCGAATCCGGATATGCCATCCCTTTGAGCTCTGCCAAATGGTTGATTGTGATTGCCTTAGGCTGGTATAAAGAGTTTCAATGACCTAAATATCAAAAGTAATTCTTTTTGCCATTTAACGTAATAACTCTACGAGTCACCTTTCCCAAAGTGCCCCGTTATGGAATCATGGCAATTATTTCCTCGCCACCTTGACACCATCCACCATCTTTCTAAGCGTGGAATTGTTGCCCACCAAATCAAACATCGTTGGTTGCTCTTCCATCCCTCTCGATGTGTTTTGTGTCCCAACTCGAGATGTTCCAACATCTCATTCCACGAGTTGATCTTGAATGCTCGATCTTCGAGGAGATCGTTTCCTATAGAGTTCTTTCTGTCGTCATCGTGTGGATGAAGATCTCAAAAGCGAGGACGTCAAGATCAATGTGATGCAATGAATCAACATCCTCTAGAAAGACATCTGGATCGTGAAGATTGTGTTAGCTTGTGTCCCTCTGTCTTCTTACTTCACGACTTGAATCTCGGGACGAGATTCTTGTTTAGTGGGGGTGAGGTGTCACAGCCCCAGTTCAGCCCTTGCCTGCCTTTGCTTGTTCATCATGCCATCATGTTTAAATTCCAAAGAAATTTGAAATGGGGATTGTTGAAACCCTAGCACCAAATGAATTTCACTATGGTTCAATAAAAATACTTTAAATAACCCAGAATGCCCTTTGGAAATGTTCATGATTTCTGTTAAGGGTGAAAACCTCTTCCAAAAATGATGAACATATTTATAGGCTATTCCTGGATTTCTGAATTAAATTATATGGTATTTGCATTTGGGCATTTAATTGCTAATAATATTTTAAATGCTCAAATAATCACAAACTGAAATGTTTACTGTTGGAAATATTCCAAACAGTGACATGGAGCAGTTTCATGATTTTTGGTAATGCCCTGGCATTTTTAATAAAGCCCTGAAGTTACAGAAATAATAGAAAACCAGAAAATAAAAGAGAGAGAGAGAGAGAGAGAGAGAGAGAATTACCTGGCCTTACCTGCCAGCCCACCTGCAGCCCACCTGGTGGCCCAAGTGGCTGGCCCAACCACCGCAGCCCCTCTGTCGTCTTCCTCCTCACGCCAGTAGGCAGGGCGCGTGGACGCCGCGCGCGCGCCAGCTCCTGCTTCCACCGCGGCGCCCCAGGCTCTTCTGGATGCGCCACGGAGACGCCCAGCACCGCGCTGCACCTCTCCCCTCTCTCCCCTGGACCCCTTCCCCTCCTCTGCTCCCCATGTGGCACCACCGAACACACCCGCCGCCGACGACGAGAACTACCACGGCCACAGCTACCCCCTCGGCCCTCTGTTGTGCCCACGAGCTCCGCACCGTCTTCCTCGCCCTCCCCACCGAGCCACGCCCTGCCAGGAGCCCTGCAACGCCGTCCTCGACACCATCTTCATCCTCTGCACCGACGGCCGCCGTCGCTCGATTCGCCGCCCACTGAGCGTCCCCGGCCTCGCCCTCACGCTCGTTGGACTCGCGGTGAGCCGCTGCCCCGTTCCCCTCTTCCTCCCATGTCATTTGATCGCCCTAGCTGCTGTTTCCGCCAGACCAGAGAGCTCACCGCCGCCCAGCCATGTCACCGCCGTGGACACTGTCACCTATAGCCGCAACCGAGCGCACCATCGTGCTCAGCGAGTCCGCAGGACTCCGTAGCAACCCGCCGCTCATCCTCCCGTGCACCAAAATGTTGTGTCCGAGCGTGCCCGTACTCCGGCCGTCGTGGAAGTGCTCGCCATCGTCAACTCCGGCCATTCTAGCTGCTGCTGCTGCCACCACTAGATGCGCGAGAGCGCCAGCAAGCCGTAGCAACAAACCACGCTCAAAACGGTGCCCTATAGAGCATTCCCGAGCCACTCCGTTGTCTCTGCCGTCACCGGCGACGAGCCGTGGACCAAGTCCGGCGGGTTTGACCCCGCTGACCGTTGACTGGGTGGGCCCAGTTGACCCCTTGGGTCACTGGCGTGTGGGCCCCAGGCCACTAATGAACCAGGATTAGAATTAACTTAAATTAGTTAAACTAATGACTGTGACACGCGGCTGCTATTGCTTAGAGTTGTGTCAGGTCTGATTTATCGGGGGTGAATCGGAGGTGTGTGAACATGTCTTACTGTTGAGAGCTAAGTGTGTGAACACGATCTGGTAAAGGTAGTGGTTAGAGGCCATGTAGGAGTACATGGTGGGTTGTCTCATTGAAGCCGTCCTCAGGAACTGAGTTCTGTGTTTGTGATCCATGAAACAGTTACTACCACGCATTGGGCCCGAAACCAATGGACCCTCTCGGCTTCTTAATCACCCTTGTCCTCTGTCCAGGAGTTGCAAGTAGTTTCTGGTGTTTGTAGTATGCTGGGGGCCGCACGCAGCGCTGACCGTCGGGGTGGGCTGTGTTGCGGTAGGCACGTGGCACGGTGTACCGGGCGCCCGTTTGGTGTCTCGGGAACCCTGCTCACATCGTTCGGGGCCGTATGTGGAAACCTCGGCCGGACTCCCTGCTGATGGAACCTGAATAGGCGATAAACCTGGACTAGAGACTTGAGTGTTTAGGTAGGCCGTGGCCGACTCCCTCGCCAGGCTTCCGCTTGAAGGTTGCCGAGATACACGACGTGTACATGGTGGTAAGTGGCGAGAGCGTGTGTGAAGAAGTACACCCCTGCAGGGTAACATCATCTATTCGAATAGCCGTGTCCGCGGTAATGGACTTCTGGGTTGCCTATAACAGTTCATAGAAAAGTGAAAGTGGATACACTAAAATGCGCAAGATAAGTGTGAGTGCTATGGATGGCGTTCTCGTAGGGAAACGGGAGCAGATCCATAGTGGTGTATTGAAATGGTGAATATGTGGACTCGTGTGCGCCACCTCAAGAGAGTTGCTTGCAGTCATAGTTCAGGATAGCCACCGAGTCAAAGCTGGCTTGCTGGAGTCAAACTCCACCACCCCCTTTATTGATACTGATGCATATGTAGCTAGTTCTGATGTAAGTCTTGTTGGGTACATTTGTACTCACGTTTGCCTATTTTATGTTTTTGTAGAGAGACGTCAGTCTCGCTAGTAGTTCCGTGTGGACTTCGACGTTTAGCTTGATACGTCAGCTACGATCTTGTGCCCTCGGCAGGATCTGGTAGATAGTCAGGCTTCTCAGCCTTTTTCATTTATAGATGTCTGTACTCAGACATGTTAAGCTTCCGCTTGTGCTTTGACTTGTATGCTCTGAATGTTGGGTCATGAGACCCATGTTTGTAATATCTCGCTCCTCGGAGCCTAATGAATAAATACTTGAGTCGTAGAGTCTTGTTGTGATGCCATGTTGTATTTACACATATCGAGCATATTGTGTGTATGATTGAAATGCTTGCTATGTGTGGGATCTGACTATCTAGTTGTTTATCCTTGGCAGCCTCTCTTATGGGGAAATGTAGTCTAGTGCTTCCTGAGAGATAGTAGTCCGCTACAGCCCGGTTCAACGGAGTCCTGCTAGCCCAGCACTACTGCTTGGAACACTTGACTGGCAGGCATGTGATTCACGTCGTTCCTGTGTCTTTCCCCTCGGGGAAATGTCACGCGGTGTTATCTGGAGTCCTGCCTAGCCTGCTACAGCCCGGGTTACCGGAGTCCTGTTAGCCCAGTGCTACAGCCCGGATTTATACGTTGTTGACCGACATGCTCGATGTGATTCATGTATGCCTGTCCCCATGGGTTAGTGCCGCTTTGGGTTCACGACTAGCCATGTTGGCCTGGGTTCTTTGTTATATGGATGCTAGCGACACTATCATATATGTGAGCCAAAAGGCGCAAACGGTCCCGGGCCAGGTAAGGTGGCACCCGTGGGAATACCGTGCGTGAGGCCGCAAAGTGATATGATGTGTTACATGTTAGATCGGTGTGACTTAGGATCGGGGTCCTGACACGTTCGCCTTCCTCACAGGCTCTGGGCCTTTCCCAAAAAAGGATGGTCTTCACAAACATTCGCCTTCTTCACAGGCTCTAGGCCTTTCCCAAAAAGGGATAGTCTTCACAGGCATTTGCCTTATTCATATGCTCTGGGCCTTTTAGGGGTAGAACCTCCTGAGGTGATGGATGTTCCATGCGTTCTGGATCGGCTCCCCCTCCTGAGTCTCCAAGCGCGCGGAGCCGGGCCTGGAAACATGAACAACCTTGAACGGGCCCTCCCACATCGGAGAGAGCTTGTGCAGCCCCTCCCTGGAGAGAACCCGCCTGAGCACGAAGTCTCCTACCTCGACAGTTCTAGGGCGGATGTTGCGGCAGTGATAGCGTCATAGTGCCTGTTGGTACCTCGCCGCCCGCAGCGCGGCTTCTCGGCGGCGTTCCTCCCCTAGCACAAGGTCCATCCCCCGCATGGCGTCCTGCTGCGCCTCGTCGAACGCCAGGACCCGTACGGAGCGACGTCTGACCTCGTGAGGGAGGACTGCTTCGGCTCCGTAGACTAGGAAGAACGGAGTCTCTCCAGTCGGCTTGGTCGCGGTTGTGCAGATGGACCACAACATGGACTGAAGCTCATCGTACCAACCTCTGTCGTAGGCCTCCAGCTTCTTCTTGAACGTCCTGGTCTTGAGGCCCCTCAGGACCTCCGCGTTGGCTCGTTCGGCCTGGCCGTTGCTTCGTGGGCGCGCCACCGAAGCGTAGCATATCTGTGTTCCAAGGTTAGCACAGTATGTTTTGAAGAGGTTACCGGTGAACTGCGAACCGTTGTCTGTAATGATGCGGTTCGGCACCCCAAACCGGCTCACGAGGCCCCTGATGAACTTGACCGCGGAACCCGCGGGGATGGTGCGGACGTCCTCTACTTCCGCCCACTTGGTGAACTTGTCCAGGGCGACGTAGAGGTAGCGGTAGCCCCCTGGCGCCCGAGGAAACGGGCCCAGGATGTCCAGTCCCCAGACTGCAAATGGCCACGAGAGGGGTATGGTCTGCAAGCCTCCTGCCGGCTGATGGATCTGCTTGGCGTGAAATTGGCAGGCCTCACAAGCCTTCACTAGTTTGACAGCGTCGTTGAGTGCGGTGGGCCAGTAAAACCCACTGCGGAATGCCTTGCCAACGAGGGTCCGCGACGATGAATGATGCCCACAGTCTCCGCCGTGTATGTCCTCCAGTAGTTCCTTTCCTTGCTCCCTAGAGATGCAGCGCAGGGATACATCATTTGGTTGCTTCCGGTAGAGCTCTCCATCCCTGATGCAGTACGCCATGGCCTGCCGTGCCACACGCTCCGCTTCCTCCTCCTTCTCCGGCAGGGTCCCTTGTGTTAAATAGCTCCAGAGCTCCGTGATCCAGCACCCCTCCTGAGGTTCCATCGTCAGGAGCAGGCGTGCTCCTGAGGCCGGGCGGCAGACCAGGGCTCCGGAGGCAGGTGGCTGGGGAAGTTCCTCCCGTGGCTGAGCTGTGTTTGACAATGACGGCAGAGCCGAGGGTTTGAAGACCCGCTCCTCGAAGATGCCCGACTCCTGTGGTAATCTCCTGGACGCCCGTCTGGCGATGTTGTCGGCCTCCTGATTGGTGCCACGGGGCACGTGCTGCAGCTCCAACCCCCAGAACTGCTTCTCCATCCTGCGAACCTCCGCAAGGTAGGCTTCCATGTGCTCGTCTTTCGGCTCGTATACCTTGTTGGAGAAATTGACAAGGAGCTGCGAATCACCCTTGATGGTGAGGCGCTTCACCCCCAGGGCAGCTACGGCCTTCAAGCCCGCTATCAAGCCTTCATACTCCGCTATGTTGTTGGAGACCTTTTCACCTTGCTGGAAACAGAGCTGTACAGCGTAGTAGAGCTTGTCCTGAGTGGGCGACATCAGCACCGCCCCAGCCCCCGCGCCGTGCCTAGAGAACGCCTCATCGAAGTACATGACCCAGCCTTCTGGCGCCTCGCTCCCCGGGGAGAGGGACCGATCCTCCTCGGCCTTGAGGCATGGTGCCTCCGTCCATTCTGCCACGAAATCTGCTAATGTTGCTCCCTTAATGACCCTGGTCGTGCTGAATTCGAGCTGAAATGCTTGCAGTTCTATATTCCACTCAGCGACCCTTCCGGCTGAGTTAGGGATCCTGAGCACTCTCTCCAAGGGGTATGACGAGACGACCTTGATGGGGTGACCCTACAAATAGTGCCTCAGCTTGCGCGAGGCCACCAGTAGCGCAAGGAGGAGCTTTTGAGGCATGGGGTACCGGGCCCTCACGTCCCGCAACACCGTGCTGACGAAGTATACTGGATGCTCAACGAGGCTGGGTGCGTCAGTGCTTGCGGCGCCCTCCGGAGGCAATTGTGCCTTGCAAGGTGATGGGGCCTCCGGAGGCTGATCATCCAGGTGAGGGGCCTCTCCCGCCTCCGGTGCACTCTTCGGCGGTCGATCCTCCTCAACCGCGGTAGCGGTTTCTGTGGGCCTTCCCCATTCCTGTCTTGCCTTGTCTTGGGCTGCTGCTGTGGTTCTGATTCGGCGTTCCTCCCTAACCGCCACCAGGGCTGCGCTGGCGGAGTAGGGAGTGGCGGCGAGGTAGAGCACCAGGGGCTCCTATGGACGCGGAGCCACCATGACCGGGGGACTAGTCAGGTATCTCTTGAGATCTTGAAACGCCTTGTCTGCCTCTTCAGTCCATTCAAAGGGCCCCTTTTTCTTCATTAGCTGGAAGAAAGGCAGCGCTCGCTCCCCCAGTCTGGAGATGAAGCGCCCTAGTGCGGTCACGCGCCCAGTGAGCTTCTGCATTTCTCTGAGGGTCTTCGGCGGGCTCATGTCCTCGACCGCCTTGACCTTCTCCGGGTTAGCCTCGATGCCTCGATGATATACGAGGAAACCCAAGAGCTTGCCTGAGGGGACCCCGAACACACACTTCTTGGGGTTGAGCCGCAGGTTTACTGCGTCGAGACTCGCGAAGGTTTCCTCCAGGTCTTGTATCAGGGTCTTGGCCTCCCGAGATTTCACCACAATGTCATCTACGTAAGCTTCGACATTCTTCCCGAGCTGCGGGCCCAAGGTGATGTGCATTAGCCGCTGAAAGGTTGCCCCAGCGTTACGCAGCCCAAATGGCATGCATGTGTAGCAGTACACCCCGCACGGGGTTAGGAAGGCTATCTTCTCGACGTCTTCTACCGCCATCTTGATCTGGTGATACCCAGAGAAGGCATCCAGGAAGCATAGCAGGTCGCACTCTGTAGTGGAATCGACGATCTGGTCGATGCGGGGGAGCGGGAACGGATCTTGCGGGCATGCCTTGTTGAGGTTGGTGAAGTCGACACACATGCGTTCCTTCCCTCCCTTCTTGGGCACAACGACAGGGTTGGCCAACCAATCCGGGTATCGGACCTCGCGAATGACCCCAGCGGCTTCTAACTTGCGGGTTTCTTGGATGATGAAGGCCTGCTATTCTATGGACTGTCGCCTTGCCTTCTGCTTCACGGGGCGCATGTTTGGGCACACGTTGAGGTGATGCTCGATTACGCTCCTGGGGATCTCTGCCAACTGATCAGGCTCCCAACCAAATACCTTCTTGTTTGCGCGTAGGAACCCGACCAGGGCTTCCTCTTGCTCAGGCTCGAGGTTGGCGCCTATGGTGAAAGTGGCACTGGTGGACCCGTCCTCATCGACGGGTATCTGCTTGGTTTCTGCCTTATCTTGAGTGAACAACTGCTTCTTCTTGGCGGGTGTAGCCCCCTTGGGCTCGGGGGTCCGTGAGTCGGCGGGCTGTGCTGATGCCGCTATTTGAAGGCGAGCTTGAGCACTCGTAGCGTGTCCCTGGTGTCCCCGTGCACGGTGAGGACACCGCTGCTCTCGGGCATCTTCATGAGGTTGTACGCCGGGTGTGACGCGGCCATGAACCGGGCCAGCGCTGGGTAGCTGAGGATGGCGTTGTAGGGGAGGCCGATGGGGGCGATGTCGAAGTCGACCATCTCCGTGCGGAAGTTGTCATAGGTGCCGAAGGTTACTGGGAGCCGGATCTGTCCCAAGGAGCTGGATGTTCCGCCCCCAACGCCTGAGAAGGGCCGGCTGGGTTGCAGTCTTTCTAGGGGTATGCGGAGGAGACCGAAGGCCTCAACCGAAAGCACGCTGAGGCCCACGCCGCCATCGATGAGAGTTCTGGTGACGGCCACCTGGCAGATGGTGGGGGTGCACAGCATGGGGAGCGCGCCCGAGTAAGCCGAGTTGGACGGGTGGTCCTCCGAGCTGAAGGTCAGGCCGGCCTTGTGCGCCGCCTGGTCCGGGAGAGCCCCCTGCCGCGCGGAAATGGCGCTGACCCGGCGGACGAACGGCTTAACGTGGTGACTTGTAGGCGGCGCCTGCGAGCCGCCCAGGAGGGCCGTGATGACCGGGGGTGTTGGTGTAGCGGTGCGGCCGTCTTGCCGCACGGACGGGTGCTGAGACGACGCTTGCTACTCGTTCCTCGCCGGGCCGGTGGCGGCGTTGACGGCGGGTGACGGGGAACGGCGAGGACGCCCGCCGACGGGAGCCGTCTGAGCGACTCGGGAGGCGAGGGCGGCCCGGCGCTCTGCGCGGGCCCGACGAGTGTCGGACATGGACGCGACGGTCGGAGGAGAACGGAGCGGCGGAAGACGAATTCCGGCGCACCCCTACCTGGCGCGCCAAATGTCGGATTTCGGGTTCCGGCAGACCCTTGAGGTTCGAACTCTGGGGTGTGTGCGGAGATTACGCCTTCTACCTCTCTGCCTCGCAAGGATCTAAACTAACAAAAGAACAGCATAAGGGACACAAGGTTTATACTAGTTCGGGCCACCATTGTGGTGTAATACCCCACTCTAGTTTGTGTTGTGGTGGATTGCCTCTTGGGCTGATGATGATGAACAATACAAGGAAGAACAACCTCGCGAGGGCCTGCTCGTGGCTGGGGCGATGAACTGCTAGGAGGAGTTCAACCGCCCTTCTCTCTGTCTCTGTTGCCTATGCCTTTCTAACTGATTGCCTACTGCTAGGAGGAGATTGTAAGTTCATCTAGTGCCCCTTAGTGATTTTGGTGTATTGAAGACTTATAGGTTAAGTATCTAATGCGTTTATGAGTGTACACAGGTCTATAAGTCTATGAGGAGTTTGATATTTACAGAGAAAGTCGACCCCTAAAAATGAAGTTCTTTGACTGAAGACTTTGATATACTGAAGACTTTCTGAAGACTTTGAAAGTGAAGAAATTGGTGTGACCTTGAAGACTTGGTATTCATTCGAGGAACATTAAGCGTGAAGACTTTTGTTTTCATAGTTTCCTTTTCTCTTTCTTGAGTCATAGGAAACACCGTACTGTTAAAGGGGGTCGAGGAAATACTAAGGAGAAAATTTCCACGTGATGCTCAACTCAAATCCTACACCTACCAATCCCTTCGAGTGAAGCCATTAGAAATCTCATACAGTTCAGTCAATTTCTTCAGTGACAGAGACGCAGTTCTTCTAGTCACTGAGGACTTTGCTCTGACTGAGGAGTTAGGAATTCGCCAGCGCGAATTGCCTACACTGTGAGAAACATGATAGCCCTGAGGAATTTGTACCTCAAATTTCCGACCGTTGCTGTGCTACGCGCCAGCTGTCCCAAAATATCTTGTCCACATAACGGTCATATCATTGAAGGGCATTTATGTCTTATCATGTCGGGCTGCTCCCTAGGCTATAAATAGCCGCCCCCTACAACCACTAGCTGGTTGGCTGCTCTGAGAGAACTTGACACTTGTCATTTGAGAGCAACCCATCCTCCGAGGACTTTGAGCGAAAATCATCAAGTGAGGAAAATCAAAACCCAAACCCAAACCCAAACACCTACAAACCCAAAGTGATTGAGCATCACTGAAGAGATTGATCCTGTGTGGATCCGACGCTTGTTACCTTTGAAGACTATGCTTCTTCCAGACGGTTAGGCGTCAAGGTCTAGAGCATCCAAGAGGAATTGTGGATCGCCGAGTGACCAAGTCTGTGAAGGTTTGGAAGTCACCTGAAGACTTACCATGAGTGATTGGGCAAGGACTGTGTGTCCTTAGCTCAAGGAGAATACGGTGAGGACTGTGTTTCCGGGACTAGGTGTCCTCGAGTTTAAATACTCAGCCGCTCCAACCAGATGTACAACTGAGACAGCAGTTGGAACTGGTCTACCAAATCATTGTCTTCACCAAGCTTACTGGTTCCATTTCCTCAACACTTTCATTTCCTCATTACTGTGTTGTGTGTTTGTTCATATCTGTGTTTGAAGACTTTGACTGAAGACTTTCTCAATTTCTTCAGTTCAATTTCTTCAGTCTGTTTTGTCTTCATCTAGTGTTATCATGTGTTTACGCTTTCTGTACTCTGTGTTTGTCTTCATTTCATCATGATGACTATGCTTGGATTCTGTTATGTTTTCATATGAGTACTTATTCGCTACTAGTAGTTCTTCGCTAAGGAATTTCCTCACGAGCAAATTCCTCAGTGAAGAATTTCATAAAAATCGCCTATTCACCCCCCTCTAGTCGATATAACGCACTTTCAATTGGTATCAGAGCCTGGTACTCCCTTGTTCTGTGTGATTTTGGTTTAATCGCCTGGAGTTTTAGTTATGTCGACCGTAGGTATGATCAAGGTCTCTGCTGGGTGTCCTACCTTCGACGGGACGGACTACCCCTACTGGAAGAATAAGATGCGAATGCATCTTGAGGCAATTGATAACGATCTCTGGTATGTTGTGGAAAATGGTGTTCCCTCCATCTCACCCTCACTGAACGCTACCGATGTGAAGAAATTCAAGCAACTCGACTCTCAAGCGAAGAATATCATATGTGGCCATCTGAGCAAAGGACAGTATGGTAGAGTGAGTGCTTTGGAGACTGCTAAGCTTATCTGGGATAGGCTGTCCAAGGTCAATGAAGGAGTTTCAACTCAGCGTGACTCACGAGTTGATGTTCTTCGCAATCTCTTCAACCGCTTCAAAAGACTCGACAATGAAAATGTTCAGCAAACCTTTGATCGCCTCACTGACATCTCAAATGAGCTGCAAGCACTTGGTGCCACTGACATCACCGACCATGAAGTGGTGAAGAAATTATTGAGATCGCTTGATTCCTCATTTGATACTCTGGCACTGATGATACAAGAGCGTGCTGATTACAAGTCACTTGACCCCGCTGATATCCTCGAGAGGCTAAACACTCATGAGTTCCAGCTTGCTGAGAAGAGAGATCTCTATGGTTCGAGCTATGGCAGATCACGTGCACTGAAGGCCAAGGCAGTATCTGAGTCCGAAGATGAAGACTCTGGTAGCAGCCTTGGTGATCCTGAAGAACTGAGTCATGATCTAGCACTGCTTGTGAAGAAATTCTAGAAGTTCTCAAGACGTGGTCGATTTGGAAAACCCTCAAGGAGCAATGATTCCTCATCCAGTGACTATAAGAAGAGGCTTTGTCACAAATGCAAGAAACCAGGACATTACATTCAAGATTGTCCTAAGTGGGAAATGGAATCAAAGAAGAAGAAATACAAGGATTACAGTTCTGATGACGCGAAGAAAAAGAAGAAGTCCCCAAAATCTTCATCATCAAAATCCTCAAAGTCTTCGTCTCACAAGAAGAGCAGCTCCAAGAAGGCTCGGGCATTCATTGGCAAGGAAATGGACTCTGAGGCTGAATCTGAAGCAAATGAAGCAGAAGAGGAATCTGATGACTCTGAGTCTGGTGTGGCGAGCCTTTCCCTCGCTACTGCATTCGTCAACAAATCCATCTTCAACGCTGAAGAAAGTGAGCTCACCAACGAGGCTGATGAAGGCAGTGATGACTACACTCCCACCTATTGCTTCATGGCAAAGGGTGCCAAGGTACTCAAATACGCCTCCTCTGAATCTAGTGAGGATGAATCTGGTGAAAATCTTAAGCCTAGCCACTCTAAACTTGCTAAGATTGTTGTGCAACAACAAAATGCTTTTGAAAAGGTTCAAAACATGCTAGACAAAAGTGATGATATGTTGGGTGAAGATTTGGATCGCACTAAGGCCTTGACTGAAAATCTTCAGAGACTTCAGACCAGGTTTGACAACCTTCAAAGTCATCATAACACTCTCTTATCTGATCATGAGAAGCTTTCTTATGAATATCTTCAAAAGAAGCAAGATCTTGAGAAGCTAAGAGTGAGTTATGAAGATCTTCAGAAGGAGTGCGATTCATTACTTGCTCAACAAATCATCGCTGCTCAGGAAGAATTTATTCCTCCATGTTTAAAATGCATTGAACGAGAATCTGCTAATTCCTCACCTGAATGTTCAAATGCTTCAAATGTTACAAATTCTTCACCTGTCTCTGCTATCACTAATTCCTCATCTGAGGACATTGCTAGTATCACTGACGATGCAGGGCTGAAGGAATTGTACATGACAGGCATGTACAAAAGCCTCAAAGGGCATCAGACTCTTTGTGATGTGCTTAAAAAGCAGATCCTCAACAGGAACCCTAGGAAAGAGGGTATTGCCTTTGAGAGGAAACTCAATGTTGATGGTAAATATTGGAAGCCTGAGCAGTACCCCAAAACCTCATGGGTTGCTGCAAAGGGACCTCCAGTTGATCCATCTAATTTATCTGGTTATACATGTGAATCTTCTCATTCTTCTGATGAGTCATTTGACTCCAACTATAAATTGTTCAGAAATCAGAATGGTGAAGTATTTGCTAGATATGTTGGCACTAACTGCAGGAACGGTTCCCTTATGAAGAAGATCTGGGTTCCCAAAAGGTTCCTTGTAAGTCTTCAGGTGAATGTCCTCATGACACCACCTGTGAAGAAAAGGAACCCCAGATCAAATTCTTCATATGGACCAAATTCTTCATATGGATCCAAGTCCTATACGAACCAAATTCCTCAAGGGGATCAAATTCCTCACATGGATCAAAATCCTCATATGAACATCGTCGTGCTAACAACTCTATTTCGCAGGGAAGAGCCAAGGACTATGAATATGAGCATTATTCATCAAATTATTATGTTCATAAGTCCTCGAAGAATTTCTCTGCTTATTCATATGCTTACCCTAACCCCTCTTATGTGAAACGTAATGGTTTGGCCGCTATGCCACCATTCTCATATGGAGCTCGCAGAGTGATGAACTCTTTGACACCCCTTCAGATGTGGGTGGTGAAGAAAAAGAACTAATCTCTTCTGCAGGGTCAGGTCTCCAGACGTACTATAATGTCTGAAGAATTTGCTGGGGACCTGACAAAATGCCTGAAAGGACTTAGGCTAACCATGATGAAATGAACTTTCATCTCACACGTCCTCCCTCTGTTTTATCTGTCTTACTGCTTGATGAAATTGATCTGATGAATTGTGATATCATATTCTTCACTTCTGAAGTATATGAGGTCGTAAGTTGTACTAATTCATCTGCAGGATGATCAACCCAAAGCCACTGAATGGGTACTTGATAGTGGATGTACAAATCACATGACTGGTGACAGGAGTCCGTTGATGGATGCTCCCTTATCGTCATCACATCTGAAGCATATCATCTTCGCTGATAAAAGCAAAAGTCAGGTATTGGGTCTAGGTAAAGTTGGTATCACAAAGGATCAACACATGGACAAAGTCATGCTTGTTGAGTCCTTAGGATACAACCTTATGTCTGTCTCAATGCGTTTTGATCTTGATATGGTTGTTGTCTTTGGCAAGTATCGTTGTGTTGTGATTATGGAAGCTGATAATTCCAAAGTCTTCGAAGGCTTTAGGAGAGGAGACATGTATATTGTTGATTTCTCTGCAGATTCACAACCAGCCATGTGCCTACTTGCAAAAGCTTCAGAAGGATGGCTATGGCATCGACGACTTGGTCATGCAGGCATGAGGAATTTGCACACGCTTGCGAAGAAGAAGCATGTCATTGGCATTGAAAATGTCAAATTCCTCAAGGATCACTTATGTGGTGCCTGTGAAGCTGGAAAGATGACCAAGGCTAAGCATCCAGCAAAGACCATCATGACCACTACTCGACCATTTGAATTGCTTCACATGGATCTCTTCGGTCCTAATCATTACTCCTCTGTTTCAAATGAAGCATCTCAATATAGCTTTGTTATTGTTGATGATTACTCTCGTTACACATGGGTACACCTTGTCTCTTACAAAACTTAAGTGCAGGAAGTCTTCAAACGATTTTCCTCGAGGGCTTCAACCAACTTTGGTGTGAAGATCAAGCACATCAGAAGTGACAATGACACTGAGTTCAAGAATTCGGGTCTCGATGACTATCTTGATGAACTTGGTATTACTCATGAGTTATCTGCTCCTTATACTCCTCAACAGAATGGCGTCGTGGAGCGCAAGAACAGGACTCTTGCTGAGATGGCTTGCACTATGCTTGACGAATACAAAACTCCTCGTCGTTTCTGGGTTGATGCAATTGATACTGCGTGCCACATCATCAACAGAGTATATCTTCACAAATTCTGCCTATGAACTCCTCACTGACAAGAAACCCAATGTGAGTTATTTCAAAGTCTTCGGTGCTAAATGCTGGATTAGAGATCCTCATCACAACTCTAAACTCGCACCGAAAGCACATGAAGGTTTTATGCTTGGTTACGGAAAGGACTCGCACACCTACAGAGTCTTCAACAATGTTCTTCACAAGATTGTTGAAACTGTAGATGTGCGGTTCGATGAAACTAATGGCTCGCAAAGAGAGCAACTACCTTCTGTGTTAGATGAACCGACACTTGAGGATTCTATCAAACACAAGGCTACTAAAGATGTCATTCCTACTGAAGAATCTGCTGAAGAATACATTCCAGAACGGAAAGAACGTCGAGCTGATGCACCTGAAGAAAATGCTGAGGAAATTGATGCTAAAGAAAATGCTAATCAAATACCTCAACGACAACCAGCTCACCCTCGCGTTGCAAAAGAAGTGCAAGTGGAGAAGATCATCGATGACATTAGAGCACCAGGTCCTCTCACACGCTCAAAAGCTTCACATCTATCTAACTTTTGTGGGCACTTTGCTTTTGTCTCTATCACAGAGCCCGCTAAGGTAGATGAAGCATTTCTGGAGCCTGAGTGGATTCAGGCCATGCAAGAAGAATTACATCAGTTCAAGCTCAACAATGTCTGGGAACTAGTCAATCGTCCCGATCCTCGCAAGCATAACATCATTGGCACAAAGTGGATCTACCGCAACAAGCAAGATGAAAATGGTGTTGTGGTGAGGAATAAGGCACGACTAGTAGCTCAAGGCTACACACGGGTTGAAGGAGTTGACTTCGATGAAACTTTTGCACCTGTTGCTAGACTTGAAGCTATTCGCATATTACTTGCTTATGCTAACCATCATGATATCATCTTATATCAAATGCATGTGAAAAGTGCATTCCTCAATGGTAAGCTTGAGGAAGAAGTATATGTTGCTCAACCCCCAGGTTTTGAAGATCCAAAGCATCCTGACAAAGTCTTCAGACTTAACAAGGCCCTCTATGGTCTCAAGCAGGCCCCGCGGGCGTGTGATGAATTTGCCTATATGATGAGTGAAGAATATCAAATGTCTATGATAGGAGAGTTGAAATTCTTCTTAGGTCTTCAAATTCGTCAACAGCGCAATGGCATATTCATATCTCAGGAGAAATACCTGAAGGATGTCCTGAAGAAATTCGGCATGCAAGATTGCAAAGGCATCAAAATTCCAATACCCACAAATTGTCATTTATGCACTGATGAAAATGGTACTGACTTCGATCATAAGGTATACCGCTCCATGATTGGCTCTTTATTGTACTTATGTGCATCTAGGCCAGATATAATGCTTAGTGTTTGCATGTGTGCCCGATTTCAAGCTGCACCGAAGGAATCACACCATAAGGTTGTGAAGCATATTCTTCGATATCTAGCTCACACACCAACACTAGGATTATGGTATCCCAAGGGCTCAGATTTTGATCTCATTGGATATTCTGACTCTGACTATGCTGGTGACCGTGTGGACCACAAGTCAACATCTGGTACTTGTCATTTCCTCGGACGATCCTTGTTCTGTTGGTCCTCGAAGAAACAGAACTGCGTATCACTATCTACTGCTGAAGTTGAGTACATTGCTGCTGGTTCTTGCTGTGCTCAACTGCTATGGATGAAGCAAACACTCAAGGACTATGGCATCAACGTGAAGAATGTGCCTCTCCTCGTTGACAATGAGAGTGCCATCAAGATTGCTCACAACCCAGTTCAGCACTCGGAGACAAAGCACATTCAGATTCGTCATCATTTTCTTCGTGATCATGTGTTGAAGGGCGACATTTCTATTGAGCATGTGAAGACTGAAGAACAGCTAGCCGATATCTTCACTAAGCCCTTGGATGAGAAGAGATTTAGCAAGTTGCGGTGTGAGCTAAATATCTTAGAATCTTCGAATGTACTTTGAAAATGCAGTCATCCTAACACTTATGCAAAATTGATGACTTAGATGTGTAACACATGAAGAAACGTTTTTCATCAATCAATGAAGAATAACACTCTAAGTGTGAAGAATTAATGAAGAATTTGATTCTCAGAACCCTACGACAATTGTACGCGGTGTCTGAAATCATCATTCTTATACGGTGGGTCACGCCACCACAAAAGCTGAAAATCTTCAATTTTAGTTTTTTTCCAGCTTTTGAAATTCCTCAGTTGTTCAAATTATTCAACTTGCAAAACCTTCACTTGTGCCATCGTTTTTCTTCATTGGCTATATATATATATGAGTTTATGTCCTCTACATCATTCACTTATAGCTATTTCTTCAAGTTGGATCTTCTGCTAAGTGAATGTGATCGGACCCTTCCCCTCTATGCTATACTCAATCCAATCTGTTCACAAATTCTTCATGTGCGTTCTATTTGAACCTCGTTCAAATTCTTCACCGTGTCCTTGTCAGCTGAAGAAATTGTGAACGGAACATTAAAATGGATCTTATCCAAACTTTCGGTTTTGCCGCTCAAACCGTTCCGCATCCCACGATGCATTATTCTATTCACCCACAATCTTAAACGATCTCCACTACATAGTACGTGGGTGACACACGTCGTGAGAAGGAGAATGGCCAGGGGCACGTTCGTCCCAAATCTTCGGACGAGCAGTTTTTCACCATGGCTATAAATACCCCTGTTCCCTTCCTCACTTCTTTTACCCCGCTCGATCTCACTCTCCCGCTCGAGCTTCCGAACCCTAGCGCCGCCGCTACTCCATCGTCGCCGGTGAGGAAGAGCTTCACTGCCTCGACCTCGTCGCCGTCGTACTCGCGCCGATTGCGGAAATCCTCACCTCCGCCGCCGCCGTAGACGTCTTCCTCCGCCAAGTTAGGGCGTGGAAGATCTGCATCGACAAACTTCCCTGTTTCAACTCACAGTTCGTCGTGTTCTTCGTTCAGGGTAATTAAAAGCTACTTTTACTGCCCTCTTTGATTCAACACTTTTCTACAAAATCTTCAAAGGTGTTTTCTTCTTCAAATCCTCCCACACAAAACACCTCACATGTTATCTGTTCTTGATTCATTTCCCTAAGCATCATTTTCTTCAAGATTCCTCAATTGTGTGGATCTTCGATCTATACAACTCTGGAACCTAAGATATAAAGCGCTTAGTGAAATTCCTCAAGACGCATCTGGTCAAATTCCTCAAACCTGTTGTTTATGAAAAACCCTCTGAGAACGCATATGACCTCTTCAAATTCCTCGCAACTATACTCTGTTCACAGGTACACATGTCCGCTGCTGAATCATTAGGTTCTCATCAACTTAACTCATTTGCAGCGTTCCTCGAAGAAAAGTTGCATACTTCTTCAGAGAACTCAATTGTTCAAATTCCTCAACTGAAGAAAATGGCTGATGGAAAAAGGCCTCAGAAAGGAGGAAAGAAGCCTGAGGTTATGACTGCTTTTGAAATCCCTGAGGATATTTATAAAGACTTCTACACGCCTGATGAATCCAAATTTGGCAAAGAAGATAAAAATCAGCGCAAGGTGCGCATTCAAAGGATTGAACGGAGATGGGCCCGTGAATGGAGGGAGTACAGATATGTCACTCCAAAGTACATGAAGAAATTCGCACTGAACCCTCCATGCCCAAGAGCCCCATTGGCACCTGGCTAAGAGGCTAATCCCACTAGCATCAAGCGCGGTGAGGATTTTCCTGAGGAATGGGCCAAGCGCCAAGCTAAATTGTCAAGGCAAGCCAAAGAAGCAGTGAGGAAATTTAATGAAGACTCTGCTGCTGCTGCTGCCACTGAGGCTTCTGTCAATCTGAGGAAAGCGATGCTCAAGAAGCCCGCTCGCAAGCCAAGTGCTTCACCAGCAATGCCCTCACGGCCAGACACCTCAAAATCTTCAAAGCAAATTCCTCATGCTGCTCCTGCTCCACCAAAATCCTCAGCACCTCCTCCACAATCCTCAGCTGTCCCGACAAAGTCCTCAGCACCTGTGCATATGGCCTCGTGCCAAAGGACTACTGGCATCTCAATTGCCTCTGGTGTCTCAGCTAGTTCCTCAGCTGCACCAAGTTCCTCAGCTGGACCCTCTCTGCTGAAGAAAAAGGCTACTGCTGGACGCGGCACCCGCCCAAGTCCTAAGAAGAAGCAGGTAGTCTTCACTGTACCATCTGATGATGATGAAGCTAATGAAGAAGAACTTGCTGAAATCATCAGAGACCACCAAGAAAGGGCTGCTAAAGCCAAAGGCACACCTGTGCCCCTACTGCTGGATCCAAGGGCGATCCTTGATTACATCAATATCTGGCATAAGGATCCAAACACACCTATGCCTGACTTTAAACGGACACCTGGCCAAAGTCACATGCTGACTCACTTCATCCAAGAGGAGAAGTGGAAATATGATAGGGCCAGGCAGATCAAGAAATCGCAGTACAGGAAAGAGAAACTGCTAAGGAAAAATGTTCTCACCATGAAGCCTGAAGAACTCATCAAGATGCAAGCTGACATCAAAGCCCTCAGTGATGACTTTGATGCATACTATGCTGACTAGAAAGGAGCAAAAGTCAGGTTTGTACAACTGACTGAGAAATTCACCAATGTTGCAGCCCCATCACAACAAGAAGTTCCTCAAGCTGAAGCATCTGTTCAGCAAACTGAAGAACATGCCAGCACCGCTGATGACTTTCAGGCTGCTGAAGAAAATGTTAGTTCCAGGGCTGATGACTCCATTCCAGCCACAAAGGAAATTGCCAGGGCATCCACTAGTGGTGCGCCTGAAGAAACTGAAGAAATCAGGGCAACTACATCAGTTGCGCCTGAGGAAAATCAACCAGATTCCTCAGCTCCACCTGCGCCTACACCAACTCCTATCCTTCCATCTGCTTTGGATGTGAAGAAGACCAAGGCTGCAGAGCGAGCTGCAGTGAAGAAAAGGAATGCATCAAGTGCTTCAGAATCTTCAGCCCCAAGGAAGATGAAGCCCATGACCAGCTCCTTTGCCAATCCAATTGATGATGTTCCTATCTCCTCCATGCCATCAAAGGACCTGGTTCCTTTTGGTGAAGATTATGAGATCCCAGGTGGATCAGATGAAGAAACTCAATCTGTTGCTTCGTCAGAGCAGATTGATGAAGAAATTGAAGTGGATGCAATCCCTTCAACCCTAATAGTCTCATCACCAATGCCTCAGTTTGATGCTGAAGAGGCTGGTGTTGAAGAAATTGATGATGAAGATGTGGATATTGGAAGCACAACTCCGTTGATGAATGACGACTTTTGGGAAAGTCAGCACCCCAATTCCCCACTCTTCACCCCACTGCAGCAAATTCCTCACTCCCCTGCACAAACTGTTCAAATGGGCTCTAAAAAAACTCATCCCACTGCATCTGTGAATGAAGAAATTCCAGCCACTGGTGCTGAAGAAACTGCTGCTGAAGCTGAAAAGGTGACTGCACCTGAGGAGGAACCAGAAATTCCTCAGCCTAAAGAAACTGAGATCGTGATTCCTGAGGTAGTGATGCAACTCACTAACACTCCTCTGCCAAAGCCAAAGGATCCGTTCTCAAGGAAGCAAAAATTCAAGGCTGAAGACTTCTTTGGTGAGCACTAGTTCTTCACTGAATACAACCCTTATGACTCTGCTCGCATAAGGAAGAGGCATTTCTGGACAGCAAGTCAAGCAAATTTCTATTCCTCAGTGCTTTTCAACAAGGACAAAGTCTTCGACCATGCACATATTCCTCACGTGGATATGGAGTCCATGCCGTGCTTCACGCCGGTCCTCAGTGTTCTTCACGACGCTAGACTGCTCAACTTGTGCACTGACATATGCGATTTGATATGAAGAACTCATTCTTCAGTTCTATGCCATGCTGCACATCACCGGCAACTTTGAAGATGTGAATTCATGGGTTCTGGACTGTATGACTGAGAACACACATTATAAGGCCCCAGCATCTGAATTGCTTCGTGCCCTTCCTGTGAGTCCAACCACTGAAGATGCACGTTGTGTTTACAATGAACCTGAGCTTTCAAATCACTATATGCAAGTGCTGATGAAGCCTTTGAAGCTAGGGCAGGCCCCTCGAACCAAATTCCTCGTCAAGGAACTGTTGTATGTGCCTAGGACTATCTATCGCATTCTGACGAAGACAATGATTCCCATCAAAGGCCACGACTCAAGTGATGAAGAAGTCATTGGCATCATGAAGAACATGCTTTTCAACATCTGTCACGGCGTTCCCGTAAACTTCCATGATTTCTTCATGAGGACTTTGGCAAATATCGCTATGTCGCCATTTGAGCTGAAGCCTTATGCACCTTGGATTATGAGATTTATCAGGACAAGGTCTTCAGTCAACTACAAAGCTGAAACTCTCAACCACTGCAGCTACTTGCCTCCCATTGAAGTCCTCAAAAGGACATTTTCCTCAGCTGAAGAAAAGGGCAAAGCTACTACTGTGATAGATGAAGGCATTCGTCCATTGGATGGTCAATTTCGCAAGGCCGCATCTTATTCCACCAATGATGACTCTGCCACACATGACACTGCCGCCGACACTGCCAAGCCAAATCCTCAAGCCACAGCACCCAGGGTGATGACTGACCGTGAGTTACTCCTCAGTCTTCATCAAAAGGTTGATCGCAATCACAAATGGGTCAAGCGTCAGTTTGGTTCTATTCTTCACAACATGACTGCAACACATAATGCAGTGAAGAAAAACCACTACTACCTTCATGAAACCCTCAACCGCACCTGGGCTGTTCTGTCTCAAGTTTACGGCGCTGATGATTTGAAGAACATGGGTCTCAATGAAGAATTTGCCTAGCCTGCACCTCCTCCGAAGAAATACAAGAAGGTCCTAGTTCCTTCTTTGGTGGCCAGTTCATATTCTTCATCACGCGACACTGATTAACATGAAGACCTGGACGACACTGCGGTAGGCCCTACTTCAACAACCGACCCCAACAACGCTGGCGCTCCTTCATCAACTTGAATATCTTCAGGGGCATTAGTCCTCAGTTTCGACCCTTTTGGTCATTTGATGACAAAGGGGGAGAAATCTGAGTTAGTCTTCAAGCGGGTCTATAATAAAGGCATATTTTTTTCTAAGTTACAACTCTCATTCTTCCGAAACTTTTATTGGATCGAGTTGTAATCTTAAACCCGATGGTGCGCTGATACTTTTGTTGCACTATGCTCTGATACTTTTGATGCGCTATTCTACATGCTTATTCCTCATTAATATTATCGCACGCATGTTGAATTACATCAGGCACCATATTTGATCATGCATTTCAAATTCTTCATATTATATATCAAATGCATGTATGAATTACAAGATATAGGATGAGATCTCCATGATTCAACTCTTCAAGTGTGCATTGCTTCAAAAGCAAATTCCTCACTATGCACATCTTCAGGGGGAGTTCTTCTATATCTTGCAATCAAATTCCTCAATATCAGTATTTACACTTCATATATTTTCCCCGTTGAAAACTTAACCTATGTTGTCATCAATCACCAAAAAGGGGGAGATTGTAAGTGCATCTAGTGCCCCTTCATGATTTTTGTGTATTGAAGACTTATAGGTTAAGTATCTAATGCGTTTATGAGTGTACACAGGTCTATAAGTCTATGAGGAGTTTGATATTTACAGAGAAAGTCGACCCCTAAAAATGAAGTTCTTCGACTGAAGACTTTGATATACTGAAGACTTTCTGAAGACTTTGAAAGTGAAGAAATTGGTGTGACCTTGAAGACTTGGTATTCATTCGAGGAACATGAAGCGTGAAGACTTTTGTTTTCGTAGTTTCATTTTCTCTTTCTTGAGTCATAGGAAACACCGTACTGTTAAACGGGGTCGAGGAAATACTAAGGAGAAAATTTCCATGTGATGCTCAACTCAAATCCTACACCTACCAATCCCTTCGAGTGAAGCCATTGGAAATCTCATACAGTTCAGTCAATTTCTTCAATGACAGAGACGCAGTTCTTCTGGTCACTAAGGACTTTGCTCTGACTGAGGAGTTAGGAATTCGCCAGTGCGAATTGCCTACACTGTGAGGAACATGATACCCTGAGGAATTTGTACCTCGAATTTCCGACCGTTGCTGTGCTACGCGCCAGCTGTCCCAAAATATCTTGTCCACATAACGGTCATATCATTGAAGGGCATTTATGTCTTATCATGTCGGGATGCTCCCTAGACTATAAATAGCCGCCCCCTACAACCACTAGCTGGTTGGCTGCTCTGAGAGAACTTGACACTTGTCATTTGAGAGCAACCCATCCTCCGAGGACTTTGAGCGAAAATCATCAAGTGAGAAAAATCCAAACCCAAACCCAAACACCTACAAACCCAAAGTGATTGAGCATCACTGAAGAGATTGATCCTGTGTGGATCCGACGCTTGTTACCTTTGAAGACTGTGCTTCTTCCAGACGGTTAGGCGTCAAGGTCTAGAGCAGACAAGAGGAATTGCGGATCGCCGAGTGACCAAGTCTGTGAAGGTTTGGAAGTCACCTGAAGACTTACCATGAGTGATTGGGTGAGGACTGTGTGTCCTTAGCTCAACGAGAATACGGTGAGGACTGTGTGTCCGGGACTAGGTGTCCTCGAGTTTAAATACTCAGCCACTCCAACCAGATGTACAACTGAGACAACAGTTGGATTTGGTCTACCAAATCATTGTCTTCACCAAGCTTACTGGTTCCATTTCCTCAACACTTTCATTTCCTCATTACTGTGTTGTGTGTTTGTTCATATCTGTGTTTGAAGACTTTAACTGAAGACTTTCTCAATTTCCTCAGTTCAATTTCTTCAGTCTGTTTTGTCTTCATCTAGTGTTATCCTGTGTTTACGCTTTCTGTACTCTGTGTTTGTCTTCATTTCATCATGATGACTATGCTTGGATTCTGTTATGTTTTCATATGAGTACTTATTCCGCTGCTAGTAGTTCTTCGCTAAGAATTTCCTCACGAGCAAATTCCTCTGTGAAGAATTTCATAAAAATTGCCTATTCACCCCCCCTCTAGTCGATATAACGCACTTTCATCTGCGCTTGCCCCCTTTGCACCAAAGAGGAAAGGAGGACACTACGCGGGCTGGCGCCCGCCTGGCGCCCTTGGTCGTCATGGGCACCTCGTGAGGTACCCTGCCTTGATCTCTCCGCCCCCTCGTGAGCCAACCTGATGAGGCCACGCCTTAGGAAGCTCCATGTCGTCCGCCCCGCGAGGCTTAGCCCCTCGCGAGGGTCTTGGGACTTGCGTTGATGAAGATGGGCCGTGCTGGGCTCCCTCGAGCCATGCCGCAGGCCGTAGGCAGGCAAGTTTGGGGACCCCTGTTCCCAGAACACCGACGCAGCCCCACCTCCTCGCAAAAACAGGGACAGACCAGCTCGGGATCATACATAGGATCTCTGGCAAGAATTGGACAGTAGAGCAAGACATACGAGATCGATCTACGGATCACGAGGACGTGCCTCGAGGCACGACGACGGCTACCTATTCGGACGTGAAAAACCTAACCACGCCCGGGACGAATGCCACAAACAGACTTCATCAGAGCTACGCCGCGATGCGGCCCGCTATAGAGGCACAGCACACCCTCTCTGCTTCACAGACGAGGTGTTAGATCACGAATTCCCCGAGGGGTTCAAGCCTGTCCACATTGAATCATACGATGGCAGAACTGACCCTGAAGTATGGGTCGAGGATTTTATTTTCCATATCCATATGGCTCGAGGAGATGACCTCCGCGCCATCAAATACCTCCCATTAAAACTCAAAGGACCAGCTGGACACTGGTTAAATAGTCTGCCTCAGAATTCCATCGGCAGCTGGGAGGACTTGGAAGAGGCTTTCCTCGATAACTTCCAAGAAACTTATGTCGGGCCATCGGATGCCGATGACTTAAGCCACATAGTTCAACAACCTGGAGAATCAGCCAAAAAATTCGGGACTAGGTTCCTAACCAAAAAGAACCAGATTGTTGATTGTCCGGACGCAGAGGCCTTAACAGCCTTCAAACACATCATCCGTGATGAATGGTTAGCACGCCACCTCGGCCAAGAGAAGCCGAAGTCTATGGCAGCCCTCACGCCACTCATGACCCGCTTTTGCGCGGGAGAGGATAGTTGGCTGGCTTGTAGTAATAACACAGCCAGCGAGACAGGCCCCTCTGAGGCCAAGAATAGCACCGGCAAGCTCCGGCGCAATAGACACAAACGCCGAAGCAATGATAACAACACCGATGACACCACAGTCCACGCCGGATTCATTGGCTCCAAGTCCGGCCAACGGAAGAAGCCCTACAAAAGAAACAATGAAGGACCTTCCAGCTTGGACCGCATACTCGACCGTCCGTGCCAGATACACGACACCCCGGATAAGCAAGCCAATCATACCAACATGGATTGTTGGGTTTTCAAGCAGGCCGGCAAGTTAAATGCCAAAAACAAAGAAAAGGGATCATAAAGTGAGGACGAGGACGAAGAGCCCCGACAGCCGAACACTGGGGGGCAAAAGAAATTTCCCCCTCAAGTCAAAACGGTGAACATGATATACGCTACACACATCCCCAAAAAGGAGCGTAAGCGAGCACTTAGGGACGTCTATCGCCCCAAAATTCAATCCATGGTCGTCGTTTCCGATCACCTTCGATCATCGAGACCACCCAACTAGTATCCGCCACGGTGGTTCAGCTGCACTAGTCCTTAACCCAATTATTGACGGGTTTCACCTAACACGAGTCCTGATGGATGGCGGTAGCAGCCTCAACCTGCTCTATCAAGACACAGTGCGGAAGATGTGCATTGACCCATCACAAATCAAACCAACAAATACTACCTTCAAAGGAGTCATACCAGGCGTAGAGGCTCGCTGTACGGGCTCAATCATGCTGGAAGTGGTCTTCGGTTCTCCGGACGACTTCCAAAGCGAGGAGTTAATCTTCGACATCGTTCCCTTCCGCAGCGGCTACCACGCACTGCTCGGACGAACAACGTTTGCTAGATTCAACATAGTGCCACACTATGCTTATCTCAAGCTGAAGATGCCCGGTCCACGCGGCGTCATAACAGTCAATGGCAATACGGAACGCTCCCTCCAAACAGAGTAGAACACCGCCGCCCTAGCAGGAGAGGTACAGAGCGGCCTTCTCAAGAAGCACCATAATGTGGCTGCCGAGCCCCTGGACATCATCAAGAGGCTCCGGACTACACTGTAGCAGGACAACATGGCTCGTCAAGAGCTCGATTAGCAATTTGGCCTCCGCCCTAGTCCCGACGAAGTAGTGGCATTCGCACCACACGTACATAACTACGCACTCAAAATCCCATGGACATCGACGGAGGCAGAAGCTAACCCGGGATCTACAGCTCGGCTAGACTGACCCTGGACATACATACTTTCACCTTTTATTCTTATTCAGGTTCCTTTTCCCACGAGCCTGCTGACCGGTCCCTTCGAAGGATCGGCATATATAAGGAGGCAAGCAGCATAGGTGCGTAGAGTAACCTCTATACGTCTTCTTGACGGTATTTATATTTATTTCCCAGGACCCGCACGCTGCGCCAACCTGATTCCGGCATGTTAAATAGCCTGGAGGCTCATCGCACTATCTGTACAAGATACGCCTTGACGTATCCATCCAGTCATAATGGAAATGGTTTGCGGCCCAATTTCTATGGTTTTAGCCTCTTACTTCATTTTATTTCGATCTACTTATCGGCTGCATCATTACTCTTTGGTACGTCTCATATTCGCTAGGGGCTACTTATCGCCCCACAACATGGCAGCAAAGACCGAACAATTCTTATATATATCAGTTCGGCACCCCGAATTTAGCATTATATGCATTGGCTCCGAATCATGTCTTTGGTCAATAGTTGGGTTGCCCGGCTCCTGTGCTTGCTACCCTACGTTCTGCTCTATCGGCTAGGGTAGTAAAGGGAGAACTACTGCGATTGTGCCCTGGCTTTGACCGGATGAGCACCTCAGTAGAGAAAGCCGAAAACTGACTGTCATGATACGGCGAGAGTCGGTCAGCTGTTCGAGGGTTACAAAATCGTTGGAGATTTTTTCCGCGTAACGCAACGGATCGGCGCTTCCTGATCAGATGTTGACAGCACCCTGGCTTGGACCAGGGGCTGCGCACTTGCTTAATTATAAAACTCCTATGGCTAAGTGAGGGCGTTTAAGCCGTACAGTCTGATTGCCTTGTTCGTTGCGCTAAACAACTCCTCCAAAGGACCATATAATTGGATCAAGATTGTTTAGAATCCATCCTGAACACCTCCGTACTACCTACGTGAGGGAAGAAGCCGACGACTGGCCAACCCTCAGATTACAAATAACACGGCCGCACAGGAGGAAATGATTCAAAGCATAATAAAATTATTTTACAAACACCGGCTTTGTTCCCATAATACAAGGCAAGGGCAACATGAGTACATCTATTCAAATACAATGTCCTGGGAACATTGCGCCGCCACTAGTCGAGACCCCTATACGACATCCGCAAAATATCGCTCGGGTGTGCGGTGCTCCTTGCCCTCCGGCGGCCCGCTAGCAACTTCAACAGCGTTCATCTTCGCCCACCACATCTTGCAGTGAGCGAAGGCCATACGGGCACCTTCAATACAGGCGGAGTGCTTGATGACGTCCAACCGCGGACACGCCTCCACCAGACGCCTCACGAGTCCGAAGTAGCTACCGGGCATAGCTTTGGCTGGCCATAGCCGGATTGTCAAATCCTTCATGGCTAGTTCGGCCACCCTCTCCAGCTCCACCAGCTGCTTTAGCTTAACGGTGAAGGACACGGGATGCCCTGGCGTCACGTACTCCGACCAGAATAGCTTCTTCGTAGAACCTCCTCCTTCGGCTCTGTAGAACTCTACAGCATCTGATATGCTACGTGGTAGATCTGCAAAAGCCCCTGGGGAACTCCGAACCCGGGTTAGTAAAAGGTATTGCTTCTCCGCATACTTGCTTTGCATCTTAAATGCCTTACCCGCCGTGATCTTCTTGGCCTCCTGGATCTCCTGGAGGGCGGCCTGGGCCTCATTCCGTGTGGTCTCCATGCTTTGACGAGCCTTGGTGAGTTAAGCCTCTTGATTCGACGCATCATTCTCCAAGGTCTCACATTTTTCACTGCATCTTGGAGCTCCTGCTGGATTTCTTTGACCCAGGCCTTCAGCTTCCTACGAGCGGCCTGCTGCTGGACAGCTTTCCCCTCGTCCTCGCCCAAGGCCTTCCTCAGGGCCTCGACCTCGGTCGCGGCTCCTACACATATTATGACACTACAGTCAATATACATCGCCTACGCTTTCCGAACATACAGCAAGTCATCATTCACCTTGCTTCTCCTGGAGCCGAACCCTTACCTCGCCGAGCTCGTTCTCGGTCCGCTCCATCCTCTGCCTCAATTCAGAGACTTCGGCAGTATGCGAGGTTGCGGCCAACAGCGACGCCTGCTTATGCATACATGCTATGTTAGTCTCCTACAATAGATCTTCTGTCCGGTTCTTCTTGCCGGACAGTGTCTCAGGGGCTACTGACTACAGGGTTTCTTTTCTCTATGTCACTTACCTCGAAACCTGCCAACAGGCTGCTACAGGCTTCGTCCAGTCCACTCTTGGCAGACTGAACCTTCTCAATCACCGCGCCCATAAGGACACGGTGCTCGTCCATAACGGAGGCGCCTCGTAGCGCCTCCGTCAGGTTATCCGGCACTCCTGGATGGACAGGGACCACCGGCGGAAGCGGCGCACCCCCTCCTTCAAAGGGGGCTGCTCGCCCGACTCCGGAGCCATATGGGTCTCCGGAATCGTATTCGGCGGAGGGCCGAACTGAATACGGTCCTCCTCGCCAGTCTTCATGGGGATTGGCCCCTCCATGTGTCCGGCAGTGGAGGCCTCGCCTTGTGGCACCTCCCGGACAATGTCCTGGGCTCCTCCCTTCGGAGCGGTCCTCCGGGACAACACTTCGGTGTTGTCCCCGGCCCCGGGGGAGTAAGCAGGCGGTGGCGACTGGCTCGCCATCTCCGATGGAGCCAACGAACCTCCAGACGAGGATCGTTGGAATAGGTCGCGGGCCGGACTACAACAGTATAGTCAACTACATCAAAATAATGGAAAGAAAGGGTAGGATGTGCGCATGAGCTACCCCTGTCACTTACGATGCGGCCTGGGGCTTAGTATGGGGGCGTCGTTCCGGACTGCTGTCAACGTCCCATGCGGTGTTGACCGCTGGAACGCCCTTCCCCTTCTTGGGCATCTCCGCCTCCAGACGCGCCGGAGGCGCCCTCTTCTTCTTCTTCTCCTCGGGAGGAGGGTTGTTCTACTCCTCCTCTTCCTCCTCGGGACGAGGAATGGGCCTCGTCGTCTTCGGACGTCGCGTCCGAAGTGCCCTTGTGACGGGGGCCACTCTTGGCCCCATTGGCCTTCTTCTTGGCCTTCTTCTCCGGCGCCTTGTATGGCGTTGGCACAAGCATCTCCTCTATGAGCGGGATGATCGGTTCTTCGGGCAGCGGAGCCGGACACGGGATCCACTTCGCCCTCTCTATCCAGTCCTGAAGGAGCCATAATAAAAGCTCAGACATCATCCTCGAAACAATAAGGTTGGGGATACGACAGAAATAACGTACCTTGCTGGCGGGGTGTGTACAATCATGACCACGGTCCAAATCCATGGCCGGTGGTTTCTCGTTTCCCTTGAAGAGCGACTTCCACGCGCCTTCGTGCGTAGTCTCGTAGAGCCTCACCAGGGTCCGGTGCTTCTTCGGGTTGAACTCCCATAGCGGGCAGCTTCGGCACTGGCACGGAAGGATTCGGCAAACCAACATCACCTGGATCACGTCGACGAGCTTGACGCTCTTGGTTACCATGCTCTGAACACGCATTTGCAGCATTATCATCTCATCGGGAGAACACCAGTCCAGACTCTTCTCGACCCAGGAGGTGAGTCGCATAGGAGCAACAGAGCGGCATTCGGCAGCCGTGGCCCAAGTGGTGCCGCGTGGTTCCGTGATATAGAACCACTGCATCTTCCACTCCTTCACTGTCTCCACAAAAATACCTTTCGGCCAGGAGATGTTGGGCAGCTTGCTCACCATGGCTCTGATAACCCACAAGTATAGGGGATCGCAACAGTTTTCGATAAGTAAGAGTGTCGAACCCAACGAGGAGCTAAAGGTAGAACAAATATTCCCTCAAGTTCTATCGACCACCGATACAACTCTACGCACGCTTGACGTTCGCTTTACCTAGAACAAGTATGAAACTAGAAGTACTTTGTAGGTGTTGTTGGATAGCTTGCAAGAAAATAAAGAGTGTAAATAAAAGCTAGGGGCTGTTGTAAGTAAAGAAGCAAGAAAGTAAATATAGCGAGTGTGGAAAAGTGGTGGTAGGAGTTGTGAAATTGTCCCTTAAGCAATTGACTACTTTACTAGACCGATAGCAAGTTTTATGTGGGAGAGGCCACTGCTAGCATGTCATCCCTGACTTGGAATTCTATGCACTTATGATTGGAACTATTAGCAAGCACCCGCAACTACTAATGTTCATTAAGGTAAAACCCAACCATAGCATTAAGATATATTGGTCCCCCTTCAATCACGTATGCATCAATTTCTATGCTAGGTTGATGCTTCTATCACTCTTGCCCTCCAATACATAGTCCTATCAACATACAACTAACCCTAAGGTGTGATCCACGCACGCGCTCATATGATGGGCACCAGAGGACAGCAACATAACCACAAGCAAATTAAATCAATCATAGCAATTCATCAACCACCGATAGGACAACGAAAATCTACTCAGACATCATAGGATGGCAACACATCATTGGATAATAATATGAAGCATAGGGCACCATGTTCAAGTAGAGGGTACTGCGGGTTGCAGGAGAGTGGACCGCTGTAGATAGAGGGGGGAAGGTGATGGAGATGTTGGTGAAGATGGCAGAGGTTTTGGTGAAGATCGCGGTGATGATGATGATGGCCCCCGGTGGCACTCTAGTGCCACCGAAAGCGAGGGGGAGAGAGCCCCCCTCCTTCTTCTTCTTCCTTGACCTTCTCCCTAGATGGGAGAAAGGTTTCCCCTCTGGTCCATGGTCTCCCTGGCGTGGGAGGGGTGAGATCCCCTCCGAGATTGGATCTATCTCTCTGTCTCTCTCTGTTTCTGTGTTCTATTTTCTGGCCCTTCACCCTTTATTAAATTCCCGGAGATCCGTAACTCCGGTTGGGCTGAATTTTGGACACGATCTCTATTCGGAAATTAGCTTTCTTGCGGCGAAAGAAGGGCACCAACCGCCTTACGGGTGGACCACCAGGGTCAGGGGCACTCCCCCCCTACCTCGTGCACACCTCGAACACCGTTTCGCATTGATTTTCTTCCCAAAAATCATAAATATTCCAAAAAAAATCTCCATAAAGTTTTATCCCGTTTGGACTCCGTTTGGTATGGGTTTTTTGCAAAACCAAAAACATGCAACAGATAGGAACTGGCACAGGGCACTGGATCAATATGTTAGTCCCAAAAATAGTATAAAAAGTTGCCAAAAAGTATATGAAAGTTGTAGAATATTGTCATGGAACAATCAAAAATTATAGATATGACGGAGACGTATCAGCATCCCCAAGCTTAATTCCTGCTCGTCCTCGAGTAGGTAAATGACAAAAAAGATAATTTTTGATGTGGAATGCTACCTAGCATAATCTTGATCATATGTCTAATCATGGGATGAATATTAAGACACGAGTGATTCAAAGCAATAATCTATCCTTTGACATAAAAACAATAATACTTCAAGCATACCAACCAAGCAATTATGTCTTATTGAAATAACATAGCCAAAGAAAGCTCATCCCTACAAAATCATATAGTCTGGTTATGCTCCATCTTCACCACACAAAATATTCACATCATGCACAACCCCGATGACAAGCCAAGCAATTGTTTCATACTTTTGACGTTCTCAAACCTTTTCAACTTTCACGCAATACATGAGCGTGAGACATGGACATAGCACTATAGGTTGAATAGAATATGATGGTGGAGGTTGTGTGGAG
Organism: Aegilops umbellulata; assembly: GCA_032464435.1. NCBI lineage: Eukaryota > Viridiplantae > Streptophyta > Magnoliopsida > Poales > Poaceae > Aegilops > Aegilops umbellulata. Next base: position 228,034,360 of record CP136055.1, on the reverse strand, counting down.
AAGACAAAAAAGGAGAAGATAGTCTCACATCAACTAGGCATATCAACGGGCTATGGAGATGCCCATCAATAGATATCAATGTGAGGAGTAGGTATTACCATGCAACGGATGCACTAGAGCTATAAGTATATGAAAGCTCAAACTGAAACTAAGTGGGTGTGCATCCAACTTGCTTGCTCATGAAGACCTAGGGCACTTGAGGAAGCCCATCGTTGGAATATACAAGCCAAGTTCTATAATGAAAATTCCCACTAGTATATGAAAGTGATAACTCAAGAGACTCTCTATATGAACAACATGGTGCTATTCTGATGCACAAGTGTGGTAAAAGGATAGTGACATTGCCCCTTCTCTCTTTTTCTCTCATTTTTTTGTTTTTCTTTTTTTCTTTTTTTTGGGCCCCTTTTTTTGGCCTTTCTCCTTTTTTTCGTCTAGAGTCTCATCCCGACTTATGGGGGAATCATAGTCTCCATCATCCTTTCCTCACTGGGGCAATGCTCTAATAATGATGATCATCGCACTTTTATTTACTTATAACTCAATATTACAACTCGATATCTAGAACAAAGATATGACTCTATATGAATGCCTCCGGCGGTCTACCGGGATGTGCAATGATCTAGCGTAGCAATGACATCAAAAAATGGACAAGCCATGAAAACATCATGCTAGCTATCTTACGACCATGCAAAGCAATATGAAAATAAATGCTCAAGTCATGTATACACTACAACAGGAACCCCCCTTTAGCAACGCATTGATGCGTTGTCGTATGTCCATATAAGTGTTGCTGATGGCTACACCAACTGATTAGTATGTGTTGCCGTTGGTGGCGTTGCAAGGGTCTACAACAACGCATATAGATGCGTTGGTAAACGATGTGAATAAGCGTTGTAAGTTAGCAACGTATAGATTTAGAGTCCAACAACACTTCAAATGCATTGGTGCCTACCATGCACAAAAGAATTTCCAAAATGGACATAACAGGTCATTACAACGACGAGAGGCATTGATACATGGCCTCTAGAATTAATTTTATTTTATATATTTTCATGCATAATTATCAGGTCGATGTCGATAGTGCATATGAACCAAAATATATAGTAAATAAAAAGATCTCTTATATTAAATTGGCTTTGTTGCATTACAAACAACACGATCCAAAGATTACAAGACTTAAACTATCATCGATTCTTGGCCTTGCAATTGACATCTCTGCCATTCTAAATCATAATGTTTGAAACATCAACTCTGAAAACGACATTCCAAAACGTAATGTGAAGCTATCTAGAAGTACGTAACCCTGTTCTTGACCTTCAGTCAATATGAGACATGCATCATTAATTTACCTTGGCAATCTACAACAATAGAGAAATGATATCAGTAACGAGCCGTTAGATAAAATCAAGTTAATAGAGTAGTAAAATTTAGACGAGCAACATACAAAGGTTGAAGGTCATGTGATAATTAAATTTTTGCCTGACCAATAACTTCTAATCCTTTTCAGTTGTCATATCAACAGATCATATTTTGCTAACATAGCATCAAACTCGTACTGCTCAGAACTCATTACCAAGTTTAACACCATCAGTTTTATATTCTTGTCAGTGTAGCAAGAGCAACATTCTTGTTTTGATTTCCCAAGCTCTTCAAAATAATATAGTGCCAACCTATTACATATATAAAAGAAAGTAGATGAGAAATATTTTCTAACATAAGCAATGTAAAATCTGCAAGAATCATGCATAACATAGACTTAATATGCAAAAAATCATGAATAACATACACTTGTTTGGTAGTTGCAGAAGTCATTGTTCTTGGTATGTGGTGGAACGGAAGACATCTATTGCTGTTCTGTTTACCTTCTTGTCATGCATGTGCCCACCATACAAATTGCATCCTACACTAGTTAATAGAAGAAAAGGGTGCACACAAATCAGGGGAGCACACCGTGTGTTCAAAATAACTGATGCTGCTTTGCTGTCCAAAGTGCATCTAAGGATTATGCGTTAGAGTAGGAGTTGCACAATTGCTTGTATTGTGTCTTCACTTCCTTATTATATCAATATTGCATTTCCAGGACAAAACTATTTTACAGATTAAATACAGAATATTGCTCAAAGTCTGAAGGTAGGTCCTTAAGTAAAAGATTCAGATTACACTGTTTTAAGAAGCATATGTATGCAATTGTGCACGCATATATCAAGAACTGAGCTACTTTTGTTTAACACACAATTACAAAAAGAATATCAAAGCGTGAAGTTTGGTCCTTGAATAATATAAAAATTATACTGCATGATATTTCAGAAGCATATGTGGGCATACATATATCAAGAACAAGAACAGAGCTGTTTATGTTTAATACAAAGTGCAAAATACCTCAAAGCCTGAAGCTAGATATGTAGTATGCTATTTTTCAGAATGCGTCAAAATTGCTTACATCTATCCGAGCTAATAGACTTGACCTCGACCCCCTCGGTTCGCATCTGCCTCCACTTTCAATCCGATCATGGGACACGACAATTCTACGATTAGTACTATAATTTCCATGACATGAGGAAAGGAGTACAACTGTCATATGCTTACTGCAGATGTGTAAATGCTGGCCTACTGAGAAGAGGAGGGCGAAAAGGAGACGACAATGCAGGGGAGGGTCCTTCGCTTCTGTGGGGAGAGAGAATAAATTGGCCACTGGGGAGAAGATCTGCAAGGAAGGCACTGGAACAATTATCCACCCACCACTCCGACTACAAGCTCGATCGAGGTAATTAATCATGGATTCATGGTTACATTCAGGAAGATTCATTGAGTTACCTGCACGTTCTGCGCTTTGACATCGAGGTGCCTGGCGATGAGGAATCTGAACTTGGAGGAAGGAAGGTTGGTGACGGAGCCAATCACGCGGCACGCGGGGAACTCAGATATGATATCTTCCATGCGAGGTAGGTGAGCACGTCAATGGATTGGGGACGACGAGCTGCATCGCCTCCGTGGAGTGCTCGATCACGCTGCCACTGGAGGCACGATCTACCAGTACAGGGCGAAGTTCCTCTGCAGCAACGACATACAGAGGGCTTGCCCGCGGCGCAGCTACGTGGAGAGAGGGCGGCGACAGACGACTCTGCTAGGTGGAGAGAGATATGGCGCGTCAAGGAGGAATGTGAACTTTGCGGCGGCGGCGGGGTTCGTGATGAGTGGAGGCGTTGATGGGGAAGATGGAACCGTGCGTGGTGGTCAAGTAGATGAGGGGCAGATTTTGTGGAACAACCGAGCAGTTTCAGTTATTATTTTGAAATTAAATGGAGGGGAATCATTGACGTGGGAAAAATGGATGGAAATAAGAGAAAAAATGGCGGGACTGAATTCTGCTGACCTTTTTACAAACTTGTAAACTAATTGACATGTGAGTCTCAGAAAAACGAAATGACATGTTAAGAGAAAGGAAAACGTGAGGAAAAATACTCGAAGGTAAATAAGAGAGGGAGAGGAAAAAGTTCTGGATGCTTCTAGTTAAAACTAAAATTATTTTAAATTCTTTATTAATTGTTTAAATTATTCCCCCGCAAAAAATAGAATTGTTTAAACTATTGTATTATTACAAGTATTTGCAAATTTTAAAAAATTGCTCAAATGAAGAGAAAATAAATACAACTAACTTAAAAAAGGTAAGTAAGATAGATAAATATGTCTTAAGGAAGATAAAACGGTCCTTAGTTGGTGATGTCATCGTCCCCATGACATTTGTTCAGTTGAGGCCAAAGTCGACAAGGTCAATTGAGTCATCATCGATGTCACCATCACCAGCCACCCTAGTGGCTCTTTTTTCTACAATCAACCCTGCCCTTAGGGTTTGCGGTTGACGGGAGACGATAGGATTGCAAGCAGGGAGAGCGGCAGGGAGCAGATAAGATGTGGCTTTGAGGTGGAGGTGAGAAAGGATGACGATACCACAAATTTGAGGGATGACACTAGATTAGGAGGGTGTTGATGGTTAGCGAGTGTGACACATAGTAGTTAAGTGCTTGACTTTGATTCAAAGACAACATCACCTCAAATATGTCCTTTTTCTCATTCATCCAAGGCTTACTAGGTCCCTTGGATACGAAAGTAAGCTAAGCCATTCGTGGTCGAATGGAGGAAATGCCTCTCCCTTAGTTTGATTCAGGTGAGAGGGGGCAAGAGTACATACTCAGGGAGGGTGGGGCTTATATAGGGTAGGAACCAATAGAACCAGTCTGGAAAAACTTAAGCATTCAAGTAAAAATCATAACTAACTAAAATCATAAGTAAGTAAAACATTGTTCTAAATAGTCCCTGGTCGGAAAGTGATGTGTGGACACACATCAGACTAAACCGACATGCAATACGGTGGATGGGTTGATCTCACTAAACATGGAACAATGGATGCTTATCGGACTACATATGGATCTGATCGGATTCGAGGTCGGATACGGGAGACCGAACTCGAGCTCGGTTGGATATTAGATTGGACAAACCCAACCATGAGACGCGGTGATAGGTCATATGTGAGTCTCTAGTACATCATACATACTGTGTCTTAAGACCCAAGCTAGTGCATGTACTCGCGATTGTGACCAATCATCTTTGGGTTGACCAAACACTACTCCGTAACTGAGTAGTTAGAAAGGTCAGTTTCAGTCTTGTCCAGACCAATGCCGTGAGACGTGGTCGAGCAAGACGGGATTTTCCCGTCTGATCCGAAGAGATATACTCTTGGCCCCTCATATGATCCGATTGGGAGAGCATGGCCATGTGACATGGATTATGAGACGCTTGCATCCTACCCATGACGTGCCCCAAGGAGCCAAGAATCTAGACATTGTAATCTTGTTGCAGCCCAACCTATTTCTCGTCCCATTAATACCAATCAATAAACTAGGTTATAATGGCGTCCGCTTGTCCGCGAAGCAAAAATTATACTAATGTTCATTACTTCAATAACCGTGTTTGTTCAATTTTTCTGTTCGCGGACGCTTGTGGACAAGCGGACGTCGTCCGTTACATCTAGTCATGGGCTTCCTGGAACGTTGTTATAGGTTCCCGAAGGAGGTTGAGTGCCTCCTTTAGATCCTGATCAGTGGATCCATCATCGACGATAAACATCTAAATAAAAAAATTCTTTAAAATGTGGAAACTTTTGAAAATTCCATAACTTTTTTTATATAGACAATGTTCGAAGTACACGATGAACAGTTAAATTCACTTTGAATTTGTTGAAAACGCAAAGTGAATGTCTTTGAAAAACACAATGAACATTTTTTTGAATACATGATGAACATTTATGTTGTAACTGTTTTTTTAAAATAGACATTGATTTTTTTAAATACACACCTTATTTGTTTTGTATATGGGTGAGCACTATTTAAAATTCCATGAACTTTTTCAAAAAACATGAAAACTCTTTAAAATGACAAGAATATATTTAGTTGCCTGAGAAAAATTCAAATATTATTTTTGACCTATTTAAATAAAATTAGTAATATAAAATATATATTAAAGTTTTGATGGCTTGATTTTTAATGAACATAAAGGTGGCAATATGTTTTAGTGCAGCGTAAAAGTAACAAGTAACAACTACTTCGTACATCCAGTTTTTTTAAAAAAAAACTACTTCGTACAAGTAGCATTATATTTTGGGAATTCATACAAGTAGCAATTCTTTTGTAAGTACAAGTAACGACTTTCTTTTTTTTAGAATGGAGAACAAATATCAAAAACCCGCAAAAACAACTGCTCGACATTGAAAATTATTCAACGGCGGCCCGATTCACCGCTACTTCCCCGGTGTGCACCTCCGTGGGCCGTCGCTCTGTAAGGCCCAGCTGAGCGGAGTTGATCCATTGTTCACAAGGAGGAATGTATAGATAGTGTGCTAGTCTAACATCAACCACGTTCTCTACTTGCCTCGGTTGGCTTACCTCTCTCTCTCTATAAAACCTGAGGTTGTAGGTTCGACCATGCGGTTGCCCATTTTTTATTTCTATTTATTGTGTGCACGTATGGATGATGTCAGAATAAAAAGTAACTATACTTATTAGATATAAATAATTTCTTATATCTTTACTACACATGTATTACTAGACAAAGGTTCGGGCTTCATATATACTGTATAATCATGGACGTACATGTGTAATACCACGACAACGCATGGCCGCATCAGATAGCATCCGTTGTTGTTCATATGATCAGCAACACATAACCTTCCAACGCCTATATGCGTAGCTATATCAGCTGGATTACAACACATCGTTAGAACGTTGCAAAGCATGTGTTGCTAAAGGGGGGTTCTTGTTGTAGTGATATTATGATGACGGAAGTTGCATGGCAATATATCTCGGAATGGCTATGGAAATGCCATGATAGGTAGGTATGGTGGCTGTTTTGAGGAAGATATAAGGGGGTTTATGTGTGATAGTGCGTATCATATCATGGGGTTTGGATGCACCGGCGAAGTTTGCACCAACTCTCGAGGTGAGAAAGGGCAATGCACGGTGCCGAAGAGGCTAGCAATGATGGAAGGGTGAGAGTGCATATAATCCATGGACTCAACATTAGTCATAAAGAACTCACATACTTATTGCAAAAATCTATTAGTCATCGAAACAAAGTACTACGCACATGCTCCTAGGGGATAGATTGGTAGGAAAAGACCATCGCTCGTCCCCGACCGCCACTCATAAGGAAGACAATCAGTAAACACCTCATGCTCCGACTTCGTTACATAACGGTTCACCATACGTGCATGCTACGGGACTTGCAAACCTCAACACAAGTATTTCTCAATTTCACAATTACTCAACTAGCACAACTCTAATGTCACCACCTTTATATCGCAAAACTATTGCAAGGAATCAAACATATCATATTCAGTGATCTACAAGTTTTATCTAGGGTTTTATGACTAACCATGTGAATGACCAGTTCATGTCCTCTCTCTAAATAGATATAAGTGAAGCAAGAGAGTTTAATTATTTCTACAAAATATACGCCCACGCTCAAACAAGTATAAGTGAAGCAAAAGAGCATTCTACAAATGGCGGTTATCTATGTAAAGAGAAATAGGCAATCCAAACTTCAAATGATATAAGTGAAGCACATGAAGCATTCTATAAAGCCATACTCAAAAGATATAAGTGAAGTGCATAGACAATTCTATAAATAAACCAAGGACTATCTCATACCAGCATGGTGCATAAAAGAAAAATGAAAACTAAGTGCAAAAGACGCTCCAAGATTGCACATATCGCATGAACGAAACGAATCCGAAAACATACCGATACTTGTTGAAGAAAGAGGGGATGCCTTCCGGGGCATCCCCAAGCTTAGACACTTGAGTCTCCTTGAATATTTACTTGCAGTGCCTCAGGAATCCCCAAGCTTGAGCTCTTACCTCTCTTCCTTCTTCTCACATCGAGACCTCCTCGATCATTGAACACTTCATCCACACAATACTACAACAGAAAACTCGGTAAGATCTGTTAGTATAATAAAGCAAATCACTACTCTAAGTACTGTTGCAAACCAGTTCATATTTTGTTTTTGCATTGTGTCTACTGTAGTATAGCTTTTCCATGGCTTAATCGACTGATATAAATTGATAGTTTCATCAAAACAAGCAAACTATGCATAAAAAACAGAATCTATCAAAAACAGAACAGTCTGTAATAATCTGAACATTCAGCATACTTCTGATACTTGAACAATTATGTGAAAATTATAAAAAAATAAACAATTTGTACATCAAGACAGTGCAGAAAGAATCAGAACCATTTGACGTTCCAGTAAAAAATGTAAAATCGCGCACTACAGCCAAAGTTTCTGTCCTGCACCATACAAACCAACAAGCATTGTAAACATCCTAAAGGCAAACCTTGGCACATTATTTTTACTTATAAACTTTATAAAAGCACACAACAGAAATAAATGACTCTCTTAAACTTCCGGGTTGTCTCCCTGGCAGCGCTTTCTTTAAAGCCATTAAGCTAGGCATATAGTGCTCAAGTAATGGATCCACCCGGATCCCAAGGTATATGAAAGCCAATTTTAATTAAAAATGATTTGTGATTTAATAGTGAGAACAAAGTAACATATATCATGCAACAACGAAGTCTAACTCTCTTCCTATGCATCAGAATGTCATAAAAGAACAATTCATGCACACATAGTAAAGGCCAGTGCATAGTGTAAACAGTTTCTTGCAATTTTATCATATTGGAAACATGGAGAAGCGGAGATGTAGTTCCTCTCTCATAATAATTGCAAGTAGGAGCAGCAAGAACATGCATATTATATCTATCAAAGTCATCAAGTGTAGTAGTGAAACGCAACCCATCAATATAATCCTTAATAAGGACAAACTTCTCTGATATAGTGTAGTCGGGAGAATTCAAAAAGATAACAGGACTATCATGCATGGGTGCAATAGCAACAATTCCATGTTTAACATAAGGTACTATAGCAAGTTCATCTCCATAAGCATAATTCATATTGGCATCTTGTCCACAAGCATAGCAAGCATCATCAAAAAGGGGTATTTCAAGAGAATCAATGGCATCATAATAGTCATCATAGCAATCATCCTTCGGTAAGCACGAAGGGAAATTAAATAATGTATGAGTTGAAGAGTTACTCTCATTAGAAGGTGGGCACGGGTAGCTAATCCGCTCTTCCTCCTTTTGTTCTTCGCTCTCCTCATCATCTTTTTCATCCAATGAGCTCACAGTTTCATCAATTTCTTCTTCCGTAGACTCCTGCAAAATATTAGTCTCTTCTTGGACAGCGGAGTAGACCTCGATATAAGGTTTAACATAGGCATTAGAAGCATAATTATCATAGCAATATTTAAGTATGGCAAAATTTTCAGACTTGTAAAGAGTAGCATCATACTTTTCAATCAAAGAAGCAATTTCATAAGCACCCTTAAAAGCAATAAATTCTTCAATTTGTTGAACTCATAGTAATTATAAACACCCTTAGCATTCGAAGATACGATTCCATTATCACTAAACTCACATTGGTAGGGAAGGTGTTTCTTAGGGTTCAGAACAACAAGTAAAATCATATAAATAACATAAATTCCAAGCAGAGCATTGCAAACGATGAATTTGACCCAAAAAAAAGTTTCCCTTTTTCAAATATACGGTGTCGCACATAATAGGCATGCTCATCTAAAGATTTGCCCTCAACTAAGCTAGTTGGGGTTTCAGCACGAGCACATAGGGATCAAAGTGATCCAAGTAATAAGCTTCAGCAGTACGATAGATTTTGAGTGGTTCTTCAACCATTGGTTCAGTAGGTACAACTAATTTTTTTGGTATTTTGCGTTTCCTACCCATAACTAAAGATATAGAATAACTAAGAACAGCAAATAAAAATTACTTAGTGATAAAGCAAATAAGCACACATGAGAATATTCACCCCACGCTATTGCTCCCCGGCAACGACAACAGAAAAAGGTCTTGATAACCCACAAGTATAGGGGATCGCAACAGTTTTCGATAAGTAAGAGTGTCGAACCCAACGAAGAGCTAAAGGTAGAACAAATATTCCCTCAAGTTCTATCGACCACCGATACAACTCTATGCACGCTTGACGTTCGTTTTACCTAGAACAAGTATGAAACTAGAAGTACTTTGTAGGTGTTGTTGGATAGCTTGCAAGAAAATAAAGAGCGTAAATAAAAGCTAGGGGCTGTTGTAAGTAAAGAAGCAAGAAAGTAAATATAGCGAGTGTGCAAAAGTGTTGGTAGGAGTTGTGAAATTGTCCCTTTAGCAATTGACTACTTTACTAGACAGATAGCAAGTTTTATGTGGGAGAGGCCACTACTAGCATGTCATCCCTGACTTGGAATTCTATGCACTTATGATTGGAACTGTTATCAAGCATCCGCAACTACTAACGTTCATTAAGGTAAAACCCAACCATAGCATTAAGATATATTGGTCCCCCTTCAATCCCGTATGCATCAATTTCTATGCTAGGTTGAAGCTTCTATCACTCTTGCCCTCCAATACATTGTCCTATCAACATACAACTAACCCTAAGGTGTGATCCACGCGCGCGCTCATATGATGGGCACTAAAAGACAGCAACATAACTACAAGCAAATTAAATCAATCATAGCAATTCATCAACCACCGATAGGACAACGAAAATCTACTCACACATCATAGGATGGCAACACATCATTGGATTATAATATGAAGCATAGAGCACCATGTTCAAGTAGAGGGTACAGCGGGTTGCGGGAGAGTGGACCGCTGTAGATAGAGGGGGGAAGGTGATGGAGATGTTGGTAAAGATGGTGGAGGTGTTGGTGAAGATCGCGGTGATGATGATGATGGCCCCCGGTGGCACTCCGGCGCCACCGGAAGCGAGGGGGAGAGAGCCCCCCTCCTTCTTCTTCTTCCTTGACCTTCTCCCTAGATGGGAGAAGGGTTTCCCCTCTGGTCCATGGCGTGGGAGGGGCGAGAGCCCCTCCGAGATTGGATCTATCTCTCTGTCTCTCTCTGTTTCTGCGTTCTGTTTTCTGGCCCTTCACCGTTTCCTAAATTTCCGGAGATCCGTAACACCGATTGGGCTGAATTTTGGACACGATCTCTATCCGGAAATTAGATTTCTTGCGGCGAAAGAAGGGCACCAACCGCATTAAGGGTGGACCACGAGGGTCAGGGGCGCGCCTGGGGGGGTAGGGCACGCCCCCTACCTCATGCCCACCTCGGACACCGTTTCACGTTGATTTTCTCCCAAAAATCATAAATATTCCAAAAAAATCTCCATCAAGTTTTATCCCGTTTGGACTCCGTTTGGTATGGGTTTTCTGTGAAACCAAAAACATCCAACAGACAGGAACTGGCACTGAGCACTGGACCAATATGTAAGTCCCAAAAATAGTACAAAAAGTTGCCAAAAAGTATATGAAAGTTGTAGAATATTGGCATGGAACAATCAAAAATTATAGATATGACATAGACGTATCAGGCTCCTCCGCACTCCGCGTGCTGGCTATCCACCACCTTCGGCTTCACGTTGAAGACTTCGAGGCATAGCCCGAAGTGGGGTTGGATGCGGAGGAAGGCCTCGCACACGACGATGAACACCGAGATGTTAAGGAAGTAATTCGGGGATAGATCATGGAAATCTACCCCGTAATAGTACATCAGCCCGCGGACGAAAGGGTGGAGAGGAAACCCCAGCCCGCGGAAGAAATGAGGAAGGAATACTACCCTCTCTTTGGGCTCCGGCATGGGGACGATTTTCCGCTCGTCCGGCAAGCAGTGGGCGATCTCCTGCGCCAAATATCCGGCCACTCGGAGCTCACTAATGTCCTCCTCCTTGACGGAGGAGACCATCCACTTGCCATGACCACCAGATCCGGACATGGTTGCTTGAGTGGAAAGGAGATGAGAACGTGGGCGCTGGAGCTCGAGATCGGGAAGGCAGAGAGAAAGCGTGAGAAGAGGAAGAGGGAATCTTTATCCTCTTATAAAGGCAGCAAACATTAAACGCCTCCTCCCTCGCCTTGAGATTCCCTATTCCCAAGGGCTGTGCAAACGGCACGGTTGGGTTACCCATGCCCGCATTGATGAGAATCCCACAATAAGGGGACACGATTTCTGCTTTGACAAGACATGCCAATAGCAACCGCGTCTCGAAACGTGGGATGGCAGAAGAAAAATGGTTCGAAATTATAACCGGACAGACGCAACATCGTGTTGTAGAGAAGTTGTCGACAGATTAGATTCGTATAAATATTATATTCTCTCTGCGGTTGTGTGTGGTGTATAACAGGTCCGGATACAATCATCACGTCCGAAGACTATCTTGGAGTTCGGGAAAAAGGGGAACCCGCCTTGCAATGCTGAAGACAATCTACGCGCCGGACTCCTCGTCATTGAAGCCAGGTTCAGGGGCTACTGAGGGAGTCATGGATTAAGGGGTCCTCGGGTGTCCGGCCTGTTATCCATGGGCCGGACTGATGGGCTATGAAGATATGAAGGCCGAAGACTATACTCGTGTCCGGATTGGACTCTCCATGGCGTGGAAGGCAAGCTAGGCGACCAACTATGAAGATTCCCTCTCATGTAACCAACCCCGTGTAACTCTAGATCTCTCCGGTGTCTAAATAAACCGGAGAGCGTAGTCCGAATAGGACATATTCATTACCATATATTCACATAGGCTAGACTTCTAGGGTTTAGCCATTACGATCTCGTGGTACATCAACTCTTGTAATACTCATATTCATCAAGATCAATCAAACAGGAAGTAGGGTATTACCTTCATAGAGAGGGCCCGAACCTGGGTAAACATCATGTCCCTCGTCTCCTGTTACCATCGATCCCAGACGCACAGTTCGAGACCCCCTACCCGAGATCCGCCGGTTTTAACACCGACACCTACCCCCACCGGATCCCAGGAACCCGTAGAATCTCAGGTGGACCGCATCAGCAATCTCCCGGACGCCATCCTTGGGGAGATCATCTCGCTTCTCCCCACCAAAGATTGCTGCCGCACCCAAGTCCTCTCAATTCCGTGGCGTCCTCTATGGTGCGTCGTGCCCCTTAATCTCGACTGTCATCAGCTATCTATCTTTAATGATTTTGAACTCCCAGTGCCATCAAATACTCCCACTAGGGCTCCGTTCAAAGCCTCTGCATCCTGTCATGCTACCTGAGCAAGCATACAATGCCCTGCACAGTGGACGCCTGGTTGAAATCCCCTGAATTCACAGAACTACAACTGCTTGAGTTATACTATTCCCCAGGAAATCACCTACTAGATACCGAACGTGATGTACTTGTGCCCTCAGCATAGATGTCCATCTCGCGGTTTTCCTCCTCTCTCCACACCACCACCTTTGTGTTGTGCTACCTACCAGACAATCTAGTACTAAACCTTCGACTCTCATTTCTCAAAAACTTTCACTTGTGCGGCTTCGTATATCGGAGGCCTCATTGCACAACATCATCCACTCTAGTTGCCCTGCACTGGAGTGCTTGGTGCTTGTTTTCATAGTTAGAATCGGTTATCTCCAAATAAAGTCGCCTAACCTTGTAAGAATTGGAATTTATTTTGACGAAAGGTAGCTCATCATCGAAGATGCCCCTTCACTTCAAAGGTTGATCCTTGATTCTAATTATTCACCGTCGCAAATAACCGTCCTCTCTATGCCTAAACTATAGACCTTGGGTGTAATACATGATCTCTGTGCTCATTCCAAGATGGTGTTTAGCTCCACAGTTCTTCAGGTACTGTATATTATCATCTACACTTGTAACCATAAGCTGCATTTTTATTTTCGGTGCATAAGTTATATATCATCTTGGAGTACACATTTTGTACTTATAGTATGTTCTATGCTCAATGAAGAGTGTTTCTCCATGGATAGCCTATCAAAGGTGCTGGATTCTGTCAAGATCTTATATATCCAAATGAATAGTTTTGATCTGAACAAGATTATTGGCTTGCTGCAATGCTTTCCATGTCCGGAGAAGTTGTATATAAAGGTGATGATTTCACGCACATTGGAAGCCCGCATATAGTGTACTAGATTTAACCGTTCAGTTGTTTCTCTTTCGACACTCTTTTTTTAGACCTTAACTGTTTTCAATCTTCATGTCTATTTAGGCAACAGGACGGGGTAAGAAAGTTATAACCAATCGGTAGATTCGTAAGCATCGGGATTTTCTCACTTCTCATGACATTCGATTGAAGACAATAACGCTAGAACGATATGTAGCCAACCATGCAAACACTAGATTTGTCACATTCTTCCTGTTGAATGTGAGGTTACTATTGTCCATCAGGCTTAAGTTTATCAGCAGCATGGTTTTGACGGATCGGTATTGCTGGGGATATAACTACTAGGTATGAACCGCCCAGGAGGGGCCGGGTCATACCACTGGAGACTTATCAATGAAGATGGCGGATCATACAAGCACGTCGACAACCCAAGACCCAGAGGCGACTTGAGGCCCAAGAGGATGAACCGCCATATGTGTATGACTTGTTTTGTAAGGCAAGCGTAGTTAGTTAGCAAGTCGGACACGTTGTGTATGAGCCGGCCGGAACTCCGTGAGCCGCTGGGCATCAACCTGTGTATATAAAGGGATGAAGCGGCGGCGGTTTAGGGCAAGAAAGAAGAGATCGAGAACTAGGTCAAGCATATTTGCTCCCTGGTAATCGATACCCAAGCAATACAATCCCAAACTAGAGTAGGCCTTTACCTTCACCGCAAGGTGCCGAACCAGTATAAACTCTCTGTGTCCTTTGTCCCGATTAACCCCTTTAAGCTAACCTAGTTGCGATGGCTCCACGACTAAGTCCTTCCGCTAGGACATCTGCCGTCTCAAGTCCACGACAGTCGGCGCCCACCATGGGGCCGGCGCACGGTGGTTTCGAGTTCTTGAAGGGCAGCTTCAAAGGGATCAAGGGATGCGCTGTGGGCCGGATGACCAAGAGTCATCGCGGCAAGCTCTACATCGACGATGCAGACTGGGCCCCCGAGGCCGGCTCAATTGAGTACGGGTATCGGGTCCCCTTCGGCGGAATCCACGTCTTCATCTGCAAGATCGGCGAACCGGGTCCTGAGCCGGACACCTGCACCGACATCATCGAGATGGCTCAGCGTGCATGACCTGCCCGGGTTCAACCAGCCGTGAAGCATACCTTTGTTGGTTTCATCCATGGGGTGTAAGTTGAGGAAGGATCTGTATCTGGTGGTGAGACAACCATCTACTATGATGGTGAATCGTCCACGAGCGAGACCAATTCAATATATAAGGTGCAAGACGGCCGGCTTGGGGGCTGTTCCGATGGCGACAGTATTCCGGACCCCTATGAGCCGCCGAACAGGGTTGCGATATTCATGGCCGGTACACAGCCGGCGCTCGGTTTGATAACCGCCGCGGCTATGACCTCTAGTTCAACTTCTGTAGCGATGGCTAGTGCTAGTGGCACCGCACGGCCGCTGGCTCAAGCTCTGACAGAGTTATTGGAGGCTTTAGCGACTTTGATGGGGGTGGAGGTGACCCCGGACAACAAGTTGAATGTGGCAAAGCTACGAGATGAGATAGCCCAAGCCAAGGAAGAACTGGCGGCTGAGAATGCTAGGAGGGCTACGGCACAACGAATTCAGGCAGACTCCTTCCGGCTCACCTTGGATCAAAACGCTTCAAACGAGATCATGAGAAGGAGGCACCAGAGTCGTCTACCCCCGGACGCGAGGAACCTCTTCAACACGCCTGGAGCCGGGACCAGTGACCCGCCCGTGGTGAACTGGGTAGTTGAGGCGCCTGTGACTGGAGCGACGGTTCAGCCGCGTGTGATGGATCCTCCCGCTTGAATAATAATCCGCCTCAGCGCGTTCCGACGCCGCCGAGTCATTATTCTAACCCTTTGGATAATATGATTGTTGCGGCAACGTGATTGGCGGCTCAACCAGTTGAAGGCGAGTCTCCAGCCGCGATAGAGACATGGAGGGCTAGAGAACTTCTTCAAACGGCGCTGGATCTGCAGGCGGCCTATTCGTACAGTCGTGAAAGGATTCATTCAACCCCTCGTCTAAGTCAAAGTTATAGCCAGCATATTGACTCACCAGCAGTTTCAAGCAGTGAACGGCGTCGTAACCAACCTCATGGGCATGACCCGGTGCGCGGTGGTGTTGATGCTCAGACCTTGGTGGATCAGAGCAGAGCGCGTCGGGAGGCTGAGCTGGCGGCTCAACAGCAATCACCGGTTTACCCATCGACATCAGTGGAAGCAGGAGTGACCTCCCGAACATTGGGTGTGCCATGTTTAGTGTCGGCTCTGCGTAATGAGCGTTTGCCTAAGGATTTCAATGGTCCTTGTAAGCTGCCTATTACACGGCGGATCAACCCCCTAAGGCTTGGATCGAGAGTTATGAGATGGTCAGGGATATGCTGGATGTTAGTGATGCTGCGTGTGCCAAGTATTTTACCATGATGTTGGATGGACCAGCTCGTACTTGGTTGAAGGGGCTTCCCTCTAATTCCATTAGATCATGGGCAGAGTTGAAAGCTCGTTTCATCCAAAAATTTAAAGACACATGCAAGCAGCCTCTGTCAATCTTAGATTTGGACTCTTGTGTTCAAGGTGAGGGTGAGTCAACAACCAATTGGGTGCACCGGATCTCAGCTGTTATACATTCTTCGGATAGTATCAATGTCGTCTTAGCAGTCCTGATGTTGGAGAAGAATTGCTATTTTCTCCCCTTGAAGCAGAAGCTGGGGCGGCTGAAACGCCACTGCAACGACATGGGGAAGCTAATGGCAGCTCTCGTCAAATATGCCGACTCTGATAGTACCAAGGACCCCGAGTCTGATGATGAGAAGCCGGGTAAAGGGAAAGAAGAGCGGCAATACAAAAGGGGAGCAGCATAACCCAGCAGGTCAAGGTGGCAATGGTAAGCGCAAGGCTGATGGCAACTTGGATTTTGTGTCTAACACCAATACACAGAATAATAATCAGCGTCGCAAGGGAAAACCGCCACCTCGGTTTGGAGGACCAAAATTCAACCTTGAGGCAATGATGAATCAGCCTTCCCCAAAGCATGGTACGCATGAAAAGCCGGCCAATCACCTTTGGAAGGATTGCTTCATTATGATGGAGTATAGAAGTTCCAATTTTTTCCAGAACAATCATGGACCGAATGGCGGCTCAGGATCTGGCTCTCACGGTCCTACTTTTGGTGGTGGCGGCTCAAATTCCGGTTTCCAGGGCCAAGGCAATCAAGGTGGTTTTAATCAACAGTCTGGTCAAGGGAATCAGCAGCAGCAGTCTGGTTATCAGAGTAATCCGAAGCAGTTGAATAGTGGACAGTACCACGTCTTCACCACGAGTTTGTGTAAGCGAGATCAGAAGCTCCATAAAAGGGGCAGTGAACGTAGTTGAGCCGGCGATTCCCCGTTACTTGCGATGGTCTGAACATCCTATTCTTTGGAGCCGTGAGGATCACCCGCCCCGGGTTTATAATCCGGGCCACTTGGCTCTGGTGATGGCGCCTCAGATTGGAGGGTACAAATTTACTAAGGTACTCATGTATGGGGGCAGCAACATCAATATTCTTTACTATGAAACTTTTCGTCGCATGAGCTTGACTAACAAAGATCTTAAGCCGTCGAACACTGTTTTTCATGGCATGGTGCCTGGTAAGCCGGCGTATCTAGTGGGCAAAATATCTTTGGAGGTGGATTTTGGTGATGATCATGATTCCACGTCTGAGACGTTGACTTTTGAGGTGGTTAAAATCAAGAGCCCTTATCATGCTCTGTTTGGGCGGCCGGCTTATGCTAAGTTCATGGCCAGGCCTTGTTATGTTTATTTGCAGCTTAAGATGCCGGGTCACAAGGGTACCATCACAGTGCATGGGAGTCGGAAGACCGCTTTGGAGTGTGAAGAAGGCGATGTTGCTTATGCTAAGTCTGTCTGTGCAATAGAAGAGTTGAAATTTTACAAGGATAATGTTGACCCGACGGATACGTCTTTGAAGAAGCCGACCATAGAGCATGACCCCCTGTTGAAATTTAAATCAGCTAATGACGCCAAGCTAGTTGACTTTGTTCCTGGCGATTCATCCAAGAAGTTCAGTATCAGTGCTAATCTGGATCAGAAATTGGAAAGTGCGCTCATCAAGTTCATCCCTGAGAACCGGGACATCTTTGCATGGAAGCCTTCAGACATGCCAGGTGTACCGGGGGAACTCGCCGAGCACACTCTCAGTATTGATCAAAAGTTTAAACCGGTCAAGCAATTCCTTCGTCTCTTTAATGAAGAGAGGCGTAAGGCCATTGGTGAAGAAGTGGCCTGGCTCTTGGCAGCTGGGTTCATTGTTGAAGTTTTTCATCCTGAATGGTTAGCTAACCCGGTGTTGGTACTTAAGAAGAATGGCACTTGGCACATGTGCGTGGATTATACAGACCTTAATAAGGCCTGCCATGCTGATCCTTTTGCTCTCCCCTGTATTGATCAGATTATTGATGCTACGGCGGGTTGTGAGCATTGGGGTTTTTTGGATGCTTATTCTGGGTACCATCAGATCAAAATGGCAGTTAAGGGCCAGGAGAAGACAGCTTTCATCACTCCTTTTGGAGCCTTCTGTTATGTGTTTATGCATTTTGGGCTCAAGAGTGCCCAGGCGACTTACCAGCGGTGTGTGCAGAATTGCCTTCATGGTCAGATTGGGCGCAATGTTCATGCTTATGTGGGTGATATTGTGGTGAAATCAAGGAAGAAAGAGACCATGATTGATGATTTGAAAGAGACCTTTGACAATCTCCGGGTCTACAAGATGATGCTTAACCCGGCCAAATGTGTCTTCGGTGTGCCCGCAGGCAAGCTCTTAGGTTTTCTGGTCTCTGAAAGAGGCATTGAAGCTAACCCGAAAAAGATCAAGGCTATTACTTCCTTGGCTAAACTGGCATGTATCAATGATGTTCAGCGTTTGGCAGTTCGTATTGCGGCCTTAAGCCGGTTCATAATCTAGTTGGGAGAAAAAGCTATCCCTCTATACCAGATGATGAAGAAAACGGATCACTTTGTCTGGAGTGATGCTACTGATCATGCGTTTCGAGCCTTGAAAAAATAGTTAGTTGAACCACCGGTTCTTGCTGCTCCCATTGATAAAGAGCCCTTGTTGTTATATGTGGCTGCCAATAGCCGAGCTGTCAGTGTGGCAGTTGTGGTGGAAAGGAAGGAATGAGGCAAGGAATATCTAGTTCAGCGGCCGGCTTATTACATCAGTGAGGTGTTCATTGAGTCCAAGCAGAGGTATCCGCATTGGCAGAAGCTGGTATATGGGGTATTCATGGCTAGTCGAAAGCTCAAGCAATTTTTTCTGGTTCATCCCATCACTGTGGTTTGTTCTGCTCCTTTAGAGGATATTATTCAAAACAGAGAAGCCACGGGTCGGGTAGCCAAGTGAGCCATTGAGCTTGGACCCCATGATTTGAAGTATATTCCTCGCACATCCATCAAGTCTCAAGCACTTGTGGATTTCATCAATGATTGGAGAGAGCTGCAGATGCCTGAGGAGAAGTCGGATAGCACATATTGGACTATTCACTTTGATGGGTCCAGGCAGTTGGAAGGCTCGTGGGCTGGAGTTATTTTGACTTCCCCACCAAGTGATAAATTTTGTTATGTTTTAAGGTTGATGTTCCCTTGTACTAACAATGTAGCTGAGTATGAAGACTTACTCCATGGTCTTCGGATGGCTAAAGAGATGAATCTAAACCGGGTGAGGTGTTTTGGTGACTCGGATCTGGTGGCTCAGCAAGTTTCAGGCACTTGGGATTCTAAAGACCCACTCATGGCGGCTTATCGCCGCGAGGTTGATGCTATTTGTGACGCCCCCGATTCAATTGTACACTAATCATACACACAAACGTGTACGATCAAGATCAGGGACTCACGGGAAGATATCACAACACGACTCTAAAAATAAAATAAGTCATACAAGCATCATAATACAAGCCAGGGGCCTCGAGGGCTCGAATACAAGTGATCGATCATAGACGAGTCAGCGGAAGCAACAATATCTGAGTACAGACATAAGTTAAACAAGATGCCATAAGATGGCTAGCACAAACTGGGATACAGATCGAAAGAGGCGCAGGCCTCCTGCCTGGGATCCTCCTAACTACTCCTGGTCGTCGTCAGCAGGCAGCACGTAGTAGTAGCCACCTCTAGGGTAGTAGTCGTCATTGACGGTGGCGTCTGGCTCCGGGACTCCATCGTCTGGTCGCAGCAATCGGGTAGAGATATGGGGAAAAGGGGGAACAAGGCAACCGTGATTACTCATCCAAAGTACTCGCAAGCAAGGAGCTACACTACATATGCACGGGTATATGTGTGAAGGGCCATATCAGTGGACTGAACTGCAGAATACCAGAATAAGAGGGGGATAGCTAATCTTGTCGAAGACTACGCTTCTGGCAGCCTCCGTCTTGCAGCATATAGAATAGAGTAGACTGAAGTCCTCCAAGTAGCACCACATAGCATAATCCTACCCGGCAATCCCCTCCTCGTTGCCCTGTTAGAGAGCGATCACCGGGTTATATCTGGCACTTGGAAGGGTGTGTTTTATTAAGTATCCAGTTCTAGTTGTCATAAGGTCAAGGTACAACTCTGGGTCGTCCTTTTACCGAGGGACACGGCTATTCGAATAGATAAACTTCCCTGCAGGGGTGCACCACATAACCCAACACACTTGATCCCATTTGGCCGGACACACTTTTCTGGGTCATGCCCAGCCGCGGAAGATCAACATGTCGCAGCCCCACCTAGGCACAACAGAGAGGTCGGCACGTCGGTCTAAACCTAAGCGCATAGGGGTCTGGGCCCATCGCCCTTAGCACACCTGCACGTTGCGAACGCGGCCGGAAGCAGACCTAGCCTAGCAGGCGTTCCAGTCCAATCCGGCGCGCGCCATTCAGTCGCTGACGTCACAAAGGCTTCGGCTGATACCACGACGTCGAGTGCCCATAACTGTTCCCGCGTAGTTGGTTAGTGCGTATAGACCAAATGGCCAGACTCAGATCAAATACCAAGATCTCGTTAAGCATGTTATGTATCCGCGAATGCCGACCAGGGCCAGGCCACCTCTCTCCTAGGTGGTCTCAACCTGCCCTGTCGCTCCACCACAAAGTAACAGTCGGGGACCGTCGCGAACCCAGGCCCACCACTACCTGGGTGGAACCACCTGCCCCTTCAGCCCCTATCTCCGAACAGTATCACAGGTACTGTAACAGTGTAAAGTATATAGTATATGCCCGTGATCACCTCCCGAAGTGATCACGGCCCAGTAGTATAGCATGGCAGACGGACAAGAATGTAGGGCCACTGATGGAACACTAGCATCCTATACTAAGCAGTAGGATAGTAGGTAAGGGTAACAACTGCAGCAACAATGACAGGCTATGCATCAGAATAGGATTAATCCGAAAGTTGTAACATGCTACACTACTCTAATGCAAGCAGTATAGAGAAGGAATAGGCAATATCTGGTGATCAAGGGGGGGGGCTTGCCTGGTTGCTCAGACAAGAAGGAGGGGTCGTCGATGTAGTCGATCACAGGGGTATCGGCATCGGTCTCAGGGTCTACCGGAAAGAAGTAACCGAGGGGGAACACAACAAATAACAGAGCAATCAAATGTAACAAAAAGCAAGAAGCGGCAATACGTTGTGCTAGAGGTGACCTAACGTAGGGATAGGTGATACCGGCGAAGGGGGGAAACATCCGGGAAAGTATTCCCGGTGTTTCGCGTTTTCGGGCAGAGGAGCCGGAGGGGGAAAGTTGCGAGTTTGCTATGCTAGGGATGCGTGGCGGACGAACGGGCTGCGTATCCGGGTCCGTCTCGTCGTTCTGAGCAACTTTCATGTAGAAAGTATTTCCATCTGAGCTACGGTTTATTTTCTATTAATTTTAAAAGATTTAAATCATTTTCAAAATTTATTTAATTAATTTGATACAACATTATCCAGAACAGTGCATGCTGACGTCAGCATGATGTCAGCATGACGTCAGCAGTCAACAGAGGTGTTGACTGGTCAACTGACGTGTGGGCCCCGTTCGTCATTGACTGTTTAATCTAATTAGGGTTTAACTAATCTAATTACTGTTTAATTAAACTAACTAGTTAATTAGGTTAATTAAACAGGATTAATTAACATAATTAATTCACTTATTAATTAATTAATTATTAAATTTATGAATATTTTTATTTATTTATTATCATCTCTTTTTTTAAAAAAAATTGTAAAAATGTTCTGGGGCTGGGCCCCCATGTCATTGGTCCTAGGGGCCATAGAGGGTTCGGGCTAACGGGCGAGGCCGTGGGCGAGCGCACCCGAGGCCTCGATGGCCGGCGATGGCGGAAGCAGCGCCGGGCGCGGGGAGCTGCGGGGCACCGGCGGCCACGGCAGGGCAGCCGCAGGGAGGCAGGACGGCGCGCAGGCGCCCTACTGCGGGGCAGAGGAAGGGCGGTGGCTCGCACAACAGTTGGCGGCGCGGGCCAGCGGAACGGGGCGAGGCCGGGCGAGGCCGGGCGATGACCAAGCGCGGCAGAGGGGGCGCGCGCGGGCGCCAGCGTGCAGCCAGTGGAGCGAGCGCGCGGGACGACGGCGCACTGCGGGATGCGAGGCAGGCGAGGCGCGGACGGGCGCGGTCACCGCGCGGCGAGCGCGAGCACGCGTGCAGAGGGGGAGTAGGGTGAGCAGCGACGGGAGCGGGGTTGCGGCGACGCACGGGTTCCAGGGGCACGGGCTCGCGCGCCCGGGCGCGTGCAAGCCGGTGGACAGAGGGGATTAGGGAGGGGCAGCTCACGGTGTGGTGTAGGGTCAGGGGCAACGGGGGGCGAGGAGGAGGACGGAGACGACCAGTCGACGGGGAGGCAGACCGGCGGGGAGGGGCTGCGGTGACGGCTTCGGGGTCGCCACGGTTGTCGGGGGCGAGCGCCCCCGATCCAGATCCACGCGGGGAAGGGGAGAGAGATCGGGGGAGTGGGGAAAGGTGGGGTGACGGGGGGTTAGGGTTTACGGGTGTGAGGGGGAGGCCTAAGTAGGCCAGGTGGTAGTGGGGTGGGCCGGCCGGGTAGCGGCCTGGTGGCCGAAGCCCAGTGAGGGGGGGGGCCTTTTACTCTCTTTTGTTTTTGGTTTTGATTTTTCCCTTTTATGTATTTTTCCTTTACTGTTTTCATTTAGTTCCTAATTATCTTAGTACTAATAAAATACCAAAGTGGCACCTAAGTAGATGTTACAACTTATGTCACAACCACAAAAGGTTTCAACCCAAAATAATTTAGTTTAGTAGTTTTCAAAACACAAAAGGCATTTAATTAATTGTTTTAGCTAATGATTTAATTAGGTTAGTGCATTTAAACATTTTGTAAAGAGTTGGTTTCTCCACCAATATGTCTTATGAATTATTTTTCATATTAAGAACATTTTAGTTTTGACTTTTGAAAACTTTAATTGTTTGATTTTTGGATCCGGTTTTTGAATCGGTCTTGAACTAACGCGAGATTAGTAACAGTAACGGAGGTGATGTGGTATCATTAGCAGAGGGTTGTTGTAGCTTAATTATCCGGGCGTCACACTATTGCTGGTCATTTCAAAGGTTATCAACTAGAACATGTTGATCGCAGGAAAAATGAGGCGGCTGATGCTTTGATCCGGTTAGGGTCCCAGCGTAAGCCGGTGCCACCTAACGTTTTCCTTGATATTTTGCATAACCCTTCAGTCAAATTGCCTACAGAGGAAGATGTTGCTATTCTTGACCCGGAGGCACAATTGGTGGCGGCTCTTCATGCTATTCCTAATTGGACAGTTCCATATTTAGCTTATATGACCCGGGGTGAGTTCACTGAAGATGAAGCATTGGCCAGGCAGATAACCCGGCGGCCTAAGTCAATGACTATTGTCAATGGAGAATTGCACCACTGTAGTGTCACAGGGGTGTTTCAACGTTATGTTTCTCCTGAGGAGGGCCGAGAGATTTTACGAGAGATTCATGAAGGAGATCATGGTCATCATGTCGGTTCTAAGTCTCTTGTAGCCAAGGCTTTTCGTCATGCGTTTTATGGGCTGAAGGCTCACGCTGATACGGAGGATTTGGTCAGTAAATGTGATGGTTGTCAGAAATTTTCTCAAAGAGCTCATGTGCCGGCTCAAGAATTGAGGATGATTCCAATAACTTGGCCATTTGCGGTCTGAGGGCTTGATATGGCCATTTGACGTTGAGCCCCCGAGCTCCATGGATGATTCCTCCATGATCTTGATAGAGATCGGAGTTGATGTTAATGAAGGACCTCGTCCGAACATGACGATCGGAGACGGAGCATGGTCCTTGGTCGAGCCAAGGTGACCAGTCGAGCCGGCGACGAAGATGTCGGCATCGCAGTTGACCTGCAGGCGAGCCTGAAGGAAATATGCCCTAGAGGCAATAATAAAGTTATTATTTATTTCCTTATATCATGATAAATGTTTATTATTCATGCTAGAATTGTATTAACTGGAAACATAATACATGTGTGAATACATAGACAAACAGAGTGTCACTAGTATGCCTCTACTTGACTAGCTCATTAATCAAAGATGGTTATGTTTCCTAGCCATGAACAAAGAGTTGTTATTTGATTAACGAGATCACATCATTAGTTGAATGATCTGATTGACATGACCCATTCCATTAGCATAGCACCCGATCGTTTAGTATGTTGCTATTGCTTTTATCCATGACTTATACATGTTCCTTTAACTATGAGATTATGCAACTCCCGTTTACCGTAGGAACACTTTGTGTGCTACCAAACGTCACAACGTAACTGGGTGATTATAAAGGTGTTCTACAGGTGTCTCCGAAGGTACATATTGGGTTGGCGTATTTCGAGATTAGGATTTGTCACTCCAATTGTCGGAGAGGTATCTCAGGGC
Source organism: Aegilops umbellulata (assembly GCA_032464435.1). Taxonomy (NCBI): domain Eukaryota; kingdom Viridiplantae; phylum Streptophyta; class Magnoliopsida; order Poales; family Poaceae; genus Aegilops; species Aegilops umbellulata. The sequence goes on along the minus strand of CP136055.1, from coordinate 228,009,886 downwards.
CTTCTCGGTAATGCACATCACATAAAGCCTTGCAAGCATTGCAACCAATGAGTTAGTTGCGAGATGATGTATTACAGAACGAGTAAAGAGACTTGCCGGTAACGAGATTGAACTAGGTATTGGATACCGACGATCGAATCTCGGGCAAGTAACATACCGATGACAAAGGGAACAACGTATGTTGTTATGCGGTCTGACCGATAAAGATCTTCGTAGAATATGTAGGAGCCAATATGGGCATCCAGGTCCCGCTATTGGTTATTGACCGGAGACGTGTCTCGGTCATGTCTACATTGTTCTCGAACCGCAGGGTCCGCACGCTTAACGTTACGATGACAGTTATTATGAGTTTATGCATTTTGATGTACCGAAGGAGTTCGGAGTCCCGGATGTGATCACGGACATGACGAGGAGTCTCGAAATGGTCGAGACATAAAGAATTATATATTGGAAGCCTATGTTTGGACATCGGATGCATTCCAGGTGAAATCTGGATTTTACCGGAATACCGGGAGGGTTACCGGAACCCCCCGGGGGCATAATGGGCCAACATGGGCCTTGGAGGAGAGGTGAGAGGGCTGCCCTCATGGGCTGCGCGCCTCCCCCCTTCCCCTAGTCCTATTAGGACTAGGAGAGGTGGGCGCCCCCTCTCTCTCTCTCCCCCTTGGAGAATCCTAGTCCAACTAGGATTGGGGGGGGGGGGAATCCTACTCCCAGAGGGAGTAGGACTCTCTGGCGCGCCAGGCTTGGCCGGCCAGCCCCTCCCCCTTGGCTCCTTTATATACGGGGGCAGGGGGCACCCCAGAAACACACAATTGATCATTGAGATCTTTCCTTAGCCGTGTGCGGTGCCCCCTTCCACCAAATTCCACCTCGATCATATCGTTGCAGTGCTTAGGCGAAGCCCTGCGTCGGTAACACATCAAGATCGTCACCACGCCGTCGTGCTGACGGAACTCTTCCTCGACGCTTTGCTGGATCGGAGCCCGGGGATCGTCATCGAGCTGAACGTGTGCCAAGAACTCGGAGGTGCCGGAGTAACGGTGCTGTGATCGGTTGGATCGCGAGGAGAACGTACGACTACTTCCTCTATGTTGTGTCAACGCTTCCGCTTCGGTCTACGAGGGTACGTAGACAACACTCTCCCCTCTCGTTGCTATGCATCACCATGATCTTGCGTGTGCGTAGGAAATTTTTTGAAATTACTACGTTCCCCAACAGTGGCATCCGAGCCTAGGTTTTATGGTTTGATGTTATTTGCACGAGTAGAACACAAGTGAGTTGTGGGCGATACAAGTCATACTGCCTACCAGCATGTCATACTTTGGTTCAGCGGTATTGTTGGACGAGACGATCCGGACCAACCTTACGCGTACGCTTACGCGAGACCGGTTCCCTCGACGTGCTTTGCACATAGATGGCTTGCGGAAGACTGTCTCTCCAACTTTAGTTGAACCGAGTGTGGCTACGCCCGGTCCTTGAGAAGGTTAAAACGGAGTCTATTTGACAAACTATCGTTGTGGTTTTGATGCGTAGGTAAGTTGAGTTCTTGCTTAAGCCCGTAGCAGCCACGTAAAACTTGCAACAACAAAGTAGAGGACGTCTAACTTGTTTTTGCAGGGCATGTTGTGATGTGATATGGTCAAGACATGATGCTAAATTTTATTGTATGAGATGATCATGTTTTGTAACCGAGTTATCGGCAACTGGCAGGAGCCATATGGTTGTCGCTTTATTGTATGCAATGCAATCGCGATGTAATGCTTTACTTTATTACTAAGCGGTAGTGATAGTCGTGGAAGCATAAGATTGGCAAGACGACAACGATGCTACGATGGAGATCAAGGTGTCGCGCCGGTGACGATGGTGATCATGACGGTGCTTCAAAGATGGAGATCACAAGCACAAGATGATGATGGCCATATCATATCACTTATATTGATTGCATGTGATGTTTATCCTTTTATGCATCTTATCTTGCTTTGATTGACGGTAGCATTATAAGATGATCTCTCACTAAATTATCAAGAAGTGTTCTCCCTGAGTATGCACCGTTGCGAAAGTTCTTCGTGCTGAGACACCACGTGATGATCGAGTGTGATAGGCTCTATGTTCAAATACAACGGGTGCAAAACAGTTGCACACGCAGAATACTCAGGTTTAACTTGACGAGCCTAGCATATAACAGATATGGCCTCGGAACACGGAGACCGAAAGGTCGAGCGTGAATCATATAGTAGATATGATCAACATAGTGATGTTCACCATTGAAACTACTCCATCTCACGTGATGATCGGACATGGTTTAGTTGATTTGGATCACGTGATCACTTAGAGGATTAGAGGGATGTCTATCTAAGTGGGAGTTCTTAAGTAATATGATTAATTGAACTTAAATTTATCATGAACTTAGTACCTGATAGTATCTTGCTTGTCTATGTTGTGTAGATAGATGGCTCGTGCTGTTGTTCCGTTGAATTTTAATGCGTTCCTTGAGAAAGCAAAGTTGAAAGATGATGGTAATTACACGGACTGGGTCCATAACTTGAGGATTATCCTCATTGCTGCACAGAAGAATTACGTCCTGGAAGCACCGCTGGGTGCCAGGCCTGGTGCAAGAGCTACGCCAGATGTTGTGAACGTCTGGCAAAGCAAAGCTGATGACTACTCTATAGTTCAGTGTGCCATGCTTTACGGCTTAGAACCGGGACTTCAACGACGTTTTGAACACCATGGAGCATATGAGATGTTCCAGGAGTTGAAGTTAATATTTCAAGCAAATGCCCGGATTGAGAGATATGAAGTCTCCAATAAGTTCTGTAGCTGTAAAATGGAGGAGAATGGTTCTGTCAGTGAGCATATACTCAGAATGTCTGGGTATAACAATCACTTGATTCAACTGGGAGTTAATCTTCCGGATGATTGCGTCATTGACAGAATTCTCCAATCACTGCCACCAAGCTACAAGAGCTTCGTGATGAACTATAATATGCAAGGGATGACCAAAACTATGCCCGAGCTCTTCGCGATGCTGAAAGCCGCGGAGGTAGAAATCAAAAAGGAGCATCAAGTGTTGATGGTTAACAAAACCACTAGTTTCAAGAAAAAGGGCAAAGGGAAGAAAAAGGGGAACTTCAAAAAGAACAGCAAGCAAGTTGCTAATCAAGAGAAGAAACCCAAGTCTGGACCTAAGCCTGAAACTGAGTGCTTCTATTGCAAGCAGACTGGTCACTGGAAGCGGAACTGCCCCAAGTATTTGGCGGATAAGAAAGATGGCAAGGTTAAACAAAGGTATATATGATATACATGTTATTGATGTGTACCTTACTAATTCTCGCAGTAGCACCTGGGTATTTGATACTGGTTCTGTTGCTAATATTTGCAACTCAAAACAGGGGCTACGGATTAAGCGAAGATTGGCTAAGGACGAGGTGACGATGCGCGTGGGAAATGGTTCCAAAGTCGATGTGATCGCGGTCGGCACGCTACCTCTACATCTACCTTCGGGATTAATATTAGATCTAAATAATTGTTATTTAGTACCAGCGTTGAGCATGAACATTATATCTGGATCTTGTTTGATGCGAGACGGTTATTCATTTAAATCAGAGAATAATGGTTGTTCTATTTATATGAGTAATATCTTTTATGGTCATGCACCATTAAAGAATGGTTTGTTCTTACTTAATCTCGATAGTAGTGATACACATATTCATAATGTTGAAGCCAAAAGATGCAGAGTTGATAATGATAGTGCAACTTATTTGTGGCACTGCCGTTTAGGTCATATCGGTGTAAAACGCATGAAGAAACTCCATACTGATGGACTTTTGGAGTCACTTGATTATGAATCACTTGGCACTTGCGAACCGTGCCTTATGGGCAAGATGACTAAAACACCGTTCTCCGGTACTGTGGAGAGAGCAACAGATTTATTGGAAATCATACATACTGATGTATGTGGTCCAATGAATGTTGAGGCTCGTGGCGGATATCGTTATTTTCTCACCTTCACTGATGATTTAAGCAGATATGGGTATATCTACTTAATGAAACACAAGTCTGAAACATTTGAAAAATTCAAAGAATTTCAGAGTGAAGTGGAAAATCATCGTAACAAGAAAATAAAGTTTCTACGATCTGATCGTGGAGGAGAATATTTGAGTTACGAGTTTGGTCTACATTTGAAACAATGCGGAATAGTTTCACAACTCACGCCACCCGGAACACCACAACGTAATGGTGTGTCCGAACGTCGTAATCGTACTTTACTGGATATGGTGCGATCTATGATGTCTCTTACCGATTTACCGCTATCTTTTTGGGGTTATGCTTTAGAGACGGCCGCATTCACGTTAAATAGGGCACCATCAAAATCCGTTGAGACGACGCCTTATGAACTGTGGTTTGGCAAGAAACCAAAGTTGTCGTTTCTTAAAGTTTGGGGCTGCGATGCTTATGTGAAAAAGCTTCAACCTGATAAGCTCGAACCCAAATCGGAAAAATGTGTCTTCATAGGATACCCAAAGGAGACTATTGGGTATACCTTCTATCACAGATCCGAAGGCAAAAATTTTGTTGCTAAAGTCGGAAACTTTCTAGAGAAGGAGTTTCTCTCGAAAGAAGTGAGTGGGAGGAAAGTAGAACTTGATGAGATAACAGTATCTACTCCCTTATTGAGAAGTAGTACATCACAGAAATCTGTTTCTGTGACACCTACATCAAATAGGGAGGAAGCTAATGATAATGATCATGAAACTTCAGATCAAGTTTCTGCTGAACTTCGTAGATCAACCAGAGTAAGATCCGCACCAGAGTGGTACGGTAATCCTATTTTGGAAGTCATGTTACTAGACCATGATGAACCTACGAACTATGAAGAAGCAATGGTGAGCCCAGATTCCGCAAAGTGGCTTGAGGCCATGAAATCTGAGATGGGATCCATGTATGAGAACAAAGTTTGGACTTTGGTTGACTTGCCCGATGATCGGCAAGCAATTGAGAATAAATGGATTTTTAAGAAGAAGACTGACGCTGATGGTAATGTTACTGTCTATAAAGCTCGACTTGTTGCAAAAGGTTTTTGACAAGTTCAAGGGATTGACTACGATGAAACTTTCTCACCCGTAGCGATGCTTAAGTCTGTCCGAATCATGTTAGCAGTTGCCGCATTTTATGATTATGAAATTTGGCAAATGGATGTCAAAACTGCATTCCTGAATGGATTTCTGGAAGAAGAGTTGTATATGATGCAACCAGAAGGTTTTGTCGATCCAAAGGGAGCTAACAAAGTGTGCAAGCTCCAGCGATCCATTTATGGACTGGTGCAAGCCTCTCGGAGTTGGAATAAACGCTTTGATAGTGTGATCAAAGCATTTGGTTTTATACAGACTTTTGGAGAAGCCTGTATTTACAAAAAGGTGAGTGGGAGCTCTGTAGCATTTCTGATATTATATGTGGATGACATATTGCTGATCGGAAATGATATAGAATTTCTGGATAGCATAAAGGGATACTTGAATAAGAGTTTTTCAATGAAAGACCTCGGTGAAGCTGCTTACATATTGGGCATTAAGATCTATAGAGATAGATCAAGACGCTTAATAGGACTTTCACAAAGCACATACCTTGACAAAGTTTTGAAAAAGTTCAAAATGGATCAGGCAAAGAAAGGGTTCTTGCCTGTGGCACAAGGTGTGAAGTTGAGTAAGACTCAATGCCCGACCACCGCAGAAGATAGAGAGAAAATGAAAAATGTTCCCTATGCTTCAGCCATAGGCTCTATCATGTATGCAATGCTGTGTACCAGACCTGATGTGTGCCTTGCTGTAAGTTTAGCAGGCAGGTACCAAAGTAATCCAGGAGTGGATCACTGGACAGCGGTCAAGAACATCCTTAAGTACTTGAGAAGGACTAAGGATATGTTTCTCATTTATGGAGGTGACAAAGAGCTCGTCGTAAACGGTTACGTCGATGCAAGCTTTGACACTGATCCGGACGATTCTAAATCGCAAACCGGATACGTATTTACATTAAACGGTGGAGCTGTCAGTTGGTGCAGTTCTAAACAAAGCGTCGTGGCGGGATCTACATGTGAAGCTGAGTACATAGCCGCTTCGGAAGCAGCTAATGAAGGAGTCTGGATGAAGGAGTTCATATCCGATCTAGGTGTTGTACCTAGCGTATCGGGTCCAATGAAAATCTTTTGTGACAATACTGGTGCAATTGCCTTGGCAAAGGAATCCAGATTTCACAAAAGAACCAAACACATCAAAAGACGCTTCAACTCCATCCGGGATTTGGTCCAGGTGGGAGACATAGAAATATGCAAGACACATACGGATCTGAATGTTGCAGACCCGTTGACTAAGCCTCTTCCACGAGCAAAACATGATCAGCACCAAGACTCCATGGGTGTTAGAATCATTACTTTGTAATCTAGATTATTGACTCTAGTGCAAGTGGGAGGCTGAAGGAAATATGCCCTAGAGGCAATAATAAAGTTATTATTTATTTCCTTATATCATGATAAATGTTTATTATTCATGCTAGAATTGTATTAACTGGAAACATAATACATAGACAAACAGAGTGTCACTAGTATGCCTCTACTTGACTAGCTCATTAATCAAAGATGGTTATGTTTCCTAGCCATGAACAAAGAGTTGTTATTTGATTAACGAGATCACATCATTAGTTGAATGATCTGATTGACATGACCCATTCCATTAGCATAGCACCCGATCGTTTAGTATGTTGCTATTGCTTTTATCCATGACTTATACATGTTCCTTTAACTATGAGATTATGCAACTCCCGTTTACCGTAGGAACACTTTGTGTGCTACCAAACGTCACAACGTAACTGGGTGATTATAAAGGTGTTCTACAGGTGTCTCCGAAGGTACATATTGGGTTGGCGTATTTCGAGATTAGGATTTGTCACTCCAATTGTCGGAGAGGTATCTCAGGGCCTTCTCGGTAATGCACATCACATAAAGCCTTGCAAGCATTGCAACCAATGAGTTAGTTGCGAGATGATGTATTACAGAACGAGTAAAGAGACTTGCCGGTAACGAGATTGAACTAGGTATTGGATACCGACGATCGAATCTCGGGCAAGTAACATACCGATGACAAAGGGAACAACGTATGTTGTTATGCGGTCTGACCGATAAAGATCTTCGTAGAATATGTAGGAGCCAATATGGGCATCCAGGTCCCGCTATTGGTTATTGACCGGAGACGTGTCTCGGTCATGTCTACATTGTTCTCGAACCGCAGGGTCCGCACGCTTAACGTTACGATGACAGTTATTATGAGTTTATGCATTTTGATGTACCGAAGGAGTTCGGAGTCCCGGATGTGATCACGGACATGACGAGGAGTCTCGAAATGGTCGAGACATAAAGAATTATATATTGGAAGCCTATGTTTGGACATCGGATGCATTCCAGGTGAAATCAGGATTTTACCGGAATACCGGGAGGGTTACCGGAACCCCCCGGGGGCATAATGGGCCAACATGGGCCTTGGAGGAGAGGTGAGAGGGCTGCCCTCATGGGCTGCGCGCCTCCCCCCTTCCCCTAGTCCTATTAGGACTAGGAGAGGTGGGCGCCCCCTCTCTCTCTCTCCCCCTTGGAGAATCCTAGTCCAACTAGGATTGGGGGGGGGGGGAATCCTACTCCCAGAGGGAGTAGGACTCTCTGGCGTGCCAGGCTTGGCCGGCCAGCCCCTCCCCCTTGGCTCCTTTATATACGGGGGCAGGGGGCACCCCAGAAACACACAATTGATCATTGAGATCTTTCCTTAGCCGTGTGCGGTGCCCCCTTCCACCAAATTCCACCTCGATCATATCGTTGTAGTGCTTAGGCGAAGCCCTGCGCCGGTAACACATCAAGATCGTCACCACGCCGTCGTGCTGACGGAACTCTTCCTCGACGCTTTGCTGGATCGGAGCCCGGGGATCGTCATCGAGCTGAACGTGTGCCAAGAACTCGGAGGTGCCGGAGTAACGGTGCTGTGATCGGTTGGATCGCGAGGAGAACGTACGACTACTTCCTCTACGTTGTGTCAACGCTTCCGCTTCGGTCTACGAGGGTACGTAGACAACACTCTCCCCTCTCGTTGCTATGCATCACCATGATCTTGCGTGTGCGTAGGAAATTTTTTGAAATTACTACGTTCCCCAACAGAGCCATGGATCCTTTTGCCGATCACACAGCGGAACCCTCAATGAAAGCACCAATGTCGGTGTCAAAACCGGCGGATCTCGTATAGGGGGTCCCGAACTGTGCGTCTAGGATCGATGGTAACAGGAGACAAGGGACACAATGTTTTACCCAGGTTCGGGCCCTCTTGATGGAGGTAAAACCCTACGTCCTGCTTGATTAATATTGATAATATGGGTAGTACAAGAGTTGATCTACCACGAGATCGTAGAGGCTAAAACCCTAGAAGCTAGCCTATGATATGATTGTTGTCTCTCTATCGACATGCTGGCCTTGGTTTATATAATGCACCAGAGGCCTAGGATAACAAGAGTCCTAGCCGAATACGCCGGTGGGGTGGAGTCCTTGTCTTGATTGCAAAGTCTTGTGGAATCTTCCTTGTATGCGGCAGCTGTCCGAACTGGCCCATGAGTATACGGCCATGGGGGTCCTCGGCCCAATCTAACAGATCGGGAGATGACGTGGTGAGTACCCCCTAGTCAAGGACACCGTCAGTAGCCCCCTGAACCGGTCTTCAAGTTAGGGACGCTCCTCGATTCTTCCGAACTGTTCTTCATCTTCGGTCGCCGGTCTTGAAATCTGGTTCAACAAATCTTCGCATCTTCGATCTTGAGGATCGCCGAAATGCATTCGACGAGTTTACACATCAGGTATCCGAGGAGCCCCTTTAAGTTTCCGGCCTTTAACAATGCCTTGTTATTTTTATGCCACACCTCGGGTTTGAAGTTGTTCCCGGGAGGCAGTGTCCTCTCACATCCGAGCTCCAACGCCGGACTGCATTCGAGGTATCTTTTGCAGCCGAGCACCAACGCCGGACCGCTTCCCAGCTCTAACGCCGGAATGTATCCGAGCTCCAACGCCGGACTATGTATCCGAGCTCCAACGCCGGACTATGTATCCGTGCTCCAACGCCGGACTGTATCCGAGCTCCAACGCCGGACTGTATCCGAGGTGTCGTAAATCAACTTAGTTCAAAGAAGTTTGAAGGAGTTTAGCCGAGGTTAATGCCGGAAATACCCTCTATGGAGCCAGCCACTAGCGCCCGAGATTTATGCCGAACTGCTTCCGAGGTGGTGCACCACCCCGACTGTGGGCCGGTTTTTTGTCAATATTTTTTATTATTGCAATTTATTCTCTGCCGAGATATATGGCCAGTAGCCCTCAAGGTGTGTATCGGTTTAAAACCCGAGATGCACCTGAAGGATGACGTAAGACCGCTGATCCCAGTAGCCGCTGAGACTCAGGTTGACTTGTAAAATCGGCCTGAGGATCAAGTCCTAGCTTGTCAGGATACTTCGGGACACAAAAAGCGCCGTGCTCAGTCCTCGAGACTCAGGTTGGGTGTGGCCGACCAACCTGATGATCAAAATCTCCTCGGAAACTGTATTGCACTTAAAATTTTCTGCATTGGATAGGCAATGCAGTAGCCCCCGAGGCACTGGTCGGGTGGCAACACCAGATCAGGGGATCGATGTGCCCCTTTAATATTTGTAAATAATAATCCCAAAACCCAGTAGCCCCCGAGCCTTAATGCGGGCACGGGTGGCTGAATTAAGGATCGATATCCCTAGTAAAATCACAAATTATGTGTAATGACTCTATGTATCCAAGTACTTTATGTCATTAATGCTCGGATCCGCATTGTACAAAACTTTGTTGACCGACCATCGGCTTCCACCTCCTCGGCCAGTAGCCGAGGAGTGTTTGTCCTACTTTATAAATCCTTTATGAGGGCAAAGATTCACGACAAACAAGGCAATCTGGCCACACGGTTTTATAAACAAAGGTACGCAGAGAGATATGTTATATTACTGTTTAACAGAAGAAATGTCTTCCAAAGAAAATAGTCCCGCTATCGGTTCCTTTCTTTGGGTTGTCATGCTAAGCATGATCATGAAACATCAGCTCCAATGTAAGAGCAAAATATCGAGGATTTAGTTTGGGAGTGAAAGTGCGTTATATCGACTAGAGGGGGAGTGAATAGGCGATTTTTATGAAATTCTTCACTGAGGAATTTGCTCGTGAGGAAATTCCTTAGCGAAGAAATACTAGCAGCGGAATAAGTACTCAAAAGTAAACATAACAGATTACATGCATGGTCATCATGATGAAATGAAGACAAACACAGAGTACAAAAAGCGCAGGCACAGGATAACTCTAGATGAAGACAGACAGACTGAAGAAATTGAACTGAGGAATTTGTGAAAGTCTTCAGTCAAAGTCTTCAAACACAGATATGAACAAACAGACAACACAGTAATGAGGAAATGAAAGTGTTGAGGAAATGGAACCAGTAAGCTTGGTGAAGACAATGATTTGGTAGACCAGTTCCAACTGCTGTCTCAGTTGTACATCTGGTTGGAGCGGCTGAGTATTTAAACTCGAGGACACACAGTGGACACCCAGTCCTGAGCACGCAGCTCGGGACACCAAGTCCTCACCGTATTCTCCTTGAACTAAGGACACACAGTCCTCGTCCAATCACTCGTGGTAAGTCTTCAGGTGACTTCCAAACCTTCACAGACTTGGTCACTCGGCGATCCACAATTCCTCTTGGATGCTCTAGACCTTGACGCCTAACCGTCTGGAAGAAGCACAGTCTTCAAAGGTAACAAGCGTCGGATCCACGCAGGATCAATTTCTTCAGTGATGCTCAATCACTTTGGGTTTGTAGGTGTTTTGGGTTTGGGTTTGGATTTTCCTCACTTGATGATTTTCGCTCAAAGTCCTCGGAGGATGGGTTGCTCTCAAATGACAAGTGTCAAGTTCACGCGGAGCAGCCAACCAGCTAGTGGTTGAAGGGTGCGGCTATTTATAGCCTAGGGAGCAGCCCGACATGATAAGACATAAATGCCCTTCAATGATATGACCGTTAGGTGGACAAGATATTTTAGGACAGCTGGCGCGTGGCACAGCAACGGTCGGAAATTTGGAGTACAAATTCCTCAGGGCTATCATGTTCCTCACTGTGTAGGCAATTCGCACTGGCGAATTCCTAACTCCTCAGTCAGAGCAAAGTCCTCAGTGATCAGAAGAACTGCGTCTCTGTCACTGAAGAAATTGACTGAACTGTATGAGATTTCCAATGGCTTCACTCGAAGGGATTGGTAGGTGTAGGATTTGAGTTGAGCATCACATGGAAATTTTCTCCTTAGTATTTCCTCGACCCCCTTTAACAGTACGGTGTTTCCTATGACTCAAGAAAGAGAAAAAATGAAACTACAAAAACAAAAGTCTTCACGCTTCACGTTCCTCAAACGAATATCATGTCTTCAAGGTCACACCAATTTCTTCACTTTCAAAGTCTTCAGAAAGTCTTCAGAATATCAAAGTCTTTGGTTGAAGAACTTCATTTGTAGGGGTTGACTTTTACTGTAAATATCAAACTCCTCATAGACTTATAGACCTGTGTATACTCATAAACACATCAGATGCTTAAACTATAAGTCTTCAATACACCAAAATCACTAAGGGGCACTAGATGCACTTACAATCTCCCCCTTTTTGGTGATTGATGACAATATAGGTTAAGTTTTCAACGGGGATAAATATGTGAAGTGTAGAAACTAATATTGAGGAATGTGATTGCAAGATATAGAAGAACTCCCCCTGAAGTTGTGCATAGTGAGGAATTTGCTTTTGAAGCAATGCACACTTGAAGAGTTAAATCATGGAGATCTCCCCCTATATCTTGTAATTCATACACGCATTTGATACATGATATGAAGAATTTGAAATGTGTGATGAAATATGGTGCCTGATGCAATTCAGCATGCGTGCGATAACATTAATGAGGAATAAGCATGCAGAATGGCGCATCGAAAGCATCAGAGCTCAAGCATGTATCGAAGTATCAGAGCATAGAGCGTCAAAAGTATCAGAGCACCGAGCACCATAGGGTTTAAGATTACAACTCAATCCAATAAAAGTTTCGAAAGAACGAGAGTTGTAACTTAAAAAAATGCCCTTATTATAGACCCGCTTGAAGACTAACTCAGATTTCTCCCCCTTTGTCATCATGTGACCAAGAGGATAGAAACTGAGGACTAACGCCCCTAAAGATATTCAAGTCGATGGAGGAGCGCCAGTGTTGTTGGGGTCGGTTGTTGAAGTAGGGCCTGCTGCAGTGTCGTCCAAGTCTTCATTTTCATCAGTGTCGCGCGATGAAGAATATGAACTGGCCACCAGAGACAGAACCTTGACCTTCTTGAATTTCTTCGGCGGAGGTGCCGACCAGGCAAATTCTTCTTTGAGGCCCATGTTCTCTAAATCTTCAGCACTATATACTTGAGACAGAACAGCCCAGGTGCGGTTGAAGGTTTCATGAAGGTAGTAATGGTTTTTCTTCACTGCATTATATGTGGCAGTCATGTTGTGAAGAATTGAACCAAACTGATGCTTGACCCATTTGTGATTGCGATCAACCTTTTGATGAAGACTGAGGAGTAACTCATGATCAGTCATCACCCTGGGTGATGTGGCTTGAGGATTTGTCTTGGCAGTATTAGCAGCAGAGTCATGTGTGGCAGAGTCATCATTGGTGGAATAAGAAGCAACCTTGCGAAATTGACCATCCAATGGACGAATGCCTTCATCTATCACAGCAGTAGCCTTGCCCTTTTCATTAGCTGAGGAAAGTGTCCTTTTGAGGACTTCAATAGGAGGCAAGTAGCTGCAGTGGTTGAGGGTTTCAGCCTTGTAGTTGAGTGAAGACCTTGTCCTGATGAATCTCATAATCCAAGGTGCATAAGGCTTCAGCTCAAATGGTGACATAGCAATGTTGGCCAGAGTCCTCATGAAGAAATCATGGAAGTTTATGGGAATGCCATGTATGATATTGAAAAGCATATTCTTCATGATGCCAATAATTTCTTCATCGGAAGAATCATGTCCTTTGATGGGACATATTGTCTTCGTCAGAATGCGATAGACAGTCCTAGGCACATACAGCAATTCCTTGACGAGGAATTTGGTACGAGGTGATTGCCCTGGCTTCAGAGGCTTCATGAGCACTTGCATATAGTGGTTTGACAGTTCAGGTTCATCATACACGCAACGCGCATCTTCAGTGGGTGGACTAAGAGAAAGGCAGCGAAGCAATTCAGTTGCTGGGGCCTTGTAATGTGTATTTTCAGTCATCCAGTCCAGAACCCATGAATTGACATCTTCAGAGTTGCCAGTGATGTGCAGTGTAGCATAGAACTGAAGAATAAGTTCTTCATTCCAATCGCATATATCAGTGCAGAGATTAAGCAGCCCAGCGTCGTGAAGAACACTGAGGACTAGCGTGAAGCACGGCATAGACTCCATATCCACGTGAGGATTATGTGCATGGTCGAAGACTTTGTCTTTGTTGTAAAGCACTGAGGAATAGAAATTTGCTTGGCTGGCAGTCCAGAAACGCCTCTTCCTTATGTGAGCAGAGTCATAAGGATTGTATTCAGAGAAGAATACGTGCTCGCCATAGAAGTCTTCAGCCTTGAATTTCTGTTTGCGTGAGAATGGATCCTTTGGCCTTGGCAGAGGAGTGTCAGTGAGTTGCATCACGACCTCAGGAATCACAAGCTCAGGTTCTTCAGGCTGAGGAATTTCAGTATGTTCCTCAGGTGCAGTCACCTTCTCTGTTTCAGCAGCAGTTTCTTCAGCACTAGTGGCTGGAATTTCTTCATTCACAGAAGCAGTGGGATGAGTTGCGTCAGAGCCCAATTTTATGGTTGGTGAAGAAGAGTGAGGAATTTGCTGCAGGGGAGTGAAGAGTGGGGAATTGGGATGCTGACTTTCCCAAAAGTCGTCATTCATTACTGGCTTGTGCTTCCAACATCCACATCTTCATCATCAATTTCTTCAACACCAGCCTCTTCAGCATCAAACTGAGGCATTGGTGATGAGACTATTGGAGTTGAAGTGATGGTATCCACTTCAATTTCTTCATCAATCTGCTCTGAGGAAGCAGCAGATTGAGTTTCTTCATCTGATCCACTGGGGATCTCATAATCTTCACCAAAAGGAACAAGGTCCATTGATGGCATGGAGGAGATAGGAACAGCATCAATTGGATTGGCAAATGAGCTGGTCATGGGCTTCATCTTCTTTGGGACTGAAGATTCTGAAGCACTTGATGCTTTCCTTTCTTTACTGCAGCTCGCTCTGCAGCCTTGGTTTTCTTCACATCTAACGCAGAGGGAAGAACTGGAGTTGGAGTTGGTGTAGGTGGAGCTGAGGAATCTGGTGCAGTTTCTTCAGGTACAACTGATGCAGTTGCCCTGGTCACTTCATTTTCTTCAGGCGCACCACTAGTGGATGCCCTGGCAATTTCATCAACGGCTGGAGCAGAGTCATCAGCCTTGGAACTAGCATTTTCTTCAGCAGCCTGAACTTCATCAGCGGTGCTGGCATGTTCTTCAATGTGCTGAACTGATGCTTCAGCTTGAGGAATTTGTTGCGTTGAGGCAGTACCCTTGGTGAAGGTATCAGTCAGCCTCACAAATCTGACCTTGGTTCCTTGCCAATCAGCATAGTACGAGTCAAAGTTGTCGCTGAGGGCTTTGATCTCAGCCTGCATCTTGACAAGTTCCTCAGGCTTCATTTTGAGAACATTTTTCTTCAGCAGCTTCTCTTTGCGGTACTGGGATTTCTTGATCTCTCTGGCCCTATCATATTTCCACTTCTCCTCTTGGATGAAGTGAGTCAGCATGTGACTTTGGCCAGGTGTCAGCTTGAAATCAGGCATAGGAGTGTTGGGATCCTTGTGCCAGAGATCAATATAATCTAGGATCGCCCTTGGATCCAAAAGCAGGGGCACAGGTGTGCCTTTGGCTTTAGCAGCCCTTTCTTGGCGGTCTCTGATGATTTCAGCGAGTTCTTCTTCATCAGCTTCATCATCATCAGAGGGCATAGTGAAGACCACTTGCTTCTTTGGACTTGGGCGAGTGCCGCGTCCAGCGGTAGCCTTTTTCTTAAGTAACGAGGGTCCAGCTGAGGATTGTGGTGCAGCTGAGGAACTAGCTGAGACACCAGAGGCAATAGATATGCCAGTTGTCCTTTGGCATGAGGCCAGATGCACAGGAGCTGAGGATTTTGTGGGAGCAGGAGCAGCATGAGGAATTTGCTTTGAAGATTTTGAAGATTCTGGCCGTGAGGGCGCAGCTGAGGAACTTGGCCGTGAGGGCAGTGAAGGTGAAGCACTTGGCTTACGAGCAGGCTTCTTCATCATTGATTTCCTCGGCTTGGCAGAAGCCTCAGTGGCAGCAGCAGCAGCAGATTCTTCATTGAATTTCCTCACTGCTTCTTTTGCTTGCTTTTGCAGTTTACGCTGGCGCTTAGCCCATTCTTGAGGAAAATCCTCTCCTCTTCTGATGCTTGTGGGATCAGCCACTTGGCCAGGTGCCAATGGAGGTCTTGGGCATGGAGGGTTTACTGCGAATTTCTTCATGTACTTGGGAGTGACGTATCTGTACTCCCTCCACTCACGTGCCCATCTCCTTTCAATCCTTTGGATGCGCACCTTGCGCTGATTTTTGTCTTCTTTACCAAATTTGGATTCATCAGGTGTGCAATACCCAGCATAAATGTCCTCAGGGATTTCAAATGCAGTCATGACCTCTGGTCTCTTTCCTCCTTTCTGCGGCCTTTTACCTTCAGCCATTTTCTTCAGATGAGGAATTTGAACAATGGAATTCTCTGAAGATGTATGCAACTTTTCTTCGAGGAACGCTGCAAATGAGTTAAGTTGATGAGAACCTAAGGATTCAGCAGCGGACATGTGTACCTGTGAACAGAGTATAGTTGCGAGGAATTTTGAAGAGGTCATATGCGTTCTCAAAGGGTTTTTCATAAAGAACAAGTTTTGAGGAATTTGACCAGATTCGTCTTGAGGAATTTCACTAAGCTCCATGTATATCTTAGGTTCCAGAGTTGTATAGATTGAGAATCCACACAATTGAGGAATCTTGAAGAAATTTAGACTTAGGGAAATGAATCAAGAACAGAGAATGAGTGAGGTGTTTTGTGTGTGAGGATTTGAAGAATAAA
Organism: Aegilops umbellulata; assembly: GCA_032464435.1. Taxonomy (NCBI): domain Eukaryota; kingdom Viridiplantae; phylum Streptophyta; class Magnoliopsida; order Poales; family Poaceae; genus Aegilops; species Aegilops umbellulata. The sequence goes on along the minus strand of CP136055.1, from coordinate 227,993,625 downwards.
ACACCTTTGAAGATTTTGTAGAGAAACTTTGAATCAAAGAGGGCAGTAAAAAATAGCTTATAATTACCCTGAATGAAGAACACGACGAACTGTGAGTTGTAACAGAGAAGTTCGTCAATGCAGATCTTCCACGCCCTAACTTGGTGGAGGAAGACGTCTACGGCAGCGGCGGAGGTGAAGATTTCCGCAGTCGGCGCGAGTACGTCGGCGACGAGGTCAAGGCAGTGAAGCTCTTCCTCACCGGCGACGATGGAGTAGCGGCGGCGCTAGGGTTTGGAGGCTTGAGCGGGGGAAGTGAGATCGAGCGGAGTAAAGAAGTAAAGATGGCGACGGAGGGGTATTTATAGCCGCAGTAAAAACTGCTTGTCCGAAGATTTAGGACTAACATGCCCCTGGCCGTTCTCCTTCACTTGACTTGTGTCACCCACGTACTATGTAGTGGAGATCGTGTAAGATCGTGGGTGAGTAAAATAATCCATCGTGGGAAGTGGAACGGATTGAGCGGCAAAACCGAAGGTTTGGATAAGATTAGTTTTAACGTACCGTTCGCAATTTCTTCAGCTGACAAGGACATAGTGAAGAATTTGAACGAGTTTCAAATAGAACGCACATGAAGAATTTGTGAATAGACTGGATTGAGTATATCATAGAGGGGAAGGGTCCGATCACATTCACTTAGCAAAAAAAATCCAACTTGAAGAAATAGCTATAAGTGAATGCTGTAGAGGACATAAACTCATATATATATATATATATATATATATATATATATATATATATATATATATATATATATATATATATATAGCCAATGAAGAAAAACGACGGCACAGGTGAAGACTTTGTAAAGTTTGAAGAATTTGAAAAACTAAAGAATTTCAAAAGTTGAGGAAAACTCAAATTGAAGATTTTCAACTTTTGTGGTGGTGTGACCCACGGTGTAAGAATGATGATTTCAGACACCGCGTACAGTTGTCGTAGGGTTCTGAGAATCAAATTCTTCATTAATTTCTTCACACTTAGAGTGTTATTCTTCATTGATTGAAGAAAAACGTTTCTTCATGTGTTGCACATCTAAGTCATCAATTTTGCATAAGTGTTAGGATGAGTGCATTTTCAAAGTACATTCGAAGATTCTAAGATATTTAGCTCACACCGCAACTTGCTAAATCTCTTCTCATCCAAGGGCTTAGTGAAGATATTGGCTAGCTGTTCTTCAGTCTTCACATGCTCAATAGAAATGTCGCCCTTCAACACATGATCACGAAGAAAATGATGACGAATCTGAATGTGCTTTGTCTTCGAGTGCTGAACTGGGTTGTGAGCAATCTTGATGGCATTCTCATTGTCACAGAGAAGAGGCACATTCTTCACGTTGACTCCATAGTCCTTGAGTGTTTCCTTCATCCATAGCAGTTGAGCACAGCAAGAACCAGCAGCAAGTACTCAGCTTCAGCAGTAGACAGTGATACACAGTTCTGTTTCTTCGAGGACCAACAGACCAAGGATCGTCCGAGGAAATGACAAGTACCAGATGTTGACTTGCGATCCACACGGTCACCAGCATAGTCAGAATCAGAATATCCAATGAGGTCAAAGACTGAGCCCTTGGGGTACCATAATCCTAATGTTGGTGTGTGAGCTAGATATCGAAGAATATGCTTCACAGCTGTATGGTGTGATTCCTTCGGTGCAGCTTGAAATCGTGCACACATGCAAACACTAAGCATTATATCTGGCCTAGATGCACATAAGTACAATAAAGAGCCAATCATGGAGCGATATACCTTGTGATCGAAGTCAGTACCATTTTCATCAGTGCATAGATGACCATTTGTGGGCATAGGAATTTTGAGACCTTTGCAGTCTTGCATGCCGAATTTCTTCAGGACATCCTTGAGGTATTTCTCCTGAGATATGAATATCCCATTGTGCTGTTGACGAATTTGTAGACCTAAGAAGAATTTCAATTCTCCCATCATAGACATTTGATATTCTTCACTCATCATATAAGCAAATTCATCACTATAACGTTGGTCTGTACAGCCAAAGATGATATCATCAACATATATTTGGCACACAAACAGTTCACCATCATATGATTTAGTAAAAAGAGTGGGATCGAGTGAACCGGGTGTGAAGCCTTTCTTCATGAAGAATTCCTTCAATGTGTCATACCACGCCCGTGGGGCCTGCTTGAGGCCATATAGGGCCTTGTTAAGTCTGAAGACTTTGTCAGGATGTTTTGGATCTTCAAAACCTGGTGGTTGAGCAACATATACTTCTTCCTCAATCTTACCATTGAGGAATGCACTTTTAACATCCATTTGGTATAAGATGATATCATGATGGTTAGCATAAGCAAGTAATATGCAAATAGCTTCAAGTCTAGCAACAGGTGCAAAAGTTTCATTGAAATCAATTCCTTCAACCTGTGTGTAGCCTTGAGCTACTAGTCGTGCCTTATTCCTCACCACAACACCATTTTCATCTTGCTTGTTGCGGTAGATCCACTTTGTACCAATGATGTTATGCTTGCGAGGATCGGGACGATTGACCAGTTCCCATACGTTGTTGAGCTTGAACTGATGTAATTCTTCTTGCATGGCCTGAATCCACTCAGGCTCCAGAAATGCTTCATCTACCTTAGTGGGCTCTGTGATAGAGACAAAAGCAAAGTGCCCACAAAAGTTAGATAGATGTGAAGCTTTTGAGCGTGTGAGAGGACCTGGTGCTCTAATGTCATCGATGATCTTCTCCATTTGCACTTCTTTTGCAACGCGAGGGTGAGTTGGTTGCCGTTGAGGAATTTGATCAGCATTTTCTTCAGCATCAATTTCCTCAGCATTTTCTTCAGGTGCATCAGCTCGACGTTCTTCACATTCTGGAATGAATTCTTCAGCAGATTCTTCAGTAGGAATGATATCTTCAGTAGCCTTGTGCTTGATCGATTCCTCAGGTGCCGGTTCATCTAACACAGAAGGTAGGTGCTCTCTTTGCGAGCCATTAGTTTCATCAAACCGCACATCTATAGTTTCAACAATCTTGTGAAGAACATTGTTGAAGACTCTGTAGGTGTGCGAGTCCTTTCCGTAACCAAGCATGAAACCTTCATGTGCTTTCGGTGCAAATTTAGAGTTGTGATGAGGATCTCTAATCCAGCATTTAGCACCGAAGACTTTGAAATAACTCACATTGGGTTTCTTGTCAGTGAGGAGTTCATAGGCAGTCTTCTTGAAGAATTTGTGAAGATATACTCTGTTGATGATATGGCACGCAGTATCAATTGCATCAACCCAGAAACGACGAGGGGTTTTGTACTCATCGAGCATAGTGCGAGCCATCTCAGCAAGAGTCCTGTTCTTGCGCTCCACGACGCCATTCTGTTGAGGAGTATAAGGAGCAGATAATTCATGAGTAATACCAAGTTCATCAAGATAGTCATCAAGACCCGAATTCTTGAACTCAGTGCCATTGTCACTTCTGATGTGCTTGATCTTCACACCAAAGTTAGTTGAAGCCCTCGAAGAAAATCGTTTGAAGACTTCCTGCACTTCAGTTTTGTAAGAGACAAGGTGCACCCATGTGTAACGAGAGTAATCATCAACAATAACAAAACCATATTGAGATGCTTCATTAGAGACAGAGGAATAATGGTTAGGACCAAAGAGATCCATGTGAAGCAATTCGAATGGACGAGTAGTGGTCATGATAGTCTTTGCTGGATGCTTGGCCTTGGTCATCTTTCCAGCTTCACAGGCACCGCATAAGTGATCCTTGAGGAATTTGACATTCTCAATGCCAATGACATGCTTCTTCTTCGCAAGCGTGTGCAGATTCCTCATGCCAGCATGACCAAGTCGTCGATGCCATAGCCATCCTTCTGAAGCTTTTGCAAGTAGGCACACGGCAGGTTGTGAATCTGTAGAGAAATCAACAATATACAAGTCTCCTTTCCTAAAGCCTTCAAAGACTTTGGATTTGTCAGATTCCATAATCACAACACAACGATACTTGCCGAAGACAACAACCATATCAAGATCACAAAGCATTGAGACAGACATAAGATTGTATCCTAAGGACTCAACAAGCATGACTTTGTCCATGTGTCGATCCTTTGTGATGGCAACCTTACCTAGACCCAATACCTGACTTTTGCTTTTATCAGCGAAGATGATATGCTTCATGTGTGATGCTGATAAGGGAGCATCCATCAACAAATTCTTGTCACCGGTCATGTGATTTGTACATCCACTATCAAGTACCCATTCAGTGGCTTTGGGTTGATCATCCTGCAGATGAATTAGTGCAACTTACGAACCTCATATACTTCAGTAGTGAAGAATATGATATCATAATTCATCAGATCAATTTCATCAAGCAGTAGAACCGATAAAACAGAGGGAGGACGTGTGAAATGAAAGTTCATTTCATCATGGTTAGCCTGCGTCCTTTCAGGCAATTCTGTCAGGTCCCCAGCAAATTCTTCAGACGTTACAGCACGTCTGGAGACCTGACCCTGCAGAAGAGATTAGTTCTTTTTCTTCACCACCCACATCTGAAGGGGTGGCAAAGAGTTCATCACTCTGCGAGCTCCATATGAGAATGGTGGCAAAGCAGCCAAACCATTTCGTTTCACATAAGAGGGGTTAGGGTAAGCATATGAATAAGCAGAGAAATTCTTCGAGGACTTATGAACATAATAATTTGAAGAATAATGCTCATATTCATAGCCCTTGGCTCTTCCCTGCGAAACAGAGTTGTTAGCACGATGATGTTCATATGAGGACTTTGATCCATGTGAGGAATTTGATCTGTATGAGGACTTGGATCCATATGAAGAATTTGGTCCATATGAAGAATTAGATCTGGGTTTCCTTTTCTTCACAGGTGGTGTCATGAGGACATTCACCTGAAGACTTTCAAGGCAGCTTTTGGGAACCCAAATTTTCTTCATAGGGGAACCGTTCCTGCAGTTAGTGCCAACATATCTAGCAAATACTTCACCATTCTGATTTTTGAACAGTTTATAGTTGAAGTCAAATGACTCATCAGAAGAATGAGAAGATTCACATGTATAGCCAGATAAATCAGATGGATCAACTGGAGGTCCCTTTGCAGCAACCCATGAGGTTTTGGGGTACTGCTCAGGCTTCCAATAAGTACCATTTGAATTCCACAAACGTTTGATATATTAAAGTGGCAGCTATTTTTTCAAAATGCTTTTGTTGGTTGTCATTATTCAAGTGCGCCTTCTCTCAAAATGGACACAAAAAATGCCACAGCATGTCGGGTGCCATTCCATGATAGCATGCCAAGTTTCATGAATTTCAGACAAGTTTTGGATTTACTAGAATTTAAAAATCAGGCATCTCAATGTTTTGCCGGCAATCAACGGTGCCCTGATGTTTGAAATTCATTCCCATTTCTTCCATGGGACCTAAGCATGCACTCACGGACACATATTTGACTTTTCAACCAATTTATATGCACTGGAGCATGTGCAGGTAGTTCAAATTTGAATTATGCACATAAATGCATTGAAAACTCAATTAATGCATAAAAATATCCAAACGAACCCCGAAAAATCCCAAAAATTGACCCAACACTCCCGTTGTTCTATCTTGACATGAGAAAAGTTTTGAAAGCAATAAGAGGCAATGGATATCGTTTCATACCCAAAGGTGGGACATTTCATACCGAAACCATCATGCTTGTTGTGAGAAGCTATGGTTTGTGAGAAGCGTATACCCGAACCTGCCCCGAATGGGATAATATTTTTAGCACGGCATGTTGATGCCGCTCCATGATAGCATGTCAAGTTTCATGAATTTCAGACGAGTTTTGGATTTACTAGAATTTAAAAACCAGGCATCTCAACGTTTTGCCGGCAATCAACAGTGCCCTGGTGTTTGAATTTCATTCTCATCTCTTGCATGGGACCTAGAAATTCACCCAAGGGCACAGATTTGATTTTTCAACCAACTTTAGTGCATTGGAGCATGTGCTTGTAGTTCAAATTTGAAATATGCACATAAAATGCCTAGAAAATCCAGTTAATGCATAAAAATGTCCAAACGAACCCCAAAAAATCACAAAAATTGACACAACACTCCTGTTGTTCTATGTTGACACTAGAAAAAATTTGAAAGCAATAAGAGGCAATGGATATCATTTCGTCCCCAAAGGTGGGACGTTCCCTATCGAAACCATCATGTTTGTTGTGAGAAGCTCTGGTTTGTGAGAAGCTTATACCCGAACCTGCCCCAAATGGGACAAATTTTTTACCACGACATGTTGATGCCGCTCCATGATAGCATGCTAAGTTTCATGAATTTCAGACGAGTTTTGGATTTAATAGAATTTAAAAACCAGGCATCTCAATGTTTTGCCGGCAATCAACGGTGCCCTGGTGTTTGAATTTCATTCCAATCTCTTGTATGGGACCTAGAAATTCACCCTAGGACACACATGTGATTTTTCAACCAACTTTGGTGCATTGGAGCATGTGCTTGTAGTTCAAATTTCAAATATGCACATAAAATGCCTGCAAAATCCAGTTAATGTATAAAAAAGGCCAAACGAACCCCGAAAAGTTCCAAGATTAAACACAACACTCTTGTTGTTCTATGTTGACACTAGAAATTTTTTGAAAGCAATAAGAGGCAACGCATATCGTTCCGTCCCCAAAGGTGGTATGTTCCCTATGGAAACCATCATGCTTGTTGTGAGAAGCTCTGGTTTGTGAGAAGTTTCTACCCAAACCTGCCCCAAATGGGACAAAATTTTCACCACAGCATGTTGATGCCGCTCCATGATAGCATGCCAAGTTTCTTGAATTTCAGACGAGTTTTGGATTTACTAGAATTTAAAAACCAGGTATCTCAATGTTTTGCCGGCAGTCAACAGTGCCCAGGTGTTTGAAATCCATTCCCATCTCTTGCATGGGACCTAGAAATTCACCCAAGGACACACATGTGATTTTCAACCAATTTTGGTGCATTGGAGCATGTGCTTGTAGTTCAAATTTGAATTATGCACATAAAATGCCTAGAAAACCCAGTTAATGTATAAAAAAGGCCAAACGAACCCCGAAAAATTCATTCGCATTTCTTGCATGGGACCTAACCATGCACTAAAGGACACATATTTGATTTTTCAACCAATTTGTATGCACCGGAGCATGTGCATGTAGTTAAATTTTAATTGTGCACGTGAAATGGCTAGAAAACTACTTTATTGTATAAAATGATCAAACGAACCCTGAACAATTCCAATTCTTTTACGACACACATATAGTTGCATGCTCACTGCAGATAATAAAAGGTCTAGCAATTCAAACAGCGTCCATTGCTGTTGTGACCCCATTTTGTAATTCAAATCAAGTAGATGCCACACAGTTTATTATCACCAACCATGTGAGATGTAGTACAAAATATGTTGGAGCACCGTTGGTGTATAGTACGCCTATGGCTTATGTGAGAAGGTGTGTCGGCTACAGTCCACAGCCGGCGTGTCAAGCACACTAGCTCACCCTCCAAAAACTCCCGCCTCTGCATCCCTCGCAATCTTGAAAATATCTACCGCTTGGAAGATTTTAATGTCACGATTAGTATGTGGGGACCATGTGCGATGTCTGTTACTCCCGCTCTACTTCAGTCCCTTGATTCAAATTTTCAGTGGCCCCGGCATTTTACTCCCGCCTCTGCATCCCTCGCAATCTGAAAAATATCTGCTCGCCCTTGATCCAAATTTTTAGTAGCCCCGCCTTGTTACTCCCGTCTAGTAGAATTTTCAGTTGCCACAGTATTTCCTCCAACGCAACCTTGCACCCCCCCTCCACACACACCCCAAAACCTCTGCTCACAAAGACATGCACAACCCTAGAAACCATTGGTAGATCGCCGCCATTGCCGGCGCCTCCATCCTCAACCTCTGCCCGTGTGCTGGGGAGCTCGAGGAGCCAATGGCCAAAAAGAGGTTTATTGTGGCCTTTTCACCCGACGCCGGCGAGGTGGCCGCCGAGGTGTCCCCGTCGTCCTCCACGGGCCCGATCCGCCATCGCCGGTCCCCGATCCGCCCGTCGCCGCGCCCCTACGCCGGTTCGAGGACTTCCCCGTCCTCCCTCGGACCCGGCAGCCGATGAAGTCCTACCTCGGGGTCCGGCAGCGGCGGTGAGGGACGTGGGTCACCGAGATTACAGATCGAGAGACCCACACCCGCCAGTGGCTCAGTAGCTTCCACACGGCCGAGCTCGCGGCCATGGAGTACGACCGCTGGCAGGTCCGCTACCACGGCGCGGCGGCTAGTCTCAATTTCCCCTTAGGCACACGTCCGGTCCACCTCGTTCCGTCATAGCCAGGGGTGGTCAGCTCGGCTATGGTGCGGGAGGACCGTGAGGCGTGGGAACGCCTCGAGGCCGAGGCCGCTGATGAGGCCTACATGCAAGAGCTCCGCCGGCAGCACCCGGCGCTCGTGGAGGCGGAGCAGACGATCTTTGCCGGTGCGGAGGGCGGCGAGGTTATCGCGCACTCCTCCGATGATGAGGTCGAAGACGGCAAGGACGGCGGCGCGGAGAGTAGCGAGGTTATCGCGTTCTCCTCTGACGACGAGGTTAAAGGCTGCGGCCGCGGCGGCACGGAGGGCGTCGAGGTGGGCTCCGAGGACGAGGAGATTGACGTCGACAAGTGGAGGAGTGATGACCCACAAGTATAGGGGATCTATCGTAGTCCTTTCGATAAGTAAGAGTGTCGAACCCAACGAGGAGCAGAAGGAAATTATAAGCGGTTTTCAGCAAGGTATTCTCTGCAAGCACTAAAATTATAGGTAACAGATAGTTTTGTGATAAGGTAATTTGTAACGAGCAACACGTGACAAAAGTAAATAAAGTGCAGCAAGATGGCCCAATCCTTTTTGTAGCAAAGGAAAAGCCTGGACAAACTCTTATATAGAGAAAAACGCTCCCGAGGACACATGGGAATTATAGTCAAGCTAGTTTTCATCACGTTCATATGATTCGCGTTCGGTACTTTGATAATTTGATATGTGGGTGGACCGGTGCTTGGGTGCTGTCCTTACTTGGACAAGCATCCCACTTATGGTTAACTCCTATTGCAAGCATCCGCAACTACAAAAGAAGTATTAAGGTAAACCTAACCATAGCATGAAACATATGGATCCAAATCAGCCCCTTACGAAGCAACGCATAAAAGGGTTTAAGCTTCTGTCACTCTATCAACCCATCATCTACTTATTACTTCCCAATGCCTTCCTCTAGGCCCAAATAATGCTGAAGTGTCATGTAGTCGACGTTCACATGACACCACTAGAGGAGAGACAACATACATCTCATCAAAATATCGAACGAATACCAAATTCACATGACTACTAATAGCAAGACTTCTCCCATGTCCTCAGGAACAAACGTAACTACTCATAAAGCATATTCATGTTCATAATCAGAGGGGTATTAATATGCATAATGGATCTGAACATATGATCTTCCACCAAATAAACCAACTAGCATCGACTACAAGGAGTAATCAACACTACTAGCAACCTACAGGTACCAATCTCAGACTTAGAGACAAGAATTGAATACAAGAGATGAACTAGGGTTTGAGAGGAGATGGTGCTGGTGAAGATGTTGATGGAGATTGGCCCCCTCCCGATGAGAGGAGCGTTGGTGATAACGATGGCGATGATTTCCCCCTCCCGGAGGGAAGTGTCCCAGGCAGAACAGCTCCGCCAGAGCCCTAGATTTGTTCCGCCGAGGTTCCGCCTCATGACGGCGGAGTCTTGTCCCGAAAGCTTGCTTATGATTTTTCTTAGACGAAAGACTTCATATAGCAGAAGATGAGCACCGGAGGGCCACCAGGGGGCCCATGAGGCAGGGGGCGCACCCAGGGGGTAGGGCGCGCCGCCACCCTCATGGCCAGGGTGTGGGCCCCCTCTGGTATTTTCTTCGCTCAGTATTTTTTATTATTTCCAAAAATAACTTCCGTGGAGTTTCAGGACTTTTGGAGTTGTTCAGAATAGGTCTCTAATAATTGCTCCTTTTCCATCCCAGAATTCTAGCTGCCGACATTCTCCTTCTTTATACAAACCTTGTAAAATAAGAGAGAATAGGCATAAGTATTGTGACATAATGTGTAATAACAGCCCATAACGCAATAAATATCAATACAAAAGAATGATGCAAAATGGACGTATCAACTCCCCCAAGCTTAGACCTTGCTTGTCCTCAAGAGGAAGCCGATAACGATAAATATGTCCACATGTTTAGAGATAGAGGTGTCAATAAAATAAAATACGGACATGAGGGCATCATGATCATTCTTATAACAACAACATATATGGATATTGTCATATGATTTCTTATGCTCAAGTAATAATCTATTCACAATGTCAAGTATGAATCAGAAACTTCATTGAAAACCAACAAACTATAATCTTAGTCATTGAAGAAATTGCAATTTATCATAACATCGGAAAGAGTCAATATAAGAGCTTTTCATCAAGTCCACATACTCAACTATCATTTAGTCTTTCACAATTGCTAGCACTCACGCAATACTTGTGGTTACGGAGTTTTAATCGGACACAGAGAAAGATAGGGGCTTATAGTTTCGCCTCCCAACCTTTTACCTCAAGGGTAATGTCAACAATAATAGTTCATGCTAACTTACATCCAATTGGATATATATATATCAGGATCTTTCTAACACACTGTGCTTGCCAAAGGATAAAATGTAAAAAGGAAAGGTGAAAATCACCATGACTCTTGCATAAGGTAGAAGATAAAAGTAAAAGATAGGCCCTTCGCAGAGGGAAGCAGAGGTTGTCATGCGATTTCAGGGTTGGATGCACAAAATCTTAATGCGAAAGAAGATCACATTATATTGCCACTTATGATATGGACCATTATTATGCAGTCCGTCGCTTTTATTTCTTCCACATCACAATATCGTATAAAGCTTATTTCCTCCACACTAATCAATCATACATATTTAGAGAGCAATTTTTATTGCTTGCACCGATGACAACTTACTTGAAGGATCTTACTCAATCCATAGGTAGGTATGGTGGACTCTCATGGCAAAACTGGGATTAAGGATATTTGGAAGCACAAGTAGTATCTCTACTTGGTGCAAAGAATTTGGCTAGCATGAGGGAGAAAAGCAAGCTCAACATGTTGGATGATCCATGACAATATACTTTATTTCAGATATAAGAAAACATAACCCATTACATTGTCTTCCTTGTCCAACATCAACTCTTTAGCATGTCATATTTTAATGAGTGCTCACAATCATAAAAGATGTCCAAGATAGTATATTTATATGTGAAACCTCTCTTTCTTTATTACTTCCTATTAATTGCAACAATGACCAAAGCTATGTTTGTCAACTCTCAATAACTTTTAATCATCATATTCTTTGTATGTGAAGTCTTCACTCTCTATAAGATCAATATGATCTCTTTATTTCTTTTTATTCTTTCTTTTTCTTTTATTCACTCATAATCATAGCAAGATAATCAAGCCCTTGACTCAACACTAATCTTTATTATATAGCTCACGGACTCGATTACATAGAGGGATCATAAAGCAGAACTCAAAACTAAATCATACTAAAACTTTATTCTACTAAATCAAGATACTACCAAAAGGACCGAACTAAGAAAAATGGCAAAGATAAGAGTGTGATGGCGATACGATACCAGGGAAACTCCCCCAGGCTTGACAGTTGCCAAGAGGAGTGCCCATACCCATGTGATTATGTCTCTTTCTTCTGAGGTGGTGTGATATTCTTGGCAATGATACTCCTCACGATACGATTCTCTTCCTCGAGATTATTGAGTTGCTGCTTGAGATCCATTATCTCCTTACGGAGCTTACCCGTGATGGTTAAAGATCCTTGCACCCATGGATGTTGCATAGCCACGGGGGAACAAGTAACACTCTTTTTCATATTCTCGTAAGAAAGAAATCTAACATTAACGGAGTTTGGGATAGCCGAGCTCTGTAGTCCCCCCATCGTGAATCCGGCTCGGAAGCGAGAAGTGACTTCTTGATCCTCCTCCATGGCATCTATCCTCTTCAAATCAGCCTCCATCTCTTCTTTTGTTGCTGGCCCAAAGTGGTCAGCATCGCTGTTTGTCCTTGATCTCGATGCTGGATGAGACACCCGGCTCTCCCCGACTGTCTCTTGAGAAGACATCTTGCTCTAATCTACAGCAGCAACAACTCGAAATACAAACAGAGGATAATTGCGTGATACAGGAGTCAAAACCTCTGGGAGATTATATAATGAATTTTTACCGACCGAAATACGTATCGTGCAAGGAAACGAAGTCTGGAGAGCGCACGAGGTGCCCACGAGGCAGGGGGCGTGCCCAGGGGGTAGGGCGCGCCCTCCACCCTCATGGAGGCATCGTGTCCTTCCCGGACTGCTTCTTATTTTCCTATTTTTCTAAATATTCCAAAACGGAGAAAAATTGCCATTAGAACTGTTTTGGAGTCGGTTTACTTACCGTACCACATACCTATTCCTTTTCGGAGTCCGAAACGTTCTGGAAAGTGTCCCTTATGTATTCCTCCGGGGTTACGGTTTCAATATTTATAGGGTTACTTGAGATATAATGTTTGATTCTTTGACCGTTTACCACCTTTGGATTTGTGCCCTCGAAGTTGTTGATTTTTATGGCACCGGAACGATAGACCTCGTCGATAACGTAAGGAACTTCCCATTTGGAGAGAAGTTTCCCTGCAAAAAATCTTAAATGAGAGTTGTATAGCGATACATAATCACCTACATTAAACTCACGCTTTTGTATCCTTTTGTCATGCCATCTTTTAACCTTTTCTTTGAACAGTTTGGCATTCTCATAAGCTTGGGTTCTCCATTCATCCAGTGAGCTAATGTCAAATAGCCTCTTCTCACCGGCAAGTTTGAAATCATAATTGATCTCTTTAATAGCCCAATATGCCTTATGTTCTAACGCGAGAGCTAAGTGACATGCGTTTCCATTAACCATTTTATACGGAGACATACCCATAGGATTTTTATATGCAGTTCTATAGGCCCATAATGCATCATCAAGTTTCTTGGACCAATTCTTTCTAGATCTATTAACAGTCTTTTGCAAAATTAATTTGAGCTCTCTATTACTCAATTCTACTTGACCACTAAACTATGGATCATAAGGAGATGCAGTTCTATGATTAACATCATACTTGGCAAGCATCTTACGAAAAGCACCATGAATAAAGTGTGAACCACCATCGGTCATTAAATATCTAGGGACTCGAAACCTCGGAAAAATAACTTATTTAAGCATCTTAATAGAGGTGTTATGATCAGCACTACTAGTTGGAATAGCTTCTACCCACTTAGTAACGTAATCAAAAACAACTAAAATATGTGTATATCCATTAGAGGCAGGAAACGTCCTATATAATCAAAGCCCCAAACATCAAATGGTTCAATAACAAGTGAATAATTGACAGGCATTTCTTGACGTCTACTAATATTACCAATTATTTGACATTCATCACAAGATAAGACAAACTTACGAGCATCCTTGAAGAGAGTAGGCCAATAAAAACCGGATTGCAATACCTTAAGTGCACTTCTATCTCCAGCGTGGTGTCCATCATAAGCCTCAGAGTGACACTTGTGTAGGATCTGTTCCTGTTCATGCTCTGGTACACAACGTCTAATAACACCATCTACTCCTTCTTTATAAAGATGTGGGTCATCCCAGAAGTAATGTCTTAAATCATAGAAAAACTTTTTCTTTTGTTGGTATGTGAAACTAGGTGGTATAAATTTAGCAACAATGTAATTAGCATAATCAGCATACCATGGAGCAGTACGAGAAGCATTTATGACATTCAATTGTTCATCAGGAAAGATATCATCAATAGGTAGTGGGTCATCAAGAACATTTTCTAACCTACACAAGTTATCTGCAACGGGGTTTTCAGCTCCCTTTCTATCAATAATATGCAAATCAAATTCTTGTAGCAAGAGAACCCATCTAATAAGTCTAGGTTTAGCATCTTTCTTTTCCATAAGTGTGACGCCCAGATAATTAAGCTAAAGTAATTCCACACTAATGATGCCACGTCACCACGATTACTGTTGTTAATCTCGCGATGATACGACACCGATTCAAATTCAGATCCAAAATCAAGGCAAACAACAACAATTTTCAAATATTGAAAATAAAATGTTCAGGATGTGCCAAATAATTCATAAGTAAATATGGTGAAGAAACCACATTGTTATAAATGCTTAAATTCTTTAAAATAAATAAAACAACGGTAAAACAATTATTAAAAGCCTTTTTTAATTTATAAAATGTTAAACTATTTTCTATTGGATAACCAAATTGTAGTGGAAGTATTATATTTAGTACTGCTAACTTAGAGACTGTTTTTATAGTTTATAAAATTAAACAGAAAAGGAAATAGAAGTAAAACAGAAATAGAAAAATAATAAAATAAAATAAACAAACAGAAAAAGCCACCCCCCGCTGGGCCAAGTGGCCCAGCTGGCCACTACACCAGGCCGGCCCACCTGGTGCCCCTGTATAACCCCCACCCCACTAACCCAATAGCCTGCTACCCCCAGTCGCTCCCACTCCCCCCCCCCCCCCCCCCACGTCGCTCTCTCCTTCTCCCCCTGATCCCGATCTGGATCGGGAAGGGTGGAACGAATCACACCGCCGCCGCCGCTGATTCCCGTCGCCAAATCGTTGACGCACCTCGCCGGATCGCTCCTCCATCACCAACGCTGCCTTGTCGCCTCCTTGTCTCCGTCGCTCGTCCTTGTCCCCCTCCCAGCCGGACGTCGTCGATGCACGCCGCCCCGCCGCTCCATGACCACCTCCTCACCGGACCACGCGTCCTCATCCTCTCCCCCGCCGGCCGCCAGCAATCCTCGGCGCCCCCTCTCCCCATCAACGCTGGTAAGGCCCCGGGCCTCTCCCCTTCTCTGCCTCACGCATCGCTCACGGTCACCGCATGCTAGATCGCCCACGCGCGCGCCCGCGGTGAGCACGCGTTCACCGCGCCCAGCGCGCCCTCTGTGCCATGCTCCCCGCGACCAATTCGTCCTCGTCGTGCGCCGCCTCTCTACGCCGCCCACAACGGTCGTGCCTCGCATGCTGGCTCTGCTTCTGCTGCCCACTGCAGTGCTGCTGCTTGCTCCCGCGTGCTCGAGTTCCCCCTGCCGCGCCCTGCGCTCGCCGTCGTCGTGGCTCCATCGCCCCAACCCCGATGCTGCCCTGCTCTGCCCGACAGCAGCCGCGGGAGCTCCACGCCGGTGCGCCGACACTCCTCCCACCAGCCACCCCGCAGCGCCCGGTCGGGTGCGCCCCCGTTCGGGCTGTGCCCGATGCCCGCGCCCACTAAGGATTCCCCCAGAGCAACTGACTAGTGGGCCACTGCCCAGAACGAAAAGGAAAAAATGGTAAAATTAATTAATTAACAAATTAAGTAACCTAATTAATTCTATTAATTAACCTATTTAGTTCACTAATTAAACATAGTCAATCTGCTAATAAACTGACTGTTGTTAATTCGTTAGCAGGCTATGACGAACGGGACCCATGGTCAATTTGACTTGGTCAACTGGGCCCTCTGGCCCCACATGTCATGCACATGCGCACAATGCTGGGTACACTGATGTGTACCCATAGCATTTAGCTAGTTAATTTTCGAATTAATAATAACTCCAGAAATTGATTAAAACTTTGATAAATAATATAAATTAAACCATATATGAGATGAAGAAACTGTGTACATGAGAGTTGCTCAGAACGACGTGATGATTCTGGATACGCAGCCCGTTCGTCCGCCACACGTCCCTAGCATAGTGAACCTGGAACTTTCCCCCTCCGGTTCATCTGTCCGAAAACGCGAAACACCAGGGATACTTTCCCGGATGTTTCCCCCCTTCGCTGGTTTCACCTCCTTCTGCGTTAGGTCACCTTTAGCACCGCGTATTGCCATGTTGCACTTTGTGATGCCTAGATTGCTCTGTTATTTATTGTGTTCCCCCTCTGTTACTTCTTTTCGGTAGACCCCGAGGCTGCTGGTGACCCCCAGTTCGACTACGCCGTTGACGACCCGTCCTTCTTGCCAGAGCAACCATGCAAGCCCCCCCCCCTTGATCACCAGATATCGCCTATTCTTCTCTCTACAGCTTGCATTAGAGTAGTGTAGCATGTTACTGCTTTTGGTTAATCCTATTCTGCTGCATAGCCTGTCATTGTTGTTATAGTTGTTACCTTTACCTGCAATCCTAAATGCTTAGTATAGGATGCTAGTGTTCCATCAGTGGCCCTACACTCTTGTCCGTCTGCCATGCTATACTACTGGGTCGTGATCACTTCGGGAGGTGATCACGAGCATATGCTATATAATTTATACTGTTACATTACTTATGTTACTGTTCGGAGATGGGGGCTGAAGGGGCAGGTGGCTCCATCCCGGTAGAGGTGGGCCTGGGTTCCCAACGGCCCCCGACTGTTACTTTGTGGCGGAGCGACAGGACAGGTTGAGACCACCTAGGACAGAGGTGGGCCTAGCCCTGGTCGGCGTCCGCGGTTACTTCATAATAACACGCTTAACGAGATCTTGGTATTTGATCTGAGTCTGGCCACTGGCCTATACGCACTAACCAACTACGCGGGAACAGTTATGGGCACTCGATGTCATGGTATCAGCCGAAGCCTTCTTGACGTCAGCGACTGAGCGGCGCGTGCCGGATTGGACCGTAAGCCTGCACTTGTATTAAGGGGGCTAGGTCAGCTTCTGGCCGCCCTCGCAACGTGCAGGTGTTCAATGGGCCCAGACCCCTGCGCCATAGGATTTAGACCGGCGTGCTAACCTCTCTGTTGTGCCTAGGTAGGGCTGTGACGTGTTGATCTTCCGAGGCCGAGCATGACCTAGGAAAGTGTGTCCGGCCAAATGGGATCGAGCATGTTGGGTAATGTGGTGCACCCCTGCAGGGAATTTTATCTATTTGATTAGCCGTGAACCTCGGTAACAGGACGACTTGGAGTTGTACCTTGACCTTATGACAACTAGAACCGGATACTTAATAAAACACACCCTTCCAAGTGCCAGATATAACCCGGTGATCGCTCTCTAACTGGGCGATGAGGAGGGGATCGCCGGGTAGGATTATGCTATGCGATGCTACTTGGTGAACTTACCATCCACTCTCTTCTACATGCTGCAAGATGGAGGTGGCCTGAAGCGTAGTCTTCGACATGATTAGCTATCCCCCTCTTATTCTGGCATTCTGTAGTTAAGTCCACCGATATGGCCCTTTACACATATACCCATGCATATGTAGTGTAGCTCCTTGCTTGCGAGTACTTTGGATGAGTACTCACGGTTGCTTTTCTCCCTCTTTTCCCCCTTTCCCTTCTACCTGGTTGTCGCAACTAGATGCCGGAGCCCAGGAGCCAGACGCCACCATCAACGACGACTCCTACTACACCGGAGGTGCCTACTACTACGTTCAGGCCGCTGACGACTAGGAGTAGTTTAGGAGGATCCCATGCAGGAGGCCTGCGCCTCTTTCGATCTGTATCCCAGTTTGTGCTAGCCATCTTATGGCACCTTGTTTAACTTTATGTCTGTACTCAGATATTGTTGCTTCCGCTAACTCGTCTATGATCGAGCACTTGTATTCGAGCCCTCGAGGCCCCTGGCTTGAATTATGATGCTTGTATCACTTATTTTATTTTTAGAGTTGTGTTGTGATATATTCCTGTCGGTGTCAAAACTAGCGGATCTCGGGTAGGGGGTCCCGAACTGTGCGTCTAAGGCGGGGGACATGATGTTTACCCAGGTTCGGGCCCTCTCGATGGAGTTAATACCCTACTTCCTGCTTGATTGATCTTGATGATATGAGTATTACAAGAGTTGATCTACCACGAGATCGTAGAGGCTAAACCCTAGAAGCTAGCCTATGGTATGATTGTTGTTGTCCTACGGACTAAACCCTCCGGTTTATATAGACACCGAAGGGGGCTAGGGTTACACAGAGTCGGTTACAAGGAAGGAGATCTACATATCTGTATTGCCAAGCTTGCCTTCCACGCCAAGGAGAGTCCCATCCGGACACGGGACGAAGTCTTCAATCTTGTATCTTCATAGTCCAACAGTCCGGCCAAAGGATATAGTCCGGATGTCCGGATACCCCCTAATCCAGGACTCCCTCAGTAGCCCCTAAACCAGGCTTCAATGACGATGAGTCTGGCGCGCAGATTGTCTTCGGCATTGCAAGGCGTGTTCCTCCTCCGAATACTCCATAGAAGATTTTGAACACAATGATAGTGTCTGGCTCTGCAAAACAAGTTCCACATAGCATCGTACAGAGAATAATATTTCCACACATCTAATCTGCTGACGCATTTCGTAGTATGACATCACACCACGACCCGGTCATTATTCGAACCGTTTTTCTCAACCAGCCCCGGCGCATATTGCGAGGCGGCTTCCTTGGCATGTTTTGTCGAAGCAGAGATCGTGTCCCCTTATCACGGGATTCTCATCAATACGGACGTGGGTAACCCAACCGCGCCATCAATTACGGCGCTTGGGGAATAAGCGAGTTTACTAGGTAGGTGGGGGCGTACAGTTCCATCCGCCCTTATAAAGGGATAAGAGTTCACCTTTTTTCACCCACGCCTTGTTCCTCCTCGCTCACCCATTCTTGTGCACTCGAGCTCCAACACCCAAGTTTGCGTCTTTCTCCTCAAACCGTTCCAAGCCTATCCGGAGCGGGAGGCAAGTGGATGAAATTCTCCGTCATGGAGGAGGACATCAAAAAGCTGCGGGGAGCCGGATACTTGGCCGCGGATATCAAGCATCGGCTACCCAACGCGGGGTAGATCATCCCTACCCCGGAATCTCATGAGAGAGTAGTCTTCCTCACCCACTTCGTCCGCGGACTGGGATTTCCCCTCCACCTGTTCGTCCGCGGCCTCATGTTCTACTATGGGCTGGACTTCCATGATCTGGCCCTGAACTTCATCCTCAACATCTCGGCATTTATCGTCGTGTGCGAGACCTTCCTCCGCGTCCGGCCCCACTTCGGCCTGTGGCTGAAGACCTTCAATGTTAAACCGAAGGTGGTGGGCGGTCAGCAAGCGGAATGCCGAGGCGCCATGGTGGGCAAAATGCCCAAGGTCACATGGCTCGAGGGCTCCTATGTGAAGACCATAAAGGGATGGCAATTGGGGTGGTTCTACATCACCGAGCCGCGCGACACCAACTGGGTGGCGGCCCCCGAGTTCAGATCCGGAATCCCCACGCGGCTCACCTCCTGGAAGGAGAAAGGCTTGTCCTGGGGTCCATCGGTGGAGCTGACCGGACTCCAGAAATGTATCCGGAACATGATAAGCAAGAAACTCAAGCTCGTCAACATGGTCCAGGTCATGCTCTTCCACCGGATTCTCCCGTGTCAACGACTGGTATTCAATTTGTGGGAGTTCGACCTGGCCGAGCACCAGACGCTGCGCGAGCTCTTCGACTCGACGCACAAAGACGTCTGGAAGGTAATGTTCAAGGGCACTGAGGTACCTCCTTCCCTTACCGAGGACCGCGGACTTAGCGCGAAGCGCCCTGCGAATCCGCTAAGGTCTCTACACCTTATAGGGTATTTATTTTCCTCAGTTTAATCATGTGCGAGATCTAAGCTCCTGTGCCTTTGACAGGACTGGGTGGAGACAGCAGAGCAGATTGACTGCCCGGCCCCCCTGCCCGAAGATCCAACAGACGCTCTCCTGACGGAGATGCTGACTCCAGCACCTTATGAGGTGCCGGAGAAGAAGTCCAAGAAGAAGGCCACGAGGACCCAAAAGGGTCTCCTGCGTCAGGTGATATCGGACTCATCGTCCGATAACTCCAAGGCGCGCTCCTCCCATGAAAACGAGGAGGAGAAGGAAAGTTCTCCCCCCAACCGGGGGAGATAAGAAAAGGAAGGCCGATCCAACTGGGGAGGTCGAAGGGTCCAAGAAGAAGAGGACCATCCTTCCGAACTGCTCCACGACCGCCGCCTACAGCGACGACGAGTGGTTGCCCAGGGACAAGCCCCTGGCGAAGTCGTAAGTATCCGTATACCAGAGTAATTCATGGTATGCTTTTAACGCACTGCTTCTCCTTACACCGAATATGATTATGCAGTCCGTCCCGAACCCGTATCGACGTATCTTTGTCGGACGGGTCTTTGGACCCGTCGGACATGAGTAGCGATACTCTTCCGACCTCCTCCTCCCCTCGCCCTACGGACAACGTTGAGGTGTTGTCTCGGAAGGCACCAACCCGAGGGGAGGTAGTCCTGGAGGCGCCTCAAGGCGACCTTCCGGACCTTGGGCGCAAAGGGAGCAAGACTCCCACGGGCTCCAAGTTCAGCCCTCAGCCGAACACTATGCCGGAACCTCCTGTGGTTCCGGACTCCGGCATGCGCCCCCCCTGTAAAGAGGGGCAAGCCGCCCGTGCCGGTGACCTCTGTCCATCCAGAGATGCCGGACAACTTGCTGGAGGCGCTTGACGGCGCCTCCATCGACGAAGAGCACCGCACTATCATGAGTGCGGTGATCGAGAAGGTTCAGTCCGCCAAAAGCGGACTAACTGAAGCTTGCGCCAGCCTCCTAACAGGCTTTCAGGTAAGTAATCAAAATATGGGAAAATATTGCCGTATAGACAGTATCCCTTGATGCTCTGTTTGGCGTTCGCGAAGAAAAGCCCAAGAGAGGATCAAATGATAATCACAGGAGTCTAATCATAATATGTCTATGTGAATATGCAGGCTTCACTGCTGGCCGCTGCCGCACGTACTGCAGAGGTTGCTGCGCTGAAGCAGGACCTGGAGCTGTCCAAGGAAGAGCTCGACCTTGCCAAGAGGCAGCTCGAGGAGAGCAAAGGTAAGCAATACCTTGTCTATATGAAAAAAGAATTGGTTGTAGAATAATTGGATCATCATGAATGTACCAGGGGCTACGACCGAAGTGGCGACCCTGAAGAAGGCGCTGTCCGAGGCTGAAAACAAAGCGGCCCAGGAGCGCATTGAGCGAGAGAAACAAGAGGCCCGAGTGGGCGAGGTGCAGCAAGAGCTCCAGGCTCTCGTTAAGAAGCACGAGGCCTTGGAGCTTGACTCTAAGACACGAGAGTCCGAGCTTGCAAAGGCGCTCGACAGCGCAAAACATGTCAAGGCCGAAGCCCAAAAGGCCCTCCAGGAAGTTGAGGCGGTTAAGGAAGATAGCGGCGGGTAAGACGTTCATTATGCAAAGCAAGCACGTGAAAGAAGATTTCTTTTTACTTACCCAAGTTCGGAGCTCTCCAGGAGCGTTCGTAGATCTGCCCCGAAGTGTGTCTGATGCCGTGGAGTTCTACCGGGCCGAGGAGGGGAGCTTGACAGAGAAGTTGTTCTGGTCTCAGTATACTGGGACCGAACACCCGATGCCCGTGAGCGACCAGCTGAAGCAATTGGTCGAGCTCCACAAGGCGTCCGAACAGGCCATGGAGGGCCTTATAGTACGGATGTGGCCTGGCGATCCCCTGCCCAACAGCTACTTCGGTCTGGTGAGGCAGCTTGTGAATGACTGCCCCCGGTTGGAAGTCATCAAGCAGTCCGTCTGCATCGAAGGTGCACGCAGGGCTTTTGCCCATGCGAAGGTGCACTGGGCAAAGATGGACGCCGAGAAGCTAGTGAAGGAGGGGCTGCCGCAGGGCAAGGAGCATCGCCACCTTGAAATGTATTATGAGGGTGTCCTTAAGGGTGCCCGTCTTGTGGCGGAGGAGTGTACCAAGGATGTAATTTTTTAATAGACTTTCTCATGTGATCCTGTAATATGAAAACTAGTTCATTTGCGCCATGCAAAGCTTTTTGGATTTAAAATATTACCTTCTGTGCGGCCGTTTATAAAATCTGGGAGTTGGCCAGTCGTCGGCTTCTGCCCCCATGCAGCTAGTGCTGGGGTGTTCGGGATAAATCTGAGCACTCTTTTTCCCATTTTTGGGTCCTTCGAGGGAGGTGCTCAGCCCAACGAACCAGGCAATCGGACTATAATGCTTTATCACTCTCACTTAGCCATAGAAGTCTACAATTTTAAATTTTGGCAAAGCGCGTAGTATTCGGAAGGCCGAATTTGGGGCGCTATATACGCCTAAGTCGGACAAAGCCGACTCCTCGCCCGAAGCGGAAAAAGTCTTTAGGGACTTAAGACCTCTTGAACAGCGACCAGCTCTTGCCTCATCATGATAGTTAGTTTTGGCTTTCTCTATTGAGGTTCTCGTCCGGAAGAACCGGGACACAATCGCAGTAGTTCTCCCAGTGCTACCTTAGCCGATATAGCGGAACGTAAGGTACCAAAACATGGGAGCCGGGGAAACCCAACTATTGACCCAAGACATGATTCAGAGCTGATGCATATAGTACTATAAGTTCAGGGTGCCGCACTGTCAAAAGTGTTCGGACTTCTCACGTCGTATTATGGGGTATACGAAAGCCCATGGCGTACTGGCTGTACCAAAATGTACGGGTGATGATCGTTGTAAATAAACATATATAAAAAGGAGTAGATAATGCGATAATAGACTAGTGCTATGCATTGTTATTCAAAGAATACGTTGAAACGTACTAATACAAGTAGTGCAATAAGCAAAAAATAGGATTGTTTAACATGTCCTATCCAAGGGCAAGCTGCGGACTGGTATTTAAAGCAGGTATTCCGCTCAGTATTATAGACCACCTGGGGATTCCATTATACGACGTAGCTTCCTGCCTCCTTGGTTGTTGTATTATGTGTTCGGCAATCGCACTGCCGGATAGGGCTTCCAGAGAGTAAGGTCCTGAAAGAGAGAGAATGGTAAAGGCATTCAGCCCCTAGGGCGGTTGAGCCGCTTTGTGGGAAGTGCCATGGTCGTGCCCCCGCCTATGCCCATGGTATTTTTAATGCGTAATTATGTACGCGCGGCACCGCTTTCACCGTTTGTCTGGGACTAGGGCGGGGGCCGAATTGCTAGGCAAGCTCTGAACGTGCCAGGCGATCCTATTGCAGGTTACTCCGGACTCCCTTGACGGTGTCCGGGGGCTTTATCGCCGAACTGCTGGATTGCCTTAAGAGGCTGCTTTGTGCTTCTGCTACGAGGGCCGCAGTGTGCTCCTCCGTGCGGAGCAAGCGCTCTGTGTTTCCATTGACTGTTATGATCCCCTTAGGTCCTGGCATTTTGAGCTTGAGGTATGTGTAGTGCGGTACCGCATTGAATCGTGCAAATGCGGTTCGCCCGAGCAGTGTGTGGTAGCCGCTGCAGAACGGGACGATATCGAAGATTAACTCCTCGCTTCGGAAGTTGTCCGGAGATCTAAAGACCACTTCCAGGGTGATTGAGCCCGTGCAATGGGCCTCTACACCTGGAATGACCCCTTTAAATGTTGTTTTTGTGGGTTTGATCCTCGAGGGGTCTATACCCATTTTGCGCACTGTATCCTGATAAAGCAGGTTCAGGCTGCTGCCGCCGTCCATAAGGACTCGAGTGAGGTGAAATCCGTTAATGATGGGGTCTAAGACCAATGCGGCAGATCCTCCATGACGGATACTAGTGGGGTGGTCCCTATGATCGAAGGTGATCGGACAAGAGGACCATGGGTTGAACTTTGGGGCGATGGGCTCCATCGCATAGACGTCCCTTAGTGCACGCTTCCGTTCCCTCTTGGGGATGTGGGTTGCGTATAACATGTTCACCGTCCTCACTTGTGGGGGGAACCTCTTTTGTCCTCCCGTGTTCGGTGGCCGGGGCTCCTCCTTGTCGTCACTGTGCAGCCCCTTGTCCTTGTTTTCGGCATTTAACTTGCCGGCCTGCTTGAACACCCAGCATTCTATGTTGGTATGATTGACTGGCTTATCGAGGGTGCTGTGTATTTGACACGAGCGATCGAGTATGTGGTCGAAACTGGACGGGCCCGGAGTACTTCTTCTGAATGGCTTTTTCCGCTGAACGGATTTAGAGCCACTGAATCCGGCATTGACCGTCGTATCCTCGGCGTTATCGCCGTTGTTGCGGCGCTTGTGTTTGCTACAACGTGGTCTACCGTTACTGTCCTTGGTATCCGAAGTGCCAGGGTTCGTAGATATGTTGTTGCTGCCAGCCAGCCAGCTATACTCTCCCGCGCAAAAGCGGGTCATGAGTGTCGTGAGGGCTGCCATAGACTTCGGCTTTTCCTGGCCGAGGTGCCGGGCGAGCCACTCGTCACGGATGTTATGCTTAAATGCCGCTAAGGCCTCTGCATCCGGACAGTCGACAATTTGATTTTTCTTGGTTAGGAACCGTGTCCAGAATTTCCTGGCAGATTCCCCCGGCTGCTGAGTTATATGGCTCAAGTCATCGGCATCCGGTGGTCGCACATAAGTGCCCTGGAAGTTGTCAAGGAATGCATCTTCCAGATCCTCCCAACAGCCAACAGAGTCTGCTTGCAATCTATTCAGCCAATGCCGAGCTGGTCCTTTGAGTGTTAGTGGGTGGTACTTGATGGCATGTAGATCATCACCGCGGGCCATGTGGATGTGGATGAGGAAATCCTCGATCCATACCGCGGGATCTGTTGTACCATCATATGATTCGATATTTATGTGTTTAAAACCCTCTGGGAATTCATGATCCATTACTTCGTCAGTGAAGCATAGGGGGTGTGCGGCGCCTCTGTGCTGGGCTATATCACGATGCAGCTCATATGAGTCTTGCCTGCTCTGTTCGGCCCGGCCGGATTTACTTTTACTATATCCGGCGTGACGATCATCGTCCCGCGTAGGTGCGTGCCCTCGTGACCCGTAGATCAATCTTGCGTGTTTTGCCCTTTCTTCCAATACATCTCGCAGGTCTCCCGTGTTGCCCCGTGCCTTGGTACTGTTGTTTGAGTGGCGGCGGGGTGCGGGCTGAGCTTCAGGCTGGAATGCCTGTCTGTCTCGGCCACGAGGCGGCCGATCAGCCGCATCATACGCTGGTGAAGTAGGTTTGAATGCTTCCTCCTCAAGTCGGGGTAGCAACCTGCGCTTTAGGTAACCCTTGTAAGGGCGTTCGAGTTCATATTCCTCAGCCGCAAGGACTTCAGTCCATTTGTCTGCTAGCAAATCCTGATCAGCTCGAAGCTGTTGTTGCTTTTTCTTTAGGCTATTTGCTGTGGCTATAAGCCGGCGCTTAAAGCGCTCCTGCTCGACGGGATCCTTAGGCACGAAAAATTCTTCATCGTCGAGGCTCACCTCGTCTTCGGAGAGACGCATGTAATTGTCATCCTCCGCTTCTCCCTCTGCCGCTCGCTCAGGAGGGCTGGCTTGTTCATCCTCCGGCTCTAAATCTTTTTGGAGGGGATTGTCGTCGTCTTTGGCACTGTCCGGAGTAATATTATCTCCTATGCCGGTATCACCGCTTTTACTGTGGCGAGACTTAGAGCGGCGCCGCTGACGTCGGTGCTTGTGTTGCTTCTCGGAGGGGTCATCCTCTACTGTCTTGTCGCCATTGCCTTCTTTGGGTGTATCTACCATGTATATATCATATGATGAGGTGGCGGTCTAGTGCCCTGTGGGCAGTGGTTCCTGTTCGTCTGCTACATCGTTGTCCATACCATCGATGTCCTCGGAGTCGAAGTCGAGCATGTCGGTTAAATCGTCGACAGTGGCTACTAAGTGGGTGGTGGGTGGGGAGTGAATTTCTTCGTCATCCGCATCCCATTCTAGCCGGACATAGTTCGGCCAAGGTTCTCCTGACAAGGAGAGAGACCTTAAAGAGTTTAGCATATCACCGAAGGGCGAGTGCTGAAAGATATCCGCGGAGGTGAACTCCATGATCGGCGTCCAATCGGATTTGATAGGCATGGGCGCCGGCGGCTCGAAGTCCGAGGCCGGGGACAAATCCAATGGTTCGGCAGCACAACTGTCGCGAGGGGTAAAGTTAGTATTCGGCTCTATCACCATTGAGGGAGCAGCCACTGAGGCGGGGTCTATCCACCCGTCCTCGGGTGGCGCAATTTGCTTCGGATCGAGGGTCGGAGTAGTTGCAGGTGTGATATCCCAAACACCGTCCGTTGGCAGAGCTAAATCATGCTCGTCGTGATTGCGCGGCGTACCTGACAAGGGATCGAATTCGTCGAAGATCAAGTCTCCCCGGATGTCGGCGGTGTAGTTCAAGTTTCCGAACCTGACCTGGTGGCCAGGGGCGTAGCTCTCGATACGCTCCATATGGCCAAGCGAGTTGGCCCACAGTGCGAAGCAGCCGAATACAAAGATTTGTCCGGGAAGGAAGGCCTTACCCTGGACCGAATTGTTACCGATGATCGAAGGAGCCATCAAGCCTTACGGTGACGGCACCGAGGAACTCTCAATGAAAGCACCAATGTCAGTGTCAAAACCTGCGGATCTCGGGTAGGGTGTCCCGAACTGTGCGTCTAAGGCGGATGGTAACAGGAGGCGGGGGACACGATGTTTACCCAGGTTCGGGCCCTCTCGATGGAGGTAATACCCTACTTCCTGCTTGATTGATCTTGATGATATGAGTATTACAAGAGTTGATCTACCACGAGATCGTAGAGGCTAAACCCTAGAAGCTAGCCTATGGTATGATTGTTGTTGTCCTACGGACTAAACCCTCCGGTTTATATAGACACTGGAGGGGGCTAGGGTTACACAGAGTCGGTTACAAGGAAGGAGATCTACATATTCGTATTGCCAAGCTTGTCTTCCATGCCAAGGAAAGTCCCATCCGGACATGGGACGAAGTATTCAATCTTGTATCTTCATAGTCCAACAATCCGGCCAAAGGATATAGTCCGGCTGCCCGGATACCCCCTAATCCAGGACTCCCTCACTTCCCGTGAGTCCCTGATCTTGATCGTACATGTTTGCGTGTATGATTAGTGTACGATTGAATCGGGGGCATCACAAGTTGGTATCAGAGCTGACTGCCTGTAGGAATCCCCCTTCCACACTCCTTGGCCAAAGTTGACTCTAGTCGATGAAAACTGTTTTACTAACATGGCTGTGCGGCCCATGGGCCCACGTCGCCATTGGGTGGTATTACGATCTTTTATTCCTCGTCCATACTCTGGGGTTCTGATCTCTCTTATATTCGGGTTAAATGATTTTACTAATTATAACTCTAGGTTCTCGTTACTACTTTCCCCCGGAGAGCCCCTCACTCCAGATGATTGCTTGGTGCACCAGAAGACCCTGAAGATACTCTTCGTTGTTAACCCGAGAACTTGTGTTCATCGCATTTGCAATTCCCCTTCCACCGTTAATCCTTATGGATAACTACATGCAGTTGACATTCTTACATTCATCCCCAGTTGGTCTTGTTATTACAAGATACCCTGAAATACTCGTCGTTGTTCCGAGAATCCTTTGTCCCTACTGCTTTGCAGCTCTTTTTCGCATTATTACCCCTACAGATAATTCCTCACACTTATCGAGTATCCTTCCATTCACAATTGATTCTTGTATTTCACAAAAGTCTTCGAAATACCATTCGTTCTTCTGAAAATCCTTGACATCCTAATGCTCTTGAAATTCTTGTTTACTAGCATTATGATTAATCCCATAAGTCTGGTAATCTTATTGGCATCCTTTGTCAATATCATTTTGAGTCTATTGATTCAATATGATGCGAATGCTCGCAATCCTCAATCATATCCTAGAATTCATCCTTCCGGCTCAGACGACATTTTGAACATGAGCTGGTCCTCGACCAATCAAGTTGTCGTCGAATGTACCCCTAAGTCTATTCAACTTATCCATTCTTAATCAGATCATTTGCTTCTGATCCCTTGATTGGAAATCATAATTCATTTGCATTTGAGCTTTGAATTAGCCAGTTGTTTCTATAATCTGATGCCTTTGCATTCTCTTTCCTTCTGATTGAGTACCGATACTCACATCAGATTCCTTGTGGTCCGCAAGACCAATTGCTTGGTTATTATCCGATAGTGTCCTTCATGTCCAATAACCTTTAGAGTTTCTCCCCTGATACATAATGCTTTTGGTAAATTGTGTCTTCTGCCTTTGGCAAGTAATATCCTATGCTTTTGTCAACCATGCTCTGCTTCGAGCATGTGTTAAATTGATCCTAAAGTTCATGGTATATGTTCTAAGAGGCCCTGTTGGGTTGAACATACACCTTCACTATTCTGTGTGAACCCGAAAGATTTCATGGGTCATACTTATCTGGTATTGCACCAGGTAAAACTTTCAACAACTAATGTAAAAAAAACGAGAGGTGAATGGAAGGTTATACGTTGAAGAAGTGGGAGTCGACCTTGAACTTTGTGTTCATGCCCATGGACACGATGTAGATCTTGTCATGAAAGCTTCTCGTAACAATAATTATCCGCTTGATATAATTTCATCTTATATCTGGGATTTGGTCTTTTGCAATCGTGCTTTCCGACCATATTGTTCTTCTTTGATCCCATTTCTCGGGCAAGCTGAGTATTTGTCTTCTGCGGATCAATACCCCAGTCCAACCTTTACTTTAATCTATCGTCGAGTATTACACTATGGTATCTGGAGAATATCATGGAACTGCATAACTTCTTATGGGTTCTTCATCAACTGTTATTTCTCACTGATTCCAATTTTTCTAGGTTCTGGGTTGTCGTCAACCGAGAACATCGATAAGTGAATCGATTTTGCGCTCCGATACGATGACTCTAAGTAATTTTCGTTCCTTATGAGTTTAATAATCCTTCAAGTCAGTCCTAGCTTGATTGTCTATATCATTATCGTGCAACTTTTTAACTGTGCTACCTGGTTCTTCTTCCCATAGCACAATTTTTGATGATGAGCTGACCTTACGTCGATCTTCCTCGTCATATCATTTAGCCTTAAACTGCAAGCTTGATTTTGAGTTTGTGTCGTACCCGTGGTTCCAATAAACTCTTGCTTCATCATTCCTTTGACTTGATGTCATCGCTGATCGATTACATCTTCATGAAATCTCTCGACAAAATTTGTCGTGATCATCATCAACATTTTGACTCCTTCTAGGATAACAATCGTATTCATGATGATAAGTGTCATCCTCGTCCCTTGGTAATTTGAGTTACCATCGACAACATCCTTACCTTCCTTTCGTCACAACTTGTTCATGTTATGGATGCAACTTGCTATCCATCTTGTATCATGTTCTACCTTGAAGTATTGCCGTCTTTTATGTCAAGGATGTTGTGAGGATTACTCCACCTCTTAAGAATTCTTGGTATGGTGATACTTCTCACCATCACCATTCTTTCTCGGTCCACGTGTTGATTCTAACCGAGATACTCAGGTGAACGGTACTGCTTGGAGTATGTACTTCTAGCAACCCTATTGCTTCGAAGTTAAATGGTCAACATTTCATTCTTAGGCCATTGATTATCGAATCACCATTCTAACATTGATAACACTACCTAAGCCCATATTCCGTGTGCCCTTTTCATACAACGTTTAATTGTGCCTGTTTTCCTCGAGCATACCTCTTTATATCATTTGATCCAACAAATGTTATCTCCTTGTTCACATAATTGTGGAAATCCATCCTTTGGAAATCTCAATGAACCGTCGCTGAGTTCATCAGCTACCTCCTCATCCACTCCTTGGTTTAATGATGAACTCTTGTTTTGGAACCCGCTTCCTGAGTTCATTGCCCGAGAATCTTACAATGTCATCTCGACAATTTAAGTTACACCTCTCTTCTCAGGCATCCCGAGTCTGCGGTATCCTGACAACAATCAGATCTGAATCTCGGTCAGATATGATGGTTGGAACATATTTCCAAGAGTTATAACATTGGTCTTTATATGACCCAGTTGATGATGTCATCCCTAGCACACCTGGCCGGAGGACCTATTGTTATAATTTCCTTTTGGCAAGGTTAGTCATTCTTCTGTGAGGAAATTGTAAGACTTATTCTATAAGTTGTTCCTGATGGATCCATTGTGTTTCCAAAGTCAGATCTTCACCTGATGACCATGTCAATGCTATCTCGAAGCATATCTATGATACTCCAATTTTCAACAAGAACATTTGAAGCCCAATGCTAAATGTTTCCTGCTCAATTATCCAAACACCGTTGTATGGGTAATGTCATGAAATTTCTCTCCCCTTTCCTAAAGGGTTTTCTACAATTATATCCTGTCATGGATATCATGCTCTTGTTCTTGGGAAGGATATACCCCTGAATTATGTGTTTAACACATTTTCCTTTCCATTGTTCTGTTTAATCTAATGGTCATCTTTCCTTTCCATTGTTATGTTTAATCTTTCTTGTGATCTATATGATCTAAGCAGTAATAATTCACTGCTTATGTAAGCACCTCGGTGTACAACTCTGTCAGTAAGACCATGTTACTATTGTTGATGACATTCCGGTAACCACCGATGGACGAGAACTTTGCCTATTGGTCCGCCTCGTCTTATCGAGCAGGAGAATGGTTCTCTTCGTCCCTCGCCCTTGGTATCGATGTTGTTGCCGACATAACGAACAATCTCTTCTCTGACATGCCTTGCTATCATGATCGTGCAAGATGACAACGCCCTTCCTACTTTTGGCCCACATGGTGGGACCATAACCCATAGTTCCACAGGATCGAAACCTGACTCTGCTGTACACCTTGTTGTCAAAGTTATTCCTCGCGCTTGACTTTGTATGTAATTCACTGGCCACCTGCCTAGTGATCTATACTGGTAGCAGATGCAATGCTTATTCACATTGCTCTAAACCCCTTCAACACTTCGTTTCAGGCAACGAACGATTGCCTATGCGCTAGAAACTTCTATATTTGTACCTTCTTACTTTGCTCTCGATAATTTCTTAATTTTCAATTCGAGAGTTACTTTCCGCCACCTTCCCCGATGTTATCGACCAGATAGTCAACCTTACAGAGGTCCGTTCTCCCGGAATACCCGCCCTTTTTTCTTTCGTAAGTACGATAAAATTTCCAAAGAATGGATGCCGACTTCATCATGATGGCTGGAAGCAGAGTAATGAAGACGTCAATGTAATGGATCGACTGGTTCGAGAAAAGCAACCAATACCGAGAAGATCCGTTAGACTTTCGTAACCTAGTCTTTCCCCCTTAATCCACCCCTTAAAATCTCGGGACGAGATTTCTTGTAGTGGAGGAGAATTGTGATGCCCGGATAATTAAGCTACAGTAATTCCACACTAATGATGCCACGTCACCACGATTACTGTTGTTAATCTCACGATGATACGACATCGATTCAAATTCAAATCCAAAATCAAGGCAAACAACAACAATTTTCAAATATTGAAACGAAAATGTTTAGGATGTGCCAAATAATTCATAAGTAAATATGGTGAAGAAACCACATTTTTATAAAATGCTTAAATGATTTAAAATAAATAAAACAGCAGTAAAACAATTATTAAAATCCTTTTGTAATTTATAAAATGTTAAACTATTTTCTATTGGATAACCAAATTGTAGTGGCAGTATTATATTTAGTAATGCTAACTTAGAGACTATTTTTATAGTTTATAAAACTAAACATAAAATGAACTAGAAGTAAAACAAAAATAGAAAAATAATTAAATAAAATGAACAAACAGAAAAAGCCACCCCCGCCCGCTGGGACAAGTGGCCCAGCTAGCCACTACACCAAGCCGGCCCACCTGGTGCCCCTGTATAACCCCCACCCACTAACCCTAGAGCCCGCTACCCCCACTCGCACCCACTCCCCCCCCCCACGTCGCTCTCTCCTTCTCCCCCCGATCCCGATCTGGACGGGGAAGGGGGGAACGAACCAAACCGCCGCCGCCGCCAATTCCCGTCGCCACCTCGTCGGCGCCCCTCGCCGGATCGCTCCTCCAACGCCAACGCTGCCTTGTAGCCTCCTCGTCTCCGTTGCTCGTCCTCATCCCCCTTCCAGCCGGACGACGCCGATGCACGCCGCCCCGCCGCTACATGACCACCTCCTCGTCGGACCACACGTCCTCATCCTCTCCCCCGCCGGCCGCCAGCAAGCCTCGGCGCCCCCTCTCCCCATCAACGTTGGTGAGGCCCCGGGCCTCTCCCCTTCTCTGCCTCACGCATCGCTCAGGGTCACCGCACGCTAGATCGCCCACGCGCGCGCCCGCGGTGAGCACGCGTTCACCGCGCCCAGCGCGCCCTCTATGTCGTGCTCCCCGCGACCGATTCATCCTCACCGTGCGCCGCCTCCCCACGCCGCCCATGATGGTCGCGCCTCGCATGCCGGCTCTGCTTCTGCTGCCCGCTGTAGTGCTGCTGCTTGCTCCCGCGTGCTCGCGCTCCCCCTCCCGTGCCCTGCGCTCACCGTCGCTGTGGCTCCGTCGCCCGAACCCCGATGATGCCCTGCTCCGCCCGATAGCAGCCGCCGGAGCTCCTCACCGGCGCGCCGGCACTCGCTCCCGCCAGCCACCCCGCAGCGCCCGGTCGGGTGCGCCCCCGGTCGGGCTGTGCCCGACGCCCGCGCCCGCTATGGATTCCCCCAGAGCCACTGACTAGTGGGCCACTGCCTAGAAAGAAAAGGAAAAAATGTTAAAATTAATTAATTAAAAAATTAAGTAACCTAATTAATCATATTAATTAACCTATTTAGTTAACTAATTAAACATAGTTAATCTGCTAATAAACTGACTGTTGTTAATTAGTTAGCAGGCTATGACGAACGGGACCCATGCGTCAGTTTGACTGGGTCAACTAGGCCCTCTGGCCCCACATGCCATGCACATGCGCACAATGCTGGGTACACTGATGTGTACCCATAGCATTTAGCTAGTTAATTGTCGAATTAATAATAACTCCAGAGATTGATTAAAACTTTGATAAATAATATAAATTAAACCGTTTATCAGATGAAGAAACTTTGTACATGAGAGTTGCTCAGAACGACGAGACGATTCCGGATACGCAGCCCGTTCGTCCGCCACACGTCCCTAGCATAGAGAACCTGCAACTTTCCCCCTCCAGTTCATCTGTCCGAAAACGCGAAACACCGGGGATACTTTCCCGGATGTTTCCCCCCTTCGCTGGTATCACCTCCTCCTGCGTTAGGTCACCTCTAGCACCGTGTATTGCCATGTTACGCTTTGTGATGCCTTGATTGCTCTGTTATTTATTGTGTTCCCCCTCCGTTACTTCTTTCCGGTAGACCCCGAGCTGCTGGTGACCCCCTAGTTTGACTACGGTGTTGACGACCCGTCCTTCTTGCCAGAGCAACCAGGCAAGCCCCCCCCTTGATCACCAAATATCACCTATTATTCTCTCTACTGCTTGCATTAGAGTAGTGTAGCATGTTACTGCTTTCGGTTAATCCTATTCTACTGCATAGCATGTCATTGTTGTGACAGTTGTTACCCTTACCTGCAATCCTAAATGCTTAGTATATGATGTTAGTGTTCCATCAGTGGCCCTACACTCTTGTACGTCTGCCATGCTATACTACTGGGCCGTGATCACTTCGGGAGGTGATCACGGGCATATGCTATATACTTTATACTGTTACATTACTTATGTTACTGTTCGGAGATGGGAGTTGAAGGGGCAGGTGGCTCCATCCCGGTAGAGGTGGGCTTGGTTTCTCGACGGCCCCCGACTGTTACTTTGTGGCGGAGTGACAGGGCAGGTTGAGACCACCTAGGAGAGAGGTGGGCCTGGCCCTGCTCTACGTCCGCGGTTACTTCATAATAACACGCTTAACGAGATCTTGGTATTTGATCTCAGTCTGGCCACTGGCCTATACGCACAAACCAACTATGCGGGAACAGTTATGGGCACTCGACGTCGTGGTATTAGCTGAAGTCTTCTTGACGTCAGCGACTCAGCGGCGCGCGCCGGATTGGACCGTAAGCCTGCGCTTGTATTAAGGGGGCTAGGTCTACTTCCGACCGCCCTCGCAACGTGCCGGTGTGCAACGGGCGATGGGCCCAGACCCCTGCGCCATAGGATTTAGACCGGCGTGCTGACCTCTCTGTTGTGCCTAGGTAGGTCTGCGACGTGTTGATCTTCCGAGGCCGGGTATGACCCAGGAAAGTGTGTCCGGCCAAATGGGATCATGCGTGTTGGGTAAAGTGGTGCACCCATGCAGGGAAGTTTATCTATTCAAATAGCCGTCATCCTCGGTAACAGGATGACTTGGAGTTGTACCTTGACCTTATGACAACTAGAACCGGATACTTAATAAAACACACCCTTCCAAGTGCCAGATATAACCCGGTGATCGCTCTCTAACAGGGCGACGAGGAGGGGATCGCCAGGTAGGATTATGCTATGCGATGCTACTTGGTGAACTTACCATCCACTCTCTTCTACATGATGCAAGATGGAGGTGGCCAGAAGCGTAGTCTTCGACAGGATTAGCTATCCCCCTCTTATTCTGGCATTCTGAAGTTAAGTCCACTGATATGGCCCTTTAAACATATACCCATGCATATGTAGTGTAGCTCCTTGCTTGCGAGTACTTTGGATGAGTACTCACGGTTGCTTTTCTGCCTCTTTTCCCCCTTTCCCTTCTACCTGGTTGTCGCAACCAGATGCCGGAGCCCAGGAGACAGACGCCACCGTCAACGACGACTCCTACTACACCAGAGGTGCCTACTACTATGTTCAGGCCGCTGACGACCAGGAGTAGTTTAGGAGGATCCCAGGCAGGAGGCCTGCGCCTCTTTCGATCTGTATCCCAGTTTGTATGACTTATTTTACTTTTAGAGTTGTGTTGTGATATCTTCCCGTGAGGCCCTGATCTTGATCGTACACGTTTGCGTGTATGATTAGTGTACGATTGAATCGGGGGCATCACAATAAGATATTTAATAGCAGCATGATCAGTGTGAATAGTTACTTTAGAATCAACAATATAAGGTCTGAACTTATCACAAGCAAATACAACTGCTAAGAATTCTTTTTGAGTAGTGGCATAATTTCTCTGGGCATTGTCTAGAGTTTTACTAGTGTATTGAATGACATTTAATTTCTTATCAACTCTTTGCCCTAGAACCGCATCTACAGCATAATTGCTAGCATCACACATAATTTCAAAGGGTAAATTCCAATCAGGTGGCTAAACAATAGGTGCAGAGATTAATGCTTTCTTAAGTATTTCAAATGCTTCTACACAATTATCATCAAAAACCAAAGGTATATCTTTTTGTAAGAGATTAGTCAAAGGCCGAGAAATTTTTGAGAAGTCCTTAATGAACCTCCTATAAAAACCGGCATGACCAAGAAAACTTCTTGTACCATTGATGTCCTTGGGACATGGCATCTTTTCAATAGCATCAGCTTTAGCTTTATCAACTTCAATACCTCTTTCAGAAATTTTATGCCCCAAGACAATGCCTTCATTAACCATAAAGTGGCACTTCTCCCAATTCAAGACTAGGTTAGTGTCTTCACATCTCTGCAAAACTCGATGAAGGTTGCTCAGGCAATCATCAAAAGAGGATCCATAGAAGGAGAAATCATCCATGAAAACCTCACAAATCTTTTCACAAAAATCAGAGAATATAGCCATCATGCATCTTTGAAAGGTAGGAGGTGCATTACATAAACCAAAAGGCATACGTCTATAAGCAAAAGTACCGAAAGGGCAAGTAAAAGTGGTCTTAGCTTGATCATCAGCTGACACAGGTATTTGAGAGAAACCAGAATAACCATGTAGAAAGCAAAAATGTGTATGTTTGGATAATCTTTCTAGCATTTGGTCAATGAATGGCAAGGGGTAATGATCTTTTTTAGTAGCTTTATTTAATTTGCGGAAGTCAATTACCATCCTATAACCTGTAATAATTCTTTGAGGAATCAATTCATCTTTATCATTAGGGACGACAGTAATACCTCCTTTCTTAGGGACACAATGGACAGGACTTACCCACTGACTATCAGCAACGGGATAGATTATACCTGCCTCAAGGAGCTTTAGTATTTTCTTTCTTACCACTTCTTTCATCTTAGGATTCAGTCGTCGTTGATGATCAATAACTGGTTTGGCATCTTTCTCCAAATTTATTTTGTGTTGACATAAAGTGGGACTAATGCCCTCAAGATCATCAAGAGTATATCCAATAGCAGCACGGTGCTTCTTCAGAGTTTTCAATAATTTTTCTTCCTCCTTCTCTGAAATGTTAGCACTAATAATAACAGGATATATCTTCTTTTCATCAAGATAAGCATATTTAAGTGTATCAGGTAAAGGTTTAAGCTCAAACACGGGATCACCCTTGGGTGGAGGAGGATCCCCTAGGATTTCAACGGGCAAGTTGTGTTTCAGAATAGGTCCCTGTTTAAAGAATACTTCATCTATTTTCCTTCTTTCATTAATAAACATATCATTTTCATGGTCTAGCAAATATTATTCTAAAGGATCACTAGGAGGCACGGCAATAGAAGCAAGACCAATAATTTCATCCTTACTACGCAATTCCTCTTCACTGTGTTTTCTACGAAATTTAGAAAAGTTAAACTCATGAGACATATCACCTAGACCAATAGTAACAACATCCTTTTCGCAGTCTATCTTAGCATTAACAGTATTCAAGAAGGGTCTACCGAATATAATGGGGCAAAAGCTATCCTGTGGGGAACCAAGAACAAGAAAATTAGTAGGATATTTAACTTTTCTACACAAGACTTCAACATCTCTAACAATCCCAATTGGTGAAATAGTATCTCTATTGGCAAGCTTAATGGTGACATCAATTTCTTCTAACTCAGCGGGTGCAATATCATGCATAATTTCTTTGTATAAGTCAATAGTATTGCACTATCACTAACACCCATGCCACACAAGCCATGATAACAATGATCTCCTATTTTATCAGAAATAATAGGCATGCCTACCACAGGTCTATGTTTATCTTTACCACTAGGTTTAGCAATTCTAGCAGTCTCATTGCAGAAGTAAATAACATGCCCACCGATATTACCAGCCAAGAGATCTTTAACCATAGCAATATTAGGTTCAACTTTAACTTGCTGAGGAGGTTTGTGTGTCCTAATATTACTTTTGTTGACTATAGTTGAAGCTTTAGCACGATCATTTATTCTAACAGGGAAAGTGGTTTGTCAACATAAGAAGTAGGAACAATAGGATCATTATAAGTGATAGTCTTTTCTTCAATTTTGATAGGTGCTACTACTTTTACTTCAACGAGAGGATTATATTTAAACCACTTCTCCTTAGGGAGATCAACATGAGCAGCAAAAGATTCACAGAAAGAAGCTACTATCTCAGAGTCAAGTCCATATTTAGTGCTAAATTCACGGAAAACATTGGTATCCCTAAAAGATTTAACACAATCAAACTTAGGTGTTATAACTGACTCCTTACCTTCGTCGAGATCCCAATCTTCAGAGTTGCGTTTAATTATTTCCAATAAATCCCATTTGAATTCAATAGTCTTCATCATAAAAGAACCAGTACAAGAAGTATCGAGCATGGTGCGGTTGTTGTCAGAAAGTCGAGCATAAAATTTTTGAATAATCATTTCTCTTGAGAGCTCATGATTGGGGCATGAATATAACATTGACTTAAGCCTCCCCCAAGCTTGAGCAATGCTTTCTCCTTCGTGAGGCCAAAAAATATATATATAATTACGATCACGATGAACAATATGCATAGGATAAAACTTCTGGTGAAATTCCAATTTCAATCATTTGTAGTTCCATGATCCCATATCATCACATAGCCTATACCATGTCAATGCATCTCCCTTCAAAGATAAAGGGACGACCTTCTTCTTGATAACATCATCGCGCATACCTGCAAGCTTAAATAATCCACAAACGTCATCCACATAGATTAGGTGCTCATCAGGATGTAATGTTCCGTCTCCTGCAAAAGGATCAGCTAGCAGTTTTTCTATCATACCCGAAGGAATTTCAAAGTAGACATTTTTAGTAGGTTCAGTAGGTTGAGGAGCAACTATTTTCTCTACCGGTCGGGGTGAAGATACCCCGAACAAGCCCCTCAAAGGATTACTTTCCATAGTAACAAGTGACAGTAAATTTCCGCACACTATATAAATTTTTCCTTACCAAATTCCACCTACCAAAGGCGCTTCACTCCCCGGCCATGGCGCCAGAAAAGAGTCTTGATGACCCACAAGTATAGGGGATCTATCATAGTCCTTTCGATAAGTAAGAGTGCCGAACCCAACGAGGAGCAGAAGGAAATGATAAGCGGTTTTCAGCAAGGTATTCTCTGCAAGCACTGAAATTATCGGTAACATATAGTTTTGTGATAAGGTAATTTGTAACGAGCAACAAGTGACAAAAGTAAATAAAGTGCAGCAAGATGGCCCAATCCTTTTTGTAGCAAAGGACAAGCTTGGACAAACTCTTATATAGAGAAAAGCGCTCCCGAGGACACATGAGAATTATCGTCATGCTAGTTTTCATCACGTTCATATGATTCGCATTCGGTACTTTGATAATTTGATATGTGAGTGGACCGGTGCTTGGGTGTTGTCCTTACTTGGACAAGCATCCCACTTATGATTAACTCCTATTGCAAGCATCCGCAAAAGTATTAAGGTAAACCTAACCATAGCATGAAACATATGGATCCAAATCATCCCCTTACGAAGCAACGCATAAACTAGGGTTTATGCTTCTGTCACTCTAGCAACCCATCATCTGCTTATTACTTCCCAATGCCTTCCTCTAGGCCCAAATAATGGTGAACTGTCATGTAGTCGACGTCCACTTGACACCACTAGAGGAGAGATAACATACATCTCATAAAAATATCGAACGAATACCAAATTCACATGACTACTAATAGCAAGACTTCTCCCGTGTCCTTCGGAACAAACGTAACTACTCACAAAGCATATTCATGTTCATAATCATAGGGGTATTAATATGCATAATGGATCTGAACATATGATCTTCCACCAAATAAACCAACTAGCATCAACTACAAGGAGTAATCAACACTACTAGCAACCTACAGGTACCAATCTCAGACTTAGACACAAGAATTGGATACAAGAGGTGAACTAGGGTTTGAGAGGAGATGGTGCTGGTGAAGATGCTGATGGAGATTGGCCCCTTCCGATGAGAGGAGCATTGGTGATGACGATGGCGATGATTTCCCCCTCCCGGAGGGAAGTGTCCCCGGCAGAACAGCTCCACCAGAGCCCTAGATTGGTTCCGCCTCGTGGCGGCGGAGTCTCAACCCGAAAGCTTGCTTATGATTTTTTTCTTGGACGAAAGACTTCATATAGCAGAAGATGAGAACCAGAGGGCCGCCAGCGGGCCCACGAGGCAGGGGGCGCGCTCAGGGGGTAGGGCGCGCCCCCCACCCTCGTGGCCAGGGTGTGGGCCCCCTCTGGTATTTTCTTCGTTTAGTATTTTTTTTATTTCCAAAAAATAACTTCCGTGGAGTTTCATGACTTTTGGAGTTGTTCAGAATAGGTCTTTAATAATTGCTCCTTTTTTAGCCCAGAATTCCAGCTGTCGGCATTCTCCCTCTTTATATAAACCTTGTAAAATAAGAGAGAATATGCATAAGTATTGTGACATAATGTGTAATAACAGCCCATAACGCAATAAATATCAATATAAAAGCATGATGCAAAATGGACGTATCAAGGAGTGCCTTCCCCAACGGCCCCGACGATGGTACTGGCCCGGACCTGGCTCGCGGCACACCGTACATGACGAGGAAGGATTGGCTCGACCTCTACTTCGACCGAAAGTAATTTAGCTTAGTTTAAAGTTATGTTTTATGTTCGGTTATGCAAAACTATCTATGTTTATGTTTGAATGCATGCTACATTTGGTTGAACCTGCTTTGAACTTGATCAAATTTAAGTTTACAACCTCAAGTTTAGAGGATCGACTAGAAAAGGCCAAAAATTCCTGGAGTATATATATCCACTAAGGGTTTTGGTCCTTTATCTTTTTAAGGATTGCCTAGAGATGTCCTTATGACTCGTTTATTTCAGTTCTTCACAATGTGATGCTCTATATGTGCAACTATTTGCCATGCAGTTCAATTTCTTCAATAACAGTTTCAACAATACCACTATGAATTACGATATTTGGTTGCTGTTAAGGATATTGCAGTTAACATGCCTTTTCGTTTTCAAATTGTTGTTTAGCAACATGCATTGTACTTAATGACTAAATATGCATTCCCGGGCTACATAGCAACCAGGAAGAATGTCACCTTAATGTTCTGATGATGTCTAGATATACATGTATTAAAATCTTATATAATGGGATGGATGGAGTGTTGTACTACATCAGTTTTCAATTGTTGTTTAGCTTCTAATATTAACTTGGTGCTTTTAGGTACATATATCATTTCCAAAGATCCACACTTCGACCCTTTCTGCGTATGGGGCAATGAGATATTCATGAACCAGCATCAAGTGAGGAAACTGATAAAGATTGTTATTAAAATGGGTCAAAAGATGTAAATCAAACTATTTGTTTACACTTTATGCAAGACAACAGTGAACTGCGGGGTGGTAAGTAAGAACCCTGTAGCCTTCTTTTTTACTGCCCGTAATGAGTTGTGTTAGATGACAATATCTGAATATTTTTTCTTTTGCAATGGATCCTGAAGCAGTTTACTCAAGATTACCTATCAAACTACATGATTGGCGGCCGGCCATCACAAGGGGTTGGACTAGAGTCCTGCATGCCTTCTGTATCCAGGAGAGCACAATAGGGCCATTCCGCTTCACCTTGTTCAGCAAGTAGAATGTCTGTCGCCTCTTTCTTTACCATCTGTTATAGTACAAGTATAGAACCCTCGCACATCATTTTTTTTATTTGGTGCTTATGATATTCTTAAACATATGTACCTGTGAATCGAATAATGCATTGGCTGTTTGAACCTGATGGATATGAATAAAGCTATAGCCTACTTTCAAGTTTAAATTAGGTACAATTTTAAATAGCAGCAATTAAATTAGGGCGAAATTACGTTGTGCAGGTCATTACGGCACACACGGTTGGTAAAACACAAACATTTGCGATATACACCATAATCCGAGACGGTTCACTGAGAGGAAACGTGTGCAAGCATGCACACAGTTGCCGTTTGCAAAGCGTGTGTGATGTCAGACACTATCACATACGGTGCAGGAGAACTAAATGTGTGTGATTGTCTACCCATCATACACGGTTATAATCATGAACTGTTTGTGATGTGCTAGGCATCGTAAAACTCCCGTGCCTAGAATCTGCCTGGAAAACTCCCGTGCCTGGAATCTGCTTGGTTTTAGGCAGAACCACAAAACTCCGACTGCGATGGCAATGCGAGCACAAACGAGTAGCAAGGATGAAGCGTTTGGGATATTCGAGATATCGAAAACGGTTATATAGGGACAACTGTATGCATCAAGGCTCCCTATCCCCGACAGTTTCTGGGTCGTGTGGGAAGGACCCCCCTATCGCCCACACTCACTTGGAGACGGTTCCAAAGGCCGTCACGGAAAGGGGTTAAAAACCGTTTGTTTAGGACCGACGCACACCTGTGAGGGTAAACAATATGAGATAAAATTCCCTTGCAATATATTGAAATATGTAGAGGAGATTTTAATTATTCGAGATAATGATTCGCACTATTGATATAATCCATTGAGATCTTAGTGCAATCATTTATAACTTCTGATAATAATTCGACCTGCAAAAACAAATGCTTCGAGAGAATATAGTGCTACGGGCGGGGTCATTAACATTTTAGCACAAAAGTTCTACATCATGGCACAAAGTCTTTGAAACATAAGTTCGAATCGCACATGAAACCAAATCAACGGAACGCAAAAGAGCAAATCTATCAAAACTCGATGTTATTCTCCCCGTTTTGTCAACTAGTGTCAAAAAGGAGACGAATAAGTTGAGTGAGGAAATGGTGAATTTGATTCACTCCAAGGCATCGCTGAAAGAGCTGCCCGAGGAGGTTTCTAATTCTGAAGTGACTGGTCGATCTTCATCGGCCGCAGTAGTAGATTTTTCATCAGGAATGGCTTCTTAGTGCTTGGATGAAGATGGCACATTCGAATCAGCAATATCCTCTTTTTCTTGACGAGCAGAAGTTGTTACGTGCGTAGAATGACTTCCAGCTGTGAGGGAAAAATGGTCCAAAAAGCGTTACCTGGGGGATATCAACAAAAAGAGGTGCGAGAACGCGGTAAAATTCCGCAAAGCCTACTATGCAGGCACAAAATAACTATCAAAATTATCACATAAATTGGACTCATTAGCAAGAAATTGTTTTGTTTGTGTAGGTGCTATTAAAGGTCTTAGTGCGGTGCCTCCTACTGGTATGATAAATCTTGGTTCTTAACTGAGGGAGATACTAACTACTACTATACTACACCCTTCATCTTCAGGGAAATCCAACAACTCCATCGTGAGTACGAGAAGAATGTCAGGTGCCGTTGCCGGGGAGAAATCATCTACCAAATCAGGTGCCTTCGCACAAACACTTTTCTTTTGCTTGTTTTTATTTTCTTGCCTTTTGCATTTTGCATTTTTATTTGCCTTCTCTTTTCTTTGCCAAAGAATTCCAAAATACCAAAAAAATATCTTATGTTACTATTTCTGTGTTTGTGGCTATCATGGCTACTTCTTAGCTTATCGTCCCTAAGCCTAAGTTGGAAGTGCTTAATTTTAAACAAAGGGGCGGAGAGAGTTTAAAATATGCTTTGGCCTAGGATTTTCTCTGCTCAAAATAGAGCTACCCATAACCAATCTACCACTATTCTTCTCCAAGAAAATTCATGTTAGTGTTACTACTTGGTATAGATTCGTTCTTGATATTATTACTAGGAAAAATTTCTTGACTAGTCACACTCCGGAAGCTTTTAATGCTATGGTAATTTTAGTGGGAACACTACCACTCAAAGTTAATGAAGCTGAATTGACATTGGAACATGTTATGCAATGATTGTATATCATTCGGAAAAAGAATAATAAGTATTGAGCAATTTGAATATTTGGATAAAAGGGTGCATAATCAAGTAACTAAGTTAGGCTCTCGGGTAGGAAATGCTCAAAATTTTCTAAAATAAAAAGAACCAGTTACCAGCAGGGTGGAAAAAGTGTTGCTAGAATTGATAAGTTGGAGGAAATTATTCAGTTTTTGGGTTCAACTTTTTCTTCTATAAAAACTTGTGAGGAACTCCCTACAAGTAAAAACCTTAAACTTACTTGTTTAACCAATCATTCTAAGCTTAATATGGGTTCCTCTTCTAGTAAGGAGAAGGGAGATCTAAAGATGATTAGTATTCACCCTTATTTCATACAGATAAAAAGGAACATATCTTCGGCACCAAAATTTTGCACTTTGTGCATATGAGTGTTATGATTAATAGAATTTTTGCTAATCCTCCTAAGAAACCAAGCTTCCTTATCGAGTAGCTAAAAGATGATAATACTTGATAGATTGTCTTATGCCTAGCTAGGGGCATTAAAA
Organism: Aegilops umbellulata; assembly: GCA_032464435.1. Taxonomy (NCBI): domain Eukaryota; kingdom Viridiplantae; phylum Streptophyta; class Magnoliopsida; order Poales; family Poaceae; genus Aegilops; species Aegilops umbellulata. Next base: position 227,950,152 of record CP136055.1, on the reverse strand, counting down.
AATAGCACTTGTTTGGGAGACAACCCAATAGTTATCTTTATTTCTCCTTTTTGTTTTTGTGTCTCGACATGATTATCGCTATGGTAGTAATTGTGCTTGTATCTTCTATTTTATTTTTGTTCCAAGTTAAACCTCTAGGGAGATGTGGAATCTTGTTTATTTGGTTATGTGCAAAAACATAAACTTTTGCATCCAGTATTTGAATTTTTCATTCTGTACTGGAACATGATCAATTGCAGAAATGTTTACACAATACTGCTATACAAATTATATGCACTGACTTAATTTTTCATAATTTTTGTAGTTACATAAGTATGACCAATAATTAGATTTTTTACGTGTTGTTCTAGTTTTTGACAGATTCTAGTTTTCTTTGTTTGCTTGTTTTAAAGTTTCTACAACTTATATTGTGGGATATACACTATGGAAGTGATATACTACAATAGGCATTATATGAGAACAATTCTGAATCTTCTTTTCGTAGTACCCAAGTGAATCATTTATTTTATTATACTAACCAATCTCACGAAGTTCCATTAAATTTTGTGTGAATGAAGTTTTCAAGTTTTGGGTGAGATGGAGATATGAGAAGAACAAGAAGCAGAAAGAGCCTAAGTTGGGAATGCCAAAGGCACCCCAAGGTAATTCAAGTAATACTCAAGCATCCAAGCTTTGGTACGAATGGCATCCCCTCTTTCGTCTTCAAAACTATTGGTAAATGCTACCTCTTGAGCACTGCGTTGGTTTTCCCTTGAAGAGGAAAGGGTGATGCAGCAAAGTAGCGTAAGTATTTCCCTCAGTTTTTGAGAACCAAGGTATCAATCCAGTGGGAGGCTACGCGCGAGTCCCTCGCACCTACACAAACAAATAAATCCTCGCAACCAACGCGATAAGGGGTTGTCAATCCCTACACGGTCACTTACGAGAGTGAGATCTGATAGGATAATATTTTTGGTATTTGTATGATAAAGATGCAAAGTAAAATAAAAGCAAAGAAAAAAGCAACGGAAATAAATAAGTGTTGGAAGATTAATATGATGAAGATAGACCCGGGGGCCATAGGTTTCACTAGTGGCTTCTCTCAAGAGCATAAGTACTTTACGGTGGGTGAACAAATCACTGTTGAGCAATTGACAGAATTGAGCATAGTTATGAGAATATCTAGGCATGATCATGTATATAGGCATCACGTCCGAGACAAGTGGACCGACTCCTGCCTGCATCTACTACTATTACTCCACACATCGACCGCTATCCAGCATGCATCTAGAGTATTAAGTTCATAAGAACAGAGTAACGCCTTAAGCAAGATGACATGATGTAGAGGGATAAATTCATGCAATATAATAAAAAAACCATCTTGTTATCCTCGATGGCAACAATACAATACGTGCCTTGCTGCCCCTACTGTCACTGGGAAAGGACACCGCAAGATTGAACCTAGAGCTAAGCACTTCTCCCATTGCAAGAAAGATCAATCTAGTAGGCCAAACCAAACTGATAATTCGAAGAGACTTGCAAAGATAACCAATCAGACATAAAAGAATTTACAAGATTCAAATATTGTTCATAGATAAACTTGATCATAAACCCACAATTCATCGGTCTCAACAAACACACCGCAAAAGAACATTACATCGAATAGATCTCCACGAGAGAGGGGTAGAACATTGTATTGAGATCCAAAAAGAGAGAAGAAGCCATCTAGCTAATAACTATGGACCCGAAGGTCTGAGGTAAACTACTCACACTTCATCGGAGGGGCTATGGTGTTGATGTAGAAGCCCTCCGTGATCGATGCCCCTTTCGGCGGAGCTCCGAAACAGGCCCCAAGATGGGATCTCGTGGGTACAAAAGGTTGCGGCGGTGGAATTAGGTTTTTGGCTCCGTATCTGATCGTTTGGGGTACGTAGGTATATATAGGAGGAAGGAGAACGTCGGTGGAGCAAAGGGGGCCCACGAGGGTGGAGGGCGCGCCTGGGAGGGGGGGGGGGGTAGGAGCACCCGCCTACCTCGTGGCTTCCCTGTTGGTTGCTTGACGTAGGGTCCAAGTCTCCTGGATCTTGTTCGTTACAAAAATCACGTCCCGAAGGTTTCATTCCGTTTGGACCCCGTTTGATATTCTTTTTCCGCGAAACTCTGAAATAGGCAAAAAACAACAATTCTGGGCTGGGCCTCCGGTTAATAGGTTAGTCCCAAAAATAATATAAATGTGAATAATAAAGCCCAATAATGTCCAAAACAGAAGATAATATAGCATGGAGCAATCGAAAATTATAGATACGTTGGAGATGTATCAAGCATCCCCAAGCTTAATTCCTGCTCGTCCTCGAGTAGGTAAATGATAAATACAGAATTATTTATGCGGAATGCTACTTGGCATAATTTCAATGTAATTCTTTGTAATTGTGGCATGAATGTTTAGATTTGATATGGTTCAAGATAAAAGTTTAATGTTGACATAAAAACAATAATATTTCAAGCATACTAACTAAGCAATTATGTCTTATCAAAATAACATAGCCAAAGCAAGTTATCCCTACAAAATCATATAGTCTGGCTACGCTCCATCTTCCCCACACAAAATATTCATATCATGTACGACCCCGGTTTTAACCAAGCAATTGGTTCATACTTTTAACGCGTTTCAGCCTTTTCAACTCTTACGCAATACATGAGCGCAAACCATGGATATAGCACTATGGTGGAATAAGGTAATCGTAGGGGTTATGTGGGAAGACAAAAAAGGAGAAAGTCTCACATCAACGAGGCTATTAACGGGCTATGGAGATGCCCATCAATTGATGTTAACGCGAGGAGTAGGGATTGCCATGCAACGGATGCACTAGAGCTATAAGTGTATGAAAGCTCAAAAAGAAACTAAGTGGGTGTGCATCCAACTTGCTTGCTCACGAAGACCTCAGGCATTTGAGGAAGCCCATCATTGGAATATACAAGCCAAGTTCTATAATGAAATTTCTGTGACGCCGGATAATTAAGCTACAGTAATTCTCTGCTAATGGTGCCATGTCACTTCGATTACTGTTGCTAATCTCGTGTTAGTTCGATACCGATTCAAATTCAAATTCAAAATCAAGCAAACAATAAAAGTTTTCAAATATAAAAACTAAAATGTTCGGAGTGAACCAAATATTGCATAGGTAATTATGGTGGAGAAACCACACCTTTATAAAATGTTGAAATACTATAAGATGAATAAAACAATAGCAAAAACAATTATTTAAATACCTTTTGTAATTAATAAAATGCCAAACTAATTTATTTGAGGACTAGGCATTTTGTGACTATGGACTAAGTTGAAATTCTAATTTAGATACTAAGTGTATATTTTACTAAAACAAAAATAATAGGAAACAAAACTAAAACATGAAAAGTAAAATATATATAAAGTGAAAACAAAAGAAAAGAAACCACCCCGCTCCCCATGGGCCATGGCCCATCCCACCCAACCGGCCTACTTGGCTCAACCGGCCCCCCTCCCTGGCCTATACCCTGGTCAACCCTGACCGAAACCCTAACCCACTCGCTCCCACATTCCCTTCCCCACATCGCCACTCCCTCTCCCCCTCCCGATCCAATCTGGATTGGGGACGAGACCCCCACTCCCTTCGCTCCTCGCCCCCCTGCTCGATCTGGATCGGGGCACGGTGCCACGTCCCCGTCTCCTTGTCGCGTCGACGCTGCCCCACCGACTTCGCTGGCGCCCCACGCCCCGCCCCGCATCGGACGACACCGTCCTCTCCGTCGCCGGAGCCACCCACCGGACCGCACCCGCTCGTCATCGCCGTGCGCCACCACCACCGCTGTAGGCCCCGCCGTCGCCGCCCGGATCGACCGCCTCCTTGCCGGACCTCGCGTCCTCGTCCTCCTCCCCGAGCCCGCGTACGCACATCTGCAGGGCCCGGTGAGCCGCTATCCCTCCTTTTCCTCTCTGCCCAGCGTTGTTTGCTGCGCGCGCGACACGCCCACGTGCTCGACGCCGTGCCCGCCCCATCCTGCTCGCCGTGCCACACCCGCTAGCCCCGCCGCGAGCGCGCCCCGCTTCTCGCACCGACCCCACCCTGCTTCTGCTCCACCGCCACTGCACCTGCTGCGATTGCCTCGCCTAGGCCGCTCGCGCCGCCCGCTCGTGGGGGCCTCGCGCCCTGCTTGCCCGTACTGCCGCGCCGGGGCTGCTCCTTTCGCCGCCCCCTGCTGCCTATTGCCGTCGGCGCCTACCGCGCTTCCCCCGCGCCTGCCGAAGGCCGCCACGGCTCATCTCGCCAGCGCGCGTGCCCGACGCTGCTCCCGTCGTCGCCTGCCACCGAGGCCCGGGCGCGCTCGCCCTCGCCTCTCATGGCCTCGGGAGCGAGCACCGCAACCATACGCCCGCGCGCCCGCAAGGTCGTGCCCGTTGGCCGCCCCGATTGGCCAGATGGGTCACACACGGGGCCTAGCCCCTGTTAAAATAAAGAAGATAAAAAAAGAAAACTAATTAATTAATTAATTAAACACTTAATTAACTTAATTAAATCTTGATTACTTGACTAGTTAAATTTACTTAACCCGCTAATTAAACTAAGTAACTGGTAATTAGTTATCAGTCTATGACAGAATGGACCCATGCGTCAGTTTGACCAAGTCAAATGACTGTTGACTGCTGACATCACCCTGATGTCATGTTGACGTGATAATGGCATTTCCTAATTAAATTAATTTTGATAATTCTAAAAGTGAATTAAAACTTTGAAAAATAATATAAAATAATCCGTAACTCGGATGAAAAAACTTTGTACATGAAAGTTGCTCAGAACGCCGAGACAAATTCGGATACGCAGCCCGTTCATCCGCCACACACCCCTAGCATATCGAACACGCAACTTTCCCCCTCCGGTTCACTTGTCCGAAAACACGAAACACCGGGAATACTTTCCTGGATGTTTCCCCCCTTCGCCGGTATCACCTCCTGCCGCGTTAGATCACCTCTAGCACCGTGATTGCTCTGTTATTTATTATGTTCCCCCTCCGCTACTTCTTTCCGGTAGACCCCGAGACCGCTGCCGGTACCCCTGTGATCGACTACATCAACGACGAACCTTTCTCTTGCCAGAGCAACCACGGAAGCCCCCCCTTGATCACCAGATATCGTCTATTCCTTCTCTCTATTGCTTGCATTAGAGTAGTGTAGCATGTTACTGCTTTTGGTTAATCCTATTTTGCTGCATAGCCTGTCATTGTTGCTACAGTTGTTACCTTTACCTGCTATCCCGATGCTTAGTATAGGATGCTAGTGTTCCATCAGTGGCCCTACACTCTTGTCTGTCTGCCATGCTATACTACTGGGCCGTGATCACTTCGGGAGGTGATCACAGGCATATGCTATATACTTTATACTGTTACATTACTTATGATACTGTTCGGAGATGGGGGCTAAAGGGGAGGTGGCTCCATCCCGGTAGAGGTGGGCCTGGGTTCCCGACGGCCCCCGACTGTTACTTTGTGGTGGAGCGACAGGGCAGGTTGAGACCACCTAGGAGAGAGGTGGGCCTGGCCCTGGTCGGTGTTCCCGGATACTTCAATTAACAAGCTTAACGAGATCTTGGTATTTGATCTGAGTCTGACCACTGGCCTATACGCACTAACCAACTATGCCGCAACAGTTATGGGCACTCGACGTCGTGGTATTAGCCGAAGCCTTCGTGACGTCAGCGATTGAGCGGCGCGCGCCGGTTAGACTGGAACGCCTGCTAGGCTAGGTCTGCTTCCGGCCGCCCTCGCAACATGCATGTGTGCAATGGACGATGGGCCCAGACCCCTGCGCCATAGGATTTAGACCGGCGTGCTGACCTCTCTGTTGTGCCTAGGTGGGGCTGCGACGTGTTGATCTTCCGAGGTCGGGCATGACCCAGGAAAGTGTGTCCGGCCAAACGGGATCGAGAGTGTTGGGTTATGTGGTGCACCCCTGCAGGGAAGTTTATCTATTCGAATAGTCGTGTCCCTCGGTAAAAGGATGACCCGAAGTTGTCCCTTGACCTTATGACAACTAGAACCGGATACTTAATAAAACACACCCTTGCAAGTGCCAGACACCACCCGGTGATTTCTCTCTGACAGGTCGACGAGGAGAGGATCGTTGGGGTAGGATTATGCTATGCAATGAAACTTGGTGAACTTACCATCTACTCTCTTCTATATGCTGCAAGATGGAGGCTGCCAGAAGCGTAGTCTTTGACAGGATTAGCTATCCCCCTCTTATTCTGGCATTCTGCAGTTCAGTCCACCGATATTGCCCCTTTACACAGATACCCATGCATATGTAGTGTAAATCCTTGCTTGCGAGCAAGGTTGTCAAAATCGCGATCCTGTTATACGATTCTACGACTTTATGATCCAAACTAACCCCTATGATTCTACGATTTTAGTTCATAGAATCTACGTTTCTACGATCCTGATGGTGAAGATTCTATGATTTGCGATCCTACCATCGGAGCTCCGATCCCATTCAAAATCGCAATTCTGACAACCTTGCTTGCGAGTACTTTGGATGAGTACTCATGGTTGCTTTTCTCCCTCTTTTCCCCCTTTCCTTTCTACCTGGTTGTCGCAACCAGATACTGGAGCCCAGGAGCTTGACGCCACCGTCGTCGACGACTCCTGCTACACTGGAGGTGCCTATTACTACATGCAGGCCGCTGACGACGACCAAGAGTAGTTTAGGAGGATCCCAGGAAGGAGGCCTGCGCCTCTTTTGATATGTATCCCAATTTGTGCTAGCTAGTCTTCTTAAGGCAAACTTGTTTAACTTATGTCTATACTTAGATATTGTTGCTTCCGCTGACTCGTCTATGATCGAGCACTTGTATTCGAGCCCTCGAGGCCCCTGGCTTGTATTATGATGCTTGTATGACTTATTTATGTTTTTAGAGTTGTGTTGTGATATCTTCCCGTGAGTCCCTGATCTTGATCGTACACGTTTGCGTGCATGATTAGTGTACGATTGAATCGGGGGCATCACAATTTCCCACTAGTATATGAAAGTGACAAAATGAGAGACTCTCTATTATGAAGATCACGGTGCTACTTTGAAGCACAAGTGTGGTAAAAGGATAGTAACATTGTCCCTTCCCTCTTTTCCTCTCATTTTTTTATTTGGGTCTTTTCTCTTTTTTTATGGCCTCTTTTATTTATTTATTTAGTCCGGAGTCTCATCCCGACTTGTGGGGGAATCATAGTCTCCATCATCCTTTCCTCACTTGGGACAATGCTCTAATAATAATGATCATCACACTTTTATTTACTTACAACTCATGAATTACAACTCAATACTTAGAACAAAATATGACTCTATATGAATGCGCCCGGCGGTGTACCGCGATATGAAATGAATCAAGAACGACATGTATGAAAGAATTATGAACGATGGCTTTGCCACAAACATAATGTCAACTACATGATCATACAAAGAAATATGACAATGATGGAGCATGTCATGATAAATGAAACGGTGGAAAGTTGCATGGCAATATATCTCGGAATGGCTATGGAAATACCATGATAGGTAGGTATGGTGGCTGTTTTGAGGAAGATATAAGGAGGTTTATGTGTGATAGAGCATATCATATCACGGGGTTTGGATGCACCGGCGAAGATTGCACCAACTCTCAAGGTGAGAAAGGGCAATGCGTGGTACCGAAGAGGATAGAAAATTGCGGAAAGGTAAGTGTGCGTATAATCCATGGACTCACATTAGTCATGAAGACCTCATATACTTATTGCAAAAATTTATTAGCCCTCGAAGCAAAGTACTACTACGCATGCTCCTAGGGGAAGGGTTGGTAGGAGTTAACCATCACGCGATCCCGACCGCCACACAAAGGAATACAATCAACAAATACTTCATTCTCCGACTTCGTTACATAACGGTTCACCATACGTGCATGCTACGGGAATCACAAACTCCAACACATGTATTTTTCAATTCCACAATTACTCAACTAGCACAACTATGATATTACCACCTTTATATATCAAAACTATTATCAAGCATCAATTTTATCATGATATTAGTTAAAGAAAATTGCCATGCTATTTAAGACTCTCAAAATAATCTAAGTGAAGCATGAGAGATCAATAGTTTCTATAAAACAAATCCACCACCGTGCTCTAAAAGATATAAGTGAAGTACTAGAGCAAAACTATATAGCTCAAAAGATATTAGTGAAGCACATAGAGTATTCTAATAATTTCTGAATCATGTGTGTCTCTCTCAGAAGGTGTGTACAGCAAAGATGATTGTGGTAAACTAACAAATAAATACTCAAATAACACAAGACGCTCCAAGCAAAACACATATCATGTGCTGAATAAAAATATAGCTCGAAGTAAAGTTACCGATGGAAGTAGACAAAAGAGGGGATGCCTTCCGGTGCATCCCCAAGCTTTGGCTTTATGGTATCCTTAGATTATCTTGGGGGTGCCATGGGCATCCCCAAGATTAGGCTCTTGCCACTCCTTGTTCCATAATCCATCAAATCTTTTACCCAAAACTTGAAAACTTCACAACACAAAACTTAGCAGAAAATCTCGTGAGCTCCGTTAGCGAAAGAAAACAAAAGACCACTTCAAGGTACTGTAATGAACTCATTCTTTATTTATATTGGTGTTAAACCTACTGTATTCCAACTTCTATATGGTTTATAAACTATTTTACTAGCCATAGATTCATCAAAATAAGCAAACAACACACGAAAAACAGAATCTGTCAAAAATAGAATCTGTCAAAAACAAAACAGTGTGTAGTAATCTGTAACTAACGCAAACTTATGGAACTACAAAAAATCAGACAAAATAGGACGACCTAGGCAATTTGTTTGTTGATCAGCAGCAATTGGAATCAATATTATATCACATTCTAGTGATTTTTAACAATTATTTTCGTGAACAGAAAGTTTCTGGAAATTTCTGCAAGATCAAGTAACTATCACCCAAGAAGAACCTATAGGTTTAACTTGGCACAAACACTAATTAAAACATAAAAACACATCTAACCAGAGGCTAGAACAAATATTTATTCCTAAACATAAGCAAAAAGCAAAAAACTAAAAATAAAATTGGGTTGCCTCCCAACAAGCGCTATCGTTTAACGCCCATAGCTAGGCATAAAAGCAAGGATAGTTATAGGTATTGCCATCTTTGGTAGGCAATCCATAGGTGGCTCTCATGATAGATTCATATGGTAATTTTATTTTCTTCCTAGGGAAGTGTTCCATGCCTTTCTTTAATGGAAATTGAAATCTAATATTCCCTTCCTTCATATCAATAATTGCACCAATCGTTCTAACAAAAGGTCTACCAAGAATAATAGGACATGAAGGATTGCAATCTATATCAAGAACAATAAAATCTACAGGCGCATAGTTCCTATTTGCAACAATAAGAACATCATTAATTCGTCCCGTATGTTTCTTAATGGTGGAATCCGCAAGCTGCAATTTTAGAGAGCAATCATCAAAATCACGGAAACCTAGCAAATCACATAAAGTCTTTGGAATCGTGGAAACACTAGCACCCAAATCACACAAAGCATAGCATTCATGATCTTTAATTTTAATTTTAATAGTAGGTTCCCATTCATCATAAAGTTTTCTAGGGATAGAAACTTCCAACTCAAGTTTTTCTTCATAAGATTGCATCAAAGCATCAACGATATGTTTGGTAAAAGCTTTATTTTGACTATAAGCATGAGGACAATTTAGCACAGATTGCAACAAGGAAATACAATCTATCAAAGAGCAATTATCATAATTAAATTCCTTGAAATCCAAAATAGTGGGTTTATTAATATCTAGGGTTTTGTTCTCTTCAATCCCACTTTTATCAAATTTAGTTTCAAGATCTAAAATCTCAGAATTTTTGGAAGGCCTTCTAGGTAAAGGTGGATCATATCCAGTCCCATCATTATCAAGATTCATATTGCAAAACAAAGATTTAATAGGGGACACATCAATAACTTTTAGATCTTCATCTTTATTTTCAAAGAAATTCGGTTTAGCGGCCATCTTATTAACTAAGGTGGCCTGCTTATCCGATATTTCAGCTATCGACTTCTCAAGACGAGCAATTTGGGATCTTAAACCATCAAATTCTTTAGACATATCATCGAGCTCTTTATTCATATAACTCATAAAGCTTTTTGGTTCCTTAAGCTCGTTTTTGAAGAAATTATTATGCTCAAATGGCAAAACCATAAAACTCCTGACGTTGCTTTCGATCTCTTCTAACCTTTTAAGGTGAAGGTCACCAAATCTAGTTAGAGCCATTGTGACAAACAAGCAATCCAACACACGAGCAAACAAAAAGCATCCAAGCTTTGTTACCCCAAGGCAGCCCAAGGTAATTCAAGTAATACTCAAGCATCCAAGCTTTGGTACGAATGGCATCCCCTCTTTCGTCTTCAAAAATATTGGTAAACGCTACCTCTTGAGCACTGCGTTTGTTTACCCTTGAAGAGGAAAGGGTGATGCAGCAAAGTAGCGTAAGTATTTCCCTCCATTTTTTAGAACCAAGGTATCAATCTAGTAGGAGGCTACGCGCGAGTCCCTCGCACCTACACAAACAAATAAATCCTCGCAACTAACGCGATAAGGGGTTGTCAATCCCTACAGGGTCACTTACGAGAGTGAGATCTGATAGATATGATAGGATAATATTTTTGGTATTTTTATGATAAAGATGCAAAGTAAAAAGCAACAGAAATAACTAAGTGTTGGAAGATTAATATGATGAAGATAGACCCGGGGGCCATAGTGTCGGTGTACTAAAGTAGGGGTACCTTAGTATCCCGAACTTGTGCACGGGCAGTCGTAGCACCCCGCGGCAAGTCTTGCCAGGCGATCACCAAGACTCTCCGCGGTCCCTTTTTGGGCCACCCAAGAACAAAGTATTTGAGCCAAGGCCCCGGCAGGAGGAGCCTGCCGGGAAGGCCACCCGAAGAGAGCAAGGCCCCGGCAAGAGGAGCTTGTCGGGACGACCGCTCGAAGCACAAGACCCCGGCAAGAGGAGCTTGCCGGGAAGGACAACCACGGCACGACAAGGACCTCACCACGGCGCGTCCCGCGCTCCGGCAAGGCCCGGCGAGCGACAAGCTCCCGGGCGCGACAAGGCATCCACCGCGGCAAGGCGTTTGCCGCGGCAAGTTACCACCCCGTGCCTGCGCTCCAGCTCACCCACCATCATGTCGCTCTGGGGGCATCCCAGGCGCACGTGGCGGGAGGTTGTGCAGCCAGGGGCATGCGGTGGCGAAGCGAAGCTGACAGAGTAGCCATCGTGGCAAACGGTGGCGCTCCTAACGGTCCACTTCCCTGCACCGTCTGGGCGACGCGGACGGGCATTTAATGCCCTTGTCCCCCGCCGTCAGAGTTAGGTATGATAGCACTGTACAGCCACTGTGCAGGCAGCTGTACCCACTACAGCATTCTCCCATTTTTGCCCCCACCTGCGCGGCCACCTGTGGGTAACCCCTTGAGCATATAAAAGGAGGCCCCATGCGCACGTAGGAGGGAGGAGGACACCCATCGCCACGCCCGGTCTCGCCAGCGGCTCGTGCGTACTGTAGCATAGCGCGCTCCCGAGCAAGAACACAATACAATCCACAAAGCAGCAGTAGGGTTTTACGCATCCTTGCGGCCCGAAGCTGGGTAAAATCCCCTTGTGTTCAGCGCCTCGATCCGCTCTTTGTGCAACCTCCGCCCCCCGCCGAACCAGTAAGGGGCTCGGTCCCCATAGGTGTTCGCGGAAGCCGATTCCCCCCGACATCTTTGGCGCGCCAGGTAGGGGGCGTCGAAGTTGTGCGAACCTGATCCGGCGTCGGCACCAGCTAGATCTTCGTCATCTTCGCCGACATGCCACCGAAGAAGAAGGGTCCGGAGGTGGCTGGTCCGCCCGCGTCGAACCCGCCCCCCTGGAACAAGCGGGTGGTGAGGACGGCACCGGCGACGGAACGGGCGCCACCGAGCCAGCTCATGGCGCCACGGCATCCGAACATACGCCGACACCTCTCGGCGCAGGTAAGCCCTGGTATGACCAGGCAGCCTCTCGCCCCATCCCGTGGAGCGGGGACAGTTAGCCCCACAGATCTCGCATGCGGGCCACCTCGAGTGTTCGCTCACGCTGAGCTCGAGCGAGAGCAGCTGCGTCGAGATGATGCGCTGCTCCTCGAGGAGGACCGTCTTCAGGCCGCTGTGCGAGCTGCTCGCTACCAGCAAGCTTTGCGCCGCTTTTATAGCCGCCAAGTTAGTGCCAGAAGTTTCGAGAAAGTGGGAAGGCCCTTGCCGGGTGAAACGAGTCGATAGGCCTGGCGCTGTCCGCCTTGAGAACGAAGATACCACTCCGGTGAACAACTCCTGGAACGTTGGTAATCTTCGTAAGTTTCGCCCGTAAGGCGCGGTTGTCGGGCCCCGTCCGGCAACCACCCCTCTGTACAAAGTCTTGCCGCTGTTGCATGTGATCCTTTGTACGGAGCCAGGCGCAGACCGTGTGCGCAGATTGAGTTCTTGTGCTCCGCGCACCTTGTCGATCTCATGCTCTTCATTCTTTGCTTGCATTATCTCACACTCTGTGCAGCACTGACCCCCGGTAAGCGACGGCGAGCCCCATGCTTCGCCTTACCGGAAAGCGACCTTGCCGGGCAGCGAGCCATGAAAAAGCTAAGTTGCCAAAGTTTGAGCAATTGAGTTTTTAAAATTTTGAGGTTATCTTCCTCGAACGACCGTACCTTGTATGGAAAACCTGTGCGCGGAGGGACCGGCTCGTGGCTAGTTGCGCCCTTACTTCGTTTCGAGTCCGCTCAACGACTTAAGTGTGCTACAACGAGAGTGGCATCCTTATTTTGTTTCGAGCTCGCTCGGCAGCTTAAGTGTGCTGCGACTGCAGTCGCAACACTTACTTTGCCTTGAGCCTGCTCAACAATTTAGGTGAGCTGCAGCTAGCCGCGGCCAGGTTTCTTGCCGGTAGTGGCGCCGCTGGCGGGCTGCTGATGTCCCGCACTCAGAGCCCGCGGTAAGGCGGAGGCCTACGCCGACAAGTCCCCAAAAGCGTAGGGCAAAAACATACAGAGCACGGAGTCAAGTAGAGGAAATAACAATGCAGTCACTACCTAAGATAGAGTTATATTACAAAGATAAGCTTGTCGCACCCCTAACGAATCGCTTTCGTGACTTGGCCGGCAGCGACAAGAAAAGAAAAAAGGGAGGCTAATCCACGCGGTCGCCCTCGATCCTCTTGATCCCGGCCACCTTCTCCACGATGGGCGCGACGAGGGCCCTGGTCTCCTCGAGGTCAGCATCCGCCGGCAGGGATTTGAGGACGTTGGTGAGCCTGATGCTGGGGTTGCGGAAGGCGATCTTCACCAACACATTCTCGAGGGCTCCGGCGATGGCGTCGCGCGTCTCGCCGGCCAGCTGCTCTGGGATCGCGTTCCGGAGATGCTGAAGGGCCGCCACCACGCCTTTGAAGAACGAAGTGAGCTTGGCGCTGGGTGGGATGTTTTCACCAGAGGGATACTCGTGGCCCCCCATCCCCAGCAGCGCCAGCTCCTTGTTGATGGAGGCGGCGATGTCCATGAGGCCCTCGGTCCACTGCTCCACCGTCGCCCTGAATTCATTCTGGGTGACCGCGGCGCTCTCCAACAACGCCTTGTTGTCCGCGACCTCCTTCCGCAAGGCCACCTCTTGCTCCTTGGCGCTGTCCAGCGCCTTGGACAAGGTGTCCAGCTTCAGCTCGAGATCGGCGTTGGAGTCCTTGGCGGCGTCGAGCTCCTTGATCTTCTCGGCGAAGCGGCCCTGCAGCTCACCAAGGGTGTGGGCACCCTTCTCGCGCTCCTGCTTGAGCGCGGCGAGCTCCTCGCTGCTCGCCTTGAGGTCGGTGTCGAGCTGCGCCACCCTCGCCTCCAGTGCCTCCTTGGCGGTCTCGGCGGCCGCGGCAGCATCTCGCGCCTCCTTGAGAGCTCCGCCGAGCGCTTGCTCGCGTGGGGCGACCTCCTCCTCGTGGCTGGCGAGGCTGGCTTTCTGTTGCGCCAGCTCACCCTCCCGCGCGGCTAGCCCCGCGGCGGCAAGCCTTTGCTGCTCTTCGGCTTCCGCCTTCTCGAGGATGAAGGCCGTCCGCGCCTCGTCGAGCTGCCTTCGCTCCTCCGCCAAGGATCGGAGGGCCTCCTGGTTGAGCTCTCGGAGCTCCCCGACGCGCTTCTCCATGTCCGCTCCCGCCTTCGCGACAAGCGCTTCCCGGCGTTCCACCTGGGCTTGTCGGGCGCGGTAGAGCGACACCAGCTTCTGGAGCAGCCGCTCCTCCTCGGGCTCGCCGCCGCTGCTGCTTGGCGCGTCAACCAGTGTTAGCCCGGCGGAGGCGAGCACCTCTCCATCCAAGGCCTCCCCCTCGACCGGCGCCCTGGAAGTCGACTCCCAGGGGAGCTTGATGAAGATATCATCGCCGGCCTTCAGGTAGGCGCCTGACGGGGGCTCCTCGGAGCCCGATGCCGCTGCGGAGGCAGGGTCGGCGGTCGGCGCAGCGCCTGGCGCTCCTGCGGCCTCAGGGCTGTCAGTACGATCGCCGCCCCCCTCGCCCGCGGCTGCTGCGGCAGCCTTGGCGGCCTCTTCGCCGGCCGGATCTTTAGCACCATCCGTCTCTCCGGCGGCGGCCACGTCGTCAGTATGGCCGCGCGCGTCCTCCTCGACGACGACCTCGGCCTCCATCGGGTCCGTGGCGGGCGGGTCTAAAGGCCGAAAGAGGGGGAGAAGTCAAGCAACTATCCAAAGAAGAAGAACTTCAGGGGAGTTTCGAGGCGAGAAGGTTACCTGGGCCAGGGTCTGCAGTCATGGTCTCCGTCACCGAGGGGCCGCCGGTGCCGTCTCTCGCCGGAGACTGCTCCCTCGCCGAAGACTGCTCCCTCGCGGGGGGATGCTCCCTTGCCGGGGATCGCTCCCTCGTCGGGGACTCCTCCCTTGCCGGGGAACTCCCCCTTGGCAGTGTAGTTGTAGCAGGTGGCTCATCGGGGACGGTCTCCGGACGCTCCTGGCGGGGCTGCTCTGCTCCTACACAAATCGTCAGCCAGATGTCAAGAAAAGCGAAGGGCACCCGGGCGCGCCCAACGGCAGGAAGCAAGTCATATGCTTACGCTGGGGGCTGCGCTGGGGGCTGCTCTGAGGACCGGTTGGCGGCTCCGGCAAGGTCATCTCGGGCGCACCCTCGGCCGTCATGGTGGGCTCGTCGTCGAGGATGACCACCGGGACTTTGGCTCTCTTTGCCACCCTCTGAGCCAGAGTCCTGAAAAGGGGCGAATTCAGAGGAAAGCAAATGAGAAGCGAGACGCAACTACAAGAATTGAAGAAACGCAAGAACAGCGGGGATCTTACTCCTCTCCCTCTTCTTCATCGGAGCTGAGCACGGAGAAGTCGAAGACTGGCCCGCTTCTGGCGCGAGGAGGCGGAGGAGTAGGCTCCCTCGGCCGCTTGGCGGAGGCAGTGGTGGCGCCAGCCCGAGACGGCCTTGCCCCGGCCGCCGCCGTAGCGCGAAGGGCGGCAGGAGCAGAAGCAGCGGCCTGCGAAGACCCCGCTCCCGCTGAGACAGCGGAGCGCGTCGCGCGGCGCTGCGACTGTTGGCTCGCTTGCCGTACCACCTCTCCGGCCTTGCGGAGGCGCCTCCGTGGTTGAGTCGGGGGCTCCGCTTGCGACAAGCTGCCTGAGGGTCGGGAGGAAGAGGCGTCAGCCTCCAGCAAGCCGCTCGTGCCCTCGGTGGACTTGTCCACCCCTGCGCCGTGCCCGGCAAGCTCTTCCTCGCCGGCAAACTCCGCTCGATCGGCAAGGCTTTCCGCCTCTGCTGCGTCCGCCTCCGCCAATGTGAAGCCAAATTCGCCCGCGGCCGCGGCTGCCACCGCCTCTTCCATCCTGGAGGCGATGCGCGCCAACTCCGCGTCTGTGGTGTCTCGGGTGAGGCCCCTCTGCTCGTCGGCGTCGACTGGCCTCTCCACCAAGTCATCGAAGAACGCCCGCACGACATCGTCGGCGGGCTCCTGCCAAGTGGAGTCGATCCCGTGCGAGTCGCACAGCGGCATCATTGCAAGGATGCGGCTGAGCGACGAATTGTTGCACAACGGGACGACGCCTTGCGGCAGCCTGAACCATTCGGGGTGGTCGGGGTCGTGCTTGAACAGCGCCCTGAGCGTCCCATCAAGCTCCAAGATGGTGAAATTGAAATTGAGGCCAGGGCGCAGCCTCGTGATGTCCGCCGCATTCTGGAACTCCCAGGCGGGCCTCCCCTTCTCCTACAGGGGAGCGATGCGGCGGCGAAGGAAATCTGCGCCAACGGCGCCAACTGTGAGCCCGGCACGCCTGAGCCGCAGGATCCGGGTGATGGCAATCTGCAGCTTGTCGTCGTCCGGAGCCACGTTGCTCCAATCCCTGCCGCGCACCACAGGAGTTTGGTGCACGGCAGTGAAAGGCTGCGGGTTCTCCTCGACGATCAAGCACCAGTCCGCCCTCCATTCCTCCCATTTGCTGCGGAGCTCTCCCTCCAGATAAGCGTCCTTCTTGCCAAGCTTCGAGATCCAGGCGATCCTGCCGGAGAGGGGCTCTCCTCTCTCTACTCGAGGCGTGAAGAAGTGGTGGAAGAGAGCTACATTTGGAAAGACTCCGACAAAATTTTCGCAGAGATGTGCGAAAATTGCCATGGTCAAGATAGCATTGGGGGTGAAATCAAGGAGGTGGAACCCGTAGGTGTTCATGATGTCGCAGAAAAATTTAGAGAAGGGCGGGCAGAGCCCGCAATAGAAGAACAGAGCAAAGAAGGGATACCCGGTCGGATACTCCTTCTGGGCGACGGCGGGAAGGACCCTCGTGCGCGGATGCGCTCGCGTCCTCATCGACCAGAAGAGGTAGTATTCCTCCCTCAGGACCAACGCGTCGAGCTCCGGGGGCAAGATCGCCTGCTCCTTTCGCAGCGCCTCAAGCCGCTGCGCCTCGGACGACTTCACGGCCTTCCCTTTTCCCTTGTCGCCCTTCGGGGCCATGGCGGGGAGAGGGAGGGGGGTCGACGGCGTCGGTAGCACTGGTGGCGGCGGAAGGGGGGGCGGAGCGCTGCTTCTCTCAGGAAGTGGCGGAGGTTTTTGAGGAATCGCAACTGGCCGGTGGGCGGACTGCCCCTGTCTCCCCTGCTTATAAGGGGAGGAGGGGGGCGTTTCGCCTTTCCGAATAAACAAATCGCTTGCGACGTGACGCGCGCCTGCGGGGCTCAGCCCCGCGCACGTCACCCACGTCACGCACGCCTCTCCCCACGATGCCGCATTCGACGCGTGCCGTTCGGGGAGGACGTGGTGGGCGCAGAAGCAGATGCAGCGTGACCCAGGCCGCGCATGCTAGTGCACTGTTTTGGGCCTGGCCCAACAGCTCTCGGCACCATGTATGGCCCAGGCCCGGGGGCTCCTGTCGGTGTACTAAAGTAGGGGTACCTTAGTATCCCGAACTTGTGCACGGGCAGTCGTAGCACACCGCGGCAAGGCTTGCCAGGCGATCACCAAGACTCTCCGCGGTCCCTTTTTGGGCCACCCAAGAACAAAGTATTTGAGCCAAGGCCCCGGCAGGAGGAGCCTGCCGGGAAGGCCACCCAAAGAGAGCAAGGCCCCGACAAGAGGAGCTTGCCGGGACGACCGCTCGAAGCACAAGACCCCGGCAAGAGGAGCTTGCCGGGAAGGCCAACCACGGCACGATAAGGACCTCGCCACGGCGCGTCCCGCGCTCCGGTAAGGCCCGGCGGGCGACAAGCTCCCGGGCGCGACAAGGCATCCACCGCGGCAAGGCGTTTGCCGCGGCAAGTTACCATCCCGTGCCTGCGCTCCAGCTCACCCACCAACGTGTCGCTCTGGGGGCATCCCAGGCGCACGTGGCGGGAGGTTGTGCAGCCAGGGGCATGCGGTGGCGAAGCGAAGCTGACAGAGTAGCCATCGTGGCAAATGGTGGCGCTCCTGACGGTCCACTTCCCTGCACCGTCTGGGTGACGCGGACGGGCATTTAATGCCCTTGTCCCCCGCCGTCAGAGTTAGATATGATAGCACTGTATAGCCACTATGCAGGCAGTTGTACCCACTACAACATTTTCCCATTTTTGCCCCCACCTGCGCGGCCACCTGTGGGTAATCCCTTGAGCATATAAAAGGAGGCCCCATGCGCACGTAGGAGGGAGGAGGACACCCATCGCCACGCCCGGTCTCGCCAGCGGCTCGTGCGTACTGTAGCATAGCGCGCTCCCGAGCAAGAACACAATACAATCCACAAAGCAGCAGTAGGGTTTTACGCATCCTTGCAGCCCGAAGCTGGGTAAAATCCCCTTGTGTGCAGCGCCTCGATCCGCTCTTTGTGCAACCTCCGCCCCCCGCCGAACCAGTAAGGAGCTCGGTCCCCATAGGTGTTCGAGGAAGCCGATTCCCCCCGACACATAGGTTTCACTAGTGTCTTCCCTCAAGAGCATAAGTACTTTACGGTGGGTGAACACATTACTGTTGAGCTATTGAAAGAATTGAGCATAGTTATGAGAATATCTAGGTATGATCACATCACGTCTGAGACAAGTAGACCGACTCCTACCTGCATCTACTACTATATTCCACACATCGACCGCTATCCAGCATGCATCTAGAGTATTAAGTTCATAAGAACAGAGTAATGCCTTAAGCAAGATGACATGATGTAGAGGGATAAATTCATGCAACATGATAAAAACCCCATCTTGTTATCCTCGATGGCAACAATACAATACGTGCCTTGCTGCCCCTACTGTCACTGGGAAAGGACACCACAAGATTGAACCCAAAGCTAAGCACTTCTCCCATAGCAAGAATGATCAATCTAGTAGGCCAAACCAAACTGATAATTCGAAGAGACTTGCAAAGATAACCAATCATACATAAAAGAATTCAGAAGATTCAAATATTGTTCATAGATAAACTTGATCATAAACCCACAATTCATCGATCTCAACAAACACACCACAAAAGAAGATTACATCGAATAGATCTCCACGAGAGAGGGGGAGAACATTATATTGAGATCCAAAAAGAGAGAAGAAGCCATCTAGCTAATAACTATGGACCCGAAGGTCTGAGGTAAACTAATCACACTTCATCCGAGGGGCTATGGTGTTGATGTAGAAGCCCTCCGTGATCGGTGCCCCTTCCGGCGGAGCTCCGGAACAGGCCCCAATATGGGATCTTGTGGGTACAGAAGGTTGCAGCGGTGGAATTAGATTTTTGGCTCCGTATCTGATCGTTTGGGGGTACGTAGGTATATATAGGAGGAAGGAGTACGTCGGTGGAGCAACAGGGGGACCACGAGGGTGGAGGGCGCGCCTGGGGGGGGGGGGGTAGGCACGCCCCCCTACCTCGTGGCTTCCCTGTTGGTTGCTTGACATAGGGTCCAAGTCTCCTGGATCTTGTTTGTTCCAAAAATCACGTTCTCGAAGGTTTCATTCCCTTTGGACTCCGTTTGATATTCTTTTTCTTCGAAACTCTGAAATAGGCAAAAAAAAAGAAATTCTGGGTTGGGCCTCCGGTTAATAGGCTAGTCCCAAAAATAATATAAATGTGAATAATAAAGCCCAATAATGTCCAAAACAGAAGATAATATAGCATAGAGCAATCAAAAATTATAGATACGTTGGAGACGTATCAGTAAACCTTACTCGGAGCTATATTTTTATTCGTCACATATATGTGTTTCGTTTGGAGCCTCTTGGCTTTTATTTTAGTTTTTCTTGCTGAACTTCACAATCACCATTTCCTCGAAGCATTTATTAAGAGAGACACACATTCATCCTAAATTTATAGAATGCTCATTCGTACTTCAGTTGTATCTGTTTGAGTTGAGGCAATTGCTCTAGCATTAGACTTATATTTGTTTGAGCATGTCGATATGTTTCACACAAATTATTTGCACTCTCTTGCTTCACTTAAATCTTTTTGAGAGTTAAATAGGAAGTGGTAATTTGCATGAGTTATATGTTTGGTCCAAAACTGATAGGTATACAGTGATGGTATAATAAAAAAATGCATGGACTTGCAGATCATTGAATATGATGTGTTTTAGTCCTTGCAATAGTTTTGCAATATAGAGTTCATAATATATGAGTTGTTAGTGAATGATTATGGTCTAGTATTAATATTGGTGTTAAGTTTTATGACTCTATACACGAAAGAGTTAGTCTCTGTGGTAGTGAACAAGTTGGAGCATGATTTATCTTTTATTGATATCCTTTGTGTTGCTTGGATCGGGGGCGCATGATGGTTAACTCCTACCAACATCCCCTTAGGAGCATGCGAGTTATTATTTTCTTCGAGGGCTACTAAAACTTTTGCAATGACTATATGATTTCTTTATGACTAAAGTGAGTTTTTGGACTTTAAGCACTTCCACCTAACCATATTTTGCTAGCCTCCTCGGTACCATGCATTGCCCACTCTCGCCTCGGGACATCATGAAAACTTCGCCGGTGCATCCAACACCGTGAAATGATACGCTTTTTCACACATAAGCCTCATTATATCTTCCTCAAAACAACCACCATACCTACCTATCAAGGCATTTCCATAGTCATTCTGAGATATATTGCCATGCAACTTCCATCATTACTATTCATATGACTTCAACATTCCTTATTCATATTGCTTTGCATGATCATATAGAGCTGGCATGATTTTTTGTGGCAAAGCCACCGTTCATCATTATAATACATGTTATGCTAGATCATTGCACATCCTGGTACACTACTAGAGGCATTCATTTTCAGTCATCATATTGTTCATATGTTTATGAGTTGTAAGTAAAATAAAAGTGTGATCACCATCATTATTAGAGTGTACCTCGACCTGTGATGATATGAATTGGGGGAGTCTTGTGTTTCCTCGAAAAAGAGGGGATGAGGTCCATGAGGCCTCTAAAAAAAGGAGAAAATAGAAATAAAAAAATAAAAAAATAAAAAAATGAGAGAAAAAGGGGGGAGAGGGGGCACACTACTATCCTCTTACCACACTTGTGCTTCAAAGTAGCACCATCTATTTCATATAGAGAGTCTCCATGATTTTCATTTTCATATACTAGTGGGATTTTTACATTATAGAACTTGACTTGCATATTCTGATGAAGAGTTTCCTCAAATGCTCGAGGTCTTCATGAGCAAGTAAGTTGGATGCACACCCACTTAGTTTCACATAGAGAGCTTTCATACACTTGTAGCTCTAGTGCATCCGTTCCATGGCAATCCCTACTCCTTGCATTAACATCGGTTATAAGGCCTCTCCATTGCCTAACCATCAGGCTGCATAGATGTGAGACTTTCTTATACCTTTTTGTCTTCCGTTATCATCCCCATCATCATTCTCTTTGCCATCCAAAGTGCTAAGTCCTTGGCTCACTCTCAAGTATTGCGTGAGAATTGAAAAGGCTGAAGCGAGAAACAATATGATTTAATTGCTTGGTTTTGCACTGGGGTTGTTCTTAATTTGATATCTTTATGGTAGGAAACTGAGCATGCCATGCTTTTCATGATTAAGTATGTAGGGGTCACATTCTTTGGCCTCTTTATTTTGAAAGGTAGTGATTGTTTACTTGCATGTTTATGTATTATTGTGTCAATGCCAAATTGATAGACTAATACCTTAGATCAATCGCGTCCCAATATTCATATCATGATCACATAATTTGATCAAGAACATGTTTGGTAGCATTCAACATCAAAAATTATTTTGTTATCAATTACCTACTCGAGGACAGGTAGGAATTAAGCTTGGGGATGTTGATACGTGTCAAATGTATCTACACTTTTTGATTGTTAAATGTTATTATATTATCACTTTTGTATGCTTTATTTATCATTTTATATTATATTGCCGGACTAACCATTAATTTAGTGCCCAATGTCAGTTCCTGTTTTTTTTTGTTTTCGGTTTCGCAGAAAATCCATACAGGCAGAAGTCCAAACATGATGAAAATTTACAAGAAATTTTTGTGGAAAATATGCAACACTAGAAGCTTCAGGAGGGATCCAGAAGTGGGATGTGGGCCCCACAAACCTAGGTGGCACGTCCCCAAAGGGTGCACCGAGCAGGCTTGCGGGAGCCCCATACCTCTGTTTGACCCAATTCGAAGCCTACAAATTTCATGATTTCCCGAAACCCTTAGAACGAGACCCGAAAGAATTTTATCGCCACCCTTCTACTTGCGAGTTGTGTTGGGATTTTCCCCAAAGAGGAAGGGTGAAGCAATATAGTAGTAGATAGTATTTCTGTCAGTGAGAACCAAGGTTATCGAACCAATAGGAGAACCACACAAACGCCTAGTAATTAGTACCTACAAATAAAGGAGCAATTACTTGCACCCAACATGGGCAAGAGGGTTGTAAATCCCCTTGTACTTGTTAGGATTAAATCTGATAATGGTAGATAGATAAATTGAAAAGTAAAATTGCAGCAAGGTAATTTTGGTTTTTGTAGTTTGTTTGAAATAGACTCGGGGGCCATAGTTTTCACTAGAGGCATCTCTCTCATAATAATAGCATACAGTGGGTAGACGAATTACTGTTGGGCAATTGATAGAAAAGCGCATAGTTATGACGTTATTTATGGCAATGAACATGTATATACGCATTACGTCCATGACAAGTAGATCGGCTCCTGCCTGCATCTACTAATATTACTCGACCGCAGACTAAGGCATAGCCTAGTGGTGGGAAGGGGCTGATGCCTTCCCACCCACTTAGGTTCAAGGCATGGTACTTGCAATTTGGGTTTGTCGCACCAATTATACTGTAGGGGTTCCCTTACAGTCTTTCTAAAAAAACTATTACTCCACCCATCGACCACTATCCAGCATGCATCTAGGGTATTAAGTTCATGACAAAGAGAGTAACACTTTACGCAAGATGACATAATGTAGATAGAATAAAACAAAGCAATGTAATTAAACCCCGTCATTTTACCCTTAGTAGCAACAATATAAATACGTGCATCGCTACCCCTTCTGTCATGAGGTGAGGACACCGCAAGGTTGAACCCACTACAAAGAACCTCTCCTGCTAAAGATAAAGCAATCTAGTTGGCCAAACCAAACGGATAGATTGGAGAGAAATGCAAAGCTATAAAAATCATGCATAATAAAGTTAAGAAAAGACTCAATTACTTTCAATGAATAATTTGATCATAAACCCACAATTCATTAGATCCCAACAAACACACCGCAAAAGAATTTTATGTTAAATAGAAATCCAAGGAGAACATTGTATTGAAGATCAAAGCGATAGAGAGAGAGAGAGAGAGAGAGAGAGTCACCTAGCAAGTCACAATGGACCCATAGGTCTATGGTGAACTACTCACACATCATCGGAGGTGCTGTCAGGTTGATGTAGAGGCCTTCGATGATCGATTCCACCTCTGGCAAAGTACGGAAAAGGCCTCCAGATGGGATCGCAGAAGAACAGAGACTTGCGGCGCCAAAAAATTGTTCCGGTGGCTTCTCTAGGGGTTTCCCAATATTTGAGAATTTATAGAGCTAGAATTAGGTCAGACGGAGCCACGAGGGCCCCACCAGGCATCAGGGCGCGCCTATCCCCTCCCCCAGGTGTGCGCCCTATTGCCTTGTCGTCTCCTCATAGGTCTTCTGGTCCTTCCCCGAAGCTTCTAGGGTCTCTTATGTCCAGAAAAATCGTCAAAAAATTTCAGCTGTCTGGACTCCGTTTGGTATAGATTTTCTGGAAAACCAAAAACAAGTAAGAAGCAGCAACTAGCACTAGGCAATGTGTTAATAGGTTAGTCCCCAAAAATGATATGAAATTGTATATAAAGTATCTAAGATTCATAATATAATAGCATGAAATAATCAAAAAATATAGATACGTTGGAGACGTATCATCATCCTCAAGCTTAATTCATGCTCGTCCTTAAGTAGGTAAATGATAAAAACAGAATTTTTGATGTTGAATGCTACCTAACATGTCTATCATGTAATGTTTTCATGGTATAAATATTGAGAAACGATGAAGTAATTTATATCAACATAATGATATACATGAATACATGAACATAATCAATGTTTTTTCACAATATAGGATGCTTAATGAGTTATCCCTACTCGTTGAATTATGTAAGCATGGCATAACTCCGCCTTCACGCATAAATATAAAATTATAAATTAGGAGAACCGTAGCGACCAGTCCTCAAACAGCCTGATCTCTGTGCTCAGGTGTCATCCCTAGATCAGTAATGCTGACACTACACAGTACTCGAAGGATTTATAACAGAGTAGCAATCACACACTTATTACATCGAATGTCTCAAAGAGAACTCATTACAATAAATATGGCTTAAGTCCATCTAATAACGATAACAGCGGAAGACTTGGAAGATAAGCGAGTCCATCAACTCCAACGGCATCACTGAGTATAGAACCACGACCTAAAGCACCTTACTCGTCGTCTGAAAAATCTGCAACATGAAACGTTGCAGCCCGAAAACGGGTCAGCACATGGAATATGCTGGCAATGTAACACATAGAGAGTAATGAAAGATTAAGCCTATACTACATGCGTATATTGCTGGTGGAAAGCTCTATGGTTACAGTTTTGCGTAAAGCCAGTTTTTCCCTACTGCAAAGGAATAAATTTTATTTAACTATCATGGTGGTTGTTAAACATTGAGAATGGTTGACAGCATCCTCAATCCCAATTAAGCATTATCATTAAACCCAACAAAATTAATTTAAAGTAACATGATGAGATTCACATGATAATCCAAGTACTGGATACTCAAAACGTCCATAACCGGGAACACGGCTAATCATGATTAGTTTGTACACTCAGCAGAGGTTTGCGCACTTTTCCCCATAAGACTCGATCGCCTCCGTTGGATTTCTCGCACTACATGGTGTTTGAGAAACGGATGACCGAGACATAGTCTTTCAGAAGCGCTTACACCTTACGATGGATAGACCGATACACCTACTTTCCCCTACATCTGCTAGTCTACCCTGTAAGAGTTCGCATGACTTAACCAACTTTGCTAGAGCCCATAATAGCTTGTGGCTGCACACGGAAGTTTCTAGTATGAAAAATCTCATGATCCCTTTGGGCCTGGGTGGCGGTCCATAAAGAAAAACAACAGGCAATCCTGGAATACTCAGGTACCTCAATCCACCCAGATGTGTGTTTAAGTTGCCACCTTAGATAAACCATTAATTAACAAACTCACATCTGTCATGGATATCACTCACCCAATCCACGTCTACTAGCATAGCATGGCATAATAAGCAAACGTAGAAGTAACTCCCAAAGGTTTGATAATAAAACAGGTAATAGGTACTACCTCAACTACTTCCCGTCCCACAATTTAATTAGATCCTAATCATGCAATGTTTGAGGATTGATCTAATGCAATAAAACTGGGTAGTAAGGAGGTATGATCAAAGTGTTACTTGCCTTGCTGATGATCCGCGAAACCTAGAGATTCGAAGTAACAGGCGGCACACTCCGGGTATTCTATCGCAGACAAACAAACAAGCATACAATAAGTATTCATCTAATGCACAGGTAAAACTCAAATAAGAGATCTAACCAGAAAGTTCAACTTAGGAACTCCGGTTTGCAAAAGAATCAAATCAAACGAAGCAACGAAAGTCGAACGGTGAAAGAAACAAACTTCATTTTACTAATCTGGATCTAAGTGAAATTTTACGGAAGCAAAAACTTGTTTAAGTTGGTTAAACAGAAAGAGAGTTTCGAGACGAAACTCTAGGCGCTTGAATCGCCTGATTCCGATAAACGAGCGAAAAGTTATACTAAAACGAAAATCGTGATCAGAAATAATCGCGGAAAAATCCGAGAAAAAGAAAAACAACGAACAGATTAACAAACGAACGTTCATTATCTGAATCTAAACGATGAACACGTTCTTTAAAACGAACGAACGAGCGAACGCTCGCTAAAAAAATAAACCGGGAAAAAAACCGATCTATTAAAAAAACGAATCTAAAAAATAATAAACCGCGGCTTCTTAAAAAAACCGGGTGGTTTTTCTAAAGAAAACCTCTGGCGACGGCGGCTACCTCGGGCGGCGGGGCGGCTCCGGCGATGCGGCGGGGCGGGGCGGCGGCGGCGCGGCCGCGCGAGGCGGCGGCGGGGCGATGGCGCAGCGGCGTGCGACGCGGGGCTCGAGGCGGCGGCGCTAGGGTTAGGGCGCGGGTGGCTGGGGTTTCGGCTAGGCCTCCCCGGCTTATAAAGCCGGCCGGGCCAGGTGTCCGGGTCGTTAGGTCGGTTCGTTTTTCTAAAATAATAACACGCAGAAAAACGAATAAAATAAATACTAAACTGAGTCCAAAAATACCGACATAAATTTTCCCCGACTTCTAAAATCAAGCCGGACAAAGTGAACATTTATTTGGGGCCTAAATGCAATTTTAAAAAACGCATATTTTTCCTAAATTCAAATAAAATATCCAAAAACTCTGAAATAAAATCTTGTTTGATTTTATTATTAAATCCTGATTATTTCTTTATTTTGGGAAAGTCATTTTATTCCCACTCTCATATTTTTTTTAATAGAAATAATTGATGATAAAATAATTAAAATCAAATGATCCTATTCTCAAAATTTGGGAAAACTCAAATATGAAAATAACGAAATCCCCAACTCTCTCCGTGGGTCCTTGAGTTGTGTAGAATTTCTAGGATCAAAACCAAAAGCAAATAAAACATGATATGCATTGATGATCTAATGTATAACATTCCAAATTGAAAATTTGGGATGGTACAAGCACCTCGATGTCAAACCAAGCAATTGGTTCATACTTTTTCATGCGCTTCAACATTTTCAAGTCCACTCAATACATGTGCGTGAGACATGGACATAGCACTATGAGTGGAATAGAATGTGGTGGTAGAGATTTCAGGGAAGTCAAAAACAAAGAAAGTCTCACATGAACTCAGCGGATCCATAGGCAATGGAGGGGTCATTCAATCGATATCAATGCGAGGAGTAGGCATTGCCATGCAACGGATGCACTAGGGCTATAAGTGTATGAAAGCTCAATGCTGAAACTAAGTGGGTGTTCATCCAACTTGCTTGCTGCCCGTCATTGGAATATACAAGCCAAGTTCTATAATGAAAAAATTCCACTAGTATATGAAAGTGACAAATCAGGAGACTCTCTATATGAAGAACATGGTGCTACTTTGAAACACAAGTGTGGTAAAAGGATAGTAGCACTACCCCTTTTCTCTTTCTCTAATTTTTTTGTTGGGCTCTCTTTGCCCTCTTTTTTTATTTAAAGTTTTTATCATATCACTCTTATATACCTATCATTTTTGGACTAGTCTTATAACCCATGCATATTACCACTTCCTATTTAAGACTTTCAAAAAGATTTAAGTGAAGCATGAGAGTGCAATCATTTCTATAAAATAATAACCACCGCTGTGCTCTGACGATATAAGTGAAGTACAAGGGCAATAACATAGCTCAAAAGATATAAGTGAAGCACATAGAGTATTCTAACAAATCATGATGAATGTGTGTCTCTCACAAAAGGTGTGTCCAGCAAATAATGATTTTGGCAAACTAACAAGCAAACAAAATAAAACTATGGTACAAGACGCTCCAAGCAAAACTCATATCATGTGATGAATAAAAATATAGCTCCAAGTAACATACCGATGAATTGTGGACGAAAGAGGGGATGCCATCCAGGGCATCCCCAAGCTTAGACGCTTGGGTCTTCCTTGAATATTATCTTGGGGTGCCTTGGGCATCCCCAAGCTTAGGGTCTTGCCACTCTTTATTCCTTCATCCATCATGATCTCACCCAAAACTTGAAAACTTCATCACACAAAACTCAATAGAAACTTCGTGAGATCCGTTAGTATAATCGATAAATCCTAAACTTTAGGTACTATTGTAAACTCATTCAAAATTATTTTTGCATAATACCTACTATATTCTAACTTCTCCATCACTTATACCCCCGATATAATCCATAGCATCATTAAAATAATCACACTATGCAATAAAAAACAAAATATGTGTAAAACAGAACAGTCTGTAATAATCTAATATACTTCTGTAACTCCAAAGAATCTGAAATATTAGTAAAACATAAACTATTTGTATCTTAATACTGTGTAAAAAATCATAATTTTATCATGTTCTAGTAACAAATGCAAATTCCAGCACTAGACGCAAATGTATCTGTTTTTGCACAAAATCAATTCAATTCTCATCCAAATCATCCCAAAGGCTTTTCTTGGCACAAACGCTAATTAAAAAAATAAAAACACAATCATTACAATAGCAATAATCATGTCATGACACAAAAATAAAAATAAAAATCTAGAAATTAAGATAACTATTGGGTTGCCTCCCAACAAGCGATATTGTTTTATGCCCTTAGCTAGGCATAATGCATGTTTCAAGTGTTATCTTCTTTCAAAGAAATTGCATAGGTGGCCCTCGTAATAGATTTGTATGGTGGTTTAATTATCTTCCTTGGGAAGTGTTCCATCCCTTTCTTTAATGGAAATTGGAACCTTATATTTCCTTCTTTGATGTTAATAAATTCACCTATGATTCATAGGAAAGGCCTACTGATATGTCTCCGTTGTATCTATAATTTTTTATTATTTCATGCCAATATTCTACAACTTTCATATACTCTTGGCAACCTTTTATATTATTTTTGGGACTAACATATTGATCGAGTGCCCAGTGTCAGTTCCAATATGTTGCATGTTTTTTGTTTCGCAGAATATCCATATGAAACAAATTCCAAATGCGATAAAAATTTACGAAGATTTATTTTTCAATATATGTGATTTTTGGGAAAACAAATCAACGCGAGATGATGCCCGAGGGGGCACAAGCTCAAACGGTGCGCCACCCTACCCTGGGAGCGTCGAGCAGGCTTGTGGGTCCCCTGCAAGGCGGTTGGTGCCCATCTTCCGCTGCAACAAAGCTAATATCCGGTTCAAAATCTTGTTAAAATTTCAGTCCAATCGGAGTTATGGATCTCCGGGGATTTAAGAAACAGTGAAGGGCTAGAAAACATGAACGAGAAATAGAAAAGAAACAAATAGAGAAATCCAATCTCGGAGGGGCTCCTGCCCCTCCGCCGCCATGGCAACCATGGACTAGAGAGGAAACTCTCATTCTATCTAGGGGGAGGCTAAGGAAGAAGAAAAGGAGGGGCCCCCTCTCTCCGAGTGGCATCGGAACACCGTCGGGGCCATCATCATGACGATGATTTACACCAACAACTTCGTCGCCGTCATCACCAACTCTCTCCCCCTCTATGCAGAGGTGTAACACCACTTCTCCCCCATGTAATCTCTACTTAAACATGGTGCTTTATTCCACATATTATAATCCAATGATGTGTTGCCATCCTATGATGTTTGAGTAGATTCGTTTTGTCGTATGAGTGTATTGATGATCATGATTGGTTTGAATTCTATGGTGCCCTTCATGTTGCACAAGCATGTGGGATTACTGCTGTAGGGTATTGCAATGCGTTCATGATTCACATATAGTGGGTGGCTAAGCTTACGCCCGAGTAAGGGGGTTGTTGCGTATGGCAACAAAGAGGACTTGATACTTAACTAATGTTATGGTTGGGTTTTACCTTAATGATCTTTGGTAGTTGTGGATGCTTGCTAGAGTTCCAATCATAAGTGCATATGATCCAAGTACGGAAAGTATGTTAGCTCATGCCTCTCCCTCATATAAAATTGCAATAATAATTACCGGTCTAGTTATCGATTGCCTAGGGACAAATCTTTCTCTTGTGTTACAAAAAGCTTTCTACTAAACAACTAACTTCTATTATCTTGCAAATTACTTGTAGTTTATTCTCACCAAGTATAGGTTCTTTTATCCTTGCAAACTTATCCCTACACCTACAAAATAGTTTCATACTTGTTCTAGGTAAAGCGAACAGTAAGTGTGCGTAGAGTTGTATCGGTGGTCGATAGAACTTGAAGGGAATATATATATCCTACCTTTAGCTCCTCGTTGGCTTTGACACTCTTTTTTATCGAAAAAGCTACAATTGATCCCCTATACTTGTGGGTTATATTATAACCCACAAGTATAGGGGATCACAACAGTTTTCGAGGGTAGAGTATTCAACCCAAATTTATAGATTCGACACAACGGGAGCCAAAGAATATTTGAAGGTATTAGCAGCTGGGTTATCAATTCAACCACACTTGGAGATTAATTGTCTGGAGCAATGTGATCAGTAGCAAAGTAATATGATTGTTTTGATAGTAGTGACAACATTAACAGTAATGGTAATAGTGATTGAAGTAGTTTTGTAGCAAGTGCAACAATAATGATAGCAGTAGTAACTTAGCAAGAACAATATAAGATAAATTCGTAGGCATTGGATCAGTGACTTGTTGGATGATATTCATCATGAGACAGTTATAACCTAGGGCGATACAGCACTGCTACCTCTTGAGCACTGCGTTGGTTTTCTCCGAAGAGGAGAGGATGATGCAGCAAAGTAGCGTAAGTATTTCCCTCAGTTTTTGAGAACCAAGGTATCAATCCAGTAGGAGGCTACGCGCGAGTCCCTCGTACCTACACAAAAACAATAGCTCAACGCAACCAACACGATTAGGGGTTGTCAATCCCTTCACGGTCACTTACGGGAGTGAGATCTGATAGAGATAATAGATAATATGTTTGGTATTTTTTATATAGAGATGCAAAGTGAAAAGTAAGAGGCAAAGTAAAAAAGCAAAGCAAGATTAAAGTGATGGATATTGATATGATGATAATAGACCCGGGGGCCATAGGTTTCACTAGTGGCTTCTCTCGAGAGCATAAGTATTCTACGGTGGGTGAACAGATTACTGTTGAGCAATTGACAGAATTGAGCATAGTTAATAGAATATCTAGGTATGATCATGTATATAGGCATCACGCCCGAGACAAGTAGACCGACTCCTGCCTGCATCTACTACTATTACTCCACTCATCTACCGCTATCCAGCATGCATCTAGAGTATTAAGTTAAAAACAGAGTAACGCCTTAAGCAAGATGACATGATGTAGAGGGATAGTTTCATGCAATATGATAAAAACCCCATCTTGTTATCCTCGATGGCAACAATACAATACGTGCCTTGCTGCCCCTTCTTTCACTGGGAAAGGACACCGCAAGATTGAACCCAAAGCTAAGCACTTCTCCCATGGCAAGAAAAACCAATCTAGTAGGCCAAACCAAACTGATAATTCGAAGAGACTTGCAAAGATAACCAATCATACATAAAAGAATTCGGAGAAGATTCAAATATTATTCATAGATAGACTTGATCATAAACCCACAATTCATCGATCTCAACAAACACACCGCAAAAAGAAGATTACATCGAATAGATCTCCACGAGAGAGGGGGAGAACATTGTATTGAGATCCAAAAAGAGAGAAGAAGTCATCTATCTAATAACTATCGACCCGAAAGTCTGAGGTAAACTACTCACACTTCATCGGAGAGGCTATGAAGATGTAGAAGCCCTCCGTGATGACGGCCCTCTCCGGCGGAGCTCCGGAACAGGCCCCAAGATGGGATCTCGTGGATAGAGAAAGTTGCGGCGGTGGAATTAGGTTTTTGGCTCCATATCTGATCGTTTGGGGGTACGTAGGTATATATAGGAGGAAGGAGTATGTAGGTGGAGCTCCGAGGGGCCCACGAGGCAGGGGGCGTGCCCTAGGGGGGCGCCCCCCACCCTCGCGGTGGAATTTCCAAGTCTCCTTGATCACGTTTGGTGAGAGAATCACGTTCCCGAAGGTTTTATTCCATTTGGACTCCGTTTGATATTCTGTTTCTCCAAAACACTGAAATAGGCAAAAAACAGCAATTCTGGGCTGGGCCTCCGGTTAATAGGTTAGTCCCAAAAATAATATAAAAGTGGAAAATAAAGCCCAATATAGTTCAAAACAGTAGATAATATAGCATGGAGCAATCAAAAATTATAGATACGTTGGAGACGTATCAGACATCCCCAAGCTTAATTCCTGCTCGTCCTCGAGTAGGTAAATGATAAAAAGAGAATTTTTGATGCAGAGTGCTACATGGCATAATTTCAATGTAAATCTTCTTAATTGTGGTATGAATATTCAGATCCAAAAGATTCAAGACAAAAGTTCACGTTGACATAAAAATAATAATACTTCAAGCATACTAACAAAGCAATTATGTCTTCTCAAAATAACATGGGCAAAGAAAGTTATCCCTACAAAATCATATAGTCTGGCTATGCTCTATTTTCACCACACAAAGTATTTAAATCATGCACAACCCCGATGACAAGCCAGGCAATTGTTTCATACTTTAACATTTTCAAAACTTTTTCGATCCTCACGCAATACATGAGCGTGACCCATGGATATAGCACTCTATGTGGAATAGAATGGTGGTTGTGGAGAAGACAAAAAGAGGGGGAAATAGTCCCACATCAACTAGGCGTATCAACGGGCTATGGAGATGCCCATCAATAGATATCAATGTGAGTGAGTAGGGATTGCCATGCAACGGATGCACTAGAGCTATAAGTATATGAAAGCTCAACAAGAGAAACTAAGTGGGTGTTCATCCAACTCGCTTGCTCACGAAGACCTAGGGCATTTGAGGAAGCCCATCATTGGAATATACAAGTCAAGTTCTATAATGAAAAATTCCCACTAGTATATGAAAGTGACAAAATGAGAGACTCTCTTATCATGAAGATCATGGTGCTACTTTGAAGCACAAGTGTGTTAAAAGGATAGTAACATTGTCCCTTCTCTCTTTTTCTCTCATTTTTTTATTTGGGCCTTTTCTCTTTTTTTATGGCCTCTTTTTTTTTCTTTTTCGTCTGGAGTCTCATCCTGACATGTGGGGGAATCATAGTCTCCATCATCCTTTCCTCACTTGGGACAATGCTGTAAAAATGATGATCATCACACTTTTATTTTTCTTACAACTCAACAATTACAACTCAATACTTAGAACAAAATATGACTCTATGTGAATGCCTCCGGTGGTGTACCGGGATATGCAATGATTCAAGAGTGACATGTATGAAAGAATTATGAACGGTGGCTTTGTCACAACTACGATTTCAACTACATGATCATGCTAGCAATATGACAATGATGGAGCGTGTCATAATAAACGGAACGGTGGAAAGTTGCATGGCAATATATCTCGGAATGGCTATGGAAATGCCATGATAGGTAGGTATGGTGGCTGTTTTGAGGGAGGTATATGGTGGGTGTATGATACCGGCGAAAAGTGTGCGGTATTAGAGGGGCTAGCAATGGTGGAAGGTTGGGAAAAGTGCGTATAATCCATGGACTCAACATTAGTCATAAAGAACTCATATACTTATTGCAAAAATTTAGAAGTTATCAAAGCAAAGTATTACGCGCATGCTCCTAGGGGGATAGATTGGTAGGAAAAGACCATCGCTCGTTCCCGACCGCCACTCATAAGGAAGACAATCAATAAATAAATCATGCTGCAACTTCATCACATAACGGCTCACCATACATGCATGCTACGGGAATCACAAAGTTTAACACAAGTATTTCTCAAATTCACAACTAATCAACTAGCATGACTCTAATATCACCATCTTCATATCTCAAAACAATTATCAAGTATCAATCTTTTTTTAGTATTCAACACACTCAAAAGAAAGTTTTACAAATCTTGAATACCAAGCATATTATTATTAAGCAAATTACCATGCTATTTAAGACTCTCAAAATAATCTAAGTGAAGCATGAGAGATCAATAGTTTCTTTAAAACAAATCCACCACCGTGCTCAAAAAGATCTAAGTGAAGCACATAGAGCAAAATTATAACGCTCAAAAGATATAAGTGAAGCACATAGAGCAAAACTATATAGCTCAAAAGATATAAGTGAAGCACATAGAGTATTCTATCAAATTCCAATTAATGTATGGCTCTCTCCAAAGGTGTGTACATCAAGGATGATTGTGGAACACTAACAAACAAAGACACAAATAATACAAGCCGCTCCAACCAAAACACATATCATGTGGTGAATAAAAATATAGCTCCAAGTAAAATTACCGATGGAAGTAGACGAAAGAGGGGATGCCTTCCGGGGCATCCCCAAGCTTTGAATTTTTGGTGTCCTTGGATTATCTTTGGGGTGCCATGGGCATCCCCAAGCTTAGGCTCTTGCCACTCCTTGTTCCATAATCCATCAAAAGATTTCACCCAAAACTTGAAAACTTCACAACACAAAACTCAACAGAAATCTCGTGAGCTCCGTTAGCGAAAGAAAACAAAAGACCACTTCAAGGTACTGTAATGAACTCATTCTTTATTTATATTTGTGTTAAACCTACTGTATTCCAACTTATCTATGGATTATAAACTATTTTACTAGCCATAGATTCATCAAAATAAGCAAACAACACACGGAAAACAGAATCTGTCAAAAACAGAACAGTCTGTAGTAATATGTAACTAACGCAAACTTCTGGAACTCCAAAAATCCTACCAAAATAGGAAGATCTAGAAACTTTGTTTATGGATCAGCAGAAATTGGAATCAGTATTTTATCACGTTCTGGTAATTTTTAAAAATTGTTTTCGTGAACAGAAAGTTTCTGGAAATTACAGCAAGATCAAATAACTATCATCCAAGAAGATCCTACAGGTCTAACTTGGCACAAACACTAATTAAAACATAAAACCACAATCTAAACAGAAGGTAGATGGATTATTTATTCCTAAACAGAAGCAACAACAAAAAAACAAAAATAAAATTGGGTTCTCTCCCAACAAGCGCTATCGTTTAACGCCCCTAGCTAGGCATAGAAGCACGGATAGATTTAGGTATTGCCATCTTTGGTAGGCAATTCTTCAATGAGGCATCTATCTTCCTTGGAAATTTCTTTCTTTCTCGTAATTATCAAACTTTTAGGCACAAGATCGAAAAATGCATTTGTAGCAAATGGTTCCTTAATGATAGCAAAAAGATTGGGATGAATACTTATAGATTTAAGATCCGCAGTTTCCTTACTAGATGATTCACCCTTATTCTTAGGAACATATATAAGCTTAGTATTTTTAATAGATGGACTTGGTTTGTTCTTAACGGAAGAAAAGGCAGTTCCCAAGTTGGTAATGATACCCTCAAGTTTATCGATTCTAGTGGAATCTAGATTTATTTTCTCATTAACCATGGGTTCCTTCTCCTTAATATTTTTCAAAGTTATTCCTACCTTAGATCCATATTGGGTAATTTGATTGTGGATCTTTTTATCTAGATTTTCAATTGATTCAATGGTAGCAACTTTATTTTCAATAATTTCAAGCCTTTGCATAACATGCTCCAAAGTTAACATAGTTCCATTAACCAAAAGAGGTGGTGAGCCAAATAAATCTATGATGGCATTATAAGAATCAAAAGTATGGCTACCCAAGAAATTCCCCCCGGTAATGGTATCAAGGATATATCTATACCAAGGACTAGCACCTACATAAAAATTACGAAGAAGAACTGAAGTAGATGCTTCCTGGTAGATATGTTTTGAGCATTGCAAATTCTATACCAAGCGTCTTTCAGATTTTCTCCCTCCCTTTGTTTAAAATTTAAGACTTCATTCTCGGGAGATAACAGAGAAGATATGAGGCTAGCCATGACGACAAGGCAAGCGAGAAAAAGGCAAAAGGAAAAGAGAGGGCGAATAAAACGGCAAGGGTGAAGTGGGGGAGAGGAAAACGAGAGGCAAATGGCAACTAATGTAATGCGAGAGATAGGGATTGTGATGGGTACTTGGCATGTTGAATTTTGCGTAGACACCCCGGAAACGGCGCAAGAAATTCTTCTTGCTACCTCTTGAGCACTGCGTTGGTTTTCCCCGAAGAGGAGAGGATGATGCAGCAAAGTAGCGTAAGTATTTCCCTTAGTTTTTGAGAACCAAGGTATCAATCCAGTAGGAGGCTACGCGCGAGTCCCTCATACCTACACAAAAACAATAGCTCAACGCAACCAACGCGATTAGGGGTTGTCAATCCCTTCACGGTCACTTACGGGAGTGAGATCTGATAGAGATGTAGATAATATTTTTGGTATTTTTGATATAGAGATGCAAAGTGAAAAGTAAAAGGCAAAGTAAAAAAGCAAAGCAAGATTAAAGTGATGGAGATTGATATGATGATAATAGACCCAGGGGCCATACGTTCACTAGTGGCTTCTCTCAAGAGCATAAGTATTCTACGGTGGGTGAACAAATTATTGTTGAGCAATTGACAGAATTGAGCATAGTTATGAGAATATCTAGGTATGATCATGTATATAGGCATCACGTCCGAGACTAGTAGACCGACTCCTGCCTGCATCTACTACTATTACTCCACTCATCGACCGCTATCCAGCATGCATCTAGAGTATTAAGTTAAAAACAGAGTAACGCCTTAAGCAAGATGACATGATGTAGAGGGATAGTTTCATGCAATATGATAAAAAAACCCATCTTGTTATCCTCGACGGCAACAATACAATACGTGCCTTGCTGCCCCTTCTGTCACTGGGAAAGGACACCGCAAGATTGAACCCAAAGCTAAGCACTTCTCCCATGGCAAGAAAAACCAATCTAGTAGGTCAAACCAAACTGATAATTCGAAGAGACTTGCAAAAATAACCAAACATACATAAAAGAATTCAGAGAAGATTCAAATATTATTCATAGATAGACTTGATCATTAACCCACAATTCATCGGTCTCAACAAACACACCGCAAAAAGAAGATTACATCGAATAGATCTCCACGAGAGAGGGGGAGAACATTGTATTGAGATCCAAAAAGAGAGAAGAAGCCATCTAGCTACTAACTATGGACCCGAAGGTCTGAGGTAAACTACTCACACTTCATCGGAGTGGCTATGATGATCTAGAAGCCCTCCGTGATGACGGCCCTCTCCGGCGAAGCTCTGGAACAGGCCCCAAGATGGGATCTCGTGGATACAGAAAGTTGCGGCGGTGGAATTAGGTTTTTGGCTCCGTATCTGATCGTTTGGGGGTATGTAGGTATATATAGGAGGAAGGAGTACGTCGGTGGAGCTCCGAGGGGTCCACGGGGCAGGGGGCGTGCCCTAGGGGGCGCGCCCCCACCCTCGTGACCGCCTCTTTTGTTCCTTGGAGTAGGGTCCAAGTCTCCTTGATCACGTTTGGTGAGAGAATCACGTTCCTGAAGGTTTTATTCCGTTTGGACTCCGTTTGATATTCTGTTTCTCCAAAACACTGAAATAGGCAAAAAACAGCAATTCTGGGCTGGGCCTCCGGTTAATAGGTTAGTCCAAAAAATAATATAGAAGTGGAAAATAAAGCCCAATATAGTCCAAAACAGTATATAATATAGCATGGAGCAATGAAAAATTATAGATACGTTGGAGACGTATCAGGCACTAGCTCATGTTCGTCAATATAATGTAGGCATGTATTCTGTAAATAGTCATACGTGCTTACGGAAAGAACTTGCATGACATCTTTTGTCCTACCCTCTCGTGGCAGCGGGGTCCTATTGGAAACTAAGGGGTATTAAGGCCTGCTTTTAATAGAGAACCGGAACTACGCTCATCACCGGGAGTGGTCCCGACTATTGCCACTCCGGGGTTGCCGGATCATAACACGTAGTAGGTGACTATAACTTGCAAGATCGGATCTAGAACATGGATATAATGATGATAACATAAACGGTTCATGTTGGGGATATTACTACCGGGCCAAAACCGGCCTGGAGAGGCCGGATTATCCCCATAATGGATTACTGTATCTGAAGCCCATGAAGACAGACGATGGTGCTTTATGGAGGCCTAGGGCCCAAAGACGGTTTAAAGTCTGTAGACGTAAACCGACATTGATATGTAAACTTGTGTTGTAAGATAGAAAGAGCAGAGACCGGGTCGGACACGTTTATGAGCTGGCCTCGTGACCCTGTAAACCGACGGGCATCAACCCATGTATATAAGGGGATGACCCGGCGGCGGTTTAGGGACAACAAACAACAACTCGAGAACCAGGCATAGCGAGTTCACTCCCTAGTCATCAAAAACCTAGCAATTCCACAACAACTGTATCGTAGGATTTTACCTTCACCGCAAGGGGCCGAACCAGTATAAACTCTCTGTGTTCCTTGTCCGCTTTAACCCCTTTAAGCTAACCAGTCGCGATGGCTCCACGACTAAGTCCTTTCTCTAGGACATCTGCCGTGACAAAACCACAACAGTTGGCGCCCATCGCGGGGCTATCGCACGATGGTTTCGAGTTCTTAGAGGGTAGCTTCGATGGACTCAAGGGATACGCTGTGGGCCGGATGACCAAGAGTCTCCGCGGCAAGCTCTACGTCGACGACGCAGGCTGGGGCCCCGAGGCCGGCTCAATCGAGTACGGGTACCGGGTCCCCTTCGGCGGCATCGACGTTTTCATTGGCAAGATCGGTGAACCGGGCCCTGAGCCGAACATCTGCACCGACATCGTCGAGACGGCTCAGCGTGCGAGATCTGCCCGGGTTAAGCCTGTCAGGAAGCATGCCTTCATGGGAGTCATCCATGGAGTGGAATCTGAGGATAGATCGAAATCTGGTGGTGAAACCGTCGTTTATTCCAGCGACGAGTCATCGACCGGAGAGACCGAGTCATTGTACCAGTTGCAAGATGGCCGGATTGGGGGCTGTTCCGATGGCGACAGTATTCCGGACTCCTTTGATCCGCCAAACCGGGTTGCGATCTTCGTGGCCGGTACACAACCAGTGCTCCACTCTTCGACCGCAGCGGCGATGGTTTCCGGGTCCGTAGCAGCGACAGCGGCCGGGGCAGGAGGCCCCGTGCGACTGCTGGCTCAAGTTTTATCTGATTTATTTGACGCTTTGGCAGGACTGATGGCGGAGGTTGATCCGGTGAATCAAGAGGAGCATAATGCAGAAATCGCGAAGGTGAAAGATGAGATAACCCAGGCCAAGGCCGACCTAGCGGCTGATGATACCAGGATGGCTGCGGAACGGGCCGCATTGGATGCACAGGCTTACCGGCTTATGTTGGATCAAAGGGCGTCCAACGATGTCATGAGGAGAAGGTACCGATCTCACCTGTAGCCGGTTTATGAGGCCAGGAACCTCTTTAATACCCCAGGAGCAGGGACCAGTAATCCGCCAGTGGTAAACCGGACGGAGGCACCTGGAAGAGGAGCGCCGGTTCAGCCGCGTCCGACAGATCCGCCTCGTCAGAACAACATCCCGTCACAGCACGTCCCAACACCGCCGGGTCACTACTCTAACCCGATGGATAATATTATCACTGCCGCTTCACGACTGGCGGCTCTCCCGATCGAAGGCGAGTCACAGTAGCGGTCGAGACGCGACGGGCTAGGGAGCTCCTTTAGACAGCTTTGACTCAGCAGCATGCTTATTCATATAGTCGCGAAAGGATCCATTCTACTCCCTGCCTAAGCCGGAGTTACAGTAGGCATATTTATGAACCGACCGTGTCATGCAGTGCGCAAAACCGCAATGCGCCCCGTGGCCATAACCCGGCGGGCGGCGGTGGTGATGCTCAGGATGTGGTGGATTGGGCTAGGGCACGTCGAGAGGCCGAGTTAGCGGCGCAGCATGATGCCCGCCAACTTACTCCGGTTTGTCCAACCACGTCGGTGGAACCAGGGGTTACTTCCATCTCTTTGGGAGTACCATGTCTCGTCCCAGTGCTGCGCAACGTGCACCTGCCCAAGGATTTCAAGGGCCCACGTAAAGTGCCCAATTACACCGCCGATTTATTCCCCGAGTCATGGGTTGAAAGCTATGAGATGACAATGGAGATGCTGGATGTGGACGTTACGGCGTGTGCTAAATACTTCACCATGATGCTGGAGGGGACAGCTCGCACTTGGCTGAAGAACTTGCCGGCTAACTCTATTGGGTCAGGGGCTGAATTAAGGGCCCGGTTTATCCAGAACTTCAAGGATACATCCAAGCAGCCCATGTCAATTGTGGACTTAGCTGCCTGTGTCCAGGAGGAAGGAGAATCAACAACCGGTTGGGTGCGCCGGGTTTCAGAGATTTTGCATTCATCGGACCGCATCAACGCTGATACAACAGTTTTAACATTGGAAGGCAATTGCCGGTTTGCACCTCTGAAGTTGAAGTTGGGACGGCTCAAACGTCATTGTAATGACATGGGAACACTTTGGCAGCTCTGGTAAAGTATTTCGACTCTGACAGTACCAAGGACCCCGAGTCTGACGATGACAAGACAGGGAAGGGAAAGAAGAGCGGCAACACCAAGGGGCAGCAACATAACCCGGCGGGTCATGAAAACAGCGGTAAGCGTAAAGCAGATAACAGTTTAGATTTTGTGGCTAATACCAACACGCAGGACAAAGGCCAGCGACGTAAGGGTAAACCGCCCCAGCGTGGTGGAGGGCCAAGTCCTAATCCGGAGCGCCTGTCTTATCTGTTCAACCAGCCTTGCCCAAAGCATGGGACGCAGGACAAACCATCCACGCACCTCTGGAAAGATTGTTATATCATGCAGGAGTTCAAAAATTCTGACTTTTTTTCAGTATGATCACGGACCGGGCGGCGGTTCAGGCCCTGGATCTCATGGGTCGGGTTACGGTGGAGGCGGTTCCGGTTCAGGTTTTTATGGTAGACATAGCAATCAAGGCAATCAAGGCAGTCAAGTTGGTTATAATCATCAGGGCAATCAGCAGCAATAGCTGCAGTCGGGTTACCAGAGCAACCTGAAGCAGCTGAACAGTGGATAGTATCATGTCTTCACCGCTAGCCTGTGCAAGCGCGATCAGAATCTTCATAAAAGGGCAGTGAATTCTGTTGAACCGGCGGTGCCCCGTTACTTACGCTGGTCTAAATAGCTGATCGTGTGGAGTAGAGAGGATCATCCACCCCGGGTTGATAATCCGGGTCATCTGGCATTGGTGGTGGCGCCTCAGGTAGGCGGATATAAGTTCACCAAGGTACTCATGGATGGAGGGAGTAGTATCAATATCCTTTATTATGAAACTTTCCGTCGCATGGGGTTAACATATAAAAATCTTAAACCGTCTAACACGGCCTTCCATAGTGTGGTGCCTGGTAAATCGGTGTATCCCGTTGGTAAGATAGCTCTGGAGGTTGCTGGTGATGAGCATGATTCAAGGTCGGAGACATTAACATTTGAGGTGGTGAAAATTAAGAGCCCGTATCATGCCTTGTTTGGACGGCCGGCTTATGCCAAGTTCATGGCAAGGCCCTGTTATGTCTATCTGCAGCTCAAGATGTCGGGTCATAAGGGTACCATAACGGTTCATGGAAGTCGTAAGATCGCCTTGGAATGTGAAGAAGGTGATGCAGCATATGCTGAGTCGGTTTGTGCAACAGAGGAGTTGAAGTTCTACAA
Organism: Aegilops umbellulata; assembly: GCA_032464435.1. Lineage (NCBI taxonomy): Eukaryota > Viridiplantae > Streptophyta > Magnoliopsida > Poales > Poaceae > Aegilops > Aegilops umbellulata. The sequence goes on along the minus strand of CP136055.1, from coordinate 227,908,659 downwards.
GGACAATGTTGATCCGGTGGATATGACTTCTTTGAAAAAGCCAACTACAAAGCATGATCTGGCCTTGAAGTTTAAATCGGCTGATGAGACTAAACTGGTTGATTTTGTTCCAGGCGATTCATCCAAGTTGTTCATCATCAGCACTAACTTGGATCCGAAATAGGAAAGCGCGCTCATCGAGTTCATCCGTGAGAATCGGGACATTTTTGCGTGGAAGCCTTCTAACATGCCTGGTGTACCGAGAGAACATGCTGAGCACACTCTTAATGTTGATCCCAAGTATAAACCGGTCAAACAGTTTCTTCGCCAGATCAATGAGGAAACACGCAAGGCAATTGGTGAGGAGGTAGCCAGGCTCTTGGCGGCTGGGTTCATTGTTGAGGTATTTCATGCTGAGTGGCTGGCTAATCCGATGCTGGTGCTTAAGAAGAACGACACTTGGCGTATGTGTGTGGACTACACAGATTTGAACAAGGCTTGTCCAGCAGATCCTTTTGCCCTCCCACGTATTGATCAAATCATTGATGCTACGGCGGGTTGTGAGCGTTTGAGTTTTCTGGATGCTTACTCTGGATACCATCAGATCAAAATGGCAGTTAAGGACCAGGAGAAGACATCTTTCATCACTTTGTTTGGAGCCTTCTGTTATGTATCTATGCCTTTTGGGCTCAAAAGTGCCCAGGCGACTTATCAGCGTTGTGTACATAATTGTCTTCATGATCAGATCGGCCGCAATGTTCATGCCTATGTGGATGATATTGTGGTGAAATCTAGAAAGGAGGAGACGTTGATTGATGACTTGAAGGAGACCTTTGATAACCTCCGGGTTTATAAAATGATGCTTAATCCGGCCAAGTGTGTCTTTGGCATGCCGGCAGGCAAGCTCTTGGGCTTTCTGGTGTCTAACAGGGGCATTGAAGCTAACCCGGAGAAAATCAAGGCTATAACTTCTTTGGCTAAACCAAAGTGCATCAATGATGTCCAATGACTGGCAGATCGGATTGCAGCCTTAAGCTTGTTTATCAGTTGCCTTGGGGAGAAGGCCATCCCTTTGTATCAAATGTTGAAGAAGACCGACAACTTCGTCTGGAGTGACGCCGCCAATGAAGCGTTTGAGGACTTAAAGCGGCAGCTAGCTAAAACGCCTATCCTTGCTGCTCCTGTTGATAAGGAGCCATTGTTGTTATATGTGGCTGCTAATGCCCGGGCTGTCAGCGTGGCTATCGTGGTGGAACGCAAGGAGGCTGGAAAGGAGTATCCGGTTCAACGGCCTTTTTATTACATTAGTGAAGTACTTATTGAGTCCAAGCAGCGGTACCCACATTGGCAGAAGCTGGTGTATGGAGTTTTCATGGCAAGCTGGAAGCTTAAGCAATATTTCCAGGGTCATCCCATCACTGTGGTCAGTTCTGCTCCTTTGGGGGATATAATCCAGAACAGGGAAGCAACTGGCCGGATTGCCAAGTGGGCTATTGAGCTTGGGCCTCACGGGCTAAAATATGTACCCCGGACGGCTATCAAATCTCAGGCACTTGTGGATTTCATCAATGACTGGACAGAGTTATAGGCGCCAGAAGAGAAGCCGGATCATACTTATTGGACCATTCATTTTGATGGGTCCAGACAATTGGAGGGCTTGGGGGCTGGAGTCGTATTAACTTCCCCATGAGGTGATAAGTTTTGTTATGTTCTCCATTTAATGTTCCCCTGTACTAACAATGCAGCAGTGTAAGTGCATCTAGTGCCCCTTAGTGATTTTGGTGTATTGAAGACTTATAGGTTAAGTATCTAACGCGTTTGTGAGTGTACACAGGTCTATAAGTCTATGAGGAGTTTGACATTTATAGTGAAAGTCAACCCCTAAAAATGAAGTTCTTCGATTGAAGACTTTGATATACTGAAGACTTTCTGAAGACTTTGAAAGTGAAGAAATTGGTGTGACCTTGAAGACTTGGTTATCATTCGAGGAATATGAAGCGTGAAGACTTTTGTTTTCGTAGTTTCATTTTCTCTTTCTTGAGTCATAGGAAACACCGTACTGTTAAAGGGGGTCAAGGAAATACTAAGGAGAAAATTTCCATGTGATGCTCAACTCAAATCCTACACCTACCAATCCCTTCGAGTGAAGCCATTGGAAATCTCATACAGTTCAGTCAATTTCTTCAGTGACAGAGACGCAGTTCTTCTGGTCACTAAGGACTTTGCTCTGACTGAGGAGTTAGGAATTCGCCAGTGCGAATTGCCTACACAGTGAGGAACATGATAGCCCTGAGGAATTTGAACCTCAAATTTCCGACCATTGCTGTGCTACGTGCCAGCTGTCCCAAAATATCTTGTCCACCTAACGGTCATATCATTGAAGGGCATTTATGTCTTATCATGTCGGGCTGCTCCCTAGGCTATAAATAGCCGCCCCTACAACCACTAGCTGGTTGGCTGCTCCGCGTGAACTTGACACTTGTCATTTGAGAGAAACCCATCCTCCGAAGACTTTGAGCGAAAATCATCAAGTGAGGAAAATCCAAACCCAAACCCAAACACCTACAAACCCAAAGTGATTGAGCATCACTAAAGAGATTGATCCTGCGTGGATCCGACGCTTGTTACCTTTGAAGACTGTGCTTCTTCCAGACGGTTAGGCGTCAAGGTCTAGAGCATCCAAGAGGAATTGTGGATCGCCGAGTGACCAAGTCTGTGAAGGTTTGGAAGTCACCTGAAGACTTACCACGAGTGATTGGGCGAGGACTGTGTGTCCTTAGCTCAAGGAGAATACGGTGAGGACTGTGTGTCCGGGACAAGCTGTCCTCGAGTTTAAATACTCAGCCGCTCCAACCGGATGTACAACTGAGACATCAGTTGGAACTGGTCTACCAAATCATTGTCTTCACCAAGCTTACTGGTTCTATTTCCTCAACACTTTCATTTCCTCATTACTGTGTTGTGTGTTTGTTCATATCTGTGTGTGAAGACTTTGACTGAAGACTTTCTCAATTTCCTCAGTTCAATTTCTTGAGTCTATTTTGTCTTCTTCTAGTGTTATCCTGTGTTTACACTTTCTGTACTCTGTGTTTGTCTTCATTTCATCATGATGACTATGCTTGAATTCTGTTATGTTTTTATCTGAGTACTTATTCCGCTGCTAGTAGTTCTTCGCTAAAGAATTTCCTCACGATCAAATTCCTCAGTGAAGAATTTCATAAAAATCGCCTATTCACCCCCTCTAGTCGATATAACGCACTTTCAATTGGTATCAGAGCAAGGTACTCCCTTGTTCTGTGTGATTTTGGTTTAACCGCCTCGAGTTTCAGTTATGTCGACCTCAGGTATGATCAAGGTCCTTGCTGGGTGTCCTACCTTCGATGGGACGGACTACCCCTACTAGAAGAACAAGATGCTCATGCATCTTGAGGCAATTGATAACGATCTCTAGTACGTTGTGGAAAATGGTGTTCCCTCCGTCTCACCCTCACTGAACGCTACCGATGTGAAGAGATTCAAGCAACTCGATTCCCAAGCGAAGAATATCATATGTGGCCATCTGAGTAAAGGTCAGTATGGTAGAGTGAGTGCTTTGGAGACTGCTAAGCTTATCTGGGATAGGCTGTCCAAAGTCAATGAAGGAGTTTCAACTCAGCGTGATTCTCGAGTTGATGTTCTTTGCAATCTCTTCAACCGCTTCAAAGGACTCAACAATGAAAATGTTCAGCAAACCTTCGATCGCCTCACTGACATCTCAAATGAGCTTCAAGCACTTGGTGCCACTGACATCATCGACCATGAGGTGGTGAAGAAATTGCTGAGATCGCTTGATTCCTCATTTGATACTCTGGCATTGATGATACAAGAGCATGCTGATTACAAGTCACTTGACCCCGCCGATATCCTCGAGAGGCTAAACACTCATGAGTTCCAGCTTGCTGAAAAGAGAGATCTCTATGGTTCGAGCTATGGCAGATCACGTGCACTGAAGGCCAAGGTAGTATCTGAGTCCGAAGATGGAGACTCTGGTAGCAGCCTTGGTGATCCTGAAGAACCGAGTCATGATCTAGCACTGCTTGTGAAGAAATTCCAGAAGTTCTCAAGATGTGGTCGCTTTGGAAAACCTTCAAGGAGCAATGATTCCTCATCCAGTGACTACAAGAAGAGGCTTTGTCACAAGTGCAAGAAACCAGGACATTACATTCTAGATTGTCCTCAGTGGGAAAAGGAATCAAAGAAGAAGAAATACAAGGATTATAGTTCTGATGATGCGAAGAAAAAGAAGAAATCTTCCAAATCTTCATCATCAAAATCCACGAAGTCTTCGTCTCACAAGAAGAGCAACTCCAAGAAGGCTCGGGCATTTATTGGCAACGAAATGGACTCTGAGGCTGAATCTGAAGAAAATGAAGCAGAAGAGGAATCTGAAGATTCTGAGTATGGTGTGGCGAGCCTATCCCTCGCTACTGCATTCGTCAGCAAATCCATCTTCAACGCTGAAGAAAGTGATCTCACCAACAAGGCTGATGAAGGCAGTGATGACTACGCTCCCACCTATTGCTTCATGGCAAAGGGTGCCAAGGATGATCAACCCAAAGCCACTGAATGGGTACTTGATAGTGGATGTACAAATCACATGACTGGTGACAAGAATCTTTTGATGGATGCTCCCTTATCATCATCACATATGAAGCATATCATCTTCGCTGACAAAAGCAAAAGTCAGGTATTGGGTCTAGGTAAAGTTGCTGTCACAAAGGATCGACACATGGACAAAGTCATGCTTGTTGAGTCCTTAGGATACAACCTTATGTCTGTCTCAATGCTTTGTGATCTTGATATGGTTGTTGTCTTTGGCAAGTATCGTTGTGTTGTGATCATGGAAGCTGACAATTCCAAAGTCTTCGAAGGCTTTAGGAGAGGAGACTTGTATATTGTTGATTTCTCTGCAGATTCACAACCATCCGTGTGCCTACTTGCAAAAGCTTCAGAAGGATGGCTATGGCATCGACGACTTGGTCATGCAGGCATGAGGAATTTGCACACGCTTGCGAAGAAGAAGCATGTCATTGGCATTGAGAATGTCAAATTCCTCAAGGATCACTTGTGCGGTGCCTGTGAAGCTGGAAAGATTACCAAGGCCAAGCATCCAGCAAAGACCATCATGACCACTGCTCGACCATTTGAATTGCTTCACATGGATCTCTTCGGTCCTAATCATTATTCCTCTGTTTCAAATGAAGCATATCAATATGGCTTTGTTATTGTTGATGATTACTCTCGTTACACATGGGTACACCTTGTCTCTTACAAAACTGAAGTGCAGGAAGTCTTCAAACGATTTTCCTCGAGGGCTTCAACCAACTTTGGTGTGAAGATCAAGCACATCAGAAGTGACAACGGCACTGAGTTCAAGAATTCGGGTCTCGATGACTATCTTGATGAACTTGGTATTACTCATGAGTTATCTGCTCCTTACACTCCTCAACAGAATGGCGTCGTGGAGCGCAAGAACAGAACTCTTGCTGAGATGGCTCGCACTATGCTCGATGAGTACAAAACCCCTCGTCGTATCTGGGTTGATGCAATTGATACTGCGTGCCACATCATCAACAGAGTAAATCTTCACAAATTCTTCAAAAAGACTGCCTATGAACTCCTCACTGACAAGAAACCCAATGTGAGTTATTTCAAAGTCTTCTGTGCTAAATGCTGGATTAGAGATCCTCATCACAACTCTAAATTTGCACCGAAAGCACATGAAGGTTTTATGCTTGGTTACGGAAAGGACTCGCACACCTACAGAGTCTTCAACAATGTTCTTCACAAGATTGTTGAAACTGTAGATGTGCGGTTTGATGAAACTAATGGCTCGCAAAGAGAGCACCTACCTTCTGTGTTAGATGAACCAACACCTGAGGATTCTATCAAACACAAGGCTATTGAAGATGTCATTCCTACTGAAGAATCTGCTGAAGAATTCATTCCAGAGCATGAAGAACGTCGAGCTGATGCACCTGAAGAAAATGCTGAGGAAATTGATGCTGAAGAAAATGCTGATCAAATTCCTCAACGACAACCAGCTCACCCTCGCGTTGCAAAAGAAGTGCAAGTGGAGAAGATCATCGATGACATTGGAGCACCAGGTCCTCTCACCCGCTCAAAAGCTTCACATCTATCTAACTTTTGTGGGCACTTTGCTTTTGTCTCTATCACAGAGCCCACTAAGGTAGATGAAGCATTTCTGGAGCCTGAGTGGATTCAGGCCATGCAAGAAGAATTACATCAGTTCAAGCTCAACAACGTCTGGGAACTAGTCAATCGTCCTGATCCTCGCAAGCATAACATCATTGGCACAAAGTGGATCTACCGCAACAAGCAAGATGAAAATGGTGTTGTGGTGAGGAATAAGGCTCGACTAGTAGCTCAAGGCTACACACAGGTTGAAGGAATTGATTTCAATGAAACTTTTGCACCTGTTGCTAGACTTGAGGCTATTCGCATATTACTTGCTTATGCTAACCATCATGATATCATCTTATATCAAATGGATGTGAAAAGTGCATTCCTCAATGGTAAGCTTGAGGAAGAAGTATATGTTGCTCAACCCCCAGGTTTTGAAGATCCAAAACATCATGGCAAAGTCTTCAGACTTAACAAGGCCCTCTATGGCCTCAAGCAGGCCCCACGGGCGTGGTATGATACATTGAAGGAATTCTTCATGAAGAAAGGCTTCACACCCGGTTTACTTGATCCCACTCTCTTTACTAAATCTTATGATGGTGAACTGTTTGTGTGCCAAATATATGTTGATGATATCATCTTTGGCTGTACTGACCAACGTTATAGTGATGAATTTGCCTATATGATGAGTGAAGAATATCAAATGTCTATGATGGGAGAGTTGAAATTCTTCTTAGGTCTTCAAATTCGTCAACAGCGCAATGGCATATTCATATCTCAAGAGAAATACCTCAAGGATGTCCTGAAGAAATTCTGCATGCAAGACTACAAAGGCATCAAAATTCCAATGCCCACAAGTGGTCATTTATGCACTGATGAAAATGGTACTGACTTCGATCATAAGGTATACCGCTCCATGATTGGCTCCTTATTGTACTTATGTGCATCTAGGCCAGATATAATGATTAGTGTTTGCATGTGTGCCCGATTTCAAGCTGCACCGAAGGAATCACACCATAAGGCTGTGAAGCATATTCTTCGATATCTAGCTCACACACCAACACTAGGATTATGGTATCCCAAGGGCTCAGATTTTGATCTCATTGGATATTCTGACTCTGTCTATGCTGGTGACCGTGTGGACCGCAAGTCAACATCTGGTACTTGTCATTTCCTCGGACGATCCTTGGTCTGTTGGTCCTCGAAGAAACAGAACTGTGTATCACTGTCTACTGCTGAAGCTGAGTACTTGCTGCTGGTTCTTGCTGTGCTCAACTGCTATGGATGAAGGAAACACTCAAGAACTATGGTATCAACGTGAAAAATGTGCCTCTCCTCTGTGACAATGAGAGTGCCATCAAGATTGCTCACAACCCAGTTCAGCACTCAAAGACAAAGCACATTCAGATTCATCATCATTTTCTTCGTGATCATGTGTTGAAGGGCGACATGTCTATTGAGCATGTGAAGACTGAAGAACAGCTAGCCGATATCTTCACTAAGCCCTTGGATGAGAAGAGATTTAGCAAGTTGTGGTGTGCGCTAAATATCTTAGAGTCTTCGAATGTACTTTGAAAAGGCACTCATCCTAACACTTATCCAAAATTGATGACTTAGATGTGCAACACATAAAGAAACATTTTTCTTCAATCAATGAAGAATAACACTCTAAGTGTGAAGAAATTAATGAAGAATTTGATTCTCAGAACCCTACGACAATTGTGCGCGGTGTCTGAAATCATCGTTCTTATACGGTGGGTCACGCCACCACAAAAGGTGAAAATCTTCAATTTGAGTTTTTCCTCAACTTTTGAAATTCCTCAGTTGTTCAAATTCTTCAACTTGCAAAATCTTCACTTATGCCGTCGTTTTTCTTCATTGGCTATATATATATGAGTTTATGTGCTCTACAGCATTCACTTATAGCTATTTCTTCAAGTTGATTTTTCTGCTAAGTGAATGTGATCGGACCCTTCCCCTCTATGCTATACTCAATCCAATCTGTTCACAAATTCTTCATGTGCGTTCTATTTGAAACTCGTTCAAATCCTTCACTGTATCCTTGTCAGCTAAAGAAATTGCGAATGGAACGTTAAAACTGATCTTATCCAAACTTTTGATTTTGCCGCTCAAACCGTTCCGCATCCCACGATGCATTATTTTACTCACCCACGATCTTACACGATCTCCACTACACAGTACGTGGGTGACACATGTCGTGAGAAGGAGAATGGCCAGGGGCATGGTCGTCCTAAATCTTCAGACAAGCAGTTTTTCACCGTGGCTATGAATACCCCTGTCCCCTTCCTCACTTCTTTTACCCCGCTCGATCTCACTTCCCCTCGCTCGAGCTTCCGAACCCTTGCGCCGCCGCTACTCCATCGTCGCCGGTGAGGAAGAGCTTCACTGCCTCGACCTCGTCGCCGTCGTACTCGCGCCGACTGCGGAAATCTTCACCTCCGCCGCCGCCGTAGATGTCTTCCTCTGCCAAGTTAGGGCGTGGAAGATCTGCATCGACGAACTTCCCTGTTTCAACTCACAGTTCGCCGTGTTCTTTGTTTCAGGGTAATTAAAAGCTACTTTTACTGCCCTCTTTGATTCGAAACTTTTCTACAAAATCTTCAAAGGTGTTTCATTCTTCAAATCCTTACACACAAAACACCTCACAAGTTATCTGTTCTTGATTCATTTCCCTAAGCATCAATTTCTTCAAAGATTCCTCAATTGTGTGGATCTTCGATCTATACAACTCTGGAACCTAAGATATAGCGCTCTTAGTGAAATTCTTCAAGACGAATCTGGTCAAATTCCTCAAACTTGCTCTTTATGAAAAACCCTCTAAGAACGCGTATGACCTCTTCAAATTCCTTGCAACTATACTCTGTTCACAAGTACACATGTCCGCTGTTGAATCATTAGGTTCTCATCAACTTAACTCATTTGCAGCGTTCCTCGAAGAAAAGTTGCATACTTCTTCAGAGAACTCAATTGTTCAAATTCCTCAACTAAAGAAAATGGCTGATGGTAAAAGGCCTCAGAAAGGAGGAAAGAAGCCTGAGGTTATGACTGCATTCGAAATCCCTGAGGACATTTATAAAGATTACTGCACGCCTGATGAATCCAAATTTAGCAAAGAAGATAAAAATCAGCGCAAGGTGCGCATTCAAAGGATTGAAAGGAGATGGGCACGTGAATGGAGGGAGTACAGGTACGTCACTCCCAAGTACATGAAGAAATTCGCACTGAACCCTCCATGCCCAAGAGCCCCATTGGAACCTGGCCAAGTGGCTGATCCCACTAGCATCAAGCGCGGTGAGGATTTTCCTACAGAATGGACCAAGCGCCAAGCTAAATTGGCAAGGCAAGCCAGAGAAGCAGTGAGGAAATTTAATGAAGACTCTGCTGCTGCTGCGGCGGCCACTGAGGCTTCTGTCAAGCCGAGGAAATCAATGCCCAAGAAGCCCGCTCGCAAGCCAAGTGCTTCACCAGCAATGCCCTCACGGCCAAGTTCCTCTGCAATGCCCTCACGGCCAGACACCTCAAAATCTTCAAAGCAAATTCCTCATGCTGCTCCTGCTCCACCAAAATCCTCAGCACCTCCTCCACAATCCTCAGCTGTCCCTACAAAGTCCTTAGCACCTGTGCATCTGGCCTCGTGCCAAAGGACTACTGGCGTCTCTATCGCCTCTGGTGTCTCAGCTAGTTCCTCAGCTGCACCAAGTTCCTCAGCTGGACCCTCTCTGCTGAAGAAAAAGGCTACTGCTGGACGTGGTAATCGCCCAAGTCCCAACAAGAAGCAGGTAGTCTTTACTGTACCATCTGATGATGATGAAGCTGATGAAGAAGAACTTGCTGAAATCATCAGAGACCGCCAAGAAAGGGCTGCTAAAGCCAAAGGCACACCTGTGCCCCTACTGCTGGATCGAAGGGCGATCCTTGATTACATCAATATTTGGCATAAGGATCCCAACACACCTATGCCTGATTTCAAGCTGACACCTGACCAAAGTCACATGCTGACCCACTTCATCCAAGAGGAGAAGTGGAAATATGATAGGGCCAGGCAGATCAAGAAATCGCAGTATAGGAAACAGAAACTGCTGAAGAAAAATGTTCTCACAATGAAGCCTGAAGAACTCATCAAGATGCAGGCTGACATCAAATCCCTCAGCGATGACTTTGATGCATACTATGCTGACTGGAAAGGAGCAAAAGTCAGGTTTGTGAAACTGACTGAGAAATTCACCAATGTTGCAGCCCCATCGCAGCAAGAAGTTCCTCAAGCTGAAGCATCTGTTCAGCCCACTGAAGAACATGCCAGCACCGCTGATGACTTTCAGGCTGCTAAAGAAAATGCTAGCTCCAGGGCTGATGGCTCCACTCCAGCCACTGAAGACATTGCCAGGGCATCCACTAGTGGTGCGCTTGAAAAACTGAAAAAGAAAGGACAACCGCATCAGTTGCTCCTGAGGAAAATCAACCAGATTCCTCAGCTCCACCTGCGCCTACACCAACTCCTATCCTTCCATCTGCTTTGGATGTGAAGAATACCAAGGCTGCAGAGCGAGCTGCAGTGAAGAAGAGGAAAGCATCACAAGCTTCAGAATCTTCAGCTCCAAAGAAGATGAAGCCCATGACCAGCTCGTTTGCTAATCCAATTGATGTTGTTCCTATCTCATCCATGCCATCAAAGGACCTTGTTCCTTTTGGTGAAGACTATGAGATCCCAAGTGGATCAGATGAAGAAACTCAATCTGCTGCTTCCTCAGAGCGGATTGATGAAGAAATTGAAGTGGATTCAATCCCTTCAACCCAAATGGTCTCATCACCAATGCCTCAGTTTGACGCTGAAGAGGCTGGTGTTGAAGAAATTGATGATGAAGATGTGGATATTGGAAGCACAACTCCAGTGATGAATGACGACTTTTGGGAAAGTCAGCATCCCAATTCCCCACTCTTCACCCCACTGCAGCAAATTCCTCACTCCCCTGCACCAACTGTTCAAATGGGCTCTGAAGAAACTCGTCCCACTGCATCTGTGAATGAAGAAATTCCCGCCACTAGTGCTGAAGAAACTGCTGCCGAAGCTGAAAAGGTGACTGCACCTGAGGAGGAACCAGAAATTCCTCAGCCTGAAGAAACTGAGATCGTGATTCCTGAGGTAGTGACGCAACTCACTGACACTCCTCTGCCCAAGCCAAAGGATCCATTCTCAAGGAAACAAAAATTTAAGGCTGAAGACTTCTTTGGCGAGCACGTGTTCTTCACTGAATACAACCCTTATGACTCTGCTCGCATAAGGAAGAGGCGTTTCTGGACAACAAGTCAAGCAAATTTCTATTCCTCAGTGCTTTTCAACAAGGACAAAGTCTCCGACCATGCACATATTCCTCATGTGGATATGGAGTCCATGTCATGCTTCACGCCAGTCCTCAGTGTTCTTCACGACGCTGGACTGCTCAATTTCTGCACTGACATATGCGATTGGAATGAAGAACTCATTCTTCAGTTCTATGCAACATTGCACATCACCGGCAACTCTGAAGATGTCAATTCATGGGTTCTGGACTGGATGACTGAGAACACCCACTATAAGGCCCCAGCATCTGAATTGCTTCGTGCCCTTCCTCTGAGTCCACCCACTGAAGATGCACGTTGTATTTACAATGAACCTAAGCTTTCAAATCACTATATGCAAGTGCTGATGAAGCCTTTGAAGCCAGGGCAGGCCCCTCGAACCACATTCCTCATCAAGGAATTGTTGTATGTGCCTAGGACTGTCTATCGGATTCTAACGAAGACAATGAGTCCCATCAAAGGCCACGACTCAAGTGATGAAGAAGTCGTTGGCATCATGAAGAACATGCTTTTCAACATCTGTCACGGCGTTCCCGTCAACTTTCATGATTTCTTCATGAGGACTTTGGCAAATATCGCTATGTCGCCATTTGAGCTGAAGCCTTATGCACCTTGGATTATGAGATTCATCAGGACAAGGTCTTCACTCAACTACAAAGCTGAAACTCTCAACCACTGCAGCTACTTGCCTCCCATTGAAGTCCTCAAACGGACATTTTCCTCAGCTGAAGAAAAGGGCAAGGCTACTGCTATGATAGATGAAGGCATTCGTCCATTGGATGGTCAATTTCGCAAGGCCGCATCTTATTCCACCAATGATGACTCTGCCACACATGACTCTGCCGCCAACACTGCCAAGCCAAATCCTCAAGCCACAGCACCCAGTGTGATGACTGATCGTGAGTTACTCCTCAGTCTTCATCAAAAGGTTGATCATAATCACAAATGTGTCAAGCGTCAGTTTGGTTCAATTCTTCACAATATGACTTCAACACACAATGCAGTGAAGAAAAACCACTACTACCTTCATGAAACCCTCAACCGCACCTGGGCTGTTCTGTCTCAAGTCTACAGCGCTGATGATCTGAAGAAAATGGGTCTGAATGAAGAATTTGCCTGGTCTGCACCTCCTCCGAAGAAATACAAGAAGGTCCCAGTTCCTTCTTTGGTGGCCAGTTCATATTCTTCATCACGCGACACAGATGAAAATGAAGACTTGGACGACACTGCGGCAGGCCCTACATCAACGACCGACCCCAACAACGCTGGTGCTCCTTCATCAACTTGAATATCTTCAGGGGCGTTAGTCCTCAGTTTCGATCCTTTTGGTCATTCGATGACAAAGGGAGAGAAATCTGAGTTAGTCTTCAAGCGGGTCTATAATAATGGGTATTTTTTCTGCTAAGTTACAACTCTTGTTCTTCCGAAACTTTTATTGGATCGAGTTGTAATCTTAAACCCTATGGTGCGCTGATACTTTTATTGCACTATGCTCTGATACTTTTGATGTGCTATTCTGCATGCTTATTCCTCATTAATATTATCGCACGCATGCTGAATTACATCAGGCACCATATTTCATCATGCATTTCAAATTCTTCCTATTATATATCAAATGCGTGTATGAATTACAAGATATAGGGGGAGATCTCCATGATTCAACTCCTCAAGTGTGCATTGCTTCAAAAGCAAATTCCTCACTATGCACATGTTCAGGGGGAGTTCTTCTATATCTTGCAATCAAATTCCTCAATATCAGTTTTTACAGTTCATATATTTATCCCCGTTGAAAACTTAACCTATGTTGTCATCAATCACCAAAAAGGGGGAGATTGTAAGTGCATCTAGTGCCCCTTAGTGATTTTGGTGTATTGAATACTTATAGGTTAAGTATCTAACGCGTTTGTGAGTGTACACAGGTCTATAAGTCTATGAGGAGTTTGACATTTACAGTGAAAGTCGACCCCTAAAAATGAAGTTCTTCGATTGAAGACTTTGATATACTGAAGACTTTCTGAAGACTTTGAAAGTGAAGAAATTGGTGTGACCTTGAAGACTTGGTTATCATTCGAGGAACATGAAGCGTGAAGACTTTTGTTTTCATAGTTTCATTTTCTCTTTCTTGAGTCATAGGAAACACCGTACTGTTAAAGGGGGTCGAGGAAATACTAAGGAGAAAATTTTCATGTGATGCTCAACTCAAATCCTACACCTACCAATCCCTTCGAGTGAAGCCATTGGAAATCTCATACAGTTCAGTCAATTTCTTCAGTGACAGAGATGCAGTTCTTCTGGTCACTAAGGACTTTGCTCTGACTGAGGAGTTAGGAATTCGCCAGTGCGAATTGCCTACACAGTGAGGAACATGATAGCCCTGAGGAATTTGAACCTCAAATTTCCGACCGTTGCTGTGCTACGTGCCAGCTGTCCCAAAATATCTTGTCCACCTAACGGTCATATCATTGAAGGGCATTTATGTCTTATCATGTCGGGCTGCTCCCTAGGCTATAAATAGACGCCCCCTACAACCACTAGCTGGTTGGCTGCTCCGCGTGAACTTGACACTTGTCATTTGAGAGCAACCCATCCTCCAAGGACTTTGAGCGAAAATCATCAAGTGAGGAAAATCCAAACCCAAACCCAAACACCTACAAACCCAAAGTGATTGAGCATCACTGAAGAGATTGATCCTGCGTGGATCCGACGCTTGTTACCTTTGAAGACTGTGCTTCTTCCAGACGGTTAGGCGTCAAGGTCTAGAGCATCCAAGAGGAATTGTGGATCGCCGAGTGACCAAGTCTGTGAAGGTTTGGAAGTCACCTGAAGACTTACCACGAGTGATTGGGCGAGGACTGTGTGTCCTTAGCTCAAGGAGAATACGGTGAGGACTGTGTGTCCGGGACAAGCTGTCCTCGAGTTTAAATACTCAGCCGCTCCAACCGGATGTACAACTGAGACAGCAGTTGGAACTGGTCTACCAAATCATTGTCTTCACCAAGCTTACTGGTTCTATTTTCCTCAACACTTTCATTTCCTCATTACTGTGTTGTGTGTTTGTTCATATCTGTGTGTGAAGACTTTGACTGAAGACTTTCTCAATTTCCTCAGTTCAATTTCTTGAGTCTATTTTGTCTTCTTCTAGTGTTATCCTGTGTTTACACTTTCTGTACTCTGTGTTTGTCTTCATTTCATCATGATGACTATGCTTGAATTCTGTTATGTTTTCATCTGAGTACTTATTCCGCTGCTAGTAGTTCTTAGCTAAGGAATTTCCTCACGATCAAATTCCTCAGTGAAGAATTTCATTAAAAATCACCTATTCACCCCCCTCTAGTCGATATAACGCACTTTCAAGCAGAATATGAGGCCTTACTCCACGGTCTTCAGTTGGCTAAGGACATGAATTTAAGCCGGGTTAAGTGCTTCGGTGGTTCGCACCTGGTAGCTCAACAAGTATCTGGTACTTAGGATTCCAAGGACCCACTCATGGCGGCGTATCGTCGAGAGGTGGATCTTGTTGCGGGTCACTTCAAAGGTTATCAAGTCGATCATGTGGACTGGCGGAAGAATGAAGCGGCGGACGCCTTAATCCGTTTGGCTTCCCAACGTATACAGGTCCCACCCAATGTCTTCCTGGATGTGCTGCATAATCCGCCAGTCAAGCTCCCTACAGAGGAAGATTTGGCTGTTGCTGACCCGGAGGCTCAGTTGGTGGCGGCTCTTCATGTTATCCCAGATTGGACGGTTCCGTATTTCGCGTATATGAACCGGGGCGAGTTACCAGAGGATGAAACTTCGGCCAGGCAGATAATCCAACAGTCCAAATCAATGACTATTATCAATGGAGAGTTACATCATTGCAGTGTAACAGGGGTGTTTCAGCGTTGTGTATCTCTTTAAGAAGGCCGTGAAATTTTGCGTGACATCCACGAAGGAGATTGTGGACACCACGCCGGTTCAAAATCTCTGGTGGCCAAGGCGTTTTGTCATGGTTTCCATTGGCTGATGGCTCATGCTGATGCTGAGGACTTGGTCAAAAGGTGTGATGGATGTCAAAAATTCTCATGACGCGCTCATATACCGGCTCAAGAATTGAGGATGATTCCAATCACTTGGCCGTTTGCAACTTGGGGGCTAGATATGGTTGGGCCCTTTAAGAGATCCAAGGATAAGAAGACCCACCTTTTGGTGGTGGTTGATAATTTCACTAAGTGGGTGGAGGCAGAACCAGTTAGTAAGTGTGATGCAGCTACAACGGTTCAATTCATTAAGAAGGTGATTTTCCGTTTTGTCTTTCCACACAGTATTATAACCGATAATGGTACCAATCTGTCCAAAGGTGCTATGAAGGAGTTCTGTCAACGTGAGCACATCCGGCTTGACGTATCATCAGTGGCTCACCCCCAGTCTAATGGTCAAGCGGAGAGAGCCAATCAAGAGATCTTGAAGGGCATCAAGCCCCGGCTTATGGTTCCTTTGCAACGGATGCCGGGTTGTTGGGTGGAGGAGTTACCTTCTATGTTATGGATCATAAATACCATGCGCAACAGATCCACGGGCTACACACCTTTTTTCATGGTTTATGGAGTGGAGGCAGTTCTCCCTAGTGACATCCGTCATGACTCGCCTCATGTGGCGGCGTATGTTGAAGGTGACAATGAGAAGGCACGACAGGAAGCACTCGACCTGTTGGACGAGGAGCGTGACGTTGCAGCAGCCCGTTCAACGATTTACCAGCAAGATCTGCATCGTTATCACAGCCGCCGGGTTAGAACTAGAACTTTTCAAGAAGGCGATCTGGTGCTCTGACTCATCCAGGATCAGACAGATATGCACAAGTTATCCCTGCCTTGGGAAGGACCCTTTGTGGTCAGCAAGAATCTGCATATCGGGTCATACTACCTTATAGATGTTCGAGAGCACAAAGACTCATGTAAATCGGAGGAGGAGACCCATCGGCCGTGGAATATCGCTCATCTTCGGCCTTACTATACTTGAGCCATCGGCTCTGCTTATGTATATAGTTATGACAATGTATATATTATGATCAATATAATAAGCCGGAGCCTCAGCTAAAGTGGGGTATCAGTTGTTTTTCTTATATCATGTGTTACATGGAGGCTTCTGTTCATAAAGCAGCGTCCGGTTTACACCTTGATTCAGCTTATAAAGCTTTATATACAAATCACTTGGGGGCTTGGTTGTACTTGAACCATAGCTACACCTCTTGATCGGCGCAAAGCCACTAGAAAAAACACTTGAGGGCTTGGTCGTATCCGAACTATAGTCACACCTCTTGATCGGCTCAAAGCCAAATTACTTAGGGGCCAAAGAGAGTGTTGCAAAAGAACAACTCAAACATAGGCACCCACTGAGCACAGCTCGAAATATTTCTTGGGGATTCTTTGCTATCGCAATGAACAAAGAATTTACACTTGTAATAGGCTATCAAGCCACGACATGGAAGCTTGGTGTATACACCTAAAACCCCGGGTTAGCCTGCCTTCTTAAGTAAGTCACTCCGTCCAGGTAAACCTGGTATGACCCGCCGAACTTCGACAAGTCAATCTCATAAGACCCTGAACTTGTCAAAGTTAAAACGAAGATTGGTTAAGGATTGAGGACCATCTTAAAAGGCTTTGTGAAATGGTTTAACTCAGTGGCCTGACAGCCCATGAAAAGCCTCGAATTTGGGGCCTGGCAGCCCCTGAAAAGCCTCGACTACAAGTTTTTCATATGCTTTTGTTTGCCAAGTTTTTCTCTTTTGGTGACATTTATAATGTTTTGATAAAACGGCGTTCATTAACCCAGCTTGACTTTCAACTACAAGTTGTCGGTATATGATCAGGGGATTATTAACCCGGTCTGGTTTTTGGCTATAAGTCGCGAGAATTGAATATGGATAAACCAGTGTTTATCACAACCCGGAACGGTTTTATCATAAACCGGTTTAATATGACAGGACTTATTATTGCTCCAGATTAGGGTTATCACCCTCAATACAACAGTTGGTCAGCCAACATTATGACTCAAGGTCACAGGTATCAATTATTTTCACATTTGATTATCTTTTCACAACCTTGGTTATAAACCTTGGCTATATATCTGGGCATCATAACCCGTCCAGTGGCAAACCGACAGGACATTATCAACCTCTTGTGTACAGGAATAGCTTGAATAAATCGCTATGGATTATGAACATCATATGTCTTAAGAATGGTGTATTAACAAGTGTCAGGCACAAATAAATATGCACGATGGCATAGCAGACCAAGTGTTTTAACTAGCCTATTACAAGGCGTTTCAGTGCCCACAAGGATAATTGTTTCTTGACAAGCATTGCAGCACGTGGAAGGCTAAACTGGCCTCCGAATCATGCTTCCTCACCAGCTTGACTTGACGGTTGCGGATCACCTTGCACCGGTTCATCATCCTCCTCTCTACCCAGTGGCTGGAAGTCAATGGTTGCCCAGTCGATCCCAGTTAGGGCTTGGAATACAGCTTCATCGCTTATAAGGGTGGGAGGTTCAATGTCAGGGGCATAGGTGTGCTTACGGATTGGCGGGATAAGATTTTGCGCTTCAGGGGTTGGTGCAACAACCCATTTGTTTTTGTCGTCATAACTCACCTGGTAATATGAGAGATCAGCCTCTTCAGCCAGTTGACAAGCCAGTGGACGTACTTCCCCGTTTATGGCTCGGAGGTCATCATTGCCAAATTCTGATCCATCTTCTTTTAAGCTGGGATAGCCTTTAGCCACTTCCACCGGATCAAGGTCACGCACCCATGCTTTTTCTCGGGTTAGTGCGGTCAGAGCGCCCGCCCTTGCAGTAGACCTCTTTAGCTCTTCTACCCGGGCAGGCAGCATAGACAACCTTTCTAAGGTTTGCTTGATTGAAGTGGGGGAGGCTTGTTGTGTGAAGCGGTACAGATGATCCGTTGCGCGCCGGTATATAACTGCTCTATAAGAGTATAGGCAGCCTTCAGTTTCTTCCGTACGTCAGAGCCTAGATGACTAATGCGAGTCCCTGCATATTTACAAGCATCAGTAAACCGACAACGTATGGGTAGATATGTTGAAAATGTAAAGCAAGGATGCTTACCAAACACAGCAGCCATCATGGCATGTATCTGCCGCTTTACGCCAGTCAGCTCATCTACTACCGGTTTAAGAGCTGCTTCTGCGTCCTCAGCTCTTTTTTGCAAAGCGGATTTTTCTGTGTCCCAATCCGCCCGCTCCTTGTTGAAACTCTCCTTCAGTTTATCCATAGCGGCTAAAGCGCTGGTCAGCTCATCCTTGGCCTTGGAGGTTTCGGCTTGCTGGGACTTGATGTTTTCTTGCAGATCGGCGGTTTGAGTTTCCTTTTTGCTCAATTCAGCCTATAAGAGACAGATATATCATGAGTTGAAGGTACATATTTGAAGTACCAAGCACATAACAAGTTATGCACCTGATACTTGGGGGCTAATGCATATTTGCTTGTTCTCGGAAATTTCTACAAGTCCCAAGCACAATACAAGTATTACTCTTGGCACTTGGGTGCTAATGTATGTTTTCTCATAGTAACATTATGGGTATCCTTCTAAAAGTTCCGGTTCATCTTTACAAGTTAAACCGGACCTTGGGGACTACAATGGCGAAAGTTACAGTATTATAAAAGTACTGGTTCATCTTAAAAAGATAACCCGGCCCTTGGAGGCTAAAAATGCAAAGTCAAGATATTACAAAGTACCAGTTCAGATGAGTATCATAAACCGACACTTGGGGGCTACTGGAGTTTGATATTTGAATTGGACATAAGAGAGAAGCAGTTATGTGGTTACCTCATATCGCTCCTTCATCAGATTTACCAAACCAGCTTCATAGTCACGACTTGTATACAGACGGTTCATGTCGTGGGTTTGTCACGGCAGATGTCCTAGCCAAAGGACTTAGTCATGGAGCCATCGCAACGGGTTAACTCGAAGGGGTTAAAGCGGACACAAGGACACAGAGAATTATACTAGTTCGGCCCCTTCGATGAAGGTAAAAGCCTACGTCTAGTTGGTGTTGGAATTGATGAAGTCTCGACGACTAGGGAGCAATCGCTTCTCCTAGGCTTCGAGTTGTTCGTTCCCCCCCTTGAACCGATATCGGGTCGTCCCCTTATATACACGGGTGACGCCCCTCGGTTCACAGAGTCCCAATCTCCGGTTTATACTCGTACCCGGGTTGGTCTCTTGCTTATTCCTAACTTACAATACAAGTTGTACACAGGCCGGTTTACGGCTACAGATGTTAAACCGACTATGGCCTCAGGCCTATACATAGCCTCCTGGACTTTAACATTCTTGAGCTACTGATGAAATTAACCCGGCCCGGACGGCCGGTTTAGACCCAGTAGTAATATCCCCAACATTAGGCCCCAGGTTGATTTGAATGATCTCATGTCAACCTTTAGCATAAACCTTCATATTCGGCATCTTCCTTTCATTGCTAAACCGATATGTCGTCATTTTCTCTAGTGGCCGTAAACCGGCATGACATCATCATGAAGCTAGCTTTTATGGTGCCTTCTTTGTTTAACCAATTCGCAATCATCAAGGCGACAGTTCTGCTTCCAAAACCCGTGGCTCCTGGATTCGCGCGCCCGACACACGTGCCTTGCCTTATAAATAGGGGTGAAAGGTCATTTCTTTCTCCCCTTCATCCCTTTCCTCTTCGTCTTCTCCGCGCCGCCATCCTCGAAGCTCCGCCGCTGTCGCTGACCTCTGCATCACCTCGGGCCGCTGCATCAACCTGACTGGACCAGAAAAACTGCGGCGTTCTTCCGCACCCCTCGGAGCTCCGGTGAGATCCCCACTTTCTCAACTCAGACCCGCCTCTAGGGTTTACTGTGTTCTTCCCGTTCCTTGTGTTCTTTGCGTTCTTCGTGTTCCTCACGTTCTTCGCATCTAAACTGGGATATACCTTCAGATGACCCCTCGACTTTTGCTCCATTCAGTAGCAGTTTTCCGCCTCTGTTTTTAGGATAATATACTTAGATCGTAGATCTGATCCACAGTTTTGACCTTGCTGTTCTTGCACAATCTTCAAAAGCTCATGAGCTTTTACCCCTTTTATGAGATCGCCTCAGATCCAATATCACACTGAGACAATGTGAAACCTGTTTCTGCACACCTGCTCTTTTGCATTTCCAACTGTTCCGCGGTCTTCGATCCAGCGGTTTAACCTTGTTGTAGACGATCACCAAATCGGTGCATACCATTAGTCCCCTTGTTGAACCGCCAGTAACCTTTTGATAGACCGCACCGCTTTACTAATGTCAGATTGTAATTGATTTCCTCCGGTTTAACATTGATAGCATTAACATGATAAAATCTGTGCAGAACATAAATCCTGAACCGGAATCATTTTCCTTTTGTAGACTTCCCCATGGCTAAGCAAGTGTATGAGTGCAACTGGGCTCCTTCCCGGGTCACGGAAACTCAACTGAATAATCTGGTCCTGACCGGTGCTTTGAGCAGCAAAAACGCGATTCATTGGAGGGTGCCAGGCAAAGAGTGCCCCCCTACACCCCGAGATGGAGAAGTCGTTGTGTTTGCGGATCACTTAGCCCGCGGTTTCAACCCGCCTGGCTCAAAATTTTATCGCGACGTTTTGGCTAACTTCCAACTCCATCCACAAGACATTGGCCCCAATTCTGTCATTAACATATGCCACTTCCAAGTGCTCTGTGAGGTGTTCTTTCAAGAGGAACCTACAGTTGAGTTGTTCCGAGATTGCTTTCACTTAAACCGCCGCACAGAATTTACTGATGGCTCCAACATGGAACTGGGTGGCGTGTCAATCCAGAAGAGGAAATAGGTTACTTACCCTCATGCGAAACTGCATAGCCACCCCCAAGAATGGAATAACTCCTGGTTTTATTGTAAAGACACCTCCCCAGAGAACGAGAATATCCTGCCCGGTTTTCGTCCAGAACGGCTCAGCAACACTCACCCCCTTCCTCCGAGGTTGACTGCTAAAGAGAGGAGTAAATACGCTCCCCAACTGTCCAAGCTCAGAGCCTTCATGGCCAACGGTTTAACAGGAGTCGACCTCGCTCGTTGCTGGATATCTTGGAGTATACTGCCACTCAGTCAACGCTCCGGTTTGATGTGTGAATACACAGGCAGTGTTGATGATCCGTTACGTCATGTAAACATCCAGCTTACGGATGAAGAGGTCACCGAAGCCGTAAAGAAGATTCTAAATGAACCGGAACGCGTCTGCGCACGAACTGGCCTTCTTCCCTTCTGCGCCATCAATAAACCACCAGCGGTAAATCAAGATTTCTTCTCATTAAGTCTGATGTTATCTTGTGCGCGTATGATTGATTCTAATGTCTGTTGACGCAGGGTGATGACCCGTTTTGGAGAAAAAAACTCCCTCAAGGAAAAGCAGATAAACCGGAGCAATCGACCCGGCCTAAGACGAGAGTCGTCAAAAAGTCTGCTCACAAGAGGAAAACCACGGCCTCTTCCGATCCTGCCGATGATGAGGTGGGTAATCCGGGTTTTGAAGCTGATCTTGACTCCCTCGGTTTATTGTTCGTGCCGTTTGCTGACGATGCAATTTGTCAGGATGATGCCGAAGCGAGCCATGCTGATGATGCAGAGGTAATTACTGTTTCTTCTGATTCAAGCCTTCTGCCTTCCCACAAAATCCGTCAGGCAAACCGTAAAGTTAAATTTTCCCATCCTCTTGCTTATTTGGATCCCAACTTTCTTATGAAGACCCGTCAGCACGAGGTGCGTCGTACAACCCGACACAGCGGTCAGGTAGTTACCTCCGCCAGTTTACCAAACAGTCCGGTTCGGAGACGTCGTTCAGAGGTCTCTAATTTGCTTGTCAAATTTTGTCCTAAAGCGGGCTGTTTTCGTCAACCGCTTAATCCGTCTAACTCCGATTATCAGGTCACCTCGCACTCATCCTCTGGCGAGTCAACTGGTACTCAGCTGCCTCCGCTCAAAACCGTGCTTGGGTAAGCTTACCTTTCTTATCAAGTTGTCCATTGTTGTAATCTTCAACATATGCTGTCTTCAACTTTGCTGCTTCTTTCAGAGCTAAACCAATGCCGAGCAAAAAAGCTCGCCAAGACAAAACAGGAGAAGAAAACGCTCCTCCTGAACCGGACATTGCCCCGAACGTTGAAGCGACCATCCCTGAAGATGTAATTGATGACCCACTAGTCCGAGATGAAGTCATTGTTCCTGAAGAAGGCTCTGTTAACCCCTCCGGCCCAACGGATCAACCAGCCAGTCCGATTCGTGCTGAGAAAACCATTAGCTCCTCAAAACCTGCCGAGAAACCGACCGTACCAGTCCAGACCGGCGACCACAAAGATGACGAAGTCATAATTACTGGCATAGGTCGTACTGAACCGGGAAATCCCATCGCTTTGGCCAAGCACACTGATAAAGAAGAAATTTCTACTTTAAGTAAAGGTAAATGGGATGTTGATCTGGCAACGTACTCCGCTCTTGGTGCTCAAGACATTCATTCTGGCTATTTACACCCGCTATATGCTAGCCGTGACTATGAAGCCAATCTTGTGAAGATGATGAAAGACAAATTCGAGGTAACTTCCATGCCCCCACTCCTGCTTCTTACCACCGTAGCCCCCAAGGGTCGGTTGAACTTTATCATAATTGAATCGACACTTTATAATCATCATACCGTAACATCCGAAATATCATTAGAGCAAATGGCCATTAGCCCCCAAGTGCCAAGTTGAATATTTGTATTGAGCTTGGGACTTTGATATTTAACTGATAACTTGAGATCAAATAAGCATTAGCCCCCAAGTACAAAGTTGAATATTTGTATTGAGCTTGGTACTTCCTTTGTTTAAACCGTACAACTTGTCGGACTGCAGGCTGAACTGAAGGTCAAAGAGAGCCAAATCGCTGATCTTCAAGAGAATGTGAAGTCCCAGCAAGCAGAAACTTCCAAAGCCAAGGAGGAACTAACCAGCGCTTTAGGCAGCATGGAACAATTGAAGGAAGGTTTTAAGAAGGAGCGGGCTGACTGGGCCACAGAAAAGGCCACTTTAACCAAGAAGATTGAAAACGCAGAAGCCGCCCTTAAACCGGTAACGGATGAATTGACCAGCATGAAGCGACAGGTGCACGCAATGACTGCAGCCATCTTTGGTAAGCCTCCTGTGACTTGTGTAATGACCTTGATTCTTTTATAAAGCAGCTCGGTTTATGACCTGCTGATCGCATTACAGGCACTCGCATCAATCACTTGGGATCAGACGTGCGTATGAAGCTGAAAGCGGTCTACACTTTAGTCGAGCAGCTGTATACGGGCGCACAGCGGATTATCACCACTGCTTCACACAACAATCCGGCGCCCACATTGATCCAGGACACACTGAAGAAGTTGTCGATGCTCCCTGCTCGGATTGAAGAGCTAAAAAGATTTGATGCTCGAACCGGAGCCATTAATGCCTTAATCCGGGCCAAAGCATGGGTGCCTGATTTTGATCCCATTGAAGTGGCTCAAGGTTATCCTAGCTTAAAGGAGGATGGCTCCGAATTCGATGAAGAAGAATTGAGAAAGATAAACCGGGCAGTGCACCCTCTGGCCTGCCAATTGGCAGAAGAAGCAAACTTGTCTCATTATCAAGCCCGGTATGACGATCAGAACAAGCGGGTAGCTGTGCCAATCCCTGAAGCGGAAAACTTAATTCCTCCAATCCGTAAGCACACTTATGCCCCTAATATTGAACCGTCGTCACTGATACATGAGGAAGCCGTTTTTCAAGCATTAATAGGGATCGATTGGACCACTGTTGACTTCCAGCCGCTGGGTAGGGAGGAGGAAGCTGAAGTGGCGCAGGATGATCCAGAACCATCAAACCGGAATGGCACACAGGCGTGAACCGAGGGCAGTTTTAACTGGTTTCCTTTGGATACTTTGTCAAGAAACAATCATCTTATTTGGGCACCATGTTGCCTTGTAATAGGATAGACCGTACTTTCTGCTTCATGAGATGCCTTCGCGCATCATCACGGATACCCTCCTTTGGAAAATCATTATATCTCCTGCGATCACAAAATTTTAAACTACCAGGGCGGTTGTACCGTCATCCGGTTTGTGAATCTTTATATAGATACGCAAGGAAACTTGCAAGTATGATCAAACTTTTGTGATACGAAATACCTGTCATATAATGGGCATGAAATAGGCGTTTATAGCCAATGTTGAAGCGGGAGTTGATAACTCTTAAACCGTCATGGGAGAATCGAACCTCTGTGTACATAACACCGGTTTACAATGCAAACCGTCCTTTAATGATAGCAGCCTTTTGTTGCTCGAAAAAGGATATTTAGCAGAAAAAAACTCAAACCGAGCCAACAATCTCAGGTTTTTGAACAAGAGGGCCGTGTTCCGCCAAATTGGCTATGTTGAACTGGTGCAGAATGTTGTCGGTTTAAGAGAAAAGCGATAAACTATCAACTCTTAAAAAAGGAAAGAGAACAAAATACGGTGACAAAAACCTTTTGCAAAAGAAGAGCTCTATTGAGCTTGGTCAGACGGAATTACCATGGTCAGACGCAACCAAGCCCCTCGAAGGTGTAGCGATGGTGCCAGTCAGCCAGGACCCCAAAATGACGCGTGGCATTATGCCGGCCAAGTGGCATTGCTATGGTTCGGGTTCGACCAAGCCCCCAAATGACTCTAAGGCCCGTAGGCCGACCAAGAGGCGTGACCGGTTCAGACGTGACCGTGTCCCCAAATGATTCTAGTGGCTTTTGCCGGCCAAGAGGTATTGCATCGGTTCGGACACGACCGAGCCCCCAAATGACTCTGGTGGCTTTCGCCGGCCAAGAGGTATTGCATCGGTTCAAACATGACCGAGCCCCCAAATGACTCTGGTGGCTTTCGCCGGCCAAGAGGTATTGCATCGGTTCAAACATGACCGAGCCCCCAAATGACTCTGGTGGCTTTCGCCGGCCAAGAGGTATTGCATCGGTTCAAACATGACCAAGCCCCCAAATGACTCTGGTGGCTTTCGCCGGCCAAGAGGTATTGCATCGGTTCAAACATGACCGAGCCCCCAAATGACTCATAAGGATAGCTACGTTCTCTTTGGTTCGAACACGACCTATGTTTGAACAGGAAGCCTCAAGTGATCTTGTTAAGACTTGCAAGGGGTAAACCGGATGTTGCTTAAAGACAACCCCGTGTAACCACACATGATATAAAAGAACAGATACCCCGCTTTAGCTGAGGATCCGGTTTATTATAATATATACATAGTCATGATATATACATAAGCAGAGCCCATGGCTCAAGTATAGTAAGGCCGAAGATGAGCTATATTCCATGGTCTGTCGGTCTCTTGTCCTGATTTGCGTGAGTCTTTGTGCTCTCGAACATCTATCAGGTAGTATGAACCATTGTGTAGATTCTTGCTGACCACGAAAGGCCCTTCCCAAGGCGGAGACAATTTATGCATCTCGGTTTGATCTTGAATAAGTCGAAGCACCAAATCTCCCTCTTGAAAGGTTCTGGTCCTGATCCGACGACTGTGATAGCGACGAAGATCCTGTTGGTAGATCGCTGAGCGGGCAGCTGCTATGTCTCCCTCTTCATCTAGCCGGTCCAAAGCGTCCTGTCTAGAACTTTCGTTGTCTGCTTCAACGTAAGCCGCCACACGAGGTGAATCATGACGTATGTCACTAGGAAGAACTGCCTCTGCCCCATAAACCATGAAGAACGACGTATACCCAGTTGACCTGTTAGGCGTGGTGTTGATGCTCCATAACACAGAGGGTAACTATTCGACCCAACAACCCGGCGTCCGCTGCAAAGGAACCATAAGCCTGGGCTTAATGCCTCTCAAGATCTCCTGATTAGCTCTTTCTGCTTGACCATTGGACTGTGGGTGCGCCACTGATGACACATCAAGGCGGATGTGCTCTCGTTCGCAAAACTCTTTCATGGCACCTTTAGATAAATTGGTACCATTGTCTGTGATGATGCTGTGTGGAAAACCAAACCGGAAAATCACTTTTTTGATGAACCAAACCGCGGTGGCCGCATCACACTTGCTAACGGGCTCTGCCTCTACCCACTTTGTAAATTTGTCCACCGCCACCAGAAGGTGGGTCTTCTTGTCCTTGGACCTTTTGAAGGGCCCAACCATGTCCAGCCCCTAGGTTGCAAACGGCCAAGTAATTGGAATCATCCTTAATTCTTGAGCCGGGACGTGAGCGCGTCTTGAGAATTTTTGACAACCATCACACCGCCTGACCAGATCCTCCGCATCCGCATGAGCAGTCAGCCAATAGAAACCGTGACGAAAAGCTTTTGCCACTAAAGACTTTGAACCGGCGTGGTGACCACAATCTCCTTCATGGATCTCACGCAAAATTTCACGGCCTTCCTCAGGAGATACACACCGTTGAAAGGCTCCTATCACACTACGATGATGTAGTTCGCCGTTTTCAACTACCATGGACTTGGACCGCCGTACTATCTGCCTGGACAGAATCTCATCCTCTGGCAACTCCCCTCGGTTCATGTACGCCAGGTAAGGAAGCGTCCAATCCGGGATGACATGTAATGCTGCCACCAATTGAACCTCTGGGTCAGGAACCGCCAAATCTGCTTCGCCAGGCAGTTGAACCGACGGGTTGTAAAGCACATCGAGGAACACATTAGGTGGTACCGGTTTACGCTGTGAACCTAGTCGACTTAAAGCATCCGACGCCTCGTTCTTTCGTCGGTCCACATGGTCCACCTGATTCCCTTTGAAGTGACCTGCGACCACATCAACCTCACGACGATAAGCAGCCATGAGTGGATCTTTAGAATCCCATGTACCAGAGACCTGCTGGGCCACCAAATCAGAGTCGCCAAAGCACTTAACCCGGCTTAAATTCATCTCTTTAGCCATCCGGAGACCATGGAGCAAGGCCTCATATTCTGCTGCATTGTTAGTACAAGGGAACATTAAACGGAGAACATAACAAAACTTATCACCTCGTGGGGAAGTTAATATGACTCCAGCCCCCGATCCTTCCAATTGACGTGATCCGTCAAAATGAATGGTCCAGTAAGTGTGATCCGGCTTCTCTTCAGGGACTTGCAGCTCCGTCCAATCATTGACAAAATCCACCAATGCCTGAGACTTTATCGAAGTGCGAGGCACATACTTTAAACCGTGTGGTCCAAGCTCAATAACCCACTTGGCAATCCGACCAGTCGCTTCCCGGTTCTGGATGATATCACCCAAAGGAGCAGAACTGACCACCGTGATAGGGTGGCCTTGGAAATACTGCTTCAGCTTCTGACTTGCCATAAAAACTCCATATACTAGCTTTTGCCAATGCGGATATCGTTGTTTGGATTCAATAAGCACCTCGCTGATGTAATAAACCGGACGCTGAACCGGGTATTCCTTGCCTACCTCCTTCCGCTCTACCACAATAGCCACACTGACCGCGCGAGCATTAGCAGCTACATACAACAGCAATGGTTCCTTCTCAGTGGGAGCAGCGAGTACGGGCGGATTGACCAACTGTCGCTTTAAATCCTCGAACGCCTGATCAGCGGCAGAATTCCAGACGAACTGATCCGTCTTTTACAACATTTGATATAGAGGAATTGCTTTCTCTCCGAGGCGGCTGATAAACCGGCTTAACGCAGCAATTCTGCCCGCCAGACGTTGGACGTCATTGATGCATTTCGGTTTAGCTAGAGAGGTGATAGCCGTAATTTTTTCCGGATTAGCCTCAATTCCCCTATTGGACACCAGGAAACCCAATAGCTTGCCAGCTGGTACACCAAAGACACACTTGGCCGGATTGAGCATCATCTTGTATGTCCTTAAGTTATCAAAGGTCTCCTTCAAATCATCGACCAACGTTTCCTTCTTCCTTGACTTGACCACAATGTCATCCACATAAGCGTGCACATTACGGCCAATCTGCTTGTGGAGACAATTTTGCACACATCGTTGATAAGTTGCCTGGGCACTTTTGAGCCCAAAAGGAATAGATACATAGCAGAAGGCTCCAAAGGGAGTAA
Organism: Aegilops umbellulata; assembly: GCA_032464435.1. Classification (NCBI taxonomy): domain Eukaryota; kingdom Viridiplantae; phylum Streptophyta; class Magnoliopsida; order Poales; family Poaceae; genus Aegilops; species Aegilops umbellulata. Next base: position 227,880,068 of record CP136055.1, on the reverse strand, counting down.
TGAACACCGTCTTCTCCTGGTCCTTAACCGCCATCTTAATCTGATGATAACCGGAGTATGCATCCAGAAAGCATAAACGCTCGCAACCCGCCGTAGCATCAATGATTTGATCAATACGGGGGAGGGCAAAAGGATCTGCCGGGCAGGCCTTATTAAGATCTGTATAATCCACACACATACGCCAAGTGCCGTTTTTCTTAAGGACCAGCACCGGATTAGCAAGCCATTCAGGGTGAAAAACTTCAACGATGAAGCCAGCTGCTAAGAGCCTGGCCACCTCTTCTCCAATAGCCTTTCTTCTCTCCTCGTTGAACCGACGGAGGAACTGTTTCACCGGTTTGTATTTAGGATCCACATTAAGGGTGTGCTCAGCGAGTCGCCTCGGTACACCTGGCATGTCAGAGGGCTTCCATGCAAAGATGTCCCGATTCTCAAGGAGGAACTCGATGAGCGCGCTTTCCTATTTTGGATCCAGATTGGTACTGATGCTGAATTGCTTGGATGAATCACCAGCTACGAAATCAACAAGCTTGGTCTCCACGGCTGACGTGAATTTTAAAGCCGGATCGTGCTCTGTGGTGGGCTTCTTTAAAGGAGTCATATCCGTCGGATCAACATTATCTTTGTAGTATTTGAGCTCCTCAGTAGCACAAACCGATTCTGCATAGGCGGCATCTCCCTCTTCACACTCCAAAGCGATCCTACGACTCCCCTGAACCGTGATGGTTCCCTTGTGGCCTGGCATCTTGAGCTGCAGATATACATAACAGGGTCGTGCCATGAATTTGGCATAAGCCGGCCGACCAAACAGGGCATGGTACGGGCTTTGGATCTTCACCACCTCAAAAGTCAGTGTTTCTGATCGGGAATCGTGATCATCTCCGAAAGCCACCTCCAATGCTATCTTTCCCACGGGATACGCAGACTTGCCTGGCACCACGCCATGAAAAACCGTGTTTGAAGGCCGTAGATCTTTATCCTTGAGCCCCATACGTCGAAAGGTCTCATAGTATAGGATGTTAATACTGCTACCCCCATCCATGAGCACCTTGGTGAACTTATAACCTCCTTACTGAGGCGCCACCACTAAAGCCAGCTGACCCGGATTATCCACCCAAGGAGGGTGATCCTCTCTACTCCAGGTGATCGGCTGCTCTGACCATCGTAGATATCGGGGCACGGCCGGTTCAACAGAGTTAACTGCCCTCTTCCGGATCTTCTGGTCTCGCTTGTCCAAGCTAGTGGTGAATACATGATATTGGCCACTGTTTAGTTGCTTTGGATTGCTCTGGTACCCCGACTACTGCTGATTATAGCCCCCTTGATCATTTTGGTTGTGTTGATTACCATGTCCGCCCGGCTTACCAGTCCCGCTTGGATTACCATTAAACCCTGAACCGGAGTTTCCTCCACCGTGGTTTGGCCCGGATCCTGAACCGCCACCGGGTTGTGATCATACCGGAAGGCGTTGGAATTCTTGAACTCTCGCATGATGTAACAATCCTTCCATAGATGGTTTGCTGGTTCCTCCGTCGTTCCATGCTTTGGGCAGGGCTGATTCAACAAACTATTTAAGCGCTCTGGATTGGGGCTGGGTCCACCACCGCGGCCTTTGCCCCTACGCGGCCGGCCCCTGTTCTGCACATTGGTGTTAGCCACAAAATCCATGGAACCATCCGCTTTACGCTTGCCTCCAACGCCTCTCCCTGGGTGATGCTGCTGTCCTCTGAAGTTGCCGTTCTTCTTTCCCTTCCCTGCCTTTTCATCATCAGACTCGTGATCCTTGGTACTATCAGAATCAGCATACTTTACCAAAGCAGCCATGAGAGTCCCTATGTCAGTGCAATGGCGCTTCATTCGTCCTAATTTCAATCTCAAGGGCCCAAACCGGCAATTGCTTTCCAAAGTCACAACTGCAGTGTCAGCATTGATGCGGTCTGATGAATGCAAGATTTGCGAAACGCGGCGCACCCAATGAGTGGTTGACTCTCCTTCCGCCTGGTCGCAGGCGGCTAAGTCCACTATCGACATGGGCTGCCTGCACGTATCTTTGAAATTACTGATAAACCGAGCTCGCAATTGAGCCCATGAACCGATGGTATTGGGCGGCAGGCTTTTCAACCAAGTGCGGGCCGTTCCTTCAAGCATCATAGAGAAATATTTTGCACATGCAGCTTCATCTACGTCAAGCATCTCCATGGCCATCTCGTAACTCTCCACCCACGCCTCCGGGGGTTGATCTGCTGTATAATTTGGTACCTTGCGTGGCCCCTTGAAGTCTTTAGGCAGGCGCACATTGCGTAAAGCAGGTATAAGGCAAGGCACCCCCAAAGCGCTAGAAGCAAGCCCTGGTTCGACCGAAGTGGTGGGACGAACCGGCGTAGTCTGATGCGCTGCCAATTCGGCTTCTCTGCGTGCACGGGCCCGGTCTACCAACTCATGAGCATCAGGAGCCGGATTGTCGCCGCGGGGCCCTCCATGCCGTGCATTGCTGGACTCAGCTTGTTCTTCCAGGTGCCTGTTATAACTCCGGGTTGGACGTGGAGTAGAATGAATCCGCTCGCGGCTGTATGAATACGCCTCCTGTTGGACCAGCGCCGTTCTGAGGAGCTCCTTGACCCGGCGCGTCTCTACAGCCTGTAACGAATCTCCCTCGACCGGAATAGCCTCTAGACGTGTTGCCGCAGCAACAAGATTATCCAGCGGGTTGGAGTAATGATCCGGGGGTGTGGTCACAATCCGCGGCTCCGGGTTATAACGGGGTAGATCTATTATGCGGGGCTGAACCGGCGCGCTTGTCCCGGGCGCCTCTGCTCGGTTTACCACTGGTTGATTACTGGTCCCTGCTCCAGGAGTTTTTAAAAGATCCCTTCCTTCAAAAACCGGTGGCAGGCGGGACCGATATTTCCTCCTCATGACCTCCTGCGAAGCGTTCTGATCCAGCATGAACTTATAGGCTTGTGCGTCCAAAGCGGCCCGTTCCGCAGCCATCCTGACCTCCTCGGCCGCCAGATCCGCCTTGGCCTGGCTAATCTGCTCTCTCACCTTTGCAATCTCTGCGTTATGAGCATCCCGATCCGCCGGATTAGCCTCTGTCAAGAGCGCCGCCAGTGCGTCGAACAGATCAGATAATACTTGAACCGGTGGGCGCATAGAACCTCCTGCTCCGGCAGCCGTTGAACCGGAAACCATTGCTGCGGCCGTCGATGAATGAGGCACTGCTTGGGTGCCAGCCATGAATATGCCGACCCGACTAGGCAGATCGGAGGGCTCCGGAATACTGTTGCCATCGGAACAGCCCCCAATCCGATCACCATGCACTTGATACAGGGACTCAGTTTCCCCGGTTGACGACTCATCACCGGAATAAACAACGGTTTCGCCACCAGATTCTGATCCGTCCTCATAGTTTTTCCCGTGGATGACTCCCACAAAGGCACGCTTTACGGCTGGCTTAACCCGGGCAGGTCGCGCACGCTGAGCTGTCTCGATGAGGTCGGTGCAGGTGTCCAGCTGAGGGCTCGGTTCACCAATCTTGCCGATGAAAATGTGTATACCGCCAAAGGGGACCCGGTACCCGTACTCAATTGAGCCGGCCTCGGGGCCCCAGCCTGCGTCGTCGATGTAGATCTTGCCGCGGCGACTCTTGGTCATCCGGCCCACGGCATATCCCTTGAGTCCTTCAAAGCGGCCCTCCAAGAACTTGAAACCATCGTGCGATAGCCCCACAGTGGGCGCCAACTGTCGTGGGTTTGTCACGGCAGATGTCCTAGCCAAAGGACTTAGTCGTGGAGCCATCGCAACGGGTTAACTCGAAGGGGTTAAAGCGGACACAAGGACACAGAGAATTATACTAGTTCGGCCCCTTCGATGAAGGTAAAAGCCTACGTCTAGTTGGTGTTGGAATTGATGAAGTCTCGACGACTAGGGAGCAATCGCTTCTCCTAGGCTTCGAGTTGTTCGTTCCCCCCCCCCTTGAACCGATATCGGGTCGTCCCCTTATATACACGGGTGACGCCCCTCGGTTCACAGAGTCCCAATCTCCGGTTTATACTCATACCCGGGTTGGTCTCTTGCTTATTCCTAACTTACAATACAAGTTGTACACAGGCCGGTTTACGGCTACAGATGTTAAACCGACTATGGCCTCAGGCCTATACATAGCCTCCTGGGCTTTAACATTCTTGAGCTACTGATGAAATTAACCTGGCCCGGACGGCCGGTTTAGACCCAGTAGTAATATCCCCAACAGTTCAAGAAGCCAGAATGAATGTCTTGAGAGCTGAGGTGGGCATAGCTTGATAAATCGGCATTACACTTGCCTTTGCCAATAGCAGAAAGCTCGTCCTTGGCAGTATGCTTTGATAAAGCAGCAGGATTGCTAGGAGTGGTGTGGCCAATGCCAGTAATCATAATATCATCTTTTTCACCATCAGCGGCCTTCACATGAGTCGATGGTTTGTCAGCGGCTTCAGCTGGACTTGTCGGTTCATCAGTGTCGCGGACTGGACTAGTCGGTTTATCAGACTAACTCATTGGATCAATTTCCACTTGATCAGCAACAAAGTCATGATCCTGTGGCGGCGGGTCATTAAGTATGGCGTCAACGTTGGTATCTACCAGATCTGGAGTCTTCTCCGGTTCAACAGTTGTATTGTCATCAGCCGGTTTATTTAACTGGGCCTTCTTACTGGGTCTTGGTTTAGCACTGAGAAGAACAGATATAAAAGATCAGTACAGTATGCAAAAATAAGACATCAAGTATTAAATCAAGTGCATAGCTCACCCAGGAATTGTCTTGAGGGTTGGAAGTTGTGTGGCTGTTGACTCGCCAGAAGATGAGTGAGGTGTTCCCTCTGATCGGAAACAACCCGCCTTGGGGCAAGAAGTGTCAAGAGTATAAGAGACCTCTGATCGGCGTTTCTGAACCGGAGTGTTCGGTAAACCGGCGGAGGTAACTACCTGGCCGTTGTGCCGGGTTGTGCGGCGAGCTTCGTGTTGTTGCGTCTTCAAAAGAAAGTTTGGGTGCAAGTGAGCAAGGGGGTGAGAAAATTTTACTTTCCGGTTTGCTAGACGGATTTTCGATGATGGCAGAGGATCTGAATCGTAGGAAAGAATAATTACCTCTTTGTCATCGGCTTGACTGCCTTCAGTGTCGTCCTGATAATAGTCATTGTCAATGAGGTGTATGAAAAATGAGCCAAGAGAGTCAAGTTCTACCTTTGAGTCCAGATTATCCAAATCGGCATCAGCATTTGGCTCGGAAGACGCAGTGGTCCTTTTCTTGGCAGGTTTTTTCACAACCTTGGTCTTCTGGCGAAGTGGCTTTGCCAGTTTATCTGGTGGTTTTCCGGTTTATCTTGTGGTTTTTTCCTCCAGAACAGATCATCACCCTGTCAAAAATGGACAAGATTTTAAGAGAATATTTGAAAGAAGTAAGTTAAAACAAAAAAGTTATATCAGTCTTACAGTTGGTGGCTTGTTGGAAACGCAGAAAGGATTTAATCCGGTCTGGCCACAAACAGTTTCCGGCTCATTCAATATTTTCTTGACTGCCTCAGTAACTTCAGCCTTTGTTAGCTGAATATTAACGTGTCGTTGAGGGTCGGTCAAACTCCATCTGTGTTCACACATCAAACTGGGGCGCCGGCTTAAGGGCATAATGCTCCATTTTATACAACAACGAGCAAAGTCAACACCTGTTAAACCGTTCACCATAAAGGCTGTAAGCTTTGACAGTTGTGGGGCAAAGTTGGCCCTTTCCTTTGCAGTTAACCTTTGAGGAAAGGGATGTGTATTGCTAAGACGGTGAGGGCGGTAACCCGGCAAAGGGTTTTCATCAGTTGGAGATGTGTCTTTGCAATAAAACCAAGTATGCTTCCACTCCTTGGGGTGACTGTGAAGCTTGGTGTGGGGGAAGCTGACATCTTTCCTCTTTTGAACCGCCATTCCGCCGAGCTCAGTATTGGGTCCATCTGTGAACTCTGTACGACGGTTTAAATAGAAGAAATCCCTAAACAGTTCAACTATGGGCTCCTCTTGAAGATAAGGCTCACAGAAGACTTGGAAATGACAGATGTTGGACACGGAGTTTGGAACGATGTCTTGAGGGTGGAGCTGAAAACTGGCAAGCACATCTCGGAAGAATTTTGAACCGGGAGGGCTAAAGCCTCGACCCAGATGGTCAACAAAAATGACTACTTCACCATCCTTGGGTTCAGGAGGATTTTCCGGACCAGGGGCCCTCCAGTGGATGACCTCTTTCTTGGCTAAAGCGCCAGTTGCGACACATCTGTGTAATTGATCTTTAGTGACCCGGGAAGGAACCCAGTTGCATTCATAGAGTTGTTTGGCCATTTCAATGGAAGTTGAAACATAGTTATTGATGGTTTAATATTTATAATGGACAAGTATAAAGCGATGAAAGTTAAAGCAGAGGTGTACACATATTGTTAAACCCGAATATGACATTACTAAACCAGAGTCTGATATTGCTAAACCAGAATCTTACGATGGAGAAGGTGCAAAGATAAATGAATCGGCGTTTCAACAGGGGACTAATGGTACCTACCGGGTCATCATTTTTCTATGAGATTAAACCGCCTTACTCTGGTATTGAAGATACAGATCTAAGATGCATAAGTGAAGGAAAAACAAGTTTCACAGCTTGGCATGGTAATTTCAGATCTGCAGTGCATTGGAAAATCAAAATATATTCTGACCTAAAGCGCAGGTGCTTAAGCAGTTTAATAGTTCCAGATGAGTTTTTCTACCCAAAGCAGATGTTTTAATGAGGAAAAAGGAGTTTTAATTACAAAGGCACTGGAAAATATCAGATCTCACTCACCATTTGTACTACTGAAGAGGAACAGGGAAGAACAGCTCCAAGAACTACGAAGAACTCCAATAAGTACAAACCCTAAATGATAAGTTCTAGGGTAGAGGACTTACCAATGTCAAAAGAACATCGGAGGGGCGCCGCAGTTTTCTAGTATGATCAGGTTGATGCAGCGGCCGTTGTTGAGGCAGATGCGAAGATCGACAGCGGCGACAGAGCTCGAAGGTTCGGTCGGCGCAAGGAAGAAGAAGATGTGAAGAGGCACGGGGGGAATGGAAAGACCCCTGGTTCTATTTATAAAGGCAAAGGGATAAGTGACAGATGTGAGAATCGAGGAGCCCAAAAGTTATATATATGGGAGAGCTGTCGCCTCGATTGTCGAAGGCTCATTAAGGAATGTGAGCTATATGCAAATTTTAATAGCAGGTGATGTCATGGCGGTTTATCATGATTTTGGAAGATGATATCATGGCGGTTTACAAGATTTCTGTGAAGATGATTATGCGTTGAAGATTGACATGAACCAGTTCAAATAAATCTAGGGCCTAATGTTGGGGATATTACTACTGGGCGTAAACCGGCCAGGAGAGGTCGGGTTGTCCCCATAATAGATTACTGTACCTGAAGCCCGTGAAGACAAACGGTGGTGCTTTATGAAGGCCAGGGCCCAAAGACGGTTTAAGGTCTGTAGACGTAAACCGACATTGATATGTACACTTGTGTTGTAAGATAGAAAGAGCAGAGACTGGGCCGGACACGTTTATGAGCCGGCCTCGGGACCCTGTAAACCGGCCGGCATCAACCCATGTATATAAGGGGACGACCCGTCGGCGGTTTAGGGACAACAAAAAACAACTTGAGAACCAGTCATAGCGAATTCGCTCCCTGGTCATCGAAACCCTAGCAATTCCACAACAACTAGATCGTAGGCTTTTACCTTCACCGCAAGGGGACGAACCAGTATAAACTCTCTGCGTCCCTTGTCCACTTTAACCCCTTTAAGCTAACCAGTCCCGATGGCTCCATGACTAAGTCCTTTCTCTAGGACATCTGCCGTGACAAAACCACGACAGTTCAGATCTGAGTTCATGGCACCCGGGCCCAAAGTGACAAGCATCAAGCATGGCAAAGTCATAGCAACATCAATCTTAGAACATAGTAGATACTAGGGATCAATCCCTAACAAAACTAACTCGATTACATGATGAATCTCATCCAACTCCTCATCGACCAGCGAGCCTACGAAGGAATTACTCACTCCCGGTGGGGAGCATCATGGAATTGGCAATGGAGAAGGGTTGGCGATGATGAAGAACGAAGAGCCCCCTCTCCGGAGCCCCAAACGGACTCCAGATCTGGCCTCCTGATGAAGAATGGGAGGTGACAGCCGCTTCGTCTCATGGATCACTATAATTCTTTCTCCCTGATTTTTTCTGGAAAAATAGGATTTTATAGCGTCGGTTTCAGGGTTTGTGGGGCCACCAGGTGGGGACAACCCACCTGGGCATGCTAGGAGGGGGGTGCACCTGGTAGGTTGTGCCCACCCAGGTGCCCCCCTCCGTCGGATCTTAGCTCCAGAAATTCTTATTTATTGTATAAAAAATCCTTGCAAAGTTTCGTTCCATACTGAGAACTTTTATTTCTGCACAAAAACAACACCATGGTAGTTCTGTTGAAAACAGCGTCAGTCTAGGCTTAGTTTCATTCAAATCATGCAAATTAGAGTCCAAAACAAGAGGAAAAGCGTTAGGGAAAGTAGATACGTTGGAGACGTATCAACTCCCCCATGCTTAAACCTTTGTTTGTCCTCAAGCAATTCAGTTGATAAATTGGAAGTGAAAAAGAAAAACTTTTATGAACTCTTTTGCTCTTGTTTGCATAAATAAGCTTAAACAACACCCAGGTTTTCAGCCACCATTACAACTAACCATGCCGACAGTAACTCTTAAAGATTATATTGAATCATATCAATGAAATAATCAGCTAGCGAGCAATAATAAAATATCTCAAACGGCAACACGTTGTCAAAACAACCATGATATAATATGACAATAGTCGTATCTCGCTAGCCCTTTCTGAGACCGCAAAACATAAATGCAGAGCACCTCGAAAGTTCAAGCAGCGACTAAACATTGTAATTCATGGTAGAAAAGATCCAGTCATGATGCAACCAACATTAGCTACACACAATGCATAAGTCATGACAGCAGTGCTCTCAGGTGCTAGCACTTGTTTTAGAAGGTGATGACACAACATAAAAGTAAATAGATACTCCCTTCGCAGAGGGAAGCAGTTATTTGCAGAGGTGCCAGAGCTCAAGTTTTTAAAATAGAGGCAGATGATATTTTGAGACATGCAGCCTTCTCGTTTACTTCACGACCATCATTTATCAATATCTTTCATGCTAAGCACGCTAGTGGCGGATGCTTTCAAGAGTTCCAACCATAAGTGCATACGATCCAAGTACGGAAATTATGAGCTCATCACTCTCCCTCATATAAAATTGCAATAATGATCGTCGGTCTAGTTATCGATTGCCTAGGGACAAATCTTTCTCTTGTGTTACAAAAAGCTTTCTACTAAACAACTAACTTTATTATCTTGCAACTTACTTGTAGTTTTATTCTCACTAAGTACATCTAGTTTTATCCTTGCAAACTTATCTCTACACCTACAAAATAGTTTCATACTTATTCTAGGTAAAGAGAAAGTTAAGTGTGCATGGAGTTGTATCGGTGGTCGATAGAACTTGAAGGGAAAATATATCCTACCTTTAGCTCCTCGTTGGGTTCAACACTGTTATTTGTCAATAAAGCTACAATTGATCCCCTATACTTGTGGGTTATCACCTACCAAGTGACGGATTGCATTCAATATCTAGGACAATAAAATCCACAGGTACACAATTTCTATTAGCAAGTATGAGGAGATAATTTGTCCTACCCAATGGTTTTGAATAGTTGAAGACACTAAATGTAAGTTGAGGGAACATTCATCCATATCAGTGAGACCTAGCACGTCACATAAAGATTTTGGTATAGTAGAGACGCTAGCACCTAGATCACACAAAGCATTACATTCATAATCTTTAAACTTAACTTTAATAGTAGGTTCCCATTCATCATGTAATTTAATTGATATAGATACGTCAGTTCTAGTTTGTCTTCATGAGCTTTAATTATTGCTTCTACAATATGTTTAGTAAAGGGTCTATTTTATTTGTAAGCATTAGGTGAATTAATCACGGATTGCAACAAAGAAATACATTCAATCAAAGAATAATTCCAATAATTAAAATCCTTGTAATTCAAAGTAGTGGGCACATCACTATCCAAAGTTTTGACCTCTTCAAACCCACTTTTGTTGTTTTTATCATTAAGATTGTCACCCTCCGAGCAATTAGGACGCCTTCTAGATAAATGTGACTCATCTCCAGTCCCCTTTTCATCAATTTTTATATTACTAAACAAATTTTCAATAGGTGTCACACCCATCATTTTAAAATCTTCACCATGATTATGATAAAAACCGGGTGCGAGCGCTTTTTCTAGGAATTCAAGCTTAGCTCTTATCCAATCGATTCTTTCTCTACTTTTATTCATGGTGACTTGGATAGACTTTAGAGATTTAGTAATATCATGCTTAGGTAGCAAAATTTTAATTTGGAGAGTTTGCACATCATGAGCAATTATATCCATGTTTCTAGCCATATCATCCACTTTGTGTAGTTTTTCTTCTTCCATAGCATTGAAAATATTTTGAGAACTAATAGATTCTTTAATATTGTTCTCCAGTTCAGTAGGTATCCTATTACTATTGTTATAGGAATTACCATAGGAATTTCCATAATTATTAAAGGGATTACCAGGATACGGACTAGGATTGAAATTCCCTCTATAAGCATTGTTGTTGAAATTATTTCTAGCAATAAAATTCACATTAATAGCATCACTATTTTGCTCAATCAAAGTAGATAATGAACATAATTTAGATACACGTGAGAATTTTTACTAGTAAGCATATTCATAAGAGCATCCATTTTATGACTCAAAGTAGAAACTTCTTCGACAAAGTTTACCTTCTTACTAGTTGGAGCTCGTTCAGTGTGCCATTGAGTATAATTTGTCATCATATTATCGAGAAGCTTCATGGCTTCTCATAAATTAATGCCCATAAAGGTACCACCTGTAGCAGAGTCTAGAAGATTTCTCGACACAAAGTTGAGTCCCGCATAAATTTTTTGTATTATCATCCATGAGCTTAGTTCATGAACGGGACAATTTTTAATCATTAATTTCGTTCTCTCCCAAGATTGTGCAACATGTTCTTGCTCAAGTTGCTTAAAGTTCATGATTTGATTTCTAAGAGCTATAATCTTGGCAGGAAGTTTTAGCTTTGTCCCTTAATGAATCAATACTATTGCGAGGCAAGGATGAAAACCAAGTTTTAGCTTTGTCCCTTAATGCGAAGGGAAATAATTTCAACTTAACAATATCATTATCAGCGTCACTTTTCTTTTGCATATAACATAATTCACAAAGGTATTAAGATGTGATGCAACATCTTCATTAGGATTTCCAGCAAATTGTTTTTTCATAATAATATTAAGCAATGCAGCATTAATATCATATGAGTCCTTACTAGTGGCCAGAGGAGCACTTGGAGTACTAATAAAATCACTATTATTAGTATTCGAGAAGTCACACAACTTAGTATTTTCTTAAGACATAGTGGCAAAGCAAGCAATATAGCAAACAAGCAAAATAAAATATTTTTGTGTTTTCGATTTTTTTAGAGAAGTAGAGGGAGATGAAAAAGAGAATACACATAAAAGCAAATAAAAAGTAGAACAAGTAGATGATAATGTAAATGTAGGAATATATAAGTATTTTATGATGTCTCCCCGGCAACGGTGCCAGAAATTCTTTATGCTACTTGTGAGTTGTGTTGGATTTCCCCCAAAGAGGAAGAATGAAGCGATATGGTAGCAGATAGTATTTCACTTAGTGAGAACCAAGGTTATCAAACCAATAGGAGAACCACGCAAATGCCTAGTGAACAGTACCTACACACACAAGAGCAATGACAAACACCTAGTGAACAGTACATACACACAAAAGAGCAAATATTTGCACCCAACGCGGGCAAGAGGGTTGTCAATCCCCTTATAGTTGTTAATTGCAAGGATTAAATCTGATAGTAGTAGATAGATGAATTGCAAAGTAAAATAAAAGAGGTAAATTTGTGGCAAGGTATTTTTTGGCTTTTATAATATGATTAAAATAGAACCTGGCCATAGCTTTCACTGGAGGCATCTCTCCCATAATTGTAACATCCCAAATTTTCAATTTGGAATGTTATACATTAGATCATCATGCATATCATATTTTCTTGCATTTTGGTCGATCCTAGATATTTCACGCAACTCAAGGACCCTTGGAGAGAGTTGGAGATTTCGTTATTTTCATATTTGAGTTTTCTCAAATTTTGAAAAGAGGATCATTTTGATTTTATTATATTATCTTCAATTATTTTTCCAATATCAAAAATATGAGAGGGAATAACATGACTTTCCCAAATTTTTGGAAAAATAAAGATTTAATAAATAAATCAAATTTTGGATTTTCCAGAGTTTATTTGCATTTTATTTGAATTAGGGAAAATGCGTGTTTTCAAAAATTGCATTTAGGCCCCAAGAAAAAGTTCATTTTGTTCGACTCATTTTTAGGAGTCGGGGAAAATTAACTTCGGAATTTTTGGAGCTCGTTTAGATTTTCTTTTCTTCGTTTTTCTGCGCGCTTAATTATTTATGAAAAAAAATCCCGCAGCGCCGACTGGGCCAAGGGCCCAGCCAGCCGGCCCAGCGCCCGCGCGTAGCCGCCGCCGCCGCCAGCCGAGTCCGGCTCGGACCCGCGCCGCCGCCGCCTCCCTTGCCCCTCCCCCAAGCCACCGCACCCCCCCTCCTATATATACTCCCCACCCCACCTCTCCTCCCCACAAGCCGCCGCCGCCACACCCCGCAGCAGCAGCAGCAACGCGGCGCCCCGCCGCCGCCGCCGCGTCGCCGTAGCCCCGCCGCCCCGCCGGAACCCCGCCTCGTCGAGGTAGCCGAGCCGCGCCACCCTCCCCTCGCCCGGTTTGGTTTTCTAATAAAATTGTTCTGGTTTATTTTTTTGATGTTTCGGTTTTTTTTCAAAACCCTAGATCGGTTTTTTCGGTTTTGTTAATTAGCGAGCGTTCACCGGACTGTTCGTCTTAACGAACGTGATCACCGGATAGTCTCAGTTAACGAACGTCCGTTCATTTAACCATTCGTCGTTTTTCTTTTTCGTCAGATTTATTCTGCGATTTTTCTGGTCGCGATTTCAGATCCGATCTTTGTTTTAGTTTATCTTCTCACTCGTTTATCGGAATCAGGTGATTCAAGCGCCTGGAGTTTCTTTTCGAAACCACCGTTCCGAATAATCAACTTAAACAAGTTTTTGCTACTGTAAAATTTGACCTAGTTCCAATTTGCTAGAACAAAGTTGATTATTTCGCCATTTGATTTCTTTTGCTTCGTTCGATTTGATTCTTTTGCAAACCAGGGTTCTTAAGTTGAACTTTCTGGTTCGATCTTCTGTTCGAGTTTTACCTGTGCATTAGATGAGTACTTATTGTATGCTTGTTGTTTGTCTGTGATAGATCACCCGGAGTGCGCCGCCTGTTATTTCGAAGCTCTAGGTTTCGCGGATCCTCAGCAAGGCAAGTAACACTTTGATCATACCTTCTCATTGCCCAGTTTTTATTGCATTAGACCAATCCTCACACATTGCATGATTAGGATCTATTTAAAACTGTGGGATGGGAAGTAGTTGAGGTAGTACCTATTACCTGTTTTACTTATGAAACCTTTGGGAGTTACCTCTACGTTTGCTTATTATGCCATGCTATGCTAGTAGACGTGGATTGGGTGAGTGATATCCATGACAGATGTGAGTATTGTTAATTAATGGTTTTATCTAAGGTGGCAACTTAAATACACATCTGGGTGGATTGAGGCACCTGGTTTCTATCAGGACTTGCCTGTTTTTCTTTGGACCGCCACCCAGGCTCAAAGGGATCATAAGATCATTCATGCTAGTAACTTCCGTGTGCAGCCACAAGCCATTATGGGCTCTGGCATAGTTTATTAAGTCGTGCGAACTCTTACAGGGTAGACTAGCAGATGTAGGGGAAAGTAGGTGTACCGGTCTATCCAAACGTAAGGTGCTAGCGCTTCTGAAAGGCTATGTCTCGGTCATCCGTTTCTCAAACACCATGTAGTGCGAGAAATCAAACGGAGGCGATCGAGTCTTGTGGGGAAAAGTGCGCAAACCTCTGCAGAGTGTACAAACTAATCATGATTAGCCGTGTCCCCGGTTATGGACATCTTGAGTATCTAGTACTTGAATATCATGTGAATCTCATCATGTTACTTCTAATTAATATTGTTGGGTTTTAATTGTTCACTTAATTGGGATCGGAATGCTGTCAACCATTCTCGATGTTTCAACCACCATGATAGTTAAATAAAATCTATTCCTTTGTACTAGGGAAAAATTGGCTTTACGCAAAATTGTAACCATAGAGCTTTTCCACCAGCCATATATGCATGTAGTATAGGCTTATCATTCATTACTCTCTATGTGTTACATTGCCAGCATATTCCATGTGCTGACCCGTTTTCGGGCTGCAACTTTCATGTTGCAGACTTTTCAGACGACGAGTAAGGTGCCTTTAGGTCGTGGTTCTATACTCAGTGATGCCGTTGGAGTTGATGGACTCACTTATCTTCCAAGCCTTCCGCTGTTATCGTTATTAGATGGCCTTAAGCCATATTTATTGTAATAAGTTCTCTTTGAGACATCGATGTAATAAGTGTGTGATTGCTACTCTACTATAAATCCTTCGAAGTACTGTGTGGTGTCAGCATTACTTATCCAGGGATGACACTGGAGCATAGAGACTTGACCATCTGAGGTCGGGTTGCTACAGAGATGGTATCAGAGCACACGCTGACTGTAGGACACGACCACTAAGTTAAAGCCATAGATCAAGTACGCGCAAGCGGATGAAGGCACACCTTTTGGATTTCACTTGAAGGAAGTCACCAAGTACCTGAACATTGGACTACCAAGTTTCACCGGGATCTTCAACGCCACTCTGCCCGAAGAGGAGCGCTGGAAGATTCAAGCTCACGTTCCGGGAAGGACATTCGCGCCAATCACGAAGCCCATAGATAGTGTTTTCAGTGCACCAACCTGGAGTCTGGGAAAGAGCATGGCAGCTCATATCACCATGGGACGCATTGGAGAAGTTTATCAAGAAGACCTCAAGGACACTATCTACCAGATTTGCGGACGCCGAGATGAAGAATGGGAGATAGTCAGCATCAAGAAGGATAGATCCATTGCAACTTTCATCCAGGAGTTAAACTAGCACATTCGACGCCAAGAGAACCAGATGTGCAATGATATGATAGAGTTGAAGAATGCGAAGGCAAGGATCTTCGAGCTAGAAGGAGAACTAAAGGGTACACGCAAGGACTACATGGACGAGATCGTAGCTCTAGCAAGGCACAATGTCGATCTTAAGCAGGAGATTGAAGAACTCAAGGAGAGATTAGCATCCAAGAAGGACGACAAGTACGTCGCATGTCCGAACAACTACATCATCATCGACGACACCGATTCAGATCCAAGTGAACCCGACTTTGAAGACGAAGCTGGAGCAGACATCATGGAGTCTTCCACCGATTCAAATTTCTAGATGACCACCAAATATTAGTAGTATTTCCCCCATGTATACATTATAGTTCAAGCACTTTTTGCGATAGTTCTAGACCGTTTTGTAAGCCCTTGTTTGAATTGAATGAAGTGATTTTGTGTGAATTTTGTCTCATGTGCATTTGGGTAGTGTTTTCTCTTAGACCTCACTCTATTCTTAATTCTCATCTTTTCTAAACCCTCAGATGCCACCGAGACGTGACAATGGATTCCCACCGGAGCTCACTCAGTTGATCCAGCAGCAGAACCAATTGATGCAATTGTTAGTCTAGAATCAGCAGAACAACAACAACAACAACAACAACCCTCCGCCGCCGCCACCTGTTGATCACCTAGCCCGTTTCCTTAGACTGAATCCGCCGGTGTTTTCCAGTAGCACCGAGCCGATAGTAGCAGACGATTGGCTCCGCAATATAGGAAGGGTGTTGACCACTGCAGGATGCACAGATGTTGAGAAAGTGAATTTTGCCGCACATCAGCTTGACGGACCCGCGGCAGCATGGTGGGAGAATTTTACAGCCACTTACCCAGTTGACACTGTCACATGGGATCAGTTTCAGCAAGCTTTCTGCACTGCCCATGTTTCAACAGGAGCTATGGCCATGAAGAAGTGTGAGTTTCGCAACTTACGCCAAGGAGGAAGGACAGTTGGCCAGTACGTTGACGACTTCAGCAAGTTAGCATGTTATGCCCCAGATGACGTTGCTACGGATGCAGCTAAACAGGAGAAGTTTTTGGAAGGACTGAATGATGAGCTAAGCATGCAGTTGATGGTAGCAAGTTTCAACAACTACCAGGAGTTGGTAGATCGTGCCATCATGATTGAAGGGAAGCAACAACAGATTGAGAACCGCAAGAGGAAGTATGGACAGGGGAAGTATAACTCTGGAGCCCAGCAGAAGCCCCGTTTTACCCCTAAACCGGGAGTTCAGTTTCAGCATACCCATGGAGGAAGTGCTTCGCACAACCATAATGGCCACAAGAATGGTAATGGGAATGGAGGAAGCAACGGCCAGAACCGTACCACCCCATCAACCCCAGCCAAGAGAGATCTGAGTCAAGTCACCTGTTTCAAGTGTTCCAAGATCGGACATTATGCCAATGAATGTCCTGAAGGCCAGAATGGCAATGGAAGCTCTGGGAAGAAGCCAAACCATTTCAACAGGGGACAGGTGAACCACGTTAGCGTGGAGGAGGTTGAAGCTCAGCCTGATGCAGTAATCGGTAAGTTTTTGGTTAAGTCATTTACTGCACTCGTTCTTTTTTATACTGGTGCATCACATTCATACATATCAAGGGGATTTGTGGAAAAGTATAACCTGCCCACTAAGATTCTTAAAACACCTATGCTAGTAAGCTCGCCAGGAGCAGAGTACATGGCCAGACAAGGATGTTTTCAAGTGCCATTAAGTATAGGGAGGCATGTTTTCCCAACGGATTTAATCGTTCTGGAATCCCAAGGTCTGGATGTAATTCTCGGTATGGATTGGCTGTCGATGTATGGAGGAAACATCGATTGCGCCAGTAAGACAATTTTGCTTACAACGCCCGAAGGAAGAAGGATCAAGTATGTATCTCGACATACGCCAAACAGGACACAAGTAAATTCTTTATCAGGAGTCGTACAGGAGGAAGTACCAGTGGTGAAGGATTTTCCTGATGTGTTTCCTGAGGAATTGCCAGGCATGCCACCGGATAGAGACATTGAGTTTTTGATTGAGCTTTTGCCAGGCACTGGGCCAATATCGAAGAGACCGTACAGGATGCCCGCACAAGATTTGGTGGAAATTAAGAAGCAGATCAAGGAATTATTGGATAAAGGTTACATTCGCCCAAGTTCTTCGCCTTGGGGATCACCCGTACTTTTAGAGGAGAAGACGGATGGATCATTAAGGATGGTTGTCGATTACCGTGGATTGAATGTAGTAACCATCAAGAACAAGTACCCACTGCCAATGATTAATGATCTGTTTGATCGATTGCAAGGAGCTAAAGTGTTTTCCAAGATCGATTTGCGATCAGGGTACCATCAGTTGAAGATTCGAGAGCACGACATACCCAAAACAGCTTCTACCACGAGATACAGATTGTATGAGTATACCGTTATGTCATTTGGACTGACTAACGCCCCTGCCTATTTCATGAACCTGATGAACAAAGTATTTATGGAGTTTTTGGATAAGTTCGTCGTCGTGTTCATTGATGACATTCTGATTTTCTCGAAGAATGAAGGAGAGCATATGGAACATTTGTGTTTGGTTTTGGAGAAGCTAAGAGAACATCAGTTATATGCCAAATTCAGCAAATGTGAGTTTTGGTTAAAGGAAGTTGGATTTCTTGGACATGTTATATCCAGAGAAGGGATAGCAGTTGACCCCACAAAGGTTGAGACCGTAACCGAATGGGAAGCACCAACGACAGTTGGAGAGATCCGGAGTTTTCTTGGACTCGCAGTATACTACCGGAGATTCATTGAGAATTTCTCAAAGATTGCAAAGCCTATGACTGAATTGTTGAAGAAGGATACCAAGTTCAATTGGACTGAGGAATGTGAGGCCAGTTTTCAGGAGTTGAAGAAACGATTGGTTTCCTCACCAGTGTTGATTCTGCCAGATCAGACCAAGGATTATGAGGTGTATTGCGACACTTCACGTCGAGGACTTGGAGCAGTGCTTATGCAGGAAGGAAGAGTTGTTTCGTATGCCTCACGACAACTGAAACCTCACGAATTGAATTATGCTATGCATGATTTGGAGTTGGCAGCCGTAGTGCATGCATTGAAGACATGGAGGCATTTCCTCATTGGAAATCTTTGTGAGGTGTACACGAATCACAAGAGTTTGAAGTACATTTTCACGCAGAAGGAGTTGAACAGACAAAGGAGATGGTTGGAGCTCATCAAGGATTCTGATATGAGATTGCATTACCACCCAGGAAAGGCTAATGTAGTAGCTGACGCATTGAGCCGTAAGAGCCATGTCAATACACTAATGACGGGAGAAACACCAAGGGAGTTAGCCGAGGATCTTCGAGAGCTATGTTTGGAAATAGTTCCGAGAGGCTATGTAGCAGCGTTGGAAATTCAATCTACATTGATGGATAAAATCAGAGAGGCTCAGAAATCTGACAAGGAGATTGCAGACATAAAGAAGAAAATGAGTGAAGGAAAAGCAAAGGGATTTCGTGAGGACGAGCACGATACCCTATGGTTTGAGGACCGTGTTTATGTGCCCAATAACCCGGAGATCAGGAAGTTGATTCTGCAAGAGGCACATGATTCACCCTATTCGATTCACCCAGGAAATACCAAGATGTATTTGGATTTGAAGGAAACATTCTGGTGGACCGGAATGAAGAAGGATATTGCAGCATATGTAGCAGTTTGTGATGTATGTCAAAGAGTGAAGGCAGAACATCAGAAGCCAGCTGGATTGTTACAACCATTGCCGATACCCGAATGGAAGTGGGATAAGATAGGCATGGATTTTATCACAGGACTACCCAGGACGAAGGCAGGCTATGACTCGATATGGGTAGTAGTTGATCGTTTGATGAAGGTAGCACATTTCATCCCAGTTAAGACCACTTACACCAGTGCTAAGTTGGCAAAGATATACATGACTAGGATCATTTGTTTGCATGGAGTTCCGAGGAGTATCGTATCAGATAGAGGAACCCAATTTACCTCAAAGTTTTGGAATCAGTTGCATGAAACTTTGGGAACCAGACTAGAGTTCAGCACAGCTTTTCACCCACAGACAGATGGACAGACTGAGAGAGTCAATCAGATTTTGGAAGATATGCTGAGAGCCTGTGCACTAGATTATGGATCTAGTTGGGACGATAATTTGCCATATGCGGAGTTTTCTTATAACAACAGTTACCAAACCAGTTTGAAGATGGCACCTTTCGAAGCTTTGTACGGAAGGAGGTGCAGGACACCGTTGTCATGGGACGAAGTTGGAGACCGTCAGTTCTTTGGACCAGATTTGATTAAGGAGTCTGAACGGAAAGTTAAGTTGATTCGCGATAGACTCAATGTAGCCCAATCCAGGCAGAAGAGCTACACAGATTCTAAACACAAGGAGACAGTTTATGAAACCGGAGACAGAGTTTATCTCCGAGTATCCCCACTTCGAGGAGTTAAGCGCTTTGGAGTCAAGGGAAAATTAGCACCGCATTTCGTTGGACCGTATAACATCTTGCAACGTATGGGAGAAGTCGCTTATAAATTGGAATTACCAGAGGGACTGTCAGGAGTTCATGATGTATTCCATGTTTCTCAGCTGAAGAAATGTCACGCCGAAATGGCGGAGGTATCGCTAAGAGATACAGTGCCGCTTGAAGCGATTCAGTTGAAGGATGACTTAACATATGAAGAAAAGCCAGTCAAGATTCTCGAGTATGCCAGCAGAGTTACCCGCAGCAAGGTTATTAAGTTTTGCAAAGTTCAGTGGAACCACCACTCAGAGGATGAAGCCACCTGGGAGAGAGAAGAAGATTTGCTCAAGGACCACCCTCACCTATTTTCTAGCCAACCCGAATCTCGAGGGCGAGATTCATCTTAAGGGGGGTAGGTTTGTAACATCCCAAATTTTCAATTTGGAATGTTATACATTAGATCATCATGCATATCATATTTTCTTGCATTTTGGTCGATCCTAGAAATTTCACGCAACTCAAGGACCCTCGGAGAGAGTTGGAGATTTCGTTATTTTCTTATTTGAGTTTTCTCAAATTTTGAAAAGAGGATCATTTTGATTTTATTATATTATCTTCAATTATTTTTCCAATATCAAAAATATGAGAGGGAATAACATGACTTTCCCAAATTTTTGAAAAAATAAAGATTTAATAAATAAATCAAATTTTGGATTTTCCGGAGTTTATTTGCATTTTACTTGAATTAGGGAAAAATGCGTGTTTTCAAAAATTGCATTTAGGCCCCAAAAAAAGTTCATTTTGTTCGACTCATTTTTAGGAGTCGGGGAAATTTAACTTCGGAATTTTTGGAGCTCGTTTAGATTTTCTTTTCTTCGTTTTTCTGCGCGCTTAATTATTTATGAAAAAAAATCCCGCAGCGCCGACTGGGCCAAGGGCCCAGCCAGCCGGCCCAGCGCCCGCGCGTAGCCGCCGCCGCTGCCAGCCGAGTCCGGCTCGGACCCGCGCCGCCGCCGCCTCCCTTGCCCCTCCCCCAAGCCACCGCCCCCCCTCCTATATATACTCGCCACCCCCCCTCCCCTCCCCACAAGCCACCGCCGCTGCACTCCGCAGCAGCAGCAGCCGCGCAGCGCCCCGCCGCCGCCCGCGTCGCCGTAGCCCCGCCGCCCCGCCGGAACCCCGCCTCGTCGAGGTAGCCGAGTCGCGCCACCCTCCTCTCGCCCGGTTCGGTTTTCTAATAAAACCGTTCCGGTTTATTTTTTTTATTTTTTTTGATGTTTCGGTTTTTTTCAAAACCCTAGATCGGTTTTTTTCGGTTTTGTTAATTAGCGAGCGTTCACCGGACCGTTCGTCTTAACGAACATGATCACCGGATAGTCTCAGTTAACGAACGTCCGTTCGTTTAACCGTTCGTCGTTTTTCTTTTTCGTCGGATTTATTCTGCGATTTTTCTGATCGCGATTTCAGATCCGATCTTCGTTTTAGTTTATCTTCTCGCTCGTTTATCGGAATCAGGTGATTCAAGCGCCTGGAGTTTCGTTTCGAAACCACCGTTCCGAATAATCAACTTAAACAAGTTTTTGCTACTGTAAAATTTGACCTAGTTCCAATTTGCTAGAACGAAGTTGATTCTTTCGCCGTTTGATTTCTTTTGCTTCGTTCGATTTGATTCTTTTGCAAACCAGGGTTCTTAAGTTGAACTTTCTGGTTTGATCTTCTGTTCGAGTTTTACCTATGCATTAGATGAGTACTTATTGTATGCTTGTTGTTTGTCTGCGATAGATCACCCGGAGTGCGCCGCCTGTTATTTCGAAGCTCTAGGTTTCGCGGATCCTCAGCAAGGCAAGTAACACTTTGATCATACCTTCTCATTGCCCAGTTTTTATTGCATTAGACCAATCCTCACACATTGCATGATTAGGATCTGTTTAAAACTGTGGGATGGGAAGTAGTTGAGGTAGTACCTATTACCTGTTTTACTTATGAAACCTTTGGGAGTTACCTCTACGTTTGCTTATTATGCCATGCTATGCTAGTAGACGTGGATTGGGTGAGTGATATCCATGACAGATGTGAGTATTGTTAATTAATGGTTTTATCTAAGGTGGCAACTTAAATACACATATGGGTGGATTGAGGCACCTGGTTTCTATCAGGACTTGCCTGTTTTTCTTTGGACCGCCACCCAGGCTCAAAGGGATCATAAGATCATTCATGCTAGTAACTTCCGTGTGCAGCCACAAGCCATTATGGGCTCTGGCATAGTTGATTAAGTCGTGCGAACTCTTACAGGGTAGACTAGCAGATGTAGGGGAAAGTAGGTGTACCGGTCTATCCAAACGTAAGGTGCTAGCGCTTCTGAAAGGCTATGTCTCGATCATCCGTTTCTCAAACACCATGTAGTGCGAGAAATCAAACGGAGGCGATCGAGTCTTGTGGGGAAAAGTGTGCAAACCTCTGCAGAGTGTACAAACTAATCATGATTAGCCATGTCCCCGGTTATGGACATCTTGAGTATCTAGTACTTGAATATCATGTGAATCTCATCATGTTACTTCTAATTAATATTGTTGGGTTTTAATTGTTCACTTAATTGGGATCGGAATGCTGTCAACCATTCTCGATGTTTCAACCACCATGATAGTTAAATAAAATCTATTCCTTTGTACTAGGGAAAAATTGGCTTTACGCAAAATTGTAACCATAGAGCTTTTCCACCAGCCATATATGCATGTAGTATAGGCTTATCATTCATTACTCTCTATGTGTTACATTGCCAGCATATTCCATGTGCTGACCCGTTTTCGGGCTGCAACTTTCATGTTGCAGACTTTTCAGACGACGAGTAAGGTGCCTTTAGGTCGTGGTTCTATACTCAGTGATGCCGTTGGAGTTGATGGACTCACTTATCTTCCAAGCCTTCCGCTGTTATCGTTATTAGATGGCCTTAAGCCATATTTATTGTAATAAGTTCTCTTTGAGACATCGATGTAATAAGTGTGTGATTGCTACTCTGCTATAAATCCTTCGAAGTACTGTGTGGTGTCAGCATTACTGATCCAGGGATGACACTGGAGCACAGATACTTGACCATCTGAGGTCGGGTCGCTACAATAATAATAGCATACGGTGGGTAGACAAATTATTGTTGGGCAATTGATAGAAATGTGCATAGTTATGACATTATTCATGACAATGATCATGTATATAGTCATTACACCTGTGACAAGTAGACCGACTCCTGTCTGCATCTACTACTATTACTCCACCCCGACAACTATCCAGCATGCATCTAGAGTATTTATGATGATTATATTGATGATTGCATGCCTCCTATTTATGATGATTATATTGATGAAAGTGGATTTCGAGAGTTCATGACTTTATTTAATGATGATATTCTACTATTTTGGAAGAGGTTCCAATTGATTATGAGAACAAAGTTGCTATCTATGATGATTATTGCGATGACATGTATGCTATAAAGAATAATTATAACCATGAAACTTGTCATCATGATTTTAATTTTCAATTGGATTGTGCCTCACATGATAGTTATTTTGGTGAGTTTGCTCCCACTACTATTCATGATAATAAATTTTCTTATGCGGAGAATAATAATTTTTTTATTCATGTGGATCATGAAAAGAATGCTTTATGTGATAGCTATATTGTTGAATTCATTCATGATGCTACTGAAAATTATTATGACAGAGGAACATATGCTTTTATAGATCTCAATAATATCAAGTTTCCTCTCTATGTGTTGAAAGTTTTGAAGTTATGCTTGTTTTGCCTTCCTATGCTAGTTGATTCTTGCTCCCATAAATTATTTGCTCACAAAATCCCTATGCATAGGAAGTGGTTTAGGCTTAAATGTGCTTGTGATTCATGATGCTCTCTTGCATGTTTCAATTCATATCTTTTATGTGAGCATCATAGAAATCACCATGCCTAGCTAAAAAGGCATTAAAGAAAGCGCTTGTTGGGAGATAACCCAACATTTACCCCTATTGTTTTTGTGTGCTAACATCATTAAGATACTTTACTAATCATGTTTTACAGCTTTTGTTTCAATAAAGTACCAAGTAAAGCCTTTGGGACAGTGTGGATGATAGTTGACTTGATTTGATGCAAAAACAGAAACTTTTGCGCCCAGTTCTGGAATTAATGTGATTCACTGGAACATGATAAATTATGAATTTTTTACACATGATTGATATATAACTTTCCTATATTTTCCTAATTTTTCATAATTTTTTGATTTACAAAAGTATGGTCATTATTCAGATCATTACAAACTGTTCTATTTTTGACAGATTCTGTTTTCAATGCATAGTTTGCTTATTTTATAGTTACTATGGCTTATATTGATCAATATAAATTGTAGAAATTGTAGGGTATAGTAGTAATTGTGTGGAAACAATTATGAATCTTGTCTTTGACAGTACCATAACTGCAGGATGCTGCTAACGCGACACTACAATCAGAGACCCTTTGAAACTGTGTGCGATGCATTAACCACAAACGAAGATGTAAAAAAACCATCAAAAAAATATGCAAAATGTTTTCGATGGTGGATACATGAAACACAGTTTAGATTTTAGTTGCATATGCGATGCGGGGCATACGGTTCACTCAAATTAACTCTTTGCGATGAGCATAACAGCAAAAACGGTCAGACAGATGAAGGTGTGTGCGATATAGGGCATACAATTCACTCGGATTAACTGTTTGTGATTAGGCAACACAACAGAAATAGTAAGCCAGATCAAGTGCGTGCAATATACGGCATACAATTCACTCGGATGAACTGTTTGCGATTAGCCAAGACAACAGAAACGGTTCAACTTAACAAGATGTGTGTGATACGTGGGAAACAGGTCAGTAATGAGAAATTTGTGGGAAGACTGCTGGTATACAATTGTGAGTGATTGATGAAATCATCACCGATGGGTTCCATTGTCTAGTCCGTGTGCAATGTGATTTTCTCCGTCGGCACAACATCTACGCTCTGTCTACAGAGCATCAACATATATACTTAAAAATAGCATTGCATAACCAAATTAAGCATACAATTACACAAGTGACTACACACATAACATTTCCACACACCAAAGTAAGCAATTGCATGCATACTAAACTAGAAGAAACGAGGATCTAATCATTTACTTCTTGTAGTGATGACGCTTGCTATTGCTCTGCTTCCGACTGGATCCCTGACCGTTTTGGGGAAGGAAGCACTTTCTCATGTCAACGATCCGCCTGTACATCTCGCAGCTCGTGTACGCCTCCTTCGCCACGTACACGATGTGAGCTTTGTCGAGTTTCTCCATCCAAGCCGAGCGTCAGGCACACTTGTCCTTGTTGCAGGAGTCCTTCATGTCTCTGTAGTAGGGGCTGATGATGGCGTCGATGAGGTGAACCAGTGAGTCCTTCTCATGCTCCTTGCTGCCCCAGATGTTGTATTGGCCCTGGATGTCGACAAGATTATGGTAGGCGATGCTCGAATTCTTGAGCACCTTTACATCGTTGGTGATGTCCACCGTAGTGAACATGTAGTGGGGGTTGTTGACAAACCCGGCGAAACGCTCGCAAGACCTTGTGGTCAGGAAGTAGTGGTAGGCGAGGATGTGATTGCGCACACACATCTGGGCGACGGAGACCTTGGGACGAGACCCGACACGAGCACTGGTGTACTCGAGGTCAAACCTGACCACCTTGTACTTTTCTTCGGCAAGCAACAGCTCCATGATGTGGATCGAGTGCTCCACCCAAACCGGGTTGTTGGTGTACACCACAAAGATCTCTATGAACCTTCTATGGGTGTCCACCACAACATGCATGGTGAACTGCTGCTCGTCGTCGGCAGCCGCTTGGAGCGTCATTCGAGCCGCGCAGGATACCCTCTAATAATTTGTCATGGTGGATATGCTTCTTGCAATAACAGGGCGCAATCGAAAGGTTAAAGAGATACAAGAGTTAAATGGCCGCTGTAATAAATGGGGACTGGTCGGCCTGTAATCGTCACGTCTTATCACCGCGTTCATACCGGAGGATTCCAGTGCACGCTTGAGCACCCCACACGCGTTTATTTTGACCATGCGTGGGCCCGAAGAGGCGCAAATGTATCATTGGTGATCCTGTTCCCGCGCAACCGCGCAGTTTATCGCACAAGCTTCCCGCCCGGCTAGTTTGGCCACGCGTCGGCTAGAAGAGGGGCAAATCATGGGAGTTTATTGGCAAAAAGCTTTGTAAAAACGAAGTGTGTGGAATGACTTCGATCATAAGTTTACCCATGGGTGATGAGGTCAAAGTTACACAGAAGGGTGATGATGGACACTCGAGTGCAATAATTAATTCTGCCCTCTACAGGGCACACGGTTGAAGAAATGAACTATGTGCAATAATGTCGAAGATCACAGTCGAGTGAGCTATACAAGTCGTTTGCGATGAGATCGCCAAGGGAAACACGTTCGAGAATGCCTAATAAAATCTAAGTCCATTGCATATTAAGGTCAAAATAATACTACCAATATACGGGTCTCATACGATGCCATTTCAATGATTGCACCACAAAAGCTCGAAATATTACAAGGTTCAAATTCCAGAGTTATATGGCTCAAATTCAAAGATTACAAGGTTCAAACTGATATTAGAAATGAAATTCAGCTCATTCAGCTGCAAACCCCCGCGCTGATCAGCTGAACATGGATATAAGAGAGGTTCAAACTAATATTACCACTTGTAAGGATGGTTTCGAAACCTCGTCATTTTTGCAAAGGGATCAGCCACTGAGAATTCATGTATGGGGTTGACAAGATGACTTCCGGTTACTCTGTCATCTGAAGTTCCAAAATGAAATTCAGCTTTTTCAGAGCCTTTTCCATTTTGCCGCAGCCACCGGCGCTGATGAACAAACCATTCATTTTTGCGAAATAAATGTAGGGCAAACTTCATTACCTTCAGCACCCTTGCTCTGACAACAAAAAACCGAGCGAACATAATCTCCGGTAAGGTCCCTCGATATGAGTTCAAAGTAATTTCTGAGAGATGCAAATCTAGGCATTCGATGTGATTGTTATATTGTATCAAATTATCCACCATCGAGCCTAATCTTATCTACAAAAGAAGAAAACGTGTTAGTGCCTACATGCAGTTTTGAGCACTACTACAGGCCTGTTTGGTTTGCAGGATTTGTAAAATGCACTAACATGCCATCTTTGATCCGACATGATTAACATGGGAATTTGATTACAATCTAGAAAAATGTAGCCTTCTTCACAAGAGGTTGGAGTGCATGAAAAGTTCCCTAAGAAAACTAGTACAGATGAATCCAAAGGAGAAATGCTTATGGATTGTAACCATATGGATCAAGCAACCAATATGGGGGGAATCATGTATGTATGGAAATCCTCCAAAATTCCTTCAGAAATCGTAGTACATTGTCATAGTAAACTTGGGAAAAGGTGTCAAAAATTGAACTCCCTTATGGTTAACATTTGAGGAAAGGAACATCACCTCGATATATAGCTTCTCCATGCATGAAAAGCATCTCAGGAAACTGACAACTTGGTCCAGGTTGGGGCCATAGATTCTAGTGCCAAGACCTTCATTGTGCGCAGATTTAGGGTCAAGCTTGTCGGAATCATTTTCTGGATGACAGAGGAGCATACATCTTGAAAATTAGAAATAATGCTAATTTCAAGAAGGAGAGGTAGAAGGCGACTATTGTACTTGAATGGGTGTGGATCCAATAACAAGTTCAGAGTATTTGTCAAACGAGTAGCCCACCATGGTCAATATCGGCGCAGAAATGACAGTGCTTCTTGTTGGACCTTCTTGATCAACTACAAGTAATCTCTCAAGTGAAGGTGTGTCCTCATTGACCATACTGTGGTACACATTTTGTGATCTCTTGTTGCAGCACCAACAACACACATAAATAGTCCGGAGAGTCATGGAGGTGATGTGGAAGCTAGTCAACCCATTGATCGCCTGAAGACGAAGGTACTGGAGTGCAGTACAGCCATGGAGCAGGTGCTCCATGTCATCCTTTGGGAGGTAGATGGCGACGAGCTCGAGGTGCTTTAATTGTGGTAGAATAACAACGGGTGCATCATTAAGGGTGGATGGCAGTTCATGAACTTGGCAACGCGCAGCATGGGCGCGAGGTGGAGCATAGATGTTGGCAGCGAGCGCATATGCTCATCATTAAAAGTGAGCTCCTCGAGCTGATCAAGGGCGGGGAATCGGAATCACTCATCAAGCTTGGATCGGTCCTTGCCGTTGGAACGGAACTTGCCCATGCTAAGGCCTCTGGTTGGGCCATGGTGACTGCCCAGGATCTGGAAGAAACATCTAAGCTTTTGTGATACCTATGACAGAGCTCATGGGCGTTGATGAGGTCAAGAGGGGTGGAGTGCCATAGGGGGTGCCACCGCCGGGAAAGGATGGTTGTCTATGCCCCATATTTGATTGGGAGGAGGGAGATGATAACTCTCAATATACCATCGGGAGGCTGCTGATGAAGTCTAGGCCTGCTAGAGTCGCTTGAGGTTCTTTCTCTACCTGCCTCTGCTTGTTGGCAGCCTCGTTCTCCACCTCCGGTGTCTCCTTGTCAGCAGCGCTTTCTGATAGAAGTGGAAGTACATGGAAACAGGGCAAAAGAAAAGTGTATTGGTAACTAGAAGTTAGTAGGTAGGAATAGCGTATGAAAATGGAATAACAATTGGTTTCTTAAATACTACACAATTCCTTTGATATTGTTGTGGAAGTCAACATGCAGATATTTGAAAAGAACACTTACTTCGAACAAAGTCTAGATGGATGATATCGCTGGGGAAGTTAGCATGTATCTCATGGCCAGGCTCTTTCATGTGCAGTGCAATTTTAATGCCAGCTTTCAGTACATAAAACTTAGAAATTTTTGTCCAAAGGCCCATGCCAAAATAGGAGTGACCACATTCATCAAGTCTTACAGAAGCAACGATTGTAAATCCATGGTTTGTGTTCAGTATGACATCCCTGCAGTCTTGATTTATGTAAAGGGAAAGATTGTGTACTACAGATGATGTTGCATAGCAAGGGACGTGCTGCAGAAAATGGTACGATTGTTAAAGAATATGGTAACATGCAAATATGGGCGAAATTGAAAGAACTCTACAGCAGTTGAAATCAAAGGACAAAAATCTATAATTAAACAGATAGTGTAACCATAATGTCATGGAAATATGAGAGTAATCGAAAGAACAATACATCATTAATTTGCCTAATATAGAAAGAAGAGGAAAATACCCTTTGACGTATATGCTGCATGTGGCACCTTTTATCCAAATGTAGCAATATATAGTATATGTTCAGGAAAGTAGGCCGCTCACATCCTCGAGTCATCTGGTATGGTGAGATGGAACTCCACGGATGTCTTGCCGAGGCCGCAAAGTCCTGATGTGTCTGCGCACTATACACTCTATGAACGAAAGAAAACCCTCAAATTAGCTCGAATAAAAATGAATTCACGCCGATTTCGGTCGGGTGATTAAAGGACGTAGATGAACTGGGATAAGAGATGAGAGAATATCTCATTAAATTAGTTACCTTGTTATCCATGCGAAAAAACCCTCAATACGGCGGATTCCCCAATCGGGCGGAGCTGGGTTGACGCGAGCAGCGTCGAGAACGCGATAGGCGGCTGATGGAAATATGCCCAAGAGGCAATAATTTGGTTATTATTATATTTCCCTAATCATGATAAAGGTTTATTATTCATGCTAGAATTGTATTGACCGGAAACTTAAATACATGTATGGATACATAAAGAAATACCGTGTCCCTAGTGAGCCTCTACTAGACTAGCTCGTTGATAAAAGATGGTTAAGGTTTCCTAACCATAGACATGAGTTGTCATTTGATAACGGGATCACATCATTACGTGAATTATGTGATGGACAAGACCCAACCGTTAGCTTAGCATATGATCGTTCAGGTTATTGTTACTGCTTTCTTAATGTCAAATACATATTCCTTCGACCATGAGATCATGCAACTCCCGGATACCGGAGGAATACCTTGTGTGCTATCAAACGTCACAACGTAACTGGCTGATCATTAAGATGCTCTACAGGTATCTCCGAAGGTGTATATTGAGTTGGCATGGTTCTAGATTGGGATTTGTCACTCCGTGTAACGGAGAGGTATCTCTAGGCCCTCTCAGTAATACACATCACAAGAAGCTTGCAAGAAAAGTGACTAAGGAGTTAGTTGCAAGATGATGTATTATAGAATGAGTAAAGAGACTTGCTAGTAACTAGATTGAACTAGGTATGGATATACCGATGATCGAATCTCGGGCCAGTAACATACCGACAGACAAAGGGAATTATGTATGTTGTCATAAAGGTTCGACCGATAAAGATCTTCGTAGAATATGTAGGAACCAATACGGGCATCCAGGTCCCACTATTGGTTATTGACCGGAGAGGCATCTTGGTCATGTCTACATCATTCTCGAACCCATAGGGTCCGCACGCTTAATGTTCGTTGATGATATAGTATTATATGAGTTATGTAAGTTGGTGACCGGATATTGTTCGGAGTCCCGGATGAGACCACAGACATAACGAGGAGCTCCAAAATGGTCCAGAGGTAAATATTGAAATATATAGGATGAGATGGTTGGGCCAAGGGGTAAGGCCCATGAGGCCTCAAGACAATACACAAAGCGGTTTTTCGAAGGGCAGGGGCTCGACGCCAAGGTTCCTGGCGTCTACCCCCTGGGCCAGACGCCGGAGTCTGTGGCGACTACATAAACGTCGGGAACCGCGGCGTTTGGTTCTGGAGTCCGAGAAGGACTCTTGCCTTGTGGGCTAAACCGACGTTGAGGAGGCTCTTTCTCCAGGAAACGACCCCATGGCTCAACATATAAATAGAGGGGCAGGGCTAGCACCCGGAACACAGCAAGATACACCAAGCTGTGTGCCGGCAACCCCGCCCCTCTAGTTTATCCTCCGTCATAGTTTCCATAGGGTCTCTTATGTCTAGAAAAATGTCGTCAAAAGTTTTGTTGTGTTTGGACTCCATTTTGCGCCGATTTTCTGGAAAACCGAAAACAAGCAGAAAATAGCAACTGGCACTTGGTGATGGAAATATGCCCTAGAGGCAATAAAAAAATGGTTATTATCATATTCTTTGTTCATGATAAAGGTTTATTATTCATGCAAGAATTGTATTGACCGGAAACTTAAATGCATGTGTGAATACATAAACAAATACTATGTCCGTAGTGATCCTCTACTAGTCTAGCTCGTTGATCAAAGATGGTTAAAGTTTTCTAACCATATACATGAGTTGTCATTTGATAATGGGATCACATCATTAGAAGAATAATGTGATGGAAAATACCCAACCGTAAACTCAGCATTCAATTGCATCACTTGAGTTTACTGCTATAGCTTTCTTCATGTCAAGTATCTATTCCTAAGACCATGAGATCATGCAACTCCCGGATACAGGAGAAATACCTTATGTGCCATCGAATGTCACTTCATAACTGGGTGATCATAAAGATGCTCTACAGGTATCTTCGAAGGTTTCTGTTGGGTTGGCATGGATCGAGACTGGGATTTGTCACTCCGTGTGCCGGAGAGATATCTCTGGGCCCTCTCGGTAATACAACATCGTAAAGAGCTGCAAGCAATGTGGATAACGAATTAGTCATGAGATCTTGTATTACGGAATGAGTAAAGAGACTTATCGGTAATGAGACTGAACTAGGTATGGAGATACCGACGATCGAATCTCGGGCAAGTAACATATCGCCAGACAAAGGGAATTGCATAGGGGCTTAACCAAATCCTTGACATTGTGGTTCAACCGATAAAAGATCTTTTCGGAATATGTAGGAACCAATATAGGCATCCAGGTTCCGCTATTGGTTATTGACCAGAGAGGTGTCTCGGTCATGTGTACTTGATTCTCGAACCCGTAGAGTCCGCACGCTTAACATTCAGTGACGCTAGAGTAATATTGCGATGTGCATGTTGGTGAACGAATGTTGTTCAGAGTCTCGGATGAGATCCCGGATGTCACGAGCTCCCGAATGGTCCGGAGGTAAATATTTATATATGGAAAGTTGCTTTCAGGGTTTCGGAAAAAGTTTCATTTTTTTGTATTGTACCAGTAAGCTTCCAGAAGGTTCTGCAAACTTGTCGAGAAGACCCGAAGTCCATGTTCCACCACGTCCCAAGGGACAGCAAGGGCTGAGGGGAGGCGCCCTGGCCTTATTGCGCCAGGCGCACAAGTCTCTCAAGGGCCATGTGGCTGGGAAAGGTGGAAAGTCCACCTGTGTATGGAAAGGAGGGAATTGGACTAGGAGTCCAACTCTCCCCCCCCCCTTGGTGCGCCCGCCCAAGGGCTTGGAGGGATGGCCACCATGCCCCTCCACCTATATATATAGGGGAAGGGGCGCCCCCAAGAGAAAAAACAAGCCCTTGTCCCCCCTCTCTTCTGCTCTTCTGTTACTTTGTAACTCCTCCATCTTCGTTGTTTCGATAGCGCTCGGCGTAGCCCTGCCGCTATCACTTCACCACCATCACCGTCAGGTCGTCGTGATGCCGGCTATCACATCTACTTCTCCTCCCTCGCTTGCTAGATCAAGGAGGACGAGACTCCATCGAGCCGTACGTGTGCTGAACGTGGAGGTGTCGTCTGTTCGGTACTTCATCTGTTTGGATCACGGTTGGATCCTGATGAGTACGAGTACATCAACCGCGTGATATACGCTTCCGCTTAACGGTCTATGAGGGTATGTAGACACACTCTCCCCTCTCGTTGCTATGCTTCTCCTAGATAGGTCTTGGGTGTTCGTAAGAATTTTTTGGATTTTTCATGCAACGTTCCCCAACACTAGGCACTAAGTTAATAGGTTAGTACCCAAAAATTGATATAAAAGACCTATAAAGTATCTAAGATTGATAATATAATAGCATGAAACAACTAAAAATTATAGATACGTTGGAGACGTATCACGCCACAAGCCTCTATTCTGAAACGACCCCATTTAGATCCCTTTTCTAGCACTCTGCTAGAGGGGGAATCATTGGGGAGGCCATCTTCATCAACCCTGGTTCTTCCATGATGATGTGTAGGTAGTTTCTGTTGGGAAACACCGTAGGAAAAAATTCATCCTATAATCACGGTCCACGAACACTATGAAGATGCATAAGGGGTTTAGATCGGACCGTTACCAACTATGAGTTGCAGCGGAAGAAGAGTTGGTGTACATCATTGATGAAATCCCTCGAACCGTTCACGAACGATCCCTCGAACCAATGACTGAAAACACAACCTCTATACGGATTGCAAGCGTTCCATCCAGAGCTAATCAAAACTGGAGAAGGTATTTAAAAATAAGAATATTTAGACATCTAACAGTTGAGTGCATGAACACACTGAGATCATTCAATTTCATTAACTGAAACTGCATCAAAAGCTCAGAAGGCAAATTACATTGATTGAAAAGATGAAATGGTGATAGATAGGTACGGGCTGTACAACCACTAATAAATTCTGCAGCCACGGCCGTCGCCAAGAGCACCTCCTCTGCCTTGGCCATGACCACCGTCGACCCCACTGCTACGACTGGCAGCAGCTGCACCACCTAATCCCTCGTCATCCGCAACAACAACGCTAGCATGTGCGACCCCAGTGACGCCAACTCCACGGCCGCAACCATGGCCATGGCCACGACCACGGCCCCGGTGTCCAATCCGACCAAGACCGTGCAACAATTCAAAGATGTCGTTGAGGTTCTCTTCTAGCTACGCCCAGATCTCTTCCCGAAAGTCAGCCATTGCCTGAGCCTCCTCCTCCTCCTCTTCGGCTTGTAGTCGGAAATCTTCTACAACACCAGATGGAACTTCACCCAAGACTCCGAAAGAGAACCCTCGCGGTGCCCCGTGTTCGCCCCGTCCGCCATTGATGAACAAGTGAAGAGTGAATCTACCATTCTTAAAAAGTTGCTCCCCACTACTCTCTATTCTCTCATCATGCACACTATCCACATCAGCAATGTGCCACATCAGCAATATATGTTCACACACCCGACCGAGAGACATGCAGCCATCCACCGTCGCTAATCTTGCAGACGCGCTTTCCTAAATAAATCGTTACCAACCCACGCTCGCCTGCGAAGTTACAATTTTGCATTGGGCTGGCCGAGCCCAAAATTGGTCGTTGATGGTCCACCACCATTAGACCTGGCCATGGGCAGCCCGGCCCGGCCGGCCCGGCCCGACCCGGCCCGGCCCGACGCTGCCCCCGGGCCGGGCTCGGGCCCGGGCCCGTCGTTTTTGCAGTTTTCTAAAGGTCGGGCCGGGCCAGCCCGAGGCCCGACGGGCTTTTGCATGTTCGGGCCGGGCTCAGGCCCAGAAAACAGGCCCGATGGCCGGGCCGGGCCGGGTTCGGGCCTGGGTTTTTTTCGTCAGGCTTGGCTAGGCCTGGCCCGAAGCCCGACCCGGCCCGAGGTTTGGCCAGGTCTAACCACCATGCAGCTAACGCAGGCCTGTACCTGCCTTTTTTGTTTGTGCTGTTAGCCCATATATATGGCATTGTGTCTCAGGGTTGTCTTTCCCCTAAAAAAAGGTGGGAGTCTCCTGCTCGCCGCCGCCACGATCGATGCACGCATTCATCTCCATGAAACGGCATCCATTAATACACATGAAACAGCAGCATTCATCGTTCCGAATTGTTCACCTTCCGTTACCCTGCAAATGCGGAAGAAGGCTTAATGTCCCCATCGCAGATCGCATAGCAGATCAACGCTACATGTGCCGTGCTCCAGCATCCAGTTGTACGCCTCAAAGGCACCAGCACATATGCAGCACCTTCCATCAAGCGCGGCACGAACGGCTGGGCGGTTTACCGGCACCTGCC
Source organism: Aegilops umbellulata (assembly GCA_032464435.1). Taxonomy (NCBI): domain Eukaryota; kingdom Viridiplantae; phylum Streptophyta; class Magnoliopsida; order Poales; family Poaceae; genus Aegilops; species Aegilops umbellulata. The sequence continues at coordinate 227,845,331 of CP136055.1, read as the reverse complement.
CTGGCAGCACGGACGCGACCAGACGGATCCTGTTGATGTCGAGCTTGCGGATGCCAGCGGCGCGAATCGCCGTCGAGGAGGCCGTGGTAGGGCGCCTCGCAAAAGAGGAGCAAAGCATGCCGGGTCGCGGTCGACGAAGTGCTTGGCACCATCCCCGGGCATGTTTGCGTCGTTGGCGTTCCGGCAGGGTCCAGTATGGCGTTGAGCGTGTTGTTCGTCGTCTCGAACACATGTTCGCTGACATTCGTCGGGATGCGGCCGGCTATCTGCCTGGCTGTGGCGTGCATATTGCCGGTTGTATAGAAGACTTCCGTCGAAGGAAACTCACATGGGTTAAAAAAAACATGAACAAAAAACTTTCTTTACACCCCCGCATGCATCAGCAGGGTGCCTGAGGACCTCCACTTTCACATCAATACCAAGGTAAAAGCTATACATGAGTCTACATATTTCCTCTCTTTGTTTGGAATTTTAACACCTGTTTATTTGAATCCATATCACCGATCCCTCAAGAGCCAACGTGATCATCCATCTGCGAAAGCTGGAGGCCACACACGCACACCACTTGAGGTACTCTTTCTCCCTCCACGACCTCATTGTTGTCCAGTCCCAAAGCATTTATTCTCTAACTAACGACCTTTCCATCTCTAATTTTTTTTAGATTTTGTTCCTTAAACATGCTATGTATGAATGGCATGTGAGCAAGGGCATCAAACAATACTAATTTGGCAGTTGGCCATACATGCACTCTCGTAAGAATGACAATACATGCATATTTTGATATCATTTATTTAGAAAAGGTGATTGTTATTCTTCGCAACTACAAATTTATGACCATTGTTGATTCAAGATACCTAGGTTGCTCAAAGGATGTTTGATTAAATGTCTCTACTATCTACCAAATTAAAGATGTTTTAGAAGGTAAGAATGTTTGGTGCCTTCTATATTAAGATTAACTCGCTCTATATGTATGGAGTAAATTTGTGTTGAGGAGACAACGAAATGATTCAATCAAATTCACTCTATGTCTATCCAATAACTTTATGTTAACTAGACAATGAAATGGTTCAATCAGATTTTGAAATGGTTTTATTTACTCAAGTATAGCCTATGGGTTTTAGCAGTATTAATGTTTTTTTCGTCAATTTCGCCAAACAGATACATGTGCAACAAGCATAAGCCGAATAAGGGAGACAAGAGCAACAGCCAAAAGAAATATGAGAGGAAGCTTTTAACAAATACCACGCTGGTAATGTTTTAATTTTTGCTTGATATATTAAACTTTGACAACCTCTATCTCATATTATTGTAATGAAAATAAACTTGGTCACCTTACTTGATTACTTTAGATAATGTGTTTGTGGCACTCAAGTATCCAACATACCGATTGCACCTCTCATTTTAGGGGCACCGACAGGTTGAGGTTAGCATGACTAGATCTGGCTATTTTCTCCTTTGTAATGTTTTTTCTATAACATTCATACTGAATGGAGAAAAGGGGAAAATGTGTCAAAAAAAGGTTCGTAACTCAAGACCAATGTTTAATTAATGCCACATGCACAATTTCAATAGTTGAAACATATATATTTCTTTTTTATGTGTCCATTGTAAGAAAAATGTTATGTGCTTAATCTAGATAATCATGTTCTCATTTTTTTCAATCATGATTGCATTATATATTTTTTATGTTTTTATACTTAATGCATTTTTTCATAGGTTCCCGCTGCAACGCGCGGGGTATCTACTAGTTAGAGAAGATACGGTGATGTAGTGAGGAACTATCCCACGAAGTACTCTAATTATATACGACGGTCATTAATTACAAGAGGTAGGTGGACCGGTCAAACATCTCGTCTTCCCATTCTGCATTGGATTGTGCACACGACGTAAATGCAACACTCGTACTATGATACCTATTCCGTTACTTGCCACCAAAATTACTCTTAAAACTTAATGGCTCCTTTATCTCTTCGTGTAAATGGAGCATTCATATAATGGTACATATTGCTTATTATATCCCAGTAACATGCACTTTGACCAACTCCAAAATCACAAACAAATTGCTTCTCACTCTTATAATCATCATTCATTTCGAATATGTTTTCTTTTTGCCGCGCTAAATTAATTTGTATTGTTTTCTTTACGTAATTGCATATCGTCATCTTATCAACATCGCCCACTGGTGAAGTTATATTTTCCTTCAAATCAGTCATTCTTCCCACGCCACATAATATCTGAATCTAGTTTTCAAAATGTTTTTATAAAATAAACAATTAATTTCTATCATCTTGTAACATACACTCTTCAAATAAATATAAAATTAATTTTGTCTTCTGTCCATATATGCACATCTTCCCATCTATCTTTTATATTCAAATCATTTTGAAATACAATTAGAAGAAATTAGATCATATAAATTCTCTACTTCGACAAACATATATTTATTATATGTTCAAATTTATACTCCTTAAATCACAATATCATGCTTATGTTGTGTTGAGCTTTATCCAGTTGGAATAATCACCATAGATTTATAATTTTTACAATGTCATTTTGCTCAAGATCGTTACAAGCTGAGCATAAGTCATGTTCTACAACTCGGTCTTGAGTTTCACTCAGTTTGAAATGGCTCGACTTTTAATATGAGCTGAGTTGAGCTAACTCCAACTCACTCAGACTCGTTTGCAACCCTATACGTATATGCCTTCTACATGACTGGTCCGTTAATTTGGGTTTCAACCATGGCAAGTGATGACCAGCCTGGCTATATACGAAGCCAGCGCAATAGAAATTGTAGTGCATTGTACACAGGTAGCGTAGGTGCTTGTCAGTGTGTTGTTTATCTATTGGTTGACGTACGTGCACACCGATTGATCAATCCGTCTCTAGAGTGAAAACATAATGCATTCTTTGACATGATATGGATCAATTTCGACAATCCATATCAGCCTTACGTTTAAGCATGGATTGTTCGTGTGGCTGAGAGTATTTCTGAATCCATACCTGCGTGCATCGCGTTCTATAGAAACCATGGTTTGCGGCGAGGCAGCACCTGGTTTTGCATTGGGCTCCAACGTAAGCAATGACAATTGATCCGTGCATTTCTGCATGCAACACATGCGCGCGTGGGGTAGCAAAAGCTTCTAGCGGCCGAGCCCGTGGGGAAGCACTCTGACTTGAGTGGTCGACATGGTCTACGTACTGATAAACAAAACGCTCCTTGTAATTAATACTCCCTCCGTTTGAAATTACTTATCTTGCAAATGGATGTATCTAGAATTAAAATACGTTTAAATACATTCATTTCCGCGACAAGTAATTCTGAACGAAGGGAGTATTATCGTCCACATCTCTTTTTACAGATACAGAGTTTTTCTAACTATATCCTCCTGATCGAGTTTTTATACCAGAATTTCCGCCGGAAATGTCAGATTCTGTCATGCGGCCGGATTATAGTGCAGGTGCATAGAATATACATGCCTCATCACAGAATCCTAGCACTGCTCGCTTTGACATTCTTGTTTTCTTTTTTGGCAGAAACGACATTCTTGTACATGTCGTGTATCAATCAGTCAAGTGGTCGCTCAACACCCGGTATTAAATAAAAAATAAAGTACTATATAATCTATTATGTGGTCAAAATGAACATAGAGGTGACACGTGGACATGCATGCACACGTGTCAGCGCCACGTTTGTCCTGCTGAGGTTTGCAGTTAATTTTTTTAGGAAAAAATTCTCAATACATGGGTCTTTGGTTCGACTATAAGGCTACAGTGGTGACATACAAGAGAAAAAAATAGCTTGAGACATAGATGCCCCATGAGAAAAAATAACATGAGACACAGATGCCCCATGAGAAAAAGTAGTTTGAGTCATCTATTCTTTTTTCCCCGAACGCAATCTACTAGTAGTGGGCCTCATCAGAGAATAGAAAGTAAACTCCCAATACACATGCATCCCTACTCTCCTCTTTAACTTTTTCAACTTTATGCACCAGACAAAACTTTTTCTGCCCAAGCACCCGCCTCCTACCAGGATCTCACTACCCCATTTGAATCTACTTTTCCTCATATCCGATCCTACATGGCATATGGGGATCATCCTAAGGCTATGCATTGCCCATGCCCTAATTGAAAGGAAATATGCCCTAGAGGCAATAATAAAGTTATTATTATATTTCCTTATATCATGATAAATGTTTATTATTCATGCTAGAATTGTATTAACCGGAAACTTAGTACATGTGTGAATACATAGACAAACAGAGTGTCACTAGTATGCCTCTACTTGACTAGCTCGTTTATCAAAGATGATTAAGTTTCCTAGCCATAGACATGAGTTGTCATTTGATGAACGGAATCACATCATTAGAGAATAATGTGATTGACTTGACTCATCCGTTAGCTTAGCATTATGATCGTTTAGTTTATTGCTATTGCTTTCTTCATGACTTATACATGTTCCTATGACTATGAGATTATGCAACTCCTGAATACCGGAGGAACACTTAGTGTGCTATCAAATGTCACAACGTAACTGGGTGATTATAAAGATGCTCTACAAGTGTCTCCGATGGTGTTTGTTGAGTTGGCATAGATCGAGATTAGGATTTGTCACTCCGATTGTCGGAGAGGTATCTCTAGGCCCTCTCGGTAATGCACATCACTATAAGCCTTGCAAGCAGTGTAACTAATGAGTTAGTTGTGGGATGATGCACTGAGACTTGCCGATAACGAGATTGAACTAGGTATGATGATACCGACGATCGAATCTCGGGCAAGTAACATACCGATGACAAAGGGAACAAGGTATGTTGTTGTGTGGTTTGACCGATAAAGATCTTCGTAGAATATGTAGGAACCAATATGAGCATCCAGGTTTTGCTATTTGTTATTGACTGGAGATGAGTCTCGGTCATGTCTACATAGTTCTTGAACCCGTAGGGTCCGCACGCTTAACGTTCGATGACGATATGTATTATGAGTTTTGTGATTTGATGTACCGAAAGTTGTTCGGAGTCCCGGATGTGATCACGGACATGACGAGGAGTCTCGAAATGTCGAGACATGAAGATTGATATATTGGAAGGTTATGTTTGGACACCGGGAAGGTTTCGGACTAGTTCGAGCATTTTCCGAAGTACCGGGGGGTTACCGAAATCCCCGGGAGCTTAATGGGCCTACATGGGCTTTAGTGGAAGGGAGAGGAGGTAGCCAAGTGGTGGGGCACCCCCCCCAAGCCCAATCCAAATTGGGGAGGGGGGCCGGCCCCCCTTTCCTTCTTCCCCTCTTCCCCTTCCTTCCCCCTCCTAGTTGGACTAGAAAAGGGGGAAACCTACTCCTAGTAGGAGTAGGAATCCCCCCTTGGGGGCGCACCATAAGGTCGGCCGGCCCCCTCCTCCCCTCCTTTATATACAGGGGAGGGGGCACCCCATAGACACACAAAGTTGATTCTTAGCCGTGTGCGGTGCCCCCCTCCACTGATTTCCACCTCGGCCATATTGTCATAGTGCTTAGGCGAAGCCCTGCGTTGGTAACTTCATCATCATCGTCACCACGCCGTCGTGCTGATGAAACTCTCCCTCGGCCTCAGCTGGATCTAGAGTTCGAGGGACGTCACCGAGCCGAACGTGTGCAGATTGCGGAGGTGCCGTGCGTTCGGTACTTGATCGGTTGGATCGCGAAGACGTTCGACTACATCAACCGCGTTACTTAACGCTTCCGCTCTCGGCCTACGAGGGTATGTGGACACACTCTCCCCGCTCGTTGCTATGCATCTCCTAGATAGATCTTGCGTGATCGTAGGAATTTTTTGAAAATACTGCGTTCCCCAACAGTGACATCCGAGCCAGGTCTATGCGTAGATGTTTTATGCATGAGTAGAACACAAAGAGTTGCGGGCGATAATAGTCATACTGCTTACAAGCATGTCATACTTTGATTCAGCAGTATTGTTGGATGAAGCGGCCCAGACCGACATTACATGACCGCGTTCATGAGACTAGTTCTATGATACGTCTCCAACGTATCTATAATTTTTGATTGCTCCATGCTATATTATCTACTGTTTTAGACTATATTGGGCTTTATTTTCCACTTTTATATTATTTTTGGGACTAACCTATTAACCGGAGGCCTAGCCCAGAATTGCTGTTTTTTTGCCTATTTCAGTGTTTCGAAGAAACGGTATCAAACGGAGTCCAAACGGAATGAAACCTTCGGGAACGAGATTTTCTCACCGAACATGATTCAGGAGACTTGGACCCTACTCCAAGAAGTAACAGAGGCGGTCACGAGGGTGGGGGGCGCCCCCCCCCCTCTAGGGCGCGCCCCCTGCCTCATGGGCCCCCTGTTGCTCCACCGACGTACTCCTTCCTCCTATATATACCTACGTACCCCCAAACGATCAGATACGGAGTCAAAAACCTACTTCCACCGCCGCAACTTTCTGTATCCACGAGATCCCATCTTGGGGCCTGTTCCGGAGCTCCGCCGGAGAGGGCCGTCATCACGGAGGGCTTCTACATCATCATAGCCCCTCCGATGAAGTGTGAGTAGTTTACCTCAGACCTTCGGGTCCATAGTTAGTATCTAGATGGCTTCTTCTCTCTTTTTGGATCTCAATACAATGTTCTCCCCCTCTCTCGTGGAGATCTATTCGATATGATCTTCTTTTTGCGGTGTGTTTGTTGAGATCGATGAATTGTGGGTTTATGATCAAGTCTATCTATGAATAATATTTGAATCTTCATTGAATCCTTTTATGTATGATTGGTTATCTTTGCAAGTCTCTTCGAATTATCAGTTTGGTTTGGCCTACTAGATTGGGTTTTCTTTCCATGGGAGAAGTGCTTAGCTTTAGGTTCGATCTTGCGGTGTCCTTTCCCAGTGACAGAAGGGGCAGCAAGACACGTATTGCATCGTTGCCATCGAGGATAACAAGGTGGGGTTTTTATCATATTGCATGAAACTATCCCTCTACATCATGTCATCTTGCTTAAGGCGTTACTCTGTTTTTAACTTAATACTCTAGATGCATGCTGGATAGCGGTCGATGAGTGGAGTAATAGTAGTAGATGCAGGCAGGAGTCGGTCTACTTGTCTCGGACGCGATGCCTATATACATGATCATACCTAGATATTCTCATAACTATGCTCAATTCTGTCAATTGCTCAACGGTAATTTGTTCACCCACCGTAGAATACTTATGCTCTCGAGAGAAGCCACTAGTGAAACCTATGGCCCCTGGGTCTGTTCACATCATATCAATCTCCATCACTTTAATCTTGCTTTGCTTTTTTACTTTGCCTTTTACTTTTTACTTTGCATCTCTATATCAAAAATACCAAAAATATTATCTATCATCTCTATCATATCTCACTCTCGTAAGTGACCGTGAAGGGATTGACAACCCCTAATCGCGTTGGTTGCGAGTAGATATCGTTTTGTGCAGGTACGAGGGACTTGAGCATGGCCTCCTACTGGATTGATACCTTGGTTCTCAAAAACTGAGGGAAATACTTATGCTACTTTACTGCATCATCCTCTCCTCTTCGGGGAAAACCAACGCAGTGCTCAAGAGGTAGCAAGAAGAATTTCTGGCGCCGTTGCCGGGGAGGCTTATGTAAGGTCAAGTCAAGATTTGGACTCCCGACAACGAGCCATTTCTGGCGCCGTTGCCGGGGAGTCTACGCAAAAAGTCAACATACCAAGTACCCATCACAATCCCTATCTCTCGCATTACATTAGTTGCAATTTGCCTCTCATTTTCCTCTCACCCACTTCACCCTTGCCGTTTTATTTGCCCTCTCTTTCCCAATCTCCTTCTCCTTCTCTTTCTCCGGTTGCCTTTTTCTCGCTTGCCTTGTCGTCATGGCTAGTCTTATATCTTCTCCGTTACCTCCCGAGAACAAAGTTCTAAATTTTAAACAAAGGGAGGGAGCAAATCTGAAAGACGCTTGGTATAGAATTTGCAATGCTCAAAATAGATCTACCAGGAAGCAATCTACTTCAGTTCTTCTTCGCAATTTTTATGTAGGTGCCAATCCTTGGTATAGATATATCCTTGATACCATTACCGGAGGGAATTTTTTGGGTAGCCATACTTCTGATTCTTATAATGCCATGATAGATTTATTTGGCTCGCCACCTCTTTTGGTTAATGGAACTATGTTAACTTTGGAGCATGTTATGCAAAGGCTTGAAATTATTGAAAATAAAGTTGCTACCATCGAATCAATTGAAAATCTAGATAAAAAGATACACAATCAAATTACTCAATATGGATCTAAGGTAGGAGTGACTTTGAAAAATATTAAGGAAAAGGAACCTATACTTAATGAGAAAATAAATCTAGATTCTACTAGAATCGATAAACTTGAGGGTATCATTACAAATTTGGGAACCGCTTTTTCTTCCATAAAGAATACTCCAAGTCCTCCTACTAAAATTGCCAAGCTTATGTATGTTCCTAAAAATAAGGGTGAATCCTTTAAGGAAACTGCGGATCTTAAATCTATAAGTATTCACCCCGATCTTTTTGCTATCATTAAGGAACCATTTGCTACAAATGCATTTTTCGATCTTGTGCCTAAGAGTTTGATAATTACTAGAAAGAAAGAAAATCCTAAAGAAGGTAGATGCCTCATTGAAGAATTGCCTACCAAAGATGGCAATACCTAGATCTATCCTCGCTTTTATGCCTAGCTAGGGGTGTTAAACGATATCGCTTGTTTGGAGGCAACCCAATTTTATTTTAAGTTTTTTTTGTTTTTGCTTCTGTTTAGGAATAAATAATACATCTACCTTCTGCTTAGATGTGTTTTTGTGTTTTAATTAGTGTTTGTGCCAAGTTAGACCTATAGGATCTTCTTGGATGATAGTTATTTGATCTTGCTGTAATTTCCAGAAACTTTCTGTTCACGAAAACAATTGTTAAAGATCACCAGGACGTGATAAAATACTGATTCCAATTTCTGCTGATCAACAAACAAATTTTCTAGGCCGTCCTATTTTGGTAGATTTTTTGGAGTTCCATAAGGTTGCGTTAGTTACGGATTACTACAGATTGTTCTGTTTTTGACAGATTCTGTTTTTCGTGTATTGTTTGCTTATTTTGATGAATCTATGGCTAGTAAAATAGTTTATAATCCATAGATAAGTTGGAATACAGTAGGTTTAACACCAATATAAACAAAGAATGAGTTCATTACAGTACCTTGAAGTGGTCTTTTTGTTTTCTTTCTCTAACGGAGCTCACGAGATTTCTATTGAGTTTTGTGTTGTGAAGTTTTCAAGTTTTGGGTGAAATCTTTTGATGGATTATGGAACAAGGAGTGGCAAGAGCCTAAGCTTGGGGATGCCCATGGCACCCCCAAGACAATTCAAGGACACCAAAAAGTCAAAGCTTGGGGATGCCCCGGAAGGCATCCCCTCTTTCGTCTACTTCCATCGGTAATTTTACTTGGAGCTATATTTTTATTCACCACATGATATGTGTTTTGCTTGGAGCGTCTTGTATTATTTGTGTCTTTGTTTGTTAGTTTTCCACAATCATCCTTGCTGTACACACCTTTTGAGAGAGCCATATATGAATTAAAATTTGATAGAATACTCTATGTGCTTCACTTATATCTTTTGAGCTATGTAGTTTTGCTCTACGTGCTTCACTTATATCTTTTGAGCGTTATAATTTTGCTCTATGTGCTTCACTTAGATCCTTTAGAGCACGGTGGGGGATTTGTTTTAAAGAAACTATTGATCTCTCATGCTTCACTTAGATCATTTTGAGAGTCTTAATAGCATGGTAAATTGCTTAATAATAATATGCTTGGTATTCAAGATTTGTGAAACTTTCTTTTAAGTGCATTGAATACTAAGAAAAGATTGAAGCATGATAATTGTTTTGAGATATGAAGATGGTGATATTAGAGTCATGCTAGTTGAGTAATTGTGAATTTAAAGAATACTTGCGTTGAAGTTTGTGATTCCCGTAGCATGCACGTATGGTGAACCGTTATGTTATGAAGTCGGAGCATGATTTATTTATTGATTGTCTTCCTTATGAGTGGCGGTCGGGGACGAGCGATGGTATTTTCCTACCAATCTATCCTCCTAGGAGCATGGGCGTAATACTTTGCTTTGATAACTTCTAATTTTTTGCAATAAGTATATGAGTTCTTTATGACTAATGTTGAGTCCATGGATTATAAGCACTTTTTCCCATCATTCCGCCATTGCTAGCCTCTCTAATACCGCGCACTTTCGCCGGTATCATACACCCACCATATACCTTCCCCAAAACAGCCACCATACCTACCTATCATGGCATTTCCATAACCATTCCGAAATATATTGTCAGGCAACTTTCCGTCGTTCCGTTTATTATGATACGCTCCATCATTGTCATATTGCTAGCATGATCATGTAGTTGACATCGTATTTTTGGCAAAGCCACCGTTCATAATTCTTTCATACATGTCACTCTTGATTCATTGCATATCCCGGTACACCGCCGGAGGCATTCATATAGAGTCATATTTTGTTCTAAGTATCGAGTTGTAATTGTTGAGTTGTAAGAAAAATAAAAGTGTGATGATCATCATTTTTAGAGCATTGTCCCAAGTGAGGAAAGGATGATGGATACTATGATTCCCCCACAAGTCGGGATGAGACTCCGGACGAAAAATAATAAAAAAAGAGGCCATAAAAAATAGAAAAGGCCCAAATAAAAAATGAGAGAAAAAGAGAGAAGGGACAATGTTACTATCCTTTTACCACACTTGTGCTTCAAAGTAGCACCATGATCTTCATGATAGAGAGTCTCCTATGATATCACTTTCATATACTAGTGGGAATTTTTCATTATAGAACTTGGCTTGTATATTCCAATGATGGGCTTCCTCAAACTGCCCTAGGTCTTCGTGAGCAAGCGAGTTGGATGCACACCCACTTAGTTTCTTTTGTTGAGTTTTCATATACTTATAGCTCTAGTGCATCTGTTGCATGGCAATCCCTACTCACTCACATTGATATCTATTAATGGGCATCTCCATAGCCCGTTGATACGCCTAGTTGATGTGAGACTATCTTCCCCTCTTTTTGTCTTCTCCACAACCACCATTCTGTTCCACATATAGTGCTATATCCATGGCTCACGCTCATGTATTGCGTGAAGATTGAAAAAGTTTTGAAAATGTTAAAGTATGAAACAATTCAAACAATTTCTTGGCTTGTCATCGGGGTTGTGCATGATTTAAATACTTTGTGTGGTGAAGATAGAGCATAGCCAGACTATATGATTTTGTAGGGATAACTTTCTTTGGCCATGTTATTTTGAGAAGACATAATTGCTTTGTTAGTATGCTTGAAGTATTACTATTTTTATGTCAACATAAACTTTTGTCTTAAATCTTTCGAATATGAATATTCATACCACGATTAAGAAGATTTACACTGAAATTATGCCAAGTAGCACTCCGCATCAAAAATTCTCTTTTTATCATTTACCTACTCGAGGACGAGCAAGAATTAAGCTTGGGGATGTCTGATACGTCTCCAACGTATCTATAAGTTTTGATTGCTCCATGCTATATTATCTACTGTTTTGGACTATATTGGGCTTTATTTTCCACTTTTATATTATTTTTGGGACTAACCTATTAACCGGAGGCCCAACCCAGAATTGCTGTTTTTTGCCTATTTCAGTGTTTCGAAGAAACGGAATATCAAACGGAGTCCAAACGGAAAGAAACCTTCGGGAACGTGATTTTCTCACCGAACGTGATCCAGGAGACTTGGACCCTACTCCAAGAAGTAATAGAGGCGATCACGAGGGTGGGGGCGCACCCCCCTCTAGGGCGCGCCTCCTGCCTCGTGGGCCCCCTGTTGCTCCACCGACGTACTCCTTCCTCCTATATATACCAACGTACCCCCAAACGATCAGATACGGAGCCAAAAACCTAATTCCACCGCCGCAACTTTCTGTATCCACGAGATCGCATCTTGGGGCATGCTCCGGAGCTCCGCCGGAGAGGGTCGTCATCACGGAGGGCTTCTACATCATCATAGCCCCTCCGATGAAGTGTGAGTAGTTTACCTCAGACCTTCGGTTCCATAGTTAGTAGCTAGATGGCTTCTTCTCTCTTTTTGGATCTCAATACAATGTTCTCCCCCTCTCTTGTGGAGATCTATTCGATGTAATCTTCTTTTTGCGGTGTGTCTGCTGAAACCGATGAATTGTGGGTTTATGATCAAGTCTATCTATGAATAATATTTGAATCTTCTCTGAATTCTTTTATGTATGATTGGTTATCTTTGCAAGTCTCTTCGAATTATCAGTTTGGTTTGGCCTACTAGATTGGTTTTTCTTGCCATGGGAGAAGTGCTTAGCTTTGGGTTCGATCTTGCGGTGTCCTTTCCCAGTGACAGAAGGGGCAGCAAGGCACGTATTGCATCATTGCCATCGAGGATAACAAGATGGGGTTTTTATCATATTGCATGAAACTATCCCTCTACATCATGTCATCTTGCTTAAGGCGTTACTCTGATTTTAACTTAATACTCTAGATGCATGCTAGATAGCGGTCGATGAGTGGAGTAATAGTAGTAGATGCAGGCAGGAGTCGGTCTACTTGTCTCGGACGTGATGCCTATATACATGATCATACCTAGATATTCTCATAACTATGCTCAATTCTGTCAATTGCTCAACGGTAATTTGTTCACCCACCGTAGAATACTTATGCTCTCAAGAGAAGCCACTAGTGAAACCTATGGCCCTCGGGTCTATTCTCATCATATCAGTCTCCATCACTTTAATCTTGCTTTGCTTTTTTACTTTGTCTTTTACTTTTTACTTTGCATCTCTATATCAAAAGTACCAAAAATATTATCTATCATCTCTATCAGATCTCACTCTCGTAAGTGATCGTGAAGAGATTGACAACCCCTAATCGCGTTGGTTGCGAGTAGCTATCGTTTTATGCAGGTACGAGGGACTTGAGCGTGGCCTCCTACTGGATTGATACCTTGGTTCTCAAAAACTGAGGGAAATACTTACGCTACTTTACTACATCATCCTCTCCTCTTCGGGGAAAACTAACGCAGTGCTCAAGAGGTAGCATTCTATCGCCGTGCTTCGCACACAGGTGACTAGTGGGTGTCTGTTTCTCCAACTTTAGTTGTATCGAGTGTGACTACGACCAGTCCTTGTTGAAAGTTAAAACAACACACTTGACAAAAAATCGTTGTGGTTTTGATGCGTAGGTAAGAACGGTTCTTGCTAACCCCATAGTAGCCACGTAAAACTTGCAACAATAAAGTAGAGGACGTCTGACTTGTTTTTGCAGGGCATGCAGTGATGTGATATGGTCAAGACTGATGATATATAAATTGTTGTATGAGGTGATCATGTTTTGTAACAGTTATCGGCAACTGGCAGGAGCCATATGGTTGTCGCTTTATTGTATGAAATGCAAACGCCATGTAATTGCTTCACTTTATCACTAAGCGGTAGCGATAGTCGTAGAAGCAATAGTTGGCGAGACGACAACGATGCTTCGATGGAGATCATGGTGTCAAGCCGGTGACGATGGTGATCATGACGGTGCTTTGGAGATGGAGATCAAAGGCACAAGATGGTGATGGCCATATCATATCACTTCTATTGATTGCATGTGATGTTTATACTATATGCATCTTATTTTGCTTAGTTCGGCGGTAGCATTATACACTAAATTTCAAGGTATAAGTGTTCTCCCTGAGTATGCACCGTTGCGATAGTTCGTCGTGCCGAGACACCACGTGATGATCAGGTGTGATAAGCTCTACATTCACGTACAATGGGTGCAAGCCAGTTTTGCACACGCAGAATACTCGGGTTAAACTTGACAATCCTAGCATATGCACATATGGCCTCGGAACACTGAGACCGAAAGGTCGTGCGTGAATCATATAGTAGATATGATCAACATAGTGATATTCACCATTGAAAACTACTCCATCTCACGTGATGACCGGACATGGTTTAGTTGATATGGATCACGTGATCACTTAGATGATTAGAGGGATATCTATCTAAGTGGGAGTTCTTAAGTAATATGATTAATTGAACTTTAATTTATCATGAACTTAGTACCTGATAGTATTTTGCATGTCTATGTTGTTGTAGATCAATGGCCCGTGCTATTGTTCCTTTGAGTTTTAATGCGTTCCTAGAGAAAGCTAAGTTGAAAGATGATGGTAGCAACTACACGGACCGGGTCCGTAACTTGAGGATTATCCTCATTGCTGCACAGAAGAATTATTTCCTGGAAGCACCGCTAGGTGTACCACCCGTGCCGGCAACTGTAGACATTGTGAATGCCTGGCAGACGCATGTTGGTGACTACTCAATAGTTCAGTGAGCCATGCTTTACGGCTTAGAACCGGGACTTCAACGGTGTTTTGAACGTCATGGAGCATATGAGATGTTCCAGGAGTTGAAGTTAATATTTAAAGCAAATGCCCGAATTGAGAGACATGAAGTCTCCAATAAGTTCTACAGTTGCAAAATGGAGGAGAATAGTTCTGTCAGTGAACATATACTCAGAATGTCTGGGTACCACAACCACTTGGCTCAACTGGGAGTTAATCTTCGTGATGATAGTGTCACTGACAAAGTTCTTCAATCACTGCCACCAAGCTACAAAAGCTTCGTGATGAACTATAATATGTAAGGGATGGATAAGACAATTCCCGAGCTCTTCGTGATGCTAAAGGTTGCGGAGGTAGAAATCAAGAAGGAGCATCAAATGTTGATGGTCAACAGGACCACCAGTTTCAAGAAGGAAAAGGGAAGAAGGGGAACTTCAAGAAAAATGGCAAGCAAGTTGCTGCTCAAGTGAAGAACCCAAGTCTGGACCTAAGCCTGAGACTGGGTGCTTCTACTGCAAAGGGACTGGTCACTGGAAGCGAAACTGCCCCAAGTATTTGGCGGATAAGAAGGATGGAAAAGTGAAAGGTATATTTGATATACATGTTATTGATGTGTGCTTAACTAATGCTCGCAGTAGCGCCTGGGTATTTGATACTGGTTCTGGCTCATATTTGCAACTCGAAATAGGGGCTACGGATTAAGCGAAGATTGGCTAAGAACGAGGTGACGATGCGCGTGGGAAATGGTCCCAAAGTCGATGGGATTGCCGTCGGCACGCTACCTCTACATCTACCTTAGGGATTAGTTCTAGACCTAAATAATTGTTATTTGGTGCCAGTGTTAAGCATGAACATCATATCTGGATCTTTTTTATGCGAGACGGTTATTCATTTAAATCAGAGAATAATGTTTTTCTATTTATAGGAGTAATATCTTTTATGGTCATGCACCCTTGATGAGTGGTCTGTTTTTACTAAATCTCGATAGTAGTGATACACATGTTCATAGTATTGAAGCCAAAAGATATAAGTTCAATAATGATAGTGCAACTTATTTGTGGCACTGACGTTTAGGTCATATTGGTGTAAAGCGCATGAAGAAACTCCATGCTGATGGGCTTTTGGAATCACTTGATTATGAATCACTTGATGCTTGAGAACCATGCCTCATGGGCAAGATGACTAAGACTCTGTTCTCCAGAACAATGGAGCGAGCAACAGACTTATTGGAAATAATAAAATTGATGTATGCGGTCCGATGAGTGTTGATGCTCGCGGCGGGTATCATTATTTTCTAACCTTCACAGATGATTTGAGCAGATATGGGTATATCTACTTGATGAAGCATAAGTCTGAAACATTTGAAAAGTTCAAAGAATTTCAGAGTGAAGTGGAAAATCATCGTAACAAGAAAATAAAGTTTTTACGATCTGATCGAGGAGGAGAATATTTGAGTTACGAGTTTGGTCTTCATTTGAAACAATGTGGAATAGTTTCACAACTCACGCCACCCGGAATACCATAGCGTAATGGTGTGTCCGAACGTCGTAATCGTACTTTGTTAGATATGGTGCAATCTATGATGTCTCTTACTGATTTACCGCTATCGTTTTGGGGTTATGCTTTAGAGACGGCTGCATTCACGTTAAATAGGGCACCATCTAAATTCGTTGAGACGACACCATATGAACTGTGGTTTGGCAAGAAACCCAAGTTGTCATTTCTTAAAGTTTGGGGCTGCGATGCTTATGTGAAAAAGCTTCAACCTGATAAGCTCGAACCCAAATCGGAGAAATGTGTCTTCATAGGATACCCAAAACAGACTGTTGGGTACACCTTCTATCACAGATCTGAAGGCAAGATATTCTTTGCTAAGAATGGATCATTTCTAGAGAAGGAGTTTCTCTCGAAAGAAGTGAGTGGGAGGAAAGTAGAACTTGATGAGGTAACTGTACCTGCTCCCTTATTGGAAAGTAGTTCATCACATAAATCAGTTCCAGTGATTCCTACACCAGTAAGTGAGGAAGCTAATGATGATGATCATGAAACTTCTGATCAAGTTACTACCGAACATCATAGGCCAGAGTAAGATCCGCACCAGAGTGGTACGGTAATCCTGTTTTGGAAGTCATGTTACTTGACCATGACGAACCTATGAACTATGAGGAAGCGATGATGAGCCCAGATTCCATGAAATGGCTTGAGGCCATGAAATCTGAGATGGGATCCATGTATGAGAACAAAGTGTGGACTTTGGTTGACTTACTCGATGATCGGCAACCATAGAGAATAAATGGATCTTCAAGAAGAAGACTGACGCTAACGGTAATATTACTGTCTACAAAGCTCGACTTGTTGCAAAAGGTTTTCGACAAGTTCAAGAAGTTGACTGCGATGAGACCTTCTCACCGTAGCGATGCTTAAGTCCATCTGAATCATGTTAGCAATTGCCGCATTTTATGATTATGAAATTTGGCAAATGGATGTCAAAACTGCATTCCTGAATGGATTTCTGGAAGAAAAGTTGTATATGATGCAGCCAGAAGGTTTTGTAGATCCAAAGGATGCTAACAAAGTGTGCAAGCTCCAGCGATCCATTTTTGGACTGGTTCAAGCATCATGGAGTTAGAATAAACATTTTGATAGTGTGATCAAAGCATATTGTTTTATACAGACTTTTGGAGAAGCCTGTATTTACAAGAAAGTTAGTGGGAGCTCTGTAGCATTTCTAATATTATATGTGGATGACATATTGTTGATTGGAAATGATATAGAATTTCTGGATAGCATAAAAGGATACTTGAATAAAAGTTTTTCTATGAAAGACCTCGGTGAAGCTGCTTATATAATGGGCATCAAGATCTATAGAGATAGATCAAAACGCTTAATTGGACTTTCACAAAGCACATACCTTGATAAAGTTTTGAAGAAGTTCAAAATGGATCAAGCAAAGAAAGGGTCCTTGCCTGTGTTACAAGGTGTGAAGTTGAGTCAGACTCAATGCCCGACCACTGCAGAAGATAGAGAGAAAATGAAAGTCATTCCCTATGCTTCAGCCATAGGTTCTAGCATGTATGCAATGTTGTGTACCAAACCTGATGTGTGCCTTGCTATCAGTGTAGCAGGGAGGTACCAAAGTAATCCAGGAGTGGATCACTGGATAGCGATCAAGAACATCCTAAAATACCTGAAGAGGACTAAGGATATGTTTCTCGTTTATGGAGGTAACAAAGAGCTCGTTGTAAATGGTTACGTCGATGCAAGCTTTGACACTGATTCGGATGACTCTAAGTCACAAACCGGATACGTATTTATATTGAACGGTGGAGCTGGCAGTTGGTGCAGTTCTAAGCAAAGCGTCGTGGCGGGATCTAGGTGAAGCGGAGTACATGGCTGCTTCGAAAGCAGCAAATGAAGGAGTCTGGATGAAGGAGTTCATACCCGATCTAGGTGTCATACCTAGTGCATCGGGTCCAATGAAAATCTTTTGTGACAATACTGGTGCAATTGCCTTGGCAAAGGAATCCAAATTTCACAAGAGAACCAAGCACATCAAGAGACGCTTCAATTCCATCCGTGATCAAGTCAAGGAGGGATACATAGAGATTTGCAAAATACATACGGATCTGAATGTTGCAGACCCGTTGACTAAGCCTCTCTCATGAGCAAAACATGATCAGCACCAAGACTCCATGGGTGTTAGAATCATTACTGTGTAATCTAGATTATTGACTCTAGTGCAAGTGGGAGACTGAAAGGAAATATGCCCTAGTGGCAATAATAAGGTTGTTATTTATATTTCCTTATATCATGATAAATGTTTATTATTCATGCCAGAATTGTATTAACCAGAAACTTAGTACATGTGTGAATACATAGACAAACAGAGTGTCACTAGTATGCCTCTACTTGACTAGCTGATTTATCAAAGATGGTTAAGTTTCCTAGCCATAGACATGAGTTGTCATGTGATGAACGGGATCACATCATTAGAGAGTGATGTGATTGACTTGACCCATCTGTTAGCTTAGCACTATGATTGTTTAGTTTATTGCTATTGCTTTCTTCATGACTTATACATGTTCCTATGACTATGAGATTATGCAACTCCCGAATACCAAAGGAACACTTAGTGTGCTATCAAATGTCACAACATGACTGGGTGATTATAAGGATGCTCTACAGGTGTCTCCGATGGTGTTTGTTGAGTTGGCATAGATCGAGATTAGGATTTGTCACTCCAATTGTCGGAGAGGTATCTCTGGGCCTTCTCGGTAATGCACATCATTATAAGCCTTGCAAGCAATGTGACTAATGAGTTAGTTGCGGGATGATGAACTACAGAACGAGTAAAGAGACTTGCCGGTAACGAGATTGAACTAGGTATGAGCATCCAGGTTCCGCTATTTGTTATTGACCGGAGATGAGTCTCGGTCATGTCTACATAGTTCTTGAACCCGTAGGGTCCGCACGCTTAACGTTTGATGACGATATGTATTATGAGTTTTGTGATTTGATGTACCGAAGGTTGTTCAGAGTCTCAAATATGATCACGGACATGACGAGGAGTCTCGAAATGGTCGATACATGAAGATTGATATATTGGAAGGCTATGTTTGGACACCGGAAAGGTTTCGGACTAGTTCGGGCATTTTTCAGAGTACCGGGGGGTTACCGGAACCCCCCAGGGGCTTAATGGGCCTACATGGGCTTTAGTGGAAGAGAGAGGAGGCGGCCAAGAGGTGGGGCACGCACCCCAAGCCCAATCCGAATTGGGGAGGGGGTCGTCCCCCCTTTCCTTCTTCCTCTCTTCCCCTTCCTTCCCCCTCCTAGTTGGACTAGGAAAGGGGGGAAACCTACTCCTAGTAGGAGTAGGAATCCCCCCTTGGGGGCGCACCATAAGGCCGGCCGGCCCCCTCCTACCCTCCTTTATATACGGGGGAGGGGGGCACCCCATAGACACACAAAGTTGATTCTTAGCTGTGTGCGGTGCCCCCTCCACAGATTTCCACCTCGGTCATATTGTCGTAGTGCTTAGGCGAAGCCCTGCATCGGTAACTTCATCATCATCGTCACCACGCCATCGTGCTGAAGAAACTCTCCCTCGGCCTCAGCTGGATCTAGAGTTCGAGGGATGTCACCAAGCTGAACGTGCGCAGATCGCGGAGGTGTCGTGCATTCGGTACTTGATCGGTTGGATCGCGAAGATGTTCAACTACATCAACCACGTTACTTAACGCTTCCACTTTCGGTCTATGAGGGTACGTGGACACACTCTCCCTGCTCATTGCTATGTATCTCCTTGATAGATCTTGCGTGATCGTAGGAATTTTTTTGAAATACTGCGTTCCCCAACACTAATTTGCCAAACGATCAGTGATTCTATTTTATTCTCGACTAAGCTTTTGCGGAATAAACTTCATGTCAATCATCAATGATCTGATCTCGTCAACAAGATGTCCATAGGCCAAGCGAGCTAGACCATCATTCTGTAGGCTTGACAGGGCCTCTGAGGACTCCAACTGGACGATGATAGCTAGGTTCGTCTGCTGGATTGTAAGAGTCATCCCCCGCATTATCGTATGAATCTCCACTTCCAACGCATTGGTGCAGTTAAATACGAACCCATAGGCAGCAATGATAACAAATAGGTTCGGTCACCTAAGAATCATACCTGGTGCCACCGACCCGTCGTGCACCAACAATGAACCATTGACGCACAAAACTATTTTTTTATTGGAACATGTTCTACTTTACTTTAACATAATGGAAATACACATGAAAACCGATGGGTGATTCATTCGGCTCGCTAGTTTATATCAGCATGCTTACCTGAGTGGAAGTTTAGCTTACCACCGGGTGATTGCAACAGTGTTTAGGATGCCAAAGGTGAAGACATATGCTCATCATACATGCATGGAGAAAGTGCCAATACACGACCGAGAGGCGGTGACGGTGTCCTGGATTAGGGGATCCTGACCTAGCTGGCCCATTCTCCTCGGTTTGGGCTGATGGGCCCTCATTCATGGTTGAGGTGGAATCCGGAGGCCGTACACAGGAGGTGTGATCAAGACTACCTCTCCCGAAGACTTGACGTATACTCCAAGATCTTGCTGCCGCCTAGCTCCTAGTTACCGACCTTGTAACGCTAGATACCCTCTCTGGCGTGTATATAAGCCAGACAGTTTAGCCCGCAAAGGGGATATCAACGCAAAATCATTCACCTAGCCCTAAGGTTAGACCACACATTACGATCTCGAGGTAGATCAACTATGTACTTGATACATCTTCATCAATATAAACAAGACCAGGACGTAGGGTTTTACCACCATCAAGAGGGCCCGAACCTAGGTAAACATAATCTCCTTTGTTCCTGTTACCTCGATCCGAGTTCCACATCTCGGGACCCCCTACCCCGAGGTCTGCCGGTTTTGATGCCGACACTGGTGCTTTCATTGAGAGTTCCATTATGCGATCACCAGAAGGATCGATGGCTCGCCTGCATATCAACTGCACCAACGGCCACAAGAGCATTTACGCCCCCGCCCAACTTTTGTGTTCGGCAGCATGGTATTTTGCATCGACTCTAAAGTCATCTGGCCTCTGTCGAGAACTATGCTCCAGGTCAGATCAGGACCTTTGGCGGCCTTGAGTAAACTACAGATTCCTGTGGTGAGCTCGTCCTGTGGGGATGCCCCCCGGCCGAATGGAGAACTCACCTGGATTTGGAGGCTCAACTCCGGAACCAAACTCCGTCGATGCGCCACCAGAGACACGTAACTACTTCGGCTGGTCCCCTCCCGATCTCTAGTCCGGTCGTAGATCCGGACCCCACTCCAGGATTATGTCAGTACTAGAACTGGCCTCAGCACAGAACACGGAATCACTCCCAGATTCCATTCTTGCTGAAGACATACCAAGTTATACACCAGGCATACTTTGAGTCAGCACCGCTTACAACCCGGTGGTGAATCCTGAAGAGCTGTCTCACCTCAATGAGATGCTTGACCGTATCCAGAGTATGTCCCTCTTGGACGACAAGACCTTAGTTTACGATCAGATCGTACTTAAAGCCGACGATCGGGAAATTTACATCCCACCCACCACCCACCTAGTCGTCACAGTCGATGATTTAACCGACGTACTAGACTACGGTGAGGCCACATACATGGATGAAGATGCCGATGGCCCGGCAAGAGACACCTCGCCTCTGGTAAACACCGGTAGGTGGACTACTACATCTATTTATGATGTCTACATGGTGGACACCCCCAATACCCCACCAAGAAGTCGGCGAAGACATAGAAGAGGCAATAACGGGGAACCCAACGACAATAATGCAACCACCGACAACGGCGAGGCCGAAGACGGTGATGACAACAACCCCGAGGGATACCATCAAGCTTCCCCGAGACAGAATGGCACACCCGAAGGACATCTCGAGGATCTAGATCCTGACGACCTCTTTGAAGGTGTCGATGACAACTACATGCCAGAATCTGACGAGGACGAAAGACTCGGTATCAAGGACTTTGTCGTCCCCGAAGATCCCTCTGAACAAGAGCGCTTCCGGCGACGCCTCGTTGTGAAGGCTCGAAGCATGAAAGACAAGTAGCGACAGCTGCAGGCCAACACCGACGCACTGAATTCGATCGAAGTGCTCTCCGCCGAACATGACATGGAAGCCGGTGCCGTAGCAAGCCGAAATCATACCTGCGCAGGTGTCTCCTGTCGGAGTTTGATGAGGAGCTCGCCGACGACCATGACCGACCCCCTAGAGGGCGGGCCAGGCAAACACGGGAAAACACGGGAAAACCTCAACGACCGCTGACCTCCACGCCATTATGGCAAGGACCCTGTGGATTACTAAGATCCTCACGATGTTCAACATTGTATCGAGGCAAATAGGGCACCTCCTCGATCCATTTACGGATCACGAGGATGCGCGCCTGCCGGGCTTGACGGCTACGATGCTTGGACGGACAGGAATGACCGTGACCGAGACCAGGCCTATTCACGGCTCTCTCTCCTGACGTCCGATGAGATGCTCCTCGATTTGAGGTCTTACCCACCCGATCTTAGTCACATACAGGGTGATGGAACATCAATTCCCCTAAGGATTCAAGCCCATCAATATAGAATCATACAATGGCACCACCGATCTAGCAATATGGATCGAGGACTTCCTTCTCCACATACGCATGGCCAATGGAGATGGTCTCCACTCCACTAAATATCTCCCGCTCAAGCTAAAGGGGTCGGTGAGGCATTAGCTTCACAACCTACCTCCTCACTCTATTGGTAGCTGAGAGGCCCTTGAGGACGCTTTTTGAGAAAACTTTTAGGACACGTACGTCCGACCTCCAGATGCTGATGACCTCAGCCGTATCACCCAGCAGCCAGGCGAACTAGCTCGGAAATTCTAGAATAGGTTCCTCACCAAGAAGAACCAGATCATAGAGTGCTCCGAAGCCGAGGCCATCGCCACATTCAAGAACAATATCCGAGGTGAATGGTTGGCCTGTCAACTCGGCCAGGATAAGCCAAGGACTATGGCTGCCCTCACCTCGCTAATGACTCGCTTCTGCATGGGAGAGGATAGTTGGCTTGCCCACAGTTCTCACAATGGCAAGGTAGGCACCTCGGAAACAAGTGACGCAAATGGAAAACTTCTGTGGAATGCCACAACTGGGTGAGCTTGAAGTACCCTTTGCTGCCAAACACACACTGCAATAAATATTGCTTACCCGAGGTGATTCGCTCTGCTACATCTCCAACGTATCTATAATTTTTTTATTGTTCCATGCTGTCATATTATCATTCTTAGATGTTTTACCATCATTTTCATAGCAACTTTATATCATTTTTTGGGACTAACCTATTGACATAGTGCATAGTGCAGTTGTTGTTTTTTACTTGTTTTTTAGTTCGCAAAAAATAAATACCAAACGGAGTCCAAACGCAGCGAAACTTATTGGAGATTTTTTCTGGACCAGAGACACCTAGTAGGCCAAAGAAGTACCAGAGGGGAGCCCCGAGGGGGGGGGGTACAACCCACCAGGGCGCGCCAGGAGGCCCAGGCGCGCACAAATGGGTTGTGCCCACCTCGGTCCTCTTTCTAGTCCCACTCTTCTCCAACAGAGCTACCTCACTGAGCGAGCATTCGGCATTCCTAGTATGCTCCACTCATTCTACGCCAAGCACCCAATCACGGGATCAGAATCACACTCTAGATCATACCTTTCATGAAAGAAAAGGACAGGCAGCCGCTGCTAAACCAAGATCTCCATCTCTTAACTCCGTCAATCAATCTTACCTTATAGGGCACAAAGGTATATTTACCATACGAGATGTGTGCACCTACTAAAGGGAATAGAAAGATCTTGGGCACAAATACTCCACTTTTCACGAAAGACATAGATTCACCAATGATTGGTTGGACTAAATACTACATTTATTTGCTCAGAAGAAGGAAAGTTGGCTGTGAGAATGATTTCTCGTACGTAGTCTTTCCTAGGACCATTCCAACAGGATGCTCAGAGGTGGGTGGAGAAAAAGCTCAAAAGGCATACTTCCTGCGTTTTCAGAGGATCTAAATCAGTCTTCATCCTTTCGCTTTTCAAAGCCCCTCGCAATAAATATGTAAATTCATTTCGCAGAAATTCAGAGATTTTCGATCTCCTCGAAAGAAAATGAGTTACCGACTGCGATTTCCTTAGAAGCGAACGCAAAATGCACATCGAGATGAAAGCACCCGAAGAGGTGCTTTTGTGGCTTCCGCTGCGTAGCCTTCCCATCTTACCCTCGGATTTGACACGAAATTACCCACCTTTACCACTCCTAAGTGAATACCGATTCATTTTCTTTTCTTCTTTTCATCGGCTGGGCAACCATCGATCGAGCAAACGAACTGGTCAGCCCACCCAGCCGCCGCAACTCCGGCCATGCCGCCCAACTCCGTCCGCCCTTCTCCATAGATACATGCCTCCAGCCTATCCTTCGGCGCGGTCGTCAGCGGCGTGGAAGCGCAGAAGGAAGCCGAGGACGAGGTGGTGCAACGTAGCTCCATCTTCTGTCGCCGCCGCGGCCGTCATCGGCGTGGAAGCAAGGAAGGAGACCGAGGATGTGGTACTGCGGCACGGCTCCATCTTCCGTCGTCACCGCGGCCGGCGGCCGCGTGGAAGTGATGAGGTAGGCCCGACCTGGCCGTCGCGTGGCCGATGCCGCCTACCGTGCACCAGGGCGCCGGAGCCTGGCATGGCCGCCCCGTCTGCTTCATGCCAATCTCCGAAGAAACCACGTCTTGGCTCATCGTCATGTCACTCGGCGCGTGGCGCACGACTAAAAAAAGAAGGGAAACCTGGAGAACCAGCTAGCTATCTCCTGCAACGTACGTGAATCCCACGAGCTTCTGATCTTGTTCAAGTTCCAACGCCAAGTATGGACGAGACGGCGTACACGCAGATGCAGATGTAGTTTTGTTAGGCTTCATATTGTTAACGCTTCGAAACATTAAAAATGTTTCTTTCCTTTCTAAAATGATCATTTATATGTCAACTAGTTTGTAGAAGTGTATATAATAGTTGGATAATTATTTAATTAGGTTTTTATTAGTGATCTAAATCAACTATAATGATTTTATTACGGGTATTTCAGCTTTTAGGGGTATTTCTGATATTGATCTCCACAGCCACATCTCATACAGCTAGTTTGCCAAATAGCCTACAACTTTCTTACAGCAGATTTTTCACAGCTTCTTAAAATCCATAGCCCAACCAAAAACCACCTTCGCCCTATAAATTCCCAAATATTCTAGACCCTAAGGGAGTCGACGAAACACAATTCCAGCCACCGCAAGTTCTAGAACCACGAGATCCAATCTAAACACCATCACAGAGGGGTTCATCATCCTCATTGGTGCCTCTCAGATGATACGTGCGTAGTTCATCATAGAGCTACGGGTTCGTAGGCAGTAGCTAGATGTCTTCCTCTCTCTCTCTTTGGATTCTCAATACAATGGTCTCTTGGAGATCTATTTGATGTAACTCCTTTTGCGGTGTGTTTGTTGGGATCCGATGAACTTTGAGTTTATGATCAGATCTATACCCATGAATATTATTTGAGTCTTCTTTTGTAGATCTCTTATATGCATGATTATTTATAGCCTCGTATTTCTTCTTCGAATATTTGGTTTAGTTAGGCCAACTAGATCGTTTTTTCTTGCCATGGGAAGAGGTGCTTTGTGATGGGTTTGATCGTGCGGTATTCTTTCTTAGTGACAGAAGGGGCAGGAAGACACGCATGTATCGTTGCTATTAAGGATAACAAGATGGGGGCTATTCCTACATGAAAAGATCTCGTCTACATCATGTCATCGTTCTTATTGCATTACTTTGTTTTTCCATGAACTACGCATGTATATGAGATACACTAGATGCATGTTGGATAGCGGTCGATGAGTGGAGTAATAGTAGTAGATGCAGGAAGGATTCGGTCTACTAATCTTGGACGTGATGCCTATATATTTATCATTGCCTTGGATATCGTCTTAATTATTCGATCTTCTATCAATTGCCCAACAGTAATTTGTTTACCCACCGTGTGCTATTTCTTGAGAGAAGCCACTAGTGAAATCTACTGTCGCTTCATGAGTGATACGTCTCCAATGTATCTATAATGTTTTATTGTTCCATGATGTTATATTAATATTCTTGGATGTTTTACCATCATTTTATAGCAACTTTATATGATTTTTTGGGACTAACCAATTGACATAGTGCTGAGTGCCAGTTGTAGTTTTTTGCTTGTTTTTGTACTTCGCAGAATATCAGTACCAAACGGAGTCCAAACCCAGCGAAACTTTTTGGAGATTTTTTTGGACCAGAAGACACCTTGGGGATCAAGAAAGCACCTGGGAGGAGGCCCATGGGGCCCATGATACACCAGGGCGCGCCAGAGGCCCCTAGTGTGCCCTGATGTATCATGGGGCCCATGGAGGTCTCTTGCACCACCTCTTCAACCTATAAATTCCAAAATATTCCAGAAACCCTAGGGGAGTCGGCAAAAAACATTTCCAGCCGCCGCAAGTTCCAGAACCACGAGATCCAATCTAGAGCCCTATCCGGCACCTTGCCGGAGGGGAACACGGTCATGGAGGGGTGCATCATCGTCATTGGTGCCTCTCCGATGATGCGTGAGTAGTTCACCATAGACCTACAGGTCTGTAGGCAGTAGCTAGATGACTTCTGTTGGGGAACGTAGCAGAAATTCAAAATTTTCCTACGTGTCACCAAGATCTATCTATGGAGAAACCAGCAACGAGGGGAAGGAGAGTGCATCTACATACCCTTGTAGATCGCTAAGCGGAAGCGTTCAAGTGAACGGGGTTGATGGAGTCGTACTCGTCGTGATTCAGATCACCGATGACCAAGTGCCGAACGGACGGCACCTCCGCATTCAACACACGTACAACCCGGTGACGTCTCCCATGCCTTGATCCAGCAAGGAGAGAGGGAGAGGTTGAGGAAGACTCCATCCAGCAGCAGCACAACGGCGTGGTGATGATGGAGGAGCGTGGCAATCCAGCAGGGCTTCGCCAAGCACGCAAGAGAGGAGGAAGAAGAGACGCAGGGCTGCACCAACGAGAGAGAGATCGAATCACGTGTGTTATGGGCAGCCCTAGGCCTCAATATATATAGGGGAGAGGGAGGAGGGTGCGCCCCCTCTAGGGTTCCCTCCCCTAGGGGGGCGTCAGCCCTAGATGGGGAAGGGGGAGGCGGCCAAGAGGGGAGGAGAGGGAGGCGCAGGGAGCATGGGCCTTAGGGCCCATCTGCCCTAGGGTTTGCCCCCTTCTCCTCTCCCTTGCGCCTTGGGCACTTGTGGGGGGGCGCACCAGCCCACCTGGGGCTGGTCCCCATCCCACACTTGTCCCACGCAAGCCTCCGGGGCTTGTGGTCCCACTTGGTGGACCCCCGGACACCTCCGGTGGTCCCGGTACACTACCGATAAACCCTAAAACTGTTCCGGCGACCAAAACAGGACTTCCCATATATAAATCTTTACCTCCGGACCATTCCGGAACTCCTCGTGACGTCCGGGATCTCATCCGAGACTCCGAACAACATTCGGTAACCACATGCAAGCTTCCTTTATAACCCTAGCGTCATCGAACCTTAAGTGTGTAGACCCTACGGGTTCGGGAGACATGCAGACATGACCGAGATGTTCTTTGGTCAATAACCAACAGCGGGATCTGGATACCCATGTTGGCTCCCACATGTTCCACGATGATCTCATCGGATGAACCACGATGTCAAGGACTTAATCAATCCCGTATACAATTCCCTTTGTCTATCGGTATGATACTTGCCCGAGATTCGATCGTCGGTATCCCGATACCTTGTTCAATCTCGTTACCGGCAAGTCTCTTTTACTCGTTCCGCAACACATCATCCCGTGATCAACTCCTTGATCACATTGTGCACATTATGATGATGTCCTACCGAGTGGGCCCAGAGATACCTCTCCGTCACACGGAGTGACAAATCCCAGTCTCGATTCGTGCCAACCCAACAGACACTTTCGGAGATACCCGTAGTGCACCTTTATAGCCACCCAGTTACGTTGTGACGTTTGGCACACCCAAAGTATTCCTACGGTATCCGGGAGTTGCACAATCTCATGGTCTAAGGAAATGATACTTGACATTATAAAAGCTTTAGCATACGAACTACATGATCTTGTGCTAGGCTTAGGATTGGGTCTTGTCCATCACATCATTCTCCTAATGATGTGATCCCATTATCAATGACATCCAATGTCCATGGTCAGGAAACCGTAACCATCTATTGATCAACGAGCTAGTCAACTAGAGGCTTACTAGGGACATGGTGTTGTCTATGTATCCACACATGTATCTGAGTTTCCTATCAATACAATTCTAGCATGGATAATAAACGATTATCATGAACAAGGAAATATAATATTAATCAATTTATTATTGCCTCTAGGGCATATTTCCAACAGTCTCCCACTTGCACTAGAGTCAATAATCTAGTTCACATCGATATGTGATTAACACTCAAGGTCACATCCCTATGTGACTAACACCCAAGAGTTCTGGGTTTGATCATGTTATGCTTGTGAGAGATGTTATAGTCAACGGGTCTGAACCTTTCAGATCCGTGTGTGCTTTACAAATCTCTATGTCATCTCCTAGATGCAGTTACCACGCTCTATTTGGAGCTATTCCAAATAACTGTTCTACTATACGAATCCAATTTACTACTTAGAATAATCTGGATCAGTGTCAAAGTTTGCATCGGTGTAACCCTTTACGACGAACTCTTTTACCACCTCCATAATCGAGAAAATTCCTTAGTCCACTAGTTACTAAGGATAACTTTGACCGCTGTCTTGTGATCCATTTCTAGATCACACTTGTACCCCTTGATTGACTCATGGTTTGGCACACTTAAGGTGCGGTACATAGCATACTTTAGAGCCTATGTCTGAAGCATAGGGGACGACCTTCGTCCTTTCTCTCTATTCTGTCGTGGTCAGGTCTTGAGCCTTACTCAATACTCACGCGTGTAATACAGCCAAGAACTCCTTCTTTGCTGATCTATTTTGAATTCCTTCAAAATCTTGTCAAGGTATGTATTCATTTGAAAGTACTATTAAGCAATTTTGATCTATCCTTATAGATCTTGATGCTCAATGTTCAGTTAGCTTAATCCAGGTTTTCCATTGAAAACACTCTTCAAATAACCCTATATGCTTTCCAGAAATTCTACATCATTTCTGACAAACAATATGTCAACAATATATACTCATCAGAAATTCTATAGTGCTCCCACTCACTTCTTTGGAAATACAAGTTTCTCATAAACTTAGTATAAACCCAAAATATTTGATCATCTCATCAAAGTGTACATTCCAACTCCGAGATGCTTACTCCAGTCCTTAGAAGGATTGCTGGAGCTTTGCATACTTGTTAGCATCTTTCAGGATTGACAAAAGTCTTCTGGTTGTATCACATACAACCTTTCCTCAAGAAAATCGTCGAGGAAACAATGTTCTGACATCCTATCTGCATAATTTCATAAATAATGCAGTAATCGCTAACATAATTCAAACAGACTTTTAGCATCGCTACGGGTGAGAAAGTCTCATCGTAGTCAACTCCTTGAACTTGTCGGAAAACATTTTAATGACAAGTCGAGCTTTCTTAATGGTGACATTTACCATCATTGTCCGTCTTCCTTTTAAAATCCATATGTACCTAACAGTCTTACGACCATCAAGTAGTTCTTTCAAAGTCTACACTTTGTTTTCATATATGGATCCTCTCTCGGATTATATGGCCTCGAGCCATTCATCGGAATCCGGGCCCACCATCGCTTCTCCATAGCTCGTAGGTTCATTGTTGTCTAGCAACCTGACGTCCAAGACAGGATTACGTACCACTCTGAAGTAGTACGCATCCTTGTCATCCTACGAGGTTTGGGAGTGACTTGATCTGAAGTCTCATGATCACTATCATAAGCTTCCACTTCAATTGGTGTAGGTGCCATAGGAACAACTTCCTGTGCCCTGCTACATACTAGTTGAAGTGACGGTTCAACAACCTCATCAAGTCTCCACCATCCTCCCACTCAATTCTTTCGAGAGAAACTTTTCCTCGAGAAAGGACCCGATTCTAGAAACAATCCTTATTGCTTTCGGATCTGAGACAGGAGGTATACCCAACTGTTTTGGGTATCCTATGAAGATGCAGTTATCTGCTTTGGGTTCGAGCTTATCAGCCTGAAACTTTTTCATATAAGCGTCGTAGCCCCAAACTTTTAAGAAATGACAGCTTAGGTTTCTCTAAACCATAGTTCATACGGTGTCATCTCATCGGAATTACGTGGTGCCCTATTTAAAGTGAGTGCAGTTGTCTCTAATGCCTAACC
This sequence comes from Aegilops umbellulata, assembly GCA_032464435.1. Lineage (NCBI taxonomy): Eukaryota > Viridiplantae > Streptophyta > Magnoliopsida > Poales > Poaceae > Aegilops > Aegilops umbellulata. The sequence goes on along the minus strand of CP136055.1, from coordinate 227,814,959 downwards.
CATGAACGATAGTGGTAATTCGATAAGAGACATCATGGTATGCAACATATCCAATAGGGTGCAGTTATGATGTTCGGACACACCATCACACTATGGTGTTCCAGACGGTATTAGTTGTGAAACAATTTCCATAGTGCCAAACTCGTAACTCAGATATTCATTTCTATGATCATATCATAGACATTTTATCCTCTTGTCACGAAGATCTTCAACTTTATTCTGAAATTACTTGAACCATTCAATAATCCAGACTTGTGTTTCATCAAGTAAATATACTCAGTATCTACTCAAATCATCTGTAAAGTAAGAGCATAACGATATCCACTGCGTGCCTCAGCACTCATTGGACTGCACACATCAAAATGTGTTACTTCCAACAAGTTGCTTTCTTGTTCCATTTTACTGAAACCGAAGCTTTCAGTCATCTTGCCCATGTGGTATTATTTGCATATCTCAAGTGATTCAAAATCAAGTGAGTCCAAACGGTCCATCTGCATGGAGTTTCTTCATGCGTATATACCAATAGACACGGTTCACATGTCTCAATCTTTTCAGAAATGAGTGAGTCCAAAGATCCATCAACATGGAGCTTCTTCATGCGTTTTATACCAATATGACTTACATGGCAGTGCCACAAGTAGGTGGTACTATCATTACTATCTTATATCTTTTGGCATGAACATGTGTATCACTATGATCGAGATTTAATAAACCATTCATTTTAGGTGCAAGACCATTGAAGGTATTATTCAAATACATAGAGTAACCATTATTCTCCTTAAATGAATAACCGTATTGCGATAGACATAATCCAATCATGTCTATGCTCAATTCAAACACCAAATAACAATTATTCAGGTTTAACACCAATCTCGATGGTAGAGGGAGCGTGCGATGCTTGATCAACCTTGGAAGCACTTCCAACACATCTCGTCAGCTCACCTTTAGCTAGTCTCCGTTTATTCCGTAGCTTTTATTTCGAGTTACTAACACTTAGCAATCGAACCGGTATCTAATACCTTGATGCTACTAGGAGTACTAGCAAAGTACACATTCACATAATGTATATCCAATATACTTCTATTGACCGCCTTCTCATCTACCAAGTATCTAGGGTAATTCTGCTCCAGTGGCTGTTCCCCTTATTACAGAAGCACTCAGTCTCGGGTTTGGGTTCAACCTTGGGTTTCTCCACTAGAGCAGCAACTGATTTGCCGTTTCATGAAGTATCCCTTCTTGCCCTTTCCCTTCTTGAAACTAGTGGTTTCACTAACCATCAACAATTGATGCTCCTTCTTGATTTCTACTTTCGCGGTGTCAAACATCGTGAATATTTCAAGGATCATCATATCTATCCATGATATGTTATAGTTCATCACAAAGCTCTAGCAGCTTGCTGGCAATGACTTTGGAGAAATATCACTATCTTATCTGGAAGATCAACTCCCACTCGATTCAAGTGATTGTTGTGCTCAGACAATCTGAGCACAAGCTCAACGATTGAGCTTTTCTCCCTTAGTTTGCAGGCCAAGAAAATCGTCGGAGGTCTCATACCTCTTGACGTGGGCACGAGCCTGAAATCCCAATTTCAGCCCTCGAAACATCTCATATGTTCCGCGACATTTCAAAAAATGTCTTCGGTGCCTCAATTCTAAACCATTTAACATTACCGAACTATCATGTAGTCATCAAAACGTGTATGTCAGATGTTCGCAACATCCACAGACCACGTTCGAGGTCCAGCACACCGAGCGGTGCATTAAGGACACAAGCCTTCTATTGTCCGCATAATTGCTACTATCAACTTTCAACTATATTTTCTCTAGGAACATATCTAAAACAGTAGAACTAAAGCGCGAGCTTACGACATAATTTGCAAAGATCTTTTGACTATGTTCAAGATAATTAAGTTCATCTTATGAACTCCCACTCAGATAGACATCCCTCTAGTCATCCAAGTGATTACATGATCCGAGTCAACTAGGCCGTGTCCGATCATCACGTGAGACGGACTAGTCAACATTGGTGAACATCTTCATGTTGATCGTATCTGTCATACGACTCATGCTCGACCTTTCGGTCTTCTGTGTTCCGAGGCCATGTCTGTACATGCTAGGCTCGTCAAGTCAACCTAAGTGTTTCGCGTGTGTAAATCTGTCTTACACCCGTTGTATGTGAACGTAAGAATCTATCACACCCGATCATCACGTGGTGCTTCGAAACGACGAACTTTCGCAACGGTGCACAGTTAGGGGGAACACTTTCTTGAAATTTTAATGAGGGATCATCTTATTTACTACCGTCGTTCTAAGCAAATAAGATGTATAAACATGATAAACATCACATGCAATCAAATAGTGACATGATATGGCCATCATCACTTTGCTCCTTTTGATCTCCATCTTCGGGGCTCCATGATCATCGTCGTCACCGGCATGACACCATGATCTCCATCATCATGATCTCCATCATCGTGTCTTCATGAAGTTGTCACGTCAACTATTACTTCTACTACTACAGCTAACGGTTAGCAATAAAGTAAAGTAATTACATGACGTTTATGTTGACACGCAGGTCATAAATAAATTAAGACAACTCCTATGGCTCCTGCCGGTTGTCATACTCATCGACATGCAAGTCGTGATTCCTATTACAAGAACATGATCATCTCATACATCACATATATCATTCATCACATCCTTTTGGCCATATCACATCACATAGCATACCCTGCAAAAACAAGTTAGACGTCCTCTAATTGTTGTTTGCATGTTTTACGTGGCTGCTATGGGTTTCTAGCAAGAACGTTTCTTACCTACGCAAAACCACAACGTGATATGTCAATTGCTATTTACCCTTCATAAGGACCCTTTTCATCGAATCCGATCCGGCTAAAGTGGGAGAGACTGGCACCCGCTAGCCACCTTATGCAACTAGTGCATGTCAGTCGGTGGAACCTGTCTCACGTAAGTGTACGTGTAAGGTCGGTCCGGGCCGCTTCATCCCACAATGCCGCCGAATCAAGATTGACTAGTAACGGTAAGCATATTGAACAAAATCAACGCCCACAACTCCTTTGTGTTCTACTCGTGCAAAGAATCTACGCAATAGACCTAGCTCATGATGCCACTGTTGGGGAACGTAGCAGAAATTCAAAATTTTCCTACGTGTCACCAAGATCTATCTATGGAGAAACCAGCAACGAGGGGAAGGAGAGTGCATCTACATACCCTTGTAGATCGCTAAGCGGAAGCGTTCAAGTGAACGGGGTTGATGGAGTCGTACTCGTCGTGATTCAGATCACCGATGACCAAGTGTCGAACGGACGGCACCTCCGCGTTCAACACACGTACAACCCGGTGACGTCTCCCATGCCTTGATCCAGCAAGGAGAGAGGGAGAGGTTGAGGAAGACTCCATCCAGCAGCAGCACAACGGCGTGGTGATGATGGAGGAGCGTGGCAATCCAGCAGGGCTTCGCCAAGCACCGCAAGAGAGGAGGAAGAAGAGACGCAGGGCTGCACCAACGAGAGAGAGATCGAATCACGTGTGTTATGGGCAGCCCTAGGCCTCAATATATATAGGGGAGAGGGAGGAGGGTGCGCCCCCTCTAGGGTTCCCTCCCCTAGGGGGGGCGGCAGCCCTAGATGGGGAAGGGGGAGGCGGCCAAGAGGGGAGGAGAGGGAGGCGCAGGGAGCATGGGCCTTAGGGCCCATCTGCCCTAGGGTTTGCCCCCTTCTCCTCTCCCTTGCGCCTTGGGCACTTGTGGGGGGGAAACCAGCCCACCTGGGGCTGGTCCCCATCCCACACTTGGCCCACGGAAGCCTCCGGGGCTTGTGGTCCCACTTGGTGGACCCCCGGACACCTCCGGTGGTCCCGGTACACTACCGATAAACCCTGAAACTGTTCCGGCGACCAAAACAGGACTTCCCATATATAAATCTTTACCTCCGGACCATTCTGGAACTCCTCGTGACGTCCGGGATCTCATCCGGGACTCCGAACAACATTCGGTAACCACATGCAAGCTTCCTTTATAACCCTAGCGTCATCGAACCTTAAGTGTGTAGACCCTACGGGTTCGGGAGACATGCAGACATGACCGAGATGTTCTTCGGTCAATAACCAACAGTGGGATCTGGATACCCATGTTGGCTCCCACATGTTCCACGATGATCTCATCGGATGAACCACGATGTCAAGGACTTAATCAATCCCGTATACAATTCCCTTTGTCTATCGGTATGATACTTGCCCGAGATTCGATCGTCGGTATCCCGATACCTTGTTCAATCTCGTTACCGGCAAGTCTCTTTTACTCGTTCCGCAACACATCATCCCGTGATCAACTCCTTGATCACATTGTGCACATTATGATGATGTCCTACCGAGTGGGCCCAGAGATACCTCTCCGTCACACGGAGTGACAAATCCCAGTCTCGATTCGTGCCAACCCAACAGACACTTTCGGAGATACCCGTAGTGCACCCAAAGTATTCCTACGGTATCCGGGAGTTGCACAATCTCATGGTCTAAGGAAATGATACTTGACATTATAAAAGCTTTAGCATACGAACTACATGATCTTGTGCTAGGCTTAGGATTGGGTCTTGTCCATCACATCATTCTCCTAATGATGTGATCCCGTTATCAATGACATCCAATGTCCATGGTCAGGAAACCGTAACCATCTATTGATCAACGAGCTAGTCAACTAGAGGCTTACTAGGGACATGGTGTTGTCTATGTATCCACACATGTATCTGAGTTTCCTATCAATACAATTCTAGCATGGATAATAAATGATTATCATGAACAAGGAAATATAATAATAATCAATTTATTATTGCCTCTAGGGCATATTTCCAACAACTTCTTCTCTATTTTTGGTTCTCAATACAATGGTCTCTTGAAGATCTATTTGATGTAATGACTTTTTGTGGTGTGTTTGTTGGGATCCAATGAAGTTTGAGTTTATGATAAGATTTTTATCCATGAATATTATTTGAGTCTGTTTTGATCTCTTATATGCATGATTATTTATAGCCTCATATTTCTTCTTCGAATCTTTAGTTTAGTTAGGCCAACTGGATTGATTTTTTTGCAATGGGAAGAGGTGCTTTGTGATGGGTTCGATCTTGCGGTGTCCTCTCCCAGTGACAGAATGGGCAGCGAGGCATGCATGTATCATTGCTATTAAGGATAACAAGATGGGGGATATCCCTACATGAATAGATCTCGTCTACATCATTTGATCGTCCTTATTGCATTACTCCGTTTCTCCATGAACTTAATACACTAGATGCATGTTGGATAGCGGTCGATGTGTGGAGTAATAGTAGTAGATGCAGGTAGGAGTCGGTCTACTAATCTTGGACGTGATGCCTATATATTGATCATTGCCTTGGATATCGTCATAATTATTTGATCTTCTATCAATTTCCCAACAGTAATTTGTTTACCCACCGTGTGCTATTTCTCGAGAGAAGCCACTAGTGAAATCTACGGCCCACATGTCTATTCTGTATCATATTTGCTTTCCGATCTATTATTTGCCAATTTTATTTGTAGATATATTATTCCAAAAACCCAAAAATACCTTGTTGCACTTTTTTATTTATTTTATTTTACGTTTTATCGAGATCAATTTATGCAAACTACCACCAATTTATCTATCTTTTTACCATGGAGGGATTGACAACCCCTCTTACGTGTCGGGTTGCAAGTATTTGTTCTTTATGTGCAGGTACCGTTTACATAGTGTTGTTTGGTTCTCCTACAAGATTGATACCTTGGTTTCACAACTGAGAGAAATACCTACCGTAGTTGTGCTGCATCATCCCTTCCTCTTTGGGGAAATACCGACGCAGTTTCTAGCTGCATCAAGGAGTTTTCCATCAGGTGTGCATTCATCGATTCCATTCGAAAATAATCTACGGTTCATGTTCTGTTGGAGCATCATATCACCCAAGAGGTTGTATCACCAGATATTTTCCCTGTTGTATGGACTAATACAATTTGCAAGTATATCTAAGGTATTAGGGTCATGCATGTTGGTAGTTGGATGATCGTCGACCCCCCCCCCCCTAAAAAACTTAGGGATGAAGTCATGGGTCCTTGAAGGCTTAGGGTAGCCCTAATGCCTTTATTGACTTGAGTTTATAGGGATCTCGCACTATTAAGAGGGCCAAACCAAGGTGAAGAATCAAGCTCACTACACACTTTTCATAACACACACATGATCACCAATAATGTGAACCAGGAAAAAGCCATAGGTCATGCCCAATCATGTTTGTGAAGAAAATTGTACTACCAAACTATTCGGTAGTTCATCTGGCCTTGGATGATATTAGGCTGGAAGCCTCTGGCGTGACCAAAAAGTATTGTCCAGAGGACCAGACTATCTGATGCTCAGCCCAGTCATCCAAATGCCTCTTGTTGTCACCAGACGGTTGTTCGGGACTAGACTGCATGGTCCCACCAGGTTGTCTAGTCTCCTGGACCAGACTGTTGTCGTGTCTCTATCTCGACCAGGCGAATACTCTCCTGGATAGAACAGACAGCTTGGCCCTGGACTAGACTGTCTGTTAGTTACTTTTTGCATACCCATGTTTCAACCAGACTGTCTAGTCCATATCTACCAGACTGTCTGGTCCATATCTACCAGACTATCTGGAAGTGCAGTTTTATGTTGTGACGGTTAGATTTTAGCTACCGCTATATATAAACCCATCTACTATGTTTTAGGGTTACCCTTTTGAGTATAATTCATCCACGACCGCAACTTCATCTCCTACTGTCCCGAACCCTATTCCTTTTATTCTATGAGAGATTCAAAGGGAGAGCATTCAAAAGCAAGATCCACTCATTACCCACACTTTGACCAATCACTTTTGTGTTTGAGCTTTATTTGGAACCTTGGTACTTGTCTTGTTACTCTTGGAGGTTGGAGACTCCTAGGCAGTACAAGTTCTTCATTGAGGAATCAACTATTGTGATTTACCCTAGAAAGTTTGTAAAGATTTGGAAGCTGCCTCAAGGTCAACCAGTAGTGGTTGATAGTCACATTCATTGTGATATCTCAAGGAGAAGAGGGTAAGCATTCGTAATAGCTTCCTTCCAAGTAAGTGAACATTAGGATACATCCATGTCTTTGGAGTTTCGTTTATCCATGTCTTCGGAGTTTCCAAGTAAGCATTCGTAATGTTGGCTTGGTCCGGGGACTTATGCTCAGGCAACTAGATCTAAGACGAGGCGGGTCGGGGTGGTGTCCCCCGGGTGCTGGTGATGGGGGTGGTTGCACGGGTCACATGCGCAGTGTTGGCAGTGGTGGGGTGCAGGTGGTGATGGTGACCTACCATCTCTCGGGTAAATGCCGACGACGGTGGCTTGGACATCGGGTTCACGCTCGGGGTGGACTAGTTCTGGGCCCAAGGTTGCTTCGGGTAGGTGAGGTCGGGCTCAGCCCAGGTGCCACTCGCGGGTTGTGAGACTCCTCTCCTCACAAGTGCGATGGGCAGTGGTGGTGGTCGTGACATTGTTGCATCAGCAGACGGATTAGCGCCGCAGGCCACGAACGTGGAGTCGTGCTAGCTCACTTGGGCCATGGCCATAGGGCTATGGTATGGGCTTGCTCAGTGGCGGTCGTTGCCAGTCACTGGGTCGTGTCCCCTCAATCCATCGGGATTGGTTGAGGATGGAGGCGTGGGTGCTTCCTACCGTGGGAGGTGTTGATCCAGACTTGGTGGATGATGTCGGGTTAGGGTTGGATGGTGTGTATCTTCTCTTCCTACCGTGGTTGGCACGCTGTGAAGTGGGCGGTCACCAGTGTCTTGGGCCTTGGATGTCGGGGCGGCGGCCTCGGATTGCGGTCCGCATGGTTTGGCTCTCCAGCAAGCACCATGTCGGTGGTGGTGGCCATGCCCACTGGTCGTGCTGGCTGTGATGGCTGCGGCAGAGGGTGGCACTAGCGATGCAAAGATCCAAATCTAGAGGCTTGGGCTCGTCGGGACTGTCCAGTATGCCTTGGTGGCACTGGTGAGCCGCCGATTGAAAGCACCGCGCTTTGCTGCGGATGGTGAGGTCGCCCGCGGGCATCGCTCTCCTAAGGACGTCGGCATGGTTCTCCTCTTCGTGCCAGAATTCTCAGATTAAGACTCTTGCCCATCTCAGACCGCAGCGGCCAATACTGGAGTGTCATGGAGTTGAATTCAGCCCTACCTATGTTATTTCTCAGCAGCGTAGTCGCGTGCATTTGTGTTGTGTGCTTGTCTTGGGATATGCTTTATAAGAGGGGTTTCTTGCTTTATATTGTTGGTTTCTTGCTTTATATTGTTCGCTTGTGTATTTTGATTTTGTGTTTTATTTTTAAAATGACATGAGAGCCTGTTTTGGAAAAGTGCAACGTGCGCAAAACGTGAGTAGGCACAGACGTCGGTTGATCACTGGCTCAGTGCACTCTCCTTTTGATTACGCTTAACTTTTTCTTTGTGATGGTAGCGTGTCGGACTGTTGCTAGTAAAACTAGTCCGTCGGTCGACAAAAAAGATGCAGTAGATACTCCACGAGCACCCGTCATGGTCTGCGCATTCGTCACTCCCTCTCGTACAGAACTCCCAGAACGTGGGAATTCTTTCTGGTAGAACACATCAGAGACTACGACATATATGGTGCTCATGTCACGAGCGTATCTATTTGCCGACAATTTTTCTTTTGCGGGCACAAAAGCCGCGATATGTGAAACTTATGGCACATGGTATAATTTCACCGGCAAAAAAATATAATTTCACCAACAATTGTCAAGTTTTTTTTAGCACAGTACGATATAGAAGGTCAAACATACACACGACAATTTTCAGGTGAAACTCAAACAAATCCAACAGAGATTGCAAGTATCGACAATTGATACATATCTGGGCATGCACTCTTTTTTCTTTCCAAAAAGGGCTTTTCACCCAACAAGAGGGTATGTATATGCAGTTAGAGCATCTATAGTTGGACTTCGTAAGTTCGATTCTAAACGTCCGTGGATATTCGTGCAAAAAAAAAGCTCACGGATGCGTCCAGGTGCATCCGCGTACATTGGCCTGCCGCGTCTCAAATTTCTCTCCCATAACCGGACACCTCAATTAGCAAACCTCAGATGCATACAAACTCATGCAACTACATACTACATCAGGATATGCCATTAGACTACGAAAAATTGGCATGTTTAACCTATATACTAGCTATGGAGAAGATTATTCATGGCTACCCTTGCTCTTTCCGACACCCTTGTCGTCCTTCTCGCGAAAGTACCGGTCGAAGACGCAGTATGCTTCGAGCCGGAGCTGTCTGCCCCGTCGCTGTCCTCCTTGTCCTTCTTGGGGGCAGTCCGGCCATGGCATGATCGTCGAATTCTGCTCTCGGGTGAGGGTACACGTGTTCCTCCGTTGCTGCTTCTTTACAATGCGGGCATAAATGGCTTCCTCCTCCATGGCAGTGCGAGCCGCCGCATCAACCTCTTTGCCACTGCCATGTCGTCAGCGAGACGGGCCTCGGCGGCCCTCATCCTCTCCTTCCTACAGCGGGCACACCAGCCCCGGTTAGGACTCATACTCCGGCGGACTGGTAATGGGGAAGGGAGATTGGAAGGCTCCCTAGAGGACCGCGATGATCCAACAAAGGATCTAAGCGCCCAATGCGCTGACGCAATGGACTCGCGCTCGACAGATCCCGCTGTCGGTCGGGCACTGTTCATCCGGGAGCGGCGGAGTGCAATGCGTACGGCCATTGTCTCCTCCAAACCGCACGGGACGACACCCCAGTCGATGTATCTCTACTAGCAATAGTTGGATCCGCTGCCCGCCATGTCGGAGAAGGTCACAGATCGGCAGACGGGAGCTTGGGTGGTGGAGGGGAGTGAAAGGAAGTGGCTAGGGTTTGGTCCGTCGAGCGGATAAGGAGGCATATATGTGGGGTCGCGTTGGCCGGGATCGACGTGGCGGACACGCTTCGCCCTAGATTCGGGCTGGATATGAGGGGTGACGGTCAATCCGGACGTTTGAGGCCCGTTTAAGGCGTGTGTCTAAATCGTATTTTTGTGACAAGTCATTGATCGGGCCGTCGGTCCAGGCATTTAAAGCGGGTTTGGGGCGCCCGGCTGTAGATGCTCTTTTATACGTGTATAAAAGAACAAAGCAAATATGCTTTAAAAAAGAACAAACACATATTCAACAATCAATTCATTTACAATTCCCACATGCATATACACAAGTCAAAATGGTACATATCCATCACCTCCTTTTATTATGCACACGCAAACATACAATGTCACGTATACTACTGACGGCGCTGAATAAAGATTTTTTGGATCCTTTTTTGACCAAGCCATCGGTCCTATGGTTGGGGATGAATTTAGAAATCAGTCTGTTCAAGCAAGGATGATGGCGGTAGCGGCGTCCTCGTGGTGGACTTGTGTCCTCGGGCTCCGTCGTTGCGACGGCGTTTGCTCCAACGTTGGCGCGGAGCTTGGGAGGGAGTCCAGGAGCGGATGTAGATTGTGGTCTGCATCGACGACATCTAGAAGACGAAACGTGTGCTGGGTTCGTGGTTCGTGGATGGCAGGTATGATTTCCTTCTTCGGCGTCTTAGTCGTGGTGTGGTGCTAGATCTGGAGTTTGATGACGTGTCCGAAGTGTTGCCTCGGTCTGATTCGTTCAACGGTAAGGACTTTAGTTTTGGTGAGCCACATTAGAAGTCCTCAGAGCTGCATATCAGCGATGGAGTCGTGTGTTGAGTTTGGGTGAGGAGGTGATCGTTTATTCTTTTCTTCGGTGGCTGTGGTAGTGCCAGAGACAGGTGACGGGCGTTGGTGTTATCTAACATTTTTTCAGTTTTGTCATGTCGGTCCTTACGTGACTTATAGTTTTATCTTTATGATACAGATGAGACACATATTATCATTAAATTCAAGTGACCTAATTAATCACAAAAACTTTTCAGTTACAAACTTAAGTAATTGTATATACCCCAAAAAAAAGTACTACTGTAAGTACATCTTCAACAGTTTGTATGTTAGCTTGTTGGTAAAATATGCCATGTCATCAGCCAACACCTTAACATACAACAACTCCAATGAGTTGTATCTTGTTTGCCCAATAGGATGTGAGATAATAAATAGGGTGTTGTCTCATTCTACATTGAAGCTTGTGCAAGAGGTGTTGGTTCATGTACATGTAACCTTACCCTTTTTCCTCGTTTATTGTATGACACATCATCACAAATCCTATATGGCAAATTCTACCAACAACTATCTTACAACCATTGGAGATGCCCTAAGGCCATCTCCACTGCGTGACCCATTTGTGACCCATCCGGACGTCCGTTTTTGTCCGTTTGGGGTGCAATTTAGCGGACGTCCAGGGGGCGGACAGACAGATGGGGCATCATCACCCAACGCGCAAAAGGCCATTTTTACCCCAAACTGTCCGTCCCGCTTCGCACCGAGCTCGATATGCCGCGCCGAGCTTGCCATGCCGCCCCGCGCGAACCCCCGCCTCGCCGCGAGCTCGCCGCCGCCCTGCCTCGCCCCCGCTGCCCCAGCCTCGCACTTGCCACGGCCTGCAGGCCGGCGCACACCGCGCCACCGCTCCGCGCCCGCCAGCTCCTCGGCCGCGCCTCGCCACGGCCGCGCCCGCATGCGCCCGCCTGCGCCCGGCCGCGCCGCGCCCATGCTCCGCCCGCGCCCTGCCGCGCCGCGCCGCGGCCGCACCGCGCCCTCCGCGCCCGCGCGCGCCCGTGCCCCGCCCGCGCCGCGCCCCGGCCGTACCCCGCCCTCCACGCCCGCGCTCTGCCGTGCCCCGCCCGCGCCGCGCCCCGGCCGCACCCCGCCCTCCACGCCCGCGCTCTGCCGTGCCGTGCCCGCCTGCGCTCCGCCGCGCCGCGCCCCGGCCGCGCCGCCTGCGCCCGCGCCCGCCTGCACCCGCCGGCGCCCGCGCCTACGCCCCTGCGGCTCGCCTCGCCCGCGGCTGCCTCGCCGCCGCCTGCGCCCCGCGCCGCCGCCCCGTCCGCGCTCGTCCAGCCTCGGTCGCACCCTCGCCGCGGCGCCGCCCCGCCCGCGCACGCGCCCCAACCTCTCGGTCTCATTGATTTGTGGGCCAGAGGGCGGACAGGGGCGGACGGGAGCGGACGAGAGAGGCGAGGAGAGCGTCCGTTTTCTGTCCGTTCGGGAGCATTCTTCGACCAAGTTTGCTCCAGGTTTGGGTTGGCGGGACAAATAGAAGTGTTCAAAAGACAACTCTGTCCATTTAGGTATTACCTCTTGGTCATATTTTACCTCAAACGGACAAAAACGGATCGGATGGGTCACGCGGTGGAGTTGGCGTAAGTCTACCTAATTCGTTTCCTATGTCACTGCAGCTAGTAGCTAGTAGCTAGCTAGCTAGCTAGCTATAGCTGGGCCTGTCGCTGCAGCTCCGTGGCGGTGACGAACGTGCCGTGGAATCCGTATGGCACGCGCCCCGGCAGCTTTACAGTGGCCTCCGAGTGCAAGTCCCGGGCGTTGACAACCAGTAGCTCCGACGACGTGCCGTCGGCGCTACCGCGGCTCTCGTCGTGCACGAAGCAGAGCACGTACCCGTCGTCCTCCGCGCCGGAGCCATCCGCGTGCGGCACGAAGCAGGGCTCACCGCCGTACCGACCCTCGCCGTAGGTGAACTTCTCCACCGTGCCGGACTCGAGGTCCACCTTGGAGAAACCGGAAACCCTGGGCCACGGCTCAGCGATGGCGAGGTAGGCATACCGCGTCTTCCTCCCCAGGAGCTGCCGGTTCACCATGCCGGCCTCAAGGTTCACCTGGTCGGCCTCCCGCAGCACGGCGCGGCGGCGGGACGTACCGGTGCGCGGGTCGAGGCGTATCTCCGAGAGCACGCTGCGGAAGCTCTGCTCCTGGTCCGGTGACTCGTTGAACACGGCGTCCGGCGGTGTCATGCAGGACCCAATGACTACGATCTCACCGGTGGCCTCGTCCTCCCACGCGTTCCAGAGATGGAAGCAGAAGCAGTCGGGGACCTCCACCCACCGGAGCTCCAAAGCGTTGGCAGCGCGCTTCGGCAGCACGCCGAACCGCGCCGTCTTGTTCTTGTCGTACACCACCGGCGAGCCGCCTAGCACCATCTCTTGGAGCTTGAAAACGATCTGCTGGTCAGGGACGACGGCGTAGTTCTCGGTGACGGCAAAGTCGTGGATCATTGTTGGCTCGTCGACCAGGATATCGACGTCGTGGGATTTGTGCCCGTCGGCTGTGAAGTAGAAGTACTTGAGGTAAGCTTTCGAGACAACATTGTAGCTGAGCGCAAAAAGCTCGCCGGTGGCCGGGTCGAGCTTGGGGTGCGCGATCATGGCGCCATCGAGCTGCCCATTGAAGTCGTAGCGGCCGACCGTCTCAAGGTCGCCATCGGGGGTGACGCGAACGTGGTAGGGGAGGTCGTCCTCGGACATGGCGAGGAGGCGGCCGTCGTGGTACACCAGCCCAGCGTTGGCGACACCGATCCCTTGAGACGCGTCGACCACGCCACAGAGCGACCTTGCCCCAAAGAGCGCCAGCCGCGCCACGCCAGAGTGGCCGTGGAGCTCGCCGATAGCCTTGGGGAAAATGGGGCGCCCAATCTCGCGCTCCTGCCGAAGCCTTGCCGTCTCCGTGAACCGGCACGCGTAGGACTCGGCACGGCCACCGCCTAGGCGTACGGCGTGGAGCATCCCGTCGCCGTCGAACAGGTGGTGGCCAGCGCGCGGCGCGTGGAGCGGGTTGGCGCCGTTGCGGACGTACACGCCTTCGAGGCACGCCGGGACGCGGCCTGACACGACAGGGAGGTCCTCCGGCCCGGCGGGTGGAAGCTCCCCCACCGGCGCGTAGTTACCGGCGATCTGCACGGCCGGATCCACCGTTCGCGGCAGCGGGTGCTTGCGCTCGAGGATGCCGGCGACAAGCCTGTCCTCCACCGCGTCCAACGCAGCTGCCACCATGCGCTGGAACGGGTTGGGCCACTTTTTCCGCGCGGGAGCCGCTCGCATTGGGCCCTTCCAAGTGACAACAGCAGAGCCATCGGCGTTCTTGCGGGGATCGTTAGGGTTGAACCTCGATGGTGGTGGCCGTGGCCTAACCTTAGCCGGTGGCCTGACGACGCTGCCGGGGGCAGCGGCCGGAGCAGTGATAGACGACGCCATTGCCAGTTGTGTAGCTGATCAAGGCTCTCGAGCTAGATCGAGAATTGAGATGGTTTCTTGTCCTACGTTGTACTATGTACGGAGTTGCGAGTGACAAGCTCAAACTGAGCTGAGGAGAGTGGGAGGGAGGTGGGTTTGAGGAGCTTGGGTTCGGGGCTGGGAGTGGAATTTATAGGAGGCGGAGGGAGTTGGCGGTGCAGTGGTCAAAACTCAAATGGAGGGAAGCCATCAGCCATGGGATGGACACGTGGCGGGATGTTCTAGAGAGCGAGCGCGATGGCCGTGGGAATGGGCCTATCCTCTGCCTCTTACGTTCCCCTCGTGTCAGAGCTGCACAGTGGAGCTGCCAGTGCCCGTCTTGTGGCCCCTTCAGCGGGATGCGCGGGAGTAGTTAAACTTTACAAAGCTTGACTTTGATCAAATCTTATATGCAGACTAAAAAGAAACGGAGCCGAGTATGATGCTTCTTATTCTTTGGTGAGGCGTGACCATGCGTGTGTATGCCACGAGCGGCGCTAACTTTAACTTTGGTTTTATGTCGTACAAGCACACTGCACATCACATATATACAATCATACTCTGTTTGCAGCTCTGTAACATCTGAGAGGACAGAGAATATATAGCTTGGTTTGTGAACAGTACAGCATAAGCTAAATCCAAAACTCAATTCGGTGCCCAGGCTCATCTGCACCCGCTTAGAAAAAGAATCAAAACAAATATTAAAAAAATAAAAATAAAAACTCCAAAAAAATGTGTGATAGACAATTATATGCGTGAGGTTCGCTTAAAATTTCAACTTGTTTGGACATCTGAGCAACTCTCAGTAAAAAAACAAATCGGGTCAGAACAGTGTGCGAACAGTGAATTTTTTACATACACTGAATTTCTCTTTTTTGCTGAGATTTGCTTAGATGTTCAAATGAATTGAAACTTGGAGCGTACCTCACGCATAAACTTATCTACCACACACAAAAATTGGAATTGTTTGAATTTTTTTAGTATTTGTTTTGATTTGTTTCGTTAGGGGAGTGCAGATGAGCTCGGGAGCAGAAACGCCGCACTCTAAATCGAATATGTTATATTGCATTCTGTTATAATTGATCTGACACTAGTACAATATATTGCAGTACATGTTGCCAAAGATTTGGAGTACAAGAGAAGTAGTACATGTTAAACGTATTCTATCTTTGTCTCTTTAATATCTATCTTTAAATCCCATTATATACTTCTAACATTTCGATATATGGTGCTTTTTAGCACTTGGCAGAGAGATCCCATCGGACTCCAGGGCGACGAAGGCAGGCAAAGGCGTATCCGTGGAGATAACAAGTGAAACATATGAACTCAAGTCATATCCATAAGCTCCATTTGAGATGTCATGAAGCCATAATTGATAGGTAACAATGCCAAATGACTAACATTGTAAATATTACATCTGAGATAACCGGATGTTCAACAAGTTTGTTGAATTCATCGATTCCAAATTCAATGATAGTAGTCAAAACTGCCACAAGCCTTCCCACACATACTAGATACTACCATTGAGTTTCATCCAAAAATGTATATGCGTAGATGGTCTGCCTTCGATCATGTAGTACATCTAGCAGCATGTGCAATCTTTACAACATGAGAGCAACGTCGAGTGAACGAATGAATTAACAAACATGTATAGCAACATGAAGCAAAGCTTACAATCCGACGTTTTTCCAAAAATCTTCATAGATCTCTTTCCGATAAAAAATCTTTTTTGTGTATGTGAAGCAAGTCTCCGTATCTTATTGGCGAAACTAAACACTTGAAATTCAGCAGAACCATGTTTTCTTCTTTTTCTATTTAACCATGAATCCCCAAAAAAAACATCTACCTCCTATCTTTTTCATGTACTTTTCTAATCAGGAAAAATAAAACATCATTTCAGTTATTTTGAAGTTATTCTAATCTCCTACACACACAAATTTGCAGTTATTCATCTACTACCAAAATTTGGATTTATTTTATCGACACAAATTGGATTTGGATAGAAGGTATATTCTTTCTAATATTTTTGATATAAGAAATTTCTTCTATCTAAAATATTAGATAGAATTTCGTGGATCTCCATGGTCGATGATGGCCACAGTGTCTTCACTTGTTCAGCCACGCCGCAAAACTCTACGAGAGAGTTCAGATGGTGTATCATCAATGTGATATCGACTTTACATTGCGTTGACGGATGATGTGCATGTTGTAGGGCGCAAAGTTCTTTTGCACATGAAATGAACCATGCATGCGCTGCCAAAAGATCGAGCCCTTGAGTTCCAGCCTA
Source organism: Aegilops umbellulata (assembly GCA_032464435.1). Classification (NCBI taxonomy): domain Eukaryota; kingdom Viridiplantae; phylum Streptophyta; class Magnoliopsida; order Poales; family Poaceae; genus Aegilops; species Aegilops umbellulata. Next base: position 227,798,450 of record CP136055.1, on the reverse strand, counting down.
TAAAGTCCGCAGATACGGCCGACCACACCTCACAGAGCAACTCATCCTCCCTCACCGAGTACTCTAGAAAACAACAACCAGTTCAACAAAAAAGATCAATGGCATTTGACCGAACACTCGCCGGGCATGGTGTCCTCCATGGACGCCGTCAAGGGGGGGGGGGCGAAGGGTACCTGGCTGCAGAGGGATTCTGGGTGGACGGTGGCGATCTTGGTGGGGCCTCCTGGAGCGTATTCTTGACTCCTTCAAAAAATTCCTGGGCGGGATGGCCTTCTGAGAGCTAGATGCCGTCAAGTTCTAAGGTTGCAATCATGAGATTATGAGTCGGGCTAAAGTAGGTCATCCAGTTCACGTGCGCTACGCCCCTCGATGCCCGCGTGCACCTTCTAGCCGATGTCCATCTTGGCCACCTCGCTAGATCTTATGCAAGGCTTGTTCCAGTCCGGACAGGCACCCTTGATGCTAGCAACTCGGTTTGCTGCTAAAGTAGGAGGGTACGCTCCCGCTGTTGGTGGCGGAAGATCTGTAGGTTTTGTTTTTCGATCACCTCGAGGTTGTTGCTGGCATCGTCCACGCTTGTCACCGGCATGGTGACGACAGCAAGACTATTGTCGTTGAGATCGAAAGGAGCCTAGGCCTCTTCTGCAACGCTAGAGTTGTTGATCATGTAGCAGGCCGGTTTCTGGGGAGGAGTTCAGATGAGTATAGAATGGGGGCTATTGGAAGTCAGTCCATCCTCCACTATCTCATTGACCGGCTCACTAGCCATCTCGCTAATGGCGTAGCTATTGAAGTGCATATTGGAGCAAGTTGTTGCTTGCCAAGTTCGAAGATGTGTTGATGCCACATCATCACCGGACCAGCCGGATGGTGCCCGTCCTCCTCCATATCGTCCTAGGGCTCGTCATGCTCCTCGAGGATGTCATGGATCCATTCCACGTTGGCGGTGAACTAGGAGGCGGGTTGGTTGCAGAAGACTTCTCCTTGCTGTGATGACCCACAAGTATAGGGGATCTATCGTAGTATTTTTGATAAGTAAGAGTTTCGAACCCAACGAGGAGCATAAGGAAATGACAAGCGGTTTTCAGTAAGGTATTCTCTGCAAGCACTGAAATTATCGGTAACAGATAGTTGTGTGATAAGATAATTCGTAACGGATAACAAGTAACAAGTGTCACTAAGGTGCATCAAGGTGGCCCAATCCTTTTTGTAGCAAAGGACAAGCCTGGACAAACTCTTATATAAAGAAAAGCGCTCCCGAGGACACATGGGATTTATTGTCAAGTTAGTGTTCATCATGCTCATATGATTCGCGTTCATTACTTTGATACTTTGATATGTGGGTGGACCGATGCTTGGGTGTTGTCCTTATTTGGACAAGCCTCCCACTTACGATTAACCCCTCTCGCAAGCATCCGCAACTACGAAAGAAGAATTAATATAAATCTAACCATAGCATGAAACATGTGGATCCAAATCAGTCCCTTATGAAGCAACGCATAAACTAGGGTTTAAGCTTCTGTCACTCTAGCAACCCATCATCTACTTATTACTTCCCAATGCCTTCCCCTAGGCCCAAATCACGGTGAAGTGTCATGTAGTCGACGTTCACATAACACCACTAGAGGAAAGACAACATACATCTCATCAAATGTCGAACGAATACCAAATTCACATGATTACTTATAACAAGACTTCTCCCATGTCCCCAGGAGCAAACACAACTACTCACAAAGCATACTCATGTTCAAAGAATTCATGTGCCGGGAGGGAAGTTTCCCCGGCAGAACAGCTCCGCCGGAGACCTAGATTGCTTCTAACCAGGTTGCACCTCGAGACGGCAGCGCTTTGCTACTTCTTGAGCTTGCGTTGGTTCTTCCCTTGAAGAGGAAAGGGTGATGTAGCAAAGTAGAGATACGTATTTCCCTCAGTTTGAGAACCAAGGTACCAATCCAGTAGGAGACAATGCACAAATCACCAATACCTACACAAACAATCAAACAACTTGCACCCAACGCGATAGAGGTGTTGTCAATCCCTTCATGGTTACTTGCAAAGGTGAGATCTGATAGAGATAGATGAAACTAAACAAAAGATAAAGTAATTTTTTTTGGTATTTTTGGTTTGTAGATTGGAAAGTAAAAGATTGCAAAACAGTAGATCAGAAACTAATATGATGGAAAATAGTAGATCGGAAACTTATATGATGGAAAGTAGACCCGGGGGCCGTAGGTTTCACTAGGGGCTTCTCTCAAGATGGCAAATACGGTGGGTGAATAAATTACTGTCGAGCAATTGGTAGAAAAGCCAAAGTTCTGACGATATCTAAGGCAATGATTATGAAATATAGGCATCACGTCCGTGTCAAGTAGACGGAAACGATTCTGCATCTACTACTATTACTCCACACATCGGCCGACTCCTGCCTTCATCTAGAGTATTAAGTTCATGAAGAACAGAGTAAGACATTAAGTAAGATGACATGATGTAGAGGAATAAACTCAAGCAATATGATGTAAACCCCATATTTTTATCCTCGATGGCAACAATACAATACATGCCTTGCTGCCCCTACTATCACTGGGAAAGGACACCACAAGATTGAACCCAAACTAAGCACTTCTCCCATTGCAAGAAAAACCAATCTAGTTGGCCAAACCAAACCGATAGTACGAAGAGAATTACAAAGATATTAAATCATGCATAAAGGAATTTAGAGAAGATCCAAATAATATTCATAGATAAGCTGATCATAAATCCACAATTCATTGGATCTCAACAAACACACGGCAAAAGTAGATTACATCGGATAGATCTCCAAGAACATTGAGGAGAACATGGTATCGAGAATCAAAGAGAGAGAAGAAGCCATCTAGCTACTAGCTATGGACCCGTAGGTCTGTGGTAAACTACTCACACTTCATCAGAAGGGCAATAGAGTTGATGTAGAAGCCCTCCGTGATTGAATCCCCCTCCGGCAGGACGCCGGAAAAGGCCCCTAGATGGGATCTCACGGGAACAGAAGGTTGCGATGGTGCAAAAGTGTTTTCATGGATGCTTCTAGTGGTTTGGGAATATATGTGAATATATAGGAGGAAGATCTAGGTCAGGGGGTCACCGAGGGGCCCACAAGGTAGGGAGGCGCGCCCTCCATCCTTGTGGCCGCCTCGTGGCTCTTCTGACTTGCACTCCAAGTCTCCTGGGTGTCTTCTGGTCCAAGAAAAATCATCGCGAAAGTTTTATTCCGTTTGGAATTCCTTTTCTGCGAAACTCAAAAACAAGGAAAAAATAGAAACTGGCACTGGGCTCTAGGTTAATAGGTTAGTCCCGAAAATAATATAAAATAGCATATTAATGGATATAAAACATCCAAAACAAATAATATAATAGCATGGAACAATAAAAATTATTGATACGTTGGAGACGTATCAAGCATCCCCAAGCTTAATTCCTGCTCATCCCCGAGTAGGTAATGATAAAAACAGAATTTTTGATGTGGAATGCTACCTAACATATTTATCCATGTAATTTTTCTTTATTGTGGCATGAATGTTCAGATCCATAAGACTCAAAACAAAAGTTTAATATTGACATAAAAACAATAATACTTCAAGCATACTAACAAGGCAATTATGTCTTCTCAAAATAACATGGCCAAAGAAAGCTTATCCCTACAAAATCATATAGTCTAGCTATGCTCCATCTTCATCACACAAAATATTCAAATCATGCACAACCCCGATGATAAGCCAAGCAATTGTTTCATACCTTTGATGTTCTCAAACTATTTCAACTTTCACGCAATACATGAGCGTGAGCCATGGACATATCACTATAAGTGGAATAGAATATGGTGGTTGTGGAGAAGACAAAAAGAAGGAGATAGTCTCACATAACTAGGCGTATCAACAGGCTATGGAGATGCCCATCAATAGATATCAATGGAGTGAGTAGGGACTGCCATGCAACGGATGCACTATAGATATAAGTTTATGAAAGCTCAAAAATAAACTAAGTGGGTGTGTGAGGGAGTCCTGGATTAGGGGGTGTCCGGATAGCCGGACTATAACCTTTGGCCGGACTCTTGGACTATGAAGATACAAGATTGAAGACTTCGTCCCATGTCCGGATGGGACTTTCCTTGGCGTGGAAGGCAAGCTTGGCAATACGGATACGTAGATCTCCTTCCATTGTAACCGACTCTGTGTAAACCCTAGCCCTCTCCGGTGTCTATATAAGCCGGAGGGCTTTAGTCCATAGGACGAACAACAATCATACCATAGGCTAGCTTCTAGGGTTTAGCCTCTCTGATCTCGTGGTAGATCTACTCTTGTACTACCCATATCATCAATATTAATCAAGCAGGAGTAGGGTTTTACCTCCATCGAGAGGGCCCGAACCTGGTTAAAAACATCGTGTCCCTTGTCTCTTGTTACCATCCGCCTAGACGCACAGTTCGGGACCCCCTACCCGAGATCTGCCGGTTTTGACACCGACATTGGTGCTTTCATTGAGATTTCCTCTGTGTCGTCGTCGTTAGGCTTGATGGCTCCTTCGACCGTCATTGGCGATGTAGTCCAGGGTGAGACTTTTCTCCCCGGACAGATCTTTGTATTCGGCGGCTTTGCACTGCGGGCCAATTCGTTTGGCCATCTGGAGCAGATTGAAAGATACGCCCGTGGCCATCAGGTCAGATTTGGAAGTTTGGACTACACGTCTGACATCTGCGGAGACTTGATCTTCGACGGATTCGAGCCGCAGCCGGGCGCGCCGCACTGTCACGATGGGCATGATTTGACTCTGCCGCCGAACAGTGCCCTGGAGGCCGCGCCCGCATCCGCTCCGACCCTCAGCTCGGAGCCAACTGCGCCAATCGTGGACGGGTGGCTAGACCCCGCCGCGGGGGCTGCAGTCTCAATGGCGATCGAGCCGGACACCAGCCTTATCCTGTGCGAAGCCCGTGACTCCAAAGTGCCGGACTCTTCTCCGGACTCCGAACCCTCCGCGCCCCTTCCAATCGAATCCGATTGGGCACCTGTCATGGAATTCACCGCCGCAGATATCTTTCAGCACTCGCCCTTCGGCGACATCCTGAATTCACTAAGGTCTCTCTCTTTGTCAGGAGAGTCCTGGCCGGATTATGACCGGCAGGATTGGGATGCGGACGACGAAGAAATTCGACGCCCACCCACCATCCACTTCGTAGCCACTGTCGATGATTTAACCGACATGCTAGACTTTGACTTCGAAGACATCGATGGTATGGACGACGATGCGGGAGATGAACAGGAACCAGCGCCTATAGGGCACTGGACAGCCACCCCATCCTACGACATATACATGGTGGACACACCCAAAGGAAACGACGACGAGGAACGGGAGGACGCAACGAAGGATCGTTCCTTGGAAAAGCAGTCAAAGCGGCGGCGTAAGCGCTGCCCCAAGCCCCACCTCGACAGAGCCACAGAGCAGGGCGAGCCGATGGACAATGAACATGGCATCGAGCAACCGTCCGAACAAGGCAACTTGGATAAACAAACCGCACAACCCGTCCCCGGCGAAGATAACAGTCCGGACGACCTCACGCCGGACAAGTTCCTGGAACAGAAGAACCTCCACAAAAGGCTCATCGCCACCGTGCATAGCCTGAAAAAGCAGAAGCGGAAGCTCAAAACTGCGGAAGATGCACTCAGAATCAGATGGAGCAAAGTACTCAACTCCACAGATAGATATGGCGACAATCGCCATACAAAAAACTAACCGAGGTGAAAGCTACTGCCTGAATTTGATGAGGAGGCCTTAGAGCCCTCGCAATAAAAAAACAAAGCAACCACCCGGTCGGATAGACGACCTTATGGCCGAAACAGAACGGCAAACAATGCCACACACAAGCTAGCACGCGATCCACGCGAGGATTCACATAAAAAAATAGCCCAGCCAGATATATCTACGGGCCAAGAAAGCAAGCTCTAGCAAGCAATTCAGCACAGCTTATATCCGAAGACAACGACACACCCAAATACAGGGGCGCCACACACCCCCTATGTTTCACCGACGAGGTGCTGGACCATGAATTCCCAGCGGGATTCAAACCCGTACACATAGAGGCATATGACGGAACAAGAGACCCTGGAGTCTAGATTGAGGACTATATCCTCCATATACACATGGCCAGAGGAGATGACCTCCATGCCATAAAATACCTACCCCTCAAGCTCAAAGGGCCAGCCCGACATTGGCTTAAAAGCCTTCCCGAAAACACCATTGGAAGCTGGGAAGAGCTCGAGGATGCTTTTCGGGCAAATTTTCAAGGGACTTATGTCCGACCACCGGATGCAGACGATTTAAGTCATATAACTCAACAATCCGGAGAGTCAGCCCGGAAGCTCTAGAACAAATTTCTTACTAAAAAGAACCAGATAGTCGACTGTCCGGACGCGGAAGCCTTAGCAGCTTTCAAGCACAGCGTCCGAGACGAATGGCTCGCCCGACACCTTGGTCAAGAAAAGCCAAGAACAATGGCCGCATTAACAAGCCTCATGACTCGCTTTTGCGCGGGAGAGGACAACTGGTTGGCAAGACGCAGCACTAGCGACCCAAGTACGTTCGAAGTCAGGGATGGAAACGGGAAGCCACATCGCAGCAAAGACCAGCGCCGGAATAAGGCAAACAGTCTGAAGAGCACGGAAGTTAACGCCGGATTCAAAAACTCTCGGCAGGGTAAGCAGAAGCTGCCCCCCAAAGATAACAGGGACGAACTGTCCAACTTAAATAAAATCCTAGACAAGATATGTAAAATCCACATCACCCCTGGGAAGCCTGCAAACCATACCAACAGAGAATGTTGGGTCTTCAAGCAATCCGACAAACTCAATGCTGAACACAAGGGGCTAGATACTCCAAGTGAGGACGATGATGAATCCCACAAACAGATCACGGGGAAACAAAAGAATTTCCCACAAGAAGTTAAAACAGTAAATTTACTTCACGTGACAAAAGGGAAAGACGAAGCGGCACCTATACAGACACGTGCCATACGCCCTATCGCAACGGAGTATCGCCACTGGTTGTTAAAACCGATCACCTTCGATCATCAGGATTACTCCAGAAGTATCCGGCACGCAAGCTGTGATGCCTTGGTATTAGATCCGATAATTGACGGATTCCACTTTACACGAGTCCTGATGGACGGCGGCAGTGGTTTAAACCTGTTATATCAGGACACAGTCCGCCAAATGGGGATGGACCCAACAAAAATTCGCCATAGCAACACTTCCTTTAGAGGAGTAGCGCCAGGCCCAGATGCCCATTGCATGGGTTCCCTCTTACTAGAAGTTATGTTCGGTTCTCCCGATAACTTCCGTAGCGAAATGCTGACCTTCCACATCGCCCCATTTTCAAGTTGCTATCAAGCACTACTGGGACGCAAAGCGTTCGCACGCTTTAATGCAATACCACATTATGCATCTCTCACGCTTAAGATGCCCGGTCCACGGGGCATCATGTCACTAAAGGGAAATATTGAGTGTTTCTCTCGCGCGGAGGACTGTGCGGCTGCCTTGACAGCCACACATTAAAACGGCTTCACCAATCAAAGCACCTAAACAGGTCGTTAAGACCACAGACTTGGCTAGACGAGTCCGGCGTAAACATACCATTGATAAAGGCTTAATAATCGCATACCCCTGTACAAGGGGCTCCGCGCATGTAAAACAAGAGACAATAAGGCTCAACTTTACCCATTTTGAATTATACTTTGTTTATTTAGTATAACGTACATTCCGCACAACCTTTTTCAACTAAAGTTCCTCTCCTTTTCAGATGAACACCATGCTATACCCGTCCAGGACACGGCACAACGAAGACACAGGCGCAGACGTGCAGCAGGGACCCGTTCCAAGGATTCTTTTTAGATTAAGACCCTGCGTAAACCTTTTTTACTGTCTTTTGTTGATACACATCCCCCAGATTCTCAGTATAGCCGAGGAGGAGACTGGCGTCTTAGCATGTGGCCACATCAGAATTTTGCACGTACCTGGACACCATGGGCTTATTACTAATGACACTGTTCAACCCGTTTTCATAAAAGACCGAACACCTTAGGGAGTGTTCGGCGTCACGAGTTTGGCTTTATATGCATCAGCTCCAAATCATGTCTTTGGTCAAATGTTGGGTTTCCCGGCTCCTGTGTTTTGCTGCCTTACGTTCCGCTCTATCGGCTAAGGCGGCACTAGGAGAACTACTGCGATTGTGTCCCGGTTCAGCCAGGCGAGTACCTCAGTAGAGAAAGCCGAAAACTGAATGTCATGATATAGCGTGAGACTGGTCAACCACTCGATGACCCATCGGAATCTTTGGGATTCCTCCGCATTAACGAAGGGTCGTTTCCCGGCCAGGCACACACGCGCCCCAAATTCGGGCAAGCACGGTGCCACCAGGGGCTATATAGTAGCTCCACGGTCAAACTCCTATGGCTAAGTGAAAGTGATAAAGCATTATAGTCCGGTTGCCTAGTTCGTTGCGCTACCACCTCCTTAAGGGGCCAAGACGTTGGATCAAGTGTGATGACGCGCCTTTTGCAAACACCCCCGTATTATATGCGTGGGGGCTGAAGCCAATGACTGCAATCTTTTAGGTTATATATACATATACGTAAACAGCCGCACAGGAGGCATTATAATTCTTGCAAGCACAAGTACAAAAAGCTTCTACATTCCAGCAAAATATTGTTTTCAATAAAAATACATGTTATTCGAACATAATATCCTTCGAGCACTGCGTCTCTATTAAACGAGCGCCCTCCAGGACTTCTTGAAAGTAGTGCTCGGCAGGTACTCGACTTTCGCCCGAATCTTGGGCTGCAACAGCGGTGGCCTCCATCTCCGCCCAGTATGTCTTGACACGGGCAAGGGCCATCCGCGCACCCTCCACACACGCTGACCTCTTCATCGCGTTGAGATACGGCACCGCACCAAGGAACTGCTGCACCAAGCTAAATAACTGTTCGGCTTTGGCCTTTTCGGCCACAGATGATCCATGACATACTTCATGGCGAGTCCGGATAACCTATTCAGCTCGGCCCATTCGGCCAACCGATCGGTTAACGGAAGTGGATGCTCTGGATTGTGGAACTACGACCAGAAAAGCTTTTCCACTTCACGACCCTCCTGATCTTGGAAGTGTTCGACCGCATCGGCGGCACTCGCCGCTAAATCCAGATACGCGTCCGCCGAACTCCACATCCGGTCCAACGAAGCATATTTAGGATCCCCGAACTTCATCCGCAGCATAAAGGGCTTTCCAGCCACGATATCTCCGGCTTGACGTAGCTCCTCCTTCATCGCCCTCATCGCAGAGCGAGCATCCTTGGCCGCTGTAGTGGCCTTCTCCAGGTCTGTTCGTTCCGCATCTTCCTTTTCAAGAAGCTGGCAATGGTCAGCAGCGCTCTTCAACTTCACAACCATCTCGGCCATTTCCTTCTTGCTTCGGCAGTGAGCAGCATGTTCGGCTTTCAGCTCTTCAACCGCCTTTATGGCAGCCGCATCACTTTTTCTGGCTTGCTCCTTAGCTCGTGCAAGCTCTGCCCGAAGTTTCTCCACGGCAGCAGCCCCATCTACGTCAAGCATACGCGTTATAAGATACTGGCATCAAGCTCCTCTTACCAGGCATCTCCGGAGAACTTACATACCTTGTGCCTCGTCAAGCCGCTTGTTGACAAGCGCGATGTCGGCATCTGCCATGTCAAGTTGCCGCTTTAGCTCAGCAAATTCATTAGTCCGGCCGGCCACCGGACACTTCGCCACATGCATATGAAGGCGGCAAAATTATATTTGGGACTATGATCCTCCATGTGCCGTCATTCTCGACACCACCTAGAGTCTCAGGGGCTACTACCTACATGGGGCGCATCTTAAAGTATGCGGCACTTTCCAAAAAAAGAGGGGTGCACCATTTCACGTACCTCAAAGCCCGTCAGTAGACTCATGACGGCTTCATGCAACCCGCTTTCTGCGGATGGAATCTTTTCAATCACCGTACCCATCAACGTACGGTGCTCCTCTGAGATAAGCGCTCGCCCTAGCAGATCCTTCAGTGCCTCCGACCGTGCACCAGGCGGTGCCGGACTCGTCCGATGGCCTTTTTCGAAAGCCGGACACGGGGGGCTTCGGGTGGCCATATCATTATCTTCCGGCCTTACCGGGTCAGGAGAAACCCTCCGCAACGACACCTCGGGGTCGCCCGCCTCATGAGGCGGTATGGCAGGGGGAGGCGTTCCGCTCTCCATCATCTCCGGAAGAAGATCCCCCGAAGACGAGCTCTACTGAGAAGGGCTAAGGTTCGAACTGCAAGGTAAATTTTCGGTTACTTTCCTCAGGAATAAAGCAAAGATTTCTCTCATTATTAAAACGACCTCTCTACTTACGGCTCGGTGGAGGGCTGATCCCCTTGAGGGCATAGTACGGTCGAGGTATCCCCCGGCATAGGACCCTCTGGTGAAGATTTCTTCCCCCGCTTTGAGACCATGGTCTCCGGGTCTTCAGAGGCGGTCCTCTTCTTCCCTTGAGTAAAGGGATTTTCGGTTCTTCCTTTCCGGACAGCCTCCTTCGGGGAGGCAGTAGCTCCCTTATCCTCCCCTTCGCTTTCTTTCGAAGGCATGTTCTCTAGCATCCTGGTTAACACGGGATCTGGCGCGATCTCAGGAAGGGGGGTCGGACACCTGATTAACTTCGCCTTCGCTACCCACTCCTGTTTCAAGGACAACTCTTTTAAGGGTGATGTTGTGATAAATGAACGGATGGAGTGTCCGGGCACGGGGCTACTTACTTGAGTATCCGGACGGTTGTAGCTCAGACCTGCGTCATCCGTAGAATCCGGACACACTACTTGTGGTCCGAAGAACAATTTGTACATCTCCACAGGCGTCATGCCAAGAAAATGTTGGAGAGCTCGCAATCCCTCTGGATTGAACTCCCACAGGCGGAGGGGGCGACGTTTGCAGGGCAGGACTCCGAATTAACATAACCTGCGTCACCACGACCAGACTGATGTCTCTTTCTAGGAGATCTCGGATGCGGCCCTGCAACAGGGGCACGTCCTTTGCCGGCCCCCAGTCCAACCCCTTATTGACCCATGACGCTAGTCGTAGTGGAGGACCCGAGCGGAAAGCAGGCGGCGCCACCCACTTGGTACCCCTAGGAGCTGTAATATAAAGCACTCTTGTTGCCATAAGCTGAAATCCTCTTGAAAAGAGCCCTCGGGCCAGGGAGCGTCAGCATTCTTGCTTATAACAGCGCCTCCGCACTCCGCGTGCTGTCCCTCGATCATCTTCGGTTCTACTTTAAATGTCTTGAACCACAGTCCGAAGTGAGGAGTAATATGGAGGAAGGCTTCACACACAACGATGAACGACGAGATATGGAAAATGGACTCCGGAGCCAAGTCGTGAAATTCTAGCCCATAATAAAACATGAGTCCCCTCGCGAAGGGATCCGTCGCGAAGCCTAGCCCTCGGAGGAAGTGAGACACGAACACCACACTCTCACCAGGCTTGGGAGTGGGAATAACCTGCCCTTGAGCAGGCAGCCTATGCGAGATTTCTCCTGTCAAAACCTGACCTCTCTCAGCTTTAGCACATCTTCCTCCGTGACGGAGGAAGGCATCCATCGGCCTCGAAGGTCGGAACCGGACATCGTCGAAGGTCTGAAGCGCCTAAAATCTGGGGCCTTGGGTGTTGGAACTCGAGGCGAGAGGCGGATTCGATTGAGATCGAAAGAAGGGAGTGAGGCCTTGATCTCTTTATAAGAGGTTGAATACCAAGAACCCTCCCCGTGACCGTTTGGGACTTACCTTTGATTGAGGAGATATACCGATGGGCACGATTGGGTTACCCACTTCCGTAATGATGAGGATCCCGTAAATAAAGGGGACGGCGAGGCGTCGACGCGTGCCCCAAGTATTCGTCTTCTCCAAGCCTGTCATCTCCCCACCCTCCGCCCCGGGGCAGCATTCCGTCGAACAAATCGTGAGCTCCCCTCCCCTCCCCTCTGCTCCCATCTACGACCCACGATTGTACGCCTCAATACGCTTTGCGGTTCGGCTCGGCTCCCCTCCTGTCAATTCCTTCAGAGCAGTCGTCGCAATGGCCCGACATTGACCGTTTGATCGTTCCAGGCGCGCTTTCACGGTCGCGGCCATGTCGATTGTTTAGTGTTCTCATGCATACCGTACCCGTACATGGATAGCATCCGGTTTAGCCAATCTATTCTTGCTACTTACTGAGGCTTCGTGACACCAAAGCCGAAGCTAGGAGAAGGGAAGATCGGTCGGGATGGGCTCCTGCGACGCCCCTGGCGACTCGGCGCCCGCGACCGCGCGACCCTCCTCGCCGGCGTCGATGACCGCCCCCGCGCCCCCTGCTGCTCCGGCCTCCCCGCCCGCGGCGACCCCCTCCTCTCCTCAACCCTCCTCGCCATCTCCGGCGCCCCCTTGGGCTGATTGGGCGGAACTGGACGACGTGGCGGCCGGCCGCCCGGTGGTTCGCCGAGATCCTCCGGCTAGGCCTCGACCGGCCGGGCCTCCTCGACCTCCCTCACCGCCGTCCCGGTCTGGTCGCTCCTGCCGCCCTCCTTGTTCGCGCCGCGTTGCCGTGCCTACGCCGAGGACGCCCGGGAAAGCCGCCGCCTTGGGACCTCAGACTGCTCGCCACCGCCGCGCTTCGGCGTGGGGTGTCGCGGGGCGGTCCGACCTGGGGCTGGCCGGCACGTCCTGGCGCCTTGCTGTGGCCGCCCCCTGGCCGTCGTGCCTCGGGCGTCGCCGTGTCAGGCGGCGTTCTCCCCCGCCGGCTCACCGGTCCTCCGCCACAAGTCCCCGTTCCGCCCCTTCATCGCCGCCTTCGGGTCCTCCGCGCTGCGCATGTCTCCTGTGTGTGCTCCCAGTAGGGCTTGGCCCGCCTCCCAGGCAGCGCCGGCGCCGGCCGCGGTAGAGACGGCGGCGGCAGGGGAAACTCTCGCCCCGGCCACTCTGCCTCGCAGGCTGGGCCGTGCTGTCCTGGGCTGGGGGCTTCCTGGGCCTCCACACGGGCGGGCCTCCCCTTCGATTTTGGGCCCCCCTCCTGGACCCGCGTTTGGGCCAGCCCATTCGGTTCGCCCAGCCATTTGGCTCCCCGCTGGCCTACGTCGTCCCTCATCCATGCACTCCTCCCCCCGTCCAGAACCCTAGCACTCGCCTCCCCCCGCCCCCCGCCGCCGCGCGTAACCCCGCCCCCCGCCGGCTCCCATGACGCGCTCCTGGGGGGACGATGCCCCGCGCCCCAAGCGGCGGGCCGACGACCGTCGCGCTGCCTCCCGCCCCTCCCCCGATGCCTCCCGTCATGAGGCGGATCTCCGCCGGCAGCTTTCAGCCCGTGACTCCCGCCGGTCTCCTCCCCATTCGGACCGCCGCCCCCCCCACACGCCGACCACCGCTCCCCGCCGCACCGGTCTCCGGCCAGGGTTGATTGCCAGGACCGCTCCCGGTCCCGCTCACCCGCGCCCGCACCGGAGTGGCGGTCGCAGCATCGCGGCTCCCCGTCTCCCCCTCGTCGCCGTGACAGTGGCCGCTCGCCCGCCCGCAGCGGTCGCTCCCGCTCCCCGGTCCACGACCGTCCCCCTGCGGCTTCCTCCGAGACCCGCCGGTACCAGCCCCCGCGCTCCGCCCCGAGCTTCCCTCCGGGCGCCGCCGGGGACGGCCGAGGCAAGGCCGGTCCGAAGCGCAAGAAGAAGTGGGGCCTCGGCCGTGGAAATGGCCAGGCTTTGGCCCCTGCCCCCGCTCACCCACCGGCCGCGCCTGCCCCGACCGCCCTCCGCTTCGATGATCCTGCGGCCGACCTTGTCAAGTGCTTCAATTGTGGTCGTACGGGCCATTCATAGATGGCCTGCCCTCACCCCCAGTGCTGATTCGTGTGTTCGGACCCGGACTACCCCGCCGCCCTTTGCCCCGATCACCCGGTCTCGGAGGAGTTGATGATGTATGGGCACGGGATCGAGGGCCTCGGCTACTTCCACATCGAGGTCCCGGATCTCCCGCCGCCCACTCCCTCGCTCCTGGCGATTATGTCTGTGAAGGATGGTGTGGCTTCCCCGAAGATGATCGAGGCTAAACTCAACCACCTCTACCTCTGCTCCTGGGACTGGCAGGTCACCTTGCTGTCGGGGAACCAGTTCTCTGTGGTGTTCCCCGATGCGATCAGTCATGGCTACGGCACCCGCAGTGGTGACATCACCCTCACTCTCAACTCGCTCGTGGTGGACATCTCAGTTCCGGTCTGGGATCCTCTCGCTGTGGCGGTCTTGGACACGGCTTGGAACCTCATCGGCGGCCTCCCCGACATCGCGCGCTCCGAGAGGGTCATTCAGAACATGTCCCGCATCCTCGGCAAGGTGGTCGTGCTAGATGAGCTCTCTCCGCAAGGAGGAGGAGGTGCGGGTCAAGGTCAAATCCCTTGACTCGCCCAAGCTTTGTGCCACGATCGTGTGTTTTTCAACGACCAGGGCTTTGACATCCGCATCTCGCCGGAGCCACCCAACCACATCGGCCGCCCCCGCATCCCCGACGACAGTCTTCTGGGCGGCCTCGATGGTGGGGGTCGTGGAGAGCCTCGCCACAACCGAGGCCCCCACCACGGCCACCACTCTGGCTCCGAGGACGACGACAAGGAGTATGAGGATAGCCCCCAGCACGACCCGCCTCCCGCTTCCAACAGAGGTGGCGCGGGGGTCGGCCTCTCTCTGGTGGTTCCCTCGCTCCCCTCCGACGGCAGCGACGTGTCGGATGTGAGCCTCCAGGTCTTCCCCGCCTCGTCTCCACACTCCCCGGACGCTCCTGTCTCCGAGCTTTCCCGCCCTCCGACCGACCCGCCTTCCCGCCCGGGGCTGGCTCTCCTCGAGGGGGTGGGGTCCGGCCTTGACCCTCCCCCTCGTCCCCTCGCGCCGCTCCGGACCCGTCGGACTGGGAGGGCTCTGATCCCCCTTCTGATCGTCCGAAACCCCACCTCCAGTTCTGCGCTCGCCGTCGGCTCCTGCTCATGACGAGGAGGATGGGTGTTCTCGGGACTCCACCCTCGCTCCTCCTCCCATCCCTCCGGCCTCAACTCGCCCCGTGGTGGCTGTCCCCCCTCCTGGGGCCGCTGGATCCCTGTCCGCGCTCATCACCAGGCCAGCATCCCCATCGTCTCCGCTTCCGAGCTCCTGCGGCATCGCCCTTGGTGGAGCGTCGGCCGTGGTGACCACCCCGACGGCCGCCCCTCCACCTCCGCCCCGGACCGCGGTCTACTCCAGGAGGGGCTCCACCTCCTCCTCTCGACATGGCCGGTCCGCTTCCTCCCTGGTGACCGCCTCCCGACGGAGTGCTCGGCTGGACGCGGCCCACCCCACGGGCGCCCCGGCACTGCTCATCCACGAGCAAGCAGAGCTTCGGGCTGCGGCCCGGAACCTGGAGCCAGGTACACCTTCGGCTCCCCCGTCTGTTTCTTCCTGCTCGTTCTCTGCTCTTGAGTCGATCCCGCTTGGCCATCTAGCTAAGGTTGCGTCGGACTCTGCGATCATCTTCAGGGGGGAGGTGGCTCCCCCCTTAGTGCAGATCGAGGCCATTAGGGCCCGTGAGATCCTTGATGGTAGACTTACGAAAGCTCGCGCCAATCTCTCCTTCCCCTTCGGGTCATCTTCGGCGATGGTGGAGTTCACTCCGGCGCCCCCGGTGGCCGGGCGACCTACTACCGTTGGCTGAGGCTGACGTCCGTGGACGCACTCGCTCCCGGACCGCAGCCCTTCGCGCTCAAAGCGCATCACGTGTCTTGGGGTCAAGCAGCCCCCCGATGGACGCCTGATGCGTGCTCTCTTCTGGAACATCCGCGGCTTCGGTCATGATGGCCGCCGCCGCCAACTCATTGAGTACATGAGAGAGGAGCACATTGACATTGTAGCCATCCAGGAAACTATGCGCACGGAATTCTCCTTGTACGAGCTCGAGCGCCTTAGCTCCCACCTCTTTCTGTGGAGTGGGAGCACTGGACATTCCGGTGGCATCCTATTAGGCGTAAAGGATGCCACCTTCGAGGTTGGAGGCATGGACCGGGGGCAGTTCTTTTTGAGTATGGAACTCTTTGAATGGGCCCTCAACTTCAAGTGGGAGGTTATTCTCGTTTACGGCCCTGCGGACCGTAGTAGGTCTGCCTCCTTCCTTGAGGAGCTCCACCGAAAGGTTTCTGCCACCTCTCTTCCGGTAGTTGTCGGGGGCGACTTTAACCTCCTCAGATTCGCGGAAGACAAGAGCAACTCGCATGTCAACTTTGCACGCATGCAAATGTTTAATGACTAGATTGCTGACCTTGGTCTCCGCGAATTAGATAGGGTTGGTGCCAGGTTTACCTGGACCAACCGCCAAGCCTCACCGACCCAGTCCGTTCTGGACCGGGTCCTAGTTTCCCCGGAATGGGACCTCCGCTGCTCCCTCGCCTCCCTCCGTGCTATCACTAGGATTGGCTCCGACCACGTCCCCCTTCTTCTTTCCTCTGCCGATGAGCGCCCCGCGATACCCCCACCGATTCCGGTTTGAGACTTTCTGGCTGTCCTAGACCGGCTTCGTGGAGGCGGTCTGTGCTCGGTGGGTTGAGGCCCGCGATCACCCTCACCCTCGTCCCCCCTCGGCCATTGATTCCTGGCAATTCTGTGCCAAGCGGGGCCGACAATTTATGAAGGGTTGGGGTGCCAACCTGGGACGTGATCTGCGCGAGCGCAAGAAAACCTTGTTGTCCGCCATCCAGGCCCTAGACCTGTGCGCTGATGCGGTTGGCCTCTCGCCTAAGGATTGGCTCTCTAGGTATGACTTGGAGGACCAGCTCGCGGTCATTTACACCGACGAGGAGGCCTACTGGCGCCTACGCGGCTCCCAGAAATGGGTCCTGAAAGGTGACACGAACATGGCCTACTTCCAGGCCATTGCGAATGGTCGGCGTAGACGCAACACCATCCCCCTTCTTTGGGATGGGGAGTCTCTGCTTCAGTCCCCCCGAGACATCAGGGCTCATCTTGATGGATTCTATAGGACCCTTTTCTCTGCCTCCCCTCGGGGAGGCTTATCTTTGGCCCTCGACTGCTGGTCCGGCCGCCAGCTTGTTTCTGCTGAGGAGAACGCGGCCCTTATGGCCCCCTTCTCCGAGGACGAGGTTCGGGATGCCATCCGCGGCATGAACTCTACCTCGGCCCCGGGAACGGATGGCCTACCGGTGAAATTCTTCCAGTCTTTTTGGAATGTGATCAAACCGGAGATCATGGCCATCTTCGAAGAGTTCTGTTGGGTCTATCGACCTCGGGCGCCTCAACTATGGGATCATCTCGCTCATCCCAAAGGTCCCGGGTGCCTCGGACATCCGTCAGTTTCGTCCAATCACGGTCATCAATGTGATTTTTCGGATTCTGGCTAAAGGGTACGCCAATAGGGCGACTCTCCTCGCTGACCAGATTACCCATCCCAACCAGTCCGCCTTCATTCAAGGGCGATTCATTCTGGATGGGGTGCTAGTCCTTCATGAAGTCCTCCATGAGGTGTGCGCTAAACACCTTAAGGCGGTCTTCTTGAAGATTGATTTCCATAAGGCCTACGACACAGTCAGTTGGCCCTTCCTTCGGGAAGTATTGCTCCGTAAGGGCTTTGACGACCGTTGGATTTCCAGGGTAATGCAGATGGTCTCTTGCGGTCGCACTGCCGTGAACATCAATGGGGAGATCGGGCCTTACTTCCCCACCTCCTATGGGGTAAGGCAAGGTGATCCCTTCTCCCCCTTCTTGTTCAATATGGTGGTGGACGCGCTTGCCGCCATTCTAGATAAGGCTAAAGCTGCTGGCCACATTCAGGGAATCACTCCCCACCTGGCTAGCGGCTCCGGGATCTCCCTCCTCCAGTATGCCGACGACACCATTATCATGGTCAAAGGCTCGGAGTTGGATATCGCCAACCTTAAGTTCCTCCTCCTCTGCTTCCAACAAATGTTCGGCCTTAAGATAAACTTCGACAAGAGTGATGTGATGGTGATGGGCTACTCTCCGGCCGAGTCGCTTGCCATTGCCAACCGGCTGAACTGCCGCCTCGGCGCCTTTCCCACAACCTACTTGGGAACGCCCATTAGCGACTCTCGGCTTACCGTCACGGACCTGCGCCCAACCGTGACCAAGCTCCAAACGCGCATCGAACCTTGGCAGGGTAGATGGCTGTCAAAGGCGGCTCGGACCATTCTCATTAACTCATCCCTCTCCAGCCTCCTCCTGTTCCTCATGAGCTTCTACAGCCTCCACGAGACCCTGCACCATGAGATTGCTAAAATTCAGTCCCGCTTCTACTGGGCCGGCGATAATAATAAACAGAAATACCACATGGTGAGCTGGCCTAACATCTGCAAGCCTAGGGATCAAGGAGGCCTCGGGATCATGTGCTCCAAACGCATGAATATCGCCCTCCTTTCCCGTTGGCTCTAGCGAATCTCGCAGGGCCAGGGGGTCTCTGGCTTGACATCATTCGGAACAAATATCTGCGAGGCCAACCCCTCGCATTTTGTCAGAGATCGGGTGGCTCTCAGTTCTGGCAGTCGGTCGTCCAGCTGCTCCTGGTCCTTCGCATCGGGACATCTATCTCGATGGGCTTCGGATTGGCGACTTTGTTCTGGTTTGACAGATGGGCTGGAGATTCCCCCTTTGCTGCGCGCTTCCCCGACCTCTTCTCCATCGCGGTAGAACCCATGATCTCGGTTGAGAGGGCCCTTATTGCCCTAGGGCACCTTGCTTTTCGGAGGCCCTTTGGCCCTCCGGAATTCGCTGCCTAGCGTGCGTTGCCGGACTGCGTTGCTCTTCACGAACCGGTGATGGATAGTGACCTTGACCGGGTGAGATGGCGCCTCGAACCTTCGGGACAATTCTCCACCTAGTCTCTATACCAGGCCATCGCTCCCTCCTCCGCCCCTCCCCCCTTGTGACAGTGTGGTCCATCCGCTTGCCCCTGAAAATCCGGATCTTCATGTGGCAGTGGATTCGCGGTCGACTCCCGTCTGCGTTTAGGTTCGCAAGAGCAATGGCCCAGGATCCGGCCTCTGCCCTCTTTGCGGCGTTCCCGAGGACTCGAATCACATCTTCTTCTCTTGCGTCTCCGCGTGATTCATATGGAGTTGTTTCCGTGACGTGGTGGGCGGAAATTGGTGTCACACTAACTTCCCCGACCTATTTAACGAGCTCTAGTCCTCCCCCTTGTCTTCTCGCCACATTAGGTGGCTTGAGATCGGTGCCCTTGCTTGGACCCTCTGGACGATCCGCAATAAGCTTGTGATCCAGCGCGTTCCTCTTCGACGAGCTGCTGACGCTATCTTCAAACTGTCTGGTTTCTTGCAGCTTTGGCGGCCGCTTAGCCGCCCCCAGGACCGCGACGCCATCTCAGCCTTCATCGCCGACCTTCGCTCGATGGCTGTCCACCTGTCTTCGCCGCCCCCGCTGCCATCGCCGGAACCCGACTAGTCGGTTGTTGGGCGCCCCCGCCCTTTTCTTTTTGTTTCTTTTTTGGGCTTGTTGAGTTGTGCCCTCAGCAGAACCTTCTTGTTTGTGAGACTTGGATGCGTGTGAACTAGTCCTTGTTTGTGTGCTCTGTGGCGGTTTGCTTTATTTATAAAGCGGGGCGAAAGCCTTTTTCGGTAATAAAAGGGATACAATCTCTGCTTCGACAAGACGTGCCAAGGAAACCGCCTCGCAAAACGCGCTGGGGTGGGACAGTAAAAACGATTCGAATAAAGGCTTGCCTGTGGTGTGATGTCATACTACAGAATACGTCAGCAAATTAGGTTTGTGTAAATATTATTCTCTCTACGGTGGTGTGTGGAATTTATTTTGCAGATCCGGACACTATCATTGTGTTCAAAATCTTCTATGAAGTATTCAGAGGAGGAACCCGCCTTGCAATGCCGAAGACAATCTGCGCGCCGGACTCATCGTCATTGAAGCCTGGTTCAGGGGCTACTGAGGGAGTCCTGGATTAGGGGGTGTCCGAATAGCCGGACTATAACCTTTGTCCGGACTCTTGGACTATGAAGATACAAGATTGAAGACTTCGTCCCGTGTCCGGATAGGACTTTCCTTGGCGTGGAAGGCAAGCTTGGCAATACAGATATGTAGATCTCCTTCCATTGTAACCGACTCTGTGTAAAACCTAGCCCTCTCCAGTGTCTATATAAGCCGAAGGGCTTTAGTCCATAGGACGAACAACAATCATACCATAGGCTAGCTTCTAGGGTTTAGCCTCTCTGTTCTCGTGGTAGATCTACTCTTGTACTACCCATATCATCAATATTAATCAAGCAGGAGTAGGGTTTTACCTCCATCGAGAGGGCCCGAACCTGGGTAGAAACATCGTGTCCCTTGTCTCCTGTTACCATCCGCCTAGACGCACAGTTCGAGACCCCCTACCCGAGATTCACCGGTTTTGACACCGAAAGTGTGCATTCAACTCGCTTGCTCACGAAGACCTAGGGAAATTTGAGGAAGCCCATCATTGCAATATACAAGCCAAGTTCTATAATGAAGAATTCCCACTAGTATATGAAAGTGACAACATAGGAGAGTCGGTATCATGAAGATCATGGTGCTACTTTCAAGCACAAGTGTGGTAAAAGGATACTAACATTGCCCCTTCTCTCTTTTATCTCATTTTTTTATTTTGGGCCTTCTCTCATTTTTTTAGCCTCTTTTTTTCGTCCGGAGTCTCATCCCAACTTGTGGGGGAACCATAGTCTTCATCATCCTTTCCTCACATGGGACAATGCTCTAATAATGAAGATCATCACACTTTTATTTACTTACAACTCAAGAATTACAACTCGATACTTAGAACAAAATATGACGCTATATGAATGCCTCCCATGGTGTACCGGGATGTGCAATGAATCAAGAGTGACATGTATGAAAAAATTATGTATGGTGGCTTTGCCACAAATACGATGTCAATTACATGATCATGCAAAGCAACATGACAATGATGGAACGTGTCATAATAAATGGAACGGTGGAAAGTTGCATGGCAATATATCTCAGAATGGCTATGGAAATGCCATAATAGGTAGGTATGGAGGTTGTTTTTAGGAAGGTATAAGGTGGGTGTATGGCACTGGCGGAAGTTTTGCGGTACTAGAGAGGCTAGCGATGGTGGAAGGATGAGAGTGCGTATAATCCATGGACTCAACATTAGTCATAAAGAACTCACATACTTATTGCAAAAATCTATCAGTTATCAAAACAAAGTACTATGCGCATGCTCCGGATAGATTAGTAGGAAAAGACCATCGCTCATCCCCGACTGCCACTCATAAGGAAGACAATCGATAAATAAATCATGCTCCGACTTCATCACATAACGGTTCACCATACGTGCCTGCTACGGGAATCACAAACTTTAACACAAGTATTTCTACAATCCACAATTACTCACTAGCATGACTCTAATATCACCATCCTTATATCTCAAATCAATCATAAGGAATCAAACTTCTCATAGTATTCAATGCACTTTATATGAAAGTTTTTATTATACCCCTCTTGGATGCCCATCATATTAGGACTAAATTTATAACGAAAGAAAATTACCATACTATTTAGAGACTCTGGAAATAATATAAGTGAAGCATGAGAGTTCAATAATTTCTATAAAATAAAGCCACTGCCGTGCTCTAAAAAGATATAAGTGATGCACTGGAGCAAAATTGCCTAGCTCAAAAGATATAAGTGAAGCACATAGAGTATTCTAATAAATCACGATTCATGCATGTCCCTCTCAAAAGGTGTGTACAGAAAGGATGATTGTGGCAAACTAAAAATCAAAGACGCATATCGTACAAGACACTCCAAGCGGAACACATATCATGTGGTGAATAAAAACATAGCCTCAAGTAAACTTACCTATAGACGAAGACGAAAGAGGGGATGCCTTCCGGGGCATCCCTAAGCTTAGGCTCTTGGTTGTCCTTGAATATTACCTTGGGGTGCCTTGGGCATCCCCAATCTTAGGCTCTTGCCACTCCTTATTCCATAGTCCATCAAATCCTTACCCAAAACTTGAAAACTTCACAACACAAAACTCAAAAGAAAATCTCATAAGCTTTGTTAGTATAAGAAAATAAATCACCACTTTTGGTACTGTTGTGAACTCATTATTTATTTATATTGGTGTAATATCTACTGTATTTCAACTTTTCCATGGTTCATACCCCCTATACTACCCATAGATTCATCAAAATAATCAAACAACACATAGAAAACAGAATCTGCCAAAAACAGAACAATCCGTAGTAATCTGTAACTCTCGAATAGTTCTGTAACTTCCAAAATTCTGAAACATTAGGAAAACCAGGGAAATTTGTATACCAATCTTGTGCAAAAAGAATCAGATCAAAAGCACGCTTCTCTAAAAAATGAAAATTATTTTCTTGGGCGCAAAAGTTTCTGTTTTTTTTCAGCAAGATCAAAACAACTATCACCGTAAGCCATCCCAAAGGTCTTACTTGGCACAAACACTAATTAAAACATAAAACCAGATCTAACCAAAGGCTATATGAATTATTTAAAGCAAAACAGGAACAAAAAGCAAAGAACAAAAATAAAATTGGGTTGCCTCCCAACAAGCACTATTGTTTAACGCCCTTAGCTAGGCATAAAAACCCAAATAGATCTAGGTATTGTCATCTTTGGTATGCAATCCATAAGTAGCTCTCATAATAGATTCATATGGCAACTTAATTTTCTTTCTAGGAAAGTGTTCCATACCCTTCTTTAACGGAAATTGAAATCTAATGTTTCCTTCTTTCATATCAATAATTGCACAATTCGTTCTAAGGAAAGGTGTGCCAAGAATAATAGGACATGTAGGATTGCAATCTATATCAAGAACAATGAAATCCATGGGCACATAATTCCTATTTGAAACAATAAGAACATGTTAATCCTTCCCATAGGTTTCTTAATAGTGGAATCCGCGAGATGCAAATTTAAAGAACAATCATCAAATTCACGGAAACCTAACACATCACATAAAGTTTTTGGAATCGTGGAAACACTAGCACCCAAATCACAAAAAGCATGACACTCATAATCTTTAGTCTTAATCTTAATAGTAGGTTCCCACTCATCATAAAGTTTTCTAGGGATAGAAACTTCCAGTTCAAGCTTTTCTTCAAAAGATTGCATCATAGCATCAACGATATGTTTCGTAAAAGCTTTGTTTTGATTATAAGAATGAGGAGAATTCAACATGGATTGCAACAAGGAAATACAATCTATTAAAGAACAATCATCATAATTAAATTCCTTGAAATCCAAAAGAGTGGGTTCATTGCTACTTAAAGTTTGGACCTCTCCAATCCCAGTTTTATCAATTTTTGCATCAAGATCTAAAAACTCTGAATCATTGGGACGCTTTTTCACTAAAGTTGACTCATCTCCAGTCCCATATTTATCAAGATTTATATTGGAAAACAAAGATTCAATAGGAGTCACATCAATCACTTTAAGATCTTCATCATTATTTAAAGCCTTTGGTTTAGCGGCCATCTTATTTACCAAGGTAGCTTGTTTATCACAAATTTGGCCTACTAATTTTTCAAGATGAGCAAATTGAGATTTCAAACCATAAAATTCCCTAGACATATCATCGAGCTCTTTATTCATGTACTCCATAAAACTTTTCTGCTCCTTAAGCTCGTTTCTAAAGAAACTATTATGCTCAAACTGTAAAGACATGAAGCTCCTAACATTATTTTCAATTTATTCCAACCTCCTAAAGTGAGGGTCAACGTTCTTTGGTTGATCCATAAAAGCAAGCAGACACACCAACACACGGGCACACGAAAAGAAAACGAAGAAGACGAACGAAAGAGGGGCGAAGAGAAGGGCAAATCTTTTTGGAAATCGTTTCAGTAGTGGGGTAGAAGAAAACGAGAGGCAAATGGCGAATAATGTAATGCAAGAGATGAGAGTTTATGATGGGTACTTGGTATGTCTTGACTTGGTGTAGATCTCCCCGGCAACGGCGCCAGAAACTCTTCCCCGACAACGGCGCCAGAAATTCTTCCTGCTAGTTCTTGAGCTTGCATTGGTTTTACCCTTGAAGAGAAAAGGGTGATGCAGCAAAGTAGAGATAATTATTTCCCTCAGTTTGAGAAGCAAGGTATCAATCCAGTAGGATACAACGCACAAATCACCAATACCTGCACAAACAATCAAACAACTTGCACCCAACGTGATAAAGGGGTTGTCAATCACTTCTGGTTAGTTGCAAAGGTGAGATTTGATAGAGATAGATGAAACTAAACAAAAGATAAAGTAAATATTGTTGGTATTTTTGGTTTATAGATTGGAAAGTAAATGATTTCAAAATGGTAGATAGGAAACTAATATGATGGAAAATAGTAGATCAGAAACTTATATAATGGAAAGTAGACCCGGGGCCATAGGTTTCACTAGAGGCTTCTCTCAAGATAGCAAATAATACGGTGGGTGAACAATTTATAGTCGAGCAATTGATAGAAAAGTGCAAAGTCATGACTATATCTAAGTCAATGATTATGAAATATAGGCATCACGTCAGTGTCAAGTAGACCGAAACGATTCTGCATCTACTACTATTACTCCACACATCGACCGACTCCTGCCTGCATCTAGAGTATTCAGTTCATTAAGAACAGAGTAACGCATTAAGTAAGATGACATGATGTAGAGGAATAAACTCAAGCAATATGATGTAAATCCCATCTTTTTATCCTCAATGGAAACAATACAATACGTGCCTTGCTGCCCCTACTGTCACTGGGAAAGGACACCGCAAGATTGAACCCAAAGCTAAGCACTTATCCCATTGCAAGAAAAACCAATCTAGTTGGCCAAACCAAACCGGTAGTTCGAAGAGAATTAAAAAGATATCAAATCATGCACAAAAGAATTCAGAGAAGATTCAAATAATATTCATAGATAAGCTGATCATAAAGCCACAATTCATCGGATGTCGACAAACACACCGCAAAAGAAGATTACATCGGATAGGTCTCCAAGAACATCGAGGAGAACATGGTATTGAGAATCAAAGAGAGAGAATAAGCCATCTAGCTACTAGCTATGGACCCATAGGTCTGTGGTAAATTACTCACGTTTCATTGGAAGGGCAATTGAGTTGATGTAGAAGCCCTCCGTGATCGAATACCCCTCCGGCAGGATGCCAAAAAAGTCCCCTAGATGGGATCTCATGGAACAGAAGGTTGCGGAAGTGGAAAAGTGTTTTCGTGGATGATTCTGGTGGTTTGGGAATATATGTGAATATATAGGAGGAAGATCTAGGACATGCGGTCACCGAGGGGCCCACAAGGTAGGGGGCGCACCATACCCTCCTAGGCGCGCCAACCACCCTTGTGGCCGCCTCATGGCTCTTCTGACTTGCACTCCAAGTCTCCTGGGTGTCTTTTGGTCCAAGAAAAATCATCGCGAAGGTTTTATTCCGTTTGGACTCCGTTTGGTACTCCTTTTTTGCGAAATTCAAAAACAAGGAAAAACAAAAACTAGCACTAGGCTCTAGGTTAATAGGTTACTCCCAAAAATAATATAAAATAGCATACTCATGCATTTAAAACATCCAAAACAGATAATATAATAGCATGGAACAATAAAAAATTATTGATACGTTGGAGACGTATCACGGTTCGTCCCGAAAGCTTCCTTATGATTTTTTCTAGGTCAAAGCCCTCCCTATAGCAGAAGATGGGCACCGGAAGCTTGCCAGGGGGCCCACAAGCCCTAGGGGCACGCCCCCAGGTTTGTGGCTTCCTGGTGGGTCCCCTTTGGTATTTCCTTTGCCCACTATTTTTTATATATTCCAAAATAATTCTCCGTAAATTTTCAGGACTTTTGGAGTTGTGCAGAATAGGTCTCTCAGATTTGCTCCTTTGCGGTCCAGAATTCCAGCTGCCGGCATTCTCCCTCTTCATGTAAATCTTGTAAATTAAGAGAGAAAAGGCATATGTATTGTACCATAATGTGTAATAACAGCCCATAATGCAATAAATATCAATATAAAATCATGATGCAAAATGGACATATCAACTCCACCAAGCTTATACCTCGCCTGTCCTCAAGAGAAATCCGAAATCGAAAAATATGTCCACATGTTTTGAGATAGAGGTGTCGATAAAATAAAATACGGACATGAAGGCATCATGATCATATTTAGAACATCAACATATATTTTCATATAATCTCTCATGCCAAAGTAATATATAATTCATTGACAAGGTAAAGTAGGAATCAGAAACTTTACTGAAAACAAAAAAACCATGATCTTAGTCATTGAAGCAATTCCAATGTATCATAATATCGGAAATAGTCAATGTAAGAACTTTTGTATAGCAAGTCTGCATACTCAACCATCTTTTAATCTTTCACAATTGCTAACACTCACGCGATACTTATGAGTTCAAAGCCTCAATCAAACACAGAGAAAGATAGGGGCTTATAGTTTCGTCTCCCAATTTTTTACCTCAAGGGTAATATCCACAATAATACTTTATGATAACCTACATCCGTGTGGATATATATATATATATATATATATATATATATATATATATATATATATATATATATATGGAGCACTATGAGAAGCATTTATGACCGCTAATTGTGCATTAGGAAAACTATCATCAATAGGTATTGGGTCATCAAGAATATTTTCTAACCTAGACAAGTTGTCTGCTATGGGGTTCTCAGCTCCCTTTCTATCAATAATATGTAAATCAAATTCTTGTAACAAGAGATCCCATCTAATAAGTCTAGGTTTAGCATCTTTCTTTTCCATAAGGTATTTAATAGCAGCATGATCGTTGTGAACAGTTACTTTGGAATCAACAATATAAGGTCTGAACTTATCACAAGCAAATACAACCGCTAAAAATTATTTTTCACTAGTAGCATAATTTCTTTGAGCACTCTCTAGAGTTTTAATAGCATAATGAATAGCATTCAATTTCTTATCAACTCTTTGCCCTAGAACAACACCAATAACATAATCACTAGCATCACACATAATTTCAAAGGGTAGGTTCCAATCAGGTGGTTGAACAATAGGTGCAAAAATCAAGTTTTTCTTAAGTATTTCAAAGGCTTCTACACAATCATCATAAAAAACAAATGGGACATCTTTTTGCAAGAGATTGGTAAGAGGCCTAGAAATGTTAGAGAAGTCTTTAATAAACCCTCTATAGAAACTAGCATGACCAAGGAAACTTCTTATACCTTTGATATCTTTAGGACACGACATTTTTTAATAGCATCAACTTTAGCTTTATCAACTTCAATACCTCTTTCAGAAATTTTATGCCCCAAGACAATACCTTCATTAACCATAAAGTGGCACTTCTCCCAATTCAAGACAAGGTTAGTTTCTTCGGATCTCTGCAAAACTCGATCAAGGTTGCTTAAGCAATCATCAAAAGAAGTTCCGTAAACGGATAAATCATCCATGAAAACCTCAACAATCTTTTCACAAAAGTCAGAGAATATAGCATTCATACATCTTTGAAAGGTAGCAGGTGCATTAGACAAACCAAAAGGCATACGTCTATTAGCAAAGGTATCGAAAGGTCAAGTAAAAGTAGTCTTTTCTTGATCCTCTTGTGACACAGGTATTTGATAAAACCAGAATAACCATCTAGAAAACAAAAGTGTGTATGTTTGGATAGTCTTTCTAGCATTTTATCAATAAAAGGTAGAGGGTAATGATATTTCCTAGTAGCTTTGTTTAATTTGCGGAAATCAATTACCATTCTATAACATGTAAGAATTCTTTGTGGGACCAATTCATTCTTATCATTAGGAACAACAGTAATACCTCCCTTCTTAGGGACACAATGAATGGGACTTACCCATCTACTATCAGCAATAGGATAAATTATACCTGCTTCCAGAAGCTTTAATATTTCATTTCTTACCACTTCTTTCATCTTGGGATTTAACTATCGTTGATGATCAACAACCGACTTAGCATCGGGCTCCATATTAATTTTGTGCTGACATAAAGTGGGACTAATGGCCTTAAGATCATCAAGTGTATATCCAATAGCGGTACGATGCTTCTTCAGAGTTTTCAATAATTTCTTTTCTTCATGCTCTGAAAGGTTAGCACTAATAATAATAGGATATATCTCCTTTTCATCAAGATAAGCATATTTCAATGTATCAGGTCATTATTTGAGATCAAACACATGATCACACTTGGGTGATAGAGGATCAATTCATTCATGAACATATCATTTTCATGGTATAGCAAATATTGTTCTAAAGGATCAGTAGGAGGCACGACAATAGAAGAAAGACCAATGATTTCATCCTTACTAGGCAATTCTTTACCATGGGGTTGTCTACGAATTTTGGAGAAATTAAACTCGTGAGACACATCCCCAAAACTTGCACTAACAGTTTCTTTCTCACAATCTATCTTAGCATTGACAGTGTTCAAGAAAGGCCTACCAAATATAATGGGACAAAAATCATCTTGTGGGGAACCAAGAACAAGAAAATCAGTAGGATATTTTATCTTCCCACACAAGACTCCAACATCTCTAACAATCCTAATTGGTGATATAGTATCTCTATTAACGAGTTTAATAGTGACATCAATATCTTCTATCTCAGCAGGTGCAATATCATTCATAATTTCTTGATATAAGGTAAAGAGAATTGCACTCACACTAGCACCCAAATCACATAATCCATGTTAACAATGATCTCCTATTTTAACAGAAACAACGGGCACGCCAACAACAGGTCTATGTTTATCTTTATTATCGGGTCTAGCAATTCTAGCAGTTTCATCATAGAAATAAATAACATGGCCATCAATATTATCGACCAAGAGATCTTTAACCATAACAATACTAGGTTCAACTTTAATTTGTTCAAGGGGTGCAGTTGTTCTATTACAACTCTTACGAACCATAGCTAAAGATTTAGCATGATCCTTTACCCTAACAGGAAAAGGTGGTTTCTCAATGTAAGCAGTAGGAATAACAGGATCAACATTATAAGTAATAGTTTCTTCTTCAACTTTAATAGGTTCTACTACTTTTAGTTCAATGGGAGGATGATATTTAAACCACTTCTCCTTGGGGAGATCAACATGAGTAGCAAATGATTCACAGAAAGAAGCTACTATCTCAGAGTCAAGACCATATTTAGTGCTAAATTCATGAAAAGCATCTGTATCCACAAAAGATTTAACACAACCAAACTTAAGGTTTATACCTGACTCCTTACCTTTGTCGAGTTCCCAATCTTCAAAGTTGCATTTAGTTTTGACCAATAAATCCCATTGGAATTCAATAGTCTTCTTTATAGAAGAACCAGTACGAGAAGTATCGAGCATGGATTGATCATTATGAGAAAGCCGAGCACTGGTACGCGTCGGTGCTATACAAACGGTTTTTAACCCCTTTCCGCGACGGTGTTTGGAACCGTCACCTAGTGAGCGAGGGCGATAGGGGGTCCTTCCCACACGACCCAGAAACCGTCGGGGATATGCCCTCCTGACACACATGCTAGACAAAATGAGGTCGTGTGCGACCGGCGAGCACTCAAATACAGAAATACGTACAGTAGTGCTCCAAAAAATACAATTATACAGGCAAAATCATTTCCAGTCGTAAGTACATCCCACTCAATCAATCACTGCTAAACGTTTCTGTTTGTATATACAACCCAGACAGTCACTCCAAGGAAACGTTTGCGCAAGGTGGCGTAATGCAAACAGATTTCAAGAGAATATTGTGTGTGGTTGTTCATTGATCCAACATGGTTTATTCCTAGAAACTGTGTGCGTTGCATGACGTCATCACCCACGGTGTTTTCTCAATAACCTTTTGCAATAGGAAAACCCAATTAGCAAGCTAATTGGCCAATAGCGGGCTAATTGCCCTATTATTAATAATCCATTTACTAATCTAATTGACATTCATATTAAGCACATAATATATTTCATTTCCATATTAAGGAAGCATGATTTCATAATTGAAATACATCAGAGCACAACATGATATAGCTTCAACACTCAGCTATCCCGTTACACAACTGCACCAGCTGCAAGTTTCACATGCAACATCTAGAACCTTTCGAAATTAGCATCATAGACGATACAAAGAGAGATGCATCTCCTCTGCAAAATTGCTGAAGCGGAAGGCGAATATTGAGCCTTCATTCATGTTGAAGGTCTTTGCAACTTTAGGCCAGTGCCTATGGATGATTGACCGTCCATCCTTGAACCTTAGGTGTTGTATGGAAACTTTCCTCGCCTCGTGACCACATAGGTGGTTTGAGAGGTAATCATTAGTGAACCCTGAAAACAAGGATGTGCATAAATATCTTCTCTATATTGGAAATGGAGCAAAGGAATAAAAAAGGCATGGTATAATAGTTAGTACCATCTTGTAAACCTCAGTGCTTCCCATTGTTTCCCTGCAACACATATAAGGTAGTTAGTCATCAGGTTAAGTAAGGGTTCGCATGCTATCAGTAAAATATGTTGATGATAAATAAGCACATTGCAGATTCATCAGATTAATTCAAGCCACATGGAAAACCCATTTATCCAAACCAAGCATGATTAAGAACTAGAAAATATAACACTTGTATATGTCTCTCATGTATTAAGTGCAGGCAAATTCGATTTATTCCTCACATGGTATACAATAACAGAATACAGCCACAACAATTGAACTTTGCATTGCAGAATTGAACCAAGCAGTTAACTAAACACCACAACAAATGAACCAAACGTTAACTGAGCACCACATTGCACAATATAACATACTCGTAATAGAAGATCACACTGTTAACAAAACCAAGCATGCTTAACAACTTGCAAATATAGCAATTGTATTTGTTTCTCATGTATTTAGTACAACCAAATTCGATTTATTACTCACATGTTATACAATAACAGAATGCAGCCACAACAATTGAACATCCCATTGCAAAATTGAACCAAGCAGCCAACTGCGTCGCGTCGTCGGTAGTGCTCAAGAAAATACAATTATACAGGCGAAATCATTTCCGGTTGTAAGTACATCCCACACACTCAGCCAGCGCTAAACGTTTCCATTCGTATAGACATCCCACACAGTCGCTCCAAGGAAGACATTTCTGTTCGCAAGTACATGACACACAATTTTCCCGGTTAAATATTTTGTGATAGCGTTTCCATTGCACACGGTATTAACAATTTTATCGTTGCGTTATTGAATTCATCAGACACCGTGCCTAGAAGAAACTGTGTGTCATGGGCTATCCATCACACACAGTTTTTATGTCGTAAATGTTTGCGCCAGGTGGCCTAACGCAAATAGTTTTCAGGAGGATGTCGTGTGTGATTATTCATTAATCTAACACGGTTTGTTCCTAGAAACTGTGTACGTTATTGAATGCATCGCACACGGTGTTTTCTCAATAACCGTTTGCAATATAAAAACCCAATTAGCAGGCTAATTATTCGATTATTCATAATCCATTTATTAATCTAATTGACATATCATATTAAGCACACAATATATTTCATTTTCACAACTGAAATACATCAAAGTACAACATCATATAGCTTCGACACTCAACTACCCCATTACACAACTACACCAAGACAAAGTTTCATATGCAACATATAACCTTTCGAAATTAGCATCATAGACGGTACATAGACAGATGTATCTCATCTAGAAAACTGCTGAAGCAGAAGGCCTTCATTGATGTTGAAGGTCTTTGTAACTTTAGGCCAGTTCCTGTGGATGATTGACCATCCATCATTCGTCCTCTTCAGGAACACTTCAATATTGAACCGTGGGTGTTGTATGAATACCTTCCTCGCCTCCTGACCATACAGGTGGTTTGAGAGGTAATCATCAATGACCTGCTTTGGAAAGGCGTGAAAACAAGGATGTGCATAAATATCTTCTCTATATTGGAAATGGGGCAAAGGAATAAAAAAGGCAAGGTATAATAGTTAGTACCATCATGTAGTGAACTAATGTGTCCTTCATTGTGCAGACAAAGATCGTGTTGTTTTTTGTCGCTAATTTCTTTATCCTAAAAATCTTTCCGAGTTTCTTGACTTGACTTATACTCATGGACAACTCATTTGCCCATATGCAAAAAGGGTCGAACAGTGGGTCAGAACCTCTGACAGCAGGATCTACATGTGCAAGACCAAATTGTTGAAAACCAAAATATTAGAATGGTTCCTGCAATTGCACAATAATGTGCTATTAGAAAACGGACCATGCATGTGCTAACCTCGATTGTAAACCTTAGCGCTTCCCATAGTTTCCCTGCAACACAAGTAAGGTAGTTAGTCATCAGGTTAAGTAAGGGTCCGCATGCTATCAGTAAAATATGTTGATGAAAAGTAAGCACATTGCAGTTTCATCAGATTAATTCAAGCCACATGGAAAACCCATTTATCCAAACCAAGCATGATAAAGAACTAGGAAATATAGCACTTGTACATGTTTATCATGTATTAAGTGCAGCCAAGTTTGATTTATTCCTCACATGCCAACAATACAAAATTCTACCCATGACAATTGGACATCGCAGTGTAGAATTGAACCAAGCAGTTAACTAAACACCACAACAAATGAACCAAACGTTAACTGAGCACCACATTGCACAATATAACATACTCGTAATAGAAGATCAGACAGTTAACCAAACCAAGCATGCTTAAAACCTTGTCAATATTGCACCCTGAAGAATTGAACATCACATTTGCAGAATTGAACCAAGCAGTTATCTGAACACCACATTGCACGACATATAGAACATATACACTATAGCAGAAGATTGCATGGTAAAAGTAGATAGCACAATTCACTAGAATTTGTTAAGGAAAGGCAGTAGCTAGCAAACTGAACATGGGTCCTTATAGTGAGCTAATAATACAAGCTACTCCTCATTGTCGGAGATATCGATGACGATTGGCTCCTTGGACATGGAAGAGGGCGAGGCCTCCGCATCGTGGGTGCCCTCGTTGTAGTGGTGAGTTGCCTGAGCCGCTCCAGGCACCAACCTGCTGGCTCTCGAGATGAGGTAAGCACGTGCACACCGAGAAAACACCTCGTAGTCTTCGTCGAAGGCACCGACGGTGGCCTCGAGAAAACACCATGAACTGTCATTTAAAGCAGGCAACCGTGTCACGGCGTCAGCGCGTGAGGCGTCAATGGTGGCCTCGACGGCGAGGTGCTCCTCCAAGATCTGGGGGTCGGTACGATTGGCAGCCATCGCGACCTCATCCGGGCGTGCATCCGCGATTTGCTTCTCTGCTGCCAAATGCTCCTTGAGATCCTGGTTGTACTACGTGCACCATGGCTTAGGCCTGCACTTATTTGGTGGCGGGATTGGTGATTTGGTTGGAAGGTGTTGCACTCGCGCCGGTGGTCGGGGCATGTGGGATGTGGAAGGAGGAGGAGGATGGGGGTCGGGTGCGGATTACCTGCCTGGATAGGCGAGGCCGAGCAACGTGAAGGATGGTCACCGACGAGGAGGCGGAGCTGCAAGCAAGGAGTGAAGGTTTCAACTTGGAAAGGAAGGCGAAAACAGGGGAAATGCGACTTTTGGTAAGGGGGAGGGGGCGGGGAGGTAGATATTTCCGCGGAAGCCGAAAATTTGGAATCGCTTCAGCGAAAAAACTTGAGCGCAAAGTGTCATCAGACACGGTCCCTTATTCAGAGCGGGCTATGAACTGTAGCTGTCGCACCTTCTCGCGTAAGCCGTATGCGTACTATACTCCGATGGTGCTCCAAGATATTTTGTGCTGCATCTCACACGGTTGGTTAAAATAAACTATGTGGGATCCACTTCATTTTTCATCTTGATTTGAATTACATAATGGGGTCACAACGGCCATGGACGGTGTTTGAATTGCTAGACCTTTTATCTGCAATGAACATGCAACTATATGTGTGTCATAAAAGAATTGTAATTATTCAGGGTTCGTTTGGACATTTTTATGCATTGAGTTTTCAATGCATTTATGTGCATAATTCAAATTTGAACTACATACACATGCTCCAGTGCATATAAATTGCTTGAAAAATCAAATCTTTGTCCTTGGGTGCATGTTTAGGTCCCATGCAAGAAATGGGAATGAATGTCAAACACCCTGCCACCATCACTCGGCCGCAAACATGAGATACCTGGTTTTTAAATTCTAGTAGATCCAAAACTCGTCTGAAATTCACGAAACTTGGCATGCTATCATGGAGCGGCATCAACATGCCGTGGTATTTTTTTTGTCCCATTTGGGGCAGGTTTGGGGATATGCTTCTCACAAACCAGAGCTTCTCACAACAAGCCAGATGGTTTCAGTAGGGAACGTCCCACCTTTGGGGACGAAACGATATCCATTGCCTCTTATTGCTTTCATATTTTTTTCTCGTGTCAACATACAATAACAGGAGTGTTGTGTCAGTTTTTGGGGTTCGTTTGGCATTTTTATGCATTAATTGAGTTTTCAATGCATTTCCGTGCATAATTCTAATTTGAACTACATGCACATGCTCTAATGCATATAAATTGGTTGAAAAATCAAATATGTGTCCTTGGGTGCATGCTTAGGTCCCATGCAAGAAATGGGAATGAATGTCAAACACCAAGGCACGGTCACTCGGCCGCAAGTATTGAGATACCTGGTTTTTAAATTTTAGTAAATCCAAAGCTCGTCCAAAATTCATGAAACTTGGCATGCTATCATGGAGCGGCATCAACATGCCGTGGTAATTTTTTTGTCCCATTTGGGGTAGGTTTGGCGATATGCTTCTCACAAACCAGAGCTTCTCACAACAAGCCTGATGGTTTCAATAGGGAACGTCCCACCTTTGGGGACGAAATGATATCCATTGCCTCTTATTGCTTTCAAATTTTTTCTCGTGTCAACATAGAACAACAAGAGTGTTGTGTCAATTTTTAGGATTTTTCGGGGTTCGTTTGGACAGTTTTATGCATTAATTGAGTTTCCAATGCATTTATGTGCATAATTCAAATTTGAACTACATGCACATGCTCTAATGCATATAAATTGGTTGAAAATTCAAATATGTGTCCTTGGGTGCTTGCTTAGGTCCCATGCAAGAAATTGGAATGAATTTCAAACACCTGGGCACAGTTGATTGCCGGCAAAACGTTGAGATACTTTGTTTTTTAATTCTAGTAAATCCAAAACTCGTCTGAAATTTATGAAACTTGGCATGCTTTCATGGCATGGCATCAACATGCCGTGGTAAATTTTTTGTCCCATTTGGGGCAGGTTCGGGTATATGCTTCTCACAAACCAGAGGTTCTCACAACAAGCATGATGGTTTCAGTAGGGAACGCCCCACCTTTGGGGACGAAACGATATCCATTGCCTCTTATTGCTTTCAAAAAATTTCTTGTGTCAACATAGAACAATAGGAGTGTGGTGTTATTTTTTGTGATTTTTAGGGGTTCGTTTGGACATTTTTATGCATTAAGTGAGTTTTCAATGCATTTATGTGCATAATTCAAATTTGAACTACATGCACATGCTCCAGTGCATATAAATTGGTTGAAAAATCAAATCTTTGTCCTTGGGTGCATGCTTAGGTCCATGCAAGAAATAGGAATGAATGTCAAACACCCTGCCACGGTCACTCGGCCGCAAACATTGAGATACCTGGTTTTTGAATTCTAGTAAATCCAAAACTCGTTTGAAATTCATGAAACTTGCATGCTATCATGGAGCGGAATCAACATGCCGTGCTAATTTTTTTGTCCCATTTGGGGCAGGTTTGGGTATATGCTTCTCACAAACCAGAGCTTCTCACAACAAGCATGATGGTTTCGGTAGGGAATGCCCCACCTTTGGGGACGAAACGATATCCATTGCCTCTTATTGCTTTCAAAACTTTTCTCGTGTCAACTGATATGTCTCCGTCGTATCTATAATTTTTTATTGTTCCATGCCAATATTATACAACTTTCATATACTTTTGGCAACTTTTTATACTATTTTTGGGACTGAAATATTGATCCATTGCCCAGTGCCAGTTCCTGTTTGTTGCATGTTTTATGTTTCGCAGAAAACCCATATCAAACGGAGTCCAAACGGGATAAAAACAGATGGAGAATATTTTTGCAATATTAGGGAAATATGGGAAGAAGAATCAACGCGAGACGGTGCCCGAGGTGGCCACGACGCAGGGGGCGCGCCCCTGACCCTCGTGCCCCCCGTAAGGCGGTTTCTGCTCTTCTTTGGCCGCAAGAAAGCTAATTTTCGTAGAAAAATATGGGCAAAGGTTTCAATCCAATCGGAGTTACGGATCTCCGGATATATAAGAAACGGCGAAAGGGTAGAATACCATAACGCAGAAACAGAGAGAGACAGAGAGAGAGATCCAATCTCAGAGGGGCTCTCGCCCCTCCCATGCCATGGAGGCCAAGGACCAGAGAGGAAACCCTTCTCCCATCTAGGGAGGAGGTCAAGGAAGAAGAAGAAGGGGCCCCCTCTCCCCCTCTCCTCCGGTGGCGCCGGAACGCTGCCGTGGCCACCATCATCATCACCGCGATCTTCACCAACACCTCCGCCATCTTCACCAACATCTCCATCACCTTCCCCCCTCTATCTACAGCGGTCCACTCTCCCGCAACCCGTTGTACCCTCTACTTGAACATGGTGCTTTACGCTTCATATTATTATCCAATGATGTGTTGCCATCCTATGATGTTTGAGTAGATTTTCGTTGTCCTATCGGTGGTTGATGAATTGCTATGATTGATTTAATTTGCTTGTGGTTATGTTGCTGTCCCTTGGTGCCCATCATATGAGCGCACGCATGGATCACACCATAGGGTTAGTTGTGTGTTGATAGGACTATGTATTGGAGGGCAAGAGTGACAGAAGCTTCTACCTAGCATAGAAATTGATGCATACGTGATTGTGCTACCTCTTGAGCACTACGTTGGATTTCCCTGAAGAGGAGAGGATGATGCAGCAAAGTAGCGTAAGTATTTCCCTTAGTTTTTGAGAACCAAGGTATCAATCCAGTAGGAGGCTACAATTGATCCCCTATACTTGTGGGTTATCAAGACCTTTTTCTGGCGCCATTGCCGGGGAGTCATAGAGTGGGGTGAATATTCTCGTGTGTGCTTGTTTGCTTTATCACTAAGTAATTTTTATTTGCTGTTCTTAGTTGTTTTCTATCTTTAGTTATGGGTAGGAAATGCAAAATACCAAAAATTAGTTGTACCTACTGAACCAATGGTTGAAGAACCACTCAAAATCTATCACACTCCTGAAGCTTTTTACTTGGATCATCTCCGATCCGTTTGTGCTCTTGTTGAAACCCCAACTAGCTTAGTTGAGGGCAAATCTTTAGATGAGCATGCTTGTTATGTGCGACACCGCTTATCTCAAAAAGGGAAACTTTTACAGCATCAAATTAATACTATGCAATGCTATGCTTGGAATTTATGTGAAATATATGATTTTACTTGTTGTTCTAACGACCCTAAGAAACACCTTCCCTACCAATGTGAGTTTAGTGATAACGGAATCGTATCTTTGTATGCTAAGGGTGTTTATAATAACTATGAGGTTGAACAAATTGAAGAATTTGTTGCTTTTAAGGGTGGTTATGAAATTTCTTCTTTGATTGAAAAGTATGATGCTACTCTTTACAAATCTGAAATTGTTGCCATACTTGAATATTGTTATGATAATTATGCTTCTAATGCCTATGTTAAACCTTATATTGAGGACTCCCCTGCTGTCCAAGAAGAGACTAATATTTCGCAGGAGTCTATGGAAGAAGAAATTAATGATATTGTGAGCTTATTGGATGAAAAAGATGAGGAGGAGAGCGAAGAACAAAAGGAGGAAGAGCGGATTGATCACCCATGCCCACCTTCTAATGAGAGTAACTCTTCAACTCATACGTTTTTAAATTCCCTTCGTGCTTACCGAAGGATGATTGCTATGATGATTGTTATGATCCTGTTGATTCTTTTGAAATATCCCTTTTTGATGATGCTTGCTATGCTTGTGGCCATGATGCCAATATGAATTATGCTTATGGAGATGAACTTGCTATACTTCCTTATGTTAAGCATGAAATTGTTGCTATTGCACCCACGCATGATAGTCCTATTATCTTTTTGAATTCTCCCGACTACACTATATCGGAGAAGTTTGCACTTATTAAGGATTATATTGATGAGTTGCCTTTTACCGTTGCACATGATGATTTTGATGAATATAATATGCATGTGCTTTCTGCTCCTACTTGCAATTATTATGAGAGAGGAACTATATCTCCACCTCTCTATGTTTCCAACAAGGTAAAATTGCAAGAAACTGTTTATACTATGCATTGGCCTTTACTATGTGTGCATGAATTGTTCTTTATGACATGCCAATGCATAGGAAGAGAGTTAGACTTCTTCATTGCTTGATATATGTTACTTTGTTCTCACTACTAAATGCCAAATCATTGCTAATTAAAATTGGCTTTGATATACGTTGGGATCCGGGTGGATCCATTACTTGAGCACTATATGCCTAGCTTAATGGCTTTAAAGAAAGCGCTGCCAGGGAGACAACCTGGAAGTTTTAGCGGGTCATTTATTTCTGTTGAGTGCTTTTATAAAGTTTAAAAACAAAAAAATAAAGTGGGGAACCTAAATATTTTTCAAAAAGAAAAGTGAAAGTGAGAGAGACAATAATTGTTGAAGTGGGGGAGCTCCTTGAACTTTGTTCATGCTCACGGAAACTTTGTGAATCTTGATTACAGAAACTTTTCAACAAAAATAATTATCCCCTTGTACAATTCCATTGTTGTAGCGACCCGACCTCAGATGGTCAAGTCTCTGTGCTCAGGTGTCATCCCTGGATCAGTAATGCTGACACCACATAGTACTTCGAAGGATTTATAGCAGAGTAGCAATCACACACTTATTACATCGAAAATTCTCAAAGAGAACTTATTACAATAAATATGGCTTAAGGCCATCTAATATCGATAACAACGGAAGGCTTGGAAGATAAGTGAGTCCATCAGCTCCAACGGCATCACTGAGTATAGAACCACGACCTAAAGGCACCTTACTCGTCGTCTGAAAAGTCTGCAACATGAAACGTTGCAGCCCGAAAACGGGTCAGCACATGGAATATGCTGGCAATATAACACATAGAGAGTAATGAACAGTAATGAGCTATACTATATGCATGTATGGCTGGTGGAAAGCTCTATGGTTACAGTTTTGCGTAAAGCCAATTTTTCCCTACTGCAATGGAATAAATTTTATTTAACTATCATGGTGGTTGAAACATCGAGAATGGTTGACAACATCCTCAATCCCAATTAAAAGTAATCATCAATAACCCAACAATATTAATTTAGAAGTAACATGATGAGATTCACATGATATTCAAGTACTAGATACTCAAAACGTCCATAACCGGGGACACGGCTAACCATGATTAGATTGTACACTCTGCAGAGGTTTGCGCACTTTTCCCCACAAGACTCGATCGCCTCCGTTTGGTTTCTCGCACTACAGGGTGTTTGAGAAACGGATGACCGAGACATAGTCTTTCAGAAGCGCTAGCACCTTACGTTGGATAGACCGGTACACCTACTTTCCCCTACATCTGCTAGTCTACCCTGTAAGAGTTCGCACGACTTAATCAACTATGCCAGAGCCCATAATGGCTTGTGGCTGCACACGGAAGTTACTAGCATGAATGATCTTATGATCCCTTTGAGCCTGGGTGGCGGTCCAAAGAAAAACAGGCAAGTCCTGATAGAAACCAGGTGCCTCAATCCACCCAGATGTGTATTTAAGTTGCCACCTTAGATAAACCGTTAATTAACAATACTCACATCTGTCATGGATATCACTCACCCAATCCACGTCTACTAGCATAGCATGGCATAATAAGCAAACGTAGAAGTAACTCCCAAAGGTTTCATAAGTAAAACAGGTATTAGGTACTACCTCAACTACTTCCCATCCCACAATTTAAAATAGATCCTAATCATTCAGTGTTTGTGGATTGATCTAATGCAATAAAACTGGGTAGTAGAAAATGGTATGATCAAAGTGTTACTTGCCTTGCTGATGATCCGCGAAACCTAGAGATTCGAAATAACAGGCGGCGCACTCCGGGTAATCTATCGCAGACAAACAACAAGCATACAATAAGTACTCAACTAATGCACAGGTAAAACTCGAACAAGAGAGCGGACGAGAAAGTTCAACTTAAGAACTCCGGTTACAAAGAGAAAACGAACCGAACAAAGTAACGGAAAACAAACGGCGGAAGAAAACAACTCGGTTCTAGCAAGTTGAAACTAGGTCAAATTTTACAGTAGCAAAAACTTGTTTAACTTGATTAGTCGGAACGGCGGTTTCGAAACGAAACTCCAGGCGCTTGAATC
Source organism: Aegilops umbellulata (assembly GCA_032464435.1). Taxonomy (NCBI): domain Eukaryota; kingdom Viridiplantae; phylum Streptophyta; class Magnoliopsida; order Poales; family Poaceae; genus Aegilops; species Aegilops umbellulata. Next base: position 227,757,916 of record CP136055.1, on the reverse strand, counting down.
ACCTGATTCCGATAAACGAGCGAGAAGATAAACTAGAAAGAAGATCGGTTCTGGAATCACGATCAGAAAATCGCGGAATAAATCCGACAAAAAAGAAAATGACGAACGATTAAACGAACGGACGTTCGTTAACCGAGAATAACCGGTGGTCACGTTCGTTAAGACGAACGGTCCGACGAACACTCGCTAAACAACTAAACCCAAAAAAAATGAAAACCGATCTAGGGTTTTGAAAAAAACCGAAACAACAAAACGAAAAGAAACCGGAACGGTTTTTATAAAAAAACCGAACCGAGGGGAGGGGTGGCGCGGCGCGGTGGCTACCTCGACGAGGGGCTCCGGCGGGCGGGGCTTGGCGGCGGGGCAGCGAGGCGAGGCGCGGGCGGCGGCGGCAGGCGGCGGGCGGCGGCGGCGGCGCGAGGCGGCGGCGGCGCGAGGCGGCGGCGGCGCGGCGGCAGCGCGAGCGGTGTGGTGTGGGGAGGAGAGGGGGGGGGGGGCTGGGTATATATAGGAGGGGAGGGGGAGGGTTGCTTGGGGGAGGGGGCAATAAAGAGGGGGAGGAGTCCGAGTCCAACTCGGACTAGGAGGCGGCGGGCGGCGGCAGGCGCGGCGGTGCGCTGGCGGTGCGCGCGCGGGCGGGGAGCGGCTGGGCCGGCTGGGCCCTTGGCCCAGGCGGGGCGCGGCGCGTTTTTTTAAATACGCGCGCAGAAAAACGAAGAAAAGAAAATCTAAACGAGCTCCAAAAATCCCGAAGTTAATTTTCCCCGACTCCTAAAAATGAGTCGAACAAAATGAACTTTACTCGGGGCCTAGATGCAATATTTTGAAAACACACATTTTTCCCTAATCCAAATAAAATGCAAATAAACTCCGGAAAATCCAAAATTTGATTTATTTATTAAATCTTCAGTTTTTTTCCTAATTTTGGGAAAGTCATATTATTTCCCTTCTCATATTTTTGATCTTGGAAAAAAATTGAAGATGAAATAAATAAAATCAAATGATCCTCTTTTCAAAATTTGAGAGAACTCAAATATGAAAATAACGAAATCTCCAACTCTCTCTGAGGGTCCTTGAGTTGTGTGAAATTTCTAGGATCGACCAAAATGCAAGAAAATATGTTATGCATGATGATCTAATGTATAACATTCCAAATTGAAAATTTGGGATGTTACAAACCTACCCCCCTTAAGATGAATCTCGCCCTCGAGATTCAGGTTGGCTAGAAAATAGGTGAGGGTGGTCCTTGAGCAAATCTTCTTCTCTCTCCCAGGTGGCTTCATCCTCTGAGTGGTGGTTCCACTGAACTTTGCAAAACTTGATAACCTTGCTGCGGGTAACCCTGCTGGCATAATCGAGAATCTTGGCTGGTTTCTCTTCATACGTTAAGTCATTCTTCAACTGAATCGCTTCAAGCGGCACTGTATCTCTTAGCGGTACCTCCGCCATCTCGGCGTGACATTTCTTCAACTGAGAAACATGGAATACATCATGAACTCCTGACAGTCCCTCTGGTAATTCCAACTTGTAAGCGACTTCTCCCATACGTTGCAAAATCTTATACGGTCCAACGAAACGTGGTGCTAACTTTCCCTTAACTCCAAAGCGCTTAACTCCTCGAAGTGGGGATACTCGAAGATAAACTCTGTCTCCGGTTTCGTAAACTGTCTCCTTGCGTTTTGAATCTGCGTAGCTCTTCTGCCTGGATTGGGCTACCTTGAGCCTATCGCGAATCAACTTAACTTTCCGCTCAGACTCCTTAATCAAATCTGGTCCAAAGAACTGACGGTCTCCAACTTCTTCCCATGACAACGGTGTCCTGCACCTCCTTCCATATAAGGCTTCGAAAGGTGCCATCTTCAAACTGGTTTGGTAACTGTTGTTATAAGAAAATTCCGCATATGGCAAGTTATCGTCCCAACAAGATCCATAATTTAGTACACAGGCTCTCAGCATATCTTCCAAAATCTGATTGGCTCTCTCAGTCTGTCCATCCGTTTGTGGGTGAAAAGCTGTGCTGAACTCTAGTCTGGTTCCCAAAGTTTCATGCAACTGCTTCCAAAACTTTGAGGTAAATTGGGTTCCTCTATCTGATACGATACTCCTCGGAACTCCATGCAAACAAATGATCCTGGTCATGTATATCTTTGCCAACTTAGCACTGGTGTAAGTGGTCTTAACATGGATTAAATGTGCTACCTTCGTCAAACGATCAACTACTACCCATATCGAGTCATAGCCTGCCTTCGTCCTGGGTAGTCCTGTGATAAAATCCATGCCTATCTTATACCACTTCCATTCGGGTATCGGCAATGGTTGTAACAATCCGGCTGGCTTCTGATGTTCTGCCTTCACTCTATGACACACATCACAAACTGCTACATATGCTGCAATGTCCTTCTTCATTCCGGTCCACCAGAATGTTTCCTTCAAATCCAAATACATCTTGGTATTTCCGGGGTGAATCGAATAGGGTGAATCATGTGCCTCTTGCAGAATCAACTTCTTGATCTCCGGGTCGTTTGGCACATAAACACGGTCCCCAAACCATAGGGTATCATGCTCATCCTCACGAAATCCCTTTGCTTTTCCTTCGCTCATTTTCTCTTTTATAGAAGCAATCTCCTTGTCAGATTTCTGAGCCTCTCTGATTTTATCCATCAATGTTGACTGAATCTCCAATGCTGCTACATAGCTTCTCGGAACTATCTCCAAACATAGTTCACGAAGATCTTCTGCTAACTCCCTTGGTATTTCTCCCGTCATTAGTGTATTTGTCGGTGTACTAAAGTAGGGGTACCTTAGTACCCCGAACTTGTGCACGGGCAGTAGTAGCGTCCCGCGGCAAGGCTTGCCAGGGGAGCGACAAGAGTCTCCATGACCCTTTCTGGGCCGGACGAAGGCCAAGTGATCGAGCCTGGAAGACCAAGCCCCGGCAAGAGGAGCTTGCCGGGCCAAGAAGGCGAGGTCCGGCAAGAGGAGCTTGCCGGGCCAAGGCGGCAAGGCCCCGGCAAGAGGAGCTTGCCGGGACGACTAAGCCGAAGCACCAAGGCCCCGGCGGGAGGAGCTCGCCGGGATGGCCAAACCAAGGCACCCCAAGAGAAGTCCGCCGCGGCGCGCCGCGTGCCCCGGCAAGGCCTGACGAGCGACAAGCTCTCAGGTGCGGCAAGGCAACCACCGCGGCAAACCACTTGCCGCGGCAAACCACCACCTCAGGCATGCGCTCCAGCTCACCTGCCCACGCGTCACTCTGGAGCTTCCCCAGAGGCACGTGGCGGGGCGCCGCGCAACCTGGGGCGCGCGGTGGCATGCGACGTTGGCAGAGTCGCCCCCGTGGCAAGCGGAGGCGCCCCTAACGGTCCGCCTCGGCACTGTTCAGGCGATCCAGACGGGCATTTAATGCCTTTGTCCCCCGCCGTCAGAGTGAGGTGCGATAGCACTGTGCGGCCACTGTTCGCACAGTTCCTTGCCATTTTTACCCTCACCTGCGTTGCTACCTGTGGGAAACCCCTTAGCATATAAAAGGAGGCCCATGCGCACGTAGGGAAGGGGGAGGATCAGGGGGGAGGATCGAAAAGAGGACACCCAGTAGACCCTCGTCTACATCCAGCTCCAACTTACTGTAGCTTCTTGCGCTCCAGAGCAAGAACTCGAATCAACCAGACAAGCAGCAGTAGGGTTTTACGCATCCGTGCGGCCCGAAGCTGGGTAAAATCGTTGTGTGTGTGTGTCGCCTCGATCTGCTCTTTGTGCAACCTCCGCCCCCTGCCGAACCGACAAGGGGCTCCGTCCCCGTAGGTGCTCGTGGAGGCCGATTTCCCCCGACATCTTTGGCGCGCCCGGTAGGGGCGCGTCGAGATTGTGCGAACCAGATTTGGCGACCACAGGTGAGCTCAGGTATGGCCAGGTACCGTTCCGCTCCAACCCGTTGGAGCGGAGGCATTCCTCCTCACGGACTCGTGCACGGCCCTCCATGAGTACCCACTCGCGCAGAGCCCGGGCAAGAGCAGCTGCTCCTTGAGGAGGACCGCCTTCCGGCCGCTGAGCGAGTTTCTCGCCTCCAGCAAACTCTGCGCCGCTCCCGTAGCCGCAGAAGTTAGCGCCGGAAGTTGCGGGAAAGGCGACCTCGTTCTTCGGCGCGCCCAGGCCGCCAAGATCCAAACGAGTCGACGCCGACCGTGGGAGGGACCTTGCCAGCGTAGCAGTCGGAACCCGTTCTGTCGGCCATCCTCTCTGTCCAAGTCTTGCCGCAGTTGCATGTAATACTTGGTACAGAGACGAGTGCAGATCCCAAGCATAGCTTATGTGCCCCGCACATCTTGTCGATTTCGCGCCTCTCCACTTTGCGCATGCATTATTTGACACGATTGTGCAGCACTCGGCTCCGGCAAGCGATGGCAGGCCGTGAAGCCCCGAGCCCTCGTTATTCCCTTACCTCAAGAAGGGGGGATGACAGGATAGGCTGGGCGTCGCCCGAGGAAGCTGCGCCTTGCCGGACTGCAAACAACAGAAAAGCTAAGTTGCCAAAGTTTGAGCAATTAAGCTCCTTTTTATCCTTGAGTTATCTTCCTCGAACGACCGAGCTTCGTATGGGAAACCTGTGCGCGGAAGGGCCGGCTCGTGGCTGGTTGCGCCCTTATTTCGTTTCGAGTCCGCTCAACGACTTAAGTGTGCTACATCCAGAGTGGCGTCCTTACTTTGTTTCGAGCTTGCTCGGCAGCTTGAGTGTGCTGCGACTGCAGTCGCCACGCTTACCTCGCCCTGAGCCTGCTCAACATTTTAAGTGAGTTGCGCCAGCCGCGGCAAGGTTTCTTGCCGGTGGAGGCACCGCCAGCGGGTTGCTGATGTCCCGCACTCGGCACCCGTGGCAAGGCGGAGGCTTGCGCCGACAAGTTCCTGGGAGCGTAGGGCGCGAACGTACGAAGCACAAAGTCGAACGAGGGAGATAACAGCGCAATGAACTGCCTAAGATAAAAGTTATATTCCAAAATGACTTGCCGCCGCTCTAATCAGCTGTTTCTATGACATGCTCAGCAGCGACAAGGGAAGAAAAGAAAGAGGTGGGCGGCCTAATCCGCGCGGTCGCCCTCGACCCTCCTGATCCCGGCCACCCTTTCCACAATGGGGGTGACGAGGGCCCTGATCTCCGTCAGGTCGGCGTCTTCCGGCAGGTGCCTGAGGACGTTGGTAAGCCTGATGGTGGGGTTGCGGAAGACGATCTTCACCAGCACCCTCTCGAGGGCCCCGAAGATGGCTTCCCGCGTCTCCTCGGCCAACTGCTCTGGGATCGTTTCCCGGAGATGCTGGAGCACCCCCACCAAGCCCTTGAAGAAGGAAGGAGTGCGGACCCTCATCACCCCCTTCCGCTCCTTATAAAGGGGCGGAGTGGGGGCTTGGCCGCCCCGCCCAACCAATCAAAGCAGAGGAAGGGCAGGCGACGGGGCCGACCCTCTACTTCGACCCGCGTCAGCCCGGTTTCCTGCCTCCACCACCGCAACCCCAAGCGCATGGAGGACGCGTGGCGGGTGAGCAGGGCTGAGGCGACAGATGAGGTGACCTCTCCCCACCCCGTGATCGTGGGGGCGGGCGCCCCGAAAGCCGCGCCTCGACCCCGTTCGTTCACCAAGCCGCGCCTCCACGTCTCCCCCCACTTGAAAGTGGGGGCGGACGTTTCGCCTTTCCAAATAAAGGAATCGTGCCCGACGTGATGCATGCCTGCGGGCCTCAAGCCCCGCGCACGCCACCCACGTCACGCAAGCCTCGCACGCCTCGCCCCCACGACGCCGCGATAAGCGCGCGCCACTTGGGGAGGGGCGCGACGAGCACGGAGTTAAGGAGCAGCGCAACCCAGGCCACGCGTGCCCGTGCACTGTTAGGGCCTGGCCCAACAACGCTCGGCACCGTGTATGGCCCAGACCCGGGGGCTCCTGTCGGTGTACCAACGTAGGGGTACCTTAGTACCCCGAACTTGTGCACGGGCAGTAGTAGCATCCCGCGGCAAGGCTTGCCAGGGGAGCGACAAGAGTCTCCACGGCCCTTTCTGGGCCGGACGAAGGCCAAGTGATCGAGCCTGGAAGATCAAGCCCCGGCAAGAGGAGCTTGCCGGGCCAAGAAGGTGAGGTCCGGCAAGAGGAGCTTGCCGGGCCAAGGCGGCAAGGCCCCGGCAAGAGGAGCTTGCCGGGACGACTAAGCCGAAGCACCAAGGCCCCGGCGGGAGGAGCTCGCCGGGACGGCCAAACCAAGGCACCCCAAGAGAAGCCCGCCGCGGCGCGCCGCGCGCCCCGGCAAGACCTGACGAGCGACAAGCTCTCAGGTGCGGCAAGGCAACCACCGCGGCAAACCACTTGCCATGGCAAACCACCACCTCAGGCATGCGCTCCAGCTCACCTGCCCACACGTCACTCTGGAGCTTCCCCAGAGGCACGTGGCGGGGCGCCGCGCAACCTGGGGCGCGCGGTGGCATGCGATGTTGGCAGAGTCGCCCCCGTGGCAAGCGGAGGCTCCCCTAACGGTCCGCCTCGGCACTGTTCAGGCGATCCAGACGGGCATTTAATGCCTTTGTCCCCCGCCGTCAGAGTGAGGTGCGATAGCACTGTGCGGCCACTGTTCGCACAGTTCCTTGCCATTTTTACCCTCACCTGTGTCGCTACCTGTGGGAAACCCCTTAGCATATAAAAGGAGGCCCATGCGCACGTAGGGAAGGGGGAGGATCAGGGGCGACGACCGAAAAGAGGACACCCAGTAGACCCTCGTCTACATCCAGCTCCAACTTACTGTAGCTTCTTGCGCTCCAGAGCAAGAACTCGAATCAACCAGACAAGCAGCAGTAGGGTTTTACGCATCCGTGCAGCCCGAAGCTGGGTAAAATCGTTGTGTGTGTGTCGCCTCGATCTGCTCTTTGTGCAACCTCCGCCCCCCGCCGAACCGACAAGGGGCTCCGTCCCCGTAGGTGCTCGTGGAGGCCGATTTCCCCCGACAGTATTGACATGGCTCTTACGGCTCAATGCGTCGGCTACTACATTAGCTTTTCCGGGATGGTAATGCAATCTCATATCATAATCCTTGATGAGCTCCAACCATCTTCTTTGTCTGAGGTTCAACTCCTTCTGCGTGAAAATGTACTTCAAACTCTTGTGATCCGTGTACACCTCACAATGATTCCCAATGAGAAAATGTCTCCAAGTTTTCAATGCATGCACTACGGCTGCCAACTCCAAATCATGCGTAGTATAATTTAATTCATGAGGTTTCAGTTGTCGTGAGGCATACGAAACAACTCTTCCTTCCTGCATAAGCACTGCTCAAAGTCCTCGACGTGAAGCGTCGCAATACACCTCATAATCCTTGTTCTAATCTGGCAGAATCAATACGGGTGAGGAAACCAATCATTTCTTCAACTCCTAAAAACTGGCCTCACAATCCTCAGTCCAATTGAACTTGGTATCCTTTTTCAACAATTCAGTCATAGGCTTTGCAATCCTTGAGAAATTCTCAATGAATCTCCAGTAGTATCCTGCGAGTCCAAGAAAACTCCGGATCTCTCCAACTGTCGTTGGTGCTTCCCATTCGGTTACGGTATCAACCTTTGTGGGGTCAACTGCTATCCCTTCTCCGGATATAACATGTCCAAGAAATCCAACTTCCTTTAACCAAAACTCACATTTGCTGAATTTGGCATATAACTGATGTTCCCTTAGTTTCTCCAAAACCAAACGCAAATGTTCCTTATGCTCTTCTTCATTCTTTGAGAAAATCAGAATGTCATCAATGAACACTATGACGAACTTATCCAAAAACTCCATAGATACCTTGTTCATCAGGTTCATAAAATAGGCAGGTGCATTAGTCAGTCCGAATGACATAACGGTATACTCATACAATCCGTATCTCATGGTAAAAGCTTTCTTGGGTATGTCCTGCTCTCGAATCTTCAACTGATGGTACCCTGATCGCAAATCGATCTTGGAAAACACCTTAGCTCCTTGCAAACGATCAAACAGATCATTAATCATTGGCAGTGGGTACTTGTTTTTGATGGTTACTTCGTTCAATCCTCGATAATCAACAACCATTCTTAACGATCCATCCTTCTTCTCCACTAAGAGTACTGGTGATCCCCAAGGCGAAGAACTTGGGCGAATATAACCTTTATCCAGTAACTCCTTAATCTGCTTCTTAATTTCCGCCAAATCCTGTGCGGGCATCCTGTACGGTCTCTTCGATATTGGCCTAGTGCCTAGCAAAAGCTCAATTAAGAACTCGATATCTCTATCAGGTGGCATTCCTGGCAATTCCTCAGGAAATACATCAGGGAAATCCTTCACCACTGGTACTTCTTCCTACACAACTCCTGATAAAGAATTTACTTGTCCTGTTTGGCACATGTCGAGATACATACTTGATCCTTCTTCCTTCTGGCGTTGTGAGCAAAATTGTCTTACTGGCGCAATCGATGTTTCCTCCATACATCGACAGCCAATCCATACCGAGAATTACATCCAGACCTTGGGATTCCAGAATGATTAAATCCATTGGGAAAACATGCCTTCCTATACTTAATGGCACTTGAAAACATCCTTGTCTGGCCATGTACTCTGCTCCTGGTGAGCTTACTAGCATAGGTGTTTTAAGAACCCTAGTGGGCAGGCTATACTTTTCCACAAATCCCCTTGATATGTATGAATGCGATGCACCAGTATCGAAAAGAACGAGTGCAGTAAATGACTTAACCAAAAACTTACCAATTACTGCATCAGGCTGAGCTTCAACCTGCTCCACATTAACGTGGTTCACCTGTCCCCTGTTGAAAGGGTTTGGCTTCTTTGCAGAGCTTCCATTTCCATTTTGGCCTTCGGGACATTCATTGGCATAATGTCCGGTCTTGGAACACTTGAAACAGGTGACTTGACTCACATCTCTCTTGGCTGGGGTTGATGGGGTGGTACGGTTCTGGCCGTTGCTTCCTCCATTCCCATTACCATTCTTGTGGCCATTATGGTTGTGCGAACTACCTCCTCCATGGGTATGCTGAAACTGAACTCCCGGTTTAGGGGTAAAACATGGCTTCTGCTGGACTCCAGAGTTATACTTCCCTTGTCCATACTTCCTCTTGCGGTTCTCAATCTGCTGTTGCTTCCCTTCAATCGTGATGGCACGATCTACCAACTCCTGGTAGTTGTTGAAACTTGCTACCATCAACTGCATGCTTAGCTCATCATTCAGTCCTTCCAAAAACTTTTCCTGCTTAGCTGCATCCGTAGCAACGTCATCTGGGGCATAACGTGCTAACTTGCTGAAGTCGTCAACGTACTGGCCAACTGTCCTTCCTCATTGGCGTAAGTTGCGGAACCCACGCTTCTTCATGGCCATAGCTCGGCTGAAACATGGGCAGTGTGGAAAGCTTGCTGAAACTGATCCCATGTGACAGTGTCAACTGGGTAAGTGGCTGTGAAATTCTCCCACCATGCTGCCGCGGGTCCGTCAAGCTGATGTGCGGCAAACTTCACTTTCTCATCATCTGTGCATCCTGCAGTGGTCAACTCCCTTCCTGTCTTGCGGAGCCAATCGTCTGCTACTATTGGCTCGGTGCTACTGGAAAACACCGGCGGATTTAGCCTAAGGAAACGGGTTAGGTGATCAACAGGTGGCGGCGGCGGAGGGTTGTTGTTGTTGTTGTTGTTGTTGTTGTTGTTGTTGTTGTTGTTGTTGTTGTTGTTGTTCTGCTGGTTCTGGACTAACAACTGCATCAATTGATTCTGCTGCTGGATCAACTGAGTGAGTTCCGGTGGAAATCCGTTGTCACGTCTCGGAGGCATCTGAGGGTTTAGAAAAGATGAGAATTAAGAATAGAGTGAGGTCTAAGGAGAAAACACTACCCAAATGCACATGAGACAAATGCACACAAAATCAATTCATTCAATTTAAACAAGGTCATACAAACGGTCTAGAACTATCGCAAAAGTGCTCAAACTATAATGTATACATGGGGGAAATACTACTAATATTTGGTGGTCATCTAGAAATTTGAATCGGTGGAAGACTCCATGATGTCTGCTCCAGCTTCGTCTTCAAAGTCGGGTTCACTTGGATCCGAATCGGTGTCGTCGATGATGATGTAGTTGTCCGGACATGTGACGTACTTGTCTTCCTTCTTGGATGCTAATTTCCCCTTGAGTTCTTCAATCTCCTGCTTAAGATCGCCATTGTGCCTTGCTAGAGCTACGATCTCGTCCATGTAGTCCTTGTGTGTAGCCTTCAGTTCTCCTTCTAGCTCGATGATCCCTGCCTTCGCATTCTTCAACTCTATCATGTCATTGCACATCTGGTTCTCGTGGCGTCGAATGTGCTGGTTTAACTCCTAGATGAAAGCTGCAATGGATCTATCCTTCTTGGTGCTGACTATCTCCCATTGTTCATCTCGGCGTCCGCAAATCTGGTAGATAGTGTCCTTGAGGTCTTCTTGATAAACTTCTCCAATGCGTCCCATGGTGATATGAGCTGCCATGCTTTTTCCCAGACTCCAGGTTGGTGCACTGAAAACACTATCTATGGGTTTCGTGATTGGCGCGAATGTCCTTCCCGGAACATGAGCTTGAAACTTCCAGCGCTCCTCTTCAGGCAGAGTGGCGTTGAAGGTCCCGGTGAAGCTTGGTAGTCCAATGTTCAGGTACTTGGTGACTTCCTTCAAGTGAAATCCAAAAGGTGTGCCTTCATCCGGTTGAGCGTACTTGATCTTCGCGTCCGTCATCCTAAAAGAGTAGAAAAGATGAGGAGTTAGAAAATGAGAGGAGAATAGTGATCTATGGCTTTAACTTAGTGGTCGTGTCCTACAGTCAGCGTGTGCTCTGATACCATCTATGTAGCGACCCGACCTCAGATGGTCAAGTCTCTGTGCTCAGGTGTCATCCCTGGATCAGTAATGCTGACACCACACAGTACTTCGAAGGATTTATAGCAGAGTAGCAATCACACACTTATTACATCGAAAAGTCTCAAAGAGAACTTATTACAATAAATATGGCTTAAGGCCATCTAATATCGATAACAGCGGAAGGCTTGGAAGATAAGTGAGTCCATCAACTCCAACGGCATCACTGAGTATAGAACCACGACCTAAAGGCACCTTACTCATCGTCTGAAAAGTCTGCAACATGAAACGTTGCAGCCCGAAAACGGGTCAGCACATGGAATATGCTGGCAATATAACACATAGAGAGTAATGAACAGTAATGAGCTGTACTATATGCATGTATGGCTGGTGGAAAGCTCTATGGTTACAGTTTTGCGTAAAGCCAATTCTTCCCTACTGCAAAGGAATAAATTTTATTTAACTATCATGGTGGTTGAAACATCGAGAATGGTTGACAGCATCCTCAATCCCAATTAAAAGTAATCATCAATAACCCAACAATATTAATTTAGAAGTAACATGATGAGATTCACATGATATTCAAGTACTAGATACTCAAAACGTCCATAACCGGGGACACGGCTAACCATGATTAGATTGTACACTCTGCAGAGGTTTGCGCACTTTTCCCCACAAGACTCGATCGCCTCCGTTTGGTTTCTCGCACTACAGGGTGTTTGAGAAACAGATGACCGAGACATAATCTTTCAGAAGGGCTAGCACCTTACGTTGGATAGACCGGTACACCTATTTTCCCCTACATCTGCTAGTCTACCCTGTAAGAGTTCGCACGACTTAATCAACTATGCCAGAGCCCATAATGGCTTGTGGCTGCACACGGAAGTAAACTAGCATGAATGATCTTATGATCCCTTTGAGCCTGGGTGGCGGTCCAAAGAAAAACAGGCAAGTCCTGATAGAAACCAGGTGCCTCAATCCACCCAGATGTGTATTTAAGTTGCCACCTTAGATAAACCGTTAATTAACAATACTCACATCTTTCATGGATATCACTCACCCAATCCACGTCTACTAGCATAGCATGGCATAATAAGCAAACGTAGAAGTAACTCCCAAAGGTTTCATAAGTAAAACAGGTATTAGGTACTACCTCAACTACTTCCCATCCCACAATTTAAATTAGATCCTAGTCATGAAGTGTTTGAGGATTGATCTAATGCAATAAAACTGGGTAGTAGAAAAGGGTATGATCAAAGTGTTACTTGCCTTGCTGATGATCCGCGAAACCTAGAGATTCAAAATAACAGGCGGCGCACTCCGGGTAATCTATCGCAGACAAACAACAAGCATACAATAAGTACTCATCTAATGCACAGGTAAAACTCGAACAAGAGAGCGGACGAGAAAGTTCAACTTAAGAACTCCGGTTACAAAGAGAAAACGAACCGAACAAAGTAACGGAAAACAAACGGCGGAAGAAAACAACTCGGTTCTAGCAAGTTGAAACTAGGTCAAATTTTACAGTAGCAAAAACTTGTTTAACTTGATTAGTCGGAACGGCGGTTTCGAAACGAAACTCCAGGCGCTTGAATCACCTGATTCCGATAAACGAGCGAGAAGATAAACTAGAAAGAAGATCGGTTCTGGAATCGCGATCAGAAAATCGCGGAATAAATCCGACAAAAAAGAAAACGACGAACGGTTAAACGAACGGACGTTCGTTAACCGAGAATAACCGGTGGTCACGTTCGTTAAGACGAACGGTCCGACGAACACTCGCTAAACAACTAAACCCAAAAAAAATGAAAACCGATCTAGGGTTTCGAAAAAAACCGAAACAATGAAACGAAAAGAAACCGGAACGGTTTTTATAAAAAAAACCGAACCGAGGGGAGGGGTGGCGCGGCGCGGTGGCTACCTCGACGAGGGGCTCCGGCGGGCGGGGCTTGGCAGCGGGGCAGCGAGGCGAGGCGCGGGCGGCGGCGGCAGGCGGCGGCGCTGGCGGCTGGCGGCGGCCCGAGCGGTGTGGTGTGGGGAGGAGAGGGGGGGCTGGGTATATATAGGAGGGGAGGGGAGGGTTGCTTGGGGGAGGGGGCAAGAAAGAGGGGGAGGAGTCCGATTCCGACTCGGACTAGGAGGCGGCGGGCGGCGGCAGGCGCGGCGGTGCGCTGGCGGTGCGCGCGCGGGCGGGGAGCGGCTGGGCCGGCTGGGCCCTTGGCCCAGGCGGGGCGCGGCGCGTTTTTTTTAAAAAATACGCGCGCAGAAAAACGAAGAAAAGAAGATCTAAACGAGATCCAAAACTCCTGAAGTTAATTTTCCTCGACTCCTAAAAATGAGTCGAACAAAATGAACTTTACTCGGGGCCTATATGCAATATTTTGAAAACACGCATTTTGCCCTAATCCAAATAAAATGCAAATAAACTCCGGAAAATCCAAAATTTGATTTATTTATTAAATCTTTAGTTTTTTCCTAATTTTGGGAAAGTCATATTATTTCCCTTCTCATATTTTTGATCTTGGAAAAAAATTGAAGATGAAATAAATAAAATCAAATGATCCTCTTTTCAAAATTTGAGAAAACTCAAATATGAAAATAACGAAATCTCCAACTCTCTCCGAGGGTCCTTGAGTTGCGTGAAATTTCTAGGATCGACCAAAATGCAAGAAAATATGTTATGCATGATGATCTAATGTATAACATTCCAAATTGAAAATTTGGGATGTTGCAATTGTATTATAAAAATAATGTGCCAAGGTTTTGCCTTTAGGATGTTTACAATGCTTGTTGGTTTGTACGATGGAGGACAGAAACTTTGGCTGTAGTGCGCGATTTTACATTTTTTACTGGAATGTCAAATGGTTCTGATTCTTTTTGAAATGTCTTTATATACAAATTGTTTATTTTTACTAATTTTGGATGAATTTTTGAAGTACCAAAGTATGGTTAATGTTCAGATTGTTACAGACTGTTCTGTTTTTGACAGATTCTGTTTTTGATGCATAGTTTGCTTGTTTTGATGAAACTATCAATTTCTATCAGTGGATTAAGCCATGGAAAAGTTATATTATAGTAGCTACAATCCAAAAAAAATATGAATTGGTTTGCAACAGTACGTAGAGTAGTGATTTGCTTTATTATACTAACGGATCTTACCGAGTTTTCTATTGATGTTTTGTGTGGATAAAGTGTTCGATTTCGATGATCGAGAAGGTCTCGATATGAGGAAAAGGAGGAGATGCAAGAGCTCAAGCTTGGGTATGCCCAAGGCTCCCCAAGTAAATATTCAAGGATACTCAAGCGTCTAAGCTTGGGGATGCCCCGGAAGGCATCCCATCTTTCTTCAACAAGTATCGGTATGTTTTCGGATTCATTTCGTTCATGCGATATGTGCAAATCTTGGAGCGTCTTTTGCATTTAGTTTTCACTTTTCTTTTATGCACCATGATGGTATGAGATAGTACTTGGTTGATTTATATAATGCTCATTGCACTTCACTTATATTTTTTGAGTATGGCTTTATAGAATGCTTCATGTGCTTCACTTATATCATTTGAAGTTTGGATTGCCTATTTCTCTTCACATAGAAAACAGCCATTTGTAGAATGCTCTTTTGCTTCACTTATTTCGTTAGAGCATGGGCATATCTTTTGTAGAAAGAATTAAACTCTCTTGCTTCACTTATATCTATTTAGAGAGATGACAGGAATTGGTCATTCACATGGTTAGTCATAAAATCCTACATAAAACTTGTAGATCACTGAACATGATATGTTTGATTCCTTGCAATAGTTTTGCGATATAAAGATGGTGATATTAGAGTCATGCTATTGTTGAAGTTTGTGATTCCCGTAGCATGCATGTATGGTGAACCATTATGTAACGAAGTTGGAGCATGAGGTATTTATTGATTGTCTTCCTTATGAGTGGCGGTCGGGGACGAGCGATGGTCTTTTCCTACCAATCTATCCCCCTAGGGGAATGCGTACTAGTACTTTGCTTCGAGGGCTAATAAACTTTTGTAATAAGTATATGAATTATTTATGACTAATGTGAGTCCATGGATTATACACACTCTCACCCTTCCATCATTGCTAGCCTCGGTACCGTACATTGCCCTTTCTCACCTCGAGAGTTGGTGCAAACTTCGCCGGTGCATCCAAACCCCATGATACGATATGCTCTATCACACATAAGCCTCATTATATCTTCCTCAAAACAGCCACCATACCTACCTATCACGGCATTTCCATAGCCATTCCGAGATATATTGCCATGCAACTTCCATCATCATCATATACATGACTTGAGCATTTATTGTCATATTGCTTTGCATGATCGTAAGATAGCTAGCATGATATTTTCATGGCTTGTCCGTTTTGATGTCATTGCTACGCTAGATCATCGCACATACCGGTACACCACCGGAGGCATTCATATAGAGTCATATCTTTGTTCTAGTATCGAGTTGTAATATTGAGTTGTCAGTAAATAAAAGTGTGATGATCATCATCATTAGATCATTGCTCCAGTGAGGAAAGGATTATGGAGACTATGATTCCCCCACAAGTCGGGATGAGATTCCGGATGATTTTTTAAAAAATAATAAAAAGAGAAAGGCCAAAAAAAGAAGGCCCAAAAAAAGAAATGAGAGAAAAAGAGAGAAGGGGCAATGTTACTATCTTTTTACCACACTTGTGCTTCAAAGTAGCACCATGTTCTTCATATAGAGAGGCTCTTGAGTTATCACTTTCATATACTAGTGGGAATTTTCATTATAGAACTTGGCTTGTATATTCCAACGATGGGATTCCTCAAATGCCCTAGGTCTTCATTGTGACGCCCGGATAATTAAACTACAGTGAATCTCTGCTAATGATGCCACGTCACTGCGATTACTATTATTAATCTCGCGAAGGTTAAAAAACAATTCAAAATTTTAAATAACAAGTCAAATTATTATTTCTGGAAACGGTAAAACAAAAATGTTCGGTAGGTTGCAAATATTCACTAACAATTTGTCATGAAAGAATTAACATTTTGCAAAATATGAAATTGCCTCTCGATATTAAAACAATGGACCAACAACACCTTTATCCCATTTAAATATGAACTCAAACTTAATAAATTATTTCGAACCCACACCTTTTGTGGCAGAGTAAAATAATGCATAGTAATTATATGGCAAGGTTTTACATTTTACAAAAGTAATTGATGTAAAAAGAAAGTACAAAATAGTAGCTAAGTAAATAAACAGATAAGTAAATGGAAAATACTAGTAAAAGGATCAGAAACCTAATCTACTGGGCCCCTTGGCCCATCTAGCAAAACGGCCCAGGCCAACCCCCCACTTGCCTCCCACCTCTCGCTACAGGAGGGAGGGGTGCCGTGGCGGCCATCCGTCGGCGATGGCCGTGTGTGGCGGCCATCTGCCCCTGCCCCCGCCTATAAGGTCTTCGCCCGACGCCCCCCGAACCCTAGCTCCACCCCCTCCATTCCTCGCGTCGCCATCGGCCTCCCCGCCCCCGCTAGGCCGACCACCACCGCCATGGCCTTCGCCGTTCCCGTGCTCACTCAGCTCCCGGGCACCTGAGACTTTGTCCCCACGATTCATCGCCGTCCGCTACTTCGACTACGTCCACAGAATGAGCTGGAACGCGCCGAGTCGAGCGGATCGAGGCCTTCTTCCACCTCTGGCCACCACGGCGCCACAGTCGATTCCGGCACCCTCTGCTGCTCCCGTCCCTCGCCGAGCCTTTCTTGTGCTCCCCGGTGAGAACTGGCTTGAAAGCCCTCTCACTAGTACTCGAATTCCTACCTGTAGCCGACGTTTTCGTCGCGATCGAAGCTCACCGCCGTACCGTGCGCCTCCTCAAGCCCTTTGGCCACACCGTGAGCCTCTGCCGCCACACCCGCGTCCCCTTCCCCGTGCGCTCGCTCGTGCCCGGCCTGCTTCTACTGCCGACGTCGCTTGCCGCGTACTGCTGTTCATGCCTCCACGCCCGTCGCGTAAATGCCATGCCCGCGCGCCTTCGTGCCTGCCCGCCTGCGCGTGGCCTCGCCCCCGTGCGTGCTCCAGCGCGCCCCCTAGTCGCCCTGCCCCTGCGTGCCTGAGCTCCGGCCCTGCACAACGTGCGCCCGCGCCCAGCCGCATTGTCCCTGCTGCCTGCTACCTTTACTGCTGATGCCGCTGAAACTTTGCTGTTGCTGCTTGCTTCCTACTGCTGCTTCTTGTTACTACTACGGATGCATAGCTGCTGCCGCCGCTGCTATTCCTTAACTCCCGCCGCTGCGTTTCGCTGCTCTGCTGTCGCTGCTACAGTAACTGAATGTTACTGTAGCGCTGGCTAGCTTTTGCTATTTCCATCTTCTCAGCTCTCTGGATGGCAACAAAACTATGTTCAAACAAAGTCTAACTTCATTGAAATTAATTTGTGTTGGCAGTACACATAGCAACCTCCAAATTATTCCATTGGACCAAATTCAAATATGGCATGGATTAAATTCTATAAAAATCGCAAAATGCTTTGTTGGAACAAAAGTAACACCTAGTTTTTTTGAGCATTAACTGTATCCTTTATTAAGCATAAACAGTCATTGGAATACATATAATATCGGGCATAGAAGAAAGCCACACATGGCGCCCGGGAGGGAGTGATGCGGCAGCCTTAGCTAAAGCATGAGCCTCTCCATTATGTTTCCTACTCTCATGGATAAACTCTACCGCCCTGAAAGCTCCTCTCTGATGCTTGATATCTTGCAGAATTGGGAAAAAATTGCATGGGAAGTCATCCTTGATCCTTGTCACCACTTCTAGGCAATCTGTGGCCACACAAATGGACTGGACATGTAAGTCTGTAGCGAGCGCTAGCGCCTCGCTACACGCTTGTGCTTCGAGAATCACCGGATCCAGGAGGCCTTCGACAATGATCGCTGAGGCCCCAAGGTAGTTCCCGTTTCTGTCTCGACACACTACTGTGGAGGCGCCCTTGTCGCCAATCTTGGAGAAGCCGCCGTCAGCATTGATCTTGGTATCATGCAGTTCTGGCGGTAGCCATGCAGACCGCGTCGGCTGTCCTGGGCCCGGAGTTACATGCGGTCCCTGGGCATTGCATGCATGCCCCTGGATATTGCATGCAGGTCCTTTGATACCGCATGCAGGTCCTTCGTGCGCGCCCCCCTCTTTGGTATTTGATCAAGCTCCACCATGAATTTGGTGATGAAGACATGGGTACTGAGGGGGCTCTGGAACTTCTCATCATGGATAGCTCGGCGTCTCGCCCACCAGATTGCCCACATAGTGACAAGCACCCGCGCCAAGTCCACCGTGGGAAGGGTATCCACTAACCAAAACATCCATAGCTTAGCATCATCCGTCCCATTAGAGATGATTGTTTCCGTGATTTCTTCATCAGCGAGAGCCCAAACACACAGAGCCATATGGCAGTCAAATAGGGCGTGACGCCATGTGTCCACCGCCGCGTGACAAATAGAGCATTCAGCGGAATCGGCCATGCTTCTGTGTTGTCGAACAGCCCCCGTGGGTATAGAGGTTTTGGCAAGTCTCCACGCAAAGACACGTACTTTTGAGGGAACCGCTGCACCCCAAAGTTTGGCCCATGAGCGGCTATCAGTTGTGACGTTGGAGTGACCGTCATTATGGTCCAGCCAATCTATACGTTGTTGTTTTGTTGCTGCCAGCAATTTGTACACTGAGCTCACAGTGAAGATCCCTCTCCTCTCGTAATGCCACGACCAGAAGTCAGCTTGAACCTTGCTGCTAAGGGGGATGTTGAGGATTGCCTCCACATCCATTAGGTACAAATGTTCATCAAGCACTGCACGGTTCCAAGTGTGGGTGACCGGGTTTATAAGCTCAGATACCTGTTGAGGAGGATTCTGGGATTTTGGGCTCACCGGCCGGAGTTTGAAGTCACGGGGGACCCAGTTATCATGCCAAATGTTGGTGCTATCCCTGGATCCGATGCGTTTCAGAAGGCCGAGCTTTAGTGCATCCCGCCCCTCAACGATAGATCGCCACACTTGTGATGGGTTTCTCCCCACTTCTGCATCAAGGATTGAAGAAGATGGATAGTATACCGCTCGCAGAATCCGGGCACTGAGAGAGTCCGGCTGGGTCAGAAGCCGCCAAGCTTGCCGGGCAAGTAGTGCCAAGTTGAAGAGCTCAATATCTCAGAAGCCCATGCCGCCCATGTTCTTAGGCTGCGACATAACTTCCCAGGACACCCAGGCAGTCTTCCTCTCTCCCTTCTTAGATCCCCACCAAAATTTCCTCAACAAACCATTTATATGCTGACAAAGGCCCCGAGGCAATTTGAAACAAGCCATGGAGTAGGTAGGAATCGCTTGAGCAACTGATTTTATTAGCACTTCCTTACCACCAACAGATAAAGTCTTCTCCATCCAACCTTGCACCTGCTTCCATATACGATCCTTTAGGTACTTGAAAGCCACTTCCTTAGCTCTCCCAACATCGGCTGGAAGGCCAAGATATTTGTCTGACAATTTTTCATTCTGAACCTGTAAGACTTGCATCACCTGGTGCTTCAGAGCATCCGCACAGCCCTTGCTGAAGAAGATTGATGACTTGTCCTTGTTGATGCGCTGGCCAGAAGCTTCACAATAACGTTGCAACAAAGAATCCACCCTCATCGCTATCTCAGGTGGAGCCTCAAAAAATAAGAGGCTATCATCAGCGAATAATAAGTGATTTACCTCCGGAGCACCCTTCACAACCTTGATACCCCGTATACTCTCAGTCGGAGCAGCCGACTTGAGCAAACATGAGAGACCCTCGGCGGCTAGCAGAAACAGATATGGAGATATTGGGTCACCATGCCTGAGTCCTCATGAAGGGCTGAACTCTTCTTGCTTTGCACCATTAAAAACAACCGAGAAAGAGACTGAGGTAACACACCTCATAACAATCTCAGTGAAACGTGCACTTATGCCTAGTTTTAGCATCACCCTTTCAAGATAGTTCCACTCAATTCTATCATATGCTTTCATCATATCAAGCTTCAAAGGACAAAATCTATTACCCTTTACCTTCCGTGTTTTCATGTAGTGGAGACATTCATAAGCAGAGATGAAGTTATCCGTGATAAGCCGTCCCGGTACGAATGCTGATTGTTCCTCAGAGATGATTTTGGGGAGAATGAGCTTGAGCTGATTAGCCAGAACCTTAGATGCAATCTTGAAGATCACATTGCAGAGACTTATCGGTCTAAACTGTCCTAAGTTTTTTGGACTTGCAATTTTGGGAATTAAAACAATGAACGTTTGATTTATCTCCTCCGGGGAATCCTCTCCGTTTAGAACACGTAGCACCATACCAGTTACCTCATCACCGCACAACTCCCAGTGCCTCTGAAAGAAATGTGCCGGAAAGCCATCAGGCCCTGGAGCCTTGGTAGGGAACATCTAAAAAAGAGCCGCTTTCACTTCGGTGTTGGTATATCGAGTGTTGATCATGTCATTCATGGCACCATCCACCCTGGATGGTATGTGGGAAAGCACTTCCTCAATACCGATAGTATTCTCAGAGGCATAAAGGTTACCATAGAAGCTTGTTGCCATGTTTGCCATTTCTTGCTCATCCGTACAGACAGTACCGTCTGCTCGATGCAATTTGCTGATGCGGTTCCTTGCCTTCCGAGCGCTCGCTTTCTGATGAAATTTTTTTGTGTTGTTGTCACCCTCCGCCAGCCACTGAACACGAGCTCGTTGGCGCCACATGATTTCCTCGTGCAAGCACAGCTCAGCCATGCGGGCTTCAACCCGCTCTTCTTCTGGCGACGGTCCTGTGCAATCTGGCAGCGCTTGCAATTCTGCAAGTTTCATACGAAGTGACCGCAGTTCTATTCTGACAGCACCAAAAGTGGTTCGGCCCCACTTGTGCAGCCTGCTAGCAACATAGGAAAGTTTCTCGGACAGTGCCACTACAGATTGGGCCTTACCATTAGAGTTCCACGCCTCCGCTACCACATCACTAAATCTCGGGTCACGCTCCCACATGCATTCATATCGGAACTGCTTCTGCTTTGCTCTCACACTTGTATCCACAAGATCCGTCTCCAAAAGGATAGTGCAATGATTAGATTTAGCCGCTGTTAGATGTTCCACCGAAGCAAATGGAAAGAGGGCAGACCATTCGGCTGTACCCAAGGCTCTGTCCAGCCGAACTCTGCAGAAGTGGCCTCCTGAGTCTTTTTTCTCCCAGGCCCAGTCCAAACCTCGGTAACCCAAATCAGCAAGTCCACATATATCCACAACCTCTCTGAATGCATCAATTTGTGCACTATCACGCTCATTAGGCCCAAACTGTTCCTCGGGCCGTAGGATCTCATTGAAATCCCCAATACACAACCATGGAAGGGTGCTCTCCCCTCTCAATCTTGTCATCGTGTTCCAGGTTTTGTACCGGAGAGATCTCGTTGCTTCCCCGTAAAAACAAGAAAGGCGCCATTGTTCCCTCCCTGTTTCGAGCACCCATGCATCAACATGATACTCCGAATAGTTCTTTATTTCAACCGTCGCCGATTTTTTCCAGAAGATACAAATACGTCCACTACGACCACTATTGCCAACAGCAAAACTAAAATCAAACCCTAAAGAGAAACGAAGACCTTCGACATGACTCTTCTGTAACTGAGTTTCAACTAAGCAAAGAATAGTAGGGGAACTAAGCTCCACCAGATCGCGGACCTCTCGAACTAAGCTCCACGACAGTTCCAACTTAGGATTTTCATTGGGCTTGGCGGTGCTCCGAGGAGGAGCCCGCCAACAACACCATCTTATCAGTTCCTTGCTTCAATGGTGACCCTGTCTTCTTTGCTTTCTTGGCATCCCTTGGTGAGACATAAGCAGGAGGTGGTGGTGGGACGACCAAAGTGGTTTCAGCTTTATCAGGTGCCTCGCTCCTCCTCATACCCTCCGTAGTAGCCGAGCTGTCCGACAAGACAAGATTCAGGTTTCTCCTGATAGTTTCAATGACGGGCGTCTCCTGCCTCTCAGACCCAGTCTTCAGAGGGCTAGTCACATCATCCTCTTCCGCAATCGAGTCAAAACCCGCGTCCTGAGATGAACGCTTACGTGGTGGCGAGCGCTGGCGGGTAGAGTTGCGGCCTGGCCTACCTCTTCCTCTACCACCCGAGCGACCCCCTCGAGGGGCCCATCCACCTTGCTGCTCTGGTGCAACCTCCCTTCTTTGTGCCAACATCCAACTGCCCCACTGCTTATCCTTTTCTTCCCAAACACCATCACCGCACTCCTCGTGGTTGTGTCCCATGAAACCACAAACTTCACAGAAATAGGGAATCTTCTCATACTTCACCGGGAGGCAGAGTCTTCCCTCTCCTACAACATTCAGAGGCGTAACCCGTGTAAGAGGTTTGCTGACAAGTACCCTAGCTCGAACCCTAACATAATCTCCTTCGTAATACAGACGAGGATCAAGCTGGACTTCTTTCACCCTTCCAATGCGGCGGGCGAGTTGATCAACAACCTCCGCTTTGCGATAGAGTTCTGGTATGTTATGGATCTGAGCCCATACGTGTAACCCATCAAAATCAAAGGATGTTGGGTCCTTCTTCCCATCATAGTCCTCAATCAGCATCCCCATCCCCCTAAAAAGCCATGGCCCTCCATGCACTACCTTCTTCCAATCCCCCAGACAGAACATCTGGAAGATGAACAGATTTTCTCCCGCCTCTCTGTACTTCGGCACATGCGCCAGTGACCAGATGGATTTCATGCACTCAAACATCGCTGATGAACTAAAGATGCGGGTAGTGTTCACTTTCCTGATCGCCAGCCACCTGGCATCTGCTTCGAACTTTTTTACCTCCTCCTCCCCTACAACCACATCATCAAGTTCGTCATCCTGGAGATCCAGGTGCTGCAGCAGTTCCTCGAGGTTCTTTCCTGTTCCGCTCGACGATGCCGACTCCGCTCGGTCCGCCATCTGTGATTCCTCCTCTGCCTGGAAAAGAAGCGCCCAAACAACCGAACCGAACTCCCCCCGGCCGATCAGGAGATGACCAGGGCGTGGGGAACAGCTGGCGGTAAGTAGAAGCGGTGAGATCTCTAGGCGGCGATGGGATCGCCGCTAGAGCCAGAAACCCTAAACGAGAGGGTAGAGATATGCCTACATTAAAAAAAGTAACCCCTAGCTATCTGTGTTGCGTGTGTGTACACAGCCACGGCTGGCTATGCCACCGGCCGGCCCATGGTTTAATTAGGCTAGGATTAATTAGGGCTAGTTTAGGTAGGATGTAATTTAGTGCTAATTAGTCTATATAAACAATGCCATGTGGCCCCCTAGTTTAAATTAATTTAGCATAAGTAATCTACACCTATGACCATGACATGTGGACCACCACCTCTCCTTTTGACTAGTCACATTGACTTGGTCAATTCGGATTTAAATTAAACACAAAATTCTAGAATATTGATAAAACTTTGGAAAATTATAGAAAATTAACCGTAACTCCGATGGGAAAACTTTGTACATGAAAGTTGCTCAGAACGACGAGACGAATCCGGATACGAGGCCCGTTCGTCCGCCATGCATCCCTAGCATAGCGAACACGCAACTTTCTGCCCCCGGTTCATCTTTCCGAAAACGCGAAACACTGGGGATATTTTCCCGGATGTTTCCCCCCTCACCGGTACCACCTCATACCGCGTTAGGGCACCCCTAACACTGACTCTTATCATGTCATGCATCGCTATGCATCTGTTTGCTTAAATATTTATTGTTTCTCCCCCATCTTCTCTCGCTAGACACCGAGACCGACGCCGCTGCTACCCAGTACGACTACAGAGTTGACGACCCCTCTCTCTTGCCAGAGCAACCAGGCAAGCCCCCCCCCTTGATCACCAGATATCGCCTACTTTGATCTATACTACTTGCATTAGAGTAGTGTAGCATGTTACTGCTTTCCGTTATTCCTATCCTGATGCATAGCCTGTCCTTGTTATTATTGTTGTTACCTTTACATGCAATCCTACATGCTTAGTATAGGATGCTAGTTTTCCATCAGTGGCCCTACATTCTTGTCCGTCTGCTGTGCTATACTACCGGGCCGTGATCACTCGGGATGTGATCACGGGTATATACTATACTTTATACATGATACATGTGGTGACCAAAGACGGGTCGGCTCGTAGGAGTACCCGCGAGTGGATCTTTGTGGCGGAGCTGCAGGGCAGGTTGAGACCACCTAGGAGAGAGGTGGGCCTGGCCTTGTTCGGCGTTCGCGGATACTTAACACGCTTAACGAGATCTTGGTATTTGATATGAGTCTGGCTACTGGCCTATACGCACTAACCAACTATGCGGGAACAGTTATGGGCACTCGACGTCGTGGTATCAGCCGAAGCCTTCGTGACGTCAGCGACTGAGCGGCGCGCGCCAGATTGGGTCGCGTAACGTGACTTCCGTTGTACTGGAGGTTGCTAGGTCTGCTTCCGGCCGCGTTCGCAATGTGCAGGTGTGCTCAGGGCGATGGGCCCACACCCCTGTGGGCTTAGGTTTAGACCGGCGTGCTGACTTCTCTGTTGTGCCTAGGTGGGGCTATGACGTGTTGATCTTTTTTATCATTTACCTACTCGAGGACGAGTAGAATTAAGCTTGGGGATGCTGATACGTCTGCGTCGTATCTATAATTTTTGATTGTTCCATGCAAATATTATACAACTTTCATATACTTTTGGCAACTTTTTATACTATTTTTGGGACTAACATATTGATCTAGTGCCCAGTGCCAGTTCATGTTTGTTGCATGTTTTGTGTTTCATAGAAACCCCATATCAAACGGAGTCCAAACGGGATAAAAACGGATGGAGAATATTTTTGGAATATTTGGTAAATGTGGGAAGAAGAATCAACGCGAGACGGTGCCTGAGGTGGCCACGACGCAGGGGGCACGCCTGCCCCCCTAGGCGTGCCCCTAACACTCGTGGGCCCCCGTAAGGTGGTTGCTGCTCTTCTTTGGCCGCAAGAAAGCTAATTTTTGGAGAAAAATCTGGGCGAAGGTTTCAATCCAATCGAAGTTACAGATCTCCGGATTTATAAGAAACGGCGAAAGGGCAGAATAACAGAACGCGGAAACAAAGAGAGACAGAGAGACAGATGCAATCTCAGAGGGGCTCTCGCCCCTCCCATGCCATGGAGGCCAAATACCAGAGGGGAAAACCTTCTCCCATCTAGTGAGGAGGTCAGGGAAGAAGAAGAAGAAGGGGGCCCTCTCCCCCTCTCTTCCGGTGGTGCCGGAACGCTGCCGTGGCCAACATCATCATCACCGCGATCTTCACCAACACCTCCGCCATCTTCACCCACATCTCCATCACATTCCCCCCTCTATCTACAGCGGTCCACTCTCCCGCAACCCGCTGTACCCTCTACTTGAACATGGTGCTTTATGCTTCATATTATTATCCAATGATGTGTTGCCATCCTATGATGTCTGAGTAGATTTTCGTTGTCCTATCAGTGGTTGATGAATTGCTATGATTGATTTAATTTGCTTGTGGTTATGTTGCTGTCCTATGGTGCCCATCATATGAGCGCACGCGTGGATCACACCATAGGGTTAGTTGTGTGTTGATAGGACTATGTATTGGAGGGCAAGAGTGACAGAAGCTTCTACCTAGCATAGAAATTGATGCATACGGGATTGTGCTACCTCTTGAGCACTACGTTCGATTTCCCCGAAGAGGAGAGGATGATGCAGCAAAGTAGCGTAAGTATTTCCCTCAGTTTTTGAGAACCAAGGTATCAATCTAGCAGGAGGCTATGCTCAAGTCCCTCGTAACTGCACAAAACGATAGCTACTCGCAACCAACGCGATTAGGGGTTGTCAATCCCTTCACGGTCACTTACGAGAGTGATATCTGATAGAGATGATAGATAATATTTTTGGTATTTTTGGTATAGAGATGGAATGTGAAAAGTGAAAACAAAGTAAAAAGCAAACCAAGATTTAAGTGATGGAGATTGATATGATGAGAATAAACCCGGGGGCCATAGGTTTCACTAGTGGCTTCTCTCAAGAGCATAAGTATTCTACGGTGGGTGAACCAATTACTGTTGAGCAATTGACAGAATTGAGCATAGTTATGAGAATATCTTGGTATGATCATGTATATAGGCATCACGTCCGAGACAAGTAGACCGACTCCTGTCTGCATCTACTACTATTACTCCACTCATCGACCGCTATCCAGCATGCATCTAGAGTATTAAGTTAAAAACAGAGTAACGCTTTAAGAAAGATGACATGATGTAGAGGGATAGTTTCATGCAATATGATAAAAACCCCATCTTGTTATCCTCGATGGCAACAATACAATACGTGCCTCGCTGCCCCTTCTGTCACTGGGAAAGGACACCGCAAGATTGAACCCAAAGCTAAGCACTTCTCCCATGGCAAGAAAAACCAATCTAGTAGGCCAAACCAAACTGATAGTTCGAAGAGACTTGCAAAGATAACCAATCATACATAATAGAATTCAGAGAAGATTCAAATATTATTCATAGATAGACTTGATCATAAACCCACAATTCATCGGTCTCAACAAACACACCTCAAAAAGAAGATTACATCGAATAGATCTCCATGAGAGAGGGGGAGAACATTGTTTTGAGATCCAAAAAGAGAGAAGAAGCCAACTAGCTAATAACTATGGACCCGAAGGTCTGAGGTGAACTACTCACACTTCATCGGAGAGGCTATGATGATGTAGAAGCCCTCCGTGATGACGGCCCTCTCCGGCGGAGATCCGGAACAGGCCCCAAGATGGGATCTCTTGGATACAGAAAGTTGCGGCGGTGGAATTAGGTTTTTGGCTCCGTATTTGATCGTTTGGGGGTATGTAGGTATATATACGAGGAAGGAGTACATCGGTGGAGCAAAAGGGGGCCCACGAGGCAGGGGGGAATGCCCTAGGGGGTGGGGCGCCCCCACCCTCGTGACCGCCTCTGTTGTTCCTTGGAGAAGGGTCCAAGTCTCCTGGATCACGTTCGGTGAGAAAATCACGTTCCCGAAGGTTTTATCCGTTTGGACTCCGTTTGATATTCCGTTTCTTCGAAACACTGAAATAGGCAAAAAAAATAGCAATTCTGGGCTGGGCCTTTGGTTAATAGGTTAGTCCCAAAAATAATATAAAAGTGGAAAATAAAGCCCAATATAGTCCAAAACAGTAGATAATATAGCATGGAGCAATCAAAAATTATAGATACGTTGGAGACGTATCAGATTGAAGGGAGACCAATATAACTTAATGCTATGGTTGGGTTTTACCTTAATGAACATTAGTAGTTGCGGATGCTTGCTAATAGTTCCAATCATAAGTGCATAGAATTCCAAGTCAGGGATAACATGCTAGCAGTGGCCTCTCCCAAACTTGCTATCGGTCTTGTAAAGTAGTCAATTGCTTAGGGACAATTTCGCAATTCCTACCACCACTTTTCCACACTCGCTATATTTACTTTATTGTGTCTTTATCTAAACAGCCCCTAGTTTTTATTTACGTGCTCTTTATTGTCTTGCAAACCTATCCAACAACACCTACAAAGTACTTCTAGTTTCATACTTGTTCTAGCTAAAGCGAACGTTAAGCGTGCGTAGAGTTGTATCGGTGGTCGATAGAACTTGAGGGGATATTTGTTCTACCTTTAGCTCCTCGTTGGATTCGACACTCTTACTTATTGAAAGAGGCTACAATTGATCCCCTATACTTGTGGGTTATCATCAACATAGAACAACAGGAGTGTTGTGTTATTTTTTGTGATTTTTCGGGGTTCGTTTGGACATTTTTATGCATTAAGTGAGTTCTCAATGCATTTATGTGGATAATTCAAATTTGAACTACATGCACATGCTCCAGTGCATATAAATTGGTTGAAAAAACAAATCTTTGTCCTTGGGTGCATGCTTAGGTCCAGTGCAAGAAATGGGAATGAATTTCAAACACCAGCGCACCGTTGATTGCCGGAAAAACGTTGAGATACTTTGTTTTTAAATTCTAGTAAATCCAAAACTCGTCTGAAATTCATGAAACTTGGCATGCTATAATGGAATGGCACCCGACATGTTGTGGTATTTCTAGTGTCCATTTTGAGAGAAGGTGCACTAGAATAACAGCCAACAAAGGCTTTTTAAAAAAATAGTTGCCACTTTAATATCTCAAGCGTTTGTATAATTCAAACCGTGTGCGTTATGTTAACCATTCACGTGGCGCCATGTGTCTTGCTTTTATTGGCTCTTGATTGCAAACGTTTTAGATAGAACACCCGTATGCAAAGTGAGAGCAGGATTTGTGCATCTATTGAACACAAACGGTTCTTTTGGATGACCTGTGTGAACCACTTACAAACAATTTGGTGCGATTTGCATCTGCCATATTGGGTATGTTGCCATTTGTCAAACTAGAAAGATTGACATTTGTTGATCTAGTAACATTGCCATTTGCCAACCTTCTAACACTGCGATTTGTCAAAATATGAAGCTAAAAATCACTAGCAGTATCTAATTTTTGCAACTAAAATTCAGTAATTAAGCATAGATGGAGGCGAGGAGGCGTGTTTAGCCGGGCGTGCAGCAGGCGGTGCAGTACTATTCGATTTGACAACGGGCAGAGCAGTTCCCGATACAGCTTTAATGCAGATGAGGGAGAGGGTAGCAGTTCCCGAAATGTTGAACGTCCAATGATGCATCCTCCTTCAATTAGCATCGTGTGAATGCATGAGGGAGGTAATGGGAGGAGGACCGGGAAAAGAGGCAGCACGATGTGAATGCAACGCATTTTGCACTCATATAAAGGCACCCCTCCATTCCAATGCATCTACCACATCGTACACACCTAAGCATTTGCCTAAGGACCTACACTAATAAGCGCAAAAGTGCTCACTCCAGACCCATGGCGGCGATGCGCACGAGCAGCCAGCGGCTGTGCCAGATGGTCCACGATGCCGGCCTGCGGCATGGCACCAGGGATTGTCTCCACATGGTGTTGGCGACCGGCTGGTGGATGGCCGCCGTCGATGCCAGCTACGACTCTTAGTGCGACCAGATGATCGTTCGCACCACCAACAAGTTCACCGTCGTCAAGAAGCTCGCGGACAACATCGCCGTACTCCTCCAGCCCGTGCGCCTGGGCTCCTCATTGCCTGCCACCCTAATCGGCCTCCATGGTCGGAACCTCTTTCAAGCACTGGTGGCCCTGCGACTGCCCGTCGAGCCATGAAGAATGTCCACCTGGAGGTCGCACTCACCACGAGGCGCCTCGCCCTGCAAGAAACTGTTGACCTACACATCCATGTGTACGAGCGAATAGTGTACATAGGTATCTACAAGGCCAGTGAGGACGCTACGACATTGACCTTCTTCAACTGGCTGGAAGCCTTGGATACCTTTGCTGAGAAGCACCTTGACCTCGCCACAAAAGCCGCCGCTCCTTAGTCGCCGGACGGTGGCCCGACGCCCTGAGTTGAGGAGGAGGAGGTCGTACGTTGATGGATGCATCTTTCTTCTTGCCTCTTGTAACCACCACTATGATCGCAACATCATGGCCTTAATTCTTATTGTGCTATTGCATTCTCGTTTTAGTCAATACATACATGTGCAATCCCTTTGCTTAATTATATGCATCACTGGAACTAGTACTCCATCCATCAATTTATAAGTTGTACTGCCAGTGTTTGGGGCCAGCGCATGATCACGCACGTTCATGTGCATGCGGTTGCGCCGGGCACGGCGCGACGATGCAGTTACCCGCTGCAAAAACTGCCATGCCGAGGACGTGGCATTGACCATTGGGCGGCAATAGTCGGTCATCCGGGTGCCCAATAAAGGATGCAAAGAGGGATCCAACAGCAGCAAGGACCAGCTTCCCTACCGATAGCTCATCTAACAAAACTCCCAAGTTAAGTGTGCTGAGGCTGGAGTAGTCATCAGATGGGTGACCGGATGGGAAGTGGGCTCGATGTTAAATTAACTGATGTGATGGGTCACTGTAAACATTTAATTGCGTTGAATGTATATAGTGCTCCATCATATTAGTTGAATTAACCTAGAGGTCCTTGTTTTGTAATTTTTTACATTTTATGTTTTTTATACACATGTTGATTGGCTTGAAGAAGGTCTATCTCGTTACTTTTTGATAATTTTTGTTTTTTGAACACATGTTGATTGGCTTGAATGAAGGTCTATCCCGTTACTTTACGAAATGTTTCCAAAACATGGACCCCGAGGTTAATTCAACTAATAGGACAGCTCATTATGTACATTCAACGCAATTAAATGTTTTCCAAAAAAGTGATATGATTTCTGTGAAACTTATAAGTCATGTATGTCAAATTAACCTCTGCGTACTTGTTCTCAAATTAACCTCCGGGCCCTTTTGCCACGTATGACACACATCTTGTTAAGTTGAACCATTTATGTTATCTTCCCTAATCGAAAACAGTTCATTCGACTAAACCGTATGCCGTATATCACACACACCTTGATCTGGCTGACTGTTTGTGTTGCTTTCCCTAATAGCAAACAGTTCATCGGAGCGCACCGTATGCCGTATATCACACACACAGTGATATGGCTACCCGGTTCTGTTGTTCTATCTAATTGCAAACAGTTCGTCTGGATCAACCGTATGCCCTGCTTCGCACAAGCAACTAAAATCTGAACCGTGTTTGTTGCATCCATCATCGCAAACATTTTGCACCCTTTTTGATGGTTTTTTACACCACCATTTGTGATTATGGCATCACACACAGTTTCGTCGAAGGGTCTATGATCGTAGTGTCGCGTTAGCAGCATCCTGCAGTAGTGGAGCATAAAAATACTAAATAATAATTTCTCTTGAGTGCTCATGATTGGGGCATGAATATAACATTGACTTAAGCCTCCCCCAAGCTTGAGCGGTACTTTCTCCTTCACGAGGCCAAAAATTATGTATATAATTCCGATCACAATGAACCAGATGCATAGGATAAAACTTCTGATGAAATTCCAATTTCAATCGGTTGTAATTCCAAGATCCAATATCATCACATAGCCTATACCATGTCAATGCCTTTCCCTTCAAAGATAAAGGGAAGACCTTCTTCTTGACATCATCCTCGGGCAAACCTGCAAGATTAGATAATCCACAAACTTCATCCACATAGATTAGAAGCATATCAGGATGTAGTGTTCCATCTCCTGCATAAGGGTTAGCTAGCAGTTTCTCTATCATACCCGAAGGAATTTCATAATAAATATTTCAGTAGGTTGAGGAGCAATTTCTTGCTCTACCGGTCGAGGTGAAGATACCCCTAACAAGCCCCTCAAAGGATTATTTTCCCTAGTGACAAGTGACAGTAAATTTCAGCACGTAATATAAATGTTTCCTTACCAAATTCCACTCACCGAAGGCGCTTCACTCCCCGACAACGGCGCCAGAAATAGTATTGATGACCCACAAGTATAGGGGATCTATCATAGTCCTTTCGATAGGTAAGAGTATCGAACCGAACTGGGAGCAGAAGGAAATAACAAGTGGTTTTCAGTAAGGTATTCTCTGCAAGCACTGAAATTATCGGTAACAGATAGTTGTGCGATAAGATAATTCGTAACGGGTAACAAGTAACAAGTGTAACTAACGTGCAACAAGGTGGCCCAATACTTTTTGTAGCAAAGGACAAGCCTGGACGAACCGTTATATAAAACAAGGCGCTCCTAAGGACACATGTGATTTATTGTGAAGTTAGTTTTCATCATGCTCATATGATTCACGTTCGTTACTTTGATAATTTGATATGTGGGTGGATTGGTTCTTGGGTGCTGTCCTTACTTGGACAAGCCTCCCACTTATGACTAACCCCTCTCGCAAGCATCCGCAACTACGAAAGAAGAACTAAGATAAATCTAACCATAGCATGAAACATGTGGATCCAAATCAGCCCCTTACGAAGCAAGACATAAACTAGGATTTAAGCTTCTGTCACTCTAGCAACCCATCATCTACTTATTACCTCCCAATGCCTTCCCCTAGTCCCAAATCATGGTTAAGTTTCATGTAGTCGATGTTCACATAACACCACTAGAGGAAAGACAACATACATCTCATCAAAATATCGAACAAATACCAAACTCACATGATTACTTATAACAAGACTTCTCCCATGTCCCCAGGAACAAATGTAACTACTCACAAAGCATATTCATGTTCATAATCAGAGGGGTATTCAATAGCATTGAGTATTTGAACATATGATCTTCCACCGTATAAACCAACTAGCATCAGCTACAATGAGTAATCAACACTACTAGCAACCCACATGTACCAATCTGAGGTTTTGAGACAGAGATCGGATACAAGAGATGAACTAGCTAGGGTTTGAGAGGAGATGGTGTTGGTGAAGATGTTGATGGAGATTGACCCCCTCTCGATGAGAGGATCATTGGTGATGAGGATGGCTCCGATTTCCCCCTCCGGGAGGGAAGTTTCCCCGGGAGAACAGCTCCGCCGGAGCCCTAGATTACTTCTGCCCAAGTTCCGCCTTGAGATGGTGGCGCTTCATCCCGAAAGCTTCCTTATGATTTTTTCCAGGTCAAAACCCTCCATATAGTAGAAGATGGGCACCGGTGGCTTGCCAGGGGGCACACAAGCCCTAGGAGCATGCCTAGGGAGGTAGGGCGCGCCCCCAGGCTTGTGGCCTCCTGGTGGGTCCCCTCTGGTATTTTCTTCGCCCAATATTTTTACATATTCCAAAATAATTCTCCGTAAATTTTCTGGACTTTTGGAGTTCTGCATAATAGGTCTCTCAGATTTGCTCCTTTCCGGTCCAGAATTCCAGCTGCCAGCATTCTCCCTCTTCATGTAAATCTTGTGAAATAAGAGATAAAAGGCATAAGTACTGTACCATAATGAGTAATAACAACCATAATGCAATAAATATCAATATAAAAGCATGACGCAAAATGGACGTATCACTTGCTCCTATGCCTGACTGAACCAGGCTGCGTAGACCGATCTCGCGTGTGAGTCGGCTACGAACTCCAAGTCACTGAAGAGAAAAACCCAAGCTGTGGGGAAGGTCTCGACAGTGTCAAGGTGGCCGGCCAGGTTGGCAACACGCGTCGTTGAACAAAAAGCGAAGACCGAACCTGCTATGTAGGTCTCAGGAAGATCTCGGCTCTGGCAAGCATGACCCGTGCCTGGCACGCCACTTTCAGTGTAGATTCTGGCAAACCCTTCGGTAGGGAACCACGACTAGCTGGAAAGTCCAGTGGGGAAACCGGAGATTGATTTATCCAGGTTCATGGCCTCACGGTGGAGGTAAAAACCCTATCCCTGCTCTTATTGTGTTGATTGGCTTGGGGACAAATAATACAAGGGACATCGTAATAACCGTAGGTATACCTAAGGGTGAAGATTGGGTGCCTATCAACTAGCCCTACCCAAGCTTATAAAGGGTGCCTTAGGCGAGGCACTCGAGGATTCCTCCTAGGACCCGGCGTCCTTGTCTTGCGCTAAAAGGACTCCTAGTCCTCCCTTCTAGATGCCCCATAGGCTGGGTGATGGTAATGGGGCGTGTTGACCTTGGGGGCCTTAGGCCCGCCTGATGGGTCGGCTTTCAGTGGCCTGAGGCACCCCTTGTGTCGTAACACCGCCAGTAGCATTTTAGAAACATGTTTAGTGACGGATGATGTTAGTCGATTACCTCATAGATAGTATTCTAGGCAGGGATATGGACACCCTTTGCTTTTTTTAAAAGCCTTGTTATCACATTTGTTAAACTTACATGTCCTACGAATTGCATATTGGCCGAAAGACTCTTGTTGTATTCATTCATTAATTTTGATTCTTCGTACTTGTTGTATATATATGTTGTTGTTGCTGATTCTTTTGTCAGTTGTGTTATGATATCGACCATTCCACCTACATGGTGCGTGTGTTTCCGTGTATATGTTATGTGAAGATGACACCATAGCATCGATATTATGTGGAGGTTAGTGTAGATTGCCAGATCTGCGTAATGTCCATCCCAGGGTGCTACAAGGAGTGAGCGCATTTTTGAAAATGAGGTTATAACTAGTGGCAACGATCAAAGAAACTATTATCTTTGTTTAACAGGACGACGAACGCAAGATAGAGCAATGCATCACACAGATTGTATATGTTTCTATAGGTAGACACAATCAGCCACAGTGTGTCTACTATCCTAATGCGGTGAATCAAAACTCTTCTAAGGTAATGATACGTCTCCAATGTATCTATAATTTTTTATTGTTCCATGATATTATATTATCTATTTTAGATGTTTTATATGCATTAATATGCTATTTTATATTATTTTTGGGACTAACAACTTAACCTAGAGCCCAATGCCAGTTTCTGTTTTTTTCATTGTTTTAGAGTTTCCAAAAAAGGAATACCAAATGGAGTCCAAACGGAATGAAACTTTCGCGGTGATTTTTCTTGGACCAGAAGACATCAAGAGGACTTGGAGTACACGTCAGGAAGCCAGGAGGCACCCACAAGGACGGAGGGCACGCCCAGGGGGGTAGGTCGCGCCCCCACCCTTGTGGGCCCCTCGTGACTCCATCGACCTATTTCTTTCGCCTATATATTCTTAAATATTCCAAAACCAAGTAGGAGAGCCACGAAAACACTTTTCCATCGCCGCAACCTTTTGTGCCCATGAGATCCCATCTAGGGGCCTTTTCCGGCGTCCTGCCGAAGGGGGATTCGATCATAGAGGGCTTCTACATCAACACCATTGCCTCTCCGATAAAACGTGAGTAGTTTACCTCAGATCTACTGGTCCATAGCTAGTAGCTAGATGGCTTCTTCTCTCTCTTTGATTCTCAATACCATGTTTTCCTCAATGTTCTTGGAGATCTATCCGATGTAATCTACTTTGTCGGTGTGTTTGTCGAGATCCGATGAATTGTGGGTTTATGATCAACTTATCTATGAATATTATTTGAAGCTCCTATGAATTCTTATATGCATGATTTGATATCTTTGCAAGTATCTTCGAACTATCGATTTGGTTTGGCCAACTAGATTGGTTTTTCTTGCAATGGGAGAAGTGCTTAGCTTTGGGTTCAATCTTGCGGTGCTTGATCCCAGTGACAGAAGGGGAACCGACATGTATTGTATTGTTGCCATCGAGGATAACAAGATGGGGTTTTCATCATATTGCTTGAGTTTATCCCGCCAGATCATGTAATCTTACTTAATGCGTTACTCTGTTCTATGAACTTAATACTCTAGATGCAGGCAGGAGTCAGTCAATGTGTGGAGTAATAGTAGTTGATGCAGGCAGCAGTCGGTCTACTTGATACAGACGTGATGCCTCTATTCATGATCATTGCCTTAGATATCGTAATAACTTAGCGCTTTTCTATCTATTGCTCGTGAGTAATTCGTTCACCCACCGTAATATTTTCTATCTTGAGAGAAGCCACTAGTGAAACCTATGGCCCCCGGGTCTATTTTTTCATCATATAACTTTCCGATCTATACTTTTAGTTTCCGATTTACTTCCTTTGCAATCTTTTACTTTCCGTTCCATAAACCAAAAATACCAAAAAAACATAAATATTACTTTACCGTTTATCCATCTCTATCAGATCTCACTTCGGTGTCAAAACCGGCGGATCTCGGGTAGGGGGTCCCGAACTGCGCGTCTAGGGTTGATGGTAACATGAGACAGGGGACACGATGTTTACCCAGGTTCGGGCCCTCTCTATGGAGGTAATACCCTACTTCCTGCTTGATTGATCTTGACGAATATGAGTATTACAAGAGTTGATCTACCGCGAGATCATAATGGCTAAAACCTAGGAGTCTAGCATGTATGATTATGATTACCTCTACGGACTAAACCCTCCGGTTTATATAGACTCCGGAGGGTACTAGGGTTGTACAAAGTCGGTTACAGAGAAAGGAATCTTCATATCTGTTGGGGATATTACTACTAGGCGTAAACCGGCCAGGACAGGCCGGGTTAACTTCATTAGTAGTTGAGTATGCTTGAAGCCCATGCAGGCAGATAGGAATGTTAGATAGGGGCCCAAGGCCCAGAACCAGTTTAAGGCCTGTAACCGTGAACCGGCATTAGTATGTAACTTGTATGGTAAGATAGAACAAGCAGAGACCAAACCGGACACGTTTATGAGCCGGTCTCGGGACTCTGTAAACCAACGGGTGTCACCCATGTATATAAGGGCATGACCCGGCGGCGGTTCAGGACAACAGAACAATGACTCGAGACTCATGCGAAGCTTATTCGCTCCCTGTTCATCGAAACCCCATCAATTCCATCACAACTAGACGTAGGCTTTTACCTTCATCGAAGGGGCCGAACTAGTATAAACTCTCTTGCGTCCCTTTGTCCGCTTTAACCCCTTCAAGCTAACCCGTAGCGATGGCTCCACGACTAAGTCCTTTCAAGAGGACATCTGTCGTGACAAAACCACGATAGTTGGCACCCACCGTGGGGCTATCGCACGATGGTTTCAAGTTCTTGGAGGGAAACTTTGAAGGACTCAAGGGTTACGCTGTGGGCTGGATGACCAAGAGTCGTCGCGGCAAGCTCTACATCGACGATGCAGGATGGGGCCCCGAGGCCAGCTCAATTGAGTACGGGTGTCGGGTCCCCTTTGGTGGCATACACGTCTTCATCGGCAAGATCGGTGAGCCGGGCCTTGAGCCAGACATCTGCACCGACCTCGTCGAAACGGCTCAGCGTGCACGATCTACCCAGGTCAAACCGGCCGTGAAGCGTGCCTTCGTGGGAGTCATCCATGGAGGGGAATACGAGGATATATCGGAATATGGTGGTGAGACCGTCGTTTATTCCGGCGACGAGTCATCGACCGGAGAGACCGAGTCATTACATCAATTACAAGATGGCCGGATTGGGGGCTGCTCCAATGGCGACAGTATTCCGGACCGCTCTGATCTACCGAACCGGGTTGGAATATTCATGGCTGGTACACAAGCGGTGATCCACTCTACGACCGCAGCAGCAATGATCTTCGGATCAGTAGCGGCGACGGCGGCCGGGACAGGAGGCCCTGTGCGCCCGCCGGCTCAAGTTTTATCTGATCTATTCAATGCGTTGGCTACGCTCATGGCAGGGGCTAACCCGGCGGATCAGGACGCCCACAATGCAGAAATCGCAAAAGTAAAGGACCAGATCACCCAGGCCAAGGCCGATTTGGCGGCTGAGGATGCCAGGATGACCGCGGAGCGGGCCGCTTTTGGCGCACATGCTTACCGGCTTATGCTGGATCAGAACGCATCACATGAAGTCCTGAAGAGGAGGCACCGGTCCCGTCTACATCCGGATTACGATGCTAGGAACCTCTTTAACACCCCAGGAGTAGGGACGAGTAACCCGCCGGTAGTAAACCGGGCGGAGGCACCAGGAGCGGGTGCGCCGGTTCAACCGCGTTTGATGGGTCCGCCTCGACATAACAACATTGTACGTCAGCCCGTCCCAACACCGCCGGGTCATTATTCTACTCCAATGGACAATCTCGTTGCCGCCGCTTCACGGCTGGAGGCCATCCCAGATGAAGGTGATTCTCCAGCAGCGGTGGAGACACGCCGGGTTAAGGAGCTCCTTCGGACAGCCTTGATTCAACAGGAAGCGTATTCCTACAGCCGTGATCGAATTAATTCCACCCCTCGCCCGAGCCGGAGTTACAGCAGACATATGGATGAACCGGCCGTGTCAAGCAATGCACGGAACCGTGAAGTGCCCCGTGGCAACAACCCGGCAGGTGGCGTTGGCGATGCTCACGAAGTGGTAGACAGGGCCCGAGCGCGCAGGGAGGCCGAGTTAGCGGCGCAGTATGAAGCTTGTCAGCTTACACCGGTTCGTCCAACCACATCAGTCGAGCCAGGAATTACCTCTAGTTCTTTGGGTGTACCGTGCCTTGTCCCCGCATTACGCAATGTACGCCAGCCCAAGGATTTCAAGGGCCCGCGCAAGGTGCCAAATTACACTGCCGATTTATCTCCAGAAACATGGGTGGAGAGCTATGAGATGGCCATGGAGATGCTTGATGTGGATGATGCGGCATGTGTGAAATATTTCACCATGATGCTAGAAGGGACGGCCCGTACTTGGTTAAAAAGTCTGCCAGCCAACTCTATCAGTTCATGGGCCGAGTTGGGAGCCCGGTTTATCCAGAATTTTAAGGATACATGCAAGCAGCCTATGTCGATAGTGGACTTAGCTGCCTGTGTCCAAGAAGAAGGAGAGTCGACAACCCATTGGGTGCGCCGGGTCTCGAAACTTTTGCATTCGTCAGACCGCATCAATCGCGATACTGCAGTTATAACCTTGGAAGGCAACTACCGGTTTGAACCTCTGAAGTTGAAATTGGGACGGCTAAAGCGCCATTGCAACGACATGGGGACCCTTATGGCTGCGTTAGTGAAGTGTGCCGATTCTGATAGTACCAAGGATCCCGAGTCTGACGATGATAAGGCAGGGAAGGGAAAGAAGAGCGACAATGCCAAAACGCAACACTACAACATGGCGGGTCATGGAAACGGCGGCAAGCGTAAAGCGGATAACAGCATGGACTTTGTGGCTAATACCAGCACACAGGACAAGGGCCAGCGACGAAAGGGTAAACCGCCGAATCACAGCAGAGCGCCTAATCCTAACCCAGACCGCTTATCATACCTGTTGAACCAGCCCTGCCCAAAACATGGGACGAAGTAGATGCCGGCCACACACCTCTGGAAGGACTGCTACATCATGCAGGAATTCAAAAATTTTAATGCGTTCTGGTATGATCACGGACCGGGTGGCGGTTCAGGCTCCGGATCTCATGGGCCGGGTTATGGTGGAGGAAATTCCGGTTCAAGCTTTAATAGTAACTAGAGCGGACACAGTAATCAAGGTAATCAGAGCAGCCATGGTGGCTACAATTAGCAGCAGCAACAGCAATCGGGTTATCAGAGCAACCCGAAGCAGTTAAATAGTGAGCAGTATCATGTCTTCACCACTAGTTTGGACAAGCGTGACCGAAAGGTTCATAAGCAGGCAGTGAACTCTATTGAACCGGCAGTGCCCCGTTACTTACGCTGGTCCGAGCAGCCAATCGTATGGAGCAGAGAGGATCATCCTCCCCGGGTTGACAGTCCGGGTCAACTGGCATTAGTGGTGGTGCCTCAGGTGGGAGGTTATAAATTCACCAAGGTACTCATGGATGGAGGAAGCAGTATTAACATCCTCTATTATGAAACCTTCCGTCGTATGGGGTTAACAAATAAAAATCTTAAACCGTCCAATACGGTGTTCCACGGCGTGGTACCTGGTAAGTCAGCGTACCCTGTTGGCAAGATAGCTCTGGAGGTGGCCTTTGGAGATGATCATGACTCCAGATCTGAAATATTGACCTTTGAGGTGGTGAAAATCCAGAGGCCATATCACACCCTGTTTGGACGGCCGGCTTATGCCAAATTTATGGCACGACCCTGCTATGTCTAATTGCAGCTCAAGATGCCGGGTCACAAGGGAACAATAACTGTCCATGGAAGCCGCAAGATTGCTTTGGAGTGCGAAGAAGGTGATGTGACCTATGCTGAGTCGGTTTGTGCTACGGAGGAGTTAAAATTTTACAATGATAATGTTGATCCGGCAGACATGACTCCGTTGAAAAAGCCAACTACGGAGCATGATCCGGCCCTGAAGTTTAAATCGGCTGCTGAGACTAAGATTGTTGACTTCGTACCTAGCGATTCGTCCAAGCAGTTCAGCATCAGCGCAAACTTGGATCAGAAATAGGAAAGCGCGCTCATCGAGTTCATCCGTGAGAATCGAGACATCTTTGCGTGGAAGCCTTCGGACATGCCAGGTGTACCGATAGAACTCGCTGAGCACACTGATGTCTACTACGCAACCTTCTTCTTGTAGACGTTGTTGGGCCTCCAAGTGCAGAGGTTTGTAGGACAGTAGCAAATTTCCCTCAAGTGGATGACCTAAGGTTTATCAATCCGTGGGAGGCGTAGGATGAAGATGGTCTCTCTCAAGAAACCCTGCAACCAAATAACAAAGAGTCTCGTGTGTCCCCAACACACCCAATACAATGGTAAATTGTATAGGTGCACTAGTTCGGCAAAGAGATGGTGATACAAGTGCAATATGGATGGTAGATATAGGTTTTTGTAAACAGAAAATACAAAAACAGCAAGGTAGCAAGTGGTAAAAGTAAGCGTAAACGGTATTGCAATGATAGGAAACAAGGCCTAGGGTTCATACTTTCACTAGTGCAAGTTCTCTCAACAATAATAACATAATTGGATCACATAACTATCCCTCAACATGCAACAAAGAGTC
This sequence comes from Aegilops umbellulata, assembly GCA_032464435.1. Lineage (NCBI taxonomy): Eukaryota > Viridiplantae > Streptophyta > Magnoliopsida > Poales > Poaceae > Aegilops > Aegilops umbellulata. The sequence goes on along the minus strand of CP136055.1, from coordinate 227,717,660 downwards.
ACTCCAAAGTCACTAATAGCGGAGAAAAAACAAAGAGATTATGGTAGGGTATGAAACCACCTCAAAGTTATTCTTTCCAATCAATCCGTTGGGCTATTCCTATAAGTGTCACAAATAGCCCTAGAGTTCGTACTAGAATAACACCTTAAGACACAAATCAACCAAAACCCTAATGTCACCTAGATACTCCAATGCCACCTCAAGTATCCGTGGGTATGATTATACGATATGCATCACACAATCTCAGATTCATCTATTCAATCCAACACATAGAACCTCAAAGAGTGCCCCAAAGTTTCTACTGGAGAATCACGACGAAAACGTGTGCCAACCCCTATGCATAGGTCCATGGGCATAACCCGCAAGTTGATCACCAAAATATACATCAAGTGAATCACGTGATATCCCATTGTCACCACAGATACGCACGACAAGACATACATCAAGTGTTCTCAAATCTTTAAAGACTCAATCTGATAAGATTACTTCAAAGGGAAACTCAGTCCATTACAAGAGAGTAGAGGGGGAGAAGCAACATACGATCTAACTATAATAGCAAAGCTCGCGATACATCAAGATCGTGCCAAATGAAGAACATGAGAGAGAGAGAGAGAGATCAAACACATAACTACTGGTACATACCCTCAGCCCCGAGTGTGAGATACTCCCTCCTCGTCATGGAGAGCGCCGGGATGATGAAGATGGACCCCGGTGAGGGTTCCCCCCTCCGGCAGGGTGCCAGAACAGGGTCCTGATTGACTTTTGGTGGCTACAGAAGCTTGCGACGGCGGAACTCCAGATCTATTCTCTGTTCTGGAAGTTTTAGGGTATATGGAGTTATATAGGCGGAAGAAGTATGTCAGGGGAGCCACGTGGGACCCACGAGGCAGGGGGCACGCCCTAAGGGGGTGGGCGCGCCCCCCACCCTCGTGGCTCCCTCGTTCCTTTCCTGACGTGCACTCCAAGCTTTTCTGGTAGCTTTCCTTCCAAAAATAACTTCTCTACTTGATTTCATTCCGTTTCGACTCCGTCTGATATTCCTTTTCTTCAAAACACTGAAACACGCAAAAAACAGCAATTCTGGGCTGGGCCTCCATTTAATAGGTTAGTCCCAAAAATAATATAAAAGTGGATAATAAAGCCCAATATTGTCCAAAACAGTAGATAATATAGCATGGAGCAATCAAAAATTATAGATACGTTGGAGTACGTCGGTGGAGCTTTGAGGAGCCCATGAAGTAGGGGGCGCGCCCTAAGGGGGGGCCCCCACCCTCGTGACCACCTCTCTGATGCCTTGGCGTAGGGTCCAAGTCCCGTGGATCACGTTCGGTGAGAAAATCACGTTCCCGAAGATTTTATTCCATTTGGACTCCGTTTGATATTCTGTTTCTCCGAAACACTAAAATAGGCAAAAAAACAGCAATTCTGGGCTGGGCTTCCGGTTAATAGGTTAGTCCCAAAAATAATATAAAAGTGGAAAATAAAGCCCAATATAGTCCAAAACAGTAGATAATATAGCATGGAGCAATCGAAAATTATAGATATGTTGGAGACGTATCAGGCATCCCAAGCTTAATTCCTGCTCGTCCTCGAGTAGGTAAATGATAAAAAAAGAATTTTTGATGCGGAGTGCTACTTGGCATAATTTCAATGTAAAACTTGTTAATTGTGGTATGAATATTCAGATTCGAAAGATTCAAGACAAAAGTTCATATTGACATAAAAATAATAATACTTCAAGCATACTAATAAAGAAATTATGTCTTCTCAAAATAACATGGCCAAAGAAAGTTATCCCTACAAAATCATATAGTCTGGCTATGCTCCATCTTCACCACACAAAGTATTTAAATCATGCACAACCCCGATGACAAGCCAAGCAATTGTTTCATAATTTAACATTTTCAAAACTTTTTCAACCTTCACGCAATACATGAGCGTGAGCCATGGATATAACACTATATGTGGAATAGAACGGTGGTTGTGGAGAAGACAAAAAGAGGGGAAGATAGTCTCACATCATCTAGGCGTATCAACGGGCTATGGAGATGCCCATTAATAGATATCAATGTGAGTGAGTAGGGATTGCCATGCAACGGATGCACTAGAGCTATAAGTATATGAAAGCTCAACAAAAGAAACTAAGTGGGTGTGCATCCAACTCGCTTGCTCACGAAGACCTAGGGCATTTTGAGGAAGCTCATCATTGGAATATACAAGCCAAGTTCTATAATGAAAAATTCCCACTAGTATATGAAAGTGACAACATAGGAGACTCTCTATCATGAAGATCTTGATGCTACTTTGAAGCACAAGTGTGGTAAAAGGATAGTAGCATTGTCCCTTCTCTCTTTTTCTCTCATTTTTTATTTGGGCCTTTTGTCTTTTTTATGGCCTCTTTTCTTTTCTTTTTTTTCTTTTTCGTCCGGAGTCTCATACCGACTTGTGGGGGAATCATAGTCTCCATCATTATTTCCTCACTTGGGACAATGCTCTAGAAATGATGATCATCACACTTTTATTTTTCTTACAACTCAACAATTACAACTCGATACTTAGAACAAGATATGACTCTATATGAATGCCTCCAGCGGTGTACCGGGATATGCAATAAATCAAGAGTGACATGTATGAAAGAATTATGAATGGTGGCTTTGCCACAAATACGATGTCAACTACATGATCATGCTAGCAATATGACAATGATGGAGCGTGTCATAATAAACAGAACGGTGGAAAGTTGCATGGCAATATATCTCGGAATGGCTATGGAAATGCCATGATAGGTAGGTATGGTGTCTGTTTTGAGGAAGATATATTGTGGGTGTATGATACCAGCGAAAAGTGCGTGGTATTAGAGAGGCTAGCAATGGTGGAAGGATGGGAAAAAGTGCGTACGATCCATGGACTCAACATTAGTCATAAAGTACTCATTTACTTATTGCAAAAATCTAGAAGTTATAAAAGCAAAGTATTACGCGCACGCTCCTAGGGGGATAGATTGGTAGGAAAAGACCATCGCTCGTCCCCGACCGCCACTCATAAGGAGGACAATCAATAAACACCTCATGCTCCGACTTCGTTACATAACGGTTCACCATACGTGCATGCTACGGGAATCACAAACTTCAACGCAAGTATTCTTTAAATTCACAACTACTCAACTAGCATGACTCTAATATTATCACCTCCATATCTCAAAACAATTATCACGCTTCAATCTTTTCTTAGTATTCAACGCACTCAAAAGAAAATTTCACAAATCCTGAATACCAAGCATATTAATATTAAGCAATTTACCATGCTATTAAGACTCTCAAAATGATCTAAGTGAAGCATGAGAGATCAATAGTTTCTTTAAAACAAATCCACCACCGTGCTCTAAAAGATCTAAGTGAAGCACATAGAGCAAAATCATCACGCTCAAAAGATATAGGTGAAGCACATAGAGCAAAACTACATAGCTCAAAAAGATATAAGTGAAGCACAAAGAGTATTCTAACAAATTTTAATTCATAAATGGATATCTCAAAGGTGTGTACAGCAAGGATGATTGTGGCACACTAACAAACAAAGACACAAATAATACAAGACGCTCCAAGCAAAACACATATCATGTTGGTGAATAAAAATATAGCTCCAAGTAAAATACCGATGGAAGTGGACGAAAGAGGGGATGCCTTCCGGGGCATCCCCAAGCTTTGACTTTTTGGTGTCCTTGTATTATCTTGGGGGTGCTATGGGCATCCCCAAGCTTAGGCTCTTGCCACTCCTTGTTCCATAATCCATCAAAAGATTTCACCCAAAACTTGAAAACTTCACAACACAAAACTCAATAGAAATCTCGTGAGCTCCATTAGAGAAACAAAACATAAAACCACTGCAAGGTACTGTAATGAACTCATTATTTATTTATATTGGTGTTAAACCTACTGTATTCCAACTTCTCTATGGATTATAAACTATTTTACTAGCCATAGATTCATCAAAATAAGCAAACAACACACGAAAAACAGAATCTGTCAAAAACAGAACAGTCAGTAGTAATCTGTAACCAACGCAAACTTCTGAAACTACAAAAAATATAACAAAATTATAAGACCTAGAAAATTTGTTTATTGCTCAGCAGAAATTGGAATCAGAATTTTATCACGTTCTGGTGATTTTTAATAATTCGGGCACTAAGCGCAAAGTTTCTGGAAATTATAGCAAGATCAAATAACTATCATCCAAGAAGATCCAATAGGTCTAGCTTGGCACAAAAACTAATTAAAACACAAAACCACATCTAAACAGAAGGTAGATGGATTATTTATTCCTGAACAGAAGCAAAAACAAAAAACTCAAAATAAAATTGGGTTGCCTCCCAACAAGCGCTATCGTTTAACGCCCCTAGCTAGGCATAAAAGCGAGGATAGATTTAGGTATTGCCATCTTTGGCAGTAGGAAAGAAAAGAGCAAATTTCCTTTCTATGGCATTTATTCTCCTATTTTGGGAAAGCACATGGCCATTAATGGATGAGGTAAGATTAAGCACATTACGGAAATTTGCATCTAAACTAGATTTCATCTCTTTGATAAGTTCGTTTTGATAAAAGCATAAGAGGGTAGTAGATTCAACCTTATCATTCATGGGGTGCCCAAATATAGTTTTCATTATTTCATAGGTATCTATAGCATCCCCTTCAAGAAAACCCTCTTCAAAAATAGAATCTAGCACCTGTTTGAAAGAAGCAGGTAAACCAATATAGAATCCTCTTAAGTAAACCGCAATTTGATATTGTGGTATGTAGCTAGCCCTAATCCTCAATAACCTATCCCAAGCATCTTTTAAAGACTCATCAATTAAATAACAAAAAATTCCAGAGTCATCTTCATCAAGATCATTTAAACTCTCATTGGTAACCCCGCTGGGTCTTTCAATAGCATCATTATTTTTGAGCTTAGAGAGGATAGAGGGGTCATCCAAGGTACCAAGACCCTGGAAAGGACCCTTTATTCTTTTTGATTCTTTCATGGCAACGAGAAGGCAAACAGAAAAGGAGGAGGAGAAGGAGAAGGAGAAGGAGAAAGAGAGGGCAAATAAAACAGCAAGGGTGAAGTGGGGGAGAGGAAAACGAGAGGCAAATGGCAACTAATGTAATGCGAGAGATAGGGATTGTGATGGGTACTTGGTATGTTGACTTTTTGCGTAGACTCCCCGGCAACGACGCGAGAAATTATTCTTGCTACCACTTGAGCTTGCGTTGGTTTTCCCCGAAGAGGAGAGGATGATGCAGCAGAGTAGCACAAGTATTTCCCTCAGTTTTTGAGAACCAAGGTATCAATCCAGTAGGAGGCCACGCTCAAGTCCCTTGTACCTGCACAAAACGATAGCAACTCGCAACCAACGCGATTAGGGGTTGTCAATCCCTTCACGATCACTTATGAGAGTGAGAACTGACAGATAATGTTTTTGGTATTTTCGATATAAAGATGCAAAGTGACAAGTAAAAGGCAAAGTAAAAAGCAAAGCAAGATTAAAGTGATGGAGATTGATATGATGAGAATAGACCCGGGGGCCATAGGTTTCACTAGTGGCTTCTCTCAAGAGCATAAGTATTCTACAGTGGGTGAACAAATTACTGTTGAGCAATTGACAGAATTGAGCATAGTTATGAGAATATATAGGTATGATCATGTATATAGGCATCACGTCCGAGACAAGTAGACTGACTCCTGCCTGCATCTACTACTATTACTCCACTCATCGATCGCTATCCAGCATTCATCTAGAGTATTAAGTTAAAAACAGAGTAACGCTTTAAGCAAGATGACATGATGTAGAGAGATAAATTCATGCAATATGAAATAAACCCCATCTTGTTATCCTCGATGGCAACGATGCAATACGTGCCTTGCTGCCCCTTCTGTCACTGGGAAAGGACACCGAAAGATCGAACCCAAAGCTAAGCACTTCTCCCATGGCAAGAAAAACAAATCTAGTAGGCCAAACCAAACTGATAATTCGAAGAGACTTGCAAAGATAACCAATCATACATAAAAGAATTCAGAGAAGATTCAAATATTATTCATAGATAGACTTGATCATAAACCCACAATTCATCGGTCTCAACGAACACACCGGAAAAAGAAGATTACATCGAATATATCTCCACAAGAGAGGGGGAGAACTTTGTATTGAGATCCAAAAAGAGAGAAGAAGCCATCTAGCTACTAACTATGGACCCGAAGGTCTGAGGTAAACTACTCACGATTCATCAGAGAGGCTATGATGACGGCCTCTCCGGCGGAGCTCTGGAACAGGCCCCAAGATGGGATCTCGTGGATACAGAAGGTTGCGGCGGTGGAATTAGGTTTTTGGCTCCTGTTCTGATCATTTGGGGTACGTAGGTATATATAGGAGGAAGGAGAACGTTGGTGGAGCTTCGAGGGGACCACGAGGCAGGGGGGCGCCCCTCACCCTCGTGACCGCCTCTCTGATGCCTTGGCGTAGGGTCCAAGTCCCCTGGATCACGTTCGGTGAGAAAATCACGTTCCCGAAGATTTTATTCCGTTTGGACTCCATTTGATATTCTTTTTCTCTGAAACACTGAAATAGGCAAAAACAACAATTCTGGGCTGGGCCTCCGGTTAATAGGTTAGTCCCAAAAATAATATAAAAGTGGAAAATAAAGCCCAATATAGTCCAAAACAGTAGATAATATAGCATGGAGCAATGAAAAATTATAGATACGTTGGAGACGTATCAAACCCGCAAGTTGATCACCAAAACATACATCAAGTGAATCACGTGATATCCAATTGTCACCATAGATACGCACGACAAGACATACATCAAGTGTTCTCAAATCTTTAAAGACTCAATCCGATAAGATTACTTCAAAGGGAAAACTCAATCCATTACAAGAGAGTAGAGGGGGAGAAGCAACATAAGATCCAACTAAAATATCACAGCTCGCGATACATCAAGATCGTGCCAAATCAAGAACACGAGAGAGAGAGAGAGAGATCAAACACATAGCTACTGGTACATACCCTCAGCCCCGAGGGTGAACTACTCCCTCCTTGTCATGGAGAGCGCCGGGATGATGGAGATGGTCAACGGTGAGGGTTCCCCCCCTCCGGCAGGGTGCCAGAACAGGGTTTTGATTGACTTTTGGTGGCTACAGAAGCTTGCGGCGGCGGAACTCCGGATCTATTCTCCGTTCTGGAAGTTTTAGGGTATATGGAGTTATATAGGCGGAAGAAGTACGTCAGGGGAGCCACGTGGGGCCCACGAGGCAGGGGGCGCGCCCTAGGGGGTGGGCGCGCCCCCCACCCTCGTGGCTCCCTCGTTCCTTTCCTGACATGCACTCCAAGCTTTTCCGGTAGCTTTCCTTCCAAAAATAACTTCTCTAGTTGATTTCACTCTGTTTCGACTCCGTCTGATATTCCTTTCCTTCAAAACACTGAAATAGGCAAAAAAACAGCAATTCTGGGCTGGGCCTCCGCTTAATAGGTTAGTCCCAAAAATAATATAAAAGTGGATAATAAAGCCCAATATTGTCCAAAATAGTAGATAATATAGCATGGAGCAATCAAAAATTATAGATACGTTGGAGACGTATCACAAACTCTTAATGTAGATCCTAAGTACAAACCGGTGAAGCAGTTTCTTCGCCGGTTCAATGAGGAAAGACGCAAAGCTATTGGAGAAGAAATAGCCAGGCTCTTAGTGGCTGGATTTATCATTGAAGTTTTCCATCCTGAATGGTTGGCTAATCCGGTGCTGGTCCTTAAAAAATGGCACATGGCGTATGTGTGTGGATTACACAGATCTCAACATAGCTTGTCCAGCAGATCCTTTTGCCCTCCCCCGTATTGATCAAATTATTGATGCTACACGGGTTGTGAGTGTTTGAGTTTTTTGGATGCATACTCTGGTTATCATCAGATCAAAATGGCAGTTAAGGACCAGGAGAAGACGACGTTCATAACTCCCTTTGGAGCCTTCTTCTATGTGTCTATGCCCTTCGGCTCAAGAGTGCCCAGGCGACTTATCAACGGTGTGTGCAGAATTGTCTTCATAAACAAATCGGCCGTAATGTTCATGACTATGTGGATGATATTGTGGTCAAGTCAAGGAAGAAGGAGACTCTGGTTGACGATTTGAAGGAAACCTTTGATAACTTGCAGACTTAAAAGATGATGCTCAATCCGGCCAAGTGCATTTTTGGTGTACCGGCAGGCAAGTTATTGGGCTTTCTGGTATCTAACGGGGCATTGAGGCTATCCGGAAAAGATCACAGCTATCACCTCCTTGGCTAAACCGAAGTGTATCAATGACGTTCAACGCTTGACAGGCCGGATTGCCGCGTTGAGCCGGTTTATCAGCCGCCTCGGTGAGAAGGCGATTCCTTTATATCAGATGCTGAAGAAAACGGATAACTTCGTGTGGAGTTCTGCCGCTGATGAAGCGTTTGAGGACTTAAAGCGGCAGCTAGCTAATCCGCCTGTTCTTGCTGCTCCGGTTGACAAGGAACCATTGCTGTTATATGTGGCAGCTAATGCTCGAGCAGTCAGCGTGGCTATTGTGGTGAAGTGCAAGGAGGCAGGCAAGGAATATCCGGTTCAACGTTCGGTTTACTATATCAGCGAGGTACTTATTGAGTCCAAGCAAAGGTACCCACATTGGCAGAAGCTGGTGTATGGAGTTTTCATGGCAAGCCGGAAGCTTAAACAGTACTTCCAAGGTCATCCCATCACGATGGTCAGCTCTGCTCCTTTGGGAGATATAATCCAGAACAGGGAAGCAACTGGCCGGATTGCCAAGTGGGCTATAGAGCTTGGGCCTCATGGGTTGAAATACATACCTCGGACGGCGGTCAAATCTCAAGCACTTGTGGATTTCATCAACGATTGGACAGAACTGCAAGCATCTGAATAGAAGCCGGATCACACCTATTGGACTATTCATTTTGATGGGTCCAGGCATTTGGAAGGCTCGGGGGCTGGAGTCGTATTAACTTCCCCACGAGGTGATAAGTTCTGTTATGTTCTCCGCTTAATGTTCCCTTGTACTAACAATGCAGCTGAGTACGAAGCTTTACTCCATGGTCTTCGGATGGCTAAGGAGATGAATCTAAGGCTGAGTTAAGTGCTTCGGTGACTCGGACCTAGTGGCTCAACAAGGGTATGGCACTTGGGATTCCAAGGATCCGCTCATGGCAGCATATCGTCGTGAGGTGGATATTGTTGTAGGTCACTTTAAAGGTTATCAGGTGGATCACGTGGACCGGCAGAAGAACGAAGCGGTGGATGCTTTGCGCCGATTGGGTTCTCAACGTAAACCGGTCCCGCCTAATGTCTTCTTTGATGTTCTGCATAATCCGTCCGTCAAGCTCCCTGGTGAAGAGGATTTGGCTATTCCTGATCCGTAAGATCAATTGGTGGCGGCTCTTCATGTCATTCCGGATTGGACGGTTCCTTATCTCGCGTACATGAACCGGGGCGAGTTACTAGAGGATGAGACTCTAGCCAGGCAGATAATCCGGCGGTCCAAATCCATGACTATTATCAATGGAGAGTTGCATCATTGCAGTGTGTCAGGGGCGTTTCAACGTTGTGTGTCTCCTGAGGAAGGCTGTGAAATTTTGCGTGAAATCCACGAAGGAGATTGTGGTCACCACGCCGGTTCAAAATCTTTGCTGGCCAAGGTGTTTCGTCACGGTTTCTATTGGTTAACTGATCATGCTGATGTGGAGGACTTGGTCAGACGATGTGATGGTTGTCAGAAGTTCTCAAGACGTGCTCATGTGCCGGCTCAAGAATTGAGGATGATTCCAATTACTTGGCTGTTTGCAACTTGGGGGCTGGATATGGTTGGGCCTTTCAAGAGATCCAAAGACAAGAAGACCCACCTTCTGGTGGCGGTTGACAAGTTCACAAAGTGGGTAGAGGCTGAGCCCGTTAGCAAGTGTGACGCGGCCACGGTGGTTCAATTCATCAAAAAGGTGATTTTCCAGTTTGGCTTTCCACATAACATTATCACTGACAATGGTACCAACCTGTCCAAGGGTGCCATGAAGGAGTTCTGTCAACGTGAGCACATCCGGCTTGACGTATCATCAGTGGCTCACCGACAATCCAATGGTCAAGCGGAGAGGGCTAATCAAGAGATCTTGCGAGGCATCAAACCCCGGTTTATGGTTCCTTTGCAGCGAACGCCGGGTTGTTGGGTTGAGGAGCTACCTTCAGTGTTATGGAGCATCAACACCACACCCAACAGATCGACAGGTTACACACCGTCCTTCATGGTTTATGGAGCAGAGGCGGTTCTTCCCAGCGACATCCGTCATGACTCACCTCGTGTAGCAGCATATGTTGAAGCGAACAACGAGAAAGCACGACAAGACGCTCTTGACCTGTTGGATGAGGAGCATGACATAGCAGCTGCCCGTTCGGCGATTTATCAGCAAGATCTACGTCACTATCACAGTCGCCGGGTTAGAACCAGAACCTATCAAGAAGGAAATTTGGTGCTTCAGCTCATCCAGGATCAGACGGATATGCACAAGTTATCCCCACCTTGGGAAGGACCTTTTGTGGTCAGCAAGAATCTACACAACGGGTCATACTATCTAATCGATGTTCGAGAGCACAAAGACTCACGTAAATCGGAGGAGGAGACCAACCGGCCGTGGAATATTGCTCATCTTCGGCCTCACTATACTTGAGCTATAGGCTTCATTTATGTACATATTATGACAATGTATATATTATGCTCAATACAATAAACCGGAACCTCAGCTAAAGCGGGGTCTCTGTTATTTTCACATCATGTTTGGTTACACGGAGCTTCTGTCTTTAAAGCGTCGCGCGGTTTACCCCTTGAGTTAGCTTATCAAAAGCTTTATATTATATCACTTGGGGGCTTGGTCGTGTCCGAACCATAGCAACACCTTTTGATAGGCGCAAAGCCACAACATCACTTGGGGACTTGGTCACCTCTGAACCATAGTCATGCCTCTTGATCGGCCTAGTGCCACATCATCACTTGGGGGCTTGGTCGAACCTGAACCATAGCTACACCTCTTGATCGGCGTAATGCCAAAGCATCATTTGGGGACCTGGCCGACTCGAACCATAGCTACGCCTTTTGGGGGCTTGGTCGTGTCAGACCATGGTAATGCCTCTTGATCGGCTCAAAGCCTCATTTGCAAAGGTTTTATCTTTGCCTTTGCTTGAATTCTGTTTTTCTTTTTTGATAAACATTTCTTTTGTTGCGTTTTCAAACCGACATTGTTAATCCGGTCCGACTGTCAAATACAAATTGACGAAACACGGTCAAACCTTAATCCGGAGACTATCTGCCCGGTTTAATTTTCTGTTACCATCCTATTATGGAGTAAACCGGTGTGTATCATAACCCGGAACGGTTTACATTGTAAATCGATCTTATATTAACAGGAGCTATTTTCTCCTCCAAAGTTTGGGTTATCAGCCCAGCTACAAGGTTGGCCAGCCAACATCGTGCCCGACGGTGGCAGGTATCGTATATTTCCATATTTGGTTATATATTCCAACCTAAGTTATCATCCTTGGTTTTGTATACGTGGGTATCATGACCCGCCTGGTGGTAAACCGCCAGGGCATTTTTAAACTTTTTGACTGCAGAAACAGTTGTGATAAATATGAATCAAACAAGCATCAGTTGAACATAAATATGCATGAAGGCATACCAGGCCAAGTATATCAACTAGCTTATTACAAGGCGTTCTAGTGCCCAAAAATATCATTGTCTTTATCAACTACATGTGACAGCATGCAGTGGTTTAAACCGGCCTCTAGTTCACGCTTGGTCACTGGCTTGACCTAACGGTTGCGGATCATCTCGCGCCGGTTCAGCTTCTTCCTCCCTATCCAGTGGCTGGAAATCAACAGTTGCCCAGTCGATCCCAGTTAATGCTTGAAACACAACTTCATCACTGATCAGCAGCGACGGTTCAATATCAGGAGCGTAAGTATGCTTACGGATTGGTGGTATAAGGTTCTCAGCCTCATGAATTAGTGCAGCAACTCGCTTGTTTTGATTGTCATATTGGGCTTGATAGTGGGACAGATCCGCCTCTTCAACCAGCTGACATGACAAAGGGCGCACTTCCCAGTTTATGGTTCAAAGATCCTCTTCATCAAATTCTGTCCCATCTTCCTTCAAGCTGGGATAGCCTTGAGCCGCTTCAACAGGATCAAAGTCAGGCACCCACACTTTGTCCCGGATTAGGGCGGTCAAAGCACCCGTTCTAGCAGCATATTTCTTCAGCTCTTCAACCCGGGCAGGGAGCATAGACAACCTTTTAATGGTATCTTGGATCAAGGTGGGCAGCGGATTGTTGTGGGAAGCAGTGTAGATGATCCGTTGTGCACAAGTGTACAGTTGCTCTATCAAAGTATAGGCAGCTTTTAACTTCTTCCGCACATCCGATCCCAAGTGGCCGAAACGAGTTCCTGTATCATTGCAAGGGTTAGTAAACCGGCATCTACATAACAAGATCTGTTCAAACTCGGAGAACAAGGATACCTACCAAATACAGCTGTAGTCATGGCATGAACCTGATGCTTCACGCTGGTCAATTCATCAACCACCGGTTTAAGAGCGGCTTCTGCTTTTTCAGCTCTTTGCGCTAAAGCGGCTTTCTCAATCGCCCAATCCGCCCGCTCTTTGTTGAAGCCCTCTTTAAGTTTTTCCATAGCGCTCAAAGCGCTGGTCGATTCTTCCTTTGCCTTGGAGGTTTCTACCTATTGCGACTTAAGATTCTCCTGCAGATCGGCGGTTTGACTTTCTCTCTTGCTCAGCTCAGCCTGTACAGAGATAGATACATGATGAAATGATCGTACAAATTTGAAGTACCAACCACATAACAAGTTATGCCCTTGGTACTTGGGGGCTAATGCATATTTGCTCTACATCACATAGTTTCTATAAAGTCCCAAGCTCAATACAAGTATTCAACTTGGCACTTGGGGGCTAATGGCCGTTTATTCAAAGACTATTGTTACAGGAATTTTTCTTCTATAAAAGTCCCGGTTTAACTTCGTAAAGTTGAACAGGCCCTTGGGGGCTATGTCAGCAAAGTTCAGATGAATTGAGGATCACATTAAAAACTAACTAAAGTCCTAGTTGAAGTTGATATCTTAAACCGTCACCTGGGGGCTATTGGAATTGATAAAGCTACCAAATAATACAAGAAGGGAAGCATATAGGAAGTTACCTCATATATTTCCTTCATCATATTTACTAGACCGGCTTCATAGTCGCGGCTGGTGTACAGCCGGTTCAGATAATCGGAATGGAGATCTTCAGCATTCAGAGCGGCGTATGTTGAAAAATTGGCACTCCATTTGCCTTTGCCAACCGCAGAGAATTCCTGTTTTGCAGTATGTTTTGACAAAGCAACAGGATTACTCGGTTCAGTACGGCCAACGCCAGTAATAAGGACATCATCATCTTTTTCTTCACCGGTTTGTACTGGGGTCGCCAGTTTGTCAGTAGTTTTTGCTGGACTAGCCGGTTTATCAGTCCGGATAGAGCTGGTCGGCTGATCAACAGGGCCAGTGGTGTCAACCTCTGCCTGTTCAGCAACAAAGTCATGGTCTTGTGGTGGTGGCTCATTCAGCACATCATCAAGGTTGGCCTCTTCAGGGTCTGGTATTTTGTCCGGTTCAGCAGCGGTATTTTCCTCTGCCATTTTGTTCAGGCGAGCTTTCTTCCTTGGTCTGGGCTTGGCTCTGAGAGAAATTAAGAAGTATCAGTACAACATATGTTAAAATAATATGTCAAAGATATAAGACAAAATATGACTTACCCAAGCACTGTTTTGAGGGGTGGAAGCTTGGTGGCTGATGACTCGCCAGAGGATGAATGAGAAGTTCCCTGATAATTGGAATCAGATGGATTAAGAGGTTGACAAAAACAACCCATTTTAGGGCGTGAAGTGGCAAGAGAATCTAAGACCTCTGAACGGCGTTTCCGAACCAGACTTTTCGGTAAACCGGCGGAGGTAACTACCTGGCCGCTGTGCTGAGTTGTGCGGCGAGCCTCATGCTATTGTGTCTTCACAAGAAAGTTTGGGTCCAAATAAGCAAGAGGATCAGAAAATTTAACTTTCTGGTTTGCCCGACGGATTTTTAGTGAAGGCAAAGGGTTTGAATCAGAGGAAAGAACGATTACCTCTACAGCATCAGCGTGACTGAATTCAGCGTCATCCTAGCAATAATCATCGTCAATAAGGCGCATCAAAAATAAACCAAGTGAGTCAATTTCTACCTCAAGATCCGGGTTACCCACATCATCGCCAACCGGTAGATCGGAGGATGCAGTGGTTCTCTTCCTGTTAGCAGGTTTCTTCACAACTCTGGTCTTTTACCGGGTTGGCTTCACCGCTTTATCTTGTGGAGGTTTCTTCTTCCAGAACGGATCATCGCCCTGTCAAAAATAATAACATTTTCAGATACTATTTGGACAGAAGCAATCTCATATATACAGATGGTATGATTTTTACCGCTGGCGGTTTGTTGATGGCGCAAAAGGGAAGTAGGCCGGTTTGAGCACAGGTCTCTTCCAGTTCATTCAACATCTTTTTTACAGCTTCAGTAACTTCGTCGTCTGCTAGTTGGATATCAATGTGCCGCAGAGCATCCTTTACATCACATGTATACTCACACATCAAACCAGGGCGTTGGCCTAAGGGCAGTATACTCCAAGAGATCCAGCAGCGAGCAAAATCAACTCCTGTCAACCCTTTTGCCATGAAGGCCCTAAGCTTGGATAGTTGGGGAGCATATTTGAGTCTCTCCTTGGCAGTCAGCCTTTGAGGAAAAGGGTGTGTATTGCTCAGACGTTCCGGACGGTAACCTGGCAGGGGATTTTCTTCAGAAGGAGAGGTGTCCTTGCAGTAAAACCATGTCTGGTTCCATTCTTTGGGGTGGATTGGCATGAGGGAAGGTTACTACTTTCCTCTTTTGAATCGCCATACCGCCCAGTTCTGTGTTGGGTCCGTCTTTGAACTATGTGCGACGGTTCAGGTGAAAGCAGTCCCTGAATAGCTCTACTGAAGGTTCCCCTGAAGGTAAGCCTCACTGAAGACTTGGAAGTGGAAGATATTGGTTACGGAGTTAGGACCGATATCTTGTGGGCGCAGTTGCAAATTGGCTAAGACATCCCGGAAAATCTTTGAACCGGGAGGGTTGAAGCCCCGGGTTCAGCAAAAACAATGACTTCTCCTTCTTTGGGAGTAGGAGGACATTCTATGCCGGGGACCCTCCAGTGAATGGCGTTTTTCTCGCTTAAAGCGCCCGTTTTGACCAAATTCTCCAACTGGTCCTCAGTCACTCGAGAAGGGACCCAGTTGCACTCATACGCTTGTTTGGCCATGGCAGGATCTACAATACAATATTTGCCGGTTCAAGAATACGTTGGACAGATCTATAATGATGCATATTTGCTAAACCGGGGTCAGCTATCTACAAACCGGAGTTCAACAATACAGTAACGCCCTAGTAAAGGGTTTGGCGTTCAACAAGGGGACTAATGGTATATACTGGATTGTCATTTTTTCTGTATAGTTAAAATGCCTAGTCTAAGCATCGAAGAGTCAAGACTACAAATGAGTAAGTGAATGAAAACAGGTTTCACAAGATTATGTTGTGGTTTTGGATCTGAGGCATGTCAGAAAAGGGAAATATATTCAAAACCTAAGAAGCAGTACCGGACCAATGAGCGAAGGTTCGGATAAGATCTACTATTTTGAGATGCATAAATGGAAACAGAGGCTAAAGGCTACCACTATACATAGCAGATATTCAGGAGTTTATCAGAATTATCATATGAACAAAGATCTCCATTGATGAACACCGAAGAACTTGGGAACCCTAGAACAATCTGTGGCGGAAAGGGCAGAGAACTTACCGGAGCTGATGAAGAAGCGGAAGAGCGCCGCAGTGTTATGATGCGTTCAGGGTGATGCAGCGGCCAAGGTTGGAGCAGAGACGACGGTCGACGGTGGCGGCGGAGCTCCAGAAGCTGAGCTGTGCAAGGAGGACGACGCGAAGAGGCACGAGGGGAAAAAGAAAATGACCCTTCGGTCCTGTTTATAAAGGCAGGAGATAAGTGTCAGGCGCGAAAATCAAGGGGCCGCGAATTTGGAAGTGAGGCGCAGCTGTCGCCTCGATTGTTGGAGACCTATTAATGAGGATATATCATATACAGATGATGTCACGACGGTTTGCCAAGATCCAAGAAGATGACGTCATGGCAGTTTACCAAATTATGAGAAGATGTTGAAGACGAAGTTTCTGTTCAGGATTGACATGAACCTGTTCAAATCAATCTGGGGCCTAATGTTGGGGATATTACTACTGGGCGTAAACCGGCCAGGACGGGCCGCATTAACTTCATCAGTAATTGAGTATGCTTGAAGCCCATGAAGGCAGATAGGAATGAAAGATAGGGGCCCAAGGCCCAGAACCGGTTTAAGGCTTGTAACCGTGAACCGACATTGGTATGTAACTTGTATGGTAAGATAGAACGAGAAGAGACCGAACCGAACATGTTTATGAGCTGGTCTCGGGACTTTGTAAACCAACGGGTGTCACCCATGTATATAAGGGGACGACCCAGCGACGGTTCAGGACAACATAACAACAACTCGAGACTCAGGCGAAGCTTATTCGCTCCCTGGTCATCGAAACCCCATCAATTCCATAACAACTAGATGTAGGCTTTTACCTTCATCGAAGGGGCCGAACTAGTATAAACTCTCTTGCATCCCTTTGTCCGCTTTAACCCCTTCAAGCTAACCCGTAGCGATGGCTCCATGACTAAGTCCTATCAAGAGGACATCTGCCGTGACAAAACCATGACAATATCTGTCGTGGGTTTGTCACGGCAGATGTCCTAGCCAAAGGACTTAGTCGTGGAGCCATCGCAACGGGTTAACTCGAAGGGGTGAAAGCGGACACAGGGACACAGAGGGTTTATACTAGTTCGGCCCCTTCGATGAAGGTAAAAGCCTACGTCTAGTTTGTGGTGGAATTGATGAAGTCTCGATGGCTAGGGAGCAGATAAGCTTCTCCTAGGCCTCGAGTTGTGGTTGTCTGTCCTTGAACCGATATCGGGTCGTCCCCTTATATACACGGGTGACGCCCGTCGGTTCATAGAGTCCCAATCTCCGGTTTATACTCGTACCCGGGTTGGTCTCTTCCTTATCCCTAACTTACAATACAAGTTGTACACATGCCGGTTTACGGCTACAGATGTTAAGCCGACTACGGCCTCGGGCCTTTACATAGCCTCCTGGGCTTTACCATTCTTGAACTACAAATGAACTTAACCCGGCCCGTATAGGCCGGTTTACGCTCAGTAGTAATATCCCCAACATTAGGCCCCAGGTTGATTTGAATGAGTTCATGTCAACCCTTAGCATAAATCTTCATATTCAGCACCTTCCCTTCGTCGCTAAACCGCTACGTCGTCATCTTCGTCGGTGGCCGTAAACCGGCATGACATCATCATGAAGCTAGCTTTTATGACGCCTTCTTTGTTTAACCAATTCGCAATAACCGAGGCGACAACTCTGCTTCCGAAATCTGTGGCTCCTGGATTCGCGCGCCTGACACATGTGTTTTGCCTTATAAATAGGGGCGAAGGGTCATTTCTCTTTCCCCTTCACCCCTTTCCTCTTCGTCTTCTCCGCGCCGTCCGCTTCGTAGCTCCACCGCTGTCGCTGACCTCCGCATCGTCTCGGGCCGCTGCATCAACCTGCCTGGACCAGAGAAACTGCGGCGTGCTTCCGCATCCCTCCGAGCTCCGATGAGATCCCCACCTTCTCAACTCAGATCTGCCTCTAGGGTTTACTATGTTCTTCACGTTCTTCACGTTCTTCGCGTTCTTCACGTTCTTCGCGTTCTTCGCGTTCTTCGCGTTCTTCGCACTTAAACTGAGATGCACCTTCATATGACCCCACGACCTTTGCTCCGTTCAGTAGTAGTTTCGGCATCTGTTTTCATTGCAATATACCTGGACCGTAGATCTGATCCATAGCTTGACCTTGCTGTTCTTGCACAATTTTCTTTAAATCAGGAGTATTTTACCCCTTTTACGAGATCGCCCCAGATCCAATATCATACTGAGATAATGTGAAACCTGTTTCCGTACACTTGTTCTTTTGCAATTTCCACTGTTTCACGGTCTTAAGTCCAGCGGTTTAAC
Source organism: Aegilops umbellulata (assembly GCA_032464435.1). Classification (NCBI taxonomy): domain Eukaryota; kingdom Viridiplantae; phylum Streptophyta; class Magnoliopsida; order Poales; family Poaceae; genus Aegilops; species Aegilops umbellulata. Next base: position 227,699,410 of record CP136055.1, on the reverse strand, counting down.
CTTGTTGTAGAATATCACCAAATCGGTACATACCATTAGTCCCCTTGTTGAACCGCCAGTAATCCCTTGATAGACCGCACCGCTTTACCAACGTCGGTTTGTAACTGATTTCCTCCGGTTTAACGTTGATAGGGTCAACATGAAAAACCTGTGCACCACACAGTCCTGAACCGGAATCATTTTCATTTTGTAGACTTCCTCATGGCTAAGCAAGTGTATGAGTGCAACTGGGCTCCTTCCTGGGTCACGGAAACTCAACTGAATAATCTGGTTCTGACCGGTGCTTTGAGCAGCAGAAAAACCATTCATTGGAGGGTGCCGGGCAAAGAGTGCCCCCCTACACCCCAAGACGGCGAAGTCGTTGTTTTTGCGGATCACTTAGCCCGCGGTTTCAACCCGCCCGGTTCAAAATTTTATCGCGACGTTTTGGCTAATTTCCAACTCCATCCACAAGATATTGGCCCCAACTCTGTCACTAACATATGCCACTTTCAAGTGCTCTGTGAGGTGTTTTTTCAAGAGGAACCTACAGTTGAGTTGTTCCGAGATTGCTTTCACCTAAACTGCCGCACAGAATTTACTGATGGCTCCAACATGGAACTGGGTAGCGTGTCAATCCAGAAAAGGAAAGAGGTCACTTACCCTCATGCGAAACTGCATAGTCACCCCCAAGAGTGGAATAACTCCTGGTTTTATTGTAAAGACACCTCTCCAGAGAATGAGAATATCCTGCCCGACTTTCGTCCAGAACGGCTCAGCAACACTCACCCCCTTCCTCAGAGGCTGACTGCTAAAGAGAGGAGTAAATACGCTCCCCAACTGTCCAAGCTTAGAGCCTTCATGGCCAACGGTTTAACAGGAGTCGACCTCGCTCGTTGCTGGATATCTTGGAGTATACTGCCACTCAGTCAACGCTCCGGTTTGATGTGTGAATACACAGGCAATGTTGATGATCCGTTACGTCATGTAAACATCCAGCTTACGGATGACGAGGTCACCGTAGCCGTAAAGAAGATTTTAAATGAACCGGAACGCGTCTGTGCACGAACTGGCCTTCTTCCCTTCCGCGCCATCAACAAACCACCAGCGGTAAAAATTTCTTTTCATTAAGTCTGATGTTATTTTGTGCGCGTATGACTGATTCTAATGTCTGTTGACGCAGGGTGATGACCCGTTCTGGAGCAAAAAACTCCCTCAAGGAAAGGCGGATAAACCGGAGCAATCGACCCGGCCTAAGACGAGAGTCGTCAAAAAGTCTGCTCACAAGAGGAAAACAACGGCCTCTTCCGATCCTGCCGATGATGAGGTGGGTAATCCGGGTTTTGAAGCTGATCTTGACTCCCTCGGTTTGTTGTTCGTACAGCTTATTGACGATGCAATTTGTCAGGATGATGCCGAAGCGAGCCATGCTGATGATGCAGAGGTAATTACCATTTCTTCTGAATCAAGCCTTCTGCCTTTCCACAAAATCCGTCAGGCGAACCGTAAAGTTAAAATTTTCCATCCTCTTGCTTACTTGGATCCCAACTTTCTTATGAAGACCCGTCAACACGAGGTGCGCCGTACAACCCGACACAGCGGTCAGGTAGTTACCTCCGCCGGTTTACCGAACAGTCCGGTTAGGAGACGTCGTTCAGAGGTCTCTAACTTGCTTGTCAAATTTTGTCCTAAAGCGGGCTGTTTTCGTCAACTGCTTAATCCGTCTGACTCCGATTATCAGGTCACCTCGCACTCATCCTCTGGCGAGTCAACTGGTACTCAGCTGCCTCCGCTCAAAACCGTGCTTGGGTAAGCTTACTTTTCTCATCAAGTTGTCCATTGTTGTAATCTTCACCATATGCTGTTTTCAACTTTGCTGCTTCTTTCAGAGCTAAACCAAGGCCGAGCAAAAAAGCTCGCCAAGACAAAACAGGAGAAGAAAACGCTCCTCCTCAACCGGACACTGCCCCGAACGTTGAAACGACCACCCCTGAGGATGTAATTGATGATCCATTAGTCCGAGATGAAGTCATTGTTCCTGAAGAAGGCTCTGTTAACCCCTCCGGCCCAACGGATCAACCAGCCAGCCTGATTCGTGCTGAGAAAACCATTAGTTCCTCAAAGCCTGTCGAGAAACCGACCGTGCCAGTCTAGACCGACGACCACAACGATGATGAAGTCATGATTACCGGCGTAGGTCGTACTGAACCGGGAAATCCCATCGCTTTGGCCAAGCACACTGCTAAAGAAGAGATTTCTGCTTTAAGTAAAGGTAAATGGGATGTTGATCTGGCCACGTACTCCACTCTTGGCGCTCAAGACATTCATTCCGGCTATTTAAACCGGCTATATACTAGCCGCGACTATGAAGCCAATCTTGTGAAGATGATGAAAGACAAATTCGAGGTAACTTCCATGCCCTCACTCCTGCTTCTTACCACCATAGCCCCCAAGGGTCGGTTTAACTTTATCATAATTGAAGCGACACTTGCAATTATCATACCGTAGCATCCGAAATATCATTAAAGCAAATAGCCATTAGCCCCCAAGTGCCAAGTTGAATATTTGTATTGAGCTTGGGACTTTGATAATGACCTGCAAACTTGAGATCAAATAAGCATTAGCCCCCAAGTACAAAGTATCTAACTTGTTATGTGCTTGGTACTTTCTTTGCTTAAACTGTATAACTTGTCGGACTGCAGGCTGAACTGAAGGTCAAAGAGAGCCAAATCGCTGATCTTCAAGAGAATGTGAAGTCCCAGCAAGCAGAATCTTCCAAAGCCAAGGAGGAACTAACCAGCGCTTTGGGCAGCATGGAACAATTGAAGGAAGGTTTTAACAAGGAGCGGGCGGACTGGGCTACAGAAAAGGCCGCTTTAACCAAGAAGATTGAAACCGCAGAAGCTGCCCTTAAAACGGTAACGGATGAATTGACCAGTGTGAAGCGACAGGTCCACGCAATGGCTGCAGCCATCTTTGGTAAGCCTCCTATAACATGTGCAATGCCCTTGATTCTTCTACAAAACAGCTCGGTTTACGACCTGCTGATCGTATTACAGGCACTCGCATCCATCACTTGGGATCAGACGTGCGTATGAAGCTGAAAGCGGTCTATACCTTAGTCGAGCAGCTGTATACGGGCGCTCAGCGGATTATCACCACTGCTTCACACAACAATCCAGCACCCACATTGATCCAGGACACACTGAAGAGGTTGTCGATGCTCCCTTCTTGGATTGAAGAGCTAAAAAGATCTGCTACTCGAACCGGAGCCATTAATGCCTTAATCCGGGCCAAAGCATGGGTGCCTGATTTTGATCCCGTTGAAGCGGCTCAAGGCTATCCTAGCTTAAAGGAGGATGGCTCCGAATTCGATGAAGAAGAATTGAGAAAGATAAACCGGGCAGTGCGCCCTCTGTCCTGCCAATTGGTAGAAGAAGCAAACTTGTCTCATTATCAAGCCCAATATGACGATCAGAACAAGCGGGTAGCTGTGCCAATCCCTAAAGCGGAAAACTTAATTCCTCCAATCCGTAAGCACACTTATGCCCCTGATATTGAACCGTCGTCACTGATACATGAGGAAGCCGTTTTTCAAGCATTAATGGGGATCGATTGGACCACTGTTGACTTCCAGCCGCTGGGTAGGGAGGAGGACGCTGAAGTGGAGCAGGATGATCCAGAACCATCAAACCGGAACGGCACGCAGGCGTGAACCGAGGGCAGTTTTAACTGGTTTCCTGTTGATACTTTGTCAAGAAACAATCACCTTATTCGGGCACCGTGTTGCCTTGTAATAGGATAGACCGTACCTTATGCTTCATGAGATGCCTTTGCGCATCAGTACTGATATCCTCCTCTGGAAAATCATTATTGCCAACTTATATCTCCTGCGATCACAAATGTTTAAACTACCAGGGCGGTTGTACCGTCATCCAGTTTGCGAATTATTATAGTTACGCAAGGAATCGTGCAAGTATGATCAAACTTTTGTGATACGAAATACCTGTCATATAGTGGGCATGAAATAGGCATTCGTAGCCAATATTGAAGCGGGAGTTGATAACTCTTAAACCGTCATGGGAGAATCGAACCCTTGTGTATATAACACCGGTTTACAATGTAAACCGTCTTTTAATAACAGCAGCCTTTCGTTGCTCAAAAGAGGATATTTAGCAGAAAAAACTCAAACCGAGCCAACAATCTCAGATTTTTGCAAAAGAGGGCCGTGTTCCTGCCGACTTGGCTATGTTGGACCGGTGCCGAATGTTGTTGGTTTAAGAGAAAAGAAATAAACTATCAACTCTTTGCAAAAAAGGAAAGAGATCAAAATACGGCGACAAAAACCTTTTGCAAAAGAAGAGCTCTATTGAGCTTGGTCAGACGGAATCGCCATGGTCAGACGCAACCAAGCCCCCCTAAGGTGTAGCGATGGTGCCAGTTAGCCAGGACCCCAAAATGACGCGTGGCATTATGCCGGCCAAGTGGCATTGCTATGGTTCGGGTTCGACCAAGCCCCCTAATGACTCTAAGGCCCGTAGGCCGACGAAGAGGCGTGACCGGTTCAGACGTGACCGTGTCCCCAAATGATTCTAGTGGCTTTCGCCGGCCAAGAGGTATTGCATCGGTTCGGACACGACCGAGCCCCCAAATGACTCTGGTGGCTTTCGCCGGCCAAGAGGTATTGCATCGGTTCAAACATGACCGAGCCCCCAAATGACTCCTAAGGATAGCCATGTTCTCTTTGGTTCGAACACGACCTATGTTTGAACAGGAAGCCTCAAGTGATCTCGTTAAGACTTGCAAGGGGTAAACCGGCTGTTGCTTAAAGACAACCCCGTGTAACCACACATGATATAAAGGAACAGATACCCCGCTTTAGCTGAGGATCCGGTTTATTATAATATATACATATTCATGATATATACATAAGCAGAGCCCATGGCTCAGGTATAGTAAGGCCGAAGATGAGCTATATTCCACGGTCTGTCGGTCTCTTGTCCGGATTTGCGTGAATCTTTGTGCTCTCGAACATCTACCAGGTAGTATGAACCATTGTGTAGATTCTTGCTGACCATGAAAGGCCCTTCCCAAGGCGGAGACAATTTATGCATCTCGGTTTGATCTTGAATAAGTCGAAGCACCAAATCTCCCTCTTGAAAGGTTCTGGTCCTGATCCGACGACTGTGATAGCGACGAAGATCCTGTTGGTAGATCGCTGAACGGGCAGCTGCTATGTCTCGTTCTTCATCTAGCCGGTCCAAAGCGTCCTGTCTGGAACTTTTGTTGTCTGCTTCAACGTAAGCCGCCACACGAGGTGAATCGTGTCGTATGTCACTAGGAAGAACTGCCTCTGCCCCATAAACCATGAAGAACGGCGTATATCAAGTTGACCTGTTAGGCGTGGTGTTGATGCTCCATAACACAGAAGGTAACTCCTCGACCCAACAACCCGGCGTCCGCTGCAAAGGAACCATAAGCCTGGGCTTAATTCCTCTCAAGATCTCCTGATTAGCTCTTTCTGCTTGACCATTGGACTGTGGGTGTGCCACTGAAGACACATCAAGGCGGATGTGCTCTCGTTCGCAAAACTCCTTCATGGCACCTTTAGATAAATTGGTACCATTGTCTGTGATGATGCTGTGTGGAAAACCAAACCGGAAAATCACTTTTTTGATGAACCAAACCGCGGTGGCCGCATCACACTTGCTAACGGGCTCTGCTTCTATCCACTTTGTAAATTTGTCCACCGCCACCAGAAGGTGGGTCTTCTTGTCCTTGGACCGTTTGAAAGGCCCAACCATGTCCAGCCCCCAGGTTGCAAACGGCCAAGTAATTGGAATCATCCTCAATTCTTGAGCCGGGATGTGAGCGCGTCTTGAGAATTTTTGACAACCATCACACCGCCTGACCAGATCCTCCGCATCCGCATGAGCAGTCAGCCAATAGAAACCGTGACGAAAAGCTTTTGCCACTAAAGACTTTGAACCGGCGTGGTGACCACAATCTCCTTCGTGGATCTCACGCAAAATTTCACGGCCTTCCTCAGGAGATACACACTGTTGAAAGGCTCCTGTCACACTGCGATGATGTAGTTCGCCGTTTTCCACTACCATGGACTTGGACCGCCGTACTATCTGTCTGGATAGAACCTCATCCTCTGGCAACTCCCCTCGGTTCATGTACGCCAGGTAAGGGAGCGTCCAATCCGGGATGACATGTAACACCGCGACCAATTGAGCCTCTGGGTCAGGAACCGCCAAATCTGCCTCGCCAGGCAGTTGAACCGACGGGTTGTGAAGCACATCAAGGAACACATTAGGTGGTACCGGTTTACGCTGTGACCCCAGTCGACTTAAAGCATCCGCCGCCTCGTTCTTTCATCGGTCCACATGGTCCACCTGATAACCTTTGAAGTGACCTGCGACCACATCAACCTCACGAAGCCATGAGTGGATCTTTTGAATCCCATGTACCAGACACCTGCTGGGCCACCAAATCAGAGTCGCCAAAACACTTAACCCGGCTTAAATTCATCTCCTTAGCTATCCGGAGACCATGGAGCAAGGCCTCATATTCTGCTGCATTGTTAGTACAAGGGAACATTAAACGGAGAACGTAACAAAACTTATCACCTCGTGGGGAAGTTAGTATGACTCCAGCCCCCGATCCTTCTAATTGACGTGATCCGTCAAAATGAATGGTCCAGTAAGTGTGATCCGGCTTCTCTTCAGGGACTTGCAACTCCGTCCAATCATTGATAAAATCCACCAATGCCTGAGACTTTATCGCAGTGCGAGGCGCATACTTTAAACCGTGCGGTCCAAGCTCTATAGCCCACTTGGCAATCCGACCAGTCGCTTCCTGGTTCTGGATGATATCACCCAAAGGAGCAGAGCTGACCACCGTGATAGGGTGGCCTTGGAAATACTGCTTCAGCTTCCGGCTTGCCATAAAAACTCCATATACTAGCTTTTGCCAATGCGGATATCGTTGTTTGGATTCAATCAGCACCTCACTGATGTAATAAACCGGATGCTGAACCGGGTATTCTTTGCCTGCCTCCTTCCGCTCTACCACAATAGCCACACTGACCGCGCGAGCGTTAGCAGCTACATACAACAACAATGGTTCCTTATCAGTGGGAGCAGCGAGTACGGGCGGATTGACCAGCTGTCGCTTTAAGTCCTCAAACGCCTGATCAGCAGCAGAATTCCAGACAAACTGATCTGTCTTCTTCAACATTTGATACAGAGGAATTTCTTTCTCTCCGAGGCGGCTGATAAACCGGCTTAACGCAGCAATTCTGCCTGCCAGACGTTGGACGTCATTGATGCATTTCGGTTTAGCTAGAGAGGTGATAGCCGTAATTTTGTTCGGATTAGCCTCAATTCCCCTGTTGGACACCAAGAAACCCAACAGCTTACCAGCTGGTACACCAAAGACACACTTGGCTGGATTGAGCATCATCTTGTATATCCTTAAGTTATCAAAGGTCTCCTTCAAATCATCGACCAACGTTTCCTTCTTCCTTGACTTGACCACAATGTCGTCCACATAAGTGTGCACATTACGGCCAATCTGCTTGTGGAGACAATTTTGCACACACCGTTGATAAGTTGCCTGGGCACTTTTGAGCCCAAAAGGCATAGATACATAGCAGAAGGCTCCAAAGGGAGTAATGAACGCCGTCTTCTCCTGGTCCTTAACCGCCATCTTAATCTGATGATAACCAAAGTATGCATCCAGAAAGCATAAACGCTCGCAACCCGCCGTAGCATCAATGATTTGATCAATACGGGGGAGGGCAAAAGGATCTGCAGGGCAGGCCTTATTAAGATCTGTATAGTCCACACACATACGCCAAGTGCCGTTTTTCTTAAGGACTAGCACCGGATTAGCAAGCCATTCAGGGTGAAAAACTTCAACGATGAAGCCGGCCGCTAAGAGCCTGGCCACCTCTTCTCCAATAGCCTTTCTTCTCTCCTCATTGAACCGACGAAGGAACTGTTTCACCGGTTTGTATTTAGGATCCACATTAAGGGTGTGCTCAGCGAGTCGCCTCGGTACACCTGGCATGTCAGAGGGCTTCCATGCAAAGATGTCCCGATTCTCACGGAGGAACTCGATGAGCGTGCTTTCCTATTTTGGATCCAAATTGGTACTGATGCTGAATTGCTTGGACGAATCACCAGCTACGAAATCAACAAGCTTGGTCTCCGCGGCTGACGTGAATTTTAAAACCGGATCATGCTCTGTGGTAGGCTTCTTTAAAGGAGTCATATCCGTTGGATCAACATTATCCTTGTAGTATTTGAGTTCTTCCGTAGCACAAACCGATTCCGCATAGGCGGCATCTCCCTCTTCACACTCCAAAGCGATCCTGCGGCTCCCGTGAACCGTGATGGTTCCCTTGTGGCCTGGCATCTTGAGCTGCAGATATGCATAACAGGGCCGTGCCATGAATTTGGCATAAGCCGGCCGACCAAACAAGGCATGGTACGGGCTTTGGATCTTCACCACCTCAAAAGTCAGTGTTTCTGACCGGGAATCGTGATCATCACCAAAAGCCACCTCCAATGCTATCTTGCCCACGGGATACGCAGACTTGCCTGGCACCACGCCATGAAAAACCGTGTGTGAAGGCCGTAGATCTTTATCCTTGAGCCCCATACGTCGAAAGGTCTCATAGTACAGGATGTTAATACTGCTGCCCCCATCCATGAGCACCTTGGTGAACTTATAACCTCCTACCTGAGGCGCCACCACTAAAGCCAGTTGACCCGGATTATCCACCCGAGGAGGGTGATCCTCTCTACTCCAGGTGATCGGCTGCTCTGACCATCGTAGATACGGGGCACGGCCGGTTCAACAGAGTTAACTGCCCTCTTCCGGACCTTCTGGTCTCGCTTGTCCAAGCTAGTGGTGAATACATGGTACTGGCCACTGTTTAACTGCTTCGGATTGCTCTGGTATCCCGACTGCTGCTGATTATAGCCCCCTTGATCATTCTGGTTATGTTGGTTACCATGTCCGCCCGGATTACCAGCCCCGCTCGGATTACCATTAAACCCTGAACCAGAGTTTCCTCCACCGTGGTTTGGCCCGGATCCTGAACCGCCACCCGGATTATGATCATACCGGAAGGCGTTGGAATTCTTGAACTCTCGCATGATGTAACAATCCTTCCATAGATGGTTTGCTGGTTCCTCCGTCGTTCCATGCTTTGGGCAGGGCTGATTCAACAAACTATTCAAGCGCTCTGGATTGGGGCTGGGTCCGCCACCGCGGCCCTTGCCCCTACGCGGCCGGCCCCTATTCTGCACATTGGTGTTAGCCACAAAATCCATGGAACCATCCGCTTTACGCTTGCCTCCAACGCCGCTCCCTGTGTGATGCTGCTGTCCTCTGAAATTGCCGTTCTTCTTTCCCTTCCCTGCCTTTTCATCATCAGACTCGGGATCCTTGGTACTATCAGAATCAGCATACTTTACCAAAGCGGCCATGAGCGTCCCTATGTCAGTGCAATGGCGCTTCATTTGTCCTAATTTCAATCTCAAGGGCCCAAACCGGCAATTGCTTTCCAAAGTCACAACTGCAGTGTCAGCATTGATGCGGTCTGATGAATGCAAGATCTGCGAAACGCGGCGCACCCAATGAGTGGTTGATTCTCCTTCCGCCTGGACGCAGGCGGCTAAGTCCACTATCGACATGGGCTGCATGCACGTATCTTTGAAATTACTGATAAACCGCGCTCGCAATTGAGCCCATGAACCGATGGTATTGGGCGGCAGGCTTTTTAACCAAGTGCGGGCCGTTCCTTCAAGCATCATAGAGAAATATTTTGCACATGCAGCTTCATCTACGTCAAGCATCTCCATGGCCATCTCATAACTCTCCACCCACGCCTCCGGGGGTTGATCTGCTGTATAATTTGGTACCTTGCGCGGCCCCTTGAAATCCTTAGGCAGGCGCACATTGCGCAAAGCCGGTATAAGGCAAGGCACCCCCAAAGCGCTAGAAGCAAGCCCTGGTTCGACCGAAGTGGTGGGACGAATCGGCGTAGTCTGATGTGCTGCCAATGCGGCTTCTCTGCGTGCCCGGGCCCGGTCTACCAACTCCTGAGCATCAGGAGCCGGATTGTCGCCGCGGGGCCCTCCATGCCGTGCATTGCTGGACTCAGCTTGTTCTTCCAGGTGCCTGTTATAACTCCGGATTGGACGTGGAGTAGAATGAATCCGCTCGCGGCTGTATGAATACGCCTTCTGTTGGACCAGCGCCGTCCTGAGGAGCTCCTTGACCCGGCGCGTCTCTATGGCTTGTAACGAATCTCCTTCGACCGAAATAGCCTCTAGACGCGCTGCCGCAGCAACAAGATTATCCAGCGGGTTGGAGTAATGATCCGGGGGTGTGGTCACAATCCGCGGCTCCGGGTTATAACGGGGTAGATCTATTACGCGGGGCTGAACCGGAGCGCTTGTCCTGGGCGCCTCTGCTCGGTTTACCACTGGCTGATTACAGGTCCCTGCTCCAGGAGTTTTGAAAAGATCCCTTCCTTCAAAAACCGGTGGCAGGCGGGACCGATATTTCCTCCTCATGACCTCCTGCGAAGCGTTCTGATCCAGCATGAACTTATAGGCTTGCGCGTCCAAAGCGGCCCGATCCGTAATCATCCTGACCTCCTCTGCTGCCAGATCGGCCTTGGCCTGACTAATCTGCTCTCTCACCTTTGCAATCTCTGCGTTATGAGCATCCCGATCCGCCGGATTAGCCTCTGTCAAGAGCGCCGCCAGTGCGTCGAATAGATCGGATAATACTTGAACCGGGGGGCGCACAGAACCTCCTGCTCCGGCAGCCGTTGAACCGGAAACCATTGCTGCGGCCGTCGATGAATGAGGCGCTGCCTGGGTGCCAGCCATGAATATGCCGACCCGACTAGGCAGATCGGAGGGTTCCGGAATACTGTTGCCATCGGAACAGCCCCCTATCCGATCATCATGTACTTGATACAGGGACTCAGTTTCCCCGTTTGACGACTCATCACCGGAATAAACAACGGTTTCGCCACCAGATTCTGATCCGTCCTCATAGTCTCGCCCGTGGATGACTCCCACAAAGGCACGCTTTACGGCTGGCTTAACCCGGGCAGGTCGCCCACGCTGAGCTGTCTCGATGAGGTCGGTGCAGGTGTCCAGCTGAGGGCCCGGTTCACCAATCTTGCCGATGAAAACATGTATTCCGCCAAAGGGGACCCGGTACCCGTACTCAATTGAACCGGCCTCAGGGCCCCAGCTTGCGTCGTCGATGTAGATCTTGCCGCGGCGACTCTTGGTCATCCGGCCCACGGCATATCCCTTGAGTCCTTCAAAGCGGCCCTCCAAGAACTTGAAACCATCGTGCGATAGCCCCACGGTGGGCGCCAACTATCATGGGTTTGTCACGGCAGATGTCCTAGCCAAAGGACTTAGTCGTGGAGCCATCGCAACGGGTTAACTCGAAGGGGTTAAAGCGGACATAGGGACACAGAGGGTTTATACTAGTTCGGCCCCTTCGATGAAGGTAAAAGCCTACGTCTAGTTTGTGGTGGAATTGATGAAGTCTCGATGGCTAGGGAGCAGATAAGCTTCGCCTAGGCCTCGAGTTGTGGTTGTCTGTCCTTGAACCGATATCGGGTCGTCCCCTTATATACACGGGTGACGCCCGTCGGTTCATAGAGTCCCAATCTCCGGTTTATACTCGTACCCGGGTTGGTCTCTTCCTTATCCCTAACTTACAATACAAGTTGTACACAGGCCGGTTTACGGCTACAGATGTTAAGCCGACTACGGCCTCGGGCCTTTACATAGCCTCCTAGGCTTTACCATTCTTGAACTACAGATGAAGTTAACCCGGCCCGTATAGGCCGGTTTACGCTCAGTAGTAATATCCCCAACAATATCCGAACGCCAAGCTTGCCATCCACGCCAAGGAGAGTCCCATCCGAACACGGGAGAGTGTCTTCTGTCTTGTATCTTCATGGCCCATCAGTCCGACCCATGTCCAACAGGTCGGACGCCCGAGGACCCCTTAATCCAGGACTCCCTCGGTAGCCCCTGAACCAAGCTTCAATGACGAGGTGCTCGGCACGCAGATTGTCTTCGACATTGCAAGGCGGGTTCCTCTTCCGATTACTCCAAAGCATTCTTTGAATGTGTACGGCTCTACAAAACAAGTACCACAGACAAATGTAGAGAGTATAATATTTCACGAGTCCAATCTGCTGACAACTTTTGTAGCGTGACATCACGTCCCTGCCCGGTCATTATTTCGAACAGGTTTTTAGCCTCCCGCTCCATATTTCGAGATGCGGTTTTATTGGCACGTCTTGTCAAAGTAGAGATCATGTCCCCTTATTGCGGGATTCTCATCAATACGCACATGGGTAATCCAACCGTGCCGCCTACACGGCCCTTGGGGAATAGTCGAGTTTTAAGGCGAGTGGGGAGGCGCTTGATATTCGCTACCTTTATAAGGAGATAAGGATTCACTCCTTTCACCCACGCCTTCTCTCTCTCTCTCTCTCTCTGCCCACCCATTCTCGGGCTCCAGCACCCAAGTTCTCATCCTTTTCGCCGCAAGAAAGCACTCCAGCCATTTCTGGATCTGTAGCGCAGGGCAAATGGATGGTTTCCTCCGTCAAGGAGAAGGACATCACCAAGCTCCGGGAGGCTGGGTACTTAGCCCAGGAAATCGCCCACCGGCTTCCAGCCCAGCGGCAAATCATCCTCACCCCGGAGCCCCATGAGAGGGTGGTATTCATCCCTCACTTCATCCGCGGATTGGGATTCCCTCTTCACCCATTTGTCCGTGGACTCATGTTCTACTATGGGGTGGATTTCCACGATCTGGCCCCCAACTCCTTCCTTAACATCTCAGCATTCATTGTCGTGTGCAAGGCCTTCCTCCGCATCCCACCCCACTTCGGATTGTGGCTAAAGATCTTCAGTGTGAAGCCAAAGGTGGTGTGTGGCCAACACGCAGAGTGCGGAGGCGCCATGGTAAGCAAGATGCCCAATGTCACATGGCCCATAGGTACTTTCGTGGAGACCGCCAAAGGGTGGCAACAGTAATGGTTCTAAGTCACAGAGCCTCGCGACGCCACCTGGGCCGTGACTCCCGAATTCTAGTCCGGAGCCCCGATGAGGATCACCTCCTGGTTAGAGAAGGGCCTGGACTGGTCTTCGTCGGACGAGCTAACAGCGCTTCAGACATGCATTAGGAGCATGGTCGACAAGAACATCAAGCTCGTCAATCTAGCACCAGACCTTGCAACAGTTCTTCAGAACTATGCACAAAGACATTTGGAAGGTGCTCTTTAAGGCCAACGAGACGTGGCCGAAGACGACCGAGGACCGTGGGCACGACCTGGCCCATCCCGCCGGTCCGGTAAGTCTTTCATATTTCAAGGTGTATTTGCTTACTCAAGGAAGATGTCTAAGCTTCCCTATTTGTTTTTTCAGGGCTGGACAAAGAAGGAGGGGCAGATTCAGTGTCCTTCTCCGCTGCCTGAGGAACCGGCTATCCTGCTTCTGACGAAGATGTTGGTTCTGGCGCCCTACCAGGCGCCGGAGAAAAAGGCCAAGAAAAAGGCCAAGGAGACCAGAAGTGGCCTCTGACGCAAGGGCACTTTGGACGTGACGTCTGAAGACACCGAGACCCACTCCTCCCCCACCGAAGACGATGAGGAGGAGGAGGAAAGCAACTCTCCTCCTGAGGGGGAAGGAAGAAGAGGGCGGCCTCCACGCATCCGGAGGCTGAAGCGTCCAAGAAGGGGAGGGTCTCCCTCGCGGACAACTCCGTGTGGGACATCGATAGCAGCTCCGAATGGCACCCCAGGGATAAGCCCCTGGCCGAATTGTAAGTACTCAAAGATGCACTCATATATCCGTCTCTTTTACTTCATGGTTTTAACATGTGAAATCATGTGCTGTAGCCCGACCCGTTCTAACCTCCAGCGATCCTCATCTATAGGGAATTCGCTGGATCCGAAGGTGATGGACAGCGGGTCCGTTCCGGCGGCCTCTTCTCCCTAGGCCACGGATGACACCGAGGTGTTGTCCCGAAGGACTCCATGCCAGGGAGGGACGTAGGAGGCCATTAGGGCGGTGCCAGAGGGTGAAACCTCGGCCACCGGACACATGGGGGAGCAAATCCCCATGAAGACTAGTGATGGGGGCCATATCCAATTCGCCCCCAGCCGAATACGATTCCGGAGACCTATACAACTCCGGAATCGGGCAAGCAGCCTCCTTCGAAAGAAGGGGGTGCACCTATTCCTCCGGTGACCTCTGTCCATCCAGAGGCACTGGATAATCTGGTGGAAGCGCTGCAAGGCGCCTCCATTGTTGAGGAACACCACATCCTTATGGGTACGGTGGTTGAGAGGGTTCGGTCCGCTAAAAGTGGACTTACCGAAGCCTGCACCGGCCTTCTAACACGCTTTGAGGTAAGCGACGCAATTGTATGAAAAGAATGTCAGAGTATAGACAGTAGCCCCTGAGACTCTGTCCGGTGCTCGGAAAGACAAGCCGGACAGAGGATCAAATAACTTTCGCAGGAGACTAACCGGACATGTCTATGTCAATAAGTAGGCATCATTGCTGGTTGCGACCTCTCATGCTGCTGAGGTCTCCGGACTGAAGCAGACTCTGGAGCAGACTGAGGAAGAGCTCGACCGTGTGAAAAAACAGCTGGAAGACAATCAAGGTATGCAATGACCCTGTGTAGTTTCAGAAAGGATGAATGCTTTGTGTTGACCAAAGTGCTATGATATTTGTTAGGAGCGACGACCGAGGTGGAGGCCATCAAGAAGGCACTGGCCGAGGCTGAGGAGAGAGTGGCCAAGGAACAAGCCGCCCACGAAAAGCATGTGGCTAGGTTCGGTGAGGTCCAGCAAGAGCTCCAGGACGACATGAAGAAATGCGAGTCTTTGGAGCGCAACCTTGCGGATCAAGAGTCTGAACTCACCAAGGCCTGCCAAAGCGCACAAGATGCCCGGTTCGAAGCCCAGGGCACCCTCTAGGAAATCCAGGAGGCCAGGAAAATCACGGCGGGTAAGGCTTTAATTATGCAGAGCAAGTATGTGAAGAAAAGGTACCTCTTACTAACCCGGATTTGGAGTTCTCCAAGGGCGTTTGCAGATCTGTCGCGCAGTGTTACCGATGCTGAGGAGTTCTTCCAAGCCGAAGAGGGGAGCTCGACGGAGAAGCTGTTCTGGTCGCAATACCTTGCGCCAGAGCATCCGGTGCCCTTTAGCGACCAGCTAAAACAGCTGACCGAACTGCATCGGGTGGCCGAACTGGCCATGAAGGATTTGATAATCCGTTTGTGGCCCGGCGGACCCATACCCAGTAGCTACTTCGGGCTCGTGAAGCGGCTGGTGAATGCCTGCCCTCGGCTGGATGCCATCAAGCGGTCGGTCTGTATCGAAGGTGCGTGGATGGCCTTCGCCTGTGTCAAGATAAAGTGGGCGAAGATGGACGTCCTCAACCTCGCGACCGAGGGACCACCCGTGGGCAAGGAGCACCGCATGCCCGAGCGGTATTTTGAGGATGTCCTTATGGGATCCCGCATTGTAGAGGGCCAATGTTCAAAAGACATTATCTTTGAATGAATATATTCATGTTATCCTGTCCTATATGGTGAAGCAAAGCTAATATGTAATATAATGCTTGTTATTATTTTACCTCATGTGCGGCCGTTTTGTTAAATCTGAGAGTTGGCTAGTCGTCGGCTTCAGCCCCCACGTAGGTAGTACGAGGGTGTTCGGGATGGAATCTAAACACTCTTGATCCAAAAGTTTGGTCCTTTAAGGAGGTGTTTAGCGCAATGAACCAGGCAATCGGACTATGTGGCATTATCACCCTCACTTAGCCATAGGAGTTTGACAATAGAAATGTAGGCGCATCCCCTAGCCAGTATTTAATCTGGACTAGGGTGTTGCAAACACCTGATCGGATGAAGGCCGATCCGTCGCATAAGGCGGAAAACATTGCAAAAGATTTTGAACCTCTGAATAGCTGACCAGCTCTCGCCACATCATGACAGTCAGTCTTCAGCTTTCTCTACTGAGGTGTTTGCTCGTATAAACCAGAAACACAATCATATTAGTTCTCCCTTTGCTATCCTAGAAGATAGAGCGGAACGTAAGGTAGTAAGCACAGGAGCCAGGCAACCCAACTATTGACCAAAGATATGATTCGGAGCCAATGCATATAATGCTACAATTCGGGGTGCCGAACTATACTGTAAAAGTGTTCGGACTTTGTTGCCATAGTATGGGGCGCAGCGAAGCCCCTGGCCAATTTAAAGCATACCAAGGTGTATGGGTGCAATCGATAAGAATAGCGAAAAAAATGAAGTAGTAAGCTAATGCCACGTAGGTTGGGCCGCAAATTGTTTTCATTATAATTTGATTAATACGTCAAAGCATACTTGTACAAATAGTGCGATAAGCAACCGGGCTATTTAACATGCCGGGATCAATGGGGGAGCTTGCGTGTGGGTCCTGAAAACAGGTAGAAGGATCGTCGAGAAAAACATCTAGAAATTCCCCCCACGCGTCTGTGCTACTTGCCACCTTGGTGTATCCGTCCTTTGAAAGGACCGATGAGCAGACCCCCACGAGGGACCTGTGGAAAAGAAACCTGAAAAGTGAAAGTATGTGTGTCCAGGGAAGGTCGAGCCGTATTATGGACAACAGTCTGGCTATGCCTTCGTCTCTGCCCATGGTATTTTCAGTGCGTAGTTATGTACGCGCGGTACATATGCCGCCACTTGGTCGAGACTGAGACGGAGGTCGAATTTCTAGTCTAACTCCTGATGAGTCGGATTGTCATGCTGGGGAGTAGTCCGGACTCGTTTGACAGTGTCCAGGAACTTGGACGCTGAATTAAAATTCTGCCTTAAAAGGCTGCTCTGTACTTCCGCTGCCAGGGCCACGGTGTGCTCCTCCGTGTTTCCATTGACTGTTGTGACGCCGCGTGGTCCGGGCATCTTGAGCTTGAGATAAGCATAGTGCGGCACCGCATTGAATCGAGCGAATGCGGTTCGTCTGAGAAGTGCGTGATAGCCACTGTGGAAGGAGACGATATCGAAGATCAACTCTTCGCTTTAGAAGTTGTCCGGAGATCCGAAGATGACCTCCAATGTGATTGAGCCCGTGCAGCGGGCCTCTACACCTGGTATAACTCCTTTAAAGGTAATTTTTGTGGGCTTGATCCTTGATGGATCGATGCCCATTTTGCGCACTGTATCCTGATAGAGCAGGTTGAGGCTACTGCCACCATCCATGAGGACTCGCGTGAGGTGGAATCCATCAATTATTGCGTCGAGGACTAGTGCGGCTGAACCACCATGACGGATACTGGTCGGATGGTCCCTGCGGTCGAAGGTGATCAGGCATGACAACCATGGATTAAATTTCGGGGCAACTGGATCTATCGCATAGACGTCCCTGAGCGCGCGCTTGCGCTCCCTCTGGTGGATATGGGTAGCGTATATCATGTTCACCATTTTGACCTGAGGGGGAAACTTCTTATATCCCCCTGTGTTCGGTGGACGGGGTTCCTCTTCCTCGTCCTTGCTTTGCGACCCCTTCTCCTTGTTCTCGGCATTTAACTTGCCGACCTGTTTATAAACCCAACAAATTCTGTTGGTGTGATTGGCTGGTTTATCGGTGGTGCTGTGTATCTGGCATGGACGATCAAGTATGCGGTCCAAGATGGATGAGCCCGGGTTGTTCCTTTAGAATGGCTTCTTCCGCTGGCCGGACTTGGAGCCACTGAATCCGGCGTTGACCGCCTTGTCATCGATATTGTTATCGTTGCTTCGACGCTTGTGTCTGTTGCATCGGGGCTTGCCGTTGCTATTTCTGGCTTCAGAGGTGACAGGTTCGCTTGCATTGTTATTGCTGCGGGCTAGCCAGCTATCTTCGCCCACACAAAAGTGGGTCAGGAGTGTCGGGAGGGCCGCCATGGACTTTGGCTTTTCCTGGCCGAGGTGTCGGGCGAGCCATTCGTCGCGGATGTTGTGTTTGAATTCCGCTAGGGCTTCGGCATCCGGACAGTCAATGATCTGGTTCTTTTTAGTTAAGAACCTAGTCCAGAATTTCCTGGCCGACTCTCCGAGATGTTTGATTATGTGACTTAGGTCATCAGCATCCGGACGTCGGACATATGTACCTTGGAAGTTATCGTGAAAGGCGTCTTCCAGGTCCTCCCAGCTGCCAATGGAGTTTTCGGGCAGGCTGTTCAGCCAGTGCCGAGCTGGTCCCTTGAGTTTTAGTGGAATTATTTGATGGCATGAAGATCATCACCGCGGGCCATATGAATATGGAGAAGGAAATCTTCGATCCATACCGCGGGGTCTGTTGTCCCATCATATGATTCGATGTTCATGGGTTTAAACCCTTCTGAGCATTCCTGCTCCATTACTTCATCAGTGAATCAAAGGGGGTGTGCGGCGCCTCTATATCGGGCCACGTCGCGATGTAGCTCGGTTGGAGTCCGTCTGCGGTTTTCGGCCCGGGCGTGATTATGCTTGTCATGTCCGGCTAGGTAGCCATCGTCGCGTGTAGGGGCATGACCCCGCGATCCGTAGGTCGATTTGGTCTGTCCTACTCTACTGTCCAGGTCCTGCCGTAGGCCATATGTATATCCCTGAGCTGTTTTATCTCTGCCCTTATGGCGAGGTAGTACGGGCTGGTGTTCGGCTTGAGTTGCTACTTTGTCCCGGCCACGTGGTCGTCAGTCAGCCACATTGCGCGCTGATGGTACGGGCTCTAGCGCCTCGTCATCGAATTGAGGTAGTAATTTGCGCTTCGGGTAACTTTTGTTGGGCGCTCGAGGCCGTATTCCTCGGCTGCCAGGACATTAGTCCATCTATCGTTGAGCAGATCTTGATCAGCTTGAAGCTTCTGCTGCTTCTTTTTCAGGCTCCTTGCAGTGGCTATTAGCCAGCGCTTAAAGCACTCCTGCTCGAGAGGTTCCTCGGGCATGATGAAATCCTTGTTGCCGAGGCTCACATCATCCTCGGAGAGCGAAAGATAATTATTGTCCTCTGAGTCTTTGTTTACAGCCTATTGATCGTGGCTTACTCGCCCATCTTCCCGTTCGTCCTTTTTGGAAGTTGGCTCAATGGGGTCTTCATTGTCTTCGGCATCATCCAGAGTATTGTTTTCTCATGTGCCGGTATTGCTGTCTTTTCCACAACATGATTTAGAGTGGCGCCGCTGACGTCGGCGCTTTGGCTGTATCTTAGTAGGTTTATCCTCGACTGGATCTTCCTTGTCATCGCTGCTATTCTCTTTGGGTGTATCCACCATATACACGTCGTATGAAGAAGTGGCCGTCCAGTGTCCGGTGAACGGCGAGTTTTGGGCCTCCTCTTCTCCGGCATCATCGTCCAAACCGTTGATGTTTTCGGAGTCGTAATCGAGCATGTCTGTTAAGTCCTCGATAGTGCCTATAAAGTGGGTAGTGGGTGGGACATAAAATTCCCTGCTATAAGCCCCTAGCCTGGGCTGGGCTAGTTCAGACGTTGCTCCTCTGTAATGATAAGGGATCGCATTAAGTCCAGAGCCTCGCTTAAAGGCGAGGTTTGATCAGAGAGAAGAGAGTCCATGGAGTACGGCGGGAGGGAGACCCCCAGGACAAACTCACACGATGCTAGTCCTGAAGATTCGGAGCCAGTATCCGGGGAAGAGTCCGGCTTCGCGATGGATGCCGGTGACACTACTTCCTCCGACTCTCCCATCCTGGGTCTAGTGGCCGCAGATCGTCTGGCGAGCTCAGGGAGCCCATCTTCGGATCTGGCGACACGCTCCGGATCTAAGGCCAGAGCGGAGGTCGGGGCGCGAATCCTTGGAAGATCAAGTTTCCTCGGATATTAGCGACATAGTCCAGATTTCCAAAACTAGTCTGGTGGCCTCGGGCGTAGCTGTCGATCTACTCTAGATGGCCAAGCGAGTTGGCCCGTAGTGTGAAGCCGTCGAACAAAAAGATCTGGCCGGGGAGGAAAACATCCCCCAGGGCAGTATTGTTGTAGATGATTGATGGAGCCATTGAACCTTCTAGTGACGACATAGCGGAACTCTCAATGAAAGCACCAATGTCGGTGTCAGAACTGGCGGATCTCGGGTAGGGGGTCCTGAACTGTGCGTCTAAGGTTGATGGTAACAGGAGACAGGGGACACAATGTTTACCCAGGTTCGGGCCCTCTCTATGGAGGTAATACCCTACTTCCTGCTTGATTGATCTTGATGAATATGAGGATTACAAGAGTTGATCTACCGCGAGATCGTAATGGCTAAAACCCTAGGAGTCTAGCCTGTATGATTATGATTACCTCTACAGAGTAAACCCTCTGGTTTATATAGACACCGGAGGGGACTAGGGTTGTACAAAGTCGGTTACAGAGAAAGGAATCTTCATATCCGAATGCCAAGCTTGCCATCCACGCCAAGGAGAGTCCCATCCGGACACGGGAGAGAGTCTTCTGTCTTGTATCTTCATGGCCCATCAGTCCGGCCCATGTCCAACAGGTCGGACGCCTGAGGACCCCCTAATCCAGGACTCCCTCACCCGGGTCTATTTTCCATCATATAACTTTCCGATCTACACTTTTAGTTTCCAATTTACTTCCTTTGCAATCTTGTACTTTCCGTTCCATAAACCAAAAATACCAAAAATACCATAAATATTACTTTACCGTTTATCCATCTCTATCAGATCTCACTTTGCAAATAACCGTGAAGGGATTGACAACCCCTTTATCGCATTGGGTGCAAGTTGGTGTTTGTTTGTGCAGGTATTCGGTGACTTGTGCGTTGTCTCCTATTAGATATATACCTTGGTTCTCAAAACTAAGGGAAATACTTACCCTACTTTTCTGCATCACCCTTTCCTCTTCAAGGGAAAAACCCACGCAAGCTCAAGAAGTAGCAGGAAGAATTTCAGGCGCCGTTGCCGGGAGATCTACACCAAGTCAAGACATACCGCGTACCCATCATAAACTCTCATCTCTCGCATTACATTATCTACCATTCACCTCTCATTTTCCTCTCCCCCACTTCTAAAACAATTTTCGAAAAGATTTGCCTTTTCTTCGACCCTCTTCCGTTCGCCTTCTCCACTTGCTTTTTGCGTGCTCGTGTGTTGGATTGCTTGCTTTGTCACGATGACTCAAGAGAATACCAAATTGTGTGACTTTTCCAACACCAATAATAATGATTTTATTAGTACTCCGATTGTTACAGAATCTTGTGAAATTAATACCGCTTTGCTGAATCTTGTTATGAAAGATCAATTTTCCGGCCTTCCCAATGAAGATGTCGCATCCCATCTTAATAATTTCATTGATTTGTGTGATATGCAAAAGAAAAAAGATGCGGATAATGATATTGTTAAATTGAAGTTATTTCCGTTCACGCTTCGAGATCGTGCTAAAACTTGGTTTTCATCTTTGCCTAAAAATAGTATTGAGTCATGGAATAAGTGTAAAGATGCTTTTATTTCCAAGTATTTTCCTCCCACTTAGATCATCTCCCTTACGAAAGAAATTATGACTTTTAAGCAACTTAATCATGAACATGTTGCACAATCTTGGGAGAGGATGAAATTGATGATATGAAATTGCCCTACTCATGGTTTGAATTTGTGGATGATTATACAAAAAATTTATGCCGAGAGATTACAGGAGGTACCTTTATGGAAATTCGTCCACAGGAGGTACTTTTATGGAAATTACTTTAGGAGATGCTATCAAACTCCTAGATAATATTATGGTTAATTATTCTCAATGGCATACCGAGAGATTAATGTTTTGAGTGGAAAGATGGATGAGCTTATGACATTATTTGCTAGCAAGAATGCTCCTATTGAACCTAACGATATGCCTTTGTCTACTTTGATTGAGAATAATAATGAATCTATGGATGTGAATTTTGTTGGTAGGAACAATTTTGGTAATAACGCGTATAGAGGTAATTTTAATCCTAGGATGTTTCCTAGTAATTCCTCTAATAATTATGGTTGTTCCTACAACAATTCTCATGGAAATTATAATGAGATGCCCTTTGATTTTGAGAATAGTATTAAAGAATTTATAAGTTCGCAAAAGAATTTCAATGCTTTGATTGAAGAAAAATTGCTTAAGATGACGATTTGGCTAGAAACATGGATAGAATTTCCCTTGATGTTTATTCTTCGAAACTTAGATCTATTCCACCCAAGCATGATATCAGTGAGTCTCTCAAAGTCATGAGAATTTCCAATGATGAGTGCAAAGATAGAACCGCTAAGATGCTGCTAAAAAAGATTGGTTTATAAAAGCGTGTTCTTGTAGTTTCCATGAAAATAATGATGAAGATCTTAAAGTGATTGATGTGACTCCTATTGAATCGTTGTTTTCCCATACAAATTTTGATAAAGATGGGACTAGAGATGAGTCAACATCAGTTAAAAGGCGTCCCAATGATTCGGAGTTTTTAGATCTTGATGCAAAAATTGATAAAAGTGGGACTGGAGAGGTCAAAACTTTAAGTAGCAATGAACCCACTCTTTTGGATTTCAAGGAATTTAATTATTATAATTGTTCTTTAATAGATTGTATTTCCTTGTTGCAATCCATGTTGAATTCTCCTCATGCTTATAATCAAAACAAAGTTTTTACTAAACATATTGTTGATGCTATGATGCAATCTTTTGAAGAAAAGCTTGAATTAGAAGTTTCTATCCCTAGAAAACTTCATGATGAGTGGGAACCTACTATTAAGATTAAGATTAAAGATTATGTATGTCATGCTTTGAGTGATTTGGGTGCTAGTGTTTCCACGATTCCAAAAACTTTTCGTGATGTGTTAGGTTTCCGTGAATTTGATGATTGTTCTTTAAATTTGCATCTTGCGGATTCCAAAATTAAGAAACCTATGGGAAGAATTAACGATGTTATTAATGTTGAAAATAGGAATTATGTGCCCGTAGATTCATTGTTCTTGATATAGATTGCAATCCTACATGTCCTATTATTCTTGGTAGACCTTTCTTTAGAACGATTGGTGCAATTATTGATATGAAAGAAGGAAACATTAGATTTCAATTTCCGTTAAGGAAATGCATGGAACACTTTCCAAGAAAGAAAATTAGATTGCCTTATGAATCTATTATGAGAGCCACTTATGGATTGCATACCAAAGGTGATAATATCTAGATCTATTCGTGTTTTATGCCTAGCTAAGGGCGTTAAACGATAGTGCTTGTTGGGAGGCAACCCAATTTTATTTCTGTTTTTGTTTTTAGATTCTGTTTTGCATTAAATAATTTGTCGGCGTTCTGGGACTGGGGGTGCCTAGACTTGGCTTCCTACGGGCTTGTGCGCGGCTCCACCTACGGCCTGGTACAACCCATCTTCAGTAACAACCACCCAAGACCCTCGTGAGGGGCCAAGCCTCGCGAGGCGGATGACACCAAGACTTCGTCAGGGGTAGCCTCACTAGGATGGCTCCCGAGGAGCGGGGATCTCTATGCAAGGGGCACTTCGCGAGGTTCATGTGACGTGAGCCATGATGACCAAGGCCAGGTGGGCACCAGCGGGCGCAGTGTACCAGTTTCCCCTTTGGTGCTAAAGAGGCAAGCGCAGGCGAGGAGTCCCAAGGCGTCAGGCAAAGGTTTCCATATCGGTGAAACAAGACCAAGACTAGCAGGACGGCCAGATGGAGGTCATCATGGAGCCCACAACAGCGTCACCACCAAAGCCTTTGACAGGCGAAGACCACCTTTTGTCAGGATAGCTTGTACTACTTTTCCCCCTTCAAACTTGGCCATTGTAGGATCCCTTCCCGCCTAACATTTGGGAAGAGGACCAGGGCCTCTATAAATAGGTCTAGCCACGACCATAGAGAGAGGACGGATTCGACCGAGACGAGTTCACTAGCACATCGAGCCCAAGAACACCTCACCTCCTGAGGCTGTTCATTCACTGTACTAGTTCATCCTCAGCCCCTCGAGGCAATCCACCACCACACTGGAGTAGGGTATTACACCGCAAGGTGGCCCGAACCAGTATAAACCCTTGTGTCTCTTGTTCTTTGGGTTCATCGAGCTAGGCCATGAGATCGTTGCGCAAGTGAGCTAGGAAGATAGTGTTCTTCGTGCGCACCCCAGAGTTCAAACCTCACAAGGGTTTGCCGGAACCCGAAAGCCGACATTTGGCGCGCCAGTTAGGAGTACGCTGAAGCCTTTCTTCTGTCGATCCATGCATCACTACTCCACTTCATCCATGGCTGACGCTCGACGAGCCCGCGCTGAGCGTCGGCCTCCTCGTCACTCTCCATCACCTGCTGCCAACGCCGCCATCGGCCCGACGGGAAACGAGCAACAAGCCTCGTCACTGCACCCCTCTGTGCGGCGGGATGGACGCACCACCACCCCGTCACTGACTCCGGTCGGTTCGTCGGCCCACGCTCGTCACGCGCCCACGGACGCGCAGGCTGCGCTGCTCATGGTGCGCGAGCTCCTGCGTTACCGCCCAGTCGACGACCTCTACGAAGACTGGCTGGACCGCATCGCCGAGCTCGTCAGTGCAGCTGGGGGCTCTCCCGCACCGTCTCTCTTGCTGCCTCGTCCACCTCCTGCTGCGGGCGACGTAGCCCATGGAGTGCCTCCACCACCTCCACATCAAGACGCTGCCCTTGCACCAAGACGCGCTGCCCCGCGGTGCGACCCACCATGCAGGGCACCCGCGCATGAAGAAGGAAGTTGCCGGGAAATCCCGTGGCCGCAAGAAGATGCTCCTGCACTCCCCGCACCACCAAGTCAGGATTGCGCGCCCCTGCGATGGCGGCGCGTGGGTACCAAGACCAGGCTCCACCTCCAGGACGGGCTCCGGTGACCACGGCGGGCTGCCGCACCTTCACCCCCGAGCTGTGCAGCATCGTTTGGCCCGACAAGTTCAAGCCTAACCTGCCTCCACGCTACGACGGCACCCCCGACCCTGCTGAGTTCTTGCAGCTCTATGAGCTAAGCATCGAGGCAGCCAACAGCGACGAGAAGGTCATGGCGAACTGGTTTCCCATGGATCTCAAAGACGGCTCGCGCTCATGGCTCCTGAACCTGCCCGCGGGATCGATCTCCTCCTGGGGCGAGATGCGTGAGCGCTTCGTCGCCAACTTCCAAGGCACTCGCGACCGCCCACCTGCCGCTGGTGACCTGCGGCGCATCAAGCAGCAGCCAGGGGAGATCCTACAGAACTACATCCAGCGCTTCAACAGCGTTCGCCTCAAGATTCCCATGGTGATGGACGAGGCCATCATCTCAGCATTCTCTGATGGCGTCCATGATGTCAATATGAAGGAGGAGCTCGCCATACATGAGGACCTGTGCACAGCTCTGGAGATGTTCAACATGGCAACCAAGTGCGCAAGAGCTGAGGAGGGACGCCTCTCCCTCCACGAGCTTCCAGCTGCCGACCCAGAAGACAGGAAGGCCAAGACCAAGGACGTAAAGAGCAAGAGGCCTGCCGTGCTCGCGGCGGAACCAGAGATGAAGCGCGGCTGCAACCACCCTGAGTCATGCAAGGCCAACTGCCCGTTCTGGGCCTTCCACAATGTGCACAACCACAGCACCAACGACTGCCAGGAGCTCAGGGCCATCCGCGACGGGCGCTTCGATCGATGCCCCGAGCGCAACGACCGAGGCTATGGTCGTGGGGGAGGCCAGAGTGGAGGACGCTGGGACGACCACAGCCCCTGCCAGGAGTGGCGCGACCAGCCTCGTGAAGACCGCTGGCAGGACCAGCCTCGCGAGGGTGCCTGGAGAGACCAGCCTCCTGAGGACCACCCTTAGGGCAATGCTGGCCTCCCTCCGTTGCCGCCACCACCAACAAGGAACGACGACCATCATCAGGACAAGGGGGCTGGGGGCTTCTAGGAGCCTCGCACCATCGCTTGCATCTTGGGTCGTGCTCAGGCCCCAGCCTCTCAGCGTATCTTCAAGCAGTTTCCTCACGAGGTGAATGCGGCCCTCCCCAGGCTCAAGGCCACGCGCTCGCTCAGGTGGTCCAAGTGCACCATTACCTTTAGCTCCTCCGACCAACTCAAGTGCGCGGCAACTGCCGGCGCCCTCCCGATGCTTTGCTCACCCATCATCAGCAATGTCCAAGTCACCAAGACCCTCATCGACAGCAGCGCCGGCTCAATGTCTTGTCCGTCGAGACGTTCGACCACCTCCAAGTGCCATATTATCAGCTACAGCCTACCAACCCATTCTCAGGAGTGACCGACGGCTCCACCACCCTGATACGGCAGATCCGCCTCCCTGTCACCTTCAGCAAGCACGACAACTACCGCACCGAGCTCATCGACTTCGATGTCGCCCACATCCGCCTGCCATACAATGCTATCCCTGGGTATCCAACCCTGGGAAAGTTTATGGCAGTGACTCACCATGGCTACAACGTCCTCAAGATGCCAGGGAGCTGCGGTGTGCTCCCTCGAGCACGCTTACTAGGCTGTAGTGGCTAAAGACCCAGATAACGAAGGCGCCGTCTACCCCCCCGAGGCTGCCCCAAAGAAGAAAAAGCAACTGCTCCACCAAGGGCCTCAGGAGAGCAGCGTCTCCAGCGACACCACCTCAGGACCTATGCCCGCAGATGGGGCGCCTCCCTCCCTCGCATAGGAAGGCGCGCCCGGCACCCTCCTTAGGCTTGGCTCGGGGGCTCTCTTCTGGAGGGCCTCAGACCTAGCCAACGTCACGAGGGAGGCGCTCGGGCACCACGTGGAGGCATGCTTCACCGCACGCTTCCCTCAAGGGGGCACAAGGCATGCAGTGCCTGGTGCTCAGGAGTTCGTCACCAAGGCAATCAAGGAGATTCAAGAGGCGAGAATCATGCACGACGACCGCTGCCCACCACCTGGCGCAGCTCCTTGTCCTGGCGCAGACGATAAGCTGCGCGTCTATGTCGACATTCAAGGGCTCAACAGGGTCGCATCTCAGGAGCGGTTATGGCCTTCGCGCGCCGGCGGGTGCGAGGATCCACATCACAGCTATGTTCGCATGCCCTTCGGCTTGCCGAACGTGGTTGTCACCTTCCAGCGTCACTTGCAGAGCGTTCTAGCGGCTCAGGAAGCCAGGCATCACGCAGTCCTGGCAGAGATGGCGACGGTTCTTCATGAGCCGCCCGGGCCCCCAGAGCCTCCCGAGGCTCACAACCCTGGCGACTCATGAGGACCAACTTCTTCAACATGCGTCTTCAGCTGCTCCGACACCTCTCCAGCAACGGTAACAGGTGTCTCATTCCGATTCATTCAGATTGGGCCCCCCTCGGGCAGCATTATCCCCAAGTCGCATGGGCCTGTCCCTGCGACGTGTATCCTTCTACATCTCTAGCCTACTCTGTTGGGGGCGCCCCTCGGGATGCATCATCCCCAGGCCGCATGGGTACGTCCCTGTGGCATGTATCGTCCTTGCATTTATCTAAACTAGCTTGCCTCCTTGCATGAGTTACCTTATGATCATCACCTGCTTGCCCGTTGCCCCTCGCGGCCACCCGCGTTGCTGACCGGCCTCCTACTCATCCCGCAACGGGGGCTACACATGCTGACACGGCGCTTGTGCTTGGGTCCGTCCCTGCAACACCGACAAACCTGAGTGGTCAAGCTCTGGCTCGCGGCACGCCCCGTGCACGTCACCTCACCAGGCCCTCAGTGCCTTCATCTTCTTGGGGAATGATCAGAGGCAGGATAGCAAACGTGATCACGAGCTTTTTCCCCTCGCACTAACCCACAGGAATCTCCAGAGCCTAACTACGGGCGACCCCGCCAGCTCCTTCCTTTTCTCATGCAATTCGCTTGCGCGTTAAAGGGGGGCCCTGAGCATCGCGTCTCAGGAGCTCTCACTGACTCTCTAATACGTCTCGAACGTATCTATAATTTATGAAGTATTCATGCTATTATATATTCTATTTTGTATGTTTAATGGGCTTTATTATACACTTTTATATTATTTTTGGAACTAACCTATTAACCGGAGGCCCAGCCCAAATTGATGTTTTCTTGCCTATTTCAGTATTACGAAGAAAAGGAATATCAAACGGAGTCTAAACGCAATGAAACCTTGGGGCGAGTTATTTTTGGAACGGAAGCAATCCAGGAGACTTGGAGTAGACGTCAGGGAAGCTTCGAGGAAGCCACGAGGCAAGGAGGTGCGCCCTACACCCCTGGGTGCACCCCCACCCACTTGGGCCCCTCGTGGCTCCCCTGACCAACTTCTTTCGCCTATATATATCCATATACCGTAAAAACATCGACGGACAGAATAGATCGGGAGTTCCGCCGCCGTAAGCCTCTCTAGCCACCAAAAACCAATCGAGACCCGGTTCCGGCACCCTGCCAGAGGGGGAAACCCTCACCGGTGGCCATCTTCATCATCCCGGCGCTCTCCATGACGAGGAGGGAGTAGTTCACCCTCGGGGCTGAGGGTATGTACCAGTAGCTATGTGTTTGATCTCTCTCTCTCTCTCTCTCTCTCGTGTTCTTGAGGTGATACAATCTTGATGTATCGCGGGCTTTGCTATTATAGTTGGATCTTATGATGTTTCTCCCCCTCTACTCTCTTGTAATGGATTGAATTTTCCCTTTGAAGTTATCTTATCGGATTGAGTCTTTAAGGATTTGAGAACGCTGGATGTATGTCTTGCATGTGCTTATCTGTGGTGACAATGGGATATTCACGTGATCTACTTGATGTATGTTTTGGTGATCAAACATTGTGAACTTATGCATAGGGGTTGGCACACATTTTCGTCTTGACTCTCCGGTAGAAACTTTGGGGCACTCTTTGAAGTACTTTGTGTTGGTTTGAATAGATGAATCTGAGATTGTGTGATGCATATCGTATAATCATACCCACAGATACTTGAGGGGACATTGCAGTATCTAGGTGACATTAGGGTTTTGGTTGATTTGTGTCTTAAGGTGTTATTCTAGTATGAACTCTATGATAGATCGATCCGAAAGAATAACTTTGAGGTGGTTTCGTACGCTACAATAATCTCTTCGTTTGTTCTCTGCTATTAGTGACTTTGGAGTGACTCTTTGTTGCATGTTGAGGGATAGTTATGTGATCCAATTATGTTATTATTGTTGAGAGAACTTGCACTAGTGAAAGTATGAACCCTAGGCCTTGTTTTCTAGCATTGCAATACCGTTTACGCTCACTTTTATCATTAGTTACCTTGCTGTTTTTATATTTTCAGATTACAAAAACCTATATCTACCATCCATATTGCACTTGTATAACCATGTCTTCGCCAAACTAGTGCACCTATACAATTTACCATTGTATTGGGTGTGTTGGGGACACAAGAGACTCTTTGTTATTTGGTTGCAGGGTTGCTTGAGAGAGACCATCTTCGTCCTACGCCTCCCACGGATTGATAAACCTTAGGTCATCCACTTGAGGGAAATTTTCTACTGTCCTACAAACCTCTGCACTTGGAGTCCCAACAACGTCTACAATAAGAAGGTTGCGTAGTAGACATCAAGCAGTTTCTGACGCCGTTGTCGGGGAGGTGAGTTAGGTATATCTTTAGATCTTGCAATCGAATCTTTTAGTTTCTTGTTTTATCACTAGTTTAGTCTATAAAAGAAAACTACAAAAAATGGAATTGAGGATGCCTCATATGCTTCATCTTTTTAATTTCTTTCATGAAAATAAGGATTTCGATAATTGTGCCAAAGTGTTAGAGGAAGAATGTATTAAAATGTTTGGCACTAAATCCTTGGATGATGAGCATGATTGCAATGTTGTTAGTATGAATTCTTTGAATACCCATGATGCTAATGATATGCAAAGCCACAAGCTTGGGGAAGCTATGTTTGATCAAGATGATATTTTTTGTCCCCCAAGTTTTGATGAGAAAATTCATGATGATGAAAGCATGCCTCCTATTTATGATGATTATTGTGGTGATACGTATGCTATAAAGAATAAAGATAACCATGAAACTTTTCATCATGATTTTAATTTTCAATTGGATTATGCTTCACATGATAGTTATTTTGTTGAGTTTTCTCCCACTACTATTCATGAGAAGAAATTTGCTTATGTGGAGAGTAATAAAAATTATATGTATGTAGATCATGAAAAGAATGTTTTATGTGATGGTTATATTGTTGAATTCATTCATGATGCTACTGAAATTTATTATGAGGGAGGAACATATGCTTGCAGGAATTGCAATAGTATCAAATTTCCTCTCTATGTGTTGAAAATCTTGAAGTTATGCTTGTTTTGCCTTCCTATACTAGTTGATTATTGTTCCCATAAGTTGTTTGCTCACAAAATCCCTATGGATAGGAAGTGGGTTAGACTTAAATGTGCTTGCCATGTGTTTCATGATGCTCTTGTTATGTTTCAATTCTTATCGTTTATACGAGCATCATTGAAATCATCATGCCTAGCTAGAAAGGCATTAAAGAAAAGCGCTTGTTGGGAGATAACCCAATATTTACCCCTAATGTTTTTGTGTGTTCACATGATTAAGCTACTTTAGTAATCATGTTTTATAGCTTTTGTTTCAATGAAGTGCCAAGTAGAACCTTAAGGATCTTCTTGGATGATAATTATTTGATCTTGCTGAAAAAGACAGAAACTTTCTGCTCACGAAAACAATTGTTAAAAATCACCAAAAAGTGAATAAATACTGATTCCAATTGCAGTAGATCAATAATAAAATTATATAGGTCATCCTATTTTTGCAAATTTTTTCGAGTTCCAGAATTTTGCGTTTGATACAGATTACTACAGAATGTTCTGTTTTTGGCAGATTCTGTTTTCTATGTGTTGTATGCTTATTTTGATGAATCTATGAGTAGTATCGGAGGGTATGAACCATAGAGAAGTTGGAATACAGTAGATATTACACCAATAAAAATAAATAATGAGTTCACAACAGTACCTAAGTGATGGTTTTATGTTCTTATACTAATGGAGCTTACAAGTTTTCTGTTGAGTTTTGTGTTGTGAAGTTTACAAGTTTTGGGTAAAGATTCGATGGACTATGGAATAAGGAGTGGCAAGAGCCTAAGCTCGGGGATTCCCAAGGCACCCCAAGGTAATATTCAAGGACAACCAAGAGCCTAATCTTGGGGATGCCCCGGATGGCATCCCCTCTTTCGTCTTCGTTAATCAGTAACTTTACTTAGAGATATATTTTTATTCACCACTTGATATGTGTTTTGCTTGGAGCGTCATTTTTAGTCGTAGTGACCCCATCAGTAGTTTTTATTTTGTACATGCTCTCACAACTTTTGTCTCTGTTAAAATAGCATGCGTGTTAGTTTTCCTTTGTATTTGATGGAATGTTGTAACGGGGCAACCTTGGAGTAGGAATGAAAATGGAGTGGAAAGTTCCCGTTTTTTGGAGAAAAATTCGAAACAGAGAGAAACCAACGTTTGGTTCCGTTGGATCGCGCCATAGAGCAAAACCAACATTTAAATCATGTACGTCATGTTCGTGTCTCACCCTCCTCCACAGGTCCACCCCACACGAGCGCTCGGCACACCACTCACCGCAAACCGAGTATACGATAACTTTCCCGCCTGCTTGTCGATGGATCGCGCCATGGAGTACTAGCACTACTGGAAGAGATTGACGAGTTGGGGGAGGACAGCTAGCTGTAGCACAGACTCCCAAGAACTTTTTACATGCTTGTTGTGGCCAGCTATTGCGACCTTTGAACGCGGAGCAGTCGCGTGCACCGGGAAGCGGCGCGGGAGACGCTCTCTCGGTCGGTGTCCGCTTCAATGCCGGCGCCAATGAGAGGTGGCGTCCGCTCTGGCCGGGCATGATTGCGGCACTGACCGTTTCGGGCGGGAAGCACGCGCGGGTGATTGAAGAGAGCTCGGGTTGGTCAGGAGCGGGAGTGGCAGTGGTCCGGACGCCTGCAAACAAGAGATGATGTATGTTAATATTGCTGTGTATATAATTAAAAACGTAAATAATGTGCCAGTTGGACAAATATGATTGGAGATGGAGATGGAGATAGAATTTTACGTAAACACGAATATGCATGTCTATGTCTATGTGTGTGCGTGCAACAACTCTCGCGATCTGGAAGCAGGGGCGTGTTTTTGATCGAGTTTTCTTTCTTGGTACGTTAAAATTTTGCCTTCTAGTTTTCGTTTCTTTTTTCCGGGAACGTGCGTATTCTATTTAAAACCACTGCTATGGAGAGATTTTTTACTCCATTGTATATATAGCCTCTTGTTTGATAGGGTTTCTCGCATCTCACTCTCTCACCCTCTCCATATAAAAACAAGATGACAATGTCCACTCTATCTCTCTCCTCACCGGTGGTCACCGATCCGCCTGAATCCCGTCCGCTGCGGGAGGTGAGGAGGTGCAGCGTTGACATTGTCGTCGTCGGCGATGGAGGAAGCCGATGCGCACCGTCCTCTCGGAGCCGGCGCTGGCACGGATGAAGGTCCTCTGCACCCTTGTTCGCTGCCATCGTGTGGGCAGATCCCACCCGCCCGCCTAAGCAACATCTCGCCCACCTGAGGTATAACTTCTTGTATTGGTCCAGCTCCCTAGGTTGCTGCATGCGGGTTTTCTTCTATGCGACTACTCCCCAGCTCTCCATTTATAGTATCTAGGGTTCGTCGGCTGGTCCAACATCACCTACTATTATAGAGGAAATGCCACTCGAAAAATTGTCCTGATTTATTCCTCGGTGGAGGTATACATGTTGTTTCGACAAAAAGTACATGGTGGTTGTGCGGTCATTGTCCATATGCTCCTATTGCTGCTATTAATCTAATACTATCACTCGTTAAATGAAGAAATGCTTTTTTTTTCTCGGGTATCCTGGTTTAGTTCCCATCAAGATAATCATGGTGCTTCTGTTTTTTGGTGTACTTTTCATTAATTCTTATTGAAAATTGAGATGTCGTTGTTAATCTTGTACCACTGCCAAAACAAAGTACCAACATTGTATCCCTTTTTTATATTTTTGCAAACAGCGATGCGTATCTCCGTACCCGGGCATGTCTTCCTCAATTTTAGTGGAACTGCACAAAATTGGATGGCCATTGTTGTTCCGCCTCACTGTCCTCTACCATGTGGTTCTTCCTTCCTCGAGCTTGATTAATGAGAAGAAACAGACCACAGTGAGGATTTGTCGAACTTCATAGGTGCCTCACCCAAACTTGATGCCAAATGGATGATGCATCACCACGATGACCTATCGATGCTCATGGTTGCGCCTCATGGTTGCGTCGGCCGGTGAAGCTGATCGGTTTTCCACGAAAAACAAGTTGTCTTCCATCAGTGCTCTTTGCTTGTTACCCACAAAGATGATATCCTTCATCAGTTCACCTTGGTTGCATTGGAGACGCAATCGTCTTTCACGTTGGTGCAATTTTATCACACAATTGGCTATGAACCAAATGTTTCCTCGAAGAAGGATCGACGTTGGTACTAACAGCATAAGTTTTGTATTGATTTCTAAGCCTTCTCACAACTTTGTCTTTAGCTCCCATGTAATTTTATTTGTCCAGCTATTAACTTTGATTAAAAAATGGTGTGGACTAAAAACCCGGACGGACGTAGTAGCCCTCCATTTTTATTTACTCTGTATATTAGATTTGACTGAAGTCAAACTTTGTAAAGTTTGACCAAGTTTAGGCCGAACACAATAAACCATAATTATTGAGAGAGGGCAAACTGTACATACTCTCAAATCTTTCCGATATTTGTACACACTCTCACACGTTTCCGATAATTTGGCGCATGTGTGGTTGTTCACTTAAGGGAGGATGGTGTACCACACGTGAAGGACAGGAAGTGCAACTAGGACGCGTGGATCCTTAGTTCATCGGAAGTAGTAGTTTTCTTCACGGGTACGTTAAATAAAGAGTTTTTTTTCGTACTTACACAATTTAAAACGATTGTTATGGAGAGAATAAGAAAACCACTCCGCTATATATTAGTAGTATACACGAGTACTATATGGACGCAACTTCATTGACTTAGTGCACCTACCTTTGGGTGTATGACAGGTAGGCCCAAAATGCGGCTGGCCAACCTGTCATACAGCCAAAGGCAGGTGCAGTTAAGGCACCGGAACTCAGTCCGTAATACAATATATATGTAGTACACTATATAAGCTGGAGCCTCAATGCTTGTTCACTAGGGTTTGCACTCTCCACACTCTCGCCGCACTACATATATATATACATGCTGGAGGCTCAGCGTTCCTTTGCTAGGGTTTGCTATATTCACAGTCTCTCACCCTCTTCACCAGATCTAAACAAGACTGCATTGTGGCCTCTGTCTCTCTCTCCCCCCTTATAGCTGGTGAAGGAGGCGTCCGGATCCCGTCGCACCGGGAAGGGAAGGAGGTGCAGCGTTCACTCTATCGCCTTCGGCGAGGGAGGCAATCCACTGCCGGTTGCGTTGTTCTCTTTCCCCCAACACCTGTGCGGGAGGGCCACTAACCCCTTCTTCCTCGCTGCCGTATGTAGTGTGGGCAGATCCGGCCGCCCGCCGCACGCCTTGCCACATCCCGACGACCCTAAGGTATAAGTTTCTTTGGAATCGTCATTGCTCTAGCTGCATGCAGATGTTTTTTGATTCTGTAGTCGAATCTAGGTCTTGGTTCAAAGAGGAAAGAAGGGTGCGGTGGGGTGGAGCATGAATCTAGGACGTGGTTCAATGAGGAAAGGAGGGAGGGAAAGTAGTATAGATTGGCTATCCAATTGCTTTGTGGTCGAAAAGGGAAAAATGGGGTAACCCAGTACACACATCTGTAAGGAACCGGTCTCTTTGTTGAAAAGGGAAAGAAACTATGGGTCTGGTAGTTTGTGCAGGACTAGATTTGCTGCCCTCACATAGGAAAAAGGTTCAAAGAGAACAAATATGGGACCAACGTAGATATGTTGCTTGGCTACATACTCTGCATCACCCATTTATACGTGTGGACGCACATGGTGTTGGCATGTCCCACGTCCCATGTCCCATACAACTATTTTGTTGTTGTTAATCTAAGAATGCTACTGGAAAATTGAAGCAATGCCACTGTTAAAAGTAAATTACATTCTTAACGAATGTTGTTTTAAGAGAATGACTCTGTTAATATGAATCAATGCAACCGTTTTAGAAATGCTATTGTCCTACTTTGTTTTCCATCAAGATAAGTTAGAGGCTTCTTTTTGTCGCCGTTTGTCTCATCCTCCTTTATTGGCCAGTAATTGTTTCCTTTTTTGCCTCTGTTAAAATAGGGATATCTATTAAACTTGTTGCTATAGCAAACTTAAATGTCACACCGGCGACTTTGCTTGATTCCAGTGCAACTTCACAAAACGAGATTGGATTTCCTATTCGTGTTGGCAGATTCGTAGGTGATCTTGTGTGCGTCATGACAGTTTGGTACTTTCCTTCATCCACATGATCGTGCAATGTGTTTTGAGATGTTGTGCTACTTGTATTGGTACTATTTTAAATAAATGTTGAATTGATGCTATTGTATTGCTCTCTTTTCCCATTAAGTAGTGAACAAAAATGGTACCAACCTAGACATGATGCTTGTTGCTTTGTTACAACAAACTCTGCATCACCCCCTTTATAAGTAGATGGAAGCACATGGTGTTGTTGCACCCACCCTCCCCTAGAACTGTTTATGATTTTTGTTAATCTTATGCCGCTGGTAAAATTAAGCAATGCCACTCTCAGAATTAACTATTGAATCTTAGTCCAAAACTGCAACACTTGTTAGGGATTGGCGGGATTACCATTTTTGTGGCCGCATGTTTCATCCTCCTTTATTGGCCAGTAATTGATTCCTTTTTGCCTCTATTAAAACAGGGATATCTATTCAACTTGTTGCTATTGCGACATTTTGCTTCGCTACGCGAAACACTTTTGTTTTAAGAGTGTTTTGTGCAGTCTAACTTGAGTGTCACACCGGTGAATTTGCTTAATTTTAACTGCACAAAAGGAGATCATGGATTTTCATATATGTGTTGGGATTTCTTTCAAGTCCTCCTCGCGAGTTGTTTCAAATCTTGGTCAAGAAAGCTCAGTGCCGACTTTCATCCACATGATGCTGCAGTGTGCTTTGAGATGTTGTGCTACTTGTATTGGTACCGTTTTGGATAAATGTTGAATTGAAGCTATTGAACTGCTGTCTTTTACCATTAAGTGGGCAAAAATTGTTCCAACCCAAACATGATGCTTGTTTCTTTGTTACAACAAAACTCTGCATCACCCCCTTTATAAGTAGATGGAAGCACATGGAGTTATTACTCCAAATCTCCCCTGTAACTATTTATGCTTTTTGTTAATCTAATGCCGCTGGTAAAATTAAGCAATGCCACTCTCAAAATTAACTACTGAATCTTAGTTCAAAACTGCAACACTTATTAGGGATTGGCGGGATTACCATTTATGTGGCCACATGTTTCATCCTCCTTTATTGGCCAATAATTGATTCCTTTTTGCCTTTGTTAAAATAGGGGTATCTATTCAACGTGTTGCTATTGTGATATTTTGCTTCGCTTAATTTTGGTGGAACTGCACAAAAGGAGACCGGATTTCCATATATGTGTTGAGATCTCTTTTAGGTCTTCCTCACGAGTTGTTTCAGATCTTGGTCTTGAAAGGTCAGTACCGACTTTCCTCAGAATTAACTATTGAATCTTACTTCAAAAGTGCAACACTTGTCAGGGAGCGGGAGTACCATTTCTGTTAGGGATCGGCCGGAGTACATGTTTAAGAAATGGATTGTTCAGATAATGTCCCTGATATTATATATCAGTTACGGTGTTTTACAAATTGTACTATCCTGCTTTGTAGTTCTTTCTACATGTTTAACCAAGGTATTATTAAGATAATGTCTCTGTTAAAATGATTCAGTCACATTGTCTTAGGAATGGTGCTTTTCTGCTTTGTCATTCTTTATACATGTTGAAACAAGGCATTGTTAAGATAATGTCTCAGTTAATATGAATGAATCAGACTGATTGAGAATTGCTACTCTCCTGCTTTGTTTCCCATTAAGATAAGGTAGATTAGTAGATGTTTTTCTTCTGGGAGTACAAGTCATCAACTGTTATTTCTCAGTAATTGTTTCCCTTATACCTATTGTTGCTTACAGGGATATCAAAATTAAAGCTCAGTTTTATTCCGACTTTGATTTTAGTTGAACTTCACAAAAGGAGCCAATGTGTCTAAGGAAAACTGCTGCATTAGTGGGTCCAGCTGGTCTTACCACTTTGCATAAAGTAGCACTCACTGTTTGCGCTACATTATACAAGGAATGATCGAGAAGCTTTACAGAGTATTAGTAGACGCTTGTGACATGACTAGTCTGCAGAGAGCATAGGAAACTCTACAACACGTGGAGTGCACTGGGCAAAAAGTGCCCAAACAAGTACAAGAAGCTAGGACAGGACTCCAAGTCTGCCAATGTCATTCTAAGCAACAATGATGGGGCATTTGTGTATGGTAATCTGTTTATCGTACTTTCAGTTTGTTAGTCCACCGATGGGTGGGTTGACACTGGGGCCAATATTCATGTGTGTGCTGATGTGTCTTTGTTTTCTTGCAGCATATAAATACAAAATCCACAGGGATGCTCAGCTTGATTTTAGTGGAACTACATAAAATGTTCAGATGGTTCGCGTCCTCCATAATACTTTATCATGCACAATATATCAAATGGTTTTCTAATCATTCATTGTCACCTTGAGCCACCAGACTATCAGGTGACAAACTGATGACAAACCCTGCCTGTTCCACAATCATAGGCATTACATAGTTTGAATGGGAAAATCTTGTCAAAGTTTAATCATTAATGTTAACAAGAAGACATTAGTTTAATATATTGGAATTGGAAAACCTTGTCAAATTTTGCTCATTGATGTTAGACAGAAGACATGCATTTGATATTTTTGAGTGGGACGCCCTTTGCTGTGAGCAACGTCGATCATTTTTTCCTATTCCTGTCTTCAGTTCAGAAATATTTACTCTGCTGAGATGCATAGTCACATGAATGTTGACTTATGTAAGGTATTTTAAGAGTTTGTTCTGAATGTTGTCTATGTAATGCCAGGCTTGTGAGTTTGATTGCAAAGTTGAGCTTGGAATGTTGTGGCATGCAGCATCACGAGCTGTTCACCGTGCCTCCTGAGAATAATTCTTCATATTGTTTTGCATGTTGATCTAATGCCTATGATTTGCATGTTATGAAGATCATCCTCTTCTATTGTTTCTGTTCTTAAGAAGTACATTGTCTTATGTTTCATTCATAGACTATACGACAACTCGGGTAGGTTAGAGGTGAAACCATGTGATCTTCCAACCAACTCATCATCTTAGGCCGTGATTGGATTTTCGTTTTCCAACCAAAACCGCTTGTAAAACTGACGATTGTAAATAAAAGCAGATGGTCTCGGGCGAAGTGCTTGGTTGGTCGATTTTGACTAGTAAAATATACATTGGTCTCTCAAATTACACGCGTAACATGCCGGTTTTCGTTACAGACCTCGGGCCCTCGGTTTCATTACGCATGTATTTTACGCCTTGTTTCCAATGACAAGTAAATTACATTTGTATCTTAATACAGGTGTGAAATAAACCAGAGCTCCCAAGCGCGGCCTTACTGTCGGTGTCAAAACCGGTGGATCTCGGGTAGGGGTCCTGAACTATGCGTCTAGGCGGATGGTAACAGGAGACAAGGGACACGATGTTTTTACCCAGGTTCGGGCCCTCTCGATGGAGGTAAAACCCTACTCCTGCTTGATTAATATTGATGATATGGGTAGTACAAGAGTAGATCTACCACGAGATCAGAGAGGCTAAACCCTAGAAGCTAGCCTATGGTATGATTGTTGTTCGTACTATGGACTAAAGCCCTCCGGTTTATATAGACACCGCAGAGGGCTAGGGTTGCACAGAGTCGGTTACAATGGAAGGAGATCTACATATCCGTATTGCCAAGCTTGCCTTCCACGCCAAGGAAAGTCCCATCCGGACACGGGACGAAGTCTTCAATCTTGTATCTTCATAGTTCAACAGTCCGGCCAAAGGTTATAGTCCGGCTATCCGGACACCCCCAAATCCAGGACTCCCTCAGTAGCCCCCGAACCAGGCTTCAATGACAATGAGTTCAGCGCACAGATTGTCTTCGACACTGCAAGGCGGGTTCTCCTCCAAATTCCGTGTACCTGTGAAAGAGTGTCCGGCTTCTCTTGAGTGTTGCGCTCCTTGGCTTCTACGCCCAATAATGGCCACCTTCCACGTGTCAAGCTAATGTGAAGAACCAGAGTATTATTAAAATTACCCCCTAGCTATGTGAATGAGCTTCCTATTAAAGAGACGGGGATTCAGATCTAAATCACACCATTCTCCCTTAGCAAGTATTCATCGGAGCGCATCCGACAGAGATCCATTCCATCATGGCCAGTCGACGCAACTCCTCCTCTCGCTCCCCCAGCCCCAAGCCTGGAGATTGGGAGAGATGTTTCATTTCGCATAGCAAACTAGTGACTCTTCAGACCAAGGGGTTTCTTCCCCCAGCGTACATGGTCCTGGTTCGAGCCGGGCTCGCCACCTATAATGGCGGAGAGCAAGCGGAGAGCCTTCCCAATCCCTCCAAGGGGGAGCGGGTATGCCTTGTCCCTCATTTGATAAGAGGGTTCGGATTTCCGATTCATCCATTTCTCTGGGGGCTCTTGGAGTTCTACGGCCTCCAGTTGCACAGCCTCACGTCTGCCTCTATACTGCATATCGCGGGCTTCGTAGCCCTTTTGCGAGCTGTTTTTGGGCTGCGAGGCTCATTTCGCGCTGTGGAAGAAGTTGTTCTTCCTTGTGCCCCGTTCTCAGAGGGGGTCAGTATATCAAGTGGGCAGAGCCGAAGTGTGGCGCATCGCCGGGACCGGATATCTATCCGGAACCCCAAAGAAGAAGTCGGAAGACTGGCCTTCCGAATGGTTTTATGTAGAAGACGTTCCCCTCCCGGATCCTGTTTGGATCGGCCTTCCTGAGTTCGTCAATGCTCCTTTGAAGAAGCGCCTGAGATGGCGTCCACGGAGCCCTCAGGAGGAAGACGACATGGACGTTCTTTACCTGATGAGCCGAATAAGGTCGCTAGCTCAATCCGGATTGACCATGATTGAGGTCATGGCCATATGCATTATGCGGGGGGTGCAGCCGCTTCAATATAGAGGCCACCCCATGTGGGATTTCAACGGGGAGGGTGACGCCACCCGCTACGGCCGTAAGGGGTCGGAATCGGTTGCTGCTCTAGCAAAGATCTTGTCCACTTTGTACAAAGGAGAAGAGGAGGAATTCCTCCGTGTCAATCCACAGGGTGGATTTTCTATGTACAATCCTCCGAGCTAGGTAAGTTGATACTTTTCCTTGCCCATCTGTTTCATATTCCCGTAGTTTAGTATTTCATCTTGCGATTTCAACGCAGGAGCTGCGCAAGGCCATGAGGGAAATGAACAGCCCTCCTCCACAACCCGAGGATCCGGAACGGTCCCTCGATCGGCCTCCCAAGAGGATCCGGACATATCTGTGGAGCTGATCGACGGGGTATTTTACCAATTGGGCAATGACAATGCCCTGGTGGCCACTACGGCCGATTATCCTAGGCTACTTCCAGCCTCACAGGTAACTGAGACCGAAGTCCCAGTATTTTGAAAAGGATCCGTCCTCGTGTATTTTTGATTACCGTATACCAACGACATTTTGCAGGG
This sequence comes from Aegilops umbellulata, assembly GCA_032464435.1. Taxonomy (NCBI): domain Eukaryota; kingdom Viridiplantae; phylum Streptophyta; class Magnoliopsida; order Poales; family Poaceae; genus Aegilops; species Aegilops umbellulata. The sequence goes on along the minus strand of CP136055.1, from coordinate 227,658,632 downwards.
GAGGACCTCGAGGCGGAATACCGAGCCTGCGGCGACTAGCCAACAAGGGGTCGCGAGGGCAGGCATGCTGAAAAGACACGCAGTCCGGATTGAGACACCGGCGCAGCGGTGAGGCGCGCCTTCTCACTCTGAGATATTATTCTAAGAGGCATACTAACGCTCGCGCTTTCTTTAGGAAAAAGAGCGCTCGTCGGACTATATCCGGAGAGGGTGCCAATCGTGCCTCCACCAGCCAGGCCCCAAGGCTGGAAGCGGAGGTGAATACGAGGCGCGCGTCGAATGCTCCTCCGACAGAGGATGCGGATAGACTGTCCGCCACCAATTCCGAGGTGGAGAGTGCCATGAACCACAGGCGTCGCCGGACAGTTCTACGTGACGCTTGTTTCTCCCAAGAGGCATTGGATGCCTTCATCTCGGGAGATACGTACCTCCGTGCTACTCAGAATGGTCTAGACAGAGCCGCGGAGCAGTATGTAAAGGACATACGGATGAGAAAGTTTGGTAATTATATATACCAGTAGCCCCCGAGACTTGAAACAGTTAGAATAACTGATTTAAGGATCATTTGTTATGCAGGTTCTTACAGAAAAGAATACCCAACTGTCCCATGAGCTGGAGGAGTGTAAAGCCCACCTTCAGGCCGCACTAGCCGCGGCAGGGGAGCTCAAGAAGACCCCCTATGGTACTATATGCTTCAAATGATAAGTATCATGTAAAGTGCGGCATGTATGCAAATGTGACAAGAAAATTGCAGATGGTGCCTGAGTAGATCAGGATAAGCAACAACTCCTACGCCGGCTAAAGGCCGATGAGAGCGTGCTTACCAAGGTGAGGCAGGAGAAGAATAATCTCCAAGATGCCAACACCCAGCTGGGCGTGGAACTAAAAGATGTCCGTGCCCAACTGTCGGACTCCATTAAGGAGAATCGGCGGCTTCGACGCGGCATTTTTAGTAAGTGCTTGAACGAACTTCAAAAAAGAGTTTGGCGAGGAAGTCGACCGACAGAGTTATGTCTGTAGGTATGCTGACAGGTCGTCCTGCAGAGGAAATGCCCGGTTCTACGGGTGACCTTCTTCCCGAGCTCTCACAACTGCACGAACGAGTTCAGCAGGTAATGCAAGGCGTCGCCCAGGCCTTGTGGCCATCCGTCGCCCTGCCCGAAGGACTGGGAGAGCTTGCGGAGAAGCTGAAGGGAGCACGGTGGCGCTTCCGATTATGGAAGATATCGGCCTGCCGTCAGGGTGCCAGGGAAGCCTGGGCCATGGTGAAGACGCGGTACACGAAGGCTGACCCAAACCATATGGCCGAGGTCAGACATGTGGGGCCTGATGGGAAGGAGATCCCTGTGAGCTTGGTGTACAGCCAAGTAGAATTGGCCGCAAAGTATTCTCAACAGGACTGTAGGCTAGATAGCCTACTGGATGGTATTGAAGAGGAATTTAACCAGTAAAATTGACTATGTAATTTAAAGTGACATGTATAATGTCTTCTAGCCGGATTGTAGATCATTTGTCATGGCGGACCTTTTCGCTTCAACCTCGGGGCTCGACGGTCTGGAGTGTATCCGAATACCCTCTTGGTTATGTAAGAACCGGGGTATGCATGGAGACCGGGTGTAGGGGTCATTAGTGCTTGAACAGACAAGTGCCCAACTAGTTATGTTATATTACATGGTTAGTAAGAAACATCTTCCAGGGAGAATAGTTCCGTTAGGGGTTCCTTTCCCTGGGAGGCATGCCCTAAAGCGCTTGTCCGGACCGCGAAAAGAAACGCAGGAAAAACATCTGGGGGCGCATAAGTAAATAAGTGAGAAATCATCTTTAGTTCACCGACCGAATATTCCCTTAAGAACGCTAGCTTTCGGCTTCACCCAGTCTGAGGTACACATCCGGCTAACCCAGCAGTAACAATCGCATAGGTGCTCCTCTTATGCCCTAGCCGAATTAACGGGAACGTAGGGCATAAATACAAGAGCCAGGCAACCCAGCTTGGCCAAAACTTAAGTCATTATGATGCATATAATGGTGAATAAAGGGTACATCCGGAAGTATAACACATGTGTTGGGCATGAAGCCCGTATGAATAAGCTTCTGTTAAAGAAGACCCCAGGTATAATGAGTGCGGATAGCGCGTAATTTGTGTGCAAACAAGGCAAAAATGGGCCCTTGAAGGCTGTGAGAGAAAAGAAGGGGAGAAGGAAAGAAATATAAGACAGATAGTGTATAAAAAGTGGACAGAGGGAGGAAACGAACACAGAGTCCGGCGCTAGGCATAGAATCTTCGGAGTCGGGCTGCGTTCCATGGGTTCGGCTCGAGTCGATTATCCGATGCATCCCGCAGACGGTACGCTCCACTAGTCAGGACTTGGTCAATAATGAAGGGACCTTCCCATTTGGGCTTGAGTTTGTCCTTTTTCTTATCCGGCAGGCGTAGAACTAACTCACCAACATTGTAAGTTTTGGCCCGTACTTCTCTGCTTTGGTATCTTCGAGCCTGATGTTGATAGAATGCGGAACGGGATTTAGCCACGTCACGTTCCTCCTCCAAGGCGTCCAAACTGTCTTGCCGATCGAGCTCGGCTTCTCTTTCTTCGTACATGTGCACTCGAGGTGATTCATGAATTATGTCGCAGGGCCGAACCGCCTCTGCGCCGTATACCATGAAGAATGGTGTGTATCCGGTAGTGCGATTCGGCGTGGTCCGCAGCCCCCAGAGTACGGAGTCGAGCTCCTCTACCCAGTGCGTGTTAGATTCCTTGAGGGAGCGCACTAATCTGGGTTTGACGCCGCTCATGATAACACCATTTGCTCGCTCGACCTGACCGTTAGTTTGTGGGTGATAGACTAAAGCATAATCAAGCTTGATGCCCATGTTTTTGCACCAGAGTTTTACCTCGTCGGCCGTAAAGTTCGTGTCGTTGTCAGTGATGATGCTATGGGGGATGCCATAACGGTGTACGACCTTGGATATGAATTCTATCACCAGTCCGGATTCGGCCGTCTTAACAGGCTTGGTTTCTATCCATTTGGTGAACTTATCCACCATGAACAGTAAGTATTTGTGCTTGTGGGTTCCTCCTTTGAGGGGTCCGACCATGTCAAGCCCCCAGACCGCGAAGGGCCAGGTGATGGGGATAGTTTGGAGGGCGATGGGTGGCATATGGCTTTGATTTGCAAAAAGCTGGCAACCAACGCAGCGTTGGACTAAGTCCTGAGCGTCTGCCCAGGCCGTCGGCCAATAAAAGCCTGTACGGAAGGCCTTGCTTACAAGGGCCCGGGCTGCGGCGTGGTGGCCGCCGAGTCCGGCATGAATTTCTACCAGAAGATTCCGCCCTTCCTCTTCGGAGATGCACCTTTGAAGGACTCCGGTGATGCTTTTCTTATAAACCTCTCCCTCATGGACTTTATAGGCTTTAGATCGCCGTACTATGCAGTGTGCCTCGTTTTGGTCCTTGGGGAGTTACTGCCTAGTTAGGTAGGCTAGGAATGGTTCTGTCAACGGGGCGATGACGACCATTATTACGTGGGTTGAAGATGTTATTTCGTTGGCAGTGCCTCCAATTATGTCAGAGTGTTCGGTATCGGGCAGTGCGGCTGGGTCCGGGATGTTATTGCTGGGTTCCCCTTCCCATACTACGGATGGCTTGAACAACCTCTCTAGGAAGATGTTGGGAGGGACGGCATCGCGTTTTGCGCCGATGCGTGCCAGGACATCTGCCGCCTGATTGTTTTCCCGGGCTATATGGTGAAATTCAAGCCCTTCGAACCGAGCTAACATTTGTAGGACGGCGTTGCGATAAGCTTCCATTTTCGTATCCTTGGCATCAAAGTCTCCATTTATTTGGGATATCGCGAGGTTCGAATCCCCGCGCACCTCTAGGCATTGAATGCCCATGGATACTGCCATCCGGAGACCATGTAGAAGGGCCTCATATTCGGCTGCGTTGTTAGAGTCCGTATACATTATCTAGAGTACGTATTGAACTATGTCTCCTGTTGGGGATGACAAAACGACGCTCGCCCCTAGACCAGCCAACATTTTGGAGCCGTCGCAGTGCATGATCCAGTTGGAATATGTGTCGTACTCTTTAGGGAGTTCGGCTTCCGTCCATTCAGCGACGAAGTCGGCCAATACTTGCGACTTAATGGCTCACCGTGGCTTGTAAGTTATGTTGAACGGGAGGAGCTCAATGGCCCATTGGGCAGTTCGGCCCGTCGCGTCGCGGTTGTTTATAATGTCATTAAGTGGCACTTCCGAGGCTACCGTTATCGAACACTCTTGAAAGTAGTGTCACAGCTTCCGGGGTGCCATGAATACCGCGTACACTATCTTTTGATAATGCGGGTACCGTGACTTGCACGGGGTAAGGACAGTGGATACATAGTAAACCGGCTTTTGAAGGGGGAATTTATGCCCGTCCGTCTCTCGTTCGACGACGAGTACTGCGCTCACAACTTGATGAGTTGCCGCAATGTATAAAAGCATGTGTTCGCCGATGTTTGGTGCGGCCAGGACTGGGTTAGTTGCCAATATGGATTGTATTTCTTCCAGTCCGGCTGTGGTGGCAGCCGTCCACTCGAAGTGCTCGGTGCGCCGGAGGAGGTGATAAAGGGGTAATGCCTTTTCTCCAAGGCGGGAGATAAAGCGGCTTAGAGCCGCTACGCATCCAGTCAATTTTTGTATTTGCTTGAGGTCCCTTGGGGTATCCAATTGTGACAGAGCTCGGATCTTGGCCGGACTTGCTTCAATTCCTCTGCCGGATACGATGAAGCCGAGGAGCTTTCCGGCTGGTACGCCGAAAACGCATTTTTCCGGGTTGAGCTTGATGTCATATGTTCGGAGGTTACCGAATGTGAGCCTCAAGTCGTCTACTAGAGATTCGACATGTTTTGTTTTGACGACCACGTCATCTACGTATGCCTCCACTGTTTTGCCGATCTGGTTTGCCAGACATGTCTGAATCATGCGCTGATATGTTGCGCCGGCGTTTTTGAGCCCGAAGGGCATTGTGTTGAAGCAGAAGGGGACGTATGGTGTGATGAATGCCATTGCGGCTTGGTCTGGCTCTGCCATCTTAATTTGATGGTAGCTGGAGTATGCGTCGAGGAAACACAATGAATCGTGTCCTGCGGTAGCGTCGATAATTTGATCGATGCGGGGGAGGGGGAAGGGATCCTTTGGGCAAGCCTTGTTGAGGTCCTTAAAATCGACGCACAGGCGCCAGGATTTGTCCTTCTTTGGTACCATCACCAGGTTTGCTAGCCAGTCCGGATGTTTCATTTCTCTAATGAATCCGGCCTCCAATAACTTGGCTAGTTCCTCTCCCATGGCTTGTCTCTTAGGTTCAGAGAAACGCCGAAGAGCCTGCTTGAGTGGCTTGAATCCTTTTAGAATATTTAGGTTGTGCTCGGCCAGCCTGCGTGGGATTCCTGGCATGTCTGAAGGGTGCCAGGCAAAAATGTCCCAGTTTTCGCGTAGGAACTCTCATAGTGCGGCGTCTACATCGGGCTTTAATTGTGCCCCGATGGAAGCTGTTTTTGTAGGGTCCGTTGGATGGACTTGGAATTTGACTATTTCATCCGCCGGTTTAAAGGCGGTGGACTTGGATCTTTTATCTAGTATCACATCGTCCCTGTTCACCTTGGAGCGCAGTGCAGTCAGTTCCTCAGCCGCTAGGGCTTCGGATAGTGCCTCGAGGGAAAGTGCGGCTGTCTTATTTTCGGCGCGGAGTGCTATGTCCGGATCACTAGAAAGAGTGATGATTCCATTGGGCCCGGGCATTTTAAGCTTCATGTACCCGTAATGGGGAATGGCCTGGAAGATTGTAAACGCCTCCCGCCCTAGTAGAGCGTGGTATCCGCTACTGAACGGGGCCACTTTGAACGTAACCTCTTCGGACCTGTAATTACCCGGCATGCCGAACACCACATCTATTGTGATTTTTCCTGTACAACACGCTTCTCGACTTGGGATTATTCCTCTAAAGGTTGTGCTGCTTCGCTCAATGCGGTTCCAGTCTATTTCCATTTTTTGAAGAGTTTCCTCATAAATGAGGTTCAATCCGCTGCCACCGTCCATGAGTACCTTGGTTAGTCGAAATCCGTCCACTATTGAACTGAGGACCAATGCGGCTGGTGCTCGGGCTGTTCGGAATTTAGGTTCGTCACTGGCATTAAAAGTAATAGCCGTGTCACTCCATGGGTTTATTGTTGCCACGTGGTAGACTTCGGCAAGGCTGCGGAGTGTTCGTTTACGCATATTATTTGATGTGAAAGTCTCGAAGACTGTTAATACCGTACTGGTATCCCTGGGATGGTGATCTGTGGCTTCTGGAATTAGAAGACCTTCGCCACTTTTGGCCACCTGCCGGAGAATCCAACATTCTTTAAGGCTATGAGTTGGTATGGCGCCCTCTGTACTGTGAATTTTACAGGGTCCATTGAGCCATCCCTCCAGTATAGTTCCGTGCCCAGTAGAGGGCTTTTGCCTTTTGGTTTTAACCCGGGTGTCTGGTGATAATGCACCCTTTTATTCCGGACTGGGTTCGTATTCATGGCCGGATTGTCCCAAAAATTTATTTCGGTTTTCCAGGCGCTTTCCATCGCACAGTACTTTCGTACTATGGACGCCAAGTCGGCGAAGCGTGTAATTTCACGATGACTTATGGCGTTGAGGATTCCCTTGTCCGCGCAATTATTGCAGAAGAATGAGATTGCGTCTTCCTCGCGGCAGTCCTTGATCCTGTTCATTACCAGGAGGAATCTGGCCCAATAATGGTGTACTGTTTCTTGGGGCTCTTGCCTAATTTGGGATAGATCGACTATATAAGGGTGGGTGGGGGTAATTGAATCCGAAACCTCACCCAATCTGAGATTCAGGGGTCAGGGAGTTTTCGAACTCATAAGTTCGGATTCTTGTATGTTAACCAGTGAATCTGGCCCGCTGCCTGGCTCTAGGTTCAGGGCTTGAGTGACGTCCTCCCCTCCGCGGGTATCCGGCTTGGAGGGCTCGGGGATCCGGACATAGCTAGTCCTTAAGATGGATGAAGGGTCGCCGCATTGTTCCTCCACCACTGCAACGTGATGGGTGACCTGGGGGGAGTTAATCTCTCTCAGATCGGGTTTAGACCCAATCTAATCGTAGTCCGTAGCGACTCCCAGGGTGGCGATGCGATCCAAGAGCTCGTTTTGGGAAGAGAGCTCCATTGGATCTAACTGCTCAGCGAGTTCCGAGCTGACGTGAAGATTGCTTTTGATGACCCGAGAAGTCATCATCGGCGCAGCGGCCGATCAGGCGGTCATAAGAAAACCACCTAGCCGGAAAGTTTGGCCGACAGCCAAAGTTTCCTTAGCAATAGTGCCGTTTTTAAAGACGGGACGAGGCATCCTTCCTGACGGCGACGGCACAGCGGAACTCTCAATGAAAGCACCAATGTCGGTTGATACGTCCATTTTGCATCATGCTTTTATATCGATATTTATTGCATTATGGGCTGTTATTTCACAATATGTCACAATACTTATGGCTATTCTCTCTTATTTTACAAGGTTTACATAAGGAGGGAAATGCCGGCAGCTGGAATTCTGGGCTGGAAAAGGAGCAAATATTATAGACCTATTCTGCACAACTCCAAAAGTCCTGAAACTCCACGGAATATCTTAAAATAAATAAAGAAAAATCCTTGCCAAAGATGAACTCCAGGGGGCCCACACCCTGCTCACGAGGGTGGGGGGCGCGCCCCCCTACCTCGTGGGCCCCCTGGTGGGTCTCCGACGTCCATCTTCTGCTATATGAAGTCTTTCGATGAGAAAAAAGAAGAAGCAATCTTTCGGGACGAGACTCCGGCGCCACGAGGCGGAACCAATCTAGAGCTCCGGCAGAGCTGTTCTGCCGGGGAAACTTCCCTCCGGGAGGGGGAAATCATCACCATCGTCATCACCAACGCTCCTCTCATCGGTAGAGGGAAATCTCCATCAGCATCTTCACCAGCACCATCTCATCTCAAAACCCTAGTTCATCTCTTGTATCCAATTCTTGTCTCAAAGTCCGGGATTGGTGCTAGTAGGTTGCTAGTAGTGTTGATTACTCCTTGTAGTTGATGCTGGTTGGTTTATTTGGTGGAAGATCATATGTTCAGATCCTATATGCATATTATTACCCCTCTGATTATGAACATGAATATGCTTTGTGAGTAGTTACGTTTTTTCCTAAGGACAAGGGAGAAGTCTTGCTATTAGTAGTCATGTGAATTTGGTATTCGTTTGATATTTTGATAAGATGTATGTTGTCTAGCCTCTAGTGGTGTTATGTGAACGTCGACTACATAATACTTCACCATTATTTGGGACTAGAGGAAGGCATTGGGAAGTAATAAGTAGATGATGGGTTGCTAGAGTGACAGAAGCTTAAACCCTAGTTTATGCGTTGCTTCGTAAGGGGCTGATTTGGATCCATATGTTTCATGCCATGGTTAGGTTTACCTTAATACTTTTGTTGTAGTTGTGGATGCTTGCAATAGAGGTTAATCATAAGTGGGATGCTTGTTCAAGTAAGAACAGCACCCAAGCACCGGTCCACCCACATATCAAATTATCAAAGTACCGAACGCGAATCATATGATCGTGATGAAAAATAGCTTGACGATATTCCCATGTGTCCTCGGGAGCGCTTTTCCTTATATAAGAGTTTGTTCCGGCTTGTCCTTTGCTACAAAAAGGATTGGGCCACCTTGCTGCACTTTATTTACTTTTGTTACTTGTTGCTCGTTACAATTTATCTTGTCACAAAACTATCTGTTACCACTTATTTCAGTACTTGCAGAGAATACCTTGCTGAAAACCGCTTATCATTTCCTTCTGCTCCTCGTTGGGTTCGACACTCTTACTTATCGAAAAGACTACGATAGATCCCCTATACTTGTGGGTCATCAAGACTCTTTTCTGGCGCCGTTGCCGGGGAGTGTAGCGCCTTTGGTAAGGAAAAATTTATATGGTGTGCTGAAATTTACTGTCACTTGTTACTATGGAAAGTAATTCTCTGAGGGGCTTGTTCGGGGTATCTTCGCCCCGTCCAATAGAGCAAAGAGTTGCTCCTCAACCTACTGAACCTATTGAAAATGAAACTCCTTTTGAATTTCCTTCGGGTATGATGGAAAGACTGCTAGCTAACTCTTTTATAGGAGATGGAACAAAGCATCCTAATGAGCACTTATTATATGTGGATGAAGTTTGTGGATTATTTAAGCTTGCAGGTGTACTCAATGATGTTGCTAAGAAGAAGGTATTCCCTTTATCTTTGAAGGAAGACGCATTGATATGGTATAGGCTATGTGATACGAGATCGTGGGACTATAAAAGATTGAAATTGGAATTTCATCAAAAGTATTACCCTATGCATCTTGTTCATCGTGATCGCAATTATATAAATAATTTCTCGCCTCGCGAAGGAGAAAGCATCGCTCAAGATTGGGGGAGGCTTAAATCAATGTTATATTCATGCCCCAATCATGATCTCCCGAGAGAAATAATTATGCAAAGTTTTTATGCTCGGCTTTCTGAAAAAACCCGCACCATGCTCGATACTTCTTGTGCTGGCTCTTTTATGATGAAGACTATTGAATTTAAATGGAACTTATTGGATAGAATTAAACGCAACTCTGAAGATTGGGACCTCGGCAAAGGTAAGGAGTCAGGTATGACACCTAAGTTTGATTGTGTTAAATCTTTTATGGATACCGATATTTTCCGTAGGTTTAGCACTAAATATGGACTTGACTCTTAGATAGTAGCTTCTTTCTGTGAATCTTTTGCTACTTATGTTGATCTCCCTAAGGAGAAGTGGTTTAAATATCATCCTCCCATAGAAGTAAAAGTAGCTGCACCTTTTAAAGTTGAAGAAAAGACTGTCACTTATAATGATCCTATTGTTCCTACTGCTTATGTTGAGAAACCACCTTTCCCTGTTAGAGTAAAGGATCTTGCTAAAGCTTCAACTGTTGTTCATAAAAGCAATATTAGAACTTATACACCTCCTGAGCAAGTTAAAGTAGAACCTAATATTGCTATTGTTAAAGATCTCTTGTCTGATAATATTGATGGGCATGTTATTCAGTTCGAAGGTGAAACTGCTAGAATTGCTAAGCCTTGTGATAAAGATAAACATAGACCTGTGGTAGGCGTGCCTGTTATTTCTGTTAAAATAGGAGATCATTGTTATCATGGCTTATGTGATATGGGTGCTAGTGCTAGTGTTATCCCTTATGACTTATATAAAGAAATCAAGCATGAAATTTCACCTACTGAGTTAGAAGATATTGATGTCACAATTATACTTGCCAATAGAGATACTATTTCAGCGATGGGAATCGTTAGAGATGTTGAAGTCTTGTGTGGGAAAACTAAATATCCCGCTGATTTTCTTGTTCTCACTTCTCCACAAGATAGCTTTTGTCACATTATATTTGGTAGACCCTTCTTAAACATTGTTAATGCTAGGATATATTGCGATAAGAATGTTGTTACTATTGGCTTGGATGATATGGTTCATGAGTTTAATTTCTCTAAATTTAGTAAACAACATCATGAGGAAGAATTGCCTAGTAAGGATGAAATTATTGGTCTTGCTTCTATTGCCGTACGTCCTAGTGATCCTTTAGAACACTATTTGCTAGACCATGAAAATGATATGTTCATGAATGAAAGAAGGGAGATAGATGAAGTATTCTTTAAACAGGAACCTATTCTGCAACACAACTTGCCTGTTGAAATTTTAGGGGATCCTCCTCCACCCAAGGGTGATCCAGTGTTTGAGCTTAAACCGTTGCCTGATAATCTTAAATATGCTTATCTTGATGAAAAGAAGATATATCCTGTTATTATTAGTGCTAACCTTTCAGAGCATGAAGAAGAAAGATTGTTGAAAACTCTAAAGAAGCACCGTGTTGCTATTGGATATACTCTTGATGATCTTAAGGGTATTAGTCCCACTCTATGTCAACATAAAATAAATTTGGAAGCAGATGCTGAACCCGTTCGTGATCCTCAACGACGTCTGAATCCTAAAATGAAAGAAGTGGTAAGAAAAGAAATACTCAAGCTTCTGGAGGCAGGTATAATTTATCCCGTTGTTGATAGTCAGTGGGGAAGTCCTGTCCATTGTGTCCCTAAGAAGGGAGGTATTACTGTTGTTCCTAATGATAAAGATGAATTGATTCCACAAAGAACTATTACAGGTTATAGGATGGTAATTGATTTCCGCAAATTAAATAAGGCTACTAAGAAAGATCATTACCCCTTACCTTTTATTGATCAAATGCTAGAAAGATTATGCAAACATACACATTACTGCTTTCTAGATGGTTATTCTGGTTTCTCTCAAATACCTGTGTCAGCTAGAGATCAATCAAAGACTACTTTTACATGCCCTTTTGGTACTTTTGCTTATAGACGTATGCCTTTTGGTTTATGTAATGCACCTGCTACCTTTCAAAGATGCATGATGGCTATATTCTCTGACTTTTGTGAAAAGATTTGTGAGGTTTTCATGGACGATTTTTCCGTCTATGGTTCCTCTTTTGATGATTGCTTGAGCAATCTTGATCGAGTTTTGCAGAGATGTGAAGAAACTAATCTTGTCTTGAATTGGGAAAAGTGCCACTTTATGGTTAATGAAGGTACTGTTTTGGGGCACAAAGTTTCCGAAAGAGGTATTGAAGTTGATAAAGCCAAAGTTGATGCTATTGGAAAGATGCCATGTCCCAAGGACGTGAAAGGTATAAGAAGTTTCCATGGTCATGCTGGATTTTATAGGAGGTTCATTAAGGACTTCTCAAAAATTTCTCGGCCTCTGACTAATTTATTGCAAAAAGATATACCATTTTTCTTTGATGATGATTGCGTAGAAGCATTTGAAATACTTAAGAAAGCATTAGTCTCTACACCTGTTGTTCAGCCACCTGATTGGAATTTATCCTTTGAAATTATGTGTGATGATAGTGATTATGCTGTAGGTGTTGTTTTAGGGCAAAGAGTTGATAAGAAATTAAATGTTATCCATTATGCTAGTAAGACTCTAGACAATGCTCAAAGAAATTATGCTACTACTGAAAAAGAACTTTTAGCAGTTGTATTTGCTTGTGATAAGTTCAGACCTTATATTGTTGATTCTAAAGTAACTATTCACACTGATCATGCTGCTATTAAATATCTTATGGAAAAGAAATATGCTAAACCTAGACTTATTAGATGGGTTCTCTTGCTACAAGAATTTGACTTGCATATTGTTGATAGAAAGAGAGCTGAGAACCCCGTTGCAGATAACTTATCTAGGTTAGAGAATGTTCTTGATGACCCACTACCTATTAATGATAGCTTTCTTGACGAACAATTAAATGTTATAAGTACTTCTCATAGTAATCCATGATATGATGATTATACTAATTATATTGTTGCTAAGTTTATACCACCTAGCTTCACATACCAACAAAATAAAAAGTTTTTCTATGATTTGAGACATTACTTTTTGGGATGACCCACATCTTTATAAAGAAGGAGTAGATGGTGTTATTAGACGTTGTGTACCTGAGCATGAACAGGAATAGATCCTATGCAAGTGCCACTCTGAAGCTTATAGAGGACACCACGCTGGAGATAGAACTGCACATAAGGTATTGCAATCCGGTTTTTATTGGCCTACTCTCTTCAAGGATGCCCGTAAGTTTGTCTTGTCTTGTGATGAATGCCAAAGAATTGGTAATATTAGTAGACGTCAAGAAATGCCTATGAATTATTCACTTGTTATTGAACCATTTGATGTCCGGGGCTTCGATTACATGGGACCTTTTCCTGCCTCTAATGGATACACTCATATTTTGGTTGCCGTTGATTACGTTATTAAGTGGGTAGAAGCTATTCCAACTAGTAGTGCTAATCATAACACCTCTATTAAAATGCTTAAGGGAGTTATTTTTCCGGGGTTTGGAGTCCCTAGATATTTAATGACTGATGGTGGTTCACACTTTATTCATGGTGCTTTCCGTAAAATGCTTGCTAAATATGACGTTAATCATAGAATCGCATCTCCTTATCACCCGCAGTCTAGTGGGCAAGTAGAATTGAGCAACAGAGAGCTCAAATTAATTTTGCAAAAGACTTTCAATAGGTCTAGAAAGAATTGGTCCAAGAAACTTGATGATGCATTATGGGCATATAGAACTGCATATAAAAATCCTATGGGTATGTCTCCTTATAAAATGGTTTATGGAAAAGCATGTTACCTACTTCTCGAACTAGAACATAAGGCATATTGGGCTATTAAAGAGCTCAACTATGATTTCAAACTTGCCGGTGAGAAGAGGTTATTTGATATTAGCTCACTTGATGAATGGAGAACCCAGGCATATGAAAATGCCAAGTTGTTCAAAGAGAAAGTTAAAAGATGGCATGACAAAAGGATACAAAAGCGTGAGTTTAATGTAGGTGATTATGTATTGCTATACAACTCTCGTTTAAGATTTTTTGCAGGAAAACTTCTCTCTAAATGGGAAGGCCCCTATGTTATCGAGGAAGTCTATCGTTCCAGTGCCATAAAAATCAACAACTTCGAAGGCACATATCCCAAGGTGGTAAACGGTCGAAGAATCAAACACTATATCTCAGGTAATCCCATAAATGTAGAAACCAATATTATTGAAACCGTAACCCCGGAGGAATACATAAGGGATACTTTCTAGAACGTTTTAGACTCCGAAAAGGAATAGGTACGTGGTACGGTAAGTAAACCGACTCCAAAACAATTTTTAAGGCAATATCTCTCCGTTTTGGAATATTTAGAAAAATAGAAAAATAAGTGGCAGTCCGGGAAGGACATGAGGGCCCCACGAGGGTGGTGGGCGCGCCCTCCTACCTCGTGAGCACCTCGTGTGCCCTCCGGACTCCATTTTCTTGCACGATACATATTTTGGTCGGTAAAAATTCATTATATATTCTCCCAAAGGTTTTGACTCCCATATCACGCAAATCTCCTCTGTTTTAGTTTCGAGCTGTTTTTCTGACAGATCCAAGCCATCATGACAGCCCCAAGTGCTTCCAAGGACAAGTTTTTTGAGAAGGTTATCAACCCTTACCTCGCGGAGGTGCTGTGGCACCCTCAAACCATTGAGTTGCGTGACGGGTTGCTGCACATCCGCGATGAAGAGGGACCAATGAGGACCGGAAGCATGGAGACGAGGCTCGAAGCATGGAGCAACAAGTTTTCAAGTGCCAAGGGATGGTGGAACGTGGACTCAACTCCAACCACATGATGATCGCAGAGTTTACTAGCAACCACAAGTTGGATGCTGACAACATAGGGGAGGCCATCTTCAAGCTTTATGAGAAGATCGAGCACCTCCAAGCCCAAATCTATGACCTGCAAAACCAAAACTGTGAGTATGAATATAGATTCAAAAGGATGAGTTTGGCTGCAGATTTGAGGATCCCGGAGACACGATCATCCTTCTACGATGGTGAGCCTATGCCTTGGAAGATGGACGACAAGCTTGCTTCAACAAAATCTCCACCAGCTTCTTCACCGACAAAAGAGACATAATCACTTGGGTATGGGCACTCCCCTTGGCAACTGCCAAGCTTGGGGGAGGTGCCCCAGTATCGTATCACAATCACAACTCCTATCTTTACCGTTTTTCTTAGTTCGATCCTTTTAGTAGTATCTTAATCTAGTAGAATAAAGTTTATGGCATGATCTAGTTTTGAGTTTTGCTTTATGATCTCTCTTTGTAATCGAGTCCGTGAGCTATATGTAATAAAGATTAGTGTTGAGTCAAGGGCCTGATTATTTTGCCATGATCTTGGGTGAATAAAAGAAAAGAAGAAAAAGAAAAAAAAGGGGGAAACAAAAAGTTCATATTGATCTTATTGAGAGTAATGACTTCACATAGAAAGAGTATGATGATTAAAAGTTGTTGGGAGTTGGCAGACATAGCTTTGGTCATCGTTGCAATTAAAAGGAAGTAATAAGGAAAGAGAGGTTTCACATATAGATATATTATCATTGACATCTTTTATGATTGGAAGCACTCATTAAAATATGACATTCTAAAGAGTTGATGTTGGACAAGGAAGACAACGTAATGAGTTATGCCTTTCTTATATCTGAGATAAAGTATGTTGTCATGGATCCTCTAACTTGTTGAGCTTGCCTTTCCCCCTCATGCTAGCCAAATTCTCAGCACTAAGTAGAGATACTACTTGTGCTTCCAAACACCCTTAAACCAGTTTTGCCATGAGAGTCCACCATATTTACCTATGGATTGAGTAAGATCCTTCAAGTAAGTTGTCATCGGTGCAAAGCAATAAAAATTGCTCTAAATATGTATGATTGATTGGTGTGGGAGGAATAAGCTTTATACGATCTTGTAATGTGGAAGTAATAAAAGTGACGGACTGCATAATAAAGGTTCACATCACAAGGGGCAATATAAAGTGACGTTCTTTCACATCGAGATTTTATGCATCCAACCATAAAAGCGCATGGCAACCTCTGCTTCCCTCTGCGAAGGGCCTATCTTTTATTATTATCTTCTACCCTATGCAAGAGTCATAGTGATCTACACCTTTTCTTTTTCATTTTATCCTTCGGCAAGCTCAGCATGTTGGAAAGAACATGATATATATATATCTAATTGGATGTAGGGGAGCATGAACCATTATTGTTGACATTAGCCTTGAGGTAAAAGGTTGTGTGGAAAAACTATAAGCCCCTATCTTTCTCTGTGTCCGATTAAAACTCCGTAACCACAAGTATCGCGTGAGTGTTAGCAATTATGAAGGACTAGATGATAGTTGAGTATGTGGACTTGCTTTTAAGCTCTGACATAGACTCTTTCCGATGTTATGATAAATTGCAATTGCTTCAGTGACTGAGATTATAGTTTGTTGGAGCCCAATAAGGTTTATGATTCATAGTTTTGTATTGTGAATAGTTCATCGCTTGAACATAAGTAATCATATGACAAAATCTATATATGTTGCTGTTATGAGAATAATCATGATGCCTTCATGTCCGTATTTTATTTTTATCGATGCCTCTACCTCTAAACATGAGGACATATTTATTGTTATTGGCTTTTCGCTTGGGGACAAGTGAGGTCTAAGCTTGGGGGAGTTGATACGTCCATTTTGCATCATGCTTTTATATCGATATTTATTGCATTATGGGCTGTTATTTCACAATATGTCACAATACTTATGGCTATTCTCTCTTATTTTACAAGGTTTACATAAGGAGGGAGAATGCCGGCAGCTGGAATTCTGGGTTGCAAAAGGAGCAAATATTAGAGACCTATTCTGCGCAACTCCAAAAGTCCTGAAACTCCATGGAATATCTTAAAATAAATAAAGAAAAATCCTCGCCAAAGATGAAGTCTAGGGGGGCCACACCCTCTCATGAGGGTGGCGGCGCGCCCCCCTCCTAGGGCGCGCCCCCTACCTCGTGGGCCCCCTGGTGGGTCTCCGACGTCCATCTTCTGCTATATGAAGTCTTTCGATGAGAAAAAAAGAAGAAGCAACCTTTCGGGACGAGACTCCGCCGCCACGAGGCGGAACCAATCTAGAGCTCCGGCAGAGCTGTTCTGCCGGGTTCCCTCCGGGAGGGGGAAATCATCACCAATGCTCCTCTCGTCGGGAGAGGGCAATCTCCATCAAAATTTTCACCAGCACCATCTCATCTCAAAACCCATGTTCATCTCTTGTATCCAATTCTTATCTCAAAGTCCGGGATTGGTGCTAGTAGGTTGCTAGTAGTGTTGATTACTCCTTGTAGTTGATGCTAGTTGGTTTATTTGGTGGAAGATCATATGTTCAGATCCTATATGCATATTATTACCCCTCTGATTATGAACATGAATATGCTTTGTGAGTAGTTATGTTTGTTCCTGAGGAGAAGGGAGAAGTCTTGCTATTAGTAGTCATGTGAATTTGGTATTCATTTGATATTTTGATAAGATGTATGTTGTCTAGCCTCTAGTGGTGTTATGTGAACGTCGACTACATAACACTTCACCATTATTTGGTCCTAGAGGAAGGCATTGGGAAGTAATAAGTAGATGATGGGTTGCTAGAGTGACAGAAGCTTAAACCCTAGTTTATGCGTTGCTTCGTAAGGGGCTGATTTGGATCCATATGTTTCATGCTATGGTTAGGTTTACCTTAATACTTTTGTTGTAGTTGCGGATGCTTGCAATAGAGGTTAATCATAAGTGGGATGCTTGTTCAAGTAAGAACAACACCCAAGCACCGGTCCACCCACATATCAAATTATCAAAGTACCGAACACGAATCATATGAACGTGATGAAAACTAGCTTGATGATATTCCCATGTGTCCTCGGGAGTGCTTTTCCTTATATAAGAGTTTGTTCCAGCTTGTCCTTTGCTACAAAAAGGATTGGGCCACCTTGCTACACTTTATTTACTTTTGTTACTTGTTGCTCGTTACAATTTATCTTGTCACAAAACTATCTGTTACCACTTATTTCAGTACTTGCTGAGAATACCTTGCTGAAAACCGCTTATCATTTCCTTCTGCTCCTCGTTGGGTTCGACACTCTTACTTATCGAAAGGACTACGATAGATCCCCTATACTTGTGGGTCATCATCGGTGTCAAAACCGGCGGATCTCGGGTAGGGGTCCCGAACTGTGCGTCTAGGCGGATGGTAACAGGAGACAAGGGACACGATGTTTTTACCCAGGTTCGGGCCCTCTCGATGGAGGTAAAACCCTACTCCTGGTTGATTAATATTGATGATATGGGTAGTACAAGAGTATATCTACCACGAGATCAGAGAGGCTAAACCCTAGAAGCTAGCCTATGGTATGATTGTTGTTCGTCCTATGGACTAAAGCCCTCCGGTTTATATAGACACCGGAGAGGGCTAGGGTTACACAGAGTCGGTTACAATGGAAGGAGATCTACATATCCGTATTGCCAAGCTTGCCTTCCACGCCAAGGAAAGTCCCATCCGGAGACGGGACGAAGTCTTCAATCTTGTATCTTCATAGTTCAATAGTCCGGCCAAAGGTTATAGTCCAGCTATCCGGACACCCCCTAATCTAGGACTCCCTCACTTACCGTTTCATGTCGTCTCAGTCTCTCGAAGGTGCTCATCTGTGTTCGATGATCCTGGCTCCCTGAATGAGCAGCGGGCGCTGTATCACACCATCCATAGGGCCCGTGAGGCCTGATAACCCACAAGTATAGGGGATCGCAACAATTTTCGATAAGTAAGAGTGTCGAACCCAATGCGGAGCTAAAGGTACAACAAATATTCCCTAAAGTTCTATCAACCACCAATACAACTCTACGCACGCTTGACGTTCGCTTTACCTAGAACAAGTATAAAACTAGAAGTACTTTGTAGGTGTTTTTGGATAGGTTTGCAAGATAATAAAGAGAGCGTAAATAAAGGCTAGGGGTTGTTGTAAGTAAAGAAGAAATAAAGTAAATATAGCGAGTGTGGAAAAGTGGTGGTAGGAGTTGCGAAATTGTCCCTAAGCAATTGACTACTTACTAGACCGATAGCAACTTTTATGTGGGAGAGGCCACTGCTAGCATGTCATCCCTGACTTGGAATTCTATGCACTTATGATTGGAACTATTAGCAAGCATCCGCAACTACTAACGTCATTAAGGTAAAACCCAACCATAGCATTAAGATATATTGGTCCCCCTTCAATCCTGTATGCATCAATTTCTATGCTAGGCTGAAGCTTCTGTCACTTGCCCTCCAATACATAGTCCTATCAACATACAACTAACCCTAAGGTGTGATCCACGTGCGCGCTCATATGATGGGCACTAAAGGACAGCAACATAACCACAAGCAAATTAAATCAATCATAGCAATTCATCAACCAACGATAGGACAACGAAAATCTACTCAGACATCATAGGATGGCAACACATTATTGGATAATAATATGAAGCATAAAGCACCATGTTCAAGTAGAGGGTACAGTGGGTTCCGGGAGAGTGGACCGCTATAGATAGAGGGGGGAAGGTGATGGAGATGTTGGTGAAGATGGCGGAGGTGTTGGTGAAGATCGCGGTGATGATGATGATGGCCACGGCAGCGTTCCGGCGCCACCGAAAGAGAAGGGGAGAGGGGGCCTATCGGTGTCAAAACCGGCGGATCTCGGGTAGGCGGTCCCGAACTGTGCGTCTAGGCGGATGGTAACAGGAGACAAGGGGCATGATGTTTTTACCCAGGTTCGGGCCCTCTCGATGGAGGTAAAACCCTACTCCTGCTTGATTAATATTGATGATATGGGTAGTACAAGAGTAGATCTACCACGAGATCGAAGAGGCTAAACCCTAGAAGCTAGCCTATGGTATGATTGTTGTTGATGTTGTATGGACTAAACCCTCCGGTTTATATAGACACTGGAGGGGGCTAGGGTTACACAGAGTCGGTTACAAGGAAGGAGATCTACATATCTGTATTGCCAAGCTTGCCTTCTACGCCAAGGAAAGTCCCATCCGGACACATGACTAAGTCTTCAATCTTGTATCTTCATAGTCCAACAGTCCGGCCAAAGGTTATAGTCCGGTTGTCCGGATGCCCCCTAATCCAGGACTCCCTCAGTAGCCCCTGAACCAGGCTTCAATGACGACGAGTCCGGCGTGCAGATTGTCTTCGGCATTGCAAGGCGGGTTCCTCCTCCGAATACTTCATAGAAGATTTGAATACGAGGATCGTGTCCGGCTCTGCTAAACAAGTTCCACGTACCACCCTGGAGAGAATTATATTTCCACAAATCTATCCTGCTGACGTATTCCGTAGCGTGACATCACACCACAGTCAAGCCTTTATTCGTTTTTACCCCCACCTCAACGCATTTCGTGAGGCGGTTTCCTTGGCACATCTTATCGAAGCAGAGATCGTGTCCCCTTTATTCACGGGATTCTCATCAACACAGACGTGGGTAACCTAATCGTGCCTGTTGGTATGTCCCCCTGATCAAAGGTAAGTCCCAAACGGTCATGGGGAAGGCTCTTGGTATTTAACCTCTTCATAAAGAGACCAAGACCTCACTTTTTCTTTCGATCTCAATCGAATCAGCCTCCCGCCTCGAGTTCCAGCACCCGAAGCTTCAGATTTAGGCGCTTCAGACCTTCGATGATGTCCGGATCCAACCTTCAAGGCCGATGGATGCCTTCCTCCGTCATGCAGGAAGACGTACTAAAGCTAAGGGAGGCCAGGTATTTGACCGGCGAAATCCCGCATAGGCTGCCTGCTCAAGGGCAGGTTATTCCCACTCCCAATCCTGGTGAGACCGTCATGTTCGTGTCTCACTTCCTCCGAGGGCTAGGCTTCACGCCGGATCCCTTTGTGAGGGGGCTCATGTTCTATTATGGACTAGAATTCCATGACTTAGCTCCAGAGTCTATCCTTCATATCTCATCGTTCATCGTCATGTGCAAAGCCTTCCTCCGTATTACCCCTCACTTCGGACTGTGGCTCAAGACCTTCAAGGTGGAGCCGAATATGGTCGAGGGAGAGCACGCAGAGTGTGGAGGCACAGTAATAAGCAAAAATGCTAACGCCCCATGGCCCGAGGGCTCTTTTCAAGAGGAGTCTAGCTTATGGCAACAAGAGTGGTTTTATATCACAGCTCCCAAGGGTACCAAGTGGGTGGCTCTACCTGCTTTTCGCTCGGGTCCTCCGCCACGACTAACGTCTTGGGTCAACAAGGGGCTGGACTGGGGGCCAGTAAAGGATGTGCCCCTATTGCAGAGCCGCATCCGAGATCTCCTAGAGAGAGATGTCAATCTGGTCACGGTGACGCAGGTTATGTTAATTCGCCGAGTTCTGCCCTGCAAACGTCGCCCGCTCCGCCTGTGGGAGTTCAATCCGGAGGGACCGCGACCTGTTCAACATTTCCTTGGCATGAAGCCCGTGGAGATGTACAAACTGTTCTTCGTACCACAAATGATGTGTCCGGACCCTACCGAGGACACAGGCCTGAGCTGCAATCGCCGGATACCCAAGTAAGTAGCCCTATGTCCGAACACGTCATTCATTTTGTTTTTATTGCAACATCGCCCTTAAAAGAGCTGTTCTTGAACCAGGAGTGGATAGCGAAGGCAAAGTTGATCAGGTGTCCGGCCCCTCTTCCTGAGACCTCGCCAGATCTTGTGTTAACCTGTATGCTGGAGATCGCGCCTTTGGAAGAAGATGAATGGGGAACAAGGAAGCTACGGCCTCCGTAGAGGAGGTTGTCCTGAAGGGAGGAATCAAAAATTCCTTTCCTCAGGGGAAGAAGAGGACCGCCTCTGAAGACCCGGAGACAATGGTCTCGAAGCGGGGGAAGAAATCTTCGCCAGAGGGTCCTGCACCGGGGGATATCCGGCCGCACTATACCCTCAAGGGGATCAGCCCTCCACCGAGCCGTAAGTAAAAGGGTGTTTGGTAATGTGAGAAACCCTTGCTTTACTTCTGAGGAAAGTAACCGAAGCATTTATCTTGCAGTTCGGATCTTAGCCCTTCTCAGCAGAGCTCGTCTTCTGGGGATCTTCTTCCAGAGATGATGGAGAGCGGAACGCCTCCCCCTGCCATACTGCCTCAAGAGGCGGGCGACCCTGAGGTGTCGTCGCGGAGGGTTTCTCCTGATCCAGCAAGGCCAGAAGGTAGTCATGTGGCCACCCGAAGCCCTCAGTGTCCGGCTTTTGAAAGGAGCCATCGAAGTAGTCCGGCACCGTCTAGTGCACGGTCGGAGGTACTGAAGGATCTGTTAGGGCGGGCGTCTATCTCAGAAGAGCACCGTGCGTTGATGGGTGCGGTGATCGAAAGGATTTCATCCGCGGAAAGCAGGTTGCATGAAGCTGTCAGGAGTTTACTGACAGGTTTTGAGGTACGTGAAATGATGTACCTTTTGACAGTACCGCATACTTTAAGATGCGCCTTGTGTAGATAGTAGCCCATGACACTCTGGGTGCTGTCGGAGACGACAGCATGCAGAGAATCATAGTCCCAGGTATAATTTGTCCACCTTCATATGTAGGTGGCGAAATGTTCGGTGGCCAGCCGGACTGATGAATTTGCCGAGCTAAAGCGGCAACTTGACATGGCAGATGCCGACGTCGTGCTTGTCAACAAGCGGCTTGATGAGGCACAAGGTATGTAATTTCTCCGGAGACACCTGGTAAGAGGAGCATGATGCCAGTATCTTATAACGTGTGTGCTTAATTCATATGGAGCTGTAGCGATGGAGAAACATCGGGCAGAGCTTGCCAGAGTCAAAGAACAAGCCAGAAAAAGCGATGCGGCTGCCCTAAAGGCGGTTGAGGAGCTAAAAGCCGAACAGGCTGCTCACTGCCGAAGCAAGGAGGAGATGGCCAAGATGGGTGTGAAGTTTAAGAACGCTGCTGCCCGTTGCAATCTTCTTGAAAAGGAAGACCAGGCGAGGCAGACAAATCTGGAGAAGGCCATGACGGCGGCCAAGGATACTCGTTCTGCAATGAGAGCGATGAAGGAGGAGCTGCGTCAAGCTGGAGATATTGCGGCTGGGAAGCCCTTTATGCTGTGGATGAAGTTCGGAGATCCTAAATATGCTCCTTTGGACCGGATGTGGAGTTCTGCGGACGCATATCTGGATTTAGCGGAAAGTGCTGCTGATGCGGCCGAACACTTCAAAGATCAAAAGGATCGCGAAGTGGAAAAGCTGTTCTGGTCACAATTCAACAATCCAGAGCGTCCGCTTCTATTGACTAATCGGTTGGCCGAATGGGCTGAGCTGAATAGGTTATCCGGACTTGCCATGAGGTATGTCGTGGATCATCTGTGGCCGGAAAGACCAAAGCCGAACAGTTATCTTAGCTTGGTGCAACAGTTCCTTGGTGTGGTGCCGTATATCAACGCGATGAAGAGGTCGACGTGTGTGGAGGGTGTGCGGATGGCCCTTGCCCGTGTCAAGACATACTGGGCAGAGATGGAGGCCACCGCCGTTGCAGCCCAAGATTCAGACGAAAGCCGAGTACCTGCCAAGCACTACTTTCAAGAAGTTCTAGAGGGTGCACGTTTAATAGAGACGCAGTTCTCGAAGGATATTATGTTCGAATAACATGTATTCTCATTGAAAACAATATTTTGCTGAAATGTAAAAGCCTTTTATACTTGTGCCTGCAAGAATTATAACACCTCCTGTGCGGCCGTTAATGTATATATGTATATAACCTGAAAGATGGCAGTCGTCGGCTTCAGCCCCCACGCATATAATGCGGGGGTGTTCGCAAAAGGCGCATTTTCACACTTGATCCAACGTCTTGGTCCTATTAAGGAGGTGGTAGCGCGACGAACTAGGCAATCGGACTATAATGCTTTATCACTTTCACTTAGCCATAGGAGTTTGACAAGTGGGGCTACTATATAGCCCCTGGTGGCACCGTGCTCACCCGAATTCGGGGCGCGTGTGTGCCTGGCCGGGAAACAGCCCTTCGTCAAGGCGGAGGAATCCCGAAAATTCTGCTAGGTCATCGAGTGGTTGACCAGTCTCACGCTATATCATGACAGTCAGTTTTCGGCTTTCTCTACTTAGGTGCTCGCCTGGCTGAACCAGGGCACAACCGCAGTAGTTCTCCTGGTGCCGCCTTAGCCGATAGAGCGGAACGTAAGGAAGCAAAACACAGGAGCCGGGCAAACCCAACATTTGACCAAAGACATGATTCGGAGCTGATGCATATAAGGCCAAACTCGCGACGCCGAACACTCCCTAAGGTATTCGGTCTT
Source organism: Aegilops umbellulata (assembly GCA_032464435.1). NCBI lineage: Eukaryota > Viridiplantae > Streptophyta > Magnoliopsida > Poales > Poaceae > Aegilops > Aegilops umbellulata. The sequence goes on along the minus strand of CP136055.1, from coordinate 227,634,848 downwards.
TATGATTTTTAAATGGGTTGAGCAGTGCCCTTTGTAATAAGCCCCTGGTGTCCAGGTACGTGCAATATTCTAACGTGGCCACATGCCAAGACGCCAGCCTCCCTCTCGGTTATGCTGAGAATCCGGGGGATGTGTATCAACAAGAGACAGTAAAAAAGGTTTACGCAGGGTCTTAATCTAAAAAGAATCCTTGGAACGGGTCCCTGCTGCACGTCCGCGCCTGTGTCTCCGTTGTGCCGTATCCTGGACGGCTTTAGCACGATGGTTATCTGTAAAAGAGAGGTACTTAGTTGAAAAAGTAGTCGTGCAGAATGTGTGTTATACTGAATGAATAAAGTATAATTCAAGATGGGTAAAATTGAGCCTTATTGTCGCCTGTTTATATGCGTGGAGCCCCTTGTATAGGGGTATATAGCCATCAAACCTTTATCAATTATATGATTATGCCGGACTCGTCCAGCCGTGTCCGTGGTCTTAACGACATGTTAGATGCTCTGGTTGGCGAGGCCGTTTTAGTGTGTGGCCGCCAAGGCAGCCGCACAGTCTTCTGCGCACGAGGAGCGCTCAATATTGCCCTTTAATGAAATGATGCCTCGTGGACCGGGCATCTTAAGTGTGAGAGACGCATAATGCGGTATTGTGTTAAAGCGAGCGAAAGCTTCGCGTCCCAGTAGTGCTTGATAACCACTTTTAAACGGAGCGATGTGGAAGATTAGCTTTTCGCTACGGAAGTTATCAGGGGAGCCGACATAACTTGTAGTAGGAGGGAGCCCGTGCAATGGGCCTCTGGGCCTGGCGTTGCTCCTTTGAAGGAAGTATTGCTATGGCCAATTTTTGTTGGGTCCATCCCCATTTTGTGGACTGTGTCCTGATATATCAGGTTTAAACTACTGCCGCCGTCCATCAGGACTCGTGTAAAGTGGTATCCGTCAATTATCGGGTCTAACACCAAGGCAGCCCATCCTGCGTGCCGGATGCTTGCGGAGTAATCCCGATGGTCGAAGGTGATCGGTTTGGACAACCAGTGGGGGAACTCTGTCGTGATAGGCCGCAGGGCACGTATCTCTGTGGGCGCCACTTCGTTTTTCCCCTTTGTCACGTCTAACACGTTTACTGTTTTGACTTCTTGTGGGAATTTCTTCTGTTCCCCAGCGTTTTGCTTGTGGGGTTCGTCATCATCTTCACTTGGTGTATCCAGCCCCTTGTGTTCGGCGTTGAGTTTGCCGGACTGCTTGAAGACCCAACATTCTCTATGAGTATGATTTGCGGGCTTACCAGGGGTGCTGTCGATTTGACATATCTTGTCCAGAATTTTGTTTAGGCTGGACAATTCGTCCCTTTTATCTTTGAGAGCCAGCTTTTGCTGACCCTGCCGAGAGCTTTTGAATCCGGCGTTTACTGCCATGCTCTTCGGGCTGTTTTCTTTATTCCGGCACTGGTTCCCGTTCCCATCCCTGATTTCGGATGCACTTGGGTCACTGGTGCTGCATCTTGCCAACCAGCTGTCCTCGCCTGCGCAAAAGCGGGTCGTGAGGCTTGTTAATGCGGCCATTGTTCTTGGCTTTTCTTGGCCGAGGTGTCTGGCGAGCCATTCGTCTCGGATGCTGTGTTTAAAAGCTGCTAAGGCTTGAGCGTTCGAACAGTCAACTATTTGATTCTTTTTAGTAATAAATCTGTTCCAAAGCTTTCGGGATGACTCTCCGGGTTGTTGAGTTATATGACTTAAATCGTCTGCATTCCGGAGGTCGGACATAGGTCCCTTGAAAATTTGCCCGGAAAGCGTCCTCGAGTTCTTCCCAACTTCCAATGGTGTTTTCGGGAAGGCCTTTAAGCCAATGCCGGGCTGGCCCTTTGAGCTTGAGGGGTAGGTACTTTATGGCGTGGAGGTGGTCTCCTCTGGCCATGTGGATATGGAGGATATAGTCCTCGATCCATACCCCGGGGTCGGTCATTCCGTCATATGCCTCTATGTTTACGGGTTTGAATCCCGCTAGAAATTCATGGTCCAGCACCTCATCGGTGAAACATAGAGGGTGTGCGGCACCCCTGTATTTGGGTGTACCGTGTTGTTCGGATATTTGTTGTGTTGCATTGCTTGCTAGAGCGTGCTTTCTTGGCCCGTAGATAGATCTGGTTGGGCCGTCTTTTCGATGCGAGTCCTCATGTGGATCGCGTGCTGGCTTGTGTGTGGCGTTGTTTGTCGCTCTGTGTTGGCCATGGGGTCGTCTATCCGACCAGATGGCTGCTTTGTTTTATGATTGTGGGGGCTCTAAGGCCTCCTCATCAAATTCAGGCAGTAGCTTTCGCTTCGGGTAGCTCTTTGTGTGGCGACTGCCGCCGTATTTGTCTACGGTGTTGAGTACTGTGCTCCATTTGATTCTAAGTGCATCCTCCGTAGTCTTGAGCTTCCGCTTCTGCTTTTTCAGGCTACGCGCGTGGCGACAAGCCTTTTGTGGAGGTTCTTCTGCTCAAGTCGCTTGTCAGGCGTGAGGTCATCCGGACTGTTATCGCCGGAGACAGGTTGTTTGGTTCGATTATCCGTGTTTCCCTGGTCGGACGATTGTTCAATGCTATGTTCGTCGTCCGCCAGCTCACCCTGCTCTATGGCTGGGTCTGTGTGACCGCTGTTTCTGTCGAGGCGGGGTTTGGAGCTGCGCTTACGCCGCCGCATTGACTGCTTTTTGAGGGAATGATCCTTCGCTGCGTCCTTCCGCTCTTCGTCGTCGTTTCCTTTGGGTGTGTCCACCATGTCTACATCGTGAGATGAGGTGGCTGTCCAGTGCCCTGTGGGCGGTGGTTCCTGTTCGTCTCCTGCACCGTCGTCCATACCGTCGATGTCTTCGGAGTCAAAATCGAGCATGTCGGTCAAATCTTCGACAGTGGCTACATAGTGGGTGGTGGGTGGGCGTCGAATTTCTTCGTCATCTGCATCCCAATCCTACCGGTCATAATCCGGCCAAGACTCTCCTGCCAAGGAGAGGGACTTTAGTGAATTCAGTATGTCGCCGAAGGGCGAGTACTGAAAGATATCTGTGGCGGTGAACTCCATGATCGGCGCCCAATCGGATTCGATTGGCAAGGCGCGGATGGTTCAGAGTCCGGACGAGAGTCCGGCAAGGTGGAGTCACGGACCTCATGAAGGGTAAGGTTGGCGTTCGGCTCGATCGCCGTTGAGGCTGCTGCTTCCACGGCGGGGTCTAACCACCCGCCCTCGGATGGCGCAGTTGGCTCTGAATTGAAGGTCGGAGTGGACGTGGGTGCGGTCTCCAGGACACTGTTCGGTGGCAGAGCTAAATCATGCCCATCGTGACAGCATGACACACTCCGTCGGGGCTCGAATCCGTCGAAGATCAAGTCCCCGCGGGCGTCGGCCGTGTAGTTCAAGCTTCCATACCTGACCTGATGGCCAGGGGCGTAACTTTCGATCTGCTCCAGATGGCCAAGCGAATTGGCCCGCAGTGCAAAGCCGCCGAATACAAAGATCTGTCCGGGGAGAAAAGTCTCGCCCTGGACTGCATCGCTAACTATGATTGAAGGAGCCATCAAGCCCAATGACGACGACACAGAGGAACTCTCAATGAAAGCACCAATGTCGGTGTCAAAACCGGTGGATCTCGGGTAGGGGGTCCCGAAATGTGCGTCTAGGCGGATGGTAACAGGAGACAAGGGACACGATGTTTTTACCCAGGTTCGGGCCCTCTCGATGGAGGTAAAACCCTACTCCTGCTTGATTAATATTGATGATATGGGTAGTACAAGAGTAGATCTACCATGAGATCGGAGAGGCTAAACCCTAGAAGCTAGCCTATGGTATGATTGTTGTTGATGTTGTATGGACTAAACCCTCCGGTTTATATAGACATCGGAGGGGGCTAGGGTTACATAGAGTCGGTTACAAGGAAGGAGATCTACATATCCGTATTGCCAAGATTGCCTTCTACGCCAAGGAAAGTCCCATCCGAACACGGGATGAAGTCTTCAATCTTGTATATTCATAGTCCAATAGTCTCGCAAAAGGTTATAGTCCGGCTGTCCGGATACCCCCTAATCCAGGACTCCCTCAGGGCCCCTTCGTCTTCTTCTTCCTTGACCTCCTCCCTAGATGGGAGAAGGGTTTCCCCTATGGTCCTTGGCCTCCATGGCGCGGGATGGGCGAGAGCCCCTCCGAGATTGGATCTGTCTCTCTGTCTCTCTCTGTTTCTGCGTTCTCCTATGCTGCCCTTTCACCGTTTCGCGTATATATGGAGATCTGTAACTCCGATTGGACTGAAACCTTCGCCATGATTTTTCTTACCAAAAAATAGCTTTCTTGCGGCCGACGAAGGGCATCAACCGCCTTACGGGTCGCCCACGAGGGTCAGGGGCGCGCCCAGGGGGGCAGGCGCGCCCCCCTGACTTGTGGCCACCTCGGGCACCGTCTCGCGTGGATTTTTCTTTCGGAATTTTCCAAATATTCCAAAAATAAGCTCCGTCCGTTTTTATCCCGTTTGGATTCTGTTTGATATGGATATTCTGCGAAACATAAAACATGCAACAAACAGGAACTGGCACTGGGCACTGGATCAATATGTTAGTCCCAAAAATAATATAAAAAGTTGCCAAAAGTATATGAAAGTTGTAGAATATTGGCATGGAACAATAAAAAATTATAGATACGACGGAGACTTATCAAGGCCCTCTCCGTCGTCCTTCGAGTTGTTGCGCTCGCCCTGGCACCGTCGTCTCATGTTGTCAACATGGTCAACGAACATGAGGAATGAGGAGATGACTTTACTTGGAGAGGATGATAGTGGGGACGCACCAGGGCCATAGCCGCACGTACGCAAGTGCCTCCTTATTATATACAACTATAATTTTTTTGCTTCCTCCTGGTTTCCTGACATCACGGTCCCACAACATTGTCAACCTATGTAGTCAATAAACAAGAGAATTGCACAAGGAGCGGCCGATAGCAGGGACCGAACAACTCGAGCACTATTTGTGTTTTTGAGGTGTGAGCACTGCAGAGTTTTTTTTAGCGATGTTTTCGTTGTTGTTAAGAGGAGAGCAGGGTATTAACTGGGCGGGCTGTGGCCCGTCTAGCCCAGGCCAGATATCCAGCCCAGATACTAATTTTTTTCAAGCTAAAAATGGCTAGCCCAGCTATACTTTTTGTGAGGAATACCCAGGCAAGGTCAACTTGTTATTCTCTGCCCCGCTGGGCTGCAAATATTTCCTAGGAGGGATGCATTAGGCTTAACAAGAAAATGGGCTTTAAGAAATAATAAATGGGATGTAATTATAAAAACTAGGCAGTAACTATAAAAAATGCAACCAACACGTAATTAGTTTATAAAATATTATTTTTGGATTTTGAAATTTTTAATTTCATTAATTGTTGCGCGCGCAATGTTTCATTGTATTTTTACATAATACAAATTTATATTGAAATTGTATTTAATCTGACTATAAATTTCGGGATAAAATATTTCGGATCCCATCAAAATGTGTGGGAAATTTTATTGAATTCTGTTTTGAATGGTTGGTTGAAATTATTAATCGTTGTCCTAGCTAGAAAACGGGTTGTACTTTTAACAAACTGTAAATGGGCTATAGTAAATTCCATTAGAATTCAAAAATGGGTTGTACATTCTTATAAATCACAAATGGGCTATAAGTTTTCTGCCACACACTTGTGGGCCTACTAAGTTGATGTGTCCCCTAAAAAATAAGTAAGTTGACATGTATGCAAGGCTTTGTTAACTTAGAGTCAACACACGGTTCTAGCAGCAGTAGTCGTTGGATGTCCATCCAACGGATGTCGTGCTTCTTCTTCAATCTCAGATATTCTAGCTTTAGCCTCCCAAAAAAATTTCCTCCCCCTGACATCTGGGGTGCACCGTTTCGGAGGCTGGCCTGTGGGTTCACTAAGTTGACGCGTACCAAGGGCTTTGTCAACTTAGTCAATATAAATGATTCTAGCAGCACTGACCGTACTGTCGGATTTCGGGTTCCGGCAGACCCTTAAGGTTCGAACTCTGGGGTGCGCGCGGAGATTATGCCCTCTACCTCTCCGTCTCGCAAAGATCTAACTACTGAAAGAACAACACAAGAGACACAGGATTTATACTAGTTCGGGCCACCATTGTGGTGTAATACCCTACTCTAGTTTGTGGTGGGTGGATTGCCTCTTAGCTAGCACGATGAACTGCTAGGGGGAGTTCAGCCGCCCTTCTCTCTCTCTCTCTCTCTCTCTCTCTCTCTCTCTTGTTCTCTGCTTTCTTAGATTCTAGAAACCCAATCCTCTCTCCTCCTACCATGGGGGTGGCTAGTCCTATTTATAGGAAAAGGCCCTGGGCCTCTTCCCAAATATTGAGCGGGAAGGGCGCCAACAATTGGCCAATTTAAAGGGGAACATCTGGTACACTTATCCTGACTAAAGTTGGTCCTCGCCTGCCAAAGGCCCTGTGGTGACGCCGTTCTGGGCTCCACGATGACCTCCTTCCCACCGTTGGACTGGTCTTGGTCTCGTTGCACCGAAATGGGTGCCTTTGCTTGATCCTCTCGCCTGCGCTTGCCCCCTTTGCACCAAAGAGGAAAGGGAGACACTGCGCGGGCTGGCGCCCGCCTGGCACCCTTGGTCGTCATGGCTTGTGTCATGGGCACCTCGCGAGGTACCCCGCCTTGATCTCTCCGCCTCCTCGTGAGCCAGCCTGACGAGGCCGTGCCTGAGGAAGCGTCGTGTCGTCCGCCCCACGAGGCTTGGCCGCTCGCGAGGGTCTTGGGTCTCATGTTGATGAAGATGGGCCGTGCTGGGCCCCCTTTCGAGCCACGCCGCAGGCCGCAGGCAGGCAAGTCTGGGGACCCCCGTTCCCAGAACGCCGACAGTAGCCCCTAGGCCCAAGGCGTGCCCGGACTTGGCCGTGCTGAGAGGCGAAAGGGCAAGGGCGAAGCGCCGCGGGCCCAAACAGCCTGCGGCCTTGGGCGTCGCATGGCGGTTGATTGGACGTGGGCGGCACTGTTCCCCCACGCTCCCTTATTTTCCGCCCTGCTAGGTGGACTCGCAGTCGTAAACAGCCTCGCCCCTTCCTGTTGCTCGACCGTCCCCTATTCTTCCTCCCTTCGAACTCTGACTCTTGCCTCCAATCCCATCTCACATCTTCCCCTTCCTTCCCATTGCCATGGCTCCGACGAAGAAAGAGAAAGGGAAGAAACCCATGCCTCCGCCTCGCCCGCCGCCGTTGGTGGCCCCCGCCGTCGGCCGGTCGATCATACTCAATCGAGAGTGCCTGGGTAAGATCAGCCCGGCTCTGGCCACCATCTTCAACGAGTGTGGGAGGACGACGGCCTGGCCTACGTCTCACTTCCCCACTGACAGGATAATCACTGAGGTTCATTATTTTGCCGACGCCTTGTGGGCGGGTCTGGTTCCCCCCTTTTCCGATTTCTTCAAGGCCATCCTCTCCCATTACCAGATCCATATGATGCATCTGGGTCCTGAATCCATCACCCTTCGTTCGGTCTTTGCTTTTGTTTGTGAGGCGATGATGGGCATCCCTCCTTCCGTTGCCTTGCTACGCCACTTCTTCTCTTTGCGCCTTGCCGACCCCACTCAATGGTCGGCGTGTGTGAACTTTGTCGCCGCGCCTGAGACTGTGGCCTTGGGGATCGACTTCAAGCTTCCTTCGCCTTCAGCTGGGTTCCGTGAGCGGTGGTTGTACGTTGATGTCGGGGTGCCCAACCCCCTGCTGGCGAAGCCAACTTCGCCTGCTGTACCCAACTCGGGCTGGGGCCAGGAGACGCTCGAGAGCCCCCGGCTCGCCTTCGTCTGGCACCGCTTCGCGTTCTTGAAATCGCTCGGCGTGACAGCGCCCAAGGTGGTGAAGGAGTTCCTGTTGCGCCGCATTGCCCCTCTCCAACGCCACTCCCGCCGAATGTGGGCCTTCAGTGGGCATGGTGATCGCATGAGGCTCCTGGAAGAAGACCTGAAGCCAGGGGCGCTAAGGACAGTGCTCTTGGTCCTGACTGGTGACCCCAACCCGGGCAGCATCCAGCGGGGAGGGGCCCTGCTGTACCTCTGCTAGAACAGGGACGATTTCGTGAAGCAGATGCCCTCCTTTGATGAATGGGGGCTGCGCCCTGCTGGCTTCCAAGGGCCTCGCGAGAACCCCGTGGTGGTGACCGCCCTTCCGGTCGGTCAAGGCGAATCCTCCTCGAGTGGTGGAGCAGGGAGGCATGAGATGGTTGAGGCCGAGAGGGCTCCCGATGAGGTGACTGCGCCTGGTGATGCCCTCGAGGGGGCAGCTCCTGAGACCCGCGCTGCTGAGGCTAAGGGTGGCAAGCAGTCGCTCCCAGCGCCTGGGGCTGAGGCCCCTGAGGCCCCGGCCGCGTCTTCTGGCGAGGCGATTAACAGCGCACATCAGGCAGGCGCCCCTGGCGCAGATCGCTTTGATGCTCCATCTTCCTCGCAGGTTGATCCTTGCGCACTTCTCTTGGGCTGCTTCCGCATGGACTTTGAGGCCCTCCGGAGGAAAAGGGAGGCCCTGGGTGATGACTTCCCTTGTCGCTTGCTGGAGCGCCGGAAATACTTCGCTACCGACGAGTAAGCCTTCTCCTTTTCTGGCTCCTGATCCCCTTGTTGCGTCTACTGATCCTTACTCCGCAGGCCTCTTCCGGCCGAGCTCGTGGGAGTCGCTGAGGCGCCGCCTCCTTTGGCTTCGTCTCCCCCGTCGTCCCCAAGTGCTCCGAGCAGCACTACTCTTGTGGTGAGGGCGAATGAAGGGGCGGACCATCCCGAGGCGCACTGCAGCCCTTCTCTTCCTGCGATATTCCTTCGCGGGCCCTCTCTTGGCATAGCCAGCCTGCGGTGGGCTTCTCGTCTGGCCGCGGGCTGCGACTGGCTGAGGCGCCTCCTGCGCCCTTCTTCCGGAGACGGGCTGGCCCCAGGCCGGGCTTCTGGTATGGCGCGCCCGGCCGTCGTGAGGGCGCCATCCCCCAGCCCCCTGCCCGGAGGGGGAGCGATTATTTGTGGCCCCCGACGCTTGCTCGGGGCAGATGATGGTGTGGAAGACGTGCTCGAGCGCGCTCGGGAGCGCCGTGCTTGTCGCCAAGAGTTCCTTCGGAGGGCGACTGACGCGGTGGACCTGCTTGGGGAGGAGCTCGCTGGTGATGACGCGCGCCTGGAGGTCGAGGGCCTGCGCCTGGCCGCAGGGAGGCGCGAGCTGGAGGCCACCATCGCCCTCGCGCGCCATGAACGCGACCTTGATGACGAAGAGGCGAAGGCGTCGCTGGAGGCCTCTCAGGCGGCTCGATCCCAGGCCGCTGAGGAGGCCCGAGGAGCTGACCGACGGCGAGAAGTAGCGGAGGAACGGGCTCGGGAGCTCCTGGCCCGGTGTCACTCATTGGAGGAGCAAGTGGAACTGCGCGAGGCGGCCCTTGCATCGATGAAGGTGGCCTCCGGCGACCCAGCTGAGCTTCGGAAGCGTGAGGAGGCGTTGACGCTGGAAGCCGCCGAACGCACCCGCGAGTACGAGAAGATGATGTCGCCGTACGGGAAGCACGTGTCCTGGAGGAGGTCGGTCGTCGGGTGGCGACGGCGCGCCAAGGCCTTGAGCGTGAGTTCGAGGAGAGGCTGGAGTTGATCTGGGTCGAGGCTGAGGGAAGAACCGCAGCCCTGACGGCCCAACGGGGTGAGGCGACGCGGCAGGCCGATGCCAACCGGGCCGCCCTTGAGGCAGCGCAAAAGGAGTTGGCTGCCTCCCAGGCCGAGGTGCTCCGTCTTCGCCAGTGGGTGGAGGAGGATGAGGCTGTCAAACACCAGAATGCTGATGAGATACACCAGCGGCAGGTCCTGGAGCACGTGCACGGCCCCATGCTTGCTACGCTCAGGGAGAGGGCTAATACAGCCTTGGGCAACATCTGCGAGGCGGCTGTCGGCGAGCCGCACACGATCAACTATGCCGGCAACCTGCAGTTCTTCACCGCCGTGGTGACGCAGCTGGAGGTGCGGTCGGTCAGGGCCGACGGGTTGGTGGAGGAGAGGAGCCGCGCCCTGCTCGGGCGCGCCTTTTCTCAGTGCTCGCGAGGGGAGGCAGCTGTGGTGAAGCGGTAACCAGAACGCGAGAAATGGCTCGAACGAGACTAAGCACCCCTTCCCCGAACACACGCATATCTCAAATTAGAATCCAACTTAAATCTAGCAGGGGAAAAGTTACAACCAAAGAAGAAGTCAATGAAAACAGACAAAAGGCCGCGTCCGGCACCTAATCTAGTCTTGGACGTCATCTCACCAGCGAGGAGCTAAGTGCTGTCCACTGGGCGTGGGAGGGAGCCCCAGGGCCTGAGGCCGGCAGCCCTGAGACTCCGCGGCATGTACAGCCCCACTCATTATTACCTGAGAGTGTCACGGGGCGGCGAGCTTCACAGGCACTGGGCCTTCTTCACAGGTACCGGCCTTGCTTCATATCGCCAGACGAGGGCCCCGCCTTGCGCCACACTCTAGTGCCACCAACGACGACCGGAAACCAGGACGCCGCTGGTGGGGTAGAGCGGTCGCCAGCAGTTCCCCCGACGACCACGGGTCCTCCGCCAGGGGCAGTGTCGGAGTTCTGGGAACGGGGGTCCCCAGACTTGCCTGCCTGCGGCCTGCGGCGTGGCTCGAATGGGGGCCCAGCGCGGCCCATGTTCACCAACACAAGACCCAAGACCCTCGCGAGGGGCCAAGCCTCGCGAGGCGGACGACACGGTGCTTCCTCAGGCGCGGCCTCCTCAGGATGGCTCACGAGGAGGCGGAGAGATCAAGGCAGGGTACCTCGCGAGGTGCCCATGACGCAAACCATGACGACCAAGGGTGCCAGGCGGGCGCCAGCCCGCGCAGCGTTCCCCTTTCCTCTTTGGTGCAAAGGGGGCAAGCGCAGGCGAGAGGATCTAGCAAAGGCACCCATTTCGGTGCAACAAGACCAAGACCAGTCCAACGGTGGGAAGGAGGTCACCCTGGAACCCAGAACGGCGTCACCACAGGGCCTTTGGCAGGCGAAGACCAACTTTAGTCAGGATAAGTGTACTAGATGTTCCCCTTTGAATTGGCCAATTGTTGGCGCCCTTCCCGCTCAAATATTTGGGGAGAGGCCAGGGCCTTTGCCTATAAATAGGACTAGCCACCCCCAGGGTAGAGAGAGAGTGGAAAAACCAAACAGAACATAGCATCCACAAACAGAGCTAGCAACACACTTAGAGAGAGAGAAGGGCGATCGAACTCCCCCAGCAGTTCATCCCCTAGCCAAGAACAGACCCTCGCGTGGCTGTTCTTCCTTGTACTGTTCATCCTCATCAGCCCAAGAGGCAATCCATCCACCACAAACTAGAGTAGGGTATAACACCACAATGGTGGCCCGAACTAGTATAAACCCTGTGTCTCTTGTGCTGTTCGTCCTGTAGTTTAGATCCTTGCGAGACGGAGAGGTAGAGGGCATAATCTCCGGGCGCACCCCAGAGTTCGAACCTTAAGGGTCTGCCGGAACCCGTGATCCGACATTTGGTGCGCCAGGTAGGGGTGCGCCGGAATATGCCTTCCACCGCTCCGCTCTCCTCGGACCGTCGCATCCATGTCTGACGGTCATCGGGCCCGCGCCGAACGCCGGGCCGCCATCGCTTCCCGCGTCGCCCAGACGGCTCCCGTCGGTGGGCGTCCTCGTTGTTCTCCGTCGCCCGCCGTCAACGCCGTCACCGGCCCGGCGGGGAACGAGCAGCAAGCATCGTCTCAGCACCCGTCCGTGCGGCAAGACGGCCGCACCGCTACTCCGTCACTCACCCCAGCCGGCTCTTCGTCCCGCGCGCTCCGCGCACCCTTGGAGGCTCGAGCTGCGCTCATCATGGCGAACGAGCTCCTGCGCTACCGCCCCGTCGACGACATCTATGAGGAGTGGCTCGACCGCATCGCCGAGCTCGTCCGCGCCGCAGGGGGCTCTCCCGCGCCGTCCGCACCGCTGCGTCGCTCTCCGCCCCGCGCGGGCAATGAAGCTCCGGGGGCGTACCAGCCACCCCCGCTCCAAGAAGACGCCATGGCTCCAAGGCGCATGGCCCCAGGGCGGAACCCGCTCCGTCAGGCGCCAGCCCAGCAAGAACGGTGCTGCCAAGAAGTCCCTCGACCGCAAGAGGCTGCCCGAGCGCTCCCTGCTCCGGCTCGCCGATACCCCGCTCCGGCCGCGGCGCATCAAGACCCCGCGCTAGTCCCAGCAGCAGCGCAAGGGGACCCGCAAGGCCAAGCTCTCCCTCAACCGAAACCTCTTGTGGCCACCGCAGGCTGCCGCGCCTACACCACCGAGCTGCGCAGCGTCGCATGGCCCGGCAAGTTCAAGCCGGGCCTGCCCCCTCGCTACGACGGCACGACCGATCCTGCAGAGTTCCTCCAGCTCTACGAGCTGGGAATCGAAGCTGCCAGCGGGGACGAAAAGGTCATGGCGAACTGGTTCCCCATGTGCTGAAGGAAGGTGCTCGCACTTGGCTCCTGAACCTGGCCCCAGGCACGATCTCCTCCTGGGACCAGATGCATACTCGCTTCATCGCCAACTTCCAAGGTACCCGCGACCGGCCTCCCGCCGTGAGCGACATGCGCCGCATCAAGCAGCAAACTGGGGAGAGCCTACAAAAGTACATCCAGCGCTTCAACAGCGCGCGCCTCAAGATCCCCAGGGTGTCCGAGGAGGCCATCATTCCGGCCTTCTCCGATGGCGTGCGCGACGTCAAGATGAAGGAGGAGCTGGCGATGCATGAAGACCTCTGCACCTCCCTGGAGCTGTTGAACTTGTCGACCAAGTGCGCCAGGGCTGAGGAAGGACGCCTCTCCCTCCTCGAGCTGCCTGCCGCAGACCCAGAAGAGAAGAAGCCCAAGGCCAAGGACGTGAAGCGCAAGGGGGCTGTCGTACTCGCGGCGGAACCAGACACCAAGCGGGGCAAGAATCTGCCCGAATCCTCCAGGGGCAGCCGATACTGCGTGTACCACGACCTCCACACCCACAACACCAACGAATGCCAAGAACTCCGTGCCGTGCGAGAAGGAAGAACCGGCCGTCGCCCTGACCGTGCTGACCGGGGCTACGGCCGAGGAGAAGGAAGAAACCCAGGACGCTGGGAAGATCGTGGCCCGCGCCAAGGGTCGCGTGACCAACCTCGCGAGGACCGCTGGCGGGACCCGCCTCGCGAGGGGGACTGGAGGGATCAGCTTCGTGAGGATCGCCCTCACGGCAACCCGGGCCTCCCTCCACTGCCGCCTCAGCCAAGGAGGAACGAAGACCGCCACCAAGACGAGGGGGCTGGGGGCTTCCAAGAGCCGCGCACAATCGCCTGCATCTTGGGCGGAGCTCAAGCCCCAGCCTCTCAACGTATCTTCAAGCAGTTTGCCCACGAAGTGAATGCAGTCCTCCCCAGGCTCGAAGCAACGCGCCCCCTCAAGTGGTCGGCGTGCGCCATCATTTAAAGCTCAGCAGATCAGCTCAAGTGCGTGGCCACAGCCGGGGTCCTCCCGATGCTTTGCTCCCCAATCATCAGCAACGTACTGGTCACCAGGACCCTCATCGATGGTGGAGCAGGGCTCAACGTCTTGTCCGTGGAAACATTCAACAACCTCCAAGTGCCCTGTGACCAGCTTCAGCCAACCAAGCCTTTCTCCAGAGTCACCGACGGTTCCACAGTCCCGATCGGGCAGGTCCGCCTCCCTGTCACCTTCGGGACCCGCAGCAACTACCGCACCGAGCTCATCGACTTTGACATTGCCCACATCCGCCTACCGTACAACGCCATCCTCGGATACCCAGCGCTAGCCAAGTTCATGGCCGTGACTCACCACGGCTACAACGTCCTCAAAATGCCGGGAAGTGGCGGCGTCATCACGGTGCCATGTGAAGAGAGGGATGCAGTGTGTTCCCTGGAGCGAGCCTTTCAGGCCGCGTCGCTAGAAGACCCAGACCGCGGAAGCAGGAGGCTTCCTGAGACAACCCCAAGAAGAAGAAGACGTCGTCAGGCCCAGTCCCTCAGGAGGCAGGCCCTTTAGGGCCCCTGTCTGCCCAGGGGGACCCTCCTTCCATCGCATAGGAAAGCGCGCCCGGCGCCCTCCTCAGACAGGGCTCGGGGGCTCTCACCTGGAGGGCCACCGACCTTGCCAGGGTCACGAGGGAGGCGCTTGGGCACCATGTGGAGTTGTGCTTCAAAGCGCGATTCCCTCGAGAAGGAGCCAGGCGAGGAAGGTCAGACCAGCAGGAGTTCGTTAACAAGGCCATTCAAGAACTACAGGAGTCAGGGATCACGAGAGGTCGCCGTCGTCCACCAGCTGTGGCTCCACATCCAGGTGAGGATGGTGGGCTGCGCGTCTGCGTCGACGTACCAGGGCTCAATCAGATCGCCACGACGGAGCGCCTCTGGCCCTCCCGAGTGGGGTGCTGCGGAGGACCGCCCCACAGCTATGTTCGCATGCCTTACGGCCTGCCAAGCATGGCTGCGGCATACCAGCACCTCATGAGGGGCATCTTGGAGGCTCAGGAAGACATGCGTTCTATGGCTCTGGCGGAGATGGAGGCAGCCCGCGAGGAGCCATCAGTGCCTCCGGAGCCTCCCGAGGCCCCAGGGCCTGGGGGCTTGTGAGGATTGGCTTCCGCAGCCCACCGAGTCTGCAGCGCCAACGCCACTTCGCCTACGACATCTTCAGGTGACATCTTTCAAGTTTCATTCCCAACTGGGAGCGCCCCCCAGGGTTGCGTCACTCCCAGGCCATGTGGGTCCGTCCCCATGGCATGTATCCCTTTTTATTTCCTTCAGTCGTTAGCTTGCTTTGCTGGGGGCGCCCCTCGGGCTGCATCATCCCCAAGCTGCTCAGGCTAGGCCCAGCGGCGTGTATCTCCCCTGCATTTATTTCCAATTATGCATTCTCCTATCATGCTTGATTACTTGATGCCGTCCACGGCACCTCTTCTTCTCCATGTCGACCACTTGCACGTTAAAGGGGGGGTGCCTGAGCATCGCGACTCAGGGCTCTTACTGGCCCTCCAGCCCTCACCCTCTGGCCTTGTCCACGGCATCGCGACCTGGCATACCAGCGACGGCTGAGACAAGATCGAGGGCCGGGACCCGAGGACGTAGAGTGCCGGCATCTAACCAAATTTTGCAGGAACACATCTCAAGATACGGACCAGTGCCAGGCGCAACCCGCCTAGAGGTAGGGCCTCGTGAGTCCCGCGCTGGCTCACGGGTGCCCAGATACACCTCACCTAGCCCTACTGTGCCGGCCACGTGTCAGGGCGGGGCTGTACACGCCCCGGGGGCTCCTCCCGGAGGGGAGCCCCCTCCCACGTACCAGTGGAAGCACCATGCTCCGCGCTGGCTGACGACACTGCCGAGGAGCGGCTATGCCCGTGCACATACAGAAGCGCTATACTCCGCGCTGGTGATAAACAACTGAGGGTGGCCTCCAGGCCGCGTCAACCTCAAGGAGCCCAGAGCTCAGTGGCTGGCCTCATCGCAACGCCTCCCCTCGGGAGCGCCGCGAGGGGGCTAGGCACGGGGGCTACGACTGGGTCACGCCCAGACGTACGCCCCCCAGCCAGGCCCCTCGGGCCTGGTTCGTCGCGCGTCTCTCCCCGAGCGGAGCCAAGGTATGAAGGCCGTTTGAGCGTCAAGGGGGACCCCTGAGCATCGCGACTCAGGGGCCTAACTGGTCCCGTAGCCCCTCACTCCTTAGTTCCGAAAGGCTATGTTGGGTGAGGTACGCGCGAGGCCGGGCTCTGCAGACGTAGAACGGTGGCCCCGCTTACATCTCACCTTATCACCCGCTGTTCACGCGTCAAGGGGGACTCCTGAGCATCACGACTCAGGAGCCTAACTGGCTCCATAACCCCTCACTCCTTAGTTCCGAAAGGCTATGCTGGTTGAGGTACGCGCGGAGTCGGGCTCTGCAGACGTAGAACGGAAGATACACCTACATCACGCTTCCCTACTTGTTGTTCGTGCGCCAAGGGGGACTCCTGAGCATCGCGACTCAGGAGCCTAACTTGTCACGTAGCCCCTCACTCCTTTGGTCCCGTCCTGGTTTCCGGTCGGGGCTAATGATGGGAGAGGTACGCGCGCGGCCGGGCTTTGCCGGCGTAGAACACATGCAAGTAGGGAAGAAAAACATAAAACTCAAAGAAATTAAAAGCAAAATATTACAGTCCATACTGTCGTCCCAGTACCAAACGCAAGTTTAAATGCCTCCCCGAGGCATGGTACATGTGCAGGAACTAAAAGAAGAACAGGAACGATAGCGAAGTCACTTGTCGGCGGTGGAGCTGCGTGGGGTGGCTTCGCCTCGTGGAGCATCAGGGCCGGCAGCTCCTTGCTTTGGCTTGGTGCTGAAGGCCCGGAACTTCCCCAGCAGTGCCTCCGCGCGCCCCTTCACGGCTTCGACAGCAGCGGCAACACCCTCGCCGCTCACAGGCTCCAGCAGGTTGTCGAGGTCGGCGCCGGGATCGCGAAGATAGATGTGGGCGAAGACCCGCGTCAGTGCAGCAGAAGACAGGACGCGCGCCTCGGCCTCAGCCGTGGGGCCAAGGCCAAGGGCGACATCTCCAAGGGCCTTGACCAGGAAGGGAAGCAGCTTGGCGGGGCCATCGTCGTCACCAGCCAGTGGGCCCTCCAGGCCGCTCTCGTAGAGCGTCTTCAGCGAAACACACGCATCTTTCTCCATGTCTGCGAAGGCCACGCGATCCTCGGCAAGAGCCCGGGCCTTGCGGTCCAGCTCGGCCTTCATCACCTCCAGCTCCTTCGTCAGCGCGCCTAGGTAGGCGCGGCGCTTCTTAAGCTTGGCCTCCCGATCCTCGATGGCCGCCTCGCGGGACTTCGCGCCTTCTTCCTGCTCTTGGCGAAGGCGGACCTCCCTCGCGAGCTGGTCCCGCAGACCCTGCAGCTCGTCCTCCAGCTCCTTGCAGCGGCCGCGGACTCCAACCACCTCTCCCAAGGCTGCGTCTCGGGCGGCCTTCGCCTCGAGGGTGGCCTCCCTCTCTCCGTCACAGGCCGTTGAGGCCTGAACCAGCGCCGCTCGAATCGAGGCATCAGAGCAAATCCACCCCGAGGCCAGCTCCAGGCGCCTGGCCACCAGGCGAGGGTCGGCGCCGAGAAGATCCTGCCGCAGCCGGTCCAATTCAGCAAAGGCGCGCTCCAGGATGGAAGAAGAAGGCGGAGAAACATCGGCGCGCGCCAAGACAACAGGAGGAGTCGGGGAAGCAGAGGTCGGTGGAACGGGAGGAGAAGGTAGCGGCGGCAAGAACATAGTGTCCTGAGGCGGAGTCTGCTGCACCCCGGCGGCCGCAGCAGGCAGGAGCACCTCGGGAGTCGCTTGGGCCGTGGGGGCTGGGCTCTCCCCAGCCAGCTCAGCCAAGCCTTGCAAGGATGAGCGGGCAGGAGAGGCCCGTGCCTCGCGATCGCCCTCACCCGCAGGCGAAGGAGTTGCCGCAGAAGGGGCCTCGGGAGCCCCCTTCGGCTTCTTCGCCATGGGCGCCAGCCTACTCAAGAGAAGCAATCATCAAACCTCGACAGCGGAACGAAAAACCAAGGATCAAGGATCAAGCACTTACGGGTCGTCGCCAGAAAGCTCTAGCTGCCTCCGGCCATACTTGAAGCCTGAGAGCCAGATGGAGGGGTCGACCTCGGGAGCAGAAGGCGCGTCCGTGGCTCGCCCCGGAGTCAGGACGGACCCGCGGGGAATCAACCCGGTCCTGCCCTTCTTCGGGACCGGGGGAAAGCTCCCGCTGCCCAGCACGTCATCGTCGTCATCATCATCATCGCTCGGCGAGAGGCGGAGAGTGCGGGGCTTGCGTTGGGGAGGGGGAGCCCTGGACTCTCCGTCGGTCGCCTCGGAGTCAAGGCCTTCCTCTCGCTCCTCTTCGCCCCCCTCTCCGCTGTAGTCGCCGGAAGACACGTCCACAGGTCCCTCGGGGGCCACCACGGGCACGGGACCGACCCCGTTGAAGACGGGCATGGACTCCACCACTTGCTCCCAATCGTCGCGAAGGAACAGGGGCGAGGGTGCGCCCTCCAACCTTGCTACCTCGCCCCCGACCAGGGATTGGAGAACCGCGATCACATCCTCTTCGCCCACAGCTGCGGGGCTCGGATGAGGCCTCCATATTGGGGGAGAATACCGCCGAAGCGGAGCCAATTGGTGCTCTAGGAACTCCCTCAGCAGCGACGCCCCGGTCAGCTTCGCCGCCGCCATGCTGGCCGGCTTCAGGTCAGCGTCCATCTTCGCCAACATCGACTTCGCGCGCAGATCTATGAGCTCTGCTCGGCACCAGTCGCTAGAACTCACGGCCGGCTCCGTGGGAAGGATCAGCCGAGGATGGATGCGCCCGGCGTCTACCAAAACCCACTTGCTCTGGAAGCCCTCGATCCTCTTCCCTGGATTCGAAATGGCCATGGCACTGCCGCACGCGACGAAGCTCGCGCATGCACAAGGGGAACCACGAGAAGTCCGGAGGTAGAAGTAGTGGCGCAGCAAGGCCACTGAAGGTTGGACCCCCACATGAGCCTCGCAGTAGTAGGCGAAGATCGCCAGAAGAAGGATGGAGTTGGGGTGGAGGTGCAGAGCTTGCAAGTTGTAATGGCGGAGGACAGACAGGAAGAACTCAGAGAAAGGAGGCACCAAGCCCGCAGTAATGGATCTTATGAAAAGAGGATAGAAGGTGCTCCCTCGGCCCTCAGGGGTGGCGGAGGCGACCTTGAACACCTGCGCCCCATTGATGCCCTGCGCCGCCGCCATCCGGTGCAGTCGGGCAAGGCTCTCCTCCGACACGTTGGGCGAGTCCAGGGCAGGCGAGAACCAAGCTTCGGCCGGGGGCTGGCGAGGCACCATAGCTACCTAGGTCAACTGGATGGAGCAGATCTAGAAACTTGAAGGAAGGAGAGGCGTAAGAAAGGGGATCTGAGCAGCGGCCGAAGAAGGAGAAGAGCAAGGCCGGAGCGGATGCCACGCCTTTAATGACCCGCGCAGTTGCAAAAGCACCCACGTCCAATCAACCACCACGCGGCGCCCAAGGCCGCAGGCTGTTAGGGCCCGCGGCGCTTCGCCCTTGCCCTTTCTCCTCTCGGTGCGGCCAAGTCCATGCGCGCCTTGGGCCCGGGGGCTACTGTCGGCTTTCTGGGAACGGGGGTCCCCAGACTTGCCTGCCTGCGGCCTGCAGCGTGGCTCGAATGGGGGCCCAGCGCGGCCCATCTTCACCAACACAAGACCCAAGACCCTCGCGAGGGGCCAAGCCTCGCGAGGCAGACGACACGGTGCTTCATCAGGCGCAGCCTCCTCAGGATGGCTCACGAGGAGGCGGAGAGATCAAGGCAGGGTACCTCGCGAGGTGCCCATGACGCAAGCCATGACGACCAAGGGTGCCAGGCGGGCGCCAGCCCGCGCAGCGTTCCCCTTTCCTCTTTGGTGCAAAGGTGGCAAGCGCAGGCGAGAGGATCAAGCAAAGGCACCCATTTCGGTGCAACAAGACCAAGACCAGTCCAACGGTGGGAAGGAGGTCACCCTGGAACCCAAAACGGCGTCACCACAGGGCCTTTGGCAGGCGAAGACCAACTTTAGTCAGGATAAGTGTACTTGATGTACCCCTTCGAATTGGCCAATTGTTGGCGCCCTTCCCGCTCAAATATTTGGGGAGAGGCCCAGGGCCTTTGCCTATAAATAGGACTAGCCACCCCCAGGGTAGAGAGAGAGAGGGGAAAAACCAGCCAGAACGTAGCATCCACAAACAGAGCTAGCAACACACTTAGAGAGAGAGAAGGGCGATCGAACTCCCCCAGCAGTTCATCCCCTAGCCAAGAAGAGACCCTCGTGAGGCTGTTCTTCCTTGTACTGTTCATCCTCATCAGCCCAAGAGGCAATCCATCCACCACAAACTAGAGTAGGGTATTACACCACAATGGTGGCCCGAACTAGTATAAACCATGTGTCTCTTGTGCTGTTTGTCCTGCAGTTTAGATCCTTGCGAGACGGAGAGGTAGAGGGCATAATCTCCGCGCGCACCCCAGAGTTTGAACCTTAAGGGTCTGTCGGAACCCGTGATCTGACAGGGAGGCCCTTAGGCGCCTCCCCAGCGGAGGGCCTACCTCCTAAGAACGCGTTGCTCCGAACGCCGCAGTGGTGATGTCGGATCTCTGCCCCTCTCCTGCAGCCCCCTGCGCCCTCCTCCTGAGGGGTAGGAGACTGTGGGAGCGGGGCAGCTGCTTGCTGCGGCGACCTGCACCTTCTGCGATCCATGATTAGCGTACGCCTGCTCCTGAGGAATTAGTGGTACCCGATAGTTGTCGCCTCCAGCGTGGCCGATGGAGCCGTCCCGGGGCTCCTGGAAGAGCTCAGCTTCTGGTGTCTCGTCTCCACAGCTTGGTCTGAGAAGCGAGCCTTGTTCGCCCTCATGAGCGTGCCCTTTGTCCATCACGTGGGGCACGTATTCTTCTGGCGCCATCATCCCGAAGGCTGTGCTGTAGTGTTCCATGTGCCATGCAGCGCTGCTTGACGTGCCCACCGCGGGGTGGTAGCGCGGCTGCCCGCTGGCACCGTGGGCCGCGCCGAGTCCCTCTCCCTCACGCGTCGGGGCCGGGGGTGGCGCCCCCGTCAGTCTAGCGCCGACGGATTCGCTGGTGTTGGGGTAGCCTTGGGGCCCGCGGGAGCGTGCGGGGCCCCCGCGTGTGCCGCCCTGAGCTTGAGACGGGAGCTGGATGTAGAAGGGGTGAGCCCCCAAAGCGGCAAAGCCTAGGAGTTCGGCAACCCGCTCTAGCAGCACGTCGCGGCCGCCTTCCAGCAGCCTGCACTGCAGCAGCTCTCGGGCCACCGTGAGCATGGCCCTCGAGTTCGCCTGCTCCCGGCGGGTGTATGGTGTCGTGGTCGCGGCGTGATTGGAGGCCCTTGCCGCCGACCGCCCTTGCCGCGGCGTGAGGGTTGTTGAAGCCTGTCCGCGTCGCCCGCGGCCCGCAGCGCCCTGTGGACCACGAGCTGCCTGGGGCGCGGGGTCGCCCGAGGCGGGAGGCTCCGCGCTGGCGGGCCACGCCGCCCATGGATCTTGGTTGCCCGCCTGGTCGCCAGACATGGTGATGACGATGCGACTGGACGCGGAGTGGTAGAAAGGTGGATTCTGGCGCACCCCTACCTGGTGCGCCAAATGTCGGATTTCGGGTTCCGGCAGACCCTTAAGGTTCGAACTCTGGGGTGCGCGCGGAGATTATGCCCTCTACCTCTCCGTCTCGCAAAGATCTAACTACTGAAAGAACAACACAAGAGACACATGTTTTATACTAGTTTGGGCCACCATTGTGGTGTAATACCCTACTCTAGTTTGTGGTGGGTGGATTGCCTCTTGGGCTGATGATGATGAACAATACAAAGAAGAACAGCCTCGCGAGGATCTGCTCTTAGCTAGGACGATGAACTGCTAGGGGGAGTTCAGCCGCCCTTCTCTCTCTCACTTGTTCTCTACTTGTTCAGATTCTAGATACCCAATCTTCTCTCCTCCTACCCTGGGGGTGGCTAGTCCTATTTATAGGCAAAGGCCCTGGGCCTCTTCCCAAATATTGAGCGGGAAGGGCGCCAACAATTGGCCAATTTGAAGGGGAACATCTGGTACACTTATCCTGACTAAAGTTGGTCCTCGCCTGCCAAAGGCCCTATGGTGACGCCGTTCTGGGCTCCACGATGACCTCCTTCCCACCGTTGGACTGGTTTTGGTCTCGTTGCACCGAAATGGGTGCCTTTGCTTGATCCTCTCGCCTGCACTTGCCCCCTTAGCACCAAAGAGGAAAGGGAGACACTGCGCGGGCTGGCGCCCCCCTGGCACCCGCCTGGCACCCTTGGTCGTCATGGCTTGCGTCATGGGCACCTCGCGAGGTACCCCGCATTGATCTCTCCGCCTCCTCGTGAGCCAGCCTAACGAGGCCGTGCCTGAGGAAGCGTCGTGTCATCCGCCCCATGAGGCTTGGCCCCTCGCGAGGGTCTTGGGTCTCATGTTGATGAAGATGGGCCGTGCTGGGCCCCCTTTCGAGCCACGCCGCAGGCCGTAGGCAGGCAAGTCTGGGGACCCCCGTTCCTAGAACGCCGACACGTAGTCCATCCAACGGCTGTCGTGCTTCTTCAACCTCTGGTCTTCTTACTCCAGCCGCCCAAAGCATCCCTGGTCGTGCCGCCTACTCCTGCATCTCATGGCCGGCTATGCTGCCGCGGAGGCCTCACTGCCCCATACTACTCCCACCGCTGGCCAGGCCATCCCTCTGCTCTTTCTGCTCCAGCCGCTCAAACAAGCATCAGCGGGACTGCCTGCTCCCTCCTCTCGTGGCCGGTTGTGCTGTCGTGCAGGCCTCACCACCCCACCGTACTCCCATCGCTGGCCTAGCCATCCCTCTACTCACTCACACCTGCTGTTATTCTCCAGCGACGGCAGACGAACCAGAAAATACTCATACTCCCCTCCACGTGGGAAACAACTGTCGAGTCTTCCCTAGCTCCGTGTCGTTCCCTTCCTAGGCCTCGCCGTCATCCACCGCCCTAGTGCTCTCGGCGCGTCGTGGTCAAAGAACGACATCCATCGGACGTGGACTTTACGTGGAGAGGCCGACAACTGGGTCCACAGCCGCACACAAGGAAATGCCTCCTTATTACGCGCAAAATAATGGTTCCTCCACCTGACATCTGGGACCCACCAGAAGGGCCTATGTATTTCGCTAAAAAACATTCCGCCCGATGACAGGTCGGACCCACCAGCTATATCTTCGCACGGAAGGAAGTGCCTCCTTATTACGCACAAAAAATGAACTCTCCCTGCTAGTTGGACCCAACATAGTGGGAGGCTGACATGCGGGCCTACTAAATTGACGGGGATGGAGGGCTTTGCCAACTTAGTCAATATGAACGATTCTAGCTCCAGTGACCATACGATGTCCTTCCATCATCCGTAGTGCTTCCTCAACCTCTGGTCTTCTTGTTCCAGCCGCCCAAAGCAGCGCCAATCGTGCCGCCTGCTCCTGCCTCCCGTGGTCGGATGTGCTGCCGCGAAGGACTCACCGCCCCCTACTACTCCCACAGCTGGCCAGGCCATGCGGCGACGGCAGCCTCACACCGCAGCCAAACCAGTGAACTCTCATACTCCTCTCCGCGTGGGCATGCACTGCCGCGTCTTCACTGGCTCCGCGTCGTCCCCTTCCTAGGTCTCACCGTCGTCCACCGCCTTGGTGCTCTTGGCACGGCATGGTCAATGTGGTCAACGACCGACTTCCATCGGAAGAATACTGTATGTAGAGAGGCTAACAACTGGGTCCACGGCTGCAGCAAGGAAGTGCCTCCTTATTACGCGGAAAATAATGATTCCTCCACCTGACAGCAGGGACCCACCGGACGGGCCACCGTATTTCGTGAAAAAAACGTTCCCCCTGACTGCTGGGACCCACCAGCTACATCTTCGCACGCAAGGAAGTGCCTGTCACTCGGGACCCACCTGGTCGAAGCGTACGTAGTGTTGTCATTCTGGTCGCGAATGTGTACGTACATACTGGTCGATCGATCTCTCTGCAAGTATGAACTGTGGCCGAGTAAGTAGCGGAACGTGTGTCGTTGTAGAGCACCCTACATAGTAGTTCACGCAGTCCCTTCTAAGTCCTGTTCACGTACGTACAGCCATAGGGCAAAAAATACGGCCACGTACGTACATACGGGCGGGGTCTCGAGCGCGTACTCGCGGACGGCCAGGGCTTGTGTACATGGAGAGGCAACGGACGGGAGCAATGGCGTCCTGTTCATCGGGCAGTGAACCAGCTGGGTCAGAACAGAGAAACAACATTGTGTTCATCGAGAGGCAACAGAATATGTCGTGTTCATTAGGAGCCAACCGGCTTGGACAGAACAGCCGATGGAAACCAGGCCTGGCGTACCGCAGAACGGAGGAAACAGCCTTGTGTTCGACCGGCCATGGTCGAAACGGGTTCCTGTTCATCGGGAGGTGTCTGGCGTACCGCAAAACGGAGGAAACAGACTTCTCTGGACGAAACGGGGTCCTGTTGATCGGGACGGGTGTTGGGAGCGTACCGCAAAACGAAGGAAACTGACTTGTGTTGGAGCGCTACAGTCGAAACGGGGGTCCTGTTCATCGGGAGGGGTGTGGCGTAAAGCAAAACGGGACTCCACGGGATACAGTTCATCTCCACCGTCGACTGCCTCCATGGGCTACTGTTCATCCACCGTCGACCTCCTCCAGCCTCCAGCCGCGACTGTTCATCCATGGGCTCCTGTTCATCCAGCCTCCACTGCGCGCTCCTCCAGCGACTACTGTTCAACCAACCCTCCTCACGGGGTCGTGTTCAACCACCCCTCCACGGGCTACTGTTCATCCAGCCCTCCACCGACTACTGTTCAACCAGCCCTCCACGGGGTCCTGTTCATCTAGCCCTCCATGGGGTCCTGTTCATCCACCCCCCAACCGGCTCGATCGGTCGGTGTCCTGTTCATCCAACGGCAACGGCCTCTACTACCACGGGATCATGTTCATCCAACCACCCATCAGGAAATGTTCATCCAAACCCCCACAGGAACTGTTCATCCAACCGCCCCCAACAACGCACACTGTTCATCTAGAGGCAGCATCGATTGGCTTCAGTTAGCAGCAGTAGCGAAGGAATCACTTGGGTTCAGCTAACAGCAAGAGATCCATCGATCGCTCGGGTTCAGTAACGCGTAGCCTGTAGTGCAATCGCTCGGGTTCAGTTAGAGCCCAACGCCTCGCTCGGGTTTAGTTAGAGCCCAACGCCTCGCATACACACGCATACCTACGAGAGAAACGCGCATCGCTCGGCCCCCGACTACCCACCGTAATCGGGAACTCCCCCGATATTTTCCTCGCCCTCGCTTCTACCATGGTTTTCTCTGTCATGGATGGCCCAAAGAATGTCATGCAGCTGCGTCTCCGGCACGCCCATGACGAAAATCCCATTTTCTATCATGATTTTTTTCATAGAAGTAGGACCCCACCACATCTATGATGATACCGGGTTTTGTCACAATTATCGCCATAGCAGTGTCATAAGCATGACATAATTTTTTTTCGTTTGGCCCAAAATGTCACGGATGTGTCTTTTTTTGTAGTGTCTTGATTCATTGCACATCCCGGTACACCGCCGAAGGCATTCACATAGAGTCATGTTTTTGTTCTAAGTATCAAGTTGTAATTCTTGAGTTGTAAGTAAATAAAAGTGTGATGATCTTCATTATTAGAGCAATGTACCATGTGAGGAAAGGATGATGGAGACCATGATTCCCCCACAAGTCGGGATGAGACTCCGGACGAAAAAAAAGAGGCCAAAAAATGAGAGAAGACCCAAATAAAAAAATGAGAGAAGAAAGAAGGGGCAATGCTACTATCCTTTTACCACACTTCTGCTTCAAAGTAGCACCATGATCTTCATGATAAGAGAGTCTCCTATATCGTCACTTTCATATACTAGTGGGAATTTTTCATTATAGAACTTGGCTTGTATATTCCAATGATGGTCTCCCTCAAATTACCCTAGGTCTTCATGAGCAAGCAAGTTGGATGCACACTCACTTAGTTTCTTTTTGAGCTTTCATAAACTTATAGCTCTAGTGCATCCGTTGCATGGCAATCCCTACTCACTCATGTTGATATCTATTGATGGGCATCTCCATAGCACGTTGATACGCCTAGTTGATGTGAGACTATCTCCTTCTTTTTGTATTCTCCACAACCATCGTCTATTCAACCTATAGTGTTATGTCCATGGCTCACGCTCATGTATTGCATGAAAGTTGAAAAAGTTTGAGAACATCAAAAGTATGAAACAATTGCCTGGCTTGTCATCGGGGTTGTGCATGATTTGAATACTTTGTGTGATGAAGATGGAGTATAGCCAAACTATATGATTTTGTAGGGATAAGCTTTCTTTGGCCATGTTATTTTGAGAAGACATAATTGCCTTGTTAGTACGCTTGAAGTATTATTGTTTTATATCAATATTAAACTTTTGTTTTGAATCATACGAATCTAAACATTCATGCCACAATAAAGAAATTACATGGATAAATATGTTAGGTAGCATTCCACATCAAAAATTCTGTTTTTATCATTTAGCTACTCGAGGACGAGAAGGAATTAAGCTTGGGGATGCTTGATACGTCTCCAACATATCTACAATTTTTTATTGTTCCATGCTATTATATTATCTGTTTTGGATGTTTTATATGCATTAATATGCTATTTTATATTATTTTTGGGACTAACCTATTAACCTAGAGCCCAGCGCCAGTTTCTATTTTTTCCTTCTTTTGGAATTTCGCAGAAAGGAATACCAAATGGAGTCCAAACGGAATGAAACTTTGGCGATGGTTTTTTTTTGGACCAGAAGACATCCAGAGGACTTGGTGTACACGTCAGGGAAGCCACGAGGCACCCACAAGGACGGAGGCGCGCCCAGGGGGTAGGGCACGTCCCCACCCTTGTGGGCCCCTCGTGACTCCACCGACCTATTTCTTCCGCCTATATATTCTCTAGTATTCCAAAACCAACAAAGAGAGCCACGAAAACACTTTTCCACCGCTGCAACCTTCTGTTCCCGTGAGATCCCATCTAAGGGCCTTTTTCAGCGTCCTGCTCGAGGGGGAGTCGATCACGGAGGGCTTCTACATCAACACCATTGCCTCTCCAATGAAGCGTGAGTAGTTTACCTCATACCTACGGGTCCATAGCTAGTATCTAGATGGATTCTTCTCTCTCTTTGATTCTCAATACCATGTTCTCCTCGATGTTCTTGGAGATCTATTCGATGTAATACCTTTTTGCGGTGTGTTTGCTGAGATCCAATGAATTGTGGATTTATGATTTGCTTATCTATGCATATTATTTGAATCTCCTCTGAATTCTTATATGCATGATTTGATATCTTTGCAAGTCTCTTCGAACTATCGATTTGGTTTGGCAAACTAGATTTGTTATTCTTGCAATGGGAGAAGTGCTTAGCTTTGGGTTGAATCTTGCGGTGCCTGATCCCAGTGACAGAAGGGGGACCGACACATATTTTATTGTTGCCATCGAGGATACATATTGCTTGAGTTTATCCGGCTACATCATGTCATCATACTTAATGCGTTACTCTGTTCTATGAACTTAATACTCTAGATGCAGGCAGGAGTCAGTCGATGTGTGGAGTAATAGTAGTAGATGTAGGCAGGAGTTGGTCTACTTGATACATACTTGATGCTTATATTCATGATCATTGCCTTAGATATCGTCATAACTTTGTGCTTTTCTATCAATTACTCGGCAGTAATTTGTTCACCCACCGTAATATTTTCTATCTTGAGAGAAGCCTCTAGTGAAACCTATGGCCCCCGGGGCTATTTTCCATCATATAACTTTCTGATCTACAATTTATTTTCCAATTTACTTCCTTGCAATCTTTTACTTTCCGCTCCATAAACCAAAAATACCAAAAATATTACTTTACTGCTTATCCATCTCTATCAGATCTCACTTTGCAAATAACCGTGAAGGGATTGACAACCCCTTTATCGTGTTGGGTGCAAGTTGGTGTTTGTTTGTGCAGGTATTCGTTGACTTGTGTGTTGTCTCCTACTGGATTGATATCTTGGTTCTCAAAACTGAGGGAAATACTTACTCTACCTTCCTGCATCGCCCTTTCCTCTTCAAGAGAAAAACCAACGCAAGCTCAAGAAGTAGCAGGTAAATTTTTCAATTTTAATATAATGGCACAAAAGTATTTCGTATTGTAAAAAAAGTTCAATTCAGAATTCATTAAAAAGAGTATAAGATATGAAAAAGTATTGACTTGGAGAGATCACATCGCCGCCCAACCCCCGCGTCGTCCTGCTTGGGTGACTCAGTGGATCTAGGGTTCCATTCACCGCCACCCCTCCCTTCGCATTGTTCCCCTTGCTGTCGGCGTTGCAGGAGGCCAACGGCAGGCTCACGATGGCGATGAGGCCTCTCCTTCCGTGTTCTCCTACATCCCCTCATGCTCTCTCTCTCCCCCATTTTCGTCCTGCCAGATAAGATCGGTGCAGATCAAAAGGGCATGTGGTGGTGGAGGTCCTACCATGGAGGAGTGGTGACCCTCGATACCGCGTGCGCCAAACACCGCGTCCGGTCGCCGCCTCTCCATTAGGGCCTTCGGTGCTCTAGCAACGGCTCTCCTTCGTCTCCGACCAGAGTGCTTGGTTGGATGGATTCGTTGGCTCTCAACAGGGTGATCGGGCCGCGACCATGGCTATGGGCTTCCTTGTCGGCCGCTCATCTCCATTTGCTGGTCCCTGTCTGTGATGGATTACATGGATCTGAGCACTCAAGTCCTCTTCTTGCATGGGTGTAGCTGAGGGGAGTCTGGGTTGCACGGGGATTGGGGATCTTGGATGCATGGCGGCAGCCTTGTTTTGCAGGTCTCGCAGTGCTGGTGGATAGAGCCTGTGAGTTTGGTGTTGGCCAGCTTCCATGGCCATGTTGGCGGCGTGTTGGCCAGCTATGGCGTTCGACGGTGGCCGAGGATGTGTTCCATCCCTATGGTCAGATTCCTGATGGCCCGCGACACGAAATCCTGCTAGTGCGGGTGTTGTCGGTGGGGAGCTGTGTCCAGGAGAAATCCCAGACTGGTCTTGCCTACGGCGACACCTACGGGCATTGTTTCCCTCCCTAGAGGCGTGGGTGTCAACATATCTCCCCTCCCTCTGTGCTCCTGGGTGAAAAACTAAACCGCTGGGTTTGGATGATGGCGGCCTCTTCGGGCGTCGCGATCTTCTTGAAGATGCCATCTTGGGAGTGTTGGCAGGTTGTGAATGTCCTTTGAGGCGCTTCTCTTCTTGTCTCTGTCGATGTTGGTGACAACTTATGCTCTTAGTTGTCATGGTTATGTGACTTCGACGGTGGTTCTTGCACGGTGAGCTAGGCGTGATGAGGTACTTGCGCTCGGAGACCTTCTGCTAGGGTCCCACCACATAGGCTTAGGGGGAGCATCATCATCGTTCAACGGTACGACACCTTTCGATCCGAGGCAAGGCGGCTGGGCGCTCCTTTCGATGATAGGACTAGATAGTGATGTTAGGTCGTGTCTAGACTCACATGGTTCATGAAGACACTGTCTCCCTTACTGGCGTGTCTCCGTCTTATTGGCCTCTCTCTCTACTCCTGGGCGTGACGGCGGATGAGAGCTCTCATGCCTCCAAGCCATGCTCTATTGTTTCTTTTGTGGCTTGCTTGGTGTAATCAGGGTTGTGTTGCTGTCATGCGACACCATGTATCCTTCATATCTCCTTTCTTTCTTGGTTGTCATGTGGATGTTGTTCTCGTCTATAAGGGCGTTATTAATTTGACACCGGGCCCGCCTCTTATCTAAAATATATGAATAAGTATGAATGGAATAATACTGTCAGTAGATTGAAATTTCTTCAGAAATTTGTATAGATGCTCGAACAAGCAGGGTATTGTTTTCCCAAAAAGTTAAAAAAAATGTTTCTTACGAAAAAAACTTTTCAAATGTTGAATTAGGCGTTTAAAAGCATCTATAGGCAGGCACCCCAAACTAGCAAGAAATGCCCGGCGGCCCTCCCGGCCACTGACCAGTTACAAAAATCTGACCCAGACAGGTGCCTCAAACAGGCCTCACACGCCCGGGCTGGTCGACACCCCTCATATCCAGCCAAAATATGGGGCAGATATGGGGATGCGTGGACGCGCCCGTCACGTATGACTGATTATGGGTTCCCATGCGGAAATGTTAGTGCGATATCGGCCTACCTTGTGTTTTGGAGATTGTTGATAGAGACAGGTATGGACTGATTTGTTGCTAGTTCATACAGAGAGAAATAGTCCATAAAGAACCTAAGATAATGCTATCTATGGTGTCAAGTTCGGGGAACTTCACCAAGGAACATTTGTGTTGCAGAGAAGAACGAGGTACATTTGATGAAGTTATATAGACGAGAAGTTTGATGTGAAGGAATTATCCCCTCGAATATTTTATGTTGGAGCAAAGCATATGTTTTGATATGGTCGTCCCAAGAGATTGACTGCAGTGAATGGAAGTGGAAGAGAAAGTGAAGATGTAGTATTCATTTCGTTGTTCCTCTTTCACTTATTTGAGTCATAGGACATCCGTACTATTAAGAGTGGTATAGGTTCTCGGAGCTTAGATCCACTGTGATGCTTAGCCAAAACCTATGAAAGTTGCGAGAGAAATCTCTTTGTGTTCCAAGAAAATATTTGTCAGCAAGAGACCGTGATCTTCTTCGTTGTGAGAGATTTGTCTCAGACCAAGGAGTTAGCATTACGTGCTCCGCAATTAATGTTACCATTGTGCTCAAATCTGACCATTGGACTCGTATCGTTCGGCCATTGGCTGATATCGATGTCCAATTTGGTCTTTTCCCATCAGGGAAGGTTGTGGCTATAAATAGCCAACCTGCTCCAACATTGTCCGTTGGCTGCTCCGCTTGGGATTTCTGAGAAGATTGATTTGAGCAACCCCTCTCTGAGTGATTTGAGTTTAAGATCCACCGGTAGAAAATCAAGAGCCCAAACTTAGACAGTTGTTTAGCATCAAAGTAGTTCCAAGTTAGAGTTCTTGTACGTATTACTCTTGAGAGCTGCGCAGTCTCTAGATGGATAGGTTTCCGCTCGAGTGTTGAAGAGTTGTTGTCTTCACCGAGCTAGATCTTCAGCAACCAAGAGTGATTGTGGTTCGCGAAGGTCGACCGAAGGTTTGGACATCACCGACAAGGATCTACCACAAGCGAAATCAACTGGAGTCTGATCTACTGAAAATTTAAGGAGAATAGGGTGAAGAGAGTTTATCTTCTGTATTAAGTAACAGCCCCTCCAACCAGACGTCGCCCTTTGGCAGAAGGGTGAAATGGTCTACCAAATATCTTTGTCGCCATCGAGCACCTCTGGTTCAATCTACTCTACTGCATTTCCTTCAGCATTTTATGTTAGTGCTATGTGTCGATAGTTTATCCGATCATTATCATCTATTGAAGTTTAATTCACATCTGTGATTGTTGTCCTACTTAAGTTATTCTTTATATCGCATTCTGTTGAATTTCCATCATCGCCATGTTACCTCTCTTAATCTTCGTGCATATCTGTCATCACCCACTCCATGTTTTGTCTCGTACTACTGCATCTGTTTGCTTGTTGCATAACTCTCATCGTAGTTACACCTGTGATATCCCACACTGCAACATTATTACTTCATTCATTGAGGAATATGCTTCTGACGAAGAAGATTGATTATGTTCATTTCCTTCTGTTCCTTATTCCGCTGTTGTGGTTGGGATCAGTTCAAAACTAAGAAATTTTGAATCTCCCATTCACCCCCCCTCTGGTCGGTATACTCTCAGTCCTAACAATTGGTATCAGAGCAGGTACTCGCTATCTCTACCTATCGAAGGTCTAACGTCCTTGGAGTTTTGAGTATGTCGTATGCAGGTAGATCTTGGAAATCTGAAACGTGTTTCGCATCTTCGACGGAAATGACTATCTATACTGGAAGGGCTGGAAGGAACGAATGAGAATCAGAATTCAAGCTATCAACTCTGATCTATGGTAGATTGTGGAAGATGGATACATCAGTCTGCAACCGAATGATCTGACCTTCGATGATAAAGCAAATCTACAGTTGGATGCTCAAGCAAAAGATATCATTTGTTGCGGTCTATCAAAAGACATTTTCCTTTGATTTCAAAAGCTCGACACTGTGAACCAAATCTGGGATACCATAAAAAATGCTCATGAAAATTTCATTGCCAGAACGGATCCCCACACTCAAATGCTTCATGCCATGTTCATTGGTTTCAGAAGCCTGCGAAAGGAAAGTGCCATGGAACTCACTGACGGATTGACAAAAATTGTCGGAAGGGTTCATCAGCGAGGGGTAACTGATAACACTGATATAGATGTGGTCAACAAGCTTCTGAGTGCTCTTGATGCTACCTTTGATCCCATCATAGCTGAAATGAAGCAAAGACCACACTATGAAGAACTTCATTATGTTGAGATCATGACGTTGTTGTCCCTTCACGAAGAAAAGATGGAGCTTGAAAATGCAGATCAAGAATGTTCCTCAGAAGGTGAAGGGGAAATCATTTCTCACTATGGTAGTGAACAAGAAGAAGAAGAAGAAGACATTGAAAATCAACACACCATCACAAGGGAGCTTGAAATGCTTATAGAAAGGCTAAGTAATCTGAGAAGACAAAATCTTTGCCTCAGAAATGATGACAAGTTTGACGTACCAAAATCGTCAAGAAGAAGACTGCCTCTGAAAGATATGAAGTGCTTCAAGTGCAAATTATACGGTCATCTCATAGCAGACTGCCCCAGCTGGGAAAGATCGAGCAATAGATGGAAATATCTTCATTGCAATGGATTCACTTGAATGGATCATCATACTAAGCTCTCGAAGAGGAATGAATCTCCATCAACATCTTCTTCGATGAGACCAGTCACTGATGTTCAAGCCAAAGAAACTATCGAATCAAACATGAAGAAAATCTCTCAGCTGAACAGGGTATTCACTAACATGAGAATGCATTCTAAAGATGACACCTCCGATTCAGATTCGGATAATGAAGAGCATCAAAGAAGGATAGGAAGGAGCAATGCCTTCATTGCGTATGAATCGTCAGACAACTCTCTCAAATCAAATACTGATGATTCAAGCATTGATGAACCAATTGCGTTCTATCTCATGGCAAAATCCTCAAAGGATCAGGTATGAGAAAAACACCAAAAATCCATGAATGGATCCCCTGAATACATTGCTTATGCTAAACTAGTTAAAATGGCAAAATCTCAACAAGATGAGCTTGAAATGCTTGAGAGAAATCTCAGGAAAACCAAAGGATTACTAGTCGAAGAGATGGAGAAGAATCAAAAGTTGATCAAAGAGCAAGATGCTTTTTCATCAACTATCGATGATCTTACCAACCGATATGATTCCCTTTCAGTTGACTACGAGAATTTATCAGATGAACTCCTTAACAGGAATCAAGAACTCGTGTCAGTGAAAGAATCTTATAACAAGCTGGTGTTTTAAAGAGCTTCTCTCCTTGCCGAGCAATCCGCTCGTCTTCTTGATGATTTTGTTCCTCCATGCTTAAAATGCCTAGAACGTAGCAATGTTGATTCTCATGCTGAAACTTCCAATGATAGCATCAAAACTATTGCAACAGTTATGAATGATATCTCTAACCCCTCTTCCGATGAATATGCTGCTATTAATGATGAAAATTGTAGGCTAAAGGACTTGCTTGAGACAGGGATGCTACGAAGCCTAAAAAGGCATCAAACCCTATGTGATGTGCTCAAGAAGTCAATATTGCACAAAAATCCTTGAAAGGAAGGATTGGGTTTCGAAAGTAAACTCAACGTTGATGGAACCTACTGGACACCCGAGCAATATCCTGAAACGATTTGGGTTCTTGCTAAAAGCAAAACACTCAAACCTGCAACCTTGTCAGGAGATGATTCACCCATTACTATCATTTCTGTTGAGTTTGATGGATCGAATTACAAACTGTTCAAACAACATAATGGTAAGATTTTCGCTCGATATATCGGGGCTAACTGCAGGTCTGGCTCACCCAAGAAGCAAATATGGGTGAAGAAGTGCACTATTGAAAATCTATCTGTCACTGCTAACCTGAACGTGCAGAGTAATTTTCCTTGAGATAATGATTATCATTCACAGGGTGGCGTAGGAAAAGCCTCGAATGGGTATCAACCGAACCTTCACAGAAGGAATACATGCGCTCCCACTCAAATCATTACACTCATGTCTCTGGAAACAACTTCAATGCATATTCATAAGATTTCTCTCGAAGTGCACGGGTACCTTACAGGTCTCGCCGAAAGAATGCCGCTGCTTAGACGAAGAAAATGATATCCTCATTGCCCACACAAGTGTGGGTTGTGAAAAAGAACTAACCTCTTCTTGTAGGTGTTATCTCAGGGATCTTTGTCGATCATCTCTTACCGTGAGATCTATTGTTGGTGTTGCTTCTCTCTGTGTTCATTTGAATTTTTGTTCGACATGTTTGAGTTTTGTGTGTTCCTTCATTTGGCTAAGTGTTTTTGTGTCGGACTTTGTTTTTCTCTTTGTTCTTCCTTGTCACAAACATGCAACTTGATCTGAAGCAGATTTCAATTCGACGTCCTTGGTCATGAATGAAATTAACTTCGAAGTTTTACCTGTTTCAGCGCTTGCCCTTCTTCAAACCCTTTGGTATTCTGTTCACTTATCGAGATTTTTGCAGGAAACGGCTGACACGTTCCCACGATCTCATGATCGTGATCTTGTCCCTTGAATGTGGAACATCCCGTGCTTTTTGTCCGTGGATCTCAGAGGAAGTGGTTTCGCCCTCGGGCTATATAACCCCCCCCCTCCAGGCGTCTTCATCCCTTGTTCTTTCTCTGTTTGACCTCAAACATCTCCTCTCGCTCTCCGCCCGAGCCCGAGCTCGAAGTAGCATCAACGTCGTGCCTTGTCGTGCAACTCCGGTGTAGCCCCGCCGCCGTTGGTCGCGCCAGTGCAGTACATCTTCTCTCCCGCACTGTCGTAGATGATCATAGCTGCCAAGTTAGGGCACACATATCTGGAACTAGCCATGTCGTTCCTCTGTTCTAGGGTTGTTCTAGTCGACGCCATTTCTCCTGTTGAATTTTCTTGTGGTAGATCTTTAGGGCTCTCTAAGTTATGGCTTGTATGGTTTGTAGCTTATCCCTCGTACCAGTCTTTTGAGATATAGGGTTCATCTGTATCCTTCCGAAAGATTAGATAAGTTGTTACTCTGCCCTAAGGTGCTATGCAATTGTATCGATGATATCTTTCAAATATGCATAGCACGGATTCCTTTGCTATTTCCAAAAAATTTGTCATTTTCAGTCAAAAATGCTTCTGTGCATGTTTGTGACCCCTTCCTGTTTTTCCTCGCTTTGTTGTTTTTCTCTCAGGAGTGGTCATGGCTCAAAGTTCCGAAGAGTAGTCTGAGTCCGAGGAAGAAATACCACAGTTGTCGCATGTGGCTGAAAGAGCAAAGTTGACTGATAGAAAAGCAGTTGAGCCGCCAAAGGTGCCGAAGAAGAAATTTGAGTCAGAATCTGATGAAGAAGAAGATGATATTCCCTCGGCTCACAGTCAACCTGAGGATGAGCAAGTCACTGATTCCAAGACCCTATTCTCTGATGGAAATCCCAAGAAGAGTGGTCGCGGTAGAGAGAGGAACACCGTGGCTGAGATGTCTGATCCCGAACTCCACCTGGAGTTGAAACTGCCACCGAAAGAAATAACATGCTGCAGAAGATTCACCGTCATTGGGCGAAGAAGTAGTTCAACTATGAAAATGTACGAAACAAATATCAGATCTTGTTTGCATTCACTCCATCTTGGAATGACAGCATCGCAGGGGGCTTCCTAGGTCAAGATGATGAAAAAGTTGGGCCAGCTCCTCCTGCTAAAGCTCGTGTTGATTCATTGAAGACAATTATTGATTTCCCCGAGGAAGTGGAAAAGAGAGAAAACGCCAAGGCCAAGCGTGAAGCCAAGGCCTCAAAGAAAATTCAGGTGGAACAAAGAAATGTTGAGTTGACTCGGCAAGATGTGCAAGAGAAGAAGGAATGGGCCTCTGGGCAAAAAGAAAAGAAGAAGAGGAAGTTTGTTTCCCCTTGAGCTTCGGGAAAGAAATCAAATGCAAGAAAATCAAAGAAGGCAGCATCTGCCTCATCTGATGATTCTTCCGATGATAATGTTGCCGAAGAGATTCCTATGTATGATCAACGAGCTCTTCTTGACAAGCCATACCAAACACCCTCTCCAGCAAAATTTTCACGTCCATTGAGATCGTCACCAAGGCTGGCTACCGTGGCATCACATAAATCTTCAGGTTCTGCTGCCCCTGCGGCGAAGAGAAAATTGTTGCCCACTGAAAAAGTTGTTGTTGCTGCCAAGAAGGCCAAGACAATTGTTCCTGCTTCCACAAAGGAATTGAAGTATGACTTTGATCTTATCTTTGATATCATTGAAGGTGCTTCCTATGATGCAAAACCAACTGATCTGAGCAGCTTGGGTCTTCCTAATGATGTTACCATGATGGTAGCAAAGCACTTCACTGAGCTGGGAGAGATTACGAAGGAACTAAACCAAGTTGTCGAGGACAAGCAACTCCTTGAGCAAATGAGGAAGGATGCCAGCATTGAGTCTAAAAGGAAAGAGATGAACAAGGAGATTCTTGAGATTACCAAAGCCCTCATGGTTAAGAGGAACAACAAGATAAAGTGGCATTCAAAGTTGAAAATGGATGTCTCACAGCTTTGTGATCGAAGAAATGATGAGATCAAACATCAAGCAGGTCTTGCTCGACGAAGGATTCAGGAAGAAAAATGTCATATAGCAAGGGCTAGGGCCAACAAGCCAAAGGCAATATTAGATCGCCGTATTCAACTTGTATTAACTGATGCTCCTGTTGATACAAGCGCTCCTCTGCAGCAGATACCACCATCCCCTCGTCATGAGGTGGAAACCATGCAACAAGATGAGCATGCGGTAGTCGTCACCTCTACCACAGCTGCTCAAGAATCCGATGTTGTGGATATCTTTATGAACAATCCTGACGAAGAGAATGTCATGCCCAAGCAACAAGCCCTAGAAGAAAAGGTTGACATAGAAATTTAGATGAAGAAGGCAGTTTCATCGCCTCTATAAGATATGCAAGTTAAGCCCTACAGATCCACCAAGGAGGATGATAAGATTGAGGGGGAGCAAGTTGCTTCCCGAGGAAATACCACCCTGGTCACCTCATCTGGTGCCCCTACCCAGATGGAGGTTGATCCTGCTCCTAGTTCTTTGGCTTCACAGCCAGAATAGGAAGAGAAGAAATTTGAAGAGCCCATGGCTCACGAAGAAGAAGTTGTTCCAGCAGTTTTACCGCCAGTTTTGCCTCAGCAGAATGAAGGAGAAGCTATAGTGACCTAGGTGACCGAAAAAGTTTTCGTACCTCCCACGGTTGAAAGTTCACCGAAGGAAAAGGCCCCAGTATCTGATAGCCACAAAGCTGCTGAAGGAGTTCCAGCACAGAAAAATGAAGGTCAGAACAGTGCTCCCAAGCCATCTGTTCCCGAGAAAATGAAAATCCCCCTTGCTCCTCTAAAGGAAATTGATGAAAATGTGCCGGCTTCTGATGATGTTCAGCTGATGGAAATTAGCAATGGAGAGAATAAATAACCAGGAATCATTTCTGCCGGGGTTTTCTGGCTCCTCGAGCACCTATGGGGACGGAGCCCCTTCTCGGTTCGGCGGGGGGCGGAGGTCGCGCGAAGAGCGGATCGAGGCGAAGCACACGGGGTTTTTTTACCCAGCTTCGGAGCTCTCCGGAGAGATAACACTCCTACTGCTGCTTTGTGGATTGTATTGAGTTCTTGCTCGGGAGCGCTGAGTGCTACAGTACACTCAAGCAGCTAACGAGACCGAGCGTTCTTCTGTTTTCCTCTCCGAGATCGCTCTCCGGGGGGCGATCCCTCCCTACGTTGTGCATGGGCCTCCTTTTATATGTTCAAGGGGTCTCCAACAGGTGGCAACGTAGGTAAGGGCAAAAATGGAAAGACGTGGTGGTAGGTACACCTACCTACACAGTGTATCATACCTAACCCTGACGGCAGGGGACAAAGGCATTAAATGCCTATCTACGTCGCCCAGACGGTGCAGAAAAGGGACCGTCAGGGGCGCCACCGCTCGCCATGATGGCGATCTTGTCAGTGCCGCATGCCACAGTGTACCCCTGGCTGCATAGCCTCCCGCCACGTACGCCAGGAAGGGTCCCAGAGCGACACGTAGGTGGGTGAGCTGGAGCGCAGGTACAGAGCGGTCGCTTGCCGCAGCAAATGCCTTGCCGCGGCCATTGTCTTGCCGCGTCCGGGAGCTTGTCGCTCGCCGAGTCCTGCCGGGACGCGTGGCGCGTCGCGGCAAGTTCTTTGAGATGCTCTGGTTGGCCTTCCCGGCAAACTCCTCTTGCCGGGGTCTTGTGCCTCGAGCGGCCTTCCCGGACTTGTCTCCTTGGCTTAAATACTTTGTTCTCGAATGGCTCCAAAGGAACCATAGAGAGCCTTGGCGATCACCTGGCAGGCCTTGCCGCGGGGTGCTGCGACTGCCCGTGCACAAGTTCGGGATACTAGGGTACCCCTACTTTAGTACACCGACAGGAGCCCCCGGGCCTGGGCCACACACGGTGCCGAGCGCTGTTGGGCCAGGCCCAAAACAGGGCACGGGCACGCGCGGCCTGGGTCACGTCGCACCTTGCTCCGTATCGACCGCGTCCTCCCCGAACGGCACGCGTCGATTGCAGCGTCGTGGGAGAGGTCGTGGGTGGTTCCTTTATTCAGAAAGGCGAAACGTCTGCCCCCTCCCTCCTTATAAGCAGGGGGAACAGGGGCAGTTTGCCCATCTGCCCGTTGCTATTCCCTCCTCGAGAATCTCCGCCACTCCCCTTCTTCCCAAAGCCGAAGGAGAGCAGCACCCCGCCCGCATCGCCACCAGCACCACCAACGTCGCCGTCCTCACTCTCCATTCCCGCCATGGCTCCGAAAGCCGAGAAGGCGAAGTC
This sequence comes from Aegilops umbellulata, assembly GCA_032464435.1. Lineage (NCBI taxonomy): Eukaryota > Viridiplantae > Streptophyta > Magnoliopsida > Poales > Poaceae > Aegilops > Aegilops umbellulata. The sequence continues at coordinate 227,596,201 of CP136055.1, read as the reverse complement.
GGCCGAGGCGCAGCGGCTCGCGGCACTGCGGAAGGAGCGGGCAATCTTCCCTCCGAGGCTTGAGGCGGCGGAGCTGAAGGAGGACTTCTACCTCTTCTGGTCGAAGGGGATGCGAGCGCATCCGCGCACGAAGGTACTCCCAGCCCCTGCTTGGGATAAGTATCCCACTGGGTATCCCTTCTTTGCCTTGTTCTTCTCCCGCGGGCTCTGCCCGCCCTTCTCAGAATTCTTTTGCGATGTCATGAACACCTACGGGCTCCACCTTCTTGATTTCACCCCCAATGCTGTCCTGACCATGGCAGTTTTCGCACATCTCTGCAAAAACTTTGTCGGGATCCATCCAAACGTAGCTCTTTTCCGCCATTTCTTTTCGCCTCGGGTTGAGAAAGGAGAGCCTTTATCCGGCGGAATCGCCTGGATCTCGAAAGCTGGTAAGAAGTATGCTTATCTGGAGGGAGAGCTCCGCAGCAAGTGGGAGGAGTGGAGGGCGGACTGGTGTCTGATCGTTGAGGAGAACCCGCAGCCGTTTACTGCTCTGCGCGAAACCCCGGTAGTGCGCGGCAGTGATTGGAGTAGCCTGGCCCCGGAAGATAATAGACTAAGGATCGCCGTCACCCGGATCCTACGCCTCAGGCTTGCCGGGCTTACTATAGGAGCGGTTGGCGCAGATTTCCTCCGCCGCCGCATCGCCCCCCTGCAGGAGAGGGGGAGACCCGCCTGGGAGTTTCAGAATGCGGCGGATATCATGAGGTTGCGGCCGGGCCTCAACTTCAACTTCACACTCCTGGAGCTCAACACGATGCTCCAGGAGCTGTTCAAGCATGACCCACAGCATCCCGAAGTGTTCTGGTTGCCGAGGGGCGTCGTCCCGCTGTGCAACAACTCCGCGCTCGACCGTATCCATGCAATAATGCCGCTGTGCGACTCGCATGGAATTGATCTAGCCTGGATAGAGCCTGCGGATGATGTCGTGCGGGCGTTCTTCGACAACTTGATAGAAGTGCCGGTCGACGCCGACGAGAAAAAAGGCCTCACCCGGGACACCACCGACGATGAGCTCAAGCGCATCGCCACCAGGATGGAAGAGGCGGCGGCAGCTGCCGTTGCGGGCGAGTTTGGGTTCACCGTGGAGGAGGCAGAGGCAGCAGAGGCGGCAAGCCTTGCCGACCGAGAGGAGCTTGCCGGCGAGAAGAGGTCCGCCGAGCACGACGTCGGGCCGAGCGGGCCCGCCGAGGACACGAGTGGCTCACTGGAGATCGGCTCCTCTTCCTCTTTGTCTTCGGACAGATTGCCGCAAGCAGAGCCCCTGACTCCACGAGCAAAGCCCCCGGCTCCACAAGCAAAGTCCCCGGCTCCATCAAGAAGGCGTCTTCGCAAGGCCGGGGACGTAGCGGAGCGGCGGGCGAGTCAACCCCCGCCGCGCCGCACAACACGCTCCACCGCGGCAAGTTCTGTTGCCGCGGAAACACCTCACGCTGCAGCGGTAACTGGGGCGGGGTCCTCTCGGCCTGCCTCTCCAGCTCCCGCCAAGCGGCCAAGGGATCCTACTCCTCCGCCTCCTCGCGCCGGAGGTGGGCCAGGCTTTGACTTCTCCGCGCTCAGCTCCGTCGAGGAAGAAGAAGAGTAAGATTCTTGTTGTACTTGCATGTCTTCAATACTTGCCGTCTTGTCTTGTATCTCATTTGCTTTACTCTGAACTTATTCCTTTTTAGGACGCTGGCCCAGAGAATGGCAAAGAGAGCCAAGGTCCCGGTGATTGTCATCGAGGATGATCCCACCGTGGCAGCAGGGGGTGCGCCTGAGACAAACTTGTCGGACCCGACAACTGTTCCTCAGAGCAGCCCCCAGCGTAAGTATATGGTTTACTTCCAGCTGTTAGGCGCGCATGGATACAATTTGCTTGCTGATATCTGACCGTTGGCTTGTGTAGGAGCAGAGCAGCTCCACCAGGAGCGCCCGGAGGCCACCCCTGACGTGCCACCTGCTTCGACTACGTCGCCAAGGGAGAGTTCTCCGGCAAGGGAGAATCCCCCGACGAGGGAGAGCTCCCGGGCAAGGGAGAAGTCTCCAACGAGGGAGAGCTCCCCGACAAGGGAGAAGTCTCCGGCAAGGGACAGTACCGGCGACCCCCGGTAGCGGAGATCCCAACTACCGATCCTGGTACAGGTACTCCTTGCTTCTAAACTTCCCTTGGGTTCTTCTTTTTGGATATTTGCTTGACTTTTCTTCCTTTTCCAGTCGTCAGATCCATCCACTGTGGAGCCTATGGAGACCGAGGTTGTCATTGATGACGCCGCTGCCACCGAAGAAACGGCCGGCGCTGATGATCCCGCCGGTGAAGAGGCCGCCAAGGCTGCCGCCGCAGCAGCTGACGAGGTGTCCGGCGATCGTACTGACGACCCTGGGGCCGCAGGAGCGACAGGCGCTACACCGACCGCCGATCCTCCCGCCGCTGCTGCAGCGTCAGGCTCCGAAGAACCCCAGCCAGGCGTCTACTTGAAGGCTGGCGCTGGCATCTTCATCAACCTCCCCTGGGCGTCAACGTCCAGGGCGCCAGTCGAAGGAGAAATCTTTGACGTGGAGGTGCTTGCCTCCGCTGGGCTGACGTTGGTCGACGCACCAAGCAGCAACAGCGACGAGCCCGAGGAGGAGCGACTGCTGCGGAAGCTGGTGTCGCTCTACCGCGCCCGCCAGGCCAAACTGGAGTCCCGCGAAGCGCATGTCGCGAAGGCGGGGGTGGACGTGGAGAAGCGCGCGGAGGAGCTCCGAGGCCTCAACCAGGCAGCTCTCCAGTCGCTGGCGGCGGAGCGGGTGCAGCTCGATGAGGCGCAGAAGGCTTTCATCCTTGAGAAGGAAGAGGTTGCAGAGCAATAGCGGCTTGCCGCCGAGGAGTTATCTGCGCGGGACGGTGAGTTGGTGCAGCTGAAGGCCAGCCTGGACAGCCATGAAGAGGAGCTAGCTGCGCGTGAGCAAGCACTCAACGGAGCCCTCAAGGAAGCAAAGGACGCTGCCGCAGCTGCCGAGGCCGCCAAGAAGGAGCTGGAGGCGAAAGTGGCGCAGCTGGAGACTGATCTCAAGGCGAGCGGTGAAGCACTTGCCGCGCTCAAGCATGAGCGCGAGAAGGACACCTACACCTTTGGCGAACTGCAGGGTCGTCTCGCCGAGAAGGTCAAGGAGCTTGACGCCGCCAAGGACTCCAAGGTTGATCTTGATCTGAAGCTGGCTGCTTTGACCAAGACGCTGGACGGCGCCAGGGAGCAGGAGGCGGACTTGAAGAAGGAGATCAAGGCCGACAAGGCGCTGCTGGAGAACATCGCCGTCACCCAGAACGATTTCAGGGGAACTATGGAGCGGTGGACGGAGGGCCTTGTGAATGCTGCCGCAGACATCGACAAGGAGTTGGCGCTGCTGGGGGTGGAGGATCTCGGGTATTCCTCTGACGGGAGCCTCCCATCCAGTGCCAAGCTCACTTTGTTCTTCAAAGGCGTGGCGACGGCCCTCCAGCAACTCCGGGAGAGGTTCCCAAAGCAGCTGGCCGACGAGTCGCGCGAGATCTGTGCGGGAGCTCTCAAAAAGGTGCTGATGAAGGTGGCCTTCCGCAACCCGGGCCTCCGCCTCACTAACATCCTCAGGTCCCTGCCGCCGGAAGCTGATCTGGAGGAGCTCGAGACCCTCGTCGCACCCATTATGGACAAGGTGAGCGGGATCAAGAGGGTTGAGGGCGACCGCGCGGACTAGGCCACCTATTTTCTTCTTTTCTTGTCGTCGCTGGTCATGTTATGAAAACAGTCTATTAGAGCCGCGACAGGCTATCTTGTAATATAACTCTGTTTCAGGTCATGATTGCAATGCTATTCCCTTTACTCGATTCCTTCCTTTGTATGTTTTTGCCCTACGCTTTTAGGGAACTTGTCGGCGTAGGCGCCTTTGCCGCGAGCGCTGAGTGCGGGACGTAAACACCCTGCTGGCGGTGCCGTTACCGACAAGAAACCTTGTCGTGACTAGTCGCAGCTCGCTTAAGTTGTTGAGTGAACTCGAAACAAAGTAAGGGCGCGACTCTAGTCGCAACACACTTAAACTGTTGAGCGAACTCGAAACAAAGTAAGGGCGCAACTAGCCACGAGCTGGTTCCTCCGCGCACAGGTTTTCCATACAAAGCATGGTCGTTCAAGGAAAATAACTTAAAATTAAAAAATCTGATTGCTCAAACTTTGGCACTTAGCTTTTCTGTCGTTTGCTCCCCGGCAAGGCGAAATTTTTCCTGAACGACGCCGGGTCCATACCATTATCTTCCCCTTCCCCCCGGCCAACTTGTGGGCGAAGGATCCTTAATTTCCTTGAAAGATAAAAGAAAGAAAGTAGAGAAAATAATGATATGGAGCCTTATGGCTCGTTATTGCTTACCGAGGGTGCTTGCTGCACAAAGTGTCAGATAATTCATGCAGAAAGGCATCAAATTGACAAGGTGTGCGGAGCACGTGAGTTTTATTTATGCACAGGGTCTGCGCCTGGCTTTGTACAAAGGATTACATGCAACAGCGGCAAGACTTGTACAAAATGGTGGTTGCCGGACAGGGTCTGACAACCGCGCCTTACGGGTAAAACTTACGAAGATGCTCGATGTTCCAGGAGTTGCTCACCGGAAAGCCATCTTCGGTCTCAAGGCGGACAGCGCCAGGCCTAGTGACTCGTTTCACCCGGTAAGGGCCTTCCCACTTTGGCGTCAACTTGTTGGAATTCTTGGCAGAATGAACGCGCCGAAGAACAAGGTCGCCTTCCTCGAGACTTCTGGCATTAACTTTGCGGCTATGGTAGCGGCGCAAAGCTTGCTGGTATCGAGCAGCTCGTACAGCAGCCTGAAGACGGTTTTCCTCAAGGAGCAGCGCGTCATCTTGTCGCAGCTGCTCTTGCTCAAGCTCATCATAAGCGAGCACTCGAGGTGACCCGTATACAAGTTCCATGGGGATAACTGCCTCTGCTCCATAGACTAGAGCGAAACGTGTCTAGCCGGTGGCTCGATTTGGCATCGTCCTGATCAACCAAAGAACCACCGGCAGCTCCTCGATCCAGTTTCTTCCGCACTTATGCAGCCTGTCGAAAGTCCTGGTCTTGAGCCCACGCAGCACTTCAGCATTTTCCCTTTCCGCTTGACCGTTGCTCCTGGGGTGAGCAACAGAAGCGAAGCAGACCTTGGCGCCAAGATCTTGGACGTACTGCATGAAGGTGCGGCTCGTGAATTGTGTACCGTTGTCGGTGATGATCCTGTTAGGGATTCCGAAGCGGCAAACAATCGACCTGAAGAACTTGACTGCTGACTGTGTTGTCACCTTCCTCACTGGTTCCACTTCCGGCCACTTTGTGAACTTGTCGATTGCGATGTACAAGTACTCAAACCCCCGACTGCTCGGGGGAAAGGGCCGAGGATGTCGAGCCCCCAGACCGAAAATGGCCAGGATAAAGGGATCGTCTGGAGAGCTTGAGCTGGCTGGTGTATCTGCTTGGAATGGAACTGGCACGCTTCACACTTGGTTACTTGTGCAGTTGCATCCTAGAGGGCTGTCGGCCAAAAGAAGCCCTGCCGGAACGCTTTGCCGGCAAGCGCTCTTGCGCCAATGTGGTGACCACAAATGCCTCCATGTATCTCTGCCAACAGCCTCTGTCCATCTTCCCGGGGGATACACTTCAATTTCACTCCGTTGAGTCTTCTTCTGTACAATGTGTTGTCAACGAACTGTTACATACTAGAATGCCAGGCTACTCTTTCCGCTTCTTCTTGCTCTTCAGGAAGTTCTCCTGTCTGGAGGAAACGGACAATCTGCTGCGCCCAGGCTGGAGCCTGCGGCTCGACAACAAGGACTAAAGGCATATCTGCTGCTGCGGGAACATCTGCTTCGACGGTGAGAACCTGCGGCTCAGCCGGAGCTTGACGTTCCCCGGCAAGTCTGCCGGAGCAAAACTTGTCGGGAGCATCTGCTTCAACGAAACAAACCCTGGGGCTTGTCGGAGCAGACGGCTCCTCAGCACTCTTGGCGTTGATCTTGGGGACCTTCTTGGCGGCGGCTTCGGGAAGCTCTGCCGGAAGATAGTCACCAAAAATCAACTTCCTCTTCTTGCTCTGTCCAGTTGATGGCGTCACGGATGGTTGAGTCAGCTTGAGCACAAAGATCCCTGGTTCCACAGGTAACTTAAGTGCCGCGCACTTTGACAGGCTGTCAGCGATGTCGTTCTGAGCTCTTGGAACATGTTCCATCTGTAGGCCGACAAAGCGCTCTTCCAGCTTCCTCACTTCATCAACGTAAGCTTCCATCAACGGACTCTGATAATTCTTGTTCGCTTGGCGGACGACAAGCTGCGAGTCACCCCTGACAATGAGTTGCTTGATCCCAAGGTCTGCCATGATCCTGAGACCGGCAAGCAATCCTTCATACTCTGCGGTATTGTTTGTTGCTTGCTCCTTGGGAAAGTGCATATGGACTACGTACTTGAGTTGCTCTCCGGTGGGTGCGACAAGCAGCACGCCAGCACCGGCGCCTTGCAGCGAGAAGGCACCATCAAAGTACATCAGCCACTCTTTGTTTGCCTCCTGGACAGGGATGCTCGTCTCTGGAATTTCTTCATCTGGTGTTGGCGTCCACTCTGCTATGAATTCTGCCAATGCTCTGCTTTGGATAGTTGAGGGACTCTCAAACTTGAGGCCAAAGCTTGACAGTTCCAGTGCCCACTCGACAATCCTGCCTGTTGCTTCTGGATTCTGCAGTATCCTCTTCAGCGGAAAGCGAGTGACAACTGCGATCTCATGTGCTTGGAAGTAATGGCGCAGCTTTCTCGAGGCCATGAGAAGGCCGAAAAGCAACTTCTGCACACCAGAGTACCTTGACCTAGCCCCCTGCAGAAGGGAACTGACAAAGTAGACTGGGCGCTACACCATTTTCTTCTTCTGTATCCCTTCGCACATCTGCGCAGATCCATCTTCGTCGGGACCAGAGCTTGTCGGGGAAGCCCCCTGCTTGTCGCTGGATGTGCTTGCCGCGGTCGCTGGCTCATCATCTACCTCTCTCTCCGCTACTAACGCAGCACTAACCACTTGATTGGTTGCCGCCAGATATAGCAGCAACTTCTCTTGTGGTTTAGGTGCAACAAGTATTGGGGTGGAGGACAGGTATCTCTTCAAGTCCTGCAGCGCAGCCTCCACTTCCGGAGTCCATTTCATTGGACCTGCCTTTTTCAAGATTTTGAAAAATGGCAGGGCGCGCTCAACAGACTTAGAGATAAACCTGCTGAGAGCCGCCACGAAGCCGACAAGTTTTCGTACATCCTTGACGCGCTTCGGTGATTCGATCTGCTCAATGGCCTTGATCTTGTCGGGATTGGCTTCAATTCCCCTCTGAGACAGGAAGAATCCGAGAAGCTTGCCGGACGGGACTCCAAACACGCACTTCTCGGGGTTGAGCTTGAGGCTGATCTTGCGTAGATTTGCAAAAGTCTCTTCTAGATCTTGAATCAGAGTTGCTTTGTCCCTGCTCTTGACCACTATGTCATCCATGTAGGCTTCCACATTTCTGTGTATTTGCGGCTCAAAAGAAGTATGGACTACCCTTGCGAATGTTGAACCAGCATTCTTAAAATCGAAAGGCATTCGTACGAAACAGTACGTGCCACATGGAGTGATGAACGCGGTTTTCTCCTCATCCTCTTCTGCCATGAAGATCTGATGGTATCCTGAGTATGCGTCAAGAAATGAAAGCAAGTCGCATCCGGCTGTGGAGTCGACAATCTGGTCAATGCGCGGCAAGGGAAATGGGTCTTTGGGACAAGCTTTGTTGACATCGGTGAAGTCGATGCAAAGCCTCCATTTCCCGTTTGCCTTGCGCACTACTACAGGATTGGCCAACCACGTGGGATGCAGCACTCCTCTGACGAGGCCTGCTGCTTCCAACTTATTGATCTCTTCGGCGATGAATTCTTGGCGCTCCACTGCTTGTTTCCTGACTCTCTGCTTGATGGGCCGTGCATGAGGACAGACGGCAAGGTGGTGCTCAATTACTTTCCTGGGAACGTCGGGGATGTCAGACGGTTGCCATGCAAACACATCGACATTCGCCCGCAGGAAAGCAACGAGCGCGCTTTCCTATTTAGGGTCGAGAATGGCACTGATGGTGAAGGTACCACCAGTGTCGTCCTCCTTGGCGAACACCTTCTTGGTCGCTGGCGGAGCTGCCATCGTCTTCTTACACTTGCCGGTGGAGCTCGATGGTGTGTCCTCGACGGTAGCGCAGCACTCCGAAGAGGTGCGCTTGCCGGAGTGGGCATTAGAGCTCTTGCCGGACTTGGTCTTCTTCTTCCCCCCGGGAGCTTCAGCGGCAAGTGTCTCGTGATCTATGGCGGCTGCTGCTTCCCGGTAGATCTTGTCGGCACAGATAAGAGCGTCTTTCTTGTCGCCATGTACAGAGATGACACTTATCGGGCCTGGCATCTTCAGCATGTTGTACGCGTAGTGAGAGGCCGCCAAGAACTTGGCGAGCGCCGGACGGCCGAGAATTCCATTGTAAGGCAACGGAAAATCGGCAACGTCGAAAGTGATCCTCTCAGTCCTGAAGTTCAGCTCGCTGCCAAATGTCACCGGCAGCGTGATCTTCCCCTTCGGCTTGCTCCTTCCCGGGTTGATTCCTTGGAACGTGCCGGTCTCTTCGAGCTCGCTGTCAGGGACTTGGAGTCTCCGGAGCACAGCGGAGGAGATCAGGTTCAAGCCGGCCCCGCCATCAACTAGCATCTTAGTGACCTTGAGGTTGCGGATAGTTGGTGAGACCAACATCGGCAAACACCCGACAGCAGTTGTGCGATCAGGGTGGTCCTCAATATCGAAGATGATAGGCGTGCTGGACCATTTCAGAAGCTTGTGTGACTCAACGGGTGGTTCTGCTGCATTGACTTCCCACACCCACTGCTTGAGTTGGCGGTGTGAAGTATGCAGAGAAGCACCGCCGTCAACGCACAAAACTTCTGTGGCTTTCTGGAACTCCTGCTCGCTGGTCTCGGCGTCATCCATGTCTTCGTTGTCGTCGTCATCTTCATCCTTATCGCGGCCGCGGGGAGGTCTGTCGCCTTGCCGCTGCTTGGCGTTGCCGCGGCGTCCCCCCCGGCCGGTGCGCTTCGTACCGGATCCTCCAGCACCTCCTTGGGCCTTCTCCTTGTCGCGTCGCTCGTATTCGGCCTTTTGCATCTCAACGAGCTGCTCGACCTTCTTGCAGCTCTGGAGGTCATGGCCTTTGGTGCGGTGAATCTTGTAGTACTGCTTGTTGGTGCCGTCCTGCTTGTCGGTGGCCGCCACGCCTGGCAGTTGGCGCATGCGGCAACCTCCTTGCCGGAGCTACCAGTCTTGGCTGTCTTGGCGCCACCTTCGTTGTCGGACTGCTCGACAACTAGCACATCTTTGCCTTTCCTCTTCCTGTTGTTCCGCCGCCGGTTTTTGCTTGCCGGGGTGGCATCATCGCTGTCAGATCCTCCTGTTCCTGTATTTTCTCCGGGGAGTTTCCTCCCTTCCTCAGCACGTGCACATCTGTCGGCCAGGGCATACAGCTCACTGCCGTCTCTGATCTTGCACATCGCCATCTCCTCCCGCATCCTACGGTTACGCACGTTCTGGTGGAATGCGCTGATGACCGCGGCAGGGTGGACGTCCGGGATGTTGCGTTGCACTTGGCTGAATCTCTGGATGTACTTGCGCAGGGGCTCTCCTTCCTTCTGGGCAAGCAGGTGAAGATCACTCTCCTGGCCATGAGGTTTGTGGCCGCCTGTAAAGGCGCCGACAAACTGATGGCATAGGTCTGCCCAGGAAGATATGGAGTTTTCCAGCAAGTGCATGAGCCAGGACCTGACGTTGGGTTTGAGCACCAGAGGGAAGTAATTGGCGAGGATCTTGTCGTCTCGCCCCCCGGCAGCCTGCACCGCGATGGTGTAGATGCTGAGGAACTCCGACGGATGCAACCTGCCGTCGTACTTCTCTGGTACGTCTGGCTTGAAATTCTTTGTGCTGGGCCACTGGACTTGCCGCAGCTCACGAGTAAACGCAGGGCAACCTACCGCGTACGGCAGGTCGCCTGGTTCCCCTGGCGCTTGCATGTCGACAGCGGGGCCAGCGCATCGGTCTGATTGATGCCGCGTTTCTCTTCGGCGCTCGATGCGGGTAGGAGCGTCTTCTTGCTGCCGTTCGTGAAGAACATGGCGCTGATCACGACGAGTTCGCGGATCTGATGAAGCAGTGGAGTCGCTGTCGTGGCGGACCCGGCGAGTCGGCAATCTTGGCCTTCGGGACGGAGAGTCCACGGTGGTTGCACCCCCACCGGTTTTGTCGCCATCGGCTCGCACCTGGCTGACCTGCCGCAGCTGCGATGTGGTCGCCGGCCGTGGAGTGTCGCCGTTGGCGAAGCCGATGAGACTCTGAATGGTGGCCCTCCAGTCGTCGATCTTGTCTGGCGTTGGAGGGAAGTCTAGGAGTTGTTGAGCTCGTGCCAAAGCTTCTGCTGGAGTGGCGGGTAGCGGTGGCGAGCGGTGCGAGGAGCAGGATATGCTCGGACTTCCAACGATGTTAGAGGGAGCAGTATTTGTAGGGGAACGTAGTAATTTCAAAAAAATTCCTACGCACACGCAAGATCATGGTGATGCATAGCAACGAGAGGGGAGAGTATTGTCTATGTACCCTCGTAGACCGAAGCGGAAGCGTTGACACAACGTAGAGGAAGTAGTCGTACGTCCTCCTCGTGATCCGACCGATCCAAGCGCCGTTACTCCGGCGCCTCCGAGTTCTTGACACACGTACAGCTCGATGACGTCCCCGGGTCTCGATCCAGCAAAACCTCCAGGGATGAGTTCCGTCAGCACGACGGTGTGGTGACGATCTTGATGAACTACCGACGCAGGGCTTCGCCTAAACACTGCGACAATATGACCGAGGTGGAATATGGTGGAGGGGGGCACCGCACACGGCTAAGGAACGATCTCAAGGATCAACTTGTGTGTCCTAGGGTGCCCCCCTGCCCCCGTATATAAAGGAGCAAGGGGGGAGGGCCGGCCGGCCTAGAGGCGCGCCAAGGGAGGGGGGAGTCCTCCTCCTAGTAGGAGTAGGACTCCCCTTTCCTAGTCCAACTAGGAGGGAGGAAGGGGGAAGGAAAGAGAGGGAGAGGGAGAGGGAAAGGGGGGCTGCGCCCCCGTCCTTGTCCAATTCGGACTGCCCATGGGGGGGGCGCCACCTCCTGGCGCGGCCCTCTCTCTCCCCTCGCGGACCAATAAGGCCCATACTTCCCCCGGGGGGGTTCCGGTAACCCCTCCGGCACTCCGGTATTATCCGAAACCACTCGGAACCATTCCGATGTCCGAACATAGTCGTCCAATATATCAATCTTTACGTCTGGAGCATTCCGAGACTCCTCGTCATGTCCGTGATCACATCCGGGACTCCGAACTCCTTTGGTACATCAAAATGCATAAACTCATAATAACTGTCATCGTAACCTTAAGCGTGCGGACCCTACGGTTCGAGAACAATGTAGACATGACCGAGACACCTCTCCGGTCAATAACCAATAGCGGGACCTGGATGCCCATATTGGCTCCTACATATTCTACGAAGATCTTTATCGGTCAGACCGCATAACAACATACGTTGTTCCCTTTGTCATCGGTATGTTACTTGCCCGAGATTCGATCGTCGGTATCCAATACCTAGTTCAATCTCGTTACCGGCAAGTCTCTTTACTCGTTCCGTAATACATCATCCCGCAACCAACTCATTGGTTGCAATGCTTGCAAGGCTTATGTGATGTGCATTACCGAGAAGGCCCTGAGATACCTCTCCGACATTCGGAGTGACAAATCCTAATCTCGAAATACGCCAACCCAACAAATACTTTCGGAGACACCTGTAGAGCACCTTTATAATCACCCAGTTACGTTGTGACGTTTGGTAGCACACAAAGTGTTCCTACGGTAAACGGGAGTTGCATAATCTCATAGTCATAGGAACATGTATAAGTCATGGATAAAAGCAATAGCAGCATACTAAACGATCGGGTGCTAAGCTAATGGAATGGGTCATGTCAATCAGATCATTCAACTAATGATGTGACCTTGTTAATCAAATGACAACTCCTTTGTCTATGGTTAGGAAACTTAACCATCTTTGATTAATAAGCTAGTCAAGTAGAGGCATACTAGTGACACTCTGTTTGTCTATATATCCACACATGTATTATGTTTCCGGTTAATACAATTCTAGCATGAATAATAAACATTTATCATGATATGTAAGGAAATAAATAATAACTTTATTATTGCCTCTAGGGCATATTTCCTTCAGTCTCCCACTTGCACTAGAGTCAATAATCTAGATTACACAGTAATGATTCTAACACCCATGGAGTCTTGGTGCTGATCATGTTTTGCCCGTGGAAGAGGCTTAGTCAATGGGTCTGCTACATTCAGATCCGTATGTATCTTGCAAATCTCTATGTCTCCCACCTGGACCAAGTCCCGGATGGAATTGAAGCGTCTCTTGATGTGCTTGGTTCTCTTGTGAAATCTGGATTCCTTCGCCAAGGCAATTGCTCCAGTATTGTCACAAAAGATTTTCATTGGACCCGATGCACTAGGTATGACACCTAGATCGGATATGAACTCCTTCATCCAGACTCCTTCATTTGCTGCTTCCGAAGCAGCTATGTACTCCGCTTCACATGTAGATCCCGCTACGACGCTTTGTTTAGAACTGCACCAACTGACAGCTCCATCGTTTAATGTAAATACGTATCCGGTTTGCAATTTCGAATCGTCCGGATCAGTGTCAAAGCTTGCATCAACGTAACCCTTTACGATGAGCTCTTTGTCACCTCCATACACGAGAAACATTTCCTTAGTCCTTTTCAGGTACTTCAGGATATTCTTGACCGATGTCCAGTGATCCACTCCTGGATTACTTTGGTACCTCCCTGCTAAACTTATAGCAAGGCACACATCAGGTCTGGTACACAGCATTGCATACATGATAGAGCCTATGGCTGAAGCATAGGGAACATCTTTCATCTTCTCTCTATCTTCTGCAGTGGTCGGGCTTTGAGTCTTACTCAACTTCACACCTTGCAATACAGGTAAGAACCCTTTCTTTGCTTGATCCATTTTGAACTTCTTCAAAATCTTGTCAAGGTATGTGCTTTGTGAAAGTCCAATTAAGCGTCTTGATCTATCTCTATAGATCTTAATGCCCAATATGTAAGCAGCTTCACCGAGGTCTTTCATTGAAAACTCTTATTCAAGTATCCCTTTATGCTATTCAGAAATTCTATATCATTTCCAATCAGTAATATGTCATCTACATATAATATCAGAAATGCTACAGAGCTCCCACTCACTTTCTTGTAAATACAGGCTTCTCGAAAAGTCTGTATAAACCCAAATGCTTTGATCACACTATCAAAGCGTTTATTCCAACTCCGAGATGCTTGCACCAGTCCATAAATGGATCACTAGAGCTTGCACACTTTGTTAGCTCCCTTTGGATCAATAAAACCTTCTGGTTGCATCATATACAACTCTTCTTCCAGAAACCCATTCAGGAATGCAGTCTTTACATCCATTTGCCAAATTTCATAGTCATAAAATGCGGCAATTGCTAACATGATTCGGACAGACTTAAGCATCGCTACGGGTGAGAAGGTCTCATCGTAGTCAATCCCTTGAACTTGTCGAAACCCTTTTGCGACAAGTCGAGCTTTGTAGACAGTACCATTACCGTCAGCGTCTGTCTTCTTCTTAAAGATCCACTTGTTCTCTATTGCTTGCCGACCCTCGGGCAAGTCAACCAAAGTCCACACTTTGTTTTCATACATGGATCCCATCTCAGATTTCATGGCTTCCAGCCAATTTGCGGAATCTGGGCTCACCATCGCTTCTTCATAGTTCGTAGGTTCGTCATGATCTAGTAGCATGATTTCCAGAACAGGATTGCCGTACCACTCTGGTGCGGATCTCACTCTGGTTGATCTACGAGGTTCTGTAGTAACTTGATCTGTAGTTTCATGATCATCATCATTAACTACTTCTCTGATTGGTGTAGATGTCACAGAAACCGGTTCCTGTGATGAACTACTTTCCAAAGGGAGCAGGTACAGTTACCTCATCAAGTTCTACTTTCCTCCCACTCACTTCTTTCGAGAGAAACTCCTTCTCTAGAAAGGATCCATTTTTAGCAACAAATGTCTTGCCTTCGGATCTGTGATAGAAGGTGTACCCAACAGTCTCCTTTGGGTATCCTATGAAGACACATTTTTCCGATTTGGGTTCGAGCTTATCAGGTTGAAGCTTTTTCACATAAGCATCGCAGCCCCAAACTTTAAGAAACGACAACTTTGGTTTCTTGCTAAACCACAGTTCATAAGGTGTCGTCTCAACGGATTTTGACGGTGTTCTATTCAACGTGAATGTGGCCGTCTCTAGAGCATAACCCCAAAACGATAGCGATAAATCCGTAAGAGACATCATAGATCGCATCATATCTAGTAAAGTGCGATTACGACGTTCGGACACACCATTGCGCTGTGGTGTTCCGGGTGGCGTGAGTTGCGAAACTATTCCGCATTGTTTCAAATGTAGACCAAACTCGTAACTCAAATATTCTCCTCCACGATCAGATCATAGAAACTTTATTTTCTTGTTACGATGATTTTCAACTTCACTCTGAAATTCTTTGAACTTTTCAAATGTTTCAGACTTGTGTTTCATTAAGTAGATATACCCATATCTGCTTAAATCATCTGTGAAGGTGAGAAAATAACGATATCCGCCACGAGCCTCAACATTCATTGGACCACATACATCTGTATGTATAATTTCCAATAAATCTTTTGCTCTCTCCATAGTACCGGAGAACGGTGTTTTAGTCATCTTGCCCATGAGGCACGGTTCGCAAGTGCCAAGTGATTCATAATCAAGTGACTCCAAAAGTCCATCAGTATGGAGTTTCTTCATGCGCTTTATACCGATATGACCTCAACGGCAGTGCCACAAATAAGTTGCACTATCATTATCAACTTTGCATCTTTTGGCTTAAACATTATGAATATGTGTATCACTACTATCGAGATTCATTAAAAATAGACCACTCTTCAAGGGTGCATGACCATAAAAGATATTACTCATATAAATAGAACAACCATTATTCTCTGATTTAAATGAATAACCGTCTCGCATCAAACAAGATCCAGATATAATGTTCATGCTCAACGCTGGCACCAAATAACAATTATTTAGGTCTAATACTAATCCCGAAGGTAGATGTAGAGGGAGCGTGCCGACTGCGATCACATCGACTTTGGAACCGTTTCCTACGCGCATCGTCACCTCGTCCTTTGCCAGTGTTCGCTTAATCCGTAGTCCCTGTTTCGAGTTGCAAATATTAGCAACAGAACCAGTATCAAATACCCAGGTGCTACTGCGAGCTCTAGTAAGGTACACATCAATAACATGTATATCACATATACCTTTGTTCACCTTGCCATCCTTCTTATCCGCCAAATACTTGGGGCAGTTCCGCTTCCAGTGACCAGTCTGCTTGCAGTAGAAGCACTCAGTTTCAGGCTTAGGTCCAGACTTGGGTTTCTTCTCTTGAGCAGCAACTTGTTTGCTGTTCTTTTTGAAGTTCCCCTTCTTCTTCCCTTTGCCCTTTTTCTTGAAACTAGTGGTCTTATTGACCATCAACACTTGATGCTCCTTCTTGATTTCTACCTCCGCAGCCTTTAGCATTGCGAAGAGCTCGGTGATAGACTTATCTATCCCTTGCATATTATAGTTCATCACGAAGCCTTTGTAGCTTGGTGGCAGTGATTGGAGAATTCTGTCAATGACGCAATCATCCGGAAGATTGACTCCCAGCTGATTCAAGTGATTATAATACCCAGACATCTTGAGTATATGCTCACTGACAGAACCATTCTCTTCCATCTTGCAGCTATAGAACTTATTGGAGACCTCATATCTCTCAATCCGGGCATTCTGTTTGAATATCAACTTCAACTCCTGGAACATCTCATATGCTCCATGGTTCTCAAACCGTCGTTGAAGTCCCGGTTCTAAGCCGTAAAGCATGGCACACTGAACTATCGAGTAGTCATCAGCTTTGCTCTGCCATATGTTCATAACATCTGGCGTTGCTCCAGCAGCAGGCCTGGCACCTAGCGGTGCATCCAGGACATAACTCTTCTGTGCAGCAATGAGGATAATCCTCAAGTTACGGACCCAGTCCGTGTAATTGCTACCATCATCTTTCAACTTTGCTTTCTCAAGGAACGCATTAAAATTCAACGGAACAACAGCACGAGCCATCTATCTACAATCATCATTAACAAGCAAGATACTATCAGGGACTAAGTTCATGATAAATTTAAGTTCAATTAATCATATTACTTAAGAACTCCCACTTAGATAGACATCCCTCTAATCATCTAAGTGATCACGTGATCCAAATCAAAACTAATCCATAACCGATCATCACGTGAAATGAATTATTTCTCAATGGTGAACATCATCATGTTGATCATATCTACTATATGATTCACGCTCGACCTTTCGGTCTCCGTGTTTCGAGGCCATATCTGCATATGCTAGGCTCGTCAAGTATAACCCGAGTATTATGCGTGTGCAAAACTGGCTTGCACCCGTTGTAGATGGACGTAGAGCTTATCACACCCGATCATCACGTGGTGTCTGGGCACGACGAACTTTGGCAACGGTGCATACTCGGGGAGAACACTTCTTGATAATTTAGTGAGAGATCATCTTATAATGCTACCGTCAATCAAAGCAAGATAAGATGCATAAAAGATAAACATCACATGCAAATCAATATAAGTGATATGATATGGTCATCATCATCTTGTGCTTCGTGATCTCCATCTCTGCAGCACCATCATGATCACCATCGTCACCGGCGCGACACCTTGATCTCCATCGTAGCATCGTTGTCGTCTCGCCAATCTTATGCTTCTACGACTATCGCTACCGCTTAGTGATAAAGTAAAGCACTACAGGGCGATTGCATTGCATACAATAAAGCGACAACCATACGGCTCCTGCCGGTTGCCGATAACTCGGTTACAAAACATGATCATCTCATACAATAAAGTATAGCATCATGTCTTGAACCATATCACATCACAACATGCCCTGCAAAAACAAGTTAGACGTCCTCTACTTTGTTTGTTGCAAATTTTACGTGGCTGCTACGGGCTTAAGCAAGAACCAATCTCACCTATGCATCAAAACCACAACGATAGTTTGTCAAATAGACTCCGTTTTAACCTTCTCAAGGACCGGGCGTAGCCATACTCGGTTCAACTAAAGTTGGAGAAACTGACACCCGCCAGCCACCTGTGTGCAAAGCACGGCGGTAGAACCAGTCTCGCGTAAGCGTACGCGTAATGTCGGTCCGGGCCGCTTCATCCAACAATACCGCCGAACCAAAGTATGACATGCTGGTAGGCAGTATGACTTGTATCGTCCACAACTCACTTGTGTTCTACTCGTGCAAAACATCAAACCATAAAAACCTAGGCTCGGATGCCACTGTAGGGGAACGTAGTAATTTCAAAAAATTTCCTACGCACACGCAAGATCATGGTGATGTATAGCAACGAGAGGGGAGAGTATTGTCTACGTACCCTCATAGACTGAAGCGGAAGCGTTGACAAAACGTAGAGGAAGTAGTCGTACGTCCTCCTCGCGATCCGACCGATCCAAGCGTCGTTACTCCGGCGCCTCCGAGTTCTTGACACACGTACAGCTCGATGACGTCCCCGGGTCTCGATCCAGAAAAACCTCCAGGGATGAGTTCCGTCAGCACGACGGCGTGGTGACGATCTTGATGAACTACCGACGCAGGGCTTCGCCTAAACACTGCGACAATATGACCGAGGTGGAATATGGTGGAGGGGGGCACCGCACACGGCTAAGGAACGATCTCAAGGATCAACTTGTGTGTCCTAGGGTGCCCCCCTGCCCCCGTATATAAAGGAGCAAGGGGGGAGGGCCGGCCGGCCTAGAGGCGCGCCAAGGGAGGGGGGAGTCCTCCTCCTAGTAGGAGTAGGACTCCCCTTTCCTAGTCCAACTAGGAGGGAGGAAGGGGGAAGGAAAGAGAGGGAGAGGGAGAGGGAAAGGGGGGCCGCGCCCCCCCCCCTCCTTGTCCAATTCGGACTGCCCATGGGAGGGCGCGCGCCACCTCCTGGCGCGGCCCTCTCTCTCCCCTCGCGGCCCAATAAGGCCCATACTTCCCTCGGGGGGTTCCGATAACCCCTCCGGCACTCCGGTATTATCCGAAACCACTCGGAACCATTCCGATGTCCGAACATAGCCGTCCAATATATCAATCTTTACGTCTCGACCATTCCGAGACTCCTCGTCATGTCCGTGATCACATCCAGGACTCCGAACTCCTTCGTCACATCAAAATTCATAAACTCATAATAACTGTCATCGTAACCTTAAGCGTGCGGACCCTACGGTTCGAGAACAATGTAGACATGACCGAGACACCTCTTCGATCAATAACCAATAGCGGGACCTGGATGCCCATATTGGCTCCTACATATTCTACGAAGATCTTTATCGGTCAGACCGCATAACAACATACGTTGTTCCCTTTGTCATCGGTATGTTAATTGCCCGAGATTCGATCGTCGGTATCCAATACCTAGTTCAATATCGTTACCGGCAAGTCTCTTTACTCGTTCCGTAATACATCATCCCGCAACCAACTCATTGGTTGCAATTCTTGCAAGGCTTATGTGATGTGCATTACCGAGAAGGCCCTGAGATACCTCTCCGACATTCGGAGTGACAAATCCTAATCTCGAAATACGCCAACCCAACAAATACTTTCGGAGACACCTGTAGAGCACCTTTATAATCACCCAGTTACGTTGTGACGTTTGGTAGCACACAAAGTGTTCCTACGGTAAACGGGAGTTGCATAATCTCATAGTCATAGGAACATGTATAAGTCATGGATAAAAGCAATAGCAGCATACTAAACGATCGGGTGCTAAGCTAATGGAATGGGTCATGTCAATCAGATCATTCAACTAATGATGTGACCTTGTTAATCAAATGACAACTCCTTTGTCTATGGTTAGGAAACTTAACCATCTTTGATTAATAAGCTAGTCAAGTAGAGGCATACTAGTGACACTCTGTTTGTCTATATATCCACACATGTATTATGTTTCCGGTTAATAAAATTCTAGCATGAATAATAAACATTTATCATGATATGTAAGGAAATAAATAATAACTTTATTATTGCCTCTAGGGCATATTTCCTTCAGTATTCCGTCCAGGCGACCGTGCCTCACTCGCGCCAGCACGTTGGCGTGCATGTTGGCCTTGAGCATCCCGGGATCCGCCAGCTCGATTTGGGTCCAGCGAGCGTATGGTACCGTGAGTACCACGATGCTGCCGGTCCTGCGCCTCTTGAGATGGGCGCGGTGCGTCTACGGACGCCCGGTCGTCGTGGGAGCCGGCTACGCCGCCGGCGGGCAGCGCGGTCTTGTCCTTGGGCTTGGTGGCACCGTGGGCTCCCTCGTCGACGCCCGTTCTTCCGCCGGCGTCTTCCCCACCGGCCGTTTGCTCCGGCGGCGGTGGATTCGACGCGGACGGCGCAGCTGCCTCCGAAGCCTTCTTCTTCGGCGGCATGTCGATGAAGTCGATGAAGATTTAGCTCACGTGAACGCCGGATCAGGTTCACACAACCTCGACGCCCCCTACCTGGCGCGCCAAAGATGTCGGGGTTTTCTGGCTCCTCGAGCACCTATGGGGATGGAGCCCCTTCTCGGTTTGGCGGGGGGCGGAGGTCGCGCGAAGAGCGGATCGAGGCGAAGCACACGGGGGTTTTTTACCCAGCTTCGGAGCTCTCCGGAGAGATAACACTCCTACTGCTACTTTGTGGATTGTATTGAGTTCTTGCTCGGGAGCGCTGAGTGCTACAGTACACTCAAGCAGCTAACGAGACCGAGCGTTCTTCTGTTTTCCTCTCCGAGATCGCTCTCCGGGGGGCGATCCCTTCCTACGTTGTGCATGGGCCTCCTTTTATATGTTCAAGGGGTCTCCAACAGGTGGCAACATAGGTAAGGGCAAAAATGGAAAGACGTGGTGGTAGGTACAGCTACCTACACAGTGTATCATACCTAACCCTGACGGCAGGGGACAAAGGCATTAAATGCCTATCTACATCGCCCAGACGGTGCAGAAAAGGGACCGTCAGGGGCGCCACCGCTCGCCACGATGGCGATCTTGTCAGCGCCACGATGTACCCCTGGCTGCACAGCCTCCCGCCACGTACGCCAGGAAGGGTCCCAGAGCGACACGTAGGTGGGTGAGCTGGAGCGCAGGTACAGAGTGGTCGCTTGCCGCGGCAAATGCCTTGCTGCGGCCGTTGTCTTGCCGCGTCCGGGAGCTTGTCGCTCGCCGAGTCCTGCCGGGACGCGTGGTGCGTCGCGGCAAGTTCTTTGAGATGCTCTGGTTGGCCTTCCCGGCAAGCTCCTCTTGCCGGGGTCTTGTGCCTCGAGCGGCCTTCCCGGCAAGCTCCTCTTGCCGGGGACTTGTCTCCTTGGCTTAAATACTTTGTTCTCGAATGGCTCCAAAGGAACCATAGAGAGCCTTGGCGATCACCTGGCAGGCCTTGCCGCGGGGTGCAGCGACTGCCCGTGCACAAGTTCGGGATACTAGGGTACCCCTACTTTAGTACACCGACAATTTCCTTTATTTCCAGCTGAGTATGGCCCCAATGGCCCTGCATTCAATGAACATCTTCATCACTCAAAGCTAGCACTCTTTGGGGTCAGCCCTTACGAAGGAGAAAGAACTTCACTGTCGTCGAGGTTTTGGACTGAAGAACAAGCTGTTTATTATGCTCGGATCCTGTTTGGCAAGAATAGAATCTTCAATCACAAGATATTTAACTTTGTTGAGCTCGAAGATATGCCCTGTGTCCATCATGCAATCTAGCATATTGAACATGCTCTCCTGAAAGGATTCATGTGCTTCAATCATGGCTGGAACAAGGAAGTTATCCTTCAGTTCTATGCCACTTTGTATATCTCGGGGGAGCTTGGAAACACTTCATCCTGGATTCTAGAATGGATGACAGACAGAGAAAAGATAAAGTGTTCGGCAGATCAATTTTTGGCAATGATAAATCTTCCTTGATGTGAGTTCGAGAAGGATAGAGAGCACATGCTACATTACTAGGAAGTGTCCGAAGCACAACTCCACATTCTGATGGATCCCACCATGGTTGGTGATGAATGCATTGATGGTGATCCGAAGAAGTTGGCCTATGACAACAAAGTGCTATTTCACATTCTGTGCAATACTCTTACGCCAACAAACAGACCAAATTCCATCAATGGCATTGCGGGAAATGCACTTTTGGCCATGTCTCAAGGAATTAAATTTGATATTCCTGATCTATTTAATCAAAACCTTGCATGTGCAACTGACAGCCATCCGTCATTGAAGCCTTATGCTCCATGGATCATGTTTGCGATCGAGTAGCTTACCAATGAGAAATTTTTTTGGGCTTATATATCAAAAGTATTTATGCCACCAGTTCGTGACACTCTTATTGGGAAAGGGAAGGAGCCTGTTCATACTACTACCACTGCGTCTGCATCTGAAAATGCACCGAAGGACAAGAAAGCCAGGGTTGAAATCCCTCATGAAGAAAATCCATCTCTTTATGAGATTTGTATTCGCACGCAGTAGACAATGGGAAGCCACATCAAGTTGTACAGAAAATAAAAGTTGGAGCTAATGATAGACCTGAATTTACTTCGTAATCATACTCGCCAAATTCTTCTGTATGAGAAGGAAGCAAAGAACCGCTCCTGGACTCTACCGAGACAACATTATTCTCACAAGCAGCTATTGGCCAAGGGCATCAAGAGGGATTATGACTATCTGGGCTTACTTGTTGTTCCTCGCATCTGAAGGCAAACTTCAGTGCTCCCACAACGTTCTGCTTCCACGGACACGTTGTTTGTCGGTCATGATGATGAAATTGCAGATACAGCCGATACTCTCATCTACAAGCCAGATGTTCATCGCTCCGAGTCAACCAGAGCCCATGTTGCCACTCCTGCTTCTGCCTCGACCATTCCTTGCTCCTCAGATTCTGATTCGTTGAGTGGTTTTAATACTAATTCTGAGGATTCACCCATAGAGTAGTTCCTCGTATGTGTTCTCATTCCTTTTTGACACTTGTTGACAAAAAGGGGGAGAATTACATCGAGTGATAGATTATCGGGGTTTTCGCAGGGTGTTTTTATTTTCCTTTTGGTTTTTTGCTTGAACAATTTGCTTGAAAAACTTAACACACCTCTTGTGGTGTTGATTCACTCGGGCGCCATGTAACGTTGATAATCCCCCTGCAATGTTATTCGCTTCGTACTATCTCTGTTTGCAGGAAACTTACATTTCATGTGGATTCAAATTGTGTTCTAAGAAAACCTTCATGTCGTATCTTTCATCACAAATCTTTCAAAGTATACCCTATATCTAATCCTTTTCAAAGATATTGTGACAGGAATCACCTCAGACACCATCGAGTGCATTGAAAGAAGTCAAGTACAAGATCATTTGTCAATGAGACTCTTACGAAGAATCACCTCGTCTCCCTACGGCCTATCATGCTCTAATGCATATCTTTAGGGGAGCATGTTTTATCTTCGTAAACTTCTCTCGTCTTTAAGTTATCCTTCGCATTACATTTCATTCTTTATCTATCCTTTGATGTGATCTGTTTTTTCAACAGTCGTCCAAAAAGGGGGAGGTTGTTGGTGCAATATATGTCTACCTTGTGTTTTGGAGATTGTTGACAGAAACAGGTATGGACTGATTTGTTTGCTAGCGCATATAGAGAGAAATAATCCATACAGAACCAAGAGAATGCTATCTTTGGTGTCAAGTTCGAGGAACTTCACCGAGGAACATCTGCGTTGCAGAGAAGAATGAGCTAGATTTGATGAAGTTATATAGACGAGAAGTTTGATTTGAAGGAATTATCCCCTCGAACATTTTATGTTGAAGCAAAGCATATGTTTCGGTATGGTCGTCCGAAGAGATAGACTACAGCGAGTGGAAGTCGAAGAGAAAGTGAAGACGTAGTATTCATTTTGTTGTTCTTCTTTCACTTATTTGAGTCATAGGACCTCCATACTATTAAGAGGGGTATAGGTTCTCAAAGCATAGATCCGTTGTGATGCTCAGCCAAAACCTAAGAAATTGCGAGAGAAATCTCTTTGTGTTTCGAGCAAATATTTCTTAGCAAGAGGTTGTGATCTTCTTTGCTGCGAGAGATTTGTCTCAGACCAAGGAGTTAGCATTACGTGCTCCACAAGTAATGTTACCGTTGTGCTCAAATCCGACCGTTGGACTCGTGTCGTTCGGCCATTGGCTGATATCGATGTCCAATTTGGTCTTTTCCCATCAGGGAAGGCAGTGGCTATAAATAGCCACCCCACTCCAACATTGCCCGTTGGCTGCTCCGCTTGAGATTTCTGAGAAGATTTATTTGAGAAACACCTCTCCGAGTGATTTGAGTTTAAGATCCATCGAGAGAAAATTAGGAGCCGAAACTTAGATAGTAGTTTAGCATCATAGTAGTTCTGTGTTCGAGTTCTTGTACCTATTACTCTCAAGAGCTGCGCACTCTCTAGACGGCTAGGTTTCCGCTCGTGTGTTGAAGAGTTGTTGTCTTCACCGAGCTAGATCTTCAGCAACGAAGAGTGATTGTGGTTTGCGAAGCTCGACCAAAGGTTTGGAGATCGCCGACATGGATCTACCACAAGTGAAATCAACTGGAGTCTGATTAGCTTCGAGTTGAAGGAGAATAGGGTGAAGTGAGTTTATCTTTCGTTATTAAGTCATAGCCCCTCCAATGAGACGTAGTGTAAGTGCATCTAGTGCCCCTTAGTGATTTCGGTGTATTGAAGACTTATATGTTAAGGATCTAATATGTTTATGAGTATACACAGGTCCATAAGTCTATGAGGAGTTTGATATTTACAGAGAAAGTCGACCCCTAAAAATGAAGTTCTTCGACTGAAGACTTTGATATACCGAAGACTTTCTGAAGACTTTGAAAGTGAAGAAATTGGTGTGACCTTGAAGACTTGGTATTCATTCGAGGAACATGAAGCGTGAAGACCTTTATTTTCGCAGTTTCATTTTCTCTTTCTTGAGTCGTAGGAAACACCGTACTATTAAAGGGGGTCGAGGAAATACTAAGGAAAATCTCCATTTGATGCTCAACTCAAATCCTACACCTACCAATCCCTTCGAGTGAAGCCATTGGAAATATCATACAGTTCAGTCAATTTCTTCAGTGACAGAGATGCAGTTCTTCTGGTCACTGAGGAATTTGTCCTGACTGAGGAGTTAGGAATTCGCCAGTGCGGATTGCCTACACTGTGAGGAACATGATAGCCCTGAGGAATTTGTATCTCAAATTTCCGACCGTTGTTATGCTACGCGCCAGCTGTCCCAAAATATCTTATCCATCCAACGGTCATATCATTGAAGGGCATTTATGTCTTATCATGTCGGGCTGCTCCCTAGGCTATAAATAGCCGCCCCCTACAACCACTAGCTGGTTGGCTGCTCCGAGAGAAACTGACACTTGTCATTTGAGAGCAACCCATCCTCCGAGGACTTTGAGCGAAAATCATCAAGTGAGGAAAATCCAAAACCCAAACCCAAACACCTACAAACCCCAAGTGATTGAGCATCACTGAAGAGATTGATCCTGTGGATCCGACGCTTGTTACCTTTGAAGACTGTGCTTCTTCCAGACGGTTAGGCGTCATGGTCTAGAGCATCCAAGAGGAATTGTGGATCGCCGAGTGACCGAGTTTGTCAAGGTTCGGAAGTCACCTGAAGACTTACCACGAGTGATTGGAGGAGGACTGTGTGTCCTTAGTTCAAGGACAATACGGTGAGGACTTGGTGTCCCGAGCTGCGTGCTCAGGACTGGGTGTCCGGGACTGTGTGTCCTCGAGTTTATATACTCAGCCGCTCCAACCAGATGTACAACTGAGACAACAGTTGGAACTGGTCTACCAAATCATTGTCTTCACCAAGCTTACTGGTTCCATTTCCTCAACTCTTTCATTTCCTCAGTATTGTGCTGCTTCTTTATCATATCTGTGTTTGAAGACTTTGACTAAAGACTTTCTCAATTTCCTTAGTTCAAATTCTTCAGTGTGTTTGTCTTCATCTTGTGTTATCCTGTGATTACGCTTTCTGTACTCTGTGCTAGTCTTCATTTCACCATGATGACCATGCTTGTGTTCTGCTTTGTTTTCATCTGAGTACTAATTCCGCTGCTAGTAGTTCTTCGCTAAGGAATTTCCTCACTAGCAAATTCCTCAGTGAAGAATTTCATAAAAATCGCCTATTCACCCCCTCTCTAGTCGGTATGACGCACTTTCACGTAGCCATTTGGCAGAAGGGTGAAATGGTCTACCAAATCTCTCTGTCGCCATCGAGCACCTCTGGTTCAATCTACTATACTGTATTTCCTTCAGCAGTTTATGTTAGTGCTCTATGTCAATAGTTTATCCGATCATTATCATCTGTTGAAGTTTAGTTCACATCTGTAGTTGCTGTCCTACTTAAGTTATTATTCATATCGCATCATGTTGAATTTCCATCATCGTCATTTTACCTATGTTAATCTTCGCGCATATCTGTCATCACCCACTCCATGTTTTGTCTCGTACTACTGCATTTGTTTGCTTGTTGCATAACTCTCATCGTAGTTAAACCTGTGATATCCCACACTCGCACCATTATTACTTCATTCATTGAGGAATATGCTTCTAACGAAGAAGATTGATTTTGTTCACTTCCCTGTGTTCCTTATTCCCCAGTTGTGATTGGGATTAGTTCAAAACTTTCCAAAGAAATTTTGAATCTCCCATTCACCCCCCTCCTCTGGTCGATATACTCTCGGTCCTAACAGGAAATGCCCGGAAACCCTGCGGTCTGACGAATGCTTACTCCGTCGCCGTGGTGTGAACGCCGCGTGGTGCCACTCCGGCTCACTGCCCGAGGCCAAATCCGGCTATTAAAGCCGGCCTAGGTCCCCCAACCCTAGCCCATCCACCTCCCCCCTCTCTGCACCGCCACCCGAGCCCGTCTGCCTCCTCTTCACCGCTCTCCTACGCTCTCCGACATCTCCATGGTCCGGTGCAAGATCACGACGTACGCTATGTTGACGCCGGAGAGCCGGAGGCAGATCTCGGAGGAGATCCAGGCGCGGCACGCCGCCCGCATCGCTGTTGGTCTGCCTCCGGACTAGCCGGAGCCGGAGGAGGAGGAGGAGGAGGGAGAGGAGCTACCGGAATGATGGAGGTGGCGGATCCGGAGGAGGAGGTGGAGCAGCCTGCCCGGGGTTCACCATGGAGGAGGCGGGCGGAGTTCGTCGTCGCCCAAGCCACGGGATGGCGGAGCAGCAGGCCCTGGAATTCATCCAAGATGAATCATATGTGGAGGCCAACCAGCAGTTTCATCGGCAAGAGCAGGTGGCGTCCGACGCGCTCTTCGGCGAACTCGACGCGGAGATAGAGGAGGAAGAGACCGAAGCGGATCAGCTGGAGCTGCAGCTGCCGCCCATGTACCCGGAGCCAGGCATGAACATTCTCGACATCTCCGGCGAGGAGTAGCTACGTGATACGTATGTTATTGAGTTTGCATGCTTTTGTATGGATTTTGAAAATCTAGTATAAGATGTCCGGATGCAGTTGTGTTAATTTGAGAAGTATCATGTCACTGCCCGCGAACGCACCATGCGCATCCATGGGCGTTTAAGAGGTCATATTTGTCATATGCGGGCGTAGATGCTCTAATGCACCACTACACCATACGATAGTGCATCAAACACCGACAGATGCTTGATCGAGTTGACATGCTTTGAAGTGCGATGTGTGCGCTGCCATATTTCAGAGTGAGTCAATATCACTCAGACTCATATAACTTGCATTTGATGTGTTGTTTGGGTTTAGAACTTATAAAATACGGAAATATGATCATATAACTTGTTTCTGCGTTTAAATACGGTGCTTCCTCTCGTATCTGGACGTATGGCCTACACACGTGGCCTGCCATCATGGTGTAAGCCATCTGTCAGTGGCGGCTGGATGCATTTTTTTCAGATAACTCTCTTGCATTGTATTTACTCACGTACAAAATCAGTCAAATAAAGTGAACATTTGACGTGTTGTTTGGTTCTAAGACTTATAAAATACGAAATTATGATCATATAACGTGTTTCCTTGTTTAAATACGGTGCTTCCTCTTGTATCTGGACGTATGGCCTACTATACCTGGCCATACCTCGGGCCGGGCCGGGCCTAGCCAAGCCTGACGCAAAAAACCCAGGCCCGAGCCCGGCCCGGCCCGGCCCGGCCATCGGGCCTGTTTTCTGGGCCCGAGCCCGGCCCGAACACGTAAAAGCCCGTCGGGCTCCGGGCCGGCCCGGCCCGACCTTCAGAAAAGTGCAAAAACGACGAGCCTGGGCCCGGCCATCGGGCTCATAATCTAGGCCCGAGCCCGGCCCGAGAGCAGCGTCTGGCCAGGCCGGGTCGGGCCGGGCTGGCCGGGCCGGGCTTCCCATGGCCAGGTCTATGGCCTACACATGTGGCCTGCCATCATGGTGTAGGCCATCAGTCAGTGGCGGCTGGATGCATTTTTTTCAAATAACTCTCTTGCATTTTATTTACTCACGTACAAAATCAGTCAAATAAAATGAAAAAAAAAGACACCGCAGTGTGGATCGAACGAACGATCCCCTACTAAACGGCCAGTATGGATATCAACCTGACCAATAGTGACTCATAATAAATTTTCACTACTATACATGATATGTCCTTTGAACACCATACAAAATAAAATCCAAATCTGAACGGAAGACCCTGAGCCCCACGTTCAAACCATTTGTCATGCTGGTGGCTGGCTGCATGTGCATGGGCTAACCATCCGACCATGATGACACTTGTTACTATAATAAAGGAACCCAAATCTTTGTTGTCTAGTTTTTTTTGTTTTTTTTATGTAAGAAAACAATTTATATTGTTTTTTTAAGAAAATTAACAACTTATATTCTCATGTATCTTGTGTTTTCTTCATGTTGCCTTTTCATTTTACATTGTTTAGATATCCTTTTAGTCATTGCAATCTAAGTATATGCATCGTCAATTAGCTGAAGACAGACTTGATTTTAGTTTCTTAGAGATAAATATAGATAAAAGTGTCTTGTGTTGTATAGTTTCAAGTTTATGAGCCCCAAGTCCAGCCGGCTATATATAAATTTTCTTTTATGGGAAAGCTATATTTAAAAGTTAGGCACCATGTGCAAATTTGTAGTCTTAGCCACCCTTTTATTATCTACTAGGGATAATGCCAGTTCAACCTAAATATACTAAGTAATCTTAAGCTACATCACGGTGAAAAAGGTAACAGGTTCGAACCACGGTGCTCGCGTTTTCCGTCTAGATATAAAATTTAATATAATTTGTACAGGCCGTATCTAGAGGGTATATAGTTCTATTTGTAAATGTTAAGCGTCTAGTCTGCTTGTCTGGTGGTAATCTATACGAGTAACTGGAATGCAGATTGTGGGATCAAATCCCTATTGCAGCAGTTTTTAAATATTATTTGAGGAATTTTGTGTGTAAATAAGTAAAATGAAAGGGAGTTGTCTGGAAAAAATGCTTTCAGTCATTGACAGGTAGGCCTATGCGGTGCTGGCACACCACGTGTGCAGGCCGTACATCTTGATATGATAGAAAACACCATATCATCTTCAAAAATCTTCAAAAAAAAACACCATATCTGCATGTTGAGACAAATTAAATTATCAAAATTTTGTAAAAAAAAGAAGAAAACACCATATCTGCATGTTGATACAAATTAAATTATCAAAATTTTATACATTAAAAATCCTGAAATAAATTCAGAAATCAGGACTTGAACCCTGATGGGCTAGAGATACCACAGCTTCTCTAACCATTCAACTATAGGTTGTTCATAATTGCGTGTTCTCTCTAAAAAGTTGAATGTACGTGCGTAGACAGAGGTAGCCCTCTCATCATCATGGTAGTAGCTAGTAGGGTTGGGCTGGCCGGCATTTTGTGGGCTTTGCAAGCAACCTGAGTGACCCTCAACCTCAAGCACCGCCACGTATGCTGCCTACGTGTCACCCACTGCGCGTCACGCGCTTCCCACCGACCCCGCACCCGCCAAAAAGGTGCACACGCTGAAAAATGGTGGACACGACCACTTCAACGCGGGATTAGGGAGTTTTCGGTGATTAGCGACTCCACCGTCTGATTGACATTCATTGGCCTGACAATTGCACTTCTTTTTCTCCACAAAGTGTATTTCAAGAACTATAGATACGGAAGCTAGCTAGCAGAACAACAACTTTTGAAATAGACACATAAGGTAGCTAGAACTAGTGGGCAGCCGCAGTCCTCTATATAAAAGCTAGCTATAGAACAGAAGGGTCACTTGGTGGAATTTGCATATTAACGTGGCACTATCTGCGTAGCATGGTAGCGAGGTTTAGGTCACGACCAGAATTAGAGATCCTCCGGGTAAATAAGCATGTGTCGGGCTCACAGAATCCTTGGTTAGTTGGCTTGATCCAGACATATACTGGACGCAGTGATATGATCACCCGGATCGGCAGACGTGGCGCCCGTAGACACATTATTGTTCACTTCTCACCGATGTTGGTGTATCTTGATCGACCGGCAATTTTTGTGCCCCCCGTAGGTACAGGGTGAGGTGGACCTATCAGTGTCAAGTCACCGCTGCAGGCCACCTTCGTGGGATCCAGCCGAGCGTACGAGGGGACGAGAGCGAAACCAAGTGAAAAGAAAGCAGTAGACGTACTCCGTGGAGCTATTGGAATCTGGCGTCGGCCAATCGCGGCTAGCCATGTTATTTCTCACGTGGGACGCCACTGTTTATTTTTCTTTCAGGAACACTATTTTTTCGGTGAAAGGGAGATTTTATTTCATCAATCATGACGACATAAGTCGTTCTTACAAATACCAGGGATGTCTCCTGGTCTCGAACCCAGCAACACCACAATGCGACCTTCTGTCCGGCCAAAGGAGGCGAGATAATGGCTTACACCATTCTGTTTCCTAGAAAAAACATGAGATAGTTTGAACATTCTTCCTTTCCTCAAAAGCCTTTGGATTTGATCAACCAACATGGAATAGTGAGACCGGTCCCTGTACAGACCATTGATCATTTTAAGAGCGACAAGGCAGTCCGTCCCCACTTCGGCCTTGTGGTGTGACTGGTCGTCCTCCCCCATCCCGTGGAATCCATCGGTCTCACCAAATTCTAATGGACCTGCCGTTCCCCGCGCACCGTACATAGCCGAACTTGAGAGGTTGCAGCTCATGTTCGACTGCCTGCCAAGTCGCCGAAGCTCCTCCTGAGAAAACCGTACCTTCCAAGCCATCCGGGTAGTACCTCGCCTTCAAAACACGAGCACACAGACTCTCCGGTTTGTTCAAGAGCCGCCATGCTTGGCGAGCGAGCAAAGCTTGGTTAAATAGGCGTAGGTCGCGGAAGCCAAGTCCCCCTTGCGCCTTTGGTTTTATCAAATGGATCCAGGCATGCCAATGCATCTTTCTCTTGCCTTCTCAACTCCCCGGAAGAATTACGTACCATTCTCATGAGGTCCTCACAAGTGGATGACGGAAGTTTAAACACGCTCATAACATATGTGGGGAAACGCTATTGTTAGGGCATCTGATTCAGACATGGTATTTGTCCATGGACTGGTATGGACAAGTCAGCGGACATGGATCCGATGACATCCCCTAAACGTCTGTTCAAGTCTGGCTAATTTAAAATTCAAATGCATAGCGCGCGGTCATAGGCCGATGTTCGTAGTTTAAAATGTCCGGTCACAAAAGTATCTTCAGTCTAGTAGTCGGTGCAAAAAATGGATATATTGTTTTGCCCTACTAGGTATCCGAGCCTCCACACTTATTCTGTCGCCGGTTCTTCCTCGCCATCTGCTTCCTTCTCGGCCGCCTCCTTCTCGGCCGCCTCCTTCTCCGTCATCTCCGGCTGCTCCTTTAAGCGCTTCAACTTCCTAAGACGTAGGGCTCGCATGATCATTCTTGCATCATCATCAAACTCCTCCATCTTCAAGGTCAACATCTTCGAATCCTCTGAAGCGGCCGCAATCTCAACCTTACTCTCTTCGAGCATGGTCTTCTTCTCTTCAAGACTGAGCTTCTTCTCGGTCGCTGTCATCAACATGTTAAACTCTCGGATGTTGAAGCTTTCTCTTCTACCCTTCTTCTTTGGATCGGCTACAAATTTGTCCGGATGAAGGTCGCCGTCTTGCTCCTGCTAACTATTGTACGAATCCGGCTGGCTGGTCTATGTGCCCGCGCGTGCCTGGTTGGGTGTATGTGTAGGATCGTGTGTAATTTTCTGACTATTGGGCGTGCACCTCCGGCTCTGAGTCATTCGCCTGCCCATCCTTGACGCAGCCTCCGCGCCCTTTGTCGCGCATTATCTCCATCATCTCCCTTTCCGCGTCCTCGTAGGACGGATTGCCTGGTTGAGACATAATGGCGAACAGAGAGCAGACACTGAGTTGCTCCACTCATGGTGTCTGCGACTGGACAAGTTGCGCGATGCAATTTCGAAGAAAGGAGCGACACAGTGTTAATATCAGGCACGATAAGGCACGGGGTCGGCGGCGGATGCTCGAGACTACCTGTTGAATTCCTAGGGGAGACTTGTATTGCTCTAGCCAGGATGACGTCTACATGGATGGCGGCGGTGGCGCCCGGCGTCCCAGCCCTTGCCCGTCCTTGCACCACGCCCGCCCCCTACACGCCCAAAGTCACATCAGTAGCCCATACCTCCCTTGTTTT
Organism: Aegilops umbellulata; assembly: GCA_032464435.1. Classification (NCBI taxonomy): domain Eukaryota; kingdom Viridiplantae; phylum Streptophyta; class Magnoliopsida; order Poales; family Poaceae; genus Aegilops; species Aegilops umbellulata. Next base: position 227,564,186 of record CP136055.1, on the reverse strand, counting down.
TGAGCGGCGCCACCGACTTGCCCTTCTGTTTGAGGCGGCGGCCTTGCCGTGTCACTGAGTTGATCTTTTGGGCGACCTCCCTCATCTATGTTGACCCAACCCAAATAGATAGGAGTCTCCTTTGCTTACCGTGCTGTCCCTAGATCAGTACCTAGCACACATGGTACTCAGTGAAATAACACAAAGTCACATGTTATAAAGTAACGTAAATACTATTACCTTATAGCCCACAAAACAGAAATACAAACAAATATTGTGGAGTCTCGTCAACACCAACGGAAAAGTTGAGTGTAGACATCGAAACCATAGTATCACTTACTCGTCATATATAATCTGCGACATGAAACGTTGAAGTCGTGTAGGTCAGTATGTTGAATGTGCTGGCAAGTGACACCATACATATAACAAAAAGGTCCCACTTCTACATGCAATCTGGCTGGTGGAAGCTTCTAAGTATCAATTTTGCGTAAGGAAAGTTCTGTCCTACTTTCATAATCATCAATTTATTACTACAAAGCTTATCATATGATTGAGATGGTTCCTCCACTCAAACTATGCTCAAATTGTCCATAACCGCGGACACGGTTAATCGATTAGTTTTACACTCTACCCTGGTTTGCGCACTTTTCCCCACAAGACTTGATCACCTCCTTTGTAGTTCTCGCACTGCCTGGTGTTTGAGAACTGGAAGATCGAGACACACGTACACACACACACACACACATGCACGTGCACACACACACACACACACACTCATCAGCTAGCCTATACGAAAAGAGTCCACACAACCTACTCAACTAAGCCAAAGCCCATAATAGCTTGTTGCTCCACACGAAGCTTCTAGTTATGAAATCATGGTCGATCCCTCTGAGCATGGGTGGCATTCCACTAAAGAGTGATCCCAGGTTACTCCAGGATACTCGGGCAAATCCTTGGTTACTCTAAGGTTCCCCGCACCATGCAACCATTCCACCCAGATGATTCATTAATACTTAATAGTTGGTCCTATTTACTACTCTCACAACTCTCATGAATTTGCACATCACCACCCCATCTACTTTTAGGGAAGCAATTATATACTACATGGTGGCGACAAAAGAATAAGGATCCGACCTACCTCAATTATCTACTAGGTGTAAAGCATAGCCATAGTCATAAACCTGCTCATGCATAATATTCAATTTAGACTACAATGCATAGAAAACATAGGTATAACTGGAGCATGGTCAAAGTGCAACTTATCTTGTACTTTTGATGAAGTTCTATGCCCTAGAGGCAATAATAGAATGGTTATTTTTCATATTCCTTGTTCATGATTAATGTTTATTATTCATGCTAGAATTATATTGACCGCAAACTTAAATACATGTGTGAATACATAAACAACATCGTGTCCCTAGTGAGCCTCTACTAGACTAGATTGTTGATCAAAGATGGTTAAGGTTTCCTAACCATAGACATGAGTTATCATTTGATAATGGGACCACATCATTAGAGGACTGATGTGATGGACAGACCCGACCATAAGCTTAGCATCAGATCGTGTCACTTAGTTATTTGCTATAGCTTTTTTCATGTCAAGTATCAGTTTCTTAGACCATGAGATCATGCCACTCCCGAATACCGGAGGAATACTTTGTGTGCTATCAAACATCACTTCATAACTGGGTGATCATAAAGGTGCTCTACAGGTATTTCCAAAATTATTTGTTGGGTTGCATGGATCGAGACTGGTGATGGAGAGATATCTCTGGGCCCTCTCGGTAATACAACATCGCAAGAAGCTTCATGTGACTAATGAGTTTAGTCACGAGATCTTGTATTACGGAGCGAGTAAAGAGACTTGCTGGTAAGGGATTGAACTAGGTATGGAGATCCGGCGATCGAATATCGGGTAAGTAACATATCTTCAAACAAAGGGAATTGCATACGGGATTAACTGAATCCTCAACGTCATGGTTCAACTGATAGGGATCTTCACTGAATATGTGGGAGTCAATATGGGCATCCAAGTACTGCCACTGATTATTGACCGGAGAGGGGTCTCGGTCATGTCTGCATGTTCTCGAACCCGTAGGGTCACACACTTAACGTTTGATAACGCTAGGGTAGTATTGAGATATTCATATGGTGAAGTCTGAAAGTAGTTTGGATTCCAGGATGGGATCTGGGACATCATGAGGAGCTACGAAGGCAAAAATTTATCTATGGGTAGTCATATTCAGGGTTCCGAAAATGTTCAGGTTTTTTCGGTATTGTACCGAGAAGGTTCTAGAAGGTTCTGAAGTGGCGCCCACCTTGAAAGTGCAATCATTCCCTTACATCAAGTTTTGATGTTGATGACAATATACATGTAGGGGACTAACTATGTTTGTCAAGTGAATCTCTGGTGTTAGTCCCCGGATGTCAAAGGTGTGTGGATCAAGAACATACAGGGTTGATTTTACTCAAGGAAGAAGTATCAAAAAGATTATATATTTGTTTGTTCTTGAGTATAGGATCCCGCACTATTAAGAGAGGATCGATAGGGGCAGTGAAGGACTTGATCATGTCACTAAATACCTAGCTTCTAAATCTTAGGCACATACACTAAATTCTGGTGTTAAAATACCACCTCTGCTCCCAAGCCGATGTTCGGGATGCATGTCAGATGTGCAGGCCGCACGTCGGATATTCGGCCCGCACGACGGATGTCCGGCACCTTGCTGTCCAGAGAGCACTTTGTGCTGCTATTTATTCCGAATGTTTGGCCAGTCTGCTGGATGTCTGGGCTCTCCTTGTTCCTCGGATATCCGGGCTGCCCAAGATGGATGTCCGGTCACAGTTATCCAGAGAGCATCTGGGTTCTATGACTTCGCCGGATGTCCGGCCTCATCGCCGGATGTTCAGGACTTCCAGCCACTCCGGATGTCCGGGCTTTGCCCCGGATGTCCGCCCCCTCTATTTTATTCTCTCCTCTCTGTTTCTCTACACAGACGTTACACTGTGCCGGATGTCCGCCCCCTGGCCCGGATGTCTGGCCTACCCCTGTCACTTACACTACAACGACCATATTTTCTCCAATAATATATATAGCCTTCTTCCCCCATGGGAGAGTGTTGATCATTCACTTTGAGAAATCCCTAGAACACATTTCTCTCTCTCTCTCTCTCTCTCTCTCTCTCTCTCACACACACACACACACACACACACACACACACACTCATACACCAAATCTTAGATCCCAAAGGGACTTGAGAGCATTTGTGAGAAGTTGTCCAAGCAAGTGATAGATACACTCCTTCCCCATCTTTGTACCAAAGGAATTCTTGATTTGAGCAAGTCTTGAGCTTTTCCCCATCGTTCTTGTTACTCTTGGAGGTTGGAGACTCCTAGGCGGTAGGAGTCATTCGGAGAGGAATCGACCATTGTGATTACCCCCAGAAAGTTTTTGAGGGTTTGGAGACCACCTAAAGGTCTACCACTAGTGGTTGGGAATTACCTTCGTGGTGATATCTCGGGTGTGCCTTCGTGGCGTTGGTGTGCCTTCGTGGTAACACCCACCTCTCTAAATGGTGACGTAGCTTTCCTCCAAGGAAGTGAACATCGGCATACATCCTCGTTTCCTACTTGCGGTTACTTGTCTCTTAGTCTTTACTTATATCATATTGTGCTTGCTTACTCACATACTTGTGTTACTTTCTTAGCTCTTAGCATCTTACTTGCAATTGTTAGGCTCACTTTGATATTCCTTGCATTATTGACTAAAATTGCTAAGTAACAACTAAAATTTGTAATTGTACCTATTCACCCCCACCTCTAGGTCCATCTCGATCCTTTCAATTGGTATCAGAGCCTCGTGCTCTATTCTTGTGGCTTAACCGCCCTAGAGCGAGATGAACCTGATGGGACTCCCCTTGTTGTGGATCCGAAGGATAAGGGCGCGGCTTCCACGGAAGCCAAGTCCTTCACTTATGAGGGTCTAGAACGGGCTCTTGCTAAGCAAAAGGAGGAGCATGATGCTTCTCCTGAGGCCTTGGTCCAAATGAGACTAGCCACATTAACCACGATGCTTGCACCACTTTCGGGTGGTACGGCCTCGAGGCCAACTGTGCCTACTCCTTCACTTGGCCAACAACCTCCTAGCAATGATCACTCCAGTGTTCCATGGCTTTATGAAAGAGCTCAAATTGAGAAACCAAAGTATAATCCTCAAGGCAAACCCCCTTTACTTGACGACACTATGGATTTTGCCTTGTGGAGAGTTGCTATGCAGGATCATCTTCGAAACGGAAATGATGAGATGTTGGACATCTTGGAATATGGTTACCAAGTTGTTGGTTTGAAGAATCTTACACCAAGAGAAATATATGACAAGAATCTCAAGGATACCGCAACCATGTGCATAAGGGGAGGTATGAATGACAAGCAAAGGAGACCATACGTACACATCACAAGTGCCAAGGAATTATGGGATAGCATTGTGAGGACCAAGACCAGTACCTCCACTCTTCGGCTTGCTCAATATGAAATTGCCAAGGGTCAATTGCAAAACTTTTGTATGAAAAAAGGTGAATCCCCCAAGCAGCTCCTTGAACATCTCATGACTCTCACCACTGACATCGAGTCTTGTCACTGTGACAAGACACAACATGGATTCAACTTGACTAAGCGATTCCTTGTGGACAAGTTACTTCATGCTCTTGCTCCATATCATCATCAAATGTTGTGGGACATAAGAAAACATCATGGTTTCAGGAAATGACTCTGGATGACATCATATCCACTTTCCAACTATTCGAAGAGTCAAAGGCAAATGCTACAAAACATCTTGCCATGCATGGTACCTCAACATCAAAGATCAATCTTGCATTGAAGGTCAAGCATGTATGTGAAGAAGAGCAAAGTGAAGAATAAGAAGATGATGATGATGATGAAGATGGTGATGGGATTGACTCCGATGAGAGCCCTTCAAATCAAGACATTGCCCTCTTTGTCAAGAAGTTTAGTGCAGGAAAATTCAGGGGAAGATTCCAGAAGAAGAAAGTGAGAAAATGCTACAATTTTGAAGAAACCAACCACTTCTTGAACGATTGCCCTTATGAGAAGAAAGAAGATAAACCAAGGTTTCCCAAGACCTTTCCTAGGAAGAAGTTGCCAAATCCTCTGAACTCCAAGCTCAAGAAGAGTGATGGGAAAGCAATGGTTGATCATGAAGAATTCGATCCGGATGATGTTAGTGGTGTTGCCGGAGTAGCTCAAGATTCTCAAAACACCTTGAGGCTAGTCAACAAGAGTGGTGATGTTGTCACCTACAACTATATGAAAGACTACAAGGGAAACACTCACAAGTGCCTAATGGAAAAGGCCGTGGTAGAAGATGGAGAGGACCAAAACTCTCCTGACAAGGTTAAGGTAACCCCATGGCCAAACCCTCCTCTTTTCACTCCCTCTACTCCTTGTGATGAGTACCTTGATGTAGAGGATAATTATGATGATGATGATGATGATGATATAGATGATCCTGTGCTTGCTAAACTAAATAAGTTCATGTGCTCCCTCAAAGGAAAGAAGCTCACTATGTTTCGTATGCTTATGGAGATGGTGAGTAAGCACACCATCACCATTAAGGAACTCGAAACCCTCGTCACCAAGGAAAAGGAAAAATATGAAATCCTTGAGCGGAAAGTCCAATATGAGGAAGCACGAAATCATGAACTATGCTTGAAAATTGGTGCAAACATTGATGTTCATGCTAAAGAACTTGCCTCCTTGAAAAAGGCTAAGGACTCTTTCGAGGAGTTGATGAATGACAAAAGTAAGCTTGTGAAATCTCATGCTTCTCTCTCTAAGGATTGTGATCTTCTATCCGTGTCCCTCAAGACTAAGGAAGAATAGCTCACTCTTCTTACAAAGAGTTTTGAGATACTCAAGCTTACTTATCTTGAAACTCTAGCCAAGGCTTACTCTTCTCCTATTATCAATGTTGATGCTTGTACTACTAACTCTAGTGGTGACCATCATCTATTCTTGAGGAGAATAGCTTTCTAAAGGGACAACTCAAGAGAGGACTCATGACATGTGCTCAAGTACAAAAGAACCCTAATGAGGTATTGAGCCAACATAATGAGGTGTTCGCCAAGGAAGGGCTCGGGTTTGACCCAAGCACAAGCAAGAAGAAGACGTCTTCTCAAAGTGCACCACCCGTCTTAAAGAATCATTTGTCCGAGAAGGGCACAAGGAGAAAGGTAAGGTTGTGAGTGGGAAGGCCACAAGGGGCATGCCCACTCTCAACAAGCCAAAAGAGTTCATGCCTCCATCCTATGTACTTCGTCAAACTAAGGATGGAGAAGTTTATGCGAAATTTGTAGGTCCTCATAGTGCATTCCGGTTTTATGCTATTTGGGTCCCTACACTACAAAAAAATACACTTCCGTGATGTTACGTGTTTATCACAGTAGGTCACATTTTCTGTCATGCATGTACATCCATGACGATTTTATGACAGAATCAAGATAGTCATACCTGTGCTGTCGTAGAAGTGTTCCATAACATTACCAAAATTATCATCACGGAAGTGTCCACTTCCATGATGATAAATGGCGCGCCATGGAAGTGTTTTCGTCATGCGTAACAGACACGTGGCATCCACCGTAACGGGTCGCTATTAAGCTATCGGGTCCGGTTTTGGATCCGATAACCCGTTAACAGCCCCGACCAATGAGGATTTTCCACGTGTAAAATTCTCATTGGCCAGAGGAAACACGTGTTGGCTCACCGTTAGGGCAGATGTCATCCATTCATTGGACAGGAGGTGCCTATGATACGTCGACATGTGGCACGGCCCAACAGAGGCCCATTTTGGCGAAGAGGCCGGCCCATTTGACTTGGTCAAAAGGTAAAGGGTCGGCCCACAAAAAGCCCGTTAACGGTCTGTTCGTTATAGCCCATTTATGGCCCGCTAACTCACGGCCCGTTATGGCCTATTGGAATTAAGCCCGGTAGCTTCATCTGGGCCGTCCAATATGATTCCAGCCCATTGTAACTTCCAGCCCATGTATGGCCCATGATGTCTTTCGGCCCATACGAGGCCATTTGTAACTCTTGGCCCATTAACGACCTGTTGTGAATCTGGCCCGCAATGAACAGTGTACCGCTTTATACCCATTTACGACCCATTATTTCATTGGGCCGTTTCCAACCCGTGTTATCTTTCGGCCTTCTCAGGGCCCATTTATTCTTGGGCTCATTTCGAGCATTTGGTTACTTATGGATTGTTAATGGCCTTTTCTGCTTGTGGGCCAAATTCAGTCCGCGGTTACAATTAGCCCGTTTGCGGCCCGTTAATACGTTGGGCCGTTTTCATAGCGTCATCAAATACGGCCGATTAACGACGGCCCGGTATTGTCGGCCCATGAATGGATGATTCCAAATCTAGCCCGTTTACGACCCATAATGCGGTCTGTTATTGGCCCATGTTTGGCCGATCAATCATACGGCCCGTAGAAGGCCCATTGATGCTACGGCCCATAGAAGGCCCATTGTTTCTACGGCCTTAGAAGGCCCATTGTTTCTATGGCCCGTAGGAGGCCCATGGTAACTACAGTAAATATGTAGCCCATGGTTATTGTGGCCTAGTTTTTAAAAATAGGTTATTGCGGCCACTAGCAAGCCGCGGAAAAAGAACTGCACTGACTACAAGCGAACAAATAAAGAAGACAATAAGTAAATAACTAAGCAAGCAACTTGCGCTAGGCTATCACGACTATTACACATATTACATCCAGTGGGCATCAAAGTTCGCCACCAGTGCAAATATAGGGAACAGAGCAGCATATCATATACACTGGTTGTCAAAGTTGGCGACTAGTGCAAATAAATGCCGCAGCAAAACAAGTCCAAAACTGAAACCACTTCAGAAGAGCTCAAGAAACAATATCCTGGGTACCCATAATGCTGGCAAGATGCTTAGCAAGCTTATTAACTTTCTCTTGTTTGGCACTTAAATCCTCCGGCACTTGCTGTTGCACCAGAAAGTATGCATCTAAATTATGCAGGGACTTCCTCAGTCCTTCAGCTTCCTATCGCATAACTTCTAATCGATGTCTTTCAACTTGAAGTTGAGACTCAAGAAGCCGAACTGATTCAGGTAGCAAGTTCGAAGAGCTGGTGCCAGCAGTAGTAGCGAGTAACTCGAACACTACATCAAGACAGGACTTTGGGGTTGTATCAGTGTCTTCAATATAGTTTTTACCAGCTTTCTTGGAGACCAACAGGGATGTCTCACTATCTTGAACCTTATCTGCATTACTTCCTTTACCATTGCCTAATGGGGTACTCTTCTCCAATATTTTATCCGCGTTCTAAAAGAGAAACAAACAAACACATCACAGGTTTACCATGTTGTATATGAAACTCATTTTGGTAAACCAGTTCAGTAGTAAGGTGGACAGGATAACAACATGAAACAAACATATATCTATGTAGTATGGTCACTGTATGGTCTATATCATTCTAGTTTATGTTGCCAAATCAAGATAGAGACAATTCAAATCATATCTATTTAAGACAAAACAGCATAGATAGAATATAAGTGTGGGAAACTACACATCAATAACAACACTTGTAATGTGCATGACATGAGAACATAACTGTTTATTCAATTGAAACTAAAATCAACATAGGGCAAGTTACAACAGCAAACAAATTAAAGAAATAGGTTTAAAACATATCTGTTGCGCCATTGGAGTTTCAATTGCATCCTTCAAATTTGAAATTAGTTGGTATGAGTAAATATAGTGATGCAATAGCAAAGTAGTATGAACCATAGCTACAGAACCTGACCTGAGAACAATTATTCTTCTACTTTAAGCGTTGACTTGGGGTTCGGAGTGGTGGTCCTCGTGCTTTGGGCACTGCAGTTGCCTTACTAACTGCTCATGTTTGGGTGCTCTGTGGTGGAGACAGTGTTGTGTCAACTGGAAATGGGTTACTATCTGCTGGGGTTGGGGTTAGAATGGGTGTAGCTGGTTCTCTATCCAACTGGGTAGGGGTACAATCTGCGTGAGTCTGGGTTATGTGTGGTGGGGCTGGTTCTTGGGCAAGTACAACCGTGGTTCTATCTGCATCGACAGGTAGCATGATCTTTTCTGAAGACCGCGTTTTTACTCCCACAGATACTGCCATCACCCCCTCCAATTGAAATGGCTAATAAACAAGAAAAGTAATTGAATGTACAGACATTGTAAGATAGACATGTGCAATGGATAGTAGGGAAGAAAACATGGCATGAAATAATTCACATTTATGTTGTCTAACCAAACAGAATAGCAGGACATAATTTCACATATATGATGGCTAATTAAATAGGATAGCATGACACGATTTCACATGTATGATGGCTAACTAAATAGGATAGAATGACATACTTAAAAAATATGATGACTATGTAAACGTGATGACATGATATAACTATAAAATGTGTCTATTAAAGTGGCTGGCATGCCATAAATCACAAACATGCCGTCGGTGGAAACATGATGGCATGATATAATTCACGGATAGAATGATATAATTCAAAATATGATGACTATGTAAACAGTATGAGATGATATAACTATATTATGTCTTTAGAAAATGGGTTGGCATGCCATAATTCAGATACATGATGTCTATGTAAACATCATGGCATGATATAATTCAAATATATGATTTATATACTAAGAAAGTGAGCAGAGGGCAGTCGCATATATGATGTGTCAACTAAGGAGATGGCATTCAATATTGTGTATATGATGTAAAAACTAAGCATGGCAATACAACATATGCATGATATGGGTGATATAACCCTGCCAAGTTTGAGCATACACCTCAGGGGGATAATAGGACTGGTCATCTGCCTCTGAATCCTCTTCTGAAGAGCTATCTGTAACCAGCAAGATATCAGCTTCAGCAGGTAGCATTGTCTGCTCTAAAGACCTTGTTTTCACTCCAGATTTCTCCATCACCAATTCAAATGGCTGATGCACAGGAAGAGCAGTTGAATATACAAACATTGTTGACAAATGCAATGAGAAATACAAAAAAAGTACGGCATGATATAATTCACATATATGACGCTTGGCTAAACAACATGGCATTGCATAATTCACATATACACTACTAGGGAAAACCTTATACACAGAAATTTAGAAACAACGCGGGTCAAAAAAGGGCGCTAGTGCTAGATAGCAGTAGCGGTGCAGAGCAAACCGCGCTGTAGATACGATTGTAGCAGTAGCGTGTGTTGCTTTAAAAGCGCTACTACTAATATTCCCATTGGTGGAACTATGGGCTACGCATAGCAGTAGCGTGCAAGCACGAAGCGCGCTACCGCGAGGGCATGAGTAGCAGCGCGTTTCCCAGTAAGAGCGCTACTGCTAATGGAAATAAAATAAAATGAAAAACAAATAGAAAAGTAAATGAAAATGAAAGAAACAGAAAAAGGAGAAAGAAAAAAATAAAATGTAAAGCAAAATAAATGAAAAAGTGAAAAAACAGAGAAAGGCATAGCTGTAGCGTGTGTTAGTAAGAGGCGCTATAGCTAACATAGCTGCAGCGCGTTTCCAGTACCCTCGCTGTAGAAACAGAAAAGGAAATAAAAAAGGAAGAAAATTACATAGGTATAGCAGTAGTGCGTTTTGGAAAAAGCGCTATAGCTACCTTAGCTATAGCGCGTTCTGCGAAACGCGCTACCGCTAGTTTTGACTTAACCAAAAAATCGTTTCCCCCCGGCCACCACTTGCCCCCCAAATCTCTCGACCCACCCCGCGTCGCCGTCTCCCCGATTCGCCGTCGCCCCACTTCGCCGCCATCTATTGCTGACGTCGACGCCTCCGGAGCCGCCAGAGCCGTGCGCCGTCGACGCCACCGGAGCCGCCCCCAATGCCACGGAGCCGTGCGGCCTCATCAACGCCACTGGAGCCGCCGTCGACGCCACCTGATCCTCCCTCGACACAACTGCCTCCCTCGCCATCACCGGAGACGCCCCTGCCTCCCTCGCCACCACTGCCTCCCTCGCCACCAACGGAGCCATCCTCTGTAAGCCCCCACCCCTCCTCCTCTCTCTCTCATGCATAGGTTAGCTAGTTTAATTATGTTAATTATCTAGGTTAGGGCAAAAATTTAGTTAAGGCTTTGACAGAGAAGTAGTTAGGTTAACTAGTTTAATTAGGTTAATTACCTAGGTTAGTGAAAAAATTTAGTTAGGGCTTTGACAGAGAACTAGTCAGGTTAACTAGTTTAATTAGGTTAATTATCTAGGTTAATTAGGCAAGTTTTATTTTAAAGATGATCCCTTCCTAGACTTTTATTGTTGATTATATCTTTTCATTGAAGTGGTCATGTTGTTTGTGCCCAAGTGGCTTTGTTGTTTCAATGAAGCTGAGTGGCCTATATATGTTTTGCCAGAATGTTGATTCATTTCTGTTTCGGCAAATTTCAGGTTCTCGATTTGTCCATGTTTTAGCAAAGGTCATGCCGAAAAGTTTTCCGTGAAATTCGGCATGACTTGTGCTACAAAGTAGGACATATTGAGTGCCCGTGATTTGCCGCACCAGGAAGGAGTCAACGTTCCTGCAAAACAATAGGCCTTTTTAATGTCATTATTCATTTTATTAGGTCTAGAATTAATTGACTAGATTTAATCATAGGAAACATGGCTAGCAACGATGAAGGACAGGGTTCTGGTGATTGCGACGACGTCTACCGGGCGGCAGGCGAATTTTTTAGCCTTAACGACGATCAACCGATGTTGTTGCTGGGCCCACCGGTGGCATCAGGGACTGAGACCGACACGCAGACCGGTGCTAAGACTGAGACCGGCGCTCAGACTCAGACCGACATCGAGATCGGCGCTGACATTGAGACCGGCGTTGCCTCGGGGAGCGAAGCCGGTGTAGAACCGAAAGCAAAGAGGCAACGGATTCCTAACAAACTCAGGACTACTAGACTAGTGGTCACGGAGGTGGACGACGGCAATTTTGAGCCAAAGGCGCCCGAGGAAGTGCGTCGATGCTACGGCAATCAAATAGGCTGCATCGTACGGACAACCGCCACCATCAACGATGAGAAACTACAGAAGATAGAAAATATGAGGAGCTCCCTCCTAAAGAAATTTCACCAGATATTCTTGTTCCCGGGCCGGAATGAGAAGGATTATGTAGATCCAGATGAGGACCCGACATTGAAGAAGATAAACAAACACGCCATGACCAAGTTTAGCGACACGTTGGCCGCCTGGAAAAATCGAGTGAAAGCAAGGATCATCGACAAGAAGGAACCCTACTCTGAGATTGTAAAGGATAATTCGACAATCACAGAAGAGCAGTTTCAAATATTCAAGGAGGCTTGCAAGGCCGAAGCTGCCAAAAAAATTCTAAGTACATGAAGGGGCTTCAAGAGAGGAACATTGGGAGCCACCACCTCGGAAGCCGTGGTTACGGCGGAAAGAGGTCCAAATGGGCAATGGAGGACGCGGAAGCCGCGAGTCTGGGCATCCCAGACCCCTTGGAGGAGTTCACCGTCCCGCAGGAGCGTGTGTCCTCAGGGCCCGACACCGTTGGGACCCAGTGAAGAAGGTTTACGAGACAAAACCGGTCACTACGGAGTTCATGAGACTGCTGGTAATTTTAGTTTCTGATCAATTCGACTGCACACGTTAGTCATATTTGTAAATGATCCTTGTGCCTTTTGCAGAGAGAGCAGCACAGGATTGCGGCAGAAAGCGACTCGCCGTCTGAGGCGTTGGCGAGGCCCAAGTGGGACACTCCATTCAACCGGGCATTGAACATATTGAAACGACAACCGGTGGATACTCGACCGTTGTATGGACGCGTCCACGGTGTCGGAGACGGCGCCACGTGGAAGAAGTACTACCGTGAGACCACGGAGGAGAGAAAGGAAAGACGGAGGTTAAATGAAGAAAACATCGAGAAGAAGGTTGATATTGCGGTTGAGAAGAAATCAACTCAGACAGTCGCAACAGCGGTAGCTGCCGCAAAACAGGTGGCTGTAGATATTTCTACTTCCTTGGTTCTGGCCGTTTTCAATTGGACCAGGCAAAATCCAGAAAAAATGCAGCGGACTTTCCCCTTGCTGACTTCTTGGCGGGGAGCAGCTCGACTAGCATTGCACCAGCACCTGCAGCTGCACCTGCTCCCGCACCGGCTCCCGCACCGAACGTGCTCGACGGTGCTTCGTCTTTGGCTGAGCTCGACGCCCTCACGGTATCTGTCACACCGGCCCCCCTTCAATATAAATGTATAATCTCCCGTTTTCGTTGCCTTTTGGATGTCTCACGTCGCAGACTTTTCTTTGCAGGCCGCCGAAACCCCGTGCACCATATTGTACACCATCGGCGACCAGAAGGTGGACGTGGGGAAGGCGACGATAATGGAGCCGAATGAACCATTGTTCCACAGCCGGCCGATCCCCCCGAACGTCTTCAAGGTTTCCGTGGCTAGTGTCAAACCGGGCCACGAGAATTTGCCTCCTCCAGTACTAGTGGGGGATGACGACGAGACACCGCGGCGGCTTGGTGATTGTTGCAATGCTGGGTGGGTCCTGTTGTGGCCAAAGAGTCTGCTTCGTTTGGAGGCGGCCGGGAGCACACCCACAAGCACGCAGCCTCAGCAAGGTATGAACATCAACGCCCCACCTACCCAATTAGCGTCGGGTGTCGGGTTGGGTGATAGCGGATGGGGTAAGGAGGAGGCTCCATTAGTCGTTGATAACGTCGCCATGGATGAGGATGAGGACGACAATGGCGCTGAACAGTATGCCTATACTGGCGCCTCCTCAGGGTTTGAGCGTCATGAGTCAGTGACTGAATTGCCATCTCAACATATTATGGACGACCTTCCGGTAGTAAAGAAGTCTAGGAAGAGAGCGAGGAAAGGCAAAAAAGCTGATTCTATGATCCAGCCGCCTCAGCAGCCTCGGCTTCAGGACCATATAGATATCCCGGATGCGGATACATGGCATATCCCCGTTCAACCAATCCTACCTGCAACAGCGCTACGGGTCCGATTGGCGATCTAAGGAGACTTCATGATGATGTGCTGCGGGTAGAGAAAGGCCTCATCGCCTCGAAAGATCTAGGATACCCACTCTACGTGGTTAACGTTCCGCGGCAAATGTCGTACGTCGACAGCTTCCCCGCGGATAAGTTCTTCCTCCGATTCGATTACATATTCGACATGTTTCACGTGAAGAAGCTGGATTTTACGTTTGTCCGCCTTTATGCCTTGCACATGAACTACATCATCGGGGTTGAGCAGATATCTCATATCTGTGTCGCTGACCCGTACTACATGCACGAGGGCTCCTTGGGAGTCTGCACAAAGCACCGTGAATACGCGAGGGATTACATCGTCAGTTTCATGCTCGCCAATAAGGACAAGGGGGCGATTCTCGTGCCTTATCATCCCGTGTAAGTCATCCGCGCTGCTATCCTTCCTTCGATTTCAATCATTCATTTGCACGGTGGAGGCTAATTAATTTGAGGACTTATTTTGCACAGCGGCGGGTGCGTCGTCCTCATCATCCTCTACCCCCGATTCTCCCACGCTCTTTACTTGGACTCGTCGAAGAACATTCACAAAAAGGATTACACCTACATAAAGGATGTTCTCGACAGTGCTATGTATTACTACCAATCAATGGGTGGAGAGGTCAGGGACAAGAAGAGAAGGGGCGGCAGGGTCGCCTTCAGCCATAAGACCGACTCCTGGTGCATCCAGCAACCGAACGATTCTCTTAATGATGGAGTCTATGTCCTACACCACATGCTGTAGTACAGACGGGATCAGCAGAACCTTCGCATGTCACCTACTTCCTGTGATGCCCATATTCTGCAGTGGGAAAAGGACATAGGAGATATCGAGGATCATCGACTTCGAGCTGAGTTCTATAACATCCAGCGCGAACTTTCCCAAATCATCATGAAGGAGGTCGTCGGAAAAACAGAGATGTTCTACGGAGAAGGAAAAATGTCACAGGAAGACGTCCGAACATGAATAGCCTCTCAGCGTCTCGACCTGAAGCCTTTCACTAGGCTCAGGGACTATCTCCCTGACTTGGATGGATGGAACGACATGTTGGAGTGATTGTCGATATATGACAATGTGTCCGTTTAGTCCATACTTTCTGTATGACAAAACTTTGAGTTATGCACGGTGAAACTTTATTTGTGATGTAATTAAACCGTCCTCCTCCTCGACTAGCGAAAATCACTCTAGTTAGGGCATTTTGGGGTACGATGAACTTTGTTATTTATGCTTATGATATGTTGTTTCTATTTTTGTCAAGTCTATCTCTTTCTGTTGCTCAACTATATATGTTGCACATCATCGACTCATGTGATGATGCAGGTGCATAGATCATAGATGGCGAAGAAGTGCTACGCCAGGAGTATATATACGACAAGTGGCCAGAGTGTCAGGCCCAGGTGTACCGGTTTCCGGTTTCCGAGCAACATGCAGTAGTTAGTTTAGGTTCACGCTAATGCGAGAGAGGGATACAAACTCATGTACTCAAAGTGATAGCTCTTCTCGCGTATATCATTGTTTAGATGGATGACGATGTATTTGCAGGTAATCGAGACTTGTATCGCTATTTTCGAGATGATGACGAGAGACCACTTTGTGTTGGATGATGATTATGATGATGACATGATTTGATGAGACTAATTGTATGTATATGCTATGTTTACATTTGTATGTGTATGATATGTTAAAGATTATTGTATAAAGCCTATTCAAATACAAAACAAATATGCAGGGAAAAAAACTAATAATAAAACTAGTAGTAGCGAGGGGGAAAATTTAGCAGTAGCACCGCCTTACCAGTAGCGCGTCCCAGTAAATAGCGCTGCAGACAATATCAGCAATGCCCTTTCCCAAAGAGCGCTACAGCTATTCATGTATAGCAGTAGCGTGGGACAACAGGCGCTACTGCTATACGTTAGCTGTAGCGCTTTATTAGTAGCGCCGGGCCCCGCGCTACTGAGAGGCCCAAAACCCTCGTTGCTGCTAGGCTTTTCCCTAGTAGTGATATAATGCCTTGCAACAAGATAGCATTGCATAATTCACATATATAATGTCTTGCAACAAGATGGCATTGCATAATTCACATATATGGTAATTAGACACTAAAAACATGTGGTATTCACACAAAGCATGTGTGAACTAAGCAAATGACATAGGAATGCAAGATACCATACTCATGATATGAGCAACATACTCCTGCCAAGTTGGAGCATGCACCTCGGGGGGGGGGGGGGGGATAGGACTGGTCATCTGTCTCTGAATCCTCCTATGACGAGCTATCCGTAACCAGCAAGACATGCGCTTCGTTAGATAGCATTGTCTGCTCTGAAGACCTTGTTTCCACTCTAGATTTTTCCATGACCGTGCCGAATAGCTGACGCACAGGAAGAGTGATTGAATGTACTAAAATTGTTGACAAATTTAATACGTAATAAAAAATGATGGCATGCTATAATTCACATATAAGATGACTGGCTAACCAGGGTGGCATTGCAAAATTCACATGTATGATGCCTGGCTAAACAAGATGGCATTGCATGATTCATATATACGATAAAGAAACTAAACAGTTGTCATTCACACAAAGCATGTCTAAACCAAGCAGATGACATATTTGATATATAAAGTAAGCAATCCAAGGCACCATAAGCATGATATTACCAACATCAGCATGCCAAGTTAGAGCGAAGACCTCAAGGGGTAAATAGGAGTGGTCTTCTCCTTCTGAATACCCCTCAGAACAATTATATTCCTCTTGATTACAGTCCGAAATGGGTGGAGGGGGGCTGCCTTTGCGCCCACCATGGGGCGACGTCTGCATGAAATTTTATTACCATGCAAGGCTCGTCTCTTTTGCTCTACATGTTCAGTTCCATTGTGTACAATAACTAACATGCATAGGAATAAAATATAGTGAGATTATGTAAGGAGTGCATGCACAAATCTAGAGTGATGGTAGAAAACTATGGACAGACCCAAAACCAACGATAGCAGGCAGATAATAGCTTTAGTTAAAAGTACATATAATGGCTCCTTTAATGTTTGTTTGCACCCAACATGAAACTCATAGTAGACACCCGAGATTAACCAGATAGTAGACATATAGTACTGATTGCTGCCCCAACATGTAACCCACAACCATTTAAAAACTCAAGTTTCAACATTAGTTTGGACCTGACTCAGAATCTAATAGGTGAACACGACGATAAAGTAGCATGTCATAATATTACGCGATGCATAACGTAAGCAGACACGGAAGAGTGCGACCTCTCTTGCGGACCCGTGTAGTCCTCAAGGTCATCCGCTCAGTTGATGATGGTAATGTAGTTGTCGTGGCTGCCGGCGGCGGGGCAAAAGATCTAAGGCCGCGAAAGACAGTCTGGAGAGCAGATCCCTGCTGTGGTGAACCCTTCCGTCATTGGATCAGCTGAGCTGAGGTGGAACACATCGCAGCAGGAGCGGGACAAACCACACAAGGTTTTCTTTGACACATATCTGTAACAGAAGTAATTGTGTAAGGGCTTATTTGAATTTGAGGATTCTAACAATGCAGGGATAGGAAATACACATGAATAGGATAGGAATGCACGTGCAAAACAGAGAATTTAAAAACACAGGATTTCTGCCAATCTGGGTCTTCGGTTCACAAAAATTGGAAGATCACAGGATGCAAAGAAGCATGGTGAGATTAAGTCAAACCACAAGAAAATGTATGGTTATAATGCTATTATGCTACTATCTCTTAGTCTTGTGCTTCATGAATAGGAATTATAAAAGGAGGACAAGTGGATATTAAAATTCCTATGGTTTTTCTTTCAAGGAGACACTAAAGGAACAAATCCTACACTTTTCCTTTGCTCCATTCCTTTGAACCAAATGCATGAATAGTAGTACCATAGGAAACTTTCCAATTCCTATGTTTTCCTTCACTTTTCCTTTCATGCACTGGTGATTCTAGTAGGCAGTCTTGAGCAAGGAAAAGCCTACACTCAAAAAATGTTTTTGTGCTACTTCTACTACTTTGGACCCAGGCCACTGCCCTACTAGCTCAACTCCCAGGCCCGTCGACAAATGCACAACTCAAATGCGCAGAGATAAATAATGATGGTGTTCAAGAGAGTCCATCACGGATAGCTAAGTTTCCTGGTACCTCACTGCTTGTCATATAGTAGGAGAAACTAATCGCATTTCACGTTACTACGTGTGCTCAGTGGACAATATATATAACACGTAGAGTAAAAAAGAGATGCAACAACTGTACAACCTCTTTGGCGAAGCCATGTCGATCTCAGCGTGATTGGGTTGGTCGGTGAGGGTCCTCTGGCTGACTTGGTTGTCGGAGGAGGGGAAGAAGATCTTAGGCGTCTGGAGATGGAGCCCGAGGTACTGCTCCGCTGTGATGGAGGGTTTCATCGTTGGAGCAGCTCCGATGATTTGTACGACGCCGAGGCTGAAGCAGGACAAGAGAGAGAACGTTAACCTGAGTGGAATTCTCACAGCATCTCCAATAGATGATGTAAAATACATAACCACAAAGTGCTAGATGTAAAATACATCAGCCACTCATCTCTGAACTTAACTGTCGAAACTGAATTTAACTGTCGAAACTGAACTTAACTGTCAAAAATGAATTTTGCTGTCGAAACTGAATTTTACTGTCGAAACTGAATGCACTAGTAGCAGAAAAGCAGTAGCAGCAACGCATGCGAGAGTCGGGGCAGCTGGTCGTGTAGCAGCATCAGGATGAGGCTACACGTTAGTCGACTGACTTTTTCATCTCTCGCCAGTCGATTTTCCAGCCATTGGATATGAAATCAACGGCCTGCAGTTCATCTTGAACCTCCATCCCCTGAGCCGCCAACCACCACCGGCCAAACCGTCGCCCCCACCGTCCGCGGACGGTGGTGCGCCTCCCCGCCCACCTTGAAACCACTCCCCACCGCCGGTCCGCCGCCGCCCTGGCCATCCCTCTAGCCTCCCACCTGTGCCGAGCTTTTTCTCCGGCGATCCCCACGCCACCGGCCCACCACCGCCCCACCCTGAACCCTAAGATAGATAGTAGGGTGCCTCTTCGACAAGCCCCCTTCCCCACTGTGGCTCGTTCTTCCTTAACCCCGGCGAGCCCCCCACCCCCTGAAAATTGACTGACCCAAAAGTGGATTCAGTAGACTGAAGTGTAGCTAAATTAGAGGAGCATCGCAAGCAAGAGCAAGAGCGAGCAGGAGCAAGAGCAGACCAGGTAGGGGACCGAGAGCAAGAGCAGAGCAGCAGCGCGAGCGAGAGCTAAAGCCGCAGTAGCTCCTACTGATGTGGACTTCGCCGCCGACGGAGTGACACCACCGTGGATGGAGCCGCGCCATGTTGGCTCGGGACCGAGCGCCGGCAGCACTGTGATATCGAATCAAGAAGAAAATGTGGCGATTAGTGTACAACATCTTTGGTGGCGCCGACTAGGCCTCAGCTTCATCCGAGGAAATGGTGATGCTACTCTTCCTGTGGTGCAGGTGAAGACGGCGGTGTGGGAATGGAGGTGGCGCGAAAGACGAGGGGAACGTCGGGGCAGCTCCTTGGAGGTGGAGGACGGGGTGGCTGAACCGGCGGGATGACGAGATCGATGATGGATCCTCATCGGATACGGTGGATGAGGGACGTCAAGGTGTTGCTGTGGACGACGTCATCGGGGAAGAGGCTCCGACTAGGTGGCGGGCGGAGGAGGGTGTGGGGCTTCGCGGGTTTTCGCGGCGTCGGTGTACGAATTGGTGGGCGGATGGGATGGGAGTGGGGAACCATGGCTTAGGGACGCGCTTGTCCGAAATGTGGGGTAAGTTACAAAAGTACCCCCACCGATTTGAGTTAGGAAGTTCTTTCGGTTCAGGGGTATCACGGGCATTTCGCGTGTATGGATTTCGCAGGAGGTGGGAGTTTTCGCACGCGTTGTAATTTTGGGATAGCAAGGCGCGGGTTGAGATGGAAGGAGTTTTGAAGCACAATGCGACAAAGATATATCTTCAATATTTCGGGGTAACAAGGCGCGGCTTGAAGAGGCGGGAGTTTCGCAGCATGATAGACAGAGATGCTAGCTTGAAATTTCGGCATAACAAGGCGCGACTTGAAATTTCGGGAGAACAGGCTTAACGTGTACCAAAAAAAGACAATTCACACCTCATCACTAGAGAGAGCCATGTACCATTTTACTATATTACTAGAAATGCATTCAAATACAACAACAAAACTAAAAAAGTCGGGACAACAAACATAACATGTACAGTAATGCTACCTCTTGAGCACTGCGTTGGATTTCCTTGAAGAGGAAAGGATGATGCATCACAGTAGCGTAAGTATTTCCCTCAGTTTTTGAGAACCAAGGTATCAATCCAGTAGGAGGCTACGCGCGAGTCCCTCGTACTTGCACAAAGCAAATAACTCCTTGCAACCAATGCGATAAGGGGTTGTCAATCCCTTCACGGTCACTTACGAGAGTGAGATCTGATAGATAATATTTTTGTTATTTTTGTGATAAAGATGCAAAGGAAAATAAAAAGCAAAGTAAAAGCAAAGGCAATAATAAAGTGTAGGAAGATTGATATGATGAAGATAGACCCGGGGCCATAGATTTCACTAGTGGCTTCTCTCAAGTGCATAAGTATTTTACGGTGGGTGAATGAATTACTGTTGAGCAGTTGACAGAATTGAGCATAGTTATGAGAGTATCTAGGTATGATCATGTATATAGGCATCACGTCCGAGACAAGTAGACCGACTACTGCCTGCATCTACTACTATTACTCCACACATCGACCGTAATCCAGCATGCATCTAGAGTATTGAGTTCAAGAAAACAGAGTAACGCCTTAAGCGAGATGACATTATGTAGAGGGATAAATTCATGCAATATGATAAAAACCCCATCTTGTTATCCTCGATGGCAAAAATACAATTAATGCCTTGCTGCCCCTACTGTCACTGGGAAAGGACACCGCAAGATTGAACCCAAAGCTAAGCACTTCTCCCATTGCAAGAAAGATCAATCTAGTAGGCCAAACCAAACTAATAATTTGAAGAGACTTACAAAGATACCAATCATACATAAAAGAATCCAGAGAAGATTCAAATATTGTTCATAGATAATCTTGATCATAAACCCACAATTCATCGGTCTCAACAAACACACCGCAAAAAGAAGATTACATCGAATAGATCTCCACGAGAGAGGGGGATAACATTGTATTGAGATCCAAAAAGAGAGAAGAAGCCATCTAGCTACTAACTATGGACCCGAAGGTCTGAGGTAAACTACTCACACTTCATCAGAGAGGCTATGCACTACAAAAAAAAGACACATCCGTGACATTTCGGGCTGAACGATTTTTTTTCTGTCATACATATGACACTCCTATGACGATAATTGTGACAAAACCCGGTATCATCATAGATGTGGTGGGCTCCTACTTCTATGACAAAAAATCATGACAGAAAATGGGCTTTTCATCCTGGGCGGGACGGAGACGCAGCTGCATGACATTCTTTGGGACATCCATGACGGAAAAAACCGTGGTAGAAGCGAGGGCGAGGAAAATTTCGGGGAGTTCCCGGTTACGGTGGGAGGTCGGGAGCCGAGCGACGCGTGTTTCTCTCGTACACGTACGCGCGTGTGTGCGAGGCGTTGGCTCTAACTGAACCTGAGTGAGGCGTTGGGCTCTAACTGAACCCGAGCGATTGCACTGCAGGCTACGCGTTACTGAACCCGAGCGATCGATTGATGGCTGTTAACTGAACCCGATCGAGCGATTCCTTGGCTACTGCTGCTAACTGAAGCCGATCGATGGGATGAACAGTGAGCGTTGCGGGGGGGGGGGGGGGGGTGGATGAACAGTGAGCGGTGGCGTTGCCTCTGGATGAACAGGACCCCGTGGTGTGGTGGAGGGTTGGATGAACAGTAGACGGTGGAGGGGTGCCCGTGGATGGGTGGATAAACAGGACCCCGTGGTGTGGAGGGCAGGATGAACAGTAGACGGTGGAGGGGTGCCCGTGGAGGGGTGGTTGAACAGGACCCCGTGGTGTGGAGGGCTAGATGAACAGTAGACGGTGGAGGGGTGGTTGAACAATAGCCGGTGGAGTAGCGCGCGGTGGAGGCTGGATGAACAGGAGCCCATGGAGGCTGGAGGAGGTCGACGGTGGATGAACAGTAGCTCGTGGAGGCTGGAGGGGGTCGATGGTGGAGATGAACAGTATCCTGTGGAGTCCCGTTTTGCGGTACGCCACACCCCTCCCGATGAACAGGACCCCCGTTTCGACCGTAGCGCTCCAACACAAGTCCGTTTCCTTCGTTTTCGGTACGCCACACCCCTCCCGGTCAACTGGACCCCCGTTTCGACCGTAGGAGGTCCATTTCCTCCGCTTTGTGGTACGCCACACCCCTCCCGATCAACAGGACCCCCGTTTCGACCGTAGGAGGTCCGTTTCCTCCATTGTGCGGTACGCCACACCCCTCCTGATCAACAGGACCCCCGTTTCGACCGTGGCCGGTCGAACACAAGGCCGTTTCCTCCGTTCTGCGGTACGCCAGGCCTCGCTTCCATCGCTTGTTCCATCCAAGCCCTCCCGATGAACACGACGCATTCCGTTGCCTCCCCATGAACACGATGACAACGTTGTTTGTCCGTTCCGACCCAGCCATGTACACGAGCCCTCGCCGTACGTATGCGCGAGTAGGCGTTCGAGACCCCGCCCGTATGTACACATACGTGGCCGTATTTTCTTTCTTGCACCCTGGCCGCTGTACGTACGTGTACATGCTACGTGCGCGCCTCTACTACGACACGTGTGCGCCTCTACTATGACACGTGCGCGCCTCTACATCGACCAGTATGTACGTACACGTTCACGACCAGAATGACAACGCTACGTATGCTTCGACCAGGTGGGTCCCGACTGTCAGGCACTTCCTTGCCTGCGAAGATGTAGCTGGTAGGTCCTAGCAGTCAGGGGGCGAAATACGGTGGCCCGTCCGGTGGGTCCCTGCTATCAGGTGGAGGAATAATTATTTTGCACGTAATAAGGAGGCACTTCCTTGCTGCGGCCGTAGACCCAGCTGTCAGCCTCTCCACGTACAGTCACGTCCGATGGAAGTCGTTCCTTGACCACGTTGACCACGCCACGCCGAGAGCACCACTGCGGTGGACGACGGCGAGGCCTAGGAAGGGGACGACGCGGATCCGGGGAAGACGCGGCAGTGGAAGCCCGCGCGGAGAGGAGTACGAGGGTTCACTGGTTCGGCTGCGGTGTGAGGCTGCCGTCGCCGCAGGGCCTGGCCAGCGGTGGGAATAGTAGGTGGCGGTGAGGCCTCCGCAGCAGCACAGCCGGCCACGGGAGGCAGGAGCATGCGACACGACCGGCGCTGCTTTGGGCGGCTGGAGCAAGAAGACCAGAGGTTGAAGAAGCACTACGCCCGTTGGATGGACATCGTACGGTCACTAGAGCTAGAATCGTTCATATTGACTAAGTTCACAAAGCCCTTTGTCCCCGTCAACTTAGTAGGCCTACAAGTCAGCCTCCCACCAAGGTGGGTCCCAGCAGTCAGGGGGAAACGATTTTTTTCGCAAAATACTGGTGGTCCGTCCGGTGGGTCCCTGCTGTTAGGTGGAGGAATAATTATTTTGCACGTAATAAGGAGCACTTCCTTGCTGTGGCCGTGGACCCAGCTGTCAGCCTCTCCATGTACAGTCCACGTCCGACGGAAGCCGTTCCTTGACCATGTTGACCACGCTGCGCTGAGCGCACCAGGGCGGTGGACAATGGCGAGGCCTAGGAAGGGGATGACGTGGAGCCGGGGAAGACGCGGCAGTGGATGCCCACGCGTAGAGGAGTACGAGGGCACTGGTTCGCCATGGTGTGAGGCTGCCGCCTCCGCATAGTAACATGGGGTGTGGGTGAGTAGAGGGATCGCCTGGCCACCGGTGGGAGTAGTAGGGGCGGTGAGGCCTCCGCCGCATCGCAGCCGGCCACGGGAGGCAGGAGCACGAGGCACGACCAACGCTGGTTTGGGCGGCTGGAGCAAGAAGACCAGAGGTTGAAGAAGCACTACGCCCGTTGGATGGACATCGTACGGTCACTGGAGCTAGAATCATGCATTATTGACTAAGGTGACAAAGCCCCCCATCCTCGTCAACTTAGTAGGCCCACAAGTCAGCCTGCCACTATACTGGGTCCCAGCTAACAGGGGGAGTATTTATTTTTTTGTGTAATAAGGAGGCACTTCCTTGCGTGCGAAGATATAGCTGGTGGGTCCGAGCTGTCAGCGGCGGTAACGTTTTTTTCGCGAAATACAGAGGCCCTTTCGGTGGGTCCCTGATGTCAGGTGGAGGAATCATTATTTTGCGCGTAATAAGGAGGCATTCCCTTGCGTGCGGCCGTGGACCCAGCTGTCGGCCTCTCCACGTACAGTCCACTTCAGATGCATGTCGGTCGTTGACCACGTTGACCAGGCCGCGCCGAGAGCACCAGGGCGGTGGACGACGGTGAGGCCTCGGAAGGGAATGACACGGAGGCAGTTGTTTCCCACGCGGAGGGGAGTACGACTGTACGAGGGTTTACTGGTTCGTCTGCCGTCGCCGGAGAATAACAGCAGGTGCGGGTGAGAAGAGGGATGGCTAGGCCAGCGATGGGAGTACAGTGGGGCGGTGAGGCCTGCGCGGCAGCGGAGCCGGCCGTGGGGAGGAGGGAGCAGGCAGTCCCGCCGGTGCCTGTTTGAGCGGCTGGAGCAGGAAGAGCAGAGATTGAAGAAGCACGACGGCCGTTGGATGGACATCCAACAGTCACTGCTTGTGCGTCAACCATTTTTTAGGAAAGCCTCAAATCTGTGGAAAACAGCATACAACCCATCTGCCATTATTTCTAATATTTTTTAGCCCATTTGCTAATTTTTTAGGTTTTTTGGAGCCCATATTCTTTTTGTTAGCATTACAGCCCAAATTGTGGCCACGGTTAAAAAATTATACGAAATTTTGCATATTTTGGTGCGGTCCGAACTGTTTTTAATCCTGAAATTTCGACTCACATTCAAACTGATTTTAAAAATAAATGTATATCAATATAAAATCCAACAAATTCTCCACGCATAAAAATTAATGTAATTTAAAATCTTGA
Organism: Aegilops umbellulata; assembly: GCA_032464435.1. Classification (NCBI taxonomy): domain Eukaryota; kingdom Viridiplantae; phylum Streptophyta; class Magnoliopsida; order Poales; family Poaceae; genus Aegilops; species Aegilops umbellulata. Next base: position 227,538,975 of record CP136055.1, on the reverse strand, counting down.
AATGAAAAAAAAAGATATTAATTGCGGGTTTGATGTGTTTTAAAAATGTACAACCCGTTTCTCATTACTGATGGGCCATTTTCTCGGCCAGCCGAATGAAAGCTCTCCTCGTCTTGAAAGATTTGCAACCCAACAGGCCTGACAAAGCAACTTACTTGGCAAATCACGAAAAAACTTGGCTGTGGCCGTGGACCCAGCTGTCAGCCTCTCCACGTACAGTACTCTTCTGATGGAAGTCGTTCCTTGACCACGTTGACCATGCCGCGCGGAGAGCACCACGGCGGTGGACGACTGCGAGGCCTAGGAAGCGGACGACGCGGAGCCGGGGAAGACGCAGCAGTGGAAGCCCGCGCGGAGAGGAGTACGAGGGTTTACTGGTTCGGCTACGGTGTGAGGCTGCCATCGCCACAGGGCCTGGCCAGCGGTGGAAATAGTAGGGGGCGGTGAGGCCTCCGCGGCAGCACAGCCGGCCACGGGAGGTAGGAGCATGCGGCACGACCGGCGCTGCTTTGGGCGGCTGGAGCAAGAAGACCAGAGGTTGAAGAAGCACTACGCCCGTTGGATGGACATCGTACGGTCACTGGAGCTAGAATCGTTCATATTAACTAACTTGACAAAGCCCTCCGTCCCCGTCAACTTTGTTGGCCCACAAGTCATCCTCCCACTATGGTGGGTCCCAGCTAGCAGGGGGTATTCATTTTTTTGTGCGTAATAAGGAGGCACTTCCTTGCGTGCGAAGATATAGCTGGTCGGTCCGACATGTCAGCGGGGGGAACATTTTTTTCATGAAATACAGAGGCCCTTCCGGTGGGTCCCAGCTGTCAGGTCCTCGCAAAAAAAAGGGAAAGAAAATCAAAGACTTGGGAAGGCGTACAGAACAAGCTAGTGTACCAGTAAAGAGACGTTGCCGAGTTTTAGAAAAAAGAAAGACGTGCTCCTGTAGCTGGTTCGAATCCAAACCTAGACTATGACTATATATGGTGCTATGCTACTCTGCAAGTAATGAAACTGACATATCCGACGTTCGCTTCTCCTCTTCTCTACTTACTCTGCCTAGCATCAGAAGCTCTGGCCGCAGCAACCATGTCCGCTGGCTGCTGGTCCACCTGCTCTTCAGCAGGCAACAACCAGATATGCGCCAAGTCGCAACCCGTACCATCGCCTATGGGTCTCATCACACCCTCGCCGGCATGCGCACCGCAGCCGATTGCTCATCGCAACCCGCTGCCGTTGGTGTGGTGCCACTGCTGCAAATCACGCAGAGTCATCCGTCGCGTCTCAACCATAATCCGCAACCCTGGCCGAGTCTTCTACAAATGCCCGAATCATGGGGTAATAATATGTTTAAGTGTTGTTTTGGTGCTTTCAGTTGCTGATTTTTTTAATAGTTTGGTTGATGATCTACCAATTTGATTCGTGGAGAAAAGGGAAGATTCGCGTGATTTGTATTTCTGGGAAGTTGCTGATGTGGGGGAATGCAACTACGCCGATTATTTGGTTAGCCGAGGAATCCCAATACCAGCAGGTTGGGGTGTTGGAAAAGTAACTGAAGGAACGACAGAAGAGGAAGATGCAGAGCAGAAGGTTAAAGATGCATTCCCTCTGATCATGGCCAAGCAACAGCTGCTGAACGGCCTTGACAGCAATGAGGAGATGAAAGAGCTTGTGAAGATAATGGGCAAAATCGATGTGCTCTGTAGGATGATTGTCTCTTTATTTGCAGTGTATGTAGCACTCGTGATGTATTCAGTGGCTATGACAAGAGCACTTTGCTGAAACTAGTAATGAATGAAACCTGTGTAGCAGGCCGGGCATAGTGTTTTGAACATCTAATGATCTCTATTAACGGAAATCAGGGGTATCCCCTTTTGCTCATATAAATAAATAAATAGCAGAGGCCCTGTCGGGTCAGCTTTGTTCTCTTTCGAAGACGTCGAGCAAATTGCAGTCCAACAGCAAACTATGTCATCAAATTCAAGTTTCACAGCCAAATATGAGTACAACTAAACAACAATGTCATCATGTTTTAGTTGTCATACAATCACCAAGCACAAATCAGCATACATAACAAGTGATGTTCTCATAGCAAAATAGTAAACAACATGTTCATCAGGTTTCAGTTGTCATAGCAAACACAATTTCACATAGTAGATAAAAAAACGTCTTCTGACAGGCAAATACAACAAAAGCAATGTAATCATCATCCACAGCAGCAGCGTCAACATCTTCGCCATGTGTATCAGTCTGAATCGTAATTCCCCATGGTGTCATCTTCTTCTTCGTCCTCAACGTCCTCGAACTTTGGCTTCTTCTTGATCAAGTCTTGTATGTCCATAGCACGACAGGCAATCTTTTCGCTGACGTCATTGACGTGATGGTTCTCAAAGATATTAGGAACATCTGTGTTATCTTGTACATCAGGAGCAGTGTAAGCATCATCTTGTTGTGCAACTTCATTAAACGAATTCCTCTGCTCAAACCTTTGCAATACTCTCCAGTCATCGCTACGTGCAAATGTGTCTTCCAAGAAAAATATCTGTGTTGCTTGATTTGCCAAAATAAAAGGGTTGTTGGTCTGGTACGCCACCTTGACATTGATGGATTTGAAATAATCATCAGCTCTGGGTTTTGCGATCCTGGAAAACAGGTTATACCAACGACAGCACAACAGAACCACACACCGATGATCCTCGAAACTGGAGATATACTGCAACTGAACAATGTCTGTCATGTTAGCATACATTTCAGCTGTCTCTTTGTCATACGTATCCGTGCTCATGATGGCACTGTTTTGTGTCTTCCTGCCTTCGTCTCGTGCAAGGGTGTTGTAGCGCACATCTCCAACAACGGAAGATTCATAATGTCTTACCCGAGTATCAGGTCCCATTGCTAGTGAGTAAAGGGCATCATCAACTGCCTGCCCATCCTCCCGCATCTTCTTAACCTATGGTTAGAAAATAGACAAGCTGATCAACTTATGTACTCAATATATTAAAAAAACTAACAGTGCACTTCAAAAGCTTACATGGTTCTTGAACCATTTCGCAAATCTTGCCATAACCAGTTTGTCAATGTTTCTTGGATTTTGCGGCAGTAACTCCTCTTTGTAGATGCTGCACAACATAGTGATCGCGTCAAACATCTAAATATATAAGAATGTGCTGCAAGTTTAGTAGATTACGATGTATAAGCTGCAGTACTGCACTTACTTGATATAAGTAGTATCTCAGGACAGTTATTCAACACATACCAAACCATTTTGTCCAAATCTTTAGGTTTGTCCTCTTGTCGACTCGTCCCTGTAAGTCGAACAGAATAATCGAAAACATTGAGCCCGGGATTGTCTTCACCCACCTCTTTGCTAAGATGATCAGCTGTTTCATTGTATTTTGAGCAGAATGTCAACGCTTCTGTAGCAATGTAGGCCTCTGCAATGGAACCCTCGGGTCTAGCTTTGTTCCTAACATAGCCCTTGAAAGTGCCTAGCCGCCTTTCAATAGAGTACATCCAGCCATACTGTACTGGACCTCTAAGTAGTACCTCATCAGGTAGATGAACAACCAAATGCACCATCACATCAAAGAATGCTGGAGGATATATCTTCTCAAGGTCGCATAGGATAGTTGGTATCTTGTCTCTAAGACGCTCCAAAGCATCTATCCTGATATTCCTACTGCAGAGTTCCCTGAAGAATTGTCCCAACTCTGCAACTGCTCTGTATAAGTCAGGGCGGCCCCATCCTCTAAGGATAACAGGTAAAACCCTTTGAAGTAGGACGTGGCAGACATGTGTTTTCAACCCTTGTACCTTGTTTCCATCTGCACCGACTCTCCTTTCAGGGTTGGATGCAAATCCATGTGGGAATCTCACACGTGACAGGACCTCGCAGAATTCTTTTCTTTTTACCTTGTCCAAGACGTACATAGCTGGTGCCATATCCTGTGGTTTACCTTCATCTTGCACCTGCAAATCATGTATGATACCCAGGTGTGTCAAATCAATCCTAGATTTTAAGGTATCTTTCGTCTTGCCTTCAATATTAAGAAGTGTGCCGATAATGATGTCACATATATTTTTCTCGATGTGCATCACATCAAGATTATGTCGCAGATCCAAATCTTTCCAATACTCCAAGTCCCACAAAGTGGACCTGCGGGTAAACAATAATCTCTCTGCTGCCCTGCCACGCTTCCTTTTCCCGCTACCATTATCAGGATGGTTTCCTGGTGTAATATGCCTGACCTTCTCTAATTCCACTTGCAACTCATCGGCAGTGAGACTCTTTGGCGCATCACGTTTTTCATGCTTTGCATTGAACACATGCCTTTGGTATTTTCTAGGAAGCGGCTTGTCCTTGGCAAGGAAACGGCGGTGTCCAATGTAACAGATCTTGCTAAGTATTGTGTATGATAGCAGATTCCTGTCATAGTGAACACATGCATTGTAACCATGTGTTGTTCGCCCTGACATAGTGCCCAAAGCCGGATAATCATGGATGCACCAAATTATAACAGCACGCAGAAAGAAATCACCTGGTGGGTTGCTATATAGGTCTCGAGTGAGAACACCCTTCCATAGCTGTTGAAGTTCCTCCACAAGAGGGTCCATGAACAAATCAAAATCCTTTCCAGGACTTTTTGGACCTGGGATGAGCAAGGCCATCATGTAGTTTGATTCTTTGGTGCAAACATTTGGAGGCATGTTGTAAGGGATAACAAGCACTGGCCACATGCTATATGTGGCGCTCTGGTGGCCAAATGGGTTAAATCCATCTGAAGCTAAGCCAAGTCTAATGTTTCTCGGGTCAGCAGCAAACTCTTTGTGTTTATCATTGAAGCTTTTTCACTAACTACCATGAGATGGATGGCTCATTACATTCTGATCTCTGTACTCCTGGTTCCTAGAATGCCACAGTACATCCTCTCTTGTTTCAGCATCATGAAACAACCTCTGCAGTCTTGGTGTAATTGGAAAATGTCTCAGAACATTATGAGGAATCCTCTTCACAGCATCGCCATCTTTCCATCTTGATGATTTGCATTTCGGGCGTTCACTTAAGTTGGCATAATCCTTCTGGAACAGAACACAATTATTCTTACAAACATGGATCATATCATATCCAATTCCAACTACATGAAGGAAATTCTTCATTTTACTGTAGGTGTGTGGCAGCTCAGACGCATCTGGGAAAGATTCGCGGAAAGCAGCCAACATCGCATCGAAGGATTTGTTGGTCATCCGCTCAGATGTCTTCACCTGAAGAAAGGTGACCATAGCTGAGAATACTGACAACTTATTTCCTGGGGTGACAGCAACGTTGCATTGTTCCAACATGCGGGCCCACCGTTTTTCTTCTACAGGTGAAAGTTCACGGAATGCACGAGCATTTCATAGCATTGTTTCAATGTTGGTCAAACTCACTGGCTCCGCCACCACCACCTCCTCCTCCTCTTCCACGTGAGCATCAGGCAGATCAAGATGGTGATCTGCTGCTTCCACGTAGTCAATAACATTGACGTTCATAGCTTCACCATGATGAACCCACCTAGTATATGTGACCGACATCCCATACAATTGTAGATGATTTTGCACAGTTGACTGGGGTCTTGTAACTGAATTCATACAACTGCTACACGGGCAGAGCACATCTGATTTCGGACCACGGTACTCAGCTCTGTTAAAGTTCATCAAGTTTTCAACCCCCTCGACATATGCAGCGGAGAATCTTAGAGCAGAAGTTATCCAAATCCTGTCCATCTGTTAGACATACAAATTAGTTCTTCTACTAGATATTACAGGAAAAACATATATGCTTTTTTATGAAGTCCAGAAAAAAATACCTAGGTCGATGTCTAAAGCAATGGCAAGATATTTGGATGAGCAGATCTAAGTAAAGAAATATATATAAAGCTAATTCAGCAAATAGATTTGAGTGCCAAATTATGGCAGGCTGTTTCAGCAGTCAATGAGGCCGAGCACACAGCCATCGAACTGTCGAAGGCCATCGCAGCAACAAAGATTGAGTATAAAACGGTGTAGAGCTACTTCACCTAACAGATTGGCTACTAGACCATGGCAATCTACGTCACAATAAATATATGGCAGGATATTTTAGCAACTAATCGGCCTTGGCATGCCATCTCAGCTAAGCAGATTGAGTGCAGAACAGGGCAAGGAAGCTTCTTAAGCAGAGCATATTGACAGTAAACTACTTCGGCAAACAGTGAGATTAACAGCGTCTATCAGCTAACATTCAGAGCTACACCGACATGAACGGGGCCTCAGTCTAGAATGCGCGTACCGTGGGAGAAGCTGACCGCCGTGCGTCTCCACACGAACGTCGCCAGCGGTGGCGGCGCTGACCGCCGTGCGCCTCCACAAGAACGTAGCCATAGGTGGCGGCGCGGCTATAGGACGACAGTCTACGAGAGCGTACTGTGGGAGCGAGAGGATCGCCGAACCGCGGCGCCGACGTATCGGCGCGGCGGGGAGGGCGGCTTTGGCGGAGCGAATGGAATGGGGGGGACAGGGGGGGAGGGGGTTTGGGGAATATTATTGGCTAGTTGGCCAAAGGGCGGTTGAATCAGATTTGGGGGGAATTTTTGGGTGTGGAGGGGGAGGATTTTCGCGCGGTGGGCGGGGGGAGTTTGGCGCATGGTCGGTTTCTCCAAGTGCAGTCCCACATGTCAGTGAAGAGGCAAGCCGAAGCGCGTTCCGTTTGCGTGAGCCGTGTGCAGGACCGAACGTGTGTGGGGTGCAATGCGACCACGACAGGAGTGCTGTGAGTGTACCGCATTTTTTCCTTTTAAACTAGGTGCTTCGCCCCCACCCAAAAAAATATGTTGCTTCGTGCGATCCATCGATACTAATACTAGTAATCCGGTAATCCCGACTAAAACGGCGCGGCCGGGTCTTTTCCCGTGCGATATGCTGGGAGGTTGGCTTAGTTGGGTTTTTTAGGATGAGTAATGCTACACCTACGTAATCCCAGTTACGTAATTAATGTAATGTGAAACGTGAGAGCTGTTGATTGTAGATTGGGGGGAGGGAGGGGCCCACCACCATGAAAATGGGGGGAGGAGAGAGAGAGCAATTTACGTTAACCCTTTCGTAGGTTCTCGTAGATGTAGAAAGATATGTCCGATCCTGCAATATAGGCCGTCCAATCTATATCTAACAGATAGGAAGGAAACTATGACAATTTACCCGCACTCCTCTCCACATTTGCAGATAAGGCTTTCCCTTGTTCATCCTTTTCTCCCACAAGATCTTGATCTTCCGTGCAACGCATGGGCATATTGCTAGTACTCCTACAATATGTATATTATTGTGAAAGTTCATATGCACCGGCCAAGATTAATGCAAAGACGGCAGATTTTCATTACATTTCGAACTTTTATAGGACAAAAAAATAAAAGAAACCCGACCCTAAACCTATTCTACGGCGGCGACCGACGTCCTCCATCTGTGATCTCCATGTACGGGGGCGGGGTTCAAGACCCGTGAAGTGAAGGCGCCGTCTCCGGCGAGGAAAAGTAGAACACGGGAGATGGACCGGCCAGTTGGCACACCATGCCCTGCCGCCTCCCATGCCCTACTCATCCTCGGAGGAGTCCCCAACCTCGGCGGTGCCGGACGTTGGACGGCGACAAGTAGGACGCGTGGCTGATGGTGCTCCCGTCGTCGGCCGCCAGCGTGGCCACCGCTTGTGCGGCGACTTTAGCGAGGGCAACGACCTCGAGCTCCATCCCCGAAGACAAGCTCTCCTGCAGAGCGTTCACGCTTGCAGTCATGGCGGATGTGGTTCCAGGTAGGAGGACGATGCACTATGGTGTGGAGGTTAGCTGGGCGTTGCCGCTTTAAGTAGCGCATTCCGGTGAGGCCAAGCGTCCGTGTGCGTCATTAAGTCGCCGGAGTTGTTCCTCGGGCACCGAGCCTCTTAAGGACGACATACGAACGGACAACATGAATGCAGGCAGCTGGCGCCGGCTGGGAACCCACCGCGCGACAGCGTGAGGGGCGAGGGTTTTGGTGTGCCAGGGTAGTCAGCTGCGGTCGTGGCAACGTTGGAGATGCCCTTTGCTCACATGTGATCCCCGCATGTCATTGAAAAAGCAAGACAACCCGGCATGGTCTTAGGTCCAGAGGATGCAGTTGGCCGCGCTACACCACTACGAGGACGCGTTGCGGCGCCCCGTGCATCCTCGACGAGCCGGGTGTTGGGGTGTGTTTGGATTGTGGCCAAAGTGCACCTTGCCAAAATTTTGGTCATGACCAAAAGATTGGTGTTTGTTTGGATGGTTGCCATTTTTTTGGCATGCCAATGAACTCTAGACAACTCTAGTTCATTTTTCTTGCCAATGTCGGCCAAATCATGGGCAACCAATACCTCAACCAAAATTTTGGTCATGACCCAAAGATTGGTCTTTGTTTGGATGGTTGCCATTTCTTTGGCATGCCAATGAACTCTAGCCAACTCAAGTTCATTTTTCTTGCCAATGTCGGCCAAATCATGGGCAACCAATACCTCAACCAAAATTTTGGCTACCCAATGCTTTGATGGGGCAACCTTGGGCACAAACCAAACATACCGTTGGTCGTGCCACAGCACTAACGCCACCCAAGGCAAACTGAAACCGACCGTGTCTAGCGATGATATGAGCTTATCGCTCACCGCGGTCGCCGTGTCCATATGCGGTGCTGGAGCTGCGCCCCGTTGTTGGCCCCAACCACCCACATGAACGGTTGTCGGTGGCGAGGAGGTCATGGGCTAGCTCCTCCATTGGACTAGTCTGCGCTACGTCGTCCCGACGGGTGCGCCCCACATGTCTGTTTCCCTGTTTTCCCGGCCATATTCGAGCGTCAGTGCTCCGCGTTGCGCATTAGGCCTTTCACTATGTAGGCCAAGCGAGACAACTTATTGTTTATTTGATCCGTTCAAGTATAATCATGTGGCGTTTGCTTATTTCTCATTCCTCTCCAACCCTCTTCTCCATCGATCATGTCGCCTTCTAGTCGAGTCCATCCTCCCGCATGCCTCACTTGAACATTCCGCTGAGTATCATTCGCATGTACCCACCCTTCTCCTCTTTCAATAGATCTCCGGACCCCGAGATGAAATCGAGAGGGAACGAGTGGGGGCACGTGATACCTAAGGCAGATTCAAAATTTTGAACCGGTGATCATAGCATCCGCAAATCATATATAAAGGGTATTCAATGTTCGTTTCGTTTTTGAACGTATAATATACTCCCTCCTATCCTTTCTACTCCGCAAATCATATATAAAGAGTAGTTTACATATAAGTTTTATGTGTAGTCAAAGTATATCTACTTTGATAAAAAAAAGGTATCAACATTCAACAACGCCCAATCAATATTGTTAGATTCGTACGTACTCCTAGATTTGTACTCGAGATGGTTTCCAATTTGACTATTGACAAGATTAATAGTACATGAGATGTATATTGTGAAAATTATATCATTGGAAACTCCTTTCAGATACGAATTTGACCGTATGCTTTGTGTAAGTTGCATGTCATATATTATTACTCTAACATTTGGTCAAAGTTAGCCTCGAAATACGCATTAGACCCTGTATGCTTTGTGTAAGTTGCATGTCATATATTATTACTCTAACATTTGTGTAAGTTGCATGTCATATATTATTACTCTAACATTTGGTCAAAGTAGTATAGTGGAAGTGGATCCTCTGACGTAGGTATCCCTGCCTTACCCTCCCTTTCGGTCACTTACTGGCGGACCCCATGCTTGCTAGGCCCCGCATGTCAGTTACTCAATGGGTTCGGCCACGTCAGGGGATCCTCATCCGCAGTAATACTCCCTCTGTTTTTATTTACTCCGCATAAAACGGAGGAAGTGGTGGTATAATAAATGACGCGGGCGGGAGAGTGGAGGGACGTCGGTTTGCTCTCAACTGCGGTCCCACAAGCAAGCGTAAACGCAAGACGAAGTGCATTCCATTCGGTGAGCGACGTGGAGGGTCCAGCGTGTCGGGCTGCAACACGAATGCGACAAGAGCGATGTACAGTCAAAACCGATTGACCGGTCATCACCGGAACCACTATTCACACCAGAACCTTCGCTGCTCGGCCTACGCCAGCCACTGCCCTAAAACCACACCAAATCTCCAGCCCATTCCCCCACATTTCGATCCCCTAGCCCGCATCAAGCGTCCCCTAGTTCGCCGGAAAGCCATGGTGCGCCGCAAGATCACTTACTACAAGATGCTGACGCCGGAGCGCCGCGCAGAAATCGCGGTGGCGGTCGACGCCACAGACCTCCGTTCCCAAGCTCGCTTTGCGGCGGGCCAATCCCCGTGTTCTCTTTAGCCAAGCTACGAGGAGGAGGAAGCCGATCCAATGTTCATGGCGGAGGTCACGGCGCAGAAGGCCCCCGATGGGTATGAGACGATGGACGTCGACTTCGTGCCGGCGTCGGAGTCCCACATGGTGCAGGCTGACCAGCGGTTCAACATGGCGATACTAAAGGAGGACCTGGAGGCAGAGGCTCAACTCGACGTGGAGCGTGCGCATGCCGCTGCCATCGAGGCTCTCCTGCAGGTGGAACCGGATGTCGTGGATGTGAACCGGGCGGCGGAGGCTCAACTTGAGGCGGAGCGCGCATGCCGCTGCCATCAAGGCCCTCCTGCAGGCGGAACCGGACGTCCTGGACTTGAACCGGGCGGGAGAGGCTCGACTCGACGCAAAGCGCGCGGATGCCGCTCTCATCGACGCCCTCCTGCAGGCGGAAGCGGACATCCTGGACTTGAACCGGGTGGTGGAGGCTCGACTCGACGCAGAGCGCGCGGATGCCGCTGCCATCGAGGCCCTCCTGCAGGCGGAACCGGACGTCCTCAACTTGAACCGGGCTATGCTCTCGTCCATGCAGAGCGCCCGCACGCTCCGCTTGAACGAGTAGCTGGAGGCTGAGGACAAACACGGTGTGGAGACACACGTCGGCAGCGACGGCTGGTTCGCTCCGGCAGACAAAGACGATGAGGCCGTCTCTTTCGGCGAGCAGTGATAGTTTTTCTTTATGTTGTTTTTTCATGGATCTTTCCGCGAGCAAAAACATATATTTGTTATGCAAGTCGCCTGACTTGGGTTAGTCTACCATTTTAGGCGGTTGGATGAATATCCTACGTCTCCTAGCCCTTCTTTCCTTCTTCCTCACCTCTTCTTCTTCCCCAACAGACCACCGCACGGGCCGTACGGATACTCCCCAACATGCGGTTGGATAAACATACTCTATGAACGAAAATTATGTGTCAGCGATAGGATGGCTGAATATGGTGTGTTCACATGCGACAACACGTGTCAGTGAGGGTACGTTCCCTTGGTTGGGTTTGCGGCGTGCAGGAGCGACGGTGTGAGGGTGCGGTGCGACCGCGGCGTGCAGGAGCGACCGTGTGAGGGTGCGGTGCGACCGCGATAGCCGTGCGCAAGGGTACCTCCTTCTCATTTTGAAAACTTTAGGCAAGCTTGGCAAAAATGTGTGACAAAGTTTGGCAATGCAAGGCCTAGACCCAAACAGGATAAGTACGTACGTACTTGGAGTACTAGTGTTAAAAAAGAAAGGCTGGGTTTTCCTTCGCGGGATTTAATCGATACAAATCCTCGTTTCACGTGTCAATTAATGCATATTTTCTTCTCCAAAGACCAAAGAGCTAACCATCTCACTCCTCATCGCTTGATTAATGCAGCGCCACATGCAAACCAACCTTCTCACTTTCGCATGCATGCAGGGGATATTAATGTCCTTGGTTGCTAACCCCATCAATTTTGCCTCGATTAGTGTCAGTGGCCCTTTCCAAATTGTAATTTTGATATACTGGCCTTGTGTACAAAAAAATGGAGGTAGTAACTATATTTGACTTCCTTCCCCATTGCGGTGACGTTGACGATATTATTTTTTGCGGTGGTTTGGCGAAGCGTTCGACGGAGAACACCATTGAGGGAGACCACGGTAAGTCGTTCGCAAGTGCCACCTGCAAGCCGAGACAACCGCCTTATTTGCATCCAGGAAGTCCTTTACTAGTACTACTAGGAGTAACTAATGCGTTGAGATGGCTTCTCAAAAAAGAGGATGGAGAAGCGGAGTCAGCGAAGAGTGAAATGATGGTTGCTTCGTCCGTGTTTTTGTGATTTGACGCCTCACTGCTTTGTGATTTGTGATAGAAGGGATAGGGGAGTAGACTCTGTGCTCTATACTGTAGTACTACATGCGTCCAAGGATGGGAGAAAGAGGAGAGACGTTACATTTTTCTATTCCTTCAATCAATCAATCATGGAGCTTCGGTTCCATCTTTTTGGCTTTGGCAACACCGTCCACAATGGTTCCCACGATGCCAAAAGCTATTTTCACATTTGGCTACACATTGTGGATGCTCTTAACCGTACCACTTGGTTTTGCTCCTATGTGCTATCTATACAAATCTCAATTATGTTGGTCTAAAAAATTATAGAATCGAGATTAGTAAAAAGGAGGTGATTTTGCCGCGCGGATGGCGGGGGAGGTTTCTTATTTGAGCAACTACGTAGCCCTTTGTAAGTCTAGGATTAGGCTTCTTATTTTCGGAGGACGTTGTCCTGGCGGTTTGCTAACATGCAGTCCCACGTGTCAGTGCTTTACCAAGCCGATCCGCGTCCCACATGAGGCAGAACAACGGCAGAAGCAACACGTGGTTAAGTTGAAGAAGATGAGGGAGAAGCGGATTCAGCAACGACTGAAATGATGGTTGCTTCGTCCCTCCAACTTAACTGCGGGAAAGGTGCAGCTTTGTGATTTGACGCCTCATTGCTCATTACTACGCCGGTGCCATGACTGGGGTGCTTCACCCCGGCTGCTCTGCACTGTATTCCGGTATGGCACGTGGACCCGGTAGCTTGATGTCCCACATGTCGGCGAAAGGGACTAGAAGATTTATGAAAGCGAGCGCTCCACTCTTACGACGGAGGAGTAGACGACACGACGGCCCAGTGAACTGTCACTTGTACTATATAGTACTAGTATAGTTTTGTTGTTTCGCATGATCCATCGATACAAACCCGATTAAACAGGAAAGGGCGGGATTTTTCCCGCGCGGTAGATGATACTGGCCATACATTTCAAAGGCAATTTTAATGTATGCAAACTGAATAATTATAAGTAACAATATGATATCTAGTAAAACTAAAAACACATATGATTTATTGTGTTAGAGTGTAGTAGTAGTGCTGTATTGCATAGTTGTTAGATGTAACATGCGAGAACGTGTAGAGATGTGGTTTCGGAGGGCCTACAGAGAGAAAAGCGTAATACGGTCACCGAACTTCAGAATAAGCTGATTACGGTCACTATATAAGTTTTGCGGTGATTATACAGTCACTTGCTCACAGCTCAGCATCGGATTGCACTTTGTTGACCGGCCAAATAGTCTGCGTGGCGCCATGTTGACTAGTTAAATTGACCACGTTCTTTGTGGGTCCCACCTGTCAGTTCGCATAGGCAAAAGGTCAGATAAACACAAATTTACGCAGGCGCGACAAGACTCCAACCCGTGCGTGGGAGTCACCTGGTTGTTTATGTGTCTGTCAGGGCCTGATGTGTGCGCATGCATGTGTAGGTTGAGCACTTGAGCGTGAGAGTGTGTGTTGGTCATGTGGTGTACTGGTCTGTGCATGCATGCATGCGTGCGTGTGAGTGTTGCGTCCGTGCGTGGCTACGTGTGTACGTGTGAGTGTTATGTGCGTGCGTGGGTGCATGTGTTTGTGTGAGTGTTGTGTGGATGCAGTTCGTGTGCATGCGTGCGTGTGTGTATAATCACCACACCAGCTCCTGTGTGTTAAAACGGACGGCTCAGCATACCAATACAAGGCCACCTTGTCCGCTGTGCCCACGGTCATGACTTCGAACCACCGTCCAAATATTTTTTTTTGTCGTTTGTTTTCATTCTTACTACTCCCGTCAGATATATTTGCAAATGTGGAGAGGTGTGTGGGTACCTTTTTGCAAAATTGCCATAGTTTCTTTCCTATCTTGTAAGAGTTGCACGTAACATCAAGATGCATTTGTATGACTTGTTTATCTTGTGAGAGAAAAGGATGGACGAGGGAAGGCCTTATTTGCAAATGTGGAGAGGTGTGTGGGTACCTTTTTGCAAAATTGCCATAGTTTCTTTCCTATCCGTCAGATATAAATCGGATGGCCTATATTGCAGGATGGCAGGCACACCATCATCACCAACTCTGTTTTTATAAGAGTGTATTTTATGTATTTTATAAGAGTGTAGATGTAGAGTAGATACAAGTCGACAGGCGGGCACGATGGTAGTGAGAAAATGTGATGCAACACTAGAGGTGCCATGTGGAGCGTTTAACTAGTCAACTAGTCATGTCATGAGCAAATACAGAGTTGTACCGTGAGCCCGTGACTGCATAATAACCACTAAACATAAATGGTGACCGTAATGAGTGGATTCTGAAGTCCAATGTACGTATCGTGCTTTCGCTTGAAATACAATGATCGTCATTGCATATATCGCGCGAGAAAGATGAAACATGCCTGAATTTTCTGGGGGGCTTACTTTTAGAGGACCTGGAGATAGTTTTGTGTGCATACGTGAAAGGGCGTGCAGGGGGGGGGGGGGGTATGCGATGGAGAGAGAGATGCTCTTCGTTTCTCTTTATTATGACTAACTTTGTATATATTATAAAAATATACAAATTCAAAGTGCGGAATAAATATCATTTTGGGCACCATGCAATGCAAATTAGCATTCGTACTCCTCCATATAACTTTGTAATGTTGTATATATGTAGAAACTCTAAAATATTTTTTTGGCCACACTTTATTCCAAAGGAATGTTGTATGCGAAATAAACGTGAAGAGAGGGCTTTTTAGATCAATGGGTACGTGATGTAACATGTGTGAATGTGTAGTTGATGCATTTGGCGGGGCCTGGAGAGGTATGTGTGTGTATTACGTATTCGAGAGAGGCATGGATAGAGGGGCCGACGGGGGGGGGGCGTGGGAGAGATAGCACGAGAAATGAGAGTGGTCTAGAGAGAGAGACGAATATGACGTCACGACAAGAGATTCCATTCCCTTGAGTGTGTATATGCAAGGGGGGAGGGAATAGAGGCACCAGGAGAAATTTTCTGTGTGTGTGGTGTTTGTGTTGGTATGTGTGGGTGTGAGAAGATAATGAGACGTGGGGGCAGAGGGTGTGTCACCGCGTGAGGTCCGGTGGGTCGAGGTGAGGCCCTTTGTTCTGTTCCGTCCTGCGCCACATTGGTCGGCCCGTGACGCATTTAGGAAGACCCATGGATGACTAGTCGTACAAGACAAAGATAACAGAATTGTGAAGGACTCTGTGTCCACTGACAAAGCCGACTAGGATTTGTAACCCTAGGTTCTTGGACTAAGGTAACCCCTTTATCTCTGATATTACTATTCATCCAACCTAACTTTAAGGGGCATCCTACAGAATGCTCTGCTAGAATCATACTCGTCGATTAGGAAGAGAGGTGTGAGACAATGCGTGAGAGACAGGTGTAAAGATAATGTGCGTACATGAGACACGTAGGCAGGTCCATGTATATAGAAAGGATCGATGAGGATTGTGCGTGTGTATGTTTGCGAGAGGAAGAGTGCTTGTGATAAAGGTTAGTGAAAACAGTTGTAAATGGTTACGAGAGAGAGGGTGGGTTATATCTAGAGCATGTGTGTGAGAAAGACACCTCGGGAGAGAGTGTGTGAGCATGTGGGAGAGACCACCGATGGAGAGTGAAACTACACGTAAAAGACTGCTCTACACATTGATTAAAGATATAAACTGTATCCAAATATTAGGATGGGATCATGATATTTGCAATTCGCGTAAGGAGCGGTCATTGATCCATTAGACATCTAGATTCTATCGAATTTGAGCATGTCTATGTTATTATTCGACACAATTGATCCACATTGTTAGTATTTTGAACTCCAGACAATGCATCACTTTAGCAATCGAATATAAACGTGAGTATAGTTCATGTTGTGTGTGTAAAGCACATTATACATACGAAAGTTACACAATGGACATTATAAATAGCTACTACCTATGGACTAGCATACATTTGAATTCAACTTAAGGTGGTTTAACAAAATCGAATTAAACATGAAGTCCATTCAATTATTTGAATTTGAAATCATGGCATTTGTAAACCATACCTAAATTATGGGGGCACCAATCTTTGCTCTGATTTTGTACATAATAGCATATGTAGTCGTGTACAAAATATATTCAAATTTAGCTCCTCCATTGCAAAATAATCGTAGTTATATGATTTTCAAGTGTCAAAATTTCAAAAATAAGCGGATAATTTAATGAGGTTTTCAAACATACAAGGTCAAATATAACGTTGTATATTTAGGTCAATCCTCATAGTTCAAGAGTACTCTAAACGTGAATGCTTGTGTTTCAAAATTTCGAACGAAGCGCCAAAAGAGCCTCTACCCGCCCGAAACCGCGTGAGACCAATGTTTGGTAGTACAAGGAAATTACTTTTCTAATAACTCCGACCCGTGAAACCTACCGGCCCGACGTCCAAAGGTGTAAACCGGGGTCGGTTTGTAGCTTAATCTAGACGCCACGCAACCGTATCGGAAAACATTCATACACAATGGCGCCTAAGCACACATGCGCGCGGCCAAAATCGCTCCTGCCCACAATTTGGGACACCTGGGATTACCATCCTACCCCTGACCCGCAGTAGGTCCGAAATTTAAGAGGGGGGCAAAGTTTGTACTTTCCCCAAATTTCAAAGAAGCGCGTCCCATCTTCTGTTCAAAAAAGCCAAAAACAAGCGCGTCCCAGACTGAAACATGGTTCCCCCCACCCGTCCGATTCCCCATTCGTACTCCATGGGCGCCAAAACTACCTCTCCACGAGCTACGAAACCCCGGCGTCCTCCGTCCGCCACCCCATCCCACCCATCAACCGCCGCCCTCGTCCATCACGCCGCAGCCGATACCCCGACATCGTCATCCACCGCAACCTCAACCGCAACACCCTCCACGGCTAGTAGTTGAAGCCGAGGCCGAGCCGTCCATACCCGAGCCAGTTCAACCACGCCGTCCTGCGCCTCACCGCTGCCGCTCCAACTTCGCCACCCTCCACCACACCGGAGCTGTTCCTGCTACGCCGTCCTTCGCCGCCTCGAATCTGCTTCCCCTTCGCCGACATACGACCACGGCAACACAGTCAACAATTTGGCCATGGGTTCGTCCAAGCATGCACCCTCCAGAATATCGGTTTCCCTGGTAAAAACAAGAAGATCAGCGCGACATGTGGGGGTGACCACACCGGCAACCGAAAAAGGTACTCCTCTTCCCTTATTTGTGCAAATCTTACGCCTATGCTTGCACGGTATTCATCCCACAGAAGACACTAGTTGACCACTTCTTCTTGATACTAGATGTTCCTAGTAACTCGCGATGCACAAGGTTTCTCCTCATATACTATTTCACCTTAGCTAGGGTCCGTCGCCCCCCCTGAATTTCAATTTCTGGCCAGTTGATTCCCAATTAACGGAAGCAGTCCCCGGCGTAACAGACGCTAGTACGCCTATTACGCCGGGGAAGCAACGCCTTTGTGTTTATCTTAGGGGCGTGTGTGGCCTAGAGCTACTGGCGCCCGATCTGGAGGTCGACCGGGATTAAAGGGATGGCCTGGGGGCGCTGCCAAGCACGGCAGTGGTGTGAGGTCAATGGGAGGGCGGGGTGGCGGAGGCAGGGGTCTGGGCCGGTGGTTGCTGGCGGTTCGAGAAAGATCGTGAACAGTGACTGGCTGGAGGTAGACGAAGGCCATCTGCCCGTTCCTTATAGATCGGACGGTTCATTAAAAAAATCGACTGACCTATTTATTTTCAGTCGACTGTTATCTTAGATATGACCACATGTGGTGGTGTGCTGGAGGAGTACCTGCATTTCCTGTGCTCATATATTACAAAATCATACGGAGTAGAATCTAATTTTGTTTTCCATGCAATGTTGTAGAGCTATCATATGTCTCCTGTCATTTATTTTTCAGCCACCTGCTATCTGCTACTTTTACAGTGCACTAGTTCTGCACACACTTCACCCTTACTCTCACTGTTGTGTTTTTATGCAAGGGTATTTCAGACTCTGCTGCCATGAGAGAAGCCAAAAAGAAAAGAGATAAGTCGCTCCAGCTTGTTGTGCGGCTAGGCAAGACACGTCTCAACGCTTTAATAGGTCCAGTGTCAGCAGACGGAGACGGGGAACGTAGCTCTGGAGTTGATGACCTCGCTCGCAATGAACCACCATCCCAGGTGCTTGCTTTAACTTCGCGGTGTCATATGTGGTTGCATGTTCCATATGGTGTCTAGCTTGTATTCGAAAGGCCGAAGTCGGTAAGATAAGGAAAGATATTTTTTTACATGAACCACCATCCCCGTGAGCACCAGAAGACAAGTAGCTAGTAAGGGCACTGGCCGAGCCAGTGACAAGCCCATCAAAGATAGGCATCACCTGGAAGCCAACTAAAAAGCTGCGATGGTGGCGAAGCAGCCCGCCTCCCACCAGGCTCTCAGGTCCTAGATGATCATGCTCACCACTCCAACCGGATGTCTAGCTTGTATTGCTTCCAATTTTGTTAAATTGCATCTGCTTAGCTTACACATTATACCTTTGAATATGACATGCCTTTCTATTTTTGGTACATACTAGTACATCTGTGTATTAACCATGTTCTTACATCAAACTAATGTTCTTGTGTATCCCTCATCAATCACTTATGACGAGCCAGGCAGGCAAGGGGACTACTCCCCATTTAAAGAATGCAGCGTCAGCCTCCTGACATGATTCTCAAGAAAAAGAAATGCTACATGAAGATAGTGAACGTAGCTCTGTAGTTGATTACAGCATTTCCCCTACACTAGCATCACAGGTGCTTGCTCTAACTTGGCAGCGTGATATGTGGTTGTATGTTGCATATGGTGTCTAGATTTTAATTCTTCCAATTTGGTTAAACTGCATGTGCTAGTCTGCTTAGCTTATACATTATACCTGTTAATGTGACATGCCTTCCTGTATTTAGTACATAGTACATCTGTCTATCAAGCATGTCCTTACATAAAACTATTGTTTTTTTGTATCCCGCATCAATCAACATGACGAGACACCTTTAGTATATGCAGTGCGATATTAGTTTCATCTTTCGTATGATTTATAGCATGCGCTGCTTCTAATTTGTTGAAATTCCATTTATCATGGGACGCTTTTAACTTGGCAGAGTCATATTGGTTGCATCTTTCATGTGGTGTCTAGCTTGCATTGCTTCTTATTTGCTGGAATGGTTTCTGCTTAGTTTACACAAACAGTTGTGAACATGCCATGCCGTCCTGTTTTTCGTACATATTCCATCCTGGTATCATGTGTTTGCCTTACATCAAAGTAGTGATTGTTAGTATCATGCATGAATGAGTTCTGAAGAGAGAATTTTATTGCTTTTTCTTGTCGGTTTTACTTGACAATTCAAAATCAATAAAGCGGAAGGAAGTTAGCAAGGCAGCAGATAAAGGTGCTCCTTCCGAACGAAGGGCCTCTACAGTTTCTACTCCTCCACACCCCCAAGATGATTTCCAAGACAACACATGCATAGACACTCAACAAAGCTGTGTTTATGATGAGCACGTCTCCCCTAGTGTAGCATCACCGGTGCTCCCTCTAACTTGGCACTGTTATATGTGGTTGCATGTTATGTGTGATGTCTAGCTTGTATTGCTTCCAATTTTGTTGAATTCCATCTTCTTACTTTACACATTATACTTGAGTAAGACACGTGTTCCTGTTTCTAGAACATACAATATCTGTCTATCACACCATGTTCTTACATCATATTACTACTGTTATGTAACCTGCAACAATCACTTATCGTAAGACACGTTTGACTTCGGAGTGTGATATAGGTTACATCTCACATTCTTTTCTAGCTTATAATACTAATTTGTTGAAATGGCACTTATGACGAGATAGTTTTAACTTGGTAGAGTGATATTCGTTGCATCTTTCATATGGTGTCTAGCTTTCATTGCTTCTAATTTGTTGAAATGCCTTCTCCTTAGTTTACACATCATAAGCTGTGGATATCTAGTGCTGTGAATATGCAATGGCACTAATGACGAGAGACCTCTAACATGGTAGTGTGATGTTGTTTGCATCTTGCATATGATTTATTTCTTGTATTGCTTCACATTTGTTTAAAAGCCATTTATGATGAGACACTGTTAACTTGGCAGAGCGACATTTATAGCAACTTTCATATGGTGTCTACCTTCCATTGCATTGCTTCTAATTTGGTGAAATGTCTTCTTCTTAGTTTACACATCATAGTTCTGGTTATCTCTTCCGTCCTGTTTTTCATACATATTACATCCTCCTATCATGTGGTTGTCTAACATCAAAGTTCAGTTCGTCTGCATCACGCATCAATTTGTTCTGAAGAACTAAATTGTTATTCGTTTTTCTTGTCGGCTCGACTTAACATGGCACAGAGAAAGAGGAAGAAACACAGAATGGCAGGGAATGAGAAGCGGATGAATCCTGCAGATTCTGCTGGTACTGATGGTGCAATAGAAGGTCAAAGTCCAGCAGAAAATTCTACAAACACGGCATCCCTTGCTACACGAGTTGCAAAAGAAGACAAACAGAAACAAATAGCTGTCAACAAACAAGCATAGACAACCCTAGTTCTTGCAAGACCTACCATAGTACTACCAGCTGCACGACGTACTCATGCGTCAACTGAGCTAGCAGCACATTCCCATGCTCCCTTGCCACCTGACACTACTTCCCAAGCACTCTTGACACAAGACGAGTTGGCAATATCAGATGAACCTTGTGAGCTTCAACAACAAGAAGGTAGTTGATGGAGTCAAGTTACAGTTGCATGCTTGTTTATATGTAGTCTCACAGTTTGATGTACACTAACACTTCCTATGTTTGTTGTTGGACGAGCACCTAGGCGCAAGAGGAAACAAACATCAGGGATAACGCTCGATAGGTTAACTAAATCTAGAGGATGAAGAATGGAGATCCATTTTGAGGCAGGTTTAAAAAGGCCACGTGATTCTACAGAGTCAGCCAAGTTAGTATTAGAGGCAACGGTTGCTGTTAGGTGTCATGTACGTATCCTCCCAACGTGGATTCAGTACAGGAATGACAAAGACGAAACCCAGTTCAACACCTTCCTCGACCATTTATCTGTAAGTATGGTTATGTACAGAAACTAGTAATATCGTCTTGCTCTGTCCAATACTTTCTAGGTTGCTGATAATGAGACTCCCATAATTTTGAACAGATGAGGTTCAAGTTGGATAGCCAAGATGATGCAACCAGACAAGCTTGCACCCATGTTTTCAAGTCTGCTCTGCGACAGTATCGGTATAACTTGAGGAAAACTCACTTTGAAGGCAAGGCCCAAACATCTCCAGTGGAAAATATATCTGATGAAGACTGGAGAGGCCTCGTTAAACACTGGTCCGATCCGAAGTATCAGGTACATTATATATATATGTCATCAGATCACATGTTGAAGTCCTATTTACGCATGTGCCATACAAATCTATCTTCTTGTAGGTGAACTGTTCAAAGAACAAGGCCAACCATACGAAAGTGAAATTCCAACAGACGACAGGATCTGTAGCTATATTGCACACTGCGAGGCTCTTGTAATTAGCTGTTGTTTCACTCTTTTCGCTGTACCATATTATCAGATCTATATTGACTTGTTCCATATGCAGAGGAAAGCCCGCAAGGACCAAAAAGTACCCGAACCAAATATTATGGAAATCTTCAAGGACTGTCACACCAGCAAGAACAAGGGCATGACTACACCAGTCAAAGCCGCCGTTGTAAGTCCTTAATCCTCATGCCTTTTAACTACTACTTACTCTGACTTGTGCCTTGAACTACATGGTTTGCAGCCAATGTCTATTACTCTTTTCAATTTTATACACAATTGTCTTAGCGTATCATTGCACCTTACAAGGTTTAAAAGAGAGGAGTGATGTTCCTTTGATCTTGACCCGTAATCTAGTTCCGTGCTGGACTTGCCCACACAACGTTACAATTGCATGTTTGTCTGTTCTCAGTTGTTTTGTGATATGAATGACGTCATACTATGCTTACTATATTATAAACTTCGTCTCTTCATCCTTAGCCCTCAATACAATGTGAAGAAATAGACAATACATTAGCAATGGTACATGGTCATATGTTTGGAACCTGGTTTTATTATGTACTTTGCAATAAAATACAACTAATATTTTACATGGGTTCACCAGAATAAGTTCTGTATATAGACCAAAGCTATTTTGTTTGGTTTTGCTGCCTCCTTGATATCTCCTGTTCTGGTACTACTAATGTAAAACCTCAACTTTTCAGCGAGCTATGGAAAAAATGGTGGAACCGCCACCTTCTGAAGGTGGCGAGGCAACTATAACCGCAATGTCAGCTCTTGCTGCAGTGGGTCAGTACCTGTCCACTAACAGTGCCAAAAGCACGTTCCTGCATAATACTGGGTTGGTTGTTAAGGCAATATCGTCCAAACTGCCTCATGATCAAGATATGCAAGCTCAAAGAAATGTTGTATCTGCGCTCCAGACACAAGTCCATTCCCTAAGAGAGGCCCTTTGTGAAACAAGGAGAAACATTGCTCAATGTCGTCAAGATATGCATGGTTTTGAAACCAGACTATCAGACATTTGCTATGTTGTTCAGGAACCTAGGGGAAATGAAGGCGAGGGTTATGGTGCTCCATCGGAGAATACAACATGAAAACGTAACAGCCAGGTCAAATGAACTGAGCTTCTGAACTTCTAGTGGTGCATTTATCTGCTAGACTGTTAAGTTTTATGCCAACCTTCCTTTTGTTATGTAGTTGTAATTTGTTGTGGTGTGACACAAAATGTATTCTTAATGTGCAGCCACCGCCTGAAGAAAATAGCAAGCCATTTTTGTATAGTGTAGGGTGTTCCCTATATTTGCACTGGTGGCAATCTTTGATGCCGAGTGGATGTAATCTGTGCAATTGCCATAATAGCCTAGCGTTAGTTTCGGCCTTATTTGTTTCCTAGTCTTCTTTTTCCCTAGTTTGCTAGTGGCCGCAACTACCATGGGCCATATACGGGCCGTAGGATCCATGGGTCTCCTACGGGCCGTCGATAAATGGGCCTGTAATCGGTGGGCCTCGGGCCGTCGGATAAATGTGTCTACATGGGCCATAATTGGGCGTAATTGGTATCGGCCCAGCATGGTAACAGGCCGTTAACAGGCCGTAGGGCAGCAAAGGCTTAATTCTGTCATAGGCATAACGGGTCGTTAATGGGCCAGAATATAGGACGGTCTGGAAACGGCACAACGGGTTAACAGGCAAGAAACGGGCCGACTCTTGCCATGGGCCAATTTTGGCCCATTATGGTAACAGGCCAGTAACGGGCCAACACTTGACATGGGCCGAATTTGGCCCATTAGTGGAATAGGCCAGTAACGGGCCGACTCTTGCCATGGGCCAAATTTGGCCCATTAGGGGAACATGCCAGTAACGGGCCGGAAGTAATCGAGGGCCGAAAAGGAGCCCAAGAACATATGGGCCGTCAATAGGCCGAAAGCTAACACGGGCTGGAAACGGCCCATGTAAATCACGGGCCGTTAACGGGTATAAAGAAAATTACTGTTTATTATGGGCTAGACTCACCGTGGGCCTGTAATGGGCCGAAAGATACGAAGGCCTCATATGGGCCGAAAGACGTCGTGGGCCATACATGGGCCGAAAGTGAAATGGGCTGGTATTATATTCGACGACTCACATGACGTTATTGGGCCGATTTCCTTGAGGGCATAACGGGCCGTGAGTTAACGGGCCGAAAAATGGGCTATTTAAGAAGAGACCGTTAACGGGCTTTTCATGGGCCAGCCCGTTAACCTTTGACCAAGTCAAACGGGCCGACTTTGTAAGTTAAATGGGCCACTATTGGGCCGTGCCACGTGTCGACATATCATAGGTGCCTATCTGACCCACTAACGAGCTGACACGTGTTTCGTCCGGCCAATAAGAATTTTACACGTGGAAATTTCCCATTGTTTGGGGCTGTTAACGGGTTATCGGATCCAAAACCCGACCCGATAGCTTAACGACGTTCCGTTACGGTGGATGCCACGTGTCGGTCACCCTTGACGAAAGCACTTCTGTGACGCGCGATTTATCGTCATGGAAGTGGACACTTCCGTGATGATAATTTTGGTAATGTCATGGAACACGTGTACAACAGCACAGGTATGACTATCTTGATTCTGTCATAAATTTCTCATGGATGTACATGCATGAAAAAAAAGCGACCTACTGTGACAAACACGTATCATCACGGAAGTGTATTTTTTTTAGTGATGGTGATGATGTAGAAGCCCTCCATGATGGATGCCCCCTCCGGCGGAGCTCCGGAACAGGCCCCAAGATGGGATCTCGTGGGTACAGAAGGTTGCGGCGATGGAATTAGGTTTTTGGCTCCGTATCTGATCGTTTGGGGGTACGTAGGTATATATAGGAGGAAGGAGTGCATCGGTGGAGCAACAGTGGCCCACGAGGGTGGAGGGCGCGCCCTGGGGGGGTGGGCGCGCCCCCTACCTTGTTCCCTCCTCCTTTCTTTCTTGACGTAGGGTCCAAGTCTCCTGGATCATGTTCGGTGATAAAATCACGTTCCCGAAGGTTTCATTCCGTTTGGACTCCGTTTGATATTCCGTTTCTTCAAAACTCTGAAATAGGCAAAAAATAGCAATTCTAGGCTGGGCCTCCGGTTAATAGGTTAGTCCCAAAAATAATATAGAAGTGGATAATAAAGCCCAATATTGTCCAAAACAGTAGATAATATAGCATGGAGAAATCAAAAATTATAGATACGTTGGAGAAGTATCAGGCATCCCCAAGCTTAATTCCTGCTCGACCTCGAGTAGGTAAATGATAAAAAAGATAATTTTCGATGCGGAGTGCTACTTGGCATAATTTCAATGTAATTCTTCTTAATTGTGGTATGCATATTCAGATCCGAAAGATTCAAGACAAAAGTTTAATATTGACATAAAAATAATAATACTTCGAGCATACTAACAAAGTAATCGTGTCTTGTCAAAATAACATGGCCAAAGAAAGTTATCCCTACAAAATCATATAGTCTGGCTATGCTCTATCTTCACCACACAAAGTATTTAAATCATGCACAACCCCGATGACAAGCCAAGCAATTGTTTCATACTTTTGACATTCTCAAAACTTTTTCAATCTTCACGCAATACATGAGCGTGAGCCATGGATATAGCACTATGTGGAATAGAATGGTGGTTGTGGAGAAGACAAAAAGGGAGAAGATAGTCTCACATCAACTAGGCGTATCAACGGGCTATGGAGATGCCCATCAATAGATATCAATGTGAGTGAGTAGGGATTGCCATGCAATGGATGCACTAGAGCTATAAGTATATGAAAGCTCAACAAAAGAAACTAAGTGGGTGTGCATCCAACTCGCTTGCTCACGAAGACCTAGGGCATTTTGAGGAATCCCATCATTGGAATATACAAGCCAAGTTCTATAATGAAAAATTCCCACTAGTATATGAAAGTGACAAAATGAGAGACTCTCTATCATGAAGATCGTGGTGCTATTTTGAAGCACAAGTGTGGTAAAAGGATAGTAACATTGTCCCTTCTCTCTTTTTCTCTCATTTTTTATTTGGGCCTTTTCTCTTTTTTTGCCTCTTTTTTTTGTCCGGAGTCTCATCCCGACTTGTGGGGGAATCATAGTCTCCATCATCCTTTTCCTCACTTGGGACAATGCTCTAAAAATGATGATCATCACACTTTTATTTTCTTACAACTCAACAATTACAACTCGATACTTAGAACAAAATATGACTCTATATGAATGCCTCCGGCGGTGTACCGGGATATGCAATGAATCAAGAGTGACATGTATGAAAGAATTATGAACGGTGGCCTTGCCACAAATACGATGTCAACTACATGATCATGCTAGCAATATGACAATGATGGAGCATGTCATAATAAACGGAACGGTGGAAAGTTGCATGGCAATATATCTTGGAATGGCTATGGAAATGCCATGATAGGTTGGTATGGTGGCTGTTTTGAGGAAGGTATATGGTGGGTATATGATACCGGTGAAAAGTGTGCGGTATTAGAGAGGCTAGCAATGGTGGAAGAAAGAAAAGTGCGTATAATCCATGGACTCAACATTAGTCATGAAAAACTCATATACTTATTGCAAAAATCTACAAGTTATCAAAGCAAAGTATTACGTGCATGCTCCTAGGGGATAGATTGGTAGGAAAAGACCATCGCTCGTCCCCGACCGCCACTCATAAGGAAGACAATCAATAAATAAATCATGCTCCGGCTTCATCACATAACGGTTCACCATACGTGCATGCTACGGGAATCACAAACTTTAACACAAGTATTTCTCAAATTCACAACTACTCAACTAGCATGACTCTAATATCACCATCTTCATATCTCAAAACAATCATCAAGCATCAAACTTTTCTTAGTATTCAACGCACTCAAAAGAAAGTTTTACAAATCTTGAATACCAAGCATATTAGGATTTTTAAGCAAATTACCATGCTATTTAAGACTCTTAAAATAATCTAAGTGAAGCATGAGAGATCAATAGTTTCTATAAAACAAATCCACCACCGTGCTCTAAAACATATAAGTGAAGCACTAGAGCAAAACTATATAGCTCAAAAGATATAAGTGAAGCACAAAGAGTATTCTAACAATTTCCAAATCATGTATGGATCTCTCAAAAGGTGTGTACAACAAGGTTGATTGTGGTAAACTAAAAAACAAAGACTCAAATCATACAAGACGCTCCAAGCAAAACACATATCATGTGGTGAATAAAAATATAGCTCCAAGTAAAGTTACCGGTGGAAGTAGATGAAAGAGGGGATGCCTCGGAAGGCATCCCCAAGCTTTGACTTTTTGGTGTCCTTAGATTATCTTGGGGGTGCCATGGGCATCCCCAAGCTTAGGCTCTTTGAGGGATTCCTGGATTAGGGGGTGTCTGGATAGCCGGACTATAACCTTTGGCCGGACTGTTGAACTATGAAGATACAAGATTCAAGACTTCGTCCCGTGTCCGGATGGGACTTTCCTTGGCGTGGAAGGCAAGCTTGGTAATACGGATATACAGATCTCCCTCCATTGTAACCGACTCTGTGTAACCCTAGCCCTCTCCGGTGTCTATAAACCGGAGGGCTTTAGTCCATAGGACGAACAACAATCATACCATAGGCTAGCTTCTAGGGTTTAGCCTCTCTGATCTCATGGTAGATCTACTCTTGTACTACCCATATCATCAATATTAATCAAGCAGGAGTAGGTTTTTACCTCCATCGAGAGGGCCCGAACCTGGGTAAAAACACCGTGTCCCTTGTCTCCTGTTACCATCCACCTAGACACATAGTTCGGGACTCCCTACCCGAGATCCGCCGGTTTTGACACCGACATTGGTGCTTTCATTAAGAGTTCCGCTGTGCCATCGCCGTCAGGAAGGATGCCCCGTCCCGTCTTTAAAAACGACACTATTTCTAAGGAAACTTTGGCTGTCGGCCAAACTCTCCGGCTAGGTGGTTTTCTTATGACCGCCTGTTCGGCCGCTGCGCCGATGATGACTTCTCGGGTCATCAAAAGCAATCTTCACGTCAGCTCGGAACTCGCCAAGCAGTTAGATCCAATGGAGCTCTCTTCCCTAAAAAAGCTCTTGGATCGCATCGCCGCCCTGGGAGTCGCTACGAACTACGATCAGATTGGGTCTAAACCGATCTGAGAGAGATTAACTCCCCCCAGGTCACCCATCATGTTGTAGTGGTGGAGGAAAAATGCGGCCACCCTTCACCCATCTTAAGGACTAGTTATGTCCGGATCCCCGAGCCCTTCAAGCCGGATACCCACGGAGGGGAGGACGTCACTCTAGCCCTGAACCTAGAGTCAGGCAGCAGGCCAGATTCACTGGATAACATCCAAGAATCCGAACTTATGAGTTCGAAAACTCCCTGGCACCTGAATCTCAGATTGGGTGAGGTTTCGGATTCAATTACCCCCACCCACCCTAACATAGTTGATCTATCCCAAATTAGGCAAGATCCCCAAGAAACAGTACACCATTATTGGGCCAGATTCCTCCTGGTAATGAACAGGATCAAGGACTGCCGCGAGGAAGACGCAATCTCATTCTTCTGCAATAATTGCGCGGACAAGAGAATTATCAACGCCATAAGTCGCCGTGAAATTACACGCTTCGCCGACTTGGCGTCCATAGTACGAAAGTACTGTGCGATGGAAAGTGCCTGGAAAACCAAAATAAAATTTCGGGACAATCCGACCATGAATACGAACCCAGTCCGAAATAAAAGGGTGCATTATCACCAGACACCCGGGTTAAAAACCAGAAGGCAAAAGCCCTCTACTAGGCACGGAACCGTACTGGAGGGATGGCTCAATGGACCTTGTAAAATTCACAGTACAGAGGGCGCCATACCAACTCATAGCCTTAAAGAATGTTGGATACTCTGGCAGGTGGCCAAAAGTGGCGAAGATCTTCTAATTCCAGAAGCCACAGATCACCATCCCAGGGATACCAGTACGGTATTAACAATCTTCGAGACTTTCGCATCAAATAATATGCGAAAACAAACACTCCGCAGCCTTGCCGAAGTCTACCACATGGCAACAATAAACCCATGGAGTGACATGGCTATTACTTTTAATGCCAGTGACGAACCTAAATTCCGAACAGTCCGAGCATGAGCCGCATTGGTCCTCAGTCCAATAGTGGACAACTTTTGACTAACCAAGGTACTCATGGACGGTGGCAGCGGATTGAACCTCATTTATGAGGAAACTCTTCAAAAAATGGAAATAGACTGGAACCACATTGAGCGAAGCAGCACAACCTTTAGAGGAATAATCCCCAGTCGAGAAGCGCGCTGTACAGGAAAAATCACACTAGATGTGGTGTTCGGCATGCTGGATAATTACAGGTCCGAAGAGGTTGCGTTCCAAGTGGCCCCGTTCAGTAGCCGATACCACGCTCTGCTAGGGCGGGAGGCGTTTACAATCTTCCAGGCCATACCCCATTACGGGTACATGAAGCTTAAAATGCCCGGGCCCAATGTAATCATCACTCTTTCTAGTGATCCGGACATAGCACTCCGCACCGAAAATAAGATAGCCGCACTTGCCCTCGAGGCACTATCCGAAGCCCTAGCGGCTGAGGAACTGACTGCACTGCGCTCCACGGTGAACAGGGACGATTTGATACTAGATAAAAGATCCAAGTCCACCGCCTTTAAACCGGCGGATGAAATAGTCAAATTCCAAGTCCATCCAACGGACCCTACAAAAACAGCTTCCATCGGGGCACAATTAAAGCCCGATGTAGACGCCGCACTACGAGAGTTCCTACGCGAAAACTGGGACATTTTTGCGTGGCACCCTTCAGACATGCCAGGAATCCCATGCAGGCTGGCCGAGCACAGCCTAAATATTCTAAAAGGATTCAAGCCAGTCAAGCAGGCTCTTCGGCGTTTCTTTGAACCTAAGAGACAAGCGATGGGAGAGGAACTAGCCAAGTTGTTGGAGGCCAGATTCATTAGAGAAATAAAACATCCGGACTGACTAGCAAACCTAGTGATGGTACCAAAGAAGGACAAATCCTGGCGCCTGTGCGTCGATTTTAAGGACCTCAACAAGGCTTGCCCATATGATCCCTTCCTCCTCCCCTGCATCAATCAAATTATCGACGTTGCCGCAGGACACGATTCATTGTGTTTCCTCGACGCATACTCCGGGTACCATCAAATTAAGATGGCAGAGCCAGACCAAGCCGCAACGACATTCATCACACCATACGGCCCCTTCTGCTTCAACACAATGCCCTTCGGGCTCAAAAACGCCGGCGCAACATATCAGCGCATGATTCAGACTTGTCTAGCAAACCAGATCGGCAAAACAGTGGAGGCATACGTAGATGATGTGGTCGTCAAAACAAAACATGTCGAATCTCTAGTAGACGACTTGAGGCTCACATTCAATAACCTCCGAAGATATGACATCAAGCTCAACCCGGAAAAATGCGTTTTCAGCGTACCAGCCGGAAATCTCCTGGGCTTCATCGTATCCGGCAGAGGAATTGAAGCAAATCCGGCCAAGATCCGAGCTCTGTCACAATTGGATACCCCAAGGGATCTCAAGCAAATACAAAAATTGACTGGATGCGTAGCGGCTCTAAGCCGCTTTATCTCCTGCCTTGGAGAAAAGGCATTACCCCTTTATCGTCTCCTCCGGCGCACCGAACACTTCGAGTGGACGGATGCCGCCACAGCCGGACTAGTAGAAATAAAAGCCATATTGGCAACTAACTCAGTCCTGGCCGCACCAAACATCGGCGAACCAATGCTTTTATACATTGTGACAACTCATCAAGTTGTGAGCGCAATACTCGTCGTCGAACAAGAGACGAACGGGCATAAATTCCCCCTTCAAAAGCCGGTTCACTATGTATCCACTGTCCTTACCCTGTGCAAGTCACGGTACCCGCATTATCCAAAGATAGCGTACGTGGTATTCATGGCATCCCGAAAGCTGCGACACTACTTTCAAGAGTGTTCGATAACGGTAGCGTCGGAAGTGCCACTTAATGACATTATACACAACCGCGACGCGACGGGCCGAATTGCCAAATGGGCCATTGAGCTCCTCCCGTTTGACATAACTTACAAGCCATGGCGAGCCATTAAGTCGCAAGTATTGGCCGACTTCGTCGCCGAATGGACGGAAGCTGAACTCCCTAAAGAGTACGACACATATTCCAACTGGACCATGCACTTCGACGGCTCTAAAATGTTGGCTGGTCTGGGGACTGGCTTCGTTTTGTCATCCCCAACAGGAGACACAGTTCCATACGTACTCCAGATAATGTATACGGACTCCAACAATGCAGCCGAATATGAGGCCCTTCTACATGGTCTCCGAATGGCAGTATCCATGGGCATTCAACGCCTAGAGGTGCGCGGGGATTCAAACCTCGCGATATCCCTAATAAATGGATACTTTGATGCCAAGGATCTGAAAATGGCAGCTTATCAACACGCCGTCCTACAAATGTCAGCTCGGTTTGAAGGGCTCGAATTTCACCATATAGCCTGGGAAAATAATCAGGCGGCAGATGTCCTGGCACGCGTCGGCACAAAACACGATGCCATCCCTCCCAACATCTTCCTGGAGAGGCTGTTCAAGCCAACCGTAGTATGGGAAGGGGAACCCGGCAATAACATCCCAGACCCAGCCGCACTGACGGATACCGAACACTCTGACATAATTGGAGGCTCTGCCAACGAAATAACATCTTCAGCCCACGTAATAATGGCCGACATCGCCCCGTGGACAGAACCATTCCTAGCCTACCTAACTTGGTAGGAACTCCCCAAGGACCAAAACGAGGCACGCTGCATAGTACAGCGATCTAAAGCCTATAAAGTCCATGAGGGAGAGCTTTACAAGAAAAGCATCACCGGAGTCCTTCAAAGGTGCATCTCCGAAGAGGAAGGGCGGAATCTTCTGGCAGAAATTCCTGCCGGACTCGGCGGCCACCACGTCACAGCCCGGGCCCTTGTAAGCAAGGCCTTCCGTACAGGCTATTATTGGCCGACGGCCTGGGCAGACACTCAGGACTTAGTCCAACGCTGCGTTGGTTGCCAGCTTTTTGCAAATCAAAGCCATATGCCACCCATCGCCCTCCAAACTATCCCCATCACCGGGCCCTTTGTGGTCTGGGGGCTTGACATGGTCGGACCCCTCAAAGGAGGAACCCACAAGCACAAATACTTACTGGTCATGGTGGATAAGTTCACCAAATGGATAGAAGCCAAGCCTGTTAAGACGGCCGAATCCGGACCGGTGATAGACTTCATATACGGGGTCGTACACCGTTACGACGTCCCCCATAGCATCATCACTGACAACTGCACGAACTTTACGGCCGACGAGGTAAAACTCTAGTGCAAAAACATGGGCATCAATCTCGATTATGCTTCAGTCTATCACCCACAAACTAACGGTCAGGTCGAGCGAGCAAATGGTCTTATCATGAGCTGCATCAAACCCAGATTAGTGCGCTCCCTCAAGGAATCTAACACGCACTGGGTAGAGGAGCTCGACTCCGTACTCTGGGGGCTGCGGACCACGCCGAATCGCACTACCGGATACACACCATTCTTCATGGTATATGGCGCAGAGGCGGTTCTGCCCTGCGACACAATTCATGACTCACCTCGAGTGCGCATGTACAAAGAAAGAGAAGCCGAACTCAATCGGCAGGACAGTTTGGACGCCTTGGAGGAGGAAGGTGACGTGGCTAAAGCCCGTTCTGCATTCTATCAACATCAGGCTCGAAGATACCAAAGCAGAGAAGTACGGGACAAAACTTACAATGTTGGCGAGTTAGTTCTACGCCTGCCGGATAAGAAAAAGGACAAACTCAAGCCCAAGTGGGAAGGCCCCTTCATTATTGACCAAGTCCTGACTGGTGGAGCATACCGTCTGCGGGATGCATCGGATAATCGACTCGAGCCGAATA
This sequence comes from Aegilops umbellulata, assembly GCA_032464435.1. Lineage (NCBI taxonomy): Eukaryota > Viridiplantae > Streptophyta > Magnoliopsida > Poales > Poaceae > Aegilops > Aegilops umbellulata. The sequence continues at coordinate 227,506,253 of CP136055.1, read as the reverse complement.
CATGGAACACAGCCCGACTCCGAAGATTCTACGCCTAGCGCCGGACTCTGTGTTCGTTTCCTTCCTCTGTCCACTTTTTATACACTATCTGTCTTATATTTCTCTCCTTCTCCCCTTCTTTTCTCTCACAGCCTTCAAGGGCCCATTTGTGCCTTGTTTGCACACAAATGACGCGCTATCCGCGCTCATTATACCTAGGGGCTTCTTTAGCAGAAGCTTACTCATACGGGCTTCATGCCCAACACATGTGTTATACTTCCGCATGTACCCTTTATTAACCATTATATGCATCGATATGACTTAAGTTTTGGCCAAGCTGGGTTGCCTGGCTCTTGTATTTATGCCCTACGTTCCGGTTAATTCGGCTAGGGCATAAGGGGAGCACCTCTACGATTGTTACTGCCGGGTCAGCCGGATGTGTACCTCAGACTGGGTGAAGCCGAAAGCTAGCGTTCTTAAGGGAATAATCGGTCGGTGAACTAAAGATGATTTCTCACTTATTTACTTATGTGCCCACAAATGTTTTTCCCGCGTCTCTTTTCGCAGTCCGGACATGCACTTTAGGGCATGCCTCCCAGGGAAAGGAACCCCTAACGGAACTATTCTCCCCGGAAGATGTTTCTTACTAACCATGTAATATAACATAACTAGTTGGGCACTTATCTGTTCAAGCACTAATGACCCCTACGCCTGGTCTCCATGCATGCCCCGGTTCTTACGTAACCGAGAGGGTATTCGGATACACTCCGGACCGTCGGGCCCCGAGGTTGAAGCGAAAAGGTCCGCCATGACAAATGATCTACAATCAGGCTAGAAGACATTATACATGTAACTGTAAATTACATAGTCAATTTGACTTGTTAAATTCCTCTTCAATACCATCCAATAGGTTGTCTAGGCTACAGTCCAGTTGGGAATACTTTGCGACCAATTCTACTTGGCTGTACACCAAGCTCACAGGGATCTCCTTCCCATCGGGCCCCACAGGTCCGACCTTGGCCATATGGTTCGGGTCAGCCTTCCTGTACCGCGTCTTCACCATGGCCCAGGCTTTCCTGGCACCCTGACGGCAGGCCGATATCTTCCATAATCGGAAGCGCCGCCGCGCTCCCTTCAGCTTCTCCGCAAGCTCTCCCAGTCCTTCTGGCAGGGCGGCGGATGGCCACAAGGCCTGGGCGATGCCTTGCATCACCTGTCGAACTCGTTCGTGTAGTTGTGAGAGCTTGGGAAGAAGGTCACCCGTTGAACCGGGCATTTCCTCTACAGGATGACCTGTCAACATACCTACAGACATAACTCTATCAGTCGACTTCCTCGCCGAATTCTTTTTCGAAGTTCGTTCAAGCACTTACTAAAAATGCCACGTCGAAGCCGCCGATTCTCCTTAATGGAGTCCGACAGTTGGGCACGGATATCCTTTAGTTCCACGCCCAGCTGGGTGTTGGCATCTTGGAGATTATTCTTCTCCTGCCTCACCTTGGTAAGCACGCTCTCACCGGTCTTTAGCCGGCGTCGGAGTTGTTGCTTATCCGGATCTACTCCGGCGCCATCTGCAATTTTCTTGTCAGATTTGCATACATGCCGCACTTTACATGATACTTATCATTTGAAGCATATAGTACTAGAGGGGGTCTTCTTGAGCTCCCCTGCTGCGGCTAGTGCGGCCTGAAGTTGGGCTTTGCACTCCTCCAGCTCATGGGACAGTTGGGTATTCTTTTTTGTAAGAACCTGCATAACAAACGATCCTTAAATTAGTTATTCTAACTGTTTCAAGTCTCAGGGGCTACCGGTATATATAATTACCAAACTTTCTCACCCGTATGTCCTTTACATACTGCTCCGCGGCTTTGGCTAGACCATTGTGAGCAGCACGGAGGTACGCATCTCCCGAGTTGAAGGCATCCAATGCCTCTTCGGAGAAACAAGCGTCACAAAGAACTGTCCGGCGACGCCTGTGGTTCATGGCACTCTCCACCTCGGAATTGGTGGCGGACATTCTGTCTGCATCCTCTATCGGAGGAGCGTCCGGTGCGCGCCTCGTATTCACCTCCGCTTCCGGCCTGGCTGGTGGAGGCACGATTGGCACCCTCTCCGGATATACTCCGGCGAGCGCTCTTTTTCCTAAAAGAAAGCACGAGCGTTAGTATGCCTCTGTGAATAATATCTCGGAGTGAGAAGGCGTGCCTCACTGCTGCGCCGGTGTCTCAATCCGTACTGCGTGTCTTTTCATCCTCCTTGCCCTCGCGGCCCCTTGCTGGCTAGTCGCCGCAGGCTCGGTGTTCCGCCTCGAGGTCCTCCCCTGCAAAATGCCGTTGGTATATGGTAATCAAAAATACGCGACGATGGATCCTTTTCAAAATACTGGGACTTCGGTCTCAGTTACCTACGAGGCTGGAAGTAGCCCAGGATAATCGGCCGTAATGGCCACTAGGGCATTCTCATTACCCAATTGGTAAAATACCCCGTCGATCAGTTCCACAGATATTTCTGGATCCTCTTGGGAGGCCGGATCGAGGGACCGTTCCGGATCCTCGGGTTGTGGAGGAGGGTTGTTCATTTCCCTCACGGCCTTGCGCAGCTCCTGCGTTGAAATCGCAAGATGGAATACTAAACTATGGGAATATGAAGCGGATGGGCAAGAAAAAGTATCACCTTACCCAGCTCGGAGGATTGTACATAGAAAATCCGCCCTGTGGATTGACGCGGAGGAAGTCCTCCTCTTCTCCTTTGTACAAAGTGGACAAGATCTTTGCTAGAGCAGCAACCGATTCCGGCCCCTTACGGCCGCAGCGGGTGGCGTCATCCTCCCCGTTGAAATCTCACATGGGGTGGCCTCTATATTGAAGCGGCTGCGCCCCCTGCATAATGCATATGGCCATGACCTCGATCATGGTCAATCCGGATTGAGCTGGCGACCTTATTCGGCTCATCAGGTAAAGAACGTCCCTGTCGTCTTCCTCTCGAGGGCTCCGTGGACTCCAGCTCAGGCGCTTCTTCAAAGGAGCATTGACGAACTCAGGAAGGCCGATCCGATCAGGATCCGGGAGGGGAACGTCTTCTACATAAAACCATTCGAAAGGCCAGTCTTCGGACGTCTTCTTTGGTGTTCCGGATATATATCCCGTCCCGACGATGCGCCACACTTCGGCTCCGCCCACTTGATATACTGACCCCCTCTGAGAACGGGGCACAAGGCAGAACAGCTTCTTCCACAACGCGAAATGAGCCTCGCAGCCCAAAAACAGCTCGCAAAGGGCTACAAAGCCCGTGATATGCAGTATAGAGGCAGGCGTGAGGCTGTGCAACTGGAGGCCGTAGAACACCAGGAGCCCCCGGAGAAATGGATGAATCGGAAATCCGAGCCCTCTTATCAGATGAGGGACAAGGCATACCCGCTCCCCCTTGGAGTGATTGGGAAGGCTCTCCGCTTGCTCTCCGCCATTATAGGTGGCGAGCCCGGCTCGAACCGGGACCATGTACGTTGGGGGAAGAAACCCCTTGGTCTGAAGCGTCACTAGTTTGCTGTGCGGAAAGGAACATCTCTCCCAATCTCCAGGCTTGGGGCTGGGGAGCGAGAGGAGGAGTTGGGTCGACTGGCCATGATGGAATGGATCTCTGTCGGATGTGCTCCGATGAATACTCACTAAGGGAGAATGGTGTGATTTGGATATGAATCCCCGTCTCTTTAATAGGCAGCTCATTCACATAGCTAGGGGGTAAATGTAAAAATACCCTGGCTCTTCACATTCGCTTAACACGTGGAAGGTGGCCATTATTGGGCGTAGAAGCCAAGGAGCGCAAACTCAAGAGAAGCCGGACACTGTTTCACAGGTACACGGAATTTGGAGGAGAACCCGCCTTGCAATGTTGAAGACAATCTGCGCGCCGGACTTATCGTCATTGAAGCCTGGTTCGGGGGCTACTGAGGGAGTCCTGGATTAGGGGGTGTCCGGATAGCCGGACTATAACCTTTGGCCGGACTGTTGAACTATGAAGATACAAGATTGAAGACTTCGTCCCATGTCCGGATGGGACTTTCCTTGGCGTAGAAGGCAAGCTTGGCAATACGGATATGTAGATCTCCTTCCATTGTAACTGACTCTGTGTAACCCTAGCCCTCTCCGGTGTCTATATAAACCGAGGACTTTAGTCCATAGGACGAACAACAATCATACCATAGGCTAGCTTCTAGGGTTTAGCCTCTCCGATCTCGTGGTAGATCTACTCTTGTACTACCCATATCATCAATATTAATCAAGCAGGAGTAGGGTTTTACCTCCATCGAGAGGGCCCGAACCTGAGTAAAAACATCGTGTCCCTTGTCTCCTGTTACTATCCACCTAGACGCACAGTTAGGGACCCCCTACCCGAGATCTGCCGGTTTTGACACCGACACTCTTGCCACTCCTTGTTCCATAGTCCATCAAACGATTTCACCCAAAACTTGAAAACTTCACAACACAAAACTCAACAGAAATCTCGTGAGCTCCGTTAGCGAAAGAAAAAAAAACCACCTCAAGGTACTGTAATGAACTCATTCTTTATTAATATTGGTGTTAAACCTACTGTATTCCAACTTCTCTATGGTTTATAAACTATTTTACTAGCCATAGACTCATCAAAATAAGCAAACAACACCCGAAAAAACAGAATCTGTCAAAAACAGAACAGTCTGTAGTAATCTATAACTAACGCAAACTTCTGGAACTCCAAAAAATCATCCAAAATAGGAAGACCTAGGAAATTTGTTTATTGATCAGAAGAATTTGGAATCACTATTTAATCACGTTCTGGTGATTTTTAACAATTGTTTTAGTGAACAGAAAGTTTCTAGAAATTACAGCAAGATCAAATAACTATCATCCAAGAAGATCCTATAGGTTTAACTTGGCACAAACACTAATTAAAACATAAAAACACATCTAACCAGAGGATAGATCAAATATTTATTCCTAAACAGAAGCAAAAGGTAAAAAACTAAAAATAAAATTGGGTTGCCTCCCAACAAGCGCTATCGTTTAACGCCCCTAGCTAGGCATAAAAGCAAGGATAGATCTAGGTATTGCCATCTTTGGTAGGCAATCCATAAGTGGCTCTCATGAGAGATTCATATGGTAATTTTATTTTCTTCCTAGGGAAGTGTTCCATGACTTTATTTAATGGAAATTGGAATCTAATATTCCCTTCCTTCATATCAATAATTGCACCAACCGTTCTAAGGAAAGGCCTACCAAGAATAATAGGACATGAAGGATTGCAATCTATATCAAGAACGATAAAATCTACGGGCACATAATTCCTATTTGCAACAATAAGAACATCATTCATTCTTCCCATAGGTTTCTTAATAGTGGAATCCGCAAGGTGCAAGTTTAGAGAGCAATCATCAAAATCACGTAAATCTAGCAAATCACACAAAGTTTTGGGAATAGTGGAAACACTAGCACCCAAATCACATAAAGCATAAAATTCATGATCCTTAATATTAATTTTAATAGTTGGTTCCCACTCATCATAAAGTTTTCTAGGGATAGAAACTTCCAACTCAAGTTTTTCTTCATAAGATTGCATCAAGGCATCAACGATATGTTTAGTAAACGCTTTATTTTGACTATAAGCGTGAGGATAATTTAGCACAGATTGCAACAAGGAAATACAATCAATTAAAGAGAAACTTTCATAATTAAGTTCCTTGAAATCCAAAATAGTGGGTTTAGCAACATCTAGGGTTTTGATTTCTTCAAACCCACTTTTATCAATTTTACCATCAAGATCTAAAAACTCCGAATTTTTGGAACGCCTTCTAGCTAAAGGTGGATCATATTCAGTCCCATCATCATCAAGATTCATATTGCAAAACAAAGATTTAATTGGGGAAACATCAATAACTTTTATATCTTCATCTTTATTTTCATAGAAATTGGAAGAACACGCTTTAATAAAGGCATCTTTCGTAGCACGCATCCTAGCGGTTCTTTCTTTGCACTCATCAATGGAAATTATCATGGCCTTGAGAGACTCATTGATATCATGCTTAGGAGGAATAGATCTAAGCTTTAAAGATTCAACATCAATAGAAATTCTATCAAAGTTCCTAGCCAATTCATCAACTTTAAGCAATTTCTCTTCAAGCAAAGCATTGAAATTCTTTTGCGAATTCATAAACTCTTTAACACTAGTCTCAAATTCAGAGGGCATCTTATTAAAATTTCCATAAGAGTTGTTGTAGGAATTTCCATAATTATTAGAAGGATTACTAGGATAAGGCCTAGGATTAAAGTTCCCTCTATACGCGTTGTTACCAAAATTATTCCTACCAACAAAATTCACATCCATAGATTCATTATTATTCTCAATCAAAGTAGACAAAGGCATATAATTAGGATAAGAAGAAACACTCTTAGTAGCAAATAATTTCATAAGTTCATCCATCTTTCCACTCAAAACATTAATTTCTTCTATCGCATGCACTTTATTATTAGTAGATCTTTCAGTGTGCCATTGAGAATAATTAACCATAATATTATCTAGGAGTTTAGTAGCGTCTCCTAAAGTGATTTCCATAAAAGTGCCTCCCGCGGCCGAATCCAAGAGATTTCTAGAAGCAAAATTCAATCCGGCATAAAATTTTTGTATAATCATCCACAAATTCAAACCATGAGTAGGGCAATTGCGTATCATTAATTTCATTCTCTCCCAAGCTTGTGCAACATGTTCATGTTCAAGTTGCTTAAAATTCATAATATCGTTTCTAAGAGAGATGATCTTAGCGGGAGGAAAATACTTAGAGATAAAAGCATCTTTGTACTTGTTCGAAGAATCAATACTATTTTTAGGCAAAGACGAAAACCAAGCTTTAGCACGATCTCTAACTGAAAAAGGAAATAGCTTCAATTTAACAATATCATTATCAACATCCTTTTTCTTTTGCATATCACACAAATCTACGAAGCTATTTAGATGAGTAGCGGCATCTTCACTAGGAAGGCCGGCGAATTGATCTTTCATAACAAGATTCAACAAAGCAGTATTGATTTCACAAGATTCAGTGTTGGTAAGAGGAGCAATGGGAGTGCTAAGGAAATCATTATTGTTGGTATTGGTAAAGTGACATAATTTGGTATTATCTTGAGCCATCGTGACAAACAAGCAATCCAACACACGAGCAAACAAAAGGCAAGCGGGAAAAAGGCAAAAAGAGAGGGCGAATAAAACGGCAAGGGTGAAGTGGGGGAGAGGAAAACGAGAGGCAAATTGCAAATAATGTAATGCGGGAGATAAGGGATTGTGATGGGTACTTGGTATGTTGACTTTTGCGTATACTCCCCGGCAACGGAGCCAGAAATTCTTCTTGCTACCCCTTGAGCACTGCGTTAGATTTCCTTGAAGAGGAAAGGATGATGCAGCACAGTAGCGTAAGTATTTCCCTTAGTTTTTTAGAACCAAGGTATCAATCCAGTAGGAGGCTACGCGCGAGTCCCTCGTACCTGCAAAAAGCAAATAACTCCTCGCAAACAACGCGATAAGGTGTTGTCAATCCCTTCACGGTCACTTACGAGAGTGAGATCTGATAGATATGATAGATAATATTTTTGGTATTTTTGTGATAAAGATGCAAAGTAAAATAAAAGGCAAAGGCAATAATAAACTGTAGGAAGATTCATATGATGAAGATAGACCCGGGGGCCATAGATTTCACTAGTGGCTTCTCTCAAGAGCATAAGTATTTTACGGTGGGTGAACGAATTACTGTTGAGCAATTGACATAATTGAGCATAGTTATGAGAGTATCTAGGTATGATCATGTATATAGGCATCACGTCTGAGACAAGTAGACCGACTCATGCCTGCATCTACTACTATTACTCCACACATCAACCGCTATCCAGCATGCATCTAGAGTATTAAGTTCAAGAAAATAGAGTAATGCCTTAAGCAAGATGACATGATGTAGAGGGATAAATTCATGCAATATGATAAAAACCCCATATTGTTATCCTCGATGGCAACAATACAATACGTGCCTTGCTGCCCCTACTGTCACTGGGAAAGGACACCGCAAGATTGAACCCAAAGCTAAGCACTTCTCCCATTGCAAGAAAGATCAATCTAGTAGGCCAAACCAAACTGATAATTCAAAGAGATTTGCAAAGATAACCAATCATACATAAAAGAATTTAGAGAAGATTCAAATATTGTTCATAGATAATCTTGATTATAAACCCACAATTCATCGGTCTCAACAAACACACCGCAAAAAGAAGATTACATTGAATAGATCTCCACGAGAGAGGGGGAGAACATTGTATTGAGATCCAAAAAGAGAGAAGAAGCCATCTAGCTACTAACTATGGACCCGAAGGTCAGAGGTAAACTACTCACACTTCATCGGAGAGGCTATGGTGATGATGTAGAATCCCTCCGTGATGGATGCCCCCTCCAGCGGAGCTCCGGAACAGGCCCCAAGATGGGATCTCGTGGGTACAGAAGGTTGCGGCGCTGGAATTAGGTTTTTGGCTCTGTATCTGATCATTTGGGGGTACGTAGGTATATATAGGAGGAAGGAGTACATCGGTGGAGCAACAGGGGGCCCACAAGGGTGGAGGGCGCGCCCTGGGGGGGTGGGCGCGCCCCCCTACCTCGTGCCCTCCTCCTTTCTTTCTTTACGTAGGGTCCAAGTCTCCTGGATCTTATTCGGTGATAAAATCACGTTCCCGAAGGTTTCATTATGTTTGGACTCCGTTTGATATTCCGTTTCTCCGAAACTCTGAAATAGGCAAAAAACAGCAATTCTGGGTTGGGCCTCCGGTTAATAGGTTAGTCCCAAATATAATATAGATGTGGATAATAAAGCCCAATATTGTCCAAAACAATAGATAATATATCATGGAGCAATCAAAATTTATAGATACGTTGGAGACGTATCAAGTAACAAAACAATTTGCACTTCCCTCAACAATAAAAAACAATGTGTGTTGTCTAGCATATGGACTAAATTTGAGAACATGTTCCCTGTTTGAATGGCATTGTACTCGGGTTAGTTATACAACCATCTAAATATTATCTTCACAACACATGACATGAATATAGGAGAACTAAATTCCTATATAAATACGAACTACGTGTACATACGGTCTCAAATTCAAATATATGTATCCATTTTATGTTGAATTCAAACCAGAGTACATGTATGCTCTAGCTAGATGTTCGGAATCTAAACCATGTATGATATTACGTATAATGTGTTAAACACGCACAACACACACAAACACCATTTAAACTAGTAAGGTACACGTGCAGTGCATGCATGACATTTGGCAATCAAATTATGAATAAATACCACATTATAGCATATAAGCTTTGAGTCATATATGCATGATGTAGATGTTTGTTTAATTCTTATAGTTCATTTCATTCAAAATCATCTAGTTTTTATAAGAAAGCTAATCTATTTTAAGATTCATGCAATTGTGCGTTGTAAAGCGTAAAGTAAAAACAAATAATGGCAAATCATGTAGAAAAACATTTGGGCAATTCTGACACGGGAGATTCTAGAACAAAGAAGAAGTGCTTGTGTTTTGAGGTTTGTGCATTATGCTTAAGTTCAACCATGGAGTCTTCTAGATTGTATATGTGGCAAAATCTGGTGGAATCTAGATGATATCCAATGGCCAGTAGTGCTCGAGTTTGCCATCTCTGCACCATCGGATTGGCTTCATCCAATGACCATCTTTCAATGTTAAAGTTATCCGGGCACTATGTAAAAATATAAAATATTTTATATAGGGGTATAGATATAGATATGTGATGCGAAAGCCACCCATCATCTCCAGTTAGAATTGTGTGTCCATGCACGGATGCAATGTAGACAAACGATGTCTTCCATCGGTATCTCAAATTCAAATCAGTCTGACCTTGTTCAATGTGTATACAGTATAAATGCTCGTTTCCAAACCACACCACGCATATTTCAGTTATATTCATGCATGCATGGGTTTCAAACATCATGATCTCTTATTCAAATATTTGAATTCAACTTTACATTGATTATGACTTGACCTAGTCTTTTATACCCACACAGTCGTCTTCTCTTTATAATTGTACCACTAAGTTTCTCTCGTGCATGCATGCCACACACACACACTACCACTCGGCATTATCCATCGCACACATGAAATATTTTTCTTCAGGTCGGTTTCCCATGCTTGCACACAACACACCTCCCCTCTTCATCATATCGGGCATTCTATATCTCACACGTGCATGCACAACGATCGATGTTCCTCTATGTGTGTATATATAGCTAGGTCTTTCCCAGTTTTCGACACAAACCGATCAATCTATATATCTAGTGAGGTCTCACCCTCTTTCCCACGTACACATCGATCAATCTATACCTCTCTATATAGGATTACATAGCTAATACACACACATTAATTATATATCCAATGTCCCCCTCTCATCATCCATGCCTTCCGCTTCATCTCTTAGACACGCGCACAATGGCGAAGATAGGGGGCAGCAAGGGCCCTGCCCCCCTAACATCATTATATATTAAGACTAATATTAATGTGATCATTAGATCAATTGTTGGTAAAATGGTTTAAGTTGATGAATTGGCCCTCCTCGTAAAGGATTAGCAATGTTTGGCCCCCTAGCTCATTTATTTTTCATGGCTCCGCCACTGCGTGCAACAGCGCACGTTCTCGCCCCCTCTCTTTAAATATCGATCTCGCACTTGTGCACTCCTTCATAGTCTCCCTCCACTTGGCCCCTCGCACCATCTTCTAGCCCCCACCGGATTTTGCCACATGTACAATCTAGCAGACTCCATGGTTGAACTTAAGCATAATGCACAAACCTCAAATCACAAGTGCTTCTCCTTTGTTCTAGAATCTTCCATATCATAACTGCCCAAACTTTTTTTCTAGTTGAATTGCCATTATTTGTTTTTACTTTATGCTTTACAATGCACAATTCCATGAATCATAAAATAGAATAAGGGCTTCTTTGATTCCTATCTAGGTTGTTTGATTCGTAGGATTGTAAACCATAAGAATTTTTCCATAGGATTCATTTGCACTAGATTTCATAGGAAACATTTCATCCACTCAAACCACTTTGAAAGAATCCTATGTTTTTTCTATGCACAATCAAACACTCGTACAGTCGGGATTCAAGATGACATTCCACTCTAATCCCATGTTTTTCCTATTCCCGCGTTTTGGAAATCCTACGAATCAAAGAGGCCCTAGCTTTTTTATAAAAACTAATTGATTTTGAATGAGATGAACTATAAGAATTAAACGAACGTCTACATCATGCATATATATGACTCAAAGCTTACATGCTATAGTGTGGTATTTATTCATAATTTGGTTGCCAAATCTGATGCGTGCAATGCACGTGTACCTTACTAGTACTTTGAGTATGTGCAAAACACGTAAATTAGAATCCAAATGGCACGCTACACATTGTCTCTCTTTCAGTTCATGAAGCCACGTGGCACATGTGGAGGCGTTGTCGCGACCTCCTTGTGTGGATTGATCACAGTGACGTGCTGCTGGTTCCAGAAGAATGTACTCATCCTCTCCGAGGCACACTGGCAGTACATGCACGAAGCAAAGATGTGCAGGCATGCCACACACGCACTCATTCCCTCGCACGCACAAGCGGGTACACGGGGGGACGCATTTTTGTAGGAAGATCCGCCCCATGTGATAATTTTTGTAGGAAAGTCCTTCACTTCATTGATGGTCAATTAATCCAGCACATGCAAATTAAGTGGACGTGAGGGAGGAAGTAGTTGAGGAAGACATTACTACTCCACTGCGTGCATGCGAGTAGTTAAATCATGGGTTGCTACTTCCATTGGTATCCTTTGTATTTTGTGCCAATTTTTGACCATATTTTTAAGTAACATAATATTTATGCATGTCATAAAAAGTGGCACACAAAAAAGGGGGCCAATAAACCACGACGCATGCAGCATGATCAATTTTTGCCAGGGCTACTATTGGTGGCCTTTGTATTTAAATATGGACGGAGTGGAGTAGTACTATCTTTATCTTAGCCTCGTATGGCTCTCCCAGCGCCTAGGCTCGCCTCCCCGCCTCGCCCACCGGATCCCGCCATGGATAATCCCTTAGATCCCAGGATCCCGCAGGCTACCCTCTCACTGCGGCCCGCAGCACTGCCGCCTTTGAGCGAAACCCACGTGTGTTTTAGAGGGGACCCATTGCTCTGGAATCACAAATCGGTGGCGCCGGAGGACATGCCAGGGCTGCATTTCAGGTGGTGGGCAGCAAGGGCAAATCGGATCGAGGAAGTGTCACATCGATTGGAGAGAAGTTCCAAGGAGCTGTGCCTGGCGCAGCACAAGGCGGAGGCGCAAGTCGATCTTAGGGGAGAGATGTTGAGTAATGTCAGCATCTGGCAGCGTCACGTTGATTTCGAGCTAGGGCTAATGGCAGAGATCATATTCACGAAGTCAACTATGGAGGAAAGAACGCACATGCCTGCGGAATGGCATGAGCAGCTGGTGCAACTATTCAAATGGGCGGTAGGAGAAGCCAAATCACGGGACAAGCTACGGCGGCGCCGCTGGGCATGCATCGTAGGCGAGGTGAGCTGCCCTCCTTCCCCGTCGGCGATGCAGTGACCTACTCGGTTGCTGCTGCAGTGAACTTGCGGCGCCATGGCGGTTTGCAACCGTGACAATCACTCATCTATATGTATTGTATTCCTGTGAAAATACTTGGTCATTTGAAAAAAGATGGTAATTGATTTATCACTAGTTTTTGAATGCTTGGTCGTGCCAATCACCCGAAGCCACAACCAGAAGTCTCCATCATGTAATACTTAGGGCCGGTCGCAGCAATAGACGGTCGGTCGGACCCGCGACACGCATCGGCTTGGTCTGACATGTATGACCAGTTATACATCACTGACTTGTGCGACCATATTTGACCAGTAGTACTTGAAATTTGTGTTCCAAGAAACTCATGGGAGCCGTTTAGGGCCTCGAAACCAAAACCATCAATTAATCTTTAGCTTGTTCCCATCACATTCCAAAAGTGTATACAAATGCTCCCACCTCGTTTCTTGTTTCTTTACATATCAACCAATAAGAGATGTGGGGGTACATATTTTGAATGACTCAAGACTACCAAACACGACATGCAGTGGTTAGTTCATTGCATGCAATGCTATTAATTAGCAAATAAACATTAAGTTCTCTCGTTCTACCCTCCGTCTTGGTCATGGTGCACAACCTAAGATGACTTATTCACCTAGACGGAGGGAGTAGTATAATTAAGAGCAAACCTGCTCACACCTAGTACGTATCAAACCTGAACGGGTTCCCACTATGCATGTTTTAGTACTGGTGCTAGTACTAGGTTATAAAAAGGGGAACTAGTACCTAGCCAAAAATCACTCTACCAATTCCTCCTCATAAGTCTTTCTTGTTCGCCCGTCCTTGCCATGGCCGGTGTGCAGAGCTCTAGGTTGAGAACTATCCGAACTACTCGTAACAGGGGAGCGGCCACCAAGGCCGCGAAAAGAAAGAGGGCTCGCCACCTCGCAGAGACCTCGAGAGATCTCTCATTGGCAGGCGGGGGCTCCCAGGAGCGCCCTAGACGCAGAGGCGAACATGCTGAGCTGGCGGCGCTAGAGTCGTTATCCCTCGACGACATGCCCAATCAACTCAATAAGCAGGAGGAGTTCATCGACGGATTGGTGGAGCTGCTGAAGGAGAGCCTCAACGACATGCCCGCTGAGCTCAATTAGCAGGGGGAGTTGACCGCTGGCTTGGTGATGCTGCTGAAGAAGAGCATTGCCTCGGAAAAGAAGGCGACCGACGAAATCCTGCAACTTCAGGAGGACAAGGCGAAGCTCTGCACGAGCTCGACCTACTGAAGGAGGAGAACGCCGGATGGAAGAAGCTGCATGAGAATAGTAGTTCCTCGATGAAGATGATGTAGGCCCTTGTCATGGAACAGAAGGAGGAGTTGGCGAAGCTCCGCATCGAGCACTCGACTGCTGTCAAGGTACGCAATGCGTCCGTGGAACAGATGATGAAGGCTTGCGTCGAGAAATCCCGCGTCATGGATAGAACGAAGAAGATGGCAGAGGAGATGCGCAAGGAGATGGAGGGTGTGGAGGCAATGAAGAAGCAGTTACGACTCCGCGGCCAGCAACCCTTCATGTAGTAGAGAGCAGCGCCCCAGACTTGTGTGTGCGTCTTCCTTCTTTTTTGGGGGTGATAATCTTCCTTCTTCTTTTGCTCTTGTGTTTCTTCTTTTGCTTCGGGTGTTTCACCGCACGTGTCATGTTCTCCGCGAGGCATGAATAGAACAATGCTAGCGATGAGCGGCGTCGTGGGATCGATGACTAGCAAATTAGATCTTTTTTTATCGCCATATGGCACTGGGCTGCCGTGTTTCGAGCTCCCCCGACGTACTAGTACTCCAGTGGAAAACTTGAGTATACTGCACGGTTCTTTGATCCTCCTCAGGTCGTCGGCAACATTTATACGAGGAGTCAAATCACAAGGCCCCACCTTCCAGTAGTAATGAGACGTCAAATCACAAAGGCCCTCGCCTCTCATGAAACGGACCAAGCGAGACTGCCCCGCCCTCTAGCCTTTTAAAAAATGTATACTTTTGTACAATAGTACTAGTATCGATGGATTGCGCCATGGAGCAAAACTAATAGGATGAAATTAAAGAAAAAAGGTGTTACATATAGAGAGCGCTCGTCGCCAAATTATGCATATAGTACTATTAAAACAGCTAGTACGTGCTTAAATGGGGTGCTAAATTCTATTAAAGAAATTAGCATACCTATTTAATTCCTGGGTTCTTATTATTTATGCCACTAGTTGTGTCACCACTCAGTTTTGCCATTAGAAGTTAAAACTACTAAAAAATGCCATCGATCCATGAGATGCTTGCTCAAAAATGCAATTAATTATCCAAAAATGCCATCGTTTTGTTAGATGTTTGCTCAAAAATGCCATTAGACATTGTTATTTTCACGTCAAACCCATTGACCATGTTATATGACAAAAAATAAGCCGATTCTCTCTATCACTATAAAAAAGACACATCCGTGACATTTTGGGCCGAACGAAAAATTTGCTGTCATACTTATGACAGTTCTATGGCGATAATTGTGACAAAACCCGGTATCATCATAGATGTGGTGGGCTCCTACTTCTATGACAAAAAGTCATGACATAAAATGGGCTCTTCATCCCGGGCGGGCCGGAGACGCAGCTGCATGACATTCTTTGGGCCGTCCATGACGCAAAAAACCGTGGGAGAAGCGAGGGCGAGGAAAATATCGGGGTGTTCCCGGTTACGGTGGGTGGTCGGGGCCGAGCGATGCACGGAGGTTTGCGCATTTCTCTCGTACATGCACGCACGTGGGTGCGAGGCGTTGGGCTCTAACTAAACCCGAGCGAGGCATTCGCCTACTGAACCCGAGAGATTGCACTGCAGGCTACGCGTTACTGAAACCGAGCGATCGATCAATGGCTGTTAACTGAACCCGATCGAGCGATTCCTTCGCTACTGCTGCTAACTGAAGCCGATCGATGTTGCCTCTGGATGAACAGTGAGCGTTGGTGGGGGGTTTGGATGAACATTTCCCGGTGGGGGTGGATGAACAGGATCCCGTGGTATTGCCTCTAGATGAACAGTGCCCCGATCGATCGAGCCGGTTGGGGTGGATGAACAGGACCCCGTGGAGGGCTGGATGAACAGGACAACCCCGTGGAGGGCTGGATGAACAGTGGACGGTGGAGGGTTGGATGAACAGTAGCCCGTGGAGGGGTGGTTGAACAGGAGCCCGTGGAGAGGGCTGGTTGAACAATAGCCGGTGGAGTAGCGCACGGTGGAGGCTGGATGAACAGGAGCCCGTGGATGAACAGTCGTAGGTGGAGGCAGGAGGAGGTCGACTGTGGATGAACACTAGCCCGAGGAGGATGGAGGGGGTCGACGGTGGAGATGAACAGTATCCTGTGGAGTCCCGTTTTGCGGTACGCCACACCCCTCCTGATGAACAGGACCCCCTGTCGGTGTACTAAAGTAGGGGTACCTTAGTACCCCGAACTTGTGCACGGGCAGTAGTAGCGTCCCGCGGCAAGGCTTGCCGGGGGAGCGACAAGAGTCTCCACGGCCCTTTTTGGGCCGAACGAAGGCCAAGTGATCGAGCCTAGAAGACCAAGCCCCGGCAAGAGGAGCTTGCTGGGCCAAGCAGGCGAGGTCCGGCAAGAGGAGCTTGCCGGGCCAAGGCGACAAGGCCCCGGCAAGAGGAGCTTGCCGGGACGACTGAGCCGAAGCACCAAGGCCCCGGCGGGGGGGGGGGGAGCTCGCCGGGACGACCAAGCCAAGGCACCCCAAGAGAAGCCCGCCGCGGCGCGCCGCGCGCCCCGGCAAGGCCTGACGAGCGGCAAGCTCTCAGGTGCGGCAAGGCAACTACCGCGGCAAGCCACTTGCCGCGGCAAACCACCACCTCAGGCCTGCGCTCCAGCTCACCTGCCCACGCGTCGCTCTAGGGCTTCCCCGGAGGCACGTGGCGGGGCGCGGCGCAACCTGAGACGCGCGGTGGCATGCGACGTTGGCAGAGTCGCCCCCGTGGCAAGCGGAGGCGCTCCTAACGGTCCGCCTCGGCACTGTTCAGGCGATCCAGACGGCATTTAATGCCTTTGTCCCCCGCCGTTAGAGTTAGGTGCGATAGCACTGTGCGACCCCTGTTCGCACAGTTCCTTGCCGTTTTTACCCTCACCTGCGTCGCTACCTGTGGGAAACCCCTTAGCATATAAAAGGAGGCCCATGCGCACGTAGAGGGGGATCCAGACCCCAGAGAGGAACAGAAAACCAGGAGGACGCTCAGTAGACCCTCGTCTACGTCCAGTTCCAACTTACTGTAGCTTCTTGCGCCCCAGAGCAAGAACTCCAATCAACCAGACAAGCAGCAGTAGGGTTTTACGCATCCATGCGGCCCGAAGCTGGGTAAAATAGTCGTGTGTGTGTGTCGCCTCGATCTGCTCTTTGTGCAACCTCTGCCCCCGCCGAACCGACAAGGGGCTCCGTCCCCATAGGTGCTCGTGGAGGCCGATATCCCCCCGACATCTTTGGCGCGCCAGGTAGGGGTGCGTCGAGGTTGTGCGAACCAGATTCGGTGACCACAGGCAAGCTCAGGTATGGCCAGGGACCTTTCCGCTCCGACCCGCTGAGCGGAGGCATTCCTCCTCACGGACTCGCGAACGGCCCTCCTCGAGTACCCACTCACGCAGAGTCCGGGCAAGAGCAGCTGCTCCTCGAGGAGGACCGCCTTCCGGCCGCTGAGCGAGTTTCTCGCTTCCAGCAGTTAGCGCCGAAAGTTGCAGGAAAGGCGACCTCGTTCTTCGGCGAGCCCAGGCCGCCAAGATCCAAACGAGTCGACGC
Organism: Aegilops umbellulata; assembly: GCA_032464435.1. Lineage (NCBI taxonomy): Eukaryota > Viridiplantae > Streptophyta > Magnoliopsida > Poales > Poaceae > Aegilops > Aegilops umbellulata. The sequence goes on along the minus strand of CP136055.1, from coordinate 227,488,797 downwards.
CGACCGTGGGAGGAACCTTGCCAGCGCGGCCGTCGGAACCTGTTCCGTCGGCCATCCTCTCTGTCCAAGTCTTGCCGCAGTTGCATGTAATCCTTGGTACAGAGACGGGCGCAGATCCCGAGCATAGCTTGTGTGCCCCGCACATCTTGTCGATTTCGCGCCTCTCCGCTTGGCGCGTGCATCATTCGACACGATTGTGCAGCACTCGACTCCGGCAAGCGACGGCAGGCCGCGAGGCCCTGAGCCTTCGTTATTCCCTTACCTCGAGAAGGGGGGGGATGACAGGATAGGCTGGGCGTCGCCCGAGGAAGCTGCGCCTTGCCGGACGGCAAACGACAGAGAAGCTAAGTCGCCAAAGTTTGAGCGATTAAGCTCCTTTTTATTCTTTAAGTTATCTTCCTCGAAAGGCCGAGCTTCGTATGGGAAACCTGTGCGCGGAGGGGCCGGCTCGTGGCTGGTTGCGCCCTTATTTCGTTTCGAGTCCGCTCAACGGCTTAAGTGTGCTACATCCCGAGTGGCGTCCTTACTTGTTTCGAGCTCGCTCGGCAGCTTGCGTGTGCCGCGACTGCAGTCGCTACACTTATCTCGCCCTGAGCCTGCTCAACATTTAAGCGAGTTGCGCCAGCCGCGGCAAGGTTTCTTGCCGGTGGAAGCCCCGTCAGCGGGTTGCCGATGTCCCGTACTCGGCACCTGTGGCAAGGCGGAGACTTTCGCCGACAAGTTCCTGTGAGCGTAGGGCGCGAACGTACGAAGCATAAAGTCGAACGAGGGAGATAACAGCGCAATGAACTGCCTAAGATAAAAGTTATATTACAAAATAACTTGCCGCTGCTCTAATCAGCTGTTTCTATGGCATGCTCAGCAGCGACAAGGGAAGAAAAGAAAGAGGTGGGCGGCCTAATCCGCGCGGTCGCCCGCGACCCGCCTGATCCCGGCCACCCTTTCCACGATGGGGGTGACGAGGGCCTTGATCTCCGTCAGGTTAGCGTCTTCCGGCAAGTGTCGGAGGACGTTGGTGAGCCTGATGGTGGGGTTGCGGAAGACGGTCTTCACCAGCACCCTCTCGAGGGCCCCGGAGACGGCATCCCGCGTCTCCTCGGCCAGCTGCTCCGGGATCTTTTCCCGGAGATGCTGGAGCACCCCCACCAAGCCCTTGAAGAAGGAAGTGAGCTTGGCGCTCGGCGGGACGTTCTCGCCGGAGGGGTACTCGTGGCCCTCCATCCCCAGCAGCTTCAGCTCTTGGTCGATGGTGGTGGCGATGTCGACGAGGCCTTCGGTCCACCGCTCCACCGTCTCCTGGAAGTCGTTCTGGGTAACGGCGGCACGCTTCAACAGCTCCTCGTTGCCGGCAACCTCCTTCCGCAAGGTCGCTTCCTGCTCCTTGGCGCTCTCCAGCGCCTTGGCCAGGGTGTCCAGCTTCAGCTCGAGGACAGCCTTGGAGTCCTTGGCGGCGTCGAGCTCCTGGATCTTCTCGGCGAAGCAGCCCTGCAGCTCGCCAAGGGTGTGAGCGCCCTTCTCGTGCTCCTGTTTGAGCGCGGCAAGCTCCTCGCTGCTCGCCTTGAGGTCGCTGACGAGCTGCGCCACCCTCGCCTCCAGCCCCCCCTTGGCGACCTCGGCGGCCGCGGCAGCGTCCTGCGCTTTCTGCAGGGCCCCGCCGAGCGCCTGCTCGCGCGCGGCAACCTCCTCCTCATGGCTGGCGAGGCTGGCCCTCTGTTGCACCAGTTCGCTTTCCCGCGCGGATAGCTCCGCAGCGGCAAGCCTCTGCTGCTCTTCGGCCTCTGCCTTCTCGAGGAGAAAGGCCGTCCACGCCTCATCGAGCAGCCTCCGCTCCTTCGCGAAGGACCGGAGAGCCTCCTGGTTGAGCTCCCGGAGCTCCCCGGCGCGCTTCTCCATGTCCGCGCCGGCCTTCGCGACGAGTGCCTCCTGGCGCTCCACCTTGGCCTGCCGGGCGCGGTAGAGCGACACAAGCTTCTGGAGCAGCCGCTCCTCCTCGGGCTCGCCGCCGCCGGTGCTTGGCGCGTCGACCACTGTCAGCCCGACGGAGGCGGGCACTTCTCCGTCCAAGGCCTCCCCCTCGACCGGCGCCCTGGAGCTAGGCTCCCAGGGGAGCCTGATGAAGACGCCATCGCCGGCCCGCAGGTAGGCACCCGCCAGGGGCTCCTCGGGGCCCGACGTGGTAGCAGCGGCGGGATCGCCGGACGGCGGAGTGCTTGACGCCCCGGCCTCCCCGGGGCCGTCGGCACGGTCGCCGGTCCCCTCGCCGCCTGCTGCCGCGGCGGCCTTGGCGGCTTCGGCCTCCCCGCCGCCTGCGGGGTCGTTGGTGCCTTCCGCCTCCTCGACGACGATGACGTCGTCGGCGTCGCCACGCGCGCCCTCCCCGACGACGACCTCGGACTCCATCGGGTCCGCGGTGGGCGGGTCTGATGGCTGGTAGAGGGGAAAAGAGTCAACCGAGCAGCCGACAAAAAATCTCACAAGGAAAGATAGCCAGGGGAAGTGTTCCGTGCAGGGGGGCTTACCGGTGGCAGGGTCCGTGGCCGCGGCCTCCGTTGTCGGGGGATCGCTGGCCGCGTCCCTCGCCGGAGATCCCTCCCATGCCGGAGAGGTCTTCCTTGCCGGGGGATCCTCCCTTGCCGGAGATTTCTCCCTAGGCGGGGTGGTCGACGCGGACGGCGCGGCAGGAGTGCCCCCCGGGGTCGCCTGCTGGGGCTGCTCTGCTCCTACCCAACGACAACAACAACAGCCACATGTCAACAAAGAGAAGGGAAGCTCGCGCGCGCGCCAAACGGCAGGAACTAGCCGTGCCCTCACCCTGGGGGCTGCGCTCTGGGCTGCCCTGCGGGCCCGCTGCCAGGTCCGACAAGGTCGTCTCCGGCACCTCCCCAGTTGCCGGGGGAGATTCGCCCTCAAGGACGACCAGCGGGATCTTGGCCCTCTTCGCCCTCCTCTGGGCCAGGGTCCTGGAAAGGGAACGGTTTCGGGGGAGGATGAATGGGCTGTGAAACAAGACGAAGCAACAGAAATCAAGAAGATACAAGCTCTACCAGGAACTTACTTTCCGTCCTCCTCTTCGTCGTCGGAGCTGACCGCGGAATAATCAAAAACCGGCTTGCTCCAGGCGCGAGGAGACAGGGGAGTGGGTTCCCGGGACCGCTTGGCGGGGGCGATGGACGACCCCGCCCCCGTTGCCGCCGCGGAACGGGGAGCGGCAGGAGCAGAAGTCGTGGCTCGTGAGGACCCCGCTCCCGCTGCTTCAGAGGCGCGTGTCACCAGGGGCTGCGGTTGCTGGTCAGCCTACCGCACCACCTCTCCGGCCCTGCGGAGACGCCTCCTCGGCTGGGCAGGGGGCTCCGCCTGCGACGAGCTGCCCGGGAGCTGCGAGGAGGGCGCGTCAGCCTCCGCAAGCCGCCCTCGTCCTGGGCGGGCTCGCCCGCGCCACCGTGCTCGGCTGGTTCCTCCGCGCCGGCGAACTCCATTTGGCCGGCGAGGCTCTCCGCCTCCGCCGTGTCTGCCTCGGCCAGGGTGAAGCCAGACTCGCCCGCGGCCGCGGCGGCCGCCGCCTCCTCCATCCTGGAGGCGATGTAGGCCAGCTCCTCGGGGGTGGTGTCCCGCGTGAGGCCCCTCTTCTCGTCGGGGTCGACCGGCACCTCCTCCAAGTTGTCGAAGAAATCCTGCACGACGTTGTCCACCGGCTCCTGCCAGGTCGCGTCGATCCCGTGCGAGTCGCACAGCGGCATCATCGCGAGGATGCCGCTGAGCGCCGAGTTGTTGCACAGGGGGACGACGCCCGACGGCAACCTGAACCATTCTGGGTGCTCGGAGTCGTGCTTGAACAGCTCCTTCAACACTCCGTCGAGCTCCAGGACGGTGAAGTTGTGGTTGAGGCCCGGGCGCAGCCTCATGATGTCTGCCACGTTTTGGAATTCCCAAGCCGGCTTCCCCCTCTCCTGCAGGGGGCGATACGCCGGCGAAGGAAATCCGCACCGACGGCGCCGACGGTGAGCCCGGCAAACCTGAGGCGCAGGATTCGGGTGGTGGCAATCTTCAGCTTGGCGTCGTCCGGAGCCAGGTCGCTCCAGTCGCGGCCGCGCACCACTGGAGTTCGCCGCACGGCGGTGAACGGCGGTGGATTCTCCTCGACGATCAGCCACCACTCGGCCCTCCACTCCTCCCATCTGCCACGGAGTTCCCCCTCCAAGTAGACCTCTTTCTTGCCGCTCCTGGAGACCCAGGTAACCCCGCCGGACAGCGGCTCTCCTTTCTCCACCCGAGGAGTAAATAAGTGGCGGAAGAGGGCTACATTGGGGCGGACTCTGACAAAGTTCTCGCAAAGGTGTGTGAAAACCGCCATTGTCAGAACGGCGTTGGGCGTGAAGTCAAGGAGGTGGAGGTTGTAGGTGTGCATGATGTCGCAGAAGAACTCGGAAAAAGGCGGGCAGAGCCCACAGAGGAAGAACACGGCGAAGAAAGGGTACCCGGTCGGGTACAACTTCTGGGCGATGGCGGGAAGAACTCGCGTGCGCGGATGCGCTCGCGTCGCCATCGACCAGAAGAGGTGGTATCCGTTCTTCAGCCCCAGCGCATCGAGCTGAGGGGGGAACGTCGCCGTCTCCTTCCGAAGCGCTTCCAGCCGCAGCGCCTCGGCCGACTTCACGGCCTTCCCCTTCGCCTTGTCGCTCTCCGGGGCCATGGCAGGAACAGGGAGGAGGAGTTGTCGGCGTTGGCGGCGCCGGGGGCTGCGAGGGCGAATCGCTGCTTTCTCTAGCAAGGAGGAATTGGCGGAGATTTTCGAGGAACAGCAACCAGCGGAATGGCGAGCTGCCCCTGTTCCCCTCCGCTTATAAAGGGGGTGGGGAGGGGGGCGGACGTTTCGCTTTTCCAAATCAAGAAGTCGTGCCCGACGTGACGCATGCCGGCGGGCCTCAGCCCCGCGCACGCCACCCACGTCACGCACGTCTCGCACGCCTCGCCCCCCACGACGCCGCGATAAGCGCGCGCCACTTGGGGAGGGCGCGACGGACACGGAGTTAAGGAGCAGCGCAACCCAGGCCACGCGTGCCCGTGCACTGTTAGGGCCTGGCCCAACAACGCTCGGCACCGTGTATGGCCCAGACCCAGGGGCTCCTGTCGGTGTACTAAAGTAGGGGTACCTTAGTACCCCGAACTTGTGCACGGGCAGTAGTAGCGTCCCGCGGCAAGGCTTGCCAGGGGAGCGACAAGAGTCTCCACGGCCCTTTTTGGGCCGGACGAAGGCCAAGTGATCGAGCCTAGAAGACCAAGCCCCAGCAAGAGGAGCTTGCTGGGCCAAGCAGGCGAGGTCCGGCAAGAGGAGCTTGCCGGGCCAAGGCGACAAGGCCCCGGCAAGAGGAGCTTGCCGGCACGACTGAGCCGAAGCACCAAGGCCCCGGCAGGGGGAGCTCGCCGGGACGACCAAGCCAAGGCACCCCAAGAGAAGCCCGCCGCGGCGCGCCGCACGCCCCGGCAAGGCCTGACGAGCGGCAAGCTCTCAGGTGCGGCAAGGCAACTACCGCGGCAAGCCACTTGCCGCAGCAAACCACCACCTCAGGCCTGCGCTCCAGCTCACCTGCCCACGCGTCGCTCTAGGGCTTCCTCGGAGGCACGTGGCGGGGCGCCGCGCAACCTGAGACGCGCGGTGGCATGCGACGTTGGCAGAGTCGCCCCCGTGGCAAGCGGAGGCGCTCCTAACGGTCCGCCTCGGCACTGTTCAGGCGATCCAGACGGGCATTTAATGCCTTTGTCCCCCGCCGTCAGAGTTAGGTGCGATAGCACTGTGCGACCCCTGTTCGCACAGTTCCTTGCCGTTTTTACCCTCACCTGCGTCGCTACCTGTGGGAAACCCCTTAGCATATAAAATGAGGCCCATGCGCACGTAGAGGGGGATCCAGACCCCAGAGAGGAAAAGAAAACCAGGAGGACGCTCAGTAGACCCTCGTCTACGTCCAGTTCCAACTTACTGTAGCTTCTTGCGCCCCAGAGCAAGAACTCCAATCAACCAGACAAGCAACAGTAGGGTTTTACGCATCCATGCGGCCCGAAGCTGGGTAAAATCGTCGTGTGTGTGTGTCGCCTCGATCTGCTCTTTGTGCAACCTCCGCCCCCGCCGAACCGACAAGGGGCTCCGCCCCCATAGGTGCTCGTGGAGGCCGATATCCCCCCGACACCCCCGTTCCGACCGTAGCGCTCCAACACAAGTCTGTTTCCTCCGTTTTGCGGTACGCCACACCACTCCTGATCAACAGGACCCCGTATCGACCATAGGAGGTCCAACAAAAGTCCGTTTCCTTCGTTTTGCAGGTACGCCAGACCCCTCCCGATGAATAGTATCCCGTTTCGAACGTGGTCGGTCGAACACAAGGCCGTTTCCTCTGTTCTGCGGTACGCCAGGCCTTGTTTCCATCGGCTATTCCGGGCAGGGCCTCCCGATGAACACGGCGACGCATTCCGTTCTGACCCAGCCGGTTGTCTCCCCATGAACACGACGACGACGTTGTTTCTCAGTTCTGACCCAGCCATGTACACGAGCCTTGGCCATACGTATGCCCGAGTAGGCGTTCGAGACCTCGCCCGTATGTACGTACGTGGCCGTATTTTCTTTCTTGCACACTGGCCGTTGTACGTACGTGTACATGCTACATGCACGCCTCTACTACGACACGTGCACGCTCTACATCGACTAGTATGTACGTACACGTTCGCGACCAGAATAACAGCACTACGTACGCTTCGACCAGGTGGGTCTCGACTGTCAGGCACTTCCTTGCGTGCGAAGATATAGCTAGTGGGTCCCAGCAGTCAGGGGGGCGAATCATTTTTTTTTCCCGCACACACTTCCTTGTGTGTGAAGATGTAGCTGGTGGGTCCCAGCAGTCAGGGGGAAATGTTTTTTTCGCGAAATACGGTGGCCCGTCCAGTGGGTCCCCGCTGTCAGGTGCAGGAATAATTATTTTGCGCGTAATAAGGATGCACTTCCTTGCGGCTGCCGTGGACCCAGCTGTCAGCTTCTCCACGTACAGTACTCTTCCGATGGAAGTCGGTCGGTGACCACATTGACCACGCCACGCCGAGAGCACCAAGGCGGTGGACGACGGCGAGGCCTAGGAAGGAGACGACGCAGAGCTGGGGAAGACGCGACAGTGGATGCCCATGCAGAGAGGAGTACGAGGGTTCACTGGTTCGGCTGCGGTGTGAGGCTGCCATCGCTGCAGAATAACAGGGGGTGTGGGTGAGTAGAAGGATGGCCTGGCCAATGGTGGGAGTAGTAGGGGGCGGTGAGGCCTCCGCGGCATCACAGCCGGCCACGGGAGGCAGGAGCGCGAGGCACGACCATCGCTGGTTTGGGCGGCTGGAGGAAGAAGACCAGAGGTTAAAGAAGCACTAAGACCGTTGGATGAACATCGTACGGTCATTGGAGCTAGAATCGTTCATATTGACTAAGTTGACAAAGCCCACCGTCCCCGTCAACTTAGTTGGCCCACAAGTCAGCCTCCCACTATTGTGGGTCCCAGCTAGCAGAGGGTATTCATTTTTTGTGCGTAATAAGGAGGCACTTCCTTGCGTGCGAAGATATAGCTGGTGGGTCCGACCTATCTGCGGTGGGAACATTTTTTGTGTGAAATACAAAGGCCCTTCCGGTCGGTCCCAGCTGTCAGGTGGAGGAATCACTATTTTGCGCATAATAAGGAGGCATTTCCTTGCGCGCGGCCATGGACCTATTTCTCAGCCTGTCCATGCACAGTCTACTTTCGATGGTGTCATTCGTTGACCACATTGACCACTCTGTGCCGAGCTCATACAAGGTGGTGAACGACGGCGAGGCCTAGGAAGGGGATGACGCGGAGCCGGGGAAGACGCGGAGCCGAGGAAGACGAGGCAGTGGATGCCCACGCGGAGAGGAGTACGAGGGTTCACTGGTTCGGCTGTGGTGTAAGGTTGCCGTCGCCGCAGGGCCTGGCTAGCGGTGGGAGTAGTAGGGGCGGTGAGGCCTCAACGGCAGCACAGCCGGTCACTGGAGGCAGGAGCAGGCGGTCTCGCCGGTGCTGGTTTGGGCGGCTGGTGCTAGAAGAGCAGCAATTGAAGAAGCAGCAGGACCGTTAGATTCAAATCCAACGGCTACTGCTGCTAGAATCATTTGTTGACTAAGTTGACAAGCCCTGCGTACGCGTCAACTTAGTAGGCCCATAGGTCAGCCTCCCAACCGGTGCGCCCCAGATGTTAGTGGGAGGAATCATTTTTTTTCGCGTAACAAAGGGGCAGTTGATTGCGTGCGGCTAGGCCAGCGGAGGGAGTAGGGTGGGTCGGGGAAGCCTGCGCTGCATCACAGTGGACCACAAGAGGAGGGAGCAGGCAGTCCCACCAGCGCTAGTTTAGGCGGCTGGAACAAGAAGATCAGAGATTGAAGAAGCACGTCGGCCGATGGATGGACATCCAACAGTCACTGCTGCTAGAATCGTGTGTTGACTGACAAAGCCTTGCGTAAACAAGTCAGCCTCGAAATCCGTGGCGTGTACAACCCATTTGCTATTATTTTTATAATTTTTACTCATTTTCTAATTCATATGGAATTTATTGCAGCTTGTTTTCCATTTTTATAATTGCTTCCCATTTTCTGGTCAATACCAGGGTTAAATCAATTAATTAATATGTGCGAAAGTTTGAAAATTCGCAAATTTTTGCTGGGGAACAAAATATTCTTAATCGAAAAATTAGTAGCCATACTAAAACAAATTTAAAAATAAATTAGTACTATGTCATGTTAAATCCAATGAAATACTCCCTCCGTCCCAAAATTCTTGTCTTAGATTTGTCTAAATACGGATGTATCAAGTCACATTTTGGTATTAGATACATCTGTATCTAGACTAATCTAAGACAAGAATTTTGGGATGGAGGGAGTATAAGATATCAGTGAAGAACAAAAACAAAAAAAGAAACTAATATCCCATTTGCTATATTTTTTTTGGAATTTTCAACCCCTTTTGATATTACTTTTAACAGACACGGACCATACTCTTTGGCCAGGCCGGAATGCATCCCTCCTTGTCTTGAAAGATTTGCAGCCCAGTAAGTTGGAGAAAACAAATAGGCCTAGCTTGGGTATTCTTCAAAAAGAAATACTGGGCTACCTATTTTCCCAAAGAAAAATTTGTTGGGCTGGTCATGTTGTTAGACGGGCCACAGAGTCTGCACAACCCAGTTTATAGCCTGCTCCTCCGAATTACTACTCAAAAAAAGTTGTGCAATTCTGTCATTAATTGACTATATGTTGAAAATGATGTGGGTCCCAGATATTAGCAGGGTGGATCTGGGTAAAAAACGAGGGGTTCATCTGAGTAGTAAAAGAGGCGCTTGCTTGTGTTCGGGAGTGGACCTGGTGGGTCCGTACTGTCATACTCACAACTACAGTCCTCTCCCGATTCACTATGTTGACAGGGACCGTTTCAAAAAAACTATGTTGACAGGGCCGGACGGCGGCGCCGCGGCGAGCGCACCAAGGCGGAGGATAAAGTGTTGTTGCCAATGTGCTGGGCTGGGTTGGACATTCTTATTGAAAAATAAAAATGGACTGGAACTATTTACGACGTTTACTACGATTTGCATGGGTCCGCTGGTTGCAGGAAGAAAATGCTGGGAGAAAGAAGATTGGTCGCTATCTTTGCCTAAGAATAATATCGACTAAATGTAACGACACTATCATAGGTAATAATATCCTTCTGTTAAATCGTGAATTTAAAGAACTGGTGCATGAGCATTTAGCTTTATTTATTTATTTACTTTTTTATGTTTAGGGGACCATGAGCATGTATCTGGGCCGGATTCATGTGAGAGCCTCCCTTCCAGTTAATTATGGGTTCCTCTATTGGGCCTTCATCAGTGGGCTGCATGTTATCAACAAGTGGAAAATGTGTTACGTACGAAAAATAATATGCGCTACGTACGGTACGGGGCACTAAAGGATTGAACCGTGCAACGACTTCCACAACATTGTGTTTGTCGTTCTAACAACACATTTATTCAACCAACAAACAAAATATACTACTGATTGTACATTGAAAACAGCAGCAGCGGCAACCAGGGTTGGGGGTGCAACAGAAGCAGTAAGCAGGCCAGAAGAGTGAAGATGCAACTCTCTCTTCCAAACCAAACATCAGCCATCATTACAAAAGGGCTACCAAAAAAGAACAAGTGTATGCATCAAACTAAATAAAAATCCTACTACACAGAGTGTACGCATCTAACTAACTGGCTCAGTTAGACGTTACTATTTATTAAGCTATGGAGATTGGCTGACGGCTTGAACAAGATGGGTGCCTGACGGGGGAAACTCCAGCCAGCAGGTCGAAGTCTGATACTTGCGACCCTCTCTCCTACTTTGGGCTGAAGAGCGTGGCGGCACATATCAGGGTACGGTGCATGCAGAGACGCATGGTACGCTGTGTACACACAATTTTGCCTGATGAACGAAACCGCGCTGCCATCATGATCCTTGCCGTCGGATATCTCCTGGTTAATCGGATAATTCAGTTCGACAAACAGAGAGCGTGTACCAAGGCTACTTACCAACCTCCAGTCAAAAATTCCTGAAGGCACAGAGAAGCTGGGATCCTGCTCAAAGACCTTGCAGTGACTGTGATTGTATTCCGTGAAACAACACGTTCGGTACGTGCGAACGATCATCAATCGTTCGCCGTTGTCTAATCGAGCCAGGAACCACCTGCAACTGCCATGCCGCTTTTCTTTGAAAGGTTCTGGGATTAGGAAGGGCAGGGACACCAGGCGGCCTACAACATCATATCAAGTTGGAGTCAAATAAAAAAGGGCTCTTGATGTAGTCAATCTTAAGAACAGCATGTTATGAGCATTGAATATTTTTTCAGTAAATGTTGATAGTAATATAAGCAAGCCATCATGATATCATAGGAAAGTAACATACTGCTGTAACAGTTTTAGCGATGACTGGAATAGGCCTGCAATACGTCTAGCCATAGAAGGAGTCGACAGCATAAATGAAGCCCGTGTGTTCAATGGCATCAGAGAACCATGGAGGATGTATGGTTCTGCGATGGACGTGCAGATTTATCCACTTACTGCAGTGACCTGTCAAATAGGCGAGAACGCGGTTGAAGAACACAATTAGCCTGAAGTCTTTATAATTCGCAGATCTTGTGGGCAGTTGGCAGATTACAACCTTGAGCAAATCAAACTTGGTATCATGTTGGCTACTGTAAGATTCCGAGTATTCTGGGCCGCAGTGCCAAAGCAGTGAAGTGTTAATCAAAGGAAGGGGGATCAATCACCGGGTGTAGACCTCCACGAGCATCCAACTACCGCGACCGTCGACGAGCACCATCCAAGACGTGTTGATGTCGACCCAGTACATACCGTTAATGTAGTTGAGGGTGACGGGGATCGGATCGTAGTCAAGGGGATTGATGCTCGCCACCCTACTATCGTTATGCTGCGTGACACGCCGTTTCTGAAGATCAGGCGGCATCAGCAAGCAAGGAGCTGGCTTAAAAAGCTCCGGCCTGAGGGCTTTGAGTAAACGATACAGCCCCGATGAGCACGTAGCGAGCGGCATGGTACTGAGATTGTCCACACGCGACTCTTTCGGCGGACGCTGCTCGGTTTTGCCATTGTTAGTGCTTGGGTTTCAGACGAGGGGGGAGGCGCCTTAGCGGGGATGGAAGATTGGACGAGGGAGGAGGCGCCTTAGCGGGTATGGAAGATTGAATGATGGGGGAGGCGCCTTAGCGGGGATGGAAGAGCGGACAAAGATGGAGAAGAGAATATGTGCTGCAGGAAGTGGACTCTGATGATGAATACAACATGCCGCTTGACTTACGAGACACATACCAGCAATGTAGGGTCATATCCAAGTTAGACAACTTGCTTGAGTGATCACAGTACTGGTACTCCCTACAGTACCTACTACCATGCCTAACTTGCTTGAGTAGAGTAGTAGTGGAGTAGGACTCTACTCTACTACTAGCACCGGAGGAGTAGTATATTCTAATCTAAATAGTTACAAACTTCAATGCCCGAGCGTGGAACGACTATGAACCGCCATCAGTGCTAACTCAAATCCCCAACAAAACGTTCGCTAGGAGACATGGTAGTTGCAAACGCCCGCAACGCAGTTACAGTACGTGTGTAAGGGTGGCGGTTTTGTCAAATGCTATGGCTTAAAAACAGGCCACCGTCGGATGGAAATCTGATGATTACGTGGGATTCGCCAGGATTGAGCTCGTGCCGAACAATCGCCAGATATCATTACTAAAAAAAGGTTAAAACACCCGGGGCTATAAATTGCACCGACTGACCACTAACAATGATACTAACATAGTAGTAAAATGGTCAAATACCGTGTCTACGTGGTGTTTGGAATTATATGCAAAAAAATAGCAAGATGCCCATGCATTGCATGGCACACCATCATCACCAACTCGGTTTTTTCTCTACTCCTACTCCTATAAAAGACTTAGTTGGTGATGATGGAGGCGAGGAGGCGTGTTCAGCCTGACGTGCAGTGGACGGTGCAGTACTATTCAATTTGTTATAAAAAACGAAGAAGAGTAGTAGAGATAGAGATAAGAGTAGAGATAGAGACTTAGGACTTCCACTATGTAGGACAAAAGCGGTGCTAAATTTGCTTTTTGGGTATTTGGCACCGTTGCCCTACATTGCCCAAGCGATGCCAAACAAAATTTCTGGGCATCGGAGCACCATCTACTGCTTCGTGTGCTACTCCCGCGCTCCATTCAGCGGCCACAACATCCCCTACAGCCACTCCCTCCTGCGCTCCATTCGGCGGGCGCTATTGAAATTTGGGGAGCACACTCTTGCGACTGCTGGCAGCCACGAATTCACCGACGACGACTTCTTCCCCGACCTCGGCAGCCTCTTCCTCAACGACATGGGCGACAACCTCAGCGCCAACGGTGCTGCTCCCATTGCACCATATGTGTTTCTGTCCTTCCTGTTAGAAATCGTGGTAGAATTCATGTTTCTACTCTGTATCCTACTAGAGTCTATTCGTTCATCTACTATGCTAGTCCACATGATTAGTTTAATCTCTGTTATAGCCGTCATGATTTATTTTGTTCTTATTCGGATTGAATCTCGTAGTAACTTTCTCATATATTCAACTGGTGCAACGTCCCCTATAGCCACTCCCGTTTCATGGACGGCCTGGTCGATGCCTCCAAGGAGCCCTTCGTCTACTGCTATGAGTGCCTCATGCCGTTTTGGGGCTCGCCGGCGGACATCATGCATCACCTCACGGATGCGTGCAGTGGTCACTACTGGCCCTTGGCGGAGAACATCAAGTACGATACGTGCTACCCGTTCACCATGCCGGAGCCGCTGGAGGATCACTGCCGCCTGCTTGTCTCGGAGGAGGACAGCAGCGTCTTCCTCTTGATCGTGGGCACCGGCGAGGCGCGCGCAGGCCGCCGCAACGTCTCTGTAGTGTGCGTCAGGGGCGACGCCGCTGACGCTAACACTGACACGAGGCCGATGTACGGGTGCGTGCTCACTGTTACTACCCCTACGAGGTACGTGGGCGGCGACACCGGCTCCATCATGCTGACTAGGACTGTGTAGAGTTGGGACCTTCCCGCCGATGTGGACACGGAAGACGCATGGTATGATTTACCCCCCAACGCGGTGCACGGGGACTCCAAGGAGGTTCACCTGGACATACGCATTATCAAGTTAAATGTTGATCATTAGTCTTCGCTCAGTGTAATCCGTTGTCTAAGCACGTGGAGACTTCCATGCATGATCTTTCTCTATTGGAGTATCGCGCATGAATAAAAGTGTACCCATTTATAGTTTAGTCTAGAATCTTCCTTGTATGAATATTTACTACAGTACTGGTGAAATACTTACTATGAACCATTTCTTACATCTCCTCTGCCCCTTCCAAATCATCCTGATTTAATCCCTCCGTCTAGGTGTATAAGTGCATGGTTAATACTTAATAGTATAGCCAACTGTTGACTATAAAAAGTGCCATGTCATCTGTAGCCAACATGTATAACAATTGATACTCAAAAAATAATTCTTAAAGATCATTTCTTGCAAAGCACAATAAGTGTTATTTCTTCACAAGTTTTGGATGCAGGTTGAATAGTTTAACGCTTTTGTTTGCAAAAGATACCTTTTTATCTATTTCACCCGGATGTTTGTGAGCTCTAGAGATGACCCCACATCCTTTGTCAAAATAAACAATCCCCGATCAATGCATTTCACTCTTCCGTGCAACGCACGGGCACCTTACTACTATAGATTAGTACGACCAAAAATTGAACTAACATTATATATAGTACGATAAATGCTAATGCATGTCACCTAAAATTATATCATTGAAAACTATGTTCAAATACAAATCCAACGATATAGTTTTTGTTGACATGCACTAACATTTTGTCAGTTAAATCTTCAGTCAAATTCAATGGGGGACTAATAAACCACGACCGATGTAGTACAAGTGTAAAGGGAGGTGCTGCACGGGAGTATCACTCTCACCCCGCTCGTGGTGCGGCAGTAAAGCCGTCATATCACAAAACCCAACCACTGCCGGTAATAAGTGGCCTGGTAAAATAAACGGACAAGCAACCATCACATCCCCCCGTCTTTTTTGCATTTCATCTCTCTGCATTTACTTTCTCCATTTAATCTCGCACACGCGATCCCTAGCTACTACTCCTAGGGCCAGTTCTTTTGGCGGCTTAAAAAATAAGACGTCTCTTCCCCAGCTTTTCCCATAAGACTAGTCATAGTGGAGAGTAACATTAAGGCGCCTCACTCATTTATTTGGGCTTCTAAACTACTACTAGTACCTCCATCCTGGTTTATTCGTCACCATTGTAATAACTGATAAAATATTAGTGCATGTGACATGCACAAACATTTCATTAGTTAAATTTATGATCAAAATTTGACACAGATTACAATGGGGACCAATAAACCAGGACGGAGCTAGTATTAATGGGATTACTACTAATTTAGAAGCCTAAACAAACTGGCCCCTGGTACTCCTACTAGTAGTACTAGTACTCAAGTTGGAATTCCAATTGCACAGCACAACTTGTTAGGCAAAAAATTCGATACAGGGTGTAGGAAGCGGTTTGGGAATTTGCATGCCTTTCCGACCAATGAGATACTCCATACAAAGTATGACAGAGAAATAAGCACGGAGAAGGAATCTAAAAGTAAACAATCAAATGGGCATTTTTGCATTTGTTTTGCATTGAATCATTTCACAAGCTTGACTAGTGCTATTTTTTCTACTTTTACAAAAACCGCATCGTAATGTTAAAACGTGCATTTGCACGTACATAAGTAATAGTAGTACTCCCTCCGTCTAGGTGTATAAAGTCTTCCCTCCTTCTTGGTCACGGTGCACAACGAAAGATGACTTATTCACCTAGACGAAGGGAGTAGCACAGTCTGCAAGCATATATAGAGAGAGACAAATAGTGTAATAGTATATAGTAAAGTTTGTGCTATATGCACCTACATACAAAATGCGTACGGATACACAAGGTTTCCAAACTTTCCCTCTTACATACTTAATTAAGGATGCTAATAATTCCTGAACGTTTGGGATTTATCATTTGCGTCCCAAAACTAATGAGATCACCTTACGAAACTAAATTATACTCCTACTAAAAGCCACGGAACTTGCATGAGCGCTTGCGGCACGCCACGAGTGCCCTAGTGCGCGGCCGTTTCCCAGCGCGCGGACACAACGCCTCTTCCTCAGCCTCGCAACTCGCGAGGTGCTGATTGGCGGCTTGCCGGCGGGCGAGCGCGATCTCGCCGGTGTGGTGATCCGGCGCCAACAGGTACTCCTCCTTGCTGGAAGCGTGCACCAGGTCCACGTACTGCCAAGAGTGGATGAGGCGCTTGGGCCCGACTGCACTCAGGGCTTTGTCAAGGGCGTCCTCTGCCACCCTGATGGCCCTTGCACGAGCCTTCTGCCAAAGAGCCAATTGCCTGAGTCTCTCGGACCCGACATAGACCTGCCAGGCAGCTTGCCCCGCGGCGTGCTTCTCTTCCTCGGCCTTCTTCTCCGCCTCTTTTTTGGCGTGCGCTGCCGGCGGCAAAGCCTCCCACATGGCGACGCCCATTTCTTTCCAAAGCTCCTCAAGGCTGGGGGGCTAGGCGGGCAGCGCGGCGTTCTCCTCGTAGCGGGGAGCCGACGCGTCCTTCGATGCGCGTGCTGGAGAGATTGGGAACACTGACGCGTCCACCTCGACGCGTCGCGGCAAGGAGTGGAACGCCGATGCATCCTCCTCGACTAGTGGCAGCGAGGAACGGAACAGGCGGTGCAACAAGGGGCTCCTAGCGCTTGGGAGGGGCGATGACATGGTGGCCGACGTGAGAGGGAGGGGGAGGAGATAGCGATGAACGTGAGCGTTCTTCCGAATGCCGTGGGAGGCGCAGAATTTATAGTGAACAATGGCACACCTACGTAAGATATGGACTGAGCTGCACTGACTTAACTACAGGTCCAGTTGCATCACTGACATGTGGGCCATACCCCTGTTGGGCTCATATGTTAGTGACCCAATGCACCTGCAGTTAAGTAACTGTAGCAGCATCCCGGAAGATATGTTGCGTGATTAACGTAACAACTACGTGGGCATATTTGTTGGAGTAAATTACGGGGGAGGGAAGGGGTGGAAATATTGTTGGTCACAACGGATTGGACGAGCGCGGGGGAAGGAGATTCATGCATGCAGATTTTTTCCACACGGGGTGGAGTGGTGGGATCGCCGGAGGGAGAAGGAGAGTCTGGTAGGCATATTGTTTCCAGACATGGAGAGGAAAAGATTTGGAGACGAACGGGCTTCCTGCAGGTATGGGGAACGGTGCATAATAAGTCATCTTGCATGCCGGGCTAGGTATAGTCTCAAGTCATTAAAAACATACACGCCCCACACATGTTCATATTTCAAGGTGCACTAAATTATTGCATGCGATGATTAAGGCTGGTCATAATGGTGGTATCTTAGCTGGTATCATGCACACGGGAATAGCAAACATGCTGATGTGGCAAAGAATTAAAGAAGAGAGGGGGGTTAGAGTAACTAGTGTTCATGCATGCATTGGTAAACACATTTTTTTGTGAAGAACGACAACATTAGTTGAGTACTTTTGCAGACTACAAAAACTATTCCACCGCCTCTATCTTGCTAATAGTAGGTGAAAATTTTGAATCGAGCCCTTTAAAATAGAAGGGAGGTAGTAGTACTCTAATAGCTAACCTTGTTGTGATGACAAGATAGGACATGGCATGCACCTGGACGGAGGAACTAGTCTGCATTGTGCATTTAAGTTTTGTCTGAAGTCAATGTACCTCTACTTTGACCAAACTTATAGAAAAATGTATCAACATTCACAATGTCAAATCAATGTTTTTATACTCATAATAAAACATAGTTCTTATACTCATTATAATCAGTATTGTAGATATTGATATTTTTAGTATAAATTTGGTCAAACACTTTGCAAACGGTTGACGGAAGTAAAAGGACAAAAGGGAGTATCATGCATGTGGAGTAGGCAAAAAAATTGCTCATTTATAGTCGGTCGAAGTCTCAAAGGGCGCGACCGCGCGAGGGAGGCGAAGGTCGTGGGAGGCGCGACGGTTGACGGAATTAAGTGAAGTTACCCACGCGCCGGCATGGCGTGCGAACAGGCAGAAGCTATATCGTCAGGCCTATGATATGGGTCTAGTAGACATGACATCTACGATTTGGGGGCTTGCAGCCGTTTATCCACCGGGCAAGCCAGCAACCCCACGCCGTTCGCACGCCCAACTCGTCCCCGTCTTCTACTAGTACAGTACCTTACAACAGTTCGCTCCCAGTCATCCCGTCCTTTCACATTACACCAGTTCAACTTCTCCTAACCCTCCTCCAAAATCCATGGCCTCCCAAATCTCCATGGTCGCCGCTGAGTACCAGGATAAAGCCATCACCGACGATGAGTTCATCTTCATCTTCATCTACACACGTGGATCCGCCATGGTGAAAGCATGCCTTGCTCGCTTCCTACGCATGTTCAATAGTTCAACGGATGAGTGGGTCGCTGGGCTAGATGTTGAGTACACCACAGTCCTGCAAAGAGAGAAGATTCTAAAGGAGGCAGAGAAGAAGAAGCCCGCCATGATCCAGGTTTGCATGCATAATGTGTGCTTGGTCTACCACATATGCCATGCCGACGTTGAGTGCCAGGATTTAAGAACTTCCTCAAGGAAGAAAGAGTGAAATTCGTTACTGAAGACTTTAGGAACGAAGGGATGTCCTGGGTTGGATAGGCCTCGTTGTAGGCCAGCTCTTCAATCTCTAGAAGGCAAGCCTGGTGTCCTCCTCTCAGCCTTCAATGCTCACCCTGGCAGCAGCCATGATTGATCCTTCGTACGGTAAACTAAAGAAACCTCACCACGAGTTTCATCATGCATGGGAGTCGAAGACATTAGATGAATATCACATCCTGTACGCAGCAATGGATGCCTACCTTTGTTTAAATATCTACAAGGGTTGGATGAAGAAGCAGAGCCCAGTGTCCGCTTCAAGCAAAGAAGCGTCGGCGAAGAGTAAGAGGAAGAGGGACGAGGATGAAGTCGAGGACCTGGACTCGGACTCCGAGTCGGTGGCAGTGCCGTCGCTCATGCTGGTTCTACTACAGTATCAAGCGGACTAGTTGCTTAGTTTATTTTCAAGGGTGTGTTGTGCTGAGGCCCCAGCAGAACTGTGTTTATGTTCTTTCTCGTTATTTGAACTCAATAGTACGTACAGTAGTACTAGTACTATGTCTTACTACTGTTCTTCTTGCAATTGGTACTACTGCTCGTATCTTCGTGTTCCTACTGTACTTAATACGTTCGTACTGGTAGTATAATTTGGGTGTGAAAGAAGTTCGACGGAGCGAAGGAAGAAGACGGCAGAGAAGCTACCCCAGTATCTATATTAGGTTGGAAGGGTGCCCATGATCTATCTTATAAGTGTTGGGTGTGCAATGCAATTCGCTAGAAAAAAATGGATCATGCTCGGGGTTAAACGGATGGCGGGGGTGGGGGGAGCATGGCGGTGGCAGGCGGTTCAGGGGAGGGTGCGGTGGCGGCAGCAGGCAGTTAGGCGTGTGGCGGGCTGAGAAGATGAACCGTGCATCAATTTCGGAGGTTGAAGAAGCCCTTCTAGCCATCCATGTTGCATCAAACGGCTCACAAGAGTTGACTGACCCAAATTGCTCCTTCAGATTGCAGGACCCATGTGGCATTCAAGGTCTCAAAGGTACATTCCGCGTCTGCACCCGGTTTGCGGGCTCGATGCGCGCGCGACCGGCTTCCTCCGCGACAGGCACCATGCGCGCCTCCTCCATGCAGGCGGAGACGACAATGACACGCTAGTTCCTCCACGCCGGCATGCTGGAGCACACACTCATCCTCCTATTCGTACGCTGCGTGCATATACACGACTCCACTAGCTGCTCGTGTGCTTGGCAGCGCGACGATATCGCGAGGAGGGACTGCAGATGACGTGAGTGGGCGAGCCTTCGGCTTCATGGCACAGGGATGGCGGCGACACGGCGGTGATGGGTGAGAAATTGTTGGCCGGAGCAGGCGGGCGCCGGCATGCGTAACGGTGGCGGCGGCATATTGATGAGTGCGCGTATGGGAGCTTAGTTTAGTTTTATATAGGGTTGGTCAAACTTAAAAGAAAACTGTACTAGTACACGTAAACATTAGACTTAGGCATCGCTTTTATTAGTTACCACAGCCACGATACGGAATCCTGTGCAAGCGCGTGAACCATGGCCGTGCGGTGCGTCACCGTGTCACGCTTGAAGGACATCCACCGAACCTTTTTGTGTGTGTGAAAATAATCCCCTAATATTACTCAACTTTTTTTCCCTGGAAAAGTTCTTGACGCTACAATATTTCCATATATTTGAATTTAGCTCCAGTTCGTGTTTATTTGGATTTGGACGTTTTAGGTGCGCCCTAGTTTTTTTAATACTGATTTTGTGTGTGTGACTGAGAGAGAACGTGTGTATGTGTCCATATGTGTGTGGTGGCGGAAGGGCAATGTGGAGACGGTGTGCGTGTGATAGAGACATAGAGAGGTGTGAATGTGCAAATGATCATGCATGAGTGAGACATAGACAGATGCCGATACGTTGCGTATACATGAGAGAACGTTCTTCTGTTTTACTTGTGTGTGTATGTGAGAGAGAGAGGGAGGAGCATCTGTAACACAACAACCATCTCTCTCTATTCGTCCATCCGTCGCACGATCGCATGTAACACATGCATCAACACGCACATTTTGACACCCTCACCCGGCCCCTACCCCGCCTCAAGGCCCGCACATCGCTCTCTATCTCGCACGCACAATCTCTTCGTGAATACCCTATTTAGCATGTAGCTTTCCGTCACATACACACACATTTCTCTCCTTACGCTTTTTCTCTCTCAATATCACACACACACACACACATAGCACACACACCCCCTCCCCCGAGCACACAATTCATCCCCATCCAAGGTTATATGGCGACCACTCTCGCTTGTGCTTCTCTGCACCCCATCATGCACAACACCTCAATCTTCAAAGAGGGCATCGAGGAGATCGAAGATGGCGACCACACTGCGCTAGAGAATGCGTGGCCATTTGGAAGGAGGATGATGTGACAACGGCTGACTGAATCCTCCCCCCACCCTCTCTCTCTCGCACAAAATTACCAATCCCTCTCTCCCCAGCACAAAATTGTCAAACCATCAACCCACAAGATACTTCCCCTCTCGTCCAGGTTTTTCCAGCTCTCTCATCAAACTTGTTGTCTCTTCTCCTTCCACGTGTACAGAATCTGGATGCACACGCATCTCACGTATATTACATGTCTCCATCTTTCTCACGGATCTAACTTCTTCCTCTCTCTTTCTCACTCTATCTCTCTCTCTGCTTCGTTAGGTTTGTCTCCTACTCTCTCGTCCACATACATACAATCTTTCTCGCCCTATCTGCTCCATCTTCACAAGCTCTCTTTGCATGTTTCATTCACACATTGGGATATGTTCAAAATGTTGCTTTTATAATGGCTCATGTAGAGTTATTGTTGGTTTTGTTGCATCCTACAAAGTAATAACTATGAAATGCATTTTGATTGTCATTTGACTGGGATTATGTGAGTTTGAGCATGTTGTGAAGTACTATAGACCTCGTATACATCTTGGTATTCGACAATGATTGTAACTATTGAATTGTATAGACCATTACATTCGAAGTCAGTAGCCTAATATCTTTATTTCACAATTTCAACAAATGATTAATTCACTACATACGAAGAAAACAAATGTGTACTCCCTCTGTTTTTATTTAACTCCACATATTAGCATTGGTCAAAGTCAAGTTTTGTAAACTCTCTGAAAGTTTATAACAAAAAATATTAACATATACAATAACAAATAAATACCATTAAATTCATTATTGAATGTACATTCACATCATACATATTTGTTATGGTAAATGTTTATATTTTTCTATAAACTTGTTCAAACTTTAGGAAGTTTGACTTTGGTCAAACCTAATATGCAGAGTTTACTAGCACTACTCGCTATTTGCTTAGCCAAATCACCCAACACGCCACATGGGGAGTTCAGCGTCACAAATTTTGAGGAGTTCAGCGTCACAAAATTTTGAGGACGGCGGCAAAATCTCCCGCGACCCTGATTCGAGCAGTGGGAAGTTACCATCATAGCCTTCGGAAAAGGCCTACGGATGATGGTTGGTAGGGGGCTGTTTTCGTAACTTCAGGTTCACCCTACCCAGCCAACCCCACCACGGCAACCAGAGTAGTACACCTGAATACACCCCATTTTCTATCCCCACCACAAAATAGACGTCTCCACGGCACCGTAGCCTTCATGCTCCTCCCCTTGTACATCGGCGCACTCGTCCACCGCAGCACATCTGTCTCATCGACGACCTCATACGACGCACTGGAGCCGGTCCACCGTCGTCATTGTACACGGAGCCTCTTCCCCGGCACCGTCTTCCACGGTCTCGGATCTGCTTCCCGGAAGCCGACGCCAAGAGCAGAAGCACCACGGTCGTGGACAATGAACTGACTCCCGTTGCCGACCATGACTCATAGAGGCCACCGCGACCATCGATCTCCTCCTCGATTGGTAATGTGTGTATTGAATCACTTAGCAGTACATGTGCAGTTCCAATTTTGTTCATACCTACCCTTAATATCCTGGGTGCTATTGTTCCCGTAAAAGTAATTGGTTATAGCCTCCATTGTCCAACAGAATATCAGCTTGTAATTGTGCATCACTCCTGTATCACGCTGTGCTTGGGTAGGTTTTTCATCTGCAACCAGTAGTGTGGCAAATGATGGAAAGTTTTTTAGAACTAGCAAGATGCCCATGTGTTGCACGCATCAAGATGCATTTGTATGAGTAGTTTATCTTGTGGGAGAAAAGGATGAACGAGGTAAGGCCTTATTTGCAAATCTGGAGAGGGGTGTGGGTATCTTTTTGCAAAATTGCCATTGTTTTTTTCCTATCTGTCAGATATAAATCGGACGGCCTATATTGCAGGATGGCAGGCACACCATCATCACCAACTCTGTTTTTTATAAGAAAAAAGTAGAGAGTAGAGAAGTAGAGATAAATATTAAATATAAAATAAATATAATAGTAGAGAAGAGAGTAGAGATAGCAGAGACGTCGGGAAAGGATTCCGCGCGCGGGGGAAAAGCAGCCAGGCATGCGCTAGTTTTTGCGCGCGGTGTCCGGCGCACTTTTTAAAATCCAACGCCCTCCCACCGCTCTGTGCCTTGCCACCACTCTCTCCCTGCTCTATGCCTCGCCACTGCTCTCTCCCTGCTCTTTCTTGCCTCGCCGCCGCCGCGCCACCATGCCGCCACGTCGCTGAGAAACTTGGGAATACCGCGGCGTCCGCGTGCGCCCCTCCGGCGGCTTCTCTGTCAAGATCTGGTTCCGCGGGATGCGCCTCGGCCTCGGCAATTTCAACACCGCCAACGAGGCCGCCTGCGAGTACGACACGGCGGCGTGGCACCTCCTGTGGCCTCATAGAACATTGAACTTCCCCAACGTGCCGACGAGGGAGCGGGCACAGGAGCTCGCGCCTCTGCCGCGGCTTATCACCGACGAGGATCGTCGCGACAACCGGAGGCAGGAGCATCGTGTCGGCATCGCCGAGATGGACAAGGAGGCCATGGCGCTGTGGCGCAAACGCTTCCTGCAAGACATCATCAACAAGCGCGAGTTCTACGTGCAAAGGAGGGCGGAGAGGGATAAGAGGAGGGCGGAGCGAGCCGCCTATCGCGAGGACAAGCGTAGGCGAAAAGCAGACGCTCAATTCAACATGAGGCTAGGAGCAGCGTCGCCCTAGGAATCCGACGACGATCGGTATCTTCACACCTACAGTCAGACGTCGGAGGAGGATATCACCGAGGAGGAGTCAGGCGATGAGGAGTAGTTGAATAATCTATTTTTTTATCTATCTATGCTGAGAACTATCCTCTACTCTCTAGTCTCTACTTCTCGATCTCAGCACTGTAAACGCTTTTTTAAAGCGTCGCGTGTTGCGATTCTGTTGGAGATGCTCTAACATGGCAGACGAGTGCTTTAATGTAGCCAACAAGATGCGCGAGTATTACTAGTAGTATATTGGGGACATCTTCAAGGAGCGTGGCAAGTTAAAGAGGAGCTGCACCGAACCTGTAAAACAAGCTTTGGTAAGTAACACCCTTTCAATTACTTTCATTTAGCCTCGTGTTCTTCGATGTGTATATGTTGTAGTTTCTGTTTCTCTTAAGCCTCGTGTTCTTCGATGTGTAATAAGAAGAGTCTTAATCGTCCTAATTCTTTCGTTTTTAGCTTGATGTAGGAAGTGGGTGTTCTCACCTTGTAGTCTGTTTTTATGTTTTTTCCTTTTGAATTCACTTCTCCGAGTTCTGTTTATCTGGCTCCTACTAAATGTATCTAGGTTGCTCTGAGTATTGATCTAAAAAAGAAGTAACTTCATGTTAGGATGCAGTTCCTGTGAGGCGGGAAGTATGGTCAACCTCGAGATCATGTTTCCAAAATGAGGCTGGATTACACACAAGGTGCCAGTTCCCTAATGATGCTGGATTAGACACAAGGTGCAAATTCCCAGATGATGCTGGATTACACACAAGCCAGGTGGAGTCGTCAGTTGTTTGTGTCCTCGTGGCTCTAGTAAAGGCTAAAAGAAAGCATGCAGCAGCCCTCGAGAATGTAGCTGAGTTCCTGAAGAAGAGAAAAGAGCAATCAGATGCTCTCTTCACCCATGCCAAAGAAGAGATGGAAGAAGCCAGAAATAAGCTAGCAGAGGCAGAGCAGGCTAGGCGTCTCCTCCTATCTAAAACTGTTGTCAATACAAAATTTCCTTCATAATAGCTAGTTTCAAATGTTTATCCAGTCAGCATGCCTGTTGTGATCTTCGTGCACCTAGTGATGTGGCACAAAATATTGTTTTGTCGGGTCACGTAATAACAGCAATTACTTTCCAAACAATAACAGACGAAGCATTGGACATGGTATAGTTCACGTGCATGCCCAACATTCCAAGTTCAACTTCCACATCAAACTCATGTTCACAGATATCTGCACATTCATACATAATGTCCACAACCATGATTCACTTCAAAGCCAAAAAAATTGAGGAGAGTTATAAATAAAGAAAAACCTCTAGTTCCTGCTACCAGTGCGAGCACAACAAGTCAAGACCATGCGTAATTAATTATATTTTGGTCATTTTTTGTTTTCTCAAATGTCGGCCGGCTCGCAGAAGGACGTGTTATCGGCACACGCGCGGATTCAATGAAGGCAGGCGGGGCAGTCTGAAGCTGGTTGCATGTGGCGAGGAGGCATGTTCAGCCGGGCCTGCAGCGAGTGGGGCCCTCTTGGCCAGCGCGCCGGTTCAATGCCTGCGCTATGAGAGGTCGCGTCCGTGTCAGAGCAATCACTCCCTCCAGTCCTTTTTTGTTTGGGTATAACAAAATCTCGTTTTCCATTCACATTTTACAAGTAAAATTCATGGACAAACTTTGACCCAAAATACGATGGGGACTAGTAAACCAGAATAGACGTAGTAGTTTTTTTTAATCAAAGAAGGGTTTCCCCCTACCGATTTTCATTACTGAAAACCAACATCTAAATCTAAACCATAGTATTTTCCCTGGAACTACCAGGTTCAACATCTCGCAACATAAACCCATACAACCATATGCCAAGGAGGTACGTAGTACAATCAATTCCATTTCGCTCCATACCAATAGTTCTAAAAACTACTTAGTACTTATAACGCTCCATTGAAAATTGGAACTCTTAACCCCGCTAAAAAATGTTATTTTCAACGTGGCTACTCGATCTGTGGCAACTGGCGAGCCACCGCCTCCAAGTCGTTCACCTGTGGTCCCCACCATCAACTCCTACGGATCAAATTATCACGCGAGCTGACTATTCCTACAAAGGTGCGCTCCACCACGTACCCGGTACCCGCGAATGTAGCAATCGTGCACCTAGGGTTTTAGGGTTTATTTGTTAACGTTACCTTTACGTAACACTCATGTGTGCAAGACAGCGAGAGACCGACTGCGTGTGTGTGCCTCTTCTCTTCGTATATGTACTCCACCATTTGTCTGGTGTCCAAATAATTATAATAACTGCTAGCAATGTGCGAATGCATTGCCACATGATCAGAGTAGATTAATACATATTCACCGATTTGATAGAAAAAAGTCTAGTTTTGAAATACGTATATCACTAAAAATATGTTATGTTTCACTCAAAATATATTCCTTTGGCGGTTGTAGGATCGGAAGTATGTCTAGAGGGGGGTGATTAGACTACTTGACCAAATAAAAATCTAGCCTTTTCCCAATTTTAGTTCTTGGCAGATTTTAACTATCCTAGCACAAGTCAAGCAATCTCCACACAATTCAAGCAAGCATGCAAAAAGAGTATATGAGCAGCGGAAAGTAAAGCATGCAACTTGCAAGAATGTAAAGGGAAGGGTTTGGAGAATTCAGACGCAAATGGAGACACAGATGTTTTTGGCGTGGTTCCGATAGGTTGTGCTATCGTACATCCATGTTGATCAAGACTTCAACCCACTGAGGGTAACGGTTGCGCGAGTCCACGGAGGGCTCCACCCATGAAGGGTCCACGAAGAAGCAACCTTGTCTATTCCATCACGGCCGTCGCCCACGAAGGACTTGCCTCACTAGCGGTAGATCTTCACGAAGTAGGTGATCTCCTTGCCCTTACAAACTCCTTGGTTCAACTCCACAATCTTGTTGGAGGCTCCCAAGTGACACCTAGCCAATCTAGGAGACACCACTCTCCAAGAAGTAACAAATGGTGTGTTGATAATGAACTCCTTGCTCTTGTTCTTCAAATGATAGTCTCCCCAACACTCAACTCTCTCTCACATGATTTGGATTTGGTGGAAAGAAGATTTGAGTGGAAAGCAACTTGGGGAAGGCTAGAGATCAAGAGTGTAGGTGGTTCTCTCTCAGAACATGTGTATTGGAAGTGAAGGTATGTTCTGATGGCTCTCTCCACGAATCAAGAGTGGGTGGAGGGGTATTTATAGCCTCCACACAAAATCTAACCGTTACACACAATCTGCCAAACTCGGTGGGACCGAATCATTAAACTCGGTCGGACCGATTCAGCAAACCTAGTGACCGTTAGGATTTTCGGTGGGACTGAGATGCAACTCGGTAGGACCGATATGGTTAGGGTTTGGGCATAACGTAATCTCGGTGTGACCGATTACACAAAATCGGTGGGACCGATTTTGGTAATAAGCTAACCAAGGGTTGGTCAGGTAAACTCGGTGGGACCGATCCGCTCTTTTCGGTGAGACCGAAATGTTACGAAAAGGAAACAGTGAGTTTACATTGCAATCTCGATGGGACCGATCACTCACTTCAGTTAGACCGAAGCGTTACGAAGGGAAACAGAGAAATTGCAATCCCATCTCGGTGAGACCGAGATCCCTATCGGTGAAACCGAATTGCTAGGGTTTGTGGCAATGGCTATGACATGTGAAACTCGGTGGCGCCGGATGGAAAGAATCGGTGAGGCCGAGTTTGACTTTTGGTTTAGGTCAAATGTGGATGTGGGAAGATAGTTGAGGGTTTTGGAGCATATCACTAAGCACATAAAGCAAAAGGCTCATTAAGCAACACCTCATCCCTCCTTAATAGTATTGGCTTTTCCTATAGACTCAATGTGATCTTGGATCACTAAAATATAAAATGTAGATTCTTGATCTTGAAGTTTGAGCCAATCCTTTGTCCTTATAATTTTGAGGGATCCACTTTCCTCATCCATGCCATGCCATCCATTGAGCTTTTCCTGAAATATTCATCTTGGAATAATGTTAGCTGAATGAGCTATATGTTGTTAGGAATTACCAAAACCACCCAGGGATAGTTGCACTTTCAATCTCCCCCTTTTTGGTAATTGATGACAACATATAGGTCAAAGCTTCGACAAATGATAGTAAGAATGAAATATATCGTCACTTTGATAAGTATGTGATAAGCAACAGCTCCCCCTAAATTTATGCATATTTTAAGATTTGCTTTGGACTGCAAATACACAATGAGTTAGGATCATGGGTTACTCTTCCATGTCACATACATCTTGGTGGAGCGCCCAAAATGATAAGAATTAAATACATGCACTCATCACCAAGCAAAGTGAAAGATCAAAATAAGGATAAACTGATAGTAACATCCAACAAGAATTAAGTGTAGCTTATGATCAAACACATGATCATCAATGTCTCACAGATTAAGGCATAGTATCTCAAGCACTCAAAAGCAAATAAAGTTTCAACCAAGAAGACAAGAGAGAACAAATGCAAACTCTCTCTCTCTCTCTCTCGAAGCCTATGATCTCTACATTTTTCTCCCCCTTTGGCAACAAGTTACCAAAAAGTTCATAGAAAATGCATAGCACTAAACGACTCTCAGGCTTGGTCTTCAGTTGGTGGAGTCCGGATGACGCCAAGGACGAAGGCTTCAGTAGAAGTGGTTGGAGCTGCTGGGGTAGGAGCTGGAGTTGGTGGAACTGAGGCTGTAGCTGGTGCAGAAGTGGTGGCTCTGGTGTCAGGAACTGGCACTGCAGACGATCTCTGAGCTCTGGGCACTCTGGCAAATGCATCAGTTGTGGTCTTGCCCTTCCTCTCCTGCATATCATCCTGCAGTTGCTCCACTGCAGACTGAATCTCAGTTACTTTCACATCTAGGTCATAGAACTTTTGTTCCATGATTCTTTCCAAGCTCTCTTGGTTTCGAGTCAGGGTGGCCAATCCTTTCTCAATCCTCAGAGTGGATGCTATCAGGTAACTGAGCTGCTCCTGCTTGTTCTTCAAGAAGTACTCAGATGCCTCCTCTTGAGTTGGCATCCTGGCAACTTTCTCCATCTTTGCCTTCTCCTTCTTTGCTTGAGCATGTGCTGATGATGGTTCATTCTCATTCATGACAACTTGATTGTCCTCAAAGTCTGGATGGATGGGCAGGTGTTCCTTATCCAGCAGGTATGTGCCTGTGCCCATCTTTGAGTTAATCAACTCCTGAATTTGTGGGGCATATCCACAGATCCTCTTCTGATCAGTTGCTGTCCTCTTAATGGTCTCTACCATGAGGCTCATCACCTTGAATTTCTATGGCACATCAAATATGTGAAGCAAGTTTATTGCATGGCCTCGGATCATCTTGTGATCACCTGACTTGGGCAAGAGAGTGTGCCTTAGAATCTAGTTGATAGTGGGCAGCCCTGACAGAAGGAAGTGCACTGAGCCAAACTTGAAGGTATCAAGTGCTTTGTTTGGGATCTCCTTGTACATATTTGACATGGAATTGTGATCCATCTTCTTCTTGGCATAGATGTCCAAGTCATCTTCCTGCTCTTCTGGGGCATTGATCAGCTGTGCCCATTCAGCAACTCTAGATTAATATCTAGTTCCTTCTGACATCCACACTATCCTGCCATCTGGATAGAAATGTGTTGTGGAGTAGAATTGCATAATGAGCTCCTCATTCCACTTTGTGAGCTTTTGCCCAACAAAGTCTGCAACTCCACAAGCACTGAAGCTGTCATACACTCCAAGATAGTGTTCTTCGTTCTCCTTGATGTATTCCTAGTCAACCCATCTCATGTCACACACTATGGGCTTCTTATCCAGCAGCACTGTCTCATAGAAATCCTGTTGTTCCTTGGTGTGAAACCTGTAATCCATAGCAGTTCTTCTCCTTGAAGCATATGGATCTTCTTCTCTCCACTTCCTCAGCCCTGAGTCTCTTCTAATTTTCATGTCCTCAGCCACAGGATGAGCATCATTGTGGTCTGGGATCTTGGGCTTGAGCTTCCTGAGAACTTGTCCTTCTTCTTCTTCAGCAATATCAGGCACTGGGGCCTTGTTCTTTTCAACAGCAGATATGTTCCTGGTGTTCCTCTTAGGTGCACTCTTGGGCTTGGAGGCAGCTTTGGGTGCTTCCTTGGGCTTAGATGAAGCAGCCCCTGTCCTTATGGCATCACCCATAAGCTTCTATGCCTTGGGTGCTGGTGCAGCAACCTCTTCCTCTTCTTCTCCCTCAGAGTCTCTCCTCATGGAGGGTTTTCCAAGAACTCTGGCAGTGGTAGTTCTGACTCTCTTCTTCTTCTTATCTTGGCCACTTACTTCCTCTTCAGATTCCATGGTAAGCTTCATGGTTTCTTCAGTTACAGCCTTCCTAGGCTTAGAAGTGGGAACTCTCCTTGCAGGTGCCTTTTTGTGCATTCCAGGCTTGAAGGCTGCAGCTGACCCATACTCTTTCTTGAGCACCTTCTTCTTAGATGTGGCTTCCTCTTCTGCGACATAATCCTCATCCTATGACTCAGAAGTTCTCTTCTTGCTAGCTCTAGTGGCAGCCTTAGGCAAGTTGCTTGGGGTGCTCCTGCTACCCTCATCAGAGCTGCTAGAGGGACTAGTGCCCTCACTCATATGAACCTGCTCCTCAGATTTGTTCTGGTTGTCACTCTGATCAGACATGTTGCAAACTCTGACTGCTGACCCTGTGAATAGATTATGGATGAGATAGAGTGGATGAGCATCACAAAATGCAGAGATTTTTGCAAAAGAATGAGTCAAAACTTAGTTTTAGTTTTCCACAGAAAGCATTTCGGATCAACCAATTTGCAAACTCGGTGATACCGAAGCAGCTTTTAGAACCAAAACTAGTGAACTTGGTCAGACCGAGTCACAGTTCGGTGGCACCGAGACTCCTAGGGTTTCACAAAGTCCTGAACTCGGTCTCACCGATTTGTAATTCTCGGTCAGACCGAGAACCACATGTGCAATGGCTGTGGCCGAATCGGTGGAACCGAGTTCCACAACCCGATGGGTCCGAGATGGTTTCGGCGGAAACCTAAACCTAAATTTTTGAATCGCAACTATTCTACGGATTGATTTGACTCGATACGAGTGTTTCAATAGTAGCAAGAATCATAATGAACACAATGTTCTAGGAATCAGACGGGGATAGCACTGTGATCGAGTCCATACCCTAGTTCGGCGATGGACTCACTACGGCGGCAACGGCGGAGGCGAAATTCGTTGACGGCGGCGGAGACCAGCGACAGGAGGCGGCTAGCGACGAGGAGGACGATCCGGAGACCCAGGAGGTAGAGCGAGCTATGCGCGGGCGAAGAGGTTTCAGAGAAATTTCCAAAATTTTGCCCGTGAGTATATATAGCCCGGCCCTGTCGGTGTGACCGAGTGGAACAACTCGGTGGCACCGAGATGAATAACTGTTGACAGTTACAGCAACTCGGCGTGACCGAAAAGTTCAAATCGGTTGCACCGAGGTGAAAACCTAGATCAACTTAGTGATCTTGGTATGACCGAAATGGAGGAATCGGTCAGACCGAAAAGCACAAAGAAGTTTTGGAAGTTTAAGTCTATGACAAATCTGGGACTCCGAGTGCTCCTCACATAGAGTGGTTTGAATCTGACTTGATCAAATTTTGTGATGTAGCATGAATAGAGTTTGAGACGAGAAAAGCATAGATAGCTAGAGAGGGTTCTTAGGCATTCTTGTCCATCTACTTGGCAAAAGAAAAGAAAACCAATCAATCAAAACAACAAGTGAATGTCCTCGAATGAGTAAAATATGCAACCAACATGCTCACACAATAAAATGGCAATTGAAATATGTGGCAAAGCATGCACAACCAATTCTAGCATCTATCAAGCAATTTGCGATGACTAGGTCATCTATATATTAGTATATTGACTTAGGAGTCAAATCAGAACATTTGATCATAGGTCATACTCATCGTTTAAGCACAAGTGGGGTTACCACTTTTACATAAAGCATTGTTGTGTTCACACCATTAGAGTTGCATTAGCTCAAGTCTTAGAGTAAAGCTCCCCCTAGATGTGATATCCCCCCTAAGAGGGATGAACTAACCTTGGGTTTTGTCGATGATGACTTCATGTAGATGTTGAAGATGTGGATGCTCAATGTTGATGTAGATCAATTGGAGCTATCCATTGGAGTGAATTGCACTTTCAATACCTACATGGGTTAGTCCCACAAGGAACAAGCAAGAACATCCATAGACATAGAGTGATGTACATACAAGATGATGTCTGTGAAAGCTTTTTAGGTTACCTTATCCCTTGTCTTACCAAAAAGAGGGTTTGTGACTCCTTGAACTAGTGCAAGATGTGGAAGTTGATTGCACTTGTTCTTGCCAAAATGATAAGAGTGAAGTATGTTGGCGGAGTCACCCTCAAGAACTCTCTAGTTCTTCTTCTTTTGGATCCACACCATCTTGATGGGAATCCTTGGAGTTTTAGTTGTACTTGATGAAGTGGAACTTGAAGTAGTCTTGGGAATCCACTTGACTGAGGTCTTAGGAGCTTCTTCAAATGCATCAATTTCCTCTTGAAGCTTGTCCTTGCCTTTTTGCTTGTAGTCTTGTGGTGGAAGATCATCTTGAGCTTGTGTCCCTTGGAAATAAGTGGGATCATACTTCTCTTGTTGACGAACAAACTTTCTCTTGGGGTATTGATCTTCTTCCCACTCAACTCCATTGGCATTGAACTTTCGTTCAAAACCAACACCTTGATTCTTCCGGTGCCTTCCTTGCTTGCGTACAATTTCCTCGAATTGCTTACGTCCGGCAAGGCTCTTATAAACTCCTTTCTCTATGATTCCCTTCAATAAGCTATTTTCTTGCTCAAGTGTAACTTGGCTAAGAGAATCATTAGTGGAATCAAGAGAATTACTAGAGGCAACAATATTGGATTTAACATGATCATTGTTACTACTAGAGGAAGAATCTTTCTTGTTCTTGTTACTAGACTTGACTTGAGGCATGTAAGTGGATAAGAGTAAACGCTTGGCAATGTAAGAAGAACTTTTATTATGAAGATCATCATTGATTGATTTTAAGAACTCATGCTCTTGCTCAAGGTTGAGCTTTTCAAAGTGTAATTTCTCATGTGTCCTTAAAAGTTCTCGATGATCTCCTAAGATAGTTTCATGAGCTAACTTAAGAGTGTTTAGTTCTTTAGTTAGAGACTCAATCTTCTCCTTATCATTGTCATTCGTTTTATCTTGATTAGCATTATTTATTGATGTTTCATCATAGTATTCATCACTAGAGTTGTCAATAAATCATCATCACCTAACAAGTCATCTTCATCAGTATTGAAATCAACATACTCGGGATGTGATACCTTTGGGCCTTTAGCCATGAAGCATGTTCCAACTCCTTCATTTGGTGAGTCAAATATGTCGTAGCAGTTGGTTGACACAAGTGCTAGACCGGCAACACCTTCATCTTGAGTATATTCAGAATCGGAGTGATAGCTTCTCTCGGAGTGGTTGTCGGAGTCGGAGCCGGATACCCATTCACCAACATGAGCTTCATGTCTTCATTTTGTGTAGCTCCTTGATGACTTTTCTTTTCTTTCCGAATCATTGCTTCTCCGTGAGTGTCTTCGTTCATAATGATCATCTCTACTCCTTCTTTCTCTAGATGGTGATTCTTATCTTCTACTTCTTCTCTTGGGAGAGTCTTCTCTTCTCTTGTAGGGAGCCGTACACTCATTAGAATAGTGTCCGGGTCTTCCACAATTGTAGCAGTTTTGCTCTCGACTAGAAGATCTTTTGTCATTGTAGGACCTTGACTTGGAGTTTCTATCTTTGCTTCTACTCTTGTAGAACTTGTTGAAGTTCTTCACCATTAAGCTCAATTCTTCATTGAAGGTTTGCTTCTCACTTGATGATGTGGAGGCTTCACATGAGGCTTTGTAAGCACCACTTGATTTGTTGTGAAGTTCCTCTTTATCCTTGAGCGACATCTCATGAGCAACAATTCTTCCAATGACTTCCGTTGGCTTGAGATCTTTGTAATTGGGCATCATTTGGATCAATGTGCACACGGTATCATATTTTCCATCCAAAGCTCTTAGGATCTTCTTGATGATGAATCTATCGGTCATCTCTTCACTCCCTAAGCCGGCAATCTCATTTGTGATAAGAGCAAGCCTAGAGTACATTTCAGCGACACCTTCACCATCCTTCATTTTGAACTTGTCAAGTTGACTTTGGAGCACATCCAATTTGGATTCCTTGCCGGAGTCGGTACCTTCGTGCATATCAATCAAAGTATTCCAAATTTCCTTTGCATTCTCAAGACGGCTGATTTTGCTGAATTCTTCGGGGCACAATCCGTTGAAGAGAATATCACAAGCTTGAGCGTTGTATTGCAGCATCTTCAACTCTTCCGCGGTAGCTTCACGGTTTGGTTCTTTCCCATCAAAGAAGTCACCTTGCAAGCCAACACACACAATAGCCCAAACGGCGGGGTTATGTCCAAGAATATGCATTTTCATCTTATGCTTCCAACTAGCAAAATTAGTACGATCAAAGTAAGGACCTCTACGGTGGTAATTTCCCTCGCTAGACGCCATACTCTCCTAGGTTGTGAAACCAAGGCTATGACCACCAAAAGATATGGAAATCAAAGCAAATGGAGACCAAAGCTCTGATACCACTTGTAGGATCGGAAGTATGTCTAGAGGGGGGGTGATTAGACTACTTGACCAAATAAAAATCTAGCCTTTTCCCAATTTTAGTTCTTGGCAGATTTTAACTATCCTAGCACAAGTCAAGCAATCTCCACACAATTCAAGCAAGCATGCAAAAAGAGTATATGAGCAGCGGAAAGTAAAGCATGCAACTTGCAAGAATGTAAAGGGAAGGGTTTGGAGAATTCAAACGCAATTGGAGACACGGATGTTTTTGGCGTGGTTCCGATAGGTGGTGCTATCGTACATCCACGTTGATGGAGACTTCAACCCACGGAGGGTAACGGTTGCGCGAGTCCACGGAGGGCTCCACCCATGAAGGGCCCACGAAGAAGCAACCTTGTCTATTCCATCATGGCCGTCGCCCACGAAGGACTTGCCTCACTAGCGGTAGATCTTCACGAAGTAGGCGATCTCCTTGCCCTTACAAACTCCTTGGTTCAACTCCACAATCTTGTTGGAGGCTCCCAAGTGACACCTAGCCAATCTAGGAGACACCACTCTCCAAGAAGTAACAAATGGTGTGTTGATAATGAACTCCTTGCTCTTGTGCTTCAAATGATAGTCTCCCCAACACTCAACTCTCTCTCACAGGATTTGGATTTGGTGGAAAGAAGATTTGAGTGGAAAGCAACTTGGGGAAAGCTAGAGATCAAGATTCATATGATAGGAATGGAATATCTTGAGCTCAACACAAGTGTAGGTGGTTCTCTCTCAGAACATGTGTATTGGAAGTGAAGGTATGTTCTGATGGCTCTCTCCATGAATAAAGAGTGGGTGGAGGGGTATTTATAGCCTCCACACAAAATCTAACAGTTACACATAATCTGCCAAACTCGGTAGGACCAAATCGTTAAACTCGGTCGGACCGATTCAGCAAACCTAGTGACCGTTAGGATTTTCGGTGGGACTGAGATGCAACTCGGTAGGACCGATATGGTTAGGGTTTGGGCATAACGTAATATCGGTATGACCGATTACACAAAATCGGTGGGACCGATTTTGGTAATAAGCTAACCAAGGGTTGGTCAGGTAAACTCGGTGGGACCGATCCGCTCTTTTCGGTGAGACTGAAATGTTACGAAAAGGAAACAGTGAGTTTACATTGCAATCTCGGTGGGACCGATTGCTCACTTCGGTTAGACCGAAACATTACGAAGGGAAACAGAGAAATTGCAATCCCATCTCGGTGAGACCGAGATCCCTATCAGTGAAACCGAATTGCTAGGGTTTGTGGCAATGGCTATGACATGTGAAACTCGGTGGCGCCGGATGGAAAGAATCGGTGGGGCCGAGTTTGACTTTTGGTTTAGGTCAAATGTGGATGTGGGAAGATAGTTGAGGGTTTTGGAGCATATCACTAAACACATAAAGCAAAAGGCTCATTAAGCAACACCTCATCCCTCCTTAATAGTATTGTCTTTTCCTATAGACTCAATGTGATCTTGGATCGCTAAAATATAAAATGTAGAGTCTTGATCTTGAAGTTTGAGCCAATCCTTTGTGCTTATAATTTTGAGGGATCCACTTTCCTCATCTATGCCATGCCATCCATTGAGCTTTTCCTGAAATATTCATCTTGGAATAATGTTAGCTCAATGAGCTATATGTTGTTAGGAATTACCAAAACCACCCAGGGATAGTTGCACTTTCAGCGGTTTTGATGAGATAAGGTTGGAACGTTGTTGGTTTCAAGATTCGACAAGTGGTATATGTCTAATTTCTACTCTTACTAGCAAGATGCCCGTGCATTGCACAGAACATCAAGATCTTGTGGGAGAAAAGGATGAACGAGGGAAGGCCTTATCTGCAAAGGTGGAGAGGAGTGCCCGTAAATTGCCATAGTTCCCTTCCTACCCGTCAGATATAAATCGAACGGCCTATATTGTAGGATGGCAGGCCCACCATCATTACCAACTCTGTTTTCTATCCCTACTCTTATAAAAAGCATAGTCGGTGATGATCGTGTGCCTGCCATCCTACAATATAGGCCGTCCGATATATATCTTACGGGTAGGAAGGAAACTATGGCAATTTTGCAAAAACATACCCACACCCCTCTCCACACTTGCAAATAATGCCTTCCCTCGTTCATCGTTTTCTCCCACAACATAAACTACTCATACAAATGCATCTTAATGTTTCGTGCAACGCATGGGCATCTTGCTAGTTGCTGCAAAAAGCCCATGTGTGTGTGAGAGATAGGGAGAGAGAGTTGGAGGATGAAGTGCATGTGTGACAAAGACACAAAGAGTGTGTGTGCGAGAGGTATCAGCTTAAAATGAGGCGATAGTGTGTGTGTGCACGATCGAGAGGGTGTGTCTCAAGAAGGAAGAAAAATCTACATAGATACAAGGAGTGGGAGAGAGACATGTATGCGGTAGTGGAAGCACGAGTGTGCGGGTGTATAAACCTGTCTAGGGGCTAGTCGATAAATGTTTGTGAGAGAAATACGAGTCGGGGTGCGAAAGTGAGAGTTGTGTGTGTGTGTGTGTGTGTGTGTGTGTGAGAGAGAGAGAGAGAGAGAGAGAGAGAGACGGTAGTACGGAAGGGGAGTGGAAGCAGGAGTTTTGTGTGTGTGAGAGAGAGGGGGGAGTTTGTCTGATCGGTAAACAAATGAATAATATCAGTCTGGGATGGAGACGAAAAGGAGACCGCAACAAATGTTGTGTCTACAGGAGAGAGAGAGTAATTTTAGTGGTATGAGTCATATCTACAGACATATAGGGTGTGTGAGAGAATCCCATAGAGAGAAAGACAAAGTGAAAGACGAGTGGAGACTGTGTGTGTGGCGGTGAAAAAGAAAGCTTAGGTACCTAGTGATACCAGAGAACGGTAGAGACGTGAGAGATAATGAAAACCGTGTAATGTATAATGATAGGGAGAGTGTGACACTTCTCAAGGGAGACGTCGAGAGATCATGTTTGCGAGGATAGGAGAAACATGAAGTGAGGGTGCGGGTGAGCTGGAGAAAAGAGAGTGATATCTACATGAAGGAGCATGCATGCGAGAGAGATGGGCGTGAAAGGAGTGAACATAAAAGGGATTCATATATTTTAATTCAAGATGATGATACATGTAATCCATACTCGAACCAAAATTGATCTATCAAACATGCATACTCATATGAATTCCCGCGCATCTATGTTATTTAATATGTAGATATTACTGATCCATACATTTTAGTAGAACATAATTTGGTTTAATTTTTTTGAATTCAACCTTATGATTTTGAGATCATTGTATTATATATTATACATATAAAGGAGTAGAATTCTTTGTTGTGCTTTTGAAAGTATATAAAAAATGATGTATATAGAATTTTATTCCAATCGAAAATGGATCCCGTACGAAAAAAATAGAATACAATCGGGATTCAAATTGAGTTGGCACGGTAAATTGCACTCTGCAAAATTTGAACGAAGCGGGGAAAGTCGCAGTAACTGCCCGAAACCAAAATCTGCGAGATGGAAACTACTACTACCTATCCCTGCCACGCAAAGCCTATCTGCTTGATTTCTATAGGTTTCGATAGGGGTAGGTTTGTAATTTCACTCAAACATGACATAACCGCCTCTCACTCGGATTCATACACGGTGGGCGCCAAAACACAGTGTGTCCTCGGCCAAAATCGACTCCCTCCACGATTCATACACAGTGGGCGCCAAAAACAAACTTTCGTCGGCAAATATTCGGTGTATGTGAGATTACCATCCTATCCCCTACAGACTAATATTGCTGTTATGTAGGAAATTTGAAACGGGGGCTAAGTTTGTAAATTTCCTCGCATTTGAGACAAGCGCGCCCTGAAGACATGGTCCCCCCTTCCTCTCTACCTCCATTTCCCCATTCGTACTCCGTGGGCGCCAAAACACCCTCTCCACCCCAGCCTCCTCCGTCTGCCACCACATCCACCGCCGTCCTCCTCCACCATGCCGGACCTGATACCCCGACGCCGCTGTCCATTACAAGAGACCGACCTCTCTCATCCACGTCTTCGGACCAGGATCCTTGCATCCCGTCCTCTGGCTTCATCTCCGCCATCGTCCACCTTGTCGGCACCGCTCCTACGACCGTCTCCTCCACCGCGCCCCGCCGCCATCGTCTACCCTCCTAGATATGCTTCCACATCGCCGATAGCCATCGCTACCACAACACCGTCAAATTCTCAGCAGATGCAGACACGGCGCCACACCAGAGGCGGTACTCTTTCGTATCTGCTCAACTTATTTATCGCAGCAAGAAAATAGTTTGCCACTGCTTTACTCTGATTTCTTGTCCATCACTTACTTGCTAGTTGAAAGCAAACATTGGTTGCAAAGTTGCCTTTGTACGGTTTGCACCTTCAGATCTGCCATGGCACGCTCAACACTATACTCCCAATGCTTATGGTTTTCCCCTTTTATATTCCACACTAGTTAAATCACATAGACTAAATCTCAAAATTGGGTCAGTCGGTTTTTCAGAGCTCGCCGGAGTTCGCCGGTGCGAATGAAGGGGCTCAGGTGGGGACGGTGGTTGTGGGGGCGGTGGTGGGGCCTCGCTGAACGAAGAAAACTCGATGCGGGTGGGGGCGGGGGTGGAGGGTGGGGGTGGTGGAGGAAGACAGGTGATGGGGGCCGGTGGTCCGGCCAGCGGCCCGTGCGGTGTTCTGTATGGGAAGAATCAGAGACGAGGAAGAACAAGGGTTAGAAGACGTAGGATCTTCATCCAACCGCCTGAAATGGTCGACTGACCCAAATGACAAAAGTCACGTGACTTGCATGCAGACATGCCTTTATATTCAGTACCATGATCGTACCTACTTAGCAGTGCTCCTGAATCCATCAAGCTAAACAACGTGCCACTCATAATTCCAAACTTGTTGCTCAAGTACGAATCTGATATGATGCTCATATTACTAAAATAGATAACATTTAATTGGTCAGATAATGTTCCTACTTTACTTTCGAAAAGCACGTGCACCACATATAGAGAGACAGCAGGGAGTTGCTTTCTTAATGCGCTCTGGTTCATCATGTGTGGGCACTGCGCAACGAACATTTTATTATCAAAAATCTGCTTGCTCTTCTTTAGCATGTTCCTCTTCCGTTCTTCTTTAATAAGTACTCTCTCCGTTCCTAAATACAAGTCTTTGTATAGATTCCACCATGGACTACATATGGAGCAAAATGAGTGAATCTACACTCTAAAATGTATCTGGATACATCTGTATGTGATCCATAGTGGAAATCTCTATGAAGACTTATATTTTGGAACAGAGGGAGTATGATAGTAGTACAGTATGTTCCTTGTAGTGAAGATGAGCAGGAACATTTGCAGTGTAGAGGTCTATACGGTCGGTTGTGATGAACACTTTGAACTCTTTGGGCCTCTTTGATTCGTAGGGTTTTGTAAACATGGGAATAGGATTTGTAGTGGCCCGCCCACTTGAATCCTATAAGAATAGCAAGGAAATGCGGGCAGCTGTGTCGCCTTCGAGAGTTACACTGATATTAACAGTACCGCACCTTCAGTTGAAGAGAGTTGGTATCCGAAGACTTACTAGCCGTACCGACAATACTAGCACATATATTCCAGCAAGTTCCACTTTGCTGATTTTACTCTCATGCTTACGGTTTTCCCGTTATATCTACACTATGATCTGTGTAGCTGCTTTGTGTCGCACTAGCAGCAGCCCACTCTTGAAGCTAAACAATGCAATGACTTACAAAATTGGCACCAAGGCATTGAGTGCCATTTTGGATGCAATGAAACTCATACGCTCCCCACCTGTTGATTCTTGTTCAGAATACGATCCTAATGACTATTCTAACCTTGAGGAGTCAAAGGCAGATGGCATGTCATGTTCACCCATCAAGGTGCCTGTTCTAATTTGGCAAGATTTTATTGATTGCGCGTATCTTGCATATGTTGTCTTGCATTTCTTCTACTTTGTTGCACCGCCATCTGCTTAGTTTACTCATCATATATGTCGAGATGCCATGCCCATCCATTATCAATACATATTCCATCTGTCATCATACCATGTTTTCCACTCAAATGATGTTCTTGTGCATCAGACAACAAAAAGGAAGAGGGTGATTGCCGAACCTGAAGGAGCACTAGCAAAGTCCTTGAAAAACATGGTGATGTCAGAGAAATCAGACAGCACCCCACTTATATTGGCTGTACAACCAGTGACACAAAACGTAGGACCGACTCCAGCAGACTGTACCCATACTTCACTGGCCACACCACTAGCCGCACCACACAGGACCTGCACTCCAGCAAAAGGTATACTGATTTCAGTTGCCATAGCACCAGCCATACCACAAAAAAATCCCACTCCAGCAAAAAGTACAACAAGTCCACCGGCCGAAGACCTATCCCAACTGCAGAGACGACCAATTCCTGCAGATTGGAACCCCATTCCAGATATTCCCAGTTTAAAAGACAATGATTTCAATGTTGTTAGGGACTACGTGCATACATTCCCATCATGGGAAGATTATAGTGAAGACAAACACCATTTTCATATCTTCTTGTCCAACTTACGTGTAAGTGCTATTATTCATGGTTATTATTTTCCTATTTTCTGCTTATTGAACACATCAATGATTTACATTACATTGTTGTAAGTGGGCTAGGGTCAATCTGGATAGTCATGACGAGCAAAGCTTGCTTGTGCTTTTCAAGAAAGCATTGCAGCAGTATCGGTGTTACATGAGGAAATCACACTTTGATGGCAAGCCTATAAAAGAATTTCCGGCAAAGTCTCATGTGCTAAATTTAGAAGACATTGAATGGAAAAACCTTGTTATGCACTGGCCTCGTTCCCAGGATGAGGTACTGTCTATGAAATCACATGACAATTTGAACTTCTACTTTTCCGCATGTGCCTTACAGATCTTTTTTGCAGGAAATCTGCTCGAAGAAGAATTCCGTTTTGAAAAGAATGACAGGATATCGCAAATATGCTGCCCGCTGCTTTGCTCTTGTTAGTACCCGTTGTCCTGTATCACTGTACTTGCATACATACCTGGTTC
Organism: Aegilops umbellulata; assembly: GCA_032464435.1. Lineage (NCBI taxonomy): Eukaryota > Viridiplantae > Streptophyta > Magnoliopsida > Poales > Poaceae > Aegilops > Aegilops umbellulata. The sequence continues at coordinate 227,447,573 of CP136055.1, read as the reverse complement.
ATTATGTGACAGCAGTATGCATGATAGCTTGCTTATCAATTGTTCGCTACAAATTATCTGATCTGTATAAATGGTTACATTAGTGTAGAATATATCCAATGGCAATGAAAATTTTTAGCTCCGCATTGTTCTTGTAAGTACTTGTTGTCCTTTATCAGTGTACTTATATTGACAAGTAGTTGTTCATGTACCATCACTCTGTAGCTTATTTTCCTTTGCCCACCATTTTCTACACATCAGATCTATATTTACTTTTACCATAAGGTTGGGTAACACCGATGGTACTGAAGAAGTTTGGTTGTGCATTTCTCCTGGTTGTACCTTTTGCATGTATCGTTGTACTTACATTTATAGCTACTTGGTTATGTAGCATCACTCTTCATCTTATCTTAAATAGTCTCCATTTTTTTCTTATATTATCACATCTATATTTACTCTTAGCAAAATGTAGAATAAAGGCAATGCTTATGAAGAAGATTCTATGGTAAACTTCTTGAATTGCCCCCCCATCAGCATGGACAAGGGATTTATAGAGCCTGTCTTCACCAATAATGTAAGTTTGTCCTTCTCAAGCCTTCAAACTTTGTTGTGTATATTTGGTTAGGCATGACTGCAACAGTTGTATATTTTTGGTGTTTGCATCAAATTGCATGTTGAAAGTTTATTATGTAGTTCATAAACAAAAGTTTGTGCTTCTCAATTTAAGTTTTCAGTTGTACAACCAAGTTCCTTCTTCATACCATGTAAATTAAACTATACAGAGCAAGTGAGCTTCTTTTGCACTGCATGTATGCTTCTATTCTTGATCCATAATCCAGTGGTGTGGTGAACCTACCCACTACAACACAATGTCATATTCTGCAATGTCTTAACTATGAACAATGTCATATCATTCTACTACTATTTAAAATGTCTCTTTATTTTCCAATCTGAGATGGGATAAATTGACAGCACACTAACCATTGATACTTATGAGTTCTCGATCTGTAATCCAGTGGTGTCGTGAAGCTGCCAACTCCTTCACAATGTCATTTCCTGCCATGTCTTGACCTGAACAATACCATTTTGTGTTAATGCAATTTTAAACCGTGTCACTTTATTCGTTTGTAAGAAATGTGATGAATTGTCAGGACTGATACTTTTATGTGCAAAATATGTCATCTGTCTGCTTGTTTATCTTTCAAGAGTGAGGAGGATATAAGTGTTAAACAAGCGCAGTCTCATCAGCTTGCTCAGCTGCTTGCGATGCAGCTCCCCAGCAGGGCTAACCTTTCTTGAACTCTATTGAAGTGTTGTCGGTTTTGTATATTATTTTGTCGGCGTGTTTATTTGCACTGGTGGCGATCTTTGATTCCCAGTGTATGTAATATGCTGTTTGCTTGTGCTTTATTATCATAGTGGTGAACTTTGATGCCCAGTGGATGTAATATGCCGTAATTTCTTTATTTTATAGTCTAGGTTTTTCTGATTCACGATGCTGCAGTTATTTTACTGTATATATATATTGTCTTCACAGTAAACCGCCCAAACCGTAAAATTACAGTACATAATCGGGCCGTCATGCAATCACGATGTATGATCCGCATCATGGGCCCCGTCATCTTGGTCCATTAAAAGGCCTAAATGTAAACTAGCCCACTAGTAGATTCGGGCCTTTAATAGGCCGAGTAAACCGTCGGCCCTCTTTTCGCAAGAAAACTCAATGGGCTTTTAGGAGGCTGAGAAGTAGGTTGGGCCTGAAACGTGCCAAATAGCTCACGGGCCGGCAGCAGCCCGAAATGGACCCCAGCCCATGATTGTGCCAATCAAATCACGGGCTTTTAACAGGGCAAAATTGTCTCGGTCCTTGTTTGGCCCAATCAGATTATCGGCTGCGAGCAGGCCGGATGCAAACCGGGCCATAGTTAGGCCCAACTATATGACGTGCTTTTAACAGGCGGAAATTAATATAGGGCCAAAATATTAAACGAGCCCTTAACAGGCCGAAACTAATATCAGGCCGAATTACTAAATGGGCCTTTAGCAAGTGGGCCCAAAAGCATAGCGTCCAGTTGACGGGCCGAATCAGATATGGTCCATAATTTAGCCCAAAGCCTCTTAAAGGGCCGGACCTAATCTGGGTCGTAATTTGGCCCAGAACGTGGTAGGCTTTTAAAGGGCCAGATCTCATATGGGCCATGATTAGGCCCGGAATGTGGCAGGCCATTAATGGACCGGATCAAATATGGGCCGGCATTTGACGCAAAACATGGCAGCCAGTTAATGGGTCGACCTACTAGGGTCCTCAAAATCTTGTGGGCCTACAGCTAGGCTGGCCCATTAATGTCAGCAAAATCTCGTGGGCCTTTATCTGGGCCGGCCCATTATGGTCCACAAAAATCCTGTGGGCCTTCACCTGGGACGGCCCATTAATATCGGCGAAATCTCGTGGGCCTTTAGCTGGGCCGGCCCATTATGGTCCACAAAAATCTTGTGGGCCTTCACCTGGGTTGGCCCATTATGGCCCGCAAAAATCTTGTGGGCCTTTACCTGGGCCGGCCCATTATGACCCGCAAAATCTTATGGGCCTTTAGCTGGGCCAACCATTATGGTCCGCAAAATATCGTGGGCCTTTAGTTGGGCCAGCCCATTATGGTCCGCAAAATCTTGTGGACCTTTAGTTGGGCCAGCTCATTTAAACTTTATGGGCCACTTTTGGGCCGGTCCACGTGTCAACATATCATAGGCGCATCTCGCCCATTGGATGAGTGACACCTGTGCCAACGCGTAGCTGACACGTGTTTCCTCCAGCCAATGATGATTTTAGACGTGGAAAATCCCCGTTGGTTCGAGGTGTTAACGGGTTATCGGATCCAAAACCGGACCCGATAGCTTAACGACGTTCCGTTATGGTGGATGTCACGTGTCGGTCACCCTTGAGGAAAGCACTTCTGTGACGGCGATTTATCGTCATGGGAGTGGACACTTCCGTGGTGATAATTTTGGTAATGTCCTGGAACACTTCTACGACAACACAGGTATGACTATCTTGATTCTGTCATAAAATTGTCATGGATGTACATGCATGACAGAAAACGCGACCCACTGTGACAAACATGTATCATCACGGAAGTGTATTTTTTTGTAGTGTATCTCACAATGATAAGTTTGGCCCTGCTTGTCAGGATTAACCAAGCGTATAATTTTACAGGAAAATAAGAACGATGTTGGGATCAAGTAGGCCCCACACTTTATTATACTGTGTGAGATAGAGGGAGAGCTGGCATGTTGGTCCATATATATTTATGTCATTATAACATGGCAAAAGAGATTTGAGTCACAATAATGGTGTCCAGCACAACACACCCCTCAAATGAAAGTAAGCACCATGAAATTGTTTGACAACTAAACTACTAGCTATATGATGTTGGCCATATATATTGTACGTATATAATGTGAAGAAACGAGTGGTAGTACTACCAACTAAAAGATGAAGTGTATGAAATACTAGTATATACGTACTGAAGAGTTAAAGTAACGAGAAGGAACATAACATAGTTCTACCGGGGGCTCAGCACAACACACCCCTCAAATAAAACTAAGCACCCCTGGAATTAAACTAAGCAACTAATCCGGTAGACACTGCATTAGAACCACCATGAGCAATGACACTTCCACCTTACTCGGACTCCTCGTCCACGTGCTCGACTTCGTCCTTGTCCCTCGTCCTCTTGGCCGATACTTCTTTGCTTGAACCGCACACTTGACTCTTGCTCTTCATCCAACCATTGTAGATATTGAAACAAAGGTAGGCATCCATTGTAGTGTACTTGATGTGGTCTATATCTAGTACATTCCACTGCCATGCATGACGATCAAACTTGGGCGGAGGTTTCTTCAGTTTGCCGTATGAAGGATGAACCATGGCTCCTGCCATGGTCAGCATTGAAGGCTGATCATGGGAGGGCACCAGCCCATTCTTCTGGAGGTCGAAGGGCTCACCTACAATGAGGCCTATCCGACCCAGGACTGTTTTGTCGGTCGTAAAGTCTACAATCATGAATTTGACTAGGTCGCCCGCGAGGAACTTTTAAAATTCCTCGCACTCAACGTCGGCATGGCATATGTGGTAGACCAAGCACAAGTTATGCACGCAAACCTGGATCACGGCGGGCTTCATCTTCTCTTCCTCCTTTAGACTCTTCTCTTTGTCCAGGGTTGTGGTGTACTCAACATCTAGCCCAGCGACCCACTCATCATTTGAGTTTTCGAACATGCATCTGAAGCGAGCAAGGCATCCTTTTACCATCGCGGAAGAACGGGTGTAGATGACGTCGAACTCGTCACCGGTGATGGTTCTAACCTTGTACTCACTACCGATCATGGAGATTTGGGACGACATGGATTTGGGAGGAGGGTTTGGGATTAGTGGAATTGTCGTAATGTTGAAGGACGGGACGACTAGGAGCGAACTGCCGTGATGTTAAAGGATATCCGGGGACGAGTAGGAGCGAACTGCTAGCTGTTTTTTGATTGTAAAAATGTTGAGTGGGGCATGCGAACGGCAGGGTAGTGGCTTGCCTAGTGGATAAATAGATTCATGCACAGTACTATGGGGGCCCAACTAGATTTCATGTCTACTCGATGCCCAATTCAATGGCTTTCGATGTCATGTCAAGCGTCGGGAAAATTACAGGTGATACGAAGCTTTCCATTCTCCCATGATACGGGCTTCCAAGAGCCCTTGGATCTGAGATCAAACGGTTGCATGGTGTGATTCTAGACCTATGGGTGAATATCCTATCCTGGAGGGTTATTCTGCAAATTTTCAACAACTTAGCATGCGACCGTTCGATCTCAGATCTAAGGGCTGCCAGCAGCCCGTATCATGGCCGCGCCTACCACGACATTTGCCTCGCTCGTGTGGTCGCGCCCTTGGAGATTTAACAGGTGTGTTAGGCTATCTGATGATGGCATGTCATACATAGTCATCACTTAGTCACTCATAAATCAAGGTTAGCTATAAGGTTGGCTATAAGAGTATTTTTTACTTCTCTCTATCTCTTTCTTCATAGTATTTATTACATTTGCCAAGGAGTGACCTCTTCCAATGAAATGGTGCTTAGATGAGGTGCTAAGGGCATTACATGGCTTAGCAACTCAAGTCCCCAATGCATAGGTGCTTAGTTTTTGTTGCTAAGTTTGCTTCATTTAATTAGCTATAGACTCAAAATTGTCTTTTCACCTAGGTACACGCGCTTAGCACCATTTCTTCGTGGGGTCACCAAACTAGTCTCTCTCTTCTTAATTAACTTGCCACATCAAACTTTATGCCTATGTGGCAGGCTTAGCACCTGTACGAGCAAGTACAATAGTGGGCTATAAGCTCGCTTGCATGGCATATTTGAATATGTGGAGGAAAGAGGCAAGGAAAAAGTGGAGGAGTGGGCTCTCATGCAAGAGCCAGCCTCTACATGGTGCAGCATTGGGAGAGGCACCTGTATACCATGGAGGTGGTCAGGAATCAGGAGACTCACGCCGGTCGTAGCACCGTGGTTAAAATGATAATGGCAAGTCAAATCAGGGAGCCCCACCTGTCCAGCTGTAACTCGTTGTCAAATCACACAGCCCTACGTTTGCAGTAGCCTACTCCCTCATCTTCTCGCGTCTCTGTCGAACTCACTAGGTGGAACTGCCCCGCCTACCGGACGGAAATAGCCCCGCCCTCGACTTTTAAATAGTATAGTATACTAATTTTGTACCCATGGATTGCGCCATGGAGCAAAGCATCAAGAAAACGGCGGTACACATGTATGGAGTATACATCATGCCCGTCGCGTTCCCGTCGCACCCCAGACGGTTGGTCGGTCTGTCACGCCGCTCTCTGAATGGAGCGTGCATCATATTGCGTTTGCACACACATGTGGGACTGCAATTGAGAACCGACCATAGGCACACTCCCCGGCCCCGAAAGTCGGGTGAGTTAATAGAAGAGAGAGACGAGCGACAGTACTAGAGAAGTGTTGTACACACGTTGGTGCCTCGACGATCCCTACATGACACGGAAGATCAGTTTGTCCATGCATGTGACCAGACTCCAGCATGCATGACTGGATTGGCTATCGTCTACATATCGTGTAGGATGTGTTGTACAGGGATATAGTTCTAATGAGAAATCTAAAAAAAGGTTTCTTCTCATCTCGCAATATTAGGTGTCATGTGCTTCGGATCACTGCGAGGGTTAAACAACAACAACTGAGTTCCTCCAAGGCGCTGGTTATTGGGGGCACATGCACGAAGACTACTCGGCTACCATCTAGGTCAAGTCGGCTATGTTAATTACGACATATATCGATGGACCCCTTTTCTACAAGTTTATCTTTAATTTGAGCTTTAATCCTCGTCTATTTTGTCCGTCGGGATTCATGTTATAATCTGGTGCTTCAGATCAAAATGACGACAACTGCGCCTCCGGGGCACATGCATGAAGACTTCTCGACAGTCATTGACGAGGTCAAGCTGGCTCCGGTAGACAAAAGCAAACTACTCCACCATATAGGCAGGAGCCTCCGTGCTTGCTTGCTAGTGTTGCCCTCTTCACACTGTCTCGTCCTCTCCAGATCTAAACACGACAGCGGTGGTCACTCTCTCTCTCTCTCTCTCTCTCTCTCTCTCTATCTCTCTCTCTCTCTCGCTCTCTCTCTCTCTGCTCATCACTGGTCATAGATCCAGATGGATCCTCTCCGCCGGGGAAGGTGAGAAGGTGCAACATTCACGCGGTCGTCCTCGGCGAAGGCTCTTACCCACTGTCGGCTGATACATCTCCAACGTATCTATAATTTTTGATTGCTCCATGCTATATTATCTACTATTTTGGGCAATATTGGGCTTTATTATCCACTTTTATATTATTTTTGGGACTAACCTATTAACCGGAGGCCCAGCCCAGATTTGCTGTTTTTTGCCTATTTTAGTGTTTCGAAGAAAAGGAATATCAAACAAAGTCGAAACGGAACGAAATCAACTGTAGAAGTTATTTTTGGAAGGAAAGCTACCAGATGGACTCGGACCCCACGTCAGGAGAGAAGGGAGGTGCCCACGAGGGTGGGAGGCGCGCCCACCCCCCTAGGGTGCGCCCCCTGCCTCGTGGGGCCCCTGAAGCTCCACCGACGTACTTCCTGCACCCATATATACTCATGTACCCTAAAACTTCCAGAACACAGAATAGATCAGGAGTTCCGCCGCCGCAAGCCTCTGTAGCCACCAGAAGTCAATCGGGTGTTGGGGAACGTTGCAGAAAATTAAAATTTTCCTACGGTTTCACCAAGATCCATCTATGAGTTCATCTAAGCAACGAGTCATGGGAGAGAGATTGCATCTACATACCACTTGCAGATTGCGTGCGGAAGCGTTCAAGGGGATGGTGATGACGTAGTCGTACTCGTCGTGATTCGGATCACCGATGACCAAGTGCCGAACGGACAGCACCTCCGTGTTCAACACACGTACGGGACGATCGACGTCTCCTCCTTCTTGATCCAGCAAGGGGTAGGAGAGGTTGAGGAAGAAGACTCCAACGGCAGCACGACGGCGTGGTGAGGTTGGTGCAACAGAACTCCGACAGGGCTTCGCCAAGCGCGTACGGAGGAGGAGAGGTGTTGGGGAGGGGAGGGGCTGCGCCTTCAGTTGTGTTTGCAGCCCTCCCCTCACCCCTCTATTTATAGGGGAAGGGGCAAGGGGGGCCGGCCCCCTCTAGATGGATCTAGAGGGGGGGCGGCGGCCAAGGGGGAGGGGGCTTGCCCCCCAAGCAAGGGGGGCGCCCCCTTTAGGGTTCCCCCAAACCCTAGGGCGTATGGGCCCTTGGGGGGAGGCGCACCAGCCCACTTTGGGCTGGTTCCCTTCCCCTTTACAGCCCATGAGCCCCTCCGGGAGAGGTGGCCCCTCCCGGTGGACCCCCGAGGCCCCTCCGGTGGCCCCGGTACAATACCGATATGCCCCCGAACTATTCTGGTGTCCGTACGACAACTTCCCATATATAAATCTTTACCTCCGGATCACTCCGGAACTCCTCGTGACGTCCGGGATCTCATCCGGGACTCCGAACAACATTCGGTAATCACATACAAGTCTTCCTAATAACCCTAGCGTCACCGAACCTTAAGTGTGTAGACCCTACGGGTTCGGGAGACATGCAGACATGACCGAGACGACTCTCGGGCAATAACCAACAGCGGGATCTGGATACCCATGTTGGCTCCCACATGTTCCTCGATGATGTCATCGAATGAACCACGATGTCGAGGGTTCAAGCAACCCCGTAAACTATTCCCTTTGTCAATCGGTAGGTTACTTGCCCGAGACTCGATCGTCGGTATCCCAATACCTCGTTTAGTCCCGTTACCGGCAAGTCACTTTACTCGTACCGTAATGCATGATCCCGTGGCCAAACACTTGGTCACTTTGAGCTCATTATGATGATGCATTACCGAGTGGGCCCGGTGATACCTCTCCGTCATGCGGAGTGACAAATCCCAGTCTTGATCCGTGTCAACCCAACAGATACTTTCGGAGATACCTGTAGTGCACCTTTATAGTCACCCAGTTACGTTGCGACGTTTGGTACACCCAAAGCACTCCTACAGTATCCGGGAGTTACACGATCTCATGGTCTAAGGAAAAGATACTCGACATTGGAAAGCTCTAGCAAAACGAACTACACGATCTTGAGCTATGCTTAGGATTGGGTCTTGTCCATCACATCATTCTCCTAATGATGTGATCTCGTTATCAATGACATCCCCATGTCCATAGTCAGGAAACCATGACTATCTATTGATCAACGAGCTAGTCAACTAGAGGCTTACTAGGGACATATTGGTGTCTAGTATTCACACATGTATTACGATTTCCAGATAACACAATTATAGCATGAATAAAGACAATTACCATGAACAAGGAAATATAATAGTACTTTTATTATTGCCTCTAGGGCATATTTCCAACAGTCTCCCACTTGCACTAGAGTCAATAATCTAGTTACATTGTGATGAATCGAACACCCATAGAGTTCTGGTGCTGATCATGCTTTGCCCTAGGGAGAGGTTTAGTCAACGGATCTGCGATATTCAGATCCGTGTGCACTTTACAAATTTCTATGTCTCCATCTTGAACATTTTCACGGATGGAGTTGAAGCGACGCTTGATGTGCCTGGTCTTCTTGTGAAACCTGGGCTCCTTGGCCAGTGCAATAGCTCCAGTGTTGTCACAGAAGAGTTTGATCGGCCCCGACGCATTGGGTATGACTCCTTGGTCGGTGATGAACTCCTTCACCCAAATTGCCTCATGCGCTACCTCCGAGGCTGCCATGTATTCCGCTTCACATGTAGATCCCGCCACGACGCTCTGCTTGCAGCTGCACCAGCTCACTGCTCCACCATTCAACATATACACGTATCTGGTTTGTGACTTAGAGTCATCCAGATCTGTGTCGAAGCTAGCATCGACGTAACCCTTTACGACGAGCTCTTCGTCACCTCCATAAACGAGAAACATGTCCTTAGTCCTTTTCAGGTACTTAAGGATATTCTTGACCGCTGTCCAGTGTTCCTTGTCGGGGTTACTTTGGTACCTACCTACCAAACTTACGGCAAGGTTTACATCAGGTCTGGTACACAGCATGGCATACATAATGGATCCTATGGCTGAAGCATAGGGGATGACGCTCATCTCTTGTTTATCCTTTGCCGTGGTCGGGCATTGAGCTGAGCTCAATTTCACACCTTGCAATACAGGCAAGAACCCTTTCTTGGACTGATCCATTTTGAACTTCTTCAAAATCTTATCAAGGTACGTGCTTTGCGAAAGACCTATGAGGCGTCTTGATCTATCTCTATAGATTTTGATGCCTAATATATAAGCAGCTTCTCCAAGGTCCTTCATTGAAAAACACTTGTTCAAATAGGCCTTTATGCTTTCCAAGAATTCTATATCATTTCCCATCAATAGTATGTCATCCACATATAATATGAGAAATGCTACGGAGCTCCCACTCACTTTCTTGTAAACGCAGGCTTCTCCATAAGTCTGCATAAACCCAAACGCTTTGATCATCTCATCAAAGCGAATGTTCCAACTTCGAGATGCTTGCACCAGCCCATAAATGGATCGCTGGAGCTTGCACACCTTGTTAGCATTCTTGGGATCGACAAAACCTTCCGGCTGCATCATATACAGTTCTTCCTTAAGATAGCCATTAAGGAATGCCGTTTTGACATCCATTTGCCATATCTCATAATCATAGTATGCGGCAATTGCTAACATGATTCGGACGGACTTCAGCTTCGCTACGGGAGAGAAAGTCTCGTCGTAGTCAATCCCTTGAACTTGCCGATAACCCTTAGCGACAAGTCGAGCTTTATAGATGGTAACATTACCATCCGCGTCCGTCTTCTTCTTGAAGATCCATTTGTTTTCTATCGCTCGCCGATCATCGGGCAAGTCTGTCAAAGTCCATACTTTGTTTTCATACATGGATCCTATCTCGGATTTCATGGCTTCTAACCATTTGTTGGAATCCGGGCCCGCCATCGCTTCTTCATAGTTCGAAGGTTCACCGTTGTCCAACAACATGATTTCCAGGACAGGGTTGCCGTACCACTCTGGTGCGGAACGTGTCCTTGTGGACCTACGAAGTTCAGTGGAAGCTTGGTCCGAAGTATCTTGATCATTATCATTAACCTCCTCTCTAATTGGAGCAGGCACCACAGGAACGTTTTCCTGCGCTGCTCCATTCTCCGTTTCAAGAGGCAGTACTTCATCAAGCTCCACTTTCCTCCCACTTACTTCTTTCGAGAGAAACTCTTTCTCCAGAAAGGTTCCGTTCTTGGCAACAAAGATCTTGCCCTCGGATCTTAAGTAGAAGGTATACCCTATGGTTTCCTTAGGGTATCCTATGAAGACGCATTTTTCCGATTTGGGTTCGAGCTTTTCAGGTTGAAGTTTCTTGACATAAGCCTCGCATCCCCAAACTTTTAGAAACGACAGCTTAGGTTTCTTTCCAAACCATAATTCATACGGTGTCGTCTCAACGGATTTAGACGGTGCCCTATTTAAAGTGAATGTGGCTGTCTCTAGAGCATATCCCCAAAATGAAAGCGGTAAATCGGTAAGAGACATCATAGATCGCACCATATCCAATAAAGTGCGATTACGACGTTCGGACACACCATTACGCTGAGGTGTTCCAGGCGGCGTGAGTTGTGAAACTATTCCACATTTTCTTAAGTGTGTGCCAAATTCGTGACTTAAGTACTCTCCTCCACGATCTGATCGTAGAAACTTGATCTTTCTGTCACGTTGATTCTCAACCTCACTCTGAAACTCCTTGAACTTTTCAAAGGTCTCAGACTTGTGTTTCATTAAGTAGACATAGCCATATCTACTCAAATCATCAGTGAGTGTGAGAACATAACGATATCCTCCGCGAGCCTCAACGCTCATTGGACCGCACACATCAGTATGTATAATTTCCAATAAGTTGGTTGCTCGCCCCATTGTTCCGGAGAACGGAGTCTTGGTCATTTTGCCCATAAGGCATGGTTCGCATGTGTCAAACGATTCATAATCGAGAGACTCTAAAAGTCCATCAGCATGGAGCTTCTTCATGCGCTTGACACCAATGTGACCAAGGCGGCAGTGCCACAAGTATGTGGGACTATCGTTATCAACTTTACACCTTTTGGCATTCACACTATGAATATGTGTATTATCACGCACGAGATTCATTAAGAATAAACCATTAACCATCGGAGCATGACCATAAAACATATCACTCATATAAATAGAACAACCATTATTCTCGGATTTAAATGAGTAGCCATCTCGTATTAAACGAGATCCCGTTACAATGTTCATGCTCAAACTTGGCACCAAATAACAATTATTGAGGTTTAAAACTAATCCCGTGGGTAAATGTAGAGGTAGCGTGCCGACGGCGATCACATCGACCTTGGAACCATTCCCGACGCGCATCGTCACCTCGTCCTTCGCCAGTCTTCTCTTATTCCGCAGCTCCTGCTGTGAGTTACAAATATGAGCAACAGCACCGGTATCAAATACCCAGGAGCTACTACGAGCACTGGTAAGGTACACATCAATTACATGTATATCACATATACCTTTAGTGTTGCCGGCCTTCTTATCCGCTAAGTACTTGGGGCAATTCCGTTTCCAGTGACCATTTCCCTTGCAATAAAAGCACTCAGTTTCAGGTTTGGGTCCATTCTTTGACTTCTTCCTGGCAACTGATTTACCAGGCGCGGCAACCTCCTTGCCGTCTTTCTTGAAGTTCTTCTTACCCTTGCCTTTCTTGAACTTAGTGGTTTTATTCACCATCAACACTTGATGTTCCTTTTTGATCTCCACCTCCGCGGATTTCAGCATTGAATACAACTCGGGAATGGTCTTTTCCATCCCCTGCATGTTGTAGTTCATCACGAAGCTTTTGTAGCTAGGTGGGAGCGACTGAAGGATTCTGTCAATGACCGCCTCATCCGGAAGATTAACTTCCAGCTGAGTCAAGCGGTTGTGCAACCCAGACATCTTGAGTATGTGTTCACTGACAGAGCTATTTTCCTCCATTTTGCAGCTAAAGAACTTGTCGGAGACTTCATATCTCTCGACCCGGGCATGAGCTTGGAAAATCAATTTCAGCTCCTCGAACATCTCATATACTCCGTGCTTCTCAAAACGCTTTTGGAGCCCCGGTTCTAAGCTGTAAAGCATGCCGCACTGAACGATGGAGTAATCATCAGTGCGTGACTGATGGGCGTTCATAACGTCCTGGTTTTCTGGGAATGGTGCATCACCTAGCGGTGCATCTAGGACATAATCTTTCTTGGCTGCTATGAGGATGATCCTCAGGTTCCGGACCCAGTCCGAATAGTTGCTGCCATCATCTTTCAGCTTAGTTTTCTCTAGGAACGCGTTGAAGTTGAGGCTGACATTACCGTGGGCCATTTGATCTACAAGACATATTGTAAAGATTTAGACTAAGTTCATGATAATTAAGTTCATCTAATCAAATCAATGAATGAACTCCCACTCAGATTAGACATCCCTCTAGTCATCTAAGTGTTACATGATCCGAGTCGACTAGGCCGTGTCCGATCATCACGTGAGACGGACTAGTCATCATCGGTGAACATCTCCATGTTGATCGTATCTTCTATACGACTCATGTTCGACCTTTCGGTCTCCGTGTTCCGAGGCCATGTCTGTACATGCTAGGCTCGTCAAGTTAACCCTAAGTGTTTTGCATGTGTAAAACTGTCTTACACCCGTTGTATGTGAACGTATGGATCTATCACACCCGATCATCACGTGGTGCTTCGAAACGACGAACTTTAGCAACGGTGCACAGTTAGGGGTGAACACTTCTTGAAATTTTGTAAGGGATCATCTTATTTACTACCGTCGTTCTAAGTAAACAAGATGCATAAACATAATAAACATCACATGCAATTATATAGTAGTGACATGATATGGCCATCATCATATAGCTCCTTCGATCTCCATCTTGGGGCTCCATGATCATCTTGTCACCGGCACGACACCATGATCTCCATCATCATGATCTCCATCATCGTGTCTCCATGGAGTTGCTCGCCAACTATTACTACTACTACTATGGCTAACACGTTTAGCAACAAAGTAAAGTAATTTACATGGCGACACGCAGGTCATAAAAGAATAATGACAACTCCTATGGCTCCTGCCGGTTGTCATACTCATCGACATGCAAGTCGTGATTCCTATTACAATAACAGGATCATCTCATACATCACATGATTCATCACAACTTCTGGCCATATCACATCACAAAGCACTTGCTGCAAAAACAAGTTAGACGTCCTCTAATTGTTGTTGCAAGTTTTTACGTGGCTGTTATAGGTTGCTAGCAAGAACGTTTCTTACCTACGTTAAAACCACAACGTGAATTTGTCAATCTCTATTTACCCTTCATAAGGACCCTGTTCATCGAATCCGATCCAACTAAAGTGGGAGAGACAGACACCCGCCAGCCACCTTATGCAACTAGTGCATGTTAGTCGGTGGAACCGGTCTCACGTAAGCGTACGTGTAAGGTTGGTCCGGGCCGCTTCATCCCACAATACCGCTGAACCAAGATAGGACTAGTAACGGCAAGAAGAATTGACAATTCGACGCCCACAACTACTTTGTGTTCTACTCGTGCAATAGAGAACTACTCATAAACCTAGCTCATGATGCCACTGTTGGGGAACGTTGCAGAAAATTAAAATTTTCCTACGGTTTCACCAAGATCCATCTATGAGTTCATCTAAGCAACGAGTCATGGGAGAGAGATTGCATCTACATACCACTTGCAGATTGCGTGCGGAAGCGTTCAAGGGGATGGTGATGACGTAGTCGTACTCGTCGTGATTCGGATCACCGATGACCAAGTGCCGAACGGACAGCACCTCCATGTTCAACACACGTACGGGACGATCGACGTCTCCTCCTTCTTGATCCAGCAAGGGGAAGGAGAGGTTGAGGAAGAAGACTCCAACGGCAGCATGACGGCGTGGTGAGGTTGGTGCAACAGAACTCCGACAGGGCTTCGCCAAGCGCGTACGGAGGAGGAGAGGTGTTGGGGAGGGGAGGGGCTGCGCCTTCAGTTGTGTTTGCAGCCCTCCCCTCACCCCTCTATTTATAGGGGAAGGGGCAAGGGGGGCCGTCCCCCTCTAGATGGATCTAGAGGGGGGGGCGGCGGCCAAGGGGGAGGGGGCTTGCCCCCCAAGCAAGGGGGGCGCCCCCTTTAGGGTTCCCACAAACCCTAGGGCGTATGGGCCCTTGGGGGGAGGCGCACCAGCCCACTTTGGGCTGGTTCCCTTCCCCTTTACAGCCCATGAGCCCCTCCGGGAGAGGTGGCCCCTCCCGGTGGACCCCCGAGGCCCCTCCGGTGGCCCCGGTACAATACCGATATGCCCCCGAACTATTCCGGTGTCCGTATGACAACTTCCCATATATAAATCTTTACCTCCGGATCACTCCGGAACTCCTCGTGACGTCCGGGATCTCATCCGGGACTCCGAACAACATTCGGTAATCACATACAAGTCTTCCTAATAACCCTAGCGTCACCGAACCTTAAGTGTGTAGACCCTACGGGTTCGGGAGACATGCAGACATGACCGAGACGACTCTCGGGCAATAACCAACAGCGGGATCTGGATACCCATGTTGGCTCCCACATGTTCCTCGATGATGTCATCGAATGAACCACGATGTCGAGGGTTCAAGCAACCCCGTAAACTATTCCCTTTGTCAATCGGTAGGTTACTTGCCCGAGACTCGATCGTCGGTATCCCAATACCTCGTTTAGTCCCGTTACCGGCAAGTCACTTTACTCGTACCATAATGCATGATCCCGTGGCCAAACACTTGGTCACTTTGAGCTCATTATGATGATGCATTACCGAGTGGGCCCGGTGATACCTCTCCGTCATGCGGAGTGACAAATCCCAGTCTTGATCCGTGTCAACCCAACAGATACTTTCGGAGATACCTGTACTGCACCTTTATAGTCACCCAGTTACGTTGCGACGTTTGGTACACCCAAAGCACTCCTACAGTATCCGGGAGTTACACGATCTCATGGTCTAAGGAAAAGATACTCGACATTGGAAAGCTCTAGCAAAACGAACTACACGATCTTGAGCTATGCTTAGGATTGGGTCTTGTCCATCACATCATTCTCCTAATGATGTGATCTCGTTATCAATGACATCCCCATGTCCATAGTCAGGAAACCATGACTATCTATTGATCAACGAGCTAGTCAACTAGAGGCTTACTAGGGACATATTGGTGTCTAGTATTCACACATGTATTACGATTTCCAGATAACACAATTATAGCATGAATAAAGACAATTACCATGAACAAGGAAATATAATAATACTTTTATTATTGCCTCTAGGGCATATTTCTAACATCGGGACCCTGTTCCGGCACCCTACCGGAGGGGGGAACCCTCACCGGTGGCCATCTTCATCATCCCGGCGCTCTCCATGACGAGGAGGGAGTAGTTCACCCTCGGGGCTGAGGGTATGTACCAGTAGCTATGTGTTTGATCTCTCTCTCTCTCTCTCTCTCTCTCTCTCTCTCTCGTGTTCTTGATTTGGCACGATCTTGATGTATCGCGAGCTTTGCTATTATAGTTGGATCTTATGTTGCTTCTCCCCCTCTACTCTCTTGTAATGGATTGAGTTTTCCCTTTGAAGTTATCTTATCGGATTGAGTCTTTAAACATTTGAGAACACTTGATGTATGTCTTGCCGTGCATATCTGTGGTGACAATGGGATATCACATGATTCACTTGATGTATGTTTTGGTGATCAACTTGCGGGTTCCGCCCATGAACCTATGCATAGGGGTTGGCACACGTTTTTGTCATGATTTTCCGGTAGAAACTTTGGGGCACTCTTTGAGGTTCTTTGTGTTGGATTGAATAGATGAATCTGAGATTGTGTGATGCATATCGTATGATCATACCCACGGATACTTGAGGTGACATTGGAGTATCTAGGTGACATTAGGGTTTTGGTTGATTTGTGTCTTGAGGTGTTATTTTATTACGAACTCTAGGGCTGTTTCTGACACTTATAGGAATGGCCCAACAGATTGATTGGAAAGAATAAGTTTGAGGTGGTTTCGTACCCTACCATAATCTCTTCGTTTGTTCTTTGCTATTAGTGACTTTGGAGTGACTCTTTGTTGCATGTTGAGGGATTATATGATCTAATTATGTTATTATTTTTGAGGGAACTTGCACTAGTGAAAGTATGAACCCTAGGCCTTGTTTCCTAGCATTGCAATACCATTTACACTCACTTTTACTGCTTGTTACCTTGCTGTTTTTATATTTTCAGATTACAAAAACCTATATCTACCATCCATATTGCACTTGTATCACCATCTCTTCGCCGAACTAGTGCACCTATACAATTTACCATTGTATTGGGTGTGTTGGGGACACAAGAGACTCTTTGTTATTTGGTTGCAGGGTTGCTTGAGAGAGACCATCTTCATCCTATGCCTCCCACGGATTGATAAACCTTAGGTCATCCACTTGAGGGAAATTTGCTACTGTCCTACAAACCTCTGCACTTGGAGTCCCAACAACGTCTACAAGAAGAAGGTTGTGTATTAGACATCAAGCTCTTTTCTGGCGCCGTTGACGGGGAGGCTAGGTAAGCGGCACTCACACCCCGTCAACTAAGCAGTTTCTGGTGCTGCTGCCGGGGAGGTGAGTGCTTGAAGGTATATCTTTAGATCTTGCAATCGAATCTTTTTGTTTCTTGTTTTAGCACTAGTTTAGTTTATAAAAGAAAATTACAAAAAAATGGAATTGAGTTTGTCTCATACGCTTCATCTTTTTAATATCTTTCGTGAGTATGATGGAAAGGAAAATTGTGCCAAAGTGTTAGAAGAAGAATGCATTAAAATGTTTGGCACTAAATCTTTGAATGATGAGCATGATTGCAATGTTTTTAGTATGAACTCCTTGAATATCCATAGTACTAATGATGATTGCACTAGTTATGATGAAAATGCCTCCTATAAACATGTCAATTTTTGTGGAGTGCATTGGGTTTGTAAGTACACACCAAATAGGGAAGATAGATATTGCAAGAGGCACAAGTACTTAGAAACCAAATTGTTGCAAGAAGAGCTAGATGAATGTGCTGAAATTTTATTTTTTCTTAGCCCTACTTGTGAACTTTGCAATGAACGTGATCATTTTAGTACCCAATGCAAATTGTTTCATGATCGTATCATGTCCAAAAATTGTGATGACTTGATTTCCCTTTCACATCATAATGAACTTAGTTTGCTCTTGGGTTATGAAGAAATTAAACGTATAACTAAGGATATTCCAAAATTTGCCCTTGATAAAGTTCTTCGTTTTGATCTAGAGAAAATTATATGTATTGTGCGGTGAATTGTATTGAAAATCCTTATATTGCCAATTACATAAAGAAAAGAAAACAAATAGAGGATGAAGAGAATACTAATGAAAGGGAAGAGACTTCCCAATATCCTCCTATTATTTCTTATGCTGAATTAGGTAACAAGGAGGAGCCTTCTACTCAACCAATCTCATTAATAAGGAGCTCCAAAAAGAGGATTGAACCCACACATGATGTGAAGAAAAGAAAAAGGAAGAGAGGTAAAAAGGTATCCCTCCCAAATAAAGTTGCTCCTATTATTGTTGTACCTCATGAAAATGAAGATGATACACTTGATGATGATCACGTTATGCCTATTGCTTGTTGTGATGATTATGATTGGGAAAATAATGATACTTCTTATGATCTTGAAAATATTTTTGGCAATTGCTTGGGAGAATATGATAATAATGTCTGCTATATTATTGGTGCTATCCATACTATTAATGATGAGAGTGATTATGCTTATGATATGAAAAGGCCCAAGCTTGGGGAAGCTATGTTTGATGAGAATGACATATTTGAGAATATATTTGCTACAATTAATGTTTGTCCCAAGCTTGGGGATGCTATGTTTAATAATGATGATATTTTTAGCCTTCCAAGTTTCGATATGAAAAGTTGTTATGATGATAGCATGCCTTCTACCTATGATGATTATATTTATGAAAGTGGTTTTGGAGAGGTCATGACTTTATTTAGTGATGTATCCCCTATTTCCGAAGAGGTTTCAATTGATTATGATGAGAACAAAGTTGCTACTTATGATGATTATTGTGATGAAACTTATGCTATAAAGAGTAGTGATGATTATAATTATAAAACTTGTCATAATTATGAGTACCCTTTCTCTGAATATTACTCTTTTAATGTGGAAACAATTTATAGTATTCAAGTCTCTTATGATACTTCCACTATTCCGAATGAGAAGAATTTTGCTTATGTGGAGAGCAATAAAAATTTTATGCTAGAAGATAATGAAAAGAATGCTTTAGGTGCTGGTTATATTGTTGAATTCATTCATGATGCTACTGAAAGTTATTATGAGGGAGGAATGTATGCTTGTAGGAATTGCAATAATATCAAGTTTCCTCTCTATGTGCTTAAAATTTTGAAGTTATGCTTGTTTTACATTCCTATGCAAGTTGATTCTTGTTCCCATAAGCTGTTTGCTCACAAAATCCCTATGCATAGAAAGTGGGTTAGACTTAAATTTGCTAGTAATGTTCTTCATTATGCTCTATTTATGTTTCAATTCTTATCTTTTATGCGAGCATCATTGAAATCATCATGCCTAGCTAGGGGCATTAAACGATAGCGCTTGTTGGGAGGCAACCCAACTTTATTTTAGTTTCTTGCTTTTTGCTTCTGTTTAGGAATAAATAATCCATCTAGCTTCTGTTTAGATGTGGTTTTATGATTTAATTAGTGTTTGTGCAAAGTAGAACCTTTGGGAAGACTTGGGTGAAGTCTTTATGATCATGCTGTAAAAAACAGAAACTTTAGCGCTCACGAAATTAGCTTCACCTTTTTACTGGAGAGTGCTATTTAGTTGATTATTTTTGCAGATGATTACTATAAAAATTCCTTAGGTCCACCAATTTATTTTAGAATTTTTTGAGTTCCAGAAGTTTGCGTTAGTTACATATTACTACAGACTGTTCTGTTTTTGACAGATTCTGTTTTCGTGTGTTGTTTGCTTATTTTGATGACTCTGTGGCTAGTAAAATAGTTTATAAACCATAGAGAAGTTGGAATACAGTAGGTTTAACACCAATATAAATAAATAATGAGTTCATTATAGTAACTTGAAGTGGTGTTTTGTTTTCTTTTGCTAATGGAGCTTACGAGTTTTCTGTTAAGTTTTGTGTTGTGAAGTTTTCAAGTTTTGGCTAAAAGATTTGATGGACTATGGAATAAGGAGTGGCAAGAGCCTAAGCTTTGGGATGCCCAAGGAACCCCAAGGTAACATTCAAGGACAACCAAGAGCCTAATCTTGGGATGCCCTCGATGGCATCCCCTCTTTCGTCTTTGTTCATCGGTAACTTTACTTGGAGCTATATTATTATTCACCACATGATATGTGTTTTTCTTGGAGCGTCATGTCATTTTATTTTCTTTAGATTTGCTTCCTGTTTGAATAAAGTACCAATATCTGAAATTCTTAAATGTTAGAGAGTCTTCACATAGTTGCATAATTATTCAACTACTCATTGATCTTCACTTATATCTTTCGGAGTAGTTTGTTGTTTGCTCCAGTGCTTCACTTATATCTTTTAGAGCATGGTGGTAGTTTTATTTTGAAGAAATAGATGAAATTTCATGCTTCACTTATATTATTTTGAGAGTCTTAAATAGCATGGTAATTTGCTTAAATAATCCTAATATGCTAAGCATACAAGATTTGTAAGAATTCTTATGAGTGTGTTGAATACTAAGAAAAGTTTGATGCTTGATAATTGTTTTGAGATATGAAGATGGTGATATTAAAGTCATGCTAATTGAGTAGTTGTGAATTTGATAAATACTTGTGTTAAAGTTTGTGATTCCCGTAGCATGCACGTATGGTGAACCGTTATGTGATGAAGTTGGAGCATGATTTATTTATTGATTGTCTTCCTTATGAGTGGCGGTCGGGGACGAGCGATGGTCTTTTCCTACCAATCTATCCCCCTAGGGGCATGCGCGTAATACTTTGCTTTGATAACTTGTAGATTTTTGCAATAATTATATGAGTTCTTCATGACTAATGTTGAGTCCATGGATTATACGCACTTTTCCCATCCTTCCACCATTGCTAGCCTCTCTAATACCGCGCACTTTTCGCCGGTATCATACACCCACCATATACCTTCCTCAAAACAGCCACCATACCTACATATCATGGCATTTCCATAGCCATTCCGAGATATATTGCCATGCAACATTCCACCGTTCCGTTTATTATGACACGCTTCATCATTGTCATATTGCTTTGCATGATCATGTAGTTGACATTGTATTTGTGGCAAAGCCACCGTTCATAATTCTTTCATACATGTCACTCTTGAGTCATTGCACATCCCGGTACACCGCCGGAGTCATTCATATAGAGTCATATTTTGTTCTAGGTATCGAGTTGTAATTCTTGAGTTGTAAGTAAATAAAAGTGTGATGATCATCATTATTAGAGCATTGTCCCAGTGAGGAAAGGATGATGGAGACTATGATTCCCCCACAAGTCGGGATGAGACTCCGGACAAAAAATAAAAAAAAGAGAAAAAAAGAGGCCATAAAAAAAGAGAAAAGGCCCAAATAAAAAAATAAAAAATTTTAAAAAAATGAGATAAAAAGAGAGAAGGGACAATGTTACTATCCTTTGACCACACTTGTGCTTCAGAGTAGCACCATGATCTTCACGATAGAGAGTCTCCTATGTTGTCACTTTCATTTACTAGTGGGAATCTTTCATTATAGAACTTGGCTTGTATATTCCAATGATGGGCTTCCTCAAAATGCCCTACGTCTTCATGAGCAAGCAAGTTGGATGCACACCCACTTAGTTTCTTTTGTTGAGCTTTCATACACTTATAGCTCTAGTGCATCCGTTGCATGGCAATCCCTACTCAGTCACGTTGATATCTATTGATGGGCATCTCCATAGCCCGTTGATACGCCTAGTTGATGTGAGACTATCTTCTCCTTTTTTTTCTCCACAGCCACCGTTCTCTTCCACCTATAGTGCTATGTCCATGGCTCACGCTCATGTATTGCGTGAAGATTGAAAAAGTTTGAGAACATCAAAAGTATGAAACAATTGCTTGGCTTGTCATCGAGGTTGTGCATGATTTAAATACATTGTGTGGTGAAGATAGAGCATAGCCAGACTATATGATTTTGTAGGAATAACTTTCTTTGGCCATGTTATTTTGAGAAGACATGATTGCTTTGTTAGTATGCTTGAAGTATTATTATTTTTATGTCAATATGAACTTTTGTCTTGAATCTTTTGGATCTGAATATTCATACCACAATTAAGAAGAATTACATTGAAATTATGCCAAGTAGCACTCCGCATCAAAAATTCTTTTTTATCATTTACCTACTTGAGAACGAGCAGGACTTAAGCTTGGGGATGCTTGATACGTCTCCAACGTATCTATAATTTTTGATTGCTCCATGCTATATTATCTACTGTTTTGGGCAATATTGGGCTTTATTATCCACTTTTATATTATTTTTGGGACTAACCTGTTAACCAGAGGCCCAGCCCAGATTTGCTGTTTTCTTGCCTATTTTAGTGTTTCGAAGAAAAGGAATATCAAACAAAGTCGAAACGGAACGAAATCAACTGGAGAAGTTATTTTTGGAAGGAAAGCTACCGGATGGACTTGGACCCCATGTCAGGAGAGAAGGGAGGTGCCCACGAGGGTGGGGCGCGCCCACCCCCCTAGGGCGCGCCCCCCTGCCTCGTGGGCCCCCGAAGCTCCACTGGCGTACTTCCTGCACCCATATATACTCACGTACCCTAAAACTTCCAGAACAGATAATAGATCGGGAGTTCCACCGCCGCAAGCCTCTGTAGACACCAAAAGTCAATCGGGACCCTGTTCCGGCACCCTGCGTGAGGGGGGAACCCTCACCGGTGGCCATCTTCATCATCCCGATGCTCTCCATGATGAGGAGGGAGTAGTTCACCCTCGGGGCTGAGGGTATGTACCAGTAGCTATGTGTTTGATCTCTCTCTCTCATGTTCTTGATTTGGCACGATCTTGATGTATCACGAGCTTTGCTATTATAGTTGGATCTTATGTTGCTTCTCCCTCCTACTCTCTTGTAATGGATTGAGTTTTCCCTTTGAAGTAATCTTATCGGATTGAGTCTTTAAAGATTTGAGAACACTTGATGTATGTCTTGCCGTGCGTATCTGTGGTGACAAAGGGATGTCACGTGATTCACTTGATGTATGTTTTGGTGATCAACTTGCGGGTTCTGCCCATGAACCTATGCATAGGGGTTGGCACACGTTTTTGTCGTGATTCTCCGGTAGAAACTTTGGGGCACTCTTTGAGGTTCTTTGTGTTGGATTGAATAGATGAATCTGAGACTGTGTGATGCATATCGTATAATCATACCCATGGATACTTGAGGTGACATTGAAATATCTAGGTGACATTAGGGTTTTGGTTGATTTGTGTCTTAAGGTGTTATTCTATTACAAATTCTAGGGCTGTTTGTGACACTTATAGGAATAACCCAATGGATTGATTGGAAAGAATAACTTTGAGGTGGTTTCGTACCCTACCATAATCTCTTCGTTTGTTCTTCGCTATTAGTGACTTTGGAGTGACTCTTTGTTGCATGTTGAGGGATAGTTATATGATCTAATTATGTTATTATTGTTGAGAGAGCTTGCACTAGTGAAAGTATGAACCCTAGGCCTTGTTTCCTAGCATTGCAATACCGTTTATACTCACTTTTACCGCTTGTTACCTTGCTATTTTTATATTTCAGATTACAAAAACCTATATCTACCATCCATATCGCACTTGTATCACCATCTCTTCGCCGAAATAGTGCACCTATACAATTTACCATTGTATTGGGTGTGTTGGGGACACAAGAGACTCTTTTTTATTTGGTTGCAGGGTTGCTTGAGAGAGACCATCTTCAACCTATGCCTCCCATGGATTGATAAACCTTAGGTCATCCACTTGAGGGAAATTTGCTACTGTCCTACAAACCTCTACACTTGGAGGCCCAACAACGTCTACAAGAAGAAGGTTGTGTAGTAGACATCACCGGCGCGTCCCAATCAGCGTGCCTTGTCGTTCTATCCCAAGCACCGCTGGCTAGGCAGGGCCTCCGACCCCTTCTTCCTTGCTGTCGTAGTGTGGGCAGATCCGGCCTCCTGCTGCCCACCTAGCGACATCCTGGCGACCCTCAGGTATAACTTCCTTTGAAACTAGCCTTGCTCTACTTCCCGAGCTCGTGACGTCGCTGCATTTGTATCTTTTACTATTTCTCAGTCCCCCTCGTAGATAGGATCGATTAGCTATTCGAAAGCCACCTTAATTTTTACTGTTAAGAGGTAAAACTAGTTCATGCACTCGAATCTAGTACTACTTGTCTCAAAAAAAGAAGAAAGGGGTGGGGGTGGGGGGAGATTTGTTACCTGAATCTAGGACTTGGTCGAAAGAGGAAATAATGGGGGAGAAAAGCAGTAGAGACTGGCTATCCAACTGGTCTCTGGGTCTAATAGGGAAATAAAGGGAAACACGGTGCAAACCCAATATAAACCCGATCTATTGGTTGAAAAAGGAAAGAAAGTGGGGACTGGGGGACAAGTCAACAGAGTATGTCCAGCACTAGATTTGCTAGCCTCACACAGTATAAGGTGGCTATACCGAACAAAAATGGGGCCAACCCAGATATCCTATTCTGATGTTTGTTGCCCCGAGCCACTCTTATGTAATGCCACTGGTAAAATGTAGCAGTCGCACTGTTAAAAGTAAGAACACGTTAAACCAATGTTGTTTTCATTATAATGCCTCCTGTAATATTAATCAATGGCACTTTTTTCATGTCCTACTAAATTTCCCATTAAGATAAGTTGCTTCTTTTCGTTAGAAATGCAACTGTCCTGGTCCGCCTACTCTCCTGTGCCCAAATACCAACTCTGTAGCAGCTATTAATATAATGTTGCTGGTAAAATTAAGCAATGGCACCATTAAAGTAATGTCGTATTTAATGGTTGTCATAGTTGATCCTAATGCCCAAACTAATATCTAGCAATGCTGCTGCTTTAGAAATTGCTACTGTCCTTGTAGGATTTCCATTCAGATAAGGAACATGCTTCTTTTCATTTGATGTATGTTTCATCACTTGTTAGTCACCCTCCTTTCCACCTTTTTTGTGCAAACAGAGATATACATTTCACGCTTGATCTTAGCTGAACTGCACAAATGATATCCAAATTACAGTTGAACATTCCACGAGCTTCACAACCAACCTTGATGTTGCTCAATTTTATTGCAACTAATGACGAAGAAGCTCGGTGGGTTTCGTTTTCTGAAGGAAATGGAACCGGGGCTAGGGCCCTTTTCTTAAAAAATGAAGAAGAAGCTGCTAGCTCATGGGACATTGCTTCATTTTAGGTGAACTGCACCAAAAGGTCCCATGAATTGAATCATCCATGTTGGTGACTGGTGTCATCCCTTCTACGATGGCGTCGACTATAGATATGGTTCGCATCATGAGGTATGTTCCTTTTTGGTCTGACCGTTTGCCAAAGATCCTACATGTTGAGTCTGCTCTTGTGCTACTATTTTGGCACTACCATGATAAAGTAGTAATGTTACTATTTTGCACCTTAATCTAGTGGAACTATTAATTTGAGGCAATGTTTTGGCACTGCTAGTGCCACAGATTTTTTTACATATTGAAGGAGGGGGTTTCTTCCGATTTCATTAAATAAACCCAACCATAGAGAACCATTATCCGACAACATCTCAGTGTAAACGGGCAGTTATGCAACTAGTACTAGAACGAACTGAGTACTAGCAGGAGACAAGTTCGCCACATAAGCTAGGTAGGTAGGGGGATGCTGTAGGATCGAAAGTATGTCTAGTGGGGGTGATTAGACTACTTGACCAAATAAAAATCTAGCCTTTTTCCTAATTTTATTTCTTGGCAGATTTTAGCAACTTATCACAAGTCAAGCAATCGACCTACACATGCAAGTCTAAGAGTATAGCAGTGAAATGTAAAAATATTACACATGCTGTGAAGAGGATTCCTCATAATGTTCTGAGACATTTTCCAATTACACCAAGATTGCAGAGGTTGTTTCATGATGCTGAAACAAGAGAGGATGTACTGTGGCATTCTAGGAACCAGGAGTACGGAGATCAGAATGTAATGAGCCATCCATCTCATGGTAGTGAGTGGAAAAGCTTCAACGATAAACACAAAGAGTTTGTTGCTGACCCGAGAAACATTAGACTTGGCTTAGCTTCAGATGGATTTAACCCATTTGGCCACTAGACCGCCACATATAGCATGTGGCCAGTGCTTGTTATCCCTTACAACATGCCTCCAAATGTCTGCACCAAAGAATCAAACTACATGATGGCCTTGCTCATCCTAGGTCCAAAAAGTCCTGGAAAGGATTTTGATTTGTTCATGGAGCCTCTTGTGGAGGAACTTCAACAGCTATGGAAGGGTGTTCTCACTCGAGACCTATATAGCAGCCCACCAGCTGATTTCTTTCTGCGTGCTGTTATAATTTGGTGCATCCATGATTATCCGACTTTGGGCACTATGTCAGGGCAAACGACACATGGTTACAATGCATGTGTTCGCTGTGACAGGAATCCGTTGTCATATGCAATACTTAGCAAGATCTGTTACATTGGACACCGCCATTTCCTTGCCAAGGACAAGCCGCTTCCTAGAAAATACCAAAGACATGTGTTCAATGCAAAGCATAAAAACCGTGATGCGCCAAAGAGGCTCACCGTCGATGAGTTGCAAGTGGAATTAGAGAAGGTCAGGCATATTACACCAGGAAACCATCCTGATAATGGTAGCGGGAAAAGGAAGCGTGGCAGGTCAGAAGACAGATTATTGTTTACCCGCAGGTCCACTTTGTGGGACTTGGAGTATTGGAAAGATTTGGGTCTACGGCATAATTTGATGTGATGCACATTGAGAAAAAATATATGTGACCGCATTATCGGCACACTTCTTAATATTGAAGGCAAGACGAAAGATACCTTAAAATCTAGGATTGATTTGACACACCTGGGTATCAGACAGGATTTGCAGGTGCAAGATGAAGGTAAACCACGGGATATGGCACCAGCTGTGTACGTCTTGGACAAGGTAAAAAGAAAAGAATTCTGCGAGGTCCTGTCACGTGTGAGATTCCCACATGGATTTGCTTCCAACCCTGAAAGGAGAGTCAGTGCAGATGGAAACAAGGTACAAGGGTTGAAAACTCATGGCTGCCATGTCCTACTTCAAAGGGTTTTACCTGTTATCCTTAGAGGATTGGGCTGCCCTGACTTATACAAAGCAGTTGCAGAGTTGGGACAATTCTTCAGGGAACTCTGCAGTAGGAATATCAAGATAGATGCTTTGTGTGACGCCCCCGATTCAACCGTACACTAATCATGCACGCAAATGTGTACGATCAAGATCAGGGACTCACGGGAAGATATCACAACACAACTCTAAAACATAAATAAGTCATACCAGCATCATAATACAAGCCAGGGGCCTCGAGGGCTCGAATACAAGTGCTCGATCATGGACGAGTCAGCGGAAGCAACAATATCTGAGTACAGACATAAGTTAAACAAGTTTTGCCTTAAGAAGGCTAGCACAAACTGGGATACAGATCGAACGAGGCGCAGGCCTCCTGCCTGGGATCCTCCTAACTACTCCTGGTCGTCGTCAGCGGGCTGCACGTAGTAGTAGGCACCTCCAGAGTAGTAGGAGTCGTCGTCGAAAGTGGCGTCTGGATCCTGGGCTCCAACGTCTGGTTGCGACAACCAGAAGAAAGGAAAGGGGGAAAAGGGGGAAGAAAGCAACCGTGAGTACTCATCCAAAGTACTCGCAAGCAAGGAGCTACACTACATATGCATGGATATATGTGTAAAGGGCCATATCAGTGGACTAAACTGCAGAATGCCAGAATAAGAGGGGGATAGCTAATCCTGTCGAAGACTACGCTTCTGGCAGCCTCCGTCTTGCAGCTTATAGAAGAGAGTAGACTGAAGTCCTCCAAGTAGCATCGTATAGCATAATCCTACCCGGCGATCCCCTCCTCGATGCCCTGTTAGAGAGCGATCACCGGGTTGTATCTGGCACTTGGAAGGGTGTGTTTTATTAAGTATCCAGTTCTAGTTGTCATAAGGTCAAGGTACAACTCCGGGTCGTCCTTTTACCGAGGGACACGGCTATTCGAATAGATAAACTTCCCTGCAGGGGTGCACCACATAGCCCAACACGCTTGATCCCATTTGGCCGGACACACTTTTCTGGGTCATGCCCGGCCTCGGAAGATCAACACGTCGCAGCCCCACCTAGGCACAACAGAGCGGTCAGCACGCCGGTCTAAACCTATGCGCGCAGGGGTCTGGGCCCATCGCCCTGAGCACACCTGCACGTTGCGAACGCGGCCGGTGAGCAGACCTAGCAACCTCCAGTACAACGGAAGTCACGTTACGCGGTCCAACCCGGCGCGCGCCACTCAGTCGCTGACGTCAAGAAGTGCTTCGGCTGATACCACGACGTCGGGATACCCATAACTACTCCCGCGTAGGTGGTTAGTGCGTATAGACCAAATGGCCAGACTCAGATCAAATACCCAGATCTCGTTAAGCGTGTTAAGTATCGCGAACGCCGACTAGGGCCAGGCCCACCTCTCTCCTAGGTGGTCGGAACCTGCCCTGTCGCTCCGCCTCAAAGTAATAGTCGGGGGCCGTCGGGAACCCAGGCCCACCTCTACCGGGATGGAGCCACCTGCCCCTTCAGCCCCCATCTTCGAACAGTATCACATATAATGTAACAGTGTAAAGTATATGCCCGTGATCACCCCCGAGTGATCACGACCCAGTAGTATAGCATGGCAGACAGACAAGAGTGTAGGGCCACTGATGGAACACTAGCATCCTATACTAAGCAGTAGGATTGCAGGTAGAGGTATCAACAACAGTATCAAAAACAGGCTATGCATCAGGATAGGAATAACGAAAGCATTAACAAGCTACACTACTCTAATGCAAGCAGTATAGAGGAGAGTAGGCGATATCTGGTGATCAAGGGGGGGGGCTTGCCTGGTTGCTCTGGCAAGAGAGAGAGATCGTCAACTCCGTAGTCGAACGGGGCAGCAGCAGCGTCGGTCTCGGTGTCTATCGAGAGAAGAGGGGGGAGAACAATAAATATTTAAGCAAGCAGTTGCATAGTGATGCATGACATGACAAGTAACGGCGTTAGAGGTGCCCTAACGCGGTATGGGATGATACCGGTGAAGGGGGGGAACATCCGGGAAAATATCCCCGAGGTTCCGCGTTTTCGGGCAGAGGAGCCGGAGGGGGAAAGTTGCGAGTTTGATATGTTAGGGGTGTGTGGCGGATGAACGGGCTGCGTATCTGGGTTCGTCTCGTCGTTCTGAGCAACTTTCATGTTGAAAATATTTTAATCCGAGTTACGGATTAAAAGATATGATTTTCTAAAGAATTTAGTAATTTCTGGAATTTAATTAATTATTTAATTATAACATTATCCAAAACAGTGCACGCTGACGTCAGCATGACGTCAGCAGTCAACAGGGGCGTTGACTGGTCAAATCTGACGTGTGGGTCCCACTGGTCATAGGCTGTTTAGTCTAATCACTGTTTAACTAATCTAACTACTGTTTAATTAAACTAATTAGTTAATTAGGTTAATCTAATTATGATCAATTAACTTAATTAATTCCTTAATTAATTAATTAGTTAATTTCATTATTTATTTATTATATTTTTTAAATTCTTTTTTTATAAACGTTCTGGGCGTGGGGCCCTTTGGTCAGTGGCCCAGGGGGTTAACGGGCGCCGGGTTCACGGGCGTACGGGCGACTGGACAAGGGCGCTGGCGTCGCCCGGGCGAAGACCGAGCCCGACCTGGGGTCAAGGCGAGGCCGGCGAGTGGTAGGGGCGGGAGGCCACGCGTGTGCGGGCGCGGCCAAGGCGCACTGGCGGGCGTGTGCAGCGGCGTGCAGTGGCGAGCGCGTGCAGTGGCAACGGCGGGCGCGCGACGGCTGCGGGGAGCAGAGGAGGGAGGCGGGGCGACATGGCACGGGCGCGGCAGCGGCTACAGGTTGCAGGGGCGGCGGAAGGCTCAGCCCCGACGCGGCAGTACGGGCAAGCAGGGCGCGAGGCCACCGCGAGCGGGTGGCAGGGCGAAGTGGAGACGCACGGGCGGGGCGCCGTGAGCGCGGGCGTTGGACATGCACGGGCATGGAGGAGACAGAGAGAAGGGAGTGGAGGCCGTGGCCTCATCGGGGGAGCGTAGGGGACGGGGCGGTGTGCTCGAGGAGGAGGACGGAGACGACCGGGCGACGGGGAGCAGTCCGGTGAGGTGGTCCTGTCCGGCGGCGACGGTCGATCCGGCGAGGTAGGGGTCCCGGGCTTGATCCCGTGGTCGAAGACGATGAATAGGAGGTCGGAGTAGCGGGTGGGCACAGTGGTGCGGCCAATGGAGGCCAGTGGCCGCGGCAGTTCGCGACGGCGATCGGCGGGGACGAGCCGGGGCGTCGAGGAGGATGCGAGGTCGGCGGAGTGTGGCGAAGAGGAGGTCTAGGACGGGACGACGTCGGCGTGGACTACAGGCGTCGATGGACCGGGCCCTGCCGCGCGAGGGAGGAGGAGAGGTCGGGGGGGGCGACGGGGCCGTGCCCCGCTCCAGATCCGGCCGGGGGAAGGAGAGGGAGGCGTGCGGGGGAGGAGTGGGGGAAGTGGGGAACGAGGGGAGTGGGGGGTTCGGTCGTCTAGGGTTAGGTCGGGCGGCGGCTGGGCCAATCGGGCCGGCCTAGTGGGTCCAGAGGCCAGCTGGGCCGTGGCCCAGTGGGGGGTGTTCTCCCCTTTTTTTTTTGGATTTTGATCTTTTCCCTTTCTTTATTTTTCCTTTTCTATTATTCTTTCAAAACTTTTCTGTTTATTTATAACTTCACATTATTTTAGTTAAAATAAAATACCAAAGTAGTTTCTAAATTAGTATAAGTAAATATACCTCCGCCACAAAAAGTTCGGTACACAAATAATTTAGTTTGATATTTTAGAAATTATGAAAGCCATTTATATAATTGCTTCAGCCACTGTGTTAACCATTTTTGAGCACTTAAACACTTTATAAAAAAATTGGTTTCTTCACCATAATTACATATGCATTATTCGGCTCCGCCCGAACATTTCGTTTTTAATATTTGAAAACTTTTATTGTTTGACTTTATTCTAAATTTGAAATTTGAACCGGGTTTCGAACTAACGCGAGTTTAGGAACAGTAATCGTGGTGACGTGGCATCATTAACAGAGGTTTATTGTGGCTTAATTATCCGGGCGTCACACTTTGGAGTGTCTTAGAGACAAGATACCAACTATCCTATGCGACCTTGAGAAGATATATCCTCCAGCCTTCTTTGATGTGATGGTGCATTTGGTTGTTCATCTACCTGATGAGGCACTACTTAGAGGTCCAGTACAGTATGGCTGGATGTACCCTATTGAAAGGCGGGTAGGCACTTTCAAGGGCTATGTTAGGAATAGAGCTAGACCCGAGGGTTCCATTGCAGAGGCCTGCATTGCTACAGAAGCGTTGACATTCTGCTCAAAATACATTGAAACAGTTGATCAGCTTAGCAAAGAGGTGGGTGAAGACAATCCCGGGCTCAATGTTTTCGATTATTTTGTTCGAGTTACAGGGAAGAGTCGACAAGAGGACAAACCTAAAGATTTGGACAAAATGGTTTGGTATGTGTTGAATAACTGTCCTGAGATACTACCTTATATCAAGTAAGTGCAGTACTGCAGCTTATACATCGTAATCTACTAAACTTGCAGCACATTCTTATATATTTAGATGTTTGACGCGATCACTATGTTGTGCAGCAGCTACAAAGAGGAGTTACTGCCGCAAAATCCAAGAAACATTGACAAACTGGTTATGGCAGGATTTGCGAAATGGTTCAAGAACCATGTAAGCTTTTGAAGTGCACTGTCAGTTTTTTTAATATATTGAGTACATAAGTTGATCAACTTGTCTATTTTCTAACCATAGGTTAAGAAGATGCGGGAGGATGGGCAGGCAATTGATGATGCCCTTTACTCACTAGCAGTGGGTCCTGATACTCGGGTAAGACATTATGAATCTTGCGTTGTTGGAGATGTGTGCTACAACACCCTTGCACGAGACAAAGGCAGGAAGACACAAAACAGTGCCATCATGAGCACGAATATGTATGACAAAGAGACAACTGAAATGTATGCTAACATAACAAACATTGTTCAGTTGCAGTATATCTCCAGTTTCGAGGATCATCGGTGTGTGGTTTTGTTGTGCTGTCGTTGGTATAACCTGTTTTCCAAGATCGCAAAACCCAGAGCTGATGATTATTTCAAATCCATCAATGTCAAGGCGGCGTACCAGACCAACGAGCCTTTTATTTTGGCAAATCAAGCAACACAGATATTTTTCTTGGAAGACACATTTGCACGTAGCGATTACTGGAGAGTATTGCAAAGGTTTGAGCAGAGGAATTCATTTAATGAAGTTGCACAACAAGATGATGCTTACACTGCTCCTGATGTACAAGATAACACAGATGTTCCTAATATCTTTGAGAACCATCACATCAATGACGCCAGCGAAAAGATTGCCTGTCGTGCTGTGGACATACAAGAGTTGATCAAGAAGAAGCCAACGTTCGAGGACGTTGAGAACGAAGAAGAAGATGACACCAAGGGGAATTACGATTCAGACTGATACACATGGCGAAGATGTTGACGCTGCTGCTGCGGATGATGATTACATTGCTTTTGTTGTATTTGCCTGTCAGAAGACGTTTTTTATCTACTATGTGAAATTGTGTTTGCTATGACAACTGAAACCTGATGAACATGTTGTTTAGTATTTTGCTGTGAGAACATCACTTGTTATGTATGCTGATTTGTGTTTGGTGATTGTATGACAACTAACACATGATGACATTGTTGTTTAGTTGTACTCATATTTGGCTGTGAAACTTGAGTTTGATGACATAGTTTGTTGTTGGACTGCAATTTGCTTGACGTCTTCGAATGAGAACAAAGCTGACCCGACAGGGCCTCTGCTATTTATTTATTTATATGAGCAAAAGGGGATACCCCCTGATTTCCGTTAATAGAAATCATTAGATGTTCAAAACACTATGCCCAGCCTGCTACACAGGTTTCATTCATTACTAGTTTCAGCAAAGTGTTCATGTCGTAGCCACTGAATACATCACGAGTGCTACATACACTACAAATAAAGAGACAGCTGTTGCTTGGCCATGATCAGAGGAACTGCATCTTTAACCTTCTGCTCTGCATCTTCCTCTTCTGTCGTTCCTTCAGTTACTTGTCCAACACCCCAACCTGCTGGTATTGGGATTCCTCGGCTAACCAAATAATCAGCGTAGTTGCATTCCCCCATATCAGCAACTTCCCAGAAATACAAATCACACGAATCTTCCCTTTTCTGCACGAATCAAATTGGTAGATCATCAACCAAACTATTCAAAAATCAGCAACCGAAAGCAGCAGAACCACACTTAAACATATTATTACCCCATGATTCGGGCATTTGTAGAAGACTCGGCCAGGGTTGCGGATTGTGGTTGAGACGCGAAGGATGACTCTGCGTGATTTGCAGCAGTGGCACCACACCAACGGCAGCGGGTTGCGATGAGCAATCGGTTGTGGTGTGCATGTCGGCAAGGGTGTGATGAGACCCACACGCGATGGTACGGGTTGCGACTTGGCGCATATCTGGTTGTTGCCTGCTGATGAGTAGGTGGACGAGCAGCCAGCGGACATGGTTGCTGCAGCCAGAGCTTCTGATGCTAGGCAGAGTAAGTAGAGAAGAGGAGAAGCGAACGTTGGATATGTTAGTAATATGTTTAATCAAATTCTTTCTCGGTTTGCAAATTAATCAAACTAAGGAAGGTACCTTTGTCTCTCAAACGAAGTACACCAAGGACTTATTCAAGAAGTTCAATATGCAAGAATGCAAAGGTATGACTACACCCATGCCTACTAGTGGACATCTTGATTTGACCAAAGATGGTGAACCGGTTGATCAAAAGGTTTATCGCTCTATGATTGGTTCATTGTTATATCTATGTGCCTCACGTCCGGATATTATGCTAAGTGTGCGCATGTGTGCATGATATCAAGCTGCTCCTAAAGAGTGTCATCTTAAGGCTGTGAAAAGGATAGTGAGATACCTAATCCATACACCAAATTTTGGCATTTGGTATCCTAAGAGGTCCTCTTTTGATCTTGTTGGCTACTCCGATTCGGACTATGCCGGAGACAAGGTTGATAGAAAGTCCACTTCAGGTACTTGTCAATTCATTGGTAGATCTCTTGTGTCTTGGTCTTCCAAGAAACAAAACTCGGTATCCTTATCCACCGCCGAAGCGGAACACATTGTCGCTGGTTCATGTTGTGCTCAATTACTTTGGATGACCCAAACTCTTAAAGATTATGGGATATATGTGAAACATGTTCCATTGCTATGTGACAATGAAAGTGCTATTAAGATTGTTCACAATCCCGTGCAACATTCTCGAACTAAGCATATTTAAGTTCGTCATCATTTCATTCGAGATAATGTTGCAAAAGGGGACATTAACCTTAAGCATGTTCGCACCGATAAGCAATTGGCGGATATATTCACTAAACCACTTGATGAGAAAGTGTTTTTCAGGTTGAGAGGTGAATTGACATCATTGATGCTTCAAACTTGGAGTAGGAACTCCATTTGATACATGCGGGGCATGAGCCCATGACTAATCCTCGATATTTCTCTTATGATGCTATTCATATGTCTTGGATATATTTGTACCCTGCATGTTATCTAACCCGTGTAGGTACTTGGTTGAATCTAAATCTATGAGATTGCAACTCACTCACATCTTGAGCAATCTCTACATCACCAAGTCTCTACACAATGGTGGTTGAAGACAAGGAAGCACGAAACCATTCAAACATATCCTTTGGCAAATTCTATGTTGAGTCTCATGATTGTCATTTTGGATACACAAGTGCTCTTACTTGCAAAGCTAACTCATGTAGGTAGATGAAGTCAAACTCCAAGTGGTGCTCCCAACTCTTGATGAACTACATCAACCTTGAGCAACCCACACAAGTTCAACTACATGATCAAGATCAACACCACCACCCAAGGTATGTTATTCCATCTTAGAGAAGCTTTACTCCAAGTCATGAGCCAAAGCAACTCGACAAGATGTGATTACATCAAGATGCTTAAACGAAAAATGGTAACCCCATTTTGAGCTTAAACGATGAGTATGACCTATGATCAAGTGATCTCACTTGACTCCTGAGTCAATATACACTAACATAGGTGACTTTGTCGCCGACCATCTCTAGATGAAGTTCTCTTGTGTTCTTTTCTGTGTTATTGCATTTATATCTTACATATTTGTTTCCCCTTTCAAAAAAAACAAAAACAAACTTCATCTAGATCTTTTAGTTTCTTTTCTTTGCTTTTTGTTCTGCATTTTCTGCATCCAATTCATTGCAAATCTTTCAGTAAATTCCTTGCATATCCTTGTGAGATCTTACTTGTCTAGTGAGCTGAGGTGACAAGTGGTTTCACTCTGATGAACTCGGTCACACCGGTTTGTTTTCTTCGGCTCAACCGAAACCTTTCGGTGCAACCGAAGCACACAACTTGGAGTCACCGATTCCACCACAGGAAAACCAACTTGCCACTTATTCCTGATTTCTGTTTGCTCCAGCTCCACTCAATGATTCTTATCCTCTACCAGCATCATATTAGACAAGCTGCTTTGCTCTGTGACTCAAGGACCAACCCATTTGTATCACATGCCCAGAAGAGCCCTTCTTGGAAATTGATGTCAAAGGGCAAGAGAGAGATCACATCAAAGCTTAACCTTTCCTATAGGGGGAGAAAGAGAGAATACTCAAGGGGAGAGAGTTTCTCAACAAGGAGACAGTAATATCATCAAAGACCCCAGATGCTTAGTGTTCAAGAGGAGAGATGTCACATGTCTTTAAGAGGGGAAAACATGTTTGGTTGCTTGCTTTAGCTCAAGCTTTGTTGTTTCTATTTTGTTGCTCTGATTTTCTATTCCCTATCTTCTCCCAATATCTCATGCAGATTCAGGGGGAGCAAGACATCTAAGGGAAGGAAATCTCTGATTTTATTGCATATCTTTACCTTTGGGGACATGTCTATATCCAATGTGGTACTTAGTACTCACTCTACATGTCATCCCAGTCTTGTTTCTCTTGTGGTTTCTCTTGTTTGCTCTGGTCAGTAGGTGTATATGTGTTATTTAACCTTGTTTGCGAAGGTTCATCCCATCCTAAGCCAACTCAAGACCACAAGGTAAGTATATGCATCACAGTCATGTGAATGAGAAGTTCTTGCTGATGTAGATACTGTTTGCAAGAAGGACTCATGAGCATGAAGGTACATTTCTCACATTGAAATCATTTGCTCTGATGCATATAGCCAAGATACATGTAACACATTACTTACTCTGTCATGTTTACGCATTCACACGTTCCTATATTCAATATTCACATGATTGCATACATGTAGGGGGAGCCTATGCATGTTACATGTCTTTCCAAAGCTTTACTTGCTATTCTCTATATCTTTATCTAAAGCTTTGATGTATGTTGTCATCAATTACCAAAAGGGGGAGACTGAAAGCACAAGTGCTCCCTGGGTGGTTTTGGTAATTAATGTCAACATATCTCTTGTTGGACTAACACTTTTACCTAGTATGATTCAGATAAGTTCAACAATGGAGTGGCATGGACTAGAGGATGTGGAACCCCTTCAAGATGCTAAGGACAAAGGATTGGCTCAAGCTTCAAGATCAAGACTCTACATTTTCTATTTTAGTGATCCAAGATCACATTGAGTCTATAGGAAAAGCGAATACTATCAAGAGGGGATGAGGTGTTGCTTAACGGCTTGCTTGCTCAAAGTGCTTAGTGATATGCTCCAAAACCCTCAACTACCTTCCCACATCCATAAATGACCTAAACCATAAATCAAACTCGGCCCCACCGATTCTATCTATCCGGCGCCACCGAGTTTCAGATGTCATAGCCACTGCCACAAACCCTAGCAAATCGGTTTCACCGATAGGGATCTCGGTCTCACCGAGATGGGATTGTAATCTCTCTGTGTATGTCCATTACCAAAATTGGTCTCACCGAGTTTGAGCAATTGGTACTACCGAGATTACAATGCAAACCCTCTTGTTAGCTTATTACCAAAATCGGTCCCATCGAGTTTGTGTAATCGGTCTCGCCGAGTTTGCCTGACCAACTCTCTGGTTAGCTTATTACCAAAATCGGTCCCACCGAGTTTGTGTAATCGGTCACACCGAGATTACGTTATGCCCTAACCCTAACCATATCGGTCCTACCAAGTTGCATCTCAGTCCAACCGAAAATCCTAACGGTCACTAGGTTTGCTAAATCGGTCCGACCGAGTTTAACCATTCGGTCCCACCGAGTTTGGCAAATTGTGTGTAACGGTTAGATTTTGTGTGGAGGCTATATATACCCCTCCACCCACTCTTCAATCGTGGAGAGAGCCATCAGAACATATCTACACTTCCAATACACATTTTCTGAGAGAGAACTACCTGCTCATGTGTTGAGGTCAAGATATTCCATTCCAACCATATGAATCTTGATCTCTAGCCTTTCCCAAGTTGCTTTCCACTCAAATCTTCTTTCCACCAAATCCAAATCCTATGAGAGAGAGTTGAGTGTTGGGGAGACTATCATTTGAAGCACAAGAGCACGGAGTTCACCATCAACACACCATTTGTTACTTCTTGGAGAGTGGTGTCTCCTAGATTGGCTAGGTGTCACTTGGGAGCCTCCAACAAGATTGTGGAGTTGAACCAAGGAGTTTGTAAGGGCAAGGAGATCGCCTACTTCGTGAAGATCTACCGCTAGTGAGGCAAGTCCTTCGTGGGCGACGGCCATGATGGAATAGACAAGGTTGCTTCTTCGTGGGCCCTTCATGGGTGGAGCCCTCCGTGGACTCGCGCAACCGTTACCCTCCGTGGGTTGAAGTCTCCATCAACGTGGATGTACGATAGCACCGCCTCTCGGAACCACGACAAAAACATCTGTGTCTCCAAGTGCGTTTGAATACTCCAAACCCTTCTCTTTACATTCTTGCAAGTTGCATGCTTTACTTTCCGCTGCTCATATACTCATTGCACGCTTGCTTGATATGTATTGTGTTTGTTAAACTTGTGATTAAACTCCACTTAAACTTAAGAATATTAAAAACTGCAAATTTTGGCACTTAGTGTCTAATCACCCCCCCCTCTAGACACCTCTTCTCGATCCTTTCAATTGGTATCAGAGATTTGGTCTCCATTGCCTTGGTTTAAACACCATTGGAGCAAGATGGATGTGTCTACTTTGGCGAGTCTTAGACATAGAGTGCCTATTCTTGATGGAGAGTATTTTGATGAGTGGAAAAATGAAATGCTTGAGATTTTCAATGAATATCATTGAACAAGTACATTACTAGCCCTTGTGCACCTCATGTTGATCCTTTGCACCCTACCCTAGATGAAGATATTGACATGATTCGCAATCTTAGAACTGTTGAGCTCATCATTAGAGGCTTGCCTAGAAACTTGATTAGATGTTTGCCTACTCTAAAGTGTGCCTACACCATATGGAGATTTCTTGAAGAACGATTATCAGATTATTCCTTGAAAAATTTAGACGAAATTCTCCATAAGTCTATTGCCTTGAGTAAGATGAACTCTAGTGATCCTAGCTTTGGTGATTGTCTATTTGAGCTTACCAATCTCATGCGTGCTAAAGGAAATGTTGGAATCATTAGCGATATCATATCCGAAGCTATTAGAATTCATAAAGGTAACCATTGTGATGATCATTTATCTAATGAATTACCCTCTCTAGGAATTGATCAATCACAAGATGACGTTGAACATGGATACTATGATGAAGATGATGATAGTGACTATGATCTTGATGATGCAATGAGGCATTTTGGTCTTATGGCAAATATTCACGGCTACATGGCTGGAGGAAAGGAATGGGTCCTTGATAGTGTATGTACTGATCATATGACCGGAGATGAAGATATGTTCTGTGAGCTTGTTGAAAACGACGACCCTCGAAAATATGTCACTTTTGGTGATAATTCAAAGGGTAAGGTGGTTGGCCTTGGTAACGTGGCCATCTCACGTGATAACTCCATACAAAATGTCTTGCTCGTTGAATCCCTTGGATACAATTTACTTTCAGTTTCCAGACTTGCTGATTTCGGTTTCAATGTCCTATTCACTGAAGTAGATTGCCAAGTGTTTCGTAGAGACAATCATAAAATGGTATTTATTGGTATACGTAGAGGAGATCTTTACATTGTTGATTTCACTAAAAAGGCTCAACCTAAAACTTGCTTGATTGCTAAATCTTCTAAAGGCTGGTTGTGGCATAGAAGACTAGGTCATGTTGGTATGCGAAATCTTGATAAGCTTATTAAAGGTGATCATATCCTTGGAATAAAAGATGTCATATTTGACAAGGATAGACTTTGTAGTGCTTGTCAAGCAGGAAAACAAGTTGGAGGAAGTCACCGCGCGAAGAACATCATGACCACAAGAAGACCAGTCGAGCTACTTCACATGGATCTCTTTGGTCCAAATTCCTACAAGAGTCTCGGTGGTAACTCATTTGGTCTAGTCATAGTTAATGATTTTTCAAGATTTACGTGGGTGTTCTTTCTTGCTGAAAAATCGCAGGTCCAAAAGATCTTCAAAAACTTCGCTAGGAAGGCCCAAAATCAGTTTGACGTGAAGATCAAGAAGGTTTGGAGCGACAACGGAACGGAGTTCAAGAACGCAAATGTGGACACCTTTCTTGACGAAGAAGGGATTTCACACGAGTTCTCGGCTACATACACACCTCAACAAAATGGAGTTGTTGAAAGGAAGAACCGGACTCTTATCGAGATGGCAAGAATGATGCTTGATGAGTACAAAACGCCAAAGCACTTTTGGGCGGAAGCGGTTGAGACAGCTTGTCATGCAACAAATCACTTGTATCTTCACAAGCTACTCGGCAAGACGACATACGAGCTCCTCACCAGTAACAAACTCCAAGTTGGATACTTTCGAGTATTCGGCTCAAAGTGCTACATTCTTGATAAGCATCATCGTTCTAAATTTGCTCCTAAATCTCATGAAGGTTTCCTACTTGGTTATGGCTCAAACTCTCACACTTACCGTGTCTACAACAATTTCACCCGAAAGGTTGAAGAGACGGTAGATGTGAAGTTTGATGAATCTAATGGCTCGCAAGTAGAGCAATTGCCAATTGATGTAGGAGACAAAGACCCTTCAGAAGCAAATCAATACTTGTCCATTGGCAAGATTCGTCCAACGAAAGTGAAGAAGGGTACCTCGTCCGTCCAAGTGGAAGCTTCTACCTCACGACAAGGTGAACCAAGAGTTGATACGGAAGCATCCACAAGTGAGACACGCCAAGATGAAGAAAACAAGGAAGTACACCAAGATGAACATCAACAACCTCCTTCTCCACCACG
Source organism: Aegilops umbellulata (assembly GCA_032464435.1). Classification (NCBI taxonomy): domain Eukaryota; kingdom Viridiplantae; phylum Streptophyta; class Magnoliopsida; order Poales; family Poaceae; genus Aegilops; species Aegilops umbellulata. The sequence continues at coordinate 227,407,174 of CP136055.1, read as the reverse complement.
ACAAGAGAACGACAACGTCAACAATGAAGAAGGCCAAGAAGAAGCACAAGATGAAGAGGATGTTCCACCCCGACCCAAGAAAAAGCTTTCACGAGTTCGAGCAAGAATTGCCAAAGATCATCTCGTCGAGCAAATCTACAATGATATCCAAACCGGGAGAATCACTCGCTCTAAAACTCGTTTAGCTAACTTTTGTGAACATTACTCATTCATCTCTAACATTGAACCTATGAAGGTTGAAGAAGCATTGGAGGATCCGGTCTGGATAAACGCTATGCATGAAGAGCTACACAACTTTGAGAGAAATCAAGTGTGGAAATTGGTCGAGAAGCCCGACACCAACCACAACATCATTGGTACCAAATGGGTGTTTCGCAACAAGCAAGATGAAGATGGACAAGTGGTTCGCAACAAAGCACGTCTCGTCGCCCAAGGCTACACACAAGTTGAAGGTATGGACTATGGTGAGACATATGCTCCCGTTGCTAGACTTGAGTCCATTCACATCTTACTTGCTTATGCTAATCACCATGATATCACCTTGTACCAAATGGACATTAAAAGTGCTTTTCTAAATGGCGAAATTGAGGAGGAAGTTTATGTTAAGCAACCTCCTGGCTTCGTCAATCCTAAGAAACCTAATCATGTTTACAAACTTCACAAAGCCCTTTATGGTCTTAAACAAGCTCCTAGAGCATGGTATAAATGCTTGACCAAGTTCCTTATTGAAAAAGGCTTTGAAATTGGAAAATTGATTCTACTCTTTTCACTAAAAGGGTTAATGGAGAACTATTTGTGTGCCAAATTTATGTTGATGATATCATATTTGGTTCAACTAACCCTCATTTTAGTGAGAAGTTGGGAAAGCTAATGTCGGAGAAGTTTGAGATGTCTATGATGAGTGAACTCAAATTCTTTCTCGGTTTGCAAATCAATCAAACTAAGGAAGGTACCTTTGTCTCTCAAACGAAGTACACCAAGGACTTATTCAAGAAGTTCAATATGCAAGAATGCAAAGGTATGACTACACCCATGCCTACTAGTGGACATCTTGATTTGACCAAAGATGGTGAACCGGTTGATCAAAAGGTTTATCGCTCTATGATTGGTTCATTGTTATATCTATGTGCCTCACGTCCGGATATTATGCTAAGTGTGTGCATGATATCAAGCTGCTCCTAAAGAGTGTCATCTTAAGGCTGTGAAAAGGATAGTGAGATACCTAATCCATACACCAAATTTTGGCATTTGGTATCCTAAGAGGTCCTCTTTTGATCTTGTTGGCTACTCCGATTCGGACTATGCCGGAGACAAGGTTGATAGAAAGTCCACTTCAGGTACTTGTCAATTCATTGGTAGATCTCTTGTGTCTTGGTCTTCCAAGAAACAAAACTCGGTATCCTTATCCACCGCCGAAGCGGAACACATTGCCGCTGGTTCATGTTGTGCTCAATTACTTTGGATGACCCAAACTCTTAAAGATTATGGGATATATGTGAAACATGTTCCATTGCTATGTGACAATGAAAGTGCTATTAAGATTGTTCACAATCCCGTGCAACATTCTCGAACTAAGCATATTTAAGTTCGTCATCATTTCATTCGAGATAATGTTGCAAAAGGGGACATTAACCTTAAGCATGTTCGCACCGATAAGCAATTGGCGGATATATTCACTAAACCACTTGATGAGAAAGTGTTTTTCAGGTTGAGAGGTGAATTGACATCATTGATGCTTCAAACTTGGAGTAGGAACTCCATTTGATACATGCGGGGCATGAGCCTATGACTAATCCTCGATATTTCTCTTATGATGCTATTCATATGTCTTGGATATATTTGTACCCTGCATGTTATCTAACCCGTGTAGGTACTTGGTTGAATCTAAATCTATGAGATTGCAACTCACTCACATCTTGAGCAATCTCTACATCACCAAGTCTCTACACAATGGTGGTTGAAGACAAGGAAGCACGAAACCATTCAAACATATCCTTTGGCAAATTCTATGTTGAGTCTCATGATTGTCATTTTGGATACACAAGTGCTCTTACTTGCAAAGCTAACTCATGTAGGTAGATGAAGTCAAACTCCAAGTGGTGCTCCCAACTCTTGATGAACTACATCAACCTTGAGCAACCCACACAAGTTCAACTACATGATCAAGATCAACACCACCACCCAAGGTATGTTATTCCATCTTAGAGAAGCTTTACTCCAAGTCATGAGCCAAAGCAACTCGACAAGATGTGATTACATCAAGATGCTTAAACGAAAAATGGTAACCCCATTTTGAGCTTAAACGATGAGTATGACCTATGATCAAGTGATCTCACTTGACTCCTGAGTCAATATACTCTAACATAGGTGACTTTGTCGCCGACCATCTCTAGATGAAGTTCTCTTGTGTTCTTTTCTGTGTTATTGCATTTATATCTTACATATTCGTTTCCCCTTTCAAAAAAAACAAAAACAAACTTCATCTAGATCTTTTAGTTTCTTTTCTTTGCTTTTTGTTCTGCATTTTCTGCATCCAATTCATTGCAAATCTTTCAGTAAATTCCTTGCATATCCTTGTGAGATCTTACTTGTCTAGTGAGCTGAGGTGACAAGTGGTTTCACTCTGATGAACTCGGTCACACCGGTTTGTTTTCTTCGGCTCAACCGAAACCTTTCGGTGCAACCGAAGCACACAACTTGGAGTCACCGATTCCACCACAGGAAAACCAACTTGCCACTTATTCCTGATTTCTGTTTGCTCCAGCTCCACTCAATGATTCTTATCCTCTACCAGCATCATATTAGACAAGCTGCTTTGCTCTGTGACTCAAGGACCAACCCATTTGTATCACATGCCTAGAAGAGCCCTTCTTGGAAATTGATGTCAAAGGGCGAGAGAGAGATCACATCAAAGCTTAACCTTTCCTATAGGGGGAGAAAGAGAGAATACTCAAGGGGAGAGAGTTTCTCAACAAGGAGACAGTAATATCATCAAAGACCCCAGATGCTTAGTGTTCAAGAGGAGAGATGTCACATGTCTTTAAGAGGGGAAAACATGTTTGGTTGCTTGCTTTAGCTCAAGCTTTGTTGTTTCTATTTTGTTGCTCTGATTTTCTATTCCCTATCTTCTCCCAATATCTCATGCAGATTCAGGGGGAGCAAGACATCTAAGGGAAGGAAATCTCTGATTTTATTGCATATCTTTACCTTTGGGGACATGTCTATATCCAATGTGGTACTTAGTACTCACTCTACATGTCATCCCAGTCTTGTTTCTCTTGTGGTTTCTCTTGTTTGCTCTGGTCAGTAGGTGTATATGTGTTATTTAACCTTGTTTGCGAAGGTTCATCCCATCCTAAGCCAACTCAAGACCACAAGGTAAGTATATGCATCACAGTCATGTGAATGAGAAGTTCTTGCTGATGTAGATACTGTTTGCAAGAAGGACTCATGAGCATGAAGGTACATTTCTCACATTGAAATCATTTGCTCTGATGCATATAGCCAAGATACATGTAACACATTACTTACTCTGTCATGTTTACGCATTCACACGTTCCTATATTCAATATTCACATGATTGCATACATGTAGGGGGAGCCTATGCATGTTACATGTCTCCAAAGCTTTACTTGCTATTCTCTATATCTTTATCTAAAGCTTTGATGTATGTTGTCATCAATTACCAAAAGGGGGAGACTGAAAGCACAAGTGCTCCCTGGGTGGTTTTGGTAATTAATGTCAACATATCTCTTGTTGGACTAACACTTTTACCTAGTATGATTCAGATAAGTTCAACAATGGAGTGGCATGGACTAGAGGATGTGGAACCCCTTCAAGATGCTAAGGACAAAGGATTGGCTCAAGCTTCAAGATCAAGACTCTACATTTTCTATTTTAGTGATCCAAGATCACATTGAGTCTATAGGAAAAGCGAATACTATCAAGAGGGGATGAGGTGTTGCTTAACGGCTTGCTTGCTCAAAGTGCTTAGTGATATGCTCCAAAACCCTCAACTACCTTCCCACATCCATAAATGACCTAAACCATAAATCAAACTCGGCCCCACCGATTCTATCTATCCGGCGCCACCGAGTTTCAGATGTCATAGCCACTGCCACAAACCCTAGCAAATCGGTTTCACCGATAGGGATCTCGGTCTCACCGAGATGGGATTGTAATCTCTCTGTGTATGTCCATTACCAAAATTGGTCTCACCGAGTTTGAGCAATTGGTACTACCGAGATTACAATGCAAACCCTCTTGTTAGCTTATTACCAAAATCGGTCCCATCGAGTTTGTGTAATCGGTCTCGCCGAGTTTGCCTGACCAACTCTCTGGTTAGCTTATTACCAAAATCGGTCCCACCGAGTTTGTGTAATCGGTCACACCGAGATTACGTTATGCCCTAACCCTAACCATATCGGTCCTACCAAGTTGCATCTCAGTCCAACCGAAAATCCTAACGGTCACTAGGTTTGCTAAATCGGTCCGACCGAGTTTAACCATTCGGTCCCACCGAGTTTGGCAAATTGTGTGTAACGGTTAGATTTTATGTGGAGGCTATATATACCCCTCCACCCACTCTTCAATCGTGGAGAGAGCCATCAGAACATATCTACACTTCCAATACACATTTTCTGAGAGAGAACTACCTGCTCATGTGTTGAGGTCAAGATATTCCATTCCAACCATATGAATCTTGATCTCTAGCCTTTCCCAAGTTGCTTTCCACTCAAATCTTCTTTCCACCAAATCCAAATCCTATGAGAGAGAGTTGAGTGTTGGGGAGACTATCATTTGAAGCACAAGAGCACGGAGTTCACCATCAACACACCATTTGTTACTTCTTGGAGAGTGGTGTCTCCTAGATTGGCTAGGTGTCACTTGGGAGCCTCCAACAAGATTGTGGAGTTGAACCAAGGAGTTTGTAAGGGCAAGGAGATCGCCTACTTCGTGAAGATCTACCGGTAGTGAGGCAAGTCCTTCGTGGGCGACGGCCATGATGGAATAGACAAGGTTGCTTCTTCGTGGGCCCTTCATGGGTGGAGCCCTCCGTGGACTCGCGCAACCGTTACCCTCCGTGGGTTGAAGTCTCCATCAACGTGGATGTACGATAGCACCGCCTCTCGGAACCACGACAAAAACATCTGTGTCTCCAAGTGCGTTTGAATACTCCAAACCCTTCTCTTTACATTCTTGCAAGTTGCATGCTTTACTTTCCGCTGCTCATATACTCATTGCACGCTTGCTTGATATGTATTGTGTTTGTTAAACTTGTGATTAAACTCCACTTAAACTTAAGAATATTAAAAACTGCAAATTTTGGCACTTAGTGTCTAATCACCCCCCCCTCTAGACACCTCTTCTCGATCCTTTCAATTGGTATCAGAGATTTGGTCTCCATTGCCTTGGTTTAAACACCATTGGAGGAAGATGGATGTGTCTACTTTGGCGAGTCTTAGACATAGAGTGCCTATTCTTGATGGAGAGTATTTTGATGAGTGGAAAAATGAAATGCTTGAGATTTTCCATGAATATCATTTGAACAAGTACATTACTAGCCCTTGTGCACCTCATGTTGATCCTTTGCACCCTACCCTAGATGAAGATATTGACATGATTCGCAATCTTAGAACTGTTGAGCTCATCATTAGAGGCTTGCCTAGAAACTTGATTAGATGTTTGCCTACTCTCAAGTGTGCCTACACCATATGGAGATTTCTTGAAGAACGATTTTCAGATTATTCCTTGAAAAATTTAGACGAAATTCTCCATAAGTCTATTGCCTTGAGTAAGATGAACTCTAGTGATCCTAGCTTTGGTGATTGTCTATTTGAGCTTACCAATCTCATGCGTGCTAAAGGAAATGTTGGAATCATTAGCGATATCATATCCGAAGCTATTAGAATTCATAAAGGTAACCATTGTGATGATCATTTATCTAATGAATTACCCTCTCTAGGAATTGATCAATCACAAGATGACGTTGAACATGGATACTATGATGAAGATGATGATAGTGACTATGATCTTGATGATGCAATGAGGCATTTTGGTCTTATGGAAAATCTTCACGGCTACATGGCTGGAGGAAAGGAATGGGTCCTTGATAGTGGATGTACTGATCATATGACCGGAGATGAAGATATGTTCTGTGAGCTTGTTGAAAATGACGGCCGTCGAAAATATGTCACTTTTGGTGATAATTCAAAGGGTAAGGTGGTTGGCCTTGGTAACGTGGCCATCTCACATGATAACTCCATACAAAATGTCTTGCTCGTTGAATCCCTTGGAAACAATTTACTTTCAGTTTCCGGACTTGCTGATTTCGGTTTCAATGTCCTATTCACTGAAGTAGATTGCCAAGTGTTTCGTAGAGACAATCATAAAATGGTCTTTATTGGTATACGTAGAGGAGATCTTTACATTGTTGATTTCACTAAAAAGGCTCAACCTAAAGCTTGCTTGATTGCTAAATCTTCTAAAGGCTGGTTGTGGCATAGAAGACTAGGTCATGTTGGTATGCGAAATCTTGATAAGCTTATTAAAGGTGATCAGATCCTTGGAATAAAAGATGTCATATTTGACAAGGATAGACTTTGTAGTGCTTGTCAAGCAGGAAAACAAGTTGGAGGAAGTCACCGCGCGAAGAACATCATGACCACAAGAAGACCAGTCGAGCTACTTCACATGGATCTCTTTGGTCCAAATTCCTACAAGAGTCTCGGTGGTAACTCATTTGGTCTAGTCATAGTTAATGATTTTTCAAGATTTACGTGGGTGTTCTTTCTTGCTGAAAAATCGCAGGTCCAAAAGATCTTCAAAAACTTCGCTAGGAAGGCCCAAAATCAGTTTGACGTGAAGATCAAGAAGGTTTGGAGCGACAACGGAACGGAGTTCAAGAACGCAAATGTGGACACCTTTCTTGACGAAGAAGGGATTTCACACGAGTTCTCGGCTACATACACACCTCAACAAAATGGAGTTGTTGAAAGGAAGAACCGGACTCTTATCGAGATGGCAAGAATGATGCTTGATGAGTACAAAACGCCAAAGCACTTTTGGGCGGAAGCGGTTGAGACAGCTTGTCATGCAACAAATCGCTTGTATCTTCACAAGCTACTCGGCAAGACGACATACGAGCTCCTCACCAGTAACAAACCCCAAGTTGGATACTTTCGAGTATTCGGCTCAAAGTGCTACATTCTTGATAAGCATCATCGTTCTAAATTTGCTCCTAAATCTCATGAAGGTTTCCTACTTGGTTATGGCTCAAACTCTCACACTTACCGTGTCTACAACAATTTCACCCGAAAGGTTGAAGAGACGGTAGATGTGAAGTTTGATGAATCTAATGGCTCGCAAGTAGAGCAATTGCCAATTGATGTAGGAGACAAAGACCCTTCAGAAGCAAATCAATACTTGTCCATTGGCAAGATTCGTCCAACGAAAGTGAAGAAGGGTACCTCGTCTGTCCAAGTGGAAGCTTCTACCTCACGACAAGGTGAACCAAGAGTTGATACGGAAGCATCCACAAGTGAGACACGCCAAGATGAAGAAAACAAGGAAGTACACCAAGATGAACATCAACAACCTCCTTCTCCACCACGACAAGAGAACGACAACGTCAACAATGAAGAAGGCCAAGAAGAAGCACAAGATGAAGAGGATGTTCCACCCCGACCCAAGAAAAAGCTTTCACGAGTTCGAGCAAGAATTGCCAAAGATCATCTCATCGAGCAAATCTACAATGATATCCAAACCGGGAGAATCACTCGCTCTAAAACTCGTTTAGCTAACTTTTGTGAACATTACTCATTCATCTCTAACATTGAACCTATGAAGGTTGAAGAAGCATTGGAGGATCCGGTCTGGATAAACGCTATGCATGAAGAGCTACACAACTTTGAGAGAAATCAAGTGTGGAAATTGGTCGAGAAGCCCAACAACAACCACAACATCATTGGTACCAAATGGGTGTTTCGCAACAAGCAAGATGAAGATGGACAAGTGGTTCGCAACAAAGCACGTCTCGTCGCCGAAGGCTACACACAAGTTGAAGGTATGGACTATGGTGAGACATATTCTCCCGTTGCTAGACTTGAGTCCATTCACATCTTACTTGCTTATGCTAATCACCATGATATCACCTTGTACCAAATGGACATTAAAAGTGCTTTTCTAAATGGCGAAATTGAGGAGGAAGTTTATGTTAAGCAACCTCCTGGCTTCGTCAATCCTAAGAAACCTAATCATGTTTACAAACTTCACAAAGCCCTTTATGGTCTTAAACAAGCTCCTAGAGCATGGTATAAATGCTTGACCAAGTTCCTTATTGAAAAAGGCTTTGAAATTGGAAAATTGATTCTACTCTTTTCACTAAAAGGGTTAATGGAGAACTATTTGTGTGCCAAATTTATGTTGATGATATCATATTTGGTTCAACTAACCCTCATTTTAGTGAGAAGTTGGGAAAGCTAATGTCGGAGAAGTTTGAGATGTCTATGATGAGTGAACTCAAATTCTTTCCCGGTTTGCAAATCAATCAAACTAAGGAAGGTACCTTTGTCTCTCAAACGAAGTACACCAAGGACTTATTCAAGAAGTTCAATATGCAAGAATGCAAAGGTATGACTACACCCATGCCTACTAGTGGACATCTTGATTTGACCAAAGATGGTGAACCGGTTGATCAAAAGGTTTATCGCTCCATGATTGGTTCATTATTATATTTATGTGCCTCACGTCCAGATATTATGCTAAGTGTGTGCATGTGTGCATGATATCAAGCTGCTCCTAAAGAGTGTCATCTTAAGGCTGTGAAAAGGATAGTGAGATACCTAATCCATACACCAAATTTTGGCATTTGGTATCCTAAGAGGTCCTCTTTTGATCTTGTTGGCTACTCCGATTCGGACTATGCCGGAGACAAGGTTGATAGAAAGTCCACTTCAGGTACTTGTCAATTCATTGGTAGATCTCTTGTGTCTTGGTCTTCCAAGAAACAAAACTTGGTATCCTTATCCACTGCCGAAGTGGAACACATTGCCGCTGGTTCATGTTGTGCTCAATTACTTTGGATGACCCAAACTCTTAAAGATTATGGGATATATGTGAAACATGTTCCATTGCTATGTGACAATGAAAGTGCTATTAAGATTGTTCACAATCCCGTGCAACATTCTCGAACTAAGCATATTTAAGTTCGTCATCATTTCATTCGAGATAATGTTGCAAAAGGGGACATTAACCTTAAGCATGTTCGCACCGATAAGCAATTGGCGGATATATTCACTAAACCACTTGATGAGAAAGTGTTTTTCAGGTTGAGAGGTGAATTGACATCATTGATGCTTCAAACTTGGAGTAGGAACTCCATTTGATACGTGCGGGGCATGAGCCTATGACTAATCCTCGATATTTCTCTTATGATGCTATTCATATGTCTTGGATATATTTGTACCCTGCATGTTATCTAACCCGTGTAGGTACTTGGTTGAATCTAAATCTATGAGATTGCAACTCACTCACATCTTGAGCAATCTCTACATCACCAAGTCTCTACACAATGGTGGTTGAAGACAAGGAAGCACGAAACCATTCAAACATATCCTTTGGCAAATTCTATGTTGAGTCTCATGATTGTCATTTTGGATACACAAGTGCTCTTACTTGCAAAGCTAACTCATGTAGGTAGATGAAGTCAAACTCCAAGTGGTGCTCCCAACTCTTGATGAACTACATCAACCTTGAGCAACCCACACAAGTTCAACTACATGATCAAGATCAACACCACCACCCAAGGTATGTTATTCCATCTTAGAGAAGCTTTACTCCAAGTCATGAGCCGAAGCAACTCGACAAGATGTGATTACATCAAGATGCTTGAACGAAAAATGGTAACCCCATTTTGAGCTTAAACGATGAGTATGACCTATGATCAAGTGATCTCACTTGACTCCTAAGTCAATATACTCTAACATAGGTGACTTTGTCGCCGACCATCTCTAGATGAAGTTCTCTTGTGTTCTTTTCTGTGTTATTGCATTTATATCTTACATATTTGTTTCCCCTTTCAAACAAAAACAAAAACAAACTTCATCTAGATCTTTTAGTTTCTTTTCTTTGCTTTTTGTTCTGCATTTTCTGCATCCAATTCATTGCAAATCTTTCAGTAAATTCCTTGCATATCCTTGTGAGATCTTACTTGTCTAGTGAGCCGAGGTGACAAGTGGTTTCACTCTGATGAACTCGGTCACACCGGTTTGTTTTCTTCGGCTCAACCGAAACCTTTCGATGCAACCGAAGCACACAACTTGGAGTCACCGATTCCACCACAGGAAAACCAACTTGCCACTTATTCCTGATTTCTGTTTGCTCCAGCTCCACTCAATGATTCTTATCCTCTACCAGCATCATATTAGACAAGCTGCTTTGCTCTGTGACTCAAGGACCAACCCATTTGTATCACATGCCCAGAAGAGCCCTTCTTGGAAATTGATGTCAAAGGGCAAGAGAGAGATCACATCAAAGCTTAACCTTTCCTATAGGGGGAGAAAGAGAGAATACTCAAGGGGAGAGAGTTTCTCAACAAGGAGACAGTAATATCATCAAAGACCCCAGATGCTTAGTGTTCAAGAGGAGAGATGTCACATGTCTTTAAGAGGGGAAAACATGTTTGGTTGCTTGCTTTAGCTCAAGCTTTGTTGTTTCTATTTTGTTGCTCTGATTTTCTATTCCCTATCTTCTCCCAATATCTCATGCAGATTCAGGGGGAGCAAGACATCTAAGGGAAGGAAATCTCTGATTTTATTGCATATCTTTACCTTTGGGGACATGTCTATATCGAATGTGGTACTTAGTACTCACTCTACATGTCATCCCAGTCTTGTTTCTCTTGTGGTTTCTCTTGTTTGCTCTGGTCAGTAGGTGTATATGTGTTATTTAACCTTGTTTGCGAAGGTTCATCCCATCCTAAGCAACCTCAAGACCACAAGGTAAGTATATGCATCACAGTCATGTGAATGAGAAGTTCTTGCTGATGTAGATAATGTTTGCAAGAAGGACTCATGAGCATGAAGGTACATTTCTCACATTGAAATCATTTGCTCTGATGCATATAGCCAAGATACATGTAACACATTACTTACTCTGTCATGTTTACGCATTCACACGTTCCTATATTCAATATTCACATGATTGCATACATGTAGGGGGAGCCTATGCATGTTACATGTCTGTCCAAAGCTTTACTTGCTATTCTCTATATCTTTATCTAAAGCTTTGATGTATGTTGTCATCAATTACCAAAAGGGGGAGACTGAAAGCACAAGAGCTCCCTGGGTGGTTTTGGTAATTAATGTCAACATATCTCTTGTTGGACTAACACTTTTACCTAGTATGTTTCAGATAAGTTCAACAATGGAGTGGCATGGACTAGAGGATGTGGAACCCCTTCAAGATGCTAAGGACAAAGGATTGGCTCAAGCTTCAAGATCAAGACTCTACATTTTCTATTTTAGTGATCCAAGATCACATTGAGTCTATAGGAAAAGCGAATACTATCAAGAGGGGATGAGGTGTTGCTTAATGGCTTGCTTGCTCAAAGTGCTTAGTGATATGCTCCAAAACCCTCAACTACCTTCCCACATCCACAAATGACCTAAACCATAAGGCAAACTCGGCCCCACCGATTCTATCTATCCGGCGCCACCGAGTTTCAGATGTCATAGCCACTGCCACAAACCCTAGCAAATCGGTTTCACCGATAGGGATCTCGGTCTCACCGAGATGGGATTGTAATCTCTCTGTGTATGTCCATTACCAAAATTGGTCTCACCGAGTTTGAGCAATTGGTACTACAGAGATTACAATGCAAACCCTCTTGTTAGCTTATTACCAAAATCGGTCCCATCGAGTTTGTGTAATCGGTCTCGCCGAGTTTGCCTGACCAACTCTCTGGTTAGCTTATTACCAAAATCGGTCCCACCGAGTTTGTGTAATCGGTCACACCGAGATTACGTTATGCCCTAACCCTGACCATATCGGTCCTACCGAGTTGCATCTCAGTCCCACCAAAAATCCTAACAGTCACTAGGTTTGCTGAATCGGTCCGACCGAGTTTAACCATTCGGTCCCACCGAGTTTTGCAAATTGTGTGTAACGGTTAGATTTTGTGCAGAGGCTATATATGCCCCTCCACCTACTCTTCATTCATCGAGAGAGCCATCAGAACATATCTACACTTCCAATACACATTTTCTGAGAGAGAACTACCTACTGATGTGTTGAGGTCAAGATATTCCATTCCAACCATATGAATCTTGATCTCTAGCCTTTCCCAAGTTGCTTTCCACTCAAATCTTCTTTCCACCAAATCCAAATCCTGTGAGAGAGAGTTGAGTGTTGGGGAGACTATCATTTGAAGCACAAGAGCAAGGAGTTCATCATCAACACACCATTTGTTACTTCTTGGAGAGTGGTGTCTCCTAGATTGGCTAGGTGTCACTTGGGAGCCTCCAACAAGATTGTGGAGTTGAACCAAGGAGTTTGTAAGGGCAAGGAGATCGCCTACTTCGTGAAGATCTACCGCTAGTGAGGCAAGTCCTTCGTGGGCGACGGCCATGATGGAATAGACAAGGTTTCTTCTTCGTGTGGACCCTTCGTGGGTGGAGCCCTCCGTGGACTCGCGCAACCGTTACCCTCCGTGGGTTGAAGTCTCCATCAACGTGGATTTATGATAGCACCACCTATCGGAACCACGACAAAAACATCCGTGTCTCCAATTGCGTTTGAATACTCCAAACCCTTCTCTTTACATTTTTGCAAGTTGCATCCTTTACTTTCCGCTGCTCATATACTCATTACATGCTTGCTTGATATGTATTGTGTTTGTTAAACTTGTGCTTAAACTCCACTTAAACTTAAGAATATTAAAAACTGCAACTTTTGGCACTTAGTGTCTAATCACCCCCCCTCTAGACACCTCTTCTCGATCCTTTCAAGTTTCAAATAAATTTTTTTATTTCAAGATTTTAAATTACATTAATTTTTATGCATGGAGAATTTGTCAGATTTTATATTGATATACATTTATTTTTAAAATCGGTTTGAATGTGAGTCGAAATTTCGGGATTAAAAACAGTTCGGACCGCACTGAAATATGCAAAATTTTGTATAATTTTTTAACCGTGGCCACAATTTGGGCTGTAATGCTAACAAAAAGAATATGGGCTCCGAAAAAACCTTAATAATTAGCAAATGGGCTGAAAATTATTAGAAATAAGGGCAGATGGGTTGTATGCTGTTTTCCAGAGATTTGAGGCTTTCCTAAAAAAGAGGTTGACGCACAAGCAGTGACTGTTGGATGTCCATCCAACGGCCGTTGTGCTTCTTCAATCTCTGCTCTTCCTGCTCCAGCAGCTCAAACAAGCGCCAGCAGGACTGCCTGCTCCCTCCTCCCCATGGCCGGCTGTGCTGCCGCGCAGGCCTCACCACCCCACCGTACTCCCATCGCTGGCCTAGCCATCCCTCTACTCACCCACACCTGCTGTTATTCTCCGGCGACGGCAGACGAACCAGTAAACCCTCGTACAGTCGTACTCCCCTCCGCGTGGGAAACAACTGCCAAGTCTTCCCTGCCTCCGTGTCGTTCCCTTCCTAGGCCTCGCCATCGTCCACCGCCCTGGTGCTCTCGGCGCGGCCTGGTCAACGTGGTCAACGAACGACATGCATCTGAAGTGGACTGTACGTGGAGAGGCCGACAGCTGGGTCCACGCCCGCACACAAGCAAATGCCTCCTTATTACATGCAAAATAATGATTCCTCCACCTGACATCAGGGACCCACCGAAAGGGCCTCTGTATTTCGCGAAAAAAACATTACCGCCACTGACATCTCGGACCCACCAGCTATATCTTCGCACGCAAGGAAGTGCCTCCTTATCACGCACAAAAAAAATGAATACTCCCCCGGTTAGCTAGGACCCAGTATAGTGGCAGGCTGACTGGTGGGCCTACTAAGTTGACGGGGACGGAGGGCTTTGTCAACTTAGTCAATATGCACGATTCTATCTCCCGTGACCGTACGATGTCCATCCAACTGCCATAGTGCTTCTTCAACCTCTGGTCTTCTTGCTCCAGCCGCCCAAACCAGCATCGGTCGTGCCTCGTGCTCCTGCCTCCCGTGGCCGGCTACGATGTGGCCGAGGCCTCACCGCCCCCTACTACTCCCACCGCTGGCCAGGCCATCCCTCTACTCACCCACACCCCCTGTTACTCTGCGGCGACGGCAGCCTCACACCGCAGCGAACAAGTGCCCTCGTACTCCTCTACGCGTGGGCATCCACTGCCGCGTCTTCCCCGGCTCCACCTCGTCCCCTTCCTAGGCCTCGCCGTTGTCCACCACCCTAGTGCTCTTGGCGCGGCGTGGTCAACATGGTCAAGGAACGGCTTCCATCGGATGTGGACTGTACGTGGAGAGGCTGACAGTTGGGTCCACGGCCGCAGCAAGGAAGTGCCTCCTTATTACGTGCAAAATAATTATTCCTCCACCTGACAGCGGGGACACACCGGACGGGCCACCGTATTCCTCCCCCCTGACTGCTGGGACCCACCAGCTACATCTTCGCAGGAAAGGAAGTGCCTGACAGTCGGGACCCACCTGGTCGAAGCGTACGTAGCGTTGTCATTCTGGCCGCGAACATGTACGTACATACTGGTCGATGTAGAGGTGCGCACGTGTCGTAGTAGGGGCGCGCACATGTCGTAGTAGAGGCGCACACGTAGCATGTACACGTACGTACAGTGGCCAGGGTGCAAGAAAGAAAATACGACCACGTATGTGTACATACGTGCGCGCATACGTACGGCGAGGGCTTGTTGACATGGCTTGGTCGGAACGGAGAAACAGCATCGTCGTCGTGTTCATGGGGAGGCAACGGAATGCGTCATGTTCATGGGGAGGCAACGGAATGCGTCGTGTTAATGGGGAGGCAACGGAATGCGTGGTCGTGTTCATCGGGAGGGCTTGGACGGAACAGGCGATGGAAACGAGGCCTGGCGTACCATAGAACGGAGGAAACGGCCTTGTGTTCGACCGGCCACGTTCGAAACAAGATCATGTTCATCGGGAGGGGTCTGGCGTACCGCAAAACGGAGGAAACGGACCTCCTACGGTTGAAACGGGGGTCCTGTTGTTCGGGAGGGGTGTGGCGTACCGCAAAACGGAGGAAACAGACTTGTGTTGGAGCGCTACGGTCGAAACGGGGGTCCTGTTCATTGGGAGGGGTGTGGCGTAGCGCAAAACGGGACTCCACGGGATACTGTTCATCTCCACCGTCGACCCGCTCCAGCCTCCACGAGCTACTGTTCATCCACCATCGACCTCCTCCAGCCTCCACGGGCTCCGGTTCATCCAGCCTCCACCGCGCGCTACTCCACCGGCTACTGTTCAACCACCCCTCCACCGTCTACTGTTCATCCAGCCCTTCGCATCACGGGGTCCTGTTCAACCACCCCTCCACGGGCACCCCTCACCGTCTACTGTTCATCCTGCCCTCCACACCACGGGGTCCTGTTCATCCACCCCTCCACAGGCACCCCTCCACCGTCTACTGTTCATCCAGCCCTCCACCACACCACGGGGTCCTGTTCATCCAGAGGCAACGCCACCGCTCACTGTTCATCCACCCCCCCCCCCCCCCCCGCGCAACGCTCACTGTTCATCCCATCGATCAGCTTCAGTTAGCAGCAGTAGCGAAGGAATCGCTCGATCGGGTTCAGTTAACAGCCATCGATCGATCGCTCGGGTTCAGTAACGCGTAGCCTGCAGTGCAATCGCTCGGGTTCAGTTAGAGCCCAACGCCTCGCTCGGGTTCAGTTAGAGCCAACGCCTCGCACACTCGCGCGTACGTGTATGAGAGAAACGCGCATCGCTCGGCCCCTGACCTCCCACCGTAACCGGGAACTCCCCAAAATTTTCCTCCCCCTCGCTTCTACCATGGTTTTTTCTGTCATGGACGGCCCAAAGAATGTCATGCAGCTGCGTCTCCGGCCCGCCCAGGACGAAAAGCCCATTTGTTGTCATGATTTTTTGTCATAGAAGTAGGAGCCCACCACATCTATGATGATATCGGGTTTTGTCACAATTATCGTCATAGAAGTGTCATATGTATGACAGGAAAAAATTCATTCGGCCCAAAATGTCACGGATGTGTCTTTTTTTTGTAGTGATGCACTCAAGACATGGAGACACTATCTTATTGGGACTCGTTGTGATGTTTACACAGATCACAAGAGTTTGAAGTATATCTTCACACAGAAGGAGTTGAATCTCAGGCAAAGGAGATGGTTGGAACCTATAAAGGATTATGACATGAGTCTGCATTATCATCCAGGAAAAGCCAATGTTGTGGCGGATGCCTTGAGCCATAAGAGTTATGTTAATACCCTTACAGCAGGAGGTTTACCTCAGGAGTTATGTGATGACTTAGAGATCTTCAGTTCGAAATAGTTCCAAGAGGTTATATTGCCGCACTCGAGGTACAGTCCACCTTGTTGGGAAGAATCAGAGAAGCCCAGGAGTTGGACCAAGGTACTGCTGAGATAAAGGAAATGATGAGCAAAGGGAAAGCAGAAGGATTCCGTGAGGATGAACATGGAACCATATGGTTTGAGCAACGGATTTGTGTACCCAATGATCCAGAGATCAGGAAGTTGATTCTTCAGGAGGCTCATGACTCACCATACTCGATACACCCAGGCAACACCAAGATGTACCTGGACTTGAAGGAAAGTTTTTGGTGGGCCGCATGAAGCGAGAAATTGTCGAGTATGTGGCAATATGTGATGTATGTCAGAGAGTAAAGGCGGAGCATAAGAAACCAGCAGGTTTACTTCAACCGTTGTCGATACCTGATTGGCAATGGGATAAACTTGGTATGGACTTTATCACGGGGTTACCCAGGACCCGTTCAGGTTATGATTCCAGTTGGGTGATAGTGGATCGTTTGACCAAGGTTGTTCACTTCATTCCAGGGAAGACCACCTATACAAGTGCTAAGCTGGCAAAGATATATATGACCAGGATCATATGTCTGCATGGAGTTCCGGGGAGCATCGTATCAGACAGAGGAACACAGTTTACCTCAAAGTTTTGGAATCAGTTGCATGAAACTTTGGGTACCAGGCTAGAGTTTAGTACAGCCTTCCATCCACAGACTGATGAGCAGACAAAGAGAGTCAATCAGATTCTGGAGGACATGCTCAGAGCTTGTGCGCTAGAATATGGGTCTAGTTGGGATGATAACTTACCCTACGCAGATTTTTCGTACAACACCAGCTATCAAGCCAGTTTGCAGATGGCCCCTTTCGAGGCATTGTATGGAAGGAAATGCAGGACACCTTTGATGTGGAATGGAGTTGGAGATCGCAAATTGTTTGGACCTGATTTGATCAAGGATTCTGAGGAGAAGGTCAAGTTGATTCGTGACAGACTTAAGATAGCTCTGTCAAGGTAGAAGAGTTATGCTGATGCTAAACGCAAGGAAGTGACCTATGAAGTGGGAAATAGAGCATATCTTCGAGTGTCTCCACTTTGAGGTATTAAGAGATTTGGAGTCAAGGGAAAGTTAGCACCATGATTTGTGGGGCCATACACAGTTCTGGAACACAGAGGAGAGGTTGCATACCAGTTGGAATTACCAGAGGCTTTGTCAGGAGTTCATGATGTGTTTCATGTTTCCCAGTTGAAGAAGTGTCAAGCAGAGATGACAGAGATCCCTTTGAGAGATACAGTGCCACTGGAGGCAATTCAGTTGGAGAGTGATCTGACTTATGAGGAGAAGCCGGTTAAGATTCTTGAGACTGCAGAGAGAATCACTCGTACCAAGATCACCAAGTTCTGCAAGGTTTAGTGGAGTCACCACAGCGAGGAGGAAGCCACTTGGGAACGAGAGGAAGATCTTAGACAAGACCATCCATACCTTTTTGCTGGCCAACCCAAATCTCGAGGACGAGATTCATCTTAAGGGGGGTAGGTTTGTAACATCCCAAATTTTATTAAATTTGGATGTTAATAGAATCATTCAATGCATATCATATTTCTTTGCATTTTGGAGTTTTTGAAATATTCAAATAATATTTTTCCACTCGAGAAAAACAAATGAGAGGGGATAAGATGACTTCCTCAAAATATAAAGAGTGGGAAATTTTATTTTGAATATTATTTGAAGTTTTGGAGTTTATTGGTATTTATTTTATTTGCAAAAAGTGCATTAATTGCATTAGGAAAATATTTTAAAAATGTTCTATGCTTAAGTTAATGTTCATTAGGCTCTAAATACTATATAGTTATTATAGAAATTATTGTGGTGTTTTTATTAATTCATTTCAATTATTTAGGGCCACTTTAGTCTTTGGTTAAAAAAACGCACGCACTCACTCACCACAGCCTGGACCGAAACTGGGTTCAGCCCAGTAGTGCCCCAACCGGCCCAGCAGGCCATTTGGCCCAAGGCCAGCGCCTGCGCGCCCGAAGCCTCCCGCTCGGTCGACCGCCCCGCGCTCTCCCTCGCTCGCCTCCTCTCGCTGCCGCTGCCAGGTGGGACCCGCACGTCAGGCCGTCCCCAACCTCTCGCACCGCATGGGATAAACATCCTTGCCGCGCTCCCGCAACCGCTACCCGCCGTCTTGCTTCTTCCCACGCTACTCACAGCCGTTGCGCTACCCATTCGCATCTCGCCGAAGCTGCGCAACTCGCCGGAGCATTTCGTCGCCCGTAGACCACTCCGACCCTCACTTTTCTGTAAATTTTCTAAGCCCGCCGAGGCGCATCCTTTTGACACGATTTTTGCCCCTAGGTCCCGTCGGAGCCGCCGCACCGTCGACGCCGGAGCCACCGGAGCACCGAAGGCCGCCGTCTTCACCCTGCCCCATCCGGACGCCGCCGACGAACGCCGACACCACCTTCACGACGCCCTCGACGCGCTGCACCTCCACGTCTTCTTCCCCGTCGACGAGGACCACCGCAACTGCCGCCCCCTCCGTCACCGACGCCGCGCCGCCGTCTTCATCGTCGCCGGCCACCACCACCACCCACTATGAGCCACCACACCACCCTCGCCCGTTCGATCTACCATGGACGGCCCAAGGTTTGTTTTTTTATTTTGTGAAGAGGTACGCGGTTAACCGCGGTTCCCTTAGGTCGTGCGGTTTTATTTAAACCGAGCGTCGATTTTTCTTTAGTTAGTCGCCGCCGTTGTTTTTTATTATTTAGCGGCTGTTCACCGTATAGCCTCCGCAGCGGACGCTGCTCGGCCAGCCACGAGCCGCCACGTGGCCAGGGACTTGTTTGCGATAGTTTTTTCTTTGTTTAGTCCCTGTAATTAGCAGATTAGTCCTTCAACTTCGAGTAGCCACAACTTTTAAACCGTAGATCAAAACTCGATGAAACCAGTGGAAAATTCTTCATATTGTTTAGATATATCCAGTGGTATCCTTTTGCAAACTTTTGTCAGATTCAAATTTGAATTTATTCAGATTCGAATTCGAACTTCCAATGGCCATATCTCCCAAACCGTAGCTCCAATTAAGTTGATTCTTTTTGCATTTTGTCACCGTAGCTAAACCCTATCACCTGGACCTTTGTCACAATATTTTACACACACTAGAATCTGCCCATAAATAATTTTACTAGTATGCATAGTACACACTATAGTTCACATCACTTTTTGAACCATAGGCATATGTTGTTTTGCACCTAGAGATATTTTCGTGATAACCAAGTGTGTTGCTTGTTCATTTGGTTGTTTCCGAGACTTTTTGCTTTGCATGTTTATTCTTGTTTCTCCGAAATGTTTGCTTATGTTTGTTTATCATCTTTGCGATAGATTGCCCGGAGTGCCAAGCAGAATATTATCAGTCTTTAGAATTCAACCAGCAGTACCAAGGCAAGTTGCATCTTGATCATGTTTCATTACCTATGTTTTTATTATGCACTTAGTTCTTTGCGGTAGGACTGCATGGTAGGAATTGATGTCATACGACTATGATTTTCACCCAGTAGTTCATTGAGGTAGGTCTGAACTTTATAACATTGTCGCCATCGTTTTACATTATGTTGCTTCGCTAAGTAGACGTGGAATGTGGAGTGATCATTGTAAAGTATGAGTGACAATGTAGTAAATAGGACCTAAGATAATTAATGAACTACCTGGGTGGAAGCTTGTTGGAATGGTGGCGAAGTACAGTGGGGCACGCATGGGAAATCCATGGTGGTGCACCACTAGTGGACCGTCCGCTCGGGCTCAAAGAGATCAATCGTATTCTCATGTCTAGAAGCTTACGTGTGCAGCCACAAGCCAATATGGGCTCTGGCTAAGTAGAGTAGTTAGTGTGACCCCTTCTGGGATGGGCTAGCAGATGTAGAATGATGTAGGTGTATCAGCCTATCCGTGGGTTAAGGGGGAACATTTTCGAAAAACTATGTCTCGATCTTCCGATCATGGAGGTGGTCGAGTCTTGTGGGGAAAAGTGTGCAACCTCTGCAGAGTGTCAACCTAATCGATTAGACGTGTCCCCGGTTATGGACAAGTTGAGCATCTAGTAGTGGAAATGCGGGGAGATCTCCTCACCTTTAATTAAACAGTTGGGTTTTAAATGAAACTTGGGAATGGATGGAGTTGCGTTTGCCAACTGATCCTATGCAAATGTGTAGTAGTAGAATAACATCTTTTCTAATAGGGAAAAACTAGCTTTATGCAAAAACTAAACTTAGAGCTTTCCACCAGCCAAATTGCATGTACAAGTAGGTTCTTTACACTTATGATGTGACTTGCCAGTACATTCAATGTACTGACCTATATGGCTGGAACTTATCATGTTGCCGATATATCTGACGAGGATTAAGGTGCGATAGGTCGATGTTCTACACTCAACCTTGCTCGTGGATTTGGACTCATTTACTACTTTGCTTCCGCAGTATTTGTTTATTGGCTCTATGCCCTATTTTGTAATAAATGTATTGCTCCTGGACTATCGATGTAATAAAGAGATGTGTCTTATTTCTGTTATTTCATCGAGTACTGTGTGTGCTAGCAAGTCGATCTAGGGACTAGCACGGTAAGCACAGAGACTTCGACTCTTACCGGGTCGGGTCAATACAAACTCCCAGATGAGTCAAGTGGTTATGGTACCCAGACATTCTGAGTATGTGTTCACTGGCAGAACTATTCTCCTCAATCTTGCAGCAATAGAACTTGTTGGAGACTTCATATCTCTCAACTCGGGCATTTGCTTGAAATATTAACTTCAAGTCCCGGAACATCTCATATGCTCCATGACGTTCAAAACGTCTTTGAAGTCCCGATACTAAGCCGTAAAGTATGGCACACTGAACTATCGAGTAGTCATCAGTTTTGCTCTGCCAAACGTTCACAACGTCCGGAGTTTCTCCTGCAGCGGGTCTTGCACCTAGCAGTGCTTCCAGGACGTAATTATTCTGTGCAGCAATGAGGATAATTCTCAAGTTACGGACCCAATCTGTGTAGTTGCTACCATCATCTTTCAACTTAGCTTTCTCTAGGAACGCATTAAAATTCAAGGGAACGGTAGCACGGGACATTGATCTACAACAACATAGATATGCAAAAACTATCAGGTACTAAGTTCATGATAAATTAAAGTTCAATTAATCATATTACTTAAGAACTCCCACTTAGATTGACATCCTTCTAGTCATATAAATGATCACGTGATCCATATCAACTAAACCATGTATGTTCATCACGTGAGATGGAGTAGTTTTCAATGGTGAACATCACTGTTGATCATATCTACTATATGATTCACGTTTGACCTTTCGGTCTCAGTCTTTCGAGGCCATATCTGCATATGCTAGGCTCGTCAAGTTTAACCCGAGTATTCTGCACATGCAAAACTAGCTTGCACCCGTTATATGTGAACGTAGAGCTTATCACACCCAATCATCACGTGGTGTCTCGGCACGACGAACTGTAGCAATGGTGCATACTCAGGGAGAACACTTGTACCTTGAAATTTAGTGAGGGATCATCTTATAATGCTACCGCCGTACTAAGCAAAATAGGATGCACAAAGGATAAACAACACATGCAATCAAAATATGTGACATGATATGGCCATCATCATCGTGTGCCTTTGATCTCCATCTTCAAAGCACCGTCATGATCTCCATCGTCACCGGCTTGATAGCTTGATCTCCATCGTGGCGTCGTTGTCGTCTCACCAACTATTGCTTCCACGACTATCACTACCGCTAAGTGATAAAGTAAAGCATAGTGATTGCATTTCATACAATAAAAGTGACAACCATAAGGCTCCTGCCAGTTGCCAATAACTTCTACAAAACATGATCATCTCATACAAAAATTTATATCTCATCATGTCTTGAACATATCACATCACAACATGCCCTCCAAAAACAAGTTAGACATCCTCTACTTTGTTGTTGCAAGTTTTACGTGGCTGCAAGAACCGTTCTTACCTACGCATCAAAACCACAACAATTTTTCGTCAAGTGTGTTGTTTTAACCTTCAACAAGGACCGGTCGTAGTCAAATTCGATTCAACTAAAGTTTTAGAAATAGACACCCGCCAGCCACCTGTGTGCGAAGCACGTCGGTAGAACCGGTCTCGTGAACGTGGTCATGTAATGCTGGTCCGGGCCGCTTCATCCAACAATACTGCCGAATCAAAATAAGATGTTGGTGGTAAGAAGCATGACTATTATCACCCACAACTCATTGTGTTCTACTCGTGCATATCATCTACGCATAGAGCTTGCTCGGATGCCACTATTGGGGAACGTAGCATGCAATTTCAAAATAATTCCTACGATCACGCAAGATATATCTAGGTGATGCATAGCAATGAGACGGGAAGAGTGTTTCCACGTACCCTCGTAGACCGAAAGCGGAAGCGTTAGATTAATGTGGTTGATGTAGTCGAACGTCTTCACGATCCAACCGATCCATGTACCAAACGTACGGCACCTCCGTGTTCAGCACATGTTCAGCTCGATGACGTCCCACGAGCTCTTGATCTAGTAGAGGGTCGAGGGAGAGTTCCATCAGCACGACGGCGTGGTGACAGTGATGGTGATGTGATCCGCGCAGAAGCACTATGACGCTATGACCGGAGGAGTAAACTGTGGAGGGGGGCACCGCACACGGCTAAGAGAATAACTGTTGTACCTTTGGGGTGTCCACCGCCCCCGTATATAAAGGAGGGGAGGAGTAGGAGGTCGGCCAGGGGTGGCGTGCCATGGGGGGAGGCCTACTAGGACTCCACTCCTAGTAGGATCCCCCCCTTCCTTCCAACCGAGAGGGGAAAGGGGAAAGAGGGGAGAGGGAGAAGGAAAGGGGGGTTGCGCCCCTTCCCCTTGTCCAATTCAGATTGGGCAGGGGAGGCGCGCTCCTCCTCTCGTGGCCTTCCTCCCTCTCTCCACTATGGCCCATAAGGCACATTAACTTTCCTGGGGGGTTCCGATAGCCTCTCGGTACTCCAATAAATCCCCGAACCTCTTCGGAACCATTCTTGTGTCCATATATGACCTTCCAATATATCAATCCTTACCTCTTGACCATTTCGAGACTCCTCGTCATGTCCGTGATCTCATCGGGGACTCCAAACAAACTTCGGTCACCAAAACGCATAACTCATAGTACAAATCATCATCGAATGTTAAGGGTGCGGACCCTACGGGTTCGAGAACTATGTAGACATGACCGAGACACATCTCCTGTCAATAAACAATAGCGGAACCTGGATGCTCATATTGGTTCCTACATATTCTATGAAGATCTTTATCGGTCAAACTGCATAACAACATACATTATTCCCTTTGTCATCGGTATGTGATACGTCTCCAACGTATCTATAATTTTTTATTGTTCCATGCTATTATATATTCTGTTCTGGATGTTTATGGGCTTTATTATACTCTTTTATATTATTTTTGGGACTAACCTATTAACCCAGAGCCCAGTGCCAATTTCTGTTTTTCCCTTGTTTCAGTGTTTTGCAGAAAAGGAATATCAAACGGAGTCCAAACGGAAGGAAACCTTCGGGAGAGTTATTTTTTGAACGGAAGCAATCCAGTAGACTTGGGGTGTACGTAAGGGAAGCAACGAGGAAGCCACGAGGCAGGGGGCGCGCCCACCCCCTCTGGGCGCGCCCTCCACCCTCGTGGGCCCCTTGTGGCTTCCCCTGGCGTATTTCTTCCTCCTATATATACCAATATACCCTAAAACCATCGGGGAACATAATAGATTGGGAGTTCCGCCGCCGTAAGCCTCTGTAGCCACCAAAAACCATTCGGGGCCCTGGTCCGGCACCCTGCCGTAGGGGGGATCCCTCACCGGTGGCCATCTTCATCATACCGGCGCTCTCCATGACGAGGAGGGAGTAGTTCACCCTCGGGGCTGAGGGTATGTACCGGTAGCTATGTGTTTGATCTCTCTCTCTCTCTCTCTCTCTCTCTCTCTCGTGTTCTTGAGGTGATACGGTCTTGATGTATCGCGAGCTTTGCTACTATAGTTGGATCTTATGATGTTTCTCCCCCTCTACTCTCTTGTAATGGATTGAGTTTTCCCTTTGAAGTTATCTTATCAAATTGAGTCTTTAATGATTTGAGAACACTTGATGTATGTCTTGCGTGGGATAACCGTGGTGACAATGGGTTTTTCTATTGATTCACTTGATGTATGTTTTGGTGATCAACTTGCGGGTTCCGCCCATGAACCTATGCATAGGGGTTGGCACACGTTTTCGTCTTGACTCTCCGGTAGAAACTTTGGGGCACTCTTTGAGGTTCTATGTGTTGGTTGAATAGATGAATCTGAGATTGTGTGATGCATATCGTATAATCATTCCCACAGATACTTGAGGTGACATTGGAGTATCTAGGTGACATTAGGGTTTTGGTTGATGTGTGTCTTAAGGTCTTATTTTACTACGTACTCTAGGGCTGCTTGTGACACTTATAGGAATAGCCCAATGGATTGATCGGAAAGAATAACTTTGAGGTGGTTTAGTACCCTACCATAATCTATTCCTTTGTTCTCCGCTATTAGTGACTTTGGAGTGACTCTTTGTTGCATGTTGAGGGATATTTATATGATCCAATTATGTTATTATTGTTGAGAGAACTTGCACTAGTGAAAGTATGAACCCTAGGCCTTGTTTCCTAGCATTGCAATAGCGTTTACGATCACTTTTATCATTAGTTGCCTTGCTGTTTTTTATATTTTCAGATTAGAAATACCCATATCTACTATCCATATTGCACTTGTATCACCATCTCTTCGCCGAACTAGTGCACCTATACAATCTACCATTGTATTGGGTGTGTTGGGGACACAAGAGACTCTTGGTTATTTGGTTGCAGGGCTGCTTGAGAGAGACCATCTTCATCCTACGCCTCCCATGGATTGATAAACCTTAGGTCATCCACTTGAGGGAAACTTGCTACTGTCCTACAAACCTCTGCACTTGGAGGCCCAACAACGTCTACAAGAAGAAGGTTGCGTAGTAGACATCAAGTAGTTTCTGGCGCCGTTGCCAGGGAGGTTAGTGCTTGAAGGTTTATCTTTAGATATTGCAATAATTTTTTTTCTTGTTTTATCACTAGTTTAGTCTATAAAAGAAAACTACAAAAAATGGAATAAAGGGTGCCTCATATGCTTCATATTTTTAATATCTTTCGTGAAAATGATGGAATGGAAATTTATGCTCAAGTGCTAGAAGAAGAATGCATTAGCATGTTTGGCACTAAATATTTGAATGATGAGCATGATTGCAATATTGTTAGTATGAATTCCTTGAATATCCATCATGCTAATGATATGCAAAGACACAAGCTTGGGGATGCTATGTTTGATGAAGATGATATGTTTAGTCCCCCAAGTTTTGATGAGCAAATTTATTATGATGAAAGCATGCCTCCTATTTATGATGATTATTGTGATGACACGTATGCTATAAAGAATAAAGATAACCATGAAACTTGTCATCATGATTTTAATTTTCAATTGGATTATGCCTCACATGATAGTTATTTTGTTGAGTTTGCTCCCACTACTATTCATGAGAAGAAATTTGCTTATGTGGAGAGTAATAAATTTTCTATGCTTGTAGATCATGAAAAGAATTCTTTAGGTGCTGGTTATATTGTTGAATTCATTCATGATTCTAGTGAATATTATTATGAGGGAGGAACATATGCTTGCAGGAATTGCAATAATGTCAAGTTTCCTCTCTATGTGCTTAAAATTTTAAAGTTATGCTTGTTTTGCCTTCCTATGCTAGTTGATTATTGTTCCCATAAGTTGGTTGCTCACAAAATCCCTATGCATAGAAAGTGGGTTAGACTTTAATGTGCTAGTCATGTTCTTCATGATGCTCTCTTTATGTTTCAATTCTTATCTTTTAGGTGAGCATCATTGAAATCATCATGCCTAGCTAGGGGCGTTAAACGTTAGCGCTTGTTGGGAGGCAACCGAATTTATTTTTGTTCTTTGCTTTTGCTCCTGTTTAGTAATAAATAAATCATCTAGCCTCTGGTTAGATGTGGTTTTATGTTTTAATTAGTATTTGTGCCAAGTAAGACCTATAGGATCTTCTTGGATGATAGTTATTTGATCTTGCTGAAAATTCCAGAAACTTTCTGTTCACGAAAACAATTGTTAAAAATCACCAGAACATGATAAAATATTGATTCCAATTGAAGAAGATCAATAAAAACATTGTGTAGGTCATCCTATTTTGGTAGAACTTTTGGAGTTCCAGAAGTTTGCGTTAGTTACAGATTACTACAGACCATTCTGTTTTTGACAGGTTCTGTTTTTCGTGTGTTGTTTGCTTATTTTGATGAATCTATGGCCAGTAAAATAGTTTATAAACCATAGAGAAGTTGGAATACAGTAGGTTTAACACCAATATAAATAAAGAATGAGTTCATTACAGTACCTTGAAGTGGTGTTTTGTTTTCTTTCGCTAACGGAGCATGCGAGATTTTCTGTTAAGTTTTGTGTTCTGAAGTTTTCAAGTTTTGGGTAAAGATTCGATGGACTATGGAATAAGGAGTGGCAAGAGCCTAAGCTTGGGGATGCCCAAGGCACCCCAAGGTAATATTCAAGTACAAGAAAGAGCCTAAGCTTGGGGATGCCCCGGATGGCATCCCCTCTTTCGTCTTCGTTCATCGGTAACTTTACTTGGAGCTATATTTTTATTCACCACATGATATGTGTTTTGCTTGGAGAATCATTTTATTTTGTTAGTATTTTCTTGCTGTTATTTATATTAATGTTTTGCATCTTTATTTCAATAAAAATGTCGAGCATAGCTTTTACCTTGCTTATTTTGCAAGTACACATGTTGCTGTTTCAAAACAGAAAGTTTACCGATGTTGCAAAACTTCCCTAGAAAAGTCAGAATGTGATAAAATGTTGAAACCTTTTGCATAATAAGATCTGATAAATTTAATACAGTGGGAATTTTCTTTCATAATTTTTGGAGCTAGGGAAGTATGGATCTTGCTGCATTCTTTACAGACTGTCCTGTTTAGGCAGATTGTTGTTATGTTTGCATTGTTTGCATATGTTTGCTTGTTTAATGATTCTATTTGAGGATAGGCCAATTAAATATGCAGAGGCATTTAATATGCAATGTTGAATAATAATTTTAGTGATTTGCTACAGTAGAGAATGATAAGGTTTTGCGTGGATTTATACTAACTTATCTCACGAGTCTTTGTTCAGTTTTGTGTGGATGAAGCTTTTGAGATTTAGGGAGACCATGATATGAGAGGAATTAAGGAGACACAAAAGCTCAAGCTTGGGGATGCCCCAGTAGGCATCCCACCTTTCTTCTTCAACAAGTATCGGTTAGTATCGGTTGAGCCTAAGTTTTTGCTTCTTCACATGATGTTTGCTATTCTTAGATGTCATTTTATTTTGTTTTGCTTGCTGTTTGAATAAAATACCAAGATCTGAAATTCTTAAATGTTAGAGAGTCTTCACATAGTTACATAATTATTCAACTACTCATTGATCTTCCCTTATATCTTTCGGAGTAGTTTGTTGGTTGCTCTAGTGCTTCACTTATATTTTTTAGAGCACGACGGTGGTTTTATTCTGAAAAAAATAGATGAACTCTCGTGCTTCACTTATATTATTTTGAGAGTCCTAAACAGCATGGTAATTTTCTTTGGTTATGAATTTAGTCCTAATATAATGGGCATCCAAGATGGGTACAATAAAAACTTCCATATAAAGTGCATTGAATACTATGAGAAGTTTGATACTTGATGATTGTTTTGAGATATGAAGATGGTGATATTAGAGTCATGCTAGTGGAGTAGTTGCGAATTTGAGAAATACTTGTGTTAAAGTTTGTGATTCCCGTAGCATGCATGTATGGTGAACTGTTATGTGATGAAGTCGGAGCATGATTTATTTATTGATTGTCCTCCTTATGAGTGGCGGTCGGGGACGAGCGATGGTCTTCCAACCAATCTATCCCCATAGGAGCATGCGCGTAGTACTTTGTTCAATAACTGATAGATTTTTGCAATAAGTATGTGAGTTCTTATGACTAATGTTGAGTCCATGGATTATATGCACTCTCACCCTTCCACCATTGCTAGCCTCTCTAATACCGCGCACCTTTCGCCGGTATCATACACCCACCATATACCTTCCTCAAAACAGCCACCAGACCTACCTATTGTGGTATTTCCATAGCCATTCTGAGATATATTGCCATGCAACTTACCACCGTTCTGTTTATTATGACACGCTCCATCATTGTCATATTGCTTCGCATGATCATGTAGTTGACATTGTATTTGTGGCAAAGCCACCGTTCGTAATTCTTTCATACATGTCACTCATGAGTCATTGCACAGCCCGGTACACCGCTGGAGGCATTCATATAGAGTCATATTTTGTTCTAAGTATCGAGTTGTAATTCTTGAGTTGTAAGTAAATAAAACTGTGATGATCATCATTATTAGAGCATTGTCCCAGTGAGGAAAGGATGATGGAGACTATGATTCCCCCACAAGTCGGGATGAGACTCCGGACTAAAAAAGAGGCCATAAAAAAGAGAAAAGGCCCAAATAAAAATAAAAAAATAAAAAAATGAGAGAAAAAGAGAGAAGGGACAATGCTACTATCCTTTTACCACACTTGTGCTTCAAAGTAGCACCATGATCTTCATGATAGAGAGTCTCCTATGTTGTCACTTTCATATACTAGTGGGAATTTCACATTATAGAACTTGTCTTGTATATTCCAATGATGGGCTTCCTCAAATTACCCTAGGTCTTCGTGAGCAAGCGAGTTGGATGCACACCCACTTAGTTTCTTTTGTTGAGCTTTCATACACTTATAGCTCTAGTGCATTCGTTGCATGGCAATCCCTACTCACTCACATTGATATCTATTGCTGGGTATCTCCATAGCCCGTTGATATGCCTAGTGGATGTCAGACTATCCTCTCCTTTTTGTCTTCTCCACAACCACCATTCTATTCCACCTATAGTGCTATGTCCATGGCTCACGCTCATGTATTTCGTGAATATTGAAAAGGTTTGAGAACATCAAGTATGAAACAATTGCTTGGCTTGTCATTGGGGTTGTGCATGATTTAAATACTTTGTGTGGTGAAGATAGAGCATAGCCAGACTATGATTTTGTAGGGATAGCTTACTTTGGCCATGTTATTTTGAGAAGACATGATTGCTTTGTTAGTATGCTTGAAGTATTATTGTTTTCATGTCAATATTAAACTTTTATCTTCAATCTTATGGATCTGAACATTCATGCCACAATAAAGAAGATTACATTGATAAATATGTTAGGTAGCATTCCACATAAAAAATTCTGTTTTTTATCATTTACCTACTCGAGGACGAGCAGGAATTAAGCTTGGGGATGCTGATACGTCTCCAACGTATCTATAATTTTTGATTGTTCCATGCTATTATATATTCAGTTTTGGATGTTTATGGGCTTTATTATACACTTTTATATTATTTTTGAGACTAACCTATTAACCCAGAGCCGAGTGCCAATTTCTGTTTTTCCCTTGTTTCAGTGTTTCGCAGAAAAGCAATATCAAACGGAGTCCAAACGGAATGAAACCTTCGGGAGAGTTATTTTTGGAACGAAAGCAATCCAGAAGACTTGGGGTGTACGTAAGGACAGCAACGAGGAAGGCACGAGGCAGTGGGGCGCGCCCAGCCCCCTGGGCACGCCCTACACCCTCGTGGGCCCCTCGTGGCTCCCCTGACGTATTTCTTCCTCCTATATATACCAATATACCCTAAAACCATCGGGGAACAGAATAGATCGGGAGTTCCGCCGTTGTAAGCCTCTGTAGCCACCAAAAACCATTCGGGACCCTGTTCCGGCACCCTGCCGGAGGGGGGATCCCTCACCGGTGGCCATCTTCATCATCCCGGCACTCTCCATGACGAGGAGGGAGTAGTTCACCCTCGGGGCTGAGGGTATGTACCAGTAGCTATGTGTTTGATCTCTCTCTCTCTCTCTCTCTCTCTCTCTCTCGTGTTCTTGAGGTGATACGGTCTTGATGTATCGTGAGCTTTGCTACTATTTTTGGATCTTATGATGTTTCTCCCCCTCTACTCTCTTGTAATGGATTGAGTTTTCCCTTTGAAGTTATCTTATCGGATTGAGTCTTTAATGATTTGAGAACACTTGATGTATGTCTTGCGTGGGATAACCGTGGTGACAATGGGTTATTCTATTGATTCACTTGATGTATGTTTTGGTGATCAACTTGCGGGTTCCACCCATGAACCTATGCATAGGGGTTGGCACACGTTTTCGTCTTGACTCTCCGGTAGAAACTTTGGGGCACTCTTTGAGGTTTTGTGTGTTGGTTGAATAGATGAACCTGAGATTGTGTGATGCATATCGTATAATCATTCCCACGGATACTTGAGGTGACATTGGAGTATCTAGGTGACATTAGGGTTTTGGTTGATGTGTGTCTTAAAGTGTTATTTTACTACGAACTCTAGGGCTGTTTGTGACACTTATAGGAATAGCCCAATGGATTGACCGGAAATAATAGCTTTGAGGTGGTTTCGTACCCTACCATAATCTCTTCGTTTGTTCTCCGCTATTAGTGACTTTGGAGTGACTCTTTGTTGCATGTTGAGGGATAGTTATATGATCCAATTATGTTATTATTGTTGACAGAACTTGCACTAGCGAAAGTATGAACCCTAGGCCTTGTTTCCTAGCATTGCAATAGCGTTTACGCTCACTTTTATCATTAGTTACCTTGCTGTTTTTATATTTGCAGATTACAAATACTCATATCTACTATCCATATTGCACTTGTATCACCATCTCTTCGCTGAACTAGTGCACCTATACAATCTACCATTGTATTGGGTGTGTTGGGGACACAAGAGACTCTTTGTTATTTGGTTGCAGGGTTGCTTGAGAGAGACCATCTTCATCCTACGCCTCCCATGGATTGATAGACCTTAGGTCATCCACTTGAGGGAAACTTGCTACTGTCCTACAAACCTCTGCACTTGGAGGCCCAACAATGACTACAAGAAGAAGGTTGCATAGTAGACATCAGTATGTTACTTGCCCAAAATTCGGTCATCGGTATCATCATTCCTAGTTCAATCTCATAACCGGCAAGCCTCTTTACTCGCTCCGTAATGTATCATCCCACAATAGCTCATTAGCACATTGCTTACAAGGCTTATAGTGATGTGCATTACCGAGAGGGCCTAGAGATACCTCTCCGATACACGGAGTGACAAATCCTAATCTTGATCTATTCCAACTCAACAAACACCTTCGGAGACACCTGTAGAGCATATTTATAATCCCCAAGTTACGTTGTGACGTTTGATAGCACCAAAAGTGTTCCTCCGGTACTCGGGAGTTGCATAATCTCATAGTCAGAGGAATATGTATAAGTCATGAATAAAGCAATAGCATTAGAACTAAACGATCATAATGCTAAGCTAACGGGTGGGTCTTGTCCATCGCATCATTCTCTAATGATGTGATCCCGTTCATCAGATGACAACACATGTCTATGGTCGGGAAACTTAGCCATCTTTTGATTAACGAGCTAGTCAAGTAGAGGCATACTAGGGACACTCTATTTTGTCTATGTATTCACACATGTACTAAGTTTCCGGTTAATACAATTCTAGCATGAATAATATACATTTAACATGATATAAGGAAATATAAATAACAACTTTATTATTGCCTATAGGGCATATTTCCTTCAGCAAGTTGAAGGTTTGGACTTTGGTAAGACCTTTGCTCCCGTTGCCCGTCTTGAATCTATTTGCATCTTACTAGCCTATGCTGCTTTCAATGGTTTTACATTACATCAAATGGATGTGAAGAGTACTTTCCTTAGCTTTCCTCTACAAGAAGAAGTATATGTATCACAACCACCTGGGTTCGTTGATCCCGATCACAAAGACTATGTGTATAAACTTCACAAGGCTTTGTATGGCCTCAAACAAGCACCTCGTGCTTGGTATGATCATCTTAAGAAGTTTCTACACGATGATGGTTTTGTGAGAGGGATGATCGATCCCACTCTTTTTACTAAGAGGGAAAAGGGTGATTTGATCTTATGCCAAATATATGTAGACGACATCATTTTTTTGTTCTCCTAACATTCATTTGTGCAAGAAGTTTGCGGCCTCCTGATGTCGCTTGAAGCTACGTTGGTATTTCCCCAAAGAGGAAGGGATGATGCAACACAGTGGCGGTAGGTATTTCCCTCAGGTTTGAAACCAAGGTTATCGAACCAGTAGGAGAACCAAGCAATACAACGTAAACAGCCCCTGCACACAAATAACACACCTCGCAACCTGACGTGTTAAAGGGGTTGTCAATCCCTTTCGGGGTACGGCGCCAGAAACAGTGCATGGACGGAAGAAACTTGTAATAGATTGAAATAATAGATCGCAAACAAAATAAAGTGCAGCAAAGTATTTTTGTTTTTTTGGTTTAATAGATCTGAATAAAGGTGCAAAGGAAAAAAGAGACCCCAAGCAAATATATGAGAAAGAAGACCAGGGGCCGTAGGTTCCACCAGTGGCTTCTCTCGAGAAAAATAGCAAACGGTGGGTAAACAAATTACTGTTGGGAAATTGATAGAACCTCAAATAATTATGATGATATCTAGGCAATGATCATTACATAGGCATCACGTCCAAGATTAGTAGACCGACTCCTGCCTAGATTATTGACATCACTCTAGATTATTGACTCTAGTGCAAGTGGGAGACTGAAGGAAATATGCCCTAGAGGCAATAATAAAGTTATTATTTATTTCCTTATTTCATGATAAATGTTTATTATTCATGCTAGAATTGTATTAACCAGAAACATGATACATGTGTGAATACATAGACAAACAGAGTGTCACTAGTATGCCTCTACTTGAATAGCTCGTTGATCAAAGATGGTTATGTTTCCTAGCCATAAACATGAGTTGTCATTTGATTAACGGGATCACATCATTAGGAGAATGATGTGATTGACTTGACCCATTCCATTAGCTTAGCACCCGATCGTTTAGTATGTTGCTATTGCTTTCTTCATAACTTATACATGTTCCTATGACTATGAGATTATGCAACTCCCATTTACCGGAGGAACACTTTGTGTGCTACCAAACGTCACAACATAACTGGGTGATTATAAAGGTGCTCTACAGGTGTCTTCGAAGGTATTTGTTGGGTTGGCGTATTTCGAGATTAGGATTTGTCACTCCAATTGTCGGAGAGGTATCTCTAGGCCCTCTCGGTAATGCACATCACTTAAGCCTTGCAAGCATTGTAACTAATGATTAGTTGCGGGATGTTGTATTACGAAACGAGTCAAGGGACTTGCCGGTAACGAGATTGAACTAGGTATTGAGATACCGACGACCGAATATCGAGCAAGTAACATACCGATCACAAAGGGAACAACGTATGTTGTTATGCGGTCTGACCGATAAAGATCTTCGTAGAATATGTGGGAGCCAATATGAGCATCCGGGTTCCACTATTGGTTATTGATGGGAGACGTGTCTCGGTCATGTCTACATAGTTCTCGAACCCGTAGGGTCCGCGTGCTTAACATTTTGATGACAGTTATATTATGAATTTATATGTTTTGATGTACCGAGGGTTGTTCGGAGTCCCGGATGTGATCACGGACATGACGAGGAGTCTCGAAGTGGTCGAGACATGAAGATTGATATATTAGAAGCCTATGTTTGGATATCGGAAGTGTTCCGGGTGAAATCGGGATTTTACCGGAGTACCGGAGGGGTTATCAGAACCCCCCCCCCCCCGGGTTAATGGCCTTAGTGGGCCTTTACGGAGAAGAGGAGAGGCGGCCATGGCTGGGCCGCGCACCTGTCCCCCCTAGTCCGAATAGGACAAGGAGAGGGGGCCGACGCCCCCCCTTCCTTCCTCTCTCCCTCCTCTTTCCCCCTCCCAAGTCCTAATCCAACTAGGAAAGGGGGGAGTCCTACTCCCGGTGGGAGTAGGACTCCTCCTGGCGCGCCCCCTCTCCTGGCCGGCCGCACCCCCCTTGCTCCTTTATATACGGGGGCAGGGGGCACCCTAGAGACACAACAATTGATCGTTTGATCTTCTAGCCGTGTGCGGTGCCCCCCTCCACCATAGTCCACCTCGATAATACTGTAGCGGTGCTTAGGCGAAGCCCTGCATCGGTAGAACATCATCATCGTCACCACGCCGTCATGCTGACGAAACTCTCCCTCAACACTCGGCTAGATCGGAGTTCGAGGGACGTCATCGGGCTAAACGTGTGCTGAACTCGGAGGTGTCGTGCGTTCGGTACTTGATCGGTCGGATCGTGAGTACGTACGACTACAGCAACCACGTTGTGCTAATGCTTTCGCTTTCGGTCTATGAGGGTAGGTGGACAACACTCTCCCCTCTCATTGCTATGCATCACCATGATCTTGCATGTACGTAGGAAATTTTTTGAAATTACTACGTTCCCCAACAGTGGCATCCGAGCGTGGTTTTATGCGTAGATGTCATATGCACGAGTAGAACACAAGTGAGTTGTGGGCGATATAAGTCATACTGCTTACCAGCATGTCATACTTTGGTTCGGCGGTATTGTTGGATGAAGCGGCCCAGACCGACATTACGCATACGCTTACGCGAGACTGGTTCTACCGACATGCTTTGCACATAGGTGGCTGGCGGGTGTCAGTTTCTCCAACTTTAGTTGAACCGATGTGGCTACGCCCGGTCCTTGCGAAGGTTAAAACAACACCAACTTGACAAACTATCGTTGTGGTTTTGATGCGTAGGTAAGAACGGTTCTTGCTAAGCCCGCAGCAGCCACGTAAAATTTGCAACAACAAAGTAGAGGACGTCGAACTTGTTTTTGCAGGGCATGTTGTGATGTGATATGGTCAAGACATGATGCTAAATTTTATTCCATGAGATGATCATGTTTTGTAACCAAGTTATCGGCAACTGGCAGGAGCCATATGGTTGTCGCTTTATTGTATGCAATGCAATCGCCATGTAATGCTTTATTTTATCACTAAGTGGTAGCGATAGTCGTAGAAGCATAAGATTGGCAAGACGACAACGATGCTACGATGGAGATCAAGGTGTCGCACCGGTGACGATGGTGATCATGACGGTGCTTCAGAGATGGAGATCACAAGCACAAGATGATGATGGCCATATCATATCACTTATATTGATTGCATGTGATGTTTATCTTTTATGCATCTTATCTTGCTTTGATTGACGGTAGCATTATAAGATGATCCCTTACTAAATTAGCAAAGTATAAGTGTTCTCCCTGAGTATGCACCATTGCGAAAGTTCTTCGTGCTGAGACACCACGTGATGATCGGGTGTGATAAGCTCTACGTTCAAATACAACGGGTGCAAAACAGTTGCACACGCGGAATACTCAAGTTAAACTTGACGAGCCTAGCATATAACAGATATGGCCTCGGAACACGGAGACCGAAAGGTCGAGCGTGAATCATATAGTACATATGATCAACATAGTGATGTTCACCATTGAAACTACTCCATCTCACGTGATGATCGGACATGGTTTAGTTGATTTGGATCACGTGATCACTTAGAGGATTAGAGGGATGTCTATCTAAGTGGGAGTTCTTAAGTAATATGATTAATTGAACTTAAATTTATCATGAACTTAGTACCTGATAGTATCTTGCTTGTCTATGTTGATTGTAGACAGATGGCCCATGTTGTTGTTCCGTTGAATTTTAATGTGTTCCTTGAGAAAGCAAAGTTGAAAGATGATGGTAGCAATTACATGGACTGGGTCCGTAACTTCAGGATTATCCTCATTGCTGCACAGAAGAATTACGTCCTGGAAGCACCGCTGGTGCCAGGCCTATGCTGATGCAACTAACGAAGTTAAGAACGTCTGGCAGAGCAAAGCTGATGACTACTCGATAGTTCCATGTGCCATGCTTTACGGCTTAGAACCGAGACTTCAACGACGTTTTGAACGTCATGGAGCATATGAGATGTTCCAAGAGTTGAAGTTAATATTTCAAGCAAATGCCCGGATTGAGAGATATGAAGTCTCCAATAAGTTCTATAGATGCAAGATGGAGGAGAATAGTTCTGTCAGTGAGCATATACTCAAGATGTCTGGGTACTGCAATCACTTGATTCAACTGGGAGTTAATCTTCCGGATGATAGCGTCATTGACAGAATTCTCCAATCAGTTCAACCAAGCTACAAGAGCTTCGTGATGAACTATAATATGCAAGGGATGGATAAGACAATTCCCGAGCTCTTCGCAATGCTAAAGGCTGCGGAGGTAGAAATCAAGAAGGAGCATCAAGTGTTGATGGTCAATAAGACCACCAGTTTCAAGAAAAAGGGCAAAGGGAAGAAGAAGGGGAACTTCAAGAAGAACAGCAAGCAAGTTGCTGCTCACGAGAAGAAACCCAAGTCTGGACCTAAGCTTGAGACTGAGTGCTTCTACTGCAAGCAGACTGGTCACTGGAAGCGGAACTGCCCCAAGTATTTGGCGGATAAGAAGGATGGCAAGGTGAACAAAGGTATATGTGGTATACATGTTATTGATGTGTACCTTACTAGAGCTCGCAGTAGCACCTGGGTATTTGATACTGGTTCTGTTGCTAATATTTGCAACTCGAAACAGGGGCTACGGATTAAGCTAAGATTGGCTAAGGACGAGGTGACGATGCGCGTGGGAAATGGTTCCAAAGTCGATGTGTTCGCGGTCGGCGCGCTACCTCTACATCTACCTTCGGGATTAGTATTAGACCTAAGTAATTGTTATTTGGTGCCAGAGTTGAGCATGAACATTATATCTGGATCTTGTTTGATGCGAGACGGTTATTCATTTAAATCAGAGAATAATGGTTGTTCTATTTATATGAGTAATATCTTTTATGGTCATGCACCCTTGAAGAATTGTCTATTTTTGTTGAATCTCGATAGTGGTGATACACATATTCGTAATATTGAAGCCAAAAGATGTAGAGTTGATAATGATAGTGCAACTTATTTGTGGCACTGCCGTTTAGGTCATATCGGTGTAAAGCGCATGAAGAAACTCCATACTGATGTACTTTTGGAACCACTTGATTATGAATCACTTGGTACTTGCGAACCGTGCCTCATGGGCAAGATGACTAAAACGCCGTTCTCCGGAACTATGGAGAGGGCAACATATTTGTTGGAGATCATACATACAGATGTATGTGGTCCGATGAATGTTGAGGCTCGTGGCGGACATAGTTATTTTCTCACCTTCACAGATGATTTAAGCAGCTATGGGTATATCTACTTAATGAAACATAAGTCTGAAACGTTTGAAAAGTTCAAAGAATTTCAGAGTGAAGTTGAAAATCATCGTAACAAGAAAATAAAGTTTCTATGATCTGATCGTGGAGGAGAATATTTGAATTATCAGTTTGGTCTTCATTTG
The DNA here is from genome assembly GCA_032464435.1 of Aegilops umbellulata. NCBI lineage: Eukaryota > Viridiplantae > Streptophyta > Magnoliopsida > Poales > Poaceae > Aegilops > Aegilops umbellulata. The sequence continues at coordinate 227,369,111 of CP136055.1, read as the reverse complement.
AAACAATGCGGAATAGTTTTGCAACTCACGCCACCCGGAACACCACAGCGTAATGGTGTGTCCGAACATCGTAATCGTACTTTACTAGATATGGTGCGATCTATGATGTCTCTTACTGATTCACCGCTATCGTTTTGGGGTTATGCTTTAGAGACGGCCGCATTCACATTAAATAGGGAACCACCGAAATCCTTTGAGACGACGCCTTATGAACTGTGGTTTGACAAGAAACCAAAGTTGTCGTTTCTGAAAGTTTGGGGCTGCGATGCTTATGTGAAAAAGCTTCAACCTGATAAGCTCAAACCCAAATTGGAGAAATGTGTCTTCATAGGATACCCAAAGGAGACTGTTGGGTACACCTTCTATCACAGATCCGAAGGCAAGACTTTCGTTGCTAAATTCGGAGTTTTTCTAGAGAGGAGTTTCTCTCGAAAGAAGTGAGTGGGAGGAAAGTAGAACTTGATGAGGTAACTGTACCTACTCCCTTATTGCAAAGTAGTTCATCGCAGAAACCGGTTTCTGCGACACCTACACCAATTAGTGAGGAAGTTAATGATGATGATCATGAAACTTCAGATCAAGTTGTTACTGAACCTCGTAGGTCAACCAGAGTAAGATCCGCACCAGAGTGGTAAGGTAATCATGTTCTGGAAGTTATGTTACTAGACCATGACGAACCTACGAATTATGAAGAAGCGATGGTGAGCCCAGATTCCGCAAAATGGCTTGAGGCCATGAAATCTGAGATGGGATCCATGTATGAGAACAAAGTGTGGACTTTGGTTGACTTGCCCGATGATCGGCAAGCAATTGAGAATAAATGAATCTTCAAGAAGAAGACTGACGCTGACGGTAATGTTACTGTCTGTAAAGCTCGACTTGTTGCGAAAGGTTTTTGACAAGTTCAAGGGATTGACTACGATGAGACCTTCTCACCCGTAGCGATGCTTAAGTCTGTCCGAATCATGTTAGCAATTGTCGCATTTTATGATTATGAAATTTGGCAAATGGATGTCAAAACTGCATCCCTGAATGGATTTCTGGAAGAAGAGTTGTATATGATGCAACCGGAAGGTTTTGTCGATCCAAAGGGAGCTAACAAAGTGTGCAAGCTCCAGCGATCCATTTATGGACTGGTGCAAGCCTCTCGGAGTTGGAATAAACGCTTTGATAGTGTAATCAAAGCATTTGGTTGTGTACAGACTTTTGGAGAAGCCTGTATTTACAAGAAAGTGAGTGGGATCTCTGTAGCATTTCTGATATTATATGTGGATGACATATTGTTGATTGGAAATGATATAGAATTTCTGCATAGCATAAAGGGATACTTGAATAAAAGTTTTTCAATGAAAGACCTCGGTGAAGCTGCTTATATATTGGGCATCAAGATCTATAGAGATAGATCAAGACGCTTAATTGGACTTTCACAAAGCACATACCTTGACAAAGTTTTGAAGAAGTTCGAAATGGATCAAGCAAAGAAAGGGTTCTTGCCTGTGTTACAAGGTGTCAAGTTGAGTAAGACTCAATGCCCGACCACTACAGAAGATAGAGAGAAAATGAAAGATGTTCCCTATGCTTCAGCCATAGGCTCTATCATGTATGCAATGTTGTGTATCAGACCTGATGTGTGCCTTGCTATAAGTCTAGCAGGGAGGTACCAAAGTAATCCAAGAGTGGATCACTGGACAGCGGTCAAGAACATCCTGAAATACCTGAAAAGGACTAAGTATATGTTTCTCGTTTATGGAGGTCACAAAGAGCTCATCGTAAACGGTTACGTTGATGCAAGCTTTGACACTGATCTGGACGATTCTAAATCGCAAACCGGATACGTGTTTACATTAAACAGTGGAGCTGTCAGTTGATGCAGTTCTAAACAAAGCGTTGTGGCGGGATCTATGTGTGAAGTGGAGTACATAGCTGCTTCAGAAGCAGCAAATGAAGGAGTCTGGATGAAGGAGTTCATATCCGATCTAGGTGTCATACCTAGTGCATCGGCTCCAATGAAAATCTTTTGTGACAATACTGGTGCAATTGCCTTGGCGAAGGAATCCAGATTTCACAAGAGAACCAAGCACATCAAGAGACGCTTCAATTCCATCCGGGATTTAGTCCAGGTGGGAGACATAGAAATTTGCAAGATACATACAGATCTGAATGTTGTAGACCCGTTGACTAAGCCTCTTCCACGAGCAAAACATGATCAGCACCAAGGCTCCATGGGTGTTAGAATCATTACTGTGTAATCTAGATTATTGACTCTAGTGCAAGTGGGAGACTGAAGGAAATATGCCCTAGAGGCAATGATAAAGTTATTATTTATTTCCTTATTTCATGATAAATGTTTATTATTCATGCTAGAATAGTATTGACTGGAAACATGATACATGTGTGAATACATAGACAAACAGAGTGTCACTAGTATGCCTCTACTTGACTAGCTCGTTGATCAAAGATGGTTATGTTTCCTAGCCATAGACATGAGTTGTCATTTCATTAACGGGATCACATCATTAGGAGAATGATGTGATTGACTTGACCCATTCCGTTAGATTAGCACCCGATCGTTTAGTATGTTGCTATTGCTTTCTTCATAACTTATACATGTTCCTATGATTATGAGATTATGCAACTCCCGTTTACCGGAGGAACACTTTGTGTGCTACCAAACGTCACAACGTAAGTGGGTGATTATAAAGGTGCTCTACAGGTGTCTCCGAAGGTATTTATTGGGTTGGCGTATTTCGAGATTAGGATTTGTCACTCCAATTGTCGGAGAGGTATCTCTAGGCCCTCTCGGTAATGCACATCACTTAAGCCTTGCAACCATTGCAACTAATGAGTTAGTTGCAGGATGATGTATTACGGAACGAGTAAAGAGACTTGCCGGTAACGAGATTGAACTAGGTATTGAGATACCGACGATCGAATCTCGGGCAAGTAACATACCGATGACAAAGGGAACAACGTATGTTGTTATGCGGTCTAACCGATAAAGATCTTCATAGAATATATGGGAGCCGATATGAGCATCCAGGTTTCGCTATTGGTTATTGACCAGAGACGTGTCTCGGTCATGTCTACATAGTTCTCGAACCTGTAGGGTCCGCACGCTTAACGTTTCGATGATAGTTATATTATGAGTTATTATGTTTTGATGTACCAAAGGTTGTTCTGAGTCCCGGATGTGATCACGGACATGACGAGGAGTCTCGAAATGGTCGATACATGAAGATTGATATATTGGAAGCCTATGTTTGGATATCGGAAGTGTTACAGGTGAAATCGAGATTTTACCGGAGTACCGAAGGGGTTAGAGGAACCCCTCTCCTCCCCGCGGGTTAATGGGCCTTAGTGGGCCTTTACGGAGAAGAGGAGAGGCGGCCAGGGCTGGGCCGCACGCCCCTCCCCCCTAGTCCGAATAGGACAAGGAGAGGGGGGCGGCGCCCCCCCCCCCCCTTCCTTCCTCTCTCCCTCCTCTTTCCCCCTCCCAAGTCCTAATCCAACTAGGAAAGGGGGGGAGTCCTACTCCCGGTGGGAGTAGGACTCCTCCTAGCGCGCCCCCTCTCCTGGCCGGCCGCACCCCCCTTGCTCCTTTATATACGGGGGCAGGGGGTACCCTAGAGACACAACAATTGATCGTTTGATCTTTTAGCCATGTGCGGTGCCCCCTCCACCATATTCCACCTCGATAATACTGTAGCGGTGCTTTGGCGAAGCCCTGCATCGGTAGAACATCATCATCGTTACCACGCCGTCGTGCTGACAAAACTCTCCCTCAACACTCGGTTGGATCGGAGTTCAAGGGACGTCATCGGGCTGAACGTGTGCTGAAATCGGAGGTGCCGTGTGTTCGGTACTTGATCGGTCGGATCGTGAAGACGTACGACTACATCAACCGCGTTGTGCTAACGCTTCCGCTTTCGGTCTACGAGGGTACGTGGACAACACTCTCCCCTCTCATTGCTATGCATCACCATGATCTTGCATGTGCGTAGGAATTTTTTTGAAATTACTACGTTCCCCAACACGGGGCACCCCCAGGTGCAACCAGGGCCCATTGCCTTCCTTCTGGCCCATAAAAAATAATCGTGGAATTTCTGGCATTTGGAATTCGTCTGATATTGATTTCCTGTGATGTAAAAAACATGGAAAAAACAGCAACTGGCACTTGGCACTATGTCAATAGGTTAGTACCAAAAAATGATATAAAATGACTATAAGTGATTATAAAACATCCAAGATTGATAATAAAATAGCATGGAACAATAAAAAATTATAGATACATTGGAGACGTATCAGCATCCCCAAGCTTAACTCCTACTCGTCCTCGAGTAGGTAAGTGATAAAAACAGAATTTTTTATGTGGAGTGTTGTTCATCATGTCATACATATTCTTTTATTCATAGCATGGACATTTGGGCTTTTATGTGATTCAAAGCAATAGTCTAGTTTTGACATAATAATTTAGATACTCAAGCATATCAACAAGCAACCATGTCTTTCAAAATATCAATGCTAAAATAAGATATCCCTAGCCCATCGTGCTCAAACATTGATTCATTCATGAAACACACTGGAATATTAACTACACCCAATACTTAAGTATGATCATATTGCCTCCTAGTTGGTGCTTTTTATGAGAGAAGATGGAGACTCGAATTTCAAAATAAAAATTGCATAAAGTAAAAGAAAGGCCCTTCGCAGAGGGAAGTAGGGATTTGTAGAGGTGCCAGAGTTCAAAGCGAAAGATTAGAGATAAAAACATTTTGGGAGGTGTATCCATCCCACCAACGAAAATGACTTAGAGTTCCCAACACTTTCCATGCTAGATATACCATATGTGACGCCCCCGATTCAATCGTACACTAATCATGCACGCAAATGTGTATGATCAAGATCAGGGACTCACGGGAAGATATCACAACACAACTCTACAAATAAAATAAGTCATACAAGCATCATAATACAAGCGAGGGGCCTCGAGGGCTCAAATACAAGTGCTCGATCATAGACGAGTCAGCGGAAGCAACAATATCTGAGTACAGACATAAGTTAAACACGGTTGCCATAAGATGGCTAGCACAAACTGGGATACAGATCGAAAGAGGCGCAGGCCTCCTGCCCGGGATCCTCCTAAACTACTCCTGGTCGTCGTTAGCGGGCTACACATAGTAGTAGGCACCTCCAGAGTAGTATGAGTCGTCGTCGACGGTGGCGTCTGGATCCTAGGCCCCATCGTCTGGTCGCAGCAATCGGTAGAGGAATGGGGAAAAGGGGGAAATAAAGCAACCGTGAGTACTCATCCAAAGTACTCGCAAGCAAGGAGCTACACTACATATGCATGGATATTTGTGTAAAGGGCCATATCAGTGGACTGAACTGCAGAATGCCAGAATAAGAGGGGGATATCTAATCCTGTCGAATACTACGCTTCTGGCAGCCTCCTTCTTGCAGCATATAGAAGAGAGTAGACTGAAGTCCTCCAAGTAGCATCGCGTAGCATAATCCTACCCGGCGATCCCCTCCTCGTAGCCCTGTTAGAGAGCGATCACCGGATTGTATCTAGCACTTGGAAGGGTGTGTTTTATTAAGTATCTGGTTCTAGTTTTCATAAGGTCAAGGTACAACTACGGGTCGTCCTTTTACCGAGGGACACGGCTATTCGAATAGATTAACTTCCCTGCAGGGGTGCACCACATAGCCCAACACGCTTGATCCCATTTGGCCGGACACACTTTCCTGGGTCATGCCCGGCCTCGGAAGATCAACACGTCGCAGCCCCACCTAGGCACAACAGAGAGGTCAGCACGCCGGTCTAAACCTAAGCGCGCAGGGGTCTGGGCCCATCGCCCTGAGCACACCTGCATGTTGCGTACGCGGCCGGAGAGCAGACCTAGCAACCTCCATTTCAAAGGAAGTCACGTTACGCGGTCCAACCCGGTGCGCGCCGCTCAGTCGCTGACGTCACGAAGTGCTTCGGCTGATACCACGACGTCGGGATACCCATAACTACTCCCGCGTAGGTGGTTAGTGCGTATAGACCAAATGGCCAGACTCAGATCAAATACCCAGATCTCGTTAAGCGTGTTAAGTATCGTGAACACCGACTAGGGCCAGGCCCACCTCTCTCCTAGGTGGTATGAACCTGCCCTGTCGCTCCGCCACAAAGTAACAGTCAGGGGCCGTCGGGAACCCAGACCCACCACTACCTGGGTGGAACCACCTGCCCTTCAGCCCCCATCTCCGAACAGTATCACAGGTAACAGTGTAAAGTATATAGTATATGCCCGCGATCACTTCCCGAAGTGATCACGGCCCAGTAATATAGCATGGCAGACGGACAAGAGTGTAGGGCCACTGATGGAACACTAGCATCCTATACTAAGCAGTAGGATTGTAGGTAAAGGTATCAACAGCAGTATCAAAAACAGGCTATGCATTAGGATAGGAATAACGAAAGCAGTAACATGCTACACTACTCTAATGCAAGCAGTATAGAGGAGAGTAGGCGATATCTGGTGATCAAGGGGGGGCTTGCCTGGTTGCTCTGGCAAGGAGGGGTCGTTGTCGACGTAGTCGATCACAGGGGCGACATCGGTCTTGGGGTCTACCGGAGAGAAGAGGGGGAAGAAACAATAAATACATAGCAAACAGAGATATCACTAAGCATGACATGACGATACGTAGTGCTAGGCGTGCTCTAACGTGATACTACACGTTGCAAACGAAGGGGGGGGACATCCGAGGATGATTTCCCGGCTGTAGGCGGATTTCGGACAGATGAAAGAGAGGGGACGGTTCCATGTTCAGCATGCTAGGGGCATGTGACAGATAAACGGACCGCGTATTCGGATTCATTGGATTTTTCTGAGCAACTTTCATGTAGAAAACATTTTTCATCCGAGTTACGGATTAATTTATATGAATTATTAAAGTTTTAGCAAGATTTTGAAATTATAATTAATTCGAATTAAAAGGGGAAAATTGCTATGCGCACCCAGCAGAGTGCACACAGCAGGGCCACCGGAGGCTGACAGTGGGTCCAGGGGTCCCTGTTGACTCAGTCAACAGTGCACTCAGCAGTCAACTATTTGACTGTTGACTGGTCAAAACTGTAGATGGGGCCTAGGTGTCATTCACACATAACTTGTATTTCTTTTTAAGTGGATATTTAGAGGGGGGGGGGTTCACTTGTCATTTGCACTAAACCTAACCACTGATTAGACTAACTAGTAGGAGTACTAATTAGCTAATGGAAAGCCGGCCGGCCACCACACACAGGATACACACACGCACACACAGTGCTAGAGATTAGTTCTATTTTCTGTTGAGAAAAGATAGCATTTTGTGATTTTTCATAGGAATTAAACCATGCATCAAAATGATTTGGTCCAATGGAAACATTTGGACCATGTCAAGTGTACTATCTCCCCATAATTTTTATAGTCCGTTTAGTAATTGTTTAGCTGCAGTTTAGGGGCAGTCAAGGGGGTTACTCGATGTAGAAATTGAAAAGCTAGCAATAGCTACAGTAACTGAATGTTACTTGCTCGCGGTGCGGGCGCTAGGCAGCGGCGGCGAGGCCACACGCGGGAGGAGCATCAGCAAACGGTAGCAGCAAGCAGAGCAGCGCAGCAGCAGGAGGCATGGGTGGGCGTGCGCGAGCACGCGACACACGCACAAGGCGAGGCCGCGGCCGGTGAGCTCGCGAACGGGGCGGCCGGGGCCGCGGCGACCACGCGCGCGAGCGGACGTGCGGAGGTGTGGCCGAGACGAGCTGCAGGCGACAGCGCGGCAATAGCAGCAGGAGAGCAAGAAGCAACGGCAGCCAGCGGCGACGAGCACGCGGGCGCAGACGGCAGCGGTGGTGGGCGCGCGCGTGAGCGCGGCCAGGCACGGGCAGGGGAGCCCAGGGCACGCACGGGGCGTGAGCGTGGGCTTGGCCACGACGAGTTCTGGACATGGGAGCTACGGAGCAGGGGCGGCGTCAAGCTACGGCTACGGCGTACGTCGACGAGCAGAAGGGAAAGGGGATGGACGGGGTGCTCACCTAGGACCACACGGCGGCTCGGCGGGAGGTTTAGTAGCAGCAGGGGTGGCCCGAATCGACGGAGTTCGCCAGCGACCCGAGGAGGAGGAAAGGCGTCGTGGGGCTCGATGAAGCGCTCCCCGGCTCGGGCTCGTGGTCGAGGACAACGTAGTGGAGGCGGGCGGAGCTCGTGGACTCATCGGCGAGGCGAGAGGAGGCCGGCAGCTACGCGAATGTCGGCGACGCAGCCATGGTAGCGCTCGGGCGCCGGTGCAGATCGAGAAAAGGGAGCGAGGGGAGAGGAGAGGAGAGGGGGAAAATATCCTAGGGAGCTGACGAGGAGAGGGAGGAGTAGCTCGGTCTTATCCCCACGGCGACGTGGGCCAGCTTGGGTGGCTAAGGCCCGATGGGGTAGGGGGCCTTTCTTTGCTTTTGTTTTATTTCTATTATTATTATTTTTAGCTATGCAATTTTAGTCACTGTTTTGCATTAAGTAGAGCCTCCAAATGATTTTTGTTAGAAGAGTCACTTGTACATAAATACTAGGCAATAGTTTAAGTTGGACCAAAAAGTTTCAAGCATTTGGGAGTGTTTAACTATTTTTGGGAAAATTGAAAAGGCAAAAACAATTGTTGCTGGACCACTAAATAAATCTCGAGGGGCACTTTGGGAATTCAAAAAGAGGTTGGTCCCAATATGACATGTATCCAGGGATTATTTGCCACACTTTGAACATTTTAGATTTCATGTTTGGAAATTTTGAATTTCAATTTTTATTTGAATTTGAAATTTGAACCGGTTTCGAACCAACGCGAGTTTAACAACAGTAATCATGATGATGTGGCATCATTAGCAAGGGATTACTGTAGCTTAGTTATTCGGGCGTCACTATTCTCCTCCACTATAAGAAATCTCGTCCCGAGATTTTAGGGGTGGAGTAAGGGGAAAGACTCGGTAAGGACGGGGCTTAGCAAGATAGGTACCTGATGGCTATCTCAGTGAACATGGCATAGAGGCATCTCTCGAGATGAAATTCACGAAAGTCATCGAGAGCAAGGTAAGGAGGTGCAATACGAAGCTTCAACCGGGTAGGCAATCTTTCGTTGCCTGAAACAAAGGTTGAAAGGGGTTCAGAGCAATGGGAATAAGTATTGCGTCTGATACCAGAATAGATCGCAAAAAGGTGGCTCATGAATTACATACGAAGCGAAGCGCGAGGAACAATTTTGGAAGACAAGGATGTACAGGAGAGTCAGGTTTCGATCCTGTGGAACTGTGGGTTATGGGCCCACTATGTGGGTTAAAAAAGAAAATGTGTTGACATCTTGCACGGTCATGATAGCAAGGCATGTCAGAGGGTAGCCTATCGATTATGTCGGCAATAACGTCGGTACCAAGGGCGAGGGATGAATAGAACCATTTTCCTGCTCGTTGAACGAGGCGGACCAATAGGCAAAGTTCTCGTCCATCGGTGGTTACCGTAATGTCATCAATAATAGTAACAGGGTCTTGCTGACAGAATTGTACACCGAGGTGTTTACTTGAGCACGAGAATATTACTGCTTAGATCATATAGATCACAAGAAACGTTAAACCAACCAATGGAAAGGAAAATAAGATTATCAGATTAAACAGAACAAACGAAGGAAAAATGTGTTTAAACACATGTTTCAAGGGTATATCCTTACTAAGGAAAGGCAGAGCATGATATCCATGAGAGGATATAATGTAGAAAACTCTTTAGGTAGGGGAGAGAAATTTCATGACATTACTCATACAACGGTGTTTGGATAATTGAGTAGAAACATTTGGCAATGCACTTCCAATGTTCTTGTTGTTGTTCGGCGTACCACAGTCATGCTTCGAGGTAACATTAACATGGTGTTTCAAGCAAGAATGAATCTGAAGGTCACAAGAAGTACAAAGGAACAATTCCAAGAATGTCAAGGAATGTAAGATATAACCAAAACAAGACCAAGTCTGTATTGGCAGGAAGTCAAGGATGGTGTCGATGACAACACGAATCATCGGCTGGTAAGGATGGTATTTCTCCTCAAGAGTTCGATTGATATCTTAGAACAAGGCAGTATATTGATGGTGATAACGACAAATTTTGTCGAGAGGCTCTATGAAGATGCCATCGAGCAGCAATGACATCAAGCAAAAGGAATGATGAAGCAAAGACTACTGGAACCATGGATATGACACAAGCTCGGATTCAAGCTTGTTGTTCAAGGTGGAATGATAAGATGAGGAAGATCGACGTAAGCTTAGCTCATCGTCGAAAGTTGCTCCGGGCATAAGGTCCAGGTAGCACAGTTAAAAGTTGACACGATAAAATATAGCCGATCAGGCTATGAATGATGTGATGGGGTATAAAACTTCCCAATATCATGTACTAGGTGTAATGCCGAAAGGTAAATCGGAGTAGAGGTTGGACAGGGGAAAAGATTTGCAGAGGATAAGTATTTTAACTTACCCGGTAAATGGAATCAAGGAGGAAATATGGTCGGAACCACGATGGCAAAGGATCAATTCACAGATACAAGATGAGCTTGTACCAAAGAAATAGTTATTTTTATGAGCAGCTTCCACGATAAGTTCTGCATCGGGTCCATGGGCATGAACACAAGGGTTCAAGGTCGACTCCCACTTCTTCAATGCATAACCTTTCATTCACTCCTCGTTTTCGAAGAATTTGTAGTGCGAAAGATTTATCTGGTGAAGCACCAGAAGAGTATGACTCACCTCTCTTTCGAGTTCACACAGATTAGGGAAGGCATAGGTTCAGCCCGTAGGGGTATCTTAGGAACATATACCACTAACTTCAGGATTAAAATATACTAGCTTGAAAGCAGAGCTTGGTTAACAAAAGCAGATGATAGAACTTACCAAAGGCATTATGTGTCAGGGAAAAACTCACAAGTTTAATGAATACGAAGGACATTGTCGGATAATAATCCAACCAAGGATATGGCGGTCCATAAAAGATCTGGTGTGAGTATCGATACTCACTCAGAAGAAGAAAGAATGCCAAGGCATCGGGTTATAGATGTAACTGGATAACTCCAAAGCTTGAATACAAAGGAATTACGATTTTAAGTCGAAGGATCAGAAGCACAGGCTCTGATCAGAAGATGATTAAGTTGAATAGACTTAGAGGTGCACCCGATCAAATCTTGATTGGGCAAGAACCAGCTCATAACTGGAGCGATGTCGGAGCCGGAAAGAAAATTTCCAAGGATTAATTGATGATTGCGAGTATTCGCTCACACGTTGAATCCATAGGAACAGAATGACGACCACAAAAAATTTTAAAGAATATTTCTAGACATATGGAATTAATCCTAATGCAAGCAGGCATGAATTTCAAGAGCAACAGGGGGTGCAGAGAAATTTCGGAAGATCGATTAACAATGGGAATGATATTGCGAAGCACATGATCAACTAGGGATGAACGAATCCCTGATAAGTGTGAGGAATTATTCGCAGTGCGAAAGAAGCTGCAAAGCAGAAGCACAAGGATTCTCGAAACAACGAATAGTATAGGGGGTAACTTGTAATCATCAAGAGCAATTGGGAATGATTGTATGAACGACACGCGTAAGTCGTTATCCTTATGAATATAACGGTGCGGAGGCCACAAGGGTCTCGGGAAAACATCGGAGAGTAACTACAGAATCTTCTGGTGCAGTAAGCGGTCATCGGTAATGTCGGGGCTCTCCGGGAGGAAGTGGGTCCGAGAACCTAAGTGTCGGCGTTAGTAAATCCATTTTAACCCGAATAGGAGAGAGATCAGAGTCCCAGAGTATAGTCGAGGAATAAAAGATCCTAATACCACCCAGGCGACGTGGGCCCGTAAGCCACACAGCCAAGTTAGTAAAACGGTTTCCGGTTTCTAGACTCAACTTCGGCCAAGGAGTTGGAAAGGGGGCTTCCTACAGGCAGTCGGCTCTGATACCAACTTGTGACGCCCCCGATTCAATCGTACATTAATCATGCACGCAAATGTGTACGATCAAGATCAGGGACTCACGGGAAGATATCACAACACAACTCTACAAATAAAATAAGTCATACAAGCATCATAATACAAGCCAGGGGCCTCGAGGGCTCGAATACAAGTGCTCGATCATAGACAAGTCAGCGGAAGCAACAATATCTGAGTACAGACATAAGTTAAATACGGTTGCCATAAGATGGCTAGCACAAACTGGGATACAGATCGAAAGAGGCGCAGGCCTCCTGCCCGGGATCCTCCTAAACTACTCCTGGTCGTCGTTAGCGGGCTACACATAGTAGTAGGCACCTCCAGAGTAGTATGAGTCGTCGTCGACGATGGCATCTGGATCCTGGGCCCCATCGTCTGGTCGCAGCAATCGGGTAGAGGAATGGGGAAAAGGGGAAATAAAGCAACCGTGAGTACTCATCCAAAGTACTCGCAAGCAAGGAGCTACACTACATATGCATGGATATTTGTGTAAAGGGCCATATCAGTGGACTGAACTGCAGAATGCCAGAATAAGAGGGGGATATCTAATCCTGTCGAAGACTACGCTTCTGGCAGCCTCCTTCTTGCAGCATATAGAAGAGAGTAGACTGAAGTCCTCCAAGTAGCATCGCGTAGCATAATCCTACCCGGCGATCCCCTCCTCGTAGCCCTATTAGAGAGCGATCACCGGGTTGTATCTAGCACTTGGAAGGGTGTGTTTTATTAAGTATCTGGTTCTAGTTGTCATAAGGTCAAGGTACAACTCTGGGTCGTCCTTTTACCGAGGGACACGGCTATTCGAATAGATTAACTTCCCTGCAGGGGTGCACCACATAGCCCAACACGCTTGATCCCATTTGGCCGGACACACTTTCCTGGGTCATGCCCGGCCTCGGAAGATCAACACGTCGCAGCCCCACCTAGGCACAACAGAGAGGTCAGCACGCCGGTCTAAACCTAAGCGCGCAGGGGTCTGGGACCATCGCCCTGAGCACACCTGCATGTTGCGTACGCGGCCGGAGAGCAGACCTAGCAACCTCCATTTCAAAGGAAGTCACGTTACGCGGTCCAACCCGGCGCGCGCCGCTCACTCGCTGACGTCACGAAGTGCTTCGGCTAATACCACGACGTCGGGATACCCATAACTACTCCCGCGTAGGTGGTTAGTGCGTATAGACCAAATGGCCAGACTCTGATCAAATACCCAGATCTCGTTAAGCGTGTTATGTATCGCGAACGCTGACTAGGGCCAGGCCCACCTCTCTCCTAGGTGGTCTGAACCTGCCCTGTCGCTCCGCCACAAAGTAACAGTCGGGGGCCGTCGGGAACCCAGGACCACCACTACCTGGGTGGAACCACCTGCCCCTTCAGCCCCCATCTCCGAACAGTATCACAAGTAACAGTGTAAAGTATATAGTATATGCCCGCGATCACTTCCCGAAGTGATCACGGCCCAGTAATATAGCATGGCAGACGGACAAGAGTGTAGGGCCACTGATGCTACACTAGCATCCTATACTAAGCAGTAGGATTGTAGGTAAAGGTATCAACAGTAGTATCAAAAACAGGCTATGCATCAGGATAGGAATAACGAAAGCAGTAACATGCTACACTACTCTAATGCAAGCAGTATAGAGGAGAGTAGGCGATATCTGGTGATCAAGGGGGGGGCTTGCCTGGTTGCTCTGGCAAGGAGGGGTCGTTGTCGACGTAGTCGATCACAGGGGCGACATCGGTCTCGGGGTCTACCGGAGAGAAGAGGGGGAAGAAATAATAAATACATAGCAAACAAAGATATCACTAAGCATTACATGACGATACGTAGTGCTAGGCATGCTCTAACGCGATACTACACGTTGCAGACGAAGGGGGGGACATCCGAGGATGATTTCCCGGCTGTAGTCGGATTTCGTACAGATGAAAGAGAGGGGATGGTTCCATGTTCAGCATGCTAGGGGCATGTGATAGATAAACGAACCGCATATTCGGATTCATTGGATTTTTCTGAGCAACTTTCATGTAGAAAACATTTTCATCCGAGTTACGGATTAATTTATATGAATTATTAAAGTTTTAGCAATATTTTGAAATTATAATTAATTCGAATTAAAAGGGGAAAATTGCTATGCGCACCCAGCAGAGTGCACACAGCAGGGCCACCGGAGGCTGACAGTGGGTCCAGGGGTCCCTGTTGACTCAGTCAACAGTGCAGTCAGCAGTCAACTATTTGACTGTTGACTGGTCAAAACTGTAGATGGGGCCTAGGTGTCATTCACACATAACTTGTATTTCTTTTTAAGTGGATATTTAGAGGGGGGGTCCACTTGTCATTTGCACTAAACCTAACCACTGATTAGACTAACTAGTAGGAGTACTAATTAGCTAATGGAAAGCCGGCCGGCCACCACACACAGGATACACACACGCACACACACTGCTAGAGATTAGTTCTATTTTCTGTTGAGAAAAGATAGCATTTTTTGATTTTCATAGGAATTAAACCATGCATCAAAATGATTTGGTCCAATCGAAACATTTGGACCATGTCAAGTGTACTATCTTCCCATAATTTTTATAGTCCGTTTAGTAATTGTTTAGCTGCAGTTTAGGGGCAGTCAAGGGGGTTACTCGATGTAGAAATTGAAAAGCTAGAAATAGCTACAGTAACTGAACGTTACTTGTTCGCGGTGCGGGCGCTAGGCAGCGGCGGCGAGGCCACGCGCGGAGGAGCAGCAGCAAACGGTAGCAGCAAGCAGAGCAGCGCAGCAGCAGGCGGCATGGGTGGGCGTGCGCGAGCACGCGACACACGCACAAGGTGAGGCCGCGGCCGGTGAGCTCGCGAACGGGGCGGCTGGGGGCGCGGCGACCACGCGCGCGAGCGGACGTGCGGAGGTGCGGCCGAGACGAGCTGCAGGCGACAGCGCGGCAATAGCAGCAGGAGAGCAAGAAGCAACGAGAGCCAGCGGCGACGAGCACGCGGGCGCAGACGGCAGCGGTGGTGGGCGCGAGCGTGAGCGCGGCCAGGCACGGGCAGGGGAGCCCAGGGCACGCACGGGGCGTGAGCGTGGGCTTGGCCACGACGAGTTCTGGACACGGGAGCTACGGAGCAGGGGCGGCGTCAAGCTACGGCTACGGCGTACGTCGACGAGCAGAAGGGAAAGGGGATGGACGGGGTGCTCACCTAGGACCACACGGCGGCTCGGCGGGAGGTTTAGTAGCAGCAGGGGTGGCCCGAATCGACAGAGTTCGCCAGCGACCCGAGGAGGAGGAAAGGCGTCGTGGGGCTCGATGAAGCGCTCCCCGGCTCGGGCTCGTGGTCGAGGACAACGTAGTGGAGGCGGGCGGAGCTCGTGGACTCATCGGCGAGGCGAGAGGAGGCCGGCAGCTACGCGAATGTCGGCGACGCAGCCATGGTAGCGCTCGGGCGCCGGTGCAGATCGAGAAAAGGGGGCGAGGGAAGAGGAGAGGAGAGGGGGAAAATATCCTAGGGAGCTGACGAGGAGAGGGAGGAGTAGCTCGGTCTTATCCCCACGGCGACGTGGGCCAGCTTGGGTGGCTAAGGCCCGATGGGGTAGGGGGGCCTTTCTTTGCTTTTGTTTTATTTCTATTATTATTATTATTAGCTATGCAATTTTAGTCACTGTTTTGCATTAAGTAGAGCCTCCAAATGATTTTTGTTAGAAGAGCCACTTGTACATAAATACTAGGCAATAGTTTAAGTTGGACCAAAAAGTTTCAAGCATTTGGGAGTGTTTAACTATTTTTGGGAAAATTGAAAAGGCAAAAACAATTGTTGCTGGACCACTAAATAAATCTCGAGGGGCACTTTGGGAATTCAAAAAGAGGTTGGTCCCAATATGACATGTATCCAGGGATTATTTGCCACACTTTGAACATTTTAGATTTCATGTTTGGAGATTTTGAATTTCAATTTTTATTTGAATTTGAAATTTGAACCGGTTTCGAGCCAACGCGAGTTTAACAACAGTAATCATGATGATGTGGCATCATTAGCAAGGGATTACTGTAGCTTAGTTATCCGGGCGTCACACCATAGGCGGTTCCCAAACAGAAAAATAAAGTTTATTCCTTTTTCCACCATTCTTTCACTTTCCATGGCTAACCGTATCCATGGGTGCCCTCCATACCAACACTTCCCAAGGAATTTATTATTTGACAACATAAAGTAAATTCACTTTTGCATTTCGGGACTGGGCATGCCTAAGACCTTTGCCTTACTCTCATGCAATGATAAGTGAATAAACACTCATCTTGAGAATAACACATCGAGCATGGAAAATATTAGCCACCCGTTACCGTTCCGCGAGCGAAACAAACACACAAAAGAGAAGTTTATTTTGAAAATTAGAGATGGCACATGCAAATTTGCTTAGAATGGCAAAATAATACCGCATAGAGGTAGATATAGCGGTCTCATGTGGCAAAACTGGTTTAAAGGATTTGGATGCACAAGTCGAGATCATACTTAGTGCAAAATGAAGGCTAGCAAAAAGATTGGGAAGCGACCAACCAAGAAACGAATAATCTCATAAGCAAGCATTAAGCATAATTAACACCGAATAATGCACCACAAGTAGGATATAATTTTCATTGCATGATTATTGACTTTCGTGCAAGCATAGGGAATCACAAACCTTAACACCAATATTCTTACTAGAGCACAATTACTCATCAACATAACTCGCATATCACATCATCATATCTCAAAACTATTACTAAGAATCAAGTTTATTTTGTCCAATGATCTTCATGACATTTTTTACTTTATCCTTCTTGGATATGGGACTAATTTTCATGTGTTGCTTTTCATAAGCTCAAACAAATATAAGTGAAGATCATGAGCATAATAAATTTTCTTTCTCTCAAAATAATTTAATTGAAGCAAGAGAGAATTTCTTCAAAAATTTACTAACTATCAAATAAATCTAAGTGAACCAAGAGAGCATTTCTTCAAAAATAACAAAGCACACCGTGCTCAAAAAGATATAAGTGAAGCACTAGAGCAAGTCCTAGCTCATAAAAGATTTAAGTGAAGCACAAAGAGCAATTCTAAAAAGTCATGGTATAATTTTGCCTCTCTTAAATAGGTGTGTTCAGCAAGGATTGATGACTTAAAACACAAAATAAAACAAGCAAATACACATATCATATAAGACGCTCCAAGCAAAACACATATCATGTGACGAATAAAAATATAGCCTCGAGTAAAATACCGATAGTTGTTGGAAGAAAGCTGGGATACCACTCGGGGGCATCCCCAAGCTTAGTTGGTTGCTCATTTTTGGATAATAGCTTAGGGTGCCGGGGCATCCCCAAGCTTAGGCTCTTACATCCTTCCTTCATCCATCGTCAGATAACCCAAAACATGAAAAGTTTAATCACACAAAACTCAACAAAACCTTCGTGAGATCCGTTAGTGTAAGAAAAATAAACCACTACTATAAGTGATGTATCAAACCAATTCTTATTTTGTTTTTTATTATATCTACTGTATTCCAACTTTTCTATGGCAAAAACTCATCAAAGAAAACCATAGAGCCATCAAAACAAGCACACAACACAAAGAAAACAGAATCTGTCAAAACAGAACAGTGTGTAGCAATATGATTTGTTCGAATACTTCTGGAAATCCAAATTTTTTTGTAAAACTAGTACAACCTAGATAATTTGTATATTGATCGTCTTCAAAAAGAATTGGCATTTTATCACGTTCTGGTTAATTTCAACAATTATTTTCGTGATCACAAAGTTTATGTCTTTTTCAGCAAGATCAAACAACTATCACCCAAGAAGATCTTATTGGTTCTACTTGGCACAAACACTAATTAAAACACAAAAAACACAATCATAACAGTAGAATAATTATGCTAACACTCAAGAAGAGAAAGCAAAAAGCAAAAATAAATTTTATTCATTGGGTTGCCTTCCAACAAGCGCTATAGTTTTACGCCCTTAGCTAGGCATAAAGCAAGGATCTAAGTTTTGTCATCTTTGGTTCGAGATCCATAAGATGCTCTCATGATTGATTCATAAGGTGGCCTGATTTTTGTTCTAGGAAAGTGGTCCATACCTTTCCTGAAAGGAAATTGGAACTTAATATTGCATTCTTTCGTATCAATCACGGCACCGATGGTGCGTAAAAACGGTCTACCAAGAATAATTGGACAAGATGGATTGCAATCAATATCAAGAACAGTAAAATCTTTGCGGTAATATGTCACATATACTCAAACATGGTGACTACAGTCACCGCTCGTGTATTGCTGATATGAATCTTTCTAAGCTTAATTTTGTTGGGTATCTTGCGCATCATACTATAGCCCTAAATTTCTTAGTACTTCATCTCTAAATCTCCTTGGCGGAGTCTATATCCAATATCATTATATGGCCAATAAAAAAATTCTACCTCACAGTTGGTATCTCTGTCCAATGGCCAGACATTCGGCCCCACTACCGGACATCCGGGCCCTGGACTTTCGTTCTCTGACCCCCAGCGTCGGATATCTAGGATTGACCCCTGGATGTCCAACTCGTACGCGCACACACACATAAACCTGGGGGCCTCAGTATTTGGGGGCAGTTTTCCCCTTTCCCTTCTCGCTCCCCCATCTGTCTCACGCCATCGCCGGGCTGTGCCCCGGCCCACCCCGGCCATCTCCTCCATCCTCCGACCGCCGATCTCCTCTCCATGCCCTCGTCTCTTCCCAGTCTACTCTCCCATCCAATCCATTTCCTGGGTTGCGGTGTGAATCACTCGGCAGGAGCCGGTTTGGGTATTGAATCAAGGGTTGGCCTCCGAAGTTCTTCATGGCGTATACAAATCAATGCGGTCCTCCTCCCTCATCCCGGGGTATGGTTGTCTCTGTTCTTGCCTCCTCTTCTTCTGGGTCAAGTATTCTAGGGTTCCAATAAATTGTTTGGTTATTCTCTTAATATATATGTCCCTCTCTCAATTTGATGTCACTTGACTAGCCCAAATTACTATCTATGCACTTGGCGAAACAAATTAACCATGGGCATGTCGATATTTTTTATCTACCACTCGGACTTGTCCTATGGTCATGTTCAAAATGTCCACATCTCCACTCGTTTAATTGTTTTATCCTTGTTCATATCTTTTGGGCTACTTCTCATCGGTATCCCTATCTTGTATCTGTTTAAGTCGCTCGTCGGCAAGGTTCTACTGACTCCGAGGAGCATGTCCGGCCTAAGAAGAAGCAGACCACCACCAGACCCAAGAAGAAGCGTCAGGCTCCCTCACCTAGTCCGTCGGCCTCTAATCCTGATGATGTGGACTATGTTGGAGAGGAAGAGGAGGACATTGCTCCTAGAAGCTCCTTTGGACAGTCGAAACTAGGCACCCGAAGGGCGCCCGTGCCTCCGCTCCGGGGCTTTGCGATGTCGTTGTCCATGGTCATCACATCTCCATGCAGATCCCTTTCAATGGAGCTCGCTCCACTCACGACTTCAAGACCGTGGGGGTTGGTCCATATCTTGAGTTCCGACGGGATACCAAACCGTATGAGATGGTGGCTGATGTTGAGGACCACAGTTTTCTACTCGCATGCAGCAGTATCTCTACTCTAGCTTCGTTCGCGGTGGTGGACTTGCTCCTCATAAATACTTGGATCTTCAATTCATGCGTGATCATCCTGCCATGTTTCCTGACAACACGGTCAAGATCATTGATGATATGACTCTCGGTCTAGCAATGACCTTTAAGTGTGATTGGAATGAAGATGTCATCCTTCAGTTCTATGCCACCTGCTTCTTTGGCCCAAACAACACTCTCACCTAGATGACCGATGATACTATGCTGAGCATCACCTATGACCGCTTTGTTCAGATTTTGGGCTTCTCTGGTGTTGGACATCAAATCCACAGTCTGGATCCATCGCATAAGCCCAAAGGGGTTGATGATTGCATGCCTCTTGTTAAGCCTACCACTCAGCTCACCCTGGAGGAATGTGGGTATCCACCCGATGATAGTACTACATGTATGATTGTCATCAACAAACAAAAAGGGGAAGATTGAAAGTGCAATCATGCCCTTACATCAAGTTTTGATGTTGATGACAATATACATGTAGGGGACTAACTATGTTCGTCAAGTGAATCTCACGTGTTAGTCCCCGGATGTCAAAGGTGTGTGGGTCATGAACATACTGAGTTGATTTTACTCAAGGAAGAAGTATCAAAAAGATTGTATATTTGTTTGTTCTTGAGTATAGGATCTCGCACTATTAAGAGAGGATCGGTAGGGGTAGTGAAGGACTTGCTCATGTCACTAAATACCTAGCTTCTAAATCTTAGGCACATACACTAAATTACGGTGTTAAAATACTGCCTCTGCTCCCAAGCCGGATGTCCGGGCTGCATGCCGGATGTCCGGGCAACAAGCCGGATATCCGGCCCACACGTCGGATGTCTGGCACCCTGTTGTCCAGATAGCACTTTGTGCTGCTATTTATTTTGGATGTCCGACCAGTCTGCCGGATGTCCGGTGTCTCCGTGTTCCCTGGATATCCGGGATGCCCAAGCCGGATGTCCGGCCATAGCTATCCAAAGAGCATATGGGTTCTGTGACTTCGCCGGATGTCCAGGACTTCCAGCCATGCCGGGTGTTCGGCCCCTCTGTTTTATTCTCTCCTCTTTGTTTCTCTACACAGACATTACACTATGCCGGATGTCCGGCCTACACCTGTCACTTACACTACAATAGCCATATTTTCTCCAATACTATATATAGCCTTCTTCCCCCACGGGAGAGGGTTGACCATTCACTTTGAGAAAACCCTAGAACACATTTCTCTCTCACACACACACACTCATACACCAAACCTTAGATCCCACAGGGATTTGAGAGCATTTGTGAGAAGTTGTCCAAGCAAGTGATAGATCCACTCCTTCCCCATCTCTGCACCAAAGGAATTCGTGATTTGAGCACGTGTTGAGCTTTTCCCATCATTCTTGTTACTCTTGGAGGTTGGAGACTCCTAGACGGTAGGAGTCATTCGGAGAGGAATCGACCATTGTAATTACCCCCGGAAAGTTTGTGAGGGTTTGGAGACCACCTAAAGGTCTACCACTATTGGTTGGGAATCGCCTTCGTGGTGATATCTCAAAGAGAGAATAGGGTGAGCCTTCGTGGCATTGGTGTGCCTTCGTGGTAACACCCACCTCTCTAAACGGTAATGTAGCTTCCCTCCAAGGAAGTCAACATCGGCATACATCCTCGTCTCTAGGAGTTGCGGTTATTCCTAACCCTAACTTCCTACTTGTGGTTACTTGTCTCTTAGTCTTTACTTATATCATATTGTGCTTGCTAAGATCAAGATCCCTAAAAGGGGGGATAGCGATCAGTGGGGAAGGAAAGGAGGGATTTCCTTCCTCCCCCTTGGCCAACGAGCCTGAGGGCTTGGAGGGCAAACCACCAGCCCCCTTCACGCCTATATAAAGGTGGGGAGGCGTTGGGGTAGACACCCTTCCACACTTGCCCGTCTCCCTCCCATTACACCCCGTCCACCTCGCGCAGACGCTTGGTGAAGCCCTGTTGCAGTTCCACTGCCAGCACCACCACCACATCGTCTTGTTGGTTCAGATCTCATCTACGTCATCTCCCTATCTTGCTGGATCAAGAAGGAGAGGGCGCCACCGAGCCGAACGTGTGGTAATCTCAGACACACCCCCTCTCTCATTGGTAGCATCTCAATAGATAGATCTTTGGGTGTTTTGTAGGAAGAATTTTTGTTTTCCATGCAACGTTCTCCATCACTTCAAACTCATAATTCCTGATAATTCTATTCGTCACACTTTGAGAAATATATCGTAACCGAAAGAATTCAAAAAAAATAATGCCATATAGAAGAACCAAAAGAACACAAGAGCAAATATGACATAGTGCAAACAGCAACAACATACAAAGGTTTAATAGGTAATATAGGTTCTTATGGTGCTATAAGGTGAAAGGTGAAGGAATGAACTCAAAACGAGCCAATGGATGATGAACTATTGCTATATAAGCTTATATTGGAGATACTATGGAATATGATCAAAAGTATATAGAGAACAACATAAATGTTGCTTGGTAGATTGCATATGACATAAGAATTCGTTTGCAAGAAAAATCAACTGAAACGGAGTATTGCAACTCAAGTTATAGTGAAATAAAGTTTGAATTGTATTTGAATTCAAACGGGTCAAAAAATATTTGAATGTGGAGTATACTGGATATGAACAGAAATCATGTGACACAAGGGTTTAGGTGCAAAAGAAATCAATGGATTAGGATATATGGTTACCAAGATATGGTTTGAATTCAAATCTGAATTGCTCAAATTTGAATAGCTCAAAAGTTGAAAGCGATGATGCTAGTGGATAGTTAAGATCAATATGAATATCTAAGAAAAAAGTATCACTAGAATTGGATTAACGGATCAAAAGATATAAGTAATTCAATATAGTAACATTGAATCTACTTAGGAACTATGACATGGCTACAGTCAAAATTAGTGGAGTAATCTGACTATGATCAACATTATATGTTCACATGTAGAGAGGGGACGACTTCTAGTATTTCCGTGGGAGAGAAGAAATATTATTTATTCTAATTAAACCAAAAATTGATTTAATCCTAATTGAATGATTTTTGGGTGCTCTTTGGATCTCTATATATATTTGTTAAGTCTAGCGGATAGTCAATGTAGGACTAAAGAGAGATGTACACAGAGACTTAATTATGTGTACGTGTGCAGGTGAGAAGAATTGCCACGCACTGGGCCAGAGAGACAAGGCCCGTGGGTGAAAAAGAAAAGGAAAGAGAACACTTGGGCGCCCTGCTGTTGGGCTGCGTGTTGCTACTGCTATGTTCTGCTCACCGGAGTGGGTTAAGAGCTGGTTCACTCAGTCTGCCTAGCATTTTTTTAAACGCAACGAAGGTTTTGTGGCCCTAAACAAATCTAAAGGTATTTTTAAAAATACCATAACATTTTCATTAAAATACCTGTACTCATATGGAATTCTTTGAACTTTCTACTTCGGGAAAATAGATTTTCTTAATTTTTATAAAACAATTTTCCATAATAACAATTTCCTAAATTAATTCTTAGGGTTTATTAAATGTCCAAAATAGTTTTATGAACTCCAAAAAATTATTAAAAACATGTCCTAATTAACTTTAAATTGAAGAAGTCATAGTATCTTCTTTCATTGTCTTCTTTTAAACTGGGAATTATTTGAATATTTAAAAATTCAAATAAACTCTGAACTGCAACTAAAACCAAATGAGGAATTTGGGGAAGTCATTTATTCCCTCTCATTTAATATTCAGTAAACTCCAAAAAGTTTTAAACTCCAGGCTTTGGGAAGAATGTAAGATTCTTAGACCATCCGAGGTACCTGAGCGGGAGCTAGAGGGACAAAGCTCTAAATTGTGATCTTGAGATCCGTTCCTCCTGCTGCTTCCTCCATTAGAAACTAAGAACGGACATTGAAAGAAGTGGCACGACGACAATCAATGACATGACAGAAAACTCAAACCATCAGGATTACAAAGATAATGGAGTGAGCATTAGGGGAGGTGGTGCGTTTGGAGGGACGGCCATGGTGCTGGTGGAAACGCCAACAGGGAGAAATCATAGGAATTCATGAGGTACTTGAGATGTAGGTACAGTGCTTAATGTTGATTGGGTGCAATTTCATTTCTTGCAAGTTTTTTTTATAGGAAAGGAGGAGGATCCCGACCTCTGCATTTAGACGATGCATGCAGTCATTTTATTAATTATGCACACAAGACCTTATAAGTCATACAACAGTAAGACTAAAGTCACCGTCTAGGCAACATCTGTCGCTACTCGTATCCAGTTGATGTACGATGCTGATAGTCTGGGCATAATACCAAACAAATCTCGCAGCCAAACCTAACATCTAAGACATGAGGTCCCAAATAGGACGCCTGCCGGGTATGGGGCACCCATCAGTCCGGCGCACTCCTCAACCAGGACGTCTGCCGGGTATGAGGCCGACGCAGCCACCTGCCACCAATCCATCTTCAGTGATGTACTGCTGCATCTACCTTGCCCGGTCTAGCAGTCATCGACGCTACCTCGACGCTAGACAACGCCACCATCCTGCGCTCGTCCATCATCACACGCCCACCGACGAGACCCCGCTGCTCCATGCCGCCGAGACCCGCCGTCGTCGACGCGAGAGAAGGCACGCCACACCACCTCACGCCTCTTCCATCCGGCGCCGCTCCACAAACGATGCCCCCGATAGGGAACACGACACCGCAACGCCGCCATCGTCCGATCCGGTGATCTTAGGATTTCTCCCGAAGCGGCACGAGTAGGTTGACGATAGTTGCTTGACGATGCTTTCATCAAGGTAACGACGTAGACGCCGCCATCGCCCGCCATGACCGGAGTCGGCTCGGTTTTCACCGGCGACTATGTCTCCCCAACTCGCCGCCGGTGCTAATAGTGAGATCCAAGATCCGTCACTAACAGCCTGGCCAACCACCTTCGATGGAGAAGGCAGCCACCACCACCATGTCCGGGCCAAGAGACCTGGACGTCCTCGCGCCGCGAAGATTACCCAGGGGATCTCCTCTTGCCGTTGTCGAGACGAGGCACAGCCGCAGTGGATCTCGATCTAAACCCCTCAGGCCTAGATTAGATCTCATCGCAGCTAAAATCTCATCCGCCAAACGGGCGTCGGAAATCTCCCTTGCAGTGGATTTCATTTCTTGCAAGTGAAACCAATGGAAATGATAAACATGCATGACATTGAAAAAGCATTGATTACATCAAAAAGAAACTTTAGTTTGGTGTGTGGCATCTTTTAGCCATACTCTTTCTGTTTTAAAATAAGTGTTAAGTGTTAAGACACTTATTTTGAGGCGAAGAGAATACCACTTTCCCTTTTTTGAGTACTCGTCAATGTCGACGGAAGAGTGCATGCAAAAAAAAAACTAAATTTGATGGTATCCGTTCTGAAAGGTGAGAGGTCAGACATTTGAAATGACAAAACTTGTCGGTAGCGAGACCAATATATCGTACAAAAGTGATACTACCATGAGATTCCAACCATATCAATTTTGTGTCACATAATTTCACCTCGTGAAATAGTGTTGCTAATTTTGATCAAGATGATGATGGACTCCGACGATGCCGCTACGTACTTAAGCACGTCACACGTTGACACGTTGCTAATCAGACATCCTCTTATTTCAAGTAAATAGCATAAAACTACTACTTTACAGGTTAGGGTTCCAAAAAACTACTGGATTTATTTTTTTCGCTGATAACTACCAAGTCAGGGGTTGGTTGTTTCAAAAAACCTCAAATCCTCTTTGCTAAAAAATTAAACATGTTTATGACAGGTCGGGCCCGCAACTAAACGCACGGTTTGGTTGACCGTTTGTTTGACTATTAACTGACTTGTCAGCGCCTCATCCACAGATTTTTTACGGAATAGCCCATACAAATATTTTAAAAAAGCAATCGGGTCCCTGAAATCATTTTACAAAAGCAATCGGGTCCTTGGACTGTCGCCGCCGCGCCTCCAAAGGGCTCCGCCCGTAGTCGTCGCCGCGCGCCATGGGGCTTCGCCCACGGTCGCCGCGCGCGCCATGGGGGCCTTGTGTGCAGGCCGCCTCCCGGAGTTGTGGCCGCCGCCCGGAGTAGTGGCTGGAGAGGCTGGAGAGCTCGCCGGACCTGGCAGCAGAGGGCGCACGCGGTGGCGCCCGCAGCGGCCGGATCCACGCCCCTCGCCTGTGGCCGCCAACACGCCCTGCCTCGCCTGCGCCGGCGGCCATGCCCTGCCTCCCCTGCGCCGGCGGCGACGCCCTACCTCGCAAGCGGCCAACGCGGACGGCCTGCGCTGCTGCTGGAGTGAGCCCCTCCCACCGCCGCGGACGAGGCCCGGAGGAGGTGGCCGCCGGCACGCACGCTCCCACGACCATGGGGAGGCTGGGGAGGGGAGGGAGAGTTGTCGCATGGCGGGGAGCACGCGCGGCTGCGGGCGCGGCTCGCTGGTCGGAGGAGGTTGATGAAGCTATGTACCTAGGGTAGGGGCACGGACATGTCCTAAGAGCCCTACCCAAGGACATATTTAGAAGAAGTCACCTTTCAATCGACTTGAAGGTACCCACTCGACGGGTTCAAGACACTCGACCAAGAAGCTATCACTCGACCGCTGAGTCAACCACTCGACTGCCAGGAGATCTAAAGTCACTCCACAGGCAAAGGTCGGTCATTAAGTAGCCTTTATGATCAGCATAGCACTTTATTAGGGGCGTTACCAGTAACGCCCAATCTTAATGTACCTTAAACCCTGCATTACTGAGGGCAGGAGAGGGCTGGCGAACTCTATATAAGCCACCCCCCTCCTCAGTATCAAGGGTTCGCACCCCTGTCATTCTCACACATATAATCCAGTCGACCGCCTCTGGGCACCGAGACGTAGGGCTTTTACTTCCTCCGAGAAGGGCCTCAACTCGTACATCTTTGTGCGTTTACAGCTTCTACATAGCTAAGACCTAGCCTCTCCATACTTACCCCCCTACACTACTGTCAGACTTAGAACCACAACAGTTGGCGCCCATCGTGGGGCAGGAATCTTAGCGCTTGATTGTAGGAGTTGCGATTTTTTCGATCTCCTTCATCATGGTTTCGTGTGGAGTTTTGGTGGAGGGCCGCGAGATCCGTCTCGGCGCGCTCACGTTCATCGCCGACGACTCCGCTTGGCTTCAGGAGGCTCCACTCGACATCGACGCGCTCCCCGTCCGCGGGGCGACGCACTTCCGCGCATGTGTTCGTGGTGTCCTCCCGCGGCAGCCGTCGACCCAGTATCGGTCGGCTCCCGTTTCATCTCCCCACCTTGACTCTCGTCGACGCAAGTGCTCCGGACGGTCGAGACTTCAGAGGTGGGTGAGGCATGCGGTGGCTCGCCAGACGGCCACCCCTCAAGTCGCGGCAATCGAGCCCGGCGAATCTCTCCACGGCCTGTTCGATCTGTCGACTGGCTCCGCAGAGACCGCATCCGAATGCGACAGCAGTGACCCTGCAGCGGAGGTTCTGGCGATTGATGGGACACGCAGCCCTCCCGGTTTTTCCCGTACCGACGGAGGCGCGGGCGGGGGCGACTCGGCGCATCTCCATGAAGAGTATCTCCCCGAGCCTCTCACGTTGCAGCAGCGAGAGGAGCTTCGCCGCCGGAACATGGATGCACTCCACACTCCTATCGTTGGAGAAACCCCCGAGGCCCGAGCCTTGGAGGACGCGCGCTTGGCTAACTTGGCCGAGCGCACTCGACTGGAGAATCTCCAGCGAGCACTCGACGAGAGAGCGCGTCAGCGGGCCCCCGAGTCCAGTCGACGTCAACTCTTCCCACCTATGCAGGTATATCGAACTCCCGTTCAGAATTTGGCAGCCGCGGCCCGAATAGCAGAATCAATTTAGCCCTCCCAGTCAGAGGCTGGCAGGGGCTTGTTGCAGATCAGAGCATTGCTCCGCGCAGCAGGAAACCAGAATTCCGCTGTTTCTCAATCGCGGAATAGGATCCACAGTCGGTCTGTTGCAGCGGATACAGTGCAGTCGGCTCACAGCTCAAGATCGCCCCTGAGGCATGAGGGACGCGGAGACTGACACGATCAATACAGAAGAAATGAGCAGTTTGATCACCGACTCGATCGCAATGATCAGCGTCGAGTGCCAACCCCTCCCCCGAGGAGTGGGTCATATGCGCCTCGACAGCAGGATGACAGACGCCCTCACAGTGTTGGGCGGAGGATTCCAGTCGACCTCAGGGAACCAGGCTTTGATGCGAGATCCGTCCTCGTTCAAAGTTTGGTCGACAGGAACATGGCTCATCGAGAAGGCCATGATAGAGATGCACATACCAGCAGCAGAGTACGTGTTTCAGGGCCAGAGTGTTTCAGTCAAGCCATCAGGGCCGCAGTGATTCCTCCCAACTTCAGGTTGGCGACTGGAGTCAGCAAGTTCACCGGCGAGTCTAAGCCTGACACTTGGCTCGAAGATTACCGAGTGGCTCTCCAGACTGGCGGCGGCAATGATGAGGTGGCTATGAAGCATTTGCCTCTCCTATTAGAGGGCTCAGCCAGAGCGTGGCTGAATCAGTTAGCACCCAGCAGCATCTACACTTGGGAGGACCTCACCCAAGTGTTTGTCACGACCTTTGAAGGAACATGCAAGCGACCGGCAGGCCTTACAGAATTGCAGTCTTGCGTGCAGAAACTGAGTGAAACTCTGAGGGATTACATCCGGAGGTGGATCACTTTGCATCACACAGTTGAGAATGTGCCAGATCATCAAGCAGTTTGTGCCTTTAAAGAAGGCGTCAAGAACAGAGAGTTGAATCTGAAGTTTGGCCGAACCGGAGAAATGTCTCTGAATTGGATGATGGAAATTGCCACCAAATACGCTAATGGTGAAGATGAATATTGTCTCCGGAGTGGCAAGCAGAAAGCAGTCGCCCAGGAAACCGAAGGCAATTCCAGTCGGAAACAGAAGCGGAAGGCCGAGCCAGCCGCTCCTGGGGAGGCCCTGGCCGTAACCCAGGGAAAATTCAAGGGAAAACCAAAGGGACCCTGGAACCCCAAGAAAATTAAAGACCAAGATGGAAATGATGTTTTGGATCTGCCGTGTCACATTCACACCAAGAAAGATGAAGAGGGTAAACTCATTTACCGAAAGCATACCACTCGACAGTGTCGGCTCCTGATCCAGCAGTTTCAGGGCAAGCAGTCCAAAGATAAGGAAAAGGAGTCGGACAAAGTTGAGGACAAGGAAGATAGTGACGATGGATACCCCCAAGTCAATTCCACCTTGATGATTTTTGCTGATGTTGAAAGCAAAAGTCGACTGAAAGTTATTAACCGTGAGGTAAACATGGTCGCCCCGGCAACACCCAGTTACCTGAAGTGGTCTCAGACTGCCATCACATTCGACCAGTCCGATCACCCCACGCACATTGCCACCCCTGGGAGGCAAGCTTTGGTGGTCGACCCAGTTGTCGAAGGCACTCGACTGACCAAAGTCCTGATGGATGGTGGCAGTGGCCTGAACATTCTGTATGCAGAAATGTTGAAGGGGATGGGCATTCCGATGTCCAGGCTCAGTATCAGTAACATGAGCTTCCATGGAGTTATTCCCGGGAAGAAAGCTGAGTCACTCGGCCAGATTGCTCTTGATGTGGTTTTCAGTGATTCGAAGAATTACCGCAAAGAAAAGTTGACGTTCGAGGTTGTGTACTTCCAAAGTACTTATCATGCTATTTTGGGCAGACCAGCTTATGCGCGCTTCATGGCTCGACCGTGCTACGTGTATCTCAAATTGAAGATGCCTGGCCCTAGAGGTGTGATCACTGTTACGGGCAACCGGAAGAAAGCAGAAGAGTGTTTTCAGAAGGGTTCAAAGATTGCTGACGCCCAGATGGCAGTGGTCGAGTTGCAGGAATACCAGAAGACTGCAGATCCGAGTGAATTGCTGCGAGCCAAGAAGCCCGCTTCAGAGTCGGCATTTCAGTCGTACGGTGAGACGAAGCCAGTTCACATTCACCCGTCCGATCCCCTTGCAGCTCCGACTCACATCTCAACGACGCTCGACTCCAAATAGGAAGAAGCGCTCATCCAATTCCTCCGTGAGAACTGGGACATCTTCGCATGGAAGCCCTCTGACATGCCTGGAGTTCCCAGGGGACTGGCTGAGCACCGTCTGCGAGTCGATCCGAAATTTAAGCCTGTGAAAGAACATCTTCGACGGTCCGCCGTCCAGAAGAGGAAAGCCATTGGCGAGGAGGTGGCTCGGCTACTAGCAGCGGAGTTCGTCAGAGAGATTTACCACTCCGAGTGGCTCGCCAATGTTGTTATGGTCCCCAAGAAGGACAAGTCACTTCGCATGTGCATCGACTTCAAGCATATCAATCGGGCCTGCCCGAAAGATCATTTCCCTCTCCCCCACATCGACCAGATAGTCGACTCGACCGCGGGGTGTGAGCGTTTGTCTTTTCTAGACGCCTATTCAGGGTATCATCAGATCCGTCTGTATGGACCCGACGAGATCAAAACAGCTTTCATCACTCCATTCGGATGCTTCTGCTATGTCACCATGCCCTTCAGCCTCAAGAATGCTGGAGCCACGTTCATGAGGATGATTCAGAAGTGTTTACTCACTCAGATCAGTCGGAACGTGGAAGCATACATGGATGATATTGTGGTCAAGTCACGGAAATGTTCCGACCTACTGACTGACCTTGCCGAAACCTTTGCCAACCTCAGGAGGTATGATATAAAGCTCAATCCATCAAAGTGCACATTTGGAGTCCCAGGCGGAAAGTTACTCGGTTTTCTCGTTTCCTAACGGGGAATCGACGCCAATCCCAAAAAAGTTGGCACCATACTCCGGATGAAGCGTCCCGTGCGTGTGCACGATGTCCAGAAGCTTACAGGTTGCTTGGCCGCTCTAAGTCGATTCATTTCCCGTCTCGGTGAAAATGCGTTGCCCCTTTACCGACTGATGAAGAAGTCTGACAAGTTCGAGTGGACACCAGAAGCTGATGCAGCGTTTGCAGACCTCAAAGCTCTGCTCTCCACCCAGCCAGTGCTTTCTGCCCCAATCAGTAAAGAGCCTCTGCTGCTTTACATTGCAGCCACATGACAAGTTGTCAGTACAGTACTTACGATCGAGCGGGAAGAAGAAGGAAAGGCCTTCAGAGTTCAGCGCCCAGTGTATTATGTATCTGAAGTTTTGACTCCTTCGAAGCAAAGATATCCCCATTACCAGAAGCTTGTGTACGAGATTTACATGACCACGAAGAAGGTTGCACACTACTTCTCTGATCATTCCATTACAGTCGTCAGCGACGCTCCGCTGTCAGAGATTTTGCACAACAGAGATGCAACTGGTCGAGTGGCGAAGTGGGCAATTGAACTCCTTCCCTTAGATATCAAGTTTGAGGCAAAGAAGGCTATCAAGTCCCAAGCAATTGTAGATTTCGTCGCCGAGTGGATCGAACAGCAGCTTCCGACTCAAGTTCACTCGGAGCACTGGACCATGTTCTTCGATGGATCTAAGATGCTGAATGGTTCCGGGGCTGGAGTAGTACTGGTCTCCCCCCGAGGAGATAAGCTCAGCTACGTTCTCCAGCTTCACTTTGATTCCTCCAATAATGAAGCAGAATATGAAGCACTTTTGTATGGGTTGCGCATGGCCATTTCACTCGGCGTCCGTCGCCTCATGGTTTATGGCGACTCAGATTTGGTGGTCAATCAGGTGGATGAAGGAGTGGGACGTCAGAAGCCCAGCCATGACTGGGTATTGCAATGCAGTAAGAAAGCTGGAAAAGAAATTCGAGGGGTTAGAGCTTCATCACATCCCCCGACTGAAAAATCAAGCAGCTGATGATTTGGCAAAGATAGGCTCCAAGAGAGAAGCCATTCCCATCAATGTGTTTTTGGAGCACATCCACTCGCCATCAGTCCAGGAGGATCCTTCTACAGAGGAACCCCCGCAGCCGAAAAGTGCCACAGATCCGACTGAAGTCGAAATCCCTGCTGTGGTCGACCTAATCATGGAAGTCTTGGCAATCACTCCCGACTGGACAGTACCGTACATTGCGTATATCTTGAGGAAAGAACTCCCAGAAGACGAAGAAGAGGCTCGACAGATCGTCCGACGATCCAAAGCCTTCACAGTCATAAAGGGACAGTTGTACAGAGAAAGCGCGACTGGAATCGGTCGGAAGTGTATAACGCCAGAAGAAGGTCAGATAATCCTTGATGATATCCACTCGGGGACCTGTGGTCACCATGCGTCCTCTCGGACCATTGTGGCTAAAGCATACCGAGCGGGGTTTTACTGGCCCAGAGCAAATGAAATGGCGAAAGAGATAGTTGACAAGTGTGAAGGCTGCCAGTTCTACTCCAACATGTCGCACAAGCCAGCATCAGCCCTGAAGACCATTCCACTCGTCTGGCCCTTCGTTGTTTGGGGACTGGACATGGTTGGACCACTGAGAACAGGCAGGAGCGGATTCACACATGTTCTTGTAGCAGTCGACAAGTTTACCAAGTGGATTGAAGCTAAGCCCATCAAGAATCTAGATGCTAGCACTACTATCAGTTTCATCAGTGAGCTAACATTCAGATATGGAGTCCCACATAGCATCATCACAGACAATGGGTCAAACTTCGATTCAAACAGGTTCAGAGCGTTTTGCGCCTCTCAAGGCACACGAGTCGACTACGCGTCGGTCGCACATCCCCAGTCGAATGGACAAGCTGAAAGGGCAAATGGTCTGATTCTCAAAGGACTAAAACCTCGACTGATGCGTGATCTCAAGCACGCAGCAGGCGCTTGGGTCGACGAGCTTCCGTCGGTTCTGTGGGGATTGAGGACCACCCCGAACCGGTTGACTGGAAGAACTCCGTTCTTTTTGGTTTACGGAGCCGAAGCAGTCCTACCGAGTGATCTACTTCACAATGCACCCCGAGTCGAGCTTTATACTGAGGATGAAGCAGACCAAGCCCGGCAGGACGCAGTCGATCTCCTAGAAGAGGAGAGAGAAATGGCTATGATCAGATCGACCATCTATCAGCAAGACTTGCGTCGATTCCATGCCAGAAACGTGAAGAGTCGAGCCTTCCAAGAAGGAGATTTGGTTCTCCAAGTGGATCAACAGAAACCACACAAACTTGCTCCTACTTGGGAAGGCCCCTTCATCGTCACCAGAGTCCTCCACAACGGAGCACATCACCTCTACAATGTTGATTGCCGGATCTACGAGCCTCGAGCTTGGAATGCGGAACTACTCCGCCCATTTTACACTTGAGTTCTCACTCGGATGAGATGTAATAAGAAAAACTTCTGTAGTTTATTTTTATCAAAGACAAGAGTGTCCCAGTTCTTCCTGTAATTGCTGTCACTTTTGTTTGTGTACAAAATCCCCGAGTGGGTGGCTTAGCTGCGAATCCATTTCGCCTAATTTTGCAAAAAAAAATCCTATCGAGTGGTGAGCCAGACTCCCACTCGGGGGCTTAGCTGCAGCCCAGTGCTCGCCTAAGTGTTTGAAAATCCTACCGAGTGGTGAGCCAGACTCCCACTCGGGGGCTTAGCTGCAGTACAAGTACTCGCCTAAGTGTATAAAAATCCTACCGAGTGGAGAGCAAACCTCCCACTCGGGGGCTTAGCTGCAGTCCAAGTACTCGCCTAAGTGTATAAAAATCCTACCGAGTGGAGAGCAAACCTCCCACTCGGGGGCTTAGCTGCAGTCCAAGTACTCGCCTAAGTGTTTGAAAATCCTACCGAGTGGTGAGCCAGACTCCCACTCGGGGGCTTAGCTGCAGTCCAAGTACTCGCCTAAGTGTTTGAAAATCCTACCGAGTGGTGAGCCAGACTCCCACTCGGAGGCTTAGCTGCAGCCCAGTGCTCGCCTAAGTGTATAAAAATCCTACCGAGTGTAGAGCAAACCTCTCACTCGGAGGCTTAGCTGCAGCCCAGTGCTCGCCTAAGTGTATAAAAATCCTACCGAGTGGAGAGCAAACCTCCCACTCGGGGGCTTAGCTGCAGTCCAAGTACTCGCCTAAGTGTACAAAAAATCCTTCCGAGTGTAGAGCAAACCTCTCACTCGGAGGCTTAGCTGCAGTCCAAGTACTCGCCTAAGTGTACAAAAAATCCTACCGAGTGTAGAGCAAACCTCTCACTCAGAGGCTTAGCTGCAGCTCAGTGCTCGCCTAAGTGTATAAAAATCCTACCGAGTGTAGAGCAAACCTCTCACTCGGAGTGAAGATCAAGTTCCACTCGACAGATAATTCACGAAGATATTCAACAACAAATCAAGTTCGAATAAGACCCAAAGGTCCCCAGACCTCAGATCAAAGTACTCAAGCCCTCGGCTCGACAGAGTTTAACGGTTACAGCATCCACTCGGCATTCCGAGGAAAATTTAAAGGGAAGCATTAAAGTTTTTCATTCCTCAGGCGGAGGGCTGGAAGGGGCGACGAACTCGTCCAAATCAATCCCGTCTGCAATACGGGTGGCAGCAGCAATGAAAGTCTCCATGAAGTCTTGAAAGTTGAGCTTCCTGGTATGGGCAACCTAAATGGCGGCCAACTTCTCCTCTCACACCTCCTTGCAGTGGACGCGAACCAGAGACAGAGCAACATCAGCACCACACCTTGTAGAGGACTTCTTCCATTCCATCACTCGGCCAGGGACGTCATTCAGTCGAGTCATCAGGGACTCGAGGTCATTCGAAAGCGTCGTCCTGGGCCAGAGAGACGTGTCGATCCGCGACACTGCAACCTTCAGTCGAGCCAGATAATCAACCACGCTGGTAATGCGGGACTCCAGGCGGAGCACATTCATAGCAGCCTCGTCCTTCACGAGTGAATTGGCGGGGTCCAAGCTTAGCTCCAGTCGACTGGTCTCCTCTTCAAAGTTCTGGCAGAATTCTACAAATAACAATTCAAGTATAAGACAGCGACTCTACACGAGTTTGGTTACTGCAAGCCAGTCGAGTGAAAATTGTTACCTTCGAGCATGATGAACAACTTCTTGGCAAGTCCCTCAAGATAAACCTCAAGATCGTTCTTCTTCCCCGCCAGTTCGCCTGCCTTGTCATTCAGAGCAATCTTGTCGTTCTTCAGTCGGCTGACCTCCTTATTAGCTGCGTCGAGAGCAGTTTTCAGTCTAGAGTTCTC
The DNA here is from genome assembly GCA_032464435.1 of Aegilops umbellulata. NCBI lineage: Eukaryota > Viridiplantae > Streptophyta > Magnoliopsida > Poales > Poaceae > Aegilops > Aegilops umbellulata. Next base: position 227,334,344 of record CP136055.1, on the reverse strand, counting down.
CTGTTCAAGAGTAGAGACTGAAGCCAGCTTTTCTTCAGCAAGCTTTGTTTTGTTCAAGGCCTCCTTCTGCGCTTCGGCAAGATCTTGATCCCTCTTCTTCAGAGCTTCCTCCAGTTGATCTGCGGCGCGTCGAGTGCGATCAACATCAAGGATTGACAAAAAGAAAAAAGTCACTCGTCAGGAATGGAAGATCTCACCAGCCATACCTTTTGCCTCTTCTCGAGCCTTCTGCAGGTTCTCTTGAGCAAGCTTTAAGTCAAGGTTGAGCTGGATCTGTTGGTCCTTCAACTCAGTGAAGCGAGCCGCAAGTTCACAGGATTTCTGCGAAAAACCAGTCGACAAACGTCAAGGATAGGTTGCTTCCGAGTAACCAAGAGACAATGGTAGCGTTTCTAAGACTACAGTCGAATCAAAACATTCGACAGCAGTCTCGGGGACTACACCCAGTGGGTGCACTCAGCGTGCCCCCACTGGTTAAAAAAAAGACCGGATACAGTTCCATTCGACATGACCTGACCAGACCGAGTGAAGAAGTACAAATACAGCAACGCAATATAAAGACTACAGTCGACTGCCAGCAGTCCACCGTAGTCTCGGGGACTACACCCAGTGGGTGCACTTAGCGTGCCCCCACTCGTCCAGAAGTTGACAGACACACCCAGTGGGTGTACAGATATAAAAGATCTTCGGAAAAGAGATTCTTCGAGCAGCATATTGCAACAGACCAAGTGATGAGTCGACTGACCTGGACGTTGCTCTGAAGAGCCGAACTCGCGTCATACGCTGCTTGGCTGGCATCCCGAACCACCTTCACTTGCTCCATCATGATTCCCGCCTGGCGTATAGCCTCCTTTGCGGCACCCACTTGGTCCTCTGGGACAGGGTATGTAGCAAAAAGCGAAGGCGGATTTGCAGTCGACGCTGAAGGCCGCACGCTCGTCAGAGGTTCAGCGAAAGTCACGGAAGTCCGAGTGGTATCACCACCGTCCCGAGCTACAGCCTCAGACACAGGAGCAGATTGGGGGGTCTTGCCAGTCGACGTCCTCCGGTGCCTTCTTACTCTCAGCGGCTCGTCGTCTTCATTGTCCGGTAGGTTGATAACATGAGGGGGAGCTACAAGAAAAGTCAATCGACCAGAGTTACAAGAAATATTTAGTCGACTCAAGGCAGAACATTAGTAATCGTACCTGGGTTGGAAGTAACAGCATCTTCCATCTCTTGATCTCCGTCCTTGGCAGAGATCTCAGAAGTAGCAGCACTACAAATTCCGAAAGTCAGTCAGTTGGCTCAATGAATCGATCAAGGATCTGTCCACGGTCGACAAAGGAAAACAAGTCTTATCATTACCCAGAAATGGTGGGGACGGTCATCTTCATCCTGGGCAGAGCCTTGGGTGGCTTGGATGGCGTCGCGCGTGGGAGCTTGGGAGCCTTTTCAGTCGGCGTAGGAGAAGAGGTCCGAGGGCGTTTCGACGTCTGCCCAACAGGAGCAGTCGCCTTACCACGTTCCCGCGCGGGATCGTGTGTAAGCTTGGATCGCCTCTCCGAGCGGGGGGTTCAACTTCCTCCTCCTCCTCTTTGCTGGAGTCGACGTCGTCGTCCCCCTCCCCTTCGCCATCGGATTCCCACTCGCCGTGTTCGTCTCCGCTCTCACCTCCGCTCGCCTCCCCTTCCTCAGTCGGCTCCTGGGCCCCGTTGGGCGTCGAGTACATCTCAGTAGTTTCCTGGGAAACAACAGACAAAACAAAAGTCAATCCACCAACTCAAAGAAGACCAACGAAGAAAGCAAGATCCCAATCAAGAACATAAGGGCAGACCTGGTCCACTTCGTATGTGTTGTCGAGTGGAAGGACCCTCCTGGCTCCTCGGGGGTTGTCTTTGTTTCCTGTGATGCTCGACAGCCACCCTTCCAACATCTCATCAGTGACCTCCTCTGGGTAGACCCGAGTGGTGTCTTCAAGGCCTGAATACAGCCACATCGGGTGGTCACGAGCCTGAAGCGGTTGGATGCGCCTCCAAAGGAAGACCTCCAGCAGGTCCATTCCGATCACGCCCTCGCGGACAAGCTGAACCACTCGACCAACTAACACTTTGACTTGCGCTTTTTCTTCTGATGCTACTTTCAGAGAAGCAGGTTTCTGAGCTCGGTCTATAGAGAAAGGGGGAAGTCCAGTCGACTGTCCTGGGGTCACCTGGTCTTTACAATAAAACCGGGTCGCCTGCCAACCGCGGACCGACTCAGGGAAAGTGATAGATGGAAAAGAACTTTTTCCCCTTGTCTGGATCGCCAGGCCTCCGCACAGCTGGATCACCTGTGTCCTCTCGTCACTCGACTTGGCCCTCTTGACCGACTGGGAGCGGCAAGTGAAGATGTGCTTAAAGAGCCCCCAATGGGGACGACAACCCAGGAAACCCTCACATAAGACAACGAAAGCAGCAAGATACACAATGGAGTTGGGAGTGAAATGATGGAGCTGCGCTCCGAAGAAGTTCAGAAAGCTCCGAAAAAAAGGATGAGGAGGCAGAGAAAAACCACGATCGATATGGGTGGTGAGGAGGACGCACTCACCATCACGAGGCTGAGGTTCGATTTCTCCCCCTGGGAGACGCGCAGCTTTGTGAAGAATGACTCCTCCCTCGACCATGTCGTCAAGATCTTCCTGCCGAATCACAGATGGCATCCAGTCGCCCTGGATCCAGCCCTTGGGCAGAGCAGTCCTTGAGGAAGATCCGCCCCGAGCGGATTTCTTCCCTTTCCCGTGCACCGCCGCCTTCTTCCCGCGCTCCAGAGCGGACGTCTTGTCCTTCACCATCGTCGCCGGCGGAGCTCGAACGGACTCGCGGCGCTAGGGTGAGAGCGGAGGTGGCGGAGGACCTTGCGAAGGGAGAAAGAAAAGAAGGAGCGCACTGTTTGGAAACCCCGAGCCGGCGGCTTATAAGAGGCCGCTTCCGAGTGGCTGACTGGTAGGCCCAGGCTATCTAGTCAAATCCCGCAGCAGATGCGCGCGCAGTACGTGGCGAAAAAGATGGCGTGGAAATCGAGGAGCTTCCGCCTTATCACATCTGATTACTGCGGCCGCTCCCGTCCCACGCGCTTCCCGAAATTCAAATCCCGCGAAATCCGCGGGTTGCAGAGCAATCCTTCGGGCAGAAGATCCCTTTCACACCACCATTCGGAACGTCACAAGCAAGATAATTCACTCGACGAAAGGCCTAGAATGGATCAAGGCGACTGAAGAAGGTTGATGACTTCATCCGTAATGATTGATCCGAAACAAGGCACTCATGTGACACAAAGAACCAGTCAGAAAGATCTCCAACCCTTTCCCCACTCTAACCTCGATCCATTCGGGGGCTAATGATGAAGCTATGTACCTAGGGTAGGGGCACGGACCTGTCCTAAGAGCCCTACCCAAGGACATATTTAGAAGAAGTCACCTTTCAATCGACTTGAAGATACCCACTCGACGGGTTCAAGACACTCGACCAAGAAGCTATCACTCGACCGCTGAGTCAACCACTCGACTGCCAGGAGATCTAAAGTCACTCCAGAGGCAAACGGTCGGTCATTAAGTAGCCTTTATGATCATCATAGCACTTTATTAGGGGCGTTACCAGTAACGCCCAACCTTAATGTACCTTAAACCCTGCATTACTGAGGGCAGGAGAGGGCTGGCGAACTCTATATAAGCCACCCCCCTCCTCAGTATCAAGGGTTCGCACCCCTGTCATTCTCACACATATAATCCAGTCGACCGCCTCCGGGCACCGAGACGTAGGGCTTTTACTTCCTCCGAGAAGGGCATGAACTCGTACATCTTTGTGCGTTTACAGCTTCTACATAGCTAAGACCTAGCCGCTCCATACTTACCCCCCTACACTACTGTCAGACTTAGAACCACGACAGAGGTGGCGTCGGCGAGATCCTCACGGCGGGGCTGCTGGCCGGCGAGCTCCTTCGGCGGGGCTGTTGGCCGGCGAGCTCCTGCGGGGCTGCTGGCTGCTCGTGCCGTTCTAGAGCACGGGGACGGGAAGGGACCCGATTGCGTTTTATGGATCCGATCGCTTTTTTAAAAAGATTACAGGGGCTCAATTGCTTGTTTTAGAAAAAAGACACTGACATGTGGGTCCTATATGTCAGTTAACGGTCAAACAAACGGTCAAACAGACGGTTCCTTTATATGTGGGCCCGACATGTCATAAACGCGATCAATTGTTAAGCACTCGGCTATTTGAGTTTTTTGAAACAGTCAACCCCTGACTTGGTAGTTATCAGCGAAAAAATAAAATTTAGTAGTTTTTTGAAACCCTAACCTGTAAAGTAGTAGTTTTATGCTATTTACTCTCTTATTTCGCATGTGCGCGAAAAGATTCCACAAGTGCGAACAACGTGCGGCGGATATACAGCCACAAATTTGAGATACGGCCTGCCTACCTTTGTTTCAGCTAGCCAAGTCGTCACGCCATGTTATATTTGCACCCTTTGAAGAAGAACAGAAAAGGCAAGATTTGTTACATATATACAACTATTATGTGCTCGCCTCTACTTCAAAAAGGAATTTGCTCGTGTTGTAATTATGCATTATGCATGCTGGTTAAGAAGCTTAACATATATAATAAACTCTAACTTTTTATTTTATACTCCATCTCAAAATAATTGTCTCAACCTTAGTACAAAGTTAAAATTAATACAAAGTTGAGACACTTATTTTGAAATGAAGAAAGTATAATATTAAGGTAAAGATCGGCCGAGATCAACCCATCGGTTCCTGCATCCGTGTGTCTGTGTCCATCACGCATGGTTCTTCTCTTTCTCTTCAGAGCTTTTTTTTTTCGAGTGCTCGTTAGAGCATCTAGAGCCATGGGCACCAACAAACGTTCACGGATGCGGCTAGATGCGTCCACTACAGAGATCGGGCACTTCTTAAATTTCGTTCTGTGTGTCTGAATACCTCAAACTTAAAACCTTAAATCCATACACAACATGCAAAAGAGAAAACATGCGTACTAAGCAGATCAACTAAATCTACACTACCCTACTCCTCGTCGGAGATGCCCACGATATCCGGGCCTGGCCCAGGATACTCGCAAGCCGCAACTGCGGCTCCTGTGGCTCCTCTGCGTCTGCCTCCGCCTCCAGTTCGGCGAAAAGCGAGTTGGTCACTGCCCGTTCTTACCGGTTGAACCGCTTGTTGATCTCAACATACGCCTCATCCTAAATGGACTCTACGATGACGGCATGCTCCGTCATCTCCGCCGCTTGGGCTAAATATCTTTATTTAGGTAATAACTAGGTAACGAAGTTATAACCTTTTGAATTTAACCAAGTAGGCACATTCTTATTTTATTTTATTTTTTTCAATGAGACAATTTTGGAAAAATTAAGAATTTCGGTATTCTTCTCATATTGCTAAAGAAATACCCCTCCCCTCACGCCCTCGTGTTGCTCCAGCGAGGTCACACCAGGGCACCCAAGACCAGCCCGGACAAGGCCTCTCCCCTGTCTCCTCCTCTCCCCTCACCACCGATGGAGAGCGTCGTCGGGCAAAGCCTGGGCGACGTCAGTGGTCGTCGGGTTATTGGTCTGTGCGTCGGGGGCTGGATCCGGTGGCCTCATGACTCAGGGCAGGATGAGGTCAGGGGCTTCGTCTGCAGGCGAGGGCAAGAGTGGAAGGTGCTGCCGGTGGATCACAGATGAAAATAGGGGCGAGGCCCCGAGAGTTCGAGCAGTTCGATTGTGTTGACCTCCTGATGCGTGAGCAGTGATGCTCTTGATGTTGGTGGTCGGAGTGCCGTGAGTTGCATTGGGTTGGGCACATGTCCTATGGAGTGCATGCATCTTCACAGCTGCGGGAGCATTCCGGGTCTGCTACTCTAGTAGCAGTCACGGCTTCTTCTCTTCGGCAATGTGGTGGGATTATGACTAACTCGATGGAACAGGTTACCGTTGATTTGTGTGAATTTGGCTCGCGTGCTGATGTGATGTGATGTTCATCTAGCCATCGCTGACAGTGGGTGTGGTTTGTGGCATTGTTTGGGTGGGCTCTGTATCGGGGTTCGTTTGTTTTCCGTAATTAACTAGGCAGCAACCTTCTTCTTAATTAATGAAACTGGCAAAGCTTTTGCCTCATGTTTTGAAAAAAAAGTTTGGTGCTGTGATTTTAAGCTAAGTGATGTGCTATAATAACTAGATAAATGCCCCGCATGTTGCTGCGGGATTTTATTGTGTAAAACTTAAAAATTCATGATGTGCATTCTGGAGGACAAATGAAGGGATAGAAAGGAAATTAGTTTTATCACTAGGGTGGGATGTTTTTTAGCTCACATAAACCAACGTTGTAAAATATATAAGAAGTTCCTGTCATACTTAATGAAATTACAGGAAGCTTACAAACCAATGAAACAACTATAATAAGATATTCGATCTGCAAAGTGTAATTACAGTATTCCAACAGTAATTAGATGTATGGTTATGGACAATAATTAACTTTGAGGACCACAACTTCTTTGGCACACAAACACACTTACAACACGACATGAGGCAATGAGGATATTTTGGCATACTTTGAATATACATTTATATAAGTAACAGAAACAATTTATGTAAACTTGATATATTGTAAGAAGATAGAAGCATGCCCAGAAGCAAATTAGCTTCTCTTCTAGTGATGAGATGTTGAATCTACTACAAACACTTGCAAAAAAACAGGATGGCGAAATTTAAGTAAAATGAATGGATAACCAGATTCCTTATTTACAAATCAAATTACTATGCATAATTTGTTGCATGGATAGATATAGCTCCAGATCTTTGCATATAGGTATATCTACAACAGATGATCAGAACCATTAAAAAAATACTTTCCTGAAAGACAGCTTGTACATAGCAAAAAATAAGCCATGGTTGGCAACTCTGTATGCACGCTTCAATCTTTTTTCCGGCAGTTTGAGCATCACATGTATATGCTACTGTGAAGGAGATATAGGTTATAGGGTAGCTAGAACAAAATAGAGATGGCCATGGTACATGAATGTAAGAAGAATAAGCATATATTAATAGGAATAAGACTCTAGGTATAAGATAGTTGGTAGTGTGCCAATAAATTTAGCGTTCGTAAATAATAATGTCAGATGACAACATTATATAAACTTATTACTTCAGCAAGAACGCTCAACTGTTACAATTTTCAACAAAAACTTATTGATAGACATTAAAAAAGAATCTGCAGAAAGGACATGTCACATGTAGCAATAACTGAAGTATAGATCACAAATATTCTTTTCTGAGGACGGGCTCAGATGCTCCTGAAATTTCTCCCGTCAGACGACCATGCGGATCTGTGCCACGCAGCGTATTCCCGGGGGTTTGATCCTAATCTAGGATGGATAAAGGGTAGATCCAGTGCGTAGAAGCTGTCTTGCCCCTGCAAAGTGCAATGCAAAGAGGCCGGTTCAAACCCAGGACCTCTTGGCACAAGTGGGAGGACTTCACCACTGCGCCACGCTTGCCCTCTCTAGGATGGATATTGGTTCAGAATAAATAATCAAATGATTTGCAGACTCAGTAAATAAAAGGGATCAAGAAATTGGGAATTAAGAGAAACCATGAATTTGGGATCTGTATTTACCTCCCTCACAGGAACATCAAGGTAAAGGATATAGGACCGCAGTACAATATATATGCCATATTTTAAGCCTTTACAACGGAGAAGAAGAGTATGAATATAGCATATATCATACCTATCAAGAAGAGACACTGGAAATTATTCATATGGTGCTAGGTAGATAACTAATATCCATAAGAAATACTTATTGAACTCCTTTTGTTCCAAAATTTCAAAACATGAGACTTCTACATGAACGAATGAACTTGTTACTATTACTGATTGCAGCAAAGATTAGGAGACATACTGAGTAGATGATGGATCATAAAGATTACCCAGATTTATTTTTGACCGAAATCTGCTTCCAATTCATCAAAGGCAAACAATTGCACAGACAAATATGACAATGATTGGGGATTTAAATTGTCAAGCTATTGTAGCGCAAGATGTTATCATATGCATCTGCTGCACATATAGTTTTACAGTGTAGAACTACCGTGAGTTTAGTGAAAGAATTTTGGGACACCTGAATTACTTTCTAACTGATGATGTGACACGTTGTTTCATCAGAGCCTATTTTGTCCACCTGCCGCTCATCCTCCTGTATGTTACTCAAGGGGGCGCTGTTCATCATTTGCCTTCGGACACTGGTATGTATTTCTCCAGTTTCTTGTAATGTATGGAGCTGGTGTTTGTTATAACCAAGGGTTCCAGATTTTGAACTGTTGGGTTTCTGCTCTTTCTGAAAGCAAAGGCTTGGGAATGAGAATGATGATAAAAAATATAGGGAGATTTTACGGTGCATTATAATACACCAGAGCACATGTATTATATGGCCGATCTAACGAATGAGAATAATTGGGCCTTTTTAAGCCCAAGGGTATTTTCGACCTAAATTTTTTTTACCTTTAATCGGCCCAATTTGGTCCAGGGGTATTCTCGTCCTAAATTTTTCGATTAAATTAATTGCATCAATAAAGCACTTCATTATAGAGGTCCCATCATCATGCGTACTCTTTTGAATTTCGGTTTGAGCGGTTCGTCCTCTCTCTCCTCCTCTCGATCCCTAACCTCGGGCGCCCTCGATCGCCGCCCATCGCCTCCGGCGCCCTCGATCGCCGCCGATCGCCCCCGGCGCCCTCGATCGTCGCCGATCGCACTCGCCGTGTCTACCCCTCCTGCTCCTACCCCCCTCACTCCCTCCATCGCAAGTCACCCCAGTCGGGTCGCGGCGCCAGATCCTTCCCCGAGCGGACGCCACCTTCCCCGACCCGAGAGGCCACATCATCCTCATCGACGTGCATCAACTTTTTCATGCCGGATCTTCGCTGTAAGTGCCTAGCCATCTCAAATCTTTTACGGTCCCTTCTGCATATAGAACCAATAGGGGTCGGATTTGATTCGGGTTTAGGATATGTCATGTGAGGTTTAGGGTTTATCGTTTCAGAAAGTTGTGAGGAGCTTTCGGTCGGATTTGGTTAGGGTTTAGGATATGTCATCTGAGGATTAGGGTTTATGTTTTCAGAAAGTTGTGATGAGATTACGATTGAAAGGAAGTGTAAGTCGGATGTAGCTACGACATATTGAAGGACTTAGTTAGGATTATGTGGCATGAGAAAGTTGTCAGCAGATTTGGATTCTAAGAAAGTTATTTTGGATTTAGTTAGGAGATACTTTTGAATTGAGTTTCGAGATATTTTGGATTTAGTTAGGAGATAATTATTTTGTATGGAGTTTGGACTTATTTTGGATTTAGTTAGGAGATAATTTGGATTTAGTTAGGACATACTTTTGGATTTTGTTACGAGATAATTTGGATTTAGTTAGGATATAATTTTGAATGGAGTTTGGAGATAATTGATCTATCAGGGTGGATCTATCAAGGCATTTGGAGGACTCGTGGACTTTGGATTTAGTTAGGAGATCATCAGTTAGAGCTAGTACAATCAATTACAAATTTCTGGATTTAGTCAGGGCATATTTACTTACAGCTTTTGAAGGACTGAGTTAGGTACATGAATCCGATATGAAAAATTAAATCAATTATTTAAGCAGAGTAGTGCATAATTTCGGTAACGTATGCTATCCATCCGTAACATTGACTATCTGTTTCCGCTGGCAGCATAACGACATGGATGATAAAGGCAACGATGGCAAAAACATGGGTGATACAGGCAAGGACGACAAGGACATGGGTCATAGAGGGAACAAAGGCAAAGGCATGGACCCCAAAGGAATGGATGGTATGTGCATGGATGATAAGGATAATGAGGATGCAGGCAAGGATGGCATAGACATGGATGATGTACACATACAAGGTAAAGGAATTGATAATAAAGGCATGGCTGGTTCAGACCTGAATGAGTGTATGGAATACTTAGAGATTGTGAAGAAGATGTTCAGGACTGAGGAAGAAGCCTACATGTTCTACGTAGGCTATGCGAGAAAAAAAAGGATTTGGTGTTAGAAAGGATGATCTGAAGTACAGGGGTCCGGGTTCGAAACAAAATGCATACAGAAGGACATACAAGTGCTGCAAACAGGGATGGCGGGCCCTTAAGCACTTTAACAGAACTGAAAGAAAAAGAACACCGAGGGGTCTTTCCTGGTGTGGGTGTCCCGCTCTTTTTCATGTTGAGCTACAAGATAGCAGTGGCCTCTGGTTCGTCAAGAATTTTGTGGACAAGAATAACCATATGTTTGTCCCTGCTGACCTGACTCCGTACTTATCGGCTCATCGTAGAATGACTGACGCACAAAAGGCCGATGTCATCGAGTATGCTGTCGGTGGACTTCGAACACATCAGATTATGAATGTAATGGAGAAGAATGCCGGAGGTCCCGACAAGCTTGGATTTATAGATCGAGATCTATACAACCATGTTTCAGTCCAGAAGAAGCGCAAGATAGAAGGCAGTGACGCTAGATATTTGCTCACCTATATGATTTCACAGAAAAAAGCAGACCCGAAATTCTTTTTCAAATACACAAAAGACAGCAAAAGCCATTTGAGGAACATATTCTGGGTTGACTCACAATCCCGCATTAATTATGTTGCCTTTGGTGGTGTCGTGGTGTTCGACAGTACATATCGGTCTAACAAGTACAGGCTTCCGTTTGTTCCATTTGTTGGTCTGAACCATCACCACAGCACAGTTTTGTTTGGGGTCGGTCTAGTGTCAGATGAGACAGTTGCATCATACCAGTGGCTTCTTCATGTATTTTTGGAGGCAATGTCCCAGATGGCACCAATTTCAGCAATCACCGATGGGGACGGTGCAATGGCTAAAGCAATAGCTATTGTCTGGACCGGAACAGATCATCATTTGTGCACGTGGCATATCGAGGAAAATATGGTGATGCACCTCCGCGAGGAAAAGCTGAGCAATTTAGGGAATTCATTTACCATCGTTGGGATGTTGATGAGTTTGAGAAAAGATGGGAGGCTTATAAGGTTCGGTTCAAAATAAAACCAACGGGCAAGAGGTCGTCATGGGTTAACAGGATGTACGAGCTGCGACACAAATGGGCTGCTGCGTACACAAAGGGTAGATATTTCCTAGGCATGATGAGTAATCAGAGGAGTGAGTCTCTCAACTCAAGGCTTCATGTGCACCTGAACAGGAAGATGCAGCTTGTTGATTTGTTGCAGCATGTTGAGCACTGTGTATCCATAATGCGTAAGACTGAAGCAGCATTAGACGCAGTAGCAACACATATGATACCCTTCACTAAGCTGAATGCACACCCTCTGGAGATTGCTGCCTCTTATATTTATACAACTATGATGTTTCCAAAGGTAAAGCGTCAGATTGTCGAAGGGACAAATTGGCAGGTCATGGACCGGGTAGCATGTGATGGTTTGGTCGTGTTTGGAGTTTTGCGCAAAGCCCCATATGATAAAGTCCCATATGGCAGGGATGCTAGAGAATTGCAAGGTAAGGAAGGTAAGTATGCTGAGGACTTGCATGCAAAAAAATTGGAGGCTGAGGATCCCAATGATTTGGAAGGTAAGGATGCTCAGGACTTGCATGCAAAAAACTTGGATGCTGAGGATCCCAATGACTTGGAAGGTAAGGATGCTGAGGACTTGCATGCAAAAAAACTTGGATGCTGAGGATCCCTATGACTTGGAAGGTAAGGATGCTGAGGACTTGCATACAAAAAACTTGGATGCCGAGGATCCCAATGACTTGGAAGGCAAGGATGGTGTGGACTTGCATGCCAAAAACCTGGATGCTAAGGATCCCAATCACTTGGAAGGTAAGGACAGTGAGGAGTTGGAGGCAAAAAAGTTGGATGCACAAGGCGTGGATGCTAAGCCTGTGGATTTTATATATCACGTGACTTGTCTGTTTACAGGAGCAAGACTGGATGATGCAGCTTGTAAATGTAAAAAGTTGGAAAGTCAGGATTACCCATGCGCACATATATTCTGCGTTCTGGATCATCTTGGTGTACGCACATTTCCAAAAAAATTGTCAAGAAAAGATGGACAATGCAGGCCAAGCCAGCGTTCCCTTCTTCGAGGACTGCGAATACTCATGTATGGTCTGATCACATGAATAAGTATCATCAACTACGCAACATGGCTAGTGACGCTTTATTCACAGCCGCAGGTAGCGATTCACAGTCAGAACAGGTGATGGAGTTCCTTCGGAGTATATTGGTTGATGGAGAAAAAACTGATTTGGATGAAGGCCATAAATTGTTTGTTCCTTTGCCGGCATACTTCTCTGCTGCTCGCGAATGCTGCACTGATGACGTGGAAAATCCAATCAAAATAGTTCCAAAAGGGAGACCAACTACCGAAGAATCGAACAAGAGGATTAAAAAAAGCAACGAAGTTAGTGCACATGTTTATCTCATTGTTCATTTCCATACATGCTTACAATGTTAATATGTTCTCTCTTTTTCTTCAATTTACTCAGGAACAAATCGGGGAAATCAAAGGTCACAAGGAGGAAGAAGCGAAAAGACAAAGACTCAGAGACAGAAGAAGACACAGATTCAGATATAGAAGAAGAGGAAGATTCAAAAAAAAAGCAACAAAGTTAGTGCACATGTTTATCTCATTGTTCATTTCCATACATGCTTACAGTGTTAAAATGTTCTCCCAGAGAGTGTTCACATGTTTTTCTTCAATTTACGCAGGAAAAAATCGGGGAAATCAAATAGCACAAGGAGGAAGAAGCAAAAAGAAGAGACAGAGTCAGACACAGAAGAAGAGACAGAGGCAGATACAGAAGAAGAGACAGAGGCAGATACAGAAGAAGAGGAAGATTCAGGTGCAGAAGAAGAGGAAGATTCAGGTACAGAAGAAGAGGAAGATTCATATGCAGAAGAAGAGGGAGATTCAGATGCAGAAGAAAAGGGAGATTCAAATGAGGAAGAAAAGGGAGATTCAAATGAGGAAGAAGAGGAAGATTCAAATGCAGAAGATGGTGGGCTGAGGAGGGCTAGAAAGAGACCATTGGAAGTTGTAGAAGAGGATTACGCAAAACCAAACAAGTGGGCATTAGCACAATTGTGCGTACTTAAACATGTTTTCGAATGCTGGTTGCAGGTTCATCTATTTCATTTTTTGCAGGAAACGCAAGGGCGCTCCAAATGTCAATGCTGGGAGGACGAAAAAGAACGATGACAAGGGTGCGCGAGGAAAACCAGCGAAGTTAGTGTATGTACTTACATGTCCGCTCTATAAGTCGGGTATTTGCTAGTACTGTGTTGACGTTTCTTAACTTTTCCAGGAAAGACTCTAGTAAGGGCGGTAAAGAACAGGCCAAAGGGGTGATGAAGACAAAAAGGCCTGATAGAAATGTACCACAGGCTGAGCGAATAAGAGCTGTCAAGTTATCTTCTGTAGCTATGAAGAGAAAATCAGTGAAGTTAGTGTTTTTTCTATTATAGTGTACTGTACATGCTCAAATCTTCTTTGCTATCCTATTAACAAACGTTGTTTCATGCAGGAAAGCTAAAGTGAAGTCAAGACAGGATGTTTAGATGCACAGGGTCAAACAGAGAAAACAAAAGGATTTCAGGGGTCGAAAAATTGAGAACAAACTAAAGTAGACAGTTTTCCATGTCGTGATCCACCTTGTTTCTCATGTATTAGACCTATTTGATGGACTGCCACTATTTTTCTGAATTCCTCTTTTGATTGGTACACCCTCATTTTATTATGGATGGGTCGACATGGTAGGCTAGTTATGATTTATCAACATCGATGAAACAATGCATTTTTAGTGCAGTTGGTTTTCTATATTTTTTTCATTTTTTACATAAATATATTGCTGAAATTTGTTCAAAATGTAGTCAAATTTCATACTTGAAATATAAAATAGAAACCGAAAATTTATATATATAAGAAAGTAGAACGTTAATAGAAACCTTGTTTTCAAATAACATTGAAAATCGTTTATTTTCAAATAGAAAATAAGCGTACTGATATTTTAAAAATAGCATGCTCATTCGAAAAAAACATGTTCAATTGAAAATAAAATATAATGGATATACTGATTTAAAAATATCATGCTGATTTTAAAAATAGCATGTTGATTATAAAATTATGCTACTTTTAAAATAACATGCTAATTTCAAAAATAGCATGCTAATTTTAAAAATAGCATGGTACTTTTAAAAATATAATGCTCTTTTCAATATGCTACTTTTAAAATAGCATGTTGTTTTTGAAATCAGCATGATATTTTTTAAAAATAGCATGCTTATTTTAAAAATATAATGCTTTCAATATGCTACTTTTAAAATAGCATGCTGATTTCAAAAATAGCATGCTGATTTCAAAAATAGCATGATGATTTCAAAAATAGCATGTTGATTTCAAAAATAGCATGCTGATTTAAAAAAAAATCATGTTCTTTTGAATATGTTGTTTTTAAAAATAGCATGCTGATTTCAAAATAACAGCCTCATTCTAAAAATACAACAATGTTTTTAAAAATATAACGCTGTTTTTAAAATATAACGCTGTTTTAAAACTGATTTCAAATAATACATGCTTTTTAAAATATGTTGTTTTGAAAGCAGCGTGCTGATTTTTGAAAACAACATATTTTTAATTACGCTTTTCAAAAGATAGCATGTTTTTTTAGTATATACTGTTTTTCAAATTAAAAAAAACATCATTTTGAAAATAGCATGCCATCTCGAAAGTAACAGAAACAGGTCCCGCTTTTTGTTTTGCATTTCATTTTTTTGTGCGACACACATACAAACCGCATTTTCAAAATAACTCGTACTAGCCAACACGCAAACCTCATTCAAAAATGAAAGTATTGTCTAATCCATTTGAAACTCGGTTAGATTTGATTCAAAAAATACTAGCATCACTGTGGCAAAAAAAGGAAATATAATTGCAGTCCATAAAGGTAATTATATCAAGGAGGGTACCAGGGTGCGTTAGATATATAGACTTGCATAGCAAGTACATTACGCCACATAGGGTTCATACTACCACCAAGTTACTGCCAAGTTCCACTTAGTGGACGATCTTCATATCCAGTCGGACCCAAAAGTTATACCACCAAAGTACCAGTTACTACTGTCGTGGTTCTAAGTCTGACAGTAGAATGGGGGGTAGGAATGGAGAGGCAAGATCCTAGCTCTTGAGTAGTTGTACACGCAAGGAGTTAACGAGTTCAGGCCCTTCTCGGAGGAAGTAATAGCCCTACGTCTCGGAGCCCGGAGGCGGTCGACTGGATTATATGCGTGAGTGTTACAAAGATCCGAACCCCTGTCCTAGTGGAGGGGGGTGGCTTATATAGAGTTCGCCAGGACCCCAGCCAGCCCACGTTACAAGGGGTTTAATGTACATAAAGAGAGGGGGTTACTGGTAACGCCTGTAATAAAGGACCATGAAGGCCATAAAAGCTACTTATGAGGTGACCGTTTGTAGGCAGCGCCTTTAGATCTTCTTACGGTCGAGTGGTGTCTTCATGGTCGACTGCTTGCGCTTCTTGGTCGAGTACGCTTGTGTCCGTCGACTGGGCTGACCAGGTCGACTGACCTGTTGGTACTTCTCAGAACGTCTTTCATTGTAGGAGCCGTGTCCTTGATTGGGTACCTCAGGTACGATAAGTTACCCTACCCTAGGTACGTATCCTCGTCATTAGCCCCCGAATGGGTCAGGGGTCAAGTGAGAATGGGGTCGAGCCTGCGCTTCCGACTCAACCTCCATGCTTCAGTTGCATCTGTCTTCGGATAAATGGAAGTCACGGTGGGGTCTCATTCTTCAGTTTGCCTTGATCCATTCAGATGCTCGTCGAGTGGTTTCGGATTACCGTCGAGTGTGTTTACGTGACGAGTCCCTTGGGAGACTTAAGGAAATGGATCTTTCGTCTGACAACCCGTCCCGTCGATCGCGGATTTTGCGGGATTTGAAAATTGAGAAGCGCACCGGACGGAGGAAACCGCGCGAATCGGCTGGATAAGGCAAGGGCGCCTCGATCTCTGCGCCACCTTTTTCGCCACGTACTGCGCGCGCGCCTGTTGCGGGATCTGACTGGGAGGGGCAGGCCCACTGATCAGCCACTCGGGTGTGGCCTTATATAAAGCAATGACTCTGACCTTTTACTGTGCGCCCTCGTTCTTCTTCCTCCTTCCTCCGTAACCCTCCGCCTCGCTCTCCGCCGCAACCTCGACACCGCCGCTCGGCCAAGACTTCGTTCGAGACGATGGGGATGGATAAGACGGCGGCGGCGGAACGGGCGAAGAAGGCCGCGGCGAAGGGCAAAGGGAAGAAATCTGGGCGAGGCGGGTCGTCCTCGCGGGCCGCTCTGCCGTCCGGCTGGCTACAAGGGGATTGGATGCCCTCCATCCTTACTCAGGCGGACATCGACGACATGGTGGAGGGAGGGCTCATTCCCCACAAGGCCGCTCGCCTTCCGGGGAAGGAGACGGAGCCAAGACCTCGCGATGGTGAGCGCGTCCTGGTAGCCACTCACGTCGACCGGGGGTTTTCTCTGCCCCCGAGTCCTTTCTTTAGGGCTTTCTTGAACTTCTTCGGAGCGCAGCTCCACCATTTTACGCCCAATTCCATAGTCTATCTCGCGGCTTTTGTGTCTCTGTGCGAGTGTTTCTTAGGTTGTCGACCCCACTGGGGCCTCTTCAAGCATATCTTCACCTGCCGATCCCAGTCGGTCAAAAAGCTTAACCCGGACGGGGAGAGGACGCAGGTGATCCAGATGTGCGGGGGCCTCGGGATCCAGACGAGGGGTAAGAGTTGTTTTCCTCCCATGACACTTCCCGATTCTGTGCGCGGGTGGCAGTCGACTTGGTTCTACTGCAAGGACCAGCCGACTCCTGGACACTCGACCGGCCTACCTCCTTTCACCTTGGACCGAGTGCAGAAACCCGCTTCTTTGAAAGTGGTTCCGGAGGAGAAGGCTCAGGTGAAGGAACTAGTCAGTCGAGTGGTTGAGTTGGTTCGTGAAGGCGTGACCGGCATGGACTTGCTCGAAGTCTTTCTCCAGCGACGAATCCAACCTCTCCAGGCTCGGGATCACCCGATGTGGTTGTATTCCGGGCCCGACGACTCCACGCGGATCCACCCGGAGGGGGTCGAGGCTTCTGTGCTGGAGAGCTGGCTGACCAGCATAACCGGGAACAGGGACAACCCCAGGGGTTCCAGGAGGATTGCTCCGCTCGACGGGATGATGCAGACAGATAAGGTACATTTTGCTTCTTCCGACTGAAATTTTCACTCCGTCTAGTCATTGGCTCGCGAAAAGTCGACTGATCCTCGTTCTGCCTGTTGTTTCGCAGGAGATCAACGATATGTACTCGATGCCGAATGGGAACCAGGAGCACGTATCTGAAGGAGGAGGGAGTGGAGGCGAAGGGAGTGAGAATGAAGTTGAAGCCGAGGGCGAAGTCGAGGAGTGGGAGTCTGACGATGACGTAGAGGGGGAGGTCGGCGATGACTCGGATGACGAAGATGAAGAGGTGGAGGTCGACCCTCCTCGACGCGAGAGACACTCCAAGAACGCTCAGGATCCCGCCGTAGAGCGCGGTCAGTCGAGTGCTCCGGCGGGCCAGTCGTCCAAGCGCCCTCGGACCGCGTCGCCGCCCCCAACTGAGAAAGCGCCCAAGCAGCCTAGAGCCATCCCGACTAAGCCACCCAAGGCCTTGCCCAAGATCAGGGTCGCCATCCCGGTCATCTCTGGGTAAGTGACTGTCTTCACCTTTCTTGAGTCGACTAGAACGGATTCTTAGTCGATTCATTTTCAAATTATTTGCTTGGAATCGTGTAGCGCCGCTACTTCCGAGACTTCCATCCAGAATGCTGATGAGACGATGGAGGACGCCGTCACTTCCAACTTAGGTATGACCCTTGGCATGATCCGACTGTTTAACTGCTGGGTCGATTGGGTATTCATTTCTGAACTTTTGTAGCTCCGACCAACATCATTGACCTTCCGGATGATGAGGAGGAGGCGGAAGCGCCGCTCAGGCCTTTTGGGAGAAGAGGCCGGAGGGCTCCGGTCGACAAGGTTCCTCAGACCGCGTCGACTGCCGAGGCGGTGGTCCAAGGGGGTGACAATACCGCCCGGACTACTGTGACTTTTGCTGAGCCACTGACGACTGCCCGGCCTTCGTCGTCGACTGCCCCTCCACCGGTCGACCCACCCTCGTTCTTCGCCGCCTACCAGACCCCGGAGGATCAAGTGAGTGCTGCCAAGGAGGCTATACGTCAGGCGGGGCTCGTGATGGAGCAGACCAAAGCGGCTCGGGATGCCAGTCAAGCGGCCTATGACATCAGCTCGGCGTTGCAGCAGAACGTCCAGGTTAGTTGATCTTCACTTGCGTTGTACACCCACTGGGTGCCGTTGGTCCGAAATATCTCATTGGTGGGGGCACGCTGAGTGCACCCACTGGGTGTAGTCCCCGAGGCCACGGTCGACTGCTGGCAGTCGACTGTGGTCTTTGTACTGTCTTGTAGTTGTACCTCGTCGGATGACACTGTATCCGGTCGACTGCTGGCAGTCGCCCCCCCCCCCCTTTTTTTTTTTTGAAAACCAGTGGGGGCACGCTGAGTGCACCCACTGGGTGTAGTCCCCGAGGACTGTCGAATGTTTTGATTTGGCTGTAGTCTTAGAAGTGTTGTGCTCTTTCTTTCAGTCACTCGGGAGTAACTTATCTTTGATACCCTTTGTCGATTGACTCTTTGCAGAAGTCTTGTGAGCTTGTTGCTCAGCTCGCCGATCTGAAGAATAAGCAAATCCAGCTCAATCTTGATTTACAGTTTGCTCAGGAAAACGTGCAGAAGGCGAAGGATGAGGCAAAAGGTATGGCTGGTGAGGACTCGACGGCTGTCTCTGTCCTCCTGTCTGTTCTCAACTCTGTGCTTATTGTTGCTTCGCAGACGAACTGGAAAAGGCCCTGAAGAAGAAAGATCTTGACCTTGCGGAGGCACAAAAGGCGGCTGCGGAGAAGCTGAAGCTTGCTGAAGAGAAACTTGCTTCAGTCGACCAACTGGAGAGCGAGAACGCTAGGCTGAAGTCTGCTCTTGACTCGGCCAACAAGGAAGCGAGTCGACTGAAGACTGACAAGAGTACTCTGAACGACAAGCTCGGCCAGCTGGCGGGGAAGCACAAGGACTTGGGGGATTATCTTGGGGGTCTTGCCAAGAAGCTATACCTAATGCTTGAAGGTAACCCTCTTTGCGCGATTAATCTCGTTGTTGTTGACTCACCATTTGGCTACAGTTTTGACCTGTCGAAACTTCTTTCAGAATTCTGCCGAAACTTTGAGGAAGAGACCAGTCGAGTGGAGACCCGCTTGGACCCTATCAACTCTCCCGTGAAGGACGAAGTGGCCATGAATGTCTTCCGGTTGGAATCCCGTGTCGCTAGTGCGGTGGACTACCTGGCTCGACTGAAAGCTGCGGTGTCACGGATCGACTCCGCACTCTGGCCCAAGGAGACGCTTCAGAACGACCTTGAATCCCTGATCAGTCGACTAGGTGAGGTTCCAGGTCGAGTGCAAGAATGGAAGAAGTCTTCTGCTAGGTGCGGCGCTGACGTGGCTTTGTCACTGGTTCGCGTCCACTGCAAGGAGGCGCGCGAGGAGAAGCTGGCCGCTCTCCAGGTTGCCAATACCAGGAAGCATAACTTTCAGGACTTCATGGAGACCTTCATCGCTGCCGCCACTCGGATCTCTGATGGGATCGACTTGGACGAATTTGTTGCGCCATCCAGTCCTCCGCCGGAGGAGTAAAAAACTGATGTTCTTTGCCTTAAATTTGCCTCGGAATGCCGAGTGGTTTATGTAACCGATAAACTCCGTCGAGCTTATAGCTCGAGTACTTTATTTGCGATCTAGGATTTTTCCGAACTTGGCTCGACGTTGAAATGCCTTCGTGACTTGATCCGCCGATCTACTATTCGTTGTTCCCTCAGAGGCTGCCTGGTTTGCACGATGCTTATCGCCGCGATGGTGTCTTGTCAACCTGGCTTGGGCGAGCATCGGGCTATAGCTGAGTCCCCGAGTGGGAGGTCTGCTCTTCACTCGGCAGGAGTCCAATTACTTTAGGCGAGTGCTTGAACTGCAGCTAAGCCCCCGAGTGGGAGGTTTGCTCTCACTTGGTAGGATTTCGATTACTTAGGCGAGTACTTGGACTGCAGCTAAGCCCCCGAGTGGGAGGTTTGCTCTCACTCGGTAGGATTTCGATTACTTAGGCGAGTACTTGGACTGCAGCTAAGCCCCCGAGTGGGAGGTTTGCTCTCACTCGGTAGGATTTTGATTACTTAGGCGAGTACTTGGACTGCAGCTAAGCCCCCGAGTGGGAGGTTTGCTCTCACTCGGTAGGATTTCGATTACTTAGGCGAGTACTTGGACTGCAGCTAAGCCCCCGAGTGGGAGGTTTGCTCTCACTCGGTAGGATTTCGATTACTTAGGCGAGTACTTGGACTGCAGCTAAGCCCCCGAGTGGGAGGTTTGCTCTCACTCGGTAGGATTTTGATTACTTAGGCGAGTACTTGGACTGCAGCTAAGCCTCCGAGTGGGAGGTTTGCTCTCACTCGGTAGGATTTCAATTACTTAGGCGAGTACTTGGACTGCAGCTAAGCCCCCGAGTGGGAGGTTTGCTCTCACTCGGTAGGATTTCGATTACTTAGGCGAGTACTTGGACTGCAGCTAAGCCCCCGAGTGGGAGGTTTGCTCTCACTCGGTAGGATTTTGATTACTTAGGCGAGTACTTGGACTGCAGCTAAGCCCCCGAGTGGGAGGTTTGCTCTCACTCGGTAGGATTTCAATTACTTAGGCGAGTACTTGGACTGCAGCTAAGCCCCCGAGTGGGAGGTTTGCTCTCACTCGGTAGGATTTTGATTACTTAGGCGAGTACTTGGACTGCAGCTAAGCCCCCGAGTGGGAGGTTTGCTCTCACTCGGTAGGATTTTGATTACTTAGGCGAGTACTTGGACTGCAGCTAAGCCCCCGAGTGGGAGGTTTGCTCTCACTCGGTAGGATTTCAATTACTTAGGCGAGTACTTGGACTGCAGCTAAGCCCCCGAGTGGGAGGTTTGCTCTCACTCGGTAGGATTTTGATTACTTAGGCGAGTACTTGGACTGCAGCTAAGCCTCCGAGTGGGAAGTTTGCTCTCACTCGGTAGGATTTCAATTACTTAGGCGAGTACTTGGACTGCAGCTAAGCCCCCGAGTGGGAGGCTGGCTCTCCACTCGGCAGGATTTCAATTACTTAGGCGAGTACTTGGACTGCAGCTAAGCCCCCGAGTGGGAGGTTTGCTCTCACTCGGTAGGATTTCAATTACTTAGGCGAGTACTTGGACTGCAGCTAAGCCCCCGAGTGGGAGGCTGGCTCTCCACTCGGCAGGATTTCAATTACTTAGGCGAGTACTTGGACTGCAGCTAAGCCCCCGAGTGGGAGGCTGGCTCTCCACTCGGTAGGATTTTTCAAACTTAGGCGAAGCGGATTCGCAACTAAGTCACCCACTGGGGGAAATTTAGACAGACAGAAAAAAGAAATAGCAGTCTTTTTCTTGAAACAAAGGAATTACAGAGGTACTTTTATTACATCTCAGTCGAGTGAGTTTTTAAGTGTAAAAAGGACGGAGCAGGTCTGCATTCCATGCTCGGGGCTCGTCGATCCGTCGATCGATGTTGTAAAGGTGATACGCTCCGTTGTGCAAGACTTTGGTGATGATGAAAGGGCCTTCCCAGGTCGGGGCAAGTTTGTGAGGTTTTTGCTGATCCACGCGGAGGACCAAATCTCCTTCCTGAAAGGCTCGACCCTTCACATTCCTGGCGTAAAACCGACGCAACTCTTGCTGGTAGATGGTCGAGCGGATTAGAGCCATCTCTCTTTCCTCCTCTAAGAGGTCGACTGCATCTTGCCGGGCCTGTTCTGCTTCTGCTTCGGAATATAACTCGACTCGAGGCGCGTTGTGGAGCAAGTCGCTTGGCAAAACCGCCTCGGCTCCATAGACCAGAAAGAATGGCGTTCTTCCAGTCGACCGGTTAGGGGTGGTCCTCAACCCCCATAGAACTGACGGAAGTTCGTCGACCCAGGCGCCTGCTGCGTGTTTGAGATCACGCATTAGTCGGGGTTTTAGTCCTTTGAGGATGAGGCCATTCGCGCGTTCGGCCTGTCCATTCGTCTGAGGGTGAGCAACTGAAGCGTAGTCGACTCGAGTGCCCTGAGAGGCGCAGAAGGCTTTGAATCTATCATTATCAAAGTTTGATCCGTTATCTGTGATGATGCTGTGCGGAACTCCATATCTGAATATCAATCCTCTGATAAAACTGATGGCAGTGCTTGCGTCGAGGTCCTTTATGGGTTTTGCTTCTATCCACTTCGTGAACTTGTCGACTGCGACCAACAAGTGGGTGAAGCCACTCCTACCAGTTCTCAGTGGTCCGATCATATCCAGACCCCAAACAGCGAAAGGCCAGACGAGTGGAATGGTCTTCAAGGCGGAGGCGGGCTTGTGAGACATGTTGGAATAAAACTGGCACCCCTCGCACTTGTCGACTATATCCTTTGCCATTTCATTCGCCTTTGGCCAGTAGAAACCCGCTCGGTATGCTTTAGCCACGATGGTCCGAGAGGACGCGTGATGGCCGCAGGTCCCCGAGTGGATGTCTTCGAGAATTATCTGTCCTTCTTCAGGCGTGACACACTTCTGGCCGACTCCAGTCGCGCTTTCTCTGTATAGCTGCCCTTTGATTACTGTAAAGGCTTTGGATCGACGGACGATCTGCCGAGCCTCTTCTTCATCTTCTGGGAGCTCTTTTCTTATGATATACGCAATGTACGGCACTGTCCAATCGGGAGTGGTGGTCATAACTTCCATAATCAGGTCGACCACAGCTGGTATCTCCACTTCGGTCGAGTCAGAGGCGCTTTTTGGTTGTGGAGGCTCTTCTGTGAAGGGATCTTCTTGCACTGATGGTGTGTGAATGTGCTCCAAACACACATCCTTAGGGATTGCCTCCCTTTTGGACCCTATCTTCGCCAAATCATCTGCAGCTTGATTTTTCAGTCGGGGTATATGATGGAGCTCCAACCCCTCGAATCGTTTCTCCAGCTTTCTCACTGCGCTGCAATATCCCGTCATGGATGGGCTTCTGACGTCCCACTCCTTCATCACTTGATTAACAACCAGATCTGAGTCGCCGTAGACCATAAGGCGACGGACGCCGAGTGAAATGGCCATACGTAATCCGTATAGAAGCGCTTCGTACTCTGCCTCATTGTTGGAGGAATCAAAGTGAATCTGGAGGACATACTTGAGCTTGTCTCCTCGGGGGGAAACCAGTACAACCCCCGCACCGGATCCGTTCAGCATCTTGGAACCATCGAAAAACATAGTCCAGTGCTCCGAGTGAACTTGAGTCGGAAGCTCCTGCTCGGTCCACTCGGCGAGGAAATCAGCTATTGCCTGGGACTTAATAGCTTTCTTTGCTTCGAACTTGATATCAAGAGGAAGAAGTTCAATTGCCCATTTCGCCACTCGACCGGTGGCATCTCTGTTATGAAGAATCTCTGATAATGGAGCGTCGCTGACGACTGTGATAGAGTGATCGGAGAAATAATGAGCAACCTTCTTCGTGGTCATGTAAATCCCGTAAACGAGCTTCTGATAGTGGGGATATCTTTGCTTCGACGGGGTCAAAACTTCAGAGAGATAATACACTGGGCGTTGAACTTTGAAGGTCTTTCCTTCCTCTTCCCGCTCGACCGTAAGAACGGTACTAACGACTTGTCCCGTGGCTGCTATGTAAAGCAACAATGGCTCTTTGCTGACAGGAGCAGCAAGCACCGGCTGGGTGGAGAGCAGAGCTTTTAGCTCTGCGAATGCTGCATCAGCTTCTGGAGTCCATTCGAACGTGTCTGACTTCTTCATCAGTCGGTAAAGAGGCAACGCCTTTTCACCGAGCCTGGAGATGAATCGACTTAGGGCGGCCAAGCATCCAGTAAGTTTCTGGACGTCGTGCACACGCACGGGGCGTTTCATCCGGAGTATGGTGCCAACTTTTTCAGGGTTAGCGTCGATTCCTCGTTCGGAAACAAGAAAACCGAGTAACTTTCCTCCAGGGACTCCAAATGTGCACTTCGACGGATTGAGCTTGATATCATAACTCCTGAGATTGGCAAAAGTTTCAGCTAGGTCAGTCAGCAGGTCGGAACCTTTTCGTGACTTGACCACTATGTCATCCATGTACGCTTCTACATTCCGACTGATTTGAGTGATTAGGCACTTCTGAATCATTCTCATGAATGTAGCTCCGGCGTTCTTGAGACCGAAAGGCATGGTAACATAGCAGAAACACCCAAATGGGGTGATGAAGGCTGTTTTTATTTCATCGGGTCCATACAGACGGATCTGATGGTATCCAGAGTAAGCATCTAAAAAGGATAGCCTCTCGCATCCCGCAGTCGAGTCGACTATTTGATCGATGCGAGGAAGAGGAAATGATCTTTCGGGCAGGCCCGATTGATATGCTTAAAATCGATGCACATGCGCAACGACCTGTCTTTCTTAGGGACCATTACAACATTAGCGAGCCACTCGGAGTGGAAGATCTCGCGAATGAATTTTGCTGCTAGGAGTCGGGCCACTTCTTCGCCAATGGCCTTTCTCTTCCGAACGGCGGACCGTCGGAGATGCTCCTTGACTGGTTTGGCCTTTGGGTCGACTCGGAGGCGGTGCTCGGCCAGTCCCCTGGGCACACCTGGCATGTCAGCAGGCTTCCATGCGAAGATGTCCCAGTTCTCACGGAGGAACTGGACGAGCGCTTCTTCCTATTTGGGGTCGAGTGTAGTGGAGATGTTGGTTGGAGCCGCATTTGGATCGGTCGGGTGGATGTGGACTTGCTTGGTCTCACCAGTCGACTGAAATGCTGATTCTGTGGCGGGCTTCTTGGCTCGTAACAATTCACTCGGGTCTGCAGTCTTCTGATACTCTTGTATCTCTATCTTGGCCATCTGAGCGTCAGCAATTTTGGCGCCTTTCTGAAAGCACTCCTCTGCCTTCTTCCGATTGCCGACGACGGTGATTACACCTTTGGGGCCAGGCATCTTCATCTTGAGGTATACGTAGCATGGCCGAGCCATGAAGCGAGCATAGGCTGGCCTCCCAAGAATGGCGTGGTACGCACTCTGAAAATCCACGACCTCAAAGGTTAATTTTTCTTTCCGGAAATTCTTCGAGTCACCAAAGACGACGTCGAGAGCGATTTGGCCGAGTGACTCAGCTTTCTTCCCAGGGATGACTCCGTGGAAGCTCATGTTGCTGGGGCTGATCCGGGACATCGGAATGCCCATCCCCTTCAACGTCTCTGCATACAACAAGTTTAGCCCACTGCCGCCGTCCATCAGAACCTTGGTCAGTCGAGTGCCTTCAACAATTGGGTCGACCACCAACGCTTGCCTCCCTGGGGTGGCAATATGAGTCGGATGATCGGACTGGTCGAAGGTGATGGCGGTTTGGGACCACTTCAGGTAATGGGGCGTCACTGGAGCGACCGTGTTTACTTCGCGATTGATGACCTTCAGTCGACTCCTACTTTCGACATCAGCGAAAATCATCAGAGTGGAATTGATTTGAGGGTATTCTTCGCCGCTGTCTTCTCTGTCTTCAACTTTGTCCGACTCTTTCCCTTTGTCCTTGGCTTGTTTCCCTTGAAACTGTTGCATCAGGAGTCGACATTGTCGAGTGGTATGCTTAGGGTAAATGAGATTTCCCTCTTCATCTTTCTTCGTGTGAATGTGGCATGGTAAGTCCATCACATCGTTCCCGTCCTGGTCTTTCACTTTCTTGCGGTTCCAAGGGCCCTTGGGTTTCCCCTTAAACTTCCCTGGGGTCACAGCTAAGGCTTCCCCAGGGGCGACTGGCTCGGCCTTGCGCTTCTGCTTCCGACTGGAGTGTCCTCCGCCGGTCTCATTAACGGCTGCCTTATACTTGCCACTCCGGAGTCTATCTTCTTCTTCTCCGTTCGCGTACTTGGTGGCGATTTCCATCATTCGACTCAGGGTCATATCTCCGGTTCGACCAAACTTCAAAGTTAACTCCCTGTTTCTGACACCTTCCTTGAAGGCGCAAACTGCTTGATGATCGGATACATTCTCGACCGTGTGATTCAGAGTGATCCATCTCTGGATATAATCCCTCAGGGTTTCACTCGACTTCTGAACACATGACTGCAATTCTGTCAACCCCGCCGGTCGCTTGCAAGTTCCTTCGAACGTCCTGACAAACACCTGGGCTAGATCTTCCCAAGTATAAATACTGCTGGGAGCCAACTGATTCAACCACGCTCTGGCTGATCCTTCCAACATGAGGGGCAAATGCTTCATGGCCACCTCGTCATTGCCGCCTCCGATCTGAACAGCCACTCGGTAATCCTCGAGCCATGTGTCCGGCTTGGACTCTCCGGTGAACTTGCTGACTCCGGCCGCCAACATGAAGTTGGGAGGAATCACTGCAGCTCTGATTGCTCTGCTGAAACACTCGGGACCTGAGACGCGAACTCTGCTGCTGGACGGGGCGCCTCCGTCACGGTCTTCTCGGTGAGCTCTATTTCGGTCGACCAGGCCTTGAACGATGATGGACCTCGCATCAAAGCCTGGTTCCCTGGGGTCGACTGGGACCTTTCGCCCAGTACTGAACTGGCGTCTGTCTTCTTGCCGTCGAGGAATGTACGACCCGGCTCTTGGGGGAGGAGAAGGCACTCGACGTTGATCATTGCGATCGAATCGGTGCTCATATCGCTCGTGCCCTTGGTACTGATTCTCGTGCCGGCCTCTGTGTCCTTCACGCCTCGGGGGTGACCTCGGGCTATGAGCCGACTGGAAGGAATTCGCAGTGACGGATCGACTGTGAATCCTGTTGCGCGACTGTGACACGGCTGAATTCTGGTCACCCGCTGCGCGAAGCAAATCTCTGATCTGCAACAGACCTCTCCCTGCCTCTGACTGCGAAGGCTGGATCGACTCCGCTATGCGAGCCGCAGCTGCCAAATTCTGAATCGGAGTACGGTATACCTGGGTCGGCGGCTGGAAAACGTGGCGACGGCTGGACTCGGGAGCGGGCGGTCGTGCGCGCTCGTCGAGTGCTCTCTGGAGATTCTCCAATCGAGCACGTTCAGCCAAATTGGCCAAGCGCGCCTCCTCCAGGGCTCGCGCCTCAGGGGTTTCTCCAACGATAGGAGTGTGAAGGGCGTCCACGTTCCGGCGACGGAGTTCCTCCCTCTGCACTGAGGTAAGGGGCTCGGGCCTGTACTCTTCGTGACCCCGCGCCGGAATCCCCCCTGCGGCAACCTCTTCGGTTTGGGGGAATCCGGGGGGGCTACGTGGTCCGTCGACCATTAGTACTTCCGCCGCTGGGTCACTGCTGTCGCACTCGGACGCAGTCTCTACGGAGCCAGTCGACAGGTCGAACAGGCCGTAGAGTGACTCGTCGGGCTCGATTACCGCGACTTGGGGGATGGCCGACTGGCGGGCCAGTGCGTGCTTCACCCACCGCTGGAGTCTCGACCGACCGGTGCGCTTGCGCCGGTGGGAAGCTGATGACGATGATGATGATGATGACGGCGCAACGAATGCCGACCCGTACTGGGTCGACGGTTGCCGCAGGAGGACGCCGCGGACGCATGCGCGAAAATGCGTGGCTCCGCGGGCGGGAAGCGCGTCCACGTCGAGTGGAGCCTCCTGCAGCCAAGCAGAGTCGTCGACGATGAAGGAGAGAGCGCCGAGACGGATCTCGCGGCTCTCGACCATGACTCCGCTCGAAAACATGATGTGGGTTGAAAGAATCCCAACTCCTCCAACAAATCGCTAGAACACCTGCCCCACGGTGGGCGCCAACTGTCGTGGTTCTAAGTCTGACAGTAGAATGGGGGGTAGGAATGGAGAGGCAAGATCCTAGCTCTGGAGTAGTTGTACACACAAGGAGTTAACGAGTTCAGGCCCTTCTCGGAGGAAGTAATAGCCCTACGTCTCGGAGCCCGGAGGCGGTCGACTGGATTATATGCGTGAGTGTTACAAAGATGCGAACCCCTGTCCTAGTGGAGGGGGGTGGCTTATATAGAGTTCACCAGGACCCCAGCCAGCCCACGTTACAAGGGGTTTAATGTACATAAAGAGAGGGGGTTACTGGTAACGCCTGTAATAAAGGACCATGAAGGCCATAAAAGCTACTTATGAGGTGACCGTTTGTAGGCAGCGCCTTTAGATCTTCTTACGGTCGAGTGGTGTCTTCATGGTCGACTGCTTGCGCTTCTTGGTCGAGTACGCTTGTGTCCGTCGACTGGGCTGACCAGGTCGACTGACCTGTTGGTACTTCTCAGAACGTCTTTCATTGTAGGAGCCGTGTCCTTGATTGGGTACCTCAGGTACGATAAGTTACCCTACCCTAGGTACGTATCCTCGTCAACTACCAAGTGCCAATTACTACTAAGTTGCACTTACTCGACCCTAAAGCTGATACTACCAACTTGCAGTTACTGGCTAGTACATACAGATTATAAAACTAGCGTCAAACTACTGCGGCGGGACAATGAATCCTCATGCCACTAACCATGTTCACCCTAAGCCCACCTCCACTCCTTTCCATGAACCTGAAGATAGCCATTTGATCTTCTTTCATTCTGGTGCCCTCAACGACTTCTCTCCAGTTCTTCGTCATGATCGCTCACCCGTCCTTCTTGCCCATCTTGAACAAGACCTTTTTATTACCTTCAAAATGTTCGTTGGTGACACACACAACCATGGGCTTTCGCAGATAATCTTTGAGGTAGGCCTGACTATACTCCTTTGAGAAGCACTGATTGCACAGGGAAATAAATAATGTTACATAAAAATGAAGTATGATTTGCACACAAAAAAGTAAGTATGATTTGCACAACCACGCCCGTCCTCCTCTCTGTCTCTACATGATGGCATTTTCACTAGTGAAGTATGATTTGCAAAAAGAAAAGTCCAAGTGTTTAACATCTTGCTCTTCCCTCTGATGACTGTCGAGCGACGGTGCTGACATAGTATGGTATGGGAGGTTGGCACTGCTTTACTATGGATTTGAGACATTCCCACCGATCCTCGTTTAGCAATACATGGTTGTCGTAGAAGATGCGATCCTCGAAAGTTCCTTTTCTCACATGGTATCCCGGACCTGTATAAAAAAAATTAAGATGACAGAGTAGTAAATAATTTCATATGTAAGATCTAGAACATCAGCAGTGGGTTAACGATCAATGCCTACTCCAATGATCAAGAAATGAAGGACATAGATAACCCAATCACATCCACCGAGCAATATCTCGTAGAAACATGGGCAAATTGAATATTTGATTTATTTAAACTAACAACTAAACACTACTCTATGTAAGCTCTAGTTCAGTCAATGTTGATTTGGAAGGTCATTTAGAACCCAAACAGAGTAATGTGTGGTAATCAAGTGTCACTCAAACATCAACTTTCGATATTTCACGGTTCATTTAATATCTGACCAGCCAAATAGAACTTTACCCCGTAGTGCCAAGATAGGATCGTGGTCCACATCTCCATCTCCATCAGAACTATCATCAGTGTCATAGTCGCTAGAGGTGTCGTCATCACCGCTATAGCCGTCACTCCCACGTGAAGTGCCATCTGAAGCATCATCTGAGGTGGTCCGGTGATCACTCTCTTCACTGCTGATGAGGATGGTTTCCCTTGCCATTCAAACCTGTTGCATGCATTGCAATGAACAAATGTTAGTTATTGACATATGAAATCAGTCTTCCATTATGACTTGTTAGCACCATATACAATGTGAATAATCTTTTCGCATACTTCTTGCTAAGTACGTAGTTCATGTATAAACATCTACACGAAAAAGCTAGTCGACAACTATTCGCACGACTAGTCAAGACTAGTGGTTAGACTCATAATCATTGGGCAGACATAACCAATTAGGACATTTCAAGGTTACAATTTTGTGAGCTGGACAAGAAAACTTGGTAACCAACCAATTAGTAGCCATGTAAAAATGAACCATGATTGACTGCTCTCATCGAGCAATACGTGAAACTATAACTGATCTGCCTTTGATCACTGCAAATTTCCTGATGGGCTGTTGTGTGGTACCATCAGGTAATAAATATAAAGTCTTTAAATTGTCCCAACAAAACAAATAATGCATTTGCTGCTGTACATAACATTTTTAGAGGTAACTGTGGAGGTTAATTTTCCAATTTCCAGTGAGAATAAGGACCTGATAGAATCTCTCAAGCAAGATGACAGCATAGTGAAGGCTATGAGAACGAGCAAGGTATGTTGACCAATTGTCACCCTTTTGTATACTTGCTATTTATTTACTCATTACTACCCATACCAACAAGTAAAATCATGATTATGAAGTATAATGTCAGAAAATCCAACAGTGAGGAATTTTTTGCAATGTGTACTACTAGCTCACAGGAAATTTTCATTGACCCCAACAAGCCCATACCATATCTTGGAGATAGGCTGACATAATTCAAGTAAGCAGTAACAACAATCAGCAAAAATATGCACCAACCAAAAATATTACATGTGTGCACATATCATCAAAAACATGCACCAATCAAGAGCAGTCTATACTTGACAAATCCTTCAAAATATGCACTAATCATCATACTACCATCGAGTAATACATGAAACTATAACTGATCCTCATTCCATCATTACAAATTTCCTCATGGACTGCGTTTGTGCTCGCCTTTTTAGTTTTTAATAACTAAGCATCAGCAAATACATATACACAGTCTTCAAACTATCCCAACAAACCAAAACATGTGTATGCTCCTGTGAATATACTTTTCCTATATCTAGCAGTGGGGGGCCATTTTCCAAGGGGAAAAGTACTTGATAGCATCTGTCAAGCAAGATGATAGCATAGTGAAGGCTATGTCGACGAGCAAGGTATGTTGGCCAACACCCACCTTTTTCCCTTACTTGCACGAAATTTTTTACCCATTACTACCCATACGAACAAGTAAAACCATGATTACGCAGTACATTGTCAGATTATCTTGCTGTAAAATTAGTTGTTGCAATATGACCTACTAGTTGACAGTAAATCTGCGAATACCCGAAACATGCACACAAGCAAGTGTCAGATTTTAACTTGGGCGGTGCTGCTAGATCACAAAATTAAGGTCAGATTGACATTAGAAGGGCAGGGAAGATCAATCTTACCTGCGAAGTGGTACCAGATGGGGCTGGAGTAGACTTGTTCGAAGCTGGCACCACCGGAGCTTCGGGCGGTGCGACAAGGATTGGGGAGAAGAGGTGCCGTTGTCGGACCTTGCTGTCGACGAAGTAGTGGAGAATCGTGGCCGGAGCAGGGGGAGTGGGTGGCCTCGCGGATCCGGCCGATTTGACGACGACGGGGACGGCCAAGGTGACGGCTTGGCAAACCCTAGCCATCGCCCTCCGCGTCGCCTCTCTGTCTCTGCAAAGAACAAAGTGTGGTGGGATCGGGAATGGGGGTGGGGTTGGGGTTGGGGCCGTCGCTCGCTTTTCTCTCTGCCTCCCACTTGTGCAGGCCCACAAAAGGAACAAAGTGTTGGGCCGGATCAGATGCAAATTTGGCAGCTTTACCAATTCTGGCCAAACACAAAAGATCAGCATGACCACAGGTGTTCTTTTAAAGAAACCCTAAAAATACACTACTATTTATATTGCATGTGGATGAGTCTTTCAGTACCAATTGATCTTGAATAATTTTAAGCACTCCATAGTATATATATATATATATATATATATATATATATATATATATATATATATATATATATGAAAATAATGGTTAACCAATAAAATGGTAAACTATTAGATGCAAGGTTGCAAATATTTGAAAAAATGAATAATTGAATTGTATGCATTTTTATGATTAAATTTAATAAATGTAACATTTTTGCAAAAACTATGATAAATTAAAATATTCATTGGTATTTAAAAAAACACGAATGACTACTTATGCCAACCAGAACTTCTTCATGGTTTCGTTTATTCATCTATTCTTTGGCATGCTGGTTCTCATAACGCCTTCTTCGGACCTTATCTTTGTCCGACAAATTCCTGAGATATTGGGCTAGCGCCTTGTGTTTCGCCTTCACACCATGCTTCATTTGGTATCCTTTGGCAACTCCTTCGGCGTGCTCAAGAATACTAACGAAAGCCGGGTCCAGATATTTGCCACAGAACGCGCAACGATATGCCATACGCTTAAGCACGTTGCACTGTCCATTCTGCAATTCTTCAAGGGTTTTCTGAGTGTGTGCATCCATCTCTCCTTCGGAAATGTCCGCATAATCAGGAGAATAAGGCTGCAAGTTTAAATTATGTATGATATAAGCTGCACCATTGTTTACAGTACCTAATATTCCCTAAGTTTCATACTGTAGTGCCTATAAATTATTTTTAAAGTAAATATTTATTAACTTTGAAAATTTAAGGAGAAAAAAGCAATATCAAATCCATATGAAAGCATAAATCATATGATGTACTTTTAAAAAAATTGTCAATAAACATGCACAACCTTTATGATGTCTGACTTTTAGCATAAAACCAAAACGCACTAAATTGTGGAGTGGATGAACCATTAATTTCTCAAAGATTGATTGAATAAATAATGATCATTACGTACTGATGATCAACATTATATTTAGAGCTAGATTCCATTATGCCAATTCAACAATGTATTGATGGTTTAATGATTAACCTCTAACCTTAAACTTGAAGACAGATCTAGGGTTAAAAAATTAAAATTACCGTAACGGAATTCCAGTCCATGTCGTGCATGTGCTGCTGCTTGTGATCGACAACGGAGTACTGCACCTCGTTGACACGATGCTTCTCTGGGTCAGACACCGAGTAGTCCAAAGCTTTCTCATGGGGATCCTCATCCATGCGATGGACGACGACGTCGGTGGTTAGCTCCGCAAGTCCATGATCTGTCACGACGGCGTCCATGACAGGCCCCCCACGTCCATGGCCCCGCTCTGTCACGACGGCCAATCGACCTCCACGAGTGGATTTCATATCCGGCAACAGCGAGGCGGGCGTGTGAGCGGCGGTGATAGTTTTAGAGCGTGCCCTAGGGGGAGAGATGCGGTGAGTAATTGGTAGTTACCTACTATAGCGGAAATACTTCGGCGTTGGGCACCTACAATGCAGCCGGCTTATTTAGGCGCTTAATTAGGATCCTGGAAAAAAATCACAATCGTAGGCGCTTGGGGCAGGCGCTAGGAACTGGATTTTGTACATCTACGTGATGCAATCCAAAGTTCGTGTCCAGGATGGATGGGTTGGGGATTGAAAATTTTGTACATAAACCCTGCTGCTCAAGACTTGTGAAACATAAGATCAAATTGTCATCAATTGATCTAGAAATTTCAAACTGAGAAAGAAATGTACGCATAGGCCACTATAGTATTACTTGGATCGAGACTTTGTGATCATCATGTAGCCATGCCACAACCAACACGATGGTCTCCGTGGCCATGTTGACATCACACCATGCACCGTTGGCCGCCTAGAACCTCTAGCCATGCCTCGATAGTCGTCACGTCTCGCATGCATTTGTGATGCTAGCAATGTCATCACGTGATGTCATAAACTAAAAGGCGTGTGACAATAATTTGAAAAAACAAGAAAATACTCCGTCCCAAAATTTTGACTAAAACATAATTTGATACGTTGGTATTTACACAAATCAAAGACAAGAATTTTGGGATGGATGGAGTACTAAAGCATCATTATTCCAATCCTAGGTTGCTATAAGAGAAGCTTGGATTTCCATCTACCAAGCTGAATGCAGCTCAAGGCTACAATTCCATTGCACTGGTACGTTAGATATGTAGTCGGTACACAACTTAACATGCATAGTTGTACCATAGTTGAACAGTAAGCATACGGTACTTCTTAACATAGTTCATCCACAAACATACGGTACTTCTTAACTAGTGCATTTCCTTTTTGAGTCACCATCTTCCTTCTTGAAAACCACATGTACACACTCATCATGTATACCATAACACATCAGAATCTGTTAACGAGCGCTCACAAGCTTAACTAGCTTCAAACGAACCTAGCCAATCAGGGTTTTATGCTACTTAATCTAAATGAGCCGATGATTAATGAGCACGAGTTTAACAAGCAGAGATGCCAAACCACACACCAATTAACATAGTTCTACCTTAGTTCAACACTTC
The DNA here is from genome assembly GCA_032464435.1 of Aegilops umbellulata. NCBI lineage: Eukaryota > Viridiplantae > Streptophyta > Magnoliopsida > Poales > Poaceae > Aegilops > Aegilops umbellulata. Next base: position 227,300,023 of record CP136055.1, on the reverse strand, counting down.
CATATATACAAAACCAAGCACCACTTAGTAGTACTGGTGCACATAGTTCGACCATAAACGTTCACCAACAAAGTATAGCATAGGGTAGTACTTAGCATAGTTAAAACCAAAAGAGCATCAGTTCTAGCTGCGAGGGTGCGCACTTCCCTAAAGCCTCAAAGAAGCCTCATCAAGTACTCGGCATACGCGACGTGCTTCACCCTGAAAGCATAGCCATTCTTGATGCTGCCTTGGGATGTTCCGACTGCATGGTTGATGGTACTTCTTAGGTCGCCTTTCATCAGCTTGTTACAGTAAGGGCATCCGTAGCCCCCCTTCCGATTCTTGGCCTGATACGTTTCTCGAGCACACCACTATTCAGCTCGCTCGCCTTCTGCCTCCTGTAGATCCTCTGGGTTTCTTGGTGATGACCCACAAGTATAGGGGATCTATCGTAGTCCTTTCGATAAGTAAGAGTGTCGAACCCAACGAGGAGCAGAAGGAAATGATAAGCAGTTTTCAGCAAGGTATTCTCTGCAAGTACTGAAATAAGTGGTAACAGATAGTTTTGTGATAAGATAAATTGTAGCGAGCGACAATTAACAAAAGTAAATAAGGTGCAGCAAGGTGTCCCAATCCTTTTTGTAGCAAAGGACAAGCTGGAACAAACTCTTATAATAGGAAAAACGCTCCCGAGGACACATGGGAATATCGTCAAGCTAGTTTTCATCACGCTCATATGATTCGCGTTCGGTACTTTGATAATTTGATATGTGGGTGGACCGGTGCTTGGGTGCTGTTCTTACTTGAACAAGCATCCCACTTATGATTAACCTCTATTGCAAGCATCCGCAACTACAACAAAAGTATTAAGGTAAACCTAACCATAACATGAAACATATGGATCCAAATCAGCCCCTTACGAAGCAACGCATAAACTAGGGTTTAAGCTTCTGTCACTCTAGCAACCCATCATCTACTTATTACTTCCCAATGCCTTCCTCTAGGCCCAAATAATGGTGAAGTGTTATGTAGTCGACGTTCACATAACACCACTAGAGGTTAGACAACATACATCTCATCAAAATATCGAACGAATACCAAATTCACATGACTACTAATAGCAAGACTTCTCCCTTGTCCTCAGGAACAAACGTAACTACTCACAAAGCATATTCATGTTCAAAATCAGAGGGGTAATAATATGCATAAAGGATCTGAACATATGATCTTCCACCAAGTAAACCAACTAGCATCAACTACAAGGAGTAATCAACACTACTAGCAACCTACTAGCACTAATCCCGGACTTAGAGACAAGAATTGGATACAAGAGATGAACTAGGGTTTGGAGATGAGATGGTGCTGGTGAAGATGTTGATGGAGATTGCCCTCTCCCGATGAGAGGAGCGTTGGTGATGATGATGGCGATGATTTCCCCCTCCCGGAGTGAGGTGTCCCCGGCAAAACAGCTCCGCCGGAGCCCTAGATTGGTTCCGCCAAGGTTCCGCCTCGTGGCGGCGGAGTCTCGTCCCGAAAGGTTGCTTATGATTTTTTCTCATCGAAAGACTTCATATAGGAGAATATGGGCGTTGGAGAGCCACCAGGGGGCCCACGACGTAGGGGGCGCGCCCAGGGGGAGGGGCGCGCCCCCACCCTCGTGAGCAGGGTGTGGGCCCCCTGGCCTTCATCTTTGGCGACGATTTGTCTTTATTTATTTTAAGATATTCCGTGGAGTTTCAGGACTTTTGGAGTTGCGCAGAATAGGTCTTCAATATTTGCTCCTTTTCCAGCTAGAATTCCAGCTGCCCGCATTCCCCCTCTTCATGGTAAACCTTGTAAAATAAGAGAGAATATCCATAAGTATTGTGACATAACGTGAAATAACAACCCATAATGCAATAAATATTAACATAAAAGCATGATGCAAAATGGACGTATCAACTCCCCCAAGCTTAGACCTCGCTTGTCCTCAAGCGAAAAGCCGATAACAATAAATATGTCCTCATGTTTTGAGGTAGAGTTGTCGATAAAAATAAAATACGGACGTGAAGGCATCATGATTACTCTCATAACAGCAACATATATAGATTTATCATATGATTACTTATGTTCAAGTGATGATCTTTTCACAATGCAAAAGTATGAATCAGAAACCTTATTGGGCACTAACAAATCATAACCTCAGTCATTGGAGCAATTGCAATTTATCATAACATCGGGAAGAGTCTATGTCAGAGCTTAAAAGCAAGTCCATATATTCAACTATCATTAAGTCCTTCATAATTGCTAACACTCACGCAATACTTGTGGCTACGGAGTTTTAACCGGACACAGAGAAAGATAGGGACTTATAGTTTTGCCCCACAACCTTTTACCTCAAGGGTAATGTCAACAATAACAATTCATGCTCCCCTACATCCAATAAGATATATATATCATGATCTTTCCAACATGCTGGGCTTGCCAAAGGATAAAATTAAAAAGGAAAGGTGAAGATCACCGTGACTCTTGCATAAGATAGAAGATAATAATAAAAGATAGGCCCTTCGCAGAGGGAAGTAGAGGTTGCCATGCGCTTTTATGGTTTGATGCACAAAATCTTAATGCAAAAGAACGTCACTTTATATTGCCCCTTGTATGTGAACCTTTATTATGCAGTCCGTCGCTTTTATTGCGTCCACAACAAGTTCGTACAAAGCTTATTTCTCTGCACTAATAAGTCATGCATATTTAGAGAGAAATTTTTATTGCTTGCACCGATGACAACTTACTTGAAGGATCTTACTCAATCCATAGGTAGATATGGTGGACTCTCATGGCTAAACTGGTTTAGGGGTATTTGGAAGCACAAGTAGTATCTCTACTTGGTGCTGAGAATTTGGCTAGCATGAGGGGGAAAGGCAAGCTCAACATGTTAGGAGATCCATGACAATATAATTTATCTTAGATACAAGAAAACATAACTCATTATGTTGTCTTCCTTGTCCATCACCAACTCTTTAGCATGTCATATTTGAATGAGTGTTCCCAATCATAAAAGATGTCAATGATAATATATCTATATGTGAAACCTCTCTCTCCTTATTACTTCCTATTAACTGCAACGATGACCAAAGCTATATTTGCCAACTCCCAACAACTTTTTAATCATCATACTCTTTCTATATGAAGTCATTACTCTCAATAATACCAATATGAACTCTTTGTTTCTTTTCTTTTATTCGCACAAGATCATGGTAAAGTAATCAAGCCCTTGACTCAACACTAGTCTTTATTATATAAATATAGCTCACGGACTCGATTGCATAGAGGGATCATAAAGTAAAACTTCAAAAATAGATCATGCCATGACTTTATTCTACTAAATCAAGATACTACTAATAGGATCGAACTAAGAAAAACGGTAAAGATAGGAGTTGTGATGATGATACGATACCGGGGCACCTCCCCCAAGCTTGGCAGTTGCCAAGGGGAGTGCCCATACCCATGTGATTATGTCTCCTTCTTTGTTGTTGGCGGTGGAGGTGTTGTTGATGATGCAAGCTTGTCGTCCACCTTCCATGGCATAGGCTCACCCTCATAGAAGGATGATCGAGTCTCCAGAATCCTCAAATCTACAACGGAAACAGCTCGAAACGAGAACAAAAGATATTTGCGTGATACGGGAGTCAAAACCTTCAAGAGAATATATAATGGATTTTTACCGACCGAAATACGTATCGTGCAAGAAAACGGAGTCCGGAGGGCACACGAGGTGCTCACGAGGTTGGGGGCGCGCCCAGGGGGGAGGGGCGCGCCCTCCACCCTCGTGGAGGCCTCGTGTCCTCCCTGGACTGCTACCTATTTTTCTAAATATTCCAAAACGGAGAAATATTGCCTTAAAAATTGTTTTGGAGTCGGTTTACTTACCGTACCACATACCTATTCCGTTTCGGAGTCTGGAACGTTCTGGAAAGTGTCCCTTATGTATTCCTCCGGGGTTACGATTTCAATAACATTGGTTTCAACATTTATAGGATTACCTGAGATATAGTGCTTGATTCTTTGACCGTTTACCACCTTCGGATTTGTGCCTTCGAAGTTGTTGATTTTTATGGCACCGGAACGATAGACCTCCTCGATAACGTCGGGACCTTCCCATTTAGAGAGAAGTTTTCCTGCAAAAAATCTTAAACGTGAGTTGTATAGCATCACATAATCACCTACAATAAACTCACGCTTTTGCATCCTTTTGTCATGCCATCTTTTAACTTTTTCTTTAAACAACTTGGCATTTTCATAGGCTTGGGTTCTCCATTCATCAATTGAGCTAATATCAAATAACCTCTTCTCACCGGCAAGTTTGAAATCATAGTTGAGCTCTTTAATAGCCCAATATGCCTTATGTTCTAGTTCGAGAGGTAAGTGACATGCTTTTCCATAAACCATTTTATACGGAGACATACCCATAGGATTCTTATATGTAGTTCTATAGGCCCATAATGCATCATCAAGTTTATTGGACCAATTCTTTCTAGACCTATTAGCAGTCTTTTGCAAAATTAATTTGAGCTCTCTATTGCTCAATTCTACTTGACCACTAGACTGCGGGTGGTATGGAGATGCAATTCTATGATTAACATCATATTTAGCAAGCATTTTACGGAAGGCACCATGAATAAAGTGTGAACCACCACCAGTCATTAAATATCTAGGGACTCCAAACCTCGGAAAAATAACTTCCTTAAGCATTTTAATAGAAGTGTTATGATCAGCACTACTAGTTGGAATAGCTTCTACCCACTTAGTTACGTAATCAACAGCAACTAAAATATGTGTATATCCATTAGAAGCAGGAAAAGGTCCCATATAATCAAAGCCCCAAACATCAAATGGTTCAATAACAAGTGAATAATTCATAGGCATTTCTTGGCGTCTACTAATATTACCAATTCTTTGACATTCATCACAAGACAAAACAAACTTACGGGCATCCTTGAAGAGAGTAGGCCAATAAAAACCAGATTGCAATACCTTATGTGCAGTTCTATCTCCAGCGTGGTGTCCTCCATAAGCTTTGGAGTGACACTTGCGTAGGATCTGTTCATGTTCATGCTCAGGTACACAACGTCTAATAACACCATCTACTCCTTCTTTATAAAGATGTGGGTCATCCCAAAAGTAATGTCTCAAATCATAAAAGAACTTTTTATTTTGTTGGTATGTGAAGCTAGGTGGTATAAATTTAGCAAAAATATAATTAGCGTAATCAGCATACCATGGAGTGCTACGAGAAGTGCTTATGACATTTAATTGTTCATCAGGAAAGCTATCGTCAATAGGTAGTGGGTCATCAAGAACATTCTGTAACCTAGATAAGTTGTCTGCAACTGGGTTCTCAGCTCCTTTTCTATCAACAATATGCAAATCAAATTCTTGCAGCAAGAGAACCCATCTAATAAGTCTAGGTTTAGCATCTTTCTTTTCCATAAGATATTTAATAGCAGCAAGATTAGTGTGAATAGTTACTTTAGAATCAACTATATAGGGTCTGAATTTATCACAAGCAAACACAACTGCTAAAAGTTCCTTTTCGGTAGTAGCATAATTTCTTTGAGCATTGTCTAGAGTCTTACTAGCATAATGGATAACATTTAATTTCTTATCAACTCTTTGCCCTAGAACAGCAGCATAATCACTAGCATCACACATAATTTCAAAGGGTAAATTCCAATCAGGTGGCTAAACAATAGGTGCAGAGACTAATGCTTTCTTAAGTATTTCAAATTTTTCTACACAATCATCATCAAAGACAAATGGTACATCTTTTTGTAATAAATTAGTCAGAGGCCGAGAAATTTTAGAGAAGTCCTTAATGAACCTCTTATAAAATCCGGCATGACCAAGGAAACTTCTTATACCTTTGATGTCCTTGGGACATGGCATCTTTTCAATAGCATCAACCTTGGCTTTATCAACTTCAATACCTCTTTCAGAAACTTTGTGCCCCAAGACAATACCTTCATTAACCATAAAGTGGCACTTTTCCCAATACAAGACAAGATTAGTTTCTTCACATCTCTGCAAAACTCGATCAAGATTGCTCAAGCAATCATCAAAAGAGGAACCATAGACAGAAAAGTCGTCCATGAAAACCTCACAAATCTTTACACAAAAGTCAGAGAATATAGCCATCATGCATCTTTGAAAGGTAGCAGGTGCATTACATAAACCAAAAGGCATACGTCTATAAGCAAAAGTACCAAAAGGGCATGTAAAAGTAGTCTTTGATTGATCTTTAGCCGACACAGGTATTTGAGAGAAACCAGAATAACCATCTAGAAAGCAATAATGTGTATGTTTGCATAATCTTTCTAGCATTTGATCAATAAAAGGTAAGGGGTAATGATCTTTCTTAGTAGCTTTATTTAATTTGGGGAAATCAATTACCATCCTATAACCTGTGATAATTCTTTGCGGAATCAATTCATCTTTATCATTAGGGACAACAGTAATACCTCCCTTCTTAGGGACACAATGGACAGGACTTACCCACTGACTATCAACAACGGGATAAATTATACCTGCCTCCAGAAGCTTGAGTATTTTTTTCTTACCACTTCTTTCATTTTAGGATTCAAACGTCGTTGAGGATCACGAACTGGTTTGGCGTCCGCTTTCAAATTTATTTTATGCTGACATAGAGTGGGACTAATGCCCTTAAGATCATCCAGAGTATATCCAATAGCGGCACGGTGCTTCTTCAGAGTTTTCAATAATCTTTCTTCTTCATTCTCTGAAAGGTTACCACTAATAATAACAGGATATATTTTCTTTTCATCAAGATAAGCATATTTAAGATTATCAGGCAACAGTTTAAGCTCAAACACGGGATCACCCTTGGGTGGAGGAGGATCCCCTAAGATTTCAACAGGCAAATTGTGTTGCAGAATAGGTTCCTGTTTGAAGAACACTTCATCTATTTCCCTTCTTTCATTCATGAACATCTCATTTTCATGATCTAGCAAATAGTGTTCTAAAGGATCACTAGGAGGCACGGCAATAGAAGCAAGACCAATAATTTCATCCTTACTAGGCAATTCTTCCTCACGATGTTTTTTACTGAATTTAGAGAAATTAAACTCATGAACCATATCATCCAAGCCAACAGTAACAACATTCTTTTTGCAGTCTATCGTAGCATTAACAGTATTCAAGAAGGGTCTACCAAAAATAATGGGACAAAAGCTATCTTGTGGAGAACCAAGAACAAGAAAGTCAGCGGGATATTTGGTTTTCCCACACAAGACTTCAACATCTCTAACAATTCCCATTGCAGATATAGTATCTCTATTGGCAAGTTTAATTGTAACATCAATATCTTCTAACTCGGCAGGTGCGATATCATGCATAATTTCTTTATATAAGTCAATGGGTATAACACTAGCACTAGCACCCATATCACATAAGCCATGATAACAATGATCTCCTATTTTAACAGAAATAACAGGCACGCCTACCACAGGTCTATGTTTATCTCTATCACATGGTTTAGCAATTCTAGCAGTTTCACCAGAGAATTCAATGACATGTCCATCAATATTATCAGACAAGAGATCTTTAACAATAGCAATATTAGGTTCTTTTTTGACTTGCTCAGGAGGTGTATAAGTTCTAGTATTGCTTTTACGAACAATAGTTGAAGCTTTAGCATGATCCTTTACTCTGGCAGGGAAAGGTGGTTTCTCAACATAAGAGGTGGGAACAATAGGATCATTATAAGTGATGGTCTTTTCTTCAACTTTAATAGGTGCAGCTACTTTTACTTCTATGGGAGGATGATATTTAAACCACTTCTCCTTGGGGAGATCAATATAAGTAGCAAAAGATTCACAGAAAGAAGCTACTATCTCAGAGTCAAGTCCATATTTAGTGCTAAACTTACGGAAAATATCGGTATCCATAAAAGATTTAACACAATCAAACTTAGGTGTCATACCTGACTCCTTACCTTCGTCGAGGTCCCAATCTTCGGAGTTGCATTTAATTCTATCCAATAAATTCCATCTGAATTCAATAGTCTTCATCATAAAAGAGCCAGCACAAGAAGTATCGAGCATGGTTTGATTATTACGAGAAAGCCGAGCATAAAAATTCTGAAGAATTGTTTCTCTTGAGAGGTCATGATTGGGGCATGAATATAACATTGATTTAAGCCTCCCCCAAACTTGAGCGATGCTTTCTCCTTCGCGAGGCCAAAAATTATATATATAATTGCGATCACGATGAACAAGATGCATAGGGTAATACTTTTGATGAAATTCCAATTTCATTCTTTTATAGTTTCATGATCTCGTATCATCACATAGCCTATACCATGTCGATGCATCTCCCTACAAAGATAAAGGGAAAGCCTTCTTCTTAACAACATCATCGGGTATACCTGCAAGCTTAAATAATCCACAAATATCATCCAAATAGCGTAGATGCTCGTCGGGATGCTTTGTCCCATCTCTTGTAAAAGTATTAGCCAGCAGTTTTTCCATAATACCCGAAGGAAATGCAAAAGGAGTTTTATTTTCAATAGGTTCAGTAGGTTGAGGAGCAACTCTTTGCACTACTGGACGGGGTGAAGATACCCCAAACAAGCCCCTCAGAGATTCAGTTTCCATAGTAACAAGTGACAGAAAATTTCAGCACACTATATAAATTTTTCCTTACCAAATTCCACCTACCAAAGGCGCTACACTCCCCGGCAACGGCGCTAGAAAAGAGTCTTGATGACCCACAAGTATAGGGGATCTATCGTAGTGCTTTCGATAAGTAAGAGTGTCGAACCCAACGAGGAGCAGAAGGAAATGATAAGCAGTTTTCAGCAAGGTATTCTCTGCAAGTACTGAAATAAGTGGTAACAGATAGTTTTGTGATAAGATAAATTGTAACGAGCAACAAGTAACAAAAGTAAATAAGGTGCAGAAAGGTGTCCCAATCCTTTTTGTAGCAAAGGACAAGCTGGAACAAACTCTTATAATAGGAAAAACGCTCCCAAGGACACATGGGAATATCGTCAAGCTAGTTTTCATCACGCTCATATGATTCGCGTTCAGTACTTTGATAATTTGATATGTGGGTGGACCGGTGCTTGGGTGCTGTTCTTACTTGAACAAGCATCCCACTTATGATTAACCTCTATTGCAAGCATCCGCAACTACAAAAAAAGTATTAAGGTAAACCTAACCATAGCATGAAACATATGGATCCAAATCAGCCCTTACGAAGCAACGCATAAACTAGGGTTTAAGCTTCTGTCACTCTAGCAACCCATCATCTACTTATTACTTCCCAATGCCTTCCTCTAGGCCCAAATAATGGTGAAGTGTTATGTAGTCGACGTTCACATAACACCACTAGAGGTTAGACAACATACATCTCATCAAAATATCGAACGAATACCAAATTCACATGACTACTAATAGCAGGACTTCTCACTTGTCCTCAAGAACAAACGTAACTACTCACAAAGCATATTCATGTTCAAAATCAGAGGGGTAATAATATGCATAAAGGATCTGAACATATGATCTTCCACCAAGTAAACCAACTAGCATCAACTACAAGGAGTAATCAACACTACTAGCAACCTACTAGCACCAATCCCGGACTTAGAGACAAGAATTGGATACAAGAGATGAACTAGGGTTTGGAGATGAGATGGTGCTGGTGAAGATGTTGATGGAGATTGCCCTCTCCCGATGAGAGAAGCGTTGGTGATGATGATGGCGATGATTTCCCCCTCCCGGAGGGAAGTGTCCCCGGCAAAACAGCTCCGCCGGAGCCCTAGATTGGTTCCGCCAAGGTTCCGCCTCGTGGCGGCGGAGTCTCGTCCCGAAAGGTTGCTTATGATTTTTTTTCTCATCGAAAGACTTCATATAGGAGAAGATGGGCGTCGGAGAGCCACCAGGGGGCCCACGACGTAGGGGGCGCGCCTAGGGGGGAGGGGCGCGCCCCCCACCCTCGTGAGCAGGGTGTGGGCCTCCTAGCCTTCATCTTTGGCGGCGATTTTTTTTTATTTATTTTAAGATATTCCGTGGAGTTTCAGGACTTTTGGAGTTGCGCAGAATTGGTCTTCAATATTTGCTCCTTTTCCAGCTAGAATTCCAGCTGCCCGCATTCCCCCTCTTCATGGTAAACCTTGTAAAATAAGAGAGAATAGCCATATGTATTGTGACATAACGTGAAATAACAGCCCATAATGCAATAAATATTAACATAAAAGCATGATGCAAAATTGACGTATCACTTGGTCGTTGTCGACGTCGTCACTTAGGACCTACATGTAGTACCAAATGTTGCGTAAGTATATCTAATATGAGAATTCAGCAGGCATAGAGTCTATGAAACATAATGTAATTGATGACACCGTAAAATATCTTCAAATGATGTTGAAAAAATAAATGCATAACTTATTAGTTGGTACATAAGCAACTAAATGGGATATTACCATATAGTAAAAAAATGAAGGATCAATCATACATGTCAAAGAGAGCACTAGCATTGCCACATTTTGCCACACATTTTTCCCAAGCTTGCCTAAGGTTAGTTCATCAAAATGAGAGCCACAAGTTGGCAAGCCTAAGGGAACCTTGCCACACTTTTTGTGTGTATGCCATGTGGGACCCAAGTGTGGCTTGCGTAAGGTGTGGCTGGAACCAAACACTCACTTAAGTTGGTCAAACTTGCCTAACCTTAGGTATGGCAATCTTCGGCAAAGTCACTAACCAAACAGCCTTTAGTGCAACAAAATTCACTTGTTACGTAAAAATGCATGAACTGATGATGTAACATGGCAGAGCAGCATACAGATGTAATAATGCAAAAAAAAGACTTATAACTTACATGCATGACTAGATAAAATAGCTTGTGAGCTGTATCTATGTAGGGTTAGAATTTTGTGTGTTTATGATAATGGATATTGAAAGTCCACATGTTATCGTCGTGGAAGTTTCCCCTGTTGATCGATACCCCGCCCATCAATGTTCCTGAACCATTCAACGTTCTAGGTAAAGTAGTTAATTATTATGAATTCTGACAATAAGTGATCCCAAATGTTGTACTTACAAAAAAGGGTTTTTATCATTTATGCCACCAGTTGTGTCCCACAATTAAGTATCACCACTAGGAATTTCTACTGCTAAAAAAAGCAATCGCTTCTTTAGACACATGCTCAAAAATGCCACTCCACATCATTATTGTGATATCAAATCTATCTTGACATGCTATAATGGCATCAGTACCTATGGACCAACATGCCAGCTCTCCTTCTATCTCACTACAATAAAGTGTGGGCCCACTTGATCCCAACAGCGTTCTTATTTTCCTGTAATATTATTCGCTTACTTACTCCTCACAAGTGGGGCCATACTTATCATTGTGAGATAGAGAGAACTAAAATGTGGGCATGGGCATTTTTTTGTCATATTGGATGGTCAACAAGTTTTAAATGAAAATAACAATGTCTAATGGCATTATTGAGCAAACATCTAAGGAACGATGGCATTTTTATACATCTAATGGCATTTCTGAGTAAGCATGTCATGAACGGATGGCATTTTTGAGCGGCTGTAACTTCTAAGGGGAAAACTGAGTACTGGGTACAATTGGTGGCATAAATGATAAAAACCCTACAAAATAACTAATTAAAACAACTCAAGTAAAACATTGATGATATCCAATTTCTTTCTAAAATAGCCATTGCTTAGAGATAATCAATGTTTAAAATCATTGCCACAGCCACTTATGGAACATTTAAACCAAAGATCGATCAAGTGCAACCAAACATGTACTCAACATTTTAATACCTTATTTGCCTTGTACAGACCAGAGAAAACCTAGGATATTACAAAATAAATAAATAAATAAAGGGGATAGATGACTAACCTCTTCTTCGTTCTCGTCGGTGATGACCACAGGTGGGGGTAGGGGAGGCAACATCCGGGGCAGACGAACACCCGGAAGAGGCTGAGGAGCCACCACCTGCTCCGGCAGAGGAGCCTGAGGAGCTACCTGTTCCGGATTATTAGCAGAATAATTTATATAGGTCAAAAACTGACATATACATGCCTCAATAAATGTAATCTAGCTACACAGCTGCGGATCCAGGATTTCATACTTGGGTGTTCAAAAATTTATATTGCAAACTAAAACCACAACAATATTATTCAAATGGAGGGTGTAATATCTAAACTTTTCATGTGAAAAGATTCTTAGTCCATCGTAATGACAGTACTGACATGAATGACAGAAAATGAAGATTATTTACTTCATGACCATAAAATATGACATTTTCATAAACAAGGCATGGTGTTATTATCCTTAAGTTGCAGAAAATATTTTCACAATCACCTACGTAGGCAATTCAATTTCAAGGTCAAGCTACATATTTGTATTAGCACAGTCACCAAACCTAGGTGGCTTTATTAGCAGAATAATTTATCTACATCAAAATATTGCCTATACAGGGCTCAAACACATGTAACCTAGCTAGTTACCTAACAAATCTACAGAATATCGATATGGAGTCCATCGATTAAAGATAAAAAGAAACCCTGACCTTCCCCAAAAATAGAGAAAAGGACTGACCAGAGCACACCTAGGATTTTACAAAAAACTAAAGGAGATAGATGACTAACGTCGTCTTTGTTGACGTCGCCAGCGACCAAAGGCTCGGGCACCGGAGGCGTCACCCGCGGCAGAGGAGACACCTGCTCCGTCTGAGGAGCCAGAGCAGCTACCGGGGCCCACAAAAATGGCTGTGCAAGGACAGTTTCATGCCGGTCAAGTACCATATATAAGAAATTTCGACCAAAAATTTTTTGGGTGCAGTACTGTACGTCTGTACCGGTGCTGCTGCTATCAAAATTTGGCATCAACACATTTTGGATGCACGAGAACCATGGGATCCAAGTGGTTCGTAGATCTTAAATAAAGATAACCTATACAATGAGGAGCCGACCCCCACACCCATGCACCCATGTGGATCCGCCCTGAAACCTAACGGATCTAACGAATCTAGGTTGACACCTAGGATTGACCAGAGCACACCTAGGATTTTACAAAAATTTAAAGGAGATAGATGACCAACGTCTTCTTTGTTGACATCGCCGACGACCACAGGCTCGGGAACAGGAGGCGTCACCTACTCCGTCTGAGGAGCCAGAGCAGCTACCTGGTCCCACATAAATAGCAGAATATTTTATATAGATCAAAAAATGTCATATACATGCCTAAACTAATGCAACCTAGCAACACAGCTTCGGATCCAGGATTTCAAAGTTGGGTGTTCAAAAATTAATATTGCAAACCAAAACCACAAAAATATTTTTCAAACGGTTGAGATCAAGTTGGCTTTTTAGTCCAGAAGGCATTCTTCTGCATCTGGTTCTGTTACTCAAGAAATTAAAGAGTTAGGAGTAATAGCTAAAATGTTCATGTGAAAATATTATTTTTTCATCATACTGACAGTACAGACATGAATGACAGAAAATGAAGATTATTTAGTATGACATTTTCGTAAACAAGGCATGGTGTTGTTATCCTTTACTTGCAGAAAATATTATGCTGAAAATAAGCAACCAAATAATATATTTCAAATAGGGATGATAACAAGTCAATAATATTACAGCCTACGGTAATTGGACTCCAGGAATCAAGCAATTGGTGTTGAGCAAATTGAACGACAAAAAATGTGTCTGCTGGATTAACCTAGTTTTATACAAATTGACATGAAGTTTAGTGCATAAACTACACCACTTTTAGTACATTTAAAATAAAAGAACCATATATAAGAAATTTGGGGCAAATAATTTCGGGTGGTTGGTAGATCTATCTTAAAATTTGGCATCAACACATTTTGGATGCACGAGAGCCATGGATCAGAGTGGTTGGTAGACCTTAAGAACAAGATAACCTATACAATGAGGAGCCGACCCCCACACCCATGCACCCATGTGGACCAAACCTACCAGATCTAATGAATCTAGGTACAGATTTCATAGATGGAAGAAAAGCCGAAACCCTAGCCATGCCCAAAAATACATAAGGGACTGAACAAGGAAACCTAGGATATTTCCTAAAATAGGACTGACCTCTTCTTCTTCGTCGTCGCCGTCGACGTTGACCACGGGCTGCGCAGAGGAGGCAGATGGCGTGGCAGAGGAATCACCTGCTCCGGCGTAGGTGACACCTGCACCGGAGCCTGGGCGTGGTCGACGACATCACGTCCGCCCTGCTGCCAGCTGGACCCCTCGCCGGCGGGGAGGGGTTTCTCCATGTGCAGCTTCGCACGGCGCTTGGATGCTTCGTGCGCCATGGCGTCGGCCCTCCCTCCCATGGTACGCTTGGGCATCTCGACGGCGGAGGTGCGGCGGCGGGAAGGGAGCAGCGGCGGGAAGGGAGAAGCGGCGGGGTGGGCAGGCGAGTGGTGAGGCGTGGGAGGAGAAAACCCTCGAATTTGTAGATGGGGAAGAGGACGGGAAGAGGGCGGCGGCGATGTGATAAATGCTAATGGGGAAGCGGAGCGTGCTATGGGGAAATGGAACCACCGATTTAGTCGTGGGCAGTCAAAAGGAGTTGTTGCCATGTTCACACCTCCCCGTGCATTGTTCACACCACCATGTCATGCCACGTCAAAATGTAACTTCTCACTTCTCACTAAAATGAATAGCCCGATCGTGCACAGCCATGATTTAGGAGTAATGCAACTTCCCTTCAAAAAAATTTGTAATGCAACTGCTCCCTCATTACACAGAACAAAGTCATACAGTGGGACAACTGAATTTGTAGGCTTGTTTCATCTGCACGTGTTATGTTTTATATTTGTCCTAAAATATGTTGTAAAAATTTACAAACAATGGAATGGAAAATGGAAGACGAAGAAGAGGCTCGACAGATCGTCCGTCAATCCAAAGCCTTCACAGTCATAAAGGGACAGTTGTACAGAAAAAGCGCGACTGGAATCGGTCAGAAGTATATAATGCCAGAAGAAGGTCAGATAATCCTTGATGATATGCACTCGGGGACCTGTGGTCACCATGCGTCCTCTCGGACCATTGTGGCTAAAGCATACCGAGCGGGTTTTTACTGGCCTAGAGCAAATGAAATGGTGAAAGAGATAGTTGACAAGTGTGAAGGCTGCCAGTTCTACTCCAACATGTCGCACAAGCCAGCATCAGCCCTGAAGACCATTCCACTCGTCTGGCCCTTCGCTGTTTGGGGACTGGACATGGTTGGACCACTGAGAACAGGCAGGAGCGGATTCACACATGTGCTTGTAGTAGTCGACAAGTTTACCAAGTGGATTGAAGCTAAGCCCATCAAGAATCTGGATGCTAGCACTACTATCAGTTTCATCAGTGAGCTAACATTCAGATATGGAGTCCCACATAGCATCATCACAGACAATGGGTCAAACTTCGATTCAGACAGGTTCAGAGCGTTTTGCGCCTCTCAAGGCACACGAGTCGACTACGCGTCGGTCGCACATCCCCAGTCGAATGGACAAGCTGAAAGGGCAAATGGTCTGATTCTCAAAGGACTAAAACCTCGACTGATGCGTGATCTCAAGAACGCAGCAGGCGCTTGGGTCGACGAGCTTCCGTCAGTTCTATGGGGATTGAGGACCACCCCGAACCGGTCGACTGGAAGAACTCCGTTCTTTTTGGTTTACGGAGCCGAAGCAGTCCTACCGAGTGATCTACTTCACAATGCACCCCGAGTCGAGCTTTATACTGAGGATGAAGCAGAGCAAGCCCGGCAGGACGCAGTCGATCTCCTAGAAGAGGAGAGAGAAATGGTTATGATCAGATCGACCATCTATCAGCAAGACTTGCGTCGATTCCATGCCAGAAACGTGAAGAGTCGAGCCTTCCAAGAAGGAGATTTGGTTCTCCAAGTGGATCAACAGAAACCACACAAAATTGCTCCTACTTGGGAAGGCCCCTTCATCGTCACCAGAGTCCTCCACAACGGAGCACATCACCTCTACAATGTTGATTGCCGGATCGACGAGCCTCGAGCTTGGAATGCGGAACTACTCCGCCCATTTTACACTTGAGTTCTCACTCGGATGAGATGTAATAAGAAAAACTTTTGTAGTTTATTTTTATCAAAGACAAGAGTGTCCCAGTTCTTCCTATAATTGCTGTCACTTTTGTTTGTGTACAAAATCCCCCAGTGGGTGGCTTAGCTGCGAATCCGTTTCGCCTAAGTTTGCAAAAAAGAAATCCTATCGAGTGGTGAGCCAGACTCCCACTCGGGGGCTTAGCTGCAGCCCAGTGCTCGCCTAAGTATTTGAAAATCCTACCGAGTGGTGAGCCAGACTCCCACTCGGGGGCTTAGCTGCAGTACAAGTACTCGCCTAAGTGTATAAAAATCCTACCGAGTGGAGAGCAAACCTCCCACTCGGGGGCTTAGCTGCAGTCCAAGTACTCGCCTAAGTGTATAAAAATCCTACCGAGTGGAGAGCAAACCTCCCACTCGGGGGCTTAGCTGCAGTCCAAGTACTCGCCTAAGTGTTTGAAAATCCTACCGAGTGGTGAGCCAGACTCCCACTCGGGGGCTTAGCTGCAGTCCAAGTACTCGCCTAAGTGTTTGAAAATCCTACTGAGTGGTGAGCCAGACTCCCACTCGGGGGTTAGCTGCAGTCCAAGTACTCGCCTAAGTGTTTGAAAATCCTACCGAGTGGTGAGCCAGACTCCCACTCGGGGGCTTAGCTGCAGTCCAAGTACTCGCCTAAGTGTTTGAAAATCCTACCGAGTGGTGAGCCAGACTCCCACTCGGAGGCTTAGCTGCAGCCCAGTGCTCGCCTAAGTGTATAAAAATCCTACCGAGTGTAGAGCAAATCTCTCACTCGGAGGCTTAGCTGCAGCCCAGTGCTCGCCTAAGTGTATAAAAATCCTACCGAGTGGAGAGCAAACCTCCCACTCGGGGGCTTAGCTGCAGTCCAAGTACTCGCCTAAGTGTACAAAAAATACTTCCGAGTGTAGAGCAAACCTCTCACTCGGAGGCTTAGTTGCAGTCCAAGTACTCACCTAAGTGTACAAAAAATCCTACCGAGTGTAGAGCAAACCTCTCACTCAGAGGCTTAGCTGCAGCTCAGTGCTCGCCTAAGTGTATAAAAATCCTACCGAGTGTAGAGCAAACCTCTCACTCGGAGTGAAGATCAAGTTCCACTCGACAGATAATTCACGAAGATATTCAACAACAAATCAAGTTCGGATAAGACCCAAAGGTCCCCAGACCTCAGATCAAAGTACTCAAGCCCTCGGCTCGACAGAGTTTAACGGTTACAGCATCCACTCGGCATTCCGAGCAAAATTTAAAGGGAAGCATTAAAGTTTTTCATTCCTCAGGCGGAGGGCTGGAAGGGGCGATGAACTCGTCCAAATCAATCCCGTCTGCAATACGGGTGGCAGCAACAATGAAAGTCTCCATGAAGTCTTGAAAGCTGAGCTTCCTGGTATTGGCAACCTGAATGGCGGCCAAGTTCTCCTCTCGCACCTCCTTGCAGTGGACGCGAACCAGAGACAGAGCAACATCAGCACCACACCTTGTAGAGGACTTCTTCCATTCCATCACTCGGCCAGGGACGTCATTCAGTCGAGTCATCAGGGACTCGAGGTCATTCGAAAGCGTCGTCCTGGGCCAGAGAGACGTGTCGATCCGCGACACTGCAACCTTCAGTCGAGCCAGATAATCAACCACGCTGGTAATGCGGGACTCCAGGCGGAGCACATTCATAGCAGCCTCGTCCTTCACGAGTGAATTGGCGGGGTCCAAGCTTAGCTCCAGTCGACTGGTCTCCTCTTCAAAGTTCTGGCAGAATTCTACAAATAACAATTCAAGTATAAGACAACGACTCTACACGAGTTTGGTTACTGCAAGCCAGTCGAGTGAAAATTGTTACCTTCGAGCATGATGAACAACTTCTTGGAAAGTCCCTCGAGATAAACCTCAAGATCGTTCTTCTTCCCCGCCAGTTCGCCTGCCTTGTCATTCAGAGCAATCTTGTCGTTCTTCAGTCGGCTGACCTCCTTATTAGCTGCGTCGAGAGCAGTTTTCAGTCTAGAGTTCTCTTGTTCAAGAGTAGAGACTGAAGCCAGCTTTTCTTCAGCAAGCTTTGTTTTGTTCAAGGCCTCCTTCTGCGCTTCGGCAAGATCTTGATCCTTCTTCTTCAGAGCTTCCTCCAGTTGATCTGCGGCGCGTCGAGTGCGATCAACATCAAGGATTGACAAAAAGAAAAAAGTCACTCGTCAGGAATGGAAGATCTCACCAGCCATACCTTTTGCCTCTTCTCGAGCCTTCTGCAGGTTCTCTTGAGCAAGCTTTAAGTCAAGGTTGAGCTGGATCTGTTGGTCCTTCAACTCAGTGAAGCGAGCCGCAAGTTCACAGGATTTCTGCGAAAAACCAGTCGACAAACGTCAAGGATAGGTTGCTTCCGAGTAACCAAGAGACAATGGTAGCGTTTCTAAGACTACAGTCGAATCAAAACATTCGACAGCAGTCTCGGGGACTACACCCAGTGGGTGCACTCAGCGTGCCCCCACTGGTTAAAAAAAGACCGGATACAGTTCCATTCGACATGACCTGACCAGACCGAGTGAAGAAGTACAAATACAGCAACGCAATATAAAGACTACAGTCGACTGCCAGCAGTCCACCGTAGTCTCGGGGACTACACCCAGTGGGTGCACTTAGCGTGCCCCCACTCGTCCAGAAGTTGACAGACACACCCAGTGGGTGTACAGATATAAAAGATCTTCGGAAAAGAGATTCTTCGAGCAGCATATTGCAACAGACCAAGTGATGAGTCGACTGACCTGGACGTTGCTCTGAAGAGCCGAACTCGCGTCATACGCTGCTTGGCTGGCATCCCGAACCACCTTCACTTGCTCCATCATGATTCCCGCCTGGCGTATAGCCTCCTTTGCGGCACCCACTTGGTCCTCTGGGACAGGGTATGTAGCAAAAAGCGAAGGCGGATTTGCAGTCGACGCTGAAGGCCGCACGCTCGTCAGAGGTTCAGCGAAAGTCACGGAAGTCCGAGTGGTATCACCACCGTCCCGAGCTACAGCCTCAGACACAGGAGCAGATTGGGGGGTCTTGCCAGTCGACATCCTCCGGTGCCTTCTTACTCTCAGCGGCTCATCGTGTTCATCGTCCGGTAGGTTGATAACATCAGGGGGAGCTGCAAGAAAAGTCAATCGACCAGAGTTACAAGAAATATTCAGTTGACTCAAGGCAGAACATTAGTAATCGTACCTGGGTTGGAAGTAACAGCATCTTCCATCTCTTGATCTCCGTCCTTGGCAGAGATCTCAGAAGTAGCAGCACTACAAATTCCGAAAGTCAGTCAGTTGGCTCAATGAATCGATCAAGGATCTGTCCACGGTCGACAAAGGAAAACAAGTCTTATCATTACCCAGAAATGGTGGGGACGGTCATCTTCATCTTGGGCAGAGCCTTGGGTGGCTTGGATGGCGTCGCGCGTGAGAGCTTGGGAGCCTTTTCAGTCGGCGTAGGAGAAGAGGTCCGAGGGCGTTTCGACGTCTGCCCAACAGGAGCAGTCGCCTTACCACGTTCCCGCGCGGGATCGTGTGTAAGCTTGGATCGCCTCTCTGAGCGGGGGGGTTCAACTTCCTCCTCCTCCTCTTCGCTGGAGTCGACGTCGTCATCCCCCTCCCCTTCGCCATCGGATTCCCACTCGCCGTGTTCGTCTCCGCTCTCACCTCCGCTCGCCTCCCCTTCCTCAGTCGGCTCCTGGGCCCCGTTGGGCGTCGAGTACATCTCAGTAGTTTCCTGGGAAACAACAGACAAAACAAAAGTCAATCCACCAACTCAAAGAAGACCAACGAAGAAAGCAAGATCCCAATCAAGAACATAAGGGCAGACCTGGTCCACTTCGTATGTGTTGTCGAGTGGAAGGACCCTCCTGGCTCCTCGGGGGTTGTCTTTGTTTCCTGTGATGCTCGACAGCCACCCTTCCAACATCTCATCGGTGACCTCCTCTGGGTGGACCCGAGTGGTGTCTTCAAGGCCTGAATACAGCCACATCGGGTGGTCACGAGCCTGAAGCGGTTGGATGCGCCTCCAAAGGAAGACCTCCAGCAGGTCCATTCCGGTCACGCCCTCGTGGACAAGCTGAACCACTCGACCAACCAACACTTTGACTTGTGCTTTTTCTTCCGGCGCTACTTTCAGAGAAGCAGGTTTCTGAGCTCGGTCTAGAGAGAAAGGGGGAAGTCCAGTCGACTGTCCTGGGGTCACCTAGTCTTTACAATAAAACCAGGTCGCCTGCCAACCGCGGACCGACTCAGGGAAAGTGATAGATGGAAAAGAACTTTTTTCCCTCGTATGGATCGCCAGGCCTCCGCACAGCTGGATCACCTGCGTCCTCTCGTCACTCGACTTGGCCCTCTTGACCGACTGGGAGCGGCAAGTGAAGATGTGCTTAAAGAGCCCCCAATGGGGACGACAACCCAGAAAACCCTCACATAAGACAACGAAAGCAGCAAGATACACAATGGAGTTGGGAGTGAAATGATGGAGCTGCGCTCCGAAGAAGTTCAGAAAGCTCCGGAAAAAAGGATGAGGAGGCAGAGAAAAACCACGATCGATATGGGTGGCGAGGAGGACGCACTCACCATCACGAGGCTGAGGTTCGATTTCTCCCCCTGGGAGACGCGCAGCTTTGTGAAGAATGACTCCTTCCTCGACCATGTCGTCAAGATCTTCCTGCCGAATCACAGATGGCATCCAGTCGCCCTGGATCCAGCCCTTGGGCAGAGCAGTCCTTGAGGAAGATCCGCCCCGAGCGGATTTCTTCCCTTTCCCCTGCACCGCCTCCTTCTTCCCACGCTCCAGAGCGGACGTCTTGTCCTTCACCATCGTCGCCGGCGGAGCTCGAACGGACTCGCGGCGCTAGGGTGAGAGCGGAGGTGGCAGAGGACCTTGCGAAGGGAGAAAGAAAAGAGGGAGCACACTGTTTGGAAACCCCGAGCCGGCAGCTTATAAGAGGCCGCTTCCGAGTGGCTGACTGGTAGGCCCAGGCTATCCAGTCAAAACCCGCAGCAGACGCGCGCGCAGTACATGGCGAAAAAGGTGGCGCAGAAATCGAGGAGCTTCCGCCTTATCACATCTGATTACTGCGGCCGCTCCCGTCCCCGCGCTTCCCGAAATTCAAATCCCGCGAAATCCGCGGGTTGCAGAGCAATCCTTCGGGCAGAAGATCCCTTTCACACCACCATTCGGAACGTCACAAGCAAGATAATTCACTCGACGAAAGGCCTAGAATGGATCAAGGCGACTGAAGAAGGTTGATGACTTCATCCGTAACGATTGATCTGAAACAAGGCACTCATGTGACACAAAGAACCAGTCAGAAAGATCTCCAACCCTTTCCCCACTCTAACCTCGATCCATTCGGGGGCTAATGATGAAGCTATGTACCTAGGGTAGGGGCACGGACCTGTCCTAAGAGCCCTACCCAAGGACATATTTAGAAGAAGTCACCTTTCAATCGACTTGAAGGTACCCACTCGACGGGTTCAAGACACTCGACCAAGAAGCTATCACTCGACCGCTGAGTCAACCACTCGACTGCCAGGAGATCTAAAGTCACTCCAGAGGCAAACGGTCGGTCATTAAGTAGCCTTTATGATCATCATAGCACTTTATTAGGGGCGTTACCAGTAACGCCCAACCTTAATGTACCTTAAACCCTGCATTACTGAGGGCAGGAGAGGGCTGGCGAACTCTATATAAGCCACCCCCCTCCTCAGTATCAAGGGTTCGCACCCCTGTCATTCTCACACATATAATCCAGTCGACCGCCTCCGGGCACCGAGACGTAGGGCTTTTACTTCCTCCGAGAAGGGCATGAACTCGTACATCTTTGTGCGTTTACAGCTTCTACATAGCTAAGACCTAGCCGCTCCATACTTACCCCCCTACACTACTGTCAGACTTAGAACCACGACAGAGGTGGCGTCTGCGAGATCCTCACGGCGGGGCTGCTGGCCGGCGAGCTCCTTCGGCGGGGCTGTTGGCCGGCGAGCTCCTGCGGGGCTGCTGGCTGCTCGTGCCGTTCTAGAGCACGGGGACGGGAAGGGACCCGATTGCGTTTTATGGATCCGATCGCTTTTTTAAAAAGATTACAGGGGCTCAATTGCTTGTTTTAGAAAAAAGACACTGACATGTGGGTCATATATGTCAGTTAACGGTCAAACAGACGGTTCCTTTATATGTGGGCCCGACATGTCATAAACGCGATCAATTGTTAAGCACTCGGCTATTTGAGTTTTTTGAAACAGTCAACCCCTGACTTGGTACTTATCAGCGAAAAAATAAAATTTAGTAGTTTTTTGAAACCCTAACCTGTAAAGTAGTAGTTTTATGCTATTTACTCTCTTATTTCGCATGTGCGCGGAAAGATTCCACAAGTGCGAACAACGTGCGGCGGATATGCAGCCACAAATTTGAGATACGGCCTGCCTACCTTTGTTTCAGCTAGCCAAGTCGTCACGCCATGTTATATTTGCACCCTTTGAAGAAGAACAGAAAATGCAAGATTTGTTACATATATACAACTATTATGTGCTCGCCTCTACTTCAAAAAGGAATTTGCTCGTGTTGTAATTATGCATTATGCATGCTGGTTAAGAAGCTTAACTTATATAATAAACTCTAACTTTTTATTTTATACTCCATCTCAAAATAATTGTCTCAACCTTAGTACAAAGTTAAAATTAATACAAAGTTGAGACACTTATTTTGAAATAAAGAAAGTATAATATTAGGACTGTGCTAACGACCAGTCGACTGGTCGTTAGCGACAGATCCGCACGATTAGTTCGCTATCTTCCCACGCTCGCTTTTCACTGATTTTTGTCCTTCTCTCAAAAACCGTGATAAATCGCTAATGGTTTTTTCTAGTTTTTCGCCGCATAATATGAAAATAAAATAAAAGTGCTTTAAAGAGGATTCGAACCTAGGTCTATGCAATACCTATTGAGCCTAATAACCAACTACGCCACCTTTTGTTGTTGTCTATTGTAGGTAAACAATGTTATTTGAACCTTTCTTATTTCTGCCATATCAGAAAATAAATAAAGTTTGGCTTGGTAACTTTGGCATGATCAGCATGATAATTAGGGTATGAGCAACATGATAACTATACCATGATAAGACTGATAACTACAGTACGAGAAGGTTAAGGCATGAGGAAGTATGGTAATTTAACACATAAATTACCGATGAAAATGTTTACAAAACTTTTTTCCCTTCGATGAAAGATACCATGATGTTTAAAACGTAAGATATTAGTTATCAAATCTGTGGTATATACATTATCATGCTTTTTACATAGAAATTACCGGGTGTATATTTTTCAACAATAAAAATTCAGGTCAAAAATTATAATGGCGTTTGTATGTGAGTTATCAGCTTAGTATGTGTCTATTAACAAGCTATTTACATTTAAATTACCGGGGTTGCCCCCCCCCCTCACCACAGACGTCAAATTATCAAGTCTGCGATGTGTGAGTTATCATGTTATTTGCAGAAGAGTTATCGTGGTATGGTTCAACAACTCCTCCCACCCTACCCCCGCCGATAAAGTTATCAGGATTGGGTACATAATTTATCATTTCTACGATGTGTGACTTATCATGTTATTTGCATAGAAGTTATCGTGGTATATTTCAGTGACTCCCCTCCCCCCCAACCCCAACCCCACCAACAAAGTTACCAGGACTGGGTACATAATTTAATGTCTATGATGTGTGAGTTATCATATTATTTGCATAGAAGTTATCATGGTATGTTTCAACGACTCCCCCACTCCGGCCCCTCCGACAAAGTTACCAGGACTGGTACATAATTTATCATGTTTACGATGTGTGAGTTATCATGTTATTTGCATAGAAGTTACCGTCGTACGTTTCAACGACATCCCCACCCCAACCCCTCCGACAAAGTTATCAGGTCTACCATGTATGAGTTATCATGTTATTTGCACAGAAGTTACCATGGAATGTTTCAGCGACTTGCCCCACCCCCATCCTCGCCGACCAAGTTATCAGGACCGGGGTACATAAGTTATCAGGTCCGTCATGTTTGAGTTATCATGCTATTTTCCTACCGAATATTCTGCACCATTCACACACGTGAGATCTTTTTAGCTTTTTTGGCCGGAGATAAAAAGGTACAAAAGAGAAATCGAATGAAATTTAATCAAAAAATCAAGATAGCCCAGGTGGTTATTGAGTTGTGAATTTAGCTATAGGTGGCAGGTTCGAATCCTGGCTTCTACACTTTTTTTGAGAAATTGAATAGAAAAAAAGGAAACATATGCGTGGACTAAGAAATTAATGGTCGGAAAAAAGGAAACGGCTGAGAAAAAAGGAAACTGAGAAATTGAATAGAAAAAGGGAAATAATTAAATGCGCACACTAATTAGTTGCCGAAAAAAAAGGAAACAGCCGAAGAAAAAAGGAAACTGCCGCCAGCGACGTGCGTAGCAGCGGGCGCTAGATGCGCTTCCAACGGCGATCGCGTCGTTCGGATCTGTTACAAACCAACAGTCGACTGGTGGATAGATTTCCCCATAATATTAAGGTAAAGATCGGCCGAGATCAACCCATAGGTTCCTGCATCCGTGTGTTTGTGTCCATCACGCATGGTTCTTCTCTTTCTCTTCAGAGCTTTTTTTTTCGAGTGCTCGTTAGAGGATCTAGAGCCATGGGCACCAACAAACGTTCACGGATGCGGCCAGATGCGTCCACTACAGAGATCGGGCACTTCTTAAATTTCGTTTTGTGTGTCTGAATACCTCAAACTTAAAACCTTAAATCCATACACAACATGCAAAAGAGAAAACATGCGTACTAAGCAGATCAACTAAATCTACACTACCCTATTCCTCGTCGGAGATGCCCACGATATCCGGGCCTGGCCCAGGATACTCGCAAGCCGCAACTGCGGCTCCTGTGGCTCCTATGCGTCTGCCTCCGCCTCCAGTTCGGCGAAAAGCGAGTTGGTCACTGCCCGTTCTTACCGGTTGAACCGCTTGTTGATCTCAACATACGCCTCATCCTAAATGGACTCTACGATGACGGCATGCTCCGTCATCTCCGACGCTTGGGCTAAATATCTTTCTTTAGGTAATAACTAGGTAACGAAGTTATAACCTTTTGAATTTAACCAAGTAGGCACATTCTTATTTTATTTTATTTTTTTCAATGAGACAATTTTGGAAAAATTAAGAATTTCGGTATTCTTCTCATATTGCTAAAGAAATACCCCTCCCCTCACGCCCTCGTGTTGCTCCAGCGAGGTCACACCAGGGCACCCAAGACCAGCCCGGACAAGGCCTCTCCCCTGTCTCCTCCTCTCCCCTCACCACCGACGGAGAGCGTCGTCGGGCAAAGCCTGGGCGACGTCAGTGGTCGTGGGGTTATTGGTCTGTGCGTCGGGGGCTGGATCCGGTGGCCTCATGACTCAGGGCAGGATGAGGTCAGGGGCTTTGTCTGCAGGCGAGGGCAAGAGTGGAAGGTGCTGCCAGTGGATCACTGATGAAAATAGGGGCGGAGGCCCCGAGAGTTCGAGCAGTTCGATTGTGTTGACCTCCTGATGCGTGAGCAGTGATGCTCTTGATGTTGGTGGTCGGAGTGCCGTGAGTTGCATTGGGTTGGGCACATGTCCTATGGAGTGCATGCATCTTCACAGCTGCGGGAGCATTCCGGGTCTGCTACTCTAGTAGCAGTCACGGCTTCTTCTCTTCGGCAATGTGGTGGGATTATGACTAACTCGATGGAACAGGTTACCGTTGATTTGTGTGAATTTGGCTCGCGTGCTGATGTGATGTGATGTTCATCGAGCCGTCGCTGATAGTGGGTGTGGTTTGTGGCATTGTTTGGGTGGGCTCTGTATCGGGGTTCGTTTGTTTTCCGTAATTAACTAGGCAGCAACCTTCTTCTTAATTAATGAAACTGGCAAAGCTTTTGCCTCATGTTTTGAAAAAAAAAGTTTGGTGCTGTGATTTTAAGCTAAGTGATGTGCTATAATAACTAGATAAATGCCCCGCACGTTGCTGCGGGATTTTATTGTGTAAAACTTAAAAATTCATGATGTGCATTCTGGAGGACAAATGAAGGGATAGAAAGGAAATTAGTTTTATCACTGGGGTGGGATGTTTTTTAGCTCACATAAACCAACGTTGTAAAATATATAAGAAGTTCCTGTCATACTTAATGAAATTACAGGAAGCTTACAAACCAATGAAACAACTATAATAAGATATTCGATCTGCAAAGTGTAATTACAGTATTCCAACAGTAATTAGATGTATGGTTATGGACAATAATTAACTTTGAGGACCACAACTTCTTTGGCACACAAACACACTTACAACACGACATGAGGCAATGAGGATATTTTGGCATACTTTGAATATACATTTATATAAATAACAGAAACAATTTATGTAAACTTGATATATTGTAAGAAGATAGAAGCATGCCCAGAAGCAAATTAGCTTCTCTTCTAGTGATGAGATGTTGAATCTACTACAAACACTTGCAAAAAAACAGGATGGCGAAATTTAAGTAAAATGAATGGATAACCAGATTCCTTATTTACAAATCAAATTACTATGCATAATTTGTTGCACGTATAGATAT
Organism: Aegilops umbellulata; assembly: GCA_032464435.1. Taxonomy (NCBI): domain Eukaryota; kingdom Viridiplantae; phylum Streptophyta; class Magnoliopsida; order Poales; family Poaceae; genus Aegilops; species Aegilops umbellulata. Next base: position 227,273,327 of record CP136055.1, on the reverse strand, counting down.
AGCTCCAGATCTTTGCATATAGGTATATCTACAACAGATGATCAGAACCATTAAAAAAATACTTTCCTGAAAGACAGCTTGTACATAGCAAAAAATAAGCCATGGTTGGCAACTCTGTATGCACGCTTCAATCTTTTTTCCGGCAGTTTGAGCATCACATGTATATGCTACTGTGAAGGAGATATAGGTTATAGGGTAGCTAGAACAAAATAGAGATGGCCATGGTACATGAATGTAAGAAGAATAAGCATATATTAATAGGAATAAGACTCTAGGTATAAGATAGTTGGTAGTGTGCCAATAAATTTAGCGTTCGTAAATAATAATGTCAGATGACAACATTATATACACTTATTACTTCAGCAAGAACGCTCAACTGTTCCAATTTTCAACAAAAACTTATTGATAGACATTAAAAAAGAATCTGCAGAGAGGACATGTCACATGTAGCAATAACTGAAGTATAGATCACAAATATTCTTTTCTGAGGACGGGCTCAGATGCTCCTGAAATTTCTCCCGTCAGACGACCATGCGGATCTGTGCCACGCAGCGTATTCCCGGGGGTTTGATCCTAATCTAGGATGGATAAAGGGCAGATCCAGTGCGTAGAAGTTGTCTTGCCCCTGCAAAGTGCAATGCAGAGAGGCCGGTTCAAACCCAGGACCTCTTGGCACAAGTGGGAGGACTTTACCACTGCGCCACGCTTGCCCTCTCTAGGATGGATATTGGTTCAGAATAAATAATCAAAATGATTTGCAGACTCAGTAAATAAAAGGGATCAAGAAATTGGGAATTAAGAGAAACCATGAATTTGGGATCTGTATTTACCTCCCTCACAGGAACATCAAGGTAAAGGATATAGGACCGCAGTACAATATATATGCCATATTTTAAGCCTTTACAACGGAGAAGAAGAGTATGAATATAGCATATATCATACCTATCAAGAAGAGACACTGGAAATTATTCATATGGTGCTAGGTAGATAACTAATATCCATAAGAAATACTTATTGAACTCCTTTTGTTCCAAAATTTCAAAACATGAGACTTCTACATGAACGAATGAACTTGTTACTATTACTGATTGCAGGAAAGATTAGGAGACATACTGAGTAGATGATGGATCATAAAGATTACCCAGATTTATTTTTGACCGAAATCTGCTTCCAATTCATCAAAGGCAAACAATTGCACAGACAAATATGACAATGATTGGGGATTTAAATTGTCAAGCTATTGTAGCGCAAGATGTTATCATATGCATCTGCTGCACATATAGTTTTACAGTGTAGAACTACCGTGAGTTTAGTGAAAGAATTTTGGGACACCTGAATTACTTTCTAACTGATGATGTGACACGTTGTTTCATCAGAGCCTATTTTGTCCACCTGCCGCTCATCCTCCTGTATGTTACTCAAGGGGGCGCTGTTCATCATTTGGCTTCGGACACTGGTATGTATTTCTCCAGTTTCTTGTAATGTATGGAGCTGGTGTTTGTTATAACCAAGGGTTCCAGATTTTGAACTGTTGGGTTTCTGCTCTTTCTGAAAGCAAAGGCTCGGGAATGAGAATGATGATAAAAAATATAGGGAGATTTTACGGTGCATTATAATACACCAGAGCACATGTATTATATGGCCGATCTAACGAATGAGAATAATTGGGCCTTTTTAAGCCCAAGGGTATTTTCGACCTAATTTTTTTTACCTTTAATCGGCCCAATTTGGTCCAGGGGTATTCTCGTCCTAAATTTTTCGATTCAATTAATTGCATCAATAAAGCACTTCATTATAGAGGTCCCATCATCATGCGTACTCTTTTGAATTTCGGTTCGAGCGGTTCGTCCTCTCTCTCCTCCTCTCGAGCCCTAACCTCGGGCGCCCTCGATCGCCGCCCATCGCCTCCGGCGCCCTCGATCGCCGCCGATCGCCCCCGGCGCCCTCGATCGCCGCCGATCGCCCCCGGCGCCCTTGATCGCCGCCGATCGCACTCGCCGTGTCTACCCCTCCTGCTCCTACCCCCCTCACTCCCTCCATCGCAAGTCACCCCAGTCGGGTCGCGGCGCCAGATCCTTCCCCGAGCGGACGCCACCTTCCCCGACCCGAGAGGCCACATCATCCTCATCGACGTGCATCAACTTTTTCACGCTGGATCTTCGCTGTAAGTGCCTAGCCATCTCAAATCTTTTCCGGTCCCTTCTGCATATAGAACCAATAGGGGTCGGATTTGATTCGGGTTTAGGATATGTCATGTGAGGTTTAGGGTTTATCGTTTCAGAAAGTTGTGAGGAGCTTTCGGTCGGATTTGGTTAGGGTTTAGGATATGTCATCTGAGGATTAGGGTTTATGTTTTCAGAAAGTTGTGATGAGATTACGATTGAAAGGAAGTGTAAGTCTGATGTAGCTACGACATATTGAAGGACTTAGTTAGGATTATGTGGCATGAGAAAGTTGTCAGCAGATTTGGATTCTAAGAAAGTTATTTTGGATTTAGTTAGGAGATACTTTTGAATTGAGTTTCGAGATATTTTGGATTTAGTTAGGAGATAATTATTTTGTATGGAGTTTGGACTTATTTTGGATTTAGTTAGGAGATAATTTGGATTTAGTTAGGACATACTTTTGGATTTTGTTATGAGATAATTTGGATTTAGTTAGGATATAATTTTGAATGGAGTTTGGAGATAATTGATCTATCAGGGTGGATCTATCAAGGCATTTGAAGGACTCGTGGACTTTGGATTTAGTTAGGAGATCATCAGTTAGAGCTAGTACAATCAATTACAAATTTCTGGATTTAGTCAGGGCATATTTACTTATAGCTTTTGAAGGACTGAGTTAGGTACATGAATCCGATATGAAAAATTAAATCAATTATTTAAGCAGAGTAGTGCATAATTTCGGTAACGTATGCTATCCATCCGTAACATTGACTATCTGTTTCCGCTGGCAGCATAACGACATGGATGATAAAGGCAACGATGGCAAAAACATGGGTGATACAGGCAAGGACGACAAGGACATGGGTCATAGAGGGAACAAAGGCAAAGGCATGGACCCCAAAGGAATGGATGGTATGTGCATGGATGATAAGGATAATGAGGATGCAGGCAAGGATGGCATAGACATGGATGATGTACACATACAAGGTAAAGGAATTGATAATAAAGGCATGGCTGGTTCAGACCTGAATGAGTGTATGGAATACTTAGAGATTGTGAAGAAGATGTTCAGGACTGAGGAAGAAGCCTACATGTTCTACGTAGGCTATGCGAGAAAAAAAAAAGGATTTGGTGTTAGAAAGGATGATCTGAAGTACAGGGGTCCGGGTTCGAAACAAAATGCATACAGAAGGACATACAAGTGCTGCAAACAGGGATGGCGGGCCCTTAAGCACTTTAACAGAACTGAAAGAAAAAGAACACCGAGGGGTCTTTCCCGGTGTGGGTGTCCCGCTCTTTTTCATGTTGAGCTACAAGATAGCAGTGGCCTCTAGTTCGTCAAGAATTTTGTGGACAAGCATAACCATATGTTTGTCCCTGCTGACCTGACTCCGTACTTATCGGCTCATCGTAGAATGACTGACGCACAAAAGGCCGATGTCATCGAGTATGCTGTCGGTGGACTTCGAACACATCAGATTATGAATGTAATGGAGAAGAATGCCGGAGGTCCCGACAAGCTTGGATTTATAGATCGAGATCTATACAACCATGTTTCAGTCCAGAAGAAGCGCAAGATAGAAGGCAGTGACGCTAGATATTTGCTCACCTATATGATTTCACAGAAAAAAGCAGACCCGGAATTCTTTTTCAAATACACAAAAGACAGCAAAAGCCATTTGAGGAACATATTCTGGGTTGACTCACAATCCCGCATTAACTATGTTGCCTTTGGTGGTGTCGTGGTGTTCGACAGTACATATCGTTCTAACAAGTACAGGCTTCCGTTTGTTCCATTTGTTGGTCTGAACCATCACCGCAGCACAGTATTGTTTGGGGTCGGTCTAGTGTCAGATGAGACAGTTGCATCATACCAGTGGCTTCTTCATGTATTTTTGGAGGCAATGTCCCAGACGGCACCAATTTCAGCAATCACCGATGGGGACGGTGCAATGGCTAAAGCAATAGCTATTGTTTGGACCGGAACAGATCATCGTTTGTGCACATGGCATATCGAGGAAAATATGGTGATGCACCTCCGCGAGGAAAAGCTGGAGCAATTTAGGGAATTCATTTACCGTCGTTGGGATGTTGATGAGTTTGAGAAAAGATGGGAGGCTTATAAGGTTCGGTTCAAAATAAAACCAACGGGAAAGAGGTCGTCATGGGTTAACAGGATGTACGAGCTGCGACACAAATGGGCTGCTGCGTACACAAAGGGTAGATATTTCCTAGGCATGATGAGTAATCAGAAGAGTGAGTCTCTCAACTCAAGGCTTCATGTGCACCTGAACAGGAAGATGCAGCTTGTTGATTTGTTGCAGCATGTTGAGCATTGTGTATCCATAATGCGTAAGACTGAAGCAGCATTAGACGCAGTAGCAACACATACGATACCCTTCACTAAGCTGAATGCACACCCTCTGGAGATTGCTGCCTTTTATATTTATACAACTGTGATGTTTCCAAAGGTAAAGCGTCAGATTGTCAAAGGGACAAATTGGTAGGTCATGGACCGTGTAGCATGTGATGGTTTGGTCGTGTTTGGAGTTTTGCGCAAAGCCCCATATGATAAAGTCCCATATGGCAGGGATGCTAGAGAATTGCAAGGTAAGGAAGGTAAGTATGCTGAGGACTTGCATGCAAAAAAATTGGAGGCTGAGGATCCCAATGACTTGGAAGGTAAGGATGCTCAGGACTTGCATGCAAAAAACTTGGATGCTGAGGATCCCAATGACTTGGAAGGTAAGGATGCTGAGGACTTGCATGCAAAAAAACTTGGATGCTGAGGATCCCTATGACTTGGAAGGTAAGGATGCTGAGGACTTGCATACAAAAAACTTGGATGCTGAGGATCCCAATGACTTGGAAGGCAAGGATGGTGTGGACTTGCATGCCAAAAACCTGGATGCTAAGGATCCCAATCACTTGGAAGGTAAGGACAGTGAGGAGTTGGAGGCAAAAAAGTTGGATGCACAAGGCGTGGATGCTAAGCCTGTGGATTTTATATATCACGTGACTTGTCTGTTTACAGGAGCAAGACTGGATGATGCAGCTTGTAAATATAAAAAGTTGGAAAGTCAGGATTACCCATGCGCACATATATTCTGCGTTCTGGATCATCTTGGTGTACGCACATTTCCAAAAAAAAATGTCAAGAAAAGATGGACAATGCAGGCCAAGCCAGCGTTCCCTTCTTCGAGGACTGCGAATACTCATGTATGGTCTGATCACATGAATAAGTATCATCAACTACGCAACATGGATAGTGACGCTTTATTCACAGCCGCAGGTAGCGATTCACAGTCAGAACAGGTGATGGAGTTCCTTCGGAGTATATTGGTTGATGGAGAAAAAACTGATTTGGATGAAGGCCATAAATTGTTTGTTCCTTCTCTGCTGCTGCTGCTCGCGAATGCTGCACTGATGACGTGGAAAATCCAATCAAAATAGTTCCAAAAGGGAGACCAACTACCGAAGAATCGAACAAGAGGATTAAAAAAAGCAACGAAGTTAGTGCACATGTTTATCTCATTGTTCATTTCCATACATGCTTACAATGTTAATATGTTCTCTCTTTTTCTTCAATTTACTCAGGAACAAATCGGGGAAATCAAAGGTCACAAGGAGGAAGAAGCGAAAAGACAAAGACTCAGAGACAGAAGAAGACACAGATTCAGATATAGAAGAAGAGGAAGATTCAAAAAAAAGCAACAAAGTTAGTGCACATGTTTATCTCATTGTTCATTTCCATACATGCTTACAGTGTTAAAATGTTCTCCGGGAGAGTGTTCACATGTTTTTCTTCAATTTACGCAGGAAAAAATCGGGGAAATCAAATAGCACAAGGAGGAAGAAGCAAAAAGAAGAGACAGAGTCAGACACAGAAGAAGAGACAGAGGCAGATACAGAAGAAGAGACAGAGGCAGATACAGAAGAAGAGGAAGATTCAGGTACAGAAGAAGAGGAAGATTCAGGTACAGAAGAAGAGGAAGATTCATATGCAGAAGAAGAGGGAGATTCAGATGCAGAAGAAAAGGGAGATTCAAATGAGGAAGAAAAGGGAGATTCAAATGAGGAAGAAGAGGAAGATTCACATGCAGAAGATGGTGGGCTGAGGAGGGCTAGAAAGAGACCATTGGAAGTTGTAGAAGAGGATTACGCAAAACCAAACAAGTGGGCATTAGCACAATTGTGCGTACTTAAACATGTTTTCGAATGCTGGTTGCAGGTTCATCTATTTCATTTTTTGCAGGAAACGCAAGGGCGCTCCAAATGTCAATGCTGGGAGGACAAAAAAGAACGATGACAAGGGTGCGCGAGGAAAACCAGCGAAGTTAGTGTATGTACTTACATGTCCGCTCTATAAGTCGGGTATTTGCTAGTACTGTGTTGACGTTTCTTAACTTTTCCAGGAAAGACTCTAGTAAGGGCGGTAAAGAACAGGCCAAAGGGGTGATGAAGACAAAAAGGCCTGATAGAAATGTACCACAGGCTGAGCGAATAAGAGCTGTCAAGTTATCTTCTGTAGCTATGAAGAGAAAATCAGTGAAGTTAGTGTTTTTTCTATTATAGTGTACTGTACATGCTCAAATCTTCTTTGCTATCCTATTAACAAACGTTGTTTCATGCAGGAAAGCTAAAGTGAAGTCAAGACAGGATGTTTAGATGCACAGGGTCAAACAGAGAAAACAAAAGGATTTCAGGGGTCGAAAAATTGAGAACAAACTAAAGTAGACAGTTTTCCATGTCGTGATCCACCTTGTTTCTCATGTATTAGACCTATTTGATGGACTGCCACTATTTTTCTGAATTCCTCTTTTGATTGGTACACCCTCATTTTATTATGGACGGGTCGACATGGTAGGCTAGTTATGATTTATCAACATCGATGAAACAATGCATTTTTAGTGCAGTTGGTTTTCTATTTTTTTTTCATTTTTTACATAAATATATTGCTGAAATTTGTTCAAAATGTAGTCAAATTTCGTACTTGAAATATAAAATAGAAACCGAAAATTTATATATATAAGAAAATAGAACGTTAATAGAAACCTCGTTTTCAAATAACATTGAAAATCGTTTATTTTCAAATAGAAAATAAGCATACTGATATTTTAAAAATAGCATGCTCATTTGAAAAAAACATGTTCAATTGAAAATAAAATATAATGGATATACTGATTTAAAAATATCATGCTGATTTTAAAAATAGCATGCTGATTATAAAATTATGCTACTTTTAAAATAACATGCTAATTTCAAAAATAGCATGCTAATTTTAAAAATAGCATGGTACTTTTAAAAATATAATGCTCTTTTCAATATGCTACTTTTAAAATAGCATGCTGTTTTTGAAATCAGCATGATATTTTTTAAAAATAGCATGCTTATTTTAAAAATATAATGCTTTCAATATGCTACTTTTAAAATAGCATGCTGATTTCAAAAATAGCATGCTGATTTCAAAAATAGCATGCTGATTTCAAAAATAGCATGATGATTTCAAAAATAGCATGTTGATTTCAAAAATAGCATGCTGATTTCAAAAAAATCATGTTCTTTTGAATATGTTGTTTTTAAAAATAGCATGCTGATTTCAAAATAACAACCTCATTCTAAAAATACAACACTGTTTTTAAAAATATAACGCTGTTTTTAAAATATAACGCTGTTTTAAAACTGATTTCAAAAATACATGCTTTTTAAAATATGTTGTTTTGAAAGCAGCATGCTGATTTTGAAAACAGCATATTTTTAATTACGCTTTTCAAAAGATAGCATTTTTTTAGTATATACTGTTTTTCAAATTAAAAAAACATCATTTTGAAAATAGCATGCCATCTCGAAAGTAACAAAAACAGGTCCCGCTTTTTGTTTTGCATTTCATTTTTTTGTGCGACACACATACAAACCGCATTTTCAAAATAACTCGTACTAGCCAACACACAAACCTCATTCAAAAATGAAAGTATTGTCTAATCCATTTGAAACCCGGTTAGATTTGATTCTAAAAATACTAGCATCACTGGCAAAAAAAAGGAAATATAATTGTAGTCCATAAAGGTAATTATATCAAGGAGGGTACCAGGGTGCGTTAGATATATAGACTTGCATAGCAAGTACATTACGCCACATAGGGTTCATACTACCACCAAGTTACTGCCAAGTTCCACTTACTGGACGATCTTCATATCCAGTCGGACCCAAAAGTTATACCACCAAAGTACCAGTTACTACCAAGTGCCAATTACTACTAAGTTGCACTTACTCGACCCTAAAGCTGATACTACCAACTTGCAGTTACTGGCTAGTACATACTGATTATAAAACTAGCGTCAAACTACTGCGGCGGGTCAATGAATCCTCATGCCACTAACCATGTTCACCCTAAGCCCACCTCCACTCCTTTCCATGAACCTGAAGATAGCCATTTGATCTTCTTTCATTCTGGTGCCCTCAACGACTTCTCTCCAGTTCTTCGTCATGATCGCTCACCCGTCCTTCTTGCCCATCTTGAACAAGACCTTTTATTACCTTCAAAATGTTCGTTGGTGACACACACAACCATGGGCTTTCGCAGATAATCTTTGAGGTAGGCCTGACTGTACTCCTTTGAGAAGCACTGATTGCACAGGGAAATAAATAATGTTACATAAAAAATGAAGTATGATTTGCACACAAAAAAGTAAGTATGATTTGCACAACCACGCCCGTCCTCCTCTCTGTCTCTACATGATGGCATTTTCACTAGTGAAGTATGATTTGCAAAAATAAAAGTCCAAGTGTTTACCATCTTGCTCTTCCCTCTGATGACTGTCGAGCGACGGTGCTGACATAGTATGGTATGGGAGGTTGGCACTGCTTTACTATGGATTTGAGACATTCCCACCGATCCTCGTTTAGCAATACATGGTTGACGTAGAAGATGCGATCCTCGAAAGTTCCTTTTCTCACATGGTATCCCGGACCTGTATAAAAAAATTAAGATGACAGAGTAGTAAATAATTTCATATGTAAGATCTAGAACATCAGCAGTGGGTTAGCGATCAATGCCTACTCCAATGATCAAGAAATGAAGGACATAGATAACCCAATCACATCCATCGAGCAATATCTCGTAGAAACATGGGCAAATTGAATATTTGATTTATTTAAACTAACAACTAAACACTACTCTCAAGCAAGATGACAGCATAGTGAAGGCTATGAGAACGAGCAAGGTATGTTGACCAATTGTCACCCTTTTGTATACTTGCTATTTATTTACTCATTACTACCCATACCAACAAGTAAAATCATGATTATGAAGTATAATGTCAGAAAATCCAACAGTGAGGAATTTTTTGCAATGTGTACTACTAGCTCACAGGAAATTTTCATTGACCCCAACAAGCCCATACCATATCTTGGAGATAGGCTGACATAATTCAAGTAAGCAGTAACAACAATCAGCAAAAATATGCACCAACCAAAAATATTACATGTGTGCACATATCATCAAAAACATGCACCAATCAAGAGCAGTCTATACTTGACAAATCCTTCAAAATATGCACTAATCATCATACTACCATCGAGTATACATGAAACTATAACTGATCCTCATTCCATCATTACAAATTTTCTCATGGACTGCGTTTGTGCTCGCCTTTTTAGTTTTTAATAACTAAGCATCAGCAAATACATATACACAGTCTTCAAACTATCCCAACAAACCAAAACATGTGTATGCTCCTGTGAATATACTTTTTCTATATCTAGCAGCGGGGGGCCATTTTCCAAGGGGAAAAGTACTTGATAGCATCTGTCAAGCAAGATGATAGCATAGTGAAGGCTATGTCGACGAGCAAGGTATGCTGGCCAACACCCACCTTTTTCCCTTACTTGCACGAAAGTTTTTACCCATTACTACCCATACGAACAAGTAAAACCATGATTACGCAGTACATTGTCAGATTATCTTGCTGTAAAATTAGTTGTTGCAATATGACCTACTAGTTGACAGTAAATCTCCGAATACCCGAAACATGCACACAAGCAAGTGTCAGATTTTAACTTGGGCGGTGCTGCTAGATCGCAAAATTAAGGTCAGATTGACATTAGAAGGGCAGGGAAGATCAATCTTACCTGAGAAGTGGTACCAGATGGGGCTGGAGTAGACTTGTTCGAAGCTGGCACCACCGGAGCTTCGGGCGGCGCGACCAGGATTGGGGAGAAGAGGTGCCGTTGTCGGACCTTGCTGTCGACGAAGCAGTGGAGAATCATGGCCGGAGCAGGGGGAGTGGGTGGCCTCGCGGATCTGGCCGATTTGACGACGACGGGGACGGCCAAGGTGACGGCTTGGCAAACCCTAGCCGTCGCCCTCCATGTCGCCTCTCTGTCTCTGCAAAGAACGAAGTGTGGTGGGATTGGGAATGGGGGTGGGGTTGGGGTTGGGGCCATCGCTCGCTTTTCTCTCTGCCTCCCACTTGTGCAGGCCCACAAAAGGAACAAAGTGTTGGGCCGGATCAGATGCAAATTTGGCAGCTTTACCAATTCTGGCCAAACACAAAAGATCAGCATGACCACAGGTGTTCTTTTAAAGAAACCCTAAAAATACACTGCTATTTATATTGCATGTGGATGAGTCTTTCAGTACCAATTGATCTTGAATAATTTTAAGCACTCCACAGTATATATATATGAAAATAATGGTTAACCAATAAAGTGGTAAACTATTAGATGCAAGGTTGCAAATATTTGAAAAAATGAATAATTGAATTGTATGCATTTTTATGATTAAATTTAATAAATGTAACATTTTTGCAAAAACTATGATAAATTAAAATATTCATTGGTATTTAAAAAAACACGAATGACTACTTATGCCAACCAGAACTTCTTCATGGTTTCGTTTATTCATCTATTCTTGGGCATGCTGGTTCTCATAACGCCTTCTTCGGACCTTATCTTTGTCCGACAAATTCCTGAGATATTGGGCTAGCGCCTTGTGTTTCGCCTTCACACCATGCTTCATTTGGTATCCTTTGGCAACTCCTTCGGCGTGCTCAAGAATACTAACGAAAGCCGGGTCCAGATATTTGCCACAGAACGTGCAACGATATGCCATACGCTTAAGCACGTTGCACTGTCCATTCTGCAATTCTTCAAGGGTTTTCTGAGTGTGTGCATCCATCTCTCCTTCGGAAATGTCCGCATAATCAGGAGAATAAGGCTGCAAGTTTAAACTATGTATGATATAAGCTGCACCATTGTTTACAGTACCTAATATTCCCTAAGTTTCATAATGTAATGCCTATAAATTATTTTTAAAGTAAATATTTATTAACTTTGAAAATTTAAGGAGAAAAAGCAATATCAAATCCATATGAAAGCATAAATCATATGATGTACTTTTAAAAAAAATTGTCAATAAACATGCACAACCTTTATGATGTCTGACTTTTAGCATAAAACCAAAACGCACTAAATTGTGGAGTGGATGAACCATTAATTTCTCAAAGATTGATTGAATAAATAATGATCATTACGTACTGATGATCAACATTATATTTAGAGCTAGATTCCATTATGCCAATTCAACAATGTATTGATGGTTTAATGATTAACCTCTAACCTTAAACTTGAAGACAGATCTAGGGTTAAAAAATTAAAATTACCGTAACGGAACTCCAGTCCATGTCGTGCATGTGCTGCTGCTTGTGATCGACAACGGAGTACTGCACCTCGTTGACAAGATGCTTCTCTGGGTCAGACACCGAGTAGTCCAAAGCTTTCTCGTGGGGATCCTCATCCATGCGATGGACGACGACGTCGGTGGTTAGCTCCGCAAGTCCATGATCTGTCACGACGGCGTCCATGACAGGCCCCCCACGTCCATGGCCCCGCTCTGTCACGACGGCCAATCGACCTCCACGAGTGGATTTCATATCCGGCAACAACGAGGCGGGCGTGTGAGCGGCGGCGATAGTTTTAGAGCGTGCCCTAGGGGGAGAGATGCGGTGAGTAATTGGTAGTTACCTACTATAGCAGAAATACTTCGGCGTTGGGCACCTACAATGCAGCCGGCTTATTTAGGCGCTTAATTAGGATCCTGGAAAAAAATCACAATCGTAGGCGCTTGGGGCAGGCGCTAGGAACTGGATTTTGTACATCTACGTGATGCAATCCAAAGTTCGTGTCCAAGATGGATGGGTTGGGGATTGAAAATTTTGTACATAAACCCTGCTGCTCAAGACTTGTGAAACATAAGATCAAATTGTCATCAATTGATCTAGAAATTTCAAACTGAGAAAGAAATGTACGCATAGGCCACTATAGTATTACTTGGATCGAGACTTTGTGATCATCATGTAGCCACGCCACAACCAACACGATGGTCTCCGTGGCCATGTTGACATCACACCATGCACCGTTGGCCGCCTAGAACCTCTAGCCATGCCTCGATAGTCGTCACGTCTCGCATGCATTTGTGATGCTAGCAATGTCATCACGTGATGTCATAAACTAAAAGGCGCGTGACAATAATTTGAAAAAACAACAAGAAAATACTCCGTCCCAAAATTTTGACTAAAACATAATTTGATACGTTGGTATTTACACAAATCAAAGACAAGAATTTTGGGATGGATGGAGTACTAAAGCATCATTATTCCAATCCTAGGTTGCTATAAGAGAAGCTTGGATTTCCATCTACCAAGCTGAATGCAGCTCAAGGCTACAATTCCATTGCACTGGTACGTTAGATATGTAGTCGGCACACAACTTAACATGCATAGTTGTACCATAGTTGAACAGTAAGCATACAGTACTTCTTAACATAGTTCATCCACAAACATACGGTACTTCTTAACTAGTGCATTTGCTTTTTGAGTCACCATCTTCCTTCTTGAAAACCACATGTACACACTCATCATGTATACCATAACACATCAGAATCTGTTAACGAGCGCTCACAAGCTTAACTAGCTTCAAACGAACCTAGCCAATCAGGGTTTTATGCTACTTAATCTAAATGAGCCGATGATTAATGAGCACGAGTTTAACAAGCAGAGATGCCAAACCACACACCAATTAACATAGTTCTACCTTAGTTCAACACTTCCATATATACAAAACCAAGCACCACTTAGTAGTACTGGTGCACATAGTTCGACCATAAACGTTCACCAACAAAGTATAGCATAGGGTAGTACTTAGCATAGTTAAAACCAAAAGAGCATCAGTTCTAGCTGCGAGGGTGCGCACTTCCCTAAAGCCTCAAAGAAGCCTCATCAAGTACTCGGCATACGCGACGTGCTTCACCCTGAAAGCATAGCCATTCTTGATGCTGCCTTGGGATGTTCTGACTGCATGGTTGATGGTACTTCTTAGGTCGCCTTTCATCAGCTTGTTACAGTAAGGGCATCCGTAGCCCCCCTTCCGATTCTTGGCCTGATACGTTTCTCGAGCACACCACTATTCAGCTCGCTCGCCTTCTGCCTCCTGTAGATCCTCTGGGTTTCTTGGTGATGACCCACAAGTATAGGGGATCTATCATAGTCCTTTCGATAAGTAAGAGTGTCGAACCCAACGAGGAGCAGAAGGAAATGATAAGCAGTTTTCAGCAAGGTATTCTCTGCAAGTACTGAAATAAGTGGTAACAGATAGTTTTGTGATAAGATAAATTGTAACGCGCGACAAGTAACAAAAGTAAACAAGGTGCAGCAAGGTGTCCCAATCCTTTTTGTAGCAAAGGACAAGCCGGAACAAACTCTTATAATAGGAAAAACGCTCCCGAGGACACATGGGAATATCGTCAAGCTAGTTTTCATCACACTCATATGATTCGCGTTCGGTACTTTGATAATTTGATATGTGGGTGGACCGGTGCTTGGGTGCTGTTCTTACTTGAACAAGCATCCCACTTATGATTAACCTCTATTGCAAGCATCCGCAACTACAACAAAAGTATTAAGGTAAACCTAACCATAGCATGAAACATATGGATCCAAATCAGCCCCTTACGAAGCAACGCATAAACTAGGGTTTAAGCTTCTGTCACTCTAGCAACCCATCATCTACTTATTACTTCCCAATGCCTTCCTCTAGGCCCAAATAATGGTGAAGTGTTATGTAGTCGACGTTCACATAACACCACTAGAGGTTAGACAACATACATCTCATCAAAATATCGAACGAATACCAAATTCACATGACTACTAATAGCAAGACTTCTTCCTTGTCCTCAGGAACAAACGTAACTACACACAAAGCATATTCATGTTCCAAATCAGAGGGGTAATAATATGCATAAAGGATCTGAACATATGATCTTCCACCAAGTAAACCAACTAGCATCAACTACAAGGAGTAATCAACACTACTAGCAACCTACTAGCACTAATCCCGGACTTAGAGACAAGAATTGGATACAAGAGATGAACTAGGGTTTGGAGATGAGATGGTGCTGGTGAAGATGTTGATGGATATTGCCCTCTCCCGATGAGAGGAGCGTTGGTGATGATGATGGCGATGATTTCCCCCTCCCGGAGTGAAGTGTCCCCGGCAAAACAGCTCCGCCGGAGCCCTAGATTGGTTCCGCCAAGGTTCCGCCTCGTGGCGGCGGAGTCTCGTCCCGAAAGGTTGCTTATGATTTTTTTCTCATCGAAAGACTTCATATAGGAGAATATGGGCGTCGGAGAGCCACCAGGGGGCCCACGACGTAGGGGGCGCGCCCAGGGGGGAGGGGCGCGCCCCCCACCCTCGTGAGCAGGGTGTGGGCCCCCTGGCCTTCATCTTTGGCGACGATTTGTCTTTATTTATTTTAAGATATTTCGTGGAGTTTCAGGACTTTTGGAGTTGCGCAGAATAGGTCTTCAATATTTGCTCCTTTTCCAGCTAGAATTCCAGCTGCCCGCATTCCCCCTCTTCATGGTAAACCTTGTAAAATAAGAGAGAATAGCCATAAGTATTGTGACATAACATGAAATAACAACCCATAATGCAATAAATATTAACATAAATGCATGATGCAAAATGGACGTATCAACGCCCCCAAGCTTAGACCTCGCTTGTCCTCAAGCGAAAAGCCGATAACAATAAATATGTCCTCATGTTTTGAGGTAGAGGTGTCGATAAAAATAAAATACGGACATGAAGGCATCATGATTACTCTCATAACAGCAACATATATAGATTTATCATATGATTACTTATGTTCAAGTGATGATCTTTTCACAATGCAAAAGTATGAATCAGAAACCTTATTGGGCACTAACAAATCATAACCTCAGTCATTGGAGCAATTGCAATTTATCTAACATCGGGAAGAGTCTATGTCAGAGCTTAAAAGCAAGTCCACATATTCAACTATCATTTAGTCCTTCATAATTGCTAACACTCACGCAATACTTGTGGCTACGGAGTTTTAACCGGCGCTTTTATGGTTTGATGCACAAAATCTTAATGCAAAAGAACGTCACTTTATATTGCCCCTTGTATGTGAACCTTTATTATGCAGTCTGTCGCTTTTATTGCGTCCACAACAAGTTCGTACAAAGCTTATTTCTCTGCACTAATAAGTCATGCATATTTAGAGAGAAATTTTTATTGCTTGCACCGATGACAACTTACTTGAAGGATCTTACTCAATCCATAGGTAGATATGGTGGACTCTCATGGCTAAACTGGTTTAGGGGTATTTGGAAGCACAAGTAGTATCTCAACTTGGTGCTGAGAATTTGGCTAGGATGAGGGGGAAAGGCAAGCTCAACATGTTAGGAGATCCATGACAATATACTTTATCTTAGATACAAGAAAACATAACTCATTATGTTGTCTTCCTTATCCAACATCAACTCTTTAGCATGTCATATTTGAATGAGTGTTCCCAATCATAAAAGATGTCAATGATAATATATCTATATGTGAAACCTCTCTCTCCTTATTACTTCCTATTAATTGCAACGATGACCAAAGCTATATTTGCCAACTCCCAACAACTTTTTAATCATCATACTCTTTCTATGTGAAGTCATTACTCTCAATAAGACCAATATGAACTCTTTGTTTCTTTTCTTTAATTCACTCAAGATCATGGCAAAGTAATCAAGCCCTTGACTCAACACTAGTCTTTATTATATAAATATAGCTCACGGACTCGATTGCATAGAGGGATCATAAAGTAAAACTTCAAAAATAGATCATGCCATGACTTTATTCTACTAAATCAAGATACTACTAATAGGATCGAACTAAGAAAAACGGTAAAGATAGGAGTTGTGATGATGATACGATACCGGGGCACCTCCCCCAAGCTTGGCAGTTGCCAAGGGGAGTGCCCATACCCATGTGATTATGTCTCCTTCTTTGTTGTTGGCGGTGGAGGTGTTGTTGATGATGCAAGCTTTTCGTCCACCTTCCATGGCATAGGCTCACCCTCATAGAAGGATGATCGAGTCTCCGGAATCCTCAAATCTACAACGGAAACAGCTCGAAACGAGAACAAAAGATATTTGCGTGATACGGGAGTCAAAACCTTTGGGAGAATATATAATGAATTTTTACCGACCGAAATACGTATCGTGCAAGAAAACGGAGTCCGGAGGGCACACGAGGTGCTCACGAGGTTGGGGGCGCGCCCAGGGGGGAGGGGCGCGCCCTCCACCCTCATGGAGGCCTCGTGTCCTCCCTGGACTGCTACCTATTTTTCTAAATATTCCAAAACGGAGAAATATTGCCTCAAAAATTGTTTTGGAGTCGGTTTACTTACCGTACCACATACCTATTCCTTTTCGGAGTCTGGAACGTTCTGGAAAGTGTCCCTTATGTATTCCTCTGGGGTTACGGTTTCAATAACATTGGTTTCAACATTTATAGGATTACCTGAGATATAGTGCTTGATTCTTTGACCGTTTACCACCTTCGGATTTGTGCCTTCGAAGTTGTTGATTTTTATGGCACCGGAACGATAGACCTCCTCGATAACGTCGGGACCTTCCCATTTAGAGAGAAGTTTTCCTGCAAAAAATCTTAAACATGAGTTGTATAGCAACACATAATCACCTACATTAAACTCACGCTTTTGCAT
Organism: Aegilops umbellulata; assembly: GCA_032464435.1. Taxonomy (NCBI): domain Eukaryota; kingdom Viridiplantae; phylum Streptophyta; class Magnoliopsida; order Poales; family Poaceae; genus Aegilops; species Aegilops umbellulata. Next base: position 227,256,089 of record CP136055.1, on the reverse strand, counting down.
CCTTTTGTCATGCCATCTTTTAAATTTTTCTTTAAACAACTTGGCATTTTCATAGGCTTGGGTTCTCCATTCATCAAGTGAGCTAATATCAAATAACCTCTTCTCACCGGCAAGTTTGAAATCATAGTTGACCTCTTTAATAGCCCAATATGCCTTATGTTCTAGTTCGAGAGGTAAGTGACATGCTTTTCCATAAACCATTTTATACGGAGACATACCCATAGGATTCTTATATGTAGTTCTATAGGCCCATAATGCATCATCAAGTTTATTGGACCAATTCTTTCTAGACCTATTAGCAGTCTTTTGCAAAATCAATTTGAGCTCTCTATTGCTCAATTCTACTTGACCACTAGACTGCGGGTGGTATGGAGATGCAATTCTATGATTAACATCATATTTAGCAAGCATTTTACGGAAGGCACCATGAATAAAGTGTGAACCACCATCAGTCATTAAATATCTAGGGACTCCAAACCTCGGAAAAATAACTTCCTTAAGCATTTTAATAGAAGTGTTATGATCAGCACTACTAGTTGGAATAGCTTCTACCCACTTAGTAACGTAATCAACAGCAACTAAAATATGTGTATATCCATTAGAAGCAGGAAAAGGTCCCATATAATCAAAGCCCCAAACATCAAATGGTTCAATAACAAGTGAATAATTCATAGGCATTTCTTGGCGTCTACTAATATTACCAATTCTTTGACATTCATCACAAGACAAAACAAACTTACGGGCATCCTTGAAGAGAGTAGGCCAATAAAAACCAGATTGCAATACCTTATGTGCAGTTCTATCTCCAGCGTGGTGTCCTCCATAAGCTTCGGAGTGACACTTGCGTAGGATCTGTTCCTGTTGATGCTCAGGTACACAACGTCTAATAACACCATCTACTCCTTCTTTATAAAGATGTGGGTCATCCCAAAAGTAATGTCTCAAATCATAAAAGAACTTTTTCTTTTGTTGGTATGTGAAGCTAGGTGGTATAAATTTAGCAAAAATATAATTAGCGTAATCAGCATACCATGGAGTGCTACGAGAAGTGCTTATGACATTTAATTGTTCATCAGGAAAGCTATCGTCAATAGGTAGTGGGTCATCAAGAACATTCTGTAACCTAGATAAGTTGTCTGCAACTGGGTTCTCAGCTCCTTTTCTATCAACAATATGCAAATCAAATTCTTGCAGCAAGAGAACCCATCTAATAAGTCTAGGTTTAGCATCTTTCTTTTCCATAAGATATTTAATAGCAGCAAGATTAGTGTGAATAGTTACTTTAGAATCAACTATATAGGGTCTGAATTTATCACAAGCAAACACAACTGCTAAAAGTTCCTTTTCGGTAGTAGCATAATTTCTTTGAGCATTGTCTAGAGTCTTACTAGCATAATGGATAACATTTAATTTCTTATCAACTCTTTGCCCTAGAACAGCAGCATAATCACTAGCATCACACATAATTTCAAAGGGTAAATTCCAATCAGGTGGCTAAACAATAGGTGCAGAGACTAATGCTTTCTTAAGTATTTCAAATTTTTCTACACAATCATCATCAAAGACAAATGGTACATCTTTTTGTAATAAATTAGTCAGAGGCCGAGAAATTTTAGAGAAGTCCTTAATGAACCTCTTATAAAATCCGGCATGACCAAGGAAACTTCTTATACCTTTGATGTCCTTGGGACATGGCATCTTTTCAATAGCATCAACCTTGGCTTTATCAACTTCAATACCTCTTTCAGAAACTTTGTGCCCCAAGACAATACCTTCATTAACCATAAAGTGGCACTTTTCCCAATACAAGACAAGATTAGTTTCTTCACATCTCTGCAAAACTCGATCAAGATTGCTCAAGCAATCATCAAAAGAGGAACCATAGACAGAAAAGTCGTCCATGAAAACCTCACAAATCTTTACACAAAAGTCAGAGAATATAGCCATCATGCATCTTTGAAAGGTAGCAGGTGCATTACATAAACCAAAAGGCATACGTCTATAAGCAAAAGTACCAAAAGGGCATGTAAAAGTAGTCTTTGATTGATCTTTAGCCGACACAGGTATTTGAGAGAAACCAGAATAACCATCTAGAAAGCAATAATGTGTATGTTTGCATAATCTTTCTAGCATTTGATCAATAAAAGGTAAGGGGTAATGATCTTTCTTAGTAGCTTTATTTAATTTGGGGAAATCAATTACCATCCTATAACCTGTGATAATTCTTTGCGGAATCAATTCATCTTTATCATTAGGGACAACAGTAATACCTCCCTTCTTAGGGACACAATGGACAGGACTTACCCACTGACTATCAACAACGGGATAAATTATACCTGCCTCCAGAAGCTTGAGTATTTTTTTTACCACTTCTTTCATTTTAGGATTCAAACGTCGTTGAGGATCACGAACTGGTTTGGCGTCCGCTTTCAAATTTATTTTATGCTGACATAGAGTGGGACTAATGCCCTTAAGATCATCCAGAGTATATCCAATAGCGGCACGGTGCTTCTTCAGAGTTTTCAATAATCTTTCTTCTTCATTCTCTGAAAGGTTACCACTAATAATAACAGGATATATTTTCTTTTCATCAAGATAAGCATATTTAAGATTATCAGGCAACAGTTTAAGCTCAAACACGGGATCACCCTTGGGTGGAGGAGGATCCCCTAAGATTTCAACAGGCAAATTGTGTTGCAGAATAGGTTCCTGTTTGAAGAACACTTCATCTATTTCCCTTCTTTCATTCATGAACATCTCATTTTCATGATCTAGCAAATAGTGTTCTAAAGGATCACTAGGAGGCACGGCAATAGAAGCAAGACCAATAATTTCATCCTTACTAGGCAATTCTTCCTCACGATGTTTTTTACTGAATTTAGAGAAATTAAACTCATGAACCATGTCATCCAAGCCAACAGTAACAACATTCTTTTTGCAGTCTATCGTAGCATTAACAGTATTCAAGAAGGGTCTACCAAAAATAATGGGACAAAAGCTATCTTGTGGAGAACCAAGAACAAGAAAGTCAGCGGGATATTTGGTTTTCCCACACAAGACTTCAACATCTCTAACAATTCCCATTGCAGATATAGTATCTCTATTGGCAAGTTTAATTGTAACATCAATATCTTCTAACTCGGCAGGTGCGATATCATGCATAATTTCTTTATATAAGTCAATGGGTATAACACTAGCACTAGCACCCATATCACATAAGCCATGATAACAATGATCTCCTATTTTAACAGAAATAACAGGCACGCCTACCACAGGTCTATGTTTATCTCTATCACATGGTTTAGCAATTCTAGCAGTTTCACCAGAGAATTCAATGACATGTCCATCAATATTATCAGACAAGAGATCTTTAACAATAGCAATATTAGGTTCTACTTTGACTTGCTCAGGAGGTGTATAAGTTCTAGTATTGCTTTTACGAACAACAGTTGAAGCTTTAGCATGATCCTTTACTCTGGCAGGGAAAGGTGGTTTCTCAACATAAGAGGTGGGAACAATAGGATCATTATAAGTGATGGTCTTTTCTTCAACTTTAATAGGTGCAGCTACTTTTACTTCTATGGGAGGATGATATTTAAACCACTTCTCCTTGGGGAGATCAATATAAGTAGCAACAGATTCACAGAAAGAAGCTACTATCTCAGAGTCAAGTCCATATTTAGTGCTAAACTTACGGAAAATATCGGTATCCATAAAAGATTTAACACAATCAAACTTAGGTGTCATACCTGACTCCTTACCTTCGTCGAGGTCCCAATCTTCGGAGTTGCATTTAATTCTATCCAATAAATTCCACCTGAATTCAATAGTCTTCATCATAAAAGAGCCAGCACAAGAAGTATCGAGCATGGTTTGATTATTATGAGAAAGCCGAGCATAAAAATTCTGAAGAATTGTTTCTCTTGAGAGGTCATGATTGGGGCATGAATATAACATTGATTTAAGCCTCCACCAAACTTGAGCGATGCTTTCTCCTTCGCGAGGCCAAAAATTATATATATAATTGCGATCACGATGAACAAGATGCATAGGGTAATACTTTTGATGAAATTCCAATTTCATTCTTTTATAGTTTCATGATCTCGTATCATCACATAGCCTATACCATGTCGATGCATCTCCCTCCAAAGATAAAGGGAAAGCCTTCTTCTTAACAACATCATCGGGTATACCTGCAAGCTTAAATAATCCACAAATATCATCCAAATAGCATAGATGCTCGTCGGGATGCTTTGTCCCATCTCCTGTAAAAGTATTAGCCAGCAGTTTTTCCATAATACCCGAAGGAAATGCAAAAGGAGTTTTATTTTCAATAGGTTCAGTAGGTTGAGGAGCAACTCTTTGCTCTACTGGACGGGGTGAAGATACCCCGAACAAGCCCCTCAGAGATTCAGTTTCCATAGTAACAAGTGACAGAAAATTTCAGCACACTATATAAATTTTTCCTTACCAAATTCCACCTACCAAAGGCGCTACACTCCCCGGCAACGGCGCCAGAAAAGAGTCTTGATGACCCACAAGTATAGGGCATCTATCTTAGTCCTTTCGATAAGTAAGAGCGTCGAACCCAACGAGGAGCAGAAGGAAATGATAAGCAGTTTTCAGCAAGGTATTCTCTGCAAGTACTGAAATAAGTGGTAACAGATAGTTTTATGATAAGATAAATTGTAACGAGCAACAAGTAACAAAAGTAAATAAGGTGCAGCAAGGTGGCCCAATCCTTTTTGTAGCAAAGGACAAGCCGGAACAAACTCTTATAATAGGAAAAACGCTCCCGAGGACACATGGGAATATCGTCAAGCTAGTTTTCATCACGCTCATATGATTCGCGTTCGGTACTTTGATAATTTGATATGTGGGTGGACCGGTGCTTGGGTGCTGTTCTTGCTTGAACAAGCATCCCACTTATGATTAACCTCTATTGCAAGCATCCGCAACTACAACAAAAGTATTAAGGTAAATCTAACCATAGCATGAAACATATGGATCCAAATCAGCCCCTTACGAAGCAACGCATAAACTAGGGTTTAAGCTTCTGTCACTCTAGCAACCCATCATCTACTTATTACTTCCCAATGCCTTCCTCTAGGCCCAAATAATGGTGAAGTGTTATGTAGTCGACGTTCACATAACACCACTAGAGGTTAGACAACATACATCTCATCAAAATATCGAACGAATACCAAATTCACATGACTACTAATAGCAAGACTTCTCACTTGTCCTCAGGAACAAACGTAACTACTCACAAAGCATATTCATGTTCAAAATCAGAGGGGTAATAATATGCATAAAGGATCTGAACATATGATCTTCCACCAAGTGAACCAACTAGCATCAACTACAAGGAGTAATCAACACTACTAGCAACCTACTAGCACCAATCCCGGACTTAGAGACAAGAATTGGATACAAGAGATGAACTAGGGTTTGGAGATGAGATGGTGCTGGTGAAGATGTTGATGGAGATTGCCCTCTCCCGATGAGAGAAGCGTTGGTGATGATGATGGCGATGATTTCCCCCTCCCGGAGGGAAGTGTCCCCGGCAAAACAGCTCCGCCGAAGCCCTAGATTGGTTCCGCCACGGTTCCGCCTCGTGGCGGCGGAGTCTCGTCCCGAAAGGTTGCTTATGATTTTTTTTCTCATCGAAAGACTTCATATAGGAGAAGATGGGTGTCAGAGAGCCACCAGGGGGCCCACGACGTAGGGGGCGCGCCCAGGGGGGAGGGGCGCGCCCCCCACCCTCGTGAGAAGGGTGTGGGCCCCCTGGCCTTCATCTTTGGCGATGATTTTTCTTTATTTATTTTAAAATATTCCGTGGAGTTTCAGGACTTTTGGAGTTGCGCAGAATAGGTCTTCAATATTTGCTCCTTTTCCAGCAAGAATTCCAGCTGCCCGCATTCCCCCTCTTCATGGTAAACCTTGTAAAATAAGAGAGAATAGCCATAAGTATTGTCACATAACGTGAAATAACAGCCCATAATGCAATAAATATTAACATAAAAGCATGATGCAAAATTGACGTATCACTTGGTCGCTGTCGACGTCGTCACTTAGGACCTACATGTAGTACCAAATGTTGCGTAAGTATATCTAATATGATAATTCAGCAGGCATAGAGTCTATGAAACATAATGTAATTGATGACAGCGTAAAATATCTTCAAATGATGTTGAAAAAATAAATGCATAACTTATTAGTTGGTACATAAGCAACTAAATGGGATAGTACCATATAGTAAGAAAATGAAGGATGAGTCATACATGTCAAAGAGAGCACTAGCATTGCCACATTTTGCCACACATTTTTCCCAAGCTTGCCTAAGGTTAGTTCATCAAAATGAGAGCCACAAGTTGGCAAGCCTAAGGGAACCTTGCCACACTTTTTGTGTGTATGCCATGTGGGACCCAAGTGTGGCTTGCGTAAGGTGTGGCTGGAACCAAACACTCACTTAAGTTGGTCAAACTTGCCTAACCTTAGGTATGGCAATCTTCGGCAAAGTCACTAACCAAACAGCCTTTAGTGCAACAAAATTCACTTGTTACGTAAAAATGCATGAACTGATGATGTAACATGGCAGAGCAGCATACAGATCTAATAATGCAAAAAAAAAGACTTATAACTTACATGCATGACTAGACAAAATAGCTTGTGAGCTGTATCTATTTAGGGTTAGAATTTTGTGTGTTTATGATAATGGATATTGAAAGTCCACATGTTATCGTCGTGGAAGTTTCCCCTGATGATCGATACCCCACCCATCAATGTTCCTGAACCATTCAACGTTCTAGGTAAAGTAGTTAATTATTATGAATTCTGACAATAAGTGATCCCAAATGTTGTACTTACAAAAAAGGGTTTTTATCATTTATGCCACTAGTTGTGTCCCACAATTAAGTATCACCACTAGGAATTTCTACTGCTAAAAAAAGCAATCGCTTCTTTAGACACATGCTCAAAAATGCCACTCCACATCATTATTGTGATATCAAATCTACCTTGACATGCTATAATGGCATCAGTACCTATGGACCAACATGCCAGCTCTCCTTCTATCTCACTACAATAAAGTGTGGGCCCACTTGATCCCAACGGCGTTCTTATTTTCCTGTAAAATTATTCGCTTACTTACTCCTCACAAGTGGGGCCATACTTATCATTGTGAGATAGAGAGAACTAAAATGTGGGCATGGGCATTTTTTTGTCATATTGGATGGTCAACAAGTTTTAAATGAAAATAACAATGTCTAATGGCATTATTGAGCAAACATCTAAGGAACGATGGCATTTTTATACATCTAATGGCATTTCTGAGTAAGCATGTCATGAACGGATGGCATTTTTGAGCGGCTGTAACTTCTAAGGGGAAAACTGAGTACTGGGTACAACTGGTGGCATAAATGATAAAAACCCTACAAAATAACTAATTAAAACAACTCAAGTAAAACATTGATGATATCCAATTTCTTTCTAAAATAGCCATTGCTTAGAGATAATCAATGTTTAAAATCATTGCCACAGCCACTTATGGAACATTTAAACCAAAGATCGATCAAGTGCAACCAAACATGTACTCAACATTTTAATACCTTATTTGCCTTGTACAGACCAGAGAAAACCTAGGATATTACAAAATAAATAAATAAATAAATAAAGGGGATAGATGACTAACCTCTTCTTCGTTCTCGTCGGCGATGACCACAGGTGGGGGTAGGGGAGGCAACATCCGGGGCAGACGAACACCCGGATGAGGCTGAGGAGCCACCACCTGCTCCGGCAAAGGAGCCAGAGGAGCTACCTGTTCCGGATGATTAGCAGAATAATTTATATAGGTCAAAAACTGACATATACATGCCTCAATAAATGTAATCTAGCTACACAGCTGCGGATCCAGGATTTCATACTTGGGTGTTCAAAAATTTATATTGCAAACTAAAACCACAACAATATTTTTCAAATGGAGGGAGTAATATCTAAACTTTTCATGTGAAAAGATTCTTAGTCCATCGTAATGACAGTACTGACATGAATGACAGAAAATGAAGATTATTTACTTCATGACCATAAAATATGACATTTTCATAAACAAGGCATGGTGTTATTATCCTTAAGTTGCAGAAAATATTTTCACAATCACCTACGTAGGCAATTCAATTTCAAGGTCAAGCTACATATTTGTATTAGCACAGTCACCAAACCTAGGTGGCTTTATTAGCAGAATAATTTATCTACATCAAAATATTGCCTATACAGGGCTCAACACATGTAACCTAGCTAGTTACCTAACAAATCTACAGAATATCGATATGGAGTCCATCGATTAAAGATAAAAAGAAACCCTGACCTTCCCCAAAAATAGAGAAAAGGACTGACCAGAGCACACCTAGGATTTTACAAAAAACTAAAGGAGATAGATGACTAACGTCGTCTTTGTTGACGTCGCCAGCGACCAAAGGCTCGGGCACCGGAGGTGTCACCCGCGGCAGAGGAGACACCTGCTCCGTCTGAGGAGCCAGAGCAGCTACCGGGGCCCACATAAATGGCTGTGCAAGGACAGTTTCATGCCGGTCAAGTACCATATATAAGAAATTTCGACCAAAAAAAATTCGGGTGCAGTACTGTACGTCTGTACCGGTGCTGCTGCTATCAAAATTTGGCATCAACACATTTTGGATGCACGAGAACCATGAGATCCGAGTGGTTCGTAGATCTTAAATAAAGATAACCTATACAATGAGGAGCCGACCCCCACACCCATGCACACATGTGGATCCGCCCTGAAACCTAACGGATCTAACGAATCTAGGTTGACACCTAGGATTGACCAGAGCACACCTAGGATTTTACAAAAATTTAAAGGAGATAGATGACTAACGTCTTCTTTGTTGACATCGCCGACGACCACAGGCTCGGGAACAGGAGGCGTCACCTACTCCGTCTGAGGAGCCAGAGCAGCTACCTGGTCCCACATAAATAGCAGAATATTTTATATAGATCGAAAAATGTCATATACATGCCTAAACTAATGCAACCTAGCAACACAGCTTTGGATCCAGGATTTCAAAGTTGGGTGTTCAAAAATTAATATTGCAAACCAAAACCACAAAAATATTTTTCGAACGGCTGAGATCAAGTTGGCTTTTTAGTCCAGAAGGCATTCTTCTGCCTCTGGTTCTGTTACTCAAGAAATTAAAGAGTTAGGAGTAATAGCTAAAATGTTCATGTGAAAATATTATTTTTTCATCATACTGATAGTACAGACATGAATGACAGAAAATGAAGATTATTTAGTATGACATTTTCGTAAACAAGGCATGGTGTTGTTATCCTTTACTTGCAGAAAATATTATGCTGAAAATAAGCAACCAAATAATATATTTCAAATAGGGATGATAACAAGTCAATAATATTACAGCCTACGGTAATTGGACTCCAGGAATCAAGCAATTGGTGTTGAGCAAATTGAACGACAAAAAATGTGTCTGCTGGATTAACCTAGTTTTATACAAATTGACATGAAGTTTAGTGCATAAACTACACCACTTTTAGTACATTTAAAATAAAAGAACCATATATAAGAAATTTGGGGCAAATAATTTCGGGTGGTTGGTAGATCTATCTTAAAATTTGGCATCAACACATTTTGGATGCACGAGAGCCATGGATCAGAGTGGTTGGTAGATCTTAAAAACAAGATAACCTATACAATGAGGAGCCGACCCCCACACCCATGCACCCATGTGGACCAAACCTACCAGATCTAACGAATCTAGGTACGGATTTCATAGATGGAAGAAAAGCAGAAACCCTAGCCATGCCCAAAAATACATAAGGGACTGAACAAGGAAACCTAGGATATTTCCTAAAATAGGACTGACCTCTTCTTCGTCGTCGTCGCCGTCGACGTTGACCACGGGCTGCGGCAGAGGAGGCAGATGGCGTGGCAGAGGAGTCACCTGCTCCGGCGTAGGTGACACCTGCACCGGAGCCTGGGCGTGGTCGACGACATCACGGCCGCCCTGCTGCCAGCTGGACCCCTCGCCGGCGGGGAGGGGTTTCTCCATGTGCAGCTTCGCACGGCGCTTGGATGCTTCGTGCGCCATGGCGTCGGCCCTCCCTCCCATGGTACGCTTGGGCATCTCGACGGCGGAGGTGCGGCGGCGGGAAGGGAGCAGCGGCGGGAAGGGAGAAGCGGCGGGGTGGGCAGGCGAGTGGTGAGGCGTGGGAGGAGAAAACCCTCGAATTTGTAGATGGGGAAGAGGACGGGAAGAGGGCGACGGCGATGTGATAAATGCTAATGGGGAAGCGGAGCGTGCTATGGGGAAATGGAACCGCCGATTTAGTCGTGGGCAGTCAAAAGGAGTTGTTGCCATGTTCACACCTCCCCGTGCATTGTTCACACCACCATGTCTTGCCACGTCAAAATGTAACTTCTCACTTCTCACTAAAATGAATAGCCCGATCGTGCACAGCCATGATTTAGGAGTAATGCAACTTCCCTTCAAAAAAATTTGTAATGCAACTGCTCCCTCATTACACAGAACAAAGTCATACAGTGGGACAACTGAATTTGTAGGCTTGTTTCATCTGCACGTGTCATGTTTTATATTTGTCCTAAAATATGTTGTAAAAATTTACAAACAATGGAATGGAAAATGGATGTGACAAAACTTCGTCAGCAACTGCGCGGATTCGTCTGCCATATATCCGATGTCCGGTACCGAGAAGGGGAATGTTGATCCACGCGATGCCATGAGTTTCGTCTGGACCCATATCATGCACCCCGAGCCAACCGGGCCAAAACATGCGCCACTAGCCTTCTCGATCCAAACAACGAGCTAGTGTCCACCATGCGCAGAGATGCTCATGCGGACAGGTTTGCTAGCACTAGTGAATGACGTCGGATCTCGGTGTGCAATATGTGTAGCCGCGTGTCTCTTTGGCATGCCTGGCATACCGAAGGGACTTGTCGAAGGTCCAACAAACCGCGGTGGGGTCAATGCTGGATGTATGGTGTGGGTCAACCTGGCTAACGGTGCATGGTTTGAGTTTAGGTGGCTAGGTTTGCATGGTTGGGGGGCTAGATGGCTAATGAGTGTGCATGCGTCATCTGTACATTGTCAAGGTTGAATGGTGGTTGTCTACGTGGCCATGCGTGCATGCATGCTGTGGGTCCAGTTTGCGTTCGGCGCACGGGATGTGCCTTGGTGGGTAGGGCCCAAAACTTGCGACACAGAGTTCTGAAGCAGATGAAGGGGCGGGCCCCAGTCTTCGTCCACAAGCAGGACTTGTTCCCTCTTGATGGCTAGCTCCGGGATGCGTTTTGGTCTCGTTTACACACAACCTATGTGAAGGCTTATGTGTGCCGCTCTCGATGTTCGACCACACCCACGCCGCGAAAGGTCCCAAGAAATTTGGATCGCTCATGAATTTGCACAGATTATAGCGGCGGCAGACGAGATCCGGCACTTTTTGCCCTTAATAATGGCTCTGAGGCGGCCCTGCCCATTGGTCGCACATGGCACATATATGGACCAGAGCTTAGCATGGAACTGTCACCCCCAATCCCTGCTGTGATTTCATGTGGCCGCGGTACAGATCCTGAATTTCCGAGGATACTGCCCTAGAAATGCGGCAAATGTCCCGAATATGGCAAGCGCGGGCTCCGAGAAAGGCCGGGACCTTGCATGCGCTTTTGGATTGTTCTCCGTTGACCCAAGAGAGAGCATCACGAAAATGGAGGAACGGGCCCGCATTCATTGCGCAAATCGGACACGTTACCTCAAGGTAGCTAGATCCAAACCATGCACCCCCGCCGTCTAGACCCACGTGGTGCACCACTTAGACACTAGACCCACATCACTTACGTCGGCCCCCAAGCCAACCATTCCCCGTGTAGACTCATATGCCGCACCCCGCAAAATAGCTTAGCACAAGACTTCCACCCCGATTTCCACAACATGCAGCACTACACGTAAGTGTCCAAAAAATGGACTATCGCATTATCAACATTTTTTTGCCAAAACAAGTAAGTTATTTTTAAATTGCTTGAAAATAGCAAGGTTTCTGTTAAATAATAATTTCATTAATTACACATTATAACATGCATTTGTTGTCCCTCAAAAAGGGGTGCATTCCTTTTTGTAAACCCACAAAATTACTTCCTTTCCCTCGAAAAAACGAATCCTTCTTCACCCTCTCACGATCACGTTCACTGTGGCCTCGCCCTATAATCTAGGAGTGGTCGTTCCAATCTCCCCACGGGGGAGAACTTCCACGCACTATCTATCTTGCTTGGTTGCAACCATCTTGCCATCACGGTTTTTTATGGGAAAATCACATTCTTTTGTTTTTCCTTCCAAAGATATGTGGTGAAAAAACATGGAACAAAAATTGTAGAAGGCATGGTGGGATACGTGCACATGTTGTCTTTTTGTACTACAAGTGCACTTGTTGGAAAGTTGCATGTGCACATGTCATGTTTCATTTTTTATTGAAAATTATGTTGTACACCTTTACATAGACGCTTGAATTATTGTTTTCGTATGTTAATAATTCCTAAATATTGAAATTCAGCATGCACATAACACATGGTTTCCAAGCTTCGTCAGCGACCACTTGGATTCGTCTGGTATATGCCCGTTGTATGGTATTGGGCAGGGGAATGTGGATCCATGCGATGCCATGCGTTTCATCTGGACCCATGTCATGCACCCGCAACCAATCGGGCCGACATCATGTGCCGCTAGGCTTCTCGATCCTAACCATGCGCTAGTGTCCATCATTTTGGCTGGCACTAGTGAATGACGTCGTATCTCGGTGTGCAATATGTGTAGTCGCGTGTTGCTTTGACATACCTGAAATGCCGAGGGAAGGGACTCGTGTCGGAGGTCCAACGAACCGAGGAGGGGTCAATAATGGATGGATGGTGTGGGTGAACATGGCAAACGGTTCACGGTTTGAGTGAAGCTGGCTAGGTGTGCATGGCTGGGTGCTAGAATGAGTGTGCATGCGTCTTGTGTACATTGTCAAGGTTCACCGGTGAGTGTATACTTGGCCACGCGTGCATGCATCGTGTGGGTCCAGTTGGTGTGCGGCGCACGGGACGAGCCTTGGTTGCTAGGGTCCACATCTTGCGGCACGGAGTTCTGAAGCAGATGAAGGGGCAGGCCCCGCACACCGTTCATAGGCCAGACATCGTTCATAAGCTCTTTGGTCCATATATACACTGCATGCACCTAGAGCTACCTGGGCCCACAGCATGCACCACTACACGTACGTGTCCACAAAACGAACTAACCCATAATCAACTTTTTTTGCCAAAACAATTTAGTTATTTTTATAATGGCTTGAAAATAGCAAGGTTTCTGTTAAATAATAATTTCCTTAATTACAATAAGGTCCATTTTGTAACCACACAAAATTCCTACCTTCCCTCGAAAAAAAGATTTCTTCTCTCACGATCACGATGGCCTCACCCTATAATCTAGGAGTCGATCCAATCTCCCCACGGGGGCCAAGTTGCACGCAGTAGATATTTTGGTTGGTTGCAAATTTCTCTCCAAAACGGTTTATTAGAAAATCACCTTATATTTTTTACTTCCAAAGACATGTGGCAAGAAAAGCATGGAACAAAATCGTAGGAGGCACGGTTGGATACGTGCACATGCTGTCTTTTTCTACTACAACTGGACCTGTTGGCAAATTGCATGTGCATGTGTCATGTTTCAATTTATCTTGAAAATTATGTTGTACACATTTACATAGGCGATCGAATTGTTGTTTTCATATGTTAATAATCCCTACATATTGACCACGTGACACATGTGGTAAGCAATCCAAACAATTCAAAAAAAATCCCTAAATATTGAATTTAAGCATGCTCCTAGAAATTTAGTCATAGAACCAACATCTCTTTCGTAGAGATTAAGGTACTTCCACATTAAATCTAATACAATAAATTCAAAGGATCAACTTAATACATTAACAACACATAGGGATGTAGCCCAGGAATCCAACGAGTAGAGAGAAAAGGAGGAACAAAAGCTGGAAGAAGAAGGATCATCCAGCAGCAGCGCCATCAGCCTCCTAGCCTCACAACTCCAGGTCTCCAGCCTTGTGAACTCCAGTTTTTTTCCTGCGAAACACGAATGGCAAAGTTGCTGTTACAAGTTAGGACTTAGTGAAAATTATAGTTATGTTGAAACAGTTATAATGACAAACAGTGTTGACATGATGGTTACAACAAGCAAACAAAACCAAGCTCACAAGTGCAACTTACTTTTAACATCAAACAATTATATTAACATGGCCACTTTAGAGCAAGATTTTACCATGCAACATAAACTTGTCATAGAAACAAAAGGCATGGCATGAAAGTATTGACAACATAATGCAAACAAATTTTAGGAAGCATGGTCATAGAAGTTATATTTTTAGTGGCAACCTTCAAGCAAAGTTGCATAGTTTTATACACAAAGGGCTGCTGTTATTGGTAGAGGCACACTGAGGTTGGCTAGCCATCGAGGATGACCAGTGGGCCAGGGGCCACATGACTGGGAGCATTTGTGTGTGCGTGACTGCCATGGGACCCGGATGTCAGTGGCTTACTTTGAAAACAAAAGGGGGGTTTATAGTTTAGTGGGAACCATCAAGCAAATTCGCAAAGTTTTATAGCTGACAGATTTATACTTGCTGAGATGCACAGATTAAAATGATGGCATGTTGGAGGCAATAAATAAATATGCTACATGGCTTGTCATGGCATCTAATTGCACATAATGCTAAGTACAAATAATGGAGAACAAGACATACAACATGAGCATCTCCATAAGAGCTGGTAGCTCTACCAAAAAGAAATCAACAACTCAAAAAAAAGGTTCAAATATAGTATCAAGCACTTAATAATAGAAAGACACATAACAAATTTTTGGAGTAGAAGTGCAGGTGAACATCAAATACTACCACTACAACAGTACAAATTTAGCCTAGGGTTCATATACATCATAATCCAGCCCCCAAAAGCATGTACTCAATCACTACCACCGCAACTGTAAGCACGAGCAGTAGGAAGATTAGGAGTGGGGAAGCTTACCCTAAACAACGGTACCGCCGCCGTTCAGACGAGGGGAGCGGTGAGGGAAGCGTGGAGAATGGCGGGGAAGCGATGTCGCGACCACTGTCCTCCTCCTCTTGTGCTTCGGAGTCATCTCCTACTCGGTTGGAGGCTCCACAATCTGCAACGGCACCTCGTGCACCGTGGGTTCCTGATCCAGTGGATGTTCTACCCTGGATCTGAACGCCCACCACATGCGCCTGTCCCACGGGCTAGACGAATTGGCCTGCTCCATCGCCCACAGGAGGATGTCGATGTCGTGCCTCGGTTGTGCGGGCGGGGGGAAAAGCTTTTTCTTCTCCCTGGATGTCATTTCCCTCAAAGTAGCCCTTGCCGCCCAGTGCAACTGCCTTATGTTGTTAAACCAAGAACGGATCTCCATCAACCTGGCCATCTTTACCTGGTCGCCGCCGGCGATCTCCATGAAGTCGGCGTTCTCGCCGCCGGCGATCTGCTCCTCCATCGAGGTTCTTGCGTGGATGGAAGAAGGGGGTGTGATGTGGAAGAGGAGACGAGAAAAGTTGCAGCCGCGAGAAGGAGGAGAAGGAGAGGGAGAAGATGTCGCGGTTATAATGGCGATGGGTGAGGGGAAGGACGATGGCGGCGGCGGTTCTGCATTGGATGAGAGGGGCGGCGGCTCTGCATTGGATGAGAGGGGCGGCGCGTGATTGTTTTCTTCCTATGAATTTTTCTGAGACAATTTTTTACTATGACTAAAATGCCAGAGATTAAAACGGTTCCAAAAAAGCCCAACCACTGTAAAACTTTGTATAATAAATATAGATAGTTCGGGCCAACCAAAGCCCACAACATGAATTAATAGTACGCTTACAACTTAAATAACACCAAGTCAAATATAGATAGATAGATTTTTTAGCTAAAAAAGATAGATAGATAGATAGATGGCCGCCGCTTATCCACCAGGCTCCTCCTTGCTCCTCCTCCGGGTGCCCTTCACTGCTCCTCCGCGGTGTTGTTGATGGGGTATGGCAGAGTGTGCATGCGCTCGTCGGTGGGGAAGACGTTGTCGTAGTCCATGAAGATGTTATGGGTGGTGAAAGCTATGAACTCGCAGCCACACCAGAACACGCGGCCAAGGAGGTAGAACGCGTCGAAGGGGTTAGTGAAGTGGGCAAGGATAGCAACCACAATCCCGTTGTGGATGACCTCCTCGACTCGGTACATCCTTGCAGATCCCCGAGGGAGGTGCCCGTAGCCGGTCCGAAGGAAGAAGTCGGTGAGCCCCCTTGCGCCCCTCCACCTTGACATCGCCCACACACGAAGGGTGCAATCGACGTACACCCCGGCCGGGTAGAGCATCTCCGGCACGGTGGGGGGGAAGCGGTAGGTTGGCCCGGTGTACTGCATGGCTGCGGCGGGCTGGTTCTTGGGGATGTTTGTGGTGAAGAAGAAGAAGAAGGGCAGGCGCAAAATGCAGGTGGGAGAGTATGGGAGATGTATGAAGGGTGTGAGAGGAAGAGGAACATGATAGGTGGCTTAAATAGCCACCGTGGCAGTAATGGGGTCAAATGTGAACAAATTTTCCACCCACCGCGGCATCGGGAGTGTACACGCGTGGGAAATTCTAGTGTGAATCAAAATGCGAAGTTTAGGTGCTGGCCTATGTGCCGTCGGTCGGGTCAACCGGGGACAGCTCTGCGGCGCGTGCTCCTTCGCGTATGTGCACGCATGCAACGTAGGCTGAAGCGGACGCATGCATGCAACCGCATGCAACGTAGGCTCGCTCGAGCGCATGCAACGGCGACGAACATCGCTCGATCCAACGGGTGGGCTTCTTTACACAGCCCAACGACATGATGCATGGCAGCCCACCCTCGAGCGCAGAGAAAAAACAGGCGCAGAAAAAAAAACGTAAGTATTAATATGATTTATCGACGCGAAAGCCCTAGATAATCCTTACAATGTCAAAAAGCTACGAAACTTGGCAATGATGCTAGTCATGTTGGTACAAGGTTGTTGGTCCACTTCAAGGATGTCGACAAAAACATGCTTCGAGACGGACCCTTCCCGTCCCGAAAGGCCTCCCATGGAGCAGGTTCAGAATGACACCGAATTTTGCCAGGATGTAAGTCCAATGAGATCAACACTTGTTCATGTTGGCCAATGTGGGACTGACCGTCAAAGGAGATAAAGATTGATACTTGTTCATGTGGGCCCATATTTTTTTACATTTGGTGTCGATAGAACACAAAAAACAAACATGACTATATGCTTTTAGGTCTTCACCCTCCCCAATTTGTTGGCCAACTCAGCAGGTTTTGCCTTAAGATGCCACCTCTTTCTGTAAGCTGCAATTGCTGTGGTTTTGGAATGCTGGTCCTCTTTCCTGCAGAACGGGCATTTATAGAGACCGTTACGCCGGTACACAACCTTTGCAGCCATGAGCCACTTGAAGATTTTCTTTCTGAAAGCTTCCCTCATTTGTAGGTAGTTCTCCCATTCTTCCAAATCTGCAATCTGGTATTAGAAGAAAAAAATCTCATGCCAGCGAATTGTACATTATATCAAAGGCAGGTAATAGATTGTTGTTTCTTTGTATTGTTTTCCTAAAACTTTGGTTATATGAAAGACAGGCATAAAATGGAATACAAATGATCCATTCATCTAAATTTGCAAACCCTAGGACTGATAACCATATGATTGATCAAAAAAAAGGCGAACAGTACGATTGTCTATACGAATAGCGAGGAATAACAAGAGAGCAATTTCTAGGGTTAACCTCGACAAGGCAAATTCTAGGGTTAATATCTGCAGACACTAACCGATTCGTCATCGTTGGTGCTATGTTGTACCAGCTGCGGCTGCGAATCGGCGACGACGACGTCCTTGTCGACCAGTTCCTTCATGGGGTCCACATCCGCCGCACGGAGCGCACCAGCCACGCACCCTCTCCCGGCAGGTAGGATCATCCTCGCCGGCAAGAATATGGGCTTTTTGGTGGCGGCGAGTAGTGAGCGGCGACGAAGACGTGGGTGGATAGGCAGAGGCGATCGAGCGCTGGAGGCGGGAGCGAGATTTGGGGAGTGAAAATTCAATTTGATTGGGAGAGAGAGGTCAAGGCCGCACACAATTCGTCACTTTTGAAATTTAGGTACAAACATGCACGTATACGGCATCGTGCACACCCAGAGATTTGCCCGAACCAACCAAGTAAAAGAAAAAGTGCACAATGTCGGTCCACAAACGTGGCAACATAAACCGAACACCAAAATAGTGTGTTAAAAAAACAGCAAAATAGGAGGGACATTTTTTTTTTGTTTTGCGCAGTACTACTAAATACTAGAAGGGAGAACTACTGAAAAAAAAATACTAGAAGGGACAGTTGGCACATTAAATTTCACATGGCATCTACCAGCTTTTTTGTTCATCGCTAGCTATGTTGTACCGATTAGGTAAAATGAATGGATAATTATTAAACCCTAGCTATTGTCAAGGTTTATCGGTGTGTGTCTACGTGGCCAAGTGTGCTTGCACGGTGTGGGTCCCGGTGAGTGTGATGCACGGGGCGGTCCTTTGTGGTTAGGGCCCACATGAAGCGGCACCGAAGTTTGAGGAAAGTGAAGGAACAAGCCCCACACACCGTCCGCATGCCGGACTTGTTACCTCCCATTGGCTATATCCAACATGTGATATGGCCTCGTTTACACTTACCCCGCGTGAGGGTTTATGCATGCCCCTCTCGGTGTTTGACCATACCCTTCATGGGTCATATGATGAGACCACGCCAGCCCCGTGATGCACCGCCTAGGCACAAACCGGGCGCGTTACCTCTCGGTAGCTAGATCCAAACCATGCACCCCAGCTGTTTAGACCCAAGTGGAGTAGCACCTAGACACATGACCCGCGACACTTGTGCCAGCCCCCGAACCACGCATCCCTGCCGTGTAGACTCACACGTGGACATGTGTGCATGCATGTTGTGGGTCCAGCTGAGTGCGATGCACGGGACGGGCCTTGGTTACTAGGTCTAACATCACGTGGCACCGAGATTTGAGGCAAATGAAGGAACGGGCCCCGCACTCCCTTCATAGGACGGACTCATTCCCACTCTGTGGCTTGATCCAGCATGGGATATGGCCCCAGTTGCCCACAGCCTACGTGAGGGCCTACGCATGCCGCTCTCGATGTTTTAGCACACCCTCTAGGGGTCTTATGATTACACTTGCGCTAGGTCCCGTGAATTTTCGGCCCCTCGACGATTTGCATGGATTATAACGGCAGATGATGAGCATCATAGCCTAGAGAACGGCGTCGAGGCCACCCCTCCCTTTGGTAGCATATGGTGCATATATGGACCAAAGAGCTTAACATGGGGTTTTCATCCCAATCCTTGCTATGATTTCATGTGGCCGCCGTAGATCTTGAACTTTCGATGTTACAACCCTAGAAATGCGGTAAATGTCCCGAATATGGGAGGGAGGGGGAGGGGGAAGGCCACGCAATAAACGATCCCCATAATTTTATGTTTGTTTTATCTGGCAAAACAAACAAGTTTTTTAAAATAAGGGTTTTTAGCATGTTTTAATAACGACCACACCAGGCCCTGTGAAGCACCGCCTAGACACAAACCAGACGCGTTACCTTTTGGTAGCTATATCCAAAGCACATGCAGACCCGCCGTCTAGACCCACGTGTGGAGCATCACGTAGACGTTTAGACTCATACGTGGACATGCATCCTCTTGGTAGACATTTAGACTCATGCGTTACCTCTTGGTAGCTAGATCCAAAGTGGACTCACACCACTTACGCCAGTCCCTGAACCATGCATCCCCGCCGTTTAGACTCACACGTGGACATGTGTGCATGCATGTTGTGGGTCCAGTTGAGTGCGATGCATGAGACATGCCTTGGTTACTAGGTCTAACATCACGTGGCATCGAGATTTGAGGCAAATGAAGGAACGGACCCCGCACTCCTTTCACAGGTCGGACTCATTCTCTCTCGATGGCACCACACCCGGTCCGGTGAATGTTTAGCCCCTCACGAATTTGCATTGATTATAACGACAGCAGACGGGCATCATAGCCGTAGAGAACGGCTTCGAGGCTACGCCTCCCGTTGGTAGCATATGGCACATATATGGACCAAAGAGCTTAACATGGGGCACTCATCCCATTCCCTGCTATGATTTTATGGTGGCCGCATAAGATCTTGAACTTTCGAGGTTACAACCATAGAAATGCGGTAAATGGCCCGAATATGCGAGGGGGGGGGGCGAGAAAGGCGACGCAATTACCTACCCCCATTATTGAAGTTTGTTTTTTCTGGAAAGAAACAATTTTTTATAAATAAGGAATTTTCAGCACTTATTAATAACGATTTTATAATCTCACATTGTAAGGTGCATTTTTTCTCTCTAAAACAAAGGTGTTGTAAACGCA
Organism: Aegilops umbellulata; assembly: GCA_032464435.1. Lineage (NCBI taxonomy): Eukaryota > Viridiplantae > Streptophyta > Magnoliopsida > Poales > Poaceae > Aegilops > Aegilops umbellulata. Next base: position 227,235,549 of record CP136055.1, on the reverse strand, counting down.
CAAAACTCCTCCTTGATCCTCTCACCATCACCTTCACGTTGAACTCACCCAAAATGGATTTCCCTCTATTTTACGATTTTCCTTTGTTTTTGTTTTTTAGACAAAAGGATTTTGCTTTGTGTTTTTTGTATTAGTAACATAGGGTTTTACTTTGTGACTGGTAAGCGGCCTGTGGGCCTGTTTGGTTGTTTCTTTATGAACTGGACCCACGGGCCGTTATTTTCTGTGCTTGACACGGATAGGGTCCGTGTCATCACCCCCATCGCCCACACACCCCCGCCCCCCTCACCCCCACCCTCCCCACAAACCACCCCGCCGCGACCCCGCCGCCTACTCGCCTGGCCGCTCTCGACGATTGGAGCAGAAGAGCGCGGAGTGAGATTGGGAGGCCGTCAGCAAACACCTAGCGACTACCGGCGACTAGTTGAAATGAGAAACCCTAACTTGTAATCTTCGAATTCTTTGTTCCTTGTTGTGTTGCCGTTTCGGGAGTTGGATATGATTTTCAAAGTCAGAGATTAGATAGTTAGGATTTTTAAATCGGAAGTTAGGTGGAAGGCGATGCAGAGATTGAAGGAAGTTTTCTACATCGGTGGCTAGCTGAGTATTTTTCTTTTAGGGTTTCGGTATTCCAGGGTTTTCATATCAATGAACAAGTGCAGATGCGTAACACAATAGCAGCAAATTTCAGCAAACAGTCCTTTAAAAACTTTAAAAAATATTGGCCCTGTGAAGTGGCGAATCCAGGAAGAAACCAGAGGGTGGGCTCAAAACTTATAAGCTGGGCTAGTGGATTAAATTCCTTTTTAGGCCGAAATTAGGTTGGGTTTAGTAATGCAGCCATTAACCTGTAGTCCTAGATTGCAAGTCAACTAGACATTTCTCAGAATAATACTTACTGCAGTGTTTTTTTTGCAGAATATGAAATTTTGATCCAAATATTTGTATCTTTGTAGGGAAATAACAATGAACTCTTAATTCTATTGCCCAATTAGTTCATATTTTAAAGATTATAAATGTGAGGGCGTACAATATATCAGAGTTTTTAGGAATTATTTTACTCTTTATTTTGTGTGGTTATGTAGTACCAGGAAAAAGTGAAGTTCATTTTCTCCAACATGACAGACAAGTGGCTAATTGAGTTGGTTACCCTGACGATCCTTCGTCCGTCCAGAACAGATTTTCTTTTCTTTTTAAAGGACCATATTGTTGGATGCGGATGTATGTAGATGGGTTGTATGTTGAAGGTGTGCGTGTGTACATTCGGGTGGGCCGAGTAACAGCAGTAGTAGGATTTATGTTTTCATATGACTTTTCTCAGAGATTATTGCTCAGTCTCAGACACTACCTCAGTTGTGCTGCAGAGGAGGAGGGGCCAATGCCGCGCGTTGACGCTCGGGGTGAGCCCATGCTGCCGGTCGAGGATGAAGAGAAGGACATGTCTGAACAAGCTGTGGTGCGGCGGGCACACGCTGCGTTGCGGGGTTATGAGGAGTGGAGGGCGAGCCACCCGCTCAGTTCAAGTGTATGATTGTTGATTACTGATGTAGTACCTTCGTTGATTATACTGTATGATTATTGCCTAGTGTGTTTACATGCATACGCCCTTTTCTTAAATTCTCATCCTTTGCTTTTCTTCATTTTATTTTGTTTACACAGGTGGTGTACATAACCTGTCGACAGGACTGCAATAGGCCCAATGAAGATGGGTTGACATTTACCATCAGGCTAGATGGGGACACTTCAGCTCTAGTATAGATAATCATGTCAATTTTACTTGTACTGTGTTTGTTCCCCTCTACTTTGGAGATTAACAATATGTAGGAAATAAATAGCAATTAAATTCTACATCTACAGATCGTGCCATGCTACGCAAGGCACCAGTTCAGCGCCATCCCAGACAGTTCATTGCTTTTTCAAGCGAGAGGGAGCCGCATGTATGATTTTGGCGTGTACAAAGGGAATTCAAGGGCGATCATCTGTGGTGAAAACTGGTGCAGGTTTGTTGAAGACTTCGACCTGCGAGAAGGCGACCTTGTCTCCTTCGATTTGACTGAAGACATTCCTATGGTGTACTGCTGCAACCAGCCAAGGACATGCGATCAAAATGAAGAGCGTAAAGATCCTCTAGAATTAGCTGTCATAACGAAGGGAATTAATCTTACGAAGCAAGAGGAGCGTAACCTACATGACCTTTTGGCGATGAACAAAGGTTATATAGGTGCATTTTTTGTCCACCGCTTCACCAAGTCGAACATAGGAGGAAAGACGATGGTATGTTTTTGGTGTACTAGTATTTTCTATTTGGTATGCAATTTTCTTTGTTTTTTCATGGAGAGAAAGTTTAATGATATGCTATTGTAGCTGAAACCAGTGAATACACTGATGTGTGTTTTTGCATATCCTTTTGTTTCCCATAACTGAAGATCCTTATGTAATGTATGTAGATGTAGCTGAAGATCCTTTTGTTTACTGCTCCTTCACATATTTGATAATTTTTCTTCCTATGACGGTGCATACAGAGATTACCGGTGAAAGTTGTCGACGCCCTGAAGACCCCAGGAGATGGGGAGATACCGGGAGATGGGCTTGCTGGCATTCAGCTGTGCAAGGACAGTTTGATGCCGGTCAAGTACCACAAGTGTGATGATGGCCGCATCATCTTCGGCAGGGGATGGAGTGATTTTGTTGATAGTGAAGAGCTTAAGGTTCATAAAGTCGTTCTTTCAGTTTCAAGACCACCACCCGTGAAGATCTTCAGATCAAGGTGGTTATGAACATGCTGACCGAGGAGCCACAAATGTAGCACGACAACGCAAGAGTGTCCTTTACACTAGGTATAGTGCGAAAACTACTTTGATAGCAGTTATGCATCTATGGGGTTATGTCTTCATTATGTCTTGGGTGATGATGACTATGAGAGGAGGACATGTTGCAGTTAGAGTAAATGCTAGGATTCGGCCCTATTCAGGACTCAAAATAGGTCTTTCACTGGTGGTTGCTTTATTGGCTGCTGTTTCCCTGGCTATAATCATGAAAGATGGTAATGCAAATGGAATCGTTAAGGAGGTTTTATTAATATTTTAAATCATGGAGTTAAGATGGTAGAACTACCTATGAGTGTTTGCGTAGGAGATGCGGGAAGGGCATTAGTTGTGTTCTTGACTCTTTGGCAATGCAGGAACAATGTGAGATTACAAAATAAATGGTATAGTGATCTTATGATTCTTGTTTAGCTAATTTGCTTGTGCATCATGGGATGGTCTATATTGCAGATGAAGGTGGTAAACAAAGAGGTGCTGATGTTGGGAGCAAAGAGGTGATGATGGTCTATATGCGCACGCTGGAGCATGTAGCAGGTGAATTGTACAGTTCATCGCAAGTGTGGAGTCACAGGGTACTGCGGTGTCGCCTGCGCATCTCTGCCGTAGTTTTATTTTTTGGACCTTCATGTTAAGTCTGGCTGGGCTTGCTACCATGTATGATTTGTGCTGCTACTTGATTTCTTTAGTTTCTAGCTGTAGTTTGTATCAGGGGGTTGAAAGACCATGTGTTTTCTGTTAATGGAAAATCAGAGGGGGTGACCCTTCTTTTGATTAAAAAAATGAACTTTCTCTATGCAATTAAAAAATAAAATTTATCTATTCAAACCCAGTTGAGAACAGTATTCATTATAAATCTGAAATAATCTTTTGGAAAAAATGGCTATCGCATTCTGTGTATTCATTATAAATCTGAAATAATCTTTTGGTAAAAATGGCTATCGCATTCTGTATCATAGCTAGCGAAACCGAAACAAAATAAACGTCTTAAGTATAATATCTCATGAACGTGGATCAAATTAGGCAAGACAGCTAGAATAAAGGATGATTCAACTTGCAGGAAATTTGAACTTACGACTTACTAGCAGTATAATAAAGTTTACAGACTATCAGCTAGATAAATAGAAGAAACATTTTATGTTGATTCATTCTTCCTTCCGGACTTCTTTGACCGCCTAGACGATGGTTTGGCGAGATGCTGGCACTGACTCTCGAACCCCATCTGGAAGTTCACCAACCGCCTGTATACGTCATAGGTGGCATACGCGTCCATGGAAGCATAATAGATGTTCTTCAAGGGCAAGGGCGCTTCTGCCCATATATGGTGGTCATCTTCTGTGAGAACGTCCTTCATCTTGGTGTAGCTGTGGTGGATGATGGAACCAGTGTAGTCAGCCAAGCCATACTTTGGCTTAATCGTCACTGGATCAGGCACTCTCCACATATTCTGGATATCCACAAAGTTTTGTACCACCAGACCAACATGCTTGAGTTTTTTCTTGTCATTCTCGATGTCCACCCCAACAAAGGTGTACTCCTCGTCGAGCAGGAAGGTGTCAAGCAGGCCGCAGTGCTCATCAGCAACGCTTATGTGGTACACAAGGACGTAGATGCCAACGCATAACTGGACCACGGCCGCCATCTGTGTCGGACCACGAGGCCAGGTGTACTCCACATCTAGTGCAACTATCTTCTGGTCGTGGTTCCGCAGCCAGTATTTGAATCTGCCAATACAATACTCAACATAGCTAGCCTTGTTCGTGTACTTCACACAAATTTCGGTATTTCCATCTGCCCTAGTGTCGGTGTCAAAACCGGCGGATCTCGGGTAGGGGGTCCCGATCTGTGCGTCAAGGTCGGATGGTAACAGGAGACAAGGGACACTTTATTTTACCCAGGTTCGGGCCCTCTCGATGGAGGTAAAACCCTACTCCTGCTAGATTAATATTGATGATATGGGTAGTACAAGAGTAGATCTACCACGAGATCAAGGAGGCTAAACCCTAGAAGCTAGCCTATGGGTATGATGATGGTTATGATGTGTTCTGTCCTACGGACTACAACCCTCCGGTTTATATAGGCACCGGATAGGGTTAGGGTTACACAGAGTCGGTTACATTGGTAGGAGATCTTGAATATCCGCACGCCTAGCTTGCCTTCCACGCCAAGGAAAGAACCTTCCGGACACGGGACGAAGTCTTCAATCTTGTATCTTCATAGTCCTGGAGTCCGGCTGGAGATATAGTTCGGCTATCCGAACACCCCCTAATCCAGGACTCCCTCAGTAGCCCCTGAACCAGGCTTCAATGACGACGAGTCCGGCGCGCAAATTGTCTTCGGCATTGCAAGGCGGGTTCCTCCTCCAAATTCTTCAAGAAGATAATAAACACCAAAAAAAATAGTGTCCGGCTCTTCAAAACAAGTTTCCACGCATTGCCATATAGAGAATAATACAAACACAAATCAAATCTGCTGACGTATTCCGCAGTGCGTCATAACACTGCGACCAAGCCTTCTGTGTGGATTATTTTTTGTTGTTCTACCGCAGCACGTTCAACGAGGCGGTTTCCTTGGCACGTCTTGTCGAAGCAGAGATCGTGTGCCCCCTTTAACGGGATTCTCATTAATGCGGACGTGGGTAACCCAACCGTGCCCGTTAAGCACGGCGTGTGAGCGGCAAGCGAGTTTTATTAGGTAGGTGGGGACGCATAACGGCATCAGCCTATATAAGGGGATAAAGATCCACCTCTTTCACCTACGCCTTCTTCCTCCTTTGCCCATCCATCTCCTGCGCACTCAAGCTCCAACGCCCAAGTTCGCTCTTTCTTCCCCAACCTGCTCCAGTGATGTCCGGAGCGGGTGGCAAGTGGATGGCTTCCTCCGTTACGGAGGGTCAAATCAAAAAGCTTAGGAAGGCCGGATATCTGTCCAAGGACATCCCGCACCGGCTTCCCGATGCGGGGCAGCTTCTTCCCAGCCCAAGGCCCCATGAGAGGGTAGTTTTTCTCCCCCATTTCCTCCCCGGACTGGGTTTTCCACTTCACCCTTTTGTCCGGGAGCTCATGTTCTACTACGGCCTGGACTTCCACGATCTGGCCCCGAACTTTATCCTCAATATCTCGGCATTTATCATCGTGTGTGAGGCCTTTCTCCGCATCCGCCCCCACTTCGGCCTCTGGCTCCAGACATTCAACGTCAAGCCCAAGGTGGTGTCCGGCACCCAGGCGGAGTGCGGAGGTGCTATGGCCGGTAAAATGGCCAACGCACTCTGGTTCGATGGCTCCTTTGTGGAGTCCTTAAAGGGATGGCAGGCAGGGTGGTTTTACATCATCGAGCCACGCGACTCGAATTGGGTCGCGGCCCCTGAGTTCCGATCCGGACCCCCCACGCGGCTCATGTCCTGGAAAGAGACGGGCCTATCGTGGGGCAACGAAGAAGAAGTGACCGGACTGCAAACTTGCATCCGGTCCCTGATGGACAAGCCCATCCGGCATGTCAACATCATCCAGGTCATACTCGTTCGCCGGATCCTCCCGTGCCAAGAATGGGAGTTCACTTTGTGGGAATTCGACCCGGCGCAGCACTAAACCCTCAATAGGCTCTTCGACACGACGTATGAAGACGTCTGGAAGGTGCTAACCAAAGGCGCCGAGTGCCCCACATCCGCTTCCGAGGACCACGGATACAGCTCGCAGCGCAATGCTGGCGAGGTAAGCTATTTATACCTTTCACAGGTTTGTTAAGCTTTTCTACATAGATTGACTCTATGTGGGATCTAAAAACTCCCTTTGCCTTTGACAGGCGTGGCTGAAGATAGCCGGACCAATCAACTGTCTGGCTCCTCTGCCCGAAGACCCAGCCCCAGCTCTCTTAGAGAAGCTGCTGGCTTCGGCGCCCTATGTGGTGCCGGATAAGAAGGTCAAGAAGAAGAAGACCACCGGGACTCGAAAGAGTGCCCGCAATGTGGTGGTGTCGAGCTCGTCATCTGGCGAGTCTGCGACGCCCTCCTCTCGTGAAAACAAGGAGGAGGAACAAGGAAGCTCTCCCCCTCCATCGAGGGGAGCGAAAAAGAAGAAGGCCGCCCCAACACGGGAGGCCGAGGGGTCGAGGAAAAGGAAGACCCCTCCGCCGGACTACTCCCCCAACGCCGAAGAGGGCGGAAAGGAGTGGCCGGACAGAACCAAGCGTCCGGCGACATCGTAAGTATTCACATACCAGAATGACTCATAGTATCTTCAAGTGCGCAGCTTACCCTAATGTCGAAAGTTATTTGCGCAGCCCGCCCCGAGCCGCACTCGATGATTCATCGAGCGGCTCCCTGGATTCGTCGGACATGAACTCTGTCCCGCCCGCAGTCTCCCCCCGCGGGGCGGACGATGCCGAAGCGGCGTCCCGCCGAACAGGGCAGGAGGAGGTGGTCCTGGAGGAGCCGCAAGGCAATCCTCAGGACCCCAGGAGTAAAGGGGATGAAACCCCCCAGGGCTCCCAGTCCGGCTTTGTGCCGGACACCGCGCCGGACTCAACCGTCCTGGCTCGCGGTGGGCGAACTCCTTCCAAGAGGAGTAAGCCGTCTGCGCCGGCGACCTCTGTCCAACCAGAGGCGTCGGATAGTCTGTTGGAGGCGCTCGAAGGCGCCACCATCGACGAGGAGCACCGTACTGTCATGAGTGCGGTGGTACAAAGGGTTCAGTCCGCCAAGAGCGGACTGAATGAAGCTTGCGCTAGCCTTCTAACAGGCTTCCAGGTAAGCAAAAAATATGCTAAATTCATTACCGCATAGACAGTAGCCCCTGATGCTCTGTTCGGTGTTCGGAAAGAAAAGCCGAATAGAGGATCCAACAATTTTCGCAGGAGTCTAATAAAAAGTCTAATATGCGTATGCAGGCTTCCCTGCTGTCCACCGTCGCACTGACTGCGCAGGTGGAAGTCCTGAAAAAGGACCTCGAGCGGTCCGAGTAAGAGCTCGGCCATGCCAAAAGGCAGCTCGTGGAAAAGGAAGGTAAGAAAATACCCCTTAGAGAAAAAAAAGAAAGAAAAAAAAGTGGTGCCTATAGAGAGGCTTGATTGCAAAAAGAAATAACAGGATTGTACTGCTTATTGCAGGGGCCACAACCGAGGTGGCAACTCTGAAGCAGGCGCTGGCTGAGGCCGAAAATAAAGCGGCCGAGGAGCGCACCAAGCGAGAAAAGCTTGGGGTCCAAGTCGGCGAGGTGCAGCAAGAGCTGCAAGCTCTCATGAAGAAACATGAGGGTTTGGAGTTTGAGGCAAAAACGCAAGCATCCGAGCTCGCGTCGGCTATTGAGGCCACCAAGAGTGCCAAGGCCGAAGCCCAAAAGGCCCTCCAAGAGTTGGAGGATGTGAAAACGATAGCAGCGGGTAAGGCATTCTTAATGCAAAGTAGGAATATAAAGGTGAAATACCTATTACTTACCCGAATCCGGAGTTCTCCAGGGGCGTTCTTCGACTTCCCCGCAGCGCATCCGACGCCGCCGCATTCTACCGAGCTGAAGAGGGCAGCTCGACGGAGAGTGTGTTCTGGTCTCAGTATTCTGAGGCCGGACACCCTTTGCCCGTAAGCGATCAGCTGAAGCAGCTGGCCGAGCTCCACAAGGTGGCCGAACAGGCCATGAAGGGCTTATTAGTTCGGCTGTGGCCTGGAGAGGCCCTGCCTGGGAGCTACTTCGGGCTGGTGCGGCGGCTGGTGGAGGCCTGTCCACGGCTTGAGGTCATCAAGCGCTCCGTCTGCATAGAAGGTGCCCGGAGGGCCCTTGCCCGTGTAAGGGTACACTGGGGCAAGCTGGATGGAGAGAAGCTGGTGAAGGGCGGGCCGCCGCAGGGGAAGGAGCATCGCAAGCCCAAGAACTACTACAAGGAAGTTCTCGCTGGAGCTCGCCTTGTCGCGGATGAATGTGGCAAAGATGTAATATTTCAATGAACTCGCTCGTTTGTATCCTGTGCACTGAAAACTTGTTCATATGCGCTTAAGCAATGCTTTCTGAATTTAAAATATTATTTTCTGTGCGGCCGTTTATCAATAACTGAGAGATGGTGAGTCGTCGGCTTCTGCCCCCATGCAACTAGTGTTGGGGTGTTCGGGATAAACCTGAGGGCTCTTGTTCCCATAGTTGGGTCCTTCGAGGGAGGCGCTCAGCACAGCGAACCAGGCAACCGGACTATAATGCTTGAACACTCTCACTTAGCCATAGAACGTTATAATTTTCAATTTCGGCGAAGCCCCTAGTTCGGAAGGCCGAATTCGGGGCACTATCCACACCTTTAGCCGGACTTAACCAGCTCTCCGCTCGAAGCGGCATAAGCCTTTAGGGACTCGAAAAACCTCTCGAACAGCGACCGATCTCGCGCCTTATCATGACAGTCTGTTTTAGCTTTCTCCACTGAGGTGCTCACCCACATGATCTGGGGCACAATCGTAGTGGTTCTCCTAGTGCTACCTTAGCCGATAGAGCGGAACGTAAGGCACCAAAACATAGGAGCCGGGCAAACCCAACATATGACCAAAATCATGACTCGGAGCCGATGCATATAATGCTATAAGTTCGGGGTGCCGCACTTGTGAAAGTGGACGGACTTCTCACACCAGATAGAAGGGTAATGAAGCCCCTGGCGTGGTTTGCCGTACCATGGTGTACAGGTGCGATCATGTTATTTGAGTAAACATATGTATATTAAAAGAAGATAATGCAAAAATAGACAAAAACTATGCATTATTTATGAGGAGGTTGTTTATTCAAGCCGAACGATACAAGTAGTGCGAGAAAAAAAAATAGACTATTTAACATGTCCTGACCAGGCGCAGGCTGCGGAATTTAGAAACAGATATATCGCTCGAAATAGAGACCACCTAAGAGTTCCATGATGCGGCGTTGTTTTGTCTACTTTCCTGGGTCCTGTATCGTCTGTGCGGCAGCGAGGCCGAACACTGTATCCAGAGTATGGAGTCCTGAAAGAAAAGAAGAACCCGGCAGCCCCTAGTACGTTTGACGTCATATTGTTGGCATGCCGTTTTATCTGCCCCTTCCCCTATGCCCATGGAATTGTAAGGGCGTAATTGTGTACTCGAGGTACTAGCTCCGCTATATAGCGATGGCTGGGGTTGGGGCCGTATTGCTACGCGTGCTCTGAACGCGCCAGTCGGTCTTGCTGCGGGTTATTCCGGACGCGTTTTGCTTTGTCCTGCTTTGTAGCGGCCGGACTCGAGAGCTGCCTTAACAGGCTGCTTTGTACCTCTGCTGCGAGGGTCGCCGTGTGTTCCTCCATACGGATGGAGCGTTCGGTGTTTCCGCTGACCGTGATTACACCTCGAGGGCCTGGCATCTTGAGCTTGAGATATGCGTAGTGCGGCACCGCATTGAATTTAGCGAATGCGGATCGTCCAAGCAGAGCATGATAGCCACTGCGGAACGGAACTATGTCGAAGATTAACTCTTCGCTTCGGAAGTTGTCCGGAGATCCGAAGACCACATCAAGTGTTATGGAGCCTATGCAATTGGCCTCTACACCTGGGATGACGCCTTTAAAGGTCGTCCTTGTGGGCTTGATCCTTGATGGATCTATGCCCATTTTCCGCACTGTATCCTGGTAGAGCAGGTTCAGGCTACTGCCGCCGTCCATGAGGACTCTTCTAAGGTGAAATCCGTCAATGATTGGGTCAAGAACCAATGCGGCGAAACCGCCGTGACGGATGCTGGTGGGGTGGTCCCTTCGATCGAAGGTGATCGGGCAAGAGGACCATGGGTTGAACTTTGGGGCGACTGGCTCCATCACGTATACGTCCCGTAGCGCACGCTTCCTCTCCCGCTTGGGAATATGAGTCGCGTATATCATGTTCACCATCCGCACTTGTGGGGGAAACCCCTTCTGTCCGTTGTTGTTCGGCGGCCTGGGCTCCTCTTCGTCATCGTTGTCTAGCCCCTTGTTTTTGTTTTCGGCTCTTAACTTGCCTGCCTGCTTGAACACCCAACAATCCCTGTTGGTGTGATTGGCTGGCCTTTCGGGGGTGCCGTGAATCTGGCACAAGCGGTCGAGTATTCGGTCCAAACTGGACGGGCCCTGGGTATTCTTTTTGAATGGCTTTTTCCGCTGACCGGATTTATGGCCTCTGAATCCGGCGTTTACTGCCGTATCTTCATTGCTGTCGCTGCTGACGCGGCGTTTCTGTTTATTCCGTCGCGACCTGCCACTTTTGTCCTTGGTATCTGAATTACCTTGCTTCTTCGATAAGTTGTTGCTGCGAGCTAGCCAGCTATCTTCGCCCGCGCAAAAGCGGGTCATGAGTGTCGTGAGGGCTGCCATGGATTTCGGCTTTTCCTGTCCCAGGTGTCGGGCGAGCCACTCGTCACGGATGTTATGCTTGAAGGCTGCTAAGGCCTCTGCATCCGGACAATCGACTATCTGATTTTTCTTCGTTAGGAACCGTGTCCAGAATTGCCTGGCGATTCTTCTGGCTGCTGGATTATGTGGCTTAGGTCGTCGGCGTCCGGTGGCCGTACGTAGGTCCCCTGGAAGTTGTCGAGGAATGCGGCCTCCAGGTCCTCCCAAGAGCCGATCGAATCTGCGGGGAGGCTGTTAAGCCAGTGCCGGGCTGGTCCCTTAAGCTTGAGGGGTAAATATTTGATGGCGTGCAAATCATCGACACGTGCCATGTGGATGTGGAGGAGATAGTCCTCAATCCATACTGCCGGATCGGTCGTACCATCGTACGACTCGATGTTGACGGGTTTAAAACCCTCTGGGATTCTATGATCCATTACTTCGTCTGTGAAGCATAGTGGGTGTGCGGCGCCCCTGTACTGGGCTATGTCTCGACGCAGTTCGGAGGAGCTGTGCCTGTTGTGTTCGGCCCGGCCGGATTTATTGTGTCCGGAGTGAAAACTATCACGTGCCGTCGGGCGTCCGCGCGATCCATAGATCGATCTTGTTTGCCTTGCTTTGTCCTCCAGGACGTCTCACAGGTCTGGTTCGTGTTCCCGTGCCTTGGTAAAGCGGCTGCGGGGCATGGCGTGTTTGGATGTTCGACAGGCTTCTCTGTCACGGCCACGAGGTGGCCGATCTGCCATGTCTTGGGCTTCCTCCTCTGATTGGGGTAGCGGCCTGCGCTTAGGATAGTTTTTAGAGGGGCGTCCGAGCTCGTGCTCTTCGGCCGCAAGGACTTCAGTCCATCTGTCAGCTAGCAAATCTTGATCGGCTCTAAGCTGTTGCTGCTTTTTCTTTAGGCTGTTCGTCGTGGCTAAAAGCCTGCGTTGAAAGCGCTTTTGTTCGGCGAGGTCCGATGGTACGATGAATTCATCGTCGCCGAGGCTTGCCTCGTCTTCGGAGGGAGGCATGTAGTTATCGTCCTCGACCTCTCGCTCTGCCGCTCTCTCATGAGGGCGGTCTTCTCCATCTTCCTGTGCCGAATCCTGCTGGTTTTGGTGTTCTTCGGCGCTGTCCGGGGTAGTATTATCTCCCGTGCCGGAATCATCGTTTCTGCTGTGGCGGGATTTGGAGCGGCGCCGCTGACGTCGGCGTTTTGGAGGCTTTTTCGAAGTGCCATCCTCCGTTGTTCCATCGCCATCTCCATCTTTTGGAGCATCCACCATGTATATGTCGTATGACGAGGTGGCGGTCCAGCGCCCTACAGGTGCTGGTTCTTGCTCGTCTCCTCCTTCGTCGTCCATACTGTCGAAGTCTTCGGAGCCGAAGTCGAGCATGTCGGATATATCGTCGACAGTGGCTATTAAGTGGGCGGTGGGTGGGCTTGGAATTTCTTCGTCGTCCGAACCCCAACCTCGCAGGCCATAGTTCGGCCCGGGCTCTCCTGACAAAGAGAGAGACTTGAGAGAATTCAGAATATCACCAAAAGGTGAATACTGAAAGATGTCCGCGGCGGTGAACTCCATCACAGGCGCCCAATTTGATTCGATCGGCGGGGGCACGGACGATCCGAAGTTCGGAGAAGAGTCCGGCTCCTTGGAGTCACAGGCCATGCGGAGCGCGGGGCTCGCGTTCGGCTCAATGGCCTTTAAGATCGCAGCCCCTGAGGTGACGTCCACCCGTTCATCTTCAAAGAACGCAGCGGGCTCCAAATCGAGGATCGGGGCCGGAGCGTATGCGGCCTCTAGGACACTGTTCGGAGGCAGAGCTATATCATGCCCCTCGAGATAGTGCGGCGCGCTTGGTTGTGGCTCGAATCCGTCGAAGATCAAGTCTCCGCGGATATCTGCCGTGTAGTTTAGGCTTCCAAACCTGACTTGATGGCCAGGGGCGTAGCTCTCGATCTGCTCCAGATGACCAAGCGAGTTGGCCCGCAGAGCAAAGCCGCCGAAGACGAAGATCTGTCCGGGGAGAAAAGTCTCACCCTGGACCTCATCGTTGTTGATGATCAAAGGAGCCATCGGGCCTCAAGGCGACGACACAGAGGAACTCTCAATGAAAGCACCAATGTCGGTGTCAAAACCGGCGGATCTCGGGTAGGGGGTCCCGATCTATGCGTCAAGGTCGGATGGTAACAGGAGACAATGGACACTTTATTTTACCCAGGTTTGGGCCCTCTCGATGGAGGTAAAACCGTACTCCTGCTAGATTAATATTGATGATATGGGTAGTACAAGAGTAGATCTACCACGAGATCAAGGAGGCTAAACCCTAGAAGCTAGCCTATGGGTATGATGATGGTTATGATGTGTTCTGTCCTACGGACTACAACCCTCCGGTTTATATAGGCACCGGATAGGGTTAGGGTTACACAGAGTCGGTTACATTGGTAAGAGATCTTGAATATCCGCACGCCTAGCTTGCCTTCCACGCCAAGGAAAGAACCTTCTGGACACGGGACGAAGTCTTCAATCTTGTATCTTCATAGTCCTGGAGTCCGGCTGGAGATATAGTTCGGCTATCCGAACACCCCCTAATCCAGGACTCCCTCACCTAGCATTATAATCATTCTCGAACGCCATGCCGAAGGACTGTAATTGATGAAACTAGTATAAGACATGAAGCATGACAATAACATGATAACAATAAGTCGAGATGAATATGACGGCAGATAGTATAGGAATTCTGGCGCTATTGAAAGTTTATGTAAACAAGTGCATGAACAATTTAAACTAAACAAGTACTCCCTCTGTAAAGAAATCACTAAAGCAGTGAACCAAAAGTTGTTATATTTCCTTGCAGAGGAAGTATATGCGAATTAACAATATAAATTTACGCTCTTGAAATATTATCTAAACAACTGCATCAACAATAAAGAATAAACATGTATCTATGAATTGTTCATCGCCCATGCAGATGAAATTGTGTGTACAAACTAAAGATGCAGGAGAAAAACAAGAAATTGACAAGACAACGGACTAGATGTTGCAAGCAGATGAATCTGTGTGCAAAATTCTCATAAGGCAACAGAGTACATATTGCAGGCAGATGAATCTGTGTGCACAAAATAAAGAAGCGGGAGAACAAGAAATTGACAAGAAGAAGGCCATCGTATGTGCTGCTACTGTTGAACTACTAACAAAATTGACAGGAAGGAGAACTCACCGTTCCAGAAGCCAGATTGTTGGGAGAGTGGGCGACGCAGAGGAAGAGGGAATCAAGAGGACGCAGAGGCAGAGGAACCGTTTTTGGAGAATCGTGGCAGTGAGGACGAAGCGCCCTCGCGCATGCCCGTCCTAAATAACTGGGACAGGGCTCGTCTCGCCTGTTGGAGTCCTCGCTTCCTTTTTCATGTTCACATTTAAAATGGGCTCACCCATAGGCCCGTATAAGAAAGCACAAGAAGCCCAAACGCTTCACGGTTGAGATTACTGATCTAAAGTTGCTAAAAAATTCTCAAAATAAAAATATAGCTAAAAAAACTTTACGTGATCTAAAACTACCTCTTCGTGAGATCCCAAATTCCCAATATTTCCTTGTGGTGGGTTGTTAGAGAATCCCCTATACGTAAACATTACGTGATCTAAAACTACCTCTTCGTGAGATCCCAAATTCCCAATATTTCCTTGTGATAGGTTGTTAGAGAATCCCCTATAAATACGAAGCTTTTCACGACATAGATCGTATACTTCCACCCCACGCCGCCCATACCTAGCCTTCCATCACTACACCGAATTACCAACCCACGCCGCCCAAAGTAGCTCCCAGGTCGATGAAGCCGACGGAGCCGTCATCTTCAAAGCCTGCGTCGGCGAATCCTGAGATGAAAGAGAAGGGCACGTCAGAGAAGCCGACGAAAGAGAAGGGCACGTCGGAGAAGCCGGCGAATCAAAAGATGAAAGCGAACGGCAATGGAGTCGGTCGCCATCGAGAGAATTCTCCGGTAACGATCGAGATCCTTGTATTGTGTATACACCCTCCTTCCCAAGTGTGCATGCAATCCCATTATTTACGGCGCACTTCTTTTTGATCTCGTTTAGTTACAGCCATAACGAACTATCCCTATTTTACCGAAGGGAGATTGGTGTGTCTAGAAAGGCTTGCACGAATCTTAGCATAAAATCAATGACATAGGACTTAGATAAGCAATACTTAGAGCACATCTACATGTGCTTTAGCAAAACTTAAGGGAGATCGTGGATACCTTCTTCTCTTAGTTTTTAGTCATGAATGCCTCTCTCTGTAATGAAACTTGCGCTAATTTTCGTGCTGGAAAGTTCTACGTGCAACGATATGGAAAGGAAGGACTAGTAATTCAACTTTGTTTAAAACCAGCAACCGAATCAACAAAATAATCATAGTACTCCTAAATGCCTGATCAAATACGCAGTAGACAGAATACAAAGTAGTTTTGTACGTAAGTTGCACGCCTCACTTATTTGGCATAGAGAACATCAAATGTATGTACTATATTAAATTTTAGGTTGACGAGAAATAAAGGAGAAAACTAAAGAGAAAAATGGACAGTAGGATCACATGTTACATTCCTAGTATGGTGATTATCTATAAACTATTGATCTTGTGATCATGTATGCAATTATTTTCGTAAGCGTGATGCCTGAAACTTTAGTAGTGTACATAGAACAAAGTCTGCTCTTTGTACTAAAAATCTATACTATTATCAGTCAATTTGCGGACAGAGATAGCTTGTTTTTCTATATCTGGTGTTCATTATATGGCCTAGAAGCTCTATAATTTCATGCAGTAATGTAGAGCACAATTTTGATATTGGCATAGATTACATCTAGTCGGTTCTATGCGTGTTTAAATGAATACCATACAGAATCTAATCACACTATTTGTACATTCAGGGAACTCAGGTTGCTTCATTGCTGCAATACGAGAAGTTCATAAAAGATTTAAACGCACAGCAACTGACGTACATCAAGTTGATTGGACTGGGTGAACTTCTCAAGACTCCTGGCATGAGAATGAGACGTCTACTGTGCCAGGCCATCGCTTATTCATATGATGCAGAGCAGGATGCCTTTATAATTAATGGGAGACCATCTAGGATCACACTAAAAGATGTGGAGCATATAACAGGCCTGCCCTGCATGGGGAAGAATCATGTCTCTTCAAATCACAACGATACTTTGGAGTTGTGCAAGGAACTGAAAGACCCCAATGACACAAAAGTAACTTTGAAAGGATTGCTAGCCAAGATGAAAGGCAACAGCACACCTAATTTTGTCAGGCCATTTGTCTTGTACACCATAGGCAAATATGTATGCCCGACAACACAGCAGTATGTGGACAACAGATACCTTGGGATTGTTAGAAACGTTGAGACAATAAAGAGCACCAATTTTGGACAGCTTAAACTTGACCATCTTATGACTAGCGTCAGGAAATTTGTAAATGGTGGAGCAAATCTGGAGGGCAACCTACCACTGCTACAAGTAATACAATCATTATTAACATACAATACATTTAATTTTATGGAAAATTTTCTAAGCTGTTTTTGTTGTAATGCAGACGTGGTACTACGAGAAGTGGAGGGTGCACCAATTGGACTCTACCATCTCGTATGCATCAAGGTTAAGGCCGCTCATCCAAAACTGGAGTGACGAGAAGGCACAGAAGGTTGACAACATAATCAACAAAAATTATATAGGGGTTGGAGAGGTAAAGTGTTAGTACTGTGTGCCTGGATTATCTACCATATGTTTTGAATGATACTAACGACACTAACATATAGTATGTCGATGACCTGCTGCGGCCTTTCAATCCGCCACCAGTTGGGACGCCGGTCAAACCAAAGACTAACGGTCAGGTAAATGATGAACATCAGACACAAATATATATTGTAACTTCGCAAGTATAATCGAAGTCTTATGCTTCTAACTACTTGTAATTTGCAGGATAAGGCACTCATGGGCCGTGTATTGGCTGATTTGAAAGAAGAAGCCAGTGCACAACAATTTGATAGGATGAGCACCCTTGAAAAAAAAATGGACGAGTGCCTTAGGCGTACACTTGTGAACGGCAGACGCACGGACGACCTCATCACAGAATTCAATGTAAGTATACCATTATGAGTTTCTATAAATATTTTTACTATCAATACTCTCCACACTAACACATTTGTTTTAAAGAACCACCGCTATGGAATATTTGATGCTGATCGCCCAGGAGTAGAGGACATACAGCTATCTGACCTGGGAGTACCTGCGGACCCAATGGAGGTCCCAGGAGAGAATACTACTCACCAGCAAAAACAAAAAAAAGACACGGAGGTCATTGCCAAAGGCATTTCTGCTAAGGGAATACAAAAAGATAACATGGGTGCCCCCATGAAGAACGTAGCTGAAGATTTGCAGCTTGCTCCTAGTTTGCAATCACGAAAGCATTCAAAAACCACCACAAGCCTTGAAGCTTTCATGGTGATACACATTTCACATCTAACTGATTTTGTTTTAAGTTAATGAAGATTCGTAGCTAACATATGATCTTCCACGTTCAGGATGAAGAAGACAGAGCTGTTGCTGCAGCTTGCAAGGAGAGTCTCAAGAATGTTTCACAGCTTTATAAAGAGCTGGATGCTTCGCAGGGTGCTCCGAGTTTGGATTCGCGAAAGCATTCCAAAGCCACCACAAGCCTTGAAGCTTTCCTGGTGATGCACATTTTACAGTTAACTGGTTTTTTTTTATTTCGCGCAGATTGCAAGCTAACAAGTGCTTTATTTCGAATCACAGGATCCTCTGAATTTGAGGCACAATGAGAATGTGCGAAAGGCTGAACAAAGAAGAGATCAAGATGATGAAGATGTCAGTATTGAGGTGGGGGGAGAGGTAGGTACCAAAAGCAAACACCGGTCTGCCAAGGCTAAGGCAATAAGGGAGCCGGAAGAGACACATGTCTTCCCAGTTGATGAGGACAACTATGATGATTCTTTAGCAAAGCAGCGACAAGATAGCGTGGTTGATTCCATGCTACCAACTCGTACGAGCATCCGGAAAAGAGTGGCATCTTCATTATTGTGCAATGAAGATTATGTTCTGTATGATAGTGATAAGAAGAGAAAGAGAAACCGGACTCCATCAGAGTCTACCAACGATTCCAAGGACACAAAGAATACAAAGAAGAAAAACCGTGCAAGCATTTTTAAAGATACAGACACGGGTGCTTCGAGGCTGGAGACCGACCTTTACAAGTTTCGACAGAATCACGTGGCCGAAATTGTCAACACCTCAGATCTTGATAAACAATTGGTGGTAATTGATGACATTGTTCTGCTACAGAAGCATTTGCAATGCCTCACCATGACAGATGGAGTTTTAGATGACAAATGGTTGGGTGACGAAGTAAGATATTTGCCAAATTATTTTATCAATTTTCTTTTGCACAGTACAATTAACTTGAATTTTGTTTTAGTTGGTTGATGCTGTGATTCAGATCATGCGTCATGATCATCCTGAGGACATAAGGGACGGGCAACTTGTTTACATTGAGAGGGTGGCCGGCGTCGCTATGCTCGAAAGAGATGGTAAGGTAGAGAACTGCCACGAGGCCGCTTTGGCGGGCAGTCATGGAACAACAAAAGGAGACAACTACCTCAGACATGATCTAGTACCATCTAACCATGACATAAACACATTTATTTTTGTAATCATTATGCATGTTGATGTAATCATCTTTGCTGTCTAGGTTTTTCTACCTACGAACATGGCGAACACCCACTGGTTCCTTGTGGTCGTAAACCCCAGAAGGAGGGAGATTCAGATTCTTGATTCACTTTTCAGCTACGTAGTAACACAAGTTGTTCACGTGGTGAGATTTTAAACGTCTTTCAATATAACACAGCATTTAGCATCATACCTAACCTTGAGCCGTGAGCAACTTCTCATACCATGGACTTTGGCAGATACGTGGGTGGAAGCACATCTGAGAGCATCGATGCGAATCAATGGACCACAAAGCCATGCATGGCAAGACATTAATGTGACCCAATGGATAGTAAAGCATGTTCCTTTGCCAAGACAAGATGACAAGTCAGTCAACAGTATTAGCTTCTCAATATGTTTTGAATTTTTAATACGTGAAATGGTGCTAACAGAATTAATTGTTGTAGTTCTTCTTGTGCACTCTACATGCTGAAGAACATCGAATTCTTTACGGGAGAAGATCTTACGCTGCGTTATGACCAAGTACGTAGAGTAACACCTAAAATTCTGTCAATTTTGTAAACATATGGAACGATACTAACATATCCTCCCATGCAGGCATACATTGACAATTATAGAAGAGAGCTGCCTGTTGCCCTTCTTACTTCGCCCTACAATAAATTGAAGTCCATGAAAAGGCTGAAGACGTACATTGCTAGCTGCAATTGAAGATCATGAAGATGCAAGCAGTTAGTCCAGCAGTGGTTGATTCTTAGATCTGGAGTGTACACTTGGTTAAGAAGCGGTAGAGTAGGGTGTGGTTTGGTTTTAATCCCCAAGAAGGTTTCCTAGCCATGTTCATAGTCCAGTGCGGATTAACCAAGTTGTAATATTTCACAGTACTGGTTCCAAATACTATTCTTGAAATAAATTTGGTCTGCATGGGAGACGCTGAAACATAAATTTGCTTTTTACAACCAGAACTTTTGAAGCTTTTTTTAACATTGCTAGTTAGAAGTTTCAGAAAAATTTCAGTTAGTGCTGAAATATTTTGGCTGAAAGGCAAATATTGCAGTGAGTGCTTAAATGAATGAAGTTCAGTTATTTCATCGAAATCTCACCGAAGTGAAAATCATGGTGTTGTGCCATCTTGAGCAGCAACAGAAATGATTCAGCGTTATTAACAAAATTTGGTCTCACTGATACGAGGAAAAAAGGTATGATTTTGAGCATGCAAGATCGGATGGGCAATAAAATAACTTCAGAAGAGAGTAAAATACTTCACAAATAATTAGAAGGGGGCTCGTCGCAGCAGTTGGAGTCCTCGCTTCCTTTCTCATGTTCACATTTCAAATGGGCTCATCCCATTATAATAGGCACGTATAAGAAAGCACAAGAAGCCCAAACGCTTCACGGTTGAGATTACTGATCTAAACTTGCTAAAAAAATTCAAAAAATAAAAAACTAGCTAAAAAAGCATTACGTGATCTAAAACTACCTTTTCGTGAGATCCCAAATTCCCAATATTTCCTTGTGATCGGTTGTTAGAGAATGCCCTATAAATACGAAGCTTTTCACGGCATAGATCGTATACTTTCACCCCACGCCGCCCATACCTAGCCTTCCATGACTACACCGAATTACCACCCCACGCTGCCCAAAATAGCTCCCAGGTCGGTCAAGCCGACGGAGCTGTCATCTTCAAAGCCTGCGTCGGCGAATCCTGAGATGAAAGAGAAGGGCACGTCATAGAAGCCGACGAAAGAGAAGGGCACGTCAGAGAAGCCGGCGAATCAAAAGATGAAAGCGAACGGCAATGGAGCCGGTTGCCATCGAGAGAATCGTCTGGTAACGATCGAGATCCTTGTATTGTGTATACACCCTCCTTCCCAAGTCTGCATGCAATCCCATTATTTACGGCGCACTTCTTTTTGATCTCGTTTAGTTACAACCATAACGAACTATCCCTATTTTACCGAAGGGAGATTGGTGTGTCTAGATTAGCATAAAATCAATGACATAGGACTTACATAAGCAATATTTAGAGCACATCTAGATGTGCTTTAGCAAAACTTAAGGGAGATCGTGCATGCCTTCAGTTTTTAGTCGTGAATGCCTCTCTTTGTAATGAAACTAGCGCTAATTTTCGTGCTGGAAAATTCTACGCGCAACGATATGGGAAGGAAGGACTAGTAAATGGTGGAGCAAATCTGGAGGGCAACCTAGCACTGCTGCAAGTAATACAATCATTATTAACATACCATACATTTAACTTTATGGAAAATTTTCTAAGCTGTTTTTGTTGTAATGCAGACGTGGTACTACGAGAAGTGGAGGGTGCACCAATTGGACTATGCCATCTCATATGCATCAAGGTTAAGGACGCTGATCAAAAACTGCCACGAGGCCGCTTTGGCGGGCAGTCATGGAACAACAAAAGGAGACAACTACCTCAGACATGATCTGGTACCATCTAACCATGACATAAACACATTTATTTTTGTAATCATTATGCATGTTGATGTAATCATCTTTGTTGTCCAGGTTTTTCTACCTATGAACATGGCAAACACCCACTGGTTCCTTGTGGTTGTAAACCCCAGAAGGAGGGAGATTCAGATTCTTGATTCACTTTTCAGCTACGTAGAAGAGAGCTGCCTGTTGTCCTTCTTAATTCGCCCTACAACAAATTTAAGTCCATGAAAAGGCCGAAGAAGTACAAGCCTATCGGATGCAGCTGCGATTGAAGATCATGAAGATGCAAGCAGGTAGTCCAGCAGTGGTTGATTCTTAGATATGGAGTGTACACTTGGTTATGAAGCGGTAGAGTAGGGTGTGGTTTGGTTTTAGTCCTGAAGAAGGTTTCCTAGCCATGTTCATAGTCCAGTGCGGATTAATCAAGTTGTAATATTTCACAGTACTGGTTCCAAATACTATTCTTGAAATAAATTTGGTCTGCAAGTGAGACGCTGAAACATATATTTGCTTTTTTCAACCAGAACTTTTGAAGCTTAGGAAGGTTAACTGAATTCTTAAATTTATATTTAAGTGTCGTCGGAGTCTGGACAAGATTCAGAACAATTACATCGCTAGTTAGAAGTTTCAGAATTTTTTAAACATCGCTAGGTAGAAGTTTCAGAATTCTTTTAACATCGCTAGTTAGAAGTTTTAGAAAAATTTCAGCGAATGCTGAAATATTTTGGCATCGCTAGTTAGAAGGTTCGGATTTTTTTAACATCGCTAGTTAGAAGTTTGAGAAAAAATTTCAGGAAGTGTTGAAATATTTTGGCCGAAATTCAGTGAGGCTGAAATATTTTGGCTGAAAGGCAAATATTGCAGTGAGTGCTGAAATGAATGAAGTTCAATTATTTCATCGAAATCTCACTGAAGTGAAAACCATGGTGTCGTGCCATCTTGAGCAGCACCAGACATAATTCAGTATTATTAACAAAATTTGGTCACACATATACGAGGAAAAAAGGTATGAACATGGGCATGCAAGATCGGATGGGCAATAAAATAGCTTCACAAGAGAGTAAAATACTTCACGTGTGAAGACTCAATCTTAGTTGACTTTAGAAACAGTTTTCATCCTAAAAGAGGTCAAGTGAACTACTTATAAGCAATAATAAAAGCGGTCCAGTTCTTTTGGCTGATTTTCAAAAAAAGGGAACGATATCTTTTTGATGATCGTGATTCTCAAGAGACCTACATGTTGTTACGCAACTTACCTTGGGTTTTTTTAAACCATAACTTACCTTTGCTAAACTCTCCACGCCCCCCCTAATATTCAACCAGGTGGGTCCCCTTCCTTGATTTCCTCCAACCAAAGAAATCTATACGTAGATATATGCCCGGGTGATTCTCAGGAGACCTACGTGTTGTTACGCAACTTACCTTGGTTTTTTTAAAACCATAACTTACCTTTGCTAAACTCTCCACGCCCCCCTAATATTCAACCAGGTGGGTCCCCTCCCTTGATTTCCTCCAACCAAAGAAATCTATACGTGGATATATGCCCGGATTGTTACGATCCCTATAAATAGGGATCCTTTGAAACCTCGTAGATCATAGTTCGTCCTTCTGCGCCGCCCAAACCAGCAAGACAGAAGGACGGAGCAACCCAGGAATCCAACAAGACCGAACGACGGAGCCAAACATGAATCCTCTGGTAACTCCCCACGATCTCAGTCGCTGCTATTTTTCGTGCCACGATCTTCCTCGCATGATCTCTTGCTGCGACCCCACTCGTTGTTTGCATATTCATGTAACTCAGCACGTTTTTAAACAAATTAAGTTGGGGGCGTTAGGGGAGGGCGCTAGGATTTGTTTCCTACCAGATTGGCAGTTCATTGATTAATTCCAGGCTAAATCTTAGCATCTGGTCTTGTCGATGCCAATTAGTGCAGCGGGCGCTTGCCTTCTTTTTTTCCTTCCGCACGATTCATGGAAGGCATCGATGGCCCATGTTTTAATTCCATACTACTGACCATGATTAGCGCCTAGAGTTGAGGAGACCATGGTTGGATAGTTTTTATTTCCAATCTTTATTTTATTTCAGATAAGTGTCGTGCAATGGAGATTACCTTAGATGACCGTTCAAACGTAACCAAGCTGAATCACATGATAGTATTTGCGCATACATGGAACTCAGCATGCTTGTACCTCATGCAGTAGCGTAGAGCACAATTTTTATGTTGGTATATATAAGTTGTATTCGTCTGTATGAGTGTTTAAATTGTATACCATGCTGAATCTAATCACACTTGCACATCCATTGAACCCAGGATGCTTCTTTGCCGCCATATGAGGAGTTCATAAACGGATTAAACACGCAGCAAGGATGTACATCCAGTTGATAGGACTAGGCGGACTTCTCAAGACACCTAGCATCAAAATTAGACGTGTACTCTGCCTGGCCATCGCTAATTCATATGATGCAGAGCAGGATGCCTTTATCATCAATGGGAGACCATGTAGGATCACACTAGAAGATGTAGCGCATATAACATGCATGCCCTGCCATGGGAAGAAGCACGTCCCTTCAAATCTTGATGATAATATGGAGTTGTGAAAGAAACTGAAAGACCGTAATGACACCAAAATAACTTTCAAAGGATTGCTAGCCAAGATGAAGTCGACAGCACACCAAATTTTGTCAGGCCATTTGTGTTGTACACCATAGGCAAATATGTATGCCGAACAAAAGAGGAGTATGTCGATAACAAATATATTGGGATTGTTAGAAACGTTGAGATGATAAAGGGCACAAATCTTGGACAGCTAACGCTTGACTATCTTATGGATAGCGTGAAGAATTTTGTAAATGGTGAGGCAATTCTGGAGGGGAATCTACCACTACTGCAGGTAATTCGTAGTAGTACAATTATCAGTTACCTAACACACATTACATAATGTACGGGAATGTTTGTAAACTGCTTTTGTTGTCATGCAGACATGGTACTACGAGAAGTTCAGAGTGCACCAATTGTACTCTAGCATCTCGTATGAATCAAGGTTAAGGCCGCTGATCCAGAACTGGAGCGAGGAGAAGGCAAAAAAGGTTGACAATATAATCCAGAATAATTATCTGGGAGTTGGAGAGGTAAAATGTCAGCACATTGCCTGGATTATGTAACATATATATTTTTGAAATCATACTAAAGACACTAAACTGCAGTATGTTGAGGACCTGATGAGGCCTTTCATTCTAGCACGAGATGGTACGCTGGCCAAATCAAAGACTGTCGCTCAAAGACTGTCGCTCAGGTAAATGAGTTACATAAGGCACAAATATATATTGTAACATTCCAACTAGTATGAAGTTATATGATTCTAACTGTTTCAAAGTCTCAGATTAAGGTACTCGTCGGACGTGTATTGACTGATTTGCAAGAAGTTGCCTCCCTCGTGCGGGAGTCTGGTACAGAACAAAACCATAGGATGTGCACCCTTGAAAAGAAAATGGATGAGTGCCTTAGGCATACCCGTACAAATGGCAAGCTCACGGAAGACCTCATCAAAGAATTGAAGGTAAGCCTAGAATTATGAGATTAGTATATATAATAGGAAATTTACGTGTACAAGTTTTTTTCTAATTTAGTTTACTATCAAAACACCCCAGACTAACATGTATTTTTTAAAGAAAAAACACGATGGAATATTTCTAGGAGTGGACGACATACATCTATCTGACCTTGGGGCACCTTCACACCCAATGGAGGCCTCTGTTGAGAATGCTGAGCAGGCTTCTGACCAGGGAAAACAAAAGGATGTCACAGAGGTCGCTGCTAAGCACGATCGTAAGCAGGGAATAGAAAATGATGACATGGAGCCCCCCATGAAGAACCTTGATGAAGATTTTGACGTACACATGTTAACTTAATTATGAAACAATCATTGTCGTTTCAGAAATAACATTTGATCTTCCACGTACAGGATGAAGCATTCGAAAGAGTTGCTGCAAATATCAAACAGGATCTCAGTGGTATTCATAAGCTTTTGAAAGAGGTGGATGATATCCAGGGAGCTCCTAGTTTTGATAAGCAAATGCATTCCAAAGCCACCACAAGCCTTGAAGATTTCCAGGTGATGCACATTTTACCTATAATTGAGAAAGAATCTGCTAAAGGCTAACACGCGGTTTATTTCATCTGACAAAATCCGTTCAACAGACGAAGTAAGCAGCACTCTGCGAAGGCTACGGGATCGCGAGATCCTGAAGAGCCCCGTGCCTTCACAGATGATGACAACCATGATGAATCCTTTGAAAAGCAGCAACAAGTAAGTGTGGTTGGATCGACGCCACCAAATCATGGGGGCGAAAAGAAAAGGGTGGTATTGCAATTATTTAAGAATGACGAGTATGCTTCGTACGACACTGAGAAGAAAAAAAGAAAAAAAAAGACTCCATCAGAGTGTACAAATGATTCCGAGGACACGAACAGTAAAAAGAGGAAAATCGGCTCTAGCAACTTAAAAAAGAGGTCAGAAGTTCCTGAAACCCAGAGGGACCAGCTAGACGTGGTTCGACAGGATTTCATGGCGTCACTGATCAACATTACAAATCGTGAAAAATAAATGGTGTTAGTTGATGACATTGTCGTGCTACCAAAGCATTTGCAATGCCTCACCCGTAAAGATGAATCTGAAGATGGCGTATGGTTGGGTGACGAAGTAAGATAGTATTTTACAAATTTGTTTATGAAGTTTCATTTTTGTACAATACAATTAACTTGATTATTGTTGTAGGTGGTTGATGCTGCGATCCAGCTCATGCGTAATGATCAACCAGTTGACACAAGGGACAGCCAACTGGTTTACATTGAGAGGGTGGCCGACGTCGCTAAGCTCGAAAGAGATGGTAGGATAGAGGAGTGCTACGAGGACGCTTTGGCAGGCATTCCTGGAACAACACAAGGAACCACCTACCTGAAACATGATATGGTATATTAAGCTGACGTAGACCAGTTTTTTTATTACTATGCATGTTGATCTAATTATCTGTGCACTTCAGGTTTTCCTACCTACGAAAAGTTTGTACACCCACTGGTTCCTTGTGGTCGTAAACCCCATAAGGAAGGAGATTCAGGTTCTTGATTCACTTTTCCACTGTATGATACCCAAAGAATTAAATAACGTGATGAGAATTTCAACATATTTAATTATAAAAAAGGATTTAACATCGTATGTAAGTATTAGTCGTAGGCAACTTCTCATCCCATCGAGCTTGCAGGTACGTGGGATGGAAGCACATCTGAGAGCAGCGATGCGAGTCAATGGAATTGAAAGCAACGCATGGAAAGACATTAACGTGACGCAATGGCCAGTACGGAATATTAATGTGCCAAAATCTGATGAGACGTTAGTCAACAATATTAGTTTTTTTTTGTTTTAGATTGTTAATATCTGAAATGCTGATCTAACAACATAAAATGTTGCAGTTTTGGTAGTGCACTGTACATGCTGAAGAACATCGAATTATTTATGGGAGTAAAACTGAGGTTGCAATACGACAAAGTACGTAAGGAACACCTAAAATTTTGTCATTTTCTGAAACATATGGAACGATACTAACATATCCTCGCATGCAGGCCTACATCGACATATTCAAAAGAGAGCTACATGTTGTGCTTGTCGATTCACCCTACAACAAAATGAAATATGGCACTAGGTTCAGGTAGTACCATGTTAGGCAATCGGATGCAGCTGCGGTTGAAGACGACGAGGATGCAAGCAGTTAGTCCAGCATTGTGGTTCATTCTTACATGTGGAGTGTACACTTGGCCATAAAACGATAGAGTAGGGTGTGGTTGGGTTTTAGTCCCGAAGAAGATTTCCTAGCCGTATTATTAGTCCATTGCACATGAGTCAAGTTGTAAAACTTCAATAATATTGGTTACTATATTTTGCTTGAAATAAATTTGGTCTCTACGGGATCTCGTAGAAATCTATATTTGCTTTTTACTACCATGTGACAATAACGGTGCCTGGGGCAACCCTAGAAGAATAATGGATTATGATATGTCTATTTTCATACGAGAGAAAAGTTTATTAAAGCATGAGCATAGCCTCACAACAGAAGTCAAAAATACTACCTGATTCAACACGCAATCCCAGCTATGTCTCGTAGGCAGGCCGCAAAGCCAAAAAAAAGAGCATAGGATAACAAGAGTAAAAGCACCTACCATAGGGGGCCTCTGCAGGTGTTGCAACGCTGAATTGAAGCGATCACCTTCAAGAGCACAGTGGTGTGGCCATGGTACATCCATCATGCCTCAGGGAATCACATAGCATGTTCTGTCATAACCCTGCAAAACAAAGAAAAAAATACTAGTTGTACTAACCTTGTCAAATGTGTGCATGTAACAAATGTTGGACATAACTAAACACGGAAGAATGAAATGCAACATATGGAAGAATCAAATGCTCATTCCTTTCTCTCTGCTTTTTGCGAGGATCATTACTCTCCCTTTAACAAGGCTAAAACATCATAATAAGACTTAACAGCAATCTTGAAAAGGTGGATATCCCACGTGAATCTAATTTTTCATATAAAGCACATGCCAAGTCTGTTGATCCCAGTCCAGCAATTACACAAGAAGAAGCGAGCATCATAAATATTGAGCAACATAAGCTATGAATTATTTATAGTACATTTCAAAATTAATAGCTTATCATCTCCATTGATCTCCAAATCTCACCTATCAGACTAATTGAAAGAATACATGTTGAATGCAACGATTGAACGTTCGTAGATCAAGCAGTCGGGGGTGGACGGATGGGGCTGGCCGTCGAGGCCGGCCGCCGGCTTCATCTAGTCCCGCAGAACATGATCCATACCCAACCACCATGCCATCGGACGAGATGCATGGCCAGATCAAAGCTGCAGCCATGGCTGAGAAATGATATATAGAGGACGCAGACAACCAATTGGGGTGTGGGAAAGAGGTTGCCCTTGTGGCTATAGGCACCCGCATGGAGAACTGGGAGGTGGGATGGCGCCAACTCTTCGCCGGCGGCCGCCGCGGGGAGGGAAGTGGGCCTCCTGTCGTGTTCGTTGAAAATGCGGTGCGAGATCGCGAGGGAATTGGGGTGAAGGAAAGGGCCGCGACGCGCGGCTAGATCCTGCCGGCAACGAGGGAGGGAGAGGTCGCGACGAGCGGCTAGATCCTGCCGACGACGAGGGAGAGAGGGGCCGCGACGAGCGGCTAGATCCTGCCGGCGAGGATGAAAACCGTAGCGGCGGCGAGGCATAAACCCTAGCAAACAGGATAAATATCGAACCGAAAATAGCCATCAAATTCATATCGAAAATACCCTCAAAATATTTGGGAGGGAAAATCAGATCAGTTCGAAATAATTTTTCTCCCGAAAATGTCCCTCGGGGTCTGATATAATACACGTGACATCGGTATATTGCATCGGATCTGGACCGTCGATTTCGCTCCGACGGACGGTCCATATCGTCCGGATGCACTGTAAAATGACTCAAAATATATCCCCTCTGCAAGCAAGTAGTCAAATAAAATAGAAGAGGCGAAAAATACAACAGGGTTACACATATTATGCCCCAAATGTTGAGCTTCATGCGTACCGATTTGAATCTCTTGCCCGTAGACTGTAGCCACATAATGACATGTTGATGCAAAATCAAAGACGATGAAAAAACAGGAAGAGTAAGATGGCAAATGGAAAAAGTGACCAAAATAATAAGGTGAATCTTGGAATGCAAAGAAGACCAAAACATATTTAGGACTGAGATGGAAGACCAATGGGAATGAAATGAGGTGAGCCGAGCAAACTTCAAAGGGCAATCGATCCGTTTCTTGTGTAGATGGTGGGGAAAGGAAGTGGAGCGCCGTCTGGAACATTATTAGGAGAGGGAGCGTCAGACATCAGTTAGTCTACTTTTTCTTTTGAGTAAACATCAGTTAGTCTACTGGTTGTTTGCTATACATCATGACAGGGGAAGATACACCGAGTGGGCCGGTGGAAGCAACGGGCTGCATAGAGGATGCAGCAGTAGGCTGTGTAAGCTTGCTATGGCCTTTTTCATAAGAATATATATAGGATTGTAGAAAAAGGAAATACTTTTGTTAAGAACAGAGTACAGTACCTTCAAGTCGACGGATATCGCGCCGTAGTCGGGAGCAATTGGAAAGGAAGCCTCCATATGGCCTTCTTGGACAGATTCAGCTGTACTCAACTCAGGCCGCTGCCGACATTGCAACCTATCCACCTGATGCGCCACCGATGACATGGCCTCTGGATCGAGGTGGCCGAACTCCTCCGAGGCCGACACCGATCCCCAACCCCGACACCACCGGGCGCTGATCCCTTGGAAGTAGTCGTGGCAGGCAGCGCGAGTATGGAGAAGGAGGGTGAAGGGGCGAGGAGGGAACGAGGTGGCCGCCATGGCTTGAGTGCTGTGCGGCGGGAGGAAGGATGGATGCCGGCGTGGGAGTGAGGCGCGGCAGACAGGGAGGGATCGGCGAGGGTGGCGACCAATGGATCCTAGGCGGGGCGGCGACGCAGGGTGTGGCGTGCGTAGGGGGGAGCCGGCCCGCCGGTCTTGCCTGTTGGACCTTGGACGGGATCCTGCTGGGCGGCACGCCGGAGTGGACAGAGGGGAAAGCTGGGAAGGAGGAAAGCGGTGGCGTATTCGTCGACAAAAAAACAAAGGAAAGCGGGAGGATGGGCTTGGCTGGATTACGTCCGTCCGCCACTTCTCTGGTTGGTCCTAACTGAAGCCGACGTGTTTGTTTTGTATAGTTGTTCGTCTAAAACGCTGACGGGGCAGTATAGCTGATGTGGATCTTGCATGTTAAGAAAAATAGCTTAGAGCATCTCCAGTCGTCCGGCCTTTCAGGACGCTGAAAAAGAGCGGCCTGGGGCGAACCGGCGCTAGATTGGTCTCTGGAGACGACCTAGCTCCCAGCCACGTCCCCAGGCGCTGCCTCCTAAGCCGCAACAAATTCAAACTTGGTCATTTTCGCTCACAGAAAAATGACACAAGTCCGGCGATCACAGCGGCCCAGTTCGGCGATCATCACATCGCCACAGTTCGGCGATCGAATGAAAAGTTCGGCGTACAAAAAAGAAAGGACGCGTGTGCAACGCATCACACGGTGGGGGTCGGCCTCCGGCGTCGGCGGAGTCGGCGTGCGCGGGCTTGACGGTGTCGAAGCTTCGTCTGTGTTGGGCGGCGTCGGCGCGGCTTCTGTGCTACTGGGCGTCGTGGAGGCATCATCGCTCGGGCTTGACGGCGTCGTCGGCGTGGGCGTGGGAGTTGGCGGCGCCGTCGACGGCAGCTGGTTTAGGATGAGGCCGCGCTCCGTCAAGTACCACGCCTTGACCTGCTCGTCGTTGCTCTAGAGCATGTCCGCCCCGCCCAGCAGGAAAGCCAGGTCGGTGTTCCTCTTCTTCGCGGCAATGTTGGTCCGGAGTAGGTCGAGCTTGACGGCGCTGCTCGTCATTAACGCCGACCACCGTGCCTCGGCTTCCTCTGCTTCGGCTAGGCGACGGCGGCGGTCGCAGCCTTCGCGGCGCGGGGGAGCACGTACTTCTTCGGCGGCATGGTGGCCGGCTGGGAGGGGGGAGGAGGGAGATTGGCGAAAAGAATGGAGAGAATGAGAGGGAAGCCGGGGGAAAGCGGAAAGAAACGGCGGGAAAAGGCTCTCAACTCGCCGACAGAGCGGCCCCACGTCCCTTTTCGCTTGTGCCGGCGTCCCCAGCACGCCGGATTCGGCTCGGGTGCGCCGGCTGTTATTTTGAGCCAACCCGACAAAAAACGGACTCATGGGGTGCGACTGGACCGATTTTTTCCCGCCGGCGCTAAAAAAACGCCTAGGGACCTCTTAGGGACGCGGCTGGAGATGCTTTTAGTGAAGATGAACTATTTAGATATTATATATTTAGTTAATTGAATCCCTCAAAGAAAAATAGTCAAACGGCTGAATAGAAGAGTGTAAATCTGGTGGCACGTGGGCCCACTGAACTCCTGGACGCAAAGGGAAAAGAGCACGTGCCGACAAGAGGTAGAAAAGAACCGGAACAAACATGTCAAAGCAATGATCGATCTCGTTTTCATTAGTAGTAGTGCGTGGTTTGCACAAATCATGCGCACACAAATTAAGCCAGCTAGCTATGGCAAAATGAACGAACGGAAAGGGAAAAGGATGGCAAGAAAACCAAGCGGAGAAGGTTCCCGTGAAAGAAAAGTAAAGAAAACAGAGTACAGGAGTAGTACACAGGACAGCCCCTCCCTCGCACGCATTCTTCACGTGCGCTTGCGGGGCAAAAGAAAAGAAGAGACCGAACCGCCCCGTTTGCCGTCGTGCGCACACAACGTTTCATAAATAAGCGGGACGCGAATCAACCTGTGGTTGAGTTGGTTAGGTGGACAGTGGTATCTTCAACCCACCAGGATTCAAATCCTGGTGCTCGCATTATTCCTGGATTTATTTCAGGATTTCCAGCGATGCGCTTTCAGTGGAAGGAGACGTTCCCGTCGACGACGAGGCGCCTACGGTGACTTCGTAAATCTCAAGATGATATGCCGGCTCAGTCTTTCGGAGGTGCTCATAGGGGTAGGGTGTGCGTGTATGCGTTCATAGGGGTGAGTGTATGCGCGCGTATATGAGCGCTTGTGTCTGTACTGATGCTCAAAAAAAACAAGCGGGGCAAAGAGAGACTTTTTTTTTGCATATTCAAAGTTTGAAATTGCTAGCCAGGCCTGCCGCCAGGTGCGAGGCAAAGAGAGATTGAGAGGTGTGTGTGTATGTATATATTGATGGGCCAAACCCCAGGCCGATATCTGGTCTCGTCTAACTCTCACGCATATCCTTCCTTTCTTCCAAGTACCGGGCCGGCTAGTTGAGGAGGAAAGATCGATAGACCTGGTACTACTTGAATATCACATTAATGGCGGCGGCGAGTAGGAGCGCGCCGGAGTGGTGGCGAGATGGGGGAAGCGTCGACGACGGGGGAGCGGAGGTCGAACTGATCCTACGGCTTCGAACCGGGAGCAGCAGCGGCGGCACGGCGAGGAGGAGCATGACCATATTCTACAATGGCCGGGTGGTCGCCGTCGACGTCACCGAGCTCCAGGTAAGCTAGCTGCCCCGATCCTTAGCACCATTTTAATTTGCTCCATCCCTTCATGTATTTTGTATGTTTACGCAGTTCAACCCTAAGTAGTTAATCATGCTCGTCTAGACTAGGTTGGTCATCACTGACGATCATGCATGTGCTTAGCTCAATCTTGCAAGTGATTAAAAGGCAAAACAATGTAGGAGTATGATGGATCGAATGGATCCTTCACCACGAGTTGTTTTTGCAGTTTAATGTAAACGATGCCAAGAAATAGAACCGGAGTCAACTGAGACACCGTGCAGCCTAAATAGAACCAATAGCAAATTAACAAGGGAGCGCTTCTTCTTTTAAGCCGGTCTTTGGGTTGTGATTCTCACAATCTATACTGCTATGCACGCATGACACGTCTTGGGAGCCTGTAGACGTGTGAGAACCTAGAAGATGAAAATAACCCAGGTGAGAAACCCAAATCAATTCCAGAGATCAAACTTGGGCGGGCTGGGTGGCTACCACCACATCATTTCTGGTTAATTATTACTCCCTCCATCCGAAAATATTTGTCATTAAAATGGATAAAAAGGGATGTATCTAGATGTATTTTAGCTCTAGATACATCTCTTTTTATTCATTTTGATAACAAGTATTTTCGGACGGAGGGAGTATAATAGATCAAAGTCCTTTGTGAGGGGGAAAAAACATGGTACTAACATTACATGCATTATGCACGTGTTTATTTCAGCACGTCGATGAGTTTGACAAATAATCCGGTACGGTTGAAATTTCAGAATAGTAGTAATATTTAATGACTTAAGTCTGGGTCAAAATTCTTGTGCTTATTTCGACACGTGCTGTACCGCATCCAGGAGACAGGCAAAACTAAGACGCAGCCACATTTAGTCTTGGTGGAGTAGTAGATGTGCAATTGACAAGCACGTTCAACTCCTCCCCAGACGCGATCATCTCTTAGTCAGACTTGTTTTTTTTTACAGCATCTCTTAGTCTGACTTAATTAAGCAATTAGTCAGAAAAGGGACGAGCCTCCATACAAACTAGACAACCAGAATTAAACACGTGCTCGGTTGCACCAAAAATCAAAATGATTATGTACAAAAATATGTTTGAAATTTTCTAGTCATATTTTTGTTTGAAATGTGTGCGCAGACATGGCTATGACAAAATTAATATGTTGACTGATTAATCGCAGGCAAGGGAAATCATAACAATGGCGAGCCAACAAATTCTAACCGAGCAGCAGGACAGCAGCAGCAGCGGCACTGCAATGGCACAGTACGGAGCTCATCAGAATCCAAGCCAGCCGGCGCCGCAACGTTGGGCTCCATTGTTGGCTTCACGTCCGCTTCGTCAGGGAGCAGGGGCTGCTGCGCCGGTCACCAGCCAAGCGGCCGCCGCGGGGCTGTCAATGAAGCGGTCGTTGCAGCAGTTTCTGCAGAAGCGGAAGACAAGGGTCGCCGCCGCCATGAATTCGCCGTACGCCGGCGGCCGGCGGGCGATGCCCTCCTAGTCCTAGGCCGGTGGTTAAAGACACATACGTACTACTCCCTCCGTCACATAGGGAGTAGTAGCTAGCATCTGGTTAATTTTTGTTCTTGAAACTTGTATTTTCAAACATGAGATTGGAGTGTTCAAATGAAGTTTTCATTTGTTCGACTGTTCAACTAGTTAGTTTCTTTCCCGCAAAAAAAAAGACTAGTTAGTTTCTTGGAGATAACTTGCTGGCGGCCGGTAGAGTAGTGAAAACCCATGCAAACTCGAAAGGTGTGCCTCTAACGGTCGCTCCCACAGGCGACTCCGGGAGCCAACCCTAGCGTCGCCACCTCTCAACCCCCCACCCCGGCCTTCCTCCCCTTGCCGCCGCCGGTGGCGTCGCCAGCCAAAGGCGGCGCGGCGGGGCGACTTCTTCCTGCTCGCTAGAGGCGTGCGTCGCAGGGTGCGGCCTTCCGCGTCGGTGGCAGTGGTTGTCGGCCCATCCACAGGCTCTGCTCCTTCCCCACCAGCATTCTAGCATCCCAGTGGTGCTGCCACCCCACCCCCCACCCCCGGCCCTTCATGCGGCGGCTCTAGGGTGCGGGGGCCTTGCTGGCGGCGGATCTCGGTGCTCTTGCCCAGATCCAGGGTGGTGGCGGGGCGGGCGGCGGCCAGGCTGCTCCTTTCGGGATGGAGGGGCTCTGGGCGTCCATGGCCGGGGGGCGGGCTGCGTCTTTGACGGCGTGTCACAACTGTTGCAAGGTGGCTCGGGGCTGCTCCTAGGGGGCTCGGCGTGGATATGGGCTGTCACGACGTGGTGGTAGCTCATGGTTGTGGTCTGGATTGTTTCACGGCGACAGCTGGTCTCCTCCGGCGTCGGCCGTCGGTGAGCAGCCTGTTTCGGCCTTCGATTTCTCCCCTCGTTGTCCGGGCTCTACC
This sequence comes from Aegilops umbellulata, assembly GCA_032464435.1. NCBI lineage: Eukaryota > Viridiplantae > Streptophyta > Magnoliopsida > Poales > Poaceae > Aegilops > Aegilops umbellulata. The sequence goes on along the minus strand of CP136055.1, from coordinate 227,200,667 downwards.
CTTGTCGTAGGGCTGGAGCGCTCCCAACTGCGGTCCATTGCTCGTCTCGCGCCCATGGTTGCGGGACAGAGCTCGACGCGCGCTCGGCAGCAGGACCGAGCTCGTCGCGTGCCCGGCAGCAGGAGCGAGCTCGTCTCGCGCCCGGCAGCAGGACCGAGCTCGTCTTGCACCCGGTGCAACAGGACGGGTCGATGGAGGCCAATTTTGGCCGGCCTTTTGGGTCTCGGCGCTGGGGCCGCCCAGGGGTGTGAAAGGAGAGGCCTTTCCACTCGTCTCTTTGGGTGAGGTGGTGTCAAGGTCTTGGATGCCGGGGCGGCGGCCCTGGTGGTGATAGCGCGGTGCTCATGGGCAGAGCCTGTGGCTTGGTGTTGTCCGATGACCATAGTCGTGTGGACGGCATGATAGCTGGGGTGTGGCGTTCGGTGACGGTGAGTGTTGGCTGGGGTGAAAACCTGCTCTATTTTCGGACGGGTCGATGGCAGCGTAGCGCGTTACCTTCTTGAAGGCGTCGTCGCGGCTCTCATCGGTCATCGTGTTGCTCAAGGGAAAACTCTGACCTCCGGGTCGGACGTGGCGGCGCGTTGGCGTAGTAACCTTCTTGGAGGCGCCGCCTTGGAGCTCACGGTTCGTCATATGCGACTTCATCTCTTCGCGGTGACGTTTTCATGATGGAGGTCTCCGATTGCTTCCATAGTGTTAGAAGTCGTGTTAATGCGCTCAGCGCTTATGTATCCCGTCTTGGGTGTGTGCGTGTGTTGTCCTGGAATGCGTTTGTACTCGGACTTTGGTTGATCTTTACTTTTGCGGAAGCCTTTTTGGGTAGATGCAAACTCGCCTTGCACGTAATGTACTTAATTCAATTTTTCTTTTGCGAGGAATAATGTATTTATTTAATTCATTTTTCATGTTTGATCGATCCATGCCACATATCACAGCACTTTGGAAGTTGGAAACACACGCACACGCACACATCCCGTCCAAAATTAATCACACTACGTAGCATATCATGCATCTATGCACTGTACGTATGTAAGTCTTTGGAATCGATATATCGGCGCCGGCGACGAGGACGTATGTGCCAACTTGATTTGGTTCCAAGTTACAAGCGGGACGGCATGACGCCGAATTTGTCGGCCTCGGTAACGACGTGGTTGCGGGTGATGTCGGCCAGCGAGTTGCAGCCGCTGAGCGCCATGGTCAGCTCGAACTCGTCGCGCAGCATCTTGAGCACGTTGCTCACCCCGGCCTCCCCGGCCACCGCCAGCGAGAACACCACCGGCCTTCCGATCTGCACGCCATGCACACAGTCACACCTAATATCATGACTCGCTGAATTCGCTAGCTAGCTCAGGACAAGAGCATGCGCTGCACTGCACTGCACTTACGAAGACGCCGGCGGCGCCGAGAGCGAGCGCCTTGAAGACGTCGGTGCCACGGCGCACACCGCCGTCCAGGAAGATGGGGATCTGCCCGCCAGCACCCTTCACGACCTCTTCCAGGGCGCTGATGGTCGCCGGGACGTAGTCCAGCTGCCGGGCGCCGTGGTTGGACACGATGATTCCGGCCGCGCCGTTCTCCACGGCGAGCCTGCTGTCCTCTGCGGTGATCACTCCTTTCACCAGGATCGGCATCGTGGTGATGGACTGCAGCCACTTCACATCCTGCACAACAAGGTGACATCTTCAGTTCAGAGCCACGGTAACTAGAACAAATTTCATACACGAATGGAGTTAGTTGTCAAGTTCAATTCAAGCAAGACTTTTTTTTTCTTCTTGGCTTACCTTCCAGCTCAGTGTGCGGTCGATTTGACCGGCGACATATGAAGCTAGTCCTGAATCGTTAGCCTGCTTGGAACACAGAGATCCCATGAGAATTCAGAGAGACATGCAGAGTTTGCATTGTGTTCTGTAAGATGAATTACGCACCTGGTCCATTTTCCCGAGGTCCAAACCTTCAAAGTTCTTGAGTGTCAAATTTGGTGGCAAAACAAATCTGCAGCCACAAGCAGGTAGCTTAGTATAAATCCTGACATATGTGCTTTATGTTGCTTCAGTGTATCATTGTATGTTCACCACATTGCCTGTCGATATTATTTATTGCACCATCATATATGATTCTATGGAGAATATGAGGGGCGAGTACCTGTTCTTGATGTCAGCTTCCCTGCGGCCAAGTCGCGGGGTGTCCACGGTGAGCGCTATCGCCTTGAATCCAGCCTTTTCCGCTCTCCTCACAAGCTGCTCGACCACCTTCCTGTCTTTGTACACCTACAAAGTTGAGATGAACTATGATCATTCACAAGCCTGAGTAACAAAATGAGAGAGACAATGATTCTGCAAGTAGCACTTGTTCAACGGACATAGTAGTATTTACATAGAGTTGGAAGAAACGGATCCCTGGTCCGGTTGAGGCAACCTCCTCAACACTCGAAGTAGCCCAGGACGACAATGTCTGAAAGAAAAATACAGCATCTTTCTTTAGCACCTCATTCTACTTGGTTACATAGGATTGTTCTGCTGCAGGGAACTGAATGGACATACCATTATAGTGCCTGCCGCTGATGCTGCACGGGCAGTCGCATACTCTCCTGAGAGTAGGATGGATATGCCAATGTTAGGTCAACAATGTGCAGCAGACAAAGCAGGAACCATTTCAAAATTCCTACAATCAAATGACATTTCAGAGAGACAATACCATCTGGGTGAGCCATCTTCTGCATGGCAGTGGGGGAAATCATGATGGGCATTGAGAGCTTGAATCCCAGGATAGTTGTTGTCATGTCGATTTTGGATACATCGATGAGAATGCGCGGGCGGAACCTACCCGAAACACATGCAAACAATGATGGGTAAATCAGTAGTACTATAGGATTAGTATAAGTCTAGCTCTGAAAGGATGTATTGAGAAATTACTTGAGCAACCTATTATGCTACTCCCTCCGTTCGGAATTACTTGTCTCGGAAATGGATGTATCTAGAACTAAAATACGTCTAGATACATCCGTTTCTGCGACAAGTAATTCCGAACGGAGGGAGTACTACGTAAATAGGAACTTGATAGCTGTTCCTAAACTAGTAGGAGAATATTAGACAAATAGCATGGATTTCTGGAACATTACATGACAAGCTGATTGACTTGAAACGGCATACACGCTATATATCGAAAACATCAGAATCGTCCTCCTTACTTATTGCTTATAGTTTGTTGTCTCTGGTGAATTAGAGTCGCTGTAAGGTAGTAGTAGGTCAAACTCGGAAACCCCGAAATTCAGTTGGCACGGAGGAGCATAACGTTAGCAGTTGTACGGTGGTGCTCTTAGGCATTTCTACAAACAGACACGGAGATACCGTGGGAAGAAAACGTCAAGGATGGGCAGGCAACTTACAGGATCCTGGCAAAGGCCTCTCTGTTCTCCTGGAGCGTCCACTCGTCCTCGGCGCCGGAGGCGTAGTAGTCGTAGATCATCTTGGGAAGCTTCTGCTTGGCGATGGCCTGGTACTCTGTGACATTGGTGATCTCCATTTTGCTGTGCAAATCACCACCTGCACCGCTCCATACAAACAACAAGAGGCGTGGTTAGTTACCTTTTTTTTTTTTTTTGCGACTGAGTTAGTTACCTGAAGAGAAGAAAATTACTAGATGCAAGCGGGTGAAACACCTCGTGAAGAAGATTACACGATCAAGACAAAGAAAGAATATGGGCTAATAACATGTTAACAGTGTCCAAGAACTGGAGCATCATAAACCTGGTAAATTACTCTGAAACTGCTTAGGTTTTTACCTTGTATGAGGAGGCTGTGGCTGACTGTCCCCTCAAGGCTGAGGGGAAGAAAGGAAGGAAGGAACTAGGGGTTGTGGTGGGGAAGGGGATGGATGCAATATAAGAGATGAGGCGGCGAGTCCTCAAGATTTCTGTGCATGCAGACAAACAACACAATGGAGAATAATTGCGCAGTCCAGAGAGAGAGAGAGAGAGAGAGAGAGGGATAGATGAGGGGTTGTATGGATGAGAAGAGCAATTGGAGGTGGGAAGAGAGGGCGGCTCTCCTACACTGCTTCCTCATCCACTTGCAACCCTCCCTTCCCTACAAAATCGCCACATTTATCCCCTCCCGGAAAATGCCCTCCGGTTTCGTCATTTCTTCTCTTCCTCTTCCCTACGGTTTCGGATCCGTTGCAGACGAGGCCACCGTGCCACTTTGCGTTTCAGGATTTGTTCTGATTGATCGATCGATCAGGGGTGCTTCAGACGTGTTTCCTGGGGGTACTTTCTTTCTTGGAGACAAGACAATGATATCTGCACCATAATCATCATCCTCAACGGTCGCCAGAATCTTCAAAGCCAACTTCATCAGTTACTAATTAAAAGAATAGATAGAGAATGTTGGTCATGCTACCAACAATTAAAGTTATTTTTTAGCTTAACCCATGTCAATGTTTCAACATTTTGGCTGCCTTGACTTCTTGTACACAATACATGTACCTCAGTCAGCTGGACAAAACTTTTTTGTTCAGGTCTGTACTTCTGTGACACACTTGCTGAGAAGATGAAATGTTCGCACTTCATTTACCATCTTCAATGCCACCTTCAGTTGAAAATCAAACTAAGAAATAGGATGACAACACAATACATTTCGCTTCATTCTTTTCAAGATAAAAGGTATTATTTACCCCCAACATAGATACAAACAACAGAAATACTTAAAACAACACTTCATCCTCCAGCAAAGCAAACTGGACATCATTAGGCTCACAGCAGATTAAGCCATGAAAATCAGAAAGAGCAAGCCCTTGTGTTCTTTCGCTAACTACAACAGACAATTCCTCCGACTGGGCACTCTTCTTCTCACTTTCTGATTGATTGCTCACATGCATGCTTTGATAATCTTTCCTTCGCTAACTGTGTGTTGCTATAAGTTCAACGGCACATAAAAGGGCAAGGCGTCTTAGTTTCCCCAAACATTGTCCCATGAGTTGTTGCCGGCTTTTGGTGCCTCAAAAAGCTGCTGGCCAGGTCCCTCGAATGCAGGGGCCTCAGCGCCCTGAACGCGGCCTTTCTTTGACTTTGTTCGGACTCCTAGCAGGCGCAAGACAAATCTCGCAAGCTCACCATAAAGCATCCCAGACCGATCAAAGAGCTGTGGCAATCAGATACAAACGATGCAAGTACAGCTGTAAGCATGCTATTCAAACCCAATACAAGCAAGGAAAACTTAAAATAACAGTACCTGCAACATAGCTGTAATGAATAAATAGAAGGCTTGTGTGTTTTGTTCAACAAGAAATGCAACTCGCCCAAAGAAACTGACGGCACCATGCATCTGTAGCAAATCCAGGATTAGTTATGAAGAATTATATTCAAAAGATTAAGCATGTGTTAAACCGTCAAAGTAATGGGGGAACTATTACAATTCGGCTGTGTTTGATAGCAAAGTATTGAAAACTACAGTAATTTAACCTGTAGGTACAAAAACCACGGTTTTGACATAACAAAGTATTTTGGAGTATTCAGAAAACTGTAGACCTGTTTGGCAAGACCTTGTATGCATCAACAAAAATTAACTAGCTAGCCGTTTGAAGCAGTTGCAAACGCTCGTGTTGTTAGCTATCTAGACGCTGCAAGCTGATGAAAGGACATGCACAGAGCACCGGCATGCAAAAACTAGTACGACCACAGACTAATTGAACGACGCACAAGCTCGATGTCACACACTCAGACTCATCAAGGAGGAGCAATCGAACTTACAACATACTGACTCGGAGCAAGGACCACGCTCTGCAACATGGCTACACGGCTATGCCGGCGGTGCACCACGCAAGGTGGAGCTGCTGGTTGACGGGAACGGCTTGGTCATCCCGGCCAGGCCTGTCCATCATGCACAGCAAAAAAGGGAACGAAATCCCCCCACACACCTTCGCTATATAAGATCTAGTAACGGAGGGAACACGGATTGGGCAGACGCGACTTCAGGGAAAATAGGAGGAAGCAGCGGGAGGAACCTTTTTTATTTGTCCATGGCCGCTGACCAAGACACCATCCACACACAACAGGGCGGCGACGGCTGCTGAGGATGGGCTCGTTCTTTTCGCGTGCTCGGTTTAAAAAAAGAGGTCCAGGGTTGTTGGTGTTTTATCCAGAGAAAATGCCATGGTTTGCGGAATACTGTTGCATTGATATTACAGTTTTTTGTGGTTGCCAAACAGCTCACAGTAATTAAAACCGTGGTAATCTAAAAAACTGTAGTATTTTCATAATACATAGAAAATTCTGAGCTATCATATGGGGCCTTCATATGTTGTATGAATGACATGTAACTTCACACATGTCTATCTATAAACTTCGATATACTTGATGATAAGATCTCTACTCCAAAAAACAAATGTGAACAAGCATGGCCAACTGTTTAACATTACCATGATGACACACTAGAATGTACATTAACTAAAACCTACTTAACTACACATATCAAAATATACAACATAGAAACTCACAACAGCCTGAGCTTCAGAGTAAAATAAAGTGGACAACTGGATGGAGAAACAGTAAACAAAGATTGGGTTGCTTTAGGCAGAAAATGTTTATAACCAAACATTTCGCATTAATGAACATTCAGAAAATTATGGCATGCTTCAATGCGCACTGGACGGCTGGACCAACTGAAACAGAACACAATCATGATCAGTGAAAAAGTAGAAGTATTATACCACGCGTAGGAAGGACACCCAGAAACCCGGTGGTGCTGCGGGAGGGCCAAATGAATTTGGATCCGGATTGCCGTAAGGACCCATACCACCCATACCGCCCATGCCACCCATGCCACCCATGCCACCCATACCATAACCACCATAAGAGCTTCCCATCCCACTGTTATACATGCCTCCGCCATACATCCCGGAACCTCCATAGAGGCCGCCACCGCCTCCATAGCTCGAGTACATGCTATTCCCATAGAGCCCACCGCTACCATAAGTACTGCCATATCCACCAACCGAACTATACATATTGGATCCATATCCTGTTCCTGTATAAGAGGAAATGAACATTCTCAGGACAACCATTGTTGACAAGATATCCCCAAAAGGCAAACAAGCTTCAAATGGGCTCTAGGTCAGTACAGTAGATTACCTCCATAGGAATTTCCATAGCCTGTTTGCTGCCAAGGACGTTGGGGCATAGGCCTCGAGATGGGGTTATTTACATTGGCAGACATGTTCCTCTCTGTAGCAACAATGGTTTCTCCAGGTTTAGCTGTACCAGAAGCTTCGACGACATCGCTAGTGCTGCCACCAGATGGTGGTTTAAAAGGCGACGGACCGGATGTTCCCTCAGCCCCAGCACGTTCCCACGGTTTTGGTGGTGCACCTGGAAATTTAACCAAGTGAAGATCAGAATTGATCTCAACCACTTAGAAATCAATATGTGAGGCATAACAACAGTGAGTTGAGAAGCATTATAAAACCCCATAATCGGATAATGAAAAGCACGTGACTGGGAGTGAGCTAGCAGCAAACTATACAATACTGAAGAATGGCCAACACAACTGAAGTGCAGAAATAGAAGATCAATAAAAGGCTCCAACAGGAAATGCACAAGTAGGTGAGCTATCTTTCAGACAAGAATCTCGTTTAGCCAAATAGCAACTTTTGTCGTATAAAAGGGAATGGGTTTAGCAACAAGAGAACAAGAGGTATATGATCAGATGCCCGATTTTAGGCAGCCTCCCAGGAAGGACTAGATACTTTGTTACACCTCAAATGACCAGTGTACTTTGACAAACTAGTAAGCCTATAAGGGCTCAAGGCACGGACGTTAACCAATCATGGAACGTCAAGAGCCCCAGGGTATGCAAAACTCTGGTCAAGAAGCTCTGTCGAGCTAACCAAACCCTCTTGAATCATGCCAATCAACATAGAATCAAGCTCAGAGCTACAAATTAGCGGGTACTGGCACATTAAGGCATCTCCGGGGAGAGCTCGAACTACTAACCGGCCGAAATTTCTCAAGCCCACATCTTCGCACGAACCGCCAACGCCAATTCCTAACAAATCGATAAAATTGACGCCAGTTCCACCGTCCTTCATCCACGTCAAGATAGCTCGATCAACCCGGCAACGATTCATCGTGTTGCAAGCTCCAAGTTCGTACAGAAGCACGTCCCCGCACCTCAAATCTCTCCTCCAACAGCGTGAAACATCCCTAAACAACATCTCGCCCCAAAGCACGCGGCCGAAATCTCAAGCGGAACTGAGCAAGGATACCCGAATCGGAACGAATCCTCCGCTAGGGGGTGGACTTGGCATGGAATCGGAGAAATTAATCGAGGAATCGAGAGTTTGTTGGGGGATCTATCTAGGGTTGGAGGGAAGGGAAGGACGAACCTGCCATTGGCGTGCGAGGCCTACTCTGTTTTGTTCACCGGCAAAGGGACGTGCGATGCAAGCCGGCCCACGCTCGCCCGCAGCCGATTTTATATATGTCCCCTCAATTTTTGCAGCGGATAAAAATAGGCAGCAGTACATCAGCAGTGGACTGGACCGAGTTGCTCCTTTCTCTACTCCGAGCGCGTGCCGTCCTGCTTCTCGGCTGGTTCGTCTCGGTCACGTTGCCGAATCAAATCAACCAGAGCATCTCTTCCATCCAACCAAAAAAAAAAACGAAGCATCTCCCGTTGGATTGAAAACGTGAATCTTGGCGCACGTTGACCCTCCACGTCGGCAGCGCACGCTCGCCGAGAATCTTGGCGCACGTTGACCCCCCACGTCGGTAGCGCGCTCGCCGAGGGGGAGATGCATGGTGAACGAGACACAACGCAGCCCACTTCTTTTCCACCCACTCGCCGATGCTGCCTCATCTTATCCATTCCCCATCGCATCTTGCCACGGTGATTCCCTATCTGGGCGTTTTCGCCCGAGCACTGCACGGGTGGCTCCGCCACCACCACGTTGTTTCCTCTACGGTCCGGCGGATCTAGGAGGCGCGTCGTCATTTCCACCGCAAACGCTCGGCATCTAGTCGTTGCTCCACTGGGAGGAGGCCAGGAGACGAGACGGTGATGAGGCGGGCGGCGTTTGCGGCAGAGATGAGGGGGTTGCGGAGACGGTAGGGGTGGCGGTGGCGGAGATGAGGCGACCGGCGCCACCGACGAGATAGAGGGTGATGGGGTGGTGTGCTGCGGGGGTGGCGTCCGCGCAGCCGGCCGCCGAGGCATGGGAGGAGGTGTGTGACGCTACAACTGCCTTCTTCGAGGTCCTCAATGAGCGGCCCTCACTGGATCCATCGAGACGCTTGGCGGCTGAGCCAGCGGCTCCACGCTCCTCGCCGTCAAAGTGACCCTACCTTTTCTCCAGCTCGAAGTTCCTTGGTACATCCATTTTGCATCATGTTTTTCTACTGTTATTTAGAATATCTTTTATCAATATAATACCTTTTGGTACAATTCTAATATTTTTTCTCTCTTAATTTGCAAGATTTATACGAAGAGGAGGATTGTCGGCAGCTGGAATTCTGGACCTGAAAAGGCTATGTCAGAGATACCTATTCAGCACAACTCCAAATGAGCTGAAATTTCACGGAGAATTGTTTTAGAATATATAAAAATATACTGGAGAAAATAAATATCAAAGGAGGCCACCCAGGTGCCCACAAGGCACCAGGGCGCGCCCTGGTGGCTTGTGGGGCCCCTGGCCAGTATTTGTGGCCCATCTTTTTCTATATGAAGTCATTTGCCCTAAAAATAAGGAGGGGACTTTAGGAACGAAGTGCCGCTGTCTCGAGGAGGAACATGGGCAGGAGCACTTTTGCTCTCCGGCGGAGCGATTACGCCGGGGATACTTCCCTCCAGGAGGGGGAAATCAAAGCCATCGACATCACCAACAACCCTCTCATCGTGGGAGGACCAATCTTCATCAACATCTTCACCAGCACCATCTCATCTCAAACCCTATGATGTGAAGCATCCTAAGGTCATCCCCATGGACCTACCATCATCTCACCAAGTGCCAAGTGGACCCATGACACGAGCACGTGCAAGACCTCTCGAAACTGAGGTGACATCTCTCCTCTCACGATTCCTCTTCGAAACACATGAGACATGGCTACTACCTCAAACGGAGACACTTTGCATACTCGGGTACCAAGGAGTTAGCCATGGAGAAGCTAAGGAGCAAGGAGGATCGAGGGAAGAAGACATACGCGGAGATGGAGAAGAAAACAGACAAGTTAGCAATTGCCCGGATGATCCGGACCGCCGTCCGGACGATCCGGCCCCAGCACGGGCGATCCGGATCCCGGCCCAGATGATCCCGATAATGTGCTCGAAGACACCCGAAGGCCTCACGCTGAAGCTGGATCATCCGGACCCCGGCCCGGATCACCCGGACGGACCCGGACATCCGTACCAGGTCCCGAACAACCGGACCCCCAGCAGCCTCCACGACACGTCCGGATCATCCGGACCACCAAAGCCCGGATCATCCAGACAGTGCCTACGTGCATGATGATGGGCCAAGGCCCATGTACCCATTCGTCCCTCTAGCCTACACATACGACTCCACCTCCACTTTTCTAGGGTTAGCTTGGTTTTAGCTCACATGAGAGATAGAGCTTTGCTCATCCACTTGATACCTACTCCATTGGAGGCCAAGTCCTCCATCTAGGAGAAGATCCCCAAGTGGATTCAAGCCCTCCATCTGGGAGAAGACCCCCTAGTGGATTCAAGACATCCTCTTGGAGAAGAACTAGCTACTTGTATCTTTCCTTTGTTGGATTTGAATTATGTATCTCTCTTTGTGTTCATGGATCTAGCACATGTGTGATCGTTTCTCGTTGGTTTGAGTGTTCTCTCTTGTTTCCCCTCTCGTGTGTTCTTTGTGTTCTTCGTGGGACCCCCTCCAAATCGTGAAAGATCGGCCTTAGGGTTTCCACCCTACATCATCTTAGTATCATGAGCCAAGGTTGATCACGAATTTGGAGTACCTACCCTCATTTTCTAGCCTAATTTTGTTGATTTTGTCCCAATTTTAAAAAAATCCCCACAAAAATAGCCCCAAATTTTTTTGTGATTTGTTGGTGCGATGAAGTTTTGTTGATTTTGATCCGTGAATTCTTTGTGTTGCAAGTGGATCTCACCTTTACCCACCATCTCCACCACGAAATCCATCAAAAATCCCCGAAATCTTCGAATTTCTCCCCATTTTCGAGCTCATCCCGAGCCTCACCCACGCGTAGTTGACCTGCCCGGATCATCCGGACCCTGACCCGGATCATCCGGCTCCTGGCCCGGATCATCCGGCTTCGCCTGACAAAACTGCATTTCCTATAGTTTTCAACCACCGCCACTTCCGCCACCGCATACCCACTTTGACAACCGTACCACCACTTTCCGCTACCGCCATTTGGTCATTTGCTTTGAGAATTTGAGTTGTGGTTCTCCGTTTCCTAGGGTGTTTCGGCTAACTAGGAACAGTTCGGCTTCGACATCACCACCGCTCATCTTCGCCAATGACTCGACAACACTTCACAATCTTGACAACCTCGGCCGTATGCAAGGACGGTAATTTCGACGACAGACAGGTACGCTTCGGTGCTATACAAACGGTTTTTAACCCCTTTCTGCGACGACATTTGGAACCGTCGCCAAGTGAGTGTGGGCGATAGGGGGGTCCTTCCCACACGACCCAGAAACCGTCGAGGATAGGGAGCCAAGATGCATATACAGTACTCCTACTCGTTTGTGCTTGCATTGCCATTGCAATCGGTATTCTGTGGTGCTACGTTTACGATGTGCAGCCCATCAGAAGTGGTTTACTATTATAGAACATGTATGATAAGCATACAATCACACACATTCGCTTTTCCCAAACCGTATGCGATAACTAATTAAGAAGATTAGCTAATCGTCGTATGAGTCTCGGATAGGATGACGAAACGTTGGACCGTCGTAACATCATCGTACACGACAACTATCGCACACGCTATTCTGTGGTGCAACGTTTATGATGCATAATTTATCAGAAACAGTTCATGGCTGCGAATCGTGTACGATAAGGCAACATCACAAATGTTTAGTTTGCCCGCACCGTTTGTGATATTGTCTGGCGTCGCACACGCTTTGCAAACAGCAACTATGTGCATGCGTGCACACGTTTCCTCTCTGTGAACCATGTCAGATTATGGTGTATATCGCAAACATTTGTGTTTTACCAACCGTGTTTACCGTGACGACCTGGAGAGCATAATTTCACCGTAATTTAATTGTTGCTATTTCAAATTGTATCGGAGTTGAATTTGAATGTATGTTATAGCTTTATTCATATCCATCAGGTTCAAACAACCAACACATTATTCGGTTCATAGGTACATATGTTCAAGAATTACATAAGAACCAAATAAAGAATGATGAACCATAGTTGTATACTTGTACTATTAAAGATGGTAAAGAAAGAGGCGAAATACATTCTGGTCGCAGAACAAGGTGAAGCGGAATGCCCATATTGTGCCCTCCTCCATGCAGAAGGCACACACTACTCTAGTCCAACCCCTTGTGATGGCCGACCGCCCATCCTTCATGGTCTTCATGAAAACATCTAGATAATCATCGTGTTCTGGTAGAAATACTTTAACCTTTGCATGCCCACCAATCATGTAGTTTGAGAGGTAATCTTGAGTAAACTGCTTTGGCAACCACTGCAAAGGAAAAAGATCCAGAAATTGTCATCTAACACAACTCATTATAGGTAGTAAAAAGAAGGCTACAGAGTTCTTACTTACCATCCCGCAGTTTGCTGTTGTCTTGGATAAAGTGTAAACAAATAGTTTAATTGCCATCTTTTGACCCATTTTACTAACAATCTTTATCAGCTTCCTCATTTTATGCTGGTTCATCGATATCTCATTGCCCCATACACATAAAGGATCGAAGCGCGGATCTTTACCAATGACATATGTACCTAAAAGCACCAAGTTAATATTAGAAGCTAAATAGCAATTGCACAATGATGTAGTACAACACTCTTTTATAATATCTTATAACATCCAATATACTCAAATATTATATGAATTAACATCTTATATTATAGGTCAGAAGGAGTTTATTGCATTCTTACCAATTATCGGTTGATTAACTGTTGCTATATCCATGGGTTAGAGTTAATTTGAGCTAGTTTGGGCTCAAATAGCCCTAAAGTATATCCAAACATGAGGGCTAGTTTGAGCTAGTTGCATCTAACCCACCCAAAAAAAACTATCCGACCCAAGAGGTGCTAATTGGAGGTAGTTCTCCTAGTGCATTTATTGACAATCTAACTCTGTCATCCAAACACCTCTTTGGATGGAGTTAGTTCAGGGTTAGTCATGAGCTAGAAACTAACTCTAACCTCTAGCAAAGTTGAGTATCCAAACATGGTTGTGTTGTTGTTGTTGTTGTTGTTGTTGTTGTTGTTGTTGCTGCTGCTCTTCTATGTATATCTAGACATCATTAGAACATTAAGGTAACACTCTTCCTTGTTGCTATGTAGCCTATGATTGCATATTTAGACATTAAGTATAGTGCATGTTGCTATGTAGCCTCGGGTATATTACATATGGCCCTAATTAACCTAACGATAAATGGGTTACAGATATAATCAGTTAAAAGTCCGATTCACCGATTAGTCCCTTATCAGTTGTAACACCCACGATGCGGCTATATCTCCCACGTGTTGAGGCACGACTTAGAGGCATAACCGCATGGTGGTTTTGTCGCAAGAAGGGTCATCTTTACACAATCTCATGTAATGAACAAGAATGGGATAAAGAGTGTTGACTTACAATCGCCACTTCACACAATACTTAAATAAATTCATACATCATCCAAAATACACACATAGACCGACTACGGTCAAATCCAAATGAAAAGGAAGATAACCCCAAATGTTAGATCCTCGGTCGTCCCAACTGGGCTCCACTACTGATCATCAGGAAACGAAACATAGTAACGACCAAGGTCCTCGTCGAACTCCCACTTGAGTTTGGTAGCATCACCTGCACTGGTATCATCAGCACCTGCAACTGTTTTGGTACTATCTGTGAGTCACGAGGACTCAGCAATCTCAAAACCCGCGAGATCAAGACTATTTAAGCTTATGGGTAGGATGGGGTAATGAGGTGGAGTTGCAGCAAGCACTAAGCAATTATGGTGGCTAACATACGCAAAATAAGAGCGAGAAGAGAAGCAACGCAATGGTCGAGAAGCTAGAAGTGATCAAGAAGTGATCCTAAAACTACTTACGTTCATACATAACCCAAACCGTGTTCACTTCCCGGACTCCGCCGAAAAGAGACCATCACGGCTACACACACGGTTGATGCATTTTAATTAAGTCAAGTGTCGGTGTCAAAACCGGCGGATCTCGGGTAGGGGGTCCCAAACTGTGCATCTAGGCGGATGGTAACAGGAGACAAGGGGCACAATGTTTTACCCAGGTTCGGGCCCTCTTGATGGAGGTAAAACCCTACGTCCTGCTTGATTAATATTGATGATATGGGTAGTACAAGAGTAGATCTACCACGAGATCAAGGAGGGTAAACCCTAGAAGCTAGCCTATGGTATGATTGTTGTATGTTCTGTCGTCCTACGGACTAAAACCCTCCGGTTTATATAGACAACGGAGAGGGTTAGGGTTACACAAAGTCGGTTACAATGGTAGGAGATCTAAATATCCGCATCGCCAAGCTTGCCTTCCACGCCAAGGAAAGTCCCATCCGGACACGGGGACAAAGTCTTCAATCTTGTATCTTCATAGTCCAGGAGTCTGGCTGATGGTATAGTCCGGCTATCCGGACACCCCCTAATCCAGGACTCCCTCAGTAGCCCCCGAACCAGGCTTCAGTGACGACGAGTCCGACGCGCAGATTGTTTTCGGCATTGCAAGGCGGGTTCCCCTTCCGGATTTCGTGTACCTGTTGAATAATGTCCTGTTCTTTATAAATGCAGCGCTCCTTGGCTCCTACGCCCAATAATGGTCGTCTTCCACGTGTCAAACGAATACGAAAAGTCTGGGTGTTTTTACATTCACACCCCTAGCCGCGTAAATGAGCCGCCTATTTAAAGGAATGGGGATTTAGATCCAAACCACACCTTCTCCCCTCCGCGAGTAGTCATCAGAGCGCATCCAGAAAAGGTCCATTCCACCATGGCCAGCCGTTGCAACTCCTCCTCTCGCCCTTCCAGTCCTAAGCCTGAAGACTGGGAGAGGTGCTCCATCCCGCATAGCGAGCTAGTATCGCTTCAGACCAAGGGATTCCTCCCTCCGGCTTACATGGTCCCGGTTCGAGCCGGACTCGCCGCCTATAATGGCGGAGAGCAAGCGGAGAGCGCTCCCACTCCCTCCAAAGGAGAGTGGGTATGCCTTGTCCCTTATCTAATCAGGGGACTCGGATTTCCAATTCATCCGTTTATCCGAGGGCTTCTGGAGTTCTATGGCCTCCAGCTGCACAACCTCACACCTGCCTCTATATTGCATATCGCGGGCTTCATTGCCCTTTGCGAGTTGTTCTTGGGTGTTGAGGCTCATTTCGCGCTGTGGAAGAGGCTGTTCTGCCTGGTGCCCCTTTCTCAAGAGGGGTTAATATATGAAGTGGGCGGAGCCGAAGTGTGGCGCATAGCCAGGACCAGATATCTATCCGGAACCCCAAAGAAGGCGTCCGAGGACTGGCCTTCGGAATGGTTCTATATAGAGGATGTCCCGCTGCCGGATCCTGTTCGGATCGGCCTCCCTGAGTTCAACAGTGCTCCCCCGAAGAAGCACCTAAGCTGGCGCCCACGGAGCCCTCAGAGAGAAAGTGACAAGGACGTCCTTTACCTAATGGGCCGGATAAGATTATTGGCTCATTCCGGACTAACCATGATTGGAGTCATGGCCATATGCATCATGCGGGGGGTGCAGCCGCTTCAATATAGAAGTCACCCCATGTGGGATTTCAACGGGGAGGACGACGCCACCCATCACGGCCGTAAGGGGCCGGACTCGGCTGCCGCTCTGATAAAGATCTTGTCTACTTTGTACAAGGGAGAAGAGGAGGAATTTCTGCGTGTCAACCCTCAGGGTGGTTTTACCATGTATAATCCTCCGAACTGGGTGAGCGAACGCTTTCACCAGTCCATCCGTTTTGTATTCTTACTATTAAATATATGGTCTGACGACTTCGACGCAGGAATTGCGCCAGGCTGTTAAAAAGATAAACAGCCCCCCTCCACAACCCGAGGATCCGGGACGGTCCCTCGACCCGGCCTCCCAAGAGGATCCGGACATATCTGTGGAGCTAATTGATGGGGTATTCTATCAATTAAGTAAGGACAACGCCTTGGTGGCCATTACGGCTGACTACCCAGGGCTAATCCCCGCCTTCCAGGTAACTAAGACCGAAATCCCAGTACTTTGAAAGGGGACCCATCCTCGCGTGTTTTTGATGACCGTATAACAACCGTGTTTCGCAGAGGAGGTCTTTGAGGCGGGAGGCCGAGCCTACGGCGGCCAGCCCACGAGGGGCTGAGGGGCCCCGTGGGATAAAAAGAAGTGTAGTCCAGACTAAGGTACCGGCGCAGAGGTATAGCGCGCCTTTTTTATTCCCCGATGTTTATTCCTTCAAGGCATATTAACACTCATGCTCTGTTCAGGACAAAGATACCTCGCCGGACTATATCCGGGGAGGCTGCCAATCGCGCCTCCACCAGCCAGGCTCCACAGCCTGGCCCGGAGGTGGAGGCGAACACGAGGCGCGTACCGGACACTCCTCCAACAGAGGATGCGGACAGGCTGTCTGCCACCCATTCCGAGGTGGAGAGTGCCATGAACCACAGGCGTCGCCGGACTATTCTTCGCGACGCTTGTTTCTCCCAAGAGGCGTCTGATGCCTTCAATTTGGGAGATGCGTATCTCCGTGCCACTCAAAATGGTCTAGCCAGAGCCATGGAGCAATATGTAAAAGACATACGATGAGAAAATTTAATGGTTATATATATCAGTAGCCCCCGAGACTTGAAACAGTTAGAATAACTGATTTAAGGATCGTGTAATACGCAGGTTCTTTCAGAGAAGAATACCGAACTGTCCCAGGAGCTAAAAGAGTGCAAAGCCCAACTTGAGGCCGCACTAGCCGCGACGGGGGAGCCCAAGGAGCCCCCTTCTGGTAATATATGCTTCAAAAAGATAAGTGTGAAGTGCGGCATATGTGCCGACCTGACAAGTGAAATTGCAGGTGGCGCCGGACTAGACCCGGACAAGCAACAACTCCTACGCCGGCTAAAGGCTGGCGAGAGCGTGCTAACAAAGGTGAGGCGGGAGAAGATTGATCTTCAGGATGCCAACACCAAGCTGGGTTGAACTGAAAGATGTTTGTGCCCAGCTGTCGGACTCCGTTAAGGAGAATCAGCGGCTTCGACGCGACATGTTTAGTAAGTGCTTGAACGAACTTTTGAAAAAAAAGGTTCGGCGAGGAAGTCGACTAACAGAGTGATGTCTGTAGGTATGCTGACAGGTCGTCCTGCAGAGGAGATGCCCGGTTCTGCGGGTGACCTTCTTCCCGAGCTCCCGCAACTGCACAAGCGAGTTCGGCAGGCGATGCAAGGCGTTGCCCAAGCCTTATGGCCATCCCTCCCCATGCCCGAGGGCCTTGGAGAGCTTGCAGAGAAGCTGAAGGGAGCGCGGTGGCGCTTCCGATTGTGGAAGATATCGGCCTGCCGCCAAGGCGCTAGGGAGGCCTGGGCCATTTTGAAGACGCGGTACACAAAGGCTGACCCAAACCACATGGCCGAGGTCGGACCTGTAGGGCCCGATGGGAAGGAGATCCCTGTAAGCTTAGTATACGGCCAAGTAGAATTTGCCGCAAAGTATTCCCAGCAGGAGTGTAAATTAGACAGCCTGTTAGATGGTATTGAAGAGGAATACAATCAGTCAGAGTGACTATGTAATTTTAATTGACATGTGTAATGTCTTCTAGCCGGATTGTAGATCGTTTGTCGTTGCCGAACTTTTCGCTTCGACCTCGGGACCTGACGGTCCGGAGTGTGTCCGAATACCCTTGCGGTTATATAAAAATCGGGGTATGCATGGAGACCAGGCGTAGGGGTCATTAGTGCTTTATCAGACAAGTGCCCAACTAGTTATGTTATATTACATGGTTAGTAAGAAACATCTTCCAGGGAGAATAGTGTCGTTATGGGTTCCTTTATCTGGGAGGCATGCCCTAAAGTGCATGTCCGGACTACGAACGCAGAAAAAGCATCTGGGGGCACATAAGTAAATAAGTACAAAGGTCATCTTTAGTTCACCGACCGAATATTCCCTTAAGAATGATAGCTTTTGGCTTCACCCAGTCTGAGGTACACATCCGGCTGACCCGGTAGTAACAATCGCAGAGGTGCTCCCTTTACCACCTAGCCGAACAATCGGGAACGTAGGGGTAAGCACATGAGCCAGGCAACCCAGCTTGGCCGAAACTTAAGTCATATCGATGCATATAATGGTGAATAAAAGGTACATGCGGAAGTTTGACACATGTGTTGGGCATGAAGCCCGTATAAATAAGCTTCTGTTTAAAGAAGCCCCCAGGTTTTAGTGAGCACGGGTAGCGCGTCACTTGATGAGCCTTTAAGGGCTATATAAGAGAGAAAAAAGAGGGGAAGGAGAGAAATGTAAGACGGAAAATGTAAAAAAATGGACAGAGGAAGGAGATGAACACAGAGTCCGGCGCTAGGCATAGAATCTTCGAAGACGGGCTGCGTTCCACGGGTTCGGCTCGAGTCGATTATCCGATGCATCTCGCAGGCGGTACGCTCCACCAGTCAGGACCTGGTCGATTATGAAGGGACCTTCCCACTTGGGCTTCAGTTTGTCCTTTTTCTTGTCCGGCAGGCGTAGAACTAGTTCACCAATATTGTAATTTTTGGCCCGTACTTCTCTGCTTTGATATCTTCGAGCCTGCTATTGATAGAATGCGGAACAGGCTTTTGCCACGTCACGCTCCTCCTCCAAGGTGTCCAAACTGTCCTGCCGATCGAGTTCGGCTTCTCTTTCTTCGTACATGCGCACTCGAGGTGACTCATGAATTATGTCGCAAGGCAAAACGGCCTCTGCGCCGTACACCATGAAGAATGGTGTGTATCCGGTCGTGCAATTCGGCGTGGTCCGCAGCCCCCAGAGTACGGAGTCGAGCTCCTCTACCCAGTGCGTGTTGGATTCCTTGAGGGACCGCACTAATCTGGGTTTGATGCCGCTCATAATAAGACCATTTGCACGTTCGACCTGGCGTTAGTTTGTGGGTGATAGACGGAGGCATAATCGAGCTTGATGCCCATGTTTTTGCACCAGAGTTTTACCTCGTCAGCTGTAAAGTTCGTGCCGTTATCAGTGATGATGCTGTGGGGGACACCGTAACGGTGTACGACCACGGATATGAAGTCTATCACTGGTCCGGATTCGGCCGTCTTAACAGGCTTGGCTTCTATCCATTTGGTGAACTTATCCACCATGACCAGTAAATATTTTTTCTTGTGGGTTCCACCTTTAAGGGGTCCCACCATGTCAAGTCCCCAGACCGCAAAGGGCCATGTTATGGGGATGGTTTGGAGGGCAGTGGGTGGCATATGGCTTTGGTTTGCAAAAAGCTGGCAATCGACGCATCGTTGGACTAAGTCCTGAGCGTCTGCCCGGGCCGTTGGCCAATAAAAGCCTGTACGGAAAGCCTTGCTTACAAGGGACCGAGCTTCAGCGTGATGACCACCGAGTCCGGCGTGAATTTCAGCCAGCAAGTTCCGCCCTTCCTCTTCGGAGATGCACCTTTGAAGGACTCCGGTAGTACTTTTCTTATAAAGCTCTCCCTCATGGACTTTATAGGCTTTAGATCTCCGTACTATGCAGCGTGCCTTATTTTGGTCATCTGGGAGTTCCTGCCTAGTAAGGTAAGCTAGGAGTGGTTCTGTCCACGGGGCGATAACGACCATTATTACGTGGGCAGAAGGTGTGACTTCATTGGCGGAGCCTCCGATTGTGTCAGATTGTTCGTCATCGGTGCGGTTGAGTCCGGAATGTTATTGCCGGATTCCCCTTCCCATACTACGGATGGCTTGAACAGCCGTTCCAAGAAGATGTTGGGGGGGGGGGGACTGCGTCGCGTTTTGCGCCGATGCGTGCCAGGACGTCTGCCGCCTGATTGTTCTCCCGGGCTATATGATGAAATTCGAGCCCTTCGAGCCGAGATGACATTTTTAGGATGGCGTTGCGATAAGCTGCCATTTTTGGATCTTTGGCATCGAAGTCTCCATTTATTTGGGATATTGCGAGGTTCGAATCCCCTCGCACTTCTAGGCGTTGAATGCCCATGGATACTGCCATCCGGAGACCATGTAAAAGGGCCTCATATTCGGCTGCATTATTGGAGTCCGTGTACATAATCTGGAGTACGTATTGAACTGTGTCTCCCGTGGGGGACGTCAAAACGACGCCAGCCCCCAGACCGGCCAACATTTTAGAGCCGTCAAAATGCATGATCCAGTTTGAATATGTGCCGTACTCTTTAGGGAGTTCGGCCTCCGTCCATTCTGCGACGAAGTCGGCCAAAACTTGCGACTTAATAGCTCGCCGTGGCTTATAAGTTATGTCAAATGGGAGGAGCTCGATGGCCCATTTTGCAATCCGGCCCATTGCTTCGCGGTTGTTTATAATATCATTAAGTGGTACTTCGGAGGCTACTGTTATCGAACACTCTTGAAAGTAGTGTCGCAGCTTCCGGGATGCCATGAATACCGCGTATGCAATCTTTTGATAATGCGGGTACCGTGATTTGCATGGAGTGAGGACAGTGGACACATAGTAGACCGGCTTTTGAAGAGGGAATTTGTGTCCGTCCGCTTCTCGTTCGACGACGAGCACTGCGCTAACAACCTGGTGTGTTGCTGCAATGTACAATAGCATTGGTTCGCTGATATTTGGCGCGGCCAGGACTGGGTTTGTTGCCAATATGGCTTTTATTTCGTCGAGTCCGGCCGTGGCGGCATCCGTCCACTCGAAGTGTTCGGTGCACCGAAGGAGGCGATACAGAGGTAGTGCCTTTTCCCCCAGGCGGGAGATGAAGCGGCTTAGAGACGCCATGCATACAGTCAATTTTTGTATTTGTTTGAGGTCCTTTGGGATATCCAATTGCGACAAAGCTCGGATCTTGGCTGGATTTGCTTCAATTCCTCAGCCGGATACGATGAAGCCCAAGAGCTTTCCGGCTGGAACGCCGAAAACGCATTTTTCCGGGTTGAGCTTGATGTTGTATGTTAGGAGGTTATTAAATGTAAGCCTCAAGTCGTCTACTAGAGATTCGACATGTCTTGTTTTTACGACCACATCATCCATGTATGCCTCCACTGTTTTGCCGATCTGGTTTGCCAGACATGTCTGAATCATGCGCTGATATGTTGCGCCGGCGTTTTTGAGCCCGAAGGGCATTGTGTTGAAGCAGAATGGGCCGTATGGTGTGATGAATGCCGTTGCGGCTTGGTCTGGCTCTACCATCTTGATTTGATGGTAGCCGGAGTATGCATCGAGGAAACACAACGAATCGTGTCCTGAAGTGGCGTCGATAATTTGATCGATGCGGGGGAGGGAGAAGGGATCCTTTGGGCAAGCCTTGTTAAGGTCTTTAAAATCAACGCACAGGCGCCAGGATTTGTCCTTCTTTGGTACCATCACCAGGTTTGCTAGCCAGTCCGGATGTTTTATAACTCTGATGAATCCGGCCTCCAGTAGCTTGGCTAGCTCCTCTCCCATGGCCTGTCTCTTGGGTTCGGAGAAACGCCGAAGGGCTTGTTTGACCGGTTTGAATCCTTTTAGGATATTTAAGCTATGTTCGGCCAGCCTGCATGGGATTCCTGGCATGTCTGAAGGGTGCCAGGCGAAGATGTCCCAATTTTCACGTAGGAGTTCTCGCAGTGCGGCGTCTACATCAGGGTTTAATTGTGCCCCGATGGAAGCTGTTTTATTGGGGTTCGTTGGATGGACCTCAAATTTGACTATTTTGTCCGCTGGTTTAAATGAGGTGGACTTGGATCTTTTGTCGAGTATCACATCATCCCTGTTTACCGTGGAGCGCAGCGGCAGTCAGTTCCTCAGCCGCTAGGGCTTCGGATAGTGCCTCAAGGGCCAATGCGACTGTCTTGTTTTCGGCGCGGAGCGCTATGTCCGGATCACTAGCGAGAGTGATAATTCCGTTCGGCCCGGGCATCTTGAGCTTCATGTACCCGTAATGGGGTATTGCTTGGAAGATTGTAAACGCTTCCCGCCCTAGCAGAGCGTGGTATCCGCTACTGAACGGGGCCACCTGGAACGTGACCTCTTTGGACCTATAATTATCCGGCGTGTCGAACACCACATCTAGTGTGATTTTTCCTGTACAGCGCGCTTCCTGACTAGGGATTATTCCTCTAAAGGTTGTGCTGCTTCGCTCGATGCGGTTCCAGTCTATTTCCATTTTTTGAAGGGTTTCCTCATAAATGAGGTTCAATCCGCTACCTCCATCCATGAGTACCTTGGTGAGGCGAAAGCCGTCCACAATTGGACTGAGGACCAATGCGGCTGGTGCTCGAGCTGTTCGGAATTTAGGTTCATCACTGGCATTAAAAGTAATAGCCGTGTCACTCCATGGGTTTATTGTTGCTACTTGATAAACTTTGGCAAGGCTGCAGAGTGTTTTTTTCCACATATTATTTGATGCGAAAGTCTCGAAGACTGTTAAGACTGTACTGGTGTCCCTGGGGTGGTTTTCTGCGGCCTCCGGGATTAGGAGGTCTTCGCCAATTTTGGCCACCTGCCGGAGTATCCAACATGCTCTAAGGCCGTGAGTTGGTGTGGTGTCTTCTGTACTATGAATTTTACAGGGTCCATTAAGCCATCCTTCCAGTACGGTTCCATGCCCTGTAGAGGGTTTTGGTTTTTTGGTTTTTAACCCGGGTGTCTGCCGATGATGCACCCTTTTATTTCGGACGAGGTTTTTATTCAGGGCCGGATTGTCCCAAAATTTTATTTCGGTTTTCCAGGCGCTTTCCATCGCACAGTACTTTTGTACTATGGACGCCAAGTCAGCGAAGCGTGTAATATCACGACGACTTATGGCGTTGAGGATTCCCTTGTCCGTGCAATTATTGCAGAAGATTGAGATTGCGTCTTCCTCGCGGCAGTCCTTTATCCTGTTCATAACCAGGAGGAATCTCGCCCAGTAATGATGTACTATTTCTTCAGGCTTTTGCCTGATTTGGGATAGATCGCTTATGTTTGGGTGGGTGGGTGGAATTAAATCCGAAACCTCACCCAATCTGAGACTCAGAGGCCAAGGAGTTTCCGAACTCTGAAGTTTGCATTCTTGGACGTTGTCCAATGAATCTAGCCCGTTGCCTGATTCTAAGTTCAGGTCTTGAGTTATATCCTCCCCACCGCGGGTATCCGGCTTGGAGGGATCGGGAATCCGGACGTAGCTAGTCCTTAAGATAGATGAAGGATCACCGCACTGCGCCTCTACCACGGCAACATGATGGGTGACTTGGGGAGAGTTAATCTCTCTTAGATCGGGTTCAAGCCCAACCTGGTCGTAATCCGTAGTGACCCCCAGGGCGGCGATGTGGTCCAAGAGCTCGTTTACGAAAGAGAGCTCCATTGGATCTAACTGCTCGGCGAGTTCCGAGCTGACATGAAGATTGCTTTTGATGACCCGAGAGGTCATCGTTGGCGCAACAGCCGAACAGGCGGTCATAAGGAAACCGCCTAGCCGGAGAGTTTTGCCGACAGCCAAAGCTCCCTTAGCAACGGCACCGTCTTTAAAGATGGGAAGAGGCATCCTTCCTGATTGTGACGGCACAGAGGAACTCTCAATGAAAGCACCAATGTCGGTGTCAAAACCGGCGGCTCTCGGGCAGGGGGTCCCGAACTGTGCGTCTAGGCAGATGGTAACAGGAGACAAGGGGCACAATGTTTTACCCAGGTTCGGGCCCTCTTGATGGAGGTAAAACCCTACGTCCTGCTTGATTAATATTGATGATATGGGTAGTACAAGAGTAGATCTACCACGAGATCAAGGAGGGTAAACCCTAGAAGCTAGCCTATGGTATGATTGTTGTATGTTCTGTCGTCCTACGGACTAAAACCCTCCGGTTTATATAGACAACGGAGAGGGTTAGGGTTACACAAAGTCGGTTACAATGGTAGGAGATCTAAATATCCGCATCGCCAAGCTTGCCTTCCACGCCAAGGAAAGTCCCATCCGGACACGGGACGAAGTCTTCAATCTTGTATCTTCATAGTCCAGGAGTCCGGCTGATGGTATAGTCCGGCTATCCGGACACCCCCTAATCCAGGACTCCCTCATCAAGTGTCAAGTTCTCTACAACCGGACATTAACAAATTCCCATCTGCCACATAACCGCGGGCACGGCTTTCGAAAGATAATACCCTGCAGGGGTGTCCCAACTTAGCCCATCACAAGCTCTCACGATCAGCGAAGGATATTCCTTCTCCCGGAAAGACCCAATCAGTCTCGGAATCCCGGTTACAAGACATTTCGACAATGGTAAAACAAGACCAGCAAGACCGCCCGATGTGCCGACAAATCCCGATAGGAGTCGCACGTATCTCGTTCTCAGGGCACACCGGATGGGCAAGACGTCGAGTTGGTGATACGTTTACAACGTATCTATAATTTTTGATTGCTCCATGCTATATGATCTACTGTTTTAGACAATATTGGGCTTTATTATCCACTTTTATATTATTTTTGGGACTAACCAATTAACCAGAGGCCCAGCCCAGAATTGCTGTTTTTTTGCCTATTTCAGTATTTCGAAGAAAAGGGATATCAAACGGAGTCGAAACGGAATGAAATCAACTGGAGAAGTTATTTTTGGAAGGAAAGCTACCGGAAAAACTTGGAGTGCATGCCATGGGAGTCCCAGGCTGCCCACGAGGGTGGGGGCGCGCCCACCCCCTAGGGTGCGCCCTCCTACCTCGTGGACAGCCCGGAGGTCCACCGAAACTATCGAGGAACAGAATAGATCGGGAGTTCCGCCGCGGCAAGCCTCTGTAGCCACCAAAAGTCTATCGGGACCCTGTTCCGGCACCCTGCCGGAGGGGGAACCCTCACCGGTGGCCATCTTCATCATCCTGGCACTCTCCATGACGAGGAGGGAGTAGTCCACCCTCGGGGCTGAGGGTATGTACCAGTAGCTATGTGTTTGATCTCTATCTCTCTCGTGTTCTTGATTTGGCACGATCTTGATGTATTGCGAGCTTTGCTATTATAGTTGGATGTTATGTTTCTTCTCCCCCTCTACTCTCTTGTAATGGATTGAGTTTTCCCTTTGAAGTAATCTTATCGGATTGAGTCTTTAATGACTTGAGAACACTTGATGTATGTCTTGCCGTGCGTATCTGTGGTGACAATGGGATATCACGTGATTCACTTGATGTATGTTTTGGTGATCAACTTGCGGGTTCCGCCCATGAACTTATGCATAGGGGTTGGCACACGTTTTCGTCTTGATTCTCCGGTAGAAACTTTGGGGCACTCTTTGAGGTTCTATGTGTTGGTTGAATAGATGAATCTGAGATTGTGTGACACATATCATGTAATCATACCAATGGATACTTGAGGTGACATTGGATTATCTAGGTGACATTAGGTTTTTGGTTGATTTGTGTCTTAAGGTGTTATTCTAGTACGAACTCTAGGGCTGTTTGTGACACTTATAGGAATAGCCCAATGGATTTGATTGGAAAGAATAACTTTGAGGTGGTTTCGTACCCTACCATAATCTCTTCATTTGTTCTCCGCTATTAGTGACTTTGGAGTGACTCTTTGTTGCATGTTGAGGGATAGTTATGTGATCCAATTATGTTATTATTGTTGAGAGAACTTGCACTAGTGAAAGTATGAACCTAGGCCTTGTTTCCTATCATTGAAGTACCATTGACGCTCATTTTTATCATTAGTTACCTTGCTGTTTTTATATTTTTAGATTACAAAAACCTATATCTATCATCCATATTGCACTTGTATCACCATCTCTTCGCCGAACTAGTGCACCTATACAATTTACCATTGTATTGGGTGTGTTGGGGACACAAGAGACTCTTTGTTATTTGGTTGCAGGGTTGTTTGAGAGAGACCATCTTCATCCTACGCCTCCCACGGATTGATAAACCTTAGGTCATCCACTTGAGGGAAATTTGCTACTGTCCTACAAATTAAACCTCTGCACTTGGAGGCCCAACAACGTCTACAAGAAGAAGGTTGCATAGTAGACATCAGTTGGCATAGACCCTGGTTGCCCAGGGGGTGCCGAACATTGCCCAGGTTGGACAACACTCGGAGGAGCACTGTCCGGGGGGGGGGGGGTAAATAAAGATGACCCTCGGGCTCCAGAAACCCAAGGGAAAAAGGCTTAGGTTGTTAGGTAAATGTAAAACCAAGGTTGGGCCTTGCTGGAGGAGTTCTATTCAAAGCGAACTGTCAAGGGGGTCCCATAACCCCAACCGTGTAAGGAACGCAAAATTAAGGAACATAACACCGGTATGACGAAAACTATGGCGGCAAGAGTGGAACAAAACACCAGGCATAAGGCCGAGCCTTCCACCCTTTACCAAGTATATAGATGCATTAATTGAATAAGAGATATTGTGATATCCCAAAATCATCATGTTCCAATATGGATCAATCTTCAACTTCACCTGCAACTAACAACGCTATAAGAGGGGTTGAGCAAAAGCGGTAACATAGCCAAACAATGGTTTGCTAGGAAGGTGGGTTAGAGGCTTGACATGGCAATATGGGATGCATGATAAACAAGTGGTAGGTAGCGCGACATAGCGATAGAGCGAACAACTAGCAAACAAAGATAGAAGTGATATTGAGGGTAATAGTCATCTTGCCTGAAATCCCGCTAGGAAGAAGAACGAGTCCAAGAAGTAGACGAACCAACGTAGTCGAACGAATCCTCACAACTACGGAACGAAACCGAAGCTAACAAGAGAAGCAAACCGGAAAGAAGCAAACACCATGGTAAACACACAAGCATAGACATGGCATGATGCACAAACAAGTATGATGCATGTCCTGTTTAAAAGCATGGCAAAGCAAAGTGCAACAAACAATAGTACAAATTAAGTGGAGCTCAATATGCAACTCCGTTGCATATTGACGAAACACCACATTCAAGTTATTTAGTTCGGTCTTGTTTATGTACCCAACAATATTAAATGTTGTTAAACATGGCAAGAGGTCAAGCATAAGAAAACTACCTATCTAGGCAAGTTTAATTGAGGCCGGAACAACAAACAACAAATCCGGAAAATCCCCATACGCATATTTCGAATTTGGTACTGTTCTGCCCTAAACCATATTTTAGAGTTGTTAAACATGAAAAGTAATGGCACCATGTTAAACTGTGCATTTTCCCACCTCATTTACATATAAAGTTTATTAAATTTGGAGCTACGGTTATTTAGTTATGAAAAAAATCATTTTAGCATGGCATTTAAGCAAAATTAAACAAACAACAAGTTAAACCTTTTTAACATGGAAGAAAGCAGCATAATATGAAACTAGATGAAATTCTAAGCATTTTACATATATAAAACATCTTAATCCGATGCACGGTTGTTGAGTTATTAAATGCATGAACATGAGGGTTTTTGTGTAAAACAACAGTCTCTGGATAATTAGGAAAATCGTCCAGAACTAGGAAAAAACGTGTCGGGCCGGATCGTTCTCACCATAGGCCTTGCCTAGAACTGTGGAGAGGTAGCAGGAGGGGCGCGTTGGGCTGGCGCGGTTGTGGATGAGGCCCAAGCGCGTGGAGTGGAAGCGGTCAACGCGTGAGGCGCGCATGCGGGCGGATCAAGCAGGCAGCAGCGCTGCTCGTCCTCCTTGGCCGAGGTCGAGGCGAAACGGGGGGATGACGGGCGGACTTGGCGTAGAGGAAGGAGGTCCGGCGGGGGCGCGGGTCTCCAGGGCGTCGGATCCGGCCGGCGGGAGCCCATCTCTGATGATGGTGGCCCGGCTGGTGCTCCTGTTCGAGGCAAGGACACACACACACACACACACACACACACAGAGAGAGAGAGAGAGAGAGAGAGATATTCAGAGAAGCAGAATGGAAAGGGGAAGAAGAGAGAAGGCGAGGGCAACGGGCGCGCGACCTGTAGGGCTCCGGCGACGAGGCAAGGCGGCGGCCACGGACTTGGCGAAGCAGGGGAGCTCCGGGACGAGCGGGACGCGGGAGGACGGATCCGTCCATCTCCCGGCTGGCCTGGTGCAACCAGCGGTGAGGGAGCTGCGGCCAACCATGGTTGTTCCTGGTACAGAGAGGGAGAGACATGAGAGACGAGGGAGGGAACCAGAGGGAGGAGGGACGGAGGAGAAGAAGAGGGGAAGGGGCGACGGGGTCTTGGTGGTGCTGCTGCTTGCAGCCGGTGGCGAGCTGCTCGCTGGGGGCGGCGGGATCGCGAGGTGGAGGAGCACCCGGGCAGGTGGTTGGATGGGGAATCGAGGGAGGCAGTGGATCGATGGATTGGTAGCTTGTGGTTGGCCCGATCTGGAAAACGAGGAGGAAGGTGGCAGCTTCACTTGGTGGTTGGATCGGGAGGGGATCCCAAGGAGGATGGCGGCACATGATGGGATGGATGGAACATCTACCTAAGTTTTAGGGTTTGGTCTTATTTGGTTAGGGGCTGCCTACTATATATAGTAGGTGGTTGATATGAGAGAGGATTTGAGCCCTTATATTTTGATCGGACGGCTTTGGGTGGTCTAAACAACGAACCGATGATGTTTAGGGTATCTCGGGTTCGGAGAAGTTTCGGACGCACACACGAGGGGGTTAGGCGGTCACGGTCAAGAGGGAAGCGAAAACCCGATTCGTCTGGAACGGTCAACAAAGGCAAAGCGGTCCAAGGGAAGGTGATTAAGGCAAAGGGAGAAACAGCAACGACGAGCAAATTCAAGCTTTCGAAAAAATGACGGCAATAGAGTGCTGATGCAATGCGAATGATGCGATGATGAATGCAACAAACAAATAAATAACAGAGCTGACACGCAAAACATGGAAGGCACCTGGAGCGCCGGTCTTGGGGCGTCACATCAGCCCCCGGCCTATATGGTACCAGCTACCGATATCCTAAACAGTGAGTATATATAAGCCATGGGATGAAACTAACCTCGATGGAAAACAGCGGTCATTCCCAAAATTGTCCTGTGTAGGTACATTGAGAGGCATGTTAAGCACAACAGGCTAAATATCAACCAAAATTATCCATGGAAGACAAAATAATCTCCAAAAGATAGCTTCAGTGTGCAGGTTTAAGCATGCTAGTAAAGCAAAACAAGTAGAAAGGTGTGCTAACTGCAACATTCCTAACATTTAACAACAAGCAAACATAGTCATTCAAACTGGTATTGTGTCGATCTAAGTACACTTGTTATTGTTAAATAAAAATGGAAAGGCGTGTTAACTACAAGATGCAGCAACCAAATGTAGTCATTCATAGTGGTATTGTTGAAACTGGTATTGATGAAATTGAACTACACAGTTCATACTTGCACATATAGAACATCACATTCTGAATAACTGGAATAAACAAGGCATACTACGAACAACCAAAGATAGCATTTGAAACTGGACATATGCTAACTCCAAACGACCGAACAATCAAAAAACTTTAAAATAGGCATATGCTAGCTATACAAGCTTAACAACAAGCAAATATATGCATTCCTATCGGTATGTTTAAAACTGGATTGATGAAATGTACTGCACAGTAAATAATTGCACATATAGAGCATCACATTGTGAACAACTCAAATAAACAAGGCATACCGCAAACAACAAAAAATATCAATTAAAACTGGACATATTCTCACTACACTACAAAAGGGACTCGACAAAACAAATCATGGGTTTCCCCCTGTGAAGAGGCATGGTAAAACAAATCATAGGTTTCCTCACTTGTCACAGATGGGCTCGTTCCTGTGGGAAGAGCACAGACCCTGGATGCGCTCCATGTTGTCGCAGATGGGTCCTTCCCCTCAGAAGAGCACGGCTATAGGGTGCCCTCCCTGATGTCGCAAACGGGCTCTTTCCCCTTGGAAGAGCCGGAGAGGGTGCCCTCCTCGTGGTCGTCGTCGATGAGGTCTAACTTGGAAGTTGGTTATCCCAAGCCAGCATTGCAAAATGTGTCCTTCATAAATGACAAAAGGGCTCGATGGTGATGTAGGATGGCAAATTCTTGACAGCGAGCCAGAGGAGGTTAGCGGCGGGGCCATGGATGAGATCGATGGCGGTTGAACCCGAGGGGTTGGGGATGGGCCACTTAACCTGTGACATAGCCCGCCTCAGGCCGTCGCTGTCGAGGACCTCGATGTCGTAGCTGGCGTCCGCGACATACCCGCATACTCTAGCCCACTGATTGAGTGCCTGCGGCCAGTAATGGTCGTCAGCTTCCTCGGCGACGTCGGGCGAAGAGACCAGGATACACCTCTTTTGGGCCAGTCGCTCCCTGAACTCCATGGGAAGCGTAGCCGGGCTTAGGCTGGGACGCTCTAAAGTGGCGGATGGGGATCTGTGGGAAAGGGGGTGTTTGGTAGGCGTCATCTAAGAAACTCAGGGCAACCTGGGTATGGAGATCGATGGGTAAGCTGCACAGGCAAACCGGCAGATGTTGACAATGGAGGCCTTGCGGCGGCGGTGTGAAAGTGCGTTATATCGACTAGAGGGGGGGGGGGTGAATAGGCGATTTTTATGAATTCTTCACTGAGGAATTTGCCGGTGAGGAAATTCCTTAGCGAAGAACTACAAGCAGCGAAATAAGTACTCAAAAGTAAACATAACAGAACACAAGCATGGTCATCATGTCGAAATGAAGACAAGCACAGAGTACAGAAAGCGTAGTCACAGGATAACACAGGATGAAGACAAACAGACTGAAGAAATTGAATTGAGGAAATTGGAAAAGTCTTCAGTCAAAGTCTTCAAACACAGATATGAACAAGTGGACAACACAATTATGAGGAAATGAAAGAGTTGAGGAAATAGAACCAGTTGGCTTGGTGAAGACAATGATTTGGTAGACCAGTTCCAACTGCTGCCTCAGTTGTACATCTGGTTGGAGCGGCTAGGTATTTAAACCTGAGGACACACAATCCCGGACACACAGTCCTCACCGTATTCTCCTTGAACTAAGGTCACACAGACCTCGTCCAATCAGTCGTGGTAAGTCTTCAGGTGACTTCCGAACCTTCACAAACTCGGTCACCCAGGTTCAAGGCATGGTACTTGCAATTTGGGTTTGTTGCACCAATTATACTATAGGGGGTTCCCTTACAGTCTTTCTATCAAAAAAACTCGGTCACTCAGCGATCCACAATTCCTCTTGGATGCTCTAGACCATGACGCCTAACCGTCTGGAAGAAGCACAGTCTTCAAAGGTAACAAGCATCGGATCCACGCAGGATCAATCTCTTCAGTGATGCTCAATCACTTTGGGTTTGTAGGTGTTTGGGTTTGGGTTTTTCCTCACTCGATGATTTTCGCTCAAAGTCCTCGGAGGATGGGATGCTCTCAAATGACAAGTGTCAGTTTCTCTCAGAGTAGCCAACCAACTAGTGGTTGTAGGGGCGGCTATTTATAGCCTAGGGAGCAGGCCGACATGATAAGACATAAATGCCCTTCAATGATATGACCAGATATTTTGGGACAGCTGGCGCGTAGCACAGCAACGGTCGGAAATTTGAGTATCAAATTCCTCAGGGCTATCATGTTCCTCACTGTGTAGGCAATCTGCACTAGCGAATTCCTAACTCCTCAGTCAGAACAGATTCCTCAGAGACCAGAATAACTTCGTCTGTGTCACTGAAGAATATGACTGAACTGTATGAGATTTCCAATGGCTTCACTCGAAGGGATTGGTAGGTGTAGGATTTTGAGTTGAGCATCACTTGGAAATTTTTCCTTAGTATTTCCTTGACCCCCTTTAACAGTACGCCGTTTCCTATGACTCAAGAAAGAGAAAATGAAACTACGAAAACAAAAGTCTTCACACTTCATGTTCCTCGAATGAATACCAAGTCTTGAAGGTCACACCAATTTCTTCACTTTCAAAGTCTTCAGAAAGTCTTCAGAAATCCAAAGTGTAACGCCCACGACGTGGCTATATCTCTCACGTGTCGAGGCATGACTTAGAGGCATAACCGCATTGTAGGTTTTGTCGCAAGAAGGGTCATCTTCACACAATCCCATGTAATGAACAAGATTGGGATAAAGAGAGTTGGCTTACAATCGCCACTTCACACAATACATAAATTAAACATACATCATTCAGAGTACAATCAAGGTCCGACTACGGAACCAAAATAAAAGAAGACACCCCCAAATGCTAGATCCCCGATCGTCCCAATTAGGCTCCACTACTGATCATCAGGAAATGAAACATAGTAACGACCAAGGTCCTCGTCGAACTCCCACTTAAGCTCGGTTGCATCATCTGCACTGGTACCGTCGGCACCTGCAACTGTTTTGGAAGTATCTGTAAGTCACGAGGACTCAGCAATCTCACACCCGCGAGATCAAGACTATTTGAGCTTACGGGTAGGAGAAGGTAGTGAGGTGGAGCTGCAGCAAGCACTAAGCATATATGGTGGCTAACATACGCATATAAGAGCGAGAAGAGAAGCAACGCAACGGTAGTGAATCTAGAAATGATCAAGAAGTGATCCTGAAACTACTTATGCACAACCATAAGTTAAGAACCATGTTCACTTCCCAGACTCCGCCGAAAGGAGACCATCACGGCTACACACGCGGTTGATGTATCTTAATTAAGTCAAGTGTCAAGTTCTCTACAACTGGATATTAACAAATTCCCATCTGCCACATAACCACGGGCATGGCTCTCGAAAGTTTATACCCTGTAGGGGTGTCCCAACTTAGCCCATCATAAGCTCTCACGGTCAACAATGGATATTCCTTCTCCCGGGAAGACCCGATCAGACTCGGAATCCCGGTTACAAGACATTTCGACAATGGTAAAACAAGACCAGCAAAGCCGGCCGACCGTGCCGACAAATCCCGATAGGAGCTGCACATATCTCGTTCTCAGGGCACACCGGATAAGTCAAGCTACGAGTAAAACCAGGCCTCGAGTTTCCCCGAGGTGGCCCCACAAGCTGCTCGGTTCGGACCAACACTCAGAGGAGCGCTGGCCCGGGGGGGGGGGGTAAATAAAGATGACCCTCAGGCTCGCGAAAACCCAAGGGAAAAGGCTTAGGTAGGCAAATGTAAAACCAAGGTTGGGCATTGCTGGAGGAGTTTTATTCAAAGCGATCTATCAAGGGGGTCCCATAAATCACCCAACCGCGTGAGGAACGCAAAATCAAGGAACATAACACCGGTATGACGGAAACTAGGGCGGCAAGAGTGGAACAAAACACCAGGCATAAGGCCGAGCCTCCCACCCTTTACCAAGTATATAGATGCATTAATTAAGTAAGAGATATGTCCCAAAATATCCAAGGTCCAACATCGAACCAACTTCATCTTCACCTGCAACTAGCAACGCTATAAGAAGGGCTGAGCAAAAGCGGTAACTTAGCCAAACAACGGTTTGCTAGGAAAGGATGGTTAGAGGCTTGACATGGCAATATGGGAGGCATGATATAGCAAGTGGTAGGTAGCGCGACATAACAATAGAGCGAACAACTAGCAAGCAAAGATAGAAGTGATTTCGAGGGTATGGTCATCTTGCTTGAGATCCTGCAAGGAAGAAGAACGAGTCCATGAAGAAGACAAACGGACATAGTCGAACTAATCCTCACAACTCTGGAACGAAACCGAAGCTAACGAGAGAAGCAACTCGGAAAGAAGCAAGCAACATAGTAAACAACCATCACATAAACATGGCATGATGCGCAACCAAGTATGATGCATGTCCGGTTTAAAGAGGCATGGCATGGCAAAGTGCACAAACAATACTACAAATTAAGTGGAGCTCAATATGCAACGAGTTGCATATTGACGAAACACCACATTAATTATTTAGTTCTCTCCCGTTTATGTACCAAACAATATTAACTATGGTTAAGCATGGCAAGAGGTGAAGCATAATAAAACTATCTATTTAGGCAAGTTTAAATGGGGCCGGAAATAACAAATAACAATTCCGGAAAATCCCCATATGTCATTTAGCAATTTGATGCAAACAACAATTTAAAGGTTTTTAGCATGCATGAGGATGACATATACAAGTTTATACAATTTTTATGAAAATGTTGATATGAGCATGTATGAAGCATTTTGTCACCATGGCGGAAGGAAGGGTGCCACGACAACGAATCCGAAAATGATGTCACAACAACATATCGGTTCTGGTAGCTCATGGAGATACCGGTGCAAAAGGAAATGTGGCGTGAGCGTGTCATGCAAGATGGTGGGGGTGATCCCGGTAACCGGGTTCCCACATGTCGGCGGCAAGGCAAATGAGGAAGAACGTGCAAACGACAATTCAGACATGGTGCAAGCACGTGCATCTCATACAACATGCATTCATCCACGGGTGTCGTTCCGACGGTTATACCTTTGAAGCGTGCCTTTTCGGAGCGGATCGGATTCGACGATAGTGGAAGTAGTCGTACACGGACGTCGTGGAAGTAGTGGTTCACGCGACGGTAGTTGAACTTGACGCTTGCGTTACACGGGTCTTCGACGGCGGTAGTCGTACATGGTTCGGAGTGTTACTTGGCATTCCGGTCTGTAGTCGTTCGGGCGTAGTCGTACCCTTGGTGTCCTCGGGGCATCGGCGGTAGTCGTACTCGAACCCGTATTTGGCGAAACCTGGACGATCTTGGCGGTCTCTGGTGGAGGTGTTCGTTCGTTTGACAGAGGAAACCAGCAACAGCAGCAGGCATCACAGGAGCCAACAGACGTGGTTGCTTGCGGACGATGGGGACGGCCAGAGATGCAGCAGCAGAAGCAAAACAGCAGCGACAGCGAAGAAGCCGGCGACGACTGGAGCAGATCGAGCGTCGTGATGCTACACTCCATGGCGAGCACATGCGAGGCAGAGGGAATCCAGAGATCGTTGGCGTCGACCGATACTCTGGGAAGGTCGAGGAGGCAGGGGCGCGTCGGGGAACTTGAAGGTCAAGGTCGCCCGGTAGCCGCGGAGGTCAGAGGGCGCGGCGATGGGGCCTTGCTGGTGGACGACCGATGACGAAGGCTAGCCGGGGTGGTCGCCGGCAGCATCAATGCGGTGGCGAGCTGGCGCAGCGGAGGAGGAGACGGCAGCGAGGCGCGGTTGAGGGAGCTGCTCGGCGGCGCTCGATTCCGGCGGGGTCGAGGGAGGAGTGGGCGGCGGCCTTGGCGTGGAGCAAGGGAAGCAGAGCTTCTGGAGGCTGGAGAGGCCATGGATGTCGGGCGCGCGATGCCACAGGGAGGAGGCGAGGTGAGCGAGGTGACGAGGAGGAGGCAGATGGGATCGAGGGTGTTGACGGTGCTGAGGGGGGGAGGGGGCGAGGGAGAGACCGAGAGGAGGGGGTCGGCTCCCTGGCGGCTAGGGTATGTAGGAGGGTTAGGGTTACAGGAGTTGATGGGGGCTGCTGGGCCTAGCAGGCCGTGAAGCAGATGGGCCGACTGGGCTGCAAGTCTCTCTCTCTACTCCTTCATAGCAGAAAAAATAAAGAGAAAGAAAAGGGAAGAAAAGAACAGGTTCGAGGAAGAGTTTGGGCATGAAGTTGAAATCAACCTCATTTAAATTTAATTCAAATGAGTGCGAGAAAGAAGTGGGTATTCGGTAGGTCCAAAATGGTCGGATATTTGGTGGAGCCCCGGAATATGACGAAATAATATATGGCAAGGTTGGAGACCAAGAATGAAGATAACAAAGGCATTGGGATAATTTGTAAGTGTGTTATGGTGAATTCCAAATTAAAGAAATATTTAATATAGCTCCCTAATATTGGGAGGATATGTTATAAAGAGAAGTCACCCTTCCCTCGATTTAAATAGATCAACCATCTATTCAATTTATTAGTTGAGTTGAGATGTAAATATTAAAGACATGATGGCATGATGACATGATGCAATGCAAAAATAAAAGAGCAAGCACAAAAGAAACACACGGCGGTCACGAAAATATGGAAGTCTTCTGAAGCGTCGGTCTCGGGGCGTCACAACACTCCTCCACTTACAAGAGTTCTTGTCCCGAGATCTAAGGATGGCGACGGAAGAGAAACGAAAGAGGAAGAGGTAAAACAAAGTTGCTTCTTTGACAAACGAGTGAAATCAAAGAACCTTGAGAGGTTGCAAAGCTTGAAGAAATGACACGATGGAGGTGAACAAAATTTAAAGCACTTCGTTCAGCAAGAGGAACAAGGAACATTACGAGAACCTTTATAGGTTGAAGAATATGAAACAAGAGCTTAACGAATCAAAAGGAATATGAAAGCACACCGGTAGAAAAGAGAAACAAAGAACAGTACGTGAACCTTGGAGTTTGCAAAGCTATGAATGACGAGAACAATGGACGAGAAGTACATGCAAGCACTCCGGTTGAAACGAGATGTACAAGGAACGATAAGGATCAATTACGATAACGCTCTGGTTGGAAAATGAGAGGGACGGATTATGAACTTGGCAAAATGAAAGCCCTTGGATGAGACTCCGGTTAAAAGAGGAATGATAGACACAACACTCTAGTTAAATGGATAAGTAAGAAAAGAACATGATCCTCACAATTCGAGATGATGAGCGAAGAGAGCAACATCACCATGCCTCTGGAAGAAAAAATAGAAGACAGATCATTGGAATAAAGGAATGGAGAAGAAAATGCCAACTTCTGCCACAAATGATCTTGGAAAGCACCCTTCCAAGAAGGTTAAACGGAGTTGTTGGAAAACCAACAACGAAACGAATAAGCTTGTAGTGGGCTTATGGAAAACTTCTCAAAATAGAGGCGAAATTCTGCCCCGGCCCAACCTTGGTTTTACATTTGCCTACCTAAGCCTTTTCCCTTGGGTTTTCGCGAGCCCAAGGGTCATCTTTGTTTACCCCCGGGGCCAACGCTCCTCTGAGTGTTGGTCCGAACCGAGCAGCCTGCGAGGACACCTTGGGGAAACTCGAGGCCTGGTTATACTCATAGCTTGACTTATTCGGTGTGCCCTGAGAACGAGATATGTGCAGCTCCCATCGGGATTTGTCGGCACAATCGGCCGGCTTTGTTGGTCTTGTTTTACCATTGTCGAAATGTCTTGTAACCGGGATTCCGAGTCCTATCCGGTCTTCCCGGGAGAAGGAATATCCTTCGTTGACCGTGAGAGCTTGTGATGGGCTAAGTTGGGACACCCTAGTTAAATGGATAAGTAAGAAAAGAACATGATCCTCACAATTCGAGATGATGAGCGAAGAGAGAAACATCACCATGCCTCCGGAAGAAAAAATAGAGGTTGTGTTGGGCTAAGTTGGGCTAAGTTTGGACCTACCGAATACCCACTTCTTTCTCGCACTCATTTTAATTAAATTTAAATGAGGTTGACTTCAACTTCATGCCCAAACTCTTCCTCGAACCTGTTCTTTTCTTCCCTTTTCTTTCTCTTTATTTTTTCTGCTATGAAGGAGTAGAGAGAGACTTGCAGCCCAGTCGGCCCATCTGCTTCACGGCCTGCTAGGCCCAGCCGCCCCCATTAACTCCTGTAACCCTAACCCTCCTATATACCCTAACCGCCAGGGAGACGACCCCCTCCTCTCGATCTCTCCCTCGCGCCCCCCTCAGCGCCGTCAACGCCCTCAATCCCCTCTGCCTCCTCCTCGTCACCTCGCTCGCCCCGCCTCCTCCCTGTGGCATCGCGCGCCCGACATCCATGGCCTCTCCAGCCTCCAGAAGCTCTGCTTCCCTTGCTCCATGCCAAGGCCGCCGCCCGCTCCTCCCTCGACCCCTCCGGAATCGAGTGCCGTCGAGCAGCTCCCTCACCCGCGCCTTGCTGCTGTCTCCTCCTCCGCTGCGCCAGCTCGCCACCGCGTCGACGCCACCGGCGACCACCCCGGCTAGCCTTCGTCATCGGTCGTCCACCAGCAAGGCCCCATCGCCGCGCCCTCTGACCTTCGCGGCTACCCGGCAACCTTGACCTTCAAGTTCCCCAACGTGCCCTGCCTCCTCCCTTCCCGGAGTACCGGTCGACGCCGGCGATCCCTGGATTCCCTCTGCCTCGCCTGTGCTCGCCATGGAGCGTAGCATCACGGCGCCCGATCTGCTCCAGCCGCCGCCGGCTTCTTTGCTGTCGCTCTGTTTTGCTTCTGCTGCTGCATCTCTGGCCATCCCCGTCGTTCGCAAGCGACCACGCCTGTTGGCTCCTGCGATGCCTGCTGTTGTCGCTGTTTTCCTCTGTCAAACGAACGAACACCTCCACCGGAGACCGCCAAGACCGTCCAGGTTTTGCCAAATACGGGTTCGAGTACGACTACCGCCGATGCCGCGAGGACACCAAGGGTACGACTACGGCCGAACGACTACAGACCGGAACGCCAAGTAACACTCCGAACCATGTACGACTACCGCCGCCGAAGACCCGTGTAACGTAAGCCTCAAGTTCAACTACCATCGCGTGAACCACTACTTCCACGACGTCCGTGTACGACTACTTCCACTACCGTCGAATCCGATCCGCTCCGAAAAGGCACACTTCAAAGGTACAACCGCTGGAACGACGCCCGTGGATGAATGCATGTTGTATGAGATGCACGTGCTTGCACCGTGTCCGAATTGTCGTTTGCACATTCTTCCTCGTTTGCCTTGCCGCCGACACGTGGGAACCCGGTTACCGGGATCACCCCACCATCTTGCATGGCACGCTCACGCCACATTTCCTTTTGCACCGGTATCTCCATGAGCTACCGTAACCGATATGTTGCCGTGACATCATTTTCGGATTCGTTGCCGTGGCACCCTTCCTTCTGCCATGGTGACAAAATGCTTCATACATGCTCATGTCAACATTTTCATAAAAATTGCATACACTTGTATATGTCACCCTCATGCATGCTAAAAACCTTTAAATTGTTGTTTGCGTCAAATTGCTAAATGACATATGGGGATTTCCGGAATTGTTATTTGTTATTTCCGGCCTCATTTGAACTTGCCTAAATAGATAGTTTTATTATGCTTCACCTCTTGCCATGCTTAACCACAGTTAATATTGTTGGGTACATAAACGGGAGAGAACTAAATAATTAATGTGGTGTTTCGTCAATATGCAACTCGTTGCATATTGAGTTCCACTTAATTTGTAGTATTGTTTGTGCACTTTGCCATGCCATGCCTCTTTAAACCGGACATGCATCATACTTGGTTGTGCATCATGCCATGTTTATGTGATGGTTGTTTACTATGTTGCTTGCTTCTTTCCGGGTTGCTTCTCTCGTTAGGTTCGGTTTCGTTCCGGAGTTGTGAGGATTCGTTCGACTACGTCTGTTTGTCTTCTTCATGGACTCGTTCTTCTTCCTTGCGAGATCTCAGGCAAGATGACCATACCCTCGAAATCACTTCTATCTTTGCTTGCTAGTTGTTCGCTCTATTGCTATGTCGCGCTACCTACCACTTGCTATATCATGCCTCCCATATTGCCATGTCAAGCCTCTAACTATCCTTTCCTAGCAAACCGTTGTTTGGCTAAGTTACCGCTTTTGCTCAGCCCTTCTTATAGCGTTGCTAGTTGCAGGTGAAGATGAAGTTGGTTCCATGTTGGACCTTGGATATTTTGGGATATCACATATCTCTTACTTAATTAATGCATCTATATACTTGGTAAAGGGTGGAAGGCTCAGCCTTATGCCTGGTGTTTTGTTCCACTCTTGCCGCCCTAGTTTCCGTCATACCGGTGTTATGTTCCTTGATTTTGCGTTCCTCACGCGGTTGGGTGATTTATGGGACCCCCTTGACAGATCGCTTTGAATAAAACTCCACCAGCAAGCCCCAACCTTGGTTTTACATTTGCCTACCTAAGCCTTTTCCCTTGGGTTTTCGCGAGCCCGAGGGTCATCTTTGTTTACCCCCCGGGCCAACGCTCCTTTGAGTGTTGGTCTGAACCGAGCAGCCTGCGGGGCCACCTTGGGGAAACTCGAGGCTGGTTTTACTCATAGCTTGACTTATCCGGTGTGCCCTGAGAACGAGATATGTGCAGCTCCTATCGGGATTTGTCAGCACAGTCGACCGGCTTTGTTGGTCTTGTTTTACCATTGTCGAAATGTCTTGTAACCGGGATTCCGAGTCCTATCCGGTCTTCCCGAGAGAATGAATATCCTTCATTAACCGTGAGAGCTTGTGATGGGCTAAGTTGGGACACCCCTGCAGGGTATAAACTTTCGAGAGCCGTGCCCACGGTTATGTGGCAGATGGGAATTTGTTAATATCTGTGTAGAGAACTTGACACTTGACTTAATTAAAATACATCAACCGTGTGTGTAGCCGTGATGGTTTCTTTTTGGTGGAGTCCGGGAAGTGAACATGGTTCTTGTGTTATGGTTGTGCGTAAGTAGTTTCAGGATCACTTCTTGATCATTTCTAGCTTCACGACCATTGCGTTGCTTCTCTTCTCGCTCTTATTTGTGTATGTTAGCCACCATATATGCTTAGTGCTTGCTACAACTCCACCTCACTACCTTCTCCTACCCATAAGCTCAAATAGTCTTGATCTCGCGGGTGTGAGATTGCTAAGTCCTCGTGACTCACAGATACTTCCAAAATAGTTGCAGGTGCCGATGGTACCAGTGTAGATGATGCAGCTGAGCTTAAGTGGGAGTTCGACGAGGACCTTGGTCGTTACTATGTTTTGTTTCCTGATGATCAGTAGTGGAGCCCAGTTGGGACGATCGGGGAACTAGCATTTGGGGTTGTCTTCTTTTATTTTGGTTCCGTAGTCGGACCTTGATTGTACTCTGAATGATGTATGTTTAATTTATATATTGTGTGTAGTGGCGATTGTAAGCCAACTCTCTTTATCCCAATCTTGTTCATTACATGGGATTGTGTGAAGATGACCCTTCTTGCGACAAAACCTACAATGCGGTTATGCCTCTAAGTCGTGCCTCGACACGTGAGAGATATAGCCGCTTCGTGGGCGTTACAAGTTGGTATCAGAGCCATCCCCGACTTAGGAGCCCCTGCTTGATCGAATCACTGGCGTTGTTGAGTCTAGAAAAAAAATGTTTTGAGTCTTAGGATTATATATATCGGAGAGTAGGATTCTTTTTACTCCTCAGTCCCTTCGTCGCTCTGGTGAGGCCCCCTGACGTAGAAGTTTTGACTCTCCTCTCCTCAAATTTCACTATTTTTTTAGGATCATGCGGGTATCTTGGAATCATTCTGATGGTTTTGTGACGAGAACATTGTTCTTGGTGCCTCCTGACATTTAGGGGTTCTGGCAGTGTCCCGAGGAGTTGAGCTCCGAGGTGTTGTCGTCACAATTTTATCGTTGCAGTTTTGGAATACCTGAGTTTCGCTGACATCGAAAATCTCTTTTATGCAGTTGTTGGTGAGATAACCTCGACGCCACCCTGTACTGGGGCGGGAGTTCGGGAGTATTGCCATAACTCGTATAACAGATGCTTTTCGAAGGTTGAGGTAAATGATTTCCGAAGGTTTCTTGGTTATGTGTTGAAGGATGGATACAGCTGGATGTAGGATTTGCTAGTTTTGGGTGAGATATTATGCTACCCCTGTATTCCCAACACCTGATTGCATAACCAGAAAGTTTCGGGAGTTTATAAGTGAGAATTCAAGTAGCTCCTAGGATATCTTTCTGACAGATGCATGATATGAGATTGGGGTTCGACGTCTAGTGGTCTGCCTATCCACGGTTGGTTTTACAGTGGTCTCGTTGTGTCTTAAAGAGTCCTTGGCTATGCTGACTCAGGGACGCTTCGTATGTCATGTGCACTGCCTTGTACATGATGGTGTTGTACGATCGAGCCCGTGTGGTCCCCACCACGAAAACTTCGGACGAAGTCTATATCATATGTTTGTTCCGGCTTATTCAGCAAGCCAATCCTTTGTTTTGTTTTGAGTTGTGGTATTCGAGTTGCTTCAAAGTCAAGTGTTGATTCCATACCTTATTCTAAGCGGTGTTCTTATATTTCTATGTGGATGCTAATCCTTCTTGTTCATCAAGGTTGTCTTTTCAATCCTTTCCAACCGGTGTGCTTCTCTTCAAGTAAATCCGATCATTCCAACATTTGCAAGATCAATTATAAGCTTTTTCTCAACGGTGTTCGTTTCATCCGACCCAAGTTGCTTTTGTTTTACCACCCTCCCACCCTTTTCTTCATGGACTCAGATTTCTTAATCAATTATCCTTTTTATTGATGGGAAGTCTCTTCATTCTTTTCTTTCAATGTTCTTATCCGGTGATTTCCCATGAAGATACTAACGGAGCTTCAAGTTTATTATTCTTTGTTATTTTTCTTCTCCGATGGATTCAATTCAAGCTTTGTCGATCATATCCTTTTCCCCGTTTCAAATGCTTTCTCATGTAGGTGCACCTCTTAATCGTTCACCTCTCTCTATTCCTATCCGAAGTGCTGAAGATATCTCAGAAGATTCAAGTTTCCATTCTCAATTCGCTCAAGTTCTTTTGAGGATGTTATCTCATTCAAGCCATTTAATTCAACCGGTGCAATCTCTCTTTTCAAGCAATCGTTCAACGGTGGTTCTTTTGAGTGGGCCCATAACCCACATGCCTTTTCCCAGGATCTTACATGATTCTTCTAATTATCCCGAAGCTATTCCCAAATTCTTTTTCAAGGTGTGATGTAAGAATGAATTTTCATCAGTCACATTCCTTCTCCAAAATCGCGTTCAAATTCTTTTCATCGTTGGTTCAACCTTTCTAATTTTCATCCCGGAG
This sequence comes from Aegilops umbellulata, assembly GCA_032464435.1. NCBI lineage: Eukaryota > Viridiplantae > Streptophyta > Magnoliopsida > Poales > Poaceae > Aegilops > Aegilops umbellulata. The sequence goes on along the minus strand of CP136055.1, from coordinate 227,157,718 downwards.
TATCTCATCAATTCATGGTGGTTTCTCGTCGTCATTCTTGGATTTTGAAGACCGAAGAAGAGTTTCCCTTAAATCTTGTCCATTCTGTTGAAGATTCATGGTTCTAGCTTGATGCCATCCTCTCATAATTGTTTTCGATTGCGAGAATTCTTTTCACCCATCCAGAGCATTTCAGAAGTCTTTTCAGTTTGTTTCTCCGGAGTGCATCATCTCAGAATTATTCATTCAAGCTTTCAGCTCTCGTTCTCCAAATCATACCGGTGCGTCATTAAAGTATTATCTAATCAGCTCGTGATCTCTTCGTTCTCTTGTATCAAATTCCCTCAAGTATCTTCGTTATCTAATTCTTACCGGTGATTCACCCCTTTACTTCGTTCGTTTTCAATTCGTACGGTGGTTCGTTCAAGGTTCCTTTTCTCTTGTTATCATATCAATTCATTCATTCTTTCCAATCCTACTGGTGGTTCGTTGAAGACCTTCCCAAGTTTGCGCCATATCTATCTTAATCCTTTCTATGAGAATAATTAGTATGCCAAATCCATTTCTTGTCATCAATTTAATTTGATGAAGGATAAACATACAATAAATCTTATTCTTGTTTTCCTCAAGGTGATTTAATTCCTTATTCCGGAGTTGTTCATGATATCATTTCTCGGTTCTAAGTTGTTCATCTTTTCTTTTCCGGAGTTCCAAGTTTTCTCGGTTACATCGTCCTGAAGCTCCAGCTAAATCATTGCAAGGCTTCACCTTGTGTTTTCAACTTCTCTCTCTTTCTATCATCCTTGTTTTACCGGAGTTCTTCATGGAAGGTTCACATGATGGTTCATCAAGGATTCCTTTCATTCTCGTTTTGTTCTTCAAGATTTTTCTCGAAGTTAAGATCCGCCAAGCTTCTAAAATAAAAATGGTGTTCAACACATGTCTTGTTTTGAGGAGTTCAAGCATTCTTCATCTTGCAGTCTGAAGTGCAATTCTTCCCACCTTATCTTTTGAGGTGGTGTTATGTCCTTCTTGACAATTTCCATCCATGTTCCATGTTTCACATGTTATCAAGAATGAGGTATTTTAAATCCTTTAATCTCTTTGTTGGAGTTATCTTGTGTCATATTTCACCTAAAGCCTTCCCTAAGGAATGTTGCTATTATGGTGCTTATCAATGATCCAAGTTTTCTCCTATCCTCTTTGTGAAAGAAGTTTTTCATCTCGTTGGTGTTATCAATTATATTAGTTGTTTCCGTAGTGGCAGAATTTCGCCTCTATTTTGAGAAGTTTTCCATAAGCCCACTACAAGCTTATTCGTTTCGTTGTTGGTTTTCCAACAACTCCATTTAACCTTCTTGTAAGGGTGCTTTCCAAGATCATTTGTGGCAGAAGTTGGCATTTTCTTCTCCATTCCTTTATTCCAATGATCTGTCTGGGCTAGAAAAGGAGCAAATATTAGAGACCTATTCTGCGCAACTCCAAAAGTCCCGAAACTCCATGGAATATCTTAAAATAAATAAAGAAAAATCCTCGCCAAATATGAAGTCTAGGGGGGCCACCCTGCTCACGAGGGTGGGGGGCGCGCCCCCCTACCTCATGGGCCCCTTGGTGGGTCTCCGACATCCATCTTCTGCTATATGAAGTCTTTCGATGAGAAAAAAATAAGAAGCAACCTTTCGGGACGGGACTCCGCCGCCACGAGGTGGAACCGAGGTGGAACCAATCTAGAGCTCCGGCAAAGCTGTTTTGCCGGGGAAACTTCCCTCCGGGAGGGGGAAATCATCACCATCGTCATCACCAATTCTCCTCTTATCGGGAGAGGGCAATCTCCATCAACATCTTCACCAGCACCATCTCATCTCCAAACCCTAGTTCATCTCTTGTATCCAATTCTTGTCTCAAAGTCCGGGATTGGTGCTAGTAGGTTGCTAGTAGTGTTGATTACTCCTTGTAGTTGATGCTAGTTGGTTTATTTGGTGGAAGATCATATGTTCAGATCCTATATGCATATTATTACCCCTCTGATTATGAACATGAATATGCTTTGTGAGTAGTTACGTTTGTTCCCGAGGACAAGGGAGAAGTCTTGCTATCAGTAGTCATGTGAATTTGGTATTCGTTTGATACTTTGATAAGATGTATGTTGTCTAGCCTCTAGTGGTGTTATGTGAACATCGACTACATAACACTTCACCATTATTTGGGCCTAGATGAAGGCATTGGGAAGTAATAAGTAGATGATGGGTTGCTAGAGTGACAGAAGCTTAAACCCTAGTTTATGTGTTGCTTCGTAAGGGGTTGATTTGGATCCATATGTTTCATGCTATGGTTAGGTTTACCTTAATACTTTTGTTGTAGTTGCGGATGCTTGAAATAGAGGTTAATCATAAGTGGGATGCTTGTTCAAGTAAGAATAACACCCAAGCACCGGTTCACCCACATATCATATTATAAAAGTACCGAATGCGAATCATATGAACATGATGAAAACTAGCTTGACGATATTCCCATGTGTCCTCGGGAGCGCTTTTCTTATTATAAGAGTTTGTTCCGGCTTGTCCTTTGCTACAAACAGGATTGGGCCACCTTGCTGCACTTTATTTACTTTTGTTACTTGTTGCTCGTTACAATTTATCTTGTCACAAAACTATCTGTTACCACTTATTTCAGTACTTGCAGAGAATACCTTGCTGAAAACCGCTTATCATTTCCTTCTGCTCCTCGTTGGGTTCGACACTCTTACTTATCGAAAGGACTACGATAGATCCCCTATACTTGTGGGTCATCACTGAACATCTGAAGACACAGACTGCCACTAAAGAGGAACCAGAAATTCCTCAGCCTGAAGAACCTGAGATTGCGATTCCTGAGGTTGTGATGCAACTCACTGACACTCCTCTGCCCAAGCCAAAGGATCCATTCTCAAGGAAGCAAAAATTCAAGGATGATGATTTCTTCGGCGAGCATGTATTGTTCACTGACTACAACCCCTATGACTCTGCTCGCATAAGGAAGAGGCGTTTCTGGACTGCGAGCCAGGAAAATTTCTATTCCTCAGTGTTGTTCAACAAAGACAAAGTCTTCGATCATGCGCACATTCCTCACGTGGATATGGAATCTCTGTCGTGCTTCGTGCCAGTCCTCAGTGTTCTTCATGATGCTGGACTGTTAAATTTCTGCACTGACATATGTGATTGGAATGAAGAACTCATTCTTCAAATTTATGCGACGCTACACATCACCGGAGATTCTGAAGATGTGAATTCATGGGTGCTGGACTGGATGACTGAAAACACTCACTACAAGGCACCAGCTACTGAATTGCTTCGTGCTTTACCACTCAATCCTCCCCTTGAAGCTGCTCATTGCGTCTACAGTGAACCTGAGCTTACAGATCACTACATGCAAGTGCTGATGAAGCCATTGAAGCCAGGTCAGGCCCCACAAACCACATTCCTCGTGAAGGAATTACTCTATGTGCCTCGGACTGTCTATCGCATTTTGACGAAGACATTGAGTCCTATCAAGGGCCATGACTCGAATGACGAAGAAGTCGTTGGCATCATGAAGAATCTGCTTTTCAATATAATTCATGGCGTTCCCGTCAACTTCCATGATTTCTTCATGAGGACTCTGGCCAATGTCGCTATGTCACCGTTTGAGCTGAAGCCTTATGCACCTTTGATTGTGAGATTCATCAGAACAAGGTCTTCACTCAACTATAAAGCTGATACACTGAACCATTGCAGCTACTTGCCTCCGATTGAAGTCCTCAAACGGACAATCGGACATATTCCTAAGCTGATGACAAGGGCAAGGCCATTGCTGTTATAGATGATGGCATTCGTCCATTGAATGGTCAATTTCGCAAGGCTGCCTCCTACTCAACCAATGACGACTCTGTCACCCATGACTCTGCCGCCAACACAACCAAGCAAAATCCTCAAGGCACAACACCCAGGGTGATGACTGATCGTGAGCTTCTCCTAAGTCTTCATCAGAAGGTTGATCGCAATCATAAATGGGTCAAGCGTCAGTTTGGTTCAATTCTTCACAACATGACAGCTACCCACAATGCAGTGAAGAAAAACCACTACTACCTCCATGAAACCTTCAACCGCACCTGGGCTGTTCTGTCTCATGTTTACAGCACAGAAGATCTGAAGAAAATGGGTCTCAAGGAATATTTTGACTATTCTGCACCTCCTCCGAAGAAATACAAGAAGGTCAAAGTTCCTTCCTTTGTGGCCAGCTCCTATTCTTCATCGCGCGACACCAACGAGCATGAAGACTTGGACGACACTGCGGCAGGCCCTACTACAACAAACGACCCCAACAACGCTGGCGCTCCTTCATCAACTTGATATTCTTCATGGGCGTTAGTCCTCATTTTCGATCCTTTTGGTCATTCGATGACAAAGGGGGAGAAATTTGAGTTAGTCTTCAAGCGGGTCTATCGTATATGGGCATTTTTTTTGCTAAGTTACAACTCTCGTTCTTCTAATGACTTTGCTGGATCGAGTTGTAATCTTAAACTCTATGGTGGCCTAATACTTTTGCTGTGATTTTCTGCATGCTTATTCCTCGTTAATGTTAATGCACGCATGCTGAATTACATCTGTCGCCATATTTAATCATGCATTTCAAATTCTTTATATCATATGTCAAATGCGTGTATGAATTACAAGATATAGGGGGAGATCTCCATGATTCTACTCTTCAAGTGTGCATTGCTTCAAAAGCAAATTCCTCACTATGCACATCTTCAGGGGGAGTTCTTCTATATCTTGCAATCAAATTCCTCAAATTAAGTTTTTACACTTCATATGTTTATCCCCGTCGAAAACTTAACCTATATGGTCATCAATCACCAAAAAAGGGGGAGATTGTAAGTGCATCTAGTGCCCCTTAGTGATTTTGGTGTATTGAAGACTTATAGGTTAAGGGACTAATGTGTTTATGAGTGTACACAGGTCTATAAGTCTATGACGAGTATGATATTTACAGAGAAAGTCGACCCCTAAAAATAAAGTTCTTCGACTAAAGACTTTGTGTGACGCCCCGAGACCGACGCTTCAGAAGACTTCCATATTTTCGTGACCGCCGTGTGTTTCTTTTGTGCTTGCTCTTTTATTTTTGCATTGCATCATGTCATCATGCCATCATGTCTTTAATCTTTGCATCTCAACTCAACTAATAAATTGTATAGATGGTTGATCTATTTAAATCGAGGGAAGGGTGACTTCTCTTTATAACATATCCTCCCAATATTAGGGAGCTATATTAAATATTTCTTTAATTTGGAATTCACCATAACACACTACAAATTAGACCAATCCCTTTGTTATCTTAATTCTTGGTCTCTAACCTTGCATATTCTTTCGTCATATTCCGGGGCTCCACCAAAAATCCGAACATTTTTGGACCTACGGAATACCCACTTCTTTCTCGCACTCATTTTAATTAAATTTAAATGAGGTTTACTTCAACTTCATGCCCAAACTCTTCCTCGAACCTGTTCTTTTTCTTCCCTTTTCTTTCTCTTTATTTTTTCTGCTATGAAGGAGTTTCCCCAAGGTGGCCCCGCAGGCTGCTCGGTTCAGACCAACACTCAGGATTTGTCGGCACAGTCGGCCGGCTTTGTTGGTCTTGTTTTACCATTGTCGAAATGTCTTGTAACCGGGATTCCGAGTCCTATTCGGTCTTCCCGGGAGAAGGAATATCCTTTGTTGACCGTGAGAGCTTGTGATGGGCTAAGTTGGGACACAGAGAAAGATAGGGGCTTATAATTTTGCCCCACAACCTTTTACCTCAAGGGTAATGTCAATAATAATGGTTCATGCTCCCCTACATCCAATTATATATATATATATATATATATATATATATATATATATATATATATATATATATATATATCACGTTCTTTCCAACATGCCGAGCTTGCCAAAGGATAAAATGAAAAAGGAAAATGTGAAGATCACCATGACTCTTGCAAAAGGTAGAAGATAATAATAAAAGATAGGCCCTTCGCAGAGGGAAGCAGAGGTTGCCATGCGCTTTTATGGTTGGATGCACAAAATCTCAATGCAAAAGAACGTCACTTTATATTGCCCCTTGTGATGTGAACCTTTATTATGCAGTCCGTCGCTTTTATTACTTCCACATCACAAGATCGTATAAAGCTTATTCCTCCCACACCAATCAATCATACATATTTAGAGCAATTTTTGTTGCTTTGCACCGATGACAACTTACTCAAAGGATCTTACTCAATCCATAGGTAGATATGGTGGACTCTCATGGAAAAACTGGTTTAAGGGTGTTTGGAAGCACACGTATTATCTCTACTTAGTGCTGAGAATTTGGCTAGCATGAGGGGGAAAGGCAAGCTCAACAAGTTAGAGGATCCATGACAACATACTTTATCTTAGATATAAGAAAGACATAACTCATTACGTTGTCTTCCTTGTCCAACATCAACTCTTTAGCATGTCATATTTTAATGAGTGCTTCCAATCATAAAAGATGTCAATGATAATATATCTATATGTGAAACCTCTCTTTCTTTATTACTTCCTATTAATTGCAACGATGACCAAAGCTATGTCTGCCAATTCCCAACAACTTTTAATCATCATACTCTTTCTATGTGAAGTCATTACTCTCAATAAGATCAACATGAACTCTTTGTTCCCCTTTTTTTATTCCTTTTCTTCTTTTCTTTTATTCACCCAAGATCATGGCAAAATAATCAGGCCCTTGACTCAACACTAATCTTTATTATATATAGCTCACGGACTCGATTACAAAGAGAGATCATAAAGCAAAACTCAAAACTAGATCATGCCATAAACTTTATTCTACTAGATCAAGATACTACTAATAGGATCGAACTAAGAAAAACGGTAAAGATAGGAGTTGTGATTGTGATACGATACCGGGCACCTCCCCCAAGCTTGGCAGTTGCCAAGGGGGAGTGCCCATACCCATGTGATTATATCTCCTTCTTTGTTAGTGGGGAAGATGATGGTGTTGTTGACTTAGTTGCTGGCGTAGACTTCTCCCTTAATTTATGGTTGAGGACGACGTTTTGATTCCTCAGATCATCAATCTCCCACTCTAGGGTTAATATCTTTTTGCATAGGCCTTGCTTATTTTCCTGCAAGAGACGAAAAGGGATAAACTCGAACTTTGGTTTCTTTACCCTATCAGGGAGACTCGACTTTTTGAACTCCACGCGCATGTCCCCAGGTTGAGGCAATGGGGCTTCATATTCATCTGAGCTCGTCTCTTCCTTCCCCTTGGGTTCAAAGTCTTCTTCTTCCTCCGTGGTCCAGCCATCGTGTTCCACATCTCCATAGATCTTGGGATTTGCTAAATAATCATCCACATAGCTTTCCCCTTCCGAATCCTGGGAAGACATGTTGATCAAATCTGCAGCGGGACAGCTCGAAACGAAAAAGAGGATATTTGCGTGATACAGGAGTCAAAACCTTCAGGAGAATATATAGTGAATTTTTACCGACCAAAATATGTATCGTGCAAGAAAACGGAGTCCGGAAGGCACACGAGGTGCTCACGGGGTAGGGGGGCGCGCCCAGAGGGGTAGGGCACGCCCACCACCCTCGTGGGGCCCTCGTGTCCTTCCCGGACTGGTACTTATTTTTCTATTTTTCTAAATATTCCAAAACGAAGAGATATTGCCTTAAAAATTGTTTTGGAGTTGGTTTACTTACCGTACCACATACCTATTCCTTTTCGGAGTCTGAAACGTTCCGGAAAGTGTCTCTTATGTATTCCTCCGGGGTTACGGTTTCATTAATATTGGTTTCAACATTTATGGGATTACCTAAGATATATGTTTGATTCTTTGATCGTTTACCACCTTCGGATTTGTGCCTTCGAAGTTGTTGATTTTTATTGCACCGGAACGATAGACCTCCTCGATAACATAGGGGCCTTCCCATTTAGAGAGAAGTTTTCCTGTAAAAAATCTTAAACGAGAGTTGTATAGCAATACATAATCACCTACATTAAACTCACGCTTTTGTATCCATTTGTCATGCCATCTTTTAACTTTTTCTTTAAACAACTTGGCATTTTCGTAAGCTTGGGTTCTCCATTCATCAAGTGAGCTAATATCAAATAACCTCTTCTCACCGGCAAGTTTGAAATCATAGTTGAGCTCTTTAATAGCCCAATATGCCTTATGTTCTAGTTCGAGAGGTAGGTGACATGCTTTTCCATAAACCATTTTATACGGAGACATACCCATAGGATTTTTATATGCAGTTCTATATGCCCACAATGCATCATCAAGTTTCTTGGACCAATTCTTTCTAGACCTATTAACAGTCTTCTGCAAAATTAATTTGAGCTCTCTATTACTCAATTCTACTTGACCACTAGACCGCGGGTGATAAGGAGATGCAATTCTGTGATTAATGTCATATTTAGCAAGCATTTTACGGAGAGCACCATGAATAAAGTGTGAACCACCATCAGTCATTAAATATCTAGGGACTCCAAACCTCGGAAAAATAACTTCCTTAAGCATTTTAATATAAGTGTTATGATCAGCACTACTAGTTGGAATAGCTTCTACCCACTTAGTAACGTAATCAACAGTAACTAAAATATGTGTGTATCCATTAGAGGCAGGAAAAGGTCCCATATAATCAAAGCCCCAAACATCAAACGGTTCAATAACAAGAGAATAATTCATAGGCGTTTCTTGACGTCTACTAATATTACCAATTCTTTGACATTCATCACAAGATAAGACAAACTTACGGGCATCCTTGAAGAGAGTAGGCTAACAAAAACCGGATTGCAATACCTTATGTGCAGTTCTATCTCTAGCGTGGTGTCCTCCATAAGCTTTGGAGTGACACTTGCGTAGGATCTGTTCCTGTTCATGCTCAGGTACACAATGTCTAATAACACCATCTACTCCTTCTTTATAAAGGTGTGGGTCATCCCAAAAGTAATGTCTCAAATCATAGAAAACCTTTTTCTTTTGTTGGTATGTGAAGCTAGGTGGTATAAATTTAGCAAAAATATAATTAGCATAATCAGCATACCATGGAGTGCTACGAGAAGTACTTATAACATTTAATTGTTCATCAGGAAAGCTATCGTCAATAGGTAGTGGGTCATCAAGAACATTCTGTAACCTAGATAAGTTGTCTGCAACTGGGTTCTCAGCTCCTTTTCTATCAACAATATGCAAATCAAATTCTTGCAGCAAGAGAACCCATCTAATAAGTCTAGGTTTAGCATCTTTCTTTTCCATAAGATATTTAATAGCAGCAAGATTAGTGTGAATAGTTACTTTAGAATCAACAATATAGGGTCTGAATTTATCACAAGCAAACACAACTGCTAAAAGTTCCTTTTCGGTAGTAGCATAATTTCTTTGAGCATTGTCTAGAGTCTTACTAGCATAATGGATAACATTTAATTTCTTATCAACTCTTTGCCCTAGAACAGCACCTACAGCATAATCACTAGCATCACACATAATTTCAAAGGGTAAATTCCAATCAGGTGGCTAAACAATAGGTGCAGAGACTAATGCTTTCTTAAGTATTTCAAATTTTTCTACACAATCATCATCAAATACAAATGGTACATCTTTTTGTAATAAATTAGTCAGAGGCCGAGAAATTTTAGAGAAGTCCTTAATGAACCTCTTATAAAATCCGGCATGACCAAGGAAACTTCTTATACCTTTGATGTCCTTGGGACATGGCATCTTTTCAATAGCATCAACCTTGGCTTTATCAACTTCAATACCTCTTTCAGAAACTTTGTGCCCCAAGACAATACCTTCGTTAACCATAAAGTGGCACTTTTCCCAATACAAGACAAGATTAGTTTCTTCACATCTCTGCAAAACTCGATCAAGATTGCTCAAGCAATCATCAAAAGAGGAACCATAGACAGAAAAGTCGTCCATGAAAACCTCACAAATCTTTTCACAAAAGTCAGAGAATATAGCCATCATGCATCTTTGAAAGGTAGCAGGTGCATTACATAAACCAAAAGGCATACGTCTATAAGCAAAATACCAAAAGGGCATGTAAAAGTAGTCTTTGATTGATCTCTAGCTATCACAAGTATTTGAGAGAAACCAGAATAACCATCTAGAAAGCAGTAATGTGTGTGTTTGCATAATCTTTCTACCATTTGATCAATAAAAGGCAAGGGGTAATGATCTTTCTTAGTAGCTTTATTTAATTTGCGGAAATCAATTACGATCCTATAACCTGTAATAATTCTTTGTGGAATCAATTCATCTTTATCATTAGGAACAACAGTAATACCTCCCTTCTTAGGGACACAATGGACAGGACTTACCCACTGGCTGTCAGCAACGGGATAAATTATACCTGCCTCGAGAAGCTTGAGTATTTCTTTTCTTACCACTTCTTTCATTTTAGGATTCAGACATCGTTGAGGATCACGAACGGGTTTAGCATCTGCTTCCAAATTTATTTTATGTCGACATAGAGTGGGACTAATACCCTTAAGATTATCAAGAGTACATCCAATAGCAGCACGGTGCTTCTTCAGAGTTTTCAATAATCTTTCTTCTTCATGCTCTGAAAGGTTAGCACTAATAATAACATGATATATCTTCTTTTCATCAAGATAAGCATATTTGAGATTATCAGGCAACGGTTTAAGCTCAAACACGGGATCACCCTTGGGTGGAGGAGGATCCCCTAAAATTTCAATAGGCAAGTTGTGTTGCAGAATAGGTTCCTGTTTAAAGAATACTTCATCTATGTCCCTTCTTTCATTCATGAACATATCATTTTGATGGTCTAGCAAATAGTGTTCTAAAGGATCACTAGGAGGTACGGCAATAGAAGCAAGACCAATAATTTCATCCTTACTAGGTAATTCTTCCTCACGATGTTGTTTACTAAATTTAGAGAAATTAAACTCATGAACCATATCATCCAAGCCAATAGTAACAACATTCTTTTCACAATCTTATCTTAGCATTAACAGTGTTCAAGAAGGGTCTACCAAATATAATGGGGCAAAAGCTATCTTGCGGAGAAGTAAGAACAAGAAAATCAGCTGGATATTTAGTTTTCCCACACAAGACTTCAACATCTCTAACAATCTCAATTGGTGAAATAGTATCTCTATTGGCAAGTTTAATTGTGACATCAATTCCTTCTAACTCAGCAGTTGCAATTTTATTCTTAATTTCTTCGTATAAAGTATGCGGTATAACACTTGCACTAGCACCCATATCACATAAGCCATGATAACAATGATATCCCATTTTAGCCGAAATAACAGGCACGCCTACCACAGGTCTATGTTTATCTTTATCACAAGGCTTAGCAATTCTAGCAGTTTCACCTTCGAACTGAATAACATGCCCATCAATATTATCAAACAAGAGATCTTTAACAATAGCAATATTAGGTTCTACTTTAACTTGCTCAGGAGGTGTATAAGTTCTAATACTGCTTTTACGAACAACAGTTGAAGCTTTAGCATGATCCTTTACTTTAACAGGGAAAGGTGGTTTCTCAACATAAGCAGTAGGAACAATAGGATCATTATAAGTGACGGTCTTTTCTTCAACTTTAATAGGTGCAACTACTTTTACTTCTATAGGAGGATGATATTTGAACCACTTCTCCTTAGGGAGATCAACATAAGTAGCAAAAAATTCACATAAAGAAGCTATTATCTCAGAGTCAAGTCCATATTTAGTGCTAAACTTACGGAAAATATCGGTATCCATAAAAGATTTAACACAATCAAATTTAGGTGTTATACCTCACTCCTTACCTTCGTCTAGGTCCCAATCTTCAAAGTTGCGTTTAACTCTATCCAATAAATTCCATCTGAATTCAATAGTCTTCATCATAAAAGAGCCAGCACAAGAAGTATCGAGCATGGTGCGATTGTTTTCAGAAAGCCGAGCATAAAAACTTTGCATAATTATTTCTCTCAGGAGCTCATGATTGGGGCATGAATATAACATTGATTCAAGCCTCCCCAAGCTTGAGCGATGCTTTCTCCTTCGCGAGGCCAGAAATTATATATATAATTGCGATCACGATGAACAAGATGCATAGGGTAATACTTTTGATGAAATTCCAATTTCAATCTTTTATAGTCCCACGATCTCGTATCACATAGCCTATACCATATCAATGCGTCTTCCTTCAAAGATAAAGGGAAGACCTTGTTCTTAGCAACATCATCGGGTACACCTGCAAGCTTAAATAATCCACAAACTTCATCCACATATAATAAGTGCTCATCAGGATGCTTTGTTCCATCTCCTGTAAAAGAGTTAGCTAGCAGTCTTTCCATCATACCCGAAGGAAATTCAAAAGAAGTTTCATTTTCAATAGGTTCAGTAGGTTGAGGAGCAACTCTTTGCTCTATTGTATAGGGCGAAGATACCCCGAACAAGCCCCTCAGAGAATTACTTTCCATAGTAACAAGTGACAGTAAATTTCAGCACACTATATAAATGTTTCCTTACCAAATTCCACCTACCAAAGGCGCTACACTCCCCGGCAATGGCGCCAGAAAAGAGTATTGATGACCCACAAGTATAGGGGATCTATCATAGTCCTTTCGATAAGTAAGAGTGTCGAACCCAACGAGGAGTAGAAGGAAATGATAAGCGGTTTTCAGCAAGGTATTCTCTGCAAGTACTGAAATAAGTGGTAACAGATAGTTTTGTGACAAGATAAATTGTAACGAGCAACAAGTAACGAAAGTAAATAAAGTGCAGCAAGGTGGCCCAATCCTTTTTGTAGCAAAGGACAAGCCGGAACAAACTCTTATAATAGGAAAAGCGCTCCCGAGGACACATGGGAATATCGTCAAGCTAGTTTTCATCACGTTCATATGATTCGCGTTCGGTACTTTGATAATTTGATATGTGGGTGGACCGGTGCTTGGGTGCTGTTCTTACTTGAACAAGCATCCCACTTATGATTAACCTCTATTGCAAGCATCCGCAACTACAACAAAAGTATTAAGGTAAACCTAACCATATCATGAAACATATGGATCCAAATCAGTTCCTTATGAAGCAACACATAAACTAGGGTTTAAGCTTCTGTCACTCTAGCAACCCATCATCTACTTATTACTTCCCAATGCCTTCCTCTAGGCCCAAATAATTGTGAAGTGTTATGTAGTTGACGTTCACATAACACCACTAGAGGCTAGACAACATACATCTTATCAAAATATCAAACGAATACCAAATTCACATGACTACTAATAGCAAGACTTCTCCCTTGTCCTCAGGAACAAACGTAACTACTCACAAAGCATATTCATGTTCATAATCAGAGGGGTAATAATATGCATATAGGATCTGAACATATGATCTTCCACCAAATAAACCAACTAGCATCAACTACAAGGAGTAATCAACACTACTAGCAACCTACTAGCACCAATCCCGGACTTTGAGACAAGAATTGGATACAAGAGATGAACTAGGGTTTGGAGATGAGATGGTGCTGGTGAAGATGTTGATGAGATTTCCCTCTCCCAATGAGAGGAGCGTTGGTGATGACGATGGTGATGATTTCCCCCTCCCGGAGGGAAGTTTCCCCGGCAGAATAGCTCTGCCGGAGCTCTAGATTGGTTCTGCCTCGGTTCCGCCTCGTGGCGGCGGAATCCCATCCCGAAAGGTTGCTTCTTATTTTTTCTCATCGAAAGACTTCATATAGTAGAAGATGGACGTCGGAGACCCACCAGGGGGGCCACGAGGTAGGGGGGCGCGCCCTAGTAGGGGGGGGGGCGCCCCCACCCTCGTGAGCAGGGTGTGGGCCCCCTGGACTTCATCTTTGGTGATGATTTTTCTTTATTTATTTTAAGATATTCCGTGGAGTTTCAGGACATTTGGAGTTGCGCAGAATAGGTCTCTAATATTTGCTCCTTTTCCAGCCTAGAATTGCAGCTGTCGGCATTCTCCCTCCTTATGTGAACCTTGTAAAATAAGAGAGAACAGCCATATGTATTGTGACATAATGTGAAATAACAACCCATAATGCAATAAATATCGATATAAAACCATGATGCAAAATGGACGTATCATTCAGCAGCAACAGTTTCTTCAGCACTAGTGGCTAGAATTTCTTCACGTACAGACGGAGTGGGGTGAGTTTCTTCAGAGCCCAATGGCACAGTTTGTGCGGGGGACTGAGGGATTTGTTGTAGTGGCGTGAACAGAGGAGTGTTGGGATGCTGACTTTCCCAAAAGTCATCATTCATCAAAGGAGTAGTACTCCCAATGTCCACGTCAGAATTGTGTTCATCTAATTCTTCAACGCCGTCCTCTTCAGCTGTGAACTGAGGCATGGGCTAGGAGACAGCTGGAGTTGAAGGGATTGCATCCGCTTCAATTTCTTCATCCATCTGCCCTGACGAAGCAGCAGAAGGATTTTCTTCATTAGATCCATTGGGGATCACATATTCTTCATCGAAAGGTACAATTTCCTTTGATGGCATGGTTGTGAGAGGAACAACATCAATAGGATTTGCAAGTGAGCTGGTCAAGGGCTTCATCTTCTTCTGAGCTGAAGAATTTGATGGAGCTGATGCTTTCCTTTTCTTCATAGGTGCACGCTCTGCAGCCTTGGTCTTCTTCACATCTGATGCAGATGGAAGGATTGGAGTTGGGGTAGGCGCAGGAGGAGCAGAGGAATATGGTTGATTTTCTTCAGGCACAACTGATGCAGTTGCCCTAACTTCTTCATTTTCTTCGGGTACACCACTAGTGGATGCCCTGGCAATTTCTTCAGCGGCTGGAATGCAGTCATCATCCCTGGAACTCACATTTTCTTCAGCAACCTGATTGTCATCAGTGGTGCTGGAATTTTCTTCAGTAGGATGAGCAGATGCGGCAGCCTGAGGAATTTCTGGTTGCGATGGAGCTGCAACCTTTGTAGTGAACTTCTCTGTCAGTTTTACAAACGTGACCTTGGCTCCTTGCCAATCAACATAGTAAGCGTTGAATTCATCACTGAGGCCTTTGATTTTAGCCTAGATCTTCACTAGTTCTTCAGTTGTCATAGAGACAACGTTTTTCTTCAGGAAGCGCTCCTTCCTGCACTAAGCTTTCTTCAGTTGCCTGGCCTTCTCAAATTTCCATTTTTCTTCTTGGATGAAGGCAGTCAGAACATGACTTTGTCCAGAAGTCAGCTTGAAATCAGGCATAGGAGTGTTTGGGTCCTTGTGCCAGACATCAATATAGTCAAGGATCAACTTCGGATCCAAAAGCAGTGTCACATTGCTTCCTTTGGCACTAGCGGCCTTGGCTTGTCTGTCTAGGATGATTTCGGCAAGGTCTTCATCATCAGCCTCATCATCATCAGAGGGTACTTGGAAAGCCACCTGCTTCTTGTGTGGACTTGGTCGAGGACCTCATCCAGCAGTAGACTTTTTCTTCAGTAGAGAGGGGCCAGCTGAGGAACTAGCAGAGGCTCCTGAGGCAATAGATATGCCTGCTGTCCTTTGGCATGTGGCGAGATGCACAGGTGCTGAGGATTTTGTTGGAGCGGCCGAAGACTTTGGCGGAGGAGCTGAGGACTTCAGAGGAGCAGGAGCTGCGCGAGGAATTGGCCGTGAGGGATTTGAGGATTCTTGCCGTGAGGGCATTGAAGAAGAAGCACCTGACTTGTGAGCAGTCTTCTTTGACATGGCCTTCTTCGGCTTGACAGAAGAGGCCTCAGCAGAGGCAGCAATAGCAGCAGAGTCGTCGTTGAATTTCCTCACTGCTTCTCTGGCTTGTCTGGCCAGTTTGGCTTGGCGCTTTGCCCATTCATCAGGATAATCCTCACCATGCTTGAGGCTAGTGGGATCTGCTTCTTGGCCAGGTGCCAATGGAGGTCTTGGGCATGGAGGATTGAGTGCGAATTTCTTCATGTATTTAGGAGTTACATATCTGTACTCCCTCCACTCTCTTGCCCATCTCCTCTCTATCCTCTAGATGCGCACCTTGCGCTGATTTTTATCCACTTTTCCAAACTTGGCCACATCAGGAGTGCAATAGTCTGCATATATGTCATCAGGGATTTCAAAGCAGTATTGACCTCATGCCTTTTCCCTCCTTTATGTGGCTTCTTTCCATCAGCCATTTTCTTCAATTGAGGAATTTGAAAAATTGAATTCTCTAAAGATGTATGCAACTTTTCTTTGAGGAATGCTGCAAATGAGTTAAGTTGTTGAGAACCTAGTGATTCAGCAGCGGACATGAGTACCTGTGAACAGAGTATAGTTGCGAGGAATTTGGAGAGGTCATATGCGTTCTCAGAAGGTTTTGTAAAAAGAACAAGTTTGAGGAATTTGACCAGATGAGTCTTGAAGAATTTCACTAAGCGTTCTTTGTCTTAGGTTCCAGAGTTGTATAGATCGAAGATCCACACAATTGAGGAATCTTGAAAAAAATTGTTGCTTAGAGAAACGAATCAAGAACAGATGACATGTGAGGTGTTTAGTGTGTGAGTATTTGAAGAAAAACACCTTTGAAGATTTTGTAGAAAACATTCGAATCAAAGAGGGCAGTAAAAGTAACTTTTAATTACCCTGGACGAAGAACACGACGAACTATGAGGTGGAGAAGTGAAGTTCGTCAGTGCAGATCTTCCATGCCCTAACTCGGTGGAGGAAGACAGCTACGGCGGCGATGGAGGGAAGAAGTCCGCGGCCGGCGCGAGTACGACGGCGACGAGGTCGAGGAAGTGAAGCTCTTCCTCACTGGTGATGATGAAGTAGCGGCGGCGCTAGGGTTTGAGAAGCTCGAGCTGGAGAGAGATCGAGCGGAGTAAAAGAAGTGAGGAAGGGGAGGGGGGTATTTATAGCCACGGTGAAAAACTGTTCGCCCTTGACCCTTCTCATTCGCTTGACATGTGTCACCCATGTATTGAGAAGTGGAGATCATGTAAGATCGTGGGTGAATAGATAAGTTTTTTCGTGGGAAGCGGAACGGTTTGAGCGGCAAAACGAAAGTCTTGGATAAGATAAGTTTTAACGTTCCGTTCGCAAATTCTTCAGCTGACAAGGACACAGTGAACATTTTGAATTTCAAATTGAACGCACATGAAGAATTTGTGAATAGTTTAGGTTGAGTATAGCATAGAGGGGGAAAGGTCCGATCACATTCACTTAGCAGAAAACACAACTTGAAGATTTAGCCATAAGTGAATGCTGTAGAGGACATAAACTCACACACACACACACACACACACACACACACACACACACACACACACACATATATATATATATATATGTGTGTGTGTGTGTGTGTGTGTGTATAGCCAATGAAGAAAAATGACGAAAACAGTGAAGACAATGCAAAGTTGAAGAAAATGAACAACTGAGGAATTTCAAAATTTAGGAAAAACTCAGATTGAAGATTTTCAACTTTTGTGGTGGCGTGACCTACCGTATAAGAATGATGATTTCGGACACCGCGTACAATTGTCGTAGGGTTCTGAGAATCAAATTCTTCGTTACTTTCTTCACACTTAGAGTGTTATTCTTCATTGATTGAAGAAAAACTTTTCTTCATGTGTTGCACATCTATGTCATCAATTCTGCATAAGTGTTAGGATGAGTGTCCTATTCAAAGAACGTTCGAAGATTCTAAGATATTTAGCTCACACCGCAACTTGCTAAATCTCTTCTCATCCAAGGGCTTTGTGAAGATATCGGCTAGCTATTCTTCAGTCTTCACATGCTCAATAGAAATGTTGCCCTTCAACACATGACCGCGAAGAAAATGATGACGAATCTGAATGTGCTTTGTCTTCGAGTGCTGAACTGGGTTGTGAGTAATCTTGATGGCACTCTCATTGTCACAGAAGAGAGGCACATTCTTCACGTTGATGCCATAGTCCTTGAGAGTTTTCTTCATCCACAGCAATTGAGCACAGCAAGAACCAGCGGCAATGTACTCAGCTTCAGCGGTAGACAGTGATACGCAGTTCTGTTTCTTCGAGGACCAACAGACCAAAGATCGTCCGAGGAAATGACATGTACCAGATGTTGACTTGCGGTCCACACAATCACCAGCATAATCAGCGTCAGAATGTCCAATGAGATCAAAAGCCGAGCCCTTGGGGTACCATAATCCAAGTGTTGGTGTGTGAGCTAGATATCGAAGAATATGCTTCACAGCCTTATGGTGTGATTCCTTCGGTGTAGCTTGAAATAGGGCACACATGCAAACACTAAGCATTATATCTAGCCTAGATGCACATAAGTACAATAAAGAACCAATCATGGAGCGGTATACCTTATGATCGAAGTCAATACCATTTTCATCAGTGCATAGATGGCCATTTGTGGGCATAGGGATTTTGACGCCTTTGCAATCTTGCATGCCGAATTTCCTCAGTACATCCTTGAGGTATTTTTGCTGAGATATGAATATGCCATTTTGCTGTTGACGAATTTAAAGACCTAAGGAGAATTTCAATTCTCCCATCATAGACATTTGATATTCTTCACTCATCATATAGGCAAATTCATCACTATAACATTGGTCAGTACATCCAAAGATAATATCAACAACATATATTTGGCACACAAACAGTTCACCATCATAAGATTTAGTGAAAAGAGTAGGGTCGAGTGAACCGGGTTTGAAGCCTTTCTTCATGAGGAATTCCTTCAAAGTATCATACCACGCCCGAGGGGCCTACTTGAGGCCATATAGGACCTTATTGAGTCTGAATACTTTGTCAAGATGCTTTGGATCTTCAAAACCTAGGGGTTGAGCAACATATACTTCTTCCTCAAGCTTACCATTGATGTGACGCCCCCGATTCAATCATACACTAATCATGCACGCAAATGTGTACGATCAAGATCAAGGACTCACGGGAAGATATCACAACACAACTCTAAAACATAAATAAGTCGTACAAGCATCATAATACAAGCCAGGGGCCTCGAGGGCTCGAATACAAGTGCTCAATCATAGACGAGTCAGCGGAAGCAACAATATCTGAGTACAGACATAAGTTAAACAAGTTTGCCTTAAGAAGGCTAGCACAAACTGGGATACAGATCGAAAGAGGTGCATGCCTCCTGCCTGGGATCCTCCTAACTACTCCTGGTCATCATCAGCGGGCTGCACGTAGTAGTAGGCACCTCTGGTGTAGTAGGAGTTGTCGTCAATGGTGGCGTCTGAATCCTGGACTCCATCGTCTGGTCGCAGCAATCGTGTAAAGGAAAGGGGAAAAAGGGGGAACAAAGCAACCGTGAGTACTCATCCAAAGTACTCGCAAGCAAGGAGCTACACTACATATGCATGGGTATATGTGTAAAGGGCCATATCAGTGGACTGAACTGCAGAATGCCAGAATAAGAGGGGGATAGCTAATCATGTCGAAGACTACGCTTTAGGCAGCCTCTGTGTTGCAGCATGTAGAAGAGAGTAGACTGAAGTCCTCCAAGTAGCATCGCATAACATAATCCTACCCGGCAATCCCCTCCTCGTCGCCCTGTTAGAGAGCGATCACCGGGTTGTATGTAGCACTTGGAAGGGTGTGTTTTATTAAGTATCCGGTTTTAGTTGTCATAAGGTCAAGGTACAACTCCAAGTCGTCCTGTTACCGAAGATCACGGCTATTCGAATAGGTTAACTTCCCTGCAGGGGTGCACCACATAACCCAACACGCTTGATCCCATTTGGCCGGACACACTTTCCTAGGTCATGCCCGGCCTCGGGAGATCAACACGTCGCAGCCCCACCTAGGCCAACAGAGAGGTCAGCACGCCGGTCTAAACCTAAGCGCACAGGGGTCTGGGCCCATCGCCCTTAGCACACCTGCACGTTGCGTACGCGGCCGAAAGCAGAACTAGCCCCCTTAATACAAGAGCAGGCTTACGTTCCAATCCAGCGCGTGCCACTCAGTCGCTGACATCATGAAAGCTTCGGCTGATACCACGACGCCGAGTGCCCATATCTTTCCCACGTAGTTGGTTAGTGCGTATATACCAAATGGCCAGACTTAGATCAAATGCCAAGATCTCGTTAAGCGCTTTAATGATGTAACCGCGGACACCGACCAGGGCCAGGCCCACCTCTCTCCTAGGTAGTCTCAACCTGCCCTCTCGCTCCGCCACAAGATCCACTCGCAGGTGCTCCTATGAGCCGACCCGTCTTTAGTCACCATAGGTATCATGTAAAGTATTTAAGTATATACCCGTGATCACCTCCCGAGTGATCACGGCCTGATAGTATAGCAAGGCAGACGAACAAGAATGTAGGGACACAGATGGAATACTAGCATCCTATACTAAGCAGGTAGGATTGCAGGTAAATGTAACAACAGTAATAGCAAGGACAGACTATGCATCAGGATAGGATTAACCGAAAGAAGTAACATGCTACACTACTCTAATGCAAGTAGTAGAGAGTAGAGTAGGCGATATCTGGTGATCAAGGGGGGGCTTGCCTGATTGCCCTGGCAAGGAGTGGTCGTCAACACCATAGTCGATCGGGGTACCAGCAGCAGCGTCAGTCTCGTAGTCTACCGGAGAGAAGAGGGGGAAGAAACAATGAATACAATGCAAACAGATGCATATCGATGCATGACATAACAAGTAGCGGTGCCACGTGTGCCCTAATGCGGTAGGAGGTTATACCGACGAAGGGAGAAACATCCGGGAAGGTATTCCTGGTGTTTCGCGTTTTCGGACAGATGAACCAGAGGGGGAAAGTTGCGAGTTTGCTATGCTAGGGATGTGTGGCGGACGAACGGCTGCGTATGCGGATTCGTCTCGTCGTTCTGAGCAACTTTCATGTACAAAGTTTTTTGATCCGAGCTATGGTTTATTTTATATTAAATTTAAAAGATTTAAATCAAATTTTGGAATTTATTTAATTAATTTAATTCAACATTATCTAGAATAGTGCATGCTTACGTCATCATGACGTCAGCATGACATCAGCGGTCAACAGAGGTGTTGACTTGTCAAACTGACGTGTGGGTCCAGCGGGACCCACCTGTCATACTCTTTTTAGGTTATTTAGGGTTTAGCTAAACTAATTACTGTTTAATTAAACTAACAATTTAATCAGAATAATTAAATAGGGTTAATTAACTTAATCAATTCACTAACTAATTAATTAATTATAAATTTTATTAATTCATTTTTATTTATCTTTATCCTTTTTTACGTTCTGCGGGCGTGGGCCCCGGCTGTCATTCGCCCATAGGGCCAAACGGGCGCGGGCACGGCGCACGCCGGCACCGGCGGCCAGGGCCAGGGGAGGCGGTAGAGGGATTGCCACGGCGGGCAGAGGCGTGGCAGAGCGGCGGGGTGCTTGCGGCCAGGGCTGCACGAGGTGGGCGAGTCCAGCGCATGGCTGGGAGGGCAGCAGCGGGGCGCGCCGCTACGGTGTGCGACACGACGACCAGCAAAGGCGGGGGCGGCGGGAGCGGGTTAAGGCAGAGGCGGGCACGCGAGCGCAACGAGCGGCCGGAGTGGGCGGGCACGGGGAGGCGGCGCACGGCAAGGACGGCTCGGTCACAGGCAGCACGGCGCAGAGGGCGCGGTGAGCGCGTGCTCACCGCAGGCGCACGCGTGGGCGGTCTAGCGTGCGGTGACCGCGAGCGAGGTGCGAGGCAGAGAAGGGGAGAGGCTCGGGGCCTCACTAGCGGTGACGGGGAGAGGGGGCGCCGAGGCTTGCTGGTGGCCAACGGGGAAGAGGACGAGGACGCAAGGTCCGGTGAGGAGGCGGTCGAGGTGACGTCCGACGCAGGGCGGTGCGCGGCGACGCCGGCGAAGACGATGGGGCGGCTCCGGCGAGGTGGCGTCGCAGGGAGGACGGAGGCACGGTGGTGGTGCGGCGACCGGTGACGGAGCTCGAGGCGGCGGTGGTGTCCGGCGAGGGCCGCGAGCGACGACGATGGGGCGGGCGTGAGCACCCCGATCCCGATCTGGATCGTGTGAGGGAGGGAGAGAGACGTGGGAGAGAGTGGGGGATTGTGCTGGGTGAGTGGGGCGTGTGCGCTAGGGTTCCTGGGGGTGGGGGGGCATGTAGACGAGGTGCGGGGTGGGCCGGCTGGTCAGCTGGGCTGGCCGACTGGGCTGAGGTCCAGTTGACCATAGGGGGCTGTTGTTCTTTTACTTTGCTTTGACTTTTCAATTTACTTTTCCTTATTTTCCTTTTACTGGTTTAATTTTATTTTGGTTTAGTAAAATATGATGATAGCTCCTAGAATAATGTTTCAGAATAACCCACTACCACAAAAGGTTTTAACCCAAAATAAAATAGTTTATATTTGAGAAAATACCAAAGGCATTTAAATAATATTTTGGCTACCGTTTAAATCATTTTAGTACATTTATACATTATATAATAATGTGGATTCTTCATCATAATCAACTATGCATTAACTGGCATAACCCGAAAATTTTGGTTTTAACATTTGAAAACTTTTGATGTTTGCCTTTATTTTAAATTTAAATTTCGAATCGTTTTTGAACAATAGCGAGATTAACTACAGTGACAACGGTGACATGGCATCATTAGGAAAGGTTACTGTAGCTTAATTATCCGGGCGTCACAATTCTCCTCCACTACAAAAAATCTCGTCCCGAGATTTAAGAGGAGAGTAAGGGGGAAAGTTCTGGTTACGATATTCTAACATATCTTCTCGAAGAAGTTAATCCCTTTCGTTGATGTCTTCAATTCTTTATTCCAAAGCATCATGATAAATTTGTCGTCCTTTCTTCGGGAACTCCATCGTACTTACGAAAGGATAAGGGGCAGCTCAGCTACGACAGAATGCTTTTGAGGGAAACAATCTGGGGTTAACCTATGAAATGAGCATAAGATTATCTCTCGAGTTGAACATATAAAATACATCAAGAGTAAGGTACGAAGGTACAATAAGGGGTTCCAAGCGGATAGATAGTTGCTCGAAGTTTGAACCAGAGTGAGAAAGGGGTTCAGAGCAGCGGGAGTAAGTATTGCGTCTAACACCAGAAGAGAGCACTAGGAAGGTGGCCAGTGAATTAAATACGAAGCCAAGCGTGGGGAAAACCCATGAGAAACAGGGTTGTATAGGAGAGTCATGTTTCGATCCCGTGGAACTGTGGGTTATGGGCCCACCATGTGAGTTAAAAGTAGGAAGGGCGAAGACATCTTGCGTGATCATGCAAGCAAGGAATGTCAAAGGGTAGCCTGTCGATTATGTCATCAACAACATCGGTACCAAGGGCGAGGGACGAAGAGAACCATTTTCCTGCTCGTTGAATGAGGCTGACCAATAGGCAAAGTTATCGTCCATCGGCGGCTACCGGAATGTCATCAACAATAGTAACAGGGTCTTGCTGACAGAATTGTACAATGAGGTGTTTACATAAGCAGGGAAATATTAGTGCTTAGATCATATGGATCACAAGAAAGGTTAAACAAACCAATGGAAAGAAAGATGTGATCACCAGACTAAACAGAACAATGGAAAGAAAAATGTGTTTAAACACATATTTCAGGGGTATATCCTTCCCAAGGACAAGCAGAGCATGTTTTCCATGACAGGATATAACATAGAAAACCCTTTAGGTAAGAGGAGAGAAATTTCATGATATTACCCATACAAAGGTGTTTGGATAATTGAGCGAGAAACATTTAGCATTGGGCTTCAAATGTTCTTGTTGAAAATCGGATTACCACAGACAAGCTTCGGGATAGCATTGACATGTTCTTCAAGCAAAGGTCAAACTTTGGGTACACAAAGGATCCACGGGAGCAACTCATAGAATAAGTCTTGCAATAGGTCCTCCAACCAGGTGTGCTGGCCATGCCATCACCTTACCGGGTCATAAAAGACCAGTGTTATAACTCTTGGAAAAATGTTCCAACCATCATATCTGACCGAGATTCAGATCTGATCGGTGTTAGGATACCTCAGACTCAGAATGCCTGAGAAGAAAAGGTGCAATACAAATTGACGAGATGACATGGTAAAATTCTCGAGAAATGAACTATGGAAGCGAGTTCTGAAACAAGAGTTCATCATTAAACCAAGGAGAGGATGAGGAGGTGGCGGATGGACTTGGCGACAACTCATAGAAATGTCCAAAAGATGGATCTCCACAATTATGTGAACAAGGAGATAACATTTGTGAGATCAAATGGTATAATGATGTATGCTCGAGGAAAACATACACAATTAAACATTGGTTGAAAGGTGCACCCAAAATATGGGCATATGTAGCATGATCAATGTTAGAATGGTGATTCAATAACCAATAGTCCGAGGATGAACTTATCAGCCATTAACTTCAAAGCAGTATGGTTGCTCGAATTACAGAATCCAAGCGGAATCGTTCACTTGTTGATATTCCCGATTAGGCAATACGGGGATCAAGAAAGAATGGTGCTTGTGAGAAGTATCACTACACCAAGAATTTTTTTAAGAGGTGGAGCAATTCTCACGACCTTCTTGACATAAAAGATGTTAATATTTCAAGGTAAAGGAGAACAAATCCTGGATAGCAAGATATAACGCAAAACACGAACAAGTTTGTGTTGAGCGGAAGGCAATCAAGTGGTAGATGATAAAACAAATCATCGAGGGCAAGGATGGTATTTCTCATCATGAATTCAATTGATATCTTGGAAGGAGTCAATTGTTGATGATGATCACGACAAATTTTGTCGAGAGATTTCATGAGGATGTAATCGACTAGCGATGACATCAAGCCAAAGGAATGATGAAGCAAGAGGTTATTGGAACCACATGTACGACACAAACTCGAAATCAAGCTTGTTGTTCAAGGCGAAATGGTATGACGAGGGAGATCGGTGTAAGCTTAGCTCATCTTCGAAAGTTGTGCTCCGGGGTTAAGGACCAGGTATCATAGTTAAAATCGGCACGATAATGATATAGCCGAGCAGGCTAGGACTTACGTGATCGAGTTCAAATTCGTAAGTAATGAAGGTTACCAAGAGTTGTTTAATCGCGGTGTGAACTCGATTCAATTATCGATGTCTTTGAGTGTTTATTAACTCAGAGCCTGTGAAAGAAAATTTTTTTGGAATCAGTGAGAATGTAATACTTGATGAAGAACACATAAGAAGTTATGCAGTTTCGTGATAATCTCGAGATACCAGGGGGTAACACTCGACGATAGATCAAAGTAGAGTTTGGACTAGGGTATTGCTTTGTAGAAGACAAGTGATCAAACTTGCACGAGAAATGGAATCAAGGAGAAACATGGTCGGAAGCACGTCCACAAATACAAGATGAGCTTATAACAAGGGGATAATTATTTTAAGAAAAGCTTCCATGATCAGGTATACATCGTGTCCATGGGCATGAACACATGGTTCAAGGTCGACTCCCACTTGTTCAACGCATAACCTTTCATTCACCTCTCGTATTTCGAAAATGACATTAGTTGTTAAAAGTTTTTACCTGGTGCAATACCAAATAAGTATGACCCGTGAAATCTTTCGGGTTCACACAGATTAAGGAAGGCAAAGGTTCAACCCATCGGGGCATCTTAGGAGTATATACCACACATTTCAAGAATAAATAACGCAACTCGATAGTAGAGTATGCTTGAGAAAGCAAATGATACAATCTACCAAAGGCATTATGTATCTAAGGAAAGGCTCACAAGCTTATTGAATATGAAGGACGTTGTCGGAAAGGATCTGATGTGAGCATCGGTACTCAACCAGAGGAAGAAAGAATGCAAGGAGGTCAGATTATAGAAACAACTGTCTAACTCAAAGCTCAATTGCAAAGGAATTATGATTTCCAAATCAAGGGATCAGAAGCAACGCTCTGATCAAGGATGGATAAGTCGAGTAGGCTTAGGGGTACAATCGATGGCGATTTGACTGGTCGAGATCCAGCTCATGTTTAAAATGACGTCTGAGCCGAAAGGATGAATTATATGATCTGATTAAGGATTGCAACATTCGCAACATATTGAATCAAGGGACCCAAGATGATAAAGGCAAAGGACATCCATGAATATTGCTAGTCATTTGGAATTAACCAAAATGCAGGCAGGCAAGCATTTCAAGAGCCATAGGCTAATGAGGATTCTTGAAAGATCGGATAGTATTTCGAAGAATTTTGTGAAACACATGAACAGCTGGGGATGAGCGGATACTCGGTAAGAGCGAGGAATTATCCGTAGGGGTATTCAACTGACAAAGAACTGCAAGGCAGTAGGCACAGAGTATTCTCGGATCAATGGAGAGAATTCCAGGGTATCTTGTAATGACAAGATCAACTGGGAACAAAAGTAAGAATGCCATATGTATGTATTTATCCATAGGGATATTTCGGTGGTAGGGAACTGCAAAATAACGGACACAAAGTCTCAAGTGAACATCGGAGAGTATCTTAGGAATCCTTCGGTGTAGTAGGCGATCATTTGTGCTAAGGGCTGTCCGGAAGGAAGTGGTAACGAGAACCTAGAGTTAGATTTTAGCAAAATCATTTAACCCGAATAGAATAGAGATCAGAGTCCCAGAGTATAGGTCGATGAATAAAAGATCCTAATACCACCCAATGGCGACGTGAGCCCGTAAGACACACAGCCATGTTAGTAAAAGGTTTTGCAATGTCTAGACTCGACTTCGGCCAAGGAGTGTGGAAGGGGATTCCTACAGGCAGTCGGCTCTGATACCAACTTGTGACGCCCCTGATTCAATCGTACACTAATCATGCATGCAAATGTGTACGATCAAGATCAGGGACTCACGGGAAGATATCACAACACAACTCTAAAACATAAATAAGTCATACAAGCATCATAATACAAGCCAGGGGCCTCGAGG
The DNA here is from genome assembly GCA_032464435.1 of Aegilops umbellulata. Classification (NCBI taxonomy): domain Eukaryota; kingdom Viridiplantae; phylum Streptophyta; class Magnoliopsida; order Poales; family Poaceae; genus Aegilops; species Aegilops umbellulata. Next base: position 227,130,894 of record CP136055.1, on the reverse strand, counting down.
GCTCGAATACAAGTGCTCGATCATAGACGAGTCAGCGGAAGCAACAATATCTGAGTACAAACATAAGTTAAACAAGTTTGCCTTAAGAAGGCTAGCACAAACTGGGATACAGATCAAAAGAGGCGCAAGCCTCCTGCCTGGGATCCTCCTAACTACTCCTGGTCGTCGTCAGCGGGCTGCACATAGTAGTAGGCACCTCTGGTGTAGTAGGAGTCGTCGTCAACGGTGGCGTCTGGCTCCTGGACTCCATCGTCTGGTCGCAGCAATCGGGTAAAGGAAAGGGGAAAAAGGGGGAACAAAGCAACCGTGAGTACTCATCCAAAGTACTCGCAAGCAAGGAGCTACACTACATATGCATGGGTATATGTGTAAAGGGCCATATCAGTGGACTGAACTGCAGAATGCCAGAATAAGAGGGGGATAGCTACTCATGTCAAAGACTACGCTTCAGGCAGCCTCCGTCTTGCAGCATGTAGAAGAGAGTAGACTGAAGTCCTCCAAGTAGCATCGCATAGCCTAATCCTACCCGGCAATCCCCTCCTCGTCGCCCTGTTAGAGAGCGATCATCGAGTTGTATCTGGCACTTGGAAGGGTGTGTTTTATTAAGTATCCGGTTTTAGTTATCATAAGGTCAAGGTACAACTCCAAGTCATCCTGTTACCGAAGATCACAGCTATTCGAATAGATTAACTTCCCTGCAGGGGTGCACCACATAAACCAACACGCTTGATCCCCTTGGCCGGACACACTTTCCCGGGTCATACCCGACCTCAGGAGATTAACACGTCGCAGCCCCACCTAGGCCAACAGAGAGGTCAGCACGCCGGTCTAAACCTAAGCGCACAGGGTCTGGGCCCATCGCCCTTAGCACACCTGCACGTTGCGTACGCGGCCGGAAGCAGAACTAGCCCCCTTAATACAAGAGCAGGCTTACGTTCCAATCTGGCGCGCGCCACTCAGTCGCTGACGTCATGAAGGCTTCGGCTGATACCACGACGCCGAGTGCCCATATCTTTCCCACGTAGTTGGTTAGTGCGTATAGACCAAATGGCCAGACTCAGATCAAATACCAAGATCTCGTTAAGCGTGTTAATGATGTAACCGCGGACACCGACCAGGGCCAGGCCCACCTCTCTCCTAGGTAGTCTCAACCTGCCCTGTCGCTCCGCCACAAGATCCACTCGCGGGTGCTCCTACGAGTCGACCCGTCTTTAGTCACCACAGGTATCATGTAAAGTATTTAAGTATATACCCGTGATCACCTCCCGAGTGATCACGGCCCGATAGTATAGCAAGGCGGACAAACAAGAATGTAGGGCCACAGATGGAATACTAGCATCCTATACTAAGCAGGTAGGATTGCAGGTAAAGGTAACAACAGTAATATCAAGGACAGGCTATGCATCAGGATAGGATTAACCGAAAGCAGTAACATGCTACACTACTCTAATGCAAGCAGTAGAGAGTAGAGTAGGCGATATCTGGTGATCAAGGGGGGGGCTTGCCTTATTTCCCTGTCAAGGAGGGGTCGTCAACACCGTAGTCGATCGGGGTACCACCAGCAACGCTAGTCTCGTAGTCTACCGGAGAGAGGAGGGGGAAGAAACAATGAATACAATGCAAACAGATGCATATCGATGCATGACATAACAAGTAGCGGTGCCAGGTGTGCCCTAACGCGGTAGGAGGTGATACCAGCGAAGGGGGAAACATCCGGGAAGGTATTCCCGGTGTTTCGCTTTTCAGACAGATGAACCGGAGGGGGAAAGTTGCGATTTTTTCTATGCTAGGGATGTGTGGCGGACGAACGGGCTGCCTATGCGGATTTGTCTCGTCGTTCTTAGCAACTTTCATGTATAGAGTTTTTTGATCCGAGCTATGGTTTATTTTATATTAATTTTAAAAGATTTAAATCAAAATTTGGAATTTATTTAATTAATTTAACTCAACATTATCCAGAATAGTGCATGCTTACGTCATCATGACGTCAGCGGTCAACAGAGGTGTTGACTTGTCAAACTGACGTGTGAGTCCAGCGGGACCCACCTGTCATACTCTTTTTAGGATAATTAGGGTTTAGCTAAACTAATTTATTGTTTAATTAAACTAACAATTTAATCAGAATAATTAAATAGGGTTAATTAACTTAATTAATTCACTAATTAATTAAATAATTGTAAAATTTATTAATTCATTTTTATTTATCTTTATCCTTTTTTTTACGTTCTTGGAGTCTGGGCCCCGGCTGTCATTCGCCCATAGGGCCAAACGGGCGCGGGCACGACGCACGCCAGCGCCGGCGGCCAGGGCTAGGGGAGGCGGCAGAGGGATTGCCGCGGCGGGCAGAGGCGTGGCAGAGCGGCGGGGTGCTGGCGGCCAGGGCTGCGCGAGGTGGGCGAGGCCGGCGAGGCCAGTGCATGGTCGGGAGGGCAGCAGCGAGGCGCGCCGCTGCGGCGTGCAACACGACGACCAGCAAAGGCGGGGGCGGCAGGAGCGGGTCGAGGCGGAGGCGGGCGCGCGAGCGCAACGAGCGGACGGAGTGGGCGGGCACGGGGAGGCGGCGCACGGCGAGGACGGCTCGGTCATGGGGAGCACAGCGCAGAGGGCGCGGTGAGCGCATGCTCACCGCAAGCGCGCGCGTGGGCGGTCTAGAATGCGGTGACCGCGAGCGAGGGGCGAGGCAGAGAAGGGGAGAGGCTCGGGGCCTCACCAGCGGTGACGGGGAGAGGGGGCGCCAAGGCTTGCTGGCGGCCGATGGGGAAGAGGACGAGGACGCAAGGTCCGGTGAGGAGGCGGTCGAGGTGGCGTCCGGCGCAGGGCGGGGCGTGGCGACACCGACGAAGATGGTGGGGCGGCTCCGGCGAGGTGGCGCCGCGGGGGAGGACGGTGGTGTTGGAAATATGCCCTAGAGGCAATAATAAAAGCATTATTATTATATTTCCTTGTTCATGATAATTGTCTTTATTCTAGCTTTAATTGTGTTGTCCGGAAATCGTAATACATGTGTGAATAACAGACAACAACATGTCCCTAGTAAGCCTCTAGTTGACTAGCTCGTTGATCAATAGATAGTCATGGTTTCCTGACTATGGGCATTGGATGTCAATGATAACGAGATCACATCGTTAGGAGAATGATGTGATGGACGAGACCCAATCCTAAACATAGCATAAGATCGCATAGTTCGTTTGCTAGAGTTTTCCAATGTCAAGTATCCTTTCCTTAGACCATGAGATCGTGTAACTCCCGGATACCGTAGGAGTGCTTTGGGTGTGCCAAAGGTCACAACGTAACTGGGTGACTATAAAGGTATACTACGGGTATCTCCGAAAGTGTCTGTTGGGTTGACACGGATCGAGACTGGGATTTGTCACTCCGCTTGACGGAGAGGTATCACCGGGCCCACTCGGTAATGCATCATCATAATGAGCCCAATATGATCAAAGTGTTTGATCATGGGATCATGCATTACGGTACGAGTAAAGTGACTTGCCGGTAACGAGATTGAACGAGGTATTGGGATACCGACGATCGAATCTCGGGCAAGTAAAATACCGATTGACAAAGGGAATCGTATACGGGATTAATTGAATCCTCGACATCGTGGTTCATCCAATGAGATCATCGTGGAGCATGTGGGAGCCAACATGGGTATCCATATCCCGCTGTTGGTTATTGCCCGAGAGCCGTCTCGGTCATGTCTGCATGTCTCCCGAACCCGTAGGGTCTACACACTTAAGGTTCGGTGACGCTAGGGTTGTGAAGATATGTATATGCAGTAACCCGAATGTTGTTCGGAGTCCCGGATGAGATCCCGGACGTCACGAGGAGTTCCGGATTGGTCCGGAGGTGAAGAATTATATATAGGAAGTGCAGTTTCGGCCATCGGGAATGATCTGGGGGTCACCGGTATTGTACCGGGACCACCAGATGGGTCCCGGGGGTCCACCGGGTGGGGCCACCCATCCCGGAGGGCCCCATGGGCTGAAGTGGGAGGGGGGGCCAGCCCTTAGTGGGCTGGTGCACCCCCCCAAGGCCCACCCCCTGCGCCTAGGGTTGGAACCCTAGGGTGGGGGGGGGGCGCCCACTTGCCTTGGGGGGCACTCCAACCCCCTTGGCCGCCGCCCCCTTGGGAGATTCAATCTCCCAGGGCCGGCGCCCCCCCAGGGGCCTATATAAAGGGGGGAGGGGAGGGGGGAAGCCGCACCCTTGCCTTGGCGCCTCCCTCTCCCTCTCCAACACCTTCCCCTCCTCCATTGAGCTCGGCGAAGCCCTGCCGGAGTACTGCAGCTCCATCACCACCACGCCGTCGTGCTGCTGCTAGAGCCATCTTCCTCAACCTCTCCTATCCCCTTGCTGGATCAACAAGGAGGAGACGTTACGCTGACCGTACGTGTGTTGAACGCGGAGGTGCCGTCCGTTCGGCGCTAGGATCTCCGGTGATTTGGATCACGTCGTGTACGAATACCTCATCCCCGTTCTTTTGAACGCTTCCGCTCGCTATCTACAAAGGTATGTAGATGCATCTGATCACTCGTTGCTAGATGAACTCATAGATGGATCTTGGTGAAACCGTAGGAAATTTTTTTGTTTTCTGCAACGTTCCCCAGCAGTGGCATCATGAGCTAGGTCTATGCGTAGTTCTCTATTGCACGAGTAGAACACAATTTGTTGTGGGCGTAGATGTTGTCAACTTTCTTGCCGCTACTAGTCTTATCTTGCTTCAGCGGTATTGTGGGATGAAGCGGCCTGGACCAACCTTACACGTACGCTTACGTGAGACCGGTTCCACTGACTAACATGCACTAGTTGCATAAGGTGGCTGGCAGGTGTCTGTCTCTCCCACTTTAGTTGGAGCGGATTCGATGAAGAGGGTCCTTATGAAGGATAAATAGAAGTTGACAAATCACGTTGTGGCTTTCACGTAGGTAAGATAACGTTCTTGCTAGAACCCTAATTCAGCCACGTAAAACTTGCAACAACAATTAGAGGACGTCTAACTTGTTTTTGCAGCAAGTGCTTTGTGATATGATATGGCCAAAGTTGTGATGAATGATGAATGATCTATATGTGATGTATGAGATGTTCATGCTATTGTAATAGGAATCACGACTTGCATGTCGATGAGTATGACAACCGGCAGGAGCCATAGGAGTTGTCTTTATTTTTTGTATGACCTGCGTGTCATTGAGAAACGCCATGTAAATTACTTTACTTTATTGCTAAACGCGTTAGCCATAGTAGTAGAAGTAATAGTTGGCGAGCAACTTCATGGAGACGCGATGATGGAGATCATGATGATGGAGATCATGGTGTCAAGCCAGTGACAAAGATGATCATGGAGCCCCAAGATGGAGATCAAAGGAGCTATGTGATATTGGCCATATCATGTCATGTTTATTATTTGATTGCATGTGATGTTTATCATGTTTTGCATCTTGTTTACTTAGAACGACGGTAGTAAATAAGATGATCCCTCATAATAATTTCAAGAAGTGTTCCCCCTAACTTTGCACCGTTGCGACAGTTCGTTGTTTCGAAGCACCACGTGATGATCGGGTGTGATAGATTCTAACGTTCACATACAACGGGTGTAAGACAGATTTACACATGCAAACACTTAGGTTGACTTGACGAGCCTAGCATGTACAGACATGGCCTCGGAACACAGAAGACCGAAAGGTCGAGCATGAGTCGTATAGAAGATACGATCAACATGAAGATGTTCACCGATGTTGACTAGTCCGTCTCACGTGATGATCGGACACGGCCTAGTTGACTCGGATCATGTTATACTTAGATGACTACAAGAGGGATGCCTATCTAAGTGGGAGTTCATTAAATAATTTGATTAGATGAACTTTATTATCATGAACTTAGTCTAAAATATTTACAATATGTCTTGTAGATCAAATGGCCAACGTAGTCCTCAACTTCAACGCGTTCCTAGAGAAAACCAAGCTGAAAGACGATGGCAGCAACTATACGGACTGGGTCCGGAACCTGAGGATCATCCTCATAGCTGCCAAGAAAGATTATGTCCTACAAGCACCGCTGGGTGACGCACCTGTTCTCCCTGCAGAACAAGACGTTATGAACGCTTGGCAGTCACGTTCTGATGATTACTCCCTCGTTCAGTGCGGCATGCTTTACAGCTTAGAGCCGGGGCTCCAAAAGCGTTTTGAGAGACATGGAGCATATGAGATGTTCGAAGAGCTGAAAATGGTTTTCCAAGCTCACGCCCGGGTCGAGAGATATGAAGTCTCTGACAAATTCTTTAGCTGTAAGATGGAGGAAAATAGCTCTGTCAGTGAACACATACTCAAGATGTCTGGGTTGCACAACCGCTTGACTCAACTGGAAGTTAATCTCCCGGATGAAGCGGTCATTGACAGAATCCTCCAGTCGCTTCCACCTAGCTACAAGAGCTTTGTGATGAACTACAACATGCAGGGGATGGTAAAGACCATTCCTGAGGTATATGCTATGCTGAAATCAGCAGAGGTAGAAATCAATAAGGAACATCAAGTGTTGATGGTGAATAAAACCACTAAGTTCAAGAAGGGCAAGGGTAAAAAGAACTTCAAGAAGGACGGCAAGGAAGTTGCCGCGCCCGGTAAGCAAGTTGCCGGGAAGAAGCCAAAGAATGGACCCAAGCCCGAGACTGAGTGCTTTTATTGCAAGGGAAGTGGTCACTGGAAGCGGAATTGCCCCAAATACTTAGCGGACAAGAAGGCCGGCAAAACAAAAGGTATATGTGATATACATGTTATTGATGTGTACCTTACCAGTACTCATAGTAGCTCTTGGGTATTTGATACCGGTGCAGTTGCTCACATTTGTAACTCAAAGCAGGAGCTGCGGAATAAGCGAAGACTGGCGAAGGATGAGGTGACGATGCACGTCGGGAATGGTTCCAAGGTCGATGTGATCGCCGTCGGCACGCTACCTCTACATTTACCTACGGGATTAGTTTTAAACCTCAATAATTGTTATTTAGTGCCAAGTTTGAGCATGAACATTGTGTCTGGATCTCGTTTAATTTGAGATGGCTACTCATTTAAATCTGAGAATAATGGTTGTTCTATTTATATGAGTGATATGTTTTATGGTCATGCTCCGATGGTTAATGGTTTATTCTTGATGAATCTCGTACGTGATGATACACATATTCATAGTGTGAATACCAAAAGAGTTAAAATTGATAATGATAGTCCTACATACTTGTGGCACTGCCGCCTTGGTCACATAGGTGTCAAACGCATGAAGAAGCTCCATGCAGATGGACTTTTAGAGTCTCTTGATTATGAATCATTTGACACGTGCGAACCATGCCTCATGGGTAAAATGACCAAGACTCCGTTCTCAGGAACAATGGAGCGAGCAACCAACTTATTGGGAATCATACATACCGATGTGTGCGGTCCAATGAGTGTTGAGGCTCGCGGTGGCTATCGTTATGTTCTCACCCTCACTGATGACTTGAGTAGATATGGGTATATCTACTTAATGAAACACAAGTCTGAGACCTTTGAAAAGTTCAAGGAATTTCAGAGTGAGGTTGAAAATCAACGTGACAGAAAAATCAAGTTTTCACGATCAGATCGTGGAGGAGAATACTTGAGTCACGAATTTGGCACGCACTTAAGAAAATGTGGAATAGTTTCACAACTCACGCCGCCTGGAACACCTCAGCGTAATGGTGTGTCCGAACGTTGTAATCGCACTCTATTAGATATGGTACGATCTATGATGTCTCTTACCGATTTACCGCTATCTTTTTGTGCTATGCTTTAGAGACTGCCGCATTCACTTCAAATAGGGCTCCGTCGAAATCCGTTGAGACGACATCGTATGAATTATGGTTTGGGAAGAAACCTAAGCTGTCGTTTCTAAAAGTTTGGGGATGCGATGCTTATGTCAAGAAACTTCAACCTGAAAAGCTCGAACCCAAGTCGGAAAAATGCGTCTTCATAGGATACCCTAAAGAAACTATTGGGTATACCTTCTACCTCAGATCCGAAGGCAAGATCTTTGTTGCCAAGAATGGATCCTTTCTAGAGAAAGAGTTTCTCTCGAAAGAAGTAAGTGGGACGAAAGTAGAACTTGATGAAGTAATACCTCTTGAACCGGAAAATGGCGCAACTCAAGAAAACGTTTCTGAGGTGCCTGCACCGACTAGAGAGGAAATTAATGATGATGATCAAGATGCTTCTAATCAAGCTCCTACTGAAATTCGAAGGTCCACAAGGACACGTTCCGCACCAGAGTGGTATGGCAACCCTGTCTTGGAAATCATGTTGTTAGACAACGGTGAGCCTTCGAACTATGAGGAAGCAATGGCGGGCACGGATTTCGACAAATGGCTAGAAGCCATGAAATCCGAGATAGGATCCATGTATGAAAATAAGTATGGACTTTGACTGACTTGCCCGTAGAGCGGCGAGCCAAGAAAATAAATGGATCTTTAAGAAGAAGACAGACGCGGATGGTAATGTGACCATCTATAAAGCTCGGCTTGTCGCTAAGGGTTATCGACAAGTTCAAGGAATTGACTACGATGAGACTTTCTCACCGGTAGCGAAGCTAAAGTCCGTTCGAATCATGTTAGCAATTGCCGCATTCTATGATTATGAGATATGGCAAATGGACGTCAAAACGGCATTCCTTAATGGTTTCCTCAAGGAAGAATTGTATATGATGCAGCCGGAAGGTTTTGTCGATCCTAAGAATGCTGACAAGGTGTGCAAGCTCCAACGCTCGATTTATGGGCTGGTGCAAGCATCTCGGAGTTGGAACATTCGCTTTGATGAGATGATCAAAGCGTTTGGGTTTACGCAGACTTATGGAGAAGCCTGCGTTTACAAGAAAGTGAGTGGGAGCTCTGTAGCATTTCTCATACTATATGTAGATGACATACTTTTGATGGGAAATGATATAGAACTCTTGGACAGCATTAAGGCCTACTTGAATAAGAGTTTTTCAATGAAGGACCTTGGAGAAGCTGCTTATATATTAGGCATCAAGATCTATAGAGATAGATCGAGACGCCTCATAGGTATTTCGCAAAGCACATACCTTGATAAGATATTGAAGAAGTTCAATATGGATCAATCTAAGAAGGGGTTCTTACCTGTGTTACAAGGTGTGAAATTGAGCTCAGCTCAATGTCCGACCACGGCAGAAGATATAGAAGAGATGAGTGTCATCCCCTATGCCTCAGCCATATGTTCTATTATGTATGCCATGCTGTGTACCAGACCTGATGTAAACCTTGCCGTAAGTTTGGTAGGAAGGTACCAAAGTAATCCCGGCAAGGAACACTGGACATCGGTCAAGAATATCCTGAAGTACCTGAAAAGGACTAAGGAAATGTTTCTCGTTTATGGAGGTGACGAAGAGCTCGTCGTAAAGGGTTACGTCGACGCTAGCTTCGACACAGATCTGGATGACTCTAAGTCACAAACCGGATACGTGTATATTTTGAATGGTGGGGCAGTAAGCTGGTGCAGTTGCAAGCAGAGCGTCGTGGAAGGATCTACATGTGAAGCGGAGTACATGGCAGCCTCGGAGGCAGCACATGAAGCAATTTGGGTGAAGGATTTCATCACCGACCTCGGAGTCATACCCAATGCGTCGGGGCCAATCAAACTCTTCTGTGACAACACTGGAGCTATTGCACTTGCAAAGGAGCCCAGGTTTCACAAGAAGACCAGGCACATCAAGCGTCGCTTCAACTCCATTCGTGAAAATGTTCAAGATGGAGACATAGAAATTTCTAAAGTTCACACGGATCTGAATATCGCAGATCCGTTGACTAAACCTCTCCCTAAGGCAAAACATGATCAGCACCAGAACTCTATGGGTGTTCGATTCATCACAATGTAACTAGATTATTGACTCTAGTGCAAGTGGGAGACTGTTGGAAATATGCCCTAGAGGCAATAATAAAAGCATTATTATTATACTTCCTTGTTCATGATAATTGTCTTTATTCGTGCTATAATTGTGTTATCCGGAAATCATAATACATGTGTGAATAACAGACAACAACATGTCCCTAGTAAGCCTCTAGTTGACTAGCTCATTGATCAATAGATAGTCATGGTTTCCTGACTATGGGCATTGGATGTCAATGATAACGAGATCACATCATTAGGAGAATGATGTGATGGACGAGACCCAATCCTAAACATAGCATAAGATCGCATAGTTCGTTTGCTAGAGTTTTCCAATGTCAAGTATCCTTTCCTTAGACCATGAGATCGTGTAACTCCCGGATACCGTAGGAGTGCTTTGGGTGTGCCAAACGTCACAACGTAACTGGGTGACTATAAAGGTATACTACGGGTATCTCCGAAAGTGTCTATTGGGTTGACACGGATCGAGACTGGGATTTGTCACTCCGCTTGACGGAGAGGTATCACCGGGCCCACTCGGTAATGCATCATCATAATGAGCTCAATATGATCAAAGTGTTTGATCACGGGATCATGCATTACGGTACGAGTAAAGTGACTTGCCGGTAACGAGATTGAACGAGGTATTGGGATACCGACGATCGAATCTCGGGCAAGTAAAATACCGATTGACAAAGGGAATCGTATACGGGATTAATTGAATCCTCGACATAGTGGTTCATCCGATGAGATCATCGTGGAGCATGTGGGAGCCAACATGGGTTTCCAGATCCCGCTGTTGGTTATTGCCCAAGAGCCGTCTCGGTCATGTCTGCATGTCTCCCGAACCCGTAGGGTCTACACACTTAAGGTTCGGTGACGCTAGGGTTGTGAAGATATGTATATGCAGTAACCCGAATGTTATCCGGAGTCTCGGATGAGACCCCGGACGTCACGAGGAGTTCCGGATTGGTCCGGAGGTGAAGAATTATATATAGGAAGTGCAGTTTCGGCCATCGGGAATGATCTAGGGGTCACCGGTATTGTATCGGGACCACCAGATGGGTCCCGGGGGTCCATCGGGTGGGGCCACCCATCCCGGAGGGCCCCATGGGCTGAAGTGGGAGGGGGGGGGGCAGCCCTTAGTGGGCTGGTGCGCCCCCAAGGCCCACCCCCTGCGCCTAGGGTTGGAACCCTAGGGTGGGGGGCGCCCACTTGCCTTGGGGGGCACTCCAACCCCCTTTGCCGCCGCCCCCTTGGGAGATTCAATCTCCCAGGGCCGGCGCCCCCCAGGGGCCTATATAAAGGGGGGAGGGGAGGGAGGCAGCCGCACCCTTGCCTTGGCGCCTCCCTCTCCCTCTCCAACACCTTCCCCTCCTCCATTGAGCTCGGCGAAGCCCTGCCGGAGTACTGCAGCTCCATCACCACCACGCCGTCGTGCTGCTGCTGGAGCCATCTTCCTCAACCTCTCTTCTCCCCTTGCTGGATCAAGAAGGAGGAGGCGTTATGCTGACCGTACGTGTGTTGAATGCGTAGGTGCCGTCCGTTCGGCGCTAGGATCTCCGGTGATTTGGATCACGTCGTGTACGAATACCTCATCCCCGTTCTTTTGAACGCTTCCGCTCGCGATCTACAAAGGTATGTAGATGCATCTGATCACTCGTTGCTAGATGAACTCATAGATGGATCTTGGTGAAACCGTAGGATTTTTTTTGTTTTCTGCAACGTTCCCCAACAGGTGGCGCGGTGGGACGGCGACCGGTGACGGAGCTCGAGGCGGCGGTGGCGTTCGGCGAGGGCCGCAGGCGACGACGGTGGGGCGGGCATGAGCACCCCGATTCCGATTTTGATCGTGGGAGGGAGGGAGAGAGACGTGGGAGAGAGTGGGGGATCGTGCGGCATGAGTGGGGGGGTGTGCGCTAGGGTTCCTGGGGGTGAGGGGGCATGTAGGCCAGGCGCGGGTGGGCCGGCTGGTCAGCTGGGCCGGCCGACTGGGCTGAGGTCCAGTTGACCATAGGGGGCTGTTGTTTCTTTTTTTTACTTTGCTTTGACTTTTCAATTTACTTTTCCTTTTACTGGTTTAATTTTATTTTGGTTTATTAAAATATGATGATACCTCCTAGAATAATGTTTCAGAATAACCCACTACCACAAAAGGTTTTAGCCCAAAATAAAATAGTTTAGTATTTGAGAAAATACCAAAGGCATTTAAATAATGTTTTGGCTACCGTTTAATTCATTTTAGTACATTTATACATTATATAATAATGTGGATTCTTCATCATAATCACCTATGCATTAACTAGTACAACCCGAACATTTTGGTTTTAACATTTGAAAATCTTTGATGTTTGCCTTTATTTTAAATTTGAATTCGAATCGTTTTTGAACCATAGCGAGATTAACTACAGTGACAACGGTGACATGGCATCATTAGGAGAGGGTTACTGTAGCTTAATTATCCGAGCGGCACAATTGAGGAATGCACTTTTCACATCCATTTGATATGAAGTGATATCATGATGGTTAGCATAAGCAAGTAATATGCGAATAGCCTCAAGTCTAGCAATAGGTGCAAAAGTTTCATCGAAATCAATTCCTTCAACCTGTGTGTAGCCTTGAGCTACAAGCCGTGCCTTATTCCTTGCCACAAGGCCATTTTCATCTTGCTTGTTGCGGTAGATCCACTTTGTGCCAATGATATTGTGCTTGCGAGGATCTGGACGTTTGACCAGTTCCCAGACATTGTTGAGCTCGAACTAATGTAATTCTTCTGGCATGGACTGAATCCACTCAGGCTCCAGAAATGCTTCATCTACCTTAGTGGGCTCTGTAATAGAGACAAAAGCATAGTGCCCACAAAAGTTAGATAAATGTGACGCGTGAGAGGACCTGGTGCTTCAATGTCATCGATGATCTTTTCAACTTGCACTTCTTTTGCAACGCGAGGGTGAGCTGGTTGTCGTCGAGGAATTTGATCAGCATTTTCTTCAGCACCATTTTCTTCAGGTGCCTCAGCTCGACGTTCTTCACGTTCTGGAACGAATTCTTCAGCAGATTCTTCGGTAGGAATGACATCCTCAGTAGCCTTGAACTTGATTGATTCCTCAGGTGCTGGTTCACCTATCACAGAAGGTAGCTGCTCTCTTTGCGAGCCATTAGTTTCATTGAACCACACATCTATAGTTTCAAAAACCTTGTGAACAACGTTGTTGAAGACTCTGTAGGTGTGCGAGTCCTTTCCGTAACCAAGCATGAAACCTTCATGTGCTTTCGGTGCAAATTTAGAGTTGTGATGAGGATCTCTAATCCAGCATTTAGCACCGAAGACTTTGAAATAACTCACATTGGGTTTCTTGTCAGTGAGGAGTTCATAGGCAGTCTTCTTGAAGAATTTGTGCAGATATACTCTGTTGATGATGTGGCTCGCAGTATCAATTGCATCAATCCAGAAACGACGAGGCGTTTTGTATTCATCAAGCATAGTGCGAGCCATCTCAGCAAGAGTCCTGTTCTTGCGCTCCACGACGCCATTCTGCTGTGGAGTATAAGGAGCAGATAACTCATGAGCAATACCAAGTTCATCAAGATAGTCATCAAGACCAGAATTCTTGAACTCAGTTCCATTGTCACATCTGATATGCTTGATCTTCACACCAAAGTTGGTTTAAGCCCTCGAGGAAAATCGTTTGAAGATTTCCTGCACTTCATGTTTGTAAGTAGCAATGTGTACCCATGTGTAACGAGAGTAATCATCAAAAATAACAAATCCATATTGAGATGCATCATTAAAAACTGTAGAATAATGGTTAGGACCGAAGAGATCCATATGAAGCAATTCGAATGGTTGAGTGGTGGTCATGATAGTCTTTGTTGGATGCTTAGCCTTTGTCATCTTCCCAGCTTCAGAGGCTCCACATAAGTGGTCCTTGAGGAATTTGACATTCTCAATGCCAATGACATGCTTCTTCTTTGCAAGCATGTGCAAATTCCTCATGCCTGCATGACCAAGTCGTCGATGCCAGAGCCAGCCTTCTGATGCTTTTGCAAGTAAGCACACAGATGGTTGTGGTCCTATAGAGAAATCAACAATATACAAGACTCCTCTCCTAAAGCCTTCGAAGACTTTGGAATTGTCTGCTTCCATAACCACAACACAACGATACTTGCCAAAGACAACAGCCATATCAAGATCACAGAGCATTGAGACAGACATGAGGTTGTATCCTAAGGACTCGACAAGCATGACTTTGTCCAAGTGTTGATCCTTTGTGATCGCAACCTTACCTAGACCCAATACCTGACTTTTTCCTTTGTCAGCGAAGATGATATGCTTCAGATGCGATGGTGATAAGGGAGCATCCATCAATAGATTCTTGTCACCAGTCATGTGATTTGTACATCCACTATCGAGGACCCACTCAGTGGCTTTGGGTTGATCATCCTGCAGATGAATTAGTGCAACTTACGAACTTCATATACTTCTTCAGTGAAGAATATGACATCACAATTCATCAGATAAATTTCATCAAGAATGCAACAGATAAAGCAGTATGAGGACGTGAGAAATGAAAGTTCATCTCTTCATGATCACCCTGCGTCCTATCAGGCAATTTTCAGGTCTCCAGCAAATTCTTCAGACGTTCACGCACGTCTGGAGACCTGACCCTACAGAAGAGATTAGTTCTGTTTCTTCACCACTCACATCTGAAGGGGTGGCAAAGAGTTCATTACTCAGTGAGCTCCATACGAGAAAGGTGGCATAGAAGCCAATCCATTTCTTCTCACATAAAAGGTGTTAGGGTAAGCATATGAATAAGCAGAGAAATTCTTCGAGGACTTATGAACATAATGGTTAGAAGAATAATGCTCATATTCATAGCCCTTAGCTCTTCCCTGCAAAACAGAGGGGTTAGCAAGATAATGATCATATGAGGACTTTGATCCTTTTGAGGAATTTGATCCATATGAAGAATTTGGTCCATATGAAGAATTTGATCTGGGTTCCAATTCTTCACAGGTGGTGTCATGAGGACATTCACCTGAAGACTTTCAAGGCACCTTTTGGGAACCCAGATTTTCTTCATAGGGGAACCGTTCCTGCAGTTAGTACCAACATATCTAGCAAATACTTCACCATTCCGATTTTTGAATAGTTTATAGTTGGAGTCAAATGACTCATCAGACGAAGGAGAAGATTCACATGTAAAGCCAGATAGATTAGATGGATCAACTGGAGGTCCCTTTGCAGCAACCCATGAGGTTTTGGGGTACTACTCAGGCTTCCAATATGTACCATCAGCATTGAGTTTCCTCTCAAAGGCAATACCCTCTTTCCTAGGGTTCCTGTTGAGGATCTACTTTTTAAGCACATCACAAAGAGTCTGATGCCCATTGAGGCTTTTGTACATGCCTGACATGTACAATTCCTTCAGCCCTGCATCGTCAGTGATACTAGCAATGTCCTCAGATGAGGAATTAGTGATAGCAGAGGCAGGTGAAGAATTTGTAACATTAGAAGCATTTGATCATTCAGGTGAAGAATTAGCAGGTTCACGTTCAATGCATTTCAAGCATGGAGGAACAAATTCTTCCTGAGAAGCACTGATTTGTTGAGCAAGTAATGAATCATGCTCCTTCTAAAGATTTTCATAACTCACTCTTAGCTTTTCAAGATCTTGCTTTCTTTGAAGAAATTCATAAGAAAGTTTCTCATGATCAAATAAGAGAGTGTTATGATGACCTTGAAGGTTTTCAAACCTAGTCTGAAGTCTCTGAAGATTTTCAGTCAAGGTTTTAGTGCGATCCATTTCTTCACCCAACATATCATCACTTTTGTCTAGCATGTTTTGAACCTTTTCAAAAGCCCTTTGTTGTTTCATAGCAACCTTAGCAAGTTTAGAGTAGCTGGGCTTGAGGTTTTCATCAGATTCTTTCTCACTAGATTCAGAGGAGGTATATTTGAGTACCTTGGCACCCTGTGCCATGAAGTAATAAGTGGGAGCGTAGTCATCATTGCCTTCATCAGCCTTGTTGGTGAAGCCATTTTCTTCAGAGTTGAAGATAGACTTGCTGACGAATGCAGTAGCGAGAGCCAGACTCGCCACACCAGACTCGGACTCCTCAGATGCCTCCTCTTCCTCATGTTCCTCAGATTCAGCCTTAGAGTCCATTTCCTTGCCAATGAATGCCCGAGCCTTCTTGGAGCTGCTCTTCTTGTGAGATGAAGACTTTGAGGATTTTGATGATGAAGATTTTGAGGATTTCTTCTTTTTCTTCGCATCATCAGAACTATAGTCCTTGTATTTCTTCTTCTTTGATTCCTTTTCCCACTGAGGACAATCTTTAATGTAGTGTCCAGCTTTCTTGCATTTGTGACAAAGCCTCTTCTTGTAGTCACTGGATGAGGAATCATTTCTCCTTGAGGGTCTTCCAAAGCGACCACGTCGTGAGAACTTCTGGAATTTCTTCACGAGCAGTGCTAGCTCATGACTCAGTTCTTTAGGGTCACCAAGGCTGCTACCAGAATCTTCATCTTCAGACTCAGAAACTTCCTTGGCCTTCAGTGCACGTGATCTGCCATAGCTCGAACCATAGAGATCTCTCTGCTCAACAAGCTGGAACTCATGAGTATTTAGCCTCTCGAGGATATCCGCGGGATCAAGTGACTTGTAATCAGCACGTTCTTGTATCATCAATGCCAGAGTGTCAAATGAAGAATCAAGCGATCTCAGCAATTTCTTCACCACCTCATGGTCGGTGATATCAGTAGCACCAAGTGCTTGAAGCTCATTTGAGATGTCAGTGAGGCAATCGAAGGTTTGTTGAACATTTTCACTGTCGAGTCTTTTGAAGCGGTTAAAGAGATTGCGAAGAACATCAACTCAAGAGTCACGCTGTGTTGAGACTCCTTCATTGACTTTGGACAGCCTATCCCAGATAAGCTTAGAAGTTTCCAAAGCACTCACTCTTCCATACTGTCCTTTGCTCAGATGGCCACACATGATATTCTTCGCTTGAGAATTGAGTTGCTTGAATCTCTTCACATCAGTAGCGTTCAGAGAAGGTGTGACTCAGGGAACACCATTTTCCACAACATACCAGAGATTGTTATAAATTGCCTCAAGATGCATTCGCATCTTATTCTTCCAGTAGGGGTAGTTCGTCCCATCTAAGGTAGGACATCCAGCAGAGACCTTGATCATACGTGCGGTCGACATAACTAAAACTCCAGGCGGTTAAACCAAAATCACACAGAACAAGGGAGTACCTTGCTCTGATACCAATTGAAAGTGCGTTATATCGACTAGAGGGGGGGGTGAATAGGTGATTTTTATGAATTCTTCACTGATGAATTTGCTGGTGAGGAAATTCCTTAGCAAAGAACTACTAGCAGCGGGATAAGTACTCAGAAGTAAACATAACAGAACACAAGCATGGTCATCATGTTGAAATGAAGACAAGCACAGAGTACAAAAAGTGTAGTCACAGGATAACACAGGATGAAGACAATCAGACTGAAGAAGTTGAACTAAGGAAATTGGAAAAGTCTTCAGTCAAAGTCTTCAAACACAGATATGAACAAGTGCACAACACAATTATGAGGAAATGAAAGAGTTGAGGAAATAGAACTAGTTGGCTTGGTGAAGACTATGATTTGGTAGACCAGTTCCAACTGCTCTCTCAGTTGTACATCTGGTTGGAGCGGCTAGGTATTTAAACCTGAGGACACACAGTCCCGGACACACAGTCCTCACCGTATTCTCCTCGAACTAAGGTCACACAGACCTCGTCCAATCACTCGTGGTAAGTCTTCAGGTGACTTCCGAACCTTCACAAACTCGGTCACTCGACGATCGACACTTCCTCTTGGATGCTCTAGACCATGACGCCTAACCGTCTGGAAGAAGCACAGTCTTCAAAGGTAACAAGCGTCGGATCCACGCAGGATCAATCTCTTCAGTGATGCTCAATCACTCTGGGTTTGTAGGTGTTTGGATTTTGGTTTTTCCTCACTCGATGATTTTCGCTCAAAGTCCTCGGAGGATGGGATGCTCTCAAATGACAAGTGTCAGTTTCTCTCAGAGCAGCCAACCAGCTCGTGGTTGTAGGGGGAGGCTATTTATAGCCTAGGGAGCAGCCCGACATGATAAGACATAAATGCCCTTCAATAATATGACCGTTAGGTGGATAAGATATTTTGGGACAGCTGGCGCGTAGCACAACAACGGTCGGAAATTTGAGTATCAAATTCCTCAGGGCTATCATGTTCCTTACTGTGTAGGCAATCCGCACTGGCGAATTCCTAACTCGTCAGTCAGAACAAATTCCTCAGAGACCAGAAGAACTTCGTCTCTGTCACTGAAGAATATGACTGAACTGTATGAGATTTCCAATGGCTTCACTCGAAGGGATTGGTAGGTGTAGGATTTTGAGTTGAGCATCACTTGGAAATTTTTCCTTAGTATTTCCTCGACCCCCTTTAACAGTACGGTGTTTCCTATGACTCAAGAAAGAGAAAATGAAACTACGAAAACAGAAGTCTTCATGCTTCATGTTCCTTGAATGAATACCAAGTCTTCAAGGTCACACCAATTTCTTCACTTTCAATGTCTTCAGAAAGTCTTCAGAAATCCAAAGTCTTTAGTCAAAGAACTTTATTTTTAGGGGTCGACTTTCTCTGCAAATATCAAAATCCTCATAGACTTATAGACCTGTGTACACTCGTAAACACATTAGTCCCTTAACCTATAAGTCTTCAATACACCAAAATCACTAAGGGGCACTAGATACACTTACACGGCGGCGACGATGGCAAGGACCTTGCTAGGGTTCCGAGCGAGGGAGGGTGTGTGTGTGTGTGTGTATGTGCCAGAGGAGGTTTTGGTGTGTGTGTGTGCGTGTGTGTAGGGGGCGGGGGGTGTGTTAGAGGAAATGACGTGGGTACTGAAATTTTTACTACGCGGGAGTTAAACGCGGGAGTGAAATGTTGGGGCTATTGAAAATTTTGATGATGGTGCATCGCACACGGTCCAAAGATAACAACCATGTGTTATGAAACAGAAGAACCCTCAAGGCAGGCAGATATTTTCGAGGGATGCGGGCGGGATTGGGAATAAGAAACATCACGCATGGGCGAAACATAATAACTGTGTGTCATCGAAGAGAAAAAAGTTGGAGGCGGGTAGATATTTTTGAGAGGGGAAGCCTCATGGAGCCCAATGTACCGTGCGAATGTGTGTGTGACATGGCACCGGCATGGCACACAGTTATTTTGAGTGAACGTGTCTGTTGCGTCATCCGACTTGTCTAATGTTCATAAATATGGAGAAAAGTGACGCGGGAGAGGGTCATAACACGAAAACGCTTGCATGTGGACCAAATTTATGTATGAAAAGGGTGGTTTGATGTTCAAATACCAAATGCAACTTCGATGTGGCAACTATCTTGCAAAGCGTGCGGTATTGCTTGCCCGCTCGTGTCGGCACAAAGGGAATCCTAATATGAATGCATTCCCCCCCAACCGAGGTTCACCTAGGAAAGTGCGACGTAGCTAGCAGCCCCCCTCGTGTCGGCACGAAGGGAATCCTAAGCTATGAATGCATGCCCCCCCAAACGAGGTTCACCTAGCAAAGTGCGAAGTAGCAGCCCCCTTTACACACTTTCAGTAGGCGGGCCAGAGAGGCATCTCACCAAGATGGTTCATAAAATGGACCAAGAATAATCCACCTTGGTCGTACAACCTCTCTCTTGTTGTTGGTCAAAGTGATGGTCGTCCATGCGACCCTGGAGATGGGTTAGCTCGCCAATAATCATGCAAGTAGCTAGTCCCCGAAGACAACCACTGCATACGTGTGGCCCAAACATATGTATGGAGACATGTGTTTTTAATACATAATGGAACAACTTTGATGTGGCACTGTGATTTCAAACTAGAAATCCCCACACTGAGTGAGGGTTAGGTTGACGATGCATATGTATGTTACACCACACTTCAAGCCGACGACGGGGATTCATGCATGCATGTGTGCATAGCATATGCGCTCAGACTTAATTAGGTCTGAATCTCACCATGACCTATACAACGATAACACGAACCAAAGGAAGAATCCGCCTTGGTAACCAATCTTGTTGTCGATCAAGGTGATCATGGATGTCCACGCGGGCTCACGAATATATAGGCTTGTTGCCGATAACCATGCGAGGGAGTGTGCCGTTCGAAGACAACCACTGCATGCATATGTATGGAGGTGATGCGTGCATGCATGTTTGAATACCATTTCACAACATTGTTGTGGCACGTGCGTCGAAAATCATACAGTCCCCACACAGAGCGAGATCGGTTCATGACGTGTCGTTGTACTAGTCACTTCGACTCGATGGGAGGGATTCATGCGTACACATGCATGTGTGTGTGCTCAAACTGTATCATGTCATCCTAGAGCATGACATATATACTGTATTAATTACAAGAAAAAAATCCCCTCTTAAGTCAAATTAACCTCTCTCATTGTAAGGCAAAAAGTAGTGATGGACCAAGCGGGCCCACAGATGGAAAGCATCGATATCGCTGATAACCGCTTAAGTGGGTGCGAGAGGACAACCACCATCGCTTTGCATGTGGACAAACATATGTGTAATACCCAAAATTCACAACTTTGATGTGCCACATGCCTCAAAAACCGTAAACCACCCACATAGAGCGAGGTTCATGAAGCATACTACATATGATGGTCCCCTTCCCCCTCTTCGACGCATACTATATGCTCCTATCGTAATACAACCCAAAAAAGAATCCTCCTCGACGTTGAAATTACTTAACCTCACCCAATGTAGGTCAAAGTGATGCATGCATCGACGATGGCCTCGTGGGCTGATGTCGCTTGAAGCTACGTCGGTATTTCCCCAAAGAGGAAGGGATGATGCAGCACAACGACGGTAGGTATTTCCCTCGGATATGAAACCAAGGTTATCGAACCAGTAGGAGAATCAAGCAACACAACATAAACAGCCCCTGCACACTGAAAGGATCGATATAGTTGACTAGAGGAGGGGGGGTGAAGGCAACTAACAATTTTTAGCTTTTCTTTACCAATTTAAACTTTGCATCAAAGTAGGTTGTCTAGATATGCAACTAGGTGAGTAACCTATATGATTCAACAAAGCACACAAGCAAGCAAGAGATGGAACACAATATAAGCTTGCATAAGTAAAGGTACGAGATAACCAAGAGTGGAGCCGGTGAAGACGAGGATGTGTTACCGAAGTTCCTTCCTTTTGAGGGGAAGTACATCTCTGTTGGAGCGGTGTGGAGGCACAATGCTCCCCAAGAAGCCGGTAGGGCCACCGTATTCTCCTCACGCCCTCACACAATGCGAGATGTCGTGATTCCACTATTGGTGCCCTTGAAGGCGGCGACCAGACCTTTACAAACAAGGTTGGGGCTCTCTCCACAACTTAATTGGAGGCTACCAACGAAACCAGAGAGCTTCACCACAATCGAATGTGGCTCCGAGGTGACCTCAACCGTCTAGGGTGCTCAAACACCCAAGAGTAACAAAATCCACACAAGAAAGTATGGGGGAAGAAAATATCCTTTGGTGGAAGTGTAGATCTAGGTCTCCTCCTTCAATCCCTAGCAAATCAACAAGTTTGAGTGGCTAGAGAGAGAGATCGGGCAAGAGAGATTGAGTGGCATTAATGGTGGAGTGAGAGAGGTAAGAGGTAGGTGTGGTAGGTGGAAGAACCACCCTTATATAGCAACCCCTAAAATCCAACCGTTGCTGCGAAATCAGCACTGCAGCGGTACAACCGCTCCTCGTCCCGGTACAACCGGGACTCACGATTTACCTGCAGAACCCTACCAGGCGGTACAACCGGGCGAGCAGGAGGTAGTACCGGTCAGTGTGAACAACAGGAACAACCGCCCAGCCACCGCTCAACCACCGCACTGAAACAGTAGGGTGTCACCCCTGAGTGCGGTAATCGAGCGGTATAGGACCGGTGCAACCGCCTGGCCATGGACACTTTGGGTGGCTAAGTCCCAGGCGGTAGAACCGCTTGGGGCACTGGTAGTACCGGTTTGCTGGGCACAACCGGACCAACTAGGCCACCGCCGCCCAAGTACCACATCAAAACAGAAACCGAGCCGGTTGTTGAGCGGTACTTGGCCGGTACAACCGCCAGAACACCCGCAGTCAATTTTAGGCATGGTGGTGGTACAACCGCCCGGGAGCAGCGGTACAACCACTTGGTTATGACTGGGTAGTTCAACCCTAGGGTATCACCCCTGGGCGGTGATTGGGTAAGAGCCAGGAGCCAGCGGTACAACCGCTCGTACGAGCGGTACAACCGCTGGGAGAACACAGTAAGCAGTTGAAAAGAAGGGGAGCTCTCTCTCACAATACACGGAAGGCAACAAAGGGGGTGGAAGAAGTGTACGTGCGAGGATTTCCCCCAACTCCTTACAAAGTGGATTCCCTCTTAATAGTACGACTTCTCTACTACCAAATAGATAAACACGTAGAAAAATTCCGTCTTCGGTCTTTTCCTTCCGGAGAGAATAGCCAACCGATGTAAACCTAATCACCAAGAACCTGAAGCACTTTGCACACGATTAGACCAAAAAAGGGTTGTCATCATCATCCAAAACACAAAGTAGGGAAATGCCCTTACACACACAAATAACAACCACTCACAACCCGACGTGTTATAGGTGTTGTCAATCCCTTTCGGGTAACGGTGCCAGAAACGGTGCACAGACGGGAGAAAGTTGTAATAGATTAAATGAATATATCACAAATAAAATAAAGTGCAGCAAAGTATTTTTGTATTTTTGGTTTAATAGATATAAAAATAAATGCAAGGAAAAATTAGATTGCAAGGGCAAATATATGAGAAAGAAGACCCGGGGGCCGTAGGTTTCACTAGTGGCTTCTCTCGAGAAAAATAGCAAACGTTGGGTGAACAAATTACTGTTGGGCAATTGATAGAACTTCAAATAATTATGACGATATCCAGGCAATGATCACTATATAGGCATCACGTCCAAGATTAGTAGACCGACTCCTGCCTGCATCTACTACTATTACTCCACACATCGGCCACTATCCAACATGCATCTAGTGTATTAAGTTCATGGAGAAATGGAGTAATGCAATAAGAACGATGACATTATGTAGACAAGATCTATCTATGTAGATATAGACCCCATCGTTTTATCCTTAGTAGCAACGATACATACGTGTCGTTTCCCTTTCTGTCACTGGGATCAAGCACCATAAGATCGAACCCACTACCGGCACCTCTTCCCATTGCAAGATAAATAGATCAAGTTGGCCAAACAAAACCAAAACATCGGAGAAGAAATACGAGGATATAAGCAATCATGCATATAAGATATCAAAGAAATTCAAATAGCTTTCATGGATATAAAAAGGTATAACTGATCATAAACTCGAATTTCATCAGATCCCAACAAACACATCGCAAAAAGAGTTACATCATATGGATCTCCAAGAGACCATTGTATTGAGAATCAGCGAGAGAGAGAAAGCGATCTAGCTACTAACTACGGACCCGAAAGTCTACAAAGAACTACTCATGCATCATCAAAGAGGCACCAATGGAGGTGGTGAACCCCATCCGAGATGGTGGCTAGATTGGATCTGGTGGTTCTGGACTCTGCGGCGGCTGGATGAATATTTTGTCGACGTGCCTAGGGTTTCTGGAGTATTGGGATATTTATAGAGCAAAGAGGCAGTCCGGGGGGCACCCGAGGTGGGCACAACCCACGAGGGCGCACCTGGGCCTCCCGGCACGCCCTGGTGGGTTGTGCATGTTGGGAACGTAGTAATTTCAAAAAAAATCATACGCACACGCAAGATCATGGTGATGCATAGCAACGACTGGGGAGAGTGTAGTCCACGTACCCTCGTAGACCGTAAGCGGAAGCGTTATGACAACGCGGTTCATGTAGTCCTACGTCTTCACGATCGACCGATCCTAGTACCGAAAGTACGGCACCTCCGCGATCTGCACACGTTCGGCTTGGTGACGTCTCACAAACTCACGATCCAGCAGAGTGTCGAGGGAGAGCTTCGTCAGCATGATGGCGTGATGACGGTGATGATGAATCTACCGGCATAGGGCTTCGCCTAAGCACTACGACGATATGATCGAGGTGGATTATGGTGGAGGGGGCACCGCACACGGCTAAGGGATCAATGATCAATATGTGCATCTATGGGGTGCCCCCTCCCCCATATATAAAGGAGTGGAGGAGGGGGAGAGGGCCTGACTCCTAGGCGCGCCCAAGGGGGAGTCCTACTCCCGGTGGGAGTAGGATTCCCCCTTCCCTAGTTGGAGTAGGAGAGGGAAGGAAGGGGGAGAAGAAGAGAAGGAAAGGGGGCCCGGCCCCCTTCCCAATTTGGATTGGGCTTGGGGGGCACCTTTCCCGCCTCCTCCTCCTTTCCACTATGGCCCATTAAGGCCCATTGACTCCCCGGGGGGTTCCAGTAACCCCCAGGTACTCCAGTATATGCCCGAACTCTCTCGAAACCTTTATGATGTCCAAACATAGTCATCCAATATATCGATCTTTATGTCTCGACCATTTCGAGACTCCTCGTTATGTTCGTGATCATATCCAGGACTCCGAACTACCTTCGGTACATCAAAGCACATAAACTCATAATACCGATCGTCACCGAATGTTAAGCGTGCGACCCTACGGGTTCGAGAACTATGTAGACATGACCGAGACACGTCTCCGGTCAATAACCAATAGCGGAACCTGGATGTTCATATTGGCTCCCACATATTCTACGAAGATCTTTATCGGTCAAATCTCATAACAATATACATTGTTCCCTTTGTCATCGGTATGTTACTTGCCCGAGATTCGATCGTCGGTATCTCAATACCTAGTTCAATCTCGTTACCGGAAAGTCTCTTTACTCGTTCCGTAATGCATCATCCTGCAACTAACTCATTAGTCACATTGCTTGCAAGGCTTACAGTGATGTGCATTACCGAGAGGGCCCAGAGATACCTCTCCGATAATCGGAGTGATAGATCCTAATCTCGATCTATGCCAACTCAACAAATACCATCGGAGACACCTCTATAGCACCTTTATAATCACCCAGTTACGTTGTGGCGTTTGGTAGCACACAAAGTGTTCCTCCGCTATTCGGGAGTTGCATAATCTCATAGTCATAGGAACATCTATAAGTCATGAAGAAAACAAACGATCAAGTGCTAAGCTAACGGAATGGGTCAAGTCAATCACATCATTCTCTAATGATGTGATCCCGTTAATCAAATGACAACTCATGTCTATGGCTAGGAAACTTAACCATCTTTGATTCAACGAGCTAGTCAAGTAGAGGCATACTAGTGACACTCTGTTTGTCTATGTATTCACACATGTGCTAAGTTTCTGGTTAATACAATTCTAGGATGAATAATAAACATTTATCATGATATAAGGAAATATAAATAACAACCTTATTATTGCCTCTAGGGCATATTTCCTTCAGTGCCCCCTCGGGGCACCCCCAGGCGCAGCCAAGGCCCGTAGTGTTCCTTCTGGCCCATAAAAATTATTCGTAAAGTTTCATGGCATTTGGACTCCGTGTGATATGGATTGTCTGCAATGTAAAAAACATGGAAAAAATAGCAACTAGCACTTGGCGCTATGTCAACAGGTTAGTACCAAAAATGATATAAAATGACTATAAATGATTGTAAAACATCCAAGATTGATAATATAACAGCATGGAACAATCCAAAATTATAGATACGTTGGAGACGTATCAGCATCCCCAAGCTTAACTCCTACTCGTCCTCGAGTAGGTAAGTGATAAAAAACAAAATTTTTGATGTGGAATGCTGCCTAACATGTCATATCATATTTCTTTCTTTATAGCATGGACATTTGGACTTTTAGTTGTTCAAAGCAATAGTCTAGTTTTGACATGATAATTTAGATACTCAAGCATATCAACAAGCAACCATGTCTTTCAAAATATCAACGCTAAAATAAATTATCCCTAGCCCATCATGCTCAAATATTGATCCACTCATGAAACACACTTGAATATTCGCTGCACCCAATACCTAAGTACGATCATCTTGCCTCCTAGTAGGTGCTTTTATAAGAGAAGATGGAGACTCAAAATAAAAATTGCGTAAAGTAAAAGGAAGGCCCTTCGCAGAGGGAAGTAGGGATTTGTAGAGGTGCCAGAGCTCAAAGTGAAAAACTTAGAGATAAAAACATTTTAGGAGGTGTATCCATCCCACCAACAAAAATGAATTAGAGTTCCGAACACTTTCCATGATAGATATGCCATAGGCGGTTCCCAAACAGAAAATAATGTCTATTCCTTTTTCCACCATACTTTCACTTTCCATGGCTAGCCGTATCCATGGTTGCCCTCCATACCAACACTTTCCAAGGAATTTATTATTTGACAACATATAGTAAATTCATTTTTTTTGCATTTCGGGACTGGGCATCCCTAACACCTTTGCCTTACTCTCGTGCAATGACAAGTGAATAAACACTCATCTTGAGAATAACACATCTAGCATGGAAAATATTAGCCACCCTTCACCGCTCCGCGTGGGAAACAAACACACAAAAGAGAAGTTTATTTTGAAAATTAGAGACGGCACATACAAATTTGCTTGGAACGACAAAAGAATACTGCATATAGGTAGATATAGTGGACTCATGTGGCAAAACTGGTTTAAGGATTTTGGATGCATGCTACCTCTTGAGAATGCGTTGGTTTTCCCTTGAAGAGGAAAGGGTGATGCAGCAAAGTAGCGTAAGTATTTCCCTCAATTTTTCAGAACCAAGGTATCAATCCAGTAGGAGACTACACGCAAATCACCTAGTACCTGCACAAACAATCAAGAACCTTGCAACCAACGCGATAAAGGGGTTGTCAATCACTTCACGGCCACTTGCAAAAGTGAGATCTGATAAATATACTAATATAAATATTTTTGGTATTTTTGTTATATAGATTGGAAAATAAAGATTGCAAAATAAATAGTAAACTTAGAATTATAGATCAGAAACTTATATGATGTAAAGTAGACCCGGGGGCCATAGGTTTCACTAGTGGCTTCTCTCAAGATAGTATATATTATGGTGGGTGAACAAATTACTGCCGAGCAATTGATAGAAAAGCGCATAGTTATGAGAATATCCAGGCATGATCATGAACATAGGCATCACGTCCGTGTCAAGTAGACCGAAACGATTCTGCATCTACTACTATTACTCCACACATCGACCGCTATCCAGCATGCATCTAGAGTATTAAGTTCATAAGAACAGAGTAACACATTAGGCAAGATGACATGATGTAGAGGGATAAACTCAAGCAATATGATATAAACCCCCATCTTCTTATCCTCGATGGCAACAATACAATACGTGTCGTTTCCATTTCTGTCACTCGGATCGAGCACCGCAAGATTGAACCCAAAGCTAAGCACTTCTCCCATTGCAAGATAGATCAATCTAGTAGGCCAAACTAAACCGATAATTCGAAGAGACTTGCAAAGATATAAAATCATGCATATAAGAATTCAGAGAAGAATCAAATATTGTTCATAGATAATCTAGATCAAAAACCCACAATTCATCGAATCTCGGCAAACACACCGCAAAAGTATTACATCGAATAGATCTCCAAGAGAATCGAGGAGACCTTTGTATTGAGATCTAAAGAGAGAGAAGAAGCCATCTAGCTAATAACTATGGACCCGAAGGTCTGTGGTAAACTACTCACACATAATTGGAGAGGCTATGGTGTTGATGTAGAAGCCCTCTGTAATCGAATCTCCCTCCGGCGGAGCACCGGAAAAGGCCCGAAGATGGGATCTCATGGGTACAGAAGGTTGCAGCGGTGGAAAAGTGGTTTCGTGGCTCCCCTGGATGTTTTCAGGGTATAAGAGTATATATAGGCAAAAGAAGTAGGTCGGTGGAGCTACGAGGGGCCCACGAGGGTGGGGGCGCACCCTCCTGCCTCGTGGCCGCCTCATTGCTTCCTTGACGTCCACTCCAAGTCTCCTGGATTGCGTTTGTTCCAAGAATGATCTTCGCGAAGGTTTCGCTCCGATTGGTCTCCGTTTGATATTCCTTTTCTGCGAAACACTGAAATAGGCAAAAAAAACTGCAATTTGCACTGGGCCTTCGGTTAATAGGTTAGTCCCAAAAATAATATAAAAGATCATATTAAAGCCCATTAAACATCCAAAACAGATAATATAATAGCATGGAACAATAAAAAAGTATAGATCCGGTGGAGACGTATCAAGCATCCCCAAGCTTAATTCCTGCCCGTCCTCTAGTAGGTAAATGATAAAAACAGAATTTTTATGTGGAATGATACCTAACATAATTTTCAATTTAATTTTGTTTATTGTGGCATGAATGTTCATATCCAAAAGATTCAAGACAAAAGTTTAATATTGACATAAAAATAATAATACTTCAAGCATACTAACTAAGCAATTATGTCTTCTTAAAATAACATGGCCAAAGAAAGCTTATCCCTACAAAATCATATAGTTTGGCTATGCTTCATTTTCGTAACACAAAATGCTCTCATCATGCACAACCCCGATGACAAGCCAAGCAGTTGTTCCATACTTTAGTATTTTCAAACTTTTTCAACTTTCACTCAATACATGAGCGTGAGCCATGGACATAACACTATGGGTGGAATAGAATATGATAATGGAGGTTGTGTGGAGAAAAAAAAGAGAAAGTCTCACATCGACGCGACTAATCAACGGGCCATGGAGATTCCCATCAATTAATGTCAATGCGAGGAGTAGGGATTTCCATGCAACGGATGCACTAGAGCTATAAATGTATGAAAGCTCAACAAAAGAAACTAAGTGGGTGTGTATAACGCCCTCGATGCGGCTATATCTCCCACGTGTCGAAGCACGACTTAGAGGCATAACCGCATTGAAAGCAATGTCGCAAGTGAGGTAATCTTCACACAATCCATGTAATACATAAGGGAAAGAGATACATAGTTGGCTTACAGTCGCCACTTCACACAATACATAAATAAAGATTCATCATCCAGATTACACTCAAGGTCCGACTACGGAACCAAAATGAAAGAAGACTACCCAAAATGCTACACAGATCCCCAATCGTCCCAACTGGGCTCCACTACTGATCATCAGGAAAAGACACATAGTAACGACCATGTTCCTCGTCGAACTCCCACTTGAGCTCGGATGCGTCATCTGCACTGGCATCGTCGACACCTGCAACTATTTTGGTAGAATCTGTGAGTCAAGGGGACTCAACAATCTCACACCCGCGAGATCAAGACTATTTAAGCTTAAAGGTAGGATAGGGTTGTGAGGTGGAGCTGCAGCAAGCGACTAGCATATATGGTGGCTAACAACGCAAAAGAGAGCGAGAAGAGAAGCAAAGCACGGACGTGAAGCTAGAGGTGATCAAGAAGTGATCCTAGAACAACCTACGCCAAACATAACTCCAACACCGTGTTCACTTCCCGGACTCCGCCGAGAAGAGACCATCACGGTTACACACGCGGTTGATGTGTTTTAATTAAGGTCAACTTCGGGTTTTCTACAACCGGACATTAACAAATTCCCATCTGCCTCATAACCGCGGGCACGGCTTTCGAAAGATAATACCCTGCAGGGGTGTCCCAACTTAGCCCATTATAAGCTCTCACGGTCAACGAAGGATATTCCTTCTACGGGGAAGACCCGATCAGTCTCGGAATCCCGGACTACAAGACATTTCGACAGTTATAAAACAAGTCCAGCAAAGCCGCCCGGATGTGCCGACAAATCCCGATAGGAGCTGCACATATCTCGTTCTCAGGGCACACCGGATGAGCCAGACGTCGGGTTCGCATAGACCCTGGTTGCCCAAGGGGCGCCGGACATCGCTCGGTTTGGACCAGCAATCGAAGGAGAACTGGCCTGGGGGTTAAAAATAAAGATGACCCTCGGGCTCGCGAAAACCCGGGGGAAAAAGGCTTAGGTGGCAAATGGTAAAACCAAAGTTGGGCCTTGCTGGAGGAGTCTTATTCAAAGCGAACTATCAAGGGGGTCCCATAAATCACCCAACCGTGTAAGGAACGCAAAATCAAGGAACATGACACCGGTATGACGGAAACTAGGGTGGCAAGAGTGGAACAAAACACCAGGCATAAGGCCGAGCCTTCCACCCTTTACCAAGTATATAGATGCATTAATTAAATAAGATATATCGTGATATCCCAACAAGTAAACATGTTCCAACAAGGAACAACATCTCCCTGTTCCAACAAGGAACAAACTTCATCTTCACCTGCAACTAGCAACGCTATAAGAGGGGCTGAGCAAAGCGGTAACATAGCTAGTCAACGGTTTGCTAGGAAAGGATGGTTAGAGGTTTGACATGGCAATATGGGTGGCATGATATAGCAAGTGGTAGGTATCGCAGCATAGGCATAGCAAAAGAGCGAGCATCTAGCAAGCAAAGATAGAAGTGATTTCAAGGGTATGGTCATCTTGCCTGCAAGGTTCTCAGAGTTGTCGAAAGCTTGATCCTCGTAAGCGTTCTCAACAGGTTCCTCGTTCACGTACTCGTCTCCCGGCTCTACCCAAAACAAGAACACAAGCAAAGGAACAACTATCAACCACGATGCAATGCGCAAGCAACATGATGCAAACCATGGCATGATATGCGAGATGTGATATGCAATGCATATGCGTGCTCCGGAAGGAAAAGATGAACAAGGCATAATCTTGGCAAACCAAGTATGCCACTGGATAGGTGAGGTGATTTCGGTTGAAATCGATATAAAGATCACCGGAATCGGATGCACGGTTTGCAAATGACAAGCAAAACAAGAATGACAAGATTCTGCCATTAACAGCATGATGCTACTTAGCAAGCAACAAGTAATTAAGTTACTGCACCCAAACATATCAGCAAAGCATGTGGCAGTGATCTACTCAAGATGCTTGACAAAAGATGAACACTGAGCTACGGCTAAATCACACCACAACAGGTTCAAACAAGCATGGCAAAAGTGCAAAAGATAACAGGTTCACAGACTTGGTGAAATCAACATGCCAGAAATTAACATCAGGATGACATGTTTAGAGCAAGGAAACAACATGCTACAGGAACGTAACATAGCAAAATATGGCATGGCATGAATCTAATCAAAGCATTGAACAAAAGTCCCTTACTGACCATGATCCAAAAAGGACCAGAAAATACAATAGCACCCATGTCAATTAAGCAAGTTTCGTTACAGTTTTCAGACTTAGCAGAAAACTGGACATGTCAAAAACAGATAACAAGTAGGCATGTTTACGAGCTCGATGCACTCACTACAGAGCATTTCATGATAGACTAAGCATACATACATCAATAATACATGGCATAGAAGCTATACATGGCAAGAACAACATCATAGCATGTAAGGATCAACTACAACAAGCTTGGCAAAATCGAATAACATGTAAACAATCTGCCAGCAACATTTTATAGCAAAAGTAGAGCTCGATTGACTCAAGCTATGTCACTCCATAATTACAAACAAAGACATGGATGGATAGAGCAAATCCATATGTTCAAAACACCCTTACTGATCATGCTCAAAAGAGTCATAGATCTCTCTGAAACAACATGAACACATGGCATAAAAATAACAGCAGGGAATGACTTAGTGAAATTACTAAGTCTCTGAAATCAGCAACAATATGATCCCTAGTTTGCATGCTTGTGCTAGTCACCACAAAGATCACAAAAATACATGGCATACACCCCGGTAAATATGGCATGGCATATTACAAAACACATGTATGACTCCAGTTCATAGGATGCACACATCAATCATGGCAAAAATGACAAAAGTGCATCTACTGAAATAGATCTGAAACTAACATCACATAGCCCTCTTCTAACAGCATTTCGGGCATCAAGATGAGCTCAAATGAAAATGATGCAATCATATGAAATGATTCACTGATCGAGGCGAACAATTCGGTATGCTATATGCCCAAAACGGAGCCATGGGTGCAAAGTTATGATGCGATGAACATGCAACAAAATATCTGCAGAAAATGACTTAGAGGATTTCGGGGGTCTGAGGAAAGTCAACCTAGGGTTCGTCGTCACGGAAACCGAGGTGGCGGCGATCTGGCCGGAGAACTCGCCGGGGAGGTGCGGGGAGGCTCCGGCGAGGGTTGGGGGCGCGGGATCCGGTCCGGCCCGACCGGATCCGCGACGGCGGCGGCGGCGCGAAGCGTGCCGGCGAGCGGTGGCGCGCGTGCGGAGTCGACGAGCAGGCGGCGGGCGGCGAGCGGCGGGCGTGGGCGGCCGGGCGCGGGCCTCCCGCGGGGGGCGGCGGAGGCGACTCGGGCCGGGCGGGCCCGCTGCGGGCTCGCCGGGCCGCGGCGGTGGGAGGCGGCGCTGGACAGTGGCGGTCCCTGATTGGCGCGGGCGCGGCGGCGGACGCGTCCGGCGCCGTCCGGACGTGTCCGGCGCGGGGAGAGGAGCGGGGCTAGGGTTAGGGTAGGAATTGATCCGAGATTTCGGGGGAGAGGGTATATTTATAGGTAGGAGGAGCTAGGAGGCTCCAAATTGAGCACGGTTTTCGCCCACACGATCGTGATCGAACGGCGATGGACATGGGAGTGACTTAGATGGGTTATTGGGCTGATTTGAAGGGGTTTTGGGCTGCAACCCAAAAGAGGCTTTCACGGTTACCCCGTTAACCATTGGAGTATCAAACGACCTCCGAATGACCCGAAACTTGACAGGCGGTCTACCGGTGCTATACCAAGGCCGCTTGGCAAACCTCGGTCCATTCCGAGACCGTTTAACACTCGCACATGGAAATAGGTAAAAGGGGGCGCCGGAGGACGTAGGAGCGCCGGATTGCAAAACGGACAACGGGGAAAATGCTCGGATGCATAAGACGAACACGTATGCGAATGCGATGCACATGATGACATGATATGAAATGCATGACATTGACAAAATGCAAAACTAAGAAGAACCCAACCATGAGGGAATATCATATCACATAGCCGAAAATGGCAAGAGTTGGAGTTACAAATGTGGCAAGTTACATCCGGGGTGTTACAGTGTGCATCCAACTTGCTTGCTCACAAAGACCTAGGGCATCTGAGGAAGCCCATTGTTGGAATATACAAGCCAAGTTCTATAATGAAAAATTCCCACTAGTATATGAAAGTGACAATATAAGAAACTCTCTATCCTGAAGATCGTGGTGCTACTTTGAAGCACAAGTGTGGAAAAAGGATAGTAGCATTGTCCCTTCTGGTCCTTTCTCTTTATTTAGCCTTTCTCCTTTTTTATTTTTTTATTTGGCCTTTCTCTCTTTTTTCTTTTTTTCGGGACAATGCTCTAATAATGATGATCATCACACTTCTATTTATTTACAACTCAATGATTACAACTCGATACTAGAACAAAGTATGACTCTATATGAGTGCCTCCTGTCGGTGTCCTGGGAACGGGGGTCCCCAGACTTGCCTACCTTCGGCCCACGGCTTGGCTTTGCTAGCAGGCCCGTACGGCCCATCTTCATCAACAAGGCATCCAAGACCCTCGCGAGGGGCAAGCCTCGCGAGGCGGACGACGCAAGACCTTCTCAGGAGCTGCCTCGCCAGGTAGGCTCGCGAGGGGCGGAAAGATCAACGCAAGGCAAACCTCACGAGGTTCTCGTGACGTGAGCCATGACGATCGAGACCAGGCGGGCGCCAGCGCGTGCAGCGTCCTTCTTTCCTCTTTAGTGCTAAGGAGGCAAACGCAGGCGCGAAGTACCGAGGCATCAAGCAAAGGTTTACATATCAATGCAACGAGACGAAGACCAGCAGGATGACAAGATGGAGGTCACCATGGAGCCCAAGGCGGCGTCACCCCCAGAGTCTTTTGCAGGCGAAGACTGCTTTTGTCAGGATAAACTGTACTAGTTGTCCCCTTTCGGATTGGCCGTTGTTGGCTCCCTTCCCGCTCAATATTTGGGGAGAGGACCCGGGCCTATATAAGTAGGACTAGCCATCGCTGTAGGAGATAACTCATTCAGAGGCATCTCAGCTGATCTTGAGTGATCCTCACCCACACAAGTTCACAAAGCACAAGAACACCTTAACCTCAGGAGGCTGTTCTTCCCCTTGTACCGTTCATCACCAGCCCAATAGGCAATCCACCACCACCACACTGGAGTAGGGTATTACACCACAACGGTGGCCCGAACCAGTATAAATCTTGTGTCTCTTGTGTTGTGAGTTCGTTGAGTTTACCCTTGAGATCTTAGCAAGCTAGGACGTGGATCGATCGAGGGAGAAATTCGCGCGCACCCCAGAGTTCGAACCTTAAGGGTTTTGCCGGAACCCGTGAACCGACATTTGGCGCGCCAGGTAGGGGTGGGCCGTAGCCTTCCCTCCGCCAATCTACGCTCCGCCACCGCCACGCTCCGCCCTCATGGCAGGCGCCCCGCTCCCGGCTCCGACGGCCTGCACTGACAACGGGGCCAGGGGGCTCCGAGCCCTGGCCCCCGCCTTGCGGCAGGTATAGTGGCCGCCCAAGTTCAAGCAGGAGATGCCGCCGCGCTACGACGGCGCGGCGGACCCGTCAGCTTTCTTGCTGGCATACGAGGAGGTCGTCCTCGAGGCCGGGGGCGACGACAAGGTCATGGCCAACTGGTTTCCCATGGCCCTCACCGGCGCGCCATGCGCCTGGCTGCTCAACCTCCCCTGATCCATGGTGGCGTCTTGGGAGGAGCTGCGCGACCTCTTCACTGCGCGCTACGCGGCATCGGCGCACCACGCGATCGCGTCCCTACTAGGCGGCTCTCAGGCACCGCCTTTAGATCGCCATGTCAAGCCATTCCTTCGCTAGATCGGCGCCGCTTCTAAGCGCTCGGGGGCTCCGCCGGGCTAGGCCGCGCCCGAAGCCGACCTCACCTTCGACTCAGAAGACCACCCGGTCGCCACCGTTGGTTCGGGTATGCTCCCGATGCTTTGCACGCCCACCATTTGCAATGTGGCCGTCACCAAGACCCTCGTCGAAGGCGGCGTCGGCCTCAACATGCTCTCCGTGGAGGCCTTCAGCCTTCTTCACGTACCGCTCGAGCGACTCAGCCTCAGCAAGCCTTTCTCAGGAATTCGCGGCGGCACCACCCACTCCCTGGGGCAGATCTGCCTCCCCGTCACCTTCGGCACACACGACAACTACCGTTCCGAGCTGGTCGACTTCGACATCGCCCACATCGGCCTCCCGTACAACGCATCCTTGGGTACCCGGCTCTGGCCCAGTTCACGGCGGCGACCCACCGGGCATACAACCTCATGAAGATGCCTGGAAGCAAGGGTGTCCTCACTATCAAGGGGGACACCAAGGAGGCTATGGCGGCGCTCAAACTTGCCTTCAAGACCGCCGCGGTGGCACAACCTGTCGGCACGGGCGCCTCCGAGGCCCAGGAGGCCGCACCGACCATGAAGAAGCAGTTGTTCACCCAAGACTTGATGAAGACGGGTCCTCGGGATCCACCTTTACCATAGGCGCCGACCTCGACCCGAGCCCAGAGGAAGCGTTGGTGAAGTTCCTGCGCGCAAACAAGGAGACATTCGCATGGGAGCCCAAGCAGCTGGTGGGAGTCCCGAGAGAAGTGATTCAACATCACTTGAGGGTGTGCCCCAACATACGCCCCGTGAAGCAGCGGGCGAGACGGCAGTTCATGGAGAAGCAGGCCTTCATCGTCCAATAGACCCACAAGCTGGAGGCGGCGGGTGCCATTCGCGAGGTCCGGTACCCCGAATGGCTAGCAAACCCCATCGTTGTGCCGAAGAAAGGCTGGAACGAGCGAATGTGCGTCGACTTCACCAACCTCAACAAGGCCTGCCCCCAAGATCCGTTCCCGCTCCCACGCATCGACCAGTTCATTGACTCCACCGCTGAGTGCGACCTGTTGTGCTTCCTGGATGCGTTCTCAGGGTATCACCAGTTCAAGATGGCGGTAGAAGATGTAGAGAAGACAGCCTTCCTGACCCCGTGCGGGGTGTACTACTACACTTGCATGCCTTTCGAACTGCATAACGCGGGCGCAACCTTTCAGCGGCTGATGCACATCGCCTTAGGGCGACAGCTCGGGAGAAACGCGGAGGCCTACGTCAACGACATCGTGGTGAAGTCTCGGGAGGCCAGAACCTTGATCCAGGATCTGGAGGAGACTTTCGCGAGCCTGCGCCTGGTGAACTTGCGACTTAACCTGGAGAAGTGCGTGCTTAGTGTCCCTTCCGGCAAGCTGCTGGGTTTCCTCGTATCCCACAGAAGGATCGAGGCGAACCCAGAAAAGATCAAGGCCATTGAAGACATGAGCCCACAACAAACCCTCAAGGAAATGCAGAAGCTGGCTGGTTGGGTTACCGCGTTGGGGCGCTTCATCTCCAAGTTGGGAGAGCGCGCCCTACCCTTCTTCAAGATGATGAAGAAGAAGGGCCCGTTTGAGTGGACCCTAGAGGCCGATCGAGCTTTTCAAGACCTCAAGAGATACCTGACCAGCCCTCCAGTGATGGTGGCGCCACGACCTCTCGAGCCTCTAGTACTTTACCTTGCCGCCACTCTGTACTCCGCCAGCGCGGCACTGGTGGCGGTTCGGGAAGAGCACCAAGTCAAAGGCGTGGTACGACCAGCCGCGCCACCAGCCGGACTGACGCAAGTTCAGGAAGACACCACAAGAGCCGTAGCGGCGTCAGCAGAGGACCAAGCTCGGCAGGGCAACGCCGCCAAGGTCCCGACAAGCGATCAAGCGTCGGAGGGTCCACCACCTCAGGAGACGCCCCAGCTTCCGCAAGACACGAGCCTCACCAACACGCCAGTCCTCGTCGAGCACCCAGTGTATTTTGTCAGCACGGTGCTGCGGGACGCAAGGGCACGATACCCCATGCCCCAAAAGCTCTTGCTCGCGCTCTTGGTAGCCTCACAGAAGTTGTGGCTCTACTTCCAGGGCCACCCCATCAAGGTCGTCTCGGCCTACCCGCTGGAGAGAGTACTCAGGAGCCCCAACTCTGCTAGAAGGGTCGCCGAGTGGAACATCGAGCTGCAGGCATTTCAGTTGGAGTTCAGCACTACCAGGGACATCAAGGGAGCCGCACTTGCTGATTTCATGGCAGAATGGACGGATGCCTCAATGCTAGAAGTAGGCGAGGACCAGTCCACCTCACCGGGAAGTGAGGCGCCTGACGGCTGGGTCATGTATTTCGATGGTGCCTTCGCGCACTAGGGCGCGGGGGCTGGAGCGGTACTCGTCTCGCCCACTCAAGACAAGCTATACTACGATGTACAGCTATGCTTTCAGCAGGGCGAGAAGGTCTCCAACAACATTGCAGAATACGAAGGCCTCATAGCTGGCCTGAAAGCTGCGGCAGCCCTGGGGGTGAAGCGCCTCACTGTCAAGGGCGACTCGCAGCTTCTCGTCAATTTCTCCAACAAGGTATACGAGCCGAAGGACGAGCACATGGAGGCATACCTCACAGAAGTGCGCAAGATGGAGAAGCAGTTCCTGGGCCTAGAGTTGCAGCACGTGCCCCGTGGCACCAACAAGGAAGCCGACGACATCGCCAAGAGGGCATCCAAGCAGAAGCCCCAAGAGCCCAGCGTCTTCGAGGAGCGGCTCTTCAAGCCGTCAGCAACGCCACCACTTTCAAGGATAGCTCAGCCTCGGGAGGAGCTCCCGCAGCCGCCTGCCCCAGGAGCCCCAGCCTGTGGCCCGACTTCGGGAGCGCGCCTACTCTTGGCGCTCGAGCCCCAGGAGGGATGCTGAACCAAGGAATTCAAGGAATACCTGATGCAAGGGACGCTACCGGAGAAGGAGGAGGACGCGGAGCGCGTGGCCTGAAAAGCCACGGCATACTCCATCCGGGATGGTGAGTTATACATGAAGCGACAAAATGACGTTTCATTGCGTTGCATCTCCAGAGACCAGGGTAAGGAGTTGCTATCCGACATACACGAAGGGGACTACGGGCACCACGCGTCATCACGGACCCTCGTCGGCAAGGCATTCCGCGGCGCTCAACAACACACCCGAGCTGGTAAAGTCCTGTGAAGCCTGCCAGTTCCACGCCAAGCAGATTCATCAACCGGCTCAGGGCCTCCAGTCCATCCCACTCACATGGCCGTTCGCAGTCTGGGGGCTGGATATCTTGGGACCGTTCCCTCGAGCGCCTGGGGGCTACGGCTACCTCTATGTTGCTGTTGACAAGTTCACCAAGTGGGCAGAGGTGGAAGCCGTCCGCACCATCCCAGCTGGTTCCGCGGTCAAGTTTATCAAGGGTCTCGTGAGCCGCTCGGGGTCCCCAACCGCATCATCACTAATAACGGCTCGCAGTTCACCAGTAGTCTCTTCAAAACATACTGTGCTAACCTTGGAACGCAGATCTGCTACGCTTTGGTGGCGCACCCCAGGAGCAATGGCCAGGCCGAACGCGCCAACACAAAGGTCCTGAGGGGCCTCAAGGCCAGGACTTTCAAGAAGAAGCTGGAGGCCTGCGGTAGGGGCTGGTACGACGAGCTCCAGTCCGTGTTGTGGTCCATCCGCACCACCGCCACCAAGCCGACGGGCGAGACCCCGTTCTTCCTCGTCTACGGAGCAGAAGCGGTCCTCCCTCATGAGGTCAACCATCGTTCCGCACGGGTCCTGGCGTTTGATGAAATGCGACAGGACGCCACACGGGGGATGGACCTCGTGCTCGGGGAGGAACGCCGCCGCTAAGCCGCACTACGAGCGGCAAGGTATCAGCACGCGCTGCGGCGATACCACTACCGCAACATCCGCTCCAGGACGCTCGAGGCGGGCGACCTCGTCCTGAGGCGGGTCCTCTCTAGGGAGGGGATGCACAAGCTCACACCCATGTGGGAGGGCCCGTTCAGGGTCGTCCATGTCTCTAGGCCTAGCGCCGCGCGCCTGGAAACACAGGACGGGGTGCCCATCCAGAACGCCTGGAACATCCAGCACCTCCGGAAGTTCTACCCATGAAGAAGGCCCAGTGCCTGTGAAAAGGCCCAGTGCCTGTGAAGAAAGGCCCAGTGCCTGTGAAGAAGGCCTGGTGCCTGTGAAGAATCCCCGCCCGTGACACTTTCACGTAATAATGAGTGGGCTGTACACGCCCCGGAGTCTCAGGAGTGCCGCCCTCGGGCCTCGGGGGCTCCCTCCCATGTCTTAGTGGCAG
Organism: Aegilops umbellulata; assembly: GCA_032464435.1. Classification (NCBI taxonomy): domain Eukaryota; kingdom Viridiplantae; phylum Streptophyta; class Magnoliopsida; order Poales; family Poaceae; genus Aegilops; species Aegilops umbellulata. The sequence goes on along the minus strand of CP136055.1, from coordinate 227,091,718 downwards.
CACTTAGCTCCGCGCTGGTGAGAAGACTTGAAGACTAGACTAGGTGCCGGACGCGGCTTTTCATTTGCTTTCCGTAGTTGCCTCACCTCCTTTTAATTGAAAGTTTGCTTCTGGAGTTCCTCACTGGTTTGGTTCTGTCACTTTTTGCTGCTGTTTTCGGTTACAGTTTAACCTGTTTCCTCTCTCGCGCGTACCTCGCGAGGGGACGAAGCCGGCGCCGTCACGAGCCTTTTTCCTTTCCTCTGCCTTCGTCTGCTTTTCGTGAGGCCCTTCGTCTGTTTCTTCGCAAGGCATTCTTGTTCGAGCCAACAAGCTGGCGCACCTCTCTTGATCCGTGCCCCTCGGGTATCGCGATACGAAGCGCTGGGTCTAGGCTCGGATGAACGATAAGCCTCTTGGTGACGCTCCTAACAAGTTTTTTGCAGTTCCCTAACACCCGCCAAGTAAGGGATGGCCTCTGCAAGCACCAGGAAGCGAGCCCTTGCGAGGAGGAGGCTACCCCAAGCGTGCCAAGCTAAGTTACCTCAACACAAAATAATGACACAACACGGAAACAACAAACACAACATAATGATTGGGAAAGCATAGTTCGATACACGCCCCTCCGGGGCCCATACGGGTTTCTTCTTGATGAAGGAAAGAAAGGAAGAACAAAATAAAGCGGCGCCTGCCCCTACAGCGGTCCACGGAGGGAGGCTCCTGGCGCCGTCCTGAGCTCAGCTAGACCCCTCCTCGCGCTTCACGGAGGCGCGACAGTGAGACGATCCGCTACCGCCTTCGAAGCGGGTGCGGCGGCGTGGCGGCTGGTCGTAACCACCGCTGCTGGAGCTGTCGCCGGGGGGAGAGCCGCCGTAGCTGGACTAGACGCGGTCGGCACCAAGGGCGGGTTCATCCTCGTCCTCGTCTCGACCATCGCCGAGGCCGAGCACCTCCTCGCCATCGTTCACCTCGGGGCAGCACCCAGCGCGGCGACCATCTTTCCCAAACACTCACGTAGAGGGTTGCATCAGCATCGTACCTGAAATGGAGGGTGCACCGCCTGCCCAGGCCGCGCACTGGCAAACGTCTGCCAACCGCGGGACAGAGCTATGTTGCCCGCAGCGGAGACCTGAACCACAACCCAATAAGCTCTGCTGCAGCAACCGTCCGCCTGCAGCCAAAGCCTGCCTGGACCGGAGGCCGGCAGCTCATCGGCGAAGAAGCGCAGAAGCTGAAGCCAGTTGCCGGCCGGGTTCTCCGACTAGACGACGAACTCCCGCAACACCTTCGCAGAATGGAAGCATGGCCGGGGAAGCCGTGCGACCATGGTGCGTCTCCCTACGTCAACAAGGCTGCCGCGATCAGAGCGACCCCTGCCACGCGTAGCGGCGCCACCCCGGGAGCGGGGGGCCGCGACGGGGGTCGCGGTGAGCTTGCGGGGACGGCCGCGTCTGTGCTTGGGCGGCGGGGAGCCAGGCCCCTCACGAGGGGCCTTCCCCTTCTCCATGGCAGGGAACCTCTTCGACGGCGCCATTGGTGTCGGCGATGGAGCAGAGGAGGAGGAGCAAGTGGAATGGGAAGAGATGGGCGACGGGGGCTCTGCCCCCTCCTCATTTATAGCAGGAGAAGGCCAACTAGCGCCCCCCATGATCACATGTAATGATGGTTTTTCTTGCATGTCGCAGGGACTTGTCAAGTCTGGCAGTTGCCGAGGCAGCGTGGGGAAGCGGAGGCGCTCACGTCCAATCAACCGCCACGCGTCGATCGAGGCCGCATGCTATTGGGGCCCGCGGCGCTCCGTACTTGACCTTTGGCTTCGCCTCGAGGCCAAGCCCGAGCGCGCCTTGGGCCCGGGGGCTACTGTCGGCGTCCTGGCAACAGGGGTCCCCAGACTTGCCTGCCTGCGGCCCACGGCGTGGCTTTCCTAGCAGGCCCGTATGACCCATCTTCATCAACAAGGCATCCAAGACCCTCGCGAGGGGCCAAGCCTCGCGAGGCGGACGACGCAAGACCTCCTTAGGAGCTGCCTCGCCTGGCAGGCTCGCGAGGGGCGGAAAGATCAAGGCAAGGCAAACCTCACGAGGTTCTCATGATGTGAGTCATGACGATCGAGACCAGGCGGGCGCCAGCGCGTGCAGCGTCCTTGTTTCCTCTTTAGTGCTAAGGAGGCCAGCGCAGGCCCGGAGTACCGAGGCATCAAGCAAAGGTTTCCCTATCAGTGCAACAAAACCAAGACCAGCAGGACGGCAAGACGGAGGTCACCATGGAGTCCAAGGCGGCGTCACCCCCAGAGCCTTTTGCAGGCGAAGACTGCTTTTGTCAGGATAAACTGTACTAGTTGTCCCCTTTCGAATTGGCCATTGTTGGCTCCCTTCCCGCTCAATATCTGGGGAGAGGACCAGGGCCTATATAAGTAGGACTAGCCACCACCATAGGAGATAACTCATTCGGAGGCATCTCAGCTGATCTTGAGTGATCCTCACCCACACAAGTTCACAAAGCACAAGAACACCTCAACCTTAGGAGGTTGTTCTTCCCCTTGTACCGTTCATCACCAGCCCAAGAGGCAATCCACCACCACCACACTGGAGTAGGGTATTACACCACAACGGTGGCCCGAACTAGTATAAATCTTGTGTCTCTTGTGTTGTGAGTTCATTGAGTTTACCCTTGAGATCTTAGCAAGCTAGGACGTGGATCGATTGGGGGAGAACTTCGCTCGTACCCCAGAGTTCGAACCTTAAGGGTTTTGCCGGAACCCGTGATCCGACACCTCTGGCGGTGTACCGGGATGGGCAATGAAACAAGAGTGACATGTATGAAAAATTATGCATGGTGGCCTTGCCACAAATACGATGTCAACTACATGATCATGCAAGGCAATATGACAATGATGAAGCGTGTCATAATAAATGGAACGGTGGAAAGTTGCAAGGCAATATATCTCGGAATGGCTATGGAAATGCCATAATAGGTAGGTATGGTGGCTGTTTTAAGGAAGATATAAGGAGGTTTATGTGTGATAGAGTGTATCATATCACGGGGTTTGGATGCACCGGCGAAGTTTGCACCAACTCTCAAGGTGAGAAAGGGCAATGCGCGGTACCGAAGAGGCTAGCAATGATGGAAAGGTGAGAGTGCGTATAATCCATGGACTCAACATTAGTCATAAAGAACTCACATACGTATTGCAAAAATCTACAAGTCATCAAAACCAAGCACTACACACATGCTCCTAGGGGGATAGATTGGTAGGAAAAGACCATCGCTAGTCCCCGACCGCCACTCATAAGGAGGACAATCAAAGAAACACGTCATGACTCTAATATTACCATCTTCATATCTCAAAACAATCATCAAGTATCAAACTTCTCATAGTATTCAGTGCACTCTATATGAAAGTTTTTATTATACCCATCTTGGATGTCTATCATATTAGGACTAATTTTATAACCAAAGAAAATTACCATGCTATTCTAAAAGACACTCAAAATAGTATAAGTGAAGCATGAGAGTTCAACAATTTGTATAAAATAAAACCACCACCGTGCTCTAAAAAGGTATAAGTGAAGCACTAGAGCAAAATTATCTAGCTCAAAAGATATAAGTGAAGCACATAGAGTATTCTAATCAATTCTGATTCATGTTTGTCTCTCCAAAAGGTGTGTACAGCAAGGATGATTGTGGTAAACTAAAAGGCAAAGACTCAAATCACACAAGACACTCCAAGCAAAATACATATCATGTGGTGAATAAAAATATAGCCTCAAGTAAAGTTACAGATAGATGGAGACGAAAGAGGGGATGCCTTCCGGGGCATGCCCAAGCTTAGGCCTTTGGTTGTCCTGTAATTTTACCTTGGGGTGCCTTGGTAATCCACAAGCTTAGGATCTTGCCACTCCTTATTCCATAATCCATCAAATCTTTACCAAAAACTTGAAAACTTCAGAACACAAAACTCAACAGAAAGTCTCATGAGCTCTGTTAGTATAAGAAAACAAACCACCACTTTAAGATACTGTAATAAACTCATTCTTTATTTATATTTGTGTTAAACCTACTGTATTCCAACTTCTCTATGGTTCATACCCCCCGATACTAGCCATAGATTCATCAAAATAAGCAAACAACACACGAAAAACAGAATTTGTCAAAAACAGAACATTCTGTAGCAATCTGATTTGTTTGAATACTTCTCGAACTCCAAAACTTCTGAACAACTAGGAAAACCTTGATAATTTGTATATTGATCTACTGCAAAAATAATTCGTATTTTATCACGTTCTGGTGAGTTTTAACAATTATATTCATGAGCGCAACGTTTCTGTCTTTTTCAGCAAGATCAAACAACTATCACCCAAGAAGATCCTATTGGTTCTAGTTGGCACAAACACTAATTAAAACATAAAACCACATATAAACAGAAGCTAGATGAATTGTTTATTACTAAACAGGAACAAAAAGCAAGGAAATAAAATAAAATGGGGTTGCCTCCCAACAAGCGCTATCGTTTAACGCCCCTAGCTAGGCATAAAAACAAGAATAGATGTAGGTATTGTCATCTTTGGTATGCAATCCATACGTGACTCTCATAATAGATTCATAAGGTAATTTAATTTTTTTCCTAGGAATGTGTTCCATGCCTTTCCTTAATGGAAATTGGAATCTAATATTTCCTTCTTTCATATCAATAATTGCACCAGTCATTCTAAGGAAAGGCCTACCAAGAATAATAGGACATGTAAGATTGCAATCTATATCAAGAATGATGAAATCTACGGGCACATAATTCCTATTTACAACAATAATAACATCATTAATCATTCCCATAGGTTTCTTAATGGTGGAATCCGCAAGATGAAAACTGAAAGAGCAATCATCAAATTCACGGAAACCTAACACATCACACAAAGTTTTGGGAATCATGGAAACACTAGCACCCAAATCACATAAAGCATAGCATTCATGATCAGGAGTACTAACAATGATAGGAGGACTTGCCATGACAGCAAAAGAAACGATCAAACATACGGACACACAGGAAGCAAGCGAACGAAAAAAGAGCGAATAAAACGACAAGGGTGAAGTGGGGGAGAGGAAAACGAGAGGCAAATGGCAAATAATGTAATGCGAGGGAGAAGAGTTTGTGATGGGTACTTGGTATGTCTTAACTTGAGCGCAGATCTCCCCGACAACGGCGCCAGAAATCCTTCTTGCTACCTCTTGAGCATGCATTGGTTTTCCCTTGAAGAGGAAAGGGTGATGCAGCAAAGTAGCGTAAGTATTTCCCTCAGTTTTTTAGAACCAAGGTATCAATCCAGTAGGAGACTACATCCAAATCGCCTAGTACCTGCACAAACAATCAAGAACCTTGCAACCAACACGATAAAGGGGTTGTCAATCCCTTCACGGCCACTTGCAAAAGTGAGATCTGATAAAGATAATAAGATAAATATTTTTGGTATTTTTGTTATATAGATTGGAAAATAAAGATTGCGAAATAAATAGTAAACTTAGAATTATAGATCGGAAACGTTATATGATGTAAAGTAGACCCGGGGGCCATAGGTTTCACTAGTGGCTTCTCTCAAGATAGCATAGATTACGGTGGGTGAACAAATTACTGCCGAGCAATTGATAGAAAAGCACATAGTTATGAGAATATCTAGGCATGATCATGAACATGGGCATCACATCCATGTCAAGTAGACCGAAACGATTCTGCATCTACTACTATTACTCCACACATCGACCGCTATCCAGCATGCATCTAGAGTATTAAGTTCATAAGAACAGAGTAACGCCTTAGGCAAGATGACTTGATGTAGAGGGATAAACTCAAGCAATATGATATAAACCCAATCTTTTTATCCTCGATGGCAACAATACAATATGTGTCGTTTCCCTTTCTGTCACTGGGATCGAGCACCGCAAGATTGAACCCAAAGCTAAGCACTTATCCCATTGCAAGAAAGATTAATCTAGTAGGCCAAACTAAACCGATAATTCGAAGAGACTTGAAAAGATATCAAATCATGCATATAAGAATTCAGAGAAGAATCAAATATTGGTCATAGATAATCTGGATCATAAACCACAATTCATCGGATCTCGGCAAACACACCGCAAACAGTATTACATCGAATAGATCTCCAAGAGAATCGAGGAGAACTTTGTATTGAGATCCAAAAAGAGAGAAGAAGCCATCTAGCTAATAACTATGGACCCGAAGGTCTGTGGTAAACTACTCACACATGATCGGAGAGGCTATGGTGTTGATGTAGAAGCCCTTCGTGATCGAATCCCTCTCCGGCGGAGCTCTGGAAAAGGCCCCAAGATGGGATCTCACGGGCAGAGAAGGTTGCGGCGGTGAAAAAATGGTTTCATGGCTCCCCTGGATGTTTTCAGGGTATAGGAGTATATATAGGCGAAAGAAGTAGGTCGGTGGAGCTACGAGGGGCCCATGAGGGTGGGGGCATGCCCTCCTGCCTCGTGGACGCCTCGTTGCTTCCTTGGCGTCCACTCCAAGTCTCCTAGTTTGCATTTGTTCCAAGAAAGATCATCGCGAAGGTTTCGTTCCGTTTGGACTCCGTTTGATATTCCTTTTCTGCGAAATACTGAAATAGGCAAAAAAAACAGCAATTTGCACTGGTCCTTTGGTTAATAGGTTAGTCCCAAAAATAACATAAAAGAGCATATTAAAGCCCATTAAACATCCAAAACTGATAATATAATGGCATGGAACAATAAAAAATTATAGATACGTTGGAGACGTATCAATGCACAAGTAGAGATCATACTTAGTGCAAAATGAAGGCTAGCAAAAGATTGGGAAGCGACCACCCAAGAAACGGATAATCTCATAAGCAAGCATTAAGCATAAATAACACCGAATAGTGCACCACAAGTAGGATATAATTTCATTGCATGACTATTGACTTTCGTACTTGCATAGGGAATCACAAACCTTAACACCAATATTCTCACTAAAGCATAATTACTCACCAACATAACTCACAGATCACATCATCATATTTCAAAACTATTACTAAGAATCAAGTTTATTTTGTCCAATGATCTTCATGAAAGTTTTTATTATATCCTTCTTGTATATCTATCACCGTGGGATTAATTTTCATGCATTGCTTTTCATAAGCTCAAACAAATATAAGTGAAGATCATGAGCATAATTCTTTTTATTTCTCTCAAAATAATTTAAGTGAAGCAAGAGAGAATTTCTTAAAAAATCTAATAACTCTCAAATAAATCTAAGTGAAGCAAGAGAGCATTTCTTCAAAAATACTAAGCACACCGTGCTAAAAAAGATATAAGTGAAGCACTAGAGCAAGTCCATTGCTCATAAAAATTTAAGTGAAGCATAGAGAGCAATTGTAACAAGTCATGACATAATTTTGGCTCTCTCAAATAGGTGTGTCCAGCGAGGATTGATGACTTAAAACCAAAAATAAATCAAGCAAAGACTCATATCATAGAAGACGCTCCAAGAAAACACATATCATGTGACGAATAAAAATATACTCTCGAGTGAAATACCGATGGTCGTTAGAAGAAAGAGGGGATGCCACTCAGGGGCATCCCCAAGCTTAGTTGGTTGCTCAATTTTGGATAATAGCTTGGGATGCCGGGGCATCCCCAAGCTTAGGCTCTTATATCCTTCCTTCATCCATCGTAAGATAACCCAAAACTCGAAAACTTCAATCACACAAAACTCAACAAAACCTCTGTGAGATCCGTTAGTGTAAGAAAGCAAACCACTGCTAGAAGTGATGTATCAAACAAATTCACATTTTGTTTTTGTATTATATCTACTGTATTCCAACTTTTCTATGGCAAAAACTCATCAAAGAAAACCATAGAGCCATCAAAATAAGCACACAACACAAAGAAAACAGAATCTGTCAAAACAGAATAGTCTGTATAAATCTGACTTAGACGAAACCTTCTGGAACTCCAAAGATTCTGAAAAAATAGGAAGACCTGAGAAATTTGTATATTAATCTTCTGCAAAAAGAATCAGGCCAAAAGCACTTTCTGATAAAATATGATAATTGTTTTTGTGAGCGCAAAGTTTCTGTCTTTTTCAGCAAGATCAAACAACTATCACCCAAGAAGATCCTATCGGTTCTACTTGGCACAAACACTAATTAAAACACAAAAAACACAATCACAACAGTAGCATAATTGTGCTAACACTCAAGAACAGAAAGCAAAAAGCAAAAATAAAATTTATTCATTGGGTTGCCTCCCAACAAGCGCTATAGTTTTACGCCCTTAGCTAGGCATAACGCAAGGATCTAAGTTTTGTCATCTTTGTTGTTTGGAAAGAAAAGGGAAACTTTCCTATGAATGGCATTTAATTTTCTATTATGTGAAAGCACATGGCCATTGATAGCGGAAGAAAGATTAAGCATGTTGCGAAAATTCATATCTAAACTAGCCTTCATCTCTTTAATTTTTTCATTTTGATAAAAGCACATAAGAGTAGTTGATTCAAAATTTTATCCTTTGGGGTGCACAAATATGGTTTTCTTCTCATAAGTCTCAACGGCATCCCCCTCAAGAAAATTGTTTTCAAATATAGAGTCTAAAACTTGCTTGAAGGAAGAAGGTAAACCAACATAAAAACTTTTCAAGTATATCTCTATTTGATATTGGGGCACATACCTAGCTCGAATTCTCAAAAACCTATCCCAAGCCCCTTTCAAAGATTCATCAAGTAAATAACAAAAAATTCCGGAATCATCTTCATCATATTTGTTAAGATTTTTCTTAACCCCATAGCATCATTCTTTATGAGCTTAGAGAGGACAAAGGGGCTATCCGAAGTATTAAGATTCGGGATAAAACCCTTAGCTCTTCTAAGAACGGACATGGCGAGAAAATGGCGAACGAAAAAGGGAGGCGAATAAAACGGTAAATTTTTGTGAAGTGGGTGAGAGGAAAATGAGAGGCAAATGGCAAATAATGTAAATTGCAAGGATATGAGATTTGTGATTAGGAACCTGGTATATGTTGAAGATCCTCCCCGGCAACGGGGTCAGAAATTCCTTTTGATGTCGCTTGAAGCTACGTCGGTATTTCCCGAAAGAGGAAGGGATGATGCGGCACAGCGGCGGTATGTATTTCCCTCAGATATGAAACCAAGGTTATCGAACCAGTAGGAGAACCAAGCAACACAACGCAAACAACCCCTGCACACAAATAACAACCACTTGCAACCCGACGCTGAAGGGGTTGTCAATCCCTTTCGGGTAACGGCGCCAGAAATGATGCGCGGATGGGAGAAAGTTGTAATAGATTAAATAAATAGATCACAAATAAAGTAAGGTGCAGCAAAGTATTTTTGTATTTTTGGTTTAATAGATCTGAAACTAAATGCAAGGAAAAAGTAGATCACAAAGGCAAATATATGAGAAAGAAGACCAAGGGGCCGTAGGTTTCACTAGTGGCTTCTCTTGAGAAAAATAGCAAATGGTGGGTGAACAAATTACTGTTGGGAAATTGATAGAACTTCAAATAATTATGATGATATCCAGGCAATGATCATTATATAGGCATCACGTCCAAGATTAGTAGACCGACTCCTGCCTACATCTACTACTATTACTCCACACATCGACCACTATCCAGCATGCATCTAGTTTATTAAGTTCATGGAGAAACGGGGTAATGCAATAAGAACGATGACATGATGTAGACAAGATCTATCTATGTAGAGATAGACCCCATCGTTTTATCCTTAGTAGCAACTATACATACGTGTCGTTTCCCTTTCTGTCACTGGGATCAAGTACCGTAAGATCGAACCCACTACCGGGCACCTCTTCCCATTGCAAGATAAATAGATCAAGTTGGCCAAACAAAACACAAATATCGAAGAAGAAATACGAGGCTATAAGCAATCATGCATATAAGAGATCAAATAAACTCAAATAACTTTCATGGATATAAAAAGGTATAACTGATCATAAACTTGAAGTTCATCAGATCCCAACAAACACACCGCAAAAAGAGTTACACCATATAGATCTCCAAGAGACCACTGTATTGAGAATCAGCGAGAGAGAGAAAGCCATCTAGCTACTAACTAAGGACCCGAAGGTCTACAAAGAACTACTCACGCATCATCGGAGAGGCACCAATGGAGGTGGTGAACCCCATCCGAGATGGTGCCTAGATTGGATCTGGTGGTTGTGGACTCTGCGGCGGCTGGATGAATATTTTGTCGACGTGCCTAGGGTTTCTGGAATATTGGGGGTATTTATAGAGCAAAGAGGCAGTCCTAGGGTTACCCGAGGTGGGCACAACCCACCAGGGTGAGCCTCGGCCTCCTGGCGCGCCCTGGTGGGCTGTGCCACCCTCGGGGCACCCCCAGGCGCAGCCAGGGCCCGTTGTTTACCTTATGGCCCAGAAAAATTCTCTGTAAAGTTTCGTGGCATTTGGACTCCGTCTGATATGGATTTTCTGCGATGTAAAAAACATGGAAAAAACAGCAACTGGCACTTGGCACTATGTCAATAGGTTAGTACCAAAAAATGATATAAAATGACTATAAACGATTGTAAAACATCCAAGATTGATAATATAACAACATGGACAATCAAAAAAATTGTAGATACATTGGAGACGTATCATGGGCTCACAGATGGAAGCGTCACACGTGAGTGTCCTAGCTAGGATAACCACCGCCTGCATGCATGTGAGCCAAAGAGGTGTTGTGTGATGTTTGAATAGCCAATTTCACAACTTTGATGTGGCACGTGCCTCGGAAATCGAAAAGTCCCGACACTGAGTGAGGTGTACCTATTCACAGAGGTGTGCGTATAGTATATATGCTAGTCCCCTCCCACCTCTTCGACGCGTACTATATACCACCATAACACAAACAAAAAAGATTCTACCTTGTTAGTCAAATTAACCTCACTGCCGACTGTTCGTCAAAGTGATGGACGACGAGCTCGCAGGCCCACAGAAAGCGTCACACGCGAGTATCGAGTGTTGTGTAGGACAACCATCGACCGCATGTGGCCAAAACATGTATGTATGGAAGGGTTGTGTAATGTTTTGAATAACAAATTCACGACTCTGATGTGGCACCTGCCTAACAAAATGGCCAACCCACACGGTGGCTCACAACCCGTAGTGTACTGCGATCCACCCGCCACCCCTAGATGCACACACCCACACACACCGCGAATACACCGCAACTACGATGCATGTTAAATTATCCCACGGTGAACATATGTTACCAAAGGAGGGACATTTTAATTAAAAAACAGAGATCATTAAGACATTTTAGTACATTAATTGACCGATTTTCTATGGGTATAATGTGCAAAAATCAAATTTGAGCTACATGCACACGTGACAGTGCACCTAAATGGATTGCAAAACACATGTGTCTCACTTGGTGCATGTTTACTCCCCGTGCAAGAAATTTCAAACATTGGGAATCTTGATTTTTAAATTCTAGTACATCCAAAACTTATTTGAAGTTCATGAAACTTATCGTGTTGTCATATGGACAACAATACAAAGTGGCATTGTACTTTTTTTGTCAAATTTGAGACCAGTTTTGATCTAATCTTTATCTAATTACTAACGGGAGATAACTAATAATTGGGAACCAATATCCCAAACGGAATATTTATTCGGACCTTGAGCGTTAGACCAACAATGGATATGTGCCATGCTTCGGTTAAGCATAAAGCGGCAGCGTTAATCATCCAAATAGAAAAACAATATACGTGCCACCACGCAACCCGTGTGCCGTGCGAGCAGGCGTGAGTTGACGGGACACATGCGAGCAGTCCGCCGCACAGGTAGACTGGGAGGCGCACGTGCAGGTGTGTGAGTTGACGGAGGCGTGCTCGCTGTCGTGGTAACGATTCCGACAATAAGAGATGGGTAGGATAAAGGAGCATGATATATCGAGATGCATATGGGTGACATGGTGGTTTTAGCGAGTTCGGGCCTCTCACAGTGGAGATAACAACCCTATGTCTCGTGCTCCGGAGAGGCTTTGTTTTATCTTAGTATGTATCCGGAGATTACAATGAGAGGGGAATGGATCCCCGTAGTCCTGAGACTAATGGTGAGAAAGAGAGAGAGATGGAAGCCGAGAGCCCCCTAGTCTAGTGGTGGGGGTGGCTTATATAGAGTGCGCCACCCCTCACCCCTTATGTTACACGGTGGAGCATCAATGCCATAATGCCTGCCCACTACAAAACCGTCATGCTGACTATTGGTCTTTGCATATCCGAGTGAGTTACATGGTCGAGTGGAATGAGCTCGTCGAGTGAAGTGCCGTGCTCCGAGTGGTTGTCGCCGTCCGAGTGACTTTCAAGTTGCGGTACATCTAGACAGCGATCTGGCCCAGGGGCCCAGTACAAAGTATACGGTGTCCATGGGTAGGGCCTTTAGATCAGGCATGTTACCCTACCCTAATACATGTCCTCGTCATTAGCCCCCAAATCGGTCAAGGTTGAGCGGGTCGAGTCGAGGTGAATTCCCAGATGAGTCGAGTGCCGCGGATGCCCTTATGAACTCCCTCAGGTCACCCGACGATGTTATTTCCGCATGTTGCCTTGACGGATTCCAGACTTTATGGTGTCCGAGTGAAATGAGCTCAAACGGGTCCGAGGAGGAGCGTTAAACTCACCTTATAGCAATTTTTTTGGAGTGATTTGAAGCTAGTCCTGCATTGAGTAACTGATTACTCGGAATTTCTTCACGCCTGGAATGTGTCTCTTTTTGTTGCTTGGCCGTCACTCAGACCGGGCGGACCGTTCCGAGTGGATACCATTCAAGTGGGGGCACGCTGAGTGCACCCACTGGGTGTAGTCCTAGAGACTGTCGTCGACTGCGGGCAGTCGGCGGGAGTCTTAGAGCCTGTCTTTTTTGTTGTTGTTTGGCCGTCACTCAGACCGGCCGGACCGTTCCGAGTGGATACCAACAGTCGGCGGGAGTCTTAGAGCCTGTCTTTTTTCTTGTTGTGTTCATCACTTGGACTGGTCAGGCCGTACCGAGTGGAGATTACTCCAGTGGGGGCACGCTGAGTGCACCCACTGGGTGTAGTCCCCGAGACTACCGTCGACTGCGGGCAGTCGGCGGGGGTCTGAGAGAACTAAAACTCTTCTTAGGTGGTAATGATCGAACTTGTTCTTCTCTGACTCGGATTCTCTGACTCGGAGGTCGAGTAATTCTGGAGCTGGTTTTGCATCGAGCAAAATGTTTGTTTCCGAGTTCTCTTCCAGTGGGGGCACTCTGAGTGCACCCGCTGGGTGTAGTCCCTGAGCCTCTGTCGGACTAGATGAGTCGGGCAGAGGGTTTAAGTCTCCTGGTAAACCTCCACGCAGTCGACACGGTAAATATCTTTTAGTCTGAAATTGAGTCAATCGGATGCATCTTCAGGTGCTTGACATGGTAAATAAGCTCAGCCTGGAGCTGAGTCAGTCGGAATGATCTTCATGCACTCGGCACGGAATAAATTCAGCCTGGAACTCGGTCAAGCAGGTGAATCTTCATGCTCTCGGCACGGTGAATGAATTCGGCTTTGAAACTACCGGCTGTAGAAAAAAGCTGGACACTCCAGGGAGTAATCTTTCCATTAGTACTTCTACCGTTAGATTTTGCATGAAAGGGGTATCTGTAAGAGTACATTGTATCCGCAGAGGAGCTTCATTTTCACCCTTTTGCATGAAAGGGGTATTTGTCCGAGTGGACGTGCTTCCCGACTGATCGAGGTACGTTGACTGCAAGGAAAGACTAAGTGGCACTTGTATGTCTCCCGGAGGAGATAGACTAGTGGTCTGACATTGACGTGCCATGAAACTCGAGTGACGAGGCTAGTGTGTAGGCTGACTCTCCGGAGAGAGGCCACTCATTATCCCGGGGGAACACCAGCACATGCCATCTCTGAGTCCAAGTTTCTGAAACTGACGCCTTGGAACCTAGGATAGGGCCAAGTTATCCGTAGAGGAGCGTTGTTTTCACCCTTTTGCAGTCTTGAAGATGACTTTAGGTAATGATTTGGGCGATCGTTCGAGTGGACAGTAGGCAGTCGACGGGCAAGTATGGTCAGAAAGATATTCCTGATGTGAACAATGGGTTGATTGAATGGGCGTAACCCCTGAGGGCGGCATGGCCAACGGCTGTGCGTAGCCCCCGTGTGATGCTCGAAAGAGGCAAGCTTGCTACAGAATGTGATATGAGGTTTGATCATATGAGTAACTTAGTCGTTTCCGTGTTGGGGGGTGTAGAGGTAAAGACATGTCCAACTGATGGTGACGCACGAGGTGGCTAAGGGGCGATGATGTGTACAACTGAGTGACGACGCGCGGGGCGGTCGAGTGGTGAAGACATGCACAACTGAGTGGCAACGCGCGGGGCGGCCGAGTGGTGAAGATGTGCACAACCGAGTGGCGACGCGCGGGGCGGCCGAGTGATGATGCGCGAGGTGGCCGAGTGAAGGACTACGTGTCCAGCCAAGTGGTGATGCGCGGGGCGGCCGAGTGAGGATGCGCGAGGTGGCCGAGTGAAGGACTACGTGTCCAGCCAAGTGGTGACGCGTGGGGCGGCCGTGTGACGAAGGCATGTACAACCGAGAGGCGATGCGCGGAGCGGCCAAGTGGTGAAGACGTGCACAACCGAGTGGCGATGTGCGGGACGGCCGAGTGAGGTTGCACAAGGTGACCGAGTGAAGGATCACGTGTCCAGCCAACGGGTGACGCGCGGGGTGGCCGTGTGGTGAAGGCATGCACAACCGAGAGGCGACGCGCGGAGCGACCAAGCGGTGAAGACATGCGCAACCGAGTGGCGACGTGCGGGATGGCCGGGTGAAGGACTACGTGTCCAGCCAAGTGGATGAAATTGTCTTCGAAGGAGTTAGCCAGATGCTTTCGAAGTTAATGTAGCGACGAGGTTGATGTAGTGTGGTTGCGACGCAAGAAGACCAGCGTGACAACTGAGTCTGAGTAGGAATGAAGATGGCGCACAGAGCGTCTGGGTGATTATAAAACTTGTCAAAGTGGTGGGTCGAATGCACTTGTTGAAGTGAAGGATCTAACTGGTGATGAAGCACTCGACCACTCAGGAGAGTGTCATTCCAAATGAGTTGTAGCCCTCGAGTGTGGCGTAGCTCCCGAGCATACTACAGGCTTCAACAACGGACATGTCGGAATACGGGAAATATAGTGTTGAATGGATAATTTGTAATTCATCGAGCCGGACTCGGGTAAGGATGAGGAGAAATTTCCGAGTGATACTCGAAAGAGGCAAACTCGCAAAAAGAGTGACGTGTGAAGTTTAATTATAAAAGGGACTTATCTGTCTCATGCCTGACGAGGTCTATAT
The DNA here is from genome assembly GCA_032464435.1 of Aegilops umbellulata. Taxonomy (NCBI): domain Eukaryota; kingdom Viridiplantae; phylum Streptophyta; class Magnoliopsida; order Poales; family Poaceae; genus Aegilops; species Aegilops umbellulata. Next base: position 227,076,364 of record CP136055.1, on the reverse strand, counting down.
TATCGATGAAGAGGATTCCACAGAGGGGTTGGCCGGATGTGTTTGAAGCCAACAGAGCGACAAGGTCAATGTTGTGGTGCGCTAGGACCAGTATGGTGACCGAGTCCGAGCAGCGATGAAGTTGGCGCATAGGGCCGTCGAGTGATCGTGTAACTTGTGTAAAAAATGGCACAAGTCAACAAAATAATTTCTTGAGGAAATTTGATGTGTGCTGAAATGATTTGTGTGAATAACACCCATAGACACCAGCTGGGAGTGCAAGGGGCTTGCTGGTTAACCAGCAAGAGTCTAAAAGAGCGAAGGATTCGTTCGAACTTGTCGAAGCGAGAGATCCTACTGAACTCGTTGGAATACTGGCTAAAATAAAATGGAAATGTAGTGTTTCGACTGAGTTGCAGCCTCGGAGGACCGATGCAAACTCGAAATGAAGAACGACACATGGTGTCCATGAATGATGTGTGCGAAAAAATGGAAGTTGGACTCGGGAGTCACATAACCAGTACTAAGCAAGTATGTGAAAATAAACAGCCGAGCGTAGAGGTACACTCAATGGCGTGGCCTCCTAGTGAACGTGATGTGTGAATTACGGGATACTCGGGAAGACGGAAATAACAGAATGTAAAATGACTTAGCTGTCTGAAGGCGCGCGAGTGGCCGAGTGGTGATGAGGCGACCAACCGAGTGGAGACGCGCGGGGCGGCCGAGTGGTGACGAGGCGATGGTGACAGTCGACCTTCATCTCGGTGTCCTTGCGGATAGGGATGGAGCGCACATTATACTTGTGATGCAGCTCCTTGAATTAGAGGTTTGCTCTTGTCTCAGTCGGATTTTGGCTACTTAGGCGATTCCTTGGACTGCAGCTAAGCCTCCGAGTGGGAGGCTTGCTCTCCACTCGGTAGGATTTCAAACACTTAGGCGAGTACTGGACTGCAGCTAAGCCCCCGAGTGGGAGGTTTGCTCTCCACTCGGTAGGATTTTTTTCAAACTTAGGCGAGTACTGGACTGCAGCTAAGCTCCCGAGTGGGAGGTTTGCTCTCCACTCGGTAGGATTTTTTCAAATTTAGGCGAGTACTGGACTGCAGCTAAGCCCCCGAGTGGGAGGTTTGCTCTCCACTCGGTAGGAGTTTTTCAAACTTAGGCGAGTACTGGACTGCAGCTAAGCCCCCGAGTGGGAGGTTTGCTCTCCACTCGGTAGGATTTTTTCAAACTTAGGTGAGTACTGGACTGCAGCTAAGCCCCCGAGTGGGAGGTTTGCTCTTCACTCGGTAGGATTTTTTGAACTTAGGCGAAACAGATTCGCAGCTAAGTCACCCACTTGGGGATTTTGGCGATGGCGACGCACGGGGAGGCCGAGTGGTGATGAGGTGACCAACCGATGACGACGCGCGGGGCGGCCGAGTGGTTATGAGGTGACCAACCGAGTGGCGATGCGCGGGGCGGCCGAGTGGTTATGAGGTGACCAACTGAGTGGCGACACGCGGGGCGGCCGAGTGGTTACGAGGTGACCAACCGATGGCGACGCGCGGGGCGGCCGAGTGGTTATGAGGTGACCAACCGAGTGACGACGCGCGGGGCGGCCGAATGGTGATGAGGTGACCAACCGAGTGGCGACGCGCGGGGCGGCCGAGTGGTGATGAGGTGACCAACCGAGTGGCGGCGCGCGGGGCGGTCAGTGGTGATGAGGTGACCAACCGAGTGGCGACGCGCGGGGAGGTCGAGTGGTGATGAGGTTACCAACCGATGGCGACGCGCGGGGCGGCCAGTGGTGATGAGGTGACCAACCGAGCGGCGACGCGCGTGGCGGCCGAGTGGTGATGAGGTGACCAACCGATTGGCGACGCGCGTGGTGGCCGAGTGGTGATGAGGTGACCAACCGAATGGCGACGCGCGGGGCGGCCGAGTGGTGATGAGGTGACCAACCGAGTGGCGACGTGCGGGGCGCCCGAGTGGTGATGAGATTACCAACCGATGGTAACGCGCGGGGCGGCCGAGTGATGATGAGGGGACCAACCGAGTGGCGACGCGCGGGGCGGCCGAGTGGTGATGAGGCGAACAACCGAGTGGCGACGCGCGGGGCAGCCGAGTGGTGATGAGGTGACCAACCGATGGCGATGCGCGGGGCGGCCAAGTGGTGATGAGGTGACCAACCGATGTCGATGCACGGGGCGGCCGAGTGGTGATAGGTGACCAAGCTATGGCTACGCACGGGGCGGCCGGACGATGTAGACGCGTGCCGTGGAGTGACGACGCACGGGTCGTCCGGGCGATCTAGGCGCGTGTCGCGAAGTGACGATGCACGGGGCATCCGAGTGAAGTAGATGAATCCCGCGGAGTAACGAGGCGCTGAGCGTTCTAGTGAAGTAGACGCGTCCCGTGGAGTCGTGCCCAACGGAGCAGCGACGCGCAGGGCGGCCGTCAGACAGGTTGATGAAGTCGCGAACATCCGAGTGGCAACGATGCATGGGTGCTTGAGTGCCAGTAGACTGTCCAAGTGGACCGCTGTTCCAGTGAGCTTTAGTCTCAGTCCGAGTAAAACCGCCGTGTACTGGAACTGGTGTGTGTAGTACTGTCGAGTAGCTGAAGCCAGAAGGAGTCACTGCCGCGTGCCCGTTCAGTCGATGCCGGAAGGAGGTGCTCCTGGGGCCGTCGTCGAGCTGCACGTGCCCGCGCGATGTGCCAGCTAGTCGATGCCGGAGGGAGGGACCACCGAGTGCCTGAAGCTGTCCGGGAGTGCAATGCATCTGAGTGGATTGTCCTGAGTAACCGGGTCGTTCTCCCGAGTCTATGTGTGTTTAGTCCCGATGATGGAGGGAGGAGTCGCTTGACGCCGGAAGGAAGAGCTACTCGGCACCGGAGGGAGGAGGCGATCGGGGCCGGGTAAGGAGCTGCTCGACGTCAGCTGTGTGTTATTTGCTTCCGTTCGAAAGATCCATCGTATGACCCTGCGAGTTTGCAAATAAAGCCACGGTTAAAATGCTGTGTCATTATATCTGCATGCATGCACCCATTAATTGGTGCAGAAATAGCGGAAGTAGAGCGCTCTTTGGCCGCCGTAATCAGGTAACCGAGGCTGGAAATCCCCACTAACTGGCCGCTTAATGAGGCGGTCAATTAACTCCTCAGAACGGTTATGAGGTCCATGTCCTGAACCTGTACGCGCATGCAGGAGGCTTTAATTAGTGGCAGTTAAGCAAGAGTTAAGGCCGTTCATGCATAAAAGGAAGTTTCCCTTTCCCATGACCATTTATCCCCTGCATGCAGGAAATAAATGGAAAGGAATTAAGGTTAGAAGGAAAGTGAAAGATGGGGCGCAGAACTCCCTGGTCGACCACGGCAGTGGCGGTTTTTGGCACGGATCCATCGCGAGAGGCGGCCGCGATGAATCCGAGTGCGGGGGGGCGTCTTCCTGCGAGGCCGCGCGCAGGCGGAGCTGATCGGAGACGTGGACAGCCCCGACGTTGGTGCCGCGTCCCGCCCGTGCATCCAGCACGGAGGTCTCCGTGCGGCGGTTCACGAGGGATGCCCGCGCAACGTGCCGTGTCAGGGTATCGCGGAGAGGCGGCTTCAGCGCCAGGCCTGCGCGTACGTCATAGTGATCACAGCCGAGCGCCCGTGTTGCCAGATGGACTGTCGAGCGCCTGCGATCGTTGCAGCCGTCTGACGAGCGGGTTGAAGCCGTCTGACGAGCCGTCTGATCAGCGCCAGGACGCAGGAGGTGCAGTCCGGCGCGCTGGCGGCCGTGTGTGAGGACGGATGGCCACGACTCTTGGCGCACCGTGTTGATGCCATTTTCCCTTCCTCGTCTCTTCTCTTATTTATTCATGCATGGGTGTGTCTGATCCTACAGGAGGAAAAGACAAACTCATTGTTAGACAATGTATTGTAAAGAGACTAGATCGAATGGATACTTCCCTGGTCCTTTTGTTTGTACCAATGGTGCAATGCGTAGAGCTCTAACGGCCAATTTCTCTGGCGATGGTAGTTGATTTGCTGTTGAAGATTGGAGAAAAAACCATTTGCATCATGGCTCGATAGACGCCATGCCCCACGGTGGGCGCCAACTGTCGTGGTAACGATTCCGACAATAAGAGAGGGGTAGGATAAAGGAGCATGATCTATCGAGATGCATATGGGTGACACGGTGGTTTTAGCGAGTTCGGGCCTCTCACGGTGGAGATAACAACCCTACGTCTCGTGCTCCGGAGAGGCTTTGTTTTATCTTAGTATGTATCCGGAGATTACAATGAGAGGGGAACAGATCCCCGTAGTCCTGAGACTAATGGTGAGAAAAAGAGAGAGATGGAAGCCGAGAGCCCCTAGTCTAGTGGTGGGGGTGGCTTATATAAAGTGCGCCACCCCCTCACCCCTTATGTTACACGGTGGAGCATCAATGCCATAATGCCTGCCCACTACAAAACCGTCATGCTGACTATTGGTCTTTGCATATCCGAGTGAGTTACATGGTCGAGTGGAATGAGCTCGTCGAGTGAAGTGCCATGCTCCGAGTGGTTGTCGCCGTCTGAGTGACTTTCAAGTTGTGGTACATCTAGACGGTGATCTGGCCCAGGGGCCCAGTACAAAGTATACGGTGTCCATGGGTAGGGCCTTTAGATCAGGCATGTTACCCTACCCCCCAATACATGTCCTCGTCACTCGCTGTGTAGTGTCATCGAGAGGCATGCGAGTAGCTGTGTGAAACGACGATAGGCTTGCCAACAGTCCGGTGCACAAGCTCACCGGGAGGCGAGCCAGGGGTTTGACCGCCGCGCGCCTATCTCCCACTACTGCATATTAATGGTGCCCCGAGAGGCCGCACCCCCGTCCTCGCCACACACACAATCCTCTCTCTTTCCGCTTGCATCCTCGACGCCGCTCTCAGTCCTCAAAGCCATCTGTGTATGAGGATGCTGCCGAAGCGCCCCATCGAAGGGAGTGGCGACGCCGGGGCTGCTGAAGCACCGGAGCACGGCGTGGAGATGGAGACAGATGTTGCCGTCACCGCCGCCGAGTTATCGTTGCACCCTAACGTCGTCGACGGCGTCGAGCTTCCACAGCCGGAGGCAGAGTTCCACACTGACTCTGGTGACGACTCGGGCGACGACCCCGGCGACGACTCCGACGACCACTCCGGCGATGACTCCGACGACGACGGACAATTGGTTAGTCAGCTATACCCATTTATGTGTCAAATAGATCCTAGGGTTTCTCTGGTTACTCCTGCCTCCCCCTTTTTGGAATAGAAATCCTATGGTTATGTTCTCCCAATCAATGAAATCTGAGTAAGTTTCGTTAGATCCGTGTAGTGTATTGATTGTTTGAATGGTACAAGTGACAAGTGATTAGTTGTTTCATCTGTGCAAATGATTTCTGCTAGTAATCCGACTAGGGTTAGTGTTCGTGCTAATAATTCCTGGCCATGACTTGACAATTGATTTTGAATGACCTACATATGTTTGTGCCATTATTTTCTTCAAGATTGGTCTGTACATAGACGATTGTGCTTAAAAATCGAACCATAACCTCTAGATATGTATAAATAAATAGCCATAAATTCCTAATCCTACTTCACGGCATGTAAACATTGATTTGATGCCAAATTTGTTTTACTATTTGTATAGGTGTTGTCTGACAATGTGGACAGCGAGGATGAAGATGGCCAGAGGAGGTACAAGAGGCAAATCCCGAGGAAGATTTATGAGGGAAAGCATAACAGGCGTATTAGGACCTAAAATGGTGACTATCGATGCCCATTTTGCAACAACAAGCTTCATGACGAGTATCTAAGTGTTCTGGTGCATGCAAGAGGACGGTGTCGGTGTTCTGGGAACGGGGGTCCCCAGACTTGCCTGCCTGCGGCCTGCGGCGTGGCTCAAAAGGGGCCCAACACGGCCCATCTTCATCAACACAAGACCCAAGACCCTCGCGAGGGGCCACGCCTTGCGGGGCGGACGACACGGTGCTTCCTCAGGGGCGGCCTCATTAGGCTGGCTCACGAGGAGGCGGAGAGATCAAGGCGGGGTACCTCACGAGGTGCCCATGACGCAAGCCATGACGACCAAGTGCGCCAGGTGGGCGCCAGCCCGCGCAGTGTCCTCCCTTTCCTCTTTGGTGCAAAGGGGCAAGCGCAGGCGAGAGTATCAAGCAAAGGCATCCATTTCGGTGCAACGAGACCAAGACCAGTCCAACGGTGGGAAGGAGGTCATCATGGAGCCCAGAAAGGCGTCACCACAGGGCCTTTGGCAGGCGAGGACCAACTTTGGTCAGGATAAGTGTACGGGATGTTCCCCTTCGAATTGGCCAATTGTTGGCGCCCTTCCCGCTCAATATTTGGGAAGAGGCCCAGGGCCTTTGCCTATAAATAGGACTAGCCACCCCCAAGCAGAGGGGGGTACCAAGAACCAAGTAAGCAGAGGGCAAGTGAGAGAGAGAGAGAAGGGCGGTTGAACCCCTCCTAACAGTTCATCCCCCTGGCCAAGAGCAGACCCTCGCGAGGCTGATCTTCCTTGTACTATTCATCATCATCATCCCAAGAGGCAATCCATCCACCACAAACTAGAGTAGGGTATTACACCACAATGGTGGCCCGAACTAGTATAAACCCTGCGTCTTTGGTGTTGTTCTTTCAGTAGATAGATCTTTGCGAAACGGAAAGGTAGAGGGCATAATCTCCGCGCGCACCCCAGAGTTCGAACCTCAAGGGTCTGCCGGAACCCAAAATCCGACATTTGGCGCGCCAGGTAGGGGTGCGCCGGAATCCACCCTTCTACCGCTCCGCGTCTCGTCGCATCGTCATCACAATGTCTGGCGACCAGGCGGGCAACCAAGATCCATGGACGGCGTGGCCCGCCCGCGCGGCGCCGCCCGCCTCGGGCGACCCCGCGCCTCAGGCAGCTCGTGGTCCGCAGGGCGCAGCGGGCCGCGGGCAGCGCGGACAGGTTTCGACAACTCTCATGTCGCGGCAAGCGCGGTCGGCGGCAAGGGCCTCCAATCACGCCGCGACCACGACACCGTACACCCGCCGGGAGCAAGCGAACTCGAGGGCCGCGCTCACGGTGGCCCGAGAGCTGCTGCAGTGTAGGTTGCTGGAAGGTGGCTGAGACATGCTGCTGGAGCGGGTCGCCGAGCTCCTGGGCTTTGCCGCTTCGGGGGCTCACCCCTTCTACACCCAGCTTCCGTCGCAAGCCCAGGGCGGCATGCGCGGGGGCCCCGCACGCTCCCGCGTGCCTCAGGGCTACCCCAACACCAGCGAATCCGTCGGCGCCGAACCAGCGGTGGCGCTACCCCCGCCCCCGGCGCGTGATGGAGAAGGGCCCGGTGCGGCCCACGGCGTCCGCGGGCAGCCGCGCTACCGCCCCGCGGTAGGCACGTCGAGCAACACTGCATGGCAGTTGGAGCCCTACAACACAACCTTCGGGATGACGGCGCCAAAAGAATACGTGCCCCTCATGATGGACCAGGGGCACGCTCACGAGGGCGAACAAGACTCGCTGCTCAGCCCCGGCTGGGGAGACGAGACACCAGAAGCTGAGCTCTTCCAGGAGCCCCGGGACGTGTAACGCCCTTGATGCGGCTATATTTCCCACGTGTCGAAGCACGACTTAGAGGCATAACCGCATTGAAAGCAATGTCGCAAGTGAGGTAATCTTCACACAACCCATGTAATACATAAGGGAAAGAGATACATAGTTGGCTTACAATCGCCACTTCACACAATACATGAGTAAAGCATTACATCATTCAGATACAATCAAGGTCCGACTACGGAACCAAAATAAAAGAAGACTACCCCAAATGCTACACAGATCCCTGATCGACCCCAACTGGGCTCCACTACTGATCAACTGAAATGAAACAACACAATGAACAAGATCTTCATCAAGTTCCTCCTTGAGCTCGGGTGCGTCACCTGCACGGTTTCATCGGCACCTGCAAACTGGTTTTGGAAGTATCTGTGAGTCACGGGGACTCAGCAATCTCACACCCGCGAGATCAAGACTATTTAAGCTTATAGGTAGGGTAAAAGGTATGAGGTGGAGCTGCAGCAAGCGACTAGCATATATGGTGGCTAACATACGCAAATGAGAGCGAGAAGAGAGAGCAAAGCACGGTGGATGAACTATGATCAAGAAGTGATCCTAGAACAACCTACGTCAAGCATAACTCCAACACCGTGTTCACTTCCCGGACTCCGCCGAGAAGAGACCATCACGGTTACACACGCGGTTGATGTATTTTAATTAAGATCAACTTCGGGTTTTCTACAACCGGACATTAACAATTTCCCATCTGCCACATAACCGCGGGCACGGCTTTCGAAATTTCAAACCCTGCAGGGGTGTCCCAACTTAGCCCATTATAAGCTCTCGCGATCAACGAAGGATATTCCTTCTCCCCGGGAAGGCCCGATCAGTCTCGGAATCCCGGCTACAAGACATTTCGACAGCAATAAAACAAGTCCAGCAAAGCCGCCCGATGCGCCGACAATCCTGATAGGAGCTGCACATATCTCGGTCTCAGGGCAACACCGGATGAGACATCCTACGAGTAAAACCAAGCCTCGAGTTTCCTCGCGGGGGCCCCGCAGTCTGCTCGTTTCGAACCAGCACTTAGAGAAGCACTGGCCCGGGGGGGGGGGCTAAATAAAGATGACCCTCGGGCTGGCCGACCCAAGGGAAGGGATTGGTGGTAGGCAAATGATAAAACCAATGTTGGGCCTCGCTGGAAAAGTCTTATTCAAAGCGAACTGTCAAGGGGGTCCCATAAATCACCCGACCGCGTTAGGGACGCATAATCCGGGAACATAACACCGATATGACGGAAACTAGGGCGGCAAGAGTGGAACAAAACACCAGGCATAAGGCCGAGCCTTCCACCCTTTACCAGGTATATAGATGCATTAATTAAATAAGATATATTGTGATATCCCAACAAGTAAGCATGTTCCAACAAGGAACAACATCTCCATGTTCCAACAAGGAACAAACTTCATCTTCACCTGCAACTAACAACGCTGTAAGAGGGGCTGAGCAAAGCGGTAACATAGCCAAACAACGGTTTGCTAGGACAAGGTGGGTTAGAGGCTTGGTTTGACAATATGGGAGGCATGATAAGAAAGTGGTAGGTATCGCAGCATAGGCATAGAAAAAGAGCGAGCAACTAGCAAGCAAAGATATAAGTGATTTCGAGGGTATGGTCATCTTGCCTGAGATCCCGCAAGGAAGAAGAACGAGTCCATGAAGAAGACAAAAGGACGTAGACGAACGGATCCTCACAATCGCAACATTATCGGAACTAACCCGGAGAAGCAACACCGGAAAGAAGCAAACAACAAAGTAAACAACCACCACATAAACATGGCATGATATGCGAGATGTGGTATGCAATGCATATGCATGCTTCGGAAGGAAAAAGATGAGCCAGGCATAATCTTGGCAAACCAAGTATGCCACTGGAAAGGTGATGTGATTTTGGTTGAAATCGATATAAAGATCACCGGAATCGGATGCACGGTTTGCAAATGACAAGCAAAACAAGAATGACAAGATTCTGCCATTAACAGCATGATGCTACTTAGCAAGCAACAAGAAATTAATCTACTGCACCCAAATGTACCAGAAAAGCAAATTACAGTGATCTAATCAAGATGCTTGACAAACGGTGAACACTGAGCTACCGCTAAATCACTCCATAACAGGTTCAAACAAGCATGGCAAAAGTGCAAAAGATAACAGGTTCACAGACTTAGTGAAAATAACAACATGCCAGAAATTAACATCAGGATGACATGTTTAGAGCAAGGAAATAACCTGCTACAGAAACAGGACATAGCAAATCAAGGCATGTCATGAATCTACTCAAAGCACTTAACAAAACTCCCTTACTGACCATAAGCCAAAAGGGATCAGAAAATATAATAACACCCATGTAAACATAGCATGTTTCGTTACAGTTTTCAGACTTAGCAGAAAACTGGACATGTCAAAAACAGATAGCAAGTAGGCATGTTTACGAGCTCGATGAACTCACTACAGAGCATTGCATGATAAACTAAGCATACATCCATCAAGAAGACATGGCATAGAAGCTAGGCATGGCGAGAACAACATCATAGCATGCAAGGATCAACTACAACAAGCTTGGCAAAATCGAATAACATGTAAACAATCTGCCAGTAACTTTTTATAGCAAAAGTAGAGCTCGATTGACTCAAGCTATGGCACTCCATAATTACAAAAAAAGGCACGGGTGGATAGAGCAAATTCATAAGCTTAAAACACCCTTACTGGCCATGCTCAAAAGAGACATAGATCTCTCTGAAACAACATGAACACATGGCATAAAAAATAATAGCAGGACATGACTTAGTGAAATTACTAAGTCTCTGAAATCAGCAACATTATGATGCCTAGTTTGCATGTTTGTTCTAGTCACCATATAGATCACAAAAATACATGGCATAAACCTCTGGAAAGATGGCATGGCATACTACAAAACACGTGTAGGACTCAACTTCATAGGGTGCACACATCAATCATGGCAAAAATGACAAAAGTGCATGTACTGAAACAGATCTGAAACTAACATCACATAGCCCTCTTCTAACAGTATTTCGGGCATCAAGTGATATCAAATGAGAATGATGCAATGGGTTGAAATGATGTACTCGACAAGGCGAACAATTTGACATATTACACGCACGAAACGGAGCAGTATGCAGCAAGTTATGATGCAATGAACATGGCATGATAATGATAGAATTCCGGGACTTAGAAGATTTCGGGGCAACCTCAGATTTCGGCACGGATAGCGATGCGCGGCCGGATCTCGCCGGAGAGACGCCGGAGAGGAGGGAGAAGGCGGGGATCGACGGATCCGGGGCCGGGGAGACCGGATCTGGGGCGCCGGTGGCCGGAGTAGGAGGAGGCGCGGGGAGGTCGCGGGGAGGCGCCGGGAGGCGGGCGCCGGCGGGCAGAGCCGCGGGGCGGCGCGCGGGAGGCGAGGCGGCGCCGGCAACGGGAAGACGGGAGGCGCGGCACCGGCGACTTGCGGTGGCGCGGAGGAGGAGCGCCGGCGCGGAGGAGGCGGCGCACGGGCGGCGGAGCGAGCAGGGCGGCGGCGCGGCTGGCAGGCGCGGCGCTCGCGCGGAAGCCGAGGCGCGGCGGCGGCGGACGCGGGCCGAGCGGCCGGACGGCGGCGGCGGCGCGGGCTCGCGCGGGCCCGATCCGGGTCCCGCGGGCTGCGCGGTGGAGAGAGGAGAGAGAGGGTAAGGTGGCGTGCGCTGGTTGGTGGAGAACGGCGGCGGGGTGACGTGGCGGCTCCCCATTGGTCCGGGTGAGGTGGCCGGGCGGTGGACATGTCCGGGCTGTGCGGGAAGAAACGTCCGGCTGCGCGCGGAGGAGGAGGTTAGGGTTTCATCTGCGCGAAAATCGGAAGGGGATCACATATTTATAGGTAGGAGGAGCTAGGAAGCTCCAAATGGAGTGCGGTTTTCGCCCACACGATCGTGATCGAACGGCCAAGAAGATGGAGATGACTTAGATGGGTTTTTGGCCACTTAGAAGGGGGTGTTGGGCTGCACCAAAAGAGGCCTTTACGGTTACCCGGTTAACCGTTGGAGTATCAAACGACCTCCGATTGACCCGAAACTTGACAGGCGGTCTACCGGTGCTATACCAAGGCCGCTTGACAAACCTCGGTCCGTTCCGAGAAAGTTTAATACCCGCTCACGGAAAAAGGTAAAAGGGGACGCCGGAGGACGTAGGAGCGCCGGATTGCAAAACGGACAACGGGGAAAATGCTCGGATTCATGAAACGAACGCGTATGCGAATGCGATGCACATGATGACATGATATGAAATGCAGATGATGACATGGCAAAGTGCAACACGCAAGCACATGACATGGCAATGACGACGAATAACTGACGGATACCTGGCGCATCGAACCCGGGGCGTTACAACACTCCACCACTATGAGAGGATCTCGTCCCGAGATCTAGGATGGCACCGGAGAGAAACAGAAGAGGAAGAGAAGAGGTAACACTAAGTTGCTTCTTTGACAAACGAGTGAAACCAAAGAACCTTGAGCGGTTGAGCAAAATGAAAGAAAGAATCCCATGGAGATGGACGAGATGAAAACACTCCCTTGGACAAGGAACAAGGAATAACAAATTCGGGCAGCACTCCGGTAGAAAAGAGATGAAAGCTTGATAAGATGATAAGATATTGAAGAGATGATACAACACTCCGGTTGAAAATGGAGGAATAGAATTTGAACTTGGCAAAATGAAAGCACTTGGATGAGACTCCGGTTAAAAGAGGAACGATAGACACAACACTCCGGTTAAATCGATAAGCAAGCAAAAGGACATGATCTTGACAAAACAAGATGATGGGTCGAACAGAGCAACATCACAATGCCTCCGGAAGAAAAATAGAAGATAGATCATTGGAATAAAGGAATGGAGAAGAAAATGACAACTTCTACCACAAATGAGTTTGGAAAGCACCCTTAAAAAGAAGTATAGAACGGAGTTGTTGGAAAACCAACAACGAAAAGAATAACCTTGTAGTGGACTTATGGAAACATCTCAACATTATGAGGTGACAAACGGCCACTAAAAGAAGCCATTGATTTGAGTGAGAGCACCAAGGCGATGAAAAAACTTCTTTCACCAAGAGGATAGGAGAAAACTTGGTTCATTGATAAGCACCATAATAGCAACATTCCTTAGGGAAGGTTTTAGGTGAAAATATATCCCAAGATAACTCCAACGGAGAGATAGATTGATTGAAAAGATCTCTTGAACGAAGAGAAAATGATGGATTTAAATATCTCATTCTTAACAACATGTGAATCATGAGACGTGACCTCAAATTATCAAGAATGACATGATACCACCTCAAAAGATAAGATAGAAAGAATTGCACTTCGGAATGCAAGATGAAGAAATGCTTGAACTCCTCCAAACAAAACAAGTGTTAAGCACCCTGTTTAATTTAGAGTATAGCTTGGCGGATCTTGACTCCGAGAGAAATCTTGATGAACAATTGAAGAATGAAAAGGGGCCTTGATAAACCACCATGTAGATCCTCCATGAAGAACTCCGGTAATAAGAGGAAGATAGAAAGAAAGAGAAGTTGAAAACACAAGGTGAAGCCTTGAAGTGATAAGATGAAGCTTTGAAATGATATAACCGACAAAACTTGAAACTCCAGAAAAGAAAGATGAGCAATTGAAACCAAGAATTTTGATAAACCTCCGGAATAAGAGATTGAATTTACTCGATGAAACAAGAATATGAATTACACTATGCTCATCCTTCACCAATTAAATTGATGACAAGCAATGGATTTGTCATACTACTTATTCTCGTAGAAAGGATTAAGAGATATAGCATAAACTTGGAGAAGGTATTGATGGAACCACCGGTGGAATTGGAAAGAAAGAACGAATTGGTATGATAACAACGGAAGAGGAATGTTGAACGAAACACCGCAAAATTTAAAATGGACCGTAAAATGAATGATAACCGCATTGAAAGCAATGTCGCAAGTGAGGTAATCTTCACACAACCCATGTAATACATAAGGGAAAGAGATACATAGTTGGCTTACAATCGCCACTTCACACAATACATGAGTAAAGCATTACATCATTCAGATACAATCAAGGTCTGACTACGGAACCAAAATAAAAGAAGACTACCCCAAATGCTACACAGATCCCTAATCGACCCCAACTGGGCTCCACTACTGATCAACTGAAATGAAACAACACATAGAACAAGATCTTCATCAAGTTCCTCCTTGAGCTCGGGTGCGTCACCTGCACGGTTTCATCGGCACCTGCAAACTGGTTTTGGAAGTATCTGTGAGTCACGGGGACTCAGCAATCTCACACCCGCGAGATCAAGACTATTTAAGCTTATAGGTAGGGTAAAAGGTATGAGGTGGAGCTGCAGCAAGCGACTAGCATATATGGTGGCTAACATACGCAAATGAGAGCGAGAAGAGAGAGCAAAGCACGGTCGATGAACTATGATCAAGAAGTAATCCTAGAACAACCTACGTCAAGCATAACTCCAACACCGTGTTCACTTCCCGGACTCCGCCGAGAAGAGACCATCACGGTTACACACGCGGTTGATGTATTTTAATTAAGATCAACTTCGGGTTTTCTACAACCGGACATTAACAAATTCCCATCTGCCACATAACCGCGGGCACGGCTTTCGAAAGTTCAAACCCTGCAGGGGTGTCCCAACTTAGCCCATTATAAGCTCTCGCGATCAACGAAGGATATTCCTTCTCCCGGGAAGACCCGATCAGTCTCGGAATCCCGGCTACAAGACATTTCGACAGCAATAAAACAAGTCCAGCAAAGCCGCCCGATGCGCCGACAATCCTGATAGGAGCTGCACATATCTCAGTCTCAGGGCAACACCGGATGAGACATCCTACGAGTAAAACCAAGCCTCGAGTTTCCTCGCGGGGGCCCCGCAGTCTGCTCATTTCGAACCAGCACTTAGAGAAGCACTGGCCCGGGGGGGGGGGGCTAAATAAAGATGACCCTCGGGCTGGCCGACCCAAGGGAAGGGATAGGTGGTAGGCAAATGATAAAACCAATGTTGGGCCTCGCTGGAAAAGTCTTACTCAAAGCGAACTGTCAAGGGGGTCCCATAAATCACCCGACCGCATTAGGGACGCATAATCCGGGAACATAACACCGATATGATGGAAACTAGGGCGGCAAGAGTGGAACAAAACACCAGGCATAAGGCCGAGCCTTCCACCCTTTACCAGGTATATAGATGCATTAATTAAATAAGATATATTGTGATATCCCAACAAGTAAGCATGTTCCAACAAGGAACAACATCTCCATGTTCCAACAAGGAACAAACTTCATCTTCACCTGCAACTAACAACGCTGTAAGAGGGGCTGAGCAAAGCGGTAACATAGCCAAACAACGGTTTGCTAGGACAAGGTGGGTTAGAGGCTTGGTTTGACAATATGGGAGGCATGATAAGCAAGTGGTAGGTATCGCAACATAGGCATAGCAAAAGAGCGAGCAACTAGCAAGCAAAGATATAAGTGATTTCGAGGGTATGGTCATCTTGCCTGAGATCCCGCAAGGAAGAAGAACGAGTCCATGAAGAAGACAAACAGACGTAGACGAACGGATCCTCACAATCGCAATGTTATCGGAACTAACCCGAAGAAGCAACACCGGAAATAAGCAAACAACAAAGTAAACAACCGCCACATAAACATGGCATGATATGCGAGATGTGGTATGCAATGCATATGCATGCTTTGGAAGGAAAAAGATGAGCCAGGCATAATCTTGGCAAACCAAGTATGCCACTGGAAAGGTGATGTGATTTCGGTTGAAATCGATATAAAGATCACCGGAATCGGATGCACGGTTTGCAAATGACAAGCAAAACAAGAATGACAAGATTCTGCCATTAACAGCATGATGCTACTTAGCAAGCAACAAGAAATTAATCTACTGCACCAAAATGTACCAGCAAAGCAAATAACAGTGATCTAATCAAGATGCTTGACAAAAGATGAACACTGAGCTACGGCTAAATCACTCCATAACAGGTTCAAACAAGCATGGCAAAAGTGCAAAAGATAACAGGTTCACAGACTTAGTGGAAATAACATGCCAGAAATTAACATCAGGATGACATGTTTAGAGCAAGCAAATTACCTGCTATAGAAACAGGACATAGCAAACCAAGGCATGGCATGAATCTACTCAAAGCACTTAACAAAACTCCCTTACTGACCATAAGCCAAAAGGGATCAGAAAATATAATAACACCCATGTAAACATAGCAAGTTTCGTTACATTTTTCAGACTTAGCAGAAAACTGGACATGTCAAAAACAGATAGCAAGTAGGCATGTTTACGAGCTCGATGAACTCACTACAGAGCATTGCATGATAAACTAAGCATACATCCATCAAGAAGACATGGCATAGAAGCTAGGCATGGCGAGAACAACATCATAGCATGCAAGGATCAACTACAACAAGCTTGGCAAAATCGAATAACATGTAAACAATCTGCCAGTAACTTTTTATAGCAAAAGTAGAGCTCGATTGACTCAAGCTATGGCACTCCATAATTACAAAAAAAGGCACGGGTGGATAGAGCAAATTCATAAGCTTAAAACACCCTTACTGACCATGCTCAAAAGAGACATAGATCTCTCTGAAACAACATGAACACATGGCATAAAAAATAATAGCAGGACATGACTTAGTGAAATTACTAAGTCTCTGAAATCCTCAACATTATGATGCCTAGTTTGCATGCTTGTTCTAGTCACCACATAGATCACAAAAATACATGGCATAAACCTATGGAAAGATGGCATGGCATATTACAAAACACATGTAGGACTCAACTTCATAGGGTGCACACATCAATCATGGCAAAAATGACAAAAGTGCATGTACTGAAACAGATCTGAAACTAACATCACATAGCCCTCTTCTAACAGTATTTCGGGCATCAAGATGATCTCAAATGAAAATGATGCAATGGTATGAAATGATGTACTCGACGAGGCGAACAATTCAACATATTACATTGACAAAACGGAGCAGTATACAACAAGTTATGATGCGATGAACATGGCATGACAATGATAGAATTCCGGGACTTAGAAGATTTCGGGGCAACCTCAGATTTCGGCACGGATTGCGATGCGCGGCCGGATCTCGCCGGAGTGACGCCGGAGAGGAGGGAGAAGGCAGGGATCGACGGATCCGGGGCCGGGGAGACCGGATCTGGGGCGCCGGCGGCCGGAGGAGGAGGAGGCGCGGCGAGGTCGCGGGGAGGCGCCGGGAGGCGGGCGCCGGCGGGCAGAGCCGCGGGGCGGCGCGCGGGAGGCGAGGCGGCGCCTGCGACGGGAAGACGGGAGGCGCGGCGCCGGCGACTTGCGGTGGCGCGGAGGAGGAGCGCCGGCGCGGAGGAGGCGGCACATGGGCCGCGGAGCGAGCAGGGCGGCGGCGCGGCTGGCAGGCGCGGCGCTCGCGCGGAAGCCGAGGCACGGCGGCGGCGAGCGGACGGCGGCGGCGGACGCGGGCCGAGCGGGCGGACGGCGGCGGCGGCGCGGGCTCGCGCGGGCCCGATCTGGGTCCCGCGGGCCGTGCCGTGGAGAGAGGAGAGAGAGGGTAAGGTGGTGTGCGCTGGTTGGTGGAGAGCGGCGGCGGGGTGACGTGGCGGCTCCCCATTGGTCCGGGTGAGGTGGCCGGGCGGTGGACATGTCGGGGGGCGCGGGAAGAAACGTCCGGCTGCGCGCGGAGGAGGAGGTTAGGGTTTCATCTGCGCGAAAATCGGGAGGGGATCACATATTTATAGGTAGGAGGAGCTAGGAAGCTCCAAATGGAGTGCGGTTTTCGCCCACACGATCGTGATCGAACGACCAAGAATATGGAGATGACTTAGATGGGTTTTGGGCCACTTAGAAGGGGGTGTTGGGCTGCACCAAAAGAGGCCTTTACGGTTACCTGGTTAACCGTTGGAGTATCAAACGACCTTCGATTGACCCGAAACTTGACAGGCGGTCTACCGGTGCTATACCAAGGCCGCTTGACAAACCTCGGTCTATTCCGAGAAAGTTTAATACCCGCTCACGGAAAAAGGTAAAAGGGGACGCCGGAGGACGTAGGAGCGCCGGATTGCAAAACGGACAACGGGGAAAATGCTCGGATTCATGAAACGAACGCGTATGCGAATGCGATGCACATGATGACATGATATGAAATGCAGATGATGACATGGCAAAATGCAACACGCAAGCACATGACATGGCAATGACGACGAATAACTGACGGATACCTGGCGCATCGAACCCGGGGCGTTACAGGACGGCTCCATCGGGCACGCGGGAGGCGACAACTATCGGGTACCACTAATTCCTCTGGAGCAGGCGTACGCTAATCATGGATCGCAGGAAGTGCAGGTCGCCGCAGCAAGCAGCTGCCCCACTCCCACAGTCTCCTACCCCTCGAGAGGAGGGCGCAGGGGGCTGCAGGAGAGGGGCAGAGATCCGACATCATCACCGCGGCATTCGGAGCAAGGCGTTCTCAGGAGGTAGGCCCTCCGCTGGGGAGGCGCCTAAGGGCCTGCCCCTGGCGGAGGACCCGTGGTCGTCGGGGGAACCGCTGGCGACCGCTCTACCCCACCGGCGGCGTCCTGGTTTCCGGTCGTCGTTGGTGGCACTAGAGTGTGGCGCAAGACGGGGCCCTGGTCTGGCGATATGAAGCAAGGCTGGTACCTGTGAAGAAGGCCCAGTGCCTGTGAAGCTCGCCGCCCCGTGACACTCTCACGTAATAATGAGTGGGGCTGTACACGCCCCAGAGTCTCAGGGGTGCCGGCCTCAGGCCCTTGTGCTCCCTCCCACGCCCAGTGGACAGCACTTAGCTCCGTGCTGGTGAGAAGACGTCCAAGACTAGATTAGGTGCTGGACGCGGCCTTTTGTCTGCTTTCATTGCCTTCTTCTTTTTGTTGTAACTTTTCCCCTGCTGGATTTAAGTTGGATTCTAATTTGAAGATTTGCGTGCGTTCGGGGAAGGGGTGCTTAGTCTCGTTCGAGCCATTTCTTCCGTTCTGGTTACCGCCTCGCCACAGCTGCCTCCCCTCGCGAGCCCCTCGCGAGTCGGGCCGGGCCAGGCTCGTGCGCAACCCAGACTACCGCTGTTGCTCCTTCTCGGGAGGACTCACCGGTACCTACGAAAGATGTCCCTTTGGGAAAAGGCCCAAAGCCTGTGAAGAAGGCGAATGCCTGTGAAGCTATCGCGTTTAGGAAAAGGCCCAGAGCCTATGAAGAAGGCGAGTGCCTGTGAAGCTATCACGTTTAGGAAAAGGCCCGGAGCCTGTGAAGAAGGCGAATGCCTGTGAAGCTATCGCGTTTAGGAAAAGGCCCGGAGCCCGTGAAGAAGGCGAATGGCTGTGAAGCTATCGCGTTTAGGAAAAGGCCCGGAGCCTGTGAAGAAGGTGAATGCCTGTGAAGCTATCGCGTTTAGGAAAAGGCCCGGAGCCTGTGAAAAAGGCGAATGCCCGTGAAGCTATCGCGTTTTGGAAAGGCCCAGAGCCTGTGAAGAAGGCGAATGCCTGTGAAGCCATCACATGTAGGAAAAGTCCCGGAGCGTGTGAAGAAGGCTAGTGCCTGTGAAGCCCCTCGCCAGCGACGCTCGCGCGTCCTACAATCTCAACTACAGAACACTCAGGACACCACATCCTCCCACGGGCTGCCTCAGGGCCTACGCGAAACAAAGGTAAACCGGAAAGCCGCCAGGCGCGGGCGCTCGCATGATATAATAGCTACTAATACAATGTATACAGGTTTTACATAAGGGGCTTCCCCTCCTCAAAATTCTCTCACAGCCATCAGGCCAAACACCTGAGTTCTACTCGTGTAGGGTAAAAAGACACGAGTGATACATACTCACTCGGACAAATCCCCCAATGCATCCTCAGGAGCACCTCCCGAGCCGCCGCTGGTATCGCTGAACTCGCCATCGCTGCCTGCGTCGCCACCAGCAGCATCAGGGTCGCCCACCACACCGCCCTCGTCAGCAGCCACGACCACGTCGTCGTCATCCGAAGTGAAGGCCCTCACAAGAGCGTCCATGTTGTCTTCCACCTAGTGTGCCAGGTCGCCTTGGACGGCCTGGGAGACTGGGGCGATGGCGGCGTCGAAGTCGAAGTGGGGATCCATGTTCTGGAGATGGCTAAAGACACGAGAGAAGGCGCACCCGAGCAGGGCACGTCTCCTCTCCTCGACCAACCTGTCGGCCCTGACCGACCGCGCCACCAGCTGCGTCACCACGGCGGTGAAGAACTGCAGGTTGCCGGCATAGTTGATCGTGTGCGGCTCACCGACGACCGCCTCACAGATGTTGCCCAAGGCTGCGTTTGCCCTCTCCCTGAGCGCAGCCAGCATGGGGCCGTGCACGTGCTCCAGGACCTGCCGCTGGCGTATCTCGTCAGCGTTCTGGCGCTCGACGGCCTCAGCCTCCTCCACCCGCTGACGAAGACGGAGCACCTCAGCCTGGGAGGCAGCCAACTCCTTTTGTGCTGCCTCAAGCGCGCCCCAGGAAGCGTCGGCCCGCCGCGTCGCCTCATCCCGTTGGGCCCTTAGGGTTGCGGTTCTTCCCTCAGCCTCGACCCGGATCAACTCCAGCCTCCCCTCGAACTCGCGCTCGAGGCCTTGGCGCGCCGTCGCCACCCGACGACCAACCACCTCCAGGACACGCGCTTCCCGTGCGGCAACTTCATCTTCCGCCTGCGTCACCAGGCGCTCCCTCGTCTCCAGCCGGTTGTACTCGTGGGAGCGTTCAATGGCTTCCAGCGTCAACGCTTCCTCCCGCTTCCGAAGCTCAGCTGGGTCGTCGGAGGCCACCTTCATCGATGCAAGGGCCGCCTCGCGCAGTTCCACCAGTTCCTCCAAGGAGTGGCACCGGGCCAGGAGTTCCCGGGCCTGTTCCTCCGCTGCTTCTCGCAGTCGGTCGCCCCCCCGGGCCTCCTCAGCGGCCTGGGATCGCGCCGCCCGAGAGGCCTCCAGCGAAGCCTTCGCCTCAGCATCATCAAGGTCACGCTGATGGCGCGCGAGGGCGACGTCGGCCTCCAGATCGCGCCGCCCTGCAACCAGGCGCAGGCCCTCGGCCTCCAGGCGTGCGTCTTCACCAGCGAGCTCCTCCCCAAGCAGGTCCACCGCGTCAGTTGCCCTTCGAAGGAACTCTTGGCGACGAGCACGACGCTCCCGAGCGTGCTCGAGCACGTCTTCCGCACCATCGTCTGCCCCAAGCAGGCGCCGGGGGCCGCAAATCATCGCTCCCCCTCCAGGCAGGGGGCTGGGGGCTGGCGCCCTCACGACGGCCGGGCGCGCCGAATAAAAAGCCCGGCCTGAGGCCAGCCCGTCTTCAGAAGAAGGGCGCATGGGGCGCCTCAGCCAGTCGTAGCCGGCGGCCAGGCGGGGAGCCCACGGCAGGCTGGCCATGCCAAGAGAGGGCCCGCGAAGGAAGATCGCAGAAAGAGAAGGGCGGCGGAGCACCTCGGGACGGTCTGGCCCTTCATTCGTCCTCACCACAAGAGCAGTGCTGCTCGGAACGCTTTGGGACGACGTGTCGGCGTTCTGGGAACGGGGGTCCCCAGACTTGCCTGCCTGCGGCCTGCGGCGTGGCTCAAGTGGGGGCCGAACGTGGCCCATCTTCATCAACACAAGGCTCAAGACCCTCGCGAGGGGCCAAGCCTCGCGAGGCGGACGACACGACGCTTCCTCCAGCACGGCCTCCTTAGGCTGGCTCGCGAGGAGGCGGAGAGATCAAGGTGGGGTACCTCACGAGGTGCCCATGACGCAAGCCATGACGACCAAAGGTGCCAGGCGGGCGCCGGCCCGTGCAGTGTCCTCCCTTTCCTCTTTGGTGCAAAGGGGGTAAGCGCAGGCGAGAGGATCAAGCAAAGGCACCCATTTCGGTGCAACGAGACCAAGACCAACTCCGCGACAAGGAGGAAGTCACTGTGGAGCCCAAGCCGGCGTCATCACCAGAGCCTTTGGCAGGCGAAGACCAACTTTAGTCAGGATAAGTGTACCAGATGTTCCCCTTCAAATTGGCCAATTGTTGCCGCCCTTCCCGCTCAATATTTGGGAAGAGGCCCAGGGCCTTTGCCTATAAATAGGGCTAGCCACCCCCAGGGTGGAGGCATCGGGAATCAAGCATCTAGAGAGCCATTGGGAATCCAGCACCCAGAAAGAGGGAAGGGCGATTGAACTCTCCCTAGCAGTTCATCCCTTAACCAAGAACAGGCCCTCGCGAGGCCGTTCACCTGTACTGTTCTTCCTCATCAGCCCAAGAGGCAATCCACCCACCACACTGGAGTAGGGTATTACACCACAATGGTGGCCCGAACCAGTATAAACCCTGTGTCTCATGTGTTGTTCCTGCAGTAGTTTAGATCCTTACGAGACGGAGAGGTAGAGGGTTCGATCTTCGCGCGCACC
Source organism: Aegilops umbellulata (assembly GCA_032464435.1). Taxonomy (NCBI): domain Eukaryota; kingdom Viridiplantae; phylum Streptophyta; class Magnoliopsida; order Poales; family Poaceae; genus Aegilops; species Aegilops umbellulata. Next base: position 227,054,333 of record CP136055.1, on the reverse strand, counting down.
CCAGAGTTCGAACCTTAAGGGTCTGCCGGAACCCCAGAATCCGACATTTGGCGCGCCAGGTAGGGGTGCGCCGGAATCAGTCTTCCACCGCTCCGCTCTCCTCCGACCACCGCATCCATGTCTGACGCTCGTTGGGCCCGCGCCGAGCGCCGGGCCGCCATCGCTTCCCGCACCGTCGAGACGGACCCTGTCGATGGGCGTCTTCGTCGTTCCACGTCGCCCGCCGTCAACGCCGCCACCGGCCCAGCGGGGAACGAGCAGCAAGCGTCCTCTCAGCACCTGTCCGTGCGGCGGGATGGCCGCACCGCCACTCCGTCGCTCATCCCAGCCGGTTCTTCGTCGCACGCGCCCTTGGAAGCTCGAGCTGCGCTCGTCGCGGCGAACGAGCTCCTGCGCTACCGCCCCGTCGACAACGTCTACGAGGAGTGGCTCGACCGCGTCGCCGAGCTCGTCCGCACCGCAGGGGGCTCTCCCGCGCCTTCCGCACCACTGCGCCACACTCCGCCCCGCATGGGCAATGAAGCCCCGGGGGCGTTCCAGCCGCCACCTTCCCAAGAAGATGCCATGGCCCCAAGGTGCGTAGCTCCTGGGCGGAACCCGCATCGTCATGCGCCGGCCCAGCAGGAACGGAGCTGCCAAGAAGTCCCGCAACCGCAAGAGGCCGCCCGGGCGCTCCCGGCCCCGGCTCGCCGAGACCCTGCTCCAGCTCCGGCACGTCAAGACCCCGCGCTGCTCCCAGCTGCGGCGCAAGGGGACCCACAAGGCCAAGCTCTCCCTCAACCAAAACCTCCCGCGGCCACCGCTGGCTGCCGCGCCTACACCCCCGAGCTGCGTAGCGTCGCGTGGCCCGGCAAGTTCAAGCCGGACCTGCCTCCTCGCTACGACGGCACAACTAATCCCACGGAGTTCCTCCAGCTCTACGAGCTGGGAATCGAAGCTGCCAGCGGGGATGAGAAGGTCATGGCGAACTGGTTCCCCATGGCGCTGAAGGAAGGTGCTCGCACTTGGCTCCTGAACCTGGCCCCAGGCACGATCTCCTCCTGGGACCAGATGCATACTCGCTTCATCGCCAACTTCCAAGGTACCCGCGACCGGCCTCCCGCCGTGAGCGACATGCGCCGCATCAAGCAACAACCTGGAGAGACCCTGCGGAAGTACATCCAGCGCTTCAACAGTGTGCGCCTCAAGATCCCCAGGGTGTCTGAAGAAGCCATCATTTCGGCCTTCTCCGATGGCGTGCGCGACGTCAAGATGAAGGAGGAGCTGGCGATGCATGAAGACCTCTGCACCTCCCTGGAGCTGTTCAACCTGGCGACCAAGTGCGCCAGAGCTGAGGAGGGACGCCTCTCCCTCCTCGAGCTGCCTGCCGCAGACCCAGAAGAGAAGAAGCCCAAGGCCAAGGACGTGAAGCGCAAGGGGGGCTGCCGTGCTCGCGGCAGAACCGGACACCAAGCGGGGCAAGGATTTGCCTGAATCCTCCAGGAGCAGCCGGTACTGTGTGTACCACGACCTCCACACCCACAACACCAATGAATGCCAAGAACTCCGCGCCATGCGAGAAGGAAGAGTCGGCCGACGCCCTGAACGTGCTGACCGGGGCTACGACCGAGGAGGAGGAAGGAACCCGGGACGCTGGGAAGACCGCGGCCCACGTCAGGGCTGGCGTGACCAACCTCGCGAGGACCGCTGGCGCGACCCGCCTCGCGAGGGGGACTGGAGGGATCAGCCTCGTGAGGATCGCCCTCATGGCAACCCAGGCCTGCCGCCGTTGCCGCCTCAGCCGAGAAGGAATGAAGACCGCCACCAAGACGAGGGGGCTGGGGGCTTCCAGGAGCCTCGCGCCATCGCCTGCATCCTGGGCGGAGCTCAAGCCCCAGCCTCTCAACGTATCTTCAAGCAGTTTGCTCGCGAAGTGAATGCAGTCCTCCCCAAGCTCTAAGCAACGCGTCCCCTCAGGTGGTCGGCCTGCACCATCACGTTCAGCTCAGCAGACCAGCTCAAGTGCGCAGCCACAGCCGGAGTCCTCCCAATGCTTTGTTCCCCAGTCATCAGCAACGTTCTGGTCACCAGGACCCTCATCGACGGAGGGGCAGGGCTCAATGTCTTGTCCGTGGAAACGTTCAACAGCCTCCAAGTGCCATATGACCAGCTTCAGCCAACCAAGCCCTTCTCCGGAGTCACCGATGGTTCCACAGTCCCGATCGAGCAGGTCCGCCTCCCAGTCACCTTCGGCACCTACGACAACTACCGCACCGAGCTCATCGACTTTGACGTCGCCCACATCCGCCTGCCGTACAACGCCATCCTCGGGTACCCGGCGCTGGCCAAGTTCATGGCCGTGACTCACCATGGCTACAACGTCCTCAAGATGCCAGGAAGCGGCGGCGTCATCACAGTGCCATGTCAAGAGAAGGATGTAGTGTGTGCCCTGGAGCGAGCCTTCCAGGCCGCGTCACTAGAAGACCCAGATCGCGGAAGCAGGAGGCTTCCTGAGACCACCCCCAAGAAGAAGAAGACAACGTCAGGCTCAGACCCTCAGGAGGCAGGCCCTTCAAGGCCCGCGTCTGCCCAGGGGGACCCTCCTTCAATCGCATAGGGAAGCGCGCCCGGCGCCCTCCTCAGGCAGGGCTCGGGGGCTCTCACCTGGAGGGCCACCGACCTCGCCAAGGTCACGAGGGAGGCGCTGGGGCACCATGTGGAGGTGTGTTTCGAAGCACACTTCCCTCGGAAGGAAGCCAGGGGAGGAAGGTCAGACCAGCAGGAGTTTGTTAGCAAGGCCATTCAGGAACTACAGGAGTCAAGGATCATGAGAGGTTGTCGTCGCCCACCAGCTGTGGCTCCCCATCCAGGCGAGGATGGTGGGCTGCGCGTCTGCGTCGACGTACCAGGGCTCAATCAGATCGCCACGACGGAGCGCCTCTGGCCCTCACAAGTGGGGCGCTGCGAAGGACCACCCCACAGCTATGTTCGCATGCCTTATGGCCTGCCGAGTGTGGCTGCAGCGTACCAGCGCATCATAAGGAGCATCTTGGAGGCGCAAGAAGGCAGGCGTTCCGCAGCCCTGGCGGAGATGGAGGCTGCTCACGGGGAGCCACCAGTGCCTCCGGAGCCTCCCGAGGCCCCCGGGCCTGGGGGCTCGTGAGGATCAGCTTTCGCGGCCCACCGAGTCTGCTGCACCAATGCCACTGCACCGACGACGTCTTCAGGTGACATCTTTCAAGTTTCATTCTCAGCTAGGAGCGCCCTCCCAGGGTTGCGTCATTCCCAGGCCGCGTGGGTCTGTCCCTGCGGCATGTATCCCTTTTTATCTTCTCAGTCGCTAGCTTGCTTTGCTGGGGGCGCCCCTCGGGCTGCATCATCCCCAGGCCACTCGGGCTAGGCCCAGCGGCATGTATCCCTTCCACGCTTATTTCCAATTATGCATCATTACTCGATGCCGTCCGCGGCACCTCTTCTTCTTCATGTCGACCACTTGCGCGTTAAAGGGGGGGTGCCTGAGCATCGCGACTCAGGGCTCTTACTGGCTCTCCAGCCCTCACCCTCTGGCCTTGTCCATGGCATCGCGACCTGGCATACCAGCGACGGCTGAGACAAGCTCGAGGGCCGGGACCCGAGGACGTAGAGTGCCGGCATCTAACCAGATTTTGCAGGGACACATCTCAAGGTACGGCCCAGCGCCAGGCGCAACCCGCCTAGAGGTAGGGCCTCGTGAGTCCCGCGCTGGCTCACGGGTGCCCCGACACACCTCGCCCGCTCCAACCGGCGAGCTCCTGAGCGACTAACAGTCAACTAATCGCTGCTATGGCAACCCCGTCTTCTTTCTTTGTGATGAATCTGCAAGGCCCATAGGGGGAACCGCGCTAGCCAAGGCCCTCACAGTGTTCCCTTCGCCCTTGCCCACGCGAGCCGCTTGCACGTTAAAGGGGGGGTGCCTGAGCATCGCGACTCAGGGCTCCTACTGGCCCTCCAGCCCTCTCCCACTGGCCTTGTCCACGACAACGCGACCTGGCATACCAGCGACGGCTGAGACCAGCTCGAGGGCCGGGACCCAAGGACGTAGAGCAGAAAAGGGGAGCAGAGGCGAGGGAGAAGGGGCACACGAGGACCTCGGCCAGTGACTCAACTCAAGTTACCCCCCGGACCCGACGGCACGCTGAGGGCAATCTCCGATCCTCAAGATAAGCCACCATCCAAAGCGTTGGCTACCGTGGCACTACCCCCGCACCTAGAGCGACTCCGTACTAGCGACGTTGCTTCCCTTTCTCACCTAGCGACGGCTGCTTGGGCACCAAAGGGGACCTCCTGAGCATCGCGACTCAGGGGCTCTTACCGGACCCCGGGTCGCTCACCTCCTGGCCTTGACCACGGCATCGCGACCTGGCATACCAGCGACGGCTGACGCCGCCTTGGGACTGGGACCTGTCAACGCAGAGCACCAAGACCTCGCGAGGTGCGAAAGGGGGAACCAAACTATGACGGAATTCGCGATTCGCACAAATCCATAGCAAGGGTTACATATTAACAACAAGGATCACAACCACCTTACAAGCCCCTATGGGGCACAATGTGATTCCTCGCAGGGAACGAATCCTAAAAGGTGCTAATTACACGTGCCCCTGCAAAAGATGCCATCATCAACAGTGGGCCGGCAGGCACCGGCGCCAACCCCATCCAGATCAGGATCGACGGCGACCAAGCGAGCCTGCCCTGCTCCAGGAGCGGCGTCGGCTCGCGGGCTCGTAGCTGTCGTTGCTCGTCTCTAGCGTCGCAAAGACCTCACTGGGATCGCTGGATCCTCCGGCGCTCCCGTCGCTTGCGGAGCTGTCCAGGGGCGATTGGCGGGCCCAGCCGTCGCCGTGGCAAGGTCCTGGCCGCCTCCCCCGGGGCAGCACTCCAGCCGGCGACCGTTCGCGTCGAAGACCTTGAAGAACATCACCAAAGCGCCGTCGTACTCTAGGTGGATCGTGAGGGCGCCCTTCGTTCTGCAGCACTGAGCGATTTCACCCCAGCCACGAGTCATGAAGACCTCGCCCGGGGCGGTGATCGCAACCTCTGCCCCGGTCGCAGGAGTGCTGCAGTCGGCGTGCTGCAGCCACAGCTCCAGGAGTCTCCCCTGCTGGAAGGCGGAGGCGAAGAAGGGAGGAAGGCGGATCCAAGTCCGCGGAGGCATGGCGGCGTGGAGCACGAGCTCGCGGGAGGAGCCCTCGGTGTGGACTCCAGGAGGAACAACCAACACCTTCGTGACCCTCCGGCGCCGCCGACGGTGCTGGCCGAGGGGATCGGCATCTCCTGTTCCAGAGCCCTCGGCGTGGGCATACAAGGGAAGCGGGAACCCCGACGGAGGCCGCGCGTACCAAGGCCTCAGCACCACTAGGAGGTTCTCCTCGTCTCGGCCGCGCAAGGCAGGCTGTTTCTTCGGCGGGAGCGGGTCAGGTACCTCTTGAGGAGCCTTTCCCTTCTCCGCCGCAGAGAACCGGCGAATCGGAGCCATCACACCAAGACGGAGCAAGAACTGAGTCGGGGGAGGAAGCAAGAAGAGATGGACTAGAAGGGCACGCGTGGTGCCGTACTTATAGCCGGCGGAGGCCAACCGCCGGCCTCCACGATCACAGGTAATCATGACATGGTTTGCATGCAGGGACTTGTCCAATCTGCGCGATCGTCGAGGCGTCGTGGGGAAGTCGAGACGCCCACGTCCAATCAACCGCCACGCGGCGCCCGAGGTAGCAGGCTGTTAGGGCCCGCGGCGCTTCGCCCTTGCCCTTTCGCCTCTCGGCACGGCCAAGTCCGTGCGCGCCTTGGGCCCGGGGGCTACTGTCGGCGTTCTGGGAACGGGGGTCCCCAGACTTTCCTGCCTGCAGCCTGCGGCGTGGCTCGAGTGGGGGCCCAACGTGGCCCATCTTCATCAACACAAGGCTAAAGACCCTCGCGAGGGGCCAAGCCTCGCGAGGAGGACGACACGACGCTTCCTCCAGCATGGCCTCCTTAGGCTGGCTCGCGAGGAGGCGGAGAGATCAAGGTGGGGTACCTCACGAGGTGCCCATGACGCAAGCCATGACGACCAAAGGTGCCAGGCGGGCGCCGGCCCGCGCAGTGTCCTCCCTTTCCTCTTTGGTGCAAAGGGGGCAAGCGCAGGCGAGAGGATCAAGCAAAGGCACCCATTTCGGTGCAACGAGACTAAGACCAACTCCGCGACAAGGAGGAAGTCACTGTGGAGCCCAAGCCGGCGTCATCACCAGAGCCTTTGGCAGGCGAAGGCCAACTTTAGTCAGGATAAGTGTACCAGATGTTCCCCTTCAATTGGCCAATTGTTGGCGCCCTTCCCGCTCAATATTTGGGAAGAGGCCCAGGGCCTTTGCCTATAAATAGGGCCAGCCACCCCCAGGGTAGAGGCATCGAGAATCAAGCATCTAGAGAGCCATTGGGAATCCAGCACCCAGAAAGAGGGAAGGGCGATTGAACTCTCCCTAGCAGTTCATCCCTTAACCAAGAACAGGCCCTCACGAGGCCGTTCACCTGTACTGTTCTTCCTCATCAGCCCAAGAGGCAATCCACCCACCACACTAGAGTAGGGTATTACACCACAATGGTGGCCCGAACCAGTATAAACCCTGTGTCTCATGTGTTGTTCCTGTAGTAGTTTAGATCCTTACGAGACAGAGAGGTAGAGGGTTCGATCTTCGCGCGCACCCCAGAGTTCGAACCTTAAGGGTCTGCCGGAACCCCAGAATCTGACACGACGGGGGAGGCGAAGCCAAAGGAGGCGGCGCCTCAGCAGCTCCCACGAGCTCGGCCGGAAGAGGCCTGCAGAGCAAGGATCAGTAGACACAACAAGGGGATCAGAAGCCAGAAAAGGAGAGGACTGTCTCGTCGGTAGCAAAGTACTTCCGGCGCTTCAGCAAGCGATAAGAGAAATCATCACCCAGGGCCTCCCTTTTCCTCCGGAGGGCCTCGAAGTCCACACGAAAGCGGCCCAAGAGAAGGGTGCAAGGATCGGCCTGCGACGGAGACGGAGCAACAAAGCGGTCCGCGTCAGGGGCGCCTGCCTGACGTGTGCCGCCAATCACCTCGCCAGAAGACACGGCCGGGGCCTCAGGAGCCTCGGCCCCAGGCGCTGGGAGCGGCTGCTTGCCACCCACAGCCTCTGCAGCACGGGCCTCAGGAGCTGTTCCCTCAGGGACATCGCCAGGCGCAGTCACCTCATCGGGAGCCTTCTCGGCCTCCGCCACCTCATGCCTCCCTGTTCCGCCACTCGAGGAGGATTTGCCTTGACTGACCAGAAGGGGCTCACCACCACAGGGTTCTCGCGATGCCCTTGGAATCCAGCGGGGCGCAGCCCCCATTCATCAAAGGAGAGCATCTGCTTCACGAAGTCGTCCCTGTTCTGGCAGAGGTACAGCAGGGCCCCTCCCCGCTGGATGCTGCCCGGGTTGGGATCACCAGTCAGGGCCAAGAGCACTGTCCTTAGCGCCCAGGCGTCAGGTCCTCTTCCTGGAGCCTCATGCGATCGTCATGCCCGCTGAAGGCCCACATTCGGCGAGAATGGCGTTGGAGAGGGGCGATGCGGCAAAACAGGAACTCCTTCACCACCTTGTGCGCTGTCACCAGGAGTGGATCACTGGACAGCGGTCAAGAATATCCTGAAGTACCTGAAAAGGACTAAGGAAATGTTTCTCGTGTATGGAGGTGACAAAGAGCTCATCGTAAAGGGTTACGTTGATGCAACCTTTGACACTGATCCGGACGATTCGAAATCGCAAACCGGATACGTATTTACATTAAACGGTGGAGCTGTCAGTTGGTGCAGTTCTAAACAAAGCGTCGTAGCGGGATCTACATGTGAAGCGGAGTACATAGCTGCTTCGGAAGCAGCAAATGAAGGAGTCTGGATGAAGGAGTTCATATCCGATCTAGGTGTCATACCTAGTGCATCGGGTCCAATGAAAATCTTTTGTGACAATACTGGAGCAATTGCCTTGGCGAAGGAATCCAGATTTCACAAGAGAACCAAGCACATCAAGAGACGCTTCAATTCCATCCGGGACTTGGTCCAGGTGGGAGACATAGAGATTTGCAAGATACATACGGATCTGAATGTAGCAGACCCGTTGACTAAGCCTCTTCCACGGGCAAAACATGATCAGCACCAAGACTCCATGGGTGTTAGAATCATTACTGTCTAATCTAGATTATTGACTCTAGTGCAAGTGGGAGACTGAAGGAAATATGCCCTAGAGGCAATAATAAAGTTATTATTTATTTCCTTACATATCATGATAAATGTTTGTTATTCATGCTAGAATTGTATTAACCGGAAACATAATACATGTGTGGATATACAGACAAACAGAGTGTCACTAGTATGCCTCTACTTGACTAGCTTATTAATCAAAGATGGTTAAGTTTCCTAACCATAGACAAAGGAGTTGTCATTTGATTAACAAGGTCACATCATTAGTTGAATGATCTGATTGACATGACCCATTCCATTAGCTTAGCACCCGATCGTTCAGTATGCTGCTATTGCTTTTATCCATGACTTATACATTTTCCTATGACTATGAGATTATGCAACTCCCGTTTACCGTAGGAACACTTTGTGTGCTACCAAACGTCACAACGTAACTATGTGATTATAAAGGTGCTCCATAGGTGTCTCCGAAAGTATTTGTTGGGTTGGCGTATTTCGAGATTAGGATTTGTCACTCCGAATGTCGGAGAGGTATCTCAGGGCCTTCTCGGTAATGCACATCACATAAGCCTTGCAAGCATTGCAACCAATGAGTTGGTTGCGGGATGATGTATTACGGAACGAGTAAAGAGACTTGCCGGTAACGAGATTGAACTAGGTATTGGATACCGACGATCGAATCTCGGGCAAGTAACATACCGATGACAAAGGGAACAACGTATGTCGTTATGCGGTCTGACCGATAAAGATCTTCGTAGAATATGTAGGAGCCAATATGGGCATCCAGGTCCCGCTATTGGTTATTGACCGGAGAGGTGTCTCGGTCATGTCTACATTGTTCTCGAACCGTAGGGTCCGCACGCTTAAGGTTACGATGACAATTATTATGAGTTTATGCATTTTGATGTACCGAAGGAGTTCGGAGTCCCGGATGTGATCACGGACATGACGAGGAGTCTCGGAATGGTCGAGACGTAAAGATTGATATATTGGACGGCTATGTTCGGACATCGGAATGGTTCCGAGTGGTTTCGGATAATACCGGAGTGCCGGAGGGGTTACCAGAACCCCCCGGGGGAAGTATGGGCCTTATTGGGCCGCGAGGGGAGAGAGAGGGCCGCGCCAGGAGGTGGCGTGCGCCCCCCCCCCATGGGCAGTCCGAATTGGACAAGGAGGGGGGGGCTCCCCCCTTTCCCTCTCCCTCTCCCTCTCTTTCCTTCCCCCTTCCTCCCTCCTAGTTGGACTAGGAAAGGGGAGTCCTACTCCTACTAGGAGGAGGACTCCCCCCTCCCTTGGCGCGCCTCTAGGCCGGCCGGCCCTCCCCCCTTGCTCCTTTATATACGGGGGCAGGGGGGCACCCTAGGACACACAAGTTGATCCTTGAGATCGTTCCTTAGCCGTGTGCGGTGCCCCCCTCCACCATATTCCACCTCGGTCATATTGTCGCAGTGTTTAGGCGAAGCCATGCGTCGGTAGTTCATCAAGATCGTCACCACGCCGTCGTGCTGACGGAACTCATCCCTGGAGGTTTTGCTGGATCGAGACCCGGGGACGTCATCGAGCTGTACGTGTGTCAAGAACTCGGAGGCGCCGGAGTAACGGCGCTTGGATCGGTCGGATCGCGAGGAGTACGTACGACTACTTCCTCTACGTTGTGTCAACGCTTCCGCTTCGGTCTACGAGGGTACGTAGACAACACTCTCCCCTCTCGTTGCTATGCATCACCATGATCTTGCGTGTGCGTAGGAATTTTTTTGAAATTACTACGTTCCCCTACAGTGGCATCCGAGCCTAGGTTTTTATGGTTTGATGTTTTGCACGAGTAGAACACAGGTGATTTGTGGACGATACAAGTCATACTGCCTACCAGCATGTCATACTTTGGTTCGGCGGTATTGTTGGATGAAGCGGCCCGGACCGACATTACGCGTACGCTTACGCGAGACTGGTTCTACCGCCGTGCTTTGCACACAGGTGGCTGGCGGGTGTCAGTTTCTCCAACTTTAGTTGAACCGAGTATGGCTACGCCCGGTCCTTGAGAAGGTTAAAACGGAGTCTATTTGACAAACTATCGTTGTGGTTTTGATGCGTAGGTGAGATTGGTTCTTGCTTAAGCCCGTAGCAGCCACGTAACATTTGCAACAAACAAAGTAGAGGACGTCTAACTTGTTTTTGCAGGGCATGTTGTGATGTGATATGGTTCAAGACATGATGCTATATTTTATTGTATGAGATGATCATGTTTTGTAACCGAGTTATCGGCAACCGGCAGGAGCCGTATGGTTGTCGCTTTATTGTATGCAATGCAATCGCCCTGTAATGCTTTACTTTATCACTAAGCGGTAGCGATAGTCGTAGAAGCATAAGATTGGCGAGACGACAACGATGCTACGATGGAGATCAAGGTGTCGCGCCGGTGACGATGGTGATCATGATGGTGCTGCAGAGATGGAGATCACGAAGCACAAGATGATGATGACCATATCATATCACTTATATTGATTTGCATGTGATGTTTATCTTTTATGCATCTTATCTTGCTTTGATTGATGGTAGCATTATAAGATGATCTCTCACTAAATTATCAAGAAGTGTTCTCCCCGAGTATGCACCGTTGCCAAAGTTCGTCGTGCCCAGACACCACGTGATGATCGGGTGTGATAAGCTCTACGTCCATCTACAACGGGTGCAAGCCAGTTTTGCACACGCGGAATACTCGGGTTATACTTGACGAGCCTAGCATATGCAGATATGGCCTCGGAACACGGAAACCGAAAGGTCGAGCGTGAATCATATAGTAGATATGATCAACATGATGATGTTCACCATTGAGAAATAATCCATTTCACGTGATGACCGGTTATGGATTAGTTTTGATTTGGATCACGTGATCACTTAGATGATTAGAGGGATGTCTATCTAAGTGGGAGTTCTTAAGTAATATGATTAATTGAACTTAAATTTATCATGAACTTAGTCCCTGATAGTATCTTGCTTGTTAATGATGATTGTAGATAGATGGCTCGTGCTGTTGTTCCGTTGAATTTTAATGCGTTCCTTGAGAAAGCAAAGTTGAAAGATGATGGTAGCAATTACAAGGACTGGGTCCATAACTTGAGGATTATCCTCATTGCTGCACAGAAGAGTTACGTCCTGGATGCACCGCTAGGTGCCAGGCCTGCTGCTGGAGCAATGCCAGATGTTATGAACGTCTGGCAGAGCAAAGCTGATGACTACTCGATAGTTCAGTGTGCCATGCTTTACGGCTTAGAACCGGGACTTCAACGACGGTTTGAGAACCATGGAGCATATGAGATGTTCCAGGAGTTGAAGTTGATATTCAAACAGAATGCCCGGATTGAGAGATATGAGGTCTCCAATAAGTTCTATAGCTGCAAGATGGAAGAGAATGGTTCTGTCAGTGAGCATATACTCAAGATGTCTGGGTATTATAATCACTTGAATCAGCTGGGAGTCAATCTTCCGGATGATTGCGTCATTGACAGAATTCTCCAATCACTGCCACCAAGCTACAAAGGCTTCGTGATGAACTATAATATGCAAGGGATAGATAAGTCTATCACCGAGCTCTTCGCAATGCTAAAGGCTGCGGAGGTAGAAATCAAGAAGGAGCATCAAGTGTTGATGGTCAATAAGACCACTAGTTTCAAGAAAAAGGGCAAAGGGAAGAAGAAGGGGAACTTCAAAAAGAATAGCAAACAAGTTGCTGCTCAAGAGAAGAAACCCAAGTCTGGACCTAAGCCTGAAACTGAGTGCTTCTACTGCAAGCAGACTAGTCACTGGAAGCGGAACTGCCCCAAGTATTTGGCGGATAAGAAGGATGGCAAGGTGAACAAAGGTATATGTGATATACATGTTATTGATGTATACCTTACTAGAGCTCGCAGTAGCACCTGGGTATTTGATACTGGTTCCGTTGCTAATATTTGCAACTCAAAACAGGGACTACGGATTAAGCGAACACTGGCAAAGGACGAGATGACGATGCACGTAGGAAACGGTTCCAAAGTCGATGTGATCGCAGTCAGCACGCTCCCTCTACATCTACCTTCGGGATTAGTATTAGACCTAAATAATTGTTATTTGGTGCCAGCGTTGAGCATGAACATTATATCTGGATCTTGTTTGATGCGGGACGGTTATTCATTTAAATCAGAGAATAATGGTTGTTCTATTTATATGAGTAATATCTTTTATGGTCATGCACCCTTGAAGAGTGGTCTATTTTTAATGAATCTCGATAGTAGTGATACACATATTCATAATGTTGAAGCCAAAAGATGCAGAGTTGATAATGATAGTGCAACTTATTTGTGGCACTGCCGTTTAGGTCATATCGGTATAAAGCACATGAAGAAACTCCATACTGATGGACTTTTGGAGTCACTTGATTATGAATCACTTGGCACTTGTGAACCGTGCCTCATGGGCAAGATGACTAAAACACCGTTCTCCGGTACTATGGAGAGAGCAAAAGATTTATTGGAAATTATACATACAGATGTATGTGGTCCAATGAATGTTGAGGCTCGTGGCGGATATCGTTATTTTCTCACCTTCACAGATGATTTAAGAAGATATGGGTATATCTACTTAATGAAACACAAGTCTGAAACATTTGAAAAGTTCAAAGAATTTCAGAGTGAAGTTGAAAATCATCGTAACAAGAAAATAAAGTTTCTACGATCTGATCGTGGAGGAGAATATTTGAGTTACGAGTTTGGTCTACATTTGAAACAATGCAGAATAGTTTCGCAACTCACGCCACCCGGAACACCACAGCGCAATGGTGTGTCCGAACGTCGTAATCGCACTTTACTAGATATGGTGCGATCTATGATGTCTCTTACAGATTTACCGCTATCGTTTTGGGGTTATGCTCTAGAGACGACCACATTCACGTTGAATAGAACACCATCAAAATCCGTTGAGACGACACCTTATGAACTGTGGTTTAGCAAGAAACCAAAGTTGTTGTTTCTTAAAGTTTGGGGCTGCGATGCTTATGTGAAAAAGCTTCAACCTAATAAGCTCGAACCCAAATCGGAAAAATGTGTCTTCATAGGATACCCAAAGGAGACTGTTGGGTACACCTTCTATCACAGATCCGAAGGCAAGACATTTGTTGCTAAAAATGGATCCTTTCTAGAGAAGGAGTTTCTCTCAAAAGAAGTGAGTGGGAGGAAAGTAGAACTTGATGAGGTAACTGTACCTGCTCCCTTATTGGAAAGTAGTTCATCACAGGAACCGGTTTCTGTGACATCTACACCAATTAGAGAAGAAGTTAATGATGATGATCATGAAACTACAGATCAAGTTACTACAGAACCTCATAGATCAACCAGAGTGAGATCCGCACCAGAGTGGTACGGCAATCCTGTTCTGGAAATCATGCTACTAGATCATGACGAACCTACGAACTATGAAGAAGCGATGGTGAGCCCAGATTCCGCAAAATGGCTGGAAGCCATGAAATCTGAGATGGGATCCATGTATGAAAACAAAGTGTGGACTTTGGTTGACTTGCCCGAGGGTCGGCAAGCAATAGAGAACAAGTGGATCTTTAAGAAGAAGACAGACGCTGACGGTAATGTTACTGTCTACAAAGCTCGACTTGTCGCAAAAGGGTTTCGACAAGTTCAAGGGATTGACTACGATGAGACCTTCTCACCCGTAGCGATGCTTAAGTCTGTCCGAATCATGTTAGCAATTGCCGCATTTTATGACTATGAAATTTGGCAAATGGATGTAAAGACTGCATTCCTGAATGGGTTTCTGGAAGAAGAGTTGTATATGATGCAACCAGAAGGTTTTATCGATCCAAAGGGAGCTAACAAAGTGTGCAAGCTCCAGCGATCCATTTATGGACTGGTGCAAGCATCTCGGAGTTGGAATAAACGTTTGATAGTGTGATCAAAGCATTTGGGTTTATACAGACTTTTGGAGAAGCCTGTATTTACAAGAAAGTGAGTGGGAGCTCTGTAACATTTCTGATATTATATGTAGATGACATATTACTGATTGGAAATGATATAGAATTTCTGAATAGCATAAAGGGATACTTGAATAAGAGTTTTTCAATGAAAGACCTCGGTGAAGCTGCTTACATATTGGGCATTAAGATCTATAGAGATAGATCAAGACGCTTAATTGGACTTTCACAAAGCACATACCTTGACAAGATTTTGAAGAAGTTCAAAATGGATCAAGCAAAGAAAGGGTTCTTACCTGTATTGCAAGGTGTGAAGTTGAGTAAGACTCAAAGCCCGACCACTGCAGAAGATAGAGAGAAGATGAAAGATGTTCCCTATGCTTCAACCATAGGCTCTATCATGCATGCAATGCTGTGTACCAGACCTGATGTGTGCCTTGCAATAAGTTTGGCAGGGAGGTACCAAAGTAATCCAGGAGTGGATCACTGGACAGCGGTCAAGAATATCCTGAAGTACCTGAAAAGGACTAAGGAAATGTTTCTCGTGTATGGAGGTGACAAAGAGCTCATCGTAAAGGGTTACGTTGATGCAACCTTTGACACTGATCCGGACGATTCGAAATCGCAAACCGGATACGTATTTACATTAAACGGTGGAGCTGTCAGTTGGTGCAGTTCTAAACAAAGCGTCGTAGCGGGATCTACATGTGAAGCGGAGTACATAGCTGCTTCGGAAGCAGCAAATGAAGGAGTCTGGATGAAGGAGTTCATATCCGATCTAGGTGTCATACCTAGTGCATCGGGTCCAATGAAAATCTTTTGTGACAATACTGGAGCAATTGCCTTGGCGAAGGAATCCAGATTTCACAAGAGAACCAAGCACATCAAGAGACGCTTCAATTCCATCCGGGACTTGGTCCAGGTGGGAGACATAGAGATTTGCAAGATACATACGGATCTGAATGTAGCAGACCCGTTGACTAAGCCTCTTCCACGGGCAAAACATGATCAACACCAAGACTCCATGGGTGTTAGAATCATTACTGTGTAATCTAGATTATTGACTCTAGTGCAAGTGGGAGACTGAAGGAAATATGCCCTAGAGGCAATAATAAAGTTATTATTTATTTCCTTACATATCATGATAAATGTTTATTATTCATGCTAGAATTGTATTAACCGGAAACATAATACATGTGTGGATATATAGACAAACAGAGTGTCACTAGTATGCCTCTACTTGACTAGCTTATTAATCAAAGATGGTTAAGTTTCCTAACCATAGACAAAGGAGTTGTCATTTGATTAACAAGGTCACATCATTAGTTGAATGATCTGATTGACATGACCCATTCCATTACCTTAGCACCCGATCGTTTAGTATGCTGCTATTGCTTTTATCCATGACTTATACATTTTCCTATG
This sequence comes from Aegilops umbellulata, assembly GCA_032464435.1. Lineage (NCBI taxonomy): Eukaryota > Viridiplantae > Streptophyta > Magnoliopsida > Poales > Poaceae > Aegilops > Aegilops umbellulata. The sequence goes on along the minus strand of CP136055.1, from coordinate 227,038,764 downwards.
ACTATGAGATTATGCAACTCCCGTTTACCGTAGGAACACTTTGTGTGCTACCAAACGTCACAACGTAACTGGGTGATTATAAAGGTGCTCCACAGGTGTCTCCAAAAGTATTTGTTGGGTTGGTGTATTTCGAGATTAGGATTTGTCACTCCAAATGTCGGAGAGGTATCTCAGGGCCTTCTTGGTAATGCACATCACATAAGCCTTGCAAGCATTGCAACCAATGAGTTGGTTGCGGGATGATGTATTACGGAACGAGTAAAGAGACTTGCCGGTAATGAGATTGAACTAGGTATTGGATACCGACGATCGAATCTCGGGCAAGTAACATACCGATGACAAAGGGAACAACGTATCTTGTTATGCGGTCTGACTGATAAAGATCTTCGTAGAATATGTAGGAGCCAATATGGGCATCCAGGTCCCGCTATTGGTTATTGACCGGAGAGGTGTCTCGGTCATGTCTACATTGTTCTCGAACCGTAGGGTCCGCACGCTTAAGGTTACGATGACAGTTATTATGATTTTATGCATTTTGATGTACCGAAGGAGTTCGGAGTACCGGATGTGATCACGGACATGACGAGGAGTCTCGGAATGGTCGAGACGTAAAGATTGATATATTGGATGGCTATGTTCGGACATCGGAATGGTTCCGAGTGTTTTCGGATAATACTGGAGTGCCGGAGGGGTTACCGGAACCCCCCGGGGGAAGTATGGGCCTTATTGGGCCGCGAGCGGAGAGAGAGGGCCGCGCCAGGAGGTGGCGCGCGCCCCCCCATGGGCAGTCCGAATTGGACAAGGAGGGGGGGCGCGGCCCCCCTTTCCCTCTCCCTCTCCCTCTCTTTCCTTCCCCCTTACTCCCTCCTAGTTGGACTAGGAAAGGGGAGTCCTACTCCTACTAGGAGGAGGACTCCCCCCTCCCTTGGCGCGCCTCTAGGCCGGCCGGCCCTCCCCCATTGCTCCTTTATATACTGGGGCAGGGGGGCACCCAAGGACACACAAGTTGATCCTTGAGATTGTTCCTTAGCCGTGTGCGGTGCCCCCCTCCACCATATTCCACCTCGGTCATATTGTCGCAGTGTTTAGGCGAAGCCCTGCGTCGGTAGTTCATCAAGATCGTCACCACGCTGTCGTGCTGACGGAACTCATCCCTGGAGGTTTTGCTGGATCGAGACCCGGGGACGTCATCGAGCTGTACGTGTGTCAAGAACTCGGAGGCGCCGGAGTAACGGCGCTTGGATCGGTCGGATCGCGAGGAGGACGTACGACTACTTCCTCTACGTTGTCTCAACGCTTCCGCTTCGGTCTACGAGGGTACGTAGACAACACTCTCCCATCTCGTTGCTATGCATCACCATGATCTTGCGTGTGCGTAGGAAATTTTTTGAAATTACTACGTTCCCCAACACCTTGTACTATTCATCATCATCATCAGCCCAAGAGGCAATCCATCCACCACAAACTAGAGTAGGGTATTACACCACAATGGTGGCCCGAACTAGTATAAACCCTGCGTCTTTTGTGTTGTTCTTTCAGTAGATAGATCTTTGCGAGACGGAAAGGTAGAGGGCATAATCTCCGCGCGCACCCCAGAGTTCGAACCTCAAGGGTCTGCCGGAACCCGAAATCCGACAGACGGGCTGTTGGCTCCTTCAAGCAGAAGTATTCTCGCAGGGTGGCGCACGACGTGTACGCCGAGTACCTGGAGTAGCTTCAGGATTGTGCCGGCATGTGAGATGAGATGTGGGATCAAACTATGTACGCTTGAGTATGCTTAATGACGGTTGAACTATGTACTTATGGTTGAACTATGCTTTTGTATGCTTATTATCTATGTCCGAGTTTGTTTAATCTATGTTTACTTATGTCTAACTATGGGACATGGATGAAATTAGTTCGGTTGATGGAATCTACCTCCGTCTTGGTTTATTGGTCCCCTTTGTAATTTGTGTAAATTTTGACCAAAGATTTAACTGACAAAATGTTAGTGCAGGTCAGCAAAAATTATATCGTTGGATGGGTATTTGAGCATAGTGTTCAATGATATAATTTTTGGTGACATGCATAAACATTTCTTAATTAAATATTTGGTCAAAATTTGGTACAAATTATGAAGGGGACCAATAAACCAGGACGGAGGTAGTACGTCAATCACACACGGTTCCCAAAATTGGAACCATGTGCAACGACTTCCATTTTTCCTGTTGCGTTAATCACACATAGTTGGCTCTAGCAAATCGTTGCCTCCGAAATTCTTTGTGGGACAGAAAACCGTCACCACCAAATTCAAAAAAGAAAAAAGAAAACCCTCACCATCCCCATGTCACAAAAACCCTCACCCCGCCCACCACCCCCTCCGGTTCCCACTCACACCTGCACAAGCTCCTCCGAGTCTATGCATGGCACCCCCTATCGTAGCGGTAACCACTTAACTCAACGTCCGCCGCCGCTAGGCTGTCGACAAAGCCCACTGCATTTCGCCACTTCCGCTTGCTACCGCCTATCGCCATCGACTTTCTCGATGCTGCTCGCGGTCGACCCAGCTCCGCTCGGTTGGGAAATCTGTCGTACTAAGGGTTATTTCTCATGGACAACAAGGTAACTAATTTAATGAGTTATTATCTCATCTCTTATCCTAGTTCATGTGCCCCCTTTAATCACCCGGCAGAAATCGCCGTGAATTCATTTTTATTCAAGCTGATTTGAGGGTTTTCTTCCATTCGTAGAGTGTACAGTGCGTGGACAAATCAGGACTTTGCGGCCTCCGTCAGACATTCCATCTCACCGTACCAAATGACTTGAGGATGCGCGCGATATATTCAATCTCACCCTAAATCGGCTGGCATGGCCTACTTTCTTGAACATATTCTAAATATTGCTACATTTCGATAAAAGGTGCCACATGCATCCATATACGTCAAAGGGATTTTTCCCTCTTCTTTCTATATTAGGCAAATTAATGATGTATTGTTCTTTCGATTACTCTCATATTTCCATGACATCATGTTTACCCTATCTGTTTAATTATAGATTTTTGTCCTTCGATTTCCACTGCTGTACAGTTCTTTCAATCGGGCCCATATTTGCATGTTACAATATTTTCTTTAACAATCCTACCATTTTTTGCGGCGCGTCCCTTGCTATGCAACATAATCTGTAGTGCATAATCTTTCCCTTTACATAAATCAAGACTGCAGGGATGTCATACTGAGCACAAACCATGGATTTACAATCGTTGCTACTATAAGACTTGATGAATGTGGTGAGTCTATTTTGGCACTAGCCTTTGGAAAGAAATTTCTAAGTTTTATGTACTGAAAGCTGGCACTATAATTGCACTACACATAAAAGGGCCTGGTCATGAGATATATGCTAACTTCCCTGACGATATCATCCGTCCAGACTTTGTTTGAAGTAAGTTTTATTTTCAAGTATCTGCATGTTGACTTACCCAGCAATATCAAATGAATTGTGTAGTATTTGAGCAACCAATTGTTATTCCCAGCAATACCTAATAACTTCTAGTTACCAATACACTTTTCTATTGCCCTGTTTTAACTAAATATTCCCTGTACTCCCACTTCTATCAGAAAGCGCCGCTGACAAGGAGACTCCAGAGGTGGAGAATTGGGCTGCCAACAAGTGGAGGCAGGGTGAGAAAGAACCGCAAGCGACTCCAGCATGCCTAGACTTCATCAGCAACCTCCCTGATGATACGTTGATAGTCATCATCTCCCTCCTCCCAATCAAATATGGGGCACGGACAACCGTCCTCTCACAGCGGTGGCATCCTCTATGGAACTCCACCCCTCTCGACCTCATCGACACCCACGAGCTCTGCCATGGCTACTGCAAAAGCTTGGATGCGTTCTCCAAGATCCTTGACAGTCACCTTGGCCCAACCAGAGGCCTTAGAATGGGCAAGTTCCGTTCCAACGGCAAGGACCGAGCCAAGCTTGATGACTGGTTCCAATCCCCCGCCCTAGATCATCTCGAGGAGCTCACTTTTGATGATGAGCATATGCACACGCTGCCCACGTCTGTGCTCCGCCTCGTGCCCATGCTGCGCGTCACCAAGTTCAGGAAATTCCATCCACCCCCTTAATGGTGTGCCCGCTCTTATTCTACCATGACTGAAGCACCTCGAGCTCTTCGTCATTTGCCTCCCAAACGGTGGCATGGAGTGCCTACTCCATGGCTGTACTGCACTCGAGTACCTTTGTCTTCAGGCGATCAATGGGTTGAGTAGCTTCCACATCACCTCCATGACTCTCCGGACTATTTATGTGTGTTGCTGGTGCAGCAGGAAGACATCACAAGATGTGTACCAAGGTATGGTCATTGAGGACACACCTGCACTTGAGAGATTACTTGTAGTTGATCAAGAAGGTCCAACAAGAATCAATGTCATTTCTGCGCCGAAATTGACAGTGGCGGGCTACTCGTCTGACAAATACTCTGAACTTGTTATTGGATCCACACCCGTTCAGGTACAACAACCGCCTTCTACCTCTCCTTCTACAAATTAACTTTATTTCTAATTTTGAAAATGCTTGTTCGTCTGTCATCCAGAAAATGATTCTGACAAGCTTGACCCCGAAATGGCACACAGTGAAGGTCTTGGCAGTAGAATCTATCGGCCCCAACCTTGAGCAAGTTGTCAGTTTCCTAAGATGCGTTCCGTGCCTGGAGAAGCTATATATCGAGGTGATTTTCCTTTCCTATTAAATTTTAACCATAAGGGAGTTCAAATTTTGACACCTTTTTCCAAGTTTACAATGACAATGTACTACAATTTCTGAAGGATTCTTTTGGAGGATTTCAGTACATACATGTCCCCCCATATTGGTTGCTTGATCCATATGGTTACAATCCATAAGCATTTCTCTTTTGGATTCATCTGTAAGTTTTCTTAGGGAACTTTTCATCCACTCCAACCTCTTGTGAAGAAGGCTACATCTTTCTAGAATGTAATCAAATTCCCATGTTAATCATGTCAGATCGAAGATGGCATGTTAGTGCATTTTACAAATCCTGCAAACCAAATAGGCCTGTAGTAGTGTTCAAAATTGCATGTAGGCACTAACACGTTTTCTTATTTTGCAGATAAGGTTAGGCCCAGTGGTGGATAATGTGATACAATATAACAATCACGTCGAATGCCTAGATCTTCATCTCTTAGAAATTACTTTGAACTCCTACCGAGGGACCTTACCGGAGGTTATATTCGCCAGGTTCTTTGTTGTCAAAGCAAGGGTGCTGAAGGTAATGAGGTTTGCCCTACATTTATTTCACAAAAATGAATGGTTTGTTGATCAGCGCCGGCGCCTGCGGCAGAATGGAATAGGATCTGAAAATGTTGAATTTCATTTTGGAACTTTAGATGACAGAGTAATCGGAAGTCATCGTGTCAACCCCATACATGACTTCTCAATGGCTCACCCCTTTGCATAAATTATGAGGTTTCGAAACCAGACTTAGAAGTGGTAATATTAGTTTGAACCTATCTGATATCCATGTTCAGCGGATCAGCGCGAGCGTTTGCAGCTGATGAGCTGAATTTCATTTCTAATATCAGTTTGAACCTTATAATCTTAGAATTTTAGCCATATAACTCTGGAATTTGAATCTTGCAATATTTCGAGCTTTTGTGGTACAATCATTGAAATGGCATCGTATGAGACTCGTATATTGGTAGCACTATTTTGACCTTAATATGCAATGATCTTAGATTTTATTAACCATTCTCGAACCTGTTTACCTTGTCGGTCTCACAACACATGATCTGTATAGCTAACTCGACTGTGATCTTTGACATTATTGCACACAGTTGGTTTCTTCAACCATGTGCCTTGTAGAGCGCAGAACTAATTATCGCACTCAAGTGTCCATCATCACCCTTCTATGTAACTTTGGCATCATCACCCATGGGTAAACTTATGACCGAAGTCATTCCACGGACTTCGTTTTTACAAAGCTTTTTGCCAATAAATGCGCATGATTTGTCCCTCTTCTAGATGACGCGTGGCCAAACTAGCCGGGCGGGAAGCTTCTACGGTAAACTATGCGATAGCGCGGGAACATGCTCACCGACGATACATTTGGCGCCTCTTCGAGCCCATGCATGGTCAAACGGAACGCGTGCGGTGCAGTGTTGTCAAGCGTGCACTGGAATCCTTCGCTATGAACGCCATGACAAGGCGTGACAATTACAGGCCGGCCAGCCCCCATTTATTATAGCGGCCATTAAACCCTTGTGTCTCTTCAACCTTTCGATCACGCACCACCATTGCAAGAAGCACACCCACCATGACAAATTCTTAGAGGGTATCCTGCGCGGCTCCAATGGCGCTCCAAGCTGCTGCCGATGACGAGCAGCAGTTCACCATGCATGTCGTGGTGGACACCCATAGTAGGTTCACGGACCTCTCAGTGGTGTACACCAATGACCCAGTCTGGGTGGAGCACTCCATCCACATCATGGAGCTGTTGCTTACCGAGGAGAAGTACAAGGTGCTAGGGTTTGACCTCGAGTACACCCACGCTCGTGCGGGTCCCAAGGTCGCCATCGCTCAGATGTGCGTGCGCCACCACGTCCTCGTCTACCACTACTGCTTGGCCACAAGGCCTTGCGAGCGTTTCGCCATGTTTGTCAACAACCCCCACTACATGTTCGCTACGGTGGACATCACCAATGATGTAAAGGTGCTCGAGAATTCGGGCATCGCCTACCAGAATCTTGTCGAGATCCAGGGCCAATACAAGATCTGGGACAGCAAGGAGCATGAGAAGGACTCACTGGTTCACCTCGCCGAGGCCATCATAGACCCCTACTATAGAGATATGAAGGATTCCTGCAACAAGGATAAGCGTGCCTGGCACTCGTCCTGGATGGAGATACTCGACAAAGCTCACGTCATGTACGTGGCCAAGGAGGCGTACACGAGCTACGACATGTACAGGTGGATCGTTGACATGATGAAGTGCCTCCTTCCCCAAAATGGCCAGGGATCCAGCCGGAAGCACAACAATGGCAAGCGTCGTCGCAATAATAAGTAGATGATTAGATCCTCATTTCTCCTACTTTAGTATGCATGTAATTGCTTACTTTGGTGTGTGGAAATGTTATGTGTGTAGTCACTTGTGTAATTGTATGCTTAATTTGGTTTTGCAATGCTGTCTTTTTAAGTATACATGTTGATGCTTTGTAGATAGAGCAAATCACATCACACACGGAGTAAACAATGGAACCCGTCGGTGATGATTTCATCAGTCACTGACAATTGTATACCAGCAAACGTTTTCTCACAACACACACGGCTTATTAACAGAAATCGTCTGTGTTGTTATCGGTCTTCCCACACGTTTCCGATTATAGACCTATTTGTCGCGTATCACACACATCTTGTTAAGTTGAACCGTTTCTGTTTTCTTGGCTCAACGCAAACAATTCATCTAAGTGAACTGTATGTCGTATATCGCGCACACCTTGATCTGGCTGGCCGTTTTTTTGTGTTGGCTAATCACAAACAGTTCATCCGAGTGAACCGTATGATGTATATCGCACACACCTTCATCTGGCTGCCCATTTCTTTTGTTCCGCCTCATCGCAAACAATTCATTGAGCTGAACCGTATGCCCCTCATCCCACACACAACTAAATTCTAAACCGTGTTTGATGCATCCGTCATCGCAAACGTTTTGCATATTTTTGACGGTTTTTTTATACCACCGTTTGCGATTATTGCATCGCACACAGTTTCATCGAAGGGTCTCTGATCGTAGTGTCGCATTAGTAGCATCTTGCGGTAGTGACACCTTTGTGTACTCCTTACCTTTGCTTTGATAACCCCATAGCCCATTTCGTGTCACTTTCCTATCGAGACTAGCCATTGAGTATTTCCGGCAATGTTACTTGTGCACATTAGTGATCATCCTTCCCATTGCATACATACCATATCATCTTGGTATCATCTCTTGTGTCACAAATTTGTCACCACATATATACAATCACTATCTTGGTTCGTGAAGTTTTGCATAAGAGGCCAAAGAAAGATCTCAAAAGAGAAAGAATCAACAAGTGTCGGTGTCAAAACCGGCGGATCTCGGGTAGGGGGTCCTTAACTGTGCATCTAGGAGGATGGTAACAGGAGACAAGGGACACAATGTTTTACCCAGGTTCGGGCCCTCTTGATGGAGGTAAAATCCTACGTCCTGCTTGATTAATATTGATGATATGGGTAGTACAAGAGTAGATGTACCACGAGATCAAGGAGGCTAAATCCTAGAAGCTAGCCTATGGTATGATTGTTGTATATTGGGATTGTCCTACGGACTAAAACCCTCCGGTTTATATAGACACATGAGAGGGTTAGGGTTACACAGAGTCGGTTACAATGGTAGGAGATCTACATATTCGCATCGCCAAGCTTGCCTTCCACGCCAAGGAAAGTCCCTTCCGGACACGGGATGAAGTCTTCAATCTTGTATCTTCACAGTCCAGGAGTCCGGCTGAAGGTATAGTCCGGCTATCCAGACACCCCCTAATCCAGGACTCCCTCAGTAGCCCCCGAACCAGGCTTCAATGACGATGAGTCCGGCACGCAGATTGTCTTCGGCATTGCAAGGCGGGTTCTTCTCCAAATTCCGTGTACCTGTTGAATAATGTCCGGTTTTTGTAATGTAGAGCTCCTTGGCTTCTACGCCCAATAATGGCCGTCTTCCACGTGTCAAACGAATACGAAAAGTCTGGGTGTTTTTACATTTACACCCCTAGCCGCGTAAATGAGCTGCCTATTTAAAGGGACGAGGATTTAGATCCAAACCACACCTTCTCCCTTCCGCGAGTGGTCATCAGAGCGCATCCAAGCAGGTCCATTCCATCATGGCCAGCCATCACGACTCCTCCTCTCGCCCTTCCAGTCCTAAGCCCGGAGACTGGGAGAGGTGCTTCGTCCCGCATAGCGAGCTAGTATCGCTTCAGACCAAGGGATTCTTCCCTCCGGCCTACATGGTCCCGGTTCGAGCCGGACTCGCCGCCTATAATGGCGGAGAGCAAGCGGAGATCGCCCCCACTCCCTTCAAAGGAGAGGGGGTATGCCTTGTCCCTTATCTAATCAGGGGACTCGGATTTCCAATTCATCCGTTTCTCTGAGGGCTTCTAGAGTTCTATGGCCTCCAGCTGCACAACCTCACACCTGCCTCTATATTGCATATCACGAGCTTCGTTGCCCTTTGCGAGCTGTTCTTGGGTGTTGAGGCTCATTTCACGCTGTGGAAGAGGCTGTTCTGCCTGGTGCCCCGTTCTCAAGAGGGGTTAATATATGAAGTGGGCGGAGCCGAAGTGTGGCGCATCGCCGGGACCGGATATCTATCCGGAACCCCAAAGAAGGCGTCCGAGGACTGGCCTTCAGAATGGTTTTATATGGAGGATGTCCCACTGCCGGATCCTATCCGGATCGGCCTCCCCGAATTCAACAGTGCTCCCTTAAAGAAACGCTTAAGCTGGCGTCCAAGGAGCTCTCAGAGAGAAAGTGACAGGGACGTCCTTTACCTGATGGGCCGTATAAGACTATTGGCTCATTCAGGACTAACCATGGTTGGAGTCATGGCCATATGCATCATGCGGGGGGTGCAGCCGCTTCAATATAGAAGCCACCCCATGCGGGATTTTAACGGGGAGGATGACGCCACTCGTTATGGTCATAAGGGACCGGACTCAGCTGCCGCTCTAGTAAAGATCTTGTCCTCTTTGTACAAGGGAGAAGAGGAGGAATTCCTCCGCGTCAACCCGCAGGGTGGATTTACTATGTACAACCCTCCAAGCTGGGTAAGCGGACAATCTTGCTTGCCCATCCGTTTTATATTCCCATGATTAAATATATAGTCTAACGACTCCTACGCAGGAACTGCGTCAGGAAGTAAAGGATACAAACAGCCGTCCTCCACAGCCCGAGGATCCTGAATGGTCCCTCGATCCGACCTCCGAAGAGGATCCGGACATTTCGGTGGAGCTGATTGACGGGGTGTTTTATCAGCTGAGCAAGGACGATACCTTGGTGGCCATTACGGCCGATTACCCAGGGTTAATTCCGGCCTCCCAGGTAACCGAGATCGGAGTCTCATCACCTTGGGAAGGGATCCATCCTCACGTGTTTTCAGTTTTCGTGACAACAACCGTGTTTTGCAGGGGAGGTTCCTGAGGCGGGAGGCCGAGCCTGCGGCGGCGAGCCGACGAGGGGCCGCAGGGCCCCGTGGGGGTAAAAGGAATGTAGTCCGGACTAAGGCGCCGGTGCAAAGGTATAGCGCGCCTATTTAGCCCAGGTGTTATTCTTTTAAGGCATATTAACACTCGTGCTCGGTGCAGGACAAAGAGGCCTCGTCGGACTATATCCGGAGAGGCTGCCAATCGCGCCTCGACCAGTCGGGCTCCACAGCCCGGCCCGGAGACGGAGGCAAGCGCGAGACCCGCACCAGACGCTCCTCCGATAGAGGATGCGGACAGACTGTCTGCCACCCATTCCGAGGTGGAGAGTGCCATGAATCACCGGCGCCGCCGGACAGTTCTCCGCGACGCTTGTTTCTCTCAGGAGGCATTGAATGCCTTTAATTCGGGAGATGCGTATCTCCATGCCGCGCAAAGTGGTCTAGCCAGAGCCACGGAGCAATATGTAAAAGACATACGGGTGAGAAAATTTGATAGTTATATGGATCAGTAGCCCCCGAGACTTGAAACAGTTAGAATAACTGATTTAAGGATCGTTTAATACACAGGTTCTTTCAGAGAAGAATACCCAACTGTCCCAGGAGCTAGAAGAGTGCAAATCCCAACTTAAGGCCACACTAGCCGCGACGGGGGAGCCCAAGTAGACCCCCTCTGGTAATATATGCTTCAAAAAGATAAGTGTGAAGTGCGGCATATGTGCCGATCTGACAAATGAAATTGCAGGTGGCGCCGGACTCGATCCGGACAAGCAACAACTCCTACGCCGGCTAAAGTCTGGCGAGAGCGTGCTAACAAAGGTGAGGCGGGAGAAGATTGATCTTCAGGATGCCAACAGCAAGCTGGACGTTGAACTCAAAGATGTTCGTGCCCAGCTGTCGGACTCCGTTAAGGAGAATCGGCGGCTTCGACGCGGCATATTAGTAAGTGCTTGAACGAACTCTAAAAAAAGAGTTCGGCAAGGAAGTCGACTAACAGAGTTATGTCTGTAGGTATGCTAATAGGTCGTCCTGCAGAGGAGATGCCCGATTCTACGGGTGACCTTCTTCCTGAGCTCTCGCAACTGCACGAGCGAGTTCGGCAGGCGATGCAAGGCGTTGCCCAAGCCTTATGGCCATCCCTCTCCATGCCCGAGGGCCATGGAGAGCTCGTAGAGAAGCTGAAGGGAGTGCGGCGGCGCTTCCGGTTGTGGAAGATATCAGCCTGCCGTCAAGGCGCTAGGGAGGCCTGGGCCATGGTGAAGACGCGGTACACAAAGGCTGACCCAAACCACATGGCCGAGGTCGGACCTGTGGGGCCCGATGGGAAGGAGATCCCTGTAAGCTTAGTATGCGACCAAGTAGAATTGGCCGCAAAGTATTCCCAACAGGACTGTAAATTACACAACCTGTTAGATGGTATTGAAGAGGAATACAATCAGTCAGAGTGACTATGTAATTTTAATTGACATGTGTAATGCCTTCTAGCCAGATTGTAGATCGTTTGTCGTTGCCGACCTTTTCGCTTCGACCTCGGGACCTGACGTTCCGGAGTGTGTCCGAATACCCTAGCGGTTATATAAGAACCGGGGTATGCATGGAGACCAGGCGTAGGGGTCATTAGTGCTTTATCAGACAAGTGCCCAACTAGTTATGTTATATTACATGGTTAGTAAGAAACATCTTCCAGAGAGAATAGTTCCGTTAGGGGTTCGTTTCTCTGGGAGGCATGCCCTAAAGTGCATGTTCGGACTGCAAACGCAGAAAAAGCATCTGGGGGCATATAAATAAGTAAAAAAGGTCATCTTTAGTTCACCGACCGAATATTCCCTTAAGAACGCTAGCTTTCGGCTTCACCCAGTCTGAGGTACACATCCGGCTGACCCGGCAGTAACAATCGCAGAGGTGCTCCCTTTACCACCTAGCCGAACAATCGGGAACGTAGGGGTAAGCATAGGAGCCAGGCAACCCAGCTTGGCCAAAACTTAAGTCATATCGATGCATATAATGGTGAATAAAAGGTACATGCGGAAGTTTGACACATGTGTTGGGCATGAAGCCCATATAAATAAGCTTCTGTTTAAAGAAGCCCCCAGGTATAGTGAGCGCGGATAACGCGTCTCTATATGAGCCTTTAAGGGAAGGAGAGAAATGTAAGACAGAAAATATATAAAAAAATAGACAGAGGTAGGAGACGAACACAGAGTACGGTGCTAGGCATAGAATCTTCGGAGACGGGCTGCGTTCCATGGGTTCGGCTCGAGTCGGTTGTCTGACGCATCTCGCAGGCGGTACGCTCCGCCAGTCAGGACTTGGTCGATTATGAGGGGACCTTCCCACTTGGGCTTCAGTTTGTCCTTTTTCTTGTCCAGCAGGCGTAGAACTAGTTCGCCAATGTTGTAATTTTTGACCCGTACTTCTCTGCTTTGATATCTTCGAGCCTGCTGCTGATAGAATGCGGAACGGGCTTTTGCCACGTCACGCTCCTCCTCTAAGGCGTCCAAGCTGTCCTGCTGATCGAGTTCAGCTTCTCTTTCTTCGTACATGTGCACTCGAGGTGAGTCATGAATGATGTCGCAAGGCAAAACTGCCTCTGCACCGTACACCATGAAGAATGGTGTGTATCCGGTGGTGCGATTCGGCGTGGTCCGCAGCCCCCAGAGTACAGAGTCGAGCTCCTCTACCCAGTGCGTGTTGGATTCCTTGAGGGACCGCACTAATCTAGGTTTGATGCCGCTCACAATAAGACCATTTGCACGTTCGACCTGTCCGTTGGTTTGTGGGTGATAGACGGATGCATAATCGAGCTTGATGCCCATGTTTTTGCACCAGAGTTTTACCTCGTCGGCCGTAAATTTCGTGCCGTTATCAGTGATGATGCTGTGGGTGCACCATAACGGTGTACGACCCTGGATATGAAGTCTATCACCGGTCCGGATTCAGCCGTCTTAACAGGCTTGGCTTCTATCAATTTGGTGAACTTGTCCACCATGACCAGTAAGTATTTTTTCTTGTGGGTTCCGCCTTTAAGGGGTCCAACCATGTCAAGCCCCCAGACCGCGAAAGGCCAAGTAATGGGGATAGTTTGGAGGGCGGTGGGTGGCATATGGCTTTGGTGTGCGAAAAGCTGGCAACTAACGCATCGTTGGACCAAGTCCTGAGCGTCTGCCTGGGTCGTCAGCCAATAAAAGCCTGCACGAAAAGCCTTGCTTACAAGGCACCGAGCTGTAGCGTGATGACCACCGAGTCCGGCATGAATTTCAGCCAGCAAGTTCCACCCTTCCTCTTCGGATATGCACCTTTGAAGGACTCCCGTAGTGCTTTTCTTATAAAGTTCTCCCTCATGGACTTTATTGGCTTTAGATCGCCGCACTATGCAGCGTGCCTCATTTTGGTCCTCTGGGAGCTCCTGCCTAGTAAGGTAGGCTAGGAATGGTTCTGTCCATGGGGCGATGACGGCCATTATTACGTGGGCTGAAGTTGTAATCTCATTGGCAGAGCCTCCGATTATGTCAGATTGTTCGGTGCCAGACAGTGCGGTTGGGTCCGGGATGTTATTGCCAGGTTCCCCTTCCCATACTACGGATGGCTTGAACAGCCTTTCCAAGAAGATGTTCGGGGGGGGGACTGCATCGCGTTTTGGCCGATGCGTGCCAGGACGTCTGCCGCTTGATTGTTTTCCCGGGCTATGTGGTGAAATTCGAGCCCCTCGAACCGAGCTGACATTTTTAAGATGGCGTTGCGGTAAGCTGCCATTTTCGGATCCTTGGCATCGAAGTCTCCATTTATTTGGGATATCGCGAGGTTCGAATCCCCGCGCACCTCTAGGTGTTGAATGCCCATGGATACTGCCATCCGGAGACCATGTAAAAGGGCCTCGTATTCGGCTGCATTGTTGGAGTCTGTGTACATAATCTGGAGTATGTATTGAACTGTGTCTCCTGTGGGGGACGTCAAAACGACGTCGGCCCCCAGACCGGCCAACATTTTGGAGCCGTCGAAATGCATGATCCAGTTTGAATATGTGCCGTACTCTTTAGGGAGTTCGGCCTCCGTCCATTCTGCGACGAAGTCGGCCAAAACTTGCGAATTAATAGCTCGCCGTGGCTTATAAGTTATGTCGAATAGGAGGAGCTCGATGGCCCATTTTGCAATCCGTCCCGTTGCTTCGCGGTTGTTTATAATGTCATTAAGTGGTACTTCGGAGGCTACTGTTATCGAACACTCTTGAGAGTAGTGTCGCAGCTTCCGGGATGCCATGAATATCGCGTATGCAATCTTTTGATAATGCGGGTACCGTGATTTGCATGGAGTGAGGACAGTGGACACATAGTAGACCGGCTTTTGAAGGGGGAATTTGTGTCCGTCCGTTTCTCATTCGACGACGAGCACTACGCTAACAACCTGGTGTGTTGCTGCAATGTACAATAGCATTGGTTCGCCAATATTTGTCGCGGCCAGGACTGGGTTTGTTGCCAATATGGCTTTGATTTCGTTGAGTCCGGCCGTGGCGGCATCCGTCCACTCGAAGTGTTCGGTGCGCCGAAGGAGGCGATAAAGGGGTAGTGCCTTTTCTCCCTAGCAGGAGATGAAGCGGCTTAGAGCCGCCACGCATCCGGTTAATTTTTGTATTTGTTTGAGGTCCTTTGGGATATCCAATTGCGACAAAGCTCAGATCTTGGCTGGATTTTCTTCAATTCCTCTGCCGGATATGATGAAGCCCAAGAGCTTTCCGGCTGGAACGCCGAAAACGCATTTTTTCGGGATGAGCTTGATGTCATATGTTCGGAGGTTATCGAATGTAAGCCTCAAGTCGTCTACTAGAGATTCGACATGTCTTGTTTTTACGACCACATCATCCACGCATGCCTCCACTGTTTTGCCGATCTGGTTTGCCAGACACGTCTGAATCATGCGCTGATATGTTGCACCGACGTTTTTGAGCCCGAAGGGCATTGTGTTGAAGCAGAATGGGCCGTATGGTGTGATGAATGCAGTTGCGGCTTGGTCTGACTCTGCCATCTTGATTTGATGGTAGCCGGAGTATGCGTCGAGGAAACACAACGAATCGTGTCCTGCAGTGGCGTCGATAATTTGATCGATGCGGGGGAGGGGGAAGGGATCCTTTGGGCAGGCCTTGTTAAGGTCTTTGAAATCGACGCACAGGCGCTAGGATTTGTCCTTCTTTGGTACCATCACCAAGTTTGCTAGCCAGTCCGGATGTTTTATATCTCTGATGAATCCGGCCTCCAATAGTTTGGCTAGCTCCTCTCCCATAGCCTACCTCTTGGGTTCGAAGAAACGCCGAAGGGCTTGTTTGACAGGTTTGAATCCTTTTAGGATATTTAAGCTATGTTCGGCCAGCCTGCGTGGGATTCTTGGCATGTCTGAAGGGTGCCAGGCGAAGATGTCCCAATTTTCACGTAGGAATTCTCGCAGTGCGGCGTCTACATCAGGGTTTAATTGTACCCCGATGGAAGCTGTTTTATTGGGGTCCGTTGGATGGACCTGGAATTTGACTATTTCGTCCGCTGGTTTAAAGGAGGTGGACTTGGATCTTTTGTCGAGTATCACATCGTCCCTGTTTACTGTGGAGCGAAGCGTAGTCAGTTCCTCAGCCGCTAGGGCTTCGGGTAGTGCCTCGAGGGCTAATGCGACTGTCTTGTTTTCGGCGCGGAGCGCTATGTCCGGATCACTAGCGAGAGTGATAATTCCGTTCGGCCCGGGCATCTTGAGCTTCATGTACCCGTAATGGGGTATTGCTTGGAAGATGTAAATGCTTCCCGCCCTAGCAGAGCGTGGTATCCGCTACTAAACGGGGCCACCTGGAACGTGACCTCTTCGGACCTGTAATTATCCGGCGTGCCGAACACCACATCTAGTGTGATTTTTCCTGTACAGCGCGCTTCCCGACTGGGGATTATTCCTCGAAAGGTTGTGCTACTTCACTCGATGCGGTTCCAGTCTATTTCCATTTTTTGAAGGGTTTCCTCATAAATGAGGTCCAATCCGCTGCCTCCATCCATGAGTACCTTGGTGAGCCGAAAGTCGTCCACAATTGGACTGAGGACCAATGCGGCTGGTGCTCGGGCTGTTCGGAATTTAGGTTCATCATTGGCATTAAAAGTAATAGCCGTGTCACTCCATGGGTTTATTGTTGCTACTTGATAAACTTCGGCAAGACTGCGCAGTGTTCTTTTTCGCATATTATTTGATGCAAAAGTCTCGAAGACTGTTAAGACTGTACTGGTGTCCATGGGGTGGTTTTCTGCGGCCTCCGGTATTAGGAGGTCTTCGCCAATTTTGGCCACCTACCGGAGTATCCAACATGCTCTAAGGCTGTGAGTTGGTGTGGCGTCTTCTGTACTATGGATTTTACAAGGTCCATTAAGCCATCCTTCCAGTACGGTTCCATGCCCTGTAGAGGGTTTTGGTTTTTTGGTTTTTAACCCGGGTGTCTGCCGATGATGCACCCTTTTATTTCGGACGAGGTTTCTATTCAGGGCCGGATTGTCCCAAAATTTTATTTCGGTTTTCCAGGCGCTTTCCATCGCACAGTACTTTTGTACTATGGACGCCAAGTCAGCGAAGCGTGTAATATCACGGCGACTTATGGCGTTGAGGATTCCCTTGTCCGTGCAATTATTGCAGAAAATTGAGATTGTGTCTTCCTCGCGGCAGTCCTTTATCCTGTTCATAACCAGGAGGAATCTCGCCCAGTAATGATGTACTGTTTCTTTGGGCTTTTTCCTGATTTGGGATAGATCGCTTATGTTCGGGTGGGTGGGTGGAGTTAAATCCGAAACCTCACCCAATCTGAGACTCAGTGGCCAAGGAGTTTCCGAACTCTAAAGTTTGGATTCTTGGATGTTGTCCAATGAATCTCCCCTCCATGGGTATCCGGCTTGGAGGGATCGGGAATCCAAACGTAGCTAGTCCTTAGGATAGATGAAGGATCGCCGCACTGCGCCTCGACCACGGCAACGTGATGGGTGGCCTGGGGAGAGTTAATTTCTCTCAGATCGGGTTTAATCCCAACTTGGTCATAATCTGTAGCGACCCCCAGTGCGGCGATGCTATCCAAGAGCTTGTTTACGGAAGAGAGCTCCATTGGATCTAACTGCTTGACGAGTTCCGAGCTGACATGAAGATTGCTTTCGATGACCCGAGAGGTCACCGTTGGCGCAACAGCCGAACAGGCGGTCGTGAGAAAAGCACCTAGCAGGAGAGTTTGGCCGACAGCCAAGGCTCCCTTAGTAACGGCGCCGTCTTTAAATACGGGAAGCGGCATCCTTCCTGATCGCGACGACACAGAGGAACTCTCAATGAAAGCACCAATGTCGGTGTCAAAACCGGCGGATCTCGGGTAGGGGGTCCCAAACTGTGCGTCTAGGAGCATGGTAACAGGAGACAAGGGACACAATGTTTTACCCAGGTTCGGGCCCTCTCGATGGAGGTAAAACCCTACGTCCTGCTTGATTCATATTGATGATATGGGTAGTACAAGAGTATATCTACCACGAGATCAAGGAGGCTAAACCCTAGAAGCTAGCCTATGGTATGATTGTTGTATATTGGGATTGTCCTACGGACTAAAACCCTCCGGTTTATATAGACACCGGAGAGGGTTAGGGTTACACAGAGTCGGTTACAATGGTAGGAGATCTACATATTCGCATCGCCAAGCTTGCCTTCCACGCCAAGGAAAGTCCCTTCCGGACACGGGACGAAGTCTTCAATATTGTATTTTCACAGTCCAGGAGTCCGGCTGAAGGTATAGTCCGGCTATCCGGACACCCCCTAATCCAGGACTCCCTCAACAAGCTTTTAAGAAAAATAGAAAGATAAGCAAAGAAATTTTAAGCAAGAACCATAACATCATACTACATTAAGATTGTCATACTCGATCATCTTGGATCATATCACCGAAACACCATACATATATCATACTTGGGATAGAATTCGTTGCATTTTTGCTTTGTAGGTTGTGCACAAGTCTCATGACCGCCTATTCTGCAATCGTGCTAGCGTCTCTCTAGCATTGTGCAACAAGAGCATTTTCTGTAGATTCCACATTTTGCGCTTATTCCTTAGTTGCACAACCCCATTTATATATCCGTGTGTGTGTTTCCGTGTGCCACATCTTGCTATTGGTCTACTTGTTGCATTTGTGAATTTCTGAATCTTTTTCAACATTATTTAATATCGCTAACAATTGCATAAATTTTTGCCATCATCCTCACCATGTTCCACCAGAAGCTTTAATTGTGTAGGTGTGAGAAATCGACAAGATCCGGTAGCAATTTTGCTATTTCCTTGCTACATTATTGAGTGATCATTGATCCATTCTCAACTTCAGCTAAGGTACATTTGGTCTAGTTCTTTCCTTTCTTCCACTCACATATTTGCTTGAGATGATGGATAGGCCAACTACTTCTTCGAATCCACTTTTCATCAAGCAAGATGAGGACCCGAAAAAATATGTCACCAAGAACCACCTCTTCGGCGCACAAACAACTTTGCATCAAGCACAAGAAGCATTGGGCGGACGCATCAACATACTCGCTACCGACATGCAACAATCCGAGCAACGTACAAAATACTACTTCGACACATCGATGGCATCTCTCAAGGAGGACATACGAGGCATGATGGCCAATCGCTCGTCTACCTCTTCATCATACTCAAGACGGAGCCACTCAAGTCAACATTCTACGAAATCTTCTCCGGATGCAAGTCCTCCTTGAGCTCGTTCATATCGTTGCCAAGACCATGAAGTTCATCAAGCTCCACACAACCCACTCCATGGCAATGGTTTACAAGGCCGTCTCCGTGAACGTGAACGCCAATGGCAACAAGCTAATGAACCTCTGGTCCAAGAGCAAGCCCCAATATGCCAAGATCGACAAGAACAAAAAGATGGTGATGCCCTTCGAAACAATGACATGAGGAACAAACCCTTGAAGCTCAACGCACTCTTCACAAAGCAACACAAGTCGTCGACGAGCGAAACCATCAAGTATGTCTACAAGAAGTGGCCATCCACCGTGGGTGCCAAGAATAAGTTGCACGTCTTGAGGAGCTTCAAGAGATGAGGAACCATGCAAGAATTCCACGCCCTCAACGTCAAGCTAATCAAGCGAAGCACGAGGGGCAAGCGGCTCCAGACCCTCCTCCATGGAAAGAGCGTCCTCATCATCACCATCGACCCCAACACAATGAATAGAAACACTATGGCAAGCTCAAGTTCACCATGCCTAAGTTCTCCAGAAGCAACGATCCCAAAAACTACCTTTCATGGGCATTGAAAGTTGACAAGATCTTTTGCTTGGACAACTATAAGGAAGAGAAGAAGATCGCCATGGCATCTCTTGAGTTCCAAGACTATGTCCTCATTTGGTGGTAACAAGTCATTGAGCGTCGAGAAGCAAAGGGTGACCCACCCATCATAACTTGGGCTCAAATGAAGGATGTCATGCGAGCATGCTTTGTCCCAATATACTATAGCCGCGACCTCTTCAAGAAATTGCAACTTCTCAAGCAAGGAACCAAGTCCGTTGAAGATTACTACAAGGAAATGGAGATTGCAATAATACGAGCTAATGTCACGGAAGATGAGGAGAAAACCATAGCATGTTTCTTGAAGGGCCTCAACCATCCTATCAAGAAGATAGTCGTCTTCCAAACTCACTCCAACCTCATCGAGCTAGTGCACCAAGCTACCAAGGCGGAGCGTCAAGTGCAAGATGAATACAAGTATGCAAAGTACTCTTCCAAGACCTACGGCTCCTATAATCAAGCTTCAACGACTACACCACCTTCTACCTCGACCAAAGCTTCCCCAAGCAACGACGACAAGTAAAGTTACAAGAAAACTTCGATGACCTCAAGTCGTCCTCCTACTACAAGCAACTTCAAGCCAAGAGATTCGTCATTATCTACTCCAACCGATGAGCCCGTCAAGATGAGTTCCATCAAATGCTTCACATGTGGAGGCCGAGGCCACAATACATTCGAGTGCACCAACCAGCACACCATGATCGCCAATGATGATGGCACATACGACTCCAAGAGTGAAGAAGAAATGGAAGCCCTTGAGCATGTGGCCATGCACTGGCAAGTGAATGAAGATGAAGATGACAAAGTCTTTTGTGACAATGATCCGAGCCCCGCTCTCGTTGTCTCCAAGGTCTTGACACCTCAACATCACAAAGACGAAGACCAACAATGCCATATCTTCCACACCAAGGCGGGAATCAACGGGTGTTCCGTGAAGGTCATCATCGACGGAGGAAGTTGCCACAATTTGGCAAGTGAAGAGCTATGTTCCAAGCTACAATTGGTCAAGATGAAGCATCCTCTCCCTTACAAGGTCCAATGGCTTAGCAACTCGAGCACCATCCAAGTGGATCACACCGTTCAAGTGTCCTTCAAGATTGGAGCATACGAAGACACCTTGGAGTGTGATGTGGTTCCCATGTCCGTTTGCCACCTCCTACTTGGACGACCATGGCGATTCGATCGAGGCATCACCCATAATGGGCGAACCAATCACTATAGCTTCAAGACGAGGGGGAAAGAGTATGCTACGACCTATGTCACTGAGCCAAGTGATCACCGACAAGCAAGCAACCACCCATCAGGGAGAGAATAGTGAGAGAGTGAACCACCAAAAGGAGAGTGAGCGCCACAAGCCAAAATTGAGTGCCTCCATGATGAGCGACAAGAAAAACTTAGTCCTCTTAGTCACCAAAAGAGAGATAACAGAAGTGTGTGAGAACCCATCTAGTGTCATCCACTATGTCTATTGTGCAAAGATGAAGTGGCAAGGACTAACACCTCTCACAATCTACCTTTAGTGGTGTCTTCTCTATTGAAAGAATTCAAAGACGTTTTCCCTGATGAGCTACCTCCAAGACTACCTCCACTACAAGGCATCGAACACCGCATTGACCTCATTCCCGGTGCACCCCTGCCAAACAAGGCACCATACCGTGTCAACCTGGATGAGACAAAAGAAATACAGAGGAAAGTACAACAACTCATTGACAATGATCATATACGTGAAAGCTTAAGTCATTGTGTCGTCCCGGTCATTCTTGTGCCTAAGAAAGACAGTAGTTTTCGCATGTGTTCCGATTGTCAGACCATCAATGCTATAACTGTTTGTTATCGATACCCTATTCCTCACCTTGATGATATGCTAGATGAGCTTAGCGGAGCCACCATTGTCTCTAAAATTGATCTTAAAAGTGGCTATGACCAAATCTGCATTCAAGAAGGTGATGAATGGAAAACTGCTTTCAAAACTAAGTTTGGCTTATATGAATGGCTAGTTATGCCTATGGGCTTATCTGAAGCACTCGATACATTTATGCGTGTGATGCACTATGTTCTTCGACCTTACATTGGCGTATTTGTAGTGGTCTAGTTTGACGATATTATTGTGTTGAGCATGTCTCTAGAAGATCATGTCACCCATCTTAGAACCGTTTTTCAAACTCTAAGAAAAGAGCGCCTTTATGCTAATATGGACAAATGCCTTTTTGATGTTGATAAGCTTGTTTTCTTGGGTTTTGTTGTGTCATCTAAGGGTGTTCATGTAGATGAAGTTAAAATCGATGCTATTAAAACTTGGCCACAACCAACCAACTTGCAACAAGTGCGAAATTTCCTTGTCTTAGCCGGTTTCTATCGTAGATTCATTAAGGAATTTAGCACTATTGCATCCCCTTTGCATGCCTTGAGTAAGAAGAATGCACCATTTGTTTGGGGACCATCCCAAGATACCGCATTTCATGAGCTTAAGAATTTTCTTACACATGCTCAATTGCTTGCATTACCCAATTTTGATAAAACTATTGAAGTTCATTGAGAAGCTAGTGGTAACGACATAGGAGGTGTGTTGATGCAAGAGAAGCGCCCCATTGCTTCTTTTAGTGAAAAACTTTCCAGCACGCAACTAAATTGTCCCATCTATGACAAAGAGTTGTACGCATTAGTTCGAGTATTGCATGTGTGGGACCATTATCTCCGTCCTCATGAATTTGTCATTCATACTGGCCATGAAACTCTCAAGTATCTTAAGGGTCAAATAAAGTTGAATAGAAGGCATGCCAAATGGAGTGAATTTATATAATCTTTTCCTTATGTCATCAAGTACATTAAGGGTAAAGAAAACATAGTGGCAGATGCTCTTTCCCGCAAATGCATGCTTGTTACTCGACTTGAATTGAATGTCATTGGTTTTGAGCACATAAAAGACTTGTAAGCGCATGGTCCTACTTTTGCTATTCATTATGCCAAATGTTCGACGCATACATCTTGGGAACGCTATTACATCAAAGATGATTATCTCATGAGAGCTAACAAACTATGTTTCCCCGAGTCTTCTCTTCGTTTGTTACTTTTGCAAGAATCTCATGGAGGAGGACTTATGGGTCACTTTGGACGCAACAAGACATTCGCTACGCTCTCCAAGAACTACTTTTGGCCCAAGATGTTCCATGACGTCTCCCGCTACACCAACTGATGCTCTACATGTAGCAAAGCTAAGTCTAAAGCTCAATCCCATGGTCTTTATATGCCACTTACTATTCCATATCATCCATGGGAAGATATTAGTATGGACTTTGTGCTTGGTTTGCCCAAAACATAAAATGGAAAGGATTTCGTGTTTGTTGTTTTGGGCCGTTTCTCTAAGATGGAACATTTTATTCCATGCAACAATATAGATGCTGCTTCACATGTTGCCAATCTCTTTTGTAGGGAGATCTTGCGTCTACATGGAGTGCCGAAGACTATCGTGTTGGACCGCGACATCAAGTTCCTAAGCTACTTTTGGAAGACGTTATGCGCCAATCTCGGAATCAAGCTCCTATTCTCTTTGGCATACCATCCACAAACCGACGGCCAAACAGAGGTCATGAACCGGACGCTATCTAATCTCCTACGCGTATTGATCGAGAGGAACATCAAGGAGTGGGAGGAGTGTCTACCCATTGTCGGGTACACCTACAACTGCGCAAGACATTCGTCTACTGACAAGTCCCCCTTCGAGGTCGTCTACGACTTTAATCCATTGTCCCCATTGGACATTCTACCTCTACCACTACAAGAGCACATCAACAAGGGCGTGAGCACTAGAGCGAGCTATCTCAAGAAGGTGCATGAAGATACAAGGCAGACCATTGAGTGCCAAGTACAACGCCTCGTGACCAAGCTCAACATCAACAAGCAACCCATGGTATTCCACATTAGGGATCTTGTTTGGCTCCACCTTCGCAAGGACCGCTTCCCCAACAAGCGCAAGTCCAAGCTTCTACCTCAAGCTGATGGACCCTTCAAGGTGCTAGAATGCTACAACAACAACTCCTACAAGATCGACATCCCACGTGACAAGTACAACGTGAGCAATATCTTCAACGTGAAGGATCTCTCTCCCTACCATGGTGATGAGGATTTCAATATGAGGTCAGATCTTTCCCAAGGGGGAGGGGGATGATGCAGAGCATCCCAAGGTCATCCTCATGGACATATCTTCGTCTCACCAAGTGCTAAGTGGACCCATGACACGAGCATGTGCAAGAGCTCTCGAAACCGAGGTGACATCTCTCCTCTCGCAATTCCTCTTCAAAACACATGAGACATGGCTACTACCTCAAACGGAGACACTTTCCATACTCAGGTACCAAGGAGTTAGCCATGGAGCAGCTAAGAAGGATCAAGGAGGATCGAGGGAGGGAGACATAAACGAAGATGGAGAAGAAAACAGACAAGTCAACACTTGCTCGGATGATCTGGACCGCCGTCCGGATGATCCAACCCTAGCCCGGACGATCTGGACCCCATCCCGGATTATTCGGATAATGTGCCTGAAGACACCCAAAGGCCTCACGCTGAAGCTGGACCATCCGGAACCTGACCTGGATCATCCGGACCAGGTCCCGGACAACCGGACCCCCAGCAGCGTCCACCACACATCCGGATCATTCGGACGCTGCCCCGGATCATCCGGACCATCGAAGCCCGGCTCATGAGGACCAACATCCAGATCATCTGGACAGTGCCTGCGTGCATGATGTTGGGCCGAGGCCCATGTAGCCATTCGTCCCTCTAGCCTACATATAGGACCCCACCTCCACTTTTCTAGGGTTAGCATTGTTTTAGCTCACATGAGAGATAGGGCTTTGCTCATCGACTTGATACTTACTCCATTGGAGGCCAAGTCCTCCATCTAGGAGAAAACCCCCAGTGGATTCAAGCCCTCCATCTAGGAGAAGATCCCCTAGTGGATTCAAGACCTCCACTTGGAGAAGAACTAGCTGCTTGTATATTTCCTTTGATGGATTTGAATCATGTATCTCTCATTGTGTTCATAGATCTAGCACATGTGTGATCGTTTCCCATTGATTTGAGTGTTCTCTCTCGTTTCCCCTTTGGTGTGTGCTTCGTGTTCTTCATAAGATCCCCTCCAAATCTTGAAATATCGGCCTTAGGGTTTCCACCCTAGTTCATCGCTTGTATTCATTCTTTGTCTTAAAACCTCAGATTGGTACCCACGGGTTGCTAGTAGTGTTGATTACATCTTGTAGTTGATGCTAGTTGATTTATTTAATGGAAGATTATATGTTCAGATCCATCATGCTATACAATGCCCCTCTGATCTTGAACATGAATATGATTTGTGAGAAGTTACTTTTGTTCTTGAGGACATGGGAGAAGTCTTGACATATGTAATCATGTGAATTTGGTATTCGTTCGATATTTGATGATATATATGTTGTTGCTTTCTTTAGCGTTGTCATGTGAACTTCGACTACATGACACTTCATAATATTTGGGCCTAATGGAAGCCATTGTGGAGTAATAATTAGATGATGGGTTGCTAGAGTAACAGAAGCTTAAACCCTAGTTTATGCGCTATTCCGTAAAGGGCTGATTTGGATCCATATGTTTCATGATATGGTTAGATTTATCTTAATTCTTCTTTCGTAGTTTCGGATGCTTGCAAGAGGGGTTAATCATAAGTGGGAGATTTGTTCAAGTAAGAACAATGCCCAAGCACCGGTCCACCCACATATCAAGTTATCAAAGTAACGAACGTGAATCAAACAAACATGATGAGGGTGACTAGATGAAATTCCCGTGTGTCCTCAAAAACGCTTTGCTTGCTATAAGAAAAAGTTTCGTCCTATCCTTTGCTATAAAAAGGATTGGGCTACCTTACTGCACCTTTGTTAAAATTTCTACTTGTTGCTTGTTACAAATTATCTTGCTATCAAACTATCTGTTACTGACAATTTCAGTGCTTGCAGAAAATACCTTGCTGAAAACTGCTTATCAATTCCTTCTGCTCCTCGTTGGGTTCGACACTATTAGTTATCAAAAGGACTATAATTGATCCCCTATACTTGTGGGTCCTCAAGACTCTTTTATGGCGTTGTTGCCGGGGAGTGAAACGTCTTTGGTGAGCGGAATATGGTAAGGGAAAATTTATATTACGTGCTGAAATTTATTCTCACTTGCTACTATGGAAAGTAATCCTTTGAGGGGTTTATTCAGGGTATCTTCACCTTGATCTGAGGCACAAATAGTTGCCCCAACCTACTGCACCTACTGAAAATAATGATTATGAGATTCCTTCGGGTATGGTAGAGAAACTGCTAGCTAATCCTTATGTAGGAGATGGAACAATACATCCTGGCATGCACTTAATTTATGTGGATGAAGTTTGTGGATTATTTAAGCTTGCAGGTTTATCCGCAGATGGAGTTAAGAAGAAGGTTTTCCCTTTATTTTTGGGGAAAGGCTTTGACATGGTATAGGCTATGTGATGATGTTGGAACATGGGATTGGAACCGATTGAAACTGGAATTTCATCAGATGTTTTGTCCTATGCATCTAGTTCATCGTGATCGGAATTTTATATATAACTTTTGCCCTCGTGAAGAAGAAAGTATTGCTCAAGCTTGGGGAGGCTTAAGTACATGATGTATACATGCCCCAATCATGAGCTCTCAAGAGAAATTAGCTTACAACTTTTTTATGCTCGGCTTTCTCATAACGATCAAACCATGCTCGATTCTTCTTCTACTGATTCCTTTATGAAGAAAACTATTGAATTCAGATGGGATCTTCTAGAGAGATTTAAACACAACTCAGAAGATTGGAAACTCGACAAAGGTAAAGAGTCAGGTATAAAACTTGAGTTTGATTGTGTTAAATCCTTTATGGACACCGATGCTTTTTATAAGTTTAGCACTAGATATGGACTTGACTCTAAGACAGTAGCCTGCTTTTATGAATCATTTGCTACTCATGTTCATATCCCTAAGTAGAAGTGGTTTAAAAATCACCCCCCTATTAAAGAAAAAATTGTGGAACCCGTTATAGTTAAAGGTGAAACTATCATTTATAATGTTGACCTAGTTGTTCCTACTGCTTATATTGAGAAACCTCCCTTTCCTATTAGGATAAAGGAACATGCTAAAGTCTCAACTGTGGCTAATAAAAGATATATTAGAACACGTATACCCTCTGAAAAAAAATTAAATTTGAACCTAATGTCGCTATTGTTAAAGATCTCTTGGTCCATAATGTTGATGGGCATGATATTTACTTCTATAATGAAGTGACTAGAATTGCTAACCCCGATCCTAAAGATAAGAATAAGCATGTTGTTGATACGTCCTCAACGTATCTATAATTTATGAAGTATTCATGCTATTATTTTATCATTCTTGGATGTTTTATAATCATTTTATAGTCATTTTATATCATTTTTTGGGACTAACCTATTGACATAGTGCCAAGTGCCAATTGCTGTTTTTTTGCATGTTTTTTACATCGCAGAAAATCAATATCAAACGGAGTCCAAACACCGCGAAACTTTTATAGATTTTTTATGGGCCAGAATACTCCCAGTGGGCCAGAGCAGCACCTGGGGGATGCCCCGAGGGGGGCACAACCCACCAGGGCGCGTGTCACATCCCTAGCTTTTGGCATTGCATTAGGGTAACCTCATGTGTGCATCATGTTTAAACTTTGAAGGAAACTTGAAATGGGGATTGCCTAAACCCTAGCATTAAAGGAACTCACTAGGTTCAACCAAAATATTTCCAGTAAATCCAAATGGCTTTTAAAAATGTTCATCATTTATGGAAAATGCTGTAAACAGTAACCAGAGGTGATGCACATTTTTCCATGACTATTTGGGATCTGAGTTAAATCATACTCTATTTGCATTTGGGCATTTAAATGCTATAAAATATTTTAAATGCTCAAATAATCATAAACTAAAATGTTTACTGTTGGATATATTATAAACAGTAGCCATGTTTAGTTTCATGATTTTTGGAAATGCCCTAGTATTTTAATTAAAGCCCTAAAGTTACAGAAATAGTAAACAAAAACAAAAGAAAAACGAAAGGCCAGCAGACCTCTTACCTGACGCCCACCTGGCGCCCCACCTGGCCCAACACGGCCCGGCCCATCTGGCCGCGCCAGTCATCACCTACCTCTGCCAGTAGGCAGAGGAGGGAGACAGCGCACGCGCGCCCGTGCGCCACCTCCTGCTTCGCGCTGGCGAGCTCTCCCTCCCCCGTCCTCACTCGAGCGCCACGGAGACGCCCGCAACCCCCTGGTCACTCTCCCCCTCTCTCCCGTGCCTCTCCCCTCTCTGCTCTCTCTCCCTCTCGCGCCCGAAGCGCGCTCGTCGCCACCGACGCCGTTTGCCGCGGCCACGGCCATCCCCTCCGCCCTCTGTCGTGTCCACCAGCACCGCCGTCGAGCGCCGCCTCTCCCAGCTGAGGGAATCGAGACCAGACGCCCTATGGAGCCGCCATCGTCGCCATCTTCCTCGCCTCTGTCCGGTGATCGCCGCCGTCGTTTTGCCGTCGTCCGCGCTTCCCCAAGGTCGCCGACCAGCTCTCTGGATCCGCCGTGAGCTCCTCTACCTATCCCTCTACTTCCCGTGCTCGATTACACCGCGTAGCCACCGCCCCCTTTGAGTCCGAGCGCTCCTCGCCGCCGTGCCTCGTCGCCGTCATGGCTAGAGCCACGGTAGCTCGAAGCCGAGCACACCGCTGTGCTCAGCACGCTTCCAGGGCCCGGGCGCGCCCACCCATTCAACCTGCCGTGCCTCCTAGCGTCGTTCCCGCGCACGCCCGAACTCTGGCCGCCGCCTGGCTCGACGCCGGCGTCATCTCCGGCCACCCCGCACACACCGCTGGCCCCACTCGATGAGCGAGAGCGCCAGCAGCCCATAGGAGCAAGCCGCACCCCCAGCCGACGCCTGTAGCGCCGCCCCGACCAACTCCGGCGAGTTCCCGCCGCTGCTGTGGTCGCCGGCGTCACCTGCTGACGTGGCGCCGGTTAATTAGCGCTAATGACCCAGCTAACCACCCCCAGAGCCACTGACATGTGGGTCCCAATGCCTAAACTAATTAGTACTATTTTCCTGTTAGATTAACACTAACAACAGTGGGCCCCGCCAGTCAACGTTGACTTTGCCACGTCACATGTTGACCGGACCCACACGTCAGCCTCTGCTGTTGACGCTGTGTCACTGACCAGTGGACCCCACTGGTCAGGTTTGACCTAGACCGTGCCCCGTTGACCTGCTGACGTCATGATGATGTCAGGCTGACGCAGTAATCCTTTTCTGGAATTTAAATAAATCTCAAATGATTTGTTTAATTCAGAAAATATCCAAAACTTTGAAAAATCATAGAAAATAATCTATAGCTCAGAATGAAATAATTTATATATGAAAAATTATCAGAAAAATTCAAGGAATCCATCTGAACCATTTTCATGCATGTTAGAACAACTTATAGTTGCTGTTTAGCACAAATCTTATAATGGCATTTAAATATCCACATATGGAGTTTGAATTTGAATCTTGGATTCAAATCAACTTCATTTAATCTGGTTGCTAGTTGCTTTAGCTCAAACCACATCATATTGCCATGTCATGATCATGCATCATATTGTCGCATTGCATTGATTGTATTCTTTCTCTGTTGCCGGTGTTTGTCCCCGCTCGATAGACGTGGTTTCGACGATGAGATCGATGACACCGATGAAGAACTATAATATCTTCAGAAGTGCCAGGCAAGCAAAACCCCCTTGTTCATTCCGATACAATCCCACTCTCTCGCTCCTGCTCTCTTTTACTGCATTAGGACAACAACGATTCAACTGTTATGTGCTGCGGTAGTTGAACCCCTTTCCTCTGCATGACCTGTCATTGCCACAGTAAATAGATGAAACCCACTAGCATGAGTAGGAGTTGTTTGAGCCCTGTTGTGCCTACTCATTCATGCTTGTTTGTCATGCCTGCTACTGCTTAGAGTTGAGTCAGGTCTGATTCATCGGGAATGAATTGGAATGTGGTGAACATGTCCTACTGTTGAGAGCTAAGTGTGTGAACACGATTTGGTAAAGGTAGCGGTGAGAGGCCATGTAGGAGTACATGGTGGGTTGTCTCATTGCAGCCATCCTCAGGAACTGAGTTCTGTGTTTGTGATCCATGAACAGTTACTACCACGCATTGGAATGCTTAAGTGCCCCTCTCGACTTATTAATCCACTTGATCTCTGTCCAGGAGTTGCAACTAGTTTCTGGTGTTTGTAGGTAGTGTTAGTAGTCTACCAAGTGGTACCCTGTACAGGTGGGCTTGGGACAGACTAGGCACCATGGCACGGTGTACCAAGCGTAGATCTACCCGTCGAGGTGGGCTTGGGAACCCTGCACACATCGTTTGGGGCCGTGAGCGACACCCCGGCCGGATCTCCTTGCGGATGGAACCCGAATAGGCGATAAACCTGGACTAGAGACTTGTGTGGTTAGTCAGGTCGTGGCCGACTCCCTCGCCCGGCTTCCGCTTGAAGGTTGTCGAGGTACATGACGTGTACAGGGCGGTAAGTGGCGAGAGCGTGTGTGAAGAAGTACACCCCTGCAGGGTTATCATTATCTATTCGAATAGCCGGATTCCTCGGATATGGAAACTTGGACCCCTTGCATAGTTCATAGACAAGTGAAAGTGGATACTCTAAAATGCGCAAGATAAGCATGAGTGCTATGGATGGCGTCCCCGTAGGGAGACGGGAGCGGATCCATAGTGGTGTATTGATATGGTGAATATGTGGACTCGTGTGCGCCACCTCAAAAGAGTTACTTGCAGTCGTAGTTCAGGATAGCCACCGAGTCAAAGCTGGCTTGCTGCAGTTAAACTCCACCACCCCCTTTTGATACTGATGCATATGTAGATAGTTCTGATGTAAGTCTTGCTGAGTACAATTGTACTCACGTTTGCCTATTTTACATTTTTGCAGAGAGACTTCAGTCTCGCTAGTAGTACCGCTTGGACTTCGACGTTTAGCTTGATACCTCAGCTACGATCTTGTGCCCTCGGCGGGATCTGGTAGATAGTCAGGCTTCTCAGCCTTTTTCATTTGTAGATGTCTGTACTCAGACATGTTTAGCTTCCGCATGTGCTTTGCCTTGTATGCTCTGAATGTTGGGTCATGAGACCCATGCTTGTAATATCTCGCTCCTCGGAGCCTAATGAATAAATACTTGAGTCGTAGAGTCTTGTTGTGATGCCATGTTGTATCTACACATATCGAGCATATTGTGTGTATGATTGAAATGCTTGCTATGTGTGGGATCCGACTATCTAGTTGTTTATCCTTAGCAGTCTATCATATGGGGAAATGTAGTCTAGTGCTTCGGAGCGATAGTAGTCCGCTACAGCCCGGTTCACCGGAGTCCTGCTAGCCCAGCACTACTGCTCGGAACACTTGACTGGCCGGCATGTGATTCACTTCGTTCCTGTGTTTGTCCCTTCGGGGAAATGTCACGCGGTGACATCCGGAGTCCTGCCTAGCCTGCTACAGCCCGGGTTACCGGAGTCCTGTTAGCCCCGTGCTACAGCCCGGATTCACACGTTGATGACCGACATGCTCGATGTGATTCATGTATGCCTGTCCTCATAGGTTAGCGCCGCTTTGGGTTCACGACTAGCCATGTCGGCCCGGGTTCTTTGTCATATGGATGCTAGCGACACTGTCATATACGTGAGCCAAAAGACGCAAATGGTCCCGGGCCAGGTATGGTGGCACCCGTGGGAGTTCCGTGCGTGAGGCCGCAAAGTGATATGATGTGTTACATGCTGGATCGATGTGGCTTAGGATCGGGGTCCTGACAGCGTTGGTATCAGAGCCTGACTGCTTGTAGGATTACCAAGCCAAACTGGTCGAAGTTGATTCTAGAAATGCTTTAGTTATATGTAAGGGAATTGATTGTGGAAGGGAACGTAAGGCTCTTTTTACTCCTTATACCTCATGGCCTTCTGATCTGAGTCAACCTCTTCCTTTCTACGGGGATTAAGAACTAGGCCTTCTCTTCTATCTCTCAGGATGACGTGTTACTAAATCATAGTTGCCTAGGATTGTTGAGTTCAAGCCCAGTTCTGTTTCTACTACTTCCATGTGTTCTTGGTTGATCTCAGAACATTAATATTGTGATGTTGAGTGGCTATGCCACCATTTGCATGATGTCTCAAATCTTTTTGAGCATTTACAGCCGTTATGCTGTCCGAGTCATCCCAGGTCTCTAAATAATCTGATGCATTTGCAAATCCTTTCTCTCCGTTCCTGATGTCCTTTTTGGTCAGAACAAGCACACTAATCGGTAAGTTGAGGTACTCTGTTGCCTTGACATATATGTTGGAGCTATTATTATGACCCTAGGTGTCTGAGGGAGTCACCTAGTAATCTAGCAATGCTTTGTATCACCAGTGTGATGATGCTGGCCACCATTCTCGAAAGCATCCCGTGATGCCGTTTAGTAGTAGGTATTCTACTCCTGGGTTTTCAAACCCGTGATTCACCCTACTTCATGTTGTTAGTATTTGCTAGTTCCCTTAAGATATTAATAACCTTTGCGATAGTCCTCGAGGTACGTGGTATTTTCTTCTTCCAAATACTACGAACCGCTTATGGCAGAAGTTCTTTGAACCAAAAGATCACAACCAGAGTGCTCTTGATGAGTTCTCCATTCTGCCTTGTGAATCTGCCAGTTCTACCTTCTTTGCATGGGTTATCCGGAAGAAATATGTTGAACTTGGTTCGACATACTAATCTATGCATCCACAACTCAGAAAATCGTATGTTCCTCTGAGTTGTCCCTTTTTAGTTGTTTTCTGGCCCTCGTCTGTCAATTGATAGTCAAGAATATGTGTGCAATCGTTTAACGATGCCTATTATTCTTGTGGCCGTCAAGTCGTTCTGTTCCGGAATGACTAGGAGAAACAAACTCTAGTACCTCATCCATATCCAGGATTGGGTCAAAGCAGTTGTATTCCACAGATCAAAATGCCAATCCAGCTCTTGTTCTGTTCTACCTTGGAGTGTTACCATCTTTATGTCAAGAAAGTCATGAGAATTGCACCACCTCTTATGAATTCTTGACGCAGTAATACTTCTTGCCATCATTGTTCATTCCTCGGTTTCGTGTTGTTGCAACCGGAATGCCGACAAGTGATTCGTGATGTGTGAAATCAATACTCTGAGCAACTCGTTGCTTTGTAGTAAATGGACAATATTCTCATTCTTAGCGTGTTGGTTACTAAATCATCATCCTAAGATTGATCGTGCTACCTAGTCCTTATTTCTGGTGCACTCTTCGATCAATGAGTAAGGATTGTTCAAATCCTTGTTTATTTGATCATATCATCTTGCCCTGAAAAGCAAGATTGATCTCGAGCTTAGTATCATATCGGTGGTTCGTGATTTTCCGAATATCTTGTCGGAAGTATTACCAGGTTGTCCCCAGGCTGTTATGTTGAGCTCGTGCTCAAGTTGGTTCCTTGTGAACCACTCTTTCTCCAAGAATCTGTGTTAGATATCCATGAGCTAGTTGGTTGAGCTAGACAACAACTTGGAGAGTTGGAAGATAAAAGCTTGTCTGACTTAGTTCATGTTAAGGGATATCTTTTGTGGTGTGTGTTGAAGAAAGATGATATCTTCACCAATTGGTCCTCGTGATCAGTTGTTGGATGTATTGTCTTGTCAAAACTTTGACTTGAGTATGGGCTATCGTCAAGTCAAATCAGAACCAACGATGTTCGTAATGTTGTCTTACTCGTGGTTGATCCCTCGAGCATACACCATTACATCTTTTGGTCTGACCAATGCTATCACCGTGTTCACATGATGGTGGAAGTCCAGTGATATGGTAATTCCGATGAGCTGTTGTTGAGCCCATCAGCAGCATTTTGTCTTCCCCATGATTCATGTTGAACGCTACACTAGTACTAGAAATTTGGTAAGCAATGCCTTCGTGTTCCGTTCATGAAGCTTGTGCCTGGATGAAAGAAGTGACTTCCTCTAGTTCATGTGCATTTGAGGCAAGTTGCCGCCGTGGATTCGAGAAAGCTTGTTTTTGCCTCCTCTGGAATCATCCCAAGTCAGTCATGCATACGTGCGAAGTATTCTGTGGTTTGGAGACTTGCAACCTTCATTCCATATGTATCCCTAGCACAGCAAGCCACTGATTGATTTGTTCAAGGAGAAGAAGTTTCTTCCTAAGAGCTAGACTTATGCAAGGACTTTCATATCCTCGATGATGGTTCTCCATCTGGACTCGGTAGTGTTTTATTATAAGACTGCCACGTGGTCACGCTTATCTAGGACAGTGTGTTCACAGGTGTGTAGCAACACCTGCTCATGTTTTGGAGCTTACTACTATAGTTCATCTCCTGAGAGTCTCGCAACGTTATCTCGTCGGTTTATGTTGCAAACTTTCTTTTCCAGACATGCTGTCTGAAATATCCTGTCTCCAATCATATCTGAATCTCAGGCAGATGTGATGGTTGGAACTTTTCCAAGATCTATTATGTAGGTCCCGACAAGGTTGATGTCTGGCCGACACACCCAGCCGAAAGATCTATCATTGTAGTATCTTGATTGAGCTATTTGACTTATTCTCCATGAGGATCTCGTGCGACTTATTCCAGGAGTTGCTTCCTAGGGATTCTTGTGCTCCTAGTTTCTTCGATTAAGCTATAACCATTCAAACGGTGGAATCACCCTTGCTGAGTTATCTCCCAGTTACCAGAATCATTCCAACATTTGCATTTTGTTCCCAGCTTGCACCCGTCATTGTGTCAGTCTGTCATGGTCCCATCCATTTCCGGTGATAAGCAAGAGTCATCCATTGCGTTGTCTTCAACAAGGTAGTCCACATCATCCATTCTGGTATGGTTATGCCATCCCTTCGAGCTCTTCAAACGATCGTTTGTGATTACCTTAGGCTGGAATAAAGAGTTCCAATGATCTTAGTATCAAAAGTAATTATTTTTGCCACTTAAGGGAAAAGTTCTACAAGTCACCTCCCCCAAGGTGCCCCGTTTCGTAATCATGGAAAATTTCCTCGCTACTTTGAACCTTCGTCATCTGTTTCTTTTTCCATCATCTCTGATGTGTGTTTTCTGTCTCAACTCAAGAGATGTTCTTACGTCTCACTTCATGAACTGATCTTGAGTTGCTCGATCTTCAAGGATCAAATCCTGTAGGGTTTCCCTCTCTTTCTGTTGTCGTGTCGAGTGAAGATCTCGAAGGCAAAGTTGTCAAGACCAAGATGATGGAATGGATCAACATCTTCGAGAAGGGCAATTGGATCGAGAAGATTGTGTAAGCTTGTGTCCCTCTGTCTTCTTGCCTCACGACTTGAATCTCGGGACGAGATTCTTGTTTAGTAGGGGTGAGTTGTCACATCCCTAGCTTTTGGCATTGCATTAGGGTAACCTCATGTGTGCATCATGTTTAAACTTTGAAGGAAACTTGAAATGGGGATTGCCTAAACCCTAGCATTAAAGGAACTCACTAGGTTCAACCAAAATATTTCCAGTAAATCCAAATGGCTTTTAAAAATGTTTATGGAAAATGCTGTAAACAGTAACCAGAGGTGATGCACATTTTTCCATGACTATTTGGGCTCTGAGTTAAATCATACTCTATTTGCATTTGGGCATTTAAATGCTATAAAATATTTTAAATGCTCAAATAATCATAAACTAAAATGTTTACTGTTGGATATATTATAAACAGTAGCCATGTTTAGTTTCATGATTTTTGGAAATGCCCTAGTATTTTAATTAAAGCCCTAAAGTTACAGAAATAGTAAACAAAAACAAAAGAAAAACGAAAGGCCAGCAGACCTCTTACCTGACGCCCACCTGGCGCCCCACCTGGCCCAACACGGCCCGGCCCATCTGGCCGCGCCAGTCATCACCTACCTCTGCCAGTAGGCAGAGGAGGGAGACAACGCACGCGCGCCCGTGCGCCACCTCCTGCTTCGCGCTGGCGAGCTCTCCCTCCCCCGTCCTCACTCGAGCGCCACGGAGACGCCCGCAACCCCCTGGTCACTCTCCCCCTCTCTCCCGTGCCTCTCCCCTCTCTGCTCTCTCTCCCTCTCGCGCCCGAAGCACGCTCGTCGCCACCGACGCCGTTCGCCGCGGCCACGGCCATCCCCTCCACCCTCTGTCGTGTCCACCAGCACCGCCGTCGAGCGCCGCCTCTCCCAGCTGAGGGAATCGAGACCAGACGCCCTGTGGAGCCGCCATCGTCGCCATCTTCCTCGCCTCTGTCCGGTGATCGCCGCCGTCGTTTTGCCGTCGTCCGCGCTTCCCCAAGGTCGCCGACCAGCTCTCTGGATCCGCCGTGAGCTCCTCTACCTATCCCTCTACTTCCCGTGCTCGATTACACCGCGTAGCCACCGCCCCCTTTGAGTCCGAGCGCTCCTCGCCGCCGTGCCTCGTCGCCGTCATGGCTAGAGCCACGGTAGCTCGAAGCCGAGCACACCGCTGTGCTCAGCACGCTTCCAGGGGCCGGGCGCGCCCACCCATTCAACCTGCCGTGCCTCCTAGCGTCGTTCCCGCGCACGCCCGAACTCTGGCCGCCGCCTGGCTCGACGCCGGCGTCATCTCCGGCCACCCCGCACACACCGCTGGCCCCACTCGATGAGCGAGAGCGCCAGCAGCCCATAGGAGCAAGCCGCACCCCCAGCCGACGCCTGTAGCGCCGCCCCGACCAACTCCGGCGAGTTCCCGCCGCTGCTGTGGTCGCCGGCGTCACCTGCTGACGTGGCGCCGGTTAATTAGCGCTAATGACCCAGCTAACCACCCCCAGAGCCACTGACATGTGGGTCCCAATGCCTAAACTAATTAGTACTATTTTCCTGTTAGATTAACACTAACAACAGTGGGCCCCGCCAGTCAACGTTGACTTTGCCACGTCACATGTTGACCGGACCCACACGTCAGCCTCTGCTGTTGACGCTGTGTCACTGACCAGTGGACCCCACTGGTCAGGTTTGACCTAGACCATGCCCCGTTGACCTGCTGACGTCATGATGATGTCAGGCTGACGCAGTAATCCTTTTCTGGAATTTAAATAAATCTCAAATGATTTGTTTAATTCAGAAAATATCCAAAACTTTGAAAAATCATAGAAAATAATCTATAGCTCAGAATGAAATAATTTATATATGAAAAATTATCAGAAAAATTCAAGGAATCCATCTGAACCATTTTCATGCATGTTAGAACAACTTATAGTTGCTGTTTAGCACAAATCTTATAATGGCATTTAAATATCCACATATGGAGTTTGAATTTGAATCTTGGATTCAAATCAACTTCATTTAATCTGGTTGCTAGTTGCTTTAGCTCAAACCACAGCATATTGCCATGTCATGATCATGCATCATATTGTCGCATTGCATTGATTGTATTCTTTCTCTGTTGCCGGTGTTTGTCCCCGCTCGATAGACGTGGTTTCGACGATGAGATCGATGACACCGATGAAGAACTATAATATCTTCAGAAGTGCCAGGCAAGCAAAACCCCCTTGTTCATTCCGATACAATCCCACTCTCTCGCTCCTGCTCTCTTTT
This sequence comes from Aegilops umbellulata, assembly GCA_032464435.1. Taxonomy (NCBI): domain Eukaryota; kingdom Viridiplantae; phylum Streptophyta; class Magnoliopsida; order Poales; family Poaceae; genus Aegilops; species Aegilops umbellulata. Next base: position 227,001,597 of record CP136055.1, on the reverse strand, counting down.
ACTGCATTAGGACAACAACGATTCAACTGTTATGTGCTGCGGTAGTTGAACCCCTTTCCTCTGCATGACCTGTCATTGCCACAGTAAATAGATGAAACCCACTAGCATGAGTAGGAGTTGTTTGAGCCCTGTTGTGCCTACTCATTCATGCTTGTTTGTCATGCCTGCTAATGCTTAGAGTTGAGTCAGGTCTGATTCATCGGGAATGAATTGGAATGTGGTGAACATGTCCTACTGTTGAGAGCTAAGTGTGTGAACACGATTTGGTAAAGGTAGCGGTGAGAGGCCATGTAGGAGTACATGGTGGGTTGTCTCATTGCAGCCATCCTCAGGAACTGAGTTCTGTGTTTGTGATCCATGAACAGTTACTACCACGCATTGGAATGCTTAAGTGCCCCTCTCGACTTATTAATCCACTTGATCTCTGTCCAGGAGTTGCAACTAGTTTCTGGTGTTTGTAGGTAGTGTTAGTAGTCTACCAAGTGGTACCCTGTACAGGTGGGCTTGGGACAGACTAGGCACCGTGGCACGGTGTACCAAGTGTAGATCTACCCGTCGAGGTGGGCTTGGGAACCCTGCACACATCGTTTGGGGCCGTGAGCGACACCCCGGCCGGATCTCCTTGCGGATGGAACCCGAATAGGCGATAAACCTGGACTAGAGACTTGTGTGGTTAGTCAGGTCGTGGCCGACTCCCTCGCCCGGCTTCCGCTTGAAGGTTGTCGAGGTACATGACGTGTACAGGGCGGTAAGTGGCGAGAGCGTGTGTGAAGAAGTACACCCCTGCAGGGTTATCATTATCTATTCGAATAGCCGGATTCCTCGGATATGGAAACTTGGACCCCTTGCATAGTTCATAGACAAGTGAAAGTGGATACTCTAAAATGCGCCAGATAAGCGTGAGTGCTATGGATGGCGTCCCCGTAGGGAGACGGGAGCGGATCCATAGTGGTGTATTGATATGGTGAATATGTGGACTCGTGTGCGCCACCTCAAAAGAGTTACTTGCAGTCGTAGTTCAGGATAGCCACCGAGTCAAAGCTGGCTTGCTGCAGTTAAACTCCACCACCCCCTTTTGACACTGATGCATATGTAGATAGTTCTGATGTAAGTCTTGCTGAGTACAATTGTACTCACGTTTGCCTATTTTACATTTTTGCAGAGAGACTTCAGTCTCGCTAGTAGTACCGCTTGGACTTCGACGTTTAGCTTGATACCTCAGCTACGATCTTGTGCCCTCGGCGGGATCTGGTAGATAGTCAGGCTTCTCAGCCTTTTTCATTTGTAGATGTCTGTACTCAGACATGTTTAGCTTCCGCATGTGCTTTGCCTTGTATGCTCTGAATGTTGGGTCATGAGACCCATGCTTGTAATATCTCGCTCCTCGGAGCCTAATGAATAAATACTTGAGTCGTAGAGTCTTGTTGTGATGCCATGTTGTATCTACACATATCGAGCATATTGTGTGTATGATTGAAATGCTTGCTATGTGTGGGATCCGACTATCTAGTTGTTTATCCTTAGCAGTCTATCATATGGGGAAATGTAGTCTAGTGCTTCGGAGCGATAGTAGTCCGCTACAGCCCGGTTCACCGGAGTCCTGCTAGCCCAGCACTACTGCTCGGAACACTTGACTGGCCGGCATGTGATTCACTTCGTTCCTGTGTCTGTCCCTTCGGGGAAATGTCACGCGGTGACATCCGGAGTCCTTCCTAGCCTGCTACAGCCCGGGTTACCGGAGTCCTGTTAGCCCCGTGCTACAGCCCGGATTCACACGTTGATGACCGACATGCTCGATGTGATTCATGTATGCCTGTCCTCATAGGTTAGCGCCGCTTTGGGTTCACGACTAGCCATGTCGGCCCGGGTTCTTTGTCATATGGATGCTAGCGACACTGTCATATACGTGAGCCAAAAGACGCAAACGGTCCCGGGCCAGGTAAGGTGGCACCCGTGGGAGTTCCGTGCGTGAGGCCGCAAAGTGATATGATGTGTTACATGCTGGATCGATGTGGCTTAGGATCAGGGTCCTGACAGCGCGCCAGGCCCCCATACCCCCCCTTTGCACTATAAATTCCCAAATATTTCGAAACCCTTCGGGGTTAACCTAGATCAGAAGTTCCGCCGCTGAAGGCCTCTGTAGCCACCGAAAACCAATCTAGACCCTTTCTGGCACCCTGCCGGAGGGGGGAATCATCTCCGGTGGCCATCTTCGTCATCCCGGCGACCACCACGATGAGGTGGGAGTAGTCCACCCCCGGGGCTGAGGGTTTGTACCAGTAGCTATGTGATTTATTTCTCTCTCTCGTGATCTGTATCATGGGCTTTGTTAATATAGTCGGATCATATGATGTTTCTCCCCTCTATACTCTTGTTGTGATGAATTGAATCTTTACCCTTTGAAGTTTTGTCATGTTAGATTGAATATTCAGACATGAGAACACATGATATATGTCTTGCGGTATGAATACTTGAGGTGACAATTGGGGTATCTTATTGATTCACTTGATATATGTTATGGCATTCAACTCGCGGATTCCCGCGATGATATTGGTGTAATCTATGCATAGGGGTTGATGCACGTTTTTCTCCGACGGAAACTTTGGGGTCTCTTTGTAGTTCCTTGTGTGGATTGAGTATTATGAATATGAATATGCTTTGGTGTTATTCTAGTACGAACTCTAGGATAGATCGACCGGAAACAATAGCTTTGTGTTATTTTAGTACGAACTCTTGAATAGATCGATTGGAAAGAATATCTTTGAGGTAGCTTCGCACCCTACAAACAGTTCATACCTTTTGTTCTCTGCTAATAGGAACTCGGGAGTGATCCTTTGCTGTACTTTGAGGGATAATCATACGATCCAACCATGTTAGTGATAACCCACAAGTATAGGGGATAAATTGTAGCCTCTTTCGATAAGTAAGAGTGTCGAACCCGACGAGGAGCTAAATGTCGAACAAATATTCCCTAAAGTTCTATCGACCACCGATACAACTCTACGCACGCTTAACGTTCGCTTTACCTAGAACAAGTATGAAACTAGAAGTAATTTGTAGGTGTTGTTGGATAGGTTTGCGAGAATATAAGGATGACGTAAATAAAAAGTAGGGGCTGTTTAGATAAAGAAGCAATAAAGTAAATATAGCGAGTGTGGAAAAGTGGTGGTAGGAGTTGTGGAATTGTCCCTAAGCAATTGACTACTTTACTAGACCGATAGCAAGTTTTATGTGGGAGAGGCCACTGCTAGCATGTCATCCCTGACTTGGAATTCTATGCACTTATGATTGGAACTATTAGAAAGCATACGCAACTACTAACGTTCATTAAGGTAAAACCCAACCATAGCATTAAGATATATTGTTCCCCCTTCAATCCCGTATGCATCAATTTCTATGCTAGGTTGAAGCTTCTATCACTCTTGCCCTCCAATACATAGTCCTATCAACATACAACTAACCCTATGGTGTGATCCACACGCGCGCTCATATGATGGGCACCAAAGGATAGCAACATAACCACAAGCAAATTAAATCAATCATAGCAATTCATTAACCACCGATAGGACAATGAAAATCTACTCAGACATCATAGGATGGCAACACATCATTGGATAATTATATGAAGCATAAAGCACCATGTTCAAGTAGAGGGTATAGCGGGTTGCGGGAGAGTGGACCGCTGTAGATAGAGGGGTAAGGTGATGGAGATGTTGGTGAAGATGGCGGAGGTGTTGGTGTAGATCACGGTGATGATGATGCCCCTCGGCGGCGTTCCGGCGCCACCGGAAGCGAGGGGGAGAGACCCCCCTCCTTCTTCTTCTTCCTTGACCTTCTCCCTAGATGGGAGAAGGGTTTCCCCTCTGGTCCATGGTCTCCATGGCGTGGGAGGGGCGAGAGCCCCTCTGAGATTGGATCTGTCTCTCTGTCTCTCTCTGTTTCTGCGTTCTGGCCTGCTGCCCTTTCACCGTTTTGTATATATATGGAGATCCGTAACTTCGATTGGCCTGAAATCTTCGCCGTGATTTTTTACTAAAAATTAGATTTCTTGCGGCCGAAGAAGGGCATCAACCGCCTTACGGGGGGGCCATGAGGGGGGCTGGTGCGCCCAGGGGGCAGGCACGCCCCCTGCCTCGTGCCCCCCTCGGACACCGTTTTGCGTTGATTCCTCTTCCGGAATTTTCCAAATATTCCAAAAACATTCTCCGTCCATTTTTATCCCGTTTGGATTCCATTTGATATGGGGTTTCTACGAAACATAAAACATGCAACAAACAGGAACTAGCACTGGGCACTGGATCAATATGTTAGTCACAAAAATAACATAAAAGGTTGCCAAAAGTATATGAAAGTTGTATAATATTGGCATGGAACAATAAAAAATTATAGATACGACGGAGACGTATCAGCGTCCCCAAGCTTAATTCCTGCTCGTCCTCGAGTAGGTAAATGATAAAAAAGACAATTTTTGATGTGGAATGCTACCTAGCATAATCTTGATCATGTATCTAATCATGGCATGAATATTAAGACACGAGTGATTCAAAGCAATAGTCTATCATTTGACATAAAAACATTAATACTTCAAGCATACCAACCAAGCAATTATGTTTTATCGAAGTAACATAGCCAAAGAAAGCTCATCCTAGAAAATCATATAGTCTGGCTATGCTCCATCTTCACCACACAAAGCATTCAAATCATGCACAACCCCGATGACAAGCCAAGCAATTGGTTCATACTTTTTAACGCGCTTCAGCCTTTTCAACCCTCACACAATACATGAGCGCAAGCCATGGACATAGCACTATAGGTGGAATAGAATATGATGATGGGGGTTATATGGAGAAGACAAAAAAGGAGAAAGTCTCACATCGACGCGGCTAATCAACGGGCTATGGAGATGCTCATCAATTGATGTCAATGGGAGGAGTAGGGATTGCCATGCAACAGATGCACTAGAGCTATAAGTGTATGAAAGCTCAAACTGAAACTACTTGTGTGTGCATACAACTTGCTTGCTCATGAAGACCTAGGGCATTTGAGGAAGCCCATCGTTGGAATATACAAGCCAAGTTCTATAATGAAAATTCCCACTAGTATATGAAAGTGATAACTCAAGAGACTCTCTATATGAAGAACATGGTGCTACTCTGAAGCACAAGTGTGGTAAAAGGATAGTAACATTGCCCCTTCTCTCTTTTTCTCTCATTTTTTCTCTTTTTTTCTTTTTTTTCTTTTTTTTTTGGGCCTTCTCTTTTTTTGGCCTTTCTCTTTTTTTCGTCCGGAGTCTCATCCCGACTTGTGGGGGAATCTTAGTCTCCATCATCCTTTCCTCACCGGGGCAATGCTATAATAATGATGATCATCACACTTTTATTTATTTACAACTCAATATTACAACTCGATACTAGAACAAAGATATGACTCTATATGATTGCCTCCGGCGGTGTACCGGGATGTGCCATGATCTAGCGTAGCAATGGCATCAAAAATGGACAAGCCATGAAAACGTCATGCTAGCTATCTTCTGATCATGCAAAGCAATATGACAATAAATGCTCAAGTCATGTATATGATGATGGAAGTTGCATGGCAATATATCTCGGAATGGCTATGGAAATGCCATGATAGGTAGGTATGGTGGCTGTTTTGAGGAAGATATAATGAGGCTTATGTGTGACAGAGCGTATCATATCACGGGGTTTGGATGCACCGGCGAAGTTTGCACCAACTCTCGAGGTGAGAAAGGGCAATGCACGGTACCGAAGAGGCTAGCAATGATGGAAGGGTGAGAGTGCGTATAATCCATTGACTCACATTAGTCATAAAGAACTCATATACTTATTGCAAAAGTTTATTAGCCCTCAAATCAAAGTACTACTACGCATGCCCCTAGGGGGATATATTGGTAGGAAAAGACCATCGCTCATCCCCGACCACCACTCATAAGGAAAGCAATCAAAGAACACCTCATGCTCCAACTTCATTACATAACGGTTCACCATACGTGCATGCTTCGGGACTTGCAAACCTCAACACAAGTATTTCTCAATTTCACAATTACTCAACTAGCACGACTCTAATATCACCACCTTTACATCGCAAAACTGTTGCAAGGAATCAAACATATCATATTAAGTGATCTATAAGTTTTATGTAGGATTTATGACTAACCATATGAATGACCAGTTCCTGTCATCTCTCTAAATAGATATAAGTGAAGAGAGAGAGTTTAATTCTTTCTACAAAAGATATGCCCACGCTCTAACAAATATATGTGAAGCAAAAGAGCATTCTACAAATGGCGGTTTTCTATGTAAAGAGAAACAGGCAATCCAAACTTCAAATTATATAAGTGAAGCACATGAAGCATTCTATAAAGCCATACTCAAAAGATATAAGTGAAGTGCAATGAGGATTCTATAAATCAACCAAGGACTATCTCATACTAGCATGGTGCATAAAATAAAAATGAAAACTAAATGCAAAAGACACTCCAAGATTTGCACATATCGCATGAACGAAACAAATCCGAAAACATACCGATACTTGTTGAAGAAAGACGGGATGCCTTCCGGGGCATCCCCAAGCTTAGACGCTTGAGTCTCCTAGAATATTTACTTGGAGTGCCTTGGGCATCCCCAAGCTTGAGCTCTTGCCTCTCTTCCTTCTTCTCACATCGAGACTTTCTCGATCATCGAACACTTCATCCACACAAAACTTCAACAAAAAAACTCGGTAAGATCCGTTAGTATAATAAAGCAAATCACTACTCTAAGTACTGTTGAAAACCAATTAATATTTTGTTTTTGCATTGTGTCTATTGTAATATAGATTTTCCATGGCTTAATCCACTGATATAAATTAATAGTATCATCAAAACAAGCAAACTATGCATCAAAAACAGAATCTGTCTAAAACAGAACAGTCTGTAATAATCTGAACATTCACCGTACTTATGATACTTTAAAAATTCTGCCACAATTAGTAAAAATAAACAATTCGTATATAAAGACAGTGCAAAAAGTCTCAGAACCATTTGATGTTCCAGTAAAAAATTAAAAATCGCGCACTACAGCCAAAGTTTCTATCCTGCACCGCACAAACCAACAAGCATTGTAAACATCCTAAAGGCAAACCTTGGGACATTATTTTTATAATACAATGGAATTGTACAAGGGGATAATTATTTTTGTTGAAAAGTTTATGTAATTAAGATTCACAAAGTTTCCGTGGGCATGAACAAAGTTCAAGGAGCTCCCCCACTTCAACAATGCTTGTCTCTCTCACTTTCACTTTCCTTTTTGAAAAAGTTTTGGGTTCCCCTCTTTATTTTCTTTGTTTTTAAACTATATGAAAGCACTCAACAGAAATAAATGAATCTCTAAAAATTCCGGGTTGTCTCCCTGGCAGGGCTTTCTTTAAAGCCATTAAGCTAGGCATATAGTGCTCAAGTAATGGATCCACCCGGATCCCAAGGTATATCAAAGCCAATTTTAATCAACAATGATTTAGAATTTAGTAGTGAGCAAAAATTAACATATATCATGCAATGACGAAGTCTAACTCTCTTCCTATGCATCGGCATGTCATAAAAGAACAATTCATGCACATGTAGTAAAGCCCAATGCATAGTATAAACAATTTCTTGCGATTTTTTCATGTTGGGAACATAAAGGGGCAGAGATATAGTTCCCCTCTCATAATAATTGCAAGTAGGAGCAGCAAGAACATGCATATTATATTCATCAAAATCATCATGTGCAACGGTAAAAGGCATCCCATCAATATAATCCTTAATAAGATCAAACTTCTCCGTTATAGTGTAGTTTGGAGAATTCAAAAAGATAATAGGACTATCATGCATGGGTGCAATAGCAAAAATTTCATGTTTAACATAAGGAACTATAGAAAGTTCATCTCCATAAGCATAATTCATATTGGCATCTTGGCCACAAGCATAGCAAGCATCATCAAAAAGGGATATTTCAAGAGAATCAACGGGGTCATAACAGTTATCATAGCATTCATCCTTCGGTAAGCACGAAGGGAAATTAAACAATGTATGAATTGAAGAGTTACTCTCATTAGAAGGTGGGCACGGGTGATCAATCCGCTCTTCCTCCTTTTGTTCTTTGCTCTCCTCCTCATCTTTTTCATCTAATGAGCTCACAGTTTCATCAATTTCTTCTTCCATAGACTCCTGCAAAATATTAGTCTCTTCTTGGACAGCGGAGACTTTCTCAATAAACGCATCAATATCGGCATTGTATTCATAATTCTCATAGCAATATTTAAGGATAGCTAAATTTTCAGGTCTATAAACAGCATCATAAAGATTTTCACACTCTCTAAATACAGATTCAATTTCATAAGCACCCATAAAAGCAACAAATTCTTCTATTTGTTCCACATCATAGTAATCATATATACCTCTAGCATAAGAAGCCAAGGTTTCATTATCATTAAATTTGCAAAAGAAGGGAAGGTGTGGAGACTTCATCCTAGAGCAACAAGTATAATCATATCTCAAGCATAGTTGCCTAGCATACCATTTCAACATATAAATTTGATCCCATAATAGTTTCCCTTTTTGAGCCAAGCGATAATCCCTAAAGTATCCACGTTGGTCTAACGTGTCTCCCATTACATAATTGAATGAGGTTTTCTCAGGATTATCAAAGTAGTACATAACATTTTTCACATAATGATCATGGAGGGTTTTAGGAGGTTCCCCATCTCCATGAGTAGCAAGTACACCTATTTTTTTGGTATTTCGTGTTCCATATCCATAACTAAAGATAAAGAACAACTAATAACATCAAATAAAAATTACTTAGTGATAAAGCAAACAAGCACACAGGAGAATATTCACCCCACGCTATGACTCCCCGGCAACGGCGCCAGAAAAAGGTCTTCATAACCCACAAGTATAGGGATCAATTGTAGCCTCTTTCTATAAGTAAGAGTGTTGAACCCAACGTGGAGCTAAAGGTAGAAAAAATATTCCCTAAAGTTCTATCGACCACCGATACAACTCTACGCACGCTTAACGTTCGCTTTACCTAGAACAAGTATGAAACTAGAAGTAATTTGTAGGTGTTGTTGGATAGGTTTGCGAGAATATAAAGAGGACGTAAATAAAAAGTAGGGGATGTTTAGATAAAGAAGCAATAAAGTAAATATAGCGAGTGTGGAAAAGTGGTGGTAGGAGTTGCGGAACTGTCCCTAAGCAATTGACTACTTTACTAGACCGATAACAAGTTTTATGTGGGAGAGGCCACTGCTAGCATGTCATCCCTGACTTGGAATTCTATGCACTTATGATTGGAACTATTAGCAAGCATCCGCAACTACTAATGTTCATTAAGGTAAAACCCAACCATAGCATTAAGATATATTGGTCCCCCTTCAATCCCGTATGCATCAATTTCTATGCTAGGTTGTAGCTTCTGTCACTCTTGCCCTCCAATACATAGTCCTATCAACATACAACTAACCCTATGGTGTGATCCACACCCGTGCTCATATGATGGGAACCAAAGGACAACAACATAACCACAAGAAAATTAAATCAATCATAACAACCACTGATAGGACAACGAAAATATACTCAGACATCATAGGATGACAACACATCATTGGATAATAATATGAAGCATAAAGCACCATGTTCAAGTAGAGGGAACAGCGGGTTGTGGGAGAGTGGACCACTGTAGATAGAGGGGGGAAGGTGATGGAGATGTTGGTGAAGATGGCGGAGGTGTTGGTGTAGATCGCGGTGACGATGATGGCCCCCGGCGGCGTTCCGGCGCCACCGGAAGCAAGGGGAGAGAGCCCCCTCCTCCTTCTTATTCCTTGACCTTCTCCCTAGATGGGAGAAGGGTTTCCCCTCTGGTCCATGGTCTCCATGGCATGGGAGGGGCGAGAGCCCCTCTGAGATTGGATATGTCTCTCTGTTTCTGCGTTCTGGCCTGCTGCCCTTTCACCGTTTCGTATATATATGGAGATCCTTAACTCCGATTGGCCTGAAATCTTCGCCGTGATTTTTTACTAAAAATTAGCTTTCTTGGGCCGAAGAAGGGCATCAACCGCCTTACGGGGGGCCCATGAGGGGGGCTGGCGCGCCCAGGGCATCAACCGCCTTACAGGGGGCCCTGCCTCGTGCTCCCCTCGGACACCATTTCGCGTTGATTCTTCTTCCGGAATTTTCCAAATATTCCAAAAATATTCTCCATCTGTTTTTATCCCATTTGGATTCCGTTTGACATGGGGTTTCTGCGAAACATAAAACGGGCAACAAACAGGAAATGGCACTGGGCACGGGATCAATATGTTAGTCCCAAAAATAACATAAAAAGTTGCCAAAAGTATATGAAAGTTGTATAGTATTGGCATGGAACAATAAAAAATTATAGATACGACGGATACGTATCAGTTAGCACTTTTGAGAGATTGCACTAGCGAAAGTATGGACCCTAGGCCTTGTTTTCAAGCATTGCAACACCGTTTTTGTGCCCGTTTACTAATTGCTACCTTGTCGTTTTTATTTATTCAGATTATAAAAATATATTTCTACCATCAATATTACACTTTTATCACCATCTCTTCGCCGAACTAGTGCACCTATACAATTTGCTATTATATTGGGTGTGTTGGGGACACAAGAGATTTCTTGTATTTGGTTGCAGGGTCGTTTGAGAGACACCATCTTCATCCTACACATCTCACGGATTGATAAACCTTAGGTCATCCACTTGTGGGAAAATTGCTACTATCCTAGAAAACTCTACGCTTGGAGGCCCACCACCTGTCTACAAGAATAAAGTTGCATAGTAGACATCAAGCTCTTTTCTGGCGCCGTTGACGGGGAGGTGAGTGCTTGAACGTATATATTTATATCTTGCAATTGAATCTTTTAGTTTCTTGTTTTATCACTAGTTTTGTTTATAAAAGAAAACTACAAAAAATGGAATTGAGGTTGCATCATATTATTGATCATCTTCATAATATCTTTCTTGAAAATGATGGTTCGGAAAATTGTGCTCAATTGTTAGAAGAAGAAGTCAAAAAAATGTTTGGCACAAATTTTTTGAATGATGAGCATGATTGGAATGTTGTTACTATGAATTCTTTGAATATCCATGATGCTAATGATATGCAAAACGATGAACTTGGGGATGCTATGTTTGATGGAGATTATGTTTTTAGTCCTCCAAGTTTTGATGAGAAAATTTATTATGATGAAAGCATGCCTCCTATTTATGATGATCATATTGATGAAAGTGGATTTGGAGAGGTCATGACTTTATTTAATGATGATTCCACTATGTGGAAGAAGTCACAGTTGATTATGACAACAAAGTTCCTACCTATGATGATTATGGTGATGAAATGTATGCTATAAAGAATAATGATAACCATGCAACTTGTCATCATGATCTTAATTTTCAATCCCATGATAGTTATTTTATTGAGTTTGCTCCCACTACTATTCATGAGAATAAATTTGCTTATGTGGAGAGTAATAAAATTTCTATGCTTGTGGATCATGAAAAGAATGCTTTATGTGATAGTTATATTGATGAATACATTCATGATACTACTGAAAATTATTATGAGGGTGGAACATATGCATCTACATATCTCAATAATATCAAGTTTCCTCTCTATGTGTTGAAGTTTTTGAAGTTATGCATGTTTCGACTTCCTATGCTAGTTGATTCTTGCTCCCATAAATTGTTTGCTCACAAAATCCCTATGCATAGGAAGTGGTTTAGACCTAAATGTGCTATAATATTCTTCATGATGCTCTATTTTTGTTTCAATTCTTATCCTTTATGCGAGCATCATCGAAATCATCATGCCTAGCTTAAAAGGCATTAAAGAAAAGCGCTTGTTGGGAGACAACCCAACACTTTTACCTACTGTTTTTGTGTATTCACATGATTATGCTACTATAGTAATCATGTTTTATAGCTTTTGTTTCAATAAAGTGCCAAGTAAAGCCTTTGGGATCATGTTGGGTGATAGTTGATTTCATCTTGCTGAAAAATAGAAACTTTTGCGCTCACAAAAATAATTCTCATTTTTAACAGAAGGGTGCTTTTGAGTTTATTCTTTTTGCAGAAGATTAATATACAAAATTCTCACGTGGTCCTAAATTTTCAGAATTTTTGGAGTAGCACAAGTATGATTTGAGTACAGATCATTACAGACTATTCTGTTTTTGACATATTCTATTTTCAATGCATAGTTTGATTGTCTCTACTCCCTCCGTAAACTAATATAAGAGCATTTAGATAACTATGTTAGTGATGTAAACACTCTTATATTAGTTTACAGAGGGAGTAGTTTCTATGGCTTATATTGCTCAATATAAATTGTAGACATGATATGCTACGGTAGGCGTTGTGTAAGTACAATTATGAATCTTGTCTTTGACTATACCAAAAGTGGAATTGTTTGCTCTTTATCATACTAACCTATCTCACGAAGTTCCGTTAAGTTTTGTGTGATTGAAGTTTTCAAGTTTTGGGTGAGATGTCGATATGAGGAGAATAAGGAGTGACAAGACCCTAAGCTTGGGGATGCCCAAGGCACCCCAAGGTAATATCCAAGGAATATCCAAGCAGCTAAGCTTGGGGATGCCCCGGAAGGCATCCCCTCTTTTGTCTCCAACATTATCGGTAACCTCACTTGGAGCTATGTTTTCATTCGTCACATGATATGTGTTTTGCTTGGAGCGTCAATTTATTTTGTTAGAATTTGCTTGATGTTATTTAGTATAATGGTTTGCATCTTTTATTTCAATAAAAATGTCAAGGATAGCCTTTACTATGCTTATTTTACAAGTCTACACGTTGCTGTTTGAAAACAGAAAGTTTACCGCTGTTGCAAAAATTCCCTAGAAAAGTCAGAGTGTGATAAAATGTTAAAACTTTTTGCATAACAAGCTCTGATAAATTATCTACAGTGTGGTAAATTTTCATAATGTTTGGAGTTGAATTAGTATTGATACTCTTGCATTCTTTACAGACTGTACTGTTTTGGCAGATTGCTGCTATGATTGCATTGCTTGCTTACTTAATGAATCTATTGGAGGATAGGAGTATTAAATATGCAGAGGCATTTCGTATGCAATGTTGAATAATAATTTTAGTGATTTGCTACACTAGAGTATGATAAGGTTTTTGCATTGGTTTATACTAACTTATCTCACAAGTTCTTGTTGAGTTTTGTGTGGATGAAGCTTTTGAGATTGAGGAAAACCGTGATATGAGAGGAATTAAGGAGACACAAAAGCTCAATCTTGGGGATGCCCAAGGCATCCCAAGATAATATTTCAAGAAGTCTCAAGCATCTAAGCTAGGGGATGCCCCGGCAGGCATCCCCTTTTTTCTTCAACCCCTATAATTGGATCATATAACTATCCCACCTTTTTTCTTCAACAATTATCGGTTAGTATTGGTTGAGCCTAAGTTTTTGCTTCTTCACATGAGCTGTGCTATCGTTGGAATGTAATTTTAGTTTGTTTTCCTTGCTGTTTGAATAAAATACTTAGATCTTTAAGTTTTTAAATAAAAGAGAGTCTTCACTTATACACCTATTTACTTAACTACTCGCTTGATCTTCACTTATATCCTATGAGTAAATTGTTGAATAAATTGAATATCATAAAGTTGAAATCATATCATGCTGATGTCTACTACGCAACCTTATTCTTGTAGACGTTGTTGGGCCTCCAAGTGTAGAGGTTTGTAGGATAGTAGCAAATTTCCCTCAAGTGGATGACCTAAGGTTTATCAATTCGTGGGAGGCGTAGGATGAAGATGGTCTCTCTTAAACAACCCTGCAACCAAATAACAAAGAGTCTCTTGTGTCCCCAACAGACCCAATACAATGGTAAATTGTATAGGTGCACTAGTTCGGCGAAGAGATGGTGATACAAGTGCAATATGGATGGTAGATATAGGTTTTGGTAATCTGAAAATATAAAAACAACAAGGTAACAAGTGGTAAAAGTGAGCACAAACGGTATTGCAATGCGTTGAAACAAGGCCTAGTGTTCATACTTTCACTAGTGCAAGTTCTCTCAACAATAATAACATAATTGGATCATATAACTATCCCTCAACATGCAACAAAGAGTCACTCCAAAGTCACTAATAGCGGAGAACATACGAAGAGATTATGGTAGGGTATGAGACCACCTCAAAGTTATTCTTTCTGCTCGATCTATTCAAGAGTCCGTAGTAAAATAACACGAAGCTATTCTTTCCGTTCAATCTATCATAGAGTTCGTACTAGAATAACACCTTAAGACACAAATCAACCAAAACCCTAATGTCACCTAGATACTCCAATGTCACCTCAAGTATCCGTGGGTAATTATACGATATGCATCACACAATCTCAGATTCATCTATTCAACCAACACAAAGTACTTCAAAGGGTGCCCAAAGTTTCTACCGGAGAATCAAGACGAAAACGTGTGCCAACCCCTATGCATAAGTTCACATGGTCACGTAACCCGCAAGTTGATCACCAAAGCATACATCAAGTGAATCACGTGATATCCCGTTGTCACCACAGATACGCACATGCAAGACATACATCAAGTGTTCTCAAATCCTTAAAGACTCAATCCGATAAGATAACTTCAAGGGAAAACTCAATCCATTACAAGAGAGTAGAGGGGGAGATGCATCATAAGATCTAACTATAATAGCAAAGCTCGCGATACATTAAGATCGTATGACCTCAAGAACACGAGAGCGAGAGATCAAACACATAGCTACTGGTACATACCCTCAGCCCCGAGGGTGAACTACTCCCTCGTCATGGAGAGTGCCGGGATGATGAAGATGGCCACCGGGGATCCCCCCTCCGGCAGGGTGCCGGAATAGGGTCCCAATTGGTTTTTGGTGGCTACAGAGGCTTGCGGCGGCGGAACTCCCGATCTATTCTGTTCCCCGAAGGTTTTAGGGTATATGGATATATATAGGCGAAAGAAGTCGGTCAGGGGAGCCATTAGGGGCCCACGAGGGTGGAGGGTGCGCCCAGGGGGGTTGGCGCGCCCCCTGCCTCGTGCTCTCCTCGTTGATTCCCTGACGTGCACTCCAAGTCTCCTAGATTGCTTCCGTTCCAAAAATAACTCTCCCGAAGGTTTCATTCCATTTGGACTCCGTTTGATATTCCTTTTCTGTGAAACACTGAAACAAGGAGAAAAACAGAAACTGGCACTGGGCTCTGGGTTAATGGGTTAGTCCCAAAAATAATATAAAAGTGTTTAATAAATCCCATAAACATACAAAACAGATAATATAATAGCATGGAGCAATAAAAAATTATAGATACGTTGGAGACGTATCACATGCCTAGTGGTAGCTTCACATTGGGTTTAAAAGTGAAATATTTTGAGGCTTGACAATCACAATTTTGGTCATACAAGCAATTCACGAATAATTAGTATAAGGAAGAGAACTTTCACATGCAAATATACTATCCTAGAAATCTTTTGTGATTGTGAGCCCCCATCAAAATATTATATGCCAAAATTGTTGACGTTGGACAAGGAAGACAATGTAATGATTTATGTTTGCTCATATTCATAGAGAAATCATATTGTCATAGATCCTTCAACATGTGGTGCTGCCCCCATCTTTGCTAGCCAAAAATTCCGCACCAAGTAGAGATACTACTTTCGCATCCAAAAACCGTTAAACCCAAATCTTATTTTCAAGTGTCCACCATACCTACCTAAGGATTGAGCAAGATCCTTCAAGTAAGTTGTCATCGGTGCAATAAGGCAATAGAAGTTGCTTCTAAAAGTGTTAGATCATTTAGTGTAAGAGAAAATTGAGCGTTATACGAACTTGTGATGGCAAAGCAATAAAAGCGACGGACTGCATAATAAAGGTTGCTATCATAAGGGGCAATGTAACGTGACGTTCTCTTGCATTAAGGGGTTGAGCATACAAACAAATAAGCGCATGGCAACCTCTGCTTCCCTCTGCGAAGGGCCTATCTTTTACAATTCAATATTTACTTTTATGCAAAGAGTCAAAGTTTTTCTCTCTATTCCTTTTTATTTTCCTCTTTTGGCAAGCATCATGTGGTGAGGAAAGATCTAGACACATATGTCCAGTTGAATATGGGTAGCATGAGTTATTATTGTTGACATCACCCTTCTGGTGAATACGTTGGGAGGCAAAACAATAAGCCCCTATCTTTCTATGTGTCCGGTTGAAACGTTTTGCTCATGTGTACAAGGTGAGTGTTAGCAATCATAGAAGACTATATGATGGTTGAGTATGTGGAGCTCTTACTTAAACTCTATTGAATAAGTTGAATTGCAATTACTTGCTAACTGAGAACATAGGTTGTTGGGTTTCAAGAGAATTCATTGCTTGAATCTTAACATGTGAATTGGTTGCTACTATAACATGAGAAGTTTTATGAGAAAGAAATGATGTTATGATGCTAGGAAAAGTGATTGAAATTATCATTGATCAAACTTGTGCACTTTGCTAGCATTCACACTTCATAAATTATTTCTTTTATCATTTACCTACTCGAGGACGAGTAGAAATTAAGCTTGGGGATGCTGATACGTCTCCAGCGTATCTATAATTTATGAAGTATTCATGTTGTTATTTTATCATTCTTGGATGTTTTATAATCATTTTATAGTCATTTTATATCATTTTTGGGACTAACATATTGACATAGTGCCAAGTGCCAGTTGCTGTTTTTTGCATGTTTTTTACATCGCAGAAAATCAATATCAAACGGAGTCCGAACACGCGAAACTTTTTATGGATTTTTTATGGGCCAGAGCAGCACCTGGGGGATGCCCCGACGGGGCACAACCCACCAAGGCATGCTAGGCCCCCCTGGCGCGTCCAGGTGGGTTGTGCCCACCTTGGTGGCCTCCCGTACCCCCTCTTTGCACTATAAATTCCCAAATATTCCGAAATCCTTTGGGGTTAACCTATATCAGAAGTTCCACCGCCGCAAGCCTCTATAGCCACAGAAAACCAATCTAGACCCTTTCCGGCACCCTGCCGGTGGGGGGAATCATCTCCAGTGGCCATCTTCATCATCCCGGCGGCCACCATGATGAGGAGGGAGTAGTCCACCCTCGGGGCTGAGGGTTTGTACCAGTAGCTATGTGATTTATTTCTCTCTCTCTCTCATGATCTATATCGTGGGGTTTTTTAGTATAGTCGGATCATATGATGTTTCTCCCCTCTATAAGCTTGTTGTGATGAATTGAATCTTTACCCTTTGAAGTTTTGTCATGTCGGATTGAATATTCAGAGATGAGAACACATGATATATGTCTTGCGGTATGAATACTTGAGGTGACAATTGGGGTATCTTATTGATTCACTTGATATATGTTATGGCATTCAACTCGCGGATTCCCACGGTGATATTGGGGTAATCTATGCATAGGGGTTGATGCACGTTTTTCTCCGACGGAAACTTTGGGGTCTCTTTGTAGTTCCTTGTGTGGATTGAGTATTATGAATATGAATATGCTTTGGTGTTATTCTAGTACGAACTCTAGGATAGATCGACCGGAAACAATAGCTTTGTGTTATTTTAGTACGAACTCTTGAATAGATCGATCAGAAAGAATATCTTTGAGGTGGCTTCGCACCCTACAAACAATTCTTACCTTTTGTTCTCCACTAATAGGAACTCGGGAGTGATTCTTTGCTATACTTTGAGGGATAATCATATGATCCAAATATGCTAGCACTATTGAGAGATTCCACTAGCGAAAGTACGGACCCTAGGCCTTGGTTTGAAGCATTGCTACACCATTTTTGTGCCCCTTTACTAATTGCTACCTTGCTGTTTTTATTTATTCAGATTATAAAAATACATTTCTACCATCAATATTACACTTTTATCACCATCTCTTCGCCGAACTAGTGCACCCATACAATTTGCCATTGTATTGGGTGTGTTGGGGACACAAGAAATTTCTTGTATTTGGTTGCAGGGTCGTTTGAGAGAGACCATCTTCATCCTACACCTCTCACGGATTGATAAACCTTAGGTCATCCACTTGAGGGAAAATTGCTACTGTCCTACAAAACTCTGCGCTTGGAGGCCCAACACGTGTCTACAAGAATAAAGTTGCGTAGTGTACATCTGTTGTTGGCATGCCTATTGTTTCTGTTGAAATAGAAGATCATTGTTACCATGGTTTATGTGATTGGGTGCTAGTGTGAGTGCTATCTCGTTTACCTTATATCAAGAGATCGTGAATGATATTGCAACTGCTGAGATAGAGGACAATGATGTTACTACTAAGCTTGCGAATAGATATACTATTTCACCACTTGGGATTTTTAGAGATCTTGAAGTCTTGTGTGGAAAGATAAAATACCCTACTAATTTTCTAGTTCTTGGTTCTCCACAAAACGATTCTTGTCCCATTATATTTGGTAGACCTTTCTTGAATATAGTTAATGCACTACTGCAGGATGCTGCTAACACGACACTACGATCAGAGACCCTTTGACGAAATTGTGTGTGATGCTTCAATCGCAAATGGTGATGTAAAATAACCGTCAAAAAAGATGCAAAACGTTTGCTATGAAGGATACATCAAACACGGTTCAGAATTTAGTTACGTGTGCGATGTGGGGCATATGGTTCTATTCAATGAACTGTTTGCGATGAGGCAGAACAAAAGAAATGGGCAGCCAGATGAAGGCGTTGCGATATATGGCATACATTTCACTCGGATAATCTGTTTGTGATGAGGCGGTACAACAGAAACAGGCAGCCAGATGAAGGTGTGTGCGATATACGGCATACAGTTCACTCGGATGAACTGTTTGCGTTGAGCCAAGAGAACAGAAACGGTTCAACCTAACAGGATGTGTGTGATATGCGACAAATAGGTCTATGATCGGAAACGTGTGGGAAGACCGATAACAACACAGACGATTCCTGTTTACAAGCCGTGTGTGTTGTGAGAAAACGATCGCTAGTATACAATTGTCAGTGATTGATGAAATCATCACCGACGGGTTCCATTGTTTAGTCCATGTGTGATGTGATTTGCTCTGTCTACAGAGCATCAACATATGTACTTAAAAAGACAGCATTGCAAAACCAAATTAAACATACAATTACACAAGTGACTACACACATAACATTTCCACAAACCAAAGTAAGCAATTACATGCATACTAAACTAGGAGAAATGAGGATCTAATCATCTACTTATTATTGCGATGACGCTTGCCATTGTTGTGATTCCGGCAAGATCCCTGGCCGTTTTGGGGAAGGAGACACTTCCTCATGTCAACGATCCACCTGTACATGTCGTAGCTCGTGTACACCTCCTTGGCCACGTACACGGCGTGAGCTTTGTCGAGTATCTCCATCCAGGCCGAGTGCCAGGCACGCTTGTCCTTGTTACGGGAATCCTTCATGTCTCTATAGTAGGGGTCTATGATGGCCTCGGCAAGGTGAACCAGTGAGTCCTTCTCATGCTCCTTGATGTCCCAGATCTTGTATTGGCCCTGGAAGTCGACAAGATTCTGGCAGGCGATGCCTGAACTCATGAGCACATTTACATCGTTGGTGATGTCCACCGTAGTGAACATGTAGTGGGGGCTGTTGACAAACCTGGCGAAACGCTCGCAAGGCCTTGTGGCCAGGTGGTAGTGGTAGACGAGGACGTGGTTGCGCACGCACATCTAGGCAAGGGCGACATTGGGACGAGACCCAGCACGAGCGCGGGTGTACTCGAGGTCGAACCCGACCACCTTGTACTTCTCCTAGGCAAGCAACAACTCCATGATGTGGATGGAGTGCTCCGCCAAGACCGGGTTGTTGGTGTACACCATCGAGAGCTCCATGAACCTTCTATGGGTATCCACCACAGCATGCATGGTGAACTGCTGCTCGTCGTCGGCAGCCGTTCGGAGCGCCATTGGAGCCGCACAGGATACCCTCTAAGAATTTGTCGTGGTGGGTGTTCTCCTTGCAATGGTGGGGTGCGATCAAAAGGTTGAATAGACACAAGGGTTAAATGGCCGCTGTAATAAATGGGGGCCAGCCGACCTGTAATCGTCATGTCTTGTCACGGCTTTCATAGCGAAGGACTCTAGTGCACTCTTGACAACACCACACCGCACGCATTTCGTTTGACTGCGCATGGGCTCTAAGAGGCGCCAAATTTATCATTGGTAAGCCCCCATGCTACCACGCAATTTACCGTGCAAGCTTCCCGCCCGGCTAGTTTGGCCACGCATCGGCTAGAAGAGGGACAAATCGTGGGCGTTTATTGGCAAAAAGCTTTGTAAAAATGAAGTGTGTGGAATGATTTCAGTCATAAATTTTCCCATGGGTGATGAGGTCAAAGTTACACATAAGGGTGATGATGGACACTCTAGTGCAATAATTAATTCTACGCTCTATAGGGCACACGGTTGAAGAAACGAACTGTGTGCAATAATGTCGAAGATCATAGTCGAGTTAGCTATACAGATGGTGTGCTATGAGATCGACAAGGTAAACATAATTGAGAATGGTTAATAAAATGTAAGTCCATTGCATATTAAGGTCAAAATAGTGCTACCAATATACGAGTCTCGTATGATGCCATTTCAACGATTGTACCACACAAGCTCGAAGTATTACAAGGTTCAAATTCTAGAGTTATATGGCTCAAATTCGAAGATTACAATGTTTAAACTGATATTAGAAATGAAATTCAGCTCATCAGCTGCAAACGCTCGCACTGATCCGCTGAACATGGATATCAGAGAGGTTCAAACTAATATTACCACTTCTAAGTCTGGTTTTAAAACCTCATAATTTTTGCAAAGGGGTCAACCAGTGAGGAGTCATGTATGGGGTTGACATGATGACTTCCGATTACTCTGTCTTCTGAAGTTCCAAAATGAAATTCAGCATTTTTGGAGCCTATTCCATTCTGCCGCAGTCGCCGACGCTGATCAACAAACCATTTATTTTTGCGAAATAAATGTAGGGCAAACCTCATTACCTTCAGCACCCTTGCTCTGACAATAAAGAATCTGGCGAATATAATCTCTGGTAAGGTCCCTCGGTAGGAGTTCAAAATAATTTCTGACTGATGAAGATCTAGGCTTTCGACGTGATTGTTATATTGTATCACATTTGTAACATCCCAAATTTTCAACTTGGAATGTTATATATTAGATCATCATTGCATATCATATTTTATTTGCCTTTGATTATAATCCTAGAAATTCTACGCAACTCAAGGACCCACGGAGAGAGTTGGGAATTTCGTTATTTTCATATTTGAGTTCTCTCAAATTTTGAGAATAGGATCATTTGATTTTAATTATTTTATCATCAATAATTTCTATTACAAAAATATGAGAGAGGGAATAAAATGTCTTTCCCAAAATAAAGAAATATTGAAAATTTAATAATAAAATCAAACGAGATTTTATTTCGGAGTTTTCGCTTTTTTATTTGAATTTAGTAAAAATATACGTTTTTGAAAATTGCATTTAGGCCCCAAATAAATGTTCACATTGTCCGGCTTGATTTTAGAAGTCAGGGAAAATTTATTTCGGGATTTTTTAAGTCCGTTTAGTATTTCTTTGAATTGTTTTTCTGCGTGTTATATTTAAAAAAACGCAACCGACCTACGGGTCGTGTCCGACCCGCACACTATGCCCGATCGGCCTTTATAAGCCGCGAGCCCACCCCGGGCCAAACCCTAGCCGGCAGCCCCGCCCGCCCTCGAGCCCTGTGCCCCGCGTCGCCGCCGCCCGCCGCCGCCGCCGCCTCGCCGCCCGAGGTCGCCTCGAAATCCGCGCCGCCGTTTTTCTCAAAAAACCGTTCGGTTTTCCGTTGGTTTTTTTAGTTTTTAGTTTTTTTATTTAGATCGGTTTTTTTCGGTTTAGTTTAAATAGCGAGCGTTCGCTCGTTTGTTCGTTTTAACGAACATGTTCATCGTTTAGATCCAGATAACGAACGTTCGTTCGTTAATCTGTTCGTCGTTTTTCCTTTTCTCGGATTTTCCGCGATTATTTTATGATCACGATTTCTGATCCGATTTTTGTTTTAGTATAACTTTTCACTCGTTTATCGGAATCAGGCGATTCAAGTGCCTGGGGTTTTGTCTCGAAACCCTCTATCCGTTTAATCAACTCAAACAAGTTTTTGCTTTTGTAAAATTTGACTTAGATCCAGATTAGTAGAACGAAGTTGTTTTCTTTCGCTGTTTGACTTTAGTTGCTTCGTTCGATTTGATTCTTTTTGCAAACCGGAGTTCTTGAGTTGAACTTTCTGGTTAGATCTCTTATTTGAGTTTTACCTGTGCATTAGATGAGTACTTATTGTATGCTTGTTTGTTTGTCTGCGATAGAATACCCGGAGTGCGCCGCCTGTTACTTTGAATCTCTAGGTTTCGCGGATCATCGGCAAGGCAAGTAACACTTTGATCGTACCTTTTTTACTACCCAGTTTTATTGCATTAGATCAATCCTCAAACATTGCATGATTAGGATCTAATTAAACTGTGGGATGGGAAGTAGTTGAGGTAGTACCTATTACCTGTCTTATTATCAAACCTTTGGGAGTTACTTCTACGTTTGCTTTATGCCATGCTATGCTAGTAGACGTGGATTGGGTGAGTGATATCCATGATAGATGTGAGTTTGTTAATTAATGGTTTATCTAAGGTGGCAACTTAAACACACATCTGGGTGGATTGAGGTACCTGGGTATTCCAGGATTGCCTGTTGTTTTTCTTTATGGACCGTCACCCAGGCTCAAAGGGATCGTGAGTTAATTCATACTAGAAACTTCCGTGTGCAGCCACAAGCCATTATGGGCTCTGGCATAGTTGATTATGTCGTGCGAACTCTTACAGGGTAGACTAGCAGATGTAGGGGAAAGTAGGTGTACCGGTCTATCCATCGTAAGGTGCTAGCGCTTCTGAAAGACTATGTCTCGGTCATCCGTTTCTCAAACATCATGTAGTGCGAGAAATCCAACGGAGGCGATCGAATCTTGTGGGGAAAAGTGCGCAAACCTCTGCAGAGTGTACAAACTAATCATGGTTAGCCGTGTCCCCGGTTATGGACGTTTTGAGTATCTAGTACTTGGATATCATGTGAATCTCATCATGTTACTCTATATTTATATTGTTGGCTTTACGCCATGATAGTTAAATAAATTTATTCCTTTGCAGTAGGGAAAAATTGGCTTTACGCAAAACTGTAACCATAGAGCTTTCCACTAGCCGCATATGCATGTAGTATAGGCTTAATCTTTTCATTACTCTCTATGTGTTACATTGCCAGCATATTCCATGTGCTGACCCGTTTTCGGGCTGCAACGTTTCATGTTGCAGACTTTTCAGACGACGAGTAAGATGCTTTTAGGTCGTGGTTCTATACTCAGTAATGCCGTTGGAGTTGATGGACTCGCTTATCTTCCAAGCCTTCCGCTGTTATCGTTATTAGATGGCCTTAAGCCATATTTATTGTAATAAGTTCTCTTTGAGGCATTCGATGTAATAAGTGTGTGATTGCTACTCTGTTATAAATCCTTCAAGTACTGTGTGGTGTCAGCATTACTGATCCAGGGATGACACCTGAAGGAAGTCACCAAGTACCTGAACATTGGAATACCAAGCTTCACCGGGACCTACAACGCCACTTTACCCGAAGAGGAGCGTTGGAAGATTCAAGCTCAAGTTCCAGGAAGGACGTTCGCGCCAGTCACGGAGCCCATAGAGTGTGTTTTTAATGCACCAACCTGGAGTCTGGGAAAGAGCATGGCAGCTCACGTAACCATGGGACGCATTGGAGAAGTCTACCAAGACGACCTCAAGGATATTGTTTACCAGATTTGTGGACGCCGAGATGAACAATGGGAGATAGTTAGCACCAAGAAGGATAGATCCATTGCAGCTTTCATCCAGGAGTTAAATCAGCACATTCGACGCCAGGAGCATCAGATGTGCGCTGACATGATGGAGTTGAAGAAATCAAAAGCCAAGATTATTGAGCTAGAAGGAGAACTGAAGGCCACTCGCAAGGACTACATGGATGAGATTGTAGCTCTAGTGAGACAAAACGACGATCTTAAGGAGAAGATTGAAGAACTCATGGGGAATTCAGCACCCGGAGGAGAAGATCAAGATTGCACTTGTCCAGATAACTACATCATCATCGATGACACCGATTCCGATCCAAGTGATGATGAATCCGAAGACGAAGCTGGAGCAGATATCATGGAATCTTCATCGGAGCAGTTTTTCTAGTAGACTACCATAACAATAGTAGTGTTCCACCATGTACATAATATAGTCCACGCACTTTTTTGATAGTTCTAGACTGATCGTATGCCCTTGTTTGATTGAATGAAGTGATTTTGTGTGCATTTGCCTCATGTGCATTTGGGTAGTGTTTTCTCTTTAGACCTCATTCTATTCTTAATTCTCATCTTTTCTAAACCCTCAGATGCCTCCGAGACGTGACAATGGATTTGCTTACCCACCGGAGCTCACTCAGTTGATCCAGCAGCAGGATGCTTTGATGCAGTTGTTAGTCCAGAACCAGAACAACAACAACAACAACAACAACAACAACAACAACAACAACAACAACAACAACAACAACAACAACAACAACAACAACAACAACAACAACAACAACAACAACAACAACAACAACAACAACAACAACAACAACCCACCACCGCCACCACCAGTTGATCACTTAACCCGTTTTCTCAGGCTGAATCCGCCGGCGTTTTCCAGTAGCACCGAGCCGATAGTAGCAGATGATTGGCTCCGCAAGACAGGGAGGGAGTTGACCACTTCAGGATGTACAAATGGGGAAAAGGTGAAATTTGCCACACATCAGCTTGAAGGACCCACATCAGCATGGTGGGAGAATTTTACAGCCACTTACCCTGTAGACACTGTCACATGGGATCAGTTTCAGCAAGCTTTCCGTACTGCCCATGTTTCAGCAGGGGCTATGGCCATGAAGAAGCGTGAGTTTCGTAACTTGCGCCAAGGAGGACGGACAGTTGGCCAGTATGTGGATGACTTTAGTAAACTAGCACGTTATGCCCCAGATGACGTTGCTACGGATGCAGCTAAGTAGGAGAAGTTTCTGGAAGGACTGAATGATGAGCTGAGTATGCAGTTGATGGTAGAAAGCTTTAACAACTACCAGGAGCTGGTAGATCGTGCTCTTATGATTGAGGGGAAGCAACAACATATTGAAAACCGCAAGAGGAAGTATGGACAAGGGAAGTACAACTCAGGAGCTCAACAGAAGCCCCGTCTTACCCCTAAACCGGGAGTTCATTTTCAGCATACCCATGGAGGAGGTAGCTCGCACAACCATAATGGCCCCAAGAATGGTAATGGGAATGGAGGAAGCAACGGCCAGAACCGTACCACCCCATCAACCCCAGCCAAGAGACCTGAGCCAAGTCACCTGTTTTAAGTGTCAGAAAACCGAACATTATGCCAATGAATGTCCTGAAGGCCAGAATGGCAATGGGAACTCTGGGAAGAAACCGAACCCTTTCAACAGGGGACAGGTGAACCACGTTAATGTAGAGGAGGTTGAAGCTCAGCCTGATGCAGTAATAGGTAAGTTTTTGGTTAAGTCATTTACTGCACTCGTTCTTTTTGATACTGGTGCATCGTATTCATACATATCAAGGGGATTTGTGGATAAGTATAGCCTGCCCACTAGGATTCTTAAAACACCCATGCTAGTAAGCTCACCAGGAGCGGAGTATATGGCCAGTCAAGGATGTTTTCAAGTGCCATTAAGTATAGGAAGGCATGTTTTTCCAACAGATTTAATTATTCTGGAATCACAAGGTTTGGACGTGATTCTCGGTATGGATTGGCTGTCGATGTATGGGGGAAACATCGATTGCGCCAGTAATACAATTTTGCTTACAATGCCAGAAGGAAGAAGGATCAAGTATGTATCCCGGCATGCGCCAAACAGGACACAAGTAAATTCCTTATCAGGAGTTGTGCAGGAGGAAGTACCAGTGGTAAAGGATTTCCCTGATGTATTTCCAGAGGAGTTGCCAGGCATGCCACCAGATAGAGATATTGAGTTTTTGATTGAGCTTTTGCCAGGTACAGGGCCAATATCGAAGAGACCATACAGGATGCCTACAAAGGATTTGGTGGAGATTAAGAAGCAGATTAAGGAGTTACTGGATAAAGGTTACATTCGCCCAAGTTCTTCGCCTTGGGGATCACCAGTACTTCTAGTGGAGAAAAAGGTGGATCGTTAAGGATGGTTGTTGATTACCGCGGATTGAACAAGGTAACCGTCAAGAACAAGTACCCACTACCGATGATCAATGATCTGTTTGATCGATTGCAAGGAGCTAAAGTGTTTTCCAAGATCGATTTGCGACCAGGATACCATCAGTTGAAGATTCGAGAGCAGGACATACCTAAGACAACTTTCACCACAAGATATGGGCTGTATGAGTATACCGTTATGTCATTTGGTTTGACTAACGCACCTGCCTATTTTATGAACATGATGAACAAAGTGTTTATGGAGTTTTTGGATAAGTTTGTCGTGGTGTTCATTGATGATATTCTGGTTTACTCGAAGAATGAAGAGGAACATAAGGAACATTTGCGATTAGTACTTGAGAAGCTCAGAGAACATCAGTTATATGCCAAGTTCAGCAAATGTGAGTTTTGGTTGAAGGAAGTAGGATTCCTCGGACACGTTATATCCGGAGAAGGAATAGCAGTTGACCCCATAAAGGTTATCACTGTGACCAATTGGGAAGCACCAACAACAGTTGGAGAGATCCGAAGTTTCCTTGGACTCGCAAGATACTACCGGAGATTTATTGAGAACTTTTCAAAGATTGCAAATCCCATGACGGAGTTGTTGAAGAAGGATACCAAGTTCATATGGACTGAGGAGTGTGAGGCTAGCTTCCAGGAATTGAATAAACGTTTGGTTACCTCACCGGTGTTGATTTTGCCAGATCAGACCAAGGATTATGAGGTATATTGCGACGCATCATGTCGAGGACTTGGAGCAGTACTTATGCATGAGGGAAGAGTCGTTTCGTACGCTTCACGGCAACTGAAGCCTCACGAATTAAATTATGCCCACATGATTTGGAGTTAGTAGCCGTAGTGCATGCATTGAAAACATGGAGACATTTCCTCATTGGAAACCATTGTGAGGTGTACACGGATCACAAGAGTTTGAAGTACATTTTCACGCAGAAGGAGTTAAACCTTAGACAAAGGAGATGGTTGGACCTCATCAAGGATTATGATATGAGATTGCACTATCATCCCAGAAAGGCCAATGTAGTAGCTGACACATTGAGCCGTAAGAGCCATGTCAATACACTAATGACGGGAGTATTGCCAAAGGAGTTAGCCGAGGATCTTCGTGAGCTATGTTTGGAAATAGTTCCGAGAGGCTATGTAGCAGCATTAGATATTCAGTCAACTTTGATGGATAGAATCAGAGAAGCTCAGAAGACTGACAAGGAGATTGCCTCTATAAAGGAGAAAATGAGAGAAGGAAAGGCCAAAGGTTTTCGTGAGGATGAGCACGATACCCTATGGTCTAAAGATCGTGTTTATGTGCCAGTGACCCGGAGATCAGGATGTTTATTCTGCAAGAGGCGCATGATTCACCGTATTCGATTCACCCAGGAAATACCAAGATGTATTTGGATTTGGAGGATACTTTCTGGTGGACCGGAATGAAGAAAGATATTGCGGAGTATGTAGCAGTTTGTGATGTATGTCAGAGAGTAAAGGCAGAGCATCAGAAGCTAGCAGGATTGTTGCAGCCATTGCCGATACCTGAATGGAAGTGGGATAAGTTAGGCATGGATTTTATCACGGGATTACCCAGGACTCATTCAGGCTATGACTCGATTTGGGTTCTAGTTGATCGATTGACGAAGGTAGCTCATTTCATCCCGGTAAAGACCACTTACACCAATGCTAAGTTGGAAAAGATATACATGACCAGGATCATATGTTTGCATGGAGTTCCGAGAAGTATCATACCAGATAGAGGAACCCACTTTGCCTCAAAGTTCTGGAATCAGTTGCATGAAACTTTGGGTACCAGGCTAGAGTTCAGTACAGCTTTCCATCCATAGACAGATGGACAGACCGAAAGAGTTAATCAGATTTTGGAGGATATGCTGAGAGCTTGTGCGCTAGATTATGGATCTAGTTGGGATGGCAATTTGCCATATGCAGAGTTCTCTTACAACAATAGCTATCAATCCAGTTTGAAGATGGCCCCTTTCGAAGCTTTGTACGGAAGGAGGTGCAGGACACCGTTTTCGTGGGACGAAGTTGGAGACCGCTAGTTGTTTGGACCTGATTTGATTAAAGAGTCTGAACAGAAGGTGAAGTTGATTCGCGATAGGCTCAAGGTAGCCCAGTCCAGGCAGAAGAGCTACGCAGATTCTAAACGCAAGGAGACAGTTTACAAAGTCAGAGAAGATTTTATCTTCGAGTATCTCTACTACGAGGAATTAAGCGCTTTGGAGTTAAGGGAAAGTTAGCGCCACGATTTGTAGGACCATACCAAGTTTTGGAGCGTATGGGAGAAGTGGCCTACAAGTTGGAATTGCCCGTAGGATTGTCAGGAGTTCATGATGTGTTACACGTTTCTCAGTTGAAGAAGTGCCACGCAGAAATGGCTGACATACCGTTGAGAGACACAGTGCCATTGGAAGCAATTCAGTTGGTTAACAATTTGACCTATGAGGAGAAACCAGTTAAGATTCTCTAGTTTGCCAGCCGAGTCACTCGCAGCAAGGTTATCAAGTTTTTTAAGGTTCAGTGGAGCCACCACACGAAGGACGAAGCCACCTGGGAACGAGAGGAAGATTTGCTCAAGGACCACCCTCACCTATTTTCTAGCCAACCCGAATCTCGAGGGCGAGATTCATCTTAAGGGGGGTAGGTTTGTAACATCCCAAATTTTCAATTTGGAATGTTATACATTAGATCATCATTGCATATCATATTTTATTTGCCTTTGGTTCTGATCCTAGAAATTCTACGCAACTCAAGGACCCACGGAGAGAGTTGGGGATTTCGTTATTTTCATACTTGAGTTCTCTCAAATTTTGAGAATAGGATCATTTGATTTTAATTATTTTATCATCAATAATTTCTATTACAAAAATATGAGAGAGGGAATAAAATGACTTTCCCAAAATAAAGAAATATTTAGGATTTAATAATAAAATCAAACGAAATTTTATTTCAGAGTTTTCGCTTTTTTATTTGAATTTAGGAAAAATATGCGTTTTTTAAAGTTGCATTTAGGCCCCAAATAAATGTTCACTTTGTCCGGCTTGGTTTTAGAAGTCGGGGGAAATTTATTTCGTGATTTTTCGAGTCCGTTTAGTATTTCTTTTAATAGTTTTTCTGCGCGTTATATTAAAAAAAAAGCAACCGACCTACGGGCCGTGTCCAACCCAGACACTATGCCCGATCGGCCTTTATAAGCCGCCATCCCACCCCAGGCCAAACCCTAGCCGCCAGCCCCGCCCGCCCTCGAGCCCCGTGCCCCGCGTCGCCGCCGCCGCACACCGCCGCCGTTGTCGGAGCCGCCGCCTCGCCGCCCGCCGCCCGAGGTCGCCTCGAAATCCGCGCCACCGTTTTTCTTGAAAAACCATTCGGTTTTTCGTCGGTTTTTTTAGTTTTCGGTTTTTTTATTTAGATCGTTTTTTTGGTTTAGTTTAAATAGCGAGCGTTCGCTCGTTTGTTCATTTTAACGAACGTGTTCATCGTTTAGATCCAGATAACGAACGTTCGTTCGTTAATCTGTTCGTCGTTTTTCTTTTTCTCGGATTTTCCGCGATTATTTTTTGATCGCGATTTCTGATCCAATTTTCGTTTTAGTATAACTTTTCGCTCGTTTATCGGAATCAGGCAATTCAAGCGCCCGGGGTTTCGTCTCGAAACCCTCTATCCGTTTAATCAACTTAAACAAGTTTTTGCTTCTGTAAAATTTGACTTAGATCCAAATTAGTAGAACGAAGTTGTTTTCTTTCGCTGTTTGACTTTCGTTGCTTCGTTCGATTTGATTCTTTTTGCAAACCGGAGTTCTTAAGTTGAACTTTCTGGTTAGATCTCTTATTTCAATTTTACCTGTGCATTAGATGAGTACTTATTGTATGCTTGTTTGTTTGTCTGCGATAGAATACCCAGAGTGCGTCGCCTGTTACTTCGAATCTCTAGGTTTCGCGGATCATCAGCAACGCAAGTAACACTTTGATCATACCTTTTTACTACCCAGATTTATTGCATTAGATCAATCCTCAAACATTGCATGATTAGGATCTAATTAAACTGTGGGATGGGAAGTAGTTGAGGTAGTACCTATTACCTGTCTTATTATCAATCCTTTGGGAGTTACTTCTACGTTTGCTTTATGCCATGCTATGCTAGTAGACGTGGATTGGGTGAGTGATATCCATGATAGATGCGAGTTTGTTAATTAATGGTTTATCTAAGGTGGCAACTTAAACACACATCTGGGTGGATTGAGGTACCTGGGTATTCCAGGATTGCCTGTTGTTTTTCTTTATGGACCGCCACCCAGGCTCAAAGGGATCATGAGATAATTCATACTAGAAACTTCCGTGTGCAGCCACAAGCCATTATGGGATCTGGCATAGTTGATTATGTCGTGCGAACTCTTACAGGGTAGACTAGCAGATGTAGGGGAAAGTAGGTGTACCGGTCTATCCATCATAAGGTGCTAGCGCTTCTGAAAGACTATGTCTCGATCATCCGTTTCTCAAACATCATGTAGTGCGAGAAATCCAACGGAGGCGATCGAGTCTTGTGGGGAAAAGTGCGCAAACCTCTGCAGAGTGTACAAACTAATCATGGTTAGCCGTGTCCCCGGTTATGGACGTTTTGAGTATCTAGTACTTGGATATCATGTGAATCTCATCATGTTACTCTAAATTAATATTGTTGGGTTTTTCATGATGATTACTTTAATGGGATTGAGGATGTTGTCAACCTTTCTCAATGATTAACAACCACCATGATAGTTAAATAAATTTATTCCTTTGCAGTAGGGAAAAATTGGCTTTACGCAAAACTGTAACCATAGAGCTTTCCACCAGCCACATATGCATGTAGTATAGGCTTAATCTTTTCATTACTCTGTATGTGTTACATTGCCTGCATATTCCATGTGCTGACCCGTTTTCGGGCTGCAACGTTTCATGTTGCAGACTTTTCAGACGACGAGTAAGATGCTTTTAGGTCATGGTTCTATACTCAGTGATGCCGTTGGAGTTGATGGACTCGCTTATCTTCCAAGCCTTCCGCTGTTATCATTATTAGATGGCCTTAAGCCATATTTATTGTAAGAAGTTCTCTTTGAGACATTCGATGTAATAAGTGTGTGATTGCTACTCTGTTATAAATCCTTCAACTACTGTGTGGTGTCAGCATTACTGATCCAGGGATGACACCTGAGCACAGAGATCAGACTGTTACAGGTCTGGTTGCTACAACATTATCCACCACCGGGCATAATCTTATCTCCAAAAGAAGAAAACGTGTTAGTGCCTACATGCAGTTCTGAACACTACTACAGGCCTATTTGGTTTGCCGGACTTGTAAAATGCACTAACATGCCATCTTTGATCCAGCATGATTAACATGGGCATTTGATTACAATCTAGAAAAATGTAGCCTTCTTCACAATAGGTTGGAGTGGATGCAAATTTCCCTAAGAAACTAGTACAGATGAATTCAAAGGAGAAATGCTTATGGATTGTAACCATATGGATCTAGCAACCAATATGGGGTGGGGCGGACATGTATGTACTGAAATCCTCCAAAAAATCCTTCAGAAATCGTAGTACATTCTCATTGTAAACTTGGAAAAAGGTGTCAAAATTGAACTCCCTTATGGTTAACATTTAACAGGAAAGGAACATCACCTCGATATATAGCTTCTCCAGGTACGGAAAGCATCTCAGTAAACTGACAACTTGGTCCAGGTTGGGGCCGATAGATTCTAGTGCCAAGACCTTCACTATGCGCAATTTCGGGGTCAAGCTTGTCGGAATCATTTTCTGGATGACAGACGAACATACATCTTCAAAATTAGAAATAATGTTAATTTCTGTAAGGAGAGGTAGAAGGCGGCTATTGTACTTGAATGGGTGTGGATCCAATAACAAGTTCAGAGTATTTTTCAGACGAGTAGCCCATCACTGTCAATTTCGGCGCAGAAATGACATTGATTCTTGTTGGACCTTCTTGATCAACTACAAGTAATCTCTGAAGTGAAGGTGTGTCCTCAATGACAATACCGTGGTACACATCTTGTGATGTCTTCTTGCCGCACCAGCAACACACATAAATAGTCCGAAGAGTCACGGAGCTGATGTGGAAGCTACTCAACCCATTAATCGCCTGAAGATGAAGGTACTCGAGTGTAGTACAGCCACGGAGCAGGCGCTCCATGTCACCATTTGGGAGGCAGGCGACGACGAGGTCGAGGTACTTCAGTCATGGTAGAATAAGAGCGGGCGCGTCATTAAGGGGGGATGGTAGTTCCTGAACTTGGCGACACGCAGCATGGGTGCGAGGCAGAGCGCAAATGTTGGCAGTGAGCACATATGCCCATCATAAAAAGTGAGCTCCTCGAGCTGATCTAGGGCGGGGATTCGGAACCAGTCGTCAAGCTTGGCTCGGTCCTTGCCGTTGGAATGGAACTTGCCCATTCTAAGGCCTCTGGTTGGGCCAGGTTGACTACCGACGATCTTGGAGAACACATCCAAGCTTTTGTGATAATCGTGTCAGAGCTCGTGGGTGTCGATGAGGTCGAGAGGGGTGGAGTTCCATAGTTGGCTCCACCGCTGGGGAAGGACGGTTGTCCGTGGCCCATATTTGATTAGGAGGAGGGAGATGATGACTGTCAACATATAATCGGGGAGGCTGCTGATAAAGTCTAGGCCTGCTGGAGTCCCTTGTGGTTCTTGCTCGCCCCACCTCTGCTTGTTGGCAGCCCCGTTCTCCACCTTCGTAGTCTCCTTGTTAGGGGAACTATCTATTGGAAGTGGGAGTACGGGGAATATTTAGTTAAAACAGGGCAATAGAAAAGTGTATTGGTAACTAGAAGTTAGTAGGTAGGAATATAGTAAGAAATGGAGTAACAATTGGTTGCTTAAATACTACACAATTCATTTGATATTGTTGGGTAAGTCAACATGCAGATACTTGAAAACAAAACTTACTTCTAACAAAGTCTGGACGGATGATATCATCGGGGAAGTTAGCATATATCTCATGACCAGGCTCTTTTATGTGTAGTGAAATTTTAGTGCCAGCTTTCAGTACATAAAACTTAAAAATTTATTTACAAAGGCCAGTGCCAAAATAGGAGTCACTACGTTCATCAAGTCTTACAGTATAAATGATTGTAAATCCATGGTTTGTGTTTGATACGTCCATTTTGCATCATGCTTTTATATCGATATTTATCGCATTATGGGTTGTTACTTCACATTATGTCACAATACTTAAGGCTATTCTCTCTTATTTTACAAGGTTTACATAAGGAGGGAGAATGTCAGCAGCTGGAATTCTTGGCTGGAAAAGGAGCAAATATTAGAGACCTATTCTGCGCAACTCCAAAAGTCTTGAAACTCCACGGAATACCTTAAAATAAATAATGAAAAATACCTGCCAAAGATGAAGGCCAGGGGGCCCACACCCTGCCCATGAGGGTGGGGGCGGCCCTCCCTAGGGCGCGCCCCCCTACCTCGTGGGCCCCCTGGTGGCTCTCCGACGCCCATCTTCTGATATATGAAGTCTTTCATCAAGAAAAAAATAAAGAGGCAATCTTTCGGGACGAGACTCCGCCGCCACGAGGCGGAACCTTGGCGGAACCAATCTAGAGCTCCGGCAGAGCTATTCTGCCGGGGATACTTCCCTCCGAGAGGGGGAAATCATCGCCATCGTCATCACCAACACTCCTCTCATAGGGAGAGGGCAATCTCCATCAACATCTTCACCAGCACCATCTCATCTCCAAACCCTAGTTCATCTCTTGTATCCAATTCTTGTCTCCAAGTCCGGGATTGGTGCTAGTAGGTTGCTAGTAGTGTTGATTACTCCTTGTAGTTGATGCTAGTTGGTTTATTTGGTGGAAGATCATATGT
The DNA here is from genome assembly GCA_032464435.1 of Aegilops umbellulata. Taxonomy (NCBI): domain Eukaryota; kingdom Viridiplantae; phylum Streptophyta; class Magnoliopsida; order Poales; family Poaceae; genus Aegilops; species Aegilops umbellulata. Next base: position 226,967,343 of record CP136055.1, on the reverse strand, counting down.
TCAGATCCTTTATGCATATCATTACCCCTCTGATTATGAACATGAATATGCTTTGTGAGTAGTTACGTTTGTTCCTGAGGACAAGGGAGAAGTCTTGCTATTAGTAGTCATGTGAATTTGGTATTCGTTCGATATTTTGATGAGATGTATGTTGTCTAGCCTCTAGTGGTGTTATGTGAACGTCAACTACATAACACTTCACCAGTATTTGGGCCTAGAGGAAGGCATTGGGAAGTAATAAGTAGATGATGGGTTGCTAGAGTGACAGAAGCTTAAACCCTAGTTTATGCGTTGCTTCGTAAGGGGATGATTTGGATCCATATGTTTCATGCTATGGTTAGGTTTACCTTAATACTTTTGTTGTAGTTGCGGATGCTTGCAATAGAGGTTAATCATAAGTGGGATGCTTGTTCAAGTAAGAACAGCACCCAAGCACCGGTCCACCCAAATATCAAATTATCAAAGTACCGAACGCGAATCATATGAACGTGATGAAAACTAGCTTGACGATATTCCCATGTGTCCTCGGGAGCGCTTTTCCTTATATAAGAGTTTGTTCCGGCTTGTCCTTTGCTACAAAAAGGATTGGGCCACCTTGCTGCACCTTATTTACTTTTGTTACTTGTTGCTTGTTACAAATTATCCTATCACAAAACTATCTGTTACCACTTATTTCAGTACTTGCAGAGAATACCTTGCTGAAAACCGCTTATCATTTCTTTCAGCTCCTCGTTGGGTTCGACACTCTTACTTATCGAAAGGACTACGATAGATCCCCTATACTTGTGGGTCATCAAGACTCTTTTCTGGCGCCGTTGTCGGGGAGTGTAGCGCCATTGCTAGGTGGAACTTGGTAAGGAAAATTTTATATAGTGTGCTGAAATTTACTGTCACTTGTTGTCGGATTTCGGGTTCCGGCAGACCCTTGAGGTTCGAACACTGGGGTGCGCGCGGAGATTTCGCCTTCTACCTACCTCTACCCCACCGCTTCACTAAGATCTAAGCTATAGAAAGAACAACACAAGAGATACAGAGTTTATACTGGTTCGAGCCACCGTTGTGGTGTAATACCCTACTCCAGTTTGTGGTGTGGTGGATTGCCTCTTGGACTGATGATGATGAGCGATACAAGGAAGAACAGCCTCGCGAGGGTCTGTTCTTGGCTGGGGCAATGAACTGCTAGGAGGAGTTCATTCACTCTTCTCTCTCTCTCTCTTTCTGATTCTGATTTGATTCCCTCCCCTCTACCCTGGGGGTGGCTAGTCCTATTTATAGGCAAAGGCCCTGGGCCTCTTCCCAAATATTGAGCGGGATGGGCGCCAACAATTGGCCATTTTGAAGGGGAACATCTGGTACACTTATCCTGACTAAAGTTGGTCTTCGCCTACCAAAGGCTCTGGTGGTAACGCTGCCCTGGGCTCCACAATGACTTCCTCCCTGCCGTTGGGCTGGTCTTGGTCTCGTTGCACCGAAACGGGTTCCTTTGCTTGATGCTCTCGCCTGCGCTTGCTCCCTTTGCACCAAAGAGGAAAGGAGGACACTGCACGGCCTGGCGCCCTTGGTCGTCATGGCTTGTGTCACGGGCACCTCATGAGGTACCCCACCTTGATCTCTCCGCCTCCTCGCGAGCCAGTCTGATGAGGCCGTGCCTGAGGAAGCTCCGTGTCGTCCACCCTGCGAGGCTTGGACCCTCGCGAGGGTCTTGGGTCTGTGTTGATGAAGATGGGCCATGATGGGCCCCCTTTTGAGCCACGTCGCGGGCCGCAGGCAGGCAAGTCTGGGGACCCCTGTTCCTAGAACACCGACAGTAGCCCCCGGGCCCAAGGCGCGCCCGGACTTGGCCGTGCAGGGAGGCGAAAGGGCAAGGGCGAAGCGCCGCGGGCCCTAACAGCCTGCGGCCTTGGGCGCCGCGTGGCAGTTGATTGGGCGTGGGCGCCTCCGCTTCCCCACGACGCCTCGGCAACTGCGTGGATTGGACAAGTCCCTGCATGCATAGCGGGTCATGATTACCTGCGATCGTGGAGGTCGGCGGTTGGCCTTCGCGGGCCATAAATACGGAACGGCATGCGCCCTTCCAGTCCATCTCTTCTTGCTTCTCCTTCTTCCCGGTCCTTGCTCCGTCTTGCTGCGATGGCTCCGTCGAGGAGGTTCTCGGCCACAGAGAAGGGGAAGGCTCGCCAGGTTGAGCCTGCCTCTCCCCCGGCCAAGCACGGCCGAGGGCGCCCTCGCAGACATCCTGTGGCCACCACGGCAGCTCCCCGTGGCCATGGAGATGGTTTCCAGCACGGTGACAGGCGGACAGCTGCGGCCGGGGGGCGCGCTTCGGTCGCGCGTCCCCCTAGGCCGCCCTTTCACGCTGCAGAGGTGCTGTCGGAGTTCGTCCTCGGCAAGCTCTTCGCGAGTCCGGAGATGAGCGACGACAGCTACGAGCCCCCGAGCCGGCGCCGCTCCTGGAGCAGGGCGGGCTCATTTGGCCGTCGCCAACTCTGATCTGGATGGGGTTGGCGCCGGTGCTTGACGGCCCACTATTGATGATGGCGTCTTTTGCAGGGGCGCGTGTAGTTAGCGTCCTTTTAGGATCTGTTCCCTGCGAGGAATCAAAGACGCGCCCCGTGGGAGCTTGTAAGGTGCCTGTGATCCTGTTTGTTAATATAACCCTTGTCGTAGAATTGTGCGAGTTGCTCATTCCGTCTTAGCTCAGTTCTCCCTTTCGAACCTCACGAGGGCTTGGTGCTTTGCGCCAACAGGTCCCAGTCCCAAGGCAGCTTCAGCCATCGCTGGTATGCCAGGTCGCGATGCCGTGGTCAAGGCCAAGAGGTGAGCGACCCGGGGTCCGGTAAGAGCCCCTGAGTCGAGATGCGCAGGAGGTCCCCTTTGGCGCTCAAGCAGCCATCGTTCGGTGAGAAAGGAGAGTGGCGTCGCTAACACGGGATTGCATTAGGTACGGGGACAGTGCCACGATACCTGGTGCTTCCGGATAGTGACTTATCTCGAGAATTAGGGACCGCTCCGTGGTGTGTCGCCGGGTCCGTGCATCGGCAGGCGTGAGCTTGCTTGGCGAGGTCCTCGCGTGTCCCTCCCCTCTCGCCTTTGCTCCCCTTTCTGCTCTACGTCCTCGGGTCCCGGCCCTCGAGCGAGTCTCAGCCGTCCCTGGTATGCTAGGTCGCGATGCCGTGGTCAAGGCCAGAGGGTGAGGGCTGGAAAGCCAGTAGGAGCCCTGAGTCGCGATGCTCAGGCACCCCCCCTTTAATGTGCAAGCGGTTCGCGCGGAAGAGAGTGAAGGAGGTACCGCAAGGGCCTCGCCTGACGCAGCTCCTTTAGGAGATCCTGTAGACCCATCATAGAAAGAACGAGGGGTTGCTGTGACAATTGACAGTCAGCCATTGGTTGCTTCCGAGGGGCGATGAGGCACTGAAGGCTTGACGAGGTGGCGCCATGCGGGGCTGCCGCCGCCGCCATTCAGGCTTGTCGGCATTGCAGGGACGGACCCATGCGCAAGCGTCGTGCCGTTTTGGGAGCAGCTCCGTCAGTTGGCGTCAGTTGAGTGGGCAACTAGATCAAACACATTAGCCGCGAAGGAGTGGATTCATTCAAATAGATGCTGGAAGGCGGACATCACTGGGTCAGGCTTGAGCGACTTGGGGATGATCCAACCCGAGGGGCGGCCCAACAAAGTACGCTAACAACATGAAATAAAAGGGATACATGCCGCAGGGACGGACCCACGCGGCCTGGGAATAATACAGCCCTGGGGGGGCTCCCAGCTCGAAATGAAACTTGAAAGATGTCACCTGATGATGTTGAGGACGAAGGAGTGTTGGTGTAGCAGACTCGGTGGGCTGCGGAAGCCGATCCTCATGAGCCCCCAGGCCCAGGGGCCTCGGGAGGCTCCGGAGGCGCTGGTGGCTCCTCGCGAACCATCTCCATCTCCGCCAAGGCTGCGGAACGCCTGGCCTCTTGAGCCTCCATGATGCCCCTCATGAGGCGCTGGTACCCGGCAGCCGCGTTCGGCAACCCGTAAGGCATGCGAACGTAGTTGTGGGGTGGACCTTCGCAACGCCCCACTCGCGAGGGCCAGAGGCGCTCCAGAGAGGTGACTCGGTTGAGCCCTGGTATGTCGATGCAGACGCGCAACCCACCATCCTCGCCTAGATGGGGAGCCACAGTTGGTAGGCGGCGGCCGCCTCTCATGACTCTTGATTCCTGTAGCTCCTGAATGGCCTTGCTGACGAACTCCTGAGGGTTTGGCACTCCTTGCCCTACTCCTTCTTGAGGGAAACATGCTTCGAAACACGCCTCCATGTGGTGCCCAAGCGCCTCCCTCGTGACCTTAGCCAGGTCGGTGGCCCTCCAGGGGAGAGCCCTCGAGCCCTGCCTGAGGAGGGCACCGGGCGCGCTTTCCTATGCCATGGAAGGAGGTTCCCCCTGGGTAGGCGCGAGCCCTGAGGGGCCTGCCTCTTGAGGGACTGGGCCGGACGATGTCTTCTTCTTCTTGGGGGTAGTCTCAGGAAGCCTCCTGCTTCCGCGATCCGGGTCTTCCAGTGATGCGGCCTGAAAGGCTCGTTCCAGGGAACACACCGCGTCCTTCTCTTCATAGGACACCGTGATGACTCCGCCACTTCCTGGCATCTTGAGGACGTTGTAGCCGTGGTGTGTTACGGACATGAACTTGGCCAGCGCTGGGTACCCAAGGATGGCGTTGTACGGCAGGCGAATGTGAGCGACGTGGAAGTCGATGAGCTCGGTGCGGTAGTTATCGCGTGCCCCGAAGGTGACAGGGAGGCGGACCTGCCCAATCGGGACCGTGGAGCCGTCGGTGACTCCGGAGAAAGGCTTGGTTGGCTGAAGCTGGTTGTAGGGCACTTGGAGATTGTTGAATGTTTCCACGGACAGGACGTTGAGCCCTGCCCCGCCATCGGTGAGGGTCCAGGTGACCACCACGTTGCTGATGATTGGGGAACAGAGCATCGGGAGGACTCCGGCTGTGGCCGCACACTTGAGCTGATCCGCTGAGCTGAACGTCATGGCGCATGCCGACCACCTGAGAGGGCGCGTGGCTTCGAGCTTGGGGAGGACTGCATTTACTTCGCGGGCGAACTGCTTGAAGATGCGTTGAGAGGCTGGGGCTTGAGCTCCTCCCAGGATGCAGGCGATCGCGCGCGACTCCTGGAAGCCCCCAGCCCCCTCGTCCTGATGGCGGTCCTCGTTTCTTCTTAGCAGCGGCGGCAGCGGAGGGAGGCTTGCGTTGCCTTGCGGGCGATCCTCGAGAGGCTGATCCCTCCAGTCTCCCTCGCGAGGCGGGTCTTGCCAGCGATCCTTGCGAGGTCAATCGCGCCACCCTTGGCGCGGGCCGCAGTCTTCCCAGCGTCCTGCGTTCCTTCCTCCTCCTCGACCGTAGCCCCGGTCACCGCGGTCGGGACGACGGCCGATCCTTCCTTCTCGCACGGCTCGAAGCTCTTGACATTCGTTTGTGCTGTGGGTGTGGAGGTCGTGGTACACGCAGTACCGACTGCCCTTGGAAGATTCGGGCTGATCTCTACCCCGCTTGGTCTCTGGTTCTGCCACGAGCACGGCAGCCCCCTTGCGCTTCACATCCTTGGCCTTGGACTTCTTCTCTTCTGGGTCTGCGGCAGGCAGCTCGAGGAGGGAGAGGCGCCCTTCCTCAGCCCTGGCGCACTTGGTCGCCAAGTTGAACAGCTCCAAGGAAGTACATAGGTCTTCATGCATCGCCAGCTCCTCCTTCATCTTGACGTCGCGCACGCCGTCGGAGAAGGCTGAGATGATGGCCTCCTCGGTCACCTTGGGAATCTTGAGGCGTGCGTTGTTGAAGCGTTGGATGTACTTCTGCAAGGTCTCTCCGGGTTGTTGCTTGATGCGGCGCATGTCGCTCATGGCGGGTGGCCGGTCGCGAGTACCTTGGAAGTTGGCGATGAAGCGGGTGCGCATCTCGTCCTAGGAGGAGATCGTGCCTGGAGCCAGGTTCAGGAGCCAGGTGCGGGCCCCGTCCTTGAGCGCCATGGGAAACTAGTTAGCCATGACCTTCTCGTCTACGTTGGCAGCTTCGATGCCCAGCTCATAGAGCTGGAGGAACTCCGTAGGGTCAGCCGTGCCGTCGTAATGAGGAGGCAGGTCTGGCTTGAACTTGCCGGGCCACGTGACGCTGCGTAGCTCGGTGGTGAAGGCACGGCAGCCCGTTGTGGCCACGGGAGCCCTTGGGTGACGGAGAGCTTGGTCTTGCAGGTCCCCATGCGCTGCAGCTGGGAGCAGCGCGGGGTCTTGACACGCGGGAGCAGGAGCATGGTCGCGACGTGCTGGAGCAGGGAGCGCCCATGCAACTTCTTGCGGGCGAGGGACATCTTGGCAGCTCTGCTCTTGCCGCGCTGGTACTTGACGGAGCGGGTTCCGCCCAGGGGCCACGCGAGCCGGGGCGCCTTCTTGAGGAGGAGGCGGCTGGGGCGCCCCAAGAGCTTTGTCGCCCGCACAGGGCGGGGTGCGGTGCAGTGGAAAGGATGGCGCAGGAGAGCCCCCTGTGGCGCGGACAAGCTCGGCGACGCGGTCGAGCCATTCTTCGTAGACGTGTCGACGGGACGGTAGCGCAGGAGCTCGTTTGCCGCGATGAGCGCAACTCGAGCCTCCATGGGTGCGCGGAGCGCGCGGGACGAAGAACCAGCTGGGGTGAGCGAGGGAGTGGCGGTGCGGCCGTCTTGCCGCACGGACGGATGCTGAGACGACGCTTGCTGCTCGTTCCCCGCCGGGCCGATGGCGGCGTTGACGGTAGGTGACGGGGAATGGGGAGGACGCCCGCCGACAGGAGCCGTCTGGGCGACGCGGGAAGCCAGAGCGGCTCGGCGCTCGGCGCGGGCCCGACGAGCGTCAGACATGGACGCGATGGTCGGAGGAGAACGGGCCAGTGGAAGACGAATTCCGGCGCACCCCTACCTGGCGTGCCAAATGTCGGATTTTGGGTTCCGGCAAACCCTTGAGGTTCGAACACTGGGGTGCGCGCGTAGATTTCGCCTTCTACCTACCTCTACCCCACCGCCTCGCTAAGATCTAAGCTATAGAAAGAACAGCACAAGAGACACGGAGTTTATACTGGTTCGGGCCACCGTTGTGGTGTAATACCCTACTCCAGTTTGTGGTGTGGTGGATTGCCTCTGGGGCTGATGATGATGAGCGATACAAGGAAGAACAGCCTCGCGAGGGTCTGTTCTTGGCTGGGGCGATGAACTGCTAGGAGGAGTTCAGTCACTCTTCTCTCTCTCTCTCTCTTTCTGATTCTGATTTGATTCCCTCCCCTCTACCCTGGGGGTGGCTAGTCAAATTTATAGGCAAAGGCCCTCGGCCTCTTCCCAAATATGGAGCGGGAAGGGCTCCAATAATTGGCCATTTTGAAGGGGAACATCTGGTACACTTATCCTGACTAAAGTTGGTCTTCGCCTGCCAAAGGCTCTGGTGGTGACGCTGCCTTGGGCTCCACAATGACTTCCTTCCTGCCGTTGGGCTGGTCTTGGTCTCGTTGCACCGAAACGGGTGCCTTTGCTTGATGCTCTTGCCTGCGCTTGCTCCCTTTGCACCAAAGAGGAAAGGAGGACACTGTGCGGCCTGGCGCCCGCCTGGTGCCCTTGGTCGTCATGGCTTGCGTCACGGGCACCTCGTGAGGTACCCCGCCTTGATCTCTCCGCCTCCTCACGAGCCAGTTTGATGAGGCCGTGCCTGAGGAAGCTCCGTGTCGTCCGCCTCACGAGGCTTGGCCCCTCGCGAGGGTCTTGGGTCTGTGTTGATGAAGATGGGTCGTGCTGGGCCCCCTTTTGAGCCACGCCACGGGCCGCAGGCAGGCAAGTCTGGGGACCCCCGTTCCCAGAACGCCGACACTTCTTACTATGGAAATTAATCCTCTGAGGGCCTTGTTCGGGGTATCTTCACCCCGTCCAGTAGAGCAAAGAGTTGCTCCTCAACCTACTGAACCTATTGAAAATGAAACTCCTTTTGAATTTCCTTCGGGTATGATGGAAAAACTGCTAGCTAATCCTTTTACAGGAGATGGAACAAAGCATCCTGTTGAGCACTTAATATATGTGGATGAAGTTTGTGGATTATTTAAGCTTGCAGGTATATCCGATGATGTTGCTAAGAAGAAGGTCTTCCCTTTATCTTTGAAGGGAGACGAATTGACATGGTATAGGCTATGTGATGATACGAGATCATGGAACTATAGAAGATTGAAATTGGAATTTCATCAAAAGTATTACCCTACGGGTCTTGCTCATCGTGATCGCAATTATATATATAATTTTTGGCCTCGCGAAGGAGAAAGCATCGCTCAAGCTTGGGGGAGGCTTAAATCAATGTTATATTCATGCCCCAATCATGAGCTCCCGAGAGAAATAATTATTCAAAGTTTTTATGCTCGGCTTTCTCATAATAATCAAACCATGATCGATACTTCTTGTGCTGGCTCTTTTATGATGAAGACTATTGAATTTAGATGGGGTTTATTTGATAGAATCAAACACAACTCTGAAGATTGGAATCTCGACGAAGGTAAGGAGTCAGGTATGACACCTAAGTTTGATTGTGTTAAATCTTTTATGGATACCGATATTTTCCGTAAGTTTAGCACTAAATATGGACTTGACTCTGATATAGTAGCTTCTTTCTGTGAATCTTTTGCTACTTATGTTAATCTCCCCAAGGAGAAGTGGTTTAAATATCGTCCTCCCATAGAAGTAAAAGTAGCCGCACCTATTAAATTTGAAGAAAATATTGTCACTTATAATGATCCTATTGTTCCTACTGCTTATGTTGAGAAACCACATTTCCCTGTTAGAATAAAGGATCAAGCTAAAGCTTCAACTGTGGTTCATAAAAGCAATATTAGAACTTATACACCCCCTGAGCAAGTTAAAGTAGAACCTAATATTGCTATTGTTAAAGATCTCTTGTCTGATAATATTGATGGGCATGTTATTCAGTTCTGCGGTGAAACTGCTAGAATTGCTAAACCTTGTGCTGAAAATAAACATAGACCTGTGGTAGGCGTGCCTGTTATTTCTGTTGAAATAGGAGATCATTGTTATCATGGCTTATGTGACATGGGTGCTAGTGCTAGTGCAATACACATTGATTTATACAAAGAAACTATGCATGATATTGCACCTATTGAGTTACAAGAAATTGATGTCACAATTAAACTTGCCAATAGGGATACTATATCACCAGTGGGAATTGTTAGAGATGTTGAAGTCTTGTGTGGGAAAACTAAATATCCTGTTGATTTTCTTGTTCTTGGTTCCCCACAAGATAGCTTTTGCCCCATTATATTTGGTAGACCCTTCTTGAACACTGTTAATGCTAGGATAGATTGCGAAAAGAATGTTGTTACTATTGGCTTGGATGATATGATTCATGAGTTTAATTTCTCTAAGTTCAGTAAATAACATTGTGAGGAAGAATTGCCTAGTAAGGATGATATTATTGGTCTTGCTTCTATTTCCGTACCTCCCAGTGATCCTTTAGAACATTATTTGCTAGACCATGAAAATGATATGTCCATGAATGAAAGAAGTGAAATAGATGAAGTATTCTTTAAACAGGAACCTATTCTGAAACACAATTTGCCTGTTGAAATCCTAGGGGATCCTCCTCCACCCAAGGGTGATCCCGTGTTTGAGCTTAAACCGTTGCCTGTTAATCTTAAATATGCTTATCTTGATGAAAAGAAGATATATCCTGTTATTATTAGTGATATCCTTCAAGAGCATGAAGAAGAAAGATTATTGAAAACTCTGAAGAAGCACCGTGCCGCTATTGGATATACTCTTGATGATCTTAAGGGACTTAGTCCCTGTAACATCCAAAATTTTCAATTTGGAATGTTATACATTAGATCATCATGCATATCATATTTTCTTGCATTTTGGTCGATCCTAGAAATTTCACGCAACTCAAGGACCCTCGGAGAGAGTTGGAGATTTCGTTATTTTCATATTTGAGTTTTCTCAAATTTTGAAAGGGGATCATTGGTTTTGTCGGAGTTTGTTTGCCTTTTATTTGGATAGGGAAAAATGCATATTTTTCAAAATTGCATTTTAGGCCCGGAGAAAAGTTCATTTTGTTCGACTCATTTTTAGGAGTCGGGGAAAATTTACTTTATTAGTTTTGGAGTCCGGTAGATTTCTTTTTCTGTGTTTTTCCGCGCGCGAAACCGATTTAAAAAAAAATCCCGCGCGCCCCTGGGCCAAAGGCCCAGCCGGCCGGCCAGGCCATCGCACGCGCGCGCCAGGCGCCAGCGCGCCAGGAGGCCGCCGCCGCCGCCTCTTTTGGAGTCCTAGTAGGACTTTTGTCCTACTTCCGTTATTCCGTTTTTGTTTCTAAGATCTTTCCTACTCCTATTCTTATTCCTTGATCCCTCCTCCAAGTAAACCCCCCCTCCCCAATATAAATACCCCACACCCCCCCTCTAAATCATCAAACCCAAAGCCCCAAGCCTCCACCGCACCCCACCCCGCGCCCCTCACCCGCGCCGCCGCCGCCAGAGCCGTCGCCGCCGCCCTACTCCGCCGCCGCCGTCGCCCCACGCCGCTGTTCGCCGGAACCTCGCCGAGGTAGCCGCGCCGCGTCTCTTTCTCTTTCATCGGATCGTTTTCTTCTAATCGATCCGATTCTTTTCTTCTCTTACGATTCGTTTTTTTTCGGTTCTTTTCTAAACCGTTCCGGTTTTCTAGATTAGTTTTTCGTTCGGTTTTCTTTTCCGAAACCCTAGATCGGATTCGTTTTCTTTTCCGATTTAGTTGCCTCAACACCGTTCGCCGGACCGTTCGTTCTAACGAACATGATCACCAGATTCTTCTAGGTTAACGAACGTCCGTTCTTTCAACCGTTCTTCTTTTTCTTCTCGTCGGATTTATTCCGTGATCGCGGTCTTAGATCCGATCTTCGTTCTAGTTTATCTTGTCGCTCGTTTATCAGGAATCAAGTGATTCAAGCGCCTGGAGTTTCGTTTCGAAACCGCCGTTCCGTCTAATCAACTTAAACAAAGTTTTGCTATGGTAAAATTTGACCTAGATTCAAATTGCTAGAACCGAGTTGTTTCTTTCGCCGCTTGTTTTCCGTTGCTTTATTCAATTCGATTATTTTTGCAACCGGAGTTCTTAAGTTGAACTTTCTGGTTAGATCTTTTATTCGAGTTTTACCTGTGCATTAGATGATTACTTATTGTATGCTTGTTGTTTGTCTGCGATAGATCACCCGGAGTGCGCCGCCTGTTATTTCGAAGCTCTAGGTTTCGCGGATCCTCAGCAAGGCAAGTAACACGTTGATCATACCCTTCTACTACCCAGTTTTATTGCATTAGATCAATCCTCAAATATTGCATGATTAGGATCTAATCAAATTGTGGGATGGGAAGTAGATGAGGTAGTACCTATCACCTGTTTTACTTGTGAAACCTTTGGGAGTTACTTCTACATTTGCTTATTATGCCATGCTATGCTAGTAGACGTGGATTGGGTGAGTGATATCCATGACAGATGTGAGTATTGTTAATTAATGGTTTTATCTAAGGTGGCAACTTAAATACACATCTGGGAGGATTGAGGCACCTGGTTTCTATCAGGACTTGCCTGTTTTTCTTCGGACCGCCACCCAGGCTCAAAGGGATCATAAGATCATTCATACTAGTAACTTCCGTGTACAACCACAAGCCATTATGGGCTCTGGCATAGCTGACTAAGTCATGCGAACTCTTACAGTGGTAGACTAGCAGATGTAGGGGATGTAGGTTGGTACGGTCTATCACAACGTAAGGTGTGAGTGCTTCTGAAAGACTATGTCTCGGTCATCCGTCTCTCAAACACCATGTAGTGCGAGAAACCAACGGAGGCGATCGATTCTTGTGGGGAAAAGTGCGCAAACCTCTGCAGAGTGTACAATCTGATCATGATTAGCCGTGTCCCCGGTTATGGACATCTTGAGTATCTAGTACCTGAATATCATGTGAATCTCATCATGTTACTTTTAATTAATATTGTTGGGTTTATAATTGTTCACTTAATTGGGATCGGAATGCTGTCAACCATTCTCGATGTTTCAACCACCATGATAGTTAAATAAAAATTTATTCCTTTGCAGTAGGGAAAAAATGGCTTTACGCAAAACTGTAACCATAGAGCTTTCCACCAGCCATATATGCATGTAGTATAGGCTTATCATTCATTATTCTCTATGTGTTACATTGCCAACATATTCCATGTGCTGACCCGTTTTCGGGCTGCAACTTTCATGTTGCAGACTTTTCAGACGACGAGTAAGGTGCTTTTAGGTCGTGGTTCTATACTCAGTGATGCCGTTGGAGTTGATGGACTCACTTATCTTCCAAGTCTTCCGCTGTTATCGATATTAGATGGCCTTAAGCCATATTTATTGTAATAAGTTCTCTTTGAGACATCGATGTAATAAGTGTGTGATTGCTACTCTGCTATAAATCCTTCGAAGTACTGTGTGGTGTCAGCATTACTGATCCAGGGATGACACCGGAGCACAGAGACTTGACCATCTGAGGTCGGGTCGCTACAGAGATGGTATCAGAGCACACTCTGACTGTAGGACATGACCACTAAATTAAAGCCATAGATCACTATTCTCCTCTCATTTTCTAACTCCTCATCTTTTCTACTCTTTTAGGATGACGGACGCGAAGATCAAGTACGCGCAACCGGATGAAGGCACACCTTTTGGATTTCACTTGAAGGAAGTCACCAAGTACCTGAACATTGGACTAACAAGCTTCACCGAGACCTTCAACGCCACTCTGCCTGAAGAGGAGCGCTAGAAGATTCAAGCTCACGTTCCGGGAAGGACATTTGCGCCAATCACGAAGCCCATAGATAGTGTTTTCAGTGCACCAACCTGGAGTCTGGGAAAGAGCATGGCAGCTCATATCACCATGGGACGCATTGGAGAAGTTTATCAAGAAGACCTCAAGGACACTATCTACCAGATCTGCGGACGCCGAGATGAAGAATGGGAGATAGTCAGCATCAAGAAGGATAGATCCATTGCAGCTTTCATCCAAGAGTTCAACCAGCACATTCGACGCCAAGAGAACCAGATGTGCAATGACATGATAGAATTGAAGAATGCGAAGGCAAGGATCATCGAGCTAGAAGGAGAACTGAAGGGTACACGCAAGGACTACATGGACGAGATCGTAGCTCTAGCAAGGCACAATCACGATCTTAAGCAGGAGATTGAAGAACTCAAGGGGAGATTAGCATTCAAGAATGAAGACAAGTACGTCGCATGCCCGAGCAACTACATCATCATCGATGACACCGATTCGGATCCAAGTGAACCCGACTTTGAAGACGAAGCTGGAGCAGACATCATGGAGTCTTCCACCGATTCAAATTAGTAGATGACCACCATATATTAGTAGCATTATTTCCTCCATGTAAACATTATAGTCCACGCACTTTTGTGATAGTTCTAGACCGTTTGTAAGCCCTTGTTTGAATTGAATGAAGTGATTTTGTGTGAATTTGTCTCATGTGCATTTGGGTAGTGTTTTCTCTTAGACCTCGATCTATTCTTAATTCTCATCTTTTCTAAACCCTCAGATGCCTCCGAGACGTGACAATGGATTTCCACCGGAGCTCACTCAGTTGATCCAGCAGCAGAACCAATTGATGCAGTTATTAGTCCAGAATCAGCAGAACAACAACAACAACAACCACCCTCCGCCGCCGCCACCTGTTGATCACCTGGCCCGTTTCCTTAGGCTGAATCTGCCGGTGTTTTCTAGTAGCACCGAGCCGATAGTAGCAGACGATTGGCTCCGCAAGATAGGAAGGGAGTTGACCACTGCAGGATGCACAGATGTTGAGAAGGTGAAGTTTGCCGCACATCAGCTTGACGGACCCGCGGCAGCATGGTGGGAGAATTTCACAGCCACTTACGCAGTTGACACTGTCACATGGGATCAGTTTCAGCAAGCTTTCTGCACTGCCCATGTTTCAACAGGAGCTATGGCCATGAAGAAGCGTGAGTTTCGCAACTTACGCCAAGGAGGAAGGACAGTTGGCCAGTACGTTGACGACTTCAGCAAGTTAGCACGTTATGCCCAAGATGACGTTGCTACGGATGCAGCTAAGCAGGAGAAGTTTTTAGAAGGACTAAATGATGAGCTAAGCATGCAATTGATGGTAGAAAGTTTCAACAACTACCAGGAGTTGGTAGACCGTGCCATCATGATTGAAGGGAAGCAACAGCAGATTGAGAACCGCAAGAGGAAGTATGGACAGGGGAAGTATAACTCTGGAGCCCAGCAGAAGCCCCGTTTTACCCCTAAACCGGGAGTTCAGTTTCAGCATACCCATGGAGGAAGTGGATCGCACAATCATAATGGCCACAAGAATAGTAATGGGATTGGAGGAAGCAACGGCCAGAACCGTACCACCCCATCAACCCCAGCCAAGAGAGATCTGAGTCAAGTCACCTGTTTCAAGTGTTCCAAGACCGGACATTACGCCAATGAATGTCCTGAAGGCCAGAATGGCAATGGAAGCTCTGGGAAGAAGCCGAACCCTTTCAACAGGGGACAGGTGAACCACGTTAGCATGGAGGAGGTTGAAGCTCAGCCTGATGCAGTAATCGGTAAGTTTTTGGTTAAGTCATTTACTGCACTCGTTCTTTTTTATACTGGTGCATCACATTCATACATATCAAGGGGATTTGTGGACATGTATTACCTGCCAACCCAAGCCCTTAGGTCACCCATGTTAGTAACCTCGCCTGGAGCAGAATATATGGCTAATCGATGGTGTGATCGGTTACCATTAAGGATTGGTAACTATGTGTTTCCCTCAGACCTAATAGTATTGGAATCTCAAGGATTGGATGTGATATTAGGCATGGATTGGTTGTCAAAGTATGAAGGGAACATTGAATGTGCCAGTAAGACAATTTTGCTCACAACGCCCGAAGGAAGAAGAATCAAGTATGTATCTTGACATGCGCCCAACAGGACACAATTAAGTTCCTTATCAGGAGTCGTACAGGAGGAAGTACCAGTGGTGAAGGATTTTCCTGAGGAATTGCCAGGCAAGCCACCGGATAGAGACATTGAGTTTTTGATTGAGCTTATGCCAGGCACTGGGCCAATATCAAAGAGACCATACAGGATGCCAGCACAAGATTTGGTGGAAATTAAGAAGCAGATCAAGGAGTTACTGGATAAAGGTTACATTCGCCCAAGTTCTTCGCCTTGGGGATCACCCGTACTTCTAGTGGAGAAGAAGGATGGATCATTAAGGATGGTTGTTGATTACCGTGGATTAAATGCAGTAACCATCAAGAACAAGTACCCACTGCCAATGATTAATGATCTGTTTGATCGTTTGCAAGGAGCTAAGGTGTTTTCCAAGATCGATTTGTGATCAGGGTACCATCAGTTGAAGATTCGAGAGCAGGACATACCCAAGACAGCTTTTACCACAAGATACGGATTGTATGAGTATACCGTTATGTCATTTGGACTGACTAACGCACCTGCCTATTTCATGAACCTGATGAACAAAGTATTTATGGAATTTTTGGATAAGTTCGTCGTAGTGTTCATTGATGACATTCTGATTTTCTCGAAGAATGAAGAAGAGCATAAGGAACATTTGCGTTTGGTTTTGGAGAAACTAAGGGAACATCAGTTATATGCCAAATTCAGCAAATGTGAGTTTTGGTTGAAGGAAGTTGGATTTCTTGGACATGTTATATCCGGAGAAGGTATAGCAGTTGACCCCACCAAGGTTGAGACCGTAACCGAATGGGAAGCACCCACGACAGTTGGGGAGATCCGGAGTTTTCTTGGACTCGCAGGATACTATCGGAGATTCATTGAAAATTTCTCAAAGAACGCAAAGCCTATGACTGAATTGTTGAAGAAGGATACTAAGTTCAATTGGACTAAGGAATGTGAGGCCAGTTTTCAGGAGTTGAAGAAACGATTGGTTTCCTCACCAGTGTTGATTCTGCCAGATCAGACCAAGGATTATGAGGTGTATTGCGACGCTTCACGTCGAGGACTTGGAGCAGTGCTTATGCAGGAAGGAAGAGTTGTTTCGTATGCCTCACGACAACTAAAACCTCATGAACTAAATTATGCTACGCATGAATTGGAGTTAGCAGCCGTAGTGCATGCGTTGAAGACATGGAGACATTTCCTCATTGGAAATCATTGTGAAGTGTACACGGATGACAAGAGTTTGAAGTACATTTTCACGCAGAAGGAGTTGAACCTCAGACAAAGGAGATGGTTGGAGCTCATCAAGGATTACGATATGAGACCGCATTACCATCCAGGGAAGGTTAATGTTGTAGCTGACGCATTGAGCCGTAAGAGCCATGTCAATACATTGATGACGGGAGAAATACCAAATGAGTTAGCCGAGGATCTTCGTGAGCTATGTTTGGAAATAGTTCCGAGAGGCTATGTAGCAGCATTGGACATTCAGTCAACATTGATGGATACAATCAGAGAAGCTCAGAAATCTGACAAGGAGATTGCAGATATAAAGAAGAAAATGACCGAAGGAAAAGCAAAGGGATTTCGTGAGGATGAGCACGATACCCTATGGTTTGAGGACTGTGTTTATGTGCCCAATGACCCGGAGATCAGGAAGTTGATTCTGCAAGAGGCACATGATTCACCCTATTCGATTCACCCAGGAAATACCAAGATGTATTTGGATTTGAAGGAAACATTCTGGTGGACCGGAATGAAGAAGGATATTGCAGCATATGTAGCAGTTTGTGATGTGTGTCAAAGAGTGAAGGCAGAACACCAGAAGCCAACCGGATTGTTACAACCATTGCCGATACCCGAATGGAAGTGGGATAAGATAGGCATGGATTTTATCACAGGACTACCCAGGACAAAAGCAGGCTATGACTCAATATGGGTAGTAGTTGATCGTTTGACGAAGGTAGCACATTTCATCCCAGTTAAGACCACTTACACCAGTGCTAAGTTGGCAAAGATATACATGACTAGGATCATTTGTTTGCACGGAGTTCCGAGGAGTATCGTATCAGATAGAGGAACCCAATTTACCTCAAAGTTTTGGAATCGGTTGCATGAAACTTTGGGAACCAGACTAGAGTTCAGTACAGCTTTTCACCCACAGACTGATGGACAGACTGAGAGAGTCAATCAGATTTTGGAAGATATGCTGAGAGCTTGTGCACTAGATTATGGTTCTAGTTGGGATGATAACTTGCCGTATGCGGAGTTTTCTTATAACAACAGTTACCAAACCAGTCTGAAGATGGCACCTTTCGAAGCTTTATACGGAAGGAGGTGCAGGACACCGTTGTCATCGGACGAAGTTGGAGACCGTCAGTTCTTTGGACCCGATCTGATCAAGGAGTCTGAACGGAGAGTTAAGTTGATTCGCGATAGGCTCAAGGTAGCCCAATCAAGGCAGAAGAGCTACGCAGATTCTAAGCGCAAGGAGACAGTTTACGAAACTGGAGACAGAGTTTATCTTCGAGTATCCCCACATCGAGGAGTTAAGCGCTTTGGAGTTAAGGGAAAGTTAGCACCGCGTTTCGTTGGACCGTATAAGATTTTGCAACGCATGGGAGAAGTCGCTTATAAGTTCAAATTACCAGAAGGACTGTCAGGAGTTCATGATGTATTCCATGTTTTTCAGCTGAAGAAATGTCACGCCAAAATGGCGGAGGTACCGCTAAGAGATACAGTGCCGCTTGAAGCGATTCAGTTGAAGGATGACTTAACGTATGAAGAGAAGCCAGTCAAGATTCTTGAGTATGCCAGCAGAGTTACCCGCAGCATGGTTATCAAGTTTTGCAAAGTTCAGTGGAACCACCACTCAGAGGATGAAGCCACCTGGGAGCGAGAAGAAGATTTGCTCAAGGACCAGCCTCACCTATTTTCTAGCCAACCCGAATCTCGAGGACGAGATTCATCTTAAGGGGGGTAGGTTTGTAACATCCCAAATTTTCAATTTGGAATGTTATACATTAGATCATCATGCATATCATATTTTCTTGCATTTTGGTCGATCCTAGAAATTTCACGCAACTCAAGGACCCTCGGAGAGAGTTGGAGATTTCGTTATTTTCATATTTGAGTTTTCTCAAAATTTTGAAAGGGGATCATTGGTTTTGTTGGAGTTTGTTTGCCTTTTATTTGGCTAGGGAAAAATGCGTATTTTTCAAAATTGCATTTTAGGCCCGGAGAAAAGTTCATTTTGTTCGACTCATTTTTAGGAGTCGGGGAAATTTTACTTTATTAGTTTTGGAGTCCGGTAGATTTCTTTTTCTGTGTTTTTCCGCGCGCGAAACCGATTTAAAAAAAATAAAAAATAAAATCCCGCGCGCCCCTGGGCCAAAGGCCCAGCCGGCCGGCCAGGCAATCGCCCGCGCGCGCCAGGCGCCAGCGCGCCAGGAGGCCGCCGCCGCCGCCTCTTTTGGAGTCCTAGTACGACTTTTGTCCTACTTCCGTTATTCCATTTTTGTTTCTAAGATCTTTCCTACTCCTATTCTTATTCCTTGATCCCTCCTCCAAGTAAACCCCCCCTCCCCAATATAAATACCCCACACCCCCCCTCTAAATCATCAAACCCAAAGCCCCAAGCCTCCACCGCACCCCACCCCGCGCCCCTCACCCGCGCCGCCGCCGCCCCACGCCGCCGTTCGCCGGAACCTTGCCGAGGTAGCCGCGCCGCGTCTCTTTATCTTTCATCGGATCGTTTTCTTCTAATCGTTCCGACTCTTTTCTTCTCTTACGATTCGTTTTTTTCGGTTCTTTTCTAAACCGTTCCGGTTTTCTAGATCGGTTTTTCGTTCGGTTTCTTTTCCGAAACCCTAGATCGGATTCGTTTTCTTTTCCGATTTAGTTGCCTCAAGACCGTTCGCCAGACCGTTCGTTCTAAGAACGTGATCACCGGATTCTTCTAGGTTAACGAACGTCTGTTCGTTCAACCGTTCTTCTTTTTCTTCTTGTCGGATTTATTCCGCGATCGCGATCTCAGATCCGATCTTCGTTCTAGTTTATCTTCTCGCTCGTTTATCAGGAATCAGGTGATTCAAGCGCCTGGAGTTTCATTTCAAAACCACCGTTCCGTCTAATCAACTTGAACAAAGTTTTGCTATGGTAAAATTTGACCTAGATTCAAATTGCTAGAACCGAGTTGTTTCTTTCGCCGTTTGTTTTCCGTTGCTTTGTTCGATTCGATTCTTTTTGCAACCGGAGTTCTTAAGTTGAACTTTCTGGTTAGATCTTTTATTCAAGTTGTACGTGTGCATTATATGAGTACTTATTGTATGCTTGTTGTTTGTCTGCGATAGATCACCCGGAGTGTGCCGACTGTTATTTCGAAGCTCTAGGTTTCGCGGATCCTCAGCAAGGCAAGTAACACGTTGATCATACCCTTCTACTACCCAGTTTTATTGCATTAGATCAATCCTCAAACATTGCATGATTAGGATCTAATCAAATTGTGGGATGGGAAGTAGATGAGGTAGTACCTATCACCTGTTTTACTTATGAAACCTTTGGGAGTTACTTCTACATTTGCTTATTATGCCATGCTATGCTAGTAGACGTGGATTGGGTGAGTGATATCCATGACAGATGTGAGTATTGTTAATTAATGGTTTTATCTAAGGTGGCAACTTAAATACACATCTGGGAGGATTGAGGCACCTGGTTTCTATCAGGACTTGCCTGTTTTTCTTCGGACCGCCACCCAGGCTCAAAGGGATCATAAGATCATTCATACTAGTAACTTCCGTGTGCAGCCACAAGCCATTATGGGCTCTGGCATAGCTGACTAAGTCGTGCGAACTCTTACAGTGGTAGACTAGCAGATGTAGGGGATGTAGGTTGGTACGGTCTATCACAACGTAAGGTGTGAGTGCTTCTGAAAGACAATGTCTCGGTCATCCGTCTCTCAAACACCATGTAGTGCGAGAAACCAACGGAGGCGATCGAGTCTTGTGGGGAAAAGTGCGCAAATCTCTGCAGAGTGTACAATCTGATCATGATTAGCCGTGTCCCCGGTTATGGACATCTTGAGTATCTAGTACCTGAATATCATGTGAATCTCATCATGTTACTTTTAATTAATATTGTTGGGTTTATAATTGTTCACTTAATTGGGATCGGAATGCTATCAACCATTCTCGATGTTTCAACCACCATGATAGTTAAATAAAAATTTATTCCTTTGCAGTAGGGAAAAACTGGCTTTACGCAAAACTGTAACCATAGAGCTTTCCACCAACCATATATGCATGTAGTATAGGCTTATCATTCATTATTCTCTATGTGTTACATTGCCAGCATATTCCATGTGCTGACCCGTTTTCGGGCTGCAACTTTCATGTTGCAGACTTTTCAGACGACGAGTAAGGTGCTTTTAGGTCGTGGTTCTATACTCAATGATGCCGTTGGAGTTGATGGACTCACTTATCTTCCAAGTCTTCTGCTATTATCGATATTAGATGGCCTTAAGCCATATTTATTGTAATAAGTTCTCTTTGAGACATCGATGTAATAAGTGTGTGATTGCTACTCTGCTATAAATCCTTCGAAGTACTGTGTGGTGTCAGCATTACTGATCCAGGGATGACACCGGAGCACAGAGACTTGACCATCTGAGGTCGGGTCGCTACAATCCCACTATGTCAACATAAAATAAATTTGGAAGCAGATGCCAAACCAGTTCGTGATCCTCAAAGACGTCTGAATCCTAAAATGAAAGAAGAGGTAAGAAAATAAATACTCAAGCTTCTGGAGGCAGGTATAATTTATCCCGTTGCTGATAGTCAGTGGGTAAGTCTTGTCCATTGTGTCCCTAAGAAGGGAGGTATTACTGTTGTCCCTAATGATAAAGATGAATTGAACCCGCAAAGAATTATTACAGGTTATAGGATGGTAATTGATTTCCGCAAATTAAATAAGGCTACTAAGAAAGATCATTACCCCTTACCTTTTATCGATCAAATGCTAGAAAGATTATGCAAACATACACACTATTGCTTTCTAGATGGTTATTCTGGTTTCTCTCAAATACTTGTGTCAGCTAAAGATCTGTCAAAGACTACTTTTACATGCCCTTTTGGTACTTTTGCTTATAGACGTATGCCTTTTGGTTTATGTAATGCACCTGCTACCTTTCAAAGATGCATGATGGCTATATTCTCTGACTTTTGTGAAAAGATTTGTGAGGTTTTCATGGACGACTTTTCCGTCTATGGATCTTCTTTTGATGATTACTTGAGCAATCTTGATCGAGTTTTTCAGTGATGTGAAGAAACTAATCTTGTCTTGAATTGGGAAAAGTGCCACTTTATGGTAAATGAGGGTATTGTCTTGGGGCATAAAGTTTCTGAAAGAGGTATTGAAGTTGATAAAGCCAAGGTTGATGCTATTGAAAAGATGCCATGTCCCAAGGACATCAAAGGTATAAGAAGTTTCCTTGGTCACGCCGGATTTTATAGGAGGTTCATTAAGGACTTCTCAAAAAATTCTCGGCCTCTGACTAATTTATTGCAAAAAGATATACCATTTGTCTTTGATGATGATTGTGTAGAAGCATTTGAAATACTTAAGAAAGCATTAGTCTCTGCACCTGTTGTTCAGCCACCTGATTGGAACTTACCCTTTGAAATTATGTGTGATGCTAGTGATTATGTTGTAGGTGCTGTTCTAGGCAAAGAGTTGATAATAAATTAAATGTTATCCATTATGCTAGTAAGACTCTAGATAATGCTCAAAGAAATTATGCTACTACCAAAAAGGAACTTTTAGCAGTTGTATTTGCTTGTGATAAGTTCAGACCCTATATTGTTGATTCTAAAGTAACTATTCACACTGATCATGCTGCTATTAAATATCTTATGGAAAAGAAAGATGCTAAACCTAGGCTTATTAGATGGGTTCTCTTGCTACAAGAATTTGATTTGCATATTGTTGATAGAAAAGGAGCCGAGAACCCCGTTGCAGGCAACTTATCTAGGTTAGAGAATGTTTTTGATGACCCACTACCTATTGATGATAGCTTTCCTGATGAACAATTAAATGTTATAACTACTTCTCGTAGTACTCCATGGTATGATGATTATGCTAGTTACATTGTTGCTAAATTCATACCACCTAGCTTCACATACCAACAAAAGAGAAAGTTTTTCTATGATTTGAGACCTTACTTTTGGGATGACCCACATCTTTATAAAGAAGGAGTAGATGGTGTTATTAGACGTTGTGT
Organism: Aegilops umbellulata; assembly: GCA_032464435.1. Lineage (NCBI taxonomy): Eukaryota > Viridiplantae > Streptophyta > Magnoliopsida > Poales > Poaceae > Aegilops > Aegilops umbellulata. Next base: position 226,945,051 of record CP136055.1, on the reverse strand, counting down.
ACCTGAACATGAACAGGAACAGATCCTAGGCAAGTGTCACTCCGAAGCTTATGGAGGACACCACGCTGGAGACAGAATTGCACATAAGGTATTGCAATCCGGTTTTTATTGGCCTACTCTCTTCAAGGATGCTCGTAAGTTTGTCTTGTCTTGTGATGAATGCCAAAGAATTGGTAATATTAGTAGATGTCAAGATATGCCTATGAACTATTCACTTGTTATTGAACCATTTGATGTTTGGGGCTTTGATTATATGTGACCTTTTCCTGCCTCTAATGGATATACACATATTTTAGTTGCTGTTAATTACGTTACTAAGTGGGTAGAAGCTATTCCAACTAGTAGTGCTGATCATAACACTTCTATTAAAATGCTTAAGGAAGTTATTTTTCCGAGGTTTGGAGTCCCTAGATATCTAATGACTGATGGTGGTTCACACTTTATTCATGGTGCTTTCCGTAAAATGCTTGCTAAATATGATGTTAATCATAGAATTGCATCTCCTTATCATCATCAGTCTAGTGGTCAAGTAGAATTGACTAACAGAGAGCTCAGATTAATTTTGCAAAAGACTGTCAATAGGTCTAGAAAGAATTGGTCCAAGAAACTTGATGATGCATTATGGGCATATAGAACTGCATATCAAAATCCTATGGGTATGTCTCCGTATAAAATGGTTTATGGAAAAGCATGTCACTTTTTTTGACTGTACACAGTAGGGCAAAAACCCCACTGCCATTTTTATTAAATAGAAAGCAGAAGCAAAAAGGTTCCACTGTACAAAAGGCTTGAGATAAGCTAGAATAGCAAAAAAGAAGAAAGAAAAAGAAAAAAAACTAGAGGAAAAAAACTAAGGTCTAGGATTACAGCACAAGATTGTCAAGCCAGGAACAAAAATCTCCAGCATAACTCTTCTTAATTCCAAATCTTAGAAGATTGAGCTCCTCCAGGAAAATAGTTTTCCACCTCTGAATGCTAGGTCGTACTTCTTGGAAGATCAAATTGTTCCTTGAGATCCAGATAGCCCAAGAAGCAAGGATGATTATTTCCATGAAAAAAGGTACATGTAGCTTTTGTTTGAGATCAAGAAAAGCTTCCAGAATTGAAACATTTGCATGTCTTGAAGGGCAAATCAAGTCCCAACATTGAGCTGTAAAAGGGCAGGTCCAGAAAAGATGTTGAAGAGTTTCCTCCTGTGGACAATTATTGACAGCACAGTTGTAGTTGGCCAAATGGAAAGTTTTCCTTCTCAAAATATTTCTGGTATTGAGCCTGTCATGCAGCAATCTCCAAAAAAACACCTTGTGTTTTGGCTGACAAGAGCAATTCCAGATCCAGTTGAACTGTTGTGGCACAATTCTTACTCCCATCATAACTTTGTATTCCTTAGAAACTGAGAAGTGTTCATTCCCCCAAATGTAACTCCAAGTGTCAGTACAATCTAGTGCATCAGAAGCCCTTAAATCAATACAAATGTCCTCCGTAGCCTCAAATTCCTGGAAAGCTTGCACAGTCAGGGGTAGATGGAATAGATCTTCTAAGTATTCTGCCTGAAGAATGGTGTGGACAGTAGCCTCCTTGTTCTTCACAAAAGAGAATAAATGAGGGAACATGTCTTGCAAACAAGTAGAGTGCCAGAGATCAGTCCAAAAGAAAGCACTCTTGCCATCACCTATGTTGCATCTGGCCAAGGACTTATAGTTATCAATAAGCTTTAGGTTTGCCTTCCACCAAAAAGATCCAATCCAGTTATTACCAGGCAGTGTATCATTGTTGTAATTAGATTCCCAGATCAAGCTGACCCAAGGGGTATTGTGTCTGTTATAGAACTTGTGCAGATTCTTAAGTAGCAGGGCCTTATTCTGAATAAAGATATCCATGACACCCAAACCTCCTTGATCTTTGGGTCTACACATAGTGTTCCATGCCACCATGGCAGGTCTGTGGTCCTCCAGATCAGGGCCTCTCCACAGGTAGTGTCTCAAGTACTTTATGTCTTGGGTTTTGATGGTAACAGGCACATCAAGGCATCCCATGAGATAGATCAACAAAGAATTGAGGACAAATTTCACCAACAATAATATTCCAGCCATTGTCATAAATGAGGACAAACCCACAAGTTTCTTTTGCAGTCTTGTGACAAGAGGAAAACATTGCTCAACAGTAGGCTTATGAAGGCCTAAAGGTGTTCCAAAATATTGGATTGGAAAAGATTCCTTCTTGCAATGAGAAGTATTTATCAAAATCTCCATCTTCTCTTCTGACACATTTATTGGAATCATACTGGATTTATTGTAGTTTACTTTAAGTCTAGTGGCATCTGCAAAAGTATTGAGGAGGGCTTTAAGGCAATGTAGTTGCTTGGCATCTGCTTGTAAAATAACCAGGGTGTCATCAGCATACTGTACAATTGGAAAATCAGGGCATGACTCCACTTGTAAGTCGGCAGATAACAATTCCATGTGCATTGCCTTGTTGAGAACTGACTGAAGAAGATCTGCAGCAAGCACAAACAGAAGAGGGGATAGTGGATCCCCCTGCCTCACACCTCTAAGACAGTACAACTTTTTTCCAGGGACACCATTTAGCAAGATAGCAGATGAGGCAGAAGTGAAGAGCATTTTGATCCATGAAATCCATCTGTCCCCAAAACCTTTGGCCTTTAAAATATCCAGCATTGCCTGGTGCTCAATTGTGTCAAAAGCCTTTTCAAAGTCCAGTTTAAGCACAATAATCTCATTTTAGACTTATGACATTGGTGTAGATATTCATATGCCCAACCCAAACAATCATGAATAGATCTTTCTTTGAGAAAACCATATTGGTTGATATGAACCAACTTAAGGATCCCTTTCTGCAACATGTTAGCCAGCAGTTTAGTGATAATCTTCAGACAACAGTTTAGTAAAGAGATTGGTCTAAAGTCATTTGCTGTCAAGGGAGTACTCCCCTTTGGAATGAGGGTAATGTATGAAGTATTTAAGCTCTCAAGAGAAATTTGGCCTGCATGAAACTCATATATGAATGTGAGCACATCCCCCTTAATAATGTCCCAGCAAGACTTGAGAAATTCATTGTTCAAACCATCTGGGCCTGGTGATTTGTCTGTTGGAAGATTTTTGACCACAGCATCAATTTCCTTTTGGGTAAAAGGCAGTTCAAGATTATCAAAGATATCTGTGTGTTGTCTCTGTCCAAACAAGTAAGTCAAATCAAAATGCATTGAGGTTTTTTGAGATGTGCCCATTCTTTTTTTGTAAGTGTCTAATAGAATTGCAGCTTTCCTAGCATGATCAGATATCTCAATTTGGTCATCATTTTGGAGTACAACAATATGATTATGCTTGTAATTAATTGAAGCTTTAGTGTGAAAAAACTTTGTGTTCTCATCTCCAAACTTCACCCCCTTGATTTTCCCTCTTTGCTTCCAATAAATCTTTTGGTTCCTCAAAAGAATAAGCAGATGCTCTTTAAAATAGCCCTGCAATTCCATTCATGAATGTCCAACTCTCTAAATTCTTCAAAGAGATCCCACATGAATATGAACTCATTCAACTTTGTAATTTGAGTTTTCAGACAAGACAAGGTTTTAGCCCACAACTTCAAAGCTCTTCTTAAGTTTTTGAACTTAGCATTCAAGGTTTTGACAGCATCAAGATTGCCAACTGGAATATTCCAAGCATTGGCAACTATCTGTTTAAAGTCAGAATGTTGGAGCCAGTAGTTTTCAAACCTGAAAACTTTTGCCTTTGGGATAGAAGTACCAACTTTTATTACACAGGGCAGATGATCTGAAATAGGCTTTGCAAGGGGCAGTACAATTGTGTTTGGAAAAGTAGTCATCCAAGAAGCATAAGTGAAAAACCAATCAAGTTTTACCAACAGAGGATCATGCTGCATATTACTCCAACTAAACTTTCTGCCATGCAAAGGTAGTTCAATTAAACCTTGATTATTGATAGCCTCATTAAACATAAGCATATCATTGACATCTTCCCCAGGTCTGTTCTTATCTGATGGTGCCCTCATAAGGTTGAAATCCCCCATAAGAAGCCAGTCAACATCATCAGGCATGTGAGTATTCAGGACCCAGTTAATAAAATCAATTTTGTCTTATGGATCACATGGCCCATAAATATTAGAGATAATCCAAGACTGATTGGAGAGCAGACTGGTAAATTATAATGAAAGAGAGAACCTATTTTGTGCAATGACTTCTCCAGAGAACTGAGAGCCATTCCAAGCCACAAGGAGACCCCCAGAAGCTCCAACAGAGAGCAGGAATGCAAATTTATTAAGTCTGGAAGGGAATTTTTTTTAAGTAAGCTGTGTCAAAAATCTCTCCCTTGGTTTCTTGAAGACACAAAATGTTGCAGTCACTCTCATCAATTTTCTGCCTCAAGGCCAACCATTTGTCCTCAGAATTTATTCCTCTAATGTTCCAATTGAGGATATTCCAGCTTCTGTTTGTGTTATTCATGGAAACACATAAGTATTTTGTACCAGAGGTCAAGTACCAGCACTTGATCTTTCACACATAAAAGAAAGTTGGGTAAAACCCTGATCAATGGCACAACACATATCCAGTAGAGCAGCCAATCATACAGCAAAGGAGTATTAATAGGATAGTACATCACCAGACATATAGAGTTCATAAAGTGCCAAGATCCAAGTCTTACATCAAGCAAAAGCAGCATCAAACTAGGTGGGGAACCACAAACACACACCCTCCATACATTACTCCAAGGGACATAAACATTATGAATGGTTGGAGGTATGTCCTTCTCCTTTGGCCAAGGGCACCTTGTCCAAAACATCCTCTTGCCTTCTCTTGGGCTTCTTGGCCAGCTTGTCCTCCAGCTCCCCCTCAGCAACCTTACAGAAAGAGGCAGTGAGGTTTTTAACAACTGATTTTTGTATGATGGGAGGGGCAGCATTGCAAGGTAGACAATTATTATTTGAGCAGGAGTTTCTCTTGTAACCAGCATTGTCTTTCTTAATTCTATCACTTCTCCTTACCTCTGTTTCCACTAGTGGAGTCTTTCCACTTCCTCTCTTCCTCAAGTTTTCTTCACCAAAAGGTTGCAACAGGGCCTGGGACTCCACACCCTGCATATTTGCAGCCACACCAATATTTTCTTTGTCCTTGACCTCATCCTCCATGGCCTGACAAATGGGTGCATGAGAGGTAGGACACTTGTCAGGTATATGAAACAGAAAGGCTTGATCCATATTTTCCACAGAAGTGAATAGTTCCCACATTCCAGATTTTAGCATAGTAACAGTCCAGACAAACTTATCAGGGGACAGAAGCAAGTGAACAATAAAATTAAACCAACTTACAGGAATGTTGGTAGAGAAAGAGCTCATGTTTTCCAATGATTGATCCTTAAAGTGATGTTTCCATAGTAGCATGCCTTCTTCAGAAACAGAAGGGTCATTAGTAGCAGCAGCAACCATCTGAATACGTTTCAAACCAAGAAGAGAAGGTGCCATGCTAAAGTGTTCATTTATTTGAGTAACCCAATTACCTTGTAACCCTGACTGAAGATCCTCAATGTTCTCCACTGGCTGCAAGCTTCCCCTAGCAGTATTAACATGTTCAGGTTCAGCTGAAGATCCACTAGCAAGTGAAGGTTTAGCTTGCCCATCAGTTGACACAGCATCTAGAGGTGGATCAGAAACCAAGGTAGGCTACAATGCAACTTGCAGCAGCACATGTTGGGCAGGATCCATATGAAGAGATGTAGAGACATCAGCAGTGGCAACTGCTCCATGACTATTGGAAGCAACATGTTGCAGTTGCTCTGCAACAACCTGTACTTGCTCATGCACAACAGCATCAGCCAAGGCAGCATCTTGGATGTTCTCTTGCAGTAAACGAGGTTCCTCATCATCTGACTGATAGTCCTGGAATATATTCTGCAGCCCATTGGCAATCACCATGGCAGGAGGAGGAAGAATAGCAGGCACTGCCTCCCTAGGAGGGATAGCCTCCACTGCAACAAAGGCCATAAGCATATCTGAGTTGTCTCCCTCAGAGAAGGACATGTCTGAGGATAAACTGTTGTTACTTGGTGCAGGATGCAGTTCTTCTCCATCTGCCCAGGCCAATTCTTCCTGCTGCACAACATCCAATAGATCCTCAAGGACAACATCTTGTTGATTCTGCTGAATCTCTTCACAGTTATCCCAATTCTCTGCAACCTGAGCATCCATATCATTATTGTTGGCAGCATCATCATGAAAATCATGAGCATGCTCAGCATCTTCAGGGAGAGGGTGTGGGTCCACATTGGTAGGAGGGATAGGATCCTCATCTGCAGGACCTCACCAAGGAGCTCACTTGCCAGCACTTCAATGGAGGAAGACCAGCCATCCTCCTCAAATTCATCTCCTTCAGACCAACGCATACTTTTAGGAATGATATCTAGGTTCATAACTCTAGCCATGACTACAATACGCCCCATGTGATCATCCTCCGTGTCCCAGAATATCATGCGGCCGAACTTACTGACAGCACATGCCAAATCTTCAGTGGTACGGAAATCAAACAGAACTCCAGTCAGAAGCAACCAAACAGTTCTATTGAAATGAACCCTCCTGTGATTTCTGCCCTCATCATGCTTCACAAAAGTAATGAACACATCACCAAACTCATGGGGACTATCGAGCACCAATTTATCCCTGTCCCTAACCCTTGTGAGCCAAACATAGGCCTCTCCGAACGGGCAACGCTGAACGTCCCTCAACCCCAACTGCCTATGCTCAACAATAAATTCCTCAATAACATCTCTTACATTGGGGAATGGAGCATCGGCGGGGAAAGGATGGATGGTCGCAATCGCCCAATCTTCATGGCGACGAGGACGCTGCGGCAGCACCACTCGAGCCACTCCATTGCGGCCAGGGACTTGCGGAATGTCGAAGCCATGGGGCACGAAAGGACGTGGGTCAATTGGGATGTTGGCCATCGGAGCCTCAGCACCAACACTCGCCGGCGCAGTCAAGCTCAAGGTGACGGTAGCGGGGTTTGGGCAGAGTGTTGAAATAGAGGAGCAGAGCATAGAAGTTGAAGAGGCAAGAGTAGGACAAGGCTGAAAATTAGGAAAAGATCCCAAACATAGCTCGTGAAAAGAGGAAACTCGCGAAGGGTCGCGGGCCGGGCCTACGGACTTTAACCAATCCTGGACCTCATCCAAGTCCCAGGCCTCATTAGGTGGGCCAGGGAAAGTAGCAAACCTGAGAGAAGGATAGAGCCTAGGAAGGCGAGTGCCGCGACACTCCCGAGCAAAGTGGCCCATCTTGCCACACGCATAGCATTGAAACGCATTATTTGAACGACCCATATTCCCGCCTGCAGTAGTCGCTGCGTGATCCTCTCCTGAGGTAGTAATATTGGGCATTAAAGGCACATTAAAGTCTATGACCACATTATTGCTGGTGCTCGGAATATCCGCTAATCGAGCAAAAACTGACTGTCGGGGTTGATCGCCGGAGTCAGATCGCGGACGCAATCCATTGACAACTCTAGTCCAAGAAGCTTCGTCCTCTCGATAGCAAAGTTGTTCTTCACGTAGCCAATTAGGTCCTCCAAAACCCCAAAGATTGAAAACTAACTCAAAATCCTTCTCAACTACCCGGCCATGATTATAGATCTCAAAACCCACTGCTTTTGAGGCAACAGAGAACTTGAACATTCTGTCCTTGAGATGAAACACACGGAAACCTTGAGGATAGCCGCCAAAACAAGATTGCAACGTGATACTAACCGTGTGACAATCCAACCGAAAACGAGCACGACAGAAGGAAACCACCAAAGTGAACTCACGTTGATGAAAACCAGGCGAAAACACCGCTGGGTGACCAAACTTTTGCCTCATGGACAGTTGGAAATCTTTACCTCGAGCAAAGTTGAGCGAAGGAGGGTCCATGGTCATCCTCGCAGCAACACTTCCCGCAAAGTAGCCGGAGAAAAGTTGGTGGCTGCCACCCTCAGGGTGACAAGTGGCAGGAGAGTAGTGGCCACCGGCGCCGGAGTGGCAACCGGCGGTAGGAGAGGTGGCCGCCGGGGCCTGAGTGGCCACCGGCGGTGGTCGCCTTGGGGTCGCCTAGAGGGAGCCTAGGAGCCTAGCCTCACTTACATCTCGAACTAGAACATAAGGAATATTGGGCTATTAAAGAGCTCAACTATGATTTCAAACTTGTCGGTGAGAAGAGGTTATTTGATATTAGCTCACTTGATGAATGGAGAACCCAAGCTTATGAAAATGCCAAGTTGTTTAAATAAAAAGTTAAAAGATGGCATGACAAAAGGATACAAAAGCATGAGTTTAACGTAGGTGATTATGTATTGCTATACAACTCTCGTTTAAGATCTTTTGCAGGAAAACTTCTCTCTAAATGGGAAGACCCCTACGTTATCGAGGAGGTCTATCGTTCCGGTGCCATAAAAATCAACAACTCCGAATACACGAATCCGAAGGTGGTAAACGGTCAAAGAATCAAACACTATATCTCAGGTAATCCCATAAATGCTGAAACCAATATTATTGAAACCGTAACCCCGGAGGAATACATAAGAGACACTTTCCAGACCGTTCCAGATTCCGAAAAGGAATAGGTATGTGGTACGGTAAGTAAACTGACTCCAAAACAATTTTTAAGCAATATTCCTCCATTTTGGAATATTTAGAAAAATAGAAAAATAAGTAGCAGTCCGGGAAGGACACGAGGGCGCCACGAGGGTGGTGGGCGCGCCCCCTACCTCGTGAGCACCTCGTGTGCCTTCCGAACTCCGTTTTCTTGCACGATACGTATTTTGGTCAGTAAAAAATCACTATATATTCTCCCATAGGTTTTGGCTCCCGTATCACGCGAATATCCTCTGTTCTTGTTTTGGGCTGTTCTCTGTCAGGGTTGTCAAGGCCAGGCATCATGTCATCCCCCTCCTCCAACAACGGTGAGAAAGATGCTTGGCTAATGAAGATAGAGCTGAAGAGCGAAGAACCCATGGAGATCAACAAGGATGAAGGGATCAAGAAGGTGTCGGGGGAAATCTGTCGCCTCGAACACCTATGGGGACCGAGCCCCTTTCTTGGTTCGGCGGGGGGCGAAGGTTGCGCGAAGAGCGGATCGAGGCGATGCACACAAGGGGTTTACCCGGCTTCGGGCCGCACGGATGCGTAAAACCCTACTGCTGCTTTGTGGTTTTGTATTGTGTTCTTGCTCGAGAGCATGTGGTGCTACAGTACACGCGAGCTGCTGGCAAGACCGAGCGCGAATGGCCTCCTCGTCCCCCCGTTGCGCATGGGGCCTCCTTTTATATGTGCAAGGGGTTACCCACAGGTGGCAACATAGGCGGGGGTAAAACTGGAAAACGCTGTGTTGGGTACAGCTGTTTGCACAGTGCTATCATACCTAACTCTGACGGCAGGGGACAAGGGCATTAAATGCCCGTCTGGGTCGCCCAAACAGTGCAAGAAAGGGGCCGTCAGGAGCGCTACCGTTTGCCACAATGGCTACTCTGTCAGCGTTGCTTCGCCACCGCATGCCCCTGGCTGCGCAGCCTCTCGCCACGTACGCCTGGAATGGCCCCAGAGCGACGCGTGGGTGGATGAGCTGGAGCGCAGGCGCGGGGTGGTGACTTGCCGCGGCAAGCGCCTTGCCAAGGTTGACGCCTTGTCGCGCCCAGGAGCTTGTCGCTCACCGGTCCTTGCCGGGACGCGGAGCGCGTCGCAGCAAGTTTCTTGTCGTGCCTCGGTCGGCCTTCCCGGCAAGCTCCTCTTGCCGGGGCCTTGTGCTTCGAGCGGTCGTCCCGGCAAGCTCCTCTTGCCGGGGCCTTGTTCTCTTCGGGTGGCCTTCCTGGCAGGCTCCTCCTGCCGGGGCCTTGGCTCAAATACTTTGTTCTCGGATGGCCCAAAAAGGGACCATGGAGAGTCTTGGCGATCGCCTGGCCAGCCTTGCCGCGGGGTGCTACGACTGCCCGTGCACAAGTTCGGGGTACTAAGGTACCCCTACTTTAGTACACCGACAGGAGCCCCCGGGCCTGGGCCATACACGGTGCCGAGCGTTGTTGGGCCAGGCCCAAAACAGTGCACGGGCACGCGCGGCCTGGGCCACGCTGCATCTGCTTCTGCGTCCACCACGCCCTCCCCGAACGGCACGCGTCGAACGCGGCATCGTGGGGAGAGGCGGGCGTGACGTGGGCGGCGTGTGCGGGGCTGAACCCCGCAGGCATGCGTCACGTCGCAATAAAGGGGGACGGTTCGCGCTAGCCCCATAAGTGGAGGGAGGCGTGGAGGCGTGGCTCGTCCGCTGGACGGGGCCGAGGCACGGTTTCCAAGGCGCCCGCTCCCCACGATCACGGGGTGGGGAGAGGTCGCCTCATCCGTCGCCTCGGTCCTGCGCGCCAGCCATGCGGCTTCCATGCACCCGGGGTTGCGGACGGTGGAGGCAGGAAACCGGGCCATCGCGGGTCGGGGCAGCAGGTCGGCCCGAGTCGCCTGGCCTTCCTGCGTCTTGATTGGCTGAGCGGGGCGGCCGAGCCCCCACCCTGCTTCTTTATAAAGAGCAAGAGGGGGCGACGAAAATCCGCACTCCTTCATCTTTCCTTCCCTTTGGCTTCTGATCCCCTCCCTCCATTCGCCATGGAGAAAGGGAACCCTGGTCCTTCATCGGTGGCGGCGAGGGTTGCCGCCAGGCAACGCGCCCCTCCTCCCCTTGCACCCGCGGTGGCGGAGCCAACCGTAAGGGGAAGGGGGAGGGGGCAAGGTCGTGGACGAGGTCGTGGACGAGGCCGAGGCGTTCAGGGAAGAGGCGGGCGGGGCGGCGCGCCAGCCTCACCTCCGCCAGCGGCTCTTCTTCCCATGGCGGTCCACATCGGGGACGATCCTTGCGAGTTCTTCGTCAGGCTGCGCCGGGCGCCTCGCCGCCGCCTCCGCCTCCCGGCTCCCTTCGCAAGCGTGATGGAGATGGAGCAACCCGAGACGCTAAGGCTGCGCATGAAGGGCTGCGGGATCAGTGGCACGCGGGTCCACGTCAAGTCCCCAGCCCCCGGCGTGGTGTATCTTGGCCGAGGGTGGAAGACATTCGCCCGTATCCACAGCTTGATGGAGGGGTTCACCCTCCATTTTAAGTTGATGGAGGGCGATCTCCTCTCCGTCAAGGCCTTCGGGGACTTCGGGACCCGGGCCCGGTGCTGCGTGGATAGCTCCTCCGACAGCGAAGGCTCCTCCTCGAGCGAGAGTGACGAGGAGGGGAGCAACAGCGACGACGAGGGCAGCGGTCGTCGGGATGACGGGTCTGACTAGGCGCCGGTCACGGCTCCGCGTGGCACCGGCGACCCCATCATCCGTGTCGCCGGCTCCTTGAGCTTCCCGGGCTCGCCTCCTTGGCCGCTGGCGTGGCGAGGCTGCGGAAGAGGAAGAGGGCGGGCGGCAAGGCCGTCAACTCGGAGTACGAGGGCTAGATGCCCTTGACAGCATGTTGACGTCCCACTGCCTCATCTTCGAGCTCCACTTCCAGCGCCGCCGTCACCATCCAGCCTCCGGAGCCCCCAGACGGCCCTCCGGGCGTTCTGTTGGTGTCTTCTGCCACCCGTAGCTCGCCTAGGCGCCCCTTTTGCCCTTTTCGCCTCCTTGTCCTACCTCCAGAGGAGAGAGACAAGAAAGGGATTACGGGCATCTTATCTTTTTCAATCTGTAAGCCCTCGGGGCTTAGCTGTGTTTAAAGCTTGTAATCCCATCTTTCATGTTTTTCATCCTCTCTGAACTGTACCTGAGCGGAATGTTTTTAATGAAAAGGGGATGTTTGCCGGGTCATTTGTCCCGTGGGTTAAAACCCACGCCAAGGAGCGAATCCTTTATATCGTTAAGATAGACACTTCTTTGCCCGGCAACAGGCCCTGCCGTCTTCCCGCGCCACTCGACCTCTCTCACGCCTTTGGCGGAGGAAGGGATGAGGCGGGTTCGGGCTCCTCGTTCCGCCCCTTTGACGCCGCGACTACTACCGAAACGGGCCCCAGGAACGCGCTCTGGGGCCTGTCGTTTAGGGAGCACGGTAGCTTTTAGGAGGAAACAAGGTTTTCGTATTCCACAGTTCATAAGAGAATGCATGACAAGGGATGCAAAAACTTATCTGGGATTGCAACCCCCGGCAACCTTGGCTTCCCGCGGGCGAATCTTCGTACTTGCAGCCCCCGGCAACACTGGTTTGCCGGGGTCCAGATGCTGGTCCGCCCTTCTTCTCTTCTTCGTCCTTAAGCGGTCTGGCCAGGATATGCAAAACCCTGCGAACCAAAGGAAACGAAAGAACAGGAAAAAGGACGCAGACTCGACCTCTAAGCTAGGGGTTAGCAGCTGTTAGGCACTATCAACCCTAACCAAGGACGAGACTCGACTCAGCATGCATGCTAACACTTAGGGCGCCAACGCTTCATTTACTGCTGCTCAGGGTCTGCGCCTGGCTTTGTACAAAGGATTACATGCAACAGCGGCAAGACTTGTACAAAAGGTTGGTTGCCGGGCGGGGCCCGACAACCGCGCCTTACGGGTAAAACTTACGAAGATGCTCAATATTCCAGGAGTTGCTCACCGGAGTGCCATCTTCGGTCTCGAGGCGGACAGCGCCGGGCCTCGTGACTCGTCTCACCCGGTAAGGGCCTTCCCACTTCGGCGTCAACATGTTATGATTCTTGGCGGACGGAGCGCACCGAAGAACAAGGTCGCCTTCCTCGAAGCTTCTGGCTTTAACTTTGCGGCTATGGTAGCGACGCAAAGCTTGCTGGTAGCGAGAGGCTCGCACAGCAGCCTGAAGACGATCTTCCTCAAGGAGCAGCGCGTCATCTTCACGCAGCCGCTCTTGCTCAAGCTCATCATAAGCGAGCACTCGAGGTGACCCGTATACGAGTTCCGTGGGGGTAACTGCTTCTGCTCCATAGACTAGAGCAAATGGTGTCTGGCCAGTGGCTCGATTTGGCGTCGTTCTGATCGACCAAAGAGCCACCGGCAGCTCCTCGATCCAGTTTCTTCCGCACTTGTGCAGCCTGTCGAAAGTTCTGGTCTTGAGCCCGCGCAGCACTTCGGCATTGGCCCTTTCAGCTTGACCGTTGCTCCTGGGATGAGCAACAGAAGCGAAGCAGACGTTGGCGCCCAGATCTTGGACGTATTGCATGAAGGCGCGGCTCGTGAATTGCGTACCGTTGTCGGTGATGATCCTGTTTGGGATCCCGAAGCGGCAAACAATCGACTTGAAGAACTTGACTGCTGACTGTGCTGTCACCTTCCTCACTGGTTCCACTTTCGGCCACTTTGTGAACTTGTCGATTGCGACGTACAAGTACTCAAAGCCCCCGACAGCTCGGGGGAAGGGGCCGAGGATGTTGAGCCCCCAGACCGAAAATGGCCAGGATAAAGGGATCGTCTGGAGAGCTTGAGCTGGCTGGTGTATCTGCTTGGAATGGAACTGGCACGCTTCACACTTGGCTACTTGTGCAGTTGCATCCTGGAGGGCTGTCGGCCAGAAGAAACCTTGCCGGAACGCTTTGCCGGCAAGTGCTCTTGCGCCAATGTGGTGACCACATATGCCTCCATGTATCTCTGCCAACAGCTTCTGTCCGTCTTCCCGGGAAATACACTTCAATTTCACACCGTTGTGCCCTCTTCTGTACAGTGTGTTGTCGACGAACTTGTACATACTCGAGCGCCGGGCTACTCTTTCCGCTTCTTCTTGTTCTTCGGGAAGTTCTCCGCTTTGGAGGAAATGGACAGTCTGCTGCGCCCATGCTGGAGCCTGTGGCTCGACAACAAGGACTGAAGGCACATCTGCTGCTGCGGGAATGTCTGCTTCTACAGCGAGGATCTGGGGCTCAGCCGGAGCTTGACGTTCCCCGGCAAGCTTGCCGGAGCAAAACTTGTCGGGAGCGCCTGCTTCTACGGAACAAACCCTGGGGTTTTCCGGAGCAGGCGGCTCCTCAGCGCTCTTGGCGTTGATCTTAGGGACCTTCTTGGCGGTGGCTCCGGGGAGCTCTGCCGGAAGATAGTCGCCGGAGACCAACTTCCTCTTCTTGCTCTGTCTGGTTGATGGCGTTACGGATGGCTGAGTCAGCTTGAGCACAAAGGTTCCTCGTTCCACAGGTAACTTAAATGCTGCGCACTTTGACAGGCCATCAGCGATGTCGTTCTCAGCTCTTGGAATGTGTTCCATTTGCAGGCCGTCAAAGTGCTCTTCTAGCTTCCTCACTTCATCAACGTACGCTTCCATCAACGGACTCTGGTAATCCTTGTTCACTTGGCGGACGACAAGCTGCGACTCACCCCTAACAATGAGCTCCTTGATCCCAAGTTCTGCCGCGATCCTGAGACCGGCAAGCAAACCTTCATACTCTGCAGTATTTTTGGTCGCTTGTTCCTTGGGGAAGTGCATCTGGACTACGTACTTGAGGTGCTCTCCGGTGGGCGCGATAAGCAACGCGCCAGCACCGGCGTCTTGCAGCGAAAAGGCACCATCAAAATACATCAGCCACTCTTTGCTTGCTTCTTTGGCGGGGATGCTCGTCTCTGGGATATCTTCGTCTGGTGTCGGTGTCCACTCTGCTATGAACTCCGCCAATGCTCTGCTTTGGATAGTCGAGGTGCTCTTGAACTTGAGACCGAAGCTCGAAAGTTCTAGTGCCCAGTCGACAATCCTGCCTGTTGCTTCTGGATTCTGCAGTATCCTCTTCAGCGGAAAGCGGGTGACAACCGTAATTTCATGTGCTTGGAAGTAATGGCGCAGCTTTCTCGAGGCCATGAGAAGGCCGAAAAGCAATTTCTGCACACCAGAGTACCTTGACCTAGCTCCTTGCAAAAGGGAGCTGACAAAGTAAACTGGGCGCTGCACCATTTTCTTGTTCTGCACCTCCACTTGCTCTTGCGCAGATTCATCCTTGTCGGGGCCAGAGCTTGTCGGGGAAGCCCCCTGCTTGTCGTTGCACGTGCTTGTCGCGGTTGCTGGCTCATCATCTGCCTCCCTCTCCGCTACTAACGCAGCACTAACCACTTGATTGGTTGCCGCCAGGTATAGCAGCAACTTCTCTTGTGGTTTAGGCGCGACAAGTATTGGAGCGGAGGACAGGTATTTCTTCAAGTCCTGTAGCGCGGCCTCCGCTTCCGGAGTCCGAACACCTATGGGGACCGAGCCCCTTTCTTGGTTCGGCAGGGGGCGGAGGTCGCGCGAAGAGCGGATCGAGGCGATGCACACAAGGGGTTTACCCAGCTTCGGGCCGCACGGATGCGTAAAACCCTACTGCTGCTTTGTGGTTTTGTATTGTGTTCTTGCTCGGGAGCGTGTGGTGCTACAGTACACGCGAGCTGCTAGCGAGACCGAGCGTGAATGGCCTCCTCGTCCCCCCGTTGCGCATGGGGCCTCCTTTTATATGTGCAAGGGGTTACCCACAGGTGGCAACGTAGGCGGGGGTAAAACTGGAAAACGCTGTGTTGGGTACAGCTGTTTGCACAGTGCTATCATACCTAACTCTGAAGGCAGGGGACAAGGGCATTAAATGCCCGTCTGGGTCGCCCAAACAGTGCAGGAAAGGGGCCGTCAGGAGCGCCACAGTTTGCCACGATGGCTACTCTGTCAGCGTTGCTTCGCCACCGCATGCCCCTGGCTGCGCAGCCTCTCGCCACGTACGCCTGGAATGGCCCCAGAGCGACGCGTGGGTGGATGAGCTGGAGCGCAGGCGCGGGGTGGTGACTTGCCGCGGCAAGAGCCTTGCCGCGGTTGATGCCTTGTCGCGCCCGGGAGCTTGTCGCTCACCGGTCCTTGCCGGGACGCGGAGCGCGTCGCAGCAAGTTTCTTGTCGTGCCTCGGTCGGCCTTCCCGGCAAGCTCCTCTTGCCGGGGCCTTGTGCTTCGAGCGGTCGTCCCGGCAAGCTCCTCTTGCCGGGGCCTTGCTCTCTTCGGGTGGCCTTCTCGGCAGGCTCCTCCTGCCGGGGCCTTGGCTCAAATACTTTATTCTCGGATGGCCCAAAAAGGGACCATGGAGAGTCTTAGCGATCGCCTGGCCAGCCTTGCCGCGGGGTGCTACGACTGCCCGTGCACAAGTTCGGGGTACTAAGGTACCCCTACTTTAGTACACCGACAGAAGGCCACAGAGAACCAAGCTCCGGCAATAGAAGACATCCTTCCACTTGATCACAACCTTCTTACCCCAACTGAGATCGAAGCTTTCCAGATGATTGAGTTAACTCGTATTCAAAACAAGTATCTCACAAGTGAAAATATTTTGTTGAAGGAGCATATCTTTGGGCTCAAGGGAATTATTCGCAAGCTAGAGGACCTCTTACGCTCTATGTGTGATTATCCATCACCTCCACCTTCTTCACCAACAAAGGAGATATAATCACATGGGTATGGGCACTCCCCTTGGCAACTGCCAAGCTTGGGGGAGGTGCCCCGGTATCGTATCACAATCACAACTCCTATCTTTACCATTTTTCTTAGTTCGATCCTATTAGTAGTATTTTGATCTAGTAGAATAAACTCATGGCATGATCTAGTTTTGAGTTTTTCTTTTTGATCTCCCTATGTAATCGAGTCCGTGAGTTATATATAATAAAGATTAGTGTTGAGTCAAGGGCTTGATTATTTTGTCGTGATCTTGAGTGAATAAAGAAAAGATGGAAAGAATAAAAAGAAACAAAAGTTCATATTGATCTTATCGAAAGTAATGACTTCACATAGAAAGATTATGATGATTAAAAGTTGTTGGGAGTTGGCAGACATAGCTTTGGTCATCGTTGCAATTAACAGGAAGTAATAAGGAAAGAGAGGTTTCACATATAGATATATTATCATTGTAGCGACCAGACATCAAATAGTCTGATCTCTGTGCATCAGTGTCATCCCTGGATCAGTAATGCTGACACGCACAGTACTTGAAGGATTTATAACAGAGTAGCAATCACACACTTATTACATCGAATGTCTCACAAGAGAACTTATTACAATAAATATGGCTTAAGGCCATCTAATAACGATAACAGCGGAAGGCTTGGAAGATAAGTGAGTCCATCAACTCCAACGGCATCACTGAGTATAGAACCATGACCTAAAGGCACCTTACTCATCGTCTGAAAAGTCTGCAACATGAACATTGCAGCCCGAAACGGGTCAGCACATGGAATATGCTGGCAATATAACACAAAGAGAGTAATGAAAGAATAAAGCTATTCTACATGCATGTATGGCTGGTGGAAAGCTCTATGGTTACAGTTTTGCGTAAAGCCAATTTTTCCCTACTGCAAAGGAATAAATTTATTTAACTATCATGGTGGTTGTTAAACATTGAGAGTGTAGACACCCTCTCAATCCCAATTAAGCATCATCATTAAAAACCCAACAAAATTAATTAAAGTAACATGATGAGATTCACATGATAATCCAAGTACTAGATACTCAAAATGTCCATAACCGGGGGCACGTCTAACCATGATTAGTTTATACACTCTGCAGAGGTTTGTGCACTTTTCCCCACAAGACTCGATCTCCTTCGTTGGGATTCTCGCACTACATGATGATTGAGAAACGGATGACCGAGACGTAGTTTTTTAGAAGCGCTAGCACCTTACGATCGGGTAGACCGTTACACCTACTTTCCCCTACATTTGCTAGTCTACCACTGTAAGAATTCGCACGACTTAATCAACTATGCTAGAGCCCATAATAGCTTGTGGCTGCACACGGAAGTTTCTAGTATGAATAATCTCATGATCCCTTTGAGCCTGGGTGGCGGTCCATAAAGAAAAACAGGCAATCCTGGAATACCCAGGTACCTCAATCCACCCAGATGTGTGTTCAAGTTGCCACCTTAAATAAACCATTAATTTAATCATCTCACATCTGTCATGGAATACACTCACCCAATCCACGTCTACTAGAATAGCATGGCATAATAAGCAAACGTAGAAGTAACTCCCAAGGGTTTGATAATAAAACAGGTAATAGGTACTACCTCAACTACTTCCCATCCCACAATTTAATTAGATCCTAATCATGCAAATGTTTGGGGATTGTTCTAATGCAATAAAGCTGGGTAGTAAAGAGGTATGATCAAAGTGTTACTTGCCTTGCTGATGAATCCGCGAAACATAGAGATTCAAAGTAGCAAGCAGCGCACTCCGGGTACTCTATCGTAAACAAACAAACAATGATACAATAAGTACTCATTTAATGCACAGGTAAAACTCAAATAAGAGATCTTACTAGAAAGTTCAACTTAAGAACTCCGGTTTGCAAAAAGAATCAAATCGAACAAAGCAACGAAAATCAAACGGCGAAAGAAAGAAGCTTCATTTACTAATCTGGACCTAGGTCAAATTTTACAGAAGCAAAAACTTGTTTGAGTTGGTTAAACAGAAAGAGGGTTTTGAGGCGAAACTCCAGGCGCTTGAATCTCCTGATTCCGATAAACGAGCGAAAAGTTATACTAAAACGAAAATCGGATCAGAAATCACGAGAAAAAAAATCGCGGAATAAATCCGAGAAAAAGAAAAACGACAAACAGATTAACGAACGAATGTTCGTTATCTGGATCTAAACGATGAACGCGTTCGTTAAAACGAACGAACGAGCGAACGCTCGCTAATTAACCTAATCGAAAAAACCGATCTAAAAAAAGAAAACTAAAAAAACGACGAAAAACCGGCGAAAACCAACGGTTTTCTAAAAACAACCGGCGGCGGTACAACCTCGGCGTGCGGGTCCGGCGGCGGCGGCGGCTCCGGTGGCGGCGGCTCTAGCGGCGGCGGCGCGGGGCGGCGGCGGCGGCTGCAAGCGGCGGCGCGGGCAGCTTAGGGTTAGGGTTTGGGGCGCGGGCGGCGGCTCGGCTGATGCGGCCCGGGTGGCGAGCTATATAAAGGCCTCCGGCCGGCGGAGTCCTGGCCAGACACGGCCGAAGGTCGGTTCGGACTTTTTTTATATAATTTTCACGCAGAAAAACAAACAAAAGAAATACTAAACGGACTCCAAAAATCCCGAAATAAAATTTCCCCGACTTATAAAATCAAGACGGACAAGATGAACATTTATTTGGGGCCTAAATGCAATTTCGAAAAACGCACATTTTTCCTAAATTCAAATAAAATAGCGAAAAACTCCGAAATAAACCTTATTTGATTTTATTATTAAATCCTCAATATTTCTTTATTTTGGGAAAGTCATTTTATTCCCTCTCTCATATTTATATAAAATAAATAATCGAAGATAAAATAATTAAAATCAAATGATCCTATTTTCAAAATTTGAGAAAACTCAAATATGAGAAATAATGAAATCCCCAACTCTCTCCGTGGGTCCTTGAGTTGCGTAGAATTTCTAGGATCAAAGCAAAAGCAAATAAAAATATGATATGCAATGATGATCTAATGTATAGCATTCCAAATTGAAAAATTGGGATGTTACAAACCTACCCACCTTAAGATGAATCTTGCCCTCGAGATTCGGGTTGGCTAGAAAATAGGTGAGGGTGGTCTTTCAACAAATCTTCCTCTCACTCCCAGGTGGCTTCATCCTCGGAGTGGTGGCTCCATTGAACTTTGCAAAACTTGATAACCTTGCTGCGGGTGACTCGGCTGGCATACTCAAGAATCTTAACTGGTTTCTCTTCATAGGTCAAATCACTATCCAACTGAATCGCTTCCAACGACACTGTATCTCTCAGCGGTATATCAGCCATCTCCTCGTGGCACTTCTTCAACTGGGAAACGTGGAACACATCGTGAACTCCTGACAATCCTTCGGGCAATTCCAACTTGTAGGCTACTTCTCCCATACGCTCCGAAACGTGGCGCTAACTTTCCCTTAACTCCAAAGCGCTTAACTCCTCGAAGTGGAGATACTCAAAGATAAACTCGGTCTCCGATTTTGTAAACTGTCTCCTTGCGTTTAGAATCTGCATAGCTCTTCTGCCTAGACTGGGCTACCTTGAGCCTATCGCGAATCAATTTCACCTTCTGTTCAGACTCCTTATCAAATCCGGTCCAAACAACTGGCGGTCTCCAACTTCATCCCATGACAATGGGGTCCTGCACCTCCTTCCGTACAAAGCTTCGAAAGGGGCCATCTTCAAACTGGATTGATAGTTGTTGTTGTAAGAGAACTCTGCATATGGCAAATTGTCATCCCAACTAGATCCGTAATCTAGCGCACAAGCTCTCAACATATCCTCCAAAATCTGATTGACTCTCTTGGTCTATCCATTTGTCTGTGGATGAAAAGCGGTACTGAACTCTAGCCTGGTACCCAAAGTTTCGTGCAACCGATTCAAGAACTTTGAGGTAAACTGGGTTCCTCTATCTGCTATGATACTCCTCGGAACTCCATGCAGACATACGATCCTGGTCATGTATATCTTCGTCAACTTAGCACTGGTGTAAGTGGTCTTTACCGGGATGAAATGAGCTACCTTCGTTAATCGATCGACTACAACCCAAATTGAGTCATAGCCTGAACGGGTCCTAGGTAATCCTGTGATAAAATCCATGCCTAGCTTATCCCACTTCCATTTGGGTATCGACAATGGCTGTAGCAAATGCTGCTGGCTTCTGATGCTCTGCCTTTACTCTTTGACATACATCACAAACTGCTACATACTCCGCAATATCTTTCTTCATTCCGGTCCACCAGAATGTATCCTTGAGATCCAAATACATCTTGGTGTTTCCTGGGTGAATCGAATATGGTGAATCATGGGCCTCTTGCAGAATTAACTTCCTGATCTTTGGGTCATTGGGCACATAAACACGGTCTTCAAACCATAGGGTATCGTGCTCATCCTCACGGAATCCCTTAGCTTTTCCCTTGCTCATTTTCTCCTTTATAGAGGCAATCTCCTTGTCGTCTTCTGAGCTTCTCTGATGTTATCCATCAAAGTTGACTGAATCTCCAATGCTGCTACATAGCCTCTCGGAAGTATCTCCAAACATAGGTCACGAAGATCCTCGGCTAACTCCTTTGGTAAATCTCCGGTCATTAGTGTATTGACATGGCTCTTACGGCTCAGTGCATCGGCTACTACGTTAGCCTTTCCAGGATGATAATGCAATATCATATCATAATATTTGATGAGCTCCAACCATCTCCTTTGCCTGAGGTTCAAATCCTTCTGGGTGAAAATATACTTCAAACTCTTGTGATCCGTGTACACTTCATAATGGTTTCCGATGAGAAAATGTCTCCAAGTCTTTAACGCATGCACTACGGCTGCTAACTCCAAATCATGCGTAGCATAGTTCAACTCATGAGGTGAGTTGTCGTGAAGCATACGAAACAACTCTTCCTTCTTGCATAAGCACTGCTCCAAGTCCTCGACGTGAAGCGTCGCAATACACCTCATAATCCTTGTTCTGATCTGGCAGAATCAACACTGGTGAGGTAACCAAACATTTCTTCAACTCCTGGAAACTGGCCTCACATTCCTCCGTCCATTTGAACTTGGTATCCTTCTTCAACAATTCTGTCATAGGTTTTGCAATCTTCGAGAAATTCTCAATGAATCTCCGGTAGTATTCTGCGAGTCCAAGAAAACTCCGGATCTCTCCAACTGTTGTTGGTGCTTCCCAATTTGTCAGAGTGACAACCTTTGTGGGATCAACTGCTATTCCTTCTCCGGATATAACGTGTTCGAGGAATCCTACTTCCTTCAACCAAAACTCACATTTGCTGAACTTGGCATATAACTGATGTTCTCTAAGCTTCTCAAGTACCAATCGCAAATGCTCCTTATGTTCCTCTTCATTCTTCGAGTAAACCAGAATATCATCAATGAACACTACGACGAATTTGTCCAAAAACTCCATAAACACCTTGTTCATCATGTTCATAAAATAGGCAGGTGTGTTAGTCAGACCAAATGACATAACGGTATACTCATACAGCCCATACCTTGTGGTAAAAGCTGTCTTAGGTATGTCCTGCTCTCGAATCTTCAACTGATGGTACCCGACCGTAGATCGATCTTGGAAAATACCTTAGCTCCTTGCAATCGATCAAACAGATCATTGATCATCGGTAGTGGGTACTTGTTCTTGATTGTTACTTCATTCAATCCATGATGATCAACAACCATCCTTAACGATCCATCCTTCTTCTCCACTAGAAGTACTGGCGATCCCCAAGGCGAAGAACTTGGGCGGATATAACCTTTATCCAGTAACTCCTTAATCTGCTTCTTAATCTCTTCCAAATCTTTTGCGGGCATCCTGTATGGTCTCTTAGATATTGGCCCTGTGCCTGGCAAAAGCTCAATCAAAAACTCGATGTCTCTATCTGGTGGCATGCCTGGCAACTCCTATGGAAATACATCAGGGAAATCCTTTACCACTGGTACTTACTCCTGCACAACTCCTGATAAGGAATTTACTTGAGTCCTCTTTGGCACATGCCGGGATACATACTTGATCCTTTTTCCTTCTGGCGTCGTAAGCAAAATCGACTTACAGGTGCAATCGATGTTTCCTCCATACATCGACAGCCAATCCATACCTAGAATCACGTCCAAACCTTGCGATTCCAGAATAATTAAATCCGAAGGGAAAACATGCCTTCCTATACTCAATGGCACTTGGAAACATCCTTGGCTGGCCATATACTCTGCTCCTGGTGAGCTTACTAACATAGGTGTTCTAAGAACCTTAGTGGGCAGGTTATACTTATCGACGAATCCCCTTGAGATGTATGAATGCGATGCACCAGTATCAAAAAGAACGAGTGCAGTAAATGACTTCACCAAAAACTTACATGTTACTGCATCTAGCTGAGCTTCAACCTCCTCCATGTTAACGTGGTTCACCTGTCCCCTGTTGAAAGGGTTTGACTTCTTCCCAGAGCTTCCATTTCCATTTCCATTCTGGGATTCCAGACATTCATTGGCATAATGTCCAGTCTTCTGACACTTAAAGCATGTGACTTGGCTCAGGTCTCTCTTGGCTGGGGTTGATGGGTTGGTACGGTTCTGGCCGTTGCTTCCTCCATTCCCATTACCATTCTTGGGGCCATTATGATTGTGCGAGCTACCTCCTCCATGGCTCTGCTAGGCTCCAGAATTGTACTTCCCTTGTCCATACTTCCTCTTGTAGTTTTCAATCTACTGCTGCTTCCCTTCAATCATAAGAGCACGATCTACCAACTCCTGGTAGTTGTTGAAGCTTGCTACCATCAACTGCATGCTCAGCTCATCATGCAGTCCTTCCAGAAACTTCTCCTGCTTAGCTGCATCCGTAGCAACGTCATCTGGGGCATAACGTGCTAACTTACTAAAGTCATCCACATACTGGCCAACTGTCTGTCCTCCTTGGCGCAAGTTGCGAAACTCACGCTTCTTCATGGCCATTGCTCCTGCTGAAACATGGGCAGTACGGAAAGCTTGCTGAAACTGATCCCATGTGACAGTGTCTACAGGGTAAGTGGCTGTGAAATTCTCCCACCATGCTGCTGCGGGTCCTTCAAGCTGATGTGCGGCAAATTTCACCTTTTCCGCATCTGTGCATCCTACTGTGGTCAATTCCCTCCCTATCTTGCGGAGCCAATCATCTGCAACAATCGACTCGGTGCTACGGGAGAACACTGGCGGATTCAGCCTAAGAAAACGGGTTAAGTGATCAACAGGTGGTGGCGGTGGTGCGTTGTTGTTGTTGTTCCCCTGATTCTGGTTCTGGACTAGCAACTGCATCAAGGCATTCTACTGCTGGATCAGCTGAGTGAGCTCCGGTTGGAAAGCAAATCCATTGTCACGTCTCGGAGGCATCTGAGGGTTTAGAAAAGATGAGAAGATAGAATAGAATAAGGTCTAGAGAGAAAACACTACCCAAATGCACATGAGGCATATGCACACAGAATCACTTCATTCAATTCAAACAAGGGCATACAATCGGTCTAAAACTATCGATAAAAGTGCTTGAACTATTCTAGATACATGGTGGAATACTACTACTGTTATGGTGGTCTACTAGAAAAACTGCTCCGATGAACATGTCGGTGTACAAAAAAGAGGGGTACACTTTTTGTACCCCTATAACTGTGCACGGGCAGTCTGAGCCGCGGGCACCACCGCACTGAGCAAGGCAAGGGAGGTGAGCCAAGGTAAGACCGAAGCTCGAGAGGAGCAGAGTGGCGCCAAGACCAAGACCACAAAGAGCAAAGGGGACGAAGTGGACTCCCCCAACAAGATCCTTGCCGGGAGGCAGTTTTAGCAAACCCGGCAAGACCCTTGCCGTGGAAGCTCACCCCACACCTACGGAGCGAGTCACCCTTGAGTCCACTGCCCCCATGGGGCAAGGATTCGGGAGACATCCCCGTGGTGGCATGCAGATCTTTGTGAAGACATTCAAGATCAGATACACACTTTAGAAGATGATGATCCTTGGCAGGATCCCAGCCAAGGAGGACCACAAGGCCCCCGGCAAGAGCCTTGCCGGGGATGACAGCAGGCGCCACGGCAAGACCCTTGCTGGGGGCCCGGCAAGGCCCTTGCCTTGAACACCCGTAGGGCCACCATCAGGCCCGCGCCAATCAGACCTCCACCGCCGTTCGCATGCAGCTGCCAACCCAACCAGCTGGGCAAGCACCTGCATGGCGGCATGCGGATCTTCGTGGAGACCCACCACTGCGCCACCTCAGCTGCCTGCCTGCCTACATGGCACCGCGGGCACCGCCGGCCAGGGCGCGTGTCGACGCAAGAGGGAGCGGCGACGGACGAGACAGGGCTCTCCCCCGTCCTCGATAAAGCAAGGACACCTGAGCAAGACGCATTAAATGCGCCTTGTCATGTAATGTGAGGGATAACCTCGCATCACTGTACCCTTTCCACCTCCTGTGTGCCACTGTGGCAACCCCTTTCCCTATAAAAGGAGGCCCAAGGTTTCCAGGAAGAGGATTCGGCTTTTTGGAGCTCCTCACACCCCATTGCTAGTTCAAGAACACAGATAAACAATCCACCAAAGCAGGAGTAGGGTTTTACGCATCCTCGCAGAACCTGGGTAAAGAAACTGTGTGCTATCTGTTTGATCCGCTCTTCTCACGACCCCGCACCCCGCAACTGTAGTAGGGATTCTTGTGATCCCATAGGTGTCGTTCCCACCGACATCTTTGGCATGCCAGGTAGGGGGTGCAGTTGTGAGAATCGGCTTTAGCAGTTAGTTCGACGCTTCTTCACCGTCATGGCGCCCAAGAAGAAGACGATGGTGGCGGTTGGCCCGTTGGAAGTCGGACATCCCGTCCCAACGCGGGCGAGCAGCGGACCGGTCGCAGAAAGGATCCGGGGCGCCGTTCACGAACACCAACACCGTCCCAGCAGCCGAAGTTTGGGAGGCGGCGATGTTCGTGCGCCTGGTAACGGGCCGCACGCCGCCAAATCCAAAGACGGAGCTAGACCCTCCGCGGGTGGCGCGGGGCCTTCCAAGATCGCTGCCACCCCGCCCGAAGGCGACGCGATGGCTTCCAAGACTCCCATGCCGGTGCCGATGGCGCGCTCCTCTCAAGCGGCGCGCGATGAATGGCGTAATCATGCCGAAGACCCCGGGCGTCGCCGCAGAAAGAGCCCCGAGCGCCACTCCCGGGATGTAGAAGACCTGCCCGCTCGCCGAGGCGCTGGTGAAGATGGCATGCGACCGCGGGGTCGTGATAGAGCTCCTTCTGACATGGTCAGAAGTCGAAGCGCATTGCGATCCGTGCAGGTTTCGCTGCCACCAACGCCAGCAGAAGCCCTGGCGCGCGCGCAGTTGCTCCTCGATTTTCCTCCCACTACGGGGAAACTCGACGAATGGAGAGCCACTATCCGAAGCCTTGTTGCGGTGGCCAACAAAGACGAACCGAGTCCGGTGGAGCCCCCGGGTCGACACTCCGACGGAGTCCCATGCACCAGTGGCCGGAAAGCCGGCGGCGCCGCGACCACGGTGCACTCGCCACCTCCTCGCCCGGTGCCGCGGACACCAGCCCGCCGCGACGTTACGGGCGACGAAATCTCCATAGCATCGTCCAACCCGCGGACCCACTGTGACCAGCGCCAAGTTCTTCGGGAACGAGAACATGAAGACGCTCGAACCACTATCGAGCGCCGGCGCGGAGCGCGCCACCAATCAGACAGGCGAGCAGGGCCTGCTATGAACCACCTAGCACCGGAGAGCCCTGGAGGCCTACCTTACGAGGTAGGTTGTCCGTCTTTTACCCATGAGCTGCGGCAGTTCTAGTGGCCCACTCACCGCACCTTCAAACCTGACGTGGGCAAAAAGTATAGCGGCAAGACCCATCCGTCCGAGTTCCTCAGCATCTACACCATCGCGATGCAAGCTGCCGGAGCCCGTGACGATAAGGTGCTTGCGAATTACTTTCCGTTGGCTCTTAAACCCAACGCCATATCATGGTTGATGCACTTGCCGATAGACTCTATTTCCTCCTGGTCAGATTTGTGCCATGAGTTCGTGGGCGCCTTTACTGGAGGCCACCAAGCCCATGGCCAAGCGAGCGACCTGCACATCATTCCCCAGAAGGGAGGCGAGAGTCTCCGCAAGTATATACAGAGGTTCAGCCTGATACAGTACAATATCCCTGATGTTCACCCTGCCGCCATCATCAGCGCGTTCCATCAGAACGTGCGTAACCGCAAGATGCGCGAAGAGCTGGCAATGAACAAGGTGAAAAATGTAGCAGAGCTCTATGTTCTTGCTGACAGATGTGCCTGAGCTGAAGAGGGAAGGAAGTACCCCGGTGAAGATGTCGACATGGAAACCGACTCCTCAGATGAGGATACTGCCGCCCCGGCGAAGAAGGGCCGGCACCGCAACAGGAAGCACAAAGGTAAAGCCGTGCTTGCCGTCGAGGGATCTGATTACACTGGCTCCACCAAGAAAACGAAGGCAGATGACCCCGGCAAGGAAATTGCCGGATGTGTCGCCTGCCGGGCCTTGGCGGCTGCCGAGAAGCCAGGAAACTCCGACAAGCGATACTGTAAGATCCATCGCACCAAAGGCCATGCTCTCCAAGACTGCCGATAGGTTGAGCTCCTCGTTGAGAAGCAGAGGGCTGAGTATGAAAGGCGGGACAAGGAGAAGGGCCAAGACGGTGCTGAGGGGTCCGGCAAGAAGCGTGACGGCCAGGCGGGCCGTCGCGGCAAGGATAAACAACAGGAGAGGCCCGCCCGGGGCCATGATAGAAAGCCAGAAGACGACGATCACGAAGAGGACGACGAATCCGGCGACCAAGAGTTTCAGAAAGCTACAGAGGCCATGTGCGTCGACGGCGGCGCCTCCCTGCATACTTCTCACCGCCGACTTAAACAGTGGGCGCGAGAGATTACAGCGGCAGAGCCGTCGTTTGATGCCCAAAGGCCGCTGAAGTGGTCCAGCACACCTATCATTTATTACACTGAGGATCACCCTGATCGCACTACTGCGGTCGGGTGCTTGCCGTTGTTGGTTTCACCAACAATACGCAACCTCAAGGTGACAAAGATGCTAGTCGATGGCGGGGCCGGTCTGAACTTGATCTCGCCTGCCGTGATCAAGAAACTGCAGATTCCTGATGGAGACCTCGAAGAGACGGGCATGTTTCAGGGGGTCAACCTGGGAAGAAGCCAACCCAAGGGAAAGGTCACGCTGCCCGTGACTTTTGGAAGTGACCTGAACTACAGGACGGAGAGGATCGTGTTTGATGTTGCCAAGATCCTCTTGCCCTACAACCGGATCCTTGGCCGCCCAGCGCTGGCCAAGTTCATGGCGGCGTCACACTATGCCTACAACACCCTGAAGATGCCAGGACCTGTGACGATCATCACCATCCCCTCCGATAAGAAAGATGCGCTGATTTGCGCTGACCAACTATACCAGCAAGCAGTTGCAGCAGCTGCCGCCACTAGGGCACTTGCTCCTGCCGCTGGGACCCTGGGAGGGAAGAAGAAGAAGAAGAAGACCGGTGATACCTCGGACACCCACTCCGGCAAGCGCACCTCTTCGGAGTGTAGCGCTGCCGTCGAGGACGTGCCAGAGAGCTCCACCGGCGGAAACAAGAAGCCCAGGGCCATACCGCCGGGAACCAAGAAGGTTTCTGTTAATGAGGACGGCACGGGAGGAGGTTTCACCATAAGCTCCACCCTTGACGACAAATAGGAAGACGCGCTCGTCACCTTCCTGCGGGTGAATGTCGATGTGTTTGCATGGCAAGCTTCCGACATCCCCGGCGTTCCCAGGGAGGTGATTGAGCACCACCTTGTTGTCTGTCCTCATGCGCGGTCCGTCAAGCAGAAGGTTAGAAAGAAAGCCTTGGAACGACAAGAGTTCATCACAGAAGAGATCCGGAAACTAGAAGCAGCAGGTTTGGTAAGAGGAGTGCTCCATCCAACATGGTTGGCCAATCCGGTCGTAGTGTGCAAGGCAAATGGGAAGTGGAGGCTGTGTATTGATTACATAGATATCAATAAGGCTTGTCCTAAAGACCCCTTCCCATTGCCGCGCATCAACCAGATTGTTGACTCCACAGCTGGGTGTGATCTATTGTCATTCCTCGATGCCTACTCCGGCTACCACCAGATCTTCATGACAAGAGAAGACGAAGAGAAAACAGCATTCATCACCCCATGTGGTGCGTATTGTTTCATGCGGATGCCTTTCGGGTTGAAGAGTGCTGGTTGGACGTTTGCAAGGGCAGTCCAGATTGGTTTTGAACCCCAGCTCCATAGAAATATGGAAGCCTATATGGATGACATAGTGGTCAAAACCAAGGACAGGGCAACCCTCATACCAGATTTGCAAGAAACATTTGCAAACCTGCGCAAGATCAATCTCAAGCTGAACCCTGAGAAGTGCATCTTTGGCGTCCCGTCCGGCAAGCTTCTCGGGTTCTTTGTGTCACAGCGTGGGATAGAGGCCAATCCGGACAAGATCAAAGCTATAGAGAAGATTGAAGCACCCAAGCGAATCAAGGATGTGTGTCGGCTTGCTGGTTGCATCGCCGCCATGGGCAGGTTCATTTCCAAGTCTGCCGAGCGCGCCCTTCCCTTTTTCAAGATCCTGAAAAAGGCGGGCATGATGGAGTGGACGCCAGAAGCCGAAGCAGCATTGCAAGATTTGAAGAAGTACCTCTCCTCCGCGCCGATACTAGTTGCGCCTAGGCCACAGGAGCCGTTGCTGCTATACCTGGCGGCAACGAACCAGGTGGTCAGCGCCGCGCTAGTGGCATAGAGAGAGGTTGACGACAAGGTAATGGCAGCGACAGAGCCCGACATCACCAATGCAGAGACGACACAACCAGTTGAAGTGCCGCCGAAGAAGAAAATGATGCAGCACCCGGTCTACTTTGTTAGTTCCCTCCTGCAGGGGGCTAGATCAAGGTACTCCGGTGTGCAGAAACTGCTCTTCGGCCTTCGTATGGCCTCGAGGAAGCTACGTCACTACTTCCAGGCACACGAGGTCACTGTCGTCACTCGCCTCCCTCTGCAACGGATATTGCACAATCCAGATGCAACGGGAAGAATTGTGGAATGGGCACTGGAGCTGTCCAGCTTTGGCCTCAAGTTTGAAAGTACTTCAACGATTCAAAGCCGAGTCCTGGCGAAGTTCATTGCAGAATGGACCGCAATGCCTGATGAAGAAGCCCAAGAAACTGCTCTCCCCGGCAAGGAGGCAAGTTGTGATTGGATCATGTACTTTGATGGAGCTTTCTCCTTACAAGGCACCGGGGCTGGCGTACTGCTTGTCGCGCCCACCGGAGAGCACCTCAAGTACGTGATCCAGATGCACTTCCCCAGGGAGGTGTCAACAAACAATACGTCAGAATACGAAGGGCTGTCTGCCGGTCTCAGGATCACGGCGGACCTCGGAATCAAGAAACTGATCGTCATGGGTGACTCGCAGCTTGTCGTCAAGCAAGTCAACAAAGATTACCAGATCCCGTTGATGAAGGCCTACTTTGATGAAGTGAGAAAGCTGGAAGAGCGTTTCGATGGTATACAGGCTGAATACGTTCCCCGAGCGGAGAACGATATCACCGACTACCTTTCAAAACGCGCTGCCCTCAAGCTACCTGTGGAACCAGGTACCTTTGTGCTTCAGCTAACTCAGCCATCCGTTGATCCATCAACAAAGCAGAACAAGAGGAAGAAATCAGGGCCCGGCAAGTACTTTCCCGCCGAGCTCCCCGGAGCCGCCGGCAAGGATGTTGCCAGGGACACTGAGCCCGCCACGGGGCGGCTAGCTCCGGCGGAGCGTCAATCTCTTGCCGTCGAGACAGCCGCTCCTATAGCGGAGGAAATGCCTTTAGTCCTCACCGTCGAGCCCCAGGCTCCAGCGTGGGCACATCATACCGTCCGATTCCTCCAAATAGGGGAACTTCTTGAGGAGCAGGAAGAAGCGGAAAAAGTAGCCCGTCGCTCTACCATGTACCAGTTCGTCGATGACGTCCTGTACAGAAAAAGGCCGAACGGTGTGAAATTGAAGTGTATCCCTCGAGAGGAAGGACTGGAGCTGTTGGCGGAGATACACGGAGGCATATGTGGATTCCACATCGGGTCAAGGGCCCTTGCCGGCAAGGCATTTCGGCAAGGTTTCTTCTGGCCCACGGCCCTCCAGGATGCGACGGCACTAGTCACCATGTGTCAAGCGTGTTAGTTCCATTCAAAGAAGCTTCATCAGCCAGCTCAATCCCTTCAAACCATTCCTCTCTCCTGGCCCTTCTCGGTCTGGGGGCTCGACATACTGGGCCCTTTCCCCCGCGCTGTCGGGGGCTTTGAGTACTTGTACGTTGCAATCGACAAGTTCACAAGGTGGCCGGAGGTGGAGGCAGTGAGGAAGGTCACAGCTCAGTCAGTCGTCAAGTTCTTCAAGGGACTAGTGTGCCATTTTGGCGTACCCAACAGGGTTATCACCGACAACGACACAGAGTTCACAAGCCGCACCTTCATGCAATATACCCAAGACCTCAGCAGCAAAGTCTGTTTCGCTTTCGTTGCTCACTCGTGAAGCAATGGTCAAGCTGAGAGGGCCAATGCTGAAGTACTGCGAGGCTTAAGGACCAAGACCTTTGACAGGCTGCACAAGAGTGGAAGGCGCTAGATTGATGAGTTGCCGACGGTTCTTTGGTCGATTAGGACGACGCCAAATCGAGCCACCGGCCAGGCACCCTTTGCTCTAGTATACGGGGCCGAAGCAGTTCTCCCCACTGAACTCATATACGGGTCACCTTGAGTGCTCGCTTATGATGAGCTTGAGCAAGAGCAACTGCGCCAAGATGACACAATGCTCCTTGAGGAAGATCCTCTTCGGGCGGCTGTGAGGGCAGCACGCTACCAGCAAGCCTTGCGCCGCTACCATAGCCGCAAGGTTCATGCCCGAAGCCTTGAGGAAGGCGACCTTGTCCTTCGGCGCGTTCAATCGGCCAAGAATTCCAACAAGTTGACGCCAAAGTGGGAAGTCCCTTATCGGGTAATACGAGTCACCAGGCCCGGCGCAGTCCGCCTGGAGACCGAAGATGCCGTTCCGGTGAGTAACTCCTGGAACATTGAGCATCTTCGCAAGTTTTACCCGTGAGGCGCGGCTTGCCGGCCCCCCCGGCAAGCCACCTTTTGTACAAGCATTGCCGATGATGCATGTAACCCTTCATACAAAGCCAGGCGCAGACCCTGAGCATAAATAAATGAAGCGCTGGCGCCCTAAGTTATAGCATGCATGCTAGGTCGAGTCTCGTCCTTGGTTAGGGTTGGAGTGCTTAGCGGCGACTAACCCCTAGCTTAGAGGTCGAGTGTGCATCTCTTTGCCGTTCTTTTGTCTTCTTTGGTTCGCAGGACTCACAGATATCCTTGCTGGATCACTTGAGGACAAAAAAGAGAAGAGGGACAACCCAACATCTAAACCCCGGCAAGCCAGTATTGCCGGGGGCTGCAAGTGCAAAGATTCACCGATGGCAAACCAGAGTTGCCGGGGGCTACAACTTCAGATAAGTTCTTCATCCCTTGTCATGCATTCCCTTATGGACTGAGGTATGTGAAACCTTGTTCCTTCCTAAAGCTACCGTGCTCCCCTAAAATCTAGGCCCTAGGGCTCATTCCTGGGGCCAGGTTTGGTCGTAGTCGCGGCAGCAAAAGGATGAAACAAGGAGCCTGAACCCACCTCATCCCTGCCTCCGCAAGCGTGAGAAAGGTCGAGCGAAGTGGGAAGACGGCAAGGCCTGTTGCCAGGCAAGGAAATGTTTATCTTAGAGATATCAAGGATTTACTCCTTGTCGTGGGTTCTACCCGCAAACAAATGACCCAGCAAGCATCCCTTTTTCATTAAAAACATTCCACTCAGGTACAGTCCATAGGTAATGAAAAACATGAATGATGGGATTACAGGTTTTAAATTCAGCCAAGGCCCGAAGGCTTACAAACTAAAAAGAGATAAGGTGCCCGTAATCCCTTTCTTGTCCCTCTCCTCAGGAGGCAGGTCAAGGAGGAGAAAAGGGCAAAAGGGGCGCCTAGGCGAGCTACGGGTGGCAGAAGACACCAAGAGAACATCTCGGTGGCCGTCCGAAGGCTGGATGGTGATGGCGGCACTAGAAGCAGAGCTCGAAGACGAGGCGGCAGGACGTCAGCACGCGTCGAAGGTGTCAGTGCCCACGTACTTTGAGTTGACGGCCTTGCCGCCTACCATCCTCCTCTTCTGCAGCCTCCCAACGCCAGCCGCCCAAGGAGACGACCCCGAGAAGTTCAGGGAGCCGGCGACACGGATGATGGGGTCGCCGGTGCCGCATGGAGCGGCGCCCGACACCTAGTCGGACCCGTCATCCTGCCGCCTGCTACCCTCGTCGTCGCTGCCGCTGTCCTCCTTGTCACTCCTGCCAGAGGAGGAGTCTTCGCTATCAGAAGAGCTCTCCACGCAGCACCTTGCACGGGTCCCGAAGAGCCCGAAGACCTTGATGGAGAGGAGGCTGCCCTCCATCAGCTTGAAATGGAGAGTGAGCCCCTCCGTCAAGCGGTGGATATGAGCGAACGTCTTCCATCCCCGACGAAGATACATCACGTGAGGGGCTGGGAAGTGGACGCGAACCCGCGTGCTGCTGATCCCACAACCCCTCATGTTCAGCCGCAATGACTCCGGCGGATCCAGCTCCATCTCCCGCGTGAATGGAGTCGGGAGACGAAGGCGACGACGAGGCGGCCGGCGCAGCCTGACGAAGAACTCGCAAGGGTCATCCCCAACGTGGCCCTCCATGGGGGAAGGAACTGCTAGCGGAGGCGAGGCCGGCGCGCCGCCCCGTCCTCCTCTTCCCCAAGCG
This sequence comes from Aegilops umbellulata, assembly GCA_032464435.1. Lineage (NCBI taxonomy): Eukaryota > Viridiplantae > Streptophyta > Magnoliopsida > Poales > Poaceae > Aegilops > Aegilops umbellulata. The sequence goes on along the minus strand of CP136055.1, from coordinate 226,911,773 downwards.
CCTCGGCCTCGCCCATGGCCTCGCCCCCTCCCGCTTCCCCTTGCGGCTGGCTCTGCCACCGCAGGTGCAGGAGAAGGAAGGACGCGTTGTCGAGCGGCGACCCTCGCCACCACCGTTGAAGGACCAGGATTCCCTCTCTCCATGGCGGATGGAAGGGGGGCAGAAGCTGAAGGAAGGAGGAGATGAAAGGATGCGGGACGCCATTCCCCCTCCCGCTCTTTATAAAGGAACGGGGTGGGGGCTCGGCCGCCCCGCTCAGCCAATCAAGACACGGAAGGCGCGGGGAACTGGGACCGACCCGCTGCCCCAGCCCGCGACGGCCCGGTTTCCCACCTCCACCATTCGCCACCCCAAGCGCATGAGAGCCACATGGCAGGCGTGCAGGACCGAGGCGACGGGTGAGGCGACCTCTCCCCACCCCATGACCGTGGGGAGTGGACGCCTTGAAGACCACGCCTCGGCCCCGTTCAGTAAATGGGCTGCGCCTCCACGCCTCCCTCCGTTTATGGGGAAGGCGCGAACCGCCCCCTTTACTACGACGTGACGCATGCGCGCAGAGCTCAGCCCCACGCATGCTGCCCACGTCACACACGCCTCCCACGCCGCGCCACGCGCAGGGAGCGTCGGAAGCGCAGCGCACGAACAGAATTACCATGGTAAAAACCGCCCCGCCTGCCCGCGCACCATTTTTGGGCCTAGCCCAACGACGCGATTGCGCTTACGTGTGGCCCAGGCCCGGGGGCTCCTGTCGGTGTACAAAAAAGAGGGGTACACTTTTTGTACCCCTATAAATGTGCACGGGCAGTCTAAGCCGCGGGCACCACCGCACTGAGCAAGGCAAGGGAGGTGAGCCAAGGTAAGACCGAAGCTCGAGAGGAGCAGAGCGGCGCCAAGACCAAGACCACAAAGAGCAAAGGGGATGAAGCGGACTCCCCCGACAAGATCCTTGCCGGGAGGCAGTTTTAGCGAACCCGGCAAGACCCTTGTCGTGGCAGCTCGCCCCACACCTATGGAGCGAGTCACCCTTGAGTCCACTGCCCCCATGGGGCAAGGATTCGAGAGACATCCCCGTGGTGGCATGCAGATCTCTGTGAAGACATTCAAGATCAGATACACACTTTAGAAGATGATGATCCTTGGCGGGATCCCAGCCAAGGAGGACCAGAAGGCCCCTGGCAAGAGCCTTGCCGGGGATGACAGAAGGTGCCACGGCAAGACCCTTGCCGGGGCCCCGGCAAGGCCCTTGCCTTGAACACCCGTAGGGCCACCATCAGGCCCGCGCCAATTAGACCTCCATCGTCGTTCGCATGCAGCTGCCGACCCAACCAGCTGGGCAGGCACCTGCGTGGCGGCATGCGGATCTTCGTGGAGACCCACCACTGCGCCACCTCAGCTGCCTGCCTACCTACATGGCACCGCGGGCACCGCTGGCCAGGGCGCTTGTCGACGCAAGAGGGAGCGGCGACGGATGAGACAGGGCTCTCCCCCGTCCCCGATAAAGTCAGGACACCTGAGCAAGACACATTAAATGTGCCTTGTCATGTAATGTGAGGGATAACCTTGCATCACTGTACCCTTTACACCTCCTGTGTGCCACTGTGGCAACCCCTTTCCCTATAAAAGGAGTCCCAAGACGACCAAGAAGAGGATTCAGCTTTTTGGAGCTCCTCACGCCCCATTGCTAGTTCAAGAACACAGATAAACAATCCACCAAAGCAGGAGTAGGGTTTTACGCATCCTCACGGCCCGAACCTAGGTAAAGAAACCGTGTGCTATCTGTTTGATCCGCTCTCCTCACGACCCCGCGCCCGCAACCGTAGTAGGGATTCTTGTGATCCCATAGGTGTCGTTCCCACCGACAAACACTCCATGATATCTGCTCCAGCTTCATCAACATAGTCATCATCGTTGTCGTCTGGATCCGAGTCGGTGTCATCTATGATGATGTAGTTCCCCGGGCAAGTGGAATCGTCATCTCCTCCTCCTGGCGCGGGATATCCCGTGAAGACTCTTAGCTTCCTGGTCAGGTCATCATTCTAGTCAACTAATACTTTGATTTCCTCCATATAATGTTCGCGTGTAGCCTTGAGTTCTTCCTCCAGCTTCGTGATTCTTGTCATTGCCTTCTTTAGATCTATCATGCCTGCGCAGATCTGGTTCTCCTGGCGTCGAATGTGCTGGTTTAACTCCTGGTTGAAAGCTGCAACTGATCGGTCCTTCCTGGTGCTGATCATCTGCCAATGCTCATCTCGGCGCCCACAAATCTTGTAGATAGTATCCTTGAGATCATCGCAGTAAACTTCTCCAATACGTCCCATGGTGATGTGGGCTGCCATGCTCTTTCCTAGACTCCAGGTTGGTGCATCAAAGGTAAACTCTATAGGCTCAGTGACTGGTGCAGACGTCCTTCCTGGAACTTGAACTTGAATCATCCAGCGCTCCTCTTCAGGTAAAGTGGCATTGTAGGTTCTGGTGAAGCATGGTACTCCGATGTTCAGGTACTTAGTGACTTCCTTCTGATGGCGTCCAAAGGGTGTATCTTCATCTGGTTGCATGAACTTGTTCCTAGCATCCGCCATCCTAAAAGAATAGAAAAGATGAGAAGTCAGAAATGAGAAGAGAGTAGTGATCTACGGCTTTAGCTTAGTATCGTGTCCTACAGTCAGTGTGTGCTCTGATACCATCTTGTAGCGACCAGACCACAAACAGTCTGATCTCTGTGCATCAATGTCATCCCTGGATCAGTAATGCTGACACGCACAGTACTTGAAGCATTTATAACAGAGTAGCAATCACACAATTATTACATCGAATATCTCACAAGAGAACTTATTACAATAAATATGGCTTAAGGCCATCTAATAACGATAACAGCGGAAGGCTTGGAAGATAAGTGAGTCCATCAACTCCAACGGCATCACTGAGTATAGAACCATGACCTAAAGGCACCTTACTCGTCGTCTGAAAAGTCTGCAACATGAACGTTGCAGCCCGAAAACGGGTCAGCACATGGAATATGCTGGCAATGTAACACATAGAGAGTAATGAAAGAATAAAGCTATTCTACATGCATGTATGGCTGGTGGAAAGCTCTATGGTTACAGTTTTGCGTAAAGCCAATTTTTTCCTACTGCAAAGGAATAAATTTATTTAACTATCATGGTGGTTGTTAAACATTGAGAGTGCAGACACCCTCTCAATCCCAATTAAGCATCATCATTAAAAACCCAACAAAATTAATTAAAGTAACATGATGAGATTCACATGATAATCCAAGTACTAGATACTCAAAACGTCCATAACCGGGGACACGGCTAACCATGATTAGTTTATACACTCTGCAGAGGTTTGTGCACTTTTCCCCACAAGACTTGATCTCCTCCGTTGGGATTATCACACTACATGATGTTTGAGAAACGGATGACCGAGACGTAGCCTTTCACAAGCGCTAGCACCTTACGATCGGGTAGACCGTTACACCTACTTTCCCCTACATTTGCTAGTCTACCACTGTAAGAGTTCGTACGACTTAATCAACTATGCTAGAGCCCATAATAGCTTGTGGCTACACACAGGAGTTTCTAGTATGAATAATCTCATGATCCCTTTGAGCCCGTGTGGCGGTCCATAAAGAAAAACAGGCAATCCTGGAATACCCAGGTACCTCAATCCACCCAGATGTGTGTTTAAGTTGCCACCTTAAATAAACCATTAATTTAATCATCTCACATCTGTCATGGAATACACTCACCCAATCCACGTCTACTAGCATAGCATGGCATAATAAGCAAACGTAGAAGTAACTCCCAAGGGTTTGATAATAAAACAGGTAATAGGTACTACCTCAACTACTTCCCATCCCACAATTTAATTAGATCCTAATCATGCAGATGTTTGGGGATTGTTCTAATGCAATAAAACTGGGTAGTAAAGAGGTATGATCAAAGTGTTACTTGCCTTGCTGATGAATCCGCGAAACCTAGCGATTCAAAGTAGCAAGCGGCGCACTCCGGGTACTCTATCGTAAACAAACAAACAAGTATACAATAAGTACTCATCTAATGCACAGGTAAAACTCAAATAAGAGATCTAGCCAGAAAGTTCAACTTAAGAACTCCGGTTTGCAAAAAGAATCAAATCGAACAAAGCAACGAAAATCAAACGGCGAAAGAAAGAAGCTTCGTTTACTAATCTGGAACTAGGTCAAATTCTACAGAAGCAAAAACTTGTTTGAGTTGGTTAAACGTAAAGAGGGTTTCGAGACGAAACTCCAGGCGCTTGAATCGCCTGATTCCGATAAACGAGTGAAAAGTTATACTAAAACGAAAATCGGATCAGAAATCGCGATCAGAAAAATCACGAAATAAATCCGAGAAAAAGAAAAACGATGAACAGATTAACGAACGAACGTTCGTTATCTGGATCTAAACGATGAACGCGTTCGTTAAAACGAACGAACGAGCGAACGCTCGCTAATTAACCTAACCGAAAAAAACCGATCTAAAAAATGAAAACTAAAAAAACCGATGAAAAACCGGCGAAAACCAACGGTTTTCTAAAAAAAACTGGCGGCGGTATAACCTCGGCGTGCGGGTCCGGCGACGGCGGCGGCTGCAGGCGGCAGCGTGGGCGGCTTAGGGTTAGGGTTTGGGGCGCGGGCGGCGGCTGGGCTGATATAAAGGCCCCCGGGCGACGGAGTCTTGGCCGGACACGGCCCAAGGTCGGTTCAGACTTTTTTTTGTAAATAATTTTTGCGCAGAAAAACAAACAAAAGAAATACTAAACAGACTCCAAAAATCCCGAAATAAATTTTTCCCGACTTCTAAAATCAAGCTGGACAAGATGAACATTTATTTGGGGCCTAAGTGCAATTTCGAAAAACACACATTTTTCCTAAATTCAAATAAAAGAGCGAAAAACTCCGAAATAAACCTTATTTGATTTTATTATTAAATCCTCAATATTTCTTTATTTTGGGAAATTTATTTTATTCCCTCTATCATATTTATATATAAGAAATAATCGAAGATAAAATAATTAAAATCAAATGATACTATTTTCAAAATTTGAGAAAACTCAAATATGAGAAATAACGAAATCCCCAACTCTCTCCGTGGGTCCTTGAGTTGCGTAGAATTTCTAGGATCAAAGCAAAAGCAGATAAAAATATGATATGCAATGATGATCTAATGTTTAACATTTCAAATTGAAAATTTGGGATGTTACAATCATTGACATCTTTTATGATTGGGAGCACTCATTAAAATATAACATGCTAAAGAGTTGATGTTGGACAAGGAAGACAACGTGATGAGTTATGTTTTCTTAAATCTGAGATAAAGTATGTTGTCATGGATCCTCTAACATGTTGAGCTTGCCTTTCCCCCTCATGCTAGCCAAATTCTCAGCACCAAGTACAGATACTACTTGTGCTTCCAAATACCCTTAAACCAGTTTTGCCATGAGAGTCCACCATATCTACCTATGGATTGTGTAAGATCCTTCAAGTAAGTTGTCATCAGTGCAAAGCAATAAAAATTGCTCTAAATATGTATGATTGATTGGTGTGGGAGAAATAAGCTTTATACGATCTTGTGATGTGGAAGTAATAAAAGTGACAAACTTCATAATAAAGGTTCATATCACAAGGGGCAATATAAAGTGACATTCTTTCGCATTGAGATTTTGTGCATCCAACCTTAAAAGCGCATGGCAACCTCTGCTTCCCTCTGCGAAGGGCCCATCTTTTATTATTTTCTTCTACCTTATGCAAGAGTCATGGTGATCTTCACCTTTCCTTTTTCATTTTATCCTTTGGCAAGCACATCATGTTGGAAAGAACATGATATATATATATATATATATATATATATATATATATATATATATATATATATATAATTGGATTTAGGGGAGCATGAGTCATTATAGTTGACATTACCCTTGAGGTGAAAGGTTGTGGGGCAAAACTATAAGCCCCTATCTTTCTCTGTGTCCGATTAAAACTTCGTAACCACAAGTATTGCATGAGTGTTAGCAATTATAAAGGACTAGATGATGGTTGAGTATGTGGACTTGCTTTTTAGCTCTGACATAGACTCTTTCCGATGTTATGATAAATTGCAATTGCTTCAATGACTGAGGTTATAGTTTGTTGCTTCTCAATAAGGTTTCTGATTCATACTTTTGCATTGTGAATGGATCATCACTTGAACATAAGTAATCATATGACAAAATCTATACATGTTGCTGTTATGAGAATAATCATGATGCCTTCATGTTCGTATTTTTTTATCGACGCCTCTACCTCTAAACATGGGGACATATTTATTGTTATCGGCTTTTCGCTTGAGGACAAGCGAGGTCTAAGCTTGGGGGAGTTGATAGGTCCATTTTGCATGATGCTTTTATATCGATATTTATCGCATTATGGGCTGTTACTTCACATTATGTCACAATACTTAAGGCTATTCTCTCTTATTTTACAAGGTTTACATAAGGAGGGAGAATGCCGGCAGCTGGAATTCTGGGCTGGAAAAGGAGCAAATATTAGAGACCTATTCTGCGCAACTCCAAAAGTCCTGAAACTCCACGAAATACCTTAAATAAACAATGAAAAATACCTGCCAAAGATGAAGGCCAGGGGGCCCACACCCTGTCCACGAGGGTGGGGGCGCGCCCCCCTCTAGAGCGCACCCCCCTACCTCGTGGGCCCCCTGGTGGCTCTCCGACGCCAATCTTCTGCTATATGAAGTATTTCGTTGAGAAAAAATAAAGAGGCAATCTTTCGGGACGAGACTCCGCCGCCACGAGGCGGAACCTTGGCGGAACCAATCTAGAGCTCCGGCAGAGCTGTTCTGCCGGGGATACTTCCCTCCGGGAGGGGGAAATCATCGCCATCGTCATCACCAATGCTCCTCTCATCGGGAGAGGGCAATCTCCATCAACATCTTCACCAACACCATCTCATCTCCAAATCCTAGTTCATATCTTGTATCCAATTCTTGTCTCCAAGTCCGGGATTGGTGCTAATAGTGTTGATTGCTCCTTGTAGTTGATGCTAGTTGGTTTATTTGGTGGAAGATCATATGTTCAGATCCTTTATGCATATTATTACCCCTCTAATTATGAACATGAATATGCTTTGTGAGTAGTTACGTTTGTTCCTGAGGACAAGGGAGAAGTCTTGCTATTAGTAGTCATGTGAACCTGGTGGCCCCGCAGACCCTGAAACCAACGCTATAAAATCCCATATTTCCAGAAAAAACCAAAGAGAAATAACTATCACGTTTCACGAGGCGGAGCCGCCGTCACCTCTTGTTCTTCATCGGGAGGCCAGATCTGGAGCCCATTTGGGGCTCTGGAGAGGGGGGTCTTCGTTCTTCGTTATCACCAACCCCTCTCCATCATCAATTCCATGATGCTCCCCACCGGGAGTGAGTAATTCCTTCATAGGCTCGTTGATCGGTGAGGAGTTGGATGATATTCATCATGTAATCTCGTTTTGTTAGGGCTTGATCCCTGGTATCCACTATGTTCTGAGATTGATGTTGCTATGACTTTGCCATGCTTAATGCTTGTCAATTTGGGGTGCCATGATTTCAGATCTGAACCGTTTATGTTATCAACATTATATCCATGTTCTAGATCTGATCTTGCAAGTTATAGTCACCTACTACGTGTTATGATCCGGCAACCCCGGAGTGACAATAGTCGGGACCACTCATGGTGTTGATTGTAGTTTGAGGAGTTCATGTATTCACCGTGTGTTAATGCTTTGTTCCGGTTCTCTATTAAAAGGAGGCCTTAATCTCCCTTAGTTTCCAATTGGACCCTGCTGCCACGGGAGGGTAGGACAAAAGATGTCATGCAAGTTCTTTTCGTAAGCACGTATGACTATTTACGGAATACATGCCTAGATTATATTGAACTGGAGCTAGTGTCGTATCGCCCTAGGTTATGACTGTCACATGATGAATATCATCGAATAAATTACCGATCCAATGCCTACGAATTTATCTTATATTGTTCTTGCTAAGTTACCACTTCTATCGTTACTGTTGCACTTGCTACCAGACTATTGCTATCACTATTATCATTATTATTGCAGCTGCTAATATTATCAAAACTATCATATTATTTTTCTACCGATCACGTTGTTGTAGATAATTAATCCACAGGTGTGGTTGAATTGATAGCTCACTGCTAATACTTGCAAATATTCTTTGGCTCCCCTTGTGTCGAATCTATAAATTTGGGTTGAATACTCTACCCTCGAAAACTGTTGCGATCCCCTATACTTGTGGGTTATCAGTGGCTCGCAGTACACTACGAGTCATGAGACACAGTGTGGGTTGGCCTTTTTGTGAGGTAGGTGCCACATTAGAGTCGTGAATTCGTTATTTAAAACATTACACAACCCTTTAATACATACATGTTTTGGCTACATGCAGTCGATGGTTGTCCTGCACGACACTCGATACTCGCGTGTGACACTCTCTATGGGCCTGCGAGGTCGTCATCCATCACTTTGATGAACAACCAGCAGTGAGGTTAATTTGACCAGCAAGGTAGAATCTTTTTTTTTGTGTTACGGTGGGAGTATATATATACTACGCGTCGAAGAGGTGGGAGGGGACTAGCATATATACTATGCATACGCATCCGTGAATAAGTACACCTCACTCAATGTCGGTACTTTTTGGTTTCCGAGGCACGTGCCACATCAAAGTTGTGAAATTCGCTATTCAAACATCACACAACACCTCTTCGGGCTACATGCATGCAGGCGGTGGTTATCCTAGGACACTCACATGAGACACTTCCATCTGTGGACCCACGAGGCCATCGTCGATGAATGCATCACTTTGACCTACATCGGGTGAGGTTAATTAATTTCACCATCAAGGAGGATTCTTTTTGGGTTGTATTACGGTAGGAGCATATAGTATGCATTGAAGAGGGGGAAGGGGACCATCATATGTAGTACGCTTCATGAACCTTGCTCTGTGTGGGGACTTTACGGTTTTCGACGCATGTGCCACATCAAAGTTGTGCAGTTTGGGTATTGAACATATGTTTGGCCCATATGCAAAGCGATGGTGGTTGTCCTCTTGCACCCACTTAAGCGGTTATCAGCAATATCGATGCTTTCCATCTGTGGGCCCGCTCGGTCCATCACTACTTTGTCTGACAATGAGAGAGGTTAATTTGACTTAGGAGGGGATTATTTTTTTTGTTTGTAATATAGTATATATATATATATATAGGTCATGCTCTGGGATGACATGATATAGTTTGAGCACATACATGCATGTGTACGCATGAATCCTTCCCATCGAGTCGAAGTGGCTAGTACCACGACACGTCATGAACCGATCTGGCTCTGTGTGGGGACTGTATGATGTTCAACGCACACGGCACCTCAATGTTGTGAAATGGTATTCAAACATGCATGCACGCATCACCTCCATACATATGCATGTAGTGGTTGTCTTCGAATGATACACTCCCTCGCGTGGTTATCGGTGACAAGCCTATATATTCATGGGCCCGCGTGGACATCCATGATCACCTTGACCGACAACAAGATAGGTTACCATGGCAGATTCTTCCTTTGTTCGTGTTATCGTAGTATAGGTCATGGTGAGATTCAGACCTAATTAAGTTTGAGCGCATACTATGCACGCATGCATGCATGAATCCCCGTCATCGTCTTGAAGTGTGGTGTGACATACATATGCATCATCAACTAACCCTCACTCAGTGTGGAGATTTCTGGTTCGAAAGCATGGTGCCACATCAAAGTTGTTCCATTGTGTATTCAAACACACCTCTCCATACATATGTTTGGGCCACATGCAGGCAGTGGTTGTCTTCGGGTACTAGCTACTTGCGTGATTATTGGCGAGCTAGCCCATCTTCGGGTCGCATTGACGGCCATCACTTTGACGAACAATAAGAGAGAGGTTGTATGACCAAGGTGGATTATTCTTGGTCCGTTTTATGATCCATCCTGGTGAGATGCCTCTCTGGCCCGCCGACTGAAAGTGGGTGTGTGTGTGGGGGGGAGGGGCTGCTAATTCGCACTTTGCTAGGTAAACCTCCGGGGGGGGCGCATGCATTCATAGCTTAGGATTCCATTCCCACCGACACGAGGTGGGGGGCAAGCAATACCGTGCGTTTTGCGAGACAGGTGCCACATCGAAGTTCCATTTGGTATTTGAACATCAAACCACCCTTTTCATACATATATTTGGCCCACATGCAAGTGTGTTCGTGTTCTGACCCTCTCCCGCGTCATTTTTCGCCAAATTTATGAACATTAGACAAGTCGGATGACACAACAGACATGTTTCACTCGCACTAACCGTGTGCCACGCCGGTGCCCCTGTCACGTACATTCGCACAGTACATTGGGCTACACGAGGCTTCCTTTCTCAAAAATATCTACCCGCATGCAGATTTTTTCTGTTTGATAACACACGGTTATTATGTTTCGACCGTGTGAGATGTTTCTTGTTCCCGCTCCCACCTGCATCCCTCGAAAATATCTGCCCGCCTCGAGGGTTCTTCAATTTCATAACACACGGTTGTTATCTCCGGACCGTGTGCGTTGTACCATCATCCAAATTTTCAATAGCCCTCGCATTTCACTCCCGCATTTGACTCCCACGTAGTAAAATTTCAGTAGCCACGTCATTTCCTCAAACACCCCCACCCCCCTCCACACACACACACACCAAAACCTTCTCGGTTGCGCACGCGCGCGCGCGCACACACACACCCTCCCTCGCTCATAACTCTAGTAAGGTCGCCGCCGCCGCAGCCGCAAGGCCTCCATTGTCAACATCTGCTTGTTTGCCCGTGCAACTTTCCCACCGATCTCCATACCAGGGCCGCCCCGAGTTTCTTAGATGACGCCTGGCAAACACCCCTTTCCCAAAGATCCCCATCCGCATCCCCCACTCCAGAGCGTCACAGCCTAAGCCCGGCTACGCTGAGCTCGAGGAGTGACTGGCCCAAAAGAGGTGTATCGCGGTCTCTTCGCTTGACGTCACCGAGGAAGGTGACGACCATTACTGGCCGCAGGCACTCAATCAGTGGGCTAGAGTATGCCGGTATGTCGCGGACGCTGGCTACGACATCAAGGTCATCGACAGCGACGGCCTGAGGCGGGCTATGTCACAGGTTAAGTGGCCCACCCCAACCCCTCGGGTTCAACCGCCATGGATCTCATCCATGGCCCCGCCATTGATCTCCTCTGGCTCGCTGTCAAGAATTTGCCATCCTACATCACCATCAAGCCCCTTTTGTCATTTCCGAAGGACACGTTCTATGACGTTGGGTTGGGAATTTGGGATCCACAGCTTCCAAGTCAGACCTCATCGACGGCGACCACGAGGAGGGCACCCTCTCCGGCTCTTCCAAGGGGAAAGAGCCCATATGATCTTCCATCAGGAAAGAGCCTGTTTGCGACATCAGGGAGGGCACCCTACAGCCGTGCTCTTCCAAGGGGAAGGAGCCCATCTGCATCAACATGGAGCGCACCCAGGGTCCGTGCTCTTCCCACAGGAACGAGCCCATCCGTGACAAGTGAGGAAACCCATGATTTGTTTTTGACGTGCCTCTTCACAGGGGGGAACCCATGATTTTTTTATCGAGTCCCTTTTCTAGTGTAGTGAGAATATGTCCAGTTTTAATTTCTATATTTGGTTGTTTGCAGTATGCCTTGTTTATTTCAGTTGTTCACAATGTGATGCTCTATATGTGCAATTATTTACTGTGCAGTACATTTCATCAATCATGTTTTAAACATACCGATAGGAATGCATATATTTTCTTGCTGTTAAGCCTGTTATAGCTAGCATATGCCTCCTTTAAAGTCTTTTGATTGTTCGGTTGTTTGTAGTTAGCATATGTCCAGTTTCAAATGCTATCTTTGTTTGTTCGTAGTATGCCTTGTTTATTCCAGTTATTCACAATGTGATGTTCTATATGTGCAAGTATGAACTGTGCAGTTTAATTTCATCAATACCAGTTTCAACAATACCACTATGAATGACTACATTTGGTTGCTGCATCTTGTAGTTAACACGCCTTTCCATTTTTATTTAACAATAAACAGTGTACTTAGACCGGCACAATACCAGTTTGAATGACTATATTAGGCCTGTTGCAATTAACACACCTTTCCACTTGTTTTGCTTTACTAGCGTGCTTAAACCTGCACACTGAAGCTATCTTTTGGAGATTATTTTGTCTGCCATGGATATATTTGTTGATGTTTAGCCTGTTGTGCTTAATATGCCTCTCGATGTACCTACATAGGACAATTTTGGGAACGACTGCTGTATTTGTAAGTGCATCTAGTGCCACCCCTAGTTGGTTTTGGAGTATTGACGACAAACTTGGTTGAGGGACTAATGTGTTTGTGAGAATTTTAGGATAACGCGGGTAGTAGTCCCATATTGATTCGGTTTACCTACCAAAGATGACCCCTAAAAACGTATGAAGAAATTGAAGACAATGGTGGTCTGTGAAGAGATTCACATTGAAGACTATGACATGAGAAGACATCGCATGAAGACTATGGAGTGCAAAGACATACTTGTTGCGTAGTTTCCTTTTCTTCTTTGTTGAGTCGTAGGAACCACTGTACTGTTAAGTGGGGTCCAAGTGAACAAAGTCAGAGTGACTGGTGTGATGCTCAACTAAATCCTATGTCTTCGAGCAAAGACAATGAGAGCAAATCTTATCCAGAGCTGGATGAGTCAACTTTACTTGTAGCCCAAGTCAAGCTGCCGCATGTGTTTGAAATCTAACCATTGGACACGTGTCAGTTCCTTAGTGACCAGGGTCATTTCGGACAAATTGGGTCGGGTTGCCTCCTGGCTATAAATAGCCCACCCCTACACCATAAATTGGTGGCTGCTCAGAGTTAGTGCATGGCTTTTGTCATTTGAGAGCAACCCACCTTCGAAGCATTTGAGAGAGAGATCCTTGCGAGGACAAAGCCCAAAACACCCAAAGCCAAAGAGTGTTAGGCATCACTGAAGTCTTCCTGTCCGCGTGATCTGAAGACTTGTTACACTTGAGGACTGTGAATCCTCCAGCCGGTTAGGCGTCGCGTTCTGAGCATCCAAGAGTCATTGTGGATTGCCGGTGAATGAAGTCTGTGAAGGTTTGGAAGTCTACCTTGAAGACTTACCAGAGTGATTGGGCGAGTACTAAGTGTCCTTAGCTCAAGGGGAATAAGGTGAAGACGCAGTCTTCTGAGTTGAATCTCAGCCTCCCTAACCAGACGTACAGTTGTCACAGCAACTGGAACTGGTCCAACAAATCTTTGTCCTCACCAAGCAACTGGTTCTATCTCTTACCTCTCTTTACTTACAGTTTGTCTTCGTGAAGTCATTGCCTGCTTGCATGATCTGATTGACTTCACTGTGTGAAGACTATTGTTGTTTGGCTTCATACTATCTTCCATCCTGATCCATACTACCTAGCTGCTAATAGTCTTCATGCTTTCACTTCATTGCTTACTTGACTATGGCTTGTCTAGTGTAGTCTACCTTCCGCTGCATATCAATGGGTTTATTTCTACTATTTGTCTTCAAAGCCCCTATGTTTTGAAGACTTACATAAAAATTGTCTATTCACCCCCCTCTAGTCGATAACTAGCACTTTCAATTGGTATCAGAGCAAGGTGCTCCCTTGTTCTGTGTGATTCGGTTTAACCACCTGGAGTATTAGCTATGTCGACTGCAAGGATAATCAAAGTCTCCGTTGCGTGCCCTGTCTTTGATGGCACTGATTACCCCTACTGGACGAATAAGATGCGTATGCATCTTGAAGCCATTGATGTCGACCTCTGGTATGTCATCAGGAACGGTGTTCCCAAGGCCGGTGAAGGTGTCACCGCTGCTGATGTCAAGAGGTTCATTCAACTGGACTCGACTGCCAAGAAAATATCTGTGGTCATCTAACCGAAGGACAATATGGTCGTGTGAGTGCTCTCGAAACTACGAAGCTAGTCTGAGACTAGCTCTCCAAGGTCAACGAAGGCGTCCCAACCCAGAGGGACTCAAGGATCAGTGTTCGCCGCAACCTCTTCAACCGCTTCAAGAGAAATGACAATGAGAATGTCCAGCTCACATTTGATTGCCTCACTGATAGCACAAATGAGCTTCACGCACTCGATGCTACTGATATCACCAAGCATGAAATCGTCAAGACACTCTTGAGATCGCTAGACAGCTCATTCGACACCCTGGCCCTGATGATTCAAGAACGTCCGGACTTCAAGACTCTCGATCCGTCTGACATACTTGAGAGGCTCAACACACATGAGTTCCAGTTTTCTGAGAAAAGAGATATCTATGGTCCCAACTATGGCTGAACTCGCGCTTTGAAGGCAAAGGTTATTTCCTCATCTAAAGAAGAATCTGATAGCTGTTTTGAGGATACTAAAGACATTGGAAAGGAGCTTTCTATGCTTGTGAAGAAGTTCCAGAAGTTCACCAAGAAAAAAGGCTTCGGAAAGTCTTCAAGATCCAGCTCAAGAAATGGTGAAGCTTCCTCGTGATCACAAGAAGAGAACATGCCACAAGTGCAAGAAACCTGGTCACTACATCTCTGAGTGTGCACAATGGGACAATGAGACCAAGAAGAAGAAGAAGAAGAAGAAGAAGAAGAAGAAGAAGAAGAAGAAGAAGAAGAAGAAGAAGAAGAAGAAGAAGAAGAAGAAGAAGAAGAAGAAGAAGAAGAAGAAGAAGAAGAAGAAGAAGGAAGAAGAAGAAGAAGAAGAAGAAGAAGAAGAAGAAGAAGAAGAAGAAGAAGAAGAAGAAGAAGAAGAAGAAGAAGAAGAAGAAGAAGAAGAAGAAGAAGAAGAAGAAGAAGAAGAAGAAGAAGAAGAAGAAGAAGAAGAAGAAGAAGAAGAAGAAGAAGAAGAAGAAGAAGAAGAAGAAGAAGAAGAAGAAGAAGAAGAAGAAGAAGAAGAAGAAGAAGAAGAAGAAGAAGAAGAAGAAGAAGAAGAAGAAGAAGAAGAAGAAGAAGAAGAAGAAGAAGAAGAGAAGAAGAAGAAGAAGAAGAAGAAGAAGAAGAAGAAGAAGAAGAAGAAGAAGAAGAAGAAGAAGAGAAGAAGAAGAAGAAGAAGAAGAAGAAGAAGAAGAAGAAGAAGAAGAAGAAGAAGAAGAAGAGCAAGGAATATGATTCTGATGACAAGAAGAAGAAGAAGAAATCCTCAAAGTCTTCCTCAAAGTCTTCATCACACAAGAAGAGCTCATCTAGCAAGGCTCGTGCGTTTGTTGGCAAGGAGATGGATGATGTCTACTACACAACCTTCTCCTCGTAGACGTTGTTGGACCTCCAAGTGCAGAGGTTTGTAGGACAGTAGCAAATTTCCCTCAAGTGGATGACCTAAGGTTTATCAATCCGTGGGTGGCGTAGGATGAAGATGGCCTCTCTCAAGCAACCCTGCAACCAAATAACACAGAGTCTCTTGTGTCCCTAACACACCCAATACAATGGTAAATTGTATAGGTGCACTAGTTCGGTGAAGAGATGGTGATACAAGTGCAATATGGATGGTAGATATAGGTTTTTCTAATCTGAAAATATAAAAACAACAAGGTAACTAATGATAAAAGTGAGCGTAAACGGTATTGCTATGCTTTGAAACAAGGCCTAGGGTTCATACTTTCACTAGTGCAAGTTCTCTCAACAATAATAACATAATTGGATCATATAACTATCCCTCAACATGCAACAAAGAATCACTCCAAAGTCACTAATAGCGGAGAACAAACGAAAAGATTATGGTAGGGTACGAAACCACCTCAAAGTTATTCTTTCCAATTAATCCATTGGGCTATTCCTATAAGTGTCACAAACAGCCCTAGAGTTCATACTAGAATAACACCTTAAGACACAAATCAACCAAAACCCTAATGTCACCTAGATACTCCAATGTCACCTCAAGTATCCGTGGGTATGATTATACGATATGCATCACACAATCTCAGATTCATCTATTCAACCAACACATAGAACCTCAAAGAGTGCCTCAAATTTTCTACCGGAGAATCAAGACGAAAACGTGTGCCAACCCCTATGCATAGGTTCATGGGCGGAACCCGCAAGTTGATCACCAAAACATACATCAAGTGAATCACGTGATATCCCATTGTCACCACAGATACGCACGGCAAGACATACATCAAGTGTTCTCAAATCAATAAAAGACTCAATCCGACAAGATAACTTCAAAGGGGAAACTCAATCCGTTACAAGAGAGTAGAGGGGGAGAAGAAACATAAGATCCAACTATAATAGCAAAGCTCGCGATACATCAAGATTGTGCCAAATCAAGAACACGAGAGAGAGAGAGAGATCAAACACATAGCTACTGGTACATACCCTCAGCCCCGAGGGTGAACTACTCCCTCCTCGTCATGGAGAGCGTCAGGATGATGAAAATGGCCACCGGTGAGGGTTCCCCCCTCCAGCAGGGTGCCGGAACAGGGTCCCGATTGGTTTTTGGTGGCTACAGAGGCTTGCGGCGGCGGAACTTCCGATCTAATATCCGTTCTGGAAGTTTTAGGATACGTAGGTATATATGGGTGCAGGAAGTACGTCGGTGGAGTTTCGGGGGCCCCACGAGGCAGGGGGCACGCCTTAGGGGGGTGGGCGCGCTCCCCACCCTCGTGGGCACCTCCCTTCTCTCCTGACGTGGGGTCCAAGTCCATCCGGTAGCTTTCCTTCCAAAAATAACTTCTCTAGTTGATTTCGTTCCGTTTCGACTCCGTTTGATATTCCTTTTCTTCGAAACACTGAAATAGGCAAAAAACAACAAATCTGGGCTGGGCCTCCGGTTATAGGTTAGTCCCAAAAATAATATAAAGTGGAAAATAAAGCCCAATATTGCCCGAAATAGTAGATAATATAGCATGGAGCAATTAAAAATTATAGATACGTTGGAGACGTATCAAGCATCCCCAAGCTTAATTCCTGCTCGTCCTCGAGTAGGTAAATGACAAAAAAGATAATTTTTTATGTGGAATGCTAGTTGGCATAATTTCAATGTAATTCTTCTTAATTGTGGTATGAATATTCAGATCTGAAAGATTCAAGATAAAAGTTTAATATTGACATAAAAATAATAATACTTCAAGCATACTAACAAAGCAATTATGTCTTCTCAAAATAACATGGCCAAAGAAAGTTATCCCTACAAAATCATATAGTCTGGCTATGCTCTATCTTCACCACAAAAAATATTTAAATCATGCACAACCCCGATGACAAGCCAAGCAATTGTTTCATACTTTTGACATTTTCAAAACTTTTTCGATCTTCACGCAATACATGAGCATGAGCCATGGATATAGCGCTATATGTGGAATAGAATGGTGGTTGCGGAGAAGACAAAAAGAGGGGAAGATAGTGTCACATCAACTAGGCATATCAACGGGCTATGGAGATGCCATCAATAGATATCAATGTGAGTGAGTAGGGATTGCCATGCAACGGATGCACTAGAGCTATAAGTATATGAAAGCTCAACAAGAGAAACTAAGTAGGTGTGCATCCAACTCGCTTGCTCACGAAGACCTAGGGCAAATTTTGAGGAAGCCCATCATTGGAATATACAAGCCAAGTTCTATAATGAAAAATTCCCACTAGTATATGAAAGTGGCAAAATGAGAGACTCTCTGTCATGAAGATCATGGTGCTACTTTGAAGCACAAGTGTGGTAAAAGGATAGTAGCATTGTCCCTTCTCTCTTTTTCTCTCATTTTTTTTGTTTTTTTATTCTTTTTTTTGGCCTTTTCTCTTTTCTTATGGCCTCTTTTTCTCTCTCTTTTTATATTTTTCGTCCGGAGTCTCATCCCGACTTGTGGGGGAATCATAGTCTCCATCATCCTTTCCTCACTGGGACAATGCTCTAATAATGATGATCATCACACTTTTATTTTTCTTACAACTCAACAATTACAACTCGATACTTAGAACAAAATATGACTCTATATGAATGCCTCCGGCGGTGTACCGAGATATGCAATGACTCATGAGTGACATGTATGAAAGAATTATGAACGGTGGCTTTGCCACAAATATGATGTCAACTACATGATCATGCAAAGCAATATGACAATGATGAAGCGTGTCATAATAAACGGAACAGTGGTAAGTTGCATGGCAATATATCTCAGAATGGCTATGGAAATGCCATGATAGGTAGGTATGGTGGTTGTTTTGAGGAAGGTATATGGTGGGTGTATGATACCGGCAAAAAGTGCGCGGTATTAGAGAGGCTAGCAAAGGTGGAACGAAGAACAGTGCGTATAATCCGTGGACTCAACATTAGTCATGAAGAACTCATATACTTATTGCAAAAAATCTACAAGTTATCAAAGCAAAGTATTACACGCATGCTCCTAGGGGGATAGATTGGTAGGAAAATACCATCGCTCGTCCCCGACCGCCACTCATAAGGAAGACAATCAATAAATAAATCATGCTCCGACTTCATCACATAACGGTTCACCATACGTGCATGCTACGGGAATCACAATCTTTAGCACAAGTATTTCTCAAATTCATAACTACTCAACTATCATGACTCTAATATCACCATCTTGATATCTCAAAACAATTATCAAGCATCAAACTTTTCTTAGTATTCAACACACTCATAAGAATTCTTACAAATCTTGTATGCTTAGCATATTAGGATTATTTAAGCAAAATACCATGCTATTTAAGACTCTCAAAATAATATAAGTGAAGCATGAGATTTCATCTATATCTACAAAATAAAACCACCACCGTGCTCTAAAAGATATAAGTGAAGCCCTAGAGCAAACAACAAACTACTCCGAAAGATATAAGTGAAGATCAATGAGTAGTTGTTTAATTATGTAACTATGTGAAGACTCTCTAACATTTAAGAATTTCAGATCTTGGTACTTTATTCAAACAACAAGCAAAGCTAAAGAAAATGACATGACACTCCAAGCAAAACACATATCATGTGGTGAATAAAAATATAGCTCCAATTAAAGTTACCGATGAACGAAGACGAAAGAGGGGATGCCTTCCGAGGCATCCCCAAGCTTAGACGCTTGGTTATACTTAAATATTACCTTGGGATGCCTTGTGCATCCCCAAGCTTAGGCTCTTGCGACTCCTTATTCCATAGTCGATCGAATCTTTACCCAAAACTTGAAAACTTCACAACACAAAACTTAACAGAAAACTCGTAAGCTCCGTTAGCGAAAGAAAACAAAACACCACTTCAAGGTACTGTAATGAACTCATACTTTATTTATATTGGTGTTAAACCTACTTTATAGCAACTTATCTATGGTTTATAAACTATTTTACTAGCCATAAAGTCATCAAAATAAGCAAACAAGACACAAAAACAGAATCTGTCAAAAACAGAATAGTCTGTAGTAATCTGTATCTAACGCAGACTTATGGAACTCCAAAAATTCTAAAATACACTGGTGGACCTGAAGAATTTGTCTAGTAATCATCTGCAAAAAGAATCAACTAAATAGCACTGTCCAGTAAAACGTTCTAGCTAATATCGTGAGCGCTAAAGTTTCTGTTTTTTACAGCATGATCACAAAGATTTCACCCAAGTCTTCCCAAAGGTTCTACTTGGCGCAAACACTAATTAAAACATAAAACTACATCTAAACATAATCTAGATGGATTATATATTCCTAAACAGAACCAAAAAGCAAGAAACAAAAATAAAATTGGGTTGCCTCCCAACAAGCGCTAACGTTTAACGCCCCTAGCTAGGCATGATGATTTCAATGATGCTCACATAAAAGATAAGAATTGAAACATAAAGAGAGCATCATGAAGAGTATGACTAGCAAATTTAAGTCTAACCCACTTCCTATGCATAGGGATTTTGTTAGCAAACAACTTATGGGAACAATAATCAACTAGCATAGGAAGGCAAAACAAGCATAACCTTAAAATTTTAAGCACATAGAGAGGAAACTTGATATTATTGCAATTCCTACAAGCATATATTCCTCCCTCATAATAATTTTCAGTAGCATCATGAATGAATTCAACAATATAACCATCACCTAAAGCATTATTTTCATGATCTATAAGTATAGGAATTTTATTACTCTCCACATAAGCAAAAAATTTCTCATGAATAATAGTGGGAGCAAACTCAACAAAACAACTATCATGTGATTGAAAATTAAGATCAAGATGACAAGTTTCATGGTTATCATTATTCTTTATAGCATACGTGTCATCAAAATACTCATCATAGATAGGAGGCATGCTTTCATCATAGTAAATTTGCTCATCAAAGCTTGGGGGACAAAAATATCATCTTCATCAAACATAGCTTCCCCAAGCTTGTGGCTTTGTATATCATTAGCATCATGGATACTCAAGGAATTCATACTAACAACATTGAAATCATTCTGATCATTCACATATTTAATGCCAAACATTTTAATGCATTCTTCTTCTAACACTTTGGCACAATTTTCCTTCCCATCATACTCATGAAAGATATTAAAAAGATGAAGCGTATGAGACAAACTCAATTCCATTTTTTGTAGTTTTGTTTTATAAACTAAACTAGTGCTAAAACAAGAAACAAAAAGATTCAATTGCAAGATCTAAAGATATACCTTCAAGCACTAACCTCCCCGGCAATGGCGCCAGAAAAGAGCTTAGTTGACGGGGTGTGAGTGTCGCTTACCTAGCCTCCCCGGCAACGGCGCCAGAAAAGAGCTTGATGTCTACTATGCAACCTTCTCCTTGTAGACGTTGTTGGGCCTCCAAGTGCAGAAGTTTGTAGGACAGTAGAGAATTTCCCTCAATTGGATGACCTAAGGTTTATCAATCCGTGGGAGGCGTAGGATGAAGATGGTCTCTCTCAAGCAACCCTGCAACCAAATAACAAAGAGTCTCTTGTGTCCTCAACACACCCAATACAATGGTAAATTGTATAGGTGCACTAGTTCGGCGAAGAGATGGTGATACAAGTGCAATATGGATGGTAGATATAGGTTTTTGTAATCTGAAAATATAAAAACAGCAAGGTAACTAATGATAAAAGTGAGCGTAAACGGTATTGCTATGCTTTGAAACAAGGCCTAGGGTTCATACTTTCACTAGTGCAAGTTCTCTCAACAATAATAACATAATTGGATCATATAACTATGTCGGTGTACTAAAGTAGGGGTACCTTAGTACCCCAGACTTGTGCACGGGCAGTTGTAGCACCCTGCGGCGAGGCCCGCCCAGGAAGCGCCAAGAGAAGACCAAGCATTCAAGACAAGGCCCCCGGCAAGAGGAGCTTGCCGGGCCAAGAAGACAAGACCCCGGCAAGAGGAGCTTGCCGGGACGACTGAGCCCATGCAATACCATCCGAGAACAAAGTATAAGAGACAGAAGATCGAGACCCCGGCAAGAGGAGCTTGCCGGGAAGGCCGAACCCAGGCTCCACAAGAGAAGCCCGCCACGGCGCGCCATGCGCCCCGGCAAGGCCTGATAGCCGGCAAGCTATCAGGCACAGGAAGACGACCCCCGCGGCAAGCCACTTGCCGCGGCAAATCGCCACCTCAGGACTGCGCTCCAGCTCACCCGCCCACGCGTCGCTCCGGGGCTTCCCCCAAGGGCACGTGGCGCGGCACCACGCAGCCTGGGGTATGCGGTGGCATGCAGCCACCACCGTGGCGAGCGGTGGCGCACCTAACGGTCCGCCTCGGTGCTGTCCAGGCGACCGTGACGGGCATTTAATGCCCTTGTCCCCTACCGTCAGAAGTAGGTATGATAACACTGTGCCGCACTGTAGCGCCACTATTCCCGCACTGTTACAACTTCCACCCCTTTTACACTTTTACCCCTTTCTCTTACGTTGACACCTGTCGGTGACCCCTTTGCGCTATAAAAGGAGGCCCGTGTGCAACGTAGAGGGGGTTCGGAGGTTCGGGATCCAGACAGCCATACGCTCGGTGTAGCTAGCTCTCCAAGCTCCCGAGCTCCCCAGTTCAATACAACCAAGCAGGAGTAGGGTTTTACGCGTCCATCGCGGCCCGAACCTGGGTAAACCGCCCGTGTGCTCGCCTCGATCTGCTCTCCGTGCTCCCTCCGCCCCCCTCACCGGACAACGAAAGGGGCTCCGGCCCCATAGGTGCTCGCGGGGGACGCCGTCCACCCCGACATCTTTGGCGCGCGAGGTAGGGGGCATGGTGGAGCGCGTGCTGCGGAGGCATTCTTTCCCACGGGCTCGTGTGCGGCCCTCCTCGAGTATCCACTCGCGCAGAGACTGGGCAAGAAGCAGCTGCTCCTTGAGGAGGACCGCCTTCTGGCCGCTGGGCGAACGATTCGCCTCCAGCGAACTCTGCGCCGCTCCCGTAGCCGCAGAAGTTAGCGCCAGAAGTCACGAGAAAGGCGACCTCGTTCCCCGGCGCGCCTCGTCCGCCGGGGTGCCGAACGAGTTGACGCCGACCGTGGGAGGAATCTTGCCAGCGCGGTTGCCGGAACCCGTTCCGCCAACCATCCTCTCTGCCCAAGTCTTGCCGCAGTTGCATGTGATCCTTGGCGCAGAGAGGGGCGCGGACCCCCAAGCATAGCTACGCCTAGCTCCGGAGGGTCGTGAGGCCCTGCGCCTTTGCCTACCCCCAGGATGGGCTGGATGCTGCCCAAGGAGGTTTTACCCTACCGGGCGGCGAGCGATAAGAAAAGATAAGTTGCCGGAGCTCGAGCAATTGCCCCATCAATTTTTAAGAGTTATCTCCCTCGAACGACCGAGCCTTGGTTGAGAGGCCTGAGCGCGGAAGGACCGGCACGAGACTGGTTGCGCCCTCATTTCGTTTCGAGTCCGCTCAACGACTTGAGTGTGCTACACCCCGAGTAGCGTCCTCACTTTGTTTCGAGCTCGCCCGGCACCCTAAGCGTGCTGCGACCGCAGTCGCACCTCTTACTTTGCCTTGAGCCTGCTCAACAATCTGAGTGAGCGGCAACCAGCCGCGGCGAGGTTTCTTGCCGGTGGTAGCCCCGCCAGCGGGTCGCTGACGTCCCGCACTCGGCGCCCGTGGCAAGGCGGAGGCCTACGCCGGCAAGTCCCCGAAAACGTAGGGCGGAAACAAACAAGGCGCCGGTCAAGTAGAGGAGATAACAGTGCGATGCATTGTCTAAGATAAAAAGTTATATTACAAAATGCCTTACTGCTGCTCTAACCAGCCGTTTCCATGGCATATTTAACAGCGGTAGGGAAAGGAGATAAAAGAAAGGGGCAGGCGGCCTAGTCCACGCGGTCGCCCTCGATCCTCTTGACCCCGGCCGCCTTCTTGACGATAGGGGCGATGAGGGCCTGGATCCCCGTCAGGTCTGCGTTCTCCGGCAAGGGCCTGAGGACGTTAGTAAGCCTGATGTCGGGGTTGCGGAAAACGATCTTCACCAGCACCCTCTCGAGGGCCCCGGAGATGGCCTCCCGCGTCTCGTCGGCCAGCTCCTTCGGAAGCGACGTTCGGAGGTGCTGGAGCGCCTGCACCACCCCCTGGAAGAAGGAAGTGAGCTTGGCGCTGGGCACGACGTCCTCGTCGGTGAGGGACTGGTGGCCCTCGATCCCCAGCAGCGTCAGCTCCTTGTCGATGGTGGCGGCGATGTCGACGAGGCCCTCGGTCCACCGCTCCACCGTATCCCTGAAGGTGTTCTGGGAAACGGCGGCGCGCCTCAGCAGCTCCTCGTTGCCGTCGACCTCCTTCCGTAAAGCCGCCTCCCGCTCCTTAGCGCTGTCCAGCGCCTTGCCGAGCGCCTCCAATTTCAGTTCCAGAGTGGAGTTGGAGTTCTTGGTGGCGTCAAGCTCCTGGATCTTCTCGGCGAAGCGACCCTGAAGCTCACCGAGGGTGAGCGCACCCTTCTCGCGCTCCTGCCGGAGCGCGGTGAGCACCTCGTCCTTCGCCTTGAAGTCGGAATCGAGCTGCGCCACCCTCGCCTCCAGCCCCTTCTTGGTGACCTGGTAGGGGGAGGGGGCGCTTCGCCTCTCCGAATAAAGAGATCGTGCGCGACGTGACGCGCGCCTGCGCGGTTCAGTCCCGCGCACGCTACCCACGTCACGCTCACCCCGCACGCCCCGCCCCCACGACGCCGCGATAAGCGCGCGCCGCCTGGGGAAGGTGCGACGGATGCGGAGTTAAGGAGCAGCGCGACCAAGGCCATGCGTGCCCGTGCACTGTTAGGGCCTGGCCCAACGACGCTCGGCACCGTGTGTGGCCCAGGCCCGGGGGCTCTTGTCGGTGTACTAAAGTAGGGGTACCTTAGTACCCCAGACTTGTGCACGGGCAGTTGTAGCACCCTGCGGCGAGGCCCGCCCAGGAAGCGCCAAGAGAAGACCAAGCATTCAAGACAAGGCCCCCGGCAAGAGGAGCTTGCCGGGCCAAGAAGACAAGACCCCGGCAAGAGGAGCTTGCCGGGACGACTGAGCCCATGCAATACCATCCGAGAACAAAGTATAAGAGACAGAAGATCGAGACCCCGGCAAGAGGAGCTTGCCGGGAAGGCCGAACCCAGGCTCCACAAGAGAAGCCCGCCACGGCGCGCCATGCGCCCCGGCAAGGCCTGATAGCCGGCAAGCTATCAGGCACAGGAAGACGACCCCCGCGGCAAGCCACTTGCCGCGGCAAATCGCCACCTCAGGACTGCGCTCCAGCTCACCCGCCCACGCGTCGCTCCGGGGCTTCCCCCAAGGGCACGTGGCGCGGCACCGCGCAGCCTGGGGTATGCGGTGGCATGCAGCCACCACCGTGGCGAGCGGTGGCGCACCTAACGGTCCGCCTCGGTGCTGTCCAGGCGACCGTGACGGGCATTTAATGCCCTTGTCCCCTAGCGTCAGAAGTAGGTATGATAACACTGTGCCGCACTGTAGCGCCACTGTTCCCACACTGTTACAACTTCCACCCCTTTTACACTTTTACCCCTTTCTCTTACGTTGACACCTGTCGGTGACCCCTTTGCGCTATAAAAGGAGGCACGTGTGCAACGTAGAGGGGGTTCGGAGGTTCGGGATCCAGACAGCCATACGCTCGGTGTAGCTAGCTCTCCAAGCTCCCGAGCTCCCCAGTTCAATACAACCAAGCAGGAGTAGGGTTTTACGCGTCCATCGCGGCCCGAACCTGGGTAAACCGCCCGTGTGCTCGCCTCGATCTGCTCTCCGTGCTCCCTCCGCCCCCCTCACCGGACAACGAAAGGGGCTCCGGCCCCATAGGTGCTCGCGGGGGACGCCGTCCACCCCGACAAACTATCCCTCAACATGCAACAAAGAATCACTCCAAAGTCACTAATAGCAGAGAACAAACGAAGAGATTATGGTAGGGTACGAAACCACCTCAAAGTTATTCTTTCCAATCAATCCATTGGGCTATTCCTATAAGTGTCACAAACAGCCCTAGAGTTCGTACTAGAATAACACCTTAAGACACAAATCAACCAAAACCCTAATGTCACCTAGATACTCCAATGTCACCTCAAGTATCCGTGGGTATGATTATACGATATGCATCACACAATCTCAGATTCATCTATTCAACCAACACATAGAACCTCAAAGAGTGCCCCAATGTTTCTACCGGAGAATCAAGACGAAAACGTGTGCCAACCCCTATGCATAGGTTCATGGGCGGAACCCGCAAGTTGATCACCAAAACATACATCAAGTGAATCACATGATATCCCATTGTCACCACAGATACGCACGGCAAGACATACATCAAGTGTTCTCAAATCATTAAAAGACTCAATCCGACAAGATAACTTCAAAGGGGAAACTCAATCCATTACAAGAGAGTAGAGGGGGAGAAGAAACATAAGATCCAACTATAATAGCAAAGCTCGCGATACATCAAGATCGTGCCAAATCAAGAACACGAGAGAGAGAGAGAGAGAGAGAGAGAGAGAGAGAGAGAGAGATCAAACACATAGCTACTGGTACATACCCTCAGCTCCGAGGGTGAACTACTCCCTCCTCGTCATGGAGAGCGCCGGGATGATGAAAATGGCCACTGGTGGGGGTTCCCCCCTCCGGCAGGGTGCCGGAACAGGGTCCCGATTGGTTTTTGGTGGCTACAGAGGCTTGCGGCGGCGGAACTCCCGATCTAATCTCGGTTCTAGAAGTTTTAGGATACGTAGGTATATATGGGTGCAGGAAGTACGTCGGTTGAGCTTCGGGGGCCCCACGAGGCAGGGGGCGCGCCCCCACCCTCGTGGGCACCTCCCTTCTCTCCTGGCGTGGGTTCCAAGTCCATCCGGTAGCTTTCCTTCCAAAAATAACTTCTCCAGTTGATTTCGTTCCGTTTCGACTCCGTTTGATATTCCTTTTCTTCGAAACACTGAAATAGGCAAAAAAACAGCAAATCTGGGTTGGGCCTCCGGTTAATAGGTTAGTCCCAAAAATAATATAAAAGTGGAAAATAAAGCCCAATATTGCCCGAAATAGTAGATAATATAGCATGGAGCAATCGAAAATTATAGATACGTTGGAGACGTATCAATGGATTCAGAGGAAGAGTCTGCTTCTAAGGAGGCAGAGGTGGAGTCTGAAGAGGAGTCCGATTTAGGCGTGGCAAGCCTGGCTCTAGCTACTGCTTATGTTGCCAAGTCCATCTTCTACACTGAAGACAATGGCCCTGTCACCAACGTTGATGCTAATGATGAGGATGACTCTGCTCCCACCTACTGCTTCATGGCACGTGGTTCCAAGGTAAAATCATGTATTCAAACGTTGTTATGGAACATATTCAAAAGTTGTTAGACAAAAGCGATGACCTGTTGGACGCGGAAATGACCCAATCTTGGTCCTTAATTGAAGACATAAAAAATCTTCATGTTAAGTACGAGGAACTTGAAAGTCGTCATGAAACGCTCTCAACAACTCATGAAAAGCTTTCCTACGATTATCTTCAAAGGAAGCAAGAACTTGAGAACTTGAGAGCGGCTCATGAAGATCTTCAAAAAGAGAACGAGTCACTTCGCACTCAGGAAGGATGAGGGAGTCCTGGATTAAGGGGTGTTCGGATAGCCGGACAATACCTTCAGCCGGACTCCAGGACTATGAAGATACAAGATTGAAGACCTCGTCCCGTGTCCGGATGGGACTTTCCTTGGCGTGGAAGGCAAGCTTGGCGATGCAGATATTCAAGATCTCCTAACATTGTAACCGAATTTGTGTAACCCTAACCCTATCCGGCGTCTATATAAACCGGAGGGTTTTAGTCCGTAGGACAACTTCATCATACAACAATCATACCATAGGCTAGCTTCTAGGGTTTAGCCTCCTTGATCTCGTGGTAGATCTACTCTTGTACTACCCATATCATCAATATTAATCAAGTAGGAAGTAGGGTTTTACCTCCATCGAGAGGGCCCGAACCTGGGTAAAACTTCGTGTCCCTTGTCTCCTGTTACCATCCGGCCTAGACGCACAGTTCGGGACCCCCTACCCGAGATCCGCTGGTTTTGACACCGACATTGGTGCTTTCATTGAGAGTTCCACTGTGTCGTCGCAATCAGGAAGGATGCCTCCTCCCGTCTTTAAAGACGACGCCGTCGCTAAGGGAGCCTTGGCTGTCGGCCAAACTCTCCGGCTAGGTGGTTTCCTCATGACCGCCTGTTCGGCCGTTGCGTCGACGGTGACCTCTTGGGTCATCAAGAGCAACCTTCACGTCAGCTCGGATCTTGTCGAGCAGCTAGATCCGATGGAGCTCTCTTCCGTTAACGATCTCTTGGATCGCATCGCCGCCCTGGGGGTCGCCACGGATTACGACCAGGTTGGGCTTAAACCCAATCTAAGAGAAATTAACTCTCCCCAGGTCACCCACCACGTCGCCATGGTAGAGGCGCGGTGCGGCGACCCTTCATCTATTTTAAGGACTAGCTACGTCCGAATTCCCGACCCCTCCAAGCCGGATACCCGCGGAGGGGAGGATGTAACTCAAGACCTGAGCATAGAATCAGGCAATGGGCTAGACTCATTGGACAACATCCAAGAATCCGAACTTCAGAGTTCGGAAGCTCTTCGGCCTCTGAATCTTAGATTGGGTGAGGTTTCAGATTCAACGCCACCCGCCCACCCGAACATAAGCTATCTCTCCCAAATCGGGCAAGAGCCCGAGGAAACAGTACATCATTACTGGGTCAGATTCCTCCTGGTTATGAACAGGATAAAGGACTGCCGCGAGGGAGACGCAATCTCAATCTTCTGCAGTAATTGCACGGACGAGGGAATCCTTAACGTCATAAGTCGTCGTGATATTACACGCTTCGCTGACTTGGCGTCCATAGTACAAAAGTACTGTGCGATGGAAAGCGCCTGGAAAACCGAAATAAAATTCTGGGATAATCCGGCCCTGAATAGCAATCTCGTCCGAACTAAGAGGGTGCATCATCGTAAGACACCCGGGTTAAACACCAAAAAACCAAAATCCTCTACAGAGCATGGAACCGTACTGGAAAGATGGCTTGATGGACCCTGTGAAATTCATAGTACAGTGGACGCCACACCAAATCACAGCCTTAGAGCATGTTGGATACTCCGGCAGGTGGCCAAAATTGGCGAGGACCTCTTAATTTTGGAGCCCACAGAAAGCCATCCCGGGGACACCAGTACCATTCTCACAGTCTTCAAGACTTTCGCATCAAACAATATGCGAAAAAGAACACTCCACAGCCTTGCTGAAGTCTATCAGGTAGCAACAATAAACCCATGGAGCGACACAGCTATTACCTTCAACGCAAGCGATGAACCTAAATTCCGAACAGCCCGAGCACCAGCCGCGTTGGTCCTCAGTCCAATAGTGGACGACTTTCGCCTCACCAAGGTACTCAGGGATGGAGGTAGCGGATTGAACCTCATTTACGAGGAAACCCTTCAAAAAATGGGATTAGACTAGAACCGCATCGAGCGAAGCAACACAACCTTTAGAGGAATAATCCCCAGTCGGGAAGCGCGCTGCACAGGAAAAATCACACTAGATGTGGTGTTCGGCACGCCGGATAATTACAGGTCCGAAGAGGTCACGTTTTAGGTGGCCCCGTTCAGTAGCGGATATCACGCCCTACTAGGGCGGGAAGCATTTACAATCTTCCAAGCGATACCCCATTACGGGTACAAGAAGCTCAAGATGCCCGGGCCGAACAGAATTATCACTCTCCCTAGTGATCCGGACATAGCGCTCCGCGCCGAAAACAAGACAGCCGCATTGGCCCTTGAGGCACTATCCCAAGCCTTAGCGGCTGAGGAACTGACTGCGTTGCGCTCCACGGTTAACAGGGATGATGTGATACTCGACAAGAGATCCAAGTCCACATCCTTCAAGCCAGCGGACGAAATAGTCAAATTCCAGGTCCATCCAACAGACCCTAATAAAACAGCTTCCATCAGGGCACGATTAAACCCTGATGTGGACGTCGCACTGCGAGAATTTCTACGTGAAAATTGGGACATCTTCGCATGGCACCCTTCAGACATGTCAGGAATCCCACGCAGGCTGGCCGAACACAGCTTAAATATCCTAAAAGGATTCAAACCTGTCAAACAAGCCCTTCGGCATTTTTCCGAACCCAAAAGACAGGCCATGGGAGAGGAGCTAGCCAAGCTATTGGAGGCCGGATTCATTAGAGACATAAAACACCGGACTGGCTAGCAAACCTGGTGATGTTACCAAAAAAGGACAAATCCTGGCACCTGTGTGTTGATTTTAAAGACCTTAACAAGGCTTGCCCCAAGGATCCCCTCCCCCTCCCCCGTATCGATCAAATTATCGATGCCACCGCAGGACACGATTCGTTGTGTTTCCTCGACGCATACTCCGGTTACCATCAAATAAAGATGGCGGAATCCGACCAAGCCGCAACGGCATTAATCACTCCATACGACCCATTCTGCTTCAACACAATGCCCTTCGGGCTGAAAAACGCCGGCGCAACTTATCAGCGCATGATTCAGACATGTCTGGCAAACCAGATCGGCAAGACAGTAGAGGCGTACGTGGATGATGTGGTCGTTAAAACAAGACATGTCGAATCTCTAGTAGACGACTTGAGGCTAACATTTGATAACCTCCAAAAATACGACATCAAGCTCAACCCAGAAAAATGCGTTTTCGGCGTTCCAGCCGGAAAGCTCTTGGGCTTCATTGTATTCGGTAGAGGAATTGAAGCAAATCCAGCTAAGAACCGAGCTTTGTCGCAATTGGATATCCCAAAGGACCTCAAACAAATACAAAAATTAACCGGATGCGTGGCGGCTTTAAGCCGCTTTATCTCCCGCTTGGGAGAAAAGGCACTGCCCCTTTATCGCCTCCTTCGGCGCACCGAACACTTCGAGTGGACGGATGCTGCCACGGCCGGACTCGATTAAATAATAGCCATATTGGCAACAAACCCAGTCCTGGCCGCGCCAAACACCGGCGAACCAATGCTATTGTACATTGCAGCAACCCATCAAGTTGTCCGCGCAGTGCTCGTCGTCGAGCGGGAAACGGACGAACACAAATTCCCCCTTCAAAGGCCGGTGTACTACGTGTCCACTGTCCTCACTCCATGCAAATCACGGTACCCGCATTATCAAAAGATTGCATACGCGGTATTCATGGCATCCCGGAAGCTACGACACTACTTTCAAGAGTGTTCGATAACAGTAGCCTTGGAAGTACCACTCAACGATATTATCAACAACCGCGACGCAATGGGCCGGATCGCAAAATGGGCCATTGAGCTCCTCCCGTTCGATATAATCTATAAGCCACGGCGAGCTATTAAATCGCAAGTTTTGGCCGACTTCGTCGCAGAATGGACGGAGGCCGAGCTCCCTAAAGAGTACGGCACATATTCCAACTGGATCATGCATTTCGACGGCTCCAAAATGTTGGCCGGATTAGGGGCCGGCGTCGTCTTAACGTCCCCCACAGGATACACAGTTCAATATGTGCTCCAGATCATGTACACGGACTCCAACAATGCAGCTGAATATGAGGCCCTCCTTCACGGTCTCCGGATGGCAGTATCCATGGGCATTCAGCGCCTAGAGGTACGCGGGGATTCGAACCTCGCGATATCCCAAATAAATGGAGACTTCGACGCCAAGGATCCAAAAATGGCAGCTTACCGCAATGCCGTCCTAAAAATGTCAGCTCGGTTCGAAGGGCTGGAGTTTCATCATATAGCCCGAGAAAACAATCAGGCAGCGGATGTCCTGGCACGCATTGGAGCAAAACGCGATGCAGTCCCCCCAACATCTTTTTAGAAAGACTGTTCAAGCCATCCGTAGCATGGGAGGGGGAACCCGCAGATAACAGCCCGGACCCACCCGCACCACTCGACGCCGAACAATCTGACATAATTGGAGGCTCTGCCACTGAGATTACACCTTCAGCCCATGTAATAATGGAGGTCATCGCCCCGTGGACAGAACCATTCCTAGCCTACCTTACTAGGCAGGAACTCCCAGAGGACCAAAACGAGGCACGCTGCATAGTGCGGCGATCTAAAGCCTATAAAGTCCACGAGGGAGAGCTTTATAAGAAAAGCACTACCGGAGTCCTTCAAAGGTGCATCTCCGAACAGGAAGGGCGGAACCTGCTAGCTGAAATTCATGCCGGACTCGGTGGCCACCACGCTGCAGCTCGGTCCCTTGTAAGCAAGGCCTTCCGTACAGGCTTTTACTGGCCGACGGCCCGGGCAGACGCTCAGGACTTGGTCCAACGATGCGTCGGTTGCCAGCTTTTTGCAAACCAAAGCCATATGCCACCCACCGCCCTCCGAACTATCCCCATCACTTGGCCGTTCGCGGTCTAGGGGCTTGACATGGTTGGACCCCTTAAAGGCGGAACCCACAAGAAAAAATACTTACTGGTCATGATGGATAAATTCACCAAATGGATAGAAGCCAAGCCTGTTAAGACGGCCGAATCCGGACCTGTGATAGACTTCATATCCGGGGTTGTACACCGTTACGGCGTCCCCCACAGCATCATCACTGATAACGGCACAAATTTTACTGCCGGCGAGGTAAAACTCTGGTGCAAAAACATGGGCATCAAGCTCGATTATGCTTCTGTCTATCACCCACAAACTAACGGCCAGGTCGAACGTGCAAATGGTCTTATCATGAGTGGCATTAAACCCAGACTAGTGTGGTCCCTCAAGGAATCTAACACGCACTGGGTAGAGGAGCTCGACTCTGTACTCTGGGGGCTACGGACCACGCCGAATCGCACCACCGGATACACGCCATTCTTTATGGTGTACGGTGCAGAAGCAGTTCTGCCTTGCGACATAATTCATAACTCATCTCGAGTGCGCATGTACGAAGGAAGATAAGCCGAGCTTGATCAGCAGGACAACTTGGACGCCTTGGAGGAGGAGCGTGACGTGGCAAAATCCCGTTCCGCATTTTATCAACAGCAGGCTCGAAGATATCAAAGCAGAGAAGTATGGGCCAAAAATTACAATATTGGCGAACTAGTTCTACGCCTGCTGGATAAGAAAAAGGACAAACTCAAGCCCAAGTGGGAAGGTCCCTTCATAATCGACCAAGTCCTGACTGGTGGAGCGTACCGCCTGCGAGATGCGTCGGATAACTGACTCGAGCCGAACCCATGGAACGCCGCCCGTCTCAGAAGATTCTATGCCTAGCGCCGGACTCTGTGTTTGTCTCCTCCCTCTGTCCATTTTTTACATTTCCTGTCTTACATTTCTCTCCTTCCCCTCTTTTCTCTTATAGCCCTTAAAGGCTCATCAAGTAATGCGCTACCCGCGCTCATTAAACCTGGGGGCTTCTTTAAACAGAAGCTTATTTATATGGGCTTCACGCCCAACACATGCGTCAAACTTCCGCATGTACCTTTTCTTCACCATTATATGCATCGATATGACTTAAGTTTTGGCCAAGCTGGGTTGCCTGGCTCCTGTGCTTACCCCTACGTTCCTGATTGTTCGGCTAGGCGGTAAAGGGAGCACCTCTGCGATTGTTACTGCCGAATCAGCCGGATGTGTACCTCAGACTGGGTGAAGCCGAAAGCTAGTGTTCTTAAGGGAATATTCGGCCGGTGAACTAAAAGACGACCTTTTTTACTTATTTATATACATGCCCCCAGATGATTTTCCTGCATTTGCAGTCCGGACATGCACTTTAGGGCATGCCTCCCAGAGAAAGGAACCCTTAACGGAACTATTCTCTCTGGAAGATGTTTCTTACTAACCATGTAATATAACATAACTAGTTGGGCACTTGTCTGATAAAGCACTAATGACCCCTACGCCTCGTCTCCATGCATACCCCGGTTCGTACATAACCGGTAGGGTATTCGGACACACTCCGGACCGTCAGGTCCCGAGGTAGAAGCGAAAAGGTCGGCAATGACAAACGATCTACAATCCGGCTAGAAGGCATTACACATGTCAATTAAAAATTACATAGTCACTCTGACTGATTGTATTCCTCTTCTATACCATCTAACAGGGTGTCTAATTTACAGTCCTGCTAGGAATACTTTGCGGCCAACTCTACTTGGCCGTATACTAAGCTTACAGGGATCTCCTTCCCATCAGGCCCGACAGGTCTGACCTCGGCCATGTGGTTTGGGTCAGACTTCGTAAACCGGATCTTCACCATGGCCCAGGCCTCCCTAGCGCCTTGTCAGCAGGCCGATATCTTCCACAACTGGAAGCGCCGCCGAGCTCCCTTAAGCTTCTCCGCAAGCTCTCCAAGGCCCTCGGGCATGGAGTGGGAAGGCCATAAGGCTTGGGCAACGCCTCGCATCGCCTACCGAACTCGCTCGTGCAGTTGTGAGAGCTCGGGAAGAAGGTCACCCGTAGAACCGGGCATCTCCTCTACAGGACGACCTGTTAGCATTCCTACAGACATTACTCTGTTAGTTGACTTCCTCGCCGAACTCTTTTTCCAAAGTTCGTTTAAGCACTTACTAAATATGCCGCGTCGAAGCCGCCGATTCTCCTTAGTGGAGTCCGACAGCTGGCCACGAACATCTTTAAGTTCAACGTCCAGCTTGGTGTTGGCATCCTGAAGATCATTCTTCTCCTGCCTCACCCTTGTCAGCATACTCTCACCGGCCTTTAGCCGGCGTAAGAGTTGTTGCCTCTCCGGCGCCATTTGCAATATGACTTGTCAGATTTACACCCACGCCGCACTTCACAACATATTTATCTTTCGAAGCATGGATTACCATAGGGGGTCTCTTTGGGCTCCCCTGTCGCGGCTAGTGCGGCCTCAAGTTGGGCTTTGCACTCTTCCAGCTCCTGGGACAGTAGGGTATTCTTTTCTGTAAGAACCTGCATTACAAATGATCCTTAAATCAGTTGTTCTAACTATTTCAAGTCTCAGGGGCTACTGGTATATACATATATTTACCAAAATTTTCTTACCCGTATGTCTTTTACATATTGCTCCGTGGCTCTGGCTAAACCATTTTGAGTGGCACGGAGGTATGCATCTCCCAAATTGAAGGCATTCAATGCCTCTTGGGAGAAACAAGCGTCGCGGAGAACTGTCCGGCGACGCCTGTGGTTCATGGCACTCTCCACTTCGGAATAGGTGGCAGACAGCCCGTCCGCATCCTCTGCTGGAGGAGCGTCCGGTGCGCGCCTTGTGTTCGCCGCCGCTTCCGGGCCAGGCGTTGGAGCCTGGCTGGTGGAGGCACGATTGGCGACCTCCCCGGATATAGTCCGGCGAGGTCTCTTCGTCCTAAAGAGAGCAGCGAGCGTTTGTATGCCTTGAAGGGATAACACCAGAGAAATAGATGGTGCGCTATACCTTTGCGCCAGCGTCTCAGTCCGGACTACATTTCTTTTTACCCCACGGGGCCCCGCGGCCCCTCGTTGGCTATCCGCCGCAGGTTCGGCCTCCCGCCTCGGAAACCTTCCCTGCAAAACACGGTTGTCGTCAGAAAAACTGAAATGCGTGAGAATGGAATCCTTCTCAAGGGAATGAGGCTTCGGTCTCTGTCACCTGGGAGGCCGGGATTAACCCTGGGTAATCGGCCGTAATGGCCACCAAGGTATTATCCTTGCTTAGCTGATGAAACACCCCGTCAATTAGCTCCACCGATATGTCCGGATCCTCTTCAGAGTCCGGATCGAGGGATTGTTCTGGATCCTCGGGCTGTGGAGGACGGTTGCTTATATCCTTTACTTCTTGACGGAGTTCCTGCATCAAAGTCGTTAGACTACATATTTAATCATGGGAGTATAAAGCGGATGGGCGAGCAAAATCGTCCACTTACCCAACTCGGAGGGTTATACATAGTAAATCCGCCCTGCGGGTCGACGCGGAGGAATTCCTCCTCTTCTCCCTTGTACAAAGAGGATAAGATCTTTACTAGAGCGGCAGCCGAGGCCGGCCCCTTACGACCGTAACGGGTGGCATCATCCTCCCCGTTAAAATCTCACATGGGGTGGCTTCTATATTGAAGCGGCTGCACCCCCCGCATAATGCATGCGGCCATGACTCCAATCATGGTTAGTCCGGAATGAGCC
This sequence comes from Aegilops umbellulata, assembly GCA_032464435.1. Taxonomy (NCBI): domain Eukaryota; kingdom Viridiplantae; phylum Streptophyta; class Magnoliopsida; order Poales; family Poaceae; genus Aegilops; species Aegilops umbellulata. The sequence continues at coordinate 226,876,226 of CP136055.1, read as the reverse complement.
AATAGTCTTATTCGGCCCATCAGGTAAAGGACGTCCCTGTCGCTTTCCCTTTGAGAGCTCCGCGAACGCCAGCTTAGGCGTTTCTTTAATGGGGCACTGTTGAACTCGGGGAGACCGACCCGAATAGGGTCCGGTAGCGGGACATCATCTATATAAAACCATTCCGAAGGCCAGTCCTCGGACGCCTTCTTTGGGGTTCCAGATAGGTATCCGGTCCCGGCGATGCGCCACACTTCGGCTCCGCCCACTTGATATATAGACCCCTCTTGAGAACGGGGCACCAGGCAGAATATCCTCTTCCACAGCGCGAAATGAGCCTCAACACCCAAAAATAACTCGCAAAGGGCGACGAAGCCCGCGATATGCAATATAGAGGCGGGCGTGAGATTGTGCAGTTGGAGGCCGTAGAACTCCAGAAGCCCACGGAGAAATGGATGAATTGGAAATCCCAGTCCCCTTATTAGATAAGGGACGAGGCACACCCGCTCTCCTTTGGAGGGATTGGGGGTGCTCTCCGCTTGTTTTCCTCCATTATAGGTGGCGAGTCCGGCTCGGACCGAGACCATATAGGCCTGAGGGAGAAATCCCTTGGCCTGAAGCAACACTAACTCGCTGTGCGGGATGGAGCAACTCTCCCAGTCTCCAGGTTTAGGACTGGAAGGGCGAGAGGAGGAGCTACGACGGCTGGCCATGTTGGAATGGACCTTTGCTGGAGGCGCTCTGATGATTACTCGCGGAGAGGAGAAGGTGTGGTTTGGATCTGAATCCCCATCCCATTAAATAGGTGGCTCGTTTATGCGGCTAGGGGTGTGGATGTAAAAACACCCCGGATTTTCGCGTTCGTTTGACACGTGGAAGACGACCATTATTGGGCGTAGAAGCCAAGGAGCGCTACATTACAAAAATCGGACATTATTTCAACAGGTACACAGAATTTGAAGAAGAACCCGCCTTGCAATGCCGAAGACATCTGCGCGCCGGACTCGTCGTCATTGAAGCCTGGTTCGGGGGCTACTGAGGGAGTCCTGGATTAAGGGGTGTTCGGATAGCCGGACAATACCTTCAGCCGGACTCCAGGACTATGAAGATACAAGATTGAAGACTTCGTCCCGTGTCCGGATGGGACTTTCCTTGGCGTGGAAGGCAAGCTTGGCGATGCAGATCTTCAAGATCTCCTAACATTGTAACCGACTTTGTGTAACCCTAACCCTATCCGGCGTCTATATAAACCGGAGGGTTTTAGTCCGTAGGACAACTTCATCATACAACAATCATACCATAGGATAGCTTCTAGGGTTTAGCCTCCTTGATCTCGTGGTAGATCTACTCTTGTACTACCCATATCATCAATATTAATCAAGCAGGAAGTAGGGTTTTACCTCCATCGAGAGGGCCCGAACCTGGGTAAAACTTCATGTCCCTTGTCTCATGTTACCATCCGTCCTAGACGCAAAGTTCGGGACCCCCTACCTGAGTTCTGCCGGTTTTGACACCGACAAAGGATTTGAACCACCATGTCTAAAATGCCTTAAGCGTGATAACACTGTCTCTATTGCTGAATATTCTACTGCTGCTATTGTTGCAATATCTTCAACTGCGGATGTGGTAACTAACCCCTCTACTGAGGATACCACTACTATTGCTGATGAGAATGACAGGTTGAAGACATTGCTTGAGACAAGAATGTACATAAGTCTCAAATGGCATCAAACGCTATGTGATGTCCTCAAAAAGAAGATTCTGAACCAAAACCCTAGGAAAGTGGGTGTTGGGTTCGAGAGGAAAATGAATGTTGATGGTACTTAATGGAAGCCTGAGTAGTAACCCAAAACCACATGGGTTGCCGCAAAGGAACCTTCAGTGGATCCATCTACCTTATCTGGCTTCTCTTATGCTAACCCGATTATCATTGGTGAATCCTTTGATGAAAACTATAAACTGTTTAAAAATTAGAATGGTGAAGTGTTTGCCAGGTATATTGGTACTAACTGCAAGAATGGGCCACCTATGAAGATGATCTGGGTGCCCAAAAGTTGTCTTGAGAATCTTCCTGTGAATGTCATCATGACCCTGATGACCCACAAGTATAGGGGATCTATCGTAGTCCTTTCGATAAGTAAGAGTGTCGAACCCAACGAGGAGCAGAAGGAAATGATAAGCGGTTTTCAGAAAGGTATTCTCTGCAAGTACTGAAATAAGTGGTAATAGATAGTTTTGTGACAAGATAAATTGTAACGAGCAACAAGTAACAAAAGTAAATAAAGTGCAACAAGGTGGCCCAATCCTTTTTGTAGCAAAGGACAAATCGGAACAAACTCTTATATAAGGAAAAGCGCTCCCGAGGACACATGGGAATATCGTCAAGCTAGTTTTCATCACGTTCATATGATTCGCGTTCGGTACTTTGATAATTTGATATGTGGGTGGACCGGTGCCTGGGTGTTGTTCTTACTTGAACAAGCATCCCACTTATGATTAACCTCTATTGCAAGCATCTGCAACTACAACAAAAGTATTAAGGTAAACCTAACCATAGCATGAAACATATGGATCCAAATCAGCCCCTTACGAAGCAACACATAAACTAGGGTTTAAGCTTCTGTCACTCTAGCAACCCATCATCTACTTATTACTTCCCAATTCCTTCCTCTAGGCCCAAATAATGGTGAAGTGTTATGTAGTCGACGTCCACATAACACCACTAGAGGCTAGAAAACATACATCTCATCAAAATATCGAATGAATACCAAATTCACATGACTACTAATAACAAGACTTCTCCCGTGTCCTCAGGAACAAACGTAACTACTCACAAAGCATATTCATGTTCATAATCAGAGGGGTAATAATATGCATAAAGGATCTGAACATATGATCTTCCACCAAATAAACCAACTAGCATCAACTACAAGGAGAAATCAACACCACTAGCAACCTACTAGCACCAATCCCGGACTTGGAGACAAGAATTGGATACAAGAGATGAACTAGGGTTTCGAGATGAGATGGTGCTGGTGAAGATGTTGATGGAGATTGCCCTCTCCCGATGCGAGGAGCGTTGGTGATGACGATGGCGATGATTTCCCCCTCCCGGAGGGAAGTATCCCCGGCAGAACAGCTCTGCCGGAGCTCTAGATTGGTTCCACCAAGGTTGTGCCTCGTGGCGGCGGAGTCTTGTCCCGAAAGGTTGCTTCTGGTTTTTTCTCGACGAAAGACTTCATATAGGAGAAGATGGGCATCGGAGAGCTACCAGGGGGGCCACGAGGTAGGGGGCGCGCCCTAGGAGGGGGGCGCCCCCCACCCTCGTGAGCAGGGTGTGGGCCCCCTGGCCTTCATCTTTGGCAACGATTTTTCTTTTTTTATTTTAAGATATTCCGTGGAGTTTCAGGAATTTTGGAGTTGCGCAGAATAGGTCTCTAATATTTGCTCCTTGTCCAGCCTAGAATTCCAGCTGCCGGCATTCTCTCTCTTCATGTAAACCTTGTAAAATAAGAGAGAATAGCCATAAGTATTGTGACATAATGTTAAATAACAGCCCATAATGCAATAAATATCGATATAAAAGCATGATGCAAAATGGACGTATCAAGTCCCCCAAGCTTAGACCTCGCTTGTCCTCAAGCGAAAAGCCGATAACAATAAATATGTCCCCATGTTTAGAGGTAGAGGCGTCGATAAAAATAAATACGGACATGAAGGCATCATGATTATTCTCATAACAACAACATATATAGATATTGTCATATGATTACTTATGTTCAAGTGATTATCTATTCACAATGCAAAAGTATGAATCAGAAACCTTATTGAGAACCAACAAACTATAACCTCAGTCATTGAAACAATTTCAATTTATCATAACATCAGAAAGAGTCTATGTCAGAGCTAAAAAGCAAGTCCACATACTCAACTATCATCTAGTCCTTCATAATTGCTAGCACAACCGCAATACTTGTGGTTATGGAGTTTTAATCGGACACAGAGAAAGATAGGGGCTTATAGTTTTGCCCCATAACCTTTTACCTCAAGGGTAATGTTAACAATAACAACTCATGCTCCCCTACATCCAATTATATATATATATATATATATATATATATATATATATATATATATATATATATATATATATATATACATAAACACTATTCTGATCACGGGATCAGAATAATATTCTGATCACAACCTGACCTGCCCCGCTAGTAGTACGTTGAACTTCCGTGTGAACTAGGTTGAACTTCCGCCAACATTGCCCAAATGGGGCTTGCGATATACCGTTGGAAAGCTATGGACACCAATATCATGACCCAACTTAAATTTTTGGCAAAATATAAGCGGTTTAAGAGCAGTTTTGAAAACCGTTTTTTCTTCGCACAAATAATGTGAATCCTATTTTCGATCGCATTTCTAAACCGTTTATCGGAATGAGGCATATAATATGGCATTGGAAAGATGCTGCAAAATTGCTCCTTCCACATGTTGAAAGTTTTCTCTAATTCCCTAAGGTTAGAGAGTAATTTGAAAAAACATAAAATTTCGTAAACCGAACAGCTGAGTTCGTTTTTTCGATGTCATTTCTAAACGGCTAATCCAATGGAGGCATATGATACGGCATTGGAAAGCTTATGAAAATGCGCTACTTTCTCATCTTGAAAGTTTTTTTCTAATTTTGAATGGTTTAAGAGTAATTTAGAAAATGGTCCAAGTCCTACTGAGTTCGTATTTTTGAGCTAATTCTTTAACGGTGCGTCGGAATGCAGCAAATGATATGGCGTTGGAAAGCTTGAACAAATGCGAAACTTTTTGGTATGTATCATTTCTCACAATTCTTTACGGTTTTAAGTCAGTTTCGAAAATGGCGAAAAACATATTTTCGCCTACAAACTTTATCGGAATGGAGCAAATAATATACCGCTGAAAAGCTACGGAAAATGCGAAACTTTTTCATGTTGATGGTTTTCTCTGATTCCTAGCCGTTTTCAAGTAATTTCGAAAAACGGCGGGATCATGCGTTCTGCCTTTATCGCGAAACAGATTCTTCGAAAATGCACCGCGTGAAGAACCTGAACTTCTCGGCGCGTGTACCTGAACTTCACTCTGTTTTTCACGTGATTTTTTTGCTCGTAGGTCTCCATCCACTACTCGTAACTCTACATCCACTCACCGGAATTGAGCAAGTGATATACCAGTGGAAAGCTGTTGTAAGCATATAACTTTCCCGTGTTGATCGTTTTTTCATACTCGTCATGATTTTAAAAGTTTTTCATGTAAAATTCATTCACTGTAGTAGTCGAACTTCCTCCTGTTTTCACGTTGAACTTCTGTGACGTATTTTCGTTTGTAATTTTCTCATCCATTCGTCAGTGTTTACACAAATGATATTCTTGTTTTACAAACCTCTCTCACAATAATTTTTTTAACTTTCTCCGACCGAGTACTTGAACTTATATCAACAAACTTTTAGTCTTTGATTTTTTATTCTTTTTAATACAAAATGCACACCCTATAGTACGTGAACTTCTGGCAGTTATCAAGCTGAACTCCTCTCGGATACGTGAAAATATCTGAGTTTTTTATGAACATTAATATGAATTTCTTATTCTTTTTTATGAAAATTTGAAGCGCTCTATTTTTAAAAGTTGAACTTCTTGTTATTTAATTTTTTTTACTTCTTGTTTCCATTCTTTAATAACAAGGAAAATCTGACTTTTCTATAATCATCGAACTTCTCCATCTTTTTAATTTGGACTTCTTGATTTTATTTCTTAATCTTTTTTATGAAATTTGAAGCGCTCTATTTTTAGAAGTTGAACTTCTTGTTATTTTATTTTTGAACTTCTTGTTTCCATTTCTTTAATAACGAGGAAAATTTGAGTTTTTTATAATCATCGAACTTCTCCATCTTTTTAATATGGACTTCCTGGTTTTATTTCTTTAATCTTTTTTATGAATAAAAATATTTTAAGACACGAAAACAACATTTTTTGTGTGTGTTTTTGCATTGGTTTGCACATCAAACCGCGTCATCTTGAGAAATTGAACTTCTGCCTTTTCTTTTTGTTTCCTTTCAACATTTTTTAGCACTTCGAACCACGTCATCTTTAGAAATTGAACTTCTCCTTTCTTTTTGTTTTTACACGTTGTGTACCGCGTCATCTTTAGAAATTGAACTTCTCCTGAACTTCTCCTTTTTCTTTTTGTTTTATTTCAACATTGGTTTACACGTTGTGTACCGCGTCATCTTTAGAAATTGAACTTCTCCCTTTCTTTTTGTTTTCTTGCATGTTTTACCCTTGCGTGTTTAAATTTATTTTGAACTTATTGATATAACACAGTTGACCTTCTCGAACACAACATTTTGAAAACATGCAAAAATATGTTTAGGGTAAAATTTAAACTTTGCCTCTCCAAACACAACATATGCATAGAGAGTGCTATAGTTGTTCCTTTCTAGCTATTCCTGAACTTCTGCGGCCAATGCATTCTTTCTGTAGTAGATGCAAAGAACTACAAGAGGGAGATATTTTTTTTGCTGGATGGATAGAGAAGTTCCACGGCCATGCAGAGGCGGACGCCCAAGCAGAGGAGGATACTGGCTGGACGCGGCCTCACAAGAAGCAAACACTGCATCCCAGCAACAACACTAATTCTCATGAACGACGACCATTTTCATGAGCTCAGACCATCTTCCAAAAGGCGACACCCATGTTCCCTGCACCTCATGTGTGACCTTCTCCGCTGCCAGGTAGTGAACTTCTCCCTCCCTCTGTTCATGTATGTAGCGAGCAGCAGAGTGGCACAGAGGATCCTGGAGACACAAACTTTTGAGCATAAATGAGGGGGGGAGGACCAAATAGTAGGGGACTGCTGCTACTAAACCGAATACGGAAGGCAGAGTGGTGCATCCTCATCGTCACTGCAACACACACAATGAGGCATTTTAGTCAAGTTAAAATACCCCTATAATACCCAGCTAGCCATGTTTGTAGCAAACACTACATCCTACTAAATTGGTTCATCAACACATTAGCCTGCTGACCTACTATTTTTACTATATATAGATTCATAAACATTACCTACTGTTTTTATAATGCACAAAATTGGTCAATGAACACATTGGCCTGCTGAAAATCAAACATTTGGACTGTAATATATTACACTCCCAGTGATACATCCAGAGACACACACAACGAGCCTATCCATCCACTGCCATTTTCCACAAATAATGTTACATCTAATCTCAACTGATTATGTAGCGGCACCATATAAATCACAGAGTAAGATTTGATTAAGATGTGTGCACACGCACCGACATCTCGCCATGATAGTGGAAGATGAGTTGTGCTAGCATTACCTAGATAGCCATGCTAATTAATGCTGGAAGATGGGCGAATGGCACAACCTGGACGAGCCGTCCTGCTGGTGTGGCACAATTTGGACTGCGGCACCCCCGTTTCATATGACCGGGAGCGACGGTGGCCGGTGGAGACGTGGTAGAAGGGGAGGTCGCAGGCCGGAGGTACGGTGCCGGGAGGTCATCCGAATCTGTACATCAGGGCAAAGGCCCATGGCTGCGGCTGCGAAAGTAATGTTCAGAGGCGTGTTGTAACTTACTGTATGCAACTATGCATTATGAGATAACAAATTTCCTAGTCTGATACTTCACAACTTTGAAATCAAAGCAGAATTTTTGCTGCAACTTACCTTACTGGAAACCACTAGATCCTAGATCCCCACATCTTCTTTCTTTATCATCTTTGAACTTTAGATTAGTACCTTTTTTATTTGGTCTGACAAGCTATACAAGCTTAAGATAGTATCTTAGAGAGCGGAAGAACAAGACAGGTGAGGCACGGAGATGATCTTCCACACACATAGCACCGGAAGGGAGTACAGCATGTTTTTCATCATTTAAGCCATTCATGAAAACGATGGAGAACACTTATTTTAATAACCAAGAAACATGGTAAAACATTGTCTATTCTCTATAAATATGGTAAGCATGCTGAGATAAAAAATGTCCTATTTTTTCAGAAAAAAGGAACTCTAATCTCAATTCCTCACATTCTACACGGTTAATTTTTTTTAAATGATATGAAATGAACTAACGAATCAAAACACTGAAGGGACTCTCTTTAATGCAGATGCAGACCCAACCGTTAAGGATTCTTTTTTTAACATCTACTAAGATGAACAACAGAGAAGTATATACCAGCAGAGAAGCAGCCATAGCCTGACGAGCTCACAACGTTCCCCTAGACAGAGTACAGGCGAGTACCTCATAGAGCTGGACGCATACAGCGGAAGGAAGTGAATGGAGTCGACGACGACGGGGGTCATCCACGAGGAGCATGGTGTGGGGGCTGAACGACCTGAGGTGGCATAGTTGAACGGCCTTGGTGCTACGGCACCGGCTATAGATGGTGGACCGCGGTGGTAGTGGGTCGCAGTGGTGTGCGCGGTGAGCTGCAGGTCGATGCTCCCACCAGCTGCAGGCCAATGCCTCCTTCAGCTGCAGGTAGCGCCCAATCCCCATTGAAGGTGCTGCTACGAGGCCCTCCTGTGCGGACTTTCGTTGGTGTGGGCATCCATGGCGCGTGCTGGTGGTTCAGGGTGCGTCGGCCCCGGAGGCGTCCGATGACCAACCGCGGTGGCGGCCGATGCCATCTCTGGCTCAGTAGACCGCGAGCTTTGGATGCGAGCTCGTGTGGCTTCGGTGGCGCGGTGCTCGGCGAGGGCAGCGACGTCGCTGCGAGTGGGGCGAAGCGCGGAGGCGGGACTAGACGGGATCCGAAGCGAGGGAGATCCAGGTGGGAGGTGGAGCAGCGCGTCGAGGGGAGGTGGTGAGGAGCCGGGACGGCGGCGCGTTGGTTGGGATGGTGCCGCGGCGGTGGTCGGAAGCTGGCTCGGCCGCGCGGTGGCTGTTGCAGGGGACGAGAGCTAGATGGCGCTGGATCGGGGGAGGTTGGGGATCGGAGAGAGGGCGGTGGACTAGTGGGAGTGGGCGTGTTCTTTCTTTTTTTTCTCCTCGGGTTCGGGAGGACCTCCACGCGTATATATAGGGCCGTTCGTGATCAGAATAACTATTCTAATCCTGGGATTAGAATAGTGCTACTATATATATATCATGTTCTTTTCAACATGTTGTGCTTGCCAAAGGATAAAATGAAAAAGGAAAGGTGAAGATCACCATGACTCTTGCATAAGGTAGAAGAAAATAATAAAAGATAGGCCCTTCGCAAAGGAAAGCAGAGGTTGCCATGCGCTTTTATGGTTGGATGCACAAAATCTCAATGCGAAAGAACGTCACTTTATATTGCCACATGTGATATGAACCTTTATTGTGCATTCCATCGCTTTTATTACTCCCACATCACAAGATCGTATAAAGCTTATTTCTCCCACACTAATCAATCATACATATTTAGAGCAATTTTTATTGCTTTGCACCGATGACAACTTACTTGAAGGATCTTACTCAATCCATAGGTATTGTGAAGCATAAACATTTGACGAACAAGTGGATTATGAAAGTTCAGATCTTGGTTAGGATAAACAGGATGATTGTCAAGGAATCCTGAAACAAAATACATAGTAAGACCATTTGGACATTTTATCTTGTGCCCCACAAGATGTTTAGGTCCCGGCATAAGCGTCGGACTCCTTTGATTATGTGGCTTAGAAGCTATGAGTCTAAGTGCAGCATCTGAGAACTTCGGTTTTGGAGCCCTAGCAAATAGCCTTGCAGGAGGTGAATAATACTCATAAGAATATGCAGAATAGTTCTTGGTCTTATGAACATAGCGGTTTGACTAAACACGCTCATATTCATAAGCCTGAGTATGGTATCCCTGCAAAACATTAGCGTTAGGGTGACTCTGGTGAGTCCTCTGTCCGTATGAAGACTTTGGACCATATGAAGCCTTTGATGTGGGGTTTGTCTTCTTCCCAGGTGGTGTCTGATACGTCTATTTTGCATCATGCTTTTATATCGATATTTATTGCATTATGGGCTGTTATTTCACGTTATCTCACAATACTTATGGCTATTCTCTCTTATTTTACAAGGTTTACATAAAGAGGGAGAATGCAGGCAGCTGGAATTCTGGGCTGGAAAAGGAGCAAATATTAGAGACCTATTCTGCGCAACTCCAAAAGTCCTGAAACTCCACGGAATATCTTAAACTAAATAAAGAAAATTCATTGCCAAAGATGAAGGCCAGGGGGCCCACACCCTGCTCACGAGGGTGGTGGGCGCGCCCCCCTCCTAGGGCGCGCCCCCCTGGTGGCTCTCCGACACCCATCTTCTACTATATGAAATCTTCCGTTGAGAAAAAAACCAGAAGCAACCTTTCGGGGCGAGACTCCGCCGCCACGAGGCAGAACCTTGGCGGAACCAATCTAGAGCTCCGGCAGAGCTGTTCTGCGGGGGATACTTCCCTCCAGGAGGGGGAAATCATCGCCATCGTCATCACCAACGCTCCTCTCATCGGGAGAGGGCAATCTCCATCAACATCTTCACCAGCACCATCTCATCTCCAAACCCTAGTTCATCTCTTGTATCCAATTCTTGTCTCCAAGTCCGGGATTGGTGCTAGTAGGTTGCCAGTAGTGTTGATTACTCCTTGTAGTTGATGCTAGTTGGTTTATTTGGTGGAAGATCATATGTTCAGATCCTTTATGCATATTATTACCCCTCTGATTATGAACATGGATATGCTTTGTGAGTAGTTACGTTTGTTCCCGAGGACACGGGAGAAGTCTTGTTATTAGTAGTCATGTGAATTTGGTATTCATTTGATATTTTCACGAGATGTATGTTGTCTAGCCTCTAGTGGTGTTATGTGAACGTCGACTACATAACACTTCACCATTATTTGGGCCTAGAGGAAGGCATTGGGAAGTAATAAGTAGATGATGGGTTGCTAGAGTGACGGAAGCTTAAACCCTACTTTATGCGTTGCTTCGTAAGGGGCTGATTTGGATCCATATGTTTCATTCTATGGTTAGGTTTACCTTAATACTTTTGTTGTAGTTGCAGATGCTTGCAATAGAGGTTAATCATAAGTTGGATGCTTGTTCAAGTAAGAACAGCACCCAAGCACCGGTCCACCCACATATCAAATTATCAAAGTACCGAACGCGAATCATATGAACGTGATGAAAACTAGCTAGACGATATTCCCATGTGTCCTCGGGAGCGCTTTTCCTTATTTAAGAGTTTTTCCGGCTTGTGCTTTGCTACAATAAGGATTGGTCCACCTTGTTGCACTTTATTTACTTTTGTTACTTGTTGCTCGTTACAATTTATCTTGTCACAAAACTATCTGTTACCACTTATTTCAGTACTTGCAGAGAATACCTTGCTGAAAACCGCTTATCATTTCCTTCTGCTCCTCGTTGGGTTCGACACTCTTACTTATCGAAAGGACTATGATATATCCCCTATACTTATGGGTCATCAAGACTCTTTTCTGGCGCCGTTGCCGGGGAGTGTAGCGCCTTTGGTGGGTGGAATTTGGTAAGGAAAAATTTATATAGTGTGCTGAAATTTACTGTCACTTGTTACTATGGAAAGTAATCCTCTGAGGAGCTTGTTCGGGGTATCTTCACCACGTCCAGTAGAGAAAAGAGTTGCTCCTCAACCTACTGAACCTATTGAAAATGAAACTCCTTTTTAATTTCCTTCAGGTATGATGGAAAAACTGCTAGCTAATCCTTTTACAGGAGATGGAACAATGCATCCTGATGAGCACTTAATATATGTGGATGAAGTTTGTGGATTATTTAAGCTTGCAGGTATATCCGATGATGTTGCTAAGAAGAAGGTCTTCCCTTTATCTTTGAAGGTAGATGCATTGACATGGTATAGGCTATGTGATGTTACGAGATCATGGAACTATAAAAGATTGAAATTGGAATTTCATCAAAAGTATTACCCTATGCATCTTGTTCATCGTGATCGTAATTATATATATAATTTTTGGCCTCGCGAAGGAGAAAGCATCGCTCAAGCTTGGGATAGGCTTAAATCAATGTTATATTCATGCCCCAATCATGACCTCTCAAGAGTGACAATTATTCAAAAAAATTATGCTCGGCTTTCTGAAAATAATCGCACCATGCTCGATACTTCTTGTGCTGGCTCTTTTATGACGAAGACTATTGAATTTAGATGGGATTTATTGGATAGAATTAAACGCAACTCTGAAGATTGGGATCTCGACGAAGGTAAGGAGTCAGGTATGACACCTAAGTTTGATTGTGTTAAATCTTTTATGGATACCGATATTTTCCGTAAGTTTAGCACTAAATATGGACTTGACTCTGAGATGGTAGTTTCTTTCTGTGAATCTTTTGCTACTTATGTTCTCCCCAAGGAGAAGTGGTTTAGATATCATCCTCCCATAGAAGTAAATGTAGCTGCACCTATTAAAGTTGAAGAAAAGACTGTCACTTATAATGATCCTATTGTCCCTACTTCTTATGTTGAGAAACCACCTTTCCCTATTAGAATAAAGGATCATGCTGAAGCTTCAACTGTGGTTCGTAAAAGCAATATTAGAACTTATACACCCCCTGAGCAAGTTAAAGTAGAACCTAATATTGCTATTGTTAAAGATCTCTTGTCTAATAATATTGATGGGCATGTTATTCAGTTCTGCGATGAAACTGCTAGAATTGCTGAACCTTGTGCTAAAGATAAACATAGACATGTGGTAGGCGTGCCTGTTATTTCTGTTAAAATAGGAAATCATTGTTATCATGGCTTATGTGACATGGGTGCTAGTGCTAGTGCAATCCCCATTGATTTATACAAAGAAATTATGCATGATATTGCACCTATTGAGTTAGAAGAAATTGATGTCACAATTAAACTTGCCAATAGGGAAACTATATCACCAGTGGGAATTGTTAGAGATGTTGAAGTCTTGTGTGGGAAAACTAAATATCCTGCTGATTTTCTTGTTCTTGGTTCCCCACAAGATAGCTTTTGTCCCATTATATTTGGTAGACCCTTCCTGAACACTGTTAATGCTAGGATAGACTGCGAAAAGAATGTTGTTACTGTTGGCTTGGATGACATGGTTCATGAGTTTATTTTCTCTAAATTCAGTAAACAACATCGTGAGGAACAATTGCCTAGTAAGGATGATATTATTGGTCTTGCTTCTATTGCCGTACCTCCTAGTGATCCTTTAGAACATTATTTGCTAGACCATGAAAATGATATGTTCATGAATGAAAGAAGGAAAATAGATGAAGTATTCTTTAAACAGGAACCTATTCTGAAACACAATTTGCCTATTGAAATCCTAGGGGATCCTCCTCCACCCAAGGGTGATCCCGTGTTTGAGCTTAAATTGTTGCCTGATAATCTTAAATATGCTTATCCTGATGAAAAGAAGATATATCTTGTTATTATTAGTGCTAACCTTTCAGAGCATGAAGAAGAAAGATTATTGGAAACTCTGAAGAAGCATCGTGCCGCCATTCGATATACTCTTGATGATCCTAAGGGCATTAGTCCCACTCTATGTCAACATAAAATAAATTTGGAAGCAGATGCCAAACCAGTTCGTGATCCTCAACGACGTGTGAATCCTAAAATGAAAGAAGTGGTAAGAAAAGAAATACTCAAGCTTCAGGAGGCAGGTATAATTTATCCCGTTGCTGATAGTCAGTGGGTAAGTCTTGTCCATTGTGTCCCTAAGAAGGGAGGTATTACTGTTGTCCCTAATGATAAAGATGAATTGATCCCGCAAAGAATTATTACAGGTTATAGGATGGTAATTGATTTCCGACAATTAAATAAGGCTACTAAGAAAGATCATTACCCCTTACCTTTTATTGATCAAATGCTAGAAAGATTATGCAAACATACACATTATTGCTTTCTAGATGGTTATTCTGGTTTCTCTCAAATACCTGTGTCGGCTAAAGATCAATCAAAGACTACTTTTACATGCCCTTTTGGTACTTTTGCTTATAGACGTATGCCTTTTAGTTTATGTAATGCACCTGCTACCTTTCAAAGATGCATGATGGCTATATTCTCTGACTTTTGTGAAAAGATTTGTGAGGTTTTCATGGACGACTTTTCCGTCTATGGTTCCTCTTTTGATGATTGCTTGAGCAATCTTGATCGAGTTTTGCAGAGATGTGAAGAAACTAATCTTGTCTTGAATTGGGAAAAGTGCCACTTTATGGTAAATGAGGGTATTGTCTTGGGGCATAAAGTTTCTGAAAGAGGTATTGAAGTTGATAAAGCCAAGGTTGATGCTATTGAAAAGATGCCATGTCCCAAGGACATCAAAGGTATAAGAAGTTTCCTTGGTCACGCTAGATTTTATAGGAGGTTCATTAAGGATTTCTCAAAAATTTCTCGGCCTCTGACTAATTTATTACATAAAGATATACCATTTGTCTTTGATGATGATTGTGTAGAAGCATTTGAAGTACTTAAGTAAGAAGTAGTCTCTCCACCTGTTGTTCAGCCACCTGATTGGTATTTACCCTTTGAAATTATGTGTGATGCTAGTGATTATGCTGTAGGAGCTGTTCTAGGGCAAAGAGTTGATAAGAAATTAAATGTTATCCATTATGCTAGTAAGACTCTAGACAATGCTCAAAGAAATTATGCTACTACTGAAAAGGAACTTTTAGCAGTTGTATTTGCTTGTGATAAGTTCAGACCCTATATTGTTGATTCTAAAGTAACTATTCACACTGATCATGCTGCTATTAAATATCTTATGGAAAAGAAAGATGCTAAAACTAGACTTATTAGATGGGTTCTCTTGCTACAAGAATTTGATTTGCATATTGTTGATAGAAAAGGAGCTGAGAACCCCGTTGCAGACAACTTATCTAGGTTAGAGAATGTTCTTGATGACCCACTACCTATTGTTGATAGCTTTCCTGATGAACAATTAAATGTCATAAGTACCTCTCGTAGTACTCCATGGTATGCTGATTATGCTAATCACATAGTTGCTAAATTCACACCACCTAGCTTCACATACCAACAAAATAAAAAGTTCTTCTATGATTTGAGACATTACTTTTGGGATGACCCACATCTTTATAAAGAAGGAGTAGATGGTGTTATTAGACGTTGTGTACCTGAGCATGAACAGGAACAGATCCTACGCAACTGCCACTCCGAAGCTTATGGAGGACACCACACTGGAGATAGAACTGCACATAAGGTATTGCAATCCGGTTTTTATTGGTCTACTCTCTTCAAGTATGCCCGTAAGTTTGTCTTGTCTTGCAATGAATGCCAAAGAATTGGTAATATTAGTAGACGTCAAGAAATGCCTATGAATTATTCACTTGTTATTGAACCATTTGATGTTTGGGGCTTTGATTATATGGGACCTTTTCCTGCCTCTAATGGATATACACATATTTTAGTTGCTGTTGATTACGTTACTAAGTGGGTAGAAGCTATTCCAACTAGTAGTGTTTATCATAACACTTCTATTAAAATGCTTAAGCAAGTTATTTTTCCGAGGTTTGGAGTCCCTAGATATTTAATGACTGATGGTGGTTCACACTTTATTCATGGTGCTTTTCGTAACATGCTTGCTAAATATGATGTTAATCATAGAATAGCATCACCTTATCATCCTCAGTCTAGTGGTCAAGTAGAATTGAGTAACAGAGAGCTCAAATTAATTTTGCAAAAGACTATCAATAGGTCTAGAAAGAATTGGTCCAAGAAACTTGATGATGCATTATGGGCATATAGAACTGCATATAAAAATCCTATGGGTATGTCTCCGCATAACATGGTTTATGGAAAAGCATGTCACTTACCTCTCGAACTAGAACATAAGGCATATTGGGCTATAAAAGAGCTCAATTAAGATTTCAAACTTGTCAGTGAGAAGAGGTTATTTGATATTAGCTCACTTGATGAATGGAGAACCCAAGCTTATGAAAATGCCAAGTTGTTTGAAGAAAAAGTTAAAAGATGGCATGACAAAAGGATACAAAAGCGTGAGTTTAACGTAGGTGATTATGTATTGCTATAAAACTCTCGTTTAAGATTTTTTGCAAGAAAACTTCTCTCTAAATGGGAAGGCCCCTACGTTATCGAGGAGGTCTATCGTTCCGGTGCCATAAAAATCAACAACTTCGAAGGCACAAATCCGAAGGTGGTAAACAGTCAAATAATTAAACATTATATCTCAGGTAATCCCATAAATGTTGAAACCAATATTATTGAAACCGTAACCCCGGAGGAATACATAAGAGACACTTTCCTGACTGTTTCAGACTCCGAAAAGGAATGGGTATGTGGTACGGTAAGTAAACCGACTCCAAAACAAATTTTAAGGTAATATTTCTCAGTTTTGGGATATTTAGAAAAATAGAAAAATAAGTAGCAGTCCGGGAAGGACATGAGGGCCCCACGAGGGTGGTGGGCGCGCCCTACCCCCTGGGCCCGGCCCCTACCTCGTGAGCAACTCGTGTGCCTTCCGGAATCCGTTTTCTTGCACGATACGTATTTTGGTCGGTAAAAATTCACTATATATTCTCCCGATGGTTTTGACTCCCGTATCACGCAGATATCCTCTGTTCTTGTTTTGGGCTGTTCTCTGTCAGGGTTGTCAAGGTCAGGCATCATGTCGTCCCCCTCCTCCAACAACGGTGACAAAGATGCTTGGGTAATGAAGATAGAGCTGAAGAGGGAAGAACCCATGGAGATCAACAAAGATGAAGGGATCAAGAAGTCCACAGAGAACCAAGCCCCGGCGATAGAAGACATCCTTCCACTTGATCACAACCTTCTTACCCCAACTGAGATTGAATCTTTCCAGATGATTGAGTTAACTCGTATTCAAAACAAGTATCTCACAAGTGAAAATATTTTGTTGAAGGAGCATATCTTTGGGCTCAAGGGCATTATTCGCAAGCTAGAGGACCTCTTACGCTCGATGTGCGACTATCCATCACCTCCACCTTCTTCACCAACAAAGGAGACATAACCGCATGGGTATGGGCACTCCCCTTGGCAACTGCCAAGCTTGGGGGAGGTGCCCCGGTATCGTATCACCATCACAACTCCTATATTTTCCGTTTTTCTTAGTTCGATCCTATTAGTAGTATGTTGATCTAGTAGAATAAAGTTTATGGCATGATCTAGCTTTAAGTTTTACTTTATGATCTCTCTATGTAATCGAGTCCGTGAGCTATATATAATAAAGATTATTGTTGAGTCAAGGGCTTGATTCTTTTGCCACGATCTTGAGTGAATAAAGGAAAAAAAAGAGAAAAAGAAAAAAAAGAAAAAAAGTTCATATTGATCTTATTGAGAGTAATGACTTCACATAGAAAGAGTATGATGATTAAAAGTTGTTGGGAGTTTGCAGACATAGTTTTGGTCATCGTTGCAATTAATAGGAAGTAATAAGGAAAGAGAAGATTCACATATAGATATATTATCATTGACATCTTTTATGATTGGGAGCACTCATTGAAATATAACATGCTAAAGAGTTGATGTTGGACAAGGAAGACAAGGTGATGAGTTATGTTTTCTTATATCTGAGATAAAGTATGTTGTCACGGATCCTCTAACATGTTGAGCTTGCCTTTCCCCTCATGCTAGCCAAATTCTCAGCACCAAGTAGAGATACTACTTGTGCTTCCAAATACCCTTAAACCAGTTTTGCCATGAGAGTCCACCATATCTACCTATGGATTGAGTAAGATCCTTCAAGTAAGTTGTCATCGGTGCAAAGCAATAAAAATTTCTCTAAATATGTATGATTGATTGGTGTGGGAGAAATAAGCTTTATACGATCTTGTGATGTGGAAGTAATAAAAGCGACAGACTGCATAATAAAGGTTCATATCACAAGGGGCAATATAAAGTGACGTTATTTCGCATTGAGATTTTGTGCATCCAACCATAAAAGCGCATGGCAACCTCTGCTTCCCTCTACGAAGGGCCTATCTTTTATTATTTTCTTCTACCTTATGCAAGAGTCATGGTGATCTTCACCTTTCCTTTTTCATTTTATCCTTTGGCAAGCACAGCATGTTGGAAAGAACATGACATATATACATACATACATATATATATATATATAATATATATATATATATATATATATATATATATATAGAGAGAGAGAGAGAGAGAGAGAGAGAGTAGCACTATTCTAATCCCAGGATTAGAATAGTTATTCTGATCACGGACGACCCTATATAGGACGTGCGGAGGTCCTCCCGAACCCGAGGAGAAAAAAGAAAGAACACGCCCACTCCCACTAGTCCACCGTCCCCTCTCCGATCCCCAACCTCCCCCGATCCAGCGCCATCTAGCTCTCGTCCCCTGCAACAACCGCCGCCTGGCCGAGCCAGCTTCCGACCACCGTCGCGGCACCATCCCAACCGACGCGCCGCCGTCCCGGCTCCTCACCACCTCCCCTCGACGCGCTGCTCCACCTCCCACCTGGATCTCCCTCGCTTTGGATCCCGTCTAGTCCCGCCTCCGCGCTTCGCCCCACTCGCAGCGACGTCGCTGCCCTCGCCGAGCACCGCGCCACCGAAGCCACACGAGCTTGCATCCAAAGCTCGCGGTCTACTAAGCCAGATATGGCATCGGCCGCCGCCGCGGCTGGTCATCGAACGCCTCCGGGGCCGACGCACCCTGAACCACCAGCACGCGCCATGGATGCCCACACCAACGAAAGTCCACACAGGAGGGCCTCGTAGCAGCACCTTCAATGGGGATTGGGCGCTACCTACAGCTGAAGGAGGCATTGGCCTGCAGCTGGTGGGAGCATCGACCTGGAGCTCTCCGCGCACACCACTGTGACCCACTGCCACCGCGGTCCACCACTATATAGTAGCACTTTCATAATCCACTTGTTCCAGGATTCCTTGACAATCATCCTGTTTATCCTAACCAAGATCTGAACTTTCATAATCCACTTGTTCGTCAAATGTTTATGCTTCACAATACCATTGGTGAAGCCTATCCCCCAAACTGCATTGTAGGCTATGACACCAAAGGCTTCAGAATGGATTATGGACAGTGGATGTACTAACCACATGACTGGTGACCGAAGTCTTCTGATGGATTCAACCCTACGTCCATCTGACAAGTCACATCACATTTGATGACACTGGTAAAAGCAAGGTATTGGGTCTAGGTAGAGTTGCAATCTCAAAGGAACGACACATGGATAAAGTGATGCTTGTTGAATCCCTTGGTTTCAACTTAATGTCTGTCTCAATGCTTTGTGACTTGAACATGATTGTGATATTCGGAAAATATCGTTGCCTTGTGCTTATGGAATCTGACAATTCTCTAGTCTTTGAAGGGTATCGAAAAGATGATCTGTACATGGTAGATTTCTCAGCAGGACCACAGTTGGTCGTATGTCTTCTAACAAAAGCTTCAGAGTGCTGGCTCTGGCATCGGAGGCTAGGGCATGCTAGCATGAGGAACCTGTACACACTCGTGAAGAAGAAACGTGTCATTGGCATCGAGGGCGTCAGGTTCAAGAAGGATCATCTGTGTGGTGCCTGCGAAGCTGGAAAGATGACTAGGGCCAAGCATCCCTCGAAGACAATCATGACGACGACTCGTCCCTTCGAGCTGCTTCACATGGACTTATTTGGCCCTACGCACTACTCTACCCTTACTACAACTGCTTGCCTCTATGGCTTCGTCATTGTTGATGATTACTCAAGATATACATGGTTGCATATATTTCTCTTCAAGAATGAAGTGCAGGATGTCTTCAAACGATTCGCCAATCGTGCCATGATGAACTATGGCATCAAGATCAAGCACATCAGAAGTGACAAAGGCACAGAGTTCAAGAACACCGGCCTCAATACTTATCTTGATACATTGGGCATCACTCATGAGTTCTCAACTCCATACACACCTCAGCAGAATGGCATCGTGGAACGCAAGAACAGAACCCTCATTGAGATGGCTCGGACGATGCTTGATGAGTACAAGACTCCAAGGAAGTTCTGGCCTGAAGCCATTGATACTGCATGCCACGTCATCAACCATGTTTGTCTTCACAAGCTTCTAAAGAAGACATCATATGATCTCCTAACTAGTAAGAAGACAAATGTCAGTTACTTCAGACTATTTGGTGCTAGGTGCTGGATCAAGGATCCACATCACACTTCGAAATTTGCATTGAAAGCACATGAAGGTTTGATGCTTGGCTACGGAAAGGATTCACACTCCTACAGAGTCTTCAACCTCTTTCACTATAAAGTGGTTGAAACTATGGATGTGCGGTTCGATGAAACTAACAGCTCACAAAGAGAGCACCTGCCAAATGTGCTAGATGAAATCTCACCTAGTGAATCGATCAAGCTTATGGGTACTGGAGAAATCATACCTTCAGAGGCACAGGCTGAAGAAGAAATCATCATTTCTGCACCTAATCAACCTGAAGACACTGCTCAGCCTGAAGCCAATGCTGAAGACGAAGACAATCTTCATCTAGTTCATCCTCGTGTTGCAAATGAAGTACAGATTAAGAAGATAACTGATAGCATCAATGCACCTGGTCCACTCACTCAATCAAGATCAACACAGCTAGCAAATTTCTGTGGGCACTTTGCATTTGTCTCTATATCTGAACCCAAGAAAGTTGCTGAAGCCTTCGTGGAACCTGAATGGATTCAAGCTATGCAAGAAGAGCTTCAATAGTTCTAGCTGAACAATGTGTGGGAATTGGTTAAGCGTCCTGATCATCGCAAGCATAATATCATAGGCACTAAATGGATCTATCACAACAAACAAATGAGCATGGTCAAGTTGTTAGAAACAAGGCTCGTCTCGTTTCTCAAGGATACACTCAAGTTGAAGGGATTGACTTCGATGAAACATTTGCTCCGGTGGCTAGGCTTGAAGCCCTTCGCATACTGCTAGCCTATGCCAACCATCACAGCATCCTCCTGTACCAAATGGATGTAAAGAGTGCTTTTCTCAATGGCAAGATTGAAGAAGAAGTGTATGTTGCACATCCACCTGGCTTTGAAGACCCAAAACATCCTGACATGGTATACAAGCTCAACAAGGCACTATATGGCCTCAAACAAGCCCCTCATGCTTGGTATGACACACTCAAAGACTTCAGGAAGAGCAAAGGCTTCAAACCTGGTTCCATGGATCCCACTCTCTTCATGAAGACATACGATGGTGAACTGTTTGTATGCCAGATCTATGTGAAAGACATTATCTTCAGCTGCACTGACAAGAGATACAGTGATGAGTTTGGACACATGATGCAAGAGCAATATCATATGTCCATGATGGGTGAGCTGAAATTCTTCCTCGGTCTTCAAATCCGTCAACAGAGAAACGACATCTTCATATCACAAGAGAAATACCTCAAAGATTACCTGAAGAAGTTTGGAGTGCAAGACTGCAAAGGGTACACGACGCCAATGCCAACCAAAGGTCAATTTGGTCCTGACGACAACGGTAAAGAGTTCGATCAAAATGTATACCACTCCATGATTGGTTCTTTACTCTATTTATGTGCATCTAGGCCATATATAATGCTTAGCGTTTGCATGTGTGCCTGATGCAAAGCGGCACCAAAGGAATTGCATCACTTAGCAGTGAAGCGAATTCTTCGATATTTGGCTTACACCCCAACACTAGGATTATGGTATCCAAAGGGCTCAGAATTTGATCTAGTTGGATTCTCAGATGCTAATTATGCTAGTGACAAGGTTGATCACAAGTCCACATCAGGCACTTGTCATTTTCTTGTCTGTTGGTCTTTAAAGAAGTAGAACTCTGTATCCCTCTCCACTGCTGAATCTGAATACATTGCTGCTGGATCTTGCTGCGCTCAACTTCTATGGATGAAGCAAACTCTCAAGGACTATGACATCCACCTGAAGCAAGTGCCACTTTACTGCGACAATGAAAGCGCCATCAAGATTGCCAACAACCTAGTCCAGCACTCGAAGACAAAGCACATTCAGATCCATCATCATTTTCTCAGAGATCATGTCATGAAGGAAGATATTAATATCATTCACATCAACACAGAAGAGCAATTGGCAGATATCTTCACAAAGCCCTTGGATGAGAAAAGGTTTTGCAAGTTGCGGTGTGAGCTAAATATCTTAGAATCCTCAAATGTCCTGTAATTGGACACACATCCTAAGGCTTATGCATATTGATGACTTAGATGTGCAACACATGAAGTAACGTATATCTTCAATCAATGAAGACATACACTCAAAGTGTGAATACATTAATGCGGAATTTGACTTCGGAGCGCCATGATAATTGTGCGCCACGTCTGGGTCTAATACTTCATATACGGTGGGTAACACCACCACCAAATTCTTGTTTGAAGTGCTTCAATTGGCGTCATAATTGCATAGTCTTTGCATTTGGTTTGTATTCAACATCGAATTATCGTCACGTTTATCTTCACAATGTTGAGTTGGTCTTATGCTAATATATACATATATTCGTGTTCTGTCCTCTATAGCATTCACTAATAGCTATGTCTTCATACTTGAATTTTTGATCTTAGTGAATGTGATCAGACCCTAACCCCTTCTGTGCTTCTACCTCAAATTCTATCTATCCAAATCATATGCATTCTATTGAAACCTCTCGATTATCTTCTCTGCATCCTTGTCAGCGGAAGACAAAGAGACAAAAGTTGAAATCCATTTTTAATGCTATATCCTTATTACCGGAGAAGCCGGAACGAACACCCGACAATCCAGGCGTGCGTGGGAACATGGAACAACTTCCAATATGCTGCATGCATGCCACGTGTCCTTCAGGCGTGAACCGCCAGGGGGCACCTGCGTAATTACGATGTGATGTCCCTTTCCTTATAAATATACACTCACCGCGGTCATTATCTCTTCTTCCACCTCGCCACCTCGTACAAACCCTAGCGCCTCCGCTAGCTCACGTTGACGCCGGAGATGAAGCGCTTAGCTGCCGCGACTTCTTCGACGCCGTCCTCACGCCGGCCGTGGACCTCGTCCTCTCTGCCGCCGCCGTAGGTGTCTTCCGTCGCCAAGTTAGGGCGCGGGAGATTGAACTGCTCGGCCTCTCTCTCCACCTCGTCTAGCAGTTTGTCAGCGGTAATTAAAATAATTTTTACTGCCTTTTTGATCCATCAAATCCATCCACTTCAA
This sequence comes from Aegilops umbellulata, assembly GCA_032464435.1. Taxonomy (NCBI): domain Eukaryota; kingdom Viridiplantae; phylum Streptophyta; class Magnoliopsida; order Poales; family Poaceae; genus Aegilops; species Aegilops umbellulata. The sequence goes on along the minus strand of CP136055.1, from coordinate 226,853,045 downwards.
TCAAAAGTGGTTCCTTCACTTTCAAATCTGGATCCGTCTTCATCTGTATCTCATATCATGCCAAGTATGTTCACTTATGCTTCACAACTAGTTAGATTCTTCACTTGTACTAATTCATTGATTCATACAAATCTGGAACCAACTCTCATCAAATAAGTGAATGTCTTCGCACTATGAGGTCAATGTCTTCAAACTGATTTATCTTCAAAAGAGTAAAATGCACTGGCAGTCACTGAACTTGCGAAGAGCGCTCACTTTGGTCACTGTACTTAGAAATACGGCCAATACGGTCACCCAATACGACAAGACGTGATTGTACGGTCACTGTTCATCGTATGCCACCCGTCGCCGCTCGGTTTGACCACGTGTTGACCAATCCTAGACGCCAGCTGGCATTAAGCAGGCGGTACCGTGGTGTTTTTGCAGAATCCCCCCTGGTTCGCTGTGCTTTAGCCGAAATCGCCTTGCCTGTTCGGCTTCGATCATAACGAGGGGAGGAGGAGGAGAGCAGAGGAGGCGATCGTCGGCGGCAGCGCACCATCTCTGGTCATCGAGATCGCGGAAGGGCCGGAGTTGCCGCGGAGGTGCGCCGCATTTTTGTCGCTGCCGGAGGGGCGCCGCATCCTCCTCAGGATGGCCCCTGTTCGTCGACCAGATGGAGCTCCTCCACCTTTGTATGGTAAGCCCCACTCCACTTACATCCGCCATGATTGGTGCTTGCAGTCTGTGATTGCGCGATTTAGGGTTTCGCATTGTGCACATGGAGATGTAGGTGGCCAATTTTGCCCGCAAGATTTCACAAGATTTAAGCTAGGGTTTTTTCCTGACAAATTGGGGGTTTTCGGTGTATGGTTTTTTCTTGAGAAATTGGGGGCTAAGTGTTTGCTTGGAGGTCATTATGATGCAATTGTAGGCCTTTTAGATGTTTGAACATACGGTTAGGGTTTTAGGTTAGGAAAGGTGGTTCCTTGTAATATATGTTGACAGAATTGTGCTCTGTTTTCATCTTTGTAGGACCACGCAGCAGGAAATTTTCAGTTCAATTTAACCATGGTGGATATTTCCTTGGCAAAGGTAGCAACCGTTCTTATGTCAATGGGCATGTGTTGTGGTATGATGATCTGGATACAGTGACATGGTCCCCAATCATGGTTGAGCACCTAGTTGAGGAGATTGGTTGGGAGATGGCAGGAAGGCTCAAGGTGTACTACTGCATTCCAATCCTAACCTTGCAGAAGAATGGCTTGAGAGAAATAAGAGGAGATGGAGACACAGACCAGATGATAACATTTGTTGATCTTGGCCACCACTCATTCAGTCTCTACTTAGACCATGAAGACAGTCTGAATTCAAACAATGATGATGATGATGTGGTCAATTTCCCAAGAGTGCAGCTACCTCCAGTGTTTAGTCCTTCTAAGACAAGAGTTGATGAGGCAGAAAGTACTGAGGCTGTAAATGCAGAGACAGATGTTGATGTGCCTGAAGGTGAAGCAATCCCAATACAAGTTGTGTATCCAGAGAGCTCAGATGTTAATGTGGGCAATTATGTGTTTGCAAGGAGGAATTGTTCTTCTGTTGAGCAGGATGAAAATGTTATGGCTCCAGATGTAGTGCTGGAGTCAAAACAACAAGGAAGTGATGAAGCTGGATCATCAAGAGTATGCAAAAGGAAAACCAGACAGAAATGCAGTTCTGAATTCCTGGAAGATGCTGATACTGACTCAGATGACTCTGACTTTGATCCTGGAGCCATAGTGGATAGTGACTATGACATAAGTGATGGTGATGACGATTTGTTTGCTGATAATGTAGATATGGATGAGCCTGTGGAGACAGAGAAGAAGAAAGAAGACAAAGGGAAGCAAAAGGTTCAAAAGGGAAAAGAAGCTGTGAAAGGAAATGAGAAAGATGCAGATAAAGCACCAGCATATGATCATGAAGATGAGTTCTATGAATCAGAGGGTGATGACTTGTGGGCACCAGATTCTGATGATGAAGAGGTATTCATGAAGTTCAAGGCTTTTAGACCAGAGGATCTTCATTGTCCCAAGTTTCATGTTGGTCAAGTTTTCCAAACTGTTGAGCTCTTGAGGAAAGCCATCAAGGAGTACTGCTGCAAAAACAGGGTAGATGTGAAGTTGCCAGTCAATGATAAGAAAAGAGTGAAGGCAACATGTGATGAGGACTGTACTTGGTATCTTTGGGCTTCATATGATAGCAGGACCAAGTGTTTCATGGTCAAGAAATATGTGGATGAGCACACTTGTACCAAGAAGTGGAAGATCAAGGCTTTCACAGCACCATTTCTAGCACAGAAGTATCTTGAGAGCTTTAGAGCTGACCAAGACATGAATTTGAGGAACTTTTCTAGAGTTGTCCAAAAGGAGTGGCATATGACCCCAACTAGGACCAAGTTACAAAGAGCTAGGAGGCTAGCAATGAAAATAATTTATGGTGATGAAGAAGGCCAATACAAGATGCTCTGGGACTATGGTAATGAGTTGAGAAGAAGTAACCCTGGGACCTCATTCTTTGTTGCACTAGATAGTAAAGCAAGGTTTAATAAAGCCTATATGTGTCTAGATGCATGCAAAAGAGGGTTCTTGCAAGGATGTAGGCCTATGATATTCCTTGATGGCTGTCATATCAAGACAAGGTACAGAGGACAGCTACTCACTGCTGTTGGGATAGACCCAAATGATTGTATTTTTCCAATTTCAGTAGCTGTAGTTGAAGTGGAAGACAAGCCTAATTGGTGTTGGTTCCTTGAAAGACTAAAGAATGATCTTGCTATCTTTAATACTGCTCCATGGACCATTATGTCAGACAAACAAAAGGTAAACAACATCAATTGTAATATAAGTAGTACTCCATATTTAGTAGTCCATGCTTATGTTTATCTTTTGTTATTATAGGGCCTTATCAATGCTGTGGATGAGTTATTTCCAGAGTCAGAACACAGGTTCTGTGTCAGACACATGTGGCAGAACTTTCAGCAACAATTCAAAGGGGATGTTCTTAAGAATCAACTTTGGAAGATAGCAAGAAGTACCACCTCTGTCAAGTATGAGCAGTACATGGTTGAGATGAAGGATCTCAGCTTGGATGCTTACAAGTGGTTGCATGAGTTGGAACCATACACATGGGTTAGAGCATTTCAAAGTGATCTTCCCAAGTGTGACATATTGCTCAACAATAACTGTGAAGTTTTTAACAAGTGAGAAGCCAATTAACTTGCTATGTGCATGTTCTTACTTCAATGTTTCACACTTAACTCAGTCATGTCTTATACTTGTAGGTACATACTAGATGCTAGAGAGCTACCTATACTTTCTATGCTAGAAAGGATCAAAGGCCAACTGATGCAGAGGCACTACAGCAAGCAGCTTGAGGCAGAGAAGATGAAAGGAAATATTTGTCCAAAGATCAAGAAAAAGGTGGAGAAGCTAACTGAGTGGGCAAACCTGTGCTATGTGGAGGGAGCTGGAGATGGGGTGTTCCAGGTAGGTGAGAGGGGTGTGAACTTCCTTGTGGACTGGCACACCAATGAGTGTAGCTGTAAGAGGTGGCAGAAGAGTGGCACACCTTGTGTACATGCCATAGCATGTGCTAGACATGAAAGAGTTGACCCTCTTTCATTGGTGAATCAATGCTATTCTGTGAACATGTTCAAAATGGCATACAAGAACATAATCTATCCATGTAGAGACATGACAGAATGGGAGAAGATGAATGGCCCACCAGTTCTGCCACCATTATACACCAAGCAAGTAGGCAGGCCATGCAAAAGCAGAAGAAAAGCACCAGGTGAAGTAATTTGTAGTAATGGTGGCAAGAAAATGTCTAGGCATGGTGTCATCATGCACTGCAACTACTGTGGAGAGCCAGATCACAACATTAAAGGATGCAAGTACCTGAAGGCAGGAGTACCTCCTCCAAATATGCAAGCACCATCAGCAGCACAAGCAAATCATGAAGCACAAGCAAATCATGAAGCACCTCCAGTAAATAATGAAGCACCTCAAGAAGATGAAGACCCTGTCATTACTCAGGTATGTTTTTGCAGAACATGTTCCAGTTTTGTCATACAACACCATAAGCAAATCATGGATCACTTAAATGTTGCTTCATTTTGAGCAGGAACACAACCCTGCAGAAAATCCTATCATAGAAGATCTCATGGTTGATCAAATGATAGAAAGGGTAAGTTTTGTCATACATGATCTCATATATTTTGCCAAGCCTACTTTCATTGTGTGATCATTTCTACAAATGTTGTGTCATGCAGAGGCCAGTGCCAAGAGTGATTGCACAAGGACCTGTTCCAGAGTCAACATTCCTTTCTGCTGCTCAGTTGTTGATCAATCAAAACCAAGGGAGCACAAGCACCATTCAGCAAGGACAGATGGCCAAGAAGTTACTTGCATTAAAAAAGCAGAGAGACAAGGAGTTAGAAGACAAGAAAAATGCTATTCTTGCAGCAAGGAGAGAAGAACAGGAAAAGAAGGCTGAAGAAGCTGCCAGGAAGAGACATCTGCAAGAGGAGAAGAAAACAGCAGAGGCAGAGAGGAAGAGACAGGCAACAGCTCTGAACAGAGAGAAGAAGAAAGAAGAAGCAGCAATAAAAAAGCAGGCTCAAGCAGAGACAAGGCAGATTCTTTTGGAGGTTAAGAAAACTGTAGCTGCTGAGAACAAAGCAAAGAAGGAGGCTGAGAAGAAGGCTAAAAAAGAACAAGAAGCTGCCAAGAAGCTAGCAGAGAAAGAGGCTGCTGCAGCAAAAAGAAGAGCAGATAAGAAAGCAGAGAAGGAGGCAGCTGCAGCACAAAGAAAGGAAGAAATGAGGCTGATATCTATTGCAATGGGTAAAAGCCAGGATGATGATTCACAACAGCAAGAAGATGGTCAGCCAAGGAATGCCAGCAGAACATCCATGTTTGATATCTTCAGGTGATCAGACAGTGGACCAGCCATGTAGTATGCAAGCATCTCATTTTGCCCAATCCATGTAGTTTACAATCAGTGGTAATGTAGGAAAATGTTGCAATTGATCCATAATGATGTAGGCACATGAGTATGGATCAATTGTTGCTCATTTTGTAACCAGTTCTACAAGATACTTCTTTGCCCTACTTATGACTATGCTTAATGAACAAGAGTTACTCTTATAACATTTGTCATCTTCAACTTGCAGCAGTTCTATAGTTTTTTTGCATGCAAAATTAACAGGAAAATGGTCTACAAGCATCAACTAGCTTTGCAATGCACACACACGACAAATATGACAATGGTCAAATTGTACTCAGAGTAAAATGTGCCCAAAATGACAGCATCATCAACTAGCTTTGCAATGCACACACACAAGGCAAATATAACATAAAAATGATATCTTCATAACACACCAGGATGATCCATTAACTTCATTTGCAATACAACATTGTCACTTGCATTACATATTGCAAAAGCATCAGATACAATGCAAAAGATTGACACTTGACACTAACAGCACCACCACATAGTACCAGTTCATCTCCTAACATACCAATAGTGAAATAGCTACTGCAAACACTGCATCAACTACATATTGCATCACTCTTGCATCCACTCCATCACTTCTTCAGCACAGAAATAGCTACTAGCACTGCAACTACAATGAGTGATGCCAACAGTGCCTTCATCATCACCAATATTTCAATGCCTAACCCTACGAGTGCTTGTGCTTGCTGATTGCTCATTTCACCTGCAACTCTTCCATGATGTCCATCTTCAAAGCCTGGAAGATCAACTGCACCTACACCTGCACCTCCACATGCATATCTTCGATTCCTTGCTCGAATCAGCTCTTCCCTCTTATCCTCTGCAGCTCCTAATGCATCTACGGCTTCATTGCCAACGAGAAACTGGTTATCCACCAAATATGCAACGTATTCCAACTCCCAATGCCAGAAATGGTCCTGAAGATCAAATGAAAAGAACAAACGCCAGAAATCACCATTACAAGTTTCCCAAAATTCGACCAAAATGAAGAACTAGGGATTCACTCCACTTACACCAACAGGACACCTGTAGAAGACCCAGCCCTCGTGCTTCTCCGTGTTCGACAGATAGAACTTCACACGAGTGCGGCAAGAAGGGCACCTGATGAGCGGCACCACCATCGAACGCCCGCCAATCGATGACCTGACCGAGCTTGTCGACATGGCGGAGTGAAGCAACGGGCGGTGGCAAGCGGCAGGGAGAGGCCGCCGGCAAGTAGCACGGAAGAGGGCGGCGGCAACAGCAGGGAGAGGGCGGCGTCGTCGGCGGCAGAGTGGGGAATTTGGGAGAGGGCGGCGGCGTCGCCAGCAGTGGGGATTTAGGGATTACGCTACAGAGTGGGATATTTCAGGGGGGGTGGATGGATAATTACATCCCCCGGCGTAATTTTCAGAAACAACCCTAAGAGTGCCGACGTGGACGGGCACTGACTGGTCAAACCGAGCGGCGACGGGTGGCATACGATGAACAGTGACCGTACAATCACGTCTTGTCGTATTGGGTGACCGTATTGGCCGTATTTCTAAGTACAGTGACCAAAGTGAGCGCTCTTCGCAAGTTCAGTGACTGCCAGTGCATTTTACTCTCTTCAAAATCTTCTGAGAATGCATATGACCTCTTCCCCTTCCGCCGCACCTCTAATGCTGTCACATGTACATGTCCGTGGGAGAATCCCTTGGTTCTCATAGTCTGCATTCATTTGCAGAGTTCTTGCAGCATCATAATCACTCACCTGAAGCCAGTTCCTATCTGACCAGCAAAAGGAAGCCATTCACTGTCTTGAAGCCGTTCAGTCTGAATATAATGGCAATAGAGAAATCAGCTAGAAAGGGCGGCATGCAGCGTCGTGGAGATACAGCTAAGGATTTACCTCCTGATCTATTTGAAATGTATTAGACAGATCCCGAGGAAAAGCTATGGCCAGTGCAAGACCCGAATCGAATGGATTCGAAGATATTGGGCAGAAGAATGGTTCAAATTCAAATTTGTGACTGCTGAATATGCTGAAAAGAACGCTAGCAAGCGCCCATGGGAAGATATTCTGTACCGAAATCTTCAGCCCAAGTCCAAGTCTGAAGCCATTTCTCAAGGCTTCTACCCATGCATGGTCCGTGGACCGAAGCCAGAGAATGCCGACCCATCATCTATGTTATGGTGTCGTGAAGACATCTATTCAAGCGCAACCATCAATTTGCCAAGGAGTCAGCTGTCAAGAACAAGAAGGAGTTTGGCCTCAACTTCAACCCTGGCCCATCTGCTCCAAGGGCTGATGGCACTCGCGACGCCAATCCTGATGCCATGGGGCCCTTCAATAACTTCGATGGGCTCCTCTCCCGCATTGCTGCTCAAAGGGCCATTGCAGAGCAATCAGCTGATGACGCTGACTCTGAAGAAGCGCCAACTCCACCAAAGCCGCAGAAGAAGAAGAAGAAGACCAAGGCTTCAAAGCCCTCTGCCTCACCAAAAGCTTCGTGTGTGAAGCCATTGGCCACTGCACCTCCTGAACCCAGTGTGCAATCTGAAGATCTGTCTCGTGTCTCCAAGAAGACCGAGCAGACAAATAAAACCATGAAGCCCAAGAAGATTTCTGGGCATGAACTGACTCCTGCTACCGTTCTGTGCAATGAGGATGACACCATTGATCTGTCCAGTGATGAAGATCTTGGTGATGATGCCCTTGAGCTACTAATAAAGAGCATGAAAGAGGCGGAGATCTTCAATGATCTGCCCCTTTTTGACGTGGATATTCTGAACAACTTCATCGATGAGTGGTTTGATGACCCGAGCATCAGCATTGATGATCTTCAGCTGCCAGTGGACATCAGCGTCACCTTCCACGCAACCATTGCTAATGAGTTGGCTCTGGCTCAGAAGATTGTTGAGCTGAAGAACAAAATTGATTATGAGAAGGCTCACTTCAAGAAGAACATGGCCAAGCTTAGAGTGGCAGATGTTCATATCTTCAAGAAGATGTTGCATGAGCTCAAGGAACAGTTTTACAAGAAGTGGGAAGAAGCAAAAGGTTCAAGAGAGTGCATGAAGTACTTTGCGCAGAAATGTGTTCAAGCGCACAATGAGGTTGAGAAGCGCAAGGCTCTTGGGCGTCCTAGCATTAACCCCAAGATGGCTGCCAAACAAAAGAAGAAGTCTGCTGAAGCCCAAACTGAAGCACCAAGGCAGGAAGCACCTCACATTGTCTTCCCTGCCAGCTTGACAGGCTCGAAGCCTAAGGTCCCCTCAGTAGCTTCAGAACTGAAGAAGACAAGGGCAGCTGAAGCCGAAGCCAAGAAACGCAAGAACAAGAATGCTTCTGGTGATGCACCATCAAAGAAGAAATTGAATACAAAGTCTTCAAAGAAAGAGCATGCTGCGGCCTCTAAGCCCCTTGTTGTTGAGCCCATTTCTGTTGCCCGTCCAGCCTCCACCAACCAAGGACATCGCCTTGTGATCCACGAGCCTGCTTTCACACAGGCTCCTCAAGATGAAGAAGTTCCAGCCGTTGACCCCATCACAGCTGAAGACATTGGTCGTGAAGACAATGTTGAAGATGATGTAGTCCTTCCTTACTTGAGCACCAAATGGTATGATCGCCTGTTCTTACGAACAACAAACTCATCAGCATTGGTCGTCCATTGACGCCAATTGCTCAGGATGATTCATGGGCCGATCGCCCTCAACAAGACACCCCCATTCATGATGAGACACCCAGAACTCCACCACCTCAAGTCACCACTCCAGTGCTTGAGGATAACAACTACATGGTGCAGACCACTCCATCACCACAGGCGTCGCCCGCTTTCCACAGGCTTCGCAAAGGATCTAAGCCACATGTCACCATGTTGAGCATTCCGAAAGGGGAAGCGCAACAAAGCTTAGTAGCACGTCAAGTGTTTCCTGAAGCCACCCCTACTGCGAATGTCTCTGAGTCTGAAGCAAAAGCTGTTGAAGACATTCCGGCTGCATCAGCCGATGAAGATCAAGAAACAAGAGAATAAGAAATAGTTTCCACACCCCCTTCCACTAATCAAGTCATTCTCGAGGAGAATGTGACTGTGCCCGACCCACCTGTCCTTGAACAAATGGAGGTTGAAACCACTGAGGCTGCCACCAACAATGATGCTGAAGCCAATGACATTGTCATGGCCGAAGACAATGTGGAGCCTGGCGCAAATGTAGTGCTTGAAGCTCATGTGCAACCTGAAGCCAGTGTAAATGTTGAAACCACTGTTCCACCTCCTAGGCCTCACACCATTGAGCAGGCCTTTGATCATGGTAAGCTGGTCACTGTGAAATGGCCTATCTTGGTTCCTCCCGCTGCTCCTAGACCACAGTATGACTACCATGTGGAGCAGAGGCCTCAGGTTCAGAAGCCAAAGACCAGGCTGCCAAGGCTTCTGTAAGTGCATCTAGTGCCACCCCTAGTTGGTTTTGGAGTATTGATGACAAACCTGGTTGAGGGACTAATGTGTTTGTAAGGATTGCAGGATAATACAGGTACTAGTCCCTCATTGATTCGGTTTATCTATCGGAGATGACCCCTAAAAATGTATGAAGACAGAGGTGGTATATGAAGACATTCACGTTGAAGACTATGACATGAGAGGACATTGAGTGAAGACTATGGAGTGCGAAGACTTAGATGTTTTGTTGTTTCCTTTTCTTCTTTGTTGCGTCATAGGAACCTGTCGGTGTACTAAAGTAGGGGTACCTTAGTACCCCGAACTTGTGCACGGGCAGTAGTAGCGTCCCGCGGCAAGGCTTGCCAGGGGAGCGACAAGAGTCTCCACGGCCCTTTCTGGGCCAGACGAAGGCCAAGTAATCGAGCCTAGAAGACCTGGCCCCGGCAAGAGGAGCTTGCCGGGGCTAGAAGGCGAGGTCCGGCAAGAGGAGCTTGCCGGGCCAAGGCGGCAAGGCCCCAGCAAGAGGAGCTTGCCGGGACGACTAAGCCGAAGCACCAAGGCCCCGGCGGGAGGAGCTCGCCGGGACGACCAAGCCAAGGCACCCCAAGAGAAGCCCGCCGCGGCGCGCCGCGCGCCCCAGCAAGGCCTGACGAGCGGCAAGCTCTCAGGTGCGGCAAGACGACCACCGCGGCAAGCCACTTGCCGCGGCAAACCACCACCTCAGGCATGCGCTCCAGCTCACCTGCCCACGCGTCGCTCTGGGGCTTCCCCGGAGGCACGTGGCGGGGCGCCGCACAACCTGAGACGCGCGGTGGCATGCGACGTTGGTAGAGTCGCCCCCGTGGCAAGCGGAGGCGCTCCTAACGGTCCGCCTTGGAACTGTTCAGGCGATCCAGACGGGCATTTAATGCCTTTGTCCCCCGCCGTCAGAGTTAGGTGCGATAGCACTATGCGACCCCTGTTCGCACAAGTTCCTTGCCATTTTTACCCTCACCTGCGTCGCTACCTGTGGGAAACCCCTTAGCATATAAAAGGAGGCCCATGCGCACGTAGGGAAGAGGCCAGACCCCAGGGGGATCGAACCCTAGAGAGGAGGAACAGATACCCAGGAGGACGCTCAGTAGACCCTCGTCTACGTCCAGCTCCAACTTACTTTAGCTTCTTGCGCTCCAGAGCAAGAACTCTAATCAACCAGACAAGCAGCAGTAGGGTTTTACGCATCCGTGCGGCCCGAAGCTGGGTAAAATCGTTGTGTGTGTGTGTCGCCTCGATCTGCTCTTTGTGCAACCTCCGCCCCCGCCGAACCGACAAGGGGCTCCGTCCCCATAGGTGCTCGTGGAGGCCGATATCCCCCGACATCTTTGGCGCGCCAGGTAGGGGAGCGTCGAGGTTGTGTGAATCAGATCCGGCGTCCACGTGAGCCAGACTCCCATTGTTTGCGCCAGCATGGCGCCGAAGAAGAAAGCTCCGGAGGCGACCGGTCCGTCAGCGCCGAACCCACCGCCCATGGAGCAGACGGGTGGTGGGGAGGACGCCGGCGGAGGAACGGGCGCCGTCGAACCAGTTCTTGGTCCCGCGACGTCCGAGCTCGCCCCGCGCCCCTCTCAGGAGGCGCGAAACCAGCAGCGTCATAGTACCCATGGTACCATACGCTCGCTGGACCCAGACCGTGCTGGTGGGTCCCAAGGTGCTCAGGACCAGCATGCGATCCAGCGTGCCGGAACGAGCGTCGCGCGGCTTCCTGGACCGGGTGCTGCTCCTTCTAACATAGTTAGGAGTTCGAGCACATCCCGCTCCTCGCGCCGTTCGCAGCCTCTGCCCGCCACCCCAGCGGAAGCTCTCGCGCGAGCTCAGCTGCTCCTAGACTACCCTCCAACGGCGGACAAGCTCGACGACTGGAGGGCAACCATCCAGAGCCTCATCGGTTCGCCAACGGCGACACTCCGCGGCAGCACAACGCGTCGCAGCCGCGGCCAGTCACCCAGGCGAGAACCGATGGCGCCAAGAATGGCGGGGGTGTGACCACCGTGCACTCCCAGAAGCCGCGGTCGCTGACTCACCGGGCTCACCTCGACAACGACTCCACCGCGTCGTCGAACCCGCGAACTCGCCGCGACCAGCGCCAAGTCCTTCACGAACGAAGGGAAGAAGACGCTCGAACCCGCATCAAGCGCAGAAGAGAGGCGCGGCGTCAATCAGACCAGCGCGTTGGGCCCTCTGGAGACATGCACGCACCGGGGGAACCAGGCGAACTGCCGTATTCGGTAGGCTGCCCTGCGTTCACCTGCGAGCTATGGCAAGTCCAGTGGCCCAGCACAAAGAACTTCAAGCCCGACGTGCCCGAGAAGTACGACGGCAAGTCGCATCCGTCTGAGTTCCTCAGCATCTACACCATTGCGGTGCAGGCTGCCGGGGGACGGGACGATAAGATCCTTGCCAACTACTTCTCGCTGGTACTCAAGCCCAACGTCAGATCCTGGCTCATGCACTTGCCGGATGGCTCCATCTCCTCCTGGCCAGACCTATGCCATCAGTTCGTTGGCGCCTTCACGGGCGGCCACAAACCCCATGGCCAGGCGAGCGACCTTCATCTGCTTGTTCAGAAGGAGGGGGAGCCTTTGCGCAAGTTCATCCAGAGGTTCAGCCATGTACACTACAACATCCCAGACGTCCACCCCGCCGCGGTGATCAGCGCGTTCCACCAGAACGTGCGTAACCGCAGGATGCGGGAGGAGATGGCGATGTGCAAAATCAAGGAGGTCAGCGAGCTTTACGCCCTGGCCGACAAGTGTGCACGCGCTGAGGAGGGGAGGAAGCTCCTCGGAGAAAGTGTCGGAGAAGCAGAATCCGACAGTGAAGGTACCGCCCGGCAAGGAGAGGCCGGCGGCGGAACGGCAAGAAGAGAAAATCGGTCTCCGGTGACTATCTCCCGGCAGAGCTTCCCGAAGCCTTCGCCAAGAGAGTCCCCAGGATCGACGCCAAGAGTGCTGAGGAGCTGCCCGCTCCGGCAAGCCCCAGGGTTTGTCCCGACGAAGCAGGCGCTCCCGGCAAGCCACGCCCCGGCAAGCTTGTCGAGGAACGTCAAGCTCCGGCTGAGCCCCAAGTCCTCGCCGTAGAAGCTGATGTTCCCGCAGCCGCCGACGTGCCTTTAGTCCTCGTCGTCGAGCCACAGGCTCCGACGTGGGCACAGCAGATCGTCCGTTTCCTCCAGACAGGAGAACTTCCCGAAGAACAAGAAGAAGCTGAAAGAGTAGCCCGGCAGTCCAGTATGTACCAGTTCGTCGACAGCGCACTGTACAGAAGAGGACGCAATGGGGTGAAATTGAAGTGCATTCACCGGGAAGACGGACAGAAGCTGTTGGCGGAGATACACGGAGGCATATGTGGACACCACATTGGCGCCTACCGGAAAGGCGTTCCGGCAAGGTTTCTTCTGGCCAACAGCCCTCCAGGATGCAACTGCACAAGTAACCAAGTGTGAAGCGTGCCAGTTCCATTCCAAGAAGATACACCAGCCAGCTCAAGCTCTCTAGACGATCCCTTTGTCCTGGCCCTTCTCGGTCTGGGGGCTTGATATCCTCGACCCCTTCCCCCGATCCGTCGGGGGCTTTGAGTACTTGTTCATTGCTATCAACAAGTTCACAAAGTGGCCAGAAGTGGAACCGGTGAGAAAGGTGACCGCCCAGTCCGCGATCAAATTCTTCAGGTCGATTGTTTGCCGCTTCGGGATCCCCAACAGGATCATCACCGACAATGGTACGCAGTTCACAAGCCACGCCTTCATGCAGTACACCCAAGATCTCGGCACCAAGGTCTGCTTCGCTTCTGTTGCTCATCCCCGGAGCAACGGTCAAGCGGAAAGGGCCAACGCCGAGGTGCTGCGCGGGCTCAAGACTAGAAGTTTTGACAAGCTGCTCAAGCGCGGACGGAACTGGATCGAGGAGCTGCCGGCGGTTCTTTGGTCAGTCAGAACGACGCCAAATCGAGCCACCGGACAGACACCATTTGCTCTAGTCTATGGAGCAGAAGCAGTTACCCCCACGGAACTCGTATACGGGTCACCTCGAGTGCTCGCTTATGATGAGCTTGAGCAAGAGCGGTCGCATGAAGATGACGCACTGCTCCTCGAGGAAGATCGTCTCCAGGCCGCTGTGCGATCCGCTCGCTACCAGCAAGCTCTGCGTCGCTATCATAGCCGCAAAGTTAAAGCCAGGAGCCTCGAGGAAGGCGACCTTGTTCTTCGGCGCGTTCAGTTGGCCAAGATACACAACAAGTTGACGCCAAAGTGGGAAGGCCCTTACCGGGTGAAACGAGTCACGAGGCCCGGCGCCGTCCGCCTCGAGACCGAAGATGGTACTCCGGTGAGCAATTCCTGGGACATTGAGCATCTTCGCAAGTTTTACCCGTAAGACGCGGTTGTCGGACCCCGTCCGGCAACCAACTCTTTGTACAAAAGTCTTGCCGCAGACGCATGTAATCCTTTGTACAAAGCCAGGCGCAGACCCTGGCCGCAATGACGCGCTGGGGCCCCCCAAGTTTTAGCATGCATGCTGAGTCGAGTCTCGTCCTTGGTTAGGGTTGATAGTGCCTAACAGTCGCTAACCCCTAACTTAGAGGTCGAGTCCGCGTCTTTTTCCCATCCTTTCCCTTTGGCTCGCGGGAGTTGCATACCCTTGCCGAGCCGCTCAAGGACGAAGAAGGGGAGAAGGGCAAGCCAGCACCCGCGCCCCGGCAAGCCAGAGTCGCCGGGGGCTGCAACCTCAGATAAGTCTTTACATCCCTTATCATGCATTCTCTCATGAGCTGCGGAATGCGAAAACCTTGCTTCCCCCTAAAAGCTGCCGTGCTCTCTTAAGCGACAAACCCCGGAGCGCGTTCCCGGGGCCCGCTTCTGATAGTAGTCGCGGCGGCAAGAGGAGGAAGCGAGGGGCCGGAACCCGCCTTCTCCCTGCCTCCGCCAAGAGCGTGAGGAGGGCCAAGAGGCGCGGGGAGACGGCAGGGTCCGTTGCCGGGCGGGGAAGTGTCTATCTTAACGATGCAAAGGGTTCGCTTCTTGCCGCGGGATGTACCCGCGAGACAAATGGTCCGGCAAACACTCCCTTTTCATTAAAAACATTCCACTCAGGTACAGCTCAGAGAGAATGAAAAACATGAAAGATGGGATTACAAGATTTAAATACAACTAAGGCCCGAGGGCTTACAAGATAAAAAAAGATAAGGTGCCCGTAATCCCTTTCTTGTCTCTCTCCTCAGGAGGTAGGGCAAGGAGGCAAGAAGGGCAAAAGGGGCGCCTAGACGAGCTACGGGTGGCAGAAGACGCCAAGAGAGCATCCGGGGCTCCGCCCCGGGGCTCCGGAGGCTGGATGGAGACGGCGATGCCGGAAGCGGAGCTCGAGAAGGAGGCTGCGGGATGTCAACACGCTGTCGAGGGCATCTAGCCCTCGTACTCCGAGTTGACGGCCTTGCCGCCAGCCTCTTCCGCAGCCTCGCCACTCCAGCCACCCGAGAAGACGAAGCCCCGGCAAGAGGAGCTTGCCGGGCCGGAGAGAAGACCCCGGCGGTCGTCGCCGCGAGCAGGGGTGGTGACAGCGTCTGGGGCGAAGTTGGAAGACGAGGCAGCGGCCTTGCCGCCCGCCCTCTTCCTCTTCTGCAGCCTCCCTACGCCAGCCGCCCAAGGAGACGACCCCGGGGAGTTCACGGAGCCAGCGACGCGGATGATGGGGGCGCCGGTGCCACGCGGAGCTGCGACTAGCGCCTAGTCGTGCCCGTCACCCCGGCGACCGCCCCCCCTCGTCGTCGCTGTCGCTCCCCTCCTCGCCACTCTTGCTCGAGGAGGAGCCTTCGCTGTCGGAGGAGCTATCCACGCAGCACCGGGCCCGGGTGCCGAGGTCCCCGAAGACCTTGACGGAGAGGAGATCGCCCTCCATCAGCTTGAAATGGAGGGTGAACCCCGCCGTCAAGCTGTGGATCCGGGCGAACGACTTCCACCCTTGGCCAAGACACATCACGCCGGGGGCTCGGGATTCGACGTGGACTTGCGCACCACTGATCCCGCAGCCCCTCATGCGCAGTCTCAGCGTCTCGTGTTGTTCCGCCTCCAAGACGTCCACGAAGGGGGCCGGGAGGCGGAGGCGACGGCGAGGCGCCCGACGCAGCCTGATGATGAACTCGCAGGGGTCGTCCCCGAGATGAACCGCCGGGGGAAACGGAGCCGCCGGAGGAGGCGAGGCCGGCGCGCCGTCCTGCCCGCCTCGAGCGCCTCGGCCCCGTCCACGGCCTCGTCCACGACCTCGCCCCCTCCCCCTTCCCCTTACGGTTGGCTCCGCCGCCGCGGGTGCAAGGGGAGGAGGGGCTCGCTGCCTGGCGGCAACCCTTGCCGCCACCGAAGAAGGACCAGGGTTCCCTTTCTCCATGACAGTTGGCGAGAGGGGACCAGGGATCTAAGAGAAGAAAGAAGGGAGGAGTGCGGACCCTCATCGCCCCCTTCCGCTCCTTATAAAGGGACGGAGTGGGGGCCCGGCTGCCCCGCCCAACCAATCAAAGCAGAGGAAGGGCAGGCGACGGGGCCGACCCTCTACATCAACCCGCGTCGGCCCGGTTTTCCGCCTCTACCACCGCAACCCCAAGTGCATGGAGGACGCGTGGCAGGCGAGCAGGGCCGAGGCGACGGATAAGGCGACCTCTCCCCACCCCGTGATCGTGGGGACGGGCGCCCCAAAAGCCGCGCCTCGACCCCGTTCGTTCACCAAGCCACGCCTCCACGCCTCCTCCCCCATTTGAAAATGGGGGCGGGCGCTTCGCCTTTCCAAATGAAGGAATCGTGCCCGACGTGACGCATGCCTGCGGGCCTCAAGCCCCGCGCACGCCACCCACGTCACGCACGTCTCGCACGCCTCGCCCCCCACGACGCCACGATAAGCGCGCGCCACTTGGGGAGGGCGCGACGGACGCGGAGTTAAGGAGCAGCGCAACCCAGGCCACGCGTGCCCGTGCACTGTTAGGGCCTGGCCCAACAACGCTCGGCACCGTGTATGGCCCAGGCCCGGGGGCTCCTGTCGGTGTACTAAAGTAGGGGTACCTTAGTACCCCGAACTTGTGCACGGGCAGTAGTAGCGTCCCGCGGCAAGGCTTGCCAGGGGAGCGACAAGAGTCTCCACGGCCCTTTCTGGGCCAGACGAAGGCCAAGTAATCGAGCCTAGAAGACCTGGCCCCGGCAAGAGGAGCTTACCGGGGCTAGACGGCGAGGTCCGGCAAGAGGAGCTTGCCGGGCCAAGGCGGCAAGGCCCCGGCAAGAGGAACTTGCCGGGACGACTAAGCCGAAGCACCAAGGCCCCGGCGGGAGGAGCTCGCCGGGACGACCAAGCCAAGGCACCCCAAGAGAAGCCCACCGCGGCGCGCCGCGCGCCCCGGCAAGGCCTGACGAGCGGCAAGCTCTCAGGTGCGGCAAGACGACCACCGCGGCAAGCCACTTGCCGCGGCAAACCACCACCTCAGGCATGCGCTCCAGCTCACCTGCCCACGCGTCGCTCTGGGGCTTCCCCGGAGGCACGTGGCGGGGCGCCGCGCAACCTGAGACGCGTGGTGGCATGCGACGTTGGCAGAGTCGCCCCCGTGGCAAGCGGAGGCGCTCCTAACGGTCCGCCTCGGCACTGTTCAGGCGATCCAGACGGGCATTTAATGCCTTTGTCCCCCGCTGTCAGAGTTAGGTGCGATAGCACTGTGCGACCCCTGTTCGCACAAGTTCCTTGCCATTTTTACCCTCACCTGCGTCGCTACCTGTGGGAAACCCCTTAGCATATAAAAGGAGGCCCATGCGCACGTAGGGAAGAGGCCAGACCCCAGGGGGATCGAACCCTAGAGAGGAGGAACAGATACCCAGGAGGACGCTCAGTAGACCCTCGTCTACATCCAGCTCCAACTTACTGTAGCTTCTTGCGCTCCAGAGCAAGAACTCTAATCAACCAGACAAGCAGCAGTAGGGTTTTACGCATCCGTGCGGCCCGAAGCTGGGTAAAATCGTTGTGTGTGTGTGTCGCCTCGATCTGCTCTTTGTGCAACCTCCGCCCCCGCCGAACCGACAAGGGGCTCCGTCCCCATAGGTGCTCGTGGAGGCCGATATCCCCCGACAGAACCACCGTATTGTTAAGTGGGGTCCAAGTGAACAAAGTCAGAGTGACTGAAGTGATGCTCAACCAAAATCCTATGTCTTCGAGCGAAGACAATGAGAGCAAATCTTATCCAGAGCTGGATGAGTCAGATTTACTTGTAGCCCAAGTAAAGTTGCCGCGTGTGTTTGAAATCTGACCATTGGAACACGTGTCAGTTCCTTAGTGACCCAGGGTCATTTCGGACATATCAGGTCAGGTTTCCTAGTGGCTATAAATAGCCCACCCCTACAACATAAATTGGTGGCTGCTCAGAGTTAGTGCACGACTTTTGTCGTTTGAGAGCAACCCACCTCCGAAGCTTTTGAGAGAGCGAGAAATCCTTGCGAGGACAAAGCCCAAACACCCAGAGCCAAAGAGTGTTAGGCATCACTGAAGTCTTTCTGTCTGCGTGACCTGAAGACTTATTACACTTGAGGACTGTGAATTCTCCAGCCGGTTAGGCGTCGCGTTCTAAGCATGCAAGAGTCATTGTGTATCACCGGTGAACGAAGTCTGTGAAGGTTTGGAAGTCTACCTTGAAGACTTACCTGAGTAATTGGGCGAGGACTGGGTGTCCTTAGCTCAAGGGGAATAAGGTGAAGACGTGGTCTTTTGAGTTGAATCTCAGCCTCCCTAACCAGACGTACAGTTGTCACATCAACTAGAACTGGTCAAACAAATCCTGTGTCCTCATCAAGTGACTGGTTCTATCCTCTCCCTCTCATTACTTACAGTTTGTCTTCGTGAAGTCATTGCCTGATTGCCGTAGCTGTTTGACTTCATTGCTTGACTACTATTGTTGTTTGGCTTCATACTAACTTCCATCCTGATCTTTACTACCTAGCTGCTACTAGTCGTCGTGATTTCACTTCATTACATACTTGACTATGGCTTGCTTAGTGTAGTCTACCTTCCGCTGCATATCAATAGGTTCATTTCTATTGTTTGTCTTAGAAACTTCCATGTTTTGAAGACTCTCCTAAAAATCGCCTATTCACTCCCCCTCTAGTCGATAACTAGCACTTTCAATTGGTATCAGAGCAAGGTACTCCCTTGTTCTGTGTGATTCGGTTTAACCACCTGGAGTTTTAGCTATGTCGACTGCAGGGATAAACAAAGTCTCCGCTGCTTGCCCCGTCTTCAATGGAACTGAATATCCCTACTGGAAGAATAAGATGTGCATGCATCTTGAAGCCATTGATGTTGACCTCTGGTATGTCGTCAAGAATGGCGTTCCCAAGACTGGTGAAGGTGTCACTCCAGCTGATGTCAAGAAGTTCGTTCAACTGGATTCTACTGCCAAGAACATCATATGTGGTCATCTGACCAAAGGACAGTATTGTCACAGCCCTAGATTAATTGTGTGCAATAGTTGCATTTGCATCCATGCATCATGTCAATCTTTCCTTAAACCTAAAATGGGGATTAACAAACCCTAGCACTCCTTTGAAAACTAGGATCAACCAAAAGAATATTTTTCAATGAAACCAAAAATGCCTTAATTAATGTTTGATAATTTTGGCAAGGGTTTTGATCCAAGCAAAAAATAGTGAACATTTTTAGGGAATTATTTGGGCTTTGATTTAATCCACTAATGTATTTGAGTTGGAGCAAATAAATCCCATAAATATTTTTGTTGCTCCAATAATTCTGAAACTTCTTGTGGAGCTCTGGGTTAAACCATTTCGCATCCACAATTATTTCCAGAAGCTGCAAAAATAATTTGGTTAGCAAACCAAATTCAAAACATCTGCAGAAATTAGAAAAACAGAAACTAAATAACAGAGAGAGAGAAAGTTACCTGGAGCTACCTAATGTGCAGCCCACCTGGCCTGGCGCTGTGCCGGCCCAGCCCACCTCCACCTCCCCTGTTGTCTTCCTCCCTAGGCCAGTAGGCAGAGCGCATGCTCGCCGCGCGCACACACGCGCCCAAGCCACCTCCTGCCTGGTTGCCTGCGTCCCCGACACCCTGGACGCCTCCATGCGTCGCCACGCAGCCCCCGACCTCCCCCTCTCTCTCCCCCGAACTCTCTCTCCCTCGCCCAGCCGAACGAGCTCGTCGCCGCCGCTTGCCGATGTCGCGCCCACCGGCGTCCATGTGCCCACCCACCGTGCTCGGAAGGTCCGCCGTCGAGCACTTCATCTCCGAGCTCAAGCTGGGGACCGTGGATGCCCTGCAGCCTCGTCACTGTTGCCATCTTCCTCGTCTGCCCCGACGGCCGCCGTCGATCGATTCGCGGCAACCAGCGCGTCCCCGAGCCCGCTGACCTACTATGCTACTTACCCGTGAGCTCCTGATCTTCTCACTTTGCTCGCCGCCTCCGTTCCCGTGCCTAGCTCCCTCCCGCCATGGCCGCAAGCTTCTGCCGCTGGCCATGACGCCGACGTGGCTACCTCTAGCCGAGCGCGTGCCCGAGCACCTCAACGCGTTCCTGGAACTCCCAGGAAGCTAACCCACCCACCGGCATGTCCTGCAGTGCACCGCAACGCCGACCCCGAGCTTGACCGAAATCCGGCCGCCGCGCTTCTCGCCGTCGGCGTCGTTTCCGTGCACCCCAGCCACCGCTGCTTGCGCCGTTGGAAGCGCGCGAGCGTGCGCTTCGCGTAGAGCCAAAACCCCGCCGCAAACCACCTCCTGTAGCGCGAGCCCGAGCATCTCCGGCGTGCCGCCGCCGTCGGCTGCGGTCACCGGCGGTTAACCCGGATTAGGTGACGTGGCTTCATTAGTTTAGGGTTAATCACATGCTTAACTAACCCCTAGTCACTGACAAATGGGCCCAACCCTACTAACAGGTTTCGTTTAGGTTAATTAGCCCTGTTAGTTAACTGACTCGATGACAGGTAGGCCCCATGGGTCAGTTTTGACTTTGGTCAATGCTGAGGTCACCCTGACGCAGTTAATCATTTTCTGGATTTAAAATAATTCAGAAAATTCCAGGAAATAGTTTAAACTTCTAAAAATCATAGAAATTCAACCGTAATTCCAAATGAAATAAATTATATATGAAAAATGATCAGAAAAATCCAATCTATCCATCTGTACCATTTGCATGCATGTTAGAACACTTTAACCTTGCTGTTTAGGTGAAACAAGTTAATGCACTAATATGACCTCTTATTTTGGGTTTACATTTGAATCCTTGATTCAAATAAACTCAAACCAATCTGTTCTAAGTTGCATTAGCCAAAAAACACTCATTTTGCCATGTAATATTCATGCATCATATTGTTGCATTGCATTGATTGTGTTTTCTCTGTGTTGCCGGTATTTGTCCCCTCTCAGTAGACGTTGCTTCGACGCCGTGACCGATGACACCGATGAAGAACTATATTATCTTCAGAAGTGCCAGGCAAGCAAAACCCCCTTGCTCATTCCGATACAATCCCACTCTCTTGCTCCTGCTCTCTTTTACTGCATTAGGACAACATTGATTCAACTGTTACATGCTGCGGTAGCTGAACCCCTTTTCCTCTGCATGACCTGTCATTGCCACAGTAAATAGATGAAACCCACTAGCATGAGTAGGAGTTGTTTGAGCCCTGATGTGCCTACTCATTCATGCTTGTTTGTCATGCCTGCTACTGCTTAGAGTTGAGTCAGGTCTGATTCATCAGGGAGGAATTGGAATGTGGTGAACATGTCCTACTATTGTGAGCTAAGTGTGTGAACACGATTTGGTAAAGGTAGCGGTGAGAGGCCATGTAGGAGTACATGGTGGGTTGTCTCATTGCAGCCGTCCTCAGGAACTGAGTTCTGTGTTTGTGATCCATGAACAGTTACTACCACACATTAGGTTCCGGTAACTCGACCCCTCTTGACTTATTAATCAACTTGATCTCTGTCCAGGAGTTGCAACTAGTTTCTGGTGTTTGTAGGTTGTGTTAGTAGTCTACCAAGTGGTACCCGGTACAGGTGGGCTTGGGACAGACTAGGCACCGTGGCACGGTGTACCAAGCGTAGATCTACCCGTCGAGGTGGGCTTGGGAACCCTGCACACATCGTTTGGGGCCGTGAGCGACACCCCGGCCGGATCTCCTTGCGGATGGAACCCGAATAGGCGATAAACCTGGACTAGAGACTTGTGTGGTTAGTCAGGTCATGGCCGACTCCCTCGCCCGGCTTCCGCTTGAAGGTTGCCGAGGTACATGATGTGTACAGGGCGATAAGTGGCGAGAGCGTGTGTGAAGAAGTACACCCCTGCAGGGTTATCATTATCTATTCGAATAGCCGGATTTCTCGGATATGGAAACTTGGACCCCTTGCATAGTTCATAGACAAGTGAAAGTGGATACTCTAAAATGCGCAAGATAAGCGTGAGTGCTATGGATGGCGTTCTCGTAGGGAGACGGGAGCAGATCCATAGTGGTGTATTGATATGGTGAATATGTGGACTCGTGTGCGCCACCTCAAAGAGTTACTAGCAGTCGTAGTTCAGGATAGCCACCGAGTCAAAGCTGGCTTGCTGCAGTTAAACTCCACCACCCCCTTTATTGATACCGATGCATATGTAGCTAGTTCTGATGTAAGTCTTGCTGGGTACATTTGTACTCACGTTTGCCTATTTTATGTTTTTGCAGAGAGACGTCAGTCTCGCTAGTAGTTCCATGTGGACTCCGACGTTTAGCTTGATACCTCAGCTACGATCTTGTGCCCTCGGCAGGATCTGGTAGATAGTCAGGCTTCTCAGCCTTTTTCATTTATAGATGTCTGTACCCAGACATGTTAAGCTTCCGCATGTGCTTTGACTTGTATGCTCTGAATGTTGGGTCATGAGACCCATGTTTGTAATATCTCGCTCCTCGGAGCCTAATGAATAAATACTTGAGTCGTAGAGTTATGTTGTGATGCCATGTTGTATTTGCACATATTGAGCATATTGTGTGTATGATTGAAATGCTTGATATGTGTGGGATCCGACAACCTAGTTGTTTATCCTTGGTAGCCTCTCTTATGGGGAAATGTAGTCTTGTGCTTCCATGAGCCATAGTAGTCCGCTACAGCCCGGTTCACCGGAGTCCTGCTAGCCCAGCACTACTGCTCAGGACACTTGACTGGACGGCATGTGTTTCACTTCGTTCCTGTGTCTGTCCCTTCGGTGAAATGTCACGCGGTGACATCCGGAGTCCTGCCTAGCCTGCTACAGCCCGGGTTCCCGGAGTCCTGTTAGCCCAGTGCTACAGCCCGGATTCACACGCTGCTGACCGACATGCTCGATGTGATTCATGTATGTCTGTTCCCATGAGTTAGTGCCACTTTGGGTTCACGACTAGTCATGTCGGCCCGGGTTCTCTGTCATATGGATGCTAGCGACACTATCATATACGTGAGCCAAAAGGCGCAAACGGTCCCGGGCCAGGTAAGGTGGCACCCGTGGGAATACCGTGCGTGAGGCCGCAAAGTGATATGATGTGTTACATAATAGATCGATGTGGCTTAGGATCGGGATCCTGACAAGTATGGCCGTGTGAGTGCTCTGGAAACGTCAAAGCTTGTCTGGGACTGGCTGTCCAAGGTCAACGAAGGTGTCTCAACCCAGAGAGATCAAAGAATCAGTGTTCTTCGCAACCTATTCAACCGCTTCAAGAGAAACGACAATGAAAATGTCCAGCTCACGTTTGATCGCCTCACTAACATCACAAATGAGCTTCATGCTCTCGGCGCCACTGAGATTACCAAGCACAAAATCGTCAAGACACTACTGAGATCACTTGACTGCTCCTTTGACACCCTTGCCCTCATGATACAAGAACGCCCTGGATTCAAGACACTCGATCCCTATGATATACTTGAGAGGCTCAACACACATGAGTTCCAGCTATCTAAGAAAAGAGATATCTATGGTCCCAACTATGGCCGAACTCGCGCTTTGAAGGAAAAACTGTTTTCTCATCTGAAGAAGAATCTGACTGCAGTTCTGATGATCCTGAAGACATTGGAAAGGAACTTGCTATGCTTGTGA
Source organism: Aegilops umbellulata (assembly GCA_032464435.1). NCBI lineage: Eukaryota > Viridiplantae > Streptophyta > Magnoliopsida > Poales > Poaceae > Aegilops > Aegilops umbellulata. The sequence goes on along the minus strand of CP136055.1, from coordinate 226,829,501 downwards.
AGAAGTTCCAGAAGTTCACTAAGAAGAAGGGCTTCAGAAAGTCTTCACGATCCAGCTCAAGAAATGATGAAGCTTCCACTCATGACTACAAGAAGAGAACATGTCACAAGTGCAATAAACCTGGACACTATATCTCTAAGTGTCCACAGTGGGTCAATGAGAAGAAGAAGAAGAAGAAGAAGAAGAAGAGCAAGGAATATGATTCTGATGACAAGAAGAAGAATAAATCTTCAAAGTCTTCTTCCAAGTCCTCATCCAAGTCTTCATCCCATAAGAAGAGCTCATCTGGCAAGGCTCGTGCTTTTGTTGGCAAGGAGATGGATTCAGAGGAGGAGTCTGCTTCTGAGGAGGCGGAGGTGGAGTTGAGGAGGAGTTCGACCCTGGCGTTGCAAGTCTGTCTCTAGCCACAACCTACGTTGCCAAGTCCATCTTCAACACTGAAGACAATGAGTTCCACACCAACGCTGAAGCTAATGACAAGGACGACTCCGCTCCCACCTACTGCTTCATGGCACGTGGTGCCAAGGTAAAATCACGCGATGCTTACTTTAAAACATCAAGTGAAGATGACTCTGATTGTGAATCCAAACCCAGCTACAAAACACTTGCTAAAATTGCAACTGAACAACAAAAGGCTATGGAACATACTCAAAAATTGTTAGACAAAAGCGATGACCTGTTGGACGCGGAAATGACCCGTTCACAGTCCTTAGTGGAAGACATTAAAAATCTTCATGCTAAGTACCATGAACTTGAAAGTCGTCATGAAACGCTCTCAACCACTCATGAAAAGCTCTCCTATGATTATCTTCAAAGGAAGCAAGAGCTTGAGAAATTGAGAGCGGCTCATGAAGATCTTCAAAAAGAGAATGAGTCACTTCGCACTCAACAGATCAGTCCCGCTCAGGATGGATTTGAACCCCCGTGTCTAAAATGCATTGAGCGTGACAACGCTACCTCTGTTGCTGAATGTTCTACTGCTGCTACTGTTGCATTGTCTTCAACTGTAGATGTGGCAACGAACCCCTCTGCTGAGGATACCACTACTATTGCTGATGAAAATGCTAGGTTGAAGACATTGCTTGAAACAGGGATGTACAAAAGTCTCAAAGGGCATCATACACGGTGCGATGTCCTCAAAAAGCAGATTGTAAACCAAAACCCTGGAAAGAGGGTGTTGGTTTCGAGAGGAAAATGAATGTTGATGGTTCCTACTGGAAGCCTAAGCAGTACCCCAAAACCACATGGGTTGCAGCAAAGGGGCCTTAAGTGGACCCATCCACCTTATCTGGCTTTACCCGTTCTAACCCTATTATCATTGATGAATCCTTTGATGCAAACTATAAACTGTTTAAGAATTAGAATGGTGAAGTGTTTGCCAGGTATATAGGTACTAACTGCAGGAATGGGCCATCTATGAAGAAGATCTGGGTTCCCAAAAGCTGTCTTGAGAATCTTCTAGTGAATGTCATCATGACACCACCTGGGAAGAAGACAAACCCCAGACCTAAGGCTTCATATGGTCCAAAGGCTTCATACAGACAGAGGACCCACCTGAGTCACCCTAACACCAATGTTTTGCAGGGAAACCATACTCAGACTTATGAATATGAGCGTTTGTCTTCAAACCGCTATGTTCATAGAACTAAGAACTTTTCTGCTTATTCATATGAGTATCGTTCATCTCCTGCAAGGCTATTTGCTAGGGCTCCAAAGCCAAAGTTCTCAGATGCTGCACTTAGACTCATTGCTTCTAAGCCACCCCTGAAGATGTGGGTGGTTAAGAAGAATTAACTTTCTTTTGCAGGAAAAGGTCTCCGGCCGAAAATCAAAGGCGTCTGATGCTATTTCTGGAGACCTAAAACATCTTGTAGGGCGCAAGATCAAATGCCCAAATGGTCTCACTATGTATTTTGTTCCTGAATCGTTTGCCATACATCCTATCAGTCCTAATCTTGATCTGAGCTTCAATAATCCTCTTGCCCGTCAAATGTTTATGCTTCACAATACTCTTGGTGAAGCCTATCCCCCTAACTGTACTGTAGGGTATGACACCTCATGCTTCAGAATGGATTATGGACAGCAGATGCACTAATTAAATGACTGGTGATCGAAGTATTCTCATGGACTCAACCTTACGTCCATCTGACAAGAGTGACATCACATTTGCTGACACTCGTAAAAGCAAGGTATTGGGTCTAGGTAGAGTTGCAATCTCAAAGGATCAGCACATGGATAAAGTGATGCTTGTTGAATCCCTTGGTTTCAACTTAATGTCCGTCTCAATGCTTTGTGACTTGAACATGATTGTAACATTTGGAAAGTATCGTTGCCTTGTACTAATGGAATCTGACAAGTCTCTAGTCTTTGAAGGGTACCGGAAAGATGATCTCTACATGGTAGATTTCTTAGCAGGGCCGCAGCTTGCTGTATGTCTTCTTGCAAAAGCTTCAGAGTGTTGGCTCTGGCATCGCAGGCTAGGGCATGCTGGCATGAGGAAGTTACACACTCTCGCAAAGAAGAAGCATGTCATAGGCATCGAGGGTGTCAAGTTCAAGAAGGATCATTTGTGTGGTTCCTGCGAAGCTGGAAACATGACTAGGGCCAAGCATCCCTCGAAGACAATCATGACGACATCTCAACCCTTCAAGCTGCTACAAATGGACTTATTTGGACCTACTCACTACTCTACCCTCACAACAACTGCTTGTCTCTATGGCTTCATCATTGTTGATGATTACTGAAGATATACGTGGGTGCACATAATTCTCTACAAGAATGAAGTGCAAGATGTCTTCAGATGCTTCGCCAACCGTGCCATGAACAACTATGGCATCAAGATCAAGCATATGAGAAGTGATAACGGCACTGAGTTCAAGAACACCGGACTTGATCTTTATCTGGATACAATGGGAATCACTCATGAGTTCTCAGCTCCATACACACCTCAGCAGAATGGCATCATGGAGCGCAAGAACAGAACCCTCATTGAGATGGCTCGAACAATGCTCGATGAATACAAGATACCTAGAAAGTTCTGGCCTGAAGCTATTGACACTGCATGCCACGTCATCAGCCGTGTTTATATTCACAAGCTTCTGAAGAAAACATCCTATGAACTTCTCTCTGGCAAGAAGCCAAATGTCAGTTACTTCAGAGTATTTGGAGCTAGGTGCTGGATCAAGGATCCACATCACAAATCAAAATTTGCTCCGAAAGCACATGAAGGTTTTATGCTCGGCTACGGAAAAGACTCGCACTCTTACAGAGTCTTCAACCTCTTTCTCTATAAATTTGTTGAAACTGTGGATGTGAGATTCGATGAAACCAATGGCTCGCAAAGAGAGCACTTGCCAAATGTGCTAGATGAAGTACCACCCAGCGAATCAATTAAGCTGATGGGAACTGGTGAAATCATGCCTTCTGAAGCACAGCCTGAAGAGGAACTTATCATTTCTGCACCTAATCAACCTGAAGACAATGCTCAGCCTGAAGACAATCCTTACAATGTTGACAATGATCAGCAAGAGCAAAATCTTCGTCCAGTTCATCCTCGTGTTGCAAACGAAGTACAAATTGAGAAGATAATTGATAGCATAAATGCACCTGGTCCAGTCACTCGTTCAAGAGCAACACAGCTAGCAAATTTCTGTGGGAACTTTGCTTTTGTCTCAATATCTGAACCCAAGAAAGTTGCTGAAGCCTTTATGGAACCTGAATGGATTCAAGCTATGCAAGAAGAGCTTCAACAGTTCAAGCTCAACAATGTCTGGGAACTTGTCAAGCGTCCTGACCCTCGCAAGCATAACATAATAGGCACAAAATGGATATATCACAACAAGCAAGATGAGCATGGTCAAGTTGTCAGAAACAAGGCTCATTTTGTTGCTCAAGGATATACTCAAGTTGAAGGAATTGACTTCGATGAAGCTTTTTCTCCTGTGGCTAGGCTTGAAGCTATTCGCATACTGCTAGCCTATGCAAATCATCACAACATCTTGCTATATCAAATGGATGTGAAGAGTGCATTTCTCAACGGCAAGATTGAATAAGAAGTGTATGTTGCACAACCTCCTGGCTTTGAAGATCCAAAACATCCTGATATGGTGTATAAGTTGAACAAAGCACTATATGGCCTCAAACAAGCTCCTCGTGCTTGGTATGATACGCTCAAAGACTTCCTGAAGAGCAAAGGCTTCAAACCTGGTTCCTTGGATCCCACTCTCTTCACAAAGACATATGATGGTGAACTGTTTGTGTGCCAAATACATGTGGATGACATTATCTTCGGCTGCACCAAGAAATACAGTGATGAGTTTGGACACATGATGCAAGAGCAATATCAGATGTCCATGATGGGTGAGCTGAAGTTCTTCCTTGGTCTTCAAATTCGTCAGCAAAGGAATGGCATCTTCATATCTCAAGAAAAATACCTCAAAGATTGCCTGAAGAAGTTCGGAATGCAAGATTGCAAAGGTTACATGACGCCAATGCTAGCCAAACACCATCTGGGTCCCGACGACAATGGTAAAGAGTTTGATCAAAAGGTATACCGCTCCATGATTGGTTCTTTACTTTATCTATGTGCATCTAGGCCAGATATTATGCTTAGTGTTTGCATGTGTGCTTGATTACAAGCGGCACCAAAGGAATCGCATCACTTAGCTGTGAAGCGAATTCTTCGATATTTGGCTTACACCCCAACATTAGGATTATGGTATCCAAAGGGCTCAGAGTTTGATCTGGTTGGATTTTCGGATGCTGATTATGCTGGTGACAAAGTGGATCGCAAGTCTACATCAGGCACATGTCACTTTGTGGGACGATCACTTGTTTGTTGGTCTTCAAAGAAGCAGAACTGTATATCACTCTCCACTGTTGAATCTGAATACATTGCTGCTGGATCTTGCTGCGCTCAGCTTCTATGGAGGAAGCAAACTCTCAAGGACTATGGCATCCATCTAAAACAAGTACCACTCTTCTGTGACAACGAAAGCGCCATCAAGATTGCCAACAACCTAGTTCAACACTCGAAGACAAAGCACATTGAAATTCGTCATCACTTTCTCAGAGATCATGTCATGAAGGAAGATATTGATATCATTCACGTCTACACTGAAGAGCAACTGCCAGATATATTCACAAAGCCCTTGGATGAGAAAAGGTTTTGCAATTTACGGTGTGAGCGAAATATCTTGGAATCCTCAAATGTCCTGTGATCAGGCACACATCCTAACACTTATGCATGTTGATGACTTAGATGTGCAACACACGAAGTAAAGTATATCTTCAAACAATGAAGACTTACATTCTGAGTGTGAATACATTAACGTGGAATTTGACTTCGAAGCTCCATGATAATTGTGCGCCGTGTCTGGGTCTAATACTTCCTATATGGTGGGTAACACCACCACCAAATTCTTCCATTTGAAGTGTTTTTCTCAAGGCGTTACATTTGTTATGTCTTCGTATTTGGTTTGTCTTCATTTCAACTTGTCTTCATGATTATCTTCACTGTGTTGTTTTATGATATATATATATATATATATATATATATATATATATATATATATATATATATTAGTGTTCTGTCCTCTACAGCATTCACTTATAGCTATGTCTTCCCTGTTGAATCTTTTGAACTAAGTGAATGTGATCAGACCCTAATCTATCTATGCTTTATATCTCAAACTCTATCTGTCCAAATCATATGCATTCTATTGAAACTGTCAAATGTCTTCTCTGTGTCCTTGTCAGCTGAAGATATAGAGACAAACATTAAATCTGGTTTAAATGCTCTATTCTTATTGCCTGAAATCCGGAGAAGCCGGAACGACCATCCCACAATCCTGGCGGGCGTGGGAACGTGGGACAACCCCAAATGTGTTGCATGTACGCCACGTGTCCCTCAAATGTGAACCGCCAGGGGCACCTGCGTAATTGCACTGTGCCGTCCCTTTCCTTATAAATACTTGTCCCCTCACGGTCAAAAATCCTTCTTTCACCTTTCCACCTTGTCAAACCCTAGCGCCACCGCTAGCCCTCGACGACGTCGGCGACGAAGCGCTTAGCTACCGCAACTTCTCCGACATTGTCTTCACGCCGGCCGCGGACATCGTCTTCTCCGCCGCTGCCGTAGGTGTCTTCCGTCGCCAAGTTAGGGCACGGAAGATCGAACTGCTCGGTCTCCACTTCTTCTCCGTCTAGCAGTTCTTCGTGTGGTAAATAAAACTCTCCTTTTACCATCTTTTTTATCCTAAAAGATTCATCCTGTTTACCAAAATTGGTTTCTGCCTACACAATGTTAGATCTATCATGTCTGCATCTCATATAATGCCTAGTATATTCACTTAAGCTTCACATCTAGTTAGATTCCTAACTTGTACTTATTCTTGGATTCTTACAAATCTGGAACCAACTCTCAACATATAAGTGAATGTCTTCGCGCTATGAGTTCAATGTCTTCTAAACCGATTTATCTTCAAAATCTTCTGAGAATGCATATGACCTCTTCCCCTTCCCTCGCATCTCTAATGCTGTCACAGGTACATGTCCATGGGAGAATCTCTTGGTTCTCATAGTCTGCATTCATTTGCAGAATTCTTACAACATCACATCAATTCTCCCGAAGCTAGCTCTTGTCTGTCCAGCAGACGAAGCCTTTGACTTTGTTGAAGCCATTCAGTTTGAAGTTCATGGCTATAGAAAAATCAGCAAGGAAGGGCAGCAGGCAGTGTTGTGGAGACACATCAAAAGATTTGCCACCAGATCTGGCAGTCAAGTACAAAACTGATCCAGAGGAAACATACAATGAAAGGAAAACCCGAATCCAATGTATTCGAAGATATTGGGCTGAAGAATGGTTCAAGTACCACTTCTTAACCAAGGAATACGCTGAGAAGAATGGGATAAAGTGTCCTTGGGGAGATATCACTTACAGAGGTCTTCAACCCAAGAGCAAAGCTGAAGCTATTGCACAAAGGTTCTACCTGTGCATGGTCAGAGGACCACAACCTGCCAACTCCAAACCCACTTCTCTCTTGTGGTGTCGCGATGACAACCTTTTCAAACGCAACTATCAATTTGCTAAGACTTCAACAAAGGAGAACAAGAAGTCACTGGGTCTAAACTTCAACCCCGGCCCATCTGCTCCAAGGGAGGATGGCACTCGTGAAGCTGATCAAAACGAGATTGGCCCCTTCTATGATCTTCAAGGTCTCCTCACCTACATTGCAGTCCAAGGAGCTGATGTTGGGGACGCTTCTGAAGATGCTGACACAGATGAAGCACCACCTGCCCCAAAGCCCCAGAAGCAGAAGAAGGCTAAGGCATCAAAGCCAACTGCGTCACCAAAAGCTTCGCACTTGAAGCCTCTGGCTACTGCACCTCCTGAAGACACTGTGCAGTCTGAAGATCTATCACGTATCTCCAAGAAGATGGAGATGAAGAACAAAAACGTCAAGAGTACTGGTCAGGCACTGACCCCTGCTGCCTTTCTGCGAGATGAACACATTGATTTGTCAAGTGATGAAGATCTTGCAGATGACGCTCTTGAGCAACTGATAAAGAGCAAGGAAGAAGCAGATATCTTCAATGATTTGCCTCTCTTTGACGTGGCAGTCATCAACAACTTCATTGATGAGTGGTTTGACACCCCCAATCTCAGCTTCGAAGATCTACAACTTCCAATTAGCCTCAGTGTCTCTTGCAATGGCGCCATTGCTTCTGAGCTAGCTCTAGCTCAGCGCATCGTTGAACTGAAGCACAAGATTGATTACGAGAAAGCTCAGTTCAAGAAGCACATGGCGAAGCTCAGTGTGCAAGATGTCAAAAACTTCAAAGTTATGCTGCACGAGCTCAAGGAAGCTTTTGTCAAGAAACGTGAAGAAGCTAAAGGTTCTCGTGAGCGCATGAAGAGTCTGGCTGACAAGTGCATTCAAGCTTAAAATGAAGCTGAAAAGAGCAAGGCTCTTGGGCGTCCAGGCATCAACCCCAGGATGGCTGCCAAGAAAAAGAAGCCATCTGTGGACCAAACTGAACCATCCAGGCGGGAAGAGCCTCGCATTGTCTTCCCTGCCAGCATGACAGGCGTGAAGCCTAAGGTCCCCACAGTGGCTTCAGAGCTTCAGAAGACAAGGGCAGCTGAAACCAAGGCCAGGAAGCGCAAGACCAAGAACGTCTCAGATGAAGCTCCACCCACCAAGAAGCGCAAGTCCAAGAAGGACCGGGCTGCTCCCACAGAGCCCCTTGTTGTCGAGCCAATCTCGGTTGCCCGTCCAGAGTCTGCACATCAAGAACGACGGATGATAGTTCATGAGCGTGCTTCCACAGAGGCTCATGAAGCTGAAGATATTCCAGCAGTTGACCCTACCGCTGCTGAAGACATTGGTGCCCACAACAATGTTGGAGATGACGAAGTCCTTCCTCAGATCGAGCACAATGTGGTATCATCGCCTATTCTCACGAACAACGAACTTATCAGCATTGGTCGTCCTCTGACGCCAATTGCACAGGATGCATCATGGGCTGATCACCCACAACAACAAGACACCCCAAGTACTCCCCAACCACAAGTCACCTCACTAGTGCAAGATGACGATGACTTTGAGACCAGGCCAACTCCATCTCCACAGGCATCGCCAGCGTTACGCAGGCTTCACAAAGGACCAAGGCCACAAGTCTCTGCATCTGAAGCCAAAACGGCTGAAGATATTCCGGCTGCATCAGCCGATGAAACACAAGAACCAAGAGTGGATGAAGAACATGTTGCAACACCCCCTGTCCAACAAGAAGCTGTTCTCGCGGAGAACGTGACCGACCCTCCAGTTATACAAATGGAGGTTATACAGATGAGGCGACCACCAACTCCAACACTGAAGCCAATGACGTTGCCATGGCTGAGGCTAATGTGGCGCCTGAAGCTAATGAAGCGCCTGAAGTAAATGTGGCGCCAGAAGTCAATGCGCCTGAAGTCAATATGGTGCCTTAAGTGACTGCACCTGACGTTGATGGTGCACCTACCGCCAATCTGCAGCCTGAAGTCAATGCCACTGTTCCTGTTCCGCCTCCAAGGCCTCATACTATCGAGCAAGCATACAATTATGGGCAGCTTATCACTATCAAATGGCTTCTTCTGGTTCCTCCGCCTGCTGTTGGTCCTCAATTTGACTACCATGTCGAGCACAGGCCTCAGGTTCAGAAGCCAACGCCAAGACTGCCCAGATTTCTAGGGACAGCCACTTCACCAGGGTCCTTCAATGTCAATGGCTTCAAAGCGGACAACACCTTCTTTGACAGCGCCAAGAACCCCTACACTAAGGCAAGAATATCCTTTGATCGGTTCTGGAGCTATCAGCAGCAGTTATTACTCATGCATTCTATACAATCAAGGTCGCATTTTCCCACATTTGCGTCTTGACACTGAAGCCATAACTGGTCTGCCCTGTTTGGAAGAAGCGCTGGATTGCTTCAGAGAGTCTGGCTTACTACAGTTCGTCACTGACAAGGAGCACTGGAATGAAGAATTGCTGCTCCAATTCTATGCCACTCTTCATATTCGTGGCTACAACGGGATCCAAAGACATGGGTCCTTGAGTAGATGATAGGAAATGTCCATCATGAAGCCAAAGCTTTAATGTCATTGAGCTTACTGGCCTGCCCACTCCAGGTGACCTATATGAACCTGGTTGCCAGCTTCACAGCGCTGCCTTGGAGAGCATTTTTCACAAGCCTGAACCCAACATGAGTCCGATGCTCAGCATGATGAAGCCGTTGCCTCCAGATGCAGAATATCCTAAGGAGTTCTTTGTTGAAGACCTTCAGTATCGGCCACGTACCATCTATCACATCATACGAAGAACTCTTTGGCCCATCAAAGGACATTCTCCACGTGCTAAGCTAGAAGGTGTAATGAGGACTTTGGTCTTCCATATTCTTCACGGCAAAAGCTTCAATGCACAAGACTTCTTTATTCGCCAACTTGCCGCATCAGGATCTGACATTTTTGGTCTGAAGTTCTATGCTCCCTGGATCATGCGTCTGATCAAGCTCCACTCTGCCTTCAACTATCAGCCCTCTGCACACAATCATATCATATTTTTGCCAGAGGTTGATCTGTCTGTTGAAGCTATATATCCAGAGCCTGACAAGGAGCCTCTTAGTCTTCAGAATGCTGACCACCAGAGCTTCTCGCAAAACATTGAAGGAGTTCAAGAAGTCGCTCGTGTCTATCCATTGGCTGGAAATACTCGCTTGCCTCATCGTGCACAGACTGAAGCTACTGAGAGCACCATTGCCCAAAGGCCTCGCAAGCGCTCTCGTGTTTTGAATGACCGAGAACTTCTTGTGGCACTGCATCAGAAACAAGACAAGCATTACTTCTGGCTCAAGCGACAGATGCAAAGTCTATTGGTGGACGTCAATCGCATTCGCAATCTTGCCACCAAGAATGCTTTTGTCACTCATGAGACCTGTCGGCGATCATGGAAGAGTTTGACTCTGCTCAGTGCTGAAGCAGATCTTCAAGACGATGGCTTCACTGAAAGATTCAAGTTTGACTCCACTCCTCCATGAAATGTTGTACTACGTCGAACTCCATCCCTTGAAGACTCTGACTATTCTTCCTCCGCGGCAACGGTGAATACCAGAGTGATCGATGATGAAGATGATGCTACTTCACCGCCCCCGACTTCTACGTGAATCGGCACTGCACCAAGTTCGTCTCTTCCGCCAAACAACACCGACGACCCTGCTGCTTCACCTACTCCTTCTAGAAACAAGTAGATGCTCTATGTATTCAAATCTTTTTGGTCCTTACTGTCAAAAGGGGGAGAAGCATATGAGTTTGATAGTCTTCAAGCGGGTCCATATGGGTGGTTGCTTTATATTTTGCCTAGTGCTTACAACTCTTGCGTCTTGATACATTTGGTTCTTTGAGTTGTAACACTTAAACTCGATAGTCGTCTGCTACTTGTTTGCTATTCTGCGATGCGATGATAAATTCCGCATGTGCGATGATAACTTCCGCACTTAGGTCATTCTGTAGACGTCCATTTTTCATTATGCATGTCATTATCTTCGTAATGTCAAATCATGCATGATGAATTGTCTTCATAAGTTGAAGAGGATCTCCACAAGTATAACCTGCCATGTGCATTTGCATTCCAAAAGCAAATTACTTATATGCACATCTTCAGGGGGAGCCTTTGCCACTTATGAAGACAATACCTAAATCCTTTACATTTCACATACTTTTATCCCCGTTGAAATCTTCAACCAGTTTGTCATCAATCACCAAAAAGGGGGAGATTGTAAGTGCATCTAGTGCCACCCCTAGTTGGTTTTGGAGTATTGACAACAAACCTGGTTGAGGGACTAATGTGTTTGTAAGAATTGCAGGATAACATAGGTAGTAGTCCCTCATTGATTCGGTTTATCTACCGGAGATGACCCCTAAAAATGTATGAAGACATTGAAGACAGAGGTGGTATATGAAGACATTCACGTTGAAGACTATGACATGAGAAGACATTGAGTGAAGACTATGGAGCATGAAGACTTACATGTTTTGTTGTTTCCTTTTCTTCTTTGTTGAGTCATAGGAACCATCGTACTGGTAAGTGGGGTCCAAGTGAACAAAGTCAGAGTGACTGAAGTGATGCTCAACCAAAATCCTATGTCTTCGAGCGAAGACAATGAGAGCAAATCTTACCCAGAGCTGGATGAGTCAGCTTTACTTGTAGCCCAAGTAAAGTTGTCGCGTGTGTTTGAAATCTGACTGTTGGAACACGTGTCATTTCCTTAGTGACCCAAGGTCATTTCGGACATATCAGGTCGGGTTGCCTAGTGGCTATAAATAGCCCACCCCCTACACCATAAATTGGTGGCTGCTCAGAGTTAGTGCACGGCTTTTGTCGTTTGAGAGCAAACCCACCTCCAAAGCTTTTGAGAGAGAGAAATCCTTGCGAGGACAAAGCCCAAACACCCAGAGCCAAAAAGTGTTAGGCATCACTGAAGTCTTTCTGTCCGCATGATCTGAAGACTTGTTACACTTGAGGACTGTGAATCCTCCAACCGGTTAGGCGTCGCGTTCTGAGCATCCAAGAGTCATTGTGGATTGCCGGTGAACAAAGTCTGCGAAGGTTTGGAAGTCTACCTTGAAGACTTACCAGAGTGATTGGGCAAGGACTAAGTGTCCTTAGCTCAAGGGTAATAAGGTGAAGATGCGGTCTTCTGAGTTGAATCTCAACCTCCCTAACCAGACATACAATTGTCACAGCAATTGGAACTGGTCCAACAAATCCTTATCCTCACCAAGCAACTGGTTCTATCTCTTACCTCTCTTTACTTACAGTTTGTCTTCGTGAACTCATTGCCTGCTTGCATGATCTGATTGACTTCACTGTGTGAAAACTGTTGTTGTTTGGCTTCATACTATCTTCCATCCTGATCCATACCACCTAGTTGCTAATAGTCTTCGTGCTATAACTTCATTGCTTACTTGACTATGTCTTGTCTAGTGTAGTCTACCTTCCGCTGCATATCAATAGGTTCATTTCTTCTGTTTGTCTTCAAAGCCCTCGTGTTTTGAAGACTTCCATAAAAATCGCCTATTCACCCCCCTCTAGTCGATAACTAGCACTTCTAGTTTTCCATCGAGCTTAGTTTCATCCCATGGCTTATATATAATCACTATTCAGGATATCGGTAGCTGGTACCATATAGGCCGGGGGCTCATAAGGGACTAATTGGTGAACCAGATTTTTAATTGAATATATATGTAACCCTTTTATCGTTAGGTTAACTAGGGCCATATGTAATATATCTGAGGCTACATAGCAACATGCACTGTACTTAATGTCTAAATATGCAATCCTAGGCTACATAGCAACAAGGAAGAGTGTTACCTTAATTTCTGATGATGTCTAGATATATGTAGAAGAGCTGCTAGCAGCAACAACAACAACTACTACACATCCCTGTTTGGATACTCAACTTAGCTAGAGGTTAGAGTTAGTTTCTAGCTTATGACTAACCCTGAACTAACTCCATCCAAAGAGGTGTTTGGATGACAGGGTTAGATTGACAATAAATGCACTAGAAGAACTAGCTCCAATTAGCACATCTTGGGTTGGATAGTTTATTTGGGTGGGTTAGATGCAACTAGCTCAAACTAGCCCTCATGCTTGGATATACTCTAGGGCTATTTGAGCCCGAACTAGCTCAAACTAACTCTAACCCACGGATACAACAATAGTTAATCAGACGATAATTTGTAAGAATGCAACAAACTCCTTCCAGCCCATAATATAAGATGTTAATTCATCTAATATGTGAGTATATAGGATGTTATAAGATATTATAAAAGAGTGTTGTACTACATCATTGTGCAATTGCTGTTTAGCTTCTAATATTAACTTGGTGCTTTTAGGTACATATGTCATTGGTAAAGATCCACGCTTTGACCCTTTCTGCATATGAGGCAATGAGATATCGATGAACTAGCATTAAGTGAGGAAGCTGAAAAGGATTATATGGCAATTAAAATATTTGTTTACACTTTATCCAAGACAACAACGAACTGCGGGATGGTAAGTAAGAACTCTACAACCTTCTTTTTACTGCCCATAATGAGTTGTGTTAGATGACAATGTCTGAATCTTTTTCCTTTGCAGTGGTTGCCAAAGCAATTTACTCAAGATTATCTCTCAAACTACATGATTGGTGGGCATGCAAAGGTTAAAGTATTTCTACGAGAACATGATCATTATCTAGATGTTTTCATGAAGATAGTGAAGGATCAGCGGTTGGCCATCAGAAGGGGTTGGACTAGAGTCGTGTGTGCCTTTTGCATGGAGGAGGGCACAATATGGGCATTCCACTTCACCTTGTTCAGCAACCAGAATGTATTTTGCCTCTTTCTTTACCGTCTTTAATAGTACCAGTATACAACTGTGGTTCATCATTCTTTATTTGGTTCTTATGTAATTCTTGAACATATGTACCTATGAATCGAATAATGCATTGGTTGTTTGAACCTGGTGGATATGAATAAAGCTATAGCATACATTCAAATTCAAATCAGGTATAATTTGAAACAGTAGCAATTAAATTATGGTGAAATTACCCTCTCCAGGTAGTTATGGAACACACGGTTGGTAAAACACAAACGTGGTAAAACACAAACGTTTGTGATATACACCATAATCCGACACGGTCCACAGAGAGGAAACGTGTGCAAGCATGCACACAGTTGCCGTTTGGAAAGCGTGTGCGATGTCAGACAATATCACAAACGGCGCGGGCAAACTAAACGTTTGTGATAGTTGCCTTACCATACATGATTTGCAACCATGAACTATTTCTGATGTGGTATGCATCATAAAAATTGCACCACAGAATAGCGTGTGCGATAGTTGTCGTGTACGACGATGTTACGACGGTTCGATGTTTCGTAATCCTGTCCGACACTCGTATGACGATTAGTTAATATTCTTAATTAGTTATCACATACGGTTTGGGAAAAGCGAATGTGTGTGATTGTCTGCTTATCATACACGTTCTATAATAGTGAACCGTTTGTGATGGGCCGCGCATCGTAAATGTAGCACCACAGAGTACCGACTGCGATGGCAATGCGAGCACAAATGAGTAGCGAGTACTGTATATGCATCAAGGCTCCCTATCCCCGACGGTTTATGGGTCGTGTGGGAAGGACCCCCTATCGCCCACACTCACTTGGTGACGGTTCCAAATGCTGTCGCGGAAAGTTAAAAACCGTATGTATAGCACCTCGCTGTACCAGTGATGCAAAGATTAATTGCAATAAAGAAACTGTCAGCATTAACTTTGGTGATGTATTTCATGAGTTTAATTTCTCTAGGTTCCATAGACAACCTCATGATAAAGAATTGCCTAGTAAGGATGAAATTATTGGTCTTGCTTCTATTGTCATACCAACTACTGATCCGTTAGAACAATACTTGCTAGACCATGAAAATGACATGCATATGAATGAAATAGATAAGATATTCTTTGATCAAGCACCTATCCTTAAACATTATTTGCCTGATGAAACTCTTGGATGTCCACCTCCTCCTAAGGGTGATCCCGTGTTCGAACTAAAGCAATTACCTGATACATTCAAATATGCTTATCTTGATGAAAAGAAGATATATCTTGTTATTATTAGCGCTAAATTTTCAGAGCATGAAGAAAAGAGATTACTTAAAACTCCGAGGAAGCACCATGCTGCTATTGGATATACTCTTGATGACCTTAAGGGCATTAGTCCCACTCTCTGTCAACATAAGATTAATATGGAGCTTGATGCTAAGCCAATCATTGATCATCAACAATGGTTGAATCCTAATATGAAGGACGTGGTAAGAACTGAAATATTAAAGCTTCTAAAAGCATGTATACTTTTTTCCACAGTTGATAGTAGATGGGTAACTCCTAATCGTTGCGTTCCTAAGAAAGGAGGTATAACTGTTGTTCCTAAGAGAAAAAAATGAACTCATACCACAAAGAATTGTAGTTGGCTATAGGATGGTAATTGATTTAAAAAATTAAATAAAGCAACTAGAAAGGATCATTACCCCTTGCCCTTTATTGATCAAATGCTAAAAAGATTATCTAAGCATACACACTTTTGCTTCCTTGATGGATATTCTGGCTTCTCTCAGTTACCTGTATCGCAAGAAGATCAAGAGAAACCCACTTTCACTTGTCCCTTTGGAACTTATGCTTATAGACATATGCCTTTTGGTTTACACAATGTACCTGCTACCTTTCAAAGATGTATGGCTGCAATATTCTCTAACTTTTGTGAAAAGACTGTTGAGGTTTTCATGGATGATTTTTTCGTTTACGAGACTTTTTTTGATGATTTCTTAAGCAACCTTGATCGAGTTTTGTAGAGATGTGAAGAAAATAATCTTGTCTTGAATTGAGAGAAGAGCCACTTTATGGTAAATGAAGGTATTGTCCTTGGGCATAAAATTTCTGAAAGAGGTATTGAGGTAGATAAACCTAAAGTCGATGCAATTGAGAAAATGCCATATCCTAAAGATATTAAAGGTATAAGAAGTTCCCTTTGTCATGCTGGTTTTTGTAGGAGGTTCATCAAAGATTTCTTTAAGTTTCTAGGCCTCTACTAATCTTTTGCAAAAAGATGTTCCATTTGTTTTTATGATAATTGCGTTGAAGCCTTTGAAATACTTAACAAAACCTTAATTTCTGCACCATTGTTCAAGCACCTGATCAGACTTACCATTTGAAATAATGCGTGATGCTAGTGATTATGTTGTTGGTGATGTTCTAGAACAAAGAGTTGATAAGAAATTAATGTTATCTATTATGATAGTAAAACTCTAGACAGTGCTCACAGAAATTATGCTACTACTAAGAAAGAATTTCTAGCAGTTGTGTTTGCATGTGTGACATGTCTCCAACGTATCTATAAATTTTTATTGTTCCATGCTATTATATTATATGTTTTGGATGTTTTATATGCATTAATATGCTATTTTATATTATTTCTGGGACTAACTTATTAACCTAGAGCCCAGTGCCAATTTCTGTTTTTTTCGTTGTTTTCGACTTTTGCAGGAAAGGAACATCAAACGGAGGCCAAACGGAATAAAACTTTATGATAATTTTTCTTAGACCAGTAGACACCTACGAGGCTTGGACAAAGGGCGAGAAGAGTCCTGAGGTGGCCACAAGCCCTCAGGGCGTGCCCCAGGGGGGCGCCCCCTGGCTTGTGGGCCCCTCAGGAGTCTCCTAACCCTAGTTACACCTCTATATATTCTCAAATGTTCCCCAAACATCAGAAGCGTCCATAAAAATACTCTTCCGCCGCCGCAAGCCTCTATTCCCATGAGATACGATCTTGGGGCCTTTTCCAGCACCCTGCCGGATGGGGATTCGATCATGGAGTGTCGTGGTTCTAAGTCTGACAGTAGAATAGGGGGTAGGGATGTAGATGCAAGATCCTAGCTATGGAGAAGTTGTACGCACGAGTTTTACGAGTTCAGGCCCTTCTCGGAGGAAGTAACAACCCTACGTCTTGGTGCCGGGAGGCGGTCAACTGGATTATATGCGTGTATGTTACAGGGGGTGTGAACCCTTGTGCATGTGGAGGATGTGGCTTATATAGAGTGTGCCAGCACCCCGGCCAGCCCACGTTACAAGGGATTTAAGGTACATCAAGAGGGGGGCGTTACCGGTAACGCTAGTAATAAAGAGACATAATGACCATTAAAGCTACGACGTAATGTCTGACCGTTGCAGTACGGAATGGCTTTAGATCTTCTGGCGGTCGAGTGACAGTCTCCATGGTCGAGTGACTTCGAGTCTTCCGAGTGGAACGCTTCATGGTCGAGTGGATGATGACTCTTCTTTGAATGCTTCTGGTTTTAGGGTGACGTCCTTGGGGAGGGTATTTAGGTCAGGCCTGTGACCCTACCCTAGGTACATATCCTCATCATTAGCCCCCGAGTGGATCAGGGTTTGAGTGGAGAAGGAGTTTAAAATACTTCCGACTCATTTTTTGCGCTTCGGGTGTGTCTTGTTTTGGATCAACGAACCGAGGTGATGACACCAACTTATTTTTCAGTCGCCTTGGTCCATTCCTGGTTTTGTCGAGTGAACTTTTGCTGGAAGAGCTCCGAGTGCTAATATGGAGGAGATCTTCCATCTGACAAGTTGTTCTGCTACCCGCGGATCTCGCTGGATCCGAATTTTGGGAAGCGCGTGGGGTGGAGGAGGCCGCAGTAACAGGGCTGGATAAGGCAAGGCTGCCTCGATTTCCGCACCGCCTTTTTTGCCACGTAACGCGCGCGCGACTGTGGTGGGATTTGATAAGATCGCTCGGGCCTACAGGTCAGTTAGTCCAAGCAACCCCATATAAGGCACCGGACCAGGGTTTTTGAACAATGCACCCTCATTCTTCTTCTTTCTTCTCAGTTTTCCCCACTGCGCCCGCTCCTGCCTCAGCGTCGCCGCTCCGTTCGGGCTCTGTCCGCGGCGATGGGTAAAGAAAAGACGATGGCTCTGGAGCATGCGAAGAAGGCGACAGCGAAGGCGAAGGGGAAGAAATCCAGCCGGGGCGGATCCTCGTCGTGGTCCGGTTTGCCGCGCGGCTGGATCCAGGGTGACTGGATCCGGTCGACGATCCGCCAGGACGATCTCGACGATCTAGCGAAGGAGGGGTTGATTCCTCACGGATCCGCACGGCTCCCGGAGGGTCAGTGCGTCCTCCTCACCACTCACATAGACCGCGGATTTTCTTTGCCTCTGCATCCTTTTTTCCGAGCTTTCTTGAATTTCTTTGGAGCACAACTTCATCACTTTTCCCCCCAACACCATCGTGTATCTTGCTGCTTTCGTGTCTCTGTGCAAAAATTTCTTGGGTTGTCAACCACACTGGGGTCTCTTCAAACACATTTTCACGTGTCGCTCACAGGCGGTCAAAAAGGCCAACCCGAGTGAGGAGAGGACCCAAGTGATCCAGGTCTGTGGGGGTCTTGGGATTCAGATGAGGGGTAAGAGCTCTTTCCCAGCCATAATCCTTCCTTAGTCGGTCCGAGGGTGGCAGTCGACCTGGTTTTACTGTAAAGACCAGCCGACTCCAGGCCAGTCGACTGGACTTCCTCCTTTTTCTATGGCTCGCGTAGAGAAGCCCTCCGCCTTGAAAGTGACTCCAAGGGAGAAAGCGGAGGTGAAAGTGCTGGTTGAGCGAGTGGTTCATCTCATCCGAGAGGGTGTAACTGGGATGGATTTGCTGGAAGTCTTCCTTAGATGATGCATTCAACCACTTCAAGCTCGTGACCATCTGATGTGGATGTATTCTGGCATTGATGATTCCACTCGGGTGCACCTAGAAGAAGTCGACGAGGATACGGTGGAGAAGTGGTTGAGGAGTATCACTAGCAACAAGGATAACCCCAGGGGGCCAGGAGAATCCCTCCACTTGACCAATCCTACGAACCAGACAAGGTCCGAATCTGAATTACCGAGTGTCATCTTGATTTATCATGCAACTGTTTATGCTTAACCGTATGACTTTGTCTTGCTTGTTTTCTTCTAGGCCCTTACTGAAATGTATTCGATGCCCAACGGAGAACAGGAGCAGGACCCAGAGGGGGAGGCAAGCGGAGGTGAAAGCAGCGAGTAGCATTCCGACGGAGAGGGGGACGAGGAGAGCGACGAATCGAGTAACGAAGAAGAGGTCGACTCTCCTCCCCGCAGGGAAAGGCGATCCAAGCTCACTCACGATCCGTCTAGTTCCCGTGACAAGGCGACCGTTCAGACCAGGCAGTCGTCAAAGCGTCCTCGGAGGTCCTCTCCGGCACCAAATGAGAAGGCCCCAAAGCAGTCCAAGGTTGTAGTGCAGAAGACTCGGAAGGCACTGCCGAGAATCAAAATTGATGTTCCTGTTGCTTCTGCGTGAGTGATCTTCTTTTGCTTTTACTCGACGTTCAGTGTTGTTTATTTTTTCCTTGGTTTGACCGATTGAATCTTGAAACTTGCAGTGCTGCTACTTCTAGGACCTCTGCTTATAAAAACGAGGATGAGGACATGGAAGATGCGGTCACCTCTAACCTAGGTATAACTTTCGTAATCTTGTCTTCATTTCGTTGATTAAACTGCGGTATAACCAATGAGGATGAAATTTTGGCGACTGATCTTTTTGCAGCTCCTCTCAACATCATTGACCTCCCAGACGATGAAGAGGACGAGCCACCGAGACCCTTGGGAAGGCGAAGCAAGAAAACGCCTACTGGCAAGACGCCTCAGTCCACGCCAGTGGCAGAACCAGTAATCCAGAGAGGCTAGTGACACCAATCGGACTTCTGTCACCTTCGCCATCCCACTGTCGAGTGCTCAACCTTTCGCGTCAGCCGCGCAGACTTCAGCTAATCCACCTTCACTTTTTGCTGCACACCATGTCCCAGAGGACCAAGTGAGTGCTGCCAGAGAAGCCATACACCAGGCAGGCATCATGATGGAGCAGATGAAGACAGTCCGGGAAGCCAGCCAAGCCGCCTATGATGCCAGCTCCGCTCTTTAGAGCAACCTCCAAGTTAGTAGACTGTCGACTGGCTCTTTCGGCTTGCTGCTTGTTCTGTTAGGATATGCTACCTGAAAATATTTCCTTGAGGAATCTTTGCATCTGTCTGTGTTTCGCATTCGTACACCCACTAGGTGTTTTAACTTGCTTCTGAACAAATTTGAATCTTGAGTCGACTAGGTCGTGTCGATTGGATCTCTGAACCAGTGGGGGCACGCTGAGTGCACCCACTGGGTGTAGTCCCTGAGACTATAGTGGATCGCGGGCAGTCGATTGTAGTCTTAGAATTTGAATTTCTTCACTCGGTATGGTCATGCCATGTCGACTGGAACTTTGAACCAGTGGGGGCACGCTCAGTGCACCCACTTGGTGTAGTCCCCGAGACCGTGGTCGACTGCTGGCAGTCGACTATGGTCTGTAGACTCTGTTTGTTGTTGTTTTTTTGCACTCGTGCTGGACAGAACGTGTCGAGTGTAAACTGGACCAGTGGGAGCATGCTAAGTGCACCCACTGGGTGTAATCCTCGAGACTACTGTTGGATGTTTGATTCGGCAGTAGTCTTAGAATTTGTTGGCTTTGACGCTTTACTCTCCGAAATAATCAATCTTCTCAACTGTCGACTGACTTGTTCTTTGGTTGCAGAAATCTTGTGATCTTGGGGCTCGTTTTGCTGAGCTGGAGAAGCAGCAGATTCAACTCAACCTTGATCTGGAGTTGGCCAAGACAACTCTGCAGAAAGCCAAGGACGAAGCCGCTGGTAAGAAAGACTTGTTGACTGATTTATCTCTGAACCAGATTTCATTTCGCTTTTTCTGAATCAAGCACTATTTCTTTCAGAGAAACTGAACCAAGCTATGGCGAAAAAGGATCAAGATCTGGCGTCCGCGCAGAAAAAAGCTGATGAGAAAACTTCACTCGCTAAACAGAAGTTGGCTTCAGTCGGCAAACTGGAGGAAGAAAACGCCAAGCTGAAAGCAGCCCTGGTCGAAGCCAATAAGGAAGCAACTCGCCTCAAGAAGGACAAGGACAATCTGAACGAGAAGATGGAAGGCATTGCTCGTAGGAGGAACGAGTTGGAGAGTTATCTAGGAAGCCTTGCTAAGAAGTTGTTCTTCATGCTTGAAGGTATTTTCTTTGGCCCGACTGATTTGTTCTTGTCTACTCGGCATATAACCATTGACTCATCCTTGAACTGTGCATGCAGAATTTTGCCGGAACTTTGAGGAAGAGACCGGGCGAACTGAACCAAGATTGGACCCCATCAACTCTCTAGTGAAGGATGAAGCTGCCATGAACGTGCTTCGACCGGAATCTCGCATCGCTGGTGTTGTCAATTATCTCGCCCGACTGAAAGTCGCGATGTCGCGGATTGACATAGCTCTCTGGCCCATGGCAACGCTTCAGAATGACCTCGAGTCTATAATGGCTCGGCTCAATATAGTTCCCTATCGAATTCAAGAATGGAATAAGTCTTCTGCCCGGTGCGGCGCTGATGTGGCTCTATCTCTGATTTGCGTCCACTGCCGGGAAGCTCGGGAAGAGAAGCTGGCAGTGATCAAAGTTGCTAACACCAAGAGGCACAACTTCCAGTCCTTCATGGAGACCTTCATTGTTGCCGCCACTCGGATAGCTGACGGAATTGACCTGGACGAATTTGTCGAGCCTGCCAGCCCTTTTCCTGCGGAGCAAACAAACTTTTATGCCATGCCTTAAATTTGCCTCGGAATGCCGAGTGATTGTGTAATCGTTAAACTCCTTCGGGCTAAATGCCCAAGTACTTTGATCTGTGGTCTTCAACTTTAGAATTTATCTGAACTTGATTTGTCTCTGGATATGCTTGCGATTGCCTTCGAGTGGAATTTCTCTTCACTTGGAATGACCTTTGTGTTTGAGATGCAGCTTTGAAGTGGAGACTCCAATCGACCTACACCTCGTCGTCCTTGTGGATAGGGATGGAGCGCACGTTGTACTTGTGGAGTAGCCCCGAAGGAGAAGGTTGCAGTCGACCTGCAACTTGTCGTCCTTGCGGATAGGGATGGAGCGCATGTTGTACTTGTAGCGCAGTTCCGAAGGAGGAGGTTGCAGTCGACCTGTACCTCGTCATCCTTGCGGATAGGGATGGAGCGCACATTGTACTTGTGGCGCAGCTCCGAAGGAGAAGGTTGCAGTCGACCTGCACCTCGTCATCCTTGCGGATAGGGATGGAACACACATTGTACTTGTGGCACAGCTCCAAAGGAGAAGGTTGCAGTCGACCTGCACCTCGTCGTCCTTGCGGATAGGGATGGAGCACACATTGTACTTGTGGAGCAGCTCCGAAGGAGAAGGTTGCAGTCGACCTGCACCTCGTCATCCTTGCGGATAGAGATGGGTTTCAAACTTAGGCGAGTACTGGACTGCAGCTAAGCCCCCAAGTGGGAGGGTTGCTCACCACTCGGTAGGATTTTTCAAACTTAGGCGAGTACTGGACTGCAGCTAAGCCCCTGAGTGGGAAGGTTGCTCACCACTCGGTAGGAATTTTCAAACTTAGGCGAGTACTGGACTGCAGCTAAGACCCCGAGTGGGAGGGTTGCTCACCACTCGGTAGGATTTTTCAAACTTAGGCGAGTACTGGACTGCAGCTAAGCTCCCGAGTGGGAGGGTTGCTCAACACTCGGTAGGATTTTTAAAACTTAGGCGAGTACTGGACTGCAGCTAAGCCCCCGAGTGGGAGGGTTGCTCACCACTCGGTAGGATTTTTCAAACTTAGGTGAGTACTGGACTGCAGCTAAGCCCCCGAGTGAGAGGCTTGCTCACTGATACGTCTCCAACATATCTATAATTTTTTATTGTTCCATGTTATTATATTATCTGCTTTGGATGCTTATGGGCTTTATTAAACACTTTTATATTACTTTTGGGACTAACCTATTAACCCAGAGCCCAGTGCCAGTTCCTGTTTTTTCCCTTGTTTCAGTGTTTCGAAGAAAAGGAATATCAAACGGAGTCGAAACGGAATGGAACCTTCTAGAGAAGTTATTTTTGGAAGGAAAGCTACCCGATGGACTTGGAGTGCACGTCAGGAAAGAAACGAGGGAGCCATGAGGTAGGGGGCATGCCCACCCCCCTAGGGCACGCCCTCCACCCTCGTGGGCCCCTCATGGCTCCCCTGACGTACTTCTTCCTCATATATATATCCATATACCCTAAAACGATCGGGGAACAGAATAGATCGGGAGTTTCGCCGCCGCAAGCCTCTGTAGCTACCAAAACCCAATCGGGACCCTGTTTCGGCACCCTGCCGAAGAGGGGAACCCTCACCGGTGGCCATCTTCATCATCCCGCCGCTCTCCATGACGACGAGGGAGTAGTTCACCCTCGGGGCTGAGGGTATGTACCAGTAGCTATGTGTTTGATCTCTCTCTCTCTCTCGTGTTCTTGATTTGGCACGATCTTGATGTATCGTGAGCTTTGCTATTATAGATGGATCTTATGTTGCTTCTCCCCCTCTACTCTCTTGTAATGGATTGAGTTTTCCCTTTGAAGTAATCTTATCGAATTGAGTCTTTAATGACTTGAGAACACTTGATGTATGTCTTGCCGTGCGCATCTGTGGTGACAATGGGATATCACGTGATTCACTTGATGTATGTTTTGGTGATCAACTTGCGGGTTCCGCCCATGAACCTATGCATAGGGGTTGGCACACGTTTTTGTCTTGATTCTCCGGTAGAAACTTTGGGGCACTCTTTGAGGTCCTATGTATTGGTTGAATAGATGAATCTGAGATTGTGTGATGCATATCGTATAATCATACCCACGGATACTTGAGGTGACATTGGAGTATCTAGGTGACATTAGGGTTTTGGTTGATTTGTGTCTTAAGGTGTTATTCTAGTACGTACTCTAGGGCTGTTTGTGACACTTATAGGAATAGCCCAACAGATTGATTGGAAAGAATAACTTTGAGGTGGTTTCGTACCCTACCATAATGTCTTCGTTTGTTCTCCGCTATTAGTGACTTTGGAGTGACTCTTTGTTGCATGTTAAGGGATAGTTATATGATCCAACTATGTTATTATTGTTGAGAGAACTTGCACTAGTGAAAGTATGAACCCTGGGCCTTGTTTCCTAGCATTGCAATACCGTTTACGCTCACTTTTATCATTAGTTACCTTGCTGTTCTTATATTTTCAGATTACAAAAACCTATATCTACCATCCATATTGCACTTGTATCACCATCTCTTCGCCGAACTAGTGCACCTATACAATTTACCATTGTATTGAGTGTGTTGGGGACACAAGAGACTCTTTGTTATTTGGTTGCAGGGTTGCTTGAGAGAGACCATCTTCATCCTACGCCTCCCATGGATTGATAAACCTTAGGTCATCCACTTGAGGGAAATTTGCTACTGTCCTACAAACCTCTGCACTTGGAGGCCCAACAACGTCTACAAGAAGAAGGTTGTGTAGTAAACATAAAGTTCTTTTCTGGCGCCGTTGCCGGGGAGGTGAGTGCTTGAAGGTATATATTTAGATCTTGCAATTGAATCTTTTAGTTTCTTGTTTTATCAATAGTTTAGTTTATAAAAGAAAACTAAAAAATGGAATTGAGTTTACCTCATATGCTTCATCTTTTTAATATCTTTCGTGAGTATGATGGAAAGGAAAATTGTGCCAAAGTGTTAGAAGAAGAATGCATTAAAATGTTTGGCTCTAAATCTTTGAATGATGAGCATGATTGCAATGTTGTTAGTATGAACTCCTTGAATATCCATAGTACTAATGATGATTGCACTGGTTATGATGAAAATGTCTCCTATAAACATGTCAATTTTTGTGGAGTGCATTGGGTTTGTAATTACACACCAAATAGGGAAGATAGATATTGCAAGAGGCATAAGTACTTAGAAACTAAATTGTTGTAAGAGAGGCTAGATGATTGTGCTGAAAGATTCAACATTTATCGCGCCCCTTGTGAACTTTGCAATGAACATGGTCATTTACAGCTCCAATGCTATTTGTTTCATGATCAAGTCGTGTCCAAAAATTGTGATAACTTGATTACTCTTGAGCATCATAAAGAGCTCAGTATATTTTTGGGTTATGAAGAAATGAAACGTATAACGGAGGGTATTCCAAAGTTTAGTCTTGATAGATTTCTTGATTTTGATATAGAGAATATTTATATGTATTGTGCGGTGAATTGCATTGAAAATCCTTATATTGCCAATTACATAAAGAAAAGAAAACAAATAGAATATGAAGAGAATGCTAACGAAAGGGAAGAGACTTCCCAATATCCTCCTATTATTTCTTATGATGAATCAGGTAACGAGGAGGAGCCTTCTATTCAACCGATCGCATTAATAAGGAGCTCCAAAAAGAGGATTGAACCCACACATGAGGTGAAGAAGAAGAAAAGAAAAAGGAAGAGAGGTAAAAAGATGTCTCTCCCAAATAATGTTGCTCCTATTAATGTTGTGCCTTGAAAGTGCTAGTTATCGACTAGAGGGGGGGTGAATAGGCGATTTTTAGGAATGTCTTCAAAACATGGAAGTTTCAAAGACAAACACATGAAATGAACCTATTGATATGCAGAGGAAGGTAGACTACACTAAGCAAGCCATAGTAAGGTATGTAATGAAGTGAAATCACGAAGACTAATAGCAGCTAGGTAGTAAAGATCAGGATGGAAGATAGTATGAAGCCAAACAAAGATAGTGGTCACACAGTGAAGTCAAACAGGGAGTGCAAGCAGGAAATGACTTCACATAGACAAACTGTAAGTAATGAGAGGGAGAGGATAGAACCAGTCACTTGTTGAGGACACAAGATTTGTTGGACCAGTTCCAGTTGCTCTGACAACTGTACGTCTGGTTAGGGAGGCTGAGATTGAACTCAGAAGACCGCGTCTTCACCTTATTCCCCTTGACCTAAGGACACCTAGTCCTCGCCCAATTACTCTGGTAAGTCTTCAAGGTAGACTTCCAAACCTTCACAGACTTCGTTCACCGGCGATCCACAATGACTCTTGGATGCTCAGAATGCGACGCCTAACCTGCTGGAGGATTCACAGTCCTCAAGTGTAATAAGTTTTCAGGTCACACAGACAGAAAGACTTCAGTGATGCCTAACACTCTTTGGCTCTGGGTGTTTGGGCTTTGTCCTCGCAAGGATTTCTGTATCTCAAAAGCTTCGAGGTGGGTTGCTCTCAAAACGACAAAAGCCATGCACTAACTCTGAGCAGCCACCAATTTATGGTGTAGTGGTGGGCTATTTATAGCCACTAGGCAACCCGACCTGATTTGTCCGAAATGACCCTGGGTCACTAAGGAACTGACACGTGTTCAACGGACAGATTTCAAACACACACGGCAACTTTACTTGGGCTACAAGCGAAGCTGACTCACCCAGCTCTGGATAAGATTTTCTCTCATTGTCTTTGCTCAAAGACATAGGATTTTGGTTGAGCATCACTTTAGTCACTCTGATTTTGTTCACTTGGACCCCACTTAATAGTACGGTGGTTCCTATGACTCAACAAAGGAGAAAAGGAAACAATGAAACGACTAAGTCTTCGCGCTCCATAGTCTTCACTCAATGTTTTCTCATGTCATAGTCTTCAATCTGAATATCTTCATATACCACCATTGTCGTCAATGTCTTCATACATTTTTAGGGGTCATCTCCGGTAGGTAAACCAATCAATGAGGGACTACTACCTGTGTTATCCTGCAATTCTCACAAACACATTAGTCCCTCAACCAGGTTTGTCGTCAATACTCCAAAACCAACTAGGGGTGGCACTGGATGCACATACAATCTCCCCCTTTTTGGTGATTGATGACAAACTGGTTGAAGTTTTTAACGGGGATAAAGTATGTGAAGTTCTAAGGATAAGGTATTGTCTTCATAAGTGGCAAAGGCTCCCCCTGAAGATGTGCATATAAGTAATTTGCTTTTGGAATACAAATGCACATGGCAGGTTGTACTTGTGGAGATCCTCTTCAACTTATGACGACAATTAATCATACATGATTTGATATAAAGAAGATAATGACATGCATAATGAAAAATGGGCGTCTGCAAAATGACCTAACTGCGGAAGTTATCATCGCACATGCGGAATTTATCATCGCATACCAGAATAGCAAAGTAAGTAGCAAACGACCATCGAGTTTAAGTGTTACAACTCAAAGAACCAAATGTATCAAAAAGCGAGTGTTGTAAACACGAGGAAAAATATAAAGCAACCGCCCATATGGACCCGCTTGAAGACTATCAACCCATATGCTTCTCCCCCTTTTGCCAGTAAGGACCAAAAAGGTTTGAAGACATAGAGCTTCTACTCGCTCCCATGAGGAGTAGATGAAGATGCGGGGTCGGTGTTGAGGTTCGGCGGTGCAGACGAACGTAGTGCAGTATCGATTCGTGCTGAAGGTGGCGAAGTAGCATCGTCTTCATCATCGATGACACGGGCATTCACTGTTGCAGCAGAAGAGGAGAACTCAGAGTCTTCAAGAGACGGAGTGCGCCGCATCACAGTCATTCTTGGAGGTGTTGTGTCAAACTTGAAACGTTCAGAGAAGCCATCGTCTTGAAGATCATCTTCAGAACACATAAGCGTCAGCCCTTTCCATGTACGCCGACAAGTTTCATGGGCGACAAAGGCATTCTTGGTGGCAAGCTTGCGAATCCGGTTTACGTCCACCAAGAGGCTTTTCATTTGGCGCTTCAGCCAGTCATGATGCTTATCCTTTTTCTGATGAAGGGCAAAGAGAAGCTCTCGGTCATTGAGAACACAAGATCGCTTCTGAGGCCGTTGTGCAATTGTGCTTTCAGTGGCTTCAGTGAGGGCACGGTGAGGTGCGCGTGTAGTACCAGCCAGGGGATAAACATGAGTGACTGCTTGGACTCCTTCAATGTTTTGTGAGAAGCTTTGATTATCAGCATTTGGAAGACAAAGGGGCTCCTTGGCAGGCTCTGGATAGAAGGCTTCAACTGACATATCAAGCTCAGGCAAAAAAAAATCAGATGATTGCGAGCAGAGGGCTGATAGTTGACAGCTGAGTGTAGTTTGATCAGACGCATGATCCATGGAGCGTAAAACTTTAAACCAAAAAGATCAGAGCCTGATGCAGCAAGTTGGCGGATAAAGAAGTCTTGTGTATTGAAGCATTTGCCGAAGACCAAAGTCTTCATTGCACCTTCTAGCTTTGCATGTGGAGAATGTCCTTTGATGGGCCAGAGGGTTCGCCTTATAATGTGATAGATGGTACGTGGAAGATACTCAATGTCTTCAACAAAGAACTCCTTAGGATATTCTGCATCTGGAGGCAAAGGCTTCATCATGCTAAGCATCTGGCTCATGTTGGGCTCAGGCTTGTGAAAAATGCTCTCCAAAGCAGCACTGTGAAGCTGACAACCAAGTTCATAAAGATCACCTAGAGTGGGCAGGCCAGTAAGCTCAATGATATCAAAGGCTTTGGCTTCATGATGGACATTTCCTGTCATCCACTCAAGGACCCAAGTCTTCGGATCCCTGTTGTAGCCACGAATATGAAGAGTGGCATAGAATTGGAGCAGCAATTCTTCATTCCAGTGCTCCTTGTCAGTGATGAACTGCAATAAGCCAGACTCTCGGAAGCAATCCAGCGCTTCTTCCAACCAGGGCAGACCAGTTATGGCTTCAATGTCAAGACGCATATGTGGAAATATGCGACTTTGATTGTATAGAACACATGAGTAATAACTTCGCTGTTGATAGCTCCAGAACCGATCAGATGATATCCTTGCCTTAGTGTAGGGGTTCTTGGCGCTATCAAAGAAGGTGTTGTGCGCTTTGAAACCATTGACATTGAATGTTCCTGGGGCAGATGCAGTACCTGGAAACCTAGGCAGTCTTGGCAGTGGCTTCTGAACCTGAGGCCTGTGCTCGACGTGGTAGTCAAATTGAGGACCAGCAGCAGGCGGAGGAAACAGAAGAGGCCATTTGTCAGTGATAAGCTGCCCATAGTTGTATGCTTGCTCGATAGTATGCGGCCTTGGTGGCGGAACAGGAGCAGTGGCATTAGCAGAGGCGTCAGGCTGCACATCTGTTGCAGGTGCATCATTGGCTTCATTGGTTTCTGGCACGGTGTTCAATGCAGAAGCATTTATGACCACGTCATTGGCTTCATTGGTGTTAGTGGTGGCAGCCTCAGGATTCTCAGCCTCCACTTAAGGAGCTGGAGGGTTGGGTACAGACATGTTCACTTCTGGAACAACTTCTTCAGTGATAGGGGGAGTAGCGACACGCTCTTCTTCTTGTTTTTCTTCGGTTGATGCAGCCGGATTGTCTTCAGCGACATTAGCTTCAGACACTGGGACCGTCACAGAAGGATTGTCATTAGGGAACACTTGACGTGCCACTAAGCTGGACAAGTTTGAGTCTTCTTCTGTGATGGTGGTCATGGAGACGTTGGGCTTCAGGCCTTTGCTAAGCCGTTGAAATACGGGTGATACCTTTGGTGATGGGATAGTCTCCATGTAGTCGTCATCATTTGGGACAGGCCTTGGTGAAGCATGAGGTGTACTAGGTGAGTCTTGGTTTGGAGTTTCTTGTTGGGGGCGGTCATCCCATGAGACATCTTGTGAGATTGGCGTCAAGGGACGACCAATACTAATAAGCTCACTATTCGTTAGAACAGGCAATGATACCATTGGGCGCTCAATCTGAGGAAGAACTACATCATCTTCTACATTGTCATGGGGACCAATGTCTTCAGTAGCGATGGGGTCAACGACTGGAACTTCTTGATCTTCAGGAGCCTCTATGGAAGCAGGCTCATGAATGATCAGCTGACGCTCTTGATTTTCAGTAGCAGGATGAGCAACAGCAATGTAGCGACCAGACCTCAAACAGTCTGATCTCTGTGCTCAGGTGTCATCCCTGGATCAGTAATGCTGACACCACACAGTACTTGAAGGATTTATAACAGAGTAGCAATCACACACTTATTACATCGAATGTCTCAAAATAGAACTTATTACAATAAATATGGCATAAGGCCATCTAATAACGATAACAACAGAAGGCTTGGAAGATAAGCGACTCCATCAACTCCAACGGCATCACTGAGTATAGAACCACAAACTAAAGGCACCTTACTCGTCGTCTGAAAAGTCTGCAACATGAAACATTGCAGCCCGAAAACGGGTCAGCACATGGAATATGCTGGCAATGTAACACATAGAAGGTACTATGGGCTATTCTACATGCATATATGGCTGGTGGAAAGCTCTATGGTTATAGTTTTGTGTAAAGCCAATTTTTCCCTGCTGCAAAGGAATAAATTTTTATTTAACTATCATGGTGGTTGTTAAACATTGAGAATGGTTGACAGCATCCTCAATCCCAATTAAGCATCATCATTAAACCCAACAAAATTAATTTAAAGTAACATGATGAGATTCACATGATAATCCAATTACTAGATACTCAAAACGTCCATAACCGGGGACACGGCTAACCATGATTAGTTTATACACTCTGCAGAGGTTTGTGCACTTTTCCCCACAAGACTCGATTGCCTCTGTTGGATTTCTCGCACTACATGGTGTTTGAGAAACGGATGACCGAGACATAGTCTTTCAGAAGCGCTAGCACCTTACGATTGGGTAGACCGTACCAACCTACATCCCCTACATCAGCTAGTCTACCACTGTAAGAGTTCGCACGACTTAATCAACTATGCTAGAGCCCATAGTAGCTTGTGGCTGCACACGGAAGTTTCTAGTATGAATAATCTCATGATCCCTTTGAGCCTGGGTGGCGGTCCAAAAAGAAACAGGCAATCCTGGAATACACAGGTACCTCAATCCACCCAGATGTGTATTTAAGTTGCCACCTTAAATAATCCATTAATTAATAATCTCACATCTGTCATGGATATCACTCACCCAATTCAGGTCTACTAGCATAGCATGGCATAATAAGCAAACGTAGAAGTAACTCCCAAGGGTTTGATAATAAAACAGGTAATAGGTACTACCTCAACTACTACCCATCCCACAATTTAATTAGATCCTAATCATGCAATGTTTGAGGATTGATCTAATGCAATAAAACTGGGTAGTAAAGAGGTATGATCAAAGTGTTACTTGCCTTGCTGATGATGCGTGAAACCAAGAGATTTGAAGTAACAGGCGGCGCACTCCGGATACTCTATCGCAAACAAACAAACAAGCATACAATAAGTACTCATCTAATGCACAGGTAAAACTCAAAATAAGAGATCTAACCAGAAAGTTCAACTTAAGAACTCCGGTTTGCAAAAAGAATCAAATCAAACGAAGCAACGAAAGTCAAACGGCGAAAGAAACAAACTTCATTTTACTAATCTGGACTTAAGTCAAATTTTACAGAAGCAAAAACTGTTTAAGTTGGTTAAACGGAAAGAGGGTTTCGAGACGAAACTCCAGGCGCTTGAATCGCCTGATTCCGATAAACGAGCGAAAAGTTATACTAAAACGAAAATCGGATCAGAAATTGCGATCAGAAATAATCGCGGAAAATCCGAGAAAAAGAAAAATGACGAACAAATTAACGAACGAACGTTCGTTATCTGGATCTAAACGATGAACGCATTCATTAAAACGCACGAACGAGCGAACCCTCGCTAATTTGACTAAACCGAAGAAATAAACCGATCTAAAAAAACGAATCTAAAAAAATAAACCGCGGCTTTTTAAAAAAAACCCGGGCGGTTTTGTGAGGAAAACCGCCGGCGATGGCGGCTACCTCGGGCGGCTGGTCCGGCGAGGCGGCGGGGCGGCTCCGGCGAGAGGGCCGGGCGGCGGCGACGCGCGGAACGAGGCGGCGGCGGCGCGCTAGGGTTTGGGGGCGCGGGCGGCTGCGGGCTGGTGGGCTGGCTCGGGGCTCCGGGCGGCGGCTTATAAAGCCCCGGCCAGGCGGAGTCCTGGCCGGTTACGGCCCAAGGTCGGTTCGGACTCTTTTTTTTTAATTAATTCCGCGCAGAAAAACTAACGAAAGAAATACTAAACCGACTCCAAAAATCCCGAAATAAATTATCCCCTACTTCTAAAATCAAGCCGGACAAAGTGAACATTTATTTGGGTCCTAAATGCAATTTTGAAAAACGCATATTTTTCCTAAATTCAAATAAATATCGAAAAACTCCGAAATAAAATCTTATTTGATTTTATTATTAAATCCTCAATATTTCTATATTTTTGGGAAGTCATTTTATTCCCTCTCTCATATTTTTCTAATAGAAATAAATGAATTTAAAATAATTAAAATCAAATGATCCTATTTCCAAAATTTGATAAAACTCAAATGTGAAAATAACGAAATCCCCAACTCTCTCCGTGGGTCCTTGAGTTGTATAGAATTTCTAGGATCAAAACCAAAAGCAGATAAAATATGATATGAAATGATGATCTAATGTATAACATTCCAAATTGAAAATTTGGGATGTTACAAGCAATGGGTTCAACAACAAGGGGCTCTGTGTGAGCAGCCCGATCTCTCTTGGTTTTGCGCTTCTTCTTGGAGGGTGCGTCATCATATGCTTCAGGATTTTTCCTTTTTCTGGCTTCAGCCTCGGCAGCCCTCGTCTTCTTCAGTTCTGAAGCGGTTGACTTGACCTTTGGCTTCGAGCCGGACATGCTGCTTGGGAAGACAATGCGAGGCTCTTCCCGCCTTGAAGGTTCAGATTGGTCAACAGATGGCTTCTTCTTCTTGGCAGCCATCCTGGGGTTGATGCCAGGACGCCCAAGAGCCTTGTGCTTTTCAGCTTCATTGTAAGCTTGCACACATTTGGCAGCCGAAAGCTTCATGCGCTCACGAGATCCTTGGGCTTCATCACGTTTCGTGCAAAAGGCTTCCTTGAGCTCATGTAGCATGATCTTGAAGTTCTGCACATCCTTCACACTGAGCCTGGCCATATGCTTCTTGAACTGAGCTTTTTCAAAATCTATCTTTTGCTTCAGCTCAACAAATTTTTGAGCAAGAGCTAACTTAGAAGCAATGGCGCCTTGGAAGGAGACGCTGAGGCCAATTGGAAGTTGTAGATCGTCAAAACTGAGTTCTGGATTGTCAAACCAGTCATCGATGAACTTGTTCAGAATCTCAACATCGAAGAGGGTAAGATCATTGAAGATTTCCGCCTGCTGCTTGCTCTTAATCAACATCTCAAGAGTA
Source organism: Aegilops umbellulata (assembly GCA_032464435.1). Taxonomy (NCBI): domain Eukaryota; kingdom Viridiplantae; phylum Streptophyta; class Magnoliopsida; order Poales; family Poaceae; genus Aegilops; species Aegilops umbellulata. The sequence goes on along the minus strand of CP136055.1, from coordinate 226,796,233 downwards.
TCATTGGTAAGATCGTTGTCACTTGACAGATCAATAACTTCATTTCGTTTCGTAAAATGGCAGCAGGAGTCAGAGCAAGACTGGAGGAGTGCATGGGCTTCTTCTTTTTCTTCTTCTTGGTCTTGGAGACACAAGAGAGATCTTCAGACTGCACACTAGGTGCAGGTGGTGCAGTAGCCAGAGGCTTCGCACGTGAAGCTTTTGGAGCAGCAGCTGACTTTGAAGCTTTAGCCTTCTTTTTCTTCTGCGGCTTTGGAGAAGGAGCTGGGGCTTCATCAGTGTCAGCATCATCATCATCAGAATGATCCACTTTGGCACCTTGAATGGAAATGTGAGTGATGAGGCCAGCAAGGTTGTAGAAGGGTCTGATGATATTGGGTTCAACATTGCGTGTGTCGTCAGCCCGGGAGCAGAAGGACCGGGGTTGAAGTCTAGCCCCAATGACTTCTTATTTTCCTTGGCCAATGCCTTTGCGTGTTGGAAGTTGCGCTTGAAGAGATTACCGTCACGACACCAGAGCAGTGATGATGGGTCCGTATTGTCAGGCTGTGGTCCACGGACCATACAGGGATAGAAACCCTGGGCAATAACTTCAGCTCTGTTCTTGGGTGGAAGACTTCGAAAGAGAATATCACCCCAAGGACTCTTGATGGCATTCTTCTCAGCATACTCCTGGGTCACGAACTTGTATTTAAACCATTTTTCTGGCCCAATATCTTCGAATCCATTGGGTTCGTGTCTTGCGCTGATTGTAATCCTCTTCTGGATCTGTCTTGTACAGCTCTGAGAGGTCATCACGCAAATCTCTTGATGTTCCCCCACGGCGCTGTCTGCCACCCTTCCTTGCTGATTTCTCTGTTGCCATGAAGTTTAGACTGAAAGGCTTCAACTCTGTCAAAGGCTTCAAAGGCTTCCGCTTGCTGGACAGACAGGAACTGGCATCGGGAGAGTTGATGTGATGCTGTAAGAATTCTGCAAATGAATGCAGACTATGAGAACCAAGGGATTCTCCCACGGACATGTACCTGTGGCAGCATTAGAGATGCGAGGGAAGGGGAGAGGTCATATGCATTCTCATAAGATCTTGAAGATAAATCAGTTTGAAGATATTGACCTCATAACGCGAAGACATTCACTTATGTGTTTGAAGTTGGTTCCAGATTTGTACGAATCCAGGAATAGGTACAAGTGAGGAATCTAACTAGTTTAGATGCATAAGTGAAGATGCTTGGCACAGTATGAGATGCAAAACTAGACAGATCCAGGTTTGAAGTCACAGAAACCACTTTTGGTAAAAAGGATGAATCTATAGGATCAAAGTGATGGTAAAAAGTGAGATTTTATTTACCACACGATGAACTGCTAGATGGGAAGAGTAGGAGACCGAGCAGTTCAATCCACCGTGCCCTAACTTGGAGAGGGTGGACACCTAAGGCGGCGGCGGAGAGGACGATGCCCGCAGCCGGCGTGAGGACGTCGTCATAGAGGTCGCGGCAGCTAAGCGCTTCGTCGCCGGCGTCGTCGAGACCTAGCGGTGGCGCTAGGGTTTTGACGAGGTGGAGAGGTGGAAGAAGGTCTTCTTGACCGTAAGGGGACATGTATTTATAAGGAAAGATGCGACACAGCGCAATTACGCAGGTGCCCCTGACGATTCACATCTGAGGAACACGTGGCAAGCATGCAACATACTAGGAGTTGTCCCATGTTCCCACGCCCGCCTGGACTGTCGGATGGTCGTTCCGGCTTCTCCGGAGTTCAGGCAATAAGGATAGAGCATTTAAAACAGACTTAATGTTTGTCTCTGTATCTTCTGCTGACAAGGACGCAGAGAAGACATTCGACAGTTTCAACAGAATGCATATGATTTGGATAGATAGAGTTTGAGGTAGAGAGCATAGAGAGATTAGGGTCCGATCACATTCACTTAGTTCAAAAGATTCAACAGAGAAGACACAACTATAAGTGAATGCTGTAGAGGATAGAATACTTATACATATATCCAAATGCAACCAAGTCAACATTGTGAAGATAATCGAAGACAAACCAAATGCGAAGACATAGTAAAAGTAACGCCATGGAAAAGAAAGAAAAAAAACTTCAAATAGAAAAATTTGGTGGTGGCGTTACCCACCGTATAGGAAGTATTAGACCCAGACACGGCGCACAATTATCGTGGTGCTCCAAAGTCAAATTCCGCATTAATGTATTCACACTAACAATGTATGTCTTCATTGACTGAAGATATACTTTACTTCGTGTGTTGCACATCTAAGTCATCTATATGCATAAGTGTTAGGATGTGTGCCTGATCACATGACATTTGAGGATTCCAAGATATTTGGCTCACACCCTAACTTGCAAAACCTTTTCTCATCCAAGGGCTTTGTGAAGATATCTGCCAGTTGCTCTTTAGTGTTGACATGCATGATATCAATATATTCCTTCATGACATGATCTCTGAGAAAGTGATGACGAATTTCAATATGCTTTGTCTTCGAGTGCTGAACTAGGTTGTTGGCAATCTTGATGACGCTTTCGTTGTCGCAATAGAGTGGTACTTGTTTTAGATGGAGGCCATAGTCCTTGAGAGTTTGCTTCATCCATAGAAGCTGAGCACAACAAGATCTAGCAGCAATGTATTTAGATTCAGCAGTGGAGAGTGATACATAGTTCTGCTTCTTTGAAGACCAACAGACAAGTGACCGTCCCAGAAAGTGACATGTGCCTAATGTAGACTTGCAAGCCACCTTGTCACCAGCATAATCAGCATCCAAAAATCCAACCAGATCAAACTCTGAGCCCTTTGGATACCATAATCCTAATGTTGGGGTGTCAGCCACATATTGAAGAATTCGCTTCACAGCTAAGTGATGCGATTCCTTTGGTGCCGCTTGGAATCGAGCACACATGCAAACACTAGGGATAATATCTGGCCTAGATGCACATAGATGAAGTAAGGAACCAATCATGGAGCGATATACCTTTTGATCAAACTCTTTACCATTGGTGTCAGGACCCAGATGGTGTTTAGCTGGCATTGGCGTCGTGTATCCTTTGCAATCTTGCATTCCAAACTTCTTCAGGCAATATTTGAGGTATTTCTCTTGAGATATGAAGATGCCATTTCTTTGCTGACGAATTTGAAGACCAAGGAAGAACTTCAGCTCACCCATCATGGACATCTGATATTGCTCTTGCATCATGTGTCCAAACTCATCACTGTATTTCTGGTTGGTGCAGCCGAAGATAATGTCATCCACATATATTTGGCACACAAACAGTTCACCATCATATGTCTTCGTGAAGAGAGTGGGATCCAGGGAACCAGGTTTGAAGCCTTTGCTCTTCAAGAAGTCTTTGAGCGTATCATAACAAGCGCGAGGAGCTTGTTTGAGGCCATATAGTGCTTTGTTCAACTTGTACACCATATCAGGATGTTTTGGATCTTCAAAGCCAGGAGGTTGTGCAACATACACTTCTTCTTCAATCTTGCCGTTGAGAAATGCACTCTTCACATCCATTTGATATAGCAAGATGTTGTGATGATTTGCATAGGCTAGCAGTATGCGAATAGCTTCAAGCCTAGCCACAGGAGCAAATGTTTCATCGAAGTCAATTCCTTCAACTTGAGTATATCCTTGAGCAATAAGACGAGCCTTGTTTCTGACAACTTGACCATGCTCATCTTGTTGCGATATATCCATTTTGTGCCTATTATGTTATGCTTGCGAGGCTCAGGACGCTTGACAAGTTCCCAGACATTGTTCATCTTGAACTGTTGAAGCTCTTCTTGCATAGCTTGAATCCATTCAGGTTCCATAAAGGCTTCAGCAACTTTCTTGGGTTCTGATATTGACACAAAGGCAAAGTGCCCACAGAAATTTGCTAGCTGTGTTGCTCCTGAGCGAGTAAGTGGACCAGGTGCATTAATGATGTCAATCATCTTCTCGATTTGTACTTTATTTGCAACACGAGGATGAACTGGACAAAGATTTTGCTCTAGATGATCATTGTCATCATTGGGAGGATTGTCTTCGGGCTGAGCATTGTCTTTAGGTTGATTAGGTGCAGAAATGATAAGTTCCTCTTCAGGTTGTGCTTCAGACGGCACGATTTCACCAGTTCCCATTAGCTTGATTGGTTCACTGGGTGGAACTTCATCTAGCACATTTGGCAAGTGCTCTCTTTGCGAGCCATTGGTTTCATCGAATCTCACATCCACAGTTTCAACAATTTTATAGAGAAAGAGGTTGAAGACTCTATAAGAGTGCGAGTCTTTTCCGTAGCCGAGCATAAAACCTGCATGTGCTTTCGGAGCAAATTTTGATTTGTGATGTGGATCCTTGATCCAGCACCTAGCTCCAAATACTCTGAAGTAAATGACATTTGGCTTCTTTCCAGTGAGGAGTTCATAGGATGTTTTCTTCAGAAGCTTGTGAATATAAACATGGTTGATGACGTGGCATGCAGTGTCAATAGCTTCAGGCCAGAACTTTCTAGGTGTCTTGTATTCATCGAGCATTGTTCGATCCATCTCAATGAGGGTTCTGTTCTTGCGCTCCATGATGCCATTCTACTGAGGTGTGTATGGAGCTGAGAACTCATGAGTGATTCCCATTGTATCCAGATAAAGATCAAGTCCGGTGTTCTTGAACTCAGTGCCGTTATCACTTCTGATATGCTTGATCTTGACGCCATAGTTGTTCATGGCATGGTTGGCGAAGCGTCTGAAGACATCTTGCACTTCAGTCTTGTAGAGAACAATATGCACCCACGTATATCTTGAATAATCATCAACAATGACGAAGCCATAGAGACAAGCAGGTATTGTGAGGGTAGAGTAGTGAGTAGGGCCAAATAAGTCCATGCGTAGCAGCTCGAAGGGTTGAGATGTCGTCATGATTGTCTTCAAGGGATGCTTGGCCCTAGTCATCTTTCCAGCTTTGCAGGCACCACACAAATTGAAACGCCCTCGATGCGGCTATATCTCCCACGTGTAGAGGCACGACTTAGAGGCATAACCGCATTGAAAGCAATGTCGCAAGTGAGGTAATCTTCACACAATCGCCACTTCACACAAGTTCATAAATAACATCCATCATACAAAATACACTCAAGGTCCGACTACGGTACCAAAATTAAAGAAGACTACCCCAAATGCTAAACAGATCCCCGGATCACCCAACTGGGCTCCACTACTGATCATCTGGAAAAGAAACATAGTAACGGCCACGTTCCTCATCGAACTCCCAAGTGAGCTCGGTCGCGTCATCAGCACTGACATCGTTGGTACCTGCAACTGAGGGGATAATATCTGTGAGTCACGGGGACTCAGCAATCTCACACCCGCGAGATCAAGACTATTTAAGCTTAAAGGTGGGAAAGGGGTTTGTGATGTGGAGCTGCAGCAAGCGACTAGCGTAAGGTGGCTACAGCGCAAAAGAGAGCGAGAAGAGAAGGCAAAGCACGGTCGAGAAACTAAAAGTGATCAAGAAGTGATCCTGAAACAACCTACGTCAGGCATAACTCCAACAACCGTGTTCACTTCCCGGACCCCGCCGAGAAGAGACCATCACGGTTACACACGCGGTTGAGGTGTTTTAGTTAAGGTCAACTTTGGGTTTTCTACAACCGGACATCAACAAATTCCCATCTGCCTCATAACCGCGGGCACGGCTTTCGAAAGATAATACCCTGTAGGGGTGTCCCAACTTAGCCCATGATAAGCTCTCACGGTCAACGAAGGATATTCCTTCTACCGGGAAGACCCGATCAATCTCGGAATCCCGGACTACAAGACATTTCGGCAGCAACAAAACAAGTCCAGCAAAACCGCCCGATTGTGCCGACAAATCCTGATAGGAGCTGCACATATCTTGGTCTCAGGGCACATCCAGATAAGTCAAGCTACGAGTAAAACCAGCCCTCGAGTTGCCACGAGGTGGCCCCGTAGGTTGCTCGGTTCGGGCCAGCACTTAGAGAAGCACTGGTCCGGGGGGGCTAAAATAAAGATGACCCTCGGGCTCGCGAAAACCCGGGGAAAAAAAGGTAGGTGGTGGCAAATGGTAAAACCAATGTTGGGCCTTGCTGGAAAAGTCTTATTCAAAGCGAACTGTCAAGGGGTCCCATAAATCACCCAACCATGTAAGGAACGCAAACTCCGGGAACATAACACCGGTATGACGGAAACTAGGGTGGCAAGAGTGGAACAAAACACCAGGCATAAGGCCGAGCCTTCCACCCTTTACCAAGTATATAGATGCATTAATTAAATAAGAGGTATTGTGATATCCCAACAAGTAAACATGTTCCAACAAGGAACAACAAGTCCATGTTCCAACAAGGAACAAACTTCATCCTCACCTGCAACTAGCAACGCTATAAGAGGGGCTGAGCAAAGCGGTAACATAGCCAATCAACGGTTTGCTAGGACATGGATGGTTAGGGGCTGACATGGCAATATAGGAGGCATGATATAGCAAGTGGTAGGTATCGCAGCATAGGCATAGCAAAAGAGCGAGCAACTAGCAAGCAAAGATAGAAGTGATTTCGAGGGTATGGTCATCTTGCCTGCAAGGTTCTCAGAGTTGTCGAAAGCTTGGTCCTCGAAAGCGTTCTCAACGGAATCCTCGTTCACGTACTCGTCTCCCGGCTCTACCCAAGACAAGAGAACAATCAAAGGAACCAAAATCAACCACGATGCAATGCGCAAGCAACATGATGCAAAACATGGCATGATATGCGAGAGGTGATATACAATGCGAAACCATGCTCCGGAAGGACAAGGGTGAACAGGGCATAATCTTGGCAAACCAAGCATGCCACTGGATAGATGAGGTGATTTCGGTTGAAATCGATATAAAGTTCACCGGAATCGGATGCACGGTTTGCAAATGGCAAGCAATACAAGAATGACACGAAACTGCCATTAACAGCATGATGCTACTTAGCAAGCAACAAATAATTAAGCTACTGCTCTCAAACATGGCAACAAAGCATATGACAGTAATCTACTCAAGATGCTCGACAAAAGATGAACACTGAGCTACGGCTAAATCACATCATAACAGGTCCAAACAAGCATGGAAAAAGAGCACAAAATAACAGGTTCTCAGACTTAGTGAAATAATCAACATAGCAGAAACTAACATCAGGATGACATGTTCGGAGCAATGAAACAACATGCTACAGGTTCAGAACATAGCAAAGAAAGGCATGGCATGAATCTACTCATAGCACTTGACAAAAGTCTCTTACTGACCAATAGCCCAAAAAGATCAGAAAATATGATTACACCCATGTCAAATAAGCAAGTTTCGTTACAGGTTTCAGACTTAGCAGAAAAACTGGACATGGCACAAAACTGATAACGACTAGGCATGTTCGTGAGCTCGATGCACTCACTACAGAGCAATTCATGATAAAATAAGCATACATACATCAAGAATACATGGCATAGTAACTAGACATTGCAAGAATAACATCATATCATGCAAGGATCCACTACACCAAGCTTGGCAAAATCGAATAACATGTAAACAATCTGCCAGCAACATTTTGAAGCAAAAGTAGAGCTCGGTTGAGTCAAGCTATGGCACTCCATAATTGCAAACAAAGGCACGGATGGATAGAGAAAATACTCAAGTTCAAAACTCCCTTACTGATCATGCTCAAATTATGCATAGATCTCTCGGAAACAACATGAACACATGGCATAAAAATAACAGCAGTCAGGGACTTAGTGAAATCACTAAGTCTCTGAAATCAGTAACATCAAGTGACCTAGTTTGCATGCTTGTGCTAGTCACCGCAAGTATCACAAAAATACATGGAAAAATTCTCTGGAAAGGTAACATGGCATATTACAAAACTCATGTAGGACTCAACTTCATATGAGGTACAGATCAATCATGGGAAAAATGACAAAAGTGCATGTTCAGATGAGATCCAGCAGCTGACATCAACTAGCCCTCTTCTAACAGAATTTCGGGCATCAAGACCACCTCGAATTAAAATGGTGCAATGGAACAAAATGATGTACTCTTCGGGGCGAACAATTTGACATATTATACGCACGAAACGGAGCTACGGATGCAAAGTTATGACATGATGAAGGTGTGATGTTAATGCAAAAATTTAATGACTTAGAGAAATCGAGGAGCGAGGAGAAAGTCAACCGCTGGCACGCGGTTCGAGGGGGCGGCGGATCTGGCGGATTTCGAGGAGGGATTAGGGTTTCGGGGTGTTTTGCCCGCAAATGGAGGAGGGGGAGGCCTTTTTATAGATAGGAGGAGCTAGGAGGCTCCAAACGGAGTGCGGTTTTCGCCCATGCGATCGTGATCGAACGGTGGAGGACATGGGAGTGACTTAGATGGGTTATTGGGCCGTTATGAAGGGGTTTTGGTCTGCAACACACACGAGGCCTTCACGGTTACCCGGTTAACCGTTGGAGTACCAAACGAACTCCGATTGACCCGAAACTTGACAGGCGGTCTACCGGTGCTATACCAAGGCCACATGTCAAACCTCGGTCCATTCCGAGAATGTTTAATACCCCCTCACAAAGAAATGTAAAAGGGGACGCCGAGAGGCATAGGAGCGCCGGATTGCAAAACGGACAACGGGAAAGATGCTCGGATTTATGAGACGAACACGTATGCGAATGCGATGCACATGATGACATGATATGAAATGCATGACATTACCAAAATGCAAAACGGAGAGAACCCAACCACGGAGGAAATATCATAACACATAGCCGGAAATGGCAAGAGTTGGATTACAAATATGGCAAGTTACATCTGGGGCGTTACAACACACCACCACTATGAGAGGATCTCGTCCCGAGATCTAGGACTGAAAGAACTCCGGATACTCGGAACGTAGGTGGTCTTCACGCTCCCAGGTGGCTTCTCGGTCTGAATGATGTGACCATTTCACTTTGAGGAATTTGATTGACTTGTTGCGAGTCTTGCGCTCAGTTGTCTCAAGAATGGCAACTGGATGCTCATGATAGGACAAATCTTCTTGAAGATCAATCTCTTCGAAGTTGATGGTACGCTCAGGCGTCTTGAAGCACTTGCGAAGCTGTGACACGTGGAAGACATCGTGCACATTTGCAAAGTTGGAGGGGAGCTCAAGTTGATAGGCGAGATCGCCTCGTTTCCCAATGATCTTGAAGGGACCGACGTATCTGGGAGCAAGTTTCCCCTTGATACCGAAGCGACGAGTACCTTTCATTGGAGAGACGCGGAGGTAAACATGGTCTCCGATCTCAAATGCCACATCTCGGTGTTTGCCATCGTAATAGCTCTTCTGGCGCGATTGCGCGGCTTTGAGGTTCTCACGAATGACCTTGCACATAGCCTCAGCCTCTGAGATCAAATCATTGCCGAGCAATTGACGTTCACCGGTTTCAGACCAGTTGAGAGGAGTACGACACTTTCTGCCATAGAGAATCTCGAATGGGGCTTTGCCCGAGCTGGCTTGAAAGCTGTTGTTGTAAGAGAACTCAGCATAAGGAAGACAATCCTCCCACTTCATGCCGAAAGAGATAACACAGGCTCTGAGCATATCTTCAAGAATTTGATTGACATGCTCGACTTGTCCACTAGTCTGAGGGTGGAACGCTGTGCTGAAGCGGATGTTGGTGCCCATGGCCGTCTGAAAAGAATCCCCAAATTTGGAGGTAAAGATGCTGCCACGGTCTGAAGAGATCAATTGTGGAATGCCGTGCAAAGAGACAATTCTGGAGGTGTAGAGCTCTGCCAGCTGCGCTGCTGTGATAGACTCTTTGATAGGAAGAAAATGAGCCACTTTGGTGAGCTTGTCAATGACGACGAAGATAGCATCATTTCCACGCTTGGACTTAGGAAAACCAGTCACGAAGTCCATTTCGATATGATCGAACTTCCATTCTGGAATAGCAAGAGGTTGGAGAAGTCCAGCTGGTCGTTGGTGTTCTGCTTTCACCCTTCTGCAGACATCACACTCATTCACGAATTGAGCAATTTCTCGCTTCATTCGAGTCCACCAATACGACTGCTTGAGGTCATGGTACATCTTCGAACTTCCAGGATGAATTGACAGAAGAGAATTGTGCGCTTCATTCATAATGACTTTACGAAGATCACCCTTTGGAACCACGATCCGGTCCTCGAAGAAAAGAGTATCTCTGTCATCAACTCGATAGCACTTGTATTTGGAAATGCCCTTGTCAATACCACGTTTCACCTTCTTCACCATGGTATCCAACAGTTGTGCCTCACGAATCTGATCTTCCAAAGTAGGAGAGACAATGAGGTTGGCAAGAACACCTTGAGGAACAACTTGGAGATTCAACTTGCGAAAACCCTCACAGAGATCTGGTTGAAAAGGCTTGAGGATTAAGCTGTTGCAGTAAGCCTTTCTGCTCAAAGCGTCTGCAATCACATTAGCCTTGCCTGGAGTGTAATCAATACTCGGATTATACTCTTGAATAATTTCGACCCATCGAGTCTGCCTGAGGTTGAGATGAGGCTGAGTGAAGATATACTTGAGACTCTTGTGATCGGTGAAGATGTCCACTTTCCTTCCCAACAGGAGATGTCTCCATGTTATTAGTGCGTGGACAACTGCCGCCAACTCAAGATCGTGAGTGGGGTAGTTCCTTTCATTGGGCTTCAACTGGCGAGAGGTATAGGCAACAACCTTCTTCTCTTGCATTAACACAGCACCGAGGCCCTGAAGAGAAGCATCACAGAATACTTCATAAGGCTTGGATTTATCAGGAGGAGTCAGAACTGGAGCAGTGATGAGTTTCTCTTTGAGAGTGTTGAAAGCAACGTCACACTCAGGAGACCAGACATATTTCACATGCTTCCGGAGAAGGTTGGAAAGAGGCTTGGCAATCTTGGAGAAATTCTCAACGAATCTTCTGCAATAGCTTGCAAGTCCAAGAAAACTGCGAAGCTGCTTGACATTCTGAGGAGGATTCCAATTCAAAACTGCAGACACCCTTTCTGGATTAACAGCGATGCCCTTGGCAGAGATGATATGACCAAGATAAAGAACTTCATCAAGCCAGAATTCACATTTGGAGAACTTCGCATATAATTGATACTCTCTGAGCTTGTCGAGTACCAATCGCAAATGTTCGGCATGATCCTTTTTATTCTTGGAGAAGACCAAAATATCATCGAGATAGACCAAGACAAATTCGTTGATGTAGGGGTTGAAGATGAAATTCATCAAGCGAGTGAAATACGGTGGAGCATTGACAAGGCCGAATGACAAGACAGTATATTCATAAGAACCAAAGCTTGTTCTGAATGCTGTCTTGGGAATATCTTCTTCACGAATGCGAATCTGATGATAACCCATACGAAGGTTAAGCTTGGAGAACACCTTAGCACCTTTGAGTTGCTCAAATAGCTCATTGATGTTGGGAAGTGGGTACTTGTTCTTGATAGTCTTCTTGTTCAATGGACGGTAATCGACGCAAAGTCGGTCCGTGCCATCCTTCTTCTTGACAAAAAGAACACCACAACCCCAAGGAGAAGAACTCGGTCTGATTAGACCCAGACGTTCTTGTTTATCGAGTTGAATCTTTAATTCCTTGAGCTCATCTGGTCCAAGCTTGTAAGGACGCTTGCAAACAGGTTCTGTGCCAGGCTCAAGCTCAATAACGAATTCAACTGGCCGACGGGGAGGCATACCCGGAAGCTCTTCTGGAAAAACATCTTGGTACTCACAAACGACAGGAATCTGAGAGGTAGCCTCCAATTCATCATTCTCATTGAGAGAAAACAACCGAATGGTATCATCACGAGAAGCATAGATGATCACATCGTTCGTAGTGTGAGTCAATTTGATTTCCCTGGCAACACACTCAAGCTGAGCCTTGTGCTTAGAAAGCCAGTCCATCCCGAGAATGAGATCAATATCAGAATCACCAAGAACAATTGGTTTAGACAAGAATTTGTAGTCACCCATCTTGATAGAAACATTGGGAACCACCAAACTTGAGCTCAAACGTTTACCAGGAGAAATGACAGGCATGGGTCTATCCAAATTTGAAGAAGTGAACTCATGCTTGGCGAAAAATGGTCTTGACATGAAACAATGCGATGCACCAGTATCAAATAAGACTTTTGCAGGAATATCATTAACAGGAAGATTACCCATGATCACTTCAGAAGACTCCTCTGCTTGAGCTGCATTCAACATGTTCACCTTGGCATGCTTAGGATTATGCTTGACCACTACATTGCTGGAAGATTTCACAGGAGGAGGAGGCGGAAGGCGCCTCTGGTTGAAGCACTTGTTCGCATAGTGACCCTTCTGCTGACATTTGTTACAAGTCACCTCTGAGAGCGGACGATGGTAAGGAGCACTTGGCCTTGGAGCTTGGTTCTGAGACTTGTTCTGATAGCCAGGGTTGGGTGGGTGGGAAGATCCACGACCACTTGAGTTCTTCTGCTGATAAGGTTGACGGAACGGAGGAGGAGGAGGCAACCAGAACTTCTGTTGCTTAGCTGCCACAAGTGAAGAAGAAGAAGACTGGACTGCGTCTCTGACTCTCTTCTTAGATGCCTCACACTTGAGCTGAGCAGCTTCTTGTTTCAGTGCCATGTTGTAGAATTCATCATACTTTAATGGCTCGAAAAGCACGAGAGCAAGTTGCAGATCTTCTCTGAGACCACGCCTGAACTGGTAGATCATACTCTTCTCATCAGGAATGTCTTGCCTTGCAAAACGAGAGAGCTTCTGGAACTGAGTGTTGTATTGATAGACAGACATGGTGCCTTGCTTGAGATTGCGGAATTCCTCACGCTTAAGCTCAACAACACTTTCTGGAATGTGGTGCGCTTTGAAGTCACGACGGAAATCATCCCAAGTGATCACACGACCTCCTCTGGAATCTTTGTATTGCTGGAACCACTCAGCAGCTTGATCTTTGAGTTGAAAAGAGGCAAACTTGACAAAGTCCTCAGGTCTCACATTGCTGCACTCGAAATGCTTGCTGATGTCCATGAGCCAATCATCAGCGTCTGTGGCCTCGACACAGTAGCTGAAAGTCTTTGGTTGATTAGCAAGGAACTGGTTGAGTGAAGCGAAATGCGGCTGATTGTTGCCTTGGCCTTGATTCTCTTGATTAGCTTGCCCTTGGTTGCGATCTTGCAAGAGCTGAATCAGAATCTGAGCATTGGCATTTGTGGCAGTCATCAAGGCTTGCCAAGCTTCCGGAGGCGGAGGTGGTGGCGGAGGGTTAGCCTGATTCCCTTCATTGCGTTCCGGATTCTGACGCGTTGGTGGAGCCATCCTGAAGAGGGTGACATCCATTAGCATCTTGACAGAGATATATTGAAGTTGAATCAAAGGAACGAAATTGCAACATATAGTCTTCACAATTAACATTCGAACGAGAATGAACAAATGAATTCCAATGTAAATCATCACACTTCCAAAGCTGAGAAGCCACTTAGAACATGGTATGGAATAAAATCAACAAGGTACGGATGTGAACAAATACTTGGTAAGGATTACCCAATCACAAACCAAATATCTGCGGAAGAAATACTAGATCTACAGGAATTCCCACTTATAAACTCCCGAAACTTTCTGGTTATGCAATCAGGTGTTGGGGATACAGGGGAAGCATAATATCTCACCCAAACTAGCAAATCCTACAACCAGCTGTATCCATCCTTCAACACATAACCAAGAAACTTTCGGAAATCGTCTACCTCAACCTTCGAAAACACATCCGTTATACAAGTCATGGCAATACCCCTGCACTCGCCACAGTACTGGGCTATCAGGGTTATCTCACCAACAACTGTACAAAAGAGATTTTCGATGTCGGCGTAGTAAACTCAGGTATTCCAAAACCGCAACGATAAAATTATGACGACAACACCTCGGAGCTCAACTCCCCGGGACACTGCCACAACCCCTAAATGTCAGGAGGCAACCAAGACAATGTTGTCATCACAAAACCATCGGAACGATTGTAATATACCCGTGTGATCCTAAAAAATTTTTTTTAGTGAAATTTGAGAAGAGAAGAGTCAAAACTCTACGTCAGGATGCCTTACCAGAAGGTCGAAGGGACTGGGAAGTAAAAAGAATTCCTAAACTCTCCGATATATAATTCCTAAATGACTCAAAACATTTTTTTCTAGACACAACTCGGCCACTAAAGACGATCAAACAGTGGGGGCTCCTAAGGTCGGGGAAAGGCTCTGATTACCAACTTGAAACGCCCTCGATGCGGCTATATCTCCCACGTGTCGAGGCACGACTTAGAGGCATAACCGCATTGAAAGCAATGTCGCAAGTGAGGTAATCTTCACACAATCCATGTAATAAATAAAGGGGAAAGATACATAGTTGGCTTACAATCGCCACTTCACACAAGTACATAAATAACATGCATCATACAAAATACACTCAAGGTCCGACTACGGTACCAAAATTAAAGAAGACTACCCCAAATGCTAAACAGATCCCCGGATCACCCAACTGGGCTCCACTACTGATCATCTGGAAAAGAAACATAGTAACGGCCACGTTCCTCATCGAACTCCCAAGTGAGCTCGGTCGCGTCATCAGCACTGACATCGTTGGTACCTGCAACTGAGGGGATAATATCTGTGAGTCACGGGGACTCAGCAATCTCACACCCGCGAGATCAAGACTATTTAAGCTTAAAGGTGGGAAAGGGGTTTTTGATGTGGAGCTGCAGCAAGCGACTAGCGTAAGGTGGCTACAGCGCAAAAGAGAGCGAGAAGAGAAGGCAAAGCACGGTCGAGAAACTAAAAGTGATCAAGAAGTGATCCTGAAACAACCTACATCAGGCATAACTCCAACAACCGTGTTCACTTCCCGGACCCCGCCGAGAAGAGACCATCACGGTTACACACGCGGTTGAGGTGTTTTAGTTAAGGTCAACTTCGGGTTTTCTACAACCGGACATCAACAAATTCCCATCTGCCTCATAACCGCGGGCACGGCTTTCGAAAGATAATACCCTGCAGGGGTGTCCCAACTTAGCCCATGATAAGCTCTCACGGTCAACGAAGGATATTCCTTCTACCGGGAAGACCCGATCAATCTCGGAATCCCGGACTACAAGACATTTCGGCAGCAACAAAACAAGTCCAGCAAAACCGCCCGATTGTGCCGACAAATCCTGATAGGAGCTGCACATATCTCGGTCTCAGGGCACATCCGGATAAGTCAAGCTACGAGTAAAACCAGCCCTCGAGTTGCCACGAGGTGGCCCCGTAGGTTGCTCGGTTCGGGCCAGCACTTAGAGAAGCACTGGTCCGGGGGGGCTAAAATAAAGATGACCCTCGGGCTCGCGAAAACCCGGGGAAAAAAAGGTAGGTGGTGGCAAATGGTAAAACCAATGTTGGGCCTTGCTGGAAAAGTCTTATTCAAAGCGAACTGTCAAGGGGGTCCCATAAATCACCCAACCATGTAAGGAACGCAAACTCCGGGAACATAACACCGGTATGACGGAAACTAGGGTGGCAAGAGTGGAACAAAACACCAGGCATAAGGCCGAGCCTTCCACCCTTTACCAAGTATATAGATGCATTAATTAAATAAGAGGTATTGTGATATCCCAACAAGTAAACATGTTCCAACAAGGAACAACAAGTCCATGTTCCAACAAGGAACAAACTTCATCCTCACCTGCAACTAGCAACGCTATAAGAGGGGCTGAGCAAAGCGGTAACATAGCCAATCAACGGTTTGCTAGGACATGGATGGTTAGGGGCTGACATGGCAATATAGGAGGCATGATATAGCAAGTGGTAGGTATCGCAGCATAGGCATAGCAAAAGAGCGAGCAACTAGCAAGCAAAGATAGAAGTGATTTCGAGGGTATGGTCATCTTGCCTGCAAGGTTCTCAGAGTTGTCGAAAGCTTGGTCCTCGAAAGCGTTCTCAACGGAATCCTCGTTCACGTACTCGTCTCCCGGCTCTACCCAAGACAAGAGAACAAGCAAAGTAACCAAAATCAACCACAATGCAATGCGCAAGCAACATGATGCAAAACATGGCATGATATGCGAGAGGTGATATGCAATGCGAAACCATGCTCCGGAAGGACAAGGGTGAACAGGGCATAATCTTGGCAAACCAAGCATGCCACTGGATAGATGAGGTGATTTCGGTTGAAATCGATATAAAGTTCACCGGAATCGGATGCACGGTTTGCAAATGGCAAGCAATACAAGAATGACACGAAACTGCCATTAACAGCATGATGCTACTTAGCAAGCAACAAATAATTAAGCTACTACACTCAAACATGGCAACAAAGCATATGACAGTAATCTACTCAAGATGCTCGACAAAAGATGAACATTGAGCTACGGCTAAATCACATCATAACAGGTCCAAACAAGCATGGAAAAAGAGCACAAAATAACAGGTTCTCAGACTTAGTGAAATAATCAACATAGCAGAAACTAACATCAGGATGACATGTTCGGAGCAATGAAACAACATGCTACAGGTTCAGAACATAGCAAAGAAAGGCATGGCATGAATCTACTCATAGCACTTGACAAAAGTCTCTTACTGACCAATAGCCCAAAAAGATCAGAAAATATGATTACACCCATGTCAAATAAGCAAGTTTCGTTACAGGTTTCAGACTTAGCAGAAAAACTGGACATGGCACAAAACTGATAACGACTAGGCATGTTCGTGAGCTCGATGCACTCACTACAGAGCAATTCATGATAAAATAAGCATACATACATCAAGAATACATGGCATAGTAACTAGACATTGCAAGAATAACATCATATCATGCAAGGATCCACTACACCAAGCTTGGCAAAATCGAATAACATGTAAACAATCTGCCAGCAACATTTTGAAGCAAAAGTAGAGCTCGGTTGAGTCAAGCTATGGCACTCCATAATTGCAAACAAAGGCACGGATGGATAGAGAAAATACTCAAGTTCAAAACTCCCTTACTGATCATGCTCAAATTATGCATAGATCTCTCGGAAACAACATGAACACATGGCATAAAAATAACAGCAGTCAGGGACTTAGTGAAATCACTAAGTCTCTGAAATCAGTAACATCAAGTGACCTAGTTTGCATGCTTGTGCTAGTCACCGCAAGTATCACAAAAATACATGGAAAAATTCTCTGGAAAGGTAACATGGCATATTACAAAACTCATGTAGGACTCAACTTCATATGAGGTACAGATCAATCATGGGAAAAATGACAAAAGTGCATGTTCAGATGAGATCCAGCAGCTGACATCAACTAGCCCTCTTCTAACAGAATTTCGGGCATCAAGACCACCTCGAATTAAAATGGTGCAATGGAACAAAACGATGTACTCTTCGGGGCGAACAATTTGACATATTATACGCACGAAACGGAGCTACGGATGCGAAGTTATGACATGATGAAGGTGTGATGTTAATGCAAAAATTTAATGACTTGGAGAAATCGAGGAGCGAGGAGAAAGTCTACCGCTGGCACGCGGTTCGAGGGGGCGGCGGATCTGGCGGCTCGCCGGAGCTCGGAGGCGAGGAGGCGGAGAAGAGGCCGGGGCGGGCCGGATCTCGCCGGATCCGGCGCCGGCGACGTGCGGGGCGGCGCGGTGGCGCGGTGGAGGCGAGGGGCGCCGCGGGGCGACGGCGGCGGAGGCCGGCGACGAGGGCAGCAGCGGCGACCGGCGTCGGGGGCAGCGGCGGAGCAGGCGCCGGCGGGAGGAGCGCGGCGGCGGGGCGAGGGAGCGGGCGGCGCACGGGACGAGCCCCTGGCCCGGGCGCTCGCGGGCGGCGGTGGCGGCGGAGCGGGCCGGGCGGGCCGGCTCCGGGCCCGGGCGGGCCGGTGGCGGCTGGCGGCGGGGAGGCCACGTGGCACGCTCCCACTGGCCAGGGCGCGCCGGCGGGGGGACAGGTGGCGGCGGAGCACTGTGCGGGCGCGGATTTCGAGGAGGGATTAGGATTTCGGGGTGTTTTGCCCGCAAATGGAGGAGGGGGAGGCCTTTTTATAGATAGGAGGAGCTAGGAGGCTCCAAACGGAGTGCGGTTTTCGCCCACGCGATCGTGATCGAACGGCGGAGGACATGGGAGTGACTTAGATGGGTTATTGGGCCGTTATGAAGGGGTTTTGGGCTGCAACACACACGAGGCCTTCACGGTTACCCGGTTAACCGTTGGAGTACCAAACGAACTCCGATTGACCCGAAACTTGACAGGCGGTCTACCGGTGCTATACCAAGGCCACATGTCAAACCTCGGTCCATTCCGAGAATGTTTAATACCCGCTCACGAAGAAATGTAAAAGGGGACGCCGAGAGGCATAGGAGCGCCGGATTGCAAAACGGACAACGGGAAAGATGCTCGGATTTATGAGACGAACACGTATGCGAATGCGATGCACATGATGACATGATATGAAATGCATGACATTACCAAAATGCAAAACGGAGAGAACCCAACCACGGAGGAAATATCATAACACATAGCCGGAAATGGCAAGAGTTGGATTACAAATATGGCAAGTTACATCTGGGGCGTTACACAAATGATCCTTCTTGAACTTGACGCCCTCGATGCCTATAACATGCTTCTTCTTTGCGAGAGTGTGTAAGTTCCTCATGCCAGCATGCCCTCGCCTGTGATGCCAGAGCCAACACTCTGAAGCTTTTGCAAGAAGACATACATCAAGCTGTGGCCCTGCTGAGAAATCTACCATGTACAGATCATCTTTCCGGTACCCTTCAAAGACTAGAGACTTGTCAGATTCCATTAGTACAAGGCAACGATATTTTCCAAATATCACAATCATGTTCAAGTCACAAAGCATTGAGACAGACATTAAGTTGAAACCAAGGGATTCAACAAGCATCACTTTATCCATGTGCTGATCCTTTTAGATTGCAACTCTACCGAGACCCAATACCTTGCTTTTACCAGTGTCAGCAAATGTGATGTGACTCTTGTCAGATGGATGTAAGGTTGAGTCCATGAGAAGGCTTCGATCACCAGTCGTATGATTAGTGCATCCGCTGTCCATAATCCATTTTGAAGCATGAGGTGTCATACCCTACAGTAAAGTTAGGGGGATAGGCTTCACCAAGAGTATTGTGAAGCATAAACATTTGACGGGCAAGAGGATTATTGAAGCTCAGATCAAGATTAGGACTGATAGGATGTATGGCAAACGATTCAGGAACAAAATACATAGTAAGACCATTTGGGCATTTGATCGTGCGCCCTACAAGATGTTTTAGGTCCCCAGCAATGGCATCAGACGCCTTTGATTTCTGGCTGGAGACCTTACCCTGCAAAAGAAAGTTAATTCTTCTTAACCACCCACATCTTCAGGGGTGGCTTAGAAGCAATGATTCTAAGTGCAGCATATGAGAACTTCGGCTTTGGAGCCCTAGCAAATAGCCTTGCAGGAGATGAATGATACTCATATGAATAAGCAGTAAAGTTCTTAGTTCTATGAACATAGCGGTTTGAAGACACACACTCATATTCATAAGTCTGAGTATGATTTCCTTACAAAACATTGGCGTTAGGGTGACTCAGGTGAGTCCTCTGTCTGGATGAAGCCTTTGGGTCATATGAAGTCTTAGGCCTGGGGTTTGTCTTCTTCCCAAGTGGTGTCATGATGACATTCACTGGAAGATTCTCAAGACAGCTTTTGGGTACCCAGATCTTCTTCATAGATGGCACATTCCTGCAGTTAGTACCAATATACCTGGCAAACACTTCACCATTCTGATTCTTAAACAGTTTATAGTTTGCATCAAAGGATTCATCAATAATAATAGGGTTAGCACAGGTAAAACCAGATAAGGTGGATGGGTCCACTGAAGGTCCCTTTGTAGCAACCCAAGTGGTTTTGGGGTACTGCTCAGGCTTCCAGTAGGAACCATCAACATTCATTTTCCTCACGAACCCAACACCCTCTTTCCTAGGGTTTCAGTTCAGAATCTGCTCTTTGAGGACATCGCACAGTGTTTGATGCCCTTTCAGACTTTTGAACATCTCGGTTTCAAGAAATGTCTTCAGCCTAGCATTTTCATCAGCAATAGTAGTGGTATCCTCATCAGAGGGGTTAGTTACCACATCAGTAGTTGAAGACAATGCAACAGTAGCAGCAGTAGAACATCCAGCAACAGAGGTAGCGTTATCACGCTCAATGCATTTTAAACATGATGGTTCAAATCCATCCTGAGCGGGATTGATCTGTTGTGCGCGAAGTGACTCATTCTCTTTTTGAAGATCTTCATGAGCCGCTCTCAATTTCTCAAGCTCTTGCTTCCTTTGAAGATAATCATAGGAGAGCTTTTCATGAGTGGTTGAGAGCGTTTCATGACGACTTTCGAGTTCTTGGTACTTAGCATGAAGATTTTTTATGTCTTCAACTAAGGACTGTGAATGAGTCATTTCCGTGTCCAACAGGTCATCGCTTTTGTCTAACAGTTTTTGAGTATGTTCCATAGCCTTTTGTTGTTCAATTGCAATTTTAGCAAGTGTTTTGTAGCTGGGTTTGGATTCACAATCAAAGTCATCTTCACTTGACGTTTGAAAGTAAGCATCGCGTGATTTTACCTTGGCACCGCGTGCCGTGAAGCAGTAGGTGGGAGCAGAGTCGTCCTTGTCATTAGCTTCAGCGTTGGTGACGGAGCCATTGTCTTCAGTGTTGAAGATTGACTTGGCAACGTAGGCTGTGGCTAGAGCCAGACTTGCAACACCAGGGTCCGATTCCTCCTCAGACTCCACTTCTGCCTCCTCTGACGCAGACTCCTCTTCTGAATCCATTTCCTTGCCAACAAAAGCACGAGCCTTGCCAGATGAGCTCTTCTTATGGGATAAAGACTTGGATGAGGACTTGGAAGAAGACTTTGAAGATTTCTTCTTCTTCTTGTCATCAGAATCATATTCCTTGCTCTTTTTCTTCTTCTTCTCATTGTCCAACTGTGGGCACTCAAAGATGTAATGTCCAGGTTTCTTGCACTTATGAAAGGTTCTCTTCTTGTAGTCGTGAGTGGAAAATTCATCATTTCTTGAGCTGGATCATGAAGACTTTCTGAAGCCCTTCTTCTTAGTGAACTTCTGGAAGTTCTTCACAAGCATAGCAAGTTCCTTTCCAATGTCTTCTGGATCATCAGAACTGCAGTCAGATTCTTCTTCAGATGAGGAAACAGCTTTTGCCTTCAAAGCACGAGTTCAGCCATAATTGTGACCATAGATATCTCTTTTCTCATATAGCTGGAACTCATGTGTGTTGAGCCTCTCAAGTATATCAGACGGATCGAGTGTCTTGAAGTCAGGGTGTTCTTGTATCATGAGGGCAAGGGTGTTAAAGGAGCTATCAAGTGATCTCAGTAGCGTCTTGACGATTTCATGCTTGGTAATCTTAGTGGCGCCGAGAGCACGAAGCTCATTTGTGATGTCAGTGAGGCGATCAAACGTGAGCTGGACATTTTCATTGTCGTTTCTCTTGAAGCGGTGGAAGAGATTGCGAAGAACACTGATCCTTTGATCCCTTTGGGTTGAGATGCCTTCGTTGACCTTGGAGAGTCAGTCCCAGACTAGCTTCGACGTTTCCAGAGCACTCACACGGCCATACTGTCCTTTGGTCAGATGACCACAGATGATGTCCTTGGCAGTAAAATCCAGTTGAATGAACTTCTTGACATTAGCAAGGGTGACACCTTAGCCAGTCTTGGGAACGCCATTCTTGATGACATACCAGAGGTCGACATCAATGGCTTCAAGATGCATGCGCATCTTATTCTTCCAGTAGGGATATTCAGTTCCATCGAAGACGGGACAAGCAGTGGAGACTTCGATTATCCCTGTAGTCGACATAGCTAAAACTCCAGGTGGTTAAACCGAATCACACAGAACAAGGGAGTACCTTGCTCTGATACCAACTGTTATCGACTAGAGGGGGGGGTGAATAGGCAATTTTTAAGAATATCTTCAAAACATGGAAGTTTCAAAGACAAACACATGAAATGAACCTATTGATATGCAGCGGAAGGTAGACTACACTAAGCAAGCCATAGTCAGGTATGTAATGAAGTGAAATCACGAAGACTAATAGCAGCTAGGTAGTAAAGATCAGGATGGAAGATAGTATGAAGCCAAACAAAGATAGTGGTCACACAGTGAAGTCAAACAGGGAGTGCAAGAAGGCAATGACTTCACATAGAAAAACTGTAAGTAATGAGAGGGAGAGGATAGAACAAGTCACTTGTTGAGGACACAAGATTTGTTGGACCAGTCCCAGTTGCTGTGACAACTGTACGTCTGGTTAGAGAGGCTGAGATTGAACTCAGAAGACCGCGTCTTCACCTTATTCCCCTTGAGCTAAGGACACCTAGTCCTCGCCCAATTACTCTGGTAAGTCTTCAAGGTAGACTTCCAAACCTTCACAGACTTCGTTCACCGGCGATCCACAATGACTCTTGGATGCTCAGAACACGACGCCTAACCGGCTGGAGGATTCACAGTCCTCAAGTGTAATAAGTCTTCAGGACACGCAGACAGAAAGACTTCAGTGATGCCTAACACTCTTTGGCTCTGGGTGTTTGGGCTTTGTCCTTGCAAGGATTTCTCTCTCTCAAAATCTTCGAGGTGGGTTGCTCTCAAAACGACAAAAGCCGTGCACTAACTCTGAGCAGCCACCAATTTATGGTGTAGGGGGTGGGTGTGACACCCCAAAAAAAATTATTTTGTTTTCAGCAAAAACCTTGTTTGAGAGATCATTTAAATTTTTTGCCAGAAAACCTTTCCTCTTAAAAACTTCCTTTTCTTTGGCAAGGATTTTTATTTCTATATCTTCTGCAAATTATGGTGTTTGATCATTTAAAACTTTTTCTCTGTTGGTTTCCTGCTCAAAACATATTTTGGAAATTAATTATTTTTTCCTTTTAAAAAAGAACTCTATGAAACTTGAGGTTTTTCTTATCTTGAGAACCACCCATGATTTTGTTTTGCCCCTGTGGTAAAACCCCTCCAAAACCCTTCCTTCCTCCTTGAAACAATCTAAGTTCCCTGTCCCATCAAGTCCAAACCATTTTTGGATTTTATTTAAATTGTTTTATCTCTCAAATCTTCTCTGACAATTATTTTGAGCCTGGGTGTTTTTCAAAGCAAGTACCCCATTGCATTTGAGTTTTGACCTCAAACCAACTCTCCTGGATAGTTCTTGGTACCCACAACCCAGAACCATCTTGATCCACTCTTTCTCTTTTCAAATTTTTCAAATTTCAGCCTCTGCAAGTTTGGACCAGAATTGCCAAATTTGGTGAAATTCATATCTCCTCTTCTCCAAAAATTCTACCAAAATTCAGGCAGCCTCCTGGTGAAATGAGAGGCCACCCCACCAAGTTTCAGCTCAAGGATAAATCTCTACATACCAAAATCATTCTGTCGAACACTTGGCCAGCACTGTTTCTTTGCAAATTCAGAGAAGTTCAGAGTTTCAGAGATTTAGTGTCGTTTCCTTTTGTCAGGTTCAGTCACGCGTCGACAGTGTGCTGTGGCGCGATGCGCAAAGCCTCTCCTCGCTGTCCAGAGCGCCGCACGCGCACTTGGCGGGTTCCCGGCGTCGGTGACTCCCTGGCCCGCCTGCGCCGTCGTCTGCTACGGCGGCAGCGCCACCCGTGGCGGCCAACAGTGGCAGCACCAGCAGTGCAACGCCGTTCCGCGCCGCCCTTTGCTCCCTAGCTCTACGCGTGGCTCATGCATGCCAGCGCAGCCCCGCTGCACCATCGTCGTGGCCCGGCAAGCACTGGGCGCGCTCTCTGCCGCCGACGGACCCGCGTCGTCCCGTTCCGACAAAACCTGCTCTAACCTTCTAATCCCAGTCCGTTGAGCGTCGGAGTGGAGCCAGTGGACCTCCACGTTGACGGCCAACCTCCAAAACTCCCCGACCAAGCACCGCACCACCGTAATCCATCGCCGGAGAACTCCGTTCACGGCCACCACCTCGGATCGCCTATAAAAGGAGACCCCGAGCTCACCCTCGAGCACGCACCACCACTGCACCTTACCAACACCCCGCCAGGCCACTAGGAGGACCTCGAGGAGGTCTCCTCCGCCAACTCCGGCCGCCCCGTTCCGCCTCGGCCTCCAGCTTGATTCACTGCGGTGAGGCCACCTCCGGCGCCCAAACCTCGTCCGTAGCCTTCTCTTACACCTAGTGCCCTAACCCCCACCTCAATTCGATGCTTGCAGCCTTCTCCGGCGAAATCCATCAACGCCCGAACCACCGCCCACCGGAGTTGAGGGCGCCGTCGACGTGGAGCTCGCCGGCGACCACCCCCCCCCCCACCACCACCAACCGACGCGGAATGGCGCCCTGAACACGAAGATACCCTCCGATCCTCCTGCCCCACCATGGATCGCCGCCGGCGATCGCCGCGGCCCTCTGGCGCCAAAACTCTGCCTCCGTTTTCAAACCCGACGGGTGGGTCCGCCCCGTCAGCTTTTTATTCTTTTTGAATCGTTTTCTGGAAACACCTTCGGGCAAAATACGCTTTCTCCTCTGAACTAGCGTATTCGGGACTGAAACGTTTTCTGTTTTTATAAAGAGGACCCTGGAAAGTTTCTGTTTCATTACAGAAAGGTCCCTAGACAAAAACACTAATAACTCTTAAACAGAAGAGTATTTTTGAGTGATTCTTTTCCTGTCCTCTTTGAAATTTTGTCTAGTTTTTTATCAGATTTATTTGGAAAAATATTTGGAATAATTTTTATGCACCTCTCGGTATTCACGTTAGCGCGTATGTTTCCTTTATACCGTAGACACCGAAGGAGGTGACGGGGCCGCGAACTTCACCGAGCTAGGCTCCGACTACTCTGAACCAGGCAAGCATGTTTGAACTTTTGATATGATAAGTGTTTTGGCATGTTTGCATTTATCAAGTTTCATGGCATGTTGATGAGCATACCGATGAACGTTATTTTCATGCATAGTTGAGGCAAGTGAGTTCGATGATCCATACGTCTTGGATGTGCATGTGCATGGCCATGTGTTGGCATGAGGATGGGTAAGACGGCAGTGTTGTAGCATGCCAGTCTTATGCCATACTTTTTGACTTCGGTATCAGCCTGTATAGGTTCGGTTCCAATCCATTTCCCTTCCCGTACTACCACAAGTTTTCCGCAAGGGATATGGCTTAGTAGGTTGCAAACTGCTTTCCTGGTACACACCAAAAGGAGAGGCCGGGATGATGGTTCCATGGCCCTGGATTAAAGCCAGTCATCCGGTCAGGGGGCATGGGTGTTTCCGGTTGGGACCGAGAGGGGGGCACCCCTTAGAGCGCGCGTATATAAATTTGATCCCATGCTATTCGAGATTGTGATCTCCCCGTCTCAAAGTTTTTCTTATACGTTGTCTAGGGTGATTCCTGACATCGTGAAGTGTGATGGGTGTGTACTGGATCGCTGTGTTTCCTTCCGAAATACCGTAAACGGAACTAGTCCTTCGGGACTATGGAAATCCGTTAGCTGTGGGTAATTTTAGTACAACTCTGCAGAGTCATAGATCCTCGAATCATCTTATCCAAGTTCAAGTTCTGCATTATCTTATCCTGACAAGTGTCAGTTTCTGGTGACAGATACTCCGGTGAATCACATGGGGGCTAAGTCCAGTTAATTGTTTATTCCTGTGGATGGACTAACCCGTTATTATCATGAGTTGATTATCTATTATGAGTATTATTTTTCCTTATGAGAAAGCCCTTTCTACGATGTCGCCCAGACGTCCGACTGTGGCATTGTTATTATTTACTTTCATTATAAGCCCTTTCTACGATGTCGCCCAGACGTCCGACTGTGTCATTGTTATTATTTACTTTCATTATAAGCCCTTTCTGCGATGTCTCTCAGACGTCCGACTATGGCATTGTCATTATTTACTTTCAATAAAAGCCCTTTCTGTGATGTCGCTCAGACGTCCGACTGCGGCAGTACTGTTATTTCCTTTCAATACAAGCCCTTTCCATGATGTCGCCCCGACGTCCGTCTGTGGCACGCATGTCATTTATTTTCAGTTTAAGCCCTTTATGCGGTGTCGCTTAGACGCCCGACTGTGGCATGATCTTTATTTACCTGTTCACCTTTCGAGGCGTCGCTTCAGACACCCGATCGTTTTTCCCTTTTATTTTGTTGGGATTTCAGGTGGACTACCGCCGATTCCCCTTTTACTTACCTTGCCTGCTAAATTCTGAATGTGCATTGGTAAATTAATCATGACGCATTCATGCATGCATTTGTTATATCTTACATCCGAACTGTCTTGCGAGTACTTTCAAAGTACTCACTGGCTTGTTGATTTGGCCAGATGCTGACGAAGGTGATCTCATGGATGAAGAGTTCGATAGCGAGTCCGACGCCTAGAGGAATCCCAGTCAGTCTCGTGCGACCCTGGAGTTGGTCACTGATTTATATCCGCTTCCGCAACCCAAATAAATTCATCGAGCCTCACCTCGACGCTCGATGAGATGCTAGTTTGAGAGTCATGTTATCCATTTCCCCACTGTGTTATTCCACCACTACTTTATTCTCGAGTTAGTAGTATGCCACCACACCATTGTGTTATATCCGCCATTATGTATAATTATTGGCGCGCTTGTAATAAATTGTTGAGCACCCTTAGCTTGACCCTGTAATATATTTTATGCTACTGGCTTATTATATCAAGTAATTGTCTACCAGTGAGGAGGATTTTTCCTCATACTGGACTCAAAAGATCAGTCTTTCAATAAATATTTTTATTGGAAAACCGGTCGTGACAAGCTTGGTACCAGAGCCAGGCTAACTGTAGGAAGTGGAGAGTGCACTAGCCTAAATAACATGTCAGGATTATGTACGCATATCCTGAGTGATGTATTGTATAATTATCGCCGCGTGTAAGATTCGTAATGATGCAGTCCTCCTCTGTGCGCAAATCGATTTGTTTTCCTTAAGTAATCTTGGCTATTTAATTTATTTACCAACCTTGTGCATTTACAGATTTTGTTGTTGCGACCCCTTTTCGTTTTTCTTATGGGTTTTACAAAATATATCCCCAGAGTGAAAAATGTCTCGTCCTTGGACTCGCTCCATGCCAGCTCCGCCAGAGGAAAATTATGGCACTCAACCAGACAACAATTCTGCACAAGGGCAGTCAAGTCAATATTATGACACTCAACCAGGCAACAATTTCACACAAGGTCAACAGGACAGTGAAAGGACACTTTCCCAAATGCGCCGCCTTTATGAACAGAGTCAGCAACAACATCGGGAAATGATGAACCAAGTCATCAACATGGGAAATCACCATGGGCAGTATCAGCAGCATTCCAAGTTATCTGAGCTACAGAAGACACGTCCCCCAACATTTTCTCATACTGACAAGTCTCTTGGGGCCGAAGACTGGCTTCGAGATATGGAGAGAAAATTAATTATTGCAAAATGTTCAGACCCCGAAAAGGTAATTTATGCTCCGCACTATCTCATAGGAGCAGCTGCATCTTGGTGGGAGAATTTCCTGCACATGCATCCCAACGAAAATGATATAACCTGGGATGATTTCAAGGAAGGTTTCCATGGCGCACACATTCCTAAGAGTATTATGAAAATCAAAAAGAGAGAGTTCGATGACCTCAAACAAAGGAACATGACAGTGTCAGATTACAATGGTCAATTTACTCTATTGTCTCGCTATGCCAATGAAGAGCGTATGACTGAAAGCAAGAAGATGGAGAAATTCCTTGACGGTCTAGCGCCCGCGCTTAAATGCCAACTAGTCGTGCACACTTTTCCAGATTTTAAGACACTAGTGGACAAAGCCATTACTCTGGAAAATGAGAGACGCAGTTTGGAAGATTTCCGCAGGCGAAAAAGGGACCAGACCAACCATGCTCGCAATCATCGAAACAAGACAGATTTTCAAAAGGGTGGGACACACAAATCCGCGTCCAACGTCTCACGCCCAATCAAGAATTTTCATGCAAGGGACAAGGAGTTCACATATCGCCCCAGAGTTACTTGTTACGCCTGTGGAGAGGAAGGACACTATGCCAAGCAGTGTCCCAAGCCTAGAAACTCAGCCCCAAGGCCGAACAACGGCGGCAATAATTCAGCGCCCAAGCGAAACAATTTCAATCCCAACAACAACCACAGGAAGGGTCATCAGAACCACGTAACCAAAGAGGAGGCACAAAATGCTCCGGATATCGTACTCGGTACATTTCCTGTCAACACAATACCTGCAATGGTTTTGTTTGATTCTGGAGCTTCTCACTCTTTTATTTCGAAAAGTTTTGCTTTGCAAAATATTTTTTCGATGCTTCCTTTGGAGAAATCAATGATCATCAAGTCCCCTGGGATTCAGCAAGTCACTCAGAGTTACTGTCAGGGTGTGGCTATTGAGTTCAAAGGATTGAAGTTTCACGCCAATCTTATTGTGTTGGAAAATAAAGTACTAGATGTCATCCTAGGGATGGACTGGCTAACCACCAACAAAGGTTTTATTGACTGTTTCAACCGGACTGTGATTCTCACACACCACCACGGGAAGACAATAAGGGTATCCGCCAAGGAAAGAAAAATACCCCGGCAACCGACATTGAATAAGGTGGACGTTTCTGAGCTAAACAAGGTTCCAGTAGTGTGTGAATTTCCAGACGTATTCCCCGAAGAACTACCAGGCATGCCACCAGACCGAGAGATAGAATTCAGCATTGAGCTAGCACCAGGAACCACCCCCATATACAAGAAACCATACATAATGGCACCATCCGAGTTGGTTGAGTTGAAGAAACAAATAAAGGAATTGCTGGACAAAGGATACATTCGAGCCAGCTCCTCACCTTGGGGATCACCAATTTTATTTGCCAAAAACAAGGACGGAACACTGAGATTGTGTATTGACTATCGAGCACTTAATATGTTCACAGTCAAAAACAAATACCCGATGCCACGGATAAACGATTTGTTTGATCAACTTGCTCATGCCAAGGTATTCTCAAAGATTGACTTAAGGTCAGGATACCATCAATTAAAGGTGCGAACAGAAGATATCCCCAAGACAGCCTTCACCTCCAGATATGGACTATATGAGTTCACAGTAATGCCATTTGGATTAACGTACGCCCCCGCCTATTTTGTTCACCTCATGAACAAAGTATTTATGAAGTTTATGGACAAGTTCATTGTGGTATTCATCGACGATATTCTGGTATACTCTAAGACACCAGAAGAGCACGCGGAACATCTCAAAATTGTGCTAGGAGAACTTAGGAAACATCAATTGAATGCCAAGTTCAGCAAGTGCGAATTTTGGCTAAGAAAAGTAGGCTTTCTAGGCCACGTACTGACCCAAGACGGTATCGCAGTGGACCCGGAGAAAGTCAAGGCCGTACTTGGCTGGAAGTCACCAGCCAGCGTAACGGGCATACGGAGTTTCTTGGGAATGGCAGGATATTACCGCAAATTTATTGAAGGATTCTCCACCATAGCCAAGCCTATGATGCAGTTACTCAAGAAAGAGAAGAAGTTTGAATGGACAGAAGCCTGCGAGAAAAGTTTCCAAGAGCTAAAACGGAAATTGACGACGGCACCGGTATTAATTGTGCCAGACATACACAAGAATTTTGAAGTATATTGTGACGCGTCCAGAAAGGGTCTCAGATGCGTGTTGATGCAAGAAGGCAAAGTGGTCGTGTATGCATCAAGACAACTTCGCAAGCATGAGGAAAATTATCCCACTCATGACTTAGAAATGGCAGCTGTCATTCATGCGCTCAAGGAATGGAGGCATTTCTTACATGGAAATCGACGTGAAATATATACAGACCATAAAAGTCTCAAATATATTTTCACACAGCCAGAACTAAATTTACGGCAATGACGCTGGTTGGAACTAGTAAAGGATTATGATGTCGGTATCCACTATCATCCAGGAAAAGCAAATGTAGTGGCCGATGCTCTTAGTCGGAACCCCAGCTCCGACGACAACCGTCTGCCCAACTTAAGACCAGAATTCCAACTAGAATTGGCCAAACTCAACTTGTTGATGGTAGCAGAAGGCTCCATAACAAACTTGGAAATACAACCCGACCTTGTGGAGAGAATTAAAGAAGCTCAGCCTGGTCACCCCAGCATCGAAGGCATTAAGAGAAAGGTGGGTATGGGCAAGGCCTCGGAATTCGTCATAGACGATAGAGGAATATTATGGTACAGAGACAGACTCTGCGTGCCAAACCTAGAAGACCTCAAACAACAAATTCTAGCTGAAGCCCACACCGCCCCATATTCGATCCACCCTGGAGGAACCAAAATGTACAAGGATATTCAGGAAAGATTTTGGTGGCACGGTATGAAGAGGGACATAGCCACCTTCATTGCATGTTGCGACTCTTGTCAACGCATAAAAGCTTTTGGTGGCACGTCCGACTGTGTCATTGTTATTATTTACTTTCATTATAAGCCCTTTCTGCGATGTCGCTCAGACGTCCGACTGTGGCATTGTCATTATTTACTTTCAACAAAATCCCTTTCTGTGATGTCGCTCAGACATCCGACTGCGGCAGTACTATTATTTCCTTTCAATACAAGCCCTTTCCGTGATGTCGCCCCGACGTCCGTCTGTGGCACGCATGTCATTTATTTTCAGTTTAAGCCCTTTATGCGGTGTCTCTTAGACGCCCGACTGTGGCATGATCTTTATTTACCTGTTCACCTTTCGAGGCGTCGCTTCAGACACCCGATCGGTTTTCCCTTTTATTTTGTTGGGATTTCCGGCGGACTACCGCCGATTCCCCTTTTACTGACCTTGCCTGCTAAATTCTGAATGTGCATTGGTACATTAATCATGACACATTCATGCATGCATTTGTTATATCTTACGTCCGAACTGTCTTGCGAGTACTTTCAAAGTACTCACTGGCTTGTTGATTTGGCCAGATGCTGACAAAGGTGATCTCATGGATGAAGAGTTCGATAGCTAGTCCGACGCCTAGAGGAATCCTAGTCAGTCTCATGCGACCCTGGAGTTGGTCACTGATTTATATCCGCTTCCGCAACCCAAATAAATTCATCGAGCCTCACCTCGACGCTCGATGAGATGCTAGTTTGAGAGTCATGCTATCCATTTCCCCACTGTGTTATTCCACCATCACTTTATTCTCGAGTCAGTAGTATGCCACCACACCATTGTGTTATATCCGCCATTATGTATAATTATTGGCGCGCTTGTAATAAATTGTTGAGCACCCTTAGCTCGACCCTGTAATATATTTTATGCTACTGGCTTATTATATCAAGAAATTGTCTACCAGTGAGGAGGATTTTTCCTCATACTGGACTCAAAAGATCAGTGTTTCAATAAATATTTTTATTGGAAAACCGGTCGTGACAGTGGGCTATTTATAGACACTAGGCAACCCGACCTGATTTGTCCGAAATAACCCTGGGTCAATAAGGAACTGACACATGTTCCAACGGTCAGATTTCAAACACACACGACAACTTTACTTGGGCTACAAGCAAAGCTGACTCACCCAGCTCTGGATAAGATTTGCTCTCATTGTCTTCGCTCGAAGACATAGGATTTTGGTTGAGCATCACTTCAGTCACTCTAACTTTGTTCACTTGGACCCCACTTAACAGTACGGTGGTTCCAATGACTCAACAAAGAAGAAAAGGAAACAACGAAACGACTAAGTCTCCGCACTCCATAGTCTTCACTCAATGTTTTCCCATGTCATAGTCTTCAATCTGAATATCTTCATATACCACCATTGTCGTCAATGTCTTCATACATTTTTAGGGGTCATCTCCGGTAGGTAAACCGAATCAATGAGGGACTACTACCTGTGTTATCCTGCAATTCTCACAAACACATTAGTCCCTCAACCAGGTTTGTCGTCAATACTCCAAAACCAACTAGGGTGGCACTAGATGGACTTACATGCCTCATGAAAATGAGGATGATGCACTTGATGATGATCTCGTTATGCCTATTGCTTGTTGTGATGATTATTATTGGGAAGATAATGATACTTCTTATGATCTTGAAAATCTTTTTGGCACTTGCTTGGAAGAATATGATGATAATTGCTATACTATTGGTGCTATCCATACTATTAATGATGAGAGTGATTATGCTTATGATATGAAAAGGCCCAAGCTTGGGGAAGCTATGTTTGATGAGGATGACATATTTGAGAATATATTTGCTGAAATTAATGTTTGTCCCAAGCTTGGGGATGCTATGTTTAATAATGATGATATTTTTAGCCTCCCAAGTTTTGATATGCAAAGTTGTAATGATGATAGCATGCCTTCTACCTATTATGATTATATTGATGAAAGTGGGTTTGGAAGAGTGTCAACTTTAGGAAGTAATGATCCCACTATTTTGGAGGATGTTGAATCTTATAATATTTATGAAAGTGGATTTGGAGAGGTCATGACTTTATTTAGTGATGTATCCACTATTACGGAAGAGGTTTCAATTGATTATGATGAGAACAAAGTTGCTACTTATGATGATTATTGTGATGAAACTTATGGTGTAAAAAGTAGTGATGATTATATTTATAAAACTTGTCATGATTATGATTACTCTTTTTCTGAACATTACTCTTTTAATGTGGAAACAATTTATAGTATTCAAGTCTGTTATGATACTCCCACTATTCCGAATGAGAAGAATTTTGCTTATGTGGAGTGTAGTAAAATTTCTATGCTCGTAGATCATGAAAATAATGCTTTATATGCTGGTTATATTATTGAATTCATTCATGATGCTACTGAAAATTATTATGAGGGAGGAATATATGCTTGTAGTAATTGCAGTAATATCAAGTTTCCTCTCTATGTGCTTAAAGTTTTGAAGTTATGCTTGTTTTGCCTTTCTATGCTAGTTGATTATTGTTCCCATAAGTTGTTTGCTCACAAAATCCCTATGTATAGGAAGTGGGTTAGACTTAAATGTTCTAGTTATATTCTTCATGATGCTCTATTTATGTTTCAATTCTTATCTTTTATGTGAGCATCATTGAAATCATCATGCCTAGCTAGGGGCGTTAAACGATAGCGCTTGTTGGGAGGCAACCCAATGTTACTTTAGTTTCTTGCTTTTTGGTTCTATTTAGGAATAAATAATCCATCTAGCTTATGGTTAGATGTGTTTTTATGTTTTAATTAGTGTTTGTGCCAAGTAGAACCTTTGGGAAGACTTGGGTGAAGTCTTTATGATCATGCTGTAAAAAACAGAAACTTTAGCGCTCACGAGATTTGCTTCAACTTTTTACTGGAGAGTGATATTTAGTTCATTCTTTTTGGATGATTACTAGACAAATTCCTCATGTCCAACAATTTATTTTAGAATTTTGGAGTTCCAGAAGTATACGTTTGATACAGATTACTACAGACTGTTCTGTATTTGACAGATTCTGTTTTCATTGTGTTGCTCGCTTATTTTGATGAATCTATGGCTAGTAAAATAGTTTGTAAACCATAGATAAGTTGGAATACAGTAGGTTTAACACCAATATAAATAAAGAATGAGTTCATTACAGTACCATGAAGTGGTGTTTTATTTTATTTCGCTAACGGAGCTCACGAGTTTTCTATTAAGTTTTGTGTTGTCAAGTTTTCAAGTTTTGGGTAAAGATTTGATGGACTATGGAATAAGGAGTGGCAAGAGCATAAGGTTGGGGATGCCCAAGGCACCCCAAAGTAATATTCAAGGATAACCAAGCATCTAAGCTTGGGGATGCCCCGGAAGGCATCCCCTCTTTCGTCTTCGTTCATCGGTAACTTTACTTGGAGCTATATTTTTATTCACCACATGATATGTGTTTTGCTTGGAGCGTCATGTCATTTTATTTTGCTTTGCTTGCTATTTGAATAAAGTACCAAGATCTGAAATTCTTAAAATGGGAGAGTATTCACATAGTTGCATAATTATTCGACTACTCATTGATCTTCACTTATATCTACCGAAAAAGGCTTTCGCCCCGCTTTATATATAAAGCACGATCCTCACATCCCAGTACAACGCACGCCCCCACAACACACGCACACACCCAAGGCATGATACATTGGCGCTGAGCGCGGCAACACCACCCCTAGCACTAGCACCGCGAAGAGATGAAGCCACATATGACGAACCGTGGGCTCCAAAGCGGCGCCTTCATGAAGGATACGACACCGGAGTGCCGCCACTGCCGAATTCGAGGATTAGAGTTTCCCCCGGAGCCGCACGACGAGCAATGAGAGCCGCGACGACGCCTTCAAGAAGGGAACGAGCTTCGCCGCCGCCGGTCCGTCCAAAGATAGAGCAGGTTTTCACCCCGGCCAAAGCTCACCGCCACCGAACGCCACACCCCAGCGACCATGCCGCCCACACGGCCATGGCCACCGGGCAGCACCATGCCACGGTCTCCGCCCGAGAGCACCGCGCAACCACCACCAGGGCCGCCGCCACGGCATCCAAGACCTAGACACCACCTCACCCGAGACCTGCCGCTAGCCCAACCAAAGAGACGAGCAGAAAGGTCCCACCTTTCGCACCCCTGGGCGACCCCCAGCACCGAGACCCAATAGATCGGCCACCTGGCCCCCATCAACCCGTCCTGCAGCACCGAGCGCGAGATGAGCTCGGTCTCGCAACTCCGTGCGTGAGACGAGGTCAGTCCTGCAGCAACATGCGTGAGACGAGCTTAGTCCTACGACACTATGCGTGAGACGAGCTCGGACCTGCGCACCGGGCGCGAGACGAGCGATGGACCGCAGCTGGGAGAAGGCTAGGCCTTCGCTGAACATAGCGACCGGAGGAGGAGGAGGGGTCAAAGGCCGATACAAGCCGCCTACGGACGAACCAACGCCAGGACGAGCTAGCCGTCGCCGAAGCCGACTTGCCAAGCCACCGTGGATCCATCCACGGCAGGAGCAGCGACCACCCCGGCCACTGCCCAACCCGTGCCGCCCGGCGCGCTCCACGCGTCGGAGTCGCCGGCCGCACACCTCCCAGGGCACCACCACCACCACGCCGCTGTCGCGCCGGATATGGAGGGGCAGCCGACCGCGGTCCAAGGCCAGCTCAGCCCGCGCCATCCAACAGGGAGCCTGAGATCCCTCGGCTGGACACGCATCCACCATCACATGCAACCGGCCGCCACAGCCTCCCGCTACCCCGCACGAGACACCGCCGACCGGAAGCACAAGAGAGCTCAGGCGAGCTCCCACCACCCCCTGCATCGCCAGCCGGACCCCAGGCGCCAGATCCGGGTGGATCTGGCCGGACGCCCACCAGCACGCCGCCTGCCGAGACGGACCTTCCAGTAGCCGCCGCACCACCACCGGGGCTCAGACCGTCGCCACGCCGCCACCAGACGGCCGCACCGCCGCCCCGCACCACCGGCACCGTGCCGCTGGGCCCTGCCGAAGCCCAGCGCCACCACTGGCGCTGTGCCGCTGGGCCCTGCTGAAGCCCAGCGCCGCCACCCGTGAGCACCGCCCCACGATGGCCCCCGAAGGCAAAGCAGGAGGGAAAGGCCCCATCGCCGCCGCGCCGACCGGTCTTTGCCCGTCAGTGTCTGCCGGCGGCGGCGGGGGAGGGAGGGGAGGGGGACGGGAGGCGTGGCGGCTAGGGTTTCCCCCCGGCGCGCGCGCGGGCGCATCGCTGGAGGGGAGGGAGGGGGATGAGGGCCGATCACAAAAAATATGCCGCCGTGTTCCTCGTTTGTCGTCGTCTCACTTATATCTTTCGGAGTAGTTTGTTATTTGCTCTAGTGCTTCACTTATATCTTTTAGAGCACGGTGGTGGATTTGTTTTATAGAAACTATTGGTCTCTCATGCTTCACTTAGATTATTTTGAGAGTCTTAAACAGCATGGTAATTTGCTTAATCCTAATATGCTAGGTATTCAAGGTTAGTAAAAACTTTCTTATGAGTGTTTTGAATACTAAGAGAAGTTTGATGCTTGATGATTGTTTTGAGACGTGGAGGTAGTAATATTAAAGTTGTGCTAGTTGAGTAGTTGTGAATTTGAGAAATGCTTTTGTTGAAGTTTGCAAGTCCCATAGCATGCACGTATGGTAAACTTTATGTAACAAATTTGAAACATGAGGTGTTCTTTGATTGTCTTCCTTATGAGTGGCGGTCGGGGATGAGCGATGGTCTTTTCCTACCAATCTATCCCCCTAGGAGCATGCACGTAGTGCTTGGTTTTTGATGACTTGTAGATTTTTGCAATAAGTATGTGAGTTCTTTATGACTAATGTTGAGTCCATGGATTATACGCACTCTCAACTTTCCATCATTGCTAGCCTCTTCGGTACCGTGCATTGCCCTTTCTCACATTCAGAGTTGGTGCAAACTTTGTCGCTGCATCCAAACCCTGTGATATGATACACTCTTTCACACATAAACCTCCTTATATCTTCCTCAAAGCAGCCACCATACCTACCTATTATGGCATTTCCATAGCCATTCCGAGATATATTGCCATGCAACTTTCCACCATTCCGTTTATCATGACACGTTCATCATTGTCATATTGCTTAGCATGATCATGTAGTTGACATAGTATTTGTGGCAAAGCCACCGTTCATTATTCTTTCACACATGTCACTCTTGGTTCATTGCATATCCCGGTACACCGTCGGAGGCATTCATATAGAGTCATACTTTGTTCTAGTATCGAGTTGTAATCATTGAGTTGTAAATAAATGGAAGTGTGATGATCATCATTTTCTAGAGCATTGTCCCAAGTGAGGAATAAAAAAATAAAAAAGAGAGAGAAAGGCCATAAAAAAAGAGAAGGCCCAAAAAAAGGCCATAAAAAAGATAAGGCCCAAAAAATGAGAGAAAAAGAGAGAAGGGACAATGTTACTATCCTTTTACCACACTTGTGCTTCAAAGTAGCACCATAATCTTCATGATAGAGA
This sequence comes from Aegilops umbellulata, assembly GCA_032464435.1. Lineage (NCBI taxonomy): Eukaryota > Viridiplantae > Streptophyta > Magnoliopsida > Poales > Poaceae > Aegilops > Aegilops umbellulata. The sequence goes on along the minus strand of CP136055.1, from coordinate 226,759,278 downwards.
GTCTCTTGTTTTGTCACTTTCATATACTAGTGGGAACTTTTCATTATAGAACTTGGCTTGTATATTCCAACAATGGGCCTCCTCAAGTGCCCTAGGTCTTCGTGAGCAAGCAAGTTGGATGCACACCCACTTAGTTTCTTTTGTTGAACTTTCATACATTTATAGCTCTAGTGGATCCGTTGCATGGCAATCCCTACTCCTTGCATTAACATCAATCAATGGGCATCTCCATAGCTCATTGATTAGCCTAGTTGATGTGAGACTTTCTCCTTTTATGTCTTCTCCACATAACCCCCATCATTATACTCTATTCCACCCATAGTGCTATGTCCATGGCTCGCGCTCATGTATTGCATGAAGGTTTATAGGTTTGAGATTACTAAAGTATGAAACAATTGCTTGGCTTGTCATCGGGGTTGTGCATGATGAGAGCATTCTTGTGTGACGAAAATGGAGCATGACTAAACTATATGATTTTGTAGGGATGAACTTTCTTTGGCCATGTCATTTTGAGAGGACATAATTGCTTAGTTAGTATGCTTGAAGTATTATTATTTCTATGTCAATATGAACTTTTATCTTGAATCTTTCGAATCTAAATATTCATACCACAATTAAGAAGAATTACAGTGAAATTATGCCTAGTAGAATTCCACATGAAAAATTCTGTTTTTATCATTTACCTACTCGAGGACGAGCAGGAATTAAGCTTGGGGATGTTGATACGTCTCCAACGTATCTATAATTTTTTATTGTTCCATGTTATTATATTACCTGTTTTGGATGTTTATGGGCTTTATTAAACATTTTCATATTACTTTTGGGACTAACCTATTAACCCAGAGCCCAATGCCAGTTCCTGTTTTTTCCCTTGTTTTAATGTTTCGAAGAAAAGGAATATCAAACGGAGTCGAAACGGAATGAAACCTTCTGGAGAAGTTATTTTTGGAAGGAAAGCTACCGATGGACTTGGAGTGCACGTGAGGAAAGAAACGAGGGAGCCACGAGGTAGGGGGCGCCCACCCCCCTAGGGCGCACCGTCCACCCTCGTGGGCCCCTCGTGGCTCCCCTGACGTACTTCTTCCTCCTATATATATCCATATACCCTAAAACAATCGGGGAACAGAATAGATTGGGAGTTCCGCTGCCGCAAGCCTCTGTAGCCACCAAAACCCAATCGGGACCCTGTTCCGGCACCCTGCCGGAGGGGGAAACCCTCACCGGTGGCCATCTTCATCATCCCAGTGCTCTCCATGACGAGGAGGGAGTAGTTCACCCTCGGGGCTGACGGTGTGTACCAGTAGCTATGTGTTTGATCTCTCTCTCGTGTTCTTGATTTGGCACGATCTTTATGTATCGCGAGCTTTTCTATTGTAGCTGGATCTTATGTTGTTTCTCCCCCTCTACTCTCTTGTAATGGATTGAGTTTTACCTTTGAAGTAATCTTATCGGATTGAGTCTTTAATGACTTGAGAACACTTGATGCATGTCTTGCTGTGCGTATCTGTGGTGACAATGGGATATCACGTGATTTACTTGATGTATGTTTTGGTGATCAATTTGGAGTGACTCTTTGTTGCATGTTGAGGGATAGTTATGTGATCTAATTATGTTATTATTGTTGAGAGAACTTGCACTAGTGAAAGTATGAACCTAGGCCTTGTTTCCTATCATTGCAATACCGTTTACGCTCACTTTTATCATTAGTTACCTTGCTGTTCTTATATTTTCAGATTACAAAAACCTATATCTACCATCCATATTGCAGTTGTATCAGCATCTCTTCGCCGAACTAGTGCACCTATTCAATTTACCATTGTATTGGGTGTGTTGGGGACACAAGAGACTCTTTGTTATTTGGTTGCACGGTTGCTTGAGAGAGACCATCTTCATCCTACGCCTCCCACGGATTGATAAACCTTAGGTCATCAACTTGAGGGAAATTTGCTACTGTCCTACAAACCTTTGCACTTGGAGGCCCAACAACGTCTACAATAAGAAGGTTGTGTAGTAGACATCACTCACCACTCGGTAGGATTTTTCAAACTTAGGCGAGTACTGGACTGTAGCTAAGCCTCCGAGTGAGAGGCTTGCTCACCATTCGGTAGGATTTTCAAACTTAGGCGAGTACTGGACTGCAGCTAAGCCCCCGAGTGGGAGGGTTGCTCATCACTTGGTACGATTTCTCAAACTTAGGCGAGTACTGGACTACAGCTAAGCCCCCGAGTGAGAGGCTTGTTCACCACTCGGTAGGATTTTTCAAACTTAGGCGAGTACTGGACTGTAGCTAAGCCCCCGAGTGAGAGGCTTGCTCACGACTCGGTAGGATTTTTCAAACTTAAGCGAGTACTGGACTGCACATAAGCCTCCGAGTGAGAGGCTTGCTCACCACTCGATAGGATTTTCAAACTTAGGCGAGTGCTGGACTGCAGCTAAGCCCACGAGTGGGAGGGTTGCTCATCACTCGGTAGGATTTCTCAAACTTCGGCGAGTACTGGACTGCAGCTAAGCCTCCGAGTGAGAGGGTTGCTCATCACTCGGTAGGATTTCTCAAACTTAGACGAGTACTGGACTGCAGCTAAGCCTCCGAGTGAGAGGCTTGCTCACCGCTCGGTAGGATTTTCAAACTTAGGCGAGTACTGGACTGCAGCTAAGCCCCCGAGTGGGAGGGTTGCTCATCACTCGGTAGGATTTCTCAAACTTAGGCGAAATAGGTTCGCGGCTAAGCCCCCGAGTGAGAGGCTTGCTCATCACTCGGTAGGATTTTTCAAACTTAGGCGAAACGGATTCGCGGCTAAGTCACCCACTGGGGAATTTGAGACGCAAACCTAAGTAACAACAATCATTTAGGAGGACTGTAAAGCTCTTGTCTTTGATAAACAAACTACAAAGGTATTTCTTATTACATCTCATCCGAATGAGTACTTAAGTATAAAAGGGGCGGAGCAGATCCGCATTCCAATCCCGTGGCTCGTCTTTCTGATGCTAGACATTGTAAAGATGGTATGCTCCATTGTGGAGAACTCTGGTGACGATGAAGGGACCTTCACAAGCAGGGGAGACCTTGTGTGGTTTCTGCTGATCCACTCCAAGAACCAAGTTTCCCTCTTGAAAGGCTCGACCCCTCACGTTTCTGGCGTGGAATCGACGCAAGTCTTGCTGATAAATGGTCGACCGGATTAAGGCCATCTCTCTTTCCTCCTCTAGGAGATCGACTGCGTCCTGTGGGGCATGTTCTGCTTCATCTTCAGAGAAAATCTCGACTCGGGGTGCATTGTGAAGCAAGTCACTTGGTAGAACAGCTTCAGCTCCATAGACCAAGAAGAATGGAGTTCGGCCAGTCGACCGATTGGGAGTTGTCCTTAATCCCCAAAGAACTGATGGAAGTTCATCGACCCAGGCGCCTGCTGCGTGTTCGAGATCGCGCATCAGTCGGGGTTTCAGTCCTTTGAGAATCAAGCCATTTGCTCTTTCTGCTTGTCCATTCGACTGGGGGTGGGCGACTGAAGCATAGTCGACTCGTGTGCCTTGGGAAGCGCAGAAGGCTCTGAACTCATCAGAATCGATGTTCGACCCATTGTCAGTGATGATGCTGTGCGGAACCCCATATCTGGATGTTAACTCTCTAATGAAGCTGACGGCAGTACTGGCTTCAAGATTCTTGATAGGCTTGGCTTCAATCCATTTGGTAAACTTATCGACTACTACAAGCGCATGAGTGAAGCCGCTCCTACCAGTCCTCAGGGGTCCAACCATATCCAATCCCCAAACAGCAAAGGGCCAGACGAGTGGAATGGTCTTCAGGGCTGATGCGGGCTTGTGGGACATATTGGAGTAAAACTGGCAGCCTTCACATTTGTCGACTATATCTTTTGCCATTTCATTTGCTCGTGGCCAATAAAATCCAGCTCGGTATGCTTTGGCCACAATTGTCCGGCAGGACGCATGGTGGCCACAGGTCCCCGAGTGGATATTGTTGAGGATCACTCGACCTTCTTCTGGTGTTATGCATTTCTGGCTGATTCCAGTTACACTTTCTCTGAACAGCTGTCCTCTTATCACAGCAAACGCTTTGGACTGACGGACGATCCATCGAGCCTCCTCTTCATCCTCTGGGAGTTCCTTTCTAAGGATATACGCAATATATGGCACTGTCCAGTCGAGAGTGATGACTAAAACCTCCATGATCAGGTCGACCACGGCTGGGACCTCGACTTCAGTCGGATCTGTGGCACTCTTAGGCTGCGAGGGCTCTTCAGTGAAAGGATCTTCTTGAACTGAAGGTGTATGAATGTGTTCCAAAAACACATTGCTGGGAATGGCTTCCCTCTTGGAACTTATCTTAGCCAAATCATCGGCTGCTTGATTTTTCAGTCGGGGTATATGATGGAGCTCTAACCCCTCAAACTTCTTTTCCAACTTCCTCACCGCATTGCAGTAACCAGTCATAGATGGGCTTCTGACGTCCCACTCCTTCATCACTTGATTAACTACCAAATCTGAGTCGCCGTAGACCATGAGGTGACGGACGCTGAGTGATATGGCCATACATAACCCATATAAGAGTGCTTCATATTTCGCTTCGTTATTGGATTAATCAAAGTGAATCTGGAGAACATATCTGAGCTTGTCTCCTCTGGGGGATACCAGTACCACCCCAGCACCGGAACCATTGAGCATCTTGGAGCCATCAAAGAACATGGTCCAGTGCTCCGAGTGGACTTGAGTCGGCAGTTGCTGTTCGATCCACACGGTGAGGAAATCTGCTATTGCTTGGGACTTGATAGCTTTCTTTGCCTCAAACTTGATATCCAAGGGAAGGAGTTCAATCGCCCACTTTGCCACTCGACCAGTTGCATCTCTGTTGTTCAGAATCTCTGATAATGGAGCGTCGCTGACGACTATAATGGAATGGTCAGAGAAGTAGTGAGCAACCTTCTTCGTGGTCATATAAATCCCATAAACCAGCTTCTGATAATGTGGATATCTTTGCTTTGATGGAGTCAGAACTTCAGAAACATAATATACTGGGCACCGAACTTTATAGGCTTTTCCTTCTTCTTCCCGCTCGACCATAAGTACTATACTGACAACTTGTCAAGTGGCTGCAATGTAAAGCAGTAAAGGCTCTTTGCTGATTGGGGCAGCAAGCACCGACTGGGTGGAAAGCAGGGCTTTGAGCTCTGCAAATGCTGTATCAGCTTCAGGAGTCCACTCGAACTTATCAAACTTCTTCATCAGTTGGTAAAGAGGCAATGCCTTTTCACTGAGGCGAGAAATGAATCGACTTAAGGTGGCCAAACAACCAGTAAGCTTCTGGACATTGTGCACACGCACAGGGCGTTTCATTCGGAGTATGGCACCAACTTTCTCTGGGTTAGTGTCGATCCCCCGTTCGGAAACGAGGAAACCGAGTAATTTTCTGCCTGGAACTCTGAATGTGCACTTTGATGGATTAAGCTTGATATCATACCTTCTGAGGTTGGCAAAGTTTCAGCAAGGTCAGCCAGCAGGTCGGAACCTTTACGTGACTTGACCACAATGTCATCCATATATGCTTCCACATTCCGACTGATTTGAGTGAGTAAACACTTCTGAATCATCCTCATGAATGTGGCTCCACCGTTCTTTAGGCCGAATGGCATGGTGACATAACAGAAGCACCCAAATGGAGTGATGAAAGTTGTTTTTATCTCATCGGGTCCATACAGTCGGATCTGATGATACCCGGAATAGGCGTCCAAAAAGGACAAGCGCTCACACCCCGCAGTCAAGTCGACTATTTGGTTGATGCGGGGGAGAGGAAAGTGATCTTTCGATCAGGATCGATTGACATGCTTGAAGTCAATGCACATGCGAAGTGAGTCATCCTTTTTGGGGACCATGAAAACATTGGCTAGCCACTCGAAGTGGTAAATCTCTCGGATAAACTCAGCTGCTCGGAGCCGAGCCACTTCTTCACCAATTGCTTTTCTCTTCTGTACGGAGGACCGTCAAAGATGTTCTTTGACTGGTTCCACTTTTGGGTCGACTCACAAACGGTGCTCAGCCAGCCCCCTGGGAACACCCAGCATGTCAGAAGGTTTCCATGCAAAGATGTCCTAGTTCTCACGGAGGAACTAGATGAGCGCTTCTTCCTATTTGGAGTCGAGCGTTGTCGAAATGTGAGTCGGAGCAACATTGGGATCGGTCGGGTGAATCTGAATCGGCTTTGTTTCACCAGACGACTGAAATGCAGAATCTGCGGCAGGCTTCTTAGCTCGCAACAAACCACTCGAATCTGCATTCTTTTGATACTCCTGCAATTCTACCACTGCAATTTGTGTATCGGCGATCTTTGAGCCCTTCTGGAAGCACTCTTCTACCTTCTTCCGATTACCGGACATAGTGATCACTCCTCTAGGACCACGCATCTTCAATTTGAGGTACACGTAACATGGTCGAGCCATAAAACATGCATAAGCTGGCCTGCCCAGAATAGCATGATAAGCACTCTCGAAATCCACGACTTCAAACATCAACTTTTCTTTGCGGTAAATCTTGGAATCACCGAAAACCACATCAAGGGCGATCTGGCCAGTGATTCAGCCTTCTTGCCAGGAATCACCCCATGGAAACTCATATTGCTTTCACTGAGTCTGAACATCAGAATGCCCATTCCCTTCAAGGTATCCGCATACAGTATATCCAGGCCACTGCCACCATCCATCAGAACCTTAGTCAACTGAGTGCCTTCGACAACTGGGTCAACCACCAACGCTTGCCTCCCAGGGGTGGCTATGTGCGCTGGGTGATCAAACTGGTCGCATGTAATGGCAGTCTGAGACCACTTCAAATAACTGGGTGTCGCCGGAACGACCATGTTTACTTCTCTGTTGATGAGTTTCAGTCGACTTTTGCTCTCAACATCAGCAAAAATCATCAGAGTGGAATTGATGTGGGGGTAACCATCATCATCTTCCTCTTTATCCTCAACTTTGTCCGACTCCTTTTCCTTTTCTTTGGGTTGTTTCTCTCGGAACTGCTGGATTAGGAGTCGACACTGTCGAGTGGTATGTTTCGGGTAAATGAGATTACCCTCTTCATATTTTTTGGTGTGAATGTGGCATGGCAAATCCAACACATCATTTCCATCTTGATCTTTTACTTTCTTGGGGTTCCATGGTCCTTTGGGCTTCCCCTTGAACTTTCCTTGAGTCACGGCTAAGGCTTCTCCAGGAGCAGCTGGCTCGGCTTTGCGCTTCTGCTTCCTACTGGAGTTCCCTCCTCCGGTTTCGTGGGCGACTGTTTTCTGCTTACCACTCCGGAGCCGATTATCTTCTTCACCATTAGCATACTTGGTGGCAATTTCCATCATTCGACTCAGAGACATATCTCCGGTACGACCGAACTTCAAATTCAACTCTCGATACTTGAAACCTTCCTTGAAGGGACAAACTGCTTGGTGATCTGACACATTTTCCACCGTGTGGTGCAATGTAATCCACCTCTGGATATAATCCCTCAAGGTTTCATTCTGCTTCTGCACACAGGATTGCAGCTCTGTTAGCCCTGCTAGTTGTTTGCATGTACCTTCACATGTTCTAACAAACACTCGGGCAAGCTCTTCCCAACTATAAATACTGTCGGGTGCTAACTGATTCAACCATGCTCTGGCCGAGCCCTCCAACATCAGAGGAAGGTGCTTCATGGCCACTTCATCATTGCCACCACCAATCTGCACAGCCACTCGGTAGCCCTCTAGCCAAGTGTCAGGCTTGGACTCACCAGTGAACTTGCTGACTCCAGTCGCCAACCTGAAGTTGGGAGGAATAACTGCTGCTCTGATGGCTCTGTTGAAACACTCGGGACCTGACACATGCACTCTGCTCCCGGTCGGATAATCTCTGTCGTGGCCATCTCTGTGTGCCCTGTTCCTGTCCACCAGACCTTTAATGAGAATAGATCTCGCGTCAAAGCTCGGCTCCTGGGGGTCGACTGGAATCCTTCGCCCACCACTGTGAGGGTGTCTGTCATCGTGTTGCCGAGGCGCGTAAGACCCACTCCTTGGGGGAGGCGTGGGCACTCGACGACGATCATCACAGTCGAGTCGGTGATCATACTGCTCACGATTTCTGTACTGATCTCGTCGATCTCCACAACCCTCACGCCTTGGAGGCAATCTTGGGCTGTGAGCCGACTGAACTATGTCTGCCATTACAGATTTACTATGGATCCTATTCCGAGACTGTGACACTGCTGTGTTCTGCTCCCCCGCCACCCGGAGCAAAGCCCGGATCTGCATCAAACCTCCACCAGCTTCCGACTGGGAAGGCTGAATCGACTCTGCTATTCGGGCCGTAGCTGTAAGATTCTGGATCGAAGTTCGATATACCTGAGTTGGAGCCGGAAAAAGTTGTCGCCGATTGGACTCAGGAACCCGCTGCCAAGCACGCTCGTCGAGTGCATGCTGGAGGTTCTCCAGTCAAGTGCGCTCAGCCAAGTTGGCCAGACGCACCTCCTCCAAGGCTTGGGCCTTGGGGGTTTCTCCAACGATAGGAGTGTGAAGTGCATCCATGTTACGGCGGCGAAGTTCTTCCCTCTGCTGCGAAGAGAGGGGCTCGGGGCGGTACTCCTCGTGGACACGTGACGGATCGCCTCCGCCATCACCACCATCGCAGCGGGGGAAGCCAGGTGGACTGCATGGTCCGTTGACCATCAAGACTTCCGCCGCGGGGTCACTGCTGTCGCACTCGGATGCAGTCTCAACGGAGCCAGTCGAACAGGCCGTAGAGAGTTTCATCGGGCTCGATTGCCGCGACTTGTGGGGTGGCCGACTGGCGAGCCATCGCGTGCCTCACCCATCACTGGAGTTGCGACCGACTGGAACGCTTGCGCCGGCGAGCAGCAGGGGATGAAGACACCATAGAAGCCAACCGATACTGGGTCGACGGCTGCCGCGGAAGGACGCCGCGGACGCACGCGCGAAAGTGCGTCGCCCCGCGGACGGGGAGCGCCTCGACGTCGAGTGGAGCCTCTTGGAGCCAAGCGGAGTGGTCGGCCACGAACACGAGCGCGCTGAGACGGATCTCGCGGCCTTCGACCAATCCTCCGCCTGAAACCATACTGATGGGGATCGGAAAAATTGCAACTTCTCCAACAAGTCGCTAAGACACCTGCCCCATGGTGGGCGCCAACTATCGTGGTTCTAAGTCTGACAGTAGAATAGGGGGGTAGGGATGTAGAGACAAGATCCTAGCTATGGAGAAGTTGTATGCATGAGTTTTACGAGTTCAGGCCCTGCTCGGAGGAAGTAACAACCCTACGTCTCGGTGCCCGGAGGCGGTCGACTGGATTATATGCGTGTATGTTACAGGGGGTGCGAACCCTTGTGCATGTGGAGGGGGGTGGCTTATATAGAGTGCGCCATCACCCCGGCCAGCCCACGTTACAAGGGATTTAAGGTACATCAAGAGGGGGGCATTACCGGTAACACTAGTAATAAAGAGACATAATGACCATTAAAGCTATGAGTAATGTCTGACCGTTGCCGTACGGAGTGGCTTTAGATCTTCTGGCGGTCGAGTGACAGTCTCCATGGTCAAGTGACTTCGAGTCTTCCGAGTGGAGCGCTTCATGGTCGAGTGGATGATGACTCTTCTTTGAATGCTTCTGGTTTTAGGGTGACGTCCTTAGGGAGGGTATTTAGGCCAGGCCTGTGACCCTACCCTAGGTACATATTCTCATCATGGAGGGCCTCTACATCAACCTTGTTGCCCTTCTGATGAAGCGTGAGTAGTTTACCATAGACCTACGGGTCCATAGCTAGTAGCTAGATGGCTTCTTCTCTCTCTCTCTTTGTTCTTCAATACCATGTTCTCCTCGATGTTCTTGGAGTTCAATCCGATGTAATCTTATTTTGTGATGCACTTGTTGAGAACCGATGAATTGTGGATTTATTTTCAGATTATATATGAATATTATTTGAGTCTTCTTTGAACTCTTTTATGCATGATTAAGATATCTTTGTATTTCTCTTCGAACTATCGATTTGGTTTGGCTAACTAGATTGGTTTTTCTTGCAATGGGAGAAGTGCTTAGTTTTGGGTTCAATCTTGTGGTGTCCTCAACTAGTGGCAGAAGGGGTAGCGAGGCATGTATTGTATTGTTTCCATCAAGGATTAAAAAATGTGGTTTATGTCATATTGCTTGAGTTTATCCCTCTACATCATGTCATCTTACTTAAAGTGTTTCTCTATTCTTATGAACTTAATACTCTAGATGCAGGCAGGAGTCGGTCGATGTGTGGAGTAATAGTAGTAGATCCAGAATCATTTCGGTCTACTTGTAATAGACGTGATGCCTATATTCATGATCATTGCCTTATATATCGTCATAACTATGCGCTTTTCTATCAATTGCTCAATGATGTCGCTACGTCGGTATTTCCCCAAAGAGGAAGGGATGATGCAGCACAACTACGGTAGGTATTTCCCTTAGTTATGTAACCAAGATATCAATCCAGTAGGAGAACCAAGTAACACTATGTAAACGGTACCTGCACACAAAGAACAAATACTTGCACCCCGACGTGTAAGAGGGGTTGTCAATCCCTTCACGGTGAAAAGATAGATAAATTTGTGGTAGATTGGATAAATAGCTCTCGATAAAACGTGAAATAAAATAAGTAACAAAAAAGTGCAGCAAGGTATTTTTGGGTTTTTGGAATAATAGATCTGAAAATAAAAGCAAATAAATAACTCAAAGCAAATATGATAAAGAATAGACCCAGGGGCCGTAGGTTTCACTAGTGGCTTCTCTCAAGAAACTAGCACACGGTGGGTAAACAAATTACTGTTGGGAAATTGATAGAAGATCGAATAATTATGAAGATATCCAAGGCAATGATCAATATATAGGCATCATGTCCAAGATTAGTAGACCGACTCCTGCCTGCATCTACTACTATTACTCCACACATCGACCGCTATCCAGGATTCAACTAGTGTATTAAGTTCATGAAAAAACAGAGTAATGCAATAAGAACGATGACATGATGTAGATGAGATCTATTCATGTTGGAATAATCCCCATCTTGTTATCCTTAATAGCAATGATACATGCGTGTCTTGCTGCCCCTTCTGTCACTCGGAAAGAACACCGCACGATCAAACCCATCATAAAGCACATCTTCCCATGGCAAGAAAAATCGATCTAGTTGGCCTAACTAAACCAAAGATTCGAAGAAGAAATAAGAGGCTATAAATAATCATGCATATAGGAGATCAAAAGAAGACTCAAATAATATTCATGGATATAGATCTGATCATAAGCTCAAAGTTCATCGGATCCCAAAAAACACACCGCAAAAAGAGTTACATCAAATAGGTCTCCAAGAGACCATTGTATTGAGAATCAAAAGAGAGAGCGGAAGCCATCTAGCTACTGCCTACGGACCCGTAGGTCTATGATGAACTACTCACGCATCATCGGAGAGGCACCAATGAGGATGATGAACCCCTCTGTGATGGTGTCTAGATTGGGTCTCGTGGTTCTGGAACCTGCGGCTGCTAGAATTATTTTTCGTCGACTCCCCTAGAGTTTTTGGAATATTTGGGTATTTATAGGGCGAACATGTGGTGTGGGAGGCCACCGAGGTGGCACAACCCACCTAGGCGCGCCTGGGCTCCTGGGCGCGCCCTGGTGGGTTGTGCTCCCCTCAGAGCCCCCTCTGGTACTTCTTTGGCCCATCAGGTGTCTTCTGGTCCAGAAAAATTCTCCAAAAAGTTTTTCTGCGTTTGGACTCCGTTTGGTACTGATATTCTGCGAAGTAAAAAGCAAGCAAAAAATAGCAACTGGCACTGGGCACTATGTCAATAGGTTAGTCCCCAAAAAATGATATAAAGTTGCTGTAAAATGATTGTAAAACAACCAAGAATTATAATATAACAGTATGGAACAAGCAAAAATTATAGATACGTTGGAGACGCATCAGCATCCCCAAGCTTAATTCCTACTCGTCCTCGAGTAGGTAAAATATAAAAACCGAATTTTTGATGTGGAATGCTACCTAACATGTTCATCACATATTTTTTTCTTTTGTAGCTTGGACATTTGGACTTTTATATGGTTCAAAGCAATAGTCTAGTTTGACATGAAGATTTCAATACTCGAGCATATCAACAAGCAACCGTGTCTTTCAAAATATCAACACTAAAGAAAGTTATGCCTACCCCATCATGCTAAATCATTGATCCATTCATGAAACACACTGACATATTAGCTACACCGAATGCGCAAGTACGATCATAGTTCCCCTTAGTTGGAGCTTTATAAGAGAAGATGGGGACTCAAATAAAAAATTGCATAAAGTAAATAGATAGGCCATTTGCAGAGGGAAGTAGGGATTTGTAGAGGTGCCAGAGCTCAAAGCTTAAATTAAGAGATAAAAAATTAAGAGGCATACTTTTCCCATCAACAAAAATGACCAAGTAATTCCCAACACTATCCATGCTAGATATATCATAGGCGGTTCCCAAACAAAAAATAAAGTTTATTCCTTTTTCCACCATTCTTGAAAGTAAAGATTTGATGGACTATGGAATAAGGAGTGGCAAGAGCCTAAGCTTGGGGATGCCCAAGGCACCCCAAGGTAATATTCAAGGACAGCCAAGCATCTAAGCTTGGGGATGCCCCAGATGGCATCCCCTATTTCGTCTTCAATCCATTGGTAAAATTACTTGAGGCTATATTATTATTCACCACATGATATGTGTTTTGCTTGGAGCGTCTTGTATGATATTATTCTTTGCTTTTTAGTTTGCCACTATCATCCTTGCTATACACAACTTTTTAGAGGGACACGCTTTAATCGTGAATTTATTAGAATACTCTATGTGCTTCACTTATATCTTTTGAGCTAGGCAGTTTGCTCTACTGCTTCACTTATATCTTTTTAGAGCACGGCGGCGACTTTATTTATAGAAATTGTTGAACTCTCATGCTTCACTTATATTATTTTGAGAGTCTTAAACAACATGGTAATTTGCTTAGGTTATGAATTTAGTCCTAATATGATGGGCATCCAAGAGGATATAATAAAAACTTTCATATAAAGAGCATTGAATATATGAGAAGTTTGATTCCTTGCATTTGTTTTGAGATATAAAGATGGTGATATTAGAGTCATGCTAGTGAGTAATTGTGGATTGGTAGAAATACGAGAAGGTGACACGGCCCATCGAGGCCGAGGAGCTCCCCGACAACGCAATGGACGATGTCATGATGTGCATCATCGCCAGGGTTGAGCAGACCCTTGGCCCATAGCGCTTCAGCGCCGCAGATCAAGATAGGCATGTTAGTGCCGAGAGGTTGCAGCTCTCCGCACAACATGATTGATAGTGCATCGCAGAGCAAGCTAGGCGCGTCCGCGCTGATAGGCTGTGGCTCGACGCACAACGAGACCGTTGGAACACCGCAGAGCGAGAGGCACGGCAAGCCGCATCACAAGAGCGAATCCATCGACGCTTACCTGCTGTCGACAGGGTGTTGCAGCTGGGTACACTCTGTTCAGTACCCCCATTCCTCGCAAGGAGTGGTCAGAGGCCGGCCGCACTGTATTTGCACCAGAGGTTGGCCTTGCCGTACTTGCACCGGACGCCCACCGCACCATTCGCATGGGTTGCGCTATTCGTCTTGTCCGCAGCCCACTCGATGCCAACGCGCTCGTCGCTAGGCTCGACCGCCTCCTTGGCCCAGGTGTCCACCTGGGCGCAGTACAGGAACATGACCATCGCATCCTCGAGCTGGTGATCTTCGATGAAATAGCCAACTTGGAGCTCGAGATCGCGGTCCATATGTACCACGAGTGTGTCGACCGCTTGGACGAACGCCTGCACAAGTTCAGGCAGAGCTAAGAGCTACCGTAGGCAAGGGCTATTGGTCATGGTCTCATGGATGTGTTTTATTTTGTTGAGTCGTTTCAACGTGGATCGCTATGTATTCACGGAAATCATAATATTGCTCTGCTTATTGCTCTGTTTCAATGTGTGTACTCTGTTTTTCATTCTTATATGTTCTGTTTCAATGAGTGTGTATATGCTTTCATTATGTATATATGTGGATGATAACATCTAGATCCAAATTAGTATACGAAAAAAGATAGAAAATGGAATTCATAATATATATTAATTGTCCATTACTTCATCACATTATATATATATATATATATATATATATATATATATTATATCATCACATATACGTGATGATACTTAACTACTAGGTACAATGCATAAAATTGAAAACGAGCAATACAAAAACTAATAATCCCTCCCGGGGGAAGTATTCCGGCAGCCCCTCGCCAGCAGCTCCCTGGTGCGCGACATCTTCCCAGCGCGGAGGCAGTACTCCGCCTCGTAGCGCTTGACGTACCGATATGCCTCTTGCTGGCAGACGAACGCGAACAATCTTGCTATTTTTTTGGGCGCCCACTGGAGCTCATCGTTGATGGCACCCTGGAACTTATTGGCCCACCTCCATGCAGCGATGAGGCGCCTAACGCCTTTGACCTTCCTCGCGAAGTACCCATCTTCGTACATCTCCTCCGCACGACGACACGCTGATACGTCCATTTTGCATCATGCTTTTATATCGATATTTATTGCATTATGGGTTGTTGTTTCACATTATGTCACAATACTTATGGCTATTCTCTCTTATTTTACAAGGTTTACATAAGGAGGGAGAATGCTGGCAGCTGGAATTCTGGGCTCGAAAAGGAGCAAATATTAGAGACCAATTCTGCGCAACTCCAAAAGTCCTGAAACTCCACGAAAGTGATTTTCAGAATATATAAAAAATATCCAGCGGAAGAAGTTCACTAGAGGGGGGCCCACCTATCCACGAGGATGGGGGCGCGCCCTACCCCCTGGGCGCGCCCCCCTACCTCGTGGGCCCCCTGTTGGCCCTTCGATGCCCATCTTCTGCTATATGAGGTCTTTCGTCGAGGAAAAATTGATAGGCAACCTTTCGGGATGAAACTCCGCCGCCACGAGGCGGAACATTGGCGGAACCAATCCAGGGCTCCGGCAGAGCTGTTCTACCGGGGAAACTTCCCTCCGGGAGGGGGAAATCATCGCCATCGTCATCACCAACGCTCCTCTCATCGGGACAAGGCAATCTCCATCAACATCTTCACCAACACCATCTCGTCTCAAAACCCTAGTTCATCTCTTGTATCCAATTCTTGTCTCCAAGTCCGGGATTGGTACTAGTAGGTTGCTAGTAGTGTTGATTACTCCTTGTAGTTGATGCTAGTTGGTTTATTTGGTGGAAGATCATATGTTCAGATCCATTATGCATATTAATACCGCTCTAATTATGAACATGAATATGCTTTGTGAGTAGTGACGTTTGTTCCTGAGGACACGGGAGAAGTCTTTCTATTAGTAGTCATGTGAATTTGGTATTCGATCGATATTTTGATGAGATGTATCTTGTCTAGCCTCTAGTGGTGTTATGTGAACATCGACTACACAACACTTCACCATTATTTGAGCCTAGAGGAAGGCATTGGGAAGTAATAAGTAGATGATGGATTGCTAGAGTGACAGAAGCTTAAACCCTAGTTTATGCGTTGCTTCGTAAGGGGCTGATTTCGATCCATATGTTTCATGCTATGGTTAGGTTTACCTTAATACTTTTGTTGTAGTTGCGGATGCTTGCAATAGAGGTTAATCATAAATGGGATGCTTGTTCAAGTAAGAACAGCACCCAAGCACCGGTCCACCCACATATCAAATTATCAAAGTACCGAACGCGAATCATATGAACGTGATCATAACTAGCTTGACGATATTCCCACGTGTCCTCGGGAGCGCTTTTCCTTATATAAGAGTTTGTCCAGGCTTGTCCTTTGCTACAAAAAGGATTGGGCCACCTTGCTACTATCGGCGTTCTGGGAACGGGTGTCCCCAGACTTGCCTGCCTGCGGCGTGGCTCAAAGGGGGGCCCAGCACGGACCATCTTCATCAACACAAGACCCAAGACCCTCGCGAGGGGCCAAGCCTCATGGGGCGGACGGTGCGGCGCTTGCTCAGGCGCGGCCTCGTCAGGCTGGCTCACGAGGAGGCGGAGAGATCAAGGCGGGGTACCTCGCGAGGTGCCCATGACGCAAGCCATGACAACCAAGGGCGCCAGCCCGCGCAGTGTCCTCCCTTTCCTCTTTGGTGCAAAGGGGGCAAGCGCAGGCGAGAGGATCAAGCAAAGGTACCCATTTCGGTGCAACGAGACCAAGACCAGTCCAACGGTGGGAAGGAGGTCATTGTGGAGCCCAGGACGGCGTCACCACGGGGCCTTTGGCAGGCAAGGACCAACTTTAGTCAGGATAAGTGTACTGGATGTTCCCCTTCAAATTGGCCAACTTTTGGCGCCCTTCCCGCTCAATATTTTGGAAGAGGCCCAGGGCCCTTGCCTATAAATAGGAGTAGCCACCCCCAGAGCATCGGATCGCGTACCCAGAATCCGAGCAAGTAGAGGGCAAGAGAGAGAGAGAAGGGCGGTTGAACTCCTCCTAGCAGTTCATCCCCCTCGCCAAGAACAGACCCTGGCGAGGCTGTTCTTCCCTGTATTGTTCACCATCATCAGCCCAAGGGGCAATCCACCCGCCACAAACTAGAGTAGGGTATTACACCACAATGGTGGCCCGAACTAGTATAAACTCTGTGTCCCTTGTGTGGTTCTTTCAGTAGCTAGATCCTTGCGAGACGGAGAGGTAGAGGGCAGAATCTCCGCGCGCACCCCAGAGTTCGAACCTTAAGGGTCTGCCGGAACCCGATATCCGACATTTGGCGCGCCAGGTAGGGGTGCGCCGGAATCCACCTTTCTACCGCTCCGCATCTCATCGCACCGTCATCACCATGTCCGGCGACCAGGCGGGCAACCAAGATCCATGGACGGCATGGCCCGCCCGCGCGGAGCCGCCCGCCTCAGGCGACCCCGCGCCCCAGGCAGCTCGTGGTCCGCAGGGCGCTGCAGGCCACGGGCGGCGCGAACAGGCTTCAACGACCCTCGCGCCGCGGCAAGCGCGTTCAGCGGCAAGGGACTCCAGTCACGCTGCGACCACGACACCGTACACCCGCCGGTAGCAAGCGAACTCGAGGGCCGTGCTCACGGTGACCCGAGAGCTGCTGCATTGTAGGCTGCTGGAAGGCGGCCGAGACGTGCTGCAGGAGCGGGTCGCCGAGCTCCTGGGCTTTGCCGCTTCGGGGGCTCACCCCTTCTGCATCCAGCTTCCGTCGCAAGCCCAGGGTAGCGCGCGCGGGAGCCCCGCACGCTCCCTCGTGCCTCAGGGCTACCCCAACTCCAGCGAATCCGTCGGCGGCGGACTTGCGGTAGTGCTACCCCCGCCCCCGGAGCGTGAGGGAGAAAGGCTCGACGCAGCCCACGGCGTCGGCGAGCAGCCGCGCTGTCACCCCGCTGTAGGCACGTCAAGCAACACTGCATGGCAGCTGGAGCCCTACAGCACAGCCTTCGGGATGACGGCGCTAGAAGAATACGTGCCCCTCATGATGGACCAAGTGCACGCTCACGAGGCCGAACAAGACTCGCTGCTTAGCCCGGCTGGGGAGACGAGACACCAGAAGCTGAGCTCTTCCAGGAGCCCCGGGATGGCTCCGTCGGGCACGCCAAAGGCGACAACTATCGGGTACCACTAATTCCTCAGGAGCAGGTGTATGCTAATCATGGATCGCAGGAGGTGCAGGTCGCCGTAGCGAGCAGCTGCCCCGCTCCCACAATCTCCTACCACTCGGGAGGAGGGCGCAGGGGGCTGCAGGAGAGGGGCAGAGATCCGACATCACCACCGCGGCATTCGGAGCAAGGCGTTCTCAGGAGGTAGGCCCTCCGCTGGGGAGGCGCCTAAGGGCCTACCCCTGGCGGAGGACCCGTGGTCGTCGGGGGAACCGCTGGCGACCGCTCTACCCCACCGGTGGTGTCCTGGTTTCCGGTCGTCGTTGGTGGCACTAGAGTGTGGCGCAAGGCGGGGCCCTCGTCTGGCGATATGAAGCAAGGCCGATACCTGTGAAGAAGGCCCAGTGCCTGTGAAGCTCGCCGCCCCGTGACACTCTCACGTAATAATGAGTGGGGCTGTACACGCCCCGGAGTCTCAGGGGTGCCGTCCTCAGGCCCTGGGGCTCCCTCCCACGCCCAGTGGACAGCACTTAGCTCCGCGCTGGTGAGAAGACATCCAAGACTAGATTAGGTGCCGGACGCGGCCTTTTGTCTGCTTTCATTGCCTTCTTCCTTTGGTGGTAACTTTTCCCCTGCTGGATTTAAATTGGATTCTAATTTGAGATTTGCGTGCGTTTGGGGAAGGGGTGCTTAGTCTCGTTTGAGCCATTTCTTGCGTTCTGGTTACCGCTTCACTACAGCTGCCTCCCCTCGCGAGCTCCTCACGAGTCGGGTCGGGCCAGGCTCGTGCGCAGCCCAGACTGCTACTATTGCTCCTTCTCGGGAGGATGTCCCTTTGGGAAAAGGCCCGGAGCCTGTGAAGAAGGCGAATGCCTGTGAAGCTATCGCGTTTGCGAAAAGGCCCGGAGCCTGTGAAGAAGGCGAATGCCGGTGAAGCTATCGCGTTTGCGAAAAGGCCCGGAGCCTGTGAAGAAGGCGAATGCCTGTGAAGCTATCGCGTTTGCGAAAAGGCCCGGAGCCTATGAAGAAGGCGAATGCCTGTGAAGCTATCGCGTTTGCGAAAAGGCCCGGAGCCTGTGAAGAAGGCGAATGCCTGTGAAGCTATCGCGTTTGCGGAAAGGCCCGGAGCCTGTGAAGAAGGCGAATGCCTGTGAAGCTATCACGTTTGCGAAAAGGCCTGGAGCCTGTGAAGAAGGCAAATGCCTGTGAAGCTATCGCGTTTGCAAAAAGGCCCGGAGCCTTTTAAGAAGGCGAATGCCTGTGAAGCCATCGCCTTAGGCAAAGGCCCAGAGCCTGTGAAGAAGGCAAATGCCTGTGAAGCCATCGCGTTTGGGAAAAGGCCCGGAGCTTGTGAGGAAGGCCAGCGCCTGTGAAGCCCCTCGCCAACGACGCTTACGCGTCCTACAATTTCGACTAGAGAACACTAAGGACACCACGTCCTCCCACGGGCTGCCTCAGGGCCTGCCCGAAACAAAGGTAAACCAGCCAGCCACCAGGCGCGGGTGCTCGCACAATATAATAGCTACTAGTACGACGTATACAGGTTTTTCATGAGGGGCTTCCCCTCCTCAAAATGCTCTCACAGCCATCAGGCCAAACACCTGAGTTCTACTCGTGCAGGATAAAAAGACGCGGGCAATACACACTCACTCGGACAGATCCCCCAATGCATCCTCAGGAGCACCTCCCGAGCTGCCGCTGGCGTCGCTGAACTCGCCATCGCTACCTGCGTCGCCGCCAGCGGCATCAGGGCCGTCCACCACACCGCCTTCATCGGCAGCCACGATCACGTCGTCATCATCCGAAGTAAAAGCCCTCACAAGAGCATCCACGTTGTCTTCCACCCAGTGCGCCAGGTCGCCTCGGACGGCCTGGGGGACTGGAGCGATGGCGGCGTCGAAGTCGAAGTGGGGATCCATGTTCCGGAGATGGCTGAAGACACGAGAGAAGGCGCGCCCGAGCAGGGCGCGGCTCCTCTCCTCCACCAACCTGTCGGCCCTGACCGACCGTGCCTCCAGCTACGTCACCATGGCGGTGAAGAACTGCAGGTTGCCGGCGTAGTTGATCGTCTGCGGTTCGCCGACGGCCGCCTCACAGATGTTGCCCAGGGCTGTGTTGGCCCTCTCCCTGAGCGTAGCCAGCATGGGGCCGTGCACGTGCTCCAAGACCTGCCGCTGGTGTATCTCATCAGCGTTCTGACGCTCGACGGCCTCACCCTCCTCCACCCGCTGGCGAAGATGGAGCACCTCAGCATGGGAGGCAGCCAACTCCTTTTGTGCTGCCTCAAGCGCGACCCGGGAAGCGTCGGCCCGCCGCGTCGCCTCATTCCGTTGGGCCCTCAGGGCTGCGGTTCTTCCCTCAGCCTCGACCCGGATCAACTCCAGCTTCCCCGCGAACTCACGCTCGAAGCCTTGGCATGCCGTCGCCACCCGACGACCAACCCCCTCCAAGACACGCGCTTCCCGTGCGGTGACTTCGTCTTCCGCCTACATCACCAGGAGCTCCCTCGTCTCCAACCGCTCGTACTCGCGGGTGCATTCGGCGGCTTCCAGCGTCAACGCTTCCTCGCGCCTCTGGAGCTCAGCTGGGTCGCCAGAGGCCACCTTCATCGATGCAAGTGTCGCCTCGCGCAGTTCCACTTGCTCCTCTAATGAGCGGCATCGGGCCAGGAGCTCCCGAGCCCGCTCCTCTGCTGCTTCTCGCCGTCGGTCGGCTCCTAGGGACTCCTCAGCGGCCTGGGATCGGGCCGCCCGAGAGGCCTCCAGCGACGCCTTCGCCTCTTCATCATCAAGGTCGCACTGATGGCGCGCGAGGGCGACGGCGGCCTCCAGCTCGCGTCGCCCAGCAGCCAGGCGTAGGCCCTCAGCCTCCAGACGTGCGTCTTCACCAGCGAGCTCCTCCCCAAGTAGGTCCACCGCGTCAATCGCCCTTTGAAGGAACTCTTGGCGACGAGCACGACGCTCCCAAGCGCGCTCGGGCACGTCTTCCGCACCATCATCCGCCCCAAGCAGGCGCCGGGGGCCACAAATCATCGCTCCCTCTCTGGGCAGGGCGCTGGGGGCTGGCGCCCTCACAACGGTCGGGCGCGCCGTACCTGAAGCCCGGCCTGAGGCCGGCCTGTCTTTAGAAGAAGGGAGCAGAGGGCGCCTCAGCCAGTCACAGCCCGCGGCCAGGCGGGGAGCCCATGGCAGGCTGGCCGTGTCAAGCGAGGGCCCGCGAAGGAAGATCGCAGGAAGAGAAGGGCTGCAGGGCACCTCGGGACGGTCCGCCCCTTCATTCGTCCTCACCACAAGAGCAGTGCTGCTCAGAACGCTTTGGGATGATGGGGGAGGCGAAGCCAAAGGAGGCGGCGCCTCAGCAGCCCCCGCGAGCTCGGCCGGAAGAGGCCTGCATAGCAAGGATCAGTAGACGCAACAAGGGGATCAGGAGCCAGAAAAGGAGAAGGCTTACTCGTCGGTAGCAAAGTACTTCCGGCGCTTCAGCAAGCGACAAGAGAAGTCATCACCCAGGGCCTCCCTTTTCCTCCGGAGAGCCTCAAAATCCACACGGAAGCGGCCCAGGAGAAGAGCGCAAGGATCAACCTGTGATGAAGACGGAGCAGCAGAGCGGACCGCGTCAGGGGCGCCTGCCTGACGCGTACTGCCAATCACCAGACGCGGCCGGGGCCTCAGGAGCCTCGGCCCGAGGCGCTGTGAGTAGCTGCTTGCCACCCACAGCTTCAGCAGCACGGACCTCAGGAGTCGTTCCCTCAAGGGCGTCGCCGGGCGCAGTCACGTCATCGGGAGCCTTCTCGGCCTCCGCCACCTCATGCCTCCCTGCTCCGCCACTCGAGGAGGATTCGCCTTGACCGACCAGAAGGGGGGTCACCACCACAGGGTTCTCGCGATGCCCTTGGAAGCCAGCGGGGCGCAGCCCCCATTCGTCAAAGGAGGGCATCTTCTTCACGAAGTCGTCCCTGTTCTGGCAAAGGTATAGCAGGGCCCCTCCCCGCTGGATGCTGCCCGGGTTGGGGTCACCAGTCAGGGCCAGGAGCACTGTCCTTAGCGCCCCAGGCGTCAGGTCTTCTTCCTGGAGCCTCATGCGATCGTCATGCCCGCTGAAGGCCCACATTCGGCAGGAATGGCGTTGGAGAGGGGCAATGCGGCGAAACAGGAACTCCTTCACCACCTTGGGCGCCGTCACGCCGAGCGATCTCAAGAATGTGAAGCGGCGCCAGACGAAGGCGAGCCGGGGGCTCACGAGCGTCTCCAGCAGGGGGCCGGGCACCCCGACATCGACGTACAACCACCGCTCGCGGAACCCAGCAGGAGGCTAAGGAAGCTTGAAGTCGATCCCCGAGGCCGCAGTCTCAAACGTGGCGACGAAGCTCACGCACGCTGAGCATTGAGTGGGGTCAGCAAGGCGCATAGAGAAGAAGTGGCGCAGTAAGGCAACGGAAGGAGGGATGCCCATCATCGCCTCGCAAACAAAGGCGAAGACCGAAAGGAGGGTGATGGATTCAGGACCCAGATGCATCATATGGATCTGGTAATGAG
The DNA here is from genome assembly GCA_032464435.1 of Aegilops umbellulata. Lineage (NCBI taxonomy): Eukaryota > Viridiplantae > Streptophyta > Magnoliopsida > Poales > Poaceae > Aegilops > Aegilops umbellulata. Next base: position 226,737,073 of record CP136055.1, on the reverse strand, counting down.
AGAGGACGGCCTTGAAGAAATCGGAAAAGGGGAGAACCAGACCCGCCCACAAGGCATCGGCAAAATAATGGACCTCAGTGATTATCCTGTCGGTGGGGAAGTGAGACGTAGACCAGGCCGTCGTCCTCCCGCACTCGCTGAAGATGGTGGCCAGAGCCGGGCTGAGCTTATCCAGGCACTCTCGGTTGAGTATGGTCGACCGGCCGACGGCGGGGGCCACCGACGGCGGCGAGCGAGATGGAAGCATGGGTCTCTTCCCTTTCTCCTTCTTCGTCGGAGCCATGGCGATGAAAAGGAAGGAGAAGATGTGAGATGGGATTGGAGGCAAGAGTCGGAGTCCGAAGGGAGGAAGAACAGGGGACAGTCAAGCAACAGGAAGGGGAGCGGCTGTGTACAACTGCGAGTCCGCCTAGCAGGGCACAAAATAAGGAAGCGTCAGGGAACAGTGCTGCCCACGTCCAATCAACCGCCACGCGGCGCCCGAGGCCGCAGGCTGTTAGGGCCCACGGCGCTTCGCCCTTGCCCTTTCGCCTTTCAGCACAGCCAAGTCCAAGCGCGCCTTCGGCTCGGGGGCTACTGTCGGCGTTCTGGGAACGGGGGTCCCCAGACTTGCCTGCCTGCGGCCTGCGGCGTGGCTCAAAGGGGGGCCCAGTGCGGCCCATCTTCATCAACACAAGACCCAAGACCCTCGCGAGGGGCCAAGCCTCGCGGGGCGGACGGCGCGGCGCTTCCTCAGGCGCGGCCTCGTCAGGCTGGCTCACGAGGAGGCGGAGAGATCAAGGCGGGGTACCTCGCGAGGTGCCCATGACGCAAGCCATGACGACCAAGGGCTCCAGGCGGGCGCCAGCCCGCGCAGTGTCCTCCCTTTCCTCTTTGGTGCAAAGGGGGAAAGCGCAGGCGAGAGGATCAAGCAAAGATACTCATTTTGGTGCAACGAGACCAAGATCAGTCCAACGGTGGGAAGGAGGTCATCGTGGAGCCCAGGACGGCGTCACCACGGGGCCTTTGGCAGGCGAGGACCAACTTTAGTCAGGATAAGTGTATTGGATGTTCCCCTTCAAATTGGCCAATTGTTGGCGCCCTTCCCGCCCAATATTTGGGAAGAGGCCCAGGGCCCTTGCCTATAAATAGGACTAGCCACCTCCAGAGCATTGGGTCGGGTACCCAGAATCCGAGCAAGCAGAGGGCGAGAGAGAGAGAGAGAAGGGCGGTTGAACTCCTCCTAGCAGTTCATCCCCCTCGCCAATAACAGACCCTGGCGAGGCTGTTCTTCCCTGTATTGTTCACCATCATCAGCCCAAGGGGCAATCCACCCGCCACAAACTAGAGTAGGGTATTACACCACAATGGTGGCCCGAACTAGTATAAACTCTGTGTCCCTTGTGTGGTTCTTTCAGTAGCTAGATCCTTGCGAGACGGAGAGGTAGAGGGCAGAATCTCCGCGCGCACCCCAGAGTTCGAACCTTAAGGGTCTGCCGGAACCCGAAATCCGACAGCTGCACTTTATTTACTTTTGTTACTTATTGCTCGTGACAAATTATCCTATCACAAAACTATCTGTTACCACTTATTTCAGTACTTGCAGAGAATACCTTGCTGAAAACCGCTTATCATTTCCTTCCGCTCCTCGCTGGGCTCGACACTCTTACTTATCGAAAGGAATACGATAGATCCCCTATACTTGTGGGTCATCAAGACTCTTTTCTGGCGCCGTTGTCGGGGAGTGAAGCGCCTTTGGTAGGTGGAATTTGGTAAGGAAAAAATTTATATAGTGTGCTGAAATTTACTGTCACTTGTTACTATGGAAATTATTCCTCTGAGGGGCTTGTTCGGGGTATCTTCACCCTGACCAGTAGAGCAAAGAGTTTCTCCTCAACCTACTGAACATACATAAAATGAAATTATTCCCTTTGAAGTTCCTTCGGGTATGATGGAAAAACTGCTAGCTAATGCTTTTACAGGAGATGGAACAAAGCATCTTGATGAACATCTACTCTATGTGGATGAAGTTTGTGGATTATTTAAGCTTGCAGTTATACCCGATGATGTTGTTAAGAAGAAGGTCTTCCCTTTATCTTTGAAGGGAGATGCATTGACATGGTATAGGCTATGTGATGATACAGGATCATGGAACTATAAACGAATGAAGTTGGAATTTCACCACAAATATTATCCTATGCATCTTGTTCATCGTGATCGCAATTATATATATAATTTTTGGCCTCGCAAAGGAGAAAGCATCTCTCAATCTTGGGGGAGGCTTAAATCCATGTTATATTCATGCCCCAATCATGAGCTCCCCAGAGAAATAATTCTTCAAAGTTTTTATGCTCGGCTTTCTCATAATAATCAAACCATGCTCGATACTTCTTGTATTGGCCCTTTTATGATGAAGACTATTGAATTCAAATGGAATTTATTGGATAGAATTAAACGCAACTCTAAAGATTGGGATCTCGACGAAGGTAAGGAGTCAGGTATGTCGGCGTTCTGGGAACGGGGGTCCCCAGACTTGCCTGCCTGCGGCCTGCGGCGTGGCTCGAATGGGGGCCCAGCGCGGCCCATCTTCACCAACACAAGACCCAAGACCCTCGCGAGGCGGACGACACGGTGTTTCCTCAGGCGCGGCCTCCTCAGGATGGCTCACGAGGAGGCGGAGAGATCAAGGCAGGGTACCTCGCGAGGTGCCCATGACGCAAGCCATGACGACCAAGGGCGCCAGGCGGGCACCAGCCCGCGCAGCGTTCCCCTTTCCTCTTTGGTGCAAAGGGGGCAAGCGCAGGCGAGAGGATCAAGCGAAGGCACCCATTTCGGTGCAACAAGACCAAGACCAGTCCAACGGTGGAAAGGAGGTCACCATGGAGCCCAGAACGGCGTCACCACAGGGCCTTTGGCAGGCGAAGACCAACTTTAGTCAGGATAAGTGTACTAGATGTTCCCCTTCGAATTGGCCAATTGTTGGCGCCCTTCCCGCTCAAATATTTGGGAAGAGGCCCAGGGCCTTTGCCTATAAATAGGACTAGCCACCCCAGAGGAAGAGGGGGGAGAACCGGCTAGAACAGAGCATCCACCGCAACACACTTAGATAGAGAGGAGGGCGATCGAACTCCCCCATCAGTTCATCCCCTAGCCAAGAACAGACCCTCGCGAGGCTGTTCTTCCTTGTACTGTTCATCCTCATCAGCCCAAGAGGCAATCCATCCACCACACTGGAGTAGGGTATTACACCACGTCGGTGGCCCGAACCAGTATAAACTCTGTGTCTTTTGTGTAGTTCCTTTGGTAGTTTAGATCCTTGCGAGATGGAGAGGTAGAGGGCATAATCTCCGCGCGCACCCCAGAGTTCGAACCTTAGGGGTCTGCCGGAACCCGTGATCCGACAAGGTATGACACCTAAGTTTGATTTTGTTAAATCTTTTATGGATACCGGTATTTTCCATAAATTTAGCACTAAATATGGACTTGACTCTAAGATAGTAGCTTCTTTCTGTGAATCTTTTGCTACTTATGTTGATCTCCCCAAGGAGAAGTGGTTTAAATATCATCCTCCCATAGAAGTAAAAGTAGCCGCACCTACTAAAGCTGAAGAAAAGACTATCACTTATAATGATCCTATTGTTCCTACTTCTTATGTTGAGAAACCACCTTTCCCTGTTAGAATAAAGGATCATGCTAAAGCTTCAACTGTGGTTCGTAAAAGCAATATTAGAACTTATACACTCCTGAGCAAGTTAAAGTTGAACCTAATATTTCTATTGTTAAAGATCTCTTGTCTGATAATATTGATGGGCATGTTATTCAGTTCTGCGGTGAAACTGCTAGAATTGCTAAACCTTGTGCTAAAGATAAACATAGACCTGTGCTAGGCGTGCCCGTTATTTCTGTTAAAATAGGAGATCATTGTTATCATGGCTTATGTGATATGGGTGCTAGTGCTAGTGTTATACCGCATACTTTATACGAAGAAATTAAGCATGAAATTGCACCTGCTGAGTTAGAAGGTATTGATGTTACAATTAAACTTGCCAATAGAGATACTATATCAGCAATGGGAATTGTTAGAGATGTTGAAGTCTTGTGCGGAAATACTAAATATCCTGCTGATTTTCTTGTTCTTGGTTCCCCATAAGATAGCTTTTGTCCCATTACATTTGGTAGACCCTTCTTGAACACTGTTAATGCTAAGATAGACTGCGAAAAGAATAATGTTACTATTGGCTTGGGTGATATGATTCATGAGTTTAATTTCTCTAAATTTAGTAAACAACACTGTGAAGAAGAATTTCCTAGTAAGGATGAAATTATTGGTCTTGCTTCTATCATCGTAACTCCTAGTGACCCTTTAGAACAATATTTGCTAGACCATGAAAATGATATGTTTATGAACGAAAGAAAGGAAATAGATGAAGTATTCTTTAAACAGGAACCTATTATGAAACACAATTTGCCTGTTGAAATCTTAGGGGATCCTCCTCCACCCAAGGGTGATCCCGTGTTTCAGCTTAAACCATTGCCTGATAATCTTAAATATGCTTATCTTGATGAAAAGAAGATATATCCTGTTATTATTAGTGCTAACCTTTCAGAGCATGAAGAAGAAAGATTGTTGAAAACTCTGAAGAAGCATCGTGCTACTATTGGATACACTCTTGATGATCTTAAGGGCATTAGTCCCACTCTATGTTAACATAAAATAAATTTGGAAGAAGATGCCAAACCGGTTCGTGATCCTCAATGACGTCTGAATCATAAAATGAAAGAAGTGGTAAGAAAAGAAATACTAAAGCTTCTGGAGGCAGGTATAATTTATCTCGTTGCTGATAGTCAGTGGGTAAGTCATGTCCATTGTGTCCCTAAGAAGGGAGGTATTACTGTTGTTCCTAATGATAAAGATGAATTGATCCCACAACGAATTATTACAGGTTATAGGATGGTAATTGATTTCCATAAATTAAATAAGGCTAGTAAGAAAGATCATTACCCCTTACCTTTTATTGATCAAATGCTAGAAAGATTATGCAAACATACACACTACTTCTTTCTAGATGGTTATTCTGGTTTCTCTCAAATACATGTGTCAGCTAAAGATCAACCAAAGACCACTTTTACTTGCCCTTTTGGTACTTTTTCTTATAGACGTATGCCTTTTGGTTTATGTAATGCACCTTCTACCTTTCAAAGATGCATGATGGCTATATTCTCTGACTTTTGTGAAAAGATTTGTGAGGTTTTCATGGACGACTTTTCCGTCTATGGATCCTATTTTGATGATTGCTTGGGCAATCTTGATCGAGTTTTGCAGAGATGTGATGAAACTAATCTTGTCTTGAATTGGGAAAAGTGTCACTTTATGGTTAATGAAGGTATTGTCTTGGGCCATAAAGTTTGTGAAAGAGGTATTGAAGTTCATAAAGCCAAGGTTGACGCTATTGAAAAGATGCCATGTCCCAAGGACATCAAAGGTATAAGAAGTTTCCTTGGTCACGCCGGATTTTATAGGAGGTTCATTAAGGACTTCTCAAAAATTTCTCGGCCTCTGACTAATTTATTAGAAAAAGATATACCATTTGTCTTTGATGATGATTGTGTAGAAGCATTTGAAATACTTAAGAAAGCATTGATCTCTGCACCTATTGTTCAGCCATCTGACTGGAGTTTTCCCTTTGAAATTATGTGTGATGCTAGTGATTGTGCTGTAGGTGTTGTTCTAGGGCAAAGAGTTGATAAGAAATTAAATGTTATCCATTATGCTAGTAAGACTCTAGACAATGCTCAAAGAAATTATGCTACTACTGAAAAAGAATTCTTAGCAGTTGTATTTGCTTGTGATAAGTTCAGACCTTATATTGTCGATTCTAAAGTAACTATTCACACTAATCATGCTGCTATTAAATATCTTATGGAAAAGAAAGATGCTAAACCTAGACTTATTAGATGGGTTCTCCTGCTACAAGAATTTGATTTGCATATCGTTGATAGAAAAGGAGTTGAGAACCCCGTTGCAGACAACTTGTCTAGGTTAGAAAATGTTCTTGATGACCCACTACCTATTGATGAGAGCTTTCCTGATGAACAATTAAATGTCATAAGTACCTCTCGTAGTACTCCATGGTATGCTGATTGCGTTAATTACATTGTTGCTAAATTTATACCACCTAGTTTCACATACCAGCAAAAGAAAAAAAAATTCTATGATTTGAGGCATTAATTTTGGGATGACCCACATCTTTATAAAGAAGGAGTAGATGGTGTTATTAGACGTTGTGTACCTGAGCATGAACAGGAACAGATCCTACACAAATGTCACTCCGAAGCTTATGGAGGACACCACACTGGAGATAGAACTGCACATAAGGTATTACAATCTGGTTTTTATTGGCCTACTCTCTTCAAGGATGGCCGTAAGTTTGTCCTGTCTTGTGATGAATGTCGAAGAATTGGTAATATTAGTAGACGTCAAGAAATGCCTATGAATTATTCACTTGTTATTGAACCATTTGATGTTTGGGGCTTTGATTATATGGGACCTTTTCCTGCCTCCAATGGATATACACATATTCTAGTTGTTGTTGATTACGTTACTAAGTGGGTAGAAGCTATTCCAACTAGTAGTGCTGATCATAACACTTCTATTAAAATGCTTAAGGAAGTTATTTTTCCGAGGTTTGGAGTCCCTAGATATTTAATGACTGATGGTGGTTCACATTTTATTCATGGTGCTTTCCGTAAAATGCTTGCTAAGTATGATGTTAATGATAGAATTGCATCTCCTTATCACCCGCGGTCTAGTGGTCAAGTAGAATTGAGTAATAGAGAGCTCAAATTAATTTTGCAAAAGACTGTCAATAGGTCTAGAAAGAATTGGTCCAAGAAACTTGATGATGCACTATGGGCCTATAGAACTGCATACAAAAATCCTATGGGTATGTCTCCATATAAAATGGTTTATGGAAAAGCATGTCACTTACCTCTCGAACTAGAACATAAGGCATATTGGGCTATTAAAGAGCTTAACTATGATTTCAAACTTGCTGGTGAGAAGAGGTTATTTGATATTAGCTCACTTGATGAATGGAGAACCCAAGCTTGTGAAAATGCCAAGTTGTTTAAAGAAAAAGTTAAAAGATGGCATGACAAAAGAATACAAAAGCGTGAGTTTAATGTAGGTGACTATGTATTGCTATACAACTCTCGTTTAAGATTTTTTGCAGGAAAACTTCTCTCTAAATGGGAAGGTCCTTACGTTATCGAGGAGGTCTACCGTTCCGGTGCCATAAAAATCAACAACTTCGAAGGCACAAATCCGAAGGTGGTGAACGGTCAAAGAATCAAACATTATATCTCAGGTAATCCCATAAATGTTGAAACCAATGTTATTGAAACCGTAACACCGGAGGAATACATAAGGGACACTTTCCAGAACGTTTCAGACTCCGAAAAGGAATAGGTATGTGGTACGGTAAGTAAATCGACTCCAAAACAGTTTTTAAGGCAATATTTCTCCGTTTTGAAATATTTAGAAAAATAGAAAAATAAGCAGCAGTCCGGGAAGGACACGAGGGCCCCACGATGGTGGAGGGCGCGCCCTACTCCCCTGGGCGCGCCCCCTACCTCGTGTGCCTTCCGGACTCCGTTTTCTTGCACGATACGTATTTTGGTCGGTAAAAATTCATTATATATTCTCCCGAAGGTTTTGACCATAGTATCACGCAATTATCCTTTGTTCTTGTTTCGAGCTGTTTTTCTGACAGATCCATATTATCATGACGTCCCCAAGCGCCTCCAAGGACAAGTTCTTCGAGAAGGTCATCAACCCTTACCTCGCGGAGGTGCTGCGACACCCTCAAACCATTGAGTTGCATGATGGGTTGCTGCACATCCGCGATGAAGAGGGACCAAAGGGGACCGGAAGCGTGGAGACGAGGCTCGAAGAAGTGGAGCAACAAGTTTTTAAGTGTCAAGGGATGGTGGAACGTGGACTCAACTCCAACCACATGATGATCACGGAGTTCACTAGAAACCACAAGTTGGATGCCGACAACATCGGGGAGGCCATCTTCAAGCTTCATGAGAAGATCGAGCACCTCCAAGCCCAAATCTATGACCTGCAAAACCAAAACTATGAGTATGAATATAAATTCAAAAGGATGAGTTTGGCTGCAGATTTGAAGATCCTGGAGACTCGATCATCCATCTATGATGGTGAGCCTATGCCTTGGAAGATGGACGACAAGCCCGCATCATCGACAACACCTCCACCTTCTCCACCAACAAAGAAGGAGACATAATCACATGGGTATGGGCACTCCCCTTGGCAACTGCCAAGCTTGGGGGAGGTGCTCCGGTATCGTATCACCATCACACTCCTATCTTTACCGTTTTTCTTAGTTCGATCCTATTAGTAGTATCTTGATCTAGTAGAATAAAGTTTATGGCATGATCTAGTTTTGAGTTTTGCTTTATGATCTTTCTATGTAATCGAGTCCGTGAGCTATATAATAAAGATTAGTGTTGAGTCAAGGGCTTGATTTTCTTGCTATGATTTTGAGTGGATAAAAGAAAAGGGAAGAAAAAGAATAAAAAGAAACAAGAGTTCATATTGATCTTATTGAGAGTAATGACTTCACATAGAAAGAGTATGATGATTAAAAGTTGTTGGGAGTTGGCAGACATAGCTTTGGTCATCGTTGCAATTAATAGGAAGTAATAAGGAAAGAGAGGTTTCACATATAAATATACTAATATTGACATCTTTTATGATTGGGAGCACTCATTAAAATATGACATGCTAAAGAGTTGATGTTGGACAAGGAAGACAACGTAATGGGTTGTGTTTTCTTATGTCTGAGATAAAGTATGTTGTCATGGATGATCCAACATGTTGAGCTTGCCTTTCCCCCTCATGCTAGCCAAATTCTCAGCACCAAGTAGAGATACTACTTGTGCTTCCAAATACCCTTAAAACCAGTTTTGCCATGAGAGTCCACCATATCTACCTATGGATTGAGTAAGATCCTTCAAGTAAGTTGTCATCGGTGCAAAGCAATAAAAATTACTCTAAATTTGTATGATTGATTGGTGTGGGAGAAATAAGCTTTATACGATATTGTGATGTGGAAGTAATAAAAGTGATTGACTACATAATAAAGGTTCATATCACAAGGGGCAATATAAAGTGACGTTCTTTCGCATTAAGATTTTGTGCATCCAACCCAAAAGCGCATGGCAACCTCTGCTTCCCTCTGTGAAGGGCCTATCTGTTACTATTAACTTCTACCTTACGCAAGAGTCATGGTGATCTTCACCTTTCCTTTTTCATTTTATTCTTTGGCAAGCACAGTATGTTGGAAAGATCCTGATAGATATATCTAATCGGATGTAGGGGAGCATGAGTTATTATTGTTGACATTACCCTTGAGGTAAAAGGTTGGGAGGCGAAACTATAAGCCCCTATCTTTCTATGTGTCCGATTAAAACTGCGTAACCACAAGTATCGCGTGAGCGTTAGCAATTATGAAAGACTAAATGATAGTTGAATATGTGGACTTGTCATTAAGCTCTGACATAGACTCTTTCTGATGTTATGATAAATTGCAATTACTTCTATGACTGAGATTATAGTTTGTTAGTTCTCAATAAAGTTTCTGATTCATACTTTTGCATTGTGAATAGATCATCACTTGAACATAAGAAATCATATGACAGTATTCATATATGTTGCTGTTATGAGAATAATCATGATGCCCTCATGTCCGTATTTTATTTTTGTCGACACCACTAACTCTAAAAATGGGACATATTTATCGTTATCAGCTTTCGCTTGAGGACAAGCGAGGTCTAAGCTTGGGGGAGTTGATACGTCCATTTTGCATCATGCATTTATATCGATATTTATTGCATTATGGGCTGTTATTTCACGTTATGTCACAATACTTATGGCTATTCTCTCTTATTTTACAAGGTTTACATAAGGAGGGAGAATGCCGGCAGCTGGAATTCTGGGCTGGAAATGGAGAAAATATTAGAGACCTATTCTGCGCAACTCCAAAAGTCCTGAAACTCCATAGAAGTGATTTTCAGAATGTATAAAAAATATCCAGCGGAAGAAGTTCACCAGAGGGGGGCCCACCTATCCACGAGGGTGGAGGGCGCGCCCTACCCCACTGGGCGCTCCCTCCTACCTCGTGGGCCCCCTGTTGGCCCTTCGATGCCCATCTTCTGCTATATGAGGTCTTTCGTCGAGGAAAAATTGATAGGCAACCTTTCGGGACGAAACTCCGCCGCCATGAGGCGGAACCTTGGCGGAACCAATCTAGGGCTCCGGCAGAGCTGTTCTGTCGGGGAAAGTTCCCTCCGGGAGGGGGAAATCATCGCCATCGTCATCACCAACGCTCCTCTCATCGGGAGAGGGCAATCTCCATCAACATCTTCACCAGCACCATCTCATTTCAAAACCCTAGTTCATCTCTTGTATCCAATTCTTGTCTCCAAGTCCGAGATTGGTACTAGTAGGTTGCTCGTAGTGTTGATTACTCCTTGTAGTTGATGCTAGTTGGTTTATTTGGTGGAAGATCATATGTTCAGATCCATTATGCATATTAATATGCAGCGACCCGACCCGAATGGATCAAGTCTCTGTGCTTAAGTGTCATCCCTGGATCGGTATGCTGACACACAGTACTCGAGGATTTATAACAGAGGTAAATCACATGTATAAAGTAACGTAAAATACTATTACCTCAATCCAAATAGCGGAAGTAACAAGGTTGTGGATTCCCATCAACACCAACGGCAAAGTTGAGTGTAGAAATCGTAACCCTAACGTATCACTTACTCGTCGTAAGATAATCCTGCAACATGAGACGTTGCAGCCACAAAGGGTCAGTACATTGAATGTACTGGCAAATTCACACTGTAGAGCAATGCTGAATTATGCTTGTCACATGCATATATGGATGGTGGAAAAGCTCTATGGTTATAATGTTTTTGCGAAAAGCTAATTTTTCCCACCTACAAAGGAATAAATTTATTTAACTATCATGGTGGTTGTTAAACATTGAGAATGGTTGACAGCATTCTCAATCCCAATTAAGTATCATCATTAGAACCCCACAAATTATTTAAGTAACGTGATGGGATCAACATGATAATCCAAGAACTAGATACTCAAGATGTCCATAACCGGGGACACGGCTAATCATGATTAGTTTGTACACTCTGCAGAGGTTTGCGCACTTTTCCCCACAAGACTCGATCGCCTCCGTTGCATTTCTCGCACTACATGGTGTTTGAGAAACGGATGACCGAGACACGGTCTTTCAGAAGCGTTAGCACCTTACGATGGGTAGACCGGTACACCTACATCCCCCACATCTGGTAGTCTACCACTGTAAGAGTTCACACAACTTAATCAACTATGCTAGAGCCCATAATAGCTTGTGGCTGCACACGGAAGTTTCTAGTATGAAAAATCTCATGATCCCTTTGAGCCTGGGTGCCAGTCCATAAAAAAACAGGCAATCTTGGTCTACCCAGGTTCCTAGACAGGCAATCCTAGAATAACCAGGTACCTCAATCCACCCAGATGTGTGTTTAAGTTGCCACCTTAAGTAAACCATTAATCAACAATCTCACATCTGTCATGAATACTCTCAAAACACAATCCACGTCTACGAGCATAGCATGGCAAGGTAAGCATAACATAACTCCCAAGGGTTTGATAATTAAACAGGTAATAGGTACTACCTCAACTACTTCCCATCCCATAATTTAATTAGATCCTAATCACAATAGTAGAAAAAGGGTCAAACGTGAAGCACATTAGTGCCGGTTTGAATTAGAGCCGGCACTAATGAGTATATTAGTGTCGGTTCGTGGCAGCGATCAATAGTACCAGTTCGTGGCGAACCTTTAGTACCAGTTCGTACCACGAACCGGTACTAAAGACGTTGTGTCAGCCTGCGGTCAGGCTATAGCCCCACCATCACCATTTAGTGTCGGTTCGTACCACGAACCGGTACTAATGACGTTATGGCAGGCTATTTTTAGTCCCACCTCGCTCCCCTAACAAGCCTTTTACCACCTTAAATATGTTATTTCGCAAACTATCACAAGCACTTGGTGTTCATTGAACTCTATGTGTAGAATTTGTGGCCGCAATATGAGTCTTCATCGGTTTATAAATCGTTGATGACTCATATTGACAATTCAGATTGTACACACAAAGATCATTGATGATCAAAGTATTTTTTATGTTATAAGATCATATTGACAATTTAGACTGTAAAGAAATATAAGATCATATTGACAATTTAGACTGTAAATGCTCTTATATTTTTTGCGTTCAGTATGCACCATTCAAAGCGACGCCATCAACTTTCAACCATTTCTGCCTTCATTTGCTATTTTTCATGCATTCAATGATTTGTTTTGAGAACTAAATGACCTGGAAATTGAAAAGCACTACAAATGAACTCTGAAAAAGTTGAAACTTGGCATGGTATCATCATTTCACCCACATAGATTGTTCAAAAAAGTAGAGAGGGTTACGGCAAAAACTGGATGCACTTCGTTTACAAACTGGACAATCTCTTTCGAAGTATTCAGGTTTCTGACGAAATTAAACTCATTTGTTACAAAGGCATTTCATTTTTTTAAACTTATTACAACTCTAGAATTTTTGTGCATTCAGTATGCACCATTCAAACCGACGCCATCAACTTTCAACCATTTCTGCCTTCATTTGCTATTTTTCATGCATTCAATGATTTGTTTTGAACTAAATGACACTAAATTTTGTGCAGGCATAGCACCACCTTTAGTACCGGTTGGTGGCTCCAACCGGTACTAAAGGGTGACCAGCACCACCGGGTTTGTAAGCTGTTTTTTAGTCCCACCTCGCCAAGAGAGAGGGACTAGGAGCGGTTTATAAGCCCTGAGTGCAGAGACGATAAAGAAGAGGCTCAATGCTCACGTTGCTTAGCTTCAAGCCTTCAGGGATATGGTAGATTGCACGGAGCTACGCGCAGTGCAGTTTACACTATTTCGAAAGGCTTGAAGCAAATTAACAAGCATTGCACCTCTTTTTTATTTTTAATAACTTATTACAACTCCGGACTTATTACACTACACGTCAGCATTTCTTTTTTTTAAACTTTGGTTATAACTCCAGACTTTGACCATCAAGTTTTGCAGAAAAGAAAAAATAGCAGAAAAGAAAAAAACTATAGCTGAAAAGAAAAAAAACTATATAAAAAACTACTCAAAAATAAATAGAAGAAAATAAATATAGCAGAAAAGAAAAACTACTCAGAAATAAATAGAAGAAAAAATAAAGCAGAAAAGAAAAAAATATTTGCTATTTTTCAATCTTTCACAAAATGACCGTGAAATTAAAAATCACTACAAAATGAACTCTGAAAATGTTGAATTTTGGCAAAATAGATGAAAAACTACTCACAAATAAATATAACAGAAAAGAAAAAACTATACAAAAAACTACGCAGAAATAAATAGAAGAAAATAAAGCAGAAAAGAAAAAAAATATAAAAAAATTGGGGCGTTGCCCTGTGGGCCTGCTACGCCACGGGCGTGCAATTACATGCCCTAAAGGCCCAGCAGACTCACAGGGCAGCGCGCAGAAATTAGGCCCACAAGCCTGCTATATAAAGGAGTTCAAAGAGGCAGCCGCGGCTGGGTTTATAAACCAGTGCGGCTGCCCTTCGCCCGGCGAGGTGGGACTAAACTTTGGGGTGGCAGCGCAAGGCCTTTAGTACCGGTTGGTGGCTCCAACCGGTACTAAAGACCATCCTTTAGTACCGGTTGGAGCCACCAACCGGTACTAAAGGCCTGCTCTTCCCGCCTCTTGGCCTGGCCACAGTTGGCCTTTAGTACAGGTTGGTGGCTCCAACCGATACTAAAGGCTCATCCTGTATATACAACACTTATGAAATTTCAGTTACATCTCCCCACTTCTTTCGTCAACCTCTCGTGCGCCGCTCCCGTCGTTGTCGTCGTCCCCGCCGCCGCCCCGAACGCCGCGCGCCGCCGTCCGTCGTCGTCCCGCGTCGCGGTCCCGTCGTCATCCCGCGCCGCCGTCCGTACGTATCTCGCTCTCCTCGCATACCTGCCGCGCCGCCGTCCGCCCGTACGTCGGCGCCCCCGCCCCGTACGCCGGCGCCCCCGCTCGTACGTAGGGAGCGGCGGCGTACGGGGCCGCGCACACACACATACCACACACGCATACACACACACATACACACATACGTATACACACACATACACACACATACACACACACACATATTTTTTTACTTATTTTCTGTTTTTTAGAGAAATTAATTAGATGATCGAATGTTAGATTAATGTCGAATGTTAGATGAATTAGCTAGCTAGATAGAAAAATTGTCGAACTAGAGATTAGAACTAGTTGAATAATTAATATAACTAGTTTATTTTTAGTAAGAAAATTCTCGAACTAGTTTATTTAGGTATATGAGATTTGAACTAGTTCAATAATTAATATAACTAGTTTATTTTTAGTAAGAAAATTTAGGTATCTGAGATTTGATGATCTAATTAAAATATTATTTGTTAATGAGTTTTTCTGTTTATTTAATTTTTTATATATTTTGAGTTTATATAAATGTTAGATTAATGTCAAATGTTAGATGAATTAGATAGGAAAGTTAAATATATAGTAATGTCAATTGTTAGAGATGAATATAGTTAGATATATTAATGTCAAATGTTAGATGAATATATATTTGGCTAGATATAGGTGTTTAATGTTTCACCTATATGAACATAGGAAATGTCATCTAATGATGAAAAAGATTTCATTATGTGCGAGCACTGTGAAGACCAACGTGGCTTGTGCGACAGAAATTTCCTTGTTGATGCTAGGCGCTTCAGCATCAAGCTGGATGAGACATTCGAAGTTGATACAGTAAGTCACTTTGTCACTTATTATTTGAATGCAAAACTTATGCTTCATTTTCTTCAACTTATAATTTTAAATTTTCACTATTCTACTAGCGCATCCCCTGCCATGCAAGAATTTTTGTCTTGGATAAGATAGGTTTTAGTGCTATAGATGATATGGAGGTAAAGACAGTTTACTTGAAGACGGAGCATGGGTATACTTTCAACGTCAAATTATATAATGGAGACACATACACCCATTTTGAATGCAAAACTTGGCAAGCACTATGCAAGGCTTATGCATTTGAGCCTGATATGGTTATCACCTTTCATATTCGTCCGGAATATGATATTGAAGGTAATATAGACATCTGGGTCGATGCGCAAACGCCTCCAGTTCTACCATTTGGTGAGTTTTTCTCAACCATGCATGCATATGTTTAATTGATACAGTTTATTCAAAAATAGTTGACAACTAATTTGTATTGTCAGCTTATTTCGGTTCAATCAAACATGTCCGGCGCTTGGTAGACAGGACCTACTACTGCCTCGGGGCTCAACTAAACTGCGAGGAGATAAGTCATTATGTTTCATGGCTTGAGGATCTTAATACTGTCAAGACAAATTTTTTTCCTGAACTTAGAAATGTTAGTACTCAAAACGTGCGACCAATGGTGATCGTATTGAACTACGGTCATATCTATAATCAAAAGATGGTAAGATTTTAAATATTTGTCCTTAATTAGTGCATCTTTTGCATACATTATTTTTGAAGCTAAACTTTCATTGCTTAGTATATTAATTACTATACGATGTTCTTCAACAGGGACTTCCGATGACAGTTGTGCCTTAGTGGATCGAGACAAAAGGTCGCATGTCAATGGTTAGCTTACGGCCAAGATATCCTACATTGCACATGAGTGCATTCAGGATTTCTGAAAGCGAAGAATGCTTAATAGTGAAATATTGGAGCAAAATTGTTAACGATCGCAGAGAAGTACTAGGGGGCAGCAAGGAGAAGCGCAACCCAAGATTAGGAGACAGATTCATCTGCATGCTCCAGTATGATGAATCAGGAGAGCTATACATGTTCTATGCTATTCTACCTGAGAGGGAGCAGCAGGAGTAGCTACTAGTTCATGCTCTTAATTAGTACTTGTCTCATGTCCGTGTCCTGAACTTCGATGTTGGTGATGATTATGTTGAACTTGATGATATATTTGCTTCTTTTACAAAGTGAATGTTTCCTCTTTAAGCTAGCCAACGTTGGCGATGATTAGATAGCTAGCGGTAATGACTATGATGATTAAATAGTGGTAATTAGACGACTACGATGATTTTTAGCTAGCTAGAGATTATTTATTTATTAGTATGCGATGATGATGATGATGATGATAACGTAAAACAATACTAAATTAAATTGATAACACAAATTTAATTGAAAAATACAAAATAAAACCAAAAAGTGGACAAACATTTAATACCGGTTGGTGTTACCAACCGGTACTAAAAGGCTCCCGCCCCCCGGAACTGGCTCGTGCCACGTGGTTGCCCTTTAGCACCGGTTCATGCTGAACCGGTACTAAAGGGGGGCCTTTAGTGACCACACTTTAGTGCCGGTAACGGAACCGGCACTAAAGGGCCTTACGAACCGGTGCTATTGCCCGGTTCTGCACTAGTGTCATGCAATGTTTGAGGATTGATCTAATGCAATAAAATTGGGTATGAAAGGGATATGATCAAAGTGTGAACTTGCCTGCAATGTTGATGAAGATGATTCACACTCATAACTCTTGATAGTTCAACTCGTCTCACTCCGGTCAATCTATCATAAGCAAGCAATAGTAAGAACACATAAGCACTCACTCGAAAGATCCGAAAGATCGAAGAAGACGATTCGGAAAACATCAAAACCAAGCAAATAACTCTTGCAACATAAAACAATTTCTAACAGTACCAAAAATATGTGAATTTGGCCTTATCAGAAAGTTTAGGTCAAGAGCTTCGATTTGCAAAAAGAATCAACTGAAACGGAGCTATGAAACTCAAGTTATGATCAAACAAAGTTTGAATCTAAATCTGATCTAATCCAAATTTTAAAATTTCAAAAACATGTTTGGGTTGGATTACTGGATAGAGGAGATCATAACGAAGAAGTGGGCATTGGTTTCGCTGGATTTGGACAAACGAGTAAAAAGATGTGATCGTTTGAAGTATAGGGACTAATCTGTAAAACAAACTACTACAAATAGGTCCCTGGACAGAAAATAAAAGAAAAAGAAAAAACTATCGAGCGAACGCTCGCAACAGAAGCCTATAAGACGAAAACCGTTCGCTACAGAACCTAATTTAGTGAACGTCCACTAAATAACTAACAGATCGTTTTTTTTAAACCTTAACTAAGAAAAACGGAAAAACCGGCGGTTCGGCAGTTCGTACCGTTTTGACGGTTTTTGGAAATAAACCGACGGTGAACCGGGCTTCAGATCCGGCGGGCTTCGGCGGCGGCGGCACATCTACGCGGCAGTGGTGATGGCGCGTGCGGCGGCGGCGGAGGGTGGTGGCGCGGGTGTGGGGTTCGGCGGGCGGGGCGCGGCAGCGGCGCGGTGCTGGCTACGGCGGCGGGAGCAGGCGAGGCGGCGGCTCCGGCTGCAGATGGCGCGGGGCGGCGATGCGAGATGCGGCGGCGGCATCGCGGAGAGGGGCCCGGTGCTCCGCTATTTAAGGAGGGAGAGGAGGCGTGAGGCGTGGAGGAGGGGCAAGGGCGACGAGGTGTTGGAGACGGTCACGGCGGCAGCGTCGTGCTAGCTCGGGAAATCGTCCCGAGCTCGGGGACGAGGGTGCTGGGCTAACGGGCCGGCTGGCTGGGCTTCTGCCCAGTTGGCGAAGTTTCTTTTTTTATTTATTTTCAAAAAATCATTTATCCGCACAAACTAAAATAAAACAAAATAAACAGAAATATTGTATAGGCATATAATATACCAAAATTTGCAAAAAAAGATTTTCTACAACATGGACATTTTTATAATGGCAAATAAATCCACACAAAATCAAATAAAGCAAAGAGTGCTACTACTCTAATAAAATCCAATAAAAATCATATTAAAAATACTAAAATTAATTCAAATTTATTTCTCTCCAATTTTCTGATGTAGGGAATCATGTTACCTATTTTCCATATATTTTATTTTTGGAGAAAAATAATTTGAATAAAACTCAAATAACTTCAAATTGAAAATAAATTCAAAAGAACTTTGAGTTTAATTCTTTGAAACTCCCAACTCATATTTCATATGTTTTGAAGAAGTCATTTTATCTTCGCTCGTGAAAATCATTGATTTGCATAAAGTTTCAGAATTGGGAATATATTCCCAAATGAAATTCAAATATTTTCAACACCCCTTTTCATTTAAATAAATGGAAGAAGTCATGTCATCTTCTCTCGAGGGTTTTGTGATGAAAAGAATTGGAATTCATGAAGATCAGAAAAGCAAAAATGAAAGTTTGGGAAAGTCCTTTTATTCCCTCTGATTTAACTTTCGAAAAGTTCAAATTTCACTCACTTTCAGTCAATCAATCACACAACAATCAAATAATCAGTCAAATCTATCTATTTATTATAACATCCCAAAATTTAGAATTTTGGGATGTTACAAACCTACCATCTTTAAAATGAATCTCGTACGCGAGATTCGAAGAGGCTAGAAAGAAATTGGTTAGGTTTGGGGGTCTTCTCAAAATCCATCGATCATCACAGGGGGTATGGGGTGCTACCACCCTTAGAAACATTGTTACGGTCCCATCAACACTCATATGCTTCATCCTTATTCTTGACAGGGCTGGTCTTCTCAGATCTTTAGTATAATTCCTTCTCTGGCTCTTCCGGTAGCGGCATAACCTTTTACTCAATTCTTTTGTACTTTCATCCTGGTAAGGTTATTCCGAGACTGGGTCTTCTTAGCTGACGGGTCTGGCGCCAATGCTAATCAACTATCGATATCTCATGGTGGTCAACAATTTATGGTTCCTCCTGCAGGAAATGGGTCTGGGTTGATCCTCACCGTATATCCTGCGATTGGCAAAAGCTGCCTTGTACAAGGGAAAATTGCTATACCATTCTAAGGTTCAAACAATGTTTAGATCGTCGTCACTCTACTATAGGTAAGTCACTCAGATTTACCCTCCCATATAGCAAGCCGAATAATAAGAGTAAGTCGGTATGGTGATCAATCCATCCCGCACCCAAATCATTACCTTGTATACGGTTTAGCGAATCACGCATTCTAACACTTGGTCATCCTTACAAGCATTGCAGAATTTCTCTTGTCGACGAACCAAGTTCAGATATATCCATTGATTCTGCAAGCCAAACAACATCTATCGTTCCTTCACAACTCTCAGGTTTTGCGTTACTCCTATAAGATCGGCTATCGATAAACGTAACCTCTTCCAAGGTTTTTCCTTCAACAAGTGTGCTTGCTTCTTGGCAGGTCCTGGGGCATGTGGGTTATGGCCCATCTCATCACTTGTAAACCTTGAACTCATCATCAGGGCAACTGATCCTTATTCCAACATCCAGCTTCCTGGCATTCTTAAAATCCATCCAATTGTAATGTCTTTCTTCCTTCTATTGGCACCAAACTAGGACATGATTACTCAGACTCATCATGGAATTTCCATTGATCCATATACCAACATCATATCTCCTTTATATCCCACAATACTTCATCCCTTCATATTCTTGGGGTATCCCACATAATGAGATAAAACTTATACTTTTGAAGTCCACACTCCACTTCATGGAACATCATTATCCTTTCCAGGGTCAAGCGTCCTTACAGGGGAATATTGGCCATCTCCGCATCGCACTTCTTCAACTAGGAAATGTGAAACACATCATGTACTCTTGACAGTCCTTCGGGTGACTCCAACTTGTTGGCCACTTCTCCCATACGCTCCAAAACGAGGTATGGCCCTACAAATCTCGGGGCTAACTTTCCCTTAACTCCAAATCGTTTAACTCCTCGCAGAGGGGACACACGAAGACATGCTCTATCTCCAGGTTCATAGACTACCTCCTTGCATTTTTGAGTCTGCATAACTCTTCTGCCTGGACTGAGCTACCTTCAGTCTATCTCGAATCAACTTAATATTCTCTTCTGACTCCTTGATCACATTTGGTCCAAACAACTGACGGTCTCCAACTTCATCCCACATCAACGGTGTCTGTCTCCTTTTCCCATACAAAACTTCAAAAGGGGCCATCTTCAAACTGACTTGGTAGCTGTTGTTGTATGAGAACTCCGCGTAAGGTAGATTATCCTCCCTACTAGATCCATAATCTAGTGCACACGCTCTCAACATGTCCTCTAGAATCTGATTGACTCTCTCGGTCTATCCATCTGTCTGCAGATGAAAGGCTGTAATGAACTCTAGCATAGTACCCAAAGTCTGGTGCAGCTGATTCCAAAACTTTGAGGTAAAGTGTGTTCCTCTATCTGATACGATGGTCCTCGGAACTCCATGCAGACATACGATCCTGGTCATATATATCTTGGCCAACTTCACACTTGTATATATAGGTGGTTTTCACTAGGATAAAGTGAGCCACTTTGGTCAAGCGAATCAACTACTACCCAGATAGAATCGTATCCCGATCGGGTTCTGGGAAATCCAGTAATGAAATCCATGTCAAGCTTATCCCACTTCCATTCGGGTATCGGCATAGGCTATAGTAATTCCTGCTGGCTTCTGATGCTCTGCCTTTACTCTCTGGCATACATCACTTATGACTACACACTCCGCAATATCCTTCTTCATACCAGTCCACCAGAAACGCTCCATCAATCCAAATACATCTTGGTGTTTCCAGGGTGAATCGAGTATGGTGAGTCATGAGCCTCCTGAAGTATTAACTTCCTGATCTTTGCATTATTAGGCACATATACACGGTCCTCGAACCATAAGGTGTCGTGCTCATCCTCACGAAAACCTTTGGCCTGTCCTTTGCTCATCCTATCTTTTACCTCAGCAATCTCTTTGTCATCCTTGTGAGCTTCACAGATCTTTCCCAACAATGTAGACTGAACTTCCATTGCTGCAACAAAACCTTTTGGGAACAATCTCCAACCGAAGTTCCCTGAGATCCTCGGCTAAGTCCTTTGGTAATCCTCCGCTTATGAGGGTATTCATACTTGTTTTCTTTATGGTTGTGTCCTATTTCTCCACAAAGCTTGTATGCACAAGGTTTCTTCATATCCTTTCCATAAGACTTCAATTTCTGGGACACAAACTGAGACTTTAGCAAAGTCAACTTAAATTCTTTCCAAGTGGCTACTCCTTGCCATCCGTTGATGGTTTGGTACATCCTCCACCAAGTAGAAGCACCTCTTTCAAAGCACTGAAGAGCATGCTGGGCCATATCCTTTTCGGCTATAGGGTAATTCTCCATGTTTTGAATCCATCGGTCCATCTCCAATTGACTCATCGGTCCAGAAAATACAAGCTCATCTCCAATCATCCTCTATTGGGTCCATGGGTTTGGGGTGGGATAAGAGAGATCGAGAGGGATGCACACAATGCAAACAATGGTTTTGAAAAGGCAGATTTTATTGTGGCTGTCGGAAAAACATCAAACAAATGACAGCTCACAAACGTCGCATCTAACGTAAGTATATAACAGGGGTTTGGTCTTCTAAAGGTTAATAAATCTTCAAAGCTGCCAAACTCTTCAAGTCTTGTTCATGCCTCCAATGGCTTCTTCCATTCATGCTTGCCTTTCTCCAGGCTTTTTTGCTAGATCATCTCTATTGACGTGAAGTCTCTCGTGACCTCCTTTAATATTTTTGGAGTTGCGTTCCAAACTTCTGGGTTTCAACATCCTTGACATGAACCATGGCACTATGGTCCTTCCGTTCCTGACGAATCTCCTGTATCTCGAGGTTTTGCTCCTCTTGGCTACTTTCAGCTTCTAGGTCCCGTGTTCTTCACGAATGCTTCCTTGTCAAATATAGCTTCTTGTAGGTCCATCTTAACTTCTTGATGTAACATTCCAGATCCTGGTGTTACACCAGCTAAGGTTAAAACTTCATCTTGCTGATAGGTGCTCCATCAGCCTTCTACCATCCAATCCTTCCATGCATATGCATGCTTAACCCAGCACCATGACAAATAGCATAAGTGCGCGATAACATCATGGATAGCCATGTTTCTTCCCTTGTCATTTCCATGAGCTATCATTCCATAGCTGATATCTCCTGACTTGGGGTTTTATTGACAAAAACTTTGAGTTCTAATGCTCCATGTTCCAGTCTTTCTCCGATACACCTTGATCTCGTGTATTGACAGCTTCAAAAGCCTGCCAAGTTCCATAAGGGTAGCCTTCCTAGGTCATAAAAATTTGGGATTCTTCAGAGCCTTCAAATTCTCCTAGTCTTCGGAGTCTTCAACCACTGTAGTTTCCATTATTATAATGCACGGTAAAATCTCCTTCATTCCATAGTGGTCGTGCTTGTCTGATATCTTGTCCTTCTTGGAGTGATCTCATCAGCTGAATCTTCATGTGGTCAAAAGGGAAAAGGGGTATGCTCTCACTAAAAGGGAATATTTAAATAATCTTAGAAAAGAAGAGAGTCAAAAGATCTTTTTGAAAAGGAAGTTATAGAGAAAATCCTTCCTATGGGCTTGCCAGTTCCTAGGGTCACGTCCTACAGTCAACATGTTCTCTGATACCATCTTATAGCGACCCGACCCGAATGGATCAAGTCTATGTGCTTAAGTGTCATCCCTGGATCGGTATGCTGACACACACAATACTCGAGGATTTATAACAGAGATAAATCACATGTATAAAGTAACGTAAAATACTATTACCTCAATCCAAATAGCGGAAGTAACAAGGTTGTGGATTCCCATCAACACCAACGGCAAAGTTGAGTGTAGAAATCGTAACCCTAACGTATCACTTACTCGTCGTAAGATAATCCTGCAACATGAGACGTTGCAGCCACAAAGGGTCAGTACATTGAATGTATTGGCAAATTCACACTGTAGAGCAATGCTGAATTATGCCTATCACTAAATGCATATATGGCTGGTGGAAAAGCTCTATGGTTATAATGTTTTTGCGAAAAGCTAATTTTTCCCTACTACAAAGGAATAAATTTATTTAACTATCATGGTGGTTGTTAAACATTGAGAATGGTTGACAACATTCTCAATCCCAATTAAGTATCATCATTAGAACCCCACAAATTATTTAAGTAACGTGATGAGATCAACATGATAAACCAAGAACTAGATACTCAAGATGTCCATAACCGGGGACACGGCTAATCATGATTACTTTGTACACTCTGCAGAGGTTTGCGCACTTTTCCCCACAAGATTCGATCGCCTCCGTTGGATTTCTCGCACTACATGGTGTTTGAGAAATGGATGACCAAGACACAGTCTTTCAGAAGCGTTAGCACCTTACGATGGGTAGACCGGTACACCTACATCCCCTACATCTGCTAGTCTACCACTGTAAGAGTTCACACAACTTAATCAACTATGCTAGAGCCCATAATAGCTTGTGGCTGCACACGGAAGTTTCTAGTATGAAAAATCTCATGATCCCTTTGAGCCTGGGTGGCGGTCCATAAAAAACAGGCAATCCTTGTCTACCCAGGTGCCTAGACAGGCAATCCTAGAACAACCAGGTACCTCAATCCACCCAGATGTGTGTTTAAGTTGCCACCTTAAGTAAACCATTAATCAACAATCTCACATCTCTCATGAATACTCTCAAAACCCAATCCATGTCTACCAGCATAGCATGGCAAGGTAAGCATAACGTCATAGTAACTCCCAAGGGTTTGATAATTAAACAGGTAATAGGTACTACCTCAACTACTTCCCATCCCATAATTTAATTAGATCCTAATCATGCAATGTTTGAGGATTGATCTAATGCAATAAAAACTGGGTATGAAAGGGATATGATCAAATTGTGAACTTGCCTACAATGTTGATGAAGATGATTCGCACTCATAACTCTTCATAGTTCTACTCGTCTCACTCCGGTCAATCTATCGTAAGCAAGGAATAGTAACCACACATAAGCACTCACTCAAAAGATCCGAAAGATCGAAAAAGACGATTCGGAAAACATCAAAACCAAGCAAATAACTCTTGCGACATAAAACGATTTCTAACAGTACCAAAAATATGTGAATTTGGCCTTATCAGAAAGTTTAGGTCAAGAGCTTCGATTTGCAAAAAGAATCAACTCAAACGGAGCTACGAAACTCAAGTTAAGATCAAACAAAGTTCGAATCTAAATCTGATCTAATTCAAATTTTAAAATTTCAAAAACATGTTTGGGTTTGATTACTGGATAGCGGAGATCATAACGAAGAAGTGGGCATTGGTTCCGTTGGATTTGGACAAACGAGTAAACAGATGTGATCGTTTGAAGTACAGGGACTAATCTATAAAAGAAACTACTACAAATAGGTCCCTGGACAGAAAATAAAAGAAAAAGAAAAAACTATCGAGCGAACGCTCACAACAGAAGCCTATAAGACGAAAACCGTTCGCGACAGAACCTAATTTAGTGAACGTCCACTAAATAACCAACAGATCGGTTTTTTTAAAACCTTAACTAAGAAAAACGGAAAAACCGGTGGTTCGGCAGATCGTACCATTTTCACGGTTTTCGGAAATAAACCGACGGCGAACCGGGCTTCGGATCCGGCGGGCTTCGGCGGCGGCGGCACATCTACGCGGCGGCGGTGATGGCGCGCGCGACGGCGGCGGAGGGTGGTGGCGCGGGTGCGGGGTTCGACGGGTGGGGCGCGGCAGCGGCGCGGTGCTGGCTACGGTGGTGGGAGCAGGCGAGGCGGCGGCTCCAACTGCAGATGGCGCGGGGCGGCGATGCGAGATGCGGCGGCGGCGTCGCGGAGAGGGGCCCGGTGCTCCGCTATTTAAGGAGGGAGAGGAGGCGCGAGGTGTGGAGGAGGGGCAAGGGTGGCGAGGTGTTGGAGACGGTCACGGCGGCGGCGTAGTGCTAGCTCGAGAAACCGTCCCGAGCTCGGGGACGAGGGTGCTGGGCTAACGGGCCGGCTGGCTGGGCTTCGGCCCAGTTGGCGAAGTTTCTTTTTTTTTATTTTAAAAAAATCATTTATCCGCACAAACTAAAATAAAACAAAATACACAGAAATATTTTATAGGCATATAATATACCAAAATTTGCAGAAAAAGATTTTCTACAACATGGACATTTTTATAATGCCAAATAAAATCCACACAAAATCAAATAAAGCAAAGAGTGCTACTACTCTAATAAAATCCAATAAAAATCATTTTAAAAATACTAAAATTAATTCAAATTTATTTCTCTCCAATTTTCTGATGTAGGGAATCATGTTACCTATTTTCCATATATTTTATTTTTGGAGAAAAGTAATTTGAATAAAACTCAAATAACTCCAAATTGAAAATAAATTCAAAAGAACTTTGAGTTTAATTCTTTGAAACTCCCAACTCATATTTCATATGTTTTGATGAAGTCATTTTATCTTCGCTCGTGAAAATCATTGAGTTGCATAAAGTTTCAGAATTGGGAATATTTTCCCAAATGAAATTCAAATATTTTCAACACCCCTTTTCATTGAAATAAATGGAAGAAGTCATGCCATCTTCTCTCGAGGGTTTTGTGATGAAAAGAATTGGAATTCATGAAGATCAGAAAAGCAAAAAATGAAAGTTTGGGAAAGTCCTTTTATTCCCTCTCATTTAACTTTAAAAAAGTTCAAATTTCACTCACATTGAGTCAATCAATCACACAACAACCAAATAATCAGTCAAATCTATCTATTTATTGTAACATTTCAAATTTTAGAATTTTTGGATGTTACATAATACCCCTCTGATTATGAACATGAATATGCTTTGTGAGTAGTTACGTTTGTTCCTGAGGACACGGGAGAAGTCTTGCTATTAATAGTCATGTGAATTTGGTATTCGTTCGATATTTTGATGAGATGTATGTTGTCTAGCCTCTAGTGGTGTTATGTGAACGTCGACTTCATAACACTTCACCATTATTTGGGCCTAGAGGAAGGCATTGGGAAGTAATAAGTAGATGATGGGTTGCTAGAGTGACAGAAGCTTAAACCCTAGTTTATGCGTTGCTTCGTAAGGGGCTGATTTTGATCCATATGTTTCATGCTATGGTTAGGTTTACCTTAATACTTTTGTTGTAGTTGCGGATGCTTGCAATAGAGGTTAATCATAAGTGGGATGCTTGTTCAAGTAAGAACAACACCCAAGCACCAGTCCACCCACATATCAAATTATCAAAGTACCGAACGCGAATCATATGAACATGATGAAAACTAGCTTGACGATATTCCCATGTGTCTTCGGGAGCGCTTTTCCTTATATAAGATTTTGTCCAGGCTTGTCCTTTGCTACAAAAAGGATTGGGCCACCTTGTTGTACTTTATTTACTTTTGTTACTTATTGCTCATTACAAATTATCCTATCACAAAACTTTCTGTTACCACTTATTTGAGTACTTGCAGAGAATACCTTGCTGAAAATCGCTTATCATTTCCTTCTGCTCCTCGTTGGGTTCGACACTCTTACTTATCGAAAGGACTACAATAGATCCCCTATACTTGTGGGTCATCAAACGCCTGCCCCCAAAGCTCCATTGCCAACTTTATCCAGGCGGCATCACGGGCTTCACAGGCCGCCTAGTACCTAACTTCCTCCTCTGCCATCTCCTTCTTGAATGCCACTTGCCTGGCTTTCTCAGTTGGCGGCAGCGACTTCCACAAACAAAGATTATACTGGCCCCAAAACTACTCCAAAATTGGGGGGTTCGGCGCAACCTCGTCCGGCGATGTTGATAAGTCTCCGATGTATCTATAATTTATGAAGTATTCATGCCATGTTTACAACGATTCCATATAATTTTTGTATGATTTAATTAGAACTAACCCGGACTAACGATGTTTTCAGCAGAACTACCGTGGTGTGTTTTTGTGCAGAAATAGAAGTCCTCGGAACGAGCTGAAAATTAACGGAGATTTTTTTTGGAAAATATTAAAAATACTGGAATAAAAAGATATGGAAGAGGAGTCCCGGGGCCACCACAAGGGTGGGGGCGCGCCCCTCGACCTTGTGATTGCCTCATGGGGCCCACTGACGTGAAACCGATGCCAACTCCTCCTATAAATCTAAAAAACAACAAAATAGAAGGGATATCAGGAGTTCCGCCGCCGTAAGCCTCTGTAGCCATGAAAAACCAATCTAGGCCCTCTTTGGCACCCTGCCGGAGGGTCCAACATCACCGGAGACCATGGAGGAGGAAGCCGGAGGGATCACCATTGCCATGGAGGCCAAGGACCAGAGGGAGAACCTTTCCCCATCTAAAGGGGAGGCCATGGAGGAGGAAGCACAAAGGGGAGAACCACTCCCCCTCTCTCTTGGTGGCACTGGAGTGCCATCAGGGGAACCATCACCGCGGTGATCGTCTTCATCATCATCACCATCCTGATTTATTTAACGCGGTCCAGTCTCCCGCACCCTGCTGTAATCCCCTACTTGAACATGGTGTTTTATATGATCCAATGATGTGTTGTCATCCTATGATGTTTTGAGTAGTTTTCCTTTGTCCTTTGGGTTGATTGATGATATAGATTGGTTTGAGTTGTATGTTTTATTTTGGTGATGTCCTATGGAGCCTTCAGTGCCGCGCACATGTGAAGGATTCCAGTTGTAGGGTGTTGCGATACGTTAATGATTCAATTATACTGTGTTGCTAGAGTGACAGAAGCTTAAACCCAAGTAAGGGGTTGTTGCGTAAGGGATAAAGGGGACTTGATACTTTAATGCTATGGTTGGGTTTTACCTTAAATGATCTTTGGTAGTTGCGGATGCTTTGTAGAGTTCCAATCATAAGTGCATATGATCCAAGAAGAGAAAGTATGTTAGCTTATGCCTCTCCCTCATATGAAATTGCAATGAAGACTACCTATCTTGTTAACAATTGCCTAGGATAATTCAGCACCCCAATCCATCATTATTCCACACTCGCTATTTATAATATATATTAATATATTCAATTTTATGTTAACAGCACCTACTTTTATATTTTAGTTCTCCGATATCATGAAAAGTTATCCTCTTCATACCCACAACATAGTTTTATTTCTCGTTTCTAGTTGGAAGCAAACATTCGGTGTACGTAGAGTCGTATCAGTGGCAGGTAGAACTTGAGAGAATATTGATCTTACCTTTAGCTCCTTGTGGGTTTGACACTCCATACTTATCACTTCCACCTTTGGAAAGTTCTACGATGATTCCTTGCACTTGAGGATTATCAAGCTCTTTTCTGGCGCCGTTGCCGGGGAGCAATAGCGTCGGGTTGATATTTTCGTGTATGCTTGTTTGCTTTCTTCACTAAGTAGTTTTTGTTTTCCCTTTTGTTTTTGCTTAGTTTTGGGTGAAACAAACACAAAAATTACAAAATGAAAAAACCAAATATAAATTTTACTTGCCTCTTATGTTTAAAAACGTTTTCAAAAAGAGAAGTCATTGGAAGGTTATGCATTGGAGATGTGAGGGTCTACCTTGAACACTTGTGTTCATGATCATGGAAACAATGTAGAATTTTTCATGGAAGTTTCTCAAAAATAAGTATCCCCTTGTATATATCCATTGTCTTATAAACATAATGTGCCAAGTTTTGGTTGTAGGATGATTAGATTGTTTGTTTGCTATGTGGAGTGCAAAAACAGAAACTTTGGTTGTAGTGCGTGAACTCTCATTTTTTAGTGGAACATCGAATGCCTATGAAACTTTTTGCACAGTACTTCTATGCAAATTTTTAAATTTTCCTATTTTTAAGAATATTTGGGGTTGCAGAAGCATAATAAAGTTGCATATTACTACAGACTGTCCTCTTTTTGACAGATTCTGTTTTCTACGTGTTGTTCACTTATTTTTATGAATCTGTGGGTAGTATCGGGGGGTATGAACCATGGTGAAGTTGGAATACAGTAGATATAATGGTAATATGAAATTGGAATGAGTTTACAACAGTACCTAAGGGTAGTGATTTGTTTTATTATACTAACGGATCTCACAAGATTCTTTGTTAAGTTTTGTGTGGATAAAGTGATCGAAGAACGAGGACTTACCAATATGAGAAGAATAAGGAGAGGCAAGAGCTCAAGCTTGGGGATGCCCAAGGCACCCCAAGTAAATATTTCAAGGATACTTAAGCATCTAATCTTGGGGATGCCCCGGTTGGCATCCCATCTTTCTTCTTCAAACAATTATCGGTATACCTCGGTTTTTGTTTTGTTTACATGACATGCGTCTTTTGTGTTTATTCTTCCTTTCTTTTCCTTTATGATACATGCTAGTATGAGATAGACCTTCATTGATTTGTGGAATGCTCTTTGTGCTTCACTTAAATCCTTTGAGTATGGCTTTATAGAATGCTCTTTGTGCTTCACTTAAATATTTTGAGTATAACTTTATAGAATGCTTCGTTTGCTTCACTTATATATTTTGAATTTGGATATTGGTAAATTTATATTATTTGTAGAAAGCTATATGTACTTCACTTATATCTTTTAGAGTATGAACACAAGGATTATCGGAATTGCGCTTGGAAGAGTATCATTTGAATATCGTGCCTAGCTAAAAAGGCATTAAAGAAAAGCACTTGTTGGGAGACAACCCAATATTTATCCTTATTGTTTTTGTGTGTTCTCATTATTAAGCTACTGTAGTAATCATGTTTTATAGATTTTGTTTCAATAAAGTGCCAAGTGAGACCTTTGGGGTGACTTATGGTGATAGTTGATTTGATCTTGCTTAAAAACAGAAACTTTTGCGCTTATTGCTAGAATTTTACAAAATCACATAAGTGTGCTTTTGATCTGAATTTTTTACACAAGATTTATATGCATATTATCTAGGTTGTCCTAATTTTCAGAATTTTTGGAGTAGCAGAAGTATGGTTGTTGTTCAGATCATTACAGACTCTTCTGTTTTCTGGCAGATTCTGTTTTCAATGCATTGTTTGCTTGTTTTCTAGTTTCTATGGCTTATATTGCTCAATATAAATTGTAGAAATTATATGATACAGTAGGCATTGTGCGAGAACAATTATGAATCTTGTCTTTGACAGTACCAAAGTGAATGGTTTTCCCTTTATTATACTAACCTATCTCACAAAGTTCCGTTAAGTTTTGTGTGATTGAAGTTTTCATGTTTTGGGTGAGATATCGATACAAGGAGAATAAAGAGTGGAGAAACCCTAAGCTTGGGGATGCCCAAGGCACCCCAAGGTAATATTCAAGAAAGACTCAAGCGCCTAAGCTTGGGGATGCTCCGGAAGGCATCCCCTCTTTCGTCTTCAAAACCATCGGTATACCTTACTCGGAGCTATATTTTTATTCGTCACATGATATGTGTGTTGCTTGGAGTGTATTTTCATTTTACTTGATGTTTGAATAAAATCATTGGATCTGAAATCTTGAATAGGAGAGAGTTCCTCCCATGGCTAGTTAATTATTTAACTACTCATTGTCCTTCACTTATATCATTTTTGGAGTAGTTTGGCATTTACTCGCGTGCTTCACATATATCTTATGAGTAAATGGTTGAATGAATTGAATATCATAAATCTGAAATTATATATGCTTCATATTCTCATCCCATGGGGAGTAAAGACATCACTTATAAGAAGTATAGGTGGTAAAATTTATTGAAAGTTAGCAAACTCAACATTGGTCACTTGAACAATTCCTAAAAGAATATGGAAGGAAGAGAGATTTCACATATAAATATACTATCTTGGACATATTTTGCAATTGTGAGCACTCATTAAAATATCACATGCTAAAAAGTTGATGTTGGACAAGGAAGACAACATAATGAGTTATGTTTTCTTATATCCGAATAGAAGTTATATTGTCATGGATCATCCAACATGTTGAGCTTGCCTTTCCCCCTCATGCTAGCCAAATTCTTTGCACCAAGTAGAGATACTACTTGTGCTTCCAAACATCCCTTAAACCAGTTTTGCCATGAGAGTCCACCATACCTACCTATGTATTGAGTAAGATCCTTCAAGTAAGTTGTCATTGGTGCAACCAATAAAAATTGCTCTCTCTAAATATGTATGATCTATTAGTGTGAAAAAAATAATCTTTATACAAACTTGTGATATCGAAGAAATAAAAGGGACAGACTGCATAATAAAGGTCTTTATCACAAGCGGCAATATAAAGTGACGTTCTTTTGCATTAAGATTTTGTGCATCCAACCATAAAAAGTGCATGACAACCTCTGCTTCCCTCTACAAAGGGCCTATCTTTTGCTTTTATCTTCTACCCTTATACAAGAATCATGGTGATCAACACCTTTCCTTTTTACACTTTTTCTTTTGGCAAGCACTATGTGTTGGAGCAATTCGGATATATATATCCACTCGGACGTAGGTTTTCATAAAGTATTATTGTTGATTTTACCCTTGAGGTAAAAGGTTGGGAGGCGAAACTATAAGTTCCTATCTTCCTCTGTGTCCGATTGAAACTTTGAACCCATAAATATCACGTGAGTGTTAGCAATTGTGGAAGACTATATGATAGTTGAGTATGTGGGATTTGCTAAATCAAAGCTCTTACATAGACCCTTCCTGAAAATAAGATGAATTGCAATTGTTCGATGACTAAGAACATGGTTTGTTAGTTTTCAAGAAACTTTATGGTCTATACTTTAATTTGTGAATAGCTTGTTACTTGATCATGAGAAGTTTTATGAGATGACATACTGTTTATGACAAAGAATCATGCTAGAAAAAGTGCTTGGAACTTTCATTTATCAAACTTGTGCACTTGATAGCATTCACACTTCATAAATTATTTCTTTTATCATTTACCTACTCGAGGACGAGTAGGAATTAAGCTTGGGGATGTTGGTACGTATCTATAATTTATGAAGTATTCATGCCATGTTTACAACGGTTCCATATGATTTTGGTATGATTTGATTAGAACTAACCCGGACTGACGTTGTTTTTAGCAGAACTACCGTGGTATTGTTTTTGTGCAGAAATAGAAGTCCTCGGAATGAGCTGAAAATTAAGAGAGAATTTTTTGGAAAATATGGAAAATACTGGAAGAAAAAGATACGGAAGAGGAGTCACGGGGCCACCACAAGGGTGGGGGCGCGCCCCTCGACCTTGTGATCGCCTCGTGGGGCCCCCTGAAATGAAACCGGCGCCAACTCCTTCTATAAATCTAAAAAATCCCAGAACAGAAGGGAGATTGGGAGTTCTGCCACCGTAAGCTTCCGTAGCCACGAAAAGAACAATCTAGGCCCTCTCTGGCACCCTGCCGAAGGGGGCCAACATCATCGGAGGCCATGGAGGAGGAAGCCGGAGGGCTCACCATCGTCATGGAGGCCAAGGAACAGAGGAGAACCTTTCCCCATCTAAGGGGAAGGCCATGGAGTAGGAAGCACAAAGGGGAGAACCTCTCCCCCTCTCTCTTGGTGGCGCCGGAGTGCCACCGGGGGAACCATCGCCGCGGTGATTGTCTTCATCAACATCGGCATCATCATTACCAGCCTAATCTCTTTCACGCGGTCCACTCTCCCGCACCCCGCTGTAATCCCCTACTTGAACATGGTGCTTTATGCCACATATTATGATCCAATGATGTGTTGCGATCCTATGATGTTTTGAGTAGTTTTCCTTTGTCCTTTGGGTTGATTGATGATATAGATTGGTTTGAGTTGTATGTTTCATTTTGGTGTTGTCCTATGGTGCCTTCTGTGCTGCGCACATGTGAAGGATTCCTGATGTAGGGTGTTGAGATACATTAATGATTCGCTTATAGTGGGTTGCTAGAGTGACAGAAGCTTAAACCCGAGTAAGGGGGTTGTTGCGTATGGGATAAAGGGGACTTGATACTTTAATGCTATGGTTGGGTTTTACCTTAATGATCTTTGGTAGTTGCGGATGCTTGCTAGAGTTCCAATCATAAGTGCACATGATCCAAGAAGAGAAAGTAAGTTAGCTTATGCCTCTCCCTCATATGAAACTGCAATGAAGACTACCGATCTTGTTAACAATTGCCTAGGATAATTCCGCACACCGATCCATCATTGTTCCACACTCGATATTTGTAATATATATTATTATATTCTAATTTCATATTAACAGCACCTACCTTTATATTTTAGTTCTTCGATAGCATGCAAAGTTATCCTCTTCATACCCACAACATAGTTTTATTTCTCGTTTCTAGTTGGAAGCAAACGTTCGGTGTACGTAGAATCGTATCGGTGGCAGATAGAACTTGAGAGAATATTGATCTTACCTTTAGCTCCTTGTGGGTTCGACACTCATTACTTATCACTTCCACCTTTGGAAAGTGCTATGATGATTCCTTGCACTTGAGTATTATCAGGCGCATAGGGGTCCTCCTCGTTGCTGCTCTTCGACTGAGCGTCCTCGGGGGGGGCGCCTCCTCGTTGGCGCGTGGGCAGATTGGCGGTGCCATGGCAGAGATTTGAGAGAGAGAGAGAGAGCGAGAGAGAGAGAGAGAGAGAGAGAGAAAGAGAGGGCGAGCGAGCGAGTGGAGGATGTAGATGAGAATGCAGGCGGGACGACATGAACAAGGTTGTATTTATTGGTAGTCGGAATCTATATCGACGGGAACAGTACACACGCTGGTCGTTGAAATTTACGAGTACTTAGTTTGAATTACACACGATTCCTGCAGCAAAAGCCATGTGTGAACTTAATAGCTGATGGTTTCCAATACAGAACTGCGTCTAATTAATAACCCCCACCACTCACCTTCCAAACCTCTAGGCGCGAAATAGAGTGCCAATCGTGTGGGGTCCGGTTGTCTTGACAGATCTTTATAATTTCTTTTTTGTAGACCAAATATTTACATCGTCTGTTCATTTTTTATTTTTTCGGAATTTAAATGCCATGACACTCCATGCATGTGTCCAAGCTGTGACACCAATATGTTTGAAAATTTGTTCCAATTTACTCCCCAATAGAATGACCATGTTCAAATTTGGATTACAGTCATTAAATGGCTAGAAAATCAGATAAATGTCTTACAAAGGTTAAATGACCCCTGAAATTTTCCAAATTTTGACATGGCAGTTGTATTAGTGCACGTTAACTACAGAAATTTTTTAAAGGCCATAAGAGGAAGCTATCGTCGATTCGTCATCAAACATGCATTGTTCCCTCTCGGAACCACGAGCCTTCTAGTGAGTTGCTCTGGTTTGTAAGGGGTGTGTGTCCAAGCTTTCGTCATACAAACCAATTTTTTTACCACATCATCTTAGTGGCATGACATTACGTCAAGCAAGGTTTCATGTGTTCCTGATCATTTTTAATTTTTTTTGGAATTTAAATGCCATGGTACTCCATGCATGTGTCCAGGCCATGACACCAATATGTTTGAAAATCCCTTCCAATTTACTGCACATGGAATTAACTCACACACAAGTATGATTTTTCAGACCGTTATGGTTAGCCGTTGAATGTAGATATAGTCCAAATTTGAATTACAGTAATTAAATCGCTAGAAAATCACTTAAATGTCTTTAAAAGGTCAAATGACCCCTAGAATTTTCCAAGTGTTCACATGACAGTTGTATTAGTGCATGTTAACTGTAGAATTTTTTTGAAGGCCATAAAAGGAAGCTATCGCCCGTTCCTCCACAAACATGCATTGTTCCCTCTCAGAACCACGAGCCTTCTAGTGAGTTTCTCCGGTTTGTGAGGGGTGTGTGTCCAAACTTTCATCAAACATGCCAAAAAAATTACCACATCTTCTCGGTGGCATGACATTACATCAAGCAAGGCTTCATGTGTTTCTGATCTTTCTTAAAATTTTTGGAATTTAAATGCCATGGCACTCCATGCATGCATGTGTCGAGGCAGTGACACCAATATGTTTGAAAATTCCTTCCAATTTACTGCACATGGAATTAACTCGCACACTAGTACACAAATATGATTTTTTAAAACCGTTGTGCTTAGCTGTTGCATGTATATGTAGTTCAAATTTGAATTGCGATCATTAATTGGCTAGAAAATCACTTAAATGTCTTTAAAAGGTCAAATCACCCCTGGAATT
Source organism: Aegilops umbellulata (assembly GCA_032464435.1). Lineage (NCBI taxonomy): Eukaryota > Viridiplantae > Streptophyta > Magnoliopsida > Poales > Poaceae > Aegilops > Aegilops umbellulata. Next base: position 226,701,968 of record CP136055.1, on the reverse strand, counting down.
TTCCAAATTTTCAAATGACAGTTGTATTAGTGCACATTAGTAGTAGAAATTTTTTGAAGGCCGTAAGAGGAAGTTGTCGCCCGTTCGTCATCAAACATGCATTGTTCCCTCTCAGAACCACGAGCCTTCTAGTGAGTTGCTTCGGTTTGTGAGGGGTGTGTGTCCAAACTTTTGTCAAACATGCCAAATTTTTTACCACATCATCTTGGTGGCATGAAATTACATCAAGCAAGGTTTCATGTGTTTCTGATTTTTTTAGTTTTTTTTGAATTTAAATGTCGTGGCACTCCATGCATGTGGCGAGGCCGTGACACCAATATGTTTAAAAATTCCTTCTAATTTACTGCACATGGAATTAACTCACACACAAGTACACAAATATGATTTTTCAAACCGTTATGGTTAGCTGTTGCATGTAGATGTAGTTCAAATTTGAATTACGGTAATTAAATGGCTATAAAATCACTTAAATGTCTTTCAAAGGTCAAATGACCCCTGGAATTTTCCAAATGTTCACATGACAGTTGTATTAGTGCATGTTAACTGTAGAATCTTTTTGAAGGCCATAAAAGGAAGCTATCGCCCATTCCTCCTCAAACATGCATTGTTCCCTCTCGGAACCACAAGCCTTCTAGTGAGTTTCTCCGGTTTGTGAGGGGTGTGTGTCCAAACTTTCGTCAAACATGCCAAAAAATTTACCACATCTTCTTGGTGGCATGACATTACATCAAGCAAGGCTTCATGTGTTTCGGATCTTTTTTTAATTTATCGGAATTTAAATGCCATGGCACTCCATGCATGCATGTGTCGAGGCTGTGACACCAATATGTTTAAAATTCCTTCCAATTTACTGCACATGGAATTAACTCGCACACAAGTACACAAATATGATTTTTTAAACCGTTGTGTTTAGCTTTTGCATGTATATGTAGTTCAAATTGGAATTACGGTCATTAAATGGCTAGAACATCACTTAAATGTCTTAAAAAGGTCAAATCACCCCTGGAATTTTCCAAATTTTCAAATTACAGTTGTATTAGTGCACACTAACAGTAGAAATTTTTTGAAGGTCGTAAGAGGAAGCTGAAGTCGACCTCCCTTTAAAAGGTCACATTTCCCATGTTTCCTCCTTCCTTCCTTCCGAAGTTATAGCCGCTTCCTCGCTTGCTTCCTCGCTCTCGCTGTCTCGCATCCTACCGCCGGGGTCGCCATGGTCTTCTTCAATGACCTCTCCAGCGGTTCCTCCTCCTCCGACAACTCTTTCACCACCCGGGTATGCCTCTCTTCTCTCTCTGGTCATGAATTGGAATGAAGGATTTTAACCCGACGGTCGATTTGAGTCATTTCTTCCTCTTGTAGCTCCCTAGGACTATCAATTGCAACGAATGGAGCGGGGTGGCTAAAGATCTGCCTGCTCGTTGTCACCATCAATCTCCATGTGTGAAGTTAGTTGCGTTTGAATTTGTGGACAGTGAGAGGAAGTTTCTGGCATGTGCAGAGAAGGTTATCCCCACTTTCATTGTTACAAATCATTTGTTAGATGTGATTCAGACATTGTCACTGTGCCACGTTATTGTGGATGTTAAGACAGTGTCATAGTTTGTACCTAATATCTGAAAATGTTGCCATCTCATCACCGGTGCCATTAGAAAATTATTTGGCATAGCTTCAGCATATTGTGCAACCAACTTTGGTCCACACATCCAAGCAGCCAAGCAGTAAAATACTAAATCTTTATGGCACGAAGGAACTCGGCATCAGAGCAACTAGGTGCTCCGGCGGGTCTGGTTCCCTGATTCTTTTCTGCTGCATTGGCTCGCCAGTGCAGGGCACTGGTGCCAAATGTAGCAACAGTTGTCTTGACACCAGTTCTCGCATACATAGTAGATGGCCTTAGTGCTATTAGTTCTATGTTACTAAATTTGTGCATGTACACACCTGTTAGTATCAATTTGATGTCACCCAAACATTGTCGCCAGGCGTCGCGATGAGTACCCCCGCGATGCCAGTTATACCCCAATTGAACCGGGTCGTGCCACAAGATAGCAACGGTGGATCACCTCCGACTCAGCCTCACCAGCCAGCACCAAACCCGTCGTCGGTCTGGACGACCCTGGATTGCTTCATTACACCAACGGGTCACTTTTCCAATCACGTGGATAACCTAGTGGCAACAGCTACCTACCTCGCCGCACTCCCCATCACGGGAAATACTGAGGGAGTCCTGGATTAGGGGGTGTTCGGATAGCCGGACTATACCTTCGGCCGGACTCCTGGACTATGAAGATACAAGATTGAAGACTTCGTCCCGTGTCCGGAAGGGACTTTCCTTGGCGTGGAAGGCAAGCTTGGCGATACGGATATGTAGATCTCCTACCATTGTAACCGACTCTGTGTAACCCTAGCCCTCTCCGGTGTCTATATAAACCGGAGGGTTTTAGTCCGTAGGACGAACAACAGAACAACAATCATACCGTAGGCTAGCTTCTAGGGTTTAGCCTCCTTGATCTCGTGGTAGATCTACTCTTGTACTACCCATATCATCAATATTAATCAAGCAGGAGTAGGGTTCTACCTCCATCGAGAGGGCCCGAACCTGGGTAAAAACATTGTGTCCCTTGTCTCCTGTTACCATCCGCCTAGACGCACAGTTCGGGACCCCCTACCCGAGATCCGCCGGTTTTGACACCGATATTGGTGCTTTCAATGAGAGTTCCTCTGTGTCGTCACTTTTAGGCCCGATGGCTTCTCCGATCATCAGCAGCGATGCGGTCCAGGGTGAGACTTTTCTCCCCGGACAGATCTTCGTATTTGGCGGCTTTGCACTGCGGGCCAATTCGCTTGGCCATCTAGAGCAGATTGAAAGCTACGCCCCTGGCCATTAGGTCATATTTGGAAGTCTGAACTACACGGCTGACATCCGCGGGGACTTGATCTTCGACGGATTCGAGCCACAACCGAGTGCGCCGCACTGTCACGAAGGGCACGATTTAGCTCTGTCGCCGAACAGTGTCCTAGAGGCCGTGCCCGCGTCAGCTCTGACCCTTAGTTCGGAGCCGATTGCGCCGATCGAGGATGGGTGGTTGGACGCCGCCTCGGGGGCTGAAACCACTACGGCGATCGAGCCGAACACCAGCTTTGTCCCTTGCGAAGCCCGTGACTCCAAGGTGCCGGACTCCTCTTCGGACTCCGAGCCCCCCGCGCCCCTGCTGATCGAATCCGATTGGGCGCCGATTATGGAGTTCACCGCCGCGGACATCTTTCAGCACCCGCCCTTCGGCGATATTCTGAATTCACTAAAGTCTCTCTCTTTATCAAGAGAGCCCTGGCCGGACTACGGTCAGCAAGGTTGGGATGCGGATGATGAAGAAATTCGAAACCCACCCACCACCCACTTTGTAGCCACTGTCGATGATTTAACCGACGTGCTCGACTATGACTCCGAAGACATCGACGGTATGGACGCCGATACAGGAGACGGTCAGGAACCAGCGCCCATAGGGCACAGGAAAGCCACCTCGTCATATGACATACACATGGTGGACACCCCAAAAGAGGGCGATGGCGATGGAACAGCGCAGGATGACCCCTCCAAGAAACAGCCTAAGCGCCAGCGTCAGCGGCGCCGCTCTAAATCCCGCCAAAGCAAAAACGGTGATTCCGGCATGGGAGATAATAACACTCCAGACAGTGCCGAAGAAAACCCCCTCCAGCAAAAATCAGCACAGGAGGATGGGGAAGCCAGCCCTCATGAAGGAGCGGCAGACAGAGAGGTCGAGGACGATAATTACATGCCTCCCTTCGAAGACGAGGCAAGCCTCGACGATGACGAATTTGTCGTACATGAAGATCCTGTCGAACAAGAGCGCTTCAAACGCAGGCTTATAGCCACGGCGAGCAGCCTCAAGAAAAAATAGCTACAGCTTAGAGCTGATCAAAACTTGCTAGCCGACAAATGGACGGAAGTCCTAGCGGCCGAAGAGTATGAACTCGAACGCCCCTCCAAGAGCTACCCAAAGCGCAGGTTGCTACCCCTATTAGAGGAAGAAGCACCTACATCACCAGCGCATGATGCGGCCGACCGGCCACCACGTGACCGTGACAGAGAGGCCTCTTGGCCCTCCACTCAAGCCGCACGCCGGCGCCGCTTTAAAAATACCAAGGCACGGGGGAATGGGCCAGACCTGCGAGATATATTGGAGGACAAGGCAAAGCAAACAAGGTCGATCTACGGATCGCGTGGGCGCCCCACGGCACGAGACGATAATCGTCACGCCGGATACAGTAAATCCGGCCGGGCCGAACACAGTAGACAAAGCTCGTTTGAGCTACGTCGGGATATAGCCCAATACAGAGGTGCCGCACACCCACTATGCTTCACAGATGAAGTAATGGATCATCAAATCCCAGAGGGTTTCAAACGCGTAAACATCGAATCATATGACGGCACAACAGATCCTGTAGTATGGATTGAGGATTATCTCCTCCACATCCACATGGCCCGCGGTGATGACTTACACGCCATCAAATACCTCCCACTCAAGCTTAAAGGACCAGCTCGGCATTGGCTTAACAGTTTGCCAGCAGAATCAATTGGTTGTTGGGAGGACCTGGAAGCCGCATTCCTCGACAATTTCCAGGGCACTTATGTGCGACCACCAGACGCCGACGATCTAAGCCACATAATTCAGCAGCCAGAGGAATCGGCCGGGCAATTCTGGACACGGTTCCTAACCAAGAAAAATCAAATCGTCGACTGTCCGGACGCAGAGGCCCTAGCGGCCTTCAAGCATAATATCCGCGATGAGTGGCTTGCCCGGCACCTTGGACAGGAGAAGCTGAAATCTATGGCAGCCCTCACGACACTCATGACCCGCTTTTGTGTGGGAGAAGACAGCTGGCTGGCTCGTAGCAATAACATAACCAAGAGCCCTGGTAATTCGGATACCAAGGACAATAGTACTAGGTCGGGTCACAACAAGCACAAGCGCCGCATTAACAGCGTCAATGCTGAGGATACGGCAGTTAATGCTGGATTCAGAGGCTCTAAACCCGGTCAGCGGAAAAAGCCATTCAAGAGAAATAATCCGAGCCCGTCCAGTTTGGTCCGAATACTCGACTGCTCATGCCAGATACATGGCACCCCCGAAAAGCTAACCAATCACACTAACAGGGATTGTTGGGTGTTCAAGCAGGCCGGCAAATTAAATGCCAAAAACAGAGACCAGGGGCTACTTAGCGATGACGAGGAGGAGCCCCGACCGCTGAACAGTAGTGGACATAAGAGATTCCCCCCACAATGCGGACGGTGAACATGATATACGCGACCCACATCCCCAAAAGGGAGCGGAAGCATGCGTTAAGGGACGTATACGCGATGGAGCCAGTTGCCGCGAAGTTCAACCCATGGTCCTCCTGCCCGATCACTTTTGATCGAAGGGACCACCCCACTAGCATTCGTCACGGCGGATTCGCCGCACTGGTTCTAGACCCAATCGTTGACGGATTTCACCTCACCAGAGTCCTCATGGACGGCAGCAGCAGCCTGAACCTGCTTTATCAGGACACAGTGCGGAAAATGGGCATCGATCCTTCGAGGATTAAACCCACTAAAATGACCTTTAAAGGCGTCATACCAGGTGTAGAGGCCAACTGTACAGGCTCAGTCACACTTGAAGTGGTCTTCGGATCTCCGGATAATTTCCGAAGCGAGGAGTTAATCTTCAACATAGTCACGTTCCGCAGTGGTTATCACGCACTGCTCGGGCGAACCGCATTTGCCAAATTTAATGTGGTACCGCATTACGCATACCTCAAGCTCAAGATGCCAGGCCCTCGAGGAGTCATTACGGTCAATGGAAACACCGAACGCTCTCTCCGTACGGAGGAGCATAGGGCGGCTCTCGCAGCGGAAGTACAAAGCAGCCTCTCAAGGCAATTCTCCAGTCCGGACATTAAATGTCCGAACACTGTTAAGTGCGCCCGGAGTAACCTATAGCAAGACCTCCTGGCACGTTTCGAGCAAGTGTAGCAATGCGGCCCCAACCCCAGCCCTCGCGAAATTGCGAAACCAGTGCTGCGCGTACATAACTACGCTCTGGAAATACCATGGGCACAGGGGGAGGGGCACCATCACGACACGCCCAAAACACGGCTTAAACCGCACTAGGGGCTGTCGATTCTTCACTTTTATCTTATTTGCAGGTCTCCATTCTTTGGAAGGCCTAACCGGCAGTACAATTGCCGCCCAAACGATGCAAGAACCAGGGAAGAAGAAAACCACGCTGCACTATGGAACTCTAAGGTGGTCTCTATAACGAGCAGTATACCTGTTTTGCATATCATTCCGTGGCACGCCCCTAGAAGGGATATGTTAAATAATCCCACATTTTGCTTATCGCACCATTTGTATCGTTATGCTTTGATCGAGCCTTTTTAAATAAACAATGCATAGCTTTTGTCTATTGTTGTATTACTCTTTTTTTAAGAATATATGTTCATTAATAACATGTCGCACCCGTACACTTTGGTATGGCCAATACACCAGGGGCTTAAGTACCCCACAACACGGTGTGAGAAGTCCGGACACTTTCACAAGTGCGGCACCCTGAACTTATAGCATTATATGCATCGGCTCCGAATCATGTCTTGGGTCAAATGTTGGGTTTGCCCGGCTCCTATTTTTGGTACATTACGTTCCGTTGTATCGGCTAAGGTAGCGCTAGGAGAACTACTGCGATTGTGCCCGAGTTGAGCTGGGCTAAAGCACCTCAGTAGAGAAAGCTAAAACTGACCATCATGATGAGGCGAGAGCTGGTCGCTGTTCGAGGGGTTTTCGAGTCCCTAAAGACTTATGCCGCTTAGAGCGAGGAGTCGGCTTTGTCCGGCCTAGGCGTGGATAGCGCCCCGAACTCGGTCTTCCAAACACTAGGGGCTTCGCCGAAATGTAAAATTATAGAATTCTATGGCTACGTGAGAGTGTTCAAGCATTATAGTCCGATTGCCTTGTTCGTTGTGTTGAGCGCCTCCCTCGAAGGACCCAAGATTGGGAAAAAGAGCGCTCAAGTTTATCCCGAACACCCCAGCACTCGTGGCATGGGGGCAGAAGCCGACGACTCGCCATCTCTAAAAATTTGATAAGCGGCCGGTAATATTTTAAATTCAAAAAGCATTGTGTAGCGCACATGAACAAGTTTTCAGCGCACAGGACAAAATAAAAAAGTTTTACTCAAAAATATATCTTTCGAGCATTCGTCCGCCATAAGGCGGGCACCCTCTAGAACGCCTTTATAGTACATCTCGGGGTGGCGATGCTCCTTGCCCGGCGGCGGCCCGTCCTTCACAAGCTTCTCCGCATCCAGCTTTCCCCAGTGCACCTTAGCACGGGCAAGCGCCCTACGGGCACCTTCGATGCAGACGGAGCGCTTGATGACTTCGAGCCTTGGACAGGCCTCCACCAGCCGCCGCACCAGCCCGAAGTAGCTCCCAGGCAGAGCCTCTCCAGGGCACAAGAACTATGAGGCCCCTCATGGCCTGTTCGGCCACCATGTGGAGCTCGACCAGTTGCTTCAGCTAGTCGCTCAAGGGCACATGGAGTTCGGTCTCAGCATACTGAGACCAGAACACATTCTTTGTCGAGCTACCCTCCTCGGCTCGATAGATTGCGGTGGCATCGGACACGTTGCGGGGCAAATCTGCGAACACTCCTGGAGAGCTCCGGATTCGGGTAAGTAACAAGTAATTTACTTTCACATGCTTGCTTTGCATAAACAAAGCCTTACCCGCCGCTATCCGTTTCATCGCCTCAACCTCCTGAAGGGCCTTCTGGGCTTCGGCCTTGGCATACTTGGCATTCCCAATGGCAGCCGCGACCTCGGACTCTCGCGTCTTTGAGTCAAGCTCCAAACTCTCATGTTTTTTCGTGAGAGCCTGGAGCTCCTGCCGCACCTGGCCAACCTGCGCCTCATATTTCTCCCGCTCGATACGCTCCGTGGCCACCCTCTTTTCGGCCTCGGACAGCGCTTGCTTAAGGGTCGCCACCTCCATTGTGGCCCCTACAATAGCCACATTGATCATGTCATTTTCTTGCAATTGCACCTTTTATACATATATTTCAATAGTATTTCTTACCTTCCTTGTCCTCGAGCTGCTTCTTGGCAAGGCCGAGCTCTTGCTCGGACCGCTCGAGGTTCTGCTTTAGCGTGTCCACCTCCGCAGTCAGTGCGGCGGACGCCAGCAGTGAAGCCTGCATACGCATATTGACTTACTTTTGTTAGACTCCTGCGAATTTTATTAGATCCTCTATTCGTCTTTTCTTTCCGAACGCCAAACAGAGCATCAGGGGCTACTGTCTCTGCGGTAATATTTTTACATATTTTTTACATACCTCAAAGTCTGTCAAAAGGCTGGCATAGGCTTCGGTCAGCCCGCTCTTGGCGGACTGAACTTTCTGAATCACCGCACTCATAATGGTGCGGTGCCCCTCGTCGACGGAGGTGCCTTTAAGCACCTCCAGCGGACTATCCGGCGCCTACGGTTGGACGGGGGCCACCAGCTCAGTGGGCTTGCTCCTCTTGGAAGGAGGTCGCCCGCCGGACTCTGGAACCTTTGAAGCTTCCGGAGTGGTGTTCGGCCTAGGGCCGGACTTGGAGCCCTTAGGGGTTCTATCCCCTTGGCGCGTGGAGTCCGGGAGCTTGCCTTGCGGCGCCTCCAGGACCACCTCCTCTTGGCTCGGAACCTCTTGGGACGCCACCTCGGCGTCATCCGTAGGGCAGGGGGAGGTAGCCGTCGGAAGAGAGTTTACATCTGACGAGTCCAGGGAACCGCTCGACGACACGTCGAGCCGGTCTTTGGGTGGACTGCATAATCATATTCGATATAAGGAAAAGTCGTGCGGTGAAGGAATACTATGACTTACTCTGGTATTCGGATACTTATGATTTCGCCAGGGGCGTGGCCCTGTGCGGCCACTCCTCTTCGCCGTCGCCGTCATTGGTGGAGTAGTCCGGAAGAAGGGTTTTCCCCTTCTTGGACCCCCCGGCCTCCCCAGTTGGGACGGCCTTCCTTTTCTTTCCTTCCCCCGCTGGAGGGGGAGAGGTCTCTTCTTCCTCCTCCTCGTCTTCACGGGAGGATTGCATCTCAGAGTCGTCGAACGACGAATCCGACACCACCACATGTCGGGCACTCTTTCGAGTCCCTGTGGCCTTCTTCGTGGCCTTCTTCTCCGGCACCACATAGGGTGCCAGAACCAGCAGCTTTGCCAATAGAGCATCTCCTGGGTCCTCGGGCAGAGGAGCCAGACAGTTGATCTGTCCGGACTTCGCCTGCCAATCCTGTCAAAGGTAAGGGAGCTTAGATCCCGCATAGAGTCGAACTATGAAAAGCTAAAATACCCTGTAAAAGGTAAAAACGGCTTACCGCACTAGCGTGACGCTGCGCGCTGAATCCGCGATCCTCGGTAGCGGATGTGGGAGCCTTGGCGCCCTTGAATAGCACCTTCCAGGCATCTTCGTACGTCATGTCAAAGAGCCTGCTTAGGGTTTGGTGCTACGCCGGGTCGAACTCCCACAGGTTGAAGGCCCGTTGTTGACACGGGAGAATCCGGCGGATGAGAATAACCTGGACTACATTGACAAGTTTAAGCTTCTTGTTCACTAGGGTTTGGATGAATGTTTGCAGTCCAATCACCTCTCCTTTGTTGCCCCACGATAGGCCCGTCTCTTTCCAGGACGTGAGTCGCGTAGGGGGTCCGGATCGGAACTCGGGGGCTGCGACCCACTCAGGGTCACGCGGCTCGATGATGTAGAACCACCCCGATTGCCACCCCTTCAGGGTCTCCACGAAGGAGCCCTCGAGCCATAGGACATTGGGCATCTTGCCCACCATGGCGCCTCCGCACTCCGCCTGGTTGCCGCGCACCACCTTTGGCTTGACATTGAAAGTCTTGAGCCATAGGCCGAAATGGGGGCGGATGCAGAGGAAGGCCTCACACACGACGATAAACACCGAGATATTGAGGACAAAGTTTGGGGCCAGATCGTGGAAATCTAGGCCATAGTAGAACATGAGCCCCCGGACAAATGGGTGGAGAGGGAAGCCCAGTCCGCGGAGGAAATGGGGGAGGAACACCACCCTCTCATTGGGCCTTGGGGTGGGGACGAGCTGCCCCTCTTCGGGAAGCCGATGCGCAATGTCGTTAGACAAGTATCCGGCCTTCCTCAGTTTTTTGATGTGTCCCTCCGTGACGGAGGAGACCATCCACTTGCCTCCAGCTCCGGACATGGCTGGAGAATGTTGAGGTGGGGAGTGCGGACTTGGGCGCTGGAGCTCGAGTGCGCGGAAATGGATATGCGAAGGAGGAAGAAGGCGTGGATGAGAAAGGTGGATCCTTATCCCCTCAAATGGGCGGACGCAACTATGTGTCCCCACCCGCCTGGTAAAACTCGCTTATCTCCCAAGCGCTGTAATCAATGGCCGGTTGGGTTACCCACGCCCGTATTGATGAGAATCTCGGAATAAGGGGACACGATTTCTGCTTTGACAAGACGTGCCGAGGAAACCGCTTCCCATAACACGCTGAGGTGGGATAATGAAACGATTCGAATAAAGGCTTGGTCGTGGTGTGATGTCATGCTACGGAATACGTCAACAGATTAGATTTGTGTAAATATTATTCTCTCTATGGAAATATGTGGAAACTTACTTTGCAGAGCCGGACACTACCCTTGTGTTCAAAATCTTCTATGAAGTACGTGGAGGAGGAACCCGCCTTGCAATGCCGAAGACAATATGCGCGCCGGACTCGTCATCATTGAAGCCTGGTTCAGGGGCTACTGAGGGAGTCCTAGATTAGGGGGTGTTCGGATAGCCGGACTATACCTTCGGCCGGACTCTTGGACTATGAAGATACAAGATTGAAGACTTTGTCCCGTGTCCGGAAGGGACTTTCCTTGGCATGGAAGGCAAGCTTGGTGATACGGATATGTAGATCTCCTACCATTGTAACCGACTCTGTGTAACCCTAGCCCTCTCCGGTGTCTATATAAACCGAAGGGTTTTAGTCCATAGGACGAACAACAGAACAACAATCATACCATAGGCTAGCTTCTAGGGTTTAGCCTCCTTGATCTCGTGGTAGATCTACTCTTGTACCACCCATATCATCAATATTAATCAAGCAGGAGTAGGGTTTTACCTCCATCGAGAGGGCCCGAACCTGAGTAAAAACATCGTGTTCCTTGTCTCCTGTTACCATCTGCCTAGACGCACAGTTCGGGACCCCCTACCCGAGATCCGCCGGTTTTGACACCGACAAATACCCCTGTGGAGAGACATGCTTTGCATGCCTTTGAGTTCTTAAAGACTGCGGTCGCTCAGGAGGCGAATTACTCTTACAGTCGGGAGCACCTACACTCCACCCCACATCCAAGCCGCAGTAGAAGCCGCCATGCTGAGTCGCCTCACTACAAAAAAATAGACTTCCTTGATGATACGTGTTTGCCACAGTAGGTCACGTTTTCTGTCATGCATGTACATCCATGACGATTTTATGATAGAATCAAAGTCATACCTATGCTATCATAGAAGTGTTCCATGACAATACCAAAATTATCATCACGGAAGTGTTCACTTCCATGATGATAAATGACGCGTCATGGAAGTGCTTTCGTCTAGGGTAACCGACACGTGGCATCCACCATAGCAGGTCGCCGTTAAGCTATCTGGTCCGGTTTTGCATCTGATAACATGTTAACAGCAACGACCAATGGCAATTTTCCACGTGTAAAATTCCCATTGGCCGGAGGAAACACGTGTCAGCTCGTCATTGGGTCAGATAGGCGCCTATGATATGTCGACACGTGCGACAGCCTACCACTGGCCCATTTAGCTTACGAAGGTTGGCCTATTTGACTTGGCAAAAAAGCTAGCTGGTCGGCCCATGAAAAGCCTGTTAACATTCCGTTTGCATATAGCCCATTTTACGGCCCGGTAATTCATGGCCGTTATGGCGTTCCCGAAATCGGACCAACAGCGTCAAGTGGGCCGTTTGTCGGTGTCAAAACCGGCAGATCTCGGGTAGGGGGTCCCAAGCTAAGTGTCTAAGGATCGATGGTAACAAGGGACAATAGGGACATGGTGTTTACCCAGGTTCAGGACCTCTTAAAGGAGGTGAAACCCTACGTCCTGCTTGATTGTATTCGATGTGTATAAGGGTCACAAGAGTTTATCCACCTCGAGATTGTAATGGCTAAACCATATCTGTCTAGCCTATGATTATTCTGATAGCCTCTACCGACTAAACCATCCAGTTTATATACACACCAGAGGGGCCTAGGGTTGTATAGAGTTGACTTGTAGAGGAAGGAAACATTACACCCGGACACCAAACTTGCCATTCTACGCACATAGGAGCCCTACCCGGACACAGGGGATAGCCTTCTACTTTATCTTCAAGGCCCGTCAGTCCGGCCCATATCGAATAGTCCGAACACCCGAGGACCCCCTAATCTAAGACTCCCTCAGTAGCCCCTGAACCAGTCTTCGATGACGATGTGTTCGGCACGCGAATTATCTTCGGCATTGCAAGGCGGGTTCCTTCTCCTGAATACTTTAAGTTAGCTTCCTGCATAAAGGAACTGTGTCCAGCTCTACCTAATCAATACAACACTTAGCCATGAAGGCAAGACCTCGAAATAGGAACGGTGTCTTTTACTGAAAACTTTTTCGGTGAAGCGTCACACTTGACTCTTTAACATTTCGAACCGTTTTCACGCCTCTTGTTTTGTGTTTCGAGGTCTAGCCTCCATTGGCATGTCTCGTCAAAACAGAGATCATGCCCGCCCATTACGGGATTCTCATCAATATGATTTGGGTAATCCAACCGCACCTTACGCACGATCTCGTTGGGAACAGGCGAGTTTTATGGCTTAAGAAGGGGACGCTTGGTATGTTCACCGTCCATAAAAGGGTAAAGACCCCTCCTTTTTCTTCACGCCTTTCTCTAGCTTCTGTCTCCCAATCTCCAAGCTCCAGCGCCCTCAACTCCGACCTCATCCACCGCCGCCACACTTCCCAGCAATGGCCGGGTCCGGTTCCAAGGGAAAGTGGGAGGCCTCCTTCATACCGAAAAGGACGTCGAGGATCTCCAGAGCGCGGGCTATCTGTCCGTGGACATCGCGCATAGGATTCCAGACAAAGATCAGGTCATTCCTACTCCAGGGCCTAGTGAAAGGGTTGTGTTCATCCCCCCACTTCCTTCGGGGGCCAGGATTTCTCCTCCATCCCTTCATCTGGGTTCTTATGTTTACTATGGGCTAGATTTCCATGATCTATCCCCAAATTCTTTCCTCCACATATCGGCTTTTATATTCGTGTGTGAGGGTCTTCTCCGCATCCCCCCCCCCCCCACACACACACACTTCGGCCTATGGCTCAAGGTCTTCAATCTGAAGCAGAAGGTGGTCGACGGATAGCATGCGGATTGCGGTGGGACTATGGTAAACAAGCTCCCCAACGCCGTCTGTCCCAAAGGGGCATTCATACGGACAGTCAATGTATGGCGGCAGGAGTGGTTCTGCATCACCGAACCATGCGACGCCAACTAGGCGGCCACGCCCGACTTAAGATCTGGACCCCCCATGAGACTCACCTCATGGACCGCCAAGGGTCTTGATTGGGGGTCCAAATCGGAAGTGAAGATACTCCAAAAGCGCATCTCCAACATGTTGAGTGAGAACATCGGTCTCACCAATGTGATTCAAGTGATGCTCTTCCACCGCATCCTTCCTTGCCAGCTCCGGGCCTCCCCCATGTGGGAGTTCAATCCGGAGGAGCCACGGACCTTCAAGCGCTTCTTCGGCACCACGCACGAAGATATATGGAAGCAGCTCTTCAAGGCTTAGAAAAAATGGCCGAAGAAGACCGAGGACATCGTACTCTACATCGAGAACCCGACCACGGCGGTAAGCATAATCTTTCTGAAGACCTATCCGGTCAATATTTCAGATATAATAGAAATTATATCGTTTGTTTTCCTTACATGTCTGGACGGGAAAGGCGGAGTGGATCAATTGTCCAGTACCGCTGCCTGAGGACCCGACCACATCCCAGCTGACGGAGATGCTGGTCCCGGCGCCCTATCAGGCGCTGGAGAAGAAAACCAAGAAGAAGAAGGGCAAGGAGGCCAAGGGCGGCCCCCGCCATAAGGGTCCTTCGGCAATAGTGTCCGAAGAGACCGAAGCCCTCCCTTCCCATGAGGGAGACGAGGAAGAAGAGGAGAAGAAGGTGGAAAGCGACTCTCCCCGTAAGGGGAGGAAGAAGAAGAGGGTGGCCTCTGAAGACCCGGAGGGGGAGGCGCCCAAGAGAAGGAAGCTGACCCTCCCGGACAGTTCAGACTCAGAGTCCTAACTAGTCCCTAAGAAACCTCCCAGGGTGAAGCCCCTGGCCGAATCGTAAGAATTCAGAGATTTACTGTTTATCTTCGGTCTACCTCCTTCCATTATGTAAGTTATTTTGTTACTTGACTTTTAGCCCTCCCCGCGTGCTCCTGCATACTCCTTTATTAGAGGGGAATTCTCTGCCACCCGAAATGTCAGAGAGTGACACGCAGCCCCGAGCCCCCTCGCCTATCGCCATGGACACCGAAGTGTAGTCCCGAAGGACCTCTCCTGGCCGAGAGGGGGCAAACGAAGCCATCAAAACGGCGCCCGAGGTTAATGCCTCAGTCACCGAAGACCTAGGGGAGGCGGCTGATGTCTACTACGCAACCTTCTTCTTGTAGACGTTGTTGGGCCTCCAAGTGCAGAGGATTGTAGGACAGTAGCAAATTTCCCTCAAGTGGATGACCTAAGGTTTATCAATCCGTGGGAGGCGTAGGATGAAGATGGTCTCTCTCAAGCAACCCTGCAACCAAATAACAAAGAGTCTCTTGTGTCCCCAGCACACCCAATACAATCGTAAATTGTATAGGTGCACTAGTTCGGCGAAGAGATGGTGATACAAGTGCAATATGGATGGTAGATATAGGTTTTTGTAATCTGAAAATATAAAAACAGCAAGGTAACTAATGGTAAAAGTGAGCGTAAACGGTATTGCAATGATAGGAAACGATTTCTAGGGTTCATACTTTCACTAGTGCAAATTCTCTCAACAATAATAACATAATTGGATCATATAACTATCCCTCAACATGCAACAAAGAGTCACTCCAAATACACTAATAGCGGAGAACAAACGAAGAGATTATGGTAGGTACGAAACCACCTCAAAGTTATTCTTTCCAATCAATCCATTGGCCTATTCCTATAAGTGTCACAAACAGCCCTAGAGTTCATACTAGAATAACACCTTAAGACACAATTCAACCAAAACCCTAATGTCACCTAGATACTCCAATGTCACCTCAAGTATCCGTGGGTATGATTATACGATATGCATCACACAATCTCAGATTCATCTAATCGAACCAACACAAAGTACTTCAAAGTGTACCCAAAAGTTTCTACCAGAGAATCAAGACGAAAATGTGTGCCAACCCCTATGCATAGGTTCATGGGCGGAACCCGCAAGTTGATCACCAAAACATACATCAAGTGAATCACGTGATATCCCATTGTCACCACAGATACGCACGGCAAGACATACATCAAGTGTTCTCAAGTCATTAAAGACTCAATATGATAAGATTACTTCAAAGGGAAAACTCAATCCATTACAAGAGAGTAGAGGGGGAGAAGCAACATAAGATCCCACTATAATAGCAAAGCTCGCGATACATCAAGATCATGCCAAATCAAGAACACAAGAGACAGAGAGATCAAACACATAGCTATTGGTGCATACCCTCAGCCCCGAGGGTGAACTACTCCCTCCTCGTCATGGAGAGCGCCGGGATGATGAAGATGGCCACCGGTGAGGGTTCCCCCCTCCGGCAAGGTGCCGGAACAGGGTCCCGATTGGTTTTTGGTGTCTATAGAGGCTTGCGGCGGCGGAACTCCCGATCTATTCTCCGTTCTGGAAGTTTTAGGGTGCGTGAGTATATATGGGTGCAGGAAGTACGTCGATGGAGCTTCGGGGGCCCCACGAGGCAGGGGGCGCGCCCCCACTCTCGTGGGAACCTCCCTTCTCTCCCAACATGGGGTCCAAGTCCATCATGTAGCTTTCCTTCCAAAAATAACTTCTCCAGTTGATTTCGTTCCGTTTCGACTCCGTTTGATATTCCTTTTCTTCGAAACACTAAAATAGGCAAAAAAACAGCAAATCTGGGTTGGGCCTCCGGTTAATAGGTTAGTCCAAAAATAAATATAAAAGTGGATAATAAAGCCCAATATCGTCCAAAACAGTAGATAATATAGCATGGAGCAATCAAAAATTATAGATACGTTGGAGACGTATCAAGCATCCCCAAGCTTAATTCCTGCTTGTCCTCGAGTACGTAAATGATGAAAAAAAGAATTTTCAATGCGCAGTGCTACTTGGCATAATTTCAATGTAATTCTTCTTAATTGTGGCATGAATATTCAGACACTCAAGATTCAAGATAAAAGTTCATATTGACATAAAAATAATAATACTTCAAGCATACTAACTAAGCAATTATGTCTTCTCAAAATAGCATGGCCAAAGAAAGTTATCCCTACAAAATCATATAGCCTGGCTATGCTCTATCTTCACCACACAAAGTATTTAAATCATGCACAACCACGATGACAAGCCAAGCAATTGTTTCATACTTTTGACATTTTCAAAACTTTTTCGATCTTCACGCAGTACATGAGCGTGAGCCATGGATATAGCACTATATGTGGAATAGAATGGTGGTTGTGGAGAAGACAAAAAGAGGGGAAGATAGTCTCACATCAACTAGGCGTATTAACGGGCTATGGAGATGCCCATCAATAGATATCAATGTGAGTGAGTAGGGATTGCCATGCAACGGATGCACTAGAGCTATAAGTATATGAAAGCTCAACAAAAGAAACTAAGTGGGTGTGTGTCGGTGTCAAAACCGGCGGATCTCGGGTAGGGGGTCCCAAACTCTGCGTCAAGGTCGGATGGTAACAGGAGACAAGGGACACTTTATTTTACCCAGGTTCGGGCCCTCTCGGTGGAGGTAAAACCCTACTCCTGCTAGATTAATATTGATGATATGGGTAGTACAAGAGTGGATCTACCACGAGATCAAGGAGGCTAAACCCTAGAAGCTAGCCTATGGTATGATTGTGTATGATGATGGTTGTCCTATGGACTACAACCCTCCGGTTTATATAGACACCGGATAGGGTTAGGGTTACACAGAGTCGGTTACAATGGTAGGAGATCTCGAATATCCGCACGCCTAGCTTGCCTTCCACGCCAAGAAAAGATCCTTCCGGACACGGGACGAAGTCTTCAATCTTGTATCTTCATAGTCCTGGAGTCCGGCTGAAGGTATAGTCCGGCTATCCGAACACCCCCTAATCCAGGACTCCCTCAGTAGCCCCTGAACCAGGCTTCAATGACGACGAGTCCGGCGCGCAGATTGTCTTCGGCATTGCAAGGCGGGTTCCTCCTCCAAGTTCTTCAAGAAGATTATAAACACCAAAAAATAGTGTCCGGCTCTGCAAAATAAGCTTTCACATATTGCCATATAGAGAATAATATTAACACAAATCAAATCTGCTGACGTATTCCGTAGTGCGTCATAACACTGCGACCAAGCCTTCTATATAAATTGCTTTTATTGTTCCTCCTCAGCTCGTTTAGCGAGGCGGTTCCCTTGGCACGTCTTGTCAAAGCAAAGATCGTGTGCCCCCTCTAACGGGATTCTCATTAATACGGTCGTGGATAACCCAATCGTGCCTGTTAGCACGTCTTGCCTTAATTAAAGGCTAGTCCAAGACGGTTACGGGGAGGGCGCTTCATATTCTGCCTCTTATAAAGAGACCAAGGCCCTGTTCCCCGCTTCTATTCTCAAAATGAGCTCGCCCGTCGCCTCGAGTTCCAACACCCTAGGCTTCCAGATTCCGAGCGCACCGGATCTTCGATAATGTCCGGCTCCGACCTCCAAGGCCGATGGATGCCCTCCTCTGTTACGGAGGAGGACGTATCAAGATTGAGGGAAGCTAGATTCCTGACCAGGGAGATTCCGCATAGGCTGCCTATTCAAGGATAGGTGATCCCTAGCCCTCAGCCCGGCGAGAGTGTGGTATTCATATCCCACTTCCTTCGGGGATTAGGCTTCCCTATGGATCCCTTTGTAAGGGGGCTGATGTTTTATTATGGGCTGGAATTCCACGACTTAGCTCCGGAGTCCATCCTCCATATCTCCTCGTTCATAGTTGTGTGCGAAGCGTTCCTCCGTGTTACCCCTCACTTCGGATTGTGGCTCAAGACCTTCAAAGTAGAACCAAAGATAATCGAAGGGCGCCACGCAGAGTGCGGAGGCGCTGCTATAAAAAGAAATGCCGACGCTCCATGGCCTGAGGGCGCTTTTCAAGAGGAGCTTGGCTTATGGCAATAGGAGTGGTTCTACATCACCGCTCCTCGGGGCACCGCATGGGTGGCGCCTCCGGCCTTTCGCTCGGGTCCCCCACCACGGTTAGCATCATGGATTAACACAGGGTTAGATCAGGGCTTGCCCAAAGACGTTCCTCTGCTGCAGGGCCGCATTAAGGATCTCTTGAAAGGAGACCTCAACCTGGTCAAGGTGACACAAGTCATGCTGATTCGCCGGACACTGCCCGGCCAACGTCGCCCCCTTCGCTTGTGGGAATTCGATCCAGAGGGACCACGAGCTCTCCAGAATTTAATGGGCGTGACACCTGTGGAGATGTATAAACTGTTCTTCGGATCACAAGAAGTGAGTCCGGATTTGACCGAGGATGCTGGTTTAAGCCGCAATCGCCCGGATACTCAAGTAGGTGACCTTGCGACCGGACCTTCTATCCGCATAATTAACTTTCTTTTTAACAGCACTTTTCCTTTTAAGCAGGAGTGGATAGGGAAGGCGAAGCTGATCCGGTGTCCGGCTCCCCTTCCCGAAACCAGGTTGGATCCTGTGTTAGTCAGGATGCTAGAGGTAGTGCCTTTGGAGGGAAATAGGGGAGCAGACAAGGAGTCCGTGGCCTCTCCGAAAGAGACCATTCCAAAGGGGGGAATCGATAATTCTCCTCCTAAGGGAAAGAAAAGGGCCGCCTCTGACCGCCCGGAAACCATAGCTTCGAAGCAGGGGAAAGAATCCTTGTCAGAGGGCCCGACGCCAGGGAGCCCCTCGGCCGAACTAAACCCTCAAAGGGAACAGCTCTCTAGTGAGCCGTAAGTAGAAGAAGAGTTACTCTTTTAAGAGAAATCCTTGATTTATATATGAGAAGTTTTAACCGAAACTTTACTTTGTAGTTCGGACCTTAGCCCTTCTCAGCAGAACTCGTCTTCGAGGGATCTTCTTCCGGAGATGATGGAGAGCGGAATGCCTCCTCCTTCTGTATCGCCTAGCAAGGCGGGCGACGCTGAAGTGTCGTCGTGGGGGATTTCTCCGGATCTTCTAGGGGTGGATGGTGCAGCCCCCCGAAGTTCTCCGTGTCCGGCCTTTGAGGAAGGCCATGGGACGAGTCCGGCACCATCTGGTGTTCGGTTGGAGGAGCTAAAGATTCTGCTGGGGCGAGCCTCTGTCTCAGAGGAGCATCGTGCGTTAATGAGCATGGTGATTGAAAAGATTTCATCCGCAGAAAGCGGACTGCACAAGGCCGTCAAGAGTTTAGTGGCAGGCCTTGAGGTACGTTTTAAATAACGTATATTTGTATTAATTGCGCATAAATAAAGTGCGCCCTGTGTAGATAGTAGCCCCTGAGACTCTGTGCGTCGTAAAGATGTACAACGCGCAGAGGATCTTAATCCCAGGTCCTTTAAGTGGCACCTTTATACGTAGGTGGCTGATTGTCCGGAGTCGAGCCGGACTCGTGAATATGCCGAACTAAAGCGACAACTGGATGAGGCAGAAGCCGACATCGTGCTTGTTAACAAGCGGCTTGATGGTGCTCAAGGTATTGAAATCATTAGGCGATTGTGAGTAAGAGGAGCTTTATGTCAATATCTTACCGTGTGTGTGCTTGACGCAGATGGTGCGGCCGCCGTGGAAGGTCTTAGGGCCGAACTCGCCCGAGCGAAGGAACAAGCCAGAAAAAGCGATGCGGCTGCCGTGAAAGCCCTTGAAGAGCTGAAAGCCGAACAGGCTGCCCATTGCCGAAGCAAGGAGGAGGTGGCTGATATGGCCGTAATGTTAAAAAGTGCTACTGACCGTTGCAAGCTTCTTGAAGAAGAAGGTCGGGCGAGGCAAACGAGCTTAGAGAAAGCTGTTACCGATGCCAAGGACGCCCGCTCTGTAATGAGAGCGGCAAAGGAGGAGCTATGTCAAGCCGGACTAACTGCGGATGGAAAGCCCTTCTTGCTGCGGAGAAGATTTTGCGACCCGGGGTTTGCCCCGTTGGACCGAGCGTGGAGTGTAGAGGACACCTATCTGGATTTGGCAGCTAGTGCTGCTGATGCGACCAAACACTTTCAAGATAAGAAGGGTCATGAAGTGGAGAAGCTCTTCTGGTTGCAATTCATCAATCCAGAGCGTCCACTTGCAGTGGACGATCGCCTGGCCCAATGGGCCGAACTGAATAGGTTGTCCGTACTCGCCATGAAGTACGTCATGGATTATCTGTGTCCAGGGAGATCGAAGCCGAAGAGTTATTTCAGCTTGGTGCAGCAATTTCTCAACGTGGTGCCACGTATCGGTGCTATGAAGAGGTCAGCGTGCATGGAGGGAGCTCGGTTGGCTCTTGCCCGTGTCAAGACATACTGGGCAGATATGGAGCCCACCGTTGTTGCGTCCCGGGATTCGGATAAAAGCTGAATACCTTCCGAGCAATATTTTGAGGAAGTCCTCAAAGGCGCTCGCATAATAGAGACGCAGTGCTCGAAGGATGTTATATTATGATAGCATATGTAATCATGAAACAGTATTTTGATAAATTGCAGGGGCATATTTTTAGACGTGTGCCTTCAAGTATTAGGAACACCTCCTGTGCGGCCGTTTAAATATATAAATTCTGAAAGATTGCAGTCGTTGGCTTCAGCCCCCACGCACATAGTGCGGGGGTGCGCGCAGAAGACGCATTTTCACACTTAACCCAACGTCTTGGTCCTATAAAGGAGGTGATAGCGCAGCGGGCTAGGCAACCGGACTATAATGCTTTAACACTTTCACTTAGCCGTAGGAGCTTGACAGTGGGACTCTTTAGGTAGCCCTTTAGTGGCGACTGCGCTTTGCCCGAGTTCGGAGCGCGTACGTGCCTGACCGGGAAACGACCCTTCGTCAAAGCGGAGGAATTCGATAAATTCCTATGAGTCATCGAGTGGCGACCAGTCTCGCGCTACATCATGACAGTCGGTTTTCGGCTTTCTCTACTGAGGTGCTCACCCGGCCGAACCGGGGCACAATCGCAGTAGTTCTCCTGGTGCTACCTTAGCCGATAGAGCGGAACGTAAGGTAGCCGAACTCAGGAGCCGGGCAACCCAACATATGACCAAAATCATGATTCGGAGCTGATGCATATAGTGCCAAAACTCGCGACGCCGAACACTCCCTAAGGTGTTCGGTCTTTGTGAGTGCGTGTGAAACAACACCCTTAAACAAAAGAAAAAAGCCCTTAGTGTCTAGGTACGAGCAAGAATTCTGGCGTGGCCACATGCCAAAACGCCAGCCTCCTCCTTGGTTATATCGGAAAAGAAAAAACCAGGGGATGTATAGCAGCAAGAGACAGTAAAAAAAGGTTTACGCAGGGTCTTAATCTAAAAAGAATCCTTTAGGATGGGTCCCTACTGCACGTCTGCGCCTGTGTCTCCGCTGTGCCGTGTCCTGGACGGGCGCCGCACGACGTTCATCTGTAAAAGAGAAGAACTAATTTGAAAAATGGGTCGTGCGGAACAAAATATAAAGTAAAGAATATATAAGGTTGAGTTTTATTGTCTCTGCGTACAGCCCCTGGTATGGGGGTATATGGCGTACTAAGCCTGCGTTAATGATGGACTTGTGCCGAACTCGTTGAGTCCGGGTCTGTGGCCTTTGATGACTTATAAAAAGGTCCTTTGGCTGGCGAGGCCACTTTATTGTGCGGTTGTTTAAGCGGCCGCGCAATCTTCCGTTTGGAGGAGGCGTATTTTAGTGCGCTCATTTTAAAGAGATGATGCCTCGAGGACCGGGCATCTTAAGCGTGGGGGATGCGTAATGCGGTATTGCGTTAAAGCGAGCGAAAGCTCCGCGTCCCATTAGTGCTTGATAGCGACTTGAAAATGGGACTACATGGAAGGTCAGCTTTTCGCGACGAAAGTTATTGGGAGAGCCAAATATGACTACAAGCCGGAGAAAACCCATACAATGGGTGTCCGGGCCTGGTGCTACCCCTTGAAAGGAGGTTTTGCTATGGCGGATTCTTGCCGGGTTTATGCCCATGCGGCGGATTGTGTCCTGATATATCAGGTTTAGTCCGCTGCCGCCGTCCATAAGGACATTCGTAAACTGGAATCCATTGATTATTGGATCCAGTATCAGGGCAGTTCGGCCTGCGTTTTTTATATTTCTAGAATAATCTAGCTAATCAAAAATGATTGGCTTTAGTGACCAGTGGCGGGACTCCCGAGGGAAAAGCTTGATTGTGCTTACCTTTATGGGTGCCACACGTTTTGTTACGTGAAGTAAGTTCACTGTTTTGACTTCTTGCGGGAAGTTCTTTTCTTTCCTGGTATTCTTCCTTTGGGGTTCGTCCTCTTCTTCACTTGGTGTATCGAGCCCCTTATGTGCGGCGTTAAGCTGTCCGGATTGTTTAAAAACCCAACAATCTCTGTGGGTGTGATTGGCAGGCTTCCCAGGAGTATTGTGTATCTGACATATTCTTTCCAGGATTCTTTTCAAGCTGGACGGATCATCCCTATTATCCTGAAGGGGTAGTTTTGTCTGATTTTGCCTTGAGCTTTTGAATCCGGCAGTGACTGTCGTGCTCTTCGGACTTTTTCTTTTGATTCTGCGATGGTCCTTATTTCGCCGCAGTTTTCCGTTTCCATCCCTGATTTCTGATGTACTTGGGTCGCTGGGGCTGCATCGTGCCAACCAGCAGTCCTCTCCTGCGCAAAAGCGGGTCATGAGGCTTGTGAGTGCGGCCATTGTTCTTGGCTTTTCCTGGCCGAGGTGTCTGGCGAGCCATTCGTCTCGGACATTATGCCTGAAAGCTGCTAGGGCTTCGGTGTTCGAACAATCCATTATCTGATTCTTTTTAGTGAGGAATCTGTTCCAGAACTGTCGAGCTGATTCTCCGGGCTGCTGAGTTATATGACTGAAATCGTCTGCGTCCGGGGGGCGGACATAGGTCCCTTGAAAGTTTGCTCGGAAAGCATCCCCGAGCTCTTCCCAACTTCCAATTGTGTTTTCGGGAAGGATTTTAAGCCAGTGACGGGCAGGCCCTTTAAGCTTAAGAGGTAAATATTTTATGGCGCGGAGATCATCTCCTCTAGCCATGTGTATGTGGAGGATGTAATCCTCGATCCAGACTCCAGGGTCTGTTGTTCCATCGTACGCCTCTATGTTAACGGGTTTGAATCCCTCTGGAAATTCATATTCCAAGACCTCATCGGTGAAACATAGGGGGTGTGCGGTGCCCCTGTATTTGGGTGTGCCGGATTCTGATGATGGATTTTTTGCATTGCTTGTGAGAGCTTGCTTCCTTGGCCCGTAAATGGACCTGGCTGTGCCATGATGCGATTCTTTAATTGGGTCGCATGTCGCCTTGAGTGCGGCGCCGCTTGCCGTTTTATGGTGGCCATGGGGTCGTCTATCCGACCGTGTGGCTTTTTTATTTTTTAAGTGTGGGGGCTCTAGGGCCTCCTGGTCGAATTCGGGCAGTAGTTTTCTCTTCGGATAACTTTTAGTGCGGCGGCTGCCGCTGTATTTATCTGCGGTCTTCATTACCTTGTTTCATCTTGTTCTGAGTGCATCTTCTGCCGTCTTTAGCTTCCGCTTCTGCTTTTTCAGGCTGCGTGTTGTGGCAACGAGCCTTTCGTGGAGATTCTTCTGCTCCGTGGTTTTATCTGGCGTGAGATCGTCCGGAGTTCTGTTATGGCTGGGGGAGGGTTGTCTGTCCTCTCCATCCGTGTTGCCCTGTTCGGACGGCTGCTCTGAGGCATGCTCGTCGTCTACCGGCTCATCCTGCTCTACGGCTGGGTCTTGATCGAGGCGGGGCTTGGCTTGGCGTCTACGTCACCGCTTTGACTGCTTTTCGGAGGGTTTACCCCTTTTTCCGCCCCCTTTTTCCTCGTTGTCGTTTCCTGTAGGGGTATCCACCATGAATACATCGTTAGGTGGGGTGGAGGTCCAGTGCCCTATAGGTGCTGGTCCTAGTTCGTCTCCATCTTCGTCGTCCATACCGTCGAAGTCTTCGGATCCGAAGTCAAGTATGTCGGCTAAATCATCGACAGTGGCTATTAAATGGGTGGTGGGTGGGCTTTGAATTTCTTCGTCGCCCGAATCCCAACCTCGCAGACCATAGTCCGGCCTGGGCTCTCCTGATAAAGAGAGAGACTTGAGAGAATTCAGGATATCACCGAAAGGTGAGCACTGAAAGATGTCCGTGGCGGTGAATTCCATTACAGGCGCCCAATCAGATTCGGTCGGCGGGGGCACGGAAGGCCCGGAGTTCGGAGAAGAGTCCGGCTCCTTGGAGTTCTAGGCTCAAGAAGTGATCCTAAAACGACCTACGTCAGGCATAACTCCAACAACCGTGTTCACTTCCCGGACCCCGCCGAGAGGAGACCATCACGTTACACACGCGGTTGATGTGTTTTAGTTAAGGTCAACTTCGGGTTTTCTACAACCGGACATCAACAAATTCCCATCTGCCTCATAACCGCGGGCACGGCTTTCGAAAGATAATACCCTGCAGGGGTGTCCCAACTTAGCCCATGATAAGCTCTCACGGTCAACGAAGGATATTCCTTCTACCGGGAAGACCCGATCAATCTCGGAATCCCGGACTACAAGACATTTCAACAGCAATAAAACAAGTCCAGCAAAGCCGCCCGATTGTGTCGACAAATCCTGATAGGAGCTGCACATATCTCGGTCTCAGGGCACATCCGGATAAGTCAAGCTACGAGTAAAACCAGCCCTCGTGTTGCCACGAGGTGGCCCCGCAGGCTGCTCGGTTCGAACCAGCACTTGGAGAAGCACTGGCCCGGGGGGGGGCTAAAATAATGATGACCCTCGGGCTCGCGAAAACCCGGGGGAAAAAGGGTAGGTGGTGGCAAATGGTAAAACCAATGTTGGGCCTTGCTGGAAAAGTCTTATTCAAAGCGAACTGTCAAGGGGGTCCCATAAATCACCCAACCGTGTAAGGAACGCAAACTCCGGGAACATAACACCGGTATGACGGAAACCAGGGTGGCAAGAGTGGAACAAAACACCAGGCATAAGGCCGAGCCTTCCACCCTTTACCAAGTATATAGATGCATTAATTAAATAAGAGGTATTGTGATATCCCAACAAGTAAACATGTTCCAACAAGGAACAACAAGATCATGTTCCAACAAGGAACAAACTTCATCTTCACCTGCAACTAGCAACGCTACAAGAGGGGCTGAGCAAAAGCGGTAACATAGCCAAACAACGGTTTGCTAGGACATGGATGGTTAGGGGCTGACATGGCAATATAGGAGGCATGATATAGCAAGTGGTAGGTATCGCAGCATAGGCATAGCAAAAGAGCGAGCAATCTAGCAAGCAAAGATAGAAGTGATTTCGAGGGTATGGTCATCTTGCCTGCAAGGTTCTCAGAGTTGTCGAAAGCTTGGTCCTCGTAAGCGTTCTCAACAGGCTCCTCGTTCACGTACTCGTCTCCCGGCTCTACCCAAGACAAGAGAACAAGCAAAGGAACCCAAAATCAACCACGATGCAATGCGCAAGCAATATGATGCAAAACATGGCATGATATGCGAGAGGTGATATGCAATGCGTATGCATGCTCGGGAAGGACAAGGATGAACAGGGCATAATCTTGGCAAACCAAGCATGCCGCTGGATAGATGGGGTGATTTCGGTTGAAATCGATATAAAGATCACCGGATTCGGATGCACGGTTTGCAAATGGCAAGCAATACAAGAATGACACGAATCTGCCATAAACAGCATGATGCTACTTAGCAAGCAACAATTAATTAAGCTACTGCACCCAAACATGGCAACAAAGCATATTAAAGTAATCTACACAAGATGCACGACAAAAGATGAACACTGAGCTACGGCTAATTCACATCACAACAGGTTCAAACAAGCATGGAAAAAGTGCAAATGATAACAGGTTCACAGACTTGGTGAAAATATCAACAAGCAGAGACTAACATCAGGTGACATGTTCAGAGCAATGAAACAACAAGCTACAGGTTCAGAACATAGCAAAATAAGACATGGCATGAATCCACACATAGCACTTGACAAAAGTCCCTTACTGACCATAAGCCAAAAAGGACAAGAAAAAATGATTACACCCATGTCAAATAAGCAAGTTTCGTTACAGGTTTCAGACTTAGCAGAAAACTGGACATGGCAGAAAACTGATAACGACTAGGCATGTTCGTGAGCTCGATGCACTCACTACAGAGCATTTCATGATAAACTAAGCATACATACATCAAGAAGACATGGCATAGCAACAATACATGGCAAGAAAAACATCATATCATGCAATGATCAACTACACCAAGCTTGGCAAAATCGAATAACACGTAAACAATCTGCCAGCAATATTTTGAAGCAAAAGTAGAGCTCGACTGTCTCAAGCTATGGCACTCCATAATTGCAAACAAAGGCATGGATGGATTAAGCAAATACTCAAGTTAAAAACTCCCTTACTGATCATGCTCAAATTATGCATAGATCACTCATAAACAACATGAATACATGGCACGAAAATAACAGCAGTCAGGGACTTAGTGAAATCACTAAGTCTCTGAAATCAGCAACATCAAGACACCTAGTTTGCATGCTTGTGCTAGTCACCACATAGATCATAAAAATACATGGCAAAATCCTATGGATAGGTAATATGGCATATTACAAAACTCATGTAGGACTCAACTTCATAGGAGGTACACATCAATCATGGCAAAAATGACAAAAGTGCATGTTCGATTCAGCAACTAACATCAACTAGCCCTCTTCTAACAGCATTTAAGGCATCAAGATGACCTCAAATGAAAATGGTGCAATGGAACAAAATGATGTACTCTTCGGGACGAACAGTTTGACATATTATACGCGCAAAATGGAGCTACGGATGCAAAGTTATGGCATGATGAAGATGCGATGATGATTGAAAAAGCTGAGACTTAGAGAAATTTGAGAGGGGAAAAGTCAACCGTCGGGTTTGACCAGATCGGATCTCACGCGGGCTCGGGCTCGAGGCGGGCCGTGGATCCACCGGAGAGGCGGGAGGCGGCGACGACGGCGGCGGCGCTGCGCGGGCGAGGGCGGCGCGGCCGGCGAGCGCGTCGCCCGGCGCGGTGGCAGCGGTGGCCGGTGGGCGCGCGGCTCGGCGCGGGGGAAGCCGGGGCGGCGGGGAGCCGCGGACGGAGGCCGGGAGGCCGCGGCCGGAGCGCTGGGCTCGGGGCGACGGGGAGCCGGGCGCCGGCGGGCGGAGCGCTGGGCGCGGGGTGGCGGATCCGGGCCCCGCGGGCCTGGCGCGGGGCCCTGCGGGCCCTGGCGGCGGGGCGCGGCGGAGGCGGCGGCGGGCGCCACGTGGCGGCCCCTGGTTGGCCCGGGCGGCGGCGGCGGCTGAACAGTGGGGAGGCGCGGATTTCGAGGGAGAAATTAGGGTTTCGAGGTCTCTCTCTCAGATTTGGACGGGGAAGGCCTTTTTATAGACAGAAGGAGCTAGGGAGCTCCAAATGGAGTGCGGTTTTCGCCCACGCGATCGTGATCGAACGGCGGAGGACATGGGAGTGACTTAGATGGGTTATTGGGCTGTTTTGAAGGGGTGTTGGGCTGCAACACACACGAGGCCTTCACGGTTACCCGGTTAACCGTTGGAGTACCAAACGAACTCCGATTGACCCGAAACTTGACAGGCGGTCTAACGGTGCTATACCGAGGCCACATGTCAAACCTCGGTCCATTCCGAGAATGTTTAATACCCGCTCACGAAGAAATGTAAAAGGGGACGCCGGGGGACATAGGAGCGCCGGATTGCAAAACGGACAACGGGAAAGATGCTCGGATTTATGAGACGAACACGTATGCAAATGCGATGCACACGATAACATGATATGAAATGCATGACATGAACAAAATGCAAAATGGAGAGAACCCAACCACGGAGGGAATATCATAGCACATAGCCGAAAAAGGTAAGAGTTGGATTACAATTATGGCAAGTTACATCTGCGGCGTTACACCAGATGACCAAGCGAATTGGCCCGCAGAGCGAAGCCGCCGAAGACGAAGATTTGTTCGGGAAGGAAAGTCTCACCCTGGACCTCATCGTTGTTGATGATCAAAGGAGCCATCGGGCCTAGAAGCGACGACACAGAGGAACTCTCAATGAAAGCACCAATGTCGGTGTCAAAACCGGCGGATCTCGGGTAGGGGGTCCCGAACTGTGCGTCAAGGTCGGATGGTAACAGGAGACAAGGGACACTTTATTTTACCCAGGTTCAGGCCCTCTCGGTGGAGGTAAAACCCTACTCCTGCTAGATTAATATTGATGATATGGGTAGTACAAGAGTGGATCTACCACGAGATCAAGGAGGCTAAACCCTAGAAGCTAGCCTATGGTATGATTGTGTATGATGATGGTTGTCCTACGGACTACAACCCTCCGGTTTATATAGACACCGGATAGGGTTAGGGTTACACAGAGTCGGTTACAATGGTAGGAGATCTCGAATATCCGCACGCCTAGCTTGCCTTCCACGCCAAGAAAAGATCCTTCCGGACACGGGACGAAGTCTTCAATATTGTATCTTCATAGTCCTAGAGTTCGGCTGAAGGTATAGTCCGGCTATCCGAACACCCCCTAATCCAGGACTCCCTCAGTGTGCATCCAACTTGCTTGCTCACGAAGACCTAGGGAATTTTGAGGAAGCCCATCATTGGAATATACAAGCCAAGTTCTATAATGTAAAAATTCCCACTAGTATATGAAAGTGACAACATAGGAGACTCTCTATCATGAAGATCATGGTACTACTTTGAAGCACAAGTGTGGTAAAAGGATAGTAGCATTGTCCCTTCTCTCTTTTTCTCTCATTTTTTTATTTTATTTTTGTTTGGGCCATTTCTCTCTCTTTTTTATGGCCTCTTTTTTTCCTTTTTCTATTTTTCGTCTGGAGTCTCATCCCGACTTGTGGGGGAATCATAATCTCTACCATCCTTTCCTCACTTGGGACAATGCTCTAAAAATGATGATCATCACACTTTTATTTTTCTTACAACTCAACATTTACAACTCGATACTTAGAACAAAATATGACTCTATATGAATGCCTCCGGCGGTGTACCGGGATATGCAATGAATCAAGAGTGACATGTATGAAAGAATTATGAACGGTGGCTTTGCCACAAATACGATGTCAACTACATGATCATGCTAAGCAATATGACAATGATGAAGCGTGTCATAATAAACGGAACGGTGGTAAGTTGCATGGCAATATATCTCAGAATGGCTATGGAAATGCCATGATAGGTAGGTATGGTGGCTGTTTTGAGGAAGGTATATGGTGGGTGTACGATACCGGCGAAAAGTGTGCGGTATTAGAGATCCTAGCAATGGTGGAAGGAAGAAAAGTGCGTATAATCCATGGACTCAACATTAGTCATGAAGAACTCATATACTTATTGCAAAAATCTACAAGTTATCAAAGCAAAGTATTACGCGCATGCTCCTAGGGGGATAGATTGGTAGGAAAAGACCATCGCTCGTCCCCGACCGCCACTCATAAGGAAGACAATCAATAAATAGATCATGCTTTGACTTCATCACATAACGGTTCACCATACGTGCATGCTACGGGAATCACAAACTTTAGCACAAGTATTTCTCAAATTCCCAACTACTCAACTAGCATGACTCTAATATCACCATCTTCATATCTCAAATCAATTATCAAGCATCAAACTTTTCTTAGTATTCAACACACTCATAAGAATTCTTACAAATCTTGTATGCTTAGCATATTAGGATTATTTAAGCACATTACCATGCTATTTAAGACTCTCAAAATTATATAAGTGAAGCATGAGAGTTCATCTATTTCTACAAAATAAAACCACCGTTGTGCTCTAAAAGATATAAGTGAAGCCCTAGAGCAAACAACAAACTACTCTAAAAGATATAAGTGAAGATCAATGAGTGGTTGTATAATTATGTAACTGTGTGAATACTCTCTAACATTTAAGAATTTCAGATCTTGGTACTTTATTCAAACAACAAGAAAAGCTAAAGAAAATGACATGACGCTCCAAGCAAAACACATATCATGATGTGAATAAAAATATAGCTCCAAGTAAAGTTACCGATGAACGAAGACGAAATAGGGGATGCCTTCTGGGGCATCCCCAAGCTTAGGCTCTTGCCACTCCTTATTCCATAGTCCATCGAATCTTTACCCAAAACTTGAAAACTTCACAACACAAAACTCAACAGAAAACTCGTAAGCTCCTTTAGCGAAAGAAAACAAAACACCACTTCAAGGTACTGTAATGAACTCATTCTTTATTTAAATTGGTGTTAAACCTACTGTATTCCAACTTCTCTATGGTTTATAAACTATTTCACTAACCATAGAGTCATCAAAATAAGCAAACAACACACGAAAAACAGAATCTGTCAAAAACAGAACAGTTTGTAGTAATATGTATCAAACGTATACTTCTGGAACTACAAAAAATCTAAACTAAATTGGTGGACCTGAGGAATTTTTCTAGTAATTATCTTCCAAAAGAATCAACTAAATATCACTCTCCAGTAAAAAGTTTTAGCTAATCTCGTGAGCGCTAAAGTTTCTGTTTTTTACAGCATGATCATAAAGACTTCACCCAAGTCTTCCCAAAGGTTCTACTTGGCACAAACACTAATTAAAACACAAAACCACATCTAAACAGAATCTAGATGGATTATTTATTCCTAAACAGAACCAAAAAACAAGAAACTAAAATAAAATTGGGTTGCCTCCCAACAAGCGCTAACGTTTAACGCCCCTAGCTAGGCATGATGATTTCAACGATGCTCACATAAAAGATAAGAATTGAAACATAAAGAGAGCATCATGAAGAATATGACTAGCACATTTAAGTCTAACCCACTTCCTATGCATAGGGATTTTGTGAGCAAACAACTTATGGGAACAATAATCAACTAGCATAGGAAGGCAAAACAAGCATAACTTCAAAACTTTAAGCACATAGAGAGGAAACTTGATATTCTTGCAATTCCTACAAGCATATATTTGTCCATCATAATAATTTTCAGTAGAATCATGAATGAATTCAACAATATAACCATCACATAAAGCATTCTTTTCATGATCTACAAGCATAGAATTTTTATTACTCTCCACATAAGCAAATTTCTTCTCATGAATAGTAGTGGGAGCAAACTCAACAAAATAACTTTCATCTGATTGAGAATTAAGATCAAGATGACAAGTTTCATGGTTATTATTATTATTTAAAGCATACATGTCATCACAATAATCATCATAGATAGGATGCATGCTATCATCATAGTAAATTTGCTCATCAAAGCTTGGGGGACAAAAAATATCATCTTCATCAAACATAGCTTCCCCAAGCTTGTGGCTTTGCATATCATTAGCATCATGGATATTCAAGGAATTCATACTAACAAAATTGCAATCATGCTCATCATACAAAGATCTAGTGCCAAACATATTAATGCATTCTTCTTCTAACACTTTGGCACAATTTTCCTTTCCATCATACTCACGAAAGATATTAAAAAGATGAAGCGTATGAGGCAAACTCAATTCCATTTTTTGTAGTTTTCTTTTATATACTATACTAGTGATAAAACAAGAAAAAAAGATTAGATTGCAAGATCTAAAGATATACCTTCAAGCACTCACCTCCCCGGCAACGGCGCCACAAAAGAGCTTAGTTGACGGGGTGTGAGTGCCGCTTACCTAGCCTCCCCGGCAACGGCGCCAGAAAAGAGCTTGATGTATACTACGCAACCTTCTTCTTGTAGATGTTGTTGGGCCTCCAAGTGCAGAGGTTTGTAGGATAGTGGCAAATTTCCCTCAAGTGGATGGCCTAAGGTTTATCAATCCGTGGGAGGCGTAGGATGAAGATGGTCTCTCTCAAGCAACCCTGCAACCAAATAACAAAGAGCCTCTTGTGTCCCCAACACACCCAATACAATGGTAAATTGTATAGGTGCACTAGTTCGGCGAAGAGATGGTGATACAAGTGCAATATGGATGGTAGATATAGGTTTTTGTAATCTGAAAATATAAAAACAGCAAGGTAACTAATGGTAAAAGTGAGCATAAACGGCATTGCAATGATAGGAAACAAGTCCTAGGGTTCATACTTTCACTAGTGCAAATTCTCTCAACAATAATAACATAATTGGATCATATAACTATCCCTCAGCATGCAACAAAGAGTCACTCCAAAGACACTAATAGCGGAGAACAAACGAAGAGATTATGGTAGGGTACGAAACCACCTCAAAGTTATTCTTTCCAATCAATCCATTGGGCTATTCCTATAAGTGTCACAAACAGCCCTAGAGTTCGTACTAGAATAACACCTTAAGACACAAATCAACCAAAACCCTAATGTCACCTAGATACTCCAATGTCACCTCAAGTATCCGTGGGTATGATTATACGATATGCATCACACAATCTCATATTCATCTATTCAAACCAATACAAAGTACTTCAAAGAGTGCCCAAAAGTTTCTACCAGAGAATCAAGACGAAAACGTGTGCCAACTCCTGTGCATAGGTTCATGGACGGAACCCGCAAGTTGATCACCAAAACATACATCAAGTGAATCACGTGATATCCCATTGTCACCATAGATACGCACAGCAAGACATACATAAAGTGTTCTCAAGTCATTAAAGAATCAATCCGATAAGATTACTTCAAAGGGAAAACTCAATCCATTACAAGAGAGTAGAGGGGGAGAAGCAACATAAGATCCAACTATAATAGCAAAGCTCGCGATACATCAAGATCATGCCAAATCAAGAACACGAGAGAGAGATATCAAACACATAGCTACTGGTACATACCCTCAGCCCCGAGGGTGAACTACTCCCTCCTCGTCATGGCGAGCGCCGGGATGATGAAGATGGCCACCGGTGAGGGTTCCCCCCTCCGGCAGGGTGCCGGAACAGGGTCCCGATTGGTTTTTGGTGGCTATAGAGCCTTGCGGCGGCGGAACTCCCGATCTATTCTCCGTTCTGGAAGTTTTAGGGTACGTGAGTATATATGGGTGCAGGAAGTATGTCGGTGGAGCTTCGGGGGCCCCATGAGGCAGGGGCACGCCCTAGGGGGGCGGGGGCGCCCCCCACCCTCGTGGGCACCTCCCTTCTCTCCTGACATGGGGTCCAAGTCCATCATGTAGCTTTCCTTCCAAAAATAACTTCTCTAGTTGATTTCGTTCCCTTTCGACTCCGTTTGATATTCCTTTTCTTCGAAACACTGAAATAGGCAAAAAACAGCAAATCTGGGCTGGGCCTCCGGTTAATAGGTTAGTCCCAAAAATAATATAAAAGTGGATAATAAAGCCCAATATCGTCCAAAACAGTAGATAATATAGCATGGAGCAATCAAAAATTATAGATACATTGGAGACGTATCAGCGGCCCCTGTGACAACCGACGGTGGGGAGCCCCAACAATCTGGGCCCCAACCGAACACCATTCTGGAGACCAACATTGCTTTGGGATCAGATAAGCATCCCCCTTCGAAAGAGGGGGAGGAGCATCAGCTCCATCGGCGGCCTCCACTAATCCGGAGGCGCCCAACGCTCTAGAGGAAGCACTACAGCGTGCTTCCGTCGTGGCGGAGCACCGCACCCTGATGGGTGAGGTGATGGAGAAGGTCCAGTCTGCTAAAAGCGGACTGAACGAAGCCTTTTGCAGCCTACTGACAGGCTTTGAGGTAGGTGACGTAATTCTAAAAAGATTTTCACATAGAAGCATAAACCTGTGTACAGACAGTATCCCCTAAGGCTCTGTACGGTTTAAAAAAATCGGTCACATGATCCACATAGTATTAGGGAAAGTAATATAATGTTCTATTATTGTAACAGGATTCCATGTTGGCAGCAACAGCTCAGGCCGCAGAAGTTTCCGAACTCAATCAGAAGCTTTAGGTGGCAGATGAAGAGATCGACCGCATTAATAAGTGGTCCGACGAGACGCAAGGTATGCGTATGATGTTAAAATTTTATTTTTATGTTAGAACTGATATGTATATTTAGAGGCTAACTCATGGAATTCTTTGATTATGATCATAGTTGGCGCAGTCGAGGTCGAGACCCTCAAAGGCGCCCTCGCCCAGGCCAAGAAGGAAGCAGAGGCAAATAAAGCAATCGTTGATAAAGTGGCTGCTGAACTAGAGGCCGAACAAACTGCCCACCGCCAACACGAATCTTGGGTGGCTGAAGTCGATCAGGAGCTGAAGGATGCCATCAACAAGTGAGACATTGGAGCAGAAGATTTCGGCCCAGTCCTCCGAGCTTGCCAAGGCTCTTCATGATGCGAAAGAGGTGCGGAGCGAGTCCCAGGGCGCTCGCGAAGAGATCCACCAGGCGAGGCAGATAGAGGCTAGTAAGGCCTTACTTTTGTAGAGTACCTTTGGAGATCAGAGGTACGCTTTGCTCACACGAGTGTGGAGTTCTCCAGGCGCGTTTATGGATCTTACAAAGCATGTCGCTGATGCCGCGCAGTTCTTCTGAGCCCAGGAGGGAACTCGACTGAGAAGTTGTTCTGGTCGCAATTTCTCGCGCCAGGACACCCGACACCGCTGAACGACCAACTGAAGCAGATGGTAGAGCTGCATTGGGTGGCTGTTTGGCCATGAAGGACCTGATAGTCCAACTTTTGCTGGCCGAGCCGATCCCTAGCAGCTACTTTGGTTTGGTGGCATTGCTTGTCAACGTGCGGCCGCAAATTGATGCTGTGAAGCGCTCGGCCTACATAGAGGGTGCCCGGATGGCCTTCGCCCGCGCCAAGATGCAATGGGCGAAGATGATGGCCACCGAAGTGGCAACCGCAGGCCCGCCCAAGGGCAGAGATCATCGGAAGCTGGAGAGGTACTTTGACGACGTCCTAGAAGGAGCCAGAGAGATAGAGGGCCAATGTTCGAAGGACGTAATGTTTGATTAAATGTGTTCGGGTTGTACAAACTATGTTGTGAACCCATGTTATTATATATCTATGTTGTGCTTTTTGTTTTAAGCGACTTTTTTCTCCTGTGCGGCCATTTATTATTATATTTCTGAAAGTTCCCAGTCGTCGGCTTCAGCCCCCATGTAGATGCTACAGGGGTGTTCGGCATAACTCATGACCACACTTTATCCAATGTCTTGGTCCTTAAAGGAGGTGTCCGCAAGGTGAACCAGGCAATCGGACTATGCGGCTTTATTACTTTCACTTAGCCATAGGATTTTGATTGTGGAGCTAACTACTAGCCCCTTGTGCGTGTGCGGTTATCCGGACTACGATGCCTTTTCCACGCTGCTGGACGAAGACCAGCCCCTTGTATAACACGAGGTGATTCGCTAACGATTTGTAGTATAATACTAAGTCCCCGGTTCGCCGACCAGCTCTCGCCTATCATGATAGTCAGTTTTCGGCTTTCTCTATTGAGGTACTTAATCGAACAAACCGTAAATACAATCGCAGTAGTTCTCCCTTTACTACCTTAGCCGAACGAGCGGAACGTAAGGTGGTAAGCACAGGAGCTGGACAACCCAACTATAGACCAAAGACATGATTCGGAGCCGATGCATATAATGCAATATTCGTGACGGTGAAGAGTTCCCTATAGGTGTTTGGACTTGAAATGTGCATGGCCGAATATATCCCCCGGTGTTAAGGTCGGACTAAAGCATGTGTGGCAGTCTGAAGTAGGGAGGGAATACAGATGATAATATAAAGTAAAGTGATTGCCAAACAAAGTGGTGATCGACTGTTTCCTTGATACCCTGATTGTTACAGATAATGCTGAATATCGAGGCCATTTTACATGCCAAAAGTTTACACAAGGGAAAGGTTTACACATGGCCTAAAAGTAGTGGTTTGAAGATCCCAATGATGCCCTGCTGCACGTCTGCGTCGTTTCTCCTTGGTGAGACATCCTTGTAGAGGAGGAGTATGATGGTTGTAGGCTAGAAAGAGGGACCTGGAAAGGAGCCCCCATACGACCGTAGATCATGTAGGTTTCTTTAACGAACCTACAGGGTAAAGAATATTTGAGGTCCGAATAGGGTCAAGCCGTACTATGGACCTTTTCCGCAGTGTGCCTCCGGCGCTGCCCAAGGTATTTTAAGTGTGTAATTGTTTACGCGCAATACATATGTCGCAACCTTATGGGGCGATCGGCGGAGGCTAAACTGCTATTCAAGCTTCGGTTCCACCGAGCCACCGCATTGTAACGCGGGTCAGACACATTTAGCAGTGTCATGGGTCTTGATGACCGATGAGTTGTTCGGCTTGATCAGGCCGCCCTGTACTTCGGCTACTAGGGTCACGGTATGCTCCTCAGTATGGAGGAAGCGCTCCGTATTCCCATTTACTGTGATGACACCACGACGTCCAGGCATTTTGAGCTTCACATAAGCATAGTGCGGGACTGCATTAAAGCGGGTGAAAGCAGTTCATTCGAGTAGTGCATGATAACCACTGTGAAAAGGGACGATGTCGAAGATCAATTCTTCACTTCAGAAGTTGTTTGGAGAGCCGAATACGACTTCTAGTGTTAAGGAGCCCATGCAGTGGGCCTCCACACTGGGTATCACTCCTTTAAAGGTAGTGTTGCTAGGCTTGATTCTTGACGGGTCAATACCCATATTACGGACAGTATCCTTGTAGATCAAGTTGAGGATGATGCCGCCGTCCATAAGGACTCTAGTAAGATGGTAACCGTCAATGATAGGATCGAGTACCAGGGCCGCCGAACCTCCATGACGGATACTGGTTGGGTGGTCCCTGTGATCAAAGGTGATCGGACAAGCCGACCATGGGTTGAATTTTGGGGCGACAGGCTCTAGGGCGTAGACGTCCCTTAATGCGCGTTTGCGCTCCCTCTTGGGGATGTGGGTGACATAGATCATGTTCACTGTTTTCACCTTGGGGGGAAACTGTTTCTATCCCCCAGTGTGCCATGGGTGAGGCTCATCATCGTCCTCGCTTTGAGCTCCTTTCCCCTTATGTTCGGCATTTCATTTACCGGCATGTTTGAAAACCCAGCAGTTTCTGTTGGTGTGGTTGGCAGGCTTGCCAGGGGTGCCATGAATTTGGCAAGGTCTATCCAGTATTTTGTGCAAGTTTGATGGACCGTCCCTATTACCTTTGAACAGCTTCTTCCGTTGACCGGGTTCAGAGCCACTGAATCCGGCGTTTACTGTCGTATCCTCTATTTCTTCATTATTGTTCCAACGCTTGTTTTTGCTGCGTCGTGGCCTGCCATTGCCATCCCTGGCCTCAGAAGTGTCGGGGTCGCTGGTACTGTTGCTTCTACGAGCCAACCAGCTGTGTTTGCCCACACAGAAGCGGGTCATAAGTGCAGTAAGAACTGCCATGGTCTTCAGATTTTCCTGACCGAGGTGTCGGGCGAGCCATTCGTCACGGACGCTGTGCTTAAATGCCACTAAGGCCTGGGCGTCCGGATAGTTCATGATTTGGTTCTTTTTAATTAAGAACCGATTCCAAAGTTTACGAGCTGGCTCTCTGGGTTGCTGCATTATGTAACTCAGGTCATCGGCATCCGGTGGCCGGACATAAGTGCCCTGAAAGTTGTCCCGAAAAGCATCCTCTAAGTCTTCCCAACTTCCAATGGAGTTCTCTGGGAGGATGTTCAACATGTGTCGTGCTGGTCCTTTTAGCTTTAGAGGGAGGTATTTAATGGCGTGGAGATCATCTCCGCGAGCCATGTGAATGTGGAGAATAAAATCTTCAATCCATATGGCGGGATCCATCGTTCCATCATATTGCTCGATGTTCACGGGTTTGAACCCCTCCAGAAATTGGTGCTGCATTACCTCATCGATAAAGCACATGGGGTGTGCGGCACCTCTATACCGGGTGACATTGCGACGGAGTTCGGTTAACATCTGTGTTTAGTGCTGACCCCAGACTTGGTTAGGTTTGTCGTGCCAGGCTTGATGGTCGTCATCTCGTGTGGGGGAACGCCCTCTTGATGCATAGATTGATCTGGTCTGGTCGGCTCTATTGGTCGGGTCCTGACGTAGGTCGTACGTGTAGCCCGGAGCCGCTGTCTCCCTGCCTCAATGGCGAGGGGGCGTGGGCTGGTGTTCGGCATAATTAGTTGTTTTGTCCCGTCCACGTGGTGGTCGGTCCGGTTGATCAGCATGATTGTATTTTGAGGGTATTGGCTCAAAGGCCTCATCGTCGAATTGCGGCAGTAGCCTGCGTTCGGGATGACTTTTTGTTTGGTGCTCAAAGCCATATCCTTCTTCGGCGGCTAGGACCTTGGTCCATCTCTCGTTGAGCGTATCCTGTTCGGCTTGAACCTGCTGCTGTTTCTTTTTCAGGCTCCATGCGGTGGAGATGAGTCATCGCTTGAAGCACTCTTGTTCGAGGGGTTCCTCTGGGACGATGAAATATTCGTTACCGAGGATGACATCCTCTTCAGAGACAGGTAAGTAGTTACTATCTTTTGAATCCTCGAGATCGGCGAGTTCTTCAGGGTTGTATTGGCCCTCTTCCCTCTCATCCTGCTCGATCACAGGCTCGACGAGGTGGTCGGGGTCTTTGGCGTTGTTCGGAGTTTCATCATCTCCGATGTCAGCATTGCTTTGCCTTCCCCAACGCGACCGTGAGCGGCGCCGCTGACACCAGCGTTTTGGTGGTTCATCGATGGGCTTATCCTCACCTGGATCTTGAGTGGCATCGTCATCCTTCTTCTCAGGCGTGTCCACCATGTATACATCGTAATTAGAAGTGGTCGTCCAGCGCCCAGTGATGGGTGGGGTTTGACCTGGTTTGGCTTCGACATCGTCGTCCATGCCATCGATGTCTTCGGAGGCGTAGTCTAGCATGTCGGTTAAATCCTCGACAGTGGCTATTAAGTGGGTGGTGGGTGGGACATAAAATTCCCTACTCTCAGCCCCCAGTTCAAGCTGGGCGTAGTTCAGAGGTGACACTTCCGTGATGGTGAGAGATTGTATTAAGTCTAGTGTTTCGTTTAAGAGCGAAAGATGGGCAGGCGTTTGAGGATCTGCAGAACTAGGCTCGGTGATAACCACTTGATCGAGCCCGATGGACGCAGACCTTGAGAGTTCGGAGCTGATGTCCAGAGGCGAGTCCGGCTTCCCGATGACAGGGAGATTCCTGGTTGACTCCGGGTCCGCTGATGGCGTGGTCGCATCTGGGTCTCCGACTAGAAGCTCCGTGATGGGAGAGAGTCCGGCGGGGTTCACCCTCCCGTCTTCGGACGAAGTGGTCCGCCCCGGATCTAAGGCCGAGGCGGACACGACCGTCGACCCCGGGACGGGGTCTAATAGTAGCTCCGAAGGGCCTCCTTTGTGTGGGTGGGGAGCGGCGGCCGAGGCCGTGAACCCCTCGAAGATCAGGTCTCCTTGGATGTCGGTGATGTAGTTCAAGCTTCCAAACCTGATCTGGTGACCAGGGGTGTAGTTGTCAACCTGCTCAAGGTGACCGGTCGAGTTGGCACGTAGGACGAAGCCGCCAAACACAAAGAGTTGGCCAGGGAGAAAGGTCTCCCTGGAAACAACGTCGTCGTCGATGACGAGGCGAGCCATCGATTGTTTTGTTGACAACACAACGGAACTCGCAATGAAAGCACCAATGCCGGTGTCAAAATCGGCAGATCTCGGGGAGGGGGTCCCAAGCTGTGTGTCTAAGGATCGATGGTAACAAGGGATAATAGGGACACGGTGTTTACCCAGGTTTGGGCCCTCTTAAAGGAGGTAAAACCCTACGTCCTGCTTGATTGTATTCGATGTGTATAAGGGTTACAAGAGTTGATCTACCTCGAGATCGTAATGGCTAAACCCTAGTTGTCTAGCCTATGATTATTCTGATAGCCTCTACGGACTAAACCCTCCGGTTTATATACACACCAGAGGGGCCTAGGGTTGTAAAGAGTCGACTTGTAGAGGAAGGAAACATTACACCCGGACACCAAACTTGCCATTCTACGCACATAGGAGTCCTACCCGGACACGGGGGATAGCCTTCTGCTTTATCTTCACGACCCATCAGTCCGGCCGATATCGAATAGTCCGGACACCTGAGGACCCCCTAATCCAGGACTCCCTCACCGTCCAGTATAATACCAGCCCGTCTCATTTTTGGCCCATGTATGGCGCACGACCTCTTTCGGCCCATACCTGGCCTTTCGTATCTTTGGGCCCTTTAATGGGCTGCAGTGACTCTAGCCTACAATAAACGGTAAATTTCTTTATGCCCAGTAACGGCCCATGATTCACATGGGCCGTTTCCAGCTCGTGTTAGCTTTCGGCCTACTGACGACCCATACATTCTTGGGCTCCTTTCCGGCTCTCGATTACTTTCGACCCGTTATTGGCATGTTCCCCTAATGGACCAATTTCAGCCCGTGTTTATAATCGGCCCGTTTGTGGCTTGTTAACCCGTTGCACTGTTTCCAGCCCGTCCTATATTCTGGGCCATTAACGACCCGTTATGTCTATGACATAATTAACCCTTTGCTGTCTTCCGGCCTGTTAACGGCCCGTTACCATGTTGGCCCGCTACCAATTACGCCCGTTTACGGCCCATGTGGGCCCATTTATCAGACGGCCTGAGGCCCACTGATTCTACGGCCCGTTGGAGGCCCATTTATCCGACGGCCCATAGGAGGCCCATGAATCCTACGGGCCATAGCAGGCTCAAGGTTACCACGATTCGTATATGGCCCATGGTTCTTCTGTCCACTAGCAAACCAAGGAAAAGAAGACTAGGAAAATAAATAAGCGAGAAACTAATGCTAGGCTATTAAGGAGATTCCCCGGATTACATCCACTAGGCATCAAAGTTCGCCACCAGTGCAAATATAGGGAACAGCCTACACTACACAAAAATGGCTTGCTGTTTTCTTGAGCCGATCGCTGCACGTTAAGAACAAATTTTGTATCACAACAAAACAAATTACAACCATAAAACAAAAGGAAGGTTGGCATAAAAGTTAACGGTCCGACAGATAAATGCTCCACCAGAAGTTCAGAAGCTCAGTTTATTTGACCTAACTGTTATGTTTTCCTGCTGTACTATTTGATGGAGCACCATAACCTTCGCCTTCATTTGTCCTAGGCTCCTGAACAACATAGCAAATGTCTGATAATCTGGTTTCAAAATCATGCATATCTTGACGACATCGAACAATGGATGTCCTTGTTTCACAAAGGGTCTCTGTTAGGGAATGGACTTGTGTCTGGAGTGCAAATATAACATTGTTTTGAGCTTGTATATCTTGATCACGAGGCAGTTTGGACGAGATTGCCTTAACAACCAACCCAGTA
Organism: Aegilops umbellulata; assembly: GCA_032464435.1. Classification (NCBI taxonomy): domain Eukaryota; kingdom Viridiplantae; phylum Streptophyta; class Magnoliopsida; order Poales; family Poaceae; genus Aegilops; species Aegilops umbellulata. The sequence goes on along the minus strand of CP136055.1, from coordinate 226,660,173 downwards.
TTACGCAAGAACGTGCTTTTGGCACTGTTAGTGGACAGGTACTAACCCATTGGAGCAAGAGGTGACATTGCGGTTATAGTTGCCTCGTCACCTTCATAAGGTGGCGGTTCCACCATTTGTTCCATAGCTTTCTCGAAAGTTGAGTTTTTACATTAGTAGTACCAGAACAGAAGATATTAAGGATGTAGCAAAACCAAACAAAATAGCTTTGGTGTATATACAGAACTTATTCTGGTGAACCCGTGTAAAATATTAGTTGTATTTTACTGCAAAGTACATAATAAAACTTGCTTCCAAACATATGACCATGTGCCATGGCTAATGTATTGTTTATTTCTTCACATTGTATTGACAACTAAGGATATAGAGACAAAGTTTATAATACAATAAGCATAGTATGACATTATTCATATCAGAAAACAACTAAGAACAGACAAACAGGCAGTTGTAACATTGTGTAGACAAGTCCAGCACAGAACTAGATTACAGATCAAGATCAAGGGAACATCACTCCTCTCTTTTAAACCTTGTAAGGTGCAATGATACGCTAAGACAATTGTGTATAAAATTGAAAAGAGTAATAGACATTGGCTGCAAACCATGAAGTTCAATGCACAAGTCACAGTAAGTAGTAGTTAAAAGGCATGATGATTAAGGACTTACAACAACGGCTTTGACTGGTGTAGTCATGCCCTTCGTCTTGTTGGTGTGAAAGTCCTTGAAGATTTCCACAAAATTTGGTTTAGGTACTTTTTGGTCCTTGCGGGCTTTCCTCTGCATTTGGACCAAGTCAATATAGATCTGATTATATGGCACAATGAAAAGAGTGAAACAACAGCTAATTACAAGAGCCTCGCAGTGTGCAATATAGCTACGAGATCCTGTCGTCTGTTGGAATTTCACTTTCGTACGGTTGGCCTTGTTCTTTGAACAGTTCACCTACAAGAAGATAGATTTGTGAGGCACATGCATAAATAGGAGTTCAACATGTGATCTGATCACATATATATACCGTACTTGATACTTTGGATCAGACCTGCGTTTAACGAGGCCTCTCCAGTCTTCATCCGATATATTTTCCACTAGAGATGTTTGGGCAAGTTCACTGTTAGTCTTGCCTTCAAAGTGAGTTTTTCTCAAGTTATACCGATATAGTCGCGGAGTAGACTTGAAAACATGGGTGCATGCTTGTCTAGTTGCATCATCTTGGCTATCCAACTTTAACCTCGTCTGTTGAAAATTATGGGAGTCTCATTACCAGCAAACCTACAAAGTATGGGACAAAGCAAGACGATATTACTAATTTCCATACATAACTATACTTACAGATAAATGTTCGAGGAAGGTGTTGAACTGGGTTTCGTCTTTGTCATTCCTAGGCTGAGTCCATGTTGGGAGGATACGTGCATGACATCTAACAGCAACCGCTACTTCTGATACTAACTTGGTTGAGTCTGTAGCATCATGTGGCCTTTTTAAACCTGCCTCAAAACAAACATAGGAAGTGTGCTCTCCATTCTTCCTCCTCTAGATTTAGTTAAGCTATCGAGCATTATCCCTGATGTTTGTTTCCTCTTGACCTAGGTGCTAGTCCAACAACGAACGTAGGAAGTGTTAATGTACATCAAACTGTGAGACTACATATAAAGAAGCATGCAACTGTAACTTGACTCCAGCAACTACCTTCTTGCTGTTGAAGTCGCCAGGTTCATTTGATCTTGCCAACTCGTCTTGTGTCAAGGGTGCTTAGAAAGTAGTGTCAGGTAGCAAGGGATCTTGGGAACTTGCCGCTAGCTGAGTTGACAAACGAGTAACTCGTGCAGATGAAGGTGTTGCAACAACTAGGGCTTTTGCTGCTTATTTGGTGGCAGCTGTTAGTTTGTGTTTGGATTGTTTTGTAGCTGGTGTAGCACGGGATACCGTGTTTGTACAATTTTCTAGTGGACTTTGACCTTCTAGTGCACCATCAGCACTAGCAGAATCGGCATAATTCTTCCACTTCCATTTCCGTGCGTCCTGAGTACTAACACCATCCCCTGCCATTCTGTGTTGCTTCCTCTTTCTTTGTGCCATGTCAAGTCAAGCCGACAAGAAAAAGGAAAAAGGAACAAATTGATATGTGATACAGACGAACTGAACTTTGATGTTAGACAACCGCATGATAGGAGGATGTAATGTGTAAAAACAGGACGACATGAGATAATCAGAACTATAATGTGTAAACTAAGCAGAAGGAATTTCAATAAATTAGAAGCAATGTAATGGAAGGTGGACACCATACAAAAGATGCTACAAATATAGCTCTGCCAAGTTAATAGTGTCTCGCCATAACTAGCATTTAAACAAATGTGAAGCAGTACAAGAAACAAATCATATGCAAGATGCAAACAACATCACACTACCAAGTTAAAACCAACAAGAAAAAGCAATAAAATTCACTCTTCAAAACTATTCATGCTTGATACTGACAATCACTACCTTGATGTAAGGTAAACACATGATATGAGGATGGAATATGTACGAAAAACAGGACGGCATGGCATATTCACAACTATTTGTGTAAACTAAGCAGAAGTAATTTAATCGAATTACAAGCAATACAAGCTAGACACCGTATGCAACATGCGAGACAATATCACATTGCCAAGCTAGAGAAAGCACCTGGTATGCCGGTCTCGCTGGAAGAGCGCCATCAGTCCCTGCCTTAATTTTTTTCCTTCCTCTTACTTAATTTTATTGCCTTGTCAGGTCAAACCCACAAGAAAAATGAATAAAAATTCGCTTTTTAGAACTCATTGATGCAGGATGCTGACGAGCACTACTTTAATGTAAGGCGACGGCACGATAGGACGATCGAATGTGTAAGAAAAAAGGACATCATTGCATATTCACAAGTATGATGTGTAAACTAAGCATAAGGCATTTCAACAAATTAGAAGCAATGAAAGCTAGACACCATATGAAAGATGCAGCGAATATCACTCTACCAAGTTAAATCTGTATTGTCATAAGTGCCATTTCAACAAATTAGAAGTAGTACAAGCTAGAAAAGAATGCGAGATGTAACCTATATCACACTCCCAAGTTAAACGTGTCTTATGATAAGTGACTGTTGCAGGTTACACAACGGTAGTACTTGGATGTAAGAACATGGTGTGATAGATAGATATTGTATGTTCTAGAAACAGGAACACGTGTCTTATTCATAAGTATAATGTGTAAAGTAAGCAGATGGAATACAACAAAATTAGAAGCAATACAAGCCAGACATCATACATAACATGCAACCACATATAACAGTGCCAAGTTAGAGGGAGCACCTGCAATGGTCGACTAGGGGAGATGTGCTCATGATCAACACAGCTACGTTGAGTGTCTATGCATGTGTGGTCTTGCAAATCTTCTTGGGGGGATGCCAGAGTAGAATCTCCATAGGCCCTCCGTTTCAGTTGTTTGGAAGGAGCACCTTTATCCACTACCTTGCTAATTTCCTTCCGCTTTATTGATTTTGCATTGTCAAGTAAAACCAACAAGAAACAGCAATAAAATTCACTCTTCAGAACTCATTCATGCATGATACTGACAATCACAACTTTGATGTAAGGCAAACACATGATACGAGGATGGAATATGTACGAAAAATAGGACGACATGGCATATCACAACTATTTGTGTAAACTAAGCAGAAGCCATTTCAACAAATTAGAAGCAATGCAAGCTAGACACCACATGAAAGATGTAACCAATATGACTCTGCCAAGTTAAAAGCGTCCCATCATAAATGGCATTTTTCAACAAATTAGAAGCAGTGCATGCTATAAATCATATGAAAGATGCAACCTATATCACCCTGCATATACTAAAGGTGTCTCGTCATAATTGATTGATGCGGGATACAAAAAATAGTAGTTTTATGTAAGGACATGCTTATAGACAGATGTACTATGTACCAAAAACAGGAAGGCACACTGGTACGCGTCAGTGCTATACAAACGGTATTTAACCCCTTTCCGCGGCATTTGGATCCGTCACCAAATGAGTGTGGGCGATAGGGGGATCCTTCCCACACAACTCGGAAACCATCGGGGATATGCCCTCCTGGCACACACGCTCAGCAAAATGAGGTCGTGCGACTGGCGAGCGCTCAAACACGGAAATACGTACAGTAGAGCTAAAAACACAATTATACAGGCGAAATTGTTTCCGGTCACAAGTACATCCCACACAGTCAGTCCCCGCCAAAAGTTTCCGTTCGTATGTACATCCCACACAGTCGCTCTAAGGAAAATGTTTCTGTTCACAGGTACATCACACACAATTTTTCCCGTTAAATCGTTTGTGATAACGTTGCCATTGCACACGATATTAATAATTTTATCGTTGCGTTATTGAATGCATCACACATGGTGCATAGAAGAAATTGTGTGGCAAAGCCTGTCCATCACACACAATTTTTATGTGGTAACATTTGTGCAAGGTGGCCTAACGCAAACATTTTCAAAGAGAAAGTCGTTTGTGCAGTGGAGATTGATCGCACACGTAGTGGATTCTAGAAACGTTTACGATCTCCACGTATATCGCAGACGTTTCTCTTTCGCAAACCGTGTGCAGTGTAATCCCTAATTAATCCCTAATTTAAAAATCACATGTTTTGAATTTGAAAGTAGGCAATCACTTATTTTATATCCAACCATGTTTATTACAAATATAGGTTCAACCACGAATCCATAATTCGATGCACATGTACATATACTGAAGAACTAGAGAAGCACCAAGTAAATAATGATGAACCACAGTTGTACTAAAGACTGTAAAGAGAGAGGCGAAAGACATTCTGGTTGCTAGAGAAGGTGAAGCGGAATGCCCATATTGTGCCCTCCTCCATGCGTAATGCGCGCACGACTCTAGGCCAACCCCTTGTGATGGCTGCCCATCCATCCTTCATTGTCTTCATTAGCACTTCTTGATGCTCATTGTAGTCTGGATGAAATACTTTAACCTTCATTGCGTGTCCACCAATCATGTACTTTGTGAGGTAATCTTGAGTGAACTGCTTCGGGAACCACTGGGAACGAAAAAGATCCAGACATTGTTGTCTAACAACTCATTAGGGGCAGTAAAAAGAGAAGGCTGCAGAGTTTGTAGTTACCATCCTACAACTCACTGTTGTGTTGGATGGAGCATAAACAAATAATTTGCTTGCCACCATTCGTATCTTTTTGCTAATAATCCTTATCAGTTTCCTCACTTGATGCTTGTTCATTAATATCTCATTGCCCCATACGCAAAAAGGGCCGATGCGTGGATCCTTGCCAAGGGCATATGTACCTACAAGTAACAAGTCAATATTAGAAGCTAACTAGTGTCCAGGCCTGGATCTATATGCACTATATTATGGAATGATGGGGGAGTACAAGCCGAGGGATGAAGCTAACCTCGGCGGAAAATGGTGGCCACTCCCGTTGTTGTCCTGCATAAGTAATGGAAAGGCATGATAAGTACAACAATCTTAACATCGAACAAATATAGCAAAGGTAAACAACATCATCTCCAAATGATAGCTTGAATGTGTTGGTTTCAGCATGCTATTAAAGCAGATATAAAATGGAAGGCAATGTTACCGACAGCAGGCTTAATAGCCATCAGATATTGCAATTCAAACTGGTATTGTTGAAAATGAATAGAACGTAGGTAATGCTTAAACATCACACTAGATAAGTGTGTAAAACTGAAATGAAGGGCATGTGTTAACTACACCAGGAATAACTGGAACCAAATATAGCCGTTCAAACTGGTATTGATGTAGTCGAGCGGCACAGTTCTGACTTGCACATAATGAACAACACATTATGAATGACTGATATAAACAAGGCATAAATGACCAGTATAACAACCAAATATAGCCATTGAAAACTGTACAGAGTCTCACTGCAACCAACCTAACAAGCAAATACAGATAAACAGGGCAAATGCTTGAAAACTGGACAAATGCTCACTACAACCAACCTAACAAGCAGATAAAGATAAACAAGGCATCTGCTTGATAACTGGACAAATGCTAAAAAAGCAACCTAACAACCAAATACAGATAAACAAGGCATCTTCTTGATAACTGGACAAATGCTAAAAAAGCAACCTAACAACCAAATACAGATAAACAAGGCATCTGCTTGATAACTGGACAAATGCTCACTTCAACCAAACTAAGAACCAAATACAGATAAATAAGGCATCTGCTTGATAACTGGAAAAATGCTCACTCCAACCAACCTAACAACCAAATACAGATAAACAAGGCATCTACTCACTATAAACAACCAAATATAGCCATTCGTGAAACTGAAGTGGACAATTCATACTTAAACATCACATAGACCTATTGAACAATACATTTTTGCATAACTGAAATAATTAAACATGGCACAGTTAAAGCACCGCACGGCAAATGCTACTACAACAAAGGGTACGGGTTGGCAAGCTAGAAAAGGTAAGATTGGCCGATAGAATGTTGCCTCACAGTTCATGGACGGGATCCTTCCAGTTGGAAGAGCACAGACCCATGTTGTGCTCTCTGATGTCACAAATGGGTTGTTTCACCTTGGAAGAACCTTCGTGGGTGCCCTCCTTGTGGTTGTGGTCGTGGTCGATGAGATCTGACTTGGCAATTGAGGATCCCAAGTTGCCGCCGTAGAACGTGTCCTTCAGAAATGACAAAATGGGCTCGATGCGTATAAAGCTCGCAAATCCTTGACCGCTTGGCGGAGGAGATCAGCGGCAGGGCCGTTAAAGAGATCGACGGCGATTGAACCAGAGGGGTTGGGGATGGACCACTTAACCTGTGACATGGCCCGCGTGAAGCCATCGGTGTGGATGAGCTTGATGTCGTAGCCAGCTTTCCCGAGTTACAGTAATATGCTAGCCCGCTGACATGAAGCCTTCGTCATGGAAATGTAGTCAACATCTTCGCCGGCTTCCGCGACGACGTGTTGCTCCGGAATCGACAGGTCGGGGCGAACGGCGGCCACCTCGCCAACGTTTGCCAGAGAGGCCATGATAAACCTCTTCTTGGCCGAACGCTCGTCGGGCTCCCTGGGATACGTGGTCGAGCTTAGGCTATGACATTCTGGAGCAGGGGATGTGGATCTGGCAGGGAGGGACACCGCAGCCCTTATCTAAAACTCAGGAAGAGTGGGGCGACGGTATGGGAATTTTTGGGTAACCTGAACTTTATTATCTAAGCTAGGAGGAAAGGGCAGACCGACAGGGGTTGGCGGTGGCGCCAGCGGCCGCCGCGAGCTAGGGTTTAAGGGGGGAGGGGCGGGTGGGGGACTATGGAGGGGTGGTGGTGTTTGAGGATACGTCACAGCTACTGAAAATTTTAGTAATGGTGGGTGGAGATGGTGGTGGACGAGGGAGGGTGACGGTTCAAATGCCTCGGCTACTGCAATTTTACTATAAGGTCGGTGCTGGAGGAGTGTGGGCGACGGTTGAAGTATGACGGCTACTAAAATTTGGGTAAAGGAACTGATGCGGGGCGGGGGTGCCCAAGATCGCGCATGGTCCAATAACAATAAGCGTGTATGATAATAAGGGAAAGTGGCGCGGATCCGCCGATTTTTGCAATGCTCAAGGCGGGTAGTTTGTTTTTTATATTTCTAGCTAGCTAGTCTATCGGACACGGTTCGTCCTAATTTCCAAATAAACTTACCCGCCTTTAGCTTGCACAAGTGGTGGTTTTACAGCGCACTTGCATCGCACACGGTTAAGCCAGTACCTCCACCCTTTGCTCGCGCTTGCGCGGTCGTGGTGATTTCAGCGCACTTGAATCTCACACGGTTGAGCCAGTACCTCCACCTTAATTTGCTCGCGCTTGCGCGGTCGTGATGATTTCAGCGCACTTGCATCGCACACGGTTGAGCTAGTACCTCCACCGTAATTTGCTTGCGCTTGCGCAGGTGTGGTGATTCACATCGCACTTGTATCGCACACGGTTAAGATATTATACCCCGTATCCGTTGAGGGTCATCAGAGTCTTTGCAGCAAAAAATAATGTTAGAGAGGGTCAAAAGACAGCCACACCAGCATGTGGCCCAAATATATATGAGTGAAAAGGGTGGTCTGTGATGTTCAAAATTCCAACGCACAACTTTGACCAGCGGGCCCACGGTTGGGCGTGTCGTTGAAGATCAATGAGAGGGGCCAGAAGTCAAGAACCACCTGGAAGTGGACATATATATGTACGAATACTGGGGATGTTTAAAACTTTAAATACACAGTGCATAACTTTAGTGGCACCTGCCTCGCAAACCCAAAAGCACCCTAACAACCACCTAGCTAGGATATATATATAATGACATAATGTCGTACCTAGCTAGGATGCTTGGCCCACCACCTCCCACTTCGTGTCAGCGGGGCGGATGCACGTAATGATCGATACTTTGGTCATACATGCATGTCGCCATGACCTACCATAAGACGGACCAATGAATCTATCGTTTAGTTAAATGACAATTGTTGTTGTCGATAAACCACTTGGGCCAATAGATTGAACCATCATAAAAATCGCACGGGAGGGACCACAAAACCAGCACCTCTTGCATGCGGCCCAAAATGATGTATGTTGGGAAGGGGTGATGTGTGTTTTCAATATAGAATAATGTACAATTTAGATGTGGTGCCTACCTCTCGATACAGACAACAACCATGAAGGCAAGGTAGCTAAGGACGAGATAGGCAGGGTTTGATGTAGGTCGAACCCAGCAATCCGAGCATCTGGGAGGGAATCCTGACAACACATGAGCTCGAGATTTGGTTGACCGACATTTGACGGTGACCGGCCCTAACACGAACTAGGAGGAATCCATTCATGGCCAACACATACCCCTCATTATCAGTCAAAGGGATGATATATATATACACTCGGGGAGGCCACAAATATGGGTGTCGTCACAAAAAACCGCACAAGGGAGACATGGTCGATCAGAAGACCCCGTATACACTGCATGCAGCCCAAAAATATGTATGGGTACGATGGTGTATGATGTGTTTAAATCCCAAATGCACAACTTCGATGGGCCACCAACTACATTACAAACCGAACACCGTACCCGACTCCAAGCCTTGTTCAATACGTACGATGTCAGTTTCCCAACTTCGAGGCGGCGGCGGCGGGGGGAGGGGGTCGTCCCACACATGCGCTCAAACTTTATTTTGTCTAGCATGGGACACACACACACACACACACACACACACACACACACACACACATATATATATATATATATATATATATACACCTATATAGTGTGCGAATAACTTTGAAAGTTGGTCGTTCGATGAAGCCAATCCGACGGTACAGAGGTGGCAAATCCGAGCACTAGTGGTCGTTGGATATCATCTACATTCCACCAGATTCTGCCACATGTACAATCTAGAAGACTCCATGGTTGAACTTAAGCATAATGCACAAACCTCAAAACACAAGCACTTCTCCTTTGTTCTCTAGAATCTTCCATATCTTAATTGCCCAAACTTTTTTTTTCTAAATGAAGTGTCACTTTTTGTTTTTACCTTTACAATGCACAATTCCATGAATCTTAAAATAGATTTTTTTATAAAACTAATTGATTTTGGATGAGATGAACTATAAGAATTAAACAAACATCTACATCATGCATATATGGGAGAAGAGGCGGGAAACCGATGAGAGGAGTGGCGAGAAACGGTAGCCTATTTTAGATGAAAACCTAGCAGAGAAGGAAGCGTGAGATACACGACGCATGCACACAGTGCTTACCCATGTACTGCATGTGCTGTCGAAAGGGCTCAGGGTTGTCGTTCAATCTGGGAGCATCCAACGGTGCACACGTACGATCCGTGGGGTTTGGGTTCTGGCCAGTCAGAATGCACGACTCAGATCGTGCGCGCAGCAGGGGGGAATATCATAAGGAAACCAACATTCGGTGGAAACAGGTGAAAACCACGAGAAAAAGATGTTTTGAAGTTTCAAAAAAAATTGAATAAAATGCGGGATGTTAAGAGGATGATGTTTTATTGCCACACAAAATTTCAAGTTGAAACACATTACGAGATGTGAGCTATGAAAAAGACAAAATGAGTGTTGAATAGTGCCGAATAGTAATGTCACTATTCATGGCTGAATTTGTCTTTTTCATAGCTCACATCTCGTAATGTTTTTCAACTTGAAATTTTGTGTCATAATAAAACATCACCTTCTTAAGATCCCACATTTTTCAGATTTTTATGAAACTTTAAAATATGGTTTCCACGAAGTTTTCATTGAATATCGGCTTCCGTGAGTGAACCGTGTGCTATTTGAAAACATTTTGTGGGAAGAATCTCAGTTTTTAAATCACCGTAAATCCAAAACTAAGACGAAAAACGTGAAACCTGCCATGGTGTCACGACATGGCACTTATATGTCTAGGAATTTTTTTCGTTCATTATGGCGCAAGTTTTATTACAAGCCTCTTACAAACCGGAGATTCTCTCAAAGAAGCCTCGTGGTTCCAATAGGGAAACCTGTCCCCCTTGTGGGCGAAATGTAATCACTGCCTCTTTTTGCCTTGTATTTTGTTCTACGGGCAACATGGAACGACAGGATATCCGTGCTAAAATTTAAACTTATTCAGGGTTCGTTTGGCCTTTTTATACACTTATGGAGTTTCCTAGGCATTTAATGTCCATAATTCAAATCTGAACTACAAATACATGCTCTAGTTCACCAAAATGGCTAGAAAAATAATACATGTGTCCTTGGGTGCATGTTTAGGTCCCATACCAGGATGGGAACGAATTACAACAGTACCAGTGTCATGGCTCATCCTCAAACATTTCGAATCTCGGTTTTTAAGTCCCCATAAATCCTAAACTCACCAAAAAGTCATCAAAGGTGGCATGGTGTCACGTCATGGCACATATATGTCGTGGTAAAAACATTGTCCAATTTGGGCCAAGCTTTATTACAAACCTCTTACAAAAACCAGAGATTCTCTCAAAGAAGCCTCATGGTTCCGATAGGGAAACGTGTTCCCCTTGTGGGAGAAATGTAATCACTGCCTCTTTTCGCCTTGTATTTTCTTCCACGGGCAACATGGAACGAAATGATATCCGTGCTAAAATTTAAACTTATTCAGGGTTTGTTTGGCCTTTTTATACACTAATTGAGTTTCTTAGGCATTTAATGTCCATAATTCAAATCTGAACTACAAATACATGCTCTAGTTCACCAAAATGGCTAGAAAAATTATAAATGTGTCCTTGGGTGCATGTTTAGGTCTCATGCCAGGAATGGGAACGAATTACAACCATACCGGTGTCCTAGCTCATCCTCAAAAATTTCGAATCTCGGTTTTTAAGTCGCCATAAATCCTAAACTCACCAGAAAGTCATCAAAGGTGGCATGGTGTCACGTCATGGCACATATATGTCGTGGTAAAAACATTGCCAATTTGGCCGAAGCTTCATTACAAACCGGAGCCTGTCGAAGAACCCTCGTGGTTTCGATAGGGAAACGTGTCCCCTTGTGGGCCAAACGATAATCACTCCCTCTTCTAGCCTCGTATTTTCTTCTACACGCGACACAAAATAACTGGAGATTCGCGCTGAACTTTTTTTAGAGAAAAGGCCTTAGCCCGACTTTATAAATAAAGCCACATGGCAGAGTCAAAGCCCAAACATCAGCACGGGGACAAAGCCACCACCAGTTCACCAAACTAGGAGCACAAAAGTACGATACATGGCACCCTGCCAAACATGGTACACAGACCGGGTAGAAGAGAAGACATAACTAGCATCGAACATGAAGAACCACCGAGAGGCCGATCATTCACCAGGGTCCTGCCCACTGAGAGACGACGCCGAGGCCCGAATTTTAGAAATGAGCATGTCCAGCGCGCCCCAGTCGTCCTCCTTAGTCAAGGATCTCCACTGCTGTAGGAATATACATGTTTTAAAAAGGCAGTCAGCAGCTTTAGAAGGAAAGACATGTTCGATCGTAAATTTGTTCCTAATAGTCCACAGCGACCAACATATCGCACCCAGGCCAACCCAAAAGATCCTCTTAGTCACCCCAACCAACGAATTGGCGATGTCTCTCAACTCGAGAAAGGAGGAGGGGTTCCAAGCAACCTGGAGCCAAGATCTGACACAGCTCCAAACCAGCTTAGCAAGCACGCAATGAAAGAAAATATGATTCGCGCTGAACTTTGAAATATTCAGGGTTTGTTTGACCTTTTTTATTCATTAATTGAGTTTTCTAGGCATTTAATGTCCATAATTCAAATCCGAACTACAAATACATGCTCCAGTGCACCAAAATGTCTAAAAAAAACATACATGTTTCCTTGGGGTGCATGTTTAGGTCCCATGGAACGAATGGGAACGAATTCAATCATCTCGCTGTCCTGGCTTGGCCACAAACATTGCGAATCTCGGTTTTTAAATCTCTGTAAATCCAAAACTCACCAGGAAATCATGAAACTTGGCATGGTGTCACTACATGGTACATAGAATTGTCCAATTTGGGCGAAGCTATATTACAAGCCTTTTATAAATCGGAGCCTGTCGCAACCCTCGTGGTTCCGGTGGGGAAACATGCCCCTCTTTTGGGCGAAACGATAATCGCTGCCTCTTCTCGCCTTGAACTTTGTTTTCTACAGGCAACAGGGAATAACAGGAGTGTCGGGCTGAAATTTGAAAGTGTTCAGGGTTCGTTTGGCCATTTTATATATATATTACTAATTACTAAGTTTTCTATGCATTTAATGTAGTCCATAATTCAAATTTAAACTACAAGCACATGCTCCAGTGAAGCAAAATGGGTGGGAAATTGTACATGTGTCATTGGGTGCAATGTTTAGGTCTCATTTAAGGAATGGGAATGGATTACAAACTTGTGTCGTCCTGAAACATTGAGAATCTCGGTTTTTAAATCCCAGTAAATCAAAAAGTCACCCAAAAAATATGAAACTTGGCATGGTTTCATGACATGGCACATATATGCCATGGTAAAAAATTGTCCAGTTTGAGAAGAGGTGCACATATTAGTAGCTAATGAAGTCCTTTTTGAAACAAAAAGCTGACGCGTTAATATCGCAAACGGTTGTATTATATTAACCTCTCGAAATTTAACCATACTCGGTGGCGTGCGTGCAGCTGTTTGATTAGACGGGACGAGCGCGAGAAGTCCGCGTGCAGGCTCGATGGGATGCGTGCGAGCAATCCGCCGCGCAGGCTCGACGGGACGCGAGCATCATGTCCACCTCGCAGGCTCGACGGGACACGTGCGACCAGCAAGGCCGCCCATGCTCACCCGGAAGCGAGCTCTTTGACCTCCATGCACGAGCCGCCGCCCGCCTCGCTCACAACTTCTCCATTAATGGGTTAACTAAAGCACCTGGATGGAGGGTGTTTGCTTGTGATCCCATGGTAGCATTTGCTTTGTTCGTGTTTTCAACTCGTATTCTGCCCTAATTTAAATTTCCACGTAGGGCAACGGATAATACGACCACAAATAAAATGGCAGTGGATAATACGACGACAAATTTACAATGGCGCAGATATTAATTGTCTTACATATTCCGGATAATTTAAAATGCCACATGCAGCATAGCCCGGAAGTCACGGGGGCAAGAGAAGAAGGAAATTGCAGACAACGATTTGGGTCACTACTGTCTCTACTCGTCGATGGATCGCCGGGCAGCAAACTTCTCCAGCTCCTTCTTCAATTCCTCACGACTTTGCTTGAAAGCAGCCACGGATTCCTCCACCTCCTGCTCGCGCTCGATCCGAAGCTTCCTCAAGCCATCCATCAGTTCCTCGACGACTGCTTTCAGCGTCATCTTCGAGGCACTGCTCTGCTCATGCAGCATCTTCCAGCCGGCGGCCTCCTCCTCCTTCTCGGCGACCAACTTGAGGAGCTTTGCATTGTCACCCATGAGTTGCTCGATGAGCCCGGTCGTCTTGTCAACCGAGGCATCGCTGATCTTGAGCAGCTTCATCAAGTCGTCGACCAGCTCCTATTGCATAGTGATGCCAGCGAGAATGTCGTCGTCGCCGGCGAAGGACTTCAGGAACGCCGGCTCATCGCGATGGCCGATGCTGTGAATGCGCGTGTGAGAGCCCTCGCGTGCCCGTGAGAGCTCGTTCGAGGGCTCCGCAGTGCACCGGGACATCTCTGCTGCGGCTGCGGCTTCACGGCGGGACCTCTCTAGTGCTTCCGCGGCCTTGGTCTTTGCTTCCTGGTTATATGTCCACCCTAAACTCCTCCTACCGGTCATGGCGGAACGACTTGACAAAAAAACCAGTTTTGTGGGTGATGAGGAGAGGAACTGTGAAGTAATTTTCGAGTGGGTAGTTTTTATAGCCCGGTCCTAAGTGCGAACACATATTAGTTTGATAGGTGTGAACAGATTTGCAATTACTTATTGTGTTGTAATCAGCAATGTGACGAGAAACAAGGTCAAAATTTATTGATGGCAGAAGGTTGACCACGTGGTTGCTCGCCGTTGAGGCGGCCGCGGCGCGCTCCGCTCTGGCGTCCCTGCGCGCCCTCCGCTCGCCATTGAGGCAAAGTTACAATGGCAACGGTTAATAATTCTTAATAATTGTCTTACATATTCAGTATAATTTAAAATGCCAAATGCGGCAAGGCATAGAACACTCATGACCTACATATGCATACAATTATAATAAAATATAAGCTAAAAGGCTGAGCTGGCGGCCTTCGGACGATGGTCTTTTCGGACTCCATGATCAGCATAGCACCCTTGCGGCCGTTCACTCCAAGTGTCCCAACCCGTCTCCGCCTACGGAGCTGCTGGCACTGGGAGGCTCTTGGGGCTACTGGGCCTCTTCCAGAAGAGCTTGACAATTATCGGGATCACCTGCATCCTCAAGATATCACGTTGGCGATGTTCTACTTCGTCGAGGACGTCAACTCCGCCAAGGATGCGCTGGAGCCTGGCACCACATCATCGGGATCGAGGTTGACACGACCGCCGCGTGCAATGATGAAGTTGCAAGCTGCCTTTGTCTTGACTGAATCATAGAGGTCCTCTGCCCATTCCTTGCGGGGCATCAGGTTCTCGATGAGCACTGGTGATGGCGGTTCTTCGGGTGGGTCATCGATCATGCCGCCGAGTAGCTCTGGATCTTTTGCACGGTGGATGGCAAACTTCTCATCACACCTCCTCTGCAATATGTCGATGTGCTCCCAAGGACTGCGACGCCGATATCCCTGCCGATGGGCCATGGTGCCTGCACCGGCCGATGAAGCTCTTGCTCCCCGACCTGCTCCTGCTCGTTCTCCTCGCCGAAGATGTAACGTAGGTAGGCATCAATGTTGAAGCTTTGGTCGTTTCCTGGCATGCTTGGAATAACTAATGGTAGATGGGTGAGGATTAGATCTTCACAGAGTGTCGCGCGGTGCATTGCCGCCTGGGTTATATGCAGTAAGCCGTTAGCTGGTGGCGGGAACCTGGTGAGGGAATAGGCGTGTATTTTACAATTCACCCATGTGGAGCGCGGGAAGACTAAGTGGAGCACACACACAACCCGAATACCGTATTTGGTGCCACATGTTATTTATCACACAAGTGTTAACATAAGGAAATTCATGTGTAACTTACTAATCATCGCACACGAGTACTCGCAGACGCATCGTGTGCGATACTCCTAGCCACCGCAAGCAACTAGTTTGCATTTTTCAAAGTTTTTGTACACACAGAATAGCACACGAACTAACTGTATTAACCGTCTGTGTTGTAATTTCTCATCGCAAACAGTTCATCCGAGTCAGCTGTTTGCCACGTATCACACACATCTTGTTAAGTTGAATTGTTTCTATTGCGTTCGCTATTAAAAATAGTTCGTCCGTGTGAACCGTATGCCCTATATCACAAACACCTTGATCTGCCTAACCATTTATCTTGCACTCCCTAATAGCAAACAGTTCATCGGAGCAAACTGTATACCGTATATCGCACACACATTGATATGGCTGCCCATTTCTGTTGTTCTGCCTCATCGCAAACAGTTCTAACGGGTTACCGTGTGCCCTGAATCGCACACGCAACTAAAATTTGAACCATGTTTGATGGCTCCGCCATCGCAAACGTTTTGCACTTTTTTGACGATTTTTTTACATCCCCGTTTGTGACTAATGCATCGCACACAGTTTCATCAAAGGGTCTCTGATCGTAGTGTCGCGTTAGTAGCATTCTGCAGTAGTGGCATGTCACATTAACAAGTATAATGTATAAACTAAGCATAATAGCACATGCAATTTAACCAGATTGAAAGAATTACAATCTAGACACTATATGCAACATGCAACCACATATCACGCTGCCAAGTTAGAGCAAGCACCTGCGATGGTGGTGTGGGGGAAATGCGGTCATCAACTACAAAGCTACGTTGACTATCTTCATCTAGCATTGTTGTTTCTTCAGAATCATGTGCGAAAGCTGACACTGCATTCTTTAAAAGAGGATCTTTTCTAACAGCAGTCCACGAGCCTGACTGTCTCACCATAAGTGATTGCTAAGGGATACACAAGAACATTATTTTGATGTAAGAACATGGTTAATAGACACATGTAGTCACTACAAAAAAATACACTTCCGTGATGATACGTGTTTGTCACAATAGGTCATGTTTTCTGTCATGCATGTACATCCATGACAATTTTATGACAGAATCAAGATAGTCATACATGTGTTGTCATAGAAGTGTTCCATGACATTACCAAAATTATCATCACGGAAGTGTCCACTTCCATGACGATAAATCGCGCGTCATAGGAGTGCGTTCATCAAAGGTAACCGACACATTGCATCCACCGTAACGGGTCGTTGTTAAGCTATCAGGTTCCGATTTGGATCCGATAACCCGTTAACATCCCGGACCAATGGGGATTTTCCACGTGTAAAATTCTCAATGGCCAGAGGAACCACGTGTCGGCTCACCGTTGGGACAGATGTCATCCACTCATTGGACCGCATGCGCCTATGATACGTCAACACATGGCAAGGCCCAACAGAGGCCTATTCTAGGTGAAAAGGCCGGCTCATTTGCCTTGGTCAAAAGGTAGCGGGCCGGCCCATGGAAAGCCTGTTAACGGCCTATTTGCATATAGCCCATTTATAGCCCACTAACTGATAACCCAAATTTATGACAGAATTTTTGAGGGTAGAGTATAGGGGATCGCAACAGTTTTTGAGGGTAGAGTATTCAACTCAAATTTATTGATTCGACACAAGGGGAGCCAAAGAATATTCTCAAGTATTAGCAGTTGAGTTGTCAATTCAACCACACCTGGATAACTTAGTATCTACAGCAAAGTATTTAGTAGCAAAGTAATATGATGGTAGTGGTAACGGTAACAAAAGTAACAGTAGCAAAAGTAATATTTTTGGTGTTTTTGTAGTGATTGTAACAGTAGCAATGGAAAAGTAAATAAGCAAAGAATAGTGTAGGAAAAGCTCGTAGGCATTGGATCGGTGATGGAGAATTATGTCGTATGCGGTTCATCATGTAACAATAATAACATAGGGTGACACAGAACTAGCTCCAATTCATCAATGTAATGTAGGCATGTATTCCGAATATAGTCATACGTGCTTATGGAAAAGAACTTGCATGACATCTTTTGTCCTACCCTCCCGTGGCAGCGGGGTCCTGATGGAAACTAAGGGATATTAAGGTCTCCTTTTAATAGA
Source organism: Aegilops umbellulata (assembly GCA_032464435.1). NCBI lineage: Eukaryota > Viridiplantae > Streptophyta > Magnoliopsida > Poales > Poaceae > Aegilops > Aegilops umbellulata. Next base: position 226,642,432 of record CP136055.1, on the reverse strand, counting down.
GTACCGGACCAAAGCATTAACACATAGTGAATACATGAACTCCTCAAACTATGGTCATCACTGGGAGTGGTCCCGATTATTGTCACTTCGGGGTTGCCGAATCATAACACATAGTAGGTGACTATAGACTTGCAAGATAGGATCAAGAACACACGTATATTCATGAAAACATAATAGGTTCAGATCTGAAATCATGGCACTCGGGCCCTAGTGACAAGCATTAAGCATAGCAAAGTCATAGCAACATCAATCTCAGAACATAGTGGATACTAGGGATCAAACCCTGACAAAACTAACTCGACTACATGATAGATCTCATCCAACCCATCACCGTCTAGCAAGCCTACAATGGAACTACTCACGCACGGCGGTGAGCATCATGAAATTGGTGATGGAGGATGGTTGATAATGACGATGGCGACGAATCCCCCTCTCCAGAGCCCCGAACGGACTCCAGATCAGCCCTCCCGAGAGGTTTTAGGGCTTGGCGGCGGCTCCGTATCGTAAAACACGATGAATTCTTCTCCTTTATTTTTTTCTCCCCGAAAGCAAATATATAGAGTTGGAGTTGGCATTGGAGGAGCCTCTGGGGGCCCACGAGGTAGGGGGCGCGCCCCCACCCTCGTGGACAGGGTGTGGGGCCCCTGGTCTTCATATTTGGCAAGGATTTTTTATTATTTCCAAAAAGACGTTTCGTGAAGTTCCAGGTCATTCTGAGAACTTTTGTTTCTGCACATAAATAACACCATGGAAAGTCTGCTGAAAACAGTGTCAGTCTGGGTCAGTTTCATTCAAATCATACAAGTTAGAGTCCAAAACAAGGGCAGAAGTGTTTGGAAAAGTAGATATGGCGGAAACGTATCAACTCCCCCAAGCTTAAACCTTTGCTTGTCCTCAAGCAATTCAGTTGATAAACTGAAAGTGATAGAGAAAAACTTTTACAAACTCTGTTTGCTCTTGTTGTTGTAAATATGTAAAGCCAACATTCAAATTTTCAGCAAAGACTCTGACTAACCACATTTGCGATAACTCTCAGGTCTCATGTTTACTCATATCAATAGCATAATCAACTAGCGAGCAAAAATAATAAATCTCGGATGACAACACTTTCTCAAAACAATCATGATATGATATAACAAGATGGTATCTTGCTAGCCCTTTGTGAGACCGCAAAACATAAATGCAGAGCACCTTTAAAGATCAAGGACTGACTAGATATTGTAATTCATGGTAAAAAAAATCCAATCATAGTCATACCCAATATAAATTAATAGTAATGAATGCAAATGACAGTTGCGCTCTCCAGCTAGTGCTTTTTGATAAGAGGGTGATGACTCAACATAAAAGTAAATAGATAAGCCCTACGCAGAGGGAAGCAGGGATTTGTAGAGGTGCCAGAGCTCGGTTTTGAAATAGAGATAAATAATACTTTGAGCGGCATACTTTCATTGTCAACATAACAACCAAGAGATGGCGATATATTCCATGCTACACACATTATAGGCGGTTCCCAAACAGAATGGTAAAGTTTATACTACCCCTCCACCAACAAGCATCAATCCATGACTTGCTCGAAAAAACGAGTGTCTCCAACTAGCAACAGTCCCAGGGGGAGTTTTTTTTGCAATTAATTTGATTTAGTTTGCATAAAGCATGGGACTGGGCATCCCGGTGACCAGCCATTTTCTCATGAGTGAGGAGCGGAGTCCACTCCTCTTGAGGACAACCCGCCTAACATGGAAGATACGGACAACCCTAGTTGATACATGAGCTATTCGAGCATACAAAACACAATGTTTATTTGAAGGTTTAGAGTTTGGCACATACAAATTTACTTGGAACGGCAGGTAGATACCGCATATAGGAAGGTATAGTGGACTCATATGGAATAACTTTGGGGTTTAAGGGATTGGATGCACAAGCAGTATTCCCGCTTAGTACAAGTGAAGGCTAGCAAAAGACTGGGAAGCGGCCAACTAGAGAGCGACAACAGTCATGAACATGCATTAAAATTAATAAACATTGGATGCAAGCATGAGTAGGATATAATCCACCATGAACATAAATATAGTGAAGGCTATGTTGATTTTGTTTCAACTACATGTGTGAACATGTGCCAAGTCAAGTCACTTAAATCATTCAAAGGAGGATACCACTCCATCATACCACATCACAACCATTTTAATAGCATGTTGGAATGCAAGGTAAACCATTATAACTCATAGCTAATCAAGCATGGCACGAGCAACTATGATCTCTAATTGTCACTGCAAACATGTTTATTCATAATAGGCTGAATCAAGAACGATGAACTCATCATATTTACGAAATCAAGAGAGGTCGAGTTCATACCAGCTTTTCTCATCTCAGTCAGTCCATCATATATCATCATAATTGCATTTCACTTGCACGACCGAACGAAGTGAATAATAATAAGAGTGCACGTGCATTGGACTAAGCTGGAATCTGCGAGCATTCAATAAACAGGAGAAGACAAGGCAATGTGGGCTCTTGGTTAAATCAACAATAATGCATATAAGAGCCACTTCAACAATTTAATTATGGTCTTCTCCTATCGACCCCCAAAGAAAAGAAAAGAAATAAAACTATTTACACGGGAAAGCTCCCAGCAAGCAAAAAGAACAGCAGGAAATATTTTTGGGTTTTCTTTTTAATTATTACTACTACAGCAAGAAAAGTAAACTAGCTAGAAACTATTACTAAATTTTTTGTTTTATTTTTATTAAGGTTTATCAAACACACAAGAAGAAAGCAAGAAAAAATAAAATAAACTAGCATGGATATTATAGTAAAAGAGTATGAGCACCGACATCTAGCAATAAGTGTGTGTGAACATAAATGTAATGTCGGTGGGAAATACATACCCCCCCAAGCTTAGGCTTTTGGCCTAAGTTGGTTCATTGCCAAGGATGGCCTGGCGGATATCCGTAGGTGTAGCTGGGGTCGTACTGTGATGTAGAGGCTATCGCCTCCTGAGCTGCAGCATGGCGGCGAGCTGCCTCCGCCCTCCTCTCGTACTCATCTGCCTCCTCTCTGGTAATAAAATATCTTCCTTTTGCCTGATAATCAAAGAAGGCAGGAGCAGGGAGAGTAATACGGACAGCACGCCATTTGTCAAAGATTAGTCGATACTGGAGAGGTGATTCATTCCTCTCAACAAACTAGTGGTGGACCATAGAATTATAGCCTAAATAAGTAGGAGGCAACTCAATGTCATCCTCACGAACGTCCACACCAAGAAAATTAGCTAAGCGGGTTGCATAAATTCCATTGAAGAAATCTCCGTTAAATCTATTATTATGCAACCTACGTGCAACAATGGCTCCCAAATTATAAGATTTGTCTCCTAACACAGCACTCCTAAGAATACTGAGGTCAGGCACACACATATGACATGCTTCATCTTTACCATTTATGCACCTACCTATGAAGAGAGCAAAATAATGCATAGCAGGGAAAATGAATGCTCCCTATGGTAGCTTGTGCTATATCTCTAGATTCCCCCACGGTTATACCAGCAACAAAGTTTCTAAATTCAGATTTACGGGGATCACTAACACTACCCCATTGTGGAAGTTTGCAAGCAGAAGTAAAATCCTCTAAGTCCATGGTATAAGATTTTTCATAAAGATCAAACAAGACAGTTGGAGAATTACGTGAAGATGAAAATTCAAACCTCCTCACAAATGAACTAGTGAGATGATGGTATTGGTTGCACTTCTATGCCTCAAAGCTCACTATATCAGCGTTACGCAATTATGCGTTAAATTCTTCCTTGATTCCCGCTCGATCCATAAAATTTTTTGAAGGCCACTCACAAGGCCGCACTGGAGCGTCCCTTGGTGGCTCCTCGTCAGCATCACGCATTGCAAGCCTGGGTCCTTGCTTCCTTGAAGAACCACCTTGGAACATTTTCCTAAGAATATTTCTTCCTCTGAAAAATTTCTAAAATTTTTAGTAACTTCAAACAAGTGAACCAATCTCAACAAAATTGATAGCAACTACTCCTACAAGTGCCTAGAGACTATATCAAACATTAGAACTACTTGGAACCATATAAATTTGACATGCAAGCTCAAGAACATGGTCACCTAGGAAACACAAATTTGCAAATAATAGAGCACTAGAACAAAAACTAATTGGACAAATGGAGGAGTCACATACCAAGGAACTGTTGGGAACGTAGTAATTTAAAAAAAATTCCTACGCACACGCAAGATCATGGTGATGCATAGCAACGAGAGGGGAGAGTGTTGTCTACATACCCTCGTAGACCGAAGCAGAAGCGTTGACACAACATAGAGGAAGTAGTCGTACGTCCTCCTCGCGATCCGACCGATCCAAGCGCCGTTACTCCGGCGCCTCCGAGTTCTTGACACACGTACAGCTCGATGACGTCCCCGGGTCTCGATCCAGCAAAACCTCCAGGGATGAGTTCCGTCAGCACGACGGCGTGGTGACGATCTTGATGAACTACCGACGCAGGGCTTTGCCTAAACACTGCGACAATATGACCGAGGTGGAATATGGTGGACGGGGGCACCGCACACGGCTAAGGAATGATCTCAAGGATCAACTTGTGTGTCCTAGGGTGCCCCCCTGCCCCCGTATATAAAGGAGCAAGGGGGGAGGGCCGGCCGGCCTAGAGGCGCGCCAAGGGAGGGGGAGTCCTCCTCCTAGTAGGAGTAGGACTCCCCTTTCCTAGTCCAACTAGGAGGAAGGAAGGGGGAAGGAAAGAGAGGGAGAGGGAGAGGGAAAGGGGGGCCGCCCCCCCCCCCCCCCTCCTTGTCCAATTCGGACTGCCCATGGGGGGGCGCGCGCCACCTCCTGGCGCGGCCCTCTCTCTCCCCTCGTGGCCCAATAAGGCCCATACTTCCCCCGGGGATTTCGGTAACCCCTCCGGCACTCCGGTATTATCCGAAACCACTCGGAACCATTCCGATGTCCGAACATAGCCGTACAATATATCAATCTTTACGTCTCGACCATTCTGAGACTCCTCGTCATGTCCGTGATCACATCCGGGACTCCAAACTCCTTCGGTACATCAAAATGCATAAACTCATAATAACTGTCATCGTAACCTTAAGCGTGCGGACCCTACGGTTCGAGAACAATGTAGACATGACCGAGACACCTCTCCGGTCAATAACCAATAGCGGGACCTGGATGCCCATATTGGCTCCTACATATTCTACGAAGATCTTTATCGGTCAGACCGCATAACAACATACGTTGTTCCCTTTGTCATCGGTATGTTACTTGCCCGAGATTTGATCGTCGGTATCCAATACCTAGTTCAATCTCGTTACCGGCAAGTCTCTTTACTCGTTCCGTAATACATCATCCCGCAACCAACTCATTGGTTGCAATGCTTGCAAGGCTTATGTGGTGTGCATTACCGAGAAGGCCCTGAGATACCTCTCCGACATTCGGAGTGACAAATCCTAATCTCGAAATACGCCAACCCAACAAATACTTTCGGAGACACCTGTAGAGCACCTTTATAATCACCCAGTTACGTTGTGACGTTTGGTAGCACACAAAGTGTTCCTACGGTAAACGGGAGTTGCATAATCTCATAGTCATAGGAACATGTATAAGTCATGGATAAAAGCAATAGCAGCATACTAAACGATCGGGTGCTAAGCTAATGGAATGGGTCATGTCAATCAGATCATTCAACTAATGAATTGACCTTGTTAATCAAATGACAACTCCTTTGTCTATGGTTAGGAAACTTAACCATCTTTGATTAATAAGCTAGTCAAGTAGAGGCATACTAGTGACACTCTGTTTGTCTATATATCCACACATGTATTATGTTTACGGTTAATACAATTCTAGCATGAATAATAAACATTTATCATGATATGTAAGGAAATAAATAATAACTTTATTATTGCCTCTAGGGCATATTTCCTTCAGTCTCCCAGTTGCACTAGAGTCAATAATCTAGATTACACAGTAATGATTCTAACACCCATGGAGTCTTGGTGCTGATCATGTTTTGCCCGTGGAAGAGGCTTAGTCAATGGGTCTGCTACATTCAGATCCGTATGTATCTTGCAAATCTCTATGTCTCCCACCTGGACCAAGTCCCGGATGGAATTGAAGCGTCTCTTGATGTGCTTGGTTCTCTTGTGAAATCTGGATTCCTTCGCCAAGGCAATTGCTCCAGTATTGTCACAAAAGATTTTCATTGGACCCGATGCACTAGGTACGACACCTAGATCGGATATGAACTCCTTCATCCAGACTCCTTCATTTGCTGCTTCTGAAGCAGCTATGTACTCCGCTTCACATGTAGATCCCGCTACGATGCTTTGTTTAGAACTGCACCAATTGACAGCTCCACCGTTTAATGTAAAGACGTATCCGGTTTGCGGTTTCGAATCGTCCGAATCAGTGTCAAAGCTTGCATCAACGTAACCCTTTACGATGAGCTCTTTGTCACCTCCATACACGAGAAACATTTCCTTAGTCCTTTTCAGGTACTTCAGGATATTCTTGACCGTTGTCCAGTGATCCACTCCTGGATTACTTTGGTACCTCCCTGCTAAACTTATAGCAAGGCACACATCAGGTCTGGTACACAGCATTGCATACATGATAGAGCCTATGGCTGAAGCATAGGGAACATCTTTCATCTTCTCTCTATCTTCTGCAGTGGTCGGGCTTTGAGTCTTACTCAACTTCACACCTTGCAATACAGGTAAGAACCCTTTCTTTGCTTGATCCATTTTGAACTTCTTCAAAATCTTGTCAAGGTATGTGCTTTGTGAAAGTCCAATTAAGCGTCTTGATCTATCTCTATAGATCTTAATGCCCAATATGTAAGCAGCTTCACCGAGGTCTTTCATTGAAAAACTCTTATTCAAGTATCCCTTTATGCTATTCAGAAATTCTATATCATTTCCAATCAGTAATATGTCATCTACATATAATATCAGAAATGCTACAGAGCTCCCACTCACTTTCTTGTAAATACAGGCTTCTCCAAAAGTCTGTATAAACCCAAATGCTTTGATCACACTATCAAAGCGTTTATTCCAACTCCGAGATGCTTGCACCAGTCCATAAATGGATCGCTGGAGCTTGCACACTTTGTTAGCTCCCTTTGGATCGATAAAACCTTCTGGTTGCATCATATACAACTCTTCTTCCAGAAACCCATTCAGGAATGCAGTCTTTACATCCATTTGCCAAATTTCATAGTCATAAAATGCGGCAATTGCTAACATGATTCGGACAGACTTAAGCATCGCTACGGGTGAGAAGGTCTCGTCGTAGTCAATCCCTTGAACTTGTCGAAAGCCTTTTGCGACAAGTCGAGCTTTGTAGACAGTAACATTACCGTCAGCGTCTGTCTTCTTCTTAAAGATCCACTTGTTCTCTATTGCTTGCCGACCCTCGGGCAAGTCAACCAAAGTCCACACTTTGTTTTCATACATGGATCCCATCTCAGATTTCATGGCTTCCAGCCATTTTGCGGAATCTGGGCTCACCATCGCTTCTTCATAGTTCGTAGGTTCGTCATGATCTAGTAGTATGATTTCCAGAACAGGATTGCCGTACCACTCTGGTGCGGATCTCACTCTGGTTGATCTACGAGGTTCTGTAGTAACTTGATCTGTAGTTTCATGATCATCATCATTAACTTCTTCTCTAATTGGTGTAGATGTCACAGAAACCGGTTCCTGTGATGAACTACTTTCCAATAAGGGAGCAGGTACAGTTACCTCATCAAGTTCTACTTTCCTCCCACTCACTTCTTTCGAGTGAAACTCCTTCTCTAGAAAGGATCCATTTTTAGCAACAAATGTCTTGCCTTCGGATCTGTGATAGAAGGTGTACCCAACAGTCTCCTTTGGGTATCCTATGAAGACACATTTTTCCGATTTGGGTTCGAGCTTATCAGGTTGAAGCTTTTTCACATAAGCATCGCAGCCCCAAACTTTAAGAAACGACAACTTTGGTTTCTTGCTAAACCACAGTTCATAAGGTGTCGTCTCAACGGATTTTGACGGTGTTCTATTCAACGTGAATGTGGTCATCTCTAGAGCATAACTCCAAAACGATAGCGGTAAATCTGTAAGAGACATCATAGATCGCACCATATCTAGTAAAGTGCAATTACGACGTTCGGACACACCATTGCGCTGTGGTGTTCCGGGTGGCGTGAGTTACGAAACTATTCCGCATTGTTTCAAATGTAGACCAAACTCGTAACTCAAATATTCTTCTCCATGATCAGATCGTAGAAACTTTATTTTCTTGTTACGATGATTTTCAACTTCACTCTGAAATTCTTTGAACTTTTCAAATGTTTCAGACTTGTGTTTCATTAAGTAGATATACCCATATCTGCTTAAATCATCTGTGAAGGTGAGAAAATAATGATATCCGCCACGAGCCTCAACATTCATTGGACCACATACATCTGTATGTATAATTTCCAATAAATCTTTTGCTCTCTCCATAGTACCGGAGAACGGTGTTTTAGTCATCTTGCCCATGAGGCACGGTTCGCAAGTGCCAAGTGATTCATAATCAAGTGACTCCAAAAGTCCATCAGTATGGAGTTTCTTCATGCGCTTTATACCGATATGACCTAAATGGCAGTGCCACAAATAAGTTGCACTATCATTATCAACTCTGCATCTTTTGGCTTCAACATTATGAATATGTGTATCACTACTATCGAGATTCAATAAAAATAGACCACTCTTCAAGGGTGCATGACCATAAAAGATATTACTCATATAAATAGAACAACCATTATTCTCTGATTTAAATGAATAACCGTCTCGCATCAAACAAGATCCAGATATAATGTTCATGCTCAACGCTGGCACCAAATAACAATTATTTAGGTCTAATACTAATCCCGAAGGTAGATGTAGAGGGAGCGTGCCGACTGCGATCACATCGACTTTGGAACCGTTTCCTACGCGCATCGTCACCTCGTCCTTTGCCAGTGTTCGCTTAATCCGTAGTCCCTGTTTCGAGTTGCAAATATTAGCAACAGAACCAGTTTCAAATACCCAGGTGCTACTGCGAGCTCTAGTAAGGTACACATCAATAACATGTATATCACATATACCTTTGTTCACCTTGCCATCCTTCTTAACCGCCAAATACTTGGGGAAGTTCCGCTTCGAGTGACCAGTCTGCTTGCAGTAGAAGCACTCAGTTTCAGGCTTAGGTCCAGACTTGGGTTTCTTCTCTTGAGAAGCAACTTGTTTGCTGTTCTTTTTGAAGTTTCCCTTCTTCTTCCCTTTGCCCTTTTTCTTGAAACTAGTGGTCTTATTGACCATCAACACTTGATGCTCCTTCTTGATTTCTACCTCCGCAGCCTTTAGCATTGCGAAGAGCTCGGTGATAGACTTATCTATCCCTTGCATATTATAGTTCATCACGAAGCCTTTGTAGCTTGGTGGCAGTGATTGGAGAATTCTGTCAATGACGCAATCATCCGGAAGATTGACTCCCAGCTGATTCAAGTGATTATAATACCCAGACATCTTGAGTATATGCTCACTGACAGAACCATTCTCTTCCATCTTGCAGCTATAGAACTTATTGGAGACCTCATATCTCTCAATCCGGGTCATTCTGTTTGAATATCAACTTCAACTCCTGGAACATCTCATATGCTCCATGGTTCTCAAACCGTCGTTGAAGTCCCGGTTCTAAGCCGTAAAGCATGGCACACTGAACTATCGAGTAGTCATCAGTTTTGCTCTGCCAGACGTTCATAACATCTAGCGTTGCTCCAGCAGCAGGCCTGGCACCTAGCGGTGCATCCAGGACGTAACTTTTCTGTGCAGCAATGAGGATAATCCTCAAGTTACGGACCCAGTCCGTGTAATTGCTACCATCATCTTTCAACTTTGCTTTCTCAAGGAACGCATTAAAATTCAACGGAACAACAGCACGAGCCATCTATCTACAATCATCATTAACAAGCAAGATACTATCAGGGACTAAGTTCATGATAAATTTAAGTTCAATTAATCATATTACTTAAGAACTCCCACTTAGATAGACATCCCTCTAATCATCTAAGTGATCACGTGATCCAAATCAAAACTAATCCATAACCGATCATCACGTGAAATGGATTATTTCTCAATGGTGAACATCATCATGTTGATCATATCTACTATATGATTCACGCTCGACCTTTCGGTCTCCGTGTTCCGAGGCCATATCTGCATATGCTAGGCTCGTCAAGTATAACCCGAGTATTCCGCGTGTGCAAAACTGGCTTGCACCCGTTGTAGATGGACGTAGAGCTTATCACACCCGATCATCACGTGGTGTCTGGGCACGACGAACTTTGGCAACGGTGCATACTCGGGGAGAACACTTCTTGATAATTTAGTGAGAGATCATCTTATAATGCTACCTTCAATCAAAGCAAGATAAGATGCATAAAAGATAAACATCACATGCAAATCAATATAAGTGATATGATATGGTCATCATCATCTTGTGCTTCGTAATCTCCATCTCTGCAGCACCATCATGATCACCATCGTCACCGGCGCGACACCTTGATCTCCATCGTAGCATCGTTGTCGTCTCGCCAATCTTATGCTTCTACGACTATCGCTACCGCTTAGTGATAAAGTAAAGCATTACAGGGCGATTGCATTGCATACAATAAAGCGACAACCATACGGCTCCTGCCGATTGTCGATAACTCGGTTACAAAACATGATCATCTCATACAATAAAATATAGCATCATGTCTTGACCATATCACATCACAACATGCCCTGCAAAAACAAGTTAGACGTCCTCTTTGTTTGTTGCAAATTTTACGTGGCTGCTACGGGCTTAAGCAAGAACCAATCTCACCTACGCATCAAAACCACAACGATAGTTTTTCAAATAGACTCCGTTTTAACCTTCTCAAGGACCGGGCGTAGCCATACTCGGTTCAACTAAAGTTGGAGAAACTGACACCCGCCAGCCACCTGTGTGCAAAGCACGGCGGTAGAACCAGTCTCGCGTAAGCGTACGCGTAATGTTGGTCCGGGCCGCTTCATCCAACAATACCGCCGAACCAAAGTATGACATGCTGGTAGGCAGTATGACTTGTATCGTCCACAACTCACTTGTGTTCTACTCGTGCAAAACATCAAACCATAAAAACCTAGGCTCTGATGCCACTATTGGGAACGTAGTAATTTCAAAAAAATTCCTACGCACACGCAAGATCATGGTGATGCATAGCAATGAGAGGGGAGAGTGTTGTCTACGTACCCTCGTAGACCGAAGCGGAAGCGTTGACACAACATAGAGGAAGTAGTCGTACGTCCTCCTCGCGATCCGACCGATCCAAGCGCCGTTACTCCGGCGCCTCCGAGTTCTTGACACACGTACAGCTCGATGACGTCCCCGGGTCTCGATCCAGCAAAACCTCCAGGGATGAGTTCCATCAGCACGACGGCGTGGTGACGATCTTGATGAACTACCGACGCAGGGCTTCGCCTAAACACTGCGACAATATGACCGAGGTGGAATATGGTGGAGGGGGGCACCGCACACGGCTAAGGAACGATCTCAAGGATCAACTTGTGTGTCCTAGGGTGCCCCCTGCCCCCGTATATAAAGGAGCAAGGGGGGAGGGCCGGCCGGCCTAGAGGCGCGCCAAGGGAGGGGGGAGTCCTCCTCCTAGTAGTAGGACTCCCCTTTCCTAGTCCAACTAGGAGGGAGGAAGGGGGAAGGAAAGAGAGGGAGAGGGAGAGGGAGAGGGAAAGGGGGGCCGCCCCCCCCCCCCTCCTTGTCCAATTCGGACTGCCCATGGGGGGGCGCGCCACCTCCTGGCGCGGCCCTCTCTCTCCCCTCGCGGCCCAATAAGGCCCATACTTCCCCCGGGGGTTTCGGTAACCCCTCCGGCACTCCGGTATTATCCAAAACCACTCGGAACCATTCCGATGTCCGAACATAGCCGTCCAATATATCAATCTTTACGTCTCGACCATTCCGAGACTCCTCGTCATGTCCGTGATCACATACGGGACTCTGAACTCCTTCGGTACATCAAAATGCATAAACTCATAACAATTGTCATTGTAACCTTAAGCGTGCGGACCCTACGGTTCGAGAACAATGTAGACATGACCGAGACACCTCTCCGGTCAATAACCAATAGCGGGACCTGGATGCCCATATTGGCTCCTACATATTCTACGAAGATCTTTATCGGTCAGACCGCATAACAACATACGTTGTTCCCTTTGTCATCGGTATGTTACTTGCCCGAGATTCGATCGTCGGTATCCAATACCTAGTTCAATCTCGTTACCGGCAAGTCTCTTTACTCGTTCCATAATACATCATCCTGCAACCAACTCATTGGTTGCAATGCTTGCAAGGCTTATGTGATATGCATTACCGAGAAGGCCCTGAGATACCTCTCCGACATTCAGAGTGACAAATCCTAATCTCGAAATACGCCAACCCAACAAATACTTTCGGAGACACCTGTAGAGCACCTTTATAATCACCCAGTTACGTTGTGACGTTTGGTAGCACACAAAGTGTTCCTACGGTAAACGGGAGTTGCATAATCTCATAGTCATAGGAACATGTATAAGTCATGGATAAAAGCAATAGCAGCATACTAAACGATCGGGTGCTAAGCTAATGGAATGGGTCATGTCAATCAGATCATTCAACTAATGATGTGACCTTGTTAATCAAATGAGAACTCCTTTGTCTATGGTTAGGAAACTTAACCATCTTTGCTTAATAAGCTAGTCAAGTAGAGGCATACTAGTGACACTCTGTTTGTCTATATATCCACACATGTATTATGTTTCCGGTTAATACAATTCTAGCATGAATAATAAACATTTATCATGATATGTAAGGAAATAAATAATAACTTTATTATTGCCTCTAGGGCATATTTCCTTCAGGAACAATCCCCCCAAGCAGTTTTGTGAGAGGTGCTTTGAGCAAGGAGATTGAAAATCACAGCAAAGTGAGCTAGAACTCGTGCTTGAGCTGGATATTGGTGTTTGTGGGAGGAAGGAGTGTGCGGGTGCAGGAATAAGTGGAGGAGGGCCACCGTGGGCCCACGAGGCAGGGGGCGCGCCCTGGGGGTAGGGCGCGCCCTCCACCCTCGTGGCCAGGTGCTTGCCCCTCCTGCTGTGTTCTCAGTGCCAGAAATTCTCAAATATTCTAGAAAAAATCATATCCCATTTTCAGGGCATTTGGAGAACTTTTATTTTCTGGGTATTTTTATATTGCACAGATAAATCAGAAAACAGAAACAAAAATACTATTTTACTTTGTTTCAACTAAATAACAGAAAATAGAGAAAGGGTACAGAAGGTTGTGCCTTCTAATTTCATCCATCTCATGCTCTTCAAAAGAAATCCACTAACAAGGTTGATCAAGTCTTGTTAACGAACTCATTCTGAATAACATGGAACCGGAGAAATTTCGAATAACACTATGTTACCTCAACGGGGATATGCACATCCCCTATAATAAGAATATCATATTTCTTCTTGACAGTAGGAAGAGGAAATTCAAAACCTCCAATAATAATCGATGGAATTTTTCCAATAGAGTTGATACTATGAACTTGAGGTTGTTTCCTCGGAAAGTGTATCGTATGCTCATTACCATTAACATGAAAAGTGACATTGCCTTTGTTGCAATCAATAACAGCCCCTGCAGTATTCAAAAAGGGTCTTCCAAGAATAATAGACATACTATCATCCTCGGGAATATCAAGAATAACAAAGTCCGTCAAAATAGTAACGTTTGCTACCACAATAGGCACATCCTCACAAATACCACATGTATAGCAGTTGATTTATCATCCATTTGCAAATATATTTCAGTAGGTGTCAACTTATTCAAATCAAGTCTACGATATAAAGAAAGAGGCATGACGCTAACACCGGCTCCAAGATCACATAAAGCAATTTTAACATAGTTTCTTTTAATGGAGCATGGTATAGTGGGTACTCTTGGATCTCCAAGTTTCTTTGGTATTCCACCCTTAAAAGTATAATTAGCAAGCATGGTGGAAATTTCAGCTTCCGATATCTTTCTTTTATTTGTAACAATATCTTTCATATACTTAGCATAAGGATTCATTTTGAACATATCAGTTAATCGCATACGCAAAAAGATAGGTCTAATCATTTTAGCAAAGCGCTCAAAATCCTCATCATCCTTTTTCTTGGATGGTTTGGGAGGAAAAGGCATGGGTTTCTGAACCCATGGTTCTCTTTCTTTACCATGTTTCCTAGCAACAAAGTCTCTCTTATCATAACGTTGATTCTTTGATTATGGGTTATCAAGATCAACATCAGGTTCAATTTCTACATCATTATCATTACTAGGTTGAGCATCATCATGAACATCATCATTGACATTTTCATTAGGTTCATGTTCATTACCAGATTGTGTTTCAGCATCAGAAATAGATATATCATTTGGATTCTCAGGTGGTTCAGCAATAGGTTCACTAGAAGCATGCAAAGTCCTATCATTTTTCTTTTTCTTCTTCTTAGAAGAACTAGGTGCATCAATATTATTTCTCTGAGAATCTTGTTCAATTCTCTTAGGGTGGCCTTCAGGATACAAAGGTTCCTGAGTCATTCTACCAGTTATAGTAGCCACTCTAACAGAATAATCATTTTTCTTACTATTCATTTCATCGAGTAAATCATTTTGAGCCTTAAGTACTTGTTCTACTTGAGTGGTGACCGTAGAAGCATGTTTGCTAACGAGTTTAAGTTCACCTCTAATATTAGCCATATAATCACCCAAGTGTTTAAGCATATCGGAATTGTATTTCAATTGTCTACCAAAATAAGCATTAAAATATTCTTGCTTAACCATAAAGTTATCAAACTCATCTAGGCATTGGCTAGCAAACTTAGTAAGAGGGATTTCAGCTCTATCATATCTATAGAGAGAATTTACCTTTACTACCTGTGTCGGGTTATCAAGACCATGAGTTTCTTCAATAGATAATGGATTAAGATCATACGTTTCTTCAACACGCGGTAAATTAAGACCATGTATTTCTTCAATAGGAGGTAAATTCTTAGCATATTCAGCTTTAATACCTTTTTCTTTCATAGATTTCTTTGCCTCTTGCATATCTTCAGGACTGAGAAATAGAACACCTCTCTTCTTCGAAGTTGGTTTAGGAATAGGCTCAGGAGTTGGCTCAGGAGCTGGCTCAGGAAGTGTCCAATTGTTTTCATTTGTTAACATATTATTCAATAGAATTTCAGCTTCATCCGGTGTTCTTTCCCTGAAAACAGAACCAACACAACTATCCAGGTAATCTCTGGAAGCATCGGTTAGTCCATTATAAAAGATATCAAGTATTTCATTTTTCTTAAGAGGATGATCAGGCAAAGCATTAAGCAACTTGAGAAGCCTCCCCCAAGCTTGTGGGAGACTCTCTTCTTCAATTTGCACAAAGTTGTATATTTCCCTCAAAGCAGCTTGTTTTATGAGCAGTGAAATATTTAGCAGAGAAGTAATAAATCATATCCTGGGGACTACGCACACAACCAGGATCAAGAGAATTAAGCCATATCTTAGCATCACCCTTTAATGAGAACGGAAATATTTTAAGGATATAAAGGTAGCGAGATTTCTCATCATTAGTGAACAGGGTGGCTATATCATTTAATTTAGTAAGATGTGCCACAACAGTTTCAGATTCATAGCCATAAAAAGGATCAGATTCAACCAAAGTAATTATATCAGGATCAACAGAGAATTCATAATCCTTATCGGCAACACAGATAGGTGAAGTAGCAAAAGCAGGGTCAGGTTTCATTCTATGTTTAAGAGATTGCTTATTCCATTTAGCTAATAACCTCTTGAGTTCATATCTGTCTTTGCAAGCTAAAATAGCTAAAGAATCTTCTTTATCAAAAACATAACCCTTAGGAATAACAGGAAAATCTTCATCATCACTTTCATCAATACAATCAGTTTCAATAATTTCTTTCTCTCTAGCCCTAGCAATTTGTTCATCAAGAAATTCACCAAGTGGCACAGAAGTATCAAGCATAGAAGTAGTTTCATCATAAGTATCATGCATAGCTGAAGTGGCATCATCAATAACATGCGACATATCAGAACGAATAGCAGAAGCAGGTTTAGGTGTCGCAAGCTTACTCAAAACAGAAGGTGAATCAAGTGCAGAGCTAGATGGCAGTTCCTTACCTTCCCTCGTAGTTGAGGGATAAATTGTTGTCTTAGCGTCTTTCAAGTTCTTCATAGTGACCAGTAGATATAAATCCCAAGTGACTCAAAGAATAGATCTATGCTCCCCGGCAACGGCGCCAGAAAATAGTCTTGATAACCCACAAGTATAGGGGATCGCAACAGTTTTCGAGGGTAGAGTATTCAACCCAAATTTATTGATTCAACACAAGGGGAGCCAAAGAATATTCTCAAGTATTAGCAGTTGAGTTGTCAATTCAACCACACCTGGATAACTTAGTATCTACAGCAAAGTATTTAGTAGCAAAGTAATATCATAGTAGTGGTAACGGTAACAAAAGTAACAGTAGCAAAACTAATATTTTTGGTGTTTTTGTAGTGATTGTAACAGTAGCAACGGAAAAGTAAATAAGCGAAGAACAGTATAGGAAAAGCTCATAGGCATTGGATCGGTGATGGAGAATTATGCCGGATGCGGTTCATCATGTAACAATCATAACATAGGGTGACACAGAACTAGCTCCAATTCATCAATGTAGTGTAGGCATGTATTCTGAATATAGTCATATGTGCTTATGGAAAAGAACTTGCATGACATCTTTTGTCCTACCCTCCCGTGGCAGCGGGGTCCTAATGGAAACTAAGGGATATTAAGGCCTCCTTTTAATAGAGTACCGGACCAAAGCATTAACACATAGTGAATACATGAACTCCTCAAACTATGGTCATCACCGGGAGTGGTCCCGATTATTGTCACTTCGGGTTGCCGGATCATAACACATAGTAGGTGACTATAGACTTGCAAGATAGGATCAAGAACACACATATATTCATGAAAACATAATAGGTTCGGATCTGAAATCATGGTACTCGGGTCCTAGTGACAAGCATTAAGCATAGCAAAGTCATAGCAACATCAATCTGAGAACATAGTGGATACTAGGGATCAAACCCTAACAAAACTAACTCGATTACATGATAGATCTCATCCAACCCATCACCGTCCAGCAAGCCTACGATGGAATTACTAAAGCGCGGTGGTGAGCATCATGAAATTGGTGATGGAGGATGGTTGATGATAACGATGGCGACAAACCCCCCTCTCCGGAGCCCCGAACGGATTCCAGATCAGCCCTCCCGAGAGGTTTTAGGGCTTGGTGGCGGCTCCGTATCGTAAAACGCGATGAATTCTTCTCCTTTATTTTTTTTCTCCCCGAAAGCAAATATATAGAGTTGGAGTTGGCGTCGGAGGAGCCTCAGGGGGCCCACGAGGTAGGGGGGCGCCCCCCCCCACCCTCGTGGACAGGGTGTGGGCCCCCTGGTCTACAACTTTTGCAAGGAGTTTTTATTAATTCCAAATAGACATTCCGTGAAGTTTCAGGTCATTCCGAGAACTTTTGTTTTTGCACATAAATAACACCATGGAAAGTCTACTGAAAACAGCTTCAGTCCGGGTCAGTTTCATTCAAATCATACAAGTTAGAGTCCAAAACAAGGGCAAAAGTGTTTGGAAAAGTAGATATGATGGAGACGTATCACTAACTCACGACTCGTTATGGCCGATAAGAATTGGGCCCAGTAGCATCATCTGGGCCGTCCAATATGATTCCAGCCCATTGTAACTTCCGGCCCATGTATGGCCCATGACGTCTTTCGGTCCATACGAGGCGCTTTGTAACTCTGGGCCCATTAAAGGCCCGAGGTGAACCTGGCCCATAATGGACAGTGTATCACTTTATACCCATTAACGGCTCGTTATTTCGTAGGCCGTCTCCAGCCTGTGTTACCTTTCGGCCTTCTAAGGGCCCATTTATTCTTGGGCTAATTTCTAGAATTCGGTTACTTACGGTCCGTTACTAGCCTGTTCCGCTTGTGGGCCAAATTCAGCCCATGGTTACAGTCGGCCCGATTGTGGCCTGTTAACCCGTTGAGCTGTTTTCATAGCATCGTCAAATACGGCCTATTAACGGCCCGTTATGGTCGGGCCATAAATAGACAATTTCCACTCTTGCCCGTTTTTGGCCCATTTTGCGGACGTTATTGGTCCATGAATAATACAACCCATGTTTGGCCAAACGATTATTTGGCCCATAGAAGTGAAAGTGCAACTATCCCTAGGTGGTTTTGGTAATTCATAACAACATATAGCTCATTGAGCTAATGCTATTCCAAGACAATTATTTCAGGAAAGCTCAATGATTGGCATGGCATGGATGGTGAAAGTGGAACCCTCAAAATGTTAAGGACAAAGGATTGGCTCAAGCTCAAAAGCTCAAGGCTCTTCATTTTACATTTTAGTGATCCAAGATCACATTGAGTCCATAGGAAAAGCCAATACTATAAAGGAGGGATGAGGTGTTGCTTAATGATCCTTTTGCTTTATGTGCTTAATGATATGCTCCAAAATCCTCAGCTACTTTCCCATATCCACATATGACCTAAACTCCAAGCCAAACTTGGTCCTACCGATTCTTTCCATCCGGCGCCACCGAGTTTCACTTGTCATTAGCCACTGCCAAACCCTAGCAATTCGGTTCTGCGGATAGGGATCTCGGTCTCACCGAGATGGGGTTGCAATCTCTCTATTTCCCTTTTGTAACTTTTCGGTCTCACCGAAAGAGCAAATCGGTCCCACCGAGATTGCAATGTAAACTCTCTGTTTCCCCTTTGTAACTTTTCGGTCTCACCGAAAGAGCAAATCGGTCCCACCGAGTTTACCTGACCAACTCTCTGGTTAGCTAATTACCAAAATCGGTCTCACCGAGTTTGTGTAATCGGTCTCACCGAGATTACGTTATGCCCAAACCCTAACCATATCGGTCCTACCGAGTTGCATGTCAGTCCCACCGAAAATCTCTAACGGTCACTAAGTTTTCCTTTTCGGTCCGACCGAGTTTGTTGATTCGGTGCCACCGAGATTGGTAAATTGTGTGTAACGGTTCGATTTTGTGTGGAGGCTATATATACCCCTCCACCTCCTCTTCATTCATGGAGAGAGCCATCAGAACACATCTACACTTCCAACTCATATGTTCTGAGAGAGAACCACCTACCCTTGTGTTGAGGCCAAGATATTCCATTCCTACCATATGAATCTTGATCTCTAGCCTTCCCCAAGTTGCTTTCCACTCAAATCTTCTTTCCACCAAATCCAAATCCTATGAGAGAGAGTTGAGTGTTGGGGAGACTATCATTTGAAGCACAAGAGCAAGGAGTTCATCATCAACACACCATTTGTTACTTCTTGGAGAGTGGTGTCTCCTAGATTGGCTAGGTGTCACTTGGGAGCCTCCGACAAGATTGTGGAGTTGAACCAAGGAGTTTGTAAGGGCAAGGAGATCGCCTACTTCATGAAGATCTACCGCTAGTGAGGCAAGTCCTTCGTGGGCGATGGCCATGGTGGGATAGACAAGGTTGCTTCTTTGTGGACCCTTCGTGGGTGGAACCCTCCGTGGACTCGCGCAACCGTTACCCTTCGTGGGTTGAAGTCTCCATCAACGTGGATGTAGGATAGCACCACCTATCCGAACCACGGGAAAAACATCCGTGTCTCCAATAGCGTTTGAATTCTCCAAACCCTTCCCTTTACATTCTTGCAAGTTGCATGCTTTACTTTCCGCTGCTATATACTCTTTGCATGCTTGTTTGAATTGTGTGATGATTGCTTGACTTGTCCTAAAGTTGCTAAAATCTGCCAAGAACTAAAATTGGGAAAAGGCATAGTTTTTATTTGGTCAAGTAGTCTAATCACCCCCCCCCCTCTAGACATACTTCCGATCCTACAAGAAGGCCCATTGATTATACGGCCCATGGAAGGCCCATGGACCCTACAGCCCGTAAGAGGCCCATGGTCACTACAGCAGGTAGCAGGACCATGGTTACAACGGTCCGTGTGTTGCCATGGTTATTGTGGCCTAGTTATAAAAATAGGTTATTGTGGCCACTATAAAAACATGGAAAACAAACTGAAGTGACTACAAGCAAACAACTAATCAAGACAATAAGGAAATAAATAAGCAAGCAACTAACGCCAGGCTATTACGGCTATTACACATATTACATCCACTGGGCATCAAAGTTTGCCACCAATGCAAATATAGGGAAAAAGCAGCATATTACACACACTGGCCGTCTAAATTGGCCACCAGTGCAAATAAACGCGGCAGCAAAACAAGTCCATAACTGAAACAACTTCAAAAGAGTTCAAGAAACGTTATCCTGGGAATCCACCATGCTGGAAATAAGCTTAGCCAGCTTATTAGCTTTCTCCTGTTTGGCACTAAAATACTCCAACGCTTGCTGTTGCACCAGAAAGTATGCATCTGAATCATTCAGAGACTTCCGCAGTCCTTCGGCTTCTTGTCGTGGCACAGCTGATCAATGTCTTTCAGCTTGTAGTTGAGACTCAAGAAACCGAATTGATTCTGACAGTGAGTTCGAATAGCTTGTGGCATCGGTAGTGGCCAGTGACTCGAACACTACAACAAGACAGGACTTTGGGGTTGTCTCACTGTCTTTAAGATAGTTTTCCTTAGCTGTTTTATTAGCTTTGTTGGAGACCAACAAGGATGTCTCACTATCCTGAACCTTATTTGCATTACTTCCTTTACCATTGCTTAATAAGGCACTCTTCCCCAATATTCTGTCAGCATTCTAAAAGAAGAAACAAGCAGACACATAATAGGTTTAGCATGCAGTATATGAAACTCATTTCGGTGAACCAGTTCATTAGTAAGGTGGACAGGATTAAACAACCAAGTCTTCTATTGCGAAGTAGTACATAATAAAAGCATCAAACAAACATATATCTATATCATATGGTCACTGCATTGTCTTGCCAAATCAAAATACAGACATGTTTCAAATCATATCAGTTCAAGACAAAGTAGCATTGAAAGAATGCAAAGCATGGGAAACTACACGGCACAACAAGATTTTAGATGGGTACCACGGGTCTACATGTACAACCACACTATTGGCTCTGTTGTGATGCTAGTAATGTGCATGAGATGAGAAGCCAATTGTGTACACAATTGAAATTGAAATCAACAGAGCTATTTATAAGAGCAAACCTGTTAAAGAAACATGCTTATACATACATGTTGTGCAATTGGAGTTTCAGTTGGATCCTTCAATTTAAAAATAAGTTTGTATGAGTAAATACAATGATACAAGAGCAAAGCAGTATGCACAATAGCAATGGAATCTTAAATGAGATAAGTTGTTCTTCGGGTTTAAGCACTTGTTCTACACGAACAGAGTATAGTAAGACGCAGGCATATAGTACTTCAAAATAAAAAATGAGCTCATAGACCTTACCACATTCTTGGTCTGGGACCAGTACAGAACAAGTCGTTCCCAGTCATCGTCCCGTAAATGTGTGTTAGGAGAACGTAAGGGAATTTGATGAGTTTCTTTGCCAGTGAAGTACGTTTTCTTCAGGTAATTCCGATACTGCCACCAAGCATTCTTGAAGATAGCGGATGTATTAGCACAGGTTACCTCATCCTGAGTTTCCAAATCGGTCCTTCTCTATAGAGAAAAATGGGAACATTTGATGTATTATAACCATCATGGAGGTAGAATGTATGGGAGAAAGCAAAGTAATTGCCATAAATAACATTACTTACATATAACTCCTGGACGAACACCTGCAACTAGCATTTTCCTTCATCTTCCATGTAATATTTCCATGATGGGAAGATACGCACATAGGATTTAACAATATCAAATGCAATAGATGCTAAACTACGAATGGCTGGTTGTGCTCCACAGGAAAGGTGTACTAACTGGTGGAGTTGGGGTTCGCCGTAGTAGTACTGGTGCTTTGGGCACTGGAGCTGCCTTACTAACTGCTCTTGTTTGGGAGATCTGTGGTGGAGATGGTGTTGTGTCAACAGGAACTGGGTTACAATCTACTGGGGTTGGGGTTAGATTGGGTGAAGCTGGTTCTCTGACCATCACAGTAGGGGTACAATCTGCGAGAGTCTGGGTTATGTGTGGTAGGACTGGTTCTCGTGCATGTACAACCAGGTGCTATCTCCACCAAGAGGTAGCACTATTTTATTTGAACACCATGTTTTTACTCCGCTGGATACTACCATCACCCGCTCCAATTCAAATGGCTGATAAATAGGAAACATAGTTGAATATACAGACCTTGTATGAGAGACATATGCAATAAATAGTGTGGAAAAAAGAGGGCATGAAATAGTTGACATGTATATTGTTTAGCTAAAAAGGATAGCATGACATAATTTCACATATATGATGTCTATCTAAATTGGATAGCATATCATGACACAATTCAAAGATATGATGACTAACTAATCAGGATGGCATGAGATAATTATATGATGTCTTTAGTAAACATGTTCGCATGACATAATTCACATACATGTTAATTATCTAAGTAATCAGGATCGCATGATATAATTCACATATGTGATCTATATCCCAAGCAGAGGGCATTCACATATATGATGTTTGAACTAAGAACATGGTGTTGAATATTGTGTATATGATGTCTAAACTATGCAATGCAAGACACGTATGTATGATATGAGTAGTATAACCGTGTCAAGTTAGAGCATACACCTCGGTGGGGGAATAGGACTGGTCATCTGTCTATGAATCCATCTCTGAGGAGCTATCAGGACCCAGCAAGAGATCTGCTTCGATAGGTAGCACTGTCTGCTCTGAAGACCTTGTTTTCACTCCAGATTTTTCCATCACCCACTCAAATGGCTGATTCACTGGAAGAGTAGTTTAATGTACAGACATTGTTGACAAATGGAAATGTAATGAAGAAAAGGATTGGTAAGATATCATTGAAATATATGATGTCTGGTTAAACAGGATGGCATTGCATATTTCAGATATATTATGGCTGGCTAAAAGAGATTAGACTGCATAATTCTCATATATGATATAGAAACTAACAGGTGGCATCATAGAATATGTCTAAACTAAGAAAATGACATATATGATGTCGAAAGTAGGCACTGCAAGGCAACATATGCATGATATGACCAACATCATCTTGCCAAGTTAGAGCAAACACCTTGGGGGATAAATATAGGAGTGGTCAGCTGCGTCTGAATCCGCCTCAGAACAGATATCTTCCTCCGGATTACAATCTGAAGAGGGGGGAGGGTTTGCCATTGAACCCACCAAGGAGCGATGTATGCATGATATTGTATTGCCGCACAAAACTCTTCTCTTTTTCTCTACATGTTCATCATGACTGTGTATAATATCTGACATGTATATGAAAAAAATATAGTGAAATTACGTAAGGAGAGCATGCAGAAATATAGAGTGATGGTAACAACCAGTGGATGGATCCAAAAATAATGATAGCAGGCTGATGATGCCTTTAATTTAATAAAAAGACAGATGATGATTGCTCTACTATTTGTTTCCCACCTAAGATGAACAACATAGGCATACCCTAGGTGAACCAGATAATAAACAGAGATATTATTCATTGCTGCCTCGATATGTGCCTCACAAGTAATTTTAAAACTCAAGTTTGAACATTAATTTGGACCTGACTTGGAGTCTAAGAGGTGAACATGATGATAAAGTAGCAGGTAATATTAAGCAATGCATAACATAAGCAGAAACAAAAGAGTGCGACCTCTCTTGTGGACCCGTGTACTCCTCAGGTTCATCTGCCGAGTCGATGATGGTGATGCAGTTGCGGTGGGTGTCGGCGGGAGGAAGGAGATCTGAGGCGGCGAAAGACGGTCAGGAGTCGTGATGTCTGGTTTTGTGGATGCTTCTGTCGATGGAGTAGCTCAGGTGAGGTGGAGGACATCGCAACAGGAGCAGGACAAACCACACAAAGTTTTCTTTGACACCTATCTGTAACTGAAGTAATTCTGTAAGGGCTCCTTTGGCTTGCAGGATTCTAAAAACGCGGGGATAGGAAAAACATCGGAATAGGATAGGAATGCACGTGGGAAACAGAGCATTTGTAAACATATGATTTCTGTCAACTTGGGTGTTTGGTTCACATGAATTGGAAGAGGAGAGGAATGCAAAGAAACATGGCCAAATTAAAGTGAAACCGTATGAAAGTGTGTATAGTTAGAATGTTATTCTGCCAATAATGCACTTAGTCTTGTTTTCATGCATAGGATTTTGAAAAGTAGGTCCAGTGGATGTTTTTTCTCCATTCCTTTCAACGAAATGCATGAATAATTGAATAGTAGAGTGCCATGTTGGAAATATGCCCTAGAGGCAATAATAAAAGCATTATTATTATATTTCCTTATTCATGATAATTGTCTTTATTCGTGCTATAATTGTGTTATCCGGAAATCGTAATACATGTGTGAATAACAGACAACAACGTGTCCCTAGTAAGCCTCTAGTTGACTAGCTCGTTGATCAATAGATAGTCATGGTTTCCTGACTATGGGCATTGGATGTCAATGATAACGAGATCACATCATTAGGAGAATGATGTGATGGACGAGACCCAATCCTAAACATAGCATAAGATCGCATAGTTCGTTTGCTAGAGTTTTCCAATGTCAAGTATCCTTTCCTTAGACCATGAGATCGTGTAACTCCCGGATACTGTAGGAGTGCTTTGGGTGTGCCAAATGTCACAACGTAACTGGGTGACTATAAAGGTATGCTACGGGTATCTCTGAAAGTGTCTGTTGGGTTGACACGGATCGAGACTGGGATTTGTCACTCCGCTTGACGGAGAGGTATCACCGGGCCCTCTCGGTAATGCATCATCATAATGAGCTCAATATGATCAAAGTAATTGATCACGGGATCATGCATTACGGTACGAGAAAAGTGACTTGCCGGTAACGAGATTGAACGAGGTATTGGGATACCGACGATCGAATCTCGGGCAAGTAAAATACCGATTGACAAAGGGAATCATATACGGGATTAATTGAATCCTCGATATCGTGGTTCATCCGATGAGATCATCGTGGAGCATGTGGGAGCTAACATGGGTATCCAGATCCCACTGTTGGTTATTGCCCGAGAGCTGTCTCGGTCATGTCTGCATGTCTCCCGAACCCGTAGGGTCTACACACTTAAGGTTCGGTGACGCTAGGGTTGTGAAGATATGTATATGCAGTAACCCGAATGTTGTTCGGAGTCCCGGATGAGATCCCGGACGTCACGAGGAGTTTCGGAATAGTCCGGAGGTAAATATTTATATATGGGAAGTCGTCATACGGACACCGGGAAGTTTCGGGGGCATATCGGTATTGTACCGGGGCCACCGGAGGAGTTCTGGGGGTCCACCGGGAGGGGCCACCTCTCCCGGAGGGCCTCATGGGCTGTATGAGGAAGGGAACCAGCCCAAAGTGGGCTGGTGTGCCTCCCCCCCAAGGGCCCATGCGCCTAGGGTTGGGGGGAACCCTAAAGGGGGCGCCCCCCTTGCTTGGGGGGCAAGTTCCCCCTTCCTGGCCGCCGCCCCCCCCCCCTCTAGATCCCATCTAGAGGGGCCGGCCCCCCTTGCCCCTTCCCCTATAAATAGAGGGGTGAGGGTAGGGCAGCGCACCCTTGCTCCTGGCGCCTCCCTCTCCCTCCCCAACACCTCCTCCTCTTCCGTTGAGCACGGCGAAGCCCTGCCGGAGTACTGTAGTTCCACCATCACCACGACGTCGTGCTGCTGCTGGAGCCATCTTCCCCAACCTCTCCTTTGCCTTGCTGGATCAAGAAGAAGGAGACGTTACGCTGACCATACGTGTGTTGAACGCGGAGGTGCCGTCCTTTCGGTGCTAGGATCTCCGGTGATTTGGATCACGTCGTGTACGACTACTTCATCCCCGTTCATTGAACACTTCCGCTCGCGATCTACAAAGTGGTATGTAGATGCAATCTCTCTCCCTTGACTCGTTGCTAGATGAACTCATAGATGGATCTTGGTGAAACCGTAGGAAAAATTTTAATTTTCTGCAACGTTCCCCAACATGCCATAGGAAAAATTCCTATTGCTATGTTTTTCCTTCACTTTTTCCTTTGAAACAAAATAGCCCTAATGGATCGAGATGAATGTAGAGTAATAAGTGATGCGACGTGTACAACCTCTTTGGCGTAGCCGTGTAGTCCTCAGCATCATTAGGTTGGTCAATGAAGAAGTTGTTGTAGAGGTGGCTTTCGAGGTGTGGAGGAAGATCGGATGCGTCTGTAGACGGCGTCCAGGGCACTGCTCCGTTGTGATGGATGGTTCCATCGATGGAGCAGCTCCAGCGAGCCGTAAGACGTCGAGGCTGATGCAGTACAAGACAAACATCGTTAATCTCAAGTGAGATTCTAATAGCATCTCCAATAGATGATGTAAAATACATTACCAAAAAGTGATAGATGTAAAATTTACATCACGAAAAAACACCTAACTACAACAGATGAGGTAAAAACTGTTGACTCTGAACTTAATTGTCGAAACTAAAGTTTACTGTGGAATCTGAATGTTACTATCGAAACTGAACGCACTGGTAGCGGAGAGGCACTTCACATGTAGTTTAGGTGGCTCGAGCACTAGTAGTAGAGAAACAGTGATCTAAATCAGCAGGCGATCGGTGGGGAATAGAGTAGCAGATAGCAATCGGAGCAGCAGCGCCTGGACAAGCAGCGCGAACTAGAGTAAGAGCAGCAACTCATGTAGCTGCAGCAGCCCGTGTACCAGCATTAGCAGCGCAAGCGAGAGCAAGAGCAGAGCAGCAGCACGAGCGAGAGGGAGAGTAGAGCAGCAGCGCGGCCGAGCGAGAGCCGGAGCAGCAGAGTAGCAGCGCGAGCGAGCGTGATCCGGAGCAGCAGCACCAGCTCCGGCTGGTATGGACGCCGCCGCCGAGGGAGCCTCGCACTAGGAGAGAGCCGCCATGGAGATGTCGTCGGCGGTGCCGACTACAAGGTAGCCGCGCTATGGGGGTGCGGGATCGAGCACCGGCGGCACCGGGAGGTTAAGTTACGGAGAAGGTGCGATGCGATGAGTGTACAACCTCTTTGGTGGCGCCGAGTAGGCCTCGGCTTCGTCTGAGGAGTCAGTGAGGATGTTGCGGTTTCGGTGGAGCAGGTTAAGGCAGTTCTGTGGGGATGGAGCGGCTGCGATAGACGAGGCGATCGTCGGAACAGCTCCTTGGAGGTGGAGGACGGGGCGGCTGACCGGTGGGATGACGAGACCGGCGATGGATCCTCATCCGGGGCAATGGATGAGGGACGTCGAGCTGTTGCGGTGGACAAGGTTGTCGGGGAAGAGGCTCCGGCTGGGCAGTGGTGGGGTGGCGGATGAAGAAGGGTTTTGCGGCTGGATTAGAGAGGTTACGGTGGCCTAGGGTTTCGAATGGTGAAAAGGAGGTGATGGGAGGGGCGGAACCATGACTTAGGGATGCGCTTGTCCAAAAAATGTAGGGTGTGTTACAAAAGTACCCCCACCGATTTGATCTAGCGTCCCTATCGGCTCAGGGTTAGAAGGGGGATTTCGCGTGTCGGGATTTGGCGGCTGGAGGGAGTTTCCGCGCGCGTTGTAATTTCGGAATAGCAAGGCGCGGGTTGTGAAGGCGCGAGTTTTGGGAGCACGATATCTGAATTTTCGGGATAACAAGGCGCGGGCTGAATTTTAGGGACAAGACTAACTTGTAATAATGTACGTACCAAAACAATTCGCACTTCCCTCAACGGAAAAAATGAAAAAAATAAAATTATTCGCACCACACAAAGAGAAAGTCTTGTCCGTTTTACTGTACAAATGCTATTCAAAGCTATGAGTCATTTTTATGTTCAATTAAATTTTTTCGCTGGCTGTATAATGCATGTAACTTACTCATACGAATATTTTAGTGCATTTCAAATGTCTATACTACCGCTGCAATTTGAACTAAATTTGAATTCGTTTCTCTATTTGAATAAGAATCTACGATTATGATTGTTACCAACTTAAACTAATATTCGTGTATTATCTTTACAACATACCACATGATTACTATAGAGATAGATATGAACTATGTGTACTATATGAACTCGAATTCGGAATTTTGAATACACTTGATGTTGATTCCAAATAATAGTACATTTGATGTACTAACTAGATCTTCATAATCTAAACTATGTTTCATATGTACATTGTGTTTGGCACACAAAGTATAGTGCCCCGCCCCCTCTACATTATGACAAGTATTTAGCCCTAAGCTGCAAAAGCCACACATTATCACAAATTCAAATAAATGTTCAATATATTATATGTAGTATAACATGTTCATAACCACACCATGAGTATCACCATTATACTCCCTCCGTTCCAAAATAGATGACCCAACTTTGTACTAACTTAGTACAAAGTTGAGACATCTATTTTGGAACGGAGGGAGTATATATTCATGCATGCGTCGGTTTAAAACACTATGATATCTTCTTCAAATATCCCAATCCACTTTTATAATGAATTATGATCTCTATTCGTCTTTTACACCCACACAATCCTCTTATCTTTGTAGCTAGCGCTAACTTTCTCTCGTGCATGCACACGCCCGCCTCCCTCTCACCCTCCCTCAGCATTCTCTAGCTCCATCGCGCACATTCGTCATTTCACTTTAGGTCGTTCACCCACGGTGTGTGTAGGCCCCTCAGCTCCATCTTTTCGGCACACACCGATCGATATACCTCTCTAGCCAGGTGTGCCTACCACAAACACGAGATTTCCCTCTTATGTTCTCACTGTCCATGCCTCATTCCCGTCCCACTTTTCATCAATCTAATACTCGCACACTCCTTCCCCCTCGATATAGTAGGCCTCTCGCACCACCTCCTAGCTGCATCCCTCTCTCTTTGTCCTCTCTCCGGGTCTTATTTGCTTCTAACACATACTCCTTCCGTTCCAAAATGTAAGTCTATTTAGAGATTCCACTACAAACTACATACGGATGTATGTAGACATATTTTAGAGTATAGATTCACTTATTTTGCTCCGTATGTAGTTCATAGTGGAATCTCTAAAAAGACTTATATTTAGGAACGAAGGGAGTATGTCCATGTATACCGATCGATCTCCCTACATATACCTAGGTCGACTATAACTCTTTTTCCCCATGCTTCGATCGACGTACCTCACAAGTTATTGTTGGGGAACGTAGTAATTTCAAAAAAATTCCTACGCACACGCAAGATCATGGTGATGCATAGCAACGAGAGGGGAGAGTGTTGTCTACATACCCTTGTAGACTGAAGCGGAAGCGTTGACTCAACGTAGAGGAAGTAGTCATACGTTCTCCTCACGATCCGACCGATCACAGCACCGTTACTCCGGCACCTCCGAGTTCTTGGCACACGTTCAGATCGATGACGATCCCCGGGCTCCGATCCAGCAAAGCGTCGGGGAAGAGTTCCGTCAGCACGACGGCGTGGTGACGATCTTGATGTGTTACCGGCGCAGGGCTTCGCCTAAGCACTGCAACGATATGACCGATGTGGAATATGGTGGAGGGGGGCACCGCACACGGCTAAGGAACGATCACGTTGATCAATTGTGTGTCCAAGGGGTGCCCATTGCCTCAGTATATAAAGGATGGAGGAGGAGGAGGCCGGCCAAGGCAAAGGGTGCGGCCAAGATGTGGAGTCCTACTAGGACTCCAAGTCCTAGTAGGAGTCCACCAAGAGGGAAGGAAGGGAGAAGGAATAGGAGGAGAAGGAAAGGTGGCCGGCCCCCTTTTCCCTAGTCCAATTCGCACTAGAGGGGAGGGGGGGCGCAGCAGCCTTTTTCCTTTTCCCACTAAAGCCCATCAAGGCCCATTACTTCTCCCGTAATCCCGTAACTCCCCGGTACCTCCGAAAATACCCGAACCACTCAGAACCCTTCCGATGTCCGAATATAGTCGTCCAATATATCGATCTTTACGTCTCGACCATTTCGAGACTCCTCGTCATGTCCCCGATCTCATCCGGGACTCCGAACTCCTTCGGTACATCAAAACTCATAAACTCATAATATAACTGTCATCGAAACCTTAAGCGTGCGGACCCTACGGTTCGAGAACAATGTAGACATGACCGAGACACGTCTCCGGTCAATAACCAATAGCGGGACCTGGATGCCCATATTGGCTCCTACATATTCTACGAAGATCTTTATCGGTCAGACCGCATAACAACATACGTTGTTCCCTTTGTCATCGGTATGTTACTTGCCCGAGATTCGATCGTCGGTATCCAATACCTAGTTCAATCTCGTTACCGGCAAGTCTCTTTACTCGTTCTGTAATACATCATCTCGCAACTAACTCATTGGTTGCAATGCTTGCAAGGCTTTATGTGATGTGCATTACCGAGAAGGCCCTGAGATACCTCTCCGACAATCGGAGTGACAAATCCTAATCTCGAAATACGCCGACCCAATATGTACCTTCGGAGACACCTGTAGAGCACCTTTATAATCACCCAGTTACGTTGTGACGTTTGGTAGCACACAAAGTGTTCCTACGGTAAATGGGAGTTGCATAATCTCATAGTTAAAGGAACATGTATAAGTCATGGATAAAAGCAATAGCAACATACTAAACGATCGGGTGCTAAGCTAATGGAATGGGTCATGTCAATCAGATCATTCAACTAATGATGTGACCTCATTAATCAAATAACAACTCCTTGTTCATGGTTAGGAAACATAACCATCTTTGATTAATGAGCTAGTCAAGTAGAGGCATACTAGTGACACTCTGTTTGTCTATGTATTCACACATGTATTATGTTTCCTGTTAATACAATTCTAGCATGAATAATAAACATTTATCATGAATTAAGGAAATAAATAATAACTTTATTATTGCCTCTAGGGCATATTTCCTTCAGTTATGTCTCTCCCTTTCTTCAACAAAGGACGATTGATCTTTCGATGTAGTTACGTCTGCTTACCACAACCATATCGTCCGTCCTCATAATTCGTGCATGCCTCCTGACCCATCTCTCACACGCACGTGCACAGACAGGCATGCATTCCCTCTCTTATTGATATTGCACGCGTGCCCTCCGTTTGTCTAGCAGGCCTCTCCCACCATTTGTGAGAAGCAACTCCACCACCAACCCCTCCGACACTCTAGCTCCATCTTTCTCCCAACCTTATTCCTCTCCTACACACGCACAGGTAGACACGCGTATAAGCAGGACCCGCAGAAGTATTTATATAGTATAAACATGTATATTGTTTCGTATTTAGACAGTTAAGAATTTTCATCCATTTTTTAACCATTTTCTCTCCAAACATGTGTCCGGATCACAGCGCGGATGGATGGTTGGAGTCATTTTTGTAGGTGCATGCCCCTGCGCAGTTTCGATGTTCCTCCAGGGAGAGCTCTCTGGACTCCATCGCAACATAAATCGTAGCATGATTTCATTCGCGATCCGGACTTGGAACTTGATGTTGCCAACAAATCTGTGGGTCCATCGTGAAAATCGATTTCATTCGTGATCCGGACTTGGAACTTGATGTTGCCAACAAATTTGTGGGTCCATCGTGAAAATCGATTTCATTCGCGATCCGGACTTGGAACTTGATGTTGCCAACAAATCTGTGGGTCCGTCGTGAAAATCTACTCGCCATGCGCTTAAGCTTGCCACCCAGCCTTTTGAAGGGGTTGGGAAAAGCTTGGCTCCAACTAAGCATGGATCAAGGGTTTCGCGGTGGACATTTCTGCACTGCAAAGATCCGATCGGAAACGAAACAAAGTAAGTCAGAGTGCGTTGGAGAAAGGCTTGAACGCACAGCTGCCTCTGAGGTTACATCATATGAAGTGCAAATGCCAGACGCAGTGGAGAAAATAATTCTTGGCAATTGAGGAGGATAGATGAGTGCCGGGCACTCATCACCTGCTCTTGATCTAGTGGACATCCCCGATGAGATAGTCAGTGGCAACATTCAACAGGCAAAGGATGAGGTTTCTTTGGCAACCTGCATGGAACACTGCCCGTCGTTGCTTCGGCAGGAAAACAGTGCACCGCTTCATGATTTTGCCTTTATTTTCAAAAAGAAGATGATTTTACTTTACTTTATACCTAGGCACACTGTTCATCTCTAATCTATCCATCGCCATACATTGTTAGGCATGGCCTCCATACACCAGTGGCCTAATTTATCTGCCGCCGTAGATATGCTATGATCAGACATTTCGTCTGTATTCGGGAGAAAAACATCACTGTGTTCTTGTTCTTGATTCGATAGCTTTATTCAGGTTTCACATACTCTGGAAAACACATAGAATATACCTTGGTTGCCGAGGGCCTAACTTTCTTTGCATGTACAGACAAGGTATATTTGGCCGAACGGGAGACTAGTACTGCGAAGGCCGAATTCATGCAGAACGTTAGATATATATTGACCTCACTAAACAAACAAGATGCCTACCCTGCATGTGTACGTGCGCCATCTATACTGATTCTATATAGAGCATATCGTCTGTTGAATTATCTGCATGCATGGTACAAAAGTTCTTGGCCTAACCAGTGATGTGTGCTGGTATGTCAGCACATATTTTCATATGCTTAGTTATTTCAGATGACTGACCGGTCAAAAACCTATAGATCAACTTCCAAGATGTGCTAAAGATGTCAACAGGATTCCTTCCCTTGGAGAATCTGAACTTCGTAGCTTAATTGTTACCTGATGTTGAAACGAAAATTATAGACACTGCCTGATGCGATCGCTGTGAAATGCTCATGGTTAGTGTGCGATATGATGTGATGTAAAATTTGGCTAGCTCTATGTGTTGCTGGCCAGGCCAGCTAGCTAGGGCTAGGGGTGGATCTAACTCAAGCCGACACCACATGAACCTAGCAACCGAGCTGTGGAGATGAAGTGACGGGTAGCTAGCTACTTGGCCAAAGATATGATTGAAAAGTAAACACTTTAAGAAAATGGTTTCCGTGAATTCCGTGAAACGCAAAGATACTCTCAACCGTTATCACCAGTGCCGGTGAAATAACTGAACCTGACGGTCGTGCGCATATACTTTTGATACACAGCGAGGAGATCACTCAAGAGTCTCGGTTTTTTTTTCGACGGACGGTGACTTCGTAATCTCAAGATGATATGCCGGCTCAGTCTCTCGGATGTGCTCATAGGGGTAGGGTGTGCGTGTGTGCGTTCATAGGGGTGAGTGTATGCGCATGTATATGAGCGCTTGTGTCTTGTACTGATGCTCAAAAAAAAAGTCTTGGTTTTTTTAGAAGGGGATAGCCCCGGCCTGCACTATTGTGATGCACATATCCAATCGATGTTATTATTGCCTTATCATTCTTAATAGCCACATCTGATGTATTCCTAGGATTCATTTGAAATTCCTCCCAACCAAAATATGAATCATAGCATGCTTATATAACTTTGAAGAGGCCAGCTCGTCCTAATAGTTGAGTGGGAGTGCATGCAAAATCTCGAAGCCCTAAGAAATGAAAATGGTACGAGATGAAACACACGTAATCCTAGCCACAAAGTGCTTATGTTAAACGACACCTCTTTTTCCCAAACCAAAACGGCGCTTTCGGCTAGCGGGCGATCCGTAATCCACACGAACACACGTACTCCTACTTTACTGCGACAAGTCTACTTCTATCGTCTATGCGTCATCGTGTTCAGGGCGAGGCAATTGTGTGGCTGACGGCCGGGTCCAAGACACTCCCCACGCCCTTCCCCGCGCACCACCTGCTCGGGGAAATGCCAGCGGTCAATGCCATCGCCATGCGCCCACAGCACAGTGCACCTGCACGCCGCCCTTAAAGCTTCACTCCTCTGCTTACTGCCTCCCTCCCCTGCAGCTCCCACTCACCAGCTATTGCGCTTGCGGGAGCGACCAGTGACCAGTGCCACCCACCTCGCCCATGGCCTGCTGTTTCCTGGTGCTGGTGGCATAGTCATAGACTCATAGTGGGTGGGAAAGGAGGTCCATGGCACTCTGTTTCTTGCCGCCAGTCTAGTCTAGTAAAGTGTTCCGCTGTGCAGCCCGAGCTCCTGCCTGAGTTTGGGTTTGGGTTTGTTTCTCGCGTACGGCAATGGCGACCGTGGCGCACTTCTTGCTCAAGATTCTTCTATTTGCCGTCTTGAGCTCGGCTGTGGCAGCGTCGGAGCAAAAGGAGACCGAGGCGGCAGCGCTGCGGGAGTTCAAGCGCGCGCTGGTGGACGTCGACGGGCGCCTTTCGAGCTGGGACGACGCGGCGAGCCCGTGCGGGTGGGCCGGCATTGCCTGCTCCTTGGCACGTGAGGTGACCGGCGTCACGCTCCACGGGCTCGGCCTCGGCGGAGCGCTCTCCCCCGCCGTCTGCGCGCTCCCGCGGCTCGCCGTGCTCAACGTGTCCAAGAACGCGCTGCCCGGCCCCGTCCCCGCAGGGCTCGCCGCGTGCCGCGCGCTGGAGGTGCTCGACCTCAGCACCAACTCCCTCCACGGCGCCATCCCGCCAGAGCTCTGCGCGCTCCCGTCCCTCCGCCGGCTCTTCCTCAGCGAGAACCTGCTCACCGGCGAGATCCCCGCCGATATCGGCAACCTCACCGCCCTGGAGGAGCTCGTCATCTACACCAACAACCTCACCGGCGGGATCCCCGCGTCCGTCCGCAAGCTGCAACGTCTCCGTGTGGTCCGCGCGGGTCTCAACGACCTTTCCGGCCCGATCCCGGTCGAGATTAGCGAGTGCGGCAGCCTGGAGGTGCTCGGGCTCGCGCAGAACAGCCTCGCCGGGACGCTGCCCCGCGAGCTCTCCCGGCTCAAGAACCTCACCACGTTGATCCTGTGGCAGAACGCCTTGACCGGCGAGATCCCACCGGAGCTGGGGAACTGCACGAACCTGGAGATGCTGGCGTTGAACGACAACGCCTTCACCTGCGGCGTGCCGAGGGAGCTCGGGGCGCTGCCCATGCTCGTAAAGCTCTACATTTACCGGAACCACCTGGACGGCGCCATCCCAAAGGAGCTCGGGAACCTGCAGAGCGCCGTGGAAATTGACCTGTCAGAGAACAAGCTGACAGGAGCCATCCCGAGCGAGCTCGGCAAGATACAGACCCTACGGCTGCTCCACCTCTTCGAGAACCGCCTGCAAGGCAGCATCCCGCGGGAGCTCGGGAAGCTGGGCGTCATAAGGAGAATAGACCTGTCCATCAACAACCTCACCGGCGCAATTCCGATGGAGTTTCAGAACCTGCCCTGCTTGGAGTACCTGCAGCTGTTCGACAACCAGATCCATGGTGCCATCCCTCCTTTGCTGGGGGCGAGGAGCACACTGTCGGTGCTGGATTTGTCGGACAACCGGCTGACGGGCAGCATCCCGCCTCACCTGTGCAGGCACCAGAAACTCATCTTCTTGAGCCTGGGGTCAAACCGTCTCATCGGTAACATCCCTCCCGGAGTGAAGGCTTGCAAGACCCTGACCCAGCTCCGGCTGGGGGGTAACATGCTGACGGGGAGCCTGCCCGTGGAGCTGTCGGCGATGCAGAACCTGTCGGCGCTTGAGATGAACCAGAACCGCTTCTCCGGCCCGATACCGCCCGAGGTCGGCAAGTTCAGGAGCATAGAGAGGCTGATTCTGTCGGGGAATTACTTCGTGGGGCAGGTCCCCGCTGGCATTGGCAACCTCACGGAACTTGTCGCCTTCAATATATCATCCAACCAGCTCACCGGACCGATTCCTCGGGAGTTGGCAAGGTGCACAAAGCTACAGAGGCTTGATCTCAGCAGAAACTCCTTCACCGGCCTCATTCCTCGGGAGCTCGGCACACTGGTGAACCTGGAGCAGCTCAAGCTATCCGACAACAGTCTGAATGGCACCATTCCTGCAAGTTTCGGAGGCCTTTCCCGGCTCACGGAGCTGCAGATGGGAGGCAACCGTCTGTCTGGTCCTGTGCCAGTTGAGCTTGGCAAACTCAATGCCCTCCAGATTGCTCTAAACCTCAGCTACAACATGCTATCCGGTGAGATCCCAACTCAGCTAGGGAACTTGCGGATGCTGGAATACCTCTTCTTGAACAACAATGAGCTTCAAGGAGAGGTTCCTTCCTCCTTCACTGAACTCTCAAGCCTCATGGAGTGCAACCTTTCCTACAATAATCTTGTTGGGTCGCTTCCCAGCACCCTGCTGTTCCAGCACCTGGACAGCAGCAACTTCCTTGGGAATAATGGCCTCTGTGGCATCAAAGGAAAAGCTTGTCCAGCAAATTCAGCCTACGCAAGCAGTGAAGCAGCATCGCGCAACAAGCGGTTTCTTAGAGAGAAGATCATCAGCGTTGCCTCCATCGTCGTCATATTGGTTTCATTGCTGCTGATTGCACTCGTCAGCTGGCTCTTAAAATCCAACATGCCCAAGCTTGTATCAACTGAAGAGCGCAAGACTGGGTTTTCTGGTCCTCACTACTTTCTTAAGGAGCGGATAACCTATCAGGAGCTTTTGAAAGCCACCGGGAGCTTCTCGGAGAGTGCTGTGATTGGGAGGGGTGCTTCTGGCACAGTCTACAAGGCTGTCATGCCTGATGGTCGACGAGTTGCAGTGAAAAAGCTCAGATGTCAAGGAGAAGGTTCCAGTGTCGACAGAAGCTTCCGAGCCGAGATAACTACCCTTGGAAATGTCAGGCACCGCAACATTGTCAAGCTCTATGGTTTCTGCTCCAACCAGGACTCCAATCTTATACTGTATGAGTACATGGAAAATGGTAGCCTTGGAGAGTTGCTTCATGGCACCAAGGACGCATACCTCCTGGACTGGGACACACGGTACCGGATCGCCTTCGGGGCTGCTGAAGGCCTACGCTACCTTCACAGCGATTGCAAGCCAAAGGTGATTCACCGTGACATTAAGTCCAATAACATACTGCTCGATGAGATGATGGAGGCTCATGTGGGAGACTTCGGTTTGGCAAAAATCATCGACATTTCCAACAGCAGGACAATGTCCGCTGTAGCCGGTTCATACGGTTACATTGCCCCAGGTTCGGTTTATTTACTGAACTGTTGCACTAGGAATTACAGTTATGCGGTTTATGGCTTCTAATTATGTGCTTCTTGTGATGCAGAGTATGCTTTCACCATGAAGGTGACTGAAAAGTGTGATATTTATAGTTTCGGGGTGGTTTTGTTGGAACTAGTGACTGGGCAATGTGCAATTCAGCCTCTTGAGAAAGGAGGAGATCTTGTCAATTTGGTGAGGCGGACAATGAACAGCATGACACCAAATTCTCAAGTTTTTGACAGCAGACTCAATCTGAACTCAAAGAGGGTTGTGGAAGAAATGACTCTGGTGATGAAGATTGCATTGTTCTGCACTAGTGAATCGCCATTGGATAGGCCTAGCATGCGAGAAGTGATATCAATGTTGATTGATGCTAGGGCCTCTTCTTGTGATTCGTTCTCATCTCCAGCATCAGAATCACCTATTAAAGATGATTCTTCCTTTAGGCTTTAGAGGTATGATGAAATGATGTTATGATTTTGCTAAGGAGCTCAACAAGCAGCCTAGCTCCATCCTTATATTTTATTCTGTAATCAGATAGTAATAGCTATTAGGTGGAAGAATAAATATGCTCACATGAAGTCTATCTTGTTACTTGCCAGGCAAATATCTTCAGGCTTTTACCACTCATCTATCAAGGAAGGATCCACGGATTAACTAAGTACATAGCTAAAGACCATCTAGTGTATGCCTGAGCTTCGGGATGGAACAGGAAATCTATCTTTCTGACCTAGATTAACCACTGGTTGAAGCATTTGAAGTTGTATATTCCTACTTCAACAGTTGCTGTTCAAAAGAAGACAAATAATTCAAGGCGCTCCTTCTACGGAACACCCCAGATAGGCCGATAGGTTCAGCTCCGACAGTCGTTAAACGGACCACTCGCACCTAAGACTGATACCGTAGCGATAGCAGTGTACTGTACATACTGCAAACAGCATACTAACATTATCGGTTATAGTACAATAAGTATATGCACTAAGCTTTCAATCTTCTTTTTCTTGCCAACTTACTGTGATAAGATAGAAATAAATTACCTTCAGAACATTCGTTTTGCCCAAAGTATGGACAAGCCTGAAGCTGCAGCCTGCTCAATGGTTAAAAGCTGATGTCTTGACCGTCTCTCCAGCTTCTGCAGGCAGTGGAGGGATAGACTTCAGATTTTTGGTGTCCTGCAGGGTCAGCAAGGCACACTATATTAGATTTTCTGCAGGCATGCCAGAAGGCAGGTTCAGTTGAAATGCATACCTGCTTTTATCATCAGTCTGCCACAGCAAACAAACAACATCCAAATAAAATATACTGTTCACTCAAGATTCAGACTTTCTTTCCCAGACACTACACATTTTTTTACCCAGTTTGCATAAACATAAGACATCACATTTGCTTAAAAACAAGATAGAAATGCCCCTCAATAGTATCTCAGGCATGAGCAACAACGCAATGCCGTAGAGGAAAATCAGGACTAAGAATTTGTCTTGTTCAGAAATTGCGTCTGCATTTTCACAAGCTACTCAAACGGTAACCATATTTGAAGCTGAAATTAACATAACAGAAACCTGCAGCAGTGCAGCAACACAGTGTTGACCAAGTTCAGCTAGTGCACACTTGCTGCAGACTGAGCAATACAAATTAAACACTGCAAAAAAGGTACATTTACACCTCGTCAGCGAACCGTATTCAGCACAAAGTAGAGACAGGGTCACACAACACACATAGTTCATCTTATAGATTGGATCAATGAGTTCAGTCACACAACACACAACGGAGAACAAGAAAAATTGACGGGGGATAACTCATCCCAACAATGTCAAAAGAGCTGCCGATTCAGGGCGGCGCACGTGCATCCGTTGACAAAGTTCTAGAATGCAAAGCATGGCAAGGGCACTCCAGCAAGCTTTTGCTCAGGAACCCTTACATCCACAAACAAGATTAATACAACAACGTGGAGTAAAAATAAAGCACACGGTCATCTGAGTAACGATGATGAGGTTCTTCGATGACCATGGTAGATGTCCAAATGATGGTCTGCTTCTAAGAGCACCGGGAATCATCCCCCCTTGCCATGAATGGAGCTCACAGGAAAACAGGGAGATGATTGGCCATCTTCACTTCCTGTCAAACAATTATGATTTCAATCAGATAAAGGAGAAAGCTACTTATAAATCTACAGTAGAGATGCTACACAATGTAAGCTCAAAAGAACACGTGTAGAGATGCTACTTATAAATCTACAGTAGAGATGATTGGCCAAGACTTGCACCTATCATCATCACAACTGTGGACATACGTTGTGCTATATATTATCAGATCTTTCACTCAAATGGTTTGCAGTACTGACAGGCATACAAAGGCTGACCTATGATATTTCAGTCTATATGACATTCACTTTAGCAGAACACTCATTTGCTCAATCTTGGTAGAAGAGCACCAAAACAATTTTAGGACCATCAATAAAAAAACAATGGCAGCACAGTTAGGCATTTATATTGGTGAGTAAAACATACTCCCTCTGTCCAGAAATGTAAGACTAACGGTCTCTTACATTTGGGGCGGAGGGAGTATCTTCTTTGGATTATTCTACCAGGACAGATGATAAAACTTCACCTGTCAGGTCCATTTTCAGCATAATGCCAATATATACTTCAAAACAGCATTGGACTGCCATATTGTCTAATACTCCCTCCGTAAAGAAATATAAGAGCGTTTAGATCACTAAAGTAGTGATCTAAACACTCTTATATTTCTTTATAGAGGGAGCACTCCGTATGTTCTGGGAGCCTAAAGGAACGTGGCCAACAACAGCTTTAAAGATCTTGGGGACAACAGATTCTAGTTCCAGCAAGTACACCTCGTTAACCCACCTACTATGCATATCTTACGTAGAAA
The DNA here is from genome assembly GCA_032464435.1 of Aegilops umbellulata. Taxonomy (NCBI): domain Eukaryota; kingdom Viridiplantae; phylum Streptophyta; class Magnoliopsida; order Poales; family Poaceae; genus Aegilops; species Aegilops umbellulata. The sequence continues at coordinate 226,602,340 of CP136055.1, read as the reverse complement.
TGAGACCTAAGTTGTAGTTAACTAAGCTAAGAAAATGAGCAACCTTGAACTGATTACCCCTAGTTTCTTGATAAACCTAATTTCAAGGCAAGATAAACAAGTCCTTAGGTAGGATCATTTTAAATGCTCAGAATGTTTCCAGGTGGAGAGCTTTTCTAGAAATAAGGGGAAACCAAATTCAATAAGATCTAAAGGTCTAGCTTCCATTAGAATTTTATACAGCATCAATAAAGGCGAGCATTAAATATCAGGGCTCTGCTATAAAATGATTAACTCAACCTTCTGTGATAGCATGATTAATTTGTAGTGGCATTTATTACATTTCCATGTATATCAGAGCAGTACAGCACGCATATGTGAAACATGGTACTATAGTGTAGAACAATTCCTATAGTACTATATGTGAAACATGGTACTATAGTGCAGAACTGGAGGGAAAAGGCAAGTTACGAGAAGCTTCTATAAAAACAAAATAATCTTGACAGTTTACAATGATATCCTCTACTATATCGCATTATGAATCTGATAGTAGATTCTAACAATGCCAAGCTGCAACTATGAAGGTAAATGGATCATTGGGAACAATTTTCAGTAAACTCGGTCTCCCACTGGTCTAAGTATGTCATTTGTCAAAACATAACTACACAAATCTAAATGCAACTGTACGTTCCAAATGATATGCCAGCGGAAATGCTTATCTCCACCAACTTGTATCTCCTCCCTATATTCTCTCCTCTCCCACTACCAAAAGTTTAAGAATTAAAAAATCATGGTTCTTTGAAATGCTATAAGATGTACAAAAAAAATGTGTTAAATTTATGACTCGTGTCCTACACATAATAACAAATTGTGCATGTTTGAATTGCATATTATTCAAACCAATTTGATTGTGTTCTACAGAACACATACGGCCATATTCTTAGCACCAAACTTTGTAAGTGTACATCTTATAGCATTGTAAACATCCGTGTCAATACTGAACACAGCTTTTTATATCGGGTAAAAAGGAAAGAGGGTATAGGAAGGAGATACAAGTGGGTGGAGAAAATTCACTTTACCGAGCCTGGTGTTACTTTCAACGACTGTAGAGGCATTTCTTGTTCTCAAATGAGAACATGCACTACCACGCTAGCCATGCAAAAGATTACTATGAACATGTTGGTTGCTGTTCAGTATGTTATTTATGTACATATCTGAGGTAAAATGCAAAAGGCCAACAGGCATTACCGCGCTAGCCATGCAAAAGATTACTATGGACATATCTGTTACCGTTCACTATGTTATTTATGTACATATCTGAGCTAAAATGCAAAGGGCTATTGATGGCAATTTAATTGAGTAAACAACTAAGTTATGCTAGCTCACTTAAGAGGTTTTTAAAAGCATTTAGGACCTAATCGCTCATATCTCTGGATTTATTTATCATACTAAAGAGTTTTAGCACAAGTATGACACATTTCACAAAGCAATAGGCTGAAGAGTTATGGTGGCTTATTTAACAGATAAGAGGACTGATTACATACATAATAATATGTAAACAAGGTACTGCAAAAATGAGGCAAGACTCCATGAATCATGTGACACAAATATAAACAGTGTGAATGATGTTCTATTATGTCAGAATGTGGTTTTGTCATAATTAGTGTAATTTTCAGTACTCCAGGATTAGCACTTTGAGATTCACAGTGAACCGTTCCAAGAGTAATCAAGTTTTGAACCCATGTTCATATCAATAATTGACCTTTTGTAGTTAGTACTGTCTTGAAAAGCTAGAGTTTGAGAAGATTATGGTGTATGGTTTGTCCTTCGATAAGATAAATGTCTTATTGATTGGTCTATGTATACCACACACTGAGATAATTTTGAGCGAATACCTAAAAGTTAGACCTAGCAACAAGACCAAAAAACTACTCCCTCTGTTCAAAATATAAGATGTTTTGGATATTTCAATATAGACTACATACGGACTGAAATGAGTGAACATACACACTAAGATGTGTCTGTATACATCCGATTCAGAAAAAAGTTGGAACATCTTACATTTGTAAACAGAGGGAGCATCTCTTATTTACCACATTCCCGCAAAAAAAATCTCTTATTTACCAAAGATCAGGAAATGCATAATGTAGTTTCCCTCCTTTCTATGGCTCTTTTCAATGCACAGAAACTCTTTAACCATCCACCACTAGCAGTCTAGCACAATGGCTTAACAACACATAGACTGTCTACCATTATGGCCCGTCTCTAATATTGCAATACTCAACCAACAGAAGGTTATGAACACTGAATGAAACTCTTATACGAAAACAACTCCAATAAAAAACTATCTTACTTGGGTACTAAGAACATCTACAATCAGACCCCTACTCCCCCCCTAAACGACCGGGCGGACAACCCGGACCAAATTTTGCCACTCAACCGGACCCCTCAAACGCAGCCCAGACGTCCGGCACACCTCATATCCAGCCTTTATGTGGGGTGGAATACAGGGAGGTCCGGACGCGGCGGCCACGTAGGATCCTGCCCACTCTGACCCACCCTGACTCCACTAAAACTCCACCTGGACCAAACCCTAGCCACTAGGCGCTTCCACTCTCCTCATAATCTCCTCGTCCACTCCACTTCCCCGTCCTCTCCCCTTCCCTCGCCGGAATTTGGCTGGATCCGGCAGCGGCTCCTCATTTGCCGACGACCCCGTGGATCATTGGGACACCCTCGCGGCGGAGTCATACGAGGAGCTCGCGATCCATGTGGCCCCCGATCTATGAACTATGCCATGTTCAATTTATGTACGTACTATTTTGATCATGTTGCATTGGGGTTGCATGGATTTGGGGGTTCGGATACAAGGGGGGCAGCTGCGGAGACAAATGAGGGGTGTTGGGTTAAGTTTCGAAGCATTTCACTTAATAAATAAGAAGTTCAATGAAATATTGCAGTTCCACTTTAAGATGTACAAACCCAGTTTTAAGGAAAATATCAGTCATGATATGCACATGAATTCACTTTCGTTATGGTTGAATACTCAGCTCTGCTGAAGACATTTCAATGTCTTCTGAATAAGAAGAGAAAAACATCTACAAAGAAATTCTGGACTGCGCCTCTACTGACACCTAAACAATTAAACCTAGTAAAAGCCCTTCAGGAAATGCTTTTATACTACATGACAAATCTTTATCTAGATATTTTATCCATTCTGTATTTCCTGTTAGTGCATTTGTTCATATAGCTGACCCCCTTCATGCAATACTAGAACAACGTAGCCTGGGCTTACTACAATTTAAGGCATTAAAAATACAATGCCGGGTAACCAGAAACCGTGCGATTGGCCTGTCCCCTGTGACATAATGGTTGGGGGGAACAGAACACCAAAACAGATCCCTCTCGAGTGAGTAGTGAATTGACACCTGTTGGAAAGTTCAGCCTAATGCTCCCTCCCCCTAAAGTTTTGACACTCGTCAATTGCACAAGAACAGGCCGAGTGTTTTATGGGATTTAGGGGGGCAAGGCCACCTCGAGAACCACCAAAAGGGTGAGATAATCATATCAAATTAGCCAATGGGCAAGCATCCCACCCTTAAACAAATGCCTGAAAACACAAGCAGCCAAAAAGCAAAGGAAGCGTATGCATTCGGAAGAGTTCAGCACCTACCAGCATCCAAAAGAAGCGCACAGCCATTGATCAGTTCTTGCCCTTCTCCTTCATGTCGGAGTGCCGGAACCCCTCCCAGAGCTGCAATGCGGCCGCCGAGCCGAAGTGGCTCTCCGCTGTGGTGGGGGAGGCCACCGCGACGGCTGGGCTGAACAAGAAGGGTATGTGCGGAGCATCCAGTGGAGTAGACAGCCTCTGGAGCTGCTGCTGGTGGTGGTGGTGATGGTGGTGGCCGGAGAGGTGCGGCTGCGAATTGGACTGAAGGGTCCCCCTAGTGTTGTTGACACCCACAAGACCCGAGGACATGGAGAAGTTGAGACTGTAGTCTACTGCCGGACCCGACGCTGGCGCCGCATGGACGGGCATGTAGTGGTCTTGCGAGAAGGAGAAGTGCGGCATCTCCGTCTGCGAATCGCCACCGCCGGCTGATAAGCTGAAGTGCTGCGCGGGGGCCATGGCGACGGGCGCAATGTTGCCCAGGTGCGGGGCCGGGGAGGCGAAGGTGTGCAGCATCCCGTGCCCGGATTTCCGGGGCTGGGAGAAGCCGAGGTAGTCCGCGGTGGCAGACGCGGTCATCTGCTGCCACGAGTTGTGCTGCTTGTGCTGAGCAACAGCTGGGGTGGCGGCCGCCAATCCAGTGAGGAGCTCGGTGAAGGAAGCCGCCTGCGCCGACGGGGCGCGGCCGCGCACGGCGGCAGTGACCGAGTCGTCCTTGTCCTTTACAGAGGCGCTGCGGTCGCGCGCGCGCTCCCTGGCCTTGACGCGGCTGTCGGAGCGAGAGAGCGAGAGGACGGAGCCCTTGCTGGTCTCGGACGTGCTGCTGCAGCCCGATCTGGTGAGCTGCTGCTGCTGCTGGGGCTGCGAGCCGTCGGCCTCCGGTCGAAGAGCAGAAGACTGTTTGTTGGCTGAGGCCGGGTGGTTGGGGAAGGCGGCGGCGTCGAGCTCGGGGAGCTTGTCGATTGCGGCGGCGGCAGCCTTGATGAGCCACTCGACGGCCTTGCTGGGCTGGTCGTAGCCAAGGCGATCCTGCAGGTCGTAGAACTGGATGGCGGTGGCGACGGAGAGGCGGACGCGGCGGTCGCGGATGCCCTTGGCCGTGTAGACCTTGCTGTGGCGGTCCTTGCCGCCGGAGCCGCGCGAGACGCGGTAGATCCGCGAGGAGGGGTGCTGCTGGTGCGGCGGCCACGGCACGAGCGCCAGCCGCTTGGCATCCCCGTGGTCCTGGTCCTGGTCGTCGGGGCGGCCCCGCTTGCCGAGCTCCACGGCTGCGGCGGCGACGCTGAGCTCCATCCGGATGTGAATTGGTCCGCCGGCAATCCGCCGCCAGTGCCTCTCATGCCCTACCCAGAGCGCATTGGTGGCGAAATTAAGCCAGCCAGGCCGCCGCGGGGAGCCGGGGAGTGGGAGGCGAGCGCGTGGGATTGGGGGCGCAGATCTGCGCGCGATCCCGTGTGCGCCCTGGGGCGATGGGATGGAGTGGAGTGGAGTGGAGGGAGCACGGCGCGGCGAGGGAGGGAGAGGGAGGGAGAGAGGGGAGGTGGAGTGTGAGTAGGACGAGACGATGGAGGGAGGGAGGGAAAGGTCTCCCGATTTTATGAGAGAGGGGTAGAGGAGCGATAATGCTCCATCTACGAACGAGGCTACGAAAAGTAACGTAAACTGCCTAAAAATAATTCTCTCCCCCCTGAGGAGGGAGGTGTGCGAAACGAGGCGGTAGGGAGGGGCGTACCATTTCTATCGGCCACACCGGTAGCGAGTAGCCCGTCACTCTCTCGCGCCGCGCCGCAGCGTCATCGGCTAGGCTAGTCGGCCGCCGCCGTAGTACCAGCACCAGTCTAGCAGCAGCGGGAGCGCGTCGCAAGCCGCAACGAATCGGCACATAGCACGTACTGTACATGCGCGCGACGGATCCATGTCCCGTCCATCCATCGCTCAATCCATGTCCGATGGCAACTGGCTCGCTCGCTGTCAGACGTTCATCACGGCGACGACGGGAGCCTTCCAACGGGTCCAAGGTCTCTCTCTCTCCGTTCCGTTCCGGCATCAGTGGAACAAACAAACGTTAGCCATATCCTGGAAATGCCCATGACGTCTCTGTCGGAACGTCCTCCCTTGAAGATCAAATTTGATGTTTTAACCCTTTTGGCAAAGTTTATCCGTATCTGACTCTAGTTTAAAAAAAATCTACCGTTGAGGCCGATGGTGGTAGGGTTGCACTACCTACCGTCGAGGCCCCTGATGATAGATTAACGGCAATCGTCGTCATCCCTTCCTTATGGCTGGAGTGTACTAAACATCCTACCGGCAGAGAGGGTGGCGATAGGTAGGTAAAAGCTACCGCCACTACCGCTGACGGTAGGGAGGGCACGCAGACCCCGTAAACCCCCCAGAACCATACTGTGCCCTAGGAGGGGAAGAACTTTGCGGTAGGCAGTGCAAGCCAAACGTCCTGGCGGTAGGATGCATAAACCTACCGCCAACCTGCCTGGCGGTGGTAGGTAGTCTAGATTCTGTAGGGTGTGCAACTCTACCGCCAGGGACTACGGCGGTAGGGTCCTGTCCCGTTTAAAGTTTGTTTTTCTTTGTGCAAAACTTCAATTCCAAAAAATCACCACACAGCAATATAGTTTGCAAATCAAAATATTATGATCTCACACATCGATATAAATGATAGTTCAACGCATCAAACATATCAAATAGGTCTACATGTCCAACATAGCAGATAGTGTAGCAAATCGACAATACCAAGTAGTTCGACATAGCCAACAAGTTCTCGTAAACAGCTCAACACAAATAGCTAATAGTTTAACTAGTTCAACATAAAGCGAGTAGTTCAACATGACCATATCACTTAGTCTTCCTTCCCCTCTTCACAGTACGCTCCTCATTTCTCTTCGAGCGGGTTTCATCCCCCTCCGAAAACTTTTTGACTAAAACTACTTGGAGGGATTGAGAGAGCTTATTTCTCTCGTCGTGGAGCCATCTCAATCCACAAAAATGATGGAGAGACGAAGGAGATCGGAGGGGGAGGGGAGGGGGTGAGAGAGGGCAACTGCTCTCTGTTCTTGCGGGTGCAGTCGTGGTAGGGGAGAAGATGGGGGTTGGGTTCGTGGGTGAGCCCCGCGAGCCTGCCCCCGGTGCTTTGTAACTGTTCAGCACCTACCGCCAAGGTCTTCGACGGTATGGTATAACAGTCTACCGCTAAGAGCCTCGGCGCTAGATTTGACGGCAGAGGCCAGTGTCGTTTACTTGCACTGATGTGGATTAGTGGCCTGCCACCAGGGTCCGTGGCGGGAGGTAGTGGTACCCTACCGTCATCGACCCCGACGATAGAAAAAAGGGTTAAATCCTCAAAAAAAAATTCAAAGCGAGGTCAAATCGAGCTAAACTTTTCCAAAAGGGTCAAAACACCAGATTTGGCCTCCCTTTGACACCATCTCTGTCCAAAACCATTTTCACTCTCCCCCACAACATATTTTTATATACACACAGAAAGAGTAATTTTGGATGTTATGAAACAAAATGATTTCTAGTAATAAACTAATTTACACATGAAACACTATGTAGTATGAGAGTCCTTCCACTGTTAACTCGTATTTTCTGGATTGATTTGTTTCAGCCTTTCCGCGATGCTCTTTTAGTATGAGCAGACGTTCCTGTTGACAATGGAGTCGTATGTGGTGGCTTCGTCAATCTTGAGATAATATGCCTGCTCAGTCTCTCAGAGATTCTCATAGTGTTCGGGAGTGCCGAGTGCGTGCAGGCAGGAATGTTGAGTGCGCGCGTTTATAGGATGAATGTATATGCGTATATATGAGTTTTTTTTTCAAAAATGGGATAATCCCGGAGTCTGCATCACATGATACACACAACCATCGTATATATAACTGTCTGCGTCTGTGCTTGTTAAAAAAATCATATTTATATTATCTGATACTACTACATGAACGATCGTAGCAAGGAAATTCTTCAATCGGCAAACAGAATTGGAATCGATCGATCGTCGCAATCCCAAGTCTTTGAAACGGTTAGTTGTTAAGCGTCCCGCTAAGCAACGTCGCCCTATTCCAATCTTTCATCGCTTATCCATGCCATGCATGTGAATATGTGATGGTGCAATCTCTGATCGTGCTAGTATTATCTTTGCATATCTAGCTCACTAGCTAGCAGCCTAGCACTCGTACTCCTCGGTCTCCTCCATATGTCTATGCAAATATTAAGAGCGATGCTATACACACGATAATTACCGAACGATTATCGGACGACGCACAACATCAAGCCGTCCATTCGCACTGCAAACCTGGACATCACCGTCAAATCCTCCATCATGCACAGTTCGTTCAGCAACTGTCGTCTGCGTAGCAGTTTCGAATATTAAAACCATCCTATGAATCCTAAGTGAAAGCTAGATTAATTAGGATACTATAGTCATGTAACTAAAGGGCATTGTACGTGTGGAGTTAGAGCAACTCTAGCACACGTCGACATGATCACCGTAAATAATTTTCTTTATGATAATTTTAGCAGAAAAAACGCCCTGGCAGAATCCTGTGCCCAATCAACATATAATTTTTAGAGTCCGCTCCAAATCAAGTCCGCGAGCCTCCGTACTTGGCGGTTGCGGGAGGCGATATACCACACCCTCCATCAACTCAAATATTGGTGCCACGGACATTTTAGGAGGTGCACTTCCCTTCGCCGATGCCTACTTGCCTGCACCATCGCCGTCTGGTGCCACCTTCACCGTTCGGACCGCCGCGATTTGACTCATGTCGCTTTCGTTGAGCTTGTCCCCGACCTCACACGCTTTGCAGCATGCCTGCACCTGCTTCCCGATGTCGGCTGCGTCACTCCTTCCGCGGCGCAACCTCAAGGTGTTCAATCGTAGGTACATTTTCTTAACCTTTTCTTGTAGATTTAGTCTAATGTCTCATAGATTCATGTAGATGACAAAGCAATCACATTCGTGTAGATGGGTCCATTGGTAGAATTTTCTTTTTTATGATTCGTTGTCTGTTTCGAGCTTCGAGTTTTTCTTTCCTTTTTTTTTGGGCACGTTTGTGCTATTGCCCCAATAGACACCTTATTTTCTTTCTGCACTTGCATTTCATGTTTGGATTTGATGGTTGCTTTATTTAAAGCAGGATGAAAGGCTATTTCAACACTTTTATGTCTAGAAAATATAAGGTTTGCAGGTTGCAGCTGAGGTCCTGCCGACATTATTTTAATTCACATAATTAAGTACTGGGAATTTGTAGTAGAACATCCTTTTGAAAACAAAAGATTGTTTTTGGAACGTTGATTATTGCCATGGCCTACTCTCCTGAATCTCTCGGGCCACACCCCCTTGTAAAGGGGCACAATGTTCATGCAGGCATGATAGATGGTACTGCAGCGATCGATCATTTGAATCATATGCCGCCTCCTTTTTTTCTTTATCTTGTCAGCTTATCATTGAAAGGAGAAGCGTTGCTTTCCCCTGAAACAAGTCGCGACTTTTTCTCACCCCATGTACTACATGTGGATCTATATATGATGTGCACAGATTAGACTTGCAATGTTTTTTTTTTCTTTTGGCCAAAATTCTAAAACATGGTAGTAGTACTATTGTTACATACTCCCTCGTTTTTATTTACTCTGCATATTAGAGTCGACAAAAGTCAAACTTCATAAAGTTTGACCAAATTTATAGAAAATAATATGAACATTTATCATAACAAATTTAATGATGTAACATTCAATAATAAATTTAATGGTATTTATTTGTTATTGTATATGTTAATATTTTTGTTTATAAACTTTGTCAAAGTTTATCAAGATTGACTTTGACCAAAACTAATACGCGGACTAAATAAAAACGAAGAGAGTATGATCACATATTAGTTGAGTCACTTATTTTGAGACAGATGGAGTATTATTTAACACGTACAATTATGTTGTAAGCAGTACATGCAATTATATGTGCGCATTGTTTTTTTTAAGATATGCGCACAGTGTTGGTAACCGAAAGCTGAACTCCATAATAGTAGGTCACATTGTTGGCATATCCTCGCAGGGAACATCAAGGTACAGTAGCAAGCTCATGTTCAGTGCCGTGCTGGTATTCTTGACACCTCACTCTCTCACCTCCGCTGAGCTAGAATTGAAGGAGGAGAAGAAAGGGGTACGTGATTTCTCTTGCTTTTTGCTTGTGCGGTTGTCATGGCACATGGCTTGCCTGTTCTTTTCACACGCATTTTTCTCCAATCGATCTGAGCAACTGCAACGAGCCATTACTTGCCACCAACAAGCTCCAATCATTGCCCTAAGGAGAAGATTGGGCTACAAAGCTTTTGTTCCTCGCTCAAGTAAAAAATAGCACCAACCCGCCCTTGTGCTTTGATTTATTACATTGTTTAGTTCATGATGAATTACTCCTACCCCACAAAGACAGTAAAACATGAACAGTAAATTATTGTGGTAATATTAAATTGTTTGCTCTTTCTTCTTCCTTTCTTGTGCATATTTTGGAGCAGAGACGAAATTTTCTAGAAGTCAACTGCCGTCGATTAAACAAAGGTGGCGGGAGTGAAGTCAACTTGTATTCTAGTTATAGAGAAGAAGAGGAGTGGAGTCAACTTCAAATATATAAACATGTTCTTCTTTTTTTCCAAATTTTGTAATGTAAGCTTCATGACTTGGCATGGGACCAAAGGTCCAAGGAAGTTGTTTACATATTTGGTAGTGTACTATGGCAAAATAATATGATCTTTGTGTATTTCCCTGGGACCAAAATAAGAGAGTTGTTGTAGAGGTATTAAGGCCAGGTTATTCAAATTGTATCTGGCCACGTTAGCTGGGGACCAGGGTGATTTTAACTATTATCATAAGAGCACCAATTCCTTGTCTATTACTCCCTCCGTAAACTAATATAAGAGTGTTTATAATACTAAAGTAGTGATCTAAACGCTCTTATATTAGTTTACAGAGGGAGTATCTTAGAATTAGCATGGCTAGAATCAGAATATTAAGTACAAACCCCTTTAACTTTTCCAATTGAGAGAGTACATTATCTTCACTCCTTAGTTTGAAGATTAATCTATGAATGTACTCAGCCATATTCGGTGTAATCTCACTAACTTTATGAGCTATTCTTGGATTCATCTAATTACCATTGCCACTAGTATAGGTTTAGTGGTATATATGTGGATTTGAACTTGTACTTGGCAAGCAAAAGGGAAAATATAACACGTGTACACAAGGAGGCCGTAATTTTGAAAAATCCAAAATTCAAACTTTTTAATTTTAAAAAATCTAGAAAAATACCCAGGTACATAAGGATGTAATGTGTATATGTGTAAAATTTCACAATGAAATACCTTGGATTGCGAGCTGCACAAAAGATACACAATCATGAACTTTGAGGATGAACATTACATATGCGAAAAACTATAGCTTTTTTGTAGCTTTCATTTTAACGTATTTCGACCTGAAAATTTACACACATGTACATCATATCTTGTAACGCCCGGATAATCATGCTACAGTAATCCCACGCTAATCATGCCAGGACACCTCGGTTACTGTTGCTAACCTCGCAACGACTCGGAACCTTTTCAAATTCAAATTCAAATTAATGTCAAACGACAAAGTTTTCAAAATATTAAACTAAAATGTTCGGGGTGTGCAGTTAAATGCCTAGGTAATTATAATAAAGCAAACACATTTTTATAAAATGCCTAAATAATTTTAAATAATTTAAAAAAAGAAAAAAAAACAGAAAACAATCAAAAAAAAGAAAGAAAGGGAAACACCCCCCCCCCCCCCGCTGGACCACCCGGCCCAGCCAGCGGCCTACCGGGCCGACCCACACCGACCGGCCCACCCCTGCGCCCCATATCCCCGCTCCCCCCCGTAACCCTAGCCGCCTCCTCCCACTCCTCCCTCCCGATCCGATCTGGAGGGATCGACCCCCATTCCCCCCTCGCCCGAGACGACCGCCGCCCCGAGCCAGGACGCCGCCGCCCGGAGCACGCCGGACATCCCCGCCGGCCTGCTTCCCCCCTACGCGCGTCGTCCCCGTCCTTCCCCCTCGACCTGCCCCGAGCTCGCTCCCCAGACCCCACTCCCCCGGTGAGCCTCTGCGCCGGTGCGCCATCCCACGCCCCTCTGCTCCCCCCGCTCGCGCTCACCGCGGCCCGTGCTCGCCACTGCTGCTGCGGCACTGCTGCGGTCACGCGCGCCGCGGTCCCTTGCTCGTCGCGTCGCTCGGAGCCACGACCACACGCCCGTGCTGTCCCCGCCGCGGTCACCATCCCCTCCTGGCTCCAATGCTCGTGCACCGCACCAGCCGTCTCTGCCTCGACCCGCTCCTGCTTTGCCGGCCGGCGCGTCGCCCGCCGCTGCGGCATGCCTCGCTGCTGGCCTCCCGTCCTGCGCCCCGTGCGCCCACGCCGGCTCTGTTCCGTGCCTGAACGCGCGCTGGGACCGCGCCCTGGCCACCGTCGCCGTTGGTCACCGCGCCCGGCCCCTGTGGCGCCCCTGTTCTCCCCGCTCCGCCCTGCACGTCGTCGCCGGCCCCCTCCACCGTAACCCCTTGTCGCCGGTCCGGCCTCCTACCGCGGCCCCGCCGTGCTGCTACGCCGGCCACGGTCGCCGTGCGCCCGCGCCGCACCCTTGGGGGGCTTCGCCCGCATCCCTGCCCAGCGCCCGTGCGGGCATGCGCCCGTTCGGGCGACAACTGTCGCCTGCGCCCGAAGCCCGTTAAGGCCCCTATGTCCAATGACATGTGGGGCCTAGCCCCCAGAACGTTTAAAAAAAAGAATGATAAAATAAAATATATAATAATTAAAATATTAATTAATTAATTAATTAAAGAATTAATTAAGTTAATTAATCATAATTAGACTAATCTAATTAACTAATTAGTTTAATTAAACCGTAGTTAAATTAGTTTAACACTGATTAGGTTAAACAGCCTATGACATGCAGGGCCCACCCCTCCTAATTAATGTTAATTAATTTAATTAATCTGTTTGATTAATATGGGTCACTGACCAGTGGGACCCACTGGTCAGGTTGACCAAGTCAACCCTGTTGACTGCTGACGTCAGCATGACATCATGCTGTTGTCATAATTCTATTTTGAATTAATTAATTAATTAAATTCCAGGAATTAATAAAACTTTTATAAAATCATATCTTTTAATCCGTAACTCGGATTAAAATATTTTCAACATGAAAGTTGCTCAGAACGACGAGACGAACCCGGATACGCAGCCTGTTCATCCGCCACGCAACCCTAACATATCAAACTCGCAAGTTTCCTCCTCCGGCTCCTCTGCCCGAAAACGCGAAACGCCGGGGATACTTTCCCGAATGTTTCCCCCCTTCGCTGGTATCACATATCCCTGCGTTACGTCACCCCTAGCACAACGTATCACCGCATCTTGCTTTGTGTTACATTTGATTGCTCTGTTATTTATTGTGTTCCCCCTTCGTTACTTTTTTCCGGTAGGCTCTGAGACCGTTGCCGATACCCCTGTGATCGGCTACATCGCCGACGACCCCTCCTTCTTGTCTGAACAACCAGGCAAGCCCCCCCCCTTGATCACCAGATATCGCCTACTCTCCTCTATACTGCTTGCATTAGAGTAGTGTAGCATGTTACTGCTTTCGTTATTCCTATCCTGATGCATAGCCTGTCTTTGATACTGCTGTTGATACCTTTACCTGCAATCCTACTGCTTAGTATAGGATGCTAGTGTTCCATTAGTGGCCCTACACTCTTGTCCGTCTGCCATGCTATACTACTGGGCCGTGATCACTTCGGGAGGTGATCACGGGCATATACTATATACTTTACACTGTTACATTACCTGTGATACTGTTCGGAGATGGGGGCTGAAGGGGCAGGTGGTTCCATCCCGGTAGAGGTGGGCCTGGGTTCCCGACGGCCCCCGACTGTTACTTTGAGGCGGAGCGACAGGGCAGTTCGGGGCTACCAGGGTGAGAGGTGAGCCTGGCCCTGTTGGCGTTCGCGGATACTTAACACGCTTAACGAGATTTGGGTATTTGATCTGAGTCTGGCCATTTGGTCTATACGCACTAACCAACTACGCGGGAAAGATATGGGCACTCTGCGTCGTGGTATCAGCCAAAGCACTTCTTGACGTCAGCGACTGAGTGGCGCGCGCCGCATTGGATCGTAAGCTCGCACTTGTATTAAGGGGGCTAGATCTGCTTCCGGCCGCGTACGCAACGTGCAGGTGTGCTCAGGGCGATGGGCCCAGACCCCTGCGCGCATAGGTTTAGACCGGCGTGCTGACCGCTCTGTTGTGCCTAGGTGGGGCTGCGACGTGTTGATCTTCCGAGGCCGGGCATGACCCAGGAAAGTGTGTCCGGCCAAATGGGATCAAGCGTGTTGGGTTATGTGGTGCACCCCTGCAGGGAAGTTTATCTATTCGAATAGCCGTGTCCCTCGGTAAAAGGACGACCCGGAGTTGTACCTTGACCTTATGACAACTAGAACCGGATACTTAATAAAACACACCCTTCCAAGTGCCAGATATATCTCGGTGATTGCTCTCCAACAGGGCATCGAGGAGGGGATCGCCGGGTAGGATTATGCTATGCGATGCTACTTGGAGGACTTCAGTCTACTCTCTTCTATATGCTGCAAGACGGAGGCGACCGGAAGAGTAGTCTTTGATAAGACTAGCTATCCCCCTCTTATTCTGGCATTCTGCAGTTCAGTCCACTGATATGGCCCTTTACACATATACCCCTGCATATGTAGTGTAGCTCCTTGCTTGCGAGTACTTTGGATGAGTACTCACGGTTGCTTTTCTCCCCCTTTTCCCCCTTCCCCTTCTACCCGGTTGCAGCAACCAGATGTTGGAGCCCAGGATCCATACGCCACCGCCGACGACGGCTCCTACTACACCGGAGGTGCCTACTACTACGTGCATCCCGCTGATGACGACCAGGAGTAGTTAGGAGGATCCCAGGCAGGAGGCCTGCGCCTCTTTCAATCTGTATCCCAGATTGTGCTAGCCTTCTTAAGACAACTTGTTTAACTTATGTCTGTACTCAGATATTGTTGCTTCCGCTGACTCGTCTATGATCGAGCACTTGTATTCGAGCCCTCGAGGCCCCTGGCTTGTATTATGATGCTTGTATGACTTATTTTATTTGTAGAGTTGTGTTGTGATATCTTCCCGTGAGTCATTGATCTTGATCGTACACATTTGCGTGCATGATTAGTGTATGATTGAATCGGGGGCGTCACAAGTTGGTATCAGAGCCGACTGCCTGTAGGAATCCCCTTTCCACACTCCTTGGCCGAAGTCGAGTCTAGACATTGCAAAAACCTTTTACTAACTTGGTTGTGTGCCTTACGGGCCCACATCGCCATTGGGTGGTACTAGGATCTTTTTACTCCTCGACCTTTAATCTGGGACTCTTATCTCTCTTCTACTCGGGTTAAAAGATTTTACTAAATTTGACTCTAGGTTCTCGTAACTACTTCTCCCGGAGAGCACCCTTATCACAGATGATCGCCGGCTGCACCAGAAGATGTTGAAGATACTCTTCGATCATTCCCGAGAACCTTGTGCCCGTCACTTTTGCAATTCCCTATTATCAATATATCCCTATGAATAAATACATACACTTGTCGTTCTTACCTTCATTCCCGGCTCCTCTTGTTATTACAAGATACACCGAAAATTCTCTCTATTGTTCTGAGAATACTTTGTGGCCACTGCCTTGCAGTTCTTTGCCACCTGAATATCCCTACGGATAATTTCTCGCACTCATCGAGTATCCGCTCATCCCCAGTTGATTCTGGTATTTCACAAAAGCTTTTGAAATACCATTCGATCTTTCAAAGATCCTCAACAACCTATTGCTCTTGAAATTCTTGGTTGCTTGCATTGGGATTAAATCCCATAAGTCTGGTAATCTTATTGGCATCCTTTGCCATTATCATTTTAAGTCTGTTGATCCAATATGATGTGAATGCTCTCAATCCTCAGTCATATCCTAGAATTCATCCTTCCGGCTCAGACGTCATTCCAAACGTGGGCTGGTTCTCGCCAATCAAATTGTCATCGATTGTGCCCCTAAGTATATTGAACTTATCCATCCTTGATCAGAGCGTCTGCTTCTGATCCTTCGCTTTGTAAATCACAATTCCTTTGCATTTGAGCTCTGGATTAGTCAGTTGTTTCTATAATCTAATGCCTTGGCATTCCTTCTTCCTCTGGCTGAATACCGATACTCACATCAGCCCCGTTGTGGACCGCCATACCCATTGCCGGGTTATTATCCGACAGTGCCCTTCACAACCAAAACTCTTATGAGTTCTTTACCCGATACATAATGCCTTTGGTAAATTGTATCCTCTGCTTTGTCAACCATGCTCTACTTTTGAGCTTGTGTTAATTACTCCTGAAGTTTGTGGTACATGTTCCTAAGGGACCCTGATGGGTTGAACCTATGCCTTCCTTATTTGTGTGAACTCGAAAGTTTTCACGAGTCATACTCTTCTGGTATTTTGCTAGATAAAATTTCTACACTACAGCTTCATCAAAAGCGAGAAGTAAAATGAAAGGTTATGCATGGAAGAAGTGGGAGTCGACCTTGAGCCTTTGCGTTCATGCCCATGGACCCGATGTGAAACTTATCATCAAAACTTCTTGTAAATGCTATTAATCCCCTTGTTATAAGTTCGTCCTGTATCTATGTTTGTTCCTTTGGAAATTATGGTTCCGACCATATTTTCTCATTAATACCATTTATCGAACAAGTGGAGTACTTGTCTTGTGCAGACCATTGCACCTGTCCAACCTTTACTTTGATCTACCATCGAGTATTACACTAGGATATCTTGATAATGTCATGGAACCGCATAACTTCTTATGGGTTCTTCATCGACTGTTATTTCTCACCGATTTCAGATTTCCTGGGTTCTGGGTTGTCATCAACCGAGAACACCGATATGTGAACCGATTCCTCATTTCGGTTCGATAACCCTAATTAAATTTCGTTCATTATGAGTTTAATAATCCTTCCGTCATGCCTAGCCTGTTTGGCCATATCATTGTCTTGATGCTGTTAAACTGTGCTATTTGGTCCTTATTCCGGGAGCACCAGTTTCGACGATGAGCTAAGCTTACGTCGATTTTCCTTGTCATATATTTCACCTTGAACAGCAAGCTTGATTTCGAGTTTGTGTCGAACCCATGGTTCCAATAACTTTTTGCTTCATCATTCTATTGACTTGATGTCATCGCCGATCAGTTACATCTTCTCGAAACCTCTCGACAAATGTGTCGTGATCATCATCAACATTATGAGGTCTTCCAAGATATCTATCGAATTCTTAATGAGAAATAGCATCCTTTGCCCTCGATGATTTGGGTTATCATCGACAACATTATTGCATTCCCTCCAACACAAAACTTGTTCCTGTGTTGTGCTATACCTTGAGTTCCTTGCTATCCAGCGTTTGTTCTTCTTTACCTTGGAATATTATCATCTTTTATGTCAAGTATGTTGTGAGAATTTCACCACCTTTTATGAATTATTGATGCAAGAGATGCTTCTCACCATCACCATTCTTTTCATGGCCCCCGTGTTCCAACCGGAATACCGACAAATGAACTATGATGTGAAAATTTCAAAACTTCTAGCAACCCTATTGCTTGTAAGTTAATGAACGATAGATACATTCTTTCTGTGTTGGATATCGAATCACCCTTCTATCATTGATCTTGCTACCTAAGCCCATAATTCGGGTGCACCTTTCAACCAATGATTAAATTGTGTATGTTTTCCTCGAGCATACATCATAATATCATTTGATCCAACAAATGTTATCTCCTTGTTCACATAATTGTGGAAATCCGACTTGTTGGAATTCTCGGTGAATTGTCGCTGAGTCCATCAGCCAGCTCCTCACCCTCTCCTTGGTTTAATGACAAACTCTTGCTTCGGAACTCGCTTCCATAGTTCATTTCCCGAGAATCTGGCAGCACCATCTCGTCAAATTGTGTTGCACCTTTCCTTCTCAGGCATCCTGAGTCTGAGTTATCCTGACACCAATCAGATCTGAATCTCGGTCAGATATGATGGTTGGAACATATTTCCAAGAGTTATAACAGTGGTCTTTATGTGACCCGGTAAGGTGTTGTCGTGCCTAGCCCACCTGGCCGGAGGCCCTATTGTTATAGATTCCTTTTCAGCAAGGTTATCCATTTTTCCATTAGGAAACTGTAAGACTTATTCAATAAGTTGTTTTCGATGGATCCTTCGTATCCAAAGCCTGGCCTTTGCTTGAAGACCATGTCAATACTGTCTCGAAGCATGTTTGTGGTACTCCAATTTTCAACAAGAACATTTGAATCCCAATGCTAGATGTTCTTGCTCAATTATCCGAACACCGTTGTATGGGTAATGTCATAAAAATTTTCTCCCCTTACCTAAAGGGTTTTCTACATTATATCCTGTCATGGATATCATGCTCTGCTTATCATTGGGAAGGCTATACCCCTGAAATATCTGATAATCATATTTTTCATTTCCATTATTTGGTTTAACCTTTCTGGTGATCATTATGGTCTAAGTAGTATTAATTCCCTGCTTATGTAAACCCCTCGGCGTACAATTCTGTCGGTAAGGCCCTGTTACTTTTGTTGATGACATTCCGGTAACCACCGATGGACGAGAACTTTGCCTATTGGTCCGCCTCGTAGCAACGAGCAGGAAAATGGTTCTCTTCGTCCCTCGCCCTTGGTACCAACATTGTTGCCGACATAACTGACATGGTACCCTCTGACATGCCTTGCTATCATGACTATGCAAGATGTCACCACTCCTCCTACCTTTAAGCCACATGGTGGGCCCATAACCCACAGTTCCACATGATCGAAACCTGACTCTTTTGTACACCCCTGTTCCCAAAGTTATTCCACCCTCTTGGCTTCGTATGTAATTCACGGGCCACCTTCCTAGTGATCTATTCTGGTATCAGACGCAATACTTTCCCATTGCTCTGAACCCCTTTCACATTTCGTAATCAGGCAACGAACGATTGCCTATGCGCTTGAAACTTCTATTTTGCACCTTCTTACTTTGCTCTCGACATCTTCTTAAATTTCAATTCGAGAGTTACTTTCCGCCACCTTCCCCGATGTTATCGACCAGATAGTCGACCTTGCAAAGGTCTGTTCTCCCGGAATGCCCACCCTTTATTCTTTCGTAAATACGATGGAGTTCCCGAAGAAAAGATGCCTACTTCATCATGATGAACCGAAGAAAAATGAAGACATCAATATAATGGATCGACCACTTCGAGAAGAGGAACCAAGGCCGAGGAGGTCCGTTAGCATTCCGAAACTAGACCTTTCCCCCCTTCTCTACCTCTTAAATCTCGGGACGAGATTTCTTGTAGTTGAGGAGATTTGTAACGCCTGGATAATCATGCTACAATAATCCCACGCTAATCATGCCAGGACACCTCGGTTACTGTTGCTAACCTCGCAACGACTCGGAACCTTTTCAAATTCAAATTCAAATTAATGTCAAACGACAAAGTTTTCAAAATATTAAACTAAAATGTTCGGGGTGTGCAGTTAAATGCCTAGGTAATTATAATAAAGCAAACACATTTTTATAAAATGCCTAAATGATTTTAAATGATTTAAAAAAAGAAAAAAAAACAGAAAACAATCAAAAAAAAGAAAGGGAAACACCCCCCCCCGCTGGACCACCCGGCCCAGCCAGCGGCCTACCGGGCCGACCCACACCGACCGGCCCACCCCTGCGCCCCATATCCCCGCTCCCCCCGTAACCCTAGCCGCCTCCTCCCACTCCTCCCTCCCGATCCGATCTGGAGGGATCGACCCCCATTCCCCCCTCGCCCTAGACGACCGCCGCCCCGCGCCAGGACGCCGCCGCCCGGAGCACGCCGGACATCCCCGCCGGCCTGCTTCCCCCCTACGCGCGTCGTCCCCGTCCTTCTCCCTCGACCTGCCCCGAGCTCGCTTCCCAGACCCCACTCCCCCGGTGAGCCTCTGCGCCGGTGCGCCCTCCCACGCCCCTCTGCTCCCCCCGCTCGCGCTCACCGCGGCCCGTGCTCGCCACTGCTGCTGCGGCACTGCTGCGGTCACGCGCGCCGCGGTCCCTTGCTCGTCGCGTCGCTCGGAGCCGCGACCACACGCCCGTGCTGTCCCCGCCGCGGTCACCATCCCCTCCTGGCTCCAATGCTCGTGCACCGCACCAGCCGTCTCTGCCTCGACCCGCTCCCGCTTTGCTGGCCGGCGCGTCGCCCGCCGCTGCGGCACGCCTCGCTGCTGGCCTCCTGTCCTGCGCCCCGTGCGCCCACGCCGGCTCCGTTCCGTGCCTGAACGCGCGCCGGGACCGCGCCCTGGCCACCGTCGCCGTTGGTCACCGCGCCCGGCCCCTGTGGCGCCCCTGTTCTCCCCGCTCCGCCCTGCACGTCGTCGCCGGCCCCCTCCACCGTAACCCCTTGTCGCCGGTCCGGCCTCCTACCGCGGCCCCGCCGTGCTGCTACGCCAGCCATGGTCGCCGTGCGCCCGCGCCGCACCCTTGGGGGGCTTCGCCCGCATCCCTGCCCAGCGCCCGTGCGGGCATGCGCCCGTTCGGGCGACAACTGTCGCCTGCGCCCGAAGCCCGTTAAGGCCCCTATGTCCAATGACATGTGGGGCCTAGCCCCCAGAACGTTTAAAAAAAAAGAATGATAAAATAAAATAAATAATAAATATAATAATTAAAATATTAATTAATTAATTAATTAAAGAATTAATTAAGTTAATTAATCATAATTAGACTAATCTAATTAACTAATTAGTTTAATTAAACCGTAGTTAAATTAGTTTAACACTGATTAGGTTAAACAGCCTATGACATGCGGGGCCCACCCCCCTAATTAATGTTAATTAATTTAATTAATCTGTTTGATTAATATGGGTCACTGACCAGTGGGACCCACTGGTCAGGTTGACCAAGTCAACCCTGTTGACTGCTGACGTCAGCATGACATCATGCTGATGTCATAATTCTATTTCGAATTAATTAATTAACTAAATTCCAGGAATTAATAAAACTTTTATAAAATCATATCTTTTAATCCGTAACTCAGATTAAAATATTTTCAACATGAAAGTTGCTCAGAACGACGAGACGAACCCGGATACGCAGCCCGTTCATCCGCCACGCAACCCTAACATATCAAACTCGCAAGTTTCCTCCTCCGGCTCCTCTGCCCGAAAACGCGAAACGCCGGGGATACTTTCCCGGATGTTTCCCCCCTTCGCTGGTATCACATATCCCTGCGTTACGTCACCCCTAGCACAACGTATTACCGCATCTTGCTTTGTGTTACATTTGAATGCTCTGTTATTTATTGTGTTCCCCCTCCGTTACTTTTTTCCGGTAGGCTCTGAGACCGTTGCCGATACCCCTGTGATCGGCTACATCATCGCCGACCCCTCCTTCTTGTCTGAACAACCAGGCAAGCCCCCCCCCTTGATCACCAGATATCGCCTACTCTCCTCTATACTGCTTGCATTAGAGTAGTGTAGCATGTTACTTCTTTCGTTATTCCTATCCTGATGCATAGCCTGTCTTTGATACTGCTGTTGATACCTTTACCTGCAATCCTACTGCTTAGTATAGGATGCTAGTGTTCCATCAGTGGCCCTACACTCTTGTTCGTCTGCCATGCTATACTACTGGGCTGTGATCACTTCGGGAGGTGATCACGGGCATATACTATATACTTTACACTGTTACATTACCTGTGATACTGTTCGGAGATGGGGGCTGAAGGGGCAGGTGGTTCCATCCCGGTAGAGGTGGGCCTGGGTTCCCGACGGCCCCCGACTGTTACTTTGAGGCGGAGCGGCAGGGCAGTTCGGGGCTACCTGGGTGAGAGGTGAGCCTGGCCCTGTTGGCGTTCGCGGATACTTAACACGCTTAACGAGATCTGGGTATTTGATCTGAGTCTGGCCATTTGGTCTATACGCACTAACCAACTACGCGGGAAAGATATGGGCACTCTGCGTCGTGGTATCAGCCAAAGCACTTCTTGACGTCAGCGACTGAGTGGCGCGCGCCGCATTGGATCGTAAGCTCGCACTTGTATTAAGGGGGCTAGATTTGCTTCCGGCCGCGTACGCAACGTGCAGGTGTGCTCAGGGCGATGGGCCCAGACCCCTGCGCGCATAGGTTTAGACTGGCGTGCTGACCGCTCTGTTGTGCCTAGGTGGGGCTGCGACGTGTTGATCTTCCGAGGCCGGGCATGACCCAGGAAAGTGTGTCCGGCCAAATGGGATCAAGCGTGTTGGGTTATGTGGTGCACCCCTGCAGGGAAGTTTATCTATTCGAATAGCCGTGTCCCTCGGTAAAAGGACGACCCGGAGTTGTACCTTGACCTTATGACAACTAGAACCGGATACTTAATAAAACACACCCTTCCAAGTGCCAGATATATCTCGGTGATTGCTCTCCAACAAGGCATCGAGGAGGGGATCGCCGGGTAGGATTATGCTATGCGATGCTACTTGGAGGACTTCAGTCTACTCTCTTGTATATGCTGCAAGACGGAGGCGACCAGAAGAGTAGTCTTCGATAAGACTAGCTATCCCCCTCTTATTCTGGCATTCTGCAGTTCAGTCCACTGATATGGCCCTTTACACATATACCCCTGAATATGTAGTGTAGCTCCTTGCTTGCGAGTACTTTGGATGAGTACTCATGGTTGCTTTTCTCCCCCTTTTCCTCCCTTCCCCTTCTACCCGGTTGCCGCAACCAGATGTTGGAGCCCAGGATCCAGACGCCACCGCCGACGACGGCTCCTACTACACCGGAGGTGCCTACTACTACGTGCATCCCGCTGATGACGACCAGGAGTAGTTAGGAGGATCCCAGGCAGGAGGCCTGCGCCTCTTTCGATCTGTATCCCAGATTGTGCTAGCCTTCTTAAGGCAACTTGTTTAACTTATGTCTGTACTCAGATATTGTTGCTTCCGCTGACTCGTCTATGATCGAGCACTTGTATTCCAGCCCTCGAGGCCCCTGGCTTGTATTATGATGCTTGTATGACTTATTTTATTTGTAGAGTTGTGTTGTGATATCTTCCCGCGAGTCCTTGATCTTGATCGTACACATTTGCGTGCATGATTAGTGTACGATTGAATCGGGGGCGTCACATATCTCTAGGTGTATGTGTATTTTTTTCAAAAAATAAAACTGATAACTTTGAATTTTGAAGTTTTCAAATTCGACCTCCATGGAGCTCAGCCCCCCGTTTGGCATTTTTTGTGTACTTAGAGCATCTCCAACAGACGCGCCAAACTAGCGCTGCGCCGCAAAATTCCCCGTTTTAGCGCGCGCGCAACCGGAATAGTTGCTCCAGCGGGCGCGCGAAAACAGCGCGCGCGGCATACGTAGTCCAGCGCGCGGGCCGAAACACAATCGCGCGCCGCTTATTTGCTGCGCCCGCTCCCGCGCGCTGGACTCTCGCGCGCTCGCTCGCACCTCCCACCGCCCATCCAGTCGCGCCGCCGTCGCCGACCGCGCCACCCGGCGACCGTTCCGACGAACAGCGCCCGCGCGCTCGCTGCCGCTCAGCGCCCGCAAGGTGTTCGACAAAACGCCTAGAAGGTATGTATTGCTCAAAAGCCATGAATTTCGTGCATTTGATTGTAGGTTTTTATTTATAGCATAGTATTCAACATTGTAGATGAGTTCGTCGTATGATTCTTCCGAAGAAGAATTTGATATGGAAGAGGAGGAGGATCTTGCAATGATCCTAGCTATGCATATTAATAAAAAACCGAAGCACGGTGGTTCGGTTATGGGTCGGCAGCAAATTTGGAGGGATAAGATCGATGCCCACAACAGATTGATCAGGCATTATTTTGCGGAAAATCCCACATACCCCGAGTCGTATTTTCGTAGCCGGTTTAGGATGAGCACCGAGTTGTTCAGGCGCATTGCAGAGAAACTAGCGAGCCATGACCGCTTTTTTCAGCAAAGGAGGAATGCCGCCGGAGAGCTCGGGCATAGCACCTTTCAGAAGGTGACGGCCGCTTTACGTATCTTGGCATACGGTATACCGGCTGATCTAGTTGATGATCACTTGGCTATGGGTGAGAGCCAAGCCATCATGTGTGTCAAGCGCTTCGCAATCGGAATTGTGCAAGTGTTTGGCGAGGAGTATTTGAGATCTCCCAACGCTGAAGACGTCGCAAGGCTTTTGGCGATGAACAAAGCTCGTGGCTTTCCTGTCATGCTTGGCTCAATAGATTGCATGCATTGGACTTGGAAGAATTGTCCAAAGGCATGGCATGGGCAATTCCACGGCCAAAATAAGGGTTCCACTATAATCCTTGAAGCGGTGGCCGATCAAGAGACTTGGATTTGGCATGCATTCTTTGGAATGCCTGGATCTTCGAATGACATCAATGTTGTCAACCGGTCACCACTGATGAGTAAGATTGCAAATGGGGAGTTGCCACCGGTGCAGTTTGTAGCAAATGGCCGTACATACATCTATGGCTATTATCTAGCGGATGTCATCTATCCAAAGTGGCAAACATTTGTCAAGCCGTTGAAAAAGCCAGAAGGTAAGAAAAATCTTGATTTCCACAGTGCTCAGGCGGCGGCTAGAAAAGATGTGGAGAGAGCTTTTGGGATTTTGCAAGCTTAATTTGCTATTGTGAGAGGACCGGCTAGATTTTGGGATCAGAAGATGCTTTGCTACATAATGCACGCTTGTGTGATCATGCACAACATGATCATCGAGAATGAGCGTGGCCAAGATGTAGACTACTCTCGGTATGAGCTTTTGGGATATCCCGTGCGAGTGCGACGGAGGGCTGAAAGGGTGGCCCATTTTGTTGCCTCCTATCATGCCATTCGACGTCCCGCAGCGCATAATGATCTTCAGAAGGATCTCATTGAGGAGTGGTGGGCATGGAATGGACGACAAACAGCATCATGATTTGTGCGTTCGAGATTGTATTGTTGAACTATTTGTTGTGTTTACTTGCACTACTTGTTGTATTGAACGGTAAACTGTTTGTTTGAGTTGTAATAAACGAAATTGAACTATTTATTTTTGTTTGTTTTGATCTTTTTGCTTCTGTTTCGAATGCATATGTTGTTTGAGCGAGAGTCGCGCGCGCTGCATTTTTGCGCGCTGCTGGAGCGGCGCGCGCGCGCTGCATTTTAGCGCGGCTGCTGGAGCGGGCGCTGCGCGCCGCGCCAAACCAGACGATGGGCGCGCGCTAAAGCTGTTTTTTACGCGCGGCGCGTTCAGCGCCTGTTGGAGATGCTCTTAGCACTTGTGAACGAGATCATAAAACCCTAGTCGGCTACTTGTGTGCTGTACTGCTACTTGGAGTATAAGATATTATTTCAGGTGAGGTTAGGCCCTCTTTCCATTTGTTTGTTGAACAAATTAGAGAGGTGAAAGTTTATGTGCATGCATGGTACTAGCTGCACTACTTTTCCTTCTCTTCTAAAGATGCCATGTCTCGAATCTCCAAGCACTTTCTATCTGTTTATAAGATATAGGGTGTACTACACCTGGGTCTTGTTTATTGGTCTCTTCGTATTTTATAGTAAGATAGTGTTACAAGCTCTATTCGGAGGCCCCAATCTAGAAAGCATCTGAAATTTGAGTTGTAGCTAGATCAATGGGGAAAAACAAAGACCTAAGAGCATCTACAACCATAGTTCACAAATCATGGCAACTATACGTCTATGAACTCGTTCATGAACAATGCACGGTGATCCCGCAAGTGTCCGTGTCCGCAGCCATGCGTCTCATTCTGAAACCCCCAATTCCATACAACCTTCATGCAACGTAAAAACAACATACATAGTTCATCTAGATAAACACACAAGCGTAGGAGAGTTCATACATGCCAACGGACTATAAAATATTGACATATTATTCTACTAGCTATGAAATATGGCTATGGAGGAAGTTCATCCATGGCCGTGCTTGCCCTTGTCGTCTTTGTTGCGGAAGTAGCAGTTGAAGACGCAATATAAGTAGAGCCGGATCTGCTAACTACCGGAGTTGTCGGATCCATCACCGGCGTTCTCCTCCTCCTCTTTGGGGGCAGTCCAATGAGGGCACATACTACCCGAGTTTACTCCATTACAACGGCGGACGGTTCATATTAGTTAGTCCCTGCCGTGAATGTCCATTTTTATGTAACAAAAAAGCATAGATACGTAATAACTCACAATGCAATTCGCATGGCACCCTGCGGACAAATTATATATGGCGGAAAGCCTTGGCACCTTATCAAGTTGCTTGAAAAGATGAGGCGGGCATGACAGCGCCCACGGCTAAAGCAAAAGATGCTTGGGGTAAACAATGTGTTACTCCGTGTAAAATGACAGCGATGCCCCTAGTGAGAATGGATCGTGCGGCTCTTGGATCTCCATAGGGAAGAAGTAAAGTTGACAAGTGGCAGCTGCCCGTACAGGAGAGGCAAAGATCAAAAGATGGCTCCCTGGTGAAAAGAACAATATCCAAAAGCTTGAGATGCGTATTCTCGTACTCCCACTTGATTTACCCATACCACCAGCAAGGTGTGCAAGCATTGGGGCAAATATTTTACTGATACCCCATGAAATAATAAGCACCTAAGTTAACTAGGTGGGTGTTAGTCAATTCTAATGGGGAAGGGGAACATGCCTCCCTTCTGTCGCAAATCCGCTGGTGATTTAGACGTTTCCCCGGCCTTTTATCCCTTAATCGATCGGCAAAGCTTGTGTCTTTTTCCCCTGTGAGATAAAAGAGGGCGAAATCCGCTGGTGATTTAGACGTTTCCCCGGCCTTTTATCCCTTAATCGATCGGCAAAGCTTGTGTCTTTTTCCCCTGTGAGATAAAAGAGGGCGACGCGTGGGGTGGTTTGCCGGAGAAGAAGCGGCCACGAGAGGGGATTAGGATTAAACAATGGCTTAAAAGCCCGCGCTTTATTTTAGATCCTAGATAGGCTCGTGCATTCATGAGTGGCATGAAGAATAAGTAATCACCAGCAGATCCGGCGCCTGGCTAACACTCTGTTAGTCTAATTGCCCTAGTTCTGTACCTTCTCGATTCTAATCTAGCGTGCATGTCAAGTGGGAAAGGTACAGTAGCTTTGTTGGATTCGTGCCACTTGTCAACTTCTAGTTGGCTGAAGCGGGCCAGGTTTCGGAGCCCCATTGGCTGACTACTTGCTACTAGGAGTTCAAAAATAATTACTACCACTCTAGTAGCTTTCTTGGTACTAATACAACAGTAGAGTATATGTTATGCTAGTAGTACTAATATTGTTAGTTAACTCTCTTAACTAAATGACTAATCTACAATAACTCATATTGGTAATTGCTTAGAAAAGCAGCTGGAAAAACTAGTGCAAAAGAGCCTCGTATGTCGAAAATTGCATACGGTGCACAGGGTGCCTGTTTAAAAAAAATCATTTTTACAACGCTAGAAAAAGACTTTTTTCTGTAAACACATATGCACATGTATATTATGTCCGTGCAAAATTTCAAAAGATTTTACTTTCACACGTGGCGTACAAAGAAAAGACAAATATGTATTTTTAAATGGACCATTTGGGTGGGTGGGTGGGGGGGGGTGTACAACTTACAGAATTTTTTTTCAAAACAAAATTTCATTGATCCGTAGTGAGCACATACATGTTTCCACACAAAAAATATTCTGAAACTTCTAAATATTGGTTTTGATTTTTTTTTCAAAGAAAATGTGGACCATGGTGCCCGAGCACCATAACTTCACTCTCCTCGTATGCGCTCACTGTGAAAACTCATTTTTTCTGGTCTTTATTGGTGGGTCTCAACAACGACAAACTTGTGCTTGTTGAAGCCGTTGCTTATTGTTGATGTACTCGAGTCTCGGCAACCTGGATGAAAGTCTTTGTCCTGGCCATCTTCGGTCGGACGTGGCGACGGCAGTGCAAGGGTGTTTATTCTTTCTTGAAGACGTTGTTGCGAAAGGAGTCGAGGTTAGTCATTGGTGTTTATTTCATATCTTGAGTGATCCTGCTATAGCCGTCCATGCCTTGTACTCTGCTCATTAATGTATTTGGCATCACTGCTTTGCATTAACTTTAATAAACATGGATATGTGCATATTTTTTTGAAAGAAAGTTCGAGTTTTATTCATTAGAAATAATCATTACATCATTTATGAGGATTGGTACAATTACATTATGTGGTTCCTCAAACCAATCAAAAATGAATAAAAATCTAGCCAACTTGGCAAGTTCATGAGCAACTTTATTTGCTTCTCTATTACTCCCTCCTTCCCATTATATTGGGCGTATTAGATTTTGCATGCAGTCCCATATTATAAGGCATACAGTTACAGCCACGCCAAAGATCGCTACTTTTCTGGAGAAAAAAATGGCGATGAGTTTCTCCTGCTGTTAGCGCTAACAAGCGCCCACTCCGTGCATGCCTCCCTGTTCTTTTTCCAGTCGGGGATGCCTCGCTCGGCTCACGTAATGCTCCATGCGCTAATTTTCGTGCTAATGAGTAATACGCCTAATATAACGGGAAGGATGAAGTACAATGCTCGAATTTAGAAATAGGAAAATCGCAAGCTAAGTGAAAACAATCATCAAAAATTGCAGCAGCTGCCCCCGACGACCGTCCTCCTTCGTTCATGGTCTCGATCACCTCCATATTATCCGAGTTAATAATTATGCAATTACAACCCATCCTTTGCGCAAGCGATAGGCCAAATTTTAACGCCAAAGCTTCAGCCATCAACACATCTGCATACCAGTCAATCTTACCATTTCCCCCACCGATGAACCTACCTTTGTCATCTCTTAAGACAGCCCCGATCGTACCCCTGAGAAGGTCGTGGTCAAAAGAAGCATCAACGTTAAATTTAACAAATCCCATCGGGGGGTTAGACCATCCTACTCTTTTCATGGAAGCCTTTGGTGAGGAGGCATTAACAAAATTGGCAGCGAGAGCGCGTATCCCCATGGATATCTGTTGTGCATTCTGAGTAGTCTCATAGTGTATCAATTTGCGCCTTTCCCACCATAAATACCAGGTTGATATGGCAATCATGTCACACACATTACGAGTGGCCATAATACATAGTTCCTGATCTGGTAATGAAAGTAAATATTTCAAGATTGCCTCACCCGCATAGTCTATTTTACAAGCTCTGTCAAAAATATCATCCATCCCTAGTCTTCTCCAGACTTCTTTTGCTCTGTCACGTAGAAACGACAAATGTTTTGTGTTTTCTGACCCAGATGAGCAGGCAGGACACTTAGGCGAGCCTTTCACATGTCTATTAGCTAAGTTAACACGACACGGAATAGTGCCATGAAGTGTACGCCAAAAAAATATTTTAACCTTTGTTGGACAATCAAGTTTCCAAATCCTCGCCCAAATAGGATTGACCGTGGTACGTCCCATCCCATTGGTATGTCGTAACTTGTTCCCATATTGGTGGTGCATAATAATGATGTAGAGGCTGGGGTTTTCAACCTTTTTTCGGGGGGGGGGGGATGCGCTCATTGTGATAAGAAAGAATCTTGATTAAACATTTCTACCAATTATTTCTTAATCTTAGCCTATCCAATAATATGATCCGAAATGGACAGCTAAAGAAATAACAAATTCTCTTAGAACACAAGGTGACACACAATATATACACTACCAAACCCTAGGCGAGCATCAATTGATATATAACAACAAATTACCAATGTGTGTGGATGTCTGGATCCAAAAACAGTTGACTAATGCAAATGTTGTTAGTTGTCAACCACTAGTCGACTACTAGTAGGGTCATTGTGCCAGTTCAAGGCTTAGACCCTGGTATGCCAAAAAAAGATTAGAATCGTGGAAACGATGTGTAAAGGCATACAAAAAGGATTGAATTGTGAGTGAGCATATGTATGAGGTGGAGGATCATAACACAAGGGGGGGGGGGTATCTATTCAGATTTGGATTGGGTGGGCTTCATGAGAACCCGCTACTCAATTCTCGTGAACAACCGAAAACAAGGTCGGCTTCATACAATTTATTGAAAACAACCGAAAATAGATATTCTTTTGAAAGGGTTGATACAATTTATTGAATCGATAAAAACTCTACTTATCAAAGAAATATTCTTTCCTTTGAGGATTGTTGAACCAAAGAGGACCGTCCCGGTATGACTCACTCGCATGCCACCTAAGTGTTCTGTTAGGCATCAAACAACCGAATTGGGTCTGATGGTTAGGGTGTGCGAGAGCACCAGTTCCCTCCTTGTGCTGCCACTGTAGGGCTGATAAAAGCTTTGCTCGAAGATCGAATGGCATGCACTTTGTTAGAAGAAAAAAACGAGTTTATGATCTATTCTATTTCCGACATCATTTGAGACTTAGACCTTAATTGGGCCGGTCTTTCAACAATTTCTCCTGCCATTGGTTCCTCCTTCTATGAATGGTGGTCATCGATGAGGAGTTGTGCCCCATCCTGCCATCCATCAAGAAGAAGATGAACCGCATCATCATCTTGTTCAGTTTGAAAGGAACACAATAGCAACATGTTCGAGAAGAAGCATAACTCAATCAACCACCCATTTGGTCAGGTGAAGTGCGACGCCTGTTGTTGATACAAGGCTGGCCCGATGTCTCGAGTTTGTGTTTAGCCGAGGTCGGCATCGTATTCCTGTTAAAACGTCTCCAAGAGAGCCCCCAAAAAACTCCCCCAATAACTGGTTAATGGGGTTGTCCTCCTAATTTGAGGAGGGGGTGCAGGTGGGGTGCTTTCTTAGATCCTAAATAATTCTTTCCCAATAAATTGTTCTTTTTTCTATTTCTCTTTAAACTTGCATACAAATGGGGTATGCATGTCTACTCTATGAGCATAATAATTCAAATAATGATATTTCGGGCACGTATAATTGAACATAATTTAAAAGCCACAATTTATTAAATTCAAGTTCAAGTAAAAGTTCAAAGTGAAACTTAGCAAATCCTTGAAATGATTCAAAGTAAACATAACAAATGGTCCAAATGATTTGAAGTAAACATAACATACAACATATGATTCACCTAAACAAGAAGATCAAACATAAAGCAACACTCCTCACTCTCGTTACCGTTCACATTCCCACTCCGGCGTGGACAAAGAGTAAACCGACTCGTTCATCATATTGACATATAATTGATCGCTACATAATAGCAAATATGAAACAAAAGAGCATTGGAAATTGTCATTTAAAATTATGATGCGTTTTGTGAAAATTAAACAAATGAAAAACAAAAAAGTACCTTTCCCGCATTTCATCGAACAACTTATTGGTGTTGTACATGTAGAAGTCGGCGGCGGCCTCGAAGAAGGTGGGGACATCAGGACATCTTCGTGAAGGAGGCCGAAGCAGTTGTGGCTTTGGGGCTTCTTGGTCGGCACGACAACCCAATGATGAACGTTGCCTCCTTCCTCCCCCGCGACGCCATTGCGGACAGGTCACGTGCCTTATTGTGCGCTTAGGCCGAGGCAACGGTGTTTTTTTTAAAACATTAAACTTTATTGATTAGAAATAACAGTTACATCATCAATAAGAAGAGATACAATATCAACCATGGGCTCCTCAAACCAATCCCTAGTCGCTGAAAATTTCGCTAGCCTAGCAATTTCATGAGCAACTTTATTTGCTTCCCTATTACAATGTTCAAATCTAGTAATAGTAAAATCGCAAGCCATAAAATAGCAATCATCGAACACTGTCGTCGCCGCTCCCGCCGATTGTCCTCCATTCTTCATCGTGTCAATCACTTCCGTATTATCAGAGTTAACAATAAGGCGGTTGCATCCCGCCTTCTGTGCTAGGGTAAGGCCAAACCTCAGTGCCAATGCTTCTGCCGTTAGAACATCCGCACACCAGTCAAGTCGCCAACTTCCGCCAACAATGAACCTTCCTTTGTCATCTCTCAGGACTGCCCCCGCCGTGCCTCTAAGCAGATCATGGTCAAAAGAAGCATCAACGTTTAGCTTCACAAAACCCATAGGAGGTCTAAGCCATCCCCCTTTCTTACTGATCGCCTTAGGGGAGTTTGCTTTAACATAATTTGCCGCTATAGCACGGGCCCCCATCGCATTGATATGCATCTTGAGACTTTCCTTCATGAACCAGTTTACGTCTATCCCACCATAAATACCAAGCTGTTATAACGATCAATTCACGTGCATTCTGGAGTCCCAAAACAGATATTTCTTCCTCTGGCATAAGTAATAAAAATTCAAGAACTGCCTCTCCTGCCCGGTCAACAACACAGGCTCTATTGATCACCTCATACAAACCCAAATTATCCCAGACCTTTTTCGCCTTCTGACACAGAAACAAGATGTGTTTCGTGTCTTCTAGCCCTTTTGAACATGTTGGGCAGATGGGAGGGACCTTCACATGTCTATTGGCGAGCGTAACACGACATGGAAGTGTTCCATGCAATGTACGCCAGATGAAAATTTTTACCTTTGCCGGACAAGATAGCTTCCAGATCTTGCTCCAAACTGGATTAGCATTGGATCTACCCATACCATTCATATATTGTAATTTTCTTCCATGCTGTTTGTTCCATTCCTCCCAATAAACCGATCGAACAGTGAACAAACCATTTTTTGTGAAACTCCAAGCAATGAAATCCGTCATTTCATGTATCGGAAGGGGGATTGCAAGTACCCTTTGAGCGTCAATTGGCCACAACGTTTGTCTCACCAAGTCTTCATCCCAATAACTCGTAACTGGATCAATAAGATCAGAAACCTTTGACAAAAGTTGCCCCCTTCTAGGAGTAATTATTTTTCTATTTGCACAATTCGGGATCCATGCATCTTCCCAAATATCAATTTTTTGTCCGTTTCCAACTCGCCAGATATAGCCATTCCTTAGAGAATTAACCCCCACCATAATGCTTTGCCAGGTGAAAGAGGAACCCTTCTTTAGACTTGCATTCATTAAATCGCCATCCGGGAAATATTTATGTAACGCCCTCGATGCGGCTATATCTCCCACGTGTCGAGGCACGACTTAGAGGCATAACCGCATCGAGGGCGTTACAAGTTGGTAATCAGAGCCTTTCCCCGACCTTAGGAGCCCCCACTGTTTAATCGTCTTTAGTGGCCGAGTTGTGTCTAGAAAAATGTTTTGAGTCATTTAGGAATTATATATCGGAGAGTTTAGGAATTCTTTTTACTCCCCAGTCCCTTTGACCTTCTGGTAAGGCATCCTGACGTAGAGTTTTAACTCTTCTCTTCTAGAATTTCACTAAAATTTTTTTTAGGATCACGCGGGTATCTTATAATCGTTCCGATGGTTTTATGATGACAACATTGTCTTGGTTGCCTCCTGACAATTAGGGGTTGTGGCAGTGTCCCGGGGAGTTGAGCTCCGAGGTGTTGTTGTCATAATTTTATCGTTGCGGTTTTGGAATACCTGAGTTTAGTACGCCGACATCGAAAATCTCTTTTGTACAGTTGTTGGTGAGATAACCCTGATAGCCCAGTACTGTGGCGAGTGCGGGGGTATTGCCATGACTTGTATAACGGATGCTTTTCGAAGGTTGAGGTAGACGATTTCCGAAGGTTTCTTGGTTATGTGTTGAAGGATGGATACAGCTGGTTGTAGGATTTGCTAGTTTGGGTGAGATATTATGCTTCCCCTATATCCCCAACACCTGATTGCATAACCAGAAAGTTTCGGGAGTTTATAAGTGGGAATTCTTGTAGCTTTAGTATTTCTTCCGCAGATATTTGGTTTGTGATTGGGTAATCCTTACCAAGTATTTGTTCACTTCCGTACCTTGTTGATTTTATTTCTTACCATGTTCTAAGTGGCTTCTCAGCTTTGGAAGTGTGATGATTTACATTGGAATTCATTCGTTCATTCTCGTTCGAATGTTAATTGTGAAGGCTATATGTTGCAATGTCGTTCCTTTGATTCAGCTTCAATATATCTCTGTCAAGATGCTAATGGATGTCACCCTCTTCAGGATGGCTCCACCAACGCGTCAGAATTCGGAATGCAATGAAGGAAATCAGGCTAACCCTCCGCCACCACCTCCGCCTCCGGAGGCATGGCAAGCCTTGATGACTGCCACAAATGCCAATGCTCAGATTCTGATTCAGCTCTTGCAAGATCGCAACCAAGGGCAAGCTAATCAAGAGAATCAAGGCTAAGGCAACAATCAGCCGCATTTCGCTTCACTGAACCAGTTCCTTGCTAATCAGCCAAAGACCTTCAGCTACTGTGTCGAGGCCACAGACGCCGATGATTGGCTCGTGGACATCAGCAAGCATTTCGAGTGCATCAATGTGAGACCTGAGGACTTTGTCAAGTTTGCCTCATTTCAACTCAAAGATCAAGCTGCTGAGTGGTTCCAGCAATACAAAGATTCCAGAGGAGGTCGTGTGATCACTTGGGATGATTTCCGCCGTGACTTCAAAGCACACCACATTCCAGAAAGTGTTGTTGAGAGTAAGCGTGAGGAATTCCGCAATCTCAAGCAAGGCACCATGTCTGTCTATCAATACAACACTCAGTTTCAGAAACTCTCTCGTTTTGCAAGGCAAGACATCCCTGATGAGAAGAGTATGATCTACCAATTCAGACGTGGTCTCAGAGAAGATCTGCAGCTTGCTCTCGTGCTTTTCGAGCCATTAAAGTATGATGAATTCTACAACATGGCGTTGAAACAAGAAGCTGCTCAGCTCAAGTGTGAGGCATCTAAGAAGAGAGTCAGAGACGCAGTTCAGTCATCTTCTTCTTCACTTGTGGCAGCTAAGCAACAGAAGTTCTGGTTGCCTCCTCCTCCTCCTCCGTTCCGTCAGTCTTATCAGCAGAAGAATTCAAGTGGCCGTGGATCTTCCCACCCACCCAACCCTGGCTATCAGAACAGGTCTCAGAATCAAGCTCCAAGGCCAAGTGCTCCTTACCATCGTCCGCTCTCAGAAGTGACTTGTAACAAATGCCAACAAAAGGGTCACTATGCGAACAAGTGCTTCAATCAAAGGCGCCTTCCGCCTCCTCCTCCTGTGAAATCTTCCAGCAATGCAGTGGTCAAGCATAATCCTAAGTCTGCAAAGGTGAACATGATGAATGCAGCTCAAGCAGAGGAGTCTTCTGAAGTGATCATGGGTAACCTTCCTGTTAATGATATTCCTGCAAAAGTATTATTTGATACTGGAGCATCGCATTCTTTCATTTCAAGACCTTTTGCATCCATGAACAATTTGCATACTGTCGATCTGCCCAAGCCAATGGCGGTTTCCTCTCCGGGTTTGTTCATGAATACCAAGATGATGGCTCCGGATGTTTCCATCAAGATGGGCGACTATAAATTTCTATCTTCTCCAATGGTGCTTGGTGATTCTGATATTGATCTTATTCTCGGGATGGACTGGCTTTCTAAGCACAAGGCTCAGCTTGAGTGTGCTGCCAGGGAAATCAAATTGACTCACTCTTCTAACGATGTGATCATCTATGCCTGTCGTGATGATACCATTCGGTTGTTTTCTCTCAATGAGAATGATGAATTGGAGGCTATCTCTCAGATTCCAGTCGTTTGTGAGTACCAAGATGTTTTTCCAGAAGAGCTTCCGGGTATGCCTCCCCGTCGGCCAGTTGAATTCGTCATTGATCTTGAGCCTGGCACGGAACCCGTTTGCAAGCGTCCTTACAAGCTTGGACCAGATGAGCTCAAGGAATTGAAGATTCAACTCGATAAACAAGAGCGTCTGGGTCTGATCGGACTGAGTTCTTCTCCGTGGGGTTGTGGTGTTCTTTTTGTCAAGAAGAAGGATGGCACGGACCGACTTTGCGTCGATTACCGTCCATTGAACAAGAAGACTATCAAGAACAAGTACCCACTTCCCAACATCAATGAGCTATTTGAGCAACTCAAAGGTGCTAAGGTGTTCTCCAAGCTTGACCTTCGTATGGGTTATCATCAGATTCGCATTCGTGAAGAAGATATTCCCAAGACAGCATTCAGAACAAGCTTTGGTTCTTATGAATATACTGTCATGTCTTTCGGCCTCGTCAATGCTCCTCCATATTTCACTCGCTTGATGAATTTCATCTTCAACCCCTACATCAACGAATTTGTCTTGGTCTATCTCGATGATATTTTGGTCTTCTCCAAGAATAAGAAGGATCATGCCAAACATTTGCGATTGGTATTCGACAAGCTCAGAGAGTATCAATTATATGCGAAGTTCTCCAAATGTGAATTCTGGCTTGATGAAGTTCTTTATCTTGGTCATATCATCTCTGCCAAGGGCATCGCTGTTAATCCAGAGAGAGTGGCTGAAGTTTTGAATTGGAATCCTCCTCAGAATGTCAAGCAGCTTCGCAGTTTTCTTGGACTTGCAAGCTATTGCAGAAGATCCGTTGAGAATTTCTCAAAGATTGCAAAGCCTCTTTCCAACCTCCTCCAGAAGCATGTGAAATATGTCTGGTCTCCTGAGTGTGACGTTGCTTTCAACACTCTCAAAGAGAAACTTGTCACTGCTCCAGTTTTGACTCCTTCTGATGAATCCAAGCCTTATGAAGTATTCTGTGATGCTTCTCTTCAGGGCCTCGGTGCTGTGTTAATGCAAGAGAAGAAGGTTGTTGCCTATACCTCTCGCCAGTTGAAGCAGAATGAAAGGAACTACCCCACTCACGATCTTGAGTTGGCGGCAGTTGTCCACGCACTAATAACATGGAGACA
This sequence comes from Aegilops umbellulata, assembly GCA_032464435.1. Classification (NCBI taxonomy): domain Eukaryota; kingdom Viridiplantae; phylum Streptophyta; class Magnoliopsida; order Poales; family Poaceae; genus Aegilops; species Aegilops umbellulata. The sequence continues at coordinate 226,565,922 of CP136055.1, read as the reverse complement.
TCTCCTGTTGGGAAGGAAAGTGGACATATTCACAGATCACAAGAGTCTCAAGTATATCTTCACTCAGCCTCATCTCAACCTCAGGCAGACTCGATGGGTCGAAATGATTCAAGAGTATAATCCGAGTATTGAATACACTCCAGGCAAGGCTAATGTGATTGCAGACGCTTTGAGCAGAAAGGCTTACTACAACAGCTTAATCCTCAAGCCATTCCAACCGGATCTCTGTGAGGCTTTCCGCAAGTTGAATCTTCAAGTTGTTCCTCAAGGTTTGCTTGCCAACCTCATCGTTTCTCCTACCTTGGAAGATCAAATTCGTGAGGCACAATTGTTGGATACCATGGTGAAGAAGGTGAAACGTGGTATTGACAAGGGCATTTCCAAATACAAGTGCTATCGAGTTGATGACAGAGATACTCTTTTCTTCGAGGACCGGATCATGGTTCCAAAGGGTGATCTTCGTAAAGTCATTTTGAACGAAGCGCACAATTCTCTTCTGTCAATTCATCCTGGAAGTTCGAAGATGTACCATGACCTCAAGCAGTCGTATTGGTGGACTCGAATGAAGCGTGAGATCGCTCAATTCGTGAATGAGTGTGATGTCAGCAGAAGGGTGAAAGCAGAACACCAACGACCAGCTGGACTTCTCCAACCTCTTGCTATTCCAGAATGGAAGTTTGATCATATCGAAATGAACTTCGTGACTGGTTTTCCTAAGTCCAAGCGTGGAAATGATGCTATCTTCGTCGTCATCGACAAGCTCACCAAAGTGGCTCATTTTCTTTCTATCAAAGAGTCCATCACAGCAGCGCAGCTGGCAGAGCTCTACACCTCCAGAATTTTCTCCTTGCATGGCATTCCACAATTGATCTCTTCAGACCGTGGCAGCATCTTTACCTCCAAGTTTTGGGATTCTTTTCAGAAGGCCATGGGCACCAACATTCGCTTCAGCACAGCTTTCCATCCTCAAACTAGTGGACAAGTTGAGAGTGTCAACCAAATTCTTGAAGATATGCTCAGAGCCTGTGTTATCTCTTTCGGCATGAAGTGGGAGGATTGTCTTCCTTATGCTGAATTCTCTTACAACAACAGTTTTCAAGCCAGCTCGGGCAAAGCCCCATTCGAGATTCTCTATGGCAGAAAGTGCAGTACTCCTCTCAACTGGTCTGAAACTGGTGAACGTCAATTGCTCGGCAATGATTTGATTTCAGAGGCTGAGGCTATGTGCAAGGTCATTCGTGAGAACCTCAAAGCAGCGCAGTCGCGCCAGAAGAGCTATTACGATAGCAAACACCGAGATGTGGCATTCGAGATCGGAGACCATGTATACCTCCGCGTCTCTCCAATGAAAGGAACTCGTCGCTTCGGTATCAAGGGGAAACTTGCCCCGCGATACGTCGGTCCCTTCAAGATCATCGGGAAACGAGGCGATCTAGCCTATCAACTTGAGCTCCCCTCCAACTTTGCAAATGTGCACGATGTCTTCCACGTGTCACAGCTTCGCAAGTGCTTCAAGACACCTGAGCGCACCATCAACTTCGAAGAGATTGATCTTCAAGAAGATTTGTCCTATCATGAGCATCCCGTTGCTATTCTTGAAACAACTGAGCGCAAGACTCGCAACAAGTCGATCAAATTCCTCAAAGTGAAATGGTCACATCATTCAGACCGAGAAGCCACCTGGGAGCGTGAAGACCACCTACGTTCTGAGTATCCGGAGTTCTTTCAGTCCTAGATCTCGGGACGAGATCCTCTCATAGTGGTGGTGTGTTGTAATGCCCCAGATGTAACTTGCCATAATTGTAATCCAACTCTTGCCATTTTCGGCATTGTGTTATGATATTTCATCCGTGTTGGGTTTTTCCCTCGTTTTGCATTTTGGTCATGTCATGCATTTCATATCATGTCATCATGTGCATCGCATTCACATACGTGTTCGTCTCATAAATCCGAGCATCTTTCCCGTTGTCCGTTTTGCAATCCGGCGCTCCTATGTCTCCCGGCGTCCCCTTTTACATTTCTTCTTGAGCGGGTATTAAACATTCTCGGAATGGACCGAGGTTTGACATGTGGCCTCGGTATAGCACCGGTAGATCGCCTGTCAAGTTTCGGGTCAATCGGAGTTCGTTTGGTACTCCAACGGTTAACCAGGTAACCGTGAAGGCCTTGTGTGTGTTGCAGCCCAACACCCCTTCAAACAGCCCAATAACCCATCTAATACACTCCCATGTCCTCCGCCGTTCGATCACGATCGCGTGGCCGAAAACCGCACTCCATTTGGAGCTTCCTAGCTCCTTCTAGCTATATAAAGGCCTCCCCCTCCTCAAATCCGGGTCAAAAACACCCCCCAAACCCTAATTTCGTCGCTCCGCGCGGGCGGACGTGTCCACCGCTGCCGGACGCAGCCGCCGCCACCGCTCCGGGCCAATCGGGCCTTGCCACGTGGCACCCGCCGTCCTCCGCGCCGCCGGCCCGCCTGGCCCGCGGCGGGCCCTCCCGCGCCGCCAACCGGGCCGCGCCCCGCACCGCGTCCCCGCCGCCCGAGCCGCGGCTCTGCCGCCGTTCCCCGCCGTCGCCCGCGCCGCCGCCGCCAAGCTCGCCGGTCGCCGCCCGCGCCCGCGCGCCCGCCACCACGCCGATCCCCGCCGCCACCGCCCGGCTCCGCGCCGCCCGGCGCCGGATCCGGGCTCCCCCGAGCCGCAGCCTCCTCCTCCGGCGACCTCCCCGGCGGATCCGGCGAGATCCGCCCGGTGAACCTCGGCATCCGTGCCCTGGTTGACTTTCCCCTCTCTAAAATATCTCTAAGTCCCAGTATTTTTTACATTATCATCTCATGTTCGACCTGCCATAACTTTGCATCCATAGCTCCATTTCGCGCGTATAGTATGTCAAATTGTTCGTCTCGAAGAGTACATCATTTTGTTCCATTGCACCATTTTTATTTAAGGTCATCTTGATGCCCTAAATGCTGTTAGAAGTGGGCTAGTTGATGTTAGTGGCTGGATCTTATCTGAACATGCACTTTTGTCATTTTTGCCATGATTGATGTGTGCCTCCTATGAAGTTGAGTCCTACATGAGTTTTGTAATATGCCATGTTACCTATCCCGGGAATTTTTCTATGTATTTTTGTGATCTATGTGGTGACTAGCACAAGCATGCAAACTAGGTCACTTGATGTTGCTGGTTTCAGAGACTTAGTGATTTCACCAAGTCCCTGACTGCTGTTATTTTCATGCCATGTATTCATGTTGTTTCTGAGAGATCTATGCATAATTTGAACATGATCAGTAAGGGAGTTTTGAACTTGAGTATTTGATCTTTCCATCCATGCCTTTGTTTGCAATTATGGAGTGCCATAGCTTGAGTCAATCGAGCTCTACTTTTTCTTCAAAATGTTGCTGGCAGATTGTTTATGTGTTATTCGATTTTGCCAAGCTTGGTGTAGTTGATCCTTGCATGATATGATGTTGTTCTTGCCATGTTTTGTTACTATGCCATATCTTATTGATGTATGCATGCTTAGTTTATCATGCAATGCTCTGTAGTGAGTGCATCGAGCTCACGAACATGCCTAGTCGTTATTAGTTTTCTGCCATGTCCAGTTTTCTGCTAAGTCTGAAACCTGTAACGAAACTTGCTTAATTGTCATGGGTGTAATCTTATTTTATGATCCTTTTTGGCTTATGGTCAGTAAGGGACTTCTGTCAAGTGCTTTGAGTAGATTCATGCCATGCCTTATTTTGCTATGTTCTGTTCCTGTAGCATGTTGTTTCATTGCTCTGAACATGTCATACTGATGTTAGTTTCTGCTATGTTGATTATTTCACTAAGTCTGAGAACTTGTTATCGTTTGCACTTTTCCCATGATTGTTTGGACCTGTTATGATGTGAATTAGCCGTAGCTCAGTGTTCATCTTTTGCCGTGCATCTTGTGTAGATTACTGTCATATGCTTTGTTGCCTTGTTTGGGTGCAGTAGCTTAATTAATTGTTGCTTGCTAAGTGGCACCATGCTGTTTATGGCAGATTGGTGTCATTCTTGTATTGCTTGCCATTTGCAAACCGTGCATCCGATTCCGGTGTTCTTTATATCGATTTCAACCGAAATCCCCTCACCTATCCAGTGGCATGCTTGGTTTGCCAAGATTATGCCCTGTTCATCCTTGTCCTTCCGGAGCATGCATATGCATTGCATATCACCTCTCGCATATCATGCCATGTTTTGCATCATGTCGCTTGCGCATTGCATCGTGGTTGATATTGGTTCCTTTGCTTGTTCTCTTGTCTTGGGTAGAGCCGGGAGACGAGTACGTGAACGAGGATTCCGTTGAGAACGCTTACGAGGACCAAGCTTTCGACAACTCTGAGACTCTTGCAGGCAAGATGACCATACCCTCGAAATCACTTCGATCTTTGCTTGCTAGATTGCTCGCTCTTTTGCTATGCCTATGCTGCGATACCTACCACTTGCTATATCATGCCTCCTATATTGCCTTGTCAGCCCCTAACCATCCATGTCCTAGCAAACCGTTGATTGGCTATGTTACCTCTTTGCTCAGCCCCTCTTATAGCGTTGCTAGTTGCAGGTGAAGATGAAGTTTGTTCCCTGATTGGAACATGGACTTGTTGTTCCTTGTTGGACATGTTTACTTGTTGGGATATCACAATACCTCTTATTTAATTAGTGCATCTATATACTTGGTAAAGGGTGGAAGGCTCGGCCTTATGCCTGGTGTTTTGTTCCACTCTTGCCACCCTAGTTTCCGTCATACCGGTGTTATGTTCCCGGAGTTTGCGTTCCTTACACGGTTGGGTGATTTATGGGACCCCCTTGACAGTTCGCTTTGAATAAGACTCTTCCAGCAAGGCCCAACATTGGTTTTACCATTTGCCACCTAGCCTTTTTTTCCCTTGGGTTCTGCAGACTCAAGGGTCATCTTTATTTTAACCCCCGGGCCAGTTCTCCTTCGATTGCTTGTCCAAACCGAGCGATGTCCGGCGCCCCTTGGGCAACCAGGGTCTATGCCAACCCGACGTCTTGCTCATCCGGTGTGCCCTGAGAACGAGATATGTGCAGCTCCTATCGGGATTTGTCGGCACATCTGGGAGGTTTTGCTGGACTTGTTTTGTTACTGCCGAGATGTCTTGTAGTCCGGGATTCCGAGGCTGATCGGGTCTTCCCGGTAGAAGGAATATCCTTCGTTGACCGTGAAAGCTTATAATGGGCTAAGTTGGGACACCCTGCAGGGTATTATCTTTCGAAAGCCGTGCCCGCGGTTATGAGGCAGATGGGAATTTGTTGATGTCCGGTTGTAGAAAACCCGAAGTTGACCTTAACTAAAACACATCAGCCGCGTGTGTAACCGTGATGGTCTCTTCTCGTCGGGGTCCGGGAAGTGAACACGGTTGTTGGAGTTATGCCTGACGTAGGTTGTTTCAGGATCACTTCTTGATCACTTTTAGTTTCTCGACCGTGCTTTGCCTTCTCTTTTCGCTCTCTTTTGCGCTGTAGCCACCATATGCTAGTCGCTTGCTGCAGCTCCACCTCACTATCCTTTTCCTACCTATAAGCTTAAATAGTCTTGATCTCGCGGGTGTGAGATTGCTGAGCCCCCGTGACTCACAGATATTATCACCACAGTTGCAGGTACCAACGATGCCAGTGCAGATGACGCGACCGAGCTCACTTGGGAGTTCGACGAGGAACGTGGCCGTTACTATGTTTCTTTTCCAGACGATCAGTAGTGGAGCCCAGTTGGGTGATCCGGGGATCTGTTTAGCATTTGGGGTAGTCTTCTTTCATTTTGGTACCGTAGTCGGACCTTGAGTGTAATCTGTATGATGGATGTTATTTATGTACTTGTGTGAAGTGGCGATTGTAAGCCAACTATGTATCTTTCCCCTTTATTTATTACATGGATTGTGTGAAGATTACCTCACTTGCGACACTGCTTTTAATGCGGTTATGCCTCTAAGTCGTGCCTCGACACGTGGGAGATATAGCCGCATCGAGGGCGTTACAAGTAGCTCTCAGGATTGTGGCACATAACGATTCCGGATTATCAAGCAAACGCCACGCTTGTTTGGCTAGTAACGCCAAATTGAAACAATGTAAATCTCGGAACCCCATTCCTCCTTGTTTTTTTGGGACACACATTTTTCACCACGCCATCCAATGCATCCTTTTCTGATTGTCCTCATGACCCCACCAAAATTGCGACATCGCGTCAATGATTCCTTTACAATTTTTTTTAGGAATTTTAAAGACAGACATAGCATAAGCTGGGATAGCTTGTACAACAACTTTAAGTAGAATTTCCTTTCCTCCCGCGGATAACAGCTTCTCCTTCCATCCACTAATTTTTGTAATAATGCGATCAATTAGGAAAAGGAAGCAATCACTTTTGTCCATGCCCACATTTGTAGGTAAACCAAATATTTATCATTGAGGGCTTCGGTCATAATATTCAGTGTTGTGCAGATCTGCGCTCTATCTTCTACTTTTGTATTGGGACTAAAGAAAATACTAGATTTTTCAACACTCACCAATTGCCCTGAGGTAGCGCAATAAGAGTCCAATACTGATTTTAACGCCTCCGCATTCATAGCATTAGCTTTCATAAGGATCAAAGAATCGTTGGCAAATAAAAGGTTTGAAATTGATGGGGCATCTCTGCAGACCTTAACTCCAGAAATATTACCATTCTCCTCTGCATTAGCTAGTAGAGCGGTCAGCCCCTCTGTACATAACAAGAATAAGTATGGGGAGAGGGGGCCTCCCTGCCTCAGACCTCTAGTAGGTTTAAAGCTCTCAGTCTCTTCATTATTAAAACGAACCCGGTACTCCACACAAGATACACATTGCATAACTAAATCTACCCACTTCTCTTTGAAACCCAATTTTAGCATTATTTCCTTCAAAAAGGACCACTCTACTTGGTCATACGCTTTATGCATATCCAGTTTGATGGCACATATACCCTCTTTACCACTCCTTTTTTTCTTTATTGTGTGAAAACATTCATAGGCCACTAAAATATTATCTGTGATCATTCTTCTTGGTACAAATGCACTCTGAGTTGTACTGATAACATCTGGAAGGATTAACTTCAGACGAGCCGCAATCATTTTTGAAATAACCTTATACACCATGTTGCACAAACTGATTGGTCTAAACTGAGTTACCTTTTCCGGGGAACCAATCTTTGGGATCATTACAATTGTTGTATCATTCCACCCATTAGGTATAGTGCCAGTATTCACCGCCTGGAGTACCTCTTCAGTCAGATCATCCCCCAACATAGACCAAAATCTTTTATAAAAAATGGCATGTAGTCCATCCGGACCCGGCGCTTTTAAGTCTCCTATATCAAATAGCGCCTTTCGAACCTACTCAGCCGTATAAGGGGCGAGGAGAGCAATATTCATTTCATCTGTCACTTTTGTTCTGACGAGGGATAAAACCTCCGGATTCGGTTGAGCAACTTGTGAAGTAAAGAGATTAGCGAAGTACCCCGTAATATGGTTTTTCATCTCCGTATCTTGCAGCCAAACACCATTGTCATCCAGCAATTTTTTAATTTGATTTCTTTTTTTCCTAGTCGTCGCCGCATTATGGAAAAAGGAAGTGTTGCGATCACCATGTAAAAGCCAGTTTGCACGACCCCTTTGTAACCAGTAGATCTCCTCTTGCTCTAATAGGTTTTCAATAATGACAAGAATCTCTTTTTGGCGTGCTTGGGATTCCACGTTGATAGGACCCCTCCGCAACTTTTCTAATTCTTTTTTTAATTTATTAATTCTTTTTTTCGGTCCTCTCAGAATATCACGGTCCCAAATATGCAAATCCGCATTCACCGCTCGTGTACGCTCAGCGAGAGATGGTCCAATACCCCGTATCTTTGCTTTTTCCCACGCTGTACGTACAATTTCTACAACTGTTTCTTCTTTGAGCCACCGGGCTTCAAATTGTTTCATTCGGCTCCTTGATTGGTTAAAAACATTACCATCAAAATATTCTGTATCCAGAATGAGAGGGCGATGATCAAAATGTACATGTTCTTCATTTATAACTGCAGATCTAGGGAACTTGTTTGCCCATTTCACATTACAAACCGCGCGGTCAAGCCTCTCCCTAATGTCACGCCTCCTCCAAGTGAAGGGGTCCCCAATACATCCCATATCTTCCAACCCGCATTCTCCCAAACAATTACGAAAGTCTCTCATCATTGTATTAGGTCTCGCATTGCCTCCCTCTTTTTCCGAAGAAAAAAGAATTTCATTAAAATCGCCCAAAACCACCCAAGGGTGATCACCTTTATTGTGCAAGTTACGAATATCATCCCAAGATAAATTACGATCCCTCCAATTCGGATGACCATAAAAGCCAGTAAAACGCCATTATACAACATTGTCATTCATAAAAAGAACATCTATAAAATTAGCCGCCACATAGTTTAAAACAACTTTATTCATTTTGTGGTAAAACATAACAAGACCACCGGCCCGACCATCACTCTCCACTACAAACATCGAATCAAAATCTAAAACACGACGAAGCTCATCAGCTTTACATTTATTCAAATGAGACTCAGAAAGAAAAATTAAATCTGCCTTGGTCCGCCCTTGTAGATCCAAGAGCTCGCGAACTGCCGTGGGGGAGAGCATACTACGACAGTTCCACCCTATGATTTTCATTTGGCCCGGCGGACCTCCTCCTCGGAGGCCGCCGATGCGCCATCATCTCCAACCGATTCTCTCCTCTGCTGCACATATTCCTCTTCTTTCCCCTCTGTCTCCTTTGTTACATGTGTAGTGACCCCATCTCCATCCGTTACTGTTTCTACCCTATCCATGCACTCTCTTAGAGGAAGCGTACATACCACCATACAACACACGCTCATAACTGTCCATAGTTTTTTCAAATGAGAACTCTACGTCACTGCCTGTTGGTGGGACTTCAAATGGGTTCCTTCTTTTTTCCCCCAATATTATCCTACGCGCGTCCTCAGACCTCCCACTTCCTCCTTCAGTCTTTTCTTTCTTTCCCATACTCTTTGGCCTAACCTGCTTAGGCTACTTCTTAGCACTAAAATTAAACAGAGCCTCAGAATTTGCATTAGCAGCAGCAAGCCTAGCAGCCACCGCTCCTGACAGGGCCTCAAGCACACCTGGTTTAAATAAGAGTTGGTTAGGATGAGCATCATTAGTGACTTGGCTTGCCTCACCCCTGAACAGGACTCCCTGACCCCCTTGGCCTGCTGGGAAAAGTTGCACTCCCTGACCCTCCTGGCCAGGAAAGACAACCCGATGTGTGCCCGCGGACGCCGCCAGCCTCAGGCCCTCCTGGCTGAGACTAGCAGGAGTGATCAGGGCTGTATTCCAGTCCTCCTGACCGGAAACAACCCCACGAGAGGTCGATAGGGCTGCCCCAGGAGCCCGGCCCACCTGGTCCAGCTGGGAGCCTCCCTGGCCTGAGCCCCCCGTCACTGGGGTGGCCGTCATCGTGACCACCGCTGATCCCTTTTCCATCACCGTGAGGTTACTCACGGCCTTGGTCACCTTGCCCACCATTTCCTCTGCGGTCCTGGGCGCAATGTTACTGTTGGGGCCATTAAACATAATAGCTCTTTTGCTAGCCATTTGACCTTTCCAGTATGCATCTACACTAAGATTTTTTGGAAAGGATGCTACTCTAATATCCTTCGGAATTCTATAGAACCTCTCAGATGTGTGACCAACAACTCCACAACACTCACAGTACAACGGCAATTTTTCATAGCGTACATCATATTGAAGACTCTCTTTGCTGCCTAAAGGAGTGAATTCTACCCTATGCTTGAGTGGTTCATGTAACGGAATTTTCACTCAAATACGCAAAAACTTCTCTACAATCATATGATTTCGGTGGGATACGGCAATCACCTCGCCAAGTTGGCCCCCTAGGGACTTGCCCACACTCTTAGTTTTTATCTCGAAAGGGAGGTCACGAACCTGTGCCCATATAGGCATGGCTCCAAGGTCAATCTCCGTCGGGTCACCCTTTCCGTCGAACTCGGCAAAGATAATGCCGTCACGCTTGTAGTGCCATGGTTGGGCCTTCAGGACAAACTTTCTATCTGCCTCGACAAAGAAATTGAGGACGAATCTCCCATCCACGCTAGCCACCTCTTGAACGGTGGCCACACCTTGCAACTTCCATGCCGAAGTAGCACGAAGTTCATCGACGATGGTCTGCGGATTCACTTGGAAGGGCGATAGGAGACGCCCCACCACCAGTGATCCACAAATAGCCCTCCTCGCCGCCTCCATGTCGATGATCAATGGGGGGCACCCCCCTCGAGGGCGTCTCTCCACCGCCCCCTCGTTGTTGTCCGGCGTAGGGGCCAGAACAGGGGCTCTACTCCCGCCGGGAATCGCCGGCTCACAACCCCCCGCCGCCGTGTTCATCATTTCGCCCCTGCCACGCTAGCCACCTCTTGAGGACGAATCTCCCATCCACGCTAGCCACCTCTTGAACGGTGGCCACACCTTGCAACTTCCATGCCGAAGTAGCACGAAGTTCATCGACGATGGTCTGCGGATTCACTTGGAAGGGCGATAGGAGACGCCCCACCACCAGTGATCCACAAATAGCCCTCCTCGCCGCCTCCATGTCGATGATCAATGGGGGGCACCCCCCTCGAGGGCGTCTCTCCACCGCCCCCTCGTTGTTGTCCGGCGTAGGGGCCAGAACAGGGGCTCTACTCCCGCCGGGAATCGCCGGCTCACAACCCCCCGCCGCCGTGTTCATCATTTCGCCCCTGCCCTTACCCATCTCCTTCTCCTTTCCCTGACTTGCCATGGCTCTCACACTAGTAACCCAACCCGAGAGAGGATGAGCAAAAATCTCTGTCCCCTGTTCTGAGCTAATATGTGAGGGAGGTTTGCTCATCGCATTGGTACAGATATACTGCCTATTCTCCTCTAATTTAGCACCCTCCACAACGGAATTGATACACCTTACGAACCATAAATGATCTTGATTTGTCAGTTTTCCAAAACTTCTAGCGCTAATTGCTCTAGATTTAATATGGCACCCTCTATCCCCCGCAAGCATAATAAGCAGGACGAAATTGAAGCGATTGTCAAAGCGTACAAGACCTTTATTAGGCGATTTCCAAAAGAAGATCACGTGAATTCCTCCCATGCCCCTAATTCTGCAGAATCCGTCAATATCCCGATACATCTCTCCTCCCTTAATAACAGTCCAGGAAACACTCTCTCTAATCCCCGTAACATAGGACTTTCTTTCCAAATCGGCTGGGGGCAACAAAGAATCCTTCAACAGGAAAGAATCCTTGCCAGACTTGGCCTTGGCCGAACCCTCCTCCGCTAGATCGGATATAAACTCACCTGATGTCCCGCTAAATAGCCCCTTCGCATGTTTCTTCATCCTCTCCCAACATAGCTTCCGATCCGCGGAACGCCGGAAGATTTCCCGTGACTTGGCCTTGATGGTGATCCACTCCTGATCGGTGAAGGGCCCTTGGATTGTGCCCACCCCCTACGGACCTCTTTCCCCGCCGGAGGAGTCGCCTGGATCAGCGCCTCCCTTTCACTCGACTTCCCTCTCCATAGCCGCTTCCTAGCCTCGATCTCGCTCCTCTCCTGAGCGCTAAAGGGCCCCTCATGGGTGCCCACCCCCGCATGGGCGTCCCCCTCCGCCGGTAACGCCGCCTGAATCGCCGCCGCCATCTCACCCACTCTGTCTCTCCGTCGCCGCCAGATCGCGGGAGCTCCGGGTTTTTTTTCTCCTACGGGTACCCCATGAATTGTACTAGGGTATTTAGCGCGAACTGTATCTCTGTTCAGCTTCCCGAGGCAACGGTGTTGGTCGAGGGTGGAGGTGGTTGCAACGGTCGGCAGCACAAAAGCAGCAAGTCAACGCAGAACCTGTGAGGAGAGGGGGCATCGGTGGCCTTCATCGGTAGCGGGAGATGGATGTACTCATGAAACTTCACGCGGGAGAGGGTTGTTGCTTCCAGCCACCTATTGGTGTGGTATTGGGGAAGGTTCGATTTTTTTGAGACAGCAATTTTCCCTAAATAAGTTGAGATGTTTTAATGGGGCTCCCCAATAATTTTTGCGGATTGGGCCTCTGCTGGAGCAGGTTTTTTGGCCCAACTCCCCAATATCAGATTTCTTTTATATTGGTTATTATAAGGGGACACTGCTTTCTTCTTCTATAAGTTCTCCTTTATGGTTCAGAAAATAAACAGTTTATGCTAAACTTTCAGTTGACATGGCTGCAATCGTGACAGACAACGCATCACTTATATGGCTTCCTGAAGCTCAGGCGAGCAAACCTGAACGAACAAAGCCACGTAGAATGCATATGGACTTATGCAGCTCCGGTTAACGAAGTGCATACAAGCTGAACTGCCACCGCGACTCTAGGTTCCCGCAACAAAAGGGCATGTCTTTTCTTTTTTCCTTTTCAAATCCAGAAAGTCACGTCTTAGGCTCTCAATCTAACCTAGTTGAGAGGCGCGCGCGCACAGACTACCTCCTCTCCTATACAGCCCTCAGATGAAGCCTCCACCAAGTCTCTACAATGGCTTTCCAGCCTAACTCAGGTTCGTCGTTGTACTGATGAGTTTAGACTGGACAGCAAAGCCTGAAACATAGGCCAACGGTTACCCCTGAATGGAAATTGATAACACACATCATTCTGTTTCAGAAAGAACAGACGGAGAGTCAAAGTGAAAATACCTGATGGTTGCTGCATCATATGCACTTCATTCTGCTGTACCTGTACTGACGCCCACAACCTGATCCATGGCAAAAAGAGGATTGGTCAAACAGATCGGATCAATCTTCAATTTAGTTTTCGCTGGCCATGGTCTGACTCTACAATGCGACACCGGATTCAGGAGGGTATTTGCCCGCCACTGATAATCTCTACAAGCGACAGGTTGTCATGATGGAAATCAATTATGCCCAGAAATTGCCACTACCTGTGCTACTAGTACTCCCTCCATCCCAAATTACTAGTCGCAGAAATGAATGTATCTAGACGTATTTTTAGTTCTAGATACATTCATTTCTATCCATTTCTACGACAAGTAATTTGGGACGGAGGGAGTATCTATTTTGAAATAACTGCTAATACAATTTCGAGAAACGAAGAAATACTAGTCATGAACTAGTAGCACCAGCAGTAGCAAGCAACTCTAATGCATACAAATGATTCATTAAATTCATGCACAAAAGTACTTATGTAACAATAATCAATAAAATTCGGAGTACATGATAAGATGGGTTGGCTCTTTGTCATGGCAATAATCTTTGTCATTAGCAATCGCACTACGTAAAATCCTGAAGCTGGTAAAGAAAAGAGTTCATAGTCTAGACGTGTTTACGGTACAACTAGGAACCAGCTAGAATCATACTCAAACACGACCATTTCAGAGGCTGCTTTTTTCAGTATATCGTAGCACCTAGTTCTTTACCAATGCTGCGTCCATCAACCGATGCAGAGGCTGGAGCTATCTCCTTTTCAAAATGAAAATAAAAATCTAGTTCCTTAGCAAACATTTTATAGCTGTTAATGCTGCACGTTATGGAGAAGGCATTAAAAGCCTAAACATCATTTTGAGAGGATAGTATACCTTCTACAGGCTAAAGTGATAGATTAGTTTCACAAATTAGTGTTTGTATATACTCTCTCGGGCAACCAAGCAAAAGTTCTGCTATTTCTAATTTACTGTACATACAGGTCGATGCCTTATTTTTCTGAGATTGTGGTTGATGCTTTTACATACCTGTGAAATGTATTCTTTAAGCTTCGAGCTGATGGATTCATCCAATGCCCTCTCTGCAAGCTCATAAACCATGGAATGGCCTTCTGGACCAGCAATCTTCTCCTTCAGCAAGTACCTGGGCAAAGATACCAAGTCAAAAAAACAAAAGTTGCCAATGAAATACACACTCTGCAGCACACCCTGAAAGTACCAGCAACCTTTGTTGCACTAGTAGTTCAAGCGCCTGCTTATTGTTGCCGAGAACAGGGTGGTTCTCATCAGTCTCATTTAATCCCAACCGTTTCAGCTGACGCCAAAGGTCCTCTGAAACGTGTTTGTCAAAAATCAGTAATATCAAACGATAAAACCTCCTGACTACTGTGGGAAAAAGAACCAGCAATCCCTACCTTCAGAGATCTTGCCACCAGCGACATGAACAATGCTTATGACAACAAAAGCAAACCCAGACACATGGGCACGCTCCGTATCCTCGACATACTTGCTGTACACCTCAGGGTCCAGCTTACTTACCAGGACGTAGCTCTTTGCATCCTGATTACCTAACACAGCTCGAGGTCATTCTTAAGCTCAGACACTTTCTACCTTACTACATCATCAGCAAAGATCCAGGCTGCCGTGTGGGCGACGACATTGCAAGATCTAAAGAAGAAGAAAAGCAAACTTACTGGGCTGCTGGGAAGAGGAGCGTCCGGAGCGGGTGGACGTGGCGCGGGTCCTCTGGAGCTCCCTCATCTCATAGCCGAAGGTTGCGGCAAGCCTGTCCCCAGCTTCCTTGATGACGAGCGCAGGGAGCGCTCGCTGGCGGTAGTTCTTGGTGATAATCTGGGTGAGCTCCTCCCGCTTGATGGGGCAGCCGGAGTTCTGGTGCGTCTTGAAGAGCGCGTAGCGCATTACCTCGGCCACCAACTTGTCCTTCTCCTGCAGGGCCCGGTTTGGGCGGATAAAAACGTCGAACACCTTGCGTGCGGAGGTCGAACTGGGAAACGGGGAGGAGCAGGGTGTGGCGTACCTCCGTGGAGATGTCGATCTGGGCGAGTTCGTCGCTGGTCGCCATGCGATCCAAGAACTGTATGACGGAGAGGAGAGCGGGAGGGATTGCGGCGATTTGGGGCGGAGCAGAAGAACCCTAGGCTCGCAGTAAGCGGTTTGTTTTCGTGGTAGAGCGGCGCGAGGGAGACACGGCGGGAAACTGAACCGAGCGGATGGAGGAAGCGGAGACGCGCCCGCGCCTCAGAGCATCTCGAGCCGTTGCCCCACGGCGCCTAAAATCGCTGCATGGGGTGATCCGGCGCAAAAAAAGTTTGGACGAGTTAGTTTCCAGTCGCCGGTTCCAGGGCTGCCCATAGATGCGCATAATTAAAAAAAAAACGTTCGATGTATTCGTTCAAATACGGCTAAATTTCGGCAAATTTTGGCATATATTGACATGTTCGGCGGTACGTAGCAAATTTAACTAAAAAAAGAAACAGCTGAATGCCGAGTAGTCGCCGTTGTCGCCGCCATCCTCGCTGCCATCGTTGGCGGCGGCCTTCTCCTCCTTGATGCGGCCGTCCCTGGTGGACCCCTGACCGACGTCGCCAACGCGGACTGGTGGCAGCGGCGCGTCGTCGTCGTCGATGTCCTCGATGACGACGACTCCTCCTTCGTCGCGGCCCCGGCGGCGCTGCTCGAACCGCCGCAGGGCGGCGCACTGGCGCTCCCTCGCCATTTTCAGGGAGTCTTTGCGCGCCCATTCCAGGGCCGCGCCGTCGTCGAGCTCCACGTCGCCTTGCTCCTTCTTCATGGCGGGGAGGCCCGGTTCCGTCTTCACCGGCGCGAGCCCCGGCTCCGTCTTTGGCTTGACGAAGCGTGGAGGAGCCGACGAGGAGGCGCGCCGGCCGCCCTCGTTGATGACGATGCTGGCGCTGCGAGTGCGCTGGCCGAGCGGCGTCTCCGCCGCGGGCTCGGCCTTGACGCCGAGCAGCGCCGGAGAGCCGGAGGAGTGGGAAGAAGAGTGCGAGGAGTGTCGGTGTCAAAACCGGCGGATCTCGGGTAGGGGGTCCCGAACTGTGCGTCTAGGATCGATGGTAACAGGAGACGAGGGACAGAATGTTTATGTAACGCCCTCGATGCGGCTATATCTCCCACGTGTCGAGGCACGACTTAGAGGCATAACCGCATTGAAAGCAATGTCGCAAGTGAGGTAATCTTCACACAACCCATGTAATACATAAGGGAAAAATACATAGTTGGCTTACAGTCGCCACTTCACACAATACATAAATAAACATCCATCATTCAAATTACACTCAAGGTCCGACTACGGTACAAAAAATGAAAGAAAACTACCCCAAATGCTACACAGATCCCCGAATCACCCCAACTGGGCTCCACTACTGATCATCAGGAAAAGACACATAGTAACGGCCACGTTCCTCGTCGAACTCCCACGTGAGCTCGGTTGCGTCATCTGCACTGGCATCGTTGGTACCTGCAACTGTTGTGGTAGAATCTGTGAGTCACGGGGACTCAGCAATCTCACACCCGCGAGATCAAGAGTATTTAAGCTTATAGGTAGGAAAAAGATTGTGAGGTGGAGCTGCAGCAAGCGACTAGCATATATGGTGGCTAACAACGCAAAAGAGAGCGAGAAGAGAAGGCAAAGCACGGTCGTGAAGCTAGAAGTGATCAAGAAGTGATCCTAGAACAACCTATGTCAAACATAACTCCAACACCGTGTTCACTTCCCGGACCCCGCCGAGAAGAGACCATCACGGTTACGCACGCGGTTGATGTGTTTTAGTTAAGATCAACTTCGGGTTTTCTACAACCGGACATTAACAAATTCCCATCTGCCTCATAACCGCGGGCACGGCTTTCGAAAGATAATACCCTGCAGGGGTGACCCAACTTAGCCCATTATAAGCTCTCACGGTCAACGAAGGATATTCCTTCTACGGGGAAGACCCGATCAGTCTCGGAATCCCGGACTATAAGACATTTCGTCAGCAATAAAACAAGTCCAGCAAAGCCGCCCAGATGTGCCGACAAATCCCGATAGGAGCTGCACATATCTCGTTCTCAGGGCACACCGGATGAGCCAGACGTCGGGTTGGCATAGACCTTGGTTGCCCAAGGGGCGCCGGACATCGCTCGGTTTGGACCAGCAATCGAAGGAGAACTGGCCCGGGGGTTAAAATAAAGATGACCCTCGGGCTCGCGAAAACCCGGGGGAAAAAGGCTTAGGTGGCAAATGGTAAAACCAAAGTTGGGCCTTGCTGGAAGAGTCTTATTCAAAGCGAATTGTCAAGGGGGTCCCATAAATCACCCAACCGTGTA
Organism: Aegilops umbellulata; assembly: GCA_032464435.1. Classification (NCBI taxonomy): domain Eukaryota; kingdom Viridiplantae; phylum Streptophyta; class Magnoliopsida; order Poales; family Poaceae; genus Aegilops; species Aegilops umbellulata. Next base: position 226,548,798 of record CP136055.1, on the reverse strand, counting down.
AGGAACGCAAAAATCAAGGAACATAACACCGGTATGACGGAAACTAGGGTGGCAAGAGTGGAACAAAACACCAGGCATAAGGCCGAGCCTTCCACCCTTTACCAAGTATATAGATGCATTAATTAAATAAGAGGTATTGTGATATCCCAACAAGTAAACATGTTCCAACAAGGAACAACAAGTCCATGTTCCAACAAGGAACAAACTTCATCTTCACCTGCAACTAACGACGCTATAAGAGGGGCTGAGCAAAGCGGTAACATAGCCAATCAACGGTTTGCTAGGACATGGATGGTTAGGGGCTGACATGGCAATATGGGTGGCATGATATAGCAAGTGGTAGGTATCACAGCATAGGCATAGCAAAAGAGCGAGCAACTAGCAAGCAAAGATAGAAGTGATATCGAGGGTATGGTCATCTTGCCTGCAAGGTTCTCAGAGTTGTCGAAAGCTTGGTCCTCGTAAGCGTTCTCAACAGGTTCCTCGTTCACGTACTCGTCTCCCGGCTCTACCCAAAACAAGAGCACAAGCAAAATGAACAACTATCAACCACGATGCAATGCACAAACAACATGATGCAAAACATGGCATGATATGCGAGATGTGGTATGCAATGCATATGCGTGCTCCGGAAGGGAAAAGATGAACAAGGCATAATCTTGGCAAACCAAGTGTGCCGCTGGAAAGATAAGGTGATTTCGGTTGAAATCGATATAAAGATCACCGGAATCGGATGCACGGTTTGCAAATGACAAGCAAAACAAAAATGACAATAATCTGCCATTAACAGCATGATGCTACTTAGCAAGCAACAAGAAATTAAGCTACTGCACCCAAACATATCAACAAAGCATATGACAGTAATCTACTAAAGATGCTTGACAAAAGATGAACACTGCACTACGGCTAAATCACACCACAACAGGTCCAGACAAGCATGGCAAAAGTGCAAAAGATAACAGGTTCACAGACTTAGTGAAAATAACAACATGCCAGAAATTAACATCAGGATGACATGTTTAGAGCAATTAAACAACATGCTACATGATCAGTACATAGCAAACTAAGGCATGGCATGAATCTACTCAAAGCACTTAACAAAAGTCCCTTACTGACCATAAGCCAAAAAAGATCAGAAAATATAATAAAACCCATGTCAATTAAGCAAGTTTCGTTACAGGTTTCAGACTTGGCAGAAAACTGGACATGTCAAAAACAGATAACAAGTAGGCATGTTCGTGAGCTCGATGCACTCACTACAGAGAATTACATGATAAACTAAGCATACATACATCAAGAAGACATGGCATAGAAGCTAGACTTGGCAAGAACAACATCATAGCATGCAATGATCAACTACAACAAGCTTGGAAAAATCGAATAACATGTAAACAATCTGCCAGTAACATTTTATAGCAAAAGTAGAGCTCGATTGACTCAAGCTATGTCACTCCATAAATACAAACAAAGGCAAGGATGGATAGAGAAAATCCATATTCTCAAAACACCCTTAATGAACATGCTCAAAAGAGGCATAGATCTCTCTGAAACAACATGAACACATGGCATAAAAATAACAGCAGGCAAGGACTTAGTGAAATTACTAAGTCTCTGAAATCAGCAACATTAAGTACCCTAGTTTGCATGCTTGTGCTAGTCACCACAGAGATCACAAAAATACATGGAAAATATCACTGTAAAGATGGCATGGCATATTTCAAAACACATGTAGGACTCAACTTCATAGGATGCACACATCAATCATGGCAAAAATGACAAAAGTGCATATTCTGCAACAAATCTGAAACTAACATCACATAGCCCTCTTCTAACAGCATTTCGGGCATCAAGATGAACTCAAATGAAAATGATGCAATGAGATGAAATGATGTACCCATCGAGGCAAACAATTTGACATATTATACGCATGAAACGAAGCAATATACAGCAAGTTATGATGCGATTAAGATGCAACAGTGATGCAACAATTTCGGGACTTAGACAAAACGGGAGAGGAGAAGAAAGTCAACCGTCGCGCGGACGCAGATCGGATCGGGGCGAGCTCGCCGGAGCTCGTCGCCGGAGAGGAAGTCCGGCGAGGGGGCGGCGGATCAGGGCGCGCGGGTCCGGCCGTGGTCGGCGGCAGCGGTGCGGCGCGGGCGCGCGCCGGCGAAGGAGGCGCTGGTGGAGGCCGCGGGCTCCCTGGTCAGCGGCGGCGGCGCGGGATTCGGGCTCGGCGGGCCGGATCTGGGCCCCGCGGGCCCGCGGCGGCGGGAGCGAGGTGCGGACAGGTGGCGGCGCGGGGTTTGGTGCGGGCGGCGGCGCGGTGACGTGGCGACGCGGGATTCGCCGGGGACGGCGGCGCGGACACGTCCGGTCCGGGACGGACACGTCCGGCGGCGGGAGGTGGAAGAAGACTAGGGTTGGACCCGAAATTTCGGAGGGGATCACATATTTATAGGTAGAGGGGGCTAGGAAACTCCAAATGGAGTGCGGTTTTCGGCCACGCGATCGTGATCGAACGGCGATGGACATGGGAGTGACTTAGATGGATTATTGGGCTGTTTTGGAGGGGTTTTGGGCTGCAACACACACGAGGCCTTTACGGTTACCCGGTTAACCGTTGGAGTATCAAACGACCTCCGAATGACCCGAAACTTGACAGGCGGTCTACCGGTGCTATACCAAGGCCGCTTGACAAACCTCGGTCCATTCCGAGAAGGTTTAATACCCGCTCACGGAAAAAGGTAAAAGGGGACGCCGGGGAACATAGGAGCGCCGGATTGCAAAACGAACAACGGGGAAAATGCTCGGATTCATGAGACGAACACGTATGCAAATGCGATGTGCATGATGACATGACATGAAATGCATGACAAGGACAAAATGCAAAATGAAGGAAAACCCAACCACGGAGGAATTATTATATCACAATGCCGAAAATGGCAAGAGTTGGATTACAAATATGGCGAGTTACATCCGGGGTGTTACAACACTCAACCACTACGAGAGGATCTCGTCCCGAGATCTAGGACTGAAAGAACTCCGGATATTTGGAACGGAGGTGGTCCTCGCGTTCCCAGGTGGCTTCTCGGTCTGAATGGTGTGACCACTTCACTTTCAGGAATTTGATTGACTTGTTGCGAGTCTTGCGCTCAGTTTCTTCAAGAATAGCAACGGGGTGCTCATGATAGGACAAATCTTCTTGAAGATCAATCTCTTCGAAGTTGATGGTGCGCTCAGGCGTCTTGAAGCACTTGCGAAGCTGTGACACGTGGAAGACATCGTGCACATTTGCAAAGTTGGAGGGAAGCTCAAGTTGATAGGCGAGATCGCCTCGTTTGCCGATGATCTTGAAAGGGCCCACGTATCTAGGGGCAAGTTTCCCCTTGATACCGAAGCGACGAGTCCCTTTCATCAAAGAGACGCGGAGGTAGACATGGTCTTCGATCTCGAATGCCAAATCTCGGTGTTTGCTATCGTAATAGCTCTTCTGGCACGATTGCGCGGCTTTGAGGTTCTCACGAATGACCTTGCACATTGCCTCAGCCTCTGAGATCAAATCGTTGCCAAGCAATTGGCGTTCGCCTGTCTCAGACCAATTGAGAGGAGTACGACACTTTCTGCCATAGAGAATCTCGAATGGGGCTTTGCCCGAGCTGGCTTGAAAGCTGTTGTTGTAAGAGAACTCAGCATAAGGAAGACAATCCTCCCACTTCATGCTGAAAGAGATAACACAAGCTTTGAGCATATCTTCAAGAATTTGGTTGACACGCTCGACTTGTCCACTAGTTTGAGGATGGAAAGCTGTGCTGAAGCGAATGTTTGTGCCCATGGCCTTCTGAAAAGAATCCCAAAACTTGGAGGTAAAGATGCTGCCACGGTCTGAAGAGATCAATTGTGGAATGCCATGCAAGGAGAAAATTCTGGAGGTGTAGAGCTCTGCCAGCTGCGCTGCTGTGATGGACTCTTTGATAGAAAGAAAATGAGCCACTTTGGTGAGCTTGTCGATGACGACGAAGATAGCATCATTTCCACGCTTGGACTTAGGAAATCTAGTCACGAAGTCCATTTCGATATGATCAAACTTCCATTCTGGAATAGCAAGAGGTTGGAGAAGACCAGCTGGTCGTTGGTGTTCTGCTTTCACCCTTCTGCAGACATCACATTCATTCACGAATTGAGCAATCTCTCGCTTCATTCGAGTCCACCAATACGACTGCTTGAGGTCATGGTACATCTTCGTACTTCCAGGATGAATTGACAGAAGAGAGTTGTGCGCTTCGTTCATAATGACTTTACGTAAATCACCCTTAGGAACCACAATCCGGTCCTCGAAGAAAAGAGTATCTCTGTCATCAACGCGATAGCACCTGTATTTGGAAATGCCCTTGTCAATACCACGTTTCACCTACTTCACCATGGTATCCATCAGTTGTGCCTCACAAATCTGATCTTCCAAAGTAGGAGAGACGATGAGGTTGGCAAGGAAGCCTTGAGGAACAACTTGGAGGTTCAACTTGCGGAAAGATTCACAAAGATCCGATTGAAAGGGCTTGAGGATTAAGCTGTTGCAATAAGCCTTCCTGCTCAAAGCGTCTGCAATCACATTAGCCTTGCCTGGAGTATATTCAATACTCGGATTATACTCTTGAATCATTTCGACCCATCGAGTCTGCCTGAGGTTGAGGTTGGGCTGAGTGAAGATGTACTTGAGACTCTTGTGATCGGTGAATATGTCCACTTTCCTTCCCAACAGGAGATGTCTCCATGTTATTAGAGCGTGGACAACTGCCGCCAACTCAAGATCGTGAGTGGGGTAGTTCTTTTCGTTGGGCTTCAACTGACGAGAGGTATAGGCCACAACCTTCTTTTCTTGCATTAACACGGCCCCGAGGCCCTGAAGAGAAGCATCACAGAAAACTTCATAAGGCTTGTCATCGTCAGGAGGAGTCAAAACTGGAGTAGTGACGAGTTTCTCTTTGATAGTGTTGAAAGCCACATCACACTCAGGAGACCAGACATACTTCACATGCTTCTGGAGGAGGTTGGAAAGAGGCTTTGCAATCTTTAAGAAATTCTCAACGAATCTTCGGCAATAGCTTGCAAGTCCAAGAAAACTGCGAAGCTGCTTGACATTCTGAGGAGGTTCCCAATTCAAAACTACAGACACCCTCTCTGGATTAATAGCAATGCCCTTGGCAGAGATGATATGACCAAGGTAAAGAACTTCATCAAGCCAGAATTCACATTTGGAGAACTTCGCATATAATTGAATATCTCTGAGCTTGTCGAGCACCAATCGCAAATGTATGGCATGATCCTTCTTATTCTTGGAGAAGACCAAAATATCATCGAGATAGACCAAGACAAATTCATTGGTGTAGGGGTTGAAAATGAAATTCATCAAGCGAGTGAATGTTGGAGGAGCATTGACAAGGCCGAAAGACATGACAATATATTCATAAGAACCAAAGCTTGTTCTGAATGCTATCTTGGGAATATCTTCTTCACGAATGCGAATCTGATGATAACCCATACGAAGGTCAAGCTTGGAGAACACCTTAGCACCTTTAAGTTGCTCGAATAGCTCATTAATGTTGGGAAGTGGGTACTTGTTCTTGATAGTCTTCTTGTTCAATGGACGGTAATCGACGCAAAGTCGGTCCGTGCCATCCTTCTTCTGGACAAAAAGAACACCACAACCCCAAGGAGAAGAACTCGGTCTGATCAGACCCAGACGCTCTTGTTCATCGAGTTGTTTCTTCAATTCCTTCAACTATTTTGGCCCAAGCTTGTAAGGACGCTTGCAAACGGGTTCCGTGCCAGGCTCAAGATCAATAACGAATTCAACTGGTCGGTGAGGAGGCATTCCCAGAAGCTCTTCTGGAAAGACATCTTGGTACTCACAAACGACTGGAATCTGAGAGATAGCATCCAATTCGCCCTTCTCATTGAGAGAAAACAACCGAATGGTACCATCACGAGCGGCATAGATGATCACATCGTCAGAAGAATGAGTCAATTGAATTTCCTTGGCAGCACAATCAAGCTGAGCCTTGTGCTTAGAAAGCCAGTCCATCCCGAGAATAAGATCAATATCAGAGTCATCAAGAACAATTGGTTTAGCCAGAAATCTATAGTCGCCCATCTTGATAGAAACATCGGGAACAAAGGAGTTTGCGTTCATGAATCTACCCGGAGATACAACTGATAACGGTCTAGCCAAATCTTGGAAAGACAACTCATGCTTCGATGCAAAAGGTATTGAAATGAAAGAATGCGATGCCCTCGTATCAAATAAGAATTTTGCAGGAATATCATTAACAGGAAGATTACCCATGATCACTTCAGAAGAATCCTCCGCTTGAGCTGCATTCATCATGTTCACCTTTGCAGACTTAGGATTATGCTTGACCACTGCATTGCTGGAAGATCTCACAGGAGGAGGAGGCAGAAGGCGCCTTTGGTTGAAGCACTTGTTCGCATAGTGACCCTTTTGCTGACATTTGTTGCAAGTCACCTCTGAGAGCGGACGATGGTAAGGAGCACTTGGCCTTGGAGCTTGATTCTGAGACTTGTTCTGATAGCCAGGGTTGGGTGGGTGGGAAGATCCACGACCACCTAAGTTCTTCTGCTGATAAGGCTGACGGAACGGAGGAGGAGGAGGCAACCAGAACTTCTGTTGCTTAGCTGCCACAAGTGAGGAAGAAGAAGACTGAACTGCGTCTCTGACTCTCTTCTTAGATGCCTCACACTTGAGCTGAGCAGCTTCTTGTTTCAGCGCCATGTTGTAGAATTCATCATACTTTAACAGCTCAAAAAGCACGAGAGCTAGTTGCAAATCTTCTCTGAGACCACGCCTGAATTGGTAGATCATACTCTTCTCATCAGGGACGTCCTGCTTCGCAAAACGAGAGAGCTTCTGGAACTGAGTGTTGTATTGATAGACAGACATGTTGCCTTGCTTGAGATTGCGGAATTCCTCACGCTTAGTCTCAACAACACTTTCTGGAATGTGGTGAGCTTTGAAGTCACGGCGGAAATCATCCCAGGTAATCACACGACCTCCTCTGGAATCTCTGTATTGTTGGAACCACTCAACAGCTTGATCCTTGAGTTGAAAAGAGGCAAACTTGACAAAGTCCTCAGGTCTGACATTACTGCACTCGAAATGCTTGCTGATATCCACGAGCCAATCATTGGCGTCTGTGGCCTCGACACAGTAGCTGAAGGTCTTTGGCTGATTAGCAAGGAACTGATTGAGCGAAGCAAAGTGCGGCTGATTGTTGCCTTGGCCTTGATTCCCTTGATTACCTTGCCCTTGGTTGCGATCTTGCAAGAGCTGAATCAGAATCTGAGCGTTGGCATTTGTGGAAGTCATCAAGGCTTGCCATGCCTCCGGAGGCGGAGGTGGTGGCGGAGGGTTAGCCTGACTTCCTTCATTGCGTTCCGGATTCTGACGCGTTGGCGAAGCCATCCTAAAGAGGGTGACATCCATCAGCATCTTGAAAAAGATATATTCATGCTGAATCAAAGGATCGAAATTGCAACATATAGTCTTCACAATAAACATCCGAACGAGAATGAACGAATGAATTCCAAAGTAAAGCATCACACTTCCATAAGCTGAGAAGCCACTTAGAAAAAGGTATGGAATAAAATCAACAAGGTACGGATGAGAACAAATACTTGGTAAGGATTACCCAATCACGAACCAAATATCTGCGGAAGAAGTACTAGAGCTACATGAATTCCCACTTATAAACTCCCGAAACTTTCTGGTTATGTAATCAGGTGTTGGGGATACAGGGGACACAAAATATATCACCCAAACTAACAATAACTAGATCCAGCTGTATCCATCCTTCAACACATAACCAAGAAACCTTCGGAAATCGTCTACCTCAACCTTCGAAAAGCATCCGTTATACGAGTCATGGCAATACTCCCGCACTCGCCTCAGTACTGGGCTATCAGGTTATCTCACCAACAACTGTACAAAAGAGATTTTCGATGTCGGCGTACTAAACTCAGGTATTCCAGAACTGCAATGATAAAATTATGACGACAACACCTTGGAGCTCAACTCCCCGGGACACCTCCAGTAAAACCCCTGCTGACGGGAGGCAACCAAGACAATGTTGTCATCATAAAACCATCGGAACGATTCTAAGATACCCGCGTGATCCTAAATTTTTTTAGTGAAATTTGAGAAGAGAAGAGTCAAAACTCTACGTCAGGATGCCTTACCAGAGCGATGAGGAGACTGGGAAGTAAAAAGAATTCCTAAACTCTCCGATATATAATTCCTAGATGACTCAAAACATTTTTCTAGACACAACTCGGCCGCTACAAACGATCAAACAGTGGGGGCTCCTAAGGTCGGGGAAGGCTCTGATACCAACTTGTAATGCCCTCGATGCGGCTATATCTCCCACGTGTCGAGGCACGACTTAGAGGCATAACCGCATTGAAAGCAATGTCGCAAGTGAGGTAATCTTCACACAACCCATGTAATACATAAGGGAAAAATACATAGTTGGCTTACAGTCGCCACTTCACACAATACATAAATAAACATCCATCATTCAAATTACACTCAAGGTCCGACTACGGTACCAAAAATGAAAGAAGACTACCCCAAATGCTACACAGATCCCCGAATCGCCCCAACTGGGCTCCACTACTGATCATCAGGAAAAGACACATAGTAACGGCCACGTTCCTCGTCGAACTCCCACTTGAGCTCGGTTGCGTCATCTGCACTGGCATCGTTGGTACCTGCAACTGTTGTGGTAGAATCTGTGAGTCACGGGGACTCAGCAATCTCACACCCGCGAGATCAAGACTATTTAAGCTTATAGGTAGGAAAAAGATTGTGAGGTGGAGCTGCAGCAAGCAACTAGCATATATGGTGGCTAACAACGCAAAAGAGAGTGAGAAGAGAAGGCAAAGCACGGTCGTGAAGCTAGAAGTGATCAAGAAGTGATCCTAGAACAACCTACGTCAAACATAACTCCAACACCGTGTTCACTTCCCGGACCCCGCCGAGAAGAGACCATCACGGTTACGCACGCGGTTGATGTGTTTTAGTTAAGATCAACTTCGGGTTTTCTACAACCGGACATTAACAAATTCCCATTTGCCTCATAACCGCGGGCACGGCTTTCGAAAGATAATACCCTGCAGGGGTGACCCAACTTAGCCCATTATAAGCTCTCACGGTCAACGAAGGATATTCCTTCTACCGGGAAGACCCGATCAGTCTCGGAATCCCGGACTATAAGACATTTCGTCAGCAATAAAACAAGTCCAGCAAAGCCGCCCAGATGTGCCGACAAATCCCGATAGGAGCTGCACATATCTCGTTCTCAGGGCACACCGGATGAGCCAGACGTCGGGTTGGCATAGACCCTGGTTGCCCAAGGGGCGTCGGACATCGCTCGGTTTGGACCAGCAATCGAAGGAGAACTGGCCCGGGGGTTAAAATAAAGATGACCCTCGGGCTCGCGAAAACCCGGGGGAAAAAGGCTTAGGTGGCAAATGGTAAAACCAAAGTTGGGCCTTGCTGGAAGAGTCTTATTCAAAGCAAACTGTCAAGGGGGTCCCATAAATCACCCAACCGTGTAAGGAACGCAAAAATCAAGGAACATAACACCGGCATGACGGAAACTAGGGTGGCAAGAGTGGAACAAAACACAAGGCATAAGGCCGAGCCTTCCACCCTTTACCAAGTATATAGATGCATTAATTAAATAAGAGGTATTGTGATATCCCAACAAGTAAACATGTTCCAACAAGGAACAACAAGTCCATGTTCCAACAAGGAACAAACTTCATCTTCACCTGCAACTAACCACGCTATAAGAGGGGCTGAGCAAAGCGGTAACATAGCCAATCAACGGTTTGCTAGGACATGGATGGTTAGGGTTGACATGGCAATATGGGTGGCATGATATAGCAAGTGGTAGGTATCGCAGCATAGGCATAGCAAAAGAGCGAGCAACTAGCAAGCAAAGATAGAAGTGATATCGAGAGTATGGTCATCTTGCCTGCAAGGTTCTCAGAGTTGTCGAAAGCTTGGTCCTCGTAAGCGTTCTCAACAGGTTCCTCGTTCACGTACTCGTCTCCCGGCTCTACCCAAAACAAGAGCACAAGCAAAAGGAACAACTATCAACCACGATGCAATGCACAAACAACATGATGCAAAACATGACATGATATGCGAGATGTGGTATGCAATGCATATGCGTGCTCCGGAAGGGAAAAGATGAACAAGACATAATCTTGGCAAACCAAGTATGCCGCTGGAAAGATGAGGTGATTTCGGTTGAAATCGATATAAAGATCACCGGAATCGGATGCACGGTTTGCAAATTACAAGCAAAACAAGAATGACAATAATCTGCCATTAACAGCATGATGCTACTTAGCAAGCAACAAGAAATTAAGCTACTGCACCCAAACATATCAACAAAGCATATGAAAGTAATCTACTCAAGATTGTTGACAAAAGATGAACACTGGCTACGGCTAAATCACAACACAACAGGTTCGGACAAGCATGACAAAAGTGCAAAAGATAACAGGTTCACAGACTTAGTGAAAATAACATGCCAGAAATTAACATCAGGATGACATGTTTAGAGCAATGAAACAACATCCTACAGGCTTAGTACATAGCAAAATAAGGCATGGAATGAATCTACTCAAAGCACTTAACAAAAGTCCCTTACTGACCATAAGCAAAAAAGGATAAGAAAATATAAGAACACCCATGTCAATTAAGCAAATTTCGTTACAGGTTTCAGACTTAGCAGAAAACTGGACATGTCAAAAACAGATAACAAGTAGGCATGTTCGTGAGCTCGATGCACTCACTACAGAGAATTTCATGATAAACTAAGCATACACACATCAAGAAGACATGGCATAGAAGCTAGACATGGCAAGAACAACATCATAGCATGCAAGGATCAACTACAACAAGCTTGGCAAAATCGAATAATATGTAAACAATCTGCCAGTAACATTTTATAGCAAAAGTAGAGCTCGATTGACTCAAGCTTTGGCACTCCATAAATACAAACAAAGGCATGTATGGATCTAGAAAATCCATATGCTCAAAACAACCTTAATGAACATGCTCAAAAGAGGCATAGATCTCTGTGAAACAACATGAACACATGGCATAAAAATAACAACAGGCAAGGACTTAGTGAAATTACCAAGTCTCTGAAATCAGCAACATTAAGTACCCTAGTTTGCATGCTTGTGCTAGTCACCACAGAGATCAAAAAAATACATGGAAAAAATCACTTTAAAGATGGCATGGCATATTTCAAAACACATGTAGGACGCAACTTCATAGGATGCACACATCAATCATGGCAAAAATGACAAAAGTGCATGTTCTGCAACAGATCTGAAACTAACATCACATAGCCCTCTTCTAACAGTATTTAGGGCATCAAGATGAGCTCAAATGAAAATTATGCAATGAGATGAAATGATGTACTCGTCGAGGCGAGCAATGTGACATATTGTACGCACGAAACGGAGCAATATACATCAAGTTATGATACGATTAAGATGCAACAATTTCGGGACTTAGACAAAACGGGGGAGGAGAAGAAAGTCAACCGTCGCGCGGACGCAGATCGGATCGGGGCGAGCTCGCCGGAGCTCGTCGCCGGAGAGGAACGCCGGCGAGGGGGGCGGCAGATCCGGGCGCGCGGGTCCGGCCGCGGTCGGCGGCGGCGGCGTGGCGCGGGCGCGTGCCGGCGAAGGAGGCGCGGGGGCGCTGGTGGAGGCTGCGGGCTCCCTGGTCAGCGGCGGCGGCGCGGCGCGGGCGCGCGCCGGCGAAGGAGGCGCGGGGGCGCTGGTGGAGGCTGCGGGCTCCCTGGTCAGCGGCGGCGGCGCGGGATCCGGGCCCGGTGGGCCGGATCTGGGCCCCGCGGGCCCGCGGCGGCGGGAGCGAGGTGCGGACAGGTGGCGGCGCGGGGTTTGGTGCGGGCGGCGGCGCGGTGACGTGGCGACGCGGGATTCGCCGGGGACGGCGGCGCGGACACGTCCGGTCCGGGACGGACACGTCCGGCGGCGGGAGGTGGAAGAAGACTAGGGTTGGACCCGAAATTTCGGAGGGGATCACGTATTTATAGGTAGAGGGGGCTAGGAAGCTCCAAATGGAGTGCGGTTTTCGGCCACGCGATCGTGATCGAACGGCGATGGACATGGGAGTGACTTAGATGGGTTATTGGTCTGTTTTGGAGGGGTTTTGGGCTACAACATACACGAGGCCTTTACGGTTACCCGGTTAACCGTTGGAGTATCAAACGACCTCCGAATGACCCGAAACTTGACACGCGGTCTACCGGTGCTATACCAAGGCCGCTTGACAAACCTCGGTCCATTCCGAGAAGGTTTAATACCCGCTCACGGAAAAAGGTAAAAGGGGACGCCGGGGGACATAGGAGCGCCGGATTGCAAAACGGACAACGGGGAAAATGCTCGGATTCATAAGATGAACACGTATGCAAATGCGATGCGCATGATGACATGACATGAAATGCATGACAAGGACAAAATGCAAAATGAAGGAAAACCCAACCACGGAGGAATTATTATATCACAATGCCGAAAATGGCAAGAGTTGGATTACAAATATGGCGAGTTACATCCGGGGTGTTACAGTTTACCCAGGTTCGGGCCCTCTCTATGGAGGTAATACCCTACTTCTTGCTTGATTGATCTTGTCGAATATGAGTGTTACAAGAGTTGATCTACCACGAGATCGTAATGGCTAAACCCTAGAAGTCTAGCCTATGAGTATATGGTAATGAATCTGTCCTATTCGGACTATGCTCTCCGGTTTATATAGACACCAAAAAGATCTAGGGTTACATGGAGTCGGTTACATAAGAGAGAATCTTCATAGTCGGTCGCCAAGCTTGTCTTCCACGCTAAGTAGAGTCCAATCCGGACACGGGCATAGTCTTCGGTCTTCATATCTTCACAGCCCATCAGTCGAGCCCATGGATAACAGGTCGGACGCCCGAGGACCCCTTAGTCCAGGACTCCCTCAGTAGCCCCTGAACCTGGCTTCAATAACGAGGAGTCCGGCGCGCAAATTGTCTTCGGCATTGCAAGGCGGGTTCCCCTTCTCCCGAACTCCAAGATAGTCTTCGGACACGATGATTGTATCTGGACCTGTTACACACCATGCACAACCGCAGAGAATATATATATATATATATATATATATATATATATATATATATATATATATATATATATATATATATATATATATATTACACGAGTCCCATCTGCTAACAGCTTTCTGCGTTACGTCCGTTCGGTCACAATTTCGAACCGTTTGTCCCACGTTTCAAGATGCATTGCTATTGGCACGTCTTGTCGAAGTAGAGATCGTGTCCCCTTATTGCGGGATTCTCATCAATGCGGGCATGGGTAACCCAACCGTGCCGTTTGCACAGCCTTTAGGAATAGGCGAATCTTAAGGCGAGCGAGGAGGCATTTAATGTTTGCTGCCTTTATAAGAGGATAAGGATCCCCTCTTCCTCTTCTCACGCTTTCTCTCCGTCTCCGCCTTCCCGATCTTGAGCTCCAGCGCCCAAGTTTTCATCTCCTTTCCACTCAAGCAACCATGTCCGGATCCGGTGGTCAGGGAAAGTGGATGGTCTCCTCTGTCAAGGAGGAGGCCATTACTGAGCTACGGGCGGCCGGATATTTGGCGACGGGAATTGCCCACCACTTATCGGCCAAGGGACAAATCGTCCCCACGCCGGAGCCCAACAAGAGGGTAGTATTCCTCCCTCATTTCTTCCGCGGGCTTGGGTTTCCACTCCACCCTTTCGGCCGCGGGCTAATGTATTACTACGGGGTAGATTTCCATGATCTGTCCCCAAATTCCTTCCTCAACATCTCAGCGTTTATATTCGTGTGCGAGGCCTTCCTCCGCATCCAACCCCACTTTGGCTGTGGCTCAAAGTCTTCAACGTGAAACCGAAGGTGGTGGATGGCCAGCACACGGAGTGCGGAGGGGCAATGGTGAGCAAATTATCCAACGTCTCTGCTACCTCTTGAGCACTGTGTTGGATTTCCCCGAAGAGGAGAGGATGATGCAGCAAAGTAGCGTAAGTATTTCCCTCAGTTTTTGAGAACCAAGGTACCAATCCGGTAGGAGGCTACGCGCGAGTCCCTCGTACCTACACAAAACAAATAGCTCAACGCAACCAACGCGACTAGGGGCTGTCAATCCCTTCACGGTCACTTACGGGAGTGAGATCTGATAGAGAAGATAGATAATATTTTTGGTATTTTTTGGTATAGAGATGCAAAGTAAAATAAAAGGCAAAATAAAAAGCAAAACAATAATAAAGTGTTGGAGATTGATATGATGAGAATAGACCCGGGGGCCATAGGTTTCACTAGTGGCTTCTCTCAAGAGCATAAGTATTCTATGATGGGTGAACAAATTACTATTGAGCAATTGGCAGAATTGAGCATAGTTATGAGAATATCTAGGTATGATCATGTATATAGGCATCACGTCCGAGACAAGTAAACCGACTCCTGCCTGCATCTAGTACTATTACTCCACTCATCGACCGCTATCCAGCATGCATCTAGAGTATTAAGTTAAAAACAGAGTAACGCCTTAAGCAAGATGACATGATGTAGAGGGATAGTTTCATGCAATATGATAAAAACCCCATCTTGTTATCCTCGATGGCAACAATACAATACGTGCCTTGCTGCCCCTTCTGTCACTGGGAAAGGACACCGCAAGATTGAACCCAAAGCTATGCACTTCTCCCATTGCAAGAAAAACCAATCTAGTTGGCCAAACCAAACTGATAAAAGACTTGCAAAGATAACCAATCATACATAAAAGAATTCAGAGAAGATTCAAATATTGTTCATAGATAGACTTGATCATAAACCCACAATTCATCGGTCTCAACAAACACACCGCAAAAAGAAGATTACATCGAATAGACCTCCATGAGAGAGGGGAGAACATTGTATTGAGATCCAAAAAGAGAGAAGAAGCCGTCTAGCTACTAACTATGGACCTGAAGGTCTGAGGTAAACTACTCACACTTCATCGGAGGGGCTATGATGATGTAGAAGCCCTCCGTGATGATGGCCCCCTCCGGTGGAGCTCCAGAACAGTGCCCAAGATGGGATCTCGTGGGTACAGAAGGTTGCGGCGGTGGAATTAGGTTTTTGGCTCCGTATCTGATTGTTTGGGGGTACGTAGGTATATATAGGAGGAAGGAGTACGTCGGTGGAGCTTCGAGGGGCCCACGAGGCAGGGGCGCGCCCTCCACCCTCGTGACCGCCTCTCTTCTTTCTTGACGGAGGGTCCAAGTCTCCTGGATCATATCTGATGAGAAAATCACGTTCCCGAAGGTTTCATTCCGTTTGGACTCCGTTTGATATTCCGTTTCTTCGAAACACTGAAATAGGCAAAAAAAGCAATTCTGGGCTGGGCCTCCGGTTAATAGGTTAGTCCCAAAAAAATATAAAAGTGGAAAATAAAGCCCAATATGGTCCAAAACAGTAGATAATATAGCATGGAGCAATAAAAAATTATAGATACGTTGGAGACGTATCAGGCATCCCCAAGCTTAATTCCTGCTCGTCCTCGAGTAGGTAAATGATAAAAAGAGAATTTTTGATGCGGAGTGCTACTTGTCATAATTTCAATGTAAATCTTCTCAATTGTGGTATGAATATTCAGATTCGAAAGATTGAAGACAAAAGTTCATATTGACATAAAAATAATAATACTTCAAGCATACTAACAAAGCAATTATGTCTTCTCAAAGTAACATGGCCAAAGAAAGTTTATCCCTACAAAATCATATAGTTTAGTCATGCTCCATTTTCGTCAGACAAGAATGCTCTCATCATGCACAACCCCGATGACAAGCCAAGCAATTGTTTCATACTTTAATAATCTCAAACTCATAAACCTTCACGCAATACATGAGCGTTAGCCATGGATATAACACTATGTGTGGAATAGAATATGATGATGGGGGTTATGTGGAGAAGACAAAAAAGGAGAAGATCTCACATCAAGGAGGCTAATCAATGGGCTATGGAGATGCCCATCGATTGATGTTAATGCAAGGAGTAGGGATTGCCATGCAACGGATGCACTAGAGCTATAAATGTATGAAAGCTCAACAAAAGAAACTAAGTGGGTGTGCATCCAACTTGCTTGCTCACGAAGACCTAGGGCATTTGAGGAAGCCCATCGTTGGAATATACAAGCCAAGTTCTATAATGAAAAATTCCCACTAGTACATGAAAGTGACAAAACAAGAGACTCTCTATCATGATGATTATAGTGCTACTTTGAAGCACAAGTGTGGCAAAGGATAGTAACATTGTCCCTTCTCTCTTTTTCTCTCAATTTTTTGGGCCTTCTCTTTTTTATGGCCTTTCTCCTTTTTTTATTTTTTTATTTATTCCTCACTTGGGACAATGCTCTAGAAAATGATGATCATCACACTTCTATTTATTTACAACTCAATGATTACAACTCAATACTAGAACAAAGTATGACTCTATATGAATGCCTCCGGCGGTGTACTGGGATATGCAATGAATCAAGAGTGACATGTATGAAAGAATTATGAATGGTGGCTTTGCCACGAATACTATGTCAACTACATGATCATGCTAAGCAATATGACAATGATAAATGTGTCATGAAGAACGGTATGGTGGAAAGTTGCATGGCAATATATCTCGGAATGGCTATGAAAATGCCATAATAGGTAGGTATGGTGGCTGTTTTGAGTAAGATATAAGGAGGTTTATGTGTGAAAGAGCGTATCATATCACGGGGTTTGGATGCACCAGCGAAATTTGCACCAACTCACAATGTGAGAAAGGGCAATGCACGGTACCGAAGAGGCTAGCAATGATGGAAGGGTGAGAGTGCGTACAGTCCATGGACTCAACATTAGTCATAAAGAACTCATATACTTATTGCAAAAATCTATAAGTCATCAAAAACCAAAGCATTGTGCGCATGCTCCTAGGGGGATAGATTGTTAGGAAAAGACCATCGTTCGTCCCCGACCGCTACTCATAAGGAGGACAATCAAATAACACCTCATGTTTCAAATTTGTTACATAATGTTTACCATACGTGCATGGTACGTGACTTGCCAACTTCAACACAAGCACTTCTCGAATTCACAATTACTCTACTAGCACGACTTTGATATTATCACCTCCATATCTCAAAACAATTATCAAGCATCAAACCTTTCTTAGTATTCAACGCACTCAAATCTTGAATACCAAGCATATTATTATTATTATTATTAAGCAAATTACCATGCTATTTAAGACTCTCAAAATAATCTAAGTGAAGCATGAGAGTTCAATAGTTTCTTTAAAACAAATCCAACATCGTGCTCCAAAAGATATAAGTGAGGCACTAGAGCAAAACTATAAAGCTCAAAAGATATAAGTGAAGCACATAGAGTATTCTATCAAATTCCAATTCATGTATGGCTCTCTCAAAAGGTGTGTACAACAAGGATGATTGTGGTAAACTAAAAAGCAAAGACTCAAATCATACAAGATGCTCCAAGCGAAACACATATCATGTGATGAATAAAAATATAGCTCCAAGTAAAATTACCGATGGAAGTAGACGAAAGAGGGGATGCCTTCCGGGGCATCCCCAAGCTTTGACTTTTTGGTGTCCTTGGATTATCTTGGGAATGCCATGGGCATCCCAAAGCTTAGGCTCTTTGCCACTTCTTGTTCCATAATCCATCAAAAGATTTCACCCAAAACTTGAAAACTTCACAACACAAAATTCAACAGAAATCTCATGAGCTCCGTTAGCAAAAGAAAACAAAAGACCACTTCAAGGTACTGTAATGAACTCATTCTTTATTTGTATTGGTGTTAAACCTACTGTATTCCAACTTCTCTATGGATTATAAACTACTCCCTCCGTCCCATAATATAAGAACGTTTTTGACACCACACTAGTGTCAAGAACGTTCTTATATTATGGGACAGAGGAAGTATTTTACTAGCCATAGATTCATCAAAATAAGCAAACAACACACGAAAAACAGAATCTGTCAAAAACAGAACAGTCTGTAGTAATCTGTAACTAACGCAAACTTCTGGAACTCCAAAAAATCTACCAAAATAGGAAGACCTAGAAAATTTGTTTATTGATCAGCAGAAATTGGAATCAGTATTTTATAACGTTCTGGTGATTTTTAACAACTGTTTTCGTGAACAGAAAGTTTCTGGAAATTACAGCAAGATCAAATAACTGTCATCCAAGAAGATCCTATAGGTTTAACTTGGCACAAACACTAATTAAAAGATAAAACCACATCTAAACAGAAGGTAGATGGATTATTTATTCCTAAACAGAAACAAAAACAAAAAAAACTAAAATAAAATTGGGTTGCCTCCCAACAAGCGCTATCGTTTAACGCCCCTAGCTAGGCATAAATAATTTTAATGATGCTCGCATGAGAAACAAGAATTGAAGCACAAAGAGAGCATCAAAAAGCATGTGAAAACACACATCTAAGTCTAACATACTTCCTATGCATAGGCATCTTATAGGTAAACAAATTATCAAGGCAAGCAAAAACTAGCATATGCAAGGAAGCGGAAAGAAACAATAGCAATCTCAACATAACGAGAGGTAATTTATTATCATGAAAATTTCTACAACCATATTTTCCTCTCTCATAATAATTACATGTAGGATCATAAGAAAATTCAACAATATAGCTATCACAAAACATATTCTTAACACGATCCACATGCATGCAAAGTTGACACTCTTCCAAAATAGTGGGATTAACATTAACTAAAGTCATGACCTCTCCAAACCCACTTTTATCAAAAATTTCATAAGATTGAATATTCTCCAAATATGTGGGGTCTAAAGTTGACACTCTTCCAAACCCACTTTCAATATTATTGCAAACAATATTATCAATCTCATATTCATCATGGGGATTAAATAAATTTTCAGGATCATAAGAAGAATCACCCCAATCATGATCATTGCAACAAGTAGTAGACATAGCAAAACTAGCATACCCAAGCTTAGGGTTTTGCATATTATTATCACAATTGACATCAAGAGAATTTATAATAAAATCATTGAAATCATGCTTTTCATTGAGGGATCTATCAAGCATGGGTGCAATAGCAACGATCTTATTTTTAACATAAGGAACTATAGCAAATTCGTCGTCATAAATATTGGCATCATGGCCACAAGAATAGCAAGCATCATGTTCATCAAGGGATATTTCAACCAAATCATCGGAATCATCATTATCTATAGATTCATGCATATCATTATTTTCTTCCAAAGCAACGGTCATTCTTTCAATAAATTCTTGGACATAGACATTATGAGCGAGGTTTTCATTGCAATATTTAAGTATGACATAATTTTTAGATTTGTTGAGAATAAAATCATACTTTTCAATCAAAGAAGCAACTTCATGAGCACCCTTAAAAACGACAAATTCTTAAATTTGTTCGATATCATAGTAACTATAAACACCCCTTGCATGAGAAGATAAGATTTCATTATCATTGAACTCACATAGGTAGGGAAGGTGTTTTTAGGGTTCTTAGAGCAACAAGTAAAATCACACATTTCACAAAGATTCCAAGCATAGCATAGCAAACTATTTATATGATACCGTAAGAGTCTCCCTTTTTCAGACAAACGATGACGCATAAAATGAGCATGCTCATCTAAAGATTTCCCATCAACTAGGCTAGTTGGGGTTTCAGCACGAGCGCATAAGGATCGAACATGATCCAAGTAGAATACTATAAGTGGATCCATATCAATAGATTTTTAGCAAGCAAAGGTGCAAGCAAATAGAAGGCACGTGGAAACACAAACAAAGATACATACGGGAAGAAGGCGAACGGATAAGAGAGGGCGAATAAAACGACAAGGGTGAAGTGGGGGAGAGGAAAACGAGAGGTGCGGGAGATAAGGAATTGTGACGGGTACTTGGTATGTTGACTTTTGCGTAGACCTCCCCGGCAACGGTGCCAGAAATTCTTATTACTACCTCTTGAGCACTGCGTTGGATTTCCCCGAAGAGGAGAGGATGATGCAGCAAAGTAGCATAAGTATTTCCCTCAGTTTTTGAGAACCAAGGTATCAATTCAGTAGGAGGCTATGCGTGAGTCCCTCGTACCTACACAAAACAAATAGCTCAACGCAACCAACGCGATTAGGGGTTGTCAATCCCTTCACGGTCACTTACAGGAGTGAGATCTGATAGAGAAGATAGATAATATTTTTGGTATTTTTTGGTGTAGAGATGCAAAGTAAAATAAAAGGCAAAATAAAAATCAAAACAATAATAAAGTGATGGAGATTGATATGATGAGAATAGACCCGGGGGCCATAGGTTTCACTGTGGCTTCTCTCAAGAGCATAAGTATTCTACGGTGGGTGAACAAATTACTGTTGAGCAATTGACAGAATTGAGCATAGTTATGAGAATATCTAGGTATGATCATGTATATAGGCATCACGTCCGAGACAAGTAGACCGACTCCTGCCTGCATCTAGTACTATTACTCCACTCATCGACCGCTATCCAGCATGCATCTAGAGTATTAAGTTAAAAACAGAGTAACGCCTTAAGCAAGATGACATGATGTAGAGGGATAGTTTCATGCAATATGATAAAAACCACATCTTGTTATCCTCGATGGCAACAATACAACACGTGCCTTGCTGCCCCTTCTGTCACTGGGAAAGGACACCACAAGATTGAACCCAAAGCTAAGCACTTCTCCCATTGCAAGAAAAACCAATCTAGTTGGCCAAACCAAACTGATAATTTGAAGAGACTTGCAAAGATAACCAATCATACATAAAAGAATTCAGAGAAGATTCAAATATTGTTCATAGATAGATTTGATCATAAACCCACAATTCATCGGTCTCAACAAACACACCGCAAAAAGAAGATTACATCGAATAGATCTCCATGAGAGAGGGGGAGAACATTGTATTGAGATCCAAAAAGAGAGAATAAGCCGTCTAGCTACTAACTATGGACCCGAAGGTCTGAGGTAAACTACTCACACTTCATCGGAGGGGATATGATGATGTAGAAGCCCTCCGTGATGATGGCCCCCTCCGGCGGAGCTCTGGAACAGGCCCCAAGATGGGTTCTCGTGGGTACAGAAGGTTGCGGCAGTGGAATTAGGTTTTTGGCTCCATATCTGATCGTTTGGGGGTACGTAGGTATATATAGGAGGAAGGAGTACGTCGGTGGAGCTTCAAGGGGCCCACGAGGTAGGGGGCGCGCCCTAGGGGGGGGACGCCCTCCACCCTCATGACCGCCTCTCTTCTTTCTTGACGGAGGGTCCAAGTCTCCTGGATCATATCTGATGAGAAAATCACGTTCCCAAAGGTTTCATTCCGTTTGGACTCCGTTTGATATCCCGTTTCTTCGAAACACTGAAATAGGCAAAAAAAACAACAATTCTGGGCTGGGCCTACGGTTAATAGGTTAGTCCATAAAATAATATAAAAGTGGAAAATAAAGCCCAATATGGTCCACAACAGTAGATAATATAGCATGGAGCAATCAAAAATTATAGATACGTTGGAGACGTATCAGTCTCTTGGCCCAAAGGCACCTTCGTGGATACGGTAAAGGAGTGGCAGAAGCAGTGGTTCTACATCACAGAACCACGCGGCACCACCTGGGCCGCAGCTGCCGAATTCCGCTCCGACGCTCCTATGCGACTCACCTCCTGGGTCGACAAGAGTCCGGACTGGTGTTCTCCTAACGAGCTGATAGCATTGCAAACGCGCGTTCAGAGCATGGTAACCAAGAGCGTCAAGCTGGTTGACGTGATCCAGGTGATGTTAGTTTGCCGGATCCTTCCATGCCAGCGCCGAAGCCGCCCGCTATGGGAGTTCAATCCAAAGAAGCACCGGACCCTGGCGAGGCTCTTCGAGACTACGCACGAAGGCACATGAAAATTTCTCTTCAAGGGCAATGAAAAACCACCGGCCACGGATTCAGACCGTGGTCACAATTGTACACACCCCGCCAGCAAGGTAGGTTATTTCGAATGAGTCCTCAACCTAATTGTTTCGAGGATGATGTATGAGCTTTTATTGCCGCTCTTTCAGGACTGGACGAAGTGGGCGAAGCGGATCCAGTGTCCGGCTCCGTTGCGCGAAGAACCAGTCATCCCACGCTTGGTGGAGATGCTAGTGCCGGCACCATATAAGGCGCCGGAGAAGAAGGCCAAGAAGAAGGCAAAGGGGGCCAAGAGTGGCCTCCGTCGTAAGGGTACTTCGGACGCGGCATCCAAAGACGACGAAACTCATTCCTCTGTCCCTGAGGACAATGATGGGAAGAGGAGGAGGAGGAAGAAAACAATCCTCCCCCTGAGGAGAGGAAAAAGAAGAGGGCGGCTCCGGCACATCTGGAGGCAGAGGCGCCCAAAAAGGGGAAAGGCGTTCCGGCAATCAACACCGCATGGGACGTTGACAGTAGTCCGGAACGACGCCCCCGCACAAAGCCCCAGGCCGCATCGTAAGTGACATGGCTTATCTATGCGCACATCCAGCCCTTTCTCCTCATTATCTTGATATAGTTAGCTGTACCATTGCAGTCCGACCCGCGACCTAATCCAGCGATCCTCGTCTGGGAGTTCGTTGGATCCCTCGGAGATGGCGAGCCAGTCGCTACCGCCTGTTTACTCCCCCGGGGCCGGGGACAACACCGAGGTGCTGTCCCGGAGGGCCGATCCGAGCCGGGGAGGAACCCAAGATGCTGTCTAGGAGGCGCCATGAGGCAAAGCCTCCACTGCCGGACACATGGAGGAGACGATCCCCATGGAGACTGGCGAAGAGGGCCGCATCCACCTTGGCCCTCAGCCGGATACGATTCCGGAGACCATATGGCTCCTTTGAGGGAGGGGGCGCACCGTTTCCGCCGGTGGTCCCTGTCCTTCCAGGGGCGCCGGATAACCTGATGGAGGCGCTACGAAGCGCCTCTGTTATGGACGAGCACCGTGTTCTTATGAGCGCGGTGATTGAGAAGGTTCAGTCCGCCAAGAGTGGACTGAACGAAGCCTGCAGCAACCTGTTGACAGGTTTCGAGGTAAATAACAGAGAAAAAACCCCAATAATCAGTAGCCCCTGAGACACTGTCCGGTGCTCGGTAAGAGGAACCGGACAGAGGATCGATCCTCTATTGTAGGAGACTAACGTGATATGTGTGCATGAGCAGGCGTCGCTGTTGGCCGCAACCTCACATGCTGCCGAAGTCTCTGAACTTAAGTAGAGGCTGGAGCAGACCAAGAACGAGCTCGGCGAGGTTAGAGTGCGGCTGCAGGAGAAGCAAGGTAAGTGATGTCTTGCTGTGTGTTCGAAAAGCGGAGACGCTGTGTATTGACTGTAATGTCGAAATGTATGCAGGGGCCGCGACCAAGGTCGAGGCCCTGAGGAAGGCCCTGGGCGAGGCCGAGGAGAAGGCTGTCCAGCAGCAAGCCGCCCGTAAGAAGATCAAGGCCCGTGTCAAGGAAATCCAGCAGGAGCTCCAAGATGCAGTGAAAAAATGTGCGACCTTGGAGAATGATGCGTCGACTCAGGAGGCCGAACTCATCAAGGCTCGTCAGGGCGCGGAAACCACGCGGAATGAGGCCCAGGCCGTCATCTAGGAGATCCAGGAGGCCAGGAAGATCACGGCGGGTAAGGCTTTTAAGATGCAAAGCAAGTATGCGGAGAGGCATGATACGTCTCCGTCGTATCTATAATTTTTTATTGTTCCATGCCAATATTCTTCAACTTTCCTATACTTTTTGGCAACTTTTTATATTATTTTTGGGACTAACATATTGATCCAGTGCCCAGTGCCAATTCCTATTTGTTGCATGTTTTATGTTTCGCAGAAACCCAATATCAAACGGAGTCCAAACGGGATAAAAACAGATGGAGAATTATTTTGGAATATTTATGATTTTTGGGAAGTAAAATCAACGCGAGACGGTGCCCGAGGGGGCCACGAGGCAGGGGGGCGCGCCCCAGGGGGTCAGGCGCGCCCTGGACCCTCGTGGACACCCCGTAAGGCGGTTGGATCCCTTCTTTCACCGCAAGAAAGCTAATTTCCGGATAGAGATCGTGTACAAAAATTAGCCCAATCGGAGTTATGGATCTTTGGGAATTTAAGAAACAATGAAGGGCCAGAAAACAGAACGCAGAAACAGAGAGGGACAGAGAGACAGATCCAATCTCGGAGGGGCTGTGGCCCCTCCCACGCCATGGAGGTCAAGAACTATAGGGGAAACCCTTCTCCCATCTAGGGAGGAGGTCAAGGAAGAAGAAGACGAAGGGCCCCCCTCTCCCCTTCTCTACTGGTGGCGCCGGAACGCTGCCGTGGCCATCATCATCACCGCAATCTTCACCAACAACTTCACCACCATCATCACCAACTCTTCCCCCATCTATGCAGTGGTGTAACCTCTCTCTTACCCGCTGTAATCTCTACTTAAACATGGTGCTCAATGCTATATATTATTTCCCAATGATGTATGGCTATCCTATGATGTTTGAGTAGATCTGTTTTGTCCTATGGGCTATTTGATGATCGTGATTGGTTTGAGTTGCATCTTTTATTATTGGTGCTGTCCTATGGTGCTCTCCATGTCGCGCAAGTGTGAGGGATTCCTGCTGTAGGGTTTGCAATATGTTCATGATTTTCTTATGGTGGGTGGCATGAGTGACAGAAGCACAGACCCGAGTAAGTAGGTTGTTTGCGTATGGGATAAAGGGGACTTGATGCTTTAATGCTATGGTTGGGTTTTACCTTAATGATCTTTAGTAGTTGCGGATGCTTGCTAGAGTTTCAATCATAAGTGCATATGTCCAAGTAGAGAAAGTATGTTAGCTTATGCCTCTCCCTCAAATAAAATTGCAATAATGATTACCGGTCTAGTTATCGATTGGCTAGGGACAAATAACTTTCTCGTAACAAAAAGCTTTTTACTAAAAGTAATTTAGTTGTGTCTTTACCTAAACAGCCCCTAGCTTTTATTTACGTGCTCTTTATTTTCTTGCAAACCTATCCAAAAACACCTACAAAGTACTTCTAGTTTCATACTTGTTCTAGGTAAAGCGAACGTCAAGCGTGCATAGAGTTGTATCGGTGGTCGATAGAACTTGAGGGAATATTTGTTCTACCTTTAGTTCCTCGTTGGGTTTGACACACTTACTTATCGAAAACTGTTGCAATCCCCTGTACTTGTGGGTTATCAAGACCTTTTTCTGGCGTCGTTGCTGGGGAGCAATAGCGTGGGGTGAATATTCTCGTGTGTGCTTGTTTGCTTTATCACTAAATAATTTTTATTTGTTGTTCTTAGTTTTTCTTTATCTTTAGTTATGGATATGGAACACGAAATACCAAAAAAATTAGGTGTACTTTCTGCTCATGGAGATGGGGAACCTCCTAAAACCCTCGATGCTGGTTATGTGAAAGATATTATGTACTACTTCAATAATCCTGAGAAAACCCCATTCAATTATGTAATGGGAGTAACGTTGGATCAACGGGAATACTTTAGGGATTACCGCTTGACACAAAAAGGGAAACTATTATGGGATCAAATTCATATATTGAAGTGGTATGCTAGGCAACTATGCTTGAGTTATGATTATACTTGTTGCTCTAGGATGAAGGCTCCACACCTTCCCTTTTCATGCAAATTTAATGATAATAAAACCTTGGCTTCTTATGCTAATGGTACATATGATTACTATGATGTGGAACAAATAGAAGATTTTTTTGCTTTTATGGGTGATTATGAAATTGAATCCATGTTTAAAGAGTTTGAAGATTTTGATGGTGCTCCTTATAGACCTGAAAATTTAGCTATCCTTAAATATTGTTATGAGAATTATGAATACAATTCCAATATTAATGCACTTATTGAGAAAGTCTCCGCTGTCCAAGAAGAGACTAATATTTTGCAGGAGCCTATGGAAGAAGAAATTGATGAAACTGTGAGCTCATTGGATGAAAAAGATGAGGAGGAGAGCGAAGAGAAAAAGGAGGAAGAGCGGATTAGCTACCCATGCCCACCTTCTAATGAGAGTAACTATTCAACTCATAAATTGTTTAATTTCCCTTCGTGCTTACCGAAGGATGATTGCTATGATGATTGTTATGATCCCGTTGATTCTCTTGAAATATCCCTTTTTGATGATGCTTGCTATGCTTGTGGCCAATATGCCAATATGAATTATGCTTATGGATATGAACTTGCTATAGTTCCTTATGTTAAACATGAAATTGTTGCTATTGCACCCACGCATGATAGTCCTATTATCCTTTTGGATTCTCCCGATTATACTATATCGGAGAAGTTTGCACTTATTAAGGATTATATTGATTGGTTGCCTTTTACCGTTGCACATGATGATTTTGATAGATATAATATGCATGTGCTTGCTGCTCCTACTTGCAATTATTATGAGAGAGGAACTATATCTCCACCTCTCTATGTTTCCAATATAATAGAATTGCAAGAAACTGCTTATACTATGCATTGGCCTTTACTTGGCGTGCATGAATTGTTCTTTTATGACATGCTGATGCATAGGAAGAGAGTTAGACTTCGTTGTTGCTTGATATATGTTACTTTGTGCTCACTACTAAATTACAAATCATTGTTAATTAAAATTGGCTTTGATATACCTTGGGATCCGGGTGGATTCATTACTTGAGCACCTTATGCCTAGCTTAATGGCTTTAAAGAAAGCGCTGCTAGGGAGACAACCCGGAAGTTTTTGAGAGTAATTTATTTCTGTTTAGTGCTTTCATATAGTTTAAAAACAACAAAAATAAAGAGGGGAACCCAAAACTTTTTCAAAAGAAAAGTGAAAGTGAGAGAGACAAGCATTGTTGAAGTGGGAGCTAGCCTTGAACTTTGTTCATGCTCATGGAAACTTTGTGAATCTTGATTACATAAAATTTTCAAAAAATAATAATTATCCCCTTGTACAATTCCATTGTATAATAAAAATAATGTTCCAAGGTTTGCCTTTAGGATGTTTACATGCTTGTTGATTTGTATGGTGCAGGACAGAAACTTTGGCTGCAGTGCGCGATTTTACATATTTTACTGAAACATCAAATGGTTATGATTCTTTTTGAACTGTCTTGATGTACAATTTTTTTATTTTTCCTAATTTTGGTAGAATTGTTTAAGTATCATAAGTATGGTGAAATGTTCAGATTATTACAGACTGTTCTGTTTTAGACAGATTCTGTTTTTGATGCATAGTTTGCTTGTTTTGATGAAACTATCGATTTATATCAGTGGATTAAGCCATGGAAAAGTTATGCTACAGTAGACACAATGCAAAAAAAAATGAATTGGTTTGCAACAGTACTTAGAGTAGTGATTTGCTTTATTATACTAACGGATCTTATCGAGTTTTCTATTGAAGTTTTGTGTGGATGAAGTGTTCGATGATCGAGAAGGTCTCGATGTGAGAAGAAGGAAGATAGGCAAGAGCTCAATCTTGGGGATGCCCGAGGCACCCCAAGTAAATATTCAAGGAGACTCAAGCGTCTAAGCTTGGGGATGCCCCAGAAGGCATCCCCTCTTTCTTCAACAAGTATCGGTATGTTTTCGGATTCGTTTCGTTCATGTGATATGTGCAATCTTGGAGCGTCTTTTGTATTTAGTTTTGATTTTTAGTTTATGCACCATGATGGTATGAGATGGTCCTTGGTCAATTTATAGAATGCTCTTTGCACTTCACTTATATCATTTGAGTATGGCTTTATAGAATGCTTCATGTGCTTCACTTATATCATTTGAAGTTGGATTGCCTGTTTCTCTTTACTTAGACAACCGACATTTGTAGAATGCTCTTTTGCTTCACTTATATTTGTTAGAGCGTGGGCATATCTTTTGTAGAAAGAATTAAACTCTCTTGCTTCACTTATATCTATTTAGAGAGATGACAGGAACTGGTCATTCACATGGTTAGTCATAAAATCCTACATAAACTTGTAGATCACTGAATATGATATGTTTGATTCCTTGCAATAGTTTTGCGATATAAAGATGGTGATATTAGAGTCATGCTAGTGGGTAGTTGTGGATTGTAGAAATACTTGTGTTGAGGTTTGTGATTCCCGTAGCATGCACGTATGGTGAACCGTTATGTAATGAAGTTGGAGCATGAGGTATTTATTGATTGTCTTCCTTATGAGTGGCGGTCGGGGACGAGCGATGGTCTTTTCATACAATCTATCCCCCTAGGAGCATGCGTGTAGTACTTTGTTTCGATAGCTAATAGACTTTTGCAATAAGTATGTGAGTTCTTTATGACTAATGTTGAGTCCATGGATTATACGCACTCTCACCCTTCCATTATTGCTAGCCTCTTCGATACCGTGCATTGCCCTTTCTCACCTCAAGAGTTGGTGCAAACTTCGCCGGTGCATCCAAACCCCGTGATACGATACGCTCTGTCACACATAAGCCTCATTATATCTTCCTCAAAACAGCCACCATACCTACCTATTATGGCATTTCCATAGCCATTCCGAGATATATTGCCATGCAACTTCCATCATCATCATATACATGACTTGAGCATTTATTGTCATATTGCTTTGCATGATCGTAAGATAGCTAGCATGATGTTTTCATGGCTTGTCCGTTTTTTGATATCTTTGCTACGCTAGATCATTGCACATCCCGGTACACCGTCGGAGGCATTCATATAGAGTCATATCTTGTTCTAGTATCGAGTTGTAATATTGAGTTGTAAGTAAATAAAAGTGTGATGATCATCATTATTAGAGCATTGCCCCAGTGAGGAAAGAATGATGGAGACGATGATTCCCCCACAAGTCGGGATGAGACTCCGGACGAAAAAAATAAAAAATAAAAAAGGAAGAAAGGCCAAAAAAAAGAGAAGGCCCAAAAAAAGAAAAAAAAGAAAAAAAAGAAAAAAAATGAGAGAAAAAGAGAGAAGGGGCAATGTTACTATCCTTTTACCACACTTGTGCTTCAGAGTAGCACCATGTTCTTCATATAGATAGTCTCTTGAGTTATCACTTTCATATACTAGTGGGAATTTTCATTATAGAACTTGGCTTGTATATTCCGATGATGGGCTTCCTCAAATGCCCGAGGTCTTCATGAGCAAGCAAGTTGGATGCACACCCACTTCGTTTCCAGTTTGAGCTTTCATACACTTATAACTCTTAGTGCATCTATTGCATGGCAATCCCTACTCCTCACATTGACATCAAGTGATGGGCATCTCCATAGCCCGTTGATTAGCCGCGTCGATGTGAGACTTTCTCCTTTTTGTCTTTTCCACACAACCTCCACCATCATATTCTATTCCACCTATAGTGCTATATCCATGGCTGACGCTCATGTATTGCGTGAGAGTTGAAAATGTTTGAGAACGCCAAAAGTATTAAACAATTGCTTGGCTTGTCATCAGGGTTGTGCATGATGTGAATATTTTGTGTGGTGAAGATGGAGCATAGCCAGACTATATGATTTTGTAGGGATAACTTTCTTTGGCCTTATTATTTTGAAAAGACATGATTGCTTTATTAGTAGGCTTGAAGTATTATTGTTTTTATGTCAAATGATAGACTATTGTTTTGAACCACTCGTGTATTAATACTCATGCAATGATTAGATACATGATCAAGATTATGCTAGGTAGCATTCCACATAAAAAATTATCTTTTTTATCATTTACCTACTCGAGGACGAGCAGGAATTAAGCTTGGGGATGCTAATACGTCTCTGTCGTATCTATAATTTTTGATTGTTCCATGCCAATATTCTTACACTTTCATATACTTTTTGGCAACTTTTTATATTATTTTTGGGACTAACATATTGATCTAGTGCCCAGTGTCAGTTCCTGTTTGTTGCATGTTTTATGTTTCACAGAAACCCAATATCAAACAGAGTCCAAATGGGATAAAAACGGACGGAGAATTATTTTGGAATATTTATGATTTTTGGGAAGTAAAATCAACGCGAGACGGTGCCCGAGGGGGCCACGAGGCAGGGGGCGCCCCCCAGGGGGTCAGGCGCGCCCTGGACCCTCGTGGACACCCCGTAATGAGGTTGGAGCCCTTCTTTCGCCGCAGGAAAGATAATTTCCGAATAGAGATCATGTCCAAAATTCAGCCCAATCGGAGTTACGGATCTCTGGGAATTTAAGAAACGGTGAAGGGCCAGAAAACAGAACGCAGAAACAAAGAGAGACAGAGAGACAAATCCAATCTCGGAGGGGCTCTCGCCCCTCCCACACCATGGAGGCCAAGGACCAGAGGGGAAACCCTTCTCCCATCTAGGGAGGAGGTCAAGGAAGAAGAAGGCTAAGGCCCCCCTCCCCTTCTCTTCTGGTGGCGCCGGAACGCTGCCGTGGCCATCATCATCACCGCAATCTTCACCAACAACTTCACCACCATCATCACCAACTCTTCCCCCCTCTATGCAGTGGTGTAACCTCTCTCTTACCCGTTGTAATATCTACTTAAACATGA
The DNA here is from genome assembly GCA_032464435.1 of Aegilops umbellulata. Classification (NCBI taxonomy): domain Eukaryota; kingdom Viridiplantae; phylum Streptophyta; class Magnoliopsida; order Poales; family Poaceae; genus Aegilops; species Aegilops umbellulata. Next base: position 226,518,145 of record CP136055.1, on the reverse strand, counting down.
TGCTCAACGCTACATATTATTTCCCAATGATGTATGGTTATCCTATGATGTTTGAGTAGATCTGTTTTGTCCTATGGGCTATTTGATGATCGTGATTGGTTTGAGTTGCATGTTTTATTATTGATGCTGTCCTATGGTGCTCTCCGTGTCGCGCAAGCGTGAGGGATTCCCGCTGTAGGGTTTGCAATATGTTCATGATTTGCTTATGGTGGGTGGCGTGAGTGACAGAAGCACAGACCCGAGTTACTAGGTTGTTTGCGTATGGGATAAAGGGGACTTGATGCTTTAATGCTATGGTTGGGTTTTACCTTAATGATCTTTAGTAGTTGCGGATCCTTGCTAGAGTTACAATCATAAGTGCATATGATCCAAGTAGAGAAAGTATGTTAGCTTATGCCTCTCCCTCAAATAAAATTGCAATAATGATTACCGGTCTAGTTATCGGTTGGCTAGGGACAAATAACTTTCTCGTAACAAAAAACTTTTTACTAAAACTAATTTAGTTGTGTCTTTATCTAACATCCCCTAGCTTTCATTTACGTGCTCTTTATTTTCTTGCAAACCTATCCAAAAACACCTACGAAGTACTTCTAGTTTCATACTTGTTCTAGGTAAAGCGAACGTCAAGCATGCGTAGAGTTGTATCGGTGGTCGATAGAACTTGAGGGAATATTTGTTCTACCTTTAGCTCCTCGTTGGATTCGACACTCTTACTTATCGAAAACTGTTGCGATCCCCTATACTTGTGGGTTATCAAGGTAGTACCTTTTACTAACCTGGATTCGGAGTTCCCCGGGAGCTTTTGCGGATCTACCACACAGCGTATCAGACGCTGCAGCATTCTACCGAGCCGAAGGAGGAGGTTCTATGGAGAAGCTATTTTGGTCGTAGTATGCGACGTACGAGCATCCCGTGTCCTTCACCGATCAGCTGAAGCAGCTGGTGGACCTGCACAGGGTGGCCGAACTAGCCATGAAGGATTTGACAATATGGCTATGGCCAGCCGAAGCTATACCCGACAACTACTTCGGACTTGTGAGGTGGCTGGTGGAAGCCTGTCCGTGGCTGGACGTCATCAAGTGCTCTGCATGTATTGAGGGCGCCCGTATGGCCTTCGCTCGCTGCAAGATGTGGTGGGCGAAGATGAACGCTGTTGAAGTGGCCAGCGGGCCGCCGGAGGGCAAGGAGCACCGCACGCCCGAGAAATATTTTGCGGATGTCAGAGAAGGGTCTCGACTTGTGGCAGCTCAATGTTCGCAGGACGTTATTTTCGAATGAATACATTCGTGTTGTCCTTTGCCTTGTGTTATAAAGAAAAAGCTTTGTTTTGTAATGTAATTTCGTTATGCTTTAAATTGTTTCCTCCTGTGCGGCCGTGTTATATGCCATCTGAGGGTTGGCCAGTCGTCGGCTTCTCCCCTCACGTAATTAGTACAAAGGTGTTCGGGATGGGGTCTAAACAATCTTGATCCAATTATATGGTCCTTGAAGGAGTTGTTTAGCGCAACGAACAAGGCAATCAGACTATACGGCTTAAACACCCTCACTTAGCCATAGAAGTTTTATAATTAAGCAAGTGTGTAGCCCCTAGTCCTAGCCAGGGTGTTGTCAGCATCTGATCGGAAAGTGCCGATCCTTCGTGTGACGCGAAAAAAATCTCCAACGATTTTGTGACCCTCGAACGGCTGACCGGCTCTCGGCGTATCATGACAATCAGTTTTCGGCTTTCTCTACTGAGGTGCTCATCCGGTCAAGGCCAGGGCACAATCGCAGTAATTCTCCCTTTACTACCCTAGCCGATAGAGCGGAACGTAGGATAACAAGCACAGGAGCCGGGCAACCCAACTATTGACCAAAGACATGATTCGGAGCCAATGCATATAATGCTAAATTCAGGGTGCCGAACTTATATATAAGAAGTGTTCGGACTTTGCTGCCGTATTGCGGGGTGATAAGCAGCCCCTGGCGAATATGAAACATACAAAAGAGTACCGATGTAGCTAATAAGCAGATCAAAATGAAATGGAGTAAGGGGCAAAAGCCACAAAAACTGGGCCGCACATCGTTTTTATTATAGCTGAATGGATACGTCAAGGCGTATCTTATACAAATAGTGCGATAAGCACCCGGACTATTTAACATGCCGGTATCAAGAGGGAGCAGCGTGCAGGTCGTGGGAAATAAGTAAAAATACCGTCAAGAAGAACGTATGGAGGTTACCCTGCACACCTATGCTGCATGCCCCCTTTGTATGCCGATCCTTCGAACGGGCTGGTGGTCAGGCTCGCGGGAAAAAGAACCTGAAAAAGAAAGGAAAACGTGTGTCCGGGGTCGGTCTAGCCGAACTGTAGGTCCCGGGTTAGCTCGTGCCTCCGTCGATGTCCATGAAATTTCGAGTGCATAATTATGTACGCGTGGTACGAATGCCACTACTTCATCAGGACTGGGATGGAAGCCAAATTACTAGTCGAGCTCTTGACGAGCCTTGCATCCTGCTACAGTGTAGTTTGGAACTTCTTGATGGTGTCCAGGGGCTCGGCAGCCGCACTATGGTGTTGCTTGAGAAGGCCGCTCTGTACCTCTGCTGCTAGGGCGACGGTGTGTTCCTCTGTTCAAAGGGAGCGTTCCGTGTTGCCATTGACTATTATGACGCCGCGTGGGTCAGGCATCTTGAGCTTGAGGTAAGCGTAGTGTGGCACTGCATTGAATCTAGCAAACGTTGTCCGTCCGAGCAGTGCGTGGTAGCCGTTGCGGAATGGGACGATGTCGAAGATTAACTCCTCGCTTCGGAAATTGTCCGGAGAACCGAAGACCACTTCCAGCGTGATTGAGCCCGTATAGCGGGCCTTGACGCCTGGTATGACTCCTTTGAAGGTAGTCTTTGTTGGTTTGATTCGTGAGGGGTCAATGCCCATCTTCCGCACCATGTCTTGATAGAGTAGGTTGAGGCTGCTACCACCGTCCATCAGGACTCGTGTTAGGTGAAACCCGTCAATAATTGGGTCCAGGACTAGTGCGGCTGAACCGCCGTGGCGGATGCTAGTTGGGTGATCTCGTCGATCGAAGGTGATCGGGAATGACGACCACTGATTGAACTTTGGGGCGACTGGCTCTACCGCGTAGACGTCCCTGAGTGCTCGCTTGCACTCCCTTTTGGGGATGTGTGTAACGTATATGATGTTCACCGTTTTGACTTGAGGGGGAAATTTCTTCTGCCCTCCAGTGTTCGGTTGCCGGGGTTCTTCATCCTTGTAACACCCATGATGCGGCTATATCTCTCACGTGTCGAGGCACGACTTAGAGGCATAACCGCATTGTAGGTTTTGTCGCAAGAAGGGTCATCTTCACACAATACCATGTAATGAACAAGAATGGGATAGAGTTAGCTTATAATCGCCACTTCACACAATACATTAATTAAACATACATCATTCAGAGTACACACATAGTCTGACTACGGACAACCAAAAGAAAAAGAAGATAACCCAACTGCTAGATCCCCGATCGACCCAATTGGGCTCCACTACTGATCAACAGGAAAAGAAACAACACAACGAACACGATCTTCATCGAGCTCCCACTTGAGCTCGGTTGCGTCACCTGCACTGCATCGTCGGCACCTGCAACTGTTTCGGTAGAATCTGTGAGTCACGAGGACTCAGCAATCTCACACCCGCGAGATCAAGACTATTTAAGCTTATGGGTAGGAGAAGGTAGTGAGGTGGAGCTGCAACAAGCGCTAGCATGTATGGTGGCTAAAATACGCAAATAAGAGCGAGAAGAGAAGAAACGCAACGGTCGTGAAGCTAGAAGTGATCAAGAAGTGATCCTGAAACTACTTACGCACAACCATAACACAAGAATCGTGTTCACTTCACGGACTCCGCCGAAAAGAGACCATCATGGCTACACACGCGGTTGATGCATTTTAATTAAGTCAAGTTCTCTACAACCGGACATTAACAAATTCCCATCTACCACATAACCACGGGCATGACTTTCGAAAGTTTATACCCTGCAGGGGTGTCCCAACTTAGCCCATCACAAGCTCTCACGATCAACGAAGGATTTCCTTCTCCCGGGAAGACCCGATCAAGCTCGGAATCCCGGTTACAAGACATTTCGACAATGGTAAAATAAGACCAGCAAGACCGCCCGCTGTGCCGACAAATCCCGATAGGAGCTACACATATCTCGTTCTCAGGGCACACCGGATAAGCTAGGCGTACAGGTACCAACATAACCCAAGTTGCCAAGGGACGGTCCCGCACGGTGCTCTAGTTTGGACCAGCACTCAGAGGAGCACTGGCCCGGGGGGAGGGGGGTAAAATAAAGATGACCCTTGAGTCTGCAGAACCCAAGGGAAAAAGGCTTAGGTGGCAAATGTTAAAACCAAGGTTGGGCCTTGCTGGAGGAGTTTTAGTCAAAGCAAACTGTCAAGGGGTTCCCATAACACCCAACCGCGTAGGGAACGCAAAATCATGGAACATAACACCGGTATGACGGAAACTAGGGCGGCAAGAGTGGAACAAAACACCAGGCATAAGGCCAAGCCTTCCACCCTTTACCAAGTATATAGATGCATTAATTAAATAAGAAATATTGTGATATCCCAACATATCCATGTTCCAACATGGAACAAACTTCATCTTCACCTGCAACTAGCAACGCTATAAGAGGGGCTGAGCAAAGCGGTAACATAGCCAAACAACGGTTTGCTAGGAAAGGTGGGTTAGAGGCTTGACATGGCAATATGGGAGGCATGATATAGCAAGTGGTAGGTAGCGCGACGTAGCAATAGAGCGAACAACTAGCAAGCAAAGATAGAAGCGATTTCGAGGGTATGGTCATCTTGCCTGGGATCCCGCAAAGAAGAAGAACGAGTCCATGAAGAAGACAAAGGGACGTAGTCGAACGAATCCTCACAACTCCAGAATGAAACGGAAGCTAACGAGAGAAGCAACCCGGAAAGAAGCAAACAACATGGTAAACACATAACACATAAACATGGCATGATGCACAATCAAGTATGATGCATGTCCGGTTTAAATATGCATGGCATGGCAAAGTGCACAAACAATACTACAAATTAAGTGGAGCTCAATATGCAACGGGTTGCATATTAACGAAACACCACATTCAAATTATATAGTTCGCTCTCGTTTATGTACCAACAATATTAAATGTTATTAAACATGGCAAGAGGGTGAAGCATAAATAACTACACATTTTAGGCAATTTAAATGAGGCCGGAAACATCAAACAACAATTCTGATAAATCCTCATGTCATTTAGCAATTTAATGCAACAACAATTTTTAACACTTTAAATGTTGTTATCATGATGCGGATGACGTAAACAAGTTTTATGCAATTTTTAAGAAAATGTTAACATGAGCATGTTATGAAGCATTTGTCACCGTGGCGGAACGAAACGGGTGACACGACAACTACAACGGAAATGGTGCCACAACAACATATCCGTTGATCCGACAACTCATTGAGATACCGGTGCAAAAGAACAAGTGTGCGGAGCAAGTCATGCAAGGACGGTGGGGTGATCCCGGATACCGGGTTCCCACGGGACGACGGCATGGCAAACGAGGAGGAACGTGCAAAGACATCTCGGACACGGTGCAAACATGAGCATCTCATACAACACACATGCATTCGTCCACGGTTCATCACCTCGGCGGTATACCTTCGAAGCGTGCGTTTTCGAAGCGGATCGAGTTCGTCGAGGGAAGTAGTCATTCACAAACGTCGTGGGAAGTAGTCGTTCTCGCGACGGTAGTGGAAGTAGTTGTACACGTTCATAGATGTTCGGGGTCACGACAAGGAACTTGACGTCCACGGGTCTCCGAGGTCGACGGTAGTAGTACACTTGGTCTTGTCGGATCCGCGGCGACGGTAGTTGTACATGGCCAACGTAGTGGTACCTTGCGTCCCATCGTGGTACTTGGCGTCCGGTGCGGTACTTGGCGGCGAATCCAGGACATACAGGTACACTTGCCGAAGTGGAACTTGATGAATCCTAGGGTCGTCGGGGTACTTGAACAAATCCATGGAGGCAGTCTTGGCGCCCCGGGTCTTGCGGTGTAGTCGAACTTGATGAATTAGAAGGGGTACTCAGCGAATCCACGTAGTTGTACACACGTTGAAGTAGTGGTACTCCGATGTCGACGATTGTTGAACTTGGAGGGCCATCGGTAGTTTCCTGACTTGGGTCTCTGTGCACGTCCTGACGGGACCGGGGGGTCTCGGTGGTGGCGATGGTCTCCATGATGGTGCCGTGGTGGTCTAGCAGCAGCAGCAGCAAGGGTGTAGAGGCCCATGGGCGCAGAGGAGATGGCGAGGAGGTGGGTCCAGAGGCGATCAACCATTGCGGGGGCGAGCGAGCGCCTCGTCCTCTGCTTGCACGTAGCAGAGTCGTGGCTGGAGGCCTGAAACGGCAAACCGGTTGCGGGATCCGACCAGGAAGGGTCGTGGCTGGAGGAGGAGGCAGCGGCGGCTGTGCGGATGGAGCTGTGCGGGCAGCGGGGCGGCGACGTAACAGGGCGGCAACTCGTTTTACACAGGGGGCTGGGAACGCCGCTCCGACGGGGTCGCTTGCTGGTGACGACCGTGGATGGGGGCAGGGCCCTCATACTCGAGCAATGGCGGGGTCTCGGTGAGGTTGGCGAAGCCGAGGCGGCGGGGCGCGTTGGCCAGCGCGGAGGCGGAGAGGCGGCGATGAGGGAAGGAGAAGCAGTGAGCTCAGCGGGGCCTGGGCGCCGACGAGGAGAAGGCGGCGTGGCAGGGACGCGCGGCGGCGGGGTAGCATGGTGAAGGATAGGTGGCCGGCCGGGTTGCGAGGTGGTCATGGGGATCGAGCGCGAGGAGCTCTCGCTCCTCTCTGTCCGTGGGTGCGGCGCAGGAGGAGGATGAAGGAGAGGGAGAGATGGGGATTGGGTAGGGTAGAGGGTTAGGGTTAGGCAGTGGTGCGGCTGGGCCTAGGGATAGGCCTTAGAGGCCGGCCTGCTGGGCTCTCTCCCCTCTCTCTCTTATTTACTTTAGCAGAAAGGAATTAGAGAGAAGAAAAAAATAGAGGGTTACTGAAAGAATTTGGACATGCGGGTAATTTTCCTGGACTCACAAAAATGAGCTTGATCCCGGAAAAATAGAAGTGGGAACACGTGAGAAGTTGAATTCAAACTCATTTGAATTTAATTCAAATGGTTTGAACTAGGACAAGGTTTAAGAGTGGACAAAATGTTGAGATTTTTGATGGAGCTCCGGAAAGTGAAGAAAGAATTTATGGGCAAAGTTTGGAGACCAAGAATTGAGATAAGAAAGGCATGGAATATTTTGCAAGTGTGTTATGGTTAATTCCACATCGATGGAATATTTTATAATAGCTCCCTAATATTGGGAGGATAAGTTATAAAGAGAAATCACCATTGTGAACATCCCTTGATTTAAATGGACCAAAGATCCATACGATTTGTTTAGTTGAGTTGCAAAAATTAATGATATGATGACATGACGACATGATGCAATGCAAGAGATGACAGATGAATTCAACAAAGCAATTGAAACACACGGCGAAACTTGAAATACATGGAAGGCATCTGAAGCGTCGGTCTCGGGGCGTTACAGTCCTCGTCCTCACTTTGTGATCCCTTTTCTTTGTTTTTGGCATTTAACTTGCCAGCCTGCTTGAAAACCCAACAGTCCCTGTTGGTATGATTGGTTTGCTTATCCGGGGTGCCGTGTATTTGGCATGGACGGTCGAGTATGCGGTCCAGGCTGGAAGGTCCTTCATTCTTTATTTTGTAGGGCTTCTTTCGTTGGCCGGATTTGAAGCCACTGAATCCGGCATTGACTGTGGTGTCGTTGGTATTTTTATCATTGCTTCGGCGTTTGTACCTATTGCGTCGGAACTTGCCAGTGCTATTCTTGGCCTTAGAGGGGCCTGTCTCGCTGGCTGTGTTGTTACTACGGGCCAGCCAACTTTCCTCTCCCACGCAAAAACGGGTCATGAGTGCCGTAAGGGCTGCCATGGACTTCGGCTTTTCTTGGCCGAGGTGGCGTGCTAGCCATTCGTCACGGATGCTGTGTTTGAAGGTGTCGGGGGGAATCGGCTTCCTCGAACACCTATGGGGACCGAGCCCCTTTCTTGGTTCGGCGGGGGGCGGAGGTCGCACGAAGAGCAGATCGAGGCGAGGCACACAGGGGATTTTACCCAGCTTCGGGCCGCAAGGATGCGTAAAACCCTACTGCTGCTTTGTGGATTGTATTGTGTTCTTGCTCGGGAGCGCGTGGTGCTACAGTACACGCGAGCCGCTGGTGAGACCGAGCGTGGCAAATGGGTGTCCTCCCTCTCTACGTGCGCACGGGGCCTCCTTTTATATGCTCAAGGGGTTACCCACAGGTGGCAGCGCAGGTGGGGGCAAAAATGGGAGAGTGCTGTAGTGGGTACAGCTGCCTGCACAGTGGCTGTACAGTGCTATCATACCTAACTCTGACGGCGGGGGACAAGGGCATTAAATGCCCGTCTGCGTCACCCAGACGGTGCAGGGAAGTGGACCGTCAGGAGCGCCACCGTTTGCCACGATGGCTACTCTGTCAGCTTCGCTTCGCCACCGCATGCCCTTGGCTGCACAACCTCCCGCCATGTGCGCCAGGAATGCCCCCAGAGCGACACGTTGGTGGGTGAGCTGGAGCGCAGGTACGGGGTGGTAACTTGCCGCGGCAAACGCCTTGCCGCGGTGGATGCCTTATCGCGCCCGGGAGCTTGTCGCTCACCGGGCCTTGCCCGAGCGCGGGACGCGCCGTGGCAAGGTCCTGGTCGTGCCGTGGTTGGCCTTCCTGGCAAGCTCCTCCTGCCGGGGCCTTGTGCTTCGAGCGGTCGTCCCGGCAAGCTCCTCTTGCTGGGGCCTGGCTCTCTTCGGGTGGCCTTCCCGGCAGGCTCCTCTTGCCGGGGCCTTGGCTCAAATACTTTGTTCTTGGATGGCCCAAAAAGGAACCATGGAGAGTCTTGGCGATCGCCTGGCAAGCCTTGCTGCGGGGTGCTACGACTGCCCGTGCACAAGTTCGGGATACTAAGGTACCCCTACTTTAGTACACCGACAGGAGCCCCCGGGCCTGGGCCATACACAGTGCCGAGCGCTGTTGGGCCAGGCCCAAAACAGTGCATGGGCACGCGCGGCCTGGGTCACGCTGCATCTGCTTCTGCGCCCACCACGTCCTCCCCGGAAGGCACGCGTCGAACGCGGCATCATGGGGAGAGGCGTGCGTGACGTGGGCGGCGTGCGCGGGGCCGAACCCTGCAGGCATGCGTCATGTCGCCATAAAGGGGGACGGTTCGTGCTAGCTCCATAAGTGGAGGGAGGCGTGGAGGCGTGGCTTGTTCGCTGGACGGGGCCGAGGCACGGTTTCCGAGGCGCCCATTCCCCACGATCACGGGGTGGGGAGAGGTCGCCCCATCAGTCGCCTCGGTCCTGCGCGTCAGCCACGCGGCTTCCATGCACCCGGGGTTGCGGACGGTGGAGGCAGGGAACCGGGCCGTCGCGGGTCGGGGCAGCAGGTCGGCCCCAGTCGCCTGGCCTTCCTGCGTCTTGATTGGCTGAGCGGGGCGGTCGAACCCCCACCCTGCTCCTTTATAAAGAGCAAGAGGGGGCGACGGGAACCCACACTCCTCCATCTCTTCTCCTCTTCATCTTCTGACCCCCTCTCTCCATTCGCCATGGAGAAAAGGAATCCGGGTCCTTCATCGGTGGCGGCGAGGGTTGCCGCCAGGCAGCGCGCCCCTCCTCCCCTTGCACCCGCGGTGGCGGAGCCAGCCGTAAGGGGAAGGGGAGGGGGCGAGGTCGTGGACGAGGGCGTGGACGAGGCCGCGACGCTCAGGGAAGAGGCGGGCGGGGCGACGCGCCGGCCTCGCCTCCACCAGCGTCTCCTCTTCCCACGGCGGTCCACCTCGGGGACGATCCTTGCGAGTTCTTCGTCAGGCTGCGCCGGGCGCCTCGCCGCCGCCCTCGCCTCCCGGCTCCCTTTGCAAGCGTGATGGAGATGGAGCAACCCGAGACGCTAAGGCTGCGCATGAAGGGCTGCGGGATCAGTGGCACGCGGGTCCACGTCGAGTTCCCAGCCCCCGGCGTAGTGTATCTTGGCCGAGGGTGGAAGACATTCGCCCGCATCCACACCTTGACGGAGGGGTTCACCCTCCACTTTAAGTTGATGGAGGGTGATCTCCTCTCCGTCAAGGCCTTCGGGGACTTCGGGACCCGGGCCCGGTGCTGCGTGGACAGCTCCTCCGATAGCGAAAGCTCCCCCTCGAGCGAGAGTGACGAGGAGGGGAGCGACAGCGACGACGAGGGCAGCGGTCGTCGGGATGACGGGTCCGACTAGGTGCCGGTCGCAGCTCCGTGTGGCACCGGCGACCCCATCATCCGGGTCGCCGGCTCCTTGAGCTTCCCGGGGTCGCCTCCTTGGCGGCTGGCGTAGCGAGGCTGCGGAAGAGGAAGAGGGCTGGCGGCAAGGCCGTCAACTCGGAGTACGAGGGCACGACGCCGTCGACAGCGTGCTGACGCCCTGCCGCCTTGTCGGGCCCTTCTTCCGGTGCCGCCATCACCGTCCAGCTTTCAGCCGGTCCCCGGGGCGTTCTGTTGGTGTCTTCTGCCACCCGTAGCTCGCCTAGGCGCCCCTTTTGCCCTTTTCGCCTCCTTGTCCTACCTCCTGAGGAGAGAGACAAGAAAGGGATTACGGGCATCTTATCTTTTTTCAATCTGTAAGCCCTCGGGCCTTAGCTGTGTTTAAAACTTGTAATCCCATCTTTTCATGTTTTTCATTCTCTCTGAACTGTACCTGAGCGGAATGTTTTTAATGAAAAGGGGATGTTTGCCGGGCCATTTGTCCCGTGGGTAAAACCCACGCCAAGGAACGAATCCTTTATATCGTTAAGATAGACACTTCCTTGCCTGGCAACAGGCCCTGCCGTCTTCCCGCGCCACTCGACCTCTCTCACGCCTTTGGCGGAGGAAGGGATGAAGCGGGTTCGGGCCCCTCGTTCCGCCCCTTTGCCGCCGCGACTACTACCAAAATGGGCCCCAGGAACGCGCTCTGGGGCCTGTCGTTAAGGGAGCACGGTAGCTTCTAGGAGGAAACAAGGTTTTCGTATTCCACAGTTCATAAGAGAATGCATGACAAGGGATGCAAAAACTTATCTGGGATCGCAGCCCCCTGCAACTTTGGCTTGCCGCGGGCGAATCTTCGTACTTGCAGCCTCCGGCAATACTGGCTTGCCGGGGACCAGATGCTGGTCCGCCCTTCTTCTCTTCTTCGTCCTTAAGCGGCCTGGCCAGGATATGCAAAACCCTGCGAACCAAAGGAAACGAAGGAACCGAAAAAAGGACGCAGACTCGACCTCTAAGCTAGGGGTTAGCAGCTGTTAGGCACTATCAACTCTAACCAAGGACGAGACTCGACTCAGCATGCATGCTAAAACTTAGGGCGCCAGCGCTTCATTTCTGCTGCTCAGGGTCTGCGCCTGGCTTTGTACAAAGGATTACATGCAACTGCGGCAAGACTTGTACAAAAGGTTGGTTGCCGGGCGGGGCCCGACAACCGCGCCTTACGGGTAAAACTTACGAAGCTGCTCAATGTTCCAGGAGTTGCTCACCGGAGTGCCATCTTCGGTCTCGAGGCGGACAGCGCCGGGCCTCGTGACTCGTCTCACCCGGTAAGGGCCTTCCCACTTTGGCGTCAACTTGTTATGATTCTTGGCGGACGGGGCGCACCGAAGAACAAGGTCGCCTTCCTCGAAGCTTCTGGCTTTAACTTTGCGGCTATGGTAGCGACGCAAAGCTTGCTGGTAGCGAGAGGCTTGCACAGCAGCCTGAAGACGATCCTCCTCAAGGAGCAGCGCGTCATCTTCACGCAGCTGCTCTTGCTCAAGCTCATCATAAGCGAGCAGTCGAGGTGACCCGTATACGAGTTCCGTGGGGGTAACTGCTTCTGCTCCATAGACTAGAGCAAATGGTGTCTGGCCAGTGGCTCGATTTGGCGTCGTTCTGATCGACCAAAGAGCGACCAGCAGCTCCTCGATCCAGTTTCTTCTGCACTTGTGCAGCCTGTCGAAAGTTCTGGTCTTGAGCCCGCGCAGTACTTCGGCGTTGGCCCTTTCAGCTTGACCGTTGCTCCTGGGATGAGCAACAGAAGCGAAGCAGACCTTGGCGCCGAGATCTTGGACGTATTGCATGAAGGCGCGGCTCGTGAATTGTGTACCGTTGTCGGTGATGATCCTGTTGGGGATCCCGAAGCGGCAGACAATTGACCTGAAGAACTTGATGGCTGACTGTGCCGTCACCTTCCTTACTGGTTCCACTTCCGGCCACTTTGTGAACTTGTCGATTGCGACGTACAAGTACTCAAAGCCCCCGACAGCTCGGGGGAAGGGGCCGAGGATGTCGAGCCCCCAGACCGAAAATGGCCAGGATAAAGGGATCGTTTGGAGAGCTTGAGCTGGCTGGTGTATCTTCTTGGAATGGAACTGGCACGCTTCACACTTGGTTACTTGTGCAGTTGCATCCTGGAGGGCTGTCGGCCAGAAGAAACCTTGCTGGAACGCTTTGCCGGCGAGTGCTCTTGCGCCGATGTGGTGACCACATATGCCTCCATGTATCTCTGCCAACAGCTGCTGTCCGTCTTCCCGGGAAATGCACTTCAATTTCACACCGTTGCGCCCTCTTCTGTACAGTGTGTTGTCGACGAACTGGTACATACTCGAGCGTCGGGCTACTCTTTCCGCTTCTTCTTGCTCTTCGGGAAGTTCTCCGTGCTGGAGGAAATGGACAGTCTGCTGCGCCCATGCCGGAGCCTGCGGCTCGACAACAAGGACTGAAGGCACTTCTGCTGCTGCGGGAATGTCCGCTTCTACGGCGAGGATCTGGGGCTCAGCCGGAGCTTGACGTTCCCCGGCAAGCTTGCCGGCGCAAAACTTGTCGGGATCGCCTGCTTCTACGGAACAAACCCTGGGGTTTTTCGGAGCAGACGGCTCCTCAACGCTCTTGGCGTCGATCTTGGGGACCTTCTTGGTCGTTGGCGGAGCCGCCGTTGTCTTCTTACTCTTGCCGGTGGAGCTCGATGGCACGTCCTCGACGGTAGCGCAGCACTCCGAAGAGGTGCGCTTGCCGGAGTGGGCGCCAGAGCACTTGCCGGGCTTGGTCCTCTTCTTCCCTCCGGGAGCTTCAGCGGCAAGCGGCTTGTGATCCGCTGCGGCTGCTGCTTCCCGGTAGATCTTGTCGGCACAGATAAGGGCATCCTTCTTGTCGCCGGGGACAGAGATGACGCTTATCGGGCCAGGCATCTTGAGCATGTTGTAGGCGTAGTGAGAGGCCGCCATGAACTTGGCGAGCGCTGGACGGCCGAGAATTCCATTGTAAGGCAATGGAAAATCGACAACGTCAAAAGTGATCCTCTCTGTCCTGGAGTTCAGCTCGCTGCCAAATGTCACTAGCAATGTTATCTTCCCCTTCGGCTTGCTCCTTCCCGGGTTGATTCCTTGGAACGTGCCGGTCTCTTCGAGCTCGCTGTCGGGGACTTGGAGTTTCCGGAGCACAGCGGAGGAGATCAAGTTCAAGCCAGCCCCGCCGTCAACTAGCATCTTAGTGACCTTGAGGTTGCGGACTGTTGGCGAGACCAACATCGGCAAGCACCCGATCGCGGTTGTGCGATCAGGGTGGTCCTCAATATCAAAGATGATAGGCATGCTGGACCATTTTAGAGGCTTGCGCGACTCGACGGGTGGCTCCGCTGCATTGACTTCCCGCGCCCACTGCTTGAGCTGGCGGTGAGAAGTATGCAGGGAGGCACCACCGTCTACGCACAAGACCTCTGTGGCTTTCTGAAACTCCTGCTCACTGGTCTCGACATCATCCATGTCTTCGTCTTCTTCGTCGTCTTCGTTCTTGTCGCGGCCGCGGGGAGGTCGGTCCGCTTGCCGCTGCTTGTCCTTGTCGCAGCGTCCTCCCTGGCCGGGGCGCTTCGTGCCTGATCCTCCGCCACCTCCCCGGGCTCTCTCCTCGTCGTGCCGCTTGTACTCGGCCTTTTGCAGCTTGACGAGCCGCTCGACCTGCTTGCAGCTCTGGAGGTCATGGCCCTTGGTGCGGTGGATCTTGCAGTACTGCTTGTTAGTGCCGTCCCGCTTGTCGGCGACCGCCACAGCCTGGCAGTGGGCGCATCCGGCAATCTCCTTGCCAGAGCTACTAGCCTGGGCCTTCTTGGCGGCGCCTTCATCGCCGGACTGCTCAACAACCAGCACTTCTTGGCTCTTCTTCTTCCTGTTGCTCCGCCGCCGGCCCTTCCTTGCCGGGGCGGTATCCTCACAGTCAGATTCTCCTGCTCCAGTGTTCTCTCCGGGGAGTTTCCTCCCTTCCTCAGCACGGGCACACTTGTCGGCCAGGGCATATAGCTCACTGACGTCTTTGATCTTGCACATCGCCATCTCCTCCCGCATCCTGCGGTTACGCACGTTCTGATGGAACACGCTGATGACCGCGGCGGGGTGGACGTCTGGGATGTTGTAGTGTACACGACTGAATCTCTGGATGAACTTGCGCAGGGGTTCCCCTTCCTTCTGGACGAGCAGATGAAGGTCGCTCGCCTGGCCATGGGGTTTGTGGCCGCTTGTAAAGGCGCCAACAAACTGATGGCACAAGTCTGTCCAGGAGGTTATGGAGTTATCCGGCAAGTGCATGAGCCAGGATCTGACGTTGGATTTGAGTACCAGCGGGAAGTAGTTGGCAAGGATCTTGTCGTCTCGCCCCCCAGCAGCCTGCACCGCGATGGTGTAGATGCTGAGGAACTCCGACGGATGCGACTTGCCGTCGTACTTCTCTGGTACGTCGGGCTTGAAATTCTTCGTGCTGGGCCACTGGACTCGCCGCAGCTCACGGGTGAACGCAGGGCAGCCCACCGCGTACGGCAGGTCGCCTGGTTCCCCTGGTGCATGCATGTCGACAGAGGGCCCAGCGCGGTGATCTGATTGATGCCGCGCTTCTCTCCGACGCTCGATCCGAGTACGAGCGTCCTCTTGCTCTCGCTCGTGAAGAACTTGGCGTTGATCGCGACCAGTTCGCGGATTCGACGACGCGGTGGAGTCGTTGTCGTGATGATTCCGGCGAGTCGGCGACCTTGGCCTCTGGGGCGGGGAGTGCACGGTGGTCGCACCCCCGCCGGTCCTAGCGCCATCGGTTCTCGCCTGGCCGTCCCGCCGCGGCTGCGATGCGCTGTGCTGCCGCGGGGTGTCGCCGTTGGCGAAACCGATGAGGCTCTGTATCGTGGCCCTCCAGTCGTCGAGCTTGTCCGCCGCTGGAGGGTAGTCTAGGAGCAGTTGAGCTCGCGCCAGCGCTTCTGCTGGAGTGGTGGGCAGTGGTGGCGAACGGCGCGTGGAGCGGGATGTGCTCGAACTTCTAACTACGTTAGAAGGAGCAACACCCGGACCAGGTAGCCGCGCCACGCTCGCGCTAGCACGTTGGTGTGAGTGCTGGCCCTGAGCGCCCCGGGATCCGCCGGCTCGATTTGGGTCCAACGAGCGTATGGTACCGTGGGCGCCAAGACGCTGCTGGTCCCGTGCCTCCTGAGAGGGGCGCGGTGCATGTTCGGACGCCGTGGCGCCATGAGCTGGCTCGACGACGCCCGTCCCGCCGGCGGCGCCGTCCCCACCACGCGTTTGCTCCAAGGGCGGCGGGTTCGACGCGGACGGACCAGCCACCTCCGGAGCCTTCTTCTTCGGTGGCATGTCGACGAAGATGAAGGAGATCTAGCTGGTGCAGACGCCGGATCAGGTTCGCACAACTTCGACGCCCCCTACCTGGCGCGCCAAAGATGTCGGGGGGAATCGGCTTCCTCGAACACCTATGGGGACCGAGCCCCTTTCTTGGTTCGGCGGGGGGCGGAGGTCGCACGAAGAGCAGATCGAGGCGAGGCACACGGGGGATTTTACCTAGCTTCGGGCCGCAAGGATGCGTAAAACCCTACTGCTGCTTTGTGGATTGTATTGTGTTCTTGCTCGGGAGCGCGTGGTGCTACAGTACACGCGAGCCGCTGGTGAGACCGAGCGTGGCAAATGGGTGTCCTCCCTCTCTACGTGCGCACGGGGCCTCCTTTTATATGCTCAAGGAGTTACCCACAGGTGGCAGCGCAGGTGGGGGCAAAAATGGGAGAGTGCTGTAGTGGGTACAACTGCCTGCACAGTGGCTGTACAGTGCTATCATACCTAACTCTGACGGCGGGGGACAAGGGCATTAAATGCCCGTCCGCGTCACCCAGACGGTGCAGGGAAGTGGACCGTCAGGAGCGCCACCGTTTGCCACGATGGCTACTCTGTCAGCTTCGCTTCGCCACCGCATGCCCTTGGCTGCACAACCTCCCGCCACGTGCGCCAGGAATGCCCCCAGAGCGACACGTTGGTGGGTGAGCTGGAGCGCAGGCACGGGGTGGTAACTTGCCGCGGCAAACGCCTTGCCGCGGTGGATGCCTTGTCGCGCCCGGGAGCTTGTCGCTCACCGGGCCTTGCCGGAGCGCGGGACGCGCCGTGGCAAGGTCCTGGTCGTGCCATGGTTGGCCTTCCCGGCAAGCTCCTCCTGCCGGGGCCTTGTGCTTCGAGCGGTCGTCCCGGCAAGCTCCTCTTGCCGGGGCCTGGCTCTCTTCGGGTGGCCTTCCCGGCAGGCTCCTCCTGCCGGGGCCTTGGCTCAAATACTTTGTTCTTGGATGGCCCAAAAAGGGACCACGGAGAGTCTTGGCGATCGCCTGGCAAACCTTGCCGCGGGGTGCTACGACTGCCCATGCACAAGTTCGGGATACTAAGGTACCCCTACTTTAGTACACCGACAGAAGGCTGCTAAGGCCTCATCGTCCGGACAGTCAACGATCTGGTTCTTTTTGGTTAGGAACCTAGTCCAGAATTTTCTAGCTGATTCTCCAGGTTGTTGAACAATGTGGCTTAAGTCATCGGCGTCTGGTGGCCGGACATAAGTTCCTTGGAAGTTGTCCAGGAAAGCTTCCTCCAAGTCCTCCCAGCTGCCGATAAAATTTTCAAGTAGGCTGTTAAGCCAGTGCCGAGCTGGCCCTTTGAGCTTTAGTGGGAGGTATTTAATGGCATGGAGGTCAACTCCTCGAGCCATATGAATATGGAGAATGAAATCCTCGATCCATACTGCGGGATCGGTTGTGCCGTCGTATGATTCGATATTGACGGGCTTGAATCCTGCTACCTCTTGAGCACTGCCTTGGATTTCCTTGAAGAGGAAAGGGTGATGAGGCAGAGTAGAGTAAGTATTTCCCTCAGTTTTTGAGAACCAAGGTATAGATCCAGTAGGAAGCTACGCGCGAGTCCCTCGTACCTACACAAAACAAATTGCTCAACGCAACCAACGCGATTAGGGGTTGTCAATCCCTTCACAACCACTTACGAGAGTGAGATCTGATAGAGATGATAGATAATATTTTTGGTATTTTTGATATAAAGATGCAAAGTAAAATAAAAGGTAAAGTAAAAAAGCAAAGCAATAACAAAGTGATTGGACACTGATATGATGAGAATAGACCCGGGGGCCATAGATTTCAAGAGTGGCTTCTCTCAAGAGCATAAGTATTCTACGGTGGGTGAACAAATTACTGTTGAGCAATTGACAGAATTGAGCATAGTTATGAGAATATCTAGGTATGATCATGTATATAGGCATCACGTCCGAGACAAGTAGACCGACTCCTGCCTGCATCTACTACTATTACTCCACTCACCGACCGCTATCCATCATGCATCTAGAGTATTAAGTTAAAAACAGAGTAACGCCTTAAGCAAAGATGACATGATGTAGAGGGATAGTTTCATGCAATATGATAAAAACCCCATCTTGTTATCCCCGATGGCAACAATACAATACGTGCCTTGCTGCCCCTACTATCACTAGGAAAGGACACCGCAAGATTGAACCCAAAGCTAAGCACTTCTCCCATTGCAAGAAGAACCAATCTAGTAGGCCAAACCAAACTGATAATTTGAAGAGATTTGCAAAGATAACCAGTCATACATAAAAGAATTCACAGAAGATTCAAATATTGTTCATAGATAGACTTGCTCATAAACCCACAATTCATCGTTCTCAACAAACACACCGCAAAAAGAAGATTACATCGAATAGATCTCCACGAGAGAGGGGGAGAACATTGTATTAAGATCCAAAAAGAGAGAAGGAGCCATCTAGCTACTAACTATGGACCCGAAGGTCTGAGGTAAACTATTCACACTTCATCGGAGGGGCTATGATGATGTAGAAGCCCTCCATGGTGGATGCATTCTCCGGCGGAGATCCGGAACAGGCCCCAAGATGGGATCTCGTGGGTACAGAAGGTTGCGGCGGTGGAATTAGGTTTTTGGCTCCATATCTGATCGTTTGGGGGTACGTAGGTATATATAGGAGGAAGGAGTACGTCGGTGGAGCAAAGGGGGGCCCACGAGGCAGGGGGCGCACCCTCCACCCTCGTGGCCGCCTCCCTCCTTTCTTGACGGAGGGTCCAAGTCTCCTGGATCTTATTTGTTGAGAAAATCACGTTCCCGAAGGTTTCATTCCGTTTGGACTCCGTTTGATAGTCTGTTTCTTCGAAACACTGAAATAGGCAAAAAAACAACAATTCTGGGCTGGGCCTTCGGTTAATAGGTTAGTCCCAAAAGTAATATTAAAGTGGAAGATAAAGCCCAATATGGTCCACAACAGTAGATAATATAGCATGGAGCAATAAAAAATTATAGATACGTTGGAGACGTATCAGGCATCCCCAAGCTTAATTCCTGCTCGTCCTGGACTAGGTAAATGATAAAAAATTGATGCGGAGTGTTACTTGGCATAATTTCAATGTAATTCTTCTTAATTGTGGTATGAATATTCAGATCCAAAAGATTCAAGACAAAAGTTCATATTGACATAAAAATAATAATACTTCAAGCATACTAACAAAGCAAGCAATTGTTTCATACTTTTTACATTTTCAAAACTTTTTTGATGTTCACGCAATACATGAGCGTGAGCCATGGATATATCACTATATGTGGAATAGAACGGTGGTTGTGGAGAAGACAAAAAAGGGGAAGATAGTGTCACATCAACTAGGCGTATCAACGGGCTATGGAGATGCCCATCAATACATATCAATGTGAGTGAGTAGGGATTGCGATGCAACGGAGGCACTAGAGCTATAAGTATATGAAAGCTCAACAAAAGAAACTAAGTGGGTGTGCATCCAACTCGCTTGCTCATGAAGACCTAGGGCATTTTGAGGAAGCCCATCATTGGAATATACAAGCCAAGTTCTATAATGAAAAATTCCCACTAGTATATGAAAGTGACAAAATGAGAGACTCTCTATCATGAAGATCATGGTGCTACTTTGAAGCACAAGTGTGGTAAAAGGATAGTAACATTGTCCCTTCTCTCTTTTTCTCTCATTTTTTTTTCTCTTTCTCTTTTTTTATTTGGGCCTTTTCTCTTTTTTATGGCCTCTTTCTCTCTCTTTTTTTATTTTTCGTCCGAAGTCTCATCCCGACTTGTGGGGGAATCATAGTCTCCATCACCCTTTCCTCACATGGGACAACGCTCTAAAAATGATGATCATCACACTTTTCATTTTTCTTACAACTCAACAATTACAACTCGATACTTAGAACAAAATATGACTCTATATGAATGCCTCCGGCGGTGTACCGGGATATGCAATGAATCAAGAGTGACATGTATGAAAGAATTATGAATAATGGCTTTGCCACAAATACGATTTCAACTACATGATCATGCTAGCAATATGACAATGATGGAGCGTGTCATAATAAACGGAACGGTGGAAAGTTGCAAGGCAATATATCTCGGAATGGCTATGGAAATGCCATGATAGGTAGGTATGGTGTCTGTTTTGAGGAAGGTATATGGTGGGTGTATGATACCGGCGAAAAGTGCGCAGTATTAGAGAGGCTAGCAATGGTGGAAGGAAGGAAAGTGCGTATAATCCATGGACTCAACATTAGTCATAAAGAACTCATATACTTATTGCAAAAATCTAGAAGTTATCAAAGCAAAGTATTATGCGCATGCTCCTAGGGGGATATATTGGTAGGAAAAGACCATCACTCGTCCCTGACCGCCACTCATAAGGAAGACAATCAATAAATAAATCATGCTCTGACTTCATCACATAACGGTTCACCATACGTGCATGCTACGGGAATCACAAACTTTAACACAAGTATTTCTCAAATTCACAACTACTCAACTAGCATGACTCTAATATAACCATCTTCATATCTCAAAACAATTATCAAGCATCAATCTTTTCTTAGTATTCAACGCACTCAAAAGAAAGTTTTACAAATCTTGAATACCAAGCATATTATTATTAAGCAATTACCATGCTATTTAAGACTCTCAAAATAATCTAAGTGAATCATGAGAGATCAATATGAGAGATCAATATGAGAGATCAATAGTTTCTATAAAACAAATCCACCACCGTGCTCTAAAAGATATAAGTGAAGCACTAGAGCAATACTATATAGCTCAAAAGATATAAGTGAAGCACATAGAGTATTCTATCATATTTCAATTCATGTATGGCTCTCTCAAAAGGTGTGTACAGCAAGGATGATTGTGGTATACTAACAAGCAAAGACTCAAATAATACAAGATGCTCCAAGCAAAACACATATCATGTGATGAATAAAAATATAGCTCCAAGTAAAATTACCGATGGAAGTAGACGAAAGAGGGGATGCCTTCCGGGGCATCCCCAAGCTTTGACTTTTTGGTGTCCTCGGATTATCTTGGGGGTGCCATGGGCATCCCCAAGCTTAGGCTGTTGCCACTCCTTGTTCCATAATCCATCAAAAGATTTCACCCGAAACTTGAAAACTTCACAACACAAAACTCAACAGAAATCTCTCGAGCTCCGTTAGCGAAAGAAAACAAAAGACCACTTCAAGGTAGTGTAATGAACTCATTCTTTATTTATATTGGTGTTAAACCTACTATATTCCAACTTCTCTATGGTTTATAAACTATTTTACTAGCCATAGATTCATCAAAATAAGCAAACAACACACGAAAAACAGAACAGTCTGTAGTAATCTGTAACTAACGCAAACTTCTGGAACTCCAAAAAATCTACCAAAATAGGACGACCTAGGAAATTTGTTTATTGATCATCATCAATAGGAATCAGTATTTTATCACGTTCTGGTGATTTTTAACAATTGTTTTCGTGAACAGAAAGTTTCTAGAAATTACAGCAAGATCAAATAACTGTCATCCAAGAAGATCCTATAGGTTTAACTTGGCACAAACACTAATTAAAACATAAAACCACATCTAAACAGAAGGTAGATGGATTAATTATTCCTAAACAGAAACAAAAGAAAATAAAATAAAATTGGGTTGCCTCCCAACAAGCGCTGTCGTTTAACTCCCCTAGCTAGGCATGAAAGCAAGGATAGATCTAGGTATTGGCATCTTTGATAGGCAACCATAAGTGGATCTCATGATAGATTCATATGGTAATTTTATTTTATTCCTAGGGAAGTGTTCCATACCCTTTTTTAATGGAAATTGGAATCTAATATTCCCTTCCTTCATATCAATAATTGTACCAACCGTTCTAAGGAAAGGTCTACCAAGAATAATAGGGCAAAAAGGATTGCAATCTATATCAAGAATGATAAAATCTACAGGCACATAATTCATATTTGCAACAATAAGAACATCATTAATTCTTCCCATAGGTTTCTTAATAGTGGAATCCGTAAGGTGCAAGTTTAGAGAGCAATCATCAAAATCACGGAAATCTAGCAAATCACACAAAGTTTTGGGAATAGTGGAGACACTAGCACCCAAATCACACAAAGCATAAAATCATGATCTTTGATTTTAATTTTAATAGTAGGTTCCCACTCATCATAAAGTTTTCTAGGGATAGAAACTTTCAACTCAATTTTTTCTTCATAAGATTGCATCAAGGCATCAACGATATGTTCAGTAAAAGCTTTATTTTGACTATAAGCATGAGGAGAATTTAGCACGGATTGCAACAAGGAAATACAATCAATTAAAGAGCAACTTTCATAATTAAATTCCTTGAAGTCCAAAATAGTGAGTTTAGCAACATCTAGGGTTTTATTCTTTTCAATCCCACTTTTATCAATTTCATCATCAAGATCTAAAAACTCCGAATTTTTGGAACGCCTTCTAGGTAAAGGAAGATCATATTCAGTTTCATCAAGATTCATATTGCAAAACAAAGATTTAATAGGGGATACATCAATAACTTTTAGATCTTCATCTTGATTTTCATAGGGATTGGAAGAACACTCTTTAATAAAGGCATCGTTCGTAGCACGCATCCTAGCGGTTCTTTCCTTGCACTCATCAATGGAAATTCTCATGGCTTTGAGAGACTCATTGATATCATGCTTAGGAGGAATAGATCTAAGCTTTAAAGAATCAACCTCAAGAGAAATTCTATCAACGTTCCTAGCCAAATCATCAACTTTAAGCAATTTTTCTTCAAGCAAAGCATTAAAATTCTTTTGTGAATTCATATACTCTTTAACACTATTCTCAAATTCAGAGGGCATCTTATTAAAATTTCCATAAGAGTTGTTGTAGGAATTTCCATAATTATTAGAAGGATTACTAGGATAAGGCCTAGGATTAAAATTCCCTCTATACGCGTTGTTACCAAAATTATTCCTACCAACAAAATTCACATCCATAGATTAATTATTATTCTCAATCAAGGTAGATAAAGGCATATCATTAGGATCAGAAGAAACACTCTTAGTAGCAAATAATTTCATAAGTTCATCCATCTTTCCACTCAAAACATTGATTTCTTCTATCGCATGCACTTTTTTATTAGTAGATCTTTCAGTGTGCCATTGAGAATAATTAACCATAATGTTATCTAGGAGTTTAGTAGCATCTCCTAAAGTGATTTCCATAAAAGTGCCTCCCGCGGCCGAATCTAAAAGATTTCTAGAATCAAAATTCAATCCGGCATAATTTTTTTGTATAATCATCCACAAATTCAAACCATGAGTAGGGCAATTACGTATCATTAATTTCATTCTCTCCCAAGGTTGTGCAACATGTTCATGGTCAATTTGCTTAAAATTCATAATGTCGTTTCTAAGAGAGATGATCTTAGCGGGAGGAAAATACTTAGAGATAAAAGCATCTTTGCACTTGTTCCAAGAATCAATACTATTTTTAGGAAAAGATGAAAACCAAGCTTTAGCACGATCTCTAAGCGAAAAAGGAAATAGGTTCAATTTAACAATATCATTATCAACATCTTTCTTCTTTTGCATATCACATAAATCAACGAAGCTATTTAGATGAGTAGCGGCATCTTCACTAGGAAGGCCGGTGAATTGATCTTTCATAACAAGATTCAACAAAGTAGTATTGATTTCACAAGATTCAGTATTGGTAAGAGGAGCAATCAGAGTGCTAAGGAAATCATTATTATTGGTATTGGTAAAGTCACACAATTTGGTATTAATGAGCCATCGTGACAAGCAAGCAAACAAACACACGAGCAAACAAAAGCAAGCGAGAAGAAGGCAAACGGAAAAGAGATGGCAAATAAAACGACAAGGGTGAAGTGGGGGAGAGGAAAACAAGAGGCAAATGGATAATAATGTAATGCGAGAGACAAGGAATTGTGATGGGTACTTGGTATGTTGACTTTTGCGTAGACTCCCCGGCAACGGCGCTAGAAATCTTCCTGCTACCTCTTGAGCACTGCGTTGGATTTCCTTGAAGAGGAAAGGGTGATGCAGCAGACTAGAGTAAGTATTTCCCTCAGTTTTTGAGAACCAAGGTATCAATCCAGTAGGAGGCTACACGCGAGTCCCTCGTACCTACACAAAACAAATAGCTCAACGCAACCAACGCGATTAGGGGTTGTCAATCCCTTCACGGCCACTTACGAGAGTGAGATCTGATAGAGATGATAGCTAATATTTTTGGTATTTTTGATATAAAGATGCAAAGTAAAATAAAAGGTAAAGTAAAAATCAAAGAAATAATAAAGTGATTGGAGATTGATATGATGAGAATAGACCCGGGAGCCATAGATTTCACTAGTGGCTTCTCTCAAGAGCATAAGTATTCTATGGTGGGTGAACAAATTACTGTTGAGCAATTGACAGAATTGAGCATAGTTATGAGAATATCTAGGTATGATCATGTATATAGGCATCACGTCCGAGACAAGTAGACCGACTCCTGCCTGCATCTACTACTATTACTCCACTCATCGACCGCTATCCATCATGCATCTAGAGTATTAAGTTAAAAACAGAGTAACGCCTTAAGCAAGATGACATGATGTAGAGGGATAGTTTCATGCAATATGATAAAAACCCCATCTTGTTATCCTTGATGGCAACAATACAATACGTGCCTTGCTGCCCCTACTGTCACTAGGAAAGGACACCGCAAGATTGAACCCAAAGCTAAGCACTTCTCCCATTGCAAGAAGAATCAATCTAGTAGGCCAAACCAAACTGATAATTCGAAGAGACTTGCAAAGATAACCAATCATACATAAAAGAATTCAGAGAAGATTCAAATATTGTTCATAGATAGACTTGATCATAAACCCACAATTCATCGGTCTCAACAAACACACCGCAAAAAGAAGATTACATCGAATAGATCTCCACGAGAGAGGGGGGAAACATTGTATTGAGATCCAAAAAGAGAGAAGAAGCCATCTAGCTACTAACTATGGACCCGAAGGTCTGAGGTAAACTACTCACACTTCATCGAAGGGGCTATGATGATGTAGAAGCCCTTCGTGGTGGATGCCCTCTCCGGCGGAGCTCCGGAACAGGCCCCAAGATGGGATCTCGTGGGTACAGAAGGTTGCGGCGGTGGAATTAGGTTTTTGGCTCCGTATCTGATCGTTTGGGGGTACGTAGGTATATATAGGAGGAAGGAGTATGTTGGTGGAGCAAAGGGGGCCCACGAGGCAGGGGGCGCGCCCTCCACCCTCGTGGCCACCTCCCTCCTTTCTTGACGGAGGGTCCAAGTCTCCTGGATCTTATTTGTTGAGAAAATCACGTTCCCGAAGGTTTCATTACGTTTGGACTCCGTTTGATATTCCGTTTCTTCGAAACACTGAAATATGTAAAAAAACAGCAATTATGGGCTGGGCCTCCGGTTAATAGGTTAGTCCCAAAAGTAATATAAAAGTGGAAAATAAAGCCCAATATGGTCCAAAACAGTAGATAATATAGCATGGAGCAATAAAAAATTATAGATACGTTGGAGACGTATCAAATCCCTCGGGGAATTCGTGATCCAGTACCTCGTCTGTGAAGCAGAGAGGGTGTGCGGCACCTCTGTACCGGGCCGTGTCGTGGCGTAGCTCTGATGGAGTCCGTCTGCGGCATTCGGATCGGGCGTGGTTAGGTTTGTCACGTCCGAATAGGTAGCCATCTTCGTGCCTCGAGGCGCGTCCTCGCGATCCGTAGATCGATCTTGTATGTCCTGCTCTACTGTCCAGGGTCTGCCGGAGGTCATACGTGTGACCCCGAACTCTTCCGTCTTATTTTTGCTGGGCGGTTGGGCAGGCTAGCTATTCGGCCTGAGTTGCCACTTTATCCCGACTGCGTGGTGGCCGGTCGGCCGCCCTGTCGCGACCACGTGGTGGTCATTCCGCATTACGCGAGGGAGATGTGTGCTCTGGTGCCTCCTCATCAAATTGAGGTAGCAGTCTGCGTTTCTGGTAGCTCTTGGCTGGGCGCTTGAGGCCGTATTCTTCCGCTGTCAGGACGTCAGTCCATCTGTCGATGAGCAGATCTTGTTCAGCTTGAAGCTGTTGCTGTTTCTTTTTCAGGCTCCTTGCAGTGGCTATGGGTTGAAGCTTCCAGAGGGTCCTCAGGCATGATGAAATCTTCGTTGCCGAGGCTTGTCTCCTCTTCGGAGGGTGGACGGTAACTATCGTCCCCCGAGTCATCTTCTATGGCCTGCTCATCAGGGTTGTCTTGCCTGTCGTCATGTTCCTCCTGTTTGGATGCAGCACCGACAGGGTCTTCATTGTTTTCGGCGTCGCCTGGAGTGCTATTTTCTTCGGTACCAGTGTAGCTATCTTTTGAGCGGCGAGGCTTAGAACGGTGGTTGGGGCGCCGGCGCTTGGACTACGTCTCAGAAGTTTTATTCTTATCTGGCTCTTCTTTGTCGTTGCCAGATCCTTTGGGTGTATCAACCATGTATACGTCATACGAAGAGGTGGCCGTCCAACGTCCAGTGAATGGCGGGTCTTGGCCTTGATCATTGTAGGCATCGTTGTCCATACCGGTGATGTCTTCGGAGCCATAGTCGAGCACGTTGATTAAGTCATCAACGGTGGCTATGAAGTGGGTGGCGGGTGGGAAGCAAAATTCCTCGTCGTCCGCCTCTATCTCGAACCGAACATAGTTTGGCTATGAGTCCTCCTCCAAGGACAAGTTCTCAAAAGAATTTAGCACGTCACCCAAAGGCGAATGCTGGAAGATGTCTGCGGCGCTAAATTCGAAAATCGACAACCAATCCAACTCGGTGTTCGCAGGTGTATCCGGTCTAGAACGTGCAGGCGGAGACGAGTTCGGGGTTCCGTTGACGCAAGCATTGCAGGATGTCGAGTCCGTGTGCGGCTCAAATACCACGGACTTTATGGCCTTGGAGGGCGCGATCTTCTTTGGTACTGAGGCCGTTACAGCAACATGATCCATCTCCTGGGTGTGCTCCGATGACAGATTTAGGTCATTGCTACCTCTTGAGCACTGCGTTGGATTTCCCCGAAGAGGAGAGGATGATGCAACAAAGTAGCATAAGTAATTACCTCAGTTTTTGAGAACCAAGGTATCAGTCCAGTAGGAGGCTACGCGCGAGTCACTCGTACCTACACAAAACAAATAGCTCAACGCAACCAACGAGATTAGTGGTTGTCAATCCCTTCACGGTCACTTACGAGGGTGAGATCTGATAGATAATATATTTGGTATTTTTGATATAGAGATGCAAAGTAAAAAGTAAAAGGCAAAGTAAAAAAGCAAAGCAATAATAAAGTGATGGAGATTGATATGATGAGAATAGACCCACGGACCATAGATTTCACTAGTGGCTTCTCTCAAGAGCATAATTATTCTACGGTGGGTGAACAAATTACTGTTGAGCAATTGACAGAATTGAGCATAGTTATGAGAATATCTAGGTATGATCATGTATATAGGCATCACGTCCGAGACAAGTAGACCGACTCCTGCCTACATCTACTACTATTACTCCACTCATCGACCACTATCCAACATGCATCTAGAGTATTAAGTTAAAAACAGAGTAACACCTTAAGCAAGATGACATGATGTAGAGGGATAGTTTCATGCAATATGATAAAAACCCCATCTTGTTATCCTCGATGGCAACAATACTATATGTGCCTTGCTGCCCTTCTGTCACTGGGAAAGGACACCACAAGATTGAACCCAAAGCTAAGCACTTCTCCCATTGCAAGAAAAACCAATCTAGTAGGCCAAACCAAACTGATAATTCGAAGAGACTTGCAAAGATAACCAATAATACATAAAAGAATTCAAAGAACATTCAAATATTGTTCATAGATAGACTTGATCATAAACTCACAATTCATCGATCTCAACAAACACACCGCAAAAAGAAGATTACATCGAATAGATATCCACGAGAGAGGGGGAGAACATTGTATTGAGATCCAAAAAGAGAGAAGAAGCCATCTAGCTACTAACTATGGACCCGAATGTCTGAGGTAAACTACTCACACTTCATCGGAGGGGCTATGATGATGTAGAAGCCCTCCGTGATGATGGCCCCCTCCGGCAGAGCTCCGGAACTGGCCCCAAGATGGGATCTCGTGGTTACAGAAGGTTGCGGCGGTGGAATTAGGTTTTTGGCTCCGTATCTGATTGTTTGGGGTACGTAGGTATATATAGGAGGAAGGAGTACGCCGGTGGAGCTTCGAGGGGCCCACGAGGCAGGGGACGCGTCCTAGGGGGGGCCCTCCACCCTCGTGACCGCCTCTCTTCTTTCTTGACGGAGGGTCCAAGTCTCGTGGATCATATCTCATGAGAAAATCATGTTCCCGAAGGTTTCATTCCATTTGGACTCCGTTTGATATTCCGTTTCTTCGAAACACTGAAATAGGCAAAAAACAGCAATTCTAGGCTGGGCCTCCGGTTAATAGGTTAGTCCCAAAAATAATATAAAAGTGGAAAATAAAACCCAATATAGTCCAAAACAGTAGATAATATAGCATGGAGCAATAAAAAATTATAGATACGTTGGAGACGTGTCAGGCATCCCCAAGCTTAATTCCTGCTTGTCCTCGAGTAGGTAAATGATAAAAAGAGAATTTTTGCTGCGGAGTGCTACTTGGCATAATTTCAATGTAAATCTTCTCAATTATGGTATGAATATTTAGATCCGAAAGATTCAAGACAAAAGTTCATATTGACATAAAAATAATAATACTTCAAGCATACTAACAAAGCAATTATGTCTTCTCAAAGTAACATGGCCAAAGAAAGTTTATCCCTACAAAATCATATAGTTTAGTCATGCTCCATTTTCGTCAAACAAGAATGCTGTCATCATGCACAACGCGATGACAAGCCAAGCAATTGTTTCATACTTTAATAATCTCAAACTCATAAACCTTCACGCAATACATGAGCGTGAGCCATGGATATAGCACTATGGGTGGAATAGAATATGATGATGGGGGTTATGTGGAGAAGATAAAAAAGGAGAAGATCTCACATCAACAAGGCTAATCAATAGGCTATGGAGATGCCCATCGATTGATGTTAATGCAAGGAGTAGGGATTGTGATGCAACGGATGCACTAGAGCTATAAATGTATGAAAGCTCAACAAAAGAAACTAACTGGGTGTGCATCCAACTTGCTTGCTCACGAAGACCTAGGGCATTTGAGGAAGCCCATCATTGGAATATACAAGCCAAGTTCTATAATGAAAAATTCCCACTAGTATATGAAAGGGACAAAACAAGAGACTCTCTATCATGATGATTATGGTGCTACTTTGAAGCACAAGTGTGGCAAAGGATAGTAACATTGTCCCTTCTCTCATTTTCTCTCATTTTTTCTTTTCTCTTTTTTTGGGCATTCTCTTTTTTATGGCCTTTCTTTTTTTAATTTTTTTTCATTCCTCACTTGGGACAATGCTCTAGAAAATGATGATCATCACACTTCTATTTATTTACAACTCAATGATTACAACTCGATACTAGAACAATGTATGACTCTATATGAATGCCTCCGGCGGTATACCGGGATATGCAATGATTCAAGAGTGACATGTATGAAAGAATTATGAACGGTGGCTTTGCCACGAATACTATGTCAACTACATGATCATGCTAAGCAATATGACAATGATAAATGTGTCATGAAGAACGGTATGGTGGAAAGTTGCATGGCAATATATCTCGGAATGGCTATGGAAATGCCATAATAGGTAGGTATGGTGGCTATTTTGAGGAAGATATAAGGAGGTTTATGTGTGAAAGAGTGTATCATATCACGGGGTTTGCATGCACCGGCGAAGTTTGCACCAACTCTCAATGTGAGAAAGGTCAATGCACGGTACCGAAGAGGCTAGCAATGATGGAAGGGTGAGAGTACGTATAATCCATGGACTCAACATTAGTCATAAAGAACTCATATAATTATTGCAAACATCTACAAGTCATCTAAAACCAAAGCATTACGCGCATGCTCCTTGGGGGATAGATTGGTAGGTAATGACCATCGCTCGTCCGCGACCACCAGTCATAAGGAGGACAATCAAATAACACCTCATGTTTCAAATTTGTTACATAACGTTTACCATACGTGCATGCTACGGGACTTGCCAACTTCAACACAAGCACTTCTCAAATTCAGAATTACTCTACTAGCACGAGTTTGATATTATCACCTCCATATGTCAAAACAATTATCAAGCATCAAACTTTTCTTAGTATTCAACACACTCAAAAGAAAGTTCTACAAATCTTGAATACCAAGCATATTATTATTATTAAGAAAATTATCATGCTATTTAAGACTCTCAAAATAATCTAAGTGAAGCATGAGAGACCAATAGTTTCTTTAAAACAAATCCACCACCGTGCTCTAAAAGATATAAGTGAGGCACTAGAGCAAAACTATAAAGCTCAAAAGATATAAGTGAAGCACATAGAGTATTCTATCAAATTCCAATTCATGTATGGCTCTCTCAAAAGGTGTGTATAGCAAGGATGATTGTGGTAAAATAAAAAGCAAAGACTCAAATCACACAAGACGCTCCAAGCAAAACACATATCATGTGGTGAATAAAAATATAGATCCAAGTAAAATTACCGATGGAAGTAGACGAAAGAGGGGATGCCTTCTGGGGCACCCCCAAGCTTTGACTTTTTGCTATCCTTGGATTATATTGGGGGTTCCATGGGCATCCCCAAGCTTAGGCTCTTGCCACTCCTTGTTCCATAATCCATCAAAAGATTTCACCCAAAACTTGAAAACTTCACAACACAAAACTCACAGAAATCTCGTGAGCTCCGTTAGCGAAAGAAAACAAAAGACCACTTCAAGGTACTGTAATGAAGTCATTATTTATTTATATTGGTGTTAAACCTACTGTATTCCAAATTCTCTATGGAATATAAACTACTTTACTAGCCATAGATTCATCAAAATAAGCAAACAACACACGAAAAACAGAATATGTCAAAAACAGAACAGTCTGTAGTAATCTGTAACTAACGCAAACTTCTGGAACTCCAAAAAATCTACCAAAATAGGAAGACCTATAAAATTTGTTTATTGATCAGCAGCCATTGGAATCAGTATTTTATCACATTCTGGTGATTTTAACAATTGTTTTCGTGAACAACAAGTTTCTGGAAGTTACAACAAGATCAAATAACTATCATCCAAGAAGATCCTATAGGTTTAACTTGGCACAAACACTAATTAAAAGATAAAAACACATCTAGCCATAGGCTAGATCAAAGATCTATTCCTAAACAGAAGCAAAAGCAAAAAAAAATAAAAATAAAATTGGGTTGCCTCCCAACAAGCGCTATCGATTAACGCCCCTAGATAGGCATAAAAGCAAGGATAGATCTAGGTATTGCCATAATAGTGGTATGGCAAGTCATGAAAACTTTTCTCATATTCTCTATGTTCAGCAGCAAGTTTTCTTTGAGGCAAGAAAAAATAATCAAAAGGGCAAAATTTAATGGGACAAAAGTCCCCAAGATCAATCTCGGGAGGTATGGGTTCCTCCCTAGGCCCTTTGTATTGCACAACCAATTCATCATTAAGAGCATTCTTTTGGCAAAAAGCTACAAGCCTTTGTTCAAGAGGAAAACCTAGTCCATTATTCTGAATAGCAAAATCATCATTAAGCTCAGAAATTCTATCATCTAGAACATCGGCGGGAACCTTCTTCCTAAGATTTTCATTATAAGCAATATGATCCAAAGATTGTAAACGCATCATGTCTTCTAGATTAAAAAGGATGGCTTCAATGGGAGGATGACTAGCATCCACCCTATAATGCGCAAAGATTTCTTTGGCCTCTTTTATTATGAATCTAAACTCATGAGCCAAAAAGATAGTGGTGACACGCTTAACAGAAGAATGCTCAATATTAGAGAATTCTAGGAAAATTCTCTGTATGCAAGGATGCAAGTGCATAAATTGCCTTTCGAGTTCAACTACAAGCATGGCAACAACATCCGCAAGACTACTTGTTCTATAAAGAATAGAACCGCCCATAGAGGGCAAAGCACCGACACAAGTAAAGATATCTTGAATAAGTCCTTTCCCAATAATATTACCACTACCAATTCGAAATCTTTTTGTATGTAAGGTAGGGGGTTCTTCAATAGGAGCATCAGAATTTTCTAAGATATTATTATTGCCCATATCGGCAATATTTTCCCCAAATTAAGACATAACGACAAGCAAGCGAGAAAGAGGCAAACGGAAAAGAGAGGGCGAATAAAACGGCAAGGGTGAAGTGGGGGAGAGGAAAACGAGAGGCAAATGGCAAATAATGTAATGCGGGAGATAAGGGATTGTGATGGGTACTTGGTATGTTGAGTTTTGCGTAGACTTCCCCGGCAACGGCGCCAGAAATTCTTCTTGCTACCTCTTGAGTACTGCGTTGGATTTCCCCGAAGAGGAGAGGATGATGCAGCAAAGTAGCGTAAGTATTTCCCTCAGTTTTTAAGAACCAAGGTATCAATCCAGTAGGAGGCTACGCGCGAGTCCCTCGTACCTACACAAAACAAATAGCTCAAAGCAACCAACGCGATTAGGGGTTGTCAATCCCTTCACGGTCACTTACGAGAGTGAGATCTGATAGATAATATTTTTGGTATTTTTGATATAGAGATGCAAAGTAAAAAGTAAAAGGAAAAGTAAAAAGCAAAGCAATAATAAAGTGATGGAGATTGATATGATGAGAATAGACCCGGGGACCATAGATTTCACTAGTGGCTTCTCTTAAGAGCATAAGTATTCTACGATGGGTGAACAAATTACTGTTGAGCAATTGACAGAATTGAGCATAGTTATGAGAATATCTAGGTATGATCATGTATATAGGCATCACGTCCGAGACAAGTAGACCGACTCCTGCCTGCATCTACTACTATTACTCCACTCATCGACCGCTATCCAGCATGCATCTAGAGTATTAAGTTAAAAACAGTGTAATGCCTTAAGCAAGATGACATGATGTAGAGGGATAGTTTCATGCAATATGATAAAAACCCCATCTTGTTATCCTCGATGGCAACAATACTATACGTGCCTTGCTGCCCCTTCTGTCACTGGGAAAGGACACCGCAAGATTGAACCCAAAGCTAAGCACTTCTCCCATTGCAAGAAAAACCAATCTAGTAGGCCAAACCAAACTGATAATTCGAAGAGACTTGCAAAGATAACCAATCATACATAAAAGAATTCAGAGAAGATTCAAATATTGTTCATAGATAGACTTCATCATAAACCCACAATTCATCGGTCTCAACAAACACACCGCAAAAAGAAGATTACATCAAATACATCTCCACGAGAGAGGGGGAGAACATTGTATTGAGATCCAAAAAGAGAGAAGAAGCCATCTAGCTACTAATTATGGACCCGAAGGTCTGAGGTAAACTACTCACACTTCGTTAGAGGGGCTATGATGATGTAGAAGCCCTCCGTGATGATGGCCCCCTTCGGCGGAGCTCCGGAACAGGCCCCAAGATGGGATCTCGTGGGTACAGAAGGTTGCGGCGGTGGAATTAGGTTTTTGGCTCCGTATCTGATCGTTTGGGGGTACGTAGGTATATATAGGAGGAAGGAGTACGTCGGTGGAGCTTCGAGGGGCCCACAAGGCAGGGGCGCGCCCTAGGGGGGGGGGCGCCCTCCACCCTCGTGACCGCCTCTCTTCTTTCTTGACGGAGGGTCCAAGTCTCCTGGATCGTATCTGATGAGAAAATCACGTCCCCGAAGGTTTCATTCCGTTTGGACTCCGTTTGATATTCCGTTTCTTCAAAACACTGAAATAGGCAAAAAACAACAATTCTGGGCTGGGCCTCCGGTTAATAGGTTAGTCCCAAAAATAATATAAAAGTGGAAAATAGAGCCCAATATAGTCCAAAACAGTAGATAATATAGCATGGAGCAATCAAAAATTATAGATACGTTGGAGACGTATCAGTCATGTTCATCGGAGAAAGGGGGAGCGATCGCCGCGGTTTCAAATCCCTTGAAGATCAAGTCTCCACGGATATCCGTGACGTAGTTGAAGCTTTCGAACCTGACCTGGTGGCCAGGGGCGTAACTATCGATCTGCTCAAGATGGCCAAGCGAGTTGGCCCACAGTACGAAGTCGCCGAACATAAAAACCCCTCTGGGGAGGAAGGTCTCTCCCTGGACAGTGTCATTATTGACAATTGAAGGGGTCATCAAACCTTTCGTCGACGACATAGTGGAACTCTCAATGAAAGCACCAATGTCGGTGTCAAAACCGGCGGATCTCGGGTAGGGGGTCCCGAACTGTGCGTCTAGGATCGATGGTAACAGGAGACGAGGGACGCAATGTTTACCCAGGTTCGGGCCCTCTCTATGGAGGTAATACCCTACTTCCTGCTTGATTGGTCTTGATGAATATGAGTGTTACAAGAGTTGATCTACCACGAGATCGTAGTGACTAAACCCTAGAAGTCTAGCCTATGAGTATATGGTAATGAATCTGTCCTATCCGGACTATGCTCTCCGGTTTATATAGACACCGGAGAGATCTAGGATTACATTGAGTTCGTTACATAAGAGGGAATCTTCATACTCGGTCGCCAAGCTTGTCTTCCACGCTAAGTAGAGTCCAATCCGGACACGGGTATAGTCTTCGGTCTTCATATCTTCACAGCCCATCAGTACGGCCCATGGATAACAGGCCGGACGCCTGAGGACCCCTTAGTCTAGGACTCCCTCAAGGAGGAACAAGAGGAGGCACCGAACCTCCTGGGCATCCATTACCCGTCGCGTCGGCGGTGGGCCGAGGCGGCCACCCTCGCCGGGGGTATGCCAACGGCGTGTTGTTGCCACCCTCAAGGTGCATCAGCACGCCCTCGAGTGTGCGGCCAGGGACGCCCCACCACAGGTGGCGCCCCTCGCTGTTCTTCAGGCCGCCCACCACCGGCGCGCCGTTGGTGGACGCCAGCCTCTGCTGCTGACAGCGCGCGAAGTATGCCGCCCAAGCCGTGTGGTTGTCGGCGGCGTACCGGGGGAGGGTGAGCTGGGCGTCGGTGAGGGAGGCGCGGACGACCTCTACCTCGTCGGCGAAGTAGGAGGGGCGCACCATGGCGTCGAGCGACGGGGGAATGGGCACTCCCCCGTTGCTGAGCCTCCATCCCGTCGGCCCGGCGCGCATGTCCGGCAGCGCCGGGATGTTTGACTCCTGTTCGCGGAGCGAGCGGCGGCCGAAGCCGTTGGCCGCCGCCTCGTCTCCGGGGAAACGTTCGGCCATCGGGAGAGGGAGAGGGAGAGGGAGGGCTCGGCTGCGGCGCACGGGAGAGGGAGAGGGAGGGCTCGGCAGCGGCGCTCGGGAGAGGTAGAGCTCGGCGGCTAGGGTTGGTGTGGCTAGAGGCGAGGGAGGCCACCGGCTTATATAGCCGCGCCGCGCCCGTGTGTACGCGTGCGAGGAAGGGGAGGCATCGGCGCGCCGCCCCGTGACGCGCCGCGCGTGAGGAATCAATGGCAAGGCTAACCGGAGGCAGCCTTGCCATTGATTCCCCGCAGGAAACCGAGGCGTTGGGGGAAGACGAGGCGCTGTGTCGCTGACGCGGCTGGCCCACGGCTCTTTCACGCCAAAACCGCTCGCCCCGGCGCCCCCGGGTGCTCCCCAGCACGCCGGGTCCGGCTTGGATCCGCCGGCGCTGATTTCGGCCCAGGACAGCGAAAATCAGGCTCCTAGGGGCGCGAGTGGGCCGTTTTTTGGGCGTCGGCGTGAAAAAATCGCCTGGGGAGACCTTTCTGGGGGAGCGGCTGGAAATGCTCTTAATGGTTTGTTGCCCAAAAGTTCTTGCAATAGACGCACTCCGATTTAGGGGCTCTCTCAATAAACGGGTCTAAGAACATCTCTAGCACATATCGTAAAACTCCAGGGAAGTGCGTTATACGGGACATGTCAAAAATTGGCCCCATCAGATCGCGAAAAAGGGTCTGGCCCATAAAAATTTTAGAGGCTCGTAAACCACCCGTGTTTCCGCTATATATTCGGGCGCCGATGCTTTTTAGGGCTCCCGTCCCACATATCTCAAACCCTCATCCGCCATGAACCTTCTCCCTCCGGCGAGAAACCAATTCCCCTTCAGTAGCCATTTGGCGCATCCGGCCAACCAATCTCTCCGGCGATGTCTACCGTGGGTGCAGGGCGTGGAGGCGGCGGCGATTTTGATCATCACGGGCGCGGGGACTTTGGGTGTCGCGGTGGAGGCGACGCGTGCGACAACTGCTCCAACGAGGACTTCGGCGACGAGTAGACTCCCTATGCTATGTTTCGGTTCCCCTATGCTATGTTTAATTATGATTTGTACTAAAAAGTCCCTAATGCTATGCGTGATGAACTCCCGTATGCTATGTTGGTTTGAGGAACTCCAGCGAGATGTTTTTAGCACGAAGTAGTTTGTTTAAATTTGTGTCATATATGGGACCGCTATGCGGTATCTGTTCTTGCAGCACACCCAGCGTCCTGCAAAAGTCGTTTACAGGACGACAACTCGTGGGATCTGCTAGAGATGCTCCAAGGATATTTCTAACCAACCCACTGAAAGATAGCGGAGCATCCAACCTAGTAAAACTTAGTGGACTTTTTATACTCCACTAAATTTTGGTTGGTTCTAGCCGATCCCCCAAACTTAGCAGAGTAAAACGTAAATTTACATAAATTTAATCTAATTACAGCCGAAATTGCATGCTAAACATAAGTTCAACATAGATAGTGTTGACAACCCAAATTAAACATAAGTTCAACATAAATTTGAACTTAAACTAAACTACACTAGAAACTTGAACTAAACTACACTCAAAATGGGCCAAGTGGAGGTCGAGCTAATCCTTCCTGGCGAGGCCACCCTCGGTCTGAGCTGGGTCCGAGCCGGTGTCATTGTCGTCGTTGGTGAGGACGCTCTGCCACTCCTTGACGTCGATCTCCTCCTCCTCGCCACCTTTCTTGCCGCCCTCCTCCTCATCGGAGATGACGATGACTTCGCTGCCATTGATGGTGAATATCGCCCGCTCTACCTCCACAAGCTCCTGGTGTTGCCGGCGGAGGTCATCCATGTAGGCCTCGTCGGCGGCCTCGGCCTCGAGGCGCTCCCGTGCCTCTCGGTCCTCCCGCTCCATCCGAGCGCTCACCACCCCCAGCTCGGGCAGGATAAGGTGGACCAACACTGTCCCGAACAGGAAGTTCAGCCGGGCGGCTGCGTGGTGGTAGTTCACCTGCCACATGTCGTGGCATTTAGACTTCAATCGGTATTGATATTCTGCAAAGTAAAAAAACTACCAGAAAACAACAACTGGCACTGGGCACTATGTCAATAGGTTAGTCCCAAAAGGTGATATAAAGTTGTTAGTAAATGAGTATAAAACATCCAATAATGATACTTTAATAGCATGGAACAATAAAAAATTAAAGATACGTTGGAGACGTATCAACATCCCCAAGCTTAATTCTTGCTCGTCCTCGAGTAGGTAAATGATACATAATTTTTATGTGGAATGCTACCCACAATATTCATCACATATTATTTTCTTTTGTAGCATGGACATTTGGACTTTAGATGATTCAAAGCAATAGTCTATAATTTGACATGAAGACCTCAATACTCAAGCATATCAAGAAGCAACCATGTCTTTCAAAATATCACCACTAAGGAAAGCTATCTCTATCCCATTATGCTCAACCATTGATCCATTCATGAAACACATTCAAATATTAGCTACATGAAATGCTCAAGTATGATAATAGTTCTCCCTAGTTGGTGCTTTATAAGAGGAGATGAAGACTCAATAAAAATTGCATGAAAGTAAATGAATAGGCCCTTCGCAGAGGGAAGTAGAGATTTGTAGTGCCAGAGCTCAAAGCTTAAATTAAGAGATAAAATTGTTTTGAGAGGCATGCTTTTCCCGTCAATGAAAACAACCGAGAATTCTCAATACTTTCCATGCTAGATACATCATAGCGGTTCCCAAACATAAAATAAAGTTTATTCCTTTTTTCACCATTCTTTCACAATCCATGGCTAGCCGTATCCATGGGTGCCTTCCATACCAACACTTTCTAATTTTTTTATTATGGACAACATAAAGTAAATTTCTTTTTTTAATTTGGATTGTGCATCCCTATTACCGGCCACACTCTCGTGCAATGACGAGTGAATAAACACTCATCTTGAGAATAACACATCTAGCATGGAAAAATATTGGGCACCCCCTGCCGTTTCATGAGCGGTACGGGCACACAAAAAGGAAATTCATTTTGAAAATTAGAGTTGGCACATACAAATTTACTTGGAATGGCATGGAAATACCGCATATAGGTAGGTATGATGGACTCATTTGGCACACCTTGATTTAAGGAGTTTGGATGCACAAGCGGTGTTCCCGCTTAGTATAAGGGAAGGCTAGCAAATAGATTGAGAAGCAACCAACTAAGAAGCGAAAACGATCATTAGACATAACTAACACCAAATAATACACCATAAGTAGGATGTAACTTCATTGCATAACTATTGACTTTCGTGCTTGCATAGGAAATCACAAACCTTAACACCAATATTCTTACTAAAGCATAATTACTCACCAACATGATTCACATATTACTATCTCCGTATAGCAAAACTATTGAAAGGAATCAAGTTTATATTGTCCAATGATCTTCATGATAGTTTTTATTATCCCTCTTGAATATCTATCACTTTGGGACTAGTTTCAAATATTACCATTGCTTATAACAAGCTCTCAAACAAATTTAAGTGAAGAACAAGAGCATAAATATTTCTTGAAAATTTTCATCTCTCAAAATAATATAAGTGAAGCATGAGAGGACATTTCTTTAAAATTATACTAACTCTCAATATAATATAAGTGAAGCATGAGAGCATTTCTTCCAAATGAAAGAACCACCATGCTCAAAAAGATATAAGTGAAGCACTATAGCAATTCCATAGCTCAAAAAAATTAAGTGAAGCACATAGAGCAATTCTAACAAATCATGGCATCGTTATGGGTTCTCTCAAATAGGTGTGTACAGCAAGGATGATTGTGCCAAACTAAAAATCAAAACATGAAAAGACTCATATAATGCAAGACGCTCCAAGCAAAACCCATGATATGTGATGAATAAAAATATAGCTCCAAGTAAAATTACCGATGGTCGTTAGAAGAAAGAGGGGATGCCTTCTGGGGCATCCCCAAGCTTAGTTGCTTGGTTCTCCTTGAATGTTACCTTGGGGTGCCATGGGCATCCCCAAGCTTAGGCTCTTTTCACTCCTTATACTGGAAAGTAATTCAGAATTTGTTTCTGGTTCAGTTAGAGCCCTGATGCAGACAAGGATTGTGTGGTTGTACATGTCACTCACTATGAGGCGGATGACCTGAATATACACACTGGGAAAATAGAGTTCTTAGGCTATTGGATCTTGGAAGCCATTTGCACTTATACCAATGTCGAGATGTATTCCAGCCTCACTGTTGTCAGGCGTGTTGTCGAGGGTCTACTGAAGCACAAGAAGTTCAAAGCTACTCCTTTGTTTGTGAGGCATACTATTTTTGTCAAGCTTACGCAGGAAGATGACGTGGCATGCCTCCACAAACAAGTTTATGAGTGGCAAGGCCACAAGGTTATCTTCAGGAAGGTTCACAAGATTGAGCTGCTGCCGGACGTCCTCGATGATGTTCATGGCAAGGTCCATCTTGTGTCCATCCCAAATTAGACCAAGGCATGAAATAGTTGCCCCATCTAGTGTTTAATAGTAGTTTGGATTGTGTCTAATTATCCAAACCTTGCCTATTATCGAGCCCTCTGGGGCTAGTACTCTGTTTGAATCCGTCAATGGGAACTGCTACTACTTTTGTGTGCCCCTGAATCATGTGAGAACCATCCTAATTGTTGCCAAAACAGATGCGTTCTTAGTAGTTCTTTCATGAATATGGCATGGTAAGACATAAGTTGTCACGGTTTATCATACAAGCAATGTGTGTTTGATGAAATAGAGTACTCGTTCGAGAACTGGGCGCCGACGTATACATAGGGCGCCTACGTATACATAGGGTACGTAAGGCTGGTTAAGTACTTGTAAACACTGTTGGTGCTACCCCACTTGTAAGCAGTTGTGCAAAACACGACACATTGGCTCAACTCGCTTCAACACTAGAAAAGTCGACTATCGACCAGCTAACAATCAATAATCTGCTGTCTGACATATAAGCAACTACGTATCTTGTTACAGTGGTTCATGAAGTTAACTGAGTCCACAATGTAAATTCCATACTTTCACACGCTAGTCCAGCGTTCATGTGGAACATTCACATTAAACATGGCTTCATAAAATACTTGAAAAGCATATGTTAAGCAATTTTATACATCTCAATGATTCATAGAACATAACAAACATATACTAGTTCACAACAAAAGACAAAGTTGTGAGAAGGTTTACAAATCAGGAAAAATCAAGAAAGGCTTCTCTGAGCAAAGGGCCTCCCTAGGCAGGCTTTAATTTCCTGGAGTTCACTCTGGTTTTTATTGTTGCCACCATCCAGGGTTAGTTTCTCTCATTCCAGAATAACCAATTATAATTGTGTTCTTAGTTGGAATGCTGAACTGAACCATGTAGTGTACTGACCATCTGAACTTCTTGTGCAGTTCCACTAAATTTAAGCACCGCTATTTGCAGAAATAAGCAGCCCACAATGCCTCTTGTCAACGCACCTGTCCCAAAAACCTCCGTGCAGCCGTGCCAGCTAGTCCTCGGTCCATGGATGAACTGGGGAAAGTGCATTCCCTACTAGGATGCAGTTGTTTTCGCTCGTCCCTGCACTGCAATCAGGAAGTAAAACGTACGAATTAGCTTCTTTTAGATTGCGTTGGTCATTCTACCTAGCTACTACCGATGTAGGAATACCTCGAAGACGGGTGGTTAGACGACGACAGCTAGGAATAGCCATCTCATTTTGTGTAGTTCTACTAAAACTGAGGTGTGTACTTTTGATTGCGCGGATAGAAACGATATGGAGACAGACATCCCTGTTTGCGCAAATATGAAATACCGTTATTTAAATAGTAACAGTTATTTGCAATGGCATATGATTAACATCAGCATCAATTGTGTTATAATTGGCACTACATTGACAGTATGAAAGTGCCCTTAACTAAGTAGCATCACATCACATCAACACTGCCACTAGATTAAGACTAGCGAAAGTGGGAGTAACTTTAGCAGTAACAACGAGTCCAACTCAGCAAATTTGCTTATGTGGCAATGAGTTAATGAGGAGAGAGGTAGTTTGAGTAACTTAGCTAGTTACTGTAACATCACATGTCCCAATGCAATATGAGTCTATAACCTAATAAATGAAGCTTTGCATGTCACATGTCTGCATTTGTCCCATTTTTTATCTCCTCAGCGACACTTTCCTATGTGAGCACAGGAAATCTAGACCTGCTCGTTCTCATTTGCATTGTCCCTCAACACCCCTCACTTTCTTTCCTTTTTCGACCAAGAGACATGTCCACTTCCCCCCACCCTTTGCCATTCACCACGCTTTCTTCGCCTTTTCAGCCAAGAGACCGGTTGGGTAGCCAGTATCTACTACTTTCCCCCGTTTCTTCTTTGAACCAAGTCCTAGATTCATGCTACAGCTTTCCCACTTTCTTCCCTGTTTGAACCAACTCTTAGATTCGACTATATGAACTAGCTTTACCTCTAATAATAGTAAAATTCTAGGTGCCTTTGAAACAGTCGACGAAAGTAGAAAAAGATCCACACGCAGCCACGTGGGGAGCTGGAGCAGTAGAACAAGGCATGTTTCAAAGGAATATATACATGAGGGTCGTTGACATGGGGCAAAGACGGCGTCGGGAGGCCGCATCTTGGCCACAATACCACAGGGAGGAAGAAGGGATTGGAGGCCGTCCCGAGCCGGCGCTGTCTCGAAGAGAACGGCATGGCCGCCGATTGGGACGCGCGGGCAGCTGCTGGTCTCCTTCCATGTTGCCGATGACCGTGTGAACGATGCACCTACACCCCTGCCCCCATTAAGGTGGTCCGGCCGGATTTGTGACCAGCTGTGAGTAGAGAGAGAGAGAGTGGCCACCTATGTCTTGCTTAGATCTGAAGAGCATGAGAGACTGAAAGAGAGGAACCCTAGTAAAGCAAGAGCCGAGGCTCCTGCTTATATATATAGTGGAGTGATTTTGTTGTACCAGCCATTATTAAATTGAATACACGCACTATTTTCATTTAAAGTTCAAGTAAAAATAAAACTCGATCAATAACGTGCCACTGCGTCCAGGACGCACAATACTATATCATTCACGTGCGGTCCCCGACCCTCGATCAAGTTGAAAACTAGAGTAGTAAAAATGTCAATTGGGATGCCTCTTTGTAAACAAATGCTCTCCTAGCTTAGAAAATGCGCTCCTACGTGTACCCGCGAGTGGGTGTGAGAGAACTAGTGCGTGCGTGCAACGCTTCTCTTCGTGAGAGTACAATATGCTACGCCCAAAGAACGTTCGCCACAAGAGTAATAATAAAAGTGTGTGACGTGTGAGTTAAAATAAAAGGTGCGCGACATCTTTTATTTTTTAGAAGTTCTGACGGTAGTGTGTCAATATCACATATGTGTGTGACATCTACCTACAGATAGACGGTGGGTGCGAGAGGACTCGGGAGAGTCGTGACTCGTGAGGGTGCATGTGTGCGTGAGAGAGAGGGGCACTTATCAATGCAATGCATGTGTCTGTAAATCATATCTGACAAACGTTCGCCAAAAGCCGTTTCTTGACGAACGCCGTAAGAACCGTTAGATTGGCATCCGACAGTGCCAGTTTTGCCATGTCATTTAACCGAACAGCCACTCCTCCGACACATAAATCTTCCACGTGAGTGTTAGCAGCTGCAGTATGCTCCTCCCTCCGTTCCAAAATGTAGTGCATATAGCTTTATTGAAAATTCGAACCTCGCAAACTTTTACCGAGTTTTCGTATACCAAAATGCACATATAGAATACCCAGTATATATCATTTCATTCATCTTTGTGAGGTAACTATAAAGATGGGAGAGGAGTTGTCGGATTTCGGGCTCCGCAAAACCCTTAAGATTTGAACACAAGGGCGTGACGAAGATCTCTCCCACTACACGTCTACCTAGCGCCTTGCTCTTCTCCTGGTGGTGAGAATGGGATGCAAGCAAGCAAACAAGTAGAACACGCAAGAGTTTACCCAGGATCAGGCCACCTTGCGGTGTAAAACCCTACTTCCTGCTTTGGTGGATTGGCCTCGCGAGGGATGGAGTATGACAAGTACAGTGGTTTCCTGAGCTCAGGAGGCGAGCTCAAGAGAGGTGAGGAGGCTGATGTTCTTGCTCCTTTGCTTTGCTAAGTTCTAATGGGTTGGCCTCTCAATCATGGGTTCCTCTCCTCCCTATGCTAGGAACCCTAGCTACTTATATAGACGGCCAGTGTCCTCTTCCCCCGAAATGTTTAGGCGGGAAGGGAATCCCACAACGGCCATTTGAGCGGGAACACAAGGAAACTCCTATCTTGACAAAAGGTGGTCTTCGCCTGCAAAGAGGGCGGGTGGTGACGCGGTGGTGGGCTCGGTGATGAAATCCTTCCTGCCATCCTTGCGGTCTTCGGTCTTGTTGCACCAAAGGGGAAACCTTTGTCTCGCCCCTCGGGAACCTGCGCATGTGCGGTCTCCTTTGCACCGATATGGAAACTGCGCCCACTGGCGCCTGCTGGCACGGTTCGTCATGGCTTGCATCACTGCCTCCTCCTGAGGCAGCCCTTGCCTTGAGATCTCTGCCCTCCCAAAGAAGCCTAGCTGAGGCCACTCTTGGGGAGAGGTCTTGGTTGCCCCTTCGGAGCAGCCTAGGTGAGGCCGCTCCCCGAGGAGGTCTTGATCATTCTCCTCGCGATGGCTGGCCCCCTCGCGAGGGTCTTGAGCAGCTGGTCGATCAGCTGGGCCCTACCGGGCCGTACCAGGAATGCAACGTGGGCCGCAGACAAGCAAGTCTGGGTACCCTGGTTCCCAGTACGCCGACAGTAGCCCCCGGGCCCAAGGCGCGTGCGGAGTTGGCTTCTGGGCGAAGCCTAGCCGAGGACGCAG
Source organism: Aegilops umbellulata (assembly GCA_032464435.1). Lineage (NCBI taxonomy): Eukaryota > Viridiplantae > Streptophyta > Magnoliopsida > Poales > Poaceae > Aegilops > Aegilops umbellulata. Next base: position 226,474,141 of record CP136055.1, on the reverse strand, counting down.
CATCGCGGGCCCCAAAGACTACGGGCCAGGCTGGCGCGTGACGGTTGGATGGGACGTGATGACTCCACTCCCCACGCAGGCTTGGTAACCGTGTGACTTGACAAAAGAGACTGCCTTCGCCGCACAGGGGTTATTGCTCCCCTTCCTTCTTGCTCAGATCCCCTTCTCCTTTGTCTCCAATCTTCTCGAATCCCTTGCCTTCCCCGACGCCTTCGGCAATGGCGAAGAAGGGCAAGGGCACCGCGTAGGCGTCTGGGTCTGGTTCCTCTCCCGTGGCGGAGCTCGAGGAGTCTTCTGTCGCCATGGAGGGGGACTATGCGGATGTCTAGTCCTTCCTGTCAAGCGAGCATAACGAGCATGGCCCGAAGAAGATCCTCGTCGGGTCGGCTACTGCGCCGGCCTTGACGGCGACCTGCTACCCCTTCTTCCTCCACAGCATCTTTGTCGGGCTTGTGCCGCCCTTCTCTGAATTCTTCTACGCTATCTTGGACCATTACCAGGTGCACGCCCTTTATATCCAGCCTCGCTCCCTCCTCGTCTTGTCGCTGTTCGCCTTCTACTGCGAGGCGTTCGTGGGGGTGAGGCCGACTGTCGCCCTCTTCCGCCATCTCTTCACCGTCCGACTGTACGAGGAGGGCCCGTGCTCGGCGTGCATCTCCTTCGTCTTTCAGCGCAAGGGCCGCCGGTTGATGAAGGCGGGGAAGAAGATAGACACCCACGGGAAGAGATGGGTTTATCTGGATGCTCAGCGTACGCACCCGCTGCTGGCGCTGCCTACCGCCCGTCCGCGGAAGCGCGCCTGCTGGAGCCATGTGAAGATTACTGATCCCGGGGCCGGGCCTGTTTTGGCGAGGATTGAGGCTGATATGGCCTCGAGGCTCGAGGGGGGACATATCATGAAGGAGTTCCTGAGGCAGTGCCTAGCGCCACTCCAGGCGCACTCGCGTCCCATGTGGGATCTGATGGGGGATGACGACATGCTCCGACTACGCTCGGGGATGCTTCCCTCTTCTGATCTGGACTTCACCTCAAGCATCCTCCTGGAAACGATGCCTGCGGACCTTCCGGTGGCCCACCTGCCACTGTACCGCCGTCTTGACAAGGCCGAGCAACTGAAGGCCATGTCGGGCTATGTTGAGGTGGCCGCGCCTGCTCCGGCCATGGTTGATGTGTCTTCTGGTGGCGAAGAGGAGAGCGAGGAGTAGGAGGAAGACTCTGAGAAGGCCCTCGGGGACCTGGACCTGAATCTTGATGATGCCTCCTCCGCAGAATCCATTGAGGAGTTGCCGTCGAGGGCTGGAGCTACGGGGCAGCCCAAGGCCGTCACCCCGTGTCGATCTGGACGCTCTTCGTCCGGAGGGGGCGGCGCAGCGACTCCCGGGCGGAGCTCTGCCTCGGCAAGGCCAGCGGCCACTGTTGTGCCCAAATCCTTGGCCTCGCGCCTTGCCAACGTTCGGGCCAGTGGCATGCCCCCGGCGAAGGAAACCGCTGCCGATCTGCTGGCGAAGAGGAGGGCACGTCAGGCCTCTGACGCGTAAGTGCAGGTTCTTCCGTTGTTCTATTGCCCGTTGTGCTTCTGACGCGCGTTTCTTGATGCAGTAGCATTGGCGGCATGCTGAAGAAGATGAAGAGAGGGGCCACTTCACGAAGCCCCGCCCCTCCTGCTGCTGCCGCTGCCGCCGTGGTGCCACACACCTCAGCCAGCCAAACAGCTGAACGCGTGGTGGCGACGCCTCCAGTGGACTCCGCTGTAGCTCCTCGCGAGGGCCAGGCGACCCCTACTCCCGCTGTGCCAGCGAAGGGACTGGGATCCCCCAAGCCCTCAGCCGAGTAGGCGGTCGTGGTGGAGCCCCCTCGTCAGCAGGTGAGGTCTGGCCTGAGGCCCTGGAGGCGGCCTGCGCTGTGCTGAACCAGCTCCGCGTTGTCTTTCGGGATGGTGATGACCGTGCGGTGGACGCCCCCTTGGGCCTACTCTTGGGGTCGCCGCAAGCGGAGGAGTCCATGCAGGCCACCTAGACCCAGGCTTCAGCGGCCATCGCCGAGGGTCGGGAGGAGGCTGCCTCAGCTGCACAAGCGCGGGAGACCGTGGAAGCCCAGACATCTTCCTCCGAGAAGCGTCGTCAGGAGGCGGAAGACGCACTTAAGACCCTCCGTGAGGAGGGCGCGAAGCATGCCCTGGAACTTGAGAGGTTGGAGAAGGAGCTATAGGACGAGAAGGCCGAGACATCGCGGTTGCAGGAGGAGCAGCTCGCCGACCGCGCGAGCTTGGAGAAGCTGAAGACAGAGGCCGAGGAAGCCAAGGCGTCCCCAGCTAAGCGCGAGGACGAGCTGAAGGCCAGGGAGGACGCCCTCGCAGACTTGGAAAAGACGGCGACGTGGGTCGTGAGGACCTCGCCGCCTTCGAGCTCGAGGCCTGCAGGCTGCTGCGGATCGCCTACGGGGAGGGGTTCGAAGAGCCGCTGGCCACCCCGGAGGATGGCGCCACCGGGCTCCTAGACGCACTCGTGAAGGCCCTGGGCGATGTGGCATCTACAATCGGTCAGTTAGCTGATACTGAGGGACGATCGCTTCTTACCTCTGCCTTGGCGCAGGTGTGCGGCCACTTCTTCCTTCGTGACCCTAGCTTCGATCTAGCCACGCTATCACAGCCGCTGGCCGCGAGCCTGGAGGGCGCGACTGCTGAGTGTGTGGTTGAGAAGGTCAAAGAGCTGGTGGTGGCGTTCCTTCCGGCTGCTGCTGATGCGTCTGAAAAGGCGGAAGCTGATGCCGGTGCGTGCGACGATGCCTGACCTGTTCCTGCTGAGGAGAATGTGAGTGCCTCGGGGAGGCGTGAGACTTGTTTGAATTTGATGAACTTAAGCTTATTGTAATAGCTAGGCTTTGAATTCTGTGATTTCCATGCTTGCTTCCATTCATGTTTACTTAAGTGCTCTGCGTCGGCAGGGCCCAGCCCCGCGCATACCTCGATCGCCATTGAGCCCTTCGGATCACCAGGGCAGGCTCAAGGAATGAGGGGCTACGTGACTAGTGAGGCCCCTGGGCCGCGATGCCCAAGGGTCCCCCTTAACGCTCAAGCGACCCGTTTGCGTTTTGCGTCGGCAGGGCCCAGCCCCGCGCATACCTCGACCGCCGTTGAGCACCGGGCCTAAGGAGTGAGGGCTACGTGACTAGTGAGGCCCCTGGGTCGCGATGCCCAGGGGTCCCCCTTGACGTACGAACGACTCTCATGAGGGAGAACGAGCACCATACCTTGCTCATGAGCCTTCGCCTAGGATGGGGGCGCGAGAAAGCTAGGTGTCTGGGCACCTGGTAGGGTGGCGTCTGCCAGGCGTGACCTGAGCATAGCCTCCGTGCCTAGCCCCCTCGCGATACCCTTCCAAGGAGAAGCTGTGAGCGTCGTGAGCTGAAAAGCTCCCTGAGGTTGGTGCGACCGCTGGGGGCCGCCCTCAGTTGTTTATAACTAGCGCGGAGCATAGAGATACCACACTTGCCCGGAGTGTGGGCATAACCGCTCCTCGGTCGTATCGGCGAGCGAGGAGCTTGGTGCTTCCACTGGTTCATGGGCACAACCGCTCCTCGGTCTTGCCAGCGCGGAGCTAAGCCCTTTCACTGGATCGTGGGTGGGGAGCCTCCCACCGGGAGAGACTCCCGGGCGTGTACTGCCCGCCCGGACACGTGGCTTGCATGGCGGGACAACCAGGGTGTATATGGGCCCTCCTCAGGACGAGCTGAATGACTCTGAGGAAGTTCTTGCGAGCTTATGCATCACTCACGAGACCCTACCCTGAGGCGGGTTGCACCTGAGGCGGGTTGCACCTAAGTCTTCTTCTGCAAAATGTGAAAAGAGATGGGTTGCCTAGACCTGCGCCGAATGCATCTCCTGGGGGCATTTCATGAGAAGGCCGCAGCACCAACGACCCTAGGAGGTGACGTTAGCGGGACCGGCCCGTAAGACAGAGCTTAGCAGCTGGATTTATCGACGCTCCAAGGACGGACCCGAGCACAGACGCCGTGCCCAGTCTTCTCATGCTATAGTCCAAAAGATAAATAACTCGCGCGCGGTTCCCACGGGAGCGAGGCACCTGCCACGGGCCCCTACTTGCCCACCAACGATTAGCCCATGCGAGAACAAGACACCAAGGACCACGGGAGGTGACGTCACGGGAATGGCTCACGAGACAGAGCTCAGCCCTTGGGTTTAGCAATGCTGCAGGGACGGACCCGAGCACAGATGCCGTGCTAGTCCTTAATCATGGGGCGGTCGCGGATGGGCTCACAAGGGCTCATGACCTTAGTGGCGGTGAGGGTGCAAACCATATAGATAGTGCGAAAGGAAGCAACCAGTTCTGATTCATGCGCAAAAAGAGACGGCTGTGGGGGTAAGCCCCCAGTAGCTCGAGGATGATGCAACCCGAGGGGCGCCCTCGACGGAATACCTGAGACATCACCTGGTACTTGCCGCTGAAGATGAGTTGGGGTAGCTGGAGACGCGAGCCATGCGGGTTGCTCCTGAGGAGAGCCGAGCTCCCAAGGCCCAGGGGCTCCGGGGGCCATCCGCGGTCGCGGGGGCCCTGGTCCTGCTCCATCAGGACCGCCTGCCGCTGAGCCTCCTAAGCCTCCACGGCCTGTTGTACGAAGTGCTGGTATGTGGCGACCGCGTTGCGGAGGCCAGAAGGGAAGGCCCTCCTCCAGCCGACTGCCATCGGCTGGAAGAGGCCCTGGGTGGTGGCCCTGCTGAGGCTCGGGATGTCGATGCAGACGCGAAACTGGTTGCTTGGGTCTTGAGTAGGTGGGTAAGGTTCCTTGGTAGCTTGGTCGATGGGGTCCTGAGCCCCCAGCATTATGAAACTCACGATGGGCTCATGACGACGCACGGCGGGGCGCGCCCGCGAGTGGTGCCCGGGCACCTCCCTCATGACCAGGTCCGGGGTCCCCCTAAGGGGAGCCCCCGAGCCCGTCCTGAGAGGGGCACCGGGTGCGCCTCCCTATGCAAGGGCGGAGGGCGCCTCGTCAGCAGGCGCGGAGCTTGAGATGGTGCCGTCGGGAGCCCCCGATGCCTGAGAGTCGGGCAACTGCTTCTTCTTCTTGGGGGCGGTCATCAGGGCGAAGACGGCTTCGTCTCCGTCGGAGCTCTCAATCGCCGCAGTCTGGTAGGCACACTCTAGAGAACGTACTGCTTCCTTCTCATCGCAAGCGATCGTGATGACTCCACCACTTCCAGGCATCTTGAGGACGTTGTAGCCGTGATGGGTCACCGCCATAAACTTGGAGAGGGCCGGGTACCAGGATGGCGTTGTATGGGAGGTTGATGTTGGCGACGTCGAAGTCGACGAGCTCGGTGTGGTAGTTGTCGCGGTCGCCGAAAGTGACGGGGAGGCAGACCTGCCCCATCGGGAGGGTGGAGCCATCTGTGACCCCGTAAAATGGCTTGGTCGGGTGCAGCTGATCGTAGGGTACTTGAAGAGTCTCGAAGATCTGGACGGAGAGGACGTTGAGCCCTGCCCCACCATCGATGAGGGTCTTGGTCACGCGGACGGTACTGATGGTCGGGGTGCAGAGCATCGGGAGAGTGCCTGGCGCGGCGGTGCACCTGAGCTGATCCTTGGGGTCGAAGGCGATGATCTGCTTGGCCCACCTGAGGTTGCACGCAGCGTCAGGCTTGGGGAGCGCCGCGTTTACCTCACGAGCAAACTGCTTGAAGATGCGGTGAGAAGCCGGAGCGTGGGCTCCTCCCAGGATGCACGCGAACCTGCATGGCTCCTGGAAGCCCCCCGCTTCGTCTCCCTAGCGGTCATCGTCGTTCCTTCTTGGCAGTGGTGGCAGCGGAGGCAGGTCCGCGTTGCCCTGAGGGCGAACCTCACGAGGTTGGTCACGCCAGGGGGCGTCAGGAGGCTGCTCCTGCCAACGGTCTTCACGAGGCTGATCACGCCATCCTTGGGGCGAGTTCCTGCCGTCCCAGCGTCCTCCACCACGGCCTCCTCCGTGGCCGTAGCCACGGTTGTCGCGCTCAGGGCGCTGCCCGACGCGCCCGCCGTGCATCGCTCTGAGCTCTTGGCAGTCGTTGGTGTTATGGCTATGGACATCATGGAAGACGCAGTACAGACGGTTGTCCCTTGGAGGGTCGTTGTAGCCGCAGCCGCGCTTCACTTCTGGCTCCACAGCCAGCACGATAGGTCCCTTGCGCTTTGCTTCCTTGGCATTGGTCTTCTTGTTGTCGGCGTTCGCCTCAGGCAGTTCCAGGAGGAAGAGGCGGCCTTCCTCTGCTCTGGCGCAGTTTGCCGCGAGATTGAACATCTCGAGAGCCGTGCACAGGTCCTCGTGGATGGCGAGCTCCTCCATCATCCTGACGTGTCGGACACCGTCGGAGAACGCCGAGATGATGGCCTCATCGGAGACCTTGGGGATCTTGAGGCGCACGGTGTTGAAGCGCTGGATGTACTTCTGCAGGGTCTCCCCAGGCTGCTGTTTTACGCGGCGCAGGTCTGCGGCCGCTGGAGCTCGGTCGCGGGTACCTTGGAAGTTGGCGATGAAGTGCTCGCGGAGCTCCCCCCAAGAAGAGATGGATCCTGGAGGAAGGTTCAGGAGCCAGGAGCGCGCACCGTCCTTGAGGGCCATGGGGAACCAGTTCGCCATGACCTGCTCGGTGCCGTTCGCTGCCTCGATGCTGAGCTCGTAGAGCTGGACAAACTCCGCTGGGTCAGCGGTGCCGTCGTAATGCGGAGGCAGATCCGGCTTGAAATTGCTGGGCCAGACGAGGCGCCATAGCTCAGGAGCTAGGGCGCGACATCCAGCCACGCTCACAATTGCGGGCGCCCCCTGCGCCTGCGGTGCTGGATCTTGGGGTGCGGGCGCCACCACCTCCTGTGGAGCGCAGTTCTGGTGCTGTGGAGCGGGAAGCAAGCGCGCTTCTGCCTTGGGGCGCGGGACCACCTGGCAGCTCTTGTCGTCGCGTGCGGGGGCCCTGCGGGGCTGTTCGTGCCGTGGAGCTTCGCGCCTGAGCCCCTGGCCGACGCCGCGCAGTGGAGGCGGGGGCGGAGCGCCGTGGTCTTTGTTCCCCGCCATGGGCGTCGGAGGGCGAGAGGAATAGGTCGGTGCGGGTGCCTCCCCGGCGGTGTTGACGATCTCGGTGATGCGGTGGAGCCACTCGTCGTAGAGGTCGTCCGCCAGATGGTAGCGTAGGAGCTCCCGCGCCATCAGTAGCGCGGGCTGCTGGTAGACCGGCCCGCGGCAGACCAGCGAGGACGACGCCATGGCCGGCGAAGGTGACGGAGTCGCCGTGCGGCCTTCGCGCCGCACGGACAGCGGCAACGACGAGTCCTGCTGCTCGTGGACGGCTGGGTCTGTGGACGCGTTGGCGACCGGTGAGTTGGGGCGGAGTGGTGCGTCGTTACCCGCGGGCGCTGCCTGAGCGACGTTGGGGTGCGGCGGGCGGCGCGTGCTTGGCGAGTGTCCACCATGACGATGAAACGAGGTCGACGGAGAAGAGCGGAGCGAGGTCGTCGGATGTCAGGACCCCGATCCTAAGTCACACCGATCCAGCATGTAACACATCATATCACTTTGTGGCCTCACGCACGGTGTTCCCACGGGTGCCACCTTACCTGGCCCGGGACCGTTTGCGCCTTTTGGCTCACGTATATGATAGTGTCGCTAGCATCCATATGACAGAGAACCCGGGCCGACATGGCTAGTCGTGAACCCAAAGCGACGCTAACCTATGAGGACAGGCATACATTAATCACATCGAGCATGTCGGTCATCAACGTGTGAATCCGGGTTGTAGCACTGGGCTAACAGGACTCCGGTAACCCGGGCTATAGCAGGCTAGGCAGGACTCCGGATGTCACCGCGTGACATTTCCCCGAAGGGACAGACACAGGAACGAAGTGAATCACATGCCGGCCAGTCAAGTGTTCCGAGCAGTAGTGCTGGGCTAGCAGGACTCCGGTGAACCGGGCTGTAGCGGACTACTATCGCTCCGACGCACTAGACTACATTTCCCCATATGATAGGCTGCCAAGGATAAACAACTAGATAGTCGGATCCCACCCATACCAAGCATTTCAATCATACACACAATATGCCCGATATGAGTAGATACAACATGGCATCACAACAAGACTCTACGACTCCAAATATTTATTCATTAGGCTCCGAAGAGCGAGATATTACAAACATGGGTCTCATGACCCAACATTCAGAGCATACAAGCAACAAGCACATGCGGAAGCTTAACATTTCTGAGTACATACATCTACAAATGAAAAAGGCTGAGAAGCCTGACTATCTACCAGATCTTGCTGAGGGCACAAGATCGTAGCTGAGGTATCAAGCTAAACGTCGAAGTCCAAGCGGTACTACTAGCGAGACTGAAGTCTCTCTGCAAAACATAAAATAGGCAAACGTGAGTACAAATGTACCCAGCAAGACTTACATCAGAACTATCTACATATGCATCAGTATCAAAAGGGGGTGGTGGAGTTTAACTGCAGCAAGCCAGCTTTGACTCGGTGGCTATCCTGAACTACGACTGCAAGCGACTCTTTTGAGGTGGCGCACACGAGTCCACATATTCACCATATCAATACACCACTATGGATCCACTTCCGTCTCCCTACGAGAAGGCCATCCATAGCACTCATGCTTATCTTGCGCATTTTAGAGTATCCACTTTCACTTGTCTATGAACTGATATAGGCAACCCAGAAGTCCATTACCGCGGACACGGCTATTCGAATAGATGATCTTAACCCTGCAGGGGTGTACTTCTTCATACATGTTTCCACCACTTAGCGTCTGCACACGACATGTGCTCGGCAGACTTCAAGCGAAAGCCGACGTGGGTGTAGACCAAGACCTACCTAAACACTCAAGTCTCTAGTCCAGGTTTATCGCCTATTCGGGTTCCATCCGCAGGGAGTCCGGCCGAGGTTTCCACTAACGGCCCCGAACGATGTGTACAGGGTCCGAGACACCAAACGGGCGCCTGGCTGCCCGGCCACGTGCCTACCGCAACACAGCCCACCCCTACGGTCAGCGCTGCGTGCGGCCCCCAGCATACTACAAACACCAGAAACTACTTGCAACTCCTGGACAGAGAACAAGGGTGATTAAGAAGTCGAGCGGGGTCATATTTCAGGGCCCAATGCATGGTAGTAGCTGTTTCATGGATCACAAACACAGAACTCAGTTCCTGAGGACGGCTTCAATGAGACAACCCACCATGTACTCCTACATGGCCTCTCACCAATACCTTTACCAAATCGTATTCACACACTTAGCTCACACACAGTAGGACATGTTCATCACCATACCAATTCATTCCCGATGAATCAGACCCGACTCAACTCTAAGCAGTAGCAGGCATGACAAACAAGCATGAATGAGTAGGCACAACATGGGCTCAAACAACTCCTACTCATGCTAGTGAGTTTCATCTATTTACTGTGGAATGACAGGTCATGCAAAGGATAAAGGGGTTCAGCTACCGCAGCAAGTAACACATGAATCGTTGTTGTCCTAATGCAGTAAAAGAGAGCAGGAGCGAGAGAGTGGGATTGTATCGGAATGAACAAGGGTTTTTTTGCTTGCCTGGCACTTCTGAAGATAGTATAGCTCTTCATCGGTGTCATCGATCACATCGTCGGAACCACGTCTATCGAGAGGGAACAAACACCGGCAACTGAGAGAGAACACAATCAATGCAATGCCACAATATGATGCATGATCATGACATGGCAATATGCTGTGATTTGAGCTAATGCATCTAGCTATGATTTAAATGAAGTTGGTTTGAATACATGATTCAAATTCCAACTCCATATATGATTATTTAAATGCCCTTTATTTGTTTTGTCCAAAACAGAGGACAAACATTGATCAAACATGCATGAAAATGGTACAGATGGATTCCTTGATTTTTTCTGATAATTTTTCATATATAAATTATTTCAATCTGAGCTACGGTTGAATTTATATGAATTTTTGAAGTTTGGGGTATTTTCTGAAATTTTCAAATATTTAGAATTAACTAATACCAGAAAATGAAATATTGCGTCAGCATGACATCTGAGTGACGTCAGCAGGTCAACACGCCAGGTCCAGGTCAAACTGACCGGTGGGACCCGCACGTCAGTGACTGGGTTAATTAACAGAGACTGTTAGTGCTAATTTAATCCTAACTAAAAGTGTCAGTGGGGCATGGCCCACATGTCAGTGACTCCGGGGGTTAAATAGGTTAATTAACCACTAATTAAGCTAATAACAATTTGACAGGGGCCTGGGCTCACATGTTAGGGGAGGTCAAACCGTGGTCAACCAGTTGACCCGCGGCTCGTCGCTGGCGAGGCCAGGGACGGCGGAGGCGCTCGGGTTTCATCCTCCGGCGACCATTCGAGCAACGGGGACCACGGGCGAGGAGCTGAGCCTCGTCCGCGTCATCTGGAGTAAGTGGGAGAGGCAGGGGCGGCCGGAGCTCGCCGGAGCGGAGCTCGGGGCGGCGGCCGGAGCTTGGGCAGGTGCGGGGACGCGGCTACGGTGCCCAAGCGAGCGAGCTAGCATGCTGAAGAAGCAGCACGCGATGCCCTGAGCGTAACGTACGCACACCCGGGACCAATTGGTCACCGGAGCCACGCCGACGTTGAGCTCAGGCGGCGGTGAGTATCGGCCTTGACGGAACCGCGGCTAGAGGTCGGGGAAGACGCGGGAAAGAGAGGGGGAATGCGTCGGAGCTCACTGGGAGGTCGTTGAGGAGCTCAGCGTGCTTGGGGGCGGCTCGGAAGCGACGAAATCACGGCGGCGATCTCGGGTGCCCGAGGAGGGGAACGGCGGTGCAGGCGGCATCCAGGGCTTCCGGCGTCGGGCGGCTCGCCTAAGAGCTTTAGCGCGAGCATACGGAGCTTGTGGTTATGGGGAGGGGGCGAGTCAGTGGCGGTGGCCGTGGCAGCAGCAAGCGGCGGCGATGATGGCGCTCGGCGCGGGTGAGAGAGAGAGCAGGGGAGGGGAAAGAGATCCAGGGAGAGAGGGGAGAGGACGAGAGGGTCGGGGGGGGGGGTGTGCGTGGCGTCGTACAGCGCGTCCAGGGCATCAACGGCAAGCAGGAGCTGGCGAGGCGCGTGCTCGCGAGCGGTGGCCACGCGCCCTTCGTCCTCCTGGCAAGAGGAGGAAGACGACAGGGGAGGTGGAGATGGGCTGGGCTGGCTTTGCCCAGCTGGGCGGCTACAGTGCCAGGCCAGGTGGGCTTCCCAGGTAAGTTCCTCTCTCTCTCTTTTAATTCTGTTTTCTATTATTCTGTAGTCTTTAGGCTTTTATTAAAATACTAAAACTAACCCATAAATCATGAAACTGCTCAAAGCTACTGTTTGGAATATTTCCAACAGTGAGGATTTTAGTTCATGATTATCTAAGCATTTAAAATATTTTATAGCATTTAAATGCCCAAATTCAAATAGCATATGATTTAATTCAAAAATCCAGAATGGCCTAGAAATATGTGCATGACTTTTGGCAGAGGTTTTCACCTTTAACAAAAATCATGAGCTTTTCTAAAGGGCATTTGGGATTATTGAAAATATTTTTATTTGATCCTAATTGCATTCCATTTGGTGCTAGGGTTTGTCATCCCCATTTCAAATTTAAATGGAATTTAAATCATGATGCAAGAATGCAGATGCAAAGACAAGCAAGGCCTGAACTGGGGCTGTGACAACTTACCCCCACTAAACAAGAATCTCGTCCCGAGATTCAAGACGTGAGGTAAGAAGACAGAGGGGCACAAGCTAACACGATCTTCATGATCCAGCTATCCCTCTCAAAGATGTTGATTCATTGCTTCAAATGGATCTTGACGTCTTTGCTTTCGAGATCTTCATACAACATGATGACGACAAAAGGAAACTCTATAGGAATCGATCTTCTTAAAGATTGAGCAACTCACGATCAACTCATGGAATGAGACGTAAGAACATCTCTCGAGTTGAGACACAAAACACACATAGAGTGTGATGGAAGAAACAACAACGGGGTTTGATTTGGTGGGCAACAATGCCACGCTTGGAAAGAAGGTGCATGAGTAGCAAGGAGATGAATTGCTATGATTCCAAAACGGGGCTCCTCAGGGAACGTGACTTGAAGAACTATTCCCTTAAGTGGCAAAAGAGTTACTTTTGATACTGAGATCATTGGAACGCTTTATTCCAGCCTAAGGCAATCACAAACGATCGTTTGAAGGAGTTCGGAAAGGTGACATACTCGGACTAGGTTGGATGATGTGGACTACCTTGTTGAAGACAACGCAATGGATGACTCTTGCTTATCACCGGAAATGGATGGGACCATGACAAGCTCACTTTTGAATATGATCCTGGACAACAACTATTGAGGTGCAAGCTGGGAACAAAATGCAAATGCTGGGAATGATTCTGGTAACTGGGAGATAACTCAACAGTCGAGAGCAATTCCACTGTTTGAATCGTTATGGTATAGTCGAGAAAACTGAGAGCACAAGGATCCCTAGGGAGCAACTTCTGGAATAAGCCGCACGAAATCCTCATGGAGAAGATGGTCAAATAGTTCAATCAAGATACTATAATGGTAGATCTTCCGGCTAGGTGTGTCGGCCAGACATCAACCTTGTCGGGACCTACATCATAGATCTTGGAAAAGTTCCAACCATCATATCTGCCTGAGATTCAGATCTAGTTGGTAACAGAATATTTCAGACAGCCTGTCTGGAAAAGAAAGTTTGCAACACAATTCGACGAGATGACGTTGCGAGATTCTCGGGATATGAACTATGATAGCAAGCTCCAAAACATGAGCTAGTTATGCTACAAACATGTGAACACGTTGTCCTAGACAAGCATGACCACATGGTAGTCTTATAATAAAACACTACCGAGTTCTGGTTGGGAACCATCATCGAGGGTAACGAAGTTCTTTCATAAGTCCGGATCCTAAGAAAGAACTTCTTCTCCTTGAACAATTCAATCAGTGGCTTGGTGTGCTAGGAACACATATGGAGTGGAGGCGGCCAACCTATCAAACCATAGAGCACTTCGCACGTGCATGACTGACTTGGGATGATTCCAAGGGAAACAAAATAAACCTTTCTCGAACTCACGGCGGCGACTTGCACTAATGCACATGAATTCGAGGAAGTCACTTCTTCCATCCAAGCATAAGCTTCATGAATGGAACACGAAGGCATTGCTTACAAAGTTTCCAATACTAGTATAATGTTCAACATGAATCATGGGGGAGACAAAATGCTGCTAATGGGCTCAACAATAACTCATCGGAATTTCCATATCACTGGACTTCCACCATCATGTGAACACGGTGATAGCATTGGCCAGACCAAAGATGTAATGGTGTATGCCCGAGGGATCAACCACGAGTAAGACAACATTACGAGCATCATTGGTTCTGATTTGACTCAATGATAGCCCATACTCAAGTCAAGGTTTTGACAAGGTAATAGATCCAACAACTGATCACGAGGACCAATTGATGAAGATATCAACTTTCTTCAACACACACACAGAAGATATCCCTTAGAGATGAACTAACTTAAGCAAGCTTTTACCTTCCAACTCTCCAAGTTGTTGTCTAGCTTAACCAACTAGTTCAGGGATATCCAACACAAATTCTTGGAGAAGGGGTGATTTATAAGAAAACCAACTTGATCACGAACTCAACATAGCGGTCAGGTGACAACCTGGTGATACTTCCGAGAAGATCTTCGGAAAACCACGAACCACCGATATGTTACTAAGCTCGAGATCAATCTTGCTTTTCAGGGCAAGACGATATGATCAAAAGAGCAAGGGTTTGAATAATCCTCACTCATTGATCGAGGAGTGCACCAGAAATAAGGACTTGGTAGCACGACCAATCTTAGGATGATGATTTAATAACCAACACGCTAAGAATGAGAATATTGTCCATTAACTACCAGGCAACATGGTTGCTAGGAGTATTGATTTCACACATCATGGTTCACTTCTCGGCATTCTGGCTGTGGCAACATGGAAACCGAGGAATGAGCAATGATGGCAAGAAGTATTACTGCGTCAAGAATTCATAAGAGGTGGTGCAATTCTCATGACACTCTTGACATAAAGATGGTAACACTCCAAGGTAGAACAGAGCAAAAGCTGGATTGGCATTTGATCCACGGAATACCATCACTTTGACCCAATCCTCGAAATGGACAAGGTACTGGAGTTTGTTTCTCCTAGTCATTCTGGAATAGAATGGCTTGACGGACCACAAGAATAATAGGCATCGACGAACGAATGCACGCATACTCTTGACTATCAATTGATAGACGAAGGTCAGAGGACGACTAAAGAGGGACAACTCAAAGGAACATATGTTTTTCTGAGTTGTGGATGCATGGATTAGTATGCCGAACCGAGTTCAACATATTTCTTCCAGATAATCCATGCAGAAAGGTAGAACTGGCAGAATCACAATTATGAATGGAGAACTCCTCAAGAGTACTCTGATTGTGAGCTTTTGGTTCAAAAGAACTCCTGCCATAAATGGTTCATAGTATTTGGAAGAAGGGAATACCACGGACCTCGAGGACTATCGCAAAGTGTACTAATATCTTAAGGGATCTAGCAAATACTAACAACATGATGTAGGGTGATTCTCGGGTTCGAAAACCCAGGAGTAGAATACCTACTACTAATTGGCATCACGGGATGCTTTCGAGAATGGTGGCCAGAATCACCACACTAGAAACACAAGACATGGACAGATTGTTAGATGATTCATAAGATACCTAAGGTCATAGTAGTAGCTCCAACATATATGTCAAGGCAATAAATTACCTCAACAGACCGATTAGTGTGCTTATTCCGACCAAAAGGACATCGGGAATGGAAGGAAAGGAATTGCAAATGCATCAGACTAGTTAGAAACCTGGGATGACTCGGACAGCATAACGACTGTAAATGCTCAAAAATATTTGAGACATCCTGCAAAAAGTGGTGGCATAGCCACTCAACATCACAATATCAATGCTCTGAGGCCAACTATGAACACATGGAAGTAGTAGGAACCGAACTGAGGCTTGAGCTCAACAATCCTAGGCAACTATGGTTTAGTAACACGTCATCCTGGGAGATATATGAGAAGGCCTAGTTCTTAATCCCCGTAGAAAGGAAGAGGATGACTCAGTTCAGAAGGGCATAAGGTAAAGGAGTAAAAAGAGCCTTACGTTCCCTTCCACAATCAATTCCCTTACATAACTAAAGCATTTCTAGACACAACTTTGACCAGTTTGGCTTGGTAATCCTACAGGCAGTCAGGCTCTGATACCAACGCTGTCAGGAACCCGATCCTAAGTCACACCGATCCAGCATGTAACACATCATATCACTTTGTGGCCTCACGCACGGTGTTCCCACGGGTGCCACCTTACCTGGCCCGGGACCGTTTGCGCCTTTTGGCTCACGTATATGATAGTGTCGCTAGCATCCATATGACAGAGAACCCGGGCCGACATGGCTAGTCGTGAACCCAAAGCGGCGCTAACCTATGAGGACAGGCATACATGAATCACATCGAGCATGTCGGTCATCAACGTGTGAATCCGGGCTGTAGCACTGGGCTAACAGGACTCCGGTAACCCGGGCTGTAGCAGGCTAGGCAGGACTCCGGATGTCACCGCGTGACATTTCCCCGAAGGGACAGACACAGGAACGAAGTGAATCACATGCCGGCCAGTCAAGTGTTCCGAGCAGTAGTGCTGGGCTAGCAGGACTCCGGTGAACCGGGCTGTAGCGGACTACTATCGCTCCGACGCACTAGACTACATTTCCCCATATGATAGGCTGTCAAGGATAAACAACTAGATAGTCGGATCCCACCCATACCAAGCATTTCAATCATACACACAATATGCCCGATATGAGTAGATACAACATGGCATCACAACAAGACTCTACGACTCCAAATATTTATTCATTAGGCTCCGAAGAGCGAGATATTACAAACATGGGTCTCATGACCCAACATTCAGAGCATACAAGCAACAAGCACATGTGGAAGCTTAACATGTCTGAGTACATACATCTACAAATGAAAAAGGCTGAGAAGCCTGACTATCTACCAGATCTTGCCGAGGGCACAAGATCGTAGCTGAGGTATCAAGCTAAACGTCGAAGTCCAAGCGGTACTACTAGCGAGACTGAAGTCTCTCTGCAAAACATAAAATAGGCAAACGTGAGTACAAATGTACCCAGCAAGACTTACATCAGAACTATCTACATATGCATCAGTATCAAAAGGGGGTGGTGGAGTTTAACTGCAGCAAGCCAGCTTTGACTCGGTGGCTATCCTGAACTACGACTGC
This sequence comes from Aegilops umbellulata, assembly GCA_032464435.1. NCBI lineage: Eukaryota > Viridiplantae > Streptophyta > Magnoliopsida > Poales > Poaceae > Aegilops > Aegilops umbellulata. The sequence continues at coordinate 226,457,775 of CP136055.1, read as the reverse complement.
AAGCGACTCTTTTGAGGTGGCGCACACGAGTCCACATATTCACCATATCAATACACCACTATGGATCCACTTCCGTCTCCCTACGAGAAGGCCATCCATAGCACTCATGCTTATCTTGCGCATTTTAGAGTATCCACTTTCACTTGTCTATGAACTGATATAGGCAACCCAGAAGTCCATTACCGCGGACACGACTATTCGAATAGATGATATTAACCCTGCAGGGGTGTACTTCTTCATACATGTTTCCACCACTTAGCGTCTGCACACGACATGTGCTCGGCAGACTTCAAGCGAAAGCCGACGTGGGTGTAGACCACGACCTACCTAAACACTCAAGTCTCTTGTCCAGGTTTATCGCCTATTCGGGTTCCATCCGCAGGGAGTCCGGCCGAGGTTTCCACTAACGGCCCCGAACGATGTGTACAGGGTCCGAGACACCAAACGGGCGCCCGGCTGCCCGGCCACGTGCCTACCGCAACACAGCCCACCCCTACGGTCAGCGCTGCGTGCGGCCCCCAGCATACTACAAACACCAGAAACTACTTGCAACTCCTGGACAGAGAACAAGGGTGATTAAGAAGTCGAGCGGGGTCATATTTCAGGGCCCAATGCATGGTAGTAGCTGTTTCATGGATCACAAACACAGAACTCAGTTCCTGAGGACGGCTTCAATGAGACAACCCACCATGTACTCCTACATGGCCTCTCACCAATACCTTTACCAAATCGTATTCACACACTTAGCTCACACACAGTAGGACATGTTCATCACCATACCAATTCATTCCCGATGAATCAGACCCGACTCAACTCTAAGCAGTAGCAGGCATGACAAACAAGCATGAATGAGTAGGCACAACATGGGCTCAAACAACTCCTACTCATGCTAGTGAGTTTCATCTATTTACTGTGGAATGACAGGTCATGCAAAGGATAAAGGGGTTCAGCTACCGCAGCAAGTAACACATGAATCGTTGTTGTCCTAATGCAGTAAAAGAGAGCAGGAGCGAGAGAGTGGGATTGTATCGGAATGAACAAGGGGTTTTTTGCTTGCCTGGCACTTCTGAAGATAGTATAGCTCTTCATCGGTGTCATCGATCACATCGTCGGAACCACGTCTATCGAGAGGGAACAAACACCGGTAACTGAGAAAGAACACAATCAATGCAATGCCACAATATGATGCATGATCATGACATGGCAATATGCTGTGATTTGAGCTAATGCATCTAGCTATGATTTAAATGAAGTTGGTTTGAATACATGATTCAAATTCCAACTCCATATATGATTATTTAAATGCCCTTTATTTGTTTTGTCCAAAACAGAGGACAAACATTGATCAAACATGCATGAAAATGGTACATATGGATTCCTTGAATTTTCCTGATAATTTTTCATATATAAATTATTTCAATCTGAGCTACGGTTGAATTTATATGAATTTTTGAAGTTTGGGGTATTTTCTGAAATTTTCAAATATTTAGAATTAACTAATACCAGAAAATGAAATATTGCGTCAGCATGACATCTGAGTGACGTCAGCAGGTCAACACGCCAGGTCCAGGTCAAACTGACCGGTGGGACCCGCACGTCAGTGACTGTTAGTGCTAATTTAATCCTAACTAAAAGTGTCAGTGGGGCATGGCCCACATGTCAGTGACTCCGGGGGTTAAATAGGTTAATTAACCACTAATTAAGCTAATAACAATTTGACAGGGGCCTGGGCCCACATGTCAGGGGAGGTCAAACCGTGGTCAACCCTGGGTCAAACTCACCGGAGTTGACCCGCGGCTCGTCGCCGGCGAGGCCAGGGATGGCGGAGGCGCTCGGGTTTCATCCTCCGGCGACCATTCGAGCAACGGGGACCACGGGCGAGGAGCTGAGCCTCGTCCGCGTCATCTGGAGTAAGTGGGAGAGGCAGGGCGGCCGGAGCTCGCCGGAGCGGAGCTCGGGGCGGCGGCCGGAGCTTGGGCAGGTGCGGGGACGCGGCTACGGTGCCCAAGCGAGCGAGCTAGCATGCTGAAGAAGCAGCACGCGATGCCCTGAGCGTAACGAACGCACGCCCGGGACCAATTGGTCACCGAAGCCACGCCGACGTTGAGCTCAGGCGGCGGTGAGTATCGGCCTTGACGGAACCGCGGCTAGAGGTCGGAGAAGACGCGGGAAAGAGAGGGGGAATGCGTCGGAGCTCACTGGGAGGTCGTTGAGGAGCCCAGCGTGCTTGGGGGCGGCTCGGAAGCGACGAAATCACGGCGGCGATCTCGGGTGCCCGAGGAGGGGAACGGCGGTGCAGGCGGCATCCAGGGCTTCCGGCGTCGGGCGGCTCGCCTAAGAGCTTCAGCGCGAGCATACGGAGCTTGTGGTTATGGGGAGGGGGCGAGTCGTGGCGGTGGCCGTGGCAGCAGCAAGCTGCGGCGATGATGGTGCTCGACGCGGGTGAGAGAGAGAGCAGGGGAGGGGAAAGAGATCCAGGGAGAGAGGGGAGAGGACGAGAGGGTCGGGGAGGGGTGTGCGTGGCGTCGTACAGCGCGTCCAGGGCGTCGGCGGCAAGCAGGAGCTGGCGAGGCGCGTGCTCGCGAGCGGTGGCCACGCGCCCTTCGTCCTCCTGGCAAGAGGAGGAAGACGACAGGGGAGGTGGAGATGGGCTGGGCTGGCTTTGCCCAGCTGGGCGGCTACAGTGCCAGGCCAGGTGGGCTTCCCAGGTAAGTTCCTCTCTCTCTCTTTTAATTCTGTTTTCTATTATTCTGTAGTCTTTAGTCTTTTATTAAAATACTAAAACTAACCCATAAATCATGAAACTGCTCAAAGCTACTGTTTGGAATATTTCCAACAGTGAGGATTTTAGTTCATGATTATCTGAGCATTTAAAATATTTTATAGCATTTAAATGCCCAAATTCAAATAGCATATGATTTAATTCAAAAATCCAGAATGGCCTAGAAATATGTGCATGACTTTTGGCAGAGGTTTTCACCTTTAACAAAAATCATGAGCTTTTCTAAAGGGCATTTGGGATTATTGAAAATATTTTTATTTGATCCTAATTGCATTCCATTTGGTGCTAGGGTTTGTCATCCCCATTCAAATTTAATGGAATTTAAATCATGATGCAAGAATGCAGATGCAAAGACAAGCAAGGCCTGAACTGGGGCTGTGACATCGGAGAAGAGAGATTTCGACACGCCCCCTACCTGGCGCGCCAAATGTCGGATTTCGGGCTCCGCAAAACCCTTAAGATTCGAACACAGGGGCGTGACGAAGATCTCTCCCACTACACGTCTACTAGCGCCTTGCTCTTCTCCTGGTGGTGAGAATGGGATGCAAGCAAGCAAACAAGTAGAACACACAAGAGTTTACCCAGGTTCAGGCCACCTTGCGGTGTAAAACCCTACTTCCTGCTTTGGTGGATTGGCCTCGCGAGGGCTGGAGTATGACAAGTACAGTGGTTTCCTAAGCTCAGGAGGCGAGCTCAAGAGAGGTGAGGAGGCTGATGTTCTTGCTCCTTTGCTTTGCTAAGTCCTAATGGGTTGGCTTCTCAATCATGGGTTCCTCTCCTCCCTATGCAAGGAACCCTAGCTACTTATATAGACGGCCAGGGTCCTCTTCCCCCAAAATGTTTAGGCGGGAAGGGAATCGCACAACGGCCATTTGAGCTGGAACACAAGGACACTCCTATCCTGACAAAAGGTGGTCTTCGCCTGCAAAGAGGGCCGGCGGTGACGCGGTGGTGGGCTCGGCGATGACATCCTTCCTGCCATCCTTGCGGTCTTCGGTATTTTTGCACCAAGGGTGAAACCTTTGTCTCGCCCCTCGGGAACCTGCGCCTGTGCGGTCTTCTTTGCACCGATATGGAAACTGCGCCCGCTGGCGCGCGCTGGCGCCTGCTGGCATGGTTCGTCATGGCTTGCGCCACTGCCTCCTCTTGAGGCAGCCCTTTCCTTGAGATCTTCGCCCTCCCGAAGCAGCCTAGCTGAGGCTACTCGAGGGGAGAGGTCTTGGTCGCCCCTCCGGAGCAGCCTAGGTGAGGCCGCTCCCCGAGGAGGTCTTGATCGTTCTCCTCGCGATGGCTGGCCCCCTCGCGAGGGTCTTGAGCAGCTGGTCGATCAGCTGGGCCCTACCGGGCCGTACCAGGAACACGACGTGGGCCGCAGACAGGCAAGTCTGGGTACCCTGGTTCCTAGTACGCCGACAAGAGTGTACAAAGAAAGACCGTCGTATGACCTGCAACAATTTCAACCCTCCTTCGGTGTGGAGGAATATCATAGAAACTCTATATGATATGATTTTTATAGGATTTTTGGTTTAGAGCCAATTGGTTCATAGGAATAGATTCATATACTCCACATTTCAAAGGAAAATAAACATGATATCATTTTTATAGCTTTAGATGCACTTGGTTCATATGAATGGATTCCTATACTCCCACAATTTCAAAGGAAAAAAACATTAGTGTATATTCAATAGAAAAGTTCCTATGGTGTGAACCAAATGACATCCCTTTTCTAATCCCTCCTCATAGGAATTGAGATACATGTCATCTCTAGATTCAATAGAAAAGTTCCTATGATGTGAACCAAATGACATCTCTTTTCCAATCCCTACTCATAGGAATTGAGAGACATGTCATCTCTTTCCCTACAACTTCCATGTATACATCTTCTCTATTCCTAAATAGCTAGTACAACCCACTAGTAGCTTTTTTCCTGGACATGCAACTACGGCACAAGAACACGTCATGCATGCAAATCATAAATCACATTGTTTTTGTACTCTATGCATGCAAGCACGACATCATCAATTCGTGCATGTTACTCATAAGTTATTTCTTGCATTAGATTTTGTATTGACAATGTATGTGTTGGTCACGTGCACACATATGTAGTTCACATTCACATTTTTGTTAGAAATGTCATTCTTTTAACTGCAATTCATTTTTTTCTCTTTGTATTACATTTTCATTTTAAGCATACATTCACTTCTCATTAGTTATAGATGTTTTTGGAGGAACTTTTATGCATTATTTTGATTAGCAAATTTCATGCGGCCGCGGGTACATCAAAATGCGGGGCCCATGCGTCATTGCCTTTTGGTCGAACCTACGTCCACAATTTTTTGTACTACGTATATCTCCACTGGTCCCCGAACCCAAAATGCTGCTTCGTTCCCGTATAACCAAGCGGCCCACCCGTGTTAAGGCATCGCCTTGAACTCAATCCCTCTCCCGTTTACTAAGCCGTGGCCCTGCACACCGTAGTACTCCTATAAACCCTACCCGCCGCATGCATCATCGGTTTTCTTCAAGAGAACGAGGGAGAAGCGGATTTGTAGTGGAGGCTCCTACCCTAGGGTGCCCTAGGTAGCTACCACACACATCATTGGTTTTCTCTTTTCTTTATGCTCTTGCACCCTAGAGTGAAATGATGGTTGCTTCGTCCATCCAGCTTAATGCGGGAAAGGTGGGGCTTTGTGATTTGACCCCTCATTACTCATTTACTACTACTGCGGCAGTACGACCAGGGTGCCTCCAAGTCCAACCGCTGCTCCGAACTGTAATTTGGTGCATGGCACGTGGAACAAGACGGTGGATGAGCCACATGTCTGCCAAAGGGGTCCTGATAAGTGTGTCGCCATTTCGTGTGTGGACTGACCCTGCTTGAGTTGCTACGCCAACACGACAGGAGCAGCCTACCACTTGGTTTTGCTCCTTGGCGAATCCCGACTATATTAATCTAAAAAGATACTACTCCCTCCGTCTCGTTTATAGGGCGTGCACGTAGTTCTAGGTCATCCATTTGACTAACTAAATATGAGTTACTATGTCACAAAAAGTATGTCATTGGATTCTTAAGCGGATGTAGTTTCTAAACATATATTGTTCATCACATATATGGCTAGTTAAATTCTCAACATAGAACGACGTGCGTGCCCTGTAAACTGAGATGGAGGAAGTAGTAAAAACGATGTGATTTTACCTGTAGCGACCCGACCCGAATGGATCAAGTCTCTGTGCTTAAGTGTCATCCCTGGATCGGTATGCTGACACACACAGTACTCGAGGATTTATAACAGAGGTAAATCACATGTATAAATAACGTAAATACTATTACCTCAATCCAAAATAGCGGAAGTAACAAGGTTGTGGATTCCCATCAACACCAACGACAAAGTTGAGTGTAGAAATCGTAACCCAAACGTATCACTTACTCGTCGTAAGATAATCCTGCAACATGAGACGTTGCAGCCACAAAGGGTCAGTACATTGAATGTACTGGCAAATTCACACTGTAGAGCAATGATGAATAATGACTATCACTACATGCATATATGGCTGGTGGAAAAGCTCTATGGTTATAATGTTTTTGCGAAAAGCCAATTTTTCCCTACTACAAAGGAATAAATTTTATTTAATTATCATGGTGGTTGTTAAACATTGAGAATGGTTGACAACATTCTCAATCCCAATTAAGTAACATCATTAAAAAAACCAACAAAATTAATTAAAGTAACATGATGAGATCAACATGATAATCCAAGAACTAGATACTCAAGATTGTCCATAACCGGGGACATGGCTTACCATGATTAGTTTGTACACTCTGCAGAGGTTTGTGCACTTTTCCCACAAGACTCGATCTCCTCCGTTGGATTTCGCGCACTACATGGTGTTGGAGAAACGGATGGCCGAGACATAGTCTTTCAGAAGCGCTAGCACCTTACGATCGGGTAGACCATACCACCTACATCCCCTACATCTGCTAGTCTACCACTGTAAGAGTTTGCACGACTTAGTCAACTATGCTAGAGCCCATCATAGCTTGTGGCTGCACACAGAAGTTTCTAGTATGAATAATCTCATGATCCCTTTGAGCCTGGGTGGCGGTCCATAAAAAAAAAGGCAATCCTGGTCTACCCAGGTGCCTAGACAGGCAATCCTAGAATACCCAGGTACCTCAATCCACCCAGATGTGTGTTTAAGTTGCCACCTTAAGTAAACCATTAATTAACAATCTCACATCTGTCATGAATACTCTCAAAACCCAATCCATGTCTACGAGCATAGCATGGCAATATAAGCATAACATTATAGTAACTCCCAAGGTTTGAATGCAGGGCAATAGGTTCCTACCTCATCAACTACTTCCCAATACCCACATTTTATCAATCCTAACCATGCAATGTTTGAGGGTTGAAACTAATGCATAAAAACTGGGAATGAAAGGGATATGATAAAAGTGTGAACTTGCCTGCAATGTTGATGAAGATGATTCGCACTCACAACCCCTGATGGTTCTACTCGTCACACTCCGGTCAATCTATCGTAAGCAAGCAATAGTAACCACACATAAGCAATCACTCAAAAGATCAGAAAGATCGAAGAAGACGATTCGAAAAACATCAAAACCAAACAAATAACTCTTGCAACATAAAACAATTTCTAACAGTACCAAAATTATGTGAATTTGGCCTTATCAGAAAATTTAGGTCAAGAGCTTCAATTTGCAAAAATAATCAATTAAATCGGAGTTATAAAACTCAAGATATGATCAAACAAAGTTCAAATTCAAATCTGATCTTAAAATTTTAAACTTTCAAAATCATGTTTGAGTTGGATTACTGGATAGAGGGTATCATAACGAAGAAGTGGGCACTGGTTTCGTTGGATTTGGACTAACGAGTAAAAAGATTTGGTCGTTTGAAGTTTAGGGACTAATCTGTAAATAAAACATTCACGGATGGGTCCCTGGCCGAAAATAAAAAGAAAAAAACTTTACCGTATGAACGTTCACTGCCGAACGCTATCGAATGAATCTGTTCACTAAAACTACCTAAATAGAAAACGTTCATTAGATAAGTAAACTAAAATAAAAGGTTTTCAACGAAAACCGAAACCCTAAAAATAAACCGACGAACCGGACGAGCTTATTACCGATTCATAGCGGGTTCGACGCCGGCGGTGGTTTACCGCGGCGGTTGGAGTCCGGCGAGGGGCGGCGGATCGACGGCGTGCTAGGGCGGCAGCGCGGGCGGCGGCGAGGAGTGGCGCGGGGGCGGAGCAGCAAGCAAGCAGCAGCGGCAGCGGCGGAGCAGGCGGCGGGGAAGTGCAGCGCGGCGGCGGCGGATCAACAGCGAGGCGAGGCATCGGCGGCGGCGGGTGGGGAAGAGGTGTCCGGGCCCGGGGCCTAGGTATTTAAAGAGGAGGGGCGGCGGCTTGCGTGAGGAAGGGGCACAACGGCGAGGAGAATCTGGGCGGCGTACGGCGGCGGCGATGCCGTGCGGGCGGCGGAGTCCGGTTGGGAGGAGGAAGGCGGTGCGGGCACGGGCCATTAGGCCGCGGCCTGGCTCGGCGCTGAGCTGGCCCAGTCGGCGACGGGGAGAGAGAGGAGAGAGAGAGAGAGAGCAGTGCGGGGCCTCGGCCTGGCACTGTTCGAAGAGTTTTTTTAAACATTTTCCCAGACAAGGAAAAGAAAATAAATAAAAATATTATATAGGCATATAATATATCAAAATTTTCAGAAAAAGATTTTCTACGACATGAACATTTTACTAGCATTAAATAAAATACACACAAATTCTAATAACTCAAACAGTGCTCCTGCTCTAATAAAATCCAAATAAAAATCATTTTAAAATACCAAAATGATTTCAAACTTATTTATCTCCAATTTTATGATGTAGGGAATCATGTTACCCTATTTTCCATGTATTTTATTTTTGGAGAAAAATAATTTGAATAAAACTCAAATAACTCCAAATTGAAAATAAATTCAAAAGAACTTTGAATTCAATTCTTTGAAACTCCCAACTCATATTTCATAATTTGAAGAAGTCATTTTATCTTCTCTCGTGAAAATCATTGAGTTGCATAAAGTTTCTGGATTGGAAAATATTTCCAAATGGAATTCAAATATTTTCAAAAACCCTTTCATTTAATTAAATGGAAGAAGTCATGCCATCTTCTCTCGAGGGTTTTGTATTTGAAAAGTAGTTGAATTCACGGAGAGCATAAAAGCAAAAATGAAAGTTTGGGAAAGTCCTTTTATTCCCTCTCATTTAACTTTCAAAAAGTTTCGAATTCACTCACTTTTAGTCAATCAATCACACAACAATCAAACAAACAATCAATCTATCTATTTATTATAACATTCCAAAATTTAGAATTTTGGGATGTTACAAACCTACCACCCTTAAAATGAATCTCATCCTCGAGATTCAGAGAGGCTAGTAAGAAATAGGTTAGGGTTTGGGGTTTCCTCAAAATCCATTGATTGTCGCAGGAGGGGGTTTGTGGTGCTACCGCCCTTAGAAGCATGGTTACGGTTCCATCAAAACTCATATACTTCATCCATATTGTTAACAGTGTTGGTCTTCTCAGATCTTCAGGATAATTCCTCCTCTGGCTCTTCCGATAGTGGCATAACCTTTACCACAATTCTTTTGTCCTTTTTCTTGGTAAGGTTGTTCCAAGGTTGGGTCTTCTTAGCTGACGGGTCTGGCGTCAATACTAAACAACTATCGATATCTCATGGTGGTCAACAATTTATGGTTTCTCCTGCAGGAAATGGGTCTGGTTGATCCTCACTGTATAACCTACGGTTGGCAAAAGCTGCCTTGTACAAGGGAAAATTGCTATACCATTCTAAGGTTCAAACAAGCTTTAGATCGTCGTCACTCTACTATAGGTAAGTCACTCAGATTTACCATCCCATATAGCAAGGCGAATAATAAGAGTAAGTCGGTATGGTGATCAATCCATCCCGCACCCAAATCATTACCTTGTATACGGTTTAGCGAATCTCGCATTCTAACACTCGGTCATCCTCACAAGCATTGCAGAATTTCTCTTGTCAACGAACCAGGTTTGGATAAATCCATTGATTCTGCAAGCCAAACAAACATCTATCGTTCCTTCACAACTCTTAGGTTTTGCGTAAACTCCTATAAAATCGTCTATCGATAAAGGTATATCCTCTTCCAGGGTTTTTCCTTCAGCAAGAGTGCGCTTGCTCTTGGCAGGTCCTGGGGCCTGTGGGTTATGGCCCATCTCATCACTTGAAGACCTTGAACTTATCATCGGGCAACTGATCATTAATCCAACTTCCAACTTCCTAGTATTCTTAAATCCATCCAATTGTACTGTCTTCCTTCCTTCTATTGGCACCAAACTAGGACATGATTACTCAGACTCATCATGGAGTTTCCATTGATCCATATTTCCGACATCATACCTCCTTTATATCCAATAGTAATTCATCTCTTCATCCTCGTGGGATATCCCACATACCGAGATAAAAACTTATACTTATGAAGTCCATACTCCACTTCGTGGAACATCATTATCCTTTCCAGGGTCAAGCGTCCTTACAGGGGAATATTGGCCATCTTTGCATGGCACTTCTTCAACTGGGAAACGTGAAACACATCATGAACTCCTGATAGTCCTTCGGGTGACTCCAACTTGTTGGCCACTTCTCCCATACGCTCCAAAACTCGGTATGGTCCTACAAATCTCGGGGCTAACTTTCCCTTAACTCCAAATCGTTTAACTCCTCGTAGAGGGGACACACGAAGACATGCTCTATCTCCAATTTCATAGACTACCTCCTTGCATTTTTGAGTCAGCATAACTCTTCTGCGTGGACATCTTTAGTCTATCTCGAAGCAACTTAACATTCTCTTCTGACTCCTTGATCACATTTGGTCCAAACAACTGACGGTCTCCAACTTCATCCCACATCAACGGTGTCTGGCTCCTTCTCCCATACAAAGCTTCAAAAGGGCCATCTTCAAACTGGCTTGGTAACTATTGTTGTATGAGAACTCTGCGTAAGGTAGATTATCATCCCTACTAGACCCATAATCTAGCGCACACGCTCTCAACATGTCCTCCAGAATCTAATTGACTCACTTGGTCTATCCATCTGTCTGCAGATGAAAGGTTGTACTGAACTCTAGCCTAGTACCCAAAGTCTGGTGCAGCTGATTCAAAAACTTTGAGGTAAACTGTGTTCCTCTATCTGATACAATGGTCCTCGGAACTCCATGCAGACATACGATCCTGGTCAATTATATCTTGGCCAACTTCGCACTTGTATAGGTGGTTTTCACTGGGATAAAGTGAGCTACTTTGGTCAAACAATCAACTACTACCCAGATAGAATTTATATTCCGATTGGGTCCTGGGCAATCCGGTAATGAAATCCATGCCAAGCTTATCCCACTTCCATTCGGGTATTGGCATAGGCTGTAGTAATCCTGCTGGCTTCTGATGCTCTGCTTTTACTCTCTCTGGCATACATCACCTACGACTACATACTCCGCAATATCCTTCTTCATACCAGTCCACCAGAAACGCTCCTTCAAATCCAAATACATCTTGGTGTTTCCAGGGCGAATCGAGTATGGTGAGTCATGAGCCTCCTGAAATATTAACTTCCTGATCTTTGCATTATTGGGCACATATACACGGTCCTCGAACCATAAGGTGTCGTGCTCATCCTTACAAAAACCTTTGGCCTTTCCTTTGCTCATCCTCTCCTTTACCTTAGCAATCTCTTTGTCATCCTTCTGAGCTTCACAGATCTTTCCCAACAATGTAGACCGAACTTCCATTGCCGCAACAAAACCTTTGGGAACAATCTCCAACCGAAGTTCCCTGAGATTCTTGGCTAACTCCTTTGGCAATCCTCCGATTGTGAGGGTATTCGTCCTTGTGTTATTTATGGTTGTGTACTATTTCTCCACAAAGCTTGTGTGCACAAGGTTTCTTCATATCCTTTCCATAAGGCCTCAACTTCTGGGACACAAGACGAATTTTTTTGCAGAGTCAACTTAAATTCTTCCAAAGTGGTTACTCTTTGCCATCCATTGATGGTTTGGTACATCCTCCACCAAGTAGCAACACCTCTTTCAAAACAATTAAGAGCATGCTGGGCCATATCCTTTCCGGCTATAGGGTTATTCTCCACGTGATCCTCCATGCTCTGGATCCATCGGTCTGTCTCCAATTGACTCATCGGTCCAGAAAATACAAGCTCAACTCCGTTCATCCTCTATTGGGTCCATGGGTTTGGGGTGAGATAAGAGGAATAGAGGGGGATGCACACAATACAAACAAAGGTTTTGAAAAGACATATTTTATTGTGGCTATCGGAAAAACATCAAACAAAATGACCGCTCACAATCGTCGCATCTAACGTAGGTATATAACAGGGGTTTGGTCTTCTAAGGTTAATAAATCTTCAAAGCCATCAAACTCTTCAAGTCGTGTTCATGTCTCCGATGGCTTCTTCCAATCATGCCTGTCTTTCTCCAGTTCTTTTGCCAGATCATCTCTATTGACGTGAAGTCTCTCGTGACCTCCTCAATATTTCTGGAGTTACGTTCCAACTTCTGGATTTCAACATTCTTGGCATGAACCATGTCCTACTGTCCTTCAGTTCCTGACGGATCTCCGGTATCTCGAGGTTTTTTGCTCCTCCAGGTTAGCTACTTCAGCTTCTGGGTCCTAAGTTCTTCACAAAATGCTTCCTTTAACAAATGCTGCTTCCTGCAGGTCCATCTTAACTTCTTGATGTAACACTCTAGATCCTGGTGATACACCGGCTAAGGTTAAAGCTTCTTCTTGCTGATAGGTGCTCCATCAGCCTTCTGCCTTCCAATCCTTCCATGCATATGCATGCTTAACTCAGCACGGTGATAATAGCATAAGCGGGCAATAACATCATGGATAGCCGTGTTTCTGCTCTTGTCATTTCCATGAGCTATCTCTCCATAGTTGATATTTCCTGCCTTAGGGTTTTCCTTGACAAAACTTTGAGTTCTAAAGCTCCATGTTCCAGTCCTTCTCCGACACACCTTGATCTGGGGTATTGACAACTTCCATAGTCTGCCAAGTTCCATAGGGGTATCCTTCCTAGGTCATAAAAATCTGGGAATTCTTCATAGCCTCCAATTCTCCTAGTCTTCGGAGTCTTCAACTGTTGTAGTTTCCATTATCATAATGTATGGTAAAATCCTCTTCATTTCGAATGGTCATAGTTGTCCAGTATCTTGTACTTCTTGGAGTGGTCTCATCAGTCGAATCTTCGAGTGGTCAACAGGGAAAAGGGGTATGGTCTCACTAAAAAGGAATTTTTGAATAAGCTCAGAAGAGAGGAGAGGTAAAAGATCTTTTTTTTAAAAAGAAAGTTTTAGAGAAAATCCTTTCTATGGGCTTGCCAGTTTCTAGGGTCACGTCCTACAGTCAACATGTGTTCTGATACCATCTTGTAGCGACCCGACCCGAATGGATCAAGTCTCTGTGCTTAAGTGTCATCCCTGGATCTGTATGCTGACACACACAGTACTCGAGGATTTATAACAGAGGTAAATCACATGTATAAATAACGTAAATACTATTACCTCAATCCAAAATAGCGGAAGTAACATGGTTGTGGATTCCCATCATCACCAACGGCAAAGTTGAGTGTAGAAATCGTAACCCTAACGTATCACTTACTCGTCGTAAGATAATCCTGCAACATGAGACGTTGCAGCCACAAAGGGTCAGTACATTGAATTTACTGGCAAATTCACACTGTAGAGCAATGATGAATAATGACTATCACTACATGCATATATGGCTGGTGGAAAAGCTCTATGGTTATAATGTTTTTGCGAAAAGCCAATTTTTCCCTACTACAAAGGAATAAATTTTATTTAATTATCATGGTGGTTGTTAAACATTGAGAATGGTTGACAGCATTCTCAATCCCAATTAAGTAACATCATTAAAAAACCCAACAAAATTAATTAAAGTAACATGATGAGATCAACATGATAACCCAAGAACTAGATACTCAAGATTGTCCATAACCAGGGACACGGCTAACCATGATTAGTTTGTACACTCTGCAGAGGTTTGTGCACTTTTCCCACAAGACTCGATCTCCTCCGTTGGATTTCTCGCACGACATGGTGTTTGAGAAATGGATGACTGAGACATAGTCTTTCAGAAGCGCTAGCACCTTACGATCGGGTAGACCGTACCACCTACATCCCCTACATCTGCTAGTCTACCACTGTAAGAGTTCGCACGACTTAGTGAACTATGCTAGAGCCCATAATAGCTTGTGGCTGCACACGGAAGTTTCTAGTATGAATAATCTCATGATCCCTTTGAGCCTGGGTGGCGGTCCACAAAAAAACAGGCAATCCTGGTCTACCCAGGTGCCTAGACAGGCAATCCTGGAATACCCAGGTACCTCAATCCACCCAGATGTGTGTTTAAGTTGCCACCTTAAGTAAACCATTAATTAACAATCTCACATCTGTCATGAATACTCTCAAAACCCAATCCATGTCTACGAGCATAACATGGCAATATAAGCATAACATAATAGTAACTCCCAAGGTTTGAATGCAGGGCAATAGGTTCCTACCTCATCAACTACTTCCCAATACCCACATGTTATCAATCCTAACCATGCAATGTTTGAGGGTTGAAACTAATGCATAAAAACTGGGTATGGAAGGGATATGATCAAAGTGTGAACTTGCCTGCAATGTTGATGAAGATTATTCGCACTCACAACTCCTGATGGTTCTACTCGTCACACTACGGTCAATCTATCGTAAGCAAACAATAGTAACCACACATAAGCAATCACTCAAAAGATCAGAAAGATCAAAGAAGACGATTCGGAAAACATCAAAACCAAACAAATAACTCTTGCAACATTAAACAATTTCTAACAATACCAAAATTATTTGAATTTGGCCTTATCAGAAAGTTTAGGTCAAGAGCTTCAATTTGCAAAAAGAATCAATTAAATCAGAGTTATAAAACTCAAGATATGATCAAACGAAGTTCAAATTCAAATCTGGTCTAGTTCAAATTTTAAACTTTCAAAAACATGTTTGAGTTGGATTACTGGATAGAGGGGATCATAACGAAGAAGTGGGCACTGGTTTCGTTCGATTTGGACTAACGAGTAAAAAGATGTGGTCGTTTGAAGTTTAGGGACTAATTTGTAAATAAAACATTCACGGATGGGTCCCTGGCTGAAAATAAAAAGAAAAAAAAACTTTATCGTACGAATGTTCGCTGCCGAACGCTATCTAATGAATCTGTTCACTAAAACTACCTAAACATAAAACGTTCATTACATAAGTAAACTAAATAAAAAAACGGTTTTAAACGAAAACCGAAACCCTAAAAATAAACCGGCGAATCGACGGGCTTATTACCGATTCATAGCGGGTTCGACGCCGGCGGTGGTTTACCGCGGCGGTTGGAGTCCGGCGAGGGACGGCGGATCGACGGCGTGCTGGGGCGGCAGCGCGGGCGGCGACGAGGAGTGGCGCGGGGGCGGAGTAGCAAGAAAGCAGCAGCGGCAGCGGCGGAGCAGGCGGCGGGGAAGTGCAGCACGGCGGCGGCGGATCGACGGCGAGGCGAGGCATCGGCAACGGCGGGTGGAGAAGAGGGGTCCGGGCCCGGGGCCTAGGTATTTAAAGAGAAGGGGCGGCGGCTTGCGTGAGGAAGGGGCACAGCAGCGAGGAGAATCCGGGCGACGTACGGCGGCGGCGATGCCGTTTGGGCGGCGGAGTCCGGTTGGGAGGAGGAAGGCGGTGCGGGCGCGGCCTGTTGGGCCCCGTCCTGGCTCGGGCGCTGGGCTGGCCCAGTCGGCGACGGGGAGAGAGAGGAGAGAGAGAGAGCAGTGCTGGGCTTCGGCCTGGCACTGTTCGAAGAGTTTTTTTAAAACATTTTCTCATACAAGGAAAAGAAAATAAATAAAAATATTATATAGGCATATAATATATCAAAATTTTCAGAAAAAGATTTTCTACGACATGAACATTTTACTATCATTAAATAAAATACACACAAATTCTAATAACTCAAACAGTGCTCCTGCTCTAATAAAATCCAAATAAAAATCATTTTAAAATACCAAAATGATTTCAAACTTATTTATCTCCAATTTTCTAATGTAGGGAATCATGTTACCCTATTTTCCATGTATTTTATTTTTGGAGAAAAATAATTTGAATAAAACTCAAATAACTCCAAATTGAAAATAAATTCAAAAGAACTTTGAATTCAATTCTTTGAAACTCCCAACTCATATATCATAATTTGAAGAAGTCATTTTATCTTCTCTCGTGAAAATCATTGAGTTGCATAAAGTTTGTGGATTGGAAAATATTTCCAAGTGGAATCAAAATATTTTCAAAAACCCTTTCATTTAATTAAATGGAAGAAGTCATGTCATCTTCTCTCGAGGGTTTTGTATTTGAAAAGTAGTTGACTTCACGGAGAGCATAAAAGCAAAAATGAAAGTTTGGGAAAGTCCTTTTATTCCCTCTCATTTAACTTTCAAAAAGTTTCGAATTCACTCACTTTCAGTCAATCAATCACACAACAATCAAACAAACAATCAATCTATCTATTTATTATAACATTCCAAAATTTAGAATTTTGGGATGTTACATTACCGAGCGGTGGGCGGGGGAGCATGGCCTGTCGTGCGGTCCCACGTGTCATGATGTACCAAGGCGATGCGCGTCCCTCTTGAGGCAGAACAATGGCGAATCGGATTCAGCAAAGTGTGAAATAATGGTTGCTTCGTCCGTCTGGGAAGGTGCGGCATTGTGATTTGACGTCTCATTGCTCATTACTACTACTGGGGCGCTACGCTGGGGTGCGTTCCCCCTGCTGTTCTGCATTGTTATTTGGTGCATGCCACGTCGACCCGGTTGCTATACGTCCCACATGTCGGTGAGAGGAAGTACAGAATTCATGAAAGCAAGCGTCTCCACTCTTTTAGTATGACGGAGGAGTACAAGACACGGCTTGGTTTTTGCTGCTTCGTGCGATCCATCGATACAAACCCGGACTAAAAAAGGCGAGGGCGGGTCTTTTCCCACGCGGCAGGCAGGGGAGTTTGGCATAGTCTGTTCGAGGCAACGAGGCAGGAATGGAAACAAGCAAATAAAGGTTGAGCGACTTAGTTTTGGGAAAATCTGATTTTACGGAGTACGTACCCACTTTGGAGGTACTACTACTTACTACTCCATGCTTTCCGGTTTATAGGGCTTATCTTAAAAAAATCGTTTTTCTGTTTTATAAGTCTCAATTCTACTAGTAGTACCATCACATGTTTGGATTTTGAGGTGCATTAAATCACCCGATGCAAGCAGTATCAAGATAAAGCTCGCCGATGCATGTTGAAGTTCATGGAAATTTAGTGGTCATGCATTCATTCATTGTAATTAATGCATCAGTAAACATAACTTCTTGAGAAAAACGAGCGTACTAATTACTTGTGCAAACTACAAAATTAATTCCACCACTCTCCGTCTAGCTTGGTTGGAGAGATTTTGAAATTGAGCCATAAACCGGGAAGGAGGGAGTAGTAACATAGCCTAGGGTAGCTTGCTTCACCACGGGCTCCAAGGAAATTGTTGTAGTACTACTCCTATGTACCACGGTACTACTCCTACTACTAAAAAACATAGATTTCAAACATATGATAATCTCTCTAACCAAGGTAGGGATGAGGAGTAACGGAGGGAGTAGTAAAATTTTCTCCTCGTCCTGCGAGCCACCGCGTGTGTGGGCGAGGGAGCGGGCGTAGGCGTAGTAAGAAAGCTTCTCCATGTCCTGCGACTCCGCGAGCCACCACGCCCATGGGCGGGGGAGACGGCGTACTAAGCAAGCTTCTCCTCGTTCTGCGAGTTGACGGGACACATCAAAAGTAATACGTACAGAGCATCTCCAGTGTATAGAGCCTTGCCTCTAAGGTAGGCCCCACATGGTTTGTCTCTTATCAAATGAAAAAACCATAATGTATAGAGACTCTAACCAGCCTCTAAGGTGGCCCCTAGCAAAAATTTAAAAAGTATTGATTAGCAATACATTTGTCCAATCAGCACTATTCTTTTGTACTCCTACTTTCTTATGGTTCCTAAGGCTGACAATTGGGACCAGATGGATTGCTACATTGTTAGTGGCAGCCTCTAAGGTTAGACGCGATGCTAACCAATTTTTTGTTAGAGGCAGTTCATGCAATGTATAGAGGGCCGCCTCTAAGAGGAGAGAAGGCTTAGAGGAAACAAAAGGCATACATTGTGGATGCCCTAAGTGCCTACTTTCCGGTCCATATGACTCAATTTAAAATCCACAATGCATCCATAATAGATGCTGGGTGGTGGAATAAGTTTGTTACTTCCATAGTTCGCAAAAGTACTAAGCATGTGAGATGGCGAACAAAGGGAGTACGATACCATTAATACTACATTTCTTTTGGAAGGGTTGTAGTAGTCCCTCCCATTCACATGTTCACAATTCAAGCTTCAATAAAAACATTGCACGCAAGGATTAAGAGAAACCTCAGTAATGCATGTACTCCCTCAATCCATATAGGGTATAAAATGCATTTTGGAGGCTAACTTTCACCACATGTTAGAGAAATAATATGACATGCAACTGACACAAGTTTTACCATCAAATCCGTACGTGGTCATTATACTGCTAACACATGCATGTGTTGCAATAAGTACGTAGATACTGTCGTAAACACTCACTATCTAGTAGTACTAGTAGTACGGTACACCACCACCACTACTACTACTACGAGCTGTGCTTTTTTTAGCGACCTGCAAATTACGCCATCCAACCGTAGCCGCACACATTCTAACATCAATTCAACCAACTGGAAGAAATTCATGCAAACACGGCGATATTTCATATAAACAATGACGGAATTCATATAAAACGCCGGATTTTCATACAAACATGACGGATTTCATTACATTCAAATCAACTAAGCGGTGCTAGTCCTGAACAACACATGTATAATAATACCTAGCCTAAATGGTCGCCCGCCGATCCATTTGTCTTCCTTATGTCCGGCAGCATGATCACCGGACTGCCGGGAGCCCCAAAGGTATATGCTTCAGCGAATAGGACGACTCGCTTCCCCACTGCCCAACAGACATCATTGGTTGATGCCCAAGATGGAAGCTGAAGGGGGCTTCTCCGCTTTCATGGAGGCCATGCGGGTTCGACGAAGGTCCTCGCAACAAGAGGATCCGGCAAGACACCTCCTGTGTACGCCGGCATCGCCTCAGCGGTGGCTTTCATGGGATCCAAGCGGCGGCGGCCTCCCGTGTTCTACTTATCCTCGATGATGGCGGCGGACGTGGAGGCGTTGGCCGCCGATTTGTCGCTCTCCGCGCACCCGGCTTCTGTCTCTGCTTGCATGGCACGACCACAGGTATGGGAGTCTTGGCCACAGAAATGGGAGACACGGTCGCAGACACGAGAGGCGCGGTACAAGGTGGCAGCATGGACAACAGCGACGACGCCCGTGCTCCCCGCCGGCTCGTCGCTCCTCGTCGAGCTGGCCTGGAGCGGCGAGTTGCTGAACCGCGAGCCGACTTAGTGCGACAACTGGCTCCGTCGGGTGAGGGGAGGGAGGTGGATCAGGGAGCTGCATAGCTCGTATCCGGCGGGCTCGGCGAGCCACCCAGCCGGCTTGGATGCCGGATAACTACTTAAGAGTGGACAAAATGGTGAAGGAGGAGATAGGGGAGCGACGGAGGTGTGCGATTCTTGGCCAGCGTCTAGCCTCGTTTAAATAGGAGATTAAATAGACAGCGAACGGGAGGATCTCGGTCGGCGTTGCGTTTAATGCCGGCCCGGTCATGAACTGACGTGTGTCCAGAGTGGGTTTCTCAGCTTCCACACGGGTTTCATGGAGGCATTTAACTGCGGCAAGGAGGCATGTTCAGCCGGGCGTGTAGCGAGCGGCACCCTTGACTCTGATGTACGACACCGCGCCATTCTTCCACTTACGTGTGGGCTCGTTGGGTACCTGGTCGACATGTCAGTGACCCAACGCAGGCAGTGCACGACAGAGGAACTTTTGGTGGGCTAGGGCGGTTAGAAGCGGGCATTTCATAAACCGATGATTGTTCATTGAGTGTGACGTCATCTATTTCATGTAGATAAGCCTACTATATAATATAAGAGAATTTTAAAATTTTCATATATACGTTGATAGTCCGTTCGATACGTTGTGATTCATAAAGACCGCTGCAAACATCAATGTTCTACTTATCACAGATAAGATTGATTAATACCCGTAACAATCCATGTCCTTAACAAAGGGTGGATGCACATATAGGTTGAGCGTGTGTCTTGCGTCGTGTGCTATGTGCATGCAGGCGTGCGAGTGTTGCGTGCGTGCATGTGTATGTTTCAGTGTTGCATGCATGTGTGCGTGCGTGTGTGTGTGTGTGTTCGTGAGTGCATGCGTACATGTCAGTGTTGCACGCCTGCATGCATGCGTGTGTTCTGCGAGTGTTGCGTGCGTGCATGTGTACGTGCGGGGTGAGGCTACACGTCAGTCGCTGACTTTTTCATCTCTCCTCAGTCGATCTTCCAGCCGTTGGATACAAAATCAAGGGCCTGCAGTTCATCTTCAACCTCCACCCCCTGAGCCGCCAGTCACCACCGGCCGAACCGCCGCCCCCGCCATCCCGCCTGCCTCGAAACCACTCCCCATCACCGGTCTGCCGCCGCCCTGGTCATCCCTCTAGCTCCCCCCCCCCCCGCGCAGAGCTTTTTCTCTAGCGACCCCCACGCCACCGTCCCACCACCGCGCCCCCACCAACGTTGACTACTGCCCCCACCCTGAAGCCTAAGATAGATAGTAGGGTACCTCTCCGGTGAGCCCCCTCCCTGCTGCGGCTGGTTCTTCCTTAACTCCGGTGAGCCCCCCCCCCCCTGAAAATCGACTGACCCAAAAGTCGATTCAGTCGACTGAAGTGTAGCTAAATCGGTACGTGTGAGTATTGCATGCATGCATGCGGGCATTGCGGGCGTGTTTGTGCGCATGTGTGATGAGTTTGTATTCACCACAGTGGCTCGTGCGTGCGTGCAATTAAAATGGCCAGCTCAGCATATCATCACAAGGCGATCCTTGTCCGTTGTGGTTAGGGGGCGCGGGCTGCCAACCATCTCACGACTTCGAATCACCACCGACCACTAATTTATTACAATTTTTTTCTTTTATATACGCGCTGACGGGTGGGCCCTATGGTAATGTGCGCTGCTGAATGTGGACCGTTTGACTGGTCAATTGATCGTGTCATCAACAAATTACAGAGCTGTATGGTGAGCCAGTGACCGTATGATCACCATAAAATGCATTTTATTAACACAGTACGGACTCAAACTGCCATTTCTTTCTTCCATATACGCGCTGACAGGTGGGCCCCACGGTTACATGCTGATGGTGCAACACTAGTTGTGCCACGTGGAACGTTTGACTGGTCAATTGATCATGTCATCAACAAAATACGGAGTTGTACAAGTGAGCCAGTGACTGTATAATCACGACATGTATTTTTTAACACAGTACAAATGCAAGCGCTCATATATACGCGCAAACACTCACCTCTATAAGCGCACACATGCAGACCCTACCCCTATGAGCACCTTCGAGAGAGTGAGCCAACATATGATCTTGAGATTTTACGAAGTCACCATAGGTGCCTCGTAGTCGAGGGGAACGTCTCCTCCCACTGAACACAGGACCTTAACCCTGGTGGGCTGGGGAACCACTGTCCTCCTAACAATCCAACTAGAGGTTGGTTAGCACCACAAAATGTATATGGTGACCGTGATGAGCTTATTCTGAAGTCGAGTGACCATATCGTGCTTTCGCTTCAAATACAATGACCGTAAGTGTCGTCAACAAAATACGGAGCACGCATCAAATACAATGTCCGTCAGTGTCATCAACAAAATACGGAGACGTATCATGCGCTAGATACCGTATGATCACCACGAGAATGTATACGGTGATCGTAATGAGCATATTCTAAAGTCCAGTGACCGTATAGTGCTTTTGCTTGAAATAGAGTGACCGTCACGCGTGAATGTGTCAAGGGCATGCATACTTTTAGAGGGCCGAGAGAAAGTTTGTGTGCGTACGTGAAAGTGGTGTAGAAAGACGGGGTGTCTGGTGGAGACAAGGAGAGATATGCCCTTCGTTTCTCTTTCCCATGACTAATATTTTAGGAGAAAATATAAACATTCACAATGCAGAACAAATATTATTGGATGCACCATGCAATTAACTTTCATGTATAACATTGTACTATTGTATATGCTTATTTCCTTATTGGCCGGTTGCGTGTGGGGTGTGGTGGGAACATCATTTCTAGGTGTGGTGGGTCAGCGTGAGGACTCATGGGTCAGTCCATCCTGCGCCACATAGGTTCGACCAAGAGACATTGGACGAAGACCCATGTGGAGGACTCGGCGTACAAGACGAAGCTACCAGAGTCGTGGAGGACTCTATCCCCACTGATGATAAGCCGACTATATATGATTTGTAACCCTAGGCCCCGAGTATGTTATAGAAGCTTGGGGGCTAGTTCATCAATAGTATACACACACGCACAATGCATGGTATTCACGTGTACTTTGTACACACCCCTATCACAAATATACAATACCAGGAGTAGGCTTTTTCCTCAACTGCAAGGTCCCGGATATGGGTAAAACTTTGCCTTGTATTACCATCCAGCCTAACGGTCAGGGATATCCTACCAAATGATCTGATGGAATCATATCTGCCAACTACTAAGAGAGAGGTGTGTGTGGGGGGGGGCAATGTGTGCAAGAGAGGCCTAAAGATAATGTGCATACGGGAGACACGTAGGCACATATATGTTCCTATAGAGGGCTAGTAGAGACCGTGCGTGTGTATATATGCATGTGAGAGAAATAGTGTTTTCCAACTGAGATTAGTGAAAAGAGTGGTACATAGTAGTAAGAAAGAGAGAGGGAGATCTATAGAGAGTGTGTGTGCATGAGACACCCCGACACCCCGGGAGAGATTGTGAGCATGTGTGAGAGAGAAATGCTAATGTATATAAAGTGTGTGCACTTATGCGTTAGATAGAGAGATATATAGCGTGTGTGTGAGAACGGGTCGAGGCACAGTGCATCTACGTGTAAAAGGCGGTTCTATGCATTAAATTAAAATATAAATGGCATTATTATTTTTGGATGAGATCATAAATTTTGCAATTTGCGTAGGAACGAACATCGGTCTATCATACACCCATACTCTATTGAATTCTAGCATGTTCATGTGTTTTTTTCATATTATCGATCCATAGAGTGAGAGTGGTTTGAAATTCAGACAATGCATTGCTTTTTCAATTCATATATAAACATTAATTAGTGCACTCCTGTAACGCCCCGGATCGGATGCGCCAGGTGTCTTCCGTTTATTCGTCACCATTGCCTTGTCAGCAGCTTGCGTGTTGCATTTTGCCATGTCATCATATGCTTTACATCCTGATATTTTCAAAACTTGCATCCGGTCCTTTTCCCCATTGTCCGTTTCGCGATCCGACACTCACACGCACCCGTTGCACCTCTCAGACCTCGTTTCGTGAGTGGCTTAAAACTGTTCTCGGAATGGGATGAAACTTGGTGTGCGGTGTTGCTATAGAGTAGGTAGACCGCCTGTCAATTTTCGTTCCATTTGGAGTCCGTTTGACGCCCCAACGGTTAACCGCGTAGCCTGAAACACCTCTCTCTTTGCAGCCCAGCACCCCTTCACCACAACCCATGAGCCCATCCAAACCTCCTCCATACTCTCGGTCGTTCGAGATCGTGTGGGCGAAAACCGCTCCCCATTTGGACTCTCCTAGATCTCTCTAGCTATAAATAGGTGCCTTCCCACGAAATCTCGCAGCCAAACCCTAGCCATCGTCCCACCTCGCAGCCGGACATGTCCGTCCACTGCCGGACGCTTCGCGCCGCCGCCCCGGACCAGTGGCCGCCCGCCACGTGGTCTCCTCCTCCGCCCGCTGTCGCCGTCCTGCTCGGCTCGCGTCAGGCCTACGGGGCCCGAACCCCGCACCACCGCTTTCCCACGGGTGCCCCACGCCCGAGCCCGCGGCGCCGCCCTCCGTTGCCAGCGCCTCCCCGTGGCGCCCGCCTCTGCCGCCCCGGCGCCGCGCGCCGCCGTGGCCCGCCGCCTCGCCTCTCCGCCGCCTCCGCCGCACGTCGCCTCCTCCGCCACCCCGCCGTCCCCGCGCCCTCGCCAGCATCGCGCTCACCTCGCCAGAGTTGCCTCGTCCCGGATCCGAGCGGGCTGGACCAGATCCACCAGCCGCCGATCCAAACGCCGGCCCGGTCCCCGGATCTCTCCATCCCGGGATCTCCTCGTCGGCCCGTTGACTTTTCCACGAGGTGAAATTCCACCAAGTCCCCAGATCTGCTACATTTTGTGTACTTGTTCATCATGCCATAACACCATGCTCGTTACTCCGATTTATGCGTGTAATACGTCAAAATGTTCATCTTGAGATTACCTTCATTTCATTCCATTGTGGCATGCTTGTTAGAGTTCATCTTGATGCCCTAATCATCGTTTCAAGAGTGCTATGTGATGTTAACCTATTTCGGCTGTTATAACTTGATGATATCTCATTTTTGTTGCATTTTGTGTGTGCATCCTTCGAGCATGAGGTCTACATGTTTTAGGAGTATATTCATGCCATATTTACGGTAGTGCAATCCATGTATTTGTGTGTTCCTTGTAGTGAGTGCATCAAGCTTGTGAAGTAAGCTACATGCTGTTAATGTTCTGTCAATGCTGAAACTGCTATATCATGTTGCTATCTTTGCTTGATGCTACCAATTAATCTTTGCATAATATGGGGATGTTCACTAAGGGTGTTTTGTTACACATGTTATGCTCTATCCATCCATGCCCGTGTTTGCACTTATGGAGTGCCCTAGCATGTCTTAATCTTGCTCTACTTTTGCTATAAAATGTTCCTGGCAGATTGTTTACATGTTAATCAATTTTGCCATGGTTATTGTTAGTGATCCAAGCATGCTATGAACTTGCTCTTGCCATGTTTAGCTTCATGAACATGTCATCTTGCTATAGATATGCTTGTCTTATCATGCAATGATTTGTGATGAGTGATTTGAGGTCGCAAAGATGCCTTCATAATTAGTAGATTTATGCCATGCCTTTGTTTGCTATGATCTGTTCCCGTAGCATGTTGTTTGATACCTCTAAACATTGCAACCTGATGTTATTCCTGCCATGTCCTGTGAATTCTGCCAAGTCTGTGAAACTGTATTTATTTGCAATCTTGCCATGTTCTTTTGAGCATGTTCTAATGAATTCAGTGTTCATGTTTTGTAATGCTTTACCTGTACATCACGTCCATGCCATTTGTTTTCATGTTAAGGTGTTGTAGAATGTTGTTTTAATGCTTGCAAGTTGCATAGTTGCTGTTTTGGACAACTTGTCCTTTAAACTTGTTTCATGTGTATGTGTTGAACCGTTGCTCCGTTTTGAGTGTACTCTACATGAAACTTGCTTAGTTTTGCATGTAGTTTAATGTTACGTTGTTGCACCCATGTTCTGAGTGTGTTTGCTTGATATTTGGATGCATTTTGCACCAATGCCATGTTTAACTTGTTTTGCTCATATCTTCTAGGCCGTAACTCTGAATTAAACAAACTTTATATGTAACTTGACTAGAATTTCGTGTAGATCATCATGGTGCATCTTAACTTCTTGTTTAACAACTTGAACAGAAGGTTTGTTCAGATCTGGACCAATTTCGAAATTTGCATATGGGGACTTACCGGAATTGTTATATGTTGTTTCCGGCCTCATTTAAACTGGCTTTGATGTGTTGTTCTTGTATGCATCATCTCTTGCCATGAGTAGTTTCAGGTAGCCTTGTCATGCATCATACCTGGTTGAGCATCATGCCTTGTTCATGTGTGGTGTGTTTACCATGTTGTGTGCTTCTTCTCGATAGTTCCCATTTCATTGCGATCATGAGGATTCGTTCGTCTACGCTTGGTTCATCTTCGTGGCTTCATCTCCTTCATGGACTCGTTCTTCTTCCTAGCGGGATTTCAGGCAAGATGACCATCACCCTGGATCTCATTACTATCATTGTCGTGGAATTGTCACGTCAGATGTCCTAGTGTGAGGACTTAGTCATGAGGCCAACGCATCTATGCGGTAGCTTGAAGGGGTTGGTCGGAATTGAGAGACGCAACACATAAGACGAGGATTTAGACAGCTTCGGGCCCCGGGAAACATCATCCGGTAAAAACCCTACATGCTGTTTGTGGCTAGGTCTCATCATGATCACGAGGGAGTCACCGTAAGCCGGCTCTCCTCTTTGTGTCTATCCCTAGAGATTATTGCTTGTCCCTTGTTTGGGGAGCCCTGCCCCTCCTTATATAAGTTAGAGGGGTGGGTTACATGTGGAGTCCTAGTAGGACTAGGACCAGTCTATCTTCTCTTACAAGTTGATTACAAGTCCGGGTCTTGCTTCCTTGTAAAGGAAATATTCCTCATGCCTTCCGTCTTATGCTGGCCCATAATAACATGAGCCGGCCTACTGGGCCTTGGGCCAAGTCTTCTATCTGACCCGCCGTCGAGGCCATTATTAAGTCTCTAGGCTCATGAGTCGTCACACCAGTGAGACGCCAGACCCATGAGTCGCCAATCCTCCGGCGGGTTACGATGAAGCGTCAAGTCCGGCCGGGTCATACTTCCGGCCGGGTCATACCGCGGGGTATATCCCCAACATTAGCCCCCAGTTTAATTTGGATTTATCCATGTTAAACTGATCCTGCAAAATAACTCAAGAACAAATTTGACTGGTTGTGCTCCGGGTTAAATATTCTTGTAACCGGCACCTGAACATCTTTAAGTCCTTGTCATAAATATGTCCATAACCCCATAGAAAATCTTCTTTAACAGACATGCTTCAACTTTGTCAATGCAAATAATCCACATACTTCTTTTTGAAAAATCAGGGTTAACAGGCCAGCTTTAGAATCAATTTACTGACATTGGTCCTCTTGTAGAGAAATATAGTAAGAGATAATCCACTTGAGTCGGCCTCCAAAACTCCGGCTTAAAAATATTGGTCTTGAAATACTCATCTGACTTTCCACCGGTTTGAAGATGTAACACTTTCCGGTCTATCATTACCAAAATTACCGAATTATAAAACAGACGATGCCGGGTCATAACT
The DNA here is from genome assembly GCA_032464435.1 of Aegilops umbellulata. NCBI lineage: Eukaryota > Viridiplantae > Streptophyta > Magnoliopsida > Poales > Poaceae > Aegilops > Aegilops umbellulata. The sequence continues at coordinate 226,430,670 of CP136055.1, read as the reverse complement.
TTGCAGATTTCTCCGATAATAATATAATTCCTGATTTGCTCAAAACTGAGAATTTGTAGTTATTCCCCCCTTATATGTATATCACCTGTAGCCCCCAAGTGCCGGGTTGTCATGCTTGCAGCAACCTGGGACTTGTAATTGCCTTATGCTCATAAAGATTTCAACCAGTGTAACCCCCAAGGGCCGGGTCATTATGCAATAATGAGCAGGGACTTTGTAAATATGATCATGTAAACTTGAGCAACAACATGTAGCCCCCAAGGGCCGGCTCAATAAGATATTACTGAGCTGGGACTTTGTATATGATTCATTGATAATACCATCAAATGATGTAATCTCCACCATGGGGCTTGAACCCACGTCCACAAGGTTAAGAGCCTTGTACTCTACCAACTGAATAATGGATCTTTCAATATAATGGATTAAGGCATGTGTACCTAGAATTTCCGACAGGAGCAATTGGTAGCCCCCAAGGGCTGACTCATTTAAGATGTGATGAGTCGGGTCTTCAATAAGTTGAGCAAAAAATGACTTTGCATTAGCCCCCAAGTGCCATGGTGCATGCTGGCAGTGACATGGGACTTGTATATTCGATGTAATCTCGATTTGAACAATGTAGCCCCCAAGTGTCGGGTCATAAGCCTGCAGCGACTCGGGACTATTTCCTCCATTGTAAAATAAATCATGCCCATTGATAAAAATAATAGCCGTTGCGCTAAAGCGACTTTGAAAACCTCAATCATAACACCGGTTATTGGTAATCACAATAGAAATCCAGCCATGTTGGCTGTTCAAGATTTGAATAATATAATCTGGTATGAAAACCTCAATCATTCAATATCGTCATGAAAATCCAGCCAGTTTTGGCTATTAAAGATTTGAATACCTCATCGGTGACAAGTAAATCCGGATTTTAAATACCTGGCAGCTCTTGGCCGATGATGACTTAATGCGCATTCATTGTAAGCCAGAATTTTTGTAACCCGGTGGCCTATAGCCCTTGAGAAAATCAATAATTGATAACCCTTTTGAGACACCAATTTCAGTGATGAGCTTCGACAGAAGCATTTATATAAGTCATAGTTCTACAAATCCTGCACAGAGTTTAAACAACATATGCCCTGGCGAATTAACGTCAAGAGCTAAGGCGGGTAACCACTCAAATGTAGTCTTACCCTGCACACAAGTAGATCACAAGAACCCTTGGCGGTTTACCGCGGGGCGGGTCATAATACCTCACATATAACCACTGTGATATTGAATTTGTACCGCCGATTTACATGAGCTGTGCAGTAAGGGTGATAACCCAATCCTTAGAAGCCAATGCTTCCACATAGATGATGATTGTCATAAGCTGGCGACTTATAGTCAAAAGTCAAGCCGGGTTAAGCATAAAATACTTATACATTTGGGATATAATCCAAAAAAGGTCTGAAGTCAAACCCAAAATTGTTCGCATAAAAGACTTAAAAAATTTAAGGCTTCTGATTCATATACGATCAGAAAACCATTCCAAAGGGGTTGAGCTAAGATGCGAATACGATCATATAGGCCCCAGTGGCTCTGGCGTTGCCGATCAAGAGGGTACCGACAGCTATGTTCTCTTTGGTTCGAATACGACCTATGTTTGAACAGGAAGCCCCCAAATGACCTTGAGAGTTGTTTAACGACGCTGATTCGAATACGATCCACGTCGGACCCAAAAGAGGTTAAGCTATGATTCAGATACGATCAAGAAGCCCCCTGTGAGTTTGGCAGTGTGCCGATCAAAAGGGTTTCGACAGCTATGTTCTCTTTGGTTCGAATACGACCTATGTTTGAACAGGAAGCCCCCAAGTGACCATATATTAGCATTGCACCGATCAAGAGGGTACCGACAGCTATGCTCGATGAGCAGGAAGCCCCCAAGTGACCATAATAAGATAAGCCGTAAGGCAGGATACCTATGTTTGAACCGCGCATCATGGCAGCAAGTTCTTTTTGGCAACCTTTAATTTTTCTTAGAACTCGAACTTGCGAGATACTAATTCTTTTTGAACCGGAACTTTAAACCGGATTTGAAAGCTTCAAAAATTTGTGAGGGACAAATTTACCTTGAGCCGGATTTTGAACCGGATTTGAGAGCTTCAAAAAATTTGTGAGGGACAAATTTACCCTGGGCCGGATTTTGAACCGGATATGAGAGCTTCGGTGCTTTGTGGGAGAAAGATGTCTCTTGAACCGGATTTTAAACCCGAGTCCTTATTTTGAGCCGGAAATCTTCTGACGGCTTTTAAATTTTCATCGATGTAGCAGTAATCTCCGGGGCCCGGGTTATTTTTCCCTTCAATGACCCGGAGTTCTTGATATCATTGAAACCGACTAATTTTGCCGAGTCATACCATTGTAGCCCCTGAGTCTCAAGACGACTCGAGGAGTTGGCTTGAGATTCTCCATATTTGACCATAGCAGAAGGTGTATATTATTGGCGTTGATAGCGCGATGTGAATCCACAGAAGGTTGAGGTGACTACGGCGGGTTATAAATGATCCCGTATGAGCCGTGTGAGCGCCAATGGTTCCTTCCAATTGGTTGTTTGAAGTTAACCAAACTGTAGTAGCGGCGACTTGTGCGCCTGCCCATTGAACCATCCAGTGCAGACGGCGGTTGATAATATATGATAATTTGCCTCCAATTTGTTGGAAGAAAACCGGGCTTCCCAAGTAGTGACTTGCTCATACTCAATAAACAACTCATCCAGACAAGTGCGGCTCGGTGCGTTGATGCAGACCACGCCACAAGAGACGGACGGTAAAAACGACCGCAACATCAGAAGCAGCTCGGACAGATGAGTCGGCCACGACATTGTAAGCCGGTGCGGATGGGGAATATCGGCACCGGTGTTGTAAACCGGCTCGGACGGGCGAGTTAATCGCGGGCGCGGTCCCGACAAGCTGATATAAACCGGGCCACAGGGACGGCGACTTGCGCATGTTCATTCACCGGGTGGTATGACACGGACGAAACGCCGGTGCAGAACGTTGCTAGCGCGTGCTCCGTGCCCGGAATATAACGCCTCATTTATAATGAACAATTGTCCTACATAAACAATATTGCAGACCAAGGCAAAGATAAACTGATATTTGACAAAAAAGAGTATGTGCTAATAAAATATTTTTTAGATGGATATCACCTAATATGTTTAGGCCGGAAGTAACCCGCCATGAAGCTGATGGTCACTAGGTGAAACTGAAATCACTCACAGGTGAATCGGCCGTGGGAGAAGACAGATAAATCGGCCACGGCGTTTGTAAGCCGGTGCGGATGAGCAAGTTATCCTCCGCGTTGTAAGCTGGCGCGTATGCGTGAACCGGCGGCGAAGGCGGACGGACGAGTCGTCCGTGACATTGTAAGGTGGTGCAGACGGGCGAGTCGGCCGGTGCGTTGATGTAAACCGGACAGCAGCAGCGACGGCTGTATATAACAACACTATAGGGCAGAGTGGTTGTTTTCAAAAAACTAATAAATACTGATAAAAGTAAACTGGATGGATATCACCTGATTCGTTTTGGACGACAGACGAGCCGTTCCATGAGTAACTTCCAATACATGCAACAGTAATTTAGCCATTCTCTTCTGTGCCTGTAGTGGCGTACTGTTCCCGGACTGCGACGGTACCTGCGGGTCGGTGATGGTGGCAGACCGCTCGGTGCGGAGTCGACGGAAGCAGAAGGTGACTCTGCGCAGCAACGGTTTAAAGTACAGCAGCGGGGATAGCAAGGCCAAGGCCGGCTTACGGTGCAGCAGAAGAGGAGTGGTAGGCCTAGGGACTCGTAACATGCAATGATGCTTGTTTCTTTATTCTTTTCCCTCACGCCTAAAATGTAGTAGTAGTGACAACTTGATGGATTTGGCATGCGCTGCCATAAATTACCCTTGGGAGTAAATCGCACTGGTCAAAAGGCGACTTGACATAGCGATTTCAATGCAGAGATGACGACGACCTAAGATAGCACGCGGAACAAGGCCTGCCCAGGTGTAGGTTTGAAGGCGGGCGGCTTAGCACGGCAGCGACCGAATCCGACTCCGTGCAACCAAGACCTCCTCCGGGTCGTGGTCAGTTTAACCAATCCACGTTCCCCCTCCCTTTGACTTGCGCAAATCAGATCAAGATCGAAACTGTAACAACCGATCAAAGCACCTGCTTTTCGATTTGCGTGACGATATTAGCAGCTCCAGGTCATATGTTTGTCTCCCCGTTGGCTAATTTTCTCTGGTAAATACATGCGGGTAGAATCACCTATAGATCGCTAACACGCTTTTGATGGTCAACACAGATTGAACCAAAACTGCTGAGATCATCCGTGGTGGCACAAACATCGACCTCCATTGAAGAGATTTAGGGTTGTCGTAGATTCTTCCGCACCGACTCTTAACTAATCCGGTAGGTCATAACTGATTGTAAAACACAGACTGATTACACCGATGCCGATTCTTTTGAGTCTTTCTCCATCCCGAAAATTGCTAACTTCTGAAGCCCTATTAGAGATCTCTCCAAGAACTCATCACCACCGTGCGCAGGCCCCACGGTGGGCGCCAACTGTCGTGGAATTGTCACGTCAGATGTCCTAGTGTGAGGACTTAATCATGAGGCCAACGCATCTATGCGGTAGCTTGAAGGGGTTGGTCGGAATCAAGAGACGCAACACACAAGACGAGGATTTAGACAGCTTCGGGCCCCGGGAAACATCATCCGGTAAAAACCCTACATGCTGTTTGTGGCTAGGTCTCATTATGATCACGAGGGAGTCACGGTAAGCCGGCTCTCCTCTTTGTGTCTAGCCCTAGAGATTATTGCTTGTCCCCTATTTGGGGAGCCCTGCCCCTCCATATATAAGTTAGAGGGGCGGGTTACATGTGGAGACCTAGTAGGACTAGGACCAGTCTATCTTCTCTTACAAGTTGAATACAAGTCTGGGTCTTGCTTCCTTGTAAAGGAAATATTCCTCATGCCTTCCGTCTTAAGCTGGCCCACAATAACATGAGCCGGCCTACTGGGCCTTGGGCCTAGTCTTCTATCTGACCCGCCGTCAAGGCCATTATTAAGTCGCCAGGCTCGTGAGTCGTCACACCAGTGAGACGCCAGACACATGAGTCGCCAATCCTCCGGCGGGTTACGATGACGCGTCAAGTCCGGCCGGGTCATACTTCCGGCCGGGTCATACAGCGGGGTATATCCCCAACAATCATTGCTATGCTAGTTGCTTCGTTCTATCGCTATGCCGCGTTTCCTACCACTTGCTTACCAAGCCTCCCAAATTTACTTGAACCTCTAACCTTTGTCACCCTTCCTAGCAAACCGTTGTTTAGCTATGTTACCGCATTTGCTCAGCCCCTCTTATAGAGTTGCTAGTTGCAGGTGAAGATGAAGAATGCTCCATGTTGGATTATGTTTATGTTGGGATATCACAATATCTCTTATATTATTAATGCATCTATATACTTGGTAAAGGGTGGAAGGCTCGGCCTTATGCCTGGTGTTTTGTTCCACTCTTGCCGCCCTAGTTTCCGTCATATTGGTATTATGTTCCCAAATTTTGCGTCCCTAATGCGGCTGGGTGTTATGGGAACCCCTTGACAGTTCGCTTTGAATAAAACTCTTCCAGCAAGGCCCAACCTTAGTTTTACATTTTCCTAACAACCTATTACCCTTCCCTTGGGTCGGCTAACCCGAGGGTCATCTTTATTTTAACCCCCCGGGCCAATGCTTCTCTAAGTCTTGGTCCAAACTAGAGCCACTTGCAGCGCCCCCTCGGGGAAACTTGAGGTCTGGTTTTTAGTTGTACATAGTGCTCATCCGGTGTTGCCCTGGGAACAAGATATGTGCAGCTCCTATCGGGATGTCGGCGCATCGGGCGGTCTTGCTGGTCTTGTTTTACCATCGTCAAAATGTCTTGTAACCGGGATTCCGAGACCAATCGGGTCTTCTCGGGAGAAGGAATATCCTTCGTTGATCGTGAGAGCTTATCATGGGCTAAGTTGGGACACCCCTGCAGGGTTTGAGCTTTCGAAAGCCGTGCCCGTGGTTATGTGGCAGATGGAAATTTGTTGATATCCGGTTGTAGTAAACTTGAAGTAAACTCTTCTAAAATACACCAACCGTGTGCGTAACCGTGATTGTCTCTTTTTGGGGTTGTTCGAGAGGAGAACACGGTTTTTGGGTTATGCTTGACGTAAGTAGGAGTTTAGGATCACTTGTTGATCATTACTAGTTGATGTCCGCTTGCTCAGCTCCTCTCGCTCTTGTATTCATAAGTTAGCCACCCTACATGCTTAGTCGCTACTGCAACCTCACCACTTTACCCCTTCCTTACCCTTTAAGCTTTGCTAGTCTTGATACCCCTGGTAATTGGATTGCTGAGTCCTCGTGGCTCACAGTTTACTACAACACCAGTTGCAGGTACAGGTTGCGATGTTCATGACGCGAGAGCGATGTTCACTTGTGTTGGAGTTCTTCTTCTTCCCCGTCGATCTTGGGTTAGGTTCCAGGTCGGCAGCCTGGGCTAGCAGGGTGGATATTGTTTGAGCTTCTGTTTGTGTTCCATCCGTAGTCGGATGTTGATCTCTTGTATGAAGTTGATGTATTCTTGCAGCATTTGTATGCCTTGTACGTATTCCCATCTATTATGTAATGTTGATGTAATGATATCCACCTTGCAAAAGCGTCTTCAAGATGCGCTTCTATCCTTGGTGGGACCTTCGAGTTCCTTTAGGATAGGGTCGCATCTTGGGCGTGACAAGTTGGCATGAGAGCCTCGACCGAACCTAGGAGCCCCCTTGATTGATCGTGTAGTTTGGTCGATGTCGAGTCTAATTTTTTTTGAAGTCTAGTTATATCGGAGAGTAGGATTTCTTTTTACTCCTCAGCCCCTTCGTCGCTCTGGTGAGAAATCTTGACGTAGGTGTTTTGACTTACTTCTCTTCCCCTTCAAATTTTTCTTTAGGATCACGCGGTTAGTTTTCGTTTGTTGTCCATCCTCTTTTTTCCGGTGTATTTCTCGTCAAGTCGACTCGAACCTCTTTGTCTTTTGGGAGATCAATCCTCAGCTCTTTTCAATCGATGGTGTTTCCCTGACCCAAGTTGTCCTTGTTTTTACCACCCGCCCTATCTTTTCTTCTCGGAACCGGAGTCTGTAATTGAGTATCCATTCTTCTCATGCGAAGCCTTTGCATTCTTTCCTCATTTAATTCAACCGGTGCCTTTCTCGTCAAGTTATTCGTCGATTCCTCATTCAAGTCCCCTGTGTTTTTCCCCGCCCTCCCACCCCTTTTATTCCGGAGTCTGAGCCTCTATTCAAGCATCAATTTCATTCGTGCGGAGTATCTTCAGCTTTTCCTCAATTGTCTCAACCTGTGAATTCTCGTCTAGTTAATTATTGTTCATCTCGTTTTTTCTTTTCGGTGGATTTCAACTCAATTGTCTCGGTTCGATCATATTCTTTTCCTCGACTCAAGTGTTCCCTTGCTCGTTCGCCCCTCGCCATTTTATATTTCGGGGTGATGAAGACATCTCAGAAGATTCGTGTTTGCATCCAATTAATTCGAAGTTGTCAACTCATTCAAGTCTTTCAGCTGTTCCGGTGCATCATCTCTTCAAACGATCCTTTTCCAACGGTGTTTTCTTTTCAGTGGGCCCTAACCCACAGGTCTTTTCCCAGGATCGTACCTGACTCTTCTGATTTTTCCGGAGTTATTTTAAAATTCTTTTCGAAGTATGACGTAAGTATGGATTCCATCAGTCATATGCCTTTGCTAATATCATTTGCTAATTATTTCATGTTCGCTTCAACTTTCCCTCTTTTCATTCTCCCGGAGTACCTAAACAATTTTGATGGTGTTTCTCGTTGTCATTCTCAACATTTGAAGCGAAGTAGAGTTTTCCCTAAATCTTGTCCATTCTCCCGAAGATTCATGGTGCTAGCTCGATGTTATCCTATAAAATTGTATACAGTCATGCAAATTCTTTTCATCCATCCGGAGCATTTCAGGAGTTGAGGTCTCTCTCGATCATCCGAAGGCCATCTTTTCAGAATATTTCTTCGTTCCAAGTTTTCAGCTTTGTCCATTCCCATATCTGTACCAATGCTTCGTTCGAGCATTCTTTAATTAGTTCGCGATCTCTTCATCCTCTTGCATCTCACAGTGGATCGTTCAAGATTCTTTTCCTTCATTATCATATCAATCCATCCGTTCTTTCCAAATCCTACCGGTGGTTCATGAAGATCTTCTCAAGTTTGCGCTATATCCCCCCTTAATCTTTTCCCAATGTGAATAAGTTGTATGCAATCCATTGTTTCTCATCAATTTAATTGGTGGAGGATAAACATAACATAATCCTTATTCTTCTATCTTCAAGTGGATTAATCTCTTCTTTTCGGAGTTTGTTCTTCTTATCACATTCTCGGTTCAAAGTCCTTTCATCTTTTATTTCCCGGAGTTCAAAGCTTCCTCGGCCATCTCATCGGAACCTCCATCGGACTCATCGCAAGGCTTTAATCTTATTCCTGTCATCCTTCAATTTTATCTCGTCATCCGTTTGTTACCGGAGTTCTTATGGTGGTTCATCAGGATTTAATTCATTCCTCAAGTGTTCATCAAGATTCTTATTGGAGGAGGTCAAGTATCTATCCATCTTGCTTCTTGAGGTGCAAATAATTCTCCATGTTCTTTTGAAGTGGAGTTTTGCTTTTCTTCGTTGTTCTCAGCTATTCAATCTTTTCCGCTTGTGGTCGGCAATCACCTCATAATTTTGAGATGTTATCTATAAGTCCACAACAAGCAATTCTTTTGTTGTTGAATTTCCGACAACTCCATTCAATGCTTCCTTCTATGGATGCTTCCTATTTCATTCGTGGTAGAAGTTGTCATCTTCTTGCCCGTTCTTCTCATTCCAATCTTTCAAGTATTCCGGAGGCATTGTGTTGTTCCTCCCGTCAAGTATCATTCCATCTTCTTAAGTTCATGTTCTAATCTTTCAAATGTTCAGCCGGAGTCCTGCCTAAATTCTGTCATCCTTATTCCTTTTTCTAGCTTGTTCCAACCGGAGTGCTTTCAGAGTCTATCTTCTTCGCTGAGCTTTTGATTCTGTCGTAATCGTCATTCCTCCTTTTCTACCTGAGTGCTCTCGACTTTCTTCTTTTTCCCTCTTGCATTTTTGTTTCACCTCATCCTCTTCCCCCCCGTCTCGTTCCTAAGATCTCGGGACGAGATCTCTTGTTAGTGGAGGAGAGTTGTAACGCCCCGGATCCGATGCGCCAGGTGTCTTCCGTTTATTCGTCGCCATTGCCTTGTCAGTGGCTTGCGTGTTGCGTTTTGCCATGTCATCATATGCTTTGCATCCTCATATTTTCAAAAATTGCATCCGATCCTTTTCCCCGTTGTCCGTTTCGCGATCTGACACTCTCACACGCACCCGTTGCACCTCTCGGACCTCGTTTCATGAGTGGCTTAAAAATGTTCTCGGAATGGGATGAAACTTGGTGTGCGATGTTGTTATAGAGTAGGTAGACCGCCTGTCAATTTTCGTTCCATTTGGAGCCCGTTTGACGCCCCAACGATTAACCGCGTAGCCCGAAACCCCTCTCTCTTTGCAGCCCAGCACCCCTTCACCACAGCCCATGAGCCCATCCAAACCCCCTCCATGCTCTCGGTCGTTCGATCACGATCGTGTGGGCGAAAACGGCTCCCCATTTGGATTCTCTTAGCTCCCTCTAGCTATAAATAGGTGCCTTCCCTCGAAATCTCGTAGTCAAACCCTAGCCATCGTCCCACCTCGCAGCCGGACATGTCCGTCCGCCACCAAACGCTTCGCGCCGCCGCCCCGGACCAGTGGCCGCCCGCCACGTGGCCTCCTCCTCCGCCCGCCACCGCCGGCCCACTCGGCCCGCGTCAGGCCTGCTGGGCCCGAACCCCGCGCCGCCGCTCTCCCGCGGGTGCCCCGCGCCCGAGCCCGCGGCTCCGCCCGCCGGCGCCGCCCTCCGCCGGCAGCGCCTCCCCGCGGCGCCCGCCTCTGCCGCCCCGGCGCCGCGCGCCGCCGTGTCCCGCCGCCTCCGCCGCGCCGCCGTTCCCGCGCCCTCGTCGGCGTCGCGCTCACCTCGCCAGAGTTGCCTCGTCCCGGATCCGAGCGGGCTGGACCAGATCCACCAGCCCGCCGATCCAAACGCCGGCCCCGTCCCAGGTTCTCTCCATCCCGGGATCTCCTCGTCCGCCCGTTGACTTTTCCATGAGGTGAAATTCCACCGTCCCTAGATCTGCTACATTTTGTGCACTTGTTCATCATGCCATAAATCCATGCTCGTTGCTCCGATTTATGCTGTAATATATCAAAATGTTCAACATGAGATGCTCTTCATTTCATTCCATTGTGGCATGCTTGTTTGAGTTAATCTTGATGCCCTAATCATCGTTTCAAGAGTGCTATGTGATGTTAACCTACTTCGGCTGTTATAACTTGATGATTTCTCATTTTTGTTGCATTTTGTGTGTGCATCCTTTGAGCATGAGGTCTACATGTTTTAGGAGTATATTAATGCCATATTTACGGTAGTGCAATCCATGTATTTGTGTGTTCCTTGTAGTGAGTGCATCAAGCTTGTGAAGTAAGCTACTTGCTGTTAATGTTCTGTCAATGCTGAAACTGCTATATCATGTTGCTATCTTTGCTTGATGCTACCAATTAATCTATGCATAATATGGGGATGTTCACTAAGGGTGTTTTGTTACACATGTTATGCTCTATCCATCCATGCCCCTGTTTGCACTTACGGAGTGCCCTAGCATGTCTTAATCTTGCTCCACTTTTGCTATAAAATGTTCCTGGCAGATTGTTTACATGTTAATCAATTTTTCCATGGTTGTTGTTAGTGATCCAAGCATGCTATGAACTTGCTCTTGCCATGTTTAGCTTCATGAACATGTCATCTTGCTGTAGGTATGCTTGTCTTATCATGCAATGCTTTGTGATTAGTGATTTGAGCTCACAAAGATGCCTTCATAATTAGTAGATTTATGCCATGCCTTTGTTTGCTATGATCTGTTCCTATAGCATGTTGTTTGATACCTCTAAACATTGCAACCTGATGTTATTCCTGCGATGTCCTGTGAATTCTGCCAAGTCTGTGAAACTGTTATTATTTGCAATCTTGCCTTGTTCTTTTGAGCATGTTCTAATGAATTCTGGAGATAGCTCAGTGTTCATGTTTTGTAATGCTTTACCTGTACATCACGTCCATGCCATTTGTTTTCATGTTAAGGTGCTGTAGCATGTTGTTTTAATGCTTGCAAGTTGCATAGTTGCTATTTTGGACAGCTTGTCCTTTAAACTTGTTTCATGTGTATGTGTTGAACCGTTGCTCCGTTTTGAGTGTGCTCTACATGAAACTTGCTTAGTTTTGCATGTAGTTTAATGTTACCTTGTTGCATCCATGTTTTGAGAGTGTTTGCTTGATATTTGAATGCATTTTGCATCAATGCCATGTTTAACTTGTTTTGCTCATATCTTCTAGGCCGTAGCTCTGAATTAAACAAACTTTATATGTAACTTGACTAGAATTTCATGTAGATCACCATGGTGCATCTTAACTTGCTGTTTAAAAACTTGAACATAAGTTTTGTTCAGATCTGTACCAATTTCGAAATTTGCATATGGGGACTTACCGGAATTGTTATATGTTGTTTCCGGCCTCATTTAAACTGGCTTTGATGTGTTGTTCTTGTATGCATCATCTCTTGCCATGAGTAGTTTCAGGTAGCCTTGTCATGCATCATACTTGGTTGAGCATCATGCCTTGTTCATGTGTGGTGTGTTTACCATGTTGTGTGCTTCTTCTCGATAGTTCCCATTTCGTTGCAATTATGAGGATTCGTTCGTCTACGCTTGATTCATCTTCGTGGCTTCATCTACTTCATGGACTCGTTCTTCTTCCTAGCGGGATTTCAGGCAAGATGACCGTCACGTTGGATCTCATTACTATCATTGCTATGCTAGTTGCTTCGTTCTACCGCTATGCTGCATTTCCTACCACTTGCTTACCAAGCCTCCCAAATTGCCTTGAACCTCTAACCTTTGTCACCCTTCCTAGCAAACCGTTGTTTGGCTATGTTACCGCATTTGCTCAGCCCCTCTTATAGCGTTGCTAGTTGCAGGTGAAGATGAATAATGCTCCATGTTGGATTATGTTTATGTTGGGATATCACAATATCTCTTATATTATTAATGCATCTATATACTTGGTAAAGGGTGGAAGGCTCGGCCTTATGCCTGGTGTTTTGTTCCACTCTTGCCGCCCTAGTTTCCGTCATATTGGTATTATGTTCCCGAATTTTGCGTCCCTAATGCGGCTGGGTGTTATGGGAACCCCTTGACAGTTTGCTTTGAATAAAACTCTTCTAGCAAGGCCCAACCTTGGTTTTACATTTTCCTAACAACCTATTACCCTTCCCTTGGGTCGGCTAACCCGAGGGTCATCTTTATTTTAACCCCCCGGGCCAATGCTTCTCTAAGTGTCGTTCTGAACTAGAGCCACTTGCAGCGCCCCCTCGGGGAAACTTGAGGTCTTGTTTTTAGTTGTACGTAGTGCTCATCTGGTGTTGCCCTGGGAAGGAGATATGTGCAGCTCCTATCAGGATGTCAGCGCATCGGGCGGTCTTGCTAGTCTTGTTTTACCATTGTCGAAATGTCTTGTAACCGTGATTCCGAGACTGATCGGGTCTTCCCGGGAGAAGGAATATCCTTCGTTGATCGTGAGAGCTTATCATGGGCTAAGTGGGGACACCCCTGCAGGGTTTGAGCTTTCGAAAGCCGTGCCCGTGGTTATGTGGAAGATGGAAATTTGTTGATATCCGGTTGTAGTAAACTTGAAGTAAACTCTTCTAAAATACACCAACCGTGTGCGTAACCGTGATTGTCTCTTTTCGGGGTTGTTCGAGAGGAGAACACGGTTTTTGGGTTATGCTTGACGTAAGTAGGAGTTCAGGATCACTTGTTGATCATTACTAGTTGATGTCCGCTTGCTCAGCTCCTCTTCTCGCTCTTGTATTCGTAAGTTAGCCACCCTACATGCTTTGTCGCTGCTGCAACCTCACCACTTTACCCCTTCCTTACCCTTTAAGCTTTGCTAGTCTTGATACCCCTGGTAATGGGATTGCTGAGTTCTCGTGGCTCACAGTTTACTACAACACCAGTTGCAGGTACAGGTTGCGATGTTCATGACGTGAGAGCGATGTTCACTTGTGTTGGAGTTCTTCTTCTTCTCCGTCGATCTTGGGTTAGGTTCCGGGTTGGCAGCCTGGGCTAGCAGGGTGGATATTGTTTGAGCTTCTGTTTGTGTTCCATCCGTAGTCGGATGTTGATCTCTTGTATGAAGTTGATGTATTCTTGCGGCATTTGTATGCCTTGTATGTATCCCCATCTATTATGTAATGTTGATGTAATGATATCCACTGTCGGTGTACAAAAAGAGGGGTACACTTCTTGTACCCCTATGACTGTGCACGGGCAGTCTGAGCCACGAGCGCCGCCGCACCGAGCCCGGCAAGGGAGGTAGAACCAAGGTAAGGCCGAAGCCAAAGAGGAGCAGAACGACGCCAAGACCAAGACCACAAAGAGCAAAGGGGACGAAGCGGGCCCCCTCGGCAAGATCCTTGCCGGGAGGCGGTTCTTGCAAACCCGACAAGACCCTTGCCGTGGCAGCTCGCCCCACACCTACGGAGCGGGTCACCCTTGAGTCCACTACCCCCATGGGGCAAGGATTCAGGAGGCATCCCCGTGGTGGTATGCAGATCTTTGTGAAGACATTCAAGATCAGATGCACACTTTAGAAGATGATGGTCCTTGGAGGGGAACCAGCCAAGGAAAACCACAAGGCCCCCGGCAAGAGCCTTGCCGGGGATGGCAGCAGGCGCCACGGCAAGACCCTTGTCGGGACCCCGACAAGACCCTTGCTGGGGCCGCGGCAAGGCCCTTGCCAAGGACACCCGCGGGGCCACCATCGGACCCGCACCAGTCACGCCTCCACCACCGTTCGCATGCAGCTGCCGACCCAACCAGCTGGGCAGGCACCTGCGTGGCGGCATGCAGATCCTCGTGGAGTTCCATCGCTGCGCCACCTTAGCTGCCTGCCCACCTACATGGCATCGCAGGCACCGCTGGCCAGGGCGCGTGTCGACGCGGGAGAGAGCGGCGACGGACGAGACAGGGCTCTCCCCCGCCCCCGATAAAGCAAGGAGACCTAAGCAAGGCGCATTAAATGCACCTTGTCATGTAATGCGAGGGATAACCTCGCACCACTGTACCCTTTCCACCTCCTGTGTGCCACTGTGGCAGCCCCTTTCCCTATAAAAGGAGGCCCCAGGCGACCAGGAAGAGGATTCGGCTTTTTGGAGCTCCTCACGCCCCGTAGCTAGCTCAAGAACACAAACATTTAATCCACCAAAGCAGGAGTAGGGTTTTACGCATCTTCGCGGCCCAAACCTGGGTAAAGGAATCATGTACTGCCTGCTCGATCCGCTCTTCTCACAGCCCCCGCGCCCCGCAACCACAGAAAGGGATTCTTGTGATCCCATAGGTGTCGTTTCCCACCGACATCTTTGGCGCGCCAGGCAGGGGCTGCGCAGTTGTGAGAATCGGATTTAGCAGTCAGTTCGATGCTCCTTCATCTTCGCGATCCTTGAAGAATAAAAGGGGCCAGGAGATTGACACTCGAGCGATCGCAGACAAAAGCTAAGTTGCACTGAACTCTTGCCTACAATCCCCTTTTTATTTTGAGGTTATTCCCCCCCGGAGATGTCCGCTTTGTATGAAAAAAATCTGCACGCTAGGGGGCTCTACCACGATTGGCAACGCCCTTGCCCTGTTTCGAGTCCGCTCAACAGCTCGAGCGGCTGCGTCGATAGTGGCAGAGCAGCCTCCCGTAATTGGCAACGTCCTCGATTCTGACTCGAGTCAAGCTCGACAGTTCGAGCGACCGCGTTCGGAACGGGAAGGTGGCTCACCCAGTTGCACGCGTACCCGACAGGCCATGGGGATCCGTCCCCAAGACGCCGCTTGGGGCTTTCGCGTCGGCAAGCCTTCCCGATAGGCGTAGGGCACGCATACAAAGAGGAATTGAAAGGGGAAATAACATGCATGAAATTAAAGAGTACTTTAGAGTTATATTAAATCACATCATTTCCGCGGTTCTAAAGATAAAATTTATCTTGGTCAAGGGCCCGCAGCGGCGAAGAAGAATGGGACGCCTAGTCCCGGCGCTGGCCTTCCACCCTCTTGATTTCACCGATGCAGTCGGTGATGGGCTTGATACGCTCCTTGAGTACCGCAGGATCAGCATCCTCCGGCAAGCTTTTCATCGCAGCCGCGAAGTCAAGATCGGGATTCCAGTATGCCAACTTGGTGAGGACCTTGGTCACGACCTTCCGGCGAAGACGCCGGGCCTTCTCGGCCAGCGTGGCCGTCCTTTTGGAGTGGAGATAGGCCAGGGCCCCGAGGACGCCCTCGAAGAACTGGGTCAGCTTGGCGTTGACGGTCCCGCTGCGCTCAGGAGCGTACCTCACGTTTGGCAGCCCCATGGTGGCCAATTGTGAGGTAACCCTGCCGGCGACGACCTCCAGATGGCTGATCCACCTGTTCTCACCCGCCACATACTCTTGGTGGGAGGCGGCCTCGGCCGCCCGCTGCTGCTTCTCCTCCTCCAGGCTTTTGGTCAAGGCCTCTTTCCGAGCCCTGCTCTCCGGCAACAGCTTCTCGAGATCCTCCAGCTTTAGCTTGAGGTCTCTGATGGAGTCTCGCGCCTCGGAGAGCTCACCAGTCCTGCTGATGACCGTTCCCTACGCCTCCACCAAGGCACGATTGAGTGTGTCCGTCTCGCTGGACAGCTGGAGGGCCTGCTCCTTCATCTTGTCCCGCTCTGCCTCCAGCTCCTTCACCTTGCCGGCGTGGGCCAGGGCTTGGGCATCGAGCGCCTCTTTGTGCCTCTGCTCCAGCTCCTGAGTCCGTCGTGCGACAAGGGCCTCGAGCTCCTCGTCCTTGCCGCGGAGCGTAGCGGCAAGCTTCGCCTCGCGCGCGGAGAGGTCCTCCTCCTGGGAGATCAAGGTGGGTTGATGCTGTTTTCGGATGGCTTCGGCCGCGGCGGCCAAGTTCGCCGCCTTCTCCTGGGCCTTCTTGATGTCGGCCATCTTCAGGGCGAGCTCCACCTCGCACTAGGCCAATTTCTCCTGGAAGGCCCTCTGCACCTTGCGAGACTGGTGGAACCAAGACTGCGTTTCAGCGACGCGCGCCTTGAAGTCCGCCTCCGCGTTGTCCACCTCTGCCGCCCTGGACTCAACTTTATCCAGGCGGCTGCGGTAGAGCGCTTGGAGCTTCCGGAAGTTGGCCCCCATGGCGCGGAAGAGCTGCTCCTCTGGAGAACCGTCGCCGCCGGCGCCCGGCGCATCGACGACCTCGAACCCGGTGGCGGCAAGCACTTCGTCATCAAAAACTTCCCCTTCGGCGGGTGCTCGACTTGGCGCCCCTAGGAGTTGGATGAAGAGATCATCACCCACCTTCAGGCACCTGCCGGGGCCCGAGGCTGAGGAGGAGGGAGGCTGGTCATCCATCCCCTCTTCCTCGGCAGGGGCCTTGCCGGTCCGCCCGGCAGGACCACCGCCGGCGCCCTCGGCGGAGGCCTCATCGGCAGCCTTGGCGGCCCCCGCGCCGGCACCCTCGGCGGCGTCCTTGGCGGCCTCACTAGTGGCGGCTTCGTTGACGCCCTTGGCGGCCTCCTCAGCGGCCACCTTGTTAGCCTCAGCCGCGGCCTCTTCAGCAATATCCCTGACAATGGAGACCACGTCCTCCGTGTCCATTGGGGGAGGGCCTGGGTGGCGATAGGAGCAATGAAGCCAAGAGAAGCACAAGAAAAAAGAACAAAGGGCGAAGGGCAGGCGACTCACCCGTGCCGGGCCGTGAAGCAGAGGTCCCCTCTCCGCCTGTCTTTGGCGTCGAGGCAGAGCCACCAGTGCCCAAGTTCCCCTCTTCCTCCATGGCTGTGGGCCCTGCGCCTGGTGCCCTTGCCGGGGACGCCCCCCGCGGCGGCGTAGTCGATGGGGGTGGCGTGTTAGGGGTAGCCCTCTGCGGTTCCTCCTGCTGCCGCTCCCCTCCTACAAACCCGGCAAGGTTAGCATCGTGGCATCGGGCGCCTACCCCAAGTCGAGTAAGAAGAGGGTGATGAACTTACGCTGGGGGCTACGCTGGGGGTTGCTGTCCGGGCTGCTCAACACCACCAATGGTGTCGCTGAAGCCCCGACCAAGGGCTGGCTGCTCGCCAAGGTCCTCGCCCTCTTCACCCTGTGGGCTAACGTCTCTGCACCCCTACAAAAGCAAAATGGATCAGGACAAGCGGCCCCATTCAGGGAAATGGAAACGACAATAAGGAACGGAGCACTTACTCATCATCCGTCTCCTCCTCATCCGCCGGCTTCCTTTTCCTCTCCGGGCTGAGGGGCCCGAGATCAAAGGGGAGCACCGCGTCGTCATCCGAGTCGACGCCTGCCGGAGGGGGCGGGGAAGGCGGCGGGGTCTGTGTGCTTCCAGAAGAGGAAGAGGCTTCCGCCTTCTTCTTCCAAGCGGCCGTCGTCAGCTTCTTCGTTGCCGGGGCCCTCATGTGGCGCCCGGACCCTTCCAGGGTCAATTGAGGCCGCGGGCCCCTGCCAGGCTGGACTGGCTCGCCGGAGCAAGCCCGCCACAGGACTCGCCCTCTTCCCCTGGTTGGCGTCGAGCCCGCCGCCATGTCATCCTCCGACGACGACTCACCAGCTGCGTCCTCGACGAGCGGAGCCCCGGTGTCGGTGCCGCTGGCCCCCATGGTGGCCGCCGCCCACAGGAAGAATTGCTCCTCCTCCGCGGCCGCGACGCCCTCGTCCTCCACGCCCCCGGTGCTGCCGGCCTCCAGGGCGAGCTGTGCCTCCTTCGCCTTGGTGGCGATGTAGTCCACCTCCGCCTGGGTGGTGTCCATGACAAGCCGCCGCTCGGCGTCGGCGTTGACCTACACCTCAGCCAAGGTGTCGAAGAACTGCCGCACGTCTGCGGCCACCGGCTCCTCTAGCTCGGGACTGGGCCGTGCGCGTTGCAGTCCGGCATCATGGCAATGATCTCGGACCGGCGAGAATTGTTACATAGCGGGATGACTCCCGCGGGCAACTTGAAGAGCGGCCTCTTGACGGCCTTGCCAGTCTTTACGGCAACCCTCGCGGCCTTACCGGTCAGCTCGACCTCGCCGTCACTATCCACGTCTACCTGGAAGAGCCACTGGCAGAAGTGGGCATGCCCCATCACAGTGAAGTTGTGATCGAGTCCAGGGCGGAGCCGCATGATATCAGCCGGGTTCGTGAAGAGCCAAGCTGGCCTCCCCTTATTGTGCAACGGAGCAATCCGACAGCGGATGAAATCCGCCCCAATCATTTCTAGGGTGAGCCCCGCCCGGGTCAGCCGGAGGATTCTGGTGGTGACGATGGTGAGCCTCCCATCGGCGGCGGCGACCTCGCCCCAATCGTTGCCACGGACAGGCGGCGTCAGGCGGACCTTGCAAAACTCCGGTGGGTCTTCGTCTTTGATCCAACACCACCGGTCATGGCATTCGTCCCACCTCTCTTTCATGGCGCCATCCGGGTACGCCTCCTTGGACCTTGGGATCCAGGTGACACAACCAGCAACGGCACCTCCAGTTTGGATTCGAGGGTAAAAATAATGACGGAAAAGCACCGTGTTGGGCCGCACTCCAAAAAAGCCCTCGCAAAGATGCGCAAAGCAAGACATGCACGCCACCACATTCGGAGTAAAATCCAGAAGGCGGAAGCCAAAGGTGTGCATGATATCACAGAAGAACTCGGAAAAAGGGGGGCATAACCCACAAGAAAAGTAGTTGACGAAGAAGGTGTACCGATTTGGAGTAGGGTCGGCGCAAGCGGCAGGAATGATGCGCGCCGCCGGATGCCCCGAGTTCTCTCCCCCCGTCTTCACTCCCCACAAGGGCTTGAAAGAAGCCCGGAGCTCGTGGACGTCGACCGACGAGGGGTAGAAGAAGGCGGACTTCGTCTTGTCCCCCAGCAACGCGCTCTCCGGCGGCTCCACGGTCACAAGGCCCTTAGCCACCCCCTTGCCCTTGGCAGATTTGGGCGCCATGGCGGCCAAGGAGCTTAAAGGGTTAAGGAAGGGGAGGAGGGCGGGGATGAGATAGCGACGACAGGCGACGGCGAAAAGCTTGCAAGAGAAGGAAGAAAAGGAGCGACGGCTCTGAGATTGGAAAAAGGCACGAAGGAAGAGGGAAAGTGAGCAGCGCGCCCGCGGTTATTCCTTCTTATTGGGGAGAACGCGGGCCGCCTCCTTTCACATTAATTGTGATGTGACGCATGCCCGCGGGGAGCGACCCCATGCATGCCGCCCACGTCACGCCCGCCTCCCCACGCCGCGCCACGCGCGAGAAGTGTGAGAGGCGCAGCGCGCGAAGAAACTTACCGCGGTAAAAACCGCCCTGCCTGCCCGTGCACCGTTCTTGGGCCTGACCCAACAACGCGTAGCGCTTATGTGTGACCCAGGCCCGGGGGCTCCTGTCGGTGTACAAAAAGAGGGGTACACTTTTTGTACCCCTATGACTGTGCACGGGCAGTCTGAGCCACGGGCGCCGCCGCACCAAGCCTGGCAAGGGAGGTAGAACCAAGGTAAGTCCGAAGCCAAAGAGGAGCAGAACGACGCCAAGACCAAGACCACAAAGAGCAAAGGGGACGAAGCGGGCCCCCCGGCAAGATCCTTGCCGGGAGGCGGTTCTTGCAAACCCGGCAAGACCCTTGCCGTGGCAGCTCGCCCCACACCTACAGAGCGGGTCACCCTTGAGTCCACTGCCCCCATGGGGCAAGGATTCGGGAGGCATCCCCGTGGTGGTATGCAGATCTTTGTGAAGACATTCAAGATCAGATGCACACTTTAGAAGATGATGGTCCTTGGCGGGATCCCAGCCAAGGAAAACCACAAGGCCCCCGGCAAGAGCCTTGCCGGGGATGGCAGCAGGCGCCACGGCAAGACCCTTGTCGGGACCCCGACAAGACCCTTGCCGGGGCCGCGGCAAGGCCCTTGCCAAGGACACCCGCGGGGCCACCATCGGACCCGCACCAGTCACGCCTCCACCACCGTTCGCATGCAGCTGCCGACCCAACCAGCTGGGCAGGCACCTACGTGGCGGCATGCAGATCCTTGTGGAGACCCACCGCTGCGCCACCTCAGCTGCCTGCCCGCCTACATGGCATCTTAGGCACCGCTGGCCAGGGCGCGTGTCGACGCGGGAGAGAGCGACGACGGACGAGATAGGGCTCTCCCCCGCCCCCGATAAAGCAAGGACACCTAAGCAAGGCGCATTAAATGCACCTTGTCATGTAATGCGAGGGATAACCTCGCACCACTGTACCCTTTCCACCTCCTGTGTGGCACTGTGGCAGCCCCTTTCCCTATAAAAGGAGGCCCCAGGCGACCAGGAAGAGGATTCGGCCTTTTGGAGCTCCTCACGCCCCGTAGCTAGCTCAAGAACACAACCATATAATCCACCAAAGCAGGAGTAGGATTTTACGCATCTTCGCGGCCCGAACCTGGGTAAAGGAATCGTGTACTGCCTGCTCGATCTGCTCTTGTCACGGCCCCCGCGCCCCACAACCGCAGAAAGGGATTCTCGTGATCCCATAGGTGTTGTTTCCCACCGACATCCACCTTGCAAAAGCGTCTTCAAGATGCGCTTCTATCCTTGGTGGGACCTTCGAGTTCCTTTAGGATAGGGTCGCATCTTGGGCGTGACAAGTTGGTATCAGAGCCTCGACCGAATCTAGGAGCCCCCTTGATTGATCATGTAGTTTGGCCGATCTCGAGTCTAATTTTTTTTGAAGTCTAGTTATATCGGAGAGTAGGATTTCTTTTTAGTCCTCAGCCCCTTCGTCGCTCTAGTGAGAAATCTTGATGTAGGTGTTTCAACTTACTTCTCTTCCCCTTCAAATTTTTCTTTAGGATCACGTGGTTAGTTTTCGTTTGTTGTCCATCCTCTTTTGTCTGGTGCATTTCTCGGTAAGTTGACTCGAACCTCTTTGTCTTTTGGGAGATCAATCCTTAGCTCTTTTCAATCGATGGTGTTTCCCTGACCCAAGTTGTCCTGGTTTTTACCACCCGCCCTCTCTTTTTCTTCTCGGAACCGGAGTCTGTAATTGAGTATCTGTCGGGGGATATCGGCCTCCACGAGCACCTATGGGGACGGAGCCCCTTTTCGGTTCGGCGGGGGGCGGAGGTTGCACAAAGAGCATATCGAGGCGAGACACACACAACGATTTTACCCAGCTTCGGGCCGCACGGATGCGTAAAACCCTACTGCTGCTTGTCTGGTTGATTCGAGTTCTTGCTCTGGAGCGCAAGAAGCTATAGTAAGTTGGAGCTGGACGTAGACGAGGGTGTACTGGGTGTCCTCCTTCCCCCCCGGTCCTCCTCCTACGTGCGCATGGGCCTCCTTTTATATGCTAAGGGGTTTCCCCACAGGTAGCGACGCAGGTGAGGGTAAAAAGGGCAAGGGACTGTGCGAACAGTGGCCGCACAGTGCTATCGCACCTAACTCTGACGACGGGGGACAAAGGCATTAAATGCCCATCTGGATCGCCTGAACAGTGCCGAGGTAGACCGTTAGGGCGCCTCCGCTTGCCACGGGGGCGACTCTGCCAACGTCGCATGCCACCGCGCGCCCCAGGTTGCGCGGCGCCCCGCCACGTGCCTCTGGGGAAGCTCCAGAGTGACGCGTGGGCAGGTGAGCTGGAGCGCATGCCTGAGGTGGTGGTTTGCCGCGGCAAGTGGCTTGCCGCGGTGGTTGTCTTGCCGTACCTGAGAGCTTGCCGCTCGTCAGGCCTTGCCGGGGCGCGCGGCGCGCCGCGGCGGGCTTCTCTTGGGGTGCCTTGGTTTGGCCGTCCCGGCGAGCTCCTCCCGCCGGGGCCTTGGCGCTTCGGCTTAGTCGTCCCGGCAAGCTCCTCTTGCCGGGGCCTTGTCGCCTTGGCCCGCCAAGCTCCTCTTGCCGGACCTCGCCTTCTTGGCCCGGCAAGCTCCTCTTGCCGGGGCTTGGTCTTCTAGGCTCAATCACTTGGCCTTCGTCCGGCCCAGAAAGGGTCGTGGAGACTCTTGTCGCTCCCCTGGCAAGCCTTGCCGCGGGACGCTACTACTGCCCGTGCACAAGTTCGGGGTACTAAGGTACCCCTACTTTAGTACACCGACAGGAGCCCCCGGGTCTGGGCCATACACGGTGCCGAGCGTTGTTGGGCCAGGCCCTAACAGTGCACGGGCACGCGTGGCCTGAGTCACGCTGCTCCTTAACTCCGCGCCCGTCGCGCCCTCCCCAAGTGGCGCGCGCTTCTCGCAGCGTCGTGGGGGGCGAGGCGTGCGAGGCGTGCGTGACGTGGGTGGCGTGCGCGGGGCTTGAGGCCCGCAGGCATGCGTCACGTCGGGCATGATTCCTTTATTTGGAAAGGCAAAACGTCCGCCCCCACTTTCAAGTGGGGGGAGACGTGGAGGCGCGGCTTGGTGAACGAACAGGGTCGAGGCGCGGCTTTCGGGGCGCCCGCCCCCATGATCACGGGGTGGGGAGAGGTCGCCTCATCTGTCGCCTCGGCCCTGCTCGCCCGCCACGCGTCCTCCATGCGCTTGGGGTTGCGGTGGTGGAGGCGGGGAACCAGGCCGGCGCGGGTTGAAGTAGAGGGTCGGCCCCGTCGCCTGCCCTCCCTCTGCTTTGATTGGTTGGGCGGGGCGGCCGAGCCCCCACTCCGCCCCTTTATAAGGAGCAGAAGGGGGTGATGAGGGTCCGCACTCCTTCCTTCTTTCTTCTCTTAGATCCCTGGTCCCCTCTCCCCAACTGTCATGGAGAAAGGGAACCCTGGTCCTTCTTCGGTGGCGCCTAGGGTTGCCGCCAGGCAGCGCGCCCCTCCTCCCCTTGCACCCGTGGTGACGGAGCCAACCGTAAGGGGAAGGGGGAGGGGGCGAGGTCGTGGACGAGGCCGTGGACGGGGCCGAGGCGCTCGAGGCGGGCGGGGCAGCGCGCCGGCCTCGCCTCCGCCGGCGGCTCCGTTTCTCCCGGCGGTTCATCTCGGGGACGACCCCTGCGAGTTCATCATCAGGCTGCGCCGGGCGCCTCGCCGTCGCCTCCGCCTCCCGGCTCCCTTCGTGGACGTCCTGGAAGCGGAGCAACACGAGACGCTGAGACTGCGCATGAGGGGCTGCGGGATCAGTGGTACGCGAGTCCACGTCGAATCCCGAGCCCCCGGCGTGATGTATCTTGGCCGAGGGTGGAAGTCGTTCGCCCGGATCCACAGCTTGATGGAGGGGTTCACCCTCCATTTTAAGCTGATGGAGGGTGATCTCCTCTCCGTCAAGGTCTTCGGGGACCTCGGCACCCGGGCCCGGTGCTGCGTGGATAGCTCCTCCGACAGCGAAGGCTCCTCCTCGAGCGAGAGTGACGAGGAGGGAAGGGACAGCGATGACGAGGGGAGCGGTCGCCGGGATGACGGGTCCGACTAGGTGCCGGTCGCAGCTCCGCGTGGCACCGGCGGCCCCCATCGACGGCGTCGCTGGCGCCGTGAACTCCCCGGGGTCGTCTCCTTGGGCGGCTGGCGTAGGGAGGATGCGGTAGAGGAAGAGGGCGGGCGGCAAGGCCGCTGCCTCGTCTTCCAGCTTCGCCCCAGACGCCGTCACCACCCCTGCTCGCGACGACGACCACCGGGGTCTTCTCTCCGGCCCGGCAAGCTCCTCTTGCCGGGGCTTCGTCTTCTCGGGCGGCCGGAGTGGCGAGGCTGCGGAAGAGGCCGGCGGAAAGGTCGTCAACTCGGAGTACGAGGGCTACATGCCCTCGACAACGTGTTGACGTCCCGTAGCCTCCTTTTCGAGCTCCGCTTCCGGCATCGCCGTCTCCATCCGGCCTCCGGAGCCCCCGGGCGGAGCCCCGGATGCTCTCTTGGCGCCTTCTGCCACCCGTAGCTCGTCTAGGCGCCCCTTTTGCCCTTATCGCCTCCTTGCCCTACCTCCTGAGGAGAGAGACAAGAAAGGGATCACGGGCACCTTATCTCTTTTTATCTTGTAAGCCCTCGGGCCTTAATTGTGTTTAAATCTTGTAATCCCATCTTTCATGTTTTTCATTCTCTCTGAGCTGTACCTGAGTGGAATGTTTTTAATGAAAAGGGAGTGTTTGCCGGACCATTTGTCTCGCGGGTACATCCCGCGGCAAGGAGCGAACCCTTTGCATCATTAAGATAGACACTTCCCTGCCCGACAACGGACCCTGCCATCTCCCCGCGCCCCTTGGCCCTCCTCACGCTCTTGGCGGAGGTAGGGAGGAGGTGGGTTCTGGCCCTTCGCTTCCTCGTCTTGCCGCCGCGGCTACTATCAGAAGCGGGCCCCGGGAACGCGCTCCGGGGTTTGTTGCTTAAGAGAGCACGGCAGCTTTTAGGAGGAAACAAGGTTTTCGCATTCCGCAGCTCACGAGAGAATGCATGATAAGGGATGTAAAGACTTATCTAAGGTTGTAGCCCCCGGCAACTCTGGCTTGCCGGGGCGCGGGTGCTGGCTCGCCCTTCTCCCCTTCTTCGTCCTTGAGCGGCTCGGCAAGGGTATGCAACTCCTGCGAGCCAAAGGGGAAGGACGGGAAAAAGATGCGGACTCGACCTCTAAGTTAGGGGTTAGCGACTGTTAGGCACTACCAACCCTAACCAAGGACGAGACTCGACTCAGCATGCATGCTAAAACTTGGGGGCGCCAGCGCTTCATTGCTGCCAGGGTCTGCACCTGGCTTTGTACAAAGGATTACATGCAACTGCGGCAAGACTTTTGTACAAAGAGTTGGTTGCCGGACGGGGTCCGACAACCGCGCCTTACGGGTAAAACTTGCGAAGATGCTCAATGTTCTAGGAATTGCTCACCGGAGTACCATCTTCGGTCTCAAGGCGGTCGGCGCCGGGCCTCGTGACTCCTTTCACCCGTTAAGGGCCTTCCCACTTCGGCGTCAACTTGTTGTGTATCTTGGCCGACTGAACGCGCCGAAGAACAAGGTCGCCTTCCTCGAGGCTCCTGGCTTTAACTTTGCGGCTATGATAGCGACGCAGAGCTTGCTGGTAGCGAGCGGATCGCACAGCAGCCTGGAGACGATCCTCCTCGAGGAGCAGTGCGTCATCTTCACGCGACCGCTCTTGCTCAAGCTCATCATAAGCGAGCACTCGAGGTGACCCGTATACGAGTTCTGTGGGGGTAACTGCTTCTGCTCCATAGACTAGAGCAAATGGTGTCTGGCCGGTGGCTCGATTTGGCGTCGTTCTGACCGACCAAAGAACCGCCGGCAGCTCCTCGATCCAGTTCCGTCCGCGCTTGAGCAGCCTGTCAAAACTTCTGGTCTTGAGCCCACGCAGTACCTCGGTGTTGGCCCTTTCCGCTTGACCGTTGCTCCGGGGATGAGCAACAGAAGCGAAGCAGACCTTGGTGCCGAGGTCTTGTGTGTACTGCATGAAAGCGTGGCTTGTGAACTGCGTACCGTTGTCGGTGATGATCCTGTTGGGGATCCCGAGGCGGCAAACAATCGACCTGAAGAATTTGATCGCGGACTGGGCTGTCACCTTCCTCACCGGTTCCACTTCTGGCCACTTTGTGAACTTGTCGATGGCAACGAACAAGTACTCAAAGCCCCCGACGGCTCGGGGGAAGGGGCCGAGGATATCGAGCCCCCAGACCGAGAAGGGTCAGGACAAAGGGATCATCTGGAGAGCTTGAGCTAGCTGGTGTATCTTCTTGGAATGGAACTGGCACGCTTCACACTTGGTTACTTGTGCAGTTGCATCCTGGAGGGCTGTTGGCCAGAAGAAACCTTGCCGGAACGCTTTGCCGGCAAGTGCTCTGGCGCCAATGTGGTGTCCACATATGCCTCCGTGTATCTCCGCCAACAGCTCCTGTCCGTCTTCCCGGTGAATGCACTTCAATTTCACCCCATTGCGTCCTCTTCTGTACAGTGTGCCGTCGACGAACTGGTACATACTGGACTGCCGGGCTACTCTTTCCGCTTCTTCTTGTGTTTACCGGCGGGGCTCGATGGTGCATCCTCAACGGCAGTGCAGCGCTCCAAAGAGGCGCGCTTGCCGGAGTGGGCACCAGAGCATTCGCCGGGCTTGGCCTTCTTGCCGGGAGAGCTCAATGGCACGTCCTCGACGACGGCGCAGCACTCCGAGGAGGCGCGCTCGCCGGAGTGGGCGCCAGAGCATTCGCCGGGCTTGGCCTTCTTGCCGGCGGGGCTCGATGGCACGTCCTGGACGGCAGCGCAACACTCCGAAGAGGCGCGCTTGCCGGAGTGGGCGCCAGAGCATTTGCAGGGCTTGGTCTTCTTGCCGGCGGGGCTCGATGGCACGTCCTCGACGGCAGCGCAGCACTCCGAAGAGGCGCGCTTGCCGGAGTGGGCGCCAGAGCACTTGCCGGACTTCTTCTTTCCCCCGGAAGCTCCAGCGGCAAGTGGGCCGTGGGCCGTTGCTGCTGTTGCGTCCCGGTATATTTGGTCGGCGCAGATAAGGGCATCCTTCTTGTCGCCGGGGACAGAAATGGCGCTTATCAGGCCAGGCATCTTGAGCATGTTATACGTGTAGTGAGAGGCCGCCATGAACTTGGCGAGCGCTGGTCGGCCGAGGATCCCGTTGTAAGGCAACGGAAAGTCGGCGACGTCAAAGGTGACCCTCTCAGTCCTGAAATTCAGCTCGCTGCCAAATGTTACCGGCAGCGTGATCTTTCCCTTCGGCTTGCTCCTTCCCGGGTTGATTCCTTGGAATGTGCCGGTTTCTTCGAGCTCGCTGTCGGGAACTTGGAGTCTCCGGAGAACAGCAGAGGAGATCAGATTCAAGCCGGCCCCGCCGTCAACTAGCATCTTAGTGACCTTGAGGTTGCAGACCGTTGGGGAAACCAACATCGGCAAGCACCCGACCGCGGTTGTGCGATCAGGGTGGTCCTCAATGTCGAAGATGATAGGCGTGCTGGACCATCTCAGGGGTCTGCGTGACTTGACGGGTGGCTCTGCTGCATTGACCTCCCGCACCCACCGTTTAAGCTGGTGGTGGGAAGCGTGCAGGGAGGCACCGCCGTCCACACACAAGACCTCAGTGGCTTTCTGAAACTCCTGCTCGCTGGTCTCGGGGTCTTCCATGTCTTCGTCGTCGTCATCGTCTTCGTTCGTGTCGCGTCCCCGGGGAGGTCTGTCTGCTTGCCGCTGCTTGTCCTTGCCGTGGCGCTCCCCCGGGCCGGGACGCTTCGTGCCGGACCCCCCGCCGCCTGCTTGGGCTTTCTCCTTGTCGCGTCGTGCGTACTCGGCTTTCTGCAGCTCGACGAGTCGCTCGACTTGCTTGCAACCCTGGAGGTCGTGGCCCCTGGTACGGTGGATCTTGAAGTACTTCTTGTCGGTACCGTCCTGCTTATCGGCAGCAGCCACCGCCCGGCAGTGGGCGCACCCGACAACCTCCTTGCCGGGGCCTCCCGCCTGGGCTTTCTTGGCGGAGCCCTCGCTGCCGGACTTCTCGACAACCAGTACCTCTGGGTTTTTCTTCTTTTTGCCGTTCCGCCGCCGGCCTCTCCTTGCCGGGGCGGTACCTTCACTGTCGGATTCTCCTTCTCCAACACTTTCTCCGGGGAGCTTCCTCCCCTCCTCAGCGCGTGCACACTTGTCGGCCAGGGCGTAAAGCTCGCTGACCTCCTTGATTTTGCACATCTCCATCTCCTCCCGCATCCTGCGGTTGCGCACGTTCTGGTGGAACGCGCTGATCACCGCGGCGGGGTGGACGTCTGGGATGTTGTAGTGCACACGGCTGAACCTCTGGATGAACTTGCGCAAAGGCTCCCCCTCCTTCTGAACAAGCAGATGAAGGTCGCTTGCCTGGCCATGGGGTTTGTGGCCGCCCGTGAAGGCGCCAACAAACTGATGGCATAGATGTGGCCAGGAGGAGATGGAGCCGTCCGGCAAGTGCATGAGCCAGGATCTGACGTTGGGCTTGAGTACCAGCGGGAAGTAGTTGGCAAGGATCTTGTCGTCCCATCCCCCAGCAGCCTGCACCGCAATGGTGTAGATGCTGAGGAACTCCGACGGGTGCGACTTGCCGTCGTACTTCTCGGGCACGTCGGGCTTGAAGTTCTTCGTGCTGGGCCACTGGACTTGCCGCAGCTCGCGGGTGAACGCAGGGCAGCCTAGCGAATACGGCAGTTCGCCTGGTTCCCCCGGTGCGTGCATGTTTCCAGAGGGCTCAACGCGCTGGTCTGATTGACGCCGCGCCTCTCTTCTGCGCTCGATGCGGGTTCGAGCGTCTTCTTCCCTTCGTTCGTGAAGGACTTGGCGTTGGTCGCGGCGAGTTCGCGGGTTCGACGACGCGGTGGAGTCGTTGTCGAGGAGAGCCCGGCGAGTCGGCGACCGCGGCTTCTGGGGCTGGGAGTGCACGGTGGTCGCACCCCTGCCATTCTTGGCGCCATCGGTTCTCGCCTGGGTGACTGGCCGCGGCTGCGACGCGCTGTGCTGCCGCGGAGTGTCGCCGTTGGCGAAACCGATGAGGCTCTGGATGGTTGCCCTCCAGTCGTCGAGCTTGTCCGCCGTCGGAGGGTAGTCTAGGAGTAGCTGAGCTCGTGCGAGAGCTTCCGCTGGGGTGGCGGGCAGAGGCGGCGAACGGCGCGAGGAGCGGTTTGTGCTCGAACTCCTAACTATGTTAGAAGGAGCAGCACCCGGTCCAGGCAGCCGCGCGATCGTTCCGGCACGCTGGATCGCATGCTGGTCCTGAGCGCCTTGGGACCCACCAGCACGGTCTGGGTCCAGCGAGCGTATGGTACCATGGGTACCATGACGCTGCTGGTTTCGCGCCTCCTGAGAGGGGCACGGGGCGAGCTCGGACGTCGCGGGACCAAGAACTGGTTCGGCGGCGCCCGTTCCTCCGCAGACGTCCTCCCCACCACCCGTCTGCTCCATGGGCGGTGGGTTCGACGCTGACGAACCGGTCACCTCCGGAGCTTTCTTCTTCGGCGCCATGCCGACGCAAACAATGAGAGTCTGGCTCGCGCGGACGCCGTATCTGGTTCGCACAACCTCGACGCACCCCCTACCTGGCGCGCCAAAGATGTCGGGGGATATCGGCCTCCACGAGCACCTATGGGGACGGAGCCCCTTTTCGGTTCGGCGAGGGACGGAGGTTGCACAAAGAGCAGATCGAGGCGACACACACACAACGATTTTACCCAGCTTCGGGCCGCACGGATGCGTAAAACCCTACTGCTGCTTGTCTGGTTGATTCGAGTTCTTGCTCTGGAGCGCAAGAAGCTACAATAAGTTGGAGCTGGACGTAGACGAGGGTCTACTGGGTGTCCTCCTCCCCCCCGGTCCTCCTCCTACGTGCGCATGGGCCTCCTTTTATATGCTAAGGGGTTTCCCCACAGGCAGCGACGCAGGTGAGGGTAAAAATGGCAAGGGACTGTGCGAACAGTGGCCGCACAGTGCTATCGCACCTAACTCTGACGGCGGGCGACAAAGGCATTAAATGCCCGTCTGGATCGCCCGAACAGTGCCGAGGCGGACCATTAGGGGCGCCTCCGCTTGCCACGGGGGCGACTCTGCCAACGTCGCATGCCACTGCGCGCCCCAGGTTGCGCGGCGCCCCGCCACGTGCCTCTGGGGAAGCTCCAGAGTGACGCGTGGGCAGGTGAGCTGGAGCGCATGCCTGAGGTGGTGGTTTGCCGCGGCAAGTGGCTTGCCGCGGTGGTTGTCTTGCCGCACCTGAGAGCTTGCCGCTCGTCAGGCCTTGCCGGGGCGCGCGGCGCGCCGGGCGGGCTTCTCTTGGGGTGCCTTGGTTTGGCCGTCCCGGCGAGCTCCTCCCGCCGGGGCCTTGGCGCTTCGTCTTAGTCGTCCCGGCAAGCTCCTCTTGCCGGGGCCTTGTCGCCTTGGCCCGGTAAGCTCCTCTTGCCGGACCTCGCCTTCTTGGCCCGACAAGCTCCTCTTGCTGGGGCTTGGTCTTCTAGGCTCGATCACTTGGCCTTCGTCCGGCCCAGAAAGGGCCGTGGAGACTCTTGTCGCTCCCCTGGCAAGCCTTGCCGCGGGACGCCACTACTGCCCGTGCACAAGTTCGGGGTACTAAGGTACCGCTACTTAAGTACACCGACAGTATCCATTCTTCTCGTGCGAAGCCTTTGCTTTCTTTCCTCATTTAATTCAACCGGTGCCTTTGTCGTCAAGTTATTCATCGATTCCTCATTCAAGTCGCCTGTGTTTTTCCCCGCCCTCCCACCCCTTTTATTCCGGAGTCTGAGACTCTATTCTAGCATCAATTTCATTCGTGCGGAGTATCTTCAGCTTTTCCTCAATTGTCTCAACCGGTGAATTCTCGTCTAGTTAATTATTATTCGTCTCGTTTTTTCTTTTCGGTGGATTTCAACTCAATTGTCTCGGTTCGATCATATTCTTTTCCTCGACTCAAGTGTTCCCTTGCTCGTTCGCCCCTCGCCATTTTATATTTCGGGGTGATGAAGACATCTCAGAAGATTCGTGTTTGCATCCAATTAATTCGAAGTTGTCAACTCATTCAAGTCTTTCAGCTGTTCCGGTGCATCATCTCTTCAAACGATCCTTTTCCAACGGTGTTTTCTTTTCAGTGGGCCCTAACCCACAGGTCTTTTCCTAGGATCGTACCTGACTCTTCTGTTTTTTCCGGAGTTATTCTAAAATTCTTTTGAAAGTATGACGTAAGTTAGGATTCCATCAGTCATATGCCTTTGCTAAGATCATTTGCTAATTATTTCATGTTCGGTTCAACTTTCCCTCTTTTCATTCTCCCGGAGTACCTCAACAATTTTGATGGTGTTTCTCGTTGTCATTCTCAACATTTGAAGAACGAAGTAGAGTTTTCCCTAAATCTTGTCCATTCTCCCGAAGATTCATGGTGCTAGCTCGATGTTATCCTATCAAATTGTTTACAGTCATGCAAATTCTTTTAATCCATCCGGAGCATTTCAGGAGTTGATATCTCTCTCGATCATCAGGATGCCATCTTTTCAGAATATTTCTTCGTTCCAAGTTTTCAGCTTCGTCCATTCCCATATCTGTACCAATGTTTCGCTCGAGCTTTCTTTAATCAGTTCACGATCTCTTCATCCTCTTTCATCTCATGGTGGATCATTCAAGATTCTTTTCCTTCGTTATCATATCAATCCATCCGTTCTTTCCAAATCCTACCGATGGTTCATGAAGATCTTCCCAAGTTTGCGCTATATCCCCCCTTAATCTTTTCCCAATGTGAATAAGTTGTATGCAATCCATTGTTTCTCATCAATTTAATTGGTGGAGGATAAACATAACATAATCCTTATTCTTCTTTCTTCAAGTGGATTAATCTCTTCTTTTCGGAGTTTGTTCTTCTTATCACATTCTCGGTTCAAAGTGCTTTCATCTTTTATTTCCCGGAGTTCAAAGCTTCCTCGGCCATCTTGTCGGAACCTCCATCGGACTCATCGCAAGGCTTTAATCTTATTCCTATCATCCTTCAATTTTATCTCGTCATCCGTTTGTTACCGGAGTTCTTATAGTGGTTCATCAGGATTTAATTCATTCCTCAAGTGTTCATCAAGATTCTTGTTGGAGGAGGTCAAGTATCTATCCTTCTTGCTTCTTGAGGTGCAAATAATTCTCCAGGTTCTTTTGAAGTGGAGTTTTGCTTTTGTTCGTTGTTCTCAGCTATTCAATCTTTTCCGCTTGTGGTCGGCGATCACCTCATAATTTTGAGATGTTATCTATAAGTCCACAACAAGCAATTCTTTTGTTGTTGAATTTTCGACAACTCCATTCAATGCTTCCTTCTATGGATGCTTTCTATTTCATTCGTGGTAGAAGTTGTCATCTTCTTCCTCGTTCTTCTCATTCTAATCTTTCAAGTATTCCGGAGGCATTGTGTTGTTCCTCTCATCAAGTATCATTCCATCTTCTTAAGTTCATGTTCTAATCTTTCAAATGTTCAGCCGGAGTCCTGCCCAAATTCTGTCATCCTTATTCCTTTTTCTAGCTTGTTCCAACCGGAGTGCTTTCAGAGTCTATCTTCTTCAATGAGCTTTTGATTCCGTCGTAATCGTCATTCCTCTTTTTCTACCTGAGTGCTCTCGACTTTGTTCTTTTTCCCTCTTGCATTCTTGTTTCACCTCATCCTCTTTCCCCCCATCTCGTTCCTAAGATCTCGGGACGAGATCTCTTGTTAGTGGAGGAGAGTTGTAACGCCTCGGATCCGATGCGCCAGGTGTCTTCCGTTTATTCGTCTCCATTGCCTTATCAGCGGCTTGCGTGTTGCGTTTTGCCATGTCATCATATGCTTTGCATCCTCATATTTTCAAAACTTGCATCTGGTCCTTTTCCCCGTTGTCCGTTTCGCGATCTGACACCCTCACATGCACCCGTTGCACCCCTCAGACCTCGTTTCGTCATTGGCTTAAAAATGTTCTCGGAATGGGATGAAACTTAGTGTGTAGTGTTGTTATAGAGTAGGTAGACCACCTGTCAATTTTCGTTCCATTTGGAGTCCGTTTGACGCCCCAACGATTAACCGCATAGCCCGAAACCCCTCTCTCTTTGGAGCCCAGCACCCCTTCACCACATCCCATGAGCCCATCCAAACCCCCTCCATGCTCTCGGTCGTTCGATCATGATCATGTGGGCGAAAACCGCTCCCCATTTGGACTCTCTTAGCTCCCTCTAGCTATAAATAGGTGCCTTCCCCCGAAATCTCGTAGTCAAACCCTAGCCATTGTCCCTCCTCGCAGCCGGACATGTCCGTCCGCCACCGGACGCTTCTCGCCGCCGCCCCGGACCAGTGGCCGCCCGCTACATGGCCTCCTCCTCCGCCCGCCACCGCCGGCCCGCTCGGCCTGCGTCAAGCCTGCGGGGCCCAAACCCCGCGCCGCCGCTCTCCCGTGGGTGCCGCGCGCCCGAGCCCGCGGCTCCGCCCGCCGGCGCCGCCAGCGCCTCCCTGCGGCGCCTTCCTCTGCCGCCCCGGCGCCGCGCGCCGCCGTGTCGCGCCGCCTCGCCTCTCCGCCGCCTCCGCCGCACGTCGCCTCCTCCGCCACCCCGCCGTCC
The DNA here is from genome assembly GCA_032464435.1 of Aegilops umbellulata. Lineage (NCBI taxonomy): Eukaryota > Viridiplantae > Streptophyta > Magnoliopsida > Poales > Poaceae > Aegilops > Aegilops umbellulata. Next base: position 226,397,503 of record CP136055.1, on the reverse strand, counting down.
CCGCGCCCTTGCCGGCATCGCGCTCGCCTCGCCGGAGTTGCCTCGTCCCGGATCCGAGCGGGCTGGACCAGATCCACCGGCCTGCCGATCCAAACGCCGGCCCCGTCCCCGGATCTCTCCATCCCGGGATCTCCTCGTCCGCCCGTTGACTTCTCCACGAGGTGAAATTCCACCAAGTCCCTAGATCTGCTACATTTTGTGCACTTGTTCATCATGCCATAAATCCATGCTCGTTGCTCCGATTTATGCTGTAATATATCAAAATGTTCACCATGAGATGCTATTCATTTCATTCCATTGTGGCATGCTTGTTTGAGTTAATCTTGATGCCCTAATCATCGTTGCAAGAGTGCTATGTGATGTTAACCTGCTAAGGCTGTTGTAACTTGATGATTTATCATTTTTGTTGCATTTTGTGTGTGCATCCTTTGAGCATGAGGTCTACATGTTTTAGGAGCATATTCATACCATATTTACAGTGGTGCAATCCATGTATTTTTGTGTGCCTTGTAGTGAGTGCATCAAGCTTGTGAAGTAAGCTACTTGCTGTTAATGTTCTGTGAATGTTGAAACTGCTATATCATGTTGCTATCTTTGCTTGATGCTACCAATTAATCTATGCATAATATGGAGATGTTCACTAAGGGTGTTTTGTTACACATGTTATGCCCTATCAAACCATGCCCCTGTTTGCACTTACGGAGTGCTCTAGCATGTCTTATCTTGCTCTACTTTTGCTATAAAATGTTCCTGGCAGACTGTTTACATGTTAATGAATTTTGCCATGGTTGTTGTTAGTGATCCAAGCATGCTATGAACTTGCTCTTGCCATGTTTAGCTTCATGAACATGTCATCTTGCTGTAGGTATGCTTGTCTTATCATGCAATGCTTTGCGATGAGTGATTTGAGCTCGCAAACATGCCTTCATAATTAGTAGATTTATGCCATGCCTTTGTTTGCTATGATCTGTTCCTGTAGCATGTTGTTTGATAGCTCTAAACATTGCAACCTGATGTTATTCCTGCCATGTCCTGTGAATTCTGCCAAGTCTGTGAAACTGTTATTATTTGCAATCTTGCCATGTTCTTTTGAGCATGTTCTAATGAATTCTGGAGATAGCTCAGTGTTCATGTTTTGTAATGCTTTACCTGTACATCACGTGCATGCCATTTGTTTTCTTGTTTAGGTGGTGTAGTATGTTGTTTTGATGCTTCCAAGTTGCCTAGTTGCTGTTTTGGACAGCTTGTCCTTTAAACTTGTTTCATGTGTATGTGTTGAACCGTTGCTCCGTTCTGAGTGTGCTCTACATGAAACTTGCTTAGTTTTGCATGTAGTTTCATGTTACCTTGTTGCATCCTTGTTTTGAGTGTGTTTGCTTGATGTTTGAATGCATTTTGCATCAATGCCATGTTTAACTTGTTTTGCTCATATCTTCTAGGCCGTAGCTCCGAATTAAACAAACTTTATATGTAACTTGACTAGAATTTCATGTAGATCATCGTGGTGCATCTTAACTTGCAGTTTAACAACTTGAACATAAGGTTTGTTCAGATCTGGACCAATTTCGAAATTTGCATATGGGGACTTAGCGGAATTGTTATATGTTGTTTCCGGCCTCATTTAAACTGGCTTTGATGTGTTGTTCTTGTATGCATCATCTCTTGCCATGAGTAGTTTCAGGTAGCCTTGTAATGCATCATACTTGGTTGAGCATCATGCCTTGTTCATGTGTGGTGTGTTTACCTTGTTGTGTGCTTCTTCTCGATAGTTACCGTTTCGTTGCGATCGTGAGGATTCGTTCGTCTACGCTTGGTTCGTCTTCTTGGCTTCATCTCCTTCACGGACTCGTTCTTCTTCCTAGCGGGATTTCAGGCAAGATGACCATCACCTTGGATATCATTACTATCATTGCTATGCTAGTTGCTTCGTTCTATCGCTATGCCGCGTTTCCTACCACTTGCTTACCAAGCCTCCAAATTGCCTTGAACCTCTAAACTTTGTCACCCTTCCTAGCAAACTGTTGTTTGGCTATGTTACTGCATTTTCTCAGCCCATCTTATAGCGTTGCTAGTTGCAGGTGAAGATGAAGATTGCTCCATGTTGGATTATGTTTATGTTGGGATATCACAATATCTCTTATATTATTAATGCATCTATATACTTGGTAAAGGGTGGAAGGCACGGACTTATGCCTTGTGTTTTGTTCCACTCTTTCCACCCTAGTTTCCTTCATATTGGAATTATGTTCCCGGATTTTGCGTCCCTAATGCAGTTGGGTGTTATGGGAACCCCTTGACAGTTCGCTTTGAATAAAACTCTTCCAGCAAGGCCAACCTTCGTTTTACATTTGCCTAACAACCTATTACCCTTCCCTTGGGTCGGCCAACCCGAGGGTCATCTTTATTTTACCCACCCGGGCCAATGCTTCTCTAAGTGTTGTTCCGAACTAGAGCCACTTGCAGCGCCCCCTCGGGGAAACTTGAGGTCTGGTTTTTAATTGTACGTAGTGCTTATCCGGTGTTGCCCTGAGACTGAGATATGTGCAGCTCCTATCGGGATGTCGGCGCATCGAGCGGTCTTGCTGGTCTTGTTTTACCATCGTCAAAATGTCTTGTAACCGGGATTCCGAGACTGACTGGGTCTTCCCGGGAGAAGGAATATCCTTCGTTGATCGTGAGAGCTTATCATGGGCTAAGTTGGGACACCCCTGCAGGGTTTGAGCTTTTGAAAGCCGTGCCCGCGGTTATGTGGCAGATGGGAATTTGTTGATATCCGGTTGTAGTAAACTTTAAGTAAACTCTTCTAAAATACACCAACCGTGTGCGTAACCGTGATTGTCTCTTTTCAGGGTTGTTCGAGAGGAGAAAACGGTTTTTGGGTTATGCTTGACGTAAGTAGGAGTTCAGGATCACTTCTTGATCATTACTAGTTGACGTCCGCTTGCTCAGCTCCTCTTCTCGCTCTTGTATTCGTAAGTTAGCCACCCTACATGCTTAGTCGCTGCTGCAACCTCACCACTTTACCCCTTCCTTACCCTTTAAGCTTTGCTAGTCTTGAAACCCATGGTATTGGGATTGCCGAGTCCTCGTGGCTCACAGTTTACTACAACACCAGTTGCAGGTACATGTTGCGATATTCATGACGCGAGAGCGATGTTCACTTGTGTTGGAGTTCTTCTTCTTCTCCATCGATCTTGGGTTAGGTTCCGGGTCGGCAGCCTGGGCTAGCAGGGTGGATATTGTTTGAGCTTCCGTTTGTGTTCCATCCATAGTCGGATGTTGATCTCTTGTATGAAGTTGATGTATTCTTGCGACATTTGTATGCCTTGTATGTATCCCCATCTATTATGTAATGTTGATGTAATGATATCCACCTTGCAAAAGCGTCTTCAAGATGCGCTTCTATCCTTGGTGGGACCTTCAAGTTCCTTTAGGATAGGGTCGCAACTTGGGCGTGACAACTCCATGTTGTTAGTGTGAAGCATTTTATACATTTGTCACTTACATGGATACATTCAAAATTGCTAGCTATGAAATAGAATACATGGTGAATTCAACATGAAGGGGGTTTCGAAGATTTGAATTCATAGGAAGTGCATTCATCTATGTGAATCCGAGATAATGGCATTTGCAAATCAGATCTAAAAGGGGGCATCAATCTTTGTTGTGCGTTTGAACAAGCTATATATTCATACGCATGTCTAACTATTTTTTTGTAACCAAGGAGATTATATCTGGAACCATGCATGAACAAAGGTAAGTTGCATATATTTTAATATGTACTCGTGTATAATGTATATTCGAATGTACCCCCTCCATTCCAAAATAATCGTAGTTTTAGGATTTTCAAGAGTCAATATTTGTGAAGTTTGACAAATCCTGAAAGTTCAATTCAAGAGAGCCGAAAATGTTAATGCTTCTGCTCCCAAATATTGAACGAAGCGCCAAATAAGCCTCTGGTCACCCGAAACCATGCAAGACTAATGTTTGGTGGTAGGAAATTACTGTCCTGACTCTGGCCCGTGTAGCCTATCGGCCCGATGTCCAAAGGTCTAAACCGGGGTAGGTTTGTAACTTCACCAAGACGCCAGTCTCAACCGGCTCCGAGAAGCATTCATACGCCGTGGGCGCTATCCCGCCCACCATTTGGGACACCTGAGATTACTGTCCTACCCCCGACCCGCAATATGTCTGAAATTTTAGATGGGGGCAAAGTTTGCAAATTTCCCCAAATTTCAAACAAGCGCGTCCCAAACCGAGACATTGTTCCCCCTTAGTTCCTCCTCCCTCCGTTTCCCCATTCATACTCCATGGGCGCCAAAATTCCCTATCCACCAGCCGCGAAACCCCAGCCTCCTCCGTCCTCCACCCCATCATGCCTAATCCACCGCCGCCCTGCATAACACCGGAGCCGGTTCACACCCGAGCCGGTACCCTGACGTCGTCGTCCAACACAATCACAACTGCAACGCCCTCAAGAACTTAGCAGCTGAAGCCGAGGCAGAGCTGCCTCCACGACGCTGACACCGACGTGTGTCGTACCAGAACCACTTCGACCACGCCGTCTTGCGCCTCACCGTAGCCGCTCCACTGTCGCAACCGTCCATTGCACCGGAGCTGTTCCCACTACATCGTCGTTCGTCGCCTCAGATCTGATTCCCCGCCGCCGACAGACAGCCACCACACCATAGTCAAGAACTTGTCCATGGGTTCATCCAAGGCTCCACCGTCCTCCACAACTTCTCGTTTCCAGCGAACCACAAGAAGATCGTTGAAAAAATAGAAGGAGGACACAACACTGCCAGCAGAAAGAGGTACTCCTCTTCCCTTATTCGTGCAAATCTTACGTCTCTGCTCCAATCGTATTCATCCCACGAAAGAAACTAGTTGAGCGCTTCTTACTGCATCTTCTTCGTGATACTAAATGCACAATGTTTCCTCCCATTTACTATTTCACCTTGGCTAGAGGTCAGTAGCCCGCCTGGATTTCAATTCAGGGTCAGTTGATTCACAATTAAAAGAAGCAGCACCCGCTTAGGCATGCAGAGCACCTAGTCCGCCTGTTCAACGGGGAAGTGCCGCATCAATGTCTATCATAGGGGTGTGGGGCGCAGGAGCTGCTTGCGCCCGATCTGGAGGTCGGCGGGGCTTGAAGGGATGGCTGGGGGCGGTGCCAAGCACGGCGGTGCGGTGAGGTCGAGGGGGCGGAGGAATGGGACTGGGCCGATGGTCGCTGGCGTTTCGAGGAAGATCATCGACACTGACTGGATGGAGGTAGATGGAGGCGATCTACCCGTTCTTTGTACATCAGACGGTGCAGAAAAAATGGACTGACCTATTTGTTTTCAGTCGACTGTTATTTTCATAGGACCACACCTTGTGGTGTGCTGGAGGAGCATCTGCATTTCCCAGCCATCCTTGTGCTCATATTTCAAAATCCTAGAATCTAGTAATTTCTTGTGCCATGCATGTTGTAGAGCTAGCATACGTCTCCCGTCATTTATTTCACACCGACCTGCTATCAGCTACTTTTACACTGTACTACTTGTGCACACACTTCACCCATACTCACACTATTGTTTTTTTATGCACGGGTATTCAAGACTTCGACGCAATGTTGATAAATACACAAAATAAAAGATAGAAGTCGCTCCAGTGTAATTCGAAGATAAGCACCAAGCGTTTCAATGCTCTAAAGGGTGTAGTGTCAGCAGATGGAGACAATAAACGTAGCTTCACAGTTGATGATCTCAATTGCCACACACAACCATCACAGGTGCTTGCTTTACCTTCGCACTGTCAAATGTGGTTGCATGTTGCATATGGTGTCTAGCTTGTATTGCTTCCAATTTGGTTAAATTGCATCTGCTTACTTTACACATTATACCTTTGATAATGACATGCCTTCCTGCTTTTGATACATACTACATATGTCTATTAAACATGTTCATACATCAAACTAATGCTCTTTTGTATCCCTCATCAATCACTTATGATGAGATAGTCACCCCAGTGGGTTAATGTGAGACGTGCTACTCGTTTAAAGAGTGCAATGTCATCCTCCCCACATGATTCTCAAAAAACAGCAAGGCTAAATGAAGATAGTCAACATAGCTCTCTAGTTGATGACCGCAATTCCCCTACACCACCATCATAGGTGCTTGCGCTTACTTGGCAATGTGATATGTGGTTGCATATTGATACGTCTCCAATGTATCTATAATTTTTTAGTTCCATGCTATTATAGTATCATTCTTGGATGTTTTATAATCATTTTACATCATTTTTTGTTACTTACCTATTGGCATAGTGCCAAGTGCCAGTTGCTGTTTTTTGCATGTTTTTTACATCGCAGGAAATCAATATCAAAAGGAGTCCAAACACCGCGAAACTTTTTGTGGATTTTTATGGACCAGAAGACTCCCGACGGGCCAGAGCAGCACCTGGGGGTGCCCCGAGAGAGGCACAACCCACCAGGGCGTGCCTGGGGGGCCAGGCATGCCCAGGTGGGTTGTGCCCACCTCGGTGGCCTCCCGCACCCCCTCTTTGCCCTATAAATTCCCAAATATTCCAAAAACCCGGGATGTAGCCCTAGATCAGAAGTTCCACCACCACAGGCCTCTATACCCACATAAAACCAATCTAGAGCCCGTTCCGGCACCCTGCCGGAGGGGGAGATCATCACCGGTGGCCATCTTCATCATCCCGGCGGCCACCATGATGAGGAGGGAGTAGTCCACCCTCGGGGCTGAGGGTTTGTACCAGTAGCTATGTGTTTAATCTCTCTCTCTCTCTCTCTCGTGTTCTTGAGATGTCACGATCTTGATGCATCGCGGGCTTTGTTAATATAGTCGGATCATATGGTGTTTTCCCCTCTCTACCTTGTTGTGATGAATTGAGTTTTTTGTTTGAGACTTCGTTGTTATCATTGAATACTTTCATGGATTTGAGAACACTTGATATATGTATTGCAATTGAATACTCATGGTGACAATGGGGTATCATATTGATTCACTTGATATATGTTTTGGCACTCAACTCGCGGATTCCCGAGGTGACATTGGGGTAATCTATGAATAGGGGTTGATGCATGTTCTTGTCTTTGTTTCTCCGGTAGAAATCTTGGGGCACTCTTTGAAGTTCTTTGTGTTGGATTTAATATTATAAATATGAACTTGCTTTGGCGTTATTTTAGTACGAACTCTAGGATAGCTCAAACGGAAAGAATAGCTTTGTGTTATTTTAGTATGAACTCTTGAATAGATCGAACGGAAAGAATAGCTTTGTGTTATTTTAGTACGAACTCTTGAATAGATCAAACGGAAAGAATAACTTTGAGGTGGTTTCGTACCCTACAAACAATTTATTCTTATGTTCTCCACCAGATAGGAGCTTTGGAGTGTTTCTTCATCGCGCTTTGAGGGATGGTCATATGATCCAATTATATTAGCACTATTGAGAGATTGCACTAGCGAAAGTACGGACCCCAGGCCTCATTTTCAAGCATTGCAATACCGTTTTTGTGCCAGTTTACTATTTGCTAGCTTGTTGTTTTTATTTATTCAGATTATAAAAATATATTTCTACCATCAATATTACACTTTTATCACCATCTCTTCACCGAACTAGTGCAACTATACAAATTGCCATTGTATTGGGTGTGTTGGGGACGCAAGATATTTCTTGTATTTGGTTGCAGGGTCATTTGAGAGAGACCATCTTCATCCTATACCTCCCACGGATTGATAAACCTTAGGCCATCCACTTGAGGGAAAATTGCTACTGTCCTCCAAAACTCTGCGCTTGGAGGCCCAACATGTGTCTACAAGAATAAAGTTGCGTAGTAGACATCAAGCTATTTTCTGGCACCGTTGCCGGGGAGGTGAGTGCATGAAGGTATATATTTAGATCTTGCAATCGAATTTTTAGTTTCTTGTTTTATCACTAGTTTGGTTTTATAAAAGAAAACTACATAAAAATATGGAATTGAGGTTGCATCATATTATTGATCATCTTTATAATATCTTTCATGAAAATGACGGATCGGAAAATTGTGCTCAACTGTTAGAAGAAGAAGTCAATAAAATGTTTGGCACAAAATATTTGAATGATGAACATGATTGCAATGTTGTTGGTATGAATTCTTTGAATATTCATGATGCTAATGAAATGCAAAGCCATAAGCTTGGGGATGCTATGTCTGATGAAGATGATATTTTTAGTCCCCCAAGATTTGATGTGCAAATTATTGTGATGATAGCATCCCTCCTATTTATGATGATTATAATGATGAAAGTGGATTGGAGAGGCCATGACCTTATTTGATGATGAATGCACCATTTTGGATGAGGCTTCAATTGACTATGAGAACAAGGTTGCTATCTATGATGATTATGGTGATGAGATGTATGCTATATTGAATAATTATAACCATGAAACTTGTCATCATGGTTTTAATTTCCAATCACATGATAGTTATTTTGTTGAGTTTTCTCCCACTACTATTCATGAGAATAAATTTTCTTATGTGGAGAGTAATAAGTTTTCTTTGCTTTTGTGTCATGAAAAGAATGCTTTACGTGATGGTTATATTGTTGAATTTCTTCATGATGCTACTAAAAATTACTATGAGAGAGCAACATATGCTTTTAGGTATTGCAATAATATCAAGTTTCCTCTCTATGTGTTGAAAGTTTTGAAGTTATGCTTGTTTTGCCTTCTTATGCTAGTTGATTCTTGTTCCCATAAGTTGTTTGCTCACAAAATACCTATGCATAGGAAGCGGGTTAGACTTAAATGTGCTATTCATATGCTTCATGATGCTCTCTTTGTGTTTCAATTTATATCTTTTATGTGGGCATCATTGAAATCATCATGCCTAGCTAAAAGGCATTAAAGAAAAGCGCTTATTGGGAGACAACCCAACATTTACCTCTACTGTTTTTGTGTGCTAACATGATTAAGCTACTGTATTAATCATGTTTTATAGCTTTTGTTTCAATAAAGTACCAAGTAAAGCCTTTGGGATAGTGTGGATGATAGTTGACTTAACTCTGTCCAAAAACAGAAACTTTTGCGCTCAGTCCAGGAATTTTTAAAATTCACAGGAACTTGCTTTTGATCTGAATATTTTTATAGGTGATAGATATACAAATTACCCAGGTTTTACTATTGTTTCAGAATTTTTGGAGTAGTAGAAGTATGGTAGTTATCCAGATCATTACAGACTGTTCTGTTTTTGACAGATTCTGTTTTCAATGCACAGTTTGCTTGTTTTCTAGTTTCCATGGCTTACATTTCTCAACATAAATTGTGGAAATGATATGCTATAGTAGGCATTGTGTGGAAACAATTATGAATCTTATCTTTGACAGTACCAAAGTGAAATGGTTTTCTCTTTATCATAGTAACCTATCTCAAGGAAGTTCCGTTGAGTTTTGTGTGATTGAAGTTTTCAAGTTTTGGGTGAGAAATCAATATGAGGAGAATAAGGAGTGACAAGACCCTAAGCTTGGGGACGACCAAGGAACCCCAAGGTAATAAGGAACCACACTCGGAGCTATATTTTCATTCGTCACATGATATGAGTTTTGCTTGGAGCATCATTTTATTTTGTTAGTATTTGCTTGCTGTTATTTAGAATAATGTTTTTCATCTTTATTGTCGGTGTTTTGGAACGACACCTATGGGATCACAAGAATCCCTACTACGGTTGCGGGGCGCGGGGTCGTGAGAAGAGCGGATCAAACAGATAGCACACAGCTCGTTTACCCAGGTTTGGGCCGCAAGGATGCATAAAACCCTACTCCTGTTTTGGTGGATTGTATATTTGTGTTCTTGAGCTAGCTATGGGGCGTTAGGAGCTCCAAAAAGCCGGATCCTTCTCCTGGTCGCCTCGGGCCTCCTTTTATAGAAAAAGGGGTTGCCATAGTGGCACACAAGAGGTGGAAAGGGTACAGTGATGCGAGGTTATCCCTCACATTACATGACAAGGCGCATTTAATGCGTCTTGCTTAGGTGTCCTTGCTTTATCGGGGATGGGGGAGAGATCTGTCTTGTCCGTCGCCGCTCCTTCGTGTGCCGACACGCGCCCTGGCCAACGATGCCTGAGATGCCATGTAGGTAGGCAGGCAGCTGAGGTGGCGCAGTGGTGGGTCTTCACGATGATCTGCATGCTGCCACGCAGGTGCCTTCCCAGCTGGTTGGGTCGGCAGCTGCATGCGCACGGTGGTGGAAGTTTAGTTGGTGTGGGCCTGATGGTGGCCCTGTGGGTGTCCTCGACAAGGGTCTTGCCGGGGCCCCGGCAAGGGTCTTACCGAGGCGCCTGCTGTCATCCCCGGCAAGGCGCTTGCCGGGGGCCTTGTGGTCCTCCTTGGCTAGGATCCCACCAAGGGTTGTCATCTTCCATAGTGCGTGCCTGATCTTGAATGTCTTCACAAAGATCTGCATGCCACCACGGGGATGTCTCCCAAATCCTTGTCCCATCGGGGCAGTGGACTCAAGGGTGATTTCCTCCGTAGGCGTGGGGCGAGCTGCCGCGACAAGAGCCTTGCCGGGGTTGCTAGAATCGTCCCCCGGCAAGGATCTTGCCGGGGGAGTCTGCTTCGCCCCCTTTGCTCTTTGTGGTCTTGGCCTTGACGTTGCTCCAGTTCTCTTGGGTTTTTGCCTTATCTTGGCTCACCTCCCTTGCCTTGCTTGGTGTGGTGGTGCCTGTGGCTCAGACTGCCCGTGCACAGTTATAGGGGTACAAAAAGTGTACCCCTCTTTTTGTACACCGACAGGAGCCCCCGGGCCTGGGCCACACATAAGCGCAACGCGTTGTTGGACTAGGCCCAAAAACGGTGCGCGGGCTGGCGGGGCGGTTTTACCGCGGTAAGTTTTCTTCGCGCGCTGCGCTTCCCACGACTCCCCGCGCGTGGCGCGACGTGGGGAGGCGCGTGTGACGTGGGCTGCATGCGTGTGGTTGAGCTCTGCACGCATGCGTCACGTCGTCGTAAAGGGACGGTTCGCGCCTTCTCCATAAACGGAGGGAGGTGTGGAGGCGCGGCCCATTTACTGAATGGGGCCGAGGCGCGGTCTTCAAGGCGTCCACTCTCCACGATCACGGGGTGGGGAGAGGTCATCTCACCCGTCCCCTCGGCTCTGCACGTCCGCCACATGTACCCCATGCGCTTGGGGCGGCAAACGGCGGAGGCGGGAAACCGTGCCGTCGCTGGCTGGAGCAGCGGGTCGGCCCCGGTTCCCTGCGCCTTCTGCGTCTTGATTGGTCGAGCGGGGCGGCCGAGCTCCAACCCCGCTCCTTTATAAAGAGCGGGAGGGGGGATGGCGTCCCGCATTCTCTCATCTTCTTCTTCCTTCAGCCTTCGCTCCTCCCTTCCATTTGTCATGGAGAGAGGGAATCCCGGTCCTTTGACGGTGGCGGCGAGGGTCGCCGCTCGACAACGCGTCCCTCCTTCTCCTGCGCCTGTGGTGGCAGAGCCAGCCGCGAGGGGAAGGGGGAGGGGCGAGGCCATGGGCGTGGCCGGGGCACTCGGGGGAGAGGAGGACGGGGCAGTGCGCCGGCCTCACCTCCACCAGCAGCTCCTCCCCCAGTGGAGGGCCATGTTGGGGATGACCCTTGTGAGTTCTTCGTCAGGCTGCGCCGGCCGCCACGCCGTCGCCTTCGTCTCCCGACTCCATTTGCGCGGGAGATGGAGCTGGATCCACCGGAGTCGTTGCGGCTGCACATGAGGGGCTGCGGGATCAGTGGCACGCGGGTCCGCGTCGACTTCGCCGCCCATCACGTGATGTATCTTCGTCGGGGATGGAAGACGTTTGCTCATATCCACCGCTTGACGGAGGGGCTCACTCTCCATTTTAAGCTGATGGAGGGTGGCCTTCTCTCCGTCAAGGTCTTCGGGCTCTTTGGGACCCGTGCAAGGTGCTGCGTGGAGAGCTCTTCTGATAGTGAAGACTCCTCCTCGGGCGGGAGTGACGAGGAGGACAACGGCAACGACGACGAGGGCGGTAGGCGGCAGGATGACGGGTCTGACTAGGTGTCGGGCGCCACTCCGTGCGGCACCGATGACCCCATCATCCGTGTCGCCGGCTCCTTAAACTTCTCGGGGTCGTCTCCTTGGGCGGCTGGCGTTGGGAGGCTGCAAAAGAGGAAGAGGGCGGGCGGCAAAGCCGTCAGATCGGTGTACGCGGGCACTAACGCCTTCGACGCGTGCTGACATCCTGCCGCCTCGTCTTCGAGCTCTACTTCCGGTGCCGCCATCACCATCCAGCCTTCGAACTGCCACCGAGATGTTCTCTTGGTGTCTTCTGCCACCCGTAGCTCGCCTAGGCGCTCCTTTTGTCCTTTTCGCCTCCTTGACCTGCCTCCTGAGGAGAGGGACAAGAAAGGGATTACGGGCACCTTATCTCTTTTTAGTTTGTAAGCCTTCGGGCTTTTGTTGAATTTAAGACTTGTCATCCCATCATTCATGTTTTTCATTCCCTATGGACTATACATGAGTGGAATGTTTTTAATGAAAAAGGGATGCTTGCCGGGTCATTTGTTTGCGGGTAGAACCCACGACAAGGAGTAAATCCTTGATATCTTCAAGATAAACATTTCCTTGCCCGGCAACAGGCCTTGCCGTCTCCCCACTTTGCTCGACCTTTCTCACGCCTTCGGCGGAGGCAGGGATGAGGCGGGTTCAGGCTCCTCGTTTCGTCCTTTTGCTTCCGCGACTACGACCAAACTTGGCCCTAGGAACGAGCCCTAGGGCCTAGAGTTAGGGGAGCATGGTAGCTTTAGGAAAAAACGAGGTTTCACATACCTCAGTCCATAAGGGAATGCATGATAAGGGATGAAGAACTTATCTGAAGCTGTAGTCCCCGGCAACCCTGGCTTGCCGTGGGTGAGTCTTTGCTCTTGCAGCCCCCGGCAATACTGGCTCGCCGGGGCCTAGATGCTGGTCCGTTCCCTTGAGCTTTTCAAGTGGTTTGGCAATGATATATGCGTGTCCTGCGAACCAAAGAAGACAAAGAGAAAGACAAAGAGACGCGCACTCGACCTCTAAGCTAGGGGTTAGTCGCCGGTAAGCACTATCAACCCTAACCAAGGACGAGACTCGACCTAGCATGCATGCTATAACTTAGGGCACCAGCGCTTCATTTATTTATGCTCAAGGTCTGCGCCTGGCTTTTTACAAAGGGTTACATGCACCATCAGCAAGGCTTGTACAAAAGGTGGCTTGCCGGGGGGCCCGGCTAGCCGCGCCTCATGGGTAAAACTTGCGAAGATGCTCAATGTTCCAGGAGTTACTCGCCGGAACGGCATCTTCGGTCTCCAGGTAGACTGCGCTTGACCTGGTGACTCGTATTACCCGATAAGGGCCTTCCCACTTCGGCGTCAACTTGTTGGAATTCTTGGCTGATTGAAAGCGCCGAAGGACAAGGTCGTCTTCCTCAAGGCTTCGGGCATGAACCTTGCGGCTATGATAGCGGGCAAGGCTTGCTGGTAGCGCGCTGCTCTCACAGCCGCCCGAAGACGATCTTCCTTAAGGAGTGTTGCGTCATCTTGCCGCAGTTGCTCTTGCTCAAGCTCATCATAAGCTAGCACTCAAGTTGACCCGTATATGAGTTCAGTGGGGAGAACTGCTTCTGCCCCGTATACTAGGACAAAGGGTGTCTGGCCGGTGGCACGATTTGGCGTCGTTCTGGTCGACCAAAGAAACGCCGGCAACTCATTAATCCAGCGCCTTCCACTCTTGTGCAGCCTGTCAAAGGTCTTTGTCCTTAAGCCCCGCAGTACTTCAGCATTTTCCCTCTCAGCTTGGCCATTGCTCCGTGGGTGAGCAACGGAAGCGAAACAGACTTTGCTGCCGAGGTCTTGGGTATACTGCATGAAGGTGCGGCTTGTGAATTGTGTGCCGTTGTTGGCGATGACCCTGTTGGGTACACCAAAACGGCACACTAGTCCCTTGAAGAACTTGACGGCTGACTGAGCTGTGACCTTCCTCACTGCATCCACCTCTGGCCACTTTGTGAACTTGCCGATTGCAACGTACAAGTACTCAAAGCCCCCGACTTCGCGGGGGAAAGGGCCCAGTATGTCGAGCCCCCAGACCGAGAAAGGCCAGGAGAGAGGAATGGTTTGAAGGGCTTGAGCTGGCTGATGAAGCTTCTTTGAATGGAAATGACACGCTTCACACCTGGTGACTAGTGTCGTCGCATCCTGGAGGGCGGTGGGCCAGAAGAAGCCTTGCCAAAATGCCTTGCCGGCAAGGGCTCTTGACCCTATGTGGGATCCACATACGCCTCCATGTATCTCAGCCAACAGCCCCAGTCCTTTCTCTCGAGGGATACACTTCAATTTCATGCCGTTCGGTCTCTTTCTGTACAGGACGTCATCGACGAACTGGTACATAGCAGATCGACGGGCTACTTTTTCCGCTTCTTCCTGCTCCTCAGGAAGTTCCCCAGTTTGGAGGAATCGGGCGGTATGTTGTGCCCACGCTGGAGCCTGGGGCTCAATGGCGAGGACTAAAGGCATTTCCTCCGCTATAGGAGCGGCTGTCTCAACGGCAAGATCTTGACGCTCTGCCGGAGCTAGCCGTCCCGTGGCGGGCTCAGTGTCCCCGGCAACATCCTTGCCGGCGGCTCCGGGGAGCTCGGTGGGGAAGTACTTGCCGGGCCCTGATTTCCTCCTCTTGTTTTGCTCTGTTGACGGACCAACGGATGGCTGAGTTAGCTGAAGCACAAAGGTACCTGGTTCCACAGGTAGCTTGAGGGCAGCGCGCTTTGACAGGTAATCGGCGATGTCGTTCTCTGCTCGGGGAACGTATTCTGCCTGTATACCGTCAACACGCTCTTCCAGCTTTATCACTTCATCTACATAGGCCTTCATCAATGGGCTCTGGTAATCCTTGTTGACTTGCTTGACGACAAGATGCGAGTCGCCCCTGACGACGAGTTTCTTGATTCCGAGGTCCTCTGCGATCCTAAGACCGGCAGGCAGTCCTTCGTACTCAGCCGTATTGTTTGTTGACACCTCCCTGGGGAGGTGCATCTGGATCACGTACTTGAGGTGCTCTCCGGTGGGCGCGACAAGCAGTACGCCAGCCCCGGCGCCATGTAAGGAGAAAGCTCCATCAAAGTGTATGATCCAGTCGCAACTTGCCTCCTTGCCGGGGAGAGCAGTCTCTTGGGCTTCTTTGTCAGGCGTCGCAGTCCATTCCGCAACGAACTCCGCCAGGACTCGGCTTCAAATTGTTGAGGTACTCTCAAACCTGAGGCCAAAGCTGGACAATTCCAGTGCCCACTCTACGATCCTTCCCGTTGCGTCTGGATTGTGCAATATCCGTTGCAGAGGGAGGCGAGTAACGACAGTGATTTCGTGCGCCTGGAAGTAGTGACGCAACTTCCTCGAGGCCATAAGAAGGCCGAAGAGCAGTTTCTGCACATCGGAGTACCTTGATCTAGCCCCCTGCAGGAGGGAACTAACAAAGTAGACCGGGTGCTGCATCATTTTCTTCTTCAGCGGCACTCCAACTGACCGTGTCGTCTCTGCATTGGCGGCATCGGGCTCCGTCGCTACTATTACCTCATCATCAATATCTCTCTGCGCCACTAGTGCGGCGCTGACCACCTGGTTCATTGCCGCCAAGTATAGCAACAACGGTTCATGTGGCCTAGGCGCGACTAGTGTTGGTGCGGAAGAGACGTACCTCTTCAGATCTTGCAATGCTGCTTCGGCTTCTGGCATCCACTCCATCGGGCCCGCCTTTTTCAAAATCTTGAAAAAGGGAAGGGCGCGCTCGGCGGACTTGGAAATGAACCTGCTCATGGCGGCAATGCAACCAGCAAGCCGACGCACATCCTTGACTCGCTTGGGTGCTTCAATCTGCTCTATAGCTTTGATCTTGTCCAGATTGGCCTCTATCCCACGCGGTGACACAAAGAACCCGAGAAGCTTGCCGGATTGGACGCCAAAGACGCACTTCTCAGGGTTCAACTTGAGATTGATCTTGCGTAGGTTTGCAAATGTTTCTTGTAAATCCGATACGAGGGTTGCCCTGTCCTTAGTTTTGACCACTATATCATCCATATAAGCTTCCATATTTCTATGGAGCTGGGGTTCAAAACCAATCTGGACAGCCCTTGCGAACATTGAACCAGCACTCTTCAACCCGAAAGGCATCCGTATAAAACAATACGTACCACATAGGGTGACGAATGCCGTTTTCTCTTCGTCTTCCCTTGTCATGAAGATCTGGTGGTAGCCGGAGTAGGCATCGAGGAATGACAACAGATCACACCCAGCTGTGGAGTCAACAATCTGGTCGATGCGCGGCAACGGGAAGGGGTCTTTGGGACAAGCCTTATTGATATCTGCGTAATCAATACACAGCCTCCTCTTCCCATTTGCCTTGCGCACTACCACCGGATTGGCCAACCACGTTGGATGGAGCACTCCTCTTACCAAACCCGCTGCTTCCAGTATCCAGATCTCCTCTGTGATGAACTCTTGTCGTTCCAAAGCTTGCTTCCTCACCTTCTGCTTGACGGGCTGCGCATGAGGACAGACAGCAAGGTGGTGCTCAATCACCTCCTTGGGAACGCCGGGGATGTCGGATGCTTGCCATGAAAACACATCGACATTCGCCCACAGGAAGGTGACGAGCGCGTCTTCCTATTTGTCATCAAGGGTGGAGCTTATAGTAAAAGCTCCTCCCGTGCCGTCCTCCTTGACAGAAACCTTCTTGGTTCCCAGCGGTGTGGCCCTGGACTTCTTGTTTCTGTTGGCGAAGCTCTCTGGCACGTCCTCGACGAGGGCGCTACACTCCAAAGAGGTGCGCTTGCCGGAGTGGGTGCCTGAGGTCTCACCGGTCTTCTTCTTTTGTCTTCCCAGGGCTCCAGCGGTAGGAGCAAGCGCCTTAGCAGTGGCGGCTGCTGCAACTGCTTGTTGGTAGAGTTGGTTAGCGCAAATTAGCGCATCCTTCTTGTCGGAGGGGATGGTGATGATCGCCACAGGTCCTGGCATCTTCAAGGTGTTGTAGGCGTAATGCGACGCCGCCATGAACTTGGCCAGCGCTGGGCGGCCAAGGATCCCGTTGTAAGGCAAGGGGATCTTGGCAACGTCGAACACAACCCTTTCTGTCCTGTAGTTCAGATCACTCCCAAAAGTCACGGGCAGCGTGACCTTCCCCTTTGGTTGACTTCTTCCTGGGTTGACCCCCTGAAACGTGCCCGTTTCTTCGAGGTCTCCATCAGGAATCTGCAATTTCTCGATCACGGCAGGCGAGATTAAGTTCAGACCGGCCCCGCCATCGACTAGCATCTTTGTCACCTTGAGGTTGCGTATTGTTGGTGAAACCAACAATGGCAAGCACCCGACCACAGTAGTGTGATCAGGGTGATCCTCAGTGTAAAAAATGATAGGTGTGCTGGACCACTTCAGCGGCCTTTGGGCATCAAACGACGGCTCTGCCGCTGTAATCTCACGCGCCCACTGTTTAAGACGACGGTGAGAAGTATGCAGTGAGGCGCCGCCATCGACGCACATGGCCTCTGTAGCTCTCTAAACCTCTTGGTCGCCGGACTCGTCGTCCTCTTCGTGATCGTCGTCTTCTGTCTTTCTGTCGCGGCCCCGGGCGGGCCTCTCCTGCTGTTTATCCTTGCCGCAACAGCCAACCTGGCCATCACGCTTCTTGCCGGACCCCTCAGCATTGTCCTGGCCCTTCTCTTTGTCCCACCTCTCATATTCAGCCCTCTACTTCTCAGCAAGGAGCTCAACCTATCGGCAGTTCTGGAGATCATGGCCTTTGGTGTGATGGATCTTGCATTATTGCTTGTCGGAGTTTCCTGGCTTCCCGGCAGCCACCAAGGCTCGGCAAGCGACACATCCGGCAATTTCCTTGCCGGGGTCATCTGCCTTGGTTTTCTTGTCGGAGCCGGTGTCATCAGATCCCTCGACGGCAAGCACGGCTTTACCTTTGCGCTTCCTGTTGCGGCGTCGACCTTTCTTCGCCGGGGCGGCAGTATCCTCATCTGTCAGCAAGAACATAGAGTTCTGCCACATCTTTCACCTTGTTCATTGCCAGCTCTTTGCGCATCTTGTGGTTACGCACGTTCTGATGGAACGCGCTGATGATGGCGACAGGGTGAACATCAGGGATATTATACTGTATCCAGCTGAACCTCTATATATACTTGCGCAGACTCTCGCCTCCCTTCTGGGGAATGACATGCAGGTCGCTTGCCTGGCCATGGGCTTGGTGGCCTCCAGTAAAGGCGCCCACAAACTCATGGCACAAATTCGACCAGGAGGAAATAGAGTGCACCGGCAAGTGCATCAACCATGACATGGCATTGGGTTTAAGAGCCAACGGAAAGTAATTCGCAAGCACCTTATCGTCGCGGGCTCCGGCAGCCTGCATCGTGATGGTGTAGATGCTGAGGAACTCGGACGGGTGGGTCTTGCCGCTGTACTTTTCGCCAACGTCAGGTTTGAAGGTGTGGTGAGTGGGCCACTGGAACTGCCGCAGCTCACGGGTAAAAGCCGGACAGCCTACCTCGTAAGGTAGGCCTCCAGGGCTCTCCGGTGCGGGGTGGTTCGCAGCAGGCCCTGCTCGCCTGTCTGACTGGTGGCGCGCCCTGCGCCGGCGCTCGATAGTGGTTCGAGCGTCTTCATGGGCTCGTTCCCGAAGAACTTGGCACTGGTCACAGTGGGTCCACGGGGTTAGACGACGCTATGGAGATTTCGTCGCCCGTAACGTCGCGACGGGCTGGCGTCCGTGGTACCGGGCGAGGAGGAGGCGAATGCACCGTGGTCGCGGCGCCACCAGCTTTCCTGCCACTGGTGCGTGGGACTATATCGGAGCGTCGACCCGGGGGCTCCACCGGACTCGGTTCGTCTTTGTTGGCCACCGCAACAAGGCTTCGGATAGTGGCTCTCCATTCGTCGAGTTTCCTCATAGTGGGAGGAAAGTCGAGGAGCAACTGCGCGCGCCAGGGCCTCTGCTAGCGTAGGTGGCAGCGAAACCTGCACGGATCGCGACGCGCTTCGACTTCTGACCATGTCAGAAGGAGCTCTATCACGACCCCGTGGTCGCACGCCGCTTCCACCAGCGCCTAATCGAGCGGGCAGGTCTTCTACATCCCGGGAGTGGCGTTCGGGGCTCTTCCCGCGGCAACGCCCGGGATCTTCGACGTGGTTACGCCGTTCGTCGCGCGCTGCCTAAGAGGAGCGCATTGTTGGCGCCAGCGTGGGAGTCTTGGAGGCCCTTGCGTCGCCTTCGGGCGGGGCGGCGATGACCTTGTAAGGCCCTGCTCCACCCGCGGAGGGCCCGGCTCCGCCTTTGGATTTGGCGTCGTGTGGCCCGTTACCAGGCGCACGAACATCGCCGCCTCCCAAACTCCGGCTGCTGGGATGGTGTTGGTGTTCACGAGCAGCGCCCCGGGTCCTTTCTGCGACCGGTCCGCTGCTCGCCCGCACCGGGACGGGCGGTCCGGCCTCCGACTGGCCAACCGCCACCGTTGTCTTCTTCTTGGGCACCATGATGTTGAAGACGCGCTAGACTAACTGCTAGAGCCGATTCTCACAACTGCGCCCCCTACCTGGCGTGCCAAAGATGTCGGTGTTTTGGAACGACACCTATGGGATCACAAGAATCCCTACTACGGTTGCGGGGCGCTGGGTCGTGAGAAGAGCGGATCAAACAGATAGCACACGGTTCGTTTACCCAGGTTCGGGCCGCGAGGATGCGTAAAACCCTACTCATGCTTTGGTGGATTGTATATTTGTGTTCTTGAGCTAGCTATGGGGCGTGAGGAGCTCCAAAAAGCTGAATCCTTCTCCTGGTCGCATCGGGCCTCCTTTTATAGAAAAAGGGGTTGCCACAGTGGCACACAGGAGGTGGAAAGGGTACAGTGATGCGAGGTTATCCCTCGCATAACATGACAAGGCGCATTTAATGCGTCTTGCTTAGGTGTCCTTGCTTTATCAGGAACGGGGGGGGGGGGATCTGTCTTGTCCGTCGCCGCTCCTTCGTGTGTCGACACGCGCCCTGGCCAGCGATGCCTGAGATGCCATGTAGGTAGGCAGGAAGCTGAGGTGGCGCAGTGGTGGGTCTTCACGAAGATCTGCATGCGCACGACGGTGGAAGTTTAGTTGGCGTGGGCCTGATGGTGGCCCTGTGGGTGTCCTCGGCAAGGGTCTTGCCGAGGCACCTGCTGTCATTCCCGGCAAGGCGCTTGCCGGGGCCCTTGTGGTCCTCCTTGGCTGGGATCCTGCCAAGGGTTGTCATCTTCCATAGTGCGTGCCTGATCTTGAATGTCTTCACAAAGATCTGCATGCCACCACGGGGATGTCTCCCAAATCCTTGCCCCATGGGGGCAGTGGACTCAAGGGTGATTTCCTCCGTAGGCGTGGGGCGAGCTGCCACGGCAAGAGCCTTGCCGGGGTTGCTAGAATCGTCCCCCGGCAAGGATCTTGCCGGGGGAGTCTGCTTCGGCCCCTTTGCTCTTTGTGGTCTTGGCCTTGGCGTTGCTCCAGTTCTCTTGGGTTTTGGCCTTATCTTGGCTCACCTCCCTTGCCTTGCTTGGTGTGGTGGTGCCTGTGGCTCAGACTGCCCGTGCACAGTTATAGGGGTACAAAAAGTGTACCCCTCTTTTTGTACACTGACATTTATTTTCAATAAGAATGTCAAGGATAGCCTTTACCATGCTTATGTTGCAAGTATATGAGTTGCTGTTTCAAAACAGAAAGTTTACCGATGTTGCAAAAATTCCCGAGAAAAGTCAGAATGTGATAAAATGTTGAAACTTTTTGCACAGTAAGCTCTGACAAATTTTCTAGATTGTGATAAATTTTCATAATTTTTGGAGTTAAAGAAGTATTGATACTCTTGCATTCTTTACACACTGTAGAAATTATGGCTTGCTTCACTTAAATTAATTTGAGAGAAAGAAATATTATGCTCATGATCTTCACTTATATTTGTTTGAGCTTATCAAAAACAACACATGAAAATTTGTCCCAAAGTGATAGATATCCAAGAAGCATATAATAAAAACTTTCATGGAAGATCATTGGACAAAATAAACTTGATTCCTTGTAATAGTTTTGAGATATGATGATGTGATATGTGAGTCATGTTGATGAGTAATTGTGCTTTAGAAAGAATATTGGTGTTAAGGTTTGTGATTCCCTGTGCAAGCACGAAATTCAATAGTTGTGCAATGAAATTACATCCTACTTGTGGTGCATTATTCGGTGTTAATTATGCTCAATGCTCGCTTATGAGATTATCCGTTTCTTGGTTGGTCGCTTATCAATCTTTTGCTAGGCTTCATTTTGCACTAAGTATGATCACTACTTGTGCATCCAAAATCCTTTAAACCAGTTTTGCCACATGAGTCCACTATACCTACCTATATGCGGTATTTGTCAGCGTTCTGGGAATGGGGGTCCCCAGACTTGCCTGCCTGCGGCCTGCGGCGTGGCTCAAAGGGGGCCCAGCACGGCCCATCTTCATCAACACAAACCCAAGACCCTCGCAAGGGGCCAAGCCTCACGGGGCGGACGACACGGAGCTTCCTCAGGCGCGGCCTCATCAGGTTGCCTCACGAGGAGGCGGAGAGATCAAGGCGGGATACCTCGCGAGGTGCCCATGACGCAAGCCATGACGACCAAAGGCGCCAGGCGGGCGCCAGCCCGAGCAGTGTCCTCCCTTTCCTCTTTGGTGCAAAGGGAGCAATCCTGGGCGGGAGGATCAAGCAAAGGCACCCATTTCGGTGCAACGAGACCAAGACCAGCTCCGCGACAAGGAGGAAGTCACCATGGAGCCCAAGCCAGCGTCAACACCAGAACCTTTGGCAGGCGAGGACCAACTTTAGTCAGGATAAGTGTACCAGATGTTCCCCTTCAAAATGGCCAACTGTTGGCGCCCTTCCCGCTCAATTTTTGGGAAGATGCCCAGGGCCTTTGCCTATAAATAGGACTAGCCACCCCCAGGGTAGAGGCATCTAGGAAGATCGGAACATCTAGCAACCCGGCAATCAGTTAGATAGGCATCAGAGAGAGAAGGGCAATCGAACTCCTCCTCGCAGTTCGTCCCCCAGGCCAAGAACATACCCTCGCGAGGCTGTTCTACCTTGTAGTGTTCATCATCACCAGTCCAAGAGGCAATCCACCACACCACACTGGAGTAGGGTATTACACCGCATCGGTGGCCCGAACTAGTATAAACTCTGTGTCTCTTGTGTCGTTCTTTTGGTAGTTTAGATCTTTGCGAGGCGGACGAGTACGAGTAGGTAGGAAGCGTAATCTCCGCGCGCACCCCAGAGTTCGAACCTTAAGGGTCTGCCGGAACCTGAAATCCGACATTTGGCGCGCCAAGTAGGGGTGCGTCGGAATTCATCTTCCGCCGCTCCGTTCTTCTCCGAACATCGTGTCCATGTCTGACTGTCACAACCCCAGTTCAACCCTTGCCTGGATCTGCTTTCTCATCATGCCATCATGTCTAAACTTTGAAAGAAACTTGAAATGGGGATTGCCTAAACCCTAGCATTAAAGGAATTCACTAGGTTCAACGAAAATATTTTTAGTAAATCCAAATGGCTTTCAAAAATGTTCATCATTTATGGAAAATGTTGTAACTAGTAACCAGAGGTGATGCACATTTTTCCATGACCTATTTGGGCTCTGAATTAAATCACACTCTATTTCCATTTGGACATTTAAATGCTATAAAATATTTTAAATGTCCAAATATTCATGAACTGAAATGTTTGCTGTTGGAAATAATCTAAACAGTAGCCACAAGAAGTCTCATGATTTTTGAAAATGCTCTGGCATTTTTAATAAATCCAAAACAATTACAGATAATAGAAAACAGAAAGAATTAGAAAAAAAGAGAGAGAGAGAAAAGCCAACCTGGCCACTTACCTGCGCGGCCCATGAGCCGGCCTAGCCCACCTGGCCATTGCCAGTCGTCTCCCACCTCTGCCAGTAGGCAGAGGCAGAGACAACGCACGGCGCACGCGAGCGCCACGCCACCAGGCTGCCTGCCTGCTTCCGAGGACAGCGCGACACCGCGAATCCCCTCCTAGGCATCGTTCCCATCCCTCTAGCTCGCTCATTCTTCCCCCTGCTATCTCCCTCGTCATTCCCGATCTCACCGAACGCGTCCGTCGCCGCCGACAAGCGCCGCCGCGCCCACTGCCGTCGCCTTGCCTCCCCGAGCTATCCAGAGCCTCCTCCACCCCTCGCTTCACCCCTGCACCGAAGGAAGGAAGCACGGAGGCCCCGAGCAGCAGCCATCATCATCGTCTTCAAGCTTCGGCTCCGGCGCACTTCTTCGTCGATCCGGCCACTCCGGCGCATCCCTGAGCCCGCTAACCATCCCTGCAGCTCCGCGGTGAGCCGTTGACCCGATTCCCCCTAGCCCCATCGTCCCTCGCGTGCTCCAGCCCCGATCCCCAACCATGACCGAAGCTCCTTGCCGCCGGAGATGTCGCTGATGCGGCCAGGGCTCGTTCCAGTCACATATGGGTGCGTAGTCGAACTCCAGGAGTTCCCAGGAGCCCGTAGAGCACCTCATCCGGCATCCCCGTGGCTTGCAGCCTCGCCTGCCTCATCCCCGTGCTCGGACCGCCGCGGATAAGCTCGCCACTAGTGAACTAAGCCACCCCACGGCCATCGACCTACCTCTCTGGATGCGGGCGAGTCCGGGCTACGCCCGGATGCCCTTAGCCACCGCCCCCGTCGCCTTTAGCGCAAGTCCGGCGCGTTGCCGCCGCGGGTTTGGTCGCCGCCGGCCTAACTCCGGCGTGCTGACGTGGCGTTGCCATTAGGGCCTAATCACCCCGCTAACCAACCCCCTAAGCCACTGACACATGGACCCCACTCCCTAATTAACTCCACCTTTATCTCCTGTTTAGATTAGTGTTAATCTTGCGGGCCCCACGTGTCTGTTTGACTTTGGCCAAGTCAGCGTTGACTGGTCCCACATGTCAGCGACCTAAACAGCCCTGTGTGACTGACGTGTGGCCCCCACACATCAGGTTTGACCTGGACCGCACGCGTTGACCGCTGACATCAAAGTGATGTCGCTGACGCAGTAACTCATTTACTGGAATTGTTTTTATACAGGAAATTCCAGAAAATAGTACAAACTTCTAAAATTCATAGTAATTCAACCGTAGCTCCAAATCAAACAAATTATATACGAAAAATTATCAGAAAAATCCAATCTATCCATCTATACTTGTTTCATGAATGTTAGAACACAATAACCTTGCTGTCTAGGTGAAACAAGTTAGTGCACTAAAATGACTTCATAAAATGGGTTGCATTTGAATCTTTGGTTCAAATGGACTCATTTCAATCTGTTGTAGTTGCATTAGCCCAACACACTCATATTACCATGTCACATTCATGCATCATATTGTGCATTGCATTGATTGTGTTTTCCTTCTCTATTGCCGGTATTTGTCCCCTCTCGATAGACGTGCTTCCGACGATGAGGTCGATGACACTGATGAAGAGCTATATTATCTTCAGAAGTGCCAGGCAAGTAAAACCCCCTTGTTCATTCCGATACAATCCCACTCTCTTGCTCCTGCTCTCTTTTACTACATTAGGACAACAATGATTCAACTGTTACATGCTGCGGTAGTTGAACCCCTTTCCTCTGCATGACCTGTCATTGCCACAGTAAATAGATGAAACCCACTAGCGTGAGTAGGAGTTGTTTGAGCCCTGATGTGCCTACTCATTCATGCTTGTTGTCATGCCTGGTATTGCTTAGAGTTGTGTCAGGTCTGATTAATCGGGGATGAGTTGGAAAGTTGTGAACATGTCCTACTGTGTGTGAGCTAAGTGTGTGAATACGATTTGGTAAAGGTAGCGGTGAGAGGCCATGTAGGAGTACATGGTGGGTTGTCTCATTGAAGCCATCCACAGGAACTGAGTTATGTGTTTGTGATCCATGAAACAGTTACTACCACGCATTGGGCCCGAAACCAATGGACCCTCTCGGCTTCTTGATCACCCTTGTCCTCTATCCAGGAGTTGCAAGTAGTTTCTGGTGTTTGTAGTATGCTGGGGGCCGCATGCAGCGCTGACCGTAGGGGTGGGCTGTGTTGCGGTAGGCACGTGGCCGGGCATGCCGGGCGCCCGTTTGGTGTCTCGGAACCCTGTACACATAGTTTGGGGCCGTATGTGGAAACCTCGGCCGGACTCCCTATGGATGGAACCTGAATAGGCGATAAACCTGGACTAGAGACTTGAGTGTTTAGGTAGGCTGTGGCCGACACCCTCGCTGGGCTTCCGCTTGAAGGTTGCCGAGTACACATCGTGTAAACGACAATAAGTGGTGAGAGCGTGTGTGAAGAAGTACACCCCTGCAGGGTTAACATCATCTATTCGAATAGCCATGTCCGCGGTAATGGACTTCTGGGTTGCCTATATCAGTTCATAGACAAGTGAAAGTGGATACTCTAAAATGCGCAAGATAAGCGTGAGTGCTATGGATGGCCTTCTCGTAGGGAGACGGAAGTGGATCCATAGTGGTGTATTGATTTGGTGAATATCTGGACTCGTGTGCGCCACCTCAAAAGTTACTTGCAGTCGTAGTTCAGGATAGCCACCGAGTCAAAGCTGGCTTGCTGCAGTTAAACTCCACCTCCCCCTTTTGATACTGATGCATATGTAGCTAGTTCTGATGTAAGTCTTGCTGGGTACATCTGTACTCACGTTTGCCTATTTTATGTTTTTGCAGAGAGACTTCAGTCTCGCTGGTAGTACCGCTTGGACGTCGACGTTTAGCTTGTTACCTCAGCTACGATCTTGTGCCCTCGGCAGGATCTGATAGATAGTCAGGCTTCTCAGCCTTTTTCATTTGTAGATGTCTATACTCAGACATGTTAAGCTTCCGCATGTGCTTTGACTTGTATGCTCTGAATGTTGGGTCATGAGACCCATGTTTGTAATATCTGTCTCTTCAGAGCCTAATGAATAAATACTTGAGTCGTAGAGTCTTGTTGTGATGCCATGTTGTATTTACACATATCGAGCATAATGTGTGTATGATTGAAATGCTTGGTATGTGTGGGATCCGACAATCTAGTTGTTTATCCTTGGCAGCCTCTCTTATGGGGAAATGTAGTCTTGTGCTTCCATGAGCCATAGTAGTCCGCTATAGCCAGGTTCACCGGAGTCCTGCTAGCCCAGCACTACTGCTCAGGACACTTGAATGGCCGGCATGTGTTTCACTTTGTTCTTGTGTTTGTCCCTTCGGGGAAATGTCACGCGATGACATCCGGAGTCCTGCCTAGCCTGCTACAGCCCGGGTTACCGGAGTCCTGTTAGCCCAGTGCTACAGCCCGGATTCACATGCTGCTGACCGACATGCTCGAAGTTGATTCATGTATGCCTGTTCCCATGGGTTAGTGCCGCTTTGGGTTCACGACTAGCCATGTCGGCCCGGGTTCTTTGTCATATGGATGCTAGCGACACTATCATATACATGGGCCAAAAGGCGCAAACAGTCTCGGGCCAGGTAAGGTGGCACCCGTGGGAATACCGTGCGTGAGGCCGCAAAGTGATATGATGTGTTACATGGTAGATCGGTGTGACTTAGGATCGGGGTCCTGACAACATTGGTATCAGAGCCTGACTGCCTGTAGGATTACCAAGCCAAACTGGTCGATGTCGAGTCTAGAAATGCTTTAGTTATATCTAGGGGAATTGATTGTGGGATGGAACGTAAGGCTCTTTTTACTCCTTATACCTCATGGCCTTCTGATCTGAGTCAACCTCTTCTCTTCTACGGGGATTAAGAACTAGGCCTTCTCATCTATCTATCAGGATGACGTGTTACTAATCCATAGACCTATAGAATTGATAATTTCAAGTCTCAGTTCAGCTTCTACTACTTCTGTATGTTCATAGCTGGCCTCAGAACCTTGATATTGTGATGTTGAGTGGTTATGCCACCATCTTGCATGATGTTTCAGATCTTTTTGAGCATTTACAGCAGTTATGCTGTCCGAGTCATCCCAGGTTCCTAAATAATCCGATGCACTTGCAAATCTTTCCTCCATGTTCTCGATGTCCTTTTGGGTCAGATTAATCACACTAGTTGCTGAGTTGAGGTATTCTACTGCCTCGACATATATGTTGGAGTTATTATTATGACCCTAGGTGTCTTAGAAGATCACCTAGTAATCTACCATGTTTTGTGTTCCCGTGTGATAATTCTGGCCACCATTCTCGAAAGCATCCCGTGATGCCATTTAGTAGTAGGTATTCTTCTCTTGGGTTCTCAACCCAAGATTCACTCTACTTACCTCGTGTTGATAGTGTTGCTCGTACCTTTAGGATATTAGTAACCTTTGCGATAGTCCTTGAGGTCCGTGGTATTTCCTTCTTCCAAATACTATGAACCACTTATGATAGAAGTTTGTTGGATCAAAGGATCACAAAAGGAGTGCTCTTGATGAGTTCTCCATTCTATATTGTGGCTCTGCCAGTTCTACCTTTCTGCATGGGTTATCCAGAAGAAATATGTTGAACCCGTTCGACATACTAATCTATGCATCCACAACTCAGAAAGTGATATGTTCCTTTGAGTTGTCCCCCATCAGTTATATTCCGACCTTCATCTATCAGTTGATAGTAAGGAGTAGTTGGCAATCGTGTTTATCGATGCCTATTACCCTAGTGGTCCGTCAAGTCATTCTATTTCAGAATGACTAGCAGAAACAAACTCCAGTACCTCATCCATATCTAGGATTGGGTCAAAGCAATTGTACTTCACAGATCAAAATGCCAATCCAGCTTTTGTTCTGTTCTACCTCGGAGTATTACCCCCTTTATGTCAAGATGGTCATGAGAATTGCACCATCTCTCATGAATTTTTGACGCAGTGATACTTCTCGCCATCATTATTCATTCCTTGGTCTCCGTGTTGTTGTGATCGGAATGCCAACAAGTGAACCGTGAGGTGTGAAATCAATACTCCTAGCAACCCAGTTGCTTGGTAGTTAATGGACAATAATTTCATTTTTAGCGTGTTGGTTATTCAATCATCATTCTAAGACTAATCGTGCTACCTAGTCCTTATTTCCGGTGCACTCTTCGATCAATGAGTTAGGATTATTCAACCCCTTACTCTTCTGATCATGTCGTCTTGCCTTGAAAAGCAAGATTGTTCTCAAGCTTAGAGACATATCGGTGGTTTGTGATTTTTCGGATATCTTCACGGGAGTATCACCTGGTCGCCCCCTGACCGATATGTTGAGTTCGTGATCAAGTTGGTTTTCCAATAAACCACCCCTTCTCCAAGATTCTGTGTTGGATACCCTGAGCTAGTTGGTTAAGCTAAACAACAACTTGGAGAGTTGGAAGATAAAGGCTATACCCGACTTAGTTCTTTCCAAAGGAATATTTCTTTGTATATGTGTGTTGAAGAAAGATGATACCTTCATCGATTGGTCCTCGTGATCAGTTGTTGCACCTATTGTCGTATCAAAACTTTGATTTGAGTATGGGCTATCATCAAATCAAATCATAACCAACGATGTTCGTAATGTTGTCTTACTCGTGGTTGATCCCTCGAGCATACACCATTACATCTTTTGGATCTAACCAATACTATCACATCGTTCACATGATGGTGGAAGTCCAGTGATATGGAAATACCGATGAGTTGTTGTTGAGCCCATCAACAACATTTTGTTCCCCCGCCCCCCATGATTCATGTTGACGTTGAGCTAGTGTTGGAAACTTTGTAAGCATTGCCTTCGTGTTCCGCTCATGAGGTATATGTTTTGGTGAAAGAAGTGACTTTCTCCAAGTTCACGTGCATTAGGTGTAAGTTGCCGCCATGAATTTGAGAAAGGTTTGTTTTGTTTCCTCTCGAATCATCCCAAATCAGTCATGCATATGTGTGAAGTATTCTATGGTTTGGTAGATTAATTACCTCCACTCCATATGTATTCCCGAGCACACCAAGCCACTGATTGATTTACTCAAGGAGAAGAAGTTCCTTCTTAAGAATCATGACTTATGTTAGGACTTCGTTATCCTCGATGATGGTTCCCAACCAGAACTCGGTAGTGTTTTATTATAAGACTACCATGTGGTCATGCTTGTCTAGGACAGTATGTTCACAGGTGTGTAGCAGAACCAGCTCATGTTTTGGAGCTTGCTATCGTAGTTCATCTCCTGAGAGTCTCGCAACGTTACCTCGTCGATTTGTGTTGCAACTTTTCTTTTCAGACATGTGAGTCTGAAGTATCCTGTTTCTAACCAGATCTGAATCTCAGGCAGATATGATGGTTGGAACATTCCCAGCATTTGCATGTTGTTCCCAGCTTGCACACCATCATGCCAAATTTCCATGGGCTGCACTTCTCAGTAATTGCTGTCCAGGATCATCTTCAAAAGTGGTCTTGCCATGAGTCACATCCATTTCCGGTGATAAGCAAAATCATCCATTGCGTTGTCTTCAACAAGGTAGTCCACATCAACCATTCTAGTCCGGGTATGCCATCCCTTTGTACCCCTCCATACGATTGTTGTGAATTTCCTTAGGCTGGTATAAAGAGTTCCAATGATCTGTGGATCAAAAGTAATTCTTTTTGCCACTTAAGGGAATAGTTCTTCGAGTCACCTTTCCAAGGTTCTCCGTTACGGTATCATGGCAATTATTTCCCTGCCACCCTGACACCATTCACCATCTTACTAAGCGTGGAATTGTTGCCCACCAATCAAACCCAGTCATTTGTTCTTCCATCCCTCTCGACGTGTTTTGCATCTCAACTCGAGATGTTTCAATATCTCATTCCGCAAGTCGGGATTGTATAGTTCGATCTTTGAGAAGATCAATCCTAGTAGAGTTTCTTTCCACCGTCACCGCGTGGATGAAGATCTCAAAAGCGAGGATGTCAAGATCAACGTATGCAACGAATCAACCACCTTATGAGGTGCAACCTGGATCGTGAAGATTATGATAGCTTGTGTTTCCCCCTTCACCTTACCCTACGCTTGACTCTCGGGACGAGATTCTTGTTTAGTGGGGGTGAGCTGTCACAGCCCCAGTTCAGCCCTTGCCTGGCTCTGCTTTCTCATCATGCCATCATGTTTAAACTTTGAAAGAAACTTGAAATGGGGATTGCCTAAACCCTAGCATTAAAGGACTTCACTAGGTTCAACCAAAATATTTTCAGTAAATCCAAATGGCTTTCAAAAATGTTCATCATTTATGGAAAATGCTGTAACCAGTAACCAGAGGTGATGCACATTTTTCCATGACCTATTTGGGCTCCGAATTAAATCACACTCTATTTGCATTTGGACATTTAAATGCTACAAAATATTTTAAATGTCCAAATATTCATGAACTGAAATGTTTGCTGTTGGAAATAATCCAAACAGTAGCCACAAGCGGTCTCATGATTTTTGAAAATGCTCTGGCATTTTTAATAAATCCAAAACAATTACAGATAACAGAAAACATAAAGAATTAGAAAAAGAGAGAGAGAAAAGCCAACCTGGCCACTTACCTGCGCGGCCCATGAGCCGGCCTAGCCCACCTGGCCGTTGCCAGTCGTCTCCCACCTCTGCCAGTAGGCAGAGGCAGAGACAACACACGGCGCGCGCGAGCGCCACACCACCAGGCTACCTGCCTGCGTCCGAGGACAGCGCGACACCGCGAATCCCCTCCTCGGCGTCATTCCCATCCCTCTAACTCGCTCATTCTTCCCCCTGCTATCTCCCTCGTCGTTCCCGATCTCACCGAACACGTCCGTCGCTGCCGACAAGCGCCGCCGCGCCCACTGCCGTCGCCTTGCCTCCCCGAGCTATCCAGAGCCTCCGCCACCCCTCGCTTCACCCCTGCACCGAAGGAAGGAAGCACGGAGGCTCCGAGCAGCCGCCATCATCATCGTCTTCAAGATTCGGCTCCGGCACACTTCTTCGTCGACCCGGCCACTCCGGCGCGTCCCCGAGCCCGCTAACCAACCCTGCAGCTCCGCGGTGAGCCGTTGACCCGATTCCCCCTTGCCCCGTTGTCCCTCGCGTGCTCCAGCCCCAATCCCCAACCATGACCGAAGCTCCTTGCAGCCGGCGATGTCATCGGCGCGGCCAGGGCTCGTTCCAGTCACATATGGGTGCGTAGTCGAACTCCAGGAGTTCCCAGGAGCCCGTAGAGCACCTTATCCGGCGTCCCCGTGGCTTGCAGCCTCGCCTGCCTCATCCCCGTGCTCGGACCGCCGTGGATGAGCTCGCCGCTGGTGAACTAAGCCACCCCACGGCCACCGACCTACCTCTCTGGATGCGGGCGAGTCCGGGCTACGCCCCGATGCCCTTAGCCACCGCCCCCGTCGCCTTTAGCGCAAGTCCGGCGCGTTACCGCCGCGGGTTTGGTCGCCGCCGGCCTAACTCCGGCGTGCGGACGTGGCGTCGCCATTAGGTCCTAATCACCCCGCTAACCAACCCCCTAAGCCACTGACACATAGACCCCACTCCCTAATTAACTCCAGCTTTATCTCCTGTTCAGATTAGTGTTAATCTTGCGGGCCCCACGTGTTAGTTTGACTTTGGCCAAGTCAGCATTGACTGGTCCCACATGTCAGCGACCTAAACAACCCTGTGTCACTGATGTGTGGCCCCCACACATCAGGTTTGACCTGGACCGCACGCGTTGACCGCTGACATCACAGTGATGTCATGCTGACGCAGTAACTCATTTACTGGAATTGTTTTTATACAGGAAATTCCAGAAAATAGTACAAACTTCTAAAATTCATAGTAATTCAACCGTAGCTCCAAATCAAACAAATTATATATGAAAAAATCCAATCTATCCATCTGTACTGGTTTCATGCATGTTAGAACACAATAAACTTGCTGTTTAGGTGAAACAAGTTAGTGCACTAAATGACTTCATAAAATGGGTTGCATTTGAATCTATGGTTCAAATGGACTCATTTCAATCTGTTGTAGTTGAAATAGCCCAACACACTCATATTACCATGTCACATTCATGCATCATATTGTTGCATTGCATTGATTGTGTTTTCCTTCTCTGTTGCCGGTATTTGTCCCCTCTCGATAGACGTGCTTCCGACGATGAGGTCGATGACACTGATGAAGAGCTATATTATCTTCAGAAGTGCCAGGCAAGAAAAACCCCCTTGTTCATTCCGATACAATCCCACTCTCTCGCTCATGCTCTCTTTTACTGCATTAGGACAACAACGATTCAACTGTTACATGCTGCGGTAGTTGAACCCCTTTCCTCTGCATGACCTGTCATTGCCACAGTAAATAGATGAATCCCACTAGCATGAGTAGGAGTTGTTTTAGCCCTGATGTGCCTACTCATTCATGCTTGTTGTCATGCCTGGTACTGCTTAGAGTTGTGTCAGGTTTGATTCATCGGGGATGAGTTGGAAAGTTGTGAACATGTCCTACTATGTGTGAGCTAAGTGTGTGAATACGATTTGGTAAAGGTAGCGGTGAGAGGCCATGTTGGAGTACATGGTGGGTTGTCTCATTGAAGCCATCCTCAGGAACTGAGCTCTGTGTTTGTGATCCATGAAAGAGTTACTACCACGCATTGGGCCTGAAACTAATGGACCCTCTCGGCTTCTTGATCACCCTTGTCCTCTGTCCAGGAGTTGCAAGTAGTTTATGATGTTTGTAGTATGCCGGGGGCCGCATGCAGCGCTGACCGTAGGGGTGGGCTGTGTTGCGGTAGGCACGTGGCCGGGCATGCCGGGCGCCCGTTTGGTGTCTCGGAACCCTGTACACATCGTCCAGGCCGTATGTGGAAACTTCGGCCGGACTCCCTACGGATGGAACCTGAATAGGCGATAAACCTGGACTAGAGACTTGAGTGTTTAGGTAGGCTGTGGCTGACACCCTCGCTGGGCTTCCGCTTGAAGGTTGCCGCGTACATATCGTGTAAACGGCGATAAGTGGTGAGAGCGTGTGTGAAGAAGTACACCCCTGCAGTGTTAACATCATCTATTCGAATAGCCGTGTCCGCGGTAATGGACTTCTGGGTTGCCTATATCAGTTCATAGACAAGTGAAAGTGGATACTCTAAAATGCGCAAGATAAGCATGAGTGCTATGGATGGCCTTCTCGTAGGGAGACGGAAGTGGATCCATAGTGGTGTATTGATTTGGTGAATATGTGGACTCGTGTGCGCCACCTCAAAAGTTACTTGCAGTCGTAGTTCAGGATAGCCACCGAGTCAAAGCTGGCTTGCTGCAGTTAAACTCCACCTCCCCCTTTTGATACTGATGCATATGTAGCTAGTTCTGATGTAAGTCTTGCTGGGTACATTTGTACTCACGTTTGCCTATTTTATGTTTTTGCAGAGAGACTTCAGTCTCGCTAGTAGTACCGCTTGGACTTCGACGTTTAGCTTGTTACCTCAGCAAAGATCTTGTGCCCTCGGCAGGATCTGATAGATAGTCAGGCTTCTCAGCCTTTTTCATTTGTATATGTCTGTACTCAGACATGTTAAGCTTCCGCATGTGCTTTGACTTGTATTCTCTGAATGTTGGGTCATGAGACCCATGTTTGTAATATCTGGCTCTTCGGAGCCTAATGAATAAATACTTGAGTCGTAGAGTCTTGTTGTGATGCCATGTTGTATTTACACATATCGAGCATATTGTGTTTATGATTGAAATGCTTGGTATGTGTGGGATCCGACAATCTAGTTGTTTATCCTTGGCAGCCTCTCTTATGGGGAAATGTAGTCTTGTGCTTCCATGAGCCATAGTAGTCCGCTACAACCCGGTTCACCGGAGTCCTGCTAGCCCAGCACTACTGCTCTGGACACTTGACTGGTCGGCATGTGTTTCACTTTGTTCCTGTTTCTGTCCCTTCAGGGAAATGTCACGCGATGACATCCGGAGTCCTGCCTAGCCTGCTACAGCCCGGGTTACCGGAGTCCTGTTAGCCCAGTGCTACAGCCCGGATTCACACGCTGTTGACCGACATGCTCTAAGTTGATTCATGTATGCCTGTTCCCATGGGTTAGTGCCGCTTTGGGTTCACGACTAGCCATGTCGGCCCGGGTTCTTTGTCAATTGGATGCTAGCGACACTATCATATATGTGGGCCAAAAGGCGCAAATAGTCCCGGGCCAGGTAAGGTGGCACCCGTGGGAATACCGTGCGTGAGGCAGCAAAGTGATATGATGTGTTACATGGTAGATCGGTGTGACTTAGGATCGGGGTCCTGACAGCGTTGGTATCAGAGCCTGACTGCCTGTAGGATTACCAAGCCAAACTGGTCGATGTCGAGTCTAGAAATGCTTTAGTTATATGTAGGGGAATTGATTGTGGGATGGAACGTAAGGCTCTTTTTACTCCTTATACCTCATGGCCTTCTGATCTGAGTCAACCTCTTCTCTTCTACGGGGATTAAGAACTAGGCCTTCTCATCTATCTATCGGGATGACGTGTTACTAAACCGTAGTTGCCTAGGATTGTTGAGTTCAAGCCTTAGTTCAGTTCCTACTACTTCCATATGTTCATAGCTGGCCTCAGAACCTTGATATTGTGATGTTGAGCGGTTATGCCACCATTTTGCATGATATCTCAAATCTTTTGAGCATTTACAGCCGTTATGCTGTCCGAGTCATCACAGGTTTCTAAATAATCTGATGCATTTGCAAATCCTTCCTCCTAGTTCCCGATGTCCTTTTGGGCCAGTTTAACCACGCCAATCGGTCTGTTGAGGTACTCCATTTCCTCAACATATATGTTGGAGTTATTATTATGACCCTAGGTGTCTTAGGGAGTCACCTAGTAGTCTAGCAATGCTTTGTGTTCCCGGTGTGATGATTCTGGCCACCATTCTTGAAAGCATCCCGTGATGCCATTTAGTAGTAGGTATTCTATTCCTGGGTTTTGAACCCGAGATTCACCCCACTCACCTCCTGTTGGTAGTGTTTGCTAGTTCCCTTAAGATATTAGTAACCTTTGCGATAGTCCTCGAGGTTCGTGGTACATCCTTCTTCCAACTACCATGAACCATTAAGGCAGAAGTTCTTTGAACCAAAATATCACAATCAGAGTACTCTTGAGGAGTTCTCCATTCATAATTCTGATTCTGCCAGTTCTACCTTTCTGCATGGGTTATCCGGAAGAAATATGTTGAATTTGTTCGGCATACTAACCCATGAATCCACGACTCACAAATTCATATGTTCTCTGAGTTGTCCCCCTTCAGTTATATTCCGACCTTCATCTATCAATTGAGAGTCAAAATTATGTGTGTGATCGTGTTCATCGATGCCTATTATTCTTGTGGTTCGTCAAGCCATCCTATTCCGGAATGACTAGGAGAAACAAACTCAAGTACCCTATCCATTTCTAGGATTGGATCAAAGTAGTTGTATTCCACAGATCAAATGCCAAACCAGCTTTTGTTCTATTCTACCTTGGAGTATTATCCTATTTATGTCAAGAATATCATAGGAATTGCACCATCTCTTATGAATTCTTGATGGAGTGATACTTCTCGCCATCATTATTCATTCCTCGGTCCCGTGTTGTTGTAAGCGAAATGCCGACAAGTGAATTGTGATGTGTGAAATCAATACTCCTTGCAACCCTGTTGCTTGGTAGTTAAAGGACAATAATTTCATTCTTAGTGTGTTGGTTACTGAACCATCATTCTAAGATGGATCGTGCTACCTAGTCCTTATTTCTGGTGCACTCTTCGATCAATGAGTTAGGATTGTGTCAAGTCCTTGCTCTTTTGATCATATCGTCCTGCCTTGAAAAGCAAGATTTTTCTCAAGCTTAGTAACATATCGGTGGTTCGTGATTTTCCGAATATCTTGTCAGAAGTGTTACCAGGTTGTCACCTGACCGCTATGTTGAGTTCGTGATCAAGTTGGTTTCTTGTGAACCACCCCTTCTCTAAGAATCTGTGTTGGATATCCCTGAGCCAGTTGGTTAAGCTAGACAACAACTTGGAGAGTTGGAGGATAAAAGCTACCTGATTTAGTTCATTTTCAAAGGGATATATGTGTGTGTGTTGAAGAAAGATGATATCTTCATCGATTGGTCCCTGTGATCAGTTGTTGGACCTATTGTCTTATCCAAACTTTGATTTGAGTGTGAGCTATCGTCAGATCAAATCAGAACCAACGATATTTGTAATGTTGTCTTACTCATGGTTGTTTCCTCGAGCATACACCATTATATCTTTTGGGTCTGACCAATGCTATCGCTTTGTTTAGTTGTGGAATTCCATCTTCATGGAAATCTGGATGACCTGTTGTTGAGCCCGTCAGCGATATTTTCATCTTATCCATGATTCATGTTGGACATCTATGTTAGTGTTGGAAACTTTTGTAAGCATTTCTTCATGCTAGCTCATGAAGCACACGCTTGGATTGTAGAAGTGACTTCTTTTGATTCACGTGCATTTGATGTAAGTTGTCATCATGAATTTGGGAAAAGTTAGTTTTGCTTCCTTTGGAATTGTCCCAAGTCAGCCATGCACGTGCAAAGTATACTATGGGTTGGTAGATTAATTACCTCCACTCCATATGAATTCCGTAGCACACCAAGCCACTGATTGACTTGTTCTAGGTAAAGAAGTCTAATTTAAGTGCACAAGACTTCGATATCCTCAATGATGGTTCCTCACCTGAACTTTGGTAGTGTTTTATTGTAAGACTACTCTGTGGTCATGCTTTTCTTGGACAACATGTTCACATGTGTGTAGCAGAACCAGCTCATGTTTTGGAGCTTGTTATCATAGTTCTTCTCTCGAGAGTCTCGCAACGTTATCTCGTCGACTTGTGTTGCAACCTTTCTTTTCTAGACATGTTGTCTGAAAAATCCTGTTACCAGCCAGATCTGAATCTCACGCAGATATGATGGCTGGAACATTTCCAAGATCTATGATGTAGGTCCCGACGAGGTTGATGTTCTGGCCGACACACCTAGCCGGAAGATCTATTATTGTAGAATCTTGAACGAGCAATTCGACCATCTTCTCCATGAGGATTTGGTATGACTTATTCCACAAGATGTTCCTTATGGATTTTTGTGCTCCCGAAGTCCGACCTTTACTTGATGGCCATGTTGATGCTTTTAAGCATTGACCGTGGTACCGTACATCAAGGAGAACATTAGAAGCGGAGTGCTAAATGTCTCTCGGTCGATCATCCAGATTTGCTTCTTTAGCATTGCTAAAGAAAAATCTGAGAAAGTGATGTCCTCCTTTGCATCTGCATCCTCCATCACCGTTTATCATGGTAGTATGATGTGTTGCCAAGATCCTCGGCACGGATGTTGGTAAAACCTTGATGAATACGGAAATGCTCAAGTTCTTGAGAGCACGCTTAGTCATTGTGTTATATCCTCGGTATCAATTGGATTGTGCCTTCCATTGCCGAGTTGTCCTATAACTCTAGTTTCCTCTCCAAACTGAGTATGCCATTCTTTCGAATTCATTCAAATGATCGATTGTGATTTTCCTTAGGCTGGTGTAGAGAGTTTCAATGATCTCTGTATCAAAAGTAATTCATTTTGCCACTTAAGGGAATAATTCTACGAGTCACCTTCCCCGAGGTGTCCCGTTATGGTATCATGGGCAACTTAACTCCTCGCTACTTTGAAACCCCCCTCACCATCTATTTAAGCGTCGAATTGTTGCCTACCAATTTGAACCCTTGTCATATGTTTCTCATCCATCATCTCTGATGTGTGTTTTGCGTCTCAGCTCAAGGGATGTTTCTACGTCTCATTTCATGAGTTGATCTTGTGATCATTAAGATGATCCTAAATTGCTCGAACCTCAAGAAGACCGATTCTTCTAAAATCCTCCCTTTCTTCTCGTTGACATGTTGGATGAAGTTCTAAAAGCAAGACGTCGAGATCAAAATGATGCAATGAATCAACATCTCCGAGAAGGGAAGTTGGATCATGAAGATCGTGTTATTAGTTTGTGCCCCCTCTGTCTTCTTACCTCACGTCTTGAATCTCGGGACGAGATTCTTGTTAGTAGGGGTGAGTTGTCATAGCCCTAGATTAGCCCTGTTGTCTTTGCTTGATATTCATGTCATCATGTGTAAATTCAAATGAAATTTGAATTGAGGAATTTTCAAAGCCTCAGAAACCTTTTAAAAATGATCAACATTATAATCTTCTCAAAGAAGCCCAAGAAAATGTTGCTGTTAAACCTTGAAAAATATTGGCAAGAATAAAATTCAAACCAATATTTTTGGAGGCTTTAAATAATTATCTTGGGCCTTTGAATTAATTTAATAGCTATTTGCATTGGATATATATTTTTTATATAATTAATTTATGTCCAATAATTCTGGAACATTTTATGTGGTTTTGTATACTTTAGTCCTAGCCACATAACTATTTTCAGGATTTTATAAAATGGTTTGGTGTTAAAACTAAACCCAAACAAATTGCAGAAAAGAAAATAGAAAACTGAAACAGAAAAGAGAGAGAGAGAAGGAACCTCACCTGGGCTTACCTGGCGGCCCAAGTGGCCGGCCCAGCCCACCACCGCAGCCCTCTGTCGCCTTCCTCCTCGCGCCAGTAGGCAGGGGCGCGTGCCCGGCGCGCGCAGCCACACGCCGGCCACCTCCTCCCTGCCTGGCTGCCTCCTCCTTCCCCTGGACGTCTCTCGCAGCGCCGCGCGCCCCCTGGAACCCCCTCACTCTCTCCCGACCTCTTCCCCCGCCTCTGCTCTCTCTTCCCCGTGCACCGCAGCGCGCCGCCGAGCACCACTCGACCACTGCCTCCCCCTCGCTTCCCTGACTGGCTCAAGAGCTTCGCCTCGTCGCCCTGGATCTCTCCGCTGACCCACGCGACTCCAAACGCCGCCGAACGCCGTCTTCGCCCTCGTCTTCAACCTCGGGCACCCGAGCCGTATCCGGTCGATTCGGCACCGCCAGGACCTCCCCGAGCTCGCTGACCCCCTCTTCGGCACCGCTGTGAGCTCCTACGCCCCCCCTCTCTCCTCGTGCTCTGTTGCGCCGTGTACCCGCCGCTTCCACCGGAGCTGAGAGCCGGCCGCCGCAGTTCTTGTCGCCGCCGTATCAAGAGCTAGCCAAGCTTGTTCCCGAGCACGACTACGTGCTCAGAAGCTCCGCAGCAAGCGAACGCCGCCACCAGCTCCTCTTCTCGTGCACCATAGCGCTGTGCCGCTCGAGCCCGAGCTCCGGCAACCGCCGCGGGCTCCACTCCAGCGAGCTCCGGCCTCCCCACGACCCAGCACCTGCACTGTTCGACGCGCGGGAGCAAGAGCTTTCCAACGCACCCAGACACGCTTCGAACGAGGCCCCGTAGCGCTTTTCCGAGCCGCACCGCCATCTCGGCCCTCGCCGGCGGCTAAACGCCGGCGGGTTGACCGCTTTGACTGGCAGGGTTGACCCCGCTGGCGCGGGTAGACCCTGGTGTGACCTCCCCTGGGTCCTGACGTGTGGGCCCAGGCCCCTATTTAATTACTGTTAGTTTAATTAGTGTTAATTAACTTAGTTAACCCACTGACTCGCTGACATGTGGGCCCAGCCCTGCTGACATTTTAGTTAGTGTTAGCTTAGGGCTAATTAACTCAGTCAATTAGCTGAGTCACTGACCTGCGGGTCCCAGGGGTCAGTTTGACCTGGACCGTCTCAGTTGACCGCTGACGTCACAGTGACGCCAGGCTGACGCAGTAAATCCTTTTCTGGATTTATTCTTATATAGGAAAATCCAGAAAATTGCCTAAACTTCTAAAAATCATAGAAATTCAACCGTAGCTCCAAATGAAATAATTTATATATGAAAAATTATCAGAAAAATTCAATCTATCCATCTGTACCATTTCCATGCATGAAAAACTAAGTTATACCTGCTGTATAACTGAAAACATGTTAATGGCATTTAAATAACCACATGTGGAGTTTGATTTTGAACCTTGGGTTCAAACCAACTTCATTTAATTTGGTTTCTAGTTGCATTCGCTCAAACACAAGCATATTGCCATGTCATGATCATGAATCATATTGTGCATTGCATTGATCATTTGTTCTTTCCCTGTTGCCGGTGTTTGTCCCCTCTCGATAGACGTGGTTCCGACGATGAGTTCGATGACACCGATGAAGAACTATATTATCTTCAGAAGTGCCAGGCAAGCAGAACCCCCTTGTTCATTCCGATACAGTCCCACTCTCTCGCTCCTGCTCTCTTTTACTGCATTAGGACAACAACGATTCAACTGTTACATGCTGCGGTAGTTGAACCCCTTTCCTCTCCATGACCTGTAATTGCCACAGTAAATAGATGAAACCCACTAGCATGAGTAGGAGTTGTTTGAGCCCTGATGTGCCTACTCATTCATGCTTGTTGTCATGCCTGCTACTGCTTAGAGTTGAGTCATGTCTGATTCATCGAGAATGAATTGGAATGTGGTGAACATGTCCTACTGTCGAGAGCTAAGTGTGTGAACACGGTTTGGTAAAGATAGCGCTGAGAGGCCATGTAGGAGTACATGGTGGGTTGTCTCATTGCAGCCGCCCTCAGGAACTGAGTTCTGTGTTTGTGGTCCAATAGTTACTACCACGCATTGGGATGCTTAAGTGCCCCTCTCGACTTATTAATCAACTTGATCTCTGTCCAGGAGTTGCAACTAGTTTCTGGTGTTTGTAGGTAGTGTTAGTAGTCTACCAAGTGGTACCCGGTACAGGTGGGCTTGGGATAGACTAGGCACCGTGGCACGGTGTACCAAGCGTAGATCTACCCGTCGAGGTGGGCTTGGGAACCCTGCACACATCGTTTGGGGCCGTGAGCGACACCCCGTCCGGACCTCCTTGCGGATGGAACCCGAATAGGCGATAAACTTGGACTAGAGACTTGTGTCGTTAGTCAGGTCGTGGCCGACTCCCTCGCCAGGCTTCCGCTTGAAGGTTGCCAAGGTACATGACGTGTACATGGTGGTAAGTGGCGAGAGCGTGTGTGAAGAAGTACACCCCTGCAGGGTTATCATTATCTATTCGAATAGCCGGATTCCTCGGATATGGAAACTTGGACCCCTTGCATAGTTCATAGACAATTTAAAGTGGATACTTTAAAATGCGCAAGATAAGCGTGAGTGCTATGGATGGCGTTCTTGTAGGGAGACGGGAGCGGATCCATAGTGGTGTATTGAAATGGTGAATATGTGGACTCGTGTGCGCCAACTCAAAAGAGTTACTTGCAGTCGTAGTTTAGGATAGCCACCGAGTCAAAGCTGGCTTGCTGCAGTTAAACTCCACCACCCCCTTTATTGATACCGAAGCATATGTAGATAGTTCTGATGTAAGTCTTGCTGGGTACATTTGTACTTACGTTTTCCTATTTTATATTTTGTAGAGAGACATCAGTCTCGCTAGTGGTTCCGTGTGGACTTCGACGTTTAGCTTGCTACCTCAGCTACGATCTTGTGCCCTCGGCAGGATCTGGTAGATAGTCAGGCTTCTCAGCCCTTTTCATTTGTAGATGTCTGTACTCAGGCATGTTAAGCTTCCGCGTGTGCTTTGACTTGTATGCTCTGAATGTTGGCTCATGAGACCCATGTTTGTAATATCTCGCTCCTCGGAGCCTAATGAATAAATACTTTGAGTCGTAGAGTTATGTTGTGACGCCATGTTGTATTTACACATATCGAGCATATTGTGTGTATGATTGAAATGCTTGGTATGTGTGGGATCCAACAATCTAGTTGTTTATCCTTGGCAGCCTCTCTTATGGGGAAATGTAGTCTAGTGCTTCCTTGAGCCATAGTAGTCCGCTACAGCCCGGTTCACCGGAGTCCTGCTGGCCCAGCACTACTGCTCAGGACACCTGACTGGCCGGCATGTGTTTCACTTCGTTCCTATGTCTGCCCCTTTGGGGAAATGTCACGCGGTGACATCCGGAGTCCTGCCTAGCCTACTACAGCCCGGGTTACCGAAGTCCTGTTAGCCCAGTGCTACAGCCCGGATTCACACGCTGCTGACCGACATGCTCGAAATTGATTCATGTATGCCTGTTCCCATGGGTTAGTGCCGCTTTGGGTTCACAACTAGCCATGTCGGCCCGGGTTCTTTGTCATATGGATGCTAGCGACACTATCATATACATGAGCCAAAAGGCGCAAACAGTCCCGGGCCAGGTAAGGTGGCACCCGTGGGAATACCGTGCGTGAGGCCGCAAAGTGATATGATGTGTTACATGCTAGATCGGTGTGACTTAGGATCGGGGTCCTGACAGTGGCCGTCACTAGGACTCTCATCGATGGCGGTGCGGGCCTCAGTGTGCTCTCGGTCGAGGCCTTCAACCTCCTCTGCATACCCCTGGAACAACTGCGACCCAGCCGGCCCTTCTCGGGCATTGGGGGCGGATCATCCAGCTCCTTGGGGCAGATCCGACTCCCAGTGACCTTTGGCACCGACGACAACTTCCGCACGGAGATGGTTGACTTCGACATCGCCCCCATCGGCCTCCCCTACAATGCCATCCTTGGCTACCCGACGCTGGCCTAGTTCATGGCCGCCACGCACCCGGCGTACAACCTCATGAAGATGCCCGGGAGCAGCGGTGCCCTCACTGTGCATGGGGATACCGGAGACGCGTTGCGAGTGCTCAAACTCGCTTTCAAGGCGGCGGCGTCAATGCAGCCCGCCAAGTCAGAGGCCCCCGAGCCCAAGGGGGCTGCACCCGTGAAAAAGAAGCAGTTGTTCACCCAAGACAAGGCAGAAACCAAGCAGATACCCGTCGATGAGGACGGGTCCACCAGTGCCACTTTCACCATAGGAGCCAACCTCGAGCCCGAGCAGGAGGAAGCCCTGGTCAGGTTCCTGCGCGCAAACAAGAAGGTATTCGCTTGGGAGCCTGACCAGTTGGCGGGGATCCCTAGGAGTGTAATCGAGCATCACCTCAACATGTGCCCTAATGTGCGCCCCGTGAAGCAGAAGGCAAGGCGGCAGTCCACAGAAAAGCAGGCCTTCATCATCCAAGAGACTCGCAAACTAGAAGCCGCCGGAGTCATTCGCGAGGTCCGATACCCGGATTGGTTGGCCAACCCTGTCGTTGTGCCAAAGAAGGGAGGCAAGGAGCGCATGTGTGTCGACTTCACCAACCTCAACAAGGCATGTCAGCAAGATCCATTCCCGCTCCCCCGCATCGATGAGATCGTCGATTCCACCGCGGAATGCGACCTGCTATGCTTCCTGGATGCCTTCTCTGGGTATCACCAGATCAAGATGGCGGTAGAAGACGTTGAGAAGACAGCCTTCCTAACCCCGTGTGGGGTGTACTGCTACACATGCATGCCATTCGGGCTACGAAACGCAGGGGCGACCTTTCAGCGGCTGATGCACATCACCTTAGGCCGGCAGCTCGGGAAGAATGTCGAGGCTTACGTCGATGACATTGTGGTGAAGTCTCGGGAGGCCAGGACCCTGGTACAAGACTTGGAGGAAACCCTCGCGAGCCTCGACGCGGTGAACCTGCGGCTCAACCCAAAGAAGTGTGTGTTCGGGGTCCCCTCAGGCAAGCTCTTGGGTTTCCTCGTGTCCCACCGAGGCATCGAGGCCAACCCGGAGAAGGTCAAGGCGGTCGAGGACATGAGCCCGCCAAAGACCCTGAGAGAAATGCAGAAGCTCACTGGACGCGTGACCGCGCTAGGGCGCTTCATCTCCAGGCTGGGGGAGTGAGCGCTGCCTTTCTTCCAGCTAATGAAGAAAAAGGGGCCTTTTGAATGGACTGAAGAGGCCGACAAGGCATTCCAAGATCTCAAGAGATACTTGACCAGCCCTCCGGTCATGGTGGCCCCGCGCCCTTAGGAGCCCCTGGTGCTCTACCTCGCCACCACTCCTTACTCCGCCAGTGCAGCCCTAGTGGCGGTTAGGGAGCAGCGTCGAATCAAAACCGCAGCTGCAGCCTGGGACAAGGCAAAACAGGAACAAAGAAGGCCTGCAGAAACCGCCACGGCAGCTGAA
This sequence comes from Aegilops umbellulata, assembly GCA_032464435.1. Classification (NCBI taxonomy): domain Eukaryota; kingdom Viridiplantae; phylum Streptophyta; class Magnoliopsida; order Poales; family Poaceae; genus Aegilops; species Aegilops umbellulata. Next base: position 226,353,515 of record CP136055.1, on the reverse strand, counting down.
GAGAATCAACCGCCGCAGAGGAGCGCGCCGGAGGTGGAAGGAGCTCCGCACCCAGATGGTCAGCCTCCGGAGGCCTCATCGCCTCCGGAGGCGCAATCATCTCCGGAGGGCACCACAAGCGTTGACACACCCAGCCTTGTTGAGCATCCCGTGTACTTCGTCAGCACGGTACTGCGGGACGTGAGGGCATGGTACCCCATGCCTCAGTAGCTCCTCCTCGCGCTACTGGTGGCCTCACGCAAGCTGCGGCACTACTTTCAGGGTCACCCCATCAAGGTCGTCTCGTCATACCCCTTGGAGAGGGTGCTCAGGAGCCCTAACTCAGCCAGAAGGGTCGCCGAGTGGAACATAGAACTGCAAGCGTTCCAGCTCGAATTCAGCACGACCAGGGTCATCAAAGGAGCAGCATTAGCGGATTTTGTGGCAGAATGGATAGAGGCACCAGGCCTCAAGGCTGACGAGGATCGGTCCCTCTCCCCGGGGAGCGAGGCACCGGAAGGCTGGGTCATGTACTTCGATGGGGCGTTCTCCAGGCATGGTGCTGGGGCTGGGGCAGTGCTTATATCACCCACTCAGGACAAGCTCTACTACGCAGTACAACTCTGATTCCAGCAAGGCAAAAAGGTCTCCAACAACATAGCGGAGTATGAAGGTCTAATAGCGGGCTTGAAGGCCGCAGTTGCCCTGGGGGTGAAACGCCTCACCATCAAGGGCGATTCGTAGCTCCTCGTCAATTTCTCCAATAAGGTGTACGAGCCGAAGAATGAGCACATGGAGGCCTACCTTGCAGAGGTCCGCAAGATGGAGAAGCAGTTCTGGGGGCTGGAGTTGAAACATGTACCCCGTGGCACCAACCAGGAGGCCGACAACATTGCCAGACGTGCGTCCAGCCGGCTACCTCAGGATCCTGGCATCTTCAAGGAGCGGCTCTTCAAACCCTCAGCCCTGTCGTCGTTATCAAACACGGCTCAGCCTCGAGAAGAGCTCCCCCGGCCGCCTGCCTCAGGAGCCCCGGTCTGTGGCCCGGCCTCAGGGGCACGCCTGCTCCTGACGATGGAGCCTCAGGAGGGGTGCTAGATCACGGAGCTCCGGAGCTATTTAACACAGGGGACCCTGCCGGAGAGGGAGGAGGAAGCGGAGCGTGTGGCACGGTAGGCCACGGGATACTGCATCGGGGATGGAGAGCTCTACCGGAAGCGACCAAACGACGTATCCCTGCGCTGCATCTCTAGGGAGCAAGGAAAGGAACTGCTGGAAGACATACACGGCGGGGACTGTGGGCATCATTCATCATCACGGACCCTCGTCGGCAAGGCGTTTCGCAGTGGGTTTTATTGGCCCACCGCACTCAATGACGTCGTCGAACTAGTGAAGGCTTGCGAGGCCTGCCAGTTCCACGCCAAGGAGATCCATCAGCCGGTGGGAGGCCTGCAGACTATACCCCTTTCGTGGCCATTCGCAGTCTGGGGGCTGGACATCCTGGGCCCGTTTCCTCGGGCGCCAGGGGGCTACCGCTACCTCTACGTCGCCGTGGACAAGTTCACCAAGTGGGCTGAAGTAGAGGCCGTCCGCACCATCCCCGCAGGATCCGCGGTCAAGTTCATCAGGGGCATCGTGAGCCGGTTCGGGGTGCCCAACCGCATCATCACATACAATGGTTCGCAGTTCACCAGTAACCTCTTTAAAACATACTGTGCTAACCTTGGGACGCAGTGCAGGATCTAGAAGAGTGTGTCTAGAGGGGGGGTGATTAGACACTTAGTACTAAAGTTGCAGTTTTTAAGCCCTTTTTGGTTTGAGTGAAGTTTTAGGCACAATTTCAGCACATACAATACATTCAAGCAAGCATGCAAAGAGTATATAGGCAGCGGAAAGTAAAGCATGCAACTTGCAAGAATGTAAGGGGAAGGGTTTGGAGAATTCAAACGCTATTGGAGACACGGATGTTTTTCCCGTGGTTCGGATAGGTGATGCTATCCTACATCCACGTTAGTGGAGACTTCAACCCACGAAGGGTAACGGTTGCGCGAGTCCACGGAGGGCTCCACCCACGAAGGGTCCACAAAGAAGCAACCTTGTCTATCCCACCATGGCCATCGCCCATGAAGGACTTGCCTCACTAGCGGTAGATCTTCACGAAGTATGCGATCTCCTTGCCCTTACAAACTCCTTGGTTCAAGTCCACAATCTTGTCGGAGGCTCCCAAGTGACACCTAGCCAATCTAGGAGACACCACTCTCCAAGAAGTAGCAAATGGTGTGTTGATGATGAACTCCTTGCTCTTGTGCTTCAAATGATAGTCTCCCCAACACTCAACTCTCTCTCACAGGATTTGGATTTGGTGGAAAGAAGATTTGAGTGGAAAGCAACTTGGGAAAGGCTAGAGATCAAGATTCATATGGTAGGAATGGAATATCTTGGTCTCAACACATGAGTAGGTGGTTCTCTCTCAGAACATATGAGTTGGAAGTGTAGGTGTGTTCTGATGGCTCTCTCCACGAATGAAGAGGAGGTGGAGGGGTATATATAGCCTCCACTTAAAATCCAACCGTTACACACAATCTACCAATCTCGGTGGGACCGTGTCGGGGAAACTGCCTCCACGAGCACCTATGGGGACGGAGCCCCTTTTCGGTTCGGCGGGGGGCGGAGGTCGCACGAAGAGCAGATTGAGGCGGGGCACACGAGCGGTTTTACCCAGCTTCGGAGCTCTCCGGAGAGATAATACTCCTACTGCTGCTTTGTGGTTTGTATTGAGTTCTTGCTCGGGATCGCTGAGTGCTATAGTACACACAAGCGGCTAACGAGATCGAGCGTTCTTCTGTCCTTCCCCCTCTACGTTGTGCATGGGCCTCCTTTTGTATGCTCAAGGGGTCACCGACAGGTGGCAACGTAGGCAAGGGCAAAAATGGAAAGGTGCTGCGGTAGGTACAGCTACCTACACAGTGTATCATACCTAACCCTGATGGCAGGGGACAAGGGCATTAAATGCCTATCTACGTCGCTCAAATAGTGCAGAAAAGGGACCGTCAGGGACGCCACCGCTCGCCACGATGGCGATATTGTCAGCGCCGCTTGCCACAGTGCACCCCTGGCTGCACAGCCTCCCGCCACGTACGCCTGGAAGGGTCTCAGAGTGACACGTTGGAGGGTGAGCTGGAGCGCGGGTACAGAGTGGTTGCTAGCCGCGGTAAATGCCTTGCCGCGGCCGTTGTCTTACCGCGTCCGGGAGCTTGTCGCTCGCCGGGTCTTGCCGGGATGCGTGGCGCGTCGCGGCAAGTTCCTTGAGATGACTTGGTTGGCCTTCCCGACAAGCTCCTCTTGCCGGGGCTTTGTGCCTTGAGTGGCCTTCCCGGCAAGCTCCTCTTGCCAGGGCCTTGTCTCCTCGGCTTAAATACTTTGTTCTTGAATGGCTCCAAAGGAACCACGGGGGTCCTTGGCGGTCACCCGGCAAGCCTTGCCGCGGGGCGCTGCGACTGCCCATGCACAAGTTCGGGATACGAGGGTACCCCTACTCTAGTACACCGACAGGAGCCCCCGGGCCTGGGCCATACACGGTGCCGAGCGCTATTGGGCCAGGCCCAAAACAGGGCACGAGCACGCGCGGCCTGGGTCACGCCACATCTGACTCCGCATCCACCGCGCCCTCCCTGAACGAGACGCGTCAATTGCGGCGTCGTGGGAGAAATCGTGGGTGGTTTCTTTATTCGGAAGGGCGAAACGTCCGCCCCCTCCCTCCTTATAAGTAGGGGAAACAGGGGCAGTTCACCCATCTGCCCGTTGCTATTCTTCCCCGAGAATCTTCGCCACTCCCCTTCTTCCCAAAGCCGAAAGAGAGCAGCGCTCCGCCCCCATCGCCACCAGCACCACCAACGCCGTCGTCCTCCCTCACCACTCCCGCCATGGCTCTGAAAGCCGAGAAGGTGAAGTCGGCCGAGGCGCAGCGGCTCGCGGCGCTGCGAAAGGAGCGGGCAATCTTCCCTCCGAGGCTTGCCGCGGAAGAGCAGAAGGAGGACTACTACCTCTTCTGGTCGACGGGGACGCGAGCGCATCCGCGCACGAAGGTACTCCCAGCCGCCGCTTGGAAAAAGGCTCCCACTGGGTACCCTTTCTTCGCCTTGTTCTTCTACTGCGGGCTCTGCCCGCCCCTTTCTGAATTCTTCTGTGACGTCATGAACACCTACGGGCTCCACCTCCTTGACTTCACCCCCAATGTTGTCCTGACCATGGCAGTTTTCGCACATCTCTGCGAAAACTTTGTCGGAATCCATCCAAACGTAGCCCTTTTCCGCCACTTCTTTTCGCCTTGAGTTGAGAAAGGAGAGCCTTTATCCGGCGGAATCGCCTGGATCTCGAAAGCCGGCAAGAAGGATGCTTATCTGGATGGAGAGTTCCGCAGCAAGTGGGAGGAGTGGAGGGCGGACTGGTGCCTGGTTGTTGAGGAGAACCCGCAGCCGTTTACTGCCCTGCGCCAAACTCCAGTAGTGCGCGGCAGTGATTGGAGTAGCCTAGCCCCGGAAGACGACAGACCGAAGATTGCTGCCGCCCGGATCCTACGCCTCAGGCTTGCCGGGCTTACTGTAGGAGCGGTTGGCGCAGATTTCCTCCGCCGCCGCATCGCCCCCCTGCAGGAGAGGAGGAGACCCACCTGGGAGTTCCAGAACGCGGCGGATATCATGAGGCTACGGCCGGGCCTCAACTTCAACTTCACTGTCCTGGAGCTCAACGCGATGCTCCAGGAGCTGTTCAAGTACGACCCACAACATCCCGAAGTGTTCAGGTTGCCGAGGGGCGTCGTTCCGCTGTGCAACAACTCCTCGCTCGACCGCATCCGTGCAATGATGCCGCTGTGCGACTCGCATGGAATTGACCCAGCCTGGATAGAGCCTGCAGATGATGTTGTGCGGGCGTTCTTCGATGGCTTGGTAGAAGTGTCGATCGATGCCGATGAGCAGAGGGGCCTCACCCGGGACACCACCGACGAGGAGCTCAAATGCATCGCCACCAGGCTGGAAGAGGCGGCGGCAGCTGCAGCCGCGGGCGAGTTTGGGTTCACTGTGGAGGAGGCAGAGGCAGCAGAGGCGGCAAGCCTTGCCGAGCGGGAGGATCTTGCCGGCGAGGAGAAGTCCGCCGGGCATGACGTCGGGCCGAGCGGGCCCGCCGAGGATACGAGCGGCTCGTTGGAGATCGGCTCCTCTTCCTCCTCGTCTTCGGGCAGCTTGCCACAAGCAGAGCCCCCGGCTCCACAAGCAGAGCCCCCGGCCCCACCAAGAAGGCGTCTTCGCAAGGCCGGGGACGTAGCGGAGCGGCGGACGAGTCAACCCCCGCCGCGCCGCACGACACGCTCCACCGCGGCAAGTTCTGTTGCCGCGGAAGCACCTCACGCTGCAGTGGCAACTGGAGCGGGGTCCTCCCGGTCCACCGCTCCAGCTCCCGCCAAGCGGCCAAGGGATCCTACTCCTCCGCCTCCTCGCGCCGGAGGTGGGCCAGGCTTTGACTTCTCCGCGCTCAGCTCCGACGAGGAAGAAGAGTAAGATTCTTGTTGTACTTGTATGTCTTCAATACTTGTTGTCTTGTCTTGTATCTCATCTGCTTTACTCTGAACTTATTCCTTTTTAGGACTCTGGCCCAGAGAGCGGCAAAGAGAGCCAAGGTCCCGGTGATTGTCGTCGAGGACGATCCCACCGTGACAGCAGGGGGTGCGCCTGAGACAAACTTGCCGGACCCGGCAGCTGTTCTTCAGAGCAGCCCCCAGCGCAGCCCCCAACGTAAGTATATGGTTTGCTTCCCGCTGTTAGGTGCACATGGATATTCTTTGTTTGCTGATATCTGATTGTTGGCTTGTGTAGGAGCAGAGCAGCCCCACCAGGAGCGTCCGGATGCCGCCCCTGACATGCCATCTGCTTCGACTACGCCGCCAAGGGAGAGTTCTCCGGCAAGGGAGGATCCTCCCACAAGGGAGGATCCTCTGACAAGGGAGAGCTCTCCGGCAAGGGGGATCTCTCCGGCAAGGGAGGAGTCTCCGGCAAGGGACAGCACCAGCGGTCCTCCGATGGTGGAGATCACAACTGCCGAGCCTGATGCAGGTAAACCTCTTGCTTCGAAACTTCCCTTGGGTTCTTCTTCTTTTGATCTTCTTTTTGGATATCTGCTTGACTTTTGTCCCTTTTTCGGCCGTCAGATCCACCCACTGCGGAGCCGATGGAGACCGAGGTTGCTGTTGATGATGCCGCCGCCATCGAAGAAGCGGCCGGCGCTGATGATCCCGCCGGCGAAGAGGCCGCCAAGGCTGCCGCCGCAGCAGCTGACGAGGGGTCTGGCGATCGCACTGACAACCCTGAGGCTGCAGGAGCGTCAGGCGCTACGTCGACCGCCGACCCTTCCGCCGCTGCTGCAGCGCCAGGCTCCGAAGAGCCCCAGCCTGGCGTCTACTTGAAGGCCGGCGATGGCGTCTTCATCAACCTCCCCTGGGCGTCAACGTCCAGGGCGCCGGTCGAAGGAGAAAACTTTGACGTGGAGGTGCTCGCCTCCGCTGGGCTGACGCTGGTCGACGCGCCAAGTAGCAGCAGCGACGAGCTTGAGGAGGAGCGACTGCTGCGGAAGCTGGTGTCGCTCTACCGCGCTCGACAAGCCAAACTGGAGTCCCGCGAAGTGCTTGTCGCGAATGCGGGGGTGGACATGGAGAAGCGTGCGGAGGAGCTCCGAGGTCTCAATGAGGCAGCTCTCCGGTCGCTGGCGGCGGAGCGTGTGCAGCTCGATGAGGCGCAGAAGGCCTTCATCCTCAAGAAGGCAGAAGTTGCAGAGCAACAGCGGCTTGCCGCCGAGGAGCTATCTGCGCGGGAGGGCGAGTTGGCGCAGCTGAAGGTCAGCCTGGACAGCCACGAAGAGGAGCTTGCTGCGCGCGAGCAAACACTCAGCGGAGCTATCAAGGAAGCAAAAGACGCTGCCGCAGCTGCCGAGGCCGCCAAGAAGGAGCTGGAGACGAAGGTGGCGCAGCTGGAGACTGATCTCAAGGTGAGCGGTGAAGAGCTTGCCGCGCTCAAGCATGAGCGCGAGAAGGACGCCTACACCTTTGGCGAGCTGCAGGGTCGTCTCGCCGAGAAGATCAAGGAGCTTAGCGCCGCCAAGGATTCCAACGCCGATCTTGAGCTGAAGCTGGCTGCTTTGACCAAGACGCTGGACGGTGCCAGGGAGCAGGAGGCGGCCCTGAAGAAGGAGATCAAGGCCGACAAGGCGCTGCTGGAGAGCATTGCCGCCACCCAGAATGATTTTAGAGAAACTGTGGAGCAGTGGACGGAGGGTCTTGTGAATGCTGCCGCAGATATCGACAAGGAGCTGGCGCAGCTGGGGATGGAGGATCTCGGGTACCCCTCCGATGAGACCCTCCCATCCAGCGCCAAGCTCACTCTGTTCTTCAAAGGCGTGGCGACGGCCCTCCAGCGACTCCGGGAGAGGATCCCAAAGCAGCTGGCCGACAAGTCGCGCAAGATCTGCACAGGAGCTCTTCAGAAGGTGTTGGTGAAGGTAGCCTTCCGCAACCTGGGCCTCAACCTCGCCAACGTCCTCAGATCCCTGCCGGCGGAAGCTGATCTGGAGGCGCTCAAGGACCTTGTCGCACCCATTGTGGACAAGGTGAGCGGGATCAAGAGGGTTGAGGGCGATCGCGTGGACTAGGCCGCCTATTTTCTTCTTTTCTTGTCGCTGCTGGTCATGTTCGAAAACAGTCTATTAGAGCCGCGACAAGCTATCTTGTAATATATAACTTTATTTTGGGTAGTGATTGCGATGTTATTTCCTTTACTTGATTCCTTCCTTTGTATGTTTTTTCCCTATGCTTTTAGGGAACTTGTCGGCGCAGGCACCCTTGCCGCGAGCGCTGAGTGCGGGATGTCAGCAGCCTGCTGGCTGTGCCGTTGCCGACAAGAAACCTTGTCGTAACTAGCCGCAGCTCGCTTAAGTTGTTGAGCGAACTCAAAACAAAGTAAGGGCGCGACTCTAGTCGCAGCACACTTAAACTGTTGAGCAAACTCGAAACAAAGTAAGGGCGCAGCTAGCCACGAGCCGGTTCCTTCGTGCATAGGTTTTCCATACAAAGCACGGTCGTTCAAGGAAGATAACTTAAAAATTTTAAAAACATCTGATTGCTCAAACTTTAGCAACTTAGCTTTTCTGTCGTTTGCTTCCCGGCAAGGCAAAACTTTCTTGATCGACTCCTGGTCCACATCATTATCTTCTCCTCCCCCCCGGCAAACTTGTGGGCGAGAGGAACCTTCCTTTCCTTGAGGAAATAGAGAAGAGAAAATAATGATATGGAGCCTTATGGCTCGTTGTTGCTTACCGGGGTTTGGCGCGGAACGCCATCTTCGGTCTCAAGGCAGACAGCGCCAGGCCTAGTGACTCGTTTCACCCGATAAGGGCCTTCCCACTTCGGCGTCAACTTGTTGGAATTCTTGGCAGAATGAACGCGCCGAAGAACAAGGTCGCCTTCCTCAAGACTTCTGGCGTTAACTTTGCGGCTGTGGTAGCGGCGCAAAGCTTGCTGGTAGCGAGCATCTCGTACAGTAGCCTAAAGACAGTCTTCCTCAAGGAGCAGCGCGTCATCTTGTCCCAACTGCTCTTGCTCAAGCTCATCATAAGCGAGCACTCGAGGCGACCCATATACGAGTTCCGTGGGGAGAACTGCCTCTGCTCCATAGACTAGAGCGAAAGGTGTCTGGCCAGTGGCTTGATTTGGCATCGTCCTGATCGACCAAAGAATCACCGGCAGCTCCTCAATCCAGTTTCTTCCGCACCCGTGCAGCCTATCGAAAGTCCTGGTCTTGAGTCCACGCAGCACTTCAGCATTTACCCTCTCCGCTTGACCGTTGCTCCTGGGGCGAGCAACAGAAGCGAAGTAGACCTTGGCGCCAAGATCTTGGACGTACTGCATGAAGGTGCGGCTCATGAATTGTGTACCGTTGTTGGTGATGATCCTGTTAGGGATCCTGAAGCGGCAAACAATCGACCTGAAGAACTTGACTGCTGACTGTGCTGTCACCTTCCTCACTGCTTCCACTTCCGGCCACTTTGTGAACTTGTCGATTGCGACGTAAAAGTACTCAAAGCCCCCGACTGCTCGGGGGAAGGGGCCGAGGATGTCGAGCCCCCAGACCGAAAATGGCCAGGATAAAGGGATCGTCTGGAGAGCTTGAGCTGGATGGCGTATTTGCTTGGAATGGAACTGGCACGCTTCACACTTGGTTACTTGTGCAGTTGCATCCCGGAGGGCTGTCGGCCAAAAGAAACCTTGCCGAAATGCTTTGCCGACAAGTGCTCTTGCGCCAATGTAGTGACCACAAATGCCTCCATGTATCTCTGCCAACAGCTTCAGTCCATCTTCCCGGTGAACACACTTCAATTTCACACCGTTGAGTCTTCTTCTGTACAGTGCGTTGTCGACAAACTGGTACATACTTGACTGCCGGGCTACTCTTTCCGCTTCTTCTTGCTCTTCGGGAAGTTCTCCTGTCTGAAGGAAACAGACGATCTGCTCCGCCCATGCTGGAGCTTGTGGCTCGACAACAAGGACTAAAGGCACATCTGCTGCTGTGGGAACATCCGCTTCTACGGCGAGAATCTGCGGCTCAGCCGGAGCTTGATGTTCCCCGGCAAGCTTGCCGGAGCAAAACTTGTCGGGAGCGTCTGCTTCAACGGAACAAACCCTGGGGTTTGCCGGAGCAGACTGCTCCCCAGCACTCTTGGTGTTGATCTTGGGGACCTTCTTGGCGGCGGCTTCGGGAAGCTCTGCCGAAAAATAGTCACCAGAAATCAACTTCCTCTTCTTGATCTGTCCAGTTGATGGCTCTCACAGACGGTTGAGTCAGCTTGAGCACAAAGATCCCTGGTTCCACAGGTAACTTAAGTGCTGCGCACTTTGACAGGCCATCGGCAATGTCGTTCTGAGCTCTTGGAACATGTTCCATCTGTAGGCCGACAAAGTGCTCTTCTAGCTTCCTCACTTCATCAACGTAAGCTTCCATCAACGGACTCTGATAATTCTTATTCACTTGGCGGACAACAAGCTGCGAGTCACCCCTGACAATGAGCTTCTTGATCCCAAGGTCTGCCGCGATCCTGAGACCGGCAAGCAATCCTTCATACTCTGCAGTATTGTTTGTTGCTTGCTCCTTGGGAAAGTGCATCTGGACTACGTACTTGAGGTGCTCTCCGGTGGGTGCAAGAAGCAGCACGCCAGCACTGGCGCCTTGCAGCGAAAAGGCACCATCAAAGTACATCAGCCACTCTTTGCTTGCCTCCTTGACAGGGATGCTCATTTCTGGAATTTCTTCATCTAGTGTTGGCGTCCACTCTGCTATGAATTCTGCCAATGCTCTGCTTTGGATAGTCGAAGTGCTCTCAAACTTGAGGCCAAAGCTTGACAGTTCTAGTGCCCACTCAACAATCCTGCCTGTTGCTTCTGGATTCTGCAGTATCCTCTTCAGCGGAAAGCGAGTGACAACTGTGATCTCATGTGCTTGGAAGTAATGGCGCAGCTTTCTCGAGGCCATGAGAAGGCCGAAAAGCAATTTCTGCACACCAGAGTACCTTGACCTAGCCCCCTGCAGAAGGAAACTGACAAAGTAGACTGGGTGCTGCACCATTTTCTTCCGTATCTCCTCGGGCGCCTGCGCAGATCCATCTTTGCCGGGAACAGAGCTTGTCGGGGAAGCCCCCTGCTTGTCGCAGTGGACCCGGCGAGTCGGCGATCTTGGCCTTCGGGGTGGAGAGTGCACGGTGGTTGCACCCCCACCGGTCTTGTCGCCATCGGGTCGCGCCTGGCTGACTTGCCGCGGCTGCGACGTAGTCGGCTGCCGTGGAGTGTCGCCGTTGGCGAAGCCAATGAGACTCTGAATGGTGGCCCTCCAGTCGTCGATCTTGTCTGGCGTTGGAGGGAAGTCTAGGAGCAGTTGAGCTCGCGCCAAAGCTTCTGCTGGAGTGGCAGGTAGCGGTGGCGAACGGTGCGAGGAGCGGGATATGCTCGGACTTCTAACTGCGTTAGAAGGAGCAATATCCCGTCCAGGCGACCGTGCTTCGCTCGCGCCAGCACGTTGGCGCGCATGCTGGCCTGGAGCATCCTGAGATCCGCCAGCTCGATTTGGGTCCATCGAGCGTATGGTACCATGAGTACCACGACGCTACCGGTCCTGCGCCTCCTGAGATGGGCGCGGTGCATCTATGGACGCTCGGTCGTCGTGGGAGCCGGCTACACCGCCGATGGGCAGCGCAGCCTTGTCCTTGGACCTGGCGGAACCGTGGGCTCCCTCGTCGACGCCCGTTCTTCCGCCGGCGTCTTCCCCACCAGCCGTTTGCTCCGGCGGAGGTGGGTTCGATGCGGACGGAGCAGCCGCCTCCGAAGCCTTCTTCTTCGGCGGCATGTCGATGAAGTCGATGAAGATCTGGCTCGCGTGAACGCCGGATCAGGTTCACACAACCTCGACGCCCCCTACCTGGCGCGCCAAAGATGTCGGGGAAACTGCCTCCACGAGCACCTATGGGGACGGAGCCCCTTTTCGGTTCGGCGGGGGGCGGAGGTCGCCCGAAGAGCAGATCGAAGCGGGGCACACGAGCAGTTTTACCCAGCTTCGGAGCTCTCCAGAGAGATAATACTCCTACTGCTACTTTGTGGTTTGTATTGAGTTCTTGCTCGGGAGCGCTTAGTGCTACAGTACACACAAGCGGCTAACGAGACCGAGCGTTCTTCTGTCCTTCCCCCTCTATGTTGTGCATGGGCCTCCTTTTATATGCTCAAGGGGTCACCGACAGGTGGCAACGTAGGCAAGGGCAAAAATGGAAAGGTGATGCGGTAGGTACAGCTACCTACATCGTGTATCATACCTAACCCTGACGGCAGGGGACAAGGGCATTAAATGACTATCTACGTCGCTCAAACAGCGCAGAAAAGGGACCGTCAGGGACGCCCCCGCTCGCCACGATGGCGATATTGTCAGCGCCGCTTGCCACAATGCACCCCTGGCTGCACAGCCTCCCGCCACGTATGCCTGGAAGGGTCTCAGAGCGACACGTTGGAGGGTGAGCTGGAGCGCGGGTACAGAGTGGTTGCTAGCCGCAGCAAATGCCTTGCCGCGGCCGTTGTCTTGCTGCGCCCGGGAGCTTGTCGCTCGCCGGGTCTTGCCGGGACGCGTGGCGCTTCGCGGCAAGTTACTTGAGATGACTTGGTTGGCCTTCCCGACAAGCTCCTCTTGCCGGGGCTTTGTGCCTTGAGTGGCCTTCCCGGCAAGCTCCTCTTGCCGAGGCCTTGTCTCCTTGGCTTAAATACTTTTTTCTTGAATGGCTCCAAAGGAACCACGGGGGTCCTTGGCGGTCACCCGGCAAGCCTTGCCGCGGGGCGCTGCGACTGCCCGTGCACAAGTTCGGGATACTAGGGTACCCCTACTCTAGTACACCGACAGACCGAATCAACAAACTCGGTCGGACCGAAACGGTAAACCTAGTGACCGTTAGAGATTTTCGGCGGGACTGACATGCATCTCGGTAGGACCGATGTGGTTAGGGTTTGGGCATAACATAATCTCGGTGAGACCGATTACACAAACTCGGTGAGACCGATTTGGTAATTAGCTAACCAGAGAGTTGGTCAGGCAAACTCGGTGGGACCGATTTGCTCTTTCGATGAGACCGAAAAGTTACAAAAGGGAAACAGAGAGTTTGCATTGCAATCTCGGTGGGACCGATCCGCTCTTTCGGTGAGACCGAAAAGTTATGAAAAGGAAACAGAGAGGTTGCAATCCCATCTCGGTGAGACCAAGATCGCTATCGGTGAAACCGATTTGCTAGGGTTTGGCAGTGACTTATGACATATGAAAACTCGGTGGCGCCGGATAGAAAGAATCGGTAGGACCGAGTTTGGCTTAGGGTTTAGGTCATATGTGGAAGTGGGAAAGTAGCTGAGGGTTTTGGAGCATATCATTAAGCACATGGAGCAAAAGGCTCATTAAGCAACACCTCATCCCTTCTTGATAGTATTGGCTTTTCCTATAGACTCAATGTGATCTTGGATCACTAAAAGTGTAAAATGAAGAGTCTTGAGCTTGAAGCTTTAGCCAATCCTTTGTCCTTAGCACCTTGAAGGAGTTCCCACAACCTTTAGTCCATGCCACTCCATTGTTGAACTTATCTGAAATATACTAGATAAAAGTGTTAGTCCAACAAGAGATATGTTGACATTAATTACCAAAACCACCTGAGGAGCGCTTGTGCTTTCAATCTCCCCCTTTTTGGTAATTTATGGCAACATACATCAAAGCTTTAGATAAAGATACAAGGAGTAGCAAGTAAAGCTTTGGAAGGACATGTAACAACCATAGGCTCCCCCTTCATGTATGCAATCATGTGAGTATAGAAAATAGAAGCATGTGAGAGCATAATCATGACAGAGTAGGCAATGTGTTACATGTATCTTGGCCATATGCATCAGAGTAAAGGATTATTATTAAGAGGAATACCATCATGTTTATGAGTCCTTCTTTCAGACAGTTTGTACAAAAGCAAGAATTCCTCATACTCATGATTCTGATGCATATACTTACCTTGTGGTCTTGAGTTGACTTAGGATGAAATGAACCTGCACAAACAAGGTTAGATAACACAGATACATCCACTAGCCAGAGCAAACAAAAGAAACCACAAGAGTACCAAGACTGGGATGACATGTAGAGAGTGAGTACAGAGTACCACATTGAATCAGACATGTCCCCAAGAGTAAAGATATGCAATGAATTTGAATGATTTCTTTCCCTTAGGTGCCTTGCTCCCCCCTGAATCTGACATGGGATATTGGGAGAATATAGGGAACAGAAAATCAGAGCTGAAAGATATGAATAGAACTTAATTCAAATGAGTACATATGAACGTGTCTTTCCCCCAAAAAGACATGTGGCATCTCTCCTCTTAATCATCAAGCATCTGGGATCCTTGAGTATTTTCTCCCCCTTAGTACTTTCTCTCTTTCTCCCTGATGATAAGATTTGATGTGATCTCTCTCTCCCCCTTTGACATCAATTTCCAAGAAGGTCTTTCTGGAATCTGTCGAAAAGGTTTGGTCCTTGAGATTCAGCATAAAGCAATGGTAAAACTGTGATGCTTGTAGAGGATAAGATTCATCGAGTGGAGCTGGATCAGAAGAAAATATAGAATAAGTGGCAAACTGTTTTCCTGTTGTGATATCGGTGACACCGAGCGTCAAGTTTCGGTGGTACCGAAAGAATTCGGTTGGTCCGAAAATTTCAGTCCGGTGGAACCGAGTTTACTTCAGAGAAAATACTTGTCACCTCAGCTCACTAGTCAAATAAGATCTCACAAAGATTTGTAATGAATTAACTGAAGAATTTGCAAGGAATTTGATGCAGAAATATGCAGAACAAAAACAAAAACAAACAAAACAAAAAGTGAAAGTTTCTAGATGAAGTTTTTTTTGAGAAAAACGAGGGAAACAAATATGCAAGGGACAAATGCAATAACACAGAAAAGAACACAAGAGAACTTCATCTAGAATTGGGCGGTGACATAGTCACCTATGTTAGAGTATATTGACTTAGGAGTCAAGTGAGAACACTTGATCATAGGTCATACTCATCGTTTAAGCTCAAAATGGGGTTACCATTTTTCGTTTAAGCATCTTGATGTATTCACATCTTGTTGAGTTGCTTTGACTCATGTCATGGAGTAAAGCTTCTCTAAGATGGAATAAGATACCTTGGGTGGTGGAGTGGATCTTGCTCATGTAGTTGAACTTGTGTGGGTGCTCGAAGTTGATGTAGATCATCAAGAGTTGGGAGCACCACTTGGAGTTTAAGTTCATCTACCTACATGGGTTAGTTCTTGCAAGGAAAATCACTTGTATATCCAAAAATGACAATCATGAAGCTCAACATAGAATTTGTCAAAGGATATGTTCGAATGGTTTCGTGCTTCCTTGTCGTCAACCACCGTTGTGTAGAGACTTGGTGATGTAGAGATTTGCTCGAGATGTGAGTGAGTTGCAATCTCATAGAATTTGATTCAACCAACTTCCTACATGGGTTAGATATCATGCAAGATACTAATATATCCAAGACATAAGATAGTCATCATAAGAGAAGTATCATGGATTGGCCATAAGCTCATGTCTTGCATGTATCCAATGGAGTTTCTACTCCAAGTTTGAAGCATCAATGATGTTCAATTCTCCACTCAACCTGCAAAACACTTTTTCATCAAGCGGTTTAGTGAATATATCCGCTAATTGCTTATCGGTGCGAACATGTTTAAGATCAATGTCTCCCTTTGCAACATGGTCTCGAATGAAATGATGACGAACTTCGATATGCTTAGTTTGAGAATGTTGCATAGGATTATGACCAATTTTGATAGCACTTTCATTGTCACAAATCAATGGAACATGTTTCACATAGACCCCATAATCTTTAAGAGTTTGGGTCATCCAAAGTAATTGAGCACAACATGAACCAGCGGCAATGTATTCCGCTTCGGCGGTGGATAAGGATACCGAGTTTTGTTTCTTGGAGGACCAAGATACAAGAGATCTACCAAGAAATTGACATATACCCGAAGTGGAGTTTCTATCAACCTTGTCTCCGGCATAATCCGAGTCAGAATACCCAACAAGATTGAAAGAGGACCTCTTAGGATACCAAATGCCAAAATCTGGTGTATGGATTAAGTATCTTACTATCCTTTTCATGGCCTTAAGATGACATTGTTTAGGAGCAGCTTGATATCGTGCACACATGCACACACTTAGCATAATGTCGGGGCGAGAGGCACATAGGTATAACAATGAACCAATCATAGAGCGATAAACCTTCTGATCAACCGGTTCACCATCTTTGGTCAAATCATTATGTCCACTAGTAGGCATGGGTGTAGACATACCTTTGCATTCTTGCATATTGAACTTCTTGAATAGGTCTTTGGTATACTTCGTTTGAGAGATAAATGTACCTTCCTTAGTTTGCTTGATTTGCAAACCGAGAAAGAATTTGAGTTCACTCATCATAGACATCTCAAACTTCTTTGACATAAGCTTTCCAAACTTTTCACTAAAAAGAGGGTTAGTAGAACCAAATATGATATAATCAACTTAAATTTGGCATACAAATAATTCTCCATTAACTCTTTTAGTAAAAAGGGTAGAATCAATTTTCCAATTTCAAAACCACTTGCAATAAGGAACTTAGTCAAGCATTTATACCATGCTCTAGGAGCTTGTTTAAGCCGTAAAGTGCTTTGTGAAGTTTGTAAACATGATTAGGTTTCTTAGGATTGACAAAGCCGGGAGGTTGTTTGACATAAACTTCCTCCTCTATTTCACCATTTAGAAAAGCACTTTTAATATCCATTTGGTACAAGGTGATATTATGATGATTAGCAAAGGCAAGTAAGATGCGAATGGACTCAAGTCTAGCAACGGGAGCATATGTCTCACCATAGTCCATACCTTCGACTTGTGTGTATCCTTGGGCAACGAGACGTGCTTTGTTGCGAACCACTTGTCGATCTTCATCTTGTTGCGAAACACCCATTTGGTACCAATGATGTTGTGGTTGTTATCGGGCTTCTCAACCAATGTCCAGAGTTGGTTTCTCTCAAAGTTGTGTAGCTCTTCGTGCATAGCATTTATCCAATCCGGATCCTCCAATGCTTCCTCGACCTTCATAGGTTCAATGCTAGAGATGAATGAATAGTTTTCACAAAAGTTAGCTAGACGAGTTTTTGAGCGAGTAATTCTCCCGGTTTGGATATCATTGTAGATCTGCTCGACGGGATGATCTTTGGCAATTCTTGCTCGAACTCGTGAAAGCTTTTGCTTGGGTCTTCATTGAACTTCTTCTTCATCTTGCTCTTCTTCTTCATTGTTGATGTTGTTGTTCTCTTGTCGTGGTGGATAAGGAGGTTGTTGATGTTCGTCTTGATGCGTTTCCTCGTTTTCTTCATCTTGGTGTGTCCCACTTGTGGATGCTTCCGTGTCAACTCTTGGTTCACCTTGTCGTGAAGTAGAAGCTTCCACTTGGACGGACGAGGTATTCTCCTTCACCTCCGTTGGACGAATTTTGCCAACCGACAAGTCTTGAATTGCTTCCGAAGGGTCTTTGTCTCCTACATCAATTGGCAATTGCTCTACTTGCGAGCCATTAGATTCATCAAACTTCACATCTACCGTTTCTTCAACCTTTCGGGTGAAATTGTTGTAGACACGGTAAGTGTGAGAGTTTGAGCCATAACCAAGTAGGAAACCTTCATGAGACTTAGGAGCAAACTTTGAACGACGATGCTTATCTAGAATGTAGCACTTTGAGCCAAATACTCGAAAGTATCCAACTTGGGGTTTGTTACCGGTGAGGAGCTCATATGCCGTCTTGCCGAGTAGCTTGTGAAGATACAAGCAATTTGTTGCATGACAAGCCGTCTCAACCGCTTCTACCTAGAAGTGCTTCGGCGTCTTGTACTCATCAAGCATCGTTCTCGCCATTTCGATGAGCGTCCGGTTCTTCCTCTCAACAACTCCATTTTGTTGAGGTGTGTACGTAGCCGAGAACTCATGTGAAATCCCTTCTTCATCAAGAAAGGTATCCACATTTGCGTTCTTGAACTCCGTTCCGTTGTCGCTTCGAACCTTCTTGATCTTCACGTCGAACTGATTTTGGGCCTTTGTAGCGAAGTTTTTGAAGATCTTTTGGACCTGCGACTTATCATCAAGAAAGAACACCCACGTAAATCTTGAAAAGTCATCAACTATGACTAGACCAAAAGAATTTCCACCGAGACTCTTGTAGGCATCGGGACCAAAAAGATCCATATGAAGTAGCTCAAGTGGCCTCCTTGTGGTCATGATGTTCTTCACGGGATGCCTTCCTCCAACCTGTTTACCTGCTTGACAAGCACTACAAA
The DNA here is from genome assembly GCA_032464435.1 of Aegilops umbellulata. NCBI lineage: Eukaryota > Viridiplantae > Streptophyta > Magnoliopsida > Poales > Poaceae > Aegilops > Aegilops umbellulata. The sequence goes on along the minus strand of CP136055.1, from coordinate 226,335,569 downwards.
GTCTATCCTTATCAAATATGACATCGTTAACTCCAAGGATATGATTTCCTTTAATAAGCCTGTCAAGGTTTCTCATGCCAACATGACCTAGTCGTCTATGCCACAACCAACCCTTTGAGGATTTAGCAATAAAGCAAGTTTTAGGTTGTGCCCTTTTTGAGAAATCAACAATATAAAGGTCACCTCTACGTATACTGGTAAAGACCATTTTATGATTGTCTCGTCGAAACACTTGGCAATCTACCTCAGTAAATAGGACATTCAATCCGAAATCAGCAAGTCTAGATACTGAAAGTAAGTTGTAGCCAAGGGATTCAACAAGCATGACATTTTGAATGGAGCTATCGTGTGAGATGGCCACCTTACCAAGGCCAACCACCTTACCCTTTGAATTATCACCAAAGGTGACATATTTTCGAGGGCCGTCATTTTCAGCAAGCTCACGGAACATCTCTTCATCTCCGGTCATATGATCGGTACATCCACTGTCGAGAACCCATTCCTTTCCTCGTGACACATATCCTCGAAGATTAGCCATAAGACCAAAGTGTCTCATTGAATCATAAAGATCAAAGTCACTATCATCGTCTTCATCATAGTATCCATGTTCAACATCATCTTGTGATTGATCATATCCTAGAGAGGGTAATTCATTAGATAAATGATCATCAAAGTGGTCACTTTTATGAATTCTTATGGATTCGGTTATGATATCACCAATGATTCCAACATTTCCTTTAGCATGCATGAGATTAGTAAGCTCAAATAGACAATTACCAAAACTAGGATCACTAGAGTTCATCTTACTCAGGGCAATAGATTTATGGAGAATTTCATCCAAAATTTTCAAGGAATAATTGGGAAATCGTTCCTCAAGAAATTTACATATGGTATAGGCGCATTTAAGAGTGGGTAAACTAGCAATCAAGTATTTGGGCAATCCTCTAATGATGAGCTCAACGGTTCTAAGATTGCGAATCATGTCAACATCTTCAACTAGTGTGGGGTGCATAGGATCAAGATGAGGAGCACAAGGACTAGCAATATACTTGTTCAAATGATATTGAGTGAAAATCACAAGCATCTCATTTTTTCATTCATGAAAATACTCTCCATCAAGAATAGGCACTCTATGTCTAAGACTCCCTAAAGTAGACACATCCATCTTCCTCCAAAGGTGATTAAACCAAGGCAATGGAGACCAAAGCTCTGATACCACTTGTAGGATCTAGAAGAGTGTGTCTAGAGGGGGGGGGGTGATTAGACACTTAGTACTAAAGTTGCAGTTTTTAAGCCCTTTTTGGTTTGAGTGAAGTTTTAGGCACAATTTCAGCACATACAATACATATCAAGCAAGCATGCAAAGAGTATATAGGCAGCGGAAAGTAAAGCATGCAACTTGCAAGAATGTAAGGGGAAGGATTTGGAGAATTCAAACGCTATTGGAGACACGGATGTTTTTCCCGTGGTTCGGATAGGTGATGCTATCCTACATCCACGTTAGTGGAGACTTCAACCCACGAAGGGTAACGGTTGCGCGAGTCCACGGAGGGCTCCACCCACGAAGGGTCCACGAAGAAGCAACCTTGTCTATCCCACCATGGCCATCGCCCACGAAGGACTTGCCTCACTAGCGGTGGATCTTCATGAAGTAGGCGATCTCCTTGCCCTTACAAACTCCTTGGTTCAACTCCACAATCTTGTCGGAGGCTCCCAAGTGACACCTAGCCAATCTAGGAGACACCACTCTCCAAGAAGTAACAAATGGTGCGTTGATGATGAACTCCTTGCTCTTGTGCTTCAAATGATAGTCTCCCCAACACTCAACTCTCTCTCACAGGATTTGGATTTGGTGGAAAGAAGATTTGAGTGGAAAGCAACTTGGTAAAGGCTAGAGATCAAGATTCATATGGTAGGAATGGAATATCTTGGTCTCAACACATGAGTATGTGGTTCTCTCTCAGAACATATGAGTTGGAAGTGTAGGTGTGTTCTGATGGCTCTCTCCACGAATGAAGAGGAGGTGGAGGGGTATATATAACCTCCACTTAAAATTCAACCGTTACACACAATCTACCAATCTCGGTGGGACCGAATCAACAAACTCGGTCGGACCGAAACGGTAAACCTAGTGACTGTTAGAGATTTTCTGTGGGACTGCCATGCATCTCGGTAGGACCGATGTGGTTAGGGTTTGGGCATAACGTAATCTCGGTGAGACCGATTACACAAACTCGGTGAGACCGATTTGGTAATTAGCTAACCAGAGAGTTGGTCAGGCAAACTCGGTGGGACCGATTTGCTCTTTCGGTGAGACCGAAAAGTTACAAAAGGGAAACAGAGAGTTTGCATTGCAATCTCGGTGGGACCAATCCGCTCTTTCGGTGAGACCGAAAAGTTACGAAAAGGAAACAGAGAGGTTGCAATCCCATCTCGGTGAGACCGAGATCCCTATCAGTGAAACCGATTTGCTAGGGTTTGGCAGTGGCTTATGACATATGAAAACTCGGTGGCGCCGGATAGAAAGAATCAGTAGGACCGAGTTTGGCTTAGGGTTTAGGTCATATGTGGAAGTGGGAAAGTAGCTGAGGGTTTTGGAGCATATCATTAAGCACATGGAGCAAAAGGCTCATTAAGCAACACCTCATCCCTTCTTGATAGTATTGGCTTTTCCTACAGACTCAATGTGATCTTGGATCACTAAAAGTGTAAAATGAAGAGTCTTGAGCTTGAAGCTTTAGCCAATCCTTTGTCCTTAGCATCTTGAAGGAGTTCCCACAACCTTTAGTCCATGCCACTCCATTGTTGAACTTATCTGAAATATACTAGATAAAAGTGTTAGTCCAACAAGAGATATGTTGACATTAATTACCATAATCACCTGAGGAGCACTTGTGCTTTCACGCAGATATGCTACGCTTCGGTGGCACACCCCCGACGCAACGGCCAGGCGGAGCGAGCCAACGCAGAGGTCCTAAGGGGCCTCAAAACCAGGACGTTCAAGAAAAAGCTGGAGGCCTGCGGAAGACGTTGGCACGACGAGCTTCCGTCCGTGTTGTGGTCCATCCGCACAACCGCGACCAAGCCAACGGGAGAGACCCCGTTCTTCCTGGTCGACGGAGCCGAGGCGGTCCTCCCTCACAAGGTCAGACGTCGCTCCGCGTGGGTCCTGGCGTTCGACGAGGCGCAGCAGGACGCCATGCGGGGGATGGACCTTGTGCTGGGGGAGGAACGCCGCCGGGAAGCCGCACTGCGGGCGGCGAGGTACCAACAAGCGCTGTGACGATATCACTGCCGCCACATCCGCCTCAGAACTCTCGAGGTAGGAGACCTCGTGCTCAGGCGGGTCCTCTCCAGGGAGGGACTGCACAAGCTCTCTCCCATGTGGGAGGGCCCGTTCAAGGTTGTTCATGTTTCCAGGCCCGGCTCCGCGCGTTTGGAGACTCAGGAGGGGGTGCCGATCCAGAACGCGTGGAACATCCAGCACCTCCGGAGGTTCTACCCCTGAAAAGGCCCAGAGCCTGTGAAGAACACGAACGCCTGTGAAGACCGTCCTTTTTGGAAAAGGCCCAGAGCCTGTGAAGAAGGTGACTGCCTGTGAAGCTATCGCGTTTTGGAAAAGGCCCGGAGCCTGTGAAGAAGGCGACTGCCTGTGAAGCTATCGCGTTTTGGAAAAGGCCCGGAGCCTGCGAAGAAGGCGACTGCCTGTGAAGCTATCGCGTTTTGGAAAGGCCCGAAGCCTGTGAAGAAGGCCAACGCCTGTGAAGCTCGCCGCCCGTGACACTCTCACGTAATAATGAGTGGGGCTGTACACGCCCCGGAGTCTCAGGAGCGCCGGCCTCAGGCCCTGGGCTCCCTCCCACGCCCAGTGGCAGCAATTAGCTCCGCGCTGGTGAGAAGACGTCGAAGACTAGATTAGGTGCCGGACGCGGCTTTTTCATTTGCTTTCCGCAGTTGGCTTGTTCATTCTCATTCGAAGTTTTATTGGAGGTATTGCCACCTTTGACTTATGGTTTTTCGACTTTTTCACTCTCCTGCCTTGATTTCTCTTATGCAAGGCCTCGCGAGGGGAAGGGGCGGCCGAGCACCCTCGCGAGTATTTCTGTCCTAGCCGTTCAAAGCTTTCGCGACCTGGGTCCATTGAAGGAGCACCCCTCCAGTCCGTGCCCCACGGGCACCGCGACATGAACACAGGGCCTGGGTCGGTCGCCCCCCTCGCGGCTGGGGTTGGAAACTATCTACACATGGGCACGAAGCCAGAAGGCATGATAACAAAAGTAGAGCGATAATTAACAGCGATAACCCAAACACGCCCCCGCGGGGCCCTATGCTACTGTCTTTTTATGCAGGACAAAGGAAAAGAAAGAACAAATCGGGCGCAGCTCGCCTCACACCGGCCTGCAGAGAAGACTCAAGCCGCTTCCCGAACTCAGGCAGACTCCCTCTCGCGCTTCACCGGAGCGCGACGGCGGGTAGACGCACCGCCGCCTCCCAGGCAGGTACGGCGGCGTGGAGGCTGGCTGCGGCCACCGTTGGAAGAATCGCCGCATGAGAGAGAACCGGTGAAGCTTGGGGAACCCTGAGTGCCGCCGATCACGCGAGCGCTGCCCTCTCCATCGTCGCCGGGCTGGGCTCCCGGCCACGATCGTCGTCATCAGGGCAGCACCCTGCGCGGCGACCGTCTTCCCCAAACACCCTCACAAAGAGGGTGGCATCACCGTCAAACTTGAAGTGCAGGGTGCACCGATGGCTCAGGCCCCGCGCGCGGGCAAACGTCTGCCAGCCGCGGGCCAAGGCCAGGCTCCCAGCTGCGAAGACCTCCAGCGAAGCCCATGTGGCCCGGCTGCAGCAGCCATCTGCTTGGAGCCAGAGGCCGCCCGGGGCACCGGCCGGGAGCTCACCAAGGAGGAAGCGAGGAAGATGAAGCCGGGTGCTAGTCGGCTCCGCCGACCACACAACGAACTTCGGCAGCACCTCTGCCGCGCGAGAACGCGTCCTAGGGGGGCGCGCGACCGAGGCGTGCCCCTCGTCGCCACTGCCCGCCCGTCACCCAGCTGGAAACCGCCCCCGCGGCCGTGAAGGGCTGACGAAGTGGCCGCGGGATGCTTGCGAGGACGCCCCCGGCCGCGCTTGGGCGGAGGAGAGGCAGGCTCAACCTGGCGAGCCTTCCCTTTCTCTGCGGCAGAGAACCTCCTCGAACGCACCATGAATAAGAAGGATAAGCATAGAGGGATGGACTGGAAGGGCGCGTGTCGTTCTGTACTTATAGCCAGCGAAGGCCAACCGTCGACCTCCACGATCGCAGGTAATCATGACCAGTTTTGCACGCAGGGACTTGTCCAATCTGTGCAGATGCCGAGGCGTCATGGGGAAGTGGAGGCGCCCACGTCCAATCAACCGCCACGCGGCGCCCAAGGCCGCAGGCTGTTAGGGCCCGTGGCGCTTCGCCCTTGCCCTTTTGCCTCTCAGCACGGCCAAGTCAGGGCGCACCTTGGGCCCGGGGGCTACTGTCAGCGTTCTGGGAACAGGGGTCCCCAGACTTGCCTGCCTGCGGCTTGCGGCGTGGCTCAAAGGGGGCCCAACACGGCCCATCTTCATCAACACAAACCTAAGACCCTCGTGAGGGGCCAAGCCTCGCGGGGCGGACGACACAGAGCTTCCTCAGGCGCGGCCTCATCAGGTTGGCTCATGAGGAGGCGGAGAGATCAAGGCGGGACACCTCGCGAGGTGCCCATGATGCAAGCCATGACGACCAAAGGCGCCAGGCGGGCGCCAGCCCGCGCAGTGTCCTCCCTTTCCTCTTTGGTGCAAAGGGAGCAAGCGCGGGCGGGAGGATCAAGCAAAGGCACCCATTTCGGTGCAACGAGACCAAGACTAGCTCCGCGACAAGGAGGAAGTCACCATGGAGCCCAAGCCAGCGTCATCACCAGAACCTTTGGCAGGCGAGGACCAACTTTAGTCAGGATAAGTGTACCAGATGTTCCCCTTCAAAATGGCCAACTGTTGGCGCCCTTCCTGCTCAATTTTTGGGAAGAGGACCAGGGCCTTTGCCTATAAATAGGACTAGCCACCCCCAGGGTAGAGGCATCTAGGAAGATCGGAACATCTAGCCACCCGACAATCAGTTAGATAGGCATCAGAGAGAGAAGGGCGATCGAACTCCTCCTAGCAGTTCGTCCCCCAGGCCAAGAACAGACCCTCGCGAGGCTGTTCTACCTTGTAGTGTTCATCATCACCAGCCCAAGAGGCAATCCACCACACCACACTGGAGTAGGGTATTACACCGCATTGGTGGCCCGAACCAGTATAAACTCTGTGTCTCTTGTGTTGTTCTTTTGGTAGTTTAGATCTTTGCAAGGCGGACGAGTACGAGTAGGTAGGAAGCGTAATCTCCGCGCGCACCCCAGAGTTCGAACCTTGAGGGTCTGCCGGAACCCGAAATCCGACAGTATTCTTTTGCCGTTCGAAGCAAATTTGTATGTGCCATCTCTAATTTTCAAAATAAGTTTCTCCTTTGTGTGCTTGTACCGCTCGCGAGGCGGTGAGGGGTGGCCAATATTTTCCATGCTAGATGTGTTATTCTCATGATGAGTGTTTATTCACCTGTCATTGCACGAGAGTAAGGCAAAGGTATTAGGGATGCCCAGTCCCGAAATCAAAAATGAATTTAATTTATGTTGTCAAATAATAAATTCGTGGGAAAGTGTTGGTATGGAGGCCACCCGTGGATACGGTTAGACATGGAAAGTGAAAGTATGGTGAAAAAGGAATAATCTTTTTTTTCTGTTTGCGAACCGCCTATGATATATCTAGCATGGAAAGTGTTGGGAGCTCTGATTCATTTTCGTTGGTGGGGAAAGTATGCCTCTCAAAATGTTTTTTATCTCTCAATTTTCGCTTTGAGCTCTCACACATCTATAAATCCCTACTTCCCTCTGCGAAGGGCCTTTCTTTTACTTTATGCAATTTTTATTTTTAATTTGAGTCTCCATCTTCTCTTATAAAGAACCAACTAGGGGGCACTATGATCATACTTGAGCATTGGGTGTAGCTAATATGCGAGTGTGTTTCGTGAATGGATCAATGATTGAGCATGATTGGCTAGGGATAACTTATTTTAGCATTGATATATTGAAAGACATTGTTGCTTGTTGATATGCTTGAGTATTGAAGTCCTCGTGTCAAAACTAGACTATTGCTTTGAACCATATAAAAGTCTAATGTCCATGCTACAAATAAAAGAATATGAGATGACATGATAGGCAGCATTCCACATCAAACATTCTGTTTTTATCATTTACCTACTCAAGGACGAGCAAGAATTGAGCTTGGGGATGCTGATACGCTCCCAATGTATCTATAATTTTTTACTGTTCCATGTTGTTATATTATCATTCTTGGATGTTTTATAATCATATTATATATTTTTTTGGTACTAACCTATTGACATAGTGCCAAGTGTTAGTTGCTGTTTTTTGCATGTTTTTTACATCGGAGGAGATCAATATCAAATGGAGTCCAAACACCGCGATTTTTTTTGTGGATTTTTTATGGACCAGAAGACTCCGATGGGCGAGAGCAACACCTAGGGGTTCCCCGAGGGGCGCACACGCACCCCCAGGCGCGCCCAGGTGGGTTGTTCCCACCTCGGTGGCCTCCCGCACCCCCTCTTTGCCATATAAATTTCTAAATATTCCAAAAACCCGGGGGGTAGCCCTAGATCAGAAGTTTCGCCGTCGCAGGCCTCTATACCCACGAAAAACCAATCTAAAGCCCATTCCGGCACCCTACTGGAGGGGGAGATCATCACCGGTGGCCATCTTCATCATCTCGGTGGCCATCTTCATCATCCCGGTGGCCATCTTCATCATCCCGGCGGCCACCATGATGAACAGGGAGTAGTCCACCCTCGGGGCTGAGGGTTTGTACCACTAGTTATGTGTTTAATCTCTCTCTCTCTCTCTCTCTCTCTCTCTCTCTCGTGTTCTTGAGATGTCACGATCTTGATGTATCGCGGGCTTTGTTAATATAGTCGAATCATATGGTTTTTTCCCCTCTCTATCTTGTTGTGATGAATTGAGTTTTCCCCTTGAGATTTCGTTGTTATCGGATTGAATACTTTCATGGATTTGAGAACACTTGATATATGTCTTGCAATTGAATACTTGTGGTGACAATGGGGTATCGTATTGATTCACTTGATATATGTTTTGGCACTCAACTCGCGGATTCCCGAGGTGACATTGGGGTAATCTATGCATAGGGGTTGATGCACGTTCTTGTCTTTGTTTCTCCGGTAGAAATCTTGGGGCACTCTTTGAAGTTCTTTATGTTAGATTGAGTATTACGAATATGAGTTTTCTTTGGAGTTATTTTAGTACGAACTCTAGGATAGATCAAATGGAAAGAATAGCTTTGTGTTATTTTAGTACGAACTCTTGAATAGATCGAACGGAAAGAATAGATTTGAGGTGGTTTCGTACCCTACAAACAATTTATTCTTATGTTCTCCGCCAGATAGAAACTCTGTAGTGATTCTTCATCGCACTTTGAGGGATGCGTATATGATCCAATTATATTGGCGCTGTTGTGAGATTGCACTAGCGAAAGTACGGACCCTAGGCCTCATTTTCAAGCATTGCAATACCGTTTTTGTGTCTGTTTACTATTTGCTACCTTGCTGTTTTTTATTTATTCAGATTATAAAAATATATTTCTACCATCAATATTACACTTTTATCACCATCTCTTCGCCGAACTAGTGCACCTATACAATTTGCCATTGTATTGGGTGTGTTGGGGACACAAGAGATTTCTTGTATTTGGTTGTCGGGTCATTTGAGAGAGACCATCTTCATCCTATACCTCCCACGGATTGATAAACCTTAGGTCATCAACTTGAGGGAAAATTGCTACTGTCCTACAGAACTCTGCGCTTGGAGGCCCAACACGTGTCTACAAGAATAAAGTTGCGTAGTAGACATCACATATTGCATATGGTGTCTACCTTGTAATGCTTCTAAGTAGGGTAAATTGCATCTGCTTAGTTAACACATTATACTTGTGAATATGACATGCCTTCCTATTTTTGGTACATACTATGTCTTTCTATTAACCAAGTTCTTACATCAAACTACCTTTCTTGTGTATCCCTCTTCAATCACTTCTTACTAATATTGGTTGCAGCTTGCATATCATTTCAAACATGTATTGCCTCTAATTTGTTGAAGTGCCACTTATAATGAGACACATCTAACTTGGTAGAGTGATTTTGGTTGGATCTTTCATATGGTGTCTAGATTGCATTGCTTCCAATTTGTTGAAATGCCTTCTACTTAGCGTTTCTCGTACATATTCCATCCTCCCACAATATGGTTGCCTTACATAAAAGTTTTGTTCATCAGTATCATGCATCAACGAATTTGGAAGTGCGAATTTCATTCCTTTTCCTTGTGTGTTTACTTGACAAGGTAAAATCTAAAAGTACGAAGTCACGGAATGATGGTGGTCCTCTGGAGCAACCAAAATAGATGATCTCTTCAGATTCTCCTGCTACTCCTACTGCAGTGCAAGTTCCAAATCTCATCTCCCCTACTCCACAACCCCAGGTGCTTGCTCTAACATGGCAGTGTGATATCTGGTTGCATGTTGCATATGGTGCCTAGCTTGTATCGCTCCTAATTTGTTAAATTGCATCTCCTTAGCTTACACATTATACATGTGAATATGACACGCCTTCCTGTTTTTGGTACATACTACATTTTCCTATCACACCGTGTTCTTACATCAAACTACTGTTCTTATGTATCCTGCATCTATCACTTATGATGAGACATTCACGCCCGTGGGTTAGAATGAGACGCGCTACTCTTATAAAGAGTGCAGTTTCATCCTCCCAACATGATTCTCAAGAAACAACAAGCCTAAATGAAGATATTGAACGTAGCTCTGTACTTGAAGACCACAATTCCCCTACACCACCATCGCAGGTGCTTGCTCTAACTTCGCACTGTGATATGTGGTTGCATGTTGCATACAGTGTCTAGCTTGTAATGCTTCTAATTAGGGTAAATTGCATCTGCTTAGTTTACACATTATACCTGTGAATATGACATGCCTTCCTATTTTTGGTACATACTACATCTATCTGTTAACCATGTTCTTACATGAAACTACCTCTCTTCTGTATCCTGCATCAATCACTTACGATGAGACACCTTTATTCGTTACATATTACTTCTAGCCTATTGCCATGTATTGCTTCTAATTTGATCAAATACATTTATTAGGCCACCCTTTTAATTTGGCAGAGTGATATCGGTTTCATCTTTCATATGGTTTCTAGCTTGCATTGCTTCTAACTAGTTCAAACACCTTGTGCTTACTTTACACTTTATACATCATACATGTCAATATGGCATGCCGTCTTGTTTTTCATACATATTCCATCCTCCTATCATGTGGCTGCCTTACATGAAAGTGGTGTTCGTCAGTATCATGCATTAATGAGTTCTGAAGAGCAAATTTTATTCCTTTTTGTTGTGGGTTTAACTTGACAAGGAAAAATCAAAAAAGAGGAAGGAAAAGAGTAAGGAAGGCAATGATGGTGGTCCTCTGCAGCAACGTAAACGGAGCATCTGTACAGATCCTCCTCGTACTGCTAGTGCATTACAAGTTCCAAGTCTCCGCTCCCATACTCCACCATCCAAGGTGCTTGCTCTAACTTAGTAGTGTGATATCTGGTTGCATGTTGCATATGGTGTCTAGCTTGTATTGCTCATAATTAGTGTAAACTGCATCTGCTTAGCTTACATATGATACGTGTGAATATGACACGCCTTCCTGTTTTTGGTACATATTATATCTGTCTATCGCACCATGTTCTTACATGAAACTACTCATCTTGTGTATCCTGCATCAGTCACTTATGATGGGACACCTTTAAGTTGGCAGTGTGATATTGGTTTGCGTCTTGAATATGATTTCTACCATGTAGTGCTTCTAGTTTGATGAACGCCACCTATGATGAGACAGTTTTAACTTGGCAGAGTGATATTTATTGCACCTTCCATATGGTGTCTAGCTTGCAGTGCTTCTAATTTGTTGAAGTGTCTTTTGCTTAGTTACCACATCATAGGTGTGAATATGTCAAGCCGTCCAATTTTTTGTACATATTCCATCCTCGTATCATGACTTTGCCTTTCATCAGAGTAGTGTTTGTCAGTATCATGCATGAATGAGTTTTGAAGAGCGAATTTTATTCCTTTTTCTTGTCGGTTTGACCTCAGAATGCAAAATCAATAAAGCGGAAGGAAATTGGTAGGGAATTGGATGATGGTGGTCCTTCTGAGCAACTGAAACAGAGGGTATCTACAGATTCTACTCCGCCATCCTCCCAACAAGATTTGCAAGACAACGAAAGGCTAGACAATCAACATAGCTGCATAGATGATGATCACATCTCCCCTACTCCACCATCACAGGTGTTTGCTCTAACTTGGCACTATTATATGTGGTTGCATGTTGCGTATGATGTCTAGCTTGTATTGCTTCTAACTTTGTTGAATTGTATCTGCTTACTTTACACATAATGCTTGTGAATATGACACATGTTCCTGTTTCTAGAACATACCATATCTGATCACACCATGTTCTTAGATCAGACTACTGTTCTTGCATATCCTGCATCAGTCACTTATGATAAGGCACCTTTAAGTCTCCACTGTGATATTGGTTGCGTCTTGCATATGATTTCTTGCATGTGATGCTTCTAATTTGTTGAAACACCAGACAGTCTGAACTTGGCAGAGAGATATTGGTTGCATCTTTCATATGGTGTCTTTCTTGCAGTGCTTCTAATTTGTTGAAATGCCTTCTGCTTAGTTACCACATCATAGGTGTGAATATGTCACGCCGTCCTGTTTTTCGTACATATTCCATCCTCGTATCATGTGTTTGCCTTTCATCCGAGTAGTGTTCATCAGTATCATGCATGAATGAGTTATGAAGAGCAAATTTCATTCCTTTTTCTTATCGGTTTGACTTCACAATGCAAAATCAATACAGCTGAAGGAAATTAGTACGGTAGTGGATGATGGTGGTCCTTCGGAGCAAATGAAATAGAGGGTCTCTACAGATTCTACTCCGCCATCCTCCCAACAAGATTATCAAGACAACACAAGGCTGGATAGTAAACGTAGCTGTGTAGATGATGAGCACATCTCCCCTACTCCACCAACACAAGTGCTTGCTCTAACTTGGAACTGTTATATGTGGTTGCGTGTTCCGTATGATGTCTAGTTTGTATTGCTTCTGATTTTGTTGAATTGCATCTACGTAGCTTACAACTTATACCTGCAACAATCACTTACCCATAAGACACATTTAACTTGGGAGTGTGATGTAGGTTGCATCTTGCATTGTATTCTAGCTTGTACTGCTTCTGATTTCTTGAAATGGCACTTACAACGAGACACTTTTTACCTGATAGAGTGATATTGGTTGCATGTTCATATGGTGCCTATCTTTCATTTCTTCTAATTTTGTTGAAATGCCTTCTGATTACTGTTTTTCATACATATTCCATCCCCCTATCGTACGTGTGAATATGCAATGCTGTCTTTTTTTGTATATATTCCATCCTCCTATCTCGCGCTTGCCTTACATTAAAGTAGTGTTCGTCTATATCATGCATCAGCCAGTTATGCAGAGCTAATTTTATTCATCTTCTTGTGGTTTTGACTTCATAAGGCAATATCAGAAAAGAGGAAGGGAAAGAGTAAGTTAGGGGATGTTGGTGGTCCTCCGGACCGACGCAAACAGAGACTCTCTAGATTTTCCACTACTAATGCTAATGCAGTTGAAGTCCCAAGTCTACATGATGAGTTCATCTCTCGTACTCCACCATCACAGGTGGTTTCTCTAAGTTGACAGTGTGATAATTGGTTTCATGTTGCATATGTTGTCTAGCTTGTATTTCTTCTATTTTGATTAAATTGCACCTGCTGAGTATATACGTTATACGTGTGCATATGACATGCCTTTCTGTGTCTAGAATACACTGCATCTATCTATCATACCATGTTCTTACATCAAAGTACTGCTATTTTGTATCCCGCATCAGTCACTCATGATTGTACGCTTTTAACATGATAGTTTGATAGTGGTTGCATCTTGCATTGATTTCTAGGTTGTATTGCTTCTAATTTTCGAAATGCCACTTATGACAAGTGTCACGACCCTAGATCTGCTTGTAACTAGTTGCATGAAAGCATTCATGTCATCATGTTAAAATTCAAGAAATTTGAAATGGGGATTGGTAAACCCTAGCACCAAATGAAATTCAAATAGGTTCAAATAAAATATTTTTCAATGAACCCAAAATGCCCTCACAAAATGTTCATCATTTCTGGATTGGGCTAAAACCCCTGGCCCAAAATGGTGCACACTTTTCTAGGACATTCTGGATTTTTGAGTTAAATCATAAGTATTTTAATTTGGACATTTAAATTTTATAAAATATTTTAAATGTCCAAATAATCCTAAACTGAAATGTTCCATGTTGGATATATTCCAAACACTCGCCATGAGCGGTTTGGTGATTTTTGAGTGTGTCTAAGTATTTTTAATAAAGCCAAACACAATTACAGAAAATAGAAAAGAGAAAAAAAAATAGGAAAGAACAGAGGCTCACCCGGGGCTTACCTGGCAGGCCCACCTGGCGACCCAGCACTGTGTTGGCCCATGGCCAGTCAGCTACTTCCTCTCGCCAGGCAGGCAGAGAGGTGAGCGTCGGCGCGCCCGAGCTCGCCACGGCACCACCTGCTTGCCGCCCGCGCCCCTGGACGTCTGGACGACCTCCACGTCGACGCCCCGACCCCCTGGACCCCTCCATTCGCCCCCAACGCCTCTCCCTCGCCGTTCCCCACCACAACCGAGCGTGCTCGCCGCCGCCGACCGCCGTAGCCGTGGCCACCGCCTCCCCCTCGCCTCTCTGACATTCCCAGGAGATCTGCAACCATTTCTGACGTCTCTCTGTCGACTCACGCGACGCCAAACGCCCCGACGCGCCGGCCCTGACCTCTTCTTCCTCCTCGGGTCGCCGAGATCGCCACCGTCGCCCTGCTCGCTTCGGACCTCCCCCGCGCCCACTGACCTTCCCATCATGCTCACGGTGACCTTCTCTTCCTCCTCCCTCGAACCCCGTTGCTCGCCGCCTCCTCTAGGCCGTAATTGCGCGGACACCGAAGCTCACCGGCGCCGTGCTTCATCACCGCCGCGGACACAGCTGCCGCCACCCACGCCCGAGCTTTGCCCCATGCTTAGCACTCTCCCAGGAGCCGGGCGCGCCCACCGATTCGACCTGCTGTGCCCCCTAGCGCCAACCCCGACCTCACCCGAACTCCGACGGCCGCAACTGAGCTCGCCGCCATTGACTCCGGCCACCCAAGCCCAGCCACGGCCACCAACGGACGCGTCGTTGCGCCAGCTACCCGTAGAGCCCAACGGCGCCTCGAACGGTGCCCTGTAGGTGAAATCCGAGGTGCCCCGCTGCGTCTGGCCTCGCCGGCGGCTAAACGCCGGCGAGTTTGACCCCGCTTGACCCTGGTTGACCCCGTGTGGGCCCAGGTTGACTTCCCCTGACTCCATGACAGGTGGGGCCCGTCTGCTAACTAAGTTAGGTTTAGTGTTAAACTAAAAATTAGTTAGACTAATGACCTGACACACGGGACCCACAGGTTAGAGTTGACCTGGACCGTGCCTTTGACCTGATTACGTCACTCTGACGTCATGCTGACGCAATAATTATTTACTGGAATTATTCTTATACAGGAAATTCCAGAAAATAATGCAAACTTCTAAAAATCATATAAAATCAACCGTAACTCCAAATGAAATAAATTATATATGAAAAATGATCAGAAAAATCCAATCTATCCATCTTTACTAGTTTCATGCATGTTAGAGCAACCTAACCTTGCTGTTTAGATGAAACATGATAATGTACTTATATGAGTTCATAGTTTAGGTTTGTATTTGAATCCTTGATTCAAATAAGCTCAAAACCTTCTGGTTGTAGTTGCATTAGCCCAGCACACTCATATTGCCATGAAATTATCATGCATCATTATTGTTGCATTGCATTGATTGTGTTCCCTCTTGTTTGCCAGTATTTGTCCCCTCTCGATAGACGTGGTTCCGACGATGAGTTCGATGACACCGATGAAGAGCTATACTATCTTCAGAAGTGCCAGGCAAGCAAAACCCCCTTGTTCATTCCGATATAATCCCACTCTCTTGCTCCTGCTCTCTTTTACTGCATTAGGACAACAACGATTCAACTGTTACATGCTGCGGTAGCTGAACCCCTTTTCCTCTGCATGACCTGTCATTGCCACAGTAAATAGATGAAACCCACTAGCATGAGTAGGAGTTGTTTGAGCCCTGATGTGCCTACTCATTCATGCTTGTTTTTCATGCCTGCTAATGCTTAGAGTTGAGTCGGGTCTAATTCATCGGGAATGAATTGGAATGGTGATGAACATGTGCTACTGTGTGAGCTAAGTGTGTGAACACGATTTGGTAAAGGTAGCGGTGAGAGGCCATGTAGGAGTACATGGTGGGTTGTCTCATTGCAGCCGTCCTCAGGAACTCTGTGTTTGTGATCCATGAACAGTTACTACCACACATTGGGCTCCGGGCGCTCCAAGCTCTCTCGACTTATTAATCAACTTGATCTCTGTCCAGGAGTTGCAACTAGTTTCTGGTGTTTGTAGGTAGTGTTAGTAGTCTACCAAGTGGCACCCGGTACAGGTGGGCTTGGGACAGACTAGGCACAGTGGCACGGTGTACCAAGTGGCACCCGGTTGGTGGGCTTGGGAACCCTGCTCACATCGTTTGGGGCCGTGGGCGACACCTCGGCCGGATCTCCTTGCGGATGGAACCCGAATAGGCGATAAACCTGGACAAGAGACTTGCATGGTAAGTCAGGTCATGGCCGACTCCCTCGCCAGGCTTCCGCTTGAAGGTTGCCGAGATACACGACGTGTACATGGTGGTAAGTGGCGAGAGCGTGTGTGAAGAAGTACACCCCTACAGGGTTATCATTATCTATTCGAATAGCCGGATTCCTCGGATATGGAAACTTGGACCCTTGCATAGTTCATAGACAAGTGAAAGTGGATACTCTAAAATGCGCAAGATAAGCGTGAGTGCTATGGATGGCCTTCTCGTAGGGAGACGGGAGCGGATCCATAGTGGTGTATTGATATGGTGAATATGTGGAATCGTGTGCGCCACCTCAAAAGAGTTACTTGCAGCCGTAGTCAGGATAGCCACCGAGTCAAAGCTGGCTTGCTGCAGTCAAACTCCACCACCCCCTTTGTTGATACCGATGCATATGTAGATAGTTCTGATGTAAGTCTTGCTGGGTACATTTGTACTCACGTTTGCTTATTTGATGTTTTGCAGAGAGACTTCAGTCTCGCTAGTAGTTCCGCATGGACTTCGACGTTTAGCTTGTTACCTTAGCTACGATCTTGTGCCCTCGGCAGGACCTGGTAGATAGTCAGGCTTCTCAACCTTTTTCATTTGTAGATGTCTGTACTCAGACATGTTAAGCTTCTGCATGTGCTTTGACTTGTATGCTTTGAATGTTGGGTCATGAGACCCTTGTTTGTAATATCTCGCTCCTCGGAGCCTAATGAATAAATACTTGAGTCGTTGAGTTATGTTGTGATGCCATGTTGTATTTGCACATATCGGGCATGTTGTGTGTATGATTGAAATGCTTGGTATGTGTGGGATCCGACGATCTAGTTGTTTATCCTGGGCAGCCTCTCATATGGGGAAATGTAGTCTAGTGCCTCCTTGAGCCATAGTAGTCCGCTACAGCCCGGTTCACCGGAGTCCTGCTAGCCCAGCACTACTGCTCAGGACACTTGACTGGCCGGCATGTGTTTCACTTCGTCCCTGTGTCTGTCCCTTCGGGGAAATGTCACGCGGTGACATCCGGAGTCCTGCCTAGCCTGCTACAGCCCGGGTTACCGGAGTCCTGTTAGCCCAGTGCTACAGCCCGGATTCACACGCTGTTGACTGACATGCTCGAAGTTGATTCATGTATGCCTGTCCCCATGGGTTAGTGCCGCTTTGGGTTCATGACTAGCCATGTCGGCCCAGGTTCTTTGTCATATGGATGCTAGCGACACTATCATATACGTGAGCCAAAAGGCGCAAACGGTCCCGGGCCAGGTAAGGTGGCTCCCGCAGGAATACCGTGCGTGAGGCCGCAAGGTGATATGATGTGTTACATGCTAGATCGGTGTGACTTAGGATCGGGGTCCCGACAACAAGACACTTTTAACTTGGCAGAGTGATATTGGTTGCATCTTTCATATGGTGTCCAGCTTGCATTACTTCTATTTTCTTGAAAATCCTTCTACACATCATAGCTGTGAATATGTCACGACATCCTGTTTTTCTTACATATTCCATCCTCGTATAGTTGTCTTACATCAAAGTATTGCTTCTCTGTCTCATGCATCAATGAGTTCTGAAGAGCGATTTATTCTTTTGTGTTGTGGGTACGACTTGACATGGCAAAGTCAAAAAAGAGCAAGGAAAAGATTATAGTAGGGAATGGTGTTACTTGTCGGGTGAAACGGAAAAGGATCTGCCCTCGAGATTCTGCTAGTACTTATAGTGCAGTAGAAGGTTCAAATCCACCGACTAAATCTACAAACACAGTATCACCTGCTCCACCAGCTGCAGCATCCGCTTCAACTGTACCAGTATCTTAACGAGTTACTCATTAGTTTGCTCCGGAACTGGTCAGTTCCTAAGCTGCCTTCACACCTAACACTACTTCCGAAGCACTGCTGACACAACATGACTTGGCAAGATCGGATGAACCTCATGAGCATCAACACCAAGACGGTACCTGGCCGAGTCAAGTTGCAGTTGCATGCTTCTTTATATGTACTCTCATAGTTTGATGTGCACTAGCACTTTCCATATTCGTTGTTGAACTAGCACCACGGTGCAAGCGGAAACAGACATCAGGGATAATGCTTGACAGATTAACAAAGTTTGAAGGAGGAAGAATGAAGATCCATTTTGAGGCAGGTTTAAAAAGGCCACATGATGCTACAGAGTCATCCAAGTTAGTATCAGAGGCAGCCGTTGCCGTTAGGTGTCATGCACGTATCCTCCCAATGTGGATCCAATACAGGAATGCGAAAGATGATACCGAGTTTAACACCTTCCTTGACCATTTATCCGTAAGTAATGTTATTCATCTCAATTTGTAATATTGTCTTGCTCTGTCCCATACTTTCTAGCTTCCATCTAATGAGACTCACATTCTTTTTTTAACAGATGAGGTTCAAGTTGGATCCGAAAGATGATGCAACTAAACATTCATGCACTCATGTTTTTCAGTCTGCTTTGTGACAGTATAGGTATCACCTTAGAAAAACTCACTTTGAAGGCAAGGCTAACAATGAAATCGCCCAAACATCTCTAGTGGAATATATTACAGATGAAGTCTGGACAACCCTTGTTAAACACTGGTCTGATCCTGATGACGGGAAAATGGCGGGCGTGAGACACACGTCCACGTCATTGATACAGAGTGAAATTTAAATGCATAAAATAAAAAAATAGAGTCAAACATTGCAGGTACTTTATTTCCAGAACTCTTACATTTGCATAAAAATTCTGTTAATTACATCTCCGAAGAGAAAACCCCTGATTAGGAATTCCAACATTTATAGTACATAGGATTACATCACATGCCTATTACAATATGCTACAATAAAATAAAATAGAAGGAATCCTCCTCGCGATCGACGCTGAACTCCGGCCTGGGGGAACTTGAAGTTTATACGCGTAGGGAGTAATTTTTTTGTTGGAGTATATTTGTTTTTAGGCATGTGATGTAATCCTATGTAATAGATATGTTGGAATTCTTAATCAGGGGTTTTCTCTTTGGAGATGTAATTAACAGAATTTTTATGTAAATGTAAGAGTTCTGGAAATAATGTACCTGCAATGTTTGATTCTACTTTTATTTTATGCATTTAAACTTCACTCTGTATCAATGACGTGGACGCGTGTCTCACGCACGCCATTTTCCCGTCATGAGATTCTGGCACGCCTGGTGGGACCTATTTCTCCCCTAATCTTCGAATTCCAACATAGGATTGCAACATATGAATTTCTAAAGTACATGAAGTACATAAACATTGTGTACGGTAAATATACTCAAAGAAAACGGATATAAAGTTTTCTTTGTTTGAAGGTCTGGATGGTCAAGTGCCGCAGTCAGTCACGCTCCGCATTAGAGAGATTTGGCTTGATGTGCCAGTTGGTCCATGTGCGGCTTCAACAAATCAGCATTTGGATAATATGACTGCATCACCAACTGAACATGACCAAGGAATGGAAGTCTTCTCTCCACTCAAGTTTGGGGGAAGTATGAGGGTAGAAAAAGAAGGAAAAGGGAAGATAATGGACAAAATCCACTATGAGCAACCTATGAATGGGGGCAATACCATGACTATATTTCCCTCCTCATCGTTTCTGCATGAAAGGATGTCAAAGGTTCGGAATAAAGTTCAAGTTGATGCTTCAGAGCCTATTCTTCCGCTGGCCGATAAATCCATTAGAGAATGCTCTGAGACGGTTCTCAAGTTTCCCCTTGAATGCAAGAGAAAGCACCTCAATTCCCGTGGCCATGAAACATGTCATGTGAACCCAACATCAACATTGTCAAGTCCCTTGTCGTCATCAACACCCGTTGCATATGATTCCTATGTGACTTCTTTTGAGTCGATGTGCCCTCGACCTCAGCGAAGAAATGTTCGCCATGTCAACCTTCACAATATTAAGGTCGGCAAAGTCAGTGTCCAATTCCCCAAGAGTGTGGACAAAAATCATCCAGACCACCTTTTTCATATCAGCAAGGGTGGTATAAGAATTCATACTACGGTGACTAGAAACCCTTCAATGGTTGTTGCCTTCATCAGGTTCATATGGAAAAAGTATCATAATCATGCCAAGTGCCGTGTTGTCGGCCTTGACTATGAATACACTAGATATGTCCACGACAAAGAGCGTAAGAAGCTTCCACTTGAGCAACAACTTGCTCTCTCTAATCAAGAGCCACAATGTGCTGCTGTCATGCAGCTTTGTGTGGGGCAAGCATTGCCTAATTTACCAGCTATACCAGGCTCATGCCAGGAGTTTTATCCCTCCATTTCTATGCAACTTCCTTGACAATGACAAAGTCTAATTTGCGGGAGCCGCCATTGGCAATGACATAGAAAAACTCAAGTTCGATAACTTGGGTATCAGAAAACCTGTTGATGTGCAGGGACTAGGTATGAAGGTTCCTAACCAAAAAGCAGGCAATTTGGCTTCATTGGAGAAGCTAGCAAAGAAGGTTGCAAACATAAGTCTTAACAAGGACAAAAGCATCACTGTCAGTCAGTGGGAAAAGTCCAACCTGGACCATGACCAGATCAAGTATGCATGTCTGGATGCCTATGCGAGCTTCGAGGTTTATAGGCGACATTCCAACATAACTGGTTATCTTAGCACCCGCTGAAATGTTTGTTCGTGAGTGAAATATGTAACCGGTTATCTTAGTGCATGTTGAAATGTTTGTTCCTAGGTGAAATATGTAAGAAAAAGGTTGTTCAGTCTTTATCAAAGAAAAGGATGTACATGAACATTGTTTCTTTATATTATGGTTATGACTATTTCACTAGGTGCATTTTTTAATATGACGATTCAGGGAAGAAAATGTTCTTGTATCATCATAATTTTGTTCTCATAGAAGACAAGTGAATCTGAAGAGAAATGACACATATTTTGCATTAATGCCTGCAATACAAATGTTGCTTCATTATGTGCACCTAATTAAAAAAATCACACACAAAAATTACTCCAACAACTTATGAGTGTAAACTGTGATGCAGAAAAATACACTCCATACCCTCACGAGTCTAAACTGGGGCACCAAAAAAATCTCCAATAAACTTACGAGTCTAAACTGTGATAGAAAACATATCACTCCATACCTTCACGAGTCTAAACTGGGGCACCCAAAAAACACTCCAATAAACTTATGAGTCTAAATTGTGATAGAAAAAAATATTACTCCATACCACAGAAATATACTCCAATAAACTAATGAGTCTAAACTATGGCACAAAAAAATTACTCCAACGACTTACGAGTATAAACTATGATGCAAAAAAATCATCTAATATACTCCATACCCTCATGAGTATAAACTGGGGCTCATAAGAAAAATATACTCCATACCCTCATGAGTCTAAACTGGGGCACACAAAGGAAAATACTCCAATACATCACGAGTATAAACTGTGGCATAAAAACAAATATACTCCAACAACTTATGAGTCTAAACTGTGATGCAAAAAAAATCATCAAACATACTCCATACCCTCATGAGTGTAAACTGGGGCAGAAAAAAAACTCCAACGACTTACGAGTATAAACTGTGATGAAAAAAAATCGAATCATCATACTTACTCCATACCCTCATGAGTGTAAACTGGGGCGCACCAAAAAAAAGATACTCCAACAACTTACGAGTATAAACCGTGATGCAAAAAAATCATCCAAAATACTCCACACCCTTACGAGTATAAACTGGGGCATAAAAAATACTCAATGACTTACGAGTATAAACTGTGACGTAAAAAAAGAGGGTAATAAAAAAATAAAAAAATAAACATCAAGCAGGCTCCAGACTTCATAAGTTTAAACCGTCGTACAGAAAAATGGTACATACATGCATTTATATAAAACAAATAGAATAAAATAAATAAGGCTTCAGTTCATACACAATGATAGTGTAAATAAATAAGGATGCTTCAACGTCAAAGATGGTGTACTAGCACATCATGCATAAAATTTGGAGTTCCCACGTGAATAAACAAAGTACTACTACATTTGAAGTAAAACTGAGTACCAAACATGAAATAATTCAAAGGGAAATGATGAATTGAAATGGCTAAATAAAAAAACTAAGCGAAGTCTAGGCCTTCTCAAGGAGCTCGCCAGTTCTGCAGGCTGTTCAACAACTAACTTGCTTCAGTCTTTAATTTTGCCATCTTTTGTTCAAATTCAGCATGCCTTGTACGCTTGCCGGCGTTGGTGTCCTGTAAACTCTTCACCAAGTCCTTCAGTTCAGATTGATGGGCATCATGTGCTTGTCGGCACTATTCCGTCTCAAGTTTAAGCTTCTACAAACTAGCGGTAGCCTCCTCAAGCTGCACCTTAAGCGCTGCTTCCTGCACCTCCATTTCAGCACACTTCTTGTCTAGGTCAGATAAGTCCCCAATTGCATCCTTGGAAACTTCGTGGCCGGACTTAATTTTAAGCTCAACTTCAGCAGCAGCATGTTCATCTCGCTCGGATCCCTTCGTAACTCAGTCTGGCCAACCTCCAATTTCATGGAAAGGTCAATAAGCCCAACCAACATGGCATGCACCTTAGCTACCTCAGGTACTTGCGTGGGCAGCGTCTGAGAAACGCTCTCAAGCATGATGCGTCACTTGGGATCACCAAGGGTAGAGTCGTTAAGTCCTCCGAGGGCTCGTTTCACCACGGTATCCTTGGAATCTATAAACGTGTCTTTGACAAAGCTGCAGTCCATCTGTGCGCCTTCCCCTGGTACAACCGTCATTACTTGGTCTTGCGAGTAGTAACTTTCTTGTTCGCAACCTAAAAAAATATGATAAGTGAAGAGTCGTGAAAATTTGATGATAATGATGGTTCATAGACACGGGCAATTAAATAAATGTATAAGTAAATAAACTACCAGGTAAAGTTGACAAGAAATCAAGAGCATTAGGGGTATGGGGCACAACTTCAGTCACACCCGGGCTGGAAGGTGGACGACTTGTGCCACACTCGCCAATGGTATAATCCTCGACGGATAAATTGAAGAGGTCACCAAGGCCATGATCCTTTTCTCCCGTGAGAACGTGACCAAAATCTTCATCATTAACAAAGTTACCAAGTTCAACATCTAATGACGGACTGTCCAATGTTATCGGTTATGAAAAATCATATTCATGGGAAAAAGTCAAGTTTGTGCTTGAGGGGGGCCTCGCTTCCTCGTCAACATGAGTGGGCGATAAATTTCTACGCTTCTGTCCGCTGGTGGCCGGGGCAGTTTTCGGTGGATCATCACTACCCACTAGCACTGGATGGGCAGAGGAAGAACCAGCTGCAACAACAGAATTTGGTACGCCACTTTGCTGCAGCAACATATATAAAAGGATAATATTATTAGTACTGGTTAGTACAATAAAGAAAGAAAGAAATTTTACGTGGACCATTAGTTCACGTCTTTGGATTTCATGGGTTGAGTAGCGGCAACCTCTTGTAAGTAGCTATGGAGGATTGGCATCCAATGATCTTTGACACGAGCTTCCTCCTGTTCAATGACACCAATATGCTGGCCCCGGTGCTCATCAGCCACCCTTCTTACTACCTTAAAATCCTCATCAGACAATGGACGAACTCTAATATGGCGTTGCAGTGCGGACTTATTTTTTCCTTTCATTATAAGGGACCTTTCCATTCAAATTACCATTGCGAAGTTGGTCAAATACATCAGCGAATGGCTTCAGAAATTCAGGTAGCCAATTTGCCCACGCCACAGATGATTCACCGACGTGAGAATCGTCTGGAATGGGGCGTGGATCCTCCGCATCGTGCAATAAATGAAGCCAAAAAGCATATGCAATACCGATATCATGTCTTGTATACAGACTGGTGAAGGGAGGAATGGGCACCACTTGGTCAAGCCTAAATTGTCTTGCTACTCTATCAAGATGATAAGGTTTTGCTATAAATTCTTCAACACGCTCGCCATTTTCCTGTCATCAGATTCTTATGCCCCTTGAGGTCTGGGTTTGAGTAGATTTTTCTTTTTAGTAGGGCCCAGAGATCGAAACTTGTATATATACATTATTTTTGTTTACGAAGTACCTCCCGTAAGCATATGGGCTCATGGGTCGTGTGCCAGTTACATATATGCACTTTTTTACGATGGTAGCATATTCCACAACCGTGGGAGCTAAAAGTCAGGCCACGCAGGCTAGGTTCTCCATAAAATCTGGCTAACAAACTCTATCCAGTGCTACCTTCAACCCCTTTTCTTAAACAACCGGTCTTATTATAATCTTAGACTAGCAAGGAGACATGGAACATGAGGCTTGAGTTGATTCCGTCCAGACTGCGGCCGCAGCCACATACACATTAAGGTTTCCATTCATCCCATTTGTATGTATGATATTGTGTACTGCTTTGCTAGTCCCTAGATTAATTCATTGGCTGATTGATCTGCTATTTCAATCGCCCAGATTGCTTTCAATCCCATATGAGATGCACTTCCGTGGGGGAAAGTTGTGGTTTCAACAAGTCCAGGTGTGATCAACTTCCTTTTTTCATTAAGCTTTTGTCCTCCTTGGTCTAATGCGTTCGCTCATGTTTGCGTTGTATCTTTTTATCTTGCTGATGATGCAAGAGCTAGCAATATTTGGGCCACGGCTTGGATTGATCCGGCTTAGTGGATTTGCCTTTTAAACGGTATGACTACATCTTCCTCTGGGGTCGCATCTCTACTATTATTTGTCGTACTGCCAAAGATGCGATTTCTTGCATGTATACGAATTCGTGAGAGGTTATATATACCAATGTATGAGGCGTGTGATGCGTTTGATCTGTATTTATTCATTCGAAAATTGTGATCCCATGGTCGGCGTTCCGGGAAGCCTCTATCAGGGCTTGGTCCGTTGTTCGACTCGGGGATTATTATATTTGCATGAATTAGTAGATTTCTCACTGTTGGCGTTTCAGGAAGCCTTAATATAGGCTTGGTCCGTCATTCAATGGAGATGAATTAGACTTGATCACTGTCGGCATTCCGAGAAGCCTATATATGGGGGCTTGATCCGTCGTTCGACAGTGATTTTTGTTGTTGTTGTTGATGTATGAATTTAATGACTTGATCATCGTCGGTGTTCCGGGAGGCCAATATATTGGCTTCATCCGTCGTTCGACGTTGAGTTTCTTTATCTTATATCGATGACTTGATCATCGTCGGCATTCCGGGAGGACAATATATTGGCTTCATCCGTCGGTCCATGATGATTTTTTATGTATGAATTAATGACTTGATCATTATCGGTGTTCCGGGAAGCCTATATATAGGCTTGACCCGTCGTTTGACAGTGATGCTACTGTTCTTATGCATGAGGAATATTTTTAATCATGTATACCTCTCTTCTCACATCCCATGTATTTTCATTCTGTATATGGCAACTTTTAATATCGTTGATTTTTTGTAGATACTACTTCTCTCATCCTTGTTGTGGGCTGGCTGCTTGGGCTCATCACATCCACCTTGGTAGGTTTTTTTATCTTGTATTTTCTCTTTTCTTGTTTTATCTTTCGATAGTGTTTGGTGCATGTACCAATATGCATATTTTCCTTGCATATAGATGGAGCCAGATGAAGTGCGTAGGATGTCTCTATTGCAGCTAGCTAAGAGGCAACTTTTTGAACCAGATACTAATCTGTTGTACAATCCTATGATAAGAGAATAACAGACACCCCAAGGAAATCCTGAGTATTCTATGCGAGGGTGGACATCAGACCGCTCTTTCATAGCTCGGTGCTATTATCCCGTCGCTCCTCATCCTAGAGTCAATACAGCTGTCACCCTGGGGACTCACATGATATCCAAAGGATTAGGTTGGGAATTCCACGAGGTTGAACATTCGGTAGCTCCCCCTGGGTACGTTGAATGGGGAGCTAACATTTTGAAGAATTATTCCATGTAGTGAAGAGAACATAGACTATATCTATGGAGCCATTTACTGCTCTTTGGGTGGGTACTCTGTATTTCCCCTGCTTTTGAGGGCTTTGTTGGAGCACTGGGATCCCAACACTAACATGTTCTTATTCCCCTGTGGTGAATGCATAATCACTCTTCTTGATATGAACCAAATGGCTGGGCTACCCTTAGATGGTGATCCGTATGAAGAATTTATACCCCCTACTCATGAAATGGATCCTTATCTATTGTTGTAACCTAGTTTTTTGCCCCAACTCCTTGACATATGGAACAAACTCTCCGAAAGCGGCAATGTAGGCTTTCGGGAATGGTGCGATTACTTCCACAATCGTCTAAATGACGCATTCTTTATCAATAGTCTCCCAAGACGAGAGCCTCTACACTGCAACCTATATTGCTATTTGGCTCTGTTGCTTTGTTGTTCCAGGCGGAGGGCCATATATTCGTCCCGGGGTATTAGTGATGGCCTCTTGGATCACAATAGGGCGTCACATATCCTTAGCTCCGTCGGCCCTTTGCTCCTTATACTATTCGCTTTGGCTGATCAGTACTCATCCCATTGGTCTCTCCTTTTTGAAAAGGGCATGGAAAGTACACTATCTGATCGGATGGATGGGTATATACTTAAGGAAGGTTTTTGGGAACAAATCGAGCACCAAATCACTCCCATTCTATAAACATCCAGCTCCGAAACCAAAAATGTGGAACACTATGTCTAGAACTCCACTTTTCCATGATCATGACTCACCACACAAACTTCTCAAGAAGCACACCCAGATCTCATGGCATCCCTACACTTTGTCTAAATTAGAAAATGTAGGTTATCTGAGTCGGGTTTTCCAAATTTCCATACGTCAGGGTATGCTTGCATGGAGTCGTGTTGAAGAATTTATAGCAGAACCTTATCATTGTGACAGAGTAGCAAGACAATTTAGGCTTGACCAAGTGGCGCCTTTCCTCCCTTCACCAGTCTGTATACAAGACATGATATCGGTACTGCATATGCTTTTCGGCTTCATTTATTGCGGGATGTGGAGGATCCACGCCCCATTCCAGACGATTCTCGCGTCAGTGACTCATCTGTGGCGTGGGAAAATTGGCTACATAAATTTCTGAAGCCATTCGCTGATGTATTTGACCAACTTCGCAATGGTAATTCGAATGGGAAGGTCCCTTATAATGAAAGGAGAAAAATTAGGCCCGCACTGCAACGCCATATCAGAGTTCGTCCATTGTCTGATGTGGATTTTAAGGTAGTAAGAAGGGTGGCTGATGAGCACCGGGACTAGCATATTGGTGTCATTGAACAGGAGGAAGCACGTGTCAAAGATCACTGGATGCCAATCCTCCATAGCTACTTACCAGACGTTGCTGCTACTCAACCCATGAAATCCAAAGAGGTGAACTAATGGTCCACATAAAATTTCTTTCTTTCTTTATTGTACTAACCAGTAATAATAATATTATCCTTTTATATATGTGGCTGCAGCAAAGTGGCGTACCAAAGTCTGTTGTTGTAGCTGGTTCTTCCTCTGCTCATCCAGTGCTAGTAGGTAGTGATGATCCTTCGTAAACTGCCTCGGCCACCAGTGGACAGAAGCGTAGAAATTTATCGCCTGCTCATGCTGACGACGAAGCGAGCCCCCCCCCCCTCAAGCGCAAACTTGACTTTTCCCATGAATATGATTTTTCTGAACCAATAACATTGGATGGTCCGTCATTAGATGTTGAACTTAGTAACTTTGTTAATGATGAAGATTTTGGTCACGTTCTCACGGGAGAAAAGGATCATGGCCTTGGTGACCTCTTCAATTTATCCGTCGAGGATTATACCATTGGCGAGTGTGGCACAAGTCGTCCATCTTCCAGCCCGGGTGTGACTGAAGCTGTGCCCCATACCCCTAATGCTCTTGATTTCTTTTCAACTTTACCTTTTAGTTTATTTACTTATACATTTATTTAATTGGTCGTGTCTATGAACCATCATTATCATCAAATTTTCACGACTCTTCACTTATTATATTTTTTTAGGTTGCGAACAAGAAAGTTACTACTCGCAAGACCCTGTAATGATGGTTGTATCAGGGGAAGGCACACAGATGGACTAAATCTTTGTCAAAGACACGTTTATAGATGCCATGGATACCATGGTGAAACGAGCCCTCGAAGGACTGACGACTCTAACCTTGGTGATCCCAAGCTACACATCATGCTTGAGAGCGTTTCTCAGATGCTGCCCACGCAAGTACCTGAGGTAGCTAAGGTGCATGCCATGTTGGTTGGGCATATTGACCTTTCCAAGAAATTGGAGGTTGGCCAGACTGTGTTCACGAAGGGATCCAAGCGAGATGAACATGCTGCTGCTGAAGTTGAGCTTAAAATTAAGTCTGGCCACGAAGTTTCCAAGGCTGCAATTGGGGACTTTTCTGACCTAGACAAGAAGTGTGCTGAAATGGAGGTGCAGGAAGCAGCGTTTAAGGTGCAGCTTGAGGAGGCTACCGCTAGTTTGCAGAAGCTTAAACTTGAGACGGAATAGTGCCGACAAGCACATGATGCCCATCAATATGAACTGAAGGACTTGGTGAAGAGTCTACAGGACACCAACGCCGGCAAGCATACAAGGCTTGCTGAATTTGAACAAAAGACGGCAAAATTAAAGACTGAAGCAAGTCAGTTGTTGAACAGCGTGCAGAACTGGCAAGCTCCTTGAGAAGGCCTAGACTTCACTTAGTTTTTTTTATTATTTAGCAATTTCAATTCATCATTGCCCTTTGAATCATTTTATGTTCAGTACTCAGTTTTACTTCAAATGTAGTAGAACTTTGTTTATTCACGTGGAACTCCAAATTTTATGCATGATGTGCTAGTACGCCAGCTTTGACGTTGAAGCATCCTTATTTATTTACACTATCATTGTGTATGGCCTGAAGACTTATTTAGTTTATTCTATTTTCTTATGTAAATGCATGTATGTACTATTTTTTTGTATGGCGGTTTAAACTTATGAAGTCTGGAGCCTGCTTGATACATACTCCATACACTCATGAGTATAAACTGGGCACACGAAAAAAATACTCCAATGACTTACGAGTATAAACTGTGATGCAAAAAAAATCATCTAAAGTACTCTGTACCCTCACGAGTATAAACTGGGGCACAAACAAATTACTCCAACATCTTAAGAGTATAAATTGTGCTGCAACAAATCAAAGGAAACTAAATATTCATCAAAAATTTGAAGTTGAAACATGTGCATCTAAGAGTAAATACTCCTAACATCAAATTAAATAACCATATGTCTAAAAGTGCTCCAGTACTTCAAGAGACAAAACTACAAGCATACATTGTTCTCTCGAGCAAAAGGTGCAAGAGCAATCATATTTCACCAAAACTTGCCTCACCGGCTCAACTGGAAATGCAAGTATGCATAAAAAATAATGTCTTGTCAGCCTACATAATGGTTGATCTAAATTTCAGAAGTGTTTCTGGAAAATGGCGGGCATGAGACACACGTCCACGTCATTGATACAGAGTGCAATTTAAATGCATAAAATAAAAGTAGAATCAAATATTGTAGGTACATTATTTCCAGAACTCTTACATTTACATAAAAATTCTGTTAATTACATCTCCGAAGAGAAAGCACCTGATTAAGAATTCCAACATATCTATTACATAGGATTACATCACATGCCTATTACAATATGCTATAATAAAAAAAATCCTCCTCGCGGGTGACGCTGAACTCCGGCTTGGGAGAATGTGTAGGTTTTCTTCAATGACATTATGCTTGATATTATGTCATATGTTTCTTCACCATGCATGCAACATATTTTGTTCGTGCTTGACTTCATTTATGTTATGGTGTAAATGAAGGTTGATTTCGGCCAGGCCTGATTTGGCCCCATGTTTTGATGCATAGGATGTATGCATATATTTTCGATATCTGTCACTCATATCATGGAACTCATATAGGAGAACCCATGCTTAGAGCACAATTTTTTTTGTTTTGCTGATGGTTTATGCCATGTAATTCATTTGAAAGAACCCGCGCCATAATACGGTTTTTATCATGCCATGGGATTTATGAAAGAACCTATGTCATAGGGTAGCTTGCATTTTGTTTACTTTATGACTTATGCCACAGAATTCATCAAGGAACCCATGTCATAGCATAGTTTATGTTTTGTTATTTTTATGGTTTATGCCATGGAATTCGCATGAAAGAACCCATTGCATACTTTGCATTTTTTTCCCTTTGTTTTATGGATTATGCCATGGAATTCCTTTGAGAAGAACCCATGACATATCATAATTTGCATTTCAGTTTTATGGATTATGCCATGGAATTCCTTTGAGAAGAACCCATGACATATCATAATTTGCATTTCAGTTTTATGGATTATGCCATGGAATTCCTTTGAGAAAAACCCATGACATATCATAATTTGCATTTCATTCATTCCGTGGATCACTCCATGGAATGCATGAGTGAAAACCCAT
Source organism: Aegilops umbellulata (assembly GCA_032464435.1). NCBI lineage: Eukaryota > Viridiplantae > Streptophyta > Magnoliopsida > Poales > Poaceae > Aegilops > Aegilops umbellulata. Next base: position 226,305,163 of record CP136055.1, on the reverse strand, counting down.
ATCATGTCATAGTTTGTACTTTAGTCATTTTATGCATCGTGCCATGGAATTCACGAGAAAGAACCCATGCATGAAATGTGCCTTGTGAGTATTTTAGAAAATTTTTTGTGGCTCATGTCATGGAATTCACATGAAAGAACCCATGCTTAGAGCATTTTATATGTCCCCTAGACATGACATGTCCGCGTGAAGAAAAATATGCATCCTTGATTCAAACCAAATTGCCGAAACTAAGGGACAAGATTTTTATATGAAAAATATGCTACTCCTTGATTTCATGTAGTATGTAAAATCCTCGATCCGAACCAAAAAGGCTGAACCTAAGGGCATGATTTCATGAAGCGCACATTCCTTGATTCGAACCAAAAAGGCCGAACCTAAGGGTATGATTTTGTGGGTTTATACATTCCTTGATCCGAACCAAAAAGGCCGAACCTAAGGGTATAATTTCATGATGTGCATATTCCTTGATAAGAACCAAAAGGCCGAACCTAAGGTGTGATTTCATGGATATGTATTCCTTGATCCAAACCAAAATGGCCAAAACTAAGGACAATATTTCATGGATGAGGGAGAAAGGGAACCTTGATGCGAACCAATATTGTGACACTCCAAAAAAATTTATTTGGTTTTCAGCAAAAACCTTGTTTGAGAGGCCATTTAAATTTTTTGCCAGAAAACCTTTCCTCTTAAAAACTTCCCTTTCTTTGGCAAGGATTTTTATTTCTGTATCTTCTGCAAATTATGGTGTTTGATCATTTAAAACTTTTTCTCTGTTGGTTCCCTGCTCAAAACATATTTTGGAAATTAATTATTTTTTTCTTTTAAAAAGAACTCTATGAAACTTGAGGTTTTTCTTATCTTGAGAACCACCCATGATTTTGTTTTGCCCCTGTGGTAAAACGCGTCCAAAACCCTTCCTTCCTCCTTGAAATAATCTAAGTTCCCTGTCCCATCAAGTCCAAACCATTTTTGGATTTTATTTAAATTGTTTTATCTCTCAAATCTTCTCTGTCAATTATTTTGAGCCTGAGTGTTTTTCAAAGCAAGTACCCCATTGCATTTGAGTTTTGACCTCAAACCAACTCTCCTGGATAGTCCTTGGTGCCCACAACCCAGAACCATCTTGATCCACTCTTTGTCTTTTCAAAATTTTCAAATTTCAGCCTCTGCAAGTTTGGACCAGATTTGCCAAATTTGGTGAAATTCATATCTCCTCTTCTCCAAAAATTCTACCAAAATTCAGGCAGCCTCCTGGTGAAATGAGACGCCACCCCACCAAGTTTCAGCTCAAGGAGAAATCCCTACATACCAAAATCATTCTGTCGAACACCTGGCCAGCACTGTTTCTTTGCAAATTCAGAGAAGTTCAGAGTTTCAGAGATTCAGTGTCGTTTCCTTTCGTCAGGTTCAGTCACGCGTCGACAGTGCGCCGTGGCGCGATGCGCGCAACCTCTCCTCGCTGTCCAGAGCGCTGCACGCGCACTTGGCGGGTTCCCGGCGTTGGTGACTCCCTGGCCCGCCTGCGCCGGCGTCTGCTACGGCGGTAGCGCCACCCGTCGCGGCCAACAGTGGCAGCACCAGCAGTGCAACGCCGTTCCGCGCCGCCCTTTGCTCCCTAGCTCTACGCGTGGCTCATGCATGCCAGCGCAGCCCCGCTGCACCGTCGCCGTGGCGCGGCAAGCACTGGGCGCGCTCTCTGCCGCCGACGGACCCGCGCCGTCCCGTTCCGACAAAACCTGCTCTAACCTTCTAACCCCAGTCCGTTGAGCGTCGGAGTGGAGCCTGTGGACCTCCACGTTGACGGCCAACCTCCTAAACTCCCCGACCAAGCACTGCACCACCGTAATCCATCGCCGGAGAACTCCGTTCACGGCCACCGCCTCGGATCGCCTATAAAAGGAGATCCCGAGCTCACCCTCGAGCACGCACCACCACTGCACCTCACCAACACCCCGCCAGGCCACTAGGAGGACCTCGAGGAGGTCTCCTCCCCCAACTCCGGCCGCCCCGTTCCGCCTCGGCCTCCAGCTTGATTCACTGCGGTGAGGCCACCTCCGGTGCCTAAACCTCGTCCGTAGCCTTCTCATACACCTAGTGCTCTAACCCCCACCTCAATTCGATGCTTGCAGCCTTCTCCAGCGAAATCCATCAACGCCCGAACCACCGCCCGCCGGAGTCGAGGCCGCCGTCGACGTGGAGCACGCCGGCGACCACCACCACCACCAACCGACGCGGAATGGCGCCCTGAACACGGAGGTACCCTCCGATCCTCCTGCCCCGCCGTGGATCGCCGCCGGCGATCGCCGCGGCCCTCTGGCGCCAAAACTCTGCCTCCGTTTTCAAACCCGACGGGTGGGTCCGCCCCGTCAGCTTTTTATTCTTTTTGAATCGTTTTCTGGAAACGCCTTCGGGCAAAATACGCTTTCTCCTCTGAACTAGCGTATTCGGGACTGAAACGTTTTCTGTTTTTAGAAAGAGGACCCTGGAAAGTTTCTGTTTCATTACAAAAAGGTCCCTGGACAAAAACACTAATAACTTTTAAACAGAAGAGTATTTTTGAGTGATTCTTTTTCTGTCCTCTTTGAAATTTTGTCTAGTTTTTTATCAGATTTATTTGGAAAAATATTTGGAATAATTTTTATGCAGCTCTCGGTATTCACGTTAGCGCGTATGTTTCCTTTATACCGTAGATACCGAAGGAGGTGACGGGGCCGCGAACTTCACCGAGCTAGGCTCCGACTACTCTGAACCAGGCAAGCATGTTTGAACTTTTGATATGATAAGTGTTTTGGCATGTTTGCATTTAGCAAGTTTCATGGCATGTTGATGAGCATACCGATGAACGTTATTTTCATGCATAGTTGAGGCAAGTGAGTTCGATGATCCATACGTGTTGGATGTGCATGTTCATGGCCATGTGTTGGCATGAGGATGGGTAAGATGGCAGTGTTGTAGCATGCCAGTCTTATGCCATACTTTTTGACTTCAGTATCAGCCCGTATAGGTTCGGTTCCAATCCATTTCCCTTCCCGTACTACCACAAGTTTTCCGCAAGGGATATGGCTTAGTAGGTTGCAAACCGCTTTCCTGGTACACACCAAAAGGAGAGGTCGGGATGATGGTTCCATGGCCCTGGATTAAAGCCAGTCATCCGGTCAGGGGGCATGGGTGTTTCCGGTTGGGACCGAGAGGGGGGCACCCCTTAGAGCGCGCGTATATAAATTTGATCCCATGCTATTCGAGATTGTGATCTTCCCGTCTCAAAGTTTTTCTTATACGTTGTCTAGGGTGATTCCTGACATCGTGAAGTGTGATGGGTGTGTACTGGATTGCTGTGTTTCCTTCTGAAATACCGTAAATGGAACTAGTCCTTTGGGACTACAGAAATCCGTTAGCTGTGGGTAATTTTAGTGCAACTCTGCAGAGTCATAGATCCTCGAATCATCTTATCCATGTTCAAGTTCTGCATTATCTTATCCTGACAAGTGTCAGTTTCTGGTGACAGATACTCCGGTGAATCACATGGGGGCTAAGTCCAGTTAATTGTTTATTCCTGTGGATGGACTAACCCGTTATTATCATGAGTTGATTATCTATTATGAGTATTATTTTTCCTTATGAGAAAGCCCTTTCTGTGATGTCGCCTAGACGTCCGACTGTGGCATTGTTATTATTTACTTTCATTATTAGCCCTTTCTGCGATGTCGCCCAGACGTCCGACTGTGGCATTGTTATTATTTACTTTCGTTATAATCCCTTTCCGCGATGTCGCTCAGACGTCCGACTGTGGCATTGTCATTATTTACTTTCAATAAAAGCCCTTTCTGTGATGTCGCTCAGACGTCCGACTGCGGCAGTACTGTTATTTCCTTTCAATACAAGCCCTTTCCGTGATGTCGCCCCGACGTCCGTCTGTGGCACGCATGTCATTTATTTTTAGTTTAAGCCCTTTATGCGGTGTCGCTTAGACGCCCGACTGTGGCATGATCTTTATTTACCTGTTCACCTTTCGAGGCGTTGCTTCAGACACCCGATCGGTTTTCCTTTTATTTTGTTGGGATTTCAGGCGGACTACCGCCGATTCCCTTTTTACTTACCTTGCCTGCTAAATTCTGAATGTGCATTGGTAAATTAATCATGACGCATTCATGCATGCATTTGTTATATCTTACGTCCGAACTGTCTTGCGAGTACTTTCAAAGTACTCACTGGCTTGTTGATTTGGCCAGATGCTGACGAAGGTGATCTCATGGATGAAGAGTTCGATAGCGAGTCCGACGCCTAGAGGAATCCCAGTCAGTCTCGTGCGACCCTGGAGTTGGTCACTGATTTATATCCGCTTACGCAACACAAATAAATTCATCGAGCCTCACCTCGACGCTCGATGAGATGCTAGTTTGAGAGTCATGTTATCCATTTCCCCACTGTGTTATTCCACCATCACTTTATTCTCGAGTCAGTAGTATGCCACCACACCGTTGTGTTATATCCGCCATTATGTATAATTATTGGCGCGCTTGTAATAAATAGTTGAGCACCCTTAGCTCGACCCTGTAATATATTTTATGCTACTGGCTTATTGTATCAAGAAATTGTCTACCAGTGAGGAGGATTTTTCCTCATACTGGACTCAAAAGATCAGTCTTTCAATAAATATTTTTATTGGAAAACCGGTCGTGACAAGCTTGGTACCAGAGCCAGGCTGACTGTAGGAAGCTACTAGGTGCGATCGCTAATCGGTTTTTAGCAATATAGAGCTAAATTGTATTTTTGCAATTGTAGTCATTTTTCTGACAGTCAGCATAAATTTATGATCTGACCATTCAGATTTTTTGCCTACTTTTGTAGATGGCCGACAATAGTTGCGAGTCTCAGACCTTCGCCAACGTGCCCGATGGGTTCGTCAAGCTTCTCTCCTTCATCGTTCAGGTCGCGATGGGGCCATCTGTGCGCCCAGTCGTCACTCTATGCCAGCACAGAGTCAACGACAGCCTGACCATGCACCAGGCCTCGGTGCAGTTCAGGGGAGGGCGTGGTGAGTTGCGCCGCTTACGGTTCGTGGGAAGAGCCATGCCCACGGAGAAGCATGCTATTCAGATGGCAGCCCGCGAGGCGATAGCTCGTCTCAGGGATGTTCTTCCCGTGATGAAGGCTCGTCGTTACCGCTATCTCCCATGCCATGTGCCCTACACCTGTCACTATGCATACTCCTGCCCCAGAGGAGAATGATACGAGGCCTTTGAGATGCTTATTGAGTATCTCCGGGCCCTGGAGGCCGCCTTCGACAACCTGGTGGACGACTTCGTGGCCGCCCACATGGACTCAGTCCATGGCTATGCTGCCAACAGGAGGGAGCTCCTGCCCACCGCACTGCCACTGACTTTTGTCTCATCATCAGCATCTTGTGCACCTACTCGTCGCCTGCCTTCTACCGAAGAGTTCAACCAAGTCATTGCGCCCACTCCAGCGCGCACTGCTCCACCCTTTGCGCCAACTACTGTTCGTGTTATTCCGCCGCTGGCACCTGCTCCATCTACTCGGCGCAGCACTGCTCGTATGGAGCCTATTAGCAAGGAGGAAGTCGAGTCCCCAGCTTTGCTACGCCTCACCCTTGGCAGGACCAAGGACATCATCAACATCTCCGACTAAGTACGCTTAGCCGTCATGCGATGCTCTGCCTTGTAAGATGTGCTGTGAGAAGTAGCTTGTTTGCGCATCATGTAGGAAGTGGAGAGTGCACTAGCCTAAATAACATGTCAGGATTATGTACGCATATCCTGAGTGATGTATTGTATAATTATCGCCGCGTGTAAGATTCGTAATGATGCAGTCCTCCTCCATGCGCAAATCGATTTGTTTTCCTTAAGTAATCTTGGCTATTTAGTTTATTTACCAACCTTGTGCATTTACGGATTTTGTTGTTGCGACCCCTTTTCGTTTTTCTTATGGGTTTTACAAAAATATATCCCCAGAGTGAAAAATGTCTCGTCCTTGGACTCGCTCCATGCCAGCTCCGCCATAGGAAAATTATGGCACTCAACCAGACAACAATTTTGCACAAGGGCAGTCAAGTCAATATTATGACACTCAACCAGGCGACAATTTCACACAAGGTCAACAGGACAGTGAAACGGCACTTTCCCAAATGTGTCGCCTTTATGAACAGAGTCAGCAACAACATCGGGAAATGATGAACCAAGTCATCAACGTGGGAAATCATCATGGGAAGTATCAGCAGCATTCCAAGTTATCTGAGCTACAGAAGACACGTCCCCCAACATTTTCTCATACTGACAAGCCTCTTGAGGCCGAAGACTGGCTTCGAGATATGGAGAGAAAATTAATTATTGCAAAATGTTCAGACCCCGAAAAGGTACTTTATGCTCCGCACTATCTCACAGGAGCAGCTGCATCTTGGTGGGAGAATTTCCTGCACATGCATCCCAACGAAAATGATATAACCTGGGATGATTTCAAGGAAGGTTTCCGTGGCGCACACATTCCTAAGAGTATTATGAAAATCAAAAAGAGAGAGTTTGATGACCTCAAACAAAGGAACATGACAGTGTTAGATTACAACGGTCAATTTACTCTATTGTCTCGCTACGCCAATGAAGAGCATATGACTGAAAGCAAGAAGATGGAGAAATTCCTTGACGGTCTAGCGCCCACGCTTAAATGCCAACGAGTCGTGCACACTTTTCCAGATTTTAAGACACTAGTGGACAAAGCCATTACTCTTGAAAATGAGAGACGCAGTTTGGAAGATTTCCGCAAGCGAAAAAGGGACCAGACCAACCATGCTCGCAATCATCGAAACAAGACAGATTTTCAAAAGGGTGGGACACACAAATCCGCGTCCAACGTCTCACGCCCAATCAAGAATTTTCATGCAAGGGACAAGGAGTTCACATATCGCCCCGGAGTTACTTGTTACGCCTGTGGAGAGGAAGGACACTATGCCAAGCAGTGTCCCAAGCCTAGAAACTCAGCCCCAAGGCCGAACAACGGCGGCAATAATTCAGCGCCCAAGTGAAACAATTTCAATCCCAACAACAACCACAGGAAGGGTCATCTGAACCACGTAACCAATGAGGAGGCACAAAATGCTACGGATATCGTACTCGGTACGTTTCCTGTCAACACAATACCTGCAATGGTTTTGTTTGATTATGGAGCTTCTCACTCTTTTATTTCGAAAAGTTTTGCTTTGCAAAATAATTTTTCGATGCTTCCTTTGGAGAAATCAATGATCATCAAGTCCCCTGGGATTCAGCAAGTCACTCAGAGTTACTGTCAGGGTGTGGCTATTGAGTTCAAAGGATTGAAGTTTCACGCCAATCTTATTGTGTTGGAAAATAAAGGACTGTATGTCATCCTAGGGATGGACTGGCTAACCACCAACAAAGGTTTTATTGACTGTTTCAACCGGACCGTGATTCTCACACACCACCACGGGAAGACAATAGGAAAGAAAAATACCCCGGCAACCGAGATGGAATAAGGTGGACGTTTCTGAGCTAAACAAGGTTCCAGTAGTGTGTGAATTTCCAGACGTATTCCCCGAAGAACTACCGGGCATGCCACCAGACCGAGAGATAGAATTCAGTATTGAGCTAGCACCAGGAACCACCCCCATATACAAGAAACCATACAGAATGGCACCATCCGAGTTGGTTGAATTGAAGAAACAAATAAAGGAATTGCTGGACAAAGGATACATTCGAGCCAGCTCCTCACCTTGGGGATCACCAATTTTATTTGCCAAAAAGAAGGACGGAACACTGAGATTGTGTATTGACTATCGAGCACTTAATATGGTCACAGTCAAAAACAAATACCCGATGCCACGGATAAACGATTTGTTTGATCAACTTGCTCAGGCCAAGGTATTCTCAAAGATTGACTTAAGGTCAGGATACCATCAATTAAAGGTGCGAACAGAAGATATCCCCAAGACAGCCTTCACCTCCAGACATGGACTATATGAGTTCACAGTAATGCCATTTGGATTAACAAACGCCCCCGCCTATTTTGTTCACCTCATGAACAAAGTATTTATGAAGTTTATGGAAAAGTTCGTTGTGGTATTCATCGATGATATTCTGGTATACTCTAAGACACCAGAAGAGCACGCGGAACATCTCAGAATTGTGCTAGGAGAACTCAAGAAACATCAATTGTATGCCAAGTTCAGCAAGTGCGAATTTTGGCTAAGACAAGTAGGCTTTCTAGGCCACGTACTGACCCAAGACGGTATCGCAGTGGACCCGGAGAAAGTCAAGGCCGTACTTGGCTGGAAGTCACCAGCCAGCGTAACGGACATACGGAGTTTCTTGGGAATGGCAGGATATTACCACAGATTTATTGAAGGATTCTCCACCATAGCCAAGCCTATGACGCAGTTACTCAAGAAAGACAAGAAGTTTGAATGGACAGAAGCCTGCGAGAAAAGTTTCCAAGAGCTAAAACGGAAATTGACGACAGCACCGGTATTAATTGTGCCAGACATACACAAGAATTTTGAAGTGTATTGTGACGCGTCCAGAAAGGGTCTCGGATGCGTGTTGATGCAAGAAGGCAAAGTGGTCGCGTATGCATCAAGACAACTTCGCAAGCATGAGGAAAATTATCCCACTCATGACTTAGAAATGGCAGCTGTCATTCATGCGCTCAAGGAATGGAGGCATTTCTTACTTGGAAATCGATGTGAAATATATACGGACCATAAAAGTCTCAAATATATTTTCACACAGCCAGAACTAAATTTACGGCAACGACGCTGGTTGGAACTAGTAAAGGATTATGATGTCGGTATCCACTATCATCCAGGAAAAGCAAATGTAGTGGCCGATGCTCTTAGTCGGAACCCCAGCTCCGACGACAACCGTCTGCCAACTTAAGACCAGAATTCCAACAAGAATTGGCCAAACTCAACTTGTTGATGGTAGCAGAAGGCACCATAACATACTTGGAAATACAACCCGACCTTCTGGAGAGAATTAAAGAAGCTCAGCCTGGTCACCCCAGTATCGAAGGCATTAAGAGAAAGGTGGGTATGGGCAAGGCCTCGAAATTCGTCATAGACGATAGAGGAATATTATGGTACAGAGACAGACTCTGCGTGCCAAACCTAGAAGACCTCAAACAACAAATTCTAGCTGAAGCCCACACCACCCCATATTCGATCCACCCTGGAGGAACCAAAATGTACAAGGATATTCAGGAAATATTTTGGTGGCATGGTATGAGGAGGGACATAGCCACCTTCATTGCATGTTGCGACTCTTGTCAACGCATAAAGCTGAGCATCAGAGACCAGCCGGACTACTGCAACCAAACAAAATACCTGAGTGGAAATGGGATGAAATAGGGATGGATTTTATTGTCGGACTACCTCGGTCACGACACGGGAATGATGCCATATGGGTCATCACCGACAGGTTAACCAAGGTGGCACACTTTATTCTAGTTAAGACGACCCACACCACTCAGAGGCTTGCCAGGATATATCTCTCCCGCATAGTTTGTCTACACGGCGTCCCGAAGACTATAATATCTGACAGAGGAACCCAGTTCGTCTCGAGGTTCTGGGATCATTTACAACAGGCTCTGGGAACTCAACTGGCCTTCAGTACGGCATACCACCCCCAGACTGATGGACAAACGGAACGAGTAAACCAAGTTTTAGAAGACATGCTGAGAGCATGTGTACTCACCTATGGAACCAGTTGGGAAGAAAGCCTGCCATACGCCAAGTTCGCATACAACAACAGTTACCAGGCCAGCCTGCAAATGGCACCATTTGAAGCTTTATACGGACGGAGATGTCGTACCCCGTTAAATTGGTCAGAGACCGGATAAAGCCGCATCTTCGGCCCAGACATGCTCAAGGAAGCCAAGGAAAAAGTCAAGCTAATCAGAGACCGACTCAAGACCGCTCAAAGTCGACAGAAGAGTTATTACGATCAGAAACATCGTGGGGTCAGCTTCGAACCCGGTGAATTCGTGTTCCTAAGAGTATCTCCTATGAGGGGATTACAACGATTCAAGATTAAAGGAAAGCTAGCACCAAGATTCATCGGACCATTCTGTATAGTGGCACGAAAAGGCACGGTAGCCTACCAGCTAGACTTACCCGAGGAATTATCCGATGTCCACGACGTGTTCCACGTCTCGCAGTTAAGGAAGTGCGTAAGCAACCCAGAGAAACAAGTATCCCATGAGAACATAGACGTGCAGCCAGACCTCACCTATCGGGAACATCCAGTAACGATATTAGAGGAGTCTGAAAGGAGGACCCGACAGAAAACCATCAAATTTTTCAAAGTTCAGCGGAGCAATCACACCAAAAATGAAGCAACTTGGGAAAGAGAGGATTTTCTTCGAGCAGAGCATCCACACTTATTTAAGGATCGGCTGAAATCTCGGGGACAAGATTTTTCCTAAGGGGGTAGGTGTTGTGACACTCCAAAAAAATTTATTTGGTTTTCAGCAAAAACCTTGTTTGAGAGGCCATTTAAATTTTTTGCCAGAAAACCTTTCCTCTTAAAAACTTCCTTTTCTTTGGCAAGGATTTTTATTTCTATATCTTCTGCAAATTATGGTGTTTGATCATTTACAACTTTTTCTCTGTTGGTTCCCTGCTCAAAACATATTTTGGAAATTAATTATTTTTTCTTTTAAAAAGAACTCTATGAAACTTGAGGTTTTTCTTATCTTGAGAACCACCCATGATTTTGTTTTGCCCCTGTGGTAAAACCCCTCCAAAACCCTTCCTTCCTCCTTGAAACAATCTAAGTTCCCTGTCCCATCAAGTCCAAACCATTTTTGGATTTTATTTAAATTGTTTTATCTCTCAAATCTTCTCTGTCAATTATTTTGAGCCTGAGTGTTTTTCAAAGCAAGTACCCCATTGCATTTGAGTTTTGACCTCAAACCAACTCTCCTGGATAGTCCTTGGTGCCCACAACCCAGAACCATCTTGATCCACTCTTTCTCTTTTCAAAATTTTCAAATTTCAGCCTCTGCAAGTTTGGGCCAGATTTGCCAAATTTGGTGAAATTCATATCTCCTCTTCTCCAAAAATTCTACCAAAATTCAGGCAGCCTCCTAGTGAAATGAGACGCCACCCCACCAAGTTTCAGCTCAAGGAGAAATCCCTACATACCAAAATCATTCTGTCGAACACCTGGCCAGCACTGTTTCTTTGCAAATTCAGAGAAGTTCAGAGTTTCAGAGATTCAGTGTCGTTTTCTTTCGTCAGGTTCAGTCACGCGTCGACAATGCGCCGTGGCGCGATGCGCGCATCCTCTCCTCGCTGTCCAGAGCGCCGCACGCGCACTTGGCGGGGTCCCGGCGTTGGTGACTCCCTGGCCCGCCTGCGCCGACGTCTGCTACGGCGGCAGCGCCACCCGTGGCGGCCAACAGTGGCAGCACCAGCAGTGCAACGCCGTTCCGCGCCGCCCTTTGCTCCCTAGCTCTACGCGTGGCTCAGGCATGCCAGCGCAGACCCGCTGCACCGTCGCCGTGGCCCGGCAAGCACTGGGCGCGCTCTCTGCCGCCTACGGACCCGCGCCATCCCGTTCCGACAAAACCTGCTCTAACCTTCTAACCCAGTCCGTTGAGCGTCGGAGTGGAGCCTGTGGACCTCCACGTTCACGGCCAACCTCCTAAACTCCCCGACCAAGCACTGCACCACCGTAATCCTTCGCCAGAGAACTCCGTTCACGGCCACCGCCTCGGATCGCCTATAAAAGGAGACCCCGAGCTCACCCTCGAGCACGCACCACCACTGCACCTCACCAACACCCCGCCAGGCCACTAGGAGGACCTCGAGGAGGTCTCATCCCCCAACTCCGGCCGCCCCGTTCCGCCTCGGCCTCCAGCTTGATTCACTGCGGTGAGGCCACCTCCGGCGCCCAAACCTCGTCCGTAGCCTTCTCTTACACCTAGTGCTCTAACCCCCATCTCAATTCGATGCTTGCAGCCTTCTCCGGCGAAATCCATCAACGCCCGAACCACCGCCCGCCGGAGTCGAGGCCGCCGTCGACGTGGAGCTCGCCGGAGACCACCACCACCACCAACCGATGCGGAATGGCGCCCTGAACACAGAGGTACCCTCCGATCCTCCTGCCCCGCCGTGGATCGCCGCCGACGATCGCCGCGGCCCTCTGGCGCCAAAACTCTGCCTCCGTTTTCAAACCCGACGGGTGGGTCCGCCCCATCAGCTTTTTATTCTTTTTGAATCGTTTTCTGGAAACGCCTTCGGGCAAAATACGCTTTCTCCTCTGAACTAGCGTATTCGGGACTGAAACGTTTTCTGTTTTTATAAAGAGGACCCTGGAAAGTTTTTGTTTCATTACAGAAAGGTCCCTGGACAAAAACACTAATAACTTTTAAACAGAAGAGTATTTTTGAGTAATTCTTTTTCTGTTCTCTTTGAAATTTTGTCTAGTTTTTTATCAGATTTATTTGGAAAAATATTTGGAATAATTTTTATGTACCTCTCGGTATTCACGTTAGCGCGTATGTTTCCTTTATACCGTAGATACCGAAGGAGGTGACGGGGCCGCGAACTTCACCGAGCTAGGCTCCGACTACTCTGAACCAGGCAAGCATGTTTGAACTTTTGATATGATAAGTGTTTTGGCATGTTTGCATTTAGCAAGTTTCATGGCATGTTGATGAGCATACCGATGAACGTTATTTTCATGCATAGTTGAGGCAAGTGAGTTCGATGATCCATACGTGTTGGATGTGCATGTGCATGGCCATGTGTTGGCATGAGGATGGGTAAGATGGCAGTGTTGTAGCATGCCAGTCTTATGCCATACTTTTTGACTTTAGTATCAGCCCGTATAGGTTCGGTTCCAATCCATTTCCCTTCCCGTACTACCACAAGTTTTCCGCAAGGGATATGACTTAGTAGGTTGCAAACCGCTTTCCTGGTACACACCAAAAGGAGAGGCCAGGATGATGGTTCCATGGCCCTGGATTAAAGCCAATCATCCGGTCAGGGGGCATGGGTGTTTCCGGTTGGGACCGAGAGGGGGCACCCCTTAGAGCGCGCGTACATAAATTTGATCCCATGCTATTCGAGATTGTGATCTCCCCGTCTCAGAGTTTTTCTTATATGTTGTCTAGGGTGATTCCTAACATCGTGAAGTGTGATGGGTGTGTACTGGATCGTTGTGTTTCCTTCCGAAATACCGTAAACGGAACTAGTCCTTTGGGACTACGGAAATCCATTAGCTGTTGGTAATTTTAGTACAACTCTGCAGAGTCATAGATCCTCGAATCATCTTATCCATGTTCAAGTTCTGCATTATCTTATCCTGACAAGTGTCAGTTTCTGGTGACAGATACTCCGGTGAATCACATGGGGGCTAAGTCCAGTTAATTGTTTATTCCTGTGGATGGACTAACCCGTTATTATCATGAGTTGATTACCTATTATGAGTATTATTTTTCCTTATGAGAAAGCCCTTTCTGCGATGTCGCCCAGACGTCCAACTGTGGCATTGTTATTATTTACTTTCATTACAAGCCCTTTCTTCGATGTCGCCCAGACGTCCGACTGTGGCATTGTTATTATTTACTTTCATTATAAGCCCTTTCTGCGATGTCGCTTAGACGTCCGACTGTGGCATTGTCATTATTTACTTTCAATAAAAGCCCTTTCTGTGATGTCGCTCAGACGTCCGACTGCAACAGTACTGTTATTTCCTTTCAATACAAGCCCTTTCCGTGATGTCGCCCCGACGTCCGTCTGTGGCACGCATGTCATTTATTTTCAGTTTAAGCCCTTTATGCGGTGTCGCTTAGACGCCCGACTGTGGCATGATCTTTATTTACCTGTTCACCTTTCGAGGCATCGCCTCATACACCCGATCGGTTTTCCTTTTATTTTGTTGGGATTTCTGGCAGACTACCGCCGATTCCCTTTTTACTTACCTTGCCTGCTAAATTCTGAATGTGCATTGGTAAATTAATCATGACGCATTCATGCATGCATTTGTTATATCTTACGTCCGAACTGTCTTGCGAGTACTTTCAAAGTACTCACTGGCTTGTTGATTTGGCCAGATGCTGACAAGGTGATCTCATGGATGAAGAGTTCGATAGCGAGTCCGACGCCTAGAGGAATCCCAGTCAGTCTCGTGCGACCCTGGAGTTGGTCACTGATTTATATCCGCTTCCGCAACCCAAATAAATTCATCGAGTCTCACCTCGACGCTCGATGAGATGCTAGTTTGAGAGTTATGTTATCCATTTCCCCACTGTGTTATTCCACCATCACTTTATTCTCGAGTCAGTAGTATGCCACCACACCATTGTGTTATATCCGCCATTATGTATAATTATTGGCGCGCTTGTAATAAATTGTTGAGCACCCTTAGCTCGACCCTGTAATATATTTTATGCTACTGGCTTATTGTATCAAGAAATTGTCTACCAGTGAGGAGGATTTTTCCTCATACTGGACTCAAAAGATCAGTCTTTCAATAAATATTTTTATTGGAAAACCGGTCGTGACAAATATGGCCGAAACTAAGGACAAGAATTCATGAGTAAGGGAGAGATCTTCTTGATCCGAACCAAACGGCCGAAACTAAGGACATGATTTCGTGGATGAGTAGAGAAGACTCCTTGCTCCGAACCAAATGGCCGAAACTAAGGTCATGAGAGTAGCACCATATCTCACCTTTCTTCCTTCTTGGAACCAACCAAGGTTCTTCCCCTTGCTCCTTGCTTCCTTTTATCACGGTGTGCTTTTGTGTTTAGTATGATGTGTAGTAGAATATTGCTACTAGAGAGGAGGGAAGGAGATCTGAACCGAACCCCAAACCAATGAGCAGGGGGGTATTTATAGGAGGAGGAGGAGGAGGAGGAGTGGAGCGCTGAGGCTAGATGCCTGTATGCTCACGTCCACCGATTGTGGGAACGTGGGACGATGGGAGCGTGCTAGCTTCTTCTTTTTCTATTTCTTTAATCCCTAATTGACTGGCAACTGTCTCTAATAAATCAGGGTGGGCTTAAACAATTTATTTTCCATCACCGACCGTACAATTTATTTTCCATCACCGGCCATACGGGCCTGGGGCCTATGCATGCATGCATCTTTGTAAGCGACCCATGCATGTACTACGTAGCTCATTTATTTAAATGGGCTGAGCCTAATTAGCTCCAATAATCTATTAAAGCTAATTTGCTCAACGTGGCATGGGAAAATATATTTGCTTTGTACCAATATTTCAGTGCAAATCTTAAAGGATTGCCACGCCAGCAAGATGAAGGGCGTGATCACACCAGTTCAAGCCATTGTTGTAAGTCCTTACTCCTCCTGCCTTTGAACTGCTGGTTACTGTGACGTGTTCATTTAACTGCTTGGTTTGCAGCCAATGTCAGTTACTCTGTTCACTTTTATACACAATTGTCTTAAAGTATCATTTCACCTTACACGGTTTAAAAGAGATGAAGGATATTCTTTTGGTCTTGATCTATAATCTAGTTGTGATGTTCACGTGCCCACGCAATGACACTAAGCATGTTTGTTTTATATCTATTTGCCCATGATATGAATGATGTCATACTATGTTCATCCTACTTTAAACCATGTCTGTTTATCCTTACATGTCAACGAATGTGAGGAAATAGACAATACAGTAGGCATGCTACATGGACATATGTTCCGAAAGTGGTTTTATTATGTAGTTGGCACTACAATACATGCTAATGTATTACAGTAGTTCACCAAAATAAGTTATGTATAAACATGAAACCTACTTTGTTTGTTTTTGCCTCATTAGTAACTTATCTAGTACACTAATCTACAAGTTCAAACTTTCAGCAAGCTATGGAACAAATGATTGAACAGCCACAACCACCTGAAGGTGACGAGGCTACCACAGGCACAATGTCACCTCTTGCTGCAGTGTGTCAGTATCTCTTCACTAACAGTGCAAAAAGCACCTTCCTGCGTAATTATGGGTTGGTTGTCAAGGTAACCTCAACCAAATCGCCTACTGAACAAAATCTTCCGGCTAGATAGAGTGGTATATCTGTGCTCCGGACACAAGTCCAATCCCTAATGGACGTTGTTTTGGAAACAAGAATAGTGGTTGACAAATGTCGTCAAGATATGAATGGTTTTGAAACCAGACTATCAAACATTTGCTTTGTTGTTCAAGAGCAATGGCGGAAAAAGGGGATGATCATGCTGGTCCATCAGATTCTACAGCCTGAAACATTAGCACTCAGGTCAAATGATCTGTGCTTCTACACATCTGATGGTGCTTTTATCTGCAAGGACTGTAAACTTTATGCCAACAGGACTTTTGTTGTATGGATGGAGTTTATTTTGTTTTGATACAACATTTATCGTGCTGCCAAAGGCTGTAGAAATTATGACGCTATTTTTGTATAGTGTAGGTTTATCTTAGTAATGTATTCGGCCGAAAGCTTCGTAGGAGCCCAACGTGCCAACATTCGTTAGGCCCATTCCAATTGGGCTAAAAATGATTATGGGCGGTAATTTGCATGTAGCCAACTAAAAATATATGGGCCTGAATCAACATAAGCTTTCATATTTTTGGTAGGCCTGTGCACCTAGTGGGCCTTTAATAGGCCTAAGCATAATTTGGGCCCTCAGTAACAATAGACCGTAAACATGTGTAAATATCTCGAGCCCATAAATAACATGGGCCTTTGGGCGGAATATACAAGACAAGTTCTATAATGAAAAATTCCCACTAGTATATGGAAGTGACAAAACAAGAGACTCTCTATCATGATGATTATGGTGCTACTTTGAAGCACAAGTGTGGCAAAGGATAGTAACATTGTCCCTTCTCTCTTTTTCTCTCATTTTTTTGGGCCTTCTCTTTTTTATGGCCTTTCTTCTTTTTTTATTTTTTTATTTTTTATTCCTCACTTGGGACAATGCTCTAGAAAATGACGATCATCACACTTCTATTTAGTTTCAACTCAATGATTACAACTCGATACTAGAATAAAGTATGACTCTATATGAATGCCTCCGGCGGTGTACCAGGATATGCAATGAATCAAGAGTGACATGTATGAAAGAATTATTAACGGTGGCTTTGCCACAAATACTATGCCAACTACATGATCATGCTAAGCAATATTACAATGATGAATGTGTCATGAAGAACGGTATGGTGGAAAGTTGAATGGCAATATATCTCGGAATGGCTATGGAAATGCCATAATAGGTAGGTATGGTGGCTGTTTTGAGGAAGATATAAGGAGGTTTATGTGTGAAAGAGTGTATCATATCACGGGGTTTGGATGCACCGGCGAAGTTTGCACCAACTCTCAATGTGAGAAAGGGCAATGCACGGTACCGAAGGGGCTAGCAATGATGGAAGAGTGAGAGTGCATATAATCCATGGACTCAACATTAGTCATCAAGAACTCATATACTTATTGCAAAAATCTACAAGTCATCAAAAACCAAAGCATTACGCGCATGCTCCTAGGGGGGTAGATTGGTAGGAAAAGACCACTGCTCGTCCCCGACCACCACTCCTAAGGAGGACAATCAAAGAACACCTCATGTTTCAAATTTGTTACTTAACGTTTACCATACGTGCATGCTACGGGACTTGCCAACTTCAACACAAGCACTTCTCAAATTCACAGTTACTCTACTAGCATGACTTTGATATTATCACCTCCATATCTCAAAACAATTATCAAGCATCAAACTTTTCTTAGTATTCAACACACTCAAAAGAAAGTTTTACAAATCTTGAATACCAAGCATATTATTATTATTATGCAAATTACCATGCTATTTAAGACTCTCAAAATAATCTAAGTGAAGCATGAGAGACCAATAGTTTCTTTAAAACAAATCCACCACCGTGCTCTAAAAGATATAAGTGAGGCACTAGAGCAAAACTATAAAGCTTAAAAGATATAAGTGAAGCACATAGAGTATTCTATCAAATTCCAATTCTTGTATGGATCTCTCAAAAGGTGTGTACAGCAAGGATGATTGTGGTAGAATAACAAGCAAAGACTCAAATAATACAAGACGCTTGTCGGTGTACTAAAGTAGGGGTACCTTAGTATCCCGAACTTGTGCACGGGCAGTCGTAGCGCCCCGCGGAAAGGCTTGCCAGGCGATCGCCAAGACTCTCCATGGCCCCTTTTTGGGCCATCCAAGAACAAAGTATTTGAGCCAAGGCCCCGGCAGGAGGGGCCTGCCGGGAAGGCCACCCGAAGAGAGCCAGGCCCCGGCAAGAAGAGCTTGCCGGGACGACCGCTCGAAGCACAAGACCCCGGCAGGAGGAGCTTGCCGGGAAGGCCAACCACGGCACGACAAGGACCTCGCCACGGCGCGTCCCGCGCTCCGGTGAGGCCCGGTGAGCGACAAGCTCCCGGGCGCGACAAGGCATCCACCGCGGCAAGGCGTTTGCCGCGGCAAGTTACCACCCCGTGCCTGCGCTCTAGCTCACCCACCAACGTGTCGCTCTGGGGGCATTCCAGGCGCACGTGGCGGGAGGTTGTGCAGCCAGGGGCATGCGGTGGCGAAGCGAAGCTGACAGAGTAGCCATCGTGGCAAACGGTGGCGCTCCTGACGGTCCACTTCCCTGCACCGTCTGGGCGACGTGGATGGGCATTTAATGCCCTTGTCCCCCGTCGTCAGAGTTAGGTTCGATAGCACTGTACCGCCACTGTGTAGGCAGCTGTACCCACTACAGCATTCTCCCATTTTTGCCCCCACCTGCGCTGCCACCTGTGGGTAACCCCTTGAGCATATAAAAGGAGGCCCCATGCGCACGTAGGAGGAGGAGGACACCCATCGCCACGCTCGGTCTCGCCAGCGGCTCGTGTGTACAGTAGCACCACGCGCTCCCAAGCAAGAACACAATACAATCCACAAAGCAGCAGTAGGGTTTTACGCATCCTTGCGGCCCGAAGCTGGGTAAAATCCCTTGTGTGCATCGCCTCGATCCGCTCTTCGTTCAACCTCCGCCCCCCCGCCGAACCAGCAAGGGGCTCGGTCCCCATAGGTGTTCGAGGAAGCCGATTCCCCCCGACATCTTTGGCGCGCCAGGTAGGGGGCGTCGAAGTTGTGCGAACCTGATCCGGCGTCTGCACCAGCTAGATCTCCTTCATCTTCGTCGACATGCCACCGAAGAAGAAGACTCCGGAGGTGGCCGGTCCGTCCGCGTCGAACCCGCCGCCCTTTGAGCAAACGGGTGGTGAGGACGGCGGCGGCGGTGAAACGGGCGTCGCCGAGCCAGATCATGATGCCACGGCGTCCGAACATACGCCGACACCTCTCGGCGCAGGTAAGCCCTGGTACGACCAGGCAACCTCTCGCTCTATTCCATAGAGCGGAGGCAGTTAGCCCCACAGATCTCGCATGCGGGCCACCTCGAGTGTTCGCTCACGCTGAGCTCGAGCGAGAGCAGCTGCGTCGAGATGATGCGCTGCTCCTCGAGGAGGACCGTCTTCAGGCCGTTGTGCGAGCTGCTCGCTACCAGCAAGCCTTGCGCCACTTTTATAGCCGCAAGGTTAGTGCCAGAAGTCTCGAGAAAGTGGGAAGGCCCTTACCGGGTGAAACGAGTCGATAGGCCTGGCGCTGTCCGCCTTGAGACCGAAGATACCACTCCGGTGAGCAACTCCTGGAACGTTGGGAATCTTCGTAAGTTTCGCCCGTAAGGCGCGGTTGTCGGACCCCGTCCGGCAACCACCCCTCTGTACAAAGTCTTGCCGCTGTTGCATGTGATCCTTTGTACAGAGCCAGGCGCGGACCCTGTGCGCAGATTGAGTTCTTGTGCTCTGCGCACCTTGTCGATCTCATGCTCTTCATTCTTTGCATGCATTATTTGACACTCTGTGCAGCACTGACCCCCGGTAAGCGACGGCGAGCCCCATGTTTCGCCTTACCGGAAAGCGACCTTGCCGGGCAGCGAGCCACGGAAAAGCTAAGTTGCCAAAGTTTGAGCAATTGAGTTTTTAAAATTTTGGGGTTATCTTCCTCGAACGACCGTACTTTGTATGGGAAACCTGTGCGCGGAGGGACCGGCTCGTGGCTAGTTGCGCCCTTACTTCGTTTCGAGTCCGCTCAATGACTTAAGTGTGCTACAACCAGAGTGGCATCCTTACTTTGTTTCGAGCTCGCTCGGCAGCTTAAGTGTGTTGCGACTGCATTCGCAACACTTACTTTGCTTTGAGCCTGCTCAACAATTTAAGTGAGCTGCAGCTAACCGTGGCAAGGTTTCTTGCTGGTAGTGGCGCCGCTGGCGGGCTGCTGATGTCCCGCACTCAGATCCCGCGGTAAGGCGGAGGCCTACGCCGCAAGTCCCCAAAAGCGTAGGGCAAAAACATACAGAGCACGGAGTCAAGTAGAGGAAATAACAGTGCAGTCACTACCTAAGATAGAGTTATATTACAAAGATAAGCTTGTCGCAGCCCTAATGAATCGCTTTCATGACTTGGCCGGCAGCGACAAGAAAAGAAAAGGGGAGGCGGCCTAATCCACGCGGTCGCCCTCGATCCTCTTGATCCCGGCCACCTTCGACACGATGGGCGCGACGAGGGCCCTGATCTCCTCGAGGTCAGCATCCGCCGGCAGGGATTTGAGGACGTTGGTGAGCCTGATGCCGGGGTTGCGGAAGGCGATCTTCACCAACACCTTCTCGAGGGCTCCGGCGATGGCGTCGCGCGTCTCGCTGACCAGCTGCTCTGGGATCGCGTTCCGGAGATGCTGAAGGGCCGCCACCACACCTTTGAAGAACGAAGTGAGCTTGGCGCTGGGTGGGACGTTTTCACCGGAGGGATACTCGTGACCCTCCATCCCCAGCAGCGTCAGCTCCTTGTCGATGGTGGCGGCGATGTCCACGAGGCCCTCGGTCCACTGCTCCACCGTCGCCCTGAATTCATTCTGGGTGACCGCGGCGCTCTCCAGCAACGCCTCGTTGTCCGCGACCTCCTTCCGCAAGGCCACCTCCCGCTCCTTGGCGCTGTCCAGCGCCTTGGACAAGGTGTCCAACTTCAGCTCGAGATCGGCGTTGGAGTCCTTTGCGGCGTCGAGCTCCTCGCCGCTCGCCTTGAGGTCGGTGTTGAGCTGCGCCACCTTCGCCTCCAGTGCCTCCTTGGCGGCCTCGGCGGCCGCGGCAGCATCTCGCGCCTCCTTGAGGGCTCCGCCGAGCGCTTGCTCGCGTGCAGCGACCTCCTCCTCGTGGCTGGCGAGGCTGGCTTTCTGCTGCGCCAGCTCGCCCTCCCGCGCGGCTAACCCCGCGGCGGCAAGCCTTTGCCGCTCTTCGGCTTCCGCCTTCTCGAGGATGAAGGCCGTCCGCGCCTCGTCGAGCTGCCTTCGCTCCTCCGCCAAGGATCGGAGGGCCTCCTGGTTGAGCTCTCGGAGCTCCCCGGCGCGCTTCTCCATGTCCGCTCCCGCCTTCGCGACAAGCGCTTCCCGGCGTTCCACCTGGGCTTGTCGGGCGCGGTAGAGCGACACCAGCGTCCGGAGCAGCCGCTCCTCCTCGGGCTCGCCGCCGCTGCTGCTTGGCGTGTCGACCAGTGTCAGCCCGGCGGAGGTGAGCACCTCTCCATCCAAGGCCTCCCCCTCGACCGGCGCCCTGGAAGTCGACTCCCAGGGGAGCTTGATGAAGATATCGTCGCCGGCCTTTAGGTAGGCGCCTGGCGGGGGCTCCTCGGGGCCCGACGCCGCTGCGGAGGCGGGATCGGCAGTCGGCGCAGTGCCTGGCGCTCCTGCGGCCTCAGGGCCGTCAGTACAATCGCCGGCCCCCTCGCCCGCGGCTGCTGCGGCAGCCTTGGCGGCCTCTTCGCTGGCCGGACCTTCAGCACCATCCGTCTCTCTCGTGGCGGCCACGTCGTCAGTATGGCCGTGCGCGTCCTCCTCGATGACGACCTTGGTCTCCATCGGGTCCGTGGCGGGCGGGTCTGAAAGCCGAAAGAGGAGGAGAAGTCAAGCAACTATCCAAAGAAGAAGAACCCCAGGGGAGTTTCGAGGCGAGAAGGTTACCTGGGCCAGGGTCTGCAGTCGCGGTCTCCGTCGTCAAGGGGCCACCGGCGCCGTCCCCTGCCGGGGACTGCTCCCTTGCCGGGGACTGCTCCCTCGCCGGGGACTGCCCCCTAGCCGGGGACTGCTCCCTTGCCGGGGGCTGCTCCCTTGTCGGAGACCCCTCCCTTGCCGGGGAACTCCCCCTTGGCGGTGTAGTTGTAGCGGGTGGCTCATCGGGGATGGTCTCCGGACGCTCCTGGTGTGGCTGCTCTGCTCCTACACAAATCATCAGCAAGACGTCAGGAAAAGCGAAGGGCACCCGGGCGGGCCCAATGGCAGAAAGCAAGCCATATGCTTACGCTGGGGGCTGCGCTAGGGGATGCTCTGAGGATTGGTTGGTGGGTCCGGCAAGGTCATCTCGGGCGCACCCCCGGCCGTCACGGTGGGCTCGTCGTCGAGGATGACCACCGGGACCTTGGCTCTATTCGCCACCCTCTGAGCCAGAGTCCTGAAAAGGGGCAAATTCAGAGGAAAGCGAATGAGATGCGAGACGCAACTACAAGAATTGAAGAAACATAAGAACAGCGGGGATCTTACTCCTCTCCCTCTTCTTCTTCGGAGCTGAGCGTGGAGAAGTCGAAGACTGGCCCGCTTCTGGCGCGAGAAGGCGGAGGAGTAGGATCCCTCGGCCGCTTGGCGGAGGCAGCGGTGGCGCTAGCCCGAGACGGCCTAGCCCCGGCCGCCGCCGTGGCGCGAGGGGCGGCAGGAGCAGAAGCAGCGGCCTGTGAAGACCCCGCTCCCGTTGAGACAGCGGAGCGTGTCGCCCGGCGCTGCGGCTGTTGGCTCGCTTGCCGTACCTCCTCTCCGGCCTTGCGGAGACGCCTCCGTGGTTGAGCCGGGGGCTCCGCTTGCGACGAGCTGCCCGAGGGTCGGGAGGAAGAGGCGTCAGCCTCCAGCAAGCCGCTCGTGCCCTCGGTGGACTTGTCCGCCCCTGCGCCGTGCTCGGCAAGCTCTTCCTCGCTGGCAAACTCCGCTCGATCGGCAAGGCTTTCCGCCTCCGCTGCGTCCGCCTCCGCCAATGTGAAGCCAAATTCGCCCGCGGCCGCGGCTGCCGCCGCCTCTTCCATCCTGGAGGCGATGCGCGCCAACTCCGTGTCCGTGGTGTCTCGGGTGAGGCCCCTCTGCTCGTCGGCGTCGACTGGCCTCTCCACCAAGTCGTCGAAGAACGCCCGCACGACATCGTCGGCGGGCTCCTGCCAAGTGGAGTCGATCCCGTGCGAGTCGCACAGCGGCATCATTGCAAGGATGCGGCTGAGCGACGAATTGTTGCACAATGGGACGACGCCTTGCGGCATCCTGAACCATTCGGGGTGGTCGGGGTCGTGCTTGAACAGCGCCCTGAGCGTCCTGTCAAGCTCCAAGACGGTGAAATTGAAGTTGAGGCCAGGGCGCAGCCTCATGATGTTCGCCGCATTCTGGAACTCCCAGGCGGGCCTCCCCTTCTCCTGCAGGGGAGCGATGCGGCGGCGAAGGAAATCTGCGCCAACGGCGCCAACTGTGAGCCCGGCACGCCTGAGCCGCAGGATCTGGGTGATGGCAATCTGCAGCTTGTCGTCGTCCGGAGCCACGTCGCTCCAATCCCTGCCGCGCACCACAGGAGTTTGGCGCACGGCAGTGAATGGCTGCGGGTTCTCCTCGACGATCAGGCACCAGTCTGCCCTCCATTCCTCCCATTTGCTGCGGAGCTCCCCCTCCAGATAAGCATCCTTCTTGCCAAGCTTCGAGATCCAGGCGTTCCCGCCGGAGAGGGGCTCTCCTCTCTCTACTCGAGGCGTGAAGAAGTGGCGGAAGAGAGCTACGTTTGGAAAGACTCCGACAAAATTTTCGCAGAGATGTGCGAAAATTGCCATAGTCAAGACAGCATTGGGGGTGAAATCAAGGAGGTAGAACCCTAGGTGTTCATGATGTCGCAGAAAAATTCAGAGAAGGGCGGGCAGAGCCCACAATAGAAGAACAGAGCAAAGAAGGGATACCCGGTCGGATACTCCTTCTGGGCGACGGCGGGAAGAACCCTCGTGCGCGGATGCGCTCGCGTCCTCGTCGACCAGAAGAGGTAGTATTCCTCCCTCAGGACCAACGCGTCGAGCTCAGGGGGGAAGGTCGCCTGCTCCTTTCGCAGCGCCTCAAGCCGCTGCGCCTCGGCCGACTTCACGGCCTTCCCTTTCCCCTTGTCGTCCTTCAGGGCCATGGCGGGAAGAGGGAGGGGGGGTCGACGGCGTCGGTAGCACTGGTGGCGGTGGAAGGGCGGGGGGCGGAGCGCTGCTTCTCTCAGGAGGTGGCGGAGGTTTTTGAGGAATCGCAACTGGCGGGTGGGCGGACTGCCCCTGTCTCCCCTGCTTATAAGGGGAGGAGGGGGGCGTTTCGCCTTTCCGAGTAAACAAATCGCCTGCGATGTGACGCGCGCCTGCGGGGCTCAGCCCCGCGCACGCCACCCACGTTACGCACGCCTCTCCCCACGATGCCGCGTTCGACGCGTGCCTTCCGGGGAGGACGTGGTGGGCGCAGAAGCAGATGCAGCGTGACCCAGGCCGCGCGTGCCCGTGCACTGTTTTGGGCCTCGCCCAACAGCGCTCGGCACCGTGTATGGCCCAGGCCCGGGGGCTCCTGTCGGTGTACTAAAGTAGGGGTACCTTAGTATCCCGAACTTGTGCACGGGCAGTCGTAGCACGCCGCGGCAAGGCTTGCCAGGCGATCGCCAAGACTCTCCGTGGCCCCTTTTTGGGCCATCCAAGAACAAAGTATTTGAGCCAAGGCCCCGGCAGTAGGGGCCTGCCGGGAAGGCCACCCGAAGAGAGCCAGGCCCCGGCAAGAGGAGCTTGCCGGGACGACCGCTCGAAGCACAAGACCCCGGCAGGAGGAGCTTGCCAGGAAGGCTAACCACGGCACGACAAGGACCTCGCCACGGCGCGTCCCGCGCTCCGGCGAGGCCCGGTGAGCGACAAGCTCCCAGGCGCGACAAGGCATCCAGCGCGGCAAGGCGTTTACCGCGGCAAGTTACCACCCCGTGCCTGCGCTCCAGCTCACCCACCAACGTGTCGCTCTGGGGGCATTCCAGGCACACTTGGCGGGAGGTTGTGCAGCCAGGGGCATGCGGTGGCGAAGCGAAGCTGATAGAGTAGCCATCGTGGTAAACGGTGGCGCTCCTGACGGTCCACTTCCCTGCACCGTCTAGGCGACATGGACGGGCATTTAATGCCCTTGTCCCCCGCCGTCAGAGTTAGGTTCGATAGCACTGTACCGCCACTGTGCAGGCAGCTGTACCCACTACAGCATTTTCCCATTTTTGCCCCCACCTGCTCTGCCACCTGTGGGTAACCCCTTGAGCATATAAAAGGAGGCCCCATGCGCACGTAGGAAGAGGAGGACACCCATCGCCACGCTCGGTTTCGCCAGCGGCTCGTGTGTACAGTAGCACCACGCGCTCCCAAGCAAGAACACAATACAATCCACAAAGCAGCAGTAGGGTTTTACGCATCCTTGCGGCCCGAAGCTGGGTAAAATCTCTTGTGTGCATCGCCTCGATCCGCTCTTCGTTCAACCTCTGCCCCCCGCCGAACCAGCAAGGGGCTCGGTCCCCATAGGTGTTCGAGGAAGCCGATTCCCCCCGACAACGCTCCAAGCAAAACACATATCATGTGGTGAATAAAAATATAGCTCCAAGTAAAATTACCGATGGAAGTAGACGAAAGAGGGGATGCCTTCCGGGGCATCCCCAAGCTTTGACTTTTTGGTGTCCTTGGATTATGTTGAGGGTTCCATGGGCATCCCCAAGCTTAGGCTCTTGCCACTCCTTGTTTCATAATCCATCAAAAGATTTCACCCTAAACTTGAAAACTTCACAACACAAAACTCAACGGAAATCTCGTGAGCTCCGTTAGCGAAAGAAAACAAAAGACCACTTCAACATAATGTAGTGAACTCATTATTTATTTGTATTGGTGTTAAACCTACTGTATTAAAACTTCTCCATGGATTATAAATTATGTTACTAGCCATAGACTCATCAAAATAAGCAAACAACACACGAAAAACAGAATCTGTCAAAAACAGAACAGTCTGTAGTAATCTGTAACTAACGCAAACTTCTGGAACTCCAAAACATCTACCAAAATAGGAAGACCTAGAAAATTTGTTTATTAATCAGCAGAAATTGGAATCAGTATTTTATCACATTCTGGTGATTTTTAACAATTGTTTTCGTGAACAGAAAGTTTCTGGAAATTACAGCAAGATCAAATAACTATCATCCAAGAAGATCCTATAGGTCTAACTTGGCATAAACACTAATTAAAACACAAAACCACATCTAAATAGAAGGTAGATGGATTATTTATTCCTAAACAGAAGCAAAAAGAAAAAAAACTAAAATAATATTGGGTTGCCTCCCAACAAGCGCTATCGTTTAACGCCCCTAGCTAGGCATAAAAGCAAAGGATAGATCTACGTATTGCCATTTTTGGTAGGCAATCCGTAAGTGGCTCTCATTATAGATTCATATGGTAATTTTATTTTATTCCTAGGGAAGTGTTCCATGGACTTTTTAAAAGGAAATTAAAATCTAATATTCCCTTCCTTCATATCAATAATTGCACCAACCGTTCTAAGGAAAGGTCTACCGAAAATAATAGGGCAAGAAGGATTGCAATCTATATCAAGAACGATAAAATCTACGGGCACAAAATTCCTATTTGCAACAATAAGAACATCTCTAATTCTTCCCATAGGTTTCTTAATATTGGAATACGCAAGATGCAAGTTTAGAGAGCAATCATCAAAATCACTGAAATCTAGCAAATCACACAAAAATTTGGGAATAGTGGAGACACTAGCACCCAAATCACACAAATCATAAAAATCATGATCTTTAATTTTAATTTTAATAGTAGGTTCCCACTCATCATAAAGTTTTCTAGGGATAGAAACTTTCAACTCAAGTTTTTCTTCATAAGATTGCATCAAGGCATCAACGATATGTTCGGTAAAGGCTTTATTTTGACTATAAGCATGAGGAGAATTTAGCACGGATTGCAACAAGGAAATACAATCAATTAAAGAGCAACTTTCATAATTAAATTCCTTGATATCCAATATAGTGGGTTTAGCAACATCTAGGGTTTTATTTCTTTCAATCCCACTTTTATCAATTTTAGCATCAAGATCTAAAAACTCCGAATTCTTGGAACACCTTCTAGGTAAAGGTGGATCATATTCAATCCCATCATTATCAAGATTCATATTGCAAAACAAAGATTTAATAGGGGATACATCAATAACTTTTAGATCATCATCGATTTTCATAGGAATCCGGTTTAGCAGCCATCTTATTTACTAAGGTAGCTTGCATATCCGAAATTTCAGCAGTTAATTTTTCAAGACGAGAAATTTGAGATCTTATACCATCAAATTATTTAGACATATCATCGAGATCTTTGTTCATATAACTCATAAAACTTTTTTGTTCCTTAAGCTCATTTCTGAAGAAACTATTATGCTCCAATTGCAAAACCATAAACTTCCTGACATTGTTTTCAATCTCTTCTAGTTTTTTAAGGTGAAGATCACCAAATCTAGGAAGATCCATCGCGACAGGCAAGCAAACCAACACACGAGCAAACAAAAGGCAAGCAAGAAAAAGGCAAACGGAAAAGAGAGGGCGAATAAAACGGCAAGGGTGAAGTGGGGGAGAGGAAAACGAGAGGCAAATGGGAAATAATGTAGTGTGAGTGATAAGGAATTGTGATGGGTACTTGGTATGTTGACTTTTGCGTAGACCTCACCGGCAACAGTGCTAGAAATTCTTCTTGCTACCTCTTGAGCACTGCGTTGGATTTCCCCGAAGAGGAGAGGACGATGCAGCAAAGTAGCATAAGTATTTCCCTCAGTTTTTGAGAACCAAGGTTTCAATCCAGTAGGAGGCTACGCGCGAGTCCCTCGTACCTACACAAAACAAATAGCTCAATGGAACCAACGCGATTAGGGGTTGTCAATCCCTTCACGGTCACTTACGAAAGTGAGATCTGATAGATAATATTTTTGGTATTTTTGATATGAAGATGCAAAGTAAAAAGTAAAAAAGCAAAGCAATAAAGTGATGGAGATTGATATGATGAGAATAGACCCGGGGGCCATAGGTTTCACTAGTGGCTTCTCTCAAGAGCATAAGTATTCTACGGTGGGTGAACAAATTACTGTTGAGCAATTGACAGAATTGAGCATATTTATGAGAATATCTAGGTATGATCATGTATATAGGCATCACGTCCGAGACAAGTAGACCGACTCCTGCCTGCATATACTACTATTACTCCACTCATCGACCGCTATCCAGCATGCATCTAGAGTATTACGTTAAAAACAGAGTAACGCCTTAAGCAAGATGACATGATGTAGAGGGACAGTTTCATGCAATATGATAAAAACCCCATCTTGTTATCCTCGATGGCAACAATACAATACGTGCCTTGATGCCCCTTCTGTCACTGGGAAAGGACACCGCAAGATTGAACCCAAAGCAAAGCACTTCTCCCATTGCAAGAAAAACTAATCTAGTAGGGCAAACCAAGCTGATAATTCGAAGGGACTTGCAAAGATAACCAATCATACATAAAAGAATTCAGAGAAGATTCAAATATTTTTCATATATAGACTTGATCATAAACCCACAATTCATCGGTCTCAACAAACAC
Source organism: Aegilops umbellulata (assembly GCA_032464435.1). NCBI lineage: Eukaryota > Viridiplantae > Streptophyta > Magnoliopsida > Poales > Poaceae > Aegilops > Aegilops umbellulata. The sequence continues at coordinate 226,276,405 of CP136055.1, read as the reverse complement.
ACCACAAAAAGAAGATTACATCGAATAGATGTCCACGAGAGAGGGGGAGAACATTGTATTGAGATCCAAAAAGAGAGAAGAAGACACCTAGCTACTAACTATGGACCCGAAGGTCTGAGGTAAACTACTCACACTTCATCGGAGGGCCTATGATGATGTAGAAGCCCTTCGTGATGATGGCCCCCTTCGGCAGAGCTCCGGAACAGGCCCCAAGATGGGATCTCGTGGGTACAGAAGGTTGCGGCGGTGGAATTAGGTTTTTGGCTCCGTATCTGATCGTTCAGGGGTACGTAGGTATATATAGGAGGAAGGAGTGCGTCGGAGGAGCTTTGAGGGGCCCACGAGGCAGGGGCGTGCCCTAGGGGGGCGCGCGCTCCGCCCTCGTGACCGCTTCTCTTCTTTCTTGATGGAGGGTCCAAGCCTCCTGGATCATATTTGATGAGAAAATCACGTTCCCGAAGGTTTCATTCCGTTTGGACTCCATTTGATATTCCGTTTCTTCGAGACACTAAAATAGGCAAAAAACAGCAATTCTGGGCTGGGCCTCCGATTAATAGGTTACTCCCAAAAGTAATATAAAAGTGGAAAATAAATCCCAATATAGTCCAAAACAGTAGATAATATAGCATGGAGCAATCAAAAGTTATAGATACGTTGGAGACGTATCACCGCGCACTCTGCCTCCTCGCCCGCGCCGGCCCTCAGCACGTCCTCCATAACGGAGGTGAGGCACCATGCCGCCGTGCTCCCGCTGACGGCGAGCAACGACAAAGAGGGGAGGGAGTCAGCGCTTCGGGCCGGCTCCATCGAGAGGGGAACCTTGGCGGGGACCTTCTATCCCTTCTTCCTCCACAGCGTCTTCGCGGGGCTTGTCCCTCCCTTCTCCAGGTTCTTCCTTGTTGTCCTCGACCATGACCAAATTCACGCTCTGCACCTTCAGCCCAACTCCATCCTTCTCATGTCGATCTTCGCATTCTACTATTAGGCATTCGTGGGCGTGGCACCCTCCGTTGCGCTGCTCCACCACTTGTTCTCCCTCAGATGCACGACTCGACAAAGTGCTCCAGGTGTGTATCCTTCATCGCGCCACATGGCAGCAACGCGCTCATGAGGGACGAGAAGAAAGTGGAGGACATCCTACGCAACTGGATCTTCATGGATGCCAAGGGCCTCCATTCCCGGCTGGAGTTGCCAACTGAGATGCCAGATAAGCTGGACCTGTGGGATCATGAGAAGCTCACCGACCCCCGTGCAGCACCGGTCCTGATGTTGATGCAGGCGGACATGGACTCCGGAGCGCTGACAGGGGCCATGCTGGTTAGGGAGTTCCTGACGCAGCGCCTAGCCCCGCTCCAAGCACACTCGCGCCCCATGTGGGATTTCAAGGGCGCGAAGGACGACCTCCGGCTACACCCAGGGATCTTGACAGGCGAGGAGCTGAGCAAGGCCGTGTGCACCTTGCTCGAGAAGGAGCCGGGCAGCCTCCCGGCGGCCTATCTCTCGTTGTACCGCTGCGGCGATGGTGTGGAGTTGGCCACCGCCATGCCCATCTTCAACGAGCCGGGGCTCATACCGCCGAAGCTCCCCAACTCCCCGGTGCCGGTGTCCTCTAGCAAGGACTCCAAGGAGAAGATGGAGAAGGACTCGGAGGCGACCATGGACGATGTGGAGGGGACTTCCCCTCCATTGCAGAGCGAGCTCGTCCGCAATCTCTCCGACAATGATGAAGCCGCCGAATACTTGGTCGAGGGATCTCCGCGCTCCACCGGGGTTGTCACGAGGTCCGGGGGCACCCCTCTGCAGAGGCTCTGCTGAGCGAATCCGAAGAAGGGTGAGGCGGCATTGCTTCCCCAAGGCGACGCCCCCGCCTTGTCGCCAGTCACTGCCGCTCCGGAGCCAGCTGTCGTGCGCCCGACCAATCCTTAGGGCGCAACGAAGCCTGCGCTCAAGAAGATCGGAGGCGCTACGGTCCTGGTCAGGAAAAGGGTGTACGTCGCCGCTGATGAGTAAGTATCTTACCTTTCTTTCGTTTTCGATCCTTGATGCCGCCCCCATGATACTCCTCTCCTAGTGACCAGGCTCAAGCCTGTGGTGAAGAGGAGGAAGGAGGAGGTCATGGTTCCTGAGGCCCTGCCATCTGTTACGGCCGTGACGACCTCAACGCGGGCGGAGGAGGCTGCCTGGCAATCCCGGGCCCCTCAGAGCTTGGCGGCGGAGCCCGTGAAGGAAACCGCCTCCGTGGCCTAGCAGCCTCCCAGGCTGCCCGTCCCCGTTGTACTCGTGGGGGATTTGGGGGCTCCAGAGCCCCCTGCTGCTCTTGCTACTGCGGCGGCGCCAGTCTAGGCGCCAGTGTCGCCTCCTTCCCGAGCCCTCGCCTTGACAAACCATCGCTCGCCTGCCAGGCCTGGCGCTTTGCAGGAGGCCTACGCTATGCTGGACCAGCTCCAAACCAATCTTCTGGGCGCTGACAGGGGCGTGGCGACGGGGCGTCTCGGGCTGTTCTCGGGGTGGTTCTAGGCTGACGCGTCCATCAGGACGGCATGGGGCCAGGCCGAGGCAGCCATCGCGGAGGGCAGGAAGGAGGCCGGTGAGGCCACGGAAGCTCGCGACGCAGTGCTAGTTGACGCAGCGTCCGCCAAGGTACTTTGCAACATGGTGGAAGCCTAGCTGAAGGCCCTCCGCGAGGAGCAGGCCGCCCGCACCCGTCGGCTCCAAGAACAGGAGGAGGAGCTCAAGGCCCGGGACACAGTGCTTGCCAATTGTGATGCCGAGCTGGAGCAGGCGGCCAGGAACAGGCCGCGGTGCGGAGCCTCCTGGGTAAGCTGAAGGAGGAGGCGGACAAGCCTCAGGCGTCCCTAACCAAACTTCTCACCGATGAGGCGGCCTGGCTGGAGGCCAGGGAGAAGACCCTCATCGCGGCGGAGAAGGCGGCCACCGCGGGGAGAGACGCCTTTCGTCTCCCTTGAGCTGAGATCCCGCACGACGCTGCAGTCCCTTTACGGAGAAGGGTACGAGAAGCCACTGGTGACTTTGGAGGAGGGCCTCACCGGGCTGCTCCCCAAGCTCAAAGCATCACTTGAGGGCATCGTCACCGGAGTGGGCACCATGGTGGAGGGGAAGTTCCACGCACTTTTCACATCAGCCGCGATGCGTGTTTTCAGCCACCTCCATCTCCAGGATCCTAGCTTCGACCTTGGCACTCTGATCGAGCCGGTGGCTCCCGAGTCCCACGGCGCTGCTGCCGAGGCTGTGGAGAAACAGGTGAAAGCCCTGCTGGAGAAGTTCCTTTGCGTCGACCCCGCGGCCGCGGCGACTGGTGAAGATGGCAGCGGCTTTGTCGATTACATGCTTCCCGCGGCGAGCAACATCGGCAACCGAGGCGGTGGCGGCGCTTCTTCCTAGTTTGGCCCTGCGACATTTATCGTGCCTCGTGGAGGCGTGAGAACTTATGCTTATACTTGAGACACATTATGTTTTGTAATAATTTGCCTAGGACTCCTCGATTTCCTTTCTGTGCTTGATTTCCTTTCTGTTTGCTTTAGTGTTCTACGTCGGTAGGGCCCAGCGCCGCGTATACCTCAACCACCGTTGGGGTGTCCGGATCAGCAGGACGAGACCAAGGGGTGAGGGGCTACGTGACCAGTGAGGCCCCTGAGTCGCGATGCTCAGGGGTCCCCCTTGAGGTACGAACAGCCCTCGTGAAGGAAACGCGAGCAGCGTCTGGGTTAATCCAGAGCACCCATACCTCTCCTCGCCAACTTTTGCCTGGGGGTCGCGTGAAGACAAGGTGCGAGAGACCTAATGAGGTGGGGTGAGCCAGGCCTGGCCTGGGTGCAGCCCCCGTGCCCAGCCCCCTCATGCGACTCTCCCGTGGGGAAAGCGGTGCGGTGAGGCCGGACGTCGGGCTCAAGAGCCCTCCTAAGGTTACTGCAGCCGCTAGGGTGCCCTCAATTGTTTATTCACCAGCGTGGAGCATGGTGCTTCCACTCTTGCATGGGCATAGCCGCTCCTCGACCGTGTCGTCCGCCAGCACAGAGCATGGTGCTTCCACTGGTGCATGCGTGGGAGCTCCCTCTGAGGGGAGACTCCGGGGCGTGTACAACTCCGTCCTGACACGTGGCTTGCACGGCAGGACTGGAGGAGGTGTAGATGGGCACCCGTGAGGCAGCGTGGGACTCACGAGGCCCTAGCTCAAGGCGGGTTGCACCTGGAATTTTGGTTTGGGGCATTTGCAAGGGTCCTAGGAGATGGTCAGGTGGCCTGCACCAAGTGAATCTTTGGAGGATATCGCATGAGAAGGGCAAACAACAACGACTCCAGGAGGTGACGTGAATAGGGCCGGCCCGCCAGATAGAGCTCAGCCGTTGGGTTTATTGATGCTGCAGGGATGGACCCGAGCACAGACGCCGTGCCCAGTCTTCTCATGCAATGATCCTAAGGAAAGACAGCCGGCATGCGGCCCCCGCGGCAGCAAGGCATCGGGTCACACGCCCTAACTCATCCACCCACGATTAGCTCATGCGATAACATGGCACCAAGGGCCATGGGAGGTGACGTACACGAGGACTGGCCCGCAAGATAGAGCTCAGCCACTTGGGTTTAGAAACGCTGCAGGGACGGACCCGAGCACAGACACCGTGTGAGTCCTTAATCATGAGGCGGTCGCGGGCGGGTTTGTGAGGGCGCACGACATTCATGGTGGAAAAGCACCATACATGCAGGTGATGATATAAAAGCAATTCACGAAAGGGTAGGACTAGTTCTGGTATATGCGCAAAATGATACATGCTGCAGGGACAGACCCGTACAGCTTGAGGATAATGCAGCCCGAGGGGCGCCCTCAATTGAACAAACCAAAAGGTCACCTGGCACCATGGTTGAAGAAGTGTTGGGGCAGCTCAAGATGTGCGCTGAAGAAGTCGCTCCTCATGAGTCGTCCGGCTCCCAAGCCTCGTGAGGCTCCGGAGGTCCGGGGGGCTCGCGAGGGTCCGGCACCTCCTCCATCAAGATCGCCTGGCGCCTGGCCTCGTGAGTCGCCAGGATGCCTTGCATGTGGCGCTGGTGCATGGAAGCTACGTTCCGCACGCCGAAGGGCATGCACACGTAGCTGTGACGGCGGCCTGCGCACCGGCCAACGCGGGACGGCGAGAAGAGCTCCTGAGAAGCAACCCGGTTGAGTCCTGGGATGTTGACACAGATGCGCATATCGCTACCCATGTCAGGGGCGGAAGCTACACTGGGTCGTGCGGGGCGACGCTCGCCACGCATGGCTCATGTCTCCTGAAGCTCCTCGATCGCCTTGGTGATAAACTCCTGAGCGCCTGGCGCCTTGCGCCCTATGCCCTGTTCGCGGAAGCGCGTGTTGAAGCACGCCTCCACATGGTGCCCGAATGCCTCCCTCATGACGCTGGTCCCTCAGAGGCCCTCTAGAGGAGAGCCCCCGAGCCCAACCTGGGAGGGGCGTTGGGCGCGCCTTCCTATGCAAGAGAGGAAGGCGCCCCAGCAATGGGTGCAGGTCCTGAGGCACGATCATCAGATACCCCACCCTCCTAAGATCCTCTATGGAGTAGCTACTTCTTCTTCTTGGGAATGACCTTAGGGGGTGCATGGCACCCTCGTCATTTGAGTTCTTGACTGTCGTGGTTTGGTAGGCGCGCTCGAGGGAACACACCACATCCTTTTCATCACAGGCAACCGTGATGGTGCCGCCACTTCCTGGCATCTTGAGGACATTGTAGCCATGGTGAGTCACTGCCATGAACTTGCCAAGGGCCGTATACCCGAGGATGGCGTTGTACGAGAGACGAATGTGGGCAACGTCGTAGTCGATGAGCTCGGTGAGTTAGTTGTCGCGATTGCCGAAGGTGACAGGGAGACGGATCTGCCCTATGGGGACGGTGGAGCCATCGGTGACCCCTGAGAATGGCTTAGTGGGCAGAAGCTGGTCGTACAGCACCTGGAGCGTGTCAAACGTCTCGTCGGAGAGGACATTGAGCCCCGCGCCACCATCGATGAGCGTCTTGGTGACGAGGACATTGCTGATGGTAGGTGAGCAGAGCATCAGGAGCGCGCCAGCGATGGCTACGCACTTTAGCTGACTAGTAGAGTCGAAGGTGATAGCGTAGTTGGACCACTTGAGGGGACGTGACGCCTCAAGCTTGGGTAGGGTCGCCTTCACCTCACAAGCGAACTGCTTGAAGACGTGATGGGAGGCGGGGGCCTGAGCGCCACCCAGGATGTAGGCAATGGCACGAGGCTCTTGGAAGCCCCCGGCCCCATCATCTTGGCGGTGGTCGTCGTTCCTCCTTGGCGGCGGCGGCAGATGAGGAAGGCCGGCTGTCGGGGGATATCGGCCTCCACGAGCACGTATGGGGACGGAGCCCCTTGTCGGTTCGGCGGGGGGCGGAGGTTGCACAAAGAGCAGATCGAGGCGACACACACACACAACGATTTTACCCAGCTTCGGGCCGCATGGATGCGTAAAACCCTATTGCTGCTTGTCTGGTTGATTAGAGTTCTTGCTCTGGAGCGCAAGAAGCTACAGTAAGTTGGAGCTGGACGTAGACGAGGGTCTACTGGGCGTCCTTCTTCGGGTCTGGATCTCTCTCCTCCTCTAGGGTTCGATCCCCCTCCTACGTGCGCATGGGCCTCCTTTTATATGCTAAGGGGTTTCCCACAGGTAGCGACGTAGGTGAGGGTAAAAATGGCAAGGAACTGCGTGCATAGTGGCCGCACAGTGCTATCGCACCTAACTCTGACGGCGGGGGACAAAGGCATTAAATGCCCGTCTGGATCGCCTGAACAGTGCCGAGGCGGACCGTTAGGGGCGCCTCCGCTTGCCACGGGGGCGACTCCGCCAACGTCGCACGCCACGCGCGCGCCCCAGGTTGCACGGCGCCCCGCCACGTGCCTCTGGGGAAGCTCCAGAGCGACGCGTGGGCAGGTGAGCTGGAGCGCATGCCTAAGGTGGTGGTTTGCCGTGGTAAGTGGCTTGCCGCGGTGGTTGTCTTGCCGCACCTGAGAGCTTGCCGCTCGTCAGGCCTTGCCGAGGCGCGCGGAGCGCCGCGGCGGGCTTCTCTTGGGGTGCCTTGACTTGGCCGTCCCGGCGAGCTCCTCCCGCCGGGGCCTTGGTGCTTCGGCTTAGTCGTCCCGGCAATCTCCTCTTGCCGGGGCCTTGTCGCCTTGGCCCGGCGAGCTCCTCTTGCCGGGGCTCGCCTTCTTGGCCCGACAAGCTCCTCTTGCCGGGGCTTGCTCTTCTAGGCTCGATCACTTGGCCTTCGTCCGGCCCAGAAAGGGCCGTGGAGACTCTTGTCGCTCCCCTGGCAAGCCTTGCCGCGGGACGCTACTACTGCCCGTGCACAAGTTCAGGGTACTAAGGTACCCCTACTTTAGTACACCGACAGGAGCCCCCGGGTCTGGGCCATACACGGTGCCGAGCGTTGTTGGGCCAGGCCCTAACAGTGCACGGGCACGCGTGGCCTGGGTTGCACTGCTCCTTAACTCCGTGCCCGTCGCGCCCTCCCCAAGTGGTGCGCGCTTATCGCGGCGTCGTGGGAGGGCTTGGCGTGCGAGACGTGCGTGACGTGGGTGGCGTGCGCGGGGCTTGAGGCCCGCAGGCATGCGTCACGTCGGGCACGACCTCTTTATTTGGAAAGGCGAAACGTCCGCCCCCACTTTCGAGTGGGGGGTGGGAAGAGAGGTCGCCTCATCTGTCGCCTCGGCCCTGCTCGCCCGCCACGCGTCCTCCATGCGCTTGGGGTTGCGGTGGTGGAGGCAGGAAGCCGGGCCGACGCGGGTCGAAGTAGAGGATCGGCCCCGTCGCCTGCCCTTCCTCTGCTTTGATTGGTCGGGCGGGGCGGCCGAGCCCCCACTCCGCCCCTTTATAAGGAGCGGAAGGGGATGACGAGGGTCCGCACTCCTTCCTTCTTCCTTCTCTTAGATCCCTGGTCCCCTCTCCCCAACTTTCATGGAGGAAGGGAACCTTGGTCCTTCTTCGGTGGCGGCAAGGGTTGCCGCCAGGCAGCGCGCCCCTCCTCCCCTTGCTCCCGCGGCGGCGGAGCCAACCGTAAGGGGAAGAGGGAGAGGGCAAGGTCGTGGACGAGGCCGTGGACGGGGCCGAGGCGCTCGAGGCGGGCGGGGCGGCGCGCCGGCCTCGCCTCCGCCGGCGGCTCCGTTTCCCCCGGCGGCTCATCTCGGGGACGACCCCTGCGAGTTCATCATCAGGCTGCGCCGGGCGCCTCGCCGTCGCCTCCGCCTCCCGGATCCCTTCGTGGACGTCTTGGAGGCGGAACAACACGAGACGCTGAGACTGCGCATGAGGGGCTGCGGGATCAGTGGTATGCGGGTCCACGTCGAATCCCGACCCCCGGCGTGATGTGTCTTGGCCGCGGGTGGAAGACGTTTGCCTGGATCCATAGCTTGATGGAGGGGTTCACCCTCCATTTTAAGGTGATGGAGGGCGATCTCCTCTCCGTCAAGGCCTTCGGGGACCTCGGCACCCGGGCCCGGTGCTGCGTGGATAGCTCCTCCGACAGCGAAGGCTCCTCCTCGAGCGAGAGTGACGAGGAGGGGAGCGACAGCGACGACGAGGAGAGCGGTCGCCGGGATGACGGGTCCGACTAGGTGCCGGTCGCAGCTCCGCGTGGCACCGGCGGCCCCCATCGTCCGCGCCGCTGGCGCCGTGAACTCCCCGGGGTCGTCTCCTTGGGCGGCTGGCGTAGGGAGGCTGCGGAAGAGGAAGAGGGCGGGCGGCAAGGCCGCTGCCTCGTCTTCTAGCTTCGCCCCAGACGCCGTCACCACCCCTGCTCGCGGCGACGACCGCCGGGGTCTTCTCTCCGGCCCGGCAAGCTCCTCTTGCCGGGGCATCGTCTTCTCGGGCGGCCGGAGTGGCGAGGCTGCGGAAGAGGCTGGCGGCAAGGCCGTCAACTCGGAGTACGAGGGCCAGATGCCCTCGACAGCGTGTTGACGTCCCGCAGCCTCCTTCTCGAGCTCCGCTTCCGGCGTCGCCGTCTCCATCCAGCCTCCGGAGCTCCGGGGCGGAGCCTCGGACGCTCTCTTGGCGTCTTCTGCCACCCGTAGCTCGTCTAGGCGCCCCTTTTGCCCTTCTCGCCTCCTTGCCGTACCTCCTGAGGAGAGAGACAAGAAAGGGATTACGGGCACCTTATCTCTTTTTATCTTGTAAGCCCTCGGGCCTTAATTGTGTTTAAATCTTGTAATCCCATCTTTCATGTTTTTCATTCTCTCTTAGCTGTACCTGAGTGGAATGTTTTTAATGAAAAGGGAGTGTTTGCCGGACCATTTGTCTCGCGGGTACATCCCGCGGCAAGGAGCAAACCCTTTGCATCGTTAAGATAGACACTTCCCCGCCCGGCAACGGACCCTGCCGTCTCCCCGCGCCTCTTGGCCCTCCTCACGCTCTTGGCGGAGGCAGGGAGAAGGCGGGTTCTGGCCCCTCGCTTCCTCCTCTTGCCGCCGCGGCTACTATCAGAAGCGGGCCCCGGGAACGCGCTTCGGGGTTTGTCGCTTAAGAGAGCACGACAGCATTTAGGAGGAAGCAAGGTTTTCGCATTCCGCAGCTCATGAGAGAATGCATGATAAGGGATGTAAAGACTTATCTGAGGTTACAGCCCCCGGCAACTCTGGCTTGCCGGGGCGCGGGTGCTGGCTCGCCCTTCTCCCCTTCTTCGTCCTTGAGCGGCTCGGCAAGGGTATGCAACTCCTGCGAGCCAAAGGGAAAGGACGGGAAAAAGACGCGGACTCGACCTCTAAGTTAGGGGTTAGCGATTGTTAGGCACTATCAACCCTAACCAAGGACGAGACTCGACTCAGCATGCATGCTAAAACTTGGGGGCGCCAGCGCTTCATTGCTGCTAGGGTCTGCGCCTGGCTTTCTACAAAGGATTACATGCAACTGCGGCAAGACTTCTGTACAAAGAGTTGGTTGCCGGACGGGGTCCGACAACCGCGCCTTACAGGTAAAACTTGCGAAGATGCTCAATGTTCCAGGAATTGCTCACCAGAGTACCATCTTCGGTCTCGAGGCGGACGGCGCCGGGCCTCATGACTCGTTTCACCCGGTAAGGGCCTTCCCACTTCGGCGTCAACTTGTTGTGTATCTTGGCCGACTGAACGCGCCGAAGAACAAGGTCGCCTTCCTCGAGGCTCCTGGCTTTAACTTTGCGGCTATGATAGCGACGCAGAGCTTGTTGGTAGCGAGCGGATCGCACAACAGCCTGGAGACGATCCTCCTCGAGGAGCAGTGCGCCATCTTCACGCGACCGCTCTTGCTCAAGCTCATCATAAGCGAGCACTCGAGGTGACCCGTATACGAGTTCCGTGGGGGTAACTGCTTCTGCTCCATAGACTAAAGCAAATGGTGTCTGGCCGGTGGCTCGATTTGGCGTCGTTCTGACTGACCAAAGAACTGTCGGCAGCTCCTCGATCCAGTTCTGTCCGCGCTTGAGCAGCCTGTCAAAACTTCTGGTCTTGAGCCCGCGCAGTACCTCGGCGTTGGCCCTTTCCGCTTGACCGTTGCTCCGGGGATGAGCAACAGAAGCGAAGCAGACCTTGGTGCCGAGATCTTGGGTGTACTGCATGAAAGTGTGGCTTGTGAACTGCGTACCGTTGTCGGTGATGATCCTGTTGGGGATCTCGAAGCGGCAAACAATCGACCTGAAGAATTTGATCGCGGACGGCGCAGTCACCTTCCTCACTGGTTCCACTTCTGGCCACTTTGTGAACTTGTCGATGGCAACGAACAAGTACTCAAAGCCCCCGACGGATCGGGGGAAGGGGCCGAGGATATCGAGCCCCCAGACCGAGAAGGGTCAGGACAAAGGGATCATCTGGAGAGCTTGAGCTGGCTGGTGTATCTTCTTGGAATGGAACTGGCACGCTTCACACTTGGTTACTTGTGCAGTTGCATCCTGGAGGGCTGTTGGCCAGAAGAAACCTTGCCGGAACGGTTTGCCGGCAAGTGCTCTGGCGCCAATGTGTTGTCCACATATGCCTCCGTGTATCTCCGCCAACAGCTCCTGTCCGTCTTCCCGGTGAATGCACTTCAATTTCACCCCATTGCGTCCTCTTCTATACAGTGCGTCGTCGACGAACTGGTACATACTGGACTACCGGGCTACTCTTTCCGCTTCTTCTTGTTCTTCGGGAAGTTCTCCTGTCTGAAGGAAACGGACGATCTGCTGTGCCCACGTCGGAGCCTGTGGCTCGACGACGAGGACTAAAGGCATGTCGGCGGCTGCGGGAACATCAGCTTCTACGGCGAGGAATTGGGGCTCAGCCGGAGCTTGACGTTCCCCGGCAAGCTTGCCGGGGCATGACTTGCCGAGAGCGCCTGCTTCGTCGGGACAAACCCTGGGGCTTGCCGGAGCGGGCAGCTCCTCAGCACTCTTGGCGTCGATCTTGGGGACTCTCTTGGCGGCGGCTTCGGGAAGCTCTGCCGGGAGATAGTCACCAGAGACTGATCTTCTCTTCTTGCTTGGCCCAGTCGATGGTGTCACGGATGGCTGAGTCAGCTTGAGCACAAAAGTCCCTGGTTCCACAGGTAGCTTTAGTGCGGCGCATTTTGACAGGCCGTCGGCGATGTCGTTCTCTGCTCTTGGAACGTATTCCATTTGCAGGCCGTCAAAGCGCTCTTCCAGCTTCCTCACTTCATCAACGTAAGCCTCCATCAACGGGCACTGGTAATCCCTGTTCACTTGGCGGACGACGAGCTGCGAGTCACCCCTGACAATGAGCTTCTTGATCCCAAGTTCCGCCGCGATCCTGAGACCGGCGAGCAAACCTTCATACTCTGCCGTATTGTTGGTTGCTTGCTCCTTGGGAAAGTGCATCTGGATGATGTACTTAAGGTGCTCTCCGGTGGGCGCGATGAGCAGCACGCCAGCACCGGCGCCTTCCAGCGAAAAGGCACCATCAAAGTACATCAGCCACTCTTTGGTTGCTTCCTTGCCGGGGATGCTCGTCTCTGGAATTTCTTCGTCCGGTGTCGGAGTCCACTCTGCTATGAACTCTGCCAATGCTCTGCTCTGGATGGTCGATGTGCTCTCGAACTTGAGGCCAAAGCTTGACAGTTCTAGTGCCCACTCGACAATCCTGCCTGTTGCTTCGGGATTCTGCAGTATCCTCTTAAGCGGAAAGCGAGTGACCACTGTGATCTCGTGTGCTTGGAAGTAATGGCGCAGCTTCCTCGAGGCCATGAGGAGGCCGAAGAGCAATTTCTGCACACCAGAGTACCTCGACCTAGCCCCCTGCAGGAGGGAACTGACGAAGTAAACTGGGCGCTGCACCATCTTCTTCTTCTGCACTTCCCCTTGCGCTTGTGCGGATCCGCCTTTGCCGGGGCCAGAGCTTGTCGGGGAAGCCCCCTGCTTGCCGTCGGACGCGCTTGCCGTGGTTGCTGGCTCGTCATCAGCTTCCCTCTCCGCAACTAACGCAGCACTAGCCACTTGATTGGTTGCCGCTAGGTAGAACAACAACTTCTCTTGCGGTCTAGGCGCGACAAGTATAGGAGCGGAGGACAGGTATTTCTTCAAGTCTTGCAGCGCAGCCTCCGCTTCCGGAGTCCATTTTACTGGACCTGCCTTTTTCAAGATTTTGAAAAACGGCAGGGCGCGTTCCGCAGACCTGGAAATAAACCTGTTGAGAGCCGCCACGCAGCCGGCAAGTCTTCGCACGTCCTTGACACGCGTTGGTGCTTCAATCTGCTCGATGGCCTTGATCTTGTCGGGGTTGGCTTTGATCCCACGCTGAGACACGAAGAACCCGAGAAGCTTGCCGGAGGGAACTCCAAACGCGCACTTCTCGGGGTTGAGCTTGAGGCTGATCTTGCGCAAGTTCGCAAAGGTCTCTTCCAAGTCTTGAACCAACGTTGCCTTGTCTCTGCTCTTGACCACAATGTCGTCCATGTAGGCCTCCACATTTCTGTGGATCTGTGGCTCGAAAGCAGTGTGGACAACCCTCGCGAACGTCGAGCCTGTGTTCTTCAGTCCAAAAGGCATCCGCACAAAACAGTACGTGCCGCATGGAGTGATGAACGCAGTCTTCTCTTCGTCTTCTTCAGCCATGAAGATCTGGTGGTACCCGGAGTAGGCGTCAAGGAATGAACGCAGGTCGCATCCGGCCGTGGAGTCAACAATCTGTTCGATGCGCGGCAAGGGAAATGGATCTTTAGGGCAAGCTCTGTTGACATCGGTGAAATCGATGCAAATCCTCCACTTCCCGTTTGCTTTGCGCACGACAACAGGATTGGCCAACCACGTCGGATGGAGCATGCCTCTGACGAGGCCTGCCGCTTCCAACTTCCTGATCTCCTCCGCGATAAACTCTTGGCGCTCCACCGCTTGTTTCCTGACTTTTTGCTTGATGGGCCGCGCATGAGGACAGACGGCGAGGTGGTGCTCAATCACTTCCCTGGGAACGCCGGGGATGTCAGATGGTTGCCAGGCAAACACATCGACATTCACCCGCAGGAAAGCAACGAGCGCGCCTTCCTATTTGGGGTCGAGAGTGGCACTGATGGTGAAGGTACCACCAGTGCCGTCCTCCTTGGCGGGCACCTTCTTGGTCGCTGGTGGAGCAGCCGTCGTCTCCTTGTGTTTACCGGCGGGGCTCGATGGTGCGTCCTCAACGGCAGCGCAGCGCTCCGAAGAGGCGCGCTTGCCGGAGTGGGCACCAGAGCATTCGCCGGGCTTGGCCTTCTTGCCGGCGGGGCTCGATGGCACGTCCTCGACGGCAGCGCAGCACTCCGAAGAGGCGCGCTTGCCGGAGTGGGCGCCAGAGCATTCGCCGGACTTGGTCTTCATGCCGGCGGGGCTCGATGGCACGTCCTCGACGGCAGCGCAGCACTCCGAAGAGGCGCGCTTGCCGGAGTGGGCGCCAAAGCACTTGCCGGACTTGGTCTTCATGCCGGCGGGGCTCGATGGCACGTCCTCGACGGCAGCGCAGCACTCCGAAGAGGCGCGCTTGCCGGAGTGGGCGCCAGAGCACTTGCCGGACTTCTTCTTTCCCCTGGAAGCTCCAGCGGCAAGCGGGCCGCAGGCCGTTGCTGCTGTTGCGTCCCGGTATATTTGGTCGGCGCAGATAAGGGCATCCTTCTTGTCGCCGGGGACAGAAATGACGCTTATCGGGCCAGGCATCTTGAGCATGTTATACGCGTAGTGGGAGGCCGCCATGAACTTGGCGAGCGCTGGTCGGCCGAGGATCCCGTTGTAAGGCAACGGAAAGTCGGCGACGTCAAAGGTGACCTTCTCAGTCCTGAAATTCAGCTTGCTGCCAAATGTCACCGGCAGCGTGATCTTTCCCTTCGGCTTGCTCCTTCCCGGGTTGATTCCTTGGAATGTGCCGGTTTCTTCGAGCTCGCTGTCGGGAACATGGAGTCTCCGGAGGACAGCAGAGGAGATCAGATTCAAGCCGGCCCCGCCGTCAACTAGCATCTTAGTGACCTTGAGGTTGCGGATCGTTGGGGAAACCAACATCGGCAAGCACCCGACCGCGGTTGTGCGATCAGGGTGGTCCTCAATGTCGAAGATGATAGGCGTGCTGGACCATCTCAGGGGTCTGCGTGACTCGACGGGTGGCTCCGCTGCATTGACCTCCCGCACCCACCGTTTAAGCTGGTGGTGGGAAGTGTGCAGGGAGGCACCGCCGTCCACACACAAGACCTCAGTGGCTTTCTGAAACTCCTGCTCGCTGGTCTCGGGGTCTTCCATGTCTTCGTCGTCGTCATCGTCTTCGCCCTTGTCGCGCCCCCGGGGAGGTCTGTCTGCTTGCCGCTGCTTGTCCTTGCCGCGGCGCTCCCTCGGGCCGGGGCGCTTCGTGCCGAATCCCCCGCCACCTTCTTGGGCTCTCTCCTTGTCGCGTCGTGCGTACTCGGCCTTCTGCAGGTCGACGAGCCGCTCGACTTGCTTGCAACTCTGGAGGTCGTGGCCCCTGGTACGGTGGATCTTGCAGTACTTCTTGTCGGTACCGTCTCGCTTATCGGCAGCGGCCACCGCCCGGCAGTTGGCGCACCCGACAATCTCCTTGCCGGGGCCTCCCACCTGGGCTTTCTTGGTGGAGCCCTCGCTGCCGGACTTCTCGACAACCAGTACCTCTGGGTTTTTCTTCTTCGGCGCCATGCCGGCGCAAACAATGAGAGTCTGGCTCGCGCGGACGCCGGACCTGGTTCACACAACCTCGATGCACCCCCTACCTGGCGCGCAAAAGATGTCGGGGGATATCGGCCTCCACGAGCACCTATGGGGACGGAGCCCCTTGTCGGTTCGGCGGGGGGCGGAGGTTGCACAAAGAGCAGATCGAGGCGACACACACACACAACGATTTTACCCAGCTTCGGGCCGCATGGATGCGTAAAACCCTACTACTGCTTGTCTGGTTGATTAGAGTTCTTGCTCTGGAGCGCAAGAAGCTATAGTAAGTTGGAGCTGGACGTAGACGAGGGTCTACTGGGCGTCCTTCTTCGGGTCTGGGTCTCTCTCCTCCTCTAGGGTTCGATCCCCCTCCTACGTGCGCATGGGCCTCCTTTTATATGCTAAGGGGTTTCCCACAGGTAGCGACGCAGGTGAGGGTAAAAATGGCAAGGAACTGCGTTCATAGTGGCCGCACAGTGCTATCGCACCTAACTCTGACGGCGGGGACAAAGGCATTAAATGCCCGTCTGGATCGCCTGAACAGTGCCAAGGCGGACCGTTAGGGGCGCCTCTGCTTGCCACGGGGGCGACTCCGCCAACGTCGCACGCCACGCGCGCGCCCCAGGTTGCACGGCGCCCCGCCACGTGTCTCTGGGGAAGCTCCAGAGCGACACGTGGGCAGGTGAGCTGTAGCGCATGCCTGAGGTGGTGGTTTGCTGCGGTAAGTGGCTTGCCGCGGTGGTTGTCTTGCCGCACCTGAGAGCTTGCCGCTCGTCAGGCCTTGCCGAGGCGCGCGGAGCGCCGCGGCGGGCTTCTCTTGGGGTGCCTTGACTTGGCCGTCCCGGCGAGCTCCTCCCGCCGGGGCCTTGGTGCTTCGGCTTAGTCGTCCCGGCAAGCTCCGCTTGCCGGGGCCTTGTCGCCTTGGCCCGGCGAGCTCCTCTTGCCGGGGCTCGCCTTCTTGGCCCGGCAAGCTCCTTTTGCCGGGGCTTGCTCTTCTAGGCTCGATCACTTGGCCTTCGTCCGGCCCAGAAAGGGCCATGGAGACTCTTGTCGCTCCCCTGGCAAGCCTTGCCGCGGGACGCTACTACTGCCCGTGCACAAGTTCGGGGTACTAAGGTACCCCTACTTTAGTACACCGACACCGGCGTTGCCCTGAAGGCGACCGTCATGAGGCTGATCCCTCCAGGGACCATCATGAGGCTGGCCCTGCCAGCGGTCCTCAGGCGGATGATCACGACAGTCCTGGTGGGGGTCGCGGTTGTCCAAGCATCCTCCACAACGGCCTCCTCCGTGGCCATAGCCGCGGTCACTGCGCTCAGGGTGGCAGTTGTTGGTGTTGTGGCTGTGGACGTTGTGGAAGACGCGGAATGGGCGACTGCCCTTGGAGGACGCGGGGTGGTTGCAGCCGCGCTTCATCTCGGGTTCGGCCGTGAGCATGGCCGGGCCCTTGTGCTTCACGTCCTTGGCCTTGGCCTTCTTGTCATCAGGATCGGCCTCCGGGAGCTCGAGGAGGGAGAGGCGACCTTCCTCTACCCTCACACACCAGGTTGCCATGTTGAACATCTCCAAAGTCGAGCACAGGTCCTCGTGTATGGCGAGTTCTTCCGTCATGTTGACATTCCGGATGCCATCAGTGAATGCTGAAATGATGGCCTCGTCCGAAACCTTGGGGATCTTGAGGCAAACATTGGTGAAGTGCTGGATGTATTTGTACAAGGTCTCCCCTGGCTGCTGCTTGATGCACCGCAGGTCATTGCAGCAGGGGCACGGTCGCGAGTGCCCTGGAAGTTGGCGATGAAGCGCTCACGCAGCTCATCCCAGGAGGAGATCGATCCGACGGGGAGGTTCAGGAGCCACGAGCGCACACCTTCCTTGAGGGCCATGGGAAACCAGTTCGCCATGACCATCTCGTCTTAGTTCGCCGCCTCGATGCTCATCTCGTAGAGCTGGAGGAACTCAGCAGGGTCACGGGTGTCGTCGTAGCGCGGAGGCAGATCCGGCTTGAACTTGCCAGGCTAAACGACACGGCGCAGCTCCGGACTGAACGCTCGACATCCTGCCACGCTCACGGGAGCCCACCGCGGAGGGGGAGCCTGGTCTTGACGCCCGCGTGCCACCACCTCGGGTGGCGCACGGTCTTGACATGGCGGTGCTAGGAGCGTATGTGCCTCTCCTTGAGGCCGCTACACCACCTGGCAGCTTTCTTCATCGCACGGTCTTGACATGGTGGGTCGCGCTGGGGGCCTCGCGCCTTGGCTCAGGGACGACATCACACCAAAGAGGAGGAGGAGGCGCACCATGGGCCATGTCGCGGGGGAGGCAGCGAGCGAGACGGCGCAGGAGCCTCTCCAGCGGTGCTGACGAGCTCGGCGATGCGGTCTAGCCAGTCCTCATAGAGGTCATCAGCCGGGCGGTAGAGCAGAAGCTCGCGTGCCATGAGCAACGCAGCTTGCGCATTCGCCGGCCCACGTCGAGCATGGTAAGACGAAGCAGCGGCCGGAGTCAGCGACGGAGTGGCAGTGAGACCATCATGCCACACGGAAGGCGGTAGCGACGAGTCCTACTGCTTGTGGACCATGGGGCCTGTGGCGGCGTTAGCCACAGGTGACGGGGAGCAGCGAGGGGCGCGTTCACCCACCAACGATGTCTGAGCAACGGCCTAACTTGATGAGAACGGCGGAACAGTGGCGAAACAACCGACGGGAGAGAGGCTTCGACACGCCCCTACCTAGCGCGCCAAATGTCTGATTCAGGGCTCCGCAGACCCAAGAAAGGTTTGAAATCTGGGGCGTGTACGAAGAATTCGACCTCTCCAGTCTACCAACTCATCGCTCTCACAGCCTAGCTAGATGAACAGGAAAGGAAAGAGACTCAGCAGTTTACCCAGGTTCGGGCCACCTTGCGGTGTAAGACCCTACTCCTGCTTTGGGGTGGATTAGCCTCGCGAGGGGCTGGGGATGAACTAGTACAGATGAAGAACAATCTCACGAGGTCTATTTTTGTGTGGGTATGACCTGAGGGTTTGACCCGAATCCCCCACTATGATGGTGCCTAGCCTATAATTGTAGTGGCCTGGGTCCTCTTCCTCCAAAACGAAGGCGGGAAGGGATCCCGCAACAGCATGTTTGAAAGGGGACAAGAAGTACATCCTATCCTAACGAAAGGTGGTCTTCGCCTGCAAAGCTTCCAGTCATGACGCCGCAGTGGGCTCGGCGATGACATCTGTCTTGCCATCCTTGTGGTCTTGGTCTTGTTGCATGGGAATCGAAACCTTTGGTCAATTCCTTGGGACTCCACGCCTGCGCTTTCCTCCTTAGCGCCAAAGTGGAAACCTGGTGCTCTGCGCCAGCTGGCGCCCGCCTGGCTCGGTCGTCATGGCTTGTGTCACTTGAACCTCAAGATATGGGCACTTGCATAGGAATCTCCACTCCTCAGGAGCCAGCCCAGGAGGCCGCTCCCTCCGGAGGTCTTGACGTCATTCTCCTCGTGAGGTTTGGCCCCTCGCGAGGGTCTTGTCTTGTCGATGCTGAAGATGAGTCATACCAGGCCGTCGATGGAGCCACGTTGTGGGCCACAGGCAGGCAAGTCTGGGTAACCCGGTTCCCAGAATGCCGACAGGATCAGATTCAAATTCAATAATATAGTTATCACATAGAATATTCTCTTCATGATCCACATTCTGCAAATTTGACACTCTTCCAAAATAGTGGGATTAACATAAAATAAAGTCATTACTTCTGCAAGCCCACTTTTATCAAAAAACTCATAAGATTGACCATACTCCAAAGTAGTGGGATCAATATTACCTAGAGTTGACAGTATTCCAAACCACTTTCAATATTATCGTAAACATATTCATCATGAGGCTTAAATAAAATTTCAAGATCATAAGAGGCATTATCACCCCAGTGATCATTGCAATAAGTAGTGAATAGCAAAATTAGCATCCCCAAGTGTAGAGACTCGACCTCAGATGGTCAAGTCTCTGTGCTTCAGTGTCATCCTTGGATCGGTAATGCCGACACACACAGTACTCAAAGGATTTATAACAGAGTAGCAATCACACACTTATTACATCGAATGTCTCAAGAGAGAACTTATTACAATAATATGGCTTAAGGCCATCTCACTACTAGGAAAAGGGCTCCTAATGGCGCACCAGTTTTGCCTACTAATGGCGCATCACTGGTGCGCCACTAGTATCACGCCACTAGTATTTTTTCTAATGGCGCACCACTGGTGCGCCATTAGTATCTGGTATACTAATGGAGCACCAGGCAGTGCGCCATTAGTTTTTGCCAACGGTGCGCCACTAATGTCTGCTATACTAATGGCGCACCGCACAGTAATGCGCCATTAGTAACAATTTTTTAATTTTTTTTCTTAATCTCAGGTCACTATTTCACCTATGAGATATCCAACACATATATATACAACAAGCATCCATATAACAATCATAGCCAACACAAAAGTTCCATCATATATACATACATAGCCAACACACAAGTTCCATCATATATACATACATAGCCAACACATAGTTCCATCGTTACATATTACAAAAGTTTCACATTGTTCATCCAACACCGTTATCCATCAATTCACAAAAGTTTCACATTGATACAAAATAAAAACACAAATGGAAAAGAAGCACTCCATCCATGCAAGCTTCCGTGAATTAAATCAAATCTGCAAAATGATAAACAAGAAGTTAGAAGAAGAAAAAGAAGAAGACTAGAAGAATACTAGAAGAAGAAGAAGAACACTAGAAGAAGAATAAGAAGAATTTTGGAAAAGAAATAAGAAGAAGACTATAAGCTTATTATGTAAACTTGATCATTTTGTGCTAACAAAAGTTATTTTGGAACTAACCTATAGGAAACTAAGCATATAAGCTCTAAGTTAGTATATTAGAGCCAACTTAGGTAAAATGAAGCTAACCTATGTCATTTTGGAAAAGAAGCAGAATAAGAAAAAGACTATAAGCTTATTATGTAAACTTGATCATTTTGTGCTAACATAAGATATTTTGGAGCTCACCTATAGGAAACTAAGCATATAAGCTCTAAGTTAGCATATTAGAGCCAACTTAGGTAAAATGAAGCTAACCTATAGGAAACTAAGCATATTAGAGATAACATAGGTAACTAAGTATATATATATATATATATATATATATATATATATATATATATATATATATATATATATATATATATATATATATATCATTTTGGAGATCTGACATACCTGACAAAGTTCAGTTCTCATGCATTGCTCTTCTCCTTCTCCTTCCTCAGACTGATGCCCCAAGAGCGGCGAGGCGGTGGAGACGGTGGAGGCAGTGGGATGTAGTCTTCTACCCCAATTGGCGTGGTTATGTCGCCCAGCTGTGGGATCGCCGGCGCCACCACCGGTGAGTGGTCATTGTCAGGCACCACCACCATCGCGAGGCCACCTTCAGGCACGACCATCGCTAGGTCATCCTCAGCCACCTCCATCTCTTGCCCATGGTCAGCCACCACCATATCTTGACCTTGGTCAGCCACCACCATCACTTGTCCTTGGTTAGCCACCACCAGCGCTAGGTCATCCTCAGCCTGATGCCCATCGTCATCTTGCAGCTCCTCATCCCCACTCTGCTCCTCTTCTCCCGCACTCCAGTCCGGATCATCCTTCTTGTTGTCTATGCTGCTGCCAGAATCGCTGCTGCTTTCGCTATAGCCAGAATCGCTGCTGCTTTCGCTACAGCCATGGTCGCTGCTGCTTTCACTACAGCCATGGTCGCTTCTGCTTTGGCTGTAGCCATTGTCGTTGCTGCTGCTCCCATTACCTGTCCAAATGCAACAATGACCGTTAACAATCGATTTGAGACAAAGCCAAATGTAGAGGAATAAGAAGAGGCAGAACGTACCGGCATCATAATCTTCAGCGTAGCGCATGCGACACATAGTCGCGTTGAACACCTTCATGATGAGCATGGTGGCGTCGTCGTCGTACCTGAAGAGAAGGAAGTACCCCAGCCGCAGGTTGTAGGCACGGTAGAACTTCTCCCACCCACGAGACAAGTACATGTGGCCCTCCTTGATCACCAACTCCACATCCCACAGCCCGCGAAACCCGCTGCCGGCCTGTCGCACCTTCACATTATTTGGCGGATCTTCACCCATCAGCATGTTCTTAAAACTGTTAGGCAGCCTCTGCAGTTTTGGACAATGAGTGATGTAGGCAAACAACCGATATCATAATGAGGATGGGTGAAGGGGAGATCTCTCGTTTTATATACCTGCGTCATGGATGATACTGAAGTCCCATGTATGATAGTGAAGAACTCGGAAGCATCCAACTCGTACTTCGGTGTCGCAGAGCGGCGGTGGCTGCTTCCCGCCATCTCTGATAAGCATCAGAAGAGATATTTTTATGATACAAGAAGAAAGCAGCCACAACTACAGTAAAAACAAGCAACTACACACACAGGAGTTGTAAAATATCCCTGCTATTCTTTTTTACATAAACATGTAATTAGTCAAGACAACTTCTCACATATCTTTAAACTTCCATTTATTTTAATCTACGGTAGAGACATCACATCACTTGGCCTAATCACTTGGCACTAATCACTTGGCTCTATTGCTACCTATGGTTTAATACAGCAAGAATAAAGGGGCAGTTGATCCTACTTAATTAAGTACTAAGATACCCCGGCCCATGCATTAGTAGCAAGTACATCATATGTCCGATTTTTAGCAAAGTCATGCTAAAATTCACGGAAAATTTCAGCATGACCTTTGCTGAAAATAGGACATATGGAGTACCCGAATTTGCCGGAACGGAAGTTAATCGACATTCCGGCAAACTCAAGGGCCTCTCGGGGTACCTGCAAAATCATCACGACACGAAGGGCCTCTCAAGGGCCTCAAGCAGCAGCGGCGTTTCCCAGGACCCCATTTGTTTGCTAAATCTATTTGAGCAACAATCAGAGCAGAAAATTCAGCATATTTCTATACAACAGCACTGTAAAGATGAAGAACAGTTCTACAGCAGCCCATTTATATACAATAGCATCTTTGGTCATACCAATTTCTGAAACAATTCAAATCTGAACTGTATCTTTGGTCATACAAATCTCTGAAACTATACAAACCCTAATCAAAACATGAACGTGAACATGCAGTGACAGTCATATCACCTGGGCTGGGCACCATGCCACTACCCTAATTAAACCCTAAAATAAACATTTCATTTTGCAGGCATTATATAGCGCAACATGTTGTTTGTCAAGCATGTTGGAGGTCATTCTTGGAACTCTGTCTATTGTCAGGACATTCTATAGGAATTTTCATCAATAACAAGGGTTTTTCTTGGCTGATAAAGCCATCCATTTTTTCATGGCCTTTTACTGGTGTGGCCTGTGGACCATGCTACATTATCTAGGCATATGCAATTTCCTTTCTGTAATTCTTCTTTTAATATATTAGTGTTGGGCAGTTTCATACAATCTCATCAGAGATTCCACTGCACAGTTAAAAGTTAGGCAAGCATACTCACACCAATGAGTATTGAGTGTAAGAGATTCTACTGTCTATTGATTTTAGTTAGTCAAGCGAATCTCGTTAAGGTGATAAAAAAACCATAGAACTCCTTATGCTAGGTTACTTCCTCACAGTAACAGAACATAGTAGGCTCGTCAAATTGGATCACATACTTAACACACCTATTTGTTAATCGCCAAATAACAGGAGACTGTCAAGTGTGATATGCTAAGTATTATATATGTCCACACGAACATGAGATAATCACCTCTATTTCTGAGATTGATCATGTACTCAATTTTAATTAGAGGCATACTAGAAAAAAGACAAGAGAATAAGCAATTGCTACTGTATGTCATTCATTCAAGCTTTCATCAGTGCAGAAAACCAACATTTCAGGTTTGTAGTTGGACACGATGAGGAGAAGAGAGGAGAAGAGAGGAAGAGGGAGGAGGGTTACCTGACCACGATGAGGTGGTGGCCAGAGCGGAGACGACGGAGGGCGGAGACGGCGAGCTTGGGGGAGGCGGGGATAGACTGCGGGGAAGTCGTGGGCCTCCTCTCCTGGTGGACGTGGGGCCTCCTCTCCTGGTGGACGTGGGGCGGCTCCAAGGCTCCAAGTCTCCGGCGGCTCCGAGGCTCCAAATCTCCGGCGGTTTTCTAGGGTTTCGAGGGAGGCGGCGCTCGGGGGGGGGGGAGGCGGGGCTCGGGGGAGAGGCGGCGCTCGAGGGGGAGGAAGGGGAGAGGGAGGCGGTGGGGGCACGTGGGCGGCTGCGGCGCAGTGGGTCGGGGCAGCGGCGGCGGCGCGGTGGAGGGAGGGATGAGGGAGGGAGCGGCGCGATGGAGGGAGAGAGACGAAGTGTCTGGCAAGAGGGAGGGACGAAGTGTATGGATGGGGGAAGATTACTAATGGCGCACCCCCTGGCGGTGCGCCATTAGAATGTTTTTTTATAGCAATGGCGCACCAGCGGGACCGTGCGCCATAAGTATTCTTTTTTTACATAGCAATGGCACACCAGCCAGCCGTGCGCCATAAGTAAGATTTTTTTATTATTTTGTTGCATCTAATAATTTTTTAGAAAATGAATATGAATATGAAACAGTAATAATTTTTATAAAACAGTAATAATTTTTTAAAAATATCATCAGATTTGTTATTTGAAAATATTTATGAATATAAAAAATATCATCAAATTTGTTATTTGAAAATATAATCAAATTTGTTTTTTGAAATATCATCAAATTTGTTTTTTTTTGGATTTTTAGTTGCATTCATTTGTGACGGTGGAGCGGGGGAGGGTGCGGGGGTTGTCAGCGGTGGTGTAGCGGGGGAGGGTGCGGGGGTGCTCGGCGGCGAGGGGGATCTGGCGAGGGGGGTAGCGATCGAGATGGAGGGGGATCGAGATCGAGTGTCCTCATGAATATTCAATATTTTTCATGAATTCAAAAAGTGCCCATGAAATTTAAAAATATTCATGATAGTACAAAAAGTGCCCATGAAATACAATCGAGAAATGAAGACTACAATTTAAATACAATCGATCTTAGCTAGCTAGCTATCTGTTCACAATCTTCTTGCCCTTCTTTTTCGCAAATGGAGTTCTTCTGTGGAACGGACGTCCTTTAGGTAGGGTGGTCCTGCTTCTTCTTGTGGTGTATGCTGCTACTTCATCGCCGTCGTCATGTTCGATCTTCGGGCCGCCATACTTGTCGAAGTCTTGCTCATTGGCTACTCCATCCATTCTATGGTGGAAATGAGGTGAGGAGGAGGAGATGGCCGAAAGCTTGGAGAAGGAGGTGGAGGGAATGAAGTGGGGAAAGTGAGTGGGTAGGTGTGGGGCTGTCCAAAATATCTTATTGGGGTCCCAGGTTACTAATGGCGCACCACCAGCAAATGCGCCATTAGTAACCCTGGTTACTAATGGCGCACCTGCAGGTGGTGCGTCATTAGTAGTTTTGCAAAAAAGTAAAAGAAAATAAATATATATACTAATGGCGCAGTAATGGCGCACTGTCTTCTTGGTGCGCCATTAGTAGTTTTGCAAAAAAAGAATAAAAAAATTTACAGTAATGGCACACTGTCTTCTTGGTGCGCCATTACTAGTTAGAACTAGTAATGGCGCACTTCGACATGATGCGCCATTAGTATGTATGGGAAAATGGAAAAAAAATTAATACTAGTGGCACACCCTGTTTCTGGTGCGCCATTAGTGTCTCTTCCACACTAATGGCGCATCACCAACCGGTGCGCCATTAGTATATAGTAGTGGCGCACTGCTTCCATGGTGCGCCATTAGTATCAATCCTATCTATATCCCTTTTCCTAGTAGTGTCTAATGCGACAACAGCGGAAGGCTTGGAAGTTAAAGTGAGTCCATCAACTCCAACGGCATAGCTGAGCTGCACGGCAACGACCTAACAAACCTTACTCCTCGTCTGAAAAGTCTGCAACATGATATGTTGCAGCCCGAAAACGGGTCAACACATGGAATATGCGGGCAATATAACACAGTAGAGCATAAACAGAATAATGTTATCACTACATGCATATTTGGCTAGTGGAAAGCTCTATGGTTATAGTTTTGCGAAAAGCCAATTTTTTCCTACAACAAAGGAATAGATTTTAATTCAACTATCATGGTGGTTGAACAACATTGAGAAGGTACCCCCAACTCAATCCCAAATTATAGTAATTAACAACCCAAGAATATTAATTAAAATTGATGAGATACATGTGATAACCCAAGTACTAGATACTCAAGATTATCCATAACCGGGGACACGGCTAACCATGATTAGATTGTACACTCTGCAGAGGTTTGCACACTTTTCCCCACAAGACTTGATCGCCTCCGTTGGATTTCTCGCACTACATGGTGTTTGATAAATGGATGACCGAGACACAATCTTTCAGAAACATTAACTCTCTACTCCGGGTAGACCATACCAAACCTACAAAACCCACTACCTGCTGATCTACCTCTTCAAGAGCTTCACGTAACTTACTCAACTATGCTAGAGCCCATAATAGCTTGTGGCTGCACATGGAAGTTTCTAGCATGAATCATCTCAGTTCCCTTTGAGCCTGGTTGGCGGTCCATAGGAAGATCACACGGGTACCCCGGGATTTCAAAAAAAAACAAACAACACTGGGTTCCCCAGGTGCCTCAATCCACCCAGATGTTAATTTAAGTTGCCACCTTAAGTTGAACCATTAATTAACAATCTCACATCTGTCATGGATTTCACTCAAACCCAAACCACGTCTACGAGCATAGCATGGCATAGCAATATAAGCAACACATATAAGTAACTCCCAAGGGTTTGATAATAACAAGGCAATAGGTTCTACCTCAACAACTACTTCCCAACCCACATGTTAATGACATCCTAATCATGCAATGTTTGAGGATTGAACTAATACATAAAAACTGGGTATGGAAAGAGTATGATCAATGTGTTACTTGCCTTGCTGACGATCCGCGAATCCTAGAGACTCGTAGTAACACGCTTCACACTCTCGGAATTCTATCGCAAACAAACAATAACATACATAAGCAACAAGCAAAGATGCACAAGAAAAACTAAAATAAAAGAGGTTGACCGGAAAGTTCAACTTAAGAACTCCGGTTTGCAAAAAGAGTCAAATCAAACGGAGCAACGAAACTCAAACGGCGAAAGAAACAAGATCCGTTTACTAATCTGAACTAAGGTCAAATTTTACAGTACCAAAATCTTGTTCAAGATGATTAAACAGAAAGAGGGTCTCGAGACGAAGATCTAGGCGCTTGAATAGCCTAATTCCGACTAACGAGCGAAAAGATAAACAGAAACTAAAATCGGATCAGAAATCGCGATCGAGAATAATCGCAGATAAATCCGATAAAAAGAAAACTGATGAACAGACTAAAGAACGAGCGTTCGTTAGCTGTAACAAACGGCGAAAACCGTTCGTTAAGACGAACGTACGGACGAACGTCCGCTAAATAGAAGAACCGAGAAAAACTAGCGAACTGAACTAAAAAACGAACTAGGGTTTCTAAGAAAAATCGAACGTTTTTTTTAAAACCGGCGGCTCGGATCCGGCGCGGTACCTCCGGCGAGGAGCTCCGGCGAGGCGGTGGGGCAGCGGGGCGGCGGGTCTCGGCAGCGGCGGCAAGCGGCGGCGGCGGCAGAGAGCGTGGACGGCGGTGGCTGCGGCTCGGGGCGGCGGTGGTGGTGTGGTGGTGGGGGCCGGGGTGGCGGCTTATAAAGAGGGGAGGGGCGGCGACTTGGGGGAGGGGGCAAGGCGCGGCAGAGGCGGAGTCCGGCTCGGACTCCGGTTTGAGGCGGCGGCGGAAATGACGCACGCGCGAGAGGGAGGCGGTGGCGCGGCGGCTGGGCCGGCGGCCTGGCTGGGTTTCGGCCCAGTCGAGCGCGAGAGCTCTTTTTTTTAATAATTTCGCCAACAGAAAAAAAATCCTAGAAAATAAAATAAAAATCTAAAAACGCCAAAACAAACTTTCACCGTCTAAATAAAATATTTAGGACGAGATGAACATTTTATTGACCCTAAAATGCAATTTTGAAAACGTGCAATTTTTCTAATGCAAATAAAATCCAAATAAAATCAAATAAAATCAAATAAATGATTTTAATATTTTCCTCCAATATTTCAATTATTTCAGAGATGTCATATTATCTCCTCTCTTATATTTTAATACGAAATATTTTTTGGAGAGAAAAATAATTAAAATCAAAATCCTCGTTTCATTATTTGATAAAAATCAAATATGAAAACCGGGAAATCCCCAACTCTCTCCGAGGGTCCTTGAGTTGCTTAGGATTTTGAGGATTGCGGAACGGAACTGCAATAAAGTATGATATGCATGGATGACCTATGTATAACATTCCAAATTGAAAGTTTGGGATGTTACAAACATACCACCCTTAAGATGAATCTCGCCCTCGAGATTTGGGTTGGCTAGAAAATAGGTGCGGGTGGTCTTTGAGTAGATCATCCTCTCGTTCCCAGGTGGCTTCATCCTCGGTATGGTGGCTCCATTGAACTTTGCAAGACTTGATAACCTTACTGCAGGTGACTCGGCTGGCAAACTCAAGAATCTTAACTAGCTTCTCCTCATAAGTCAAATCACTGTCCAACTGAATCGCCTCCAAGGGTACTGTATCTCTTAACGGTATATCGGCCATCTCAGCATGACACTTCTTCAGCTGTGAAACGTGGAACACATCATGAACTCCTGACAGTCCCTCAGGTAACTCCAACTTGTAGGCAACTTCTCCCATTCGTTCCAAAACACGATATGGTCCTACAAATCTCGGGGCTAACTTTCCTTTAACTCCAAAACATTTCACTCCTCGCAAGGGAAATACTCGCCGATATGCTCTATCTCCAATTTCATAGATTACCTCCTTGCATTTTGAATATGCGTAACTCTTCTTCCTAGACCGAGCAATCTCCAGTCTATCCCGAATCAGTTTAACCTTCTCTTCACACTCCTTGATCAAGTCTGGTCCAAACAACTGTCGGTCTCCTACCTCATCCCACATCACCGGCGTTCTACATCCGCGTCCATACAGAGCTTCAAACGGTGCCATCTTCAAACTGGCTTGATAGCTATTGTTGTATGAGAACTCTGCGTAAGGAAAATTGTCATCCCAACTAGATCCATAATCTAGCGCACAGGCTCTCAACATATCCTCCAAAATCTGGTTGACTCTCTCGGTTTGTCCATCCATCTGCGGGTGAAATGTTGTACTGAACTCCAATCTCGTACCCAAAGTCTGGTGTAACTGATGCCAAAACTTTGAAGTAAACTGTGATCCTCGATCTGATACGATGGTCCTCGGAACTCCATGCAGACATACGATCCTGGACATATATATCTTAGCCAACTTCGCACTTGTATAAGTGGTTTTCACTGGGATAAAGTGAGCCACTTTGGTCAAGCGATCAACTACTACCCATATTGAATCATATCCTGCTTTGGTCCTGGGCAATCCGGTGATAAAGTCCATGCCAAGTTTAGCCCACTTCCACTCGGGTATCGGCATAGGCTGTAACAGTCCTGCTAGCTTCTGATGCTCTGCCTTCACTCTCTGACATACATCACATACGGCTACATACTCGGCAATATCCTTCTTCATACCAGTCCACCAGAAACGTTCCTTTAAATCCAAATACATCTTGATGTTTCCGGGGTGTATCGAGTATGGTGAGTCATGAGCCTCCTGAAGTATTAACTTCTTGATCTCTGGGTCATTGGGCACATAATCTCGGTCCTCAAACCATAAGGTATCATGCTCATCCTCATGAAAACCTTTGGCCTTTCCTTTGCTCATATTCTCCTTTATCTCGGCAATCTCTTTGTCATCCTTCTGAGCTTCTCGAATCTTGCCCAACAATGTCGACTGGACCTCCATTGTTGCAACGAAATCTCTTGGAACAATCTCCAAGCGAAGTTCCATGATAACCTCTGCTAACTCCTTCGGCAAACCCTTACTTCCAAGGATATTAGCATAACTCTTCCGGCTCAAAGCGTCTGCTACAACATTGGCCTTTCCTAGATGATAGTGTAGCTTCATATCGTAATCCTTTATAAGCTCCAACCAATCTCCTCTATCTAAGGTTCAGCTCCTTCTATGTGAAAATGTACTTCAAACTCTTATGATCCATGTACACATCACAACGGTTTCCAATAAGGTAATGTCTCCAAGTCTTCAATGCACGCACTACGGCTGCTAACTCCAAGTCATGCGTGGCGTAGTTCAACTCATGAGGTTTTAGTTGTCGTGAGGCATACGAAACAACTCTTCCATCCTGCATAAGCACACATCCAAGTCCTAAGCGAGAGGCGTCGCAATACACTTGGAACTCCTTATGTATATCTGGCAGTGTTAGCACTATGGCTGTAGTCAAACGTTTCTTCAACTCCTGGAAACTTGCCTCGCAATCCTCTGTCCATTTAAACTTAGTATCCTTCTTCAATAGTTCAGTCATTGGCTTCGCAATCTTGGAAAAATTCTCGATGAATCTCCGATAGTATCCTGCGAGTCCAAGGAAACTGCGGATCTCGCTAACTAAAGTGGGTGCCAACCATTCAGTGACTGACTGAACCTTGCTGGGGTCTACTGCTATGCCTTCTCCTGATATAACATGTCCAAGGAATCCGACTTCCCTCAACCAAAATTCGCATTTGCTAAACTTAGCATACAACTGGTGTTCCCTGAGTTTCTCGATAACTAACCGCAAATGCTCCTTATGCTCCTCTTCATTCTTTGAGTATACCATGATATCATCAATAAACACCACAACAAACTTATCCAGATACTCCATGAACACCTTGTTCATCATGCTCATGAAATAGGCAGGGGCGTTAGTCAGTCCAAACGACATGACCGTATACTCGTATAATCCATACCGCATGGTGAACGCTGTCTTTGGTATATCCTTCTCTCGACTGATGGTATCCCGACCGTAGATTGATCTTCAAAAACACTTTAGCTCCTTGCAACTGATCAAACAGATCATTGATCATCGGCAGTGGATACTTGTCCTTAATCGTTACTTCATTCAAGGCTCGATAATCAACAACCATCCTTAGGGATTTATCCTTCTTCTCAACCAAAAGCACTGGGGCTCCCCAAGGTGATGAACTCCTTCGAATGTAACCTTTCTCCAATAACTCCTTGATCTGTTTCTTAAATTCCTCCAGATCATTCGCGAGCATCCGATAGGGTCTCTTGGATATTGGCCCTGTACCTGGCAGTAGCTCTATCAAAAACTCAATGTCTCTATCCGGTGGCATGTCTGGTAGCTCCTCTGGAAAAACATCCGGGTAATCCTGCACTACAGGCACTTCCTCCTGAACAACTCCCGTGAGGGCATTCACTTGGCTCCTCCTAGGCACATGCCTAGATACATACTTAATCATTTTTCCCTCCGGGGTGGTGAGATAAATCGACTTACTAGCACAGTCAATGCTTCCTCCATACTTTGACATCCACACTACAAAAAAAAGACACATCTGTGACATTTTGGGCCAAACGGATTTTTTTCTGTCATACATATGACACTTCTATGACGATAATTGTGACAAAACCCGGTATCATCATAGATGTGGTGGGCTCCTACTTCTATGACAAAAAATCATGACAAAAAATGGGTTTTTCATCCTGCGCGGGCCAGAGACGCAACTGCATGACATTCTTTGGGCCGTCCATGACGGAAAAAACCGTGGTAGAAGCGAGGGGGAGGAAAATTTCGGGGAGTTCCCAGTTACGGTGGGAGGTCGGGGGCCGAGCGATGCGCGTTTCTCTCATACACATACGCGCGTTTGCGCGAGGCGTTGGCTCTAACTGAACCCGAGCGAGGCGTTGGGCTCTAACTGAACCCGAGCGATTGCACTGCAGGCTACGCATTACTGAACCCGAGCGATCGATCGATGGCTGTTAACTGAACCCGATCAAGCGATTCCTTCGCTGCTGCGGCTAACTGAAACCGATCGATGGGATGAACAGTGAGCGTAGCGGGGGGTTTGGATGAACAGTGAGCGGTAGCGTTGCCTCTGGATGAACTGGACCCCGTGGTGTGGTGGAGGGTTGGATGAACAGTAGACGGTGGAGGGGTGCCCGTGGAGGGGTGGATGAACAGGACCCCGTGGTGTGGAGGGTTGGATGAACAGTAGACGGTGGAGGGGTGCCCTTGGAGGGGTGGTTGAACAGGACCCCGTGGTGTGGAGGGCTGGATGAACAGTAGACGGTGGAGGGGTGGTTGAATAGTAGCCGGTGGAGTAGCACGCGGTGGAGGCTGGATGAACAGGAGCCCGTGGAGGCTGGATGAACAGGAGCCCTTGGAGGCTGGAGGAGGTCGACGGTGGAGATGAACAGTATCTCGTGGAGTCCGTTTTGCGGTACGGCTCACCCCTCCCGATGAACAGGACCTCTGTTTCGACCGTAGCGCTCCAACACAAGTCCGTTTCCTCCGTTTTGCGATACGCCACACCCCTCCCGATCAACAAGACCCCCGTTTCGACTGTAGGAGGTCTGTTTCCTCCATTTTACTGTACGCCACACCACTCCCGATCAACAGGACCCCCGTTTCGACCGTAGGAGGTCCGTTTCCTCCGTTTTGCGGTACGCCACACCCCTCCTGATGAACAGGATCCCGTTTCGAACGTGGCCGGTCGAACACAAGGCCGTTTCCTCCGTTCTGCGGTACGCCAGGCCTCGTTTCCATCGCCTGTTCCGTCCAATCCCTCCCGATGAACACGACGCATTCCGTTGCCTCCCCATGAACACGACGCATTCCGTTGCCTCCCCATGAACACGACGACGATGTTGTTTCTCCATTCCGACCCAGCAATGTACACGAGCCCTGGTCGTACGTACGCGCGGGCAGGCGTTTGAGACCCCGCCTATATGTACACATACGTGGCCGTATTTTCTTTCTTGCACCCTGGCCGTTGTATGTACGTGTACATGCTACGTGCGCGCCTCTACTACGACACGTGCGCGCCTCTACATCGACCAGTATGTACGTACACATTCGCGACCAGAATGACAACGCTATGTACGCTTCGACCAGGTGGGTCCCGACTGTCAGGCACTTCCTTGCCTGCGAAGATGTAGCTGGTCGGTCCCAGCAGTCAGGGAGCGAATCGTTTTTTTTTTGCCCGGACGCACTTCCTTGCTTGCGAAGATGTAGCTGGTGGGTCCCAGCAGTTAGGGGGAAACGTTTTTTCGCGAAATATAGTGGCCCGTCCGGTGGGTCCCAGCTGTCAGGTGGAGGAATCATTATTTTCCGCGTAATAAGGAGGTACTTCCTTGCTGCGGCCGTGGACCCAGCTGTCAGCCTCTCCACGTACAGTCCATGTTCGATGGAAGTTGTTCCTTAACCACGTTGACCACGCCGCACCGAGAGCACCAGGGCGGTGGACGACGGCGAGGCCTAGGAAGGGGACGACACGAAGGCAGGGAAGACTCGGTAGTTGTTTCCCACGCGGAGGGGAGTACGACTGTACGAGAGTGTACTAGTTCGTCTGCCGTCGGCGGAGAATAACAGCAGGTGTGGGTGAGTAGAGGGATGGCCAGGCCAGCGATGGGAGTACGGTTGGGCGGTGAGGCCTGCGCGGCAGCACAGCCGGCCACGAGGAGGAGGGAGCAGGCAGTCCCGCTGGCACTTGTTTGAGCGGCTGGAGCAGGAAGAGTAGAGATTGAAGAAGTACGACGGCCGTTGGATGGACATCCAACAGTCAGTGCTTGTGCGTCAACCTTTTTTTTAGGAAAGCTTCAAATCTATGGAA
This sequence comes from Aegilops umbellulata, assembly GCA_032464435.1. Classification (NCBI taxonomy): domain Eukaryota; kingdom Viridiplantae; phylum Streptophyta; class Magnoliopsida; order Poales; family Poaceae; genus Aegilops; species Aegilops umbellulata. Next base: position 226,243,426 of record CP136055.1, on the reverse strand, counting down.
AACAGCATACAACCCATCTGCCATTATCTCTAATAATTTACAGCCCATTTGCTAATTCTTAAGGTTTTTTTTGGAGCCCATATTCTTTTTGATAGCATTACAGCCCATATTGTGGCAACGGTTAAAAAATTATACGAAATTTTGCATATTTCGGTGCGGTCCGAACTGTTTTTAATCCCCAAATTTCGACTCACATTCAAACTGATTTTAAAAATAAATGTATATCAATATAAAATCCAACAAATTCTCCACGCATAAAAATTAATGTAATTTATAATCTTGAAATGAAAAAGAAAGATATTTGAAACTAATTGCCGGTTTGATGTGATTTAAAAATGAACAACCCATTTCTCATTACTGATGGGCCATTTTCTCGGCCAGCCGAATGAAAGCTCTCCTCGTCTAGAAAGATTTGTAGCCCAACAAGCCTGACAAAGCGACTTACTTGGCAAATCACAAAAAATTTGGGTTGTGGCTGTGGACCGAGCTGTCAGCCTCTCCACGTACAGTACTCTTCCGATGGAAGTCGTTCCTTAACCACGTTGATCACGCCGCGCGGAGAGCACCACAGCGGTGGACGACGGCGAGGCCTAGGAAGGGGACGACGCGGCAGTGGAAGCCCGCGTGGAGAGGACTACAAGGGTTCACTGGTTCGGCTGCGGTGTGAGGCTGCCATCGCCGCATAACCTGGCCACGCGAAGAGGAGTACGAGGGTTCACTGGTGTGGCTGCGGTGTGAGGCTGCTCTCGCCGTAGAATAACAGGGGGCGTGGGTGAGTAGAGGGATGGACTGGCCAGCGGTGGGAGTAGTAGGGGGCGGTGAGGCCTCCGCGGCGTCACAGCCGGCCACAGGAGGCAGGAGCACGCGGCACGACCGGCGCTGGTTTGGGCGGCTGGAGCAAGAAGACCAAAGGTTGAAGAAGCACTACGGCTGTTGGATGAACATCGTACGGTAACAGGAGCTAGAATCGTTCATATTGACTAGTTGACAAAGCCCTCCGTCCCCGTCAACTTGGTAGGCCCACAAGTCAGCCTCCCACTATGCTGGGTTCCAGCTGGCAGGGGGAATACTCATTTTTTTGTGCGTAATAAGGAGGCACTTCCTTGCGTGCGAAGATAGCTGGTGGGTCCGACATGTCCGCGGGGGTCACTTTATTTCGCGAAATACAGAGGCCCTTCCGGTGGGTCCCAGATGTCAGGTGGAGGAATTATTATTTTGCGCGTAATAAGGAGGCATTTACTTGTGTGTGGCCATGGACCGAGCTGTCAGCCTCTCCACGCACAGTCTACTTCGGATGGTGTCGTTCGTTGACCACGTTGACCACGCCGTGCCGAGCGCATCCAAGGTGGTGGACGACGGCGAGGCCCCGGACAGCAACGAGCCAGAGATGGGAAGACGCGGGAGTAGAGTCGCAGATAGAGAGGTGTACGAGGGTTAACTGGTTCTAGTGCGGTGTGGTTCGGCAGTCGGTGGAGAAGAACAGGAGGTGTGGAGGGGTGGAGGTATGGCCTGGCCAACGGTGGAGTAGCGCTTCATAGCGAAGCATGCTAAGCAGAGCTGCTAGCAGCAGGAGGCGAGAGGTGGTCCAGGCGGCGCTGGAGGAAGAAGACGAGAGATTGAAGATGGATGCCAGTCGTTGGATGTAAATCCAACGACTAACATGTCTGAATCATTTGTTGAATAAATTGACAACGACTTGCATTGGCTTCGACATATTGGCCCACATTTCAGCCTCCAAAAATGTGGCACAGATTCATCCCATTTTTTCAGAATTTACAGTCTTTTTTTTGCGTGGTAGAATTTACGGTCAATTTGATCTTTTTTTGAATTACAGCCATTAGCTGGGCTGGGTGAACAAATAATGTAGCGTCCATGCGGCCCGTTTATTTTATTTCCTAAAAAATTACATGCATTGGTCAATTTTCTCTTAATACTTGCATGCAGTGATTTAATGCACCTTGGAATCTGAACATGTGATGGAAAACAACCAAATTGAGCCTTATAAAATGGAAAAACTAAAATTTTGAGATAAGCCCTATAAACCGAAAAGGAGGGAGTATGTGAACTAAATAGTCAACATATAAAATAATTTAAATATATATAATATAGTTAGAAGGGAATCATAAGTTGGACCTGGCGTTCCTATTCTTATATAGAAAAATAGAACAGACCTCTGCGTTTTCTTCAAAAAAATACATAAATTGGGCTGCCAAAAATAAAACCTCAGATGGGAGGTCCATAGGCCGGTCGATACATGACGGTCCTAAGAAAATACAAACAGGCCTATGGACCTCCCATGCGAGGTCGTGGGCTGCTCATGTTAAAAATGAAAGCCTAGACGGGGAAGCCCAAAACCACGTCCAACACTTGCCAAAACTTCGTCCCTCGTTTTCTCTGTGTTTCGCACACTCGACATTGTGTGGGCATTTTGACTGTGAATCATATGAAGATGTGCTATGCATGAATGTTGATCAGCATGATCTTAACTGGCTGGTAGTTCCATTTTAGACCAAGAATAAAACTTCCAACATGATGTTAACCCTGTTTGAAAAGGCCGTGTTAATATAAATGCTCTGCCTCTGAAATTTCACTTTCTTATCTGAAACTGAAACTTGCAGTTTCTTCTCTGAGAATCACATTGTCTGCACTTTTATACTCCTATGAAACTATATTTTTTTAAGTGCTAAAAATAGATCTCTAGAATTCAGAAAATACTTTATATGCTCAATACTGCAAATCTGAAATTCAAAAGACATTCATATGTGAAAGTACTCTAAAAAATACACAACACAAAACACAATTCACAACCTGCAAATACTGACAACCCTAAGCTCCTCCTGACAATTCACAACCTGCTCGACTATTGGGCTGGGGGGGAAGCCCCCTCCTATTCCTCGGCGGCAGACAGCCACCCCGTGAGATGATGTGAACGGCGAGGGAGACGATGGCGGGGAAGCGTCGTCGGGCCAACTGCTTTTCTCCTCTTGCAGTTGGGTTCGGTCGACGAAGACTCCACCGGCTCGCTCTGGCAGGATACCCTCACAAACGGCACCCTGTAGATGCTCGATCCTTCAATCTCTGGTGGATGCTCCATCTGGGATCGATACTCCCACCACCGCTCCCTCTTGATCGGATTCAGTGAATATGTTTGCTCCATGGCCCAGAGGAGCAGCTCTATGTAACCCAGCGCGACTCCCTTCGGGAGTATCGCCGCCTTTTCGCTCTGTTGCAGATATTTGGCCATGGATGTTGCCGTCGCCGCTAGTTGATCCTTGTTGTCAAACCAAGACTGTATCTCCAACATCCTAGCTAGCTTCACAGGGTCGCTGTCTGCGATCCTCACGTATCGGTTGTACTCCTCCATCGATCTACTTCTCCACAGCACCTTCACTCGTCGGCGGTGGTTTTTGAATGGAAGAGGAGAGGAGCAGCGCTGGTTTTGGATTAGAACGGGAGAGGACCGACGCTGGTTTTGGACTACAACAGGAGAGGAGGGGCGGTAGTTTTGAAATGGAAGAGGAGAGGAGCGATGCTGCATTTAGATTGGAACATGAGAGGAGCGGCGGTGGTTTAAGAGGAGAAGAGCGGAAGAGCGGCGCTGGTCTTGGAAGTATTTTTTTGTTGTTTCGCGTATTTTGGGTCAAAGTTTGACCACGTACTGTATTTTACAAGCAAAATGTGAATGCATGTCACCAAAAATTGTATCATTTGGTTCGTATCTGAATGTACTTTCCAATTATACTCCCTCCATTTTTGTATACAAGGCCACAAACTCATATTACAGGTACCAACGTAAAAATCAATGCTATGTTTAAGTCAATGTTGCAAGCTAGCTTGTCACCTTGATTGCCGTGTTAATTAATGTGGTTTTTCTCTCCCAAGCACAACAAGCCAACCCTCTTACTCCTCATTGGTTGATTAATGTTGGGAATGCAAGCTAACCTTCTCACTCCCGCATGCACACAAGGGATATTAATCTCCTCGGGTGCTAGTACGAGGCAAACGCCATCAATTTTGCCTCAATTAATGTTAGTGGCCTTGTATAGTTGCAAATCGTAATTTTGATAGTGGCCTTGTATACAACGTATAACATATATTTTATGTGCGAAAATCATGGTCAATTATGACCCAGAATAAAAGGGAGACTAGTTAATGTGGGTTCGCTTTCTTAATTGAAGGGTAAATTGATTTTGATTTTGATCCAGTCAGAGCGCGCCGGCCCTCTCGTCCAATCCTAAATCGCTACCGCACTCTCCTCTCCCTATTCTCCATTGCAAAACCACCCCCTCTCCTCTCCATCATCTCCATTCCAAAACCACTGTCTCGCCTCTCCCTCTTCTCTATCACAAGACCACCGTCTCTCCTCTGTTTTCTAGACGCTTTGCTCCATGGCGCGGGCGCAATCCATGGATACAAAATTAGTATACTGTATACTATTTAAAAGTCGAGGGCGGGGCTTTTCCTGCGCGGTAGGCGGCGGGGCAGTTCCGCCTAGTCGGTTCGACACAGACGCGAGAAGACGAGGGAGTAGGCTGCTGCAAACGTAGGGCTGTGTGATTTGACAGCGAGGTACTGCTGGACAGGTGGGGCCCCGTGATTTGACTTGCCATTATCATTTTAACTGTGGCGCTATAACTGGCGTGAGTCTCCCAGATTCCTGACCACCTCCATACAGGTGCCTCTCCCAATGCTCCACCATGTAGTAGAGGCTGGCTCTTGCATGAGAGCCCACTTCTAAACTTTTTCCTTGCCTCTCTTTCCTCCACATAAGCAAAAATGCCATGTAAAGCGCACTATTGTACTTACTTTTACTTGCTCCTGCAGGTGCTTAAGCTTGCCACATAGGCATAAAGTCTGATGTGGCAAGTTAATCAAGAAGAGAGAGACTAGTTTGGTGACCCAAGGAAGAAACGGTGCTAAGCGCATGTACCTAGGTAAAAAGACAATTTTGAATGAGGTCACTCCTTGGCAAATTAAATGAAGCAAACTTAGCAACACCATTTCATTGCAAGAGGTCACACCTTGGCAAATGCAATAAATACACGCTCTTAGCACCATTTCTTCCTTGAGTACGAAGAAAGAGATAGAGAGGAGTAAAAAAATACACTTATAGCCAACCTTGTTGTAGTATGAGTGACTAAGTGATGACTATGTATGACATGCCAACATCAGATAGCCTAACACACCGTGTTAAATCTCCAAGGGCGCGACCGCATGAGCAACACGACGGTCATGGTAGGCGCGACCATGATACGGGCTGCTGGCAGCCCTTGGATCTGAGATCAAACGGTCGCATGCTAAGTTGCTGAAAATTTGCAGAATATCCCTCCAGGATAGGATATTCACCCATAGGTCTAGAATCACGCCATGCAACCGTTCGATATCAGATCCAAGGTCTCTCGGAAGCCCATATCATGGGACAATGGAAAGATACTATCCTGCCGTTCGCACGCTGGTAGTTCGCTCCTACTCGTCCCCGCACGTCCTTCAATACTACGGCGGTTTGCTCCTAGTCGTCCCGTCCATTCACATTACGGCAGTTCCACTAATCCTAACCCTCCTCCCAAATCCATGGCGTCCCAAATCTCCACGATCAGCGGTGAGTACAAGGTTAGAACCATCACCGGCGATGAGTTCGACATCATCTACACACGTTCTTCTGCGACGGTGAAAGGATGCCTTTCTCGCTTCAGACGCATGTTCAAAAACTCAGATGATGAGTGGATCTAAAGGACGAGGAGAGGAAGAAGCCCGCCGTGATCCAGGTATGCGTACATAACGTTTTCTTGGTCTACCACATATGCCATGCCGACGTTGAGTGCCAGGATTTTAAGAACTTCCTCGAGAGCAACCTAGTCAATTTTTTTACTGTAGACTTTGGTAACGACAAAGAAGTCCTGCGTCTGATAGGCCTCGTTGTAGGAAACACCTTCGACCTCCAGAAGAAACGACTGGTGTCCTCTCGTCAGCCTTCAATGCTGACCCTGGGAGGAGCCATGGTTCATCCTTCGTATGGTAAACTAGAGAAACCTCATTACACGTTTCATCGTCATGCATGGCAGCGGAATGTACTGGATATACACCACATCCACTATGCTGCAATGGATGGCTACCTTTGCTTCAATATCTACAAGGTTTGGATGAAGAGAAACAGCCAAGTGTGCGGTTCAAGCAAAGAAGTATCGACCAAGAGGAAGAGGGACAAGGACGAAGTCGAGGACGTGGATGAGGACTCCGAGTAAGGTGGCAGTGTCGTTGCTCATGGTGGTTCTAATGCAGTGTCTACCAGAATAGTTGCAAAGTTTAATTTCAGGTGTGCTTAATTTAATTTGAGGGGTGTGTTGTGCTGAGCCCCCAGTAGAACTATGTTATGTTTCTTCTCGTTACTTTAACTCTTCAATACGTACATACTAGTATTTCTTACATTTCATATTTTAGTTGATATAGTACTACCACTCGTTTCTTCACATTATATACGTACAATATATATGGCCATCATCATATAGCCAGCAGTTTAGTTGTCAAAGAATTTCAGGGTGCTTAGTTTTGTCAAAGAATTCCAGGATGCTTAGAGGGTGCTTGGATCCAAGGGACTTATTTTAGTCTGACTAAAAATAATCTCTTTAAGAGGCTAAAGTTCCAAGCAGCCCTAACTAAAGAGGGGCTAAAACTAGTCTTGAGACTAAATTTTTTTAGTCAGGGGTACCCCTACTAAAATGTGGATTAGTCCTCTCTCTACTCATTTAACTCCTCTCCTTTAACACAGGAGAGTTCTAGATTGGAGGGCTTGGAGGATAATAAATGCTCATTAACTTGATTTTAGCATTTTTAGTATTTGGATCCAAGCATGGGTGAGGCTAGCATGTTTTAGTCCCACTACTTTTAGTCATGCGACTAAAACGTATCCAAGCACCCTCTTAGTTTTATTTGAGGGGTGGGTTGTGCTGGACACCATTATTGTCACTAGCCTTTTTAATAGTACTATATGCATAATTTGGCGACGAGCGCTCTCTATATGTACCACCTTTTTTTAATTTCAAGTTTTGCTCCATGGCGCAATCCATCGATACTACTGCTGTACAAAAGTATATATTTTTTAAAAGGCTAGAGGGCGGGGCAGTCTAGCTTGGTCGGTTTCACGAGAGGCGAGGGCCTTTGTGATTTGACGACTCATTACTGCTGGAAGGCGGGGCCTTGTGATTTGACTGCTCGTATAAATGCCCGACGACCTGATCGAGCAGGAGCAAAGAACCATGCGGTATACTCAAGTTTTCCACTGGAGTAGTACTACGACGGAGGAGCATGAAACACGGCAGCCCAGTGCCATATGGCGATAAAAAATGATCTAATTTTCTAGTCATCTCATTGTTAGCATTGTTCTATTCATTCCCCAAAAAAAACATTGTTCTATTCATGCCTCGCAGAGAACGTGACACATGCGGCGAAACACGCGAAGCAAAAGATGAAACACAGGAGCAAAAGAAGAAGGAAGATTATCACCCCAAATGATCTAATTCACCGCGGAGTCGTAACTGCTTCTTCATCGCCTCCACGACCTCCATCTCCTTGCGCGTCTCCTCCGCCATGTTCATCATTGTGTCCATGACGCGGCATTTCTCGACGCGAGCCTTCATCATCTGTTCCACAGCCATATTACATACCTTGACAGCAGCTGCGTGCCCGATGCGGAGCTTCGCCAACTCTTCCTTCTGTTCCATGGCGAGGGCCTGCAGCATCTTCATCGAGGAACTACTATTCTCATGCAGCTTCTTCCAGCCGGCGTTCTTCTCCTTCAACAGGTCGATCTCGTGGCAGAGCTTCGCATTGTCCTCCCAAAGTCGCAGGATTTCGACGGTCGCCTTCTTCTCCGAGGCAATGCTCTTCTTCAGCAGCATCACCAAGCCGGCGGTCAACTCCCCCTGCTGATTGAGCTCAGCGGGCATGTCGTCGAGGCTCTCCTTCAGCACTCCATCAAGCCTTGGATGAACTCCTTCTGCTTATTGAGCTGATCGGGCATGCCGTCGAGGGATAACGACTCTAGCTCCACCGGCTCGGCATGTTCGCCTCCGCGGCTAGGGCGCTCCTGGGAGCCATCGCCTGCCCGTGAGAGATCTTTTGAGGTCTCTGCGTGGCAGCGAGCCCTCTCTTTTTTTCCGCAGCCTTAGTTGCCGCTCCCTTGTTACGAGTAGTTCTCGACCTAGAGCTCTGCTCACCGTCCATGGCAACGACGGACGAAGAAGCACTTATGAGGAGGAAAGGTGGAGTGATTTTCGGTTAGGTAGTTCCCCTTTTTATAACCTAAGTACTAGCACTATTACTAATACCTGCATAGTGGGAACACGTTCAGGTTTGGACGTACTACTAGTAGGTGTGAGCAGGCTTTCGAATGTGATGGGAACAAGGTAAAGATTAATTGATGGTTTTGGTTTCGAGGCCCGAAACGGCTCCCGATGAGTTTAGCGGAACATAAATTTCAAGTACTACACTACTCAAATGCGTAAATATTATGTTAATGTCAAAAATTGGCACAAAATATGAAGGAGACCAATGGAAGTACTACTAGCAACCCACGATTTAACTACTCGCATGCGCGCAGTGGAGTAATAATGTCTTTCTTCCGCCCACTCAATTTGCATGCGCTGTATTAATTGACCATCAATGAAGTGAACGACTTTACACGCGTCAAATTATCACAAGGGGTGGATCTTGGTACAAAATTGTGTCCGCCCGTGTACCCGCGTGTGCGTGTGAGGAATGAGTGTGTGCATGGTGTGCGTGCACATCTTCGCTTCGTGCATGTACCGCCAGTATGGCTCAGGGAGGACGAGTACATTCTTCTGGAACCAGTAGCACGTCACTGTGATCAATCCATGCAAGGAGGTCGCGACAGCGCCTACACATGTGCCACGTGGCTTCATGAACTGTAAGAGAGACATTGTGTTAGTGTGCCATTGGTATTCTAATTTACGTGTTTTGCACATACTCGAAGTACTAGTAAGGTACACGTGCATTGCACCCATCAGATTTTGCAACTAAATTATGAATAAATACCACACTATAGCATGTAAGCTCTGAGTCATATATGCCTGATGTAGCACTTCGTTTAATTCTTATAGTTCATCTCATTCAAAATCAATTAGTTTTCATAAAAAAGCTAAGAACGCGGGAATAGGAAAAACATGGGATTATAGTGGAACGTTGTCTTGAATCCTACAGGATTGTACGAGTGTTTGATTGTGCATAGAAAAAACGCAGAATTCTTTCAAAGAGGTTTGAGTGGATGGGATTTTTCCTATGAAATCTAGTGCAAATGAATCATATGGAAAAATTCATATGGTTTACAATCCTATGAATCAAACAACCTAGATAGGAAAAATTCCTAATGATTAGAATCCTCCAAAATTCCTTTGAGAATCCTTTGAATCAAAGAAGCCCTTAATCTATTTTCTGATTCATGGAATTGTGCGCTGTAAAGCATAAATTAAAAACAAATAATGGTAGTTCAACTAGAAAAATTTTTGGGCAGTTATGATACGGAAGATTCTAGAACAAAAGAGAACCACTGTTGTTTTGAGGTTTGTGCATTATGCTTAAGTTTAACCATGGAGTCTGCTAGATTGTACATGAGGCAAAATCTGGTGGGGGGCTAGAAGATGGTGCGAGGGGCCGAGTGGAGGGAGACTATGAAGGAATGCACAAGTGCGAGATCGATATTTAGAGAGAGGGGGCGAACACGTGCGCTGATGCGCGCAGTGGCGGAGCCATGAAAAATAAATGAGCTAGGGGGCCAAGCATTGCTAATCCTTTACGAGGAGGGTCAATTCATGAACTTAAACCATTTTTAGCAGCAATTGTCTAATGATCACATTCATATTAGCCTGGATATATAGTGATGTTAGGGGGAGGGGGCAGGGCCCTTACTGCCCCCTGTCTTCGCCATTGTGCACGCGTCTGAGAGATGAAGCGGAAGGCATGGATGATGAGAGGGGGACGTTGGATACATAATTAATGTGGGTGTATTAGCTATATATGTTAATCCTATATAGAGAGGTATAGATTGATCGATGTGGACATCGGAAAGAGGGTGAGACCTCATTGGTTATATCGATTGATCGGTTTGTGTGGAAAACTATGAAAGACCTAGCTATATACACACATACATAGAGGAACATCGATCCTTGCGCATGCACGCGTGAGAGATAAAGAATGCCCGATATGATGGAGAGGGGGATGTGTGTTGGTGTGTGCCTTCATGGGAGACCGACCTGAAGAAAAAGATTGCATGCGTGCGATGGATAATGCCGACTGGTAGTGTGTGTGCATGCATGCACGAGAGAAAGTTAGTGGTACAATTATAAAGAGAAGACTACTGTGTGGGTGTAAAAGAATAGCTGAATAGGTGAGGTCACAATCAATGTAAAGTTGAATTCAAATATTTGAATAAGAGATCCTGATGTTTGAAACCCATGCATGCATGAATATAATGGAGGTCTACGCGGTGTGGTTTGGAAACAAGCATGTTGTAATGTATACACATTGAACAAGGTCAAACTGAAGTGAATTTGAGATACCGATGGCAGACATCATTTGGCCACGTCGCATCCGTGCATGGACACACTATTCTAATTGGAGATGATGGGCGACTTTTGCATCACATATCTATATCTATACCCCTATATATATTATATTTTATATTTTTTTATATTGTGTGCTGGTAACTTTAACTTTGAAAGATGGTCGTTGGATGAGGCGAATCCGATGGTCCAAAGATGGCAAATTTGAGCACTACTGGCCATTGGATATCATCTAGATTCCACCAGATTTCGCCACATGTATAATCTAGAAGACTCCATGGTTGAACTTAAGCATAATGCACAAACATCAAAACACAAGCACTTCTTATTTGTTCTAGAATCTTCCATATCAGAATTGCCCAAATGTTTTTCTACATGATTTGTCATTATTTGTTTTTACTTTATGTCTTATGACGCACAATTCCATGAATCTTAAAATAGATTAGCTTTCTTATAAAAACTAGATGATTTTGAATGAAATGAACTATAAGAATTAAACGAACATCTCCATCATGCATATATGATTCAAAGCTTGCATGCTATAATGTGGTATTTATGCATAATTTGGTTGCCAAATCTCATGCTTGCAATGCACGTGTACCTTACTCTAGTATAAATGGTGTTTGTGTGTGTTGTGCGTGTTGAGGTGCAAATTGTCTTTTTTTTGGTACACGTTAAGCTTGTACTTCCGAAATTTCAAGTCGCGCCTTATTATGCCGAAAATTCAAGCTAGTGTCTCTGTCTATCGTGATGCGAAACTCCCGCCTCTTCAACCCGCGCCTTGTTTGCCCGAAATATTTAAGATATATCTTTGTCTCGTTGTGCTCCGACAACTCCCTCCATCTCAACCCGCGCCTTGCTATTCCGAAATTACAACGCGCGCGAAAACTCCCACCTCCTGTGAAATCCCGACACGCGAAATGCCCGTGGTACCCCTGAACCGAAAGAACCGCCTCAAATCGGTGGGGGTACTTTCGTAACTTACCCCACATTTCGGACAAGCGCATCTCTAAGCCATGGTTCCCCACTGCCATCCCATCCGCCCACCCATTCATACACCGAGGCCGCGAAAACCTGCGACGAAAACCCACACCCTGCTCCGTCCGCCACCCAGCCGGAGCCTCTTCCCCGATGACGTCGTCCACAGCAACACCTCGATGTCCCTCATGCACCGTACCGGATGAGGATCCGTCGTCGATCTCATTGTCCCGCCGGTTCAGCCACCCCGTCCTCCACCTCCAAGGAGCTGCCCCGACGTTCCCCTCGTCTTTCATGCCACCTCCATTCCCACACCGCCGTCTTCACGTGCACCACCAGAAGAGCATCATCATCACCGTTTCCTCGGATGGAACTGTGGCCTAATCGGTGCCACCAAAGAGGTTGTACACTAATCGCCGCATTTTCGTCTTGATTCGATCTCACTGTGCTGCTGGCGCTCGGTCCCGAGCCGACACGGCGGCGCTCCATCCACGGCGGCATCACCGGCCACTTCCTCCACGGCGTCGCTCGCTCGGCGGCGATGTCCACATCAGTAGGACCTGGTGCTGCTTTAGTTCTCGCTCGTGCTGCTGCTATGTTCTTGCTCTCGGTCCCCTGCCTGGTCTGCTCTTGCTATTGCTCTTGCTCGCGCTGCTGCTCTCGCTCTTGCTCTTGCTTGCGATGCTTCTCTGATTTAGCTACACTTCACTCCGATGCCGCCGGGGTGAAGGAAGAACCAGCCACAGCGGGGAGGGGGGCTCGCCGGAGAGGTACCCCACTATCTATCTTAGGGTTCAGGATGGGGGCGGTGGTCGCCGACGGTGGCGGGCGGTGGCGTGGGGATCACCAGAGAAAAAGCCCGGCACGGGGGGGGGGGGGGGCTGGAGGGATGGCCAGGGCGGCGGTGGACCGGTGGTGGGGAGTGTTTTCGGGGTGGGCGGGGCGGCGCATCACCGGCCGCGGGCAGCGGGGGGGCTGCTGTTTGGCCGGCTCAGGGGGGTGGAGGTTGAAGATGAACCGCAGGCCCTTGATTTCGTATCCAACGGCTGCAAAATCGACTGACCAGGGATGAAAAAGTCAGTCGACCGACGTGTAGCCTCACCTTGCTAGTGCGTTCAGTTTCGACAGCAAAATTCAGTTTCGACTGCAAAGTTCAGTTTCGACAGTTAAGTTCAGTTTCGACAGTTAAGTTCAGTTTCGACAGTTAAATTCAGTTTCGACAGTTAAGTTTAGAGATGAGTGGCTGATGTATTTTACATCTAGCACTTTGTGGTTATGCATTTTACGTCATGTATTGGAGATGCTATTAGAATTCCACTCAGGTTAACGTTGTTCGTTGTCTCTCTTGTCCTGCTTCAGCCTCGTCGTCGTACAACTCACCGGAGCTGCTCCAACGACGAAACCCTCCATCACAGCGGAGTAGTACCTCGGGCTCCATCTCCAGACGCCTAAGATCTTGTTCCCCTCCTCCGACAGCCAAGTCAGCCGGAGCATCCTCACCGGCCAACGCAATCACACTGATATCGACATGGCTTCGCCAAAGAGGTTGTACACTTGTTGCATCTCTTTTTTACTCTACATGTTATATATATTGTCCACTGAGCACTCGTAGTAATGGGAAATACGATTATTTTATCCTACTATATGACAAGCAGTGAGGTACCAGGCAACTTAGCTATCCGTGATGGACTCTCTTGAACGCCATCATTATTTATCTCTGCGCGTTTCAGCTGTGCATTTGTCGATGGGCCCGGGAGTTGAGCTAGTATGGCAGTGGCCTGGGTCCAAAGTAATAGAAGTAGCACAAAAACATTTTTTAGTGTAGGATTATTGCTCAAGCCTTCCTATTAGAATCTCTAGTGCTTGAAAGGAAAAGTGAATGAAAAACATCGGAATTGGAAAGTTTCCTATGGTACTACTTTTCATGAATTTGGTGCAAAGGAATGGAGCAAAGGAAAACTGTAGGATTTGTTCCTTTAGTGTCTCCTTGAAAGAAAAGCCGTAGGAATTCTAATTTCCACTTCTCCTCCTTTTCATATTCCTATTCATCAAGCACAAGACTAAGAGATAGTAGCATAATAGCATTATAACCGTACATTTTCTTGTGGTTTGACTTAATCTCACCATGCTTTTTTGCATCCTGTGATCTTCCAATTGTTGTGAATCACACACCCAGATTGGCAGAAATCATGTGTTTTTAAATTCTCTGTTTTGCACATGCATTCCTATCCTATTCCTGTCTATTTCCTATCCCTGCATTGTTAGAATCCTCAAATTCAAACAAGCCCTTACTCAGTTACTTCTGTTACAGATATGTGTCAAAGAAAACCTTGTGTGGTTTGTCTTGCTCCTGAGGCGCTGTGTTCCACCCCAGCTCAGCTGCTCCAACGACAGAAGGGTTCACCACAGCAGGGATCCGCTCTCCAGACTGTCTTTCGCCGCCTCAGATCTTCTCCCCCGCTGCCGGCAGCCACGACAACTGCATTACCATCATCAACTGAGCAGATGACCTTGAGTACTACACGGGTCCGCAAGAGAGGTCGCACTCTTCCGTGTCTGCTTACGTTATGCGTCGCTTAATATGATGACATGCTACATTATCGTCGTGTTCACCAATTAGACTCCGAGTCAGGTCCAAACTAATGCTGAAACTTGAGATTTTAAATGGTTGTGGGGTACATATTGGGGCAGCAATCAGTACTATCTGTCTACTATCTGATTAGTCTCCGGTGTCTACTATGAGTTTCATGTTGGGTGCAAACAAACATTAAAGGAGCCATTATCTGTATTTTTCAACTAAAGCTATTATTTGCCTGCTATCATAGGTTTTGGGTCTATCCACAGCTTGCTACCATCACTCTGGATTTGTGCATGCACTCCTTACATAATTTCACTATGTTTTATTCCTATGCATGCCAGTTATTGTACACAATGGAACTGATCATGTAGAGCAAAAGAGACGAGCCTTGTGTGGCAATAAAATTTCATGCAGACGTCGTTCCATGGTGGGCGCAAAGGCAGCCCCCCTCCACCCATTTCGGATCGTAATCAAGAGGAAGATAACTGTTATGAGGGGGATTCAGAAGGAGAAGACCACTCCTATTTACCCCATGAGGTCTTCGCTCTAACTTGGCATGCTGATGTTGGTAATATCACGCATATGGTGCCTTTCATTGCTTACTGTATACATTAAAGATGTCATCTGCTTAGTTTAGACATGCTTTGTGTCAATGCCATATGTTTAATTTCTTTATCGTATATGTGAATCATGCAATGCCATCTTGTCTAGCCAGGCATCATATATGTGAATTTTGCAATGCCACCCTGGTTAGCCAGTCATCTTATATGTGAATTATATCATGCCATCATTTTATTATTACGTGTTAAATTTGTCAACAATTTTAGTACATTCAATTACTCTTAGTGTGCATGAGCCATTTGGCACGGTCATGGAAAAAATCTGGAGTGGAAACAAGGTCTTCAGAGCAGACAATGCTATCTAACAAAGCGCATGTCTTGCTAGTTACCGATAGCTCCTCAGAGGAGGATTCAGAGACAGATGACCAGTCATATTCCCCCCCCCCCCCCCGAGGTGCATGCCCTAACTTGGCAGGGTTATGTTGCTCGTGCGTATGGTATCTTGCATTGCTATGTCATTTGCTTAGTTTAGGCATGCTTTGTGTGAATGCCACCTGTTTAGTGTCTAATTACCATATATGTGAATTATGCAATGCCATCTTGTTGCAAGACATTATATATGTGAATTATGCAATGTTATCTTGTTGCAAGGCATTATGTATGTGAATTATGCAATGCCATGCTATTTAGGCAAGCATCATATATGTGAATTATATCATGCCGTTCTTTTTTTTGTATTTCTCATTGCTTTTGTCAACAATGTTTGTATATTCAACTGATCTTCCTGTGCATCAGCCATTTGAATTGGTGATGGAGAAATCTGGAGTGAAAACAAGGTCCTCAGAGCAGACAATGCTACCTGCTGAAGCAGATATCTTGCTGGTTACAGGTAGCTCTTCAGAGGAGGATTCAGAGGCAGATGACCAGTACTATTATCCCCCTGAGGTGTAAGCTCAAACTTGGCAGGGTTATATTACTCATATAATGCATATGTTGTATTGCAATGCTTAGTTTTTACATCATATACACAATATTGAATGCCATCTCCTTAGTTGACACATCATATATGTGAGTGCCCTCTGCTCAATTCCTTAGTATATAAATCATATATTTGAATTATGTCATGCCATGATGTTTACATAGACAGCATGTATCTAAATTATGGCATGACAACCCATTTTCTAAAGACATAATATAGTTATATCATCTCATCCTGTTTACATAGTCATCATATTTAAATTATGTTATTCTATCCATGAATTATATCATGCCATCATGTTTCCATCGACGGCATGTTTGTGATTTATGGCATGCCAACCACTTTAATAGACACATCATATAGTTATATCATGTCATCCTGTTTACATAGTCATCATATTTTGAAGTATGTCATTCTATCCTGTTTAGTTAGCCATCATACATGTGAAATTGTGTCATGCTATCCTGTTTAATTAGCCATCATATATGTGAAATTATGTCCTACTATTCTGTTTTCTTAGACAACATAAATGTGAATTATTTCATGCCCTGTTTTCTTCCCTACTATCCATTGCACCTGTCTATCTTACAATTTCTGTACATTCATTTACTTTTCTTGTTTATCAGCCATTTCAATTGGAGGGAGTGATGGCAGTATCTGTGGGAGTAAAAACACAGTCTTCAGAAAAGATCGTGCTACCTGTCGATGCAGATAGAACCACGGTTGTACTTGCCCAAGAACCAGCCCCACCACACATAACCCACACTCATGCAGATTGCACCCCTACCCAGTTGGACAGAGAACCAGCTACACCCCTTCTAACCCGAACCCCAGCAGATAGACACCCAGTTCCCGTTGACACAACACCGTCTCCATCAGAGAGCACCCAAACACGAGCAGTTAGTAAGGCAACTGTAGCGCCCAAATCACGAGGACCACCAAGTCAACGCTTAAAGCAGAAGAAGAATTGTTCTCAAGTCAGGTTCTGTAGCTATGGTTCTAATACCAACTAATTTCAAATTTGAAGGATGCAATTGAAACTCCAATGTTGCAACAGGTGTGTTTTAAACCTGTTTCTTCAATGTGTTTGGTTGTTTGCTGTTGTAACTTGGTCTATGTTGATTTCAGTTTCAATTGAATAAACAGTTATGTTCTCATGCCATGCACATTACAAGTGTTGTTATTGACGTGTAGTTTCCCACACTTATATTCTGTCTATGCTACTTTGTCTTAAATAGATATGATTCGAACTGTATCTATCTTGATTTGGCAACATAAACTAGAATGATATAGACCATACAGTGACCATACTACATAGATATATGTTTGTTTCATGCTGTTATCCTGTCCACCTTACTACTGAACTGGTTTACCAAAATGAGTTTCATATACTACATTGTAAACCTGAGATGTGTTTTTTTGTTTCTCTTTCAGTACGCGGATAAAATATTGGAGAAGAGTACCCTGTTATGCAATGGTAAAGGAAGTAATGCAGATAAGGTTCAAGATAGTGAGACATCCCTGTTGGTCTCCAAGAAAGCTGATAAAAACTATATTGAAGACACTAAGACAACCCCAAAGTCCTGTCTTGATGTAGTGCTCGAGTTACTGGCTACCACTGCTGGCACCAGCTCTACGAACTCATTTCCTGAATCATTTCGGCTTCTTGAGTCTCAACTTCAAGTTGAAAGACATCGATCATATGTTATGCGACAGGAAGCTGAGGGACTGAGGAAGTCCCTGCAGAATTCAGATGCATACTTTCTGGTGCAACAGCAAGCGCTGGAGGACTTAAGCGCCAAACAAGAGAAAGTTAATAAGCTTGCTAAGCATCTTGCTAGCATTATGGGTACCCAGGATATTGTTTCTTGAGCTCTTCTGAAGTGGTTTCAGTTCTGGACTTGTTTTGCTTCGGTGTTTATATGCTGTTGTGTTCCCTATATTTGCACTGGTGGCGAACTTTGATGCCCAGTGGATGTAATATGTGTAATAGCCGTGATAGCCTAGTGTAAGTTGCTTGCTTATTTATTTCCTTGTTGTCTTGTTTATTTGTTTGCTTGTAGTCAGTGCAGTTCTTTTTTTGCGGTTTGCTAGTGGTTGGAATAACCTATTTTTTAAAACTAGGCCACGATAACCATGGGCTAATATTTACTGTAGTGACACTGGGCCTCCTACGGGCCGTAGAAACAATGGGCCTTCTACGAGCCGTATAAACAGTGGGCCTTCTACGGGCCGTAGAAACAGTGGGCCTTCTACGGGACGTAGAAACAATGGGCCTTCTACGGGCTGTATCATCAATGGGCCTTCTATGGGTCGTATCATAAATGGGCCTTATATGGGCCGTATGATCGATTGGCCAAACATGGGCCAAACAGACTGCATTCTGGCCGTAAACGGGCTAGAGTTGGAATCGTCTGTTCATGGGCCGACCATAACGGGCCATCGTTAATAGGCCGTATTTGATGACGCTACGAAAATGGCCCAACGTATTAATGGACCACAAACGGGCCGACTGTAACCACGGGCTGAATTTGGCCCACAAGCAGAAAACGACAGTAACGGGCCGTAAGTAAACGAATGCTGGAAATGAGCCCATGAATAAATGGGCTCTGAGAAGGCCGAAAGATAACATGGGCTAGAGACGACCCAATGGAATAACGGGCCGTTAATGGGTATAAAGTGATACACTGTTCATTACGGGCCAGTTTCACCACGGGCCGTTAATGGGTGTAAAGTGATACACTGTTCATTACATGCCAGTTTCACCACGGGCCGTTAATAGGCCAAGAGTTACATAGGGCCTCATATGGGTCGAAAGACGTCATGGGCCATACATGGGCAGAAGTGAAAATGGGCTGGAATCATATTGGATGGCCCAGATGACGCTACTGGGCCTAATTCGGATTGGGCGTAACGGGCCTTGGGTTAGCGGGCTGTAAATGGGCAATATGCGAACTGGCCGTTAAGAGGCTTTTCATGGGTCGTCCCACCACCTTTTGACCAAGTCAAACGGGTCGCCCTTTTCACAGGAATGGGCCTCTGTTGGGCCGTGCCACGTGTCAACATATCATAGGCGCCTTCTATCCAATGAGTGGATGACATCTATCCCGACGATGAGCCGAGACGTGTTTCCTCCAGCCAATGATGATTTTACACGTGGAAAATCCCCATTGGTCAGGGCTGTTAACGGGTTATCGGATCCAAAACCCGACCCGATAGCTTAACGACGTTCCATTACGGTGGATGCCACGTGTCGGTCACCCTTGACGAAAGCACTTCTGTGATGCGTGATTTATCGTCATGGAAGTGGACACTTCCGTGATGATAATTTTGGTAATGTCATGGAACACTTCTACGACAGCACAGGTATGACTATCTTGATTCTGTCATAAATTTGTCATGGATGTACATGCATGACAAAAAACGCGACCTAATGTGACAAACACGTATCATCACGGAAGTGTATTTTTTTTCTAGTGTCAGTCCACACCTAATATCACATCCAAACCTTGTGACTCCAAGATAATTAGGTCGGACAGAAAAACATGTGTACCAATGGTTAAGGGCATCTGGTCGCACCATCGACTAGCCATGTACTATGCTCCGGGTGAACTCACTAGGAGAGGGGTCCTATGGGTTTGGGTTGGTAGCTTAAACTTATCCACGAATCCCCTTGATATATATCAATGCGATGCACCAGTATCGAAAAGAACAAGAGCGGTAAATGACTTAACCAAAAACTTACCTATTACCGCGTCCGGCTGCTCTTCAACCTCCTCCACGTTAATGTGGTTCACTTGTCCTTTGTTGAATGGATTAGGCTTCTTCCCAATGCTCCCATTTCCGTTTCCATTCCTTCCTTCAGGGAAATTGTTGGCATAGTAAGTAACTTGACTTAGGTCTCTTTTGGCGGGTGTGGCTGGGTTGGAGCAGTTCTGATTGTTGTTAGCTCCGTTCCCATTTCCATTCTTAGCACCATTGTGGTTATGCGATCCTCCTCCAGTGTGGTTGTGACCTCCATGGTTATGAACAAGTCCTCCCGAGTTCGGGGTTAGGCGAGGCTTTTGCTGAGCTCCTGAGTTATACTTCCCTTGTCCATACTTCCTCTTACGACTCTCAATCTACTGCTGCTTCCCTTCAATCATAAGGGCCTTATCTACCGACTCCTGGTAGTTGTTGAAGGTTGCTACCATCAACTGCATGCTCATCTCATCATTCAGCCCTTCCATAAACTTCTCCTGCTTCGCGGCATCTGTGGCCACATCATCAGGGGCATAGCGAGATAACTTGCTAAAATCATCCACGTACTGAGCCACAGTACGGTTCCCCTGGCATAAGTTGCGGAACTCCCGCTTCTTCATCTGCATAGCTCTAGTTGAGACATGGGCTATGCAGAAAGCTTGCTGAAACTGGTCCCAAGTGACATTGGCTACAGGAAAAGTGGCCGTGTAATTCTCCCTCCATGAGGTTGCTGGTCCATCCAACTGATGTGCTGCAAAGCGCACCTTCTTTGCATCTGTGCAACCTGCGGTGGTCAACTCCCTTCCAATATGGCATAGCCAATCATCTGCAACTATAGGCTCGGTGCTACTGGAAAACACCGGCGGCTGTAAGCTTAGAAAACGGGCTAGGTTGTCCACTGGCGGCGGGTTGTTGTTGTTGTTGTTGTTGCCCTGGTTCTGAACAAGCAATTGCATCAAAGCATTCTGCTACTGGATCAACTAGGTGAGCTCCGGTGGGAATGCAAAACTAGTGTCACGTCTCGGAGGCATCTGATGGGTTTAGATGGAAGAGATCAGAATAGAAAAAGGTCTAATGAGAAAGCACTACCCATATGCACATGAGACAGCACAATCATTTCACTCAATCAATCAAGAAAGGGCATACAAGCGGTCTAGAACTATCGCGAAAGTGCTCAACTACTACTAAATACATGGGGGAATACTACTAATATTTGGTGGTCATCTAGAAATTTTGATTGGTGGAAGACTCCATGATGTCTGCTCCAGCTTCATCTTCAAATTCATCATCACTAGGATCTGAATTGGTGTCGTCGATGATGATGTAGTTATATGGGCAAGTGGGATCATCGTCTTCTTCTCCCGGTGTTGGTCCTCCCATGAATACTCCGATCTTCTTAACCAGGTCATCATTCTTCTCCAGTAGTGTCTTGATTTCCTCCTCATATCCATCGCGTGTAAACTTGAGTTCTTCCTACAGCTCGATGATCCTATTCTTTGCCTTCTTCAAGTCCTCATGTCTGCGCACATCTGGTTCTCCTGCCGTCAAATGTGTTGGTTTAACTCCTGGATGAAAGCTGCAATGGATCTATCCTTCCTGGTGCTGATTAATTCCCATTGCTCGTCTCGGCGCCCACATATTTGGTAGATAGTGTCCTTGGGTTCCCTGTTGTTGACTTCTCCAATGCGTCCCATGGTAATGTGGGCTGCCATGCTCTTGCCTA
Organism: Aegilops umbellulata; assembly: GCA_032464435.1. Taxonomy (NCBI): domain Eukaryota; kingdom Viridiplantae; phylum Streptophyta; class Magnoliopsida; order Poales; family Poaceae; genus Aegilops; species Aegilops umbellulata. Next base: position 226,222,293 of record CP136055.1, on the reverse strand, counting down.
GACTCCAGGTGGGTGCTTCGAAAGAAAATTCTATGGGTTTAGAAGTTGGCGAGAACGTCCTTCCTGGAACTTGTACTTGAATCATCCAGCGCTCCTCTTCTGGTAAGGTGGCGTTGTACATTCCGGTGAAGCTTGGTATTCCAATGTTCAAGTACCTAGTGGCTTCCTTCAAATGGCGTCCAAAAGGGGTGTCTTCATCTGGTTGTGCAAACTTGTTCTTCATCTCCGCCATCCTAAAGAGTAGAAAATGGAGAGGAGTCAGAAATGAGTAGAGAAGTGTGACCTAGCGTTTATCTTAGTGGTCGTGTCCTACACTCAGTGTGTGCTCTGATACCATCTTGTAGTGACCCAACCTCAGATGGTCACGTCTCTGTGCTTCAGTGTCATCCCTGGATCAGTAATGCTGACACACATAGTACTCGAAGGATTTATAACAGAGTAGCAATCACACACTTATTACATCGAATGTCTCAAGAGAGAACTTATTACAATAGTATGGCTTAAGGCCATCTAATGCGATAACAGCGGAAGGCTTGGAAGATAAAGTGAGTCCATCAACTCCAACGTTATAGCTGAGGTGCACAGCAACGTCCTAACGAACATTACTCCTCGTCTGAAAAGTCTGCAACATGATACGTTGCAGCCCATAAACGGTCAGCATATGGAATATGCTGGTAATATAACACACTAGAGCATAAACAGAATAATGCTATCACTACATGCATATTTGGCTGGCGGAAAGCTCTATGGTTATAGTTTTGCGAAAAGCCAATTTTTTCCTACAACAAAGGAATAGATTTAATTCAACTATCATGGTGGTTGAACAACATTGAGAAGGTACCCCCAACTCAATCCCAAATTAAAGTAAATAACAACCCAACAATATTAATTAAAAGTGATGAGATACATGTGATAACCCAAGTAGTAGATACTCAAGATTGTACATAACCGGGGACATGGCTAACCATGATTATATTGTACACTCTGCAGAGGTTTGCGCACTTTTCCCCACAAGACTCGATCGCCTCCGTTGGATTTCTCGCACTACATGGTGTTTGAGAAACGGATGACCGAGACAGAGTCTTTCAGAAACATTAACTCTCTACTCCGGGAAGACCATACCAAACCTACAAAACCCACTACCTGCTGATCTACCTCAATCCCAAACCACGTCTACGATCATAGCATGGCATAGCAATATAAGCAACGCATAGAAGTAACTCCCAAGGGTTTGATAATAACAGGGCAATAGGTTATACCTCAACAACTACTTCCCAACCCACATGTTAATGACATCCTAATCATGCAATGTTTGAGGATTGAACTAATGCATAAAAAATGGGTATGGAAAGAGTATGATCAATGGGTTACTTGCCTTGCTGATGATCGGCGAATCCTAGAGACTCGTAGTAACACGCTTCGCACTCCGGGAATTCTATCGCAAACAAAAAATAACATACATAAGCAACAAGAAAAGATGCACAAGAAAAACTCAAATAAAAGTGGTTGACCGGAAAGTTCAACTTAAGAACTCCGGTTTGCAAAAATAATCAAATCAAACGGAGCAAAAAAACTCAAACGGCGAAAGAAACAAGATATGTTTACTAATCTGAACTAAGGTCAAATTTTACAGTACCAAAATCTTGTTCAAGTTGGTTAAACAGAAAGAGGGTCTCGAGGCGAAGATCTAGGCGCTTGAATGGTCTGATTCTGACTAACGAGCGAAATGATAAACATAAACTAAGTTCGGATCCGAAATCGCGATCGAGAATAATCGCAAACAAATCCGATAAAAAGAAAACTGACGAACAGACTAACGAACGAACGTTGGTTAGCTGTAACTAACGGCGAAAACCATTCGTTAAGATGAACATACGGACGAACGTCCGCTAAATAGAAGAGCCGAGAAAAACCGGTGAACCGAACTAAAAAACGAACTAGGGTTTCTAAAAAAACCGAACGGTTTTTAAAAAAACAGCGGCTCGGTTCTGGCGTGGTACCTCCGGTGAGGCGGTGGGGCAGCGGGGCGGTGGGGCTCGACGGCGGCGGCAAGCGGCGGCGGCGGCGGCGAGCGCGGGCGGCGGCGGCTGCGGCTCGGGGCGGCGGTGGTGGTGTGGTGGTGGGGGGCCGGGGTGGCGGCTTATAAAGAGGGGACGGGCGGCGACTTGGGGGAGGGGGCAAGGCGCGGCGGAGGCGGAGTCCGGCTCGGACTCCGGTCCGAGTCGGCGGCGGCGGCGACGCGCGCGCGCGGGGAGGCGGTGGCGTGGCGGCTGGGCCGGCGGCCTGGCTGTGTTTCGGCCCAGTCGGGCGCGGGAGCTCTTTTTTTTAAATAATTTTATCGACAGAAAAAAAATCCTAGAAAATAAAACAAAAATCTAAAAATTCCAAAACAAATTTTCATAGTCTAAATAAAATATTTAGGACGAGATGAACATTTTCTTGGCCCTAAAATGCAATTTTGAAAACGTGGAATTTTTCTAATACAAATAAAATCCAAATAAAATCAAGTAAATGATTTTAATATTTTTCCTCCAATATTTCAATTATTTCGGAGAAGTCATATTATGTCCTCTCTTATATTTTAATACGAAATATTTTTCGGAGAGAAAAATAATTAAAATCAAAATCCTCGTTTCATTATTTGATAAAAATCAAATATGAAAACCGGGAAATCACCAACTCTCTCCGAGGGTCCTTGAGTTGCTTAGGATTTCGATGATTGCGGAAGGAACTGCAATAAAGTATGATATGCATGGATGACCTATGTATAACATTCCAAATTGAAAATTTGGTATGTTACCCCAAGCTTAGGGTTTTGCATATCATGAACACAATTGACATTAATAGAATTTATAATAACATCATGGCAATCATTCTTTTCATTCAAGGATCTATCGTGAATCACTTAATACATTTCTTCTTTTAACACTTCATCACAATTTTAAGATTCACAAATTTCAAGCAAAACTTCATCAAGATAATCTAGTGTACTCAACTCACTAGCAATTGGTTCATTATAATTGGATCTTTTAAAAAGATTAGCAAGTGGATGAGGATCCATAAACTTTTTTCTTTCTGATTTGGAATAAACACACAATTATACCAAGCAAACGAGAAAACAAACCAAGTAAGACATAAAGGCAAACTAAAAGGGCAAATAAAAAGGCAAATATTTTTGTGTTTTTCTGAAAACGTTTTAGAAGTGGGGGAGAGGAAAACGAGAGGCAAATGGCAAATAATGTAACGCAAGAGATGAGAGTTTATGATAGGTACTTGGTAGGCTTGATGTAGAACCTCCCTGGCAATGGCGCTATAAGTTCTTCCCGCTACTTCTTGAGCTTGCGTTGATTTTCCCTTGGAGAGGAAAGAGTGATGCAGCAAAGTAGAGATAAGTATTTGCCTTAGTTAAGAACCAAGATATCAATCCAGTAGGAGGTACAAGCAAGTCCCCAATATATGCACATGCACAAACTAACAAACACTTGCACTCAACGCAAAAAAAGGGGTTGTAAATCCCTTCACGTTCACTTGCAAGAGTGAGATCTTATAGAGATAGATATAAAAGATAAGTAAAATCTAAAATAAAGTAAATATAAATAAATTACAGCATGGTATTTTTGGGTTTTTGGTTTTATAAATCTGAAAATATATGATGGAAAATAGACCCGGGGGCCATAGGTTTCACTAGAGGCTTCTCTCTTGAAGAAAACATACGGTGGGTAAACAAATTACTGTTGAGAAATTGATAAAAAAAAGCGCAAAGTTATGACGATATCTAAGGCAATGATCATGAATATAAGCATCACGTCTGTGACAAGTAGACCGATTCCTGCCTGCATTTACTACTATTACTCCACCCATTGACTGCTATCCAACATGCATCAGAGTATTAAGTTCATAAGAACGGAGTAATGCCTTAAGCAAGATGACATGATGTAGAGGGATAGATCCAATCAATATGGTAAGAAACCCATCTTTTATCCTTAATGACAACAATACAATACGTGCATCGCTACACCTAGTGTCACTGGGTGATGACACCGCATGATTGAACCCATCCCAAAGCACCTCTCCCATTGCAAGAAAAACCAATCTAGTAGGCCAAACCAAATCGATAGATTGGAGAGAAATACAAAGCTATTTTAACCATGCATAAAAAGAGTTCGTAAAAGACTCAAATAATATTCATAAATAATCTGATCATAAATCCACAATTCATCAGATCTCAACAAATGCCCCGCAAAAGAAGATTACATCGAATAGATCTCCAAGAACATTGAGGAGAACATTGTATTGAAGATGAAAGAGAGAGAAGAAGCCATCTAGCTACTAGCTATGGACCCTTAGGTCTTTGGTAAACTACTCACGCATCATCGGAAGGTGAGCAAGGTTGATGGAGAGGCCCTCCGTGATCGAATCCCCCTCCGGCGGAGTGCCAGAAAAGGCCCCAAGATGGGATCTCACGAGAACAGAAGCTTGCGGCGGCGGAAAAGTATTTTTGGTTTGCCCTCTGAGGTAAGGGGAATATTTGGGAATTTATAGTGCTGGAGTTAGGGTTAGGAGAGCCACGAGGGCCCCACAAGCGTAGGGCCCCCCTGGGGCATGCCCCTAGGGCTTGTGGCCTCCTCGTGGGTCTTCTGGCCTCCTCCCGAAGCTTCCTAGGTGTCTTCTGGTCCAAGAAAAATCATCATAAAGTTTTATTCCGCTTGGACTCCGTTTGGTATTGATTTTCTATAAAAGACAAAAATAAGGAAAAAACACCAACTGGCATTGGGCACTAGGTTAATAAGTTAGTCCCCAAAATAATATAAAATAGCATATAAATTCATATAAAACATCCAAAAAAGATAACATGATAGCATTGAACAATCAAAAATTATAGATACGTTGGAGACGTATCACTAACCTATACGTATAAACACATGCTCGGTTTACATCCGAATCTCTAGCTAGAGCTTGAACTATATTTGTTTACATGTACTACCTTTTTCTTTTGGTTTTTTGCTCCATGGCTCAATTCATCGATACAAAATGAGAAACTTATAAAATAAACCTTAAACTTGTACTCCGGGTCTAAATTGAACCATAACCTTCAAATCCCCGAAATTGGCACGCCATCCTTACTTATCCTATTTGGTTTTCTGGGGTTGCTTAGGTTTCTAGGGGAAATCCAGTGTGTTGTCTGTAGTCGCCATTGCCTTGTCAATGGTGAACTCTGCAGCGAGCTGACGTCGATGTTGCAGGTCATGACAGACGACAGCCGGTTCTTGTCAGTGCTCGACACTCTTGTAATATTGTTGGTGAGCACCTCTGCAAAAGTTGCCGAACTCCGAGGTAGATGACGAGTGCATGGAATAGGGTGGACGGGCACTCGGGCGTTGGCCTAGAGCACCCGCAGCCTCGTGCGTCCTCCTAGAAGACGGTGATTGCGCTCCTGTCATAGTGCATGCTGAGCTCCTCCTCAACCAAGTAAGAATTTAAGGTTTTATTAGAATCTTCCATACAAAATTATAGGAGTATTTAAAAGTCAAGGCCGGGCTTTTCCCAGGCGGTACGCGCGGCAGTTTTGCCTAGCCGGTTTGACAGAGAGGCGAGAAGGGTGATGGAGTAGCAGATTCAACTTAGTGCTGGAAAGGTAGGGCTATGTGATTTGATGGCTCGTTACTGCTGCAATGGTGGGGTCTTGTGATTTGACTGGTCATTATAGTCATTATTACTGCAGCGCTAAGACCGGCGTGATGCTCCCCTTCCGTTCCCCACTCTAATCTGGTGCATGACACGTCGACCCGGATGCTTGCTGTCCCACATATCGGTGACATAAGAAGGAGTAAAGAATCATGCGATATATATAGTACTACGTCAGAGGAGTGCGAAACACGGCAGCCCAGTGAACGAGCAGGTGATATGGCCTTAGAAAACAATATGGTGATATGGACATTGAAAACACGCCACCGCTTCCTCCTCCCCTCGGTTTATCGCCATCAGCGGAGTAAGAGTGTCATCGCAGCTTAGCTAGTACTCCCTCCGTCCCATAAGTATAAGAGTGTTTTTTACACTAGTACATAGGATCAGATTCCATAGGAAATTTTTCTCCAACCTATTTTTACAATTCCTTTATTTTTCCTGTGGCGTTGAACACTCTTCGCTAATCCTATTGGATTTATCACTGTAGTCCCATACTTTCACCATTCATGTGTTTTTAGTATCTTGGGAATCAAAGAGGCCCTTAGACTGGTTTAGGTCTGGTCGTTTTTTTCTCAATGTATTATGTCCAAACGTAATGAGCGTGCTCCGATTTGTATGAATATAATCCGGTTTGCACGTAGTAATTCATTTATTTATTCTTCTGTAGGGGATTTGCATGTAATTCGTCGGGTTTGAAATGTAAAGTATGTCAGCATGGTTGGATATCCCACTCCCGCATCACTGTCCGCGGACTCGTCCATACCGGTTGGCGCTCAACGTTGAAGATGCTCCGATTCGTTCATGCACTTCAACCCATATGCTCTATGTCCCACATGTCGGCGAAAGAAAGCACGTAGAAATAGTCGAGGAGTACATATAGGAGGAAAATGCGTGAAACATTATGACTATGAAGCGTAGCTGTGGTTCAAATAGGAGACCTAAAGTGATGACAGGTATAGGTCGCACACACGCAACTAGTGGTAGTAGAGTAGTAGTTGTACGAGTACTTGCTACTTGTGAGCTACGTTGGGATTTCCTCGAAGAGGAGAGGATGATGCAGTACAATAGAGATAAGCATTTCCCTCAGTATTGAAACCAAGGTTATCAATCTAGTAGGAGAACCAAGAAACAACTCGTTAACAGCACCTGCACACAAACAACAAATACTTGCAAGCCAACACGAACAAGGGGTTGTCAATCCCTTGACTATTACGAGCAAGGTTAAATTGTATAGTTTTTGATAGATAGATTGGAAAAAAAATACAAAATAAAATAAATAAAATAAAATTGCAGCAAGGTATTTTTGGTTTTAATATATGATAAAAGATAGACACCGGAGCCATAATTTTCACTAGAGGCTTCTCTCAAGAAAATAGCATACGGCAGGTAAACAAATTACTATTGGGAAATTGATAGAAAAGCAAATAATTATTACGATTTCCAAGGCAATGATCATATATAGGCATCACATCTGAGACAAGTAGACCGAAATGATTCTGCATCTACTACTATTACTCCACACATTAACCGCTATCCAACATGCATCTAGTATATTAAGTTCATGGAAAAACAGAGTAACGCCTTAAGCAAGATGACATTATGTAGACAAGATAAACTCACGTATGAATAAACCCTATCTTTTTACCCTTAATAGCAACGATACATACGTGTTATGTCCCTTTCTGTCACTAGGATTGAGCACCGTAAGATCGAACCCATTACAAAGCACCTCTTCCCATGGCAAGATAAATCAATCTAGTTGGCCAAATCAAACCAATAAATCAGAGAAGAAATATGAAGATATATTAGTCGTGCATAAAAGAGTTCAGAGAAAACTCAAATAATATTGAGAAGCCGCTAGTGAAATCTACGGCCCCCGGGTCTATCTTTTATCATAATATTTTCAAATCTATTATTCCAAAAACCAAAAATACCTTGTTGCACTTTTATTTGCTTATTTTATTTTGTGTTTTTGCAAGATCTATTTACCCAATCTCATATAATTTAATCTATCTTTTTACCGTAGAGGCATTGACAACCCCTCTTGCGTGTCGGGTTGCAAGTATTTGCTCTTTGTGTGCAGGTATCGTTTACATAGTGTTGCTTGGTTCTCCTACTCGATTGATAACCTTGGTTTCATAACTGAGGGAAATACTTACGTAGCTGTGCTGCATCATCCCTTCCTCTTTGGGGATATCACTACAAAAAATACACTTCCATGATGATACGTGTTTGTCACAGTAGGTCATGTTTTCTGTCATGCATGTACATCCACGACGATTTTATGTTAGAATCAAGATAGTCATACCTGTGCTGTCCTAGAAGTGTTCCATGACATTACCAAAATTATCATCACGGAAGTGTCCACTTCCATGACGATAAACCGCGCGTCATAGAAGTTGTCAAGGGTGACCGACACGTGGCATCCACCGTAACGGGTCGTTGTTAAGCTATCGGGTTCCGGTTTGGATCCGATAACATGTTAACAACCCCGACCAATGGGGATTTTCCACGTGTAAAATTATCATTGGCTATAGCAACCACGTGTCAGCACCCGAAAAGGACAGGTGTCAACCGCCCAATGGACAGGAGGCGCCTATGATACGTCGACACGTGGCAAGGCCCAACATCGGCCCATTTAGGTTAAAAAGGCTAGCCCAGTCAAAATTAGTGGGCCGACCCATTAACGACCTGCTTGCAGACGACCATTCGCAGTTAAGGCCCGTACGGCTATTGTCAAATAGGCCCGTCAACGGCCCGTTCTAAACTTGTCATCATCGCGGCCCATGGTCACTTCTGGCCCGTTAAGAATTTGCTAAGTATTTGGGTCGAATGATGGCCAGGTGTGTTTCTGGCCTGTTAAAGGTCCTGCTTCATTTGGGCCCATTTTTTGGCCCTTGAAACTTTCGGCCCATAAACGACCAGGAAGGATTTGGGTCATATTCGACCATGTCTGGCATTCGACCTGTTAGAGGCCCACTGTAGAATTGGGCCAGTTCCAGCCTGTTGTGATTTTTGGCCAGTTAACGTCAGACGAAATCCATGGGCCATATGTGGCCCAATGTTACGTCGGGCCTATTAACGGCCCATATAAAATTGATAATAATCAAGCCCGACCGAACTTCCAGCCTGTTAAAGGCCCGTGTAGTAGGTCGGCGCATTTATGGCCCGTCTGAATTTTGGTCTGTGAATGATTCACATTGTAAATTTCGGGCTGCTAATAACTAGTGGGTTATTTGGCGCATTTACCATGAGATGAGATATATTTCGGGCTGCTAATAACTAGTGGGTTATTTGGCACAATCAGGGCCCAATCTCACTTTCGGCCCTTTACGATGGGCTTCCTCAAATGCCCTAGGTCTTCGTGAGCAAGCAAGTTGGATGCACACCCACTTAGTTTATTTTGTTGAGCTTTCATACATTTATAGCTCTAGTGCATCTGTTGCATGACAATCCCTACTCCTTGCATTAACATCAATCGATGGGCATCTCCATAGCCTATTGATTAGCCTCGTTGATGTGAGATCTTCTCCTTTTTTGTCTTCTCCACGTAACCCCCATCATCATATCCTATTCCACCCATAGTGCTATATCCATGGCTCACGCTCATGTATTGCATGAAGGTTTATGAGTTTGAGATTATTAAAGTATGAAGCAATTGCTTGGCTTGTCATCGGGGTTGTGCATGATGAGAGCATACTTGTGTGAGAAAATGGAGCATGACTAAACTATATGATTTTGTAGGGATAAACTTTCTTTGGCCATGTTACTTTGAGAAGACATAATTGCTTTGTTAGTATGCTTGAAGTATTATTATTTTTATGTGAATATGAACTTTTGTCTTGAATCTTTCGGATCTGAATATTCATACCACAATTGAGAAGATTTACATTGAAATTATGCCAAATAGCACTCCGCATCAAAAATTATCTTTTTATCATTTACCTACTCGAGGACGAGCAGGAATTAAGCTTGGGGATCCTGATACGTCTCCAACGTATCTATAATTTTTGATTGCTCCATGCTATATTATCTACTGTTTTGGACTATATTGGGCTTTATTTTCCACTTTTATATTACTTTTGGGACTAACCTATTAACCGGAGGCCCACCCCAGAATTGCTGTTTTTTGCCTATTTCAGTGTTTCGAAGAAACGGAATATCAAATGGAGTCCAAACGGAACGAAACCTTCGGGAACGTGATTTTCTCATCAGATATGATCCAGGAGACTTGGACCCTCCGTCAAGAAAGAGGAGAGGCGGTCACGAGGGTGGAGGGCGCCCACCCCTAGGGCGTGCCCCCTACCTCATGGGCCCCTCGAAGCTCCACCAAAGCACTCCTTCCTCTTATATATACCTACGTAGCCCCGAATGATCAGATACGGAGCCAAAAACCTAATTCCACCGCCGCAAACTTCTGTACCCATGAGATCCCATCTCGGGGCCTGTTCCGGAGCTCCACTGGAGGGGGCCATCATCACGGAGGGCTTATACATCATCATAGCCCCTCCGATGAAGTGTGAGTAGTTTACCTCAGACCTTCGGGTCCATAGTTAGTAGCTAGATGGCTTGTTCTCTCTTTTTGGATCTCATTACAATGTTCTCCCCCTCTCTCGTGGAGATCTATTCGATGTAATCTTCTTTTTGCGGTGTGTTTGTTGAGACCGATGAATTGTGGGTTTATGATCAAGTCTATCTATGAACAATATTTGAATCTTCTCTGAATTCTTTTATGTATGATTGGTTATCTTTGCAAGTCTCTTCGAATTATCAGCTTGGTTTGGCCTACTAGATTGGTTTTTGTTGCAATGGGAGAAGTGCTTAGCTTTGGGTTGAATCTTGCGGTGTCCTTTCCCAGTGACAGAAGGGGCAGCAAGGCACGTATTGTATTATTTCCATCAAGGATAACAAGATGGGATTTTTATCATATTGCATGAAACTATCCCTCTACATCATGTCATCTTGCTTAAGGCGTTACTCTATTTTTAACTTAATACTCTAGATGCATGCTGGATAGCGGTCGATGAGTGGAGTAATAGTAGTAGATGTAGGCAGGAGTTAGTCTACTTGTCTCGGACATGATGCCTATATACATGATCATACCTAGATACTCTCATAACTATGCTCAATTCTGTCAATTGCTCAACAGTAATTTGTTCACCCACTGTAGAATACTTATGCTCTTGAGAGAAGCCACTAGTGAAACCTATGGCCCCCAGGTCTATTCTCATCATATCAATCTCCATCACTTTATTGCTTTGCTTTTTTAATTTTTACTTTGCATCTTTATATCAAAAATACCAAAAATATTATCTATCAGATCTCACTTTCGTAAGTGACCGTGAAGGGATTGACAACCCCTTATAGCGTTGGTTGCGTTGAGCTATTTGTTTTGTGTAGGTACGAGGCTCTCGCGCGTAGCCTCCTACTGGATTGATACCTTTGTTCTCAAAAACTGAGGGAAATACTTACGCTACTTTGCTGCATCATCCTCTCCTCTTCGAGGAAATCCAACGCAGTGCTCAAGAGGTAGCACGCGGCCGGAGCAGCGGGCTTCACCTTCTTGGTTGCCATCAGCGGTGAGCTCGGGGGAAAGATTCGGTAGATTTGGAGGCGCTCTCAGTAGGGAGGAAAGGGGATCTTGAGCAAGACAAACACAAGGAAATGAAGGCTCAGCCGCAGGCGCAGGTCTTTTTGTCAGACTGGGACGATTGCCGAGGCTGCGTGGGCAAGTGGAGACGCCCACGTCCCATCCAGCACCACGCGTCGACTCAGCCTGCAGGCGATCGGGGCCCACGGCGCTTCACTCTTGCCTCTTGTATTTGCCTCGAAACCAAGTCTGAGCACGCCTTGGACCCGGGGGCTACTGTGGGCGTTCTGGGAACCGGGGTACCCTGTAGCGACCCGACACGAATGGATCAAGTCTCTGTGCTTAACTGTCATCCCTGGATCGGTATGCTAACACACACAGTACTCGAGGATTTATAACAGAGGTAAATCACATGTATAAAGTAACGTAAACACTAATACCACAATCCTTATAGCGGAAGCAACAAGGTTGTGGATTCCCATCAACACCAACGACAAAGTTGAGTGTAGAAATCGTAACCATAACGTATCACTTACTCGTCGTAAGAAATCCTACAACATGAGACGTTGCAGCCACAAAGGGTCAGTACGTTGAATGTACTGGCAAATTCACACTGTAGAGCAATGCTGAAATATGGCTATCACTATATGCATATATGGCTAGTGGAAAAAGCTCTATGGTTATATGGTTTTTGCGAAAAGCCAATTTTTCCCTACTGCAAAGGAATACATTTTATTTAACTATCATGGTGGTTGTTAAACATTGGGAATGGTTGACAACATTCTCAATCCCAATTAAGTATCATCATTCAAACCCAACAAAATTAATTAAAGTAACGTGATGAGATCAACATGATAATCCAAGAACTAGATACTCAAGATTGTCCATAGCTGGGCACATGGCTAACCATGATTAGTTTATACACTCTGCAGAGGTTTGCGCACTTTTCCCCACAAGACTCGATCTCCTCCGTTGGATTTCTCACACTACATGGTGTTTGAGAAACGGACGACCGAGACATAGTCTTTCAGAAGCGCTAGCACCTTACGATCGGGTAGACCGTAGCACCTACAACCCCTACATTGCTAGTCTACCACTGTAAGAGTTCGCACGACTTAATCAACTATGCTAGAGCCAATAGTAGCTTGTGGCTGCACACGGAAGTTTCTAGTATGAATAATCTCATGATCCCTTTGAGCCTGGGTGGCGGTCCATAAAGAAAACAGGCAATCCTGGAATACCCAGGTACCTCAATCCACCCAGATGTGTATTTAAGTTGCCACCTTCAATAAACCATTAATTAACAATCTCACATCTGTCATGGATATCACTCACCCAATCCACGTCTACTAGCATAGCATGGCATAAATAGCAAATGTAGAAGTAACTCCCAAGGTTTGAATGCAGGGCAATAGGTTCCTACCTCATCAACTACTTCCCAATACCCACATGTTATCAATCCTACTCATGCAATGTTTGAGGGTGAAACTAATGCACAAAAACTGAGTATGAAAGGGATACGATCAAAGTGTGAACTTGCCTGCAATGTTGATGAAGATGATTCGCACTCATAACTCTTGATAGATCTACTCATCACACTCTGGTCAATCTATCGTAGGCAAGCAATAGTAACCACACATAAGCAATCACTCAAAAGATCGGAAAAATCGAAGAAGACGATTCGGAAAACATCAAAACCAAGCAAATAATTATTGCAACATAAAACAATTTATAATAGTACCAAAATTATATAAATTTGGCCTTATCAGAAAGTTTAGGTCAAGAGCTTCGAATAGCAAAAAGAATCAACTAAAACGGAGTTATAAAACTCAAGTTATGATCAAACGAAGTTTGAATACAAATATGTTTGAATTCAAATTTTAAAACTTTCAAAAACACGTTCAGGTTGTTTTACTGGATAGAGGAGATAATAACAAAGAAGTGGGCGTTGGTTTCGTTGGATTTGGATAAACGGTTGAAAATTTGTGAGGGTTTGAAAACCAGGGGCTAAACTGAAAAACAAACTTATTTGCAAATGGGTCCCTGGCCACGTGACAGCAAGCTAATGGATGAACGTCCACTACAGAAGCTTATGTGATGAAATCGTTCGCTGTAAAGAATAAAACAACGAACGTTCACTACTTAAGGAAAAACGGTTTGCAAGAAAAAAACTAGCAGATCTAATCTACAGCGTCGAAACTAGATCGGACGGTCGAGGCTTACCGCCGCGGTGAGACGAAGACGACGGAGTGGTCAGCTCCTGTGGTCGATGTGGCAACGTCTTTGGCGATCACCGGGGGTGACGAAGGGGTCATGGGGATGCGGCGGAGAAAGGCGAGTCCAAGGGTGGTGTCGGCGGGACTCGGGGATGTCGGGACGAGGCGAGGTGGTGACGGCGGTGCTCGCGGGCTCCAACGACTAGGGAGAGCTCCAGGGCGGTACTCCGGTGGTTCTGGGGCTCAGGAGACTGTTTGGGTAGGTGTAGTAGAGGGAGGGGAGTACGATGATGGTGTGGGCGGGTCTTGGGGAGGTCAGAGGCGACGGCGGCGAGCAATGGCGCGCAGCGGCAGAAAGCTTCTCCGGCGAGATCGGGAGGACTCCCTAGGGCACGGTAGATTGAGGTTTTCGCAAAAATCGGACGAGCATGAGGTGGGAAGTATTTATAGGGGGTTGGGCTTGCGCGAGGGGCCATGGAGACAGCGCCACAGGAGGATTTGAGCGGCGGTGCTTGGCGTCGTGCTCGGGCAGGACTCCTACCTGTCGTGGGGAAGAAGAAGACGCGGGCCCCGCTGTCAGCGAGACAGGGCGAGCGGGAGGGGATTGGGCGACCGGGGCGGAGGCGGTTCACGCGAGGGAGAAAGGCCATGGGCCGATTCGGCTGGCAGGCTGGGCTTCGGCCCAGTCGGCGGAGAGTTCCTTTTTTTGTTTTAATAAAAACAGCATAAAGAAAAAATAAAGAAGACCTTAAATAAACAAAAATACTATAGGCATATAATATTTAAATTTTCAGAAAAAGATTGTCTACAATGTGAACATTTCCTAGCATTCAATATAATTCACACAAATTCAGATAATTCAAAGAGTGCTACTGGTCTAATAAAATCCAATAAAAATAATTATAAAAATACCAAAATTAATTCAAATTTATTTCTCTCAAATTTTTTTATGTAGGGAATCATGTTACCCTATTTTCCATATATTTTATTTTTGGAGAAAAATAATTTGAAAAAAACCCAAATAACTCCAAATTGAAAATAATTTCAAAATAATTTTAAATTTTGATCCTTTGAAACTCCCAACTCATTTTTCATATAATTTGAAGAAGTCATTTTATCTTCTCTCATGAAAATCATTGAGTTGCATGAAGTTTATGAATTGAAATATTTCCAAATGAAATTCAAATATTTTCAAATAACCTTTCATTTAATTAAATGGAAGAAGTCATATCATCTTCGCTCAAGGGTTTTGTATTTGAAAAGAATTTGAATTCATGGTGATCAGAATGCAAAAATGAAAGTTTGGGAAAGTCCTTTTATTCCCTCTCATTTAACTTTCAAAGATTTTCGAATTTCACTCAATCAATCACCCAACAATCAAACAATCAACCAAATATATCTATTTATTATAACATTCCAAAATTTAGAATTTTGGGATGTTACATACCCAGACTTGCCTGCCTGCGGCCCACAGCGTGGCTCCATCGACGGCATCGACAAGACAAGACCCTCGCGAGGGGCCAAGCCTCGCAAGGCTTGGCCCCTCACGAGGGTCTTGAGTTGTTGGTGCTGAAGATGGGAGGTACCACGCCGTGGATGGAGCCACGCCGTGGGCTGCAGGCAGGCAAGTCTGGGTACCCTGGGACCCAGAATGTCGACACCTCCGGAGGGAGTGGCCTCCTAGGCTGGCTCCTGACGAGCGGAGATTCCTATGCAAGTGCCCATATCATGAGGTTCAAGTGACACAAGCCATGACAATCGAGGCCAGGCGGGCGCCAGCGGGCGCAGAGCAGCAGGTTTCCTCTTCGAGTCTAAGGAGGCAAGCGTAGGCACGGAGTCCCGAGGAATCAGCGAAAGGTTTCCATTCATGTGCAACAAGAAGAAGACCGCCAGGACGGCAGGACGAATGTCATCGCCGAGCCCACCGCGGCGTCATGACCAGAAGCTTTGCAGGAGAAGACAACCTTTCATCAGGATAGGATGTACTTCTTGTCCCCTTTCGAACTGGCTGTTGTGGGATCCCTTCCCGACTTTGTTTTGGAGCAAGAGGACCCAGCAAACTATAAATATAGGCTAGCCACCACCCTAGTGGGGGATCCGGGTCGAACCCTCAGCTCATACCCACACAAGAACAATCCTGATGAGGTTGTTCTTCCTCTGTACTAGCTCATCCTCAGCCCCTTGCGAGGCTAATCCACCCCAAAGAAGGAGTAGGTCTTACACCACAAGGTGGCCCAAACTTGGGTAAACTGCTGAGTCTCTTTCCTTTCATGTTCATCGAGCTAGGCCGTGAGAGCGACGAGTTGGTAGACTAAAGAGGTCGATTTCTTCGTACATGCCCCAGAGTTCGAACCTTTCTTGGGTCTGCGGAGCCCTGAATCCAATAGATCCCACATGCAATTATTACGAGAGAGAAAAATATGGTTGTAGAAATCTTCATGTAACTAAATTACCTCTCGTTATGTTGAGATTGTTATTGTTTCTTTCTTCTTCCTTGCATATGCTAGTTTTTGATTGTCTTGATAAATATTTTCCCTATAAAATGCCTACACATAGGAAGCATGTTAGACTTAAACTTGTTTTTGACATGCTACATGATGCTCTCTTCGTGTTTCAATTGCATCTTTCATGTGAGCATCATTAAAATTATTAACGCCTAGCTAAAAAGCTTTAAAGAAAAGCGCTTGTTGGGAGACAACCCAATATTTTTATTTTCTGTTTTTATGAGAATATACATTATTACTTATGTAGTAATTGTTTTTTAGTGTTTCAATTAGTGTTCGTGCCAAGTAAGACCTTTGGGATGGTTGTGGTGATAGTTGATTTGATTCTGCTGAAAAAGGAAACTTTTGCGCCCAGTAAAAGAATTGATATGATCTGCTGGAGCAATGTTTTTTTTTATTTCTTCCACTTTATTGATATAAAAATTGCCTACAGTTTCCTTATTCTTCAGAATCTTTGGAGTTCAGAAGTATAAGAAATTTCCAAATTACTACAGACTGTTCTGTTTTTGACATATTCTGTTTTCTTTGTGTTGTTTGCTTATTCTGATGAATCTATGGGTAGTATCGGGCGGTATGAACCATGGAGAAGTTGGAATACGGTATATAAACATCAATATAAATTTAGAATGAGTTCACAACAGTACCTAAAGTGGCGATTTGCTTTATTATACTAACGGAGCTTACGAGTTTTCTGTTGAGTTTTGTGTTGTGAAGTTTTCAATTTTTGGGAAAAAAAGATTTGATGGACTATGAATAAGGAGTGATAAGAGCCTAGGCTTGGGGATTCCAAAGGCACCCCAAGGTAATATTCAAGGACAACCAAGCATCTAAGCTTGGGGATGCCTGGGAAGGCATCCCCTCTTTCGTCTTCAATCCATCGGTAAATTTACTTGGGGCTGCACTTACATGATATGTGTTTTGCTTGGAGCATCTTGTATTATATGAGTCTTTGCTTTTGTCACTCCTTGCAATACACACCTTTTGAGAGGGACACGCATTAATCGTGAATTTATTAGAATACTCTATGTGCTTCACGTATATCTTTTGAGCTAGGTAGTTGCTCTAGTGCTTCACTTATATCTTTTTAGAGCACGGCGGTGGTTTTATTTTAAAGTAATTGATGAACTCTCATGCTTCACTTATATTATTTTGGGAGTCTTAAAATAGTATGGCAATTTTCTAGGTTATGAATTTTTTCCTAATATGATGGGAATCCAAGAGGGATATAATAAAAACTTTCATAAAGAGCATTGAATAGATGAGAAGTTTGATTCCTTGCATTTGTTTTGAGATTTAAAGATGGTGATATTAGAGTCATGCTAGAGAGTAATTGTAGATTAGTAGAAATACTTGTGTTAAAGTTTGTGATTCCCGAAGCATGCACGTATGGTCTATCGTAATGCGATGAAGTTAGAGCATGATTTATTTTTTATTGTCTTCCTTATGAGTGGCGATCGGGGACGAGCGATGGTCTTTTCCTACCAATCTATCCCCCTAGGAGCATGCGTATTAGTACTTTTCTTTGATGGCTAATAATTTTTTGCAATAAGTATGTGAGTTCTTTATGACTAATGTTGAGTCCATGGATTATACCCACTCTCACCCTTCCACCATTGCTAACATCTCTAGTACCGCATAACTTCCGCCAGTGCATTAAACCTGCCATATATCCTTCCTCAAAACAACCACCATACCTACCTATTATGGCATTTCCATAGCCATTCCAAGATATATTGCCATGCAACTTCCACCATTACGTTTATTATGACACGCACCATCATTGTTATATTGCTTTGCATGATCGTAAGATACCTAGCATGATGGTTTCATGGCTTGTCCTTTTTTATATCTTTGCTATGCTAGATCATTACACATCCCGGTACACCACCGGGGGCATTCATATAAAGTCATATCTTTGTTCTAGTATCGAGTTGTAATTCTTGAGTTGTAAGTAAATAAAAGTGTGATCATCATCATTATTAGAGCATTGTCCCATGTGGGGAAAGGATGATGGAGGCTATGATTCTCCCACAAGTCGACATAAGACTCCGGACTTAAAATTTAAAAAGAGGCCAAAGAGCCCAATAAAAAATAAAAAAAGACGCCAAAGAGCCCAAAAGAAAAAAAAAGAAAAAAAATGAGAGAAAAAAAGAGAAGGGACTATGTTACCATCCTTTCCTCACTTGTGCTTCTAAAATAGCACCATGTTCTTCATGATAGAGAGTCTCCTATTTTATCACTTTCATATACTCGTGGGAATTTTTTATTATAGAACTTGGCTTGTATATACCAATGATGGGCTTCCTCAAATTGCCCTAGCTCTTTATGAGCAAGCAAGTTGGATGCACACCCACTTAGTTCTCTTTCAAGCTTTCATACACTTATAGCTCTAGTGCATCCGTTGCATGGCAATCCCTACTCACTAACATCGATATCAATTGATTGGCATCTCCATAGCCCATTAATTTGCCTAGTTGATGTGAGACTTTCTCCTTTTATCTTCTCCTCACAACCTCTACCACCTTCTATTCCACCTATAGTGCTATATCCATGGCTCATGCTCATGTATTGCGTGAAAGTTGAAAAACCTTGAGAACATTAAAAGTATGAAACAATTGCTTGGCTTGTCATCGGGCCTGTGCATGATAAATACTTTGTGTGATGAAGATAGAGCATGAAAAGACTTTATCATTTTGTAGGGATAACTTTCTTTAGCCATGATATTTTGAGAAGACATGATTTCTTTATTACTGTGCTTGAAGTATTACTGTTTTTATGTCAATATTAAAGTTTTGTTTTGAATCTTATGGATCTGAACATTCATGGCACGATAAGAAGAATTGGATTTATAAATATGTTAGGTAGCATTCCACATCAAAAAATCTGTTTTTATCATTTACCTACTCGAGGACGAGCAGGAATTAAGCTTTGGGATGCTTGATACCTCTCCAACGTATCTATAAGTTTTGATTGTTCCATGCTATTATATTATCTGTTGTGGATATTTTATATGCACTAATATGCTATTTTATATTATTTTTGGGACTAACTTATTAACCTAGTGCCCAGTGCCAGTTGTTGTTTTTTCCTTGTTTTTGTCTTCTACAGAAAATCAATACCAAGCGGAGTCCAAACGGAATAAAACTTCACGATGATTTTTCTTGGACCAGAAGACACCTAGGAAGCTTTGGGAGGAGGCCAGAAGACCCACGAGGAGGCCACAAGCCCTAGGGGCGCGCCTGAGAGAGTCCTTGATTAGGGGGTATCCGGACAGCCGGACTATATCCTTTGGCCGGACTGTTGGACTATGAAGATACAAGATTGAAGACCTTGTCTCGTGTCCGGATGGGATTCTCCTTGGCGTGGAAGGCAAGCTTGGCGATACGGATATGTAGATATCCTCCCATTGTAACCGACTCTGTGTAACCCTAGCCCCTTCCGGTGTCTATATAAACCGGAGGGTTTAGTCCGTAGGACAACAACAATCATACCATAGGCTAGCTTCTAGGGTTTAGCCTCTACGATCTCGTGGTAGATCAACTCTTGTACTACTCATATCATCAAGATCAATCAAGCAGGAAGTAGGGTATTACCTCCATCTTGAGGGCCCGAACCTGGGTAAACATTGTGTCCCGTGCCTCCTATTACCATCCGCCTTAGACGCACAGTTCGGGACCCCCTACCCGAGATCCGCCGGGTTTGACACCGACATTGGTGCTTTCATTGAGAGTTCCACTGTGTCATCGCCGAAAGGCTCAATGGCCCCTTCGATCAACGACAACGATGCGGTCCTGGGTGAGGTCTTCCTCCCCGGACAGATCTTCGTATTCGGTGGCTTTGCACTGCGAGCCAACTCGTTTGGCCATCTGGAGCAGATCGAGAGTTACGCCCCTGGCCATCAGGTCAGGTTTGGAAATTTGAATTACATTGTCGATATCCGCAAAGACTTGATCTTCGACAGATTCCAGCCCATGGCAGGTGTGCCGCACGATCACGACGAGCACGATATAGCTCTGCCGTCGGACAGTGTTCGGGAGATCATGCCTGCAACCACTCCGGCCTTCAGTCCGGAACAAATTGCGTCATCCGAGGACGGGCGGATAGACCCCGCGTTTGAGGATGCACCCTCAGTGGCGATAGAGCCGAATACTGACCTTACCCTTCACGAGAGCCGTGACGCCGGACTACTGGACTCATCCCCGGCCACGGACTCCGAACCGCCCGCGCCCATACCTATCGAATCTGATTGGGCGCCGATCATGGAGTTCACCTCTGCGGATATCTTTCAGCACTCGCCCTTCGGCGACATACTGACCTTGTTAAAATCTCTCTCCCTGTCTGGAGAACCTTGGCCGAATTATTTCCGGCTAGAGTGGGATGCGGATGACGAATAAATTCACTCCCCACCCACCACCCACTTAGTAGCCACTGTCGACGACTTAACCGACATGCTCGACTTTGACTCCGAAGACATCGATGGCATGGACAATGATGAAGGAGACGAACAAGAACCACTGCCCATGGGGCATTGGACCACCACTTCATCATATGATATATATATGGTGGACACACCCAAAGAAGGCAATAGCGACAAGACAACGGAGGACGACCCCTTCAAGAAGCAACCCCAGCGCCGACGTCAGCGGCGCCGCTCTAAGTCTCGCCACAGCAAAAGTGGTGATACCGGTACATGAGATAAAAGTACTCCGGACAGTGCCGAAGATGATGACAATCCCCTCCAGCACGATCTAGAGCCGGAGGATGAACAAGCCAGCTCTCCTAAGAGAGCGGCAGAGGAAGAAACGTAGGACGACAACTATATGCCTCTCTCCGAAGACAAAGCAAGCCTCGATGACAAAGAATTTGTCGTGCCTGAGGATCCCGTCGAGCAGGAGCACTTTAAGTGCCGGCTTATAGCCACAGCAAATAGCGTGAAGAAAAAGCAGCAACAGCTTCGAGCTGATCAGGATCTGCTAGCAGATAGATGGACTGAAGTCCTTGCGGCCGAGGAATATGAACTCGACACCCTTCCAAGGGTTACCCAAAGCGCAGGCTGCTATCCCAACTTGAGGAGGAAGCTTGGAAACCTACATCACCAGCGTATGATACGGCTGATCGACCACCTCGTGGCCGAGATAGAGAGGCAGTCCATCCTGAAAACCAGCTTGCACCCCGCCGCCATTCAAACAAAAATACCAAGGCACCGGGAAACACGCGAGACCTGCGAGACGTATTGGAATACAGGGCAAAACACGCAAGATCGATGTACGGATCACAAGGCCATGCCCCTACAAGGGACGGTGACCGCCCCGCAGGATACAGTAAAAGCAAGTCCGGATGGGCCGAATACACCAGGCAAGACTCATACGGGCTACGTAGCAACATAGCCCAGCACAGAGGAGCGGCACACCCCCTATGCTTCACTGACGAAGTAATGGAGCATGAATTCCCAGAAGGTTTTAAACCTGTAAATATCGAATCATATGATGGTACAACAGACCCCGCGGTGTGGACCGAGGACTTCCTCCTCCACATCCACATGGCCCGCGGTGATGATCTACATGCCATCAAGTACCTCCCGTTAAAACTTAAAGGACCAGCTCGGCATTGGCTGAACAGCTTGCCAGCAGACTCCGTTGGCTGTTGGGAGGATCTGGAAGACGCATTCCTCGACAACTTCCAGGGCACTTATGTGCGACCACCAGATGCCGATGACTTGAGCCACATAATTCAGCAGCAGGGGGAATCGGCCAGGCAATTCTGGACACGGTTCGTAACCAAGAAAAGTCAAATTGTTGACTGTCCGGATGCAGAAGCCTTAGCGGCATTTAAGCACAACATCCGTGATGAGTGGCTTGCCCGGCACCTCGGCCGGGAAAAGCCGAAGTCTATGGCAGCACTCATGACACTCATGACCCACTTCTGCGCGGGAGAGGATAGCTGGCTGGCTCGTAGCAATAACATATCAAGGAACCTTGGCACTTCGGATACCAAGGACAGTAATGGAAGGCCACGTCGCAGCAAACACATGCGCCGCAACAACGGCGATAACGCCGAGGATACGGCAGTTAATGCCGGATTCAGAGGCATTAAAACCGGTCAGCAGAAAAAAGCCATTCAAAAGAAGCACTCCGGGCCCATCCAGTTTGGACCGCATACTCGATCGC
This sequence comes from Aegilops umbellulata, assembly GCA_032464435.1. Classification (NCBI taxonomy): domain Eukaryota; kingdom Viridiplantae; phylum Streptophyta; class Magnoliopsida; order Poales; family Poaceae; genus Aegilops; species Aegilops umbellulata. The sequence goes on along the minus strand of CP136055.1, from coordinate 226,200,131 downwards.
TCATGTCAAATCCACAGCACCCCCGATAAGCCAACCAATCACACCAACAGAGAATGCTGGGTGTTCAAGCAGGCTGGCAAGTTAAACACCAAAAATAACAAGGGGCTGCGCAGCGATGACGAGGAGGAGTCATGGCCGCCGAACACGGGAGGACAGGAGAGGTTCCCCCCGCAAGTGAGGACGGGGAACATGATATACACAACCCACATCCCAAGAGGGAACAGAAGCGTGTGCTAAGGGACATATATGCGATGGAGCCTGTCGCCCCAAAGTTCGACCCATGGTCCTCTTGTCCGATCACCTTCAATCACACGGATCCGTCACATTGGTCCTAGACCCCATCATTGACGGATTTCACCTCACTCGAGTCCTCATGGACAGCGGCAGCAGCCTGAACCTGCTCTATCAGGATGTAGTGCGCAAAATGGGTATAGACCCTTCGAGGATCAAGCCCACAAAATGACCTTCAAAGGCGTCATCCCAGGTGTAGAGGCCCACTGTACGGGTTCAATCACGCTGGAAGTGGTCTTCAGATCTCCGAACAACTTCCGAAGCGAGGAGTTACTCTTCGATATCGTCTCGTTCCGCAGCGGCTATCACGCACTGCTGGGGCGAACCGCATTTGCAAAATTCAATGTGGTACAACATTACGCATACCTCAAGATCAAGATGCCAGGACCTAGGGGGGTCATCACAGTCAATGGAAACACAGAGCGCTCACTCCGTACGGAGGAGCACACTGCGGCCCTCGCAGCGGAGGCACAAAGCAGCCTTTTAAGGCAGTCCACCAGTTCGGCGATAAAGCCCTCGGACACCGTCAAGCGCGTCCGGAGTAACCTGCAACAGGATCGCCTGGCGCGATCAGAGCTCGCCTAGCAATTCGGCCCCCGCCCAAGTCTATGCCGAACGGCGAAATCTGTACAACGCGTACATAATTACGCATTGAAAATACCATGGGTATAGGCGAGGGCACGCTCATGGCACGTCCCACAATGTGGCTGAACCGCGCTAGGGGCTTACTACCTTCATCACTCTCTCTCTTTCAGGACTATACTCTCTGGAAGGCCTATCCGGCAGCACGATTGCCGGTCACATGATACAACACCCAAGGGTGCAAGCAGCCGCGTCATACAACGGAATCCCCAGGTGGTCTCTGATAATGAAATACCTGCTTTAAGATACCAGTCCACAGCTTGCCCTCGGATGGGACATGTCAAATTGTCCTAATTTTTGCTTTCCGCACTACTTGTATCAGTACGCTTCGATGCATTTTTCGAACAAACAATGCATAGCACAAGTCTATTATTGCATTCTATATGCTTATATATATATATGTATGTTCATTTATGACAGTTAGCACCCGTACACTCTGGTATGGCCAACATGCCAGGGGCTTCTGTATACCCCATAATACGACGTGAAAAGTCCGAACACTTTCGACAGTGCGGCACCCCGAACTTATAGCATTATATGCATCAGCTCCGAATCATGGTCTTGGGTCAATAGTTGGGTTTGCCGGGCTCCCACGTTTTGGTACCTTATGTTCCGCTATATTGGCTAAGGTAGCACTGGGAGAACTACTACGATTGTGTCCCGGTTCTTCCAGACGAGCACCTCAGTAGAGAAAGCTAAAACTGACTGTCATGATAAGGCGAGAGCTGGTCGTTGTTCGAGAGGTCTCAAGTCCCTAAAGACTTTTCCGCTTTGGGCGAGGAGTCAGCCTTGTACGACTTAGGCGTGTATAGCGCCCAAACTTCGGCCTTCCGAATACTAGGGGCTTCGCCAATATTTAAAATTGTAGACTTCTATGGCTAAGTGAGAGTGATAAAGCATTATAGTCCGATTGCCTGGTTTGCTGTGCTGAGCACCTCCCTCGAAGGACCCAAATATGGGAAAAAATTGCTCAGATTTATCCCGAACACCCCAGCACTAGTTGCATGGGGGCAGAAGCCAACGACTGGCCAACTCTCAGATTTTATAAACGGCCGCACGGAAGGTAATATTTTAAATACAAAAGCGTTGCATAGCGCACATGAACTAGTTTTTATAACTCGGGATCTCATGAGCAAGTTCATTAAAAGATTACATCTTTGGTACACTCGTCCGCCACGAGACGGGTACCCTTTAGGACACCTTCATAATACATTTCGGGGTGGCGATGCTCCTTGCCCTGCGGTGGCCCCTCCTTCACCAGCTTCCCGGCGTCCATCTTGGCCCAGTGCACCTTCGCACGGGCAAAAGCCCTGCGTGCACCTTCGATGTAGACGGACCGCTTTATTACTTCTAGCCGTGGGCAGGCATCTACATGCCGCCTCACCAGGCCGAAGTAGCTGTTGGGAAGGGCATCGCCAGGCCACATCCGGACTATAAGGCCCTTCATGGCCTGTTCGGCCGCCTTGTGGAGCTCGACCAGTTGCTTCAGCTGGTCGCTCATGGGCATAGGGTGTTTGGTCCCAGTATACTAAGACCAGAACACCCTCTCCGTCGAGCTACCCTCCTCGGCCCTGTAGAACTCCGCGGCATCAGACACACTGCAGGGCAGATCTGCAAACGCCCCTGGAGAGCTCCGAACTCGGGTAAGTAAATAGAAATTTTCTTTCACATGCTTGCTTTACATAATGAATGCCTTAGCCGCCGCTATCTTCTTCACTGCCTCAATCTCCTGGAGGGCATTTTGGGCTTTGGCCTTGTCTTGTTTTGCGCTTTCGAGGGCCTTGGAAAGCTCGGACTCTCGCGTCCTCGAGTCAAGCTCCAAGGACTCGTGCTTCTTCACGACCGCCTGGAGCACTTGCTGCACCTCGACTACTCGGCCTTCTTGTTTTTCTCGCTCGATGCGCTCCATGGCCGCTTTGTTTTCCACCTCGGACAGCGGCTGCTTCAGGGTCGCCACTTCGGTCATGGTCCCTGGCACATTCATGATGATCCTATTATCTTGCAACCATAATTTTCCCTTCTTCTTTATAAACAAGGTATTGCTTACCTTCGTTCTCCTTGAGCTGCTTCTTGGCACGGCCGAGTTCGTCCTTGGACCGCTTGAGGTTTTGCTTCAGTGCGGCGACCTCCGCAGTACGTGCGGCAGCGGCCAGCAGCGAAGCCTGCATAGGCATATAGACATATTCGTATTAGACTCCTGCAGTTATTATTTGATCCTCTATTCGGCTTTTCTTTCCGAACGCCGAATAGAGCATCAGGGGCTACTGTCTATGCGGCAATATTTTCCTACATCTCGATTACTCACCTCAAAGCCTGTTAGGAGGCTGGCACAGGCTTCAGTTAGTCCACTCTTGGCAGACTGAACCTTTTTGATCACTGCACTCATGATAGTGCGGTGCTCCTCGTTGATGGAAGCGCTGCGAAGCACTTCCAACAAGTTGTCCAGTGCCTCTGGGTGGACAGAGGTCACCGGCACAGGCGGCTTGCTCCTCTTAGCAGGGGGTCGCCTGCCGGAGTCTGGGACCACTGGTGGGTCCGGCGCGGTGTTCGACTGAGGGCCGAACTTGGAGCCTTTACGCCCCTTTACGCCCAGGGTCCGGAAGGTCGCCTTGAGGCGCCTCCAGGACTACCTCCCCTCGTCTTGGTGCCCTTTGAGACAACACCTCGACGTTGTCTGTAGGGCGAGGGGTGGAAGCAGTCGGAATTGATCCGCTACTCATAGCCGACAGGTCCAAAGAACCATCCGACGAAGATACGTCGATGCGGGCTCGAGGCAGACTGCATAATTATATTCGGCGTAAGGAGAAGCAGTGCAATAAAAGCGTACCATGAATTACTCTGGTATCCGAATACTTATGACTTCGCCAGGGGCTTGTCCCTGGTCAACCACTCATCTTCGCTGTGAGTGGCGGTCGTGGAGCAGTCCAGAAGGAGAGTCCTTGCCTTCTTGGACCCTCCGGCCTCCCCGGTTGGGGCGGCCTTCCTCTCCTTGCCTCCCTCGACTGGAGGGGGAGAATCTTCATCTTCCTCCTCCTTGTCTTCACGAGAGGAGTGCGTCCTGGAGTTATCAGACGATGAGTCCGATACCACCTGACGGCGGGAACTCTTTTGAGTCCCCGCGGCCTTCTTGTTGGCCTTCTTCTCCGGCACCTCGTAGGGTGCCGAAGTCAGCATCTCCGTTAGGAGAGCGTCTGCTGGATCTTTGGGCAGGGGCGCCGGGTAGTTGATCTGCTGCGCTGTCTCCTCCCAGTACTGTCAAAGGCATAGAAGCTCAGATCCCGCACACGGTTAAGCTGGGGAAAGGAAACATCCTACAAGGTTTAGGAAACTTACCGGATTCGCGGGGCGCTTCGTGCTAAGCCCGCGGTCCTCGGTAAGGGAAGGAGAGGCCTCGGCTCCATTTAACAGCACCCTCCAGACATCCTTGTGCGTCGTGTCAAAAAGATCATGCAGAGTCTGGTGCTGGGCCAGGTCAAACTCCCATAAATTGAACGCCCGTTGTTGACACGGGAGGATCCGACGGAAGAGCATGACCTGGACCATGTTGACAAGCTTAAGCTTCTTGCTTATCATGTTCCGGATACATTTCTGGAGTCCGGCCAGCTCCACCGATGAACCCCAGGACAGGCCCTTCTCTGTCCAGGAGGTGAGCCGCGTGGGGATTCCGGATCGAAACTCGGGGCCGCCACCTAGTTGGTGTCACGCGGCTCGGTGATGTAGAACCACCCCGCTTGCCACCCCTTTATGGTCTCCACATAGGAGCCCTCGAGCCATGTAACATTGGGCATTTTTTCCACCATGGCACCTTCGCATTCCACTTGCTGGCGGCCTACAACCTTCGGCTTGACGTTGAAGGTCTTCAGCCACAGGCCAAAGTGGGGCTGGACGTGGAGGAAGGCCTCGCACACGACGATAAATGCCAAGATATTGAGGATGATGTTCGGGTCCAGATCATGGAAGTCCAGCCCATAGTAGTACATGAGGCCGCGGACGAACGGGTGAAGGGGGAATCCCAGTCCGCGGACAAAGTGGGTGAGGAAAACTACCCTCTCGTAAGATTCTAGGGTAGGGATGATCTGCCCTTTGTCGGGCAGCCGGTGCGCAATATCCGTGGCCAAGTATCCGGCTCCCCGCAGCTTGCTAATGTCCTCCTCCGTGACGGTGGATTTCATCCACTTGCCTCCTGCTCCGGACATGGTTGGAGTGGTGTGAGGAGAAAGGTACGAACTTGGGTGTTGGAGCTCGAGTGCGTGAGAATGGATGAGCAAAGAGGAAGAAGACGTGGGTGAGAAAGGTTGATCTCTTATCCCTTTATAAAGGCGGACGAAACTATACGCCCCCACTAGCCTGGTAAACCTTCTTATTCCCCAAGCGCCGCGATTGATGGCGCGGTTGGGTTACCCACGCCCGTATTGATGAGAATCCCGTGATAAGGGGACACGATCTCTGCTTCGACAAGACGTGCCAAAGAAACTGCCTCGTGATATGCGCCATGGCTGGTTGAAAAAAATGGTTCGAATAATGACCGGGCTGTGGTATGATGTCATGATATCGAGTGCGTCAGCAGATTAGATTGGTGGAAATATTATTCTCTCTACGGTGGTATGTGGAATTTGTTTTGCAGAGCCGGACACTATCATTGTGTTCAAGATCTTCTATGGAGTATTCGGAGGAGGAACCCGCCTTGCAATGCCGAAGACAATCCGCGCGCCGGACTCATCGTCATTGAAGCCTGGTTCACAGGCTACTGAGGGAGTCCTTGATTAGGGGGTATCCGGACAACCGTACTATATCCTTTGGTCAGACTGTTGGACTATGAAGATACAACATTGAAGACTTCGTCTCGTGTCCGGATGAGATTCTCCTTGGGGTGGAAGGCAAGCTTGGCGATACGGATATGTAGATCTCCTCCCATTGTAACCGACTCTGTGTAACCCTAGCCCCCTCCGATGTCTATATAAACCGGAGGGTTTAGTCCGTAGGACAACAACAATCATACCGTAGGCTAGCTTCTAGGGTTTAGCCTCTACGATCTCATGGTAGATCAACTCTTATACAACTCATATCATCAAGATCAATCAAGCAGGAAGTAGGGTATTACCTCCATCGTGAGGGCCCGAACCTGGGTAAACATTGTGTCCCTTGCCTCCTGTTACCATCCGCCTTAGACGCACAGTTCGGGACCCCCTACCCGAGATCCGCCGGTTTTGACACCAACAATGCCCCTAGTCTTGTGGGCCCCTCGTGGCTCTCCTAACCCTAATTCCAGCACTATAAATTCCCAAATATTCCCCTTACGTCAGGGGGCACACCAAAATACTTTTCCGCTGCCACAAGCTTATGTTCTCTCGAGATCCCATCTTGGGGCCTTTTCCGGCACTCCGCCGGGGAGGGGCGGGATTCGATCACGGAGGGCCTTTACATCAACCTTGCTACCCTTCCGATGATGCGTGAGTAGTTTACCACGAACCTAAGGGTCCATAGCTAGTAGCTGATACGTGTCCAACGTATCTATAATTTTTTATTATTCCACGCTATTATATTATCTGTTTTGGATGTTTTATATGCATTAATATGCTATTTCATATTATGTTTTGGACTAACCTATTAACCTAGAGCCTGGTGCCCATTTCTGTTTTTCCTTGTTTTTGAGTTTTTACAGAAAAGGAATATCAAACAGAGTCCAAATGAGCTGAAAATTTATGGTGATTTTTTATGGACCAAAAGAGACCCCTGAAGCATCGGAGATGGACCAAAAGAGTCCCGAGGAGACCACAAGCCAGGGGGCGTGCCCTACCCCCTGGGCATGCCCGGAGGGCTTGTGGGCCCCTCGATCACCTCCTTGATTTGTTTCCAATGCCAAAAATCCTTATAAATATAGAAAACCCCGAAAAGTACCCTAGATCGGAAGTTCCTCCGCTGTAAGCCTCTGTAGCCATAAAAATCTAATCGGGAGCCCGTTCTGGCACCCTGCCACAGAGGGAAACCATCACCGGAGGCCATCTTCATCATCCCGGCGGTCTCCATGACGGGGAGGGAGTAGTTCACGCACGAGGCTGAGGGTATGTACCAGTAGTTATGTGTTTGATCTCTCTCTCTCTCTCTCTCTCTCTCTCTCTCTCTCTCTCTCGTGATCTTGATTTGGCATGATCTTGATGTATCGTGAGCTTTGTTACTATAGTTGAATCATATGGTGTTTCTCCCCCTCTACCTTCTTGTGATGAATTGAGTCTTCCTATTTGAGGTTTCGTTATGTTGGATTGAGGATCGGATTTGAGAACACTTGATGTATGTCTTGCGATGGGATATCTGTGGTGACAATGGGATGTTCTATTGATTCACTTGATGTATGTTTTAGGCACTCAAATCGCGGATTCCCGAGGTGACATTGGGGTAATCTATACATAGGGGTTGATGCACGTTTTTGTCCTACGTTCTCGGATAGAAACTTTGGAGTGATTCTTTGTTGCATGTTGAGGGATTGCCATATGATTTAATTATGTTATCATTGTTGAGAGACTTTGCACTAGTGAAAGTATGAACCCTAGGCCTTGTTTTCAAGCATTGGAATACCGTTTTTGCTCACTTTTGTTACTAGTTACCTTGTTGTTTTTATATTTTCAGATTACAAAAACCTATATCTGCCATCCATATTACACTTGTATCACCATCTCTTCGCCGAACTAGTGCACCTATACAAATTACCATTGTATTGGGTGTGTTGGGGACACAAGATTCTCTTTGTTATTTCGTTGCAAGGTTGTTTCAGAGAGACCATCTTCATCCTACGCCTCCCACACATTGATAAACCTTAGGTCATCCACTTGAGGGAAATTTGCTAATGTCCTACAAAACTCTGTGCTTGGAGGCCCTACTGGAGTCTACAAGAAGAAGGTTGCGTAGTAGACATCAAGCTCTTTTCTGGCGCCGTTGCCGGGGAGGTGAGTGGTTGAAGGTATATCTTTAGATCTTGCGATTGAATCTTTTAGTTTCTTGTTTTATCACCATTTTAGTTTATAAAATAAAACTACAAAAAAAGAATTGAGGTTGCCTCATATGCTTCCTCTTTTTAATGTCTTTCGTGAAAATGATGGAAAAGTAAATTGTGCCAAAGTGTTAGAAGAATAAGTCAATAAAATGTTTGGCATAAAAACTTTGAATGATGAGCATTATTGCAATGTTGTTAGTATGAATTCTTTGAATATCCATGATGCTAATGATATGCAAAACCATAAGCTTGGGGATGCTATGTTTGATGAGAATGACATGTTTGAGAATTTATTTGCTCCGATTAATGTTTGTCCCAAGCTTGGGGATGCTATGTATAACGAAGATGATATTTTTAGTCCATCATGTTTTGATGTGAAAATTTATTATGATGATAGCATGCCTCCTATTTATGATGATTGCAATATTTATGAAAGTAGGTTTAGAAGAGTGTCAACTTTAGATAATAATGACCCCACTATTTTGGAGGGTGTTGAATCTTATAATATTTATGAAAGTGGATTTGGATAGTTCATGACTTTATTTAGTGATGAATCACTATTTCGGAAGAGGTTTCAATTGATTATGAGAACAAAGTTGTTATCTATGATCATTATTGTGATGACATGTATGCTATAAAGAATAATGATAACCATGAAACTTGTCATCGTGATTTTAATTTTCAATTGGATTATGCCTCATGTGATAGTTATTTTGTTGAGTTTGCTCCCACTACTAACCATGAGAATAAATTGCTTATGTGGAGAGTAGTAAAATTTCTATGCTTATGAATCATGAGAAGAATGCTTTATGTGGTAGTTATATTGTTGAATTCGTTCATGATTCTACTGAAAATTATTATGAGAGAGGAACATATGCTTCTACATATTGCAATAATATCAAGTTTCCTCTCTATGTGTTGGAAATCTTGAAGTTATGCTTGGTTTGCCTTCCTATGCTAGTTGATTCTTGCTCCCATAAATTGTTTGCTCACAAAATCCCTATGCATAGGAACTGGGTTAGACTTAAATGTGCTAGTCATATGCTTCATGATGCTCTCGTTATGTTTCAATTCTTATCTTTTATGTGAGCCTCATTGAAATCATCATGCCTAGCTAAAAAATCATTAAATAAAAGCGCTTGCTGGGAGACAACCCAATGTTTATACCTAATGTTTTTTGTGTGTCCACATGATTAAGCTACTGTAGTAATCATGTTTTATAGCTTTTGTTTCAATAAAGTGCCAAGTAAAGCCTTTGGGATAGTGTGGATGATAGTTGACTTGATTATGTGCAAAAACAGAAACTTTTGCTTCCAGTAACAGAATTTTGTAAATTAACTGGAACATGGTAAAATCGTGAATTTTTGACACATGATTTATATACAAATTTCCAACGTTGTACCAATTTCTCATAATTTGTGGATTTCCATAAGTATGGTTGTTGTTCAGATCATTACAAACTGTTCTGTTTTTGACAAGATTCTGTTTTCAATGCATAGTTTGCTTGTTTTAGTGTTTCCATAGCTTATATTAAGTGATATAAATTGTGGGAATGATAAGGTACAGTAGGCATTGTGTGATAACAATTATGAATCTTGTCTTGACAATACCAAAGTTAATGATTTTTCTTTATCATACTAACCCATCTCACGAGCTCTTGTTGAGTTTTGTGTGGATGAATTTTTTAAGAATTAGGGAAACTGTGATATGAGAGGAATTAAGGAGACACAAGAGCTTATGCTTGGGGATGCCCAAGGCATCCCTAATTAATATTTCAAGAAGTCTCAAGCATCTAAGCTTGGGGATGCCCCAGTTGGCATCCCACCTTTCTTCTTCAACAATGATCGGTCAATTTTGGTTGAGCCTAAGTTTCTTCTTCTTCACATGATATGTGCTATACTTGGAATGTCATTTTATTTTGTTTTGCTTGCTGTTTTAATAATATCCTAAAATATAAAACTCTTAAATGAGAGAGAGTCTTCACATAGCTACATAATTATTCAACTACTCATTGATTTCCACTCATATCTTTTTGGAGTAGTTTGTCATGAACTCTCGTGCTTCACTTATATTATTTTGAGAGTCTTTAAACAACATGGTATTGCTTAGGTTATGAATTTAGTTCTAATATGATAGGCATCCAAGAGGGATATAACTAAAACTTTCATAAAGAGCATTGAATAGATGAGAAGTTTGATTCCTTGCATAATGTTTTGAGATATAAAGATGGTCATATTAAAGTCTAATATGTCTCCAACGTATCTATAATTTTTTATTGTTCCATGCACTACTGCAGGATGCTGCTAACGCGACACTACGATCAGAGACCCTTCGAGAAACTGTGTGCATGCAATAATCGCAAGCGGTGGTGTATGAAAACCGTCAAAAATGTGTAAAACGTTTGCGATGACGGATCCATCAAACACGGTTCAGATTTTAGTTACGTGTGCGATGAAGGGCATATGGTTCAGTTCAATTAACTGTTTGTGATGAGGAGGAACAAAAGAAACGGGGAGCTAGATGAAGGCGTGTGCGATACACAGCATACGGTTCTTTCGGATGAACTATTTGTGATTAGGCAACACAAAAGAAATAGGTAGCCAGATGAAGGTGTGTGTGCTGTACAACATACGCCACTCGGATGAACTGTTTGTGATTAGGAAACACAAAAGAAACGATCAGCCAGATCAAGGTGTGTGCGATATAAGCATGCGATTCACTCGGCCTTGTCGTCAGTGTGTGACCTCTGTGACAACCGTTCGCTCCCCACTAGCCTCTTCTTGTACCGTGGTAACCTTCCGACGCCTCTTCACCCTTCCCTCTCGATTTGGAACTGCTGTTGCACGCTCTTCCTCCATCCATTTGCCTTCACCCTTCCTTCTGCCATTGTTCGATCATCTTCTCCATGGAGGGAACAGGCCAGAAACGACCCTGTTATTCTTGCCCCGATCTGGAAGATGACGTGGTGGAGGAACTCATTGATCGGTGCGACGTCATCACCTCGGCTAGCATGGCAGGTTCGTTCAACACCATTCTCTACTCAACTAATAACAATTACAAGTAGTCCAAGGGTCCAGGAGCGGTTTGATCTCCCCTATCTTCTTCACCATGACCCTGTAACTGGCGCGGGTACGAGGGAAGCCTCGCCTTGTGCAAGTTGATGCCGCTTGATAATGATACATATGACGTTAAGATGCCATTGCTTGAGGGCAAGGCTTGGGCAGGCGCAAATGGAGATTGGGTTGTTTATATTGGGTACAACTACGAGTGGGAACTTGTGAATGTGTACACTCGTCACCGGGTTCCACTTCCAAAAATCTCAGACTGCCCAGAGGTTGAGTACATTGGTATTCTACATGAGTTCAAACACGATCATGGTGACTGTCGTCTACGGAAGATAGCAATTTGTCTGAGTTCCCAATCGCTCTTGGGATTACACGAACTATGAAGTTGTTGCTATCTTCGACAAGCTTGTTGCCGTCCTTACTTCCACGCCTCGATATATATTGCTCAAAAATCAATTTATGTACACAGATGAGTACTGTGATGCAATTCAATGCGAGGGTCTTGGGTTTGCTGCCACCACTCGTGGCACTGTTTTTGCATGGAATTATGATGCTTTTGGTACGTTTGTCTTCCATCGTAATTATAATTTTTTCATCCACATGCATGCGGGTTAGCTAGTTTCCCTTTACTAATTAACCTTCTTGTGTTTCCAAGGTTCTGCGAACATTCCACCACCTATACTTGAAAAATTTTATAACCAAGGGGGAGATGACGATGCTGATGATCACGAGCATGAGGATGAGCATGACCCATATACTCAGTGGTGCCTGGCAACTTATTCCGATGGATCACTGAGGTGGTCCTGGATTAGGGGGTCTTCGGACAACCGGACTATATCCTCTAGCCGGACTGTTGGACTATGAAGATACAAGATTGAAGACTTCGTCCCGTACCAGATGGGACTCTCCTTGGCGTGGAAGCCAAGCTTGGCAATACGGATATGTAGATCTCCTTCCTTGTAACCGACTTTGTGTAACCCTAGCCCCCTTCAGTGTCTATATAAATCGGAGGGTTTAGTCCGTTGGACAACATCAGTCATACCATAGGCTAGCTTCTAGGGTTTAGCCTCTATGATCTCGTGGTAGATCAACTCTTTTAATACTCATATCATCAAGATCAATCAAGCAGGAAGTAGGGTATTACCTCCATCGAGAGGGCCCGAACCTGGGTAAACATTCTTGTCCCCCGCCTCCTGTTACCATCCGCATTAGACGCACAGTTCAGGACCCCCTACCCGAGATCCGCCAGTTTTGACACCGGCATTGGTGCTTTCATTGAAATTTCCACTGTGCCATCACCGTAAGGCTTGATGTCTCCTTCGATCATCTGTAACGATGCGGTCCAGGGTGAAGTTTTCCTCCCCGGACAGATCTTCGTATTCGGTGGCTTTGCACTGCGGGCCAACTCGCTTGGCCATCTGGAGCAAATCGAGAGCTACGCCCCTGGCCATCAGGTCAGGTTCGGAAACTTGAACTACACCGCCGACATCCGCGCAGACTTGATCTTTGACCGATTCAAGCCCATGTCAGTTGTGCCGCACAATCTCGACGAGCATGATTTAGCTCTGCCGTCGGACAGTGTTCGGGACATTACACCTGCAACTGCTCCGACCCTCAATCTGGAGCAAATTGCGCCATCCGAGGACAAGGGGATAGACCCCGCCATGGAGGCCGCACTCTCAGTGGCGATAGAGCCGGATACTGACTTCACCCCTTACGAGAGTCGTGTTGCCGAACCACTGGATTCATCTCCGGCCACGGACTCCGAGCCGCCTGCGCCCGTGCCTATCGAATCCGATTGGGCGCCGATCATGGAATTTTCCTCTGTGGATATCTTTCAGCACTCGCCTTTCGGTGACATGCTAAATTCATTAAGGTCTCTCTCCTTGTCAGGAGAACCTTGGCCGAACTATGTCCGGCTAGAATGGGATGCGGACGACGAAGAAATTCACTAACCCACCCACCACCCACTTAGTAGCCACGATCGACGACTTAACCGACATGCTCGACTTCGACTCCGAAGACATCGATGGCATGGACGATGATGCAGGAGACGAACAGGAACCACCGCCCATAGGGCGCTGGACTGCCACCTCATCATATGATGTATATATGGTGGATACCCCCAGACAAGGCAATGGCGATAAGACAGCGGAGGATGACCCCTCCAACAAGCAACCCAAGCATCGACGTCAGCGGCGCCGCTCTTAGTCCACCCATAGCAAAAATAGTGATACCGGCACAAGAGACAATAACACTCCAGATAGTGCCGAAGAAAACAATCCCCTCCAGCACGATTTAGATCGGGAGGGTGAGCAAGCTAGCCCTCCAGAACAGGCAGCAGATGGAGAAACGGAGGATGACAATTACATGCCTCTCTCTGAAGACGAGGTGAGCCTCGACGACAAAGAATTTATCGTCCCTGAGGATCCCATCGAGCAGGAGCGCTTCAAGCGCCGGCTTATAGCCACAACAAATATCCTAAAGAAAAAGCAACAACAGCTTAGAGCCGATCAAGATTTGCTAGCAGACAGATGGACCGAAGTCCTTGCGGCCGAGGAATACGAACTCGAACGCCCCTCCAAGAGTTACCCAAAGCGCAAGTTGCTACCCCGACTTGAGGAGGAAGCATTGAAACCTACATCACCAGCGAATGATGCGGCGGACCGACCACCTCGTGGCTGAGACAGAGAGGCGTTTCAGCCTGAAGTTCAGCCTGCACCCCGCCCCCACTCAAACAAAAATACCAAAGGCCCAGGGCAACACGCGGGACCTGCGAGACGTATTGGAAAGCAGGGCAAAACATGCAAGATCGATATACGGGTCAAGGGGGCGCGCACCAACGCAGGACGATGACCGTCACGCCGGATACACTTAAAGAAAATCCGGTCGGGCCGAATACAACAGACAAGACTCATATGAACTGTGACGTGATATAGCCCGGCATAGAGGCGCCGCACACCCCCTATGCTTCACTGATGAAGTTATGGATCACGAATTCCTGGAGGGTTTTAAACCCGTAAACATCGAATCGTATGATGGTACGACAGACCCCGCGGTATGGATTGAGGATTTCCTCCTCCACATCCACATGGCTCGCGGTGATGATCTACATGTCATCAAGTACCTCCCACAAAAACTCAAAGGACCAGCTCGGCACTGGCTGAATAACCTGCCAGCAAACTCCGTTGGTAGTTGGGAGGATTTGGAAGATGCATTCCGTGACAACTTCCAAGGCACTTATGTGCGACCAGCGGATGCTGATGACTTGAGCCATATAACTCAGCAGCCAGGGGAATCGGCCAAGCAATTTTTGACATGGTTCCTAACTAAGAAAAACCAAATTGTCGACTGTCCGGATGCAGAGGCCTTAGCAGCATTCAAGCATAACATCCACGACGAGTGGCTCGCCAGACACCTCGGCCAGGAGAAGCCGAAGTCTATGGCAGCCCTCAAGACACTCATGACCCGCTTTTGCGCGGGGGAAGATAGCTGGCTGGCTCGCAGCAACAACACATCAAGGAATCTGGGCACTTCAGATACTAAAGATGCCAACGGCAGACCACGTTGTAACAGACACAAGCGCCGCAACAACGGCGATAACGCCGAAGATACAGTAGTCAATGCTGGATTCAGAGGATCTAAATCCGGTCAGTGGAAAAAGCCATTCAAAAGAAGTACTCCGGGCCCGTCCAGTTTGGATCGAATACTTGATCGCTCGTGTCAAATCCACGGGACCCCCGATAAGCCGACCAATCACACAAACAGAGAGTGCTGGGTGTTCAAGCAGGATGACAAGTTGAATGCCGAAAACAAGGACAAGGTGCTGCATAGTGATGACGAGGAGGAGTCCCGGCCGCCGAACATGGGAGGACAGAAGAGGTTCCCCCCACAAGTGAAGACTGTGAACATGATATACGCAACCCACATTCGCAAGAGGGATCGGAAGCGTGCACCAAGGGACGTCTATGGAGCCCGTCGCCCCAAAGTTCAACCGATGGTCCTCTTCTCCGATCACCTTTGATCGCAGGGACCACCCCACTAGTATCCGTCATGGCAGATCCGCCGCATTAGTCCTAGACCCTATCATCGACGGATTTCACCTCATTCAAGTCCTTATGGACAGCGAAGCTGTCAGGACCCCGATCCTAAGTCACATCGATCCAGCATGTAACACCTCATATCATTTTGCGGCCTCACGCACGGTACTCCCACGGGTGCTACCTTACCTGGCCCGGGACCGTTTGCGCCTTTTGGCTCACGTATATGATAGTGTCGCTAGCATCCATATGACAGAGAACCCGGGCCGACATGGCTAGTCGTGAACCCAAAGCGGCGCTAGCCTATGAGGACAGGCATACATGAATCACATCGAGCATGTCGGTCATCAACGTATTTGTCCGGGTTGTAGCACTGGGCTAACAGGACTCCGGTAACCCGGGCTGTAGCAGGCTAGGCAGGACTCCGGACAACAGCGCGTGACATTTCCCCGAAGGGACAGACACAGGAACGACGTGAAACACATGCCGGCCAGTCAAGTGTTCCAAGCAGTAGTGCTGGGCTAGCAGGACTCCGGTGGACCGGGCTGTAGCGGACTACTATCGCTCAGAAGCACTAGACTTACATTTCCTCATATGAAAGGCTGCCAAGGATAAACAACTAGATAGTCGGATCCCACACATACCAAGCATTCCAATCATACACACAATATGCTCAATATGTGTAAATACAACATGGCATCACAACAAGACTCTACGACTCAAAGTATTTATTCATTAGGCTCCGAGGAGCGAGATATTACAAGCATGGGTCTCATGACCCAACATTCAGAGCATACAAGGCAAAGCACATGCGGAAGCTAAACATGTCTGAGTACAGACATCTACAAATGAAAAAGGCTGAGAAGCCTGACTATTCACTAGATCCTGCCGAGGGCACAAGATCGTAGCTGAGGTATCAAGCTAAACGTCGAAGTCCACACGGAACTACTAGCGAGACTGACGTCTCTCTGCAAAACATAAAATAGGCAAACGTGAGTACAAATGTACTCAGCAAGACTTACATCAGAACTATCTACACATGCATCAGTATCAAAAGGGGGTGGTGGAGTTTAACTGCAGCAAGCCAGCTTTGACTCGGTGGCTATCCTGAACTACGACTGCAAGTAACTCTTTTGAGGTGGCGCACACGAGTCCACATATTCACCATATCAATACACCACTATGGATCCGCTCCCGTCTCCCTACGAGAAGGCCATCCATAGCACTCACGCTTATCTTGCGCATTTTAGAGTATCCACTTTCACTTGTCTATGAACTATGCAAGGGGTCCAAGTTTCCATATCCGAGGAATCCGGCTATTCGAATAGATAATGATAACCCTGCAGGGGTGTACTTCTTCACACACGCTCTCGCCACTTATCGCCCTGTACACGTCATGTACCTCGGCAACCTTCAAGCGGAAGCCGGGCGAGGGAGTCGGCCACGACCTGACTAACCACACAAGTCTCTCGTCCAGGTTTATCGCCTATTCGGGTTCCATCCGCAAGGAGATCCGGCCGGGGTGTCGCTCACGGCCCCAAACGATGTGAGCAGGGTTCCCAAGCCCACCAACCGGGTGCCACTTGGTACACCGTGCCACTGTGCCTAGTCTGTCCTAAGCCCACCTGTACCGGGTGCCACTTGGTAGACTACTAACACTACCTACAAACACCAGAAACTAGTTGCAACTCCTGGACAGAGATCAAGTGGATTAATAAGTCGAGAGGGCTTGGAGCGCCCGGAGCCCAATGTGTGGTAGTAACTGTTCATGGATCACAAACACAGAACTCAGTTCCTGAGGACGGCTGCAATGAGACAACCCACCATGTACTCCTACATGGCCTCTCACCGCTACCTTTACCAAATCGTGTTCACACACTTAGCTCTCAACAGTAGGACATGTTCACCACATTCCAATTCATTCCCGATGAATCAGACCCGACTCAACTCTAAGCAATAGCAGGCATGACAAACAAGCATGAATGAGTAGGCACATCATGGCTCAAACAACTCCTACTCATGCTAGTGGGTTTCATCTATTTACTGTGGAATGACAGGTCATGCAAAGGATAAAGGGGTTCAGCTACCGCAGCAAGTAACACATGAATCGTTGTTGTCCTAATGCAATAAAAGAGAGCAGGAGCGAGAGAGTGGGATTGTATCGGAATGAACAAGGGGGTTTTGCTTGCCTGGCACTTCTGAAGATAGTATAGTTCTTCATCGGTGTCATCTATCTCATCGTCGAAACCACGTCTATCGAGAGGGGACAGTTACCGGCAAACAGAGAAGGACACAATCAATGCAATGCAACAATATGATGCATGAATGTGACATGGCATTATGCTGATGATTGGCCTAATTCAACTAGCAACAGGTTAAATGGAGTTGGTTTGAACACTAGGTTCAAATTCAACTCCATATGTTCTTTATTAAATGCCATTTATTTGAATTGTCCTAAACAGAGGATATGAGTTGCTCTAACATGCATGAAAATGACATAAACAGATTCTTTGGATTTTTCTGATCATTTTTCATATATAAT
Organism: Aegilops umbellulata; assembly: GCA_032464435.1. Taxonomy (NCBI): domain Eukaryota; kingdom Viridiplantae; phylum Streptophyta; class Magnoliopsida; order Poales; family Poaceae; genus Aegilops; species Aegilops umbellulata. The sequence continues at coordinate 226,182,563 of CP136055.1, read as the reverse complement.
TTGCCTCATTTGGAGTTACGGTTGATTTTATATGATTTTTAGAAGTTTTGGATATTTTCTGAATTAAATAAATCATTTCTGATTTATTTAAAATCCAGAAAAGCATTTATGACCTCATCATTGCGTCACTGTGACGTCAGCCAGGTCAACGGGGCGGTCCAGGTCACACTGAACAGAGGGGTCCACTGGTCGGTCACACAGTGTTGTCTGGGTCACCGACAGGTGGGGTCGGGTCAACGGCCACGTCAGCGAGGTCAGCACTGACGTGTGGGGCCGGTCAACAGGTGGCGTGGCGAGGTCAAACTGACCTGTGGGGCCCATGGGGTTAGTTTAGTCTAAACAGGAGCTTAGTGGGGTTAATTAGGCCGTGGGGCCCATATGTCAGCGGCTGTGGGGTTAGATTAGCAGCGTCATTAGCCACTAATGAAGGTGCCACGTCGGCCCGCCGGCGTTCAGCCGCCAGCGACCATTTGCCGCGGCGGACATGCGTCGGGAAAGCGCTAGGGGCCACCATTTGGCGTGCGGGGAGCATCTACAGGGAGCTGGCGGAGGGGCGCATCCAGTGGTGGTGGCGAGTGGAGCTGGGGTGGTCTGTGGCGGCGGCGGCGGCAAGTTTGGCGGTGGCCGGAGTTCGGCTCAAGCGAGTCCGGGGCTGCAGTGCTCGGGCGAGCCAACAGAGTGGCTAGGCAGCCTCCTGGGGGCTCCAGGAGCGTATCGGTACCCCTGGAGCGAGCAGGAGAAGCTCGGGGGCACGGGCTCGCCGGTCATGGCGGACGGCGGCCTCGGGTGATCTCGGGGCTGCGGCTAGAGGGCGAAAATGATGCGGGGAAGAGAGGGGAACAACGGCAGAGCTTACAGGGAGTTCGGCGACGGTCTCAGCGGGCTCGGGGAGGCACGGACGGCAGCGAATCAATGGTTGCGGTCGTCGGGGCAGAGGTTGATGACGACGGCGATGGCGACGTTCTAGGGCCTCCCGGGATGTGTGGCTCATTGTGCAGGACGTAGAGGATGGGAACGGAGCTCGGGGACGCGTCGGAGAGGCTCGGAGATGGCTGTGGCTACGGTGAACGGCGTCGGTGGCGACGACGGGTGCGTTCGGTGAGGAGAGCAGAGGAGGGAGAGGGGCGTGAGGGAGAGTGGGAGAGGAGTGCAGGGGGGGTGCTGGCGTCGTCGTGGCGCTCGAATGGGGACGGGGAGAGAAGCAGGAGGTGGAAGCAGGAGGTGGAGCTCGGCTGCGCGCGCGTCGACACGCCTCTGCCTACTGGCAGAGGTGGAAGACGGTGGGGGGTTGGGCTGGGCCTCAGCCACGGTGCTGGGCCAAGTGGGCTGCACAGGTAAGTTAGGTAAGTCCTTCCCTCTCTTCTAATTTAGTTTCTGTTTTCTATTTTTGTTATTTTGTTTTGATTTAGTTTATAGCCCAAATCATTTTAATAAATCCTGAAAATAATTATGGGCATTAAATGAATTATTACAGAGACCCATAACTATTTCCAGAATTGTTGGAGCATTTAAAAATATTACTAATATTTAAATGCCCCAATTCAAATACAATATGGGTTATTCAAAAATCCAAAATGTATAGCAAAAATGTGCATCACCTCTGGTTGTTGTTTGCAACATTTTCCAAAGGCCATGAACATTTTTGAAAAGCATTTTGGGTTAGTTGAAATTCCATTTTTAATTTGCATCTATTTGAATTTGCTTTAGTGCTAGGGTTTGAAACATTCCCCATTTCAAATTTAATAGAATTTAATCATGATGCAACACTCTAATGCAAGCACTAAGCATCACCAGAACTAGGGATGTGACAACTCACCCCCACTAAACAAGAATCTCGCCCCGAGATTCAAGACGTGAGGTAAGAAGACAGAGGGGCACAAGCTAACATAATCTTCATGATCCCTTGCTTCAGATCGATCATAGCGTCCTTCCTTTCAGGATCTTCATCCAACACGATGACGACGGATAGGAACTCTACCGAAATCGATCTTCTCGAAGATCGGGCAACTCAAGATCAACTTCCAAAATGAGACACAGCAACATCTGTCGAGATGAGACACGATACACACATCAAGAATGATGGAAATGAGCATAAGACAAGGTTTAAATAAGTAGCAGAATTCCCACACCTAGGAGGGTGGTGAACGGTGTCAACGTAGCGAGGAGTTAGGTTGCCATGATACCACAACGAGACATCTTAAGGAAGGTGACTCGCAGAAATATTCCCTTAAGTGGCAAAAAGAATTACTTTTGATTCTGAGATCATTGGAACTCTTTATACCAGCCTAAGACAATCACAACGATCGGGTGTACGAACTCGAAAGAATGGCATACTCATAACACAATGGATGATGTGGACTACCTTGTTGAAGACAACGCAATGGATGACTTTGCTTACACGTGCTCTCAAGAACTTGAGCATTTCCATATTCATCAGGGTTCTACCAACATCCGTGTCAAGGATCTTGGCAACACAACATACTACCATGATGAATAGTGATGGACGATGCAAATGCAAAGGAAGATAACACCTTCTCAGATTTCACCTTAGCGAGGCCAAGGAAACAAAATCTGGATGATCGACCAAGAGACAGTTAGCACTCCGCTTCTAGTGTTCTCCTTGATGTACTAGGTACCACGGTCAATGCTTAAAAGCATCAACATGGCCATCAAGTAAAGGTCGAACTTCGGGGCACAAAAATCCATAAGGAACAACTTGTGGAATAAGTCATACCAATTCCTCATGGACAAGATGGTCGAATTGCTCGTTCAAGATACTACAATAACAGATCTTCCGGCTAGGTGTGTCGGCCAACATTAACCTTGTCGGAACCTACATCATAGATCTTGGAATAGTGCCAACCATCATATCTGCCTGAGATTCAGATCTGGTTGGTGTCAGGATATTCCAGACTCATCAAGTCTAGAGAGAAAATGAAAGTTTGCAACACAAATCGACGAGATGGCGTTGCGAGATTCTCAGGAAATGAACTACGATAGCAAGCTCCAAAACATGAGCTGGTTCTGCTACAAACCTGTGAACACACTATCTTAGACAAGCATGACCACATGGTAGTCTTATAATAAAACACTACCGAGTTCTGGTTGGGAACCATCATCGAGGATATCGAAGTCTTTTCATAAGTCCGGATTAGCTCTTATGAAGGGACTCCTTCTCCTTGAGCAAATCAGTCAGTAGCTTGGTGTGCTAGGAACACATATGGAGTGGAGGCGGCCAACCTATCAAACCACAGAGCACTTCGCACGTGCATGACTGACCTGGGATGGTACCAGGGGAAACAAAAACAATCTTTCTCGAATTCATGGCGGCATCTTGCATCAAATGCCATGAATTAGAGGAAGTCACTTCTTTCATCCAACATATGCTTCATGAACGGAACACGAAGGCATTGTTTACAAAGTTTCCAACACTAGGTTGATGTTCAACATGAATCATGGGGGGGAGACAAAATGCTGTTGATGGGCTCAATAGCAACTCATCGAATTTCCATATCACTGGACTTCCACCATCATGTGAACACGGTGATAGCATTGGTCAGACCAAAAGATGTAATGGTGTATGCTCGAGGGATCAACCACGAGTAAGACAACATTATGAACATCGTTGGTTCTAATTTGACTTGACGATAGCCCATACTCAAGTCTAAGTTTTGACATGGCCATAGATCCAATAACTGATCACGAGGACCAATTGGAGAAAATATCATCTTTCTTCAACACACACACACACACACAAAGATATCCCTTAACATGAGCTAAGTCGGATAGGCTTTTATCTTCCAACTCTCCAAGTTGTTATTTAGCTCAACCAACTAGCTCAGGGGTATCCAACACAGATTCTTGGAGAAGGGGTGGTTTACAAGAAAACCAACGTGATCACGAGCTCAACATCGCGGTCAGGTAACAACCTGGTAATACTTCCGAGAAGATATTCGGAAAATCACGAACCACCGGTATGTTACTAAGCTCGAGAACAACCTTGCTTATCAAGGCAAGATGATATGTTCAAAAGAGTGAGGGGTTGACACAATCCTAACTCATTGATCGAAGAGTGCACCAAAATAAGGACTAGGTAGCACGGTTAGTCTTAGAATGATGATTGAATAACCAACACGCTAAAATGAAATTATTGTCCATTAACTACCAAGCAACTGGGTTGCTAGGAGTATTGATTTCACACATCATGATTCACTTGTCGGCATTCCGGTTACAATAACACGGGAACCGAGGAGTTAACAATGATGGCAAGAAGTATTACTACGTCAAGAATTCATAAGAGGTGGTGCAATTCTCATGACACTCTTGACATAAAGATGGTAACACTCCAAGGTAGAGCAGAGCAGAAGCTGGGTTGGCATTTGATCTGCGGAGTACAATTGCTTTGACCCACTCCTAGATATGGATGGGGTACTGGAGTTTGTTTCTCCTAGTCATTCCGGAATAGAATGGCTTGACGGACCACAAGAATAATAGGTATCGATAAACACGATTGCCAACTACTCCTTACTATCAATTGATAGATGAAGGTCGGAATATAACTGAAGGGGGACAACTCAAAGAGCATATGATTTTCTGAGTTGTGGATGCATGGATTAGTATGCCGAACCGAGTTCAACATATTTCTTCCAGATAATCCATGCAGAAAGGTAGAACTGGCAGAATCACAATTATGAATGGAGAACTCCTCAAGAGTACTCTGATTGTGAGCTTTTGGTTCAGAAGAACTCCTGCCAAGGATGGTTCATGGTATTTGGAAGAAGGAATTACCATGGACCTCGATGACTATCGCAAAGGTTACTAATGTCCTAAAGGAACTAGCAAGCACTATCGACATGAGGTAAGTAGGGTGGATCTCGGGTTCAAAACCCAAGAGTAGAATACCTACTAACTAATAACATCACGGGACGCTTTCGAGAATGGTGGCCAGATTCAACACACTGGAAACACAAAACATGGACAGATTACTAGATGAACCCCTAAGACACCTAGGGTCATAATAATAGCTCCAACATATATGTCAAGGCAACGGGGTACCTCAACAGACCGGTAGTGTGCTTAATCTAGCCCAAAAGGACATCGAGAACTGGGAGGAAGGATTTGCAAATGCATCAGACTAGATAGAAACCTGGGATGACTCGGACAGCATAACGGCTGTAAATGCTCAAAATGATTCGAGACATTCTGCAAGAATGGTGGCATAACCACTCAACATCACAATATCAAGGTTCTGAGGCCCGCTATGAACATATGGAGGTAGTAGAAACAGAACTGGGGCTTGAACTCAACAATCCTAGGCAACTACGGTTTAGTAACACGTCATCCTGAGAGATAGATGAGAAGGCCTAGTTCTTAAACCCCGTAGAAGATAAGAGGGTGACTCAGATCAGAGGGCATGAGGTATAAGGAGTAAAAAGAGCCTTACGTTCCCTTCCACAATCAATTCCCTTACATAACTAAAGCATTTCTAGACACAACTTCGACCAGTTTGGCTTGGTAATCCTACAGACAGTCAGGCTCTGATACCAACGCTGTCAGGACCCTGATCCTAAGTCACATCGATCCAGCATGTAACACCTCATATCACTTTGCGGCCTCACGCACGGTACTCCCACGGGTGCCACCTTACCTGGCCCGGGACCGTTTGCGCCTTTTGGCTCACGTATATGATAGTGTCGCTAGCATCCATATGACAGAGAACCCGGGCCGACATGGCTAGTCGTGAACCCAAAGCGGCGCTAGCCTATGAGGACAGGCATACATGAATCACATCGAGCATGTCGGTCATCAACGTATTTGTCCGGGCTGTAGCACTAGGCTAACAGGACTCCGGTAACCCGGGCTGTAGCAGGCTAGGCAGGACTCCGGACAACAGCGCGTGACATTTCCCCGAAGGGACAGACACAGGAACGACATGAAACACATGCCGGCCAGTCAAGTGTTCCAAGCAGTAGTGCTGGGCTAGCAGGACTCCGGTGGACCGGGCTGTAGCGGACTACTATCGCTCAGAAGCACTAGACTTACATTTCCTCATATGAAAGGCTGCCAAGGATAAACAACTAGATAGTTGGATCCCACACATACCAAGCATTCCAATCATACACACAATATGCTCAATATGTGTAAATACAACATGGCATCACAACAAGACTCTACGACTCAAAGTATTTATTCATGAGGCTCCGAGGAGCGAGATATTACAAGCATGGGTCTCATGACCCAACATTCAGAGCATACAAGGCAAAGCACATGCGTAAGCTAAACATGTCTGAGTACAGACATCTACAAATGAAAAAGGCTGAGAAGCCTGACTATTCACTAGATCCTGCCGAGGGCACAAGATCGTAGCTGAGGTATCAAGCTAAACGTCGAAGTCCACATGGAACTACTAGCGAGACTGACGTCTCTCTGCAAAACATAAAATAGGCAAACGTGAGTACAAATGTACTCAGCAAGACTTACATCAGAACTATCTACACATGCATCAGTATCAAAAGGGGGTGGTGGAGTTTAACTGCAGCAAGCCAGCTTTGACTCGGTGGCTATCCTGAACTACGACTGCAAGTAACTCTTTTGAGGTGGCGCACACGAGTCCACATATTCACCATATCAATACACCACTATGGATCCGCTCCCGTCTCCCTACGAGAAGGCCATCCATAGCACTCACGCTTATCTTGCGCATTTTAGAGTATCCACTTTCACTTGTCTATGAACTATGCAAGGGGTCCAAGTTTCCATATCCGAGGAATCCGGCTATTCGAATAGATAATGATAACCCTGCAGGGGTGTACTTCTTCACACACACTCTCGCCACTTATCGCCCTGTACACGTCATGTACCTCGGCAACCTTCAAGCGGAAGCCGGGCGAGGGAGTCGGCCACGACCTGACTAACCACACAAGTCTCTCGTCCAGGTTTATCGCCTATTCGGGTTCCATCCGCAAGGAGATCCGGCCGGGGTGTCGCTCACGGCCCCAAACGATGTGAGCAGGGTTCCCAAGCCCACCAACCGGGTGCCACTTGGTACACCGTGCCACTGTGCCTAGTCTGTCCCAAGCCCACCTGTACCGGGTGCCACTTGGTAGACTACTAACACTACCTACAAACACCAGAAACTAGTTGCAACTCCTGGACAGAGATCAAGTGGATTAATAAGTCGAGAGGGCTTGGAGCGCCCGGAGCCCAATGTGTGGTAGTAACTGTTCATGGATCACAAACACAGAACTCAGTTCCTGAGGACGGCTGCAATGAGACAACCCACCATGTACTCCTACATGGCCTCTCACCGCTACCTTTACCAAATCGTGTTCACACACTTAGCTCTCAACAGTAGGACATGTTCACCACATTCCAATTCATTCCCGATGAATCAGACCCGACTCAACTCTAAGCAATAGCAGGCATGACAAACAAGCATGAATGAGTAGGCACATCATGGCTCAAACAACTCCTACTCATGCTAGTGGGTTTCATCTATTTACTGTGGAATGACAGGTCATGCAAAGGATAAAGGGGTTCAGCTACCGCAGCAAGTAACACATGAATCGTTGTTGTCCTAATGCAATAAAAGAGAGCAGGAGCGAGAGAGTGGGTTTGTATCGGAATGAACAAGGGGGTTTTGCTTGCCTGGCACTTCTGAAGATAGTATAGTTCTTCATCGGTGTCATCTATCTCATCGTCGAAACCACGTCTATCGAGAGGGGACAGTTACCGGCAAACAGAGAAGGACACAATCAATGCAATGCAACAATATGATGCATGAATGTGACATGGCATTATGCTGATGATTGGCCTAATTCAACTAGCAACAGGTTAAATGGAGTTGGTTTGAACACTAGGTTCAAATTCAACTCCATATGTTCTTTATTAAATGCCATTTATTTGAATTGTCCTAAACAGAGGATATGAGTTGCTCTAACATGCATGAAAATGACATAAACAGATTCTTTGGATTTTTCTGATCATTTTTCATATATAATTTGCCTCATTTGGAGTTACGGTTGATTTTATATGATTTTTAGAAGTTTTGGATATTTTCTGAATTAAATAAATCATTTCTGATTTATTTAAAATCCAGAAAAGCATTTATGACCTCATCATTGCGTCACTGTGACGTCAGCCAGGTCAACGGGGCGGTCCAGGTCACACTGAACAGAGGGGTCCACTGGTCGGTCACACAGTGTTGTCTGGGTCACCGACAGGTGGGGTCGGGTCAACGGCCACGTCAGCGAGGTCAGCACTGACGTGTGGGGCCGGTCAACAGGTGGCGTGGCGAGGTCAAACTGACCTGTGGGGCCCATGGGGTTAGTTTAGTCTAAACAGGAGCTTAGTGTGGTTAATTAGGCCGTGGGGCCCATATGTCAGCGGCTGTGGGGTTAGATTAGCAGCGTCATTAGCCACTAATGAAGGTGCCACGTCGGCCCGCCGGCGTTCAGCCGCCAGCGACCATTTGCCGCGGCGGACATGCGTCGGGAAAGCGCTAGGGGCCACCGTTTGGCGTGCGGGGAGCATCTACAGGGAGCTGGCGGAGGGGCGCATCCAGTGGTGGTGGCGAGTGGAGCTGGGGTGGTTTGTGGCGGCGGCGGCGGCAAGTTTGGCGGTGGCCGGAGTTCGGCTCAAGCGAGTCCGGGGCTGCAGTGCTCGGGCGAGCCAACAGAGTGGCTAGGCAACCTCCTGGGGGCTCCAGGAGCGTATCGGTACCCGTGGAGCGAGCAGGAGAAGCTCGGGGGCACGGGCTCGCCGGTCATGGCGGACGGCGGCCTCGGGTGATCTCGGGGCTGCGGCTAGAGGGCGAAAATGATGCGGGGAAGAGAGGGGAACAACGGCAGAGCTTACAGGGAGTTCGGCGACGGTCTCAGCGGGCTCGGGGAGGCACGGACGGCGGCGAATCAACGGTTGCGGTCGCCGGGGCAGAGGTTGATGACGACGGCGATGGCGACGTTCTAGGGCCTCCCGGGATGTGTGGCTCATTGTGGAGGACGTAGAGGATGGGAACGGAGCTCGGGGACGCGTCGGAGAGGCTCGGAGATGGCTGTGGCTACGGTGAACGGCGTCGGTGGCGACGACGGGTGCGTTCGGTGAGGAGAGCAGAGGAGGGAGAGGGGCGCGAGGGAGAGTGGGAGAGGAGTGCAGGGGGGGTGCTGGCGTCGTCGTGGCACTCGAATGGGGACGGGGAGAGAAGCAGGAGGTGGAAGCAGGAGGTGGAGCTCGGCTGCGCGCGCGTCGACACGCCTCTGCCTACTGGCAGAGGTGGAAGACGGTGGGGGCTTGGGCTGGGCCTCAGCCACGGTGCTGGGCCAAGTGGGCTGCACAGGTAAGTTAGGTAAGTCCTTCCCTCTCTTCTAATTTAGTTTCTGTTTTCTATTTTTGTTATTTTGTTTTGATTTAGTTTATAGCCCAAATCATTTTAATAAATCCTGAAAATAATTATGGGCATTAAATGAATTATTACAGAGACCCATAACTATTTCCAGAATTGTTGGAGCATTTAAAAATATTACTAATATTTAAATGCCCCAATTCAAATACAATATGGGTTATTCAAAAATCCAAAATGTATAGCAAAAATGTGCATCACCTCTGGTTGTTGTTTGCAACATTTTCCAAAGGCCATGAACATTTTTGAAAAGCATTTTGGGTTAGTTGAAATTCCATTTTTAATTTGCATCTATTTGAATTTGCTTTAGTGCTAGGGTTTGAAACATTCCCCATTTCAAATTTAATAGAATTTAATCATGATGCAACACTCTAATGCAAGCACTAAGCATCACCAGAACTAGGGATGTGACAGAAGCAGCCTGAACCTGCTCTATCAGGATACAGTGCGCAAAATGGGTATAGATCCCTCGAGGATCAAAACCACCTTTAAGGGCGTCATCCTAGGTGTAGAGGCCAATTGCACGGGCTCAATCACACTGGAAGTGGTCTTCGGATCTCCGGACAACTTCTTAAGCGAGGAGTTAATCTTCGATATCATCCTGTTTCGCAGTGGCTATCACGCACTGCTCGGGCGAACCGCATTTGCAAAATTCAATGCGGTGCCGCATTATGCATACCTCAAGCTCAAGATGCTAGGACCTAGGGGGGTCATAACAGTAAATGGAAACACAGAATGCTCGCTCCGCACGGAGGAGCACACTGCGGCCCTCGCAGCAGAAGCACAAAGCAGCCTCTTAAGGCAAACCGCCAATTCGGCAATACAGCCCCCGGACACCGTCAAGCGAGTCCGGAGTAACCTGCAACAGGATCGCCTGGCACGTTCAAAGCTCGCCTTTCAATTCGACCTCCGTCCTAGTCCCAGTCAAGCGACGAAATCTGTGCCGCGCGTACATAAGTATGCACTGAAAATACCATGGGCATAGGCGGGGGCACGATCAGGGCACGTCCCACAATGCGGCTTAACCGCCTTAGGGGCTGCATACCTTTATCATTTCTTCTCTTTCAGGACCTTAATCTCTGGAAGCCCTTTCCGGCAGTATGATAGACAGAGACTTATAGGAAGGAAAAACGAAGGAGGCAAGAAGCTAAGACGTACAAGGGAACCCCCAGGTGGTCTCTACTAACAATCGACATACCCATTTTTTAATACCCATACGCAACTTGCCCTTGGATAGGACATGTCAAATAGTCCTATTTTCTGCTTATTGCACTACTTGTATCAGTATGCTTCGACGTATTATTTAAATAACAATGCATAGTGAGGGAGTCCTGGATTAGGGGGTGTTCGGATAGCCGGACTATACCTTCGGCCGGACTCCTGGACTATGAAGATACAAGATTGAAGACTTCGTCCCGTGTCCGGTAGGGTCTTTCCTTGGCGTGGAAGGCAAGCTTGGCGATACGAATATGTGGATCTCCTAACATTGTAACCGACTCTGTGTAACCCTAGCCCTCTCTGGTGTCTATATAAACCGGAGGGTTTTAATCCGTAGGACAACAACAAGAACAACAATCATACCATAGGCTAGCTTCTAGGGTTTAGCCTCCTTGATCTCGTGGTAGATCTACTCTTGTACTACCCATATCATCAATATTAATCAAGCAGGAGTAGGGTTTTACCTCCATCGAGAGGGCCCGAACCTGGGTAAAAACATCGTGTCCCTTGTCTCCTGTTACCATCCGCCTAGACGTACAGTTCGGGACCCACTACCCGAGATCTGCCGGTTTTGACACCAACATTGGTGCTTTCATTGAGAGTTCCTCTGTGTCGTCACTTTTAGGCCAGATGGCTCCTCCGATCATCAACAGCGATGCGGTCCAGGGTGAGACTTTTCTCCCCGGACAGATCTTCGTATTCGGCGGCTTCGCACTGCGGGCCAATTCGCTTGGCCATCTGGAGCAGATTGAAAGCTACGCCCCTGGCCATTAGGTCAGATTTGGAAGTCTGAACTACACGGCTGACATCCGCGGGGACTTGATCTTCGACGGATTCGAGCCACAACCGAGCGCGCCTTACTGTCATGAAGGGCATGATTTATCTCTGCCGCCGAACAATGTCCTGGAGGACGCGCCCGCGTCAGCTCCGACCCTTAGTTCGGAGCTGATTGCCCCGATCGAGGACGGGTGGTTGGACGCCGCCTCGGAGGCTGAAATCTCTACGGCGATCGAGCCGAACACCCACTTTGTCCCTTGCGAAGCCCGTGACTCCAAGGTGCCGGACTCCTCCCCGGACTCCGAGCCCCCTGCGCCCCTGCCGATCGAATCCGATTGGGCGCCGATCATGGTGTTCACCGCCGCGGACATCTTTCAACACTCGCCCTTTGGCGATATTATGAATTCACTAAAGTCTCTCTCTTTATCAGGAGAGCCCTGGCTGGACTACGGTCAGCAAGGTTGGGATGCGGATGATGAAGAAATTCAAAACCCACCCACCACCCACTTTGTAGCTACTGTCGATGATTTAACCGACATGCTCGACTACGACTCCGAAGACATCGACGGTATGAACGCCGGTGCAGGAGACGATCAGGAACCAGTGTCTATAGGGCACTGGAAAGCCACCTCGTCATATGACATATACATGGTGGACACCCCAAAAGAGGGTCATGGCAATGAAGTAGCAAAGGATGACCCCTCCAAGAAACAGCCTAAGCGTTGGCGTCAGCGGCGCCGCTCTAAATCGCACCAAAGAAACAACGGTGATTCCGGCACGGGAGATAATAACACTCCAGACAGTGCCGAAGAAAATCCCCTCCAGCAAGATTCAGCACAGGAGGATGGAGAAGCCAGCCCTCATGAGAGAGCGGTAGACAGAGAGGTCGAGGACGATAATTACATGCCTCCCTTCGAAGATGAGGCAAGCCTCGACGATGACGAATTTGTCGTGCCTGAAGATCTCGTCGAACAAGAGCGCTTCAAACGCAGGCTTATAGCCATGGTGAGCAGCCTCAAGAAAAAACAGCTACATCTTAGAGCTGATCAAGACTTGCTAGCCGACAAATCGACAGAAGTCCTTGCGGCAGAAGAGTATGAACTCGAACGCCCCTCCAAGAGCTACCCAAAGCGCAGGTTGCTACCCCGATCAGAGGAAGAATCACCTACATCACCAGCGCATGATGCGGCCAACCAGCCACCGCGTGGCCGCGACAGAGAGGCCTCTCGGCCCTCCACTCAAGCCGCACCCCGGCGCCGCTTTAAAAATACCAAGGCATGGGGGAATGCGCCAGACCTGCAAGATATATTGGAGGACAAGGCAAAGCAAACATGGTCGATCTACGGATCGCGTGGGCGCCCCACGGCACGAGACGGTAATCGTCATGCCGGATACAGTAAATCCGGCCGGGCCGAACACAGCAGACAAAGCTCGTTCGAGCTACGTAGGGATATAGCCCAATACAGAGGTGCCGCACACCCACTATGCTTCACAGATGAAGTAATGGATCATCAAATCCCAGAGGCTTTCAAACCCGTAAACATTGAATCATATGACGGCACAACAGATCCCGCGGTATGGATCGAGGATTATCTCCTCCATATCCACATGGCCCGCGGTGATGACTTACACGCCATCAAATACCTCCCGCTCAAGCTTAATGTTCCAGCTCGGCATTGGCTTAACAGCTTGCCAGCAGAATCAATTGGTTGTTGGGAGGACCTGGAAGCCGCATTCCTTGACAATTTCCAGGGCACTTATGTGCAACCACCAGACGCCGACGACCTAAGCCACATAATTCAGCAGCCAGAGGAATCGGTCAGGCAATTCTGGACACGGTTCCTAACCAAGAAAAATCAAATCATCGACTATCCGGACGCAGAGGCCCTATCGGCCTTCAAGCATAATATCCGCGACGAGTGGCTTGCCCGGCACCTTGGACAGGAGAAGCCGAAATCTATGGCAACCCTCACGACACTCATGACCCGCTTTTGTGCGGGAGAAGACAGCTGGCTGGCTCGTAGCAATAACATAACCAAGAGCCCTGGTAGTTCGGATACCAAGGACAACAGTACTAGGTCGCGTCGCAACAAGCACAAGTGTCGCATTAACGGCGACAATGCTGAGGATACGGTAGTTAATGCCGGATTCAGAGGCTCTAAACCCAGTCAGCGGAAAAAGCCATTCAAGAGAAATAGTCCGGGCCCGTCCAGTTTGGACCGAATACTCGACCGCTCATGCCAGATACATGGCACCCCCAAAAAGCCAGCCAATCACACCAACAGGGATTGTTGGGTGTTCAAGCAGGCCGGCAAATTAAATGCCAAAAACAGAGACCAGGGGCTACATAGAGACGAAGAGGAGGAGCCCCGGCCGCCGAACAGTAGTGGACAGAAGGGATTCCCCCCACAAGTGCGGATGGTGAACATGACATACGCGACCCACATCCCCAAGAGGGAGCAGAAGCGTGCGTTAAGGGACGAATACGCGATGGAGCCAGTCGCCCCGAAGTTCAACCCATGGTCCTCCTGCCCGATCACTTTTGATTGAAGGGACCACCCCACTAGCATTCGTCATGGCGGATTCGCCGCACTGGTTCTAGACCCAATTGTTGACGGATTTCACCTCACTAGAGTACTCATGGACGGCGGCAGCAGCCTGAACCTGCTTTATCAGGACACAGTGCGGAAAATGGGCATCGATCCTTCGAGGATTAAACCCACTAAAACGGCCTTTAAAGGCATCATACCAGGTGTAGAGGCCAACTGTACAGGCTCAGTCACACTTGAAGTGGTCTTCGGATCTCCGGATAATTTCTAAAGCGAGGAGTTAATCTTCGACATAGTCCCGTTCCACAGTGGTTATCACGCACTGCTCGGGCGAACCGCATTTGCCAAATTCAATGCGGTACCGCATTACGCATACCTCAAGCTCAAGATGTCGGGCCCTCGAGGAGTCATTATGGTCAATGGAAACACCGAACGCTCTCTCCGTACGGAGGAGCATACGGCGGCTCTCGCAGCGGAAGTACAAAGCAGCCTCTCAAGGCAATTCTCCAGTCCGGCCATTAAACGTCCGGACACCATTAAGCACGCCCGGAGTAACCTACAGCAAGACCGCTTGGCACGTTTCGAGCAGGCGTAGCAATGCGGCCCCAACCCCAGCCCTCGCGAAATTGCGAAACCAGTACTGCACGTACATAACTACGCTCTGGAAATACCATGGGCACAGGGGGAGGGGCACCATCACGGCACGCCCAAAACACGGCTTAAACCGCACTAGGGGCTGCCGATTTTTCACTTTTATCTTATTTGCAGGACTCCATTCTTTGGAAGGCCTAACCGGCAGTACAATTGCCACACAAACGATTCAAGAACCAGGGAAGAAGAAAACCACGCCGCACTATGGAACTCTAAGGTGGTCTCTTTAACGAGCAGTATACCTGTTTTGCATATCATTCCGCGGCCCGCCCCTAGAAGGGACATGTTAAATAGTCCCACCTTTTTCTTATCGCACCATTTGTATCGTTCTGCTTTGATCGTAGCCTTTTTAAATAAACAATTCATAGATTTTGTCTATTATTGTATTACTCTTTTTTAGGAATATATGTTCATTAATAACATGTCACACCCGTACACTTTGGTATGTCCAATACACCAGGGCTTAAGTAACCCACAACACAGTGTGAGAAGTCCGAACACTTTCACAAGTGCGGCACCCCGAACTTATAGCATTATATGCATCGACTCTGAATCATGTCTTGGGTCAAATGTTGGGTTTGCCCGGCTCCTATGTTTTGGTACCTTACGTTCCGTTGTATCGGCTAAGGTAGCGCTAGGAGAACTACTACGATTGTGCCCCAGTTGAGCTGTGCTAAAGCACCTCAGTAGAGAAAGC
Organism: Aegilops umbellulata; assembly: GCA_032464435.1. Lineage (NCBI taxonomy): Eukaryota > Viridiplantae > Streptophyta > Magnoliopsida > Poales > Poaceae > Aegilops > Aegilops umbellulata. Next base: position 226,167,274 of record CP136055.1, on the reverse strand, counting down.
TAAAACTGACCGTCATGATGAGGCGAGAGCTGGTCGCTGTTCGAGAGGTTTTCGAGTCCCTAAAGACTTATGCCGCTTAGAGCGAGGAATCGGCTTTGTCCGGCCTAGGCGTGGTTAGCGCCCCGAACTCGGTCTTCCGAACACTAGGGGCTTCGCCGAAATTTAAAATTTTAGAATTCTATGGCTAAGTGAGAGTGTTCAAGCATTATAGTCCGATTGCCTTGTTCGTTGTGTTGAGCGCCTCCCTCGAAGGACCCAAGAATGGGAAAAAGAGCGCTCAAGTCTATCCCGAACACCCCAGCACTCGTAGCATGGGGGATGAAGCCGACGACTCGCTATCTCTCAAAATTTGATAAACGGCCGCACAGAAGGTAATATTTTAAATTCAAAAAGCATTGCTTAGCGCACATGAACAAGTTTTCAGCGCACGGGACAAAATAAACAAGTTTTACTCAAAAATTACATCTTTCGAGCATTCGTCTGCCATAAGGCGGGCGCCCTATAGAACGCCCTCATAGTACATCTCGGGGTGGCGATGCTCCTTGCCCGGCAGCGGCCCGTCCTTCACAAGCTTCTCCGCATCCAGCTTGCCCCAGTGCACCTTAGCACGGGCAAGCACCCTACGGGCACCTTCGATGCAGACGGAGCGCTTGATGATTTCGAGCCTTGGACAGGCCTCAACCAGCCGCCGCACCAGCCCGAAGTAGCTCCCAGGCAGAGCCTCTCCAGGCCACGGTCGAACTATGAGGCCCTTCATGGCCTGTTCGGCGACCTTGTGGAGCTCGACCAGTTGCTTCAGCTGGTCGCTCAAGGCCACATGGAGTCCGGCCTCAGCATACTGAGACCAGAACATCTTCTCTGTCGAGCTGCCCTCCTCGGCTCGGTAGAATGCGGTGGCATCGGACACGCTGCAGGGAAAATCTGCGAACGCTCCTGGAGAGCTCCGGATTCGGGTAAGTAACAAGTAATTCACTTTCACATGCTTGCTTTGCATAAAGAAAGCCTTACCCGCCGCTATCTGTTTCATCGCCTCAACCTCCTGAAGGGCCTTCTGGGCTTCGGCCTTGGCAGACTTGGCATTCTCAATGGCCGCCGCGATCTCGAACTCTCGCGTCTTTGAGTCAAGCTCCAAACTCTCGTGTTTTTTCATGAGAGCCTGGAGCTCTTGCCGCACCTCGCCAACCTGCGCCTCATACTTCTCCCGCTCAATGCGCTCCATGGACGCCCTCTTCTCAGCCTCGGACAGCGCTTGCTTAAGGCTCACCACCTCCGTTGTGGCCCCTACAATAGCCATGTTAATCCTGTCATTTTCTTGCAATTGCACCTTATATATATATTTCAAAAGGTATTTCTTACCTTCATTGTCCTTGAGCTGCTTCTTGGCAAGGCCGAGCTCTTGCTCGGACCGCTCGAGGTTCTGTTTCAGCGTGTCCACCTCCGCAGTCAGTGCGGCGGACGCCAACAGTGAAGCCTGCATACGCATATTGACTTAATTATGTTAGACTCCTGCGAATATTATTAGATCCTCTATTCGGCTTTTCTTCCCGAACACCGAACAGAGCATCAGGAGCTACTGTCTATGCGGTAATATTTTTAATATCCTTTACTTACCTCAAAACCTGTTAGAAGGCTGACACAGGCTTCAGTCAGTCCGCTCTTGGCGAACTGAACCTTCTGGACCACCGTACTCATCACAGTACGGTGCTCCTCATCGATGGAGGCGCCTTTAAGCACCTCCAGCAGATTGTCCGGCGCCTCCGGTTGGACGAGGGCCACCGGCTCAGTGGGCTTGCTCCTCTTGGAAGGAGGTCACCTGCCGGACTCTGGAACCTTTGAAGGTTCCGGAGCGGTGTCGGGCCTAGGGCCGGACTTGGAGCCCTTAGGGGCCTCTTGGGATGCCACCTCGGCGTCATCCGTAGGGCAGGGGGAGGTAGCCGTCAGAAGAGAGTTTACATCCGACGAGTCTAGGGAACTGTCGTGGGTTTGTCACGGCAGATGTCCTAGCCAAAGGACTTAGTCGTGGAGCCATCGCAACGGGTTAACTCGAAGGGGTTAAAGCGGACACAGGGACACAGAGGGTTTATACTAGTTCGGCCCCTTCGATGAAGGTAAAAGCCTACGTCTAGTTTGTGGTGGAATTGATGAAGTCTCGATGGCTAGGGAGCAGATAAGCTTCGCCTAGGCCTCGAGTTGTGGTTGTCTGTCCTTGAACCGATATCGGGTCGTCCCCTTATATACACGGGTGACGCCCGTCGGTTCATAGAGTCCCAATCTCCGGTTTATACTCGTACCCGGGTTGGTCTCTTCCTTATCCCTAACTTACAATACAAGTTGTACACAGGTCGGTTTACGGCTATAGATGTTAAGCCGACTACGGCCTCGGGCCTTTACATAGCCTCCTGGGCTTTACCATTCTTGAACTACAGATGAAGTTAACCCGGCCCGTATAGGCCGGTTTACGCTCAGTAGTAATATCCCCAACAGGAACCGCTCGACGACACGTCGAGCCGGTCTTTGGGTGGACTGCATAATCATATTCGACGTAAGGAAAAGCCGTGTAGTGAAGGTATACTATGACTTACTCTGGTATCCGGATACTTACGATTTTGCCAGGGGCTTGGCCCTATGCGGCCACTCCTCTTCGCCGTCTTCGGCGTTGGTGGAGTAGTCCGGAAGAAGGGTTTTCCCCTTCTTGGACCCTCTGGCCTCCCCAGTTGCGGCGGCCTTCCTTTTCTTTCCTTCCCCCGCTGGAGGGGGAGAGGTCTCTTCTTCCTCCTCCTCCTCGTCTTCATGGGAGGATTGCGTCTCGGAGTTGTCGGACAACGAGTCTGACACCACCACGCGCCGGGCACTCTTTCGAGTCCCCGTGGCCTTCTTCGTGGCCTTCTTCTCCGGCACCACATAGGGTGCCAGAACCAGCAGCTTCGCCAAGCGAGCATCTGCTGGGTCTTCGGGCAAAGGAGCCGGACAGTTGATCTATCCGGACTTCGCCTGCCAATCCTGTCAAAGGTAAGGGAGCTTAGATCCCGCATAGAGTCAAACTATGAAAAGCTAAATACCCTATAAAAGGTAAAAATGGCTTACCGCACTAGCGTGACGCTGCGTGCTAAATCCGCGATCCTCGATAGCGGATGCGAGAGCCTCGGCGCCCTTGAATAGCACCTTCCAGGCATCTTCGTATGTCGTGTCGAAGAGCCTGCTTGGCGTTTGGTGCTGCGCCGGGTCGAACTCCCACAGGTTGAAGGCCCGTTGTTGACACGGGAGAATTCGGCAGATGAGCATAACCTGGACTACGTTGACAAGTTTGAGCTTCTTGTTCACCAGGGTTTGGATGCATGTTTGCAGTCCAGTCACCTCTCCTTTGTTGCCCCACGACAGGCCCGTCTCTTTCCAGGACGTGAGCCGCGTAGGGGGTCCGGATCGGAACTCGGGGGCTGCAACCCATTCAGGTTCTCGCGGCTGGGTGATGTAGAACCACCATAATTGCCACCCCTTCAGGGTCTCCACGAAGGAGCCCTCGAGCCATAGGACGTTGGGCATCTTGCCCACCATGGCGCCTCCGCACTCCGCCTGGTTGCCGCGCACCACCTTTGGCTTGACATTGAAAGTCTTGAGCCATAGGCCGAAATGGGGGCGGATGCAGAGGAAGTCCTCGCACACGACGATAAACGCCGAGATATTGAGGACAAAGTTTGGGGCCAAATCGTGGAAATCTAGGCCATAGTAGAACATGAGCCCCCGGACAAATGGGTGGGGAGGGAAGCCCAGTCCGCAGAGGAAATGGGGGAGGAACACCACCCTCTCATGGGGCCTTGGGGTGGGGACGAGCTGCCCCTCTTCGTGAAGCCGGTGCGCGATGTCGTTAGACAAGTATCCGGCCTTCCTCAGTTTTTTTATGTGTCCCTCCGTGATGGAGGAGACCATCCACTTGCCTCCCGCTCCGGACATGGCTGGAGAAGGTTGAGGTGGGGAGTGCAGACTTGGGCGCTGGAGCTCGAGTGCGCGGAAATGGATAGGCAAAGGAGGAAGAAGGCGTGGATGAGAAAGGTGGATCCTTATCTCCTTATATGGATCCCCACCCGCCTGGTAAAACTCGCTTATCTCCCAAGCACCGTAATCAATGGCCGGTTGGTTACCCACGCCCATATTGATAAGAATCCCGGAGTAAGGGGACACGATCTCTGCTTTGACAAGACGTGCCAAGGAAACCGCCTCGCTAAACGCGCATAGGTGGGACAATAAAACGATTCGAGTAAAGGCTTGGCCGTGGTGTGATGTCACGCTACGGAATACGTCGGCAGATTAGATTTGTGTAAATATTATTCTCTCTATGGCAATATGTGGAAACTTATTTTGCAGAGCCGGACACTACCCTTGTGTTCAAAATCTTCTATGAAGTACGTGGAGGAGGAACCCGCCTTGCAATGCCGAAGACAATATGCGTGCCGGACTCGTCGTCATTGAAGCCTGGTTCAGGGGCTACTGAGGGAGTCCTGGATTAGGGGGTGTTTGGATAGACGGACTATACCTTCGGCCGGACTCCTGGACTATGAAGATACAAGATTGAAGACTTCGTCCCGTGTCCGGTAGGGACTTTCCTTGGTGTGGAAGGCTAGCTTGGCGATACGAATATGTGGATCTCCTAACATTGTAACCGACTCTGTGTAACCCTAGCCCTCTCCTGTGTCTATATAAACCGGAGGGTTTTAGTCCGTAGGACAACAATAAGAACAACAATCATACCATAGGCTAGCTTCTAGGGTTTAGCCTCCTTGATCTCGTGGTAGATCTACTCTTGTACTACCCATATCATCAATATTAATCAAGCAGGAGTAGGGTTTTACCTCCATCGAGAGGGCCCGAACCTGGGTAAAAACATCGTGTCCCTTGTCCTATTACCATCCGCCTAGACACACTGTTCGGGACCCCCTACCCGAGATCTGCATGTTTTGACACCGACACATAGCATTAGTCGATTATTGCATTTTCCATCCTTTTCTGTTATATGTTTATTTACGAAAACTTGCACCCGTACATTCTGGTACGGTCAGTACGCCAGGGGCTTTCATATGCCCCACAATACGGCGTGAGAAGTTCGAACACTTCCGACAGTGCGACACCCTGAACTTATAGCATTATGTGCATCAACTCCGAATCATGTCTTGGGTCAATAGTTGGGTTTGCCCGGCTCCCATGTTTTGGTACCTTACGTTCCGCTATATCGGCTAAGGTAGCGCTGGGAGAACTACTGCTATTGTGTCCCGGTTCTTCCGGACGAGCACCTCAGTAGAGAAAGCCGAAAACTGACTGTCATGATAAGGCGAGAGCTGGTCACTGTTCGAGAGGTCTCAAGTCCTTAAAGACTTTTTACGCTTCGGGCGAGGAGTCGGCCTTGCCCGACTTAGGCGTATATAGCGCGCCAAATTCGGCCTTCCGAATAGTAGGGTGACGTGGACTTGTCACGGCAGATGTCCTAGGGTGAGGACTTAGTCGTGAGGCCAACGCATCTATATGGTAGCTTGAGAGGGGTTGAACGGAATCGAGAGACGCAACACAAGACAGGGATTTAGACAGCTTCGGGCCCCGGGAAACATCATCCGGTAACAACCTTACATGCTGTTTGAGGCTAGGTCTCATTATCATCATGAGGGAGTCGCCGTAAACCGGCTCTCCTAGTTATGTCTAACCCTAACGTTGTTTCTTCTTGCTTGTCTCTCTTTGGGGAGTCCTGCCCCTCATTATATAAGTTGAAGGGGCGGGTTACATGTAGATTCCAACTCGGATTTAAGACTTAACTATTCTGACTTCTCTTTATGGGCTTCTTAACATCTTGGGCTTCATAACGTCCCGGGCTTCATAACCCTTGGTAACCTAGTTATCACTGTTTGCCGGTTTAAGATGGTCTGCCGGTTTAAGATGGTCTGCCGGTTTATGATGGTCTGCCGGTTTATGATGGTCTTCCGGTTTCTGATCTGACTTAACTCCTGCCGGTTTACCACCTACCTTAACACTTGCCGGTTTACCACCTGCCGGTTTACCGTCCATCTTAGCCATGTGTCTTAACTGTCTGTCTTAACTGTCTGCCGATTTACCATCCGCCGGTTTACCAAGACCCAGTCGGGTTACGACTCCGGCCGGGTCATACGGCGGGGTATATCCCCGACATTAGCCCCCAGTTTAATTTGGATTTATCCATGTTAAACTGATCCTGATCCTCTTTAAATCCTTGTCAATTCCTTCTAGAAAATCCGGGTCAATAGGCCAGCTTCATAATCAATTTGCTGACATTGGTTGGTCACAGAGAAATATTGTGAAGAATAACTTCTTTGACTCAGCTCCCAATGCTTAAGAAAAATATTGGTCTTTGAAATAATCATCTGATCTTCAGCCGGTTTAAGAATGTATAACGTTGCCGGTTTACAAATATTGATGGCATCGGATCATAACTGTTTGTTAACATCAGCTTTTGAAAATATACCTCTTATATGCCTATCACTTGTAGCCCTCAAATCTTAAGAAGGTAACGTAGTAACAGCTTAAGGTTTGCTTCAATATGAATGTCACAAGCTTGAAGAAATCCAGGTTGTTCATCTCAATCACTAGTCAGAACTGAGTATTCCACATATGTAGCCCCCAAGTGCCGGGTTGTCATGCTTGCAACAACCTGGGACTTGTAATTTCCTGATGCTCATAAAAACTTCAACCAGTGTAGCCCCCAAGGGCCGGGTCATTATGCAAATAATGAGCAGGAACTTTGAAAATATGATCATGTAGACTTTAACAGCAACGTGTAGCCCCCAAGGGTCGGCTCACTAAGATAATATTGAGCTGGGACTTTTTATATATACTTCATTGAGAATAACATTATATGATGTAACTCCCATCATGGGGCTTGAACCCACGTCCACAAGGTTGAGAGCTTTGTGCCTTACCAACTGAGCAGTGGATCCTTCAACAATAGATGAAAATTTGTGTACCTTGAACTGTTGACAGGAGCAATTGGTAGCCCCCAAGGGCAGGCTCATTATGATGTGATGAGTCGGGTCTTCAATAAGACTAATAAAAATGAGTTTGCATTAGCCCCCAAGTGTCATGGTGCATGCTTGCAACGACATGAGACTTGCATATTTGATATAATGTTAAGTTGAATAATGTAGCCCCCAAGTGCCGGGTCGTAAGCGTGCAGCGACTTGGGACTATTCCTTCAATTGTAAAATAAATCATATCCATTGATAAGTTAATAGCCGTTGCGCTAAAGCGACTTTGAAAACCTTAATCATAATACTGGTTATTCATAACCATAATAAAATTCAGCCATGTTGGCTATTTAAAGGTTTGAATAATATAATCTAATGATTTATGAGCACATGATTCCAATGGCGCAATCCAAATATATACTGGCGACTTATAGTCGAAACCAGACCGGCTTAATAAGCGCCTGATTATAACTTGATCATGTACTGACAACTTGTAGTTGAAAGCCAAGCCGGGTTAATGAACGCCGGTTTAAAAACATCACAAATCTTATCAAAAGAAAGAAAAACTTAGCAAAAGGCAAATAAAAACCGTTGTAGTCGAGGCTTTGAGCCGATCAAGAGGTGTGACTATGGTTCGGATATGACCAAGTCCCCAAATGACGTGGTGGCATTACGCCGATCAAGAGGTGTAGCGATGGTTCGGGTTCGACCAAAACCCCCAAGTGATGTTGTGGCATTACGCCGATCAAGAGGTGTAGCGATGGTTCGGGTTCGACCAAAGCCCCCAAGTGATGCTGTGGCATTACGCTGATCAAGAGGTGTAGCGATGGTTCGGGTTCGACCAAAGCCCCCAAGTGCTGCTGTGGCATTACGCCGATCAAGAGGTGTAGCAATGGTTCGGGTTCGACCGAAGCCCCCAAGTGATGCTGTGGCATTACGCCGATCAAGAGGTGTAGCGATGGTTCGGTTCGACCAAAGCCCCCAAGTGATGCTGTGGCATTACGCCGATCAAGAGGTGTAGCGATGGTTCGGGTACGACCAAGCCCCCGAGTGATGCTGTGGCATAGCGCCGATCAAGAGGTGTAGCTATGGTTCGGATACGACCAAGCCCCCAAGTGATCAATAATATGATAAGCCAATAAGGCGGAATACCTATGTTTGAACCGCTCATCATGGCAACATGTCCTCTTCGGCAACTTTTAACTTTTTGCAAGAGATAATTTCTTCTTGAACCGGGATTTTGAACCGGATATTGAGAGCTTCAAAGCTTTGTGGGAGACATCTTTCCCTTGAACCGGATTTTAAACCGGAATCTAAGGGCTTCAGCGATGTGTGAGAGACGGGATTCTCCCTAAACCGGACTATAAACCGGAAGCATCATTGTGAGCCGGAATACATTGTGAGCCGGAATACTTCTGACGGCCTTTAATTTTTTATCAATATAGAAGTAGCCTCCGGGACGGGTTTCCCTTCAACATCCTGGGGCAGTTGAATTTGCTGAAACTGACAAGACTTGCTGCGTCATATCATCGTAACCCCGAAGTTTTAAGATGACTCAAGGAGTTGTCTTGAAATTCTCCGTACTTGACCATAGCAGAAGGTATATATCATCGGTGTTAATAACGTGATGTAAATCCACAGAAGATTGAGGTGACTGCGGCGGGTTATAAATGATCCCGTATGAGCCGTGTCAGCAACTCGGCCAATGGTTCCTTCCAACTGGTTGTTTGAAGTTGACCAAACTGTAGTGGCAGCGATTTGTGCGCATGTCCATTGAGCCATCCAGCGTAGACGGTGGATGAATGATAATTTGCCTCCAATGTATTGGAAGAAAAACCGGGCTACCCAAGCAATGACTTGCTCATACTCAAGAAGCAGCTCAGGCAGACAGGTGCGGCCCGGTATGTTGATGTAGACCAGACCGCAAGGGCGATAGCGTAAGCACTTCCGTTGATCACGGTAGCACAGATAAATGTTAGTGCAACATGACGATGCTATGCACTCCATATCCGCGATATAACTCCACTTCGGTGGTAAATAATTGTCCTGATGTATTTGGATGTTAGATGATCTTGTCGTCTCTGCCATGATCATGGAACAAAAAATATTAAAGAGAAAATAGTTGTTCTCGGAGAAATTTGAAGGTACGTTGAAAAAAAAAAGATGGATATCACCTGATATTTTCATGGGACGTCGAGCCAGCTGCGTACGTCGTTGGTTTTCCAACTGGCCCGAATTTTACTGCTTCCACGATCTTCTTCTCTTTTTTTTCAAGGGCACGCAACCTCCTTCGCGTGCTTTATTTCTCTGCTCCTCGTGTGTTGCGGCAGCAGGTAATTGCATTGGTATTATGTAGACGTTTAACAGAGTACTATCTTTAGCACTATCCATGCAGTCTTTGCCTTGCACTCACAGTAAGTCGGATGAAAATGCCGTTGACTGCATACGTGCTTCATCTAGTACTTTCCAAGGACTAGCAAAGTATCACAAAACATAAACTTGCAGGTGTATGTGCCACCCCTAGCCTCCGCTCTGCTCTGTCTGTACCATATACATGCAAACACAGCTAGCACTAGCCAACATGGGCGAGGGCATGCAGGACGCAGAAACGAGCTCAGCAAGAATTTGTCCATGGCTATAGAACTTGGCGCTTGCGACTTAATCTGACCGCTGGCGGCTCACACTGATGTCTAAACCGGCCCGCAGCGGCGGGTTGAAGTCATTTGGCTGGGGGTTTGCAACGACCTCTATTTCCCCGGTTTACCTCGCTTATGAGAAACACCCAAGACAGGTGCTCGTGAAAGACGACTCGCAGACCGGCGGCGACTCGCAGGCTGGTCAGGGACTTGGAGCGGCGTCTTGAAACAGTCAGACCACGGGTGGGTTCGATCGAGGCGGTTCACAAGACCCGGTGGCCGCGGCTCAACTGGTGGCGGCGATGGCAGGGCCGGCTCAAAACCGGCGGCAGACACCAGCAAATTGCAGCTCGAGGAGTCCGGCAGCTCACAGACGAGGCCAGTGCAGTTTAAGGCAGCAGGTGGCCAACGCGGTGGTAAATGGTCAATGAGGCACCGGCGGGTCAAGGCTGCACTGGGGGCAAGGGTTGGAGAGACACGGCCGTGGCTGGTTCCGCGCAAGCATGCATAGCAGCAGGAAGGACGTCGGTTTAAAGCGGAGGCGGGGCTCTGAGCAGTAACGCTTCGAGGGGAGCGGCGGCCGGGCGGTCTTGAAGGCGAGGCCGTGACGGCGGATTAAAAACAACCGAGAGAGGGAACTCAGGGGAGCGCCGGTTTAACAGCAGCCGCAAGGCGAGCGACAGACACCGGAGCAAGGCCGGGGCATCTCTGCGGCACGGCGCAGGTCCGCGAATAGCCGAAAACGGTTTAGAGCGGCGATGGCGACTTGAGGCAGCAACGGCCAGCCGAGTTAACACGCAGCCATGGAGACAAATCACGAGGGGGTGGTTCGAACCGCACCACAGCGGTAGCCAGTCGTCGAGTTGGTAGAGGCAGGCCGGCTTGACGGAGGCGTGGGCGGTGGTGAAGGCGGAGACAGAGGTGCCGGACTTCGGCAAACGCGGAGACCACGGCAGAAAGACGCCGGTGATTCGGTGGATTGAAACTGTGGCGACGGGACGCGGCTGAAGCGTGGCGACTCCCTGGCGCGGTGGCCGGCTGGATTGATGCATCGGCTGCAGCGACTCGGATGGACGGGGCGTGACAGCGACTTGTTGAGTTGCCACAGCGGCGACAGAGAGTTGCTGAGGCCGTAGGAGCAAAGGCGGTGCCGGAGAATTGATTTGGCAGCCGAGAGGTAAGCAGCGGAAACGGCGATTCACTCCTCTGTCCCATCGGGCGGCTTCGAAGCGGGGCCGGCGCTGCGGCTCAATCGGCGCCGGTGCGCTGTTAGTGGGGCGAACATGACCGGTTCACGAGTCTCGGGAGCCGATCACAGTGGCCGAAGTGCGCGGCTGCAGAGGCGAAGTACGGCAGCGGGGGGCCGCGGTGATTTGAGCAGGCAAGGCACCATAGCCGCGTTGGAGGAGGTAGCGACTCAGCCAAGGCCGCGGCGGTGGTTTGTCGCGGCGAATCCGGGTTGTGGCCGTGGTTGTTCTTTACCAAGTGATATCTGTGACTTTTTCCGGGTTGTGTCCCCTCTGTATTTTTTTTCAATCGCTTTCCTTTCCATCAATTCCCTTGACTCCGACTTGCAATCAGCACACGATGACTAGGCCAGGGTAAAACCCACGGTTCCTTATACTTCAATTTGTCCTTACTGCAGATCGGATCGAACCGGCGACTTCTATTTCTCTTGCCGTAGATATGGCAACTTGACAGCCATGACAAACCGGGAAACAACTGTAGACCGTCCATGGCGACTTGACAATATTTCCCTGATTTCAGAGTTGATGCTAATCCTTCCATGCTGAATCTTTTTCCACTTGAAAAATTACGAACTTCTCAAAAACCATTGGAAAGATCCCTCAAAAAACTCAACACCACCGTGCGCAGCCCCACGGTGGGTGCCAACTGTCGTAGAGTTGTCACGTCAGATGTCCTAGGGTGAGGACTTAGTCGTGAGGCCAACGCATCTATGTGGTAGCTTGAGAGGGGTTGAACGGAAACGAGAGACGCAATACAAGACAGGGATTTAGACAGCTTCGGGCCCCGGGAAACATCATCCAATAACAACCCTACATGCTGTTTGAGGCTAGGTCTCATTATCATCATGAGGGAGTCGCCGTAAACCGGCTCTCCTAGTTATGTCTAACCCTTAGGTTGTTTCTTCTTGCTTGTCCCTCTTTGGGGAGCCCTGCCCCTCCTTATATAAGTTGAAGGGGCGGGTTACATGTAGTGTCCAACTCGGACTTAAGACTTAACTATTCTGACTTCTCTTTATGGGCTTCTTAACATCTTGGGCTTCATAACGTCCCGGGCTTCATAACCCCTGGCAACCCAGTTATCATTTTTTGCCAGTTTAAGATGGTCTGGCGGTTTAAGATGGTCTGCCGGTTTATGATGGTCTGCCGGTTTATGATCTGACTTAACTCCTGCCGGTTTACCACCTGCCTTAACACTTGCCGGTTTACCACCTGCCGGTTTACCGTCCGTCTTAGCCATCTGTCTTAATTGTCTGTCTTAACTGTCTGCCGTTTTACCATCCGTCGGTTTACCAAGTCCCAGCCGGGTTACGACTCCGTCCGGGTCATACCGCAGGGTATATCCCCGACATAGGGGCTTCGCCAAAACTTAAAATTGTAGACTTCTATGGTAAGTGAGAGTGATAAAGCCTTATAGTCCAATTGTCTGGTTCGTTGTGCTGAACACCTCCCTCGAAGGACCCAAAATTGGGATAAAGAGTGCTCAGGTTTATCCCGAACACCCCAGTACTAGTTACATGGGGGCAGAAGCCGACGACTGGCCAACTTTCAGATTTTATAAACGGCCGCACAGAAGGTAATATTTTAAATTCAAAAAGCGCTACATAGCGCAAATGGACTCGTTTCTCATTACAGGATCACATGAGCATGTTCATTCAAAAATTAAATCTCTAGCACACTCGTCCGCCACAACGCGGGAACCCTTTAGAACACTTCCATAATACATTTTGGGGCGGCGATGCTCCTTGCCCTCTGGCGGCCCCTCCTTCACCAGCTTCACGACGTCCAGCTTCGCCTAGTGCACCTTCGCCCGGGCAAAAGCCCTGCGCTCACCCTCGATGCAGATGGACTGCTTTTTGACTTCAAGTCGTGGGCAGGCATCCACAAGCCGCCTCACCAGACCGAAGTAGCTGTTAGGCAGGGGATCGCCGGGCCACAACTGGACTATAAGACCCTTCATGGCCTGTTCGGCCGCCTTGTGAAGCTCAACCAGTTGCTTCAGCTGGTCGCTCAAGGGCATTGGGTGTTCGGTCCCAGTATACTGAGACCAGAACAACTTTTCCGTCGAGCTCCCCTCCTCAGCTCGGTAAAACTCCGCGGCATCCAACACACTACGGGGAAGATCTGCGAACGCTCCTGGAGAGCTCCGAACTTGGGTAAGTAAAAGGAAAGTTTCCCTCACATGCTTGCTTTGCATAATGAATGCCTTACCCGCTGCTATCTTCTTCACTGCATCAATCTCCTGGAGGGCCTTCTGGGCTTCAGCCTTGGCATTCTGTGCGCTTTCGAGCGCCTTCGCAAGCTCGGACTCTGGCGTCTTAGAGTCAAGATCCAAGGACTCGTGTTTTTTGGCGAGAGCCTCGAGCTCTTGCTGCACCTCGCCTACCCGGGCTTCTTGCTTTTCTCGCTTAGTGCGCTCCTTGGCCGCTTTGTCTTCGGCCTCGGACAACGCCTTCTTCAGGGTCGCCACTTGGTCGTGGCCCCTGGCAAATTCATGATGATCCTATCATTTTACAACCAAATTTCTTTTTAATATATAGACAATGTATTGCTTACCTTTGCTCTCCTCGAGCTGCCTCTTGGCAAGATCATGCTCTTCCTCGGACCGCTCAAGGTCCTGCTTCAGTGCAGCGGCCTCCGTAGTACGTGCAGCAGCGGCCAGCAGTGAAGCCTGCATATGCGCACAGACATATTCCTATTAGACTCCTGAGTCATTATTTGATCCTCTATTCGGCCTTTCTTCGCGAACGCCAAACAGAGCATCAGGGGCTATTGTCTATACGGTAATATTTTCCTATATTTTGATTACTTATGTGAAAGCCTGTTAGGAGGCTGGCACAAGCTTCAATTAGTTCGTTTTTGGTGAACTGAACCTTCTCGATCACCACACTCATGATAGTGCGGTGCTCTTCGTCGATGGAAGCACCGCGAAGTGCTTCCAGCAAGTTGTCCGGTGCCTCTGGATGGACAGAGGCCACCAGCACGGGCGTTTTGCCCCTCTTAGCAGGGGGTCGCCTGCCGGAGTCCGGAACCACCGAAGGTTCCGGCGCAGTGTTCGGCTGGGGGCCGAACTTGGAACCCATGGGAGTCTTGCTCCCTTTGCGCCCAGGGTCCGGAAGGTCGCCTCGAGGCGCCCCCAAGACTACCTCCCCTCGACTCAATGCCTTCTGAGACAACACCTCGACGTTGTCCGTAGGGCAAGGGGTGGAGGCGGTCGGATGTGAATCGCTATTCATATCCGATGAGTCCAAAGAACTGTGCGACGAAGATACGCCGATACGGGTTTAGGACGGACTGCATAATCATATTCGTCGTAAGGAGAAGCAGTGCAATAGAAACGCACCATGAATTACTATGGTATCTGAATACTTACGACTTCGCCAGGGGCTCGTACCTGGGAAACCACTCGTCGTCGCTGTAGGCGGCGGTCGTGGAGCAGTCCGGAAGGAGGGTCCTGCTCTTCTTGGACTCTTCGGCCTCCCCGGTTGGGGCGGCCTTCCTTTTCTTTTCTCCCCCGACTAGGGGGGGAGAACTTTCCTCCTCCTACTCCTCGTTTTCATGGGAGGAGTGCGCCTCGGAGTTTTCGGACGATGAATCCGATATAACCTTGCGCCAGAGACCCTGTCGGGTCCCCGTGGCCTTCTTCGCCGGCACCTCGTAAGGCGCCGGGACCAGCATCTTCATGAGGAGAGCATCTGCTTGATCCTCGGGCAGGGGGGCTGGGCAATCGATCTGCTCCGCCGTCTCTACCTTGTCCTGTTAATGGCATGGAGGCTTAGATCCCGCACATGATTAAACTGGGGAAAATAAACACCCTATGAGATATAGAACACTTACCGGGTTGGCGTGGCGCTTTGCGCAGAGTCCCTGGTCCTCAGTAAGGGGAGGAGGTACCTCGACGCCCTTGAACATCACCTTCCAGACGTCCTTGTGCGTCGTGTCGAAGAGCTCGCGCAGCGTCTGGTGCTCAGCTGGGTCAAACTCCCACAAATTGAATGCCTGTCGTTTACGCGGGAGGATCCAGCGAAAGAGCATGACCTAGACCATGTTGACTAGCTTGATTTTCTTGCTCATCATGTTCCTGATGCATTTCTGGAGTCCGGTCAGATCCACCGATGAACCCCAGGACAGGCCCTTCTCTTTCCAGGAGGTAAGCCACATGGGGATTTCGGATCGGAATTCGGGGGCCACCACCCAGTGGGAGTCGCACGGCTCGGTGATGTAGAACCACCCCGATTGCCACCCCTTTATGGTATCCACATAGGAGCCTTCGAGCTAGGTGACATTAGGCATTTTGCCCACCATGGGGCGTCCGCACTCCGCTTGCTGGCCGACCACCACCTTCGGTTTGACATTGAAGGTCATCAGCCACATGCCGAAGTGGGGCCTGATGCGGAGGAAGGCCTCGCACACGATGATAAACACCGAGATGTTGAGGATAAAATTGGGGGCCAGATCATGAAAATCCAGCCCGTAGTAGAACATGAGCTCGGGGAAAAACGGGTGGAGGGGAAATCCCAGTCCGCGGACAAAGTGGGTAAGGAAAACTACCCTCTCATGGGGTTCAGGCGTAGGGATGATCTGCCCCGCATCTGGCAGCCGGTGCGCGATGTCCGCGACCAGATATCCGGGCTCCCTTAGCTTTGTGATGTTCTCCTCTGTGACGGAGGAGACCATCCACTTGCCTCCCGCTCCGGACATGCTTGGAGTGGCTTGAGGAGAAAGACGCGAACTTGGGCGTTGGAGCTCGAGTGCACGAGAATGGATAAGCAAGGAGGAAGAAGGCGTGGGTTAAAAGGGTGAATCCTTGTTCCTTTATAAGGGTGGAAGAGGCGATGCGCCTCCCCACTTACCTGGTAAAATCGCTTATTCCCCAAGCGCCGCAATCGATGGCGCGGTTGGGTTACCCACACCCTTATTGATGAGAATCCCGTGATAAGGGGACACAATCTCTGCTTCGACAAGACGTGCCAAGAAAACCACCTCGCGATATGTGCAGTGCTGGTTGAGAAAAACGGTTTGAATAATGACCGGGCCAGGGTACGATGTCATGCAACTAAACGTCTCAGCAGATTAGATTTGTGGAAATATTATTCTCTCTACGATGGTATGTGGAAATTGTTTTGCAGAGCCGGACACTTTCCTTGTGTTCAAAATCTTCTCTGGAGTATTCGGAGGAAGAACCCGCCTTGCAATGTCGAAGACAAATCTGCACGCCGGACTCGTCGTCATTGAAGCCTGGTTCAGGGGCTACTGAGGGAGTCCTGAATTAGGGGTTCTCAGGACAGCCGGACTATATCCTTTGGCCGGACTGTTGGACTATGAAGATACAAGATTGAAGACTTCGTCCCGTGTCCGGATGGGACTCTCCTTGGCGTGGAAGGCAAGCTTGGCAATACGGATATGTAGATCTCCTTCCTTGTAACCGACTTTGTATAACCCTAGCCCCCTCCGGTGTCTATATAAACCAGAGGGTTTAGTCCGTAGGACAATATAAATCATAACATAGGCTAGCTTCTAGGGTTTAGCCTCTACAATCTCGTGGTAGATCAACTCTTGTAATACTCATATCATCAAGATCAATCAAGCAGGAAGTAGGGTATTACCTCCATCGAGAGGGCCCGAACCTGGGTAAACATCGTGTCCCCCGCTTCCTGTTACCATCCGCCTTAGACGCACAGTTCGGGACCCCCTACCCGAGATCGGCCGGTTTTGACACCGACAATCACCTCTTCTTGTCTGTATACAGGGCACTGCTAATGTTACTAAGGAAGTAGGTGTTGTCTCACATGGTAGCACTCTTCGGACCTGTTCCAACATACGTTGCAGGGTATTCGGGATGGATACTAGTGTACTAACGCCAACACCTTCTCCCTGGTTCAGTATTGAAAGTCTTGGAGGAAACTCGCTCTTCCTTGGACAAAACTATCCAATGATGGTGGAAGGCGATCCAGCTGCTGTTGACACAACATTACTACCATTTATGAGAAGCAACTTATCTATACCTGGGCATTGCTATGCTTCCCTACCGTCCCAATATGGGTCCTGACATAGGCCGCCTCAGCCTGGATGATCAGTCCTGCGTTGGTCTCGAGATTGGCAGTAGCTGGCCTTTCACAGAGAATCACTTCTGGTTCAAAGCAAGCGTTTCCAACTTCGACGAGTGGTTGAGCTGAAGTTCATTTCATCGCTTTGTTATTTGTTGTGTGATAAAAACTTTACTTTACTAGAATGTTTTGTTGGAAATGATCTATAATCCAACGTGTATCCTCGTTGTCGTTGTGGGTTGATGACTTGTTATATGTAATCAATGGTACATTTGCATATGCGTCCATCAACTCACGCCTGCTAGTGGTATCCATATGAAGAGTGCTAGTGATTTTAGTTGCAAAAATTAGATAGTGCTAGTGATTTTTAGCTGCATATTTTGACAAATCGCAATGTTACAAGGTTGACAAATGGCAATGTTACTAGATATACAAATGTCCATCTTTCTAGTTTGACAAATGGCAACATACCCAAAATGACAGATATGCAAATCTTACCCAATTGTTTGTACGTGGTTGCACACGGGTCATGCAAAACAACCGTTTGCATTGAAGGGATGCACAAATCCTGCACTGCGCCAGGGAAGACCATAGCTCTCACTTTGCATACGGGTATTCTATCTAAAACGTTTGCGATCAAGAGCTGCAGAAATCCAGCACGACACATTTTCCCTTGGTGCTCGGGGAAGCTGTCGGTTTGCATACGGGTGTTATAACTAAAACGTTTGCGATGAATGTTTTATATTTAAAAACCAATGACGTTTTTTTCAGAAGAAAATCGTTTGATAAGTCTGTACATTAAGAGAGAAAAACGCAAGTTTGTTCAAACCATATCTTTCCTTCAGTCACACTACGAATTTATATTCATATGATCGAGAATTCGAGATACAATATTAAACCCCCAAAAAACAATTTCCGGCGGCGGCGGAGGCAGCGTGCCGCGCCGTCGTTGTCGTTTTCGTCCTCCGGGACGCCGTTGTTGAAGTCTTCAAGGCAGCACAGAATGTTCTTCACTTGTAAATCAAACATCATGTCGTCGCGCGATCGACGGGCGGGGTGTGGGAGGACGGCAACTGGTGCCGCTGAGAGGTAGCGGTCGACGGCCGCGTCCCATGCCGCTGAGGGGGGAGGGCGCATGGGCACAGGCATGAGCGTAGCGGGTGCAGCCAAATGCACGGGGACTGGTGCCATGGTGGTTGGAGCGGCGCGCACGGGCAGGGGCACGGGCGCGGTGGGTGCAGCCAAACGCATGGGGGCCGGTCCCACAGTGGGTGGAGGGGCGCGCACGGGCACGGGCACGGGCGCTGGCGCTAGCATGTACACGAGCTCGAGCGGGTCCGCGGAGACCCGCTGACGCCCGCAGCTTCCAGCTCTGTGATAGTGCTCGGCGACCAGCCCGTCAATGCTATGGGTATGGTCGCTGGCGCGGAGATGGGAGCTGGGACGGGAGCGGGGGCAGCAACCGCCGCGGCCAGCTTGTTCTGGGCCATGTCCATGTGGCCCCATTCCTCCTTATTTTCTACCTCCTCCGGCTCAGAGTCGACTTCACCAAACTTGAAGACTAGTGGCATATGTTCATTCTGCGCCATGGCGTTGGTGGAGTTCTGCGGGAGGGAGGGGAATGGGAGGCGAACAGTAAGGCCACCGATATTAAACAGCGGCTCGGGCGCCATTAATGGAGAGGAAGGCGGGTGGCCATGGAAGTCAAAAGGGCTCTCTTCCCAGTGAGCATGCGCAGCGTACATCTCGCACGCTTCCCGGTGAGCCTGCGCCTTCGATGACAGCTTGCACGCTTCTCGGTCAGCTTTCGCACCGGACTGCGCTCGCACGCCTCCCATTCAGTCAAGTTCAAGCAGCTGTCCGCACGGCACCTCCTACAACCATTAAAACCAAGACACGTGGCATCATGTGAATGGTTAACAGAACGAACACGGTTTGAATTATACAAATGTTTGAGATATTAAAGTGGCAGCTATTTTTTCAAAATGCCTTTGTTGGCGTTCATTATTCGAGTGTGCCTTCTCTCAAAATGGACACGAAAAATACCGCAGCATGTCGGGTGCCATTCCATGATAGCATGCCAAGTTTCATGAATTTCAGATGAGTTTTCGATTTACTAGAATTTAGAAACCAGGTATCTCAACATTTTGCCGGCAATCAACAGTGCCCTCGTGATTGAAATTCATTACCATTTATTGCATGGGACCTAAGCATGCACCCAAGGAAGCATATTTGTTTTTTCAACCAATTTATATGCACCAGAGCATGTGCATGTAGTTCAAATTTGAATTATGCACATAAATGCATTGAAAACTCAGTTAATGCATAAAAATGTCCGAACGAACCCCAAAAAATCACAAAAATTGACACAACACTCCTGTTGTTCTATGTTGACACGAGAAATTTTTTGAAAGCAATAAGAGGCAATGGATATCGTTTCGTCCCCAAAGGTGGGACGTTCCCTACCGAAACCATCATGCTTGTTGTGAGAAGCTCTCGTTTGTGAGAAGCATATACCCAAACCCGCCCCAAATGGGACAAAAATATACCACGTCATGTTGATGCCGCTCCATGATAGCATGCCAAGTTTCATGAATTTCAGACGAGTTTTGGATTTACCAGAATTTAAAAACTAGGTATCTCAATGTTTTGCCGGCAATCAACGGTGCCCTAGTGATTGAAATTCATTACCATTTATTGCATTGGACCTAACCATGCACCCAAGGAAACATATTTGATTTTTCAACCAATTTATATGCACTGGAGCATGTGTATGTAGTTCAAGTTTGAATTATGCACATAAATGCATTGAAAACTCAGTTAATGCATAAAAATGTCCAAACGAACCCTGAAAAATCACAAAAAATGACACAACACCCCTGTTGTTCTACATTGACATGAGAAATTTTTTGAAAGCAATAAGAGGCAATGGATATCGTTTCGTCCACAAAGGTGGGACGTTCCCTACCGAAACCATCATGCTTGTTGTGAGAAGCTCTGGCTTGTGAGAAGCATATACCCAAACCTCGCCCAAATAGGACAAAAAATTTACCACGGCATGTTGATGCCGCTACATGATAGAATGCAAGTTTCATGAATTTTAGATGAGTTTTGGATTTACTAGAATTTAAAAACCAGGCATCTCAACGTTTTGCCGACAATCAACGGTGCCTTGGCGTTTGAAATTCATTCCCATTTATTGCCTGGGACCTAAACATGCACCCAAGGAGACAAATTTTATTTTCAACCAATTTATATGCACTCGAGCATGTGCATGTAGTTCAAATTTGAATTATGCACATAAATGCATTGAAAACTCAGTTAATGCATAAAAATGTCCAAATGAACCCAAAAAAACTAAAAAGTTGACACAACACTCCTATTGTTCTATGTTGACACGCGGAATTTTTTAAAAGCAATAAGAGGCAATGGATATCGTTTCGTCCCCAAAGGTGGGACGTTCCCTACCGAAACCATCATGCTTGTTGTGAGAAGCTCTGGTTCGTGAGAAGCATATACCCAAACCTGCCCCAAATGGGACAAAAAATTTACCACGGCATGTTGACGCCGCTCCATGATAGGATGCCAAGTTTCATGAATTACAGACGAGGTTTGGATTTACTAGAATTTAAAAACTAGGCATCTCAACGTTTAGCCGGCAATCAACGGTGCCCTGGCGTTTGAAATTCATTCCCGTTTCTTGCATGGGACCTAAGCATGCACCCAAGGAAACACATGTGATTTTTCAACCAATTTATATGCACTGGAGCATGTGCTTGTAGTTCAAATTTGAATTATGCACATAAATGGATTGAAAAGTCAGTTAACGCATAAAAATGTCCAAACGAACCCCGAAAGATCACAAAAATTTACACAACACTCTTGTTGTTCTATGTTGACACGAGAATAAATTTCAAAGCAATAAGAGGCAATGGATATCGTTTCGTCCCCAAAGGTGGGACGTTCCCTACCGAAACCATCATGCTTGTTGTGAGAAGCCCTGGTTTGTGAGAAGCATATACCCAAACCTGCCCCAAATGGGACAAAATTTTTACCACAACATGTTGATGCCGCTCCACGATAGCATGCCAAGTTTCATGAATTTCAGACGAGTTTTGGATTTACTAGAATTTAGAAACCAGGCATCTCAATGTTTTGCCGGCAATAAACGGTGCCCTGGTGTTTGAAATTCATTCCCATTTTCTTGCATGGGAACTAAGCATGCACCCAAGGACATAGATTTGATTTTTCAACCAATTTATATGCACTGGAGCATGTGCATGTAGTTCAAATTTGAATTATGCACATAAATGCATTGAAAACTCAGTTAATGCAAAAAAATGTCCAAACGAACCCCAAAAATCACAAAAATTGACACAACACTCCTGTTGTTCAATGTTGACACGAGAATTTTTTTGAAAGCAATAAGAGGCAATGGATATCATTTCATCCCAAAGGTGGGACGTTCCCTATCGAAACCATCACGCTTGTTGTGAGAAGCTCTGGTTTGTGACAAGCTTATACCCAAACCTGCTCCAAATGGGACAAATTTTTTACCATGGCATGTTGATGCCGCTCCATGATAGCATGCCAAGTTTCATGAATTTCAGACGAGTTTTGGATTTACTAGAATTTAAAAACCCAGGCATCTCAACATTTTGCCAGCAATCAACAGTGCCCTGGTGTTTGAATTTCATTCCCATCTCTTGCATGGGACCTAGAAATTCACCCAAGGACACACATGTGATTTTTCAACCAACTTTAGTGCACTGGAGCATGTGCTTGTAGTTCAAATTTGAGTTATGCACATAAAATGCCTAGAAAACCCAGTTAATATATAAAAAAGGCGAAACGAACCTTCCAAGATTAAACACAACACTCATGTTGTTCTTAGTTGATAGTTGAAATTTTTTGAAAGCAATAAGAGGCAATGGATATCGTCCGTCCCCAAAGGTGGTACATTCCCTACCGAAACCATCATGCTTGTTGTGAGAAGCTCTCGTTTGTGAGAAGCTTATACCCAAACCTGCCCCAAATGAGATAAAATTTTCACCATGGCATGTTGATGCCACTCCATGATAGCATGCCAAGTTTCATGAATTTCAGACGAGTTTTGTATTTACTAGAATTTAAAAACTAGGTATCTCAAAGTTTTGCCGGCAATCAACAATGCCCTGATGTTTGAAATTCATTCCCATCTCTTGCATTGGACCTAAGCATGTACCCAAGGACACACATGTGATTTTTGAACCATCTTTGGTGCACTGGAGCATGTGCTTGTAGTTCAAATTTTAATTATGCACATAAAATGCCTAGAAAACCCAGTTAATGTCTAAAAAGGCCAAATGAACCCCGAAAAATTCATTCGCACTTCTTGCATTGGACCTAAGCATGCACTAAAGGACACAAATTTTATTTTCAACCAATTTATATGCACCGCAGCATGCGCATGTAGTTTAATTTTGAATTGTGCACCTGAAATGGCTAGAATGCCAGTTTAATTTATAAAATGTCCAAATGAAACCTAAATAATTCCAATTCTTTTACGACACACATATAGTTGCATGTTCACTGCAGATACAAGGTCTAGCAATTCAAACAGCGCCCATTGCTGTTGTGACCCCATTATGTTATTCAAATCAAGTAGATCCCACACAGTTTATTATCACCAACCGTGTGAGATGTAGTACAAAATATCTTGGAGCACCGTCGGTGTATAGTACACCTATGGTTTACGCGAGAAGGTGCGTCGGCTACAGTCCACAGCCGGCGTGTCAAGCACAGTAGCTCGCTCCCCAAAAACTCCCGCCTCTGCATCCCTCGCAATCTCGAAAATATAACTGCCTCGTAATCCCAAAAATATCTACCGCCTGGAAGGTTTTAATGTTTGATAGCACACAATTAGTATGTGCGGACCGTGTGCGATGTCTGTTACTCCCGCTCTGCTTCAGTCCCTTGATTCAAATTTTTAGTAGCCCCGACATTTTATTCCCGCCTCTGCATCCCTCGCAATCTCAAAACCATCTGCTCGTCCTTGATCCAAATTTTCAGTAGCCCCGCCTTGTTACTCCTGCCTAGTAAAATTTTCAGTTGCCGCAGAATTTCCTCAAACACAACCTTGCCCCCTGCCCCCTCCACACACACCCCCAAACCTCCCCTCACACAGACACACACAACCCTCGAAACCATTGGTAGATCGCCGCCATCGCCGGCGCCTCCATCCTCAACCTCTACCTGTGTGTTGGGGAGCTCGAGGAGCCAGTGGCCAAAAAGATGTTTATTGCGACCTTTTCACCCGACGCCGGCGAGGTGGCCACAGAGGTGTCCCCGTCGTCCTCCGTGGGCCCAATCTGCCGTCGCCGGTCCCCCGATCCACCTGCCGCCGCGCCCCTACGCCGGTTCAAGGACTTCCCCATCCTTCCTCAGACCCGACAGCCGACGAAGTCCTACCTCGGGGTCCGGCAACGCCGGTGGGGGACGTGGGTCACCGAGATTAAAAATCGAGAGACCTACACCCGCCGGTGGCTCGGTAGTTTCCACACGGCCGAGCTCGCGGCAATGGAGTACGACCGCTGGCAGGTCTGCTACCACGGTGCAGCGGCTAGGCTCAGTTTCCCCTTCGGCACATGTCCGGTCGACCTCGTTCCACTAGAGCCAGGGTGGTGAGCTCGGCTATGGCGTGGGAGGACCGCGAGGCATGGGAGCGCCTCGAGGCCGAGGCCACCGACGAGGCCTACATGCAAGAGATCCGCCGGCAGCACTCGGAGCTCGTGGAGGTAGAGCAGGCGATCTTTGCTGTCGCAGAGGGCGGCGAGATTATCACGCTCTCCTACGATGACGAGGTCGAAGGCGGCGAGGACGGCGTGCAGAGGGCGGAGAGGTGATCGCGCTCTCCTCCGATGACGAGATAGAAGGCGGCGGCAACGGCGGCGCGGAGGGTGTCGAGGTGGGCCCCGAGGACGAGGAGATCGATGTCGACAAGTGGAGGAGTGCCTTCCCCAACGACCCCAATGACGGTACCGGCCCGGACCCGACTCGCGGTACAATGTACATGACAAGGAAGGATTGGCTCGACCTCTACTTCGACAGAAAGTATTTTAGCTTAGTTTAAATTTATGTTTTATGTTCGGTTATGCAAAACTATCTATGTTTATGTTTGAATGCATGCTACTTTTGGTTGAACCTGCTTTGAACTTGATCAAATTGAAGTTTACAACCTTAAGTATAGGGGATCGACTAGAAAAGGCCAAAAATTGTTGGAGTACATATATATATCCACTAAGGGTTTTAGTCCTTTAACTTTTTAAGGATCGCCTAGAGATGTCCTTATGACTTGTTTATTTCAGTTCTTCACAATGTGATGCTCTATATGTGCAACTATTTGCCATGCAGTTCAATTTCATCAATAACAGTTTCAACAATACCACTATGAATTACGATACTTGGTTGCTGTTAAGGATATTGCAGTTAACATGCCTTTTCGTTCTTCAATTGTTGTTTAGCAACATGCATTGTAATGAATGACTAAATATGCAATCCCAGGCTACATAGCAATAAGGAAGAGTTCTACCTTAATGTTCTGATGATGTCTAGATATACATGTAATAAAATCTTATATAATGGGATGGATGGAGTGTTGTACTACATCATTTTTCAATTGTTGTTTAGCTTCTAATATTAACTTGGTGCTTTCAGGTACATATATGATTGCCAAAGATCCACACTTCGACCCTTTCTGCGTATGGGGCAAAGAGATATTCATGAACCGTCATCAAGTGAGGAAACTGATAAAGATTGTTATTAAAATGGGTCAAAAGATGTCAATCGAACTATTTGTTTACACTTTATGCAAGACAACAGTGAACTGCAGGATGGTAAGTAAGAACCCCGTAGCCTTCTTTTTACTACCCGTAATGAGTTGTGTTAGTTGACAATATCTGAATCTTTTTTCTTTTGCAATGGATCCTGAAGCAGTTTACTCAAGATTACCTCTCAAACTACATGATTGGCGGCCGGTCATCACAAGGGGTTGGACTAGAGTCCTGCATGCCTTCTACATCCAGGAGGCACAACAGGGCCATTTCGCTTCACCTTGTTCAGCAATCGGGAATGTATGTCGCTTCTTTCTTTACCAGCTGTAACAGTACAAGTATAGAACCCTGGTTCATCATTCTTTATTTGGTGCTTATGTAATTCTTAAACATATGTACCTGTGAATCAAATAATGCATTGGTTGTTTGAACCAGATGGATATGAAAAAAGCTATAGCCTACTTTCAAGTTTAAATTAGGTATAATTTTAAATAGTAGCAATTAAATTAGGGAGAAATTATGTTGTGCAGTTCATTACGGCACACACGGTTGGTAAAACACAAACGTTTGTGATATACACCATGATCCGAGACGGTTCACAGAGAGGAAACATGTGCAAGCATGCACACAATTGCCGTTTGCAAAGCGTGTGTGATGTCAGACACTGTCACACACGGTGCAGGAAAACTAAATGTGTGTCAGGACCCCGATCCTAAGTCACACCAATCTAGCATGTAACACATCATATCACTTTGCGGCCTCACGCACGGTATTCCCATGGGTGCCACCTTACCTGGCCCGGGACCGTTTGCGCCTTTTGGCTCACGTATATGATAGTGTCGCTAGCATCCATATGACAAAGCACCCGGGCCGACATGGCTAGTCGTGAACCCAAAGCGGCGCTAACCCATGAGGACAGGCATACATGAATCACATCGAGCATGTCGGTCATCAACGTGTGAATCCGGGCTGTAGCACTGGGCTAACAGGACTCCGGTAACCCGGGCTGTAGCAGGCTAGGCAGGACTCCGGAAGTCACCGCGTGACATTTCCCCGAAGGGACAGACACAGGAACGAAGTGAAACACATGCCGGCCAGTCAAGTGTTCCGAGCAGTAGTGCTGGGCTAGCAGGACTCCGGTGAACAGGGCTGTAGCGGACTACTATCGCTCAGAAGCACTAGACTACATTTCCCCATATGATAGGCTGCCAAGGATAAACAACTAGATAGTCGGATCCCGCACATAGCAAGCATTTCAATCATACACACAATATGCTCGATATGTGTAAATACAACATGGCATCACAACATAACTCTACGACTCAAAGTATTTATTCATTAGGCTCCGAGGAGCGAGATATTACAAACATGGGTATCATGAGCCAACATTCAGAGCATACAAGTCAAAGCACACGCGGAAGCTTAACATGCCTGAGTACAGACATCTACAAATGAAAAGGGCTGAGAAGCCTGACTATCTACCAGATCCTGCCGAGGGCACAAGATCGTAGCTGAGGTATCAAGCTAAACATTGAAGTCCAAGCGGTACTACTAACGAGACTGACGTCTCTCTGCAAAAACATAAAATAGGCAAACGTGAGTACAATTGTACTCAGTAAGACTTACATCAGAACTAACTACATATGCATCAGTTTCAATAAAGGGGGTGGTGGAGTTTGACTGCAGCAAGCCAGCTTTGACTCGATGGCTAACCTGAACTACGACTGCAAGCCACTCTTTTGAGGTGGCGCACACGAGTCCACATATTCACCATATCAATACACCACTATGGATCCGCTCCCGTCTCCCTACGAGAACGCCATCCATAGCACTCACGCTTATCTTGCGCATTTTAGAGTATCCACTTTCACTTGTCTATGAACTGATATAGGCAACCCAGAAGTCCATTACCGCGGACACGGCTATTCGAATAGATGATGTTAACCCTGCAGGGGTGTACTTCTTCACACACGCTCTCACCACTTACCGCCGTTTACACGACATGTACTCGGCAACCTTCAAGCGGAAGCCCAGTGAGGGTGTCAGCCACGGCCTACCTAAACACTCAAGTCTTTAGTCCAGGTTTATCGCCTATTCGGGTTCCATCCGCAGGGAGTCCGGCCGAGGTTTCCACTAACGGCCCCGAACGATGTGTACAGGGTCCGAGACACCAAACGGGCGCCCGGCTGGCCCGGCCACGTGCCTACCGCAACACAGCCCACCCCTACGGTCAGCGCTGCGTGCGGCCCCCAGCATACTACAAACACCAGAAACTACTTGCAACTCCTGGACAGAGGACAAGGGTGATCAAGAAGCCGAGAGGGTCCATTGGTTTCGGGCCCAATGCGTGGTAGTAACTGTTTCATGGATCACAAACACAGAACTCAGTTCCTGAGGACGGCTTCAATGAGACAACCCACCATGTACTCCTACATGGCCTCTCACCAATACCTTTACCAAATCGTGTTCACACACTTAGCTCACACACAGTAGGACATGTTCATCACCATTCCAATTCATTCCCGATGAATCAGACCCGACTCAACTCTAAGCAGTAGCAGGCATGACAAACAAGCATGAATGAGTAGGCACAACATGGGCTCAAACAACTCCTACTCATGCTAGTGGGTTTCATCTATTTACTGTGGAATGACAGGTCATGCAAAGGATAAAGGGGTTCAGCTACCGCAGCAAGTAACACATGAATCGTTGTTGTCCTAATGCAATAAAAGAGAGCAGGGGCGAGAGAGTGGGATTGTATCGGAATGAACAAGGGGGTTTTGCTTGCCTGGCACTTCTGAAGATAACATAGCTCTTCATCGGTGTCATCGAACTCATCATCGAAACATCGTCTACTGAGAGGGGACGGTTACCGGCAAACACAGAAAGACACAATCAATGCAATGCAACAATATGATGCATGATCATGACATGGCAATATGCTGTGATTTGAGCTAATGCATCTAACTATGACTTAAATGAAGTTGGTTTGAATACATGATTCAAATTCCAACTCCATATGTGATTATTTAAATGCCCTATATTTGTTTTGTCCAAAACAGAGGACAAACATCGTTCAAACATGCATGAAAATGGTACAGATGGATTCCTTGAATTTTTCTGATAATTTTTCATATATAAATTATTTCCATTGGAGTTATAGATTATTTTCTATGATTTTTCAAAGTTTGGATATTTTCTGAAATAAATAAATCATTTAAGATTTATTTAAATTCCAGAAAAAGATTACTGCGTCAGCCTGACATCATCATGACGTCAGCAGGTCAACGGGGCACGGTCCAGGTCAAACCTGGATGGTGGGGCCCGCGTGTCAGTGTCATTAGACTAACTAATTTCAGTTAGTACTAATCCTAGTTAATTAGCTGGGGTGGCCCCACATGTCAGTGAAATAACGGGTCATTAGTCCTAATCTAATTTAGTCAGAGGCGGGGCCCACGTGTGTTAACCCCAGGGAGGTCAAACCCCGGGTCAGACGGGTCAAACCCGCCGGCGGCTCGTCGCCGGCGAGGCCAGGCGCGGCGGAGCAGCGCGGAATTCGCCTACAGGGCGCGGTTTGGCGCGCGGAGCATGGCTACGGGATGCGGACGCTCGTCCGCATCCAACCGGGGTGGTGGTGCGGCCAGAGGGTGGCCCGGAGTGGTCGCCGGCGTCGACCTTGGCGGTCGCCGGAGCTCGGTTGTGCTCGGGATCGCGTTCAGTGCGTAGAAGAGCGAGGCAAGGAGCTAGGAGGGTGCTACGCATCGCGGGGAGTAGGTTTGACACTCCAGGGTGACCATTTGGTCACCGGAGCATCGTCGACGGCGAGCTCAGGCGGCGGTGCATTCGGGCGCAGGTGACGCGGTGGCTACGGCATGCAAGCGAGGCAAGGGAGAGGGGTTTCCGGAACAGGAGCTCACGGTGATCACGCTGGGCGGGTCGACGAGCTCGGGGAAGCACCAGAGCGAGCGGGGCGGTGAGATCGATCTCGTCGTCGGAAGGTTGAAGTCGAGCCCGCCGAGGACGTTCGGGGGCTTCTCGCGGGGCGTGGATCAGTGAGGGGGTCGGGGTTGAAGTGGCGGAGCTTCTGGGCTGCTCGGGAGGACGAGGGAGAGGCGTTGGCCGTGGTGGAGCTCGTCGGCGGCGGCGGCAGCGCTCGGGCTGCGCGCGAGGGAGAGAGACAGGGGAAGGGAAAGAGCATGGGAGAGTGGGGAGAGGTGCAGGGGGTCGAGGCATCTCCGTGGCGTCGTCTGGGCGCACCGAGGGGGAGCCAGGCAGGCAGGGAGGGAGGAGGTGGCCGGCGCGGGGCGGGCACGCGTCTCCGTCCTCCTGGCAGAGGAGGAAGACGACAGGGGAGGTGGCGGTGGTGGGCTGGGCCGGCCAGCTACAGTGCTGGGCCGGTTGGTGGGCTGCGCAGGTGAGGCCAGGTAAGATCCTCTCTCCTTTTATTTTTGTTTTCTACTTATTTTATTTTGTTTTGATCTAGTAGAAATACTAAACCACTTTTAAAACTCCTGAGAAAATTTGTGGGCACTTTTAAAATGTTTACTAACAGCCCTCAAATGTTTTCAGAATTATTGAAGCATTTAAAATTATTTATAGCCATTAAATGCTCCAATTCAAATACTTATGATTTAATCCAAAAACCTGAAATGACCTAGGGAAAATATGCACCAATTTTTGTCAGGGGTTTTCACCATTTTCAAAAATTATGGACTTTTCCTGAAGTCACTTTGGGCTTATTGGAAATAATTTTATTTGAGCCTATTTGAAATCATTTGATTCTAGGGTTTGGTCAGTCCCCATTTCAAGTTTCTGAGAAATTTAAACATGATGCAAGATGATGATGCAATGACAAGCAAGGCCAAGGCTAGGGCTGTGACAATGTGTGCGATTGTCTACCTATCGTACACGGTTTATAATCCTGAACTGTTTGTGATGTGCCAGGCATCGTAAAACTCCCATGCCTGGAATCTTCCTGGAAACCTCTCGTGCCTGGAATCTGCCTGGTTTTAGGTAAAACCGCAAAACTCTGACTGCGATGGCAATGCGAGCACAAACGAGTAGCAAGGATGAAGCTTTGGGATATTCGAGATATCAGAAACGGTTATATAGGGACAACTGTATGCATCAAGGCTCCCTATCCCCGACGGTTTCTGGGTTGTGTGGGAAGGACTCCCCTATCGCCCACACTCACTTGGCGACGGTTCCAAATGCCGTCGTGTAAAGGGGTTAAAAACCTTTTGTATAGCACCGACGCGCACCAATGATGCTACTATATTATCTATTTTGGATGTTTTATATGCATTTATATGCTATTTTATATTATTTTTGGGACTAACCTATTAACCTAGAGCCTAGTGCCAGTTTTCGTTTTTTCCTTGTTTTTGAGTTTCGCAGAAAAGGAATATCAAACGGAGTCCAAATGAGCTGAAAATTTTAGGCGATTTTATGTGGACCAGAAGAAGCCCCGAAGCAAAAGAGTTGGGCCATAAGAGTCCCAAGTCAACGAAAAGGGTGGAGGGTTCGCCCACCGCCCTAGGGCGCACCCCAGCCTTGTCACTAACTCGTGGACCCCCCTACGTGAAACCGATGCCAAAAATTCCTACAAATCCAGAAACCCCCAGAAAGAAACCTAGATCAGGAGTTCCGCCGCCGCAAGCCTCTGTAGCCATCTTGATCATCCCGGCGGTCTCCCTGACGAGGAGGGAGTAGTTCACCCTCGGGGCTAAGGGTATGTACCAGTAGCTATGTGTTTGATCTCTCTCTTTCTCTCTCTCTCTCTCTCACTCTCTCTCTCTCTCTCTCTCTCTCTCTCGTGTTCTTGATATGGCACGATATTGATGTACCGCGAGCTTTGCTACTATAGTTGGATCATATGGTGTTTCTCCCCCTCTATCTTCTTGTGATGAATTGAGTCTTGCTTTTTGAGGTTTCATTATGTTGGATTGAGTATTGGATTTGAGAACATTTGATGTATGTCTTGCGATGGGATATCTGTGGTGACAATGGGATGTTCTATTGATTCACTTGATCTATGTTTTGGTACTCAACTCCCGGATTCCCGAGGTGACATTGGGGTAATCTATGCATAGGGGTTGATGCAAGTTTTCGTCCTACGTTCTCCGATTTAAACTTTGGAGTGATTCTTTGTTACACGTTGAGGGATTGTTATATGATCTAATTATGTTATCATTGTTGAGAGAACTTGCACTAGTGAAAGTATGAACCCTAGGCCTTGTTTTCAAGCATTGCAATACCATTTTTTCCCACTTATGTTACTAGTTACCTTGTTGTTTTTATTTATTCTGATTATAAAAATATATTTCTACCATCCATATTATGCTTGTATCACCATCTCTTCGCCGAACTAGTGCACCTATAATATTTGCCATTGTATTGGGTGTGTTGGGGACACAAGAGACTCTTTATTATTTGGTTGCAGGGTTGTTTGAGGGAGACCATCTTCATCCTACGTCTCCCACAGATTGATAAACCTTAGGTCATCCACTTGAGGGAAATTTGCTACTGTCCTACAAAAGTCTGCGCTTGGAGGCCCAACACGAGTCTACAAGAAGAAGGTTGTGTAGTAGACATCAAGCTCTTTTCGGGCGCCATTGTTGGGGAGGTTAGAGCTTGAAGGTATATCTTTAGATCTTGAAGTTGAATCTTTTAGTTTCTTGTTTTATCCTAGTTTCGTTTATAAAAGAAAACTACAAAAAATGGAACTAAGGTTGCCTCATATGCTTCATCTTTATCATGTCTTTCTTGGAAATGATGGATCTGAAAATTGTGCCAAAATGTTAGAAGAAGAATGCATTAAAATGTTTGGCACTAAATCTTTGAATGATGTGCAAGATTGCAATGTTGTTAGTATGAATTCTTTGAATATCCATGATGCTAATGATATACAAAGCCACAAGCTTGGGGATGCTATGTTTGATGAATATGATCTTTTTAGTCCCCCAAGTTTTGATGAGGAAATATGTTATGATGAAAGCATGCCTTCTATCTATGATGATTATATTGATGAAAGTGGGTTTGGAAGAGTGTTAACTTTAGGAAGTAGTGATCCCACTATTTTTGAGGGTGTTGAATCTTATTGTGATAATTATGAAAGTGGATTTGGAGAGGTCATGACTTTATTTAGTGATGAATCCACTATTTTGAAAGAGTTCCAATTGATTATGAGAACAAAGTTGCTATCTATGATGATTATTGTGATGACATGTATCTATAAATAATAATGATAACCATGAAACTTGTCATCATGATTTTAATTTTCATTTGGATTATGCCTCACATGATAGTTATTTTGTTGAGTTTGCTCCCACTACTATTCATGAGAATACATTAGCTTATGTGGAGAGTAGTAAAATTTCTATGCTTGTAGATCATGAAAAGAATGATTTATATGATGGTTATATTGTTGAATTCATTCATGATACTGAAAATTATTATGAGGGAAGAATATATGCTTGTAGGAATTGCAATAATATCAAGTTTCCTCTCTATGTGTTGAAAATCTTGAAGTTATGCTTGTTTTGCCTTCCTATGCTAGTTGATTCTTGCTCCCATAAATTGTTTGCTCACAAAATCCCTATGCATAGGAAGTGGGTTAGACTTAAATGTGCTAGTCATGTGCTTCATGATGGTCCTGTTATGTTTGAATTCTTATCTTTCATGTGAGCATCATTGAAATCATCATGCCTAGCTAGAAAGGCATTAAAGAAAAGCGCTTGTTGGGTAGCAACCCAACTTTATTTTGTGTTTCTTGTTTTTGCTTCTGTTTCTCAATAAATACACAATATTACTTCTGTATTAATTGTGTTTTGGTGTTTTAATTAGTGTTTGAGTCAAGTAAGACCTTTGGGATGGTCTATGGTGATAGTTGGCTTGATTCTGTGCAAAAATAGAAACTTTTGCTCTGAGTCAAGGAATTTTGAAAATTCACTAGAATGTGCTTTTGATCTATATTTTTTACACAAGATTGATATACAAATTGCCTATATTGTCCTATTTTTCAGAATTTTTGGAGTTACAGAAGTATACAAAATTTTCAGGTTACTACAGACTGTTCTGTTTTTGATAGATTCTATTTTCATTGTGTTGTTTGCTTATTTTGATGAATATATGGATAGTATCAGAGGGTATGAACCATGGAGAAGTTGTAATACAGTAGATATAACACAATATGAATTTATAATGAGTTCACAACAATACCTAAGTGGTGATTTGCTTTCTTATATTAACGGATCTCATAAGATTTTCTGTTGAGTTTTGTGTTGTGAAGTTTTCTAGTTTTGGGTAAAGTTCTGATGGACTACGGAATAAGGAGTGGCAAGAGCCTAAGCTTGGGGATGCCCAAGGAACCCCAAGGTAATATTCCAGGACAACCAAGAGCCTAAGTTTGGGGATGCCCTAGATGGCATCCCCTCTTTCGTCTACGTTCATCAGTAAGCTTACTTGGAGCTATATTTTATTCACCACATGATATGTGATATCCTTGAAGTGTCATTTATTTTGTTTTGCTTGCTGTTTGAATAATATCCCAAGATCTGAAATTTTTAAATGTTAGAGAGTCTTCACATAATTACAAAATTATTTGACTACTCATTGATCTTCACTTATATCTTTTGGAGTAGTTGGTGATTTGCTCTAGTGCTTCACTTATATCTTTTTAGAGCACAACGGTGGTTTTATTTTGAAGAAATTTATGAACTCTCATGCTTCACTTATATAATTTGAGAGTCTCTGAACAGCATGGTAATTTGCCCAGGTTATCAATTTAGTCCTAATATGATGGGCATCCAAGAGGGATATAATAAAAACTTTCATATTAAGTTCATTGAATACTATGAGAAGTTTGATTCCTTACGATTGTTTTGAGATATAAAGATGGTGATATTAGAGTCATGCTAGTGAGTAATTGTGGATTGTAGAAATACTTGTGTTGAAGTTTGTGATTTCCGTAGCATGCACATATGGTGAACCGTTATGTAACAAAGTTGGAGCATAATTTATTTTTTGATTATCTTCATTATGAGTGGCGGTCGGGGACGAGCGATGGTCTTTTCCTACCAATCTATCCCCCTAGGAGCATGCGTGTAGTACTTTGTTTCAACGACTAATAGATTTTTGCAATAAGTATGTAAGTTCTTTATGACTAATGTTGAGTCCATGGATTATACACACTCTCACTCTTCCACGATTGCTAGCCTCTCTAGTACCGCGCAACTTTCGCCGATACCATACACCCACCATTTACCTTCCTGAAAACAGCCACCATACCTACCTATTATGGCGTTTCCATAGCCATTTCGAGATATATTGCCATGCAACATCCACCGTTCCGTTTTATTATGACACGCTTCATCATTGTCATATTGCTTTGCATGATCATGTAGCTGACATAGTATTTGTGGCAAAGCCACCATTCATAATTTTTATACATGTCACTATTGAGTCACTGCACATCCTGGTACACCGCTAGAGGCATTCATATAGAGTCACATTTTTGTTCTAAGTATCGAGTTGTAATTCTTGAGTTGTAAGTAAATGAAAGTGTGATGATCTTCATTATTAGAGCATTGTCCCATGTGAGAAAAAAATAAAAGAGGCCAAAGAAGCCAACAAAAAAAGAAAAAATGAGAGAAAAAGAGAGAAGGGGCAATGCTACTATCCTTTTTCCACACTTGTGCTTCAAAGTAGCACCATGATCTTCATGATAGAGAGTCTCCTATGTAGTCACGTTCATATACTAGTGGGAATTTTCCATTAGAACCTGGATTGTATATTCCAATGATGCGGTTCCACAAATTGCCCAAGGTATTCGTGAGCAAGCGCGTCGGATGCACACCCACTTAGTTTTCTTTTGAGTTTCATAAACTTTTAGCTCTAGTGTATCCGTTGCATGGCAATCCCTACTCACTCACATTGATATCTATTGATGGGGATCTCCATAGCCTGTTGATACGCCTAGTTGATGTGAGACTATCTCCTTCTTTTTTGATTTCTCCACAACCACCATATTCTATTCCACCTATAGTGCTATATCCATGGCTCACGCTCATGTATTGCGTGAAAGTTGAAAGTGTTTGAGAACATCAAAAGTATGAAACAATTGCTTGGATTGTCATCGGGGTTGTGCATGATTTGAATACTTTGTGTGATGAAGATGGAGCATAGCCAGACTATATGATTTTGTAGGGATAACTTTCGTTGGCCATGTTATTTTGAGAAGACACGATTGCTTTATTATATGCTTGAAGTATTATTATTTTTATGTCAATATTAAACTTTTGTTTTGAATCTTATGGATCTGAATATTCATGCCAAAATAAAGAAAATTGCATGGATAAATATGTTAGGTAGCATTCCGCATAAAAAAATCTGTTTTTGTCACTTACCTACTCGAGGACGAGCAGGAACTAAGCTTGGGGATGCTTGATACGTCTCCAATGTATCTATATTTTTTTATTGTTCCATGCTATTATATTATCTGTTTTGGATGTTTTATATGCATTTATATGCTATTTTATATTATTTTTGGGACTAACCTATTAACCTAGAGCCCAGTACCACTTTCTGTTTTTTCCTTGTTTTTGAGTTTCGCAGAAAAGGAATATCAAACGGAGTCCAAATGAGATGAAAATTTACGGTGATTTTTTATGGACCAGAAGAAGCCCGCGAAGCAAAAAAGTTGGGCCAGAAGAGTCCTGAGTCAACGACAAGGGTGGAGGGTGCGCCCCCTGCCTTGTTGCTGACTCGTGGACCCCCCCCTGACATGAAACCGACGCCAAAAATTCCTATAAATTCAGAAACCCCCAGAAAGAAACCTAGATCAGGAGTTCCACCGCCGCAAGCCTCTATAGCCATGAAAAACCAATCAGGGACCTTTCGGCATCCTGCCGGAGGGGGAAACCATCACCGGAGGCCATCTTCATCATCTCGACAGTCTCCATGACAAGGAGGGAGTAGTTCACCCTCGGGGCCGAGGGTATGCACCAGTAGCTATTTTTTGATCTCTCTCTCTCTCTCTCTCTCTCTCTCTCTCGTGTTCTTAATATGGCATGATCTTGATGTACCACGAGCTTTGCTACTATAGTTGGATCTTATGATGTTTCTCCCCCTCTATCTTCTTGTGATGAATTGAGTCTTGCTCTTTGAGGTTTCATCATGTTGGATTGAGTACTGGATTTGACAACACTTGATGTATGTCTTGCAATGGGATATCTATGGTGACAATGGGATGTTCTATTGATTCACTTCAACTATGTTTTGGTACTCAACTCGCGGATTCCCGAGGTGACATTGGGGTAATCTATGCATAGGGGTTGATGCAAGTTATCGTCCTACGTTTTCCGATAGAAACTTTGGAGTGATTCTTTGTTGCACGTTGAGGGATTGTTATATGATCTAGTTATGTTATCATTGTTGAGAGAATTTGCACTAGTGAAAGTATGAACCCTAGGCCTTGTTTTCAAGCATTGCAATACCGTTTTTGCCCACTTATGTTACTAGTTACCTTGCTGTTTTTATTTATTCAGATTACAAAGATATATTTCTACCATCCATATTACGCTTGTATCACCATCTCTTCGCCGAACTAGTGCACCTATACAATTTGCCACTGTATTGGGTGTGTTTGGGACACAAGAGACTCTTTGTTATTTGGTTGCAGGGTTGTTTGAGAGAGACCATCTTCATCCTACACCTCCCATGGATTGATAAACCTTAGGTCATCCACTTGAGGAAAATTTGCTACTGTCCTACAAAACTCTGCGCTTGGAGGCCCAGTACGAGTCTACAAGAAGAAGGTTGTGTAGTAGACATCACAGTCATGCTAGTGAGTAATTGTGGATTGGTAGAAATACTTGTGTTAAGGTTTGTGATTCCCGTAGCATGCACGTATGGTGAACCGTTATGTGATGAAGTCGGAGCATGATTTATTTTTTGATTGTCTTCCTTATGAGTGGCGGTCGAGGACGAGCGATGGTATTTTCCTATCAATCTATCCCCCTAGGAGCATGCGTATTAGTACTTTGCTTCTATGGCTAATAAGTTTTTGCAATAAGTATGTGAGTTTTTTATGACTAATGTTGAGTCCATTGATTATACACACTCTCACCCTTCCACCATTGCTAGCCTCTCTAGTACCGTGCAACTTTCTTCGGTGCATTAAACCCAACATTACCCTTCCTCAAAACAGCCACCGTACCTACCTATTATGGCATTTCCATAGCCATTACGAGATATATTGCATGCAACTTCCACAGCTCCGTTTATTATTACACATACCATCATTGTCATATTGCTTTGCATGATCATGTAGTTGGCATAGTATTTGTGGTAAGGCCACCGTTCATATTTTTTATACATGTCACTTTTGATCATTGCACATCCCGGTACACCGCCGGGGGCATTCATATAGGGTCATATCTTTGTTCTAGTATTGAGTTGTAATTCTTGAGTTGTAAGTAAATAAAAGTGTGATGATCATCATTATTAGAGCATTGTCCCATGTGCGGAAAGGATGATGGAGGCTATGATTCCCTCTCAAGTTGTGATGAGACTCCGGACTTAAAATAAAAGAGGCCAAAAGAGCCCAAACAAAAAAAACAAAAAAAGATGCCAAAGAGCCCAAAATAAAAAAATGAGAGGAAAAGAGAGAAGGGGCAATGCTACTATCCTTTTTTCACACTTGTGCTTCAAAGTAGCACCTTGTTCTTCATGTTAGAGAGTCTACTATTTTGTCACTTTCATATACTAGTGGGAATTTTTCGTTGTAGAACCGGCTTGTATATTCCAATTATGGGCTTCCTCCAATTGCCCTATGTCTTCGTGAGCAAGCAAGTTGGATGCACACCCACTTAGTTTATTTTGATCTTTCACACACCTATAGCACTAGTGCATCCATTGCATGGCAATCCCTACTCACTTGCACTGATATCAATTGATGGGCATCTCCATAGCCCATTAATTTTCCTAGTTGATGTGAGACTTTGTCCTTTTTGTCTTCTCCTCACAACCTCCAGCATACTCTATTCCACTTATAGTGCTATATCTATGGCTCACGCTCATGTATTGCGTGAAAGTTGAAAAGGCATGAGAACATTAATAGTATGAAACAATTGCTTGGCTTGTCATCAGGGCTGTGCATGATGAAATACTTTGTGTGATGAAAATGGACCATTGCCAGACTTTTATGATTTTGTAGGGATAAGTTTCTTTGGCCATGATATTTTGAGAAGACATGATTGCTTTATTAGTATGCTTGAAGTATTATTGTTTTTATGTCAATATTAAACTTTTGTTTTGAGTCTTATGGATCTGAATATTCATGCCACAATAAAGAAGATTGCATTGATAAATATGTTAGGTAGCATTCCACACCAAAAAAATCAGTTTTTATCATTTACCTACTTGAGGACAAGAAGGAATTAAGCTTGGGGGTGCTTGATACGTCTCCAATGTATCTATAATTTTTTAATGTTCCATGCTATTATATTATCTGTTTTGGATGTTTTATATGCATTCATATGATATTTTATATTATTTGTGGGACTAACCTATTAACCTAGAGCCCAGTGCCAATTTTAGTTTTTTCCTTGTTTTTGAGTTTTACAGAAAAGGAATATCAAACGGAGTCCAAACGAGCTGAAAATGTACAGTGATTTTTTGTGGACCAAAAGAGACCCCCGAAGCATCGGAGATGGACCTGAAGAGTCCTAAGGAGACCACAAGCCAGGGGGCACACCGTACCCCCTGGGCAAGTGTTGAGGGCTTGTGGGCCCCTCGGGCACCTCCTTGACTTATTTCCAACGCCAAACATCCATATAAATATAGAAACCCCGAAAAGAACCCTAGATCGGAAGTTCCGCCGCCGTAAGCCTCTGTATCCACGAAAAACCAATTGGGAGCCCGTTTCGGCACCCTGCCGGAGGGGGAAACCATCACCGGAGGCCATCTTCATCATCCTGGCGGTCTCCATGACGGGGAGGTGGTAGTTCACCCTCGGGGCTGGTGGTATGTACCAGTAGCTATGTGTTTGATCTCTCTCTCTCTCTCTCTCTCTCTCTCTCTCTCTCTCTCGTGTTCTTGATATGGCACAATCTTGATGTATCGTGAGCTTTGTTAGTATAGTTGAATCATATGGTGTTTCTCCCCCTCTACCTTCTTGTGCTGAATTGAGTCTTGCTCTTCGAGGTTTCGTTATGTTGGATTGGGTATTGGATTTGAGAACACTTGATGTATGTCTTGCGATGCGCTATCTGTTGTGACAATGGGATGTTCTGTTGATTCACTTGATGTATGTTTTGGCACTCAACTCACGGATTCCTGAGGTGACATTGGGGTAATCTATGCATAGGGTTGATGCACGTTTTTGTCCTATGTTCTCCGATAGAAACTTTCGAGTGATTGTTTGTTACACGTTGAGGGATTGCCATATGATTTAATTATGTTATCATTGTTGAGAGACTTTGCACAAGTGAAAGTATGAACCCTAGGCCTTGTTTTCAAGCATTGCAATACCGTTTTTGCTCACTTTTGTCTCTGCCCGACAAGGGCGGTTTTTTCCTTAGTGACATCTTGTCTCTCTGGCTTGACTTGGTCTTCTCGACCAGCTCTGTGATTCTTCAAAGAGCTGATCCCTTCGTGCTTGATCTGATCTTGGTGCTGCAATCTTGTTCTTGGGCTTGGTGGCTTGCTGTCCATGAACGAGTTAGGGGAAAACATACACCCCTGTCTGTGTACCCCGACAGAAGCCCCCGGTCCTGAGCCATGTGTGTCGCTGGGCATGTTGGGTTAGGCCCCAAACAGTGCATGGACACGTGGCAGAAGAAGGCTGCGCGCATTGCAGTTTGTCATGATGACCAGTCAATCCAACGTCCATTTCACATAATTACCGCGGGTCGTGGGGACATGTGACTGTAGCAATTAATGTAAAACAGTTACTTTTCTGAAGAGTCGCTTCCTCCCTAATGATGTTTCCCTTAAGAGGGGAAAAACGCGAAAGGGTACTGCTCATCCATCGTGTGTCTCACCTCCCCATCATCTTCCTCTGCAAGCCAAGCAACTGCCCTCTTTCTTCGCCCACATTCTCCGTCGATCCCCTTCCAATTTCCTTTTCGCACTTTCACCGCATCTTAGGGGATATGGGGAAGAAAACTACTGCCAGGGAAAAGTGGACAACCACTACGAAAGAGGCGGCCGCCGAGGGGAGCAAGAGGGCGACAGAGCTGGACAAGAAGCAAAGGGGAGACGTCATCTTCTTCCCATCGAAACTCGACGGTGATGTGTTGTAGGCGAGGTATGGATACTTGTGGGGGAGGGAGGTACCGAAGGGGCATGGTGCCCCAAGGTTCTGTCGGAGGGGAAGGAGGACCTGCCAGATTCATACAATTTTTTCTATGCATATTTCATTTACGGTCTCTTCCCTTCCTTCTCGGATTTCGTTGAGGCAATGATGGTGAACTATGGATTCCTTCTCTTGGATTTCATGCCAAATGCAATGGCGTGCATGGCGATCTTTGCCCACTTGTGCGGGAATTTTGTTGAGGTTGCCCCCAACATTGATCTATTCAGGCACTAATTCATCCTGCGGGTGCAGAACAAAAATCACCGCTCCAGGAACAAAAGTTGGATACCACGGGTAGTGCCAAGGGAGAACTGGGATTACATCTCCGCTAATCAGCGCAGTAGAAGGGAGGAGCGGAGGGGAGAATGTTGTTGGATTCAGGATGAGAAGGCCCCAGATTTATGCGAGGCGCGGATAGAATGCCTCGAGCATGTTAATGACTGCAGGGCATTTGGCCTTATCGAGGACAGGCTTGGCCCGGCGATAAACAGGATCACCAGTTTGAAGGTTCCCGGGCTGATTGTCGAGCATGTAGGGGCCTACTTTCTTCTCTGCCGCATCTTGCCCTTGCAGAAGAGAGACAGGTTCGCCTATCTCTACTGGGATGCCGAAGATAGGATGAGGTTACTTCCTGGCCTGTCCAACAACTTGTCAGTCTACGGCCATGCCTGGTTGTTTGACCAGTTGTTTGGTAGTTTCGAGTTGTTCAAGCTGCCCGCCAACATCATCCCTCTGAACATCAATTCCGCCAGGGACCAGATCTTGAAATGGATGCCGCACTGCAATTCTCAAGGAGTTTCAAGTGATTGGCGGTTACCCTCGTTCGATGAAGAGCCGGAATGGTCCTCCACTCTAGTGGAAAGGGCCAGCAAGGTGGAGGGCAACATGTACAAGTGCACCTCCAGAGTGGAGGAGGTGTATATTAGGAAGCGGCTCGAGGAGGACAGGGTGCTCCGAGCCGCGGCAACAGCAAAGGCTGGGAAGGCAGCAAAGGGGAAAGAGAAGGCCAAAGGTGAAGGTTCTACTCACGGCAAGGGTGACGCGCAAGCCTCGGAAGAGGTTGCCGAAGAAGAGTCTGCCGGAGAGAACCGTGCCAGGGGTGAGCCTACTGGGGACTAGCCCTCCAGAATGGAGGCTCGATACACCATAGTGGCAAAAGCTTTAGAGGAAGAAGAGGTTGAGGAGGTTGTGGAACCTGAAGAGGAGTGGCTCGCAGAAGGCCCTCAATCACCGGAGCTAATCTTGAACCCACGCCCTCGCAAGTGGGTAGCCAACCGGGGAGCAGCAGCCTCCGATCTTGTGCCTGCCACCAAGAAGGCGAGGGAGACCACCTCCAAGAGTAGCCTTCTTGAAGCTGTGCGCCGGT
The DNA here is from genome assembly GCA_032464435.1 of Aegilops umbellulata. Classification (NCBI taxonomy): domain Eukaryota; kingdom Viridiplantae; phylum Streptophyta; class Magnoliopsida; order Poales; family Poaceae; genus Aegilops; species Aegilops umbellulata. The sequence continues at coordinate 226,125,835 of CP136055.1, read as the reverse complement.
ATTCTCCTCGGCTCTCTGGGGACAAGGCCCTTCCCGCCAAGCAGCCTGCAGCCACGGAGGAGGACTCTATTGCCCAATCAAGCCCGAGATCTTCGCAGAGCTCGTCTTCATCGGAGCCTCTTGCATCTCGGTAGGGCTTGAAGTTGCCGGAGAGCTCAGCTCCCCCACCTCAAAAGAGAATCAAGGCACCTTCTCCGCCTATTGATTTCGTGCTGAGCTCCATGCTCATCGACGGAGAGTAAGAATTTTTTTTGCCCTTCCTTGTCGTTATTTATGCACGCCTCTTTGCTTGTTGACGGATCTTTGCTTGTTTCCTTTGTCAGGGAGGAAGAGGAACAAGCCCTCGTTCACCGGACTAAGCGGCTCAAACAGGCGGAGGCACCGAGGATGGCAGAAGGGACGGGCCTGGCGGGGGATGGTGCGAGCACACCGGCACCAAGCCCCCGGTCCAACCCCCAATTGGGACGTGCAGAGGTGAACCCGTCCGTCGGGGGTGGCAGAGGAGAGCTGCCCACCATCAAAGCCAAAGGAGGATAAGGAACCACCACGGATGAGCCTTTCCAGGAGGGGCCCACTCCGCCCATCGATCGGGCCGCAAGATCCCTGCCAACGGTCTCCACGGAAGAGTCCGGCCTTGACCCGGCAACTAACGTTGCCGGAGAAACTGAAGCTTCTATCCGGCATACTCCTCCTAGTAACCTATTTGTTCTCCTTTCTCTCTTTTCATTTTGCTTCACACTCTGGACTTGTTAATAATTCTACCTTTCCACCATTGATTGTCGGGTCTGCTTGCAGCCCCTTTGAGTGAGGAGCCAAACTTGCTCCATGAGGTGGCCAACATAGGGAAGGACGCCATGGAGGAGGCCGCCAAGATCGCTGCCGTAGACGGGCAGGAACATGCTGTCGGGGGTGCCCTGTGTCCCCTGAAGGAGCCCGAGGAAATCCCTGGTAGCACGTCTAGATCCGGGGTCGTGGTTGAGGAGAAGATACCTCTCCAATCTATGGGCCCCTCCCCGTATTTGGCACCTCAGTAGGGGTCCCGCCATCGTCTTCGAGCCATTTGGCGCTGGTGCTCGTGCAGCCTGGGCTTGGAACCCCCGGCTCGTCAATGGCGACGAGCATAGGGCTTGATGAAGAACTTCAGCACATACCGGCGTCGCTATACCAAGGAGTCGAAGAGGTGTACGACTCCGCTGCTGTTGCCATGGACTTGTCCTTCATGGAGTCCGTGGCAGCGGGCCTCAAAGAGATGCAGGAGCGGCAGAACCGGTAGTGGCAGGAGCTCAAGGAGTAGTGCCAGTCCGCCAACAAAGTGGACCAGAAGCTGAAGGAAAAAGGCGCCGAATTGCATGACTGGCACGACAAGCAGTTCTAGGTCCGCTTGAGGCAGCAGGAGACAATCTCGATGGCGAGGGAGGATGTCGTTTCTTGGGAGGCTTGCTTGGAGGACCGCAAAGCACTTCTAGATGCCAGGGAGCGGGACATCTCTCTCCGGGAGGAGAGACTCGAGGCTGCTCTCCGCGCAAAAGTTCATGATCTTGAGAGCCTCGTGTGCAACAACTCACCAAAGAACTGGAGGACAGATACAAGGCTGACCTGGATGCCCTCACTGCCAACTCTTCCGCTCAGCTGAAGAAGCTTAGTCATGACCTTTCCGCTGCCTCTACCGCCAAGATGGACCTCGACCAGCAGGTGGCCGAACTGACGGAGAAGCTTGCCGGGAGTAACGAGGAGGTTTCAGCCCTCAAGGAGGAGGCACAGAAATCAGAGTCCCTCCTGAATGGCACACAATCGTGGCTCGCCTCCAAGATCCAAGGCCTTGAGGCCGGCAATGGCACCATCGAAGATCTGAAGGCCAGGATCGACTCCTTGGAGGGCTCAGTGGAATCCATCGAAGCCCGAGAGAAGGATCTATCAAAGGATCTGGACACCGCAAGGCGCCTCCGGAAGGATGCAGAGGACAAGCTGGAGAACCACTCTGGTCAAGTCGACCTCTCGATCAAAAGCTTTATCGATGTTGCGAATCGCCTTACTGGCCAGACCATGGTGATGGTTACGGAGGGGCCGGTCTACTCGGCTAGCATGCAGGAGGCCCCTAGTGCTAAGCTAGGGGTTTTCTTCAATGAGTTGATTGGTAAGCTTAAGGAGCATGAAGAGGGAAGGGTCGATCGCTTTGAGACTGAATCCTAGAAGCTCGCTTGCAACGCTCTCTTCATTGTCCTGACCAACATCGCCTGCCGACATCTAGATCTCGACCTTGCCGACAGTTTCAGGAAGCCACCGGCAGGTGCAGACGTTTCTGCTGCTGAGGAGAAAGCCACCCCTTTCAATGACAAGGTTCTTTGCGTCGCCACTGCTCCACGAGGTCGCCAGGCCCGGTCCTAAATTATCCTCGTTACTGTGTCGTCCTGTACCAAAACAATGATGCATGTTTGTGTTTAGACGTTATGTTGTTTATGCTTTATGTTGAACTTGATGCTTTTGGTCAATCCGAATCACGTGTTTTATCCCTTTCGACTTTTATCCACCAGTGTTCGCATGATTAGTCTCTATGCATGTTCTGGTTGCCTGCCGGTATCATATTGCCACTAAAGTCGTAAGGGTCTTACCCTTAACATTCATCTTGGCGTGGATGCGTCCCGGCAGGTTTTTCCTTAGTAATTTCCGACGCAGCCACCCATTCCGCGAGCGGACTCTGAACGGAATGAGGGTGCATACAAGAATCTAGCAAAGGTACCATCTTGTGAAATATTTCATCATACGAACACTCCGGCACTCACGGGACAAACGGATGCGAATTCTAGATTTGAATGTATAACAGAGATTGTGTAGACTTAGCTCTTATTTGTGCTTCCATCTATTCCTCCCAGCTGCGGCCGTTTGCAGGGCTCACATGTTTCGGGAGGGACAACGTTGCATGTATATCGACTTCTAGCTTACCGGAAGGGTCGGCTAGAAGCATATGTAACTTGCGGGTGGCAGGACGCGGTGTTAGGTACGGTCGGTTTGTCTCTCCTCTTCACACTTCTTGACCAATCCAATGGCAATTGGCACAAAAGCCACACTAACATGGGCGGCGTTTCCGGGGTGTCAATCAACGGACTTGCACCGGCGATCTACTCAGGATTTCCCTAAGCAGGGTAAATGCTGGACCGAGCATTGCGCGGGCTCAATGACGTTGATGATGCTAAAACCCAGAATATCACGATTGTCAATGGGTGAGAGTGGCAGATAGAGAAACCTAGTTCCCTTGCACACCGCTCCTTTCTCCTGAACGGGATTTGCAGGGCATTCCTGCTATCTAATCCATCCGGGGAGGTATTGTTTCCCTTGTTGCTAGCTTCCGTCGCCACTGTGGCCACGACGTATGGAGATGGCAGAGAGTGTTCGAGCTCGGCGTGGGAGCAACATCGTGTTGCAGATATGCCCTAGAAGCAATCATGTATGATGATATTTCCTATGTGTTTATGAATAAAGATAGTCCTTGGACATTATCAATGATGTGTATTAGCAAGTACGTGACTTGTTTGTGGGACTATGCATTGTATGATGACTGTCCTAAAAGATCCCTAGTCGAAAGGATTGTGTGGACGAGCAGCCGATTAGACTAGCATATGACACGGTCGATGGCTTGGTCTCACTAGCCATGGAGCATTGGATGCTAACCGGATAATATGGACTTGGAAAGGTCTAGTCGGATTCGACGTAGTCCGATCCGAGTTGAGATAAGGTCCGAGTCGGACAGACCCAACTATGAGATGCAGCGATATGTCATCTGTGTGTCTCTAGTGCAACATACGTTCTATGTCCCAAGACCTGAGCTGATGTATGTACTCGGGATGGTGACAGACTTGCTTTGGGCCGACCAAACGCTACTCTGTGACTAGGTAGTTACAAGGGTAGGTTTCGGGCTTGTCCAGACCCATGTTGCGAGACATGGTCGAGCAAGATAGGATTTGCCCCTCCGATCAGGAGAGATATACTGTGGGCCCCTCGTGTGATCCGACCAGGATAAGCATGGCCATGCGACAAGGATTATGACATAATCCGGATTATGGTCGGCATCACTAGAACGAGAAAGAGGTCGGGCTAGCAAAAGGATGATAGACTCGCCTTGAGCCCGACAACATATATTGTGTGGCAAAAGGAATGGAAGTGTGATGTACAGGTTCCTAACCAGCTTCACAGTCTGCTTGGTGTTCGGCATGCCTTGCTAGAGGCCGCTACCAACCGTGCAGTTCGGAGGTGATCAGAACTGTGACCAAGCCGGCTTGAACCTAAGGGGTCGCACGCTTAAGGGAAGGAACCTACGAGGTCGGATCCAAGGACACTGGTCGGATGTGATCCGAGCTGTATTCGGATTGTGGCTGAGTAGACTTATGGGCTTTAGGGTCCGTGCGAGGCCCAAGTGTTGAGCCCGCGACGGATGCCTATATAAAGTGGAGGTGCGGCACACTCATGGATTTTGATAGCTTCGGCGTTGTCACTAGGGTTTTGCATGTGTTGCGAATAGACACCTCCACTCGCCGTCGACTGTGTGATCGGACCTAGCAGTCTGCCGCACGGTGTTCCTCCTGCACGCGCGAATACCATTAGAGGCGGTGCACCTGCGCCGCTCCGTCGAACTTCTATGTTGGATCGGACGACCGGTTGTTGGAGGGAGATCGCACGAGGAGGAGACGGTCCACGCGGACACGCTGCCCCAACTCTTCTTCCGCTACATGGCACTGCGCATCTAGTGGTAACGATCTGTGATCCATCTCCCGCAGCATGTTCTTGGTTGTTCTGCGCGTAGGAAATTTTAATTTGCAGTCGACGCACCCTATCGTAGAATCCAATAGTGGTATCAAAGCCTCTGCTATAGGATTTGGATTCAGATCGTATGCATATTAGATATGTGGAGGCGGCAGATGAGATCTGTCGTTGTTTATGAGATTGGCTATGTGCACGGTTGATGAGATCAACTGCACATGGGGATCGATGAGGCGATGTTTTCTGTCTGTCGGGATCGATGAGGTCGTGACACAACCTACCCCTACCGGTCGGTTATCCGCCATCGGGGTTCATAGTCAAACGTAAATCCGAATCTGTAGAATGCGCCTTGTATTTTGTACCTGACACACAAACTGGTAGAATGCGATTCTATGCATAACTTTATTTTGCAAGGTTTGATGTGAATAGTATGGCTCATATGTATGTGATGCATGTATGTAAATTATACATGGCCTGCATGTCACGTTTGTCCGCCGGCAGGAGCCAAAGTGTTGTTGTTATATTGTATAACGACCTGCGTGTCGACTTGTGACTCTATGTAAAATTCATTACTAGTTGTAGTAGTTGGATGATAGAGATCAGGTTGGTGGCTTGGCGTCCCGACGTGACAAACAAGCTGGAGTTCCTAGATGGTTATCGGAGTCGGAGCCGACCTAGAAGAACATCCATGAAGGAGCCATACTATTTCACAATATATGTTTATTTGTGATTTGTTATGCTTCTTGTTTTCTAAGCACCATTACTAGTTGTAGTAGTTGGTGATCAGAATGGTAGAAAGATCCCTCATGAATATCAAGCGAATGGCCATCCCCGATGTTGCACCTTCGCACGTCAAGTATGTCTAGTAGTGGGCTCATAAAATTGAGGTGCTGCTGGGTGTCCTTGAACTGAAGGGTTCATGTCGGACACGTTCATGCACTGCATCAGGTTAACTTGACAAGGCTATCAAAACGGTTTTGGGCCTTGTGGCAAAGAAGGCTGGTGGCCGGGGTACGAGATACCTTCCTGACCGACAGGAGTCGTATAAAGATACGATTCGCAAGGAGTTGCTTACCGGATAGGCATGTTGTCTAGCAGTAATGCTAAAGTTCACTAGTCGCATGCACTAGTCGGATCCTGAATCACTGAGAGTTTACGGAGGGATGCTGACTTCAGTGGGAGTGTTTCTGTTTAAGGCATGAATTACTCTACATAAACACATTACTTAGTGATTGCATATTTTCTGTTGTAGATCAATGGCACCACCTGCTCAACCCAACTTTGCATTGAAATCAATTCTGGAAAAGGATAAATTGAATGGATCAAACTTTACCACCTGGTATAGAAATATGAGAATTGTTCTCAAGCATGGTAAAAAGGAACATGTTCTAGAGGATCCACTTCCAGAGGAACCTGCCGATAATGCTAGTGCCACAACTAAGAATGCCTACCAAAAACTCATTGATGAATCAACGGAGATCAGCTGTCTAATGCTTGCTTGTATGGAGCCCGATTTGCAACGACATTTCAGAAATGCTGAGGCTTACGATATGATCAAGAGTCTCAAGAGCATGTTTTAGACACAGGCTAGGACCGAAAGGTTCAACGTCTGGCGATCCTTGATGGCTTGCAAGCTAAAGGAAGGTGATCCACTGAGCCCACATGTGATCAAGATGATCGGATATGTGCAAGCTTTGGATAGGTTGGGCTTCCCGCTCTTGGATGAGCTGGCTATAGATGCAGTTCTGGGTTCTCTTCCGCCTAGCTATGGGACGTTCATCTCGAACTATCATATGCACGACATGGATAAGAAGCTCACTAAATTGCATGGGATGCTCAAAGTGGCAGAGCAGGATATTAAGAAAGGCACGCATCAAGTGTTGATGGTGCAGAAATCGACTAAGTTCAAGAAGAGTTGGTCTAAGAAAAAGGCTAAGGCAAAGGGCACGTAGACGGTAACCTCCACCGCTGTGCCAAAGTCTGGACCGGACTCAAAGAACATTTGCTACCATTGCAAGGAAACTGGTCATTGGAAGAGGAACTGTAGCAAGTGGCTTGCAGAGCATGGCAAGAAGGCCAGAAATGCTTCTTCAGGCAAAGGTACACTTGTTGCATATGTTATAGACATTTACCTTGCTGACATACCTAGTAGATCTTGGGTATTTGATACCGGATCGGTTGTTCATATTTGCAACTCGATGCAGGGGCTGGTAAGAACTAGGCGTGGGTAGATGGGGATATCGACATCAGGGTCGGCAACAAAGCAAGAGTTGTTGCGTTGGAGGTCGGCATGATGTAGCTCCAGCTTTCTTCTGGATTTATTTTGGAATTGAATAATTGTTATTACATTCCTGCACTTAGTCGGAACATTATTTCTGCCTCACGCTTGATGAGTCAGGGTTATGAATTCAATTTAAAGGACAATGTTGTTCGTTTTATTTGAATGGTATGTTCCACGGCTATGCACCCATTGTTGATGGGCTATTTATATTGAATCTAGAACATGAACCGGTCTATAACGTGAATGTCAAGAGGCATAAGCCTAATGAGATAAATCCGACATACTTCTGGCATTGCCGAGTTGGACACATTAGTCTGAAACGCATGAAGAAGCTCCATGATGATGGGCTCCTAACTTCGTCCGACTTCGGGTCGTTCGAGACATGTGAATCATGCTTGCTCGGCAAGATGACTAAGTCTCCTTTCGCAAAGAGTTGCGAGAGGGCGTCCGAGCTATAGGAACTTATACATACTGATGTGTGTGGTCCAATGAGCACAACTGCCAGAGGTTGCTATAAGTACTTCGTGACTTTTACCGATGACTTGAGTAGATATGGATATATCTATTTGATGAGGCACAAGTCGGAAAATTTTGAAAAGTCCAAAGAGTTTCAGAACGAGGTTGAGAATCAGCTCGGCAAGACTATAAAGCTTCTACGATCTGATCTTGCAGGCGAGTACATGAGCCAGGAGTTTGATGATCATCTGAAAAGCCGAGGTATAGTACCTTAGCTCACACCTCCGGGTATGCCACAGAGAAACGACGTGTCGGAACGGAGGAATCGTACCTTGTTGGACATGGTTCGGTCAATGATGAGCAAATCGGATTTACCCTTGTCATTTTGGGGATACGCTCTAGAAACTGCAGCTTTCACACTTAACAAGGTAGCATCAAAATCCGTAGACAAGATACCACATGAGATGTGGACCAGGAAGAGTCCCAGTTTGTATTTTCTAAAGATTTGGGGTTGTGAAGCATTTGTCAAGCGACTTATGTCAGACAAGCTTACACCCAAGTCAGATAAATGCATATTCGTGGGATATCCGAGGGAAACCTTGGGATATAGCTTCTACAACCGGGAAGAGAACAAAGTGTTTGTTGCTCGGTACGGGGTTTTCCTTGAGAAAGAGTTTCTCAGTCGGGAGGCCAGTGGGAGGACGGTCCGACTCGAAGAAATTCGAGGACCACTCGGGGACGGCTCGGCTGGTGATGAGATCATACCGAAGTCAGTCAGGGAACCCGTAGTGGAAGCGGCACCGGAACCAAGGAGGTCGGAAAGATTGCATAGAGTGCATGATGTATTGTTGCTAGAAAGCGATGAGCCGACTATGTATGCGGAAGCGATGGTGAGCCCAGATTCCGAGGCATGGCTGGAGGCCATGAGATCCGAGTTAAAGTACATGGATGAGAATCAAGTCTGGGACGTGGTTGATTCGCTGTCTGGCATAACAGCCATTGGTTGCAAATGGGTCTTTAAGAAAAAACCCGATGTGGATTGAAATGTTCAAATCCACAAAGCTTGGCTTGTCGCTAAGGGTTATGGACAAGTTCAAGGAATTGACTACGACGAGACTTACTCGCCGGTAGCGATGCTGAAGTCGGTGAGGATCATACTAGCTATAGCTACATATTTCGATTACGACATATGGCAGATGGATGTCAAGACGACTTTCCTTCACGGAAATTTAACCCAGGACGTGTATATGATACAACCCGAGGGTTTTGTTGATCCGACTAGCACTAGTAAGGTATGCAAGCTCTAGAGATCCATTTATGGGTTGAGGCAAGCATCACGGAGCTGGAACATCTGTTTTGATGAGGTCGTTGTTGGTGTCAAAACCGACGGATCTCGAGTAGGGGGTCCCGAGCTGTGCGTCTAGGATCGATGGTAACAGGAGACGGGGGACATGATGTTTTACCAGGTTTGGGCCCTCTCTATGGAGGTAATACCCTACTTCTTGTTTGATTGATTTTGATGAATATGAGTATTACAAGAGTTGATCTACCACAATATCGTAATGGCTAAACCCTAGAAGTCTAGCCTATGTGTATATGGTAATGGGTATGTCCTTTCCGGACTAATCCATCCGGTTTATATAGACACCGGGGGGATCTAGGGTTTACATGGAGTCGGTTACATAAGAAGGAATCTTCATAATGGGTCACCAAGCTTGCCTTCCACGCCAAGGAGAGTCCAATCCAGACACAAGTACGATCTTCGGTCTTCATGTCTTCACAGCCCATCAGTCCGGCCCATGGATAATAGGCCGGACACCCGAGGACCCCTTAGTCTAGGACTCCCTCAGTAGCTGCTGAACCTGGCTTCCAATGACGAGGAGTCTAGCGCACAGATTGTCTTCGGCATTGCAAGGCGGGTTCACCTTTTTTCGAACTCCAAGATAGTCTTGGGATGCGATGATTGTATCTGGATCTGTTACACACAGCATACACAACCGCAGAGAGAATATAATATTTGCACGAATCTAATATGTCGACAGCTTCTTTTTGACACAACATCGCGTCCGTCCGGTCATAATTTCGAACCGTTTTTCTTATGACATCCCACGTTTCGGGACACGGTTGCTATTGGCAGGTCTTGTCGAAACAAAGATTGTGTCCCCTTATTGTGGGATTCTCATCAATGCGGGCATGGGTAACTCAACCGTGCCATTTATACAGCCCTTGGGAACAGGCGAATCCTAAGGCGAGTGAGGAGGCGTTCAATATTCGCCGCCTTTATAAGGGGATAAGGATTCCTTCCTCTCCTCACGCTCTCTCTCTGTCTCCGCCTTTCCGATCTCAAGCTCCAGCGCCCAAGTTCTCATCTCCTTTCCACTCAAGCAATCATGTCCGGATCTGGTGGTCAGGGCAAGTGGATGGTCTCCTCCGTCAAGGAGGAGGACATTACTGAGCTCCGGGCGGCCGGATATTTGGCGGAGGAGATCGCCCATCGCCTGCCAGCCGAGGGACAAATCGTCCCCACGCCGGAGCCCAACGAGAGGGTGGTATTCATACCCCATTTCTTCTGCGAGCTAGGGTTTCCACTCCACCCCTTCATTCGCGGGCTAATGTATTATTACGTGGTGGATTTCCATGATCTGTCCCTGAATTCTTTCCTCAACACCTCGGCGTTCATCTCGTGTGCGAGGCCTTCCTCCGCATCCATCCCCACTTCGGACTGTGGCTCAAAGTTTTCAACGTGAAGCTGAAGGTGGTGGACGGCCAGCACGCGGAGTGCGGAGGAGCCATGGTGAGCAAGCTGCCCAACGTCTCCTGGCTGAAAGTTATTTTTGTGGAGACGGTGAAGGAGTGGCAGAGACAATGGTTCTATATTACAGAACCTCGCAGCACCATCTAGGCCGTGGCTGCCGAATTCCGCTCCGGCGCTCCCATGCGGCTCACCTCTTGGGTCGAGAAGAGTCCAGACTGGTGTTCTTCTAATGAGCTAATAGCGTTGCAGATGCGCATTCAGAGCATGATAGCCAAGGACGTTGACGGTGTCCTGGACTAGGGGGTACTCACCACGTCATCTCCCGATCTGTTAGATTGGGCCGAGGACCCCATGGCCGTATACTCATGGGCCAGTTCGGATAGCTGCCGCATACAAGGAAGATTCCACAAGACTTGGCAATCAAGACAAGGACTCCTCCCCACCGACGTATTCGGCTAGGACTCCTGTTATCCTAGGCCTCTCGTGCATTATATAAACCGAGGCCAGACTAATCGATAGATCACATACAACAATCATACCATAGGCTAACTTCTAGGGTTTTAGCCTCTATGATCTCGTGGTAGATCAACTCTTGTAATACTCATATTATCAATATCAATCAAGCAGGACGTAGGGTATTACCTCCATCAAGAGGGCCCGAACCTGGGTAAACATCGTGTCCCCTGCCTCCTGTTACCATCGATCCTAGATGCATAGTTCGGAACCCCCTACCCGAGATTCGCCGGTTTTGACACCGACATTGGTGCTTTTATTAAGAGTTCCGCTGTGTGATCGATAAAAGGATCGATGGCTCGCCTGCAGATCAACTGCGACTTCAACATCTTCGTCACCAGCTCGACTGGTCACCTTGGTTCGACCAAGAATTGCGCCCCGTGTTCGGATCACCATGTTCGGACAAGGGCCTTCATCAAACATCAACTCCGATCTCTATCAAGATCACGGAGGAATCATCCATGGAGCTCGGGGGCTCAACGTCAACATTGCCCTCAAGCGACCGTGCTATTTTTCTAGACAGCGAACTCGTATCTGCTGCCACCACCTCCTCGAGTATCGCTTTGACGATCGCTTAGGTGGAATTGTGCGGAATTGAGTCTATAACAACCCTGGAAAATTTCGTCGAGTTCCGATGGAGGAATCGCTAGCAATCCACGATATACCGGAGCCCTGTCAAATCTGGACGGGAATTTGGATCTGTTTAGGGCGTGGTGTCCAGCTTCTAGATCGGACATCCTTTGGAAGATCCAACCGTTGATCGGCTGCGGAATTCCTGTATCTATCACCTCTCAAAATTTCAGCTCGATCCGACCGTCCAGACCCCGGGAACCTTCCGATTAGTGCATCACTTTTCGGATCTGTTTTCTGCGCGAAAACGAATCCGACCCAAGTTCATCTTTTCGATGAACGGGATTTCAGACATCCCTTTTGAAGGAAGTTTTGTATGGGGTATTGTGTTTTGTTCCTGAACACATCCCACTAACTTTAAGATCTTTTGAACATGATCATCAACATCATGCTGGTGTCAAACCAGTCCGGCAATATTACTCCACGGCTGCCGACCTGCGCTAAGACACGGCGTCACTTTGTTGAGCCGAGCTCAACTTCTTCGGATCATCATCTCGGCAAGCCGAACAAGAGTCCGGGATCGCTAAGGATAAATCATCACCAACATCGCCGCCCGAGGGATTACACGGAGCGGGCATACCGGCATCACCGCACGGTTGCTTCATCAAGCCGGCATCGACCACGTCACGACCAACATCGACAGGGACGCACTATCGCTTCTTCAAGCTGGTGTCCATAACGCCGACCTACTTCGACTCATCGGCTGACATCGGGGCTTCGACATTTCGGCTGGACCGGGGGCTTCACCATCTCTTCATCAACCTACTCCGGACACTTCGGCATCACTAGCTGACCAGCTCCGTCACGTTAGCTGGGCCGAGGGCTTTGCCTCGGCGAGCCAACCTTTACCAGCATTGCCATGCCGTCGTTTTATCGCCCATCAGGCAATGGGTGTGCGGAGCGAGTCCCAATTTTGGGAATCACCTTCCTTCGGATTGCTACAACAAATAAACCAGGTGCTATCAATCCCTAATATTTTTTGCTTGTTTGGGTTCATTTTTTCCAAGGAATTATTACTCTGGTTTGTCCATCATATGTACACATGTCTATCAAATGGTGGCCGCATTCACGACAGTCACATGGTGATTCGGTCAGTTTCTGTACATAGTCCGGCGAACGCCGCATCCGGAGCTCGGACCGACTTGCGAATTTAGGCTTTGCCACGCCTTTACCGCATCACGCCGATGCCCTGCATCGACATTGACTTCGGCGCCAGGCCATATTTCTTTTATTACTCACTTTGCATAAATTATTCATTATGCAACTATTTTTTTAATTATCATTATTACTATTATCTCCCGTTTGCACTATTTTTGTGCACAGGAAAATGATCCGGGGACTTCGGCGTCACTCTGCCGGTCTGCATGGACCGTGCTATGTCACCACTTCGGCGTGTCGAGCTCTCCGCTCCGCCACCTCGGGACCGGCTTGGGGGATAGAACCTTGTCCCGCATCAAGCTCGGACTGCGAACACATTAACCAGCTAAGTCGCTTTCATGCTCAAAGCTTTAATTTCTAACTTTTGTTCGGTTCGACCAAGCGTTATACTTTTTTGGAAAAAAGTTGCTTGTAAATTTTTTCCTTGTCCAAACTTTGTTTGTGACGCATAAATTCAAATACCCCGTTTACTTGGGGGCTTCCTTTATGAAGCTTTTCCTGTTGCATATGATTATACTTGTACGGCTTCGTTCCTTGTTCATGTATTACGCCACAATATGCACCATATTGACTTAAGCGATTTGCAAGCTGGGTTGCCTCGCTCCTGTGTTTACCCCTACGTTCCCGATTGTTCGGCTAGGGAGTAAAGGGAGCACCTCTGCGATTGTCACGATCGGGTCGCCCGAGCAGGACCTCAGACTGGGTGAAGCCGAAAGCTAGCGCTCTTATAGTTTTCAATGATGGTCGGCACACAACGGAACTCATGAGTACAAAAAATCTATTGCACAAGTCTCATAATAACAATGAGCACCGAAGAAAGGTATTGGTGGGGGTACTATTTTCTTCGAAGATGCTTCTTACTCTTCTTAGTAATATAGCATAAGTTCCCTGAGCGCGCTTTGTCTGTTACAGCCTTATGGCCTGATTGCCTGGTTATTGGAAACACCGTCGATATTCTCGACAGATGGAGTACATAACACTTTTCGATCCTTGACCGAAGAGGGAGAAGCCGACGGTCGGTTAAGACGTGTTTAAAGTTCGGTTGAACATAGATATGATATAAGTACTTCGGTAATGCAATCATTCTTTTACCCACGTCACCTGGGAGCTCTTAAATTTATATGAGCCGTTTTATGCTAAGTGTTCTTCTTCTTAGTCGTTCTAAAATTATTATTATTATTATTATTATTATTATTATTATTATTATTATTATTATTATTATTATTATTATTATTATTATTATTATTATTATTATTATTATTATTATTATTATTATTATTATTATTATCTATCACTCCTTTTTTTGACACGAGCGTGTGGTCACTAGTCGGGGAGCCTAATTTCTCTCTCAAAGCCGCTAGAGTTTAGTTTGCTAAACTGGCCTAATGAGAAGTACTCCGCCCTCGGGATAGGAGGTCGAAGCCGTAGGCTGACTCGCTTGAAATCTTGAGATAGGGTGTATCATGTTAAAGCACGACAGAAGCACTTCTTTTGCTAAGGCCAATTTTCGGATTGGCAACGAACACTTGATCTTGTTCGGACGTCAAGTTTTTACTAACGTTTTTTGGTTTTCCAAGCTTATGGCACTTTTAAACTATTTGTGTGTTTTCAGCACAAGTCTCGCAGTGCAACGCCGGACACTTTTAGAGATTCGGCAAAAACATTCTCAAATATTGCTATATATGCATCGGTTTCGAATTGTGTCTGCGGTCAATAGTTGGGTTGCCCGGCTCCTGCACTTGCCTCCTACGTTCCGCTTTGTTCGGCTTGGTGTGCAAAGGGAGAACCGCTACGATTGTGCTTCCAGATCACATGGTTAAGCACCTCAATGGAGAAAGCTGAAAACTGACTATCACAATAAGCGTAAACTAGTCAGCGATCCGATGACGGTGTTAAATGACGGGCCATTCATAACAATGGCCGAAGTGTTTACGGCTTGACCTCGACTGTCGCCGAACACTACCGGGGGCTATTAACTAGCCTCCCTAACTAAATCCTCGATATTTTGCTCTTACATTGGAGCTGAGGTTTCATGATCATGCTTAGCATGACAACCCAAAGAAAGGAATCGATAGCGGGACTATTTTCTTTGGAAGAAATTTCTTCTGTTAAACAGTAATATAACATATCTCTTGCGTACCTTTGTTTATAAAACCGTGTGGCCAGATTGCCTTGTTTGTCGTAAATCTTTGCCCTCATAAAGGATTTATAAAGTAGGACAAACACTCCTCGGCTACTGGCCGAGGAGGTCGAAGCCGATGGTCGGTCAACAAAGTTTTGTACAATGCGGATCTGAGCATTAATGACGTAAAGTACTTGGATACATAGAGTCATTACACATAATTTGTGATTTTACTATGGATATCGATCCTTAATTCGGCCACCCGTGCCCGCATTAAGGCTCGGGGGCTACTGGGCTTCGGGCTTATTACTTACAAATATTACAGGGGCACATCGATCCCCTAATCTGGTGTTGCCACCCGACCAGTGTCTCGGGGGCTACTGCATTGCCTGTTCAATGCAGAAAATTTTATGTGCAATATAGTTTCCGAGGAGATTTTGATCCGCATGTTGGTCGGCCGCACCCAACCTGAGTCTCGAGGACTGAGCATGCCGCTTTTAGTGTCCCGAAGTATTCTGCCGAGCTAGGACTTGATCCTCAGGCCGATTTTGCAAATCAACCTGAGTCTCAGTGGCTACTGGGATCAGCGGTCTTATGTCATCCTTCATGTGCATCTCGGGTTTTAGACCAATACCCACCTTGAGGGCTACTAGCTATATATCTCGGCAGAGAATAAATTGCACCAATCAAAAATATTGACAAAAATCGGCCCACATTCGGGGTGGTGCACCCCCTCGGAAGCAGTCCGACATAAAGCTCGGGCGCTAGTGGCTGGCTCCATAGAGGGCATTTCAGGCATTAAGCTCGGCTAAACTCCTTCAAACTTCTTTGAACCAAGGTGATTTACGACACCTCGGATACAGTCCAGCGTTAGAGCTCGGATACAGTCCGGCGTTGCAGCATGGATATATAGTCTGGCGTTGGAGCTTGGATATAGTCCGGCGTTGGAGCTCGAATACATTCAGGCATTGGAGCTGGGAAGTGGTCTTGCGTTGGTGCTCGGCTGCAAAAGATACGTCTAATGCAGTCCGGTGTTGGAGCTCGGACGCAAGAGGACACTGCCTCCCGGGAACAACTTCAAACCCGAGGTGTGGCATAAAAATAACAAGGCATTGATAAAGACCGGAAACTTAAAGGGGCTCCTCGGATACCCGACGTGTAAAATCGTCGAATGCATTTCGGCGATCCTCAAGATCGAAGATGAGAAGATTTGGTGAACCAGTTTTCAAGACCGGCGACCGAAGATGAAGAACAGTTCGGAAGAATCGAGGAGCATCCCTAACTTGAAGACCGGTTCAGGGGGCTACCTACGGTGTCCTAGACTAGGGGGTACTCACCACGTCATCTCTCGATCTGTTAGATTGGGCCGAGGACCCCCATGGCCGTATACTCATGGGCCAGTTGGGACAGCTGCCGCATACAAGCAAGATTCCACAAGACTTGGCAATCAAGACAAGGACTCCTCCCCACCGGCGTATTCGGCTAGGACTCTTGTTATCCTAGGCCTTTGGTGCATTATATAAACTGAGGCCAGGCTAGTCGATAGATCACATACAACAATCATACCATAGGCTAGCTTCTAGGGTTTTAGCCTCTATGATCTCGTGGTAGATCAACTCTTCTAATACTCATATTATCAATATCAATCAAGCAGGACGTAGGGTATTACCTCCATCAAGAGGGCCCGAACCTGGGTAAACATCGTGTCCCCTGCCTCCTATTACCATCGATCCTAGACGCACAGTTCGGAACCCCCTACCCGAGATCCGCCGGTTTTGACACCGACAGACGTCAAGCTCGTCGATGCGATCCAGGTGATGCTAGTTCGCCGGAATCTTCCATGCTAGCGCAGAGGATGACCCCTGTGGGAGTTCAATCCGAAGAAGCATCAGACCCTAGTAAGGCTCTTCGAGACCACCCACGAAGATGCCTAGAAGTTGCTCTTTAAGGGAAACGAGAAACCGCCGGCCACGGACTCAGACCATGGTCACAACTGTAACACCCCGCCAACGAGGTATGTTACTTTTGATGTTTCCCCAACTTAAATGTTTCGAGGATGGTGTCTGAGATTTTAATATTGCTTCCTCGGGACTGGGTGGAGAGGGCGAAGCAGATACAATGCTCGGCTCCGCTGCCCGAAGAACCAGTCATCCCGCGCCTAGTGAAGATGCTGGTGCCGACGTCATATAAGGCGCCAGAGAAGAAGGCCAAGGGGGCCAAGAGTGGCCCCCGTCGCAAGGGCACTTCAGACGCGACGTCCGAAAAAGACGAGGCCCATTCCTCTGTCCCTGAGGACAATGACGAGGAAGAGGGGGAGGAGGAGGAGAACAACCCCCCTCCCGAGGAGAAGAGGAAGAAGAGGGCGGCTTCGTCACATCCGGAGGTGGCAGCGCCCAAAAAAGGGAAGGGTGCCCCAGCGGTCAATACCGCGTGGGACGTTGACAGCAGTCCGGAGCAACGCCCCTGCACCAAGCCCCAGGCCGCATCATAAGTGACATGGCTTCTTTGTGCGCACATCCAGCCCTTTCTCTTTATTATTTTAACATGGTTAACTACCTTATCGCAATCCGGCCCGTGACCTTATCCAATGATCCTCGCATGGAGATTCATTGGATCCATCGGAGATGGTGAGCATGTCGCCACCACCTGCTTACTCCCCTGTGACCAGGGACGACACCAAAGTGCTGTCCCGGAGGGCCGCTCCGAAGGGAGGAGCCCAGGACGTTATCCGGGAGGTGCCACAAGGCAAGACCTTCACTGCCGGGCACACGGGGGAGCCAATCCCCGTGGAGACTAGCGAAAGGGGCAGTATCCCGTTCGGCCCTCAGTCGAATACGATTCCAGAGACGCATGTGGCTCCGGAGTCGGGCAAGCAGCCCCCTTTGAAGGGGGTGCGCCTCCTCCACCGGTGGCTCCTTACCATCCAGGAGCGCCGGATGACCTGATGGGGGCGCTACGAAGCGCCTCTGTCGTGGACGAGCACCGTGTCCTTATGGGTGCGGTGATCCAAAAGGTTCAGTCCATCAAGGGTGGACTAAATGAAGCCTGCAGCAGCCTGTTGAGAGGTTTTGAGGTAAGAAAGAGCAAAAAACCCGTATAGTCCATAGCCCCTGAGACGCTGTCCGTTGTTCGGTGAGAAGAACTGGACAAAGGATCAATCCTTAATTATGAGAAGCTGACTGAATTATGTACCGATAAGCAGGGGTCCCTGTTGGCCGCGACCTCACATGCTGACGAGGTCTCCGAACTGAAGCGGAGGCTGGAGCTTACCGAGAACGAGCTCGACGAGGTTAGAATTCGTCTCCAGGAGAAGCAAGGTGAGGAACGGCTTCCTATATGTTCGGGAGAGGATAAGCGTTGTATATTGACAGTGGTATTGTGATACGTGCAGGAGCCGCGACCGAGGTTGTCCAGCAGCAGGCCGCCCGCAAGAAGCTAAAGTCCCGGGTCAAAGAAATCCAGCAAGAGCTCCAGGATGCGGTTAACAAATGTGAGACCTTGGAGAATGACACGTCGGCTCAGGAGGCCGAGCTCACCAAGGCTCGTCAGAGCACGGAGACCACTCGGAATGAGGCCCAGGCCGCCCTCCAGGAGATCCAGGAGGCCAAGAAGATCACAGCGGGTAAGGCTTTTAAGATGCAAAGCAAGTATGCGGAGAAGCAATACCTTTTACTAACCCGGGTTCAGAGTTTCCCAGGGGCTTTTGCTGATCTACCACGCAGTGTATCGGACGCCATGGAATTCTATTGAGCCGAAGGAGGGGGTTCCACGGAGAAGCTCTTCTGGTGGCAATATGCGGAGCCAGAGCCTCCCGTGTCCTTCACCGATTAGCTGAAACAGCTGGTGGAGCTGCACAAGGTGGCCGAATTAGCCATGAAGGATTTGACAATCCGGCTGTGGCCAGCCGAAGCTATGCCTGGCAGCTACTTCGGACTCGTGAGGCGGATGGTGAACGCCTGTCCTCGGCTAGACGTCATCAAGCGCTCCGCCTGTAATTAAGGTGCCCGTATGGCCTTCGCTAGCTGCAAGATGTGGTGGGCGAAGATGAACGTTGTTGAAGTTGCCAGCGGGCCGCCGGAGGGCAAGGTGCACCGCACACCCGAGCGATATTTTGCGAATGTCGTAGAGGGGTCTCGACTTGTAGAGGCGCAATGTTAGCAGGACATTGTATTTGAATAAATGTATTCGTGTTACCTTTGCCTTGTATTATGGGAACAAAGCCGGTTTTTGTAAAGTAATTTTATTGTGCTTTGAATTGTTTCCTCCTGTGCGGCCGTGTTGTGTGTAATCTGAGGGTTGGCCAGTCGTCGGCTTCTGCCCTCACGTAGATAGTACGGAGGTGTTCGGGATGGAATCTAAACAATCTTGATCCAATTACATGGTCCTTGAAGGAGTTGTTTAGCGCATCAAACAAGGCAATCAGACTTTTACGGCTTGAATGCCCTCACTTAGCCATAGGAGTTTTATAATAAAGCATGGGCACAGCCCCTGGTTTGAACCAGAATGCTGTCGGCATCTGATCGGAAAGTGTCGATCTCTCGCATAACGCAGAAAAAATCCCCAACGATTTATAACCCTCGAGTAGCTGGCCGGCTCTCGCCGTATCATGACAATCAGTTTTCGACTTTCTCTACTGAGGTGTTCATCTGGTCAAAGCCAGGGCACAATCGCAGTAGTTCTCCCTTTACTACCCTAGCCGATAGAGCGGAACGTAGGGTAGCAAGGACAGTAGCCGGGCAACCCAAATGTTGACCATAGACATGATTCAGAGCCAATGCATATAATGCTAAATTCGGGGTGCCGAACTTTATATATGAGAAGTGTTCGGACTGTGCTGTCGTATTGTGGCGCTACAGGTAGCCCCTGGCGAATATGAAGAGTGTCGATGCAGCAAATAAGCAGATTGAAATAAAACGAAGTAAGAGGCGAAAACCACAGAAACTGGGCCACGAACCATTTTTATTATAACTGAATGGATACGTCAAGGAATATCTTGTACAGATGGTGCCGGAATTATCCGGCTATTTAACATGCCGGAATCAGTAGAGCGTGGCCTGCGGGTCCTAAAAGATAAGTATGAATACCGTCAAGAAGAACGTGTAAAGGTTACCCTACACATCTGTGCTACTTGCCTCCGTTGTATGCCAATCCTTTTATAGGAATTACGATCAGGTCCGCGGAAAAGAATGCCTGAAACAAGAAAAAGAAGTAAAAGTCTGTGTGTCCGGGGTCGGTCTGGCCGAGCTGTGGACCCCGGGTTATCTTGTGCCTCTGTTAATGTCCATGGGATTTTGAGTGCGTAATTGTGTACGCATGGTACGAATGCCACTGCCTCATTCAGGTTAATTGCTAGTCGAGCTTTTGATGAGCCGCGCTGTCCTGTTGCAGTGTAGTCCGGACCCTCTTGACGGCGTCCAGGGGCTCGGCAGTTGGATTATAATGCTGCTTGAGAAGGCCGCTCTGTACTTCTATTGCTAGGGCGGCGGTTTTCTCCACTGTTCGGAGGGAGTGTTCTGTATTGCCATTGACTGTTATGACAACGCGTGGACCGGGCATTTCGAGCTTGAGATAAGCATAGTGTGGCACTGCGTTAAATCTGGCAAACGCGGTTCGTCCGAGCAGTGCGTGGTAGCCGCTGCGGAAGGGGACGATATCGAAGATTAACTCTTCGCTTCGAAAGTTGTCCGGAGAACCGAAGACCAGCTCCAGCGTGATTGAGCCCGTACAACGGGCCTCTATGCCTGGTATGACTCCTTTAAAGGTATTCTTTGTTGGTTTGATTCATGAGGGATTAATACCCATCTTCCATACTGTATCCTGGTACAGCAGGTTGAGGCTGCTTCCACCATCCATTAGGACTCGTGTTAGGTGGAATCCGTCGATGATTGGGTCAAGGACCAGTGCGGCCGAACCGCCGTGGCGGATACTAGTCTGATTATCTCAACGATCGAAAGTGATCGGAAATGACGACTACAGATTGAATTTTGGGGCGACTGACTCTACCGCGTAGACGTCCCTGAGCGCCCGTTTGCGCTCCTTTCTGGGGATGTGCGTGGCGTATATCATGTTCACCGTTTTGATTTGGGGGGGGGGGATTTCTTCTTCCCCCCGGTGTTCGGCTGCCGGGGCTCTTCATCATCGTCCTCACTTTGTGATCCCTTTTCTTTGTGAGGGAGTCCTGGATTAGGGGGTGTTCGGGAAGCCGGACTATACCTTCGCCGGACTCCTGGACTATGACGATACAAGATTGAAGACTTCGTCTCGTGTCTGGATGGGACTTTCCTTGGCGTGGAAGGCAAGCTAGGCGATGCGGATACTCAAGATCTCCTACCAATGTAACCGACTCTGTGTAACCCTAACCCTATCCGGTGTCTATATAAACCGAAGGGTTGTAGTCCGTAGTACAACATCATCATACACAATCATACCATAGGCTAGCTTCTAGGGTTTAGCCTCCTTGATCTCATGGTAGATCTACTCTTGTACTACCCATATCATCAATATTAATCAAGCAGGAGTAGGGTTTTACCTCCATCGAGAGGGCCCGAACCTGGGTAAAAACATCGTGTCCCTTGCCTCCTGTTACCATCCGGCCTTGGCGCACAGTTCGGGACCCCCTACCCGAGATCCGCCGGTTTTGACACCGACATTGGTGCTTTCATTGAGACTTCCTCTGTGTCGTCGCCTTTAGATCCGATGGCTCCTTTGATCATCAACAACGACGAGGTCCAGGGTGAGACTTTTCTCCCTAGACAGATCTTCATCTTCGGCGGCTTTGCTCTGCGGGCCAATTCGCTTGGTCGTCTGGAGCAGATCGAAAGCTACGACCCTGGCCATCAGGTCAGGTTTGGAAACTTAAACTACACAGCTGATATCCGCGGAGACTTGATCTTCGACGGGTTCGAGCCACAGCCAAGCGCGCCGCACTATCTCGAGGGGCATGATCTAGCTCCGCCTCCGAACAGTGTCCTGGAGGCCGCACACGCACCGGTTCCGACCCTTAATTCGGCGCCTATTGCGCCAATTGAGGATGAGCGGTTGGACGTCACCTCGGGGGCTGCGATCTCAAAGGCGATCGAGCCGAGCGCCAGCCCCGCACTCCGCGTGACCCGTGATTCGGAGGATCCGGACTCCTCCCCGGACTCCGAACCCCCCGCGCCCCTGCCAGTCGAAGCCGATTGGGCGCTGATAATGGAGTTCACCGCCGCGGACGTCTTTCAGCACTCACCTTTTGGCGACATCCTAAATTCTTTCAAATCTCTCTCTTTATCAGGAGAGCCCTGGCCGAATTACGGTCAGCAAGGATGGGATACGGACGATGAAGAAATTCAATACCCACCCACCACCCACTTGGTAGCCATTGTCGACGATTACACCGACATGCTTGACTTCGGCTCCGAAGACTTCGACGGTATGGACGACGAGGTAGGAGACGAACAAGAACCAGCACTTGTAGGGCACTGGACGGCCACCTCGTCATATGATGTATACATGGTGGATACTCCAAAGGATGGAGATGGCGATGGAATAGCGGGGGATGACACCTCCAAGAAACAGCCAAAGTGCCGACATCAGCGGCGCCGCTCTAAATCTCGCCAAAGCAAAAACGGTGATTCCAGCACGGGGGATAATACTATCCCGGATAACGCCGAAGAACACCCAGCCCAGCAGGATTCAGCGCAGGAAGATGGAGAAGCCAGCCCTCATGAGAGAGCGGCAGAACGGGAGGTTGAGGATGATAACTATATCCCTCCCTCCGAAGACGAGGCAAGCCTCGATGACGACGAATTCGTCGTACCATCAGACCCCGCCGAAAAAGAGCGTTTCAAACGTAGGCTTTTAGCCACGGCGAACAGCCTAAAGAAAAAGCAGCAACAACTTAGAGCTGATCAAGATTTGCTAGCTGATAGATGGACTGAAGTCCTTGTGGCCGAAGAGTATGAACTCGAGCGCCCCTCCAAGAATTATCCTAAGCGCAGGACGCTACCCCGATCAGAGGAAGAAGCACCTACATCACCAGCGCACGACACGGAAGACCGGCCACCTCGCGGCCGCGACAGAGAGGCCTGTCGAACCTCCACCCAAGCCATGCCCCGACGCCGCTCAACCAAGGCAAGGGCAAATGCGCCGGACCTGCGAGATATACTGGAGGATAAAGCAAGGCAAACAAGATCGATCTACGGATCACGCAGGCGCCCGACGACACGTGACGATGATTTTCACTCCGGACACAATAAATCCGGCCGGGCCGAACACAACAGGCATAGCTCTTTCGAGCTGCGTCGCGACATAGCCCAGTACAGGGGCGCCGCACACCCACTATGCTTCACAGATGAAGTAATGGATCATAAAATCCCAGAGGGTTTCAAACCCGTAAACATCGAATCATACGATGGCACTACAGACCCGGCGGTATGGATCGAGGATTATCTCCTTCACATCCACATGGCACGTGGCGATGATCTACATGCCATCAAATACCTCCCTCTCAAACTCAAAGGACCGGCCCGGCACTGGCTTAACAGCCTGCCAGCGGACTCAATCGGTTCTTGGGAGGACCTGGAGGCCGCATTCCTCGACAACTTCCAGGTGCGACCACCGGATGCCGACGACCTAAGCCACATAATTCAGCAGCCATAGGAATCGGCCAGGCAATTCTGGACATGGTTCCTAACAAAGAAAAACCAGATAGTCAACTGTCCGGACGGAGAGGCCCTAGCAGCCTTCAAGCATAACATCCGCGACGAGTGGCTTGCCCGGCACCTGGGATAGGAAAAGCCGAAATCCATGGCAGCCCTCATGACACTCATGACCCGCTTTTGCGCGGGCGAAGATAGCTGGCTAGCTCGCAGCAACAACTTATCAAAGAACCCTGGTAATTCGGATACCAAGGACAAAAGTGGCAGGACACGTCGAAATAAGCAAAAGCGCCGCATTAGCAGCGACAACAATGAAGATACGGCAGTCAACGCCGGATTCAGAGGCTATAAATCTGGTCAGCGGAAAAAGCCATTCAAAAAGAATACTCAGGGCCCGTCCAGCTTGGACCGAATACTCGACCGCTTGTGCTAGATCCATGGCACTCCCGAAAGGCCGGCCAATCACACCAACAGGGATTGTTGGGTGTTCAAGCAGGCAGGCAAGTTAAGAGCCGAAAACAAAGACAAGGGGCTCCATAGCGATGACGAGGAGGAGCCCAGGCCGCCGAATAGCAATGGACAGAAGGGATTTCCCTCACAAGTGCGGACTGTGAACATGATATACGCAACCCACATTCCCAAGAAAGAGCGGAAGCGTGCGCTAAGGGACGTATACGCAATCGAGCCAGTCGCCCCAAAGTTCAACCCATGGTCCTCTTGCCCGATCACTTTTGATCAAAGGGACCACCCCACTAGCATCCGTCATGGCAGCTTTGCCGCATTGGTTCCCGACCCAATCATCGACAGATTTCATCTCACAAGAGCCCTCATGGACGGCGGCAGTAGCCTGAACCTGCTTTATCAGGATACAGTGCGGAAAATGGGCATAGATCCATCAAGGATTAAGCCCACAAGAACGACCTTTAAAGGCGTTATACCAGGTGTGGAAGCCAACTGTACAGGCTCCGTAACACTTGATGTGGTCTTTGGATCTCCGGATAACTTCCGAAGCAAAGAATTAGTCTTCGACATATGTCGGTGTACTAAAGTAGGGGTACTCTAGTATCCCGAACTTGTGCACGGGCAGTCGCAGCACCCCGCGGCAAGGCCCTCCAGGTGATCACCAAGGCTCTCTATGGTTCCTTTGAAGCCATTCGAGAACAAAATATTTAAGTCAAGAAGACAAGTCCCCGGTAAGAGGAGCTTGCCGGGAAGGCCATTCAAGGTACGAGACCCCGGCAAGAGGAGCTTGCCGAGAAGCCCAACCAGAGCATCTCAAAGAACCTGTCGCAGCACGCCACGCGTCCCGGCAGGACCCGGCGAGCGACAAGTTCCCGGGCGCGACAAGACAACGGCCGCGGCAAGGCACTTGCCGCGGCAGGCAGCCACTCTGTACCCGCGCTCCAGCTCACCCACCTACGTGTCGCTCCGGGACCCTTCCCAGCGTACGTGGCGGGAGGCTGTGCAGCCAGGGGTACACTATGGCATGCAGCGCTGATAGGATCGCCATCGTGGCGAGCGATAGCGCCCCTGACGGTCCCTTTTCTGCACCGTCTGGGCGACGTAGACGGGCATTTAATGCCTTTGTCCCCTGCCGTCAGGGTTAGGTATGATACACTGTGTAGGTAGTTGTACCTACCGCAGCATATTTACACTTTTACCCTTACCTACGTTGCCACCTGTTGGAGACCCCTTGGACATATAAAAGGAGGCCCATGCACAATGTAGGGAGGGGATCAATCCTCAGAGAAGCGCTCGGTCTCGTTAGCTGCTCGAGTGTACTGTAGCACTCAGCGCTCCCGGGCAAAGAACTCAATACAATCCACAAAGCAGCAGTAGGAGTGTTATCTCTCCGGAGAGCTCCGAAGCTGGGTAAAAACTTTCCCCCGCGTGCCTCGCCTCGATCCGCTCTTCGCGCGACCTCCGCCCCCCGCCGAACCGAGAAAGGGGCTCCGTCCCCATAGGTGCTCGGGGAGCCCAGGAAAACCCCGGCATCTCTGGCGCGCCAGGTAGGGGGCATCGAGGTTGTGTGAACCTGATCCGGCGTTCAGCGAGCTGAATCTTCATCGAATCCACCGCCGCCGCAGCAAACGGCCGGCGGGGAGAACGCCGGCGGTGGAACGGGCGCCGATGAGGGAGCCCATGGTGCCAACAAGTCCAAGGACAAGACCGCGCTGCCCGCTGGCGGCGTAGTCGGCTCCCCCAACGACCGGGCGTCCATAGACGCACCGCGCCCATCTCAAGAGGCGCAGGACCGGCAGCGTCGTGGTACTCACGGTACCATACGCTCGCTGGACCCAAATCGAGCTAGCGGATCCCGGGACGCTCAAGGCTAACATGCACGCCGACGTGCTGGCGCGAGCGAGGCACGGTCGCCTGGATGGAATACTGCTCCTTCCAACATCGTTGGGAGCCCGAGCATATCCCGCTCCTCGCACCGTTCGCCACCGCTACCCGCCACCCCAGCAGAAGCTCTAGCGCGAGCTCAACTGCTCCTAGACTTCCCTCCAGCGCCAGACAAGATCGACGACTGGAGGGCCACCATTCAGAGTCTCATCGGCTTCGCCAACGGCGACACTCCGCGGCCAGCGGCCACATCGCAGCCGCGGCAGGCCAGCCAAGTGCGAGCCGATGGCGACAAAACCGGTGGGGGTGCAACCACCGTGCACTCTCTGCCCCAAAGGCCAAAATCGCCGACTCGCCGGGTCCGCCACGACAGCGACTCCACTGCTTCCTCGAATCCGTGAACTCGTCGCGATCAGCGCCACGTTCTTCACGAACGGCAGCAAGAAGACGCCCGCACCCGCATCAACCGCCGAAGAGAAACGCGGCGTCAATCAGACTGACGCGCTGGCCCCACTGTCGATATGCAAGCGCTAGGGGAACCAGGTGACCTGCCGTACGCGGTAGGTTGCCCTGCGTTTACCCGTGAGCTGCGGCATGTCCAGTGGCCCAGCACGAAGAATTTCAAGCCAGACGTACCAGAGAAGTACGACGGCAGGCTGCATCTGTCGGAGTTCCTCAGCATCTACACTATTGCGGTGCAGGCTGCTGGGGGGCAGGACGACAAGATCCTCGCCAATTACTTCCCTCTGGTGCTCAGGCCCAACATCAGGTCCTGGCTCATGCACTTGCCGGAAAACTCCATATCTTCCTGGGCAGACCTATGCCATCAATTTGTCGGCGCCTTTACAGGCGGCCACAAACCCCATGGCCAGGAGAGTGATCTTCACCTGCTTGCCCAGAAGGAAGGGGAGCCTCTACGTAAGTACATCCAGAGATTCAGCCAAGTGCAACGCAACATCCCAGACGTCCACCCTGCCGCGGTCATCAGTGCGTTCCATCAGAACGTGCGCAACCGCAGGATGCGGGAGGAGATGGCGATGTGCAAGATCAGAGACGTCAGCGAGCTGTATGCCCTGGCCGACAGATGTGCACGTGCTGAGGAAGGAAGGAAGCTCCCCGGGGAGAACGTAGGAACCGCAGGATCTGACAGCGATGATGCCGCCCCAGCAAGCAAAAACAGATGGCGG
This sequence comes from Aegilops umbellulata, assembly GCA_032464435.1. NCBI lineage: Eukaryota > Viridiplantae > Streptophyta > Magnoliopsida > Poales > Poaceae > Aegilops > Aegilops umbellulata. The sequence goes on along the minus strand of CP136055.1, from coordinate 226,098,996 downwards.
AACAACAGGAAGAGGAAAGGCAAAGATGTGCTAGTTGTCGAGCAATCCGGCAACGAAGGTGGCGCCAAGACAGCCAAGACTGATGGCTCCCGCAAGGAGGTTGCCGCATGCGCCAACTGCCAGGCTGTGGCGGCCGCCGACAAGCAGGATGGCACCAACAAGCAGTACTGCAAGATTCATTGCACCAAAGGCCATGACCTCCAGAGCTGCAAGAAGGTCGAACAGCTCGTTGAGCTGCAAAAGGCCGAGTACGAGCGACGCGACAAGGAGAAGGCCCAAGGAGGTGCTGGAGCATCTGGTACGAAGCACACTGGCCGGGGGGGACGCCGCGGCAACACCAAGCAGCGGCAAGGCGACAGACCTCCCCGCGGCCGCGACAAGGATGAAGATGACGACGACGACGAAGACATGGATGACGCCGAGACCAGCGAGCAGGAGTTCTAGAAAGCCACAGAAGTTTTGTGCGTTGACGGCGGTGCTTCTCTGCATACTTCACACCGCCAACTCAAGCAGTGGGTACGGGAAGTTAATGCAGCAGAACCACCTGTCGAATCACGCAAGCTTCTGAAATGGTCCAGCACGCCTATCATCTTTGACATTGAGGACCACCCCGATCGCACAACTGCTGTCGGGTGTTTGCCGATGTTGGCCTCACCAACTATCCGCAACCTCAAGGTCACTAAGATGCTAGTTGACGGCGGGGCCGGCTTGAACCTGATCTTCTCCGCTGTACTTCGGAGACTCCAAGTCCCTGACAGCGAGCTCGATGAGACCGGCACGTTTCAAGGAATCAACCCGGGAAGGAGCAAGCCGAAGGGGAAGATCACGCTGCTGGTGACATTTGGCAGTGAGTTGAACTTCAGGACTGAGAGGATCACTTTCGACATTGCCGACTTTCCATTGCCTTACAATGGAATTCTCGGCCGTCCAGCGCTCGCCAAGTTTATGGCGGCCTCTCACTATGCGTACAACATGCTGAAGATGCCAGGCCCGATAAGTGTCATCTCTGTACATGGCGACAAGAAAGACGCTCTCATCTGTGCCGACAAGATCTACCGGGAAGCAGCAGCTGCCGCGGATCGCGAGACACTTGCCGCTGAAGCTCCCGGGGGGAAGAAGAAGACCAAGTACGGCAAGAGATCTGATGCCCACTACGGCAAGCGCACCTCTTCGGAGTGCTGCGCTACCGTCGAGGACGCACCATCGAGCTCCACCGGCAAGTGTAAGAAGACAATGGCAGCTCCGCCAGCAACCAAGAAGGTGTCTGCCAAGGAGGACGACACTGGTGGTACCTTCACCATGAGTGCCACTCTCGACCCTAAATAGGAAAGCGCGCTCGTTGCTTTCCTGCGGGCAAATGTCGACGTGTTTGCGTGGCAACCGTCTGACATCCCCAGCGTTCCCAGGAAAGTAATCGAGCACCACCTCGCCGTCTGTCCTCACGCGCGACCCGTCAAGCAGAGAGTCAGGAAACAAGCGGTGGAGCGCCAAGAGTTCATCGCCAAAGAGATCAAGAAGTTGGAAGCAGCAGGCCTCGTCAGAGGAGTGCTCCATCCTACGTGGTTGGCCAATCCTATAGTCGTGCGCAAGGCGAACGGGAAATGGAGACTTTGCATTGACTTCACCGATGTCAACAAAGCTTGTCCCAAAGACCCATTTCCCTTGCCGCGCATTGACCAGATTGTCGACTCCATAGCCGGATGCGACTTGCTTTCGTTTCTTGACGCATACTCAGGATACCATCAGATCTTCATGGCAGAAGAGGATGAGGAGAAAACCGCGTTCATCACTCCATGTGGCACGTACTGTTTTGTATAGATGCCTTTCGGTTTGAAGAATGCTGGTTCAACATTTGCAAGGGTCGTCCATACTGCTTTTGAGCCGCAAATACACAGAAATGTGGAAGCCTACATGGATGATATAGTGGTCAAAAGCAGGGACAAGTCAACTCTGATTCAAGATCTAGAAGAAACTTTTGCAAATCTGCGTAAGATCAGCCTCAAGCTCAACCCCGAGAAATGCGTGTTTGGAGTCCCTTCCGGCAAGCTTCTCGGGTTCTTTGTGTCCCAGCGGGGGATTGAAGCCAATCCCGACAAGATCAAGGCCATTGAGCAGATCGAAGCACCGAAGCGCGTCAAGGATGTACGAAAACTTGCCGGCTGCGTGGCGGCTCTCAGCAGGTTTATCTCTAAGTCTGCTGAACGCGCCCTGCCGTTTTTCAAAACTTGAAAAAGGCAGGTCCAATGAAATGGACTCCGGAAGCGGAGGCTGCACTGCAGGACTTGAAGAGATACATGTCCTCCACTCCAATACTTGTCGCACCTAAACCACAAGAGAAGTTGCTGCTATATCTGGCGGCAACCAATCAAGTGGTTAGTGCTGCGTTAGTAGCGGAGAGAGAGGTAGATGATGAGCCAGCAACCGCGGCAAGCGCGTCCAGCGACAAGCAAGGGGCTTCCCCGACGAGCTCTGGTCGCGACGAAGATAGATCCGCGCAGTTGTGCGAAGGGAAACAGAAGAAAATGGTGTAGCGCCCAGTCTACTTTGTAAGTTCCCTTCTGCAGGGGGCTAGGTCGAGGTACTCTGGTGTGCAGAAGTTGCTTTTCTGCCTTCTTATGGCCTCGAGAAAGCTGCGCCATTACTTCCAAGCACATGAGATCACAGTTGTCACTCGCTTTCCGCTGAAGAGGATACTGCAGAATCTAGAAGCAACAGGCAGGATTGTTGAGTGGGCATTGGAACTGTCGAGCTTTGGCCTCAAGTTTGAGAGCACTTCAACTATTCAAAGTAGAGCATTGGCAGAATTCATAGCAGAATGGACGCCAACACCTGACGAAGAAACCCCAGAGACAAGCATCCCCATCAAGGAAGCAAACAAAGAGTGGCTGATGTACTTTGATGGCGCGTTCTCGCTACAAGGCGCCGGTGCTGGCGTGCTGCTTATCGCACCAACCGGAGAGCACCTCAAGTACGTTGTCCAGATGCACTTTCCCAAGGAGCAAGCAGCAAACAATACTGCAGAGTATGAAGGGTTGCTCGCCGGTCTCAGGATCGCGGCAGACCTTGGGATCAAGCAGCTCATTGTCAGGGGGGACTCGCAGCTTGTCGTCCGCCAAGTAAACAAGGATTATCAGAGTCCGTTGATGGAAGCTTACGTTGATGAAGTGAGGAAGCTGGAAGAGCGCTTTGTTGGCCTACAGATGGAACATGTTCCTAGAGCTCAGAACGACATCGCTGACGGCCTGTCAAAGTGCGCGGCATTTAAGTTACCTGTGGAACCAGGAATCTTTGTGCTCAAGCTGACTCAGCCATCCGTGACGCCACCAACTGGATAGAGCGGGAAGAGGAAGTTGATTTCTGGCGACTATCTTCCGGCTGAGCTTCCCGAAGCCGCCGCCAAGAGGGTCCCCAAGATCAACACCAAGAGTGCTGAGGAGCAGTCTGCTCCGACAAGCCCCAAGGTTTGTTTCGTTGAAGCAGACGCTCCCGACAAGTTTCGCTCTGGCAAACTTGCCGGGGATCATCAAGCTCCGGCTGAGCCACGGGTTATCGCCGTAGAAGCGGATGTTCCCGCAACAGCAGTTATGTCGTTAGTCCTTGTTGTCGAGCCGCAGGCTCCAGCATGGGCACAGCAGATCGTCCGTTTCCTCCAGTCAGGAGAACTTCCCGAAGAGCCAGAAGAAGCGGAAAGAGTAGCCCGGCAGTCTAGTATGTACCAGTTTGTTGACAACGCACTGTACAGAAGAAGGCTCAACGGAGTGAAATTGAAGTGTATTCCCTGGGAAGATGGACAGAAACTGTTGGCAGAGGTGCATGGAGGCATTTGTGGTCATCACATTGGCGCCAGAGCACTTGCCGGCAAAGCGTTCCGGCAAGGTTTCTTCTGGCCGACAGCCCTCCAGGATGCAGCTGCACAAGTAACCAAGTGTGAAGCGTGCCAGTTCCATTCCAAGCAGATACACCAACTAGCTCAAGCTCTCCAGACAATCCCTTTATCCTGGCCATTTTCGGTCTGGGGGCTCGACATCCTCGGCCCTTTCCCCCGAGCTGTCGGGGGCTTTCAGTACTTGTACGTCGCAATCGACAAGTTCACAAAGTGGCCAGAAGTGGAACCAGTGAGGAAGGTGACAGCACAATCATCAGTCAAGTTCTTCAGGTCGATTGTTTGCTGCTTCGGAATCCCTAACAGGATCATTACCGACAATGGCACGCAATTCATGAGTCGCAACTTCATGCAGTACGTCCGCGACCTTGGCTCCAAGGTCTGCTTCGCTTCTGTTGCTCACCCCAGGAGCAACGGTCAAGCAGAGAGGGCAAATGCTGAAGTACTGCGTGGACTCAAGACCCGGACTTTCGACAGGCTGCACAAGTGCGGAAGAAACAGGATCGAGGAGCTGCCGGTGGTTCTTTGGTCGATCAGGATGACGCTAAATCGAGCCACTGGCCAGACACCTTTCGCTCTAGTCTATGGAGCAGAGGCAGTTACCCCCACGGAACTCGTATACGGGTCACCTCGAGTGCTCGCTTATGATGAGCTTGAGCAAGAGCAGCTGCGGCAAGATGACACACTGCTCCTTGAGGAGGACCGTCTTCAGGCTGCTGTACGAGCTGCTTGATACCAGCAAGCTTTGCGCCGCTACCATAGCCGCAAAGTTAAAGCCAGAAGTCTCGAGGAAGGCGACCTTGTTCTTCGGCGCGTTCATTCCGCCAAGAATTCCAACAAGTTGACGCCGAAGTGGGAAGGCCCTTACCGGGTGAAACGAGTCACTAGGCCTGGCGCTGTCCGCCTTGAGACCGAGGATGGCTTTCCGGTGAGCAACTCCTGGAACATCGAGCATCTTCGTAAGTTTTACCCGTAAGGCGCGGTTGTCGGACCCTGTTCGGCAACTACCATTTTGTACAAGTCTTGCCGCTGTTGCATGTAATCCTTTGTACAAAGCCAGGCGCAGACCCTATGCATAAATAAAACTCACGTGCTCCGCACACCTTGTCAATTTCATGCCTTTCTGCATGAATTATCTGACACTTTGTGCAGCAAGCACCCTCGGTAAGCAATAACGAGCCATAAGGCTCCATACTATTGTTTTCTCTTTTCTTTTTCTCAAGGAGAGGAAGGATCCTTCGCCCACAAGTTAGCCGGAGGGGATGGGAAGATAATGGTATGGACCCGGCGTCGTTCAGGAAATATTTCGCCTTGCCGGGGAGCGAACGACAAAAAAGCTAAGTGCCAAAGTTTGAGCAATCAGATTTTTTTAAGTTACTTTCCTTGAACGACCATGCTTTGTATGGAAAACCCGTGCGCGAAGGAACCAGCTCGTGGCTAGTTGCGCCCTTACTTTGCTTCGAGTTCGCTCAACAGCTTAAGTGTGCCGCGAATAGAGTCGCGCCCTTACTTTGTTTCGAGTTCACTCAGCAACTTAAGCGAGCTGCGACTAGTCGCGACAAGGTTTCTTGTCGGTAACGACACCGCCAGCGGGCTGCTGACGTCCCGCACTCAGCCCTCGCGGCAAAGGTGCCTACGCCGGCAAGTTCCCTGAAAGCGTAGGGCAAAAACATACAAAGGAGGGAGTCGAGTAAAGGGAATAGCATTGCAATTGTGACATGAAACAAAGTTATATTACAAGATAGTTTGTCACGGCTCTAATAGACTGTTTTCATAACATGACCAGCGACGACAAGAAAAGAAGAAAATAGGCGGCCTAGTCCGCGCGGTCGCCCTCAACCCTCTTGATCCCGCTCACCTTGTCCACAATGGGTGCGACGAGGGTCTCGAGCTCATCCAGATCAGCTTCCGGCGGCAGGGACCTGAGGACATTAGTGAGGCGAAGGCCCGGGTTGCGGAAGGCCACCTTCATCAGCACCTTTTTGAGAGCTCCCGCGCAGATCTCGCGCGACTCGTCGGCCAGCTGCTTTGGGATCCTCTCCCGGAGTTGCTAGAGGGCCGTCGCCACGCCTTTGAAGAACAAGGTGAGCTTGGCGCTAGATGGGAGGTTCTCGTCGGAGGAATACCCGAGATCCTCCACCCCCAGCAACGCCAACTACTTGTCGATGCCTGCGGCAGCGCTCACAAGGCCCTCTGTCCACCGCTCCACAGTTCCCCTGAACTCATTCTGGGTGACAGCGATGTTCACCAGCAGCGCCTGGTCGGCCTCGATCTCCTTCTTCAAGGCCGCCTCCTGCTCCTTGGCGCCGTCCAGCATCTTGATCAAAGTTGCCAGCTTTAGCTCAAGGTCAACGTTGGAGTCCTTGGCGGCGTCAAGCTCCTTGACCTTCTCGGCGAGACGACCCTGTAGTTCGCCAAAGGTGTAGGCGTCCTTCTTGCGCTCATGCTTGAGCGCGGCAAGCGCTTCACCGCTCGCCTTGAGATCAGTCTCCAGCTGCGCCATTTTCGCCTCCAGCTCCTTCTTGGCGGCCTCGGCAGCTGCGGCAGCGTCCTTTGCTTCCTTGAGGGCTCCGCTGAGTGCTTGCTCGCTCGCAGCTAGCTCCTCTTTGTGGCTGTCCAGGCTGGCCTTCAGCTGCACCAACTCGCCGTCCCGCGCAGATAACTCCTCGGCGGCAAGCCGCTGTTGCTCTGCAACCTCTGCCTTCTCAAGGATGAAAGCCTTCTGCGCCTCATAGAGTTGCACCCGCTCCGCCGCCAGCGACTGGAGAGCTGCCTGGTTGAGGCCTCGGAGCTCTTCCGCGCGCTTCTCCACGTCCACCCCCGCCTTCGCGACAAGCGCTTCACGGGACTCCAGTTTGGCCTGGCGGGCGCGGTAGAGCGACACCAGCTTCCGCAGCAGTCGCTCCTCCTCGGGCTCGTCAATGCTGCTGCTTGGTGCGTCGACCAACGTCAGCCCAGCGGAGGCGAGCACCTCCACGTCGAAGCTTTCTCCTTCGACTGGCGCCCTAGACGTTGACGCCCAGGGGAGGTTGATGAAGATGCCAGCGCCAGCCTTCAAGTAGATGCCTGGTTGGGGTTCCTCTGAGCCTGACGCCGCGGCAGCGGCGGGAGGATCAGCGGTCGGTGTAGCGCCTGTCGCTCCTGCGGCCCCAGGGTCGTCAGTACGATCGCCGGAGCCCTCGTCGGCTGCTGCGGCGGCAGCCTTGGCGGCCTCTTCGCCGGCGGGATCATCGGCGCCGGCCGTTTCCTCGGTGGCAGTGGCGTCGTCAATAATGACTTCGGTCTCCATCGGCTCCACAGTGGATGGATCTAACGGCCGGAAAAAGAAGAAAAGTCAGGCAAATACCCAAAAAGAAGAACACAAGGGGGGGTTTAGAAGCAAGGAGTACCTGTAGGAGGCTCGGTGGTGGGGATCTCCACTGTCGGGGGTTCGTTGGTACCGTCCCTTGCAGGAGATTCCTCCCTCGCCAGGGAACTCTCCCTCGTCGTAGACTTCTCCCTTGCCGGGGAGCTCTCCCTGGTCGGGGATTTCTCCCTTGGCGGCGTAGTCGAAACAGGTGGCACATCGGGAGTGGCCTCCGGGCACTCTTGGTGGAGCTGCTCTGCTCCTACATAAGCCGACGGTGGGGGTACACCATATACTTACGCTGGGGGCTGCACTGGGGGCTGCTCTGAAGAACGGCCGTCGGGTCCGGCGAGTTTATCTCGGGTGCGCCCCCCGCTCCCACGGAGGGGTCATCCTCGATAACGATCACCGGGACCTTGGCCCTCTTTTCCGTTCTCTGGGCCAGCGTCCCAAAAAGGGATGAGTTCAGAGTAAGGCAAATGAGATACAATACAAGACAACAAGTATTGAAGACATGCAAGTACAACAAGGATCTTACTCTCCTTCTTCCTCGTCGGAGCTGAGCGCGGAGAAGTCAAAGCCTAGCCCACCTCCGGCGCGAGGAGGCGGGGGAGTGGGATCTCTTGGCCGCTTGGCGGGCACTGGGGCGGCAGGCCGAGAGGACCCTGCCCCAGTTGCCACTGCAGCGCGAGGTGTTCCCGCGGCAACAGAACTTGCCGCGGTGGAGCGTGTCGTGCGGCGCGGAGGGGGTTGACTCGCCCGCCTCTCCGCTACATCCCCGGCCTTGCGAAGACGCTTCCTTGGTGGAGCCGGGGGCTCTGCTTGTGGAGCCGGGGGCTCTGCTTGCGGAGCCAAAGGCTCTACTTGCGGCAGGCTGTCCGAAGACGAAGAGGAAGAGGAGCCGATCTCCAGCGAGCCGCTCGTGTCCTCGGCGGGCCCGCTCGGCCCGACGTCATGCTCGGCGGACCTCCTCTCGCCGGCAAGCTCCTCTCGGTCGGCAAGGCTTGCCGCCTTGGCTGCCTCTGCTTCCTCCACGGTGAACCCAAACTCGCCCGCAGCGGCGGCTGCCGCCTCTTCCATCCTGGTGGCGATTCGCTTGAGCTCATCGTCGGTGGTGTCCCGGGTGAGCCCCTTCTTTTCGTCAGCGTCGACCGGCACTTCTATCAAGTTGTCGAAGAACGCCCGCACGACATCATCCGCAGGCTCTATCCAAGCTGGATCAATACCATGCGAGTCGCACAGCGGCATTATTGCACGGATGCGGTCAAGTGCGGAGTTGTTGCACAGCGGGACGACGCCCCTCGGCAACCAGAACACTTCGGGATGCTGCGGGTCGTGCTTGAACAGCTCCTGGAGCATCGCGTTGAGCTCCAGGACAGTGAAGTTGAAATTGAGGCCCGGCCGCAACCTCATGATATCCGCCGCATTCTGGAACTCCCAAGCGGGTCTCCTCCTCTCCTGCAGGGGGGCAATGCGGCGGCGGAGGAAATCTGCGCCGACCGCTCCTACAGTGAGCGCGGCAAGCCTGAGGCGCAGGATCCGAGTGACGGCAATCCACAGCCTGTTGTCTTCCGGGGCCAGGCTACTCCAATCGCCGCCGCGCACTACTGGGGTTTCGCGCAGAGAAGTAAACGGCTGGGGGTTCTCCTCGACAATCAAACACCAGTCAGCCCTCCACTCCTCCCACTTGCTGCGGAGCTCTCCCTCCAAATAAGCATCTTTCTTGCCAGCTTTCGAGATCCAGGCGATTCCGCCGGATAAAGGCTCTCCTTTCTCAACCCGAGGCGAAAAGAAATGGCGAAAAAGAGCTACGTTTGGATGGATCCCGACAAAGTTTTCGCAGAGATGTGCGAAAACTGCCATGGTCAGGACAGCATTGGGGGTGAAATCAAGAAGGTGGAGCCCGTAGGTGTTCATGACATTGCAAAAGAATTCAGAAAAGGGCGGGCAGAGCCTGCAGTAGAAGAACAAGGCAAAGATGGGATACCCAGTGGGATACTTATCCCAAGCAGTGGCTGGGAGTACCTTCGTGCGCGGATGCGCTCGCGTCCCCGTCGACCAGAAGAGATAGAAATCTTCTTTCAGCTCTAATGCCTCGAGCCTCGGAGGGAAGATTGCACGCTCCTTTCGCAGCGCCGCGAGCCGCTGCGCCTCAGCTGACTTCGCCTTCTCGGCCTTCGGGGCCATGGCGGGAGTGGAGAAGGAGGACGACGGCGTTGGTGGTGCTGGTGGCAATGGGGTCGGGGCTCTGCTCTCCTTCGGCTTTGGGAAGAAGGGGAGTGGCGGAGATTCTCTACGAAGGAACAGCAACGGGCAGATGGGCGAACTGCCCCTGTTTCCCCTGCTTATAAGGAGGGATGGGGGCGAACGTTTCGCCTTTCCGAGTAAAGGAACCACCCACGATCTCCCCCACGACGCTGCAATCGACGCGTGCCGTTCGGGAGGGCGTGGTGGATGCGGAGCAAGGTACAACGCGACCCAGGCCGTGCGTGCCCGTGCCCTGTTTTGGGCCTGGCCCAACAGCGCTCCGCACCGTGTGTGGCCCAGGCCCGGGGGCTCCTGTCGGTGTACTAAAGTAGGGGTACTCTAGTATCCCGAACTTGTGCACGGGCAGTCGCAGCACCCCACGGCAAGGCCCGCCAGGTGATCACCAAGGCTCTCTATGGTTCCTTTGAAGCCATTCGAGAACAAAATATTTAAGTCAAGAAGACAAGTCCCCGGCAAGAGGAGCTTGCCAGGAAGGCCATTCAAGGTACGAGACCCCGGCAAGAGGAGCTTGCCGGGAAGCCCAACAAGAGCATCTCAAAGAACCTGCCGCAGCACGCCACGCGTCCCGGCAGGACCCGGCGAGCGACAAGTTCCCGGGCGCGACAAGACAACGGCCGCGGCAAGGCACTTGCCGCGGCAGGCAGCCACCCTGTACCCGCGCTCCAGCTCACCCACCTACGTGTCGCTCCGGGACCCTTCCCAGCGTACGTGGCGGGAGGCTGTGCAGCCAGGGGTACACTATGGCATGCAGCGCTGACAGGATCGCCATCGTGGCGAGCGATAGCGCCCCTGACGGTCCCTTTTCTGCACCGTCTGGGCGACGTAGACGGGCATTTAATGCCTTTGTCCCCTGTCGTCAGGGTTAGGTATGATACACTATGTAGGTAGCTGTACCTACCGTAGCATATTTACACTTTTACCCTTACCTACGTTGCCACCTGTTGGAGACCCCTTGGACATATAAAAGGAGGCCCATGCACAACGTAGGGAGGGGATCGATCCTCAGAGAAGCGCTCGGTCTCGTTAGCTGCTCGAGTGTACTGTAGCACTCAGCGCTCCCGAGCAAGAACTCAATACAATCCACAAAGCAGCAGTAGGAGTGTTATCTCTCCGGAGAGCTCCGGAGCTGGGTAAAAACTTTCCCCCGCGTGCCTCGCCTCGATCCGCTCTTCGCGCGACCTCCGCCCCCCGCCGAACCAAGAAAGGGGCTCCATCCCCATAGGTGCTCGGGGAGCCCAGGAAAACCCCGGCAACATAGTCCCATTCCGCAGTGGCTATCACGCCCTGCTCAGACGAACCGCATTTGCCAAATTCAATGCGGTGCCGCACTACGCATACCTCAAGCTCAAGATGCTAGGCCCTCGAGGAGTAATCATGGTCAACGGAAACACCGAACGCTCCATCCGTACGGAGGAGCACACGGCGGCTCTCGCAGCAGAAGTACAAAGCAGCCTTTCTAGGCAACTCTCCAGTCCGACCATTAAAAAGCCAGACACTGCCAAGCGCGCCCGGAGTAACCTACAACAAGACCGCCTGGCACGTTCTGAGCAGGCATAGCAATGCGGCCCCAACCCCTGCCATCCCGACATAGCGGAGCTAGTACCTCGCGTACATAATTACGCCCTCGAAATACCATGGGCGCAGGGGAAGGGGCACAGTAACGACATGCTCACAATACGGCTTAAAACGTACTAGGGGCTGCCAGATTCTTTTTACTACTTTCAGGACTCCACACTTTGGACGACCTGCTCGGCAATTCGGCTGCCGCACAAACGATGCAAGGTCCAGGGAAGCAGACAAAGCTACGCCGCATTATGGAATTCTCAGGTGGTCTCTATTACGAGCGGTATATCTGTTCCGAACTTAATTCCGCGGCCTGCCCCTGGTCAGGACATGTTAAATAGTCTGATATCTTTTTGCTCATCGCACTACTTGTATCGTTCGGCTTTGATAAATAGCCTCTTTATAAACAATGCATAGCTTTTTCGCCTATTTTTTGCACTATTCTATTTTAATATATATGTTTATCAAATAACATGATAGCACCCGTACACCATGGTACGGCAAACACGCCAGGGGCTTCAGTAGCCTTCCATCTGGCGTGAGAAGACCGTACACTTCCACAAGTGCGGCACCCCGAACTTATAGCATTATATGCATCGGCTCCGAATCATGATTTGGGTCAATAGTTGGGTTTGCCCGGCTCCTATGATTTGGTGCCTTACGTTCCGTTATATCGGCTAAGGTAGCACTAGGAGAACCACTGCGATTGTGCCCCGGTTCAGCTGGGTTAAGCACCTCAGTGGAGAAAGCTAAAACTGACTGTCATGATAAGCCGAGAGACTGGTCGCTGTTCGAGAGGTTTTTCGAGTCCCTAAAGACTTATGCCGCTTCGAGCGAGGAGCTGGCTCTGTCCGGCCAAAGGCGTGAATAGCGCCCCGAATTCGGTCTTCCGAACTAGGGGCTTCGCCGAAATTTAAAATTATAAAGTTCTATGGCTAAGTGAGAGTGTTCAAGCATTATAGTCCGATTGCCTCATTCGTTGTGCTGAGCGCCTCCCTCGAAGGACCCAACCATGGGAAAAAGAGCGCTCAGGTTTATCCCGAACACCCCAGCACTAGCAGTATGGGGGCAGAAGCCGACGACTGGCCATCTCTCAATTTTTGATAAACGGCCGCACAGAAAATAATATTTTAAATTCCATAAGCATTGCTTAGCGCATATGAACAAGTTTTCAGCGCACAGGATAAACACGAGCGAGTTCATTCAAATGTTACATCTCTTGTACATTCATCCGCAATAAGGCGGGCACCGGCAAGAACATCCTTGTAGTAGTTCTCGGGCTTGCGATGCTCCTTCCCCTGCGGCGGCCCGTCCTTCACCAGCTTCTCTCCGTCAAGCTTACCCAAGTGCACCTTTGCACGGGCAAGGGCCCTCCGGGCACCTTCAATACAGGAGGAACGCTTCATGACCTCAAGCTGTGGACATGCCTCCACCAGCCGCCGCACCAGCCCGAAGTAGCTCCCAGGCAGGTTCTCTCCGGGCCACAGCCGAACTAGGAAGCCCTTCATGGCTTGTTCGGCCGCCTTGTGGAGCTCGACCAGCTGTTTCAGCTAATTGCTCAAAGGCACAGGGTGTCCGGCCTCAGAATACTGAGACCAGAACACACTCTCCGTCAAGTTGCCCTCTTCAGCTCGGTAGAACGCGGCGACGTCGGCTACACTGCGGGGAAGATCTGCGAACGCCCCTGGAGAACTCCGGATTCGGGTAAGTGACAAGTAGTTTACTTTTATATTCCTACTTTGCATTAAGAATGCCTTACCTGCTGCTATCTTTTTCATCTCCTCCAACTCTTGGATGGCCTTTTGGGCTTCGGCCTTGGCACCCTTGGCGGTCTCGAGGGCAGACGCGAGCTCGGATGCTTGCGCCTTTGACTCAAGCTCCAAGCTCTCATGTTTTTTCATGAGAACCTGCAGCTCCTGCTGCACCTCGCCAACCTGAGCCCCAAGCCTCTCTCGCTCGGTGCGCTCCTCGGCCGTTTTCTTTTCGGCCTCAGTGAGCGCCTGCTTGAGTGTCGCCACCTCATTTGTGGCCCCTACAATAAGCAGCACGATCCTGTTATTCTTTTTTTGCAATCACGCCTCTCTATAGGCACCTTTTTTCTTTATAGGGTATTTCTTACCTTCTTGTTCCTCGAGCTGCTGTTTGGCAAGGCCGAGCTCTTGCTCGGTCCGCCCGAGGTCCTTCTTTAGGACTTCCACCTATGCAGTCAGCGCGGCGGTGGATAGCAGCGAAGCCTGCATACGCATATTGACTCTTTATTGTTACACTCCTGCGAAAATTAATAGATCCTCTATTCGGCTTTTCTTTTCAAACGCCAAACAGAGCATCAGGGGCTACCGTCTATGCGGTCATATTTTGACATATTTTCTACTTACCTCGAAGCCTGTCAGAAGGCTAGCGCAAGCGTCAGTCAGTCCGCTCTTGGCGGACTGAACCCTTTGAAACACCGTACCCACAATAGTACGGTGTTCCTCGTCGATGGAGGCGCCGTCAAGCACCTCCAGCAGATTGTCCGGCACCTCCGGTTGGACAGAGGCTGCCGGCTCAGAAGGCTTGCTCCTCTTGGAAGGAGTTCGCCTACCGTGAACCAGAACTGTTGAAGAGTCCAGCGCGGCGTCCGGCACAAAGCTGGACCCGGAGCCCTGGGGGGTTTTGTCCCCTTTATTCCTGGGGTTCGGGAAGTCGCCTTTCGGATCCTCCAGGACCACCTCCTCCTGCCCCGGAGCTTGTTGCGACGCCACTTCGGCGTCGTCTGCGGTACGGGGGGAGGCAGCGGGCGGAATTGAGTTCACGTCCGACGTGTCCAGGGAGCTGCTCGACGAATCGTCGAGTCCGGCCCGGGGCGGGCTGCATAAATCGCATTCGACATTAGGGAAAGGTGTGCATTAAAGGAATATCATGAGTCATTCTGGTATGCGAATACTTACGATTTCGCCGAACGCTTGGCCCTGTTCGGCCACTCCTCTCCGCTCTCTGCGGCATCATGGGAGTAGTCCGGCGGAGGGGTCTTCCTCTTCCTAGACCCCTCGGCCTCCCCCGATGGGGCGGGCCTCTTCTTGTTCTTTTCTCCCTCCACTGGGGGGGGGGAGAGCTTTCTTCTCCCTCCTCCTCATTTTCACGAGAGGAGGGCACCTCGGACTCGTCAGACAACGAGTCCGACACCACCAAGTTACGGACACTCTTTCGAGTCCCGATGGTCTTCTTCTTCTTGACCTTCTTCTCCGGCACCACGTAAGGCGCCGGAGTCAGCAGCCGCACCAGGAGAGCTGGGGTTGGGTCTTCGGGCAGGGGAGCCGGACAGTTAATTGGTCCGGATATCGCCTGCCAAGCCTGTCAAAGGTAAGGGAGTTTAGATCCCGCATAGAGTTAATCTATGAAAAAAGAGCTTAATGATCCTGTCAAAGGCATAGATAGCTTACCTCGCTAGCATGACGCTGCGAGCTGTATCCATGGTCCTCGGAAGCGGATGCGGGGGCTTCGGCGCCTTTGATTAGCACCTTCCATACGTCTTCATACGACGTGTCGAAGAGCCTGCTGAGGGTTCGGTGCTGCGCCGGGTCAAACTCCCACAAATTGACATCCCGTTGTTGGCACAGGAGGATCAGACGAACGAGCATGACCTGGACTATATTGACCAGCCGGATTGGCTTGTCTACCAGGGAATTGATGCATGTCTTCAGTTCGGCCACCTCTTCCTCGTTGCCCCACAATAGGCCCGTCTCTTTCCAAGACACAAGCCGCGTGGGGGGGGTCCGGATCTGAATTCGGGTGCCGCGACGCATTCCGGATCACAATGCTCGGTGATGTAAAACCACCCGGCTTGCCACCCCTTTAGGGTCTCCACAAAGGAGCCCTCGAACCAGAGGACATTGGCTATCTTGCCAGCCATAGCGCCTCCGCACTCCGCTTGGCTGCCGCGCACCACCTTGGGCTTGACGTTGAAGGTCTTGAGCCAAAGGCCAAAATGGGGGCGGACACGGAGGAAGGCCTCACACACGACGATAAACGCCGAGATGTTGAGGACGAAGTTCGGGGCCAGATCGTGGAAATCTAGGCCATATTAGAACATGAGTCCCCGGACAAATGGGTGAAGTGGAAAACCTAGTCCGCGAAGGAAGTGGGGTAGGAAAACAACCCTCTCATGGGGCCTTGGGGTGGGGAGAAGCTGCCCCTCCTCGGAAAGCCGGTGCGGGATGTCTTTGGACAGGTATCCGGCTTTCCTTAGCTTTTTTACTTGAGCCTCCGTAACGGAGGACACCATCCACTTGCCTCCCGCTCCAGACATTGCTGGAGAAGGTTGAGGTGGGAAGAGCGGGTTTGGGCGCTGGAGCTTGAGTGCGCGAGAGATGGATTGGCAAAGGAGGAAGAAGGCGTAGGTGAAAAGGTGGATCCTTATCCCCTTATATGGGCGGATGCGGTTATGCGTCCCCACCTACCTAATAAAACTCGATTGCCTCCCAAGCGTCGTGGTAGATGGCGTGGTTGGGTTACCAACGTCCGTATTGATGAGAATCCTGTTAAAAGGGGCACATGATCTCTGCTTTGACAATACGTGCCAAGGAAACCGCCTCGTTAAACGCGCTGAGGTGGAAAAGTGAAAACAATTTGTATAAAGAGCTTGGCCGCAGTGTGTCGACGCACTGCGGAATACGTCAGCAGATTTGATTTGTGTTAATATTATTCTCTCTATGGCAATATGAGGAAACTTATTTTTGCAGAGCCGGACACTATTTTTGGTGACTACAATCTTCTATGAAGGATTTGGAGGAGGAACCCGCCTTGCAATGCCGAAGACAATCTGCGCGCTGGACTCGTCGTCATTGATGCTTGGTTCAGGGGCTACTGAGGGAGTCCTGTATTAGGGGGTGTTCGGGAAGCCGGACTACCTTCGCCGGACTCCTGGACTATGAAGATACAAGATTGAAGACTTCGTCTCGTGTCCACATGGGACTTTCCTTGGCGTGGAAGGCAAGCTAGGCGATGCGGATACTCAAGATCTCCTACCAATTTAACCGACTCTGTGTAACCCTAACCCTATCCGGTGTCTATATAAACCGAAGGGTTGTAGTCCGTAGGACAACATCATCATACACAATCATACCATAGGCTAGCTTCTAGGGTTTAGCCTCCTTGATCTCGTGGTAGATCTACTCTTGTACTACCCATATCATCAATATTAATCAAGCAGGAGTAGGGTTTTACCTCCATCAAGAGGGCCCGAACCTGGGTAAAAACATCGTGTCCCTTGTCTCCTGTTACCATTCGGCCTTGACGCACAGTTCGGGACCCCCTACCCGAGATCCGCCGGTTTTGACACCGACACTTTGTTTTCGGCATTTTGCTTGCCAGCCTGCTTGAAGACCCAACAATCCCTGTTGGTATGATTCTCTTGCTTATCCGGGGTGCCGTGAATTTGGCACGGACGGTCGAGTATGCGGTCCAGGCTGGACGGTCCTTCATTGTTTCTTTTGTAGGGCTTATTCCATTGGCCGGACTTGGAGCCACTAAATCCGGCGTTGACTATAGTGTCATCGGTGTTGTCGCCATTGCTTTAGCGTTTGTGTCTATTGCGCCGTTGCTTGCCGGTGCTATTCTTGGCCTCAGTGGGGCCTACTTCGCTGGTTGTGCTTTTGCTACAGGCCAGCCAACTGTTCTCACCCGCGTAAAAGCGGGTCATGGGTGCCATAAGGGCTGCCATAGACTTTGGCTTTTCTTGGCAGAGGTGGCGTGCTAGCCATTCGTCACGGATGCTGTGTTTGAAGGCTGCCAGGGCTTCGGCATCTGGACAGTCAACAATCTGGTTCTTTTTGGTTAGGAACCTAGTCCAGAATTTTCTGGCTGATTCTCCAGGTTGTTGAACTATGTGGCTTAGGTCATCGGCATCTGGTGGCTGGACATAAGTTCCTTGGAAGTTATCGAGGAAAGCCTCTTCCAAGTCCTCCCAGCTGCCGATGGAATTCTCAGGCAGGCTGTTTAACCAGTGCTGAGCTGGTCCTTTCAGCTTTAATGGGATGTATTTGATGGCGTGGAGGTCATCTCCTCGGGCCATGTGGATGTGGATAATAAAATCTTCGATCCACACTGCTGGATCGGTTGTGCCGTCGTATGATTCGATATTGAAGGGCTTGAACCCCTCAGGGAATTCATGATCCAATACTTCATGATCCAATAATTCATGATCCAATAATTCATGATCCAATATCGGGCCACATCGCGGCGTAACTCTGATGGAGTCCGTCTGCGGAATTCGGCCCGGGTGTAGTTAGGTTGGTCATGTCCATATAGGTAGCCGTCGTCGTGCCTCAAGGCACGTCCTCGCAATCCGTAGATCGATCTTGTATGTCCTGCTCTATTGTCCAGGATTTGCCGGAGGTCATACGTGTGACCCCGAACTCTTCCGACTCTATTTTTTCGGGGCGGTGGGGCCAGCTGCTGTTCGGCCTGAGTTGCCGCTTTGTCCCGACTGCGGGGTGGCCGATTAGCTGCCTTGTCTCGACCACATGGTGGTCGTTCCACGTTACACGAGGGAGATATCTGTTCCGGTGCCTCCTCATTGAATTAATGTAGCAGTCTGCATTTCGGATAGCTCTTGGCTGGGTGCTTGAGGCCGTATTCTTCGGCTGTTAGGACGTCGGTCCATCTGTCGACGAGAAGATCTGGTTCAGCTTGAAGCTATTGTTGTTTCTTTTTCATGCTCCTTGTCGTGGCTATGAGCTGAAGCTTAAAACGCTCCTGCTCCAGGGGATCCTCAGGCACGATGAAGTCTTCGTTGCCGAGGCTTGTCTCCTCCTCGGAGGGTGGACGGTAACTATCGTCTGCCGAGTCATCTTCTACGGCTTGTTCATCAGGGTTTTCTTGCCTGTCGCTGTGTTCCTCCTGTTCGGATGTAGCTCCGGCAGGGTCTTCATTGTTTTCGGCATCGCCCGGAGTACTATTTTCTCCGGTGCCAGTGTTGTCGTCCTTTGAGCGACAGAGCTTAGGGCGGCATTTGGGCCGCCGGCGCTTGGACTGCGTCTCAGAGGTTTTATTCGTATCTGGCTCTTCGTTGTGGTCGCCAGATCCTTTGGGTGTGTCAACCATGTACACATCGCACGAAGAGGTAGCCGTCCAACGTCCGGTGAATGGCGGGTCTTGGCCTTGTTCCATATCGGCATCGTCGTCCATACCGTCTTTGTCTTCGGAGCCATGGTCAAGCACGTCGGTTAAGTCATCGACGGTGGCTATGAAGTGGGTGGCGGGTGGGAAGCAAAATTCCTCATCGTCCGTCCCTAGCTCGAACCGGACATAGTTCGGCTGTGAGTCCTTCTCCAAGGACAAATTCTTTAAAGATTTTAGCACGTCACCCGAGGGCGAGTGTTGGAAAACGCCAGCGGCGCTGAACTCGAAGATCGATAACCGATCTAACACGGTGTCCGCAGGCGTACACAGTCCGGAATTTATAGCCGGAGACAAGTTCGAAGTTCTGTTAAAGTGAATATCGCAGGGCATTGAGTCCGTGTGTGGCTCCAACACCGCGGACTCTGCGGCCTCGGATGGTACGATCTGCTTTGGCTCCAAGGCCGTTGCAGCAGCAAGAACCATCTCCTGGGCGTGATCTGATGACAGATTTAAGTCACGTTCATCAGGGTGAGGGGGAGCGATCGCCGCAGCTCGAATCCCTTGAAGATCAAGTCTCCATGGGTATCCGTGATGTAGTTCAAGCTTCCGAATCTGACCTGATGGCCAGGGGCGTAGCTGTCGATCTCCTCCAGATGGCCGAGCGAGTTGGCCCGCAGTACAAAGCCGCTGAATACGAAGGTCTGTCCGGGGACGAAGGTTTTCCCTGGTCAACGTCATTACTGATGATCAAAGGGGCCATCTAGCCTTTTGCCGACGGCATAGTGGAACTCTCAATGAAAGCACCAATGTCGGTGTCAAAACCGACGGATCTTGGGTAGGGGGTCCCGAACTGTGTGTCTAGGATCGATGGTAACATGAGACGGGGGACATGATGTTTTACTCAGGTTCGGGCCCTCTCTATGGAGGTAATACCCTACTTCCTACTTCATTGATCTTGATGAATATGAGTATTACAAGAGTTGATTTACCACGATATCGTAATGGCTAAACCCTAGAACTCTAGCCTATGTGTATATGGTAATGGGTATGTCCTTTCTGGACTAATCCCTCCGGTTTATATAGACACCGGGGGGATCTAGGGTTTACATGGAGTCGGTTACATAAGAAGGAATCTTCATAATGGGTCGCCAAGCTTGCCTTCCACGCCAAGGAGAGTCCAATCCGGACACAAGTACGATCTTCGGTCTTCATGTCTTCACAACACATCAGTCCGGCCCATGGATAATAGGCCGAACGCCCGAGGACCCCTTAGTCCAGGACTCCCTCAGTCGTCACTGGTTTCGGCTTCATCAAAAGCAAGGGGGACTCTTGTTTATACAAGAAGTTAAGTGGGAGCTCAATAGTGTTTTTGATCTTGTATGTGGATGACATACTACTGATGGGAAATGATGTCTCGATGCAGAACTCGGTCAAGGAGTCATTGAATGGCAAGTTTTCGATGAAGGACCTTGGTGAGGCAATGTACATTTTAGGCATTAAGATCTATAGAGATAGATCGAGGAGGCTGCTCGGCCTAAGCCAGAGCATGTACATAGATAAAGTGTTGATGCGGTTCAACATGAGTGAGGCAAAGAAAGGGTTCTTGCCACTCTCACATGGTATAAGGCTAAGCGAGACTCAG
This sequence comes from Aegilops umbellulata, assembly GCA_032464435.1. Lineage (NCBI taxonomy): Eukaryota > Viridiplantae > Streptophyta > Magnoliopsida > Poales > Poaceae > Aegilops > Aegilops umbellulata. The sequence goes on along the minus strand of CP136055.1, from coordinate 226,079,196 downwards.
AATCCTTCGACATCTGATGAGCGAACCAGGATGAGTAGGATTCCGTATGCCTCGGCAATCGCATCCATCATGTATGCCATGATGTGTACAAGGCCAGATGTTGCTTTTGCAATAAGCATAACAAGTAGATACCAGGCCAACCCAGGTGAGAGCCACTGGGCAGCGGTAAATACTATCTTGAAGTACCTGAGAAGGACTAAAGAGATGTTCCTAGTTTATGGAGGTGAGGAAGAGCTCGTCGTAAGGGGTTACGCCAACGCTAGTTTCCAAACCGACAGAGATGGTTGTCGATCACAGTACGGATTCGTGTACGTCATGAACGGAGGAGCAGTGAGCTGGATGAGTTCCAAGCAAGATACGATGGTCAATTCTACCACAGAAGTCGAATACATTGGGGCTTGTGAAGCTGCAAAGGAAGGTGTTTGGATCCGGAACTTTCTGGATGATCTTGGTATTTCCCCAGCCTCGGTAAAACCGTTGGACCTTTATTGTGATAATTCTGGTGCCATCGCACAAGCCAAGGAGCCGAGGAATCACCACAAGACCAGACACATAGATCGGAAATATCACCTGATACGAAAAATCGTAAAGAATGGTGATGTAGAGTTATGCAAAATTCACACGGATGCAAATTTTGCAGATCCGTTGACTAAACCGCTTCCACAATCCAAGCATGAGGGGCACATTAGAGCTATGGGCATTTGATGTCTATTTGATTGACTCTAGTGCAAGTGGGAGACTCTTGGAGATATGCCCTAGAGCAATCATGTATGATGATATTTCCTGTGTATTTATGAATAAAGATAGTCCTTGGACATTATCAATGATGTGTATCGGTAAGTACGTGACTTGTTTGTGGGACTATGCATTGTATGATGACTGTCCTAAAAGGTCCCTAGTCGAAAGGGTTGTGTGGACACGCAGCCGATTATACTAGCATATGACACGGTCGATGGCTTGGTCTCACTAGCCATGGAGCATTGGATGCTAACCGGATAATATGGACTTGAAAGGTCTGGTTGGATTCGACATAGTCGGATCCCAGTTGAGATAAGGTCCGATTCGGATAGACCCAACTATGAGACGCAGCAATATGTCATCTATGAGTCTCTAGTGCAACATATGTTCTATGTCCTAAGACCTGATCTGACGCATGTACTCGGGATGGTGACAGACTTGCTTTGGGACGACCAAACGCTACTCCGTGACTGGGTAGTTACAAAGGTAGGTTTCGGGCTTGTCCAGACCCATGTTGCAAGACATGGTCGAGCAAGATGGGATTTGCCCCTCCGATTAGGAGAGATATACTTTGGGCCCCTCGTGTGATCCGACCAGCATAAGCATGGCTATGCGACAAGGATTATTAGATAATCCGGAATATGGTCGGCATCACTGGAACGAGAAAGAGGCCGGGCTAGCACAAGGATGATAGACTCGCCTTGAGGCTGACAACATATATCGTGTGGCAAAACGAATGGAAGTGTGATGTACAGGTTCGCTAACCAGCTCCATAGTCTGTTTGGTGTTCGGCATGCTTTGCTAGAGGCCTCTACCAACCATCCAGTTTGAAGGTGATCCGAACTGTGACCAAGCCGGCTTGAACCTAAGGGGTCGCGCGCCTAAGGGAAGGAACCTATGAGGTCGGATCCGAGGACACTGGTCGGATGTGATCCGAGCAGTATTCGGATTGTGGCCGAGTAGACTTATGGGCTTTAGAGTCCGTGTGAGGCCCAAGTGTTGAGCCCGCTGTCGGTGTCAAAACCGGCGGATCTTGGGTAGGGGGTCCCGAACTACGCGTCTAGGATCAATGGTAACAGGAGACGGGGGACACGATGTTTACCCAGGTTCGGGCCCTCTCTATGCAGGTAATACCCTACTTCTTGCTTTATTGATCTTGATGAATATGAGTATTACAAGAGTTGATCTACCACGAGATCGTAGTGGCTAAACCCTAGAAGTCTAGCCTATGACTATGGTAATGAGTATGTCCTTTCCGGACTAACCCCACCAGTTTATATAGACACCGGGGGGATCTAGGGTTTACATGGAGTCAGTTACATAAGAAGGAACCTTCATAATTGGTCGCCAAGCTTGCCTTCCAGGCCAAGGAGAGTCCAATCCGGACACAGTGCAGTCTTCGGTGTTCATATCTTCACAGCCCATCAGTCCGGCCCATGGATAACAGGCCATACGCCCGAGGACCCTTTAGTCCAGGACTCCCTCAGTAGCCCTCGAACCTGTCTTCAATAGCAAGGTGTTCGTCACACATATTGTCTTCGGCATTGCAAGGCAGGTTCCTCCTTCAATAATCTCCAATTAATGTATTCGGTCATTGATCCAATATCGCCTCCTTGGCTTCTACGCGTTAAATAATCTTCGTCCTCCACGTTTCGAGCGAATGTGGAGAGTCTGGGTATTTTTGCGAATAACACCCCATCTACGCAAGGAAGAGCGTCTATTTAGATTCATGCCATGCCTTACTTTGCTTAGTTGTGAACCTGTAGCATGTTGTTTCATTGCGCTGAACTTGTCATCCTGATGTTAGTTTCTGCTATGTTGATATTTTCACTAAGTCTGTGAACCTGTTATCTTTTGCACTTTTGCCATGCTTGTTTGAACCTGTTATGATGTGATTTAGCCGTAGCTCAGTGTTCATCTTTTGTCAAGCATCTTGAGTAGATTACTGTCATATGCTTTGTTGATATGTTTGGGTGCAGTAGCTTAATTAATTGTTGCTTGCTAAGTAGCACCATGCTGTTTATGGCAGATTCGTGTCATTCTTGTATTGCTTGCCATTTGCAAACCGTGCATCCGATTCCGGTGATCTTTATATCGATTTCAACCGAAATCACCTCACCTATCCAGTGGCATGCTTGGTTTGCCAAGATTATGCCCTGTTCATCCTTGTCCTTCTGGAGCATGGATACGCATTGCATATCACCTCTCGCATATCATTGCCATGTTTTGCATCATATTGCTTGCGCATTGCATCGTGGTTGATATTGGTTCTTTTGCTTGTTCTCTTGTCTTGGGTAGAGCCGGGAGACGAGTACATGAACGAGGATTCCGTTGAGAACGCTTACGAGGACCAAGCTTTCGACAACTCTGAGACTCCTGCAGGCAAGATGACCATACCCTCAAAATCACTTCTATCTTTGCTTGCTAGATTGCTCGCTCTTTTGCTATGCCCATGCTGCGATACCTACCACTTGCTATATCATGCCACCCATATTGCCATGTCAGCCCCTAACCATCCATGTCCTAGCAAACCGTTGATTGGCTATGTTACTGCTTTGCTCAGTCCCTCTTATAGCGTTGCTAGTTGCAGGTGAAGATGAAGTTTGTTCCCTGTTGGAACATGGACTTGTTGCTCCTCGTTGGAACATGTTTACTTGTTGGGATATCACAATACCTCTTATTTAATTAATGCATCTATATACTTGGTAAAGGGTGGAAGGCTCGGCCTTATGCCTGGTGTTTTGTTCCACTCTTGCCACCCTAGTTTCCGTCATACCGGTGTTATGTTCCCGGAGTTTGCGTTCCTTACACGGTTGGGTGATTTATGGGACCCCCTTGACAGTTCGCTTTGAATAAGACTCTTCCAGCAAAGCCCAACATTGGTTTTACCATTCACCACCTAGCATTTTTTTCCCTTGGGTTCTGCAGACTCAAGGGTCATTTTTATTTAAACCCCCGGGCCAGTTCTCCTTCGATTGCTGGTCCAAACTAGAGCCCTTTGCAGCACCACCTCGGGGCAACTCGAGGGCTGGTTTTAGTTGTACGGACTGCTCATCCGGATGTGCCCTGAGACCGAGATATGTGCAGCTCCTATCAGGATTTGTCGGCACAATCGGGCGGCTTTGCTGGACTTGTTTTGTTGCTGTCGAAATGTCTTGTAGTCCGGGATTCCGAGATTGATCGGGTCTTCCCGGTAGAAGGAATATCCTTCGTTGACCGTGAGAGCTTATCATGGGCTAAGTTGGGACACCCCTGCAGGGTATTATCTTTCGAAAGCCGTGCCCGCGGTTATGAGGCAGATGGGAATTTGTTGATGTCCGGTTGTAGAAAACCCGAAGTTGACCTTAACTAAAACACATCAACCGCGTGTGTAACCGTGATGGTCTCTTCTCGGCGGGGCCCGGGAAGTGAACACGGTTGTTGGAGTTATTTCTGACGTAGGTCGTTTCAGGATCACTTCTTGATCACTACTAGCTTCACGACCGTGCTTTGCCTTCTCTTCTCGCTCTCTTTTGCGCTGTAGCCACCATATTCTAGTCGCTTGCTGCAGCTCCACCTCACAAACCCCCTTCCCACCTTTAAGCTTAAATAGTCTTGATCTCGCGGGTGTGAGATTGTTGAGTCCCCGTGACTCACAGATATTATCACTACAGTTGCAGGTACCAACGATGCCAGTGCAGATGAAGCGACCGAGCTCACTTGGGAGTTCGATGAGGAACGTGGCCGTTACTATGTTTCTTTTCCAGATGATCAGTAGTGGAGCCCAGTTGGGTGATCCGGGGATCTGTTAGCATTTGGGGTAGTCTTCTTTCATTTTGGTACCGTAGTCGGACCTTGAGTGTAATCTGTCTGATGGATGTTATTTATGTACTTGTGTGAAGTGGCGATTGTAAGCCAACTATGTATCTTTCCCCTTTATTTATTACATGGATTGTGTGAAGATTACCTCACTTGCGACATTGCTTTCAATGCGGTTATGCCTCTAAGTCGTGCCTCGACACGTGGGAGATAGAAGGAATATCCTTCGTTGACCGTGAGAGCTTATCATGCGCTAAGTTGGGACACCCCTGCAGGGTATTATCTTTCGAAAGCTGTGCCCGCGGTTATGAGGCAGATGGGAATTTGTTGATGTCCGGTTGTAGAAAACCCGAAGTTGACCTTAACTAAAACACATCAACCGCGTGTGTAATCGTGATGGTCTCTTCTCGGCGGGGCCCGGGAAGTGAACACGGTTGTTGGAGTTATTTCTGACGTAGGTCGTTTCAGGATCACTTCTTGATCACTACTAGCTTCATGACCATGCTTTGCCTTCTCTTCTCGCTCTCTTTTGCGCTGTAGCCACCATATTCTAGTCGCTTGCTGCAGCTCCACCTCACAAACCCCCTTCCCACCTTTAAGCTTAAATAGTCTTGATCTCGCGGGTGTGAGATTGCTGAGTCCCCGTGACTCACAGATATTATCACTACAGTTGCAGGTACCAACGATGCCAGTGCAGATGACGCGACCGAGCTCACTTGGGAGTTCGATGAGGAACGTGGCCGTTACTATGTTTCTTTTCCAGATGATCAGTAGTGGAGCCCAGTTGGGTGATCCGGGGATCTGTTAGCATTTGGGGTAGTCTTCTTTCATTTTGGTACCGTAGTCAGACCTTGGGTGTAATATGTATGATGGATGTTATTTATGTACTTGTGTGAAGTGGCGATTGTAAGCCAACTATGTATCTTTCCCCTTTATTTATTACATGGATTGTGTGAAGATTACCTCACTTGCGACATTGCTTTCAATGCGGTTATGCCTCTAAGTCGTGCCTCGACACGTGGGAGATATAGCCGCATCGAGGGCGTTACAAGTTGGTAATCAGAGCCTTTCCCCGACCTTAGGAGCCCCCACTGTTTGATCGTCTTTAGTGGCCGAGTTGTGTCTAGAAAAATGTTTTGAGTCATTTAGGAATTATATATCGGAGAGTTTAGGAATTCTTTTTACTCCCCAGTCCCTTCGACCTTCTGGTAAGGCTTCCTGACGTAGAGTTTTGACTCTTCTCTTCTCAAATTTCACTAAAAAAAAATTTTAGTATCACGCGGGTATATTACAATCGTTCCGATGGTTTTATGATGACAACATTGTCTTGGTTGCCTCCTGACATTTAGGGGTTGTGGCAGTGTCCCGGGGAGTTGAGCTCCGAGGTGTTGTCGTCATAATTTTATCGTTGCGGTTCTGGAATACCTGAGTTTAGTACGCCGACATCGAAAAATCTCTTTTGTACAGTTGTTGGTGAGATAACCCTGATAGCCCAGTACTGTGGCGAGTGCGGGAGTATTGCCATGACTTGTATAACGGATGCTTTTCGAAGGTTGAGGTAACGATTTCCGAAGGTTTCTTGGTTATGTGTTGAAGGATGGATACAGCTGGTTGTAGGATTTGCTAGTTTGGGTGAGATATTATGCTTCCCCTGTATCCCCAACACCTGATTGCATAACCAGAAAGTTTCGGGAGTTTATAAGTGGGAATTCTTGTAGCTCTAGTATTTCTTCCGTGGATATTTGGTTTGTGATTGGGTAATCCTTACCAAGTATTTGTTCACATCCGTACCTTGTTGATTTTATTCCTTACCATGTTCTAAGTGGCTTCTCAATTTTGGAAGTGTGCTGATTTACATTGGAATTCGTTCGTTCATTCTCGTTCGAATGTTAATTGTGAAGACTATATGTTGCAATTTCGTTCCTTTGATTCAGCTTCAATATATCTCTGTCAAGATGCTAATGGATGTCACCCTCTTCAAGATGGCTCCACCAACGCGTCAGAATCCGGAACGCAATGAAGGGAATCAGGCTAACCCTCCGCCACCACCTCCGCCTCCGGAAGCTTGGCAGGCCCTGATGACTGCCACAAATGCCAATGCTCAGATTCTGATTCAGCTCTTGCAAGATCGCAACCAAGGGCAAGCTAATCAAGAGAATCAAGGCCAAGGCAACAATCAGCCGCATTTCGCTTCACTGAACCAGTTCCTTGCTAATCAGCCAAAGACCTTCAGCTACTGTGTCGAGGCCACAGACGCAGATGATTGGCTCGTGGACATCAGCAAGCATTTCGAGTGCAGCAATGTCAGACCTGAGGACTTTGTCAAGTTTGCCGCCGCGCGGGGAGGCGCGGGAGGCGAGGCGGAGCCACGGGGCAGCGAGGGCGGGGCGCCCGCGGGGCGGCAGCGGTGGCCCGGGCCGGGGAGGGCCCCGCGCGGGCTCGGGCGGGCCCTGGCAGCGGCGAAGTGGGCGCAGCCCACGTGACGGAGCGGGATTGGAGGGGAGCGGCGGCGGGGGTGACGTGGCGCCTTCCGATAGGCTGGAGCGACGTGGCTGGGCGGGGCGGACGTGTCCGGTCGGCGGGTTTTCGTCCGGCGGTGGCGGGGAAGGAAATAGACTAGGGTTAGGGTGGTTTGCCCGTGATTTGAGGAGGGGGAGGCCTTTTTTATAGATAGGAGGAGCTAGGAAGCTCCAAATGGAGAGCGGTTTTCGGCCACGCGATCGTGATCGAACGGCGGAGGACATGGGAGTGACTTAGATGGGTTATTGGGCTGTTTTGAAGGGGTGTTGGGCTGCAACACACACGAGGCCTTCACGGTTACCCGGTTAACCGTTGGAGTACCAAACGAACTCCGATTGACCCGAAACTTGACAGGCGGTCTACCGGTGCTATACCGAGGCCACATGTCAAACCTCGGTCCATTCCGAGAATGTTTAATACCCGCTCACGAAGAAACGTAAAAGGGGACGCCGGGGGACATAGGAGCGCCGGATTGCAAAACGGACAACGGGAAAGATGCTCGGATTTATGAGACGAACACGTATGCAAATGCGATGCACATGATGACATGATATGAAATGCATGACATGACCAAAATGCAAAACGGAGAGAACCCAACCACGGAGGGAATATCATAACACATAGCCGGGAATGGCAAGAGTTGGATTGCAAATATGGCAAGTTACATCTGGGGCATTACAGGAACGACACGGCCATCACCTTCAATGCTTGTGACGAACCTAAATTCCGAACAACCCGAGCACCAGCCGCATTGGTCCTTAGTCCAATTGTAGACGGTTTCCGGCTCACTAAAGTGCTCATGGACGGCAGTAGCGGATTAAACCTCATTTATGAGGAAACTGTTCAAAAAATGGAAATAGACAAGAACCACATTGAGCAAAGCAGCACAACCTTCAGAGGAATCATCCCCAGTCGGGAAGCACGTTGCGCTCGGAAAATCACACTAGAAATCACATTCCAAGTGGCCCCTTCAGTAGTGGATACCACGCCCTTCTAGGGCGGGAGGTATTCATGATCTTCCAAGCCATACCCCATTACGGGTGCATGAAGCTCAAAATGCCCAGCCCAATGGAATCATCACCCTGGCTAGTGATCAGGACATAGCGCTCCGCGCCGAAAACAAACCAGCCGCATGGCCCTCGAGGCATTATCCGAGGCCCTCGCGGCAGAGGAGTTAACTGCGCTATGCTCCACCCTGGACAGGGACGACGTGATACTCGACAAGAGATCCAAGTCCACCTCTTTCAAACTAGCGAACGAGATATTCAAATTCCAAGTCCACCCAACGGACCCCACAAAAATAGCCTCCATCGGGGCACAGTTAAACCCCGCCGTGGACGCCGCACTACGAGAGTTCCTACGCGAGAATTAGGACATATTCGCTTGGCAATGTTCAGATATGCTAGGAATCCCACGCAGGTTGGCCGAGCATAGCCTTAACATTTTAAAAGGGTTGAAACCGGTCAAACAGACTCTTCGGTGTTTCTCTGAACCTAAGAGACAAGCTATGGGAGAGGAACTAGCGAAATTATTGGAGGCCGGATTCATCAGAGAAATAAAACACTCGGACTGGCTAGCAAACCTGGCGATGGTACCAAAGAATGACAAATCCTGGCGGTTGTGCGTCGATTTCAAGGACCTCAACAAGGCTTGCCCAAAGGATCCCTTCCCCCTCCCCCGCATCGATCAAATTATCGTCGCTACCGCAGGACACGACTCATTGTGCTTCCTCGATGCATAATCCGGCTACCACCAAATAAAAATGGCGGAGTCCGACCAAGCCGCAACGGCATTCATCACGCCGTACGGCCCCTTCTGTTTCAATACAATGCCTTTCGGGCTCAAAAACACCGATGCAACGTATCAACGCATGATTCAAACATGTCTGGAAAAGCAGATCGGCAAAACAGTGCAGGCATATGTTGACGATGTGGTCGTTAGAACCAGACACGTCGACTCATTAATAAACGACTTGAGGCTCACGTTTGATAATCTCCGAACATACGACATTAAGCTCAACCCGGAAAAATGCGTCTTTGGTGTACCCGCCGGAAACCTCCTGGGTTTTATCGTCTCTAGTAGAGGAATTGAAGCAAATCCGGCGAAAATCCGAGCCCTGTCACAGTTGGCCATCCCAACTGACCTCAAGCAAATCCAGAAATTAACTGGATGCGTGGCGGCCCTAAGCCGCTTTATCTCCCGCTTAGGAGAAAAGGCATTACCGCTTTATCGCCTCCTTCGGCGCACCAAACACTTCGAGTGGACGGACGCGGCCACGGCCGTACTAGAAGACATAAAGGCCATTCTAGCCACCAACCCAATCCTGGCCGCGCCAAGCATCGGCGAACCAATGCTGCTATATATAGCGGCAACACATCAAGTTGTAAGCGCAGTACTCGTCGTCGAAATGAGAAACGGATGGAAACAAATTTCCCCTTCAAAAGCCGGTATACTATGTATCCACTATCCTCACTCCACGAAAATCACGGCCCGCACTATGAAAAGATAGCATATGCGGTATTCATGGCATCTCGGAAACTACGACACTACTTCCAAGAGTGTTCAATTACAGTGGCCTCGGAAGTACCACTGAATGATATAATAAACAACTGCGACGCCACGGGCCGGATTGCCAAATGGGCCATTGAGCTCCTCCCGTTCGACATAACATATAAACCCCGGCGAGCCATTAAGTCGCAGATATTGGCTGATTTTGTCACCGAATGGACAGAAGCTTAACTCCCTAAAGAGTATGACGCATACTCCAATTGGATTATACACTTCGACGGCTCTAAAATGCTGGCCGGTCTAGGGCTGGCGTCGTTCTGACATGCCCTACCGGAGATACAGTCCAATATGTACTCCAAATACTATACACAGACTCCAACAATGCAGCCGAATACGAGGCCCTGTTACACGGTCTCCGGATGGCAGTCTCCATGGGCATCCGACGCCTGGAGGTGCGCGGGGACTTGAACCTCGCTATATCACAAATTAATGGAGACTTTGATGCCAAATAACCAAAAATGGCGGCTTATCGCAACGCCGTCCTCAAGATGTCAGCTCGGTTCGAGGGGCTCGAATCCACCACGTGGCTCAAGAAAACAACCAAGCGGCGGATATTCTTGGCTGTATCGGCGCTAAGCGCGATACGCTCCCACCCAACATCTTCTTGGAAAGACTGTTCAAGCCATTCGTGGTATGGGAAGGGGACACCGGCAACAATAGTCCGGACCCGGCTACAAGGCCATATACCGAACACTCTGACATTGTCGGATTTCGGGTTCCGGCAGACCCTTGAGGTTCGAACTCTGGGGTGCGCGCGGAGATTACGCCCTCTACCTCTCCGTCTCGCAGAGATCTAACTACTAAATGAACAACACAAGAGACACAGAGGTTATACTGGTTCTGGCCACCGATGTGGTGTAATACCCTACTCCAGTGTGGTTTGGTGGATTGCCTCTTGGGCTGATGGTGGTGAACACTACAAGGTAGAACAGCCTCGCGAGGGTCTGTTCTTGGCTTGGGGGATGAACTGCTAGGAGGAGTTCAGCCGCCCTTCTCTCTCTCTCTCTCTCTCTCTCTCTCTCTCTCTCTCTCTTACTGATTCAATTGCTAGATGTCTAGATGCCTCTACCTTGGGGGTGCCTAGTCCTATTTATAGGCAAAGGCCCTGGGCCTCTTCCCAAATATTGAGTGGGAAGGGCGCCAAATATTGGCATTTTGAAGGGGAACATCTGGTACACTTATCCTGACTAAAGTTGGTCCTCGCCTGCCAAAGGCTCTGTGGTGACGCCGTCCTGGGATCCACAATGACTTCCTCCTTGTCGCGGAGCTGGTCTTGGTCTCGTTGCACCGAAATGGATGCCTTTGCTTGATCCTCTCGCCTGCGCTTGCTCCCTTTGCACCAAAGAGGAAAGGGAGGACACTGCGCGGCTGGCGCCCGCCTTGCGCCCTTGGTCGTCATGGCTTGTGTCATGGGCACCTCTTGAGGTACCCCGCCTTGATCTCTCCGCCTCCTCGTGAGCAAGCCTGATGAGGCTGCGCCTGAGGAAGCTCCGCGTCGTCCGCTCCATGAGGCTTGGCCCCTCGCGAGGGTCTAGGGTCTTGTGTTGATGAAGATGGGCCATGCTGGGCCCCCTTTGAGCCATGCCGCAGGCCGCAGGCAGGCAAGTCTGGCGACCCCCGTTCCCAGAACGCCGACAGTAGCCCCCGGGCACAAGGCGCGCCCGGACTTGGCCGTGCTGAAAGGCGAAAGGGCGAGGGCGAAGCGCCGCGGGCCCTAACAGCCTGCGGCCTCGGGCGCCGCGTGGTGGTTGATTGGACGTGGGCGACACTGTTTCCCCACGCCCCCTTATTTTGCGCCGTGCTTGGCGGACTCGTAGTTGTACACAGCCGCTCCCCTTCCTGCTGCTCGAGCGTCCTCTGTCCTTCCTTCCCTCGAACGCCAGCTCCTGCCTCCAATCCAATCTCGAATCTTCCCTCTCCTTCCCATCACCATGGCTCCGACGAAGAAGGAGAGAGGGAAGAAACCCATGCCTCCGTCTTGCCCACCGCCATCGGTGGCCCCTGCCGTTGGCCGGTCGATCATACTCAATCAAGAGTGCCTGGGCAAGGTCAGCTCGGCTCTGGCTACCATCTTCAACGAGTGTGGGAGGACGACGGCCTGGCCTACGTCTCACTTCCCTACTGACAGGATAATCACTGAGGTCCATTATTTTGTTGATGCCCTGTGGGCAGGTCTGGTTCCCACCTTTTCTGATTTCTTCAAGGCCGTTCTTTCCCATTACCAGATCCATATGATGCATCTGGGTCCTGAATCCATCACCCTTCTTTCGGTCTTTGCTTTTGTTTGCGAGGAAATGATGGACATCCCTCCTTCTGTTGCCTTGCTGCGCCATTTATTCTCTCTGCGCCTTGTCGACCCTAGCCAATGCTCGGCGTGTGTGAAATTCGTCGCCGCGCCTGAGACTGCGGCCTCAGGGATCGACTTTGGGCTTCCTTCGCCTTCGGCTGGATTCCGCGAGCGGTGGTTGTATGTTGATGTCGGGGTGCCCAGCCCCCTGCTGTCGAAGCCAACCTCGCCTGCTGTCCCTAATTCGAGATGGGGCCACGAGACACTTGAGAGCCCCCGGCTCGCTTTCGTCTGGCGCCGCCTCGGGTTCTTGAAATCGATTGGCGTGACAGCGCCCAAGGAAGTGAAGGAGTTCCTGTTGCGTCGCATTGCCCCTCTCCAACGACACTCTCGCCGGATGTGGGCCTTCAGTGGGAGTGGTGATCGCATGCGGCTCCAGGAAGAGGACCTGACGCCTGAGGCACTGAGGACAGTGCTCTTGATCTTGACTGGCGACCCCAACCCGGGTAGCATCCAGCGGGGAGGCGCCCTGCTGTACCTCTGCCAGAACAGGGACGATTTTGTGAAGCAGATGCCTATCTTTGATGAATGGGGGCTGCGCCCTGCTGGCCTCCAGGGGTCTCGCGATAACCCAGTGGTGGTGACTGCCCTTCCAGTCGGCCCAGGCGACTCTTCCTCAAGTGGCGGAGCAGTGAGGCATGAGGCGCCAGAGGCCGAGGGGGCTTCTGATGAGGTGGGAGCGCCTGGTGATGCTCTCGAAGGAGCAGCTCCCGGGACCCGTGCCGCTGAGGCTGAGGGTGGCAAGCAACTGCTCCCGGTGCCTGGGGCTGAGGCTCCTGAGGCCCCAGCCGTGACTTCTGGCGAGGTGATTGGCAGCACGCATCAGGCAGGCGCCCCTTACAAGTATCGCCTCGACGCTCCGCCTTCGTTGCAGGTTGATCCTTGCGCTCCTCTTGGGCCGCTTCCGTGTGGACTTTGAAGCCCTCCAGAGGAAAAGGGAGGCCCTGGGTGATGACTTTCCTTGTCGCCTGCTGAAGCGCAGGAAGTACTTCGCCACTGATGAGTAAGTCTTCTCCTTTTCTAGCTCATGACCTTCTTGTTGTTTCTACTGACCCTTGCTCCGCAGGCCCCTTCCGGCCAAGCTCGCGGAAGTAGCTGAGGTGCCGCCTCTTTTGGCTTCGCCTCCTCCACCGTCCCTAAGTGCTCCGAGCAGCGCTGCTCTTGTGGTGAGGGCGATCGAAGGGGCGAACCGTCCCGAGGCGCACTGCGGCCCTTCACTCCCAGCGATCTTCCTTCGCGGGCCCTCTCGTGGCATAGCCAGCCTGCCGTGGGCTTCTCGTCTGGTCGTGGACTGTGACTGGCTGAGGCGCCCCCTGCGCCCTTCATCTGGAGACGGGCTAGCTCCTGGCGCGGCGCGCTCGGCCGTCGCGAGGGTGCCAGCCCCCAGCCCCCTGCCCGGAGGGGGAACGATGATCCGTGGCCCCCGGCGCTTGCTTGGGGCAGATGATGGTGTGGAAGACGTGCTCGAGCGCGCCCGGGAGCGCCGCAATCACCGCCAAGGATTCCTTCGAAGGGCGATTAACGCGGTGAACCTGCTTGGGGAGGAGCTTGCTGATGAAGACGCGCGCCTCGAGGCTGAGGGCCTGCACCTGGCCGCAGAGAGGCACGCGCTGGAGGGCGCAATTGCCCTCGCCCGTCACCAGCGCGATCTTGATGATGAAGAGGCGAAGGCGTCGTTGGAGGCTGCCCGGGAGGCCCGATATCAGGCTACTGGGGAGGCCCGGGAAGCCAACCGATGACGGGAGGCAGCGGAAGACCGGGCTCGGGAGCTCCTAGCCTGGTGCCACTCACTGGAGTAGCAAGTGGAGCTGCACGAGGCGGCCCTCGCGTCGATGAAGGTGGCCTCTGGCGACCCAGCTGAGCTCCAGAAGCGTGAGGAGGCGTTGACGCTGGAAGCCGCCGAACGCACCCGTGAGTACGAGAGGCTGGAGACGAGGGAGCGCTTGGTGACGCAGGCGGAGGACGATGTCGCCGCACGGGAAGCCCGTGTCCTGCAGGAGGTTGGACGTCGGGTGGCGATGGCGTGCTTGGACCTTGAGCGCGAGTTCAAGGGGAAGCTGGGGTTGATCCGGGCCGAGGCTGAAGGTAGAATTGCTGCCCTAAGGGCCAAGCTGGAGGAAGCGACGCGGCGGGCCGATGCTTCTCGGGCCACCCTTGAGGTAGCGCAAGGGGAGTCAGCCACCTCCCAGGCCGAGGTGCTCCGTCTTCGCCAGCGGGTGGAGGAGGCTGAGGCCGTTGCGTGCCAGAATGCGGATGAGATACATCAGCGGCAGGTCCTGGAGCACGTGCATGGTCCCATGCTCACCACGCTCCGGGAGAGAGCCAACACCGCCTTGGGCAACATCTGCGAGGCGGCCGTTGGCAAGCCGCACACAATCAACTATGCCGGCAACCTTCAATTCTTCACCGTCATGGTGATGCAGCTGGAGGCGCGATCGATCAGGGCCGACAGGTTGATGGAGGAGAGGAGCCGCGCCCTGCTCGGGCGCGCCTTTTCCCGTGTCTTCAGCCATCTCCGGAACATGGACCCCCACTTCGATTTCGACGCTGCCATCGCCCCAGTCCCCCTGGCCGTCAGAGACGACCTGGCGCACTGGGTGGAAGATAAGGTGGATGCCCTCGTCCGGGCCTTCACTTCGGACAATGACGACGTGATCGTGACCGCCGACGAGGGCGGTGTGGTGAACGGCCCTGACGCTGCCGGTGGCGATGTAGACAGCGATGGCGAGTCCAACGATGCCAGCGGCAGTTCGGGAGGCGCTCCTGAGGATGCATTGGGGGATCTATCCGATTGATTCCACTTCGTTCCTGTTTCCTTACCCTGCATGAGTAGAACTCAGGTTTTGGGCCTGATGGTTGTGAGAGCATTTTAGGAGGGGGAGCCCCTCGTGTAAAACTCGTGTTCATCGTATTAGTAGATGTTGCATTGCACATGCTCCCATGCCTGGTGGTTTGTTAGTTTACCTTTGCTTTGTGTAGGCCCTGAGGCAGCCTATGGAAGGACATGATGTCTTGGGTGTCCTCTAGTTGAATCCATAGGATGTGAGAGTGTCGCTAGCGGGGAGCTTCATAGGAGTTGGCCTTCTTCACAGGCTCCGGGCCTTTTCCCAAATGTGATGGCTTCACAGGCATTTGCCTTCTTCATAGGCTCTGGGCCTTTTCATGAACGCGACGGCTTCACAGGCATTCGCCTTCTTAACAGGCTCGGGGCCTTTTCCTAAACGCGACAGCTTCACAGGCAGTCGCCTTCTTCACAGGCTCCGGGCCTTTTCCCAAACGTGACAGCTTCACAGGCAGTCGCCTTCTTCACAGGCTCCGGGCCTTTTCCTAAACGCGACAGCTTCACAGGCAGTCGCCTTCTTCACAGGCTCCGGGCCTTTTTGAAAGTGCAACTATCCCTAGGTGGTTTTGGTAATTCATAACAACATATAGCTCTTTGAGCTAATGCTATTCCAAGACAATTATTTCAGGAAAGCTCAATGATTGGCATGGCATGGATGGTGAAAGTGGAACCCTCAAAATGCTAAGGACAAAGGATTGGCTCAAGCTCAAAAGCTCAAGACTCTTCATTTTACATTTTAGTGATCCAAGATCACATTGAGTCCATAGGAAAAGCCAATACTATCAAGGAGGGATGAGGTGTTGCTTAATGAGCCTTTTGCTTCATGTGCTTAATGATATGCTCCAAAATCCTCAGCTACTTTCCCATATCCACAAATGACCTAAACTCCAAGCCAAACTCGGTCCTACCGATTCTTTCCATCCGGCGCCACCGAGTTTCACTTGTCATAAGCCACTGCCAAACCCTAGCAAATCGGTTCTACCGATAGGGATCTCGGTCTCACCGAGATGGGATTGCAACTTCTCTGTTTCCCTTTTGTAACTTTTCGGTCTCACTGAAAGAGCAAATCGGTCCCACCGAGATTGCAATGTAAACTCTCTGTTTCCCTTTTGTAACTTTTCGGTCTCACCGAAAGAGCAAATCGGTCCCACCGAGTTTACCTGACCAACTCTCTGGTTAGCTAATTACCAAATCGGTATCACCGAGTTTGTGTAATCGGTCTCACCGAGATTACGTTCTGCCCTAACCCTAACCATATCGGTCCTACCGAGCTGCATGTCAGTCCCACCGAAAATCTCTAACGGTCACTAGGTTTACTATTTTGGTCCGACCGAGTTTGTGGATTCGGTCCCACCGAGATTGGTAAATTGTGTGTAACGGTTGGATTTTTTGTGGAGGCTATATATACCCTTCCACCTCCTCTTCATTCGTGGAGAGAGCCATTAGAACACATCTACACTTCCAACTCATATGTTCTCAGAGAGAACCACCTACCCTTGTGTTGAGGCCAAGATATTCCATTCCTACCATATGAATCTTGATCTCCAGCCTTCCCCAAGTTGCTTTCCACTCAAATCTTCTTTCCACCAAATCCAAATCCTATGAGAGAGAGTTGAGTGTTGGGGATACTATCATTTGAAGCACAAGAGCAAGGAGTTCATCATGAACACACCATTTGTTACTTCTTGGAGAGTGGTGTCTCCTAGATTGGCTAGGTGTCACTTGGGAGCCTCCGACAAGATTGTGGAGTTGAACCAAGGAGTTTGTAAGGGCAAGAAGATCGCCTACTTCGTGAAGATCTACCGCTAGTGAGGCAAGTCCTTCGTGGGCGATGGCCATGGTGGGATAGACAAGGTTGCATCTTCGTGGACCCTTCGTGGGTGGAGCCCTCCGTGGACTCGCGCAACTGTGACCCTTCGTGGGTTGAAGTCTCCATCAACGTGGATGTAGGATAGCACCACCTATCCGAACCATGGGAAAAACATCCGTGTGTCCAATTGCGTTTAAATTCTCCAAACCCTTCCCTTTACATTCTTGCAAGTTGCATGCTTTACTTTCCGCTGCTTATATACTCTTTGCATGCTTGCTTGAATTGTGTGATGATTGCTTGACTTGTCGTAAAGTTGCTAAAATCTGCCAAGAACTAAAATTGGGAAAAGGTTAAGTTTTTATTTGGTCAAGTAGTCTAATCACCCCCCCCTCTAGACATACTTCCGATCGTACAAGTGGCATCAGAGCTTTGGTCTCCATTTGCTTTGATTTCCATAGGTTTTGGTGGTCATAGCCTTGGTTTTACAACCTAGGAGAGTATGGCGTCTAGCGAGGGAAATTATCACCGTAGAGGTCCTTACTTTGATGGTACTAATTTTGCTAGTTGGAAGCATAAAATGAAAATGCATATTCTTGGACATAACTCCGCTGTTTGGGCTATTGTGTGTGTTGGTTTGCAAGGTGACTTCTTTGATGGGAAAGAACCCAACCGTGAAGCTACCACGGATGAGTTGAAGATGCTACAATACAACGCTCAAGCTTGTGATATTCTCTTCAATGGATTGTGCCCCGAAGAATTCAACAAAATCAGCCGTCTTGAGAATGCAAAGGAAATTTGGGATACTTTGATTGATATGCACGAAGGTACCGACTCCGTCAAGGAATCAAAATTGGATGTGCTTCAAAGTCAACTTGACAAGTTCAAAATGAAGGATAGTGAAGGTGTCGCTGAAATGTACTCTAGGCTTGCTCTCATCACAAACGAGATTGCCGGCTTAGGGAGTGAAGAGATGACCGACAGATTCATCATCAAGAAGATCCTAAGAGCCTTGGATGGAAAATATGATACCGTGTGCACATTGATCCAAATGATGCCCAATTACAAAGATCTCAAGCCAACGGAGGTCATTGGAAGAATTGTTGCTCATGATATGTCACTCAAGGATAAAGAGGAACTTCACAACAAATTAAGTGGTGCCTACAAAGCCTCATGTGAAGCCCCCACATCATCAAGTGAGAAACAAAACTTCAACGAAGAATTGAGCTTAATGGTGAAGAACTTCAACAAGTTCTACAAGAGTAGAAGCAAAGATAGAAGCTCCAAGTCAAGGTCCTACAATGACAAAAGATCTTCTAGTCGAGAGCAAAACTACTACAATTGTGGAAGACCCGGACACTATTCCAATGAGTGTACGGCTCCCTACAAAAGAAGAGAAGATTCTCCAAAAATAAGAAGCAAAAGAGAAGAATCACCATCAAGAGAGAGAAGGAGTAGATATGATCGTTATGAACGAAGATACTCACGGAGGAGCAAGGATTCGGAAAGAAAGGAAAAATCATCAAGGAGCTACACAAAACGAAGACATCAAGCTCATGTTGGTGAATGGGTATCCGGCTCCGACTCCAACAACCACTCCGAGAGAACTTATCACTCCGATTCCGAATATACTCAAGATGAAGGTGTTGCCGGTCTAGCACTTGTGTCAACCAACTCCTACGACATATTTGACTCACCAAATGAAGGAATTGGAAGATGCTTCATGGCCAAAGGTCCTAAGGTAACTCGCCCTGAGTATGTTGATTTCAATAGTGATGAAGATGACTTGTTAGGTGATGATGATTTACTTGTTGACAACTCTAGTGATCAATACTATGATGAAACGTCAATTAATCATGCTAATCAAGATAAAATGAATGACAATGATAAGGACAAAATTGAGGCTCTAACTAAAGAACTAAACACTCTTAAGTTAGCTCATGAAACTATCTTCGAAGATCATCGAGAACTTTTAAGAGCTCATGAGAAGTTACGCTTTGAAAAGCTCATTCTTGAGCAAGAGCATGAGTTTTTAAAGGCAATCAATGATGATCTCCACAAGAAAAGTTCTTCTTATATTGCCAAGCGTTTACTCTTATCCACTTACATGCCTCAAGTCAAGTCTAATAACAAGAACAAGAAAGATTCTTCCTCTAGTAGTAACAATGATCATGTTAAATCCAATATTGTTGCTTCTAGTAGTTCTCTTGATTCCACTAATGATTCTCTTAGCCAAGTTACACTTAAGCAAGAAAATAGCTTATTGAAGGGAATCATAGAGAAAGGAGTGTACAAAAGCCTTGCCGGAAGTAAGCAATTCGAGGAGATTGTATGCAAGCAAGGAAGGCACCGGAAGAATCAAGGTGTTGGTTTTGAATGAAACTTCAATGCCATTGGAGTTGAGTGGGAAGAAGATCAATACCCCATGACAAAGTTTGTTCCTCAACAAGAGGAGTATGATCCTACTTCTTTCAAGGGGACACAAACTCAAGATGATCTTCCACCACAAGACTACAAGCAAAAAGGCAAGGACAAGCTTCAAGAGGAAATTGATGCATTTGAAGAAGCTCCTAAGACCTTAGTCAAGTGGATTACCAAGACTACTTCAAGTTCCACTTCATCAAGTACGACTACAACTCCAAGGATTCCCATCAAGATGGTGTGGATCCAAAAGAAGAAGAACTAGAGAGTTCTTGAGGGTGACTCTGCCAACATACTTCACTCTTATTATTTTGGCAAGAACAAGTGCAATCAACTTCCACATCTTGCACTAGTTCAAGGAGTCACAAACCCTCTTGTTGGTAAGACAAGGGACAAGGTAACCTAAAAACTTTCATAGACATCATCTTGTGTGTGCATCAATCTATGTCTATGGATATCCTTGTTTGTTCCTTGTGGGACTAACCCATGTAGGTATTGAAAGTGCAATTCACTCAAAAGGATAGCTCCAAGTGATCTACATCAACATTGAGCATCCACATCTTCAACATCTACATGAAGTCATCATCGACAAAACCCAAGGTTAGTTCATCCCTCTTAGGGGGGATATCACATCTAGGGGGAGCTTTACTCTAAGAGTTGAGTTAAAGCAACTCTAATGATGTGAACACAACAATGCTTTATGTAAAAGTGGTAACCCCACTTGAGCTTAAACAATGAGTATGACCTATGATCAAATGTTCTCATTTGACTCCTAAGTCAATATACTCATATATAGATGACCCAGTCATCGCCAATTGCTTGATAGATGCTAGAATTGGTTGTGTGAGCATGTTGGTTGCATATTTTACTCATTCGAGGACATCCACTTGTTGTGTTGATTGTTTGGCTTTATTTTTATTTTGCCAAGTGGATGGACAAGAATGCCTAAGAACCTTCTCTAGCTATCTATGCTTTTCTCGTCTCAAACACTATTCATGCTACATCACAAAATTGATCAAGTCAGATTCGAACCACTCTGTGTGAGGAGCACTCGAAGTCCCCCATTCGTCATAGACTTAAACTTCCAAAACCTCTTTGTGATTCTCGGTCTGACCAATACCCCACTTTCGGTCTTACCAAGATCATTAAGTTGATCTATGTTTTCGATCCCGGTGCAACCGATTTGAACCATTCGGTCACACCGAGTTGCAATAACCATATACAGTTTTGCATCTCGGTGCCACCGAGTTGTTCCACTCGGTCACACCGACAGGCTCGGGCTATATATAGACACGGGCAAAATTTTGGAAATTTCTCCGAACCCCTTCGCCCGCGCGATAGCTCGCTCTGCCAACGTGGTCTTCGGATCGTCTCCTCGCCGTCAGCCGCCTCCAGTCGCTGGTCTCCGTCGCCATCAACGGGAATCAACACCGCCGTTGCCGCCGTAGCGAGTCTTCGCCGAACTAGGGTATGGACTCGATCTTTGTGCTATTCCCCAATCCGATTCCTAGCACATTGTGATCATATTGATTCTAGCCACGTTTGATAAACTCCTATCTAGTCAATGAACTCATAGAATAGGTTTGATTCGAAAATTTTAGGGTTAGGTTTCCGCCGAAACCATCTCGGACCCACCGAGTTGAAAAACTCGGTCCCACCGATTTGGCTTATGCCATTGCACAAGTAAGACTCGGTCTGACCGAGTATTGCTAATCGGTGTGACCGATTTTGGAACTTTGTGAAACCCTAGCAGTCTCGGTGCCACCGAACTGTGACTCGGTCTGACCGAGTTCACTAGTTTAGGTTCCAAAATTTGCTTCGGTATCACCGAGTTTAAAAATCGGTAGATCCGAAATGCTTTCTATGGGAAACTAAAACTAAGTTTTTGAATCATTGTTTTGCAAAAATCTCTGCATTTTGTGATGCTCATCCACTCTACCTCATCTATAAACTATTCACAGGGTCAGCAGTTAGCTTGTTCATCATGTCAGACCAGAGTGACAGCCAGAACTTGTCAGAACAGCCAGTGCAGATGAGTGAGTGCACTAGTCCCTCCAGCTCTTCAGATGAAGGCAGAAGGAGCACCCCCAGCAACCTGCCAAAAGCTGCCACAAGACAAAGGAAGAAGAGAACCTCAGAATCAGAGGATGAGGACTATGTGGCAGAGGAGGAAGCAACTTCCAAGAAAGTTGAACTCAAGAAAGAGCATGGCTCAAGACAGAGCACCAAGCCAGGCTTAAAGGTCAAAAGTCCAGCAGGCAGGCAGCCCGTGCCAAAGGCCAGAGCCTCAACATAGATTCCTGAGAAGCCTGCACCCAAAGAGCCAGTTGCTGCTGAAGGGAAGAAGGAAAGGAAAAGAGGCAGATGGTGCAAGAAAGTTGATCCCATGGCTGAATTTGAACATCATTCTTCTGATGAAGAAGAAGAAGAAGAGGTTGCTGCTCCAGCACCTAAGGCACCCAAGCTGATGGGTGATGCTATAAGATCAGAGGCAACTGCATCTAAGCCCAAGGAAGCCCCCAAGGCTGCATCCAAGGCCAAGCCAGCTCCAAAGCCAAAACCAAAGAGAAATACAATGAGCATCCCAGCTTCTGAGAAGAACAAGGCCCCAGTGCCTGACACTGTAGAAGAAGAGGAAGGCCAAGTGCTGAGAAAATTGAAGCCCAAGATCCCAGACCACAATGATGCTCATCCTGTGGCTGAGGATATGAAGATCAGAAGAGACTCTGGGCTAAGAAAGTGGAGAGCAGAGGATCCATATGCTACCAGGAGGAGGACTGCTGTTGACTACAGGTTCCACACTAAGGAACAGCAGGACTTCTATGAGACAGTCTTGTTGGACAAGAAGCCCGTTGTGTGTGACATGAGATGGGTAGACTGGGAATACATCAAGGACAATGAAGAGCACTACCCTGGAGTGCAAGACAGCTTCAAGGCATGTGGAGTAGCTGAATTTGTTGGGCAGAAGCTCACAAAGTGGAATGAGGAGCTGATCATGCAGTTCTACTCCACAGCACACTTCTATGCAGATGGAAGGATCACATGGATGTCTGAAGGTACATGGTACCAATCAACTGTTGAGGAATGGGCAAAGCTGATCAATGCCCCAGAGGAAAATGAAGACGACTTGGATGTCTATTCCAAGAAAAAGATGGATCACAACACTATGGCAAATATGTACAAGGAGATTCCAGCAGATGATCTTGACACTCACCAGTTTGGGTCTGTAAAACACTTGTTGTCAGGACTGCCTACGATCAACTGGATCCTTAGGCACACACTTTTGCCCAAGTCTGGAGATCACAGGATGATCATAGGTCATGCCATTAACTTTCTACATATATTTGATGTGCCTCAGAAATTTAAGGTCATGAGCCTCATAGTAGAAACTATCAAGAGGACTGCAGCAGATCAGAAGAGGAGCTGTGGTTATGCCCCTCAGATCCAGATGTTGATTAACTCAAGAATGGGTACAGACACATACTTGTTGGACAAGGAACATTTGCCTATTCATCCAGATTTCAAGGACAACCAAGTTGTGATGAATGAAAATGAACCATCATCAGCCCAAGCACAAGCTAAGAAGGAGAAGGCAAGGAAGGAGAAAGCTGCCAAGATGCCAACTCCAGAGGAGGCATCTGAGTATTTCTTGAAAAACAAGCAAGAGCAGCTCAGTTACCTGATTGCATCCACCCTAAGGATTGAGAAAGGTCTGGCCACCCTCACTCAGAACCAGGAGAGCTTAGAGAGAATCGTAGAACAAAAGTTCTATGACTTGGATGTCAAGGTGACAGAGATTCAGACAGCAGTGGAGCAACTTCAAGATGACATGCAGGAGAGGAAAGGGAAGACTACCACTGATGCATTTGCCAGAGTGCCACGAGCTCAGAGGTCCACTGCAGTGCCAGTTCCTGACACAAGAGCCACCACCTCAGCTCCAGCCACAGCACCAGCCCAACCAGCTGGAGCATCCACTTCATCTCCAACTCCAACCACGTCTACGGAAGCCTTCGTCCTTGGAGTGATCCGGACTCCACCACCACCAGAAGATCAAGCCTGAGTGTCGATCTAGCACTATGCATTTTCTAGGAACTTTTTGGTAACTTGTTGCCAAAGGGGGAGAAAAATGTATAGATCATAGGCTTCGAGAGAGAGAGAGTGTTGTTTTTCTCTCTTGCTTTATTTGGTGGTCTTTCAAATAGTGTTTGCTTTTGGTCGAGATACTTTGATATGCTTGTGAGACATTGATGATCATGTGTTTGATCATAAGCTACACTTATGCATGCTTGATATATCTTATCTATCTTATGTGGTCATCCACTTTTCCTTGGTGATGAGTGCATGTATTTCATTATTATCATTTTGAGCGCTCCACCAAGATGTATGTGACATGGAAGAGTAACCCATAATTCTAACTCTTTGTGCATTTGCAGTCCAAAGCAAATCTTAAATATGCACAAATTTAGGGGGAGCTCTTACTTATCACATACTTCTCAAAGCGACGATGTAATTCATTCTTATTATCATTTGTCGAAGCTTTGATCTATATGTTGTCATCAGTTACCAAAAAGGGGGAGATTGAAAGTGCAACTATCCCTAGGTGGTTTTGGTAATTCATAACAACATATAGCTCATTGAGCTAATGCTATTCCAAGACAATTATTTCAGGAAAGCTCAATGATTGGCATGGCATGGATGGTGAAAGTGGAACCCTCAAAATGCTAAGGACAAAGGATTGGCTCAAGCTCAAAAGCTCAAGACTCTTCATTTTACATTTTAGTGATCCAAGATCACATTGAGTCCATTGGAAAAGCCAATACTATCAAGGAGGGATAAGGTGTTGCTTAATGAGCCTTTTGCTTCATGTGCTCAATGATATGCTCCAAAATCCTCAGCTACTTTCCCATATCCACAAATGACCTAAACTCCAAGCCAAACTCGGTCCTACCGATTCTTTCCATAAGGCGCCACCGAGTTTCACTTGTCATAAGCCACTGCCAAACCCTAGCAAATCGGTTCTACCGATAGGGATCTCGGTCTCACCGAGATGGGATTGCAATTTCTCTATTTGCCTATTGGAACTTTTCGGTCTCACCGAAAGAGCAAGTCGGTCCCACCGAGATTGCAATGTAAACTCTCTATTTCCCTTTTGTAACTTTTCGGTCTCACCGAAAGAGCAAATCGGTCCCACCGAGTTTACCTGACCAACTCTCTGGTTAGCTAATTACCAAATCGGTCTCACCGAGTTTGTGTAATCGGTCTCACCGAGATTACATTATGCCCTAACCCTAACCATATCGGTCCTACCAAGTTGCATGTCAGTCCCACCGAAAATCTCTAACGGTCACTAGGTTTACTATTTCGGTCCGACCGAGTTTGTTGATTCGGTCCCACCGAGATTGGTAAATTGTGTGTAACGGTTGGATTTTGTGTGGAGGCTATATATACCCCTCCACCTCCTCTTCATTCATGGAGAGAGCTATCAGAACACATCTACACTTCCAACTCATATGTTCTGAGAGAGAACCACCTACCCTTGTGTTGAGGCCAAGATATTCCATTCCTACCATATGAATCTTGATCTCTAGCCTTCCCCAAGTTGCTTTCCACTCAAATCTTCTTTCCACCAAATCCAAATCCTGTGAGAGAGAGTTGAGTGTTGGGGAGACTATCATTTGAAGCACAAGAGCAAGGAGTTCATCATGAACACACCATTTGTTACTTCTTGGAGAGTGGTGTCTCCTAGATTGGCTAGGTGTCACTTGGGAGCCTCCGACAAGATTGTGGAGTTGAACCAAGGAGTTTGTAAGGGCAAGGAGATCGCCTACTTCGTGAAGATCTACCGCTAGTGAGGCAAGTCCTTCGTGGGCGATGGCCATGGTGGGATAGACAAGGTTGCTTCTTCGTGGACCCTTCGTGGGTGGAGCCCTCCGTGGACTCGCGCAACCGTTGCCCTTCGTGGGTTGAAGTCTCCATCAACGTGGATGTAGGATATCACCACCTATCCGAACCACGGGAAAAACATCCGTGTCTCCAATTGCGTTTGAATTCTCCAAACCCTTCCCTTTACATTCTTGCAAGTTGCATGCTTTACTTTCTGCTGCTTATATACTCTTTGCATGCTTGCTTGAATTGTGTGATGATTGCTTGACTTGTCCTAAAGTTGCTAAAATCTGCCAAGAACTAAAATTGGGAAAAGGTTAAGTTTTTATTTGGTCAAGTAGTCTAAACGCGACAGCTTCACAGGCAGTCGCCTTCTTCACAGGCTTCGGGCCTTTTCCTAAACGCGATAGCTTCACAGGCAGTCGCCTTCTTCACAGACTCTGGGCCTTTTCCTAAACGCCATAGCTTCACAGGCAGTTGCCTTCTTCACAGGCTCTGGGCCTTTTCCTAAACGTGACAGCTTCACAGGCAGTCGCCTTCTTCACACGCTCTAGGCCTTTTCCTAAAAGGACAACCTCCGCAGGCACCGGAGAATCCTCCCGAGGGGGAGCGACAGCGGCAGTTTGGGTTGCGCGCGAGCTAGGCCTGACCCGACTCGCGAGGGGCTCGTGAGGGGAGGCAGCTGTGGTGAAGTGGTAACCAGAACGCGAGAAATGGCTCGAACGAGACTAAGCACCCCTTCCCCGAACACACGCAAATCTCAAATTCGAATCCAACTTAAATCCAGCGGGGGAAAAGTTACAACCAAAGAAAAAGGCAATGAAAGCACAAAAAAGGCCGCGTCCGGCACCTAATCTAGTCTTGGACGTCTTCTCACCAGCGCGGAGCTAAGTGCTGTCCACTGGGCGTGGGAGGGAGCCCCAGGGCCTGAGACCGGCACCCCTGAGACTCCGGGGCGTGTACAGCCCCACTCATTATTACGTGAGAGTGTCACGGGGCGGCGAGCTTCACAGGCACTGGGCCTTTGTTCACACGTACCGGCCTTGCTTCATATCGCGAGACGAGGGCCCCGCCTTGCGCCACACTCTAGTGCCACCAACGACGACTGAAAACTAGGACGCCGCCGGTGGGATAGAGCGGTCGCCAGCGGTTCCCCCGACGACCATGGGTCCTCCGCCAGGGGAAGGCCCTTAGGCACCTCCCCAGCGGAGGGCCTACCTCCTGAGAACGCCTTGCTCCGAACGCCGCGGTGGTGATGTCGGATCTCTGCCCCTCTCCTGCAGCCCCCTACGCCCTCATCCCGAGGGGTAGGAGACTGTGGGAGGGGGCAGCTGCTCCCTGTGGCGACCTGCACCTCCTGCGACCCATGATTAGCGTACGCCTGCTCCTGAGAAATTAGCCCCCAGCATGGCCTGCGGAACCGTCCCGGGGCTCCTGGAAGAGCTCAGCTTCTGGTGTCTCGTCCCCCAAGCTCGGGTTGAGGAGCGAGCCTTGTTCGCCCTCGTGAGCGTGCCCTTGGTCCATCATGTGGGGCACGTATTCTTCTGGCGCCGTCATCCCGAAGGCTACGCCGTAGTGCTCCGTGTGCCATGCAGCTCTGCTTGACGTGCCCACCATGGGGTGGTAGCGCGGCTGCCCGCTGGGGCCGTGAGCCGCGCCGAGCCCCTCTCCTTCACGCGCCGGGGGCGGGGGTAGCGCCACCGCCGGTCCGGCGCCGACAGCTTCACTGGCGTTGGAGTAGCCTTGAGGCCCGCGGGCGCGCGCGGGGCCCCCGCGTGTGCCGCCCTAGGCTTGAGACGGGAACTGGACGCAGAAGGGGTGAGCCCCCGAAGCGGCAAAGCCCAGGAGCTCGGCGACCCGCTCTAGCAGCACGTCGCGGCCGCCTTCCAGCAGCCTACACTGCAGCAGCTCTCGGGCCACCGTGAGTGCGGCCCTCGAGTTCGCCTGCTCCCGGCGGGTGTACGGTGTCGTGGTCGTGGCGTGATTGGAGGCCCTTGCTGCCGACCGTGCTTGCCGCGGTGTGAGGGTTGTTGAAGCCTGTTCGCGCCGCCCGCGGCTCGCAGCGCCTACGGACCACGAGCTGCCTGGGGCGCGGGGTCGCCCGAGGCGAGCGGCTCTGCACGGGCGGGCCACGCCGCCCATGGATCTTGGTTGCCTGCCTGGTTGCCGGACATGGTAATGACGATGCGACGGGATGCGAAGTGGTAGAAGGGTGGATTCCGGCGCACCCCTACCTGGCGCGCCAAATGTCGGATTTCGGGCTCCGGTAGACCCTTGAGGTTCAAACTCTGGGGTGTGCGTGGAGATTACGCCCTCTACCTCTCCGTCTCACAAAGATCTAACTACTAAAAGAACAACACAAGAGACATAGAGTTTATACTGGTTCGGGCCACTGATGTGGTGTAATACCCTACTCTTGTGTGGTGTGGTGGATTGCCTCTTGGGCTGATGGTGGTGAACACTACAAGGTAGAACAGCCTCGCGAGGGTCTGTTCTTGGCCTGGGGAATGAACTGCTAGGAGGAGTTCAGCCGCCCTTCTCTCTCTCTCTCTCTTACTGATTCAATTGCTAGATGTCTAGATGCCTCTACCTCGGGGGTGGCTAGTCCTATTTATAGGCAAAGGCCCTGGGCCTCTTCCCAAGTATTGAGCGGGAAGGGCGCCAACAATTGGCCATTTTGAAGGGGAACATCTGGTACACTTATCCTGACTAAAGTTGGTCCTCGCCTGCCAAAGGCTCTATGGTGACGCCGTCCTGGGATCCACAATGACTTCCTCCTTGTCGCAGAGCAGGTCTTGGTCTCGTTGCACCGAAATGGATGCCTTTGCTTGATCCTCTCGCCTGCGCTTGCTCCCTTTGCACCAAAGAGGAAAGGGAGGACACTGCGCGGGTGGCGCCCTTGGTCGTCATGGCTTGCGTCATGGGCACCTCGTGAGGTACCCCGCCTTGATCTCTCCGCCTCCTCGTGAGCCAGCGTAATGAGGCTGCGCCTGAGGAAGCTCCGCGTCGTCCACCCCGCGAGGGTCTTGGGACTTGTGTTGATGAAGATGGGCCGTGTTGGGCCCCTTTGAGCCACGCCGCAGGCCGCAGGCAGGCAAGTCTGGGGACCCCCGTTCCCAGAATGCCGACAGACATAATCGGAGGCTCCGCCACCGAAATAACGCCTTCAGCCCATGTAATAATGGCCGTCATCGCCCCATGGACCGAACCATTCCTGGCCTACCTAACTAGGCAGGAACTTCCCAAAGACCAAAATGAGGCACGCTGCATTGTGCGGCGATCTAAAGCCTACAAGGTCCATGAGGGAGAGCTTTATAAGAAAAGCACCACCGGAGTCCTTCAAAGATGCATCTCCGAAGAGGAAGGGCGGAAGCTTCTAGCAGAAATCCACGCCGGACTCGGCGGCCACCACGCCGCAGCCCGGGCCCTCCTAAGTAAGGCCTTTCATACATGATTCTATTGGCCGACGGCCCTGGCGGATGCACAGGACTTGGTCCAACGCTGCGTCGGTTGCCAACTTTTTGCAAACCAAAGCCATATGCCGCCCGTCGCCCTACAAACAATCCCCGTTACCTGGACTTTTGCGGTCTGGGGGCTTGACATGGTTGGACCCCTTAAAGGGAGAACCCATAAGAAAAAATACTTACTGGTCATGGTGGATAAATTCACCAAATGGATAGAAGCCAAACTTGTTAAAACGGCCGAATCCGGACTGGTGATAGACTTCATATCCGGGGTTGTACACCGTTATGGCGTCCCCCACAGCATCATCACTGACAAAGGCACGAACTTCACTGCCGGTGAGGTAAAACTATGGTGCAACAACATGGGCATCAAGCTCGATTATGCTTCTGTCTATCACCCACAAACTAACGGTCAAGTCGAGCGAGCAAATGGTCTTATCATGAGCGGCATCAAACCCAGATTAGTGCGGTCCTTAAAGGAATCTAACACGCACTGGGTAGAGGAGCTCGACTCCGTACTCTGGGGGCTGCGGACCACGCCGAATCGCACTACCGGATACACACTGTTATTTATGGTGTACGGTGCAGAGGCGGTTCTGCCCTGCGACATAATTCATGACTCACCTCGAGTGCGCATGTATGAAGAAAGAGAGGCCGAGCTCGATCGGTAGGAAAGTTTGGACGCCTTCGAGGAGGAGCATGACGTGGCAAAAGCCCGTTCCGCATTCTATCAGCAACAGGCTAGAAGATACCAAAGCAGAGAAGTACGGGCCAAAACTTATAATGTTGGCGAACTCACTCTACGCCTACCGAGAAGAAAAAGGACAAGCTCAAGCCCAAATGGGAAGGTCCCTTCGTTATTGACCAGGTTCTGACCGGTGGAGCGTACCATGTGCGGGATGCATTGGAAAATCGACTCAAGCCAAATCCATGGAACGCAGCCAAACTCCGAAGATTCTACGCCTAGTGCCGGACTCCGTGTTCGTCTCCTTACCTCTGTCAAATTTTTTTACACTCGTTATCTGTCTTTTCTTTCTTTCTTTCTTCCCCTTTTTCTTTCAAGGCCTTAATAGCCTAAAATGTGTTTTGACTACACAATTTTGACGCGCTAGCCGAGCTCATGATACCTGGGGCTTCTTACACAGAAGCTTAATTATTGTAGTGGGCCTCATGCCCTACACATGTGTCATTCTTCCGCATGTACCTTTTTTCGCCATTATATGCATCGATATGACTTAAGTTTTGGCCAAGCTGGGTTGCCTGGCTCTTGTATTTATGCCCTATGTTCCCGTTAATTCATCTAGGGCATAAGGGGAGCACCTATGCGATTGTTACTGCCGGGTCAGCCGGATGTGTACCTCAGACTGGGTGAAGCCGAAAGCTAGCGTTCTTAAGGGAATATTCGGTTGGTGAACAAAAGATGACTTTTATTTATTTTTGATACACGCCCCCAGATGTTTTTTGCCTGCGTCTCTTCTCGCAGTCCGAACATGCACATTAGGGCATGCGTACCCAGGGAAAGGAACCCTTAACGAAACTATTCTCCCTGTAAGATGTTTCTTACTATCCATGTAATATAACATAACTAGTTGGGTACTTGTCTGTTCAAGCACTTATGACCCCTACGGCTGGTTTCCACGCATACCTCGGTTTTTACATAGATGAGCGGGTATTCGGATACACTTCGGACTATTGGGTCCCGAGGTCGAAGCAAAAAAGGTACGCCATGACAAATGAATTACAATCCGGCTAGCGACATTCTACATGTCATTTAAATTACACAGTCACTTAGACTGACTAAATTCTTCTTCTATACCATCCAACAGGCTGTCTAGCCTACAATCCTGTTGGGAATACTTTGTGGCTAACTCTACTTGGTGATACACCAAACTGATAGGGATTTCTTTCCCATCAGGCCCCACAGGTCTGACCTCGGCCATGTGGTTTGGGTCAGCCTTGGTATACCTTGTCTTCACCATGGCCCAGGCTTCCCTGGCACCTTGACGGCAGGCCGATACCTTCCAACATCAGAAGCGCCGCCGCGCTCCCTTGAGCTTCTCCGCAAGCTGTCCAAGGCCTTCAGGCAGGGAGACGGATGGCCACAAGGCCTCGGCAACACCTTGCATCACCTGCCGAACTTGTTCGTGCAACTCTGAGAGCTCTGGTAGAAGATCACCTGCAGACCCGGGCATCTCATCCGCGGGACGACCCATCAACATACCTACAGACATAACTCTGTTAGCTGGCTTCTTCGCCGAACTCTTTTTAAAGTTTGCTCAAGCAATTACTGAAAATGCCGCGTCGAAGCCGCTTATTCTCCTTCACGGAGTCCGACAGCTGGGCGCGAACATCTTTTAGTTCCACACTCAGCTGGGTATTGGCATCTTGGAGATTGTTTTTCTCCTGCCTAACTTTTGTAAGCATGTGCTTGCCAGCCTTTAGCTACCGTATGGCATGTTGCTCATCCGGATTCACTACAGCGTCATCTAAAATATTTATTGTTAGAATTGCGTGCATACCGCATCCTATATGTTACCTATCATTCTTTAAAACAGGTGTTACCGGAGGGGGCCTTCTCGGACTCCTTCAATGTGGCCATTGCGGCCCGCAGCTGGGCCTTGCACTCTTCCAACTCTTGAGACAATTGGGTATTCTTCTCTGTAAGAACCTGCATCAATAATGATCCTTAAATCAGTTGTGCCAACTGTTTCAAGTCTCAGGGGCTACCGATATATATATAATCATCAAATTTTCTTACCAGTGTATCCTTTACATACTGGTCCGTGGCTGTGGCAAGACCGTTTTGAGCGGCACAGAGGTACGCGTCTCCCGAGTTGAAGGCATCAAATGCCTCTCGGGAGAAACAAGCGTGACGGAGTACGGCCCGGCAACGCCTATGATTCATGGCGCTCTCCACTTCGAAATTTGTAGCGGATATTTTATCCGCATCCTCTGTAGGAGGAACATCTGACGCGTGCCCCGCCTCCTTGTCCGGCCCTGGAGCCCGACTAGTGGAGGCGTGATCAGCAACTTCTCCGGATATAGTCCGGCGAGCGTTCATCCTTGTAGGAAACATGGGTGTTATTATGTTTTTAAAGACGACAACCACGGAGCAAGGTTTTGTATCATACCTCTGCACCGGCCTCTTAGTCCGACCGCTTTCCTTTTCAGCCTGCCCAGCTTCGGCACCCCTCGTTGGCGACTCGCCACGGGCTCGGCATGGTGTCGCGAGGACCTTCCCTGTAAAACACCGTACAGATGCGGTAGGTGAAGGGCGTACAAAGGGATTCTTCTCAAAGGTTGGGACTCTGGTCTCACTTACCCGTGAAGCAGGGAGTAGTCCAGGATAGTCGGCTGTGATAGCCACGATGGCCTCATCGCAGCTTAGTTGATAGAATATTCTGTCAATCAGCTCCACAAATACGTCTGGATCTTCTTTAAGGCCGGGGTCGAGGGACCGTTCGGAATCCTCTGGTTGTGGAGGTGGGCTGCTGATTTCCCCTACAGCTTTACGCAGCTCCTGCGATGAAATGGCAAGATGAAATATTTATTGCAAAAATGCGGAAAGGATGGGTATAAAAAGTGGCAGCTTACCTAGCTCGGAGGATTGTACATGGAGAATCCGTCTCGTGGCTTGATGTGGAGGAACTCCTCTTCCTCTCCCTTGTACAGACCGGACAGAATTTTTGCCAGAGCGGCAACTGAGTCTGGCCCCTTACGGCCGTAGCGGGTGGCATCATCTTCCCCGTTGAAATCCCACATAGGGTGGCCTCGATATTGAAGCGGCTGCACCCCTCGCATAATGCATATTGACATAACCTAGGTTGTAGTCAGTCCTGATAGAGCCAGCGCCTTTATCCGGCCCATCAGGTAAGAAACGTCTCTATCCTCTTCCTCCTGAGGGCTCCTTGGTTGCCAGCTTAGGCGCTTCTTCAAAGGAGCATTATCGAACTCAGGAAGGCCAATCCGAATAGGATCCGGGAGGGGGAGGTCCTCTATATAGAACCACTCTGAAGGCCAGTCTCTGGACGTCTTCTTCGGGGTACCGGATAGGTATCTGGAACCGGTGATGCGCCATATTTTGGCTCCACCCATTTGATATATTGAGCCCCTCTGTGTACATGGCACAAGGCAGAATAGCCTCTTCCACAACGCGAAATGAGCTTTGCAGCCCAGAGACAGCTCGCAAAGGGCCACCTAACTAGCGATGTGTAATATGGAGGCAGGGGTGAGATTATGCAATTGGAGGCTGTAAAACTCTAGGAGCCCTTGTAGGAATGGATGGATTAGAAATTCAAGTCCCCTTAATAAATAAGGAACGAGGCATACCCGCTCCCCATTGGAGGGGTCGGGAAAGCTCTCTGCTTGCTCTCCACCATTATAGGTGGCGAGCCCGGCTCGAACAGGGACCATGTATGCTGGGGGGAGGAATCCCTGGGTCTGTAGCTTCACTAATTGGTTGTGCGAGACGGAACACTTCATCCAATCTCCGGGCTTAGGGCTACGGGAGCGAGAGGAGGAGCTGCGCTGGTCGGCCATGTTGGGATGGATTTTTTTAGGCACGCTCCGATGAATGCTCGCTGAAGGAAGATGGTGTAATTTGGATCTGAGAATCCTCGTCTCTTTAAATAGGCAGTTTATTCACATAGCTAGGGTGGTAAATGTAAAAACGCCCCGGCTTCTCGCATTCGTTTGACATGAGGAAGATGGCAATTATTAGGTGCGGAAGCCAAGAAGCGCAAGTATTTATGAGAAGCCGGACACTATTTAACAGGTATTCGGGATTTGTCGAAGAACCCGCCTTGCAATGCCGAAGACAATCTGCGCGCCAGACTCATCGTCATTGAAGCCTGGTTCGGGGGCTACTGAGGGAGTCCTAGATTAGGGGGTATCTGGACAGCCGGACTATATCCTTTGGCCGGACTGTTGGACTATGAAGATACAAGATTGAGGACTTCGTCTCGTGTCCGGATGGGACTCTCCTTGGGGTGGAAGGCAAGCTTGGCAATACGGATATTTAGATCTCCTCCCATTGTAACTGACTCTGTGTAACCCTAGCCCCCTCCGGTGTCTATATAAACCAGAGGGTTTAGTCCGTAGGACAACAGCAATCATACCATAGGCTAGCTTCTAGGGTTTAGCCTCTACGATCTCGTGGTAGATCAACTCTTGTACTACTTATATCATCAAGATCAATCAAGCAGGAAGTAGGGTATTACCTCCATCGTGAGGGCCCGAACCTGGGTAAACATTGTGTCCCTTGCCTCCTGTTTTGCCGATTTGTTTCTCCAGGCATGTTTGGATCATGCGTCGGTATGTCGCGTCGGCGTTCTTGAGCCCGAAGGGCATAGTATTGAAGCATAATGGCCCGTATGGGGTAATAAATGCTGTTGCAGCTTGATCGGACTCCTTCATCTTGATTTGATGGTATCTGGAATATGCATCGAGGGAACATAGTGAGTCGTGTCCTGCGGTGGAGTCAATGATTTGATCAATGCGGGGAAGGGGAAAAGGATCCTTAGGGAAAGCCTGTTGAGATCCTTGAAATCGACACATAAGCGCCAGGATTTATCCTTGTTTGGTACCATTACCAGGTTTGCCAGCCAGTCAGGATGCTTGATTTCTCAAATGAATCCGGCCTCGATGAGCTTGGCCAGCTCCTCTCCCATGGCTTGTCGCTTGGGTTCCGAAAAGCGTCGCAGTGTTTGCTTGACTGGTTTGAATCCCTTTAATATGTTGATGCTATGTTCGGCCAACTTGCGTGGGATCCCTGCCATATCCGAAGGGTGCCAGGCAAATATGTCCCAGTTTTCGCGCAGGAACTCTCGTAGTGCGGCGTCAACTATTGGGTTCAGTTGAGCTCCGATAGATGCTGTCTTCTTGGGGTCCGTTGGGTGGACATGGAATTTGACTATTTCTTTTGCTGGTTTGAATGAGGTGGATTTGGGGCGTTTGTCAAGGATCAAATCGTCCCTGTCCACTGTGGAGTGTAGTACAGTTAATTCTTCGGCCGCGAGGGCTTTGGATAGCGCCTCCAGGGCCAGGGATGCGGTTTTGTTTTCAGAGCGGAGTGCTATGTCCGGATCACTGACGAGAGTGATTATACCATTTGGTCCGGGTATTTTGAGCTTCATATATCCATAGTGAGGTATAGCTTGGAAGCGTGTAAAAGCATTGCGCCCCAACAAGGCGTGATATCCGATGCTAAAAGGGGCCACTTGGAAGGTTATTTCTTTGGAACGATAGTTCTCCGGCGTGCCGAATACCACGTCAAGTGGTTTTTTGCCCGCACACTGCGCCTCCCGACTAGGAATAATTCCCCGGAAGGATGTCTTGCTTTGTTTTATGCGGCTCCTGTCTATTTCCATTTATGAAGTGTGTGCTCATAAATGAGATTTAGTCCACTTCTGTCGTCCATGAGGACCTTGGTGAGTCGAAACCCATCCACGATGGGGCTGAGGACTAACGCGGCTGGTGCTCGTACTGTTCTGTACTTTGGTTCGTCACAGGCGTTGAATGTTATAGCCGTGTCGTTCCATGGGTTTATACAACAATTTGGCAGACTTCGTCGAGCTCGCAAAGTGCCCTTTTGCGCTTGTTATTTGAAGCTAATGTCTCGAAGACTGTCAATATTCTTGGGTTGTCGTCTTCTGGGGGGTTGTTCTGCGGCGTCCTTGATAAGGATGTCCTCGCCGCTCTTGGCTACCTGTCATAGTATCCAACATGCTCCAAGGCTGTGGGTTGCCACGGTATCTGTTGTTGTATGTATTTTGCATGAGCCATTGAGCCACCCTTCCAAAATGGTGCCGTGCCGTATAGCGGCCTTTTGCTTTTTGCCTGTTGG
Organism: Aegilops umbellulata; assembly: GCA_032464435.1. Taxonomy (NCBI): domain Eukaryota; kingdom Viridiplantae; phylum Streptophyta; class Magnoliopsida; order Poales; family Poaceae; genus Aegilops; species Aegilops umbellulata. The sequence goes on along the minus strand of CP136055.1, from coordinate 226,043,964 downwards.
ACTGGGTGTGCCACGAGGGTACACCCTTTTTGCCTGTATGGGGCGCTTGGTTGGAACTGATGGTTCCCAGCGAGCTGCTCGAGTTTCCCAAGCGCTCTCCATCGCGCAGTATTTTTGTATGATGGTTGCTAAGTCAGTAAATTTCAGTATGCGGTGGCGATTGATGGTGTTGAGGATTCATTCGTCTATTCAACTTTTGCAGAACGCTGATATTGCGTCCTCGTCACGGCAATCTTTTACCTTGTCCTTGACAAGGAGGAATCTGGCCCAGAAGTGGTGGACCTTTTCCTGAGACTGTTGTTTTATGCTCATGAGAGCTTCTATGTCCAGGTGGGTGGGTGAAATTGAATCCGAGCCCCAACCTAACCGATTGTTTGGAGTCAGACGACCTTCCGGACTAGACAGTCCGGGTTCCAGAATATCTTCTGATTGTTTGGGACCGCCGTCCGATGCTATGTTCGGAGGGCTGGTTGTATCCTTTCGTGGGTGAGTATCCGGCTCTTCATGAACGGCGACCCAGACATACTCCGTCTTCGATATAGAAGAAGACTCGTCATCCTGCTCCATGACTACCGCAATCTGGTGGGTGACTGGTGGAGTTTCAGTTTCTCCCTGATCGGTTTTAGGCCCGATCTGATTGTAATCGGTGGCGATTCCCAAAGCGGCCATGCGATCTAGGAGCTCGTTTAAGGATGAAAACTTGACCGGATCCATCTGCTTGGAGTGCTCGGAGTTGATGCAAAGGGGATTTTCGATGGCCCGAGTGGTCATCGTTGGCTCCGTGGCTGAACGGGCGATCATAGTAAAGTCGCCCAGCCAGAGGGTTTGGCCCGGGGTCAGAACTACCCCTGCGGCGATGTTGTCTCTAATGACAAGGCGAGCCATCGAGCCTTTCATCGACGGCACAGTGGAACTCTCAATGAAAGCACAATTGTCGGTGTCAAAACCGGCAGATCTCAGGTAGGGGGTCCCGAACTGTGCGTCTAGGATCGATGGTAACAGGAGACGGGGGACACAATGTTTACCCGGGTTCGGGACCTCTCTATGGAGGTAATACCCTACTTCCGGCTTGATTGATCTTGATGAATATGAGTATTACAAGAGTTGATCTACCACGAGATCGTAGTGGCTAAACCCTAGAAGTCTAGCCTATGACTATGGTAATGAGTATGTCCTTTTCGGACTAACCCCTCCGGCTTATATAGACACCGGGGGGGAATCTAGGGTTTACATGGAGTCGGTTACATAAGAAGGAATCTTCATAATTGGTCCACAAGCTTGCCTTCCACGCCAAGGAGAGTCCAATCCGGACACGGTGCAGTCTTCGGTATTCATATCTTCACAGCCCATCAGTCCGGCCCATGGATAACAGGCCGGACGCACGAGGACCCCTTAGTCTAGGACTCCCTCACCCGCGAAGGACGCCTATATAAAGTGGATGTGCGACAAACTCATGGATTTTGATGGCTTCGGCATTGTCACTAGGGTGTTGCATGTGTTGCGAATAGACACCTCCACTCGCCGCCGACTGTGTGATCGGACCTAGCAGTCCGCCACACGGTGTTCCTTCTACACGCGCGGATACCGTTAGAGGCGGTGCACCTGCACCACTCCGGCGAACTTGCACGTGGGATCGAACAACCGGCTGTTCGAGGGAGATCGCACAAGGAGGAGACGATCCACATGGACGTGCTGCCCCAACTCTTCTTGAGCAGCACGGCACTGCGCGTCTAGTGGTAACGGTTTGTGATCCATCTACCGCAGCATGTTCTTGGTTGTTCTGCGCGTAGGAAATTTTAATTTGCAGTCGACGCACCCTACTGTAGAATTGAACACATCGCCCTTCCGCTCCGCCCTGCCATCCTCTTGGGTGCCACGAGTGGTGAAGATGTAGATGAAGATGATGCGCTACATGTGCTCATTGGGTGTGCGCAAGTGATCCCCCTACCTGGCACGCCAAAGATGATGTGGGAAACCATGACCACCTATGGGGCTATCAGCCCCTTTTGGTTTGGCGGGGGGATGGGCACGTTGCACAGAGAGCGGAGAAGCATAACACAGCATGACAGAGATCACACGGGCAGTTTTACCCAGGTTCGGGCCACCATGAGGCGTAAAACTCTACTCCTACTTTGGTTGATTGATGGTGGATAATGGTGGAAAATGCAGCGCTCTTGCCCGACAGGTTTGCCTCGGGGCGAGAGTTGCTATGCGCGTATGAATGTGCGAGGGTCCGAATCCTTTCTATAGTTGCCATGGGCCTCCTTTTATAGATGAAGGGGTCACCACAGTGGCAAATATGTCTTTACATACTGATTAGATAGCAAACAATGCTATCATACATAACTCTGCAGGTTGACAAAGTGCATTAAATGCGCTGCTTGGTGTCACATCACAGTGTGCCTGGCAAGCCTTGCCGGGCTGTTTTGCCAGCTTTGCGCCTGCTTGCACGTCTCAAGACGAGTGTCGTATGGAAGTGTTTTCTGTAGGAAGTGGCTGCCATGTGCTAGGAAGCTACCATTTAGTCACTTAGGGGCTTGTCACCGCACCGATTAATGACTTGCGTCTCTATGAGGTGGTGCGGTGGAGCAGTTTGTCTCCGCAAGTCCCGGCAGGTCTCCCGGGACGATCTGAAGGCTTTGCTTCCGGGGTAACCCCATACTTCCAGGCTCGACTGCCCGACAAGGGAGGTTTTCCCCTTAGTGACATCTTGTCTCTCTGGCTTGACTTGATCTTCTCAACTAGCCCTCTGATTCTTCAAAGAAATGATCCCTTCGTGCTTGATCTGATATTGGTGCTGCAATCTTGTTCTTGGGCTCGGTGGCTTGCTATCCGTGCACGAGTCAGGGGAAAACATACACTCATGTTTGTGTACCCCGACAAGTTTACTGCATCACCCTTTCCTCTTCAGGAAAAATAAACGCAAGCTCAAGAAGTAGGAGTTAGTTATCAAACTTATAAAGTGCGGTACAAAGCGCGGTGAGTAGTTTTTTTTGCGGAAAAAAGTGCGGTGTGTAGTTAGTCACGTTAAATAGGGAGTTCCTTTTCTTTAATGTCACATACACAAATTGAAACGATTGTTGTGGGGAGAAAAAGAAAAATCACTCCAATATATATATATATATATATATATATATATATATATATATATAGGGTGGGTCTATTATGATAAAACACCTTAAGAGTCTTACTCTAATAACACCCAGCTTATTCTGCACATCCCCCACCAGATCGCCGCCGCCCCTCCCCTCCGGAGCTTCTACCGCGGCAGCGGCCTGGGATCGCCGCCGCCCCTCCCCTCCCGAGCTTCTACCGCAGCACCGGCCTGGGAGCACCGCCGCCCCTCCCCTCCCGGCCTTCTACTGAGGCAGCGGCCTCGGAGCGTCGTCACCCCTCCCCTCCCGGCCTTCTTCCGCGGCAGCGGCCTGGAAGCGCCGTCACCCCTCCCCTCCCGACCTTCTTCCGCGGCGGCGGCCTAGCAGCGATGTCGCCCCTCCCCTCCCCACTTTCTCCCGCGGCGGCGGCCTGGGAGCGCCACCGCCCCTCCCCTCCCGGCCTTCTTCCGCGACAGCGGCCGGCAGCGACGCCGCCCCTCCCGTCCAGGCCTTCTTCCGCGGCAGCGGCCAAGCAGCGCCGCCGCCCATCGCCGCTCGGCCTTCTTCCGCGACAGCAACTGAGCAACGCCTCCCCCACCAGCATATCAGCCTTGTTCCACGACAGCAGGTCGGTAGCGCCGCCGCCGAACTCCTCCGGGCCTGCAATTAGCTGTACTTCATCAGATGTGGATTGGTGCTGCCTCGACATCAAACCAATTCGAGCAAGGAGGACTGTGCGCAAGGTTCCTTCATCCACGACAGCTTCTTGGATTAAGTCTGCAACAACCTTCACAGCAAATCCTCCGTCTCCGTTCACCTTGAGCAATGTCCAGACCACTCCTAAACTTCTGAAGGGCAAGTGGACTACATAGGCGAACTCGAAAGTTGTGCAGACGGACGAGAAGAGAAGTTGCTCCTGCAAACGCAAGAAATCACTACAACACGAGGTAAGAAGTACAATTCCTCAACCATATCAGTTTAGTTATTCCAGACAAAGCAGTACACGCAGTCTAGTACGCCTACAAAAACGATGCAGTGCAGTTGCTTCGGTTCGTTGTGGGGGAAAATGCAGTGAACTTGCTTGGTTATGCAGTACGCTTGTGTAGGTTCATTACGGACAACGATGCAGTGCGGTTACTTCAGTTCACATTGCAGGGGGATGCAGTCAGCATGCATTAGTTTCGCAGTACCATTTGTAACACATTTGCAGTTCACATGATTCAGTTCATTTTGCGTGACAATGCAGCTCGATCATTTTATGTGCAGGAAATGACGTTCAACCAATACAAAATGCCGCACATAATTGATAACCCAGGGAACAACAACTTCCAGAAGAGTAAAGCTTCTTCTAAAAGAGATACTGGCTGGGTTACCCCTGAGATTCCTCGAGGATGCTTCACGACAACAAACATGGTGCACTACTCTCCGAAAGAGGATTTTTTCCAGGGAGAAGAGGTGGTCGAGGATGACGATGATGTCACCTTCATCTGGGAGGGCACTCACCGACAGGAGGATGAAGATGACCACGATGAAGATGAGCCAATAACAGTTCTCAATCCAGAGTATAAGCACGAGTTCACTACGTTTGGACAGCATGTCCGAAGAGATAATGATGATGCAGTTCAACACGATGTTGCAGCAGATGATGAATATGATTATGACTATGATGATGTGCCACCGCTCCAATCCACTGAGACATCGTCACAACACTGGATTACCACCATGTCCACCTGCTGCACCCCAAAACAGAGCTCAGCGTCCGCCTGCAGCACCGAAAAACAGAGCTCCAAGCAGAGTTGCTGCATCAACTTCGACAAAGCAACCACCAAGGGTGCCTCGGTCAAAAGTCAACAGCAGGTACAAATCCTCCTCACTATTGCCGCCGTGAGATCCTCAACTACACAGATCTGCTGTAACCCCGCCATGTCCAATACAACCCGGCGAGCTGCAAACACCATCGGGTGAACGACTCTACACACATGTAAGTGCATGTCCTGAAAAAATAATAATAATAGTTGCAATCCATTCAGATAACATTGCAGTGCACACTGATATTTCTTGTGAGGTTTGACCTAGCATCTAATACATTGGATTCTTCTGAAAACTTATGAACACTGCAATGCTTTTTTAAACTCGTATGCACTCCTCGTATTTAAAAAACAGAACAGAGAAAATTATCTCATAGAGCATTGCGCTTAATGCAGGATAAAAAGATGCCGCTGAACCTCATACCTGCCGCTGGAATGAAGTCACCACATACGACAAGGCATGGGACTTTTACAACAATTATGCAAGATGTGCAGGGTTTAGTATACGCCATAGGGCACAACACAAGACAAATACCTACATTGTCTGCTCAAGAGAAGGGACGCACAAGGAGACTGTGTCAGATTATCAAATGAAACGTCAGAAGACATAAAAAAGGATTGACTACAAGGCAAAGATTAGAGTCAAAAAGAGGAAGGACGGCAAATTTGTGATAGAAATGGTTGAACTCAACCACAATCACAAGATGCTGGAAAGCCCCGGGATGCTTTTGCACAAGCGATCGCACAAAAAAGACGATCCTTTGATAAACCAGTTAGCAAAAGACATGCAACTTGACAACCACACACACGCTCAGATGATGTCAACGCTGTTGCATATGTCCGGTGGTCTGCAGTACATGGGACATACTAGCCGCGACTGGGTAAACAAGTAAGCACATCACAAACCATATCGCTTGAGCATCCTCTCGGTAATTATTTCCTGTTTGATGAGATGAGTTTGCATTGCGTTTGAAAATGCAGGAAACAAAAGTTTGCCAAAGAAGAGTCCCAAGATGACGTCAAGAAACTTCTGGATTTCTTCGAGAATATGCAGAAGATAAACCCAGAGTTTTTCTATGATTATGACGTTGATGCAGATAACCGTGTAAGAAACATCTTTTGGGCCAACGCAAGTTGCAAAGGATCGTATGAAGATTTTGGAGACTACGTTACATTTGACACGACGTATAAAACTAACAAATTCCACATGCCGCTGGGAGTCTTCGTGGGAGTGAACCATCATATACAGAGCACCATATTTGCTGTTGCACTCGTGCGAGACAAAACAATACCGTCGTTCGAGTGGGTTTTCAAAACATTTCTTAGGTGGAGGAACAACAAGCATCCAATCTGCATGCTCACAGGTACAAAAAAAACACCTGCATACTTACATTTGTTTGGTGCACTTATATTTCTTCCATCTATCTTACACACACACAAACAACTTAATAGAAAAACACTATTTGTGCCTTCTCATACCAGTGTTCTTCGATGAAGGCAGCATTAAAAACTATCCTCCCACATACTCTGCATAAGTTGTGTCGGTGGCATATCATGAAGAAGCACAAAGAGCACCTCGCCTTGCTGTATAAGGCGCACGAGAAACTTAAGGATGGCCTCAATGCGGTGCTGAACCACCCACTAATGCTGTCAGAATTTGAACGAGCATGGAAGGGCCTCATTCAGAGATACAACTTGCAAGACGATGAAGTGATGAATTCGCTGTGGGAAGACAGGCACGAGTGGATCTTGACTTACTACAAGGAAATTTGCTGTGCTCGGATGACTTCCACACAGAGAAGCGAGAGCATGAACCGCATACTGAAGAAAAACTTTGTCAAAGAGAAGCATGATCTCCATTTGTTTGCTCAACAGGTGGACAAGTGCATTCAGACCAGGAAGGCCGTCGAGCACGGAGAGACAGTAGAAAATAAGGTAAACAAAATGTCAATAAAAAACTGCTAAAAATATATAACTACAAAAACAAACAATTTTTTCATTTCTCTGGTTCGTAACAGTGCATTTCTGATCATGCAGTCAAAGGTAAAGACAACACCCAGTTTGGGTTCGAAGTTCAGCTATCAAAAGTTTATACAAGGGCAGTGTTTGCAGATTTCAAAGAAACACTCTACCGTAGCACTGCATTCAGAGCAGAATAGTGCCCTGAGAACCCGACAAAGTATCTCGTACACCACTACAACAGATCGGATGCATTTGACTGGGCAAAGCATAATTTCCAAGTGGTTGCCGATGAACAGAAAGGTGTCTACGAATGTGAGTGCAAACTCTGGACACACACAAGTGAGACTCCTATCACAAAAAAATCTACATGCATGACTAATTCACAAAACCAAATGAAGTTCACTTCTTTAAAAATGAACAAATAACAAAAAAATGTGTTTATTAATTTCATGAAGTTCACCTGCAAAACAAAGAAAATGTGTGTTGTCTGCAGGGCACTTTTGCGTCCATGTGTTATGCATGCTTTGTCACTTGAGAGTGCTCAAGATTCCTGAGGTGTACATCATGAAAATATACACCCCTAACGCAAGATCAGATGCGACGTTTGACAGGCGGGACTATGAACAAACAACACCAGATGGAACCTCGCTTTTTTGCCGTAGAAAATTGCTGACAGAAATAGCAATGGACCTTGCAAACAGAGCGACAAGGTCCGATGCTGGGTGCCACAGAGCATTGTCTGTTATGATGGCACTAATCGAGGAAGTTGATGTGCTCAACGAAGAAGAAGAAGAAGCAAAACTAAAGCAAGCAAAGAAATCCCAGCATGGAAATAATGCCGAGCAAGTAGAAAATACCGAACACAACGGAACGGGTGCTATCAAAAAAGAAACAATTCTTTCACCTCCTGTTTCAAACACAAGAGGAAGGAAGAAAGGGGCTGACGCAACCCAGAAAAAGGTTGCATGCAAGGAGAAAAATGATGACAAAAATAGTAAGCCACAGCCTGAGATGGACAGTGATGGTCACCCATTGGGAATAAACAGGTGCAAGACATGTAATGAAATCAACGGCCACAATTCTAGGACATGTACAAAAAGACATGAACAAGAAAACCGAGGACACGGCTATGCAGAACCAAACAGAAATTCCACTCACAACACTAAGAAATGGACAAAACCAAGACGTTGTAGCATCTGCAAAAGGAGGAAGAGACACAATTCAAGAACCTGCCCCCAAAGAACAAGATCAGAAAATGAGGAAGATGAAGAAGAAGAAATCAAAGAAGAAGATGGTGACACAACTGAAGAAGAAATGGCTTATGAAGAAGCAGAGCAAGAAGAGGAGGAAGAAGAGAGTGAAGAGGACGAAGAACATGAAGAAACTGAAGAAGCCGTGGCTTATGAAGAAACAGATGATGAAGATGAGGAAGAGCAAGAAGAGGAGGAAGAAGAGAGTGAAGAGGACGAAGAACATGAAGAAACAATGCCAACAAGACCACCACAAGGGAATGCTGCTGTACAGAAACAACCGAGAACGACACCACTTTCAAAAAAGAAGGCAGGAGCACGAAAGGATGCAGTTCACATCACTGGGAAACGAAAGCAGCCATCAACCAGCACACGGGGAGCAAACCAGGATGCAGTTCACATCACTGGAAAACGAAAGTAGGCATCAACAAGCACGGGGGTGCAAGGAAGGATGCAGTTCACAACACTCAAAAACAAAAGCCACCATCAACCAGCGCGCGGGGAGCAAAGAAGGATGCAGTTCACAGCACTGGAAAACGAAACCAGCCATCAACCAGCACGCGAGGGACTACAAACCAAGCTTTTAAATCAAGGCCGATATGACCGATATATAGGCCGATATATCACTTTTGGGGCTCTACCGATATAGACATAACATATCATTTTGTAAATATCATTTTCAAACATATCACCCGATATGGACCAAAATATCAACCGATATGGTCGATATCTAGCCCGATATGTCCACCGCTATAGAACGATACATACATAACAATAGTTATTTATTAAATAATAGTGAAATAAGATTATGCATTTACAACTTCAGCATATATTATCAAAGTCATGCACAATGTTTCGTACAAATGCATACATATCATATTGTTTTTAATAAATAGAGTAAGAATTTTGTGAATCTTTCCTTAATAGTTTCTTAATCAACAAGTTAATAAACTAGGAATCTAAAGGTGTTATGTTGAAGTATTGGCATCATACATTTTGTTTTACTAAAAATACATGTTTTAAACAAGAATAATGAAAAAAACTAGACATGTTATCTCCGATATATCTACATATCGTCCGATATATCACCCGATATCCGACATCCGATATGTCGAAGCCAAACCGATACGAACCCGATATCCGATATTTTGAAGCTTGCTACAAACACAACGGTGCAGAGACAAGAACTAGCAACACCGCCACAGAAAACAAAAGAAAGTGCGACATTAGACACGCTACAGTCACCGCGGAGAAGCAGCAGGTTAACGGCCAAATAGATGAACTTCAATAAATTAATCATATGCATAGCAGTTTGCTTATCTACATGACTTATGTATCAGTTTAAATTTTGTGTAAACACAAATTTCTCACTGACTATGAGTCACTCAACTAAACCATTTAAAGAGAAATGGTGTATAGAGTATACCATATATATAGCAATCTAGAGTAAAACTTTGACACATATTAATCCAAAAACGATGTAAACAATGTAGTTAGCTCACTGGCAGCACGAAGTTCAGAATAATAATTGAAGCGGTTCAGATCACAAAAGTGCTTATTACAAAACACATCAAAAAGATGAAGCGTTCGACACGCAAAAGTAATTATTACAAATCAACCTCATAACCTTAACCAATCACGTCAAACGTGATTCTAACCGTATGATCCTCGAGTTGAAAGAAGTTGAGGACAACAACTTGCTCGGACTTCAGGCCACTATCAATGACAAATTCCTTCCACCCTTTCTGCAGACACAGCCGCCGTCAACGCCTACATGGTACTTGGATGGTTGAAGGTGTCCATTACCAATAACAACTTGGAGAATTCCCTTCTTCTTGAGCCGGAGATTCCTAATAGCTCGTGGGGGAATTTTCTGCAAAAAATCATTACAGATTAAACACAATCTAATGTGCAGTGCGGAACTTGCAAACAAGAAGTACGGTTACAACTATTATAACCTACAAGCGGGGAAACTGTGGAAACTATTACTTCTCATCTAGTATCTAAGTAGTTCACATATTGTAACCATGCAAAATAAAACACGAGCTCAATGCACACAAGCAAAAGAAATAAAAACAAGATATAAGTACAAAGTGCAGTACAGTTCAATACAACAAAATAAGTACATTCCTAAAAAACTAGAAGTTCACACTAGTATGGAATTATACAAAAAACACAAAGAAAAAATCAGATCAAGCAAAAATTACCATCTTGTAGTGAGTCTCAACATCTGTTGGCGTAAGCTGATGGACAAAAGGACTTGTGCGGCCAAGGCCATGGCGAAGCAGGGAGGAATAGAACGCATAAACGTTGATGTGGCCCATATCCAATCCTTCTGTGAATACTGTGCCATATGCAAGCTGCTCAGCTCCCCCCACGACGAGCACGATGGGCCTGCGAGCAAGCTGAGCAATCGCAGTGCGTCGGCACACCACAACCATGCCCGCAGCAGGAGAGATTTGCGCAGGGGCCTGGAGCCATCGCAACAAAAACCTAGAAAAGGTAAAAAATAAAGAGAGGCTAGATAAAGGAGAGGAGTTGCGGCTACAGGAGAAATGAACTGCAAAGGAAGGGTAGAAGTTGGCCTACATTTGTACGAGAGGAATGCAAAAAGGTCAAAACTGAAAATTAAAGAGGAGTTAATGAAAATTACGTTACCAAGAATGAAGGACAATCAATAAAGGGTTATGTTACCCAAAAAAGTCTCACTAGGAAGTTCTACAAAGACTTTGACTGCAGAAATTCCCAGGAACTAACCGTAGATCATTAAATAATAATTCTCTGAAAAATTATAATCCACAGACCATTTTGTGTCTGCAGTTCTTCAAAGTATTACTAGGAAGTTCGCTATATGTGTGCATGAAGTGTAGTACATGCTCAAAATGAAGGACAAAGAAAAGCACTTTCGCGCAATGCACAAAAGCAGAATTAGTGCACCTGATGTAGTCCTTATCTGTAAGCCATGCAGTCCGCAGCGTTGGCATAACCATTCACAAGTTTAGCACAAAGAAGCATGCACGCAGTGAAAAATGTGTACACCTGAAGCACAGGACCATGACGAATGCAGTGCATAGAGGCAACAAAGCAGTGCACAACCCTAGCAATGCAGTGCACAAAAATGTTGCGCAAAACATGTGAAGTATGAAATGCGTGCACATGTAGTACAGAACCCTCATTAATGCAGTGCAAGAGTAATTTGATAACCAGTGCACGCCCCTACGTTGAATAAAATACGTAAGATAGAAAATAGAAAGAAAAAAATTGACCACAACAGGTGCATCCGGCCCCAGCCAGTCTCGTATTAGGTCTGCGCCCACCATAGCCGAGCCGTTCTGATACACAATGCATGGGGCCGGGCCCACAGGTTAGAGAGCATAGAGCATCTAGCACCGTGTATAAGCGCTCAAATAAGTAACCAGAGGAGTTCAACACGGCCGCCTCGCCAGCGCTTATAAACAGGTCGGGCGCGCCTTCCGCGGGAGAGGTGGGACTAAACATTAGCCCGCACAAAACGCACTGGGAACCAGCCGTGCTCACAGGCCGACTTGGGCCCAATGCATCTTCACTCCACGAACACAGGTCCAACAAGGCCCACAAAGAAAAAACAATAACTTCAAAAAATAAAACATCAAAGAAAAATTAGAAAACATTTTTTAAATGAATAACAACAACAAAAGAAAAATGTGCGTGGGCACTGCCAGAAACTACAGATCGTTATTAATAAATAAAACGCAGAAAGCCCAAAGTAAAAGTACAAATGCAGTCAGTGACGCAAAACAATGCAGTTCTCCACGTGGAAGCACGAAGTATTTTTTTCTTCTGAAATGCAATTCTCCTTCTACTGCATTGCAGTGTCGCTAAAATGAAGAATGCAACTGAGGGAGTCCTGGATTAGGGGGTGTTCGGATAGACGAACTATACCTTCAGCCGGACTCCAGGACTATGAAGATACAAAGTTGAAGACTTCGTCCCGTGTCCGAAAGGATCTTTTCTTGGCGTGGAAGGCAAGCGAGGCGTGCGGATATACGAGATCTCCTACCATTGTAACCGACTCTGTGTAAACCCTAACCCTATCCGGTGTCTATATAAACCGGAGGGTTGTAGTCCGTAGGACAACCATCATCATACACAATCATACCATAGGATAGCTTCTAGGGTTTAGCCTCCTTGATCTCGTGGTAGATCCACTCTTGTACTACCCATATCATCAATATTAATCTAGCAGGAGTAGGGTTTTACCTCCATCGAGAGGGCCCGAACTTGGGTAAAATAAAGTGTCCCTTGTCTCCTGTTACCATCCGACCTTGACGCACAGTTCGGGACCCCCTACCCGAGATCCGCCGGTTTTGACACCGACATTGGTGCTTTCATTGAGAGTTCCTCTGTGTCGTCGCGATCAGGAAGGATGCCTCTTCCCGTCTTTAAAGACGGCGCCATTACGAAGGGAGCCTTGGCTGTCGGCCAAACTCTCCGGCTAGGTGGTTTTCTCGCAACCGCCTGTTCGGCTGTTGCGCCGACCGTGACCTCCCGGGTCATCGAAAGCAACCTCCACGTCGGCTCAGAACTCGCCGAGCAATTGGATCCGATGGAGCTCTCCTCTGTAAACGAGCTCCTGGATCGTATCGCCGCACTGGGCATCGCCACAAATTACGACCAGGTTGGGCTTAAACCCGATCTGAGAGAAATTAACTCTCCCCAGGTCACCCACCGCGTTGCTGTGGTGGAGACACAATGCGGCGACCCTTCGTCTATCTTAAGGACTAGTTACGTCCGAATCCCCGAACCCTCCATGCCGGATATCCGCGGAGGGGAGGATACAATCCAAGACCCGAGCTTAAAATCAGGCAAATCGGATAACATCCAAGACTCCGGATCTCAGAATCCAGAAGTTCTTCGGCCTCCGAACAACAGACTGGGCGAGGTCTCAGATTCAACGACACTCGCCCACCCGATCTTAAGCGATCTTTCCCAAATCAGGCAAATGCCCGAAGAATCAGTACATCATTACTGGGCCAGATTCCTCCTGGTTATGAACAGGATAAAGGACTGCCGCGAGGGAGACGCAATTTCAATCTTTTGCAGTAACTGCACGGACAAGGGAATACTCAACGCCATAAGTCGTCGTAATATTACACGCTTTGCTGACCTGGCGTCCATAGTACAAAAATACTGTGCCATGGAAAGTGCTCGGAAAACCGAAATTGAATTTTGGGATAATCCGGCCCTGAATAGCAATCCCGTCCGAATCAAGAGGGCGCACCGCAGTAAGGCGCCCGAACTAAACGCTAAAAAATCAAAACCCTCTAGGGGGCATGGAACCGTACTGGAAAAGTGGCTAGATGGACCCTGCAAGATTCACAGTGCAGAGGATGCCACCCCAACTCACAGCCTCAGGGCATGTTGGATACTCCGGCAGGTGGCCAAAATTGGCGAGGACCTCCTAACTCCAGAGGTCGGAGGAAACCAGCCCGAGAATTTCAGTTCAGTTCTCACAGTCTTTGAGACTTTCACATCAAATAACATGCGAAAAAGAACACTCCGCAGCCTCACTGAAGTCTATCAAGTAGCGACAATAAACCCATGGAGTAATACTGCTATCACCTTCGACGCGAGTGACGAGCCTAAAATTCGAGCAGCCAGAGCACCAGCCGCACTGGTCCTCAGTCCCATAGTGGACGGCTGTCGCCTCACAAAGGTACTCATGGACGGAGGCAGTGGATTGAACCTCATTTACGAGGAAACCCTCCAAAAGATGGAAATAGACTGGAACCGCATTGAGCGAAGCAGCACAACCTTTAGAGGAATAATCCCCAATCAGGAAGCACGCTGCACCGGAAAGATCACACTAGATGTGGTATTTCGGCACACCGGATAATTACAGGTCCGAATAGATCACGTTCCAGGTGGCCCCGTTCAAAAGCGGATATCACGCTATACTAGGACGGGAGACTTTCACAATTTTTCAAGCCATACCCCATTACGGCTACATGAAGCTTAAAATGCCTGGGCCAAACGGAATTATCACCCTCGCTAGTGATCCGGACATAGCACTCCGCGCCGAGAACAAGACAGCCGCACTGGCCCTCGAGGCACTATCCGAAACCTTAGCGGCCAAAGAACTGACTGCGCTACGATCCACGGTCAATAGGGATGACGTGATACTCAATAAGAGATCCAAATCCACATCCTTCAAACCAGCGGACGAAATAGTCAAATTCCAGGTCCACCCAACGGACCCCAATAAAACAGCCTCCATCGGGGCACGACTGAACCTTGATGTAGACGCCGCACTGTGAGAGTTCCTACGAGAGAACTGGGACATTTTCGCTTGGCATCCCTCAGACATGCCAGGAATCCCACGCAGTTTGGCCGAACACAGCCTAAACATCCAGAAAGGATTCAAACCCATCAAACAGGCTCTTCGGCGTTTCTCCGAACCAAAGAGACAGGCTATGGGAGAGGAGCTAGCCAAGTTATTGGAAGCCAGATTCATTAGAGACATAAAACACCCGGACTGGCTAGCAAACCTGGTGATGGTACCAAAGAAGGACAAATCCTGGCGCCTGTGTGTCGATTTCAAAGACCTTAATAAGGCTTGCCCAAAGGATCCCTTCCCCCCTCCCTCGAATAGATCAAATCATCGATGCCACTGCAGGACACGATTCGTTGTGCTTCCTCGACGCATACTCCGGTTACCATCAAATCAAGATGGCAGAACCAGACCAAGCCGCAACAGCATTCATCACACCATACGGCCCATTCTGCTTCAACACAATGCCCTTTGGGCTAAAAAACGCCGGCGCAACATATCAACGCATGATTCAAACATGTCTGGCAAACCAGATCGGCAAAACAGTGGAGGCGTATGTAGACGATGTGGTCGTTAAATAAAGGCATGTTGAATCTCTAGTAGATGACTTGAGGCTCACATTCGACAACCTCTGAAAATACGACATTAAGCTCAATCCGGAAAAATGCGTTTTCGGCGTTCCAGGCGGAAAGCTCCTGGGCTTCATTGTATCCGGTAGAGGAATTGAAGCAAATCCAGCTAAAATCCGAGCTCTGTCACAATTGGATGTCCCAAAAGACCTCAAACAAATACAGAAACTCACCGGATGCGTGGCGGCTTTAAGCCGCTTTATCTCCCGCCAGGGAGAAAAGGCGTTGCCCCTTTACCGCCTCCTTAGGCGCACCGAACACTTCGAGTGGACAGACGCTGCCACAGCCGGAGTCGAGGAAATAAAGGCCATCTTGGCAACAAACCCAGTCCTGGCCGCGCCGAACACTGGCGAACCCATGCTATTGTACATTGCCGCAACCCATCAAGTTGTTAGCGCAGTACTCGTCGTTGAGCGGGCAACGGACGGACACAAACTCCCCCTTCAAAGGCCGGTTCACTACATGTCCACTGTCCTCACACCATGCAAATCACGGTACCCACATTACCAAAAGATCGCGTACGCGGTGTTTATGGCATCCCGGAAGCTACGGCACTACTTTCAAGAGTGTTCTATAACAGTAGCCTCGGAAGTACCACTCAACGATATTATCAACAACCGCGATGCAACGGGCCGGAGAGCAAAATGGGCCATAGATCTCCTCCCGTTCGACATAACCTACAAACCACGGCGAGCCATTAAATCGCAAGTCCTAGCCGACTTCGTCGCCGAATGGACAGAGGCCGAACTCCCTAAAGAGTACGACACATATTCAAACTAGATCATGCATTTCGACGGCTCCAAAATGTTGGCCGGACTAGGGGCTGGCGTCGTTTTGACGTCCCCTACAGGGGACACAGTCCAATATGTACTCCAAATTATGTACACGGACTCCAATAATGCAGCCGAATACGAGGCCCTTCTACATGGTCCCCGGATGGTAGTATCCATGGGCATTCAACGCCTGGAAGTACGCGGGGACTCAAACCTCGCGTTATCCCAAATAAATGGCGACTTTGACGCCAAAGACCCAAAAATGGCAGCTTATCGCAATGCCGTCCTAAAAATGTCAGTTCGGTTCGAGGGACTGGAGTTTCACCATATAGCCCGAGAAAACAACCAGGCAGCAGACGTCCTGGCACGCATCGGAGCAAAACGAGATGCGGTCCCCCCAACATCTTCTTAGAAAGATTATTCAAGCCATCTGTAGCATGGGAGGGGGAGCCCTCGGACAACAGTTCGGACATAACCGCACAACCTGACACTGAACAATCCGACATAATCGGAGGCCCTGCCACCGAAACCACACCTTCAGCCCATGTAATAATGGCGGTCATCGCCCTTCGTGGACAGAACCATTCCTAGCCTACCTTACTAGGCAGGAACTCCCAAAAGACCAAAACGAGGCACGCTGCATAGTGCGGCGATCTAAATCCTATAAAGTCCACGAGGGAGGGCTATATAAGAAAAGCACTACAGGAGTCCTTCAAAGATGTATCTCCGAGGAGGAAGGGCGGAGTCTGTTGGCTGAAATTCATGCCGGACTCGGTGGCCACCACGCTGCCGCTCGGTCCCTTGTAAGCAAGGCTTTCCGTACGGGCTTTTATTGGCCGATGGCTCGAGCAGACGCTCATGACTTAGTCAAACGATGCGTCGGTTGCCAGCTCTTTGCAAATCAAAGCCATATGCCGCCCAACGCCCTCCGAACCATCCCCATCACTTGGCCTTTTGCGGTCTGGGGGCTTGATATGGTGGGACCCCTTAAGGGTGGAACCCACAAGAAAAAATACTTATTGGTCAGGGTAGATAAATTCACCAAATGGATAGAAGCCAAGCCTGTTAAGACGACCGAATCCGGACCCATGATAGACTTCATATCCGGGGTCGTACACCGTTACGGTGTCCCCCACAGCATTATGACCGATAACGGCACAAACTTCACCTCTGACGAAGTAAAGCTGTGGTGCAAAAACATGGGCATTAAGCTTGATTTTGCTTCTGTCTATCACCCACAAACTAATGGTCAGGTCGAACGTGCAAATGGTCTCATCATGAGCGGTATCAAACCCAGACTAGTGCGGTCCCTAAAGGAATCCAATACGCACTGGGTAGAGGAGCTCGACTGCGTACTCTGGGGGCTGCAAACCACGCCGAATCATACCACCGGATTCACACCATTCTTTATGGTATACGGCGCAGGGGCAGTTTTGCCCTGCGATATAATTCATTACTCACCTCGAGTGTGCATGTACGAAGAAAGAGAAGCCGAGCTTGATCAGCAGGACAACCTGGACGCCTTAGAGGAGGAGCGCGACGTTGCTAAAGCCCGTTCCGCATTTTATCAACAGCAGGCTCGAAGATATCAAAGCAGAGAAGTACGAGCCAAAAATTACAACGTTGGCGAACTAGTCCTACGCCTGCCGGATAAGAAAAAGGACAAACTCAAGCCCAAATGGGAAGGTCCCTTCATAATTGACCAAGTCTTGACTGGTGGAGCGTATCGCCTGCCAGATGCGTCGGATAACCGACTCGAGCCGAACCCATGGAACGCCGCACGTCTCCGAAGATTCTATGCCTAGCGCCGGACTCGGGGTTTGTCTCCTTCCTCTGTCCAATTATATATATATTTTTCTGTTTTTGTCTCCCCCCACTCTTTCCTTTTATAGCCCTTAAAGGCTCATTATGTGACGCGCCACTCGCGATCCTTAAACCTGGGGGCTTCTCTAACAGAAGCTTGTTTATATGGATTTCACGCCCAACGCATGCGTCAGACTTCCGCATGCACCTTTTCTTCACCATTATATGCATCGATATGACTTAAGTTTTTGCCAAGCTGGGTTGCCCGGCTCCTGTGCTTACCCCTACGTTCCTGATTGTTCGGCTAGGCGGTAAAGGGAGCACCTCTACGATTGTTACTGCCGGATAAGCCGGATGTGTACCTCAGACTGGGTGAAGCCGAAAGATAGCGTTCCTAAGGGAATATTCGGTCGGTGAACTAAAGATGAACCTTTTTTACTTATACATGCCCCCAGATGTTTTCCTGCACTTGCAGTCCGGACGTGCACTTCAGGGCACGCCACCCCAGCGAAAGGAACCCTTAACGGAACTATTCTCTCTGGAAGATGTTTCTTACTAACCATGTAATATCACATAACTAGTTGGGCACTTGTCTGATAAAGCACTAATGACCCCTACGCTTGGTCTCCACACATACCTCGGTTCTTATATAACCGTTATGGTATTCGGACACACTCCGGACCGTCAAGTCCCGAGGTCGAAGCGAAAAGGTCGGCAACGACAAACGATCTACAATCCGGCTAGAAGGCATCACACATGTCAATTATAAATTACATAGTCATCAGGACAGACTGTATTCCTCTTCTGTACCATCTAACATGCTGTCTAATTTACAGTCCTGCTGGGAATACTTTGCGTCCAATTCTACCTGGCCATACACTAAGCTCACAGGGATCTCCTTCCCATCAGGCCCCACCGGTCCAACCTCGGCCATGTGATTGGGGTCAGACTTCGTAAAGCGGGTCTTCACCATGGCCCAAGCCTTCCTAGCGCCCTGCCGGCAGGCCGATATCTTCCACAACCGGAAGCGCCGCCGAGCTCCCTTCAACTTCTCCGCAAGTTCTCCAAGGCCCTCGGGTATGGAGTGCGCAGGCCACAAGGCTTGGGCAATACCTCGCATCGCCTGCCGAACTCGTTTGTGCAGTTGCAAGAGTTAGGGAAGAAGATCGCCCATTGAACTGGGCATCTCCTCTGCAGGACGACCTGTCAGCATACCTACAGACATAACTCTGTTAGTCGTCTTCCTCGCCGAACTCCTTTTTCAAGAGTTCGCTTAAGCACTTACTAAAAATGCCGCGTCGAAGTCGCTGATTCTCCTTATTGGAGTCCGATAGCTGGCCACGAACATCTTTTAGTTCAACATCCAGCCTGGTGTTGGCATCCTGGAGATCATTCTTCTCCCGCCTCACCTTTGTTAGCACGCTTTCACCAGACTCTAACCGGTGTAGAAGCTGTTGCCTGTCCGGATCGAGTCCGGCGCCATCTACAATACAATTTGTCAGATTGGCACTTAAATCCGTACAATACTAAATATTCTAGAGTATTGTTTACCTGCAGGGGTCTCTTTAGACCCTCCTGCTGCCGTTCATGCGGCCTCTAGTTGGGCCCTGCACCTTTCCAGCTCCTGGGACAGCGCGGTATTCTTCTCGGTAAGAAACTGCATGTTATATGATTCTCGAATCAGTTATTTCCACTGCTTCAAGTCTCGGGGGCTACTGGCATATCTATATTTACAAAAAAATTCTTACCCGTATGTCTTTTACATACTGCTCCGTGGCTCTGGCTAAACCATTTTGAGCGGCATGGAGGTACGCGTCTCCTGAATTAAAGGCATTTAAAGCCTCCTGGGAGAAACAAGCATCGCGAAGAACTGTCCGGCGACGCCTGTGGTTCATGGCACTCTCCACCTCGGAATTGGTGGCAGATAGCCTGTCCGCATCCTCTGATGGAGGAGCGTCCGGTGCGTGCCTTGTGCTGACCTCCGCCTCCGGGCCGGGCGTTGGAGTCTGGCTGGTGGAGGTCTGATTGGCAAGCTGTCCGGATATAGTCCGGCGAGGTCTCTTCGTCCTGAAGATAGCACGAATGTTAATATACCCTGGAGGAGTAAAACACCAGGGAAAAAGAGAGGGTACACCATACCTTTGCTCTGGCACCTTAGACCGGACTACGTTCCTTTTTGCCCCACGGGGCCCTGCGGCCCCCCGCCGGCTAGCTGCAGTGGGGTTGGCTTCCCCCCTCGAGAATCTCCCCTACAAAGCACGGTTGTTGTCAGAACAACCAAGCCCATGAAAACGGAACCCCTCTTAAGGGGGTAAAGCTTCGGTATTTGTCACCTGGGAGGCCGGGATTAATCCTGGGTAATCAGCTATAATTGCTTAGCCGATGAAACACTCCGTCAATGAAGTCCACTGCTAAGTCCGGATCCTCTTCGGAGTCCGGATCGAGGGACCGGTCTGGGTCCTCTGGCTGTGGAGGACGGCTGTTTATGTTTTTTACCTCCTGACGCAGGTCCTGCATTGAAGTCGTTAGACTGCCTATTTAATCATGGGAATGTAAAATGAGCAGGGAAGTACGACTGTCCGCTTACCCAATTCGGAGGACTATACATGGAAAATCCGCCCTGCATATCGACGCGGAGGAATTCCTCTTCTTCTCCCTTGTAAAAAGAGGATAAGATCTTCACTAGAGCGGCGGGCGAGTCCGGCCCCTTACGGCCGTAACGGGTGGCGTCATCCTCCCCGTTAAAATCCCACATGGGGTGGCTTCTGTATTGGAGCGGCTGCACCCCTCGCATAATGCATATGGCCATGACTTTAATCATGGTTAGTCCGGAATGAGCCAGTAGCTTAATCCGACCCGTTAAGTAAAGGACGTCTTTGTCATTCTCTCTCTGAGAGCTCCGAGGGCGCCAGCTCAGGCGTTTCTTCAGGGGAGCATTGTTGAACTCAGGGAGACCGACCCGGATAGGGTCCGGCAGGGGGACGTTGTCTATATAGAACCATTCTGAAGGCCAGTCCTCGGACGCCTTCTTCGGGGTTCTGGACGGGTATCCGGTCCCGGCGATACGCCATACTTCGGCTCCGCCCACTTGATATATAGACCCCTTTTGGGAACAGGGCACCAGGCAGAATATCTTCTTCCACAGCGCAAAATGAGCCTCGACGCCTAAAAATAGCTCGCAAAGAGCTACGAAGCCCGCGATGTGTAACACGGAACCGGGCGTAAGGTGGTGCAGCTGGAGGCCATAGAACTCCAAAAGCCCGCGGAGAAAGGGATGAATTGGAAATCCCAGTCCCCTTACTAGATAAGGGACCAGGCACACCCGCTCCCCTTTAGAGGGACTAGGTGAGTTCTCCGCTTGTTTTCCGCCTTGATAAGTGGCGAGTCCGGCTCGGACCGAGACCATATAGGCTTGAGGGAGAAATCCCTTGGCTTGGAGCGACACTAGCTCGCTGTGTGGTATGGTGCATCTCTCCCAGTCTCCGGGTTTAGGACTGGAGGGGCGAGGGGAGGAGCTGCGACGGCTGGCCATGTTGGAATGGACCTTTGCTGATGATAACTCGCAGAGAGGGGAAGATGTAGTTTGGATCTAAATCCCCATCCCATTAAATAGGCGGCTCGTTTATATGACTAAGGGTGTGGATGTAAAAAACACCCCAAGCTCTTCGCATTCTTCAGCACGTGGAAGACGGCCATTATTGGGCACTGAAGCCGAGGAGTGCTACATTACAGAAAGCGGACATTATTCATACAGGTACACAGGATTCGGAGGAACCCGCCTTGCAATGCTGAAGACGATTTGCGTGCCGGACTCGTCGTCATTGAAGCCTGGTTCGGGGGCTACTGAGGGAGTCCTGGATTAGGGGGTGTTCGGATAGCCGAACTATACCTTCAGCCGGACTCCAGGACTATGAAGATACAAAGTTGAAGACTTCGTCCCGTGTCCGGAAGGATCTATTCTTGGCGTGGAAGGCAAACTAGGCGTGCGGATATTCGAGATCACCTACCATTGTAACCGACTCTGTGTAAACCCTAACCCTATCCGGTGTCTATATAAGCCGGAGGGTTGTATTACGTAGGACAACCATCATCATACACAATCATACCATAGGCTAGCTTCTAGGGTTTAGCCTCCTTGATCTCGTGGTAGATCCACTCTTATACTACCCATATCATCAATATTAATCTAGCAGGAGTAGGGTTTTACCTCCATCGAGAGGGCCCGAACCTGGGTAAAATAAAGTGTCCCTTGTCTCCTGTTACCATCCGACCTTGACGCACAGTTCGGGACCCCCTACCCGAGATCTGCCGGTTTTGACACCGACAACAACCCTGTTAGTTAAGCAAAGCAGTCCGCTATAAAATAAAGAACTACATGAAAGAACTCCATCAAGAAACTAAATGTGCGTACATCTGTATCAATCCTAATCCGTTATAATTCAGTTCACGAAGAATAAATTTCACTTCCATGCAGTACACTACATGGACGTACGCAGTTATGTTCTAATATAAAAGAAGTGCACTTAATAGGAAAATTCACCGAAAACACAATCATCACATTTTCTGACAGTTGCGTGCATACCTAAGCAAGTCACGAAAAAAGAGGACACAACGTTTTGGATTTCCAACGCACTAACAGAGCCTCCTCATAGCAGAACCTCTCTATAGATGCCACGTAACTAAAAACAGAGCCCCACCACGCTACCACCCCGCTCCACCTCTCCCACGTCCTGTCAAGGAGAGTAGAGGAGAAAACACAACTGCTTCGTACCCCAAAAAACCCCACTGCATCTTCTTCTCCACACTTCCTTTCACCAACCTCTTCTCTCCAGAACAAACACGAGAGACCAGAGGATAGTCATGGCGGATGCACCTCTTTACAAGCAGCACCGCATGTACACCAGGGAGCTCCACGACGTTGATCTCCACGGCAACCACAAGCTCCACGTCGTTGGCACAAGCAAGGGTGAAGACGTGGACAAGATGTTGTCCACGCTCAGGAGGAAGCTCGGCAGAATGCCCGTCAAACTAGTCGGCGTTGATGTCGAGTACACGCACTACGTGAAGCCACAACAGGCAGCAATGCTCCAGCTATGTGTAGAAAAAGAATGCCTTGTCTACCACATCTCTGCAGCTAAAGACAGGTCAGAATATAACTATCAATCTGTACTATTTATCGTCAATATTGATTTTAAATTTTCTTCACTGCAATCACCACTATTTAAACTTTGATTTTCATTTTTGAAAAGCATGGCATCTGAATTCATTGACAGTTTTCATCTGGCTCCATGTATGTCACTCATGTGCTCGATTCTTGAATTATATGATCTAGCAATACACACAGTTTTATTTTGTTTTACCAAATACAAACTATTCGACTGAACAATAGAAAACTGCAACATAACTATACAAAACATGTATGAAATTCAGTTCAAGATTACAATCATGCACAAAACATGCATTGTTTATGCAATATATTATCAGATTTACTAGTTATAATGAACAAAGTATTAGCAACTACTCAATGTAACAGATTCAGATATTCATATTGCAGTTCAATTTTAGAAAAAACAAAAAACATTGGTACTCCTAAGAAAATAAACTATATTCACTCTATACAAACATCTTGCAGGCCAATGGAACTAGAAAAATTCCTCATGAATTGTGAGTACACCTTCGTCGGATTCACCATTGAAGGAGACAAAAGCATGCTGAAGCTATCTAGTTTGGAGATCAACTCCGACAGCTACATTGATATTCAGGTGGAATGGAGAGACCCATACAATAAAAGGAAGTTTGACTCTTTGGCTGATGTTGCCAGCAGGGTGATAGACATTCACGACAATGACATGACGAAAAAATTAACGGCAAGGAGGACCATACTCTGTGGGGATTCTACCCACTTCGAGAAAAGCTTATCAAGTATGCAGCAATAGATGCATTCGCAACATATGAGTCATGGTGAATCATCTATGATGTCATCATGGGACTGGACAGGGCAAAAAGAGACAAAGAAGCAAAGCAGAAGAAGAACAAGGCTGTAATCCAATACATCAACTATAAATAATTCAGGGCTATGTTTTAGTTTACTTTACTTTAGTCGTTGTGTTGTTCTTTGTTTCATGTATGCAAGCTTTTGATTATGCCCATTGCTACATATCGAACATTTCTTTTGGAAAAACAATGTCGTTTTAGAATTATCATTAAATTTTATTTCCGTTGTTTGCTTATGTGTCACAGTTTGCCTCTGATCAATTGCTTTCGCTGAAATTAGTTTGTGTTAGAACAAGTATCCAGAAAACTTTGAAAAAATTAATGTGTGATACCAAAACGTGAATACAGTTCACATAAGAAAACTAATGCAGTTCACACAGTGTATACATGAAGTGCAGTACATGCACAAATGCAGAACAAAGGGGTTGCAACAACTTTCGTTCAGTGCAGTACTCAATGTCGGTGCAAGCAGTAGAAATGACATCATTTGTACTACCACGAAATATATATCTGCACGCAACCCCAGAGCCACACCCCTAAGATAGACAAGGAGGCGCACGGGGTGTGACGGACTCGCCTGCGCATGCGGTGCGGCGGCACGCCGCGTCGCTGCCTGCTCCGACTCGTTCCAGGCTCGGCCTCGCAGGGGGGTGGGAGGGGGGTCACGACCCCCTCCCCAACCCCTGCTTGGTCTCACGCTAATGCACGCAGTGTGCTTGGTTGACAGGCGCAGTACGGACATTTCTGTTTTTCCAACAATAGGACGCACGCAACCCCAGAGCCACACCCCTAAGATAGACAGGGAGGCGCACGGGGTGTGACGGACTCGCCTGCGGATGCGGCGCCGTGGCACGCCGCGTCGCCGCCTGCTCTGGCTAGTTCCAGGCTCGGCCTCGCGGGGGGTGGGGAGCGGGGGTCGCAGTGCGCTTGGTTGACAGGCGCAGTGCGGACATTTCTATTTTTCCAACAATAGGACGCACGCAACCTCAGAGCCACACCCCTAAGAAAGACAGGGAGGCGCATGGGGTGTGACGGATTCGCCTGCGGATGCGGCGCCGTGACACGTCGCATCGCCGCCTGCTCCGGCTCGTTCCAGGCTCGGCCTCGCAGGGGGGTGGGGAGGGGGTCCACGAGCCCCCTCCCCACCCCCTGCTCGCCCTCGCGCTAACACACGTAGTGCACTTGGTTGACAAGTGCAGTGCGGACATTTCTGTTTTTGCAACAATAGGACGCATGCAACCCCACAGCCACACCCCTAAGATAGACAGGGAGGCGACGGGGTGTGACGGACTCGCCTGCACATGCGGCGCCGCGGCATGCCGCGCCGCCGCCTGCTCCGGCTCGTTCTAGGCTCGGCCTCGCAGGACCCCCCTCCCCACCCCCTGCTCGGCCTCGCGCTAACGCACACAGTGTGCTTTGTTGACAGATGCAGTGCAGAGATTTCTGTTTTTCCAACAATAGGACACGTGCAACCCTAGAGCTACACCCCTAAGATAGACAGGGCAACGACGCGGTGTGACAAACTCGCCTGCGCATGTGGCACCGCGGCACGCCGCGTCGCCGCCTGCTCCGGCTCATTCCAAGCTCGACCTTGCAGGGGGTTGGGGAGGGGGTCACGACCCCCCTCCCCAGCGCCCTGCTCGGCCTCGCAGTAACGCACACAGTGCGCTTGGTTGATAGGCGCAATGCGGACATTTCTGTTTTTCCAACAATAGGACGCATGCAACCCTAGAGCCACACCCCTAAGATAGACAGGGAGGCGACGGGGTGTGACGGACTCGCCTGCGCACGTGGCGCCGTGGCACGCCGCGTCGCCGCCTGCTCCGGCTCGTTCCAGGCTCGGCCTCGCAGGGGGGTGGGGAGGGGGTCGTCGCCCTAACGCATGCAGTGCACTTGATTGACAGGCGCAGTGCGGAACATTTCTGTTTTTCCAACAATAGGACGCACGCAACCCCAGAGCCACACCCCTAAGATAGACAGGGAGGCGACGGGGTGTGACGGACTCGCCTGCACATGCGGTGCCGCGGCACGCCGCGTCGCCGCCTGCTCCGGCTCGTTCTAGGCTCGGCCTCACAGGGGGTGGGGAGGGGGGTCACGACCCCCCTCCCACCACCCTGCTCGGCCTCGCGCAAACGCACACAGTGTGCTTGGTTGACAGGCGCAGTGCGGACATTTCTGTTTTTCCAACAATAGGACGCACGCAAGCCAGAGCCACACCCCTAAGATAGACTGGGAGGCGACGGGGTGTGACGGACTCGCCTGCGCATGCGGTGCTGTGGCACGCCGCATTGCCGCCTGCTCCGGCTCGTTCCAGGCTCGGCACGACCCCCCTCCCCACCCCCTGCTCGGCCTCGCGCTAACGCACGCAATACGTTAATTACAGGGAATACAAATAGCAAATACAAATCTATAATCAACCAAAAAAATGCCCCCCCAACCCCCCATACATTACAATACAAACAATAAAAAAATAACCAACCGAAGGTTAGGCAAAAAAAGCAGTGCACTTGGATAGGCAAAAAAGAAGTGCACTTAGTTAGGCAGAAAAAGCAGTGCAGTATCATAAAGCAAACGTACTTCACCTGGTTAGGCAAAAGCAGTGTAGTATCATTAAGCAACGCAGTTCCAGGAAACACACATGAATACAGGGTCTGCGGCAAAAAGTGCAGAAAAAAATAGGTGCAGCACAAACTTGTAGACAAAATGCAGTGCTTTTCTTGCACGAAGAAGTTCGGTATCACATGCAATGCAGTTAAAATGGGACATATAAGATACATATAAGCGTGTCAAAATGCCAGTTCACACAGAACATGTAAGTCAACAAAAAATAAAAATATACACATGTATATACTGTATGAATTATTTATATAAAATACACATACAGATACAAATTCGTCCATAAAACACTGCTGCAAAAGAGCAGACGAGAATCACAACAAACAGAAAAACAAACGTCTTTTCATACATTATATACCTTAGACACCACACAGCACACAACATGAACCCCTAGTTCTTGTCCATACACAGGGTTTTTACCAAGTAGATTGTTACTGTGTCTGCGACTGCGTCTGCAATTGCGACAGGGAAGTAAGCCCGAGGTCCGCAATCAGTTCTCGTAGCTCAAGCGGCATGTCTTCATAACACAACATGTTCGAGGAATTGAACAGCAGCTCGAACATGTACTCCGCCTTCCAGTCTTCAACAGCAGGCTGAAAAAGAAAATTAAAAAAATGCAGACAGTGATTAAATAAAAAGATTACCATAAAGAACAAAAAGTGAAAAGGTAAAAATAATAAAAAAAAGTAACAAGAAAAAGAAGAAAACACAGAAGGTTTTACGTCGGTTTTGATAATTTTCTCAACTAAACATTGGCCGTCATACAACTGCGTCACCCTCAGAACATAGATTCCGCACTCGTTTACTCCCAGCGTTGGCACGACCGGGTAAGAGGGCTTCTCTGCCAATTTAACCCAGTCAGGGTGGTTCTTAGATTTACACATTTTTTCACCATAAATCGCCTTCAGCAACTGAGTCATCCTCCTCATCTGGCAAAAAAAAGGAAGCACAATGTAAAAATAACACACACCATAGATCAAATTACGATTCAGATACAAAAAGTTGTTCTCAACGTCTAGACAGTCCCTCTTTTAAATGCACATGAGGTCATTTCCTTTTATCTCCTTTTTTACAAGGATTATGGGGGGTCTGAGATAAATGCAGTTCTGTCACGTGTATGTCGAAGTGCACTACATAAACAAGTGTGCTCCTATGTGTGTAACATTGTATGTGCAGTTTATCAAAAAAATGCACTAGGAGAAACACAAAAAAGCTTTGCACTTGGCAAGAAAAAATGACATACCACTTCAGTGCAATCAGAATGGCCAGTGTACTTCCTAGTGTCATGGATATCAAAGTCTAGCGATGTTGATTCATCGTGTATAAGGAATAATGACCATCCTTGGAGCGCGGCATCATAATCTGTTCACATCAAAAAAACAAAAAAGTGTAAAATGAAAACTTATTTCGACACGTATCACTAGAACCACTGCTCCAAAAATTAACTACAAAAAGAAATGCAACAAACAAGAAAAATAAATGATGGGAAACAATGAACTTACCAGTTTTGCATCCAACAGGTTTACGTCGTCACTCACAAAAACCTTGAACTGGCTAACTGCATCTTCTAAAACAAACGTGCTATGCACAACTGGCAACACAGGGTTTCCTTCGTCATCTCTTGTCACAAATGTTTCCATCTGAAGAACATACTGCAAAGAAAAAGAACAAAGAAAGGACATGAAAAAAAGAATAAACAATGCATGCAGGCATGGACATAAAAAACCAGTACAAATAGAAAAAAAATGACAGCACATGTTTACCGTGATAAATAAGGATGAAAGTAGCACACGTTCACCAGAATGATAAACTAAACCCATTTCAGGGTCTTGCTTCCAGTACTTGATGACAAAATCCATGAGGTACGAATCCATTAAAGCTCCTTTGCCAAATGTATTATAGATATAGTCAACAGTCTAAGTATCAAGATCACCAAAAGGACTGTTCACCATAAAGAACACATTCCTGCAGTAAACATACAAAGATGGGATCAAGTAAAATTAAAATTAAAAACAAAACACACAAAAAGGATCAAGGGGACACACATAAAAACATACTCGTGGTATTTGGTCACAAATCTTTGCTGAGAACAAGATCCTTTATTTTCCGTGCCTCATCAATATATTTGAACCTCGGAGGCTTCAATTTGTCTATAGAGCATCTCAACTTAAAAGCCCTCTCACCTGCCCTCTTGTTCGAAAAAACTTCAACATCATCCACAGGAGGACGATTGATTGCTGCACTCCAAGTCCTCGTGACGCGAGGACACGGCGTAACAAAATCATCATCATCAACATCAATCACATCACGTGGGAAGCTAGGGCGAGAAACACTTCCACCATCAGGTCCAGACGCCACAGCTATGTTCAAACCATCTCCAACCAAAGAACCAGAGTTATCTGGAGAGATTTCAATGGCGCAATCCTCCATAACCACTTCAGAACCCCGGGACTCAAACAGTGACGTACAGCCTTCATGAAGCCCCCCATCAAAACCTAAAGCCGTGTAAGAAAAAACATGGAAACACTCAGTACAAAAAATACAAAACCAAAAAACATGTAATACATCTCATTAAAATAAAAAAATGCAGTTCACTAAAGAACAGAATGCAGCACAATTGTCTACAGCAATGCAGTCCACTTGTCCACAGCAATGCAGAATAAAAAAATGTATACAACAATGCAGCCCACTTGTAAAGAACAATGCATCTCACTTGCCCAAAAAATAAAAAATGCAACTCATTAACACAACAAATAAATATACACATACAATCTAAATCACAAACGTAACTAAACAAACTATTAAAAAAAGCCCGTAAGAACCGGAAGCAAGCAGTAGGCAAAAAATAAATAAAGGAAGGATAAAGAAGTTCACTAAAACAACCTTTATCTGCAAAAATTAAAAGTGATGTTAAATCAAGGGAACACTTTCTCGATGTGAGCCAACTATAGAGCATGGCCTTTCTGATGTAGCCAATGTGCTCCACCCCAAACTGAGCAACTCGAACACCATCCCAAGTCTGCAGGAATTGAAACATATAGAATCCACAATCATGCCTGCAATAAAAGAATAAAAAACATCAGTTTCACAAAATGAAAAATTTTAAAAAAAAACTTGAGCAGTATGGTGAAGAGGGGCTGTACGGAACACACCCATTAGGCTGCATTGGGACAATCACATGTTTCAACTCAAATCCATCAAGTGTAGGAGGATTTAGCAGCTCATCGGAACTTGAGCTTCCTTCTTTCCATGCACGCTTGATATTTTTAACCATCCTCCTAAAAACCCTGATCGCATCAGGGCTGCCAGGTTTATTGAGCGAGTCAAGAAATTCAAACCGCCTTTCTTTCACATTTAATGAAACTACACAATAATGACCAACGCCATCCCTTATATCTGGTGGATCAAAAGTTGCAAAAACAACCTGTTCAAAGCACAAATAAATAAATAAAATTACAGTAAGAAGAAGAAAAAGAACACTGTAAAAACAAACACGCAAAAATATAGTATTCGACACATAAAAACGTTACTCACCATATCCTTTTTATCAACACGCTCCTCGGCTTTTGAAGAGAACACCATTCCAAATATTTGTCTGCCAATACAAAACCCAAAATCAAATAGTGCTCAAGAAAACATGTCGTCGCACAAAATCAGAAAAGAAAATAAAAAAACAAAAATTTATGCATTCTTACACAAATATGGTACGGCACAACCATTGTCGGAGATCCCTTAAACTTATCTACCAGCAAAGAAACCCCAAGATCTACAAGTCTTGTAGTGAGCATCCCTTTATCCCAAAAGGATTGACCAACTTCGCCAATGGTAATATCACCCAGCTCAGTTTTAAAAGCAATCATGTCCCTGAATTTTTCATGAAAAACTGAAACATAAGACACTAAAAAAAATAACAACAAAGATAAAGGGCTAAAACCAAATTTAGAAAATACATATGAACAAAACAATTTCTAAAAAACCATACTTCTTCTTCTTGTCCTTCCGAACCCTCGTAACAGCAGCGTACAACTCATTGTATCTTTTCAGAAGAGCTGGATCAATGCTCGACGGTGTCACAACAGGAAGTTCGTCATCTGTAATAAAAAGATGAAGTTCACTTATCCAAAATAATGAAGTTCAAAATATTAAGATAAGGAAATTCTGCTAGCTATTTTGAAAATCATAAACAAAAGATCAAGTTTCACTTATCATTAAACATCTAATGCAGATACCATAGTAATTAAACAAAAAATGAAATGAGAAGAACTTTAACTGCACTGTTCGAAACAAAACTCTTGCCTTCAGTGTCAGAGTCTTCATGTTGTTGTTCTTCAGAGCTCGCCAAAGCATTTTCTTGGACAGATTGCGACGAATCCACCACAACCTCACTGGCCTTCCCTTCTGCAGCAACATCAGCATTCTCTGGATTTACAATAGTCTGGTCAACCGCAACGTCCTTAGATACTTCAGCTACATGAGGCTCAATTCTCGATACTTCAGGAACATCGTTGGCCGCTAGACAAACAGGGGAAGCAACAACACTAACAGCAGGGATGACATTCTCTAGCGGCTTTTCAATGACAAAATCAGAATCTTCATGCCGACTGGGGGAAAGAGCATCATGGGATTCTTGAGCTATAGAAGCGTCTACATAGTCGACAGCTACCGATGCAGAAGCACCAACACTGCCACCACCATCAACAGCACAACCGCCCTGATTCAGATCAACGTGAACTTCCACGTTTTCTTCTCCAGGCTGTGGAAAGATTAAAAACACACAATAACACAAAAATGAGCGCGGGGATAATTAACACAACAACAACTGCAACCCACGTGTATCAAAACAACTACAACTTCAACCCACATATACGTAAAAAAGAACTGTAGTTCACTCTGTCAAACGCTGCAGTTCAATTATGTTAAAACTGAAGCTTACTTATGTAAAACATTATGGTTCACGCATGCAAAAATGGAATGCAGTTCACTTCAGTCAAAGACTGAAGCTCACACATGTAAAACTATTGCAGCTAACATATGTAAATGAAAATGCATATGAGTGAACATAACAGCGTACATCAAGTTACAACAACAACAACAACAACAAAAAATTAGATTACAACACACTAACAGAACAAGTAAAACAACTATACCTTATCAGCTACAACATCTGGAGTGGACGATGCATCAGCCAAGACCTCATCCTTCCCAGAGCCATTGTAGGTCTCTTTGTGCACATCACAAGCAGCATCACCAGTCTACAGGCATAGAACAAACCAAAAAACGAAAAAATTAGATGATAATGACCAAAAAAGAAAAAACTTCAAATATGCACAAGCAATACACACTTTACAACCGCGAAGTACACAAAAAAGTGCAATAAAAATGGAAAGCAACAAATGCATGTTTAAGAAGAGGGATGCATGGCAGAACAGACATGGCAGAAGTACTTGTACCGTACCAATTCCATCGTCCCTAGTTCCATGGATACCAGAAGATTCCACTCCAGCCTATCACAAAAAACATAAAAAGTGAGGAGTAGTCCACATGGAACACAAAAGAGGTTCAAAACCATAAAAAACCTACAATATACATTATCAGTGCCAACACTAGCGTCCTGACGGTTCATTTCATCCAAAATATGCCCAACATCCTTCTCATACCGACCGCATTTTTCCTCTTGTGAATGTCTCAATTTAGCATACGAAGACCGAACATTTGTCACTGCAATCTTCAGGCTATCAATCACGCCACAATCAAAATTGTGAGCAGCAACAATATCTTCATCTCGTGGGCCATGGCCAATAGGGAAAAAACCAGCAACTGTCCTCAACCTGTCACCAGAGGTTGGCAAATATTCAGTCAACTTCAAAACCTTCAGAAGAAGCTCATCAATCTCCTCGTGTTTTTTGACGCTAACAAATGTCTGTTTAGAAGAGCTTCTATTATCAAACATCTGTCAAGCCATGAAACCACGAGTACGCGGCACCTCATCATCACAGGCAGGAAGTTGGCTACATATAGGCTCATAAAACCTAGCATGAGTGCTAGGTCCCGCATCAGAGCTACCGCGTTCAACTGCAACAGGACGGTTGTACACAATATCACCTGACGCCTTCCACTACAAAAAAAAGACAAGAGGCAAAGAGAAGTACACATGTGAGTACTATAAAAGTTCAGATTTATAATGGCTGCACCTTTAGAAAAACTAATATTCAAAACTCAGATGCACTAACCAGCAGCTTCTCATATTTGTAAGTTTCCAAGTAAATCTTTCCCTCACAAGCACATCCTCATTGTATAACTTCATCAGGTGCTTGGTCGTCATGTATGACGCACGTGGCGTCAACGTGTGGATGACTGAAAATTTGCGAAGCTTCAAGCAGTCAAGATACATAATCAGGGGGACAATGGCACAACCCTCTACACAATTCTGCTTGCTGCCTTCTGTTTGCCACCTCACCACATCTTCCTGCAACTCATCAACAACAAGCTGGCAAAAGTCCATCTGAGCCATAGCCGCATAATCCATGTTCTCTATATTGCAGCAACTCTACCCAAACGAACTGCAGGCCCGGGGATAGCAAATTCTGGTAGAGTATCAGGAAGAACACCTTCACAGCAAGGTCAACAGTCACATGATCATCTTCCTCCACCAATGCCTTCAACTTCTCAAGCAAGTCCTTCACACCTATACTTTTTGAACGGTCAAAGCCAAGCTCATCCTTGAGGGCACTCAACGAGTCATCATGGCCGCTGGCAGCAAGCATGGGTGCAGTATGACGTCCCATGGCTAAATAAAAAATGTGATGAATTGCATCACGATTGATTCGAAGAACCCTGCCATTCCCAAAGTCCATTATCATGGTGGCAGGGTCAATCACTCCCATCAGATAGCACATAAGAATGCGCGACACATTTTTCTTTACTGTCAGTTCAAAGACAACACCAAATCCAGCATCCCGAACACGACTACAGTGTGCCTCTTTCAACAAGGCAGCAGCCTTGCAAACAGTGGGAAGCGACAAACGTACGGTCTTGTTAAATCGAGAATCATCTACCTCAGCATCATCTTCAGCTGCATTGCTCTTACTAGATTTCTTCCTCTGTGTAAAGGGAAATGCAATCCACATTAGAAGACTAGCCATAAAAAAAGAGAAAAAGAAAACACAGATAGAATAACAATGAAGAAAACAAATGCAGTCCACTTCAACAAACCTTTGTAACAACATCCACCTCCTCGCCAGGGTCACCACAAACATCTTCATCGACATCGTCACGGGCACGCTTGGGTAGACTCTTAGTTGAACCATAGTCTTTGCGTCTACCACTATGAACATCCCTCACAAAATCAGCAAGCACAAAGTCATCATCATCAGAATTGGGGCCTTCAGTGACATGTTGTCGCTTGCACTGAGGATCATCCTTTCCACCAGCTTCAGCAGTTCTCTTGCCAAGATTCTTGTTCATGCTAGCAACACATGGACTCCGTCGAGGTGTACCACCTTCCTCAGCAACAGTACTCAGCCCCTTCTTCTGCAAAGAAGGCTTCTTCACCTTGGCAAATTTGGCACCCTTGGCACCATCTACAGCTCTCATCTGCTTCTCTTTCTCCGCAAACTCTTTTGAGTTACTTTCAAACCTCAACTTCTTCTTCCTTTGCTTCAACTCATATTCACGAAGCTGTTCCGAGACCATCCAATCCTGTGTAACTTCCTCTGTACCATCAATAGACTGCGACTGTGTCTCAGACAAAATGGGACGCCTCTGGTCAAAGCTCACACCAACATTACCCTCTGCAAAATAATGGTCAATAATTGAGTAACCTCCTCAAACCCAGGCGCCCCAGCATGGAAAACAGACACTGCGTCAAAATGAAGTTTGACTATGGCCGTTAAAAAGTGCACAAAAAGAACAAATGCATTACACTTAGACATATAAAATGCAGTGCTCCAACCATAAACAAAAAATAAAAATTAAAGCATTGCACAAAAAACTTGAAAAACAACAATGCAGTTCACAATACATATAGTGGAGTTCACATATACAAAATAAATACAGTGCTGCATACACTAGCTTCATGTTTCTTCCCAACAAGAATGTCGGACTAGATACAGCAAGGCAACACCAATTGGTACAACATCGAAGTAACCAGCATACACAAAAATAAACAACTCAATCACATACCAGAAGGAGGGGCCACACTTATGGGAGAAGTTTCAATCGGCGAATTCAATTGATGTCCTCCCTCCACACCATGATCCTTACCACCAGGACAACGAGAGCCAATTGGTGTATCATTATGAGCACCACAATCACCTACTTCATTCAAAAAGAACCAGAAAAAGAAATTACAAAACATCTCGCGACAAAAATAATGCAAACAAACGCTGACAAATAACAGAGCATAAACCAAATATGCAGGATGATTTAGGAAACTAGATAAACATCAAACATAAACAAAAGCCTAAAATAAGCACTCCACATACCCTGAACTCCTCCTCCCATTCTGTTCGGCGAAGACATGGCGTTTTCCTGCAACACAACGACGAAGTGACAGATATAAGCAACAAAATCGGCGAAAAATCACACGAAACCCTAGATCCACCATGCTACACACAAGTATCAACTCAAAAATCGAGATAAAATTGGCTACCTACACAAGCAAACATAGCAACAGTAACTACGAGAATAACAAAAACAAGACGAGGGGACGATCAAGACCGGGAACAAGCGCAACGTACCACAAAAAAGGTGCGGCAGCGGTGACGTAGGGGAAGGGGTAGGGTGCGGCGACGGAAACGGACACGAAAGGGCTGCGGGAGCGCAGCAGCAAGGGCTCGCAGAGCGGACGATGACGCGGAATGCAGGAATAAGAACCTCTTGTGGGGGGTGGTTTCTCGGGCGACGGTGGTTGCTGCGGGCGACGGCGGTTTTGCTCGAGGGAGGAACTACAAGAGAGGAGAGGGGATTGTTCTCGGTCTCTCTCCCTGTCAGCCGTGGGATCGCCTGGAACGGACACGTAGGAGGCCGGCTTGTGGCAAAAAGCAACATAAAATGGGTCGGCCCAAAAACAGGCCAGCTAAAATAAGAAATACCACATCAAAACGCACATGATGCAGTTCTCTATGACGAACAATGAAGTACAACCGGTAAAACAAAAATAAAATAAATGCAGTTCGTAAAAAAAAGTTAAAATAAAAAACAACACGCATGTTAATAAAACGCATCCAAAAAGAAAAGGTCTACATTCAAATAAGTGCCACACAAAAAAAATGGGCCCCCAACCCCCTACCCCTCGTGTACCACGGAATGCAGTAAGTATAGGCAAAAAACAGATATAGTACGCAACACTAGAAAAGTGCAGTGCATTTCGTTACACGAAGTAGTACGGCTTAGCAATCCATTCCGGATTACCTACATTGTGAATAAAAACACGGTATAGAACTCAGCGAAAAAGTCATAAAAATTGCGGAATACATTGTACTCTATTGCACACGATGAAGCACACCCCTGTAGACAACATGCAGTTCTCCCATGCACACGATGCTGTGCGGAACTCTAACCAATGCACTTTCGTTATCACGCAGGATACATATAAACGTCACAAAATGCCCGTTCACACAGAAAGTGGTGGTTAAAAAAAATTACTGATCAAAAATAAAAAAACAACACGTTCGCATACAACCACCCAATCGGAGCGGTTCCATCGCCACAACCCCATGATCACATACACAACACCAACCCACGATCTGCACAAACTGCATCGTCGCCGAGATCGTGTAGTTCATCCGATGCAGCCATCGCACACCGCGCCCTCCCCTTAAATTCAGACCCCTGCCATAGGCCTTCTCATCCACAACAACACAAGTTTCCATTGCGCTGCCACCAAATCGCTCCATCGCATCCATCTCCACGCAAAAACACCAAGCCCCTACTACCGGCCATGGCATTCGCCGATGAGTACAAGGACGTGGAGGCCCACAGCAACACCAAGTTGCACGTCATCCACACCAATGACAAGAAGCAGGTGGCGATCACCCTCACGCAGTACGAGCGCCACCTCAGCCTCCAGCGCCACAAGATCGTCGGCATTGATCTCGAGTACAACAACGAGCCTGAAGCGACGCAGAAACCCACCCTCTGCCAACCCTCCATCGGCAAGAAACACCCGGTGCTGCTCTTCCAACTGAGCACCGCTGAAAGGTGCACCGTCTTCGACAACTTCCTCGCCGACCCCAGGTACACCTTTGCAGGCTTCTCCATCGACGATGACAAAAAAGGCTAGAGCGCGTCAATCTGGAGGTCGCCAACTTCGTCAACATCCAGAAGAAGTGGAGGGTGCCCGAGGCAACCAAGGAGTTGGGCTCCCTTGGAGACGTCTCCGGCATGCTCATCGACGACTACTAGAACAATATGAAGAAGAAGATCACCGACGACGAGCACAAGCGCTGGGCCACCCTGCCTCTGTCCATGAGGCGCATCGAGTACGCGGCAAAGGACGCCTACGCAGCGTACGAGATATGGAACCGCATCACCCTCACCCAGGACAGGCTTCGCCGTGCAAAGCTGGAGAAGGAGGAGCGCCCAAAGAAGCGCGCCAAGAGCAGCAGGGGATGGGGAGACGCTGACTGGTGAAGAAGAAGATGGTACCGGCCAAAGAACAACCAATGCCAGCGTCGTTTTAGAATTATCATCAAATTTGCTTTATGTTGTTTGCTTATGTATCGTTAGTTTGCTTGTGATCATTTGCTTTTGCTGAACTTAGTTTGCTTGCCATGCAGAATCGCTTGTAATGATGTGAACTTTGATTATGTTTTCTGTGATAATTTGTTTTCTGTTGTTTGCTTATGTATCATTAGGTTCGAGTAGTCTGCAAAATATGACACATGCAGTGCAAGTTGTGTAACCATGCAGTACAGAATCTGTTCAAATGAATTTTACATGTACCCAACAAAGCAGTGCATGCCCCTAAATTTGGAAAAATCGAATAGATAAGAGAAAAAACACAAAAAGAAAAATGCGATCTGTATATGTAGTGTGGAAATATATGAACATGCAGTACACAAATGTAATGAATGCAGTACAGTTTATGTTTACTAAGCAGTGCACTCCCCTACATTTAAAAAAAGATTACATAAGACCAAAAAACACGAAAACAAAAAAAATAAGAACTGTGCAGGTAGTACGGACTGCGTGCACATGTAGTATAGAACCCTGATCAGTGCAGTGCAAGGATGGTTTGCTAAGCAGTGCACGCCCTAACAATGGAAAAAAATGTAGTGCGAAAAATATATGAATGTGCAGTACAGGAACATAATCAATGCAGTAAAAGTATGCTTACTAAGTTGTGCACTACACTACATTGGAAAAAAGATTACATAAGAGCAAAAACATGAAAACAAAAAATGAGAACTGTACATGTAGTACGGAATGCGTGCACATGCAGTACAGAACACTGATCAATGCAGTGCAAAGGATGGTTTGCTAAGCAGTGCACGCCCTTACATTGAAAAAAAACAATAGAAAAAAAATTGACCACCCAGGTGCAGCCTGCCCCAGCCATTCTCATAGTAGGTCTGCGCCAACAGCAGGCGAGTCATTTTGAGCCACAATGTGTGGGGTCGGGCGCACATGGGCCCACAGGTCAGAGAGCCACATGCGTGTATAAGCGCCCAAATAAGTAACCAAAGGAGTTCGACAAGGCTGCCTCACCAGCGCTTATAAACAGGTCAGGCGCGCCTTCCGCGAGCGAGGTGGGACTAAACATTAGGCCGCACACAATGCGCCGGGACCAGCCGTGCTCACAGGCCGACTTGGGCCCAATGCATCTTCACTCCACGAACACAGGCCCAACACACAAAAAGAGTGTCTACCTACCATACACAAACACAGGCCCAACCACGCGTTCCGCGGTTCGTCTTGATATGACAATGCAGTTCGCTATTTTCAAGGAAGCAGTCCTCTTACTACTCAAATGCATTCGCGGACACTGAATCAGAACCAATCCGCCACCTAACACCAACCACAAACATTTATTACTTCCGTTGGTCAATTGGTCGCATAAAAACGTATCCATTCGTGCTCCAGACTAACACAACTCCTCCCCGTTCCTCTTTTTCTTCAAATCGTAGATCTAGGGTTCATCCCATCCCCAGCTCTTCGCTGGAATCCCACCGAACCAGCCATGGACTGTAAGTGCGGGTGTTTGGCAAAGATGGCGCCCGTAGCGGACACATGCGTGTACGCAGAAGGTCTAGAGCTCACCAACACCGAGTGACGCAGCATGCTCGGGTGCCTGATGATACTCGACAGGCGGTTCCGGGCGCCATTTCTTCATCACCTCACAACCGCAGATCTACAGGAAAGTTGGGTATGTTTTTTCCCTCACAATTTTGGACATATCCACATCTGAATATATAGTTCAATCAATTTGTTTAGTAGTGTCAACAAAAATACAAAACATAATTTGTATTGTTGTTCAGATTTGTTAGCTATTAAGAATAGATGCTTACACCTATTTTTCTTCAGTACCACACCAGGTGT
This sequence comes from Aegilops umbellulata, assembly GCA_032464435.1. Classification (NCBI taxonomy): domain Eukaryota; kingdom Viridiplantae; phylum Streptophyta; class Magnoliopsida; order Poales; family Poaceae; genus Aegilops; species Aegilops umbellulata. The sequence goes on along the minus strand of CP136055.1, from coordinate 226,005,184 downwards.
CGACAATAGTTAGATCAGAACCCCAACACAAGAACAAAAAAAAGGGTCAGTAGATTAGCGATGCAGTTCTGTTGACATGCTGGCGAAGTACACTGTAACTGACCTTGCAATACAAGCATGTTGCAGAATAATATATATCCTAGTAAAACTAGAGGTCAATTCCGTATATAAGTTTCTTCATACATGGCAACTACTTTGGAAAATAGCAGTCATATATGTGTAAGTATTTAAGTCAACATAAACACATCATCCTAAGTATAAATGAAAAACATTCGCTGTTTACTTATAAAATTCTTTTAACACACATTCCAATATGCAAAAACTACCATCCACAATAAAATTTCATGCTCCGAGTTCAGGGAAGGTTACTTTGGAGACACAACACAAGAATGTATATGCAGACATGCAAGCTGACTACCACATCGACTCTGAAGACTGCATCAACATAACTACTGGTTGGAAAGATTTTGTCTCCCAGAATGGCTTTGACGTCGGAGAAGTGGCCATGGTGTTTTTCTACAAAGCAGAAGACTCCCTCAAGTTTACAATATTTGCACTCTAGGTTGTCTAATATGAAACAAACAATATTTGTAATGCTTTGATTATGCTGTATGCTTTTAAAATTATGTTCATCAGACACTTTGAACGATGCCTATTTTAAAGTATGCAACCTCAACTACATCATTTTATCATCCTTTTTAGACAAGTTGTTGTTGGCAGTAATGCAGTTCTCTCAAGCACATAGTGTGGTCCTAATAATAAAAAAGCAGTCCTCTGAACAGTAACAAGGAAATGTGAACGGCTGAAACTTTGCAGTTAACAAATGATGTTCAAAAACAATTCTCATAGTATGCAGTTCAAAAAAATTCTTATAATAACTATTCAGCTAACACAAGCATATAATGGACCATCCATTCTAATAGCACAACAGAACATTAACCACACCGCTAATGCAGTACAGAAGTGCATATTATGAAGTTCTATAGAACAAAGAATTCAGTTTAAGAAAACTGAAATCTCATAAACTGCAATAACCACTGTAATGTAGCTACAAGAAGTACACTACTAACGAAAATGCAGTGCACAACGTATGCCACAACTACAACAAATAAAATTAAAAACAGTAGAACTGCAAACATGTGGTAGACTATCGAAAAATACTCCCGAAACAATGTATGCCTAAAAAAATGTCCAACCACTAAACTATTGAAAAAACACTCCTGTGAAATATTACATGGAAGAAACGACAACTGGACGAACAACATCAGCTCTCGTTTAAAAATTGCAATTACAAAATTACAATTATACCCGCAATACAATGAATTCGAACCTATAGCAACACTAATTACAATATTCAAACACGCATGGACGCACAAAAATCCAAAAAATCGTAAAGAATAGAGGAGCGGACGAAGCTCTCCCGCCCGCACAATCAAAATAACAGGAATTGAAAAAAAAACTCCTAAAAATTAACAAATTATAGAGTGAACGTACCGATTAAAACGAACGCAATCAAACAATTCCTATTAAAAAACAACATGCGAGCACAAAAAATCGCATCTGAAGCGAACACGGACGAACAGAAAGAGCTCGTCCGCCAAATCCCTCGATTTGCAAGCACGCTAGTAGATTTTCCTGTAAATTAGAAAGAATAAAGGTAAAATGAGATACATAGACAAACTAAATCACCCCGCAACACCCGATTCCACACAGAATACGCGGGCAGACAGCCAGAAAATGAAGCAGTTCTCCCCTGTAGCATTGCAGTGCGCGACGTAAAGAAGATGCAGTTCGCTTCTGTTGAGCATCCAGTGCCGAAGTGTTATTAGAATAACTATTCTGATAATATTATCAGAATAGACGGGCTATATATATATATATATATATATGCGCGAGTGCTTGCTTTACAAGGGTTGCTCTTTTCACTCTCTTACCCTCTCAAGATCTAAACAAGATATGAGTGGCCACATCCTATCTCTGCTCACAGCTGGTCACAGATCCGGCCGGATCCCCTCAGCCGGGGTGTAGGGGAGTAGGTGCATCCTTCACGCGGTCATCGGCAGCGAGGGAGGAAATCCACAGCTGTCGGCGCGTCCCGATCGGCTGCCCGTACCATTCTCTCCGACACAGCACCGGCTCGGGAGGTCCTCCAACCCCATCTTCCTTTCTGTCAAATTGTGGTTAGATCCGCCCTCATAGCCACATCCCAAAGACCCTCAGGTATAACTTCCTTCAAAAATGGCCTTGCTCTACTGCCCTAGCTCCCCACGTGGCTGCATGTGGATCTTTTTCTACTTCCATCAGCTCTTCCAAAGCCACCTTAGTTTTTAGTATTATTAGTGGTAAACATACTTCATGCAGTCGAATATAGGATTTGGTTCAAACAGGGAATGAGGGGAAAGTCATAGCATGAATCTAGGACCTGATTCAAAGAGGAAATAACAGGGGGAAGTAGTAGAGACTGGATACCCAACCAGTCTCTTGGTTGTAGAGGGAAATAAAGGGAAAATGCAGTACAAACAGGTTAAAGAACATATATGTTATTGGTTAAAAATGGACAGAAAGTAACGGCTGAGGGACATGTCAACAGAGTATGTGTAGGATTAGATTTGCTGCCCTCACATAGTAAAAGGTGGGTAAAGAGAACAAAATTGGGACCAACCCAGATCTTGATTGGATGTTGGCATCACCACTTTATGCCTCCCTATAGGTACATGGTGTTGATGTGTCCAGTATATATCGCATGCCCTTATACCAACATTTTGTTGCTATTAATGTAAGGGCGCTTGTAAAACAAAGAAATCCCACTATTACAGTAAGGACATGTCTAACTAATGTTATTGTTAATCTAATGCCTCTAGTAATATGATGCAATTAAACTGTTTTAGAAATGGTACTCTCCTGCAATTTTCCCATTATGATAGGTAAGTTGCCTCTTTACGCTGGTGAATGTCCTGGTGTTCCCACTGTCCCATGCCATTGTACCAACTCTTTACTTGTTGTTACTCTAATGTATCTGGTAAAACAAGCAATGCCACCATTAAAGTAATGCCATATTTGAGTAATGTCATTGTTGATCGCAATGCTTTCGGTAATATGAAGCAATGCTACCGTTCTAAAATTTCTACTGTCCTTGCGTGATTGCCATGAAGATAATGAAGATGCTTCTTTTCATTTCGTGTATGTTTCATATCTGGTTATTGACCAGTAACTGTTTTCTTTCTATCATTTTTGTGCAGATAGGGTTATCCCTTTCACCTTGTTGCTATTGTGACCTTTTGGTGAACTGCACAAAACAGTTTTTTTGAAAGAGTGCCTTGAGCAGTTGTACTAAAATGTCACATGGGCAACATCTTTCGATTTTAGTGGAACTGCACAAAGGGTGATTGGAGTTCCAAACCTCTTCGGCTAACTCTACCAGTAATCTCGTGCAACCATTTATTTGCCTTTGCAATATTAGCTGCCACCGTTACCACAATGGCACTTGTTTTTAGTGGAACCACACAAAACGATAAACAAATTATAGTTGCACATTGCATGAGCATGACAACTAACCGTAATGTTGCTCAATTTAGTGCAACTAATAAAGAAGAAGCTGCCAGCTCATGAGACCAAGTACTTCTTGCTAGCTGCATGATGCAAACATTACTTCATTTTAGGTGAACTGAACAGAAAAAGGTGGCATGAATTGAATCATTTGAGTGGAGCTGCAGGTTCACCACTTGCATAAGGCGTATCTAGGAGAATCGAGTCGTGAACTGGATGAGTCCAGCAGGCCTACCATCGTGGCGGCATAGGGCCCCTCTCTCAGTTATGGTTCCCATGATTGGGTATGTTCCTTTTTTGTTGTTTTTGACTCTGCATCCAGCTAGTGATCTTGTGCTACTATTTTGACACTGCCAGGCGAAAGAAAGAATCATATTGATTTTGCATCTCATTTAATGCCACTAATAATTTGAGGCAATCTTTTGGCACCGCTACTACCACTAAAAAATGAAGTAATAATACATTTAAAATAGAGCTACTGTCTCATCAATCAAGTCCATGTGCACTGCACCAATCTAATAGCACGTGCACTGAACTAGTTGAGTCCATCAGGCCTACCTTCGAGGATGCGCGGTCCCCCTCTCTTCGTCGTGGCATGGTGGGCGCCATAATTTTTGTTGAACTGCACAAAAAAGAGTTTGGAATGAGTTGACGCTCTCCCTTATACTGCCACACTCAGGTTGTTAATATATGTCAATGAATCACCTCCATGGCAAGATACAAGGCCCCGAAGAATAACTTGATCTCCCAAAGTCATCTCACATAGGTCAGCACTGTCCTTTATCCACATGATCTTGCTTTGTCATACTGTGCTAACGTTGTATTTTTTTAATGAAGCTATTCTATTGCAATCTTTTCTTGTTTTGAAAATAAAGTTGCTTCAACTAGAGCCACTATTATAGTGATCATGCTCTTAAGTTTGATTGTGTTAAATCTTTTATGGATACCGATGCTTTTCATGAATTTAGCACCAAATATGGACTTGACTCTGGGATAGTAGCTTCTTTCTGTGAATCTTTGCTACTCATGTTGATCTCCCTAAGGATAAGTGGTTTAAATATGATGCTCCCATTGAAGTTAAAGTAGTAGAACCTATTAAAGTTGAAGAAACTATTACTTATAATGTTGATCCTGTTGTTCCTTCAACTTATATTGAGAAACCACCTTTTCCTGCTAGAATAAAGGAACATGCTAAAGCTTCAACTGTGGTTCATAAGAGTTATACTAGAACACCTACACCCCCTGAACAAATTAAAGTTGAACCTAGTATTGCTATGGTTAAAGATCTCTTGGTTGATAATATTGATGGGCAGGTTATTTATTTCTGTGATGAAGCTGCTAGAATTGCTAAACCCAATATTAAAGATAAACATGGACCTGTTGTTGGCATGCCTATTGTTTCTGTTAAAATATGAGATCATTGTTATCATGGCTTATGTGACGTGGGTGCTAGTGTGAGTGGAATTACTTTTACTTTATATCGAGAAATTATGAATGATATTGCACCTGCTGAGATAGAAGATATTGATGTTACTATTAAGCTTGCCAACAGGGATACTATATCACCAATTGGGATTGTTAGAGATGTTGAAGTCTTGTGTGGGAAAATTAAATACCCTACTAATTTTCTTGTTCTTGGTTCCCCACAAGATGATTTTTGTCCCATTACATTTGGTAGACCTTTCTTGAATATTGTTAATGCTAAGATAGACTGCGAGAAAGAAATTGTTACTTTAAGTTTTGGGGATATGTCTCATGATTTTAATTTCTCTAAATTTCGTAGACAACCCCATGATAAAGAATTGCTAGTAAGGATGAAATTATTGGTCTTGCTTCTATTGTCTTTTTTTGATAGAAAGACTGTAAGGGAACCCCCTACAGTGTAATTGGTGCAACAATCCCAAATTGCAAGTACCATGCCTTGAACCTGGGTGGGTGGGAAGGCATCAGCCCCTTCCCCACCACTAGGCTATGCCTTAGTCTGCGTCTTGCTTCTATTGTCGTGCCTCCTATTGAGCCTTTAGAACAATATTTGCAAGACCATGAAAATGATATGTTTATGAATGAAAGAAAGGAATTAAATGAAATATTCTTTAATCAAGGGCCTGATACGTCTCTAATGTATCTATATTTTTTATTGTTCCATGCTATTTTATTATCTATCTTGGATGTTTTATATGCATTTATATGCTATCTTATATGATTTTTGGGACTAACCTATCAACCTAGAGCGCAGTGCCAGTTTCTGTTTTTTCCTTGTTTTTGAGTTTTGCAGAAAAGGAATATAAAACGGAGTCCAATTGAGCTGAAAATTTACGGTGATTTTTTATGGACCAAAAGAAGCCCCCGAAGCAAAAGAGTTGGGCCAGAAGAGCCACGAGGCCTACACAAGGGTGGAGGGCGCGCCCTACCCCCCGGGCGCGCCCTCCAACCTTGTGGGCTCCTCCTGGACCCCCCTGACATGAAACAACGCCAAAAATTCCTATAAATACAGAAACCCCCCAAAAGAAACCTAGATCGGGAGCTCCGCTGCCGCAAGCCTCTGTAGCCACTAAAAACCAATTGGGACCCTGTTCCAGCACCCTGCCAGAGGAGGATCCCTCACAGGTGGCCACCTTCATCATCCTAGCTTTCTCCGTGACGAGGAGGGAGTAGTTCACCCTCGTGGCTGAGGGTATGTACCAGTAGCTATGTGTTTGATCTCTCTCTCTCTCTCTCGTGTTCTTGATTTGGCACGATCTTGATGTACCACGAGCTTTGCTATTATAGTTGGATGTTATGATGTTTCTCCCCCTCTACCTTCTTGTAATGGATTTAGTTTTCCCTTTGAAGTTATCTTATCGGATTGAGTCTTTAAGGATTTGAGAACACTTGATGTATGTCTAGCATGTGCTTATCTGTGGTGACATGGGATATTCACACGATCTACTTGATGTATGTTTTGGTGATCAACTTGCGGGTTTTGTGACCTTGTGAACTTATGCATAGGGGATGGAACACGTTTTCGTCTTGAATCTCCGGTAGAAACTTTGGGGCACTCATTGAAGTTCTTTGTGTTGGTTTGAATAGATGAATCTAAGATTGTGTGATGCATATTGTATAATCAAACCCGTGGATACTTGTGGTGACATTGGAGTATCTAGGTGACATTAGGATTTTGGTTGATGTGTATCTTAAGGTGTTATTTTAGCACGAACTCTAGGGCTGTTTGTGACGCTTATAGGAATAGCCCAATAGATCGATAAGAAAGAATAACTTTGAGGTGGTTTCATACCCTACAATAATCTCTTTGTTTGTTCTCCGCTATTAGTGACTTTGGAGTGACTCTTTGTTGCACATTGAGGGATTGTTATATGATCTAACTATGATACCATTGTTGAGAGAACTTGCACTAGTGAAAGTATGAACCCTAGGCCTTGTTTCCAAGCATTGCAATACCGTTTTCACTCACTTTTACCACTTGCTACCTTGCTTTTTTTATAATTTCGGATTACATAAACATATATCTACCATCCATACTACACTTGTATCACCATCTCTTCGCCGAACTAGTGCACCTTTACAATTTACCATTGTATTGGGTGTGTTGGGGACACAAGAGACTCTTTGTTATTTGGTTGCAGCGTTGTTTGAGAGATACCATCTTCATCCTACGCATCTCACGGATTGATAAACCTTAGGTCATCCACTTGAGAGAGATTTGCTATTGTCCTACAAAACTTTGCGCTTGGAGGCCCAACACGAGTCTACAAGAAGGTTGCGTAGTAGACATCAGGGCCTGTTTTGAAACACAATTTTCCTGTTGAAATCCTTGGGGATCCTCCTCCACCCAAGGGTGATCCCATGTTTGGGCTTAAACAATTACCTAGTACTTTGAAATATGTTGTCTTAATGAAAAGAAGATATATCATGTTATTATTAGTGCTAACCTTTCAGAGCATGAAGAGAAGAGATTATTGAAAACTCTGAAAAAGCACCGTGCAACTAATGGATATACTCTTGATGAACTTAAGGGCATTAGTCCCACTCTATGTCAGCACAAAATTAATATGGATCCTGATGCTAAACCAGTTGTAGATCACCAACGATGGTTAAATCCTAAGATGAAAGAAGTGGTAAGAAACAAAATACTAAAGCTTCAGGAGGCTGTTATAATTTATCCTATTGCTGATAGTAGATGGGTAAGCCCCGTTCATTGTGTCCCTAAGAAGGGAGGTATTACTGTTGTTCCTAATGATAAGAATGAATTGGTCCCTCAAAGAATTGTTATAGGTTATAGAATGGTAATTGACTTTCGCAAATTAAACAAAGCTACTAGAAAAGATCATTACCCTCTACCTTTTTATTGATCAAATGCTAGAAATACCATACAAACATACACATTTTGCTTTCTAGATGGTTATTCTGGTTTCTCTCAAATACCTGTGTCAAAAGAGGACCAAGAAAAGACCACTTTTACATGCCCTTTCGGTACTTCTTCTTATAGACGTATGCCTTTTGGTTTATGCAATGCACCTGCTACCTTTCAAAGATGTATGACTGCTATATTCTCTGACTTTTGTGAAAAGATTGTTGAGGTTTTCATGGACGATTTCTCCATTTACGGAACTTCTGTTGATGATTGCTTAGGCAAGCTTGATCGAGTTTTGCAGAGATGTGAAGAAACTAATCTTGTCTTGAATTGGGAGAAGTGCCACTTTATGGTTAATGAAGGTATTGTCTTGGGGCAAAAAAAATTATGAAAGAGGTATTGAAGTTGATAAAGCTAAAGTATACGCTATTAAAAAGATGTCGTGTCCTAAAGATATCACAGGTATAAGAAGTTTCCTTGGTCATGCTAGTTTCTATAGGAGGTTTATTAAAGACTTCTCTACAATTTCTAGGCCTCTCACTAATCTCTTGCAAAAAGTTGTTCCTTTTGTTTTTTATGATGATTGTGTAGAAGCATTTCAAATACTTCAGAAAGCCTTGATTTCTGCTCCTATTGTTCAGCCACCTGATTGGAATTTACCCTTTGAAATTATGTGTGATGATAGTGATTATGTTGTTGGTGTTGTTCTAGGACAAAGAGTTGATAAGAAGTTGAATGTTATTCATTGTGCTAGTAAAATCTAGACAGTGCCCAGATAAATTATGCTACTACTGAAAAAGAATTTTTAGCAGTTTTTTTTGCTTGTGATAAGTTCAGATTTTATATTGTTGATTCCAAAGTAACTATTCACACTGATCATGCTGCTATTAAATATCTTATGGAAAAGAAAGATGCTAAACCTAGACTTATTAGATGGGTTCTCTTGCTGCAAGAATTTGATTTGCATGTTATTGATAGAAACGGAGCAGAGAACCCCGTTGCACACAACTTTTCTAGGTTAGAGAATGTTCTTGATGACCCACTATGTATTGATGATAGTTTTCCTGATGAGCAATTAGCTATCATAAATGCTTCTCGTAATACTCCATGGTATGCTGATTATGCTAATGACATTGTTGCTAAATTTATACCACCTAGTTTCACATACCAGCAAAAGAAAAAGTTTTTCTATGATTTAAGACATTACTTTTGGGATGACCCACACCTTTATAAAGAACGAGTAGATGGTTTTATTAGATGTTGTGTACCTGACCATGAACTGGAATAGATCCTACGCAAGTGCCACTCTGAGACATACGGAGGACAGCATGATGGAGATAGAACTGCACACAAGGTATTGGAATTTGGTTTTTATTGGCCTACCCTTTTCAAGGATGCTCGTAAGTTTGTCTTGTCTTCTGATGAATGTCAAAGAATTGGCAATGTTAGTAGACTTCAGGAAATGCCTATGATTATTCACTTGTTATTGAACCATTTGATGTTTGGGGCTTTGATTATATGAGACCTTTTCCTTCCTCTAATGGGTACACACATATCTCAGTTGCTGTTGATTACGTTACTAAGTGGGTAGAAGCTATTCCAACTAGTAGTGCTGATCATAACATTTCTATTAAAATGCTTAAAGAAGTTATTTTTCTGAGGTTTGGAGTCACTAGATATTTAATGACTGATGGTGGTTCACATTTTTTTGATGGTGCTTTCTGTAAATTGCTTGCTAAATATGATGTTAACCATAGAATTTCATCTCCAAATCATCCTCAGTCTAGTGGGCAAGTAGAATTGACCAATAGAGAGATTAAACTAATTTTGCAAAAGACTGTTAATAGATCTAGAAAGAATTGGTCTAAGAAACTTGATGATGCATTATGGGCTTATAGGACTGCTTATAAAACCCTATGGGTATGTCTCCATATAAAATGGTTTATGGAAACACTTGTCACTTACCTCTTGAACTAGAACATAAAGCTTATTGGGCAATCAAAGTGCTCAACTATGATTTCAAACTTGCCGGTGAGAAGAGGTTATTTGACATAAGCTCGCTTGATGAATGGAGAGCCCAAGCCTATGAGAATGCCAAGTTTTTTAAAGAAAAAGTTAAAAGATGGCATGACAAAAGGATACAATAGCGTGATTTTAATGTAGGTGATCATGTTTTTGTTGGGGAACGTAGTAATTTCAAAAAAATTCCTATGCTCACGCAAGATCATGGTGATGCATAGCAACGAGAGGAGAGTATGATCTATGTACCCTTGTAGATTGCAACGGAAGCGTTTGACACAACATAGAGGAAGTAGTCGTACGTCTTCTTCCTGGTCCGACCGATCCAAGCACCGTTACTCCGGCACCTCCGAGTTCTTAGCACACGTTCAGCTCGATGACGATCCCCGGGCTCCGATCCAGCAAAGCGTCGGGGAAGAGTTCCGTCAGCACGACGGCGTGGTGATGATCTTGATGTACTACTGACGCAGGGCTTCGCCTAAGCACTGCGACAATATGACCGAGGTGGAATTTGGTGGAAGGGGGCACCGCACATGGCTAAGGAACGATCTCAAGGATCAACTTGTGTGTCTATGGGGTGGCCCCTTCCTCCGTATATAAAGGATCCAAGGGGGAGGGGCTGGCCAGCCAAGGGTGGCGCGCCAGGAGAGTCCTACTCCCTCCGGGAGTAGGATTCCCCCCCCCCAATCCTAGTTGGAATAGGATTCCTCAAAGGGGGAGAGAGAGGGGGCCGACCACCTCTCCTAGTACTAATAGGACTAGGGGAAGGGGGAGGCGCACAGCCCATGAGGGCAGCCCTTTCACCTTTCCACCAAGGCCCATGTTGGCCCATTTGGCTCCCGGGGGGGTTCCGGTAACCCTCCCGGTATTCCGGTAAAATCCCTATTTCATCCGGAACACATCTGATGTCCAAACATAGGCTTCCAATATATCAATCTTTACCTCTCGACCATTTCGAGACTCCTCGTCATGTCCGTGATCACATCCGGGACTCCGAACAACCTTTGGTACATCAAAATGCATAAACTCATAATAACTGTCATCGTAACGTTAAGCGTGCGGACCCTACGGTTCGAGAACAATGTAGACATGACTGAGACACGTCTCCGGTCAATAACCAATAGCGGGACATGGATGCCCATATTGGCTCCTACATATTCTACGAAGATCTTTATCGGTCAGACCGCATAACAACATACGTTCTTCCCTTTGTCATCGGTATGTTACTTGCCCGAGATTCGATCGTCGGTATCCAATACTTAGTTCAATCTCGTTACCGGCAAGTCTCTTTACTCGTTCCGTAATACATCATCCCGCAGCTAATTCATTAGTTGCAATGCTTGCAAGGCTTAAGTGATGTGCATTACCGAGAGGGCCCAGAGATACCTCTCCGACGATCGGAGTGACAAATCCTAATCTCGAAATACGCCAACCCAACATCTACTATTTGGAGACACCTGTAGTACTCCTTTATAATCACCCAGTTACATTCTGATGTTTGGTAGTACCCAAAGTGTTCCTCCGGCAAACGGGAGTTGCATAATCTCATAGTCATAGGAACATGTATAAGTCATGGATAAAGCAATAGCAACATACTAAACGATCGGGTGCTAAGCTAATATAATGGGTCATGTCAATCAGATCATTAAACTAATGATGTGACCTCGTTAATCAAATAACAACTCTTTGTTCATGGTTAGGAAAACATAACCATCTTTGATTAACGAGCTAGTCTAGTAGAGGCATACTAGTGACACTCTGTTTGTCTATGTATTCACACATGTATTATGTTTCCGGTTAATACAATTCTAGCATGAATAATAAACCTTTATCATGATATAAGGAAATAAATAATAACTTTATTATTGCCTCTAGGGCATATTTCCTTCAGTCTCCCACTTGCACTAGAGTCAATAATCTAGAATACACTGTAATGATCCTAACACCCATGGAGTCTTGGTGCTGATCATGTTTTGATCGTGGAAGAGGCTTAGTCAACGGGTCTGCAACATTCAGATCCGTATGTATCTTGCAAATCTCTATGTCTCCCACCTGGACTAGATCCCGGATGGAGTTGAAGCGTCTCTTGATGTGTTTGGTCCTTTTGTGAAATCTGGATTCCTTTGCCAAGGCAATTGCACCAGTATTGTCACAAAAGATTTTCATTGGACCCGATGCACTAGGTATGACACCTAGATCGGATATGAACTCCTTCATCTAGACTCCTTCGTTTGCTGCTTCCGAAGCAGCTATGTACTCCGCTTCACATGTAGATCCCGCTACGACGCTTTGTTTAGAACTGCACCAACTGACAGCTCCACCGTTTAATGTAAACACGTATCCGGTTTGCGATTTAGAATCGTCCGGATCAGTGTCAAAGCTTGCATCAACGTAACCTCTTACGGTGAGCTCTTTGTCACCTCCATATATGAGAAACATATCCTTAGTCCTTTTCAGGTATTTTAGGATGTTCTTGACCGTTGTCCAGTGATCCACTCCTGGATTACTTTGGTACCTCCCTTCTAAACTTATAGCAAGGCACACATCAGGTCTGGTACACAGCATTGCATACATGATAGAGCCTATGGCTGAAGCATAGGGAACATCTTTCATTTTCTCTCTATCTTCTGAAGTGGTCGGGCTTTGAGTCTTACTCAATCTCACACCTTGTAACACAGGCAAGAACCCTTTCTTTGCTTGATCCATTTTGAACTTCTTCAAAATCTTGTCAAGGTATGTGCTTTGTGAAAGTCCAATTAAGCGTCTTGATCTATCTCTATAGATCTTTATGCCTAATATGTAAGCAGCTTCTCCGAGGTCTTTCATTGAAAAACTTTTATTCAAGTATCCCTTTATGCTATCCAGAAATTCTATATCATTTCCAATCAGTAATATGTCATCCACATATAATATTAGAAATGCTACAGAGCTCCCACTCACTTTCTTGTAAATACAGGCTTCTCCGAAAGTCTGCATAAAACAAAATGCTTTGATCACACTATCAAAGCGTTTATTCCAACTCCGAGAGGCTTGCACCAGTCCATAAATGGATCGCTAGAGCTTGCACACTTTGTCAGCTCCCTTTAGATCGACAAAACCTTCCGGTTGCATCATATACAACTCTTCTTCCAGAAATCCATTCAGGAATGCAGTTTTGACATCCATCTGCCAAATTTCATAATCATAAAATGCAGCAATTGCTAACATGATTCGGACAGACTTAAGCATCGCTACGGGTGAGAAAGTCTCATCGTAGTCAATCCCTTGAACTTGTCGAAAACCTTTTGCGACAAGTCGAGCTTTGTAGACAGTAACATTACCATCAGCGTCAGTCTTCTTCTTAAAGATCCATTTGCTCTCAATTGCTTGCCGATCATCGGGCAAGTTAACCAAAGTCCATACTTTGTTCTCATACATGGATCCCATCTCAGATTTCATGGCTTAAAGCCACTTTGCGGAATCTGGGCTCACTATCGCTTCTTGATAGCTCGTAGGTTCATCATGATCTAATATCATGACCTCTAGAACAGGATTACCGTACCACTCTGGTGCGGATCTCACTCTGGTTGATCTACGAGGTTCAGTAGTATCTTGATCTAAAGTTTCATGATCATCATCATTAGCTTCCTCACTTATTGGTGTAGGTGTCGCAGAAACAGTTTTCTGTGATGTACTACTTCTCAATAAAGGAGTAGGTACAGTTACCTCGTCAAGTTCTACTTTCCTCCCACTCACTTCTTTCGAAAGAAACTCCTTCTCTAGAAAGTTTCCGAACTTAGCAACAAAAGTCTTGCCTTCGGATCTGTGATAGAAGGTGTATCCAACAGTTTCCTTTGGATATCCTATGAAGACACATTTCTCCGATTTGGGTTCGAGCTTATCAGGTTGAAGCTTTTTCACATAAGCATCGCAGCCCCAAACTTTAAGAAACGACAACTTTGGTTTCTTGCCAAACCATAGTTCATAAGGCGTCGTCTCAACGGATTTAGATGGTGCCCTATTTAACGTGAATGCGGCCGTCTCTAGAGCGTATCCCCAAAATGATAGCGGTAAATCAGTAGGAGACATCATAGATCGCACCATATCTAGTAAAGTACGATTACGACGTTCGGACGCACCATTACGCTGTGGTGTTCCGGGTGGCGTGAGTTGCGAAACTATTCCACAATTTTTCAAATGTACACCAAACTCGTAACTCAAATATTCTCCTCCACGATCAGATCGTAGAAACTTTATTTTCTTGTTACGATGATTTTCAACTTCACTCTGAAAATTTGAACTTTTCAAATGTTTCAGACTTGTGTTTCGTTAAGTAGATATACCCATATCTGCTTAAGTCATCTGTGAAGGTGAGAAAATAACGATATCCGCCACGAGCCTCAATATTCATCGGTCCACATACATCGGTATGTATGATTTCCAACAAATCTGTTGCTCTCTCCATCGTACCGGAGAACGGTGTTTTAGTCATCTTTCCCAAGAGGCACGGTTTGCAAGTACCAAGTGATTCATAATCAAGTGGTTCCAAAAGTCCATCAGTATGGAGTTTCTTCATGCGCTTTACACCGATATGACCTAAACGACAGTGCCACAAATAAGTTGCACTTTCATTATCAACTCTGCATCTTTTGGTTTCAACATTATGAATATGTGTATCACTACTATCGAGATTCATCAAAAATAGACCACTCTTCAAAGGTGCATGACCATAAAAGATATTACTCATATAAATAGAACAACCATTATTCTCTGATTTAAATGAATAACCGTCTCGCATTAAACAAGATCCAGATATAATGTTCATGCTCAACGCTGGCACCAAGTAACAATTATTTAGGTCTAATATTAATCCCGAAGGTAGATGTAGAGGTAGCGTGCCGACCGCGATCACATCGACTTTGGAACCGTTTCCCACGCGCATCGTCACCTCGTCCTTTGCTAGTGTCCGCTTATTCTGTAGTCCCTGTTTCGAGTTGCAAATATTAGCAACAGAACCAGTATCAAATACCCAGGTGCTACTGCGAGCATTAGTAAGGTACACATCAATAACATGTATATCACATATACCTTTGTTCACCTTGCCATCCTTCTTATCCGCCAAATACTTGGGGCAGTTCCGCTTCCAGTGACCAGTCTGCTTGCAGTAGAAGCACTCAGTTTCAGGCTTAGGTCCAGACTTGGGTTTCTTCTCTTGAGCAGCAACTTGCTTGCCGTTCTTCTTGAAGTTCCCCTTTTTCTTCCCTTTGCCCTTTTTCTTGAAACTAGTGGTTTTGTTAACCATCAACACTTGATGCTCCTTCTTGATTTCTACCTCCGCAGCTTTTAGCATTGCGAAGAGCTCGGGAATAGTCTTGTTCATCCCTTGCATATTATAGTTCATCACGAAGCTCTTGTAGCTTGGTGGCAGTGATTGGAGAATTCTGTCAATGACGCAATCATCTGGAAGAGTAACTCCCAATTGAATCAAGTGATTATTATACCCAGACATTTTGAGTATATGCTCACTGACAGAACTGTTCTCCTCCATCTTGCAGCTATAGAACTTATTGGAGACTTCATATCTCTCAATCCGGGCATTTGCTTGAAATATTAACTTCAACTCCTGGAACATCTCATATGCTCCATGACGTTCAAAACGTCGTTGAAGTCCCGGTTCTAAGCCGTAAAGCATGGCACACTGAACTATCAAGTAGTCATCAGCTTTGCTCTGCTAGACGTTCATAACTTCTGGTGTTGCTCTAGCAGCAGGCCTGGCACCTAGCGGTGCTTCCAGGACGTAATTCTTCTGTGCAGCAATGAGGATAATCCTCAAGTTACGGACCCAGTCCGTGTAATTGCTACCATCATCTTTCAACTTTGCTTTCTCAAGGAACGCATTAAAATTTAA
This sequence comes from Aegilops umbellulata, assembly GCA_032464435.1. Taxonomy (NCBI): domain Eukaryota; kingdom Viridiplantae; phylum Streptophyta; class Magnoliopsida; order Poales; family Poaceae; genus Aegilops; species Aegilops umbellulata. The sequence continues at coordinate 225,989,381 of CP136055.1, read as the reverse complement.
CGGAACAACAACACGAGCCATCTATCTACAATCAACATAAACAAGCAAGATACTATCAGGTACTAAGTTCATGATAAGTTTATGTTCAGTTAATCAAATTAATTAAGAACTCCCACTTAGATAGACATCCCTCTAATCCTCTAAGTGATCACGTGATCCAAATCAATTAAACCATAACCGATCATCACGTGATATGGAGTAGTTTTCAATGGTGAACATCATTATGTTGATCATATCTACTATATGATTCACGCTCGACCTTTCGGTCTGTGTGTTCTGAGGTCATATCTTATATGCATAGCTCGTCAAGTATAACCTGAGTATTCCGCATGTGCAACTGTTTTGCACCCGTTGTATTTGAACGTAGAGCCTATCACACCCGATCATCACGTGGTGTCTCAGCACGAAGAACTTTTGCAACGGTGCATACTCAGGGAGAACACTTCTTGATAATTTAGTGAGGGATCATCTTATAATGCTACCGTCAATCAAAGCAAGATAAGATGCATAAAAAGATAAACATCACATGCAATCAATATAAGTGATATGATATGGTCATCATCATCTCGTGCTTGTGATCTCCATCTCTGAAGCACCGTCATGATCACCAACGTCACCGGCGCGACACCTTGATCTCCATCGTAGCATCATTGTCGTCTCGCCAATCTTATGCTTCCACGACTATCACTACCGCTTAGTAATAAAGTAAAGCATTACATCGCGATTGCATTGCATACAATAAAGCGACAACCATAAGGCTCCTGCCAGTTGCCGATAACTTGGTTACAAAACATGATCATCTCATACAATAAAATTTAGCATCATGTCTTGACCATATCACATCACAACATGCCCTGCAAAAACAAGTTAGACGTCCTCTACTTTGTTGTTGCAAGTTTTACGTGGCTGCTACGGGCTTAAGCAAGAACTCATCTTACCTACGCATCAAAACCACAACGATAGTTTGTCAAATAGACTCCGTTTTAACCTTCTCAAGGACCGGGCGTAGCCGCACTCGGTTCAACTAAAGTTGGAGAGACAGTCTTCCGCAAGCCATCTATGTGCAAAGCACGTTGAGGGAACCGGTCTCGCGTAAGAGTACGCGTAAGGTTGGTCCGGATCGTCTCGTCCAACAATACCGCTGAACCAAAGTATGACATGCTGGTAGGCAGTATGACTTGTATCGTCCACAACTCACTTGTGTTCTACTCGTGCAAATAACATCAAACCATAAAAACCTAGGCTCGGATGCCACTGTTGGGGAACGTAGTAATTTCAAAAAAATTCCTACGCTCACGCAAGATCATGGTGATGCATAGCAACGAGAGGAGAGTATGATCTACGTACCCTTGTAGATTGCAACGGAAGCGTTTCACACAACGTAGAGGAAGTAGTCGTACATCTTCTTCCCGGTCCGACCGATCCAAGCACCGTTACTCCGGCACCTCCGAGTTCTTAGCACACATTCAGCTCGATGATGATCCCCGAGCTCCGATCCAGCAAAGCGTCGGGGAAGAGTTCCGTCAGCACGACGGCGTGGTGATGATCTTGATGTACTACTGACGCAGGGCTTCGCCTAAGCACTGCGACAATATGACCGAGGTGGAATTTGGTGGAAGGGGGCACCGCACATGGCTAAGGAACGATCTCAAGGATCAACTTGTGTGTCTATGGGGTGCCCCTGCCTCCGTATATAAAGGATCCAAGGGGGAGGGGCTGGCCAGCCAAGGGTGGCGCGCCAGGAGAGTCCTACTCCCTCCGGGAGTAGGATTCCCCCCCCCCCCAATCCTAGTTGGAACAGGATTCCTCAAAGGGGGAGAGAGAGAGAGGGGGCCGGCCACCTCTCCTAGTCCTAATAGGACTAGGGGAAGGGGGAGGCGCACAGCCCATGAGGGCAGCCCTTTCACCTTTCCACCAAGGCCCATGTTGGCCCATTTGGCTCCCGGGGGGGTTCCGGTAACCCTCCCGGTATTCCGGTAAAATCCCTATTTCATCCGGAACACATCTGATGTCCAAACATAGGCTTCCAATATATCAATCTTTACGTCTCGACCATTTCGAGACTCCTCGTCATGTCCGTGATCACATCCGGGACTCCGAACAACCTTTGGTACATCAAAATGCATAAACTCATAATAACTGTCATCGTAACGCTAAGCGTGCGGACCCTACGGTTCGAGAACAATGTAGACATGACCGAGACACGTCTCCGGTCAATAACCAATAGCGGGACCTGGATGCCCATATTGGCTCCTACATATTCTACGAAGATCTTTATCGGTCAAACCGCATAACAACATACGTTGTTCCCTTTGTCATCGGTATGTTACTTGCCCGAGATTCGATCGTCAGTATCCAATACTTAGTTCAATCTCGTTACCGGCAAGTCTCTTTACTTGTTCCGTAATACATCATCCCGCAACTAATTCATTAGTTGCAATGCTTGCAAGGCTTAAGTGATGTGCACTACCGAGAGGGCCCAGAGATACCTCTCCGACGATCGGAGTGACAAATCCTAATCTCGAAATACGCCAACCCAACATCTACCATTTGGAGACACCTGTAGTACTCCTTTATAATCACCCAGTTACGTTCTGATGTTTGGTAGTACCCAAAGTGTTCCTCCGGCAAACGGGAGTTGCATAATCTCATAGTCATAGGAACATGTATAAGTCATGGATAAAGCAATAGCAACATACTAAACGATCGGGTGCTAAGCTAATATAATGGGTCATGTCAATCAGATCATCCAACTAATGATGTGACCTCGTTAATCAAATAACAACTCTTTGTTCATGGTTAGGAAAACATAACCATCTTTGATTAACGAGCTAGTCTAGTAGAGGCATACTAGTGACACGCTGTCTGTCTATGTATTCACACATGTATTATGTTTCCGGTTAATACAATTCTAGCATGAATAATAAACCTTTATCATGATATAAGGAAATAAATAATAACTTTATTATTGCCTCTAGGGCATATTTCCTTCAGTTTTGCTATACATCTCTCCTTTATTTTTTTTGCATGAAAGCTTCTCTCTAAATGGGAAGGTCCTTACATTATCGAGAGGTCTATCGTTCCGATGTCATCAAAATCAACAACGCCGAAGGAACAAATATGAAGTTGGTAAACGGCCAAAGAATCAAACATTATATCTCAGGTACTCCCATAAATGTTGAAACCAATATAATTAATACCATAACACTGGAGGAGTACATCAGGGACACTTTCCAAAATGTTTCAGACTCCGAAAAGGAATAGGTATGTGGTACGGTAAGTAAACCGACTCCAAAACTTTTCTGATAGCAAATTTTCTCCGTTTTGGAATATTTAAAAAATTAGGAAAATTAAAAGTAGTCCGAAGGAGACACGAGGAGACCACAAGGGTGGAGGGCGCGCCCTTGCCTTGTGGCCACCTCTCGTGCCCTCCGGACTTCGTTTTCTTGCACAATACTTCTTTTGTTCGGTAAAAATTCATTATATAATCTCCCAAAGGATTTGACCACCGTACCAGGACAAAATCCTCTGTTCTTGTGTTTAGCTAATTCTGCAGCAGATTTGGAGTAAGATGTCGTCCCAAGATTCGGAGGGAGAGAGCTATCTAGTTGATTACATTGCAGACCCCAACGTTTACGGGGATGTGGTGCATTATGGTTGGACCACGGAGGAAGAAGAAGAGTATGACCGGAAAGGAAAAGAAGAGACAAGTTCCAATGAAGATGAAGTCCCACTACCCCAACCTGGGGACATGCACGTGGAGTTCAAAAAGTCAAGTCTCCCCACTAAAGCAAAGAAACCTAAGATCGAGTTTATCCCTTTGTGTCTTTTGCAGGAGAGCAATCAAGAATTATGCAAAAAGTTATTAATACTAGAGCGGGAGATTGATGATCTAAAGGAGGAAAATTACATCCTCAAGCGTAAGCTAAGGAAGAAGGACGTGCTTTCATCAACAACTTCATCGTCACCACCTCCGAAGAAAGAGACATAAATAAATGGGTATGGGCACTCCCCTTGGCAACTCCCAAGCTTGGGGGAGGTGCCCCGGTAATGTATCACCATCACACCTTTACTTTTATGTTTTTTCTTAGTTCGTCCTTTTGGTTATATCTTGATCTAGTAGAATAAAACTTTTAGTATGATCTAGCTTTGAGTTTTGTTTCGAGATCTATCTATGTAATCGAGTTCGTGAGCTATATAATAAAGAGTAGTTTTGAGTTGAGGGCTTTGCTTTCTTGCTATGATCTTGAGGGAATAAAATAAGAGAAAGGAATAAAAAGAAACAAAAATATCATATATTGATCTAATGGAGAGTATGACTTCACATATAAAGAGTATGATGAATAAAAGTTGTTGAGAGTTCACAAACATAGTTTTGGTCATTATTGCAATTAATAGGAAGTAATAAAGAAAGAGAGGTTTTACATATAAATATACTATCTTGGACATCTTTTGTGATTGTGAGCATTCATTAAAATATGACATGCTAAAAAGTTGATGTTGGACAAGGAAGACAACATAATGGGTTATGTTTTATTATATCTGAATAGAAGTTATATTGTCATGGATCCTCCAACATGTTGATCTTGCTTTTCCCTCTTATGATAGCCCAATCCTTTGCACCAAGTAGAGATACTACTTGTGCATCCAAATATCCCTTAAACCCAGTTTTGCCATGAGAGTCCACCATACCTACCTAGGGATTGAGTAAGATCCTTCGAGTAAGTTGTGATCGGTGCAAGCCATAAAAATTTCTCTCTAAATATGTATGATCTATTAGTGTGAAGAAAATAAGCTTTATACGAACTTGTGATATGGAAGAAATAAAAGTGACAGACTGCATAATAAAGTTCTTTATCACAAGCAGCAATATAAAGTGACGTTCTTTTGCATCAAGATTTTGTGCATCCAACCATAAAAGCGCATGACAACCTTTGCTTCCCTCTGCAAAGGGCCTATCTTTTACTTTTATCTTCTACCCTTATACAAGAGTCATGGTGATCTTCACCTTTCCTTTTTACGCTTTTTCCTTTTGGCAAGCACTATGTGTTGGAGAAAGATCCAGATATATATATATCCACTCGGTTGTAGGTTATCATAAAGTATTATTGTTGACATTACCATTGAGGTAAAAGGTTTGGAGGAGAAACTATAAGCCCCTATCGTTCTCTGTGTCCGACTGAGGCTTTGAACCTATATGTATCACGTGAGTGTTAGCAATTGTGAAAGACTAAATAAGAGTTCAGTATGTGGACTTGCTGAAAAGCTCTTGAATTGACTCTTTCCAATGTTATGATAAATTGGAATTGCTTCAATGACTGAGATCATAGTTTGTTAGTTTTCAATGAAGTTTTTGATTCATACTTTACCTTGTGAACGAATTGTTACTTTAGCATAAGAAATTATATGACAATATATGTTGCTGTTCTAAAAATGATCATGATGCCCTCATGTCTGTATTTTATTTTATCGACACCTCTATCTCTAAACATGTGGACATATTTTTTGATTTTAGCTTTTGCTTGAGGACGAGCGAGGTCTAAGCTTGGGGGAGTTGATACGTCCATTTTGCATCATGCTTTTATATCGATATCTATTGCATTATGGGCTGTTGTTACACATTATAGCACAATACTTATGTCTTTTCTCTCTTATTTTACAAGGTTTACATGAAGAGGGAGAATGCCGATAGCTGGAATTCTGGGCTGGAAAAGGAGCAAATATTGGATTCCTATTCTGCACAACTCCAAAAGTCCTGAAATTTCACGGAGTGTCATTTTGGAATTAATAAAAAATATTGGGCGAAGAAAGCACCAGAGGGGGGCCACCAGCCATCCACAATGGTGGAGGGCATGCCCTACCCCTTGGGCGCGCCCCCTACCTTGTGAGCCACCTGGCAGGTCTCTAGTGCCCATCTTCTGTTATATGGTGTGTTTTGTCCTTGAAAAAATCATAACGAAGCTCTTGGGACGAAGCGCCGCCGTCTCGAGGCAGAACCTGGGCAGAACCAATCTATGGCTCCGGCGGAGCTATTCTGCCGGGGAAACTTCCCTTCGGGAGGGGGAAATCAAAGCCATCGTCATCACCAACGATCCTCTCATTGAGAGGGGGTCAATCTCCATTAACATCTTCACCAGCAACATCTCCTCTCAAACCCTAGTTCATCTCCTGTATCCGATCTCTATCTCAAAACCTCAGATTGGTAGCTGTGGGTTGCTAGTAGTGTTGAATACTCCTTGTAGTTGATGCTAGTTGGTTTATCCGGTGGAAGATCATATATTCAGATCCTTAATGATAATTAATACTCCTCTGATTATGAATGTGAATATGCTTTGTGAGTAGTTATGTTTGTTTCTGAGGACATGGGAGAAGTCCTGTTATAAGTAATCATGTTAATTTGGTATTCGTTTGATATTTTGATGAAATGTATGTTGTCTTTCCTCTACTGGCTTTATGTGAACATCGACTGCATGACACTTTACCATGATTTGGGCCTAGGGGAAGGCATTGTGAAGTAATAATTAGATGATGGGTTGCTAGAGTGATAGAAGCTTAAACCCTAGTTTATGCGTTGCTTAGTAAGGGGCTGATTTGGATCCATATGTTTCATGCTATGGTTAGATTTATTTTAATTCTTCCTTTGTAGTTGCGGATGCTTGCGAAAGGGGTTAATCATAAGTGGGAGGCTTGTCCAAGGAAGGACAACACCCAAGCACGGTCCACCCACATATCAAATTATCAAAGTAACGAACGCGAATCATATGAGCAATATGAAAACTAGCTTGACAGTAATTCCCATGTGTCCTCGGGAGCGCTTTGCTTTATATAAGAGTTCGTCCAGGCTTGTCCTTTAATACAAAAAGGATTGGGCCACCTTGCAGCACCTTAGTTACTATTGTTACTTGTTACCCATTATGAATTATCTTATCCCAATACTACCTGTTACCAATAATTTTAGTGCCTGCAGAGAATACCTTGCTGAAAACTGCTTGTCATTTACTTCTACTCCTTGTTGGGTTCGACGCTCTTACTTATCTAAAGGACTACTATACATCCCCTATACTTGTGGGTCATCAGGCACCAGCTCAACCGACCCACCCTTCACCTGAACAAGTCAACCCTCATATTCCCCTCCGCCTGCGTCTTCCCCGGCTCCGATTAGTTCTGGTTCGGGGTCTTGACTTTGCCCTCCGCCTTGGTGCTCTCTCCGCGGCATCGCCGTTTGTCGTTCTCAATATGGTCAACAAACAAGAGGAATCAGGACATGACTCTACGTGGAGAGGCTGATAGTCCAGGCCCACCAAGTCCACGGCCTACAGACACAGTTGATACAGCATGTGTCAACATTTTTTAGGTCCAGCAAGTATCAAGTGGCCTCTGGGCCTCCTAGCCTATCTTATTTTATAACATTAGCGGCCCAACTTATGTTTGTTTTTTCAATACAACACACAACTCAGTTCTATTTTTCTATAAGAATGCCAAACTAAACCTATGTTTTCCCTTCTATAATGGTATATATATATACATATATATTATTTTATTACATATATATATTTGAAGCAACCTAAGGTTCCCGTTTGACCTGTCCTTCTTCCAACCTTTGTATAGACCTTACCACTTCCTTTCCTTTTCTAATTATCAGTCGTATCTCTGATTTTTCTCCCACTTTGTTTTTTGAGATAATCTGATTTTTCTCTCACTAGTTTTCCCTGGAACCAACTCAAGTGTCCCACGTCTAGCCTAAAAGATATAATACCCCACGTCTTATTAACTCATCAAATTAAAATAGTATTTTAGTTCATAAATGACAAGTTCTTACAAAATAATAATAATTGTTTAACAATAAGCTTGCTAAGATTTTACTGACCAATGCAGAGATAGACGTACAATCATGTGTTTATGTTTTTATAACATTTCTATGTCCAACCTAACATGATAACCCAACCCAGCAAATCCGTGTATTTCAATATTTTTTTGCAAATGGGTTGTAAATTCTAACAAAACACATAAATGGGCTGCATAGATGCTACATTATTGTTTCACCGAGCAGACCAAATGGGCCAATAGGGCAAAGCCTAAGCAAGGCGTTGGATTTACATCCAACGGCCGACATTCTTCTTCAATCTCTGGCCTTCTTCCTCCAGCGCTATCGGGACCACCTGCTCCAGCCTCCGGCCTCCAGCAGCGCTGCTTCGCGTACCTCGGAGCGAAACACTACCCCACGGACGGCCAGGCCATCCCTCCAAACCTCCTCACCTCCTGTTATTCTCCGTCGAATGTAGCCCAAGCCCGCACCCGAACCAGTCAAGTCTCTCACTCCTCTCCGTCTGCGACTCCACCGCCGCGTCTTTCCCATCTCTGGGTCATTCCCATCTGGGGCCTCACCGTCGTCCATCGCCTTGGTGCACTTAGCGCGGCATGGTCAGAATGGTCAACAAGCGAGAGTCATCATAAGACGACTGTACGTGGAGAGGCTGATAGTGGGGACGCACCACGTCCATGGGCGCACGCCTGCAACTGCCTCCTTTTTACGCGGAAAAATAATGTTTCCTCGCCTTGACAGCTAGGACCAGCTACATCTTCGCAGGCAAGGAAGTGCATCCTTATTACGCACAAAAAATGATTCCTCCCCCTGACGGCTGGGACCCACCAGCTATATCTTCGGACGGAATGAAGTTCCTCCATAACTCCCCTGACAGTTGGGACCCACCAGGTCGAAGCATACATAGCGTTATGTGTCTGGTCGCAAACATGTACATACATGCTGGTGGATCGGTCCCTTTCCAACGATGAACAGTGGCTGAGCAAGGAGCATTGTGTGTCATAGTAGAGCCCCGGCGTAGTAGTTCAGGCAGTCCTATCCAAATCATGCACACGACCACGCTGCGAGAAATTAAATATGACCACGTACGTACATACGGGGGGTGTCTCGAATGCGTACAACAACGACGTCTATTTGTCTGCAGCCAACCGACTGGGTCGGAATGCGTCATGTTCATCAGGAGCCAACCGACTTGGACGGAACAACCAAAATAGAGTCGTGTTCATCGATTTGGGGTCTGGCATACCGCAAAACGGAGGAAACGGAGTTCTCTTCGACTGCCTAAGATCAAACGGGGTCCTGTTCACCCGGAAGGGTGTGGCGTACCGCAAAACGGAGGAAACAGACTTCTCTCCAACTGCCTACGGTCAAAACGAGGTCCTGTTCATTAGGAGGGGTGGGGCGTACAACAAAACAGGATTCCACAGGCTACTGTTCATCCACCATCGACTACCTCTCCAGCCTCCACCTACTACTGTTCATCCACCATCGACTTCCTCCAGCCTCCACCTGCGACTGTTCATTCACCGTCGACTTCCTCCAGCCTCCACCAGCCACTGTTCATCCACTTGCTACTATTCATCCAGCCTCCATCGGCTACTGTTCAACCAACCGCCATGGGGTCATGTTCATCCACCCCCAACCGACTGGGATGTGCGGCGGCCTACTCGGGGTCCTGTTCATCCAGCGGCAACCGCCTTCTACCATGGGGTCCTGTTCATCCAGCAGCAACCACCTACACATGGAACCCACCGGGACTATTCATCCATAGCCAACCAACCGGCTGGACTCACCACGTTTCGACTCTTTCTACGTATCGTGCGCGCGGCATCAACGGGCACTATTCATCCAGGGGCAACTAAACCGACTAGCTACTACATCTTGCACGGGGGTTCGATCGACTTCAGTAAGCAGCAGCAATGATCGATCGGGTTCAGTTAGCAGCGAAGGAGTCGGTCGGGTTCAGTTAGCAGCGAAGGGATAGATCAATCAGCTTCAATACGTAGCAGTGCAATCACTCAGGTTTAGTAAGCGAATGCCTCTCGCCCAGGTTCAGTTGTAGCGACACGGCTCACACCACACGCACGCGTATGAGAGAGAAATGCGTAAACCACACTGCATCGCTCGGCCCCGACCACCCACCATAACCGGGAACTCCACGAAATGTCCTCGCCCTCACTTCTACCACGATTTTTATGTCATGGATGGCCCAAAGAATTTCATGCAGGATCGTCCCTGGCCCGCCCGGGACGAAAAGCCCACTTTCTGTCATGATTTTTTGTCATATAAGTAGGAGCCCACCCGATAGAGGCGAGGGTGTCCCGATCTTTTGATGAGATGATAACTATCGATTTGGTGGAGCCAACTTTGACGATCCTACTACAAACGTGCACGACGTTGCGCCTTAGCAATCGCTAACCAATCTCCTGTGGTTACTGAGATGCTGGAAGCACGATCAGCCTGCTATGAAGGTCTATTCCTGCACGCAATCGAAGAAAAAGCAAGAATATGATAATGCAATATGAATATTGCGACTACGGACGATGTACTGACAATGTGGGGATCCGAAAGTGGTCTTGGTCTAGTCGTTGGACACAAAGGAAGTACATGAAGTTGAAATGGCTATTTTTTAACTAAACAAATCCCAAGGAAAAAGCTACTAGATGGATCTACTTATATAGGACAAGGCATGGTGGCCAAGGAGGTGGGAGAACGTCCCGATGCAGCCTAAAACTAACCCTAGGTCGTACAAGGCCCATGGGGCCAAGTGAAGGTGATGCAACACCTTTGGACCTGTAGTTTCACTAAGATTCTGCTGCAGCGTTATATTGTTTCGTTAATATCCCAACGCTCCCGATGAATTTGAAGGTGAAACCAATTGGGTTAGAAAGAGCACGAAATCTACTTTCCAACAAAAAAAGAATCACCCAACCGGAGTCCGGATGAAACAGATCTTAGCGTTTTGAGTCAGCTATGTATGTGCAGTCCGAATATGAGTACATAACGTGAGAGACTTGGACTCTATCTTCTCTTGGCCCAAAAGTGACATCAGAGGACTGTTTTCTGTGGCTGCTAATCTATCTGATTTAACAGGTATCACTACCTTTTCCAAATACCTAGTTTGTACTCCTTGAGGATCTGCACTCACCCTCTTCCTTTTGGACATCTATTACGAAAGAACAACATTTGACTGGAAAAACATAGTGTGACAACACATGGAATAGGTACAAAAATGGATAGGTATGGCATGTACTCATATATGGCGCTTAAACTAAACAGATGGTGTAACAAAGTAGAAGTAATGCAAGAGGTCAGATGCAAAATATGTGCGATCAATACAACTTTGCAAAGTTAGAGCATGCACCTTGATGGGTGAATAAGATAGGCCATCCTCCACCATGCCAAGTTTGTTAGCCAGTGGATCATTCCGCAATATTCCTCTCGTGCACCCATTCTTATATTCATTTTGATAATGTTCAATATCTGACATGCATGAAAACATAAAAACAAGTGAGATTTTCTTTGTAATGCAGAAGTGATTCTAATCCAATACTGCCTCCCTGTAAACCCCTTTTGTGTTATCTCTTCAATTCTTTTAAAAGATGCCATGCATGCTGTAATTTGTTGTGTGCATTAATATAACGTGGCCTACTACTCAAAATATGAGAGCTCCAGAAGTGATGACACTTCGCAGATAATAGCTTCAACATATAGTAAAGAAGAACAAGTCGACCTGACCTGATAGATTCAAAATATACTAAGGGAGAACAACTCGACCTGACCAGTCGACCGCAAGAGAAGAGTATCATCTTAAAGAAAAGCAGAAGAGCAAGTAGATTGAAGATATTACAAGTCTTTCAATACAATGTCAGTTGGCCACCCATGATGAACCAGAGCGAACAGAGAAATACTATTCTTTCCGGTCTCTTAATATGTGGCTCACATGCATTTCGAAACTAAAGTAGGAACATTTAGCTACCCAATTAAACATCTCTCAATTTTACTAATATCAACAATAATATCATATATGAATTTGTCCAACTAAGCTTGTTTAGCTCGATGGGTGGAGCAGTGCTATTACGACATGAACCACGTAGGCTGATTGTGGTCATCATAAAATGGGGAAAACATAAGCATGATGAGTACAATGTTGACCGTGGCAGTGGGATGGCAGATCTGAAGCTGCAAACCGTGCAATGGGTAGTTAGCAACCGATGTTTGCTTTGAAATAACAACTAAGATTTGGTATGGACAAGAAAGTACGGTTAACAAGTGACGAAGAAATGCAATTATGTTGTCTCTCTATATGTCGTCACATGCATTTGGAAACTCAAGTGGGACCTTTAGCTAACCAATTAAATGTGTCGGTTAACTAATATCAGTATCATATCACAATCATATTTGAACAACTAAGCTTTCAAATTTTGAGTGTTGTGTTGTTTAGCTTGAAGGGTGGAGTAATGCTAGTACGATAGAAAGCACCTACGCAGATCATAGTAGATTAGATAAAAGGGGAAAACCCTAAGCATCAAGTGAAAAATCAAAAAAGTGGAACTAGCTGGACCAGTGGGTGGCGCACATGCTTTTCGAAACGAATATAGGAACATTAGGTGACCAATTAAACGTTCTCTGTTTTAGTGATATGATCATCATATCAGATTCGTATTTCAACACGTAAGCTTTGGGTTGAGGTCTTGAGGAGTAGTGCTAGCATGACACGAAGCACCTACAATGATGGTAGTGGATATAAAGGGGGGAAACCATAAGCTTTACGAGTATAGTTCCCATGCCATGGCGGATCTGAAGGTGCAAACCAGACAAAGCTACTTCGCAACCAATGTTTGCTTTCAACTAGCCACTACGATTTGGTACGGACAAGAAAAGTACAGTCAACAAATTACGATCTATTTTCTGGGTGAGATCAATAACTTAAGCACATATGGAAGAGTACCACCTCTCTTGCGACACCGTGTAGGCCTATGCTGATACGTTGAGGGTGATGCGGGTGCGATGGCTGTCGGCGGCGGGGAAGAAGACTTTAGATGGCAGACGGCCGGGTCTGGGGATATATCCTGTTGCCGTGGACGAGGCGGTCGTAGGAACGGCAACGGCAAGGTGGAAGACGGCGCCGATGAAGCAAGAGGAGACGATGAAAGGATCCTGGTCCAGCGCCGTGGATGAGAGACGTCCATCTCTTGCAGTGGACGACGGGGTAGGGGTAGCGGCTCCGGCAAGGTGGAGGATGGGGTGGCGGACGGAAGAGGCTCGCCGCAGTGCGGAGGTTGTCGTGCCGCCGACGATGTATGAATGGGGAAATGGAGGGGAGGGGGATCTCAAAATTTGGGACGCGCTTCTCTGAAATGGGGGAAAGTTACGAACTTATCCCCCGTTTAAAATTTCAGACATCGCGTCGGTTGGGGATAGGACGGTAATCTCGCATCTCCCAAATATTTGCCGGTAACTATTTCGGGTGAGGAGAGGGTGTTTTGCCGCCCACGGTTGGCGCCCACGGTGTATGAACGGGGCTGATAGGTAGGGCGGTTGTGTCACGTCTGATGGAAGTTACACATCTGCCCCTATTTAAAATATTATCCTACATCGATTTCGGATGAGGAGAGTTTGTTTTGCCGCCCACCGTGTATGAATGGGGAAATGGAGGAAGAGACACATGTCTTCCGGATGAGCTTGACTCAAATGTGTTTTGCCGCCCACGTTGGGCGCCCACCGTGTCTGAATGGGCTCAGAGGACGTCGTGTCACGTCTGATTGAAGTTACTAGTCTACCCCTATCGACATCAGTGTAAATCCGGTCGATAAGGATGTCAACTGTCAGGGGTAGACAGTAATTTCCATCTCACAAGCACTTGCTTCGGGCAGCCCACAAATTATAGTGGGTGTTTAGCTGCTTCGTTCAAAACTTGAGATAATTAGCATTCACGTTTGCCCTGGGACCTGGCAAACTAAATTCAAATCCAATTTGTATTCGATTATGAATATCCATAGATAATTATACGTTTTGTTATTTATTTCTTCAAAACCACAACAAAGATTTATTCCACCTTTATATATGATTATGATTTAGAAATGCCGTGATCTTCGAATTCATTAGGTTGGATACACTCTGAGTCAAACAGTTATTTCATCCAATACAATATGCTCACACAAAAAACAGTTCACCTTATGTCAATCATACAAGTACTAAGGATTACGTCGCCTAAAAAATTTGGATCATTACAACACATGGACAACATAGGGGGTCTTGCAACATAATCCATTCAGAGACATGACACAACATGCAAGTACAATAATCTAATGACAATTTCAACTAGTCTAAAGAAGAACTGGGATTACCTTGCGCTTCAGATAGAAGAAACAACAGGACCTCCTCCGTCTTCAAATGCAACATTCTTACTTCCTCCAATTCTTGGGTTGCTTGCATAATGCGTGCCGCTAATTCCATGATTTCTAGCCTCAAGATAAAGATTACCTCATTCATGGCAGCCACACCATCTCTTTCTGCCTCTAGTAGAGCCTCAAGCACTATAATATCTGTGCTCAGATTGCTCTCCGCCGGTGTTGGCTCTGAACTGCTACCATCTGGTAACATGGATGGCGCACTGCTTCCACAAATAGATTCTGGGGTTGTACATTGTGTCCTAGTGTGAACGGCTTCCTGAAAGGTTTTTGCTGGACATCAGTAAGAGATAGTTATCGTTTGATCCAGGCAGTAAGCTTACATGGTAAACGATGGATGAATTATTTCCGAGCATGGAAAACTATATTTAAATGGTTCGAAGCAGCATCATCCGAAAAGAAATTAAAATGGTAAGATGAAATTAGGGATGTAAGTGGCAAATAAACGACATCCGCCAGTCCCATCTAATTAGTTTTTGCTACCTCCCTAGTTCATTTTCCTCAAAAAACAAAAACTCTTTTGAACTATCATACCACTAGTGGACTTTAATCGGGATTAAACGGGACCCAGTTGACATCCCTAGTTGAAAGGGAGTGTACAACCGCTATATTTAAGTTGCCAAGGCATCTAAGTAGTTGAAGTAATCTGAGAAAGCACTTAACAGTGTGGCCTCATATAAACTACGAAGACAGTCTTGTGATGAAGTTGAGAGGAAAAGTTAAGGACTCAAATGAAATAGGCATGCATTTCTTTACGATAGTACAACAGGCACTGCTGACATATTGACCAACTCAGGTATAGCGTAACAACAAATAAGCATTCGAATCAAGCAATACAGCAAAGCAGACAACTGAAATATTTGTAATTCGGTAGGATTACACGTTGAGGGCACAAGCCAAGAAAGCATCCCACTCGCATTACATTTCACATGTACTAAAACACACTGGCTTACCATATGTTGCTGTGAAGCCTAGCTGTTGTTACAATGTTGTTTGAAGATATCGTTAGCATCCCGTGGTTGTAGTGGCGGATCTACAGGGAGGACAGGGTGGGCCGGCCCACCCTGGGATTTTGGTATGACCCATATATACCATTGTCCATAAGAGATCAGGGGATGGGCCAGAAGGAAAGAAACGAAAAGCCCAACAACCACAACCTCGACTCGTTTGCACAGTCATGGCCCGTGGTCCGTGGTAGCCCGCGCACTGGCTCCCCGTCCCCAAATCCCCTCGCAGCTGCTCTATGCTCCAGCCAATATCGTTGCCCTGACTTGCCGCCTGGATCCATTCCTGGTCGGCGACTATGCCCGACCGCGCCCAACCTAGTCCGCACTCGGCAGTCGGCTCTCGGCGCTCAGCAGCCGGCGTTCTGCAGCTGCAGCAGGCCAGCCGTCACCCTCTCAGCATGATTTGAGGTACCTTTGATGAGATTTCTGCTCGTTCCTCTATTTCTATTTACTCTTACTCTTTGCTAGGCGTGTTTCCACCTGCTAGTACTGCTCATTATGGATTTAGGTTTGCTATGCTCCTTTATGAATTGTAACGCAGTACTGCTGAATTCTGTCTAGGAATGTTACTACTTACTACTGAACTATTTCAGTTTGGGGCAAAAATAAATAAATCTATGTGGCATCTTGAGCTGTAATTTCCAAGAATTTTACTAATTACTACCAACTTGTTTCAGTTTAGGTCAAAAAATTGATACATTGTTCTCATTTTTTGAATCAATAAATGTCATTGTCACATTGAAGAACAGAATGTCAATCATGATCACATGATTGCATACATATATCAAATGTTGAATAATGAACGCATGCAGGTAGTCTTTGAACTTTTCAAGGTATGCAGGATTCTTTTATGCAAAAATGTGACTTATTTGAGAAAAAAACGATCGATTTATCTTGTGTATTGGTATATTAATTAGTACATTTGCAGTTGTAAAGAAAATTATTAGGTTGGACCACCCTGGTTCAAAATCCTAGATCCGCCACTGCGTGGTTGCAAATCTAGTTGTTGTAGTTTATTCTGCACCATCTATTTAGGTAAAATTAATTTTAATCGCATGCACTGGTCCGAATTGATCATCAATGGTTCATCTAAACTAATGAAAGAAGGGTGTGTGCATACACGCCAATATATCTGCTTCCCTCTATTTTTATGCTTGTTCGAGGTGCCAGCCCCAAAAGAACAAATATTTTGCTTGATGGGGTTGGCAGCTCCATAATTAATAGAAGCATCAAATTAGTCATGCAACTTGGGAAGATCAAGAACACACAAACAAGTAATGAACAGAGGCTCGGAGTAGTGATGTAATAGCTAGCATCAGAAAATGTAGGGTAAAATGAACAAAAAGCAGCGGAACCACATGCTAGTTTGCTGATGTGTAATTAAGCATAAAGAACATTAAGCAGTATGATGGAACCAACAGGTGGCATCAGAACAAAACTAAAGCATATTAGCTATATGTGCACTGGTATGTAATTTAGCACATGTAACATGTTCACTGCCAGAAGTATGGCCCTACAGGTGCAAGCAGAATAACGCCTCTCATGAAAAACTGAATGATGACCTGAAGAAATTCAAAGGTGTGGTGCTTATGCTAGGAAAGTGAACGTAGGCGCCAGCCGTTGGATAATAGTACCTGATTCTCGGCGGCGTATGGGTATCGTTGTCATACTTGATAGCTAAGGATCGTCGATGGTGCTCGTGTTGCGGTTGAGTTTGGGCCGGCTGTCGCCGTCGCTGAAGCGCCTCCGGTGCTACGGTTGCGGCGCCTGTCGACATACAAGAAAGCTCATCTGTGGTAAGTGAACAGTTGCACGATAAAGAGGAAAACCGAAGGAGTGCGAATCGAAATAACCTGATGAGGCTGCGGCGTCGGTAAAGCAGGGCCGGTGGAGTTGAATATGGCATCCGTGGAGCGGGTCCGGTGCAGTGGACGAAGGCTTCGGCGAGCGCGTTGTACGGTGCTTTCAGTGAGGCGGATCTGTTGCGGCAGACGAGGGCTTGTATGAAGGGCCAGCAAAGGGGAGGACGAGGGAGTTAGTGAAGGGCCTATGCAGTGGTGGACAAGGGCGCCGTTTAAGCAGATCCGATGCGGTGGACCATCATGGCGGTCAAGGAGATCTGGAGCGGTGGACAAGCCAGTCGCTGAAGCGGCTCCGGTGAAGTGGTGAGTTGGCAGTTGGGGGTTCCAAGGTGCGGAAGGTAGATCCGGCGGGGTGTGAGGTCCACCGCTGCGGTGGAGGACTAGATTCGGCGGCTTGTCATGGTTGGGGAGGTCGGGGAGGGGAAGGGGAGGTGCTCTGGGGAAGAAAGTTGGGGGCAAAGAGGGGAAAACAATGGAGTTACCAAAACAGCCCTTTTCCGTTCATGTGGCAGGGGTAAAACAGGAATATCACGGAGCTTCCTAAGGCGTGGCCTCACCAGGCTGGCTCACGAGGAGGCGGAGAGATCAAGGCGGGGTACCTCACGAGGTGCCCATGACGCAAGCAATGACGTCCAAGGGTGCCAGGCGGGCGCCAGTCCGCGCAGCGTCTCCCTTTCCTCTTTGGTGCAAAGGGGGCAAGCGCAGGTGAGAGGATCAAGCAAAGGCATCCATTTCGGTGCAACGAGACCAAGACCAGTCCAACGGTGGGAAGGAGGTCATCGTGGAGCCCAGAACGGTGTCACCACAGAGCATTTGGCAGGCGAGGACCATCTTTAGTCAGGATCAGTGTACCAGATGTTCCCCTTCAAAATGGCCAATTGTTGGCGCCCTTCCCGCTCAATATTTGGGAAGAGGCCCAGGGCCTTTGCCTATAAATAGGACTAGCCACCCCCAGGGTAGAAGGACCAGAGCAACCGTGCATCTAGACATCCAGAGATCGAGGGGACAAGATCATCAGATCATCAAGCAGCAAAGAGAGAGAGAGAGAGAGAGAGAGAGAGAGAGAGAGAGAGAGAGAGAAGGGCGGCTGAACTCCTCCTCGCAGTTCATCGTCCTTGCTAAGAGCAGACACTCGCGAGGCTGTTCTTCCTTGTAGTGTTCATCTTCATCAGCCCAAGAGGCAATCCACCCACCACAAACTAGAGTAGGGTATTACACCACAATGGTGGCCCAAACTAGTATAAACCTCGTGTCTCTTGTGTTGTTCCTTTGGTAGTCTAGATCTTTGCGAGACAGAGAGGTAGAAGGAGAAGTCTCCGTGCGCACCCCAGAGTTCGAACCTCAAGGGTCTGCCGGAACCCGAAATCCGACATGTACCTCCGTTTAAATGAATTACAAAAGCTAATGATGGAGTCGAATTCCAAAATTCCAATCTTAGGTTTCTAATTCTGGTACATCAAGGTATATCACGCATGTTCAAAAGTATCGTTATCTCATAGTACAAACTGTGAAACAAATTGATCAACCATGAGTGCACAATATCTCAATTATGCTAAAGTCCCTCAAATGTAAACACCTCACTCTTTATCTGAAGTCAACCCCCCCCCCCCACCACACACACACATAGAGAAGTCGTTCTCTCCCCCAAACTCCAACACACGAGCACATTAACACACCTCTCTCTTGTAAAGTCCGGACCCCAACATAGGTCTCTATCGCTTTGTCTCTCGGGCATGCACACATCTCTTCCATCACTCTCTAGGTCTTGCGCTATCTCTCTTACCCAAGCACATGCACTATGTAGAGTGTATATTTCCCATACACACAAAACGTCGCCCCAAACGTCTATCTCCCTAGTTATGTGGTTCTCGCGCACTCACATCACACACCACCCCCACTGCAAACAAGCACACTTTGTCTCCTTGTGCACCACTCTCCTCTTTCTATCTCTCCCACATGCGGACCCGCCCCAGCTCCTTCCCTGTATACATATATGTCGTGACTCTTTGTATAGCTCCCTAATGTATAATCATTCTCGATTTCGCACATTGGTCTCTACAGCATCTATTCTAGATCTCTCATGAAGTCCCTATCACACACACAATGACCCGCTTCCCTTGCGTCTCCGTTCATAGGCCAATTTCGGACAACATCAATATTCTCTCCCTATCTATACGCCATTTATGGACACAAACGACCCCTCTCGCCCCCTCTCTTCCTCTCTCTCTCTCTCTCTCTCTCTCTCTCTCTCTCTCTCTCCGTCTCTAGCTCTCTCTTTCTCTCGCTCTCACACCCCTCTCCCCCACACACACTCGATGTCTCTTCCAAATAGTCTGCTCCCCCGCCCGCACCCGTGCTATCTCGCTACTACACATGTCACACCATTCCCCCTTCCCTTATACTAGGTTTACATCATTAGTGGTCTCCCTACTCCACATACACTCTCTCCCTCTCACACACAAACGCGTGCACGAACACACACAGACATGCACAAACACCCATTTATCTGGATCCTCACCTCTCCTCATGTCCGCATGTGTATCTCACACACTCACTCTCTAATTGTGTATATGTGTCTCCACGTTACACAACACAAAGCCCCATGTACATGTCTCTCTCTATCCTCCACACACATAGACACAAAGAATCTATTATCATTGCCTCAGTCTCTAACATATCACACATGCACATTCTCTCTCTCTCTCTCTCTCTCTCTCTCTCTCTCTCTCTCTCTCTCTCTCGCAAACACGCTCAACAAGGGTTTCCCCGTGAATAACTTACCGTCTATTCATCACCAGTCGTGGGTGTACGGCGAACACGAGACGTGACAAAGAATAAATCTACACGTGCTTAGACCACCTAGTATGACTACTAGGACTAGAGCAAGCCAAAAAGCGTGCCGCCGTCACCCGCTCCTTGTCGGCGACGGGAAAATCTTTGTTTCACACAGTCGAGAAGTCATTGTGCTAAGGCCCCACATGCCGAGGCGTTGAATAGAATGTAGATGCTAGTTTACGGAAGCAAGTATCGATAATACGTTTCTATCTCCATACTTATATTTCTTCTCTTATAAAAAACCGAGTTGGTGATGATGGTACGTGTGCCATCTTGCAACATAGACCGTCCGATCTATATCTGACGGATGGGAATTAAACTAAAAGATACTCGCACCCCTCCCCACATTTGCAGACAAGGCCTTCCCTCGTTCATCCTTATCTCCAACAAACCTCATTGTTGATCAATTAAGAAAGGAAGCCTCTGGAACAAACTGGCCTGGTGGCCGCTGCCGGCGTCGTCAATCCCCATGCCTCCGCTCAGTCCGACCACCAACCACCACCACACCCCACTCCTCTTCACCTTATCTCATATTTCTCGAGATATCATTAGTTTTTACACATGGGATTACTCCCGCAAGGATCAATCACAACAAGTGTTTTATAAAAAAATGCATCTTGATGTTCCGTGCAATGCACGGATCTTGCTAGTACTCCTACACAAGACTAAGTGATGATGGTGTGTCTGCCATCCGTTGTTTCTGACCATTAGATCTACATCTAACGATTGTGAGGTAAGTTGTTTCCTTTTCTCACCAACATCCCACTTGTCTACCAATTTGCAGAAAACCCCATAATTAGTATCTTAAAACCAACCACATCTTTCCCGGACCTCACCAAAACAGCCCAAGGAATATATTCTAATTGAAACATAATATATCTCTAGTGACATATGTATATCAAAATTAGAGTGTTTTGTACCAAGTTTGTGAATAAGTATTATTCTAATTATGATTCATTGCAATGGACATGAACATTGCTAGTATTCCCAACCATGCATTTTTTCCTAGTATTCCATAGTTTCGAGTTTTCCATCAAGATATTAGTCACTCATGGTTGATATTTTCTTTCAATCATGTACACATATGCACTATGTAACTAGCCTTGTTTATTGGCTTCCAAAGCTTAACTTTCACTCCTACTTACAATATGTAGATTATATAACAAAAAACTACCACTTTCAACCAGCCCTAGGAAGAATCTATTGTACAAAAATAGCAAAAACATACCCAAAATTTCTTAATCGACGCCAAAAACTACCTAGTACTCCTACCAATTAGGTTCGTTTAAACCCATTTATGACAGGGTTGGCCCACACGTCCGTGCTGACGAGGCAGATTAAACCAACACATTTTGTTTGACCGTTTACCTGAGGGACCCACATCTGACCTTCTATCCTGTTATTCCCCCTCAAATCATTATTTTCCCTGAACATTACTTGAAACAGTATTGATGCATGTTCGTCGGTGGCGCCGGCGATGAGCGAGTTGGCCGCCGCACCGCCGGACGGGCTGGATGCCGCGCTGGCCTCCGCACGGGTTGGCACGTTGGCCCGAGCATGACTCACGAGCGAGCAAGCCGCCGCGCTGGCCTTCGCTCGAGCCAGATGGCTGGCCTTAGCGCGGCACACGTGAGCAAGTCGCCACGCTGCCATGCCAATCTAGCTAGCAAACCTTGCAGACAAGCAGTTGGACGGAGCTATCTTGGCTAGCTAGCGGCCGTGAGCGCCGAATGGAGCTGGCATCCGGGCTTCCGCAACATGGGCTCCGCACCGCCGGTGGTTTTGACCTCGCCTTCTGCCGGTGGCGGTAGCTGCGTCCCATGTCCGAGGATGACTAGGTGGATGGGCCGGAGGTAGGAGGTCACTCGAGGATTTTTGTTGGTAAGAGCATGTACAATGGTTGATAAGGTAGTCTTATCTTAAGACTGCCACGTATGCAAGTGGTAGTAGTTTCTTGGCATTTTAGTGGTTTCTTGCATTATCAGAGCAAGTACAATAGAGATGAGTCAGCGGGCTATAAGAAATAAACTAGTATATTTCTGCTTAGTTGGAGGAAAGAGAAGAGGAGAGAGAAGGTAAGCGGGCTCTTCGTGAAGAGCCAGCTCTAGCACGTGCTCCTAGGCACTTTGGGAGAATGAGAAGTGGGCCACATAATAAAAAAGTAGTACACTCTTTTGATCTATTATTGTACATGTTGGCTATAAGATGGGTTGTAGATGACATGGCATTGGCTTATAGCCAGCAGCTGGCTATACTATTAACCATGCTCTTAGGGGTTTCTTGTAAGGAACAATGTATGTACTACTAGCGACAAAAGGCAATTCTAGGTTGTGTTGTACTCCAACGAGTACTACAAGTGGTCGCGGGAGTGTATACCTCGTTTTGTGGGTTTGATCCCGGCCGAACGCACGGCGGCCTTTTTTCTAAATAGTACTACTACACTTCGCTGCGAGCCAATACTTTACACGGGTAGTTTGAGTTTTGAAGTCCAACGGACGTGCGGCCCCACAATCTGGGTGCAATGGACAGCCTAGCCACGATGAACGGGTTTTCCTTCCCAGCATCCCGTGGCTCGCGTGCTCGCCCTAGTCGCACCTCCCTTGTAGCTTCCTCATCAGCTAGTAGCATATTTAAACTAGTGCCTCCCAATTAAGACCGAGGAGCCGGAAAAGCCTGGCGGGGCATTGGGAACTGTGCAATATGGCTCTGTACGTAAAGTGCTCTACCACTACTACTCTGTAGCTTGTGGCGTTGCACACATGGACTTGACTCCATTATCGGCTCTACTATAAAAGAAATTCCTCTTGACGTGTTTTATTGAAACGGACGTAAAAGCTTTGCTTCATCTCATTCATAAAGAAGGAACTACTAACAAAGTTCGACGAGATCCATTACACCTCGACAAATAGAAGCGAAAAGCCTAGTCTCGCTGTATCAAATAACTCAAATGTTCTGCCCCCGCAGTAACCGTCGCTGATAAACAGGCTGCTAGTGTGTGCGTGAGAGGAGCGGCTGAGTAGGCCAGCTACGTGAGAGGAGCGGCTGAATAGAGAACCGAGAGTAACCAATAGGCCACTACGCAGGTGTACTTCCCTTACATTGATAGTACAATGATGGTTCTAAAGAACAGTAGTAATCTCCACTTCCAACTGAAGCTCCTTGGCCCTGAGATTCAAGAGTTCAAAACTGGTGCACTATACTAGACTAGACTAGAAGTATAGTACATCGCACTGCTAGTTGAGAAAAGTAGTACTAGTACTGCTACAGTATGAGTACGTACTCCTCCGTCACATAATGTAAGACGTTTTTTGACACTAGTTGGCGTGTACAAAAAATGGCAAAAACATACCCAAAATTTCTTAATCCACGCCAAAAACTACTACCTAGTGCCAAAAATTTCTTACTAGTGCTATTATTTACAGTATAATGCAATCCCATAATGTTCAATAATGCTAGTACTAGTAGTAAATAATAGCCTCACCGCTTCGCTGAGGAACGATCTACAGTTGGAAGAGACGAGGCCCTACGGTTACTACGCTCTTATCTCCTCCTCGCCAGTTCCCCTCCCCTCAAAGAGAAGGCAGTTCATCGCTGATCCCATGGATTCGCCAGGCGGTTCTCCTTCTCGTCGGGGCTGGGAGACCTTGGACGATGATCCTCTAGAGAAATCGCACGCCGCTCTGACGTCCTCACCACCGCAAGACACAGTGCTTCCTGCACCAACTTTTTCAAGACGCTTCTTAAACAGGCTTGGGAAAAGGCGATGCTTGTTGGTCTTCCATGCGTCCTCGAGGAGAAGGTTCTTTTATGGGACAATCCTTCAAACAGTCCACCGCTCCCTGGCCATGGTTGCATGTTGACTCCGCTAGAGTTGCCGACGTTGAGAGGTAGTCGGATTTTGTCCGATGAGCAGGTCAGTAATGGAGTTTGATCATGTAGTACTTAGTTATTCCATTTCCATCCCGTAATTTCTCCGCTGCCCACTGTCTTATATATAGGTTTGGGTCGGTGCCAACGAAGATTGGCTTGCATACCTCCGGCGGGATACCACCATGATTTTGCACAACATCCACAGCAGTGCGGCCGTTCTGGTAGACCCTTTCTCCACCATTGGGATCGGCCTTCCGGACTGGCTGGGCAAGAATACGTATGATGATGCCTACATGAGATTGAAGAAGATGCAATTGCGGACCTGCTGACAAAGTGACGCGGCTATGACAATTACTATCTCATCGCGGTGTTCGACATAAGGATTGCCATCAATGCAAGAGGCAGTAACGGCAGAGGCTAGCGCATGTTGGCGGCGGCAGATTGGTACCCCTACACGTTCGAAGACGCCATGCGCCATCTAGGCCACATCTTCGCGGTGACAAGCCAGGGGACTTGTTTCATCTGGTTGCCATCCTACGGTACGGGAGATTACAAACGGAATGCACAAACCATCATTTGCATCCCTAATGGTATTCCATTATTTTGCAGGGACCAGTCATCCCCCGATCAAAATAAGATCGCCGATCCTGGATGTGCATTTGCATCCGCGATTCGGTCTAACCTGGAACCTTCTAGCTGACTTTGGCATATTGGGATCAACTACCTTAGCAGTCGTTACCCATGGTACCACTGATGTGCAACATGGTCACACAATCTACCACGATCGGACCGTCACCATCTACCCAGGTATTCCAGTTTTTAACCCTATCGCCTTCTCTTTCATTGTTGTACTACTAGTATACTTTGTAGTACTAGTAGGAGTACTTTTTACCTTGGAGGACGCGTATAGCTAGCTAGGCCCTTGAAGACATGAACCCACTAGCTGCCACCATTTTTGTTTTTCCATGTCTTACTATCTCATCCATGTAGCCAAGAGTGGCTATATATAATAAGCCGGTTATTTTACTTCCTCTATACCGGAGTAGTACTATTTGCTGCACAGTATTACTGACCACCATATTTGAGCACAACATTATTATGCATGGACCTTGACTATGTATGTCACCATGTGTCCAGATCTGGGATGTCGCGTGTACCAGATGACCGGCGCCGAGTTCGACCCCCGTGATGGTACGTGGGTGCCGGGGAACACTCTTGGAGAGTACTCGCTTTTCATCGGGACAGTTACCCCATTGTGAAGCGGATGCCACCTTCCGTGCACGACACGGAAGGCCTGCCATTCATGAAGCATGGTTGTGTCTTCAGTGCGCACCACCGGATGAACGACATGCTGGGACACGCTATCCCTGATTTATGCCGCTTCAGCTTGGATGAGTCTCCATCGTGTGGAACCGGACTAGAAAGCTGCGACAATGATTCCCGTTTCCCACCGCTATGTATCATGCCATCCATGAAGAACACCTGGGACTGGAACCTGGAGGAGGAAATGTAGCCCATCTATAACGTGTAAGTGGAGTACGGTAATTGTGAACGGTAGCGTTGTGAATATATGTAGACTAGTCGTGCACAAATTTATCACATGAATTGGAGATGAACTTGTGTGGCATACTGGCATTTGTCCTTTAGAATTTATTACTAGTAAATGTGTTATGTGTACGTGCAACTTGTGTGGTTGTTGCACGGGCTCCAACACGCTCTTTGAGAAAAAAAAGGTGGCACAGCTTTGGATATACGTGATGTGGCGGCATCATACAGTAGCATCATTCGCTATAGTTGTAGTACACTCCTACTAGGACGACAACTCCTATAAAACCTTACGCTTGGCTCTTTGCCTCTTCGGGAGGTTCAACAGTTCGTACTCGTGCGAACGTTGCACTTGGCTCTTCGCCTCTTCGGAAGGTCCAATAATGATGATACTACAGTACAATATGCTTCTGGCAATCTGACACCGATCGAACTGCTGCACGTCCACCGTGAGGGTGAGGGCGAGGGCGAGGGAGAGGGAGAGGGCACTGTAGTCAAAACCCTCTCCTCGTCCTGCAAACCACCGCGCGCGTGGGCGAGGGAGAGGCGTAGTAAGCAATCTTCTCCTCGTTCGACGAGTTGACGGGACACATCAAGGCAGTACTAGTACTAGTAGTATTAGTCCATAATGCGTCCTTTCCGATTAATATGGCTTAATTCGAAATGAGAAAAATACACTGGCGGTCAACGTATGTAACAATACGCTCTTTACGGTCACTATATATAGTTTTGCGGCGATTATACGATCACTAGCTCATTGTAGAGCACCGTATTCCACCCTACTGACCGGCCACATAGTGGAACTTTGTTGACTGGTTAAACTTTCACCTGGTTTCTAGGTCCCATCTGTCAGTTGGCAGAGCCAAGAAATCAGTTAAACAAAATTTTACGCAGGCGCGACACGAGTCCAACCCTTGCGCGCGAACCGCCTTGGTTGTCTATGTGAGTGCATGCACATGTCCTCCCTCGGTCTTCCAACAAAGAGTGTACATCGGCTATAAAACAAAGAGTGTAGTACATGATGTACATCTACACTTCCAATGCATTTAGCCTTTAATCTAAATCTATATTGATTGAATAATGCACCAACTTGTGCTATAGGTATAGGCTACATGTCTATCCTTAATTACTGCATGCAACGGCCTTCATTTAATCTTCTTATCTCAATGGTCGCATGCACACATAAGTCTGCTACTTTTGGGCGTTAATTATGACCCGGTCAATGTGTAAATCTCTAAATGTACAGTCTTTAACGGACGTAGGGAGTAGGTTGAGCACTTGAGCGTGAGCGTGTGTGTTGCGTTGTGTGCTGTGTGCCGCATGGGTGCGTGAGTGTTGCGTGCGTCCATGTGTATGTGTGAGTGTTGCATGTTGCATGCATGCATGCATGGGGCTTACTCCCTCCCATTGACATGTTCATATTTAAAGCTTCCTCTGTTCCCTCCACATGGTGATACTCCCTCTGTTCCCAAATAGTACGGAGTAAAAGCCTCCCTCTGTTCCCAAATACGGAGTATTTTTCTTTCTACATATTTCAACAAGTGACTAAGTACGGAGCAAAATGAGTGAAGTGAGCGTAGAGGCATAGGGATACTGTAGAAAGGAAGTCCTCGCGATCCATTATTCCCCATCTCGGTCAGAGAGAACTGTTCAACTAGTGTTCGCAGTGAAGTGACAATACACGCTGCAGCAGATGGGACACGTAATTAATAAGCTGAACCAGCGTGTTGGTGTTACTAAATCAGCCTTACCCAGTACTGCCATCATGTTTGCCAGTAGAGCACGCTTCCGCAAATACTCCTACGCACCTCTCTCCTCCATTAACTGACATATGGGCCCTGTTGTGGTAGACCCACATGTCATCGGTGTAAATATTTACACTCCGAAGGACGGTATATCCTGGTAGTAGTACTAGTAGAATTGAGATTGAATGCACTTTCTTCCCCGTCTTCCACTCTTCTTCCTCCTCTCTTCTTCTTCCTCCTCTCTTCCCCATCGTCGGACGCACACCATTTACCCCCGCTCACTGCTCGCCCGCCCACGCCATCTTCCTTGGTAGCTCGCGCGTACCATATCCCCCCGCTCACTGCTCGGCCACACGAGGAGAAGCTTCTTTGCCCGCCCGCCCGAATCCACTTCCCCGCTGGCTCGCAGGCACCGAAAACCCCAATGGCAAAACCGACTGACACGCAGAGCCGCGATTGGAATTCCCTCCCTGATGTTCTCTTGGAGAAGATTTGTAGTCGTATGGACCTACTCAGCACCGTCCGTCTGGCCGCATGCTCGGTGTCTTTGTACCGTCTACTCGTCTGCAACCGGCCGGCTCTTTCCAAGACACCCTGCTTGCTGATGCCCGATCCTCGCAGGTGGCCCAGACACCGACTTGACGATCCTACGGAGGTTGCCGTGGTGCCCCTCGACATGCTACCACTACCCGTCCACCTGTCCTTCATGCGCGGCCACTACTGAGCGGGCATGAAGGCCAACTGGATAATCCTCATCCACCACACCGGTAGTCCATGGCATATCGTGGATATCTACACCCATCGTTGGATACCGCCGCCATCGAGCCTCGCGGCCCGCCGCACACTCCTGCCTACTACGCACGAGACGCGTCAAGCTTTTGGCTCGACCTCTGTTTGCAGAAAGTTGTAATCTGCGAAGTGCCCACACCATCAGAAAACTACATGGATTACAAGCTCATTGCCTTGTTCAACATGGGATTAGTCTATCTGGACTCCGTTCGCCATACATGGTTATGGCTCATCATCAATCCTGTTGAGGCAACATTTCAATCTGATGCTATAGTGCACGATAGCATCATTTACGCGGTCGACGGACAGATTGGCTACCTATACTGCTGGAATCTATCATCGTGTAATTGTTCTATCTCATCTCATCTTTACCTTATGAATACGACTGCCTGTTCATTTGTTACAAATTTAGAATGCATAGCATGTCTATAACCACATCATTGCTATATGTTCCTCTCATCTCCTAGAATTTTTATGGCCACACATGTTATTTTTAGAGTTGATATGAGAACAATTGGCATCTAATGATTGTTAGAATACATATTATGAGCATAACATCATCATTGCTATATGTTACTCTCGTTTACATGATTTTTATAACAACGCTTGTTATTTCTTAGAGTTGATATGAGAACAATAGTAGTAAGTGCTATGGTAGAATATGAGTAGGCGCTGTCATAGCTGTTTTCCTCTCATTGTTACATGATGTTTGAACCATGACATATTGCTAGAATATGAAAGCCATTGGCTTATTTGTTTTAACTTGGGGTATGATTATGACCATGACATTGCAATTCTCTGTCTATGATATGTGTCACTGTTATAATAATCTTAATTCCACACATACTCTGAACATGATTGTTTATTTTTGTCCTTTTGGTCTCCAATTTGAATTGTTGCAGCAAACGCAAATGCACTGGCCTTCATGATTCCAGGACCTGGAATCATACCAGCCGATGGGTGGTGGTTTATCGCTCGTTCAGCTGATGGTGGTCATTTGATGCTCATTCGCACGTACCAAATTGACCAAACCATTACATCAAACCACATGCAGTACAATGCGTGGGGCGTTCGTGACATTGATGGCTATGGCTGCTTCGTGTTCGAGAAAGATCCCAGCTCCGTTGGGCCAGGCGTATTCAACTAGAGGCGGGTTTACAGCCTCGGTAACCACTCCTTGTTCCTCGGGCTCAATGATCCGATCATCCAACCAATCAACGATCCTATCACCGGCGATGATTACTGTGGTATGCAACTTCCATTCGCGAGGGGGGGGGGGCTGTGTTTACACATCATACCATGGGTTTCATGAATCACCATATCCAGAGATTCGTCGACATGGCTTGTTGCCAGATAATCTTCAGTGTGTGAAAGGCATCAAGCTTCCATGCGATGGATGGCTTTTGCAAACCCGACATGCGGCGATGTGGTTCATGCCAACAGCAAATATGCACAACTTGATTCGTGCTGATATCTAGACCGAGCCATGTATTCTGCTGCTGTAGAAAGACCCTCTTTTGTTGGATATTATGTATTGTTGTTAGTTTGAAGCACTCCTCAGGTTTGAAGGATAGATACCTTCCTGCGATCAAGTGCATCCTAACTCACCTGCGCAGGATGTACTGATAATGATGATGGAGATGCTGTGCAGAAGCCATATATATATATATATATATATATATATATATATATATATATATATATATATATATATATATATCAGTTAGGCTTCAAGTGCGTACCTGTTAGTTAAACCTATGTGTCGGTGTCAAAACCGGCGGATCACGGGTAGGGGGTCCCGAACTGTGCGTCTAGGCGGATGGTAACAGGAGACAAGGGACACGAAGTTTTACCCAGGTTCGGGCCCTCTCGATGGAGGTAAAACCCTACGTCCTGCTTGATTAATATTGATGATATGGGTAGTACAAGAGTAGATCTACCACGAGATCAAGGAGGCCTAACCCTAGAAGCTAGCCTATGGTATGATTGTTGTATGTTGGAGTTGTCGTCCTACGGACTAAAACCCTCCGGTTTATATAGACACTGGATAGGGTTAGGGTTACACAAAGTCGGTTACAATGGTAGGAGATCTGAATATCCGCATCGCCAAGCTTGCCTTCCACGCCAAGGAAAGTCCCATCCGGACACGGGACGGAGTCTTCAATCTTGTATCTTCATAGTCCAGGAGTCCGGCTGAAGGTATTGTCCGGCCATCCGTACACCCCCTAATCCAGGACTCCCTCACTATGTATAAATTATGACACTAAATACGACTAGTAAGTAGTACAGTAGCAGTACTAGTATACGTCGGTCAAATTATTCATCATGTCCACACATTGAATTGACGTGACAACATGCTGCGCGTGAGGTGACACAAGAATCCCGGCGGCGTGTTCGGGTATTCTGGACTTCAGATTTGGAGTACCACTTATCTGTCAAAATCTATCATCGTTCACTTAAAACAATCGATTGATCATACATTGAGTACCATATAACTGGAATTACCGATGCAAGTCGAAGAAGGATTGGCCGGTGCTGCCGGCTGGCGTCAAGTTCGATCCCACGGTTCAGGAGCTGATCGAGCACCTTGAGGCCAAAGTAAGTGCTGACAGCGCGAGATTTCAGTCTCTCATCGATTTGTTCATATCAACCATCGACAGCGAGCACGTCATATGCTACAGCCAACCTGAGAAACTTCCAGGTAAGACACCGATCGGTTGTCTACTTGCACAAACATATTCCTTTGTTTATAGCTCTATTTTTCTTTTAAAACGCAGACCTGGTGAAGCAATTACAATTTGACAGTTAATAAAAAGTGAAACAAGTGACTGCAACATGCCAAAGATGTTATGAAAATGCCAACTAGGTACACTAAAACCTGTATTCCACAATACTGCAGGTATCACACTAATTGGCCTAAGGAACATTTCTTCTAGCGCAATTCCAGGGCGTTCAAAAGGGGCACGTGGACGCGTCGCAAGATACAGTCGGAGTGCGGCATGCACGCGATGTGGCACAAGACCGGCAATACCTTGCCGGTGATGGTCAACGGCCGGCAGATGGGCAGCAAAAAAGGTTCTGGTGCTGCACACCAACAAGAACTTCGACCAACAGAGGACCAAATGGGTGATGCACCAGTACCACCTCGGGGACCTGGAGCAAGAGAAGGAGCGGGAGCTGGTCCTCTGCAAGATTTTCTACCAGACGAACACTAGGGCCAGGAGTAAAAAGATTATAAGTTAGTTTAGTATTGGTAGTTGTACTACCTTGTCGTCCGCAAATTGGTATTGTTAACGATATTTTGGTATGAACTTGCATTTTCTTCCAACCATCATGCCGAGGGTCGACGTGGATATAAAGCGGAATCATTTGTTTCGAAACGAATTTTCAGGCACCTGATTTTTATTTGATGGGTAGCATAAGCACCCGCCGTTCGAATTCTCAGTTCTCCATTTTTTTCGAAACAAGTGCATGCACTTATTATCACGATAAAAAAACAATATCTGTGCTGCATCCTAGTTATCAGTCTATATGTATATTGTTTTTTCAGGTCGAGCAAGTTTCAACTGGGCTGTAGACTGCCCAGGGTTGGTTTTGTTTTTAACAGGCCCAGCCCATGACAACAACAGGGCACAAAGATCCAGCGGGTATCTACTGGCCTTTGGCCCACCAGCGTTAGTTATATTTTGTCTTACAACATCCGTAGGCAGTTTTTTTACTGAATCAAACACACAACCCAGTTCTATTTTCCTCTTGAAACGCATGTCCTACATCCGTTTTCTAATCTCTACCTATAGTTTTACAAGTTCATATACATGTATCATTATATTGAAAACACATAAAATTCCCTTTTCATATTTACATCCTTATTTTTGTTGTTTTCCCCCACCCAGCGCTGATTTTTTTACCACTGGTTTTCCCTTAAACCAACTCAATTGTCCCACGTCTTATTTGCTTACAAAAACATAAAGATTTTTTGGCAAATCAATAAGTTCTTAAAAAATGTTTATCATTTCAGGATTACAATAGTTCGGACTCCACCAAAATATGCAAAATAAGGTTGAACTTTTTGACCATGTTCCGGGGCAGAAAATGGGATGTAATAAATTACTTAAGAATTAGCAAATGGGCTGCAAATTATAAAAAATAGCAAATGGGTTTTACGTTGCCTGCCACAGATTTGGAGGCTGACTTGTGGGCCTACTAAGTTCATGCGTACACAAGGTTTCTCAAACAAGAAACTTAGTCAACAATCGAGTCTACCAGCGTCAGACCATTAGATGTCAATCTAACGGCAATCGTGCTTCTTCAGTCTCTGATCTCCCTGCCCCAGCCGCCCAAACCAGCGCCGTCGGAACCGCCTGCTCCTGCCTCCCGTGGCCGGCAGTGCTGCCGGGCAGGCCTCATGGCCCCATCATACTCGCATCCCTGGCCTGTCTATCCTTCTACTCACCCATGCCTCCTGTTATTTTCCGGCGACGGCAGCCGAACCAGTCAACCCTCGTACTCTCCACCGTGTGGGTAGCCACTACCGTGTCTTCCCCGGCTCCGTGTCGTTCCCTTCATAGGCCTCGCCATCGTCCACCACCCTGGTGCTCTCGGCGCGGCGTGGTCAACGATGTCCATCCAACGGCCGTAGTGCTTCTTCAACCTCTGGTCTTCTTGCCCCAGCCGCCCAAAGCAGCGCCGGTCGTGCCGCATGCTCCTGCCTCCCATGGCCGGCTGTGCTGCCGCGGAGGCCTCACCGTCCCCATACTACTCCCACCGCTGGACAGGCCATCCCTCCACTCACCCACTCCCCATGTTATTCTGCGGCAACGGCAGCCTCACACCGCAGTCGAACCAGTGAACCTCGTACTCCTCTCCGCGTGGGCATCCACTGCCGCGTCTTCCCCGGCTCCGCATCATCCCCTTCCTAGGCCTCGCCGTCGTCCACCATCGTGGTGCTCACGGCGCGGCGTGGTCAATGTGGTCAACGCCCGACTTCCATTGGAAGAGTACTATACGTGGCGAGGCTGACAGCTAGGTCCACGGCAGCCGCAAGGAAGTGCCTCCTTATTACGCGCAAAACAATTATTCCTCCACCTGACAGCAGGGAACCACCGGACGGGCCACCAGTATTTTGCGGAAAAAACGTTTCCTCCCTGACTCCTGGGACCCACCGGACGGGCCATCGTATTTCGCAAAAAAAACGTAAACTGCTGGGACCCACCGGACGAACCACCTATTTCACGATAAAAACGTTCCCCCCACTGTCAACTCGGACCCACCAGAAGTGCCTCCTTATTACGCACAGAAAAATGAATACTCCCCCTGCTAGCTGGGACCCACCATGGTGGGAGGCTGACTTGTGGGCCTACTAAGTTGAAGGGGACGGAGGGCTTTGTAAACTTAGTCAATATGAATGATTCTAGCTCCAGTGACCGTACGATGTCCATCCAATGGCCGTCGTGCTTCTTCAATCTCTGCTCTTCCTGCTCCAGCCGCTCAAACAAGCACCGGCGGGACTGCCTTCTCCCTTGTCCCCGCGGCCGGCTCAGCTGCCGTGCAGGCCTCACCGCCCCACTACTCCCATCGCTGGCCTAGCAATCCCTCTACTCACCCACACCTGCTGTTATTCTCCGGCGACGGCAGACGAACCAGTAAACCCTCATACAGTCGTACTCCCCTCCGCGTGGGAAACAACTGTCGAGTCTTCCCTGCCTCCGTGCCATTCCCTTCCTAGGCCTCGCCATCGTCCACCGCCCTGGTCCTCTCAGCGCGCCCTGGTCAACGTGCTCAACGACCGGCATGCATCTGAAGTGGACTATACGTGGAGAGGCCGACAGCTGGGTCCACGGCCGCACACAAGGAAATGCCTCCTTATTACGGGCAAAATAATGATTCCGCCACCTGATATCAGGGACCCACCGAATGGGCCTCTGTATTTCGCGAAAAAACGTTACCGCCACTGACAGCTCGGACTCACCAGCTATATCTTCGCACGCAAGGAAGTGCCTCCTTATTACGCACAAAAAAATGAATACTCGCCCTGTTAGCTAGGACCCAGTATAGTGGCAGGCTGACTTCTGGGCCTACTAAGTTGACGGGGACGGAGGGCTTTGTCAACTTAGTCAATATGCATGATTCTAGCTCTAGTGACTGTACGATGTCCATCCAACGGCCGTAGTGCTTCTTCAACCTCTGGTCTTCTTGCTCCAGCCGCCCAAACCAGCGCCGGTCGTGCCTCATGCTCCTGCCTCCCGTGGCCGGCAGTGATGCGGCGGAGGCCTTACCGCCCCCTACTACTCCCACCGCTGGCCAGGCCATCCCTCTACTCACCCACACCCCCTGTTATTCTGCCCGTAGCGAACCAGTGAACCCTCGTACTCCTCTACGCGTGGGCATCCACTGTCGCGTCTTCCCCGGCTCCGCGTCGTCCCCTTCCTAGGCCTCGCCGTCGTCCACCGCCCTGGTGCTCTCGGCGCGGCGTGGTCAACGTGGTCAAGGAACGACTTCCATCGGACGTGGACTGTACGTGGAGAGGCTGACAGCTGGGTCCACGGCCGGAGCAAGGAAGTGCCTCCTTATTACATGCAACATAATTATTCCTCCACCTGACAGCGGGGACCCACCGGACGGGCCACCGTATTTCGCGAAAAAAAGTTTCCCCCCTGACTGCTGGTACCCACCAGCTACACCTTCGCACGCAAGGAAGTGCGTCCCGGCAAAAAAACGATTCGCCCCCCTGACTGCTGGAACCCACCAGCTACATCTTCGCATGCAAGGAAGTGCCTGACAGTCAGGACCCACCTGGTCGAAGCGTACGTAGCGTTGTCATTCTGGTCGCGAATGTGTACGTACATACTGGTCGATGTAGAGGCTTGCACGTGTCGTAGTAGAGGTGCGCACGTGTCATAGTAGAGGCGCGCACATAGCATGTACACGTACGTACAGCGGCCAGGGTGCAAGAAAGAAAATACGGCCACGTATGTGTACATACGGGCGGGGTCTCGAACGCCTACTCGCGCATACGTACGACCAGGGCTCATGTACATGGCGGGGTCGGAACGGAGAAATAGCATCGTCGTCATGTTCATGGGGAGGCAACGGAATGCGTCGTGTTCATGGGGAGGCAACGGAATGCGCTGTGTTCATTGGGAGGCAACAGAACGCGTGGGAGCCAACCGGCTGGGTCCGAACGGAATGCGTGGTCGTGTTCATCAAGAGGGCTTGGACGGAACAGACTATGGAAACGAGGCCTGGCGTACTGCAGAACGGAGGAAACGACCTTGTGTTCGACCTGCCACATTCGAAACGGGATCCTATTCATCGGGAGGGGTCTAGCGTACCGCAAAACAGAGGAAACAGACCTCCTATGCTCGAAATGGGGGTCCTGTTGATCGGGAGGGGTGTGGCGTGCCGCAAAACGGACGAAACTGATCTCCTACGGTCGAAAAGGGGGTCCTTTTGATCGGGAGGGGTGTGGCGTACCTCAAAACGGAAGAAACGGACCTCCTACGGTTGAAACGGGGGTCCTGTTCATCGGGAGGGGTGTGGCATACCGCAAACCGGGACTCCACGGGATACTGTTTATCTCCACCGTCGACCTCCTCAAGCCTCCACGGGCTCCTGTTCATCCAGCCTCCACCGCGCGCTACTCCACCAGCTAATGTTCAACCACCCCTCCACGGGCACCCCTCCACCGTCTACTGTTCATCCAGCCCTCCACACCACGGGGTCCTGTTCATCCAGAGGCAACGCCACCGCTCACTGTTCATCCACCCCCCCCCCCCCCCCCGCAACGCTCATTGTTCATCCCAGAGGATGCATCGATCGGCTTCTGTTAGCAATAGTAGCGAAGGAATTGCTCAATCGGGTTCAGCTAATAGCCATCGATCGATCGCTCGGGTTCAGTAACGCGTAGCCTCCAGTTTCATCGCTCGGGT
This sequence comes from Aegilops umbellulata, assembly GCA_032464435.1. NCBI lineage: Eukaryota > Viridiplantae > Streptophyta > Magnoliopsida > Poales > Poaceae > Aegilops > Aegilops umbellulata. Next base: position 225,953,565 of record CP136055.1, on the reverse strand, counting down.
TCAGTTAGATCCCAACACCTCGCTCGGGTTCAGTTAGAGCCAACGCCTCGCACACATGCACATATGTGTACGAGAGAAATGCGCATCGCTCGGCCCCCAACCTCCCACCGTAACCGGGAACTCACCGAAATGTTCCTCGCCCTTGCTTCTACCAAGGTTTTTTCCATCATGGACGGCCCAAAGAATGTCATGCAGCTGTGTCTCCAGCCCGCCCAGGACGAAAAGCCCATTTGCTGTCATGATTTTTTGTCGTGGAAGTAGGAGTCCACCACATCTATGATGATAGCAGGTTTTGTCACAATTATCGTCATAGAAGTGTCATATGTATGACAGAAAAAAAATCGTTCAGCCCAAAATGTCACGGATGTGTCTTTTTTTGTAGTGAGAGGCATTCATATAGAGTCATATTTTGTTCTAAGCATCGAGTTGTAATTCTTGAGTTGTAAGTAAATAAAAGTGTAATGATCATCATTATTAGAGCATTGTCCCAATGAGGAAAGGATGATGGAGATAATGATTCCCCCACAAGTCGGGATGAGACTCCGGACAAAAAAAAAGAGAGGCCATAAAAAATGGAGGAAAGGCCCAAATAAAAAATTAAAAAAATTGAGAGAAAAAGAGAGAAGGCACAATGCTACTATCCTTTTACCACACTTGTGCTTCAAAGTAGCACCATGATCTTCATGATAGAGAGTCTCCTATGTTGTCACTTTCATATACTAGTGGGAATCTTTCATTATAGAACTTGGCTTGCATATTCCAATGATGGGCTTCCTCAAAATGCCCTAGGTCTTCGTGAGCAAGCGAGTTGGATGCACACCCACTTAGTTTCTTTTGTTGAGATTTTATACACTTATAGCTCTAGTGCATCCGTTGCATGGCAATCCCTACTCACTCACATTGATATCTATTGAAGGGCATCTCCATAGCCCGTTGATACGCCTAGTTGATGCGAGACTATCTTCTCCTTTTTGTCTTCTCCACAACCACCATTCTATTCCACCTGGCTCACTCTCATGTATTGCGTGAAGATTGAAAAAGTTTGAGAACATCAAAAGTATGAAACAATTGCTTGGCTTGTCATCGGGGTTGTGCATGATTTAAATATTTTGTGTGATGAAGATAGAGCATAGCCAGACTATATGATTTTGTAGGGATAACTTTCTTTGGCCATGTTGTTTTGAGAAGACATGATTTCTTTGTTAGTATGCTTGAAATATTATTGTTTTCATGTCAATATTAAACTTTTGTCTTGAATCTTATTAATCAGATATTCATGCCACAATAAAGAATATTTCATGTGCTTATCTTATCGGATTGAGTCTTCAAGGATTTGAGAACACTTGATGTATGTCTTGCATGTGATTATTTGTGGTGACAATGGGATATCACATGATCCACTTGATGTATGTTTTGGTGATCCACTTGCGGGTTCCGTGAACTTATGCATAGGGGTTGGCACACGTTTTCGTATTGACTCTCCGATAGAAACTTTGGGGCACTCTTTGAAGTACTTTGTGTTGGTTTGAATATATGAATATGAGATTGTGTGATGCATATCGTATAATCATACGCATGGATACTTTAGGTGACATTTGAGTATCTAGGTGACATTAAGGTCTTGGTTGATTTGTGTCTTAAGGTGTTATTCTAGTACGAACTCTATGATAGATCGAACAGAAAGAATAGCTTCGTCTTATTTTACTACGGGCTCTTGAATAGATTGATCAGAAAGAATAACTTTTAGGTGGTCTCGTACCCTACCATAATCTCTTTGTTTGTTCTCCTCTATTAGTGACTTTGGAGTGACTCTTTGTTGCATATTTAGGGATAGTTATATGATCCAATTATGTTATTATTGTTGAGAGAACTTGCACTAGTGAAAGTATGAACCCTAGGCCTTTTTTCCTAGCATTGCAATACCGTTTACGCTCACTTTTATCATTAGTTACCTTGCTGTTTTTATATTTTCAGATTACAAAAACTTGTATCTACCATTCATATTGCACATGTATCACCATCTCTTCGCCGAACTAGTGCACCTATACAATTTACCATTGCATTGGATGTGTTGGGGACACAAGAGACTCTTTGTTATTTGGTTGCAGGGTTGTTTGAGAGAGACCATCTTCATTCTACGCCTCCCACGGATTGATAAACATTAGGTCATCCACTTGAGGGAAATTTGCTACTGTCCTACAATCCTCTTCACTTGGAGGCCCAACAACGTCTACAAGAAGAAGGTTGTGTGGTAGACATCAGTAGTCGCCGATGGAGAGTGCGCCGGGGGTCGCATAGGCGGCGGACCCAACACATCATCCTCCTGCATGGAGGGTGCGCCCGTGGTTGCACATGCATAGCAACCCGGCACGTCATCACCGATGAGTAATTCACCGAGGACCGCATACGTGCGGCAGCCATGACACATCGTCGTCTTGCATGGAGGGTGCACCGGGGGTTGTGGATAGGCGGCAACCTCGACACGTCGTCCCCGTCCTCGCGAGAGTCATCGTCTGTGAGTAGTGCACCGGGGATTGCACATGGACGGCAGCTCGATACATCGTCGTCTCCAGCGGCACGGGATAGAGCTAGCAGCCGGCTTTGCCTCCGGACGTGCGGACGCAGCTCCAATGGCTATCGTGGAGATGTGCAAAGAGAGAAGGGATAGAAGAGATTAGCACCGGTTCTCACCTTGGGAAAAGATGATCGGCATGATGTCGATCCTCGTCACCGGCTCCGATGAGCGCCGAATAGTGGCCGGCCGTGGTATTGCCCGACGAGCTGTAGTGCCAATGCTGCCTTCGCGGGCGCGTTCTCCTAGTGCCTCCTGTCGTGCGTGAGTCATGAGTGCCCCCTACATTCTCCCGAGACCTGTATATTTATAGGCCACGGGAGGGGCTGGACCTGCGAAGCCTTGATCGTTTGGCTTCTCCGATCTTCACGTACAAGAACGTGTTTAAGTTATGTATATCCTCCTCTTGGCTCTTATCTCATCGATTCTTCTTCTTGGCGCACAGGGCTACACACAAAAGAATAAGAAAAAATCATCACGCACGTACCTCGGCGTATGGTTGCCTATCGGCCGGTATGCGAGTATAGGGTACGTAGACCACCAACGGCCTGCCGTACTTGTATTTCTGCCATATACGGGTCCGACCATGACTTGTACACATATTGGCTGTATCAAGAGTTGATACATATGCATGGGCTAGTATTACATAGCTTCACCAAGACCTTTATGCATACATAAGTCTTTATTTTATGCATGTCATTGCTAGTACTTGGTTTTGCCACTTACAAAAAATATTTCGACATGCACAAAAAGTCTTCAAACACATGGACAAATTCCACTTTACTTTAGTAGTTAGCAAACTTCTCGTAATTATATAACGCAAATCATGAGCAGGAAATGACATTTTTTTAAACAACCACGTTAACATGGCAACGTAAATCACTAGCTAAAGTGTAATACCATTATACTTATATCCCGATGCAAAAGGTTGAGTACATGTCCGAAGAGTAGAGTCGCACACATGCACTCTGTCTCTCAGAATCTCACACACATACGACTTATGTGACGCCCCCTTAAGCAGACCAGTATGTTACAATTTGTGCACCCACGGGTACACGTGATGGTGCGCATTTATTTAAGCCGGATGGCGAACCCAGACAGTAGCTGCATTCAATCCCCTCCCGTCGCCTCTTCTCTGGTCGCCGTCTCCCGATAGCCATGGCCCGGCCGAAGGTAACGCCATACGCCATACTCCCACCAGAGCGGTGCTTTAATCTGGAGGCGGCGCGCAGCCCAGATCGCAACCGCCCTGCCTCTAGAGTCCGGACTAGCCGGAGCCGGACAAGGAGGCGTTGGAGGTGGAGCGGCACGCGGAGCCGGAGGAGGAGAACGACGACGCGGAGCCGGAATAGGAGGACAACTACGCGGGCGAAGCAGAGCCGGAGGAGGATGATCATTTCCGTTATACTCAAACTTAAAGGGCTTTTTGTTTCACGCCACATTTATTCCATAGAGATAAGAGAACGGAAATTTTAGTGGTCATGCATGCATCTTTTTGTGCTAGCACTCCTATATAAGGGTTGACTGGTCACTTCCCGTGGACATGCGCGGGCGGTGGAAGAGGAAGGAGAAGGGAAGTCGGCTGTGGAGTACGCTAGTTGCAGCATGAGCTCCAAGGAATGTTCGTGCCAAACAATGCATAGTTGTACAGTATAGTCCAGCAGAGTATGAATTGGCCTTTAGGTTGCGTGTGGATGACATGGCTGCAACATGCCGGCTGCAGTTCGACAGCCTACCGCTCTGCTTCGCATGGTTTGGTCATGCACGCATGTCACACACGTACTTGTCGAAGGCGTGCTCGAAAAAGGGCGACCAGGTTTGCTAGTCTGCGGTGGTCCATGCGCCCGGAAAACAACTGATCCGAGTCATTGTAAATGTCATGCATGCTTTAATTCCGGGCTAGTGGATGGACGGGAATGTGCCGTACAACGAACTGCCCGCAGCTCCCTAATCTCTATCTCTACTCTTATGATAATAATAATCTATCTATCTATCTATATCTCTCTTCTACTACTCTACTACTCTTATAAAAAACAGAGTTGGTGATAATGGTGTGCCGGCCATCCTACAATATAGCCCGTCCAATTTACATCTGAAGGATAGGAAGAAAACTATGGCAATTTTGCAAAAAGATACACACCCCCCTCTCCACATTTGCAAATAAGGCCTCCCCTCGTTCATCCTTTTCTCTCACAAGATAAACTACTCATACAAATGCATCTTGATCTTCCGTGCAACGCACGAGGATGTTTCCTTGGGGGTCTCTCCAGCGCGGCGTGGCCGTAGTTGCAAGTTGATGCCCCTTGAGATGCCGATGTTGAGGGGCACTCGGATTTTGTCCGATGAGCAGGTAAGTGATGAGTTTGATCACGTAGTAAATGCATTCTAAAGACTACTTCCGTGTCCATTTCCTAATTCCCCCGTTGCCCACTGTTTCACAGGTTAGGCTTGGTGCCAGTGGAGATTGGCTTGCATATGTATGGGAGGGTACCCGCATCAATTTGCACAACATTTACAACGGTGACACCGTTCCCGTAGAACCTTTGTCCAACATTGGGATCAGCCATGCAACGGGCCATCGCCTAAATAGGTACGATGGAACCACGGTGAGATTGAAGAAGATAGCAATCCCGGAAGGCCCGGTAAGGTCGTCCGCCAACCAAAATTACACTCTCATCACGGTGTTCGACATCGCGATTGCTTTCACGAACCCTATACATGGCGGTAAAAGGTGGACCATGTTGTTTGCGGCCGATTTGTTGCCATACAAGTACGAATACGTTGTGCTCCCTTCTAACCGAATTTTCGCCGTGACAAACCAGGGGACTTGTTTCGTATGGGACACATCCTACGGTATACTCCCTCTCTTTCAGTTTATTTGTTTTGAATTTTTTTTGTTTTATAAGTTTTAGATTCAAATTTAGAGCTCCCCATCACATGTTGAGATTACATTGTCCATTAAATCATTGCGTGCATGTACTAGTTTTTTATTGGTCATTTATATTGGTCACGCGTGCATGCATTGCAAGTAACTTTTTTACCATAGTTTCTTAGGAAACTGAGTGCAATAATTGAGTAGTTTTGCAAATTACTGGTACTGCACCTGAAACGGTTCAAAATCAATACTACCACCACTACAAAAAAAATACACATCCATGCCATTTTGGGCCGAACGAATTTTTTTCTGTCATACTTATGACACTTCTATGATGATAATCGTCAAAAAACCCGGTATCATCATAGATGTGGTGGGGTCCTACTTCTATGACAAAAAAAATCATGACAGAAAATGGGCTTTTCGTCCTGGGCGGGCCAGAGACGCAGCTGCATGACATTCTTTGGGCCATCCATGACGAAAAAACCGTGGTAGAAGCGAGGGCGAGGAAGATATCGGGAGTTACCGGTTACAGTGGGTGGTCGGGGGCCAAGCGATGCGCGTTTCTCTCATACGTACGCGTGTGTGTGCGAGGCGTTGCGCTCTAACTGAACCCGAGCGAGGCGTTGGGCTCTAACTGAACCCATGCGACTGCACTGCAGGCTACGCGTTACTGAACCCGAGCGATCGAGCGATGCTGCCTCTGGATAAACAGTGAGCGTTGTTGGGTGGTTTGGATGAACAGTTCCCAGTGGGGGGTTGGATGAATAGGATCCCGTGGTAGTAGAGGCCGTTGCCGCTGGATGAACAGTACCCCGATCGATCGAGCTGGTGGATGAACAGGACCCAGTGGAGGGCTGGATGAACAGGACCCCCTGGAGGGCTGGTTGACCAGTAGCCGGTGGAGGGCTGGATGAACAATAGCCCGTGGAGGGGTTGTTGAACAGGACCCTGTGGAGAGGGATGGTTGAAAAGTAGCCGGTGGAGGAGCGCGCGGTGGAGCCTGGATGAACAGTCGCAGGTGGAGGCTGGAGGAGGTCGACGGTGGATGAACAGGAGCCCGTGGAGGCAGTCCACGATGGATGAATAGTAGGCCATAGAGGCACTCGACGGTGGAGATGAACAGTATCCCGTGGAGTCCCAGTTTGCGGTATGCCACACCCCTCCCGATGAACAGGACCCCCGTTTCGACCATAGCGCTCCAACACAAGTCCGTTTCCTCCGTTTTGCGGTACGCCACACCTCTCCCGATCAACAGGACCCTATTTCCATCGAAGTAGGTCCGTTTCCTCTGTTTTGCGGTACGACAAAACCATCCTGATGAACAGGATCCCATTTCGACCGTGGCCGGTCAAACACAAGGCCGTTTCATCTGTTCTGCGGTACGCCAGGCCTTGTTTCCATCGGCTGTTCCGTCCAAGCCGGTTGGCTCCTGATGAACATGATGTATTCCGTTGCCTCCCGATGAACACGACACATTTCGTTGCCTCCCCATGAACACGACGATGAGCAGTTTCTCCGTTCCGACCCAGCCATGTACACGAGACCTGGTCGTATGTATGCGCGTATGTACGTACGTGGCCATATTTACTTTCTTGCACCCTGGCCGATGTACATACATGTACATGCTATGTGCACGCCTCTACTACGACACGTGCGCGCCTCTACTACGACACATACCCTTCCTTACACGGCCACGGTTCATCGCTGCAGCCTGCAGACATACAGATCCTATGTACGTACACGTTCGCGACCGGAATGACAATGCTACGTACGCTTCGACCTGGTGGGTCCCGACTGTCAGGCACTTCCTTGCGTGCGAAGATGTAGCTGGTTGGTCCCAGCAGTCAGGGGGGAAACGTTTTTTTCATGAAATACGGTGGCCCATCCGGTGGGTCCCTACTGTCAGGTGGAGGAATCATTATTTTCCGCGTAATAAGGAGGCACTTCCTTGCTGCGGCCGTGGACCCAGCTGTTAGCCTCTCAACGTACAGTACTCTTCCGATGGAAGTCGTTCATTGACCACATTGACCATGTCGCACCAAGAGCACCAGGGTGGTGGACGACAGCGAGGCCTAGGAAGGGAATGACATGGAGCCAGGGAAGACGCGGCAGTGGATGCCCACGCGGAGAGGAGTACGAGGGTTCACTGGTTCGGCTGCGGTGTGAGGCTGCCGTCGCCATAGGGCCTGGCCAGCGGTGGGAGTAGTAGGGGCGGTGAGGCCTCCGCGGCAGCACAATCGGCCATGGGGGGCAAGAGCACGCACTGGTTTGGATGGCTGGAGCAAGAAAATCAGAGGCTGAAGAAGCAGGACGACCGTTGGATGTTAACAATCCAACAGTCACTGGTGATAGAATCGTTTGTTGACTAAATTGATAAAGCCCTCCGTCCACGTCAACTTATTAGGGCCACAAGTCAGCCTCCCACTATTGTGGGTCCCAGCTAGCAGGGGGAGTATTCATTTTTTTGTGCGTAATAAGGAGGCACTTCCTTGTGTGCGAAGATATAGCTGGTGGGTCCGAGCTGTCAGCGGGAGTATTCATTCTTTTTGGCGTAATAAGGAGGTACTTGCTTGCGTGCAGCCATGGACCATGTGGGTCCCAACTGTCAGCCTCTCCATGTACATCCCTCTTCCGATGTTGTCGTTTGTTGAGAACGTTGACCACGCCGTGCCAAGAACACCAGCGCGATGGACAACGGCGAGACCCAGGAAGGGAATGACCCGGAGGCGGAGAAGCCATAGTAATGGAGGGATGTGGGTGAGTAGAGGGTGGCCTGGCCAGTAGTGGGAGTAGTAGGGGGCGGTGAGGCCTGCGCCGCAGCACAGCCGGCCACGGGAGGCGGGAGCAGGCGGTCCCGCCGGCGCTGGATTTGGCGGCTGGAGCAAGAAGATCAGAGATTGAAGAAACATGACGGTCGTTGGATTGACATCCAACGGTTATGTCTGCTAGAATCATTTGTTGTCGTATATAATAAGTAAAAAAATCTTGCATATGCGTGTACGATCAAAACTATGTCTAGAGGGGGGTGATTAGACTACTTGACCAAATAAAATTCTAGCCTTTTCCCAATTTTAGTTCTTGGCAGATTTTAGCAACTTAGCACAAGTCTAGCAATCAACCTACACATGCAATTCTAAGAGTATAGCAGCGGAATGTAAAACAATTGCATATGAAAGTAAAGGGAGGAGTTTGAGGGAGCAAACGCAATGTTGAGACGGAGATTTTTTATCCGTGGTTCCGATAGGTGGTGCTATCGTACATCCACATTGATGGAGACTTCAACCCACGAAGGGTAACGGTTGCGTGAGTCCACGGAGGGCTCCACCCACGAAGAAGCAACCTTGTCTATCCAACCATGGTCGTCGCCCACGAAGGACTTGCCTCACTAGGGTAGATCTTCACGAAGTAGGCGATCTCCTTGCCCTTACAAACTCCTTGGTTTAACTCCACAATCTTGACGGAGGCTCCCAAGTGACACCTAGCCAATCTAGGAGACACCACTCTCCAAAAAGTAACAAATGGTGTGTTGATGATGAACTCCTTGCTCTTGTGCTTCAAATGATAGTCTCCCCAACACTCAACTCTCCCTCATAGGATTTGGATTTGGTGGAAAGAAGATTTGAGTGGAAAGCAACTTGGGGAAGGCTAGAGATCAAGATTTATGTGGTTGGAATGGGATATCTTGACCTCAACACAAGTGTAGGTGGTTCTCTCTTAGAAAATATGTGTTGGAAGTGTAGGCATGTTTTGATGGATGTCTACACGAATGAAGAGTGGGTGCAGGGGTATATATAGCCTCCACACAAAATCTAACCGTTACACACAAATCACCAAACTCGGTGGGACCGATTCAGAGAACTCGTTCAGACCGATTTGGTTCATAATGTGACCGTTAGGCATTTCGGTGGGACCGACATGTCAACTTGGTGGGACCGATTTCGTTAGGGTTAGGGCATAACATAATCTCACTGAGACCGATTACACAAACTCGGTGAGACCGATTTTGGTAATAGACAAACAGAGAGTTGGTCAGGCAAACTCGGTGGGACCGATTCGCTCATATCGGTTGGACCGAAACGTTACGAAAAGGAAATAGTGTTTGCATTGCATTCTCAGTGGGACCGATCGCTCATCTCGGTTTGACCGACACGTTATGAAGGGAACATAGTGTTTGCAATCCCTTCTCGGTGAGACCGAGATCCCTATCGGGGAGACCGAAAAGACAAGGGTTTCTGGCAGTGGCTATGTCAACTGAACTCGGTGGCTTCGGATAAGAAATTTTGGTGGGCCCGAGTTGGACTTTTTGGTTTGGGACATATGTGGATGTGAGAAAGTAGTGGAGGGTTTTGGATCATATCACTAAGCATTTTGAGCAAGAACCTCATTAAGCAACACCTCACCGCTTCTTAATAGTATTGGCTTTTTCCTATAGACTCAATGTGATCTTGGATCACTAAAATAGAAAATGTAGAGTCTTGTGCTTTGAGCTTGAGCCAATCTTCTGTCCTTAGCATTTTGAAGGGTCCACTTTCTAATCCATGCCATGCCAATCATTGAGCTTTCCTGAAATATTTATCTTGAAATAGTATTAGCTCAATGAGCTATATGTTATTAGGAATTACCAAAACCACCCAGGGATAGTTGCACTTTCAATCTCCCCCTTTTTGGTCATTGATGACAACATATAGATCAAAGCTTCGACAAATGATAATAAGACTGAAAAACGTCGTCGCTTTGAGAAGTATGTGATAAGCAAGAGATCCCCCTAAATTTGTGCATTATTTAAAATTTTCTTTTGAATGCAAATGTACAATCGATTAGGATCATGGGTTACTCTTCCATGTCACATACATCTTGGTGGAGCGCTCAAAATGATAGAAATTAAAAAAATGCACTCATCACCAAGCAAAGTGAATGATCATAAGAGGATATGAAAGATAATATCATCCAACAAGCATTAAGGTAGCATATGATCAAACACATGATCAAACAAGTATCTCACAAGTATGTCACACAAGCACACAATAAAAAGTTTCAACCAAAATAGCAAGAGAGATAGAAAAGGCAACACACTCCCTCAAAGCCTATGATCTATACATTTTTCTCCCCCTTTGACAACAAGTTACCAAAAAGTTCAAAATGCATAGTGATAAACGTCTCTCAGGCTTGGTCTCCGGTAGGAGGTGTTGAGATGACTCCAAGAACGAAAGCTTATGTTGATGTAGCTGGAGCTGGTGGAGTAGCTGCTGGAGGTGGAACTAGAGCTGTAGCTGCTGGTGCTGATGTTGTTCCTCTTGTGTCAGGAATTGGCACTGCAGCAGACCTCTGTCCTCTGGGCACTCTAGCCAAAGCATCTGTGGTAGACTTGCCCTTCTTCTCCTCTGCTTCCTCCTGAAGTTGCTCAACTGCAGTTTGGATCTCAGTAACCTTGACATCTAGGTCATAGAACTTCTGCTCAATGATCCTCTCCAAACTCTCATGGTTCTTGGTCAGGGTGGCCAAGCCCTTCTCAATCCTCAGGGTGGACTGGATCAGATATCCAATCTGTTCTTGCTTTCTCTTCAAGAATACCTGAGATGCCTCTTCTACAGTTGCCATGTTTGCAGCTTTCTCAGCATTAGCCTTCTCTCTCTTCTCATGTGCTTGAGCTGAAGATGGTTCATTCTCATTCATCATCACTGTGTTGTCTTCAAATTCAGGGTATATGGCCAGGTGCTCCTTATCCAAAAGATATGTGCATGTGCCCATCTTTGAGTTGATGAGCTCCCGAATTTGTGGTGCATACCCACAGCTTCTCTTCTGGTCAGGAGCAGTCCTCTTGATTCACTACAAAAAAATACACTTCCATGATGATACGTGTTTGTCACAGTAGGTCGCTTTTTTTGTCATGCATGTACATCCATGACAAATTTATGACAGAATCAAGATAGTCATACCTGTGCTGTCGTAGAAGTGTTCCATGACATTACCAAAATTATCATCACGGAAGTGTCCACTTCCATGACGATAAATCGCGCGTCACAGAAGTGCTTTCGTCAAGGGTGACCGACACGTGGCATCCACCGTAACGGAACACCGTTAAGCTATCGGGTCGGGTTTTGGATCCGATAACCCGTTAACAGCGCCGACCAATGGGAAATTTCCACGTGTAAAATTCTTATTGGCCGGACGAAACACGTGTCAGCTCGTTAGTGGGTCAGATAGGAGCCTATGATACGTTGACACATGGCACGGCCCAACAGAGGCCCATTCCTGTGAAAAGGCCGGCATGTTTGACTTGGTCAAAAGGTGGCAGGCCGGCCCATGGAAAGCCTGTTAATGGCATGTTCGCATATAGCCCATTTACAACCCGCTAACCCAAGGCCCATTACGCCCTATCCGAATTAGGCCCAGTAGCGTCATCTGGGCCATCCAATATGATTCCAGCCCGTTTTCACTTCTGGCCCATGTATGGCCCATGACGTCTTTCGGCCCATATGAGGCCCTATGTAACTCTTGGCCTATTAACGGCCCGTGGTGAAACTAGCCCGTAATGAATAGTGTATCACTTTACACCCATTAACGACCCATGGTGAAACTGGCCCGTAATGAACACTGTATCACTTTATACCCATTAACGGCCCGTTATTCAGTTGGGCCGTTTCCAGCCCATGTTATCTTTCGGCCTTCTCAAAGCCCATTTATTCTTGGGCTCATTTCCAGCATTCATTTACTTACGGCCCGTTACTGTCATTTTCTGCTTGTGGGCCAAATTCAGCCCGTGGTCACAGTCGCCCGTTTGTGGTCTGTTAATACGTTGGGCCATTTTCATAGCGTCATCAAATACGGCCTATTAACGATGGCCCATTACGGTCGGCCCATGAACAGACGATTCCAACTCTAGCCCGTTTACGACCATAATGCGGCCTGTTATTGGCCCATGTTTGGCCAATCGATCATACGGCCCGTATAAGGCCCATTGATGATACGACCCGTAGAAGGCCCATTGTTTTTATGACCCGTAGAAGGCCTACTGTTTCTACGGCCCATAGAAGGCCCACTGTTTCTACGGCCCGTATGAGGCCCAGTGTCACTACAGTAAATATTAGCTCATGGTAATTGTGGCCTAGTTTAAAAAAATAGGTTATTGCAGCCACTAGTTAGCCGCGGAAAAAAGAACTGCAATGACTACAAGCAAACAAATAAACAAGACAACAAGGAAATAAATAAGCAAGCAACTAACGCTAGGCTATCACGGCTATTACACATATAACATCCACTGGGCATCAAAGTTCGCCACCAGTGCAAATATAGGGAACAAAGCAGCATATCATATACACTGGCCGCCAAAATTGGCCACCAGTGCAAATAAACGCGGCAGCAAAACAAGAGCATAACTGAAACAACTTCAAAAGAGCTCAAGAAATGTTATCCTGGGTATCCACCATGCTGGCAATAAGCTTAGCAAGCTGATTAGCTTTGTCCTGTTTGGTGCTAAAATCCTCCAACGCTTGCTGTTGCACCAGAAAGTATGCATCTGAATGCTCCAGGGACTTCCGCAGTCCTTCCGCTTCTTGACGCAGCACAGCTGATCGATGTCTTTCAGCTTGTAGTTGAGACTCAAGAAACCAAACTGATTCAGACAGTGAGTTTGAATAGCTTGTGCAAGCGGTAGTGGCCAGTAACTCCAACACTAAACCAAGACAGGATGTGTCACTATCCTGAACCTTATATGCATTACTTCCTTTACTGTTGCTTAATAAGGCACTCTTCCCCAATATTCTGTCAGCATTCTAAAAGAAGAAACAAGCAGACACATAACAAGTTTAGAATGTACTAGTATATGAAACTCATTTCAGTGAACCAGTTCATTAGTAAGGTGGACATGATTAAACTACCAAGTCTTCTATTGCCAAGTACTAGTAAATAATAAAAGCATCAAACAAACATATATCTATGTCCTATGGTAGCAATGGAATCTTAAATTAGAACAGTTGTTCTTCAGGTTTAGGCACTTGTTCTACATGAACAAAGTGCAGTAAGACGCAAGAATATAATACCTAAAAATAGAAAATGAGCTCATAGACCTTACCACATTCTTGGTTCGGGACCAGTACAGAACAAGGTGTTCCCAGTCATCGTCCAGTAAATGTGTCTCACGAGAACGTAAGGGAATTTGATGAGTTTCTTTGCCGGTGAAGTACGTTTTCTTCAAGTAATTCCGATACTGCCACCAAACATTCTTGAAGATAGCAGATGTATTAGCACAGGTTACCTCATCATGTGTTTCCAAATCGGACCTTCTCTATAGAGAAAAATGGGAAAATTTGTTGTATTATAACCATCATGGAGGTAGGATGTATGGGACGAAGCAAAGTAATTGCCATGAATAACATTAATTACACATAACTCCTGGACAAACACCTGCAACTGGCATTTTCCTTCATCTTCAGTATAATATTTCCAAGATGGGAAGATACGCACATATGATTTAACAACATCAAATGCGATAGATGCTAAACTACGACTAGCTGGTTGTGCTTCCTCCATAGGAATAGGCGTACTAACTGGTGGAGTTGGGGTTCGCCGTGATAGTACTGGCCCTTTGGGCACTGGAGCTGCCTTACTAACTGCTCTTGTTTGGGAGCTCTGTGGTGGAGATGGTGCTGTGTCAATAGGAACTGGGCTACTATCGGCTGGGGTTGGGGTTAGATTGGGTGAAGCTGGTTCTCTGTCCATCATAGTAGGGGTACAATCTGTGAGAGTTCGGGTTATGTGTGGTAGGGCTGGTTCTTGTGCATGTACAACTAGGGTGCTATCTCCACCAAGAGGTAGCACTGTTTTATTTGAAGACCGTGTTTTTAGTATGCTAGATACTGGCATCACCCGCTCCAATTCAAATGGCTGATAAACATGAAACATAGTTGAATGTACAGACATTTTATGAGAGACAGATGCAGTAGATAGTGTGGAAAAAAGAGGGCATGAAATAGTTGACATGTATATTGTTTAACTAAAACGGATAGCATGACATAATTTCACATATATGATGTCTATCTAAACTGGATAGCATAGCATAACATAATTCAAAGATATGATGAATAACTAAATAGGATCGCATGACATAATTCACCTACATGTTATCTAAGTAATCAGGATCGCATCATTTAATTCACATATGTGATTTATATGCTAAACAGAGGGCATTCGATATGATGTCTGAACTAAGAACATGGTGTTGAATATTGTGTATATGATGTCTAAACTATGCAATGTAAGACACCGTATGCATTATATGAGCAGTATAACCGTGCCAAGTTAGAGCATACACCTCAGTGGGGGAATAGGACTGGTCATCAGTCTCTGAATCCATCTCTGAGGAGCTATCGGGACCCAACAAGAGATCCGGTTCGACAGGTAGCACTGTCTGCTCTGAAGGCCTTGTTTTCACTCCAGATTTTTCCATCTCCCACCCAAATAGCTGATTCACAGGAAGAGTAGTTTAATGTACAAACATTGTCGACAAATGGAAATGTAATGAAGAAAAGGATGGGAAAGATATCATTCAAATATATGATGCCTGGTTAAACAGGATGGCATTGCACATTTCACATATATTATGGCTGGCTAAAAGACACGAGACTGCATAATTCCCATATATGATATAGAAACTAAACAGGTGGCATTACAGAACATGTCTAAACTAAGCATATGACATATATGATGTCAAAAGTAGACACTTCAAGGCAACATATGCATGATATGACTAACATCATCATGCCAAGGTAGAGCAAACACCTTGGGGGGTAAATAGGAGTGGTCAGCGGCGTCCGAATCCGCCTCAGAACAGATATCTTCCTCTAGATTACAATCTGGAGAGGGGTGGGGAGGGTTTGCCATTGAACCCACCATGGAGCGATGTCTGCATGACATTGTATTGCCGCGCAAAACTCTTCTCTTTTTCTCTACATATTCAGCATGACTGTGTACAATATCTGACACGCATACGAAAAAAATATGGTGAGATTATGTAAGGAGAGCATGCATAAATTTAGAGTGATGATAACAACCAGTGGATCGATGTTTTTTTGTTGAACCAAAATAGCCCTAATGGGTCGACGTGAATGTATAGTAATAAGTGATGCAACAAGTGTACAACCCCTTTGCCGTAGCCGTGTCGACCTCAGCATCATTGGGTTGGTCGCAGAAGCAGTTGAGGCAGAGGTGGCTGTCGGAGGTGTGGAGGAAGATCTGAGGAATCTGTAGACGGTGTCCAGGGCACTGCTCTGTTGTGATGGATCATTCTGTTGTTGGAGCAGCTCCGGTGATCCGTAAGACGTCAAGGCTGAAGCAGCACAAGACAGACATCGTCAATCTCAAGTGGGATTCTAATAGCATCTCCAATAGATGATGTAAAATGGATGTAAAATTAACATCACCAAAAACCACCTAACTACAACAGATGAGGTAAAAACTGTTGACTCTGAACTTAACTGTCGAAACTAAAATTTACTGTGGAATCTGAATGCTACTGTCGAAACTGAATGCAATGGTAGCAGAGAGGCACTTGACATGTTGTTTAGGGAGGCCCTGTAGTTCATCTTCAACCTGCACCCCCCTGAGCCGCCAGCCACCACCGGCCGAACCGCCGGCCCTAGCACCGCCTCGCCACCCCGAAACAACTCGCCACCGCCGCCCTGGCCAGCCCTCTAGGCCCCCGCCCCCACCCTGAACCCTAAGATAGATAGTGGGGTACCTCTCCGGTGAGCCCCCGTCCCCACTGCAAGTGGTTCTTCCTTAACTCTGGTGAGCCCCCCAACTCCAAAAAATGGACTGACCCGAAAGTCGATTCAGTCGACTGAAGTGTGGCTTAATCGGAGCAGAGCAGCAGCACGAGCAAGGGGGAGAGCAGCAGCAGCAGCTGGGCGAGCGAGCGATCGAGCGAGGGCCGGAGCAGCAGCAGCAGATCCGGCTGGTATGGATGCCGCCGCCGAAGGGGCCTCGCACTAGGGGAGAGCCGCCGTGGAGATGTCGCCCGCGGCGCCGGCTTCAATGTAGCCGCTCCATGGGGGTGCGGGATGGAGCACCGTCGGTGCCGGGAGGTCGAGTTAAGGAGAAGGTGCGATGCGATGAGTGTACAACCTCTTTGGCTTCGTCCGAAGAGTCGGTGAGGATGCTGCGGTTTCGGTGGAGCAGGTTAAGGCGGCGCTGTGGCGATGGAGCAGCCGCGATAGACGAGGCGATCGTCGGAGCAGCTCCTTGGAGGTGGAGGACGGGGCAGCTGAACCGACGAGACAGCGAGATGGACGACGGATCCTCATCCGGGGAGGTGGACAAGGGACATCGAGCTGTTGCGGTGGACGACGTCGTCGGGGAAGAGGCTCCGGCTGGGCAGCGGTGACATGGCGGACGAAGGAGGGTGGGGTTTCGCGGCTGGAGCGGAGAGGTTATGGCGGCCTGGTATTTCGAATGGCGAAAAGGGGGCGATGGGAGGGGGTGAAGCATGACTTAGGAACGCGCTTGTCCAAAATGTAGGGCGTGTTACAAAAGTACCCCCACCGATTTGAACTAGTGGCCCTTTTGGCTCAGGGTTAGAAGGGGGATTTCGCGTGTTGGGATTTGGCAGCTGGAGGGAGTTTTCGCGCGTGTTGTAATTTCGGGATAGCAAGGAGCGGGTTGTGAAGGCGCCAATTTTGGGAGCACGATATCTGAATATTCGGGATATAACAAGACGCAGGTTGAATTTTAGGGACAAGCCTAACATGTAGTAATATTGTACTTGTACGTACAAAATCAATTCGCACTTCCCTCAACCAAAAAGAAAACGAAAAAAATAAAACTATTCACACCACAGAAAGAGAGAGTCTTGCCCCATTTTACTATACAAATGATATTCAAAGCTACTCCCTCCTTCCATCTATATAGGGCCTAATGCGTTTTTCGATGTTAACTTTGACCAAATATTAGAGCAATGATATATGACATGCAACTTACACAAAGCACACCGTTAAATTCGTTTGTGAAAGGTTCTTTCAATGATATAATTTTCACATTGTGCATGTCATGTACTATTAATCTTGTCAATAGTCAAAGGCGGTCTTAAAAATCTCATTACGCCCTATATAGATGGAAGGAGGGAGTATGAATCCATGTTATGTCCGATTAAATTTTTTCGCTTGCTGTATAATGCATGTAACCTACTCATACCAACATTTTAGTGCATTCCAAATGTCTATACTACCGCTGCAATTCGAACTAAATTTGAATTCATTTCTCTATTTCAATAAGAATCTACAATCATGATTGTTGCCAACTTCAACCATCATAGTTTCCTTGCTATCCGCCAGATATAAATCAGACGGCCTATAATGCAGGATGGCAGACACACCATCATCAACAACTCCTTTTTTTATAAGAGTAGAGATAAAATATATTAAATGTAGTATACCATGTTCATAACCACACCATGTGTATCACTGTTATATATATTCACACATCCGTCGGTTTGAAACACTATGATAAATTCTTCAAATATCCGAATTCACTTTTTATAATGAAGTATATATGATCTATGTTCATCTTTTACACCCACACAACCCTCTTATCTTTGTAGCTAGCGCTAACTTTCTCTAGTGCATGCACACGCCCGCATCCCTCTCACCCTCCCTCAGCATTCTCTAGCTCCATCGCGCAAATTCGTCTTTTCACTTTAGGTCGTTCACCCACGGTGTGTGTAGGCCCCCAGCTCCTTCTTTACGGCACACATCGATCGATATGCCTCTCTAGCCAGGTGTGCCTAGCACAAACACAAGCATCCCCTCTTCTCTTGTCACCGTCGATGCCTCACTCCCACCACTCTTTTCATCATTCTCGTACTCGCACACTCCTCCCCCTCGATATAGTATGTCTCTCGTACCACCTCCTACATGCATCCCTCTCTCTCTATCCTTCTCCTCGTGCCTCATTTGCTTCTAACACACACGTGCATGTATACCGATTGATCTCCCAACATAGACCTAGATCGACTTTAACTACCCCCCATCGATCGGCATACCTCACAAGTTATGTCTCTCCTTTCTCTTACAAAGGGCGATTGATCTTCCTATGTAGTTACGTCTGCTTACCACAGCCACATCGTCCCCCTCATCATTCGTGCATGCCTCCTGACCCGTCTCTCACACGCACGTGCACAGACAACAAGCAGCCATCTCCTCTCTTATTGATATTGTGGGCGTGCCCTCCGTTTGTCTAGCAAGCCTATCCCACCATTTGTTAGAAGCAACTCCACTACCACCCCCTCCAACACTCTAGCTCTGTCTCTCTCCCAACCTTATTCATCTCCTGCACATATGCATGGATGCCGATCGATCTCCCTCAATACATGATGCAGATCGATCTCTTTAATACATGAGGTAGGCCTCTCTCCTCCTCCACACATATACCAGCCATTGTACCTCTATAGTTAATTGGGCCTCCCTCTTCCCCTACCACACACCGATAGTCGAGCGTTGCAGGTAGGTATCCATGCCACAGAGACAAACTGCACATGTCCCATCTCACGTTCCAGTAGGCCAGCCACTCTATATCTTTGACGTGGGCACACACAAATTCGATGGCACTCTTTATCGATCGCGCACGCACACACACACACACATCATCCCTCTCTTCAAATGTATGGACACCTCAAGCCGATGATACCTCCAATCTCTTCTCGTGGATCGCCCCCTCTATATATATGTTATATCTAGGACTCTATTTCACACACATTGCATATGTTAAATTTTTTGATTGACCCCCCCCCCCACACACACACAAAAAAAAACTCTCAAGAACCCACACACCATATCTCTCTAGGTTTGTATCTCTCTCACACAACCCCACGTAGGTGGTGTACGTATACAAGAAGAGAATAGGTGCACCATGCATGTACTCACGCTTCGTGCCCAGCCACACCCGCGTGGGTACACGGTGGAGCTCATTTCTTTACGAAATGGAAACCCATGTGCTAATTTGAATGCCTGTAGCGGTTGTTTACCTAGGGAGGTCGTGTACCACGCTTGCACAAAACAAAGTTCGACTTGACGCGTTGCCGCGTTATTTTCAAATAAGGTTATAGCGCTCAATGGCACGTACACAAAATATAAAACGATTTTTAAGGAGGAAAAGGTAGTCCGCTCTTCAGAGTATCTCACACAAGGCTCTGGTGGCCTCTCTCTCTCACACACCGTTGGTCACTGATCCGGCCACATCCCGTCCACCGGGGGAAGGGAGTGCGGTGGCCTCTCTCTCTCGCCGTTGGTCACTGACCCGGCCACATCCCGTCCGCCAGGGGAAAGGGAGTGCGGTGGCCTCTCTCTCTCACTGTTGGTCACTGATCCGGCCGCATCCCGTCCGCCGGGGGAAAGGGAGGAAGTGCATCGTTTCTCCTTTCGACGGCGCCAAGGCAGCATGTCCCGATCTGCGGTACACGCCATTCTATCTAACCAAGCTCCAGCGCGGCAGGGCCTACGCCACCTGCTCGCAGATTCCGCCCGCCGCCGCTCACCTAGTTACATCCCGACGACCTCCAGGTATCCCCTCCGGCCTTGCTCCACTGCCCGTTTTCCCACGTCACTGCATGTGGATCTTCCATAGTTCTTTGCCCAAAACGTAGCTCATCCGACATACTTTCCATATTGCATTCTCGTCCTCGCACCGTTTTAGACAAACACAACCGTGTTGTTATCTTCCCTTAGGACAAGGAATATGCTTCTTTTTTGTCGTCGCATGTGTCATCAACTGTTATTGGCCAGTAATTGTTTCCTTTCTACCTCTTTTTTGCAAACAGGGCTATCCATTTCACCTCGTTGCTATTGCGACCTTTTGGTGAACTGCACAAATCACTTTTTCTTAAGAGTGTTTTGTGTAGTTGTACTAAAATGTCACACGGGCAACGTCTCTACATTTCAATGCGACTGCACAAAGGGAGATTGGTTTTGCTCTATCCTCCTCATCCAACTCCGAGCCTAATCTTCTCCAACTAGTTAGTCTTAAAAGAGACTGCAAAGGTGACCGGCTTCTATTTATGTGTTTATTGTTTCATCAGCAGTCCTCTATTATCGTAATCACACTTGATATCTTTGGAACAGGGACGCTCAGCTCTATTTTAGTGGAACTGCACAAAATGATCGGAATGTTGCATGCTCCAGATAGCTACTTTTTTCCCAACATGCCTTGTTGATTTAGACAGAGTTGGGGGGACGTTGCTGCCAATGAAAGCATGGATCAATTTTAATTTAACACCTTCTCACAACTTTGTCTTCAGTTGTGATGTAATTATTAGCTCTGATCTCCTAATAATTGACATGCATTAGCAAGGAAGTTAGTTTTTATTGTTTCCGAAAGAGCATCGATGGCAAGACACGCGAAACAAAAGCTGAAAGCTCACACCATTCATGTCGCTGGAAAATTATTTGTATAGTACGTCAATTATGTAAACAAATGATGGAAGCTTGATAGCATTGCCAGAAGCCTCTTCATCATCTGGGTCCATGTGCCAGGCACAAAATTATACTCCTTCGTTCCTAAATATTTGTCTTTTTACAAATTTCAAACGAGCATATTTTAGAGTGTAGATTCACTCATTTTGCTTCGTATGTGTACTCCCTCCGTTCCTAAATATTCTATTCGTCTTAACAGAGATTTCAACAAGTGACTACATACGAAGCAAAATGAGTGAATCTACACTCTAAAATATGTCTATATACATCCGTATGTGCCAGTCCATTTGAAATCTCTAAAAAGACAAATATTTGAGTAGTCACTTGTTGAAATCTCTAGAAAGACAAATACTCCGGAGTATATTTAAGAACCGAGGGGGTAGTGCACAACCGCATGGGAGACTCAGCCCGGCCGTTGCGCCGCATTAATAGTGAGTAATGAGCAGTCAAATCATAAGCCCCACCTTTCCCACTGTAAGTTGCTCTGAAGAAGCAACCATCAATACGCTCTTCTTTGAATCCGCTCATACTACTCCATCCGTCACTGTTTATACAGCGCGCTTCAAAAAAAAGAAAAATAATCTGTGGGACAAAGGCGACTAGCGATCGGCCTGAAAAATAGCATTGGTAGTTATAGCACGGCGTCTATTACTAGAGGGAATAATGTGTACACACATGCATGCAGTGCTTCCACCCCGGGTACACACATGCATGCACTCCGTAGTAGTACAGTACATGGAGAGAAAATTGTGGACTTGATTGCGGTTACCACGCCCTAATTAATTGAGCATTAAACCAAACGCGTCTGAAGTCTCTTTGGTGGTGGGAATGCATTGAGAGAAATGCATCATAATGAAGCGCGCCCTGTAAACTATGACGGAGGGTGGAGTAGTATGAAGGTGCAAAACCAAGTAGAGTACGCATACTACTTCGCTTGGCTCTTCGCCCCTTCGTGAAGTCGAACAATGATGGTACTCCGCATGTTGGGTACTACAGTGTATGCCTCTGACAATTTGACACCAAATGGACTGATGCATGTCCACCGAGGGTAGGTTGCATTAGTCAAAAGGCGTGAGCGAGCTTCACCTTGTCCTGCAAGCTTCTCCTCGTTCGACAAGTTGACGGGACAGACCAAAAGTAGTGCTAGTCCATACTCCCTCCTTTCCGGTTAATATGGCTTAATCTTTTTTGCGGGTAAATGAGAGAGCTTTATTCATATATAAGCATTCTTAGGACGATCAACCAAGTCACTGGTCACTCAGAAGCGAGGTACCCTGCAAAAAAAGAAGTAGGAAGCGAGGTATTTCATCAAGCCAGCTCTCGGCCACATTCAAAGTGCAGCAAGCACGGTTCGCACGAAGATGCGCCGCAAGGTTTGGTGACCTGTTTACATGCTGAATAACAAAAAAGAGAGGAAATATTACTGAGCGCTACTATTTGTAACAGGATATGAGCCAGAATTAAGCGAGAATTGTGGCGAGTGTTCCATGCAATCAACTTCCATTATCACATGCGAGAACCCTCGAAGAGAACCAAATGTGTTGAAGATTGCTTTATCGCATTTTAAAATTATAATAAGAGTGCAGACGCTCCTCCATCCGGTTCCTAGTACTAGTATAGTGCGTACCTTTATGGACTATAGTAGTAGTACTAGTAAACTTTGCGCTTGGCTGTTCGAGAAGTCGAACAATAATATCACTAGTAGTATAGTGTATGCTTCTGGCAATCAGACACCAAATTAACTGTTGCACGTCCACCGCCTGAGCGAGGGAGAGCTTGCATTAGTCAAAAGTTTCTCCTTGTCCTGCGAGCCACCGCACGCAAGCTTCTCCCGTCCTGCAACCTTCTCCTCGTTCGGCAAGTTGACGGGACACAACCAAGTAATGCTAGTCCATGCTGCCTCCTCTCTGGTTAATATGGCTTAATTTCAAACGAGATAAATACACTGTCTGTCACTGTATATTTGTAAAAATACGTTCAATGGACTTCATAATACGCTCATTGCGCTCAATATATATATTTTCTGGTGTTCATACGGTCACTAGCTCACCCTGACTGAGTATGTGTGTGCATGCATGTGTAGGTTGAGCACTTGAGCGTGACCGTGTGTGTTCCTTTGTGTGCTCGGACATGCATGCATTAAGGCGCCGCGCGTGTTTTTGCGTCCATGTGTACGTGTGACTGTTGCATACACGTAGGGAGAGTATGTGTAGGGGCCACTAACGAGCAGTCAAATCACACAGTAAGTTAGTCGGAAGAAGCAACCATCATTTCACTCTTGAATGTCACGTACGCAATATAAAATGGTTGATATGGAGGGAAAAAGAAAACCACTATATATACACTAGCAGGAGCCTAAGCTACAAGCTTGCTTGCTTAGGTTACTCTCTTCACAAGTATAGAACGACGGGCCTGACCCCGTAGCTGGGGGAAGAACAATGTTCTGCATAGACGCGGTCGACATCGGTGAAGGAGAAAACCCACAGCCGGTGCGTCCCAATCGGGGGTCACCGCGGTATGGGCCGATGCCGCATCCCAACCGCCCTTCTAGCTACAGCCCGACGTCCCAGGTACTCCATCTTCCTTTTGGAGCCGGCTTGCTCCACTACCGTAGCTCCATCCCCATGTCGATCTTTCTCTACTTATACCGGCTTCTACTTGTGATGAGTTTATGTCTCATGAACTAGTGCCAGTACTATTATTCTAATCACACTTCATCAATATCTTTGCCATCAGGGACGCTCAGGTCGGTTTTAGTGGAACTGCACAAAAGCATCGTATGATCCGAGGGTGCCAGCTGTCTTTCCTTCGACAGGTTCTACCTGGCCAGGAAATTAAATCACGTTTAGGGTTTAGGGTTTAAGTCGTAGTGACCCCATCAAAAGTTTTTCTATCGTACATGCTCTCACAACTTTTTTCTTTAGTTGTGAAGTAAATATTGGCTATGATCTGTGAATCATTGAGATGCATCAGCATGCGTGTTAGTTTTCCTTTGCATTTGATGGAATGTTGTAACGGGGAAACCTTGGAATAGGAATTAAAATGGAGTGGAAAAGTTTCCGTTTTCCGGAGAAATAATGGAAACGGAGAAACCAACGTTTTGTTTCGTTGGATCGCGCCATCGAGCAAAACCAACGTTTAAATCACGTCTGTCGTGTTTGTGTCTCACCCTCCTCCACGGCTCGACCCGCACGGTCGCTTGGCATGCCACTCACCGCAAACCGAGTAGTATACCATAACTTTCCCGCCTGCTTGTCGATGGATCGCGCCATGGAGTACTAGCACTACTGGAAGAGATTGACGAGTTGGGGGAGGACAGCTAGCTGTAGCACATACTCCCAAGAACTTTTTACATGCATGTTGTAGCTGGCTATTGCAACCTTTGAACGCAGAGCAGCCGCGTCCACCCAGAAGCGGCGCGGGCGACGCTCTCTTGGCCGGGGCGCCGCTTCAATGCCGGCGCCAATGAGAGGTCGCGTCCGCTCTGGCCGAGCATGAATGCGGCACTGACCGTTTTGGGCGGGAAGCACGCGCGGGTGATGAAGAGGGTTTGGGTTGGTCAGGACCGGCCGTGGCAGCGGTTCGGACATGCGCAAACAAGAGATGTTGTACGTTAAGATTAGAAGTAAATAGTTACTCTGCTGAGATATTCCTGTGTTAAGAGTTTGTTCTGAATATTGTCTATGTAATGCCAGGCCTTGTGTTTGATTGCAAAGTTGAGCTAGGAATGTTGTGGCATGCAGCATCACGATCTGTTCACCGTGCCTCCTGAGAATAATGCTTCGTATTGTTTTGCATGTCGATCTAATGCCAGTAATTTGCTTGTTAAGAAGATCATCCTCTTCTGTTGTTTCCGTGCTTAAGAAGTTCATCGTCTGATGTTTCATTCATAGCCTATACGACAAGTCGGGTAGGTTAGACGTGAAACTATATGATCTTCCAACCAACTCATGATATTAGGCCGTGATTGGATCGTCATTTTCCAACCAAAACCACTTGTAAAACTGACGCTTGTAAATTAAAGCAGATGGTCTCGGGCGAAGGCGCTTGGTTGGTTGATTTTGACTAGTAAAATATCGAAAGTACTTGAGACACGATAAAAACGCTGAACGACACTTGGACGATTGCTAATCCAACCATTACCTGCTATTTCAGCCTTGCCCATGGATGGCATGATATGCACGTCATGCATGTATCGTCTGGTAATGTCGTCCATATAGCAGTGCTCGTAAAATATACACTGGTCTCTCAAATTACATGCGTAACCCGCTGGTTTTACTTACAGACCTCGGGCCCTCGGTTTCATTACGCCTGTATTTTACGCGTTGTTTTTTATGACGAGTAAATTACACTTGTATGTTAATATAGGTTTGAAATAAACCAGAGCTCCCAAGCACGGCCTTACCGTTTTGTAACGCCCCCGATGTAACTTGCCATATTTGTAATCCAACTCTTGCCATTTCCGGCTATGTGTTATGATATTCCCTCCGTGGTTGGGTTCTCTCCGTTTTGCATTTTTGGTCATGTCATGCATTTCATATCATGTCATCATGTGCATCGCATTTGCATACGTGTTCGTCTCATAAATCCGAGCATCTTTCCCGTTGTCCGTTTTGCAATCCGGCGCTCCTATGTCTCCCGGCGTCCTCTTTTACATTTCTTCGTGAGCGGGTATTAAACATTCTCGGAATGGACCGAGGTTTGACATGTGGCCTTGGTATAGCACCGGTAGACCGCCTGTCAAGTTTCGGGTCAATCGGAGTTCGTTTGGTACTCCAACGGTTAACCGGGTAACCGTGAAGGCCTCGTGTGTGTTGCAGCCCAACACCCCTTCAAAACAGCCCAATAACCCATCCAAGTCACTTCCATGTCCTCCGCCGTTCGATCACGATCGCGTGGGCGAAAACCGCACTCCGTTTGGAGCTCCCTAGCTCCTTCTAGCTATAAAAACGTCTCCCCCGTCTAAATCTGAGAGAGTATCACCGAAACACTAGCCGTCGCCTCGAAATCCGCGCCAACAGTGCCCCGCCGCCACTGTTCATCCGCGCCGCCGCCCGCGTCCAATCGGCGTGCGCCACGTGGCCTCCGGCCGCCGCCCGCAGCCGCCGGCCCGTGCGGGGCCCTCCCGGCCCGTCTCCTCCGCCCCGCGCCCAGGCGCCTCGCCCCGCGCTCCGCCGCCTCCACCGGCACCGGCCCCGCGCGCTGCCTCCCGCCGCGGCAGCCCGCCGCCGCCGCCGCCCGCCGTCCTCCGCGCCCCGCGCCGCGCGCCGCCGCCCCGCCCTCCGCACGCCGCGCCGCGCCGCCCCGCAGTCCGCGCCGCCGCCGCACGCCGCCCCGGCGCCCGGATCCGCCGCGCCCCGCCTCTTCCTCCTATCCGCCGACGCACTCCGGCGAACCTCGGGAGGCGCGCCAGATCCGATCTGGAAACCCTAGCCCGCGGTTGACTTTTCTCCCCTCGTATTTTTGCCAAGTCTCAAAATTTCATCATCATCATCGCATCTTCGTCATGCCATAGCTTTGCATCTGCAGCACCGTTTTGCGCGTATAATATGTCATTTTGTTCGCTTCGAAGAGTACATCATTTTGTTCCATTGCATCATTTTCATTTGAAGTAATCTTGATGCCCTAAATGCTGTTAGAAGAGGGCTAGTTGATGTTAATTGCTGGATCTTAACTGATCATGCACTTTTGTCATTTTTGCCATGATTGATGTGTACCTCCTATGAAGTTGAGCCCTACATGAGTTTTGTAATATGCCATGTTATCTTTCCAGGGAATTTTGCTATGTATTTTTGTGATGCTTGAGGTGGCTAGAAATTGCATGCAAATTAGGGATGATGATATTGCTGTTTTCAGAGACTTAGTGATTCCACTAAGTCCCTGATTGTTGTTATTTTCATGCCATATGTTCATGTTGTTTCTGAGTGATCCATACATAATTTGAGCATGATCAGTAAGGGAGTTTTGAACTAGAGTATTTGCTTTATCCATCCATGTCTTTTTTTGCAATTATGGGATGCCATAGCTTGAGTCAATCGAGCTCTACTTTTGCTTCAAAATATTGCTGGCAGATTGTTTACGTGTTATTCGATTTTGCCAAGCTTGGTGTAGTTGATCCTTGCACGATATGATGTTATTCTTGCCCTGTCTAGTTACTATGCCATGTCTTCTTGATGTATGTATGCTTAGTTTATCATGCAATGCTCTGTAGTGAGTGCATCGAGCTCACAAACATGCCTAGTCGTTAACAGTTTTCTGCCATGTCCAGTTTTCTGCTAAGTCTGAAACCTGTAACGAAACTTGCTTATTTGACATGGGTGTAATCATACTTTCTGGTCCTTTTTGGCTTATGGTCAGTAAGAGACTTTTGTCAAGTGCGATGAGTAGATTCATGCCGTGCCTTTCTTTGCTATGTTCTGAACCTGTAGCATGTTGTTTCGTTGCTCTGAACACGTCATCCTGATGTTGTTTTCCTGACTTGCTGTTATTTCACCAAGTCTGTGAATCTGTTATAAGTTGCACTTTTGCCATGCTTGTTTGGACCTGTTATGATGGGATTGAGCCGTAGCTCAGTGTTCATCTTTTGTCGTGCATATTGAGTAGATTACTGTCATATGCTTTGTTGCCATGTTTGGGTGCAGTAGCTTAATTATTTGTTGCTTGCTAAATAGCATCATGCTGTTTATGGCAGATTCATGTCATTCTTGTATCGCTTGCCATTTGCGAACCGTGCATCCGATTCCGGTGATCTTTATATCGATTTCAACCGAAATCACCTCATCTATCCAGCGGCATGCTTGGTTTGCCAAGATTATGCCCTGTTCATCCTTGTCTTTCCGGAGCATGCATACGCATTGCATATCACCTCTCGCATATCATGCCATGTTTTGCATCATGTTGCTTGCGCATTGCATCGTGGTTGATATTGGTTCCTTTGCTTGTTCCTTTGTCTTGGGTAGAGCCGGGAGACGAGTACGCTCACGAGGAACCTGTTGAGAACGCTTACGAGGACCAAGCTTTCGACAACTCTGAGAACCTTGCAGGCAAGATGACCATACCCTCGAAATCACTTCTATCTTTGCTAGCTAGATTGCTCGCTCTTTTGCTATGCCTATGCTGCGATACCTACCACTTGCTATATCATGCCTCCTATATTGCCATGTCAGCCCCTAACTATCCATGTCCTAGCAAACCGTTGTTTGGCTATGTTACCGCTTTTGCTCAGCCCCTCTTATAGCGTTGTTAGTTGCAGGTGAAGATGAAGTTTGTTCCTTGTTGGAACAGGATCTTGTTGTTCCTTGTTGGAATATGTTTACTTGTTGGGATATCACAATACCTCTTATTTAATTAATGCACCTATATACTTGGTAAAGGGTGGAAGGCTCGGCCTTATGCCTGGTGTTTTGTTCCACTCTTGCCACCCTAGTTTCCGTCATACCGGTGTTATGTTCCCGGAGTTTGCGTTCCTTACACGGTTGGGTGATTTATGGGACCCCCTTGACAGTTCGCTTTGAATAAGACTTTTCCAGCAAGGCCCAACATTGGTTTTACCTTTTGCCACCACCTACCTTTTTCCCCCGGGTTTTCGCGAGCCCGAGGGTCATCTTTATTTTAGCCCCCCCGGACCAGTGCTTCTCTAAGTGCTGGCCCGAACCGAGCAACCTGCGGGGCCACCTCGTGGCAACTCGAGGGCTGGTTTTACTCGTAGCTTGACTTATCCGGATGTGCCCTGAGACCGAGATATGTGCAGCTCCTATCAGGATTTGTCGGCACAATCGGGCGGCTTTGCTGGACTTGTTTTATTGCTGTTGAAATGTCTTGTAGTCCGGGATTCCGAGATTGATCGGGTCTTCCCGGTAGAAGGAATATCCTTCGTTGACCGTGAGAGCTTATCATGGGCTAAGTTGGGACACCCCTGCAGGGTATTATCTTTCGAAAGCCGTGCCCGCGGTTATGAGGCAGATGGGAATTTGTTGATGTCCGGTTGTAGAAAACCCGAAGTTGACCTTAACTAAAACACATCAACCGCGTGTGTAACCGTGATGGTCTCTTCTCGGCGGGGTCCGGGAAGTGAACACGGTTGTTGGAGTTATGTCTGACGCAGGTTGTTTCAGGATCACTTCTTGATCACTTCTAGCTTCACGACCGTGCTTTGCCTTCTCTTCTCGCTCTCTTTTGCGCTATAGCCACCACATTCTAGTCGCTTGCTGCAGCTCCACCTCATAAACCCCTTTCCCACCTTTAAGCTTAAATAGTCTTGATCTCGCGGGTGTGAGATTGCTGAGTCCCCGTGACTCACAGATATTATCACCTCAGTTGCAGGTACCAACGACGTCAGTGCTGATGACGCGACCGAGCTCACTTGGGAGTTCGACGAGGAACGTGGCCGTTACTATGTTTCTTTTCCAGATGATCAGTAGTGGAGCCCAGTTGGGTGATCCGGGGATCTGTTAGCATTTGGGGTAGTCTTCTTCCATTTTGGTACCGTAGTCGGACCTTGAGTGTAATCTGTTTGATGGATGTTATTTATGTACTTGTGTGAAGTGGCGATTGTAAGCCAACTATGTATCTTTCCCCTTATTATTACATGGATTGTGTGAAGATTACCTCACTTGCGACATTTCTTTCTATGCGGTTATGCCTCTAAGTCGTGCCTCGACACGTGGGAGATATAGCCGCATCGAGGGCGTTACAAGTTGGTAATCAGAGCCTTTCCCGACCTTAGGAGCCCCCACTGTTTGATCGTCTTTAGTGGCCGAGTTGTGTCTAGAAAAAAATGTTTTGAGTCATTTAGGAATTATATATCGGAGAGTTTAGGAATTCTTTTTACTCCCCAGTCCCTTCGACCTTCTGGTAAGGCATCCTGACGTAGAGTTTTGACTCTTCTCTTCTCAAATTTCACTAAAATTTTTTTAGGATCACGCGGGTATATTACAATCGTTCCGATGGTTTTATGATGACAACATTGTCTTGGTTGCCTCCTGACATTTAGGGGTTGTGGCAGTGTCCCGGGGAGTTGACCTCCGAGGTGTTGTCGTCATAATCTTATCGTTGCGGTTTTGAGATACCTGAGTTTAGTACGACCGACATCGAAAATCTCTTTTGTACAGTTGTTGGTGAGATAACCTGATAGCCCAGTACTGTGGCGAGCGCAGGAGTATTGCCATGACTTGTATAACGGATGTGTTTTCGAAGGTTGAGGTAGACGATTTCCGAAGGTTTCTTGGTTATGTGTTGAAGGATGGATACAGCTGGTTGTAGGATTTGCTAGTTTGGGTGAGATATTATGCTTCCCCTGTATCCCCAACACCTGATTGCATAACCGGAAAGTTTCGGGAGTTTATAAGTGGGAATTCTTGTAGCTTTCGTATTTCTTCCGCAGATATTTGGTTTGTGATTGGGTAATCCTTACCAAGTATTTGTTCACTTCCGTACCTTGTTGATTTTATTCATTACCATGTTCTAAGTGGCTTCTCAGCTTTGGAAGTGTGATAATTTTTCATTGGAATTCATTCGTTCATTCTCGTTCGAATGTTAATTGTGAAGACAATATGTTGCAATTTCGTTCCTTTGATTCAGCTTCAATATATCTCTGTCAAGTTGCTAATGGATGTCACCCTCTTCAGGATGGCTCCGCCTACTCGTCTGAATCCGGAACGCAATGATGGAGATCAGGCTAACCCTCCGCCACCGCCTCCACCTCCGGAAGCTTGGCAAGCCCTGATGACTGCAACAAATGCCAATGCTCAGATTCTGATTCAGCTCTTGCAAGATCGCAACCAGGGTCAAGCTAATCAAGAGAATCAAGGCCAAGGCAACAATCAGCCGCATTTCGCTTCACTGAACCAGTTCCTTGCTAATCAGCCAAAGACCTTCAGCTACTGTGTCGAGGCCACTGACGCTGATGATTGGCTCGTGGACATCAGCAAACATTTCGAGTGCAGCAATGTGAGACCTGAGGACTTTGTCAAGTTTGCCTCTTTTCAACTCAAAGATCAAGCTGCTGAGTGGTTCCAGCAATACAAAGATTCCAGAGGAGGTCGTGTGATCACTTGGGATGATTTCCGCCGTGATTTCAAAGCGCACCACATTCCAGAAAGTGTTGTTGAGCTTAAGCGTGAGGAATTCCGCAATCTCAAGCAAGGCACCATGTCTGTCTACCAATACAACACTCAGTTCCAGAAGCTCTCTCGTTTTGCAAGGCAAGACATTCCTGATGAGAAGAGTATGATCTACCAGTTCAGGCGTGGTCTAAGAGAAGATCTGCAACTTGCTCTCGTGCTTTTTGAGTCATTAAAGTATGATGAATTCTACAACATGGCACTGAAACAAGAAGCTGCTCAGCTCAAGTGTGAGGCATCTAAGAAGAGAGTCAGAGACGCAGTTCAGTCATCTTCTTCCTCACTTGTGGCAGCTAAGCAACAGAAGTTCTGGTTGCCTCCTCCTCCTACGTTCCGTCAGCTTTATCAGCAGAAGAATTCAAGTGGTCGTGGATCTTCCCACCCACCCAACCCTGGTTATCAGAACAAGTCTCAGAATCAAGCTCCAAGGCCAAGTGCTCCTTACCATCGTCCGCTCTCAGAGGTGACTTGTAACAAATGTCAGCAGAAGGGTCACTATGCGAACAAGTGCTTCAACCAGAGGCGTCTTCCGCCTCCTCCTCCTGTGAAATCTTCCAGCAATGCAGTGGTCAAGCATAATCCTAAGCACGTCAAGGTGAACATGTTGAATGCAGCTCAAGCAGAGGAGTCTTCTGAAGTGATCATGGGTAATCTTCCTGTTAATGATATTCCAGCAAAAGTCTTATTTGATACTGGTGCATCGCATTGTTTCATGTCAAGACCATTTTTCGCCAAGCATGAGTTCACTTCTTCGAATTTGGATAGACCCATGCCTGTCATTTCTCCTGGTAAACGTTTGAGCTCTAGTCTGGTGGTTCCCAATGTTTCTATCAAGATGGGTGACTACAAATTCTTGTCTAAACCAATTGTTCTTGGTGATTCGGATATTGATCTCATTCTCGGGATGGACTGGCTTTCTAAGCACAAGGCTCAGCTTGAGTGTGCTGCCAGGGAAATCAAATTGACTCACACTTCGAACGATGTGATCATCTATGCTTCTCGTGATGATACCATTCGGTTGTTTTCTCTCAATGAGATGGGTGAAATGGAGGCTATCTCTCAGATTCCAGTCGTTTGTGAGTACCAAGATGTTTTTCCAGAAGAGCTTCCGGGTATGCCTCCCCGTCGGCCAGTTGAATTCGTTATTGAGCTTGAGCCTGGCACGGAACCCGTTTGCAAGCGTCCTTACAAGCTTGGACCGGATGAGCTCAAGGAATTGAAGATTCAACTCGATAAACAAGAACGTCTGGGTCTGATCAGACCGAGTTCTTCTCCTTGGGGCTGTGGTGTTCTTTTTGTCAAGAAGAAGGATGGCACGGACCGACTTTGCGTCGATTACCGTCCATTGAACAAGAAGACAATCAAGAACAAGTACCCACTTCCCAACATCAACGAGCTATTTGAGCAACTTAAAGGTGCTAAGGTGTTCTCCAAGCTGGACCTTCGTATGGGTTATCATCAGATTCGCATTCGTGAAGAAGATATTCCCAAGACAGCATTCAGAACAAGCTTTGGTTCTTATGAATACACTGTCATGTCTTTCGGCCTCGTCAATGCTCCTCCGTATTTCACTCGCTTGATGAATTTCATCTTCAACCCCTACATCAACGAATTTGTCTTGGTCTATCTCGATGATATTCTGGTCTTCTCCAAGAATAAGAAGGATCATGCCGAACATTTGCGATTGGTACTCGACAAGCTCAGAGAGTATCAATTATATGCGAAGTTCTCCAAATGTGAATTCTGGCTTGATGAAGTTCTTTATCTTGGTCATATCATCTCTGCCAAGGGCATCGCTGTTAATCCAGAGAGGGTGTCTGCAGTTTTGAATTGGAATCCTCCTCAGAATGTCAAGCAGCTTCGCAGTTTTCTTGGACTTGCAAGCTATTGCAGAAGATTCGTTGAGAATTTCTCCAAGATTGCCAAGCCTCTTTCCAACCTCCTCCAGAAGCATGTGAAATATGTCTGGTCTCCTGAGTGTGACGTTGCTTTCAACACTCTCAAAGAGAAACTTGTCACTGCTCCAGTCTTGACTCCTCCTGATGAATCCAAGCCTTATGAAGTATTCTGTGATGCTTCTCTCCAGGGCCTCGGTGCTGTGTTAATGCAAGAGAAGAAGGTTGTTGCCTATACCTCTCACCAGTTAAAGCCCAATGAAAGGAACTACCCCACTCACGATCTTGAGTTGGCGGCAGTTGTCCACGCACTAATAACATGGAGACATCTCCTGTTGGGAAGGAAAGTGGACATCTTCACAGATCACAAGAGTCTCAAGTATATCTTCACTCAGCCTCATCTCAACCTCAGGCAAACTCGATGGGTCGAAATGATTCAAGAGTATAATCCGAGTATTGAATACACTCCAGGCAAGGCTAATGTGGTTGCAGACGCTTTGAGCAGAAAGGCTTATTGCAACAGCTTAATCCTCAAGCCCTTTCAACCGGATCTTTGTGGAGCTTTTCGCAAGTTGAATCTCCAAGTTGTTCCTCAAGGTGTTCTTGCCAACCTCATTGTCTCTCCTACTTTGGAAGATCAAATTCGTGAGGCACAATTGTTGGATACCATGGTGAAGAAGGTGAAACGTGGTATTGACAAGGGCATTTCCAAATACAAGTGCTATCGAGTTGATGACAGAGATACTCTTTTCTTCGAGGACCGGATTGTGGTTCCAAAGGGTGATCTTCGTAAAGTCATTATGAACGAAGCGCACAACTCTCTCCTGTCTATTCATCCTGGAAGTTCAAAGATGTACCATGACCTCAAGCAGTCGTATTGGTGGACTCGAATGAAGCGTGAGATCGCTCAATTCGTGAATGAGTGTGATGTCTGCAGAAGGGTGAAAGCAGAACACCAACGACCAGCTGGTCTTCTCCAACCTCTTGCTATTCCAGAATGGAAGTTTGATCATATCGAAATGGACTTCGTGACTGGTTTTCCTAAGTCTAAGCGTGGAAATGATGCTATTTTCGTCGTCATCAACAAGCTCACCAAAGTGGCTCATTTTCTTCCTATCAAAGAGTCTATCACAGCAGCGCAGCTGGCAGAGCTCTACACCTCCAGAATTGTCTCCTTGCACGGCATTCCACAATTAATCTCTTCAGACCGTGGCAGCATCTTTACCTCCAAGTTTTGGGATTCTTTTCAGACGGCCATGGGCACCAACATTCGCTTCAGCACAGCGTTCCACCCTCAGACTAGTGGACAAGTCGAGCGTGTCAATCAAATTCTTGAAGATATGCTCAGAGCCTGTGTTATCTCTTTCGGCATGAAGTGGGAGGATTGTCTTCCTTATGCTGAATTCTCTTACAACAACAGCTTTCAAGCCAGCTCGGGCAAAGCCCCATTCGAGATTCTCTATGGCAGAAAGTGCCGTACTCCTCTCAACTGGTCTGAAACCGGTGAACGTCAATTGCTCGGAAATGATTTGATCTCAGAGGCTGAGGCCATGTGCAAGGTGATTCGTGAGAACCTCAAAGCAGCGCAATCGCGCCAGAAGAGCTATTACGATAGCAAACACCGTGATGTGGCATTCGAGATCGGAGACCATGTTTACCTCCGTGTCTCGCCAATGAAAGGAACTCGTCGCTTCGGTATCAAGGGGAAACTTGCCCCGTGATACGTGGGTCCCTTCAAGATCATCGGCAAACGAGGCGATCTCGCCTATCAACTTGAGCTTCCCTCCAACTTTGCAAATGTGCACGATGTCTTCCACGTGTCACAGCTTCGCAAGTGCTTCAAGACGCCTGAGCGCACCATCAACTTCGAAGAGATTGATCTTCAAGAAGATTTGTCCTATCATGAGCATCCAGTTGCTATTCTTGGGACAACTGAGCGCAAGACTCGCAACAAGTCAATCAAATTCCTCAAAGTGAAATGGTCACATCATTCAGACCGAGAGGCCACATGGGAGCGTGAAGACCACCTACGTTCTGAGTATCCGGAGTTCTTTCAGTCCTAGATCTCGGGACGAGATCCTCTCGTAGTGGTGGTGTGTTGTAACGCCCCCGATGTAACTTGCCATATTTGTTATCCAACTCTTGCCATTTCCGGCTATGTGTTATGATATTCCCTCCGTGGTTGGGTTCTCTCCGTTTTGCATTTTTGGTCATGTCATGCATTTCATATCATGTCATCATGTGCATCGCATTTGCATACGTGTTCGTCTCATAAATCCGAGCATCTTTCCCGTTGTCCGTTTTGCAATCCGGCGCTCCTATGTCTCCCGGCGTCCTCTTTTACATTTCTTCGTGAGCGGGTATTAAAC
The DNA here is from genome assembly GCA_032464435.1 of Aegilops umbellulata. Classification (NCBI taxonomy): domain Eukaryota; kingdom Viridiplantae; phylum Streptophyta; class Magnoliopsida; order Poales; family Poaceae; genus Aegilops; species Aegilops umbellulata. Next base: position 225,918,272 of record CP136055.1, on the reverse strand, counting down.
ATTCTCGGAATGGACCGAGGTTTGACATGTGGCCTTGGTATAGCACCGGTAGACCGCCTGTCAAGTTTCGGGTCAATCGGAGTTCGTTTGGTACTCCAACGGTTAACCGGGTAACCGTGAAGGCCTCGTGTGTGTTGCAGCCCAACACCCCTTCAAAACAGCCCAATAACCCATCCAAGTCACTTCCATGTCCTCCGCCGTTCGATCACGATCGCGTGGGCGAAAACCGCACTCCGTTTGGAGCTCCCTAGCTCCTTCTAGCTATAAAAACGTCTCCCCAGTCTAAATCTGAGAGAGTATCACCGAAACCCTAGCCGTCGCCTCGAAATCCGCGCCAACAGTGCCCCGCCGCCACTGTTCATCCGCGCCGCCGCCCGCGTCCAATCGGCGTGCGCCACGTGGCCTCCGGCCGCCGCCCGCAGCCGCCGGCCCGCCGGCCCGTGCGGGGCCCTCCCGGCCCGTCTCCTCCGCCCCGCGCCCAGGCGCCTCGCCCCGCGCTCCGCCGCCTCCACCGGCACCGGCCCCGCGCGCTGCCTCCCGCCGCGGCAGCCCGCCGCCGCCGCCGCCCGCCGTCCTCCGCGCCCCGCGCCGCGCGCCGCCGCCCCGCCCTCCGCACGCCGCGCCGCGCCGCCCCGCAGTCCGCGCCGCCGCCGCACGCCGCCCCGGCGCCCGGATCCGCCGCGCCCCGCCTCTTCCTCCTATCCGCCGACGCACTCCGGCGAACCTCGGGAGGCGCGCCAGATCCGATCTGGAAACCCTAGCCCGCGGTTGACTTTTCTCCCCTCGTATTTTTGCTAAGTCTCAAAATTTCATCATCATCATCGCATCTTCGTGATGCCATAACTTTGCATCTGCAGCTCCGTTTCGCGCGTATAATATGTCATTTTGTTCGCTTCGAAGAGTACATCATTTTGTTCCATTGCATCATTTCCATTTGAAGTCATATTGATGCCCTAAATTCTGTTAGAAGAGGGCTAGTTGATGTTAATTGCTGGATCTTAACTGATCATGCACTTTTGTCATTTTTTCCATGATTGATGTGTACCTCCTATGAAGTTGAGCCCTACATGAGTTTTGTAATATGCCATGTTACCTTCCAGGGAATTTTGCTATGTATTTTTGTGATGCTTGAGGTGGCTAGAAATTGCATGCAAATTAGGGATGATGATATTGCTGTTTTCAGAGACTTAGTGATTCCACTAAGTCCCTGATTGTTGTTATTTTCATGCCATATGTTCATGTTGTTTCTGAGTGATCCATACATAATTTGAGCATGATCAGTAAGGGAGTTTTGAACTAGAGTATTTGCTTTATCCATCCATGCCTTTGTTTGCAATTATGGGATGCCATAACTTGAGTCAATCGAGATCTACTTTTGCTTCAAAATATTGCTGGCAGATTGTTTACGTGTTATTCGATTTTGCCAAGCTTGGTGTAGTTGATACTTGCATGATATAATGTTATTATTGCCATGTCTAGTTACTATGCCATGTATTCTTGATGTATGTATGCTTAGTTTATCATGCAATGCTCTGTAGTGAGTGCATCGAGCTCACAAACATGCCTAGTCGTTAACAGTTTTCTGCCATGTCCAGTTTTCTGCTAAGTCTGAAACCTGTAACGAAACTTGCTTATTTGACATGGGTGTAATCATACTTTCTGTTCCTTTTTGGCTTATGGTCAGTAAGAGACTTTTGTCAAGTGCTATGAGTAGATTCATGCCATGCCTTTCTTTGCTATGTTCTGAACCTGTAGCATGTCGTTTCGTTGCTCTGAACACGTCATCCTGATGTTGTTTTCCTGACTTGCTGTTATTTCACTAAGTCTGTGAATCTGTTATAAGTTGCACTTTTGCCATGCTTGTTTGGACCTGTTATGATGGGATTGAGCCATAGCTCAGTGTTCATCTTTTGTCGTGCATATTGAGTAGATTACTGTCATATGCTTTGTTGCCATGTTTGGGTGCATTAGCTTAATTATTTGTTGCTTGCTAAGTAGCATCATGCTGTTTTTGGCAGATTCATGTCATTCTTGTATCGCTTGCCATTTGCGAACCGTGCATCCGATTCCGGTGATCTTTATATCGATTTCAACCGAAATCACCTCATCTATCCAGCGGCATGCTTGGTTTGCCAAGATTATGCCCTATTCATCCTTGTCTTTCCGGAGCATGCATACGCATTGCATATCACCTCTCGCATATCATGCCATGTTTTGCATCATGTTGCTTGCGCATTGCATCGTGGTTGATATTGGTTCCTTTGCTTGTTCCTTTGTCTTGAGTAGAGCCGGGAGACGAGTACGCTCACGAGGAACCTGTTGAGAACGCTTACGAGGACCAAGCTTTCGACAACTCTGAGAACCTTGCAGGCAAGATGACCATACCCTCGAAATCACTTCTATCTTTGCTAGCTAGATTGCTCGCTCTTTTGCTATGCCTATGCTGCGATACCTACCACTTGCTATATCATGCCTCCTATATTGCCATGTCAGCCCCTAACCATCCATGTCCTAGCAAACCGTTGTTTGGCTATGTTACCGCTTTTGCTCAGCCCCTCTTATAGCGTTGTTAGTTGCAGGTGAAGATGAAGTTTGTTCCTTGTTGGAACAGGATCTTGTTGTTCCTTGTTGGAATATGTTTACTTGTTGGGATATCACAATACCTCTTATTTAATTAATGCACCTATATACTTGGTAAAGGGTGGAAGGCTCGGCCTTATGCCTGGTGTTTTGTTCCACTCTTGCCACCCTAGTTTCCGTCATACCGGTGTTATGTTCCCGGAGTTTGCGTTCCTTACACGGTTGGGTGATTTATGGGACCCCCTTGACAGTTCGCTTTGAATAAGACTTTTCCAGCAAGGCCCAACATTGGTTTTACCTTTTGCCACCACCTAACTTTTTCCCCCGGGTTTTCGCGAGCCCGAGGGTCATCTTTATTTTAGCCCCCCCGGACCAGTGCTTCTCTAAGTGCTGGCCCGAACCGAGCAACCTGCGGGGCCACCTCGTGGCAACTCGAGGGCTGGTTTTACTTGTAGCTTGACTTATCCGGATGTGCCCTGAGACCGAGATATGTGCAGCTCCTATCAGGATTTGTCGGCACAATCGGGCGGCTTTGCTGGACTTGTTTTATTGCTGTTGAAATGTCTTGTAGTCCGGGATTCCGAGATTGATCGGGTCTTCCCGGTAGAAGGAATATCCTTCGTTGACCGTGAGAGCTTATCATGGGCTAAGTTGGGACACCCCTGCAGGGTATTATCTTTCGAAAGCCGTGCCCGCGGTTATGAGGCAGATGGGAATTTGTTGATGTCCGGTTGTAGAAAACCCGAAGTTGACCTTAACTAAAACACATCAACCGCGTGTGTAACCGTGATGGTCTCTTCTCGGCGGGGTCCGGGAAGTGAACACGGTTGTTGGAGTTATGTCTGACGCAGGTTGTTTCAGGATCACTTCTTGATCACTTCTAGCTTCACGACCGTGCTTTGCCTTCTCTTCTCGCTCTCTTTTGCGCTATAGCCACCACATTCTAGTCGCTTGCTGCAGCTCCACCTCATAAACCCCTTTCCCACCTTTAAGCTTAAATAGTCTTGATCTCGCGGGTGTGAGATTGCTGAGTCCCCGTGACTCACAGATATTATCACCTCAGTTGCAGGTACCAACGACGTCAGTGCTGATGACGCGACCGAGCTCACTTGGGAGTTCGACGAGGAACGTGGCCGTTACTATGTTTCTTTTCCAGATGATCAGTAGTGGAGCCCAGTTGGGTGATCCGGGGATCTGTTAGCATTTGGGGTAGTCTTCTTCCATTTTGGTACCGTAGTCGGACCTTGAGTGTAATCTGTTTGATGGATGTTATTTATGTACTTGTGTGAAGTGGCGATTGTAAGCCAACTATGTATCTTTCCCCTTATTATTACATGGATTGTGTGAAGATTACCTCACTTGCGACATTGCTTTCTATGCGGTTATACCTCTAAGTCGTGCCTCGACACGTGGGAGATATAGCCGCATCGAGGGCGTTACACGTTTCATGCCGTCTCAGTTTCTCGAAGGTGCTCATAGGTGTCCGATGATCCTGGCTTCCTGAATGAGTAGCGGGCGCTGTATCATGCCATCCGTAGGGCACGCGAGGCCCTCTCCGTTGTCCTTCGAGTTGTTGCGCTCGCCGTGGCGCCGAGCATTGTTAACATCGTCAACGAACATGAGGATTTAGGAGATGACTTTATTTTGACTGGATGACACTAGGGGCCCACTAGGGCCATAGCCGTACGTATGCAAGTGCCTCCTTATTATGTACAACTATATTTTTTTGCTTTCTCCTGGTTTCCTTACATCACGGTCCCACACCATTGTCAACCTATGTAGTCAATATAAACGAGAGAATTGCACAAGGTGCGGCCGACAGCTGGGACCAAGCAGCTCGAGCAGTATTTGTGTTTTTGAGGCGTGAGCATTGCAGAGTTTTTCTTGGTGATGATTTCGTTGTTGTTCAGAGGAGAGCAGGGTATTAACTGGGCGGGCTGTGGCCCGTCTAGCCCAGGCCAGATATCCAGCCCAGATACTAATTTTTTCAAGATGAAAATGGCTAGCCCAGCTATACGTCTTTTTGAGAAATACCCAGGCAAGGTCAACTTGTTATTCTCCGCCCCGCTGGGCTGCAAATCTTTCCTAGGAGGGATGCATTAGGCTTAACAGGAAAATGGGCTTTAAAAAATAATAAATGGGATGTAATTATAAAAACTTGGCAGTAATATAAAAATGCACCAAACACGAAATTAGTTTATAAAATATTATTTATGGATTTTGAAAATCTTAAATTTTCATTGTTGCACGCGTAATGTTTCGTTGGATTTTTATGTAATACAAATTTATATTTAATCTAACTAGAAATTTCGGGATAAAAATATTTCGGAGCCCGTCAAAATGTGGGAAATTTTATTGAATTCTGTCTTCAACGGTTGGTTGAAATTATTAATCATTGTCCTAGCTAGAAAATGGGATGTACTTTTAACAAACTATAAATGGGCTGTTGTAAATTCCATTAGAATTCCAAAATGGGCTGTACATTCTTACAAAGGCAAATGGGCTTTAAGTTCTCTGCCACACACTTGTGGGCCTACTAAGTGACGCGTCCCCTAAAAATATAAGTTGACGCGTATGCAAGGCTTTGCCAACTTATTATAGCCAACACACGGTTCTAGCAGCAGTGGCTGTTGGATGTCTATCCAACGGATGTCGTGCTTCTTCTTCAATCTAGGATATTCTTAGCTTCGGCCGCCCAAAAAATGATTCATCCCCCTGACATCTGGGGTGCACCGTTTCGGAGGCTGGCCTGTGGGCCTACAAAGTTGGAGCGTACCAAGGGCTTTGTCAACTTAGTCAATAATAAACGTTTCTAGCTTCAGTGAGCATACAATGTCCATCCAACGGCCGTAGTGCTTCTTCAACCTCTAGTCTTGTTGGTCCAGCCACCCAAAGCAGCGCAGGTCGTGCCGCCTGCTCTTGCCTCCCGTGGCCGGCTGTGCTGCCGCGGAGGCCTCACCGCCCCCATACTACTCCCACCTCTGGCCAGGCCATCCCTCCACTCACCCACACCCCCTGTTATTCTGCGGCGACGGCAGCCTCACACCGCAGCCGAACCAGTGAACCCTCGTACACCTCTCCGCGTGGGCTTCCACTGCTGCCTCTTCCCCGGCTCCGCGTCGTCCCCTTCCTAGGCCTCGCCGTCGTCCAGACCACCGCCCTGGTGCTCTCGGCGCGACGTGGTCAACGTGGTCAACGACCGACTTCCATCGGAAGAGTACTGTCCATGGAGAGGCTGATAGCTGGGTCCAAGTGGCCGCAAGGAAGTGCCTCCTTATTACGCGCAAAATAATTATTCCTCCACCTTACAGTAGGGACCCACCGGACGGGCCACCTTATTTCACGAAAAAAACGTTTCCCCCTTACTTCTCGGACCCACTGGATGGGCCAACATATTTCGCGAAAAAAACGTTCTCCCCGCTGTCAGCTCGGACCCACCGGAAGTGCCTCCTTATTACGCACAAAAAAAATGAATACTCCCCCTGCTAGCTGGGACCCACCATGGTGGGAGGATGACTTGTGGGCCTACTAAGTTGACTGGGACGGGGGCCTTTGTCAACTTTAGTCAATATGAATGATTCTAGCTCCAGTGACCGTACGATGTCCATCCAAAGGCCGTAGTGCTTCTTCAACCTCTGGTCTTCTTGCTCCAACCGCCCAAAGCAGCGCCGGTCGTGCCGCATGCTCCTGCCTCCCGTGGCCGGCTGTGTTGCCGCGGAGGCCTCACCGCCCCCTACTATTCCCACCGCTGGCCAGGCCCTACGGCGACGGCATCCTCACACCACAGCCGAACCAGTGAACCCTCGTACTCCTCTCCAAGCGGGCTTCCACCGCCGCGTCTTCCTCGGCTCCCCGTCGTCCCCTTCCTAGGCCTCGCCGTCGTCCACCGCCATGGTGCTCTCGGCGCGGCGTGGTCAACGTGGTCAAGGAATGACTTTCATAGGACGTGGACTGTACGTGGAGAGGCTGACAGCTGGGTCCACGGCCGCAGCAAGGAAGTGCCTCCTTATTACGTGCAAAATAATTATTCCTCCACCTTACAGCGTGGACCCACCGGACGGGCCACCGTATTTCGCGAAAAAACGTTTCCCCCTGACTGCTAGGACCCACCAGCTACACCTTCGCACGCAAGGAAGTGCGTCCGGGCAAAAAAAACTAAATGATTCACCCCCCTGACTGTTGGGACCCACCAGCTACATCTTCCCACGCAAGGAAGTGCCTGACAGTCGGGACCCACCTGGTCGAAGCGTACGTAGCGTTGTCATTCTGGTCGCGAACGTGTACTTACATAGATACTGGTCGATGTAGAGGCGCGCACGTGTCGTAGTAGAGGCGCGCACGTAGCATGTACACGTACGTACAGCGGCCAGGGTGCAAGAAAGAAAATACGGCCACGTATGTGTACATACGGGCGGTGTCTCGAATGCCTACTTGCGCATACGTATGGCCAGGGCTCGTGTACATGGCTGGGTCCGAATGGAGGAACATTGTCGTCGTCGTCTTCATGGGGAGGCAACGGAATGCGTCGTGTTCATGGGGAGGCAACGGAATGCGTCGTGTTCATGGGGAGGCAACGGAATGCGTCATGTTCATGGGCAGGCAACGGAATGCGTCATGTTTATCTGGAGGGCTTGGAAGGAACAGGCGATGGAAACGAGGCCTGGCGTACCACAGAACAGAGGAAACGGCCTTGTGTTCGACCGGACACGTTCGAAACGGGATCCTGTTCATCGGGAGGTGTCTGGCGTACCGCAAAACGGAGGAAACGGACTTCCTATGGTCGAAACAGGGGTCCTGTTGATCGGGAGGGGTGTGGCGTACCGCAAAATAGAGGAAACGGACCTCCTATGGTCGAAACGAGGGTCCTGTTGATCGGGAGGGTTGTGGCTTACCGCAAAACGGAGGAAACGGACTTGTGTTGGAGCGCTACGGTCGAAACGGGGGTCCTGTTCATCAGGAGGGGTGTGGCGTACCGCAAAACGGGACTCCACGGGATACTGTTCATCTCCACCGTCGACCTCCTCCAGCCTCCACGGGCTCCTATTCATCCAGCCTCCACGGGCTCCTGTTCATCCAGCCTCCACCGCGCGCTACTCCACCGCCTACTGTTCAAACACCCCTCTACCGTCTACTGTTCATCCAGCCCTCCACACCACGGGTCCTGTTCAACCACCCCTCCACGAGCACCCCTCCCCCGTCTACTGTTCATCCACCCCTCCACACCACGGGGTCCTGTTCAACCACCCCTCCACGGGCACCCCTCCATCGTCTACGGTTCATCCAGCCCTCCACACCACGGGGTCCTGTTCATCCACCCCTCCACGGGCACGCCTCCATGATCTACTGTTCATCCAGCCCTCCACCACACCACGGGGTCCTGTTCATCCAGAGGCAACGCCACCGCTCACTGTTCATCCAAACCCCCCCCCCCCCCGCAACGCTCACTGTTCATCCCATCGATCGGCTTCAGTTAGCAGCAGTAGCGAAGGAATCGCTCGATCGGGTTCAGTTAACAGCCATCGATCGATCGCTCGGGTTTAGTAATGCGTAGCCTGCAGTGCAATCGCTCGGGTTCAGTTAGAGCCCAACGCCTCGCTCGGGTTCATTTAGAGCCAACGCCTCGCACACACGCGCGTACGTGTACGAGAGAAACGCGCATCGCTTGGCCCCCGGCCTCCCACCGTAACCGGGAACTCCCTGAAATTTTCCTCTCCCTCGCTTCTACCACGGTTTTTTCCGTCATGGATGGCCCAAACAATGTCATGCAGTTGCGTCTCCGGCCCGCCCAGGACGAAAAGCCCATTTTCTGTCATGATTTTTAGTCATAGAAGTAGGAGCCCGCCACATCTATGATGATACCGGGTTTTGTCACAATTATCGTCATAGAAGTGTCATATGTATGACAGAAAAAAATTCTTTCGGCCCAAAATGTCACGGATGTGTCTTTTTTTTTAAGTGATTGTCTCAACAATCAAACTCATGACCTTAAACTTCTGTGGGACATCAAATATATGCAGCAAGTTTATTGCATGTCCTCTGATCATCTTGTGATCACTTGACTTGGGTAGCAGTGTGTGCCTTAGAATCCGGTTTATGGTAGGCAGACCAGATAGCAAGAAGTGCACAGATCCAAACTTATGTGTATCCAAAGCAGCATCTGGGATCTCTTTGTACATGTAGGCCATTGTATTATGGTCTTTCTTCTTCTCTGCATAAACATCCAAGTCATCCTCATGTTCCTCAGGAGCATTGATAAGCTTGGCCCATTCCTCAACTATAGACGGGTACCTAGTACCCTCAGACATCCATACTATCCTTCCATCTGGATAGAAGTGGGCGGTGGAGTAGAACTGCATGATGAGCTCATCATTCCACTTAGTGAGCTTCTGGGCAACAAATGTGTCAACTCCACATGCATTGAAGCTATCATACACACCAGGGAAGTGATCCTCATTCTCCTTGATGAACTCCCAGTCAACCCATCTCATGTCACACACTATGGGCTTCTTATCAAGCAAAATTGTCTCAAGCAAAATTGTCTCATAGAAGTCCCGCTGTTCCTTAGTGTGAAACTTGTAGTCCACGGCAGTTCTTCTCCTGATGGCATATGGATCAGACTGTCTCCATAGTCTCAATCATGCATCCTTCCTGATTTTCATATTTTCTGCAACTGGGTGTGCATCATTCTGGTCAAGGATCTTGGGTTTCAGCTTCCTCAACACTTGACCTTCACCTTCTTCAGCAGCTTCAGGCACTGGGGCCTTGTTCTTCTCCCCAGCAGGGATGTTTCTAGTGCTTCTCTTGGGTTTAGGCTTTGGAGATGGAGCAGCAGCCTTGGGAGCAGATTTGTTTTTAGATGGAGCATCCCCTGATCTGATTGCATCTCCCATGAGCTTTTGAGTTTTGGGTGCTGGTGCAGCATCCTCTTCCTCTTCCTCTTCTCAATCTTTCCTCATTGAGGGCTTGCCAAGAACTATGGCGGTAGTGGGTCTGGCCCTCTTCTTCTTCTTATCCTCACCAGCTGTTTCTTCTTCAGATTCAATGGTGAACTTCATGGTTTCACCTGTGGAAACTTTTCTTGGCTTAGACATGGTTTGTCTTCTTGCTGGAGCCTTTGTTTTCAGTCCAGGCTTTGTTGCAGCAGATGTGCCATACTCTTTCTTCAGGACATTTTTCTTTCAAGTGGCTTTATCTTCAACAGCCACATACTCTTCATCTACTGAATCAGAAGTTCTCTTCTTCCTTGTCCTGGTAGTAGCTTTTGGCAAGTTGCTTGGTGTGCTCCTGCTGCCATCATCATAGCTGCTAGAGGGATCTGAACCCTCACTCATCTGCACCTGTTGCTCAGACCTGTTCTGACTATCACTTTGATCAGACATCTCTGCAAATACTCTGACAGCAGACCCTGTGGATAGATTATAGATGAGGTAGAGTAGATGAGCATCACAAAGTACATGAGTTTTGCAAAACAGATGTATCGAAAACTTAGTTTTAGTTCTTCACAAAAAGCATTTCGGATCTATCGATTTGTAAACTCGGTGATACTGAAGCATCTTTTGGAACCTAAACTAGTGAACTTGGTCAGACTGAGTCACAGTTCGGTGGTACCGAGACTGCTAGAGTTTGACAGAGAATCGAACTCGGTCACACCGATTTGCAATTTTCGGTAAGACGGAAAACGCATGTGCTCTGGCCTAAGCCAAATCGGTGAGACCGACTTCTACAACTCGGTCGGTCCGAGATGAATTCGGTGGATACCTAACCCTAAATTTTCAAATCAAAACTAATCTACGGGACGTTTTCACTGGACAGGATGATTTCAATCGTGGCAAGAATCATGGCAAAGCAATGTGCTAAGAATCAGAGTTATGGATTAGCACAAAGATCAAGTTCGTACCCTAGTTCGGCGGCGAACTTGCTACAGCGACAACGGCGGGGCAGATTGCCGTTGACGGCAGCAGAGACCAGCGGTAGGAGGTCACTGGCGACGAGAGGACGATCCGGAGACCCAAGGAGGCAGAGCAGGTTACGCGTGGGCGAGGAGGTTCGGAAAAATTTCCAAATTTTGGCCCGTCAGTATATATAACCTGACCCTCTCGGTGTGACCGAGTGGAACGACTCGGTGGCACCGAGATGCAAAATTGCAAGCAGTTACTGCAACTCGATGTGACCGAAAGGTTCTAATCGGTTGCACCAAGATTGAAAGCCCTAGATCAATTTAGTGACTCGTTAGGACCGAAAGGGATGAATTGGTCAGACCGAGATGCACAAAGAGCTTTTGGAGGTTTAAGTCTATGACGTATCGGGAACTCCAAGTGCTCCTCACACAGAGTGGTTCGAATCTGACTTGATCAAACTTTGTGATGTAGCATGAATAGAGTTTGAGACGAGAAAAGCATAGATAGCTAGAGGGAGTTCTTAAGCATTCTTGTCCATCCATTTGGCAAAAGAGAAAGAGCCAAACAATCAAAGCAACAAATGGATGTCCTTGAATGAGTAAAATATGCATCCAACATGATCACACAATTAAAATGGCAAATGAAATATGTGACAAAGCATGCACAAACACTCTAGGATCTATCAAGCAATTGGCGATGACTAGGTCATCTATATATGAGTATATTGACTTAGGAGTCAAATGAGAACATTTTATCATAGGTCATACTCATCGTTTAAGCACAAGTGGGGTTACCACTTTTACATAAAGCCTTGTTGTGTTCACACCATTAGAGTTGCTTTAGCTCAATTGATTAGAGTAAAGCTCCCCCTAGATGTGATATCCTCCCTAAGAGGGATGAACTAACCTTGGGTTTTGTCGATGATGACTTCATGTAGGTGTTGAAGATGTGGATGCTCAATGTTGATGTAGATCATTTGGAGCAATCCTTTGGAGTGAGTTGCACTTTCAATACCTACACGGATTAGTCCCACAAGGAACAAGCAAGGATATCCATAGACATTGAGTGATTTATACACAAGATGAAGTCTATGAAAGCATTAGGTTACCTCGTCCCTTGTCTTACCAACAAGAGGGTTTGTGACTCCTTGAACTAGTGCAAGATATGGAAGTTGTTTGCACTTGTCCTTGCCAAAATGATATGAGTGAAGTATGTTGGCGGAGTCACCCTCAAGAACTCTCTAGTTCTTCTTCTTCGGGATCCATACCATCTTGATGGGAATCCTTGGATTTACAGTTGCACTTGATGAATTAGAACTTGATGTAGTGTTGGGAACCCACTTGACCAAGGCCTTAGGTGTTTCTTCAAATGCACCAATTTCTTCTTGAAGCTTGTCCTTGCCTTTTTGCTTGTGGTCTTGTGGTGGAAGATCATCTTGAGCTTGTGTTTCTTTGAAAGAAGTAGGATCATACTTCTCTTGTTGAGGAACAAACTTCGTCTTGGGGTATTGATCTTCTTCCCACTCAACTCCATTGGCATTGAACTTTCGTTCAAAACCAACACCTTGATTCTTCCGGTGTCTTCCTTGCTTGCGTACAATTTTCTCAAATTGCTTACTTCCGGCAAGGCTCTTGTAAACACCTTTCTCTATAATTCCCTTTTTTTGAGGAATTTGACAGTGAGAGAGAACTCCCACTGTATTACAATGCCCGTATTTTCTTTGCAAATAGTAATCTCAATGTGGAAATTGATTTATCACGAGTTCTTGAATTAGAGTGAGTTTGTGATATAGTGATCTCAACGTGGATTTCACCTTTCATGGTATCCCTAGTAAGTTTTTCATTGCAAATTCAAATTTAAAAGATGAACGGTATGGTGTTGAGAAAACTTTGTATATATCAAGCATACGACCACACGCACATAAACGAACACACACGAACACAATTGCAATCCAATAAGTATAGCGCATCTATTTTTCCAAACCATGCATGTATGACATGAATTCAAAAATACTCCTTCTATTCCTAAATATTAGTCTTTTCGAGATTTTAACAAGTGACTACATACAGAGCAAAATGGGTGAATCTACACTCTAAAATATGTCTATATACATCCATATGTGCCAGTCCATTTGAAATCTCTAAAAAGACTAATATTTAGGAACGAAGGGAGTAAAATGAAAGACATACATGGTCCTCAATTCAATATTTAAAATGAACAGGAAATCGAAACATGAATATTAAGTCTAGTACTACAGTACATGCGAATGTTGTGTTTAGGCGGAGCTATGTAGATTGTCAGGGGTTAACCCCTCGACCCTAGATAAAATTGTGAAGCTCTGTTTAGGATTGTTTAGATTATATTTGTCCCCACCCTCCCAAACACTCATTAGTACTGCACCACCCCCTCCTCGGGAGAATATCATGTGACCCCACACCTTAGATGTTATATGCTAATACGAGTTGCTTGGAGCTTGTTGATCAGAGATATAGCAGCTCACATGATGTCTTAATATTTTTACAGGAAACCTTCATGAGTTTGAGAATTGCACACAATTTGTACAAAAACTACTCAGATGCCCTTGGATCCCATATCCAACGACCTCAAAGCTCATATCACCGTAGCATCTAGGATGAAGGAGAACATCATATTCTCCTGCATGTAAAAAACATTCGAACCACTGAGGAGTTGTTGGGTCACAAATCCAACGTCTCCGAAGAGCTTGTATGAGGTGTGTTTGGTAGGGTGTATGAAGGGTGCATGAGCCCAAGAGTTCCCTTCTCGACCCACTTTTGGGTGTTTGGTAGAGTGTATGGAGGGTGCATGAGTCCACACTAGCTTAGCACAAATACACTAGAAGCATGCATGAAGAGGGGTGTTGAGTTGAGCATGCATGAAGAGGTAACAACTATGCTGAGACAAGAACGCAACCAAACACACCGGAAGATGCTTTGGTGATACAAGCTCTTCAGAGACGTTGGATTTGTGACCCAACAACTCCTCGGTGGTTCAAATGTTTTTTTGCAGAAAAGCCCCCAAAGAGTTCGGCCACTGCTTACAAGCACAAAGACTGCTCAGATGCCATTGGATCTTAGATCAAACAACCTCGAAGCTCGTATCACCGTACCATCTAAGCTGCAAGAGCACATGCTATTTTCTCGCACGGGAGAATATGAGGTGCTCCCGCACCGTAGATTCTATGGTGATACAAGTTCATGGAGATCTGACGGCTCACAGTAGGAGGTTTGAATGTTTTTGCAATATACGTCTGAGAGAGTTTGGGAATTGCGTAGAAAGTACAAGTACTACGCATGTGGCATCTGATCATGGATCATACGACCTAGATGCTCGTATCATCGTAGCGGCTAATTAAGCTACGGGGAGCGCCTAATATGAGCAACGGGGAGGCGTTGGATCCAATATGCAGTGGCACACATGAGGCCTGAATGTTTTATTTGCAAAAAAAAACCTTGGAGAGTTTGGAAATTGCGCATAATTACAAAAACTACTCCCAAGCCATTGGATCTCAGTTCCAACAATGTAAAAACTCGTATCACCATATCATCTAAGCTGCAGGGGTGGATGTGATATTCTATGCTGCTGTCATTTTTGTTCATAAACTTGCAAAATACGTGTAACTTGTGGCGTTACTTGTCTAACCGCGCAAAGTGTTTGTTCAAAAAACCATCTTACACTAAAATATTGGAACAACACACGGGGCTCCCACCCTGTCATTGATCAAATTTGGACCTAAAGCTAACAAAATTGAAAGACAAGATTCGAACTAGCAACCTGGAATACAAAGCATAAGTCGATAGCCTGAAATAATAACGGTTGTTGGCTTTGTCCCATAACTTGATTTTATACAGTATTACGTTGAGTTGAGTAGAGGGAGTACCTCGTCAACACGTGCATGACCGTTGACTCACTTACTGGTGGGTCCCAGGTCTGCAATCTCTCTCTCCTCTCCATCGTCTAACCTTTAGACGCACGGGCACACTTGAAGAGCGGCGCTAGCTTGCCGTGGTGTCATTATAACTAAATAAAATCTTGGAAAATAGAAGAATCGCCTAGAACAAGAAACGTTGTGGCTTGTCGAGACGGAGCTAACCACACCTATCCTCCGTGCCAGTTAGCACGATGAAGTTGTGTGGCTAGTGGGGTGTTTTCGACCGACTAGCTAGGTACCGAGGTCGAACCATAGGTACTACTATGTCTGATGCAGTATATTCTTACATGCACATTTTTCTTCCGCGCCGAGACATGGCACACCCTACCTCGCGGTTTCGGGTTCCTCTTGGGTGGTGCATGCATATATTCTTCCTTGCCGAGAGGTGGGATGCCCTAACGCGCATTTTTTGGGTCCTCGATCGTAGCGCTGAAGCAAGTAAATGAGTCATCAAATCACGAAAGACCACCTTTCCCGCCGAGTACATCAGTGAAGCACGGTGGCTAGCTAGTTGGGCTAGTGCGACCGATTAGCTAGGCCGCCGCCATATTTGTTTTTTCACCATTTTTTATCTCCTTGCTGGCAAGTAAATTTGAATATCCACTGCGGCGTTACTCTAGTCTTTGGGTGCGGCAGGCGCGACAGAATTTTTAATTTTTGATTGACGGGAGCAGGCGCGGCAGGATTTTTAATTTTTTGATTGACGGGAGCAGGCGCAGCAGTAATTAGTCACGATGACTCAGCCTGTAAAACCCACTTCTCCCTGATGTGAGAAGTCGTCGACTGGTGTTTTCCCATGGTGAAAACCTAAAGATTCCCTGCTCCTCGGCTGGCTCCCTCCGCCTTCCCATAGATTGCATTGCCTTTCAGCCATTTCGTCCCCTTTGCTTCCTCTCTCCATTGCTTCTACCTAGTGCCATGGCGGCGCAGCAGATCACGGAGTCTGAGGTGAGGCGCCTGACACAGGAGCTCCAGGACAAGGATGCGGAGCACAGGGCCAAGGACGTGGAGCTCCGTGAGCTCAAGGAGGAGAGGAGTTCCATGCTCCTCCATTATGTGCGGGAGTTCTCGGAGCTTCAAAAGCGGCATGCGTCCACCACAAAGATGCTCGAGGCGTCGGCGGCATTGCTGCAGAAAGCGGGAGATATGATTGACCGTCAGGGGAGCTGGCTGGAGCGCGAACGGGCCGATCGTAATGAGGTCCAGGATCGCCTCAGCCACTTGGTGGACCAAGTTGCCACGCATGTGTTGCGGCTGTGCGATGCCTACCGTCGTTCCAGCGCGGCCATGACAGCCGTCGGGCTAAACCCATTTGACCACCCCGTCGACTTCAAGGAGCTGCGGCTTCCTGACCTGGTCTCCTTCTTCACCTACATCTCCGAGGAGCTGAGATGTCTCCGCGCGATGGTGGGGGCGGAGCTGGACCAGGAGGGGTTGCGGGCTGCCGTCGCCGTTGCCAGGCGAATCCTCTCAGGGCTCCGTCACCAGAATCCATTCGTGCCATTGGACGCTGTCTTCGACGAGCTGGCTCTTGTCGACCGGGAGTGGGCTCTGCGGGCCTTTGTACCCTGCATCACCAACGTCGTGCGCCTCGAGAAGCAGAGGGACTTCGGTGGTGTTTAGGCATCCTTTGCATGGGCATGTCCATGTCTCGGCGCAACATGACCGTTGGATCAAACTCAGACGATGCAGATCAGTCACTATAGCACAAAGTGTGTGGATGTGTTTGGTTGCATTCTCATATCAATATAGTTGTTCCCTCTTCGTGTATTTGTGTTAACCTACTAGTGTGGACTCATGCACCCTTCATGCACTCTGCCAAACACCCAAAAGTGGGTCGAGAAGGGAACTTTTCCTCCCATCTCGTGCACCCTTCATACACCTTGCCTAACACTGAGTCGTGCTTCATATGGTTCATGTGTCGGGACCCCGATCCTAAGTCACACCGATCTAGCACGTAACACCTCATATTACTTTGCAGCCTCACGCACGGTATTCCCACGGGTGCCACCTTACCTGGCCCGGGACCGTTTGCGCCTTTTGGCTCACGTATATGATAGTGTCGCTAGCATCCATATGACAGAGAACCCGGGCCGACATGGCTAGTCGTGAACCCAAGGCGGCACCAACCTATGAGGACAGGCATACATGAATCACATCGAGCATGTCGGTCATCAACGTATTTATCCGGGCTGTAGCACTGGGCTAACAGGACTCTGGTAACCCGGGCTGTAGCAGGCTAGGCAGGACTCCGGATAACACCGCGTGACATTTCCCCGAAGGGACAGACACAGGAACGACGTGAAACACATGCCGGCCAGTCAAGTGTTCCGAGCAGTAGTGCTGGGCTAGCAGGACTCCGGTGAACCGGGCTGTAGCGGACTACTATCGCTCGGAAGCACTAGACTTACATTTCCCCATATGAAAGGCTGCCAAGGATAAACAACTAGATAGTCGGATCCCACACATAGCAATCCACGTTACACGTACGCATAACATGCAAGTATGTGCTGTACAACATGGCATCACAACATAACGCAAACTCATATAGATAAAGGCCCAGAAGAGCCACATAGCATTAAATACAAACAGGGGTCACATGACCCATCATTCAGAACATACAAGCAACAAGCGGAAGCATTACATGTCTGAGTACAGACAACTACAAAATAAAAGGCTGAGAAGCCTGACTATCTACAACCTCCGATCAAGATCGTAGCTGAGGTACAAGCTACCTATCGAAGTCCAAGCGGAACTACTAGTGAGACAGATGTCTCATCTGCAAAACATAAATAAAGCAAACGTGAGTACAAAGGTACTCGGCAAGACTTACATCAGATCCTATTATACATGCATTAGTATCAAGGAGGTAATGTGGGGTTTAGTTGCAGCAAGCCAGCTTTGACTCTGTGGCTATCCTGTTCTACGACTGTTGGTAACTCTTTTGAAAAGGCGCACACGAGTCCACTAAACACCACATCAATACACTACTATGGATTCATCCCCGTCTCACTACGAGAAGGCCATCCATAGCACTCACACTTATCTTGAGTATTTTAGGGTATCCACTTCAAGTTGTCTATGTACCACGTAAGCATCCAAGAAGTCGATAACCGAGGACGCGGCTATTCGAATAGATCATGATAACCCTGCAGGGGTGTACTTCTTCACACACGCTCTCACCACTTATCACCATGTACACGTCATGTATCTCGGCAACCTTCAAGCGGAGGCCTGGCGAGGGTGTCGGCCACGACCTGACTAACCACACAAGACTCTAGTCCAGGTTCATCGCCTATTCGGGTTCCATCCGCGAGGAGATCCGGCCGGGGTGTCGCTCACGGCCCCAAACGATGTGTACAGGGTTCCCGAGCCCACCATCCGGGTGCCACTCGGTACACCGGGCCACGTGTGCCTAGTCTGTCCCAAGCCCACCTGGCCGGGTGCCACTTGGTAGACTACTAACACTACCTACAAACACCAGAAACTATTTGCAACTCCTGGACAGAGATCAAGTGGATTAATAAGTCGAGAGGGGCACTTAAGCATCCCAATGCGTGGTAGTAGCTAGTCATTGGACAACATACACAGAACTCAGTGCTTAAGGACGGTTCCAATGAGACAACCCACCATGTACTCCTACATGGCCTCTCACCGCTACCTTTACCAAATCGTGTTCACACGTTCACTCTCCGCATCAGAACATATCATATCACTCCAATCCATTCCCAATGAATCAGACCTGACACAACTCTAAGCAATAGCAGGCATGGCATTGTAGAAGCACAACATGGCTCAATCAACTCCTACACATGCTAGTGGGTTTCAACTATTTACTGTGGCAATGACAGGTCATGCAGAGGAATGGGTTCAACTACCGCAGCATAAAATAGCAGTTGATTCGCTGTTGTCCTAATGCAATAAAAGAGAGCAGGAGCGAGAGAGGGATCATATCGGAATGAACAAGGGGGTTTGCTTGCCTGGTAGATCAACAGGGGGGGGCACTGCTCCTCTGACAGGTACTCTGGAACGGTCTCCGGAGCAGAACCTATCGAGAAGGAACGGTGTCGGCAATCAATACACAATCATATGCAACAATATGATGCATGAACATGGCATGAGGATGTGATGCTGTTTGAGCTAATGCAGCTAGAGTTTATTTGGTTGAAGTTCATATGAACCAAGGGTTCATATGCAAACCCCAAGTGAAGTATATAACATGCCATTATTACGTTTTCACTTATACAGCAAGTATAAGTTGGTTTTTCATGCATGAAACTAGCATAAATGGGTTCCTTGCATTTTTCTGATGATTTTTCATATATAACTTGTTTCAATCTGAGCTACGGTTGATTTGATATGAATTTTTGAAGTTTGAAACATTTTCTGGAATTTCTTGTTTAAAATTAAATCCAGAAAAGTGAATAACTGCGTCATCATGACGTCTGTGTGACGTCATCAGGTCAAAAGCGCCAGCCCAGGTCAAACCTGACGGCTGGGGCCCACATGTCAGTGTAGCAGCTAACTAACAGGGTTAGTTAGTGTTACGTTAGCACTAATCTAGGTTGATTAGGGCCTGGCCCACTGGTTAGTGACTAAGCTAACTGTCAGGGTTAATTAGCACTAAACTAAAAGTAACTAAAGGTTAACAGAGACGGGCCCGCACGTCAGTGACCCTGGGGGGTCAAATCCCAGGTCAAACGAGTCAACCTCGCCGGACTTGGTCCACGGCTCATCGCCGGCGACACCAGAGACGGCGGAGGTGCTCGGAATCGCAGCTCAGGCGACCAAATGAGCGGCGGAGAGGCTCTACGGGGAGCTGACGATCGCGCGCAACCAACGGGGCAAGCGGGAGCAGCTGGGGTGGACCGAGCTCGTCGGAAGCGAGCTCGCGGCGGCGGCCGGAGTTCGGGCATCGGTGGTTAGGCGCTACGGTGTGTTTCGAGACGAACCGGTGGGTTCTGCGGCTTCCCGGGGAAGGGCTGAGCACGCCTGCGTGCTCTGTTGCTACTTGCGGGTGTTATAACCGCGGCGGCGACATGGCCGGCGGCGGGGAGCGTTCGGCTCCGGTGGCTGATGCGGTTAGAGAGCGAGATAGACGGCGGTTCATGGGGAGAAGGGTACAGCGGCTCACCGCGGTTCTTCTGGTGCTTCTGGCGAGGCAGGGAGGGCACGGGGTCCGGCAAAACGACGACGGGGATCTCCGGCAACCGAGATCGGAAACGGCGGCGTTGGGGGGGCTTCAGGGCATCCGGCGTCGCATAGCTCAGCGAGGAGGTCGAGGACGACGCGGCGGAGCTTCTGGGCTCATCGTAAGAGCGAGGGGACGGCGGGGAGTGCGGTAACAACGAGCAGCGGCGACAGGGGTGCTCGGCATTCGCGGGAGAGAGAGCGAGGGAGAGAGGAGAGAAAGCCAGGGAGAGTGAGAGAGCGGTGGGCGTCGCGTGGCGACGCGCGGGACGTCCAGGCGTCGGGGAAGGGGAGCCAGGCAGGCTGGTGGCGTGGCGGCACGGCCGTGCGCGCGCGCCGGCCACACGCCTGGCCGACTGGCGCCAGGAGGACGATGGCGCGGGTGGGCTGGCCCAGCTGGGCCGCACAGGAGCTGGGCCGCAGGTAAGCACGGTAAGTTTGCAAATTTGGTTTTCTTTTCTATTTTCTGACATTTGTTTTGATTTAGTAAAAGTACTAAATCAATTTATTTTCTTGTGCCATTTTTTGTAGGGGCTAATGGCATTATTCCAGAGCTCCTCAACAAATGGCACAATTTTTGGATATATAAAACATATATATCATTTATATATCCAATACAAATAATTATTGCATTAATTCCAAATGCCCAAAATAAAATATTTATGAGCTTCTAAAAATATTGGTTTGATTTTTACTCTGTCCAATATTTTTAGAGAGTAACATGAACATTTTCTTGGACCTTTTTGGAGCACTTTTTATCTGGGTCATTTCCAGAAATGAAATCTGAGGGTTTCACAATCCCCATTTCAAGTTTAAATGAAATGTAAACATGATGCACACATGACTAGCTAGCCTTGAGCATACCAGAACTAGGGATGTGACAACTCGCCCCCACTCGAAAGAATCTCGTCCCGAGATTCAGGGGTTGTCGGAAAGAAAGTGGGGTACTCCAGTCGAAGACGATCTTCTCGCTCCCAGGTAGCTTCTCTCTCGGAATGATGAGACCACTGAACTTTGAGAAACTTGATGTTCTGACGTCGAGTGACACGCTCTGCTTGATCAAGAATGCGAACAGGATACTCTCGGTAGGTGAGGTTATCTTGTAGATCAAGCGTTTCGTGGTCCACTCCGCGGATGGGATCCGAGAAGCAACGCCTGAGTTGAGAGACGTGGAAAACATCATGTACTCGAGAAAGGTGTGGCGGTAGTTCCAACTGGTAGGCAACCTCTCCTCGTTTAGCGAGAATGCGAAAAGTACCAATGTAACGAGGAGCCAACTTGCCCTTGATACCGAATCGATGGGTACCCTTCAAAGGAGTAACCCGAAGGTAAGCCTTGTCGCCAACTTCATAAGCCACTTCCTTATGACGACGGTCATACTGGCTCTTTTGACGAGATTGGGCTGCTTTCAAATTCTCACGAATGATGCGAACTTGCTCTTCTGCCTCCTGGATCATATCCGGTCCAAAGAATTGTCTTTCACCGGTTTCTGACCAGTTCAAAGGTGTTCGACATCTTCGTCCATACAGAATCTCAAAAGGAGCTTTCTTGAGACTGGATTGGTAGCTATTGTTATAAGCAAACTCGGCGAAAGGAAGACACTTCTCCCAATCCATACCGAATGAGATAACGCAAGCTCTAAGCATGTCTTCGAGAATTTGGTTGACCCTTTCCACCTGACCACTTGATTGAGGGTGGAAAGCGGTACTGAAGGAAAGATGGGTGCCCATGGCAGTTTGGAAATTCTCCCAGAAATGAGAAGTGAAAAGACTACCACGGTCTGAATTGATCTCTAGTGGAACACCATGAAGTGAAACTATTCGAGAAATATATAAGTCAGCGAGCTGACTAGCGGTGATATTTTCTCGAACAGGTAGGAAGTGAGCCACTTTGGAAAGACGATCAATGACTACAAATATAGCATTATTCCCTTTCTTGGTC
Source organism: Aegilops umbellulata (assembly GCA_032464435.1). Taxonomy (NCBI): domain Eukaryota; kingdom Viridiplantae; phylum Streptophyta; class Magnoliopsida; order Poales; family Poaceae; genus Aegilops; species Aegilops umbellulata. The sequence continues at coordinate 225,896,714 of CP136055.1, read as the reverse complement.
CTGGGAAAGCCGGTGATGAAGTCCATACCAACCTTATCCCATTTCCATTCAGGAATAGCTAAAGGTTGAAGGGTGCCAGCAGGCCTTTGATGCTCTGCCTTAACGCGACGACAAACGTCACAGTTAGCAATGAACTCAGCGATTTCTCTCTTCATCCTGGTCCACCAGAACCTCTGGCGTAGGTCCTGATACATCTTAGTACTACCGGGATGAATCGTGAGAGGGGATTCATGAGCCTCCTTAAGAATCAATTGTCGCAGATGTTGATTCTTGGGAACCACCAAGCGATTCTCAAAGAAAACAACACCTCGATCATCCATAGAGAAACATCCACCAACTCCCTTGTTAATGTTTCTCTTAATGCGGATAACACCCCTATCAAACTTCTGGTCAGAAATGATCTGATCCTCAAGGGTAGGTTTCGCCACCAAGGTAGAAAGGAATCCGTGAGGAGCAATGTGAAGGTTAAGCTTACAGAATTCCTCATGGAGAAGTGGTTGGCCCTGCTGCAACATAAGATTGTTGCAATAGGACTTACGACTTAGCGCATCAGCCATGACATTGCCCTTGCCTGGGGTGTAGGTAATCCCTAAATCGTAATCTGAGATCAACTCCAACCAACGTCTTTGCCTAAGGTTCAAGTCTGGTTGGGTGAAGATATACTTGAGACTCTGGTGATCGGTGTATATCTCACAACGTTTACCGAGAAGGTAATGTCTCCATGTCTTAAGTGCATAGACTACGGCTGCAAGCTCTAGGTCATGTGTAGGATAATTCTCCTCATGTGGATGCAACTGTCGAGATGCATAGGCAATCACATGACGATCCTGCATAAGAATGCAACCTAGTCCCTGTCGTGAGGCATCACAGTAGATAACAAAGTCCTTAGTGAAATCCGGTGGCACAAGTATGGGAGCAGAAGTCAGGCGTCTTTTCAGTTCCTGAAAACTGTACTCACACTGTGGGGACCACTCAAACTTTTTATCTTTCTTGAGAAGTTCCGTGAGGGGTTTGGCTACTTTGGAGAAGTTTTCAACAAAGCGGCGACAATAGCTGGCTAGACCAAGGAAACTCCTAACTTGTTTAACTGTTTCAGGTGGAGTCCAATCAAGAACGGCCTGAACTCTTTCGGGATTGACAGCAATGCCCTTACCAGAGATCACGTGGCCTAGGTAGGTCACTTCTGGCAACCAAAATTCGCACTTGGAGAACTTGGCATAAAGGCGGTGCTCTCTGAGTTTTTCTAGCACAAGTCTAAGATGTTCGGCATGCTCTTCCTCGTTCTTCGAGTAAATAAGGATATCATCGAGGTAAACCACGACAAACTTATCTAAGTACTCCATGAAGATCGAGTTCATCAAGCGGGAGAAGGTAGCTGGAGCATTGGTTAGACCAAAGGACATGACGGTATACTCATACTGGCCGTAACGAGTGACAAAAGCCGTTTTAGGAATGTCCCCATTTCTGATCTTGATTTGATGGTAGCCTAACCTTAAATCCATCTTGGAAAAGACTGAGGATCCAGCGAGCTGATCATACAGGTCGTTGATCCTGGGAAGCGGATACTTGTTCTTTATCGTGACCAAATTAACGGGACGATAATCTACAACCATCCGGTCCGTACCATCCTTCTTCTTGACGAAGAGGACGGGGCAAGCCCAGGGAGAAGAACTAGGACGGATGAAACCCTTTTGCAAGGACTCATCGAGTTGTTTCTTAAGCTCGACTAGCTCTAAGGGTGCCATCTTGTAAGGTCTCCTAGAAATTGGGGCGGTTCCTGGGATAAGATCTATAACAAATTCTACATCCCTGTCAGGTGGAATACCTGGCAGTTCTTCTGGAAAGACATCCGGAAAGTCACGGACTACCGGGATATCTTCAAGGTCTGGAAGAGGGTTGGCGTTAAGAGAATAGAGTTGACGCTTGGCAACTCTAGTAGAGACAGTGACTATCTTGCCAGATGGCTGTGTAAGCTGAACAGACCTGGTGTAACAATCAATCTTGGCATAATGAGCTTTCATCCAGTCCATACCCAAGATGATGTTAATATCTGTAGACTTGAGGGCTATAAGTGATGCAAGGAATACAAGTCTATCGACAAGGATTTCATTACCATGGCTTATTCTGGTAGTTTGCCATCTAGACCCTGGAGTTTGGATTTCAAGTGGAGTTGGCATATCACAAAATGACATGTCGTGCAAACGAGCATAGCCTTCAGAGATGAAGGAGTGAGATGCTCCGGTATCGAAAAGAACCGAAGCTGGATGATAGTTGACAAGGAGTGTACCAAGAACGACATCTGGATCATCATGAGCGTCTTCAGCTGAGACATGATGCACACGACCACGTTCAATTGGAGCTGTCTTGACTTTAATAATCTTGCATGGTGGCTTATCACGGCCAACAGACTTCTCGGGCGGGGGTGGAGCATAACTGGCTTGGGAGCAGTCACGTGCATAGTGTCCTGGCTCTCCGCATGTGAAGCAAGTCCCTGAAGTTGGACGTGGACCCGCATTGACAAGCGGTCTGCCAATAGGTCTGGGTGGAGCATGTAAATGAACTGGGTGAGGTGCCACATAGAATGGCCTCTGTGTATAACCGGGTGGAAAAGCGGAGTTCGGAATCCAAATCCGGCGCTTCTGAGAACTAGAACCGGAGGAAAAAACCAAATCACGGGTGTGCTTACGAGACTCCTCGTAAGTGAGCTGAGCTGTCTCTGCGTTAATGGCCTTGTTCACAAGAGCCTGGAATGTATTGCATTGGTGCAAGTGGAGATCACGACGCAACTCGGGGTTGAGACCCTTCCGGAACCTAGCTTCCTTCTTGGCGTCTGTGGACACTTCTTCTGTAGCATAGCGGGCGAGGTTCTCAAACTCTCTACTGTAAGCATCAACAGCCATCTTACCCTGGGTGAAACTACAGAACTCTTCTCTCTTGCGATCGATGAGGGCTTCAGGAATGTGATGCTCGCGAAAAGCCTCAGTGAAATCTCTCCAGGTAGGAATCTGACCAACCGGAAGCATAGCCTCATAGTTCTGCCACCAAAGACTAGCAGGACCCTCCAGATGGTATGCAGCATAGATGACCTTGTCACCTTCAGCTACGTTCGCAGAACGCAGCTTGTGTGTGATACTACGAAGCCTGTCATCTGCATCGAGTGGCTCAATAGAATGATGAAAAGTGGGTGGGTGCAAGCGAATGAAGTCATGAATGGTTGCAGACCCTTTGAACTGAGGTGTGGTGTTCTCCTTGATACGTGCCAACAAGCGGTTGGTCTCACGCTTGTTCATCTCAACCTCTAACATGAACTTTGCCAACGAAGACTGATCGGGAGGATCCTCATCCCTACCATCTCCGTGGTTCTGGCTACGAGCAACAGAACTTCGTTTAACTGATGACATCCTGAAGAACGAAACCAAGAAAAACAAGGATGGATTCAGCATCAACTATAGGATGCAGAAGGTAGCACAAGAATTTAGTATCTCTCAAACTCCTAGGATAATTCCGGCAGCATAACGGCGGTAAAATGCTCAATATGAGACATTCTGCAAAAGACGGGGTAGCACCATAATCAACATCATCACACAAGGTTCTGAAATGTTACTAAACAGACTACACCGGAGGTACTTGAACTGGGATATGACTCTCATCAACCAATCCTAAGAGACTACGGAGTAGTAACACGTGATCCTGATAGATAGAAGAGGAAGCTTAGTTCCTTAACCCCGTTGGAAAGATAGGATGACTCAGATCAGAAGGGCATGAGATATAAGGAGTAAAAAGAGCCTTACGTTCCCTTCCACAATCAATTCCCTTATATAACTAAAGAATTTCTAGACTCAACTTCGAACAGGTTGGCTTGGAAATCCTACAGGCAGTCAGGCTCTGATACCAAAGCTGTCGGGACCCCGATCCTAAGTCACACCGATCTAGCACGTAACACCTCATATTACTTTGCGGCCTCACGCACGGTATTCCCACGGGTGCCACCTTACCTGGCCCGGGACCGTTTGCGCCTTTTGGCTCACGTATATGATAGTGTCGCTAGCATCCATATGACAGAGAACCCGGGCCGACATGGCTAGTCGTGAACCCAAGGCGGCACCAACCTATGAGGACAGGCATACATGAATCACATCGAGCATGTCGGTCATCAACGTATTTATCCGGGCTGTAGCACTGGGCTAACAGAACTCCGGTAACCCGGGCTGTAGCAGGCTAGGCAGGACTCCGGATAAGACCGCGTGACATTTCCCCGAAGGGACAGACACAGGAACGACGTGAAACACATGCCGGCCAGTCAAGTGTTCCGAGCAGTAGTGCTGGGCTAGCAGGACTCCGGTGAACCGGGCTATAGCGGACTACTATCGCTCGGAAGCACTAGACTTACATTTCCCCATATGAAAGGCTGCCAAGGATAAACAACTAGATAGTCGGATCCCACACATAGCAATACACGTTACACGTACGCATAACATGCAAGTATGTGCTGTACAACATGGCATCACAACATAACGCAAACTCATATAGATAAAGGCCCAGAAGAGCCACATAGCATTAAATACAAACAGGGGTCACATGACCCATCATTCAGAACATACAAGCAACAAGCGGAAGCATTACATGTCTGAGTACAGACCACTACAAAATAAAAGGCTGAGAAGCCTGACTATCTACAACCTCCGATCAAGATCGTAGCTGAGGTACAAGCTACCTATCGAAGTCCAAGCGGAACTACTAGTGAGACAGATGTCTCATCTGCAAAACATAAATAAAGCAAACGTGAGTACAAAGGTACTCAGCAAGACTTACATCAGATCCTATTATACATTCATTAGTATCAAGGAGGTAATGTGGGGTTTAGTTGCAGCAAGCCAGCTTTGACTCTGTGGCTATCCTGTTCTACGACTGTTGGTAACTCTTTTGAAAAGGCGCACACGAGTCCACTAAACACCACATCAATACACTACTATGGATTCATCCCCGTCTCACTACGAGAAGGCCATCCATAGCACTCACACTTATCTTGAGTATTTTAGGGTATCCACTTCAAGTTGTCTATGTACCACGTAAGCATCCAAGAAGTCCATAACCGAGGACGCGGCTATTCGAATAGATCATGATAACCCTGCAGGGGTGTACTTCTTCACACACGCTCTCACCACTTATCACCATGTACACGTCATGTATCTCGGCAACCTTCAAGCGGAGGCCTGGCGAGGGTGTCGGCCACGACCTGACTAACCACACAAGACTCTAGTCCAGGTTCATCGCCTATTCGGGTTCCATCCGCGAGGAGATCCGGCCGGGGTGTCGCTCACGGCCCCAAACGATGTGTACAGGGTTCCCGAGCCCACCATCCGGGTGCCACTCGGTACACCGGGCCACGTGTGCCTAGTCTGTCCCAAGCCCACCTGGCCGGGTGCCACTTGGTAGACTACTAACACTACCTACAAACACCAGAAACTATTTGCAACTCCTGGACAGAGATCAAGTGGATTAATAAGTCGAGAGGGGCACTTAAGCATCCCAATGCGTGGTAGTAGCTAGTCATTGGACAACATACACAGAACTCAGTGCTTAAGGACGGTTCCAATGAGACAACCCACCATGTACTCCTACATGGCCTCTCACCGCTACCTTTACCAAATCGTGTTCACACGTTCACTCTCCGCATCAGAACATATCATATCACTCCAATCCATTCCCAATGAATCAGACCTGACACAACTCTAAGCAATAGCAGGCATGGCATGGTAGAAGCACAACATGGCTCAATCAACTCCTACACATGCTAGTGGGTTTCAACTATTTACTGTGGCAATGACAGGTCATGCAGAGGAATGGGTTCAACTACCGCAGCATAAAATAGCAGTTGATTCGCTGTTGTCCTAATGCAATAAAAGAGAGCAGGAGCGAGAGAGGGATCATATCGGAATGAACAAGGGGGTTTGCTTGCCTGGTAGATCAACAGGGGGGGGCACTGCTCCTCTGACAGGTACTCTGGAACGGTCTCCGGAGCAGAACCTATCGAGAAGGAACGGTGTCGGCAATCAATACACAATCATATGCAACAATATGATGCATGAACATGGCATGAGGATGTGATGCTGTTTGAGCTAATGCAGCTAGAGTTTATTTGGTTGAAGTTCATATGAACCAAGGGTTCATATGCAAACCCCAAGTGAAGTATATAACATGCCATTATTACGTTTTCACTTATACAGCAAGTATAAGTTGGTTTTTCATGCATGAAACTAGCATAAATGGGTTCCTTGCATTTTTCTGATGATTTTTCATATATAACTTGTTTCAATCTGAGCTACGGTTGATTTGATATGAATTTTTGAAGTTTGAAACATTTTCTGGAATTTCTTGTTTAAAATTAAATCCAGAAAAGTGAATAACTGCGTCATCATGACGTCTGTGTGACGTCATCAGGTCAAAAGCGCCAGCCCAGGTCAAACCTGACGGCTGGGGCCCACATGTCAGTGTAGCAGCTAACTAACAGGGTTAGTTAGTGTTACGTTAGCACTAATCTAGGTTGATTAGGGCCTGGCCCACTGGTTAGTGACTAAGCTAACTGTCAGGGTTAATTAGCACTAAACTAAAAGTAACTAAAGGTTAACAGAGACGGGCCCGCACGTCAGTGACCCTGGGGGGTCAAATCCCAGGTCAAACGAGTCAACCTCGCCGGACTTGGTCCACGGCTCATCGCCGGCGACACCAGAGACGGCGGAGGTGCTCGGAATCGCAGCTCAGGCGACCAAATGAGCGGCGGAGAGGCTCTACGGGGAGCTGACGATCGCGCGCAACCAACGGGGCAAGCGGGAGCAGCTGGGGTGGACCGAGCTCGTCGGAAGCGAGCTCGCGGCGGCGGCCGGAGTTCGGGCATCGGTGGTTAGGCGCTACGGTGTGTTTCGAGACGAACCGGTGGGTTCTGCGGCTTCCCGGGGAAGGGCTGAGCACGCCTGCGTGCTCTGTTGCTACTTGCGGGTGTTATAACCGCGGCGGCGACATGGCCGGCGGCGGGGAGCGTTCGGCTCCGGTGGCTGATGCGGTTAGAGAGCGAGATAGACGGCGGTTCATGGGGAGAAGGGTACAGCGGCTCACCGCGGTTCTTCTGGTGCTTCTGGCGAGGCAGGGAGGGCACGGGGTCCGGCGAAACGACGACGGGGATCTCCGGCAACCGAGATCGGAAACGGCGGCGTTGGGGGGGCTTCAGGGCATCCGGCGTCGCATAGCTCAGCGAGGAGGTCGAGGACGACGCGGCGGAGCTTCTGGGCTCATCGTAAGAGCGAGGGGGCGGCGGGGAGTGCGGTAACAACGAGCAGCGGCGACAGGGGTGCTCGGCATTCGCGGGAGAGAGAGCGAGGGAGAGAGGAGAGAAAGCCAGGGAGAGTGAGAGAGCGGTGGGCGTCGCGTGGCGACGCGCGGGACGTCCAGGCGTCGGGGAAGGGGAGCCAGGCAGGCTGGTGGCGTGGCGGCACGGCCGTGCACGCGCGCCGGCCACACGCCTGGCCGACTGGCGCCAGGAGGACGATGGCGCGGGTGGGCTGGCCCAGCTGGGCCGCACAGGAGCTGGGCCGCAGGTAAGCACGGTAAGTTTGCAAATTTGGTTTTCTTTTCTATTTTCTGACATTTGTTTTGATTTAGTAAAAGTACTAAATCAATTTATTTTCTTGTGCCATTTTTTGTAGGGGCTAATGGCATTATTCCAGAGCTCCTCAACAAATGGCACAATTTTTGGATATATAAAACATATATATCATTTATATATCCAATACAAATAATTATTGCATTAATTCCAAATGCCCAAAATAAAATATTTATGAGCTTCTAAAAATATTGGTTTGATTTTTACTCTGTCCAATATTTTTAGAGAGTAACATGAACATTTTCTTGGACCTTTTTGGAGCACTTTTTATCTGGGTCATTTCCAGAAATGAAATCTGAGGGTTTCACAATCCCCATTTCAAGTTTAAATGAAATGTAAACATGATGCACACATGACTAGCTAGCCTTGAGCATACCAGAACTAGGGATGTGACATCATGTTTCGTGGAGTACTATAGCACCGTACTCTGCGTGCGCTGTAGACCTAGTTATGTTAACACTGATCTCACCGTTCACTCTCGACCGGACAGTCGAAAAAGCGGTACTATCTTACATTACTGTTCATATAGTTGATATGCGCACAACATCATTTGTTATCGTCATATCTTACTACACTAGCAACAAGATTATCTAGTACTGACGTATGAACCACTGCACATGCCTAGTAGTAGGAGCACTGTGTATGTTCAAGTGGCTACCGTGTTTCGCACTCCTCCGTCATAAGTGTGGAAACGCTTGGTGTAATCATTTTTCTTCTTCGGTAAAAATAGTGGACTCGCTCTACCGTGCATATCCTCTTCGACGGTCATTGGGAACCTTGCTACTCACTTTCGTCGACGTGTGTGATAGCTAGCATGGGGGTCCACCAGCCATGCACTAAATTACTCCGTAGTAGAGTGACCAACTGCACGGTAGACTACCCCGATCGAAGCGCCGCAGTAATGCCCAATGAGTCGTCAAATCACAAAACCCCCTCCTTTCCAGCAGTAAGTTGGATGGACGAAGCAACCATCATTTCACTCTTCTCTCTCACCTTCCTCTCTACCCAACCCTCGCTTCTCCCTCATCTTGTTCCTCATTTCTTCAAGAAAACCCCGGCCTGCTTCTGCCATTGTTCTTCTCTCCCAAAGAAGGAAAGGTGAGCGCATCAATGGTGTTGATTCTGGCCAAGGCCCGGTCATGCAACCTCGAGACTGATCCTATAACTCCTACTCTATTTTTCTTTTGGGTTTGTGATTATGGTTTCTTTTCTTTAATTTCCATTTGACAGTTTCTTGATGGACGCTGGAGCACCGGCCGAAGTGATGTCTATGGCTCTGGCCAAAACCATCGAGGCTCATGGTACGAAGAAGCACAAGCACCCCGCCAAGACTACCGCAGACAAGCTCAAAGCCATCGCGTTGTCCAAGCCCCCCTCTCTGGGATCCCTCATTAAGCAAGTCCAGGTAATATCTCTTCTTGACGATCTTTTTCTCGATCTTGTTCGTGTTTTTTCATCTAACACACAGTACTAGTACTAGTAGTACAACTTTCTAGGTGATCTTGCATGTGATTCTTGTGTGCCAAATGATGGTTCTAAATTCCTCTTTTGACTAAAACATTCGACAGGTTGACACTGATTTCTTATATATTACTTTCAACTACTTTATGAACATCAATGCTACCTTTGAAGAGGGTATATTTGCATCAGTAACTTGTGTTATGGATATTGCAAGTAATCCCTCTGCTCTCATGCCTTTGAAGACATGTTCTAGTGTCTTTGTTCACTCATTTCTGTGCGTATATGTAGTCATATATGGAGTAAATATTGAAAATCATCTTATATTTCTGAACGGAGGTAGTAATAAAATATTTGGTTTCTGTTTGAATTAGAACCAGGTCCGTGGTGGAGATGAAGTTCTCAAAGTCATGCCGTGTGAACTGGAAGACCTGAGGATGAGTTCTACTGCTAAACTATCCAGCTGTTGTGTCCTTGTCGCCACATGTCTTGAACTAGTGTTTTCATGTAGCATTGTTGTCAGGCATGTTCTCGAGGTTGTACTTGACCACAACATCCTTGCTGTGCCTTCGACTACAAAGGGTGTGGTTCTTGTAAAGCTTCCCGACAAATCTGATGCGACCTGTCTTCATCGTCATGTTTATGAGTGGAAAGACCACTGTGTTAGGTTCTCCAAGGTTGAGGAGATGGTGATGGTGCCGGTAGACATCTCTCACGAAGTCCATGGCCTAGTCAATTATGCAGGGTTCATCCCGTAGTTAGGTGGCAAGAAATAATCTGTAGAGTTTAATTAGTGCAACTTTGCTTGTCCGTAGTAAGTACTATTGTTCAGTACTTGATTTGTGTTTGTGAACCCTGTATTGTTTAGTACTGCCGCTTTCGGTGTGTGGTGAGTCCTGAGAACAGTCTATGTTAATGTCTGTCCACTCAATTTAGTCTGTATATTTTGAAGTATCCAGATCATCTTTTTTGTGAGGATGGTTTATCAATTATGGTTACACTCCAATATATGTATGCATTGCAGGGTTTATCGCACCCACCAGGATTTCCAGTACCATGGATGTTCGGTCCATACGATTTGTCACGACCTTTGGACTGTCCTGCTTGTGGGAGTAGGCGGGGGCCCTGCATGCCACACGTAGTTGTACAACGAATCTTCTGTTTAGTACTTCAACATAGTGATTTCCTGGTAAGGATTCACTCGTGTCACATCAAGTAAATCTTATTGATTTAATGTCTAAATCTTATTGATTTAATGTCATGTTTTCTTTCTTTTGCTGCAATTTTACGATGTAGGTTTTTGCCATGTGATATTCATCACGGAATAAACTGTTTGGTTTGCTCTACGATGGATATTTTTGCAGGTTTCACTTCTTATGTCGTGTCAGTAACGAAGGCACTGTCCATCACTTATATTACTGGAAAGAATTGGATCAGTCTGTTGTCTGAGTACAAGCTGAATCCCTATGATGAACTGCAGTTTGGTTTAACAAACACGCCACAATTAGTCCTTCTCGCGTTTAAAAGAAATGAAGAAAAAGATTGGATCACGGTCACGGAGCCTAGTCAAGTTAGAAAGCTGATCATAGCAGATCAGACACGATCGCAGCTTTCTCGCACATCGGTACCACCTTCAACAACGGATCAAGCACCGGCAGTTGCTCTTGCACTGACAGCGGCAACATCTCAGTCTGATCCAGCTAAGGATTGGGCACCGAACGCGTCAGCGGATCAGGCTAATCTACCGAAGGATCAGGCATCAACACCGGCACCTGCTCCGACACCGGCACCAGCTCTATAACGAGCGCCATCTTCGGCAGCAACAGCGGCACTACCAGTCGCACCGGCACGGGCACCAGCAATGTCTTGGGCACCTGCACCTGCACCAACACTTGCACTTGTATCTGCTCCCACCCGTGCAGCAGCAACGGAACCAGAAGTTGCACCGGCAACATACTGGGCTACAGTTCGCACTTCATATACCAATGTCCTTACAAAAATCGACATGTCCACCTTCTTGGTAAGCATTGGCTGCCCAAGTGCTTCGTTCTTTTTTCTTTCCATGTTGTTTCACATGATTCACTGTGTTGATCTAACTGTTTGTGTTTGTCTTCTCGTTTGCAAACAGATAATTCCTAGAGCAACGAGGGAGTCCTTCAACAATTGGGGCGACCGTGGCCAAGTTTCTCTTACCATGTGCAACCTTGGTGTGAACGAACCTGCTCAATATACCGTAAGTACAAAGGATGGTCGCATGACGATTCATGCTAAAGGATGGTCAAGGTTCAAATCTAAATCATATCTTGCGGTAGGGGATGATGTCAGAATCGAACTTTCTCGGCAAGGAGAGCTGGTCCAAATCAACTTTGAAATTCTACAGTAGCAGCACGCAACTGCTGAACTGATCTATCCTTTGAGAGATTTTGATGTAATACTCTGTCATGGTGAAACAAGTGTTCTGTGTGTATAAGTAGTACGACAATATCGTTGATAGAATTGCAACTCTAATTGATGGTTAGGAACTGTCGTTTGATTTCATTCCAAACGTTGTCCTGTTTTATTCAATTTTGGTGTATTCGCCTTGCGTCAGTATCTAAAACCAGCGCCGTACCGACCGCTTGCAATATGAAAAGCGCTGAGGTAGAACACATGGCCCCCCAAACATGCAGGCCCACCGGCCTGTGGCCCAAATTCCAGAACCGTGAGCTCATCTGAGTATTTCTCAGCTGAACCCCCATAATGCCCGTGCGTTGCACACAACATCAGGATGCATTTGTGTGAGTATTTTATCTTGTGAGAGAAAAGGATGAATGAGTGAAGGCCTTATTTGCAAATGTGGAGAGGTGTGTGGGCACCTTTTTGCAAAATTGCCATAGTTTCCTTCCTGTCCGTCAGATATAAATCGCACGGCCTATATTGCAGGATGGCGGACACACCATCATCACCAACTCGTCTATACCGTGTTCAAAAACTATGTTTTTATAATTATATATGTTATATATATTCCCCTTGATTTTTCTTATGTATAAAGTTGTGATATAAAAGATCTTCATATTTCTTTACAGAGGGAGTATCTCTCTATCAAAAATATACTTATGTGTAACTAGTTACTCCTGTCTTTCTACTTCCTTTCGCTGATATGTGGGGCATCTGGCAACGGGGTCCACGTGCCATATGCACCAAATTAGAGTGCACAACTACACAGTAGACACACCCCGGTCGTAGCGCCGCAGTAATGCCCAATGAGCCGTCAAATCACAACAACCCCCACCTTTCCAGCTTTAGCAGTAAGCTGGACGGACGAAGCGACAATATTTCACTGGGCCTGAATCCCCTTCTCCCTCGTATACTTGTTCAGAGAAAACCCCCGCTCGGCGATTGCATAGGGTTTTCTCATGGAGAACCTGGTACGAATTCTTCATCCATCCCCGATAAATCAAAGTCCCTTGGTCGCGGGTACTCCTAGCATGGCAGCCCCCGCCATTGATGCATTTTTCTTCCTACTGAATCTAGTGTGTTTCATTTGCAGTGCCCAAAGTGCGAGGAGCCTACAGGTTTCTGCGCCTTCGGCGAGACGTCACACTTGTTTCTTCTCATCCTAACACAGGATTTTGAAACACGCACAGTATGTTCCTAGAATCCTCTTTTCTACCTGGGAGGGTGGGTTTTTTTGAACATGTTGTCGACTAATTTGGAAATTTGGATTGCTTTGGATAAAAGGTACTAGTTCCATGGTCAACACTGACGTGAAGGAGGAAATTATTTCTAGATTTGGACATAGGGAATACCTTGTGTTCTCGTGTTATTTTTCCTGCAGTGCATTCCGTGCTCTTCCAGAACACATGTAGTCACGATGCTCGGCCTTGCCATAACTGAATACACCAGTTTAATGGTCACAGTGAAGACAAGCCATGGATATAAGTTTTAAGTTTGGTTCATAAACCAAGAAGATCGCTGCTTTTTTTATGGCCGAACTTGGATGAACTTTCTCAAGTGTTACAGACTGAAAGTTGGCGCACGAATGTTGATGGAAATAGCAGAACCTGGTCTCATCTTCACTGCGATCTTCCACCCCGACGTCGTTCAGTTGTTCATCCATGTTAGTTTTGTATCTGGTTCTTGCTTCTTGCCTCGATTACTTCTTAATCCAACTATTCTGTCTAACTAATCACAATTTAACTTTAGAAGTGGCAACGAATCTGTCATGAAGATGCTACTTCTAACTAACATATTCTTATAATTGGTGGCACGTGTAGGTTTCTTTAGAGTTAAGCAGGCTACTCGCTTGTGATTCTATAAGAACTCGGTTGTTACACATGGAACTGAAGTTGACTTGGACGACATCCACAAGTTCCTACACTTTATTGATCGCCTTGAGGTCCTTGTGGGGCGTTTCAATGGTGGAAGGCCACGTGGGATATGTGTGCCACTGCTGCACTCGTTGAACAGGTCCAACCGTGTTGAGAAAGTTATGGTACGAGCTGTTTTCTATTATATATGTTGTTCATAAACTCTTGCTTATGCACAGTTTTACAGCTGTGATCTTCTTGAAACAGGAACTGCCCAGTTCTATTGTTCCTATACAGATGCTTGACCATGGTCGGGTCAGACTTGCGCTTGGTCACAACATGATGTTTATGTCGACCTACTCCATTCCCCTTGGAGGTGAAAAGATACTTATTCACGGGTGGTCTCAAATAATGAAGGCCCGTCCATCTTGGAGAATAGGACAGAAGATTATGTTCCTGCTTTTCCAAGGATCTAATGTGAATATCCTGTTTATTGACCACATTGCGAGATTAAGCAGCTTTCAAAAGGTTGTGGATGCGCGGGGTGGCGCCTGGGCCTTGTCCTGGGGCTTGGCTGCCTCACCCTTTGGTTAACTGTAGGCAAAGTAGAACTGTTCGAGGCGTGCTTTGTACGGTTGAACCTGTATAAGTACTCATAGTGCTTTCAGCTATGGTTGTTAAGTGCCCCTGCTGGTTTCAGTTAAGGTTGTTAAGTACTCCTGCTGCTTTTACAAGCTATCGTGTTTCCTCAGTCATGTCTTCCTCCAGCGTCCAAAACCAAACCAGCGCCGGCGGGGCCGCCTGCTTGCGCCTCCCACGGTTGGCTGCGCCTCAACGCACGAATCGCCACCCCACCGTCTCCTAAATCATTAACGCCGACCTCCAAGACCTCGCTGTTGTCCTCTGCGCGCTTTGTTGTGCTCGCCGCGGCGCCGCCCTCTCGCGTTGTCAACATGGTCAACAAACAAGAGGAATCGGCAGAGGACTGTACATGGAGAGGATGACAGTAGGGGCCCACCATGTCCATGGCCGGACGCAAGGAAGTTCCTCATTTTTTGTCAGTGTATATAGTCAATAGAAAATGGTTCCTGCTATTGGTTTCTTGACATCTGGGACACACGATATTGTCAGCGTATATAGTCAATAGACAAGAGAACACCACAAGATCGGCTGACACCTGGGATGCAGCTGCTCGAGCAGTATTTTTTTGTTATTGTTGAGACGGAGTAGGGTTTCAACCGGGTTGTGGCCCGTCTATCCCAGGCTTATATTTTATGTTCACCACATGACCAGCCCAACTTTTTTTGGTGAAAATGAGCCCAGTTTATTTTTTCTCAAGAATACCCAATCCAGGCCTACTTATTTTTCTATGCCCTGATGGGCTGCAACTCTTTCAAGATGCCTGCAACTCTTGAAAGTAATATGAAATGGGATGTAAATATAAAAACAGATGACAAATTGGCAATTACTTTATAATTTCTAAATTGTTTTCACATTTTCAGATTCCTATTTCACTGGGCTTTAACCTAATTTAAATATATCTTCAAAGTACTTTAAATCTGGCTTGACATTTCAGTATTAAAAATAGTTTGGAACCCACAGAAATATGCGAAATTTCGTTTAAATTTTTAACCCTAGCCCTGGCCAATAAAAAAACGGACTGCAATAAATTGCATAAGAAGTTGCAATGAGCTATATATAAATTATTAAAAAAATAGGGAATGGTCTGACTTGTGGGCCTATTAAGTTGACGCATTGAAAGTGCAACTATCCCTGGGTGGTTTTGGTAATTCCTAACAACATATAGCTCATTGAGCTAATACTATTTCAAGATAAATATTTCAGGAAATCTCAATGATTGGCATGTCATGGATTAGAAAGTGGACCCTTCAAAATGCTAAGGACAGATGATTGGCTCAAGCTCAAAGCACAAGACTCTACATTTTCTATTTTAGTGACCCAAGATCACATTGAGTCTATAGGAAAAGCCAATACTATTAAGAAGGGGTGAGGTGTTGCTTAATGAGGTTCTTGCTCCAAATGCTTAGTTATATGCTCCAAAACCCTCCACTACTTTCTCACATCCACATATGTCACAAAAAAAAGTCCAACTCGGCCCCACCGAAATTTCTTATCCGGAGCCACCGAGTTCAGTTGACATAGCCACTGCCAAAAACCCTAGTCTCTTCGGTCTCACCGATAGGGATCTCGGTCTCACCGAGATGGGATTACAAACACTCTGTTTCCCTTCGTAGCGTTTCGGTCAAACCAAGATGAGCGATCGGTCCCACCGAGAATGCAATGCAAACACTCTTTTCCTTTTCGTAACATTTCGGTCCAACCGAGATGAGCGAATCGGTCCCACCGAGTTTGCCTGACCAACTCTCTGTTTGTCTATTACAAAAATCGGTCTCACCGAGTTTGTGTAATCGGTCTCACCGAGATTACTTTATGCCCTAACCCTAACTAAATCGGTCCCATCGAGTTGACGTGTCGGTCTCACCGAAATGCCTAACGGTCACATTATGAACCAAATCCGTCTGACCGAGTTCTCTGAATCGGTCCCACCGAGTTTGGTGATTTGTGTGTAACGGTTAGATTTTGTGTGGAGGCTATATATACCCCTGCACCCACTCTTCATTCGTGGAGACATCCATCAAAACATGCCTACACTACCAACACATATTTTCTGAGAGAGAACCACCTACACTTGTGTTGAGGTCAAGATATCCCATTCCAACCACATAAATTTTGATCTCTAGCCTTCCCCAAGTTGCTTTGCACTCAAATCTTCTTTCCACCAAATCCAAATCCTATGAGAGAGAGTTGAGTGTTGGGGAGACTATCATTTGAAGCACAAGAGCAAGGAGTTCATCATCAACACACCATTTTTTACTTATTGGACAGTGGTGTCTCCTAGATTGGCTAGGTGTGGGAGTCCTGGATTAGGGGGTGTCCAGATGGCCAGACTATACCTTCAGCCGGACTCCTGGACTATGAAGATACAAGATTGAAGACTTCGTCCCGTGTCCCGAAGGGACTTTCCTTGGCGTGGAAGGCAAGCTTGGCGATGCGGATATTTAGATCTCCTACCATTGTAACCGACTTTGTGTAACCCTAGCCCTCTCCGGTGTCTATATAAACCGGAGGGCTTTAGTCTGTAGGACAACAGACAACATACAACAATCATACCATAGGCTAGCTTCTAGGGTTTAGCCTCCTTGATCTCGTGGTAGATCTACTCTTGTACTACCCATATCATCAATACTAATCAAGCAGGACGTAGGGTTTTTACCTCCATCAAGAGGGCCCGAACCTGGGTAAAACTTCGTGTCCCTTGTCTCTTGTTACCATCCGCCTAGACGCACAGTTCGGGACCCCCTACCCGAGATCCGCCTGTTTTGACACCGACATTGGTGCTTTCATTGAGAGTTCCTCTGTGTCGTCGCTTTTAGGCCCGATGGCTCCTCCGATCATCAATAACGATGCAGTCCCAGATAGATCTTTGTCTTCGGCGGCTTCACACTGCGGGCCAATTCGCTTGGCCATATAGAGCAGGTCGAAAGCTACACCCCTGGCCATCAGGTCAGATTTCGAAGTTTAAAACTACACGGCTGATGTCCGCGGGGACTTGATCTTCGATGGATTCGAGCCACAGCCGAGCGCGCCGCACTATCGCGATGGGCATGACCTAGCTCTGCCGCTTAACAGTGCCCTGGAGGCCACGCACGCATCGGTTCCGACCCCGGATTTGAAACCAACTGCGCCGATCGAGGACGGGTGGTTCGGTGCCGCCTCGAGGGCTGCGATCCCAACAGCGATCGAGCCGATCACCAGCCCCGCACTCCGCAAGGCCAGTGACTCCATGGGGCCGGACTCCTCTCCGGACTCCAAGCCCCCCGCGCCCCTGCCGATCGAATCCGATTGGGCGCCTATCATGGAGTTTACCGCCGCGGACATATTTCAGCACTGGCCCTTTGGCGATATTCTGAAGTCATCAAAGTCTCTCTCTTTATCAAGAGATCCCTGGCCGAACTGCGGTCAGCAAGGTTGGGATACGGACGACGAAGAAATTCAAATCCCACCCACCACCCATTTTGTAGCCACTGTCGATGATTTAACCGACATGCTCGACTTCGACTCCGAAGACATCGACGGTATGGACGCCGATGTAGGAGACGACCAAGATCCAGCACCTATAGGGCACTAGAAAGCCACCTCGTCGTATGACATATACACGATGGATACCCCAAAAGAAGGAGATGGCGATGGAACGGCGGGGGATGTCCCCTCCAAGAAGCAACCTAAGCGCCGGCGTCAGCGGCGCCGCTCCAAATCCCGCCAAAGCAAAAATGGTGATTCCGGCACGGGAGATAATAATACTCCAGATAGCGCCGAAGAACACCCCCTCCAGCAAGATTCAGCATAGGAGGATGAAGAAGCGAGCCCTCATGAGAGAGCGGCAGACAGAGAGGTTGAGGATGATAATTATATGCCTCCCTCCGAAGACGAGGCAAGCCTCGACGACGACGAATTCATCATGCCAGAGGATCCCGTCAAACAAGAGCGTTTCAAACGCAGGCTTATGGCCACGGCAAGCAGCCTTAAGAAAAAACAGCAACAACTTAGAGCTGACCAAGATATGCTAGCCGACAGATGGACTGAAGTTCTCATGGCCGAAGAGTATGAACTCAAACGCCCCTCCGAGAGATACCCAAAGCGCAGGCTGCTACCCCGATTAGAGGAGGAAGCACCTAAACCTACATCACCAGCGCATGACATGGCCGACCGGGCACCGCGTGGCCGTGACTGAGAGGCCTCTCGGCCCTCCACTCAAGCCGCGCCCCGGCGCTGCTCGAATCATACTAAGGCACGGGAGGATGTGCCATACCTGCGAGACATACTGGAGGACAAGGCAAGGCAAACAAGATCGATCTACGGATCGCGCGGCGCCCCACGGTACGTGACGGTGATCGTCACTCCGGTTATAATAAATCCGGCCGGGCCGAACACAATAGACAAAGCTCGTTTGAGCTGCGTCATGATATAGCCCAATACAGAGGCGCCGCACACCCACTATGCTTCATAGCTGAAGTAACGCATCATAAAATCCCCGAGGGTTTCAAACCCGTGAACATCGAATCATACGATGGCACAACAGATCCTGCGGTACGGATCGAGGATTATCTCCTTCATATCCACATGGCCCGCGGCGATGATCTACATGGCATCAAATACCTCCCACTCAAACTTAAGGGACCAGCCCGGCATTGGCTTAACAGCTTGCCGGCAGAATCAATCGGTTCTTGGGAGGACCTGGAAGCCGCATTCCTTGACAACTTCCAGGGCACTTATGTGCGACCACTAGACGCCGATGACCTAAGCCACATAATTCAGCAGCCAGAGGAATCGGCCAGGCAATTCTGGACACGGTTCCTTACAAAGAAAAATCAAATAGTCGACTGTCCGGACGCAGAGGCCCTAGCAGCCTTCAAGCATAATATCCGCGACGAGTGGCTTGCCCGGCATCTTGGACAGGAAAAGCCGAAATCTATGGCAGCCCTCACGACACTCATGACCCGCTTTTGCGCGGGAGAAGATAGCTGGCTAGCTCGTAGCAACAACTTGACCAAGAACCTTGGTAATTCGGACACCAAGGACAAAAGTGGCAGGTCTCGTCGGAACAAGAAAAAGCGTCGCGTTAACAGCGACAGCAATGAGGATACGACAGTCAATGCCGGATTCAGAGGCTACAAATCGGGTTAGCGGAAAAAGCCATTCAAAATAAGTATGCAGGGCCCGTCCAGTTTGGACCGAATACTCGACCGCTTGTGCCAGATACATGGCACCCTCGAAAATCCAGCCAATCACACCAACAAAGATTGTTGGGTGTTCAAGCAGGCAGGCAAGCAAAATGCTGAAAACAGGGACAAGGGGCTACGTAGCGACGACGAGGAGGTGCCCAGACCGCCGAACAACAGTGGACAGAAGGGTTTTACCCCACAAGTGCGGACGGTGAACATGATATACGCAACCCACATCCCCAAGAGGGAGCGGAAGCGTGCGTTACGGGATGTATACGCGATGGAGCCAGTCGCCCCGAAGTTCAACCCATGGTCCTCCTGCCCGATCACTTTTGATCGAAGGGACCACCCCACTAGCATCCGTCATGGCGGGTTCACCGCATTGGTTGTAGACCCAATTATCGACAGATTTCACCTCACAATAGTCCTCATGGACGGCGGCAGCAGCCTGAACCTGCTTTTCCAGGATACAGTGTGGAAAATGGGCATAGATCCCTCGAGGATTAAGCCCACCAAAATGACCTTTAAAGGTGTCATACCATGTGTGGAGGCCAACTGTACAGGCTCAGTCACACTTGAAGTGGTCTTCGGATCTCCGGATAATTTCCGAAGCGAGGAGTTAATCTTCGACATAGTCCCGTTCTGCAGTGGCTATCATGCACTGCTCGGGCGAACCGCATTCGCAAAATTCAATGTGGTGCCGCACTACGCATACCTTAAGCTCAAGATGCCAGGCCCTCGAGGAGTAATCACGGTCAATGGAAACACCGAACGCTCCCTCCGAACGGAGGAACACACGGCGGCCCTCGTGGCGGAAGTACAAAGCAGCCTCTCAAGGCAGCTCTCCAGTCCGACCGTTAAACGTCCGGACATCGTCAAGCGCAGCTGTAGTAACCTACAAAAAGACCGCCTGACACATTCCGAGCAGGCGTAGCAACGCGGCCCCAACGCCAGCCCTCGCGAACTAGCGAAACTAGTGCCTCGTGTACATAGCTACGCTGTTGAAATACCATGGGCACAGGGGGAGGGGAACTATCACGGCATGCCCGAAACACGGCTTAAACCGCACTAGGGGCTGCCGATTTCTTTATTTTCTTTTACTTTCAGGACTCCATACTTTGGACGACCTGTTCGGCAATTCAACTGCCGCACAAACGATGCAGGAACCAGGGAAGCAGACAAGCCATGCCGCATTATGGAACTCCCAGGTGGTCTCTATCAAAAGCAGTATACCTGTTTTGCATACAATTCCGCAGCCTGCCCCTGGACCGGACATGTCAAATAGTCCAACTTTTTGCTTATCGCGCTATTTGTATCGTTCTGCTTTGATCGCAACATTTTTAATAATCAATGCATAGCTTTTATCTATTTTTGCATTACTCTTTTTATGAATATATGTTCATTAATGACATGCTGCATCCGTACACTGTGGTACGGCCAATGCGCCAGGGGCTGGAGTACCCCTCAATATGGCGCGAAAAGTCCGAACACTTTCACAAGTGCGGCACCCCGAACTTATAGCATTATATGCATCGGCTCCGAATCATGTCTTGGGTCAATAGTTGGGTTTGCCCGGCTCCTATGTTTTGGTACCTTGCGTTCCTCTATATCGGCTAAGGTAGCACTAGGAGAACTACTGTGATTGTGCCCCAGTTGAGCTGGGCTGAGCACCTCAGTAGAGAAAGCAAAAACTGACTGTCATGATGAAGCGAGAGACCGGTCGCTGTTCGAGAGGTTTTTCGAGTCCCTAAAGACTTATGCCGCTTAGAGCGAGGAGTCGGCTTTGTCCGACCAAGGCGTGGATAGCGCCCCGAACTCGGTCTTCCGAATACTAGGGGCTTCGCCGAAATTTAAAATTATAGAGTTTTATGGCTAAGTGAGAGTGTTCAAGCATTATAGTCCGATTGCCTTGTTCGTTGTGCTGAGCGCCTCCATCAAAGGACCCAAACATGGGAAAAAGAGCGCTCAGGTTTATCCCGAACACCCCAGCACTAGTGGCATGGGGGCAGAAGCCGACGACTGGCCATCTCTCAATTTTTGATAAACGACCGCACAGAAAGTAATATTTTATATTCAAAATGCACTACTCAAGCGCACATGAACAAGTTTTCAGCGCACAGGATAACACGAGCGAGTTTACTCCAAAATTACATCCATGGAACTTTCATCCGCCACAAGGCGGGCACCCTTCAGAACGTCCTTATAATAGTTCTCGGGCTTGCGATGCTCCTTCCCCGGCGGTGGCCCGTCCTTCACAAGCTTCTCACCATCACTACTAGTAAAAGGGCTACTAATGGCGCACCTAATTTGGCCATTAATGGCGCATTAGGGGTGCGCCATTACTAGCACGCCCTTAGTAATATTTACTAATGGCGCACCCCTAGTGCGCCATTAGTATCTGGTATACTAATGGCGCACCACAAGTGCGCCATTAGTGTAGGGCGCGGTGCGCCATTAGTATGCCTCCCAGGGGCATGTATTGCCAGGTGCTTTAGCATACTAATGGCGCACCAAAACGTGATGCGCCATTAGTAACCTCGGCATACTAATGGCGCACCACATGGTAGTGCGCCATTAGTAACAATTTTTTAATTTTTTTTAATCTCAGGTCACTATTTCACCTATGAGATATCCAACATATATATATACAACAAGCATCCATATAACATACATAGCCAACACACAAGTTCCATCATATATACATACATAGCCAACACATAGTTCCATCGTTACATATTACAAAAGTTTCACATTGTTCATCCAACACCGTTATCCATCAATTCACAAAAGTTTCACATTGATACAAAATTCAGTCCTCATGCATTGTTCTCCTTCTCCTTCCTCAGCCTGATGCACCAAGAGCGGCGAGGCGGTGGAGGCGGTGGGATGTAGTCTTCTACATCAATTGGCGTGGTCATGTCGCCCAGCTGTGGGATCGCCGGCGCCACCACTGGTGCGTGGTCATTGTCAAGCACCACCACCATCGCGAGGCCACCTTCAGGAACGACCATCGCTAGGTCATCCTCAGCCACCTCCATCTCTTGCCCATGGTCAGCCACCACCATCTCTTGCCCTTGGTCAGCCACCACCATCTCTTGCCCTTGGTCAGCCACCACCAGCGCTAGGTCATCCTCAGCCTGATGCCCATCGTCATCCTGCAGCTCCTCATCCCCACTCTGCTCCTCTTCTCCCGCACTCCAGTCCGGATCATCCTTCTTGTTGTCTATGCTGCTGCCAGAATCGCTGCTGCTTTCGCTACAGCCATGGTCGCTGCTGCTTTCGCTACAGCCAAGGTCGCTGCTGCTTTCGCTACAGCCATGGTCGCTGCTGCTTTGGCTGTAGCCATTGTCGCTGCTGCTGCTCCCATTACCTGTCCAAATGCAACAATGACCGTTAACAATCAATGTGAGACAAAGGCAAATGTAGAGGAATAACAATAGGCAGAACGTACCGGCATCATAATCTTCAGCGTAGCGCATGCGACACATAGTCGCGTTGAACACCTTCACGATGAGCGTGGTGGCGTCGTCGTCGTCCCTGAAGAGAAGGAAGTACCCCAGCCGCAGGTCGTAGGCACGGTAGAACTTCTCCCACCCACGAGACAAGTACATGTGGCCCTCCTTGATCACCAACTCCACATCCCACAGCCTGCGAAACCCGCTGCCGGCCTGTCGCACCTTCACATTATTTGGCGGATCTTCACCCATCAGCATCTTCTTAAAACTGTCAGGCAACCTCTGAAGTTTGGGACAATGAGTGATGTAGGCAAACAACAGATATCATAATGAGATGGGTCAAGCTAGGGGATATCTCTCATTTTATATACCTGCGTCATGGATGATACTGAAGTCCCAAGTATGATAGTGAAGAACTCAGAAGCATCCAACTCGTACTGCGGTGTCGTAGAGCGGCGGTGGCTGCTTCCCGCCATCTCTGATAAGCAGCAGAAGAGACCAATTAGTACCCTTACAACAGATCATAAAACAAGCATGATAACAGGCATTAGTCACAAGTACCCCATATGTCCTATTTTTAGCAAAGTCATGCTAAAATTCACGGAAAATTTCAGCATGACCTTTGCTGAAAATAGGACATATGGAGTACCCGAATTTGCCGGAACGGAAGTTAATCGACATTCCGGCAAACTCAAGGGCCTCTCGGGGTACCTGCAATGCAAGCCTGTAAGCATCTTAAGGACTGGCATGAAACCATGATAAGGTGGGGCAGTGATTCAAGGATTCATATTGGCTGACAAACTTTGTAAAAAAACTTCTGAGTGTAGCTTAGCTGCTAGTCCACAGAATTGTAGCTACAACTCTCAGTATCTAATTTAGAATGCAGCAGATCATCAATCTCTTAATGTACCTTCTCACAGATAAATAAACAAGTCTTGCAAATTGTATAATTCTGAATTCAACAATGCAGTTCCTCGATGTTCCCATGGATAAATAAGTTTCAACACTCGCTACAGACGAAACTATGGCAGATGAAACTATAACAGATGAGATGACACAACCAAGATTCAGAGAGATACATTGACTAATTGTATCATCGCATCATAGCAACATTTTTGTTGTGAAGCAAGTTCCTGGAGCAAACTTCTGAATTGATGCAAACTTTGCTGTAACAATCAGAAGAACTTTGCCTACAACAACATAAAAACAATATCCATTGTCTAGCTCAGAGTGCAACAAACTTGGGGGAATAACTACTAGTATTTACCATACAAAATTGACTCTACTCCATGCTTGAGAACTTTCTGATCATACCAACTCTTCAGTTAAGCCAAGCAAGCCTAAAGCACTTGTTAGGGAAGTCAAAACTACTAGTATTTGCATAGACAAGCTATAAAAAAGTTTAAAAAGTTCTAACTGATTAGACCAAGATATTAGCCATGTTCTCTAATTAATGTTTTTTCTTTCAGAAAGATAAATATCCGAGGACTGTCAGGTCCCAACAAGCAGGAGCTAGGTGCTTAAGATCACCCTGCCACTAATTATTTGTTAGCCATTAGCTGAATGTGAGTGGAGTGAAATTACTTGTTAGTGGGAAGCACCCTTTGGGCCCCTCCATTGTACTGCCCCACTTTTACGGGTTTAATCACCATTTTTTATCATTATTCATGAAAGATAGAGAGCAATGTCATAAATATGGGCTTCCAACTACAGAAGAACAATGGCAAGGTTAGAGACCTCAGATGTGTCTATGGACTAATAACTGCATGATGTTACAACTCATTGTTTCATCAGTTAGAACTAATGATGAAAATGGTGACATTGTTTCATTGTTTCATTGTTCCAAATACGGGTTTAATCACTCATTGTTTCATTGTTTCATCAGTTACAACTCATTTAACCTCAGATGGCAATGGCAAGGTTACACCTCTTGTGCCATTAGTATGTTTGGACAGGCGCGCTAGTTCAAAAAAAAATTGATACTAATGGCGCACCACTGACTTGGTGCGCCATTAGTAGTTTCAACACTAATGGCGAATCAGAAGATGGTGGGCCATTAGTATATACTAATGGCGCACCTCTTGTCCGGTGCGCCATTAGTGTCAATCCCATCTATAGCCCTTTTTCTAGTAGTGCATCCAGCTTGCCCCAGTGCACCTTAGCGCGGGCAAGGGCCCTACGGGCACCTTCAATGCAAGCGGAGCGCTTAATGACATCGAGCCTTGGACAGGCCTCCACCAGCCGCCGCACCAGCCCGATGTAGCTCCCAGGCAGAGCCTCTCGAGGCCACAATCGAACTATGAGGACCTTCATGGCCTGTTCAGCTGCCTTGTGGAGCTCGACCAGCTGCTTCAGTTGGTCGCTCAGGGGCACTGGGTGTCCGGCCTCAGCATACTGAGACCAGAACAACTTCTCCGTCGAGCTGCCTTCTTCGGCTCGGTAGAATGCGGCGGCATCAGATACGCTACGGGGAAGATCTGCAAATGCTCCTGGCGAGCTCCGGATTCGGGTAAGTAACAAGAAGCTCACTTTTACATGTTTGCTTTGCATAAAGAATGCCTTACCCGCCGCTATCTTTTTTACCGCATCCAACTCCTGGATGGCCTTCTGGGATTCAGCCATGGCAGACTTGGCATTCTCAATAGCTGCCGCGAGCTCGGACGCTCACGTCTTTGAGTCAAGCTCCAAACTCTCATGTTTTTCCATGAGAGCCTGGAGCTCTTGCCGCACCTCGCCAACCTGGGCTTCATACATCTCCCGCTCGGAGCGCTCTGTGGCCGCTCTCTTATCGGCCTCGGCCAACGCTTGCTTGAGGGTCGCCACCTTAGTTGTGGCCCCTACAATAACCATGTTAATCCTGTCATATTTTTCCAATTGAACTTTTATATTTTCTTTTTTCTATAAGGTATTTCTTACCTTCTTTCTCCTCGAGCTACCGTTAGGCAAGGCCGAGCTCTTGCTCGGTCCGCTCGAGGCCCTGCTTCAGGGTGCCCACCTCCGCAGTCAGTGCGGCGGTCGCTAGCAGCGAAGCCTGCATACGCATATTGACTCTTTTTTTGTTAGACTCCTGCGAGTTTATTTGATCCTCTATTTGGCTTTTCTTTCCGAACGCCAAACAGAGCATCAGGGGCTACTGTCTATGCGGTAATACTTTTACATATTTTTTACTTACCTCGAAGCCTGTTAGAAGGTTGGCACAAGCTTCAGTCAGTCCGCTCTTGGCGGACTGAACCTTCTGGATCATCGTACTCATAACATTACGGTGCTCCTCGTTGATGGAGGCGCCGTTAAGCACCTCGAGCAGATTGCCCGGCGCCTCTGGTTGGACGGGGGCCGCCGGCTCAGAAGGTTTGCTCCTCTTGGAAGAAGTTCGCCTACCGCAGTCCGGAACCGTTAAAGATTCCGGCGCAGTGTTCGGCTCAAAGTCAGACTTGGAGCCCTGGGGGGTCTTGTCCCCTTCACTCCTGAAGTCCGGGAGGTCGCCTGGCGGCTCCTCCAGTACCACCTCCTCTTGGCCCGGAGCTTGTTGCGACGCCACTTCGGTGTCGTCCGCAGTGCGGGGGGAGGTAGCGGGCGGAACTGAATTCATGTCCGACGAATCCAGGGAGCCGCTCGATGACTCGTCGAGCCCGGCCTTGGGCGGGGTGCATAATTATATTCGACATAAGGAAAGGCTGTGCAATAAAGGAATGCTATGAATTACTCGGGTGCCCGGATACTTACGATTCCGCCGGACGCTTGTTCCTACGCGACCACTCCTCTTCGTCATCATCGGCGTCGGCGGGGTAGTCCGGAGGAAGGGTTTTCCCCTTCTTGGACCCTTCGGCCTCCCCGGTCGGGCGGCCTTCCTTTTCTTTCCTCCCCCCGCTGGAGGGGAGAGGTTTCTTCTTCCTCCTCCTTGTTTTCACGGGAGGAGTGCGTCTCGGATTCGTCGGATGAAGAATCCAACACCTCCTGGCGCTGGGAACTCTTTTGAGTCCCCGTGGCCGTCTTCTTGGCCTTCTTCTCCGGCACCACGCAAGGTGCCGGAGCCAGCAGCTTCGCTAAGCGAGCATCGGCTGGGTCTTCGGGCAAAGGGGCCGGACAGTCGATCTGTCCGGACTTCGCCAGCCAATCCTGTCAAAGGAAAGGGAGTTTAGATCCCGCATAGAGTCAAACTATGGATAACCAACATCCTGTAAAAGGTAAAAATAGCTTACGGCACTAGCGGGAAGCTGCGTGCTGAATCCGCGGTCCTCGGAAGCGGATGCAGGAGCCTCGGCGCCTTTGAATAGCACCTTCCAGGCGTCTTCGTACGTTGTGTCGAAGAGCCTGCTCAGGGTTGGGTGCTGCGCCGGGTCGAATTCCCACAAATTGAAACCCCGTTGCTGACACGGGAGGATCCGACGGACGAGCATAACCTGGACTACGTTGACAAGCTTGAGCTGCTTGTTCACCAAGGTTTGGATGCATTTTTGCAGTCCGGTTACTTCTCCTTGGCTGCCCCACGACACGCCCGTCTCTTTCCAAGACATGAGCCGTGTAGGGGGTCCGGACCGGAACTCGGGGGCTGCGACCCACTCAGGGTCGCGCGTCTCGGTGATATAAAACCACCCCGATTGCCACCCCTTCAGGGTCTCCACAAAGAAGCCCTCGAGCCATAGGACGTTGGATATCTTGCCCGCCATGGCGCCTCCGCACTCCGCCTGTTTGCCGCGCACCACCTTGGGCTTGACGTTGAAAGTCTTGAGCCATAGGCCGAAATGGGGGCGGACGCAGAGGAAAGCCTCACACACGATGATAAACGCCGAGATGTTGAGGACGAAGTTCGGGGCCAGATCGTGGAAATCTAGGCCATAGTAGAACATGAGCCCCCGGACGAACGAGTGAAGAGGAAAGCCCAGTCCGTGGAGGAAATGGGGAAGGAATACTACCCTCTCATGGGGCCTTGGGGTGGGGAGGAGCTGCCCCTCTCCGGGAAGCCGGTGCGCGATGTCGTTAGACAAGTATCCAGCTTTCCTCAGTTTTTGGACGTGTACCTCCGTAACAGAGGAGACCATCCACTTGCCTCCCGCTCTGGACATGGCTGGAGAAGGTTGAGGTGGGAAGTGCGGGCTTGGGTGCTGGAGCTCGAGTACGCGGAAGATGGATAGGCAAAGGAGGAAGAAGGCGTAGGTAAAAAGGTGGATCCTTATCCCCTTATATGGGTGGATGTGGCTAAGCGTCCCCACCAGCCTGGTAAAACTCGCTTATCTCCCAAGCATCATGATAAATGACGCGGTTGGGTTACCCACGTCCGTATTGATGAGACTCCCGTAAATATGGGGACACGATCTCTGCTTTGACAAGATGTGCCAAGGAAACCGCCTCGCAAAATGCGCTGAGGTGGGGGAGTAAAAACGATTCAAATAAAGACTTGGAAGTGGTGTGATGTCACGCTACGGAATACGCCAGCAGATTAGATTTGTGTAAATATTATTCTCTCCATGGCAATATGTGGAAACTTATTTTGCAGGGTCAGACACCGTCTTTGGTGTTCAAAATCTTCTATGAAGTACTTGGAGGAGGAACCCGCCATGCAATGCCGAAGACAATCTGCGCGCCGGACTCGTTGCCATTGAAGCCTGGTTCAGGGGCTACTGAGGGAGTCCTGGATTAGGGGGTGTCCGGATGGCCGGACTATACCTTCAGCCGGACTCCTGGACTATGAAGATACAAGATTGAAGACTTCGTCCCGTGTCCGGAAGGGACTTTCTTTGGCGTGGAAGGCAAGCTTGGCGATGCGGATATTTTGATCTCCTACCATTGTAACCGACTTTGTGTAACCCTAGCCCTCTCCGATGTCTATATAAACCGGAGGGCTTTAGTCTGTAGGACAACAGACAACATACAACAATCATACCATAGGCTAGCTTCTAGGGTTTAGCCTCCTTGATCTCATGGTAGATCTACTCCTGTACTACCCATATCATCAATATTAATCAAGCAGGACGTAGGGTTTTACCTCCATCAAGAGGGCCCGAACCTGGGTAAAACTTCGTGTCCCTTGTCTCATGTTACCATCCGCCTAGACGCACAGTTCGGGACCCCCTACCCGAGATCCGCCGGTTTTGACACCGACACTAGGTGTCACTTGGGAGCCTCCGTCAAGATTGTGGAGTTGAACCATGGAGTTTGTAACGGCAAGGAGATCGCCTACTTCGTGAAGATCTACCATAGTGAGGCAAGTCCTTCGTGGGCGACGGCCATGGTGGGATAGACAAGGTTGCTTCTTCGTGGACCCTGGGTGGAGCCCTCCGTGGACTCGCGCACCCATTACCCTTCATGGGTTGAAGTCTCATCAACGTGTATTTACGATAGCACCACCTATCGGAACCACAGATAAAAAATCTCCGTGTCAACATTGCGTTTGCTCCCTCAAACTCCTCCCTTTATCTTCATATGCAATTGTTTTACATTCCGCTACTATAATCTTAGAATTGCATGTGTAGGTTGATTGCTTGACTTGTGCTAAGTTGCTAAAATCTGCCAAGAACTAAAATTGGGAAAAGGCTAGATTTTTATTTGGTCAAGTAGTCTAATCACCCCCCATCTAGACATACTTTCGATCCTACAAGTGGTATCAGAGATACGGTCTCCATTTTCTTTGATTTCCATAGCTTTTGGTGGTCATAGCCTTGGTTTAACAACCTAGGAGAGTATGGCGTCTAGCGAGGGAAATTACCACCGTAGAGGTCCTTACTTTTATGGTACAAATTTTGCTAGTTGGAAGCATGAGATGAAAATGCATATTCTTGGACATAACCCCGCCGTTCGGGCTATTGTGTGTATTGGTTTGCAAGGTGAATTCTTTTATGGGAAAGAACCAAATCGTGAAGCTACCGCGGAAGAGTTGAAGATGCTACAATACAATGCTCAAGCTTGTGATATTCTCTTCAACGGATTGTGCCCCGAAGAATTCAACAAAATCACCCGTCTTGAGAATGCAAAGGAAATTTGGGATACTTTGATTGATATGCACGAAGGTACCGACTCCTTCAAGGAATACAAATTGGATGTGCTTCAAAGTCAACTTGACAAGTTCAAAATGAAGGATGGTGAAGGTGTCATTGAAATGTACTCTAGGCTTGCTCTCATCACAAATGAGATTGCCGGCTTAAGAAGTGAAGAGATGACCGATAGATTCATCATCAAGAAGATCCTATGAGCCTTGGATGGAAAATATGATACCATGTGCACATTGATCCAAATGATGGCCAACTACAAAGATCTCAAGCCAATGGAAGTCATTGGAAGAATTATTGATCATGAGATGTCACTCAAGGATAAGGAAGAGCTTCACAACAAGTCAAGTGGTGCTTACAAAGCCTCGTGTGATGCTCCCACGTCATCAAGGGAGAAACAAACCTTCAATGAAGAATTGAGTCTAATGGTGAAGAACTTCAACAAGTTCTACAAGAGTAGAAGCAAGGAAGGAAGTTCCAAGTCAAGGTCCTACAATGACAAAAGATCTTCTAGTCGTGAATGTAATTGCTACAATTGTGGAAGACCCGGACACTACTCCAATGAGTGTACGGATCCCTACAAAAGCAGAGAAGATTCTCCCAAAAGAAAACGTAGAAGAGAAGAATCACCATTAAGAGAAATAAGGAGTAGAGATGATCGTTATGAACGAAGACTGTCGGTGTCAAAACCGGCGGATCTCGGGTAGGGGGTCCCGAACTGTGCGTCTAGGCGGATGGTAACATGAGACAAGGGACACAATGTTT
This sequence comes from Aegilops umbellulata, assembly GCA_032464435.1. Lineage (NCBI taxonomy): Eukaryota > Viridiplantae > Streptophyta > Magnoliopsida > Poales > Poaceae > Aegilops > Aegilops umbellulata. The sequence continues at coordinate 225,866,303 of CP136055.1, read as the reverse complement.
TACCGAGGTTCGGGCCCTCTTGATGGAGGTAAAACCCTACGTCCTTCTTGATTAATATTGATGATATGGGTAGTACAAGAGTAGATCTACCACGAGATCGAGGAGGCTAAACCCTAGAAGCTAGCCTATGGTATGATTGTTGTATGTTGTCCTACGGACTAAAGCCCTCCGGTTTATATAGACACCGGAGAGGGTTAGGGTTACACAAAGTCGGTTACAATGGTAGGAGATCTAAATATCCGCATCGCCAAGCTTGCCTTCCACGCCAAGGAAATTCCCTTCCGTACACGGGACGAAGTCTTCAATCTTGTATCTTCATAGTCCAGGAGTCCGGCTGAAGGTATAGTCCGGCCATCCGGACACCCCCTAATTCAGGACTCCCTCAGTAGCCCCTGAACCAGGCTTCAATGAAGACGAGTCCGACGCGCAGATTGTCTTCGGCATTGCAAGGCGGGTTCCTCCTCCAAGTACTTCATAGAAGATTTTGAACACAAAAGACAGTGTCCGACTCTGCAAAATAAGTTTCCACATATTGCCATAGAGAGAATAATATTTACACAAATCTAATCTGCTGACGTATTCCGTAGCGTGACATCACACCACGGCCAAGTCTTTATTCGAATCGTTTTTACTCCCCCACCTCAGCGCATTTCGCGAGGCGGTTTCCTTGGCACGTCTTGTCAAAGCAGAGATCGTGTCCCCTCATTTACGGGATTCTCATCAATATGGACGTGGGTAACCCAACCGCGCCATTTATCATGGCGCTTGGGAGATAAGCGACTTTTACCAGGCTGGTGGGGATGCTTAGCCGCATCCGCCCATATAAAGGGATAAGGATCCACCTTTTTACCTACGCCTTCTTCCTCCTTTGCCTATCCATCTTCCGCGCACTCGAGCTCCAGCGCCCAAGACCGCACTTCCCACCTCAACCTTCTCCAGCCATGTCCGGAGCGGGAGGCAAGTGGATGGTCTCCTCCGTCATGGAGGGACACGTACAAAACTGAGGAAAGCCGGATACTTGTCTAACGACATCGCGCACCGGCTTCCCGAAGAAGGGCAGCTCCTCCCCACCCCAAGGCCCCATGAGAGGGTAGTGTTTCTCCCCCACTTCCTCCGCGGACTGGGCTTTCCTCCCCACCCATTTGTTCGGGGGCTCATGTTCTACTACGGCCTAGATTTCCATGATCTGGCCCCGAACTTCGTCCTCAACATCTCGGCGTTTATCATCGTGTGCGAGGCTTTCCTCTGCATCCGCCCCCATTTCAGCCTATGGCTCAAGAGTTTCAACGTAAGGCCTAAGGTGGTGCGCGGCAACCAGGCGGAGTGCGGAGGTGCCATGGCGGGCAAGATATCCAACGTCCTATGGCTCGAGGGCTTCTTTGTGGAGACCCTGAAGGGGTGGCAATCGGGGTGGTTTTATATCACCGAGACGCGCGACCCTGAGTGGGTCGCAGCCCCCGAGTTCCGGTCCGGACCCCCTACACGGCTCATGTCTTGGAAAGAGACGGGCGTGTCGTGGGGCAGCCAAGGAGAAGTAACCGGACTGCAAAAATGCATCCAAACCTTGGTGAACAAGCAGCTCAAGCTTGCCAATGTAGTCCAGGTTATGCTCGTCCGTCGGATCCTCCCGTGTCAGCAACGGGGTTTCAATTTGTGGGAATTCGACCCGGCGCAGCACCCAACCCTGAGCAGGCTCTTCGACACAACATACAAAGACGCCTGGAAGGTGCTATTCAAAGACGCCGAGGCTCCCACATCCGCTTCCGACGACCGCGGATTCAGCACGCAGCGTCGCACTAGTGCGGTAAGCTATTTTTACTTTTTACAGGATGTTGGTTTTCCATAGTTTGACTCTATGCGGGATCTAAACTCCCTTTCCTTTGACATGATTGGCAGGCGAAGTCCGGACAGATCGACTGTCCGGCCCCATTGCCCGAAGACCCAGCTGATGCTCACTTAGCGAAGCTGCTGGCTCCGGCACCTTACGTGGTGCCGGAGAAGAAGGCCACGAAGAAGGCCACAAGGACTCGAAAGAGTTCCCGGCGCCTTAAGGTGTCTGATTCATCATCCGACGAATCCGAGACGCGCTCCTCCCGTGAAAACGAGGAGGAGGAAGAAGAAACCTCTCCCCCTCCAGCGGGGGGAGGAAAGAAATGGAAGGCCGCCCCGACCGGGGAGGCCGAAGGGTCCAAGAAGGGGAAGACCCTTCCTCCGAACTACCCCACCGACGCCGACGATGACGAAGAGGAGTGGCCGCGCAGGGCCAAGCGTCCGGCGGAACCGTAAGCATCCGGACACCTGAGTAATTCATAGCATTCCTTTGTTGCACAGCTTTTCCTTATGTTGAATATATCTATGCAGTCCGCCCAAAGCCGGGCTCGACGAGTCATCGAGCGGCTCCCTGGATTCGTCGGATGTGAACTCCCTTCCGACGGCTACCTCCCCCCGCCCTACGGACGACGCCGAAGTGTTGTCCCAACAGGTTCCATGCCAGGAGGAGGTGGTCCTGGAGGCGCCACAAGGCGACCTCCCGGACTCCAGGAGTAAAGGGAATAAAATCCCCCAGGGCTCCATGTCCGGCTTTGAGCCGGACACCGTGCCGAAATAATCAACGGTTCCGGGCCGCGGTAGGCGAACTCCTTCCAAGAGGAGCGAGCCTACTGAGCCGGCGGCCCCCGTCCAGCCGGAGGCGCCGTACAATCTGCTGGAGGTGTTTAATGGCGCCTCCATCGACGAGGAGCACCGCACTATTATGAGTGCGGTGATCCAGAAGGTTCAGTCCGCCAAGAGCGGACTGACTGAAGCTTGTGCCAGCCTTCTAACAGGCTTCGAGGTAAGTACAGAATATATATTACCGCATAGACAGTAGCCCCTGATGCTCTATTTGGCGTTAGGAAAGAAAAGCCGAATAGAGGATCTAATAAAATTCGCAGGAGTCTAACAGAAAAAGAGTCAATATGCGTATGCAGGCTTCGCTGCTGGCGACCGCCGCACTGACTGCGGAGGTGGGCACACTGAAGCAGCGCCTCGAGCTTTCCGAGCAAGAGCTCGGCCTTGCCAAACAGCAGCTCGAGGAGAAAGAAGGTAAGAGATTATAGAAAAAACAAAAGAAAATATAAGAGTGCAATTGCAAAAATATGACAGGATTAACATGGTTATTGTAGGGGCCACAACTAAGGTGGCGACCCTCAAGCAAGCGTTGGCCGAGGCCGACAAGAGAGCGGCCGCGGAGGGCACTGCGCGGGAGAATTATGAGGCGCAAGTTGGCGAGGTGCGGCAAGAGCTCCGGGTTCTCATGGCAAAACATGAGAGTTTGGAGCTTGACTCAAAGACGCGAGCGCCCAACTTGCGGCGGCTATTCAAAATGCCAAGTCTGCCAAGGCCGAATCCCAGAAGGCCCTCCAGGAGTTGGATGCAATGAAAAAGATAGTGGCGGGTAAGGCATTCTTTATGCAAAGCAAACATGTGAAAGTGAGCTTCTTGTTACTTACCCGAATCCGGAGCTCTCCAGGAGCATTCGCAGATCTTCCCCGTAGCGCGTCCGATGCAGCCGCATTCTATCGAGCTGAGGAGGGAAGCTCGACGGATATCGAGCTGAGGAGGGAAGCTCGACGGAGAAGGTGTTCTGGTCTCAGCATGCTGAGGCCGGACACCCAGTGCCCCTGAGCGACCAGCTGAAGTAGCTGGTCGAGCTCCACAAGGCGGCCGAACAGGCCATGAAGAGCCTCATAGTTCAGTTGTGGCCTGGAGAGGCTCTGCCTGGGAGCTACTTCGGGCTGGTGCGGCGGTTGGTGGAGGCCTGTCCAAGGCTCGAAGTCATCAAGCGCTCTATCTGCATCGAAGGTGCCCGTAGGGCCCTTGCCCGCGCTAAGGTGCACTGGGGCAAGCTGGATGCTGAGAAGCTTGTGAAGGTCGGGCCACCGCCGGGGAAAGAGCATCGCAAGCCCGAGAATTATTATAAGGATGTTCTGAAGGGTGCTCGCCTAATGGCGGATGAATGTTCCAGGAATGTAACTTTGGAGTAAACTCGCTCGTTTTATCCTGTGCGCTGAAAACTTGTTCATGTGCGCTTAAGCAATGCGTTTTGAATTTAAAATATTACCTTCTGTGCGGTCGTTTATCAAATTTGAGAGATGGCGAGTCATCGGCTTCTGCCCCCATGCCACTAGTGCTGGGGTGTTCGGGATAAACCTGAGCGCTCTTTTTCCCATGTTTGGGTCCTTCGAGGGAGGGGCTCAGCACAACGAACAACGCAATCGGACTGTAGTGCTTGAACACTCTCACTTAGTCATAGAATTCTATAATTTTAAATTAGGGCGAAGCCCCTAGTGTTCAGGAGACTGAGTTCGGGGCGCTATCAACGCCTTTGGCCGGACAAAGCCGACTCCTCACTCTAAGCGGCGTAATTCTTTAGGGACTCGAAAAACCTCTCGAACAGCGACCAGTCTCTCGCTTCATCATGATAGTCAGTTTTAGCTTTGTCTACTGAGGTGCTCCGCCCAGCTCAACTGGGGCACAATCGCAGTAGTTCTCCTAGTGCTACCTTAGCTGATACAACCGAATGTAAGGCACCAAAACATAGGAGCCGGGCAAACCCAACTATTGACCCAAGACATGATTCGGAGCCGATGCATATAATGCTATAAGTTCGGGGTGCCCGACTTGTTAAAGTGTTCGGACTTCTCACACCATATTAGGGGGGTACTGAAGCCCCTGGCGTATCGACCGTACCAAAGTGTACGGGTGTAACATGTCGTTAATGAACATATATTTGTAAAAAAGAGTAATGCAAAAAATAGACAAAAGCTATGCATTAATTATAGAAAGGCTGCGATCGAAGCAGAACGATACAAATAGTGCGATAAGCAAAAGCGGGACTATTTAACATGTCCTTTCCAGGGGCAGGCTGCGGAATGGTATGCAAAACAGGTATACGGCTCATGATAGAGACCACCTGGGAGTTCTATAATGCGGCGTAGCTTTTCTGCTTCCCTGGTTCTTGCATCGTTTGAGCGGCAGTTGGATTGCCGAACAGGTCTTCCGAAGTATGGAGTCCGGAAAGTAAGAGAAAATAAAGAAATTGGCAGCCCCTAGTGCGGTTTAAGCCGTGTTTCGGGCATGCCGTGATGGTGCCCCTCCCCCTGTGCCCATGGTATTTCGAGGGTGTAGTTATGTACGTGAAGCACTGGTTTCGCTAGTTCGCGAAGGCTGGGGTTGGGGCCGCGTTGCTACGCCTTCTCGAAACATGTCAGGCGGTCTTGTTGTAGGTTACTCCGGGCGCTCTTGACGATGTTCGGACGTTTAACGGCCGAACTTGAGAGTTGCCTTGAGAGGCTGCTTCGGACTTCCGCTGCGAGGGCCGCCGTGTGCTCCTCCGTTTGGACGGAGCGTTCGGTGTTTCCATTGACCATGATTACTCCTCGAGGGCCTGGCATCTTGAGCTTAAGGTATGCATAGTGCAGCACCGCATTGAAATTTGCGAATGCGGTTCGCCCGAGCAGTGCATGATAGCCACTACGGAACGGGACTATGTCGAAGATTAACTACTCGCTTCGGAAATTATCCGGAGATCCGAAGACCACTTCAAGTGTGACTGAGCTTGTACAGTTGGCCTCTACACCTGGTATGACGCCTTTAAAGCTCGTTTTGGTGGGCTTAATCCTCGAGGGATCTATCCCCATTTTCCGCATTGTATCCTGGTAAAGTAGGTTCAGGCTGCTGCCGCCGTCCATAAGGACTCTTGTGAGATGAAATCCGTCAATAATTGGGTCTAGAACCAATGCGGCGAATCCGCCATGACGGATGCTAGTGGGGTGGTCCCTTCGATCGAAGGTGATCGGGCAGGAGGACCATGGGTTGAACTTTGGGGCGACTGGCTCCATCGCATATACGTCCCTTAACGCACGCTTCCGCTCCCTCTTGGGGATGTGGGTTGCGTATATCATGTTCACCGTCCGCACTTGTGAGGGAAAACCCTTCTGTCCACTGTTGTTCAGCGGTCGGGGCTCCTCCTCGTCATCGCTACGCAGCCCCTTGTTTCAAAACCTAGATTTTAAATTTCATAAAAATCCAAAAGTGACCATAAATTCATGAAACTGAGCATGGTCACGTGATATGGTACGAATATTCCTACATAATTGTTTTCTTCAATATGAGACAAGATACTTATGAGAAGTTGCACAAATGAAGAGCCAAGGTATTTTTGAACAAAGCCCTGTCACATTAAGGTAAAAACTTTCACTATTGAAACCGTGGGCGTTTACGTGCCGCCATGAGTCCCGCTTCTCATCAGCAGGTGTCGTCCGAGCAAGCATGTGAGTCGGCAGGAGGCATGCGAGCAGACCGCTGCGCAGGCTCATCGGGAGGCGAGCCCTTTGACCAGGCTCCGCCGCCCACCTTCGTCCCAACTGCTCCCACTTTTAATGTCGTTGGCGCCGCAATTTAAAATCAACCCCACACTACCCGATATTACTACAATCTTCTCTCTTCCCCTCCGATTCTCCTATCTTCTACCTCCAACCAGCCTGACCTAACCGTACGCCATGCGCATCACGATGGTCTGCCCTTATTCTTCCAGTTTCCTGAGGAAGACACCCAGCTGGAGTCTCAAGAACATAAGGCGATGTGCGACGAGCTTCAACCGGCCTTGCGGGAAAACGCCGCGCCTGTCACCACTACCGTTCCGGGTCCCATCGCCCCGTCTGCGCCAGCTCCCATCCCCGTGGCATTGATGGGCTGGGAGCCGCGACATTGTCGCCGAGCTTGATGCCACAGGGTTCCACGAGGTCCCCGCCGACTTTCACGTGCATGTGCACCTGCCAGCGCATGCGCCTGCACGTGCATTAACACGCACGCCCGTGCCGGTGCCCGTGCAGCGCATGCGCCTGCGCATGCACTGACGTGCGCGCCCTTGCATGTGCCCATGCACACGAATGTCTCCGACGTGTCGTTGCCAGCGCCTGTCCCCGCGCGGGTGCCAGTGCCCCCCTCAGCGGCATGGATGGCCGCTATCGACCGCTTCCTTGCACCAACGCTAGTCGCCTCCTCCCGCCAGTTGACTCGCTCCTGGAGACCGAAGTCCAGAACATTGTGGCCTTCCTTGAAGCTAGGGCCAACGTCCAGGAGTATGCCAACAACGGCGCAAGACGCCGCCGTCACCGTCGGTCAGTGGCCGGACGACACACAGAGCACGGCAGAGGAGCCGCTTCCCACCGTAAGACGGCCCCGCCGCCGCCGCGTAATCTAAATTTGCCATGAAAAATGTTCGGATTGCCATGCTTAAAATCCAAACGTTTATCATTTCCGTTTATTTTAGATTGATCGTCGTATGAATGTAAAGTCGGAGTCAGACTGAATGGAATCTAAGGTTTGATCGATTGAATGTTCAGCTAGAGCCGTATCAAATTAAATAAAAAACGTCATCAAGCCACATGTTCCTTCTCATCCAACGACCTAGACTGCTTCAATGTCGAACACTCAACACGTTTAGCGTGCAGTTAATTCCATGCCAAAAATAGTGCAAATCACATAATAACACGCAAATAATATCCTACTTAATATCCGCATGCACTTAATATACTTACAAATTAACGTGCATTGCACGTACACATTGACTAGTACGTGAAACTGGTGTCGTAACTTGTGAACGCGTCCAGATATAGTCAATTTCAACATCGCCCGCGAGTTCGTCGTGTTTGCCCATGCGTCTAAATGCAGAAGGGGAGGAGAGTGAGAGCACAAATGGAACCCACTAGTAAGTGAAGGCGAATAGTACGTGCTAACAAGTCGGTCCCACTAATGTACTAAAAATAATTTACATTTTATCCATTAAATAGGTTGTGGTAATATAAAAACATTATATGAACAAAGGGGGTACAACAAACATTGATGTTCTACGTATGTTGCCAATTGACGTGCGGTTTTAAGGCCCTGGTCGCATGTTCGATCCTCGTCCTTTATTTTTTAATTTGTATATGGGTCCAAATTTGTTTCATGACAGGTGGGCCCCTCGGTGTGTTGTTTGTAGCACTTTAATTTGTGGGTCTAAAGTCGGTCCATTCCAGGTGGACTATCGGTGTGTAGTTTTGTAGCTTATTTGTAATAATTAAAGAGAACAACAGAGTTTATTGCAATAATACCATGGTGCGACGTTGAAGGCGAGAAAGGACGTGCGAGAGAGCGATGACCGAGCCAGAGGGAAATCAATTGGGGGAGGTGCGGGGGTTGCAAAGGTGTTTGGAGTAGTTGTGGGCCGAATGGTACGAAAATATAATCTAAACCCATCGTAATAAATGCCTACACAAATTAATCCAAGGTTGGAGTCGCCCTCGCAATGTAAATAGCTCCGGCTTTGCGAGGGATGGAGAGGTAGCTTCAATATGTGGAGGATATGGCGTGAGAAAGTGAGGTCAATCGAGAGACATATAGATAGAGAGACAAAGTGAGTGTGGTCCGACATTCATTGAAAAAATATATATGCTCTGGAGAGATATTGTCCGATTGAGCTTTTGTGAAGAGTGAGGGCTGTAACATAGAGCTTGAGAGATGATACAGTCGCAGGCATGTAGATATATTTTGTGTGTGGGAGGAAGCAAGGTCAATCGATTACGTGTATAAAGGGAGAGAGATTGAGCGAGTGTGGGTTATCGTGCGATCAAAAGAGTGAGACGGGTTGGAGAGAGTGACCTAGATAGACAATGTGATTGAGAGTGTATACAATATGAATATGTCGAATTGGGCTCAAACATGGAGATATATCATTTGTGTCCGAGAACGAGAGAGGTCAATCAAGACATACAAAGAGAGAGAGAGAGAGAGAGAGAGAGAGAGAGAGAGAGAGATTGAGCGAGCGTGGCCCGCCATGTGGTCGAAAGAGCGGAGGTGGCTTGGATGGACTGACCTAGATAGACAATCTGCGTGAGAGAGTATAGAGTGTGTCGATCGAGGCCCGAACAGGGAGATATATCATATGTGTGTGAAAGAAAATGAGGTTAATCGAGACTCAGATAAAGAGAGGGTGGGAGGGAGAGAGAGAGAGCTCGGCATGGGGTGCAATGGCGGGTGTGTGAGGTAAATACATTTGGTAACAGACTGTAAAAATGGGGTTGTGTAGTTGAGAGAGTTAGAGACCGAAACATGGATAGAAAGAATGAACGTGTGTCAGAAACCGACAGCTTCATAATATGGTTAGGAGAGGAAGATTGACCAATACAGGAAGTATGTAGCGTGTGTGCCGGGGGTGGGGCTAAAAACAACATTTGAATGTAGATAGTACGAGACTAAATACTGATGTTTCAATTCGGTGTACATTGTAAGAATTGAACTGAGGACCATGCATATGGGTAATTATTTCAAATTCGTGCCATACTAGGTTTGGAAAAGTTGACATCGACTCGATTGTTGTGCTATTTACTAGCAAGAGCACAATGTGTTGCATGGAACATTGATAACCCACAAGTATAGGGGATCGCAACAGTTTTCGAGGGTAGAGTATTCAACCCAATTTTATTGATTCGACATAAGGGGAGCCAAAGAATATTCTCAAGTATTAGCAGGTGAGTTTTCAATTCAACCACACTTGGATAACTTAATATCTGCAGCAAAATATTTAGTAGCAAAGTAGTATGGAAGTAATGGTAACGGTAGCAAAAGTAACGATATCAATTTTGTAGTAATTGTAACAGTGGCAACGGTAAAGTAACTAAGCAGAGAACAATATGTGAAAAGGTCGTACGCATTGGATCGGTGATGAATAATTAAGCCGGATGCGATTATTCATGCAACAGTTATAACATAGGGTGACACAGAACTAGATCCAATTCATCAATGTAATATAGGCATGAATTCCGAATATAGTCATACGTGCTTGTGGAAAATAACTTGCATGACATCTTTTGTCCTACCCTCCCATGGCAGTGGGGTCCTATTGGAAACTAAGGGATATTAAGGCCTCCTTTTAATAGAGTACCAGACCAAAGCATTAACACATAGTGAATACATGAACTCCTCAAACTACAGTCATCACCGGGAGTGGTCCCGATTATTGTCACTTCGGGGTTGCCGGATCATAACACATAGTAGGTGACTATAGACATGCAAGATAGGATCAAGACCTCACATATATTCATGAAAACATAATAGGTTCAGATCTGAAATCATGGCACTCGGGCCCTAGTGACAAGCATTAAGCATAGCAAAGTCATAGCAACATCAATCTCAGAACATAGTGGATACTAGGGATCAAACCCTAACAAAACTAACTCGATTACATGATAAATCTCATCCAACCCATCATCGTCCGGCAAGCCTATGATGGAATTACTCACACACGACGGTGAGCATCATGAAATTGGTGAAGGAGGATGGTTGATGATGACGATGGCGACAGATTCCCCTCTCCGGAGCCCCGAACGGACTCCAGATCATCCCTCCCGAGAGAGATTAGGGCTTGGCGGCGGCTCCGTATCGTAAAACGCGATGAATCCTTCTCTCTAATTTTTTTCTCCCCGAACGTGAATATATTGAGGTCAGTGGGGCTCCAGGGGGCCCACAAGGTAGGGGCACGCCCAGGGGGTAGGCACACCCCCACCCTCATGGACAGGGTGTGGGCCCCTGGCCTTGATTCTTTCGCCAATATTTATTATTATTTCCAAAAATAATCCCCGTGAAGTTTCAGGTCATTCCGAGAACTTTTATTTCTGCACAAAAATAACACCATGGCAATTCTGCTGAAAACAGCGTCAGTCCGGGTTAGTTCCATTCGAATCATGCAAGTTAGAGTCCAAAACAAGGGCAAAAGTGTTTGGAAAATTAGATACGACGGATACGTATCAACTCCCCCAAGATTAAACCTTTGCTTGTCCTCAAGTAATTCAGTTGATAAACTGAAAGTGATAAAGAAAAACTTTTACAAACTCTGTTTGCTTTTGTTGTTGTAAATATGTAAAGCCAGCATTCAAGTTTTCAGCAAAGATTATGAACTGACCATATTCACAATATCATTTAGGTCTCATGTTTACTCATATCAATGGCATAATCAACTAGCGAGCAATAATAATAAATCTCGGATGACAACACTTTCTCAAAACAATCATAATATGATATAACAAGATGGTATGTCGCTAGCCCTCTGAGACCGCAAAACATAAATGAAGAGCACCTTTGAAGATCAAGGACTGGCTAAACATTGTAATTCATGGTAAAAGAGATCCAGTCATAGTCATACCCAATATAAATTAATAGTAATGGATGCAACTGACAGCGGTGCTCTCCAGCTGGTGCTTTTTAATAAGAGGGTGATGACTCAACATAAAAGTAAATAGATAGGCCCTTCGCAGAGGGAAGCACAGATTTGTAGAGGTGCTAGAGCTCGGTTTTTGAAATAGAGATGAATAATATTTTGAGCGGCATACTTTCATTATAAACATAACAATCGAGAGATCTCGATATCTTCCATGCTACACACATTATAGGCGGTTCCCAAACAGAATGGTAAAGTTTATACTCCCCCTCCACCAACAAACATCAATCCATGGCTTGTCCGAAACAATAGGTGCCTCCAACTAACAACAGTCCTGGAGGAGTTTTGTTTGCAATTATTTTGATTTGATATGCTTAAAGCATGGGACTGGGCATCCCGGTGACCAGCCATTTTCTCGTGAGTGAGGAGCGGAGTCCACTCCTCTTGAGAATAACCCGCCTAGCATGGAAGATACAAACAACCCTAGTTGATACTTGAGCTATTTGAGCATGCAAAACTGTATTTCATTTGAAGGTTTAGAGTTTGGCACATACAAATTTACTTGGAACGACAGGTAGATACATCATATAGGAAGGTATGGTGGACTCATATGGAATAACTTTGGGGTTTAAGGGATTGGATGCACAAGAAGTATTCCCGCTTAGTACAAGTGAAGGCTAGAAAGAGACTGGGAAGCGACCAACTAGAGAGCAACAACAGTCATGAACATGCATTAAAATTAATAAACATTGAGTGCAAGCATGAGTAGGATATAATCCACCATGAACATAAATATCGTGGAGGATATCTTGATTTTGTTTCAACTACATGCGCGAACATGTGCCAAGTCAAGCCAGTTGAATCATTCAAAGGAGGATACCAACCTACTATACCACATCACAACCATTTTAATAGAATGTTGGCATGCAACGTAAGCCATTATAAACTCCTAGCTAATTAAGCATGGCATAAGCAACTATAATATCTAATTGTCATTGGAGATACGTTATTCATAATAGGCTGAATTAGGAACGATGAACTAATCATGTTTACAAAAACAAGAGAGGTCGAGTTCATACCAGCTTCTCTCATCTCAATCAGTCCATCATATATCGTCATAATTGCGTTTCACTTGCACGACGGAACAATGATAATAATAATAGTGCACGTGCTTTGGACTAAGCTGGAATCTGCAAGCATTCAATAAACACGAGAAGACAAGGCAATATGGACTCTTGGTTAAATCAACAATAATGCATATAAGTGCCACTTCAACATTTTCATTATGGTCTTCTCCTCTCGACCCCCAAACAAAAGAAAAGAATTATAACTATTTACACGGGAAATCTCCCAACAAGCAAAAGAAGAACAGGAAATCTTTTTGGATTTTCTTTTAATTACTACTACAGGAAAGAAAAGTAAACTAACTAAAAGCTACAACTATTTTTTTATTTTTCTTAGCATAAAAAAAGAAAATAACTAGCATGGATAGTACAATGAAAAAGTATGAGCACCGACAACTAGCGTTAGTGTGTGAACATAAATGTAATGTTGGTGAGAAATACGTACTCCCACAAGCTTAGGCTTTTGGCCTAAGTTGGTCTATTCCCATGGCTGGCCTGGCGGATATCCGAAGTTGTAGTTGGGGTCATACTGAGATGCAGCAGCTATTGCCTCATGAGCCGCCGCTTGGAGACGAGCTGTCTCCATCCTCCTCTTATACTCGTTCGCCTCCTCCTTGGTTATAACATGTCTCCCTTTGTCTGAAAGTCAAAGAAAGTAGGAGCAGGGAGAGCAACATGGAAAATGCGGCGCCTGTCAAACATTAGTCGGTACTGGAGAGGTTGTTCGTTCCTCTCAACAAACTGATGGCGAACCATAGCCTCATATCCTAGATAAGTGGGAGGCGATTCCATATCATTTTCATGTATGGGTATCCCAAGGAAATTAGCCACACGGGTTGCATAAATTCCACAAAACAAGTCTCCACTCAAACCATTATTATGCAACCTCCGTGCAACAATGGCCCCCAAGTTATATTGCTTATCTCCTAAAACATCACTCTTTAGAACACTAAGATCAGGGACACACATGTGACATGCTTCATCCTTACCATTTATGCACCTACATATGAAGAGAGCAAAATAATGTATAGCAGGAAAGTGAATGCTCCCAATGGTTGCTTGTGTTATATCTCTAGATTCTCCCACTGTAATACTAGCAAGGAAATCTCTAAACTTAGCTTTGCGAGTTTCACTTGCACTACCCCATTGTGGAAGTTTGCAAGCAGTATTAAAATCTTCTAAGTCCATAGTATAAGATTCGCCATAGATATCAAATAGGACAGTGTGAGAATTACGTGAACATGAAAATTTGAACCTTCTCACAAAGGAATCAGTTAGGTGATAGTACTGAGGGCACTTATCTAGCATGAAGCCCTCGAGTTCAGCATTACGCACATATGCATCAAATTCCTCCTTAATTCCTGCTTGGACCATGAAATCTTCTCACGGCCATTCACAAGGTCGTACTTGAGCTTCTCTTGGTGGTTCATGGTCTGGCTCATGCATTGCGGGCATGGGTCCTTGCTTCCTTGAAGAACCACCTTGGTACATTTTCCTAAAGATATTTCTCCCTCTGAAAAATTTCTGAAAATTTTAGTAACTTAAAATAAAAGTGAACCAAACTCAACAAAATTGATAGCAACTACTCCCACAAGTGCCTAGAGACTATATCATGCACTATAAATTTGACATGCAAGCTCAAGAACAGGGTCACCTAGGCAGCAAAAATTGCAATGAATAAGGCAGTAGAACAAAAACTAATTGGACCATAGGAGGAGTCACATACTGAAGAACAATCCCCCAAAGCAGTTTTGTGAGTGGAGCTTTGAGCTAGGAGATCGAAAATCGCAGCAAAATGAGCTAAAACTCGTGCTTGAGCTGGTTGGTGATTTTTTGGGAGGAAGGAGTATGTGGTGGGTGGAATAAGTGGAGGGGAGCCACCATGGGCCCACGAGGCAGGGGGCGCGCCCAGGGGGTGTGGGCGTGCCCTGGACCCTCATGGCCAGGTGCTTGCTCTCCCTACTGTGTTCTCAGTGCCAGATATTCTCAAATCTTGCAGAAAAAATCATATTTCAATTTCGGGGCATTTGGAGAACTTTTATTTTTGGGGTATTTTTTTACTGCACAGATAATTCAAAAAACTAATAGAAAATACTATTTTTGCATTATTTAATCTAAGTAACAGGAAGTAAAAGAAGGGTATAGAAGGTTGTGCTTTCTAACTTCATCCATCTCATGCTCATCAAGAGGAATCCACTAACAAGGTTGATCAGGTCTTGTTAACAAACTCATTTCGAATAACATGAAACCGGAGAAATTTCGAATAACACTATGTTACCTCAACGGGGATATGCACATCCCAAACAATAAGAATATCATATCTCTTTTTGACAGTAGGAAGAGGAAATTCAAAACCTCCAATAGTAATAGTTGGAATTTTTCCAATAGAATTGATACTGTGGACTTGAGGTTGTTTCCTCAGAAAGTGTACCGTATGCTCATTACCATTAACATGAAAAGTGACATTGCCTTTGTTGCAATCAATAGCAGCCCCTGCAGTATTCAAAAAGGGTCTACCAAGGATAATCGACATACTATCGTCCTCGGGAATATCAAGAATAACAAAGTCTGTTAAAATAATAACATTTGCAACCACAATAGCACAGCCTCACAGATACTGGCAGGTATAGCAGTTGATTTATCAACCATTTGCAAAGATATTTCAGTAGGTGTCAACTTATTCAAATCAAGTCTACGATATAAAGAGAGAGGCATAGCACTAACACCGGCTCCAAGAACACATAAAGCAGTTCTAACATAGTTTCTTTTAATGGAGCATGGTATAGTTGGTACTCCTAGATCTCCAAGTTTCTTAGGTATTCCACCCTTAACAGTATAATTAGCAAGCATGGTAGAAATTTCAGCTCCCGGTATCTTTCTTTTATTTGTAACAATATCTTTCATATACATGGCATAAGGATTCATTTTAATCATATCAGTAAAACGCATACGCAGAAGATAGGTCTAATAATTTCAGCAAAGCGCTCAAAATCCTCATCATCCTTTTTCTTGGATGCTTTGGGAGGAAAAGGCATGGGTTTCTGAACCCATGGTTCTCTTTCTTCACCATGCTTCCTAGCAACAAAGTCTCTCATATCATAATGTTGATTCTTTGATTGTGGGTTATCAAGATCAACAGCAGGGTCAATCTCTACATCATTATCATTACTAGGTTGAGCATGAATATGAACATCGTCATTAACATTATCACTAGGTTCATGTTCATCACCTGATTGTGTCTCAGCATCAGAAATAGAAATATCATTGGGATTCTCAGGTGTGTCTACAACAGGTTCACTAGAAGCATGCAAAGTCCTATCATTTTTCTTTTTCTTCCTCTTAAAAGGACTAGGTGTATCAACATTAGTTCTCTGAGAATCTTGCTCAATTCTCTTAGGGTGGCCCTCAGGATACAAAGGTTCCTGAGTCATTCTACTCCCTCTAGTCACAATTCTAACAACATTATCATTCTTCTTATTATTTAATTCATTGAGCAAGTCATTCTTAGCTTTAAATACTTGTTCTACTTGAGTGGTAACCATAGAAGCATGTTTACTAATGAGTTTAAGTTCACCTTTAACTCTAGACATATAATCACTCAAGTGTTCAATCATATAAGCATTGCGTTCTAATTGTCTACCAAAATAAGCATTGAAATCTTCTTGCTTAACCATAAAATTATCAAACTCATCTAAGCATTGGCTAGCAAACTTAGTAGGCGGGATTTCAGCTTTATCATATCTATAGAGAGAATTTACCTTTACTACCTGTGTCGGGTTATAAAGACCATGTATTTCTTCGATAGGTGGTAAATTAAGGCCATGTATTTCTTCAACAGGAGGTAAATTCTTAACATTTTCAGCTTTAAAACCTTTTTCTTTCATAGATTTCTTTGCCTCTTGCATATCTTCAGGACTAAGAAATAGAATACCCCTTTTCTTCGGAGCTGGCTAAGGTATTGGTTCAGGGAGTGTCCAATTGTTTTCATTCGTCAACATATTATTCAATAGAATTTCAGGTTCATCAACGGTTCTTTCCCTGAAAACACAACCAGCATAACTAGCCAGGTGGTCTCTGGAAGCATCGGTTAGTCCATTATAAAAGATATCAAGTATTTCATTTTTCTTGAGAGGATGATCAGGCAAGGCATTAAGTAATTTGAGAAGCCTCCCCCAAGCTTGTGGGAGACTCTCTTCCTCAAATTGCACAAAATTGTATATATCCCTTAAACCAGCTTGTTTCTTATGAGCAAAGAAGTACTAAATCATATCCTAGGGACTACGTACACAACCAGGATCAAGAGAATTAAACAATGTCTTAGCATCACCCTTTAACCTTTAATGAGAACTAAAATAATTTAAGGATATAATAGTAGCGAGTTTTCTCATCATTAGTGAATAGGATAGCTATATCATTTAATTTAGTACGATGTGCCACAACAGTTTCAGATTCATAGCCATAGAAAGGACCAGATTCAACCAGAGTAATTATCTCAGGATGAACAGAGAAATCATAATCCTTATCAGTAACAAAGATAGGTGAAGTAGCATAAGCGGGATCATATTTCATTCTAGCATTCAAAGATTTTTCTTTCAGCTTAGCTATTAAGTTCTTAAGACCACTGCTATCATTGCAAGCAAGAAAGTCTCTAGAAGTTTCTTCATCCATAACATAACCCTCAGGCACAATAGGCAATTCATATATAGGGGGAGAATCTTCATCATCACTTTCATCAATATTATCAGTTTCAATAATTTCATTCTCTCTAGCCCTAGCAAGTTGTTCATCAAGAAATTCACCTAGCGGCATAGTACTATCAAGCATAGAAGTAGTTTCATCATAAGTATCATGCATAGCAGAAGTGGTATCATCAATAACATGCGACATATCAGAATTAATAGCAGAAGCAGGTTTAGGTGTCGCAAGCTTACTCAAAACAGAAGGTGAATCAAGTGCAGAGCTAGATGGCAATTCCTTACCTCCCCTCGTAGTTGAGGGATAAATTTTGGTTTTCTCGTCTTTCAAGTTCCTCATAGTGACCAGCAGATATAAATCCCAAGTGACTCAAAGAATAGAGCTATGCTCCCCGGCAACGGCGACAGAAAATAGTCTTGATAACCCACAAGTATAGGGGATTGCAACAGTTTTCGAGGGTAGAGTATTCAACCCAAATTTATTGATTCGACACAAGGGGAGCCAAAGAATATTCTCAAGTATTACCAGCTGAGTTGTCAATTCAACCACACCTGGATAACTTAATATCTGCAGCAAAGTACTTAGTAGCAAACTAGTATGGAAGTAACGGTAACGGTAGCAAAAGTAACGATAGCAGTTTTGTAGTAATTGGAACAGTGGCAACGGTAAAGTAACTAAGTGGAGAACAATATGTGAAAAGCTCGTAGGCATTGGATCGGTGATGAATGATTAAGCCGGATGCGATTATTCATGCAATAGTTATAACATAGGGTGAGACAGAACTAACTCGAATTCATCAATGTATTGTAGGCATGTATTCCGAATATAGTCATACGTGCTTATGGAAAAGAACTTGCATGACATCTTTTGTCCTACCCTCCCGTGGCAGCGGGGTCCTATTGGAAACTAAGGGATATTAAGGCCTCCTTTTAATAGAGTGCCGGACCAAAGCATTAACACATAGTGAACACATGAACTCCTCAAACTACGGTCATCACCGGGAGTGGTCCTGATTATTATCACTTCGGAGTTGCCGGATCATAACACATAGTAGGTGACTATAGACTTGCAAGATAGGATCAAGAACTCACATATATTCATGAAAACATAATAGGTTCAGATCTGAAATCATGGCACTCGGGCCCTAGTGACAAGCATTAAGCATAGCAAAGTCATAGCAACATCAATCTCAGAACATAGTGGATACTAGGTATCAAACCCTAACAAAACTAACTCGATTACATGATAAATCTCATCCAACCCATCACCGTCCAGCAAGCCTACGATGGAATTGTCGACGTTCTGGGAACGGGGGTCCC
The DNA here is from genome assembly GCA_032464435.1 of Aegilops umbellulata. Classification (NCBI taxonomy): domain Eukaryota; kingdom Viridiplantae; phylum Streptophyta; class Magnoliopsida; order Poales; family Poaceae; genus Aegilops; species Aegilops umbellulata. Next base: position 225,847,926 of record CP136055.1, on the reverse strand, counting down.
CAGACTTGCCTGCCTGTGGCCCACGGCGTGGCTAAGCTAGCGGGCCATACATCCCATCTTCATCGACAAGGCATCCAAGACCCTCGCGAGTGGCCAAGCCTCGCGAGGCGGACGACACAAGACCTCCTCAAGAGTGGCCTAGCCAGGCAGGATCACGAGGAGCGGAGATATCAAGGTGGGGCAAACATCGCGAGGCTCAAGTGACGTGAGCCATGACGATCGGCACCAGGCTGGTGCCTGAGCTCGCAGCATCCTTGTTCTCTCGTTGGTGCTAAGGAGGCAAGCACAGACGAGGAGTACCAAGGCATCAGGCAAAGGTTGCCATATCGGTGCAACGAGACCGAGACCAGAAGGACGAAAAGACGGAGGTCATCGTGGAGCCCAAGACGGCGTCACCACCAAAGCCTTTCGCAGGCGAAGACCACTTTTGTCAGGATAGCTTCTACTAGTTGTCCCCCTTCAAATTTGGCCGCTATTTTTGGCTCCCTTCCCGCTCAATATTTGGGGAGAGGACCAGGGCCTATATAAGTAGAACTAGCCACCACAGTGGGATGGGTCAGCTTGATCTGATCTGATCGAGAGCCTACCCTAGCCACAAGAACACCTGAACCTCAGGAGGCTGTTCTTCCCCTTGTACTGTTCATCATCAGCCCAAGAGGCAATCCACCACACACACACTAGAGTAGGGTATTACACCACAACGGTGGCCCGAACCAGTATAAATCTCGTGTCTTTCTGTGTTGCGAGTATGCCGAGTTCGTCCGCGAGATCTTAGAGAGCTAGGGTGTGGATCAGTAGGAGGGGAAGACTTCGCGCGCACCCCAGAGTTCGAACCTTATGGGTTTTGCCGGAACCCCACATCCGACATTTGGCGCGCCAGGTAGGGGTGCGCCGGAGCTTCTCTCCACCAGCCTACACCCAGCACCTCCGCACCTCGCCCTCAAGGCAGGTGCCCCGCCATCCGCTTCCGTGACCAGCGCCGACCACGGGACATCTGGGTTCCGAGCCCTGGCCCCCACCCTGCGGCGGGTGCGGTGGCCGACCAAGTTCAAGCCAAAGATGCCGTCGCGTTATGGCGGCACGGCAAACCCGTCGCCATTACTACTGGCGTACGAGAAGGCTGTCCTCGAGGCCGGAGGCGACGACAAGATCATGGCCAACTGGTTCCCCATGGCCCTCACTGGCGAGCTGCGCGCCTGGCTTCTCAACCTCCCTGGATCCACGATGGCGTCCTGCGGGGAGCTCCGCGACCTCTTCGCTGCCCGCTATGCCGTGTTGGCGTACCATGCAGTTGCGACCCTGCTGGGCGGCTCTCAAGCACCGCCTTCACATCGCCATGTCAAGCCGTTCCTCCATCAGATTGGGACCACCTCCAAGCACCCCGGGGCTCCGCCGGGTTGGGCTGCGCCAGAGGCCGAAAACACTTTCGACTCAGAAGACCACCCCGACTCCACCGCTGGCTCGGGCATGCTCCCAATGCTCTGCACGTCCACCATCTGCAACATGGCTGCTACCTCTTGAGCACTGCGTTGGTTTTCCCCAAAGAGGAGAGGATGATGCAGCAAAGTAGCGTAAGTATTTCCCTCAGTTTTTGAGAACCAAGGTATCAATCCAGTAGGAGGCTACGCTCAAGTCCCTCGTACCTGCACAAAACGATAGCTACTCGCAACCAACGCGATTAGGGGTTGTCAATCCCTTCATGGTCACTTACGAGAGTGAGATCTGATAGAGATGATAGATAATATTTTTGGTATTTTTGGTATAGAGATGCAAAGTGAAAAGTAAAAAAGCAAAGTAAAATGCAAAGCAAGATTAAAGTGATGGAGATTGATATGATGAGAATAGACCTGGGGGCCATAGGTTTTACTAGTGGCTTCTCTCAAGAGCATAAGTATTCTACGGTGGGTGAACAAATTACTGTTGAGCAATTGACAGAACTGAGCATAGTTATGAGAATATCTAGGTATCATCAGGTATATAGGCATCACGTCCGAGACAAGTAGACCGACTCCTGCATGCATCTACTACTATTACTCCACTCATCGACCGGTATCCAGCATGCATCTAGAGTATTAAGTTAAAAACAGAGTAACGCTTTAAGCAAGATGACATGATGTAGAGGGATAGTTTCATGCAATATGATAAAAACCCCATCTTGTTATCCTCGATGGCAACAATACAATACGTGCCTTACTGCCCCTTCTGTCACTGGGAAAGGACACCACAAGATTGAACCCAAAGCTAGGCATTTCTCCCATGGCAAGAAAAACCAATCTAGTAGGCCAAACCAAACTGATAGTTTGAAGAGACTTGCAAAGATAACCAATCATACATAAAAGAATTCAGAAAATATACAAATATTATTCATAGATAGACTTGATCGTAAACCCACAATTCATCGGTCTCAACAAACACACCACAAAAAGAAGATGACATAGAATAGATCTCCACGAGAGAGGGGGAGAACATTGTATTGAGATCCAAAAAGAGAGAAGAAGCCATCTAGCTAATAACTATGGATCCGAAGGTCTGAGGTGAACTACTCACACTTCATCGGAGAGGCTATGATGATGTAGAAGCCCTCCGTGATGACGGCCCTCTGCGGCGGAGCTCCGGAACAGGCCCCAAGATGGGATCTCGTGGATACAGAAAGTTGCGATGGAGGAATTAGGTTTTTGGCTCCGTATCTGATCGTTTGGGGGTACGTAGGTATATATAGGAGGAAGGAGTACGTCGGTGGAGCAACAGGGGGCCCACGAGGCAGGGGGCGCGCCTGAGGAGGGGGGCGCGCCCCCCACCCTCGTGACCGCCTCTTTGACTCCTCGGAGTAGGGTCCAAGTCTCCTGGATCACGTTCGGTGAGAAAATCACGTTCCCGAAGGTTTTATTCCGCTTGGACTCCGTTTGATATTCCGTTTCTTCGAAACACTGAAATAGGCAAAAAAACAGCAATTCTGGGTTGGGCCTCCGATTAATAGGTTAGTCCCAAAAATAATATAAAACTGGAAAATAAAGCCCAATATACTCCAAAACAGTAGATAATATAGCATTGAGAAATAAAAAATTATAGATACGTTGGAGACGTATCAGTGACCATTACGAAGACCCTTAACGACGGCGGCGTTGGCCTCAACTTGCTCTCTATAGAGGCCTTGAGCCTCCATCACGTACCGCTAGAGCGGCTCGGCCTCAGCAAGCCCTTCTCAGGAGTTGGAGGTGGTGCTGCCCGCTCTCTGGGGCAAATCTGTCTCCCCGTCACCTTCAGCACGCGCGACAACTATCGCACCGAGCTGGTCGACTTCAACATCGCCCGCATCGGCCTCCCGTATAATGCCATTCTCGTGTACCCAGCTCTCGCCCAGTTCATGGTGGCGACTCACCCGGCCTACAACCTCATGAAGATGCCTGGGAGCAAGGGCGTCCTCACCATAAAGAGGGACACCAAGGAGGCTGTAACGACACTCAAGCTTGCCTTCAAGACCGCGGCGGCAGCGCAGCCACCGGCGCTGGTACCCCCGAGGCCAAGGAGGCCGCGCCTACTAAGAAGAAGAAGTTGTTCACCCAAGACAAGGTGGAAACCAAGCAGGTGCCGGTCAATGAGGATGTGTCTTCGGGAGCCACCTTTACCATAGGCGCCGGCCTTTACCCGGGTCAACAGTAGACCTTGGTGAGGTTCTTGCGCGCAAACAAGGAAATATTCGCGTGGGAGCCCAATCAGTTTGTAGGGGTCCCGAGGGAGGTGATTCAGCATCATCTAAGGGTATGACCCAACATACGCCCTGTCGGATTTCGGGTTCCGGCAGACCCTTAAGGTTCGAACTCTGGGGTGCGCGCGGAGATTACGCTTCCTACCTAGCCGTACTCGTCCGCCTCACAAAGATCTAAGCTACCAAAAGAACAACACAAGAGACACAGAGTTTATACTGGTTCGGGCCACTGATGTGCTGTAATACCCTACTCCAGTGTGGTGTGGTGGATTGCCTCTTGGGCTGATGATGATGAACGATACAAGGAACAATAGCCTCGCGAGGGTCTGTTCTTGGCTGGGGGGATGAACTGCTAGGAGGAGTTAAATCGCCCTTCTCTCTCTGTCTGCTGCCTATCTAACTGATTGCCTGGTTGCTAGGTGTTCCGATCCCCTTCCCCCTAGAGGTGGCTAGTCCTATTTATAGGAAAAGGTCCTAGGCCTCTTCCCAAATATTGAGCGGGAAGGGCGCCAACAATTGGCCAGTTTGAAGGGGAACATCTGGTACACTTATCCTGACTAAAGTTGGTCCTCGCCTGCCAAAGGCTCTGGTGATGACGCTGGCTTGGGCTCCACAGTGACTTCCTCCTTGTCGCGGAGCTGGTCTTGGTCTCGTTGCACTGAAACGGGTGCCTTTGCTTGATCCTCCCACCTGCGCTTGTTCCCTTTGCACCAAAGAGGAAAGGGAGGAGACTGCGCGGGCTGGCGCCCGCCTGGCGCCCTTGGTCGTCATGGCTTGCATCATGGGCACCTGGTGAGGTACCCCGCCTTGATCTCGCCGCCTCCTCGCGAGCCAGCCTAATGAGGCTGCACCTGAGGAAGCTCCATGTCGTCCGCCCCGTGAGGCTTGGCCCCTCGCGAGGGTCTTGGGTTTGCGTTGATGAAGATGGGCCGTGCTGGGCCCCCTTGAGCCACGCCGCATGCCGCAGGCAGGCAAGTCTTGGGACCCCCGTTCCCAGAACGCCGACAGTAGCCCCCGGGTCCAAGGCACGCCCAGACTTGGCCGTGCTGAGAGGCGAAAGGGCAAGGGCGAAGCGCCGCGGGCCCTAACAGCCTGTGGCCTTGGGCGCCGCGTGGCGGTTGATTGGACGTGGGCGTCTCCACAACCGCGCGAGTTGATAAAGGAGCGGCATCCGCCCGGCTTTGCTTTTTCTGCTTCCTCGGTTGCTGTTCAGATCCCCTTTCTCGCGCCTCTCCTTCCTTCCTCCAAATCTCCAGATCTGCTCCGGCCGCGTGACCTAGGAAGCCATGGCGCCTCGTCAGTCCCCGGCCGAAGCTTGGTACTCGTCTGCCGTGGACTCGCCAAACGTGTCTGAGGCGAGCCTTGCCCGGTTGCGCCGGATGGCGGCAGCGCAGGGCATCGACGGGGCGAGGGTGTTCAAGTCCGGCTCCGCCACCCCTGAGGGCCGAGGAAGCACCTTCTATCCGCTCTTTGTAAGTTCCATTGCTGTCGGCCTGGTGCCTCCCTTCTCCGAGTTCTTCTTCTCTGTCCTCCGGCATTACAACCTACAAGCTCTGCATCTCCACCCCAACTCCGTCCTTCTCCTGGCAATCTTCGCTTATTACTGCGAGGCTCACGTAGGGGTGCAGCCCTTAGTGGCCTTGCTGCGCCACTACTTCTCCCTCCAGGTCTCTCGCGGTTCTCCTTTCGCGTGCGCGAGCTTCATCGCGTACAGTGGCGCCATCGCCATTTCGAAGCCCGGGAAAAGGATCGAGGGCTTCAGGAGCAAATGGGTTTTGACAGACGCTGGGCGCATTCACCCGCGGTTGATCTTGCCCAAGGAGCTACCCACGAGCTCTGGTGATTGGGCCCGTGCAGAACTCACGGACCCCCGTGCGAAGCCGGTGTTGGAGAAGATAGACGCGGATCTGAGGCCGGCCAGGTTGGCGGCGGCGAAGCTGACCGGCGCGTCGCTAATGAGGGAATTCCTGGAGCACCAGCTGGCTCCGCTTCGGCAGTACTCACCTCAGATGTGCAGGCCTCATCCGAGCCGCGCGGCCTTGGGTGACGGAGATCTGGCCGCGGTGCTCCAATCTCTGGTTGGGGGCGATGTGGCGAGGCTGGAGGGTGCTCCTACGCCCTTGTTCCTCCGCGACGACTGGGAGCAGGTGGTGGAGTCCATGCCTGTCTTCAACGGGGACGGGCCCATGCCCGCGGAGGCTCTCGTGGGTCCGGTGGACGTGTCCTCCGATGATTCCAGCGACGAGGAGGGCAGTGGGGAGCGGGAGAGAGGGCCTGACTCCAAGGCGACTGATGGAGAGTCAAGGGCTCCCCTCTCCCGGCGTAGGTCCCGCGCTCTCCTCCTCTCTCTGAGCGACGACGACGAGGATGATGACGTGCTGGGCAGCGGGAGCTCGCCCCCGATCCCGAAGAAGGACAGGACCGGGCTGATTCCCCGCGGGTCTACGCCGACTCCGGGGCGGTCCGCAGACGCGCCTTCTGCTTCCGAGGTTGACCCTTCCAGCCGGCTGTCAGGCTTCAAGTTTGGCCGAAGGCTGCCTGAGCTCACCGGCGACGACCCGTAAGTGCTTGACTCTTGTCTTTGTTTCTTGCTTTGCTGCTGAGGCTTGACGTCCGCGCCTCTTGGGCAGGCTGGCGCCCGCGGCGAAGAAGCTGAAGGGGGCTCCTGAGGTTCCATCCGCTGCAGCGCCTCTGCCTGCAGAGGAAGGTGACCGCGACGCGCGGGCCTCTCCTGCCCGGTCGCCCTCGCGAGGTCTGGCCGAGCTGGCTGGGGCGAGCCCAGCCCCCATGGCCCAAGTGACTCCCGAGGTGCCTTTGCCTGCCGCCGCCACCACAGTCGTGGGGGCGCAGCAAGCTTCGCCTCAAGATGTTGTGGTTGTGCTGTCGCCTTCTCCTCCTACTCCCCCAACTGCTATTTCTCCGACTCCTCCCGCCATTTTGGATCGCGTTGCCGCCGAGCTGGATCGGCTCCGGCAGGATCTTTTTGGCGCCGACCCTCGCTTGGTGGCCGGGCGCTTGGAGCTGGCTTCAGGATGGCTTCGCTCCGACGCTTCGATTCGTGCGGCGCTGGTCCAGGCCTCAACGGCTTTTGATGAGGAGAAGCAGGCCGCCGTTGAGGCGAAGGCTGCTCGTGACGCGGCCCAGGTGGAGGCGGCTGACGTTCGCGGTCGCTGCGAGGTGCTGGAGAACGAGCTGCAAGGCCTACGGGACCAGCTCGCGAAAGAGGCCCACCTTCGCCAAGAGCAAGAAGAGGGCGTGAAGGCTCGCGAGGCAGCCGTCGAGGTCCGGGAGGCCAAGCTCAAGAAATGCCACGACCGCCTGCACGTGCTGGAGAAGGAGTTGGAGGCGACGAAGGTCGAACTGGACGGCAAGGCCAGGGTTCTTGCCAAGGACCGCGTGGCCTTCGCAGACATGGAGGAGAAGGCTCGTGCTTCGCTAAAGATGCTCTAGGCCAGCGGCCTGGAGAGCCCGCTGGCTGGCTCCGAGGACGGCCCCGCCAAGCTGCTTCCCTTCCTGGTGCGTGCTCTTGAGGATGTCGCCCTCGGCCTTGGCCCCACGGCCGAGGCCGAGGCGTGTATCATGTCTTCTGCACCGCTGACGCGGGTCTTCACCCACATTTACCTTCACGACCTCAACATCGACCTCGACAGCCTGCTGGAGCCAGTGAGCGGCGAGCGTGCCGCTGCCACTGCCGAGGCCGTGAAGAGTCGCGCGGAGGCTTTGCTGGGGAAGTTCCTGGCCTTCAGCACCAAGCCGAAGCCAGACGCTGCCGACCCTGCTGCTCCACGAGGCGAAGCCACTCCGTGCTGCTCCATCGCCGACAAGTGACTCTGCTCCGACTCTGGAGCGTGGCCGCGACGTGCCGGAGCATGGAGCGCCCAGGCGGCTTCTTGCGGGCGAGGGACTTCTTGGCAGCTCTGCTCTTGCTGCGCTGGTGCCTGGCGGAGCGGCTTCCAGCCAGGGGCCACGCGCCTTGCGGCCGGGGCGTCTTCTTGGTGAGGAGGCGGCTGGGGCGCCCCCCGGAGCTTCGTCGCCAATGCGGGGCGGGGCACGTTGCAGCGGAACGGACGGTGCAAGAGAACCCCCCGTGGCGCGGACGAGCTCGGCGACGCGGTCGAGCCACTCTTCGTAGACGTCGTCGACGGGACGGTAGCGCAGGAGCTCGTTTGCCGCTATGAGCGCAGCTCGAGCCTCCAAGGGCGCGCGGAGCGCGCGGGACGAAGAGCCAGCTGGGGTGAGCAAGGGAGTAGCGGTGCGGCCGTCTCGCCGCACGGAAGGATGCTGGGACGACGCTTGCTCTTCGTTCCCCGCCGGGCCAGTGGCGGCGTTGATGCCAGGCGACGGGGAACGGCGAGGACGCCCGCCGACAGGGGCCGTCTAGGCGACGCGGGAAGCGAGAGCGGCTCGGCGCTCGGCGCTGGCCCGACGAGCATCAGACATGGTTGCGATGGTCGGAGGAGAACAGAGAGGCGGAAGACGAATTCCGGCGCACCCCTACCTGGCGCGCCAAATGTCGGATTTCGGGTTCCGGTAGACCCTTAAGGTTTGAACTCTGGGGTGCGCACGGAGATTACGCTTCCTACCTACCCGTACTCGTCCGCGTCGCAAAGATCTAAGCTACCAAAAGAACAACACAAGAGACACAGAGTTTATACTGGTTTGGGCCACCGATGTGGTGTAATACCCTACTCCAGTGTGGTGTGGTGGATTGCCTCTTGGGCTGATGATGATGAATGATACAAGGAAGAACAGCCTCGCGAGAGTCTATTCTTGGCTGGGGGATGAACTGCTAGGAGGAGTTCAATCGCCCTTCTCTCTCTGTCTGCTGCCTATCTAACTAATTGCCGGGTTGCTAGGTGTTCAGATCCCCTTCCTCCTGGAGGTGGCTAGTCCTATTTATAGGCAAAGGCCCTGGGCCTCTTCCCAAATATTGAGAGGGAAGGGCGCCAACAATTGGCCAGTTTGAAGGGGAACATCTGGTACACTTATCCTGACTAAAGTTGGTCCTCGCCTGCCAAAGGCTCTGGTGATGACGCTGGCTTGGGCTCCACAGTGACTTCCTCCTTGTCGCGGAGCTGGTCTTGGTCTCATTGCACCGAAACGGGTGCCTTTGCTTGATCCTCCCGCCTGCGCTTGTTCCCTTTGTACCAAATAGGAAAGGGAGGACACTGCGCGGACTGGCGCCCTTGGTCGTCATGGCTTGCGTCATGGGCACCTGGTGAGGTACCCCGCCTTGATCTCGCCGCCTCCTCGCGAGCCAGCCTAATGAGGCTGCACCTGAGGAAGCTCCATGTCGTCCGCCCCGTGAGGCTTGGCCCCTCGCGAGGGTCTTGGGTTTGCGTTGATGAAGATGGGCCGTGCTGGGCCCCCTTGAGCCACGCCGCATGCCGCAGGCAGGCAAGTCTTGGGACCCCCGTTCCCAGAACGCCGACAGTAGCCCCCGGGTCCAAGGCACGCCCAGACTTGGCCGTGCTGAGAGGCGAAAGGGCAAGGGCGAAGCGCCGCGGGCCCTAACAGCCTGTGGCCTTGGGCGCCGCGTGGCGGTTGATTGGACGTGGGCGTCTCCACAACCGCGCGAGTTGATAAAGGAGCGGCATCCGCCCGGCTTTGCTTTTTCTGCTTCCTCGGTTGCTGTTCAGATCCCCTTTCTCGCGCCTCTCCTTCCTTCCTCCAAATCTCCAGATCTGCTCCGGCCGCGTGACCTAGGAAGCCATGGCGCCTCGTCAGTCCCCGGCCGAAGCTTGGTACTCGTCTGCCGTGGACTCGCCAAACGTGTCTGAGGCGAGCCTTGCCCGGTTGCGCCGGATGGCGGCAGCGCAGGGCATCGACGGGGCGAGGGTGTTCAAGTCCGGCTCCGCCACCCCTGAGGGCCGAGGAAGCACCTTCTATCCGCTCTTTGTAAGTTCCATTGCTGTCGGCCTGGTGCCTCCCTTCTCCGAGTTCTTCTTCTCTGTCCTCCGGCATTACAACCTACAAGCTCTGCATCTCCACCCCAACTCCGTCCTTCTCCTGGCAATCTTCGCTTATTACTGCGAGGCTCACGTAGGGGTGCAGCCCTTAGTGGCCTTGCTGCGCCACTACTTCTCCCTCCAGGTCTCTCGCGGTTCTCCTTTCGCGTGCGCGAGCTTCATCGCGTACAGTGGCGCCATCGCCATTTCGAAGCCCGGGAAAAGGATCGAGGGCTTCAGGAGCAAATGGGTTTTGACAGACGCTGGGCGCATTCACCCGCGGTTGATCTTGCCCAAGGAGCTACCCACGAGCTCTGGTGATTGGGCCCGTGCAGAACTCACGGACCCCCGTGCGAAGCCGGTGTTGGAGAAGATAGACGCGGATCTGAGGCCGGCCAGGTTGGCGGCGGCGAAGCTGACCGGCGCGTCGCTAATGAGGGAATTCCTGGAGCACCAGCTGGCTCCACTTCGGCAGTACTCACCTCAGATGTGGAGGCCTCATCCGAGCCGCGCGGCCTTGGGTGACGGAGATCTGGCCGCGGTGCTCCAATCTCTGGTTGGGGGCGATGTGGCGAGGCTGGAGGGTGCTCCTACGCCCTTGTTCCTCCGCGACGACTGGGAGCAGGTGGTGGAGTCCATGCCTGTCTTCAACGGGGACGGGCCCATGCCCGCGGAGGCTCTCGTGGGTCCGGTGGACGTGTCCTCCGATGATTCCAGCGACGAGGAGGGCAGTGGGGAGCGGGAGAGAGGGCCTGACTCCAAGGCGACTGATGGAGAGTCAAGGGCTCCCCTCTCCCGGCGTAGGTCCCGCGCTCTCCTCCTCTCTCTGAGCGACGACGACGAGGATGATGACGTGCTGGGCAGCGGGAGCTCGCCCCCGATCCCGAAGAAGGACAGGACCGGGCTGATCCCCCGCGGGTCTACGCCGACTCCGGGGCGGTCCGCAGACGCGCCTTCTGCTTCCGAGGTTGACCCTTCCAGCCGGCTGTCAGGCTTCAAGTTTGGCCGAAGGCTGCCTGAGCTCACCGGCGACGACCCGTAAGTGCTTGACTCTTGTCTTTGTTTCTTGCTTTGCTGCTGAGGCTTGACGTCCGCGCCTCTTGGGCAGGCTGGCGCCCGCGGCGAAGAAGCTGAAGGGGGCTCCTGAGGTTCCATCCGCTGCAGCGCCTCTGCCTGCAGAGGAAGGTGACCGCGACGCGCGGGCCTCTCCTGCCCGGTCGCCCTCGCGAGGTCTGGCCGAGCTGGCTGGGGCGAGCCCAGCCCCCATGGCCCAAGTGACTCCCGAGGTGCCTTTGCCTGCCGCCGCCACCACAGTCGTGGGGGCGCAGCAAGCTTCGCCTCAAGATGTTGTGGTTGTGCCGTCGCCTTCTCCTCCTACTCCCCCAACTGCTATTTCTCCGACTCCTCCCGCCATTTTGGATCGCGTTGCCGCCGAGCTGGATCGGCTCCGGCAGGATCTTTTTGGCGCCGACCCTCGCTTGGTGGCCGGGCGCTTGGAGCTGGCTTCAGGATGGCTTCGCTCCGACGCTTCGATTCGTGCGGCGCTGGTCCAGGCCTCAACGGCTTTTGATGAGGAGAAGCAGGCCGCCGTTGAGGCGAAGGCTGCTCGTGACGCGGCCCAGGTGGAGGCGGCTGACGTTCGCGGTCGCTGCGAGGTGCTGGAGAACGAGCTGCAAGGCCTACGGGACCAGCTCGCGAAAGAGGCCCACCTTCGCCAAGAGCAAGAAGAGGGCGTGAAGGCTCGCGAGGCAGCCGTCGAGGTCCGGGAGGCCAAGCTCAAGAAATGCCACGACCGCCTGCACGTGCTGGAGAAGGAGTTGGAGGCGACGAAGGTCGAACTGGACGGCAAGGCCAGGGTTCTTGCCAAGGACCGCGTGGCCTTCGCAGACATGGAGGAGAAGGCTCGTGCTTCGCTAAAGATGCTCTAGGCCAGCGGCCTGGAGAGCCCGCTGGCTGGCTCCGAGGACGGCCCCGCCAAGCTGCTTCCCTTCCTGGTGCGTGCTCTTGAGGATGTCGCCCTCGGCCTTGGCCCCACGGCCGAGGCCGAGGCGTGTATCATGTCTTCTGCACCGCTGACGCGGGTCTTCACCCACATTTACCTTCACGACCTCAACATCGACCTCGACAGCCTGCTGGAGCCAGTGAGCGGCGAGCGTGCCGCTGCCACTGCCGAGGCCGTGAAGAGTCGCGCGGAGGCTTTGCTGGGGAAGTTCCTGGCCTTCAGCACCAAGCCGAAGCCAGACGCTGCCGACCCTGCTGCTCCACGAGGCGAAGCCACTCCGTGCTGCTCCATCGCCGACAAGTGACTCTGCTGCGACTCTGGAGCGTGGCCGCGACGTGCCGGAGCATGGAGCGCCCAGGCGGCTTCTTGCGGGCGAGGGACTTCTTGGCAGCTCTGCTCTTGCTGCGCTGGTGCCTGGCGGAGCGGCTTCCAGCCAGGGGCCACGCGCCTTGCGGCCGGGGCGTCTTCTTGGTGAGGAGGCGGCTGGGGCGCCCCCCGGAGCTTCGTCGCCAATGCGGGGCGGGGCACGTTGCAGCGGAACGGACGGTGCAAGAGAACCCCCCGCGGCGCGGACGAGCTCGGCGACGCGGTCGAGCCACTCTTCGTAGACGTCGTCGACGGGACGGTAGCGCAGGAGCTCGTTTGCCGCTATGAGCGCAGCTCGAGCCTCCAAGGGCGCGCGGAGCGCGCGGGACGAAGAGCCAGCTGGGGTGAGCAAGGGAGTAGCGGTGCGGCCGTCTCGCCGCACGGAAGGATGCTGGGACGACGCTTGCTCTTCGTTCCCCGCCGGGCCAGTGGCGGCGTTGATGCCAGGCGACGGGGAACGGCGAGGACGCCCGCCGACAGGGGCCGTCTAGGCGACGCGGGAAGCGAGAGCGGCTCGGCGCTCGGCGCTGGCCCGACGAGCATCAGACATGGTTGCGATGGTCGGAGGAGAACAGAGAGGCGGAAGACGAATTCCGGCGCACCCCTACCTGGCGCGCCAAATGTCGGATTTCGGGTTCCGGTAGACCCTTAAGGTTTGAACTCTGGGGTGCGCACGGAGATTACGCTTCCTACCTACCCGTACTCGTCCGCCTCGCAAAGATCTAAGCTACCAAAAGAACAACACAAGAGACACAGAGTTTATACTGGTTTGGGCCACCGATGTGGTGTAATACCCTACTCAAGTGTGGTGTGGTGGATTGCCTCTTGGGCTGATGATGATGAATGATACAAGGAAGAACAGCCTCGCGAGAGTCTATTCTTGGATGGGGGATGAACTGCTAGGAGGAGTTCAATCGCCCTTCTCTCTCTGTCTGCTGCCTATCTAACTAATTGCCGGGTTGCTAGGTGTTCAGATCCCCTTCCTCCTGGAGGTGGCTAGTCCTATTTATAGGCAAAGGCCCTGGGCCTCTTCCCAAATATTGAGAGGGAAGGGCGCCAACAATTGGCCAGTTTGAAGGGGAACATCTGGTACACTTATCCTGACTAAAGTTGGTCCTCGCCTGCCAAAGGCTCTGGTGATGACGCTGGCTTGGGCTCCACAGTGACTTCCTCCTTGTCGCGGAGCTGGTCTTGGTCTCATTGCACCGAAACGGGTGCCTTTGCTTGATCCTCCCGCCTGCGCTTGTTCCCTTTGTACCAAATAGGAAAGGGAGGACACTGCGCGGACTGGCGCCCTTGGTCGTCATGGCTTGCGTCATGGGCACCTCGTGAGGTACCCCGCCTTGATCTCTCCGCCTCCTCGCGAGCCAACCTGATGAGGCTGCACCTGAGGAAGCTCCGTGTCGTCCGCCCCACGAGGCTTGGCCCCTCGCGAGGGTCTTGGGTTTGTGTTGATGAAGATGGGCCGTGCTGGGACCCCTTGAGCCACGCCGCAGGCCGCAGGCAGGCAAGTCTGGGGACCCCCGTTCCCAGAACGCCGACACGCCCCGTGAAGCAGCGAGCGAGACGGCAGTCCGCTGAGAAGCAGGCCTTCATCGTCCAGGAGACCCGCAAGCTGGAGGCGGCGGGTGCCATCCACGAAGTTCGATATCCCGAATGGCAGGCGAACCCCGTCGTAGTGCCAAAGAAGAGCGGGAAGGAACGGATGTGCGTCGACTTCACCAACCTTAATAAAGCATGCCCCAAGTTCCGTTCCTGCTCCCGCGCATCGACCAGACCGTCGACTCCACCGCTGAGTGCGACCTGCTGTGCTTCCTGGATGCGTTCTCAGGGTATCATCAGATCCAGATGGCAGTGGAAGATGTGGAGAAGACAGCTTTCCTGACACGATGCGTGGTGTATTGCTACACCTGCATGCCCTTCGGGCTGCGCAACGAGGGCGTTGCTTTCTAGCGGCTGATGCACATCGCCCTGGGGCGGCAGCTCGGGAGAAACACAAAGGCTTACGTCGATGACATAGTGGTAAAGTCTCGCGAGGCGAGGACATTGATTCAAGACATGGAGGTGACCTTCGAGAGCCTGCGCCAAGTGAACTTGAGGCTTAGCCCAGAGAAGTGTGTGTCCGGCGTCCCCTCCGGCAAGCTGCTGGGATTCCTTGTATACCACAAAGGGATCGAGGCGAAGCCGGAGAAGATCAAGGCCATCGATGACATGAGCCCACCACAGACCCTCAAGGATATGTAGAAGCTAGCAGGGTGGGTGACCGCATTGGGGCGCTTCATCTCCAAGCTGGGAGAGCACGCCTTACCCTTCTTCAAGCTCGTGAAGAAGAAGGGCCCATTCGAGTGGACCCCGGATGCCGATCGAGCCTTCCAAGACCTCAAGAAATACCTGACCAGCCCACCGGTGACGGTGGCACCGCGACCTCTCGAGCCCCTAGTTCTCTACCTTGCCGCCACCCCGTACTCCGCCAGCGCAGCGGTGGTGGCGGTCCGGGAGGAGGACCAAGCCAAGGGCCCCGCAAAAGCCTCGGTAGCAGAAGACCAAGCTCGGCAGGACGACGTCGCCGAAACTCCTGAGGGCAGTCAGGTCTCAGGAGCTCCTCCATCTCAGGAGGCGCCCCAACCTCCACAATACCCGAGCCTCAACAGTGTGTTAGCCATCGTCGAACACCCGGTGTACTTCGTTAGCACCGTGTTGCGAGATGCGAGGGCACGATACCCTGTGCCTCAGAAGCTCTTGATTGCGCTCTTGGTGGCCTCACGCAAGCTGCAGCACTACTTCTAGGGGAACCCCATCAAGGTCCTCTCGGCCTACCCATTGGAGAGGGTGCTCAGGAGCCCCAACTCAACTGGAAGGGTAGCTGAGGGGAACATCGAGCTGCAAGCATTCGAGCTGGAGTTCAGCACTACCAGGGTCATCAAGGGGGCTGCACTCACTGATTTTGTGGCGGAATGGACAGATGCCCCGACAGTTGAAGAAGGTGAAGACCGATCCACCTCGCCGGGAAGCGAGGCACCGAACGGTTGGGTCATGTACTTCGATGGCGCCTTCGCGCACCAGGGCGCGGGGGTTGGAGTAGTGCTCATCTCCCACTCAGGACAAGCTCTACTACACCGTGCAACTCTTCTTTCAGCATAGCGAGAAGGTCTCCAACAACATCGCAGAATACGAAGGCCTCATAGCTGGCCTGAAGGCTGCAGCAGCTCTAGGGGTGAAGCGCCTTACCGTCAGAGGTGACTCGCAACTCCTCGTCAACTTCTCCAACAACGTATACGAGCCGAAGGACGAGCATATGGAGGCATACCTCGCGGAGGTGCGTAAGATGGAAAAGCAGTTCTCGGGCCTGGAGCTGCAGCATGTACCTCGGGGCACCAACAAGGAAGCGGACGACATCGCCAGGAGAGCATCCAAGCGGCAACTGCAAGAGCCCGGTGTCTTTGAGGAGCAACTCTTCAAGCCATCAGCTACACCACCACTTTCAAGCACGACTCAGCCTCGGGAGGAGCTCCCACAGCCTCTAGCCACGGGAGCCTCAGCCTGTGGCCTGACCTCAGGAGCTCGGCTGCTCTTGGCGCTCGAGCCCCAGGAGGAATGCTGGACCAAGGAATTCAAGGAGTACCTGATACAAGGGACACTGCCGGAGAAGGAAGAGGACGCAGAGCGCGTGGCCTGGCAGGCCACGACATACTGTATCCAAGACGTCGAGTTATATAGGAGACGGTCGAACTATGTTACGCTGCGATGCATCTCCAGTGACCAAGGAAAGGAGTTGCTGATTGATATACACGGTGGGGACTGCGGGCACCTCTCATCGTCGCAGACCCTCATCGGCAAGGTGTCCCGCAGTGGGTTCTACTGGCCCACGGCGCTCAACGACGCGGCTGAATTGGTGAAGTCTTGCGAAGCTTGCCAGTTCCACGCCAAGCAAATTCATCAGCCGGATCAGGGCCTCCAGACCATCCCGCTCACGTGGCCGTTCGCAGTCTGGGGGCTGGACATCTTGGGCCCGTTCCCTCGAGCGCCAGGGGGCTACGCTACCTCTACGTCTCTATCGACAAGTTCACCAAGTGGGCGGAAGTGGAAGCCGTCCGTACCATCCCAGTCGGCTCTGCTATCAAGTTCATCAAGAGCCTCGTCAGCCATTTCGGGGTCCCCAACCGCATCATCACAGATAATGGCTCGCAGTTTACTAGTAACCTCTTCAAAACCTACTGTGCTAACCTTGGAACGCAGAACTGCTATGCTTCGGTGGCACACCCCAGGAGCAATGGTCAGGCCGATCGCGCCAACATGGAGGTCCTGAGGGGCCTCAAGACCAGGACCTACAAGAAGAAGCTAGAGGCCTGCGGTAGGGGCTGGCATGACGAGCTGTAGTCCGTGCTATGGTCCATCCGCACCACCGCCACCAAGCCAACGGGCTAGACTCCATTCTTTCTCGTCTACGGATCTGAAGCAGTCCTTCCTCACGAGGTCAAGCATCGCTCCGCACGGGTCCTGGCGTTCGACGAAACGCAGCAGGAGGCCACGCGGGGAATGGATCTCGCGCTGGGGAAGGAATGCCGCCGCGAAGCTGCGTTGAGGGCGGCGACGTACCAACAAGTGCTGCGGCGATACCACTGCCACAACATCCGCTCCAGGACACTCGAGTTAGGCGACCTCGTCCTAAGGCAGGTCCTCTCAAAGGAAGGGCTGCACAAGCTTTCGCCCATGTGGGAGGGCCTGTTCAGGGTCGTCCATGTCTCCAGGCCTGGCGTTGCACGCCTGAAGATGCAGGATGGAATACCTATCCAAAATGCCTGGAACATCCAGCACCTCCGAAAGTTCTACCCATGAAGTAAGGCCCGGAGCCTGTGAAGAAAGGCCCAGAGCCTATGAAGAAGGTCCGGTGCCTGTGAAGAATCGCCGCCCATAACACTCTCACGTAATAATGAGTGGGGCTGTACACGCCCCGCAGTCTCAGGAGCGTCGGCCTTAGGCCATGGGGCTCCCGCCCACGCCTAGTGGCAGCACTTAGCTCCGCGCTGGTGAGAAGACTATACTAGGTGCCGGAAACGGCTTTCCATTTGCTTTCCGTACTTGGCTCGTTTTTCCTTAATTGAAGTTTGCCTTTGGTGTTCCTTGCTAATTCGCTTCCCTCGCATCTTACTGTGTTTTCCGGCTCTGGTTCACTCGTGTTCTTTTTCTCGCATACTGCAACCTCTTGAGCACTGCGTTGGATTTCCTTGAAGAGGAAAGGATGATGCAGCAAAGTAGCGTAAGTATTTCCCTCGGTTTTTGAGAACCAAGGTATCAATCCAGTAGGAGGCTATGCGCGAGTCCCTCATACCTGCACAAACCAAGTAACTCCTCGCAATCAACGCAATAAGGGGTTATCAATCCCTTCACGGACACTTACGAGAGTGAGATCTGATAGATATGATAGATAATATTTTTGGTATTTTTGTGATAAAGATGCAAAGTAAAATAAAAGCAAAGTAAAAAAGCAAAAGCAATAATAAATTGATGCAAGATTAATATGATGAAGATAGACCCGGGGGCCATAGACTTCACTAGTGGCTTCTCTCAAGAGCATAAGTATTTTACGGTGGGTGAACGAATTACTGTTGAGCAATTGACAGAATTGAGCATAGTTATGAGAATATCTAGGTATGATCATATATATAGGCATCGCGTCCGAGACAAGTAGACCGACTCCTGCCTGCATCTACTACTATTACTCCACTAATCGACCACTATCCAGCATGCATCTAGAGTATTAAGTTCAAGAAAACAGAGTAACGCCTTAAGCAAGATGACATGATGTAGAGGGATAAATTCATGCAATATGATAAAACCCCATCTTGTTATCCTCGATGGCAACAGTACAATATGTGCCTTGCTGCCCCTACTGTCACTGGGAAAGGACACCGCAAGATTGAACCCAAAGCTAAGCACTTCTCCCATTGCAGGAAAAACCAATCCAGTAGGCCAAACCAAACTGATAATTTGAGGAGACTTGCAAAGATAACCAATCATACATAAAAGAATTCAGAGAAGATTCAAATATTGTTCATAGATAATGTTGATCGTAAACCCACAATTCATCGGTCTCAACAAACACACCGCAAAAAGAAGATTACATCAAGTAGATCTCCACGAGAGAGGGGGAGAACATTGTATTGAGATCCAAAAAGAGAGAAGAAGCCATCTAGCTACTAACTATGGACCCGAAGGTCTGAGGTAAACTACTCACACTTCATCGGAGGGGCTATGATGATGTAGAAGCCCTCCGTGTTGGATGCCCTCTTTGGCGGAGCTCCGGAACAGGCCCCAAGATGGGATCTCGTGGGTACAGAAGGTTGCGGCGGTGGAATTAGGTTTTTGGCTCCGTATCTGATTGTTTGGGGGTACGTAGGTATATATAGGAGGAAGAAGTATGCCGATGGAGCTTTGTGGGCCCCACGAGGGCGGGGGGCGCGCCTAGGGGAGTAGGGCGCGCCCCCCTACCTCGTGCCCACCTCGAAGCTTCCTTGGCGTAGGGTCCAAGTCTCCTGGGTCATATTCGGTGAGAAAATCACATTCCCGAAGGTTTCATTCCGTTTGGACTCCGTTCGATATTCCGTTTCTTTGAAACTCTGAAATAGGCAAAAAAAAGCAATTCTGGGCTGGGCCTCCGATTAATAGGTTAGTCCCAAAAATAATATACAAGTGGAAAATAAAGCCCAATATGGTCCAAAACAGTACATAATATAGCATGGAGCAATAAAAAATTATAGATACGTTGGAGACGTATCAAGCATCCCCAAGCTTAATTCCTGCTCGTCCTCAAGTAGGTAAATGATAAAAAAGAATTTTTGATGCGGAGTGCTACTTGGCATTGTAATTCTTCTTAATTGTGGTATGAATATTCAGATCCGAAAGATTCAAGACAAAAGTTCATATTGACATAAAAATAATTATACTTCAAGCATACTAACTAAGCAATTATGTCTTCTCAAAATAACATGGCCAAAGAACATTCATCCCTACAAAATCATATAGTTTAGTCATGCTCCATTTTCGTCACACAAGAATGCTCACATCATGCGCAACCCCGATGACAAGCCAAGCAATTGTTTCATACTTTAGTAATCCCAAACTTATAAACCTTCACGCAATACATGAGCGTGAGCTATGGATATAGCACTATGGGTGGAATAGAATATGATGATGGGGGTTATGAGGAGTAGACAATAATGGAGAAGATCTCACATCAACGAGGCTAATCAATGGGCTATGGAGATGCCCATCGATTAATGTTAATGCAAGGAGTAGGGATTGCCATGCAACGAATGCACTAGAGCTATAAATGTATGAAAGCTCAACAAAAGAAACTAAGTGGGTGTGCATCCATCTTGCTTGCTCACAAAGACCTAGGGCACTTGAGGAGTCCCATTGTTGGAATATACAAGCCAAGTTCATAATGAAAAATTCCCACTAGTATATGAAAGTGACAAAACAAGAGACTCTCTATCATCAAGATTATGGTGCTACTTTGAAGCACAAGTGTGGAAAAGAAAGGATAGTAGCATTACCCCTTTTTATTTCTTTTTTGGGGCCTTCTTTTTTTTGCCCTTTCTCTTTTTTTATTGGGACAATGCTCTATTAAATGATGATCATCACACTTCCATTTATTTACAACTCGATACTAGAACATAGTATGACTCTATATGAATGCCTCTGGCGGTGTACCGGGATATGCAATGAATCAAGAGTGACATGTATGAAAAAAATTATGAACGGTGGCTTTGCCACAAATACTATGTCAACTACATGATCATGCTAAGCAATATGGCAGTGATCAATGTGTCATGATGGAAGGTATGGTGGAAAGTTGCATGGCAATATATCTCGTTATGGCTATGGAAATGCCAAAATAGGTAGGTATGGTGGATGTTTTGAGGAAGGTATAAGGAGGTTTATGTGTGAAAGAGTGTATCATATCACGGGATTTGGATGCACCGGGGAAGTTTGCACCAACTCTCAATGTGAGAAAGGGCAATGCACGGTACCGAAGAGGCTAGCAATGATGGAAGTGTGAGAGTGTGTATAATCCATGCCCCTCGGGTACCGCGATACAAGCGCCAGGTCAAAGCTCGGGTTAACGGCGAATCCCCTAGCGCGCCTTCTAACGAATTCTGGCAATTTCTAAGCAAGCATGTCAAGTTGGACACAAGGAAACAAGCACCCCGTAAGGAAGAGGGCATCCTGAACGCATCCGGTTAAGTTATCTTTGCACAAAATAACAACACGGCACAGGAACAACAGACATGGTGCAATAACTAAGGAACCATAGTTTGATACACGCCCCTCTGGGCCCATACTGGTTTCATCTTAGATGCAGGAACAAGAGCAAAACAAAAGCAACATCGCAGCGGTCCATGGAGGCAGGCCCCTAGCAGCGTCCCAAGCTTAGCCAGACCCCTCCTCGCGCTTCACGGGGGCGCGGCGAGGAGACGACCCACTGCCGCCTTTGAACCGGGCGCGGGGGCGCGGGGGCTGGTCGTACCCACCGTTGCTGGAGCTGTCGCTAGAGGAAGAGCCGCCATAGCTGGACGAGACACGGTCGCCACCAAGGGCGGGCTCGCCCTCATCTTCGCCGCGGCCATCCCCGAGGCCGAGCACCTACTCGCCGTCGTTCGCCTTGGGGCAGCACCCGGCGCGGCAACCATCTTCCCCAAACACCCTCACATAGAGGGTCGCTTCACCATCAGACTTGAAGTGAAGGGTGCACCACCTGCCCAAGCCACGCGCGCGGGCGAACGTCTGCCAGCTGCGGTCCAGTGCTATGTTGCCCGCGGAAGAAGTCTCTACCGCGACCCAAGAGGCCTTGCTGCAACAACCATCCGTTTGTAACCAGATCCCGCCTGGACCAGAGGTCGGAAGTTCGTCGACGAAGAAGTGCGGAAGCTGGAGCCAGTTGCCGGCCGGGTTCTCCGACCAGATGACGAACTCCGGCGTCACTTCCGCCATGTGGAAGCGCGGACGAGAAGGCCGCACCACCATGGCTCTCCTCCCTTCGTCAACTGGACGGCCATGGCCGAGACGACCCCCTCCGCGGGCCGCGGCGGGGGTCACGACGTGCTTGCACGGACGGCCGCATCCGCGCTTGGGCGCCGGAGAGCCGGGTCCAGCGCGAGGGGTTTTCCCCTTCTCGACGGCAGAGAACTTCCTCCATGGCGCCATGGGTGGCGTTGGCAGCAATGGAACGAAGAGGAAGGATCAAGTGAGCGAGGAAGAGATGGGCGACGGGGGCTCCCCCCTCCCCATTTATAGCAAGAGAAGGCGAACCGGCGCCTCCCATGATTGCAAGTAGTGATGGTTTTCCTTGCATGCCGCAGGGACTTGTCAAGTCGGGCAATTTCCAAGGCTGCGTGGGGAAGCGGAGACGCCCACGTCCAATCAACCGCCACGCGTCAACCGAGGCCGCAGGCTTTTGGGGCCCGTGGCGCTCCCTACTTGACCCTTGGCTTCGCCGCGAAACCAAGCCCGAGAGCACCATGGGCCCAGGGGCTACTGTGGGCGTTCTGGGAACGGGGGTCCCCAGACTTGTCTGCGTGCGTCCCACGGCGTGTGAGGAAGTCCTGGATTAGGAGGTCCTCGGACAGCCGGACTATATACTTTAGCCGGACTATTGGACTATGAAGATACAAGATTGAAGACTTCGTCCCGTGTCCGGATGGGACTCTCCTTGGCGTGGAAGGCAAGCTTGGCAGTATGGATATGTAGATCTCCTCCCTTGTAACCGACTCTGTGTAACCCTAGCCCCCTCCGGTGTCTATATAAACCGGAGGGCTTAGTCCGTAGAACAACAACGATCATACCATAGGCTAGCTTCTAGGGTTTAGCCTCTACGATCTCGTGGTAGATCAACTCTTGTAATACTCATATCATCAAGATCAATCAAGCAGGAAGTAGGGTATTACCTCCATCGAGAGGGCCCGAACCTGGGTAAACATCGTGTCCCCGCCTCCTGTTATCATCTGCCTTAGACACACAGTTCGGGACCCCCTACCCGAGATCCGCCGGTTTTGACACCGACATTGGTGCTTTCATTGAGAGTTCCATTGTGCCGTCACCATAAGGCTTGATGGATCCTTCGGTCATAGGTAACAATGCGATCCATGGTGAGGATTTCCTCCCCGGACAGATCTTTGTATTCGGCGGCTTCGCACTGCGGGCCAACTCGCTTGGCCATCTGGAGAAGATCGAGAGCTACACCCCTGGCCATCAGGTCGGGTTTGGAAACTTGAACTATACTGCCGACATCCGCAGAGACTTGATCTTCGACGGATTCAAGCCCATGTCAGGTGTGCCGCACAGTCACGACGAGCATGACTCTGCTCTGCCGTCGGACAGTGTTCGGGAAATCGCACTTGAAACTACTCCGGCCCTCAATCCGGAACAAATTGTGCCGCCTGAGGACGGGTGGATAGGCCCCGCCACGAAGGCCGTGAACTCAGGGGCGATAGAGCCGAATGCTTACATTACTTCCTATGAGGCCCGCGTTGCCGGACACTTGGATTCGTCCCCGGCCACGGGCTCCGAGCCGCATGCGTCCGTGCCTACCGAATCCGATTGGGCACCGATCATGGAGTTCACCTCTGCGGATATCTTTCAGCAATCGCCCTTTGGCGACATGCTAAACTCGTTAAGGACTCTCTCCTTGTCAGGAGACCCTTGGCCAAACTATGGCCGGCTAGAATGGGATGCGGACGACGAAGAAATTCGCTCCCCACCCACCAGCCACTTAGTAGCCACTGTCGACGATTTAACCGACATGCTCGACTTCGGCTCCGAAGACATCGACGGTATGGACGACGATGCAGGAGACGAACAAGAACCACAGCCCACAGGGCGCTGGACTGCCACCTCATCATATGACATATACATGGTGGACACCCCCAAAAAAGGGGAGGGCGATAAGACAACAGAGGAGAATCCCTCCAAGAAGCAATCCAAGCACCGACGTCAGCGGCGTCGCTCTAAGTCCCGCCACAGCAAAAGCAGCGATACTGACACAAGAGACAATAATGCTCCGGATAGTGCCAAAGACGACGACAACCCCCTCCAGCCAAACCTCGAGCGGGAGGATGAACAAGCTAGCCCTCCGGAACAGGCAGCAGACGGAGAATCATAGGATGACAATTACATGCCTCTCTCCGAAGACGAGGTAAGCCTTGGCAACGAAGAATTTATCGTGCCTGAGGATCCCGTCGAGCAGGAGCGCTTCAAGCGCCGGCTTATAGCCACAGCAAATAGCCCGAAGAAGAAGCAACAATAGCTTTGAGTTGATCAAGATTTGCTAGCGGATAGATGGACTGAAGTCCTTGCGGCCGAGGAATACGAACTCGAACGCCCAACCAAGAGTTACCCAAAGCGCAGGTTGCTACCCCAACTCGAGGAGGAAGCATTACAACCTACATTACCAGCGTGTGATGTGGCTGATCAACCACACGTGGCCGAGACAGAGGGGCATATCATCCCGAAGTCCAGCCCGCACCCCGTCGCCAGACAAACAAAAACACAAAAGCCCGTGGCAACATGCGGGACCTGCGAGACGTATTGGAAAACAAAGCAGGACATAAAAGATCGATCTACGGATCGCACGGTCTCGCCCGAACGCATGACGATGATCATCACGCCGGATAGGCTAAAAGCAAATCCGGCCGGGCCGAATCTGGCAGACAAGACTGGTATGAACTGCGTCATGACATAGCCCGGCATAGAGGCGCCGCACACCCCCTATGCTTCACTGATGAAGTAATGGATCATGAATTCCCAGAAGGATTCAAACCCGTGAACATTCAGTCACACGATGGCACAACAGACCCCGCGGTTTGGATAGAGGATTTCCTCCTCCACATCCACATGGCCCGCGGTGACGATCTACATGCCATCAAGTACCTCCCACTAAAATTCAAAGGACCAGCTCGGCATTGGCTGAATAGCCTGCCAGCAAACTCCATTGGCAGTTGGGAGTATTTGGAAGATGCATTCCTTGACAAGTTCCAGGGCACTTATGTGCGACCACCAGATGCTAACGACTTGAGCCACATAACCCAACAGCCAGGGGAATCGGCCAGGAAATTCTGGACTCAGTTCCTAACTAAGAAGAACCAAATTGTCGACTGTCCGGATGCCGAGGCCTTAGCGGCATTTAAACATAACATCTGGGACGAGTGGCTCGCCCGACACCTCGGACAAGAGAAGCCGAAGTCCATGGCAGCCCTCACGACACTCATGACCCGCTTTTGCGCAGGCGAGGACTGCTGGCTGGCTCACAGCAACAACACATCAAGGAATACTGGCACTTCAGATGCCAAAGATACTAACCGCAGGCCATGTCGTAACAGACACAAGCGCCGCAACAACGGCGATAACGTAGAAGACACGACAGTCAATGCCGGATTCAGTGGCTCTAAATCCGGTCAGCGGAAAAAGTTGTTCAAAAGAAGCAATCCGGGCCCGTCTAGTTTAGACCGCATACTCGATCGCTCATGTCAAATTCACGGCACCCCCGATAAGCCAACCAATCACACCAACAGAGAATGTTGGGTGTTCAAGCAGGCTGGCAAGTTGATTGCCGAAAACAAAGACAAGGGGCTGCACAGCGACGACGAGGAGGATCCCCAGCCACCGAACACATGAGGACAGAAAAGGTTCCCTCCACAAGTTAAAACGATGAACATGATATACGCAACCCATATTCCCAAGAGGGAACAGAAGCAGGCACTAAGGGACGTCTACGCGATGGAGCGAGTCGCCCCAAAATTCAACCCATGGTCCTCTTGTCCGATCACCTTTGATCGTAGGGACCACCCCACTAGTATCCATCATGGAGGATCTGCCGCATTGGTCCTTGACCCCATCATTGACGTATTTCACCTCACTCGAGTCCTTATGGACGGAGGTAGCAGCCTAAACCTGCTCTATTAGGATACAGTGCGCAAAATGGGCATAGACCCCTCGAGGATCAAACCCACCAAAACCACCTTTAAAGGGGTAATCCCAGGTGTAGAGGCTGGTTGCACGGGCTCAATCACACTTGAAGTAGTCTTCGGATCTCCGGACAACTTCCGAAGCTAGGAGTTAATCTTCGATACCGTCCCCTTTCGCAGCGGCTATCACGCACTGCTCGGACGAACCGCATTTACCAGATTCAATGCGGTACCACATTATGCATACCTCAAACTCAAAATGCCAGGACCACACGGGATCATAACAGTTAATGGAAACACATAGCACTTGCTCCGCACGGAGGAGCACATTGTAGCTCTCGCAGCAGAAGCGCAATGCAACCTTATTAGGCAAGCCGACAATTCGGCGAAAAAGACCCCGGACACCTTCAAGCGAGTCCGGAGTACCCCGCAGGCGGATCGGCAGGCACGTTTTGAGCTCGATTAGCAATTCGGCCTCCGTCCTAGTCCCAGTCAAGCGGCGAAATCTGCGCCACGCGTACATAACTACGCACTCAAGATACCATGGTCATAGGCGGAGGCAACACTACGACACGTCCCACAATGCGGCTCAACCGCCCCAGGGGCTGTATACCTTTATCATTTTTCTCTCTTTCAGGACCTTACTCCCTGGAAACACTTTTCCGGAGTATATTTCATTGGACTCATTGCGGTAAGGAAATGCCAAGGAAGCAAGACGGTCTGACGTACAAGGGAATCCTCAGGTGGTCTCTGATAACGATGGATATACCTATTTTACATACCCATACACAGCTTGCCCTTGGATAGGATATTTCAAATAGTCCTATTTTTTGCTTCTTGCACTACTTGTATCCGTACGCTTCGGCGTACTATTTAATAAACAATACATAGCGTTAGTCTACTATTGCATTACCTTTTCTTTTTTTTTCTTGTCTGCTTATTTACGACAGGTTGCACCCGTACATTCTGGTATGACTAGTACACCAGGGGCTTCAGTATACCCCATAATACGGCATGAGAAGTCCGAACACTTTCGACAGTGCGGCACCCCGAACTTATAGCATTATATGCATCAGCTGCGAATCATGCCTTGGGTCAATAGTTGGGTTTGCCCGGCTCCCATGTTTTGGTACCTTACGTTCCGCAAATCGGCTAAGGTAGCGCTGAGAGAACTACTGTGATTTTGTCCCGGTTCTTCCGGACGAGCACCTCAGTAGAGAAAGCCGAAAACTGACTGTCATGATGCGGCAAGTGCTGGTCGCTGTTCGAGAGGTCTCAAGTCCTTAAAGACTTTTTCCGCTTCGGGCGAGGAGTCGGCCTGCCCAACTTAGGCGTATATAGCGCCCCAAATTCGATCTTCCGAATACAAGGGGCTTCACCAAAATTTAAAATTGTAGACTTCTATGGCTAAGTGAGAGTGATAATGCTATATAGTCCGATTGCCTGGTTCGTTGTGCTGAACACCTCCTTCGAAGGACCCAAAATTGGGATAAAGATTGCTCATATTATCCCGAACACCTCAGTACTAGTTACATGGGGGCAGAAGCCGACGACTGGCCAACTCTCAGATTTTATAAACGACCGCACAGAAGGTAATATTTTAAATTAACAAGCATTGCATAGCGCAAATGAACTCATTTCATATTACAGGATCACATGAGTACATTCATTCGAATATTACATCCTTAGCACATTCCTCCGCCACAAGGCGAGCACCCTTCGGGACACTGTCATAATACTTTTCAGGGTGGCGATGCTCCTTGCCTTCTGGCGGCCCCTCCTTCACCAGCTTCTCGGCATCCAGCTTCGCCCAGTGCACCTTGGCCCGGGCAAAAGCCCTGCGCGCACCCTCGATGCAGACGGGCCACTTTATGACTTCAAGCCGTGGGCAGGCATTCACAAGCCGCCTCACTAGACCGAAGTAGCTATCAGATAGGGGCCTGCCAGGCCACATCCTGACTATAAGACCCTTCATGGCCTGTTCGGTCGCCTTGTGGAGCTCGACCAGTTTCTTCAGCTGGTCGCTCAAGGGCATTGGGTGTTCAGTCCCAGTATACTGAGACCAGAACAACTTGTCCATCGAGATCCCTTCCTCGGCCCGGTAGAACTCCGCGGCATCCGACACACTGCGGGGTAGATCTGCGAACGCTCTTGGAGACCTCCGAACTCGGGTAAGTAAAAAAGAAAGTTTCCTTCACATGCTTGCTTTGCATAAAGAATGCCTTACCCGCCGCTATCTTCTAAACCACGTCAATTTCTCGGAGGGCCTTTTGGGGTTTGGCCTTTGCATGTTGTGCATTTTCAAGGACCTTCACAAGCTTGGACCCTTGCATCTTCGAGTCATGCTCCAAGGACTCGTGTTTCTTGGTGAGAGCCTGGAGCTCTTGCTGCACCTCGCCTACTCGTGCCTCTTGTTTCTCTCGCTCGAGGCGCTCCTTGGCCGCTTTGTCTTCGGCCTCGGATAGCGCCTTCTTCAGGGCCGCCACTTCGGTCGTGGCCCCTAGAAAAATTCATGACGATCCTATAATTCCAAAACCATATTTATCTTTATCAATATATAGATGGGCTATCACTTACCTTTGTTCTTTTCGAGCTGCCTCTTGGTAAGGCCGAGCTCTTCCTTGGACCGCTCAACGTCCTGCTTCAGTGCGGCGACCTCCGCAGTACGTGCGGCAGCGGCCAGCAGTGAAGCCTGCATATGTACATAGACATATTCTGATTAGACTCCTGCAGTTATTATTTGATCCTCTATTCAGCCTTTCTTCGCGAATGCCAAACAGAGTATCAGGGGCTACTGTCTATGCGGTAACATTCTCTTATAATTTAGTTACTCACCTCAAAGCCTGTTAGGAGGCTGAGACAGGCTTCAATCAGTCCGCTCTTGGTGGACTGAACCTTTATGACCACGGCACTCATAATAGTGCGGTGCTCTTCGTCAATGGAAGTGCCGCGAAGCACTTCCAACAAGTTGTCCGATGCATCTAGATGGACAGAGGCCATCGGCACAGACGGCTTGCCCCTCTTAGCGAGGGGCTGCCTGACAGAATTCGGGACCACTGGAGGTTCCGGTGCCGTATTCGGCTTGGGGTTAGACTTGCTACCCCCGGCGTCAGGGCCCAGGGGAGTCTTGCCTCTCAGGCGCCCAGCGCCTGGAATGTCGCCTTGGGGCGCCTCCGGAACTGTCCCCCTTGGTTCAGTCCCCCTTGAGACAACACCTCGGCGTCGTCCCTAGGGCGGGGGGAGGAGACGGTCGGAAGTGAATCGTTGCTCATATCCGACGAGTCCAAAGAACTATCCGACTAAGATACGTCGATATGGGATCGGGATGGACTGCATAATTATGTTCAGCGTGATGAGAAGCAGTGCAATAAAACATATCAAGAATTATTACAGTATCCGGATACTCACGACTTGGCCAGGGGCTTGTCCCTGGGTAACCACTCCTCGTCGCTGAAAGAGGCCGTCGTGGAGCAGTTCGGGAGGAGGGTCCTTCCCTTCTTGGACCCTCCGGCCTCCCTACATGGGGCATCCTTCCTTTTCTTGTCCCCCCCGGCTGGGGGGGAGAACTTTCCTCTTCCTCCTCCTCGTTTCCATGGGAGGAGTGCGCCTCGGTGTTTTTGGACGATGAGTCCGATATAACCTTGTGCCGGAGACCCTTCCGGGTCCCCATGGCTGTCTTCTTGGCCTTCTTCGCCAGCACCTCGTAAGGCGCCAGAACCAGCATCCTCGTTAGGAGGGCATCTGCTGGATCTTCGGGTAGGGGGGCTGGACAATCGATCTGCTCTGCTGTCGCTACCCAGTCATGTTAAATGGCGTGGAGGCTTAGATCCCGCGCATGGTTATACTCGGGAAAAGAACATCTTATGAGATATAAAAGACTTAACGAATTGGAAGGACGCTTTGCGTAGAGTCCGCGATCTTCGGTAAGGGGAAGAGGTACCTCGACGCCCTTGAACAGCACCATCCAGATGTCCTTGTGCGTCATGTCAAAGAGCTCCCGCGGCGTCTGGTGCTCGGCCGGGTCGAACTCCCACAAATTGAATGCCCGCCTTTGACACGGGAGGATCCGGCGGAAGCGCATGACTTGGACCACGTTGACGAGCTTGATTTTCTTGCTCATCATGTTCTTGACGCAGGTCTGGAGTCCGGTCAGCTCTACCGAGGAACCGACATGATAGGCCCTTCTCTTTCTAGGAGGTGAGCCGCATGGGGATTCCGGATTGAAATTCGGGGGCCGCTACCAAGTTGGTGTCGCGCGGCTCGGTGATATAGAACCACTAAGGGAGTCCTGGATTTGGGGGTGTCCATATAGCCGGACTATAACCTTTGGCCGGACTGTTGGACTATGAAGATACAAGATTGAAGACTTCATCCCGTGTCCGGATGGGACTTTCCTTGGCGTGGAAGGCAAGCTTGGCAATACGGATATGTAGATCTCCTCCCATTGTAACCGACTCTGTGTAACCCTAGCCCCCTCCGGTGTCTATATAAACCGGAGGGTTTAGTCCGTAGGACAAAACAACAATCATACCATAGGCTAGCTTCTAGGGTTTAGCCTCTCTGATCTCGTGGTAGATCTACTCTTGTACTACCCATATCATCAATATTAATCAAGCAGGAGTAGGGTTTTACCTCCATCGAGAGGGCCTGAACCTGGGTAAAAACATTGTGTCCCTTGTGTCCTGTTACCATCCGCCTAGATGCACAGTTCGGGACGCCCTACCCGAGTTCCGCCGGTTTTGACACCGACATTGGTGCTTTCGTTGAGAGTTCCTCTGTGTCGTCATCTTTAGGCCCGATGGCTCCTCCGATCATCAACAGCGATGCGGTCCAGGGTGAGACTATTCTCCCCGGACAGATCTTCGTGTTCGGCGGCTTTGCACTGCGGGCTAATTCGCTTGGCCATCTGGAGCAGGTCGAAAGCTACGCCCCTAGCCATCAGGTAAGATTTGGAAGTTTGAACTACACGGCTGACATCCACGGAGACTTGATCTTTGACGGATTCGAGCCACAGCGGAGCGCGCCGCACTATCACGATGGGCATGATTTAGCTCTGCCGCCGAACAGTGCCCTGGAGGCCGCACCCGCATCCGCTCCGACCCTTAGCTCGGAGCCAACTGCGCCGATCGAGGACGGGTGGCTAGACCCCGCCGCGGGGGCTGCAGTCTCAACGGCGATCGAGCCAAACACCAGGCTTATCCTCTGGGAAGCCCGTGACTCCAAAGTGCCAGACTGTTCTCCGGACTCCGAACCCTCCGCGCCCCTGCCAATCGAATCCGATTGGGCGCTGATCATGGAATTCACCGCCGCGGATATCTTTCAGCACTCGCCCTTCGGAGACATTCTGAATTCACTAAGGTCTCTCTCTTTGTCAGGAGAGTCCTGGCCGGATTATGACCGGCAGGATTGGGATGTGGATGAC
This sequence comes from Aegilops umbellulata, assembly GCA_032464435.1. NCBI lineage: Eukaryota > Viridiplantae > Streptophyta > Magnoliopsida > Poales > Poaceae > Aegilops > Aegilops umbellulata. The sequence continues at coordinate 225,817,520 of CP136055.1, read as the reverse complement.
GAAGAAATTCGACGCGCACCCACCACCCACTTCGTAGCCACTGTCGATGATTTAACCGACATGCTAGACTTCGACTCCGAAGACATCGACGGTATGGACGACGATGCTGGAGACGAACAGGAACCAGCGCCTATAGGGCACTGGAAAGCCACCTCGTCATATGACATATATCTGGTGGATACACCCAAAGAAGGCAATGGCGACGGAACAGCGGGAGATGACCACTCCAAGAAGCAACCTAAGCGTCGGCGTCAGCAAAAATGGTGATACCGGCACGGGAGATAATAACACCCCGGACAGTGCCAAAGACAACTCCCTCCAGCAAGATTCAGTGCAGGAGGATGGAGAAGCCAGCCCCCTGAGAGAGCGGCAGACAGAGAGGAAGAGGATGTTAATTACATGCCTCCCTCCGAAGACGAGGCAAGCCTCGGCGACGACGAATTTGTCGTGCCTGACGATCCCGTCGAACAAGAGTGTGTTAAGCGTAGGCTTATGGCCACGGCGAGTAGCCTTAAGAAAAAACAGCAACAACTTAGAGCTGATCAAGACTTGCTAGCCGACAGATGGGCTGAAGTCCTTGCGGCCGAGGAGTACGAACTCGAACGCCCCTCCAAGAGCTACCCAAAGCGCAGGTTGCTACCCCGATTAGAGGAGGAAGCACCTAAACCTACATCACCAGCGCATGATGCGGCTGACCGGCCACCTCGCGGCCGCGACAAAGAGGCCTCTCAGCCCTCCACTCAAGCTGCACCCTGGCGTCTCTCAAAAAATACCAAGGCACGGGGAAATGCGCTAGACCTGCAAGATATGTTGGAGGACAAGGCAAGGCAAACAAGATCGATCTACGGATTGCGCGGGCGCCCCACAACACGAGACGATAACCGTCATGCCAGATACAGTAAATCCAGCCAGGCCGAACACAGCAGACAAAGCTCATTTGAGCTACGTCGTGATATAGCCCAGTACAGAGGTGCCGCACACCCACTATGCTTCACAAATGAAGTAATGGATCATCAAATCCCAGAGGGTTTCAAACCCGTAAACATTGAATCATACGATGGCACAACAGATCCTGCGGTATGGATCAAGGACTATCTTCTTCATATCCACATGGCCCGTGGCGATGATCTACATGCCATCAAATACCTCCCACTCAAGCTTAAAGGACCAGCTCGGCATTGGCTTAACAACTTGCCAGCAGAATCAATTGGTTGTTGGGAGGACCTGGAAGCCGCATTCCTCGACAATTTCCAGGGCACCTATGTGCGACCACCAGACGCTGATGACCTGAGCCACATAATTCAGCAGCCAGAAGAATCTGCCAGACAATTCTGGACACGGTTCCTAACCAAGAAAAATCAAATCGTCGACTATCCGGACACAGTGGCCCTAGCAGCCTTCAAGCATAACATCTGTGACGAGTGGCTTGCCCGGCACCTTGGACAGGAAAAGCCGAAATCTATGGCAGCCCTCACGACACTCATGACCCGCTTTTGCGCGGGAGAAGACAGTTGGCTGGGTCGTAGAAATAACATGACCAAGAGCCCTTGTAATTCGGATACCAAGGACAGCAATGGCAGGTCGCGTCGCAACAAGCACAAGTGCCGCATTAACAGCGACAATGCTGAAGATACGACAGTTAATGCCGGATTCAGAGGCTCCAAACCCGGTCAGCAGAAAAAGCCATTCAAAAGAAACACTCCGGGCCCGTCCAGTTTGGACCGTATACTCGATCGCTCGTGCCAGATACATGGCACCCCCGAAAAACCAGCCAATCACACCAACAGGGATTGTTGGGTGTTCAAGTAGGCCGACAAGTTAAATGCCGAAAACAGAGACAAGGGGCTACATAGCGACGACAAGGAGGATCCCCGGCCACCGAACAATAGTGGACAGAAGGGCTTCCCCCCACAAGTGCGGACGGTGAACATGATATACGCAACCCACATCCCCAAGAGGGAACAGAAGCGTGCGCTAAGGGACGTATACGCATTGGAGCTAGTCGCCCCAAAGTTCAACCCGTGGTCCTCCTGCCCGATCACTTTCGATCGAAGGGACCACCCCACTAGCATCTGCCATGGCGGATTCGCCGCATTGGTTCTAGACCCAATCATTGACGGATTTCACCTCACTCGAGTCCTTATGGATGGCGGCAGCAGCCTGAACCTACTTTATCATGATACAGTGCGGAAAATGGGCATAGACCCCTCAAGGATTAAACCCACAAAAACGACCTTCAAGGGCATCATACCAGGAGTAGAGGCCAATTGCATAGGCTCAGTTACACTTGAAGTGGTCTTCGGATCTCCGGATAATTTCCGAAACGAGGAGTTAATCTTCGACATACTCCCGTTCCGCAGCGGCTATAACGCACTGCTTGGACGAACCGCATTTGCAAATTTCAATTTGGTGCCGCACTACGCTTACCTCAAGCTCAAGATGCCAGGACCTCAAGGAGTCATTACGATCAATGGAAACACCGAACGCTCTCTCCGAACAGAGGAGCATACGGCAGCCCTCGCAGCAGAAGTACAAAGCAGCCTCTCAAGGTAATTCTCCAGTCCGGCTATTAAACGTCCGAACACCGTCAAGCGTGCCCGGAGTAACCTACAACAAGACCTCCTAGCACGTTCTGAAAATACGTACATAATTACGAAACTGTGAAACTGCGAAATCAGAACCACGCGTACATAATTACGCTCTGAAAATACCATGGGCACAGGGGATGGGGCACGACCACGGCACGCCCAAAATGCGGCTCAACCGCACTAGGGTCTCCCGATTTTGTCATTTTTTCTTACTTTCAGGACCCCACTCTCCGGAAGGCCTGTCTGGCAGTACAATCGCCAAACACACGATGCAACAACCAAGGAGGCAGAAAGCTAAGTCGAATTCCCAGGTTGTCTCTATAACGAGCAAAATACCTGTCTTACATACCGTCCCACAGCTCGCCCCTGGAGGGGGACATGTCAAATAGTCCCATCTCTTGCTTATCGCACTATTTGTATCGTTCTGCTTTTACCGCAGCCTTTTTGAATAAACAATGCTTAGCTTTAGCTTATTATTACATTCTCTATTCATTCCTTTTTTCATATAAATGTTTAGTTATGACATTTAGCACCAGTACACTTTGGTACGGTCAATACGCCAGGGGCTCAAGCACCCCATAATATGGCGTGAGAAGTCCGAACACTTACACAAGTGCGGCTTTCCGAACTAATAGCATTATATGCATCAGCTCCGAATCATGTCTTTGGTAAATAGTTGGGTTTTCCCGGCTCCCATGTTTTGGTACCTTACTTTCCGCTATATCGGCTAAGGTAGCGCTGGGGAACTACTGCGATTGTGCCCCGGTTGAGCTGGGCTAAGCACCTCAGTAGAGAAAGCTAAAACTGAGTGTCATGATATGGCGAGAGCTGGTCGCTGATTCAAGAGGTTTCGAGTCCCTAAAGACTTATGCCGCTTAGAGTGAGGAGTCGGCTATGTCCGGCCTAGGCGTGTATAGCGCCCCGAACTCGGTCTTCCGAACACTAGGGGCTTTGCCGAAATTTAAAATTATAGAATTCTCTAGCTAAGTGAGAGTGATAACGCACTATAGTCTGATTGCCTTGTTCGTTGTGCTGAGCACCTCCCTCGGAGGAGCCAAGTATGGGAAAAAGACTGCTCATGTTTATCCCGAACACCCGAGCACTAGTGGCATGGGGGCAGAAGCCGACGACTTGCCATCTCTCAGATTTAATAAACGGCCGCATAGAAGGTAATATTTTAAATTAAAACAAGCGTTGCATAGCGCATATGAACAAGTTTTCAGCGCACGGGATAAAACGAACAAGTTTACTCAAATATTACATCCTTGGAACATTCATCTGCCACAAGGCGGCACCCTTCAGGACGCCCTCGTAATACATCTCGGGGTGGCGATGCTCCTTGCCCTGCGGTGGCCCGTCCTTCACAAGCTTCTCAGCATCCATATTGCCCCAGTGCACTTTAGCACGATAAAGCGCCCTACGGGCACTCTCGATGCAGACGGAGCGCTTGATGACTTCAAGCCGTGGACATGCATCCACCAGCTGCCTCACCAGACCGAAGTAGCTCCCAGGCACGGTCTCCTCAGGCCATCGCCGGACTATGAGACCCTTCATGGCCTGCTCGGCCACCTTATGGAGCTCGACTAGCTGCTTCAACTGGTTGCTCAAGGGTACAGGGTGTCCGGCCTCAGCATACTGAGACCAGAACACCTTCTCCATTGAGCTCCCCTCTTCGGCCCGATAGAAGGTGGTGGCATCTGACACGCTACGGGGCAAATCTGCGAATGCTCCTCGAGAGCTCCAGACTCGGGTAAGTAACAAGTAATTCAGTTTCACGTGCTTGCTTTGCATAAAGAATGCCTTACCTGCCGCTATCTTCTTCATCTCCTCAACTTCCTGGAGGGCTTTCTGGGCTTCGGCCTTGGCAAACTTGGCGCTTTCGAGGGCCGCTGCGAGCTCGGACTCTCGTGTCTTTGAGTCAAGCTCCAAACTCTCGTGTTTTTTCACGAGAGCATGGAGCTCTTGCTGTACCTCACCAACTCGTGCCTCATGTTTCTCCCGCTCGGCGCGCTCCGTGGCCGCCTTCTTTTCGGCCTCGGAAAGTGCTTGCTTCAGGGTCGCCACCTCAGTCGTGGCCCCTAGGATACCAATAACGATCCTGTCATTTTTGCAACTACGTCTTTTTAACATATACTCCACAAGGTATTACTTACCTTCTTTTTCCTCGAGCTTCTTCTTGGCAACGTCGAGCTCTTGGTCGGACCGCTCGAGGTTCTGCTTCAGCGCATCAACCTCCGCAGTCAGTGCGGCACAGGCCAACAGCGAAGCCTGCATACGCATATCGACATAGTTATGTTAGACTCCTGCGAATATTATTAGATCCTCTATTCGGCTTTTCTTTGTGAACGCCAAACAGAGCATCAGGGGCTACTGTCTATGCGGTAATATTTTCATATATTTTCTACATACCTCAAAGCCTGTCAACAGGCTGGCACAGGCTTCAGCCCGCCCGCTCTTGGCGGACTGAACCTTCTGGATCACCGCACTCATAATAGTGCGGTGCTCCTCGTGAATGGAGGCGCCGTTAAGCACCTCCAGCAAGTTATCCGGTGCCTCCAGTTGGGCGGAGGCCACCGGTGCAGTAGGCTTGCCCTTCTTAGTAGGGGGCCGCCTGCCGGAGTCCGGAACCGCTGAAGGTTCTAGCGCGGTGTCCGGCCCAAGGCCGGACTCGGAGCCCTTGGGAGCTTTGCTCCCTTTGTGCCTACAGTCCGGGAGGTCGCCTTGCGGCGCCTCCAGGACCACCTCCCCTTGGCTTGGAACCTTCTGGGACAACACCTCGGCGTCGTCCGTAGGGCGAGGGGAGGTAGCGGTCGGATGTGAAAAACTGTCCACATCCGACGAATCTAGGGAACCGCTCGACGATATGTCAACTCGGGCCCGGGGCGGACTGCATAATTATATTCGGCGTCAGGGGAAGCTGTGCAATAAAGGAACGCCATGAGTCACTCTGGTGTCTGAATACTTACGACTTCGCCAGGGGCTTGGCCCTGAGCGGCCACTCCTCTTCACCGTCGTCGGCGTTGGTGGAGTAGTCCGGAGGAAGGGTCCTCCCCTTCTTGGACCCTCCGGCCTCCCTAGTTGGGGCGGCCTTCCTTTTCTTTTCTTCCCCTGCTGGGGAAGAAACCTCTCTTTCCTCCTCCTCGTCTTCATGGGAGGAGTGCGCCTCGGACTCATCGGACGATGAGTCCGACTCCACCAGGCGCCGGGAACTCTTCCGGGTTCCCATGGCCTTCTTCTTGGTCTTCTTCTCTGGCACCACGTAAGGTGCCGGAACCAGCAGCTCCGCCAAGCGGGCGTCTACTGGGTCTTCGGGCAAAGGAGCTAGACAGTTGATCTGTCCGGACGTCCTCTGCCAGTCCTGTCAAAGGCATGGGGGCTTAGATCCCGCATAGAGTCAAACTATGAAAGACAAATATCATGTAAGAGGTAAAACAGCTTACCACGCTGGCTTGACGCTGCGCGCAGAATCTGCGATCGTCGGTAGCGGAAGCGGGAGCCTCGGCGCCCTTGAATAGAACCTTCCAGGCATCTTCGTACGTTGTGTCGAAGAGCCTGTTCAGAGTTCGGTGCTGGTCCGGGTTGAATTCCCACAAGCTTAAAGCCCGTTGTTGGCATGGGAGGATCCGGCGGATGAGCATGACCTGGACTACGTCGACGAGTTTGAGCTTCTTGCTCACCAGGTTTTGGACGCATGTTTGGAGTCCTGTCAGCTCTCCCGAACTACCCCACGGCAGGCCCTTCTCTTTTCAGGAGGTGAGCCGTGTAGGGATTCCGGATCGGAACTCGGGGGCTGCGACCCATTCAGGGTCACGCAGCTCGGCGATGTAGAACCACCCCGATTGCCACCCCTTTATGGTCTCCACGAAGGAGCCCTCGAGCCATAGGACGTTGGGCATCTTGCCCACCATGGCGCCTCCGCACGCCGCTTGGCGGCCACCCACTACCTTCGGCTTGACATTGAAGGTCTTCAGCCATAAGCCGAAGTGGGGCTGGATGCAGAGGAAGACCTCACACACGATGATAAACGCCGATATATTGAGGATGAAGTTCGGGGCCAAATCGTGGAAGTCCAGGCCGTAGTAGAACATGAGCACCCGGACGAATGGGTGGAGAGGGAAGCCTAGTCCATGGAGGAAATGGGTGAGGAACACCACCCTCTCATGGGGCCTGGGGTGGGGATGAGCTGCCCCTCGTTTGGGAGCCGGTGAATGATGTCGTCGGACAAGTATCCGGCTCTCCTCAGCTTCTTGATGTATCCCTCCGTGACGGAGGAGACCATCCACCTGCCTCCCGCTTCGGACATGGTTGGAGAAGGTTGAGGTGGGAAATGCGGACTTGGGCGCTGGAGCTCGAGTGTCCGAAAATGGATGAGCAAAGGAGGAAGAAGGCATGGATGAAAAGGTGGATCCTTATCCCCTTATATGGGCGGACGAAACTATGTGTCCCCACCAACCTGGTAAAACTCGCTTATCCCCAAGCGCCGTAATCAATGGCATGGTTGGGTTACCCACGCCCCTGTTGATGAGAATCCCGGGATAAGGGGACACGATCTCTGCTTCGACAAGACGTTCCAAGGAAACCGCCTCGCAAAACGCGGTGTGGTGGGACAGTAAAAAATATTCGAATAAAGGCTTGGCTGTGGTGCGATGTCACGCTACGGAATACGTCAGCAGATCAGATTTGTGAAAATATTACTCTCTACAGTGGTATGTGGAACTTATTTTGCAGAGCCGGACACTATCCTTGTATTCAAAATCTTCTATGAAGTATTCGGGGGAGGAACCCGCCTTGCAATGCCGAAGACAATCTGCGCGCCGGACTCGTCGTCATTGAAGCTTGGTTCAGGGGCTACTGAGGGAGTCCTGGATTAGGGGGTGTCCGGATAGCCAGACTATAACCTTTGGCCGGACTATTGGACTATGACGATACAAGTTTGAAGACTTCATCCCGTGTCCGGATGGGACTTTCCTTGGCGTGGAAGGCAAGCTTGCCAATACCGATATGTAGATCTACTCCCATTGTAACCGATTATGTGTAACCCTAGCCCCCTCCGGTGTCTATATAAACCGGAGGGTTTAGTCCGTAGGACACAACAACAATCATACCATAGGCTAGCTTCTAGGGTTTTGCCTCTCTGATCTCGTGGTAGATCTACTCTTGTACTACCCATATCATCAATATTAATCAAGCAGGAGTAGGGTTTTACCTCCATTGAGAGGGCCCGAACCCGGGTAAAAACATTGTGTCCCATGTCTCCTGTTACCATCCGCCTAGACGCACAGTTCGGGACCCCCTACCCGAGATCCGCCGGTTTTGACACCGACAACCACCCCGATTACCACCCCTTTATGGTCTCCACATAGGAGCCTTCGAGGCAGGTGACGTTGGGCATTTTTCCCACCATGGCGCCTCCGCACTCCGCTTGCTGGCTAACCACCACCTTCGGCTTAACGTTGAAGGTCTTCAGCCACAGGCTGAAGTGGGGCTTGATGCGGAGGAAGGCCTCGCACACGACGATGAACGCCGAGATGTTGAGGACGAAATTGGGGGCCAGATCGTGAAAATCCAACCCGTAGTAGAACATGAGCCCGCGGACAAATGGGTGAAGAGGGAATCCCAATACGCGGACGAAGTGGGGAAGAAATACTACCCTCTCATGTGGCTCTGGTGTAGGGATGATTTGCCCCGCATCTGGCAGCCGGTGTGCGATATCCGCAGCCAGATATCCGGCTCCTCGTAGCTTTGTTATGTCCTCCTCCTTAACGGAGGAGACCATCCACTTGCCTCCCGCTTTGGACATGCTTGGAGTGGTTTGAGGAGAAAATGCGAACTTGGGTGTTGGAACTTGAGTGCGCAGGAATGGATGAGCAAGGAGGAAGAAGGCGTGGGAGAAAGAGATGAATCCTTGTCCCTTTATAAGGGCGGAAGAAACTATGCGCCTCTCCACCTGCCTGGTAAACTTGCTTATTCCCCAAGCGCCGTGATTGATGGCGCGGTTGGGTTACCCACACCCGTATTGATGAGAATCCCATAATAAAGGGGACACGATCTCTGCTTCAACAAGACGTGCCAAGGAAACCTCCTCGTAATATGTGAAGTAGCTAGTTGAGAAAAACGGTTCGAATAATGACCGGGCCATGGTGTGATGTCATGCTACACAAATTGTCAGCAGATTAGATCTGTGGAAATATTATTCTCTCTACGGTGGTATGTGGAATTTGTTTTGCAGAGCCGGACACTATCCTTGTGTTCAAAATCTTCTATGGAGTATTCGGAGGAAGAACCCGCCTTGCAATGCCTAAGACAATCTGTGCGCCAGAATCATCGTCATTGAAGCCTAGTTCAGGGGCTACTGAGGGAGTCCTGGATTAGCGTGTCCTTGGACAGCCGGACTATATACTTTAGCCGAACTGTTGGACTATGAAGATACAAGATTGAAGACTTCGTCCCATGTCCGGATGGGACTCTCCTTGGTGTCGAAGGAAAGCTTGGCAGTACCGATATGTAGATCTCCTCCCTTGTAACCGAATCTGTGTAACCCTAGCCCCCTCCGGTGTCTATATAAACCTGAGGGCTTAGTCGGTAGAACAACAACAATCATACAATAGGCTAGCTTCTAGGGTTTAGCCTCTACGATCTCGTGGTAGATCAACTCTTGTAATACTCATATCATCAAGATCAATCAAGTAGGAAGTAGGGTATTAACTCCATCGAGAGGGCCCGAACCTGGGCAAACATCATGTCCCCCGCCTCCTGTTACCATGTGCCTTAGACGCACAGTTCGGGAGCCCCTACCCGAGATCCGCCGATTTTGACACCGACAGCGTGGCTAAGCTAGCGGGCCGTACGGCCCATCTTCATCGACAAGGCATCCAAGACCTCCTCAAGAATGGCCTAGCCAGGCAGGCTCATGAGGAGCGGAGATACCAAGGCGGGGCAAACCTCGCGAGGCTCAAGTGACGTGAGCCATGACGATCGGCACCAGGCGGGCGCCTGTGAGCGCAACGTCCTTGTTTCCTCTTTGGTGCTAAGGAGGCAAGCGTGCTACCTCTTGAGCAATGTGTTGGATTTCCCCGAAGAGGAGAGGATGATGCAGCAATATTGTTCACAGATAGACTTGATCATAAACCCACAATTCATCGGTCTCAACAAACACACCACAAAAAGAAGATTACATCGAATAGATCGCCACGAGAGAGGGGGAGAACATTGTATTGAGATCCAAAAAGAGGGAAGGAGCCATCTAGCTACTAACTATGGACCCGAAGGTCTGAGGTAAACTACTCACACTTCATCGGGGGGGGGCTATGATGATGTAGAAGCCCTCCGTGATGATGGCCCTCTCCGGCGGAGCTCCGGAACAGGCCCCAAGATGGGATCTCGTGGGTACAGAAGGTTGCGGCGGTGAAATTAGGTTTTTGGCTCCGTGTCTGATGGATTATAAACTATTTTACTAGCCATAGATCCATGAAAATAAGCAAACAACACACGGAAAACAGAATCTGTCAAGAACAGAACAGTCTGTAGGAATATGTAACTAACGCAAACTTCTGGAACTCCAAAAAATCTACCAAAATAGGAAGACCCATACAATTTGTTTATTGGTCAGCATCAATTGGAATCAGTATTTTATCACATTCTGGTGATTTTTAACAATTGTTTTAGTGAACAGAAAGTTTCTGGAAATTACAGCAAGATCAAATAACTATCATCCAAGAAGATCCTATAGGTTTAACTTGGCACAAACACTAATTAAAACATAATACCACATCTAAACAGAAGGTATATGGATTATTTATTATTAAGCAGCAAGGAAAAATATTGGGTTGTCTCCCAACAAGCGCTTTTCTTTAAAGCCTTTTTAGCTTGGCATTGCGATTTCAATGATGCTCACACGAAAGGCAAGAATTGAGGCACAAAGAGAGCATCATAAAACATGTGACAAACACATCTAAGTCTATCCAGCATATGAATCTTATAGGCAAACAAATTATCAAGGCAAGTAAAAACTAGCACGTGCAAGGAAGCGGAAAGAAACAATAGCAATCTCAACATAACGAGAGGTAATTTAGTAACATGAAAATTTCTATAACCATATTTTCCTCTCTCATAATAATTACATGTAGGATCATAAGAAAATTCAACAATATAGCTATCACATAACATATTCTCAACATGATCCACATGCATGCAAAGTTAACACTCTTCCAAAATAGTGGGATTATCATTAACTAGAGTCATGATTTCTCCAAGCCCACTTTTATCAAAAATTTCATAAGATTGAATGTTATCCAAATATGTGGATCTAAAGTTGACAATATTCCAAACCCACTTTCAATATTATTGCAAACACTATTATCAATCTTATATTCATCATGGGGCTTAAATAAATTTTCAAGATCATAAGAAGAATCTCCCCAATCATGACTATTGGACATAGCAAAACTAGCATCCCCAAGCTTAGGGTTTTGCATATTATTAGCATAATTTACATCAATAGAATTTATAATAAAATCATTGCAATCATGCTTTTTATTCAAAGATCTATCGTGAAGCACTTCATCACAATTTTTAGATTTACGGATCTCAGGCAAAAGCTTATAAAGATAATCTAGTGCATCCAAATCACTAAGAATTGGTTCATAGTAATTGGATATCTTAAAAATATTGGCAAGCGGATGAGGATCCATAGATATTAGCTTATCTGTTTAGGAATAAATACTCAACTATTTCAACCAAGCGAGAAAACGAGCCAAGAAAGACATAAAGGCGAACGGAAAAGAGAGGGCGAATAAAATGGCAAGGGTGAAGTGGGGGAGAGGAAAACGAGAGGCAAATGGCAAATAATATAGTGCGAGAGATAAGGAATTGTGATAGGTACTTGGTATGTTGACTTTTGTGTAGACCTCCCCAGCAACGGCGCCAGAAATTCTTCTTGCTACCTCTTGAGCAGTGCGTTGGATTTCCCCGAAGAGGAGAGGATGATGCAGCAAAGTAGCGTAAGTATTTCCCTCAGTTTTTGAGAACCAAGGTATCAATCCAGTAGGAGGCTACGCGTGAGTCCCTCGTACCTACACAAAACAAATAGCTCAACGCAACCAACGCGATTAGGGGTTGTCAATCCCTTCACGGAGATCTGATAGATAATATTTTAGGTATTTTTGATATAAAGATGCAAAGTAAAAAGTAAAAAAGCAAAGCAATAATAAAGTGATGGAGATTAATATTGATGAGAATAGACCCGGGGCCATAGGTTTCACTAGTGGCTTCTCTCAAGAGCATAAGTATTCTACGGTGGGTGAACAAATTACTGTTGAGCAATTGACAGAATTGAGCATAGTTATGAGAATATCTAGGTATGATCATGTATATAGGCATCACGTCCGAGAAAAGTAGACCAACTCCTGCCTGCATCTACTACTATTACTCCACTCATCGTCCGCTATCCAGCATGCATCTAGAGTATTAAGTTAAAAACAGAGTAACGCCTTAAGCAAGATGACATGATGTAGAGGGATAGTTTCATGCAATATGATAAAAACCCCATCTTGTTATCCTCGATGGCAACAATACTATACGTGCCTTGCTGCCCCTTCTGTCACTGGGAAAGGACACCGCAAGATTGAACCGAAAGCTAAGCACTTCTCCCATTGCAAGAAAAACCAATCTAGTAGGCCAAACAAAACTGATAATTCGAAGAGACTTGCAAAGATAACCAATCATACATAAAAGAATTCAGAGAAGATTCAAATATTGTTCATAGATAGACTTGATCATAAACCCACAATTCATCGGTCTCAACAAACACACCGCAAAAAGAAGATTACATCGAATAGATCTCCACGAGAGAGTGGGAGAACATTGTATTGAGATCCAAAAATAGAGAAGAAGCCATCTAGCTACTAACTATGGACCCGAAGGTCTGAGGTAAACTACTCACACTTCACTGGAGGGGCTATGATGATGTAGAAGCCCTCCGTGATGATGGCCCTCTCTGGCGGAGCTCCAAAACAGGCCCCAAGATGGGATCTCGTGGGTACAGAAGGTTGCGGCGGTGGAATTAGGTTTTTGGCTTCGTATCTGACCGTTTGGGGGTACGTAGGTATATATAGGAGGAAGGAGTACGTCGGTGGAGCTTCGAGGGGCCCACGAGGCAGGGGGCGTGCCCTGGGGGGGCGCCCTCCACCCTCGTGACCGCCTCGTGGCTTTCTTGACGGAGGGTCCAAGTCTCCTGGATCATATCTGATGAGAAAATCACGTTCCCGAAGGTTTCATTCCGTTTGGACTCCGTTTGATATTCCGTTTCTTCGAAACACTAAAATAGGCAAAAAAACAGCAATTCTAGGCTGGGCCTCCGGTTAATAGGTTAGTCCCAAAAATAATATAAAAGTGGAAAATAAAGCCCAATATAGTCCAAAATAGTAGATAATATAGCATGGAGCAATCAAAAATTATAGATACGTTGGAGACGTATCAAAGCGCAGACGAGGAGTACCGAGGCATCAGGAAAAGGTTGCCATATCGGTGCAACGAGACCGACACCAGAAGGACGGCAAGACGGAGGTCATCGTGGAGCCCAAGACGGCGTCACCACCAAAGCCTTTCGCAGGCAAAGACCACTTTTGTCAGGATAGCTTGTACTAGTTGTCCCCCTTCAAATTTGCCAGCCATTGTTGGCTCCCTTCCCGCTCAATATTTGGGGAGAGGACCAGGGCCTATATAAGTAGAACTAGCCACCACAGTAGGAGGGGTCAGCTTGATCTAATCTGATCGAGAGCCTACCCTAGCCACAAGAACACCTCAACCTTAGGAGGCTGTTCTTCCCCTTGTACTGTTCATCATCAGCCCAAGAGGCAATCCACCACACACACACTGGAGTAGGGTATTACACCACAATGGTGGCCCAAACCAGTATAAATCTCGTGTCTTTCTGTGTTGCGAGTGCGTCGAGTTCGTCTGCAAGATCTTAGAGAGCTTGGGCGTGGATCAGTAGGAGGGAAAGACTTCGCGCACACCCCAGAGTTCGAACCTTAATGGTTTTGCCGGAACCCCACATCCGACAGGAAATACTCACGCACAGCGGTGAGCATCCTGAAATTGGTGATGGAGGATGGTTGATGATCACGATGGCGACGGATTCCCCTCTTTGGAGCCCCAAACGGACTCCAGATCAGCCCTCCCGAGAGAGTTTAAGGCCTGGCAGCGGCTCCGTATCGTAAAACGCGATGAATCCTTCTCTCTGATTTTTTCTCCCCGAACGTGAATATATAGAGTTGGAGTTGAGGTTGGTGGAGCTCCAGGGGGCCCTCGAGGCAGGGGGTGCGCCCAGGAGGGTAGGCGCGCCCCCACCCTCGTGGATAGGGTGTGGGCCCTCTGGCCTTCATTCTTTCGCCAGTATTTTTTATTATTTCCAAAGATAATCCCCGTGAAGTTTCAGGTCATTCCGAGAACTTTTATTTCTGCACAAAAATAACACCATAGCAATTTTGCTAAAAACAGCGTCAGTCCGGGTTAGTTCCATTCAAATCATGCAAGTTAGAGTCCAAAACAAGGTCAAAGGTGCTTGGAAAAGTAGATACAACAGAGACATATCAAACATCAAGATGCATTTATACGAGTTGTTTATCTCGTGGGAGACGAAGATGAACGGGGGATTATCTGCAAATGTGGAGAGGGGTGTGGGTATCTTTTTGCAAAATTGTCATAGTTTTCTTTCTATCACTCAGATATAGATCGGACGGTATATATTGCAGGATGGTAGGCACACCATCATCACTAACTCGGTTTTCTTATAAGAATATATATTAGGTCATATGTTCGAATCCATCCAAAGTTTTCTCACTACCATGGTGTTCAACATATACATATGAATTTGTATTAAAAAAGTAGCGTGGATACCGTGAAATGCGAAATCCACGTTCGAATTGGAGATCGCTATGTGACACACACTCTAATTCAAATAACTAATTATGTGACACACACCCTAATCCACGTTAGCGTGGATACTGTTTCGATTTTTTTCATATAACTCATCATTAATTAATTTACAGTATCTCGTTTCAAATGACTAATTATTTGCAAGGAAAACACGGGCATAGTAATACATACAGATTCGTTTGCAAATGAAAGAATATTCGTTTGCATTCTCAAAATTACGCGCACCAGGTAGACCACGGTCGTGTCATGGTGGTCGCGTGTGTCATACGGACGCTTAGCACCCAGCCACCCACCCCCTCCCTCCCTCCCCCCCCTCCAAAAAGGACGACGACAAAATAAGTTCGTGCTTCCACGTTTCAGATTGAAATATCTGGCGGCCCCAAGCAAAATCTCCCTTCTCCACCGTCCCCTTCCGCGCCCAGATTGCTCAAATACCTAATTCGCCGCCAACCCAAGCAAATTTCGAATCGCCCCTTGTCTCGTCTCTTTCTCCACCTCTGTGTCGGATGACGACGACGAAGACGACGGTCGCACTTCACCACCACGCCGGAGCTACCTCATCTACGCCCTTGTCCACCGCACCGGGTGGTCCACCGACAACATCGGCCGCCGCAACCGACGTGCCTCATAGACACCGACTTCCACCGCATCAGGTGCGATTCACCGACGCCGTCTCCCACCTCACCGGGGCTACTTCACCGAGCACATCGTCGCACCTCCGCCCCCCGAGGCCGTTGGGGCTTCACCAACGGTCTTGTCGACCGCATCATAGCGCTCCGCTAGCACTCAATATATGCATCCATGTGCGGACAGTAAACGCCAGCGCATCACCCTCAACAGCTCTGAAGTGACCCTCACTCTAGCTAGGCGCGCATGCCCAAACGCCGGCCCGAACTAGGTATCCACACATCACTCCCTTGTGCACTGTTCCAACGATGTTTGGATATCCTTTCACTGCTCTCTTAGATTACACGCCTATCCAACTCTGACTTTAACTCTTATTTCTTCTGGAGATATCATCTGAAACAAGCAAAACCATTTTTTAGCGAAGCATGATGGCGCTACAGGATCTGGTACACATCCCGCACACCCGTATAACCTTGTAAGTATATGTCCTCTGGTACAACAGCAAGGTCGAGTCCTCTTATTTGATCAACCATTCGCCGTGTCAAAAATGCAGAGGGGGATGCAGGGAGCACAAGGCCTGCACATCCAAGCAAGTGATAACATGGACTTGTACATGGAACATCCCAAGCGCAAGCAGAGCTGCAGTGAGCCTGTACAACGAGCTAGCGTAAGTCCATGCATTTCATTTAATTCATACTGGCTTGCGTGTATGATTTGTGTGCAGTGGCGGATCCATGAATTCAAGTTACTAGGGGCGAACATTTAACTTAAAATATACGAAGTCACTTGCACTCTGGCAATCAACATAACTTGAGAAATGTGAAGCTACATGCACTTTGAAAACCAGCTAATGATCCAAAGTAGTTCAGATTATAAAACACTAAACAATGTAAGCACAAAAAACACAAAATGCAACATGGTGTACAAGGACTACTACCATGGTCTGTACCTACTCGAATTATTCGTTCTCTGGCTGAAAATATCGAAGTGTAATTGCACCTATAACCAGTGCGCAAACTGCACATCAATATATCTATCCTGCACAAGTATGCCAATAGTTTCAAACAACTGATTACAAAATTATTTATGCAACGTTGTCATGATACGGGGACTTTCTGGTAGATGGCCTCGACGTTTCCTCAAGCCATGAAAATGTACTATAATTTGCTTCTCATCAATGCCTGCAAATCTCTATGTCTCTCTCAACATAGCAGATCGTCATCAGACACTAAATCCTTCAATGGGAGCTTGCAAAATGCTTGCATTAGATCCCTCATTAGACACTATATGTTCATCACCTGGAGCATGTAAAATGTTTGCATCAAATCCTTCATTAGTAGTCTATTCACTAGACACTTCAGGCTCAAGAAACAAGAGCTTGTATGTTTGTACCGGAAACTTGATTAGATACATCAGATTCAGTCAGTTCAGTATTGATTGGGGGAGTTATAAAATAAGAAGAAATTGGTTTCATTTTCTCATAGATTCCCTACATACAAGCAATTTTACAACACCGCCAGGTTTAACTATTGGCCAGAAATTGAACAGTTGAATTATATATAGTCAGGGATGTGATGTACCTGCTCGTTGCGCGTGCTGCTCTTGCAAGCTGCGACTGTCCGTTTATGCAAGCTCGATGCCATGTTGTGCTGCCGCTGCTGCCTCCCACGCAGGCTACACCCAGGGTTGGATCTTCATATTCTTCTCCTTCCATTCGCTTGAAGCCCGGCGACCACCCTCCAACGAGGGCGCGAGGAAGTGCTGTGTCGGCCTGTCCAGCGGTTTCTAGGTTAGGAGCAAACCAGACTAGAGGCTGGAGCGAATGAATTGGGATTTTTCCTGCTGTCCATCGATATGGGAGGCGCTCGTTTGTCCTGGACTAAGGGGTCCTCAAGCGTACGGCCTGTTAGCCATGGGCCAGACTGATGGGCTGTGAAGATACGAAGACCGAAGACTGCACCCATGTCCGGATGAGACACTCCTAGGCGTGGAAGGCAAGCTTGGTGACCGAATATGTAGATTCCTTTCCTTTGTAACCGACCTTGTGTAACCCTAGATCCTCCCGATGTCTATATAAACCGGAGGACTTAGTCCGGAGAGGATATACTCATGACCATAGTCATACAGGCTAGGCTTTTAGGGTTTAGCCACCTCGATCTCATGGTAGATCAACTCTTGTAATACTCATATTCATCAAGATCAATCAAGCAGGAAGTAGGGTATTACCTCCATAGAGAGGGCCCAAACCTGGGTAAACATTGTGTCCCCTGTCTCCTGTTACCATCGAACTTAGACGCATAGTTATGGACCCCCTGCCCGAGATCCGCCGGTTTTGACACTGACATTGGTGCTTTCATTGAGAGTTCCACTGTGCCATCCCCAAAAGTTTCGATGGCCCCTTCAATCATCGACGATGACGCTTTCCAAGGAAAAACCTTCCTCCCCGGACAGATCCTCGTGTTCGGCGGCGGCGCGCTGTGGGCCAAGTCGTTTGGCCACCTAGAGCAGATCGATAGCTACACCCCTAGCCATCAGGTCAGATTTGGGAGCTTGAATTATGTTGCGGGCAACCGTGGAGATTTGATCTTCGCCGGATTCGAGACCGCGGCGACCGCTCCTGGTCACCTTGACGAACATGACATAAATCTGTCGTCAGACCGCATCAAGGAGATAGCTCCTGTGACCACTCCGGCCTTAGATCTAGAGCACACTGTGGCATCCAAGGATTGGAGGCTTAACCCCACCACGGAGGCCACAGATTCCCCGGTGTTGGAGCCGCACATGGACTTAACCTCACGCAATACTCGTTTCACCAGAACTCTGGACTCTTCTCCGGGTATAAGTTCCGAACCATGTGAGTCCACGGATACCGAACTCGATCGCTTATCGATCTTCGAGTTCAGCACCACAGACATCCTCCTGCACTCGCCCTTGGGCGATGTGCTGAACTCATTAAAGAACTTGTCCTTGGCGGGGGACTCATAGCCGAACTATGTACGGTTCGAACTAGAGGCTGATGATGGGGAATTTTGCTTCCCACCCGCCACCCACTTCATAGCCACTGTCGAGGACTTAACCAACATGCTTGACTATGGCTCCGAAGACATCGCCGGTACGGACGAAGGTGCCGACAAGGAGCAAGGCCAAAACCCGCCATTCACTGGACGACTGACGGCAACTTCTTCCTACGACGTATACATCGTGGACATGCCTGAAAAAACTAACAACGATGACAAAGAGGATCCAGTTGAGGATAAACCTCCTGAGAGATAGCCCAAGCGCCAGCTTCCTTTACGCCGCTCTAAGTCACGTAGTTCCAAAGACTACAATACGGGCACCGGAAAAAATAATACTCCGGACGATGCCAAAAATAATGAAGACCCCGTCAAGGTAACCTCCGAACAGGAGGAACGGGAAAATGGGCAAGTTAGCGTTGATGAACAGGCCATACACGAAGACTCAGAGGACAGTAATTATCTTCCGCTCTCCGAGGAAGAGGAGAGCCTCGGCAATGAGGATTTCATCGTGCCTGAGGAACCTCTCGAGCAGGAGCGCTTCAAACGCCGGCTAATAGCCACTGCAAGGAGCTTGAAAAAGAAGCAGCTGCAGCTTCAAGCGGACCAAGATTTGCTCAATGATAGATGGACCAAAGTCCTGGCCGCTAAAGAATATGGCCTTAGTGGCCCAGCCAAAAGCTACCTGAAGCGTAGATTGCTACCTCACTTCGATGACGAGGCGCTGGAGCCCGTACAATCATCGCACAATGCGGCAGGCCGACCACAACTTGGTCCGGATATAGAGGCAACTCAAGCCGAACACCAGACCGCTCCACCTCGCCGTAAAGGCAAGAATAAAACATCTCGCCGTACAGGACTTGGACAGTAGAGCAGGACATGCAAGATTGATCTACGAATAGCGAGGACGTGCATAGACACGCGACGACAGCTACCTATTCGGACGTGACAAACCTAGCCATGCCCAGGCCAAAAACCGCAAATGGACACCATCAGAGGTACGTCGCAGTGTGGCCCAAGATAGAGGCGCCGCACACCCTCTTTGCTTCACGGACAAAGTAATGGAGCATGAATTCCCGGACGGGTTCAAACCCATGAATATCGAATCATACGACGGAACAACGGATCCCGCGGAGATGACCTTCATGCCATCAAATACCTACCACTAAAACTCAAAGGACTAGCTCGGTACTGGTTAAACAGTCTGCTGGAAAATTCTATTGGCAGCTGGGAAGATTTGGAAGAAGCCTTTCGCAACAACTTCCTAGGAACATATGTCCGGCCACCGGATGCCGATGACTTAAGTCACATTGTCCAGCAGCCCGGAGAGTTAGCTAGGAAGCTTTGGACTAGGTTCTTAGTTAAAAAGAACCAAATCATCGACTGTCTGGACACGGAACCCCTTGCGGCTTCAAACACAGCGTCCGGGATGAATGGCTTGCACGCAACCTCGGTCAAGAAGGACCTAAATCCATGACAGCCCTTACCGCTCTAATGACCTGCTTTTGCGCGGGAGAAGATAGCTGAGCAACAACGTTAGCGACTCGGGCACTTCCGAAATCCGAGATGGCAATGGCAAGCCACGACAAAGCAAACACAACAGTCGCAATGATAATGAAAAATCACACGACACAGCGGTCAACACCGGATTCAGCAATCCCAAACCTGATCAACGGAAAAAGCCATTCAAGGCGAACCGAGACGGACCATCCAACCTAGACAGAATATTGGACTAACCCTGCCAGATTCACGGCCACCCCAATAAACCAGCTAATCATACCAACAGAAGCTATTGGGTCTTCAAGCAGGCCGGTCAGCTCAACGCCGAACACAAGGGGAGGAGGCTGCCAGGCGATAGGGACGACGAAGAGGTTCACCAACCAAATACCGGGGGTCAGAAGCAATTTCCCCCCGAGGATCGACCAATCCCGGAGCGGAAATAGCAGTTCGGCTTCTGCCGCCCACCTCAAATACTCGCAAAATTTGTACCGCGCATACATCACTATGCACTTAACATAACATGGGCATTGGCGGAAGCACAATACGGACAAGCCTACAAGCATTCCCGTAACATTTTTTTATCTACTTTCCTTTTTCTTTCTTCATTATCACTTAAAAACAAGTGACGCAAAGTACAAACATCTAAACTGACTCTATCGGAGTTCGGATCCGTACACTCACCTAAGGGGCTACTTCCGTCAAGGATTCCCCTCGCCGAGGACTGGCGACGCAGATGTGCGACAGGAGTTCCAAAATAACTTTTTGTAGACCGCACTCTTTATTTCAAGCTTGTTATATGCCTTTTTCCTCCGCCGTCGACCCCACGCATGTCAAATAGCCGGGGTTGTGGTCCTTTTATATATATAAAGTAATCATTGGCATATCGCTCAGGTCCTAGTAAACATTATCCGAATTAATCATTCGTGTCTTTTCGCAAATGAATATGGCTCCTATGGTTGTTTCACAGATATACCTCGGCATAACCTGCAAGGGGCTCGGCATGGGAACAATTGAGTTGCCAACAAAGTCCGAACAGCTTTACAGCGTACTTCGGCATCGTGAGTTTGGCCTTATATGCATCAGCTCCGAATCATGTCTCGGGTAAATGGTTGGATTGCCCGGCTCCTGTGCTTGCTACCTTACGTTCCGCTCTATCGGCTAGGGTAGTAAAGGGAGAACTACTGCGATTATGCTTCCGGTTCATCTGGTCAAGCACCTCAGTAGAGAAAGCCTAAAAGCGACTGTCATGATGCTGCGAGAGCTGGTCAACCACTCAATGACTTATCGGAATCTATCGCGATTCCCTCTGTATCACACGAAGGACCTTTTTTCTTCAGGTCATATATGTAACGCACCATATTGGAATAAGCTGTACACATACCAGGGGCTATATTGTAGCCCCCCCTATAAAACTCCTATGGCTAAGTGAAAGTGTTAACGGCCTATAGTCTGATTGCCTGGTTCGCCGCATTATCACCTCCTTCATGGACCAAGACATTGGGTCAAGAGTGATCAAATGCTTTTCCAAACATCCCCGTACTTCCTACGAGGGGGCTGAAGCTGACGATTGGAAAACTTACAGATTATATAAAAACGGCCGCACAGGAGGAACACAAGCTTTTGAGCAAAACATAAAAATAGATTAACTATAAAATTGTCTTTTACAATTCCCATACACCTCACTCGAATATTATGTCTTTCGAGCATTGTCCCTCTCTCAAGCGGGAGGCCTCTAAGACGTCTTCAAGATAATGCTCCAGTGCGTAATGGTCCTTGCCCTTGGATGGACTCTTCGCCGCAACATCGATGGCCTTCATCTTCCCCCAGAATGTCTTGACTCGGGCAAAGGCCATCCGTGCACCCTCAATGCACATCGACCGCTTCACAGCGTCGATACGTGGCACCACATCAACAAGCCGCTGCACCAAGCCGATGTAGCTATTTGGAACAGGCTCAGTTGGCCACAATCGGATTAAGACGTTCTTCATGGCAGCGCCGGATATCCTATGAAGCTCGGCCCATTGGGACATCTGATCATTCGGCAACAGAGGGCGCTTTGACGCGCCAAATTGTGACCAGAAAAGCATCTCCGTTGCATACCCCTCTCACACTTGGTAAAACCGCGCCGCATCGAAAGAACTCTTCAGCAAGTCTAAAAACTCGTCCAGAGAACTCCGCACTTGGTTAAGCCGAGCATAGTTGGGATCGCCGAACTTAGTCTGTGCTACCTCTTGAGCTTGCGTTGGTTTTCCCCGAAGAGGAGAGGATAATGCAGCAGAGTAGCATAAGTATTTCCCTTAGTTTTTGAGAACCAAGGTATCAATCCAGTAGGAGGCCACACTCAAGTCCCTCGTACCTGCACAAATCGATAGCAACTCGCAACCAACGCGATTAGGGGTTGTCAATCCCTGCACGGTCACTTACGAGAGTGAGATCTGATAGAGATGATATTTTTGGTATTTTTGGTATAAAGATGCAAAGTGAAAAGTAAAAGCAAAGTAAAAAAACAAAGCAAGATTAAAGTGATGGAGAATAGACCCGGGGGCCATAAGTTTCACTAGTGGCTTCCCTCAAGAGCATAAGTTTTCTACGGTGGGTGAACAAATTACTGTTGAGCAATTGACAGAATTGAGCATAGTTATGAGAATATCTAGGCATGATCATGTATATATGCATCACGTCCGTGACAAGTAGATCGAAACGATTCTGCATCTACTACTATCACTCCACTCATCGACCGCTATCCAGCATGCATCTAAAGTATTAAGTTAAAAACAGAGTAACGCTTTAAGCAAGATGACATGATGTAGAGGGATAGTTTCATGCAATGTGATAAAAAACCCATCGTGTTATCCTCGATGGCAACAAAACAATACGTGCCTTACTGCCCCTTCTATCACTGGGAAAGGACACCGCAAGATCGAACCCAAAGCTAAGCACTTCTCCCATGGCAAGAACTACCAATCTAGTCGGCCAAACCAAACGGATAATTCGAAGAGACTTGCAAAGATAACCAATCATACATAAAAGAATTTAGAGAAGATTCAAATGTTATTCATAGATAGACTTAATCATAAACCCACAAATTCATCGGTCTCAACAAACACACCGCAAAAGAAGAAGATTACATCAAATAGATCTCCACAAGAGAGGGGGAGAACATTGTATTGAGATCCAAAAAGAGAGAAGAAGCCATCTAGCTAATAACTATGGACCCGAAGGAGTGAGGTAAACTACTCACACTTCATCGGAGAGGCTATGATGATGTAGAAGCCCTCCGTGATGATGGCCCTCTCTGGTGGAGCTACGGAACAGGCCCCAAAATGGGATCTCGTGGATACAGAAAGTTGCGGCGGTGGAATTAGGTTTTTGGCTCCTGTTCTGATCGTCTAGGGATACGTGGGTATATATAGGTGGAAGAAGTATGTCGGTGGAGCTTCGGTGGGGCCACGAGGGTGGGGGCGCGCCTGGGGGTGTAGGGCGCGCCCCCCTACCTCGTGCCCTCCTCGGAGCTTTCTTGGCGTAGGGTCCAAGTCTCCTGGATCTTATTCGGGAAGAAAATCATGTTGCAGAAAGGATTTTTCTGTTTGGACTCCGTTTGATATTCCGTTTCTTCGGAACTGTGAAATGGGCAAAAAACAACAATTCTGGGCTGGGCCTCCAGTTAATAGGTTAGTCCCAAAAATAATATAAAAGTGGAAAATAAAGCCCAATATAGTCCAAAACAGTAGATAATATAGCATGGAGCAATCAAAATTTATAGATACGTTGGAGACGTATCAGGCATCCCCAAGCTTAATTCCTGCTCGTCCTCGAGTAGGTAAATGTTAAAAAGAGAATTTTTGATGCAGAGTGCTACTTGGCATAATTTCAATGCAAAATTTCTTAATTGTGGTATGAATATTCAGATTCAAAAGATTCAAGACAAAAGTTCATATTGACATAAAATTAATAATACTTCAAGCATACTAATAAAGCAATTATGTCTTCTCAAAATAACATGGCAAAAGAAAGTTATCCCTACAAATTCATATAGTCTGGCTATGCTCCATCTTCACCACACAAAGTATTTAAATCATGCACAACCCCGATGAGAAGCCAAGCAATTGTTTCATACTTTAAAATTTTCAAAACTTTTTCAACCTTCACGCAATACATGAGCGTGAGCCATGGATATAGCACTATATGTGGAATAGAACGGTGGTTGTAGAGAAGACAAAAAGAGGGGAAGATAGTCTCACATCAACTAGCCGTATCAACGGGCTATGGAGATGCCCATTAATAGATATCAATGTGAGTGAGTAGGGATTGCCATGCAACGGATGCACTAGAGCTATAAGTATATGAAAGCTCAACAAAAGAAACTAAGTGGGTGTGCATCCAACTCGCTTGCTCACGAAGACCTAGGGCATTTTGAGGAAGCCCATCATTGGAATATACAAGCCAAGTTCTATAATGAAAAATTCCCACTAGTATATGAAAGTGACAACATAGGAGACTCTCTATCATGAAGATCTTGGTGCTACTTTGAAGCACAATTGTGGTAAAAGGATAGTAGAATTGTCCCTTCTCTCTTTTTCTCTCATTTTTTTATTTTTTTATTTGGGACTTTTCTTTTTTTATGGCCTCTTTTTTTTCATTTATTTTTCGTCCGGAGTCTCATCCCGACTTGTGGGGGAATCATAGTCTCCATCATTCTTTCCTCACTTGGGACAATGCTCTAAAAAATGATGATCGTCACACTTTTATTTTTCTTACAACTCAACAATTACAACTCGATACTTAGAACAAGATATGACTCTATATGAATGCCTCCGGCGAGGTACCGGGATGTTCAATGACTCATGAGTGACATGTATGAAAGAATTATGAACGGTGTCTTTGCCACAAATAAGATGTCAACCACATGATCATGCTAGAAATATGACAATGATGGAGCGTGTCACAATAAACGGAACGGTGGAAAGTTGCATGGCAATATATCTCGGAATGGCTATGGAAATGCCATGATAGGTAGGTATGGTGGCTGTTTTGAGGAAGATATATGGTGGGTGTATGATACCGGCAAAAAGTGCACGGTATTGGAGAGGCTAGCAATGGTGGAAGGATGGGAAAAAGTGCGTATAATCCATGGACTCAACATTAGTCATAAAGAACTCATATACTTATTGAAAAAATCTAGAAGTTATCAAAGCAAAGTATTACACGCATGCTCCTAGGGGGATAGATTGGTAGGAAAAGACCATCGCTCGTCCCCGACCACCACTCATAAGGAGGAAAATCAATAAACACTTCATGCTCCGACTTCGTTACATAACGGTTCACCATACGTGCATGCTACGGGAATCACAAACTTCAACACAAGTATTCTTTAAATTCACAACTACTTACACTAGAATGACTATAATATTATCACCTCCATATCTCAAAACAATTAACATGCTTCAATCTTTTCTTAGTATTCCACGCACTCAAAAGAAAATTCCACAAATCATGAATACCGAGCATATTAATGTTAATCAATTTACCATGCTATTATGACTCTCAAAATAATTTAAGTGAAGCATGAGAGATCAATAGTTTCTTTAAAACAAGCCACCACCATGCTCTAAAAAATCTAAGTGAAGCACATAGAGCAAAATTATAACACTCAAAAGATATAAGTGAAGCACATAGAGCAAAACTACATAGCTCAAAAGATATAAGTGAAGCACATAGAGTATTCTATCAAATTCCAATTTACGTATGGCTCTCTCAAAAGGTGTGTACAGTAAGGATGATTGTGGCACACTAACAAACAAAGACACAAATAATACAAGACGCTCCAAGCAAAACACATATCATGTTGATGAATAAAAATTTAGCTCCAAGTAAATTACCGATGGAAGTGGACGAAAGAGGGGATGCCTTCCCGGGCATCCCCAAGATTTGAATTTTTGGTGTCCTTGGATTATCTTGGGGGTGCCATGGGCATCCCCAAGCTTAGGATCTTGCCACTCCTTGTTCCGTAATCCATCAAAAGAACTCACCCAAAACTTGAAAACTTCACAACACAAAACTCAGTAGAAATCTCGTGAGCTCCGTTAGAGAAAGAAAACAAAAGACCACTTCAAGGTACTGTAATTAACTCATTCTTTATTCATATTGGTGTTAAACCTACTGTATTCCAACTTATCTATGGATTATAAACTATTTTACTGACCATAGATTCATCAAAATAAGCAAACAACACACGAAAAACAGAATCTGTCAGAAACAGAACAGTCTGTAGTAATCTGTAACTAACGCAAACTTATGGAACTCCAAAACATCTACCAAAATTAGAATACCTAGAAAATTTGTTTATTGATCAGCAGCAATTGGAATCAGTATTTTATCAGGTTCTGATGATTTTTAATAATTCGGGCACTGAACACAAAGTTTCTGGAAATTACAGCAAGATCAAATAACTATCATCCAAGAAGATCCAATAGGTCTAGCTAGGCACAAACACTAATTAAAACACAAAATCACATCCAAAGAGAAGGTAGATGCGTTATTTATTCCCTAACAGAAGAAAAACACAAAAAACTAAAAATAAAATTGGGTTGCCTCCCAATAAGCGCTATCGTTTAACGCCCCTAGCTAGGCATAAAAGTGAGGATAGATCTAAGTATTGCCATCTTTGGAAGGCAATCCATAAGTGTCTCTCATGATGGTTTCATATGGCAATTTTATTTTCTTTCTTGGAAAGTGTTCCATGCCCTTTTTCAATGGAAAGTGGAATCTAATATTCCCTTCCTTCATATCAATAATCGCACCAACCGTTCTAAGGAAAAGTCTACCAAGAATAATAGGGCAAGAAGGATTGCAATCTATGTCAAGAACAATGAAATCTATGGGCACATAATTCATATTTGCAACAATAAGAACATCATTAATCCTTCCCATAGGTTTCTTAATAGTAGAATCCGCGAGATGCAAGTTTAAAGAGAAATTTTCAAGATCGCGGAAATCTAGCAAATTACACAAAGTTTTGGGGATAGTGGAGACACTAGCACCAAAATCACACAAAGCATAAAACTCATGATCTTTAATTTTAATTTTAATAGTTGGTTCCCACTCATCATAGAGTTTTCTAGGGATAGAAATTTTCAACTCAAGTTTTTCTTCATAAGATTGCATCAAGGCATCAACAATATGTTCGGTGAAGGCTTTCTTTTGACTATAACCATGTGGAGAATTTAGCACGGATTGCAACAAGGAAATACAATCATTCAAGGAGCAACTTTCATAATTAACTTCCTTGAAATCCAATATAGTGAGTTTAGCAACATCTAAATTTTTATTTCTTTCAATCCGACTTTCATAAATTTCATCATAAAGATCTAAATACTCCGAATTTTTGGAACACCTTCTAGGTAAAGAAAGATCATATTCAATTTCATCAAGATTCATATTGCAAAACAAAGATTTGATAGGGGACACATCAATAACTTTTAGATCTTCATCTTGATATTCATAGGAATTCGGTTTTGTGGCCATCTTATTAACTAAGGTAGCTTGCATATCCAAAATTTTAGCAGCCATCTTTTCAAGACGAGCAATTTGGGATCTTATACCATCAAATTCTTTAGACATATCATCAAGCTCTTTATTCATAAAACTCATAAAACTTTTTTGTTCCTTAAGCTCATTTCTAAAGAAAATATTATGCTCAAATTGCAAAACCATAAACTTCCTAACGTTGTTTTCGATCTCCTCTAACCTTTTAAGGTGAAGATCACCAAAATTTGGTAGAGCCATCGCGACAAACAAGCAATCCAACACCCGAGCTAACAAAAGGCAAGCGAGACAAAGGAAAACGGAGAAGGAGAAGGAGAAGGAGATTGGGAGAGAGGGCGAATAAAACAACAAGGGTGAAGTGGGGGAGAGGAAAACGAGAGGCAAATGACAACTAATGTAATGCGAGAGATAGGGATTGTGATGGGTACTTGGTATGTTGAATTTTCGCGTAGATTCCCCGGCAACGACGCCATAAATTCTTCTTGCTACCTCTTGAGCTTGCGTTGGCTTTCCTCGAAGAGGAGAGGATGATGTAGTAGAGTAGCGTAAGTATTTCCCTCGGTTTTTGAGAACCAAGGTATCAATCCAGTAGGAGGGCACGCTCAAGTCCCTCGTACCTACACAAATCGATAGCAACTCGCAACCAACGCGATTAGGGGTTGTTAATCCCTTCACGGTCACTTACGAGAGTGAGATCTGATAGAGATAATATTTTTGGTATTTTTGGTATAAAGATGCAAAGTGAAAAGTAAAAGCAAAGTAAAAGCAAAGCAAGATTAAAGTGATGGAGATTGATATGATGAGAATAGACCCGGGGGCCATAGGTTTCACTAGTGGCTTCTCTCAAGAGCATAAGTTTTCTACGGTGGGTGAACAAAATACTGTTGAGCAATTGACAGAATTGAGCATAGTTATGAGAATATCTAGGCATGATCATGTATATAGGCATCACGTCCGTGACAAGTAGATCGAAACGATTCTGCATCTAATACTATTACTCCACTCATCGACCGCTATTCATGATGTAGAGAGAAAAATTCATGCAACATGAAATAAACCCCATCTTGTTATCCTCGATGGCAATGATAAAATATGTGCCTTGCTGCCCCTTCTGTCACTGAGAAAGGACACCGCAAGATCGAACCCAAAGCTAAGCACTTCTCCCATGGCAAGAACTACCAATCTAGTCGGCCAAACCAAACGGATAATTCGAAGAGACTTGCAATGATAACCAATCAAACTTAAAAGAATTCAGAGAAGATTCAAATATTATTCATAGATAGACTTGATCATAAACCCACAATTCATCGGTCTCAACAAACACACCGCAAAAGAAGAAGATTACATCAAATAGATCTCCACCAGAGAGTGGGAGAACATTGTATTGAGATCCAAAAAGAGAGAAGAAGCCATCTAGCTAATAACTATGGACCCGAAGGTCTGAGGTAAACTACTCACACTTCATCGGACAGGCTATGATGATGTAGAAGCCCTTCGTGATGATGGCCCTCTCCGGCGGAGCTCCGGAACAGGCCCCAAGATGGGATCTCGTGGATACAGAAAGTTGTGGCGGTGGAATTAGGTTTTTGGCTCCTGTTCTGATCGTTTGGGGATATGTGGGTATATATAGGAGGAAGAAGTACGTCGGTGTAGCTTCGGTGGGCCCACGAGGGTGGGGGCGCGCCTGGGGGTGTAGGCCGCGCCCCCTACCTCATGCCCTCCTCAGAGCTTTCTTGGAGTAGGGTACAAGTCTCTTGGATCTTATTCAGGAAGAAAATCATGTTCCAGAAAGGATTTTTCTGTTTGGACTCCGTTTGATATTCCGTTTCTTCGAAACACTGAAATAGGCAAAAAAACAGCAATTCTGGGTTGGGCCTCTGGTTAATAGGTTAGTCCCAAAAATAATATAAAATTGGAAAATAAAGCCCAATATAGTCCAAAACAGTAGATAATATAGCATGGAGCAATCAAAAATTATAGATACGTTGGAGATGTATCAGTCTGCAGCAAAAAGGGCTTACCGGCCACAATCTCGCCATCTTGCCAGATCTCCTCACGGGCTGCTCTGGATTCAAACCGCGCTTCTCTCACCTCTCGTATGGCCTTGTCAAGTTCAGCCGTTTTGGCTTCATTCTCCTTCTCAAGAAGTTCACAACACCTAGCAGCATTTTTTAGTTCGAGCGCCATCGTGGATATCTTCTCCTCGTCTTGGCGCCGAGCAGCTTGTTCGGCTTTTAACTCGGCCGATGCCTTTTTGGCAGCCGCATTACTAAACCGGGCCTGCTCCTTGGCCTGGGCCAGCTCCGCCCGAAGAATTTCAACGGCGGCAGCACCATCTGTAGCCATGCATATTCCAGTATATAACTTTCAGCATCATGCTTATATCACAAAAATGTACGTGAAAGGACTGCCCCGAATACATACCTTGCGACTCGTCAAGATGCATATTGATTAACGCAATGTCATCCCCTGCCACATCAAGCTTCCGCTGCAGCTCGGGAATATCCGTAGTCTGGGAAGTAGCCAGGGGGAAGCAGCCTGTGGTCCAGTTAATCAGATTAGTCCTTGAGTATTTCTTCTTGATCCTCCGTTCGGCTCCCATGGGAAGCCAACCCGAGTCTCAGGGGCTACTACCTATACACAGGTGCATCTTTGCAAATAAAATATAGTTGAAAACATTACATCACAAACCTCGAAGCCTCTTAAGCAGGCTCATGAAGGCTTCATTCAATCCGCTCTTCGTGGACAGAATCTTCTCAACCACCGTACCAATCAAGGTACGTTGTTCCCCCGAGACAGATGCTTTTCGCAGCATATCCCTCAATATATCTGGCACCGCCGGGTCTCCGGAAGCCGTTGTAGGAGCATGACCATCCTTCGAAGGAACCCGTTCACCCGTCTCCAGAATCATCGTTGGTTGAAAACCGGACAGTCCGAGGCCTTCATTATTGGCCCCCGAATCCCGAACGACCAGAGGCCCTGAAAGTGCGTTATATCGACTAGAGGGGGGTGAATAGGCGATTTTTATGAAATTCTTCACTGAGGAATTTGCTAGTGAGGAAATTCCTTAGCGAAGAACTACTAGCAGCGGAATAAGTACTCAGAAGTAAACATAGCAGAGTACATGCATGGTCATCATGATCAAATAAAGACAAACACAGAGTACAGAAAGCGTAAACACATGATAGCACAAGATGAAGACAAACAGACTGAAGAAATTGAACAGAGGAAATTGAGAAAGTCTTTAGTCAAAGTCTTCAAACACAGATATGAAAAACAAACAGCACACTACTGAGGAAATGAAAGAGTTGAGGAACTGGAACCAGTAAGCTTGGTGAAGACAATGATTTGGTAGACCAATTCCAACTGTTGTCTCTGTTGTACATCTGGTTGCAGCGGCTGAGTATTTAAAATCGAGGACACCAATTCCACACAGTCCTCACCGTATTCTCCTTGAGCTAAGGACACACAGTCCTCGCCCAATCACTCGTGGTAAGTCTTCAGGTGACTTCCAAACCTTCACAGACTTGGTCACTCGGCGATCCACAATTCCTCTTGGATGCTCTAGACCTTGACGCCTAACCATCTGGAAGAAGCACAGTCTTCAAAGGTACAAGTGTCGGATCCACGCAGGATCAATCTCTTCAGTGATGCTCAATCACTTTGGGTTTGTAGGTGTTTTGGGTTTGGGTTTGGATTTTCCTCACTTGATGATTTTCGCTCAAAGTCCTCGGAGGATGGGTTGCTCTCAAATGACAAGTGTCAAGTTCACGCGGAGCAGCCAACCAGCTAGTGGTTGTAGGGGGCGGCTATTTATAGCCTAGGGAGCAGTCCGACATGATAAGACATAAATGCCCTTCAATGATATGACCGCTATGTGGATAAGATATTTTGGGACAGATGGCGCGTAGCACAGCAACAGTCGGAAATTTGAGGTACAAATTCCTCAGGGCTATCTTGTTCCTCACTGTGTAGGCAATTCGCACTGGCGAATTCCTAACTCCTCAGTCAGAGAAAAGTCCTCAGTGACCAGAAGAACTACGTCTCTGTCACTGAAGAAATTTACTGAACTGTATGAGATTTCCAATGGCTTCACTTGAAGGGATTGGTAGGTGTAGGATTTGAGTTGAGCATCACATGGAAATTTTCTCCTTAGTATTTCCTCGACCCCTTTAACAGTACGGTGTTTCCTATGACTCAAGAAAGAGAAAATGAAACTACGAAAACAAAAGTCTTCACGCTTCATATTCCTCGAATGAATACCAAGTCTTCAAGGTCACACCATTTTCTTCACTTTCAAAGTCTTGAGAAAGTCTTCAAAATATCAAAGTCTTCAGTCGAAGAACTTCATTTTTAGCGGTCGAATTTCTCTGTAAATATCAAACTCCTCATAGACTTATAGAGCTGTGTACACTCATAAACGCATTAGATACTTAACCTATAAGTCTTCAGTACACCAAAATCACTAAGGGGCACTAGATGCACTTACAATCTCCCCCTTTTTGGTGATTGATGACAACATAGGTTAAGTTTTCAACGGGGATAAATATGTGAAGTGTAAATACTGATATTGAGGAATATGATTGCAAGATATAGAAGAACTCCCCCTGAAGTTGTGCATAGTGAGGAATTTGCTTTTGAAGCAATGCACACTTGAAGAGTTGAATCATGGAGATCTCCCCCTATATCTTGTAATTCATACACGCTTTTGATATATAATATGAAGAATTTGAAATGCATGATGAAATATGGTGCCTGATGGAATTCAGCATGCGTGCAATAATATTAACGAGGAATAAGCATGCCGAATAGAGCATCAAAAGTATCAGGACCTAGTGCAATTAAAAGTATCAGCACACCATCGGGTTTAAGATTACAACTCGATCCAATAAAAGTTTCGGAAGAACGAGAGTTGTAACTTAGAAAAGAAACACCCTTTATTAATAGACCCGCTTGAAGACTAACTCAGATTTCTCCCCCTTTGGCATCAAATGACCAAAAGGATCAAAACTGAGGACTAAGGCCCCTGAAGATATTCAAGTTGATGAAGGAGCGCCAGCGTTGTTGGGGTCGGTCGTTGATGTAGGGACTGCCGCAGTGTCTTCCAACTCTTCATGTTCATCAGTGTCGCGTGATGAAGAATATGAACTGGCCACCAAAGGACCTTCTTGTATTTCTTCGGAGGAGGTGCAGACCAGGCAAATTCTTCATTGAGACCCATTTTCTTCAGATCATCAGCGCTGTAGACTTGAGACAGAACAGCCCAGGTGTGGTTGAGGGTTTCATGGAGGTAGTAGTGGTTTTTCTTCACTCCATTATGTGTTGCAGTCATGTTGTGAAGAATAGAACCAAACTGACGCTTGACCCATTTGTGATTGCGATCAACCTTTTGATGAAGACTGAGGAGTAACTCACGGTCAGTCATCACCCTGGGTGCTGTGGCTCGAGGATTTGGCTTGGCAGTGTTGGCGGCAGTGTCATGTGTGGCAGAGTCATCATTGGTGGAATAAGATGCAGCCTTGTGAAATTGACCATCCAATGGACGAATGCCTTCATCTATCACAGCAGTAGCTTTGCCCTTTTTTCAGCTGAGGAAAATGTCCTTTTGAGGACTTCAATGGGAGGCAAGTAACTGCAGTGGTTGAGAGTTTCAGCTTTGTAATTGAGTGAAGACCTTGTCCTGATGAATCTCATAATCCATGGCGCATAAGGCTTCAGCTCAAATGGTGACATAGCAATGTTGGCCAGAGTCCTCATGAAGAAATCATGGAAGTTGACGGGAACACCATGACAGATGTTGAAAAGCATATTCTTCATGATGCCAACGACTTCTTCATCACTTGAGTCGTGGCCTTTGATGGGACTCATTGTCTTTGTTAGAATGCGATAGACAGTCCTAGGCACATACAACAATTCCTTGACGAGGAATGTGGTTCGAGGGGCCTGCCCTGGCTTCAAAGGCTTCATGAGCACTTGCATATAGTGATTTGAAAGCTCAGGTTCGTTGTAAACACAACGTGCATCTTCAATGGGTGGACTCAGAGGAAGGGCACGAAGCAATTCAGATGCTGGGGCCTTATAATGGGTGTTCTCAGTCATCCAGTCCAGAACCCATGAATTGATATCTTCAGAGTTGCCGGTGATGTGCAATGTTGCATAGAACTGAAGAATGAGATCTTCATTCCAATCGCATATGTCAGTGCAGAAATTGAGCAGCCCAGCGTCGTGAAGAACACTGAGGACTGGCGTGAAGCACGACATAGACTCCATATCCACATGAGGAATATGTGCATGGTCAAAGACTTTGTCCTTGTTGAAAAGCACTGAGGAATAGACTCCATATCCACATGAGGAATATGTGCATGGTCGAAGACTTTGTCCTTGTTGACTAGCTATCCAGAAACGCCTCTTCCTTATGCGAGCAGAGTCATAAGGGTTGTATTTAGTGAAGAACACGTGCTCGCCAAAGAAGTCTTCAGCCTTGAACTTTTGTTTCCTTGAGAACGGATCCTTTGGCTTGGGCAGAGGAGTGTCAGTGAGTTGCATCACTACCTCAGGAATCACGATCTCAGGTTCTTCAGGCTGAAGAATTTCAGGTTCTTCCTCAGGTGCAGTCACCTTTTCAGTATTAGCAGCAGTTTCTTCTGCACTAGTGGCTAGAATTTCTTCATTCACAGATGTAGTGGGATGAGTTTCTTTAGAGCCCAGCGGAACAGTTGGTGCAGGGCAGTGAGGAATTTGCTGTAGTGGGGTGAAGAGTGGGGAATTGGGATGCTGACTTTCCCAAAAGTCATCATTCATCACTGGAGTTGTGCTTCCAGTATCCACATCTTCATCCTCTAATTCTTTAACACCAGCCTCTTCAGCAGTAAACTGAGGCATTGGTGATGAGACCATTGGAGTTGAAGGGATTCCATCCACTTCAATTTCTTCATCAATCTGCTCTGAGGGAAGCAGCTGACTGGGTTTCTTCATCTGATCCACTTGGGATCACATAGTCTTCACCAAAAGGAACAAGGTCCTTTGATGGCATGGATGAGATAGGAACAGCATCAATGGGATTTGCAAACGAGCTGGTCATCGGCTTCATCTTCTTTGGGGCTTAAGACTCTGAAGCACTTGATGCTTTCCTTTTCTTCACTACAGCTCGCTCTGCAGCCTTGGTCTTCTTCACATCCAATGCAGATGGAAGGATAGGAGTTGGTGTAGGCGCAGGTGGAGCTGAGGAATCTGGTTGATTTTCCTCAGGAGCAACTGATGCAGTTGTCCTTACTTCTTCAGTTTCTTCAGGCGTACCACTAGTGGATGCCCTGGCAATTTCTTCAGTAGCTGGAGTGGAGTCGTCAGCCCTGGAACTAGCATTTTCTTCAGCAGCCTGAAAGTCATCAGCGGTGCTGGCATGTTCTTCAGTTTGCTGAACAGATGCTTTAGCTTGAGGAACTTCTTGTTGCGATGGGGCTGCAACATTGGTGAACTTCTCAGTCAGTTAGTACAAACTTGACTTTTGCTCCTTTCTAGCCAGCATAGTATGCATCAAAGTCATCACTGAGGGCTTTGATGTCAGCTTGCATCTTGATGAGTTCTTCAGGCTTCATCGTGAGAACATTGTTTCTCAGCAGTTTCTCTTTCCTGTACTGCGATTTCTTGATCTGCCTGGCCCTATCATATTTCCACTTCTCCTCTTGGATGAAGTGAGTCAGCATGTGACTTTGGCCAGGTGTCAGCTTGAAGTCAGGCATAGGTGTGTTGGGATCCTTATGCCAGATATTGATGTAATCGAGGATCGCCCTAGGATCCAGCAGTAGGGGCACAGGTGTGCCTTTGGCCTTAGCAGCCCTTTCTTAGCGGTCCCTGATGATTTCAGCAAGTTCTTCTTCATCAGCTTCATCATCATCAGACGGTACAGTGAAGACTAACTGCTTCTTCTGGGGACTTGGGCGAGTGCCGCGTCTAGCAGTAGCCTTTTTCTTCAGCAGGGAGGGTCCAGCTGAGGAACTTGGTGCAGCTGAAGAACTAGCTGAGACACCAGAGGCAATAGGGATGCCTACAGTCCTTTGGCATGTGGCAGGATGCGCAGGTGCTGAGGACTTTGTCGGATTGGCTGAGGATTTCGGAGGAGCAGGGGCAGCTTGAGGAATTTGCTTTGAAGACTTTGAAGTTTCAGGCCGTGAGGGCATAGCAGAGGAACTTGGCCGTGAGGGCATTACTGGTGAAGCACTTGGCTTGCGAGCAGGCTTCTTGAGCATCGATTTCCTCGGCTTGACAGAGGCCTCAGCAGCAGCAGCAGCAGCAGAGTCTTCATTAAACTTCCTCACTGCTTCTCTGGCTTGCCTTGCCAATTTTGCTTGGCGCTTGGCCCATTCCTCAGGAAAGTCCTCACCGCGTTTGATGCTAGTGGGATCAGCCTCTTAGCCAGGTGCCAATGGGGCTCTTGGGCATGGAGGGTTCAGTGCGAATTTCTTCATATACTTGGGAGTGACGTATCTGTACTCCCTCCATTCATGTGCCCATCTCCGTTCAATCCTCTGAATGCGCACCTTGCGCTGATTTTTATCTTGTTTGCCAAATTTGGATTCATCAGGCGTGCAGTAATCTTTATAAATATCCTCAGGGATTTCAAACGTAGTCATAACCTCAGTCTTCTTTCCTCCTTTCTGAGGCCTTTTGCCTTCAGCCATTTTCTTTAGTTGAGGAATTTGAACAATCGAATTCTCTGAAGAAGTGTGCAACTTTTCTTCAAGGAACGCTGCAAATGAGTTAAGTTGATGAGAACCTAATGATTCAGCAGCGGACATGTGTGCCTGTGAACAGAGTATAGTTGCGAGGAATTTGGAGAGGTCATATGCGTTCTCAGAGGGTTTTTCATAAAGAACAAGTTTGAGGAATTTGACCAGATGCGTCTTCAAGAATTTCACTAAGCGCGCTATATCTTAGGTTCCAGAGTTGTATAGATCGAAGATCCACACAATTGAGGAATCTTGAAGAAAATGATGCTTAGAGAAATGAGTGAAGAACAAATAACTTGTGAGGTGTTTTGTGTGTGAGGATTTGAAGAATAAAACACCTTTGAAGATTTTGTAGAAAAGTTTCGAATCAAAGAGGGCAGTAAAAGTAGCTTTTAATTACCCTGAACGAAGAACACGGCGAACTGAGAGTTGAAACAGTGAAGTTCGTCGATGCAGATCTTCCACGCCCTAACTTGGCGGAGGAAGACGTCTACGCCGGCGGCGGAGGTGAAGATTTCCGCGGTCAGCGTGAGTACGACGGCGACGAGGTCGAGGCAGTGAAGCTCTTCCTCACCGGCGACGATGGAGTAGCGGCGGTGCTAGAGTTCGGAAGCTCGAGCGGGAGAGTGAGATCGAGCGGGGTAAAAGAAGTGAGGAAGGGGACAGGGGTATTTATAGCCACGGTGAAAAAATATTTGCCCGAAGATTTGGGACGAACGTGCCCCTGCCCGTTCTCCTTCTCACGACATGTGTCACCCACGTACTGTGTAGTGGAGATCGTGTAAGATCGTGGGTGAGTAAACTAATGCATCGTGGGATGTGGAACGGTTTGAGCGGCAAAACCGAAAGTTTGGATAAGATCCCTTTTAACGTTCCGTTCGCAATTTCTTCAGCTGACAAGGACATAGTGAAGAATTTGAACGAGTTTCAAACAGAACACACATGAAAAATTTGTGAATAGATTGGATTGAGTATAGCATAGAGGGGAAGGGTCCGATCACATTCACTTAGCAGAAAAAATCAACTTGAAGAAATAGCTATAAGTGAATGCTGTAGAGGACATAAACTCATATATATATATATAGCCAATGAAGAAAAACGAAGGCATAAGTGAAGATTTTGCAAGTTGAAGAATTTGAACAACTGAGGAATTTGAAAAGTTGAGGAAAAACTCAAATTGAAGATTTTCAACTTTTGTGGTGGCGTGACCCACCGTATAAGAATGATGATTTCAGACACCGCGTACAATTGTCATAGGGTTCTGAGAATCAAATTCTTCGTTAATTTCTTCACACTTAGAGTGTTATTCTCCATTGATTGAAGAAAAATGTTTCTTCATGTGTTGCACATCTAAGTCATCAATTTTGCATAAGTGTTAGGATGAGTGCCTTTTTCAAAGTACATTCGAAGACTCTAAGATATTTAGCTCACACCACAACTTGCTAAATCTCTTCTCATCCAAGGGATTAGTGAAGATATCAGCTAGCTGTTCTTCAGTCTTCACATGCTTAATAGAAATGTCGCCCTTCAACACATGATCATGAAGAAAATGATGACGAATCTGAATGTGCTTTGTCTTCGAGTGCTGAACTGGGTTGTGAGCAATCTTGATGGCACTCTCATTGTCACAGAGGAGAGGCACGTTCTTCACGTTGATGCCATAGTCCTTGAGTGTTTGCTTCATCCATAGTAGTTGAGCACTACAAGAACCAGCAGCAATGTACTCAGCTTCAGCAGTAGACAGTGATACGCAGTTATGTTTCTTCGAGGACCAACAGACCAAGGATCGTCCGAAGAAATGACAAGTACCAGATGTTGACTTGCGGTCCACACGACCGCCAGCATAGTCAGAGTCAGAATATCCAATGAGATCAAAATCCGAGCCCTTGGGATACCATAATCCTAGTGTTGGTGTGTGAGCTAGATATCGAAGAATATGCTTCACAGCCTTATGGTGTGATTCCTTCGGTGCAGCTTGAAATCGGGCACACATGCAAACACTAAGCATTATATCTGGCCTAGATGCACATAAGTACAATAAAGAGCCAATCATGGAGCGGTATACCTTATGATCGAAGTCAATACCATTTTCATCTGTGCATAAATGACCATTTGTGGGCATAGAAATTTTGATGCCTTTGCAATCTTGCATGCCGAATTTCTTTAGGACATCCTTGAGGTATTTCTCCTGAGATATGAATATGCCATTGCGCTGTTGACGAATTTGAAGACCTAAGAAGAATTTCAACTCTCCCATCATAGACATTTGATATTCTTCTCTCATCATATAGGCAAATTCATCACTGTAACGTTGGTCAGTACATCCAAAGATGATATCATCAACATATATTTGGCACACAAACAGTTCACGATCATAAGATTTAGTAAAGAGAGTGGGATCGAGTGAACCGGGTGTGAAGCCTTTCTTCATGAAGAATATCTTCAATGTATCATACCACGCCCGTGGGGCTTGCTTGAGGCCATAGAGGGCCTTGTTAAGTCTGAAGACTTTGTCAGGATGTTTTGGATCTTCAAAACCTGGGGGTTGAGCAACATATACTTCTTCCTCAAGCTTACCATTGAGGAATGCACTTTTCACATCCATTTGGTGTAAGATGATATCATGATGGTTAGCATAAGCAAGTAATATGCGAATAGCCTCAAGTCTAGCAACAGGTGCAAAAGTTTCATCGAAATCAATTCCTTCAACCTGTGTGTAGCCTTGAGCTACTAGTCGTGCTTTATTCCTCACCACAACACCATTTTCATCTTGCTTGTTGCGGTAGATCCACTTTGTGCCAATGATGTTATGTTTGCGAGGATCGGGACGATCGACTAATTCCCAAACGTTGTTGAGCCTGAACTGATGTAATTCTTCTTGCATGGCCTGAATCCACTCAGGCTCCAGAAATGTTTCATCTACCTTAGTGGGCTCTGTGATAGAGACAAAAGCAAAATGCCCACAAAAGTTAGATAGATGAGAAGCTTTTGAGCGTGTGAGAGGACCTGGTGCTCTAATGTCATCGATGATCTTCTCCACTTGCACTTCTTTTGCAACGTGAGGATGAACTGGTTGTCGTTGAGGAATTTGATCAGCATTTTCTTCAGCATCAATTTCATCAGCATTTTCTTCAGGTGCATCTGCTCGATGTTCTTCACGTTCTGGAATGAATTCTTCAGCAGATTCTTCAGTAGGAATGACATCTTCAGTGGCCTTGTGTTTGATAGAATCTTCGGGTGCTGGTTCATCTAACACAGAAGGTAGGTGCTCTCTTTGCGAGCCATTAGTCTCATCAAACCGCACATCTACAGTTTCAACAATCTTGTGAAGAACATTGTTGAAGACTCTGTAGGTGTGCGAGTCCTTTCCGTAACCAAGCATAAAACCTTCATGTGCTTTCGGTGCAAATTTAGAGTTGTGATGAGGATCTCTAATCCAGCATTTAGCACCGAAGACTTTGAAATAACTCACATTGGGTTTCTTGTTAGTGAGGAGTTCATAGGCAGTCTTCTTGAAGAATTTGTGAAGATATACTCTGTTGATGATATGGCACGCAGTATCAATTGCATCAACCCAGAAACGACGAGGGGTTTTGTACTCATCGAGCATAGTGCGAGCCATCTCAGCAAGAGTCCTGTTCTCGCGCTCCACGATGCCATTTTGTTGAGGAGTATAAGGAGCAGATAACTCATGAGTAATACCAAGTTCATCAAGATAGTCATCGAGACCCGAATTCTTGAACTCAGTGCCATTGTCACTTCTGATGTGCTTAATCTTCACATAAAACTTGGTTGAAGCCCTCGAGGAAAATCGTTTGAAGACTTCCTGCACTTCATGTTTGTAAGAGACAAGGTGTACCCATGTGTAACGAGAGTAATCATCAACAATAACAAAGCCATATTGAGATGCTTCATTTGAAACAGAGGAATAGTAATTAGGACCGAAGAGATCCATGTGAAGCAATTCGAATGGTCGAGTAGTGGTCATGATGGTCTTTGCTGGATGCTTGGCCTTTGTCATTTTTCCAGCTTCACAGGCACCGCATAAGTGATCCTTGAGGAATTTGACATTCTCAATACCAATAACATGCTTCTTCTTCGCAAGCGTGTTCAAATTCCTCATGCCTACATGACCAAGTCGTCGGTGCCATAGCCATCCTTCTGAAGCTTTTGCAAGTAGTCACATGGCTGGTTGTGAATCTGCAGAGAAATCAACAATATACAAGTCTCCTCTCCTAAAGCCTTCGAAGACTTTGGAATTGTCATCTTCCATAATCACAACACAACGATATTTGCCAAAGACAACAACCATATCAAGATCACAAAGCATTGAGACAGACATAAGGTTGTATCCTATGGACTCAACAAGCATGACTTTGTCCATGTGTCGATCCTTTGTGATAGCAACTTTACCTAGACCCAATACCTGACTTTTTCTTTTGTCAGCGAAGATGATATGCTTCATATGTGAAGATGATAAGGGAGCATCCATCAAAAGATTCTTGTCACCAGTCATGTGATTTGTACATCCACTATCAAGTACCCACTCAGTGGCTTTGGGTTGATCATCCTGCAGATGAATTAGTGCAACTTACGACCTCATATACTTCAGCAGTGAAGAATATGATATCACAATTCATCAGATCAATTTCATCAAGCAGTAGGACAGATAAAACAGAGGGAGGACGTGTGAAATGAAAGTTTATTTCATCATGGTTAGCCTGCGTCCTTTCAGGCACTTTGTCAGGTCCCCAGCAAATTCTTCAGACGTTACGGTACGTCTGGAGACCTGACCCTGCAGAAGAGATTAGTTCTTTTTCTTCACCACCCACATCTGAAGGGGTGGCAAAGAGTTCATCACTCTGCGAGCTCCATATGAGAATGGTGGCATAGCGGCCAAACCATTTCGTTTCACATAAGAGCGGTTAGGGTAAGCATATGAATAAGCAGAGAAATTCTTCAAGGACTTGTGAACATAATAGTTTGAAGAATAATGCTCATATTCATAGTCCTTGGCTCTTCCCTGCGTAACAGAGTTGTTAGCACGATGATGTTCATATGAGGATTTTGATCCATGTGAGGAATTTGATCCCCTTGAGGAATTTGGTCCGTATGAGGACTTGGATCCATATGAAGAATTTGGTCCGTATGAAGAATTTGATCTGGGGTTCCTTTTGTTCACAGGTGGTGTCAGGAGGACATTCACCTGAAGACTTTCAAGGCACCTTTTGGGAACCCAGATTTTCTTCATAGGAGAACCATTCGTGCAGTTAGTGCCAACATATCTAGCAAATACTTCACCATTCTGATTTTTGAACAGTTTATAGTTGGAGTCAAATGACTCATCAGAAAAATGAGAAGATTCACATGTATATCCAGATAAATTAGATGGATCAACTGGAGGTCCCTTTGCAGCGACCCATGAGGTTTTGGGGTACTGCTCAGGCTTCCAATATGTACCATCAGCATTGAGTTTCCTCTCAAAGGCAATACCCTCTTTCCTAGGGTTCCTGTTGAGGATCTGCTTTTTAAGCACATCACAAAGAGTCTGATGCCCTTTGAGGCTTTTGTACATGCCTGTCATGTACAATTCCTTCAGCCCTGCATCGTCAGTGATACTAGCAATGTCCTCAGATGAGGAATTAGTGATAGTAGAGACAGGTGAAGAATTTGTAACATTCGAAGCATTTGAACATTTAGGTGAGGAATTAGCAGATTCTCGTTCAATGCATTTCAAACATGGAGGAATAAATTCTT
This sequence comes from Aegilops umbellulata, assembly GCA_032464435.1. NCBI lineage: Eukaryota > Viridiplantae > Streptophyta > Magnoliopsida > Poales > Poaceae > Aegilops > Aegilops umbellulata. Next base: position 225,775,826 of record CP136055.1, on the reverse strand, counting down.
CCTGAGCAGCGCTGATTTGTTGAGCAAGTAATGAATCGCGCTCCTTCTGAAGATCTTCATAACTCACTCTTAGCTTTTCAAGATCTTGCTTCTTTTGAAGATATTCATAAGAAAGCTTCTCATGATCAGATAAGAGAGTGTTATGATGACCTTGAAGGTTATCAAACCTGGTCTGAAGTCTCTGAAGATTTTCAGTTAAGGCTTTAGTGCGATCCATTTCTTCACCCAACATATCATCACTTTTGTCTAGCATGTTTTGAACCTTTTCAAAAGCCTTTTGTTGTTGCGCAACAATCTTAGCAAGTTTAGAGTAGCTAGGCTTAAGATTTTCATCAGATTCATCCTCACTAGATTCAGAGGAGGCATATTTGAGTACCTTGGCACCTTTTGCCATGAAGCAATAGGTGGGAGCGTAGTCATCACTGCCTTCATCAGCCTTGTTGGTGAGATCATTTTCTTCAGAGGTGAAAACGGGCTTGCTGACGAACGCAGTAGCGAGGGCTAGGCTCTCCACACCAGACTCAGAGTCATCAGATTCCTCTTCTGCTTCATTTTCTTCAGATTCAGCCTCCATTTCCTTGCCAATGAATGCCCGAGCCTTCTTGGAACTGCTCTTCTTGTGAGACGAAGACTTCGAGGATTTTGATGATGAAGATTTTGAGGACTTCTTCTTTTTCTTCGCATCATCAAAACTGTAATCCTTGTATTTCTTCTTCTTTGATTCCTTTTCCCACTGAGGACAATCTTGAATGTAATGTCCTGGTTTCTTGCACTTGTGACAAAGCCTCTTCTTATAGTCACTGGATGAGGAATCATTGCTCCTTGAGGGTTTTCCAAAGCGACCACGTCTTGAGAACTTCTGGAATTTCTTCACAAGCAGTGCTAGATCATGACTCAGTTCTTCAGGATCACCAAGGCTGCTACCAGAGTCTTCATCTTCGGACTCAGATACTACCTTGGCCTTCAGTGCACGTGATCTGCCATAGCTCGAACCTTCTCAGCAAGCTGGAACTCATGAGTGTTTAGCCTCTCGAGGATATCAGCGGGGTCAAGTGACTTGTAATCAGCACGCTCTTGTTTCATCAGTGCCAGAGTATCAAATGAGGAATCAAGCGATCTCAGCAATTTCTTCACCACCTCATGGTCGGTGATGTCAGTGGCACCAAGTGCTTGCAGCTCATTTGAGATGTCAGTGAGGCGATCGAAGGTTTGCTGAACATTTTCATTGTCGAGTCTTTTGAAGCGGTTGAAGAGATTGCGAAGAACATCAACTCGAGAGACACGCTGAGTTGAAACTCATTCATTTACTTTGGACAGCCTATCCCAGATAAGCTTAGCAGTTTCCAAAGCACTCACTCTACCATATTGTCCTTTACTCAGATGGCCACATATGATATTCTTCGCTTGAGAGTCGAGTTGCTTGAATCTCTTCACATCGGTAGCGTTCAATGAGGGTAGACGGAGGGAACACCATTTTCCACAACATACCAAAGATCGTTATCAATTGCCTCAAGATGCATGCGCATCTTGTTCTTCCAGTAGGGGTAGTCCGTCCCATCAAAGGTAGGACACCCAGCAGAGACCTTGATCATACCTGCGGTCGACATAACTAAAACTCCAGGCGGTTAAACAAAAATCACACAGAACAAGGGAGTACCTTGCTCTGATACCAATTGAAAGTGCGTTATATCGACTAGAGGGGGGTGAATAGGCGATTTTTATGAAATTCTTCACTGAGGAATTTGCTAGTGAGGAAATTCCTTAGCAAAGAACTACTAGCAGCGGAATAAGTACTCAGAAGTAAACATAGCAGAGTACATGCATGGTCATCATGATCAAATAAAGACAAACACAGAGTACAGAAAGCGTAAACACAGGATAGCACAAGATGAAGACAAACAGACTGAAGAAATTGAACTGAGGAAATTGAGAAAGTCTTCAGTCAAAGTCTTCAAACATAGATATGAAAAACAAACAGCACACTACTAAGGAAATGAAAGACTTGAGGAACTGGAACCAGTAAGCTTGGTGAAGACAATGATTTGGTAGACCAGTTCCAACTGTTGTCTCAGTTGTACATCTGGTTGGAGCGGCTGAGTATTTAAACTCGAGGACACCTAGTCCCGGACACACAGTCCTCACCGTATTCTCCTTGAGCTAAGGACACACAGTCCTCGCCCAATCACTCGTGGTAAGTCTTCATGTGACTTCCAAACCATCACAAACTTGGTCACTCGGCGATCCACAATTCCTCTTGGATGCTCTAGACCTTGACGCCTAACCGTCTGGAAGAAGCACAGTCTTCAAAGGTAACAAGCATCGGATCCACGCAGGATCAATCTCTTCAGTGATGCTCAATCACTTTGGGTTTGTAGGTGTTTTGGGTTTGGGTTTGGATTTTCCTCACTTGATGATATTTGCTCAAAGTCCTCGGAGGATGGGTTGCTCTCAAATGACAAGTGTCAAGTTCACGCGGAGCAGCCAACCAGCTAGTGGTTGTAGGGGGCGGCTATTTATAGCCTAGGGAGCAGCCCGACATGATAAGACATAAATGCCCTTCAATGATATGACCGTTATGTTGACAAGATATTTTGGGACAGCTGGCGCGTAGCACAGCAACGGTCGGAAATTTGAGGTACAAATTCCTCAGGGCTATCATGTTCCTCACTGTGTAGGCAATTCGCACTGGCGAATTCCTAACTCCTCAGTCAGAGCAAAGTCCTCAGTGACCAGAAGAACTGTGTCTCTGTCACTGAAGAAATTTACTGAACTGTATGAGATTTCCAATGGCTTCACTCGAAGGGATTGGTAGGTGTGGGATTTGAGTTGAGCATCACATGGAAATTTTCTCCTTAGTATTTCCTCGACCCCCTTTAACAGTACGGTGTTTCCTATGACTCAAGAAAGAGAAAATGAAACTACGAAAACAAAAGTCTTCACGCTTCATATTCCTCGAATGAATACCAAGTCTTCAAGGTCACGCCATTTTCTTCACTTTCAAAGTCTTCAGAAAGTCTTCAAAATATCAAAGTCTTCAGTCGAAGAACTTCATTTTTAGGGGTCGACTTTCTCTGTAAATATCAAACTCCTCATAGACTTATAGACCTGTGTACACTCATAAACGCATTAGATACTTAACATATAAGTCTTCAATACACCAAAATCACTAAGGGGCACTAGATGCACTTACAGGTCCACCTTCGGGTACTGCCTCTTTCATCCCCTGCACTGCTCCTTGATCAAGAAAAACCCTGCGAGATGACACTTCGGATTCATCCACCTTATTGGGCGAGGGGGTCGGGGGAGGCTTCTCGCTTTCCATCATATTTGGGAGGAGATCTCCCGAAGAAGAGGATTGCCCAGAAAAACTCTGTGCCGAGCTATAAAAATACAGAGGCACGTTACGTATCTCTTCGGTAACAGGAAAGGAGCTGGACGCTATCAAATCACCCTAGATTCACTTACGGTTTGGTTGAGGGCTTGTCCTCATGACGGAGCTGTTCAACGGCGTCGCCTTCCAATCCCGAGCCGTTCGATGGTGGCATCTTGTCCCTCTTAGGAGACCGCCCCTCCCAACCTTCGGAGGCGGCCCTTTTCTTCCTGAATGGAGAAGGGATACTGGCTTCTCTTTCGACTTTGTCTTCAGGCAAGGAAATGTCGATTTCTCCGGACTCAGTATCTAATTTACCTCTGGAACGAAGGTCACCCCGGGTCTTCTCACTCTCCACCTTGCCCTCCCCTGCCGGCGCCTGGTACGGTGCCGATGCCAGCATCCTTGTTAACACGGGGTCCGCTGAGTCTTCAGGAAGAGGGCCGGACACCTAATCCGTTCCGCTTTCTTTATCCAGCCGTGGAAAAATATGGTTTGCTCAGTGTCTTACCATAGGATATCTGATTATGAGGTGTTCGGTGGATGAGTACTTACCAGGGTGTCCGGATGGTTACAGTCTAGGCCAGTATCTTCGGTGGTGTCCGACCATTGTTTTCGTTTCCCGAAGAATAATTTCCACATTCCTTCGTGCGTAGTACCGAAGAAGTGTTGAAGAGTCCGTGGCCCTTTGGAGTTAAACTCCCATAGGTGGAGAGGCCGTCGCTGGCATGACAGGGTCTGGCGAACTAGCATTACCTGAATAACGTTGACAATATTGATGTCCTTCTCAATAAGGCTTCGGATGCGACCTTGAAGAGTCTGCACCTCATCAACTGATCCCCAGTCCAACCCCTTATTAATCAACGATGCAAGATGAATTGGGGGGCTGGATCGAAACGCAGGCACAGCTGCCCACTTGGAACCGCGGGGCTCAGTGATATAGAACCACTCCTGTTGCCATAAGTCGAAAGGTTCTTTGAAAGATCCTTTTAGCCAGATAGCGCTGGTAAGCTTGCTCACTGAGGCACCACTGCACTCCGACTGCTCCCCCTCTATCATTTGCGGTTTCACATTGAAGGTCTTGAGCTACAAGCCGAAGTGTGGAGGAGTTCGGAGGAAGGCTTCGCACGTGACGATAAACGCCGAGATGAGAAGAACAGAGTTCGGGGCGAGATCGTGAAAATCTGATCCGTAATAGAACATGAGCCCCCAGGCGAAGGGATTGAGGGCGAACCCTAATCCTTGGAGGAAGTGGGAAATGAACACGGCCCTCTCGCCGGATCTGGGGGTAGGGATAACCTACCCCTCTGCAGGAAGCCGATGGAGGATTTCTGCGGTCAGGTATCTTGCCGCCCGAAGCTTCGCGATATCCTCCTCTGTGACAGAAGAAGCCACCCATCGGCCTTGACGGCTGGATCCGGACATGACTGAGGCTTACGGAGGGTGAAACCTAGGTGTTGGAGCTCAAGTTAGTAAGAGTCGAGGAAGAAGCAAGCGTGGAGAGGAAAGGCGGGTCTGTGCCCCTTTATAAAGGCCGAGAATATCGAACGCCTCCTCCCGGGCCTTAAAATTTGCATATTGCCAAGGAGTTGTACCCTAAGGACGGTTGGGTTACCCATGTCAGTGTCAATAAAAGAATCCCTTAATAAGGGGACACGATCTCTGCTTGGATAAGACGTGTCAATGACAACCGCGTTTCGGAACGTGGGGCCGCAGGTGAAACAACGGTTCAAAATAATGACCGGACTGACATGATGTCATGTTGTAAAAAGCTGCCAGAGGATTGGACTGCCGAGCCGAACTCGATCGTTCGAAGACCATTGTGAAGTATCCGGAAAGAAGGGAACCCGCCTTGCAATGCTGAAGACAAATCTGCGCGCCGGACTCCTCATCATTGAAGCCAGCTTCAGGGGCTACTAAGGGAGTCCTAGACTAAGGGGTCCTCGGGCGTCCGGCCTGTTAGCCATGGGCCGTTCTGATGGGGTTTGAAGATACAAAGACTGAAGACTGAACCCGTGTCCGGATGGGACTCTCCTTGGCGTGGAAGGCAAGCTTGGCGACCGAATATGTAGATTCCTTTCCTTTGTAACCGACCTTGTGTAACCCTATATTCTCCCGGTGTCTATATAAACCGGAGGACTTAGTACGGAGAGGATATACTCATTACCATAGTCATACAGGCTAGGGTTTTAGGGTTTAGCCATCTCGATCTCGTGGTAGATCAACTCTTGTAATACTCATATTCATCAAGATCAATCAAGCAGGAAGTAGGGTATTACCTCCATAGAGAGGGCCCGAACCTGGGTAAACATTGTGTCCCCTGTCTCCTGTTACCATCGACCTTAGACGCACAGTTCGGGACCCCCTACCCGAGATCCGCCAGTTTTCACACCGACAATAGGGCCTGCCTTACACTTACGTTATTGGCCCATCCAAATTGAAATGTTTTTCTTCATTTTTTACATTGCCTACTCATGCGTTGGGACGAATAAAACTAGCCTGGGCCAACCTGGACGACTCAAAGTTGGTGCACACTTTCCAGCCACCCGAGGCGGCCGCCCATACCAGCCCCTATGGTGGCGTCGCCCCTTTTTGCGTGGATGATTGGGGTAGTGGAAATATTCCAGTGGCGCTTTTGATTTACCCACAGAATGGTTGAATTGCTTATTTCTATGTACTGAGTTCGCCAATAATGTGAAGGATGCCAGTCTTTTCATCCTATTGTAGATTGCTTAGGTCTCGATATGTCAAATGTAATCCCATGAAATATATAGTAAAAGACAGTGCGATGTGTGTGACTACAACTAGTCTGACTACACGTCCTCATACAACATATCATGGATGCACCATCTAACCAGATTAACCATTCGACTTACCAATGCAGCGTGGGAAAAAAGAAGTATTGGGACTACATATCCAAGCAATTGATGCCATGGACTCCTTCGTAGAACCTTGTAAGCAAAAAAGAAGTTGCAGTGTGCCTGTACAAAGAGCTAGCGTAAGTTAAGTTACCTGCTTCTCGGCATTTTAGTTAGCCATTTATTGCAAAATTGTTCAATTACGTTGCTCGGCTTAATTTAGTTTGCTACTGATTACATAATGCCATAGCCTGTTAATCCTATTATAGACTGCGCCTATCGATGTGTTTGATACTTACTGTTAAGAATTACCTGTTTTCCTGAACTTAAATAGCTACTTAAGCACGTAGATAGTTGGTCATATGTACTTCTAGGGTGCAGCAGAATTCACGTGTAATTTACGTTCTGATACCCTGTTTGTTTAAATGGTTTGCTATTATGACTTGTTGCACTAGTAATGTTTGCATGTTCATAGATAGACAACTGTCAAGTTTATATGAGGGACACCATCTTTTTAACTTATATATGTGTTGGAATCATTTTGCTTACATTAAAGAAATTTACAGATGTCTGTGTTGCTGGTAAACGGTACTGACTTGTTACTTTAATACGTTTCCAAGAACTTGTTTGTTTTACTAGTTCATGTGTAATTAAATCCGTTGCCAAAACTGGTTAGTTTTACTAGTTTGATGTTAGTTTCTTATGGCTCTTGCAAAACTTTATTTATTGATTGCTAACATTCAAGTTTGCAGGATCCAACTGAAACTCCGTTGACACAACAAGTATGTTTTCAGAAACTTCCTTGTTTACCTGGTTTGCTGCTGAACTTGTTGCTGTAATCATCTTACCAACTTCAAGTTTTCAGGATCCAATTGGAAATCCAATTGCATAGCAGGTACATTTTCGAAAATATATTTGTGTAACAGGTTTGCTGCTGTAACTTGTTGCTCTAATCAAGTTACCGACTACTCAACTTTTCAGGATCCAAGAGAAACTCCAATGCCACAACAGGTTCCTTTTGCAAACTTATTTGTTTAACTGCTTTGCTGCTGCAACCGGTTTCTCTAATCATGTTACTGGCTACTCAACTTTTCAGGATCCAAGAGAAACTCCAATGCCACAACAGGTACTGAGGGAGTCCTGGACTAGGGGGTATCTGGACAGCCGGACTATATCCTTTGGCCTCACTGTTGGACTATGAAGATACAAGATTGAAGACTTCGTCTCGTGTGCGCATGGGACTCTCCTTAGCGTGGAAGGCAAGCTTGGCGATACGGATATGTAGATCTCCTCCCTTTGTAACCGACTCTGTGTAACCCTAGCCCCCTCCGGTGTCTATATAAACCGGAGGGTTTAGTCCGTAGGACAACACCGATCATACCATAGTCTAGCTTCTAGGGTTTAGCCTCTATGATCTCGTGGTAGATCAACTCTTGTACTACTCATATCATCAAGATCAATCAAGCAGGAAGTAGGGTATTACCTCCATTGTGAGGGCCCGAACCTGGGTAAAAATTGTGTCCCTTGCCTCCTGTCACCATCAGCCTTAGACGCACAGTTCGGGACCCCCTACCCGAGATCCGCCGGTTTTGACACCGACATTGGTGCTTTCATTGAGAGTTCCACTGTGTCGTCGCCATAAGGCTCGATGGCCCCTTCGATCATCAACAACGACGCGGTCCAGCGTGAGGTCTTCCTCCCCGGACAAATCTTTGTATTCGGCGGCTTCGCACTGCGGGCCAACTCGTTTGGCCATCTGGAGCAGATTGAGAGCTACGCCCCTGGCCATCAGGTCAGGTTTGGAAACTTGAATTACACTGCCGATATCCACGGAGACTTGATCTTCGACGGATTTGGGCCCATGCCTGGTGTGTCGCACGATCACGATGAGCACGATATAGCTCTGTCAATGGACAGTGTTCGGGAGATCACGCCAACAACTACTCCGGCCTTGAGTCCGGAACAGATTGTGCCGTCCGAGGACGGGAGGATAGACCCCGCCTTGGAGGCCGCACCCTCAGTGGCGATAGAGCCGAATACTGACCTTACCCCTCACGAGAGTCGTGTCGCCGAACTACTGGACTCGTCTCCGGTCACAGAGTCCGAACCGCCTGCGCCCATGCCTATCGAATCCGATTGGGCACCGATCATGGAGTTCGCCTCCGCGGATATATTTCAGCACTCGCCCTTAAGCGATATGCTGAAGTCGTTAAGATCTCTCTCCCTGTCAGGAGAACCTTGGCCAAACTATGTTCGGCTAGGATGGGATGCGGATAACGAAGAAATTCACTCCCCACCCACCACCCATTTAGTAGCCACTGTCGATGACCTAATCGACATGCTTGACTTTGACTCCGAAGACATCGATGGTATGGACAACGATGCAGGAGGCGAACAGGAACCACCGCCAATAGGGTGCTGGACTGCCACTTCATCACATGACATATACATGGTGGATACACCCAAAAAAAATAATGACGAGGAACGGAAGGATGCGGCGAGAGATAGCTCCCTTGACAAGCAATCGAAACGGTGCCTTAGGATCCGCTCCAAATCACGCCTTGGCAAAAACAGCGATAACAACACAAGAAGAAGCCAAATTGACCCAGCAATAGAGCAGGGTGAGCTAGCGGACGACGAACAAAGTGCGGAGCCGCTGTCCGAACACGGCGACGCTGAGTATCAAGCCAATCAACCCGTCTCCGGAGAAGAAAATAGTCCAGATGATGACGAACGCATCATCCTGGAAAGGCAGCTGGAGCAAGAAAGGCTCATCGCCAGTGCAAGAAGTCTGAAGAAGCAGAAACAAAGGCTCAAGGCCGCACAAAACACACTCAATAATAGATGGAACAAGGTGCTCGACACGGCAGAAAAGTACAGTGGTAGTCGCCACATGAAGAGCTACCCAAAGAGAAAGCTGCTGCCTGAATTCGACGATGAGGCCTTAGAGCCCCCGCAGCCAAAAAATAAAAAAAAACGTCGATCGGTCGGATTGATGACCTTATGGCCGCGGTACAGCGGCCAACGAGGCCGCACATAAGTCAGTACATGACCCACGCGAAGACTCGCATCAAAGGGCCGGCGCAACCAGATCCATCTACGGGTCAAGGAAACGCGCTCCAGCACTTAGCCAACACCAAATATCACAACCGTCCGAACGCCATGGTACAGCCAAATACAGGGGTGCCGCACACCCCCTATGTTTCACTGACGAGGTACTAGACCATGAATTTCCAGAAGGATTTAAACCAGTGAACATAGAGGCATACGACGGGACCATAGACCTAGGGGTTTGGATTGAGGACTTTATCCTCCATATTCATATGGCTCGCGGAGACGATCTCCATGCCATCAAATACTTGCCCCTCAAGCTCAAAGGACCAGCTCGGCACTGGCTAAAAAGCCTCCCTGAAAACTCCATTGGAAGTTGGGAGGAGCTCGAGGACGCTTTTCGGGCCAATTTTCAAGGGACTTATGTCCGACCTCCGGACACAGACGATCTGAGTCATATAATTCAATAGCCCGGAGAGTTAGCCCGAAAGCTCTGGAACAGGTTTCTGACTAAAAAGAACCAAATTGTCGACTGTCCGGACGCCGAAGCCTTAGCAGCTTTCAAACACAGCGTCTGAGACGAATGGCTTGCCAGAAACCTTGGCCGAGAAAAACCGAGAACAATGGTAGCCCTAACAAGCCTCATGACCCGGTTTTGCACGAGCGAGGACAACTGGTTAGCCCGAAGTAGCACCATCGACCCAAGCACATCCGAAGTCAGGGATGGCAATGGAAAACCACGACGCAGTAAAAACAAGCGCCGGAATAAAGAAGACAGCCCAGATAACACGGCGGTAAACGCCGGATTCAGGGGCTCTCGACTGGGTCAGTAGGAAAAGCCTTTTAAAGGAAATAGAGATGGATCGACCAGCCTAAACAAGATTCTAGACAAACCCCCGACAAACCTGCAAACCATACCCACAGACAATGCTGGGTCTTCAAGCAGACCGGCAAGCTAAACACCAAACACAAGGGGGAGGACACTCCGAGCGAGGACGAGGACGCGCCTGGCCAGCAGGACACGGGGGGACAGAAAAATTCCCACTAGAAGTCAAAACAGTAAATGTGACCCATGTGACAAAGAGGAGAGGCAAATATGCACTCCGAAATACACAAGCCGTAGAGCCCGTCACCCCTGAGTTCTACCCCTGGTCGGCCAGCCCGGTCACTTTTGATCGCAGGGATCGCCTAATAGGTATCCGGCATGATGGATCCGTGACCTTGGTGTTGGACCCAATAATAAACGGATACCATCTCACACGAGTCCTTATGGACGGCGGAAGTAGTCTAAATCTGATATATCAGGACACTATCCGCAAAATGGGCATAAACCCAACAAAAATCAGCCACAGTAATACTACCTTCAGGGGAGTAATACCTGGCACAAAGGCCCGCTGCACGGGCTCTCTAGTACTAGAGGTTGTGTTCGGCTCGCCCGACAACTTCCGAAGCGAAAGGCTAACCTTCGACATTGCTCCATTCCGAAGTGGCTGTCAAGCACTACTCGGACGAGAGGCTTTCGCTCGTTTTAATGCAATACCGCTTTACGCTTTACTCCAGCTTAAAATGCCTGGTCCACGCGGCACCATCACAGTACATGGAAATTTTGAGCGCTCCTTACGAGCAGAAGAACGCACGACTGCTTTAACAACCGAACACTAGACGGCCTCACCACCAGAACAGATGACCGATCGTTAGGACCGCGGACACGGTTAGACGAGTCTGGCTAATCATTGGATAGAGATTGGTTCGATGGTCATACCCTTATTGACGATGACAATCGTGCTACACCCGTCCAGGATACGGCACAACGGAGACACAGGCGCAGACGTGCAGCAGGGACCCGTTCAAAGGTTTCTATTTAGATTAAGACCCTGCGTAAACCTTTTTTTTACTGTCTTTCGTTGTTCACATCCTCTTGATTCTCAATACAACTGAGAAGGATACTGACGTTTTGCCATGTGGCCACGTCAGAATATTGCTCGTACCCAGACACTAGGGACTCATTATCCAGGGGCATCATTTAAGCCCAGTATATATTTCAAAGACCGAACACCTTAGGGAGCGTTCGGTGTCGCGAGTTAGGCCTTATATGCATCAGCTCCGAATCATGTCTTTGGTCAAATGTTGGGTTTGCCCGACTCCTGTGTTTTGCTACCTTACGTTCCGCTCTATCGGCTAAGGCACCACTAGGAGAACTACTGCGATTGTGCCCTGGTTCGGCCGGACGAGCACCTCAGTAGAGAAAGCCGAAAAATGACTGTCATGATAAAGCGCGAGACTGGTCAACCACTCGATGACCTAGCGGAATCTTCGGGATTCCTCCGCATTAACGAAGGGTTGTTTCCCGGCCAGGCATGTATGCGCCCCGTATTCAGATGAGCGCGGAGCCACCATGGGCTATATAGTAGCCCCACTGTCAAAATCCTTTGTTAAGTGAAAGTGTTAAAGCAATATAATCCGATTGCCTAGTTCGCTGCGCTATCACCTCCTTAATGGACCAAGACGTTGGATCAAGTGTGAACACGCGTCTTCTGTGAACACCCTCTTATTATATGCGTGGGGGCTGAAGCCGATGACTGCAAACTTTCAGGTTATATACATATATACATAAACGGCCGCACAGGAGGCATCACAATACTTTCAGGTAAAAGTATAAAAATAGCCTTTATAATTCATTAAAACATTGTTTTCCAATGAGAATACATGTTAGTAGAACATAATATTTTTCGAGCACTGCGCTTCTATTGAACGAGCGCCTTCAAGGACCTCGTCAAAGTAGTGCTCAACAGCTCGGCAGCTACTCGGCTAACTGTCGAACTCGGGGTTGCAATTGCGGCGGCTTCCATCTCCGCCCAGTGCGTCTTGACACGGGAAAGCGCCATCCGCGCACCCTCGATGCACGCCGACCTCTTCATAGCATCGATGCGCGGCACAACACCAAGGAACTGCTGCACCAAACTAAAGTAACTGTTCAACCTTGGCCCTTCCAGCCACAGGTGATCCTCAATAGGCCTCATGGTGAGTCCGGACAACCTATGGAGCTCGGCCCATTCGGCCATCTGCTCATTCAGAGGAAGCTGACGCGCTGGACCATTAAATTGTGACCATAACAACTTCTCCACTTCGCGATCTTTTTGATCTTTGAAGTACTCGGCCGCATCAGCGGCACTCGCTGCCAAATCCAGATAAGCATGTGCAACTCCACATCCGGTCCAGAGGAGCATACTTAGGATCTACGAACTTCATCCGCAACATAAAGGGCTTCCCAGCCGCGATATCCCCGGCGTGACGCAGCTCCTCCTTCATCGCTCTAATTGTAGAGCGGGCGTCCTTGGATGCCACCGTGGCCTTCTCCAGGTCTGTCATCTTCGCTTGATCTTCCTTTTTGAGAAACTCGTAACGACCGGCGACATCCTTCAACTCCATAGCCATTTTGTCTATTTCCTCCTTGTTTTGGCAATGAGCGACCTTTTCGGCCCACAACTCCTCGACCGCTTTCAGGGCAGCCGCATCACTTTTTCTGGCTTGTTCTTTGGCCCGGGCAAGTTCTGCTTGAAGGGTATCCATGGCCGCAGCTCCATATGCAGGCGCAACATATTAAAGACACTGGCATCAGGCTATTCTTATTATATATCGATCACTGGAGAAATCATATACCTTGTGCCTCGTCAAGCCGCTTGTTGACAAGCACGATGTCGGCACCTGCCGCATCCAGTTGCCGCTTGAGCTCGGCAACCTCTCCAGTCCGGCTAGCCACCGGACCTCCTGCCACCTGCATGTGAGGGCGGCTGGATTATTACCTGGGACTATGATAATCTGTTTGCCGCCGTTTTTGGCAGCAACCAGAGTCTAAGGGGCTACTATCTGCATAGGGCACACCTTAACGTGTGCGGTACTGTCAAAAATACACACTATTTCACGTACCTCAAAAACTTTCAGCAGACTCATAAAGGCTTCATGCAACCCGCTTTCGGCGGATGAGATCCTATCAACCACTATACCCATTAGCGTACGATGCACTTCTGAGATAGTCGCTTGCTCTAGCAAATCCCCCAGTACGTCCAACCGCATAACAGACGGTGTCGGACTCCTTCGGTTGTTCTCTTCAAGAGCCGGATACTGGGGACTTCGGGCAGCCAAAGGATTATCCTCTGGCCTTGCCGGATCAGGAGAAGCCCTCCGCGACGACACCTCGCGGTTGCCCGCCTCGTAAGGAGGGAGGGCATGGGGAGGCGTTTCGCTCTCCATCATCTCTGGAAGAAGATCCCCCGAAGACGAACTCTGCTGAGAAGGGCTATGACCTGGACTACAAGATAAACATTTCAGTTATTTTTCTCAGAAGCTAAGCGGGACGTTTCTCATTGAACTTCCCTTTTTCTTACTGTTCGATTGAAGCTTGCCCCCCTTGCGGGCATTGTGCGGCCGGGGTATCCCCCGGGGTTGGACATTCTAGCGAAGATTTCTTCCCCATTTGGAGACCATTGTCTCCGAGTCTTCAGAGGCGGTCCTCTTCCTTCCTTGGGAAGAGGGAATTTTAGTTTCTTCCCTCCGGTTATCCTCCTTCGCGGAGGCACTAGCCTTTTTTCTGCCCCCCCCCCCTTCTTCTTCCCCTGAGGGCACTTGATAAGGCGTGAGCTCCAGCATCCTTGTTAGTACGGGATCCGATGAGACCTCGGGGAGGGGGACCGGACACCTGATCATCTTCGCCTTTGTTACCCAGTCCTGGGCAAAGAGCGACCTTTCAGAATGATGTTTTGATAAATAAAGATACAACGTGTTCGATCACAGGGCTACTTACTTGGGTATCTGGACGATTGCAGTTCAAACCCGCATCCTCGGTGGTGTCCGGACACATTATTTGTGGTCCGAATAACAATTTGTACATCTCCTCGGGCGTCATACCGAGGAAATGATGGACAACTCACAGTCCCTCCGTGTTGAACTCCCACATGCGGAAGGGACGATGTTTGCAGGGCAGGATTCGACGAATTAACATGACTTTCATTACCGTGACTAGACTGATATCTCTCTCAAGGAGATCTCGGATGCGGCTCTGCAGTATTGGCACATCCTTTGCTGGCCCCCAGTCCAGCCCCTTATTGACCCATGACGCTAGTCGAGACGGGGGGCCCGAGCGAAAAGCAGGGTGAACCACCCACTTGGTACCCCTGGGAGCTATGATATAAAACCACTCTTGTTGCCATAAGCTGGACACTTCTGGGAAAGAACCCTGGGGCCATGGGGCATCGGCACTTTTGCTTATTGCGGCGCCTCCGCACTCTGCGTGCCGCCCCTCGATCATCTTCGGCTCCACCTTGAAGGTCTTGAGCCACAGGCCGAAGTGAGGGGTAAAACGGAGGAAGGCTTCACACACGATGATAAATGACGAGATGTGGAGGAGAGAATCCGGAGCCAGATCATGGAAATCCAGCCCATAGTAGAACATGAGCCCCATCACAAAGGGGTCTAGAGTGAGGCCTAGCCCTCGGAGGAAGTGGGATATGCACACGACGCTCTCGCCAGGTTTGGGAGTGGGAATGACCTGCCCTCGAGAAGGCAGCCGGTGCGCAATCTCGCCAGTCAAAAACCTGGCCTCCCTTAACTTTTCGACGTCCTCCTCCGTGACGGAGGAAGGCATCCACCGACCTTGAAGGTTCGATCCGGACATGGTTGAAGGTCCGAAGCACCTGAACTGAGCTTCGGGAGTTGGAACTCGAGGCGGGGGAAGGATTCGATTGAGATCGAGGAGTAAAACAGGATAGGCCTTGGTCTCTTTATAAAGAGGCTAGATACCAAGCGTCCTCCTCGTGACCGTTTGGGACTTGCCTGCAATTGAGGAGTCATACCAACAGGCATGATTGGGTTACCCACGTCCGTATTGATGAGAATCCCGTGATAAGGGGACACGATCTCTGCTTCGACAAGACGTGCCAAAGAAACCGCCTCGCGATTTACGCCAAGGCTGGCTGAGAAAAATGGTTCGAATAATGACAAGGTCGTGGTGTGATGTCATGAAATTAAGTGCATCAGCAGATTAGATTGGTGGAAATATTATTCTCTCTACGGTGGTATGTGAAACTTGTTTTGCAGAGCCAGACACTATCCTTGTGTTCAAGATCTTCTATGGAGTATTCGTAGGAGGAACCCGCCTTGCAATGCCGAAGACAATCTGCGCGCCGGACTCATCGTCATTGAAGCCTGGTTCAGGGGCTACTGAGGGAGTCCTGGATTAGGGGGTATCCAGACAGCCGGACTATATCCTTTGGCCGGACTTTTGGACTATGAAGATACAAGATTAAAGACTTCGTCTCGTGTCCGGATGGGACTCTCCTTGGCATGGAAGGCAAGCTTGGCAATACAGATATGTAGATCTCCTCCCTTTGTAACCGACTCTGTGTAACCCTAGCCCCCTCCGGTGTCTATATAAACTGGAGGGTTTAGTCCGTAGGACAACAACGATCATACCATAGGCTAGCTTCTAGGGTTTAGCCTCTACGATCTCGTGGTAGATCAACTCTTGTACTACTCATATCATCAAGATCAATCAAGCAGGAAGTAGGGTATTACCTCCATCGTGAGGGCCCGAACCTGGGTAAACATTGTGTCCCTTGCCTCCTGTTATGATCTGCCTTAGACGCACAGTTGGGGACCCCCTACCCGAGATCCGCTGGTTTTGACACCGATAGGTACCTTTTGGAAAACTTGTTTTTTTAACTGTTTGCTGCTGCAACAACCGGTTACAATGATGTTAATAACTACTTTTTAGCATCCAATTGAAACTCTTTGATTCGTTGTTTGTTTAACTAGTTTGTTGTTATAACTCCCAGATGAGATGTTTTGCTAACTTCAACTTTTCGGAATCCAATCGGAACTTTAATGGCAAAACAGGTTAGCCCAAGATCAAAAAGCGAGGTCCCCATGGACGTTGTATCATCCCACAGCAGTGGCACCGGTCCAATCGTGCATCATGAACTGCCAACTGCTGATGCTCTAGAGGCTAAACTAGTGGTAGAAAGAGATTCTGCTTCTGCACTCAAAGATGAAGTTGACATGTTGAGGAAGCAAACAGCACAATCACAAGAAGTACTCAAGACAACCATTAAATATTTGGTGGATTTCAAAATGAAGAAAGCTGAGAATGGCTACATTCTTAAGGTCTTGAAGGAAAAAAGGAAATTAAATTCCCACATGGTAAATCATAGGTGAAATGTTCTTTCCATTGTTGAATAACCTTTGTGTTGTTTGTTCATGTAATCGATCAAACCATTTGTTTTAGAGATCATGTAATAATTGTTTTTTTGTTTTTTGGTTTGCAATTTTATTTGAGCACAAGTCTGTATTAATTGATAAGACTCAGAGACATTTCATTTTGATTGTTGTGCCAGACCTACAAATATGCCAATCGGGCTGAATGTGCATTCAACAATAATAGTAGTATAGATGGACCATATGTGGCACACATCAGAAAGGGCCAAGATGATGTACTAGCTTCGCTAGAAAAAGGATGCTCTTCTAGCAAAAAAAAAAATACAGCGGCCTGGCTTATGTATGTTAGTTGATATTATTGATCCATATCTATAAGTGTTTATATGTCTGTTAGTTTTGTACATTCTTGCTTGATTGACTCGTATTTGAATCTTGATACACCACTTGTATACATATCTAAATGGGAGTACACATTATGCTACATGTGACATTTCAGTTGGACATAAAGTGTTCCAAATATTCGAATTCACCTTAAACTGTATTCTAGCTTCTGAATTCGAGTATTGGCATTTGTATATCATATTCGTATATGACAGTGGAATACATCTTTGTCGTGCTTTTGAAGATATATAAAAACACATAGAATGATTTATAAAGACTCGTATAGGAATACATAATGGATTCGAATTTTGTTGACAGGGTAAACGTGGATGCTTATTGTCCCAAAATTCGAAAGAAGCGGCAAAATGTCCACTCCCACGTCGGTTGCCCGAAGCCAAGTGTTCGGGAGATGGAAATTACTGTCTACCCCTTACAAGGACAATCCATCGGCCCGATTTCCACTGCTCTCAATAGGGGTAGGTTAGTAACTTCAATTAGGCGTGACACGACCGCCTCTGAGCCCATTTCGACATGGTGGGCGCCAAACATGGGCGACAAAACACATTTGATTCAAGCTCGTCCGAAAGACCTCTATTTCTCCCTCCATTTCCCCATTCATACACAGTGGGAGGCAAACAAACTCGCCTCGGCCGAAATCGATGTAGGAAAATATTTTCAATAGGGGCAGGTTTGTAACTTCACTCAGACGTGACACAACCGCCCTACCTGTCAGCCCAATTCATACACCGCGGGAGCCAACCATGGGCGCCAAAACACCCTCTCCTCGCCAGAAATCGATCTGGGCAAATATTGGCGAGATGCGGTGTAACGACCCAACCCGAATGGATCAAGTCTCTGTGCTTAAGTGTCATCCCTGGATCGGTATGTTGACACAAACAGTACTTGAGGATTTATAACAGAGGTAAATCACATGTATAAAGTAACGTAAATACTATTAACTCAATCCAAATAGCGGAAGTAACAACAAGGTTGTGGATTCCCATCAACACCAACGACAAAGTTGAGTGTAGAAATCATAGCCCTAACGTATCACTTACTCGTCGTAAGAATCCTGCAACATCAGACGTTGCAGCCATGTAGGTTAGTACATTGAATGTACAAGCAATTTCACACTGTAGAGCAATGCTGAATAATGGCTATCACTACATGCATATTTGGCTGGTGGAAAGCTCTAGGTTTATGTTTGCATAAAGCCAATTTTTCCCTACATCAAAGGAATAAGTTTTATTTAACTACCAAGTTGGTTGAAAATTATTGAGAAGGTTCCTCCAACTCAATCCCCATTAAAAGTTAACAACCCAACAAATGAATTAAGTAAAGTGATGAGATCAAGATGATAATCCAAGAACCAGATACTCAAGATGTCCATAACCAGGGACATGGCTAATCATGATTAGTTTGTACAACCTACAGAGGTTTGCGCACTTTTCCCCACAAGACTCGATCTCCTCCGTTGAATTTCTCGCACGACATGACGTTTAAGAAACAGATGATCGAGACACAGTCTTTTAGAAGAATTAACTCTAACCCTAGGTAGATAGTACCAGCCTACATCCCCTACATCTGCTAGCCTACCACTCGAAGAGGTCATGCAACATACTCAACTATGCTAGAACCCATAATAGCTTGTGGTTGCACACGAAAGTTTCTAGCATGAATAATCTTATGATCCCTTTGAGCCTGGGTGGCATTCCATAGGGTAATCACGTCGGTACTCCGAGATTCCCTTCGGCAAGCACTGGGTGCTCCAGGGTGCCCCAACCAATCCACCCAGATGTGTATTAGAGTTTCCACCTTAAGTTTAACCATTAATAATACTCTCACATCTGTCATGGATTCTCTTAGAACCAAACCACGTCTACGAGCATAGCATAGCAGTAAGCATAACGTAGTAATCCCAAGGTTTGAATGTAAGGCAATAGGTTCCTACCTCATCAACCACTTCCCAATACCCACATGTTATCAATCCTGCTCATGCAATGTTTGAGGGATAAGACTAATGCATAAAAACTGCGTAATAAAGGGATATGATCAAAGTGTGAACTTGCCTGTACTATTGATGAAGATAATTCGCACTCAGAACTCCTGATAGTTTTACTTGTCACACTCCGGTCAGTCTATCGTGAGCAAGCAATTGCATACATAAGCACTCATGCAAAAGAACCGAAGAAAACATCTCGGAAAACTTCGAAAACAAGCAAACAACTCTTGCAACAGAAAATTATTTCTAACAGTACCAAAATTAAGTGAATTTGGCCTTATCAGAAAGTTTAGGTCAAGAGCTTCGATTTGCAAAAAGAATTAACTAAATCGGAGTTTTAAAACTCAAGTTATGACAAAAAGAAGTTTGAATTCAAATCTATTTGAAAACCAAATTTTAAACTTCCAAAAAATATGTTTAAGTTGTTCATCTAGATAGAGGGGATCATAACAAAGAAGTGGGCGTTGGTTTCGTTGGATTTGGACAAACGAGCGAAAAGTAGCGAAGGTTTGAAGATCAGGGACTAATATGTAAATAAAATATTCACGGATGGGTCCCTGGCTGAAATTAAACAGAAAAAGGAAAATTCTACCGAACAAACATTCGCTGCCGAACACTAACGAGCGAAAACCGTTCGCTATAGAGAACTAACGAATGAACGATTTATAATTAAACTAACCTAAATAAATAAACCGGATCTAAAAGAAATCGAAGACCTAAAAAAATAAAAATGGGTAAACCGAGGACGGTTTATTACCGAACGGCGGTCGGGCGGAGGTTCGAGGCGGCGGATCGGATCGGCGGCGCGGCGGCTCCGGCGAGTCCGCCGACGGGCGTCGGCGGCGGGGCGAGGTGAGCCGGCGGCTTCGGCTGCGGCGGCGGCGGGGCGAGGTGAGCCGGCGGCTTCGGCAGCGGCGGCGTCGCGCGAGGCGGCGGTGTTGGTGAGCGGTGGCGGCGCAAGCAGGCAGCAGCAGCGGCGTATGCGACGGGGAAGTTCAGCGCGGAGGCGGCGACAGGCAGCGCGACGACTGTGTTGGCGAGCGGCGGAGGAGAGAGCCCGGGGCCTCAGGATTTATAGGGGAGGGCGCGTGGTGGCGTGAGGGAGGGGCAGAGGAGGCAGTGGCGGGAGGCCGGGCGAAGCACGTCGGCGGCGATGCGTGCGCGCTCGGGAGTCGGGGTCGAAGGCGGTGGCGCGCTAGGCCTTGGCCTGGCTTCGGCTGGGCCGGCCGAGTCGATGAAGAAAAAGTTTTTTAAAACATTTTTCCACACAAACAAAAATACAAAAAACAAAATAAAAGAGAATATTATATAGGCATATAATATATCAAAAAATTTAGAAAAAGATTTTCTACAACATGAACATTTTTCTAACGTTAAATAAAATCTACAAAAATTCAAATAATTCAAACAGTGCTACTGTTCTAATACAATCCAATAAAAATCATTTTAAAAATACCAAAATAAATTTCATATTTATTTCTCTCCAATTTTCTATTGTAGGGAATCATTTTACCCTAATTTCCATATATTTTACTTTGGAGAAAAATAATTTGAATAAAATCCAAATAATTCCAAATTGAAAATAATTTCCAAAAGGACTTTAAATTTAATTCTTTTAAAACTTCCAACTAATATTTCATAAGTTTCGAAGAAGTTATTTTATCTTCTCCCATGAAAATCATTGAGTTGCTTAAAGTTTCTGAATTTGAAATATTTGCAAGTGAAATTCAAATATTTCCTAAAACCCTTTTCATTTTTTTAAATTGAAGAAGTCATGTCATCTTCTCTCTAGGGTTTTCTATCTGAAAATAATTTGAATTCATGGAGATCAGAAAGCAAAGGTGAAAGTTTGGGAAAGTCATTTCATTCCCTCTCATTTAACTTTCAAAAGGTTTCGAATTTCACTCAATTTCACACAAACAATCACACAACAATCAAACAAACAATCAATCTATTGATTTATTATAACATTCCAAAATTTAGAATTTTGGGATGTTACAAACCTACCACCCTTAAAAGAATCTCGTCCTCGAGATTCGGAGAGGCTAGAAAGAAATGTGTTAGGTTTGGGGTCTTCTCAAAATCCATCGATTGTCTCCGGGGTCTCGGGTTCTACCACCCTTAGAAGCATTCTTACGGTTCCATCAAAACTCGTATACTCCATCCTTATTCTTGACAGTGTCAGTCTTCTTAGATTCTCAGGAAACATTCCTTCTCTGGGTTCTTCCGGTAGTGGCATAACCTTTTCCTCAATTCCTGTGACCATTTCATCTTGGTACTATTTATCTATGACTGGGTCTTCTTCGCTGACGGGTCTGGCGCCAATACTAAGCAACTATCAATATCTCATGGTGGTCAACCATTTACGGTTTCTCCTATAGGAAATGGGTCTGGGTTAAACCTCACCGTATGACCTATGACGGGCACAGCTGCCTTGTACAAGGGAAAAATGTCATACCATTCTAAGGTTTAAACAAGGTTTTGATCGCCGTCGCTCTACTATGGGTAAGTCACTCAGATTTACCATCCCATATAGCAAGGCGAATAATAAGAGTAAGTCGGTATGGTGATCAATCCACCGCACCCAAATCATTACCTTTTACATGGTTTAGCGAATCTTGCATTCTAACACTCGGTCATCCTCACAAGCATTGCAGAATTTCTCTTCTCAACGAACCAAGTTTGGGTATATCCATTGATTCTGCATGCCAAACAAACATCTATCATTCCTGCACAACTCTCAGGTTTGCGCAAACTCCTATAAGATCGTTTGTCGTTAAAGTCATATCTTCTTCTAGGGTTTTTCCTTCAGCAAGAATGTGCTTGCTTGTTGGCAGGTCCTGGGGGTTGTGGGTTATGGCCCATCTCATCACTTGTAATCCTTGAACTCATCATCATGGCCAACTGATCATTATCTCAACATCCAACTTCCTAGCATTCTTAAATCCATCCAATTGTACTTTCTCCTCCTTCTACTAGTACCAAACTAAGACGTGATTACTCAGACTCATCATGGATTTTACAATTGCTCTATATTTCCAACATCATACCTCCTTTATATCCAATAGTACTTCATCCCTTCATATTCTTCGGGCATCCCACATATCGAGATAAAACTCGTACTTATTTTTGTCCTAGTCCACTTCATGGAATATCATTATTTTTTCCAGGGGGCGAGGGTCCTCATAGGGTACTACCACCCTTGAAATGCACAAATTCATCCATAGACCATATTTCTCATATCCTCGAAAATGGTCAAAATCTTCCTTCATAGAGTCACTGCTCATAAAATTCCAAATCTTTACCAACGATGCTAACTTTATTAATCCTCAAATTATTACCATCTCCTGCATTTCCATTACATGCCTCAACTCAACACCTCAATAATAAAAGAATTGTTCCCACTACTAGTACTATATTCTCACAGACTCAACTATTTAGCACAAGCCTCCTTCTCTTTGGGACAATCTTTGGCAAAGTGCCTTGCTTCATTACAGAGGAAACATATTACTTCTTACAAGTCTCGAGGTTTCCTTGTGATTACATAGCCTCCTTGGATCCTCGACTTCCTTTCTGGGCAACCGCTAAAATAGTGCCCTGAATCTTTGCACCTGAAACATGTGATATGACTCAGGTCCTTCTTCATAGAAATTGGGTTGTTCCTGGAATCCAATCTATTTCTCTTCCTCGACTTTACCGTGCCGATCGGGGCTTCTATTTCATGTGGGTCATACTCTACTTCCTCTATCGGGAATTCTACTAGATCCCCATTCAGACAATTCTGGGTGATGTGTCCTTCTTCTCCACATGAATAGCAAGACTTGGTGCATGGTTTAATTGGGTCTTCTTCGGGTGTGTCCTCCACCTCTTCCTTCATCACTGGTTCTTCTAAAGTTTCGATGAGGGCTCCTTTCATTGCTTCTTTCTTCTGCTGGATGGTTCTTAGTACCATGGGGTAAATGTGACACTGAGTAGGGTAGTGGGTAGTCCCTTCACACAAGAAACAAGTAATCTGCCTAGTTGGGCATTCTTCAGCTGGGTGACTTTCTTCACGATGAGGGCATTCATCCTTGTGTTCCTTATGGTTGTGTCCTATTTCTCCACGGGGCTTGCATGCACAAGGTTTCTTCATATCACTTCCATAAGGCTTCAATTTCTAGGACACAAGCCGTGACTTTAGCAGAGTCAACTTAAATTCTTTCCAAGTGGTTACTCCTTGCCATCTATGGATGGTTTGGTACATCCTCCACCAAGTAGAAGCACCTCTTTCAAAGCACTGAAGAGCATGATGGGTCATATCCTTTCTGGCTATAGTGTTATTCTCCATGTGATCTTCCACGTTCTGAATCCATCGGTCTGTCTCCTATTGACTTATCGGTCCAGAAAATATAAGCTCATCTCCATTCATCCTCTATTGGTTCCAAGGGTTTTGGGGTGGGATAAGAGAGATAGAAAGGGATGCACACAATACAAACAAATAGTTTTGAAAAGATAGATTTTATTTTGTGGCTGTCAGAAAAACATCAAACAAATGACAGCTCACAAACGTCGCATCTAACGTAAGTATATAACAGGGGTTTGGTCTTCTAAAGGTCAATAAATCTTCAAAGTCGCCAAACTCTTCAAGTCTTGATCATGTCTCCGATGGTTTCTTCCGATCGTGCTTGTCCTTTTCAAGTTCTTTTGCCAGATCATCTTTGTTGATGCGAAGTCTCTTGTGATGTCCTTTAATATTTCTGGAGTTGCGTTCCAAACTTCTGGGTTTCAACATCCTTGGCATGAACCATGGTCCTACTGTCCTTCAGTTCCTGACGAATCTCTAGTATCTCGAGGTTTTGCTCCTCCAGCTTGGCTACTTTCAACTTATGGGTCCTGAGTTTTTCATGAAATGCTTCCTTGTCAAATACAGCTTCCTGCAAGTCCATCTTAAATTTCTTGATGTATTACTCCAGATCCTGGTGATACACCAGCTAAGGTTAAAATTTCATCTTTGGCTGATTATGTGCTCCATTAGCCCTTTTGTCATCCAATCCTTCCGAAGAAATGCATGCTTAACTCAGCACGATGACAATAGCATAAGCGGGCGATGGATAGCCGTGTTCATGCCTATGTCATTGCCATGAGCTATCATTCCATAGTTGATGCCTCCTTCCTTCGGGTTTTCTTGAGAAAAAACATTGAGTTTTAATGCTCCATGTTCTGGTCTTTCTCTGACAAACCTTAATCTCGGGTATTGACAGCTTCAACCATCTGACAAGTTCCATAAGGGTACCTTTCCTAGGTCACACCAATCTAGAAATTCTTCAGAGCTTTCAAATTCTCCTAGTCTTGCACGATAAAATCCTCTTCATTTCGAAGTGGTCTTAGTTGTTCGATATCTTGTACTTCTTGGAGTGGTCTCATCAGCTCAATCCTCGCGTGGTCAAAAGGGGAAAGGGGTATAGTCTAACTGAAAGGGAAATTTTTGATAAAGCTCAGAAAAGAAGAGTGGTAAAAGATCTTTTTGAAAATAAAGTTGTGGAGAAAATCTTTCCTATGGGCTTGCCAGTTTCTAGGGGTCACGTCCTACAGTCAACATGTGCTCTGATACCATCTTATAACGACCTGACCCGAATGGATCAAGTCTCCGTGCTTAAGTGTCATCCCTGGATCGGTATGCTGACACACATTGTACTCGAGAATTTATAACAGAGGTAAATCACATGTATAAAGTAACGTAAATACTATTACCTCAATCCAAATAGCGGAAGTAACAACAAGGTTGTGGATTCCCCTCAACACTAACGACAAAGTTGAGTGTAGAAATTGTAACCCTAACGTATCACTTACTCGTCGTAAGAATCCTGCAACATGAGACGTTGCAGCCATGTAGGTCAGTACATCGAATGTACTGGCAATTTCACACTGTAGAGCAATGTTGAATAATGGCTATCACTAGATGCATATTTGGCTGGCGGAAAGCCCTAGGTTTATTTTTGCAGAAAGCCAAATTTTCCCTACATCGAAGGAATAAATTTTATTTAACTACCAAGTTGGATGAAAATTATTGAGAAGGTTCCTCCAACTCAATCCCAATTAAAAGTTAACAACCCAACAAATTAATGAAGAAAAGTGATGAGATCAGCATGATAATCCAAGAACTAGATACTCAAGATGTCCATAACCGGGGACACGGCTAATCATGATTAGTTTGTACACTCTGCAGAGGTTTGTGCACTTTTCCCCACAAGACTCGATCTCCTCCGTTGAATTTCTCGCACTACATGATGTTTGAGAAACGGATGACCGAGACACAGTCTTTCAGAAGCATTAACTCTAACCCTGGGTAGACAGTACCAACCTACATCCCCTACATCTGCTAGCCTACCACTCGAATAGGTCATGCAACATACTCAACTATGCTAGAGCCCATAATAGCTTGTGGCTGCACACGGAAGTTTCTAGCATGAATAATCTTATGATCCCTTTGAGCCTGGGTGACATTCCATAGGGTAATCACACAAGTACTCCAGGATTCCCTTGGTCAAGCACTGGGTTCTCCAGGTGCCCGGGCAAACCACTGGGTGCTCCAGGGTGCCCCAACCAATCCACCCAGATGTGCATTAGAGTTTCCACCTTAAGTTTAACCATTAATAATACTCTCACATCTGTCATGGATTCTCTCAGAACCAAACCACGTCTACAAGCATAGCATAGCAGTAAGCATAACATAGTAATCCCAAGGTCTGAATGTAAAGCCATAGGTTCCTACCTCATCAACCACTTCCCAATACCCACATGTTATCAATCCTGCTCATGCAATGTTTGAGGGATAAGACTAATGCATAAAAACTGCGTAATAAAGGGATATGATCAAAGTGTGAACTTGCCTGTACTATTGATGAAGATAATTCGCACTCAGAACTCCTGATAGTTTTACTTGTCACACTCCGGTCAGTCTATCGTGAGCAAGCAATTGCATACATAAGCACTCATGCAAAAGAATTGAATAAAACATCTCGAAAAACTTCAAAAACAAGCAAACAACTCTTGCAACAGAAAACAATTTTTAACAGTACCAAAATTAAGTGAACTTGGCCTTATCAGAAAGTTTAGGTCAAGAGCTTCGATTGGCAAAACTCAACTAAATCGGAGTTATAAAACTCAAGTTTCGACAAAAAGAAGTTTGAAAACCAAATTTTAATCTTTCAAAAATAGGTTTAAGTTGTTTGTCTTGATAGAGGGGATCATAGCGAAGAAGTGGGCGTTGGTTTTGTTGGATTTGGACAAACGAGCAAAAAGTAGCGAAGGTTTGAAGATCAGGGACTAATCTGTAAATAAAATATTCACAGAAGGGTCCCTAGCCGAAATTAAACAGAAAAAGAAAAATTCTACCGAACGAACGTTCGCTACCGAACACTAACGAACGAAAACCGTTCGCTACAGAGAACTAATGGACGAACGATCTCTAATTAAACTAACCTAAATAAATAAATCAGATTTAAAGGAAACCGAAGACCTAAAAAATTAAAACTGGGTAAACTGGGGACCGTTTATTACCGGACCGGGGAAAACGGGCGGTCGGGCGGCGGTTCGAGGCGACGGATCAGATCGGTGGCGCGGCAGCTCCAGCGAGTCCGCGACGGGCGGCGGGACGAAGCGAGGCGGCAGCTTGGGCAACGGCGGCGTCGCGCGGGGCGGTGGTGTTGGCGAGCGGCGAAGGCGCAAGTAGGTAGCAGCAGTGGCGTAGGTGGCGGGGAAGTGCAGCGCGGCGGCGGCGACAGGCAGCGCGGCAGCGGCGTTGGCGAGCGGCAGCGGAGAGCGCTCGGGGCCTCGGGATTTATAGGGGAGGGGCGTGGGGGAGGGGGCAGAGGAGGCGGCGGCGGGAGGCCGGGCGTAGCACGGCGGCGGCAGTGTGTGCGCGCTCGAGAGTCAGGGACGAAGGCGGTGGCGCGCTGGGCCTTGGCCTGGCTTCGGCCAGGCCGGCCTAGTCGGCGAAGAAAAAGATTTTTTAAACATTTTTCCACACAAACAAAAATACTAAAAACAAAATAAAACAGAATATTATATAGGAATATAATATATCAAAATTTTCAGAATAATATTTTCTACAACATGTACATTTTTCTAACGTCAAATAAAATCTACAAAAATTCAAATAATTCAAACAATGCTACTGCTCTAATAGAATCTAATAAAAATCATTTTAGAAATACGAAAATAAATTTCAAATTTATTTCTCTCCAATTTTCTGCTATAGGGAATCATTTTACCCTAATTTCCATATATTTTATTTTTGGAGAAAAATAATTTGAATAAAATCCAAATAACTCCAAATTGAAAATAATTTCCAAAAGGACTTTAAACTTAATTCTTTTAAAACTTCCCACTCATATTTCATATGTTTTGAAGAAGTCATTTTATCTTCTCTCATGAAAATCATTGAGTTGCTTAAAGTTTCTGAATTTGAAATATTTCCAAGTGAAATTAAATATTTTCAAAAACCCTTTTCATTTTTTTAAATGGAAGAAGTCATGTCATCTTCTCTCTAGGGTTTTGTTTCTGAAAAGAATTTGAATTCATGGAGATTAGAAAGCAAAGGTGAAAGTTTGGGAAAGTCATTTCATTCCCTCTCATTTAACTTTCAGAAAGTTTCGAATTTCACTCAATTTCACACAATCAATCACACAACAATCAAACAAACAATCAATCTATTGATTTATGATGACATTCCAAAATTTAGAATTTTGGGATGTTACATGCGAGATTACCGCCCTATCCCCAACCGACGGGACGTCCAAATTTTAAACGGGGGCTAAGTTCGTAACTTTCCCGTATTTCAGACAGGCGCGTCCCAAAAACATGGTTCCCTGTACCTCTCCCTCCATTTTCCCATTCATGCACTGTCCGCGCTAGAACACCATCCCCACACCAGCCTCCTCCGTCCGCCAACACATCCATCGCCGCCGTCCTCCACCCCACCATCGCCACCGTCCTCCAGCATGCCGGAGCGCCTACCAGGACCGCGTCGTCCACTGCTAGATATGGATGTTTCTCATCCACGATGACGGACCAAGAGCCTTGCATTGCATCCTCTCGCTTCATCGGTGTCGTCGTCCTCTTTGCCGGGGCCGCTCACACGACCTTCTCTTCCACCGCAACGGGACTTATCCCCTGATGCACCCGTCTACGCTCGCAGATCTGCTTCAACGCCACTGACAGCCATCGCACCCCCGATGCCTACACGATGCCGCAAGAAAGGTGGTACTTCATATCTCCTCAACTTTTTGATCTCAACCAGAAAATAGATCGTAACTTGGTTACTGTACTTTCTTTTCAGCTCTTAGAATTTAGTTCTTAGTTCAAAGCAAACAATGGATGCTAAATAGCATTTCTCCGGTTTGCAGCTTTAAATCTGCCATGGCACAGTCATAATAGGGTTAAATTGGTCATGCTTAGGGTTTAATTGATCATGTTGGTTCCGTGGTGGTTTCTTTAATAGAAATCGGAGGGGAAACCTTCTTTTGCTCAAAAAAATGCTAGCAGAAGAACACTCGGGTGTGTATCTCTATAGGGTGCCCACGGTGGGTCGCGGCCCACCCTGGGATTTTGGGTCGGCACAGGCTCCGTTTCCCCTCTGTTCTGCTGCGCGCTTCTGATCTCTACTCGCCCCCAGCCGCCTGCCTCGCCGGCGACTTGCCATCCCCAGACGGCATGTCTCTAGGAGGAGACGCCGGACTAACAGGAGGTCAGGGGCCGCTCGCCCAACAGCGTCACCGCTGCCCCGGCGCGCCACCGTGCCTATCTTGCCAGTACGTTTAGGGCTCAGGTGTGTAGCACCCACTAAGCCAACCCAATTTATTCTGAGATACATCCTAAACACACAGCAGCCACTCCTCATCATCCCCCATCTACTAATTGATTCATTACTCATTAGGCAGGACTATCATTAGGGTTTGTTGTGTGCTGAGTGCTACCTACACTTAGTGGTTCAGATGTATTTCAGTAATCTTTAGTACCAGTAAAGTTCACAGGGTTTCAAAATTCCGGCCCTAGGAATACACTAGTCATTTTGGATTGTTGGTCATAGTGACATTGACCGAGATTACTACTGCAGGCTAGGTTTGTTGACAATTTTACTTGCCTTTCTTACTCATTCGATATGATATCCAATTATTCACGTCGATTAGGTGCAAACAATAAGTGCTAGACAAACTTCTTGATTCAGATTTTGGATGGTCTCTTACTGCAGTTACAATTCTGCTTACTTGTCCTAGTAAGCTCACAAGTAAATGATTTATTCACTACATCTATGGTTGCCTTGTCATATTTGTTGTCAATATTCTTTTAGGGTGGACCACCCTGTTTTAAAATACTGGAACCATAGACATGAGTGAATAGTATTTCTCTGTGTGATCTCTTCCATCTTGTGTGGGCAACGAACACTGAATTGTATAGAGAGAAAGTGTCATTTCCATCTTTTACATAGACTACAATCTTTTACATGGAATACAATCTGCATACTTGCTATGCGTCGCACTACCAGCACTCCACCCTTGAAGCTAAACATTATGCCACTCATAATTCCTTAGTTTATTTGTTCAATTACGAATTTGATATGATTCTAATGTTCCTACTTCAGTTTTGAAATGTGTGTCTGCCTGTTATAGAGAAATGAGAGGTTTGTATTTCTGTGTGGTCTGGTCAGCACGGTTGGGGGTTCCCTATCTTATTCACCCATCAAGGTTCTTTCTCTAACTTTCCAAGGTTATATTGGTCGCACATATCTTGCAACTGATGCTTTGCATTGCTTCTACTTTGTTGCACTGCCATTAGCTTAGTTTACGCATCGTGTATGTGTATACGCCCTGCCTATCCATTTTCAGTAACTCACCACGCCCTCCCCTAAATTGCACCGAGGCCTGGTGCATGGTCAGACTGTCATTGACTTTGTGCTGGCAGAGTGAGACGACTGGGCGCACAGATGGCCCCATCGCGACCTGAACGATGAAGGACAGAAGCTTGACGAACCCATCGGGTACGTTGGCGAAGGTCTGAGACTCGCAGCTGTTGTCGGCCCTCTACAAAAGTAGGCAAAAGTTCTGAATGGTCAGATCATAAATATATGCTGACTGTCAGAGAAATGACTACAATTGCAAAAGTACAAATTAGCTCTATTATGCTAATAACCAATTAGCGATCGCACTTAGTGGCTTCCTACAGTCAGCCTGGCTCTGGTACCAAGCTTGTCACGACCGGTTTTCCAATAAAGATATTTATTGAGAAACCAATCTTTTGAGTCTAGTATGAGAGAAAATCTTCCTCACTGGTAGACAAACTCTTGATACAATAAGCCAGTAGCATAGAATATATTACAGGGTTAAGCAAAGGGTGCTCAACAATTTATTACAAGTGTGCCAATAATTATATATAAAGGCGGATATAACACAAGGGAGTGGTGGCATACTACTGACTCGGGAATAAAGCGATGGTGGAATAATACAGTGGGGAGTGGATAACATGGCTCTCAAACTAGCATCTCATCGAGCGTTGAGGTGAGGCTCGATGAATTTATTCGGATTGCGGAAGCGGATATAATACAGTGACTAAATCCAGCGTCGCACGAGACTGACTGGGATTCCTCTAGGCGTCGGACTCGCTATCGAACTCTTCATCCATGAGATCACCTTCGTCAGCATCTGGCCAAATCAACAAGCCAGTGAGTACTTTGAAGGTACTCGCAAGACAGTTCGGACGTAAGATATAACAAATGCATGCATGAATGCGTCATGATTAATTTACCAAAGCACATTCAAATATTAGCAGGCAAGGTGAGTAAAAATGGGAATCGGCGGTAGTCCGCCAGAAATCCCAACAGAAATATAAATGGGGACCGATCGGGTGTCTGAAGCGACGCCTCGAAAGGTGAACAGCTATATAAAAGAAAATTCATGCCACAGTCGGGCGTCTTAGCGACACCACAAAAAGGGCTTTAAAAGAAATGTCACAGTCGGGCGTCTTCGCGACACCACATAAAGGGCTTTAAAAGAAATGCCACAGTCGGGCGTCTTAGCGACACCACATAAAGGGCTTTAAAAGAAATGCCACCGTCGGGCGTCTTAGCGACACCACATAAAGGGCTTTAAAAGAAATGCCACAGTCGGGCGTCTTAGCGACACCACATAAAGGGCTTTAAAATAAATGCCACAGTCGGGCGTCTTAGCGACACCACATAAAGTGCTTATGAGGAAAGTAAATAACAGTACTGCCGCAGTCGGACGTCTGAGCGACATCACAGAAAGGGCTTTCTTCATAAGGAAAAATAATACACATGTTAGATTAATCAGCTCAAGGTAATATACGGGTTAGTCCATCACAGGAATAAACATTTAACCGGACTCAGCACTCTTGTGATTCTCCGGAGTATCTGTCACCACAACTGGCACTTGTCAGAATAAGTTAGCGCAGAACTTGGATATGGATAGGATGATTTGAAGAATTATGACTCTGCAGAGTTTGTACAAAAATTTCCCACAGCCAACGGAATTCCGTAGCCACGAAGGACTAGTTCCGCTTACGGTATTTCGGAAGAAAACACAGCTAACCAGTACACACCCATCCTACCTCTCGATGTGAGGAATCACCCTAGACATCGTCCAAGAAAAACTTTTGAGACGGGGAGATCACAATCTCGAATAGCATGGGATCAAATTTATATACGCGCGCTCTAAGGGGTGCCCCCCTCTCGGTCCCAACCGGAAACACCCATGCCCCCTGACCGGATGACTGGCTTTAATCCAGGGCCATGGAACCATCATCCCGGCCTCTCCTCTTGGTGTGTACCAGGAAAGCGGTTTGCAACTTACTGAACCATATTCCTTGCGGAAAACATGTGGTAGTACAGGAAGGGAATATGGACGGGAACCGAACCGATATGGGCTGACACTGAAGTCAAGTAGTATGGCATAAGACTGGCATGCTACAACACTGCCGTCTTACCCATCCTCATGCCAACACATGGCCATGCATATACACATCCAACAACGTTTGGATCATCGAACTCACTTGCCTCAACCATGCATGAAAATAATGTTCATTGGTATGCGCATTAACATGCCATGAATCTTGCTAAATGCAAAACATGCCAAGACACCCATCATATCAAAAGTTCAAACATGCTTGCCTGGTTCAGAGTAGTCGGAGCCTAGCTCGGTGAAGTTCGCGGTCCCGTCACCTCCTTCGGTATCTATGGTATAAAGAAAATATACGCGCTATCGTGAATACAGAGAGATGCACAGAAATTATTCCAAATATTTTTCAAGTAAATCTGATGAAAAAACTAGACAAAATTTCAAAGAGAACAGAAAAAGAATCACTCAAAAATATGCTTCTGTTTAAAAGTTATAAAGGTTTTTGTCCAGGGACCTTTCTGTAATGAAACAGAAACTTTCTAGGGTTCTTTTTATAAAAACAGAAAACGCTTGAGTCCCGAATACGCCAGTTCAGAGGAGAAAGCGTATTTTGCCCGAAGGCATTTTCCAGAAAACGGTTCAAAAAGAATAAAACGCTGACGGGGTGGGCCCACCCGCCAGGTTTGAAAATGGAGGCAGAGATTTGGCGCCAGAGGGCTGCGGCGATCGCCAGCGGCGATCCACGGCGAGGCAGGGGGATCGGAGGGTACCTTCGTGTTCAGGGCGCCATTCCGCGTCGGGTGGTGGTGGTGGTGGTCGCCGGTGAGCACCACGTCGACGGTGGCTCCTGCTCTGGCGGACGGCGTGTCTGTGTACTAAAGTAGGGGTACCTTAGTCCCCCGAACTTGTGCACGGGCAGTAGTAGCGTCCCGCGGCAAGGCTTGCTAGGGGAGCGACAAGAGTCTCCACAGCCCTTTTTGGGCCGGACGAAGGCCAAGTGATCGAGCCTAGAAGACCAAGCCCCGGCAAGAGGAGCTTGTCGGGGCGAGAAGGCGAGGTCCGGCAAGAGGAGCTTGCCGGGCCAAGGCGACAAGGCCCCGGCAAGAGGAGCTTGCCGGGACGACTAAGCCGAAGCACCAAGGCCCCGGCGGGAGGAGCTCGCCGGGACGGCCGAACCAAGACAGACCAAGAGAAGCCCGCCGCGGCGCGCCGCGCGCCCCGGCAAGGCCTGGCGAGCGGCAAGCTCTCACGTGCGGCAAGGCAACCACCGCGGCAAGCCACTTGCCGCGGCAAACCACCACCTCAGGCCTGCGCTCCAGCTCACCTGCCCACGCGTCGCTCTGGGGCTTCCCCGGAGGCACGTGGCGGGGCGCCGCGCAACCTGAGACGCGCGGTGGCATGCGACGTTGGCAGAGTCGCCCCCGTGGCAAGCGGAGGCGCTCCCAACGGTCCGCCTCGGCACTGTTCATGCGATCCAGACGGGCATATAATGCCTTTGTCCCCCGCCGTCAGAGTTAGGTGCGATAGCACTGTGCGACCTCTGTTCGCACAGTTCCTTGCCATTTTTACCCTCACCTGCGTCGCTACCTGTGGGAAACCCCATAGCATATAAAAGGAGGCCCATGCGCATGTAGAGAGGGGATCGGACCCAATAGGCCCTCGCCTACGTCCAGCTCCAACTTACTGTAGCTTCTTGCGCTCCAGAGCAAGAACTCGAATCAACCAGACAAGCAGCAGTAGGGTTTTACGCAACCATGCGGCCCGAAGCTGGGTAAAATCGTTGTGTGTGTGTGTCGCCTCGATCTGCTCTTTGTGCATCCTCCGCCCCCCGCCGAACCGACAAGGGGCTCCGTCCCCATAGGTGCTCGTGGAGGCCGATATCCCCCAACATCTTTGGCGCGCCAGGTAGGGGGTGCGTCAAGGTTGTGTGAACCAGGTCTGGCGTCCGCACAAGCCAGACTCTCATTGTTTGCGCCGGCATGGCGCCGAAGAAGAAAGCTCCGGAGGCGACCGGTCCGTCAGCGTCGAACCCACCGCCCATGGAGCAGACGGGTGGTGGGGAGGACGCCGGCGGAGGAACGGGCGCCGTCGAACCAGTTCTTGGTCCCGCAACGTCCGAGCTCGCCCCGCGCCCCTCTCAGGAGGCGCGAAACCAGCAGCGTCATGGTACCCATGGTACCATACGCTCGCTGGACCCAGACCGTGCTGGTGGGTCCCAAGGCGCTCAGGACCAGCATGCGATCCAGCGTGCCGGAACGAGCGTCGCGCGGCTGCCTGGGCCGGGTGCTGCTCCTTCTAACATGGTTAGGAGTTCGAGCACATCCCGCTCCTCGCGCCGTTCGCCGCCTCTGCCCGCCACCCCAGCGGAAGCTCTCGTGCGAGCTCAGCTACTCCTAGACTACCCTCCGACGGCGGACAAGCTCGATAACTGGAGGGCAACCATCCAGAGCCTCATCGGTTTCGCCAACGGTGACACTCCGCGGCAGCACAGCGCGTCGCAGCCGCGGCCGGTCACCCAGGCGAGAACCGATGGCGCCAAGAATGGCGGGGGTGCGACCACAGTGCACTCCCCGCCCCAGAAGCCACGGTCGCCGACTCGCCGGGCTCACCTCGACGACGACTCCACCGCGTCGTCGAACCCGCGAACTCGCCGCGACCAACGCCAAGTCCTTCACGAACGAAGGGAAGAAGACGCTCGAACCCGCATCGAGCGCAGAAGAGAGGCGCGGCATCAATCAGACCAGCGCGCTGGGCCCTCTGGAGACATGCACGCACCGGGGGAACCAGGCGAACTGCCGTATTTGGTAGGCTGCCCCGCGTTCACCCGCGAGCTGCGGCAGGTCCAGTGGCCCAGCACAAAGAACTTCAAGCCCGACGTGCCTGAGAAGTACGACGGCAAGTCGCATCCGTCTGAGTTCCTCAGCATCTACACCATTGCGGTGCAGGCTGCCGGGGGACGGGACGATAAGATCCTTGCCAACTACTTCGCACTGGTACTCAAGCCCAACGTCAGATCCTGGCTCATGCACTTGCCGGACGGCTCCATCTCCTCCTGGCCAGACCTATGCCATCAGTTCGTTGGCGCCTTCACGGGCGGCCACAAACCCCATGGCCAGGCGAGCGACCTTCATCTGCTTGTTCATAAGGAGGGGGAGCCTTTGCGCAAGTTCATCCAGAGGTTCAGCCGTGTGCACTACAACATCCCAGACGTCCACCCCGCCGCGGTGATCAGCGCGTTCCACCAGAACGTGCGTAACCGCAGGATGCGGGAGGAGATGGCGATGTGCAAAATCAAGGAGGTCAGCGAGCTTTACGCCCTGGCCGACAAGTGTGCACGTGCTGAGGAGGGGAGGAAGCTCCCCGGAGAAAGTGTTGGAGAAGGAGAATCAGACAGTGAAGGTACCGCCCCGGCAAGGAGAGGCCGGCGGCGGAACGGCAAAAAGAAGAAAAACCCAGAGGTACTAGTTGTCGAGAAGTCCGGCAGCGAGGGCTCCGCCAAGAAAGCCCAGGCAGGAGGCCCCGGCAAGGAGGTTGTCGGGTGCGCCAACTGCCGGGCAGTGGCTGCTGCCGATAAGCGGGACGGTACCGACAAGAAGTACTGCAAGATCCAC
The DNA here is from genome assembly GCA_032464435.1 of Aegilops umbellulata. Lineage (NCBI taxonomy): Eukaryota > Viridiplantae > Streptophyta > Magnoliopsida > Poales > Poaceae > Aegilops > Aegilops umbellulata. Next base: position 225,740,454 of record CP136055.1, on the reverse strand, counting down.
CGTACCAGGGGCCACGACCTCCAAAGTTGCAAGCAAGTCAAGCGGCTCGTCGACCTGCAGAAGGCCGAGTACGCACGACGCGACAAGGAGAGAGCCCAGGCAGGCGGCGGGGGATCCGGCATGAAGCGTCCCGGCCCGGGGGAGCGCCGCGGCAAGGACAAGTAGCGGCAAGCAGACAGACCTCCCCGGGGACGCGACAAGAGCGAAGACGAAGATGACGACGAAGACATGGAAAACCCCGAGACCAGCGAGCAGGAGTTCCAAAAAGCCACTGAGGTCTTGTGTGTGGACGGCGGTGCCTCCCTGCACACTTCCCACCACCAGGTTAAACGGTGGGTGCGGGAGGTCAATGCAGCGGAGCCACCCGTCGAGTCACGCAGACCCCTGAGATGGTCCAGCACGCCTATCATCTTCGACATTGAGGACCACCCTGATCGCACAACCGCGGTCGGGTGCTTGCCGATGTTGGTTTCCCCAACAATCCGCAACCTCAAGGTCACTAAGATGCTAGTTGACGGCGGGGCCGGCTTGAATCTGATCTCCTCTGCTGTTCTCCGGAGACTTCAAGTTCCCGACAGCGAGCTCTAAGAAACCGGCACATTCCAAGGAATCAACCCGGGAAGGAGCAAGCCGAAGGGAAAGATCACGCTGCCGGTAACATTTGGCAGCGAGCTGAATTTCAGGACTGAGAAGGTCACCTTTGACGTCGCCGACTTTCTGTTGCCTTACAACGGGATCCTCGGCCGACCAGCGCTCGCCAAGTTCATGGCGGCCTCTCACTATGCGTATAACATGCTCAAGATGCCTGGCCCGATAAGCGTCATTTCTGTCCCCGGCGACAAGAAGGATGCCCTTATCTGCGCCGACCAAATATACCGGGACGCAACAGCAGCAACGGCCCGCGGCCCGCTTGCCGCTGGAGCTTCTGGGGGAAAGAAGAAGTCCGGCAAGTGCTCTGGCGCCCACTCCGGCAAGCGCGCCTCTTTGGAGTGCTGCGCTGCCGTCAAGGACGTGCCATCGAGCCCCGCCGGCATGAAGACCAAGTCCGGCAAGTGCTTTGGCGCCCACTCCGGCAAGCGCGCCTCTTCGGAGTGCTGCGCTGCCGATGAGGACGTGCCATCAAGCCTCGCCAGCATGAAGACCAAGTCCGGTGAATGCCCTGGCGCCCACTCCGGCAAGCGCGCCTCTTCGGAGTGCTGCGCTGCCGTCGAGGACGTGCCATCGAGCCCCGCCGGCAAGAAGGCCAAGCCCGGCGAATGCTCTGGTGCCCACTCCGGCAAGCGCGCCTCTTCGGAGCGCTGCGCTGCCGTTGAGGACGCACAATCGAGCCCCGCCAGTAAACATAAGGAGACGACGGCTACTCCACCAGCGACCAAGAAGGTGCCCGCCAAGGAGGACGGCACTGGTGGTACCTTCACCATCAGTGCCACTCTCGACCCCAAATAGGAAGGCGCGCTCGTTGCTTTCCTGCGGGCGAATGTTGATGTGTTTGCCTGGCAACCATCTGACATCCCCGGCGTTCCCAGGGAAGTGATTGAGCACCACCTCGCCGTCTGTCCTCATGCGCGGCCCATCAAGCAAAAGGTCAGGAAACAAGCGGTGGAGCGCCAAGAGTTTATCGCGGAGGAGATCAGGAAGTTGGAAGCGGCAGGCCTCATCAGAGGCGTGCTCCATCCGACGTGGTTGGCCAATCCTGTTGTCGTGCGCAAAGCAAACGGGAAGTGAAGGCTTTGCATCAATTTCACCGATGTCAACAGAGCTTGCCCAAAAGATCCATTTCCCTTGCCGCGCATCGACCAGATTGTTGACTCCACGGCCGGATGTGACCTGCTTTCATTCCTTGACGCCTACTCCGGGTACCACCAGATCTTCATGGTTGAAGAAGACGAAGAGAAGACTGCGTTCATCACTCCATGCGGCACGTACTGTTTTGTGCGGATGCCTTTTGGACTGAAGAACGCAGGCTCGACGTTCGCGAGGGTTGTCCACACTGCTTTCGAGCCACAGATCCACAGAAATGTGGAGGCCTACATGGACGACATTGTGGTCAAGAGCAGAGACAAGGCAACCTTGGTTCAAGACTTGGAAGAGACCTTTGCGAACTTGCGCAAGATCAGCCTCAAGCTCAACCCCGAGAAGTGCGTGTTCGGAGTTCCCTCCAGCAAGCTTCTCGGGTTCTTCGTGTCTCAGCGTGGGATCGAAGCCAACCCCGACAAGATCAAGGCCATCGAGCAGATTGAAGCACCAACGCGTGTCAAGGACGTGCGAAGACTTGCCGGCTGCGTGGCGGCTCTCAGCAGGTTTATTTCCAGGTCTGCGGAACGTGCCCTGCCGTTTTTCAAAAGCTTGAAAAAGGTAGGTCCAGTAAAATGGACTCCGGAAGCGGAGGCTGCGCTGCAAGACTTGAAGAAATACCTGTCCTCCGCTCCTATACTTGTCGCGCCTAGACCGCAAGAGAAGTTGCTGCTCTACCTAGCGGCAACCAATCAAGTGGCTAGTGCTGTGTTAGTTGCAGAGAGGGAAGCTGATGACGAGCCAGCAACCACGGCAAGCGCGTCCGACGGCAAGCAGGGGGCTTCCCCGACAAGCTCTGGCCCCGGCAAAGGCGGATCCGCGCAAGCGCAAGGGGAAGTGCAGAGGAAGAGGATGGTGCAGCGCCCAGTTTACTTCGTCAGTTCCCTCCTGCAGGGGGCTAGGTCAAGGTACTCTGGTGTGCAGAAATTGCTCTTCGGCCTCCTCATGGCCTCGAGGAAGCTGCGCCATTACTTCCAAGCACACGAGATCACCGTGGTCACTCGCTTTCCGCTTAAGAGGATACTGCAGAATCCCGAAGCAACAGGCAGGATTGTCGAGTGGGCACTAGAACTGTCAAGCTTTGGCCTCAAGTTCGAGAACACATCGACCATCCAGAGCAGAGCATTGGCAGAGTTCATAGCAGAGTGGACGCCGACACCAGACGAAGAAATTCCAGAGACGAGCATCCCCGGCAAGGAAGCAACCAAAGAGTGGCTTATGTACTTTGATGGTGCCTTTTCGCTGGAAGGCGCCGGTGCCGGCGCGCTGCTCATCGCGCCCACTGGAGAGCACCTCAAGTACGTCGTCCAGATGCACTTTCCCAAGGAGCAAGCAACCAACAATATGGCAGAGTATGAAGGTTTGCTCGCCGGTCTCAGGATCGCGGCGGAACTTGGGATCAAGAAGCTCATTGTCAGGGGTGACTCGCAGCTCGTCGTTTGCCAAGTGAACAAGGATTACCAGTGCCCGTTGATGGAGGCTTACGTTGATGAAGTGAGGAAGCTGGAAGAGCGCTTTGACGGCCTGCAAATGGAATACGTTCCAAGAGCAGAGAACGACATCGCCGACGGCCTGTCAAAATGCGCCGCACTAAAGCTACCTGTGGAACCAGGGACTTTTGTGCTCAAGCTGACTCAGCCATCCGTGACACCATCGACTGGGCCAAGCAAGAAGAGAAGATCGGTCTCTGGTGACTCTCTCCCGGCAGAGCTTCCCGAAGCCGCCGCCAAGAGAGTCCCCAAGATCAACGCCAAGAGTGCTGAGGAGCTGCCCGCTCCGGCAAGCCCCAGGGTTTGTCCCGACGAAGCAGGCGCTCCCGGCAAGCCATGCCCCGGCAAGCTTGCCGGGGAACGTCAAGCTCCGGCTGAGCCCCAAGTCCTCGCCGTAGAAGCTGATGTTCCCGCAGCCGCCGACATGCCTCTAGTCCTCGTCGTCGAGCCACAGGCTCCGACGTGGGCACAACAAATCGTCCGTTTCCTCCAGACAGGAGAACTTCCCGAAGAACAAGAAGAAGCTGAAAGAGTAGCCCGGCAGTCCAGTATGTACCAGTTCGTCGACAGCGCACTGTACAGAAGAGGACGCAATGGGGTGAAATTGAAGTGCATTCACCGGGAAGACGGACAGAAGCTGTTGGCGGAGATACACGGAGGCATATGTGGACACCACATCGGCGCCAGAGCACTTGCCGGCAAAGCATTCCGGCAAGGGTTCTACTGGCCAACAGCCCTCCAGGATGCAACTGCACAAGTAACCAAGTGTGAAGCGTGCCAGTTCCATTCCAAGAAGATACACTAGCCAGCTCAAGCTCTCCAGACGATCCCTTTGTCCTGGCCCTTCTCGGTCTGGGGGCTCGATATCCTCGGCCCCTTCCCCCGATCCGTCGGGGGCTTTGAGTACTTGTTCGTTGCCATCGACAAGTTCACAAAGTGGCCAGAAGTGGAACCAGTGAGGAAGGTGACCGCCCAGTCCGCGATCAAATTCTTCAGGTAGATTGTTTGCCGCTTCGGGATCCCCAACAGGATCATCACCGACAACGGTACGCAGTTCACAAGCCATGCTTTCATGCAATACACCCACAACCTCGGCACCAAGGTCTGCTTCACTTCTGTTGCTCATCCCCGGAGCAACGGTCAAGTGGAAAGGGCCAACATCGAGGTACTGCACGGGCTCAAGACCAGAAGTTTTGACAAGCTGCTCAAGCGCGGACGGAACTGGATCGAGGAGCTGCCGGCGGTTCTTTGGTCGGTCAGAACGACGCTAAATCGAGCCACCGGCCAGACACCATTTGCTCTAATCTATGGAGCAGAAGCAGTTACCCCCACGGAACTCGTATACGGGTCACCTCGAGTGCTCGCTTATGATGAGCTTGAGCAAGAGCAGTCGCGTGAAGATGACGCACTGCTCCTCAAGGAAGATCGTCTCCAGGACGATGTGCGATCCGCTCGCTACCAGCAAGCTCTGCGTCGCTATCATAGCCGCAAAGTTAAAGCCAGGAGCCTCGAGGAAGGCGACCTTGTTCTTCGGCGCGTTCAGTCGGCCAAGATACACAACAAGTTGACGCCAAAGTGGGAAGGCCCTTACCGGGTGAAACGAGTCACGAGGCCCGGCGCCGTCCGCCTTGAGACCGAAGATGGTACTCCGGTGAGCAATTCTTGGAACATTGAGCATCTTCGCAAGTTTTACCCGTAAGGCGCGGTTGTCGGACCCCATCCGGCAACCAACTCTTTGTACAAAAGTCTTGCCGTAGACGCATGTAATCCTTTGTACAAAGCCAGGCGCAGACCCTGGCCGCAATGACGCGCTGGGCCCCCCCAAGTTTTAGCATGCATGCTGAGTCGAGTCTCGTCCTTGGTTAGGGTTGATAGTGCCTAACAGTCGCTAACCCCTAACTTAGAGGTCAAGTCCGCGTCTTTTTCCCGTCCTTTCCCTTTGGCTCGCAGGAATTGCATACCCTTGCCGAGCCGCTCAAGGACAAAGAAGGGAAGAAGGACGAGCCAGCACCTGCCTCCCGGCAAGCCAGAGTTGCCGGGGGCTACAACCTCAGATAAGTCTTTACATCCCTTATCATGCATTCTCTCGTGAGCTGCAGAATGTGAAAACCTTGCTTCCTCCTAAAAAGCTGTCGTGCTCTCTTAAGCGGCAAACCCCGGAGCGCGTTCCCGGGGCCCGCTTCGGATAGTAGCCGCGACGGCAAGGGGAGGAAGCGAGGGGCCAGAACCCGCCTTCTCCCTGCCTCCGCCAAGAGCGTGAGGAGGGCCAAGGGGCGCGGGGGGACGGCAGGGTCCGTTGCCGGGCTGGGAAGTGTCTATCTTAACGGTGCAAAGGGTCCGCCCCTTGCCGCGGGATGTACCCGCGAGACAAATGATCCGGCAAACATCCCCTTTTCATTAAAAACATTCCACTCAGGTACAGTTCAGAGAGAATGAAAAACATGAAAGATGGGATTACAAGATTTAAATGCAACTAAGGCCCGAGGGCTTACAAGATAAAAAGAGATAAGGTGCCCGTAATCCCTTTCTTGTCTCTCTCCTCAGGAGGTAGGGCAAGGGGGCGAGAAGGGCAAAAAGGGCGCCTAGACGAGCTATGGGTGGCAGAAGATGCCAAGAGAGCATCCGGGGCTCCGCCCGGGGGGCTCCGGAGGCTGGATGGAGACGGCGACGCCGGAAGCGGAGCTCGAAACGGAGGCGGCGGGACGTCAGCACGCTGTCGAGGGCATCTAGCCCTCGTACTCCGAGTTGACGGCCTTGCCGCCGGCCTCTTCCCCTTCCGCAGCCCCGCCACTCCGGCCGCCCGAGAAGACGAAGCCCCGGCAAGAGGAGCTTGCCGGGCCAGAGAGAAGACCCCGGTGGTCGTCGCCGCGAGCAGGGGTGGTGACGGCGTCTGGGGGGAAGCTGGGAGATGAGGCAGCGGCCTCGCCGCCTGCCCTCTTCCTCTTCCGCAGCCTCCCTACGCCAGCCGCCCAAGGAGGCGACCCCGGGGAGTTCACGGAGCCAGCAACGCGGATGGTGGGGGCGCCGGTGCCACGCGGAGCTGCGAATAGCGCCTAGTCGTGCCCGTCACCCCGGCGACCGCCCGCCCTCGTCGTCGCTGTCGCTCCCCTCCTTGTCACTCTCGCTCGAGGAGGAGCCTTCGCTGTCGGAGGAGCTATCCACGCAGCACCGGGCCCGGGTGCCAAGGTCCCCGAAGACCTTGACGGAGAGGAGATCACCCTCCATCAGCTTGAAATGGAGGGTGAACCTCGCCGTCAAGCTGTGGATCCGGGCGAACGACTTCCACCCTCGGCCAAGACACATCACGCCGGGGGCTCGGGATTCGACGTGGACTCGTGTACCACTGATCCCGCAGCCCCTCATGCGCAGTCTCAGCGTCTTGTGTTGTTCCGCCTCCAAGACGTCCACGAAGGGGGCCGGGAGGCGGAGGCGACGGCGAGGCGCCCGGCGCAGCCTGATGATGAATTCGCAGGGGTCGTCCCCGAGATGAACCGCCAGGGGAAACGGAGCCGCCGGGAGAGGCGAGGCCGGCGCCGTCCTGCCCGCCTCGAGCGCCTCGGCCCCGTCCACGGCCTCGTCCACGACCTCGCCCCCTCCCCCTTCCCCTTTCGGTTGGCTCCACCGCCGCGGGTGCAAGGGGAGGAGGGGCTCGCTGCCTGGCGGCAACCCTTGCCGCCACCGAAGAGGGACCAGGGTTCCCTTTCTCCATGACAGTTGGGGAGAGGGGACCAGGGATCAAAGAGAAGAAAGAAGGGAGGAGTGTGGACCCTCATCGCCCCCTTCCGCTCCTTATGAAGGGGTGGAGTGGGGGCTCGGCCGCCCCGCCCAACCAATCAAAGCAGAGGAAGGGCAGGCGACGGGGCCGACCCTCTACCTCAACCCGCGTCGGCCCGGTTTTCCGCCTCCACCACCGCGACCCCAAGTGCATGGAGGACGCGTGGCAGGCAAGCAGGGCCGAGGCGACGGATGAGGCGACCTCTCCCCACCCGTGATCGTGGGGACGGGCGCCCCGAAAGCCGCGCCTCGACCCTGTTCGTTCACCAATCCGCGCCTCCACGCCCCCTCCCCCATTTGAAAATGGGGGCGGGCGCTCCGCCTTTCCAAATAAAGGAGTCATGCCCGACGTGACGCATGCCTGCGGGCCTCAGCCCCGCGCACGCCACCCACGTCACGCACGCCTCGCACGCCTCGCCCCCCACGATGCCGCGATAAGCGCGCGCCGCTTGGGGAAGGCGCGACGAGCACGGAGTTAAGGAGCAGCGCAACCCAGGCCACGCGTGCCCGTGCACTGTTAGGGCCTGGCCCAACAACGCTCGGCACCGTGTATGGCCCAGGCCCGGGGGCTCCTGTCGGTGTACTAAAGTAGGGGTACCTTAGTCCCCCGAACTTGTGCACGGGCAGTAGTAGCGTCCCGCGGCAAGGCTTGCCAGGGGAGCGACAAGAGTCTCCACAGCCCTTTTTGGGCCGGACGAAGGCCAAGTGATCGAGCCTAGAAGACCAAGCCCCGGCAAGAGGAGCTTGCCGGGGCGAGAAGGCGAGGTCCGGCAAGAGGAGCTTGCCGGGCCAAGGCGACAAGGCCCCGGCAAGAGGAGCTTGCCGGGACAACTAAGCCGAAGCACCAAGGCCCCGGCGGGAGGAGCTCGCCGGGACGGCCGAACCAAGACATACCAAGAGAAGCCCGCCGCGGCGCGCCGCGCGCCCCGGCAAGGCCTGGCGAGCGGCAAGATCTCAGGTGCGGCAAGGCAACCACCGCGGCAAGCCACTTGCCGCGGCAAACCACCACCTCAGGCCTGCGCTCCAGCTCACCTGCCCACGCGTCGCTCTGGGGCTTCACCGGAGGCACGTGGCGAGGCGCCGCGCAACCTGAGACGCGCGGTGGCATGCGACGTTGGCAGAGTCGCCCCCGTGGCAAGCGGAGGCGCTCCCAACGGTCCACCTCGGCACTGTTCAGGCGATCCAGACGGGCATTTAATGCCTTTGTCCCCCGCCGCCAGAGTTAGGTGCGATAGCACTGTGCGACCTCTGTTCGCACAGTTCCTTGCCATTTTTACCCTCACCTGCGTCGCTACCTGTGGGAAACCCCTTAGCATATAAAAGGAGGCCCATGCGCACGTAGAGAGGGGATCGGACCCAACAGGCCCTCGCCTACGTCCAGCTCCAACTTACTGTAGCTTCTTGCGCTCCAGAGCAAGAACTCGAATCAACCAGACAAGCAGCAGTAGGGTTTTACGCATCCATGCGGCCCGAAGCTGGGTAAAATCGTTGTGTGTGTGTGTCGCCTCGATCTGCTCTTTGTGCATCCTCCGCCCCCCGCCGAACCGACAAGGGGCTCCGTCCCCATAGGTGCTCGTGGAGGCCGATATCCCCCGACACGGCGGTTCGGGCATGGATGGAGCTCGCCGGAGAGGGCTGCAAGCATCAAATTGAGGTGGGGGTCAGGCCTCTGGTAGCTAGAGGAGGTGGTTGACGGAGTTTGGGCACCGGGGACGGCCTCACCGAAGAGAACGTTGCCGGAGCCCGAGGCGGGCGGAGGTGGCCGGAGTCGAGGAAGAAAGGCCCCTCGAGGCCCTTCCAGTGGCTAGGCGGGGTCTGGCGAGGTGGTGGAGTTGTGCGGGGACAAGAGCAAGCTCGGGGGGGCTATATATAGGCGGTCCGAGGCGGTTGCCGTGAACGGATAAGTCCGGCGGGCGATTACGGCGGAGCTGTGGGCGGACGGCCGGCTTACAGGCTTGATCATCGACTAGGTGGAGCACTAGTGCCATCCCAGTGTCCAACTCAGCATGGGAGGGAGGGTTACGGCCTGCCCTCGATGGAACGGCCGCACGGCACGCCGGCGGCAGAGAACGCGCTCTGCGCGTGCCAGGCCACGGCGGCGGTGCTGCATGCGTGCGCTGGCAAGGAGGTGGCCACGCGGAGCCCTCAGGAGGTTTGGGCGGTGCTGAACGGCGTTATGTCGCAGTGCTGCCCCCCTGTCGGCTGCTACGGTGGCTCTGCCGCCGCGGGACACGCCGGCGCTGGCGGGCCAGGGCGCCACCGACACCAGGAAGGCGCCAAGCGCGCGTGTGGTGCTCCAGACAGGAGGAAGAGGCGGCGAGCATGAGACAAATGCACAGTTTCCTCGTGACTGAAACTCTGACGAATAAACGACACTGAACTCTGAATTTTACTGAATATGAACAGCAACAGTGCACGTCAGGTGTTCGATAGAATGATTCTGGCATGAAGGGATTTTTCCTTGAGCTGGTTTTTGGTGGATTGGCTTCTCATTGCACCAGTAGGCTTCCTGATTTTTGGTAGAATTTTTGGAGAAGTAAAAATATGAATTTCACCAAATTTGCAAATCTGGTCCAAACTTGCAGAGGCTGAAATTTGAAAATTTTGAAAAGAGGAAGAGTGGATCAAGATGGTTCTGAGTTGTGGATGCTAAGGACAATCCAGAGGAATTGGTTTGAGGTCAAATCTCAATTGCAATAGGGTACTTGCTTTGAAAATCACTCAGGCTCAAAAATAATAGTCAGAAAAGAATTGAGAGAAAAACAAATTGAAATAAAATCCAAAACTTGTTTGGACTTGTTGGGACAGAGAACTTAGATTGTTTTCAAAGAGGAGGGGAGGTTTTGGAGAGGTTTTACCACATGGGCAAAAACAAAAATCATGGGTGGTCTTCAAGATATGAAAAATCCCAATTTTCATGGAGTTTCTTTTTAAAAGGAAAATAATTAACTTCCAAAAACATGTTTTAAGAGGGGAGTCATTAGAGAAAAGTTTTAAATGATCAATCAACATAGTTTGATGAAGATTAATAATCCTTGCCAAAGAAAAGGAAGTTTCTGAGAGGAAGGGTTTTCTAAAAAAATTAATAATTTTAAATGGCCTCTTTGCAAAACCAACAAAGATTTTGCTAAAAACCAAATGAAAATTTTTGGAGTGTCACACGTGTGGGACATCTAGCACGTGACATGTTTGGCACTCCTTCGTCGTAAGAGTTGAAACGCTAGCTTTCATCAAAAATAAAAAAATAAATATAAATCAGCAGTGATACTATACCACGCGATTTCCTTGCTCCTCGATATCGGAAGTAATACTTCCGTTCGCCGACATGTGGGACGTCGACCATCCTGGTCCAGTTGCCATGCGCGCAAAACTCCAAGGAAGAGTCACCCCGGTCGTCGCGCCGCAGTAATAATGACTAATGAGCCGTCAAATCACAGGCCCAACCTTTCGCACTGTGAAGTTGCTCGGATGAAGGAACCATCATGACTTCATTGATTTCCCCTTCTTGAAGAAAACTACTTTACCAACAGTACTGCTAGCTACAGTAGTACTGTACTCCAGGAGAGGCCTCCTTTGATTCATAGGATAGGAATTTTATAGGAATATGAAAATCATAGGAAGTGAGATGACATGCATCTCAATTCCTATAGATAAAGAGATGTCATTTGATGCATATGATAGGAATTTTTCCATTGAATCTAGGCTAATGTACAGGTAATTTGCTCTAAAAACTATAGTAGTAACTATAGTACATGCTCGTAATTAATTAAACAAACGTACGAGTGACACAGACACACACACTAACTACTAGTACTACTACTTCTCTAATGCTGGCCAGAAGCCGTCGTTCTCCTTCCTGACTTTGTTGGCGACACCCCACCGTGCTTGGATCTCACCGAGCTCTCCGCAGCAGCGTGTGTGTCCTCTTCTTTCTTGCGGCGGCGGGCCTCTCTTTTCTTGAGTGCTTTATGCCTTTTCCGCTCCTTCTGTGCGGCTTTGGCCACCTCTTGCTCTACCGCCCATTCGGCCTTGGCAGTTTCAAAGTCCGCCCACGTAGGTGTGAGGTCGCGAGCGGCAATGAACTCGGCATGGCGGGATGCCATCACTTCCCTACCATTTTGTGTGCGGTCGTGGGTGGCGAGGAACTTGGCGCAGCGGGATGCCATCGCTTCCTTGCCGGTTAGTGTGCGACACGGTGGCATGAATGACGCTTGGTGAGAGCTCTGGGGTGTAGTGGCCGGACAACTGTATAGTGCATTGGTTTGTCAAGAACTCAAGGACAAAAGGCGAATATGTCCCAGTTCTCACAGAGGAACTCTCATAGCACGGCGTCAACCGTTGGGTCCAGCTGTGCCCCGATGGATGCTGTCTTCTTGGGGTCCGTCGGGTGGACTTGAAATTTGACTATTTCATTTGCCGGTTTAAAGGATGTGGATTTGGGTTGCTTGTCTAGGATTACGTCATCCCTATCCACCGTGGAGTGTAGCGCGGTTAACTCATCGGCCACGAGGGCTTCAAACAGTGCCTCGAGGTCCAGGGATGCGGTTTTGTTCTCGGCGCGGAGTGCTATGTCTGGATCACTGGCAAGGGTGATAATACCATTGGGCCCGGGCATCTTGAGATTCATGTACCCGTAATGAGGTATAGCTTGGAAGCGTGTAAGTGCATCTCGCCCCAATAGGGCGTGATATCCACTGTTGAAAGGGGCCACTTGGAAAGTTATCTCTTTGGACCGATAATTCTCCGGTGTGCGGAATACCACGTCGAGCATGATTTATCCCGCGCATCGCACCTCCTGACTGGGAATGATTCCTTGGAAGGTCGTGCTACTTTGCTCAATGCGGCTCCTTTCTATTTCCATTTTATTGAGTGTATCCTCGTAGATGCAGTTTAATCCGCTGCCGCCGTCCATGAGCACTTTGGTGAGCTGAAAACCGTCCACAATTGGATTGAGGACTAATGCGGCTGGTGCCCGGACTGTCCGGAATTTTGGTTCATCACTGGCATTGAAAGTTATAGCCGTGTCGTTCCAGGGGTTTATTGTTGCGACTTGGAAGACTTCGGCGGGGTCGCAGAAGCCCCTTTTACGCTGATTGTTTGAAGCGGAGGTCTCCAAGACTGTCGATATGCTGAGGTCGTCATCTTCCGGGGGGTGTTGCTCTGGGTATTTTTGGTGAGGATATCCTCGCCGCTCTTGGCCACTTGCTGGAGTATCCAGCATGCTCTAAGGCTGTGGGTTGATATGGACAAATCTACTCTAGTGCCAGCCTTCCATCGGTCTACCATGGCTCATTGCCATTCGCCCACTATATTAACTTCAGCCCTTGCTCCCAGCCATAGCCAAAGACCCACGGTCATTCTCCTCCGATCCCTTCCTTCTGTCGGCACCACTCCAACCATGGCCTCCTGGCACTCCAAAGCTCTCTTGGACGTACTATCGCAGGAGCAGACAAAGGACATCGGCGGCTCCGCTCTGGGTGTGCTCCAAAGCTCTCTTGGACGTACTGTCGTAGGAGCAGACGAAGGAGATCGCTGGCTCCCCCCCCCCCCCCCCCGGTCGCCATCCGTCGCCACGACCATGAAGCTGGCACGCGTGCGCGTGCGCAGCCGGCAGCGAGGAAGAGTAGTACATGGTAGGTCACCGCCGCTTTGGTCCGAGGAAGGCCACCGCTCCTCCCCTCAATAGACACCAAGCTTGGTGAGGTAAACATTGGCGGCCGATTAGCTGCTTGACGGTGATGTGGAGGCGGAAATCTTCATAACATTGTGCTCCGGAGGACGAGGTTATCGAGGTGGAGATGGACAAAGCCGAGGCGGTTGAGGAGGAGGCAAAGGCAATAGCCGGAGCGTCAGTTCTCAGGGCTCACGGCCGGACATGGTGGTCGTGCACCGGCGACCATAGATTAGGTTCATAGTAGGTTTTAGTACGGTTTATGCAAAATATGTAACGAATTTCATCCAATTTATAGGAAAAGTTTTAAAATGTAATGAATTTCATCCGGATAATTTGAAATTTGCTTTGTTTGCATGAATTTCGTCTGGTTAGTTCATATAGTTGTCGAAAGGTATGCGGGCAGCATTGGATGGCATCCTCTGGCATCAGTGTCCTCGGACAGATGCCGGTGTAAATTTGTGGGTCAGCGCTGAAGATGCCCTAACTATCATGCTATAATGGCTAACAGTGCTCCATTATTTAGCAGGGAACAGTTATCCCTCGATGAAAATCAGATCCCCCGTGTTTCAGAATCCTCCCGCGTAAGAGCGTAGACGCTTCCTTATATAAAAACGGAGCAAGTGGACGGCACTATAGCACGTCATATCACTCAAACTAGCCCGCCTAACGCGCGGGAAAGCCCCGCCCTCGTAATTTTGTTCTAGATTTCTGTCGATCGATCGCACAAAAATGTTACGCTTTGCATGTTCAAAAGGAAAAGGCGACACACCTAAAGCACGCCTGTCACATTCGCTCACACCCCCGACAGTCCAGCTCGCACGCCGCTCACCAGAGGGGACACACATTGTCTTGCATTTTCACTGACATGTGGGACTGCAATTGAATAAGGCATTGATAGCCGAAATCTAATCGCTCGGCGGGCGTCGGCTGAGAAGAGAGACACGGTGGAGGGAGAAGAGATTGCCTGCCCACCGTGCACAGACTCCAAGAAATATGGTGATAATGTGAGGTGGGCCATGCGGGAGTCCAGACCACTTCCGAGCCCGCTTCTGACCGCCCTGGCCCATCAGAAACCCCCCTCCCACGCGCGCTCCCCCCTCAGATGCCAGCTACCCGCATTCATAGCAAGTAGCCCTAGTACAATACTGGGCTATAAGCCCGCTTATGTGGAGGAGAGAGAGGCATTGACAAATTCAAGGAGTGGGCTCTGCAAGAGCCCGTCTCTACACGTGCTCCTAGGTATAAAAACTAATTCTAAAAAAGCGGTATAAAAACAATTGTGTCTAGAAAAGAAAGGTAAAAACATTTGAGAGGAAATAGATAGAGAGAAAGTGAGAAACAGTTGTAACCTTACAGCCAACCTTATAGTCAACACTATGGTACATGAGGAAGGAGGGTGTTGTGCACATGCCAAGTTCACTGGGCTGCCGTGTTTCACACTCCTCCGTCGTAATAGTGGAGTCAATAGCTTTTACAAAAACTAAACAATGGATACCCATTGCTCGTCCTCGATATCCGAAAGAATACTTTCATTCGCCGACATGTGGTACGTCGACCATCCTGGTCCACCTGCCATGCACAAAATGATCCTGGTCCACCCCGGTTGTAGCGCAGGCCCAACCTTTCCCACTATAAGTTGGTCGGACAAAGGAACCATCATGACTTTGTTGAATTCCGCTTCTTCAATAAAAAATATTGTGCCCACAATACTGCTACCACACGCGAAGACTGGACGGCACTGTAGCACGTCATATCACTGAAACCCACTAGGCCAAACTAGCCCGCCTAGGATTTGTACTCCCTCCGTTTCAAAGTTAGTACAAAGTTGAGTCATGTATTTCGAACGAATGGAGTACGTCTTTGTACTGCTATGATTTTGTGTTCTCAAAAAATATCCTTTGTCAATCTAACGAATAGGAGTAGAAAGAGGGTATTTCTCTCTCTCTAGATCTCTCTCCATTCCACAACCCCTCTAGCACACGTACACACTCTCTGTAGCCAAATTCACGGGTGTCGTCCATACCAACAACAGTCCAGGGGAGTTTTGTTTTATGAATATATTCTGATTTGATTTCGAGCATGGAACCGGGCATCCCAATTACCAGCAACTTTCTCGTGAATGACAACTGAATAAACACTCATAGTAGAATAACCCACCTACCATGGAGGATACTGACAGCCCCTAGTCACTACATGAGAGATTCGGGCATACAAAACATGTTATTATTTGAAGGTTTAGAGTTTGGCACATGCAAATTTACTTGGAACGACAGGTAGATACCGCATAACGGTAGGTATGGTGGACTCATATGGAACAACTTTGGGTTTAAGGAAGTGGATGCACAAGCAGTATTCCAGCTTAGTACAAGTGAAGGCTAGCAAAAGATTGAGAAGCGACCAACTAGAGAGCAACAACAGTTATAAACATGCATTAAGATTAATCAATATTGCATGCAAATATGAGTAGGATATAAATCACCATGAACATAAATATCGTGGAGGCTATGTTGTTTTTGATTCAACTTCATGCATGAGCATGTGCCGAGTCAAGCCACTTAAATCATTCAAAGGAGGATACCATCCTATCATACTACATCATAACCATTTTAAATTGCATGTTGGCACACAAGACAAACCATTATCCACTCCTAGCTAATTAAGCATGCCATGAGTAACTATAATCTCTAATTTTCATCGCAAACATGTTTCATTCATAATGGGCTGAATCAGGAACGACGAGCTAATCATATTTACAAAAACAAAATAGACTGAGTTTGTACCAGCTTTTCTCCATCTCAATCATTTCATCAAATATCGTCATTATTGCCTTTCACTTGCACGACGAACGGTGTGAATAATAATAAGAGTGCACGTGCATTGGACTAAGCTGGAATCTGCAAACATTTATTCAAAGGAGAAGACAAGGTAATATGGGCTCTTTGCTAGATCATCAATAATGCATATAAGAGCCACTCAACATTTTCATCATGGTCTTCTCCTTACGACCCAAAGAAAAGGAAAATAATTTCAAAGAAACACATTGAAATATTTTTGGAGTTTTTTTCCTGAAGAAAGTAAAACGAAAATGAGAAAAATTATTTACACGAAAAAGCTCCCAACAAACAAAAGAAGAACGAGAAATCGTTTTGGGTTTGTTTTTAATACTACTACTAAACTAGAAAGAAAAACTAAAAAGAAGCGAGAACTGTTTTGTTGGATTTTCTCAAAGTTTTTCAAACACACAAGAAGAAAGCAAGAAAAATAAACTAACATGGATAATACAATGAAAAAGTATGAACATCGACAGCTGGAATGAATGTGTGAACATGAATGCAATGTCAGTGAGAAATACGTACTCCGCCAAGCTTAGGCTTTCGGCCTAAGTTAGTCTAGGGCCACGGCTGGCCTGTCAAATATCCAAAGTTATAGTTGGGGTTGTACTGAGTCGCGACAACTACTGCTTGGAGGGCTGCCTCGTGGAGGCGAGCAGTCTCCCTCGCTCTCTCGTACTCGGTTGCCTCCTCTCTGGTTATGAAGTATCTTCATTTTACCTGAGAGTCAAAAAAAGCAGGAGCGGGAAGGGTAATATGGACAGCGCCCTGCCTGTCAAAGATTAGTCTGTACTAAAAAGGCAACTTGCCTCTCTCAAGAAACTAGTAGCGTTTCGTAGCATCACAATCAAGAAAAGCAGGTGGTAACTGAGGTTAATTTTCCCTTATGGGAACACCAAGATATGTAGCTAAACGAGTGGCATAAATTCCACCAAAGAAATCCCCATATTTAGCATTATTATATAACCGACGTGCAATGATGGCCCCAAAATTAAATCTTTTATTGTTCATTACTGCGCTCTTGAGAATAATGAGATCAGAGGCGCAGAGGTGGCTATGATCATATTTACCATTAATGCATCTGCCTATGAAGAGAGCAAAGTAATGTAAAGCAGGAAAATGAGTGCTCCCTATAGTCGCTTCTGTTATGGCTCTGGTTTCTCCTATAGTAATGCTAGCAAGGAACTCAGAACAATCAGATGTATGAGGTTCCGTACAACTGCCCCATTGTGGGATATTACATGCATCATTAAATTCTTCTAGGTTCATGGTAAATGATTTATCATAAAGATCAAACAAAACAGAATGTGTATAGCGCTGAACAGAATACTTAAATCTCCTCACAAAGGAATCAGTAAGGTTGTAGTACTGAGGGCACCTATCTGACACAAAGTCTGTCAGCTCGACGTTATGCACGTACGCATAGAATTCATCCTTGAAACCGGCACGGGTCATGAAATTATCCGACGGCCATTCACAAGGTTGCACTAGAGCCTCCCTTGGTAGTTCGAGATCTGGCCCATGTATCGCGGGTCTTGGGAATTTATTCTTTGAGGAACCACCTTGGAACACTTTCCTCAACATTTTCTTTCTCTGACAATTTCTGAAATTTTTAGTGACTCAAAATAAAAGTGAACAAAACTCAACAAGATTGATAGCAACTACTCCCACAAGTGTCTAGAGACTATATCATGCAACAAAACTACTTTGGACTATATAAATTTGACATGCAAGCTCAAGAACAAGGTAACCATAGCAACAAAAAATTGCAATATATAAAGCACTAAAACAAAAATTAATTGGACCATTGGAGGAGTCACGTACCGAAGAACAATCCCCCGAAACAGTTTCAGAAATGGAGTTCCGAGCAAGGAGATAAAAAAATGGAAGCAAAATGAGCAAGAACACGAATTTGAGCAATGGTCGGATTTTTTGGAGGAAGACGCAGTGGATGGGTACTGGCATAAGTGAGGGGGGCCCAAGTGGGACCCACAAGCCCTATAGGCGCCAGGGGGTGGGGGCGCCCTGTGGTCTTGTGGCCCACTAGTGCACCTCCCTGAGGTGTTTTCAGTGCCAAAAGTTCTTACATATTCCAGAAAAAATCATACTAAATTTTCAGGGCATTTGGAGAACTTTTATTTTCTGGCCATTTTTATTGCACGGATAGTTCAGAAAACAGAAAAAAACAATATTTTTTCTTTATTTATTCCAAATAACAGAAACTAAAAAGTGGGTACAGAGAGTTGTGTTTACTAAATTCATCCATCTCATGCCCATCAAAAGGAATCCATTAACAAGGTTCATCAAGTCTTGTTAATAAACTTCTTCCGAATGACATGAAGCCGGAGAATCTTCGTATAACACTAGGTTGCCTCAATGGGGATATGCATATCCCCAACAATAAGAATATCGTATTTCTTTTTACAGTAGGGAGAGGGAACTCAAAACCTCCAATAGTAATTGTTGAAAATTTTCCAATAGAGTTGATACTATTCACTTGAGGTTGTTTCTTCGGAAAGTCTATCGTATGCTCATTACCATTAACATGAAATGTGACATTGCCCTTGTTGCAAACAATAACAGCCCCTACAGTATTAAAAAGGATCTACCAAGGATGATCGACATACTATCGTCCTCGGGTATATCAAGAATAACAAAGTCCGTTAAAATAGTAACATTTGCAACTATGACAGGCACATCATCACAAATACCGATGTGTATAGCAGTAGATTTATCGGCCATTTGCAAAGAGATTTCAGTTGGTGTCAACTTATTGAAATCAAGTCTACGATACAAAGAGAAAGGCATAACACTAACACCGGCTCCCAAATCACATAAAGCAGTTTTAACATAGTTTCTTTTAATGGAGCATGGTATAGTTGGTATTCGTGGATCTCCTAGTTTCTTTGGTATTCCACCTTTAAATGTATAATTAGCAAGCATGGTGGAAATTTCAGCTTCCGGAATCGTTCTTATTTGTAACAATATCTTTCATATACTTAGCATAAGGAGAAATTTTTAGAATATCAGTCAAACACATATGCAAAAAGAGAGGTCTAAGCATTTCAACAAAGCGCTCAAAGTCCTCATCATCCTTTTTCTTGGATGGTTTAGGAGGAAACGGCGTGGGTTTCTGAACCCATGGTTCTCCTTCTTTACCATGTTTCCTAGCAATGAAGTCTCTTTTATCATCTCTTTTATTCTTGGGTTGTGGGTTATCAAGATCAACAACAGGTTCTATCTCCACATCATTATCAATGCTAGGTTGAGCGTTAACATGAACATCATCATTATCATTATTAGTAGGTTCAAGTTCATCACCCGATTGTGTCTCAGCATCAGAAATAGAAATATCATTTGGATTCTCAGGTGTATCTACAACAGGTTCACTAGAAGCATGCAAAGTCCTATCATCTTTCTTTTTCTTTTTATTACTAGGAGTCTTGGTCAACTCTCTTAGGATGACCCTCAGGATAGAAAGTTTCCTGAGTCATTTTATAACCTCTAGTCATAACTCTAAGAACGTTATCTTTGTTCTTATTATTCATCTCATTCAAAAAATCATTTTGTGCCATGAGAACTTGTTCTACTTGAGTTTTTACCATGGATTCATGTTTACTAATAATCTTGAGATCATTAACAATTAAACACATATAGTCATACATGTAGTCAAGCATATAAGCATTATGTTTCCATTGTCTACTAACATAAGCATTGAAATTTTCTTGGTTAACAATAAAGTTATCAAATTCATCCAAGCATTGACTAGCCACTAGTACGCGTCGGTGCTATACAAACGGTTTTTAACCCCTTTCCACGACGGCATTTGGAACCGTCGCCTAGTGAGTGTGGGCGATAAGGGGGTCCTTCCCACACGACCCAAAAACCGTCGGGGATATGCCCTCCTGGCACACACGCTCGGCAAAATGAGTTCGTGTGCGGCCGGCGAGCGCTCAAATACGGAAACACATACAGTAGAGCTAAAAATACAATTATACAGGCAAAATTGTTTCCGGTCGCAAGTACATCCCACAGAGTCAGTCCCCGCTAAATGTTTCTGTTCGTATGTACATCCCACACAATCGCTCCAAGGAAAACATTTCCGTTCACAGGTACATCATACACAATTTTTCCTGTTAAATCGTTTGTATTATTGAATGCATCTCACATGGTCCGTTGAAGAAACTGTGTGGCAAAGGTTGTCCATCACACACAGTTTTTATGTGGCAAACATTTGCACAAGGTGGCCTAAGGCAAACAGTTTTCAAGAGAAAGTCGTGTGTGATTGTTCATTGATCCAACACGGTTTATTCCTAGAAACTATGTGCGTTGCCTAAGGTCATCGCCCATGGTGTTTTTTAAATAACCCTTTGCAATAGCAAAGCCAATTAGCAAGCTAATTCGCCATTAGCAGGCTAATAGCTCTATTATTAATAATCCATTTATTAATCTAATTGACATTCATATTAAGCACATAATATATTTCATTTCCATATTAAGGAAGCTGAACTTCATAATTGAAATACATCAGAGTACAACATGATATAGCTTCAGCACTCAGCTACCCCATTACACAACTGCACCGGCACCAAGTTTCACATGCAACATGTAGAACCTTTTGAAATTAGCATCATCGACGGTATATGGACAGATGCATCTCATCTAGAAAACTGCTGAAGCGGAAGGCGAATATTGATCTTTCATTCATGTTGAAGGTCTTTGCAACTTTAGGCCAATGCTTGTGGACGATTGATCATTCGTCCTTCGTCCTCTTCAGAAACACTTCAATATTGAACCGTGGGTGTTGTATGAAAACCTTCCTCGCCTCCTGACCATAGAGGTGGTTTGAGAGGTAATCATTAGTGAACTGCTTTGGAAAGGCCTGAAAACAAGGATGTGCATAAATATCTTCTCTATATTGGAAATGGGGCAAATGAATAAAAAAGGCAATGTATAATAGTTAGTTCCATCTTGTAGTGAACTGATGTCTTCTTCATTGTGCAGACAAAGATCATGTTGTTTTTTGTCGCTAATTTCTTTATCCGAACAATCTTTCTAAGTTTCTTGACTTGATTGTTATTCATGGACAACTCATTTCCCCATATGCAAAAAGGGTCGAACAGTGGGTCAAAACCTCTGATAGCAGGACCTACCTGTGCAAGACCAAATTGTTAAAAACCTAAATATTAGAATGGTTCCTGCAATTGCACAATAATGTGCTATTAGACAATGGACCATGCATGTGCAGTTAACTAAACACCACAACAAATGAACCAAACGTTAAGAGAGCACCAGATTGCACAATGTAACATACTCCTAATAGAAGATCAGACAGTTAACCAAACCACGCATGCTTAACAACTTGGAAATATAGCAATTGCATTTATTTCTCATGTATTTAGTACAGCCAAATTTCATTTATTTCTCACATGGTATACAATAACAGAATGCAGCCACAACAATTGAACATCGCATTGCAAAATTGAACCAAACAGTTAACTAAACACCACAACAAATGAACCAAACATTAACTGAGCACCACATTGCACAATATAACATACTCCTAATAGAAGATCGGACAGTTAACCAAACCAAGCATGCTTGACAACTTGGAAAATTGCACCCTAAAGAATTGAACATCACATTTGCAGAATTGAACCAAACAGTTAACTGAACACCACATTGCACGACATATAGAACATATACTCTAGAGCAGAAGATTGCATGGTAAAAGTAGATAGCACTATTCACTAGAATTTGTTAAGGAAAGGCAATAGTTAGCAAACTGAACATGGGTCCTTATAGTGAGCTAATAAGATAAGCTACTCCTCATTGTTAGAGATATCCATGACGATTGGCTCCTTGGACATGGAAGAGGGCGAGGCCTCCGCTTCGTGGGTGCCCTCGTCATAGTGGTGAGTTGCCTGAGCTGCTCCGGGCACCAACCTGCTAGCTCTCGATATGAGATAAGCACGTGCACGCTGAGAACACACCTCATAGTCTTCGTCGAAGGCAACGACGGTGGCCTCGAGAAAATGCCACGAACTGTCGTTTAAAGAAGCCAACCGCATCGTAGAGTCTGCGCGGGAGGCGTCGATGGTAACCTCGACGGCGAGGTGCTCCTCCAACATCTGGCGGTCGACACGAATGGCAGCCATCACGACCTCATCCGTGTTTGTGGCTGCGATTTGCTTCTCCGCTGCCAAATGCTCCTTGAGATCCTGGCTATACTACGTGCACCATGGCTTAGGGTGGCGCTTATTTGGTGGAGGGGTCAGTGATTTGGGTGGAAGGTTTCGCGCTCGAGCTGGCGGTCGGGGCCTGTGGGATGGGAAGGAGGAGGAGGATGGGGGACGGGTGTGGATTACCTGCCTGGATAGGCGAGGCCGGGCAGCGTGAAGGAGGGTCACCGGCGAGGAGGCGGCGCTCCAAGCAAGGAGTGAAGGTTTCAACTTGGAATGGAAGGTGGAAACAGCGGAAATGTGGCTTTTGGTAAGGGGGAGGGGCGGGGAGGTAGATATTTCCGTGGAAGCCGAAAATTTGGAATCGCTTCAGCCAAAAAACTGGTGCACAAAGTGTCATCAGACACGGTCCCTTATTCAGAGCGGGCTATGGACTGTAGCCGTCGCACCTTCTCGCGTAAGCCGTGTGCGTACTATAATCCGACGGTGCTCCAAGATATTTTGTGCTGCATCTCACACGGTTGGTGATAATAAACTGTGTGGGGTCAACTTGATTTTTCGTCTTGATTTGTATTACATAATGGGGTCACAGCAGCAATGGACGGTGTTTGAATTGCTAGACCTTTTATCTGCAGTGAACATGCAACTATATGTGTGTCTTAAAAAAGTTGGAATTATTCAGGGTTCGTTTGGAAATTTTATACATTAATGGTTTTCTAGCCATTTCAGGTGCACAATTCAAAATTAAAGCACATGCACATGGTCCGGTGCACCAACATAGGTTGTAAAATCATATATGTGTCCATGGGTTTATGCTTATGTCCCATGCAAGAAATGGGGATGAATTTCGAACACCACGGCACCATGGCTCTCCGGCAAATGTTGAGGTACTTGCTTTTGTAATTCTAGTAAATCCAAAATTGAACTACATGCACGTGCTCCGTCCATAAATATGGGTTGCAAAATCAAATGTTTGTCCTTGCTTGCATGCTTAGGTCCCATGCAAGAAATGGGAACGAATGTCAAACACCCTGCCACGGTCACTCAGCGGCAAACATTGAGATACCTAGTTTTTAAATTCTAGTAAATCCAAAGCTCGTCTGAAATTCATGAAAGTTGGCATGCTATCATGGAGCGGCATCAACATGTTGTGGTAAAATTTTTGTCCCATTTGGGGCAGGATTGGGGATATGCTTCTCACAACAAGCCTAGTGGTTTCGGTAGGGAATGTCCCACCTTTGGGGACGAAATGATATCCATTGCCTCTTATTGCTTTCAAAAAATTTCTCGTGTCAACATAGAACAACAGGAGTGTTGTGTCAATTTTTGGGATTTTTCGGGGTTCGTTTGGACATTTTTATGCATTAATTGAGTTTTCAATGTATTTATGTGCATAATTAAAATTTGAACTACATGCACATGCTCTACTGCATATAAATTGGTTGAAAATTCAAATCTGTGCCCTTGGTTGCATGCTTAGGTCCCATGCAAGAAATGGGAACGGATGTCAAACACCCTGCCACGGTCAGTCGATCGCAAACATTGAGATACCTAGTTTTTAAATTCTAGTAATTCCAAAGCTCATCTGAAATTCATGAAACTTGGCATGCTATCATGGAGCGGCATTAACATGTCGTGGTAATTTTTTTCCCATTTGGGGCAGGTTTGGGGATATGCTTCTCACAAACCAGAGCTTCTCACAACAAGCCCGATGGTTTCGGTAGGGAACGTCCCACCTTTAGGGACAAAACTATATCCATTGCCTCTTATTGCTTTCAAAAATTTTCTCGTGTCAACATAGAACAACAGGAGTGTTGTGTCAATTTTTGGGAGTTTTCGGGGTTCAATTAGACATTTTTATGCACTAACCGAGTTTTCAATGCATTTATTTGCATAATTAAAATTTGAACTACATGCACATGCTCTAATGCATATAAATTGGTTGCAAATTCAAATATGTGCCCTTGGTTGCATGCTTAGGTCCCATGCAAGAAATGGGAACGAATGTCAAACACCCTGCCACGGTCACTCGGCGGCAAGCATTGAGATACCTGGTTTTTGAATTCTTGTAAATCCAAAGCTCGTCTGAAATTCATGAAAATTGGCATTGTATCATGGAGCGGCATCAACATACCGTGGTAAAAAAAATTCCCATTTGGGGCAGGTTTGTGGATATTCTTCTCACAAACCAGAGCTTCTCACAACAAGCCTGATGGTTTCGGTAGGGAACGTCCCACCTTTGGGACGAAATGATATCCATTGCCTCTTATTGCTTTCAAAAAAATTCTCGTGTCAACATAGAACAACAGGAGTGTTGTGTCAATTTTTCGGATTTTTCGGGGTTCATTTGGACATTTTTATGCATTAATTGAGTTTTCAATGCATCTATGTGCATAATTCAAATTTGAACTACATGCACATGCTCTAATGCATATAAATTGGTTGAAAAATCAAATTTGTGCCCTTGGTTTCATGTTTAGGTCCCATGCAAGAAATGGGAACGAATGTCAAACACCCTGCCACGGTCACTCGGCCGCAAACAATGAGATACCTGGTTTTTAAATTCAAGTAAATCCAAAGCTCGTCTGAAATTCATGAAACTTGGCATGCTATCATGGTGCAGCATCAACATGCCATGGCAAATTTTTTGTCCCATATGGGGCAGGTTTGGGGATATGATTTCTCGTGTCAACATAGAACAACAAGAGTGTTGTGTCAATTTTTGGGATTTTTCGGGGTTTGTTTGGACATTTTTATGCATTCATTGAGTTTTCAATGCATCTATGTGCATAATTCAAATTTGAACTACATTTACATGCTCTATTGCATATAAATTGGTTGAAAAATGAAATCTGTGTCCTTGGGTGCATGCTTAGGTCTGATGCAAGAAATGGGAATGAATTTCAAACACCAGGCACCGTTGCTTGCCGACAAAACATTGAGATACTTTGTTTTTAATTCTAGTAAATCCAAAACTCGTCTGAAATTCATGAAACTTGGCATGCTATCATGGAATGGCACCCGACATGTTGTGGTATTTTCGTGTCCATTTTGAGAGAAGGCGCACTCGAATAACAGCCAACAAAGGCATTTTGAAAAAATAGCTGCCACTTTAATATCTCAAACGTCTGTATAATTAAAATCATGTGCATTCTGTTAACCATTCACATGACGCCACATGTCTTTGTTTTAATGGCTATAGGAGGTGACGTGCGGACAGCTTCTTGACCTTGACTGATGGGAGGCGTGCGAGCGGAGTCCGGTGCGCAGGAGGCGTGCAAGCTGTCCTCCAATGCGCAGGCTCACCGGGAATCGTGCGAGTTGTATGCTACGCAGGCTCACTGGGAAGCGAGCCCTTTGACTTCCATGGCCGCCCGCCTTCCTCTCCATTAATAGCGCCCGAGCCGCTGTTTAATACGGGCAGCCTTACTGTTCGCCTCCCATTCCCCTCCCTCATGCAGACCTCCACCAGTGCCATGGCGCAGAATTATCATCTAGCACTAGTCTTCAAGTTTGGTGAAGTCGACTCCGAGTCGAAGGAGATAGAAAATAAGGAGGAATGGGGCCTCATGGACATGGCCTAGAACGAGCAGGCCACGGCGGTTGCTGCCCCCGCTCCCGTCCCAGCTCCCATCCCCGTGCCCGCGCGCGCGCCAGCGACCATCCCAGTAGCATTGACGGGCTGGTCGTCGAGCACTATCCCAAAGCTGGAAGCTGCGGGCGTCAGTGCGGTCTCCGCGGACCCGCGCGAGCTCGTGTACATGCCAGCGCTATCGCCCGTGCCCGTGCCCATGTGCGCCCGTGCCCCTACCTTGGCACCGGGCCCCGTGCGTTTGGCTCCACCCGCCGCGCCCGTGCCCCTGCCCGTGCGTGCCCCTCCACCCACGCGGCACCGGTCCCCGTGCATTTGGCTTCACCCGACGTGCCCGTGCCCGTGCGAGCGCCCCCCTCAACGGCATGGGATGCTGCCGTTGACCGCTACCTCTCAGCGGCGCCAGTTGCCTTCCTCCCGCGCCTCGCCCGTCGATCGCGCGACAACATGATATCTGATTTACAACTGAAGAACATTTTGTGCTGCCTTGAAGACTTCAACAACGGCGTCCCGGAGGACGACAACGACAACGATGGCGTGGCACGCCGCCTCCGCCGCCGCCAGAAATAGTTTTTTTGGGGTTTAATACTGTATCTCAAATTCTCGATCGTATGAATATAAATTCGCAGTGTGACTGAATGAACGATATGGTTTGAACGAACTTGCGTTTTTCTCTCTTAAAGTACAGACTAATCAAACGATTTTATTTTGAAAAAAATGTCAATGGTTTTTAAATATAAAACACTCATCGCAATCGTTTTAGTTAGAACACCCGTATGCAAACCGACAGCTTCCCTAGGAAGCCAAGGGAAAATGTGCCGAGCAGGATTTCTGCAGCTCTTGATCGCAAACATTTTAGTTAGAGCACTCGTATGCAAACCGACAGCTTCCCCAGGAAGCAAAGAGAAAATGCTATCGTCACTTTCTCCTTCCTTGCATATGCTAGTTTTTGCTTGCCTTGAAAATTTGTTTGCTTTTAATATGCCTATGCATAGGAAGTATGTTAGACTTAGATGTGTTTGTCACGTGTTTTATAATGCTCTCTTTGCGCTTAAATTCTTGTCTTTCATGTGAGCATCATTAAAATTATCAATGCCTAGCTAAAAGGCTTTAAAGAAAAGCACTTGTTGGGAGACAACCCAATAATTTTACTTGCTGTTATTTAATAAATAATCCATCTAGCTTCTGTTTAGATGTGTTTTTATGTTTTAATTAGTGTTTGTGCCCAGTAGAACCTTTGGGAACACTTGGGGAAAGTCTTTGCGATCTTGCTGTAAAAAAGAAACTTTAGCGCTCGCGAGATTAGCTACAACTTTTTAATCGAGAGTGTTATTTAGTTGATTATTTTGCAGATGATTAATAGATACATTCCTCACGTCCAGAAATTAATTTTAGAATTTTTGGAGTTCCAGAAGTTTGCGTTAGTTACAGATTACTACAGACAGTTCTGTTTTTGACAGACTCTGTTTTTCGCGTGTTGTTTGCTTATTTTGATGAATCTATGGCTAGTAATGTAGTTTATGAACCATAGAAAAGTAGGAATACATTAGGTTTAACACCAATATAAAAAAAGAATGAGTTAATTACAGTAACTTGAAGTGGTGTTTTGTTTCCTTTCGCTAACGGAGCTCACAAGATTTTCTATTAAGTTTTGTGTTGTGAAGTTTTCAAGTTTTGGGTAAAGAGTTGATGGATTATGGCACAAGGAGTGGCAAGAGCCTAAGCTTGGGGATTCCCAAGGCACCCCAAGGTAAAATCTAAGGACAACCCAAAAATCCTAAGCTTGGGGATGCCCCGGAAGGCATCCCCTCTTTTGTCTTCGTCCATCGGTAACTTTACTTGGAGCTATATTTTTATTCACCACATGATATGTGTTTTTCTTGGAGCGTCTTGTATGATTTGAGTCTTTGCTTTTTAGTTCCCCACAATCATACTTTCTGTACACACCTTTTGAGAGAGACACACATTATTCGGAATTTATTATAATACTCTATGTGCTTCACTTATATCTTTTGAGCTAAACAATTTTGCTCTAGTGCCTCACTTATATCTTTTAGAGCACGGTGGTGGTTATATTTTATAGAAATTATTGATCTCTCATGCTTCACTTATATTATTTTGAGAGTCCTTTAGAACAGCATGGTAATTTTGTTTGGTTATAAAATTAGTCCTAATATGATAGGCATCCAAGATAAAAACTATAAAGTGCATTGAATACTAAGAGAAGTTTGATGCTTGATAATTGTTTTGAAATATGAAGATGGTGATATTAGAGTCGTGCTAGTTGAGTAGTTGTGAATTTGAGAAATACTTGTTCTAAAGTTTGTGATTCCCGTAGCATGCACATATGGTGAACCGTTCTGTGATGAAGTCGGAGCATTATTTATATATTGATTGTCTTCCTTATGAGTGGCAGCCGGGGAAGAGCGATGGTATTTTCCTCCCAATCTATCCCCCTAGGAGCATGCGCATAGTAGTTCGTTTCGATAACTAATAGATTTTTGCAATAAGTATGTGAGTTCTTTATGACTAATGTTGAGTCCATGGATTATACGCACTCTCACCCTTCCACCATTGCTAGCCTCTCTAATACCGTGCACCTTTTGTCCGTATCATATACCCACCATCTACCTTCCTCAAAACAGCCACCATACCTACCTATTATGGCATTTCCATAGCCATTCCGAGATATATTGCCATGCAACTTACCACCGTTCCATTTATTATGACACGCTTCATCATTGTCATATTGCTTTGCATGATCATGTAGTTGACATCGTATTTCTGGTAAAGCCACCTTCATAATTCTTTCATACATGTCACTCTTGATTCATTGCAATCCCGGTACACCGCCGGAAGCATTCACATAGAGTCATATTTTGTTCTAAGTATCAAGATGTAATTCTTGAGTTGTAAGTAAATAAAAGTGTGGTGATCATTATTAGAGCATTGTCCCATGTGAGGAAAGGATGATGGAGACTATGATTCCCCCATAAGTCGGGATGAGACTCCGGACAAAGAAAAAAAAGGAAAGAGGCCAAAAAAAAGAGAAGGCCCAAATAAAAAAATGAGAGAAAAAGAGAGAAGGGACAATGTTGCTATCCTTTTACCACACTTGTGCTTCAAAGTAGCACCATGATCTTCATGATAGAGAGTATCTTATTTCCTCACTTTCATATACTAAGTGGGAACTTTACGTTATATAACTTGGCTTGTATATTCCAATGATGGGCTTCAAAATGCCCTAGGTCTTCTTGAGCAAGCGAGTTGGATGCACACCCACTTAGTTTCTTTTGTTGAGCTTTCATACACTTATAGCTCTAGTGCATCTGTTGCATGGCAATCCCTACTCACTCACATTGATATCTATTAATGGGCATCTCAATAGCCCGTTAATACGCCTAGTTGATGTGAGACTATCTTCTCCTTTGTGTGTTCTCCACAACCACCATTCTATTCCACCCATAGTGCTATGTCCATGGCTCACGCTCATATATTGCATGAAGATTGAAAAAGTTTGAGAACATCAAAAGTATGAAACAATTGCTTGGCTTGTCATCCGGGTTGTGCATGATTTAAATACTTTGTGTGGTGAAGATGGAGCATAGCCAGACTATATGATTTTGTACGGATAGCTTTCTTTGGCCATGTTATTTTGAGAAGACATGATTGTTTTGTTAGTATGCTTGAAGTATTATTATTTTCATGTCAATATTAAACTTTTATCTTGAATCTTTCGGATCTGAACATTCATGCCACAATAAATATAAATACATTGAAGAATATGCTAAGTAGCATTCCACATCAAAAATTCTGTTTTTATCATTTACCTACTTGAGGACGAGCATGAATTAAGCTTGGGGATGCTTGATACGTCTCCAACGTACCTATAATTTTTTATTGCTCCATGCTATTATATATTCTATTATGGATGTTTAATGGGCTTATTTATACACTTTTATATTATTTTTGGGACTAACCTATTAACCCAAGGCCCAGTGCAAATTGCTGTTTTTTTGCCTATTTCAGTGTTTGGCAGAAAAGGAATATCAAACGAAGTCCAAACGGAATGAAACCTTCGGGAGAGTTATTTTTGGAACAAACGTGATCCAGAGGACTTGCAGTGGACGCCAAGAAATAGACGAGGAGGCCACGAGGCAGGGGGCGCGCCTACTCCCCTGGGCGCGCCCTCCACCCTCGTGGGCCCCTCGTAGCTCCACCGACCTACTTCTTCCTCCTATATATACCTACATACCCCGAAACCATCGAGGAGCACCACGAAAACCTAATTCCACCGCACCTTCTGTACCCGTGAGATCCCATCTTGGGGCCTTTTCCGGTGCTCTGCCGGAGGGGGCATCGATCACGGAGGGCTTCTACATCAACACCATAGCCTCTCCGATGATGTGTGAGTAGTTTACCACACACCTTCTGGTACATAGTTATTAGGTAGATGGCTTCTTCTCTCTCTTTGGATCTCAATACAAAGTTCTCCTCGATCTTCTTGGAGATCTATTCGATGTAACTCTTTTTGCGGTGTGTTTGTCGAGATCCTATGAATTGTGGGTTTATGATCAAGATTATCTATGAACAATATTTGAATCTTCTCTGAATTCTTTTATGTATGATTTGTTATCTTTGCAAGTCTCTTCGAATTATCAGTTTGGTTTGGCCTACTAGATTGATCTTTCTTGCAATGGGAGAAGTGCTTACTTTGGGTTCAATCATGCGGTGCTCGATTCCAGTGACAGTAGGGGAAACGACACGTATTGTATTGTTGCCATCGAGGATAAAAAGTTGGGGTTTATATCATATTGCTTGAGTTTATCCCTCTACATCATGTCATCTTACCTAATGCATTACTCTGTTCTTATGAACTTAATACTCTAGATGCATGCTGGATAGCCGTCGATGTGTGGAGTAATAGTAGTAGATGCAGGTAGGAGTCGGTCTACTTCTCGCGGACGTGATGCCTATATACATGATCATGCCTAGATATTCTCATAACTATGCACTTTTCTATGAATTGCTCGACAGTAATTTGTTCACCCACTGTAATACTTATGCTATCTTGAGAGAAGCCACTAGTGAAACCTATGGCCCCCGGGTCTATTTTCCATCATATTAATCTCCCGTCAACGAGCTATTTCTATCGCCGTTTATTTTGCTTTCTTTACTTTTAATCTTTATCATAAAAATACCAAAAATATTATCTTATCATCTCTATCAGATCTCACTTTTGCATGTGGCCGTGAAGGGATTGACAACCACTTTATCACGTTGGTTGCAAGGTTCTTATTTGTTTGTGTAGGTACGAGGGACTTGCGTGTGGCCTCCTACTGGATTGATAGCTTGGTTCTCAAAAACTGAGAGAAATACTTACCCTACTTTGTTGCATCACCCTTTACTCTTCAAAAGAAAACCAACGCATGCTCAAGAGGTAGCAAGAAGGATTTCTAGCGCCGTTGCCGGGGAGGTGTGCACCAAGTCAAGTCAAGATTTGCTCTCCCAACAATGAGCCATTTCTGGCGCCGTTGCCGGGGAGTCTACGCACAAGTCAGGACATACCAAATACCCATCACAAACTCTTATCCCACGCATTACATTATTTGCCATTTGCCTCCCGTTTTCCTCTCCCCCACTTCACCTTTGCCTTTTCTTCGCCTTCTTCCCGTATGTGTTTTTGCTTGTGTTTCCATGTGCCTTCTATTTTCTTGCATCTTTGCTTGCTAAAACTCTATTGATATGGATCCACTTAAAGTTTTCGACTTGGATCATCTTCAATCCTTATGTGCTTGTGCTGAAACCCCAACTAGCCTAGTTGATGGGAAATATTTAGATGAGCATGCTCATTTTGTGCGTCCTCTTTTGTCAGAAAAGGGGAAGCTCTTATGGTATCAAATAAATAGTTTGCTTTGCTATGCTTGGAATCTTTGTGAAATTTATGATTTTACTTGTTGCTCTAAGAACCCTAAAAAACACCTTCCCTACCTATGTGAGTTTAATGATAATGGAATCTTATCTTCTTATGGAAAGGGTGTTTATAGTTACTATGATATCGAACAATTGAAGAATTTGTCGTTTTTAAGGTTACTCATGAAGTTGCTTCTTTGATTGAAAAGTATGATTTTACTCTCTACAAATCTGAAAATTCCGACATACTTAAATATTGCTATTAAAACTATGCTCATAATTCCTATGTTAAGGAATTTATTGAGAGAATGACCGTTGCTTTGGAAGAAAATAATGATATGCAATAATCTATAGATAATTATGATTACGATGATTTTATTGAAATATCCATTGATGAACATGATGCTTGCTATTCTTATGGCCATGATGCCAATATTTATGGAGATGAATTTGCTATAGTTCCTTATGTTAAACATGAGATTATTGCTATTGCACCCATACTTGATAGTTCCTTGAATCAGAAGCATAATTGCAATGATTTTACTATAAATTCTTTTGATGTCAGTTGTGCTAATAATATGCAAAACCCTAAGCTTGGGGATGCTAGTTTTGTTATGTCTACTATTTGTTGCAATGATCATGGTTGGGGTGATTCTTCTTATGAACTTGAAACTTTAATTAAGCCCCATGATGACTATGAGATTCATAATAATGTTTGCAATAGTATTAAAAGTGGGTTTGGAAGAGTGTAAATTTTAGATCCCATATATTTGGATTTTGATCAATCTTATGAAGTTTTTGATAAAAGTGGGTTTGGAGAGGTCATGACTTTAGTTTATGTTATTCCCACTATTTTGGAAGAGTGTCAACTTTGCATGCATGTGGATCATCTAGAGAATATGTTATGTGATAGCAATATTGTTGAGATCTTACATGTAATTATTATGAGAGAGGAAAATATGGTTGTAGAAGTTTCCATGTTACTAAATTACCTCTCTTCATGTTGAGATTGCTATCGTCACTTTCTTCTTCCTTGCATATACTAGTTTTTGCTTGCCTTGCAAATTTGTTTGATTATAATATGCCTATGCATAGGAAGTATGTTAGACTTAGATGTGTTTGTCACGTGTTTTATAATGCTCTCTTTGCGCTTTAATTCTTGTCTTTCATGTGAGCATCATTAAAATTATCAATGCCTAGCTAAAAGGCTTTAAAGAAAAGCGCTTGCTGGGAGACAAACCAATATTTTTAATTGCTGTTATTCAATAAATAATCCATCTAGCTTCTGTTTATATGTTTTTGTATGTTTTAATTAGTGGTTGTGCCAAGTAGAACCTTTGGGAAGACTTGGGGAAATTCTTTGCGATCTTGCTGTAAAAAACAGAAACTTTAACGCTCGCGAGATTAGCTACAACTTTTTACTGGAGAGTGATATTTAGTTTATTATTTTTGCAGATGATTAATAAATAAATTCCTCACGTCCAGCAATTTATTTTAGAATTTTTGGAGTTCCAGAAGTTTGCGTTAGTTACAGATTACTATAGACTCTGTTTTTGACAGATTCTGTTTTTCACGTGTTGTTTGCTTATTTTGATGAATCTATGGCTAGTAATGGAGTTTATGAACCATAGAAAAGTTGGAATACAGTAGGTTTACCACCAATATATATAAAGAATGAGTTCATTACAGTACCTTGAAGTGGTGTTTTGTTTTCTTTCGCTAACGGAGCTCACGAGATTTTCTGTTAAGTTTTGTGTTGTGAAGTTTTCAAGTTTTGGGTAAAAAGTTGAGGGATTATGGAACAAGGAGTGGCAAGAGCCTAAGCTTGGGGATTCCCAAGGCACCCCAAAGTAAAATCTAAGGAAAACCGAAAAATCCTAAGCTTGGGGATGCCCCGGAAGGCATCCCCTCTTTTCTCTTCGTCCATCTGTAACTTTACTTGGAGCTATATTTTTATTTAGCACATGATATGTGTTTTGCTTGGAGCGTCTTGTATGATTTGAGTCTTTGATTTTTAATTCCCCACAATCATACTTGCTGTACACACCTTTTGAGAGAGACACACATTATTCGGAATTTATTAGAATACTTTATGTGCTTCACTTATATCTTTTGAGCTAAACAATTTTGCTCTAGTGCCTCACTTATATCTTTTAGAGCATGGTGGTGGTTATATTTTATATAAATTATTGATCTCTCATGCTTCACTTATATTATTTTGAGAGTCCTTTAGAACAGCATGGTAATTTGCTTTGGTTATAAAATTAGTCCTAATATGATAGGCATCCAAGATAAAAACTATAAAGTGCATTGAATACTAAGAGAAGTTTGATACTTGATAATTGTTTTGAAATATGAAGATGGTGATATTAGAGTCATGCTAGTTGAGTAGTTGTGAATTTTAGAAATACTTGTTCCAAAGTTTGTGATTTCCGTAGCATGCACGTATGGTGAAACGTTATGTGATGAAGTCGGAGCATGATTTATTTATTGATTGTCTTCCTTATGAGTGGCGGTCGGGGACGAGCGATGGTATTTTCCTACCAATCTATACCCCTAGGAGCATGTGCATAGTAATTCATTTCGATAACTAATAGATTTTTGCAATAAGTATGTGAGTTCTTTATGACTAATGTTGAGTCCATGGATTATACGCACTCTCACCCTTCCACCATTGCTAGCCTCTCTAATACCGTGCACCTTTCGTCGGTATCATATACCCACCATATACCTTCCTCATAACAGCCACCATACCTACCTATTATGGCATTTCCGTAGCCATTCCGAGATATATTGCCATGCAACTTACCACCGTTCCATTTATTATGACACGCTTCATCATTGTCATATTGCTTTGCATGATCATGTAGTTGACATCGTATTTGTGGCAAAGCCACCTTCATAATTATTTCATACATGCCACTCTTGATTCATTGTAATCACGGTACACCGCCGGAGGCATTCACATAGAGTCATATTTTGTTCTAAGTATAGAGTTGTAATTCTTGAGTTGTAAGTAAATAAAAGTGTGGTGATCATTATTAGAGCATTGTCCCATGTGAGGAAAGGATGATGGAGACTATGATTCCCCCATAAGTCGGGATGAGACTCCGGACTAAGAAAAAAAAAAGAGGCCAAAAAAAAGAGAGAATGCCCAAATAAAAAATGAGAGGAAAAGAGAGAAGGGACAATGTTACTATCGTTTTACCACACTTGTGCTTCAAAGTAGCACCATGATCTTCATGATAGAGAGTCTCTTATTCTGTCACTTTCATATACTAAGTGGGAACTTTACGTTATAGAACTTGGCTTGTATATTCCAATGATGGGCTTCAAAATGCCCTAGGTCTTCGTGAGCAAGCGAGTTGGATGCACACACAATTAGTTTCTTTTGTGGAGCTTTCATACACTTATAGCTCTAGTGCATCCGTTGCATGGCAATCCCTACTCACTCACATTGATATCTATTAATGGGCATCTCAATAGCCCGTTGAAACGCCTAGTTGATGTGAGACTATCTTCTCCTTTTTGTCTTCTCCACAACTACCATTCTATTCCACCCATTGTGCTATGTCCATGGCTCACGCTCATATATTGCGTGAAGATTGAAAAAGTTTGAGAACATCAAAAGTATGAAACAATTGCTTGGCTTGTCATCGGGGTTGTGCATGATTGAAATACTTTGTGTGGTGAAGATAGAGCATAGCCAGACTATATGATTTTGTAAGGATAACTTTCTTTGGCCATGTTATTTTTAGAAGACATGATTGCTTTGTTAGTATGTTTGAAGTATTATTATTATTTTCATGTCAATATTAAACTTTTATCTTGAATCTTTCGGATTTGAACATTCATGCCACAATAAATAGAAATACATTGAAGAATATGCTAAGTAGCATTCCACATCAAAAATTCTGTTTTTATCATTTACCTACTCGAGGACGAGCAGGAATTAAGCTTGGGCATGCTCGATACGTCTCCAACGTACCTATAATTTTTGATTGCTCCATGCTATTATATATTGTATTTTGGATGTTTAATGGGCTTATATACACAATTTTATATTATTTTTGGGACTAATCTATTAACCCAAGGCCCAGTGCAAATTGTTGTTTTTCTGCCTATTCAGTGTTCCGCAAAAAAGGAATATCAAACGGAGTCCAAATGGAATGAAACCTTCGGGACAGTTATTTTTGGAATAAATGTGATATAGAAGACTTGGAGTGGACTTCAAGAAACATACGAGGAGGCTACGAGGTAGAGGGGCGTGCCTACCCCCTGGGTGCGACCTCCACCCTCGTGGGCAGCTCATAGCTCCACCGACCTACTTCTTCCTCCTATATATACCTACGTACCCCGAAACCATCGAGGGGCACCACGAAAACCTAATTCCACCGCCGCAACCTTCTGTACCCGTGAGACCCCATCTTGGGGCCTTTTCCGGCGCTCCGCCGGAGGGGGCATCGATCACGGAGGGCTTCTACATCAACACCATAGCCTCTCCGATGATGTGTGAGTAGTTTACCACAGACCTTCGGGGCCATAGTTATTAGCTAGATGGCGTCTTCTCTCTCTTTGGATCTCAATACAAAGTTCTCCTCGATCTTCTTGGAGATCTATTCGATGTAACTCTTTTTGTGGTGTGTTTGTCGAGATCCGATGAATTGTGGGTTTATGATCAAGATTATCTATGAACAATATTTGAATCTTCTCTGAATTCTTTTATGTATGATTGGTTATCTTTGCAAGTCTCTTCGAATTATCAGTTTGGTTTGGCCTACTAGATTGATCTTTCTTGCAATGGGAGAAGTGGTTTGCTTTGGGTTCAATCATGCGGTGCTCAATCCCAGTGACAGTAGGGGAAACGACACGTATTGTATTGTTGCCATCGAGGATAAAAAGATGGGGTTTATATCATATTGCTTGAGTTTATCCCTCTACATCATGTCATCTTACCTAATGCGTTACTCTGTTCTTATGAACTTAATACTATAGATGCATGCTGGATAGCGGTCGATGTGTGGAGTAATAGTAGTAGATGCAGGCAGGAGTCAGTCTACTTGTCGCGGACGTGATTCCTATATACATAATCATGCCTAGATATTCTCATAACTATGCACTTTTCTATGAATTGCTCGACAGTAATTTGTTCACCCACCGTAATACTTATGCTATCTTGAGAGAAGCCACTAGTGAAACCTATGGCACCCGGGTCTATTTTCCATCATATTAATCTCCCATCAACGAGCTATTTCTGTCGCCATTTATTTTTCTTTCTTTACATTTAATCTTTATCATAAAAATACCAAAAATATTATCTTATCATCTCTATCAGATCTCACTTTTGCAAGTGGCCGTGAAGGGATTGACAACCCCTTTATCGCGTTGGTTGCAAGGTTCTTATTTGTTTGTGTAGGTACGAGGGACTTGCGTGTGGCCTCCTACTGGATTGATACCTTGGTTCTCAAAAACTGAGGGAAATACTTACGCTACTTTGTTGCATCACCCTTTCCTCTTCAAGGGAAAACCAACGTATGCTCAAGAGGTAGCAAATGCCGGTGTGCTCAACTTCAGGGCAGACCGAGATTGTTGGAAGTGGAACCTGGCGACGAGTGTACACATTCACAAGTTCCCACTCGCCGTTGTACCCAATATTAACAACCCAATCTCCATTCGCGTCTGCCAAAGCCTTACGCTCAAGCGATGGCATCTGAACATGACACGTATCATTATCAAGCAGCAGCAACTTGCACAAGGCAAGGCTTTCGTCGTCCCCGCGCCAGTGATCAGGGTCAGGGCGAAGAAGATAGGGGAGATCAAACCGCTCTTGGACCCTTGGGTTGCTTGTAATGATGTTATTAGTTGAGTCGAGAACGGTCGTGAACGAACCTGCCGTGCTAGACGAGGTGATGATGTCGCACCGATCAATGAGTTCCTCCACCATGTCATCTTTCAGATCGGGGCAAGAATAACGGGGTCCTTTCCGGCATGTTCCCTCCATGGAGAAGACAATCGAACAATGGCAGAAGGAAAGGGTGAAGGCAAATGGAGGGAGAAAGAGCGTGCAGCAGGAGTTCCAAATCGAGAGGGAAAGGCGAAGAGGCGGCGGACGGTTGCCACGATACAAGAAGAGGCTAGTGGGAGTGAACGGTTGCCACAGAGGTCACACACTGACGACAAGGCCGAGTGAACCGCATGCCGTATATCGCACACACCTTGATCTGGCTGACCATTTCTTTTGTGTTGCCTAATCACAAAAAATTCATCTGAGTGAACCGTATGCTGTATATCGCACACGCCTTCATCTGGCTGCCCGTTTCTTTTGTGTTGCCTCATCACAAATAGTTAATTGAACTGAACCGTATGCCCTGCAGCACACACGCAACTAAAATATGAACCGTGTTTGATGCATCCGTCATCGCAAACGTTTTGCACCTTTTTGACGGGTTTTTTACACCACTGTTTGCGATTATTGCATCGCACACAGTTTCGTCGAAGGTCTCTGGCTGTAGTGTCGCGTTAGCAGCATCCTGCAGTAGTGAGCAGACTTATTATAAGGAATATCACCTTCATCAAATCTATAGAGATAATTTTGTTGCGGAACGTTGCAGAAAACAAAAAATTTCTACGCTTCACCAAGATCAATCTATGGAGTCATCTCGCAACAAGATAGAGGAGTGCATCTACATACCCTTGTAGATCGCGAGCGGAAGCGTTCAAGAGAACGGGGTTGAGGGAGTCGTACTCGTCGTGATCCAAATCACCAAAGATCCTAGTGCCGAATGGACGGCACCTCCGCATTCAACACACGTACAGTTGGGGAAGACGTCTCCTCCTTCTTGATCCAGCAAGGGGAAGGGAGAGGTTGATGGAGATCCAGCAGCACGACGGCGTGGTGGTGGAAGTAGCGGCGATCTCAGCAGGGCTTCGTGAAGCTCAGCGAGAGGGAGAGGTGTTACGGACGGAGAGGGAGGCGCCAGGAGCAGGGGTGCGCAGCCCTCCCTCCCCCCTCTTTATATAGGGGCCCTAGGGGGGCGCCGGCCCCAAGAAATCCAATCTCAAGGGGGACGGCGGCCAAGGGGGGAACTTGCCCACCAAGCCAAGTGGGGCGCCCCCCACCCCTAGGGTTTCCAACCCTAAGCGCAGGGGGAGGCCCAAGGGGGCGCACCAGCCCACCAGGGGCTGGTTCCCCTCCCACTTCAGCCCATGGGACCCTCCGGGATAGGTGGCCCCACCCGGTGGACCCCCAGAACCCTTCTGGTGGTCCCGGTACAATACCGATGACCCCCAAAACTTTCCCGATAGCCGAAACAGGACTTCCCATATATAAATCTTTACCTTCGGACCATTCCGGAACTCCTCGTGACGTCCGGGATCTCATCCGGGACTCCGAACAACTTTCGGGTTACCGCATACTAATATCTCTACAACCCTAGCGTCACCGAACCTTAAGTGTGTAGACCCTACGGGTTCGGGAGACACGCAGACATGACCGAGACGACTCTTCGGTCAATAACCAATAGCGGGATCTGGATATCCATGTTGGCTCACACATGCTCCTCTATGATCTCATCGGATGAACCACGATGTCAAGGATTCAAGTAATCCCGTATACAATTCCCTTTGTCAATCGGTACGTTACTTGCCCGAGATTCGATCCTCGGTATCCCAATACCTCGTTCAATCTCGTTACCGGCAAGTCACTTTACTCGTACCGTAATGCATGATCCCGTGACCAAACACTTGGTAACATTGAGCTCATTATGATGATGCATTACCGAATGGGCCTAGAGATACCTCTCCGTCATACGGAGTGCGATCCGTGTCAACCCAACAGATAATTTTGGGGATACCTGTAGTATACCTTTATAGTCACCCAGTTACGTTGTGACGTTTGGTACACCCAAAGCACTCCTACGGCATCCGGGAGTTACACGATCTCATGGTCTAAGGAAATGATACTTGACATTGGAAAAGCTCTAGCAAACGAACTACACGATCTTGTGTTATGCTTAGGATTAGGTCTTGTCCATCACATCATTCTCCTAATGATGTGATCCCGTTATCAACGACATCCAATGTCCATAATCAGGAAACCATGACCATCTGTTGATCAACGAGCTAGTCAACTAGAGGCTCACTAGGGACATGTTGTGGTCTATGTATTCACACATGTATTACGATTTCCGGATAACACACTTATAGCATGAATAATAGACAATTATCATGAACAAGGAAATATAATAATCATTCTATTATTGCCTCTAGGGAATATTTCCAATAGTCTCCCACTTGCACTAGAGTCAATAATCTAGTTACATTGTGATGAGTCGAACACCCCATAGAGTTCTGGTGTTGATCATGTTTTGCTCGCGGAAGAGGTTTAGTCAACGGATCTACGACATTCAGATCCGTATGTACTTTGCAAATATCTATGTCTCCATCTTGAACATTTTCACGAATGGAGTTGAAGCGACGCTTGATGTGCCCGGTCTTCTTGTGAAACCTGGGCTCCTTGGCAAGGGCAATAGCTCCAGTGTTATCACAGAAGAGTGTGATCGGCCCCGACGCATTGGGTATGACTC
Source organism: Aegilops umbellulata (assembly GCA_032464435.1). Taxonomy (NCBI): domain Eukaryota; kingdom Viridiplantae; phylum Streptophyta; class Magnoliopsida; order Poales; family Poaceae; genus Aegilops; species Aegilops umbellulata. The sequence goes on along the minus strand of CP136055.1, from coordinate 225,700,619 downwards.
CTAGGTCGGTGATGAACTCCTTCATCCAAATTGCTTCATGCGCTGCCTCCGAGGCTGCCATGTACTCCGCTTCACATGTAGATCCCGCCACGATGCTTTGCTTGCAACTGCACCAGCTGACTGCCCCACCATTCAAAATATACACGTATCCGGTTTGTGACTTAGAGTCATCTAGATCTATGTTGAAGCTAGCATCGACATAACCCTTTACGACAAGCTCTTCGTCACCTCCATAAACGAGAAACATATCCTTAGTCCTTTTCAGGTACTTCAGGATGTTCTTGACCGCTGTCCAGTGTTCCATGCCGGGATTACTTTGGTACCTTCCTACCAAACTTACGGCAAGGTTTACATCAGGTCTGGTACACAGCATGGCATACATAATAGACCCTATAGCCGAGGCATAGGGGATGACACTCATCTTTTCTCTATCTTTTGCCGAGGTCGGGCATTGAGCCGAGCTCAATTTCACACCTTGCAACACAGGCAAGAACCCCTTCTTGGACTGATCCATATTGAACTTCTTCAATATCTTATCAAGGTATGTGCTTTGTGAAAGACCTATGAGGCGTCTCGATCTATCTCTATAGATCTTGATGCCTAATATGTAAGCAGCTTCTCCAAGGTCCTTCATTGAAAAACACTTATTCAAGTAGGCCTTTATGCTCTCCAAGAGTTCTATATCATTTCCCATCAACAGTATGTCATCCACATATAATATGAGAAATGCTACAGAGCTCCCACTCACTTTCTTGTAAACGCAGGCTTCTCCATAAGTCTGCATAAACCCAAACGCTTTGATCATTTCATTAAAGCGAATGTTCCAACTCCGAGATGCTTGCACCAGCCCATAGATGGAGCGCTGGAGCTTGCATACCTTGTTAGCATTCTTAGGAGCGACAAAACCTTCCGGCTGCATCATATACAATTCTTCCTTAAGAAAGCCGTTAAAGAATGTTGTTTTGACGTCCATTTGCCATATCTCGTAATCATAGTATGCAGCAATTGCTAACATGATTCGAACGGACTTCAGCTTCGCTATGGGTGAGAAGGTCTCATCGTAGTCAACCCCTTGAACTTGTCGATAACCCTTAGCGACAAGTCGAGCCTTATAGATGGTAACATTACCATCTGCGTCCGTCTTCTTCTTAAAGATCCATTTATTCTCTATCGCTCGCCGATCATCGGGCAAGTCTGTCAAAGTCCATACTTTGTTTTCATACATGGATCCTATCTCAGATTGCATGTCTTCAAGCCATTTGTTGGAATCTGGGCTCGCCATTGCTTCTTCATAGTTCGAAGGTTCACCGTTGTCTAACAACATGATTTCCAGGACAGGGTTGCCATACCATTCTGGTGTGGAGCGTGTCCTTGTGTACCTTCCAAGTTCAGTAGCAACTTGATCCGAAGTACCTTGATCATCATCATTAACTTCCTCTCTAGTCGGTGCAGGCACCACATGAACATCTTCCTGAGCTGCGCTACTTTCCCGTTCAAGAGGCGGTACTTCATCGAGTTCTACTTTCCTCCCACTTACTTCTCTCGAGAGAAACTCTTTCCCCAGAAAGGACCCGTTCTTGGTAACAAAGATCTTGCCTTCGGATCTGAGGTAGAAGGTATACCCAATGGTTTCCTTAGGGTATCCTATGAAGACGCATTTTTCCGACTTGGGTTCGAGCTTTTCAGGTTGAAGTTTCTTGACATAAGCATCGCATCCCCAAACTTTTAGAAACGACAGCTTAGGTTTCTTCCCAAACCATAATTCATACGGTGTCGTCTCAACGGATTTAGACGGTGCCCTATTTAAAGTGAATGTAGTTGTCTCTAGAGCGTATCTCCAAAATGATAGAGGTAAATCAGTGAGTGACATCATAGATCACACCATATCCAATAGAGTGCGATTACGACATTCGGACACACCATTACGCTGAGGTGTTCCAGGCGGCGTGAGTTGTGAAACGATTCCACATTTCCTTAAGTGCGTACCAAATTCGTGACTTAAATATTCTCCCCAACGATCTTATCGTAAGAATTTTATCTTTCGGTCACGTTGATTCTCTACCTCATTACGAAATTCCTTGAAGTTTTCAAAGGTCTCAGACTTGTGTTTCATCAAATAGACATACCCATATCTACTTAAGTCATCAATGAGAGTGAGAACATAACGATAGCCACCGCGAGCCTCAATGCTCATTGGACCGCACACATCAGTATGTATAATTTCCAATAAGTTGGTTGCTCGCTCCATTGTTCCGGAGAACGGAGTCTTGGTCATTTTACCCATGAGGCATGGTTCGCACGTGTCAAATGATTCGAAATCAAGAGAATCCAAAAGTCAACTATATGGAGCTTCTTCATGCGTTTGACACCGATGTGACCAAGGCGGCAGTGCCACAGATATGTGGGACTATCATTATCAATCTTACATCTTTTGGTATTCACACTATGAATATGTGTAACATCCCATTCGAGATTTATTAAGAATAAACCATTGACCAGCGGGGCATGACCATAAAACATATCTCTCATATAAATAGAACAACCATTATTCTTGGATTTAAATGAGTACGCATCTTGTATTAAACGAGATCCAGATACAATGTTCATGCTCAAATTAGCTGGCACTAAATAACAATTATTGAGGTTTAAAACTAATCCCGTAGGTAAATGTAGAGGTAGCGTGCCGACGGCGATCGCATCGACCTTGGAACCATTCCCGACGTGCATCGTCACCTCGTCCTTCGCCAGTCTCCGCTTATTCCGCAGCTCCTGTTTTGAGTTACAAATATGAGCAACCGCACTGGTATCAAATACCCAGGAGCTACTACGAGTACTGGTAAGGTACACATCAATTACATGTATATCACATATACCTTTAGTGTTGCCGGCCTTCTTGTCTGCTAAGTATTTGGGGCAGTTCCGCTTCCAGTGTCCCTTTCCCTTGTAATAAAATCACTCAGTCTCAGGTTTGGGTCCATTCTTTGGCTTCTTCCCGGCAACTGGCTTACCGGGCGCGGCAACTCCCTTGCCGTCCTTCTTGAAGTTCTTCTTACCCTTGCCTTTCTTGAAACTAGTGGTTTTATTGACCATCAACACTTGATGTTCCTTTTTGATTTCCACCTCCGCTGATTTCAGCATTGAATATACCTCAGGAATGGTCTTTTCCATTCCCTGCAGATTGTAGTTCATCACAAAGCTCTTGTAGCTAGGTGGGAGCGACAGAAGGATTCTGTCAATGAACGCCTCGTCCGGGAGGTTAATGTCCAGCTGGGACAAGCGGCTGTGCAACCCAGACATTTTGAGTATGTGCTCACTGACAGAACTATTTTCCTCCATCTTACAACTGTATAACTTGTCGGAGACTTCATATCTCTCGACCTGGGCATGAGCTTGGAAAAGCATTTTCAGCTCTTCGAACATCTCATATGCTCCGTGTTGCTCAAAACGCTTTTGGAGCCCCGGTTCTAAGCTGTAAAGCATGCCGCACTGAACGAGGGAGTAATCATTAGCATGCGACTGTCTCTTGTGTGCCAAGGCCATGTCTGTACATGCTAGGCTCGTCAAGTCAATCTAAGTGTTTTGCATGTGTAAATCTAGCTTACACCCGTTGTATGTGAACGTTAGAATCTGTCACACCCGATCATCATGTGGTGCTTCGAGACAACAAACTTTCGGAACGACGCATAGTTAGAGGGAACACTTTCTTGAAATTATTGTGAGGGATCATCTTATTTACTACCATCATTCTAAGCAAATAAGATGCAAAAACATGATAAACATCACATGCAATCAAATAGTGACATGATATGGCCAATATCATTTTGCTCCTTTTGATCTCCATCTTCGGGGCGCCATGATCATCATCGTCACCGGCATGACACCATGATCTCCATCATCATGATCTCCATCATCGTGTCTCCATGAAGTTGTTCGCCAACTATTACTTCTACTACTATAGCTAACAGTTTAGCAAAGAAGTAAAGTAATTACATGGCGTTATTCAATGACACGCAGGTCATACAATAAATAAAGACAACTCCTATGGCTCCTGCTGGTTGTCATATTCATCGACATGCAAGTCGTGATTCCTATTACAAGAACATGATCAATCTCATACATCACATATAATTCATTCATCAAATCCTTTTTGGCCATATCACATCACAAGGCATATGCTGCAAAAACAAGTTAGACGTCCTCTAATTGTTGTTGCATGTTTTGACGTGGCTGCAATAGGGTTCTAGCAAGAATGTTTCTTACCTACGTCAAAACCACAACGTGATATGCCAATTTCTATTTACCCTTCATAGGGACCCTTTTCATCGAATCCGATCCGACTAAAGTGGGAGAGACAGACACCCGCTAGCCACCTTATGGAACCAGTGCATGTCAGTCGGTGGAACCCGTCTCACGTAAGTGTACGTGTAAGGTCGGTCCGGGCCGCTTCATCCCACGATGCCGCTGAATCAAGATAAGACTAGTAACGGCAAGTAAATTGACAAAATCGACGCCCACAACAACTTGTGTTCTACTCGTGCATAGAAACTACGCATAGACCTAGCTCTGATACCAGTGTTGGGGAACGTTGCAGAAAATAAAAAATTTCTACGCTTCACCAAGATCAATCTATGGAGTCATCTAGCAACGAGAGAGAGGCGTGCATCTACATACCCTTGTAGATCGCGAACGGAAGCGTTCAAGAGAACGGGGTTGAGGGAGTCGTACTCGTGGTGATCCAAATCACCGAAGATCCTAGTGCCGAGCGGATGGCACCTCCGCTTTCAACACACGTACAGTTGGGGAAGACGTCTCCTCCTTCTTGATCCAGCAAGGGGAAGGGAGAGGTTGATGGAGATCCAGCAACACGACGGCGTGGTGGTGGAAGTAGCGGCGATCTCAGCAGGGCTTCACCAAGCTCCGCAAGAGGGAGAGGTGTTACGGAGGGAGAGGGAGGCGCCAGGAGCAGGGGTGCGCAGCCCTCCCTCCCCTCTTTATATAGGGGCCCTGGGGGGGCGCCGACCCCAAGAGAACCAATCTCAACGGGGGCGGTGGCCAAGGGGGGGACTTGCCCCCAAGCCAAGTGGGACGCCCCCACCCCTAGGGTTTCCAACCCTAGGCGCAGGGGAGGCCCAAGGGGGGCGCACTAGCCCACCAGGGGCTGGTTCCCCTCCCACTTCAGCCCATGGGGCCCTCCGGGATAGGTGGCCCCACCCGATGGACCCCCGGGACCCTTCTGGTGGTCCCGGTACAATACCGATGACCCCCAAAACTTTCCCGATAGCCGAAACAGGACTTCCCATATATAAATCTTTACCTCCGAACCATTCTGGAACTCCTCGTGACGTCCGGGATCTCATCCGGGACTCCGAACAACTTTCGGGTTACCGCATACTAGTATCTCTACAACCCTAGCATCACCGAACCTTAAGTGTGTAGACCCTACGGGTTCGGGAGACACGCAGACATGACCGAGACGACTCTCCGATCAATAACCAACAGCGGGATCTGGATATCCATGTTGGCTCCCACATGCTCCTCGATGATCTCATCGGATGAACCACGATGTCGAGGATTCAAGTAATCTCGTATACAATTCCCTTTGTCAATCGTTACGTTTCTTGCCCGAGATTCGATCATCGGTATCCCAATACCTCGTTCAATCTCGTTATCGGCAAGTCACTTTACTCGTACCGTAATGCATGATCCGGTGACCAAACACTTGGTCACATTGAGCTCATTATGATGATGCATTACCGAGTGGGCCCAGATATACCTCTCCGTCATAAGGACTGACAAATCCCAGTCTCGATCCGTGTCAACCCAACAGATACTTTCGGGGATACCAGTAGTATACCTTTATAGTCACCCAGTTACGTTGTGACGTTTGGTACACCCAAAGTACTCCTACGGCATCCGGGAGTTACACGATCTCAGGAAATGATACTTGACATTGGAAAAGCTCTAGCGAACTACGTGATCTTGTGCTATGCTTAGGATTAGGTCTTGTCCATCACATCATTCTCCTAATGATGTGATCTCGTTATCAACGACATCCAATGTCCATAGTCAGGAAACCATGACCATCTGTTGATCAACGAGCTAGTCAACTAGAGGCTCACTAGGGACATGTTGTGGTCTATGTATTCACACATGTATTACGATTTTCGGATAACACACTTATAGCATGAATAATAGACAATTATCATGAACAAGGAAATATAATAATCATTTTATTATTGCCTCTAGGGCATATTTCCAACAAATTTACCTTTACTACCTGTGTCGGGTTATCAAGACCATGTATTTCTTCAATAGGTGGTAAATTATTAACATCTTTAGCTTTAATACCTTTTTCGTTCATAGATTCCTTTGCCTCTTGCATATCTTCAGGACTGAGAAATAGAATACCCCTCTTCTTCGGAGTTGGCTTAGGAGGTGGTTTGGGAAGAGTCCAATCATTATCATTACTCAATATGTTATTCAATAATACTTCAGCTTGTTCAACAGTTTGTTCCCTGAAAACACAACCAGCACAACTCTCTAGGTGGTCCCTAGAAGCATCGGTTAGTCCATTGTAAAAGATATCAAGTATTTCATTTTTCTTAAGAGGATGATCAGGCAAAACATTAAGTAATTAGAGAAGCTTCTCTTCTTCAATTTGCACAAATTAAATATTTCCTGTAAAGCAGTTTGTTTCTTATGAGCAGGAAAATATTTTTCAGGGAAGTAATAGATCATAACCTGGGGACTACACACACAACCAGGAGCAAGAGAATTAAAACATATCTTAGAATCACCATTTAAGGAGAAAGGAAACAACTTAAGAATATAGTAATAGTGATTTTTTTCCTCATGAGCAAATAGGGTGGCTATATCATTCAGTTTAGTAAGATGTGCCACAACAGTTTCAGATTCATAACCATGGAAAGGATCAGATTCAACCAAAGTGATTAACTAAGGATCGACAAAGAATTCATAATCCTTATCAGTAACAAAGATAGGTGAAGTAGCAAACTTAGGATCATATTGCATTCTAGCATTCAGAGATTGTTTTCCACTTGCATAGTAATTTCTTAAGATCGTCTCTATCCTTACAAGCAAGAAATTCCCTAGCTACCTCTCCATCCATAACATAACCCTCATGTATAATAGGTAATTCATATCTAGGAGAGCTAGGTATAGCAGATGTTTCAAAGTGTTTAGTTTCAATAATTTCATTAGTTTCAGAAATATCATCTTCATCAGCATTCTCGGTATTTCTAGCTCTAGCAAGTTGTTCATCAAGAAATTCACCAAGTGGCACAGTATTATCAAGCAAAACAGTTGTATCATCATAAGCATCATGCATAGCAGAAGTAGCATCATCAATTACTTGCGACATATCAGAATCAATAGCAGGTGTAGGTGTCACAAGCTTCCTTAAAACAGAAGGTGACTCAAATACATAGCTAGATGGCAGTTCCTTACCTCCCCTCGTAGTAGAGGGAAAATATTGGTTCTGGTATCTTTCGGATTCCTCATGGTGATTAATAGATATAATGCTCAAGTGACTCATAAAATAGAGTTATGCTCCCCGGCAACGGTGCCCGAAAAAGGTCTTGATAACCCACAAGTATAGGGGAACGCAACAGTGTTCGAGGGTAGAGTATTCAACCCAAATTTATTGATTCGACACAAGGGGAGCCAAATAATATTCACGAGTATTAGCAGTTGAGTTGTCAATTCAACCACACCTGAAAGACTTAATATCTGCAGCAAAATAGTAGCAAAGTAGTATGGAAGTAATGATAAGAGTGGCAAAGTAACAGTAGCAGTTTTGTAGTGATTGTAATAAAAGTAGCAACGAAAGTAACTTAGCAAAGATCAATGTGTTAAAAGCTCGTAGGCATTGGATCGGCAATGATAATTATGTCGGATAATATTCATCATGTAGCAGTCATAACCTAGGGTGACACAGAACTAGCTCCAATTCATCAATATAATGTAGGCATGTATTCCGTATATAGTCATACGTGCTTACGGAAAAGAACTTGCATGACATCTTTTGTCCTACCCTCCCATGGCAATGGAGTCCTAATGGAAACTAAGGGATATTAAGGCCTCCTTTTAATAGAGAACTGGACCAAAGCATTAGCACTTAGTGAATACATGAACTCCTCAAACTACGGTAATCACCGGAAAGAATCCCAATTATTGTCACCTTGGGGTATGCGGATCATAACTCGTAATAGGTGTCTACAACTTGTAAGATAGGATCAAGAACACAAATACATTCATGAGAACATAATAGGTTCAGATATGAAATCATGGCACTCGGGCCCTAGTGACAAGCATTAAGCATAGCAAAGTCATATAGCAACATCAATCTCAGAACATAGTGGATACTAGGGATCAAACCCTAACAAAACTAACTTGATTACATGATAAATCTCATCCAACCCATCACCATCCAGCAAGCCTATGATGGAATTAATCCCTCTCGGCGGTGAGCATCATGAAATTGGTGAGGGAGGAAGGTTGGTGATGATGATGGCGACGGATCCCCCTCTCCGTAGCCCAAAACAGACTCCAGATCTGCCCTTCCAATGAAGAACAGGAGGTGGTGGCGGCTGCGTATAGTAAAACGCGATCAATCCTTCTCTCTGATTTCTCTCTCCCCGAATAGGATTATATAGAGTTGGAGTTGAGGTCAGAGGAGGTCTAGGGGCCTACAACCCCTCTAGGCGCGCCCCAGGGCGGGCACCCCCCCCCCCCCCCGGCTTGTGGCCTTTGGGTGGACCCCCTCTGGTTAATTCTTGTGCCAGTATTTTTCATATATTCCACAAAATATCTCCGTAAATTTCCAGGTCAATCCAAGAACTTTCATTTCTGCACAAAAATAACACCATGGCAATTCTGCTGAAAACATGAGTCAGTCCGGGTTAGTTCAATTCAAATCATGCAAATTAGAGTCCAAAACATGGGCAAAATAGTTTGGAAAAGTAGATACGATGGAGACGTATCAGTGTCACAAGTTTGTTTTCGCATATACGCAATTGCTATCTTGGTTCGAGCATTTTGCATAACTGGCCAACGTAAGATATCAAAAGAGCAAGAAAGAAAAGCTTGTAAGAAAAAGAAAAAGAAAAAGATAATCGAAGAGCTTTTAAGCAAGTGAAATAGCATCATCACATCACATATTGTATTGCCATATTTGATCATCTTGAATCATCGTGAGAAAACTCATCAGGACATCATACAGATAGCATACTTGAGATAGACGTCGATGCATTTTTACTTTGTAGGTTGTGCACAAGTCTCATATCCACCTATTGAGCTAGCGTCTCTCTAGTGTTGTGCAACAAGAGCATTTTCAGTGGATTCCACATTTTGAGCTCATTCCTCGATTGCACGACCCCATTTATCTATCCGTGTGTGTGTGTTTCCGTGTTCTACATATTACTATTGGTCTACTTGTTTCACTTGCGAATTTGCGAATCTCTGATACGTCCATTTTGCATCATGTTTTCTTACGGTTATTTATGATGTTTTTATCCATAATAATGCTTTGTGGAGTAATTCTAATGCCTTTTCTCTCATAATTTGCAAGGTACACCCCACGAGGGAGAATTCCGGCAGCTGGAAATCTGGACGTGGAAAAGCTACGTCAGGCCACCTATTCTGCACAACTCCAAAAAAGCTGAAAATTCACGGAGATTTTTATGGAATATTTCAAGAATATTGGAGCAAATAACTACCATAGGGGACCCACCAGGTGGACACAACCCACCTGGGCGCGCCAGGGAGCCGAGGCGCACCCTGGTGAGTTGTGCTCACCCAGGCCCACCTCCGGTGCCCATCTTCAGGTATATAGGTCATTTTGACCTAGAAAAAATAAGGGGAGGACTTTTGGGACGGAGCGCCGCCGTCTCGAGGCGGAACTTGGGCAAGAGCACTTTTGCCCTCTGGCAGAGCGATTCCGCCGGGGGAACTTCCCTCTCGGAGGGGGAAATCGTCGTCCTCATAATCACCACCAACTCTCCCATATTGGGGAGGGCAATCTCCATCAACATATTCAATAGCACCATCTCATCTCAAACCCTAGTTCATCTCTTGTATTCAATCTTGTTACCGGAACTATAGATTTGTGCTTGTGGGTGACTAGTAGTGTTGATTACATCTTGTAGTTGATGACTATATGGTTTATTTGGTGGAAGATTATATGTTCAGATCCATTATGCTATTTAATACCCCTCTGATCTTGAGCATGATTATCATTTGCAAGTAGCTACTTCTGTTCTTGAGGTCACGGGAGAAATCATGTTGCAAGTAATCATGTGAACTTGATATGTGTTTGATATTTTGATAGTATGTATGTTGTGATTCCCTTAGTGGTGTCATGTGAACATCGACTACATGACACTTCACCATATTTGGGCCTAAGGGAATGAATTGTGGAGTAGCAATTAGATGATGGGTTGCGAGAGTGACAGAAGCTTAAACCCCAGTTTATGCGCTATTCCGTAAGGGACCCATTGGATCCAAAAGTTTAATGCTATGGTTAGAAATTATTCTTAATACTTTTCTCGTAGTTGCGGATGCTTGCGGGAGGGTTAATCATAAGTAGGAGGTTTGTTCAAGTAAGAACAGCACCTAAGCACCGGTCCAGCCACATATCAAATTATCAAAGTACCGAACACGAATTAAACCAACATGATGAAAGTGACTAGATGAAATTCCTGTGTACCCTCAAGAACGCTTTGCTTATCGTAAGAGACCGTTTTGGCATGTCCTTTGCCTCAAAAGGATTGGGATACCTTTCTGCACTTTTCTTACTACTATCGTTACTTGCTCGTTACAAATTATATTGCTATCAAACTACTCTGCTACTTACAATTTCAGCACTTGCAGACATTACCTTACTAAAAACTACTTGTCATTTCCTTCTGCTCCTCGTTGGGTTCGGCACTCTTACTTATCAAAAAGAGCTACAATTGATCCCCTATACTTGTGGGTCATCAATCTCTTTCAACATTAATGAATCTGGCTAACAATTGCATAAATTTTGTGCCACCATCCTCACCAAGCTACTCCAAAGGCTTTACTTATGTATGTGTGAGAATTGACAAGATCTGGTACCAATTGTGCTATTTCCATAATACATTATTGGTGATTTGATCCATCTTCAACATCGGATAAGGTACATTTGGCCTAGTTCTTCCTTTCTTCCACTCACATATTTGCTTGAGATGATGGATAGGCCAAGTACTTCTACCAACCCACTCTTCATCGAGCAAGAAGAGGACCCGAACAACTACGTCACCAAGCAACACCTATTCGGCATGCAAAGAGCTTTGCATCAAGAGAATGAAGCATTGACCGACCACATCGACCTAATCGCTACAGAATTGCGACAATCCGAGCTACATACAAGAGACTAGTTCGACAACAAGCTTTCCACACACATGGAAGAGATCGACGCAAGGATGTATACTCAAATGGAGGAATTTCATGCCTTGTTGGTCAACCGTTCTTCTATGACATCGTCGTCATCAAGACGATCCCACTCAAGCCGGTATTCTTCGGAATCTTCTTCAGACGCAAGTCTTCCCCGAGCTCGTCCACACCATCGCCAAAACCATGAAAATCATCAAGCTCCCCAAAACCCATTTCATGGCAATGGTTTATCAGACCACCTCCAGGAATGTGAGTGACTACATCGTGAAGCTAATGATCCAATGGAACAAGAGCAAGCTCCACAACGCCAACCTCAACAACAAGAAAACCAAGATGGCGGTGCCCATCAACAAGAACGACAATGCCATGAGGAACAAGCCCAATAAGCTCAGCGTTCTCTAAAAGAAGTGACACAAGCCGTCAATGAGCGCAACCGCCAAGTATGTCTACAAGAACAGGCCCTCCAACGAGAGTGACAAGAAGAATCCGCACGTCTTGAGGAGCACCAAGAGATGAATAACCATGCAAGAATCCCTCAATGTCAAGCTATTCAAGAGGAGACGAGGAGCAAGCGCTTGAAGATTCTCCTCCATGACAAGAGCGTCATAACAACATAATGACGAGCAACGCTACGGCAAGCTCAAGTTCACCATGCCTAAGTTCTCCGGAAGCAATGATCCTGAAGACTACCTTTCATGGGCATTGAAGGTCGTCAAGATATTTTGCGTACACAACTATGAAGAATAAAAGAAGATTGCGATGGCATCTCTTGAGTTCCAAGACTATGTCCTCATTTGGTGGGAGCCAGTCATTGTGAGGTGAGCAGCAAAAGGTGACCCACCCACCACAAATGGAACCAAATGAAGGATGTCATGTGAGCATGCTTTGTGCCAACATATTATAGTCGAGATCTCTTCAAGAAATTGCAACTCCTCAAGCAAGGCACCAAGTCCGTTGAAGAGTATTACAAGGAAATGGAGATCGCCATGATCCGAGCCAATGTCATGGAAGATGAGGAGCAAACCATGGCATTATTCTTGAAGGGACTCAACCACCCTATCAAGAATATGCGGATTTCCAACCGTACTCGAACCTCCTCGAGCTAGTGAACCAAGCTACCAAGGCGGAGCGGCAAGTGCAAGATGATTATAAGTACGCCAAGTACTCTTCCAAGACCTACGGTTCATACAATCAAGCTTCAATGACTACAACGCCTTCTACCTCAATGAAACCTACACCAAGCAATGGTGACAAGTGAATTTACAAGAAATTTTCGACATCTTCAAGTCGTGCTCCTACTACAAGCAACTTCAAGTCGAGAGCTTCATCATCAACTACTCCAACGGATGAGACCGTCAAGACGAGTTCCATCTAATGCTTCACATGTCAAGGTCAAGGCCACAAGACATTTGAGTGCCCCACTCGGTGCACCATGATCGCCAACGACGACGGCACCTATGACTCCATGAGTGAGGAAGAAATCGATGCACTTGATCACGTGGCAATGCATCGACGAGTGAATGAAGATGAAGATGATCAAGTCTTTTGCAACAATGATTCAAACCCCATTCTTGTTGTTTCCAAGGTCTTCACACTTCAACACCAACAAGACGAGGACTAACATTTCCACATCTTCCACACCAAAGCGGGCATCAATGGACGTTCCATAAAGGTCATCACCGACGGAGGAAGTTGCCACAGTTTAGCAAGTGAAGAGCTGTGTTCCAAGCTATAATTGGTCAAGATGAAGCATCCTCGTCCCTATAAGGTCCAATGGCTTAGCGACTCTGGCACCATTCAAGTGGAGCAAACCGTTCAAGTCTCCTTCAAGATTGGAGCATATGAAGACACATTAGAGTGTGATGTGGTTCCCATGTACGTTTGCCACCTCCTACTTCGACGACCTTGGCAATTCGACCGCGGCGTCATCCACAATGGGTGAAACAATCACTGACACCTACATTTGCGTAAGGACTTCGGATCCGAGGATGTCCTTAGATGTGGAATCAACCTGGAAGATAGAAGTGTCAAGTTTTTTGAACTCGCCTGCGAAACCGAAGACCGAAGATGAAGCCACGACTCCGAGGAGCCGATCAAAGTCTTCGGCTTGAAGACCAGTTCAGGGGCTATTGACGGTTTCCCAAATTAGGGGGTGCTAACCACGTCGACCCCCCAATCATGGGCTGGTCCAAGGATCCCCGGACAACCGACAAGTGGGCAACATTTGCCACGCCCCATGGCGTACTCAAGATGGAATCCTCTGAAGATTTGGTGCATACTCCGAGACACATTTTGAATCATCGGCATGTTTATCCCTTGGTGTAATTGAACTACATGTAATCCTAGCTACTCCCAGTGCCTATATAAGCCAATGGGTTTAGCCCATAGGTTACATTCATACACATATGATCTCGACGTAGATCACCCTGTACTTTGTACCCCATCCAAAATTAATACAACAAAAGCAGGATGTAGGGTTTCACCTAAACCTGGGTAAAAACATCGTGTCCCTCTTTGTCCTATTACCATCTATCCAAGATCACCTGCTTGGGACCCCCCTACCCGAGATCCACCGGATTCAACTCCGAAAAGGAGGAGGCACCAAGCTAACAATGTTAACAGCACCTGCACACAAACAAATAAAATTGGTTGCACCCAATAGTAGCAAGGAGGTTGTCAATCCCCTTATTCTTGCTAGTTACAAGATTAAAAGCAAATAGATAGTGATAGGGCAAACAACAAGAAAGTGAAAGAGCAAATTGTAGGAGCTTTTGTATTAATGGAGAATAGACCCAGAGGCCTTATGTTCACTTGGCATCTATCTCGAAAGCAGATAGTGGTATGGTAACAAATTATAGTTGGGCAATTGACAGAAGGGTGGCAATTCATAATTATGATCATTCATGGCATAATCTCACATAGACATTATGTACGTGATAAGTAAATCGTTAAATTTACTGACATCTAGTACTATTACTCCACCCCAAGACCACTATTCAGCATGCATCTCAAAGTATTAAGTTTGCAAGAAACAGAGTAACGCAATAAGCGAGATGACATAACGTAGATAGATAGAAATCTAGCAATAAGATTAATCCCCATCATTTTATCCTTAGTGGCAACAATACATACGTGCCTTCATCCTTTTTTTCACTCGACAAGATCACCAAGATTGAAGCCACTAATATGGACCACTCCCTCTGAAGAAAAAAATCATCTATGTTGGCCAGAGAAGACACATAGATCGGAAAGCATACACGACTATAAAATTACGTGGTAAATAAACTTCAAGAGATTCAACTAAATTTAATAAACAAGCTGATCATAAGTCCACAATTCATTGAATCTAAGAAAACACACCACAAGAATTACATTGGATTGATCTCAGAGGAGATCATTGTATTGAGGATCAAAGAGAGAGAGAGAGAGAGAGAGAGAGAGAGGAGGGGGAGAGAGAGAGTCGTCTAACTACTACTATGACCCGTAGATCCTAATGGAACTACTCACACATCATCATGGAGACAACAAGGTTGACGAAGATGGCCTCCCAATGGCTTCCCCCTTCGGCAGAGCACCGGAACAGGGTTCCAGATGGGATCGCATCAGAAGAGAGGCTTGCGGCAATGATAAAATTCTTTCGGGTTCGCTTCTGAGGGTTGCGGAATACTGGGTATTTATAGGCTTGGAATTAGGTCAAACAGAGCCACTAGGGCCCCACAAGCTAGGGTGGCGCGGCGAGGGGGTAGGCCGCGCCCCTGGGTTTGTGGGCCTTGTGTGCATCATATGGTCTTCTCCCTAAGCTTCTAGGTTCTCTTATTTCCCATAGAAAACTTTCATAATATTTCATCGTGTTTGGACCTACCTAGGTATGGTTTTTAATGCATAAAACATGAACTGACATTGGGCACTAAACTAATAAGTTAGTCCAGAAAACTAATATAAAATGCATAGAAAAGTGATAATATAATAGCATTTAACAATAAAAAATTATAGATACATTGGAGATGTATCATCGGATAGGCGCCGAGGCCGGACAGGTTCACATCAGAGTTTCTTCGCGGTGCATGGAGCGTGATCAAGCAATACATCCTTGCCGTCTTTGACTAACTATACTCCTTGAATGGCCTAGGCTTCCATAAAATTAATTAGGCGCGTATAACCTTGTTGCCGAAGAGGCCTGCTGCGGAATCCCTCTTCGACTACCGCCCTATAAGCCTTGTACACCTAATTGGCAAGCTCTTTGCGAAGGCTCTCTCCCTTCGATTGGCTCCGAGGCTTGGTGCCATGGTCTCCGCCAATCAAAGTGAATTCATGGACGGGCGTTCCATCCATGATAACTTCTTGCTAGTCCGGCAAACGACATGGTTGCTCCATAACATCAAGGCTCAAAGGATGCTTCTGAAGCTCAACGGCAAGGGCATTTGACTCAGTATCTTAACCATTTCTCATTGAGATTTTGGAGCACTTGGGTTTTTGCGAGCATTGGCAAGAATGGATTTACATCATCCTCTTCCCGGCCTCCACACATGTCCTAATGAATGGGAACCCCGACCTGCCAATCCCACACAAGTGTGAGTTTCTCCAGGGAGATACCTTACCTCCAATGATGTTCGTGCTCGTGATCGATGTTCCCAACACCATCATCCAAGCTGAGGTGCAACAGGGCATCCTGCACTGGCTAACCTATGAGGCATGTGGCATCAAGCATTTTGCTATACACCGATGACATCGTCGTGTTCTACCATCCTGATGAGCATGATGCCCAAGCTATCAAGGGGATCCTACAGATCTTCAGTGATGTGTTGGGTTTGCACATGAACTACACCAAGTGTTCGGCAACTCCAATTCAATGCTCGGAGGCCAAGACTGAATCCTTCTCTACCCTTATGGCCTCCTAGATTGCCAAGTTCTCGGTTGCATATCTTGGGCTCCCGCTCTCCGTCCAGAAGCTGACTCATGCTGATCTTCTTTCCCTTGGGGGCAAGCTTGGGTGCAATCTCTTCAGTTGGCGCGCCTGCATGCTCTCCCTTGGCAGCAGGCTCATGCTCGTCCGGCATGTTCTTTGTGCCATGCCCACACACTTCCTAGTAGACATTGTTGTCAGCCAATCTGTCCTCGCTAAGGTGAACAAAATCATCAGAGGCTTTCTTTGAGATGGGCGTAAGGAGGCCATTGGCAACCAGTGTTGCGTGAATTGGGCGAGGGTATGCCACCCCACCTTCTTGGGAGGGCTCGATGTGCAAGATCTGCAGAGGGCCGGCATTGCCTTGTGCACACGCTGGTTGTGGCTGTAGCAGACAGACCCCACGCTCCCATGGAGCCACCTGCACTTACGTTATGACCCCGAGGCATTGCAGTTTTTCATGATTCCACATCCTAGTCTCTAGGGTACGGAAACTCATGTTGTTTTTGGACCGAACCTTGGCTTTCTGGTAGCTCCATCGCTGACATTGCACCTCTGTTCATGCTATGGTTCCCAAGTAGTGTTGACGCGATCTTATGGTGCGCCAAGGTCTTATTGATTGTGCTTGGGTGCATGACATCCAAGGTGGCCTGGGACCGGCCGCGCTGGTTCAATGCGCTGACATGTGGAGGTGTGTTCCCTTCATCACTCTATCTAACAAGCCGGAGACCCTGCAATGGCGATGGTCGGTGTCGGGCAGCTACTCCACCAATTCTTCCTATCTGGCCATGTTCCAAGGACTGACTCAGGACCCGAACTGACGCGTCAACATGGGCACCCCTCCACATCAAAGTTTTAGCTTGCTTTCCAAGATCGATGTTGGACTACAGATCGCCTTGCTAGGTGATAACCCACAAGTATAGGGGATCAGTTGTAGCCTCTCTCGGTAAGTAAGAGTGTCGCACTCAACGAGGAGCTAAAGGTAGAACAAATATTCCTTCAAGTTCTATTGACCACCGATACAACTCTACGCACACTTAACGTTCGCTTTACCTAGAACAAGTATGAAACTAGAAGTACTTTCTAGGTGTTGTAGGATAGGTTTGCAAGATAATAAAGAGCATGTAAATAGAAACTAGGGGCTGTTTAGATAAAGTAACAATTAAGTTAGTTCAACTAGCGCGGAAAAGTGGTGGTAGGAGTTGCAGAATTGTCCCTAAGCAATTGACTATGTTACTAGACCGATAGCAAGTTTTATGTGGGAGAGGCCACTGCTAGCATGCCATCCATTACTTGGAATTCTATTCACTTATGATTGGAACTATTAGCAAGCACCCACAACTACTAACGTTCACTAAGGTAAACCCAACCATAGCATTAAGATATATTGGCCCCCCTTCAATCCCGTATGCATCAATTTTTATGCTAGGGAAGCTGCTATCACCCTTGCTCTCCAATACATAGTCCTATAAACATACAACTAACCCTATGGTGTGACCCACGCGTGCGCTCATATGATGGGCACCAAAGGATAGCGACATAAACACAAGCAAATTAAACCAATCATAGCAATTCACCAATCACCGACATGACAACAAAAATTTACTCAAGCATCATAAGATGGCAACACATAATTGGATAATAATATGAAGTATAAAGGATATGTTCAAGTAGAGGGTACAACAGGTTGCAGGAGAGTGGACCGCTGAATATAGATGGGGGAAGGTGATGAAGATGTTGGGGAAGATGACAGAGGTGTTAGTGTAGATCACCGTCACACGATGATTGCCCCGGCGGCGTTCCGACGCCACCGAGAGAGAGGAGGAGAGAGCCCACCTCCTTCTTCTTGTTCCTTGACCTCCCCCATAGATGGGAGGAGGGTTTCCCCTCTGTTCCTTAGTCTCCACAGCGGCGGAGGGGCGGGTGCCCCTCCGAGATTGGATCTCTCTCTCTCTCTCTGTGTGTGTGTGTTTCCTTCTGTTTCTGTGTTTTCAGATTCTGGCCTTTCACCGTTTCTTAAATTCCCGGAGGTCCGTAACTCCAATTGGGCTGAAATTTTAACATGATTTTTATCCAGATATTAGCTTTCTTGCGAAGAAGGAAGGGCGCCAACCGCCTTACGGGATGGCCACAAGGGTCCAGGGCGCGCCCTACCCCCTGGGGGCGCCCTTGTGGCTTGTGGGCCCCTCGGGCATCGTCTCGCGTTGATTCTTTTTCCAAAAAATCACATATATTCCAAAACAAATCTCCGTAAGTTTTTATCGCGTTTGGACCCCGTTTGATATGGATTTTTTGCGAAACAAAAAATATGCAACAAACAGGAACTGGCACTGGGCACTAGATCAATATGTTAGTCACAAAAATAGTATAAAAAGTTGTCAAAAGTATATGAAAGTTGTGGAATATTGGCATGAAACAACCAAAAATTATAGATACAACGGAGACGTATCACTAGGCGCAACCTACCTCACAACACCCAATGTGTTCTTTACGATCAAGAGCCCGAAAATCTGCACCATCTGCTCGCAAGCTGCCCTTCTTGAGGTAGGTTTGGTACCAGGGACGGAGCTCCCGTGTAAGGGCTGGTGTCAATTGACACCAGTGCCGATCGTAACCTGAAGTAATATTGTTAATAGGATTTGTCTTTGACCCCATCCCAAAAAAATGATTGACCCCAGCCCAGCCGGAGAAGCCCAAAGCCCAAGCTAATTCCAGCCCAACCGTGGAAGCCCACAGTCACTAAAAAGATATGTCGTCGTTCGACACAACCCAAAAGCAGTCGTTCCTTATTCCTTAATTTCCTATACACAGATACGCTTGTATGCACACGAGTTCCTCCCTCTTTGTCTCGTTGCCTCCTCTCAATCCCTACCCAATCCCCTTACGATGTGATAATTCCTTGCAGGTGCCGCCTGGTGGAATTATAGAGAGACGAGCCAACGAAGCAAAGGGATTTTGATCTAATCTGTGGACGCTGGTCAGCCGATTGTTGCGGCATAACCTGGTGCTAATACACCAAGTCTAGATCGACTCTTCCCAGATATGCCTCGCGACACGCATCTGTATTACCTTTAGCCTTTAGACTACATTTCGTAACTGAATAATTCGAAATTTTGCTGTTCTCTCCCTTGATTCATCTACGACTAGGAGGTTATGGACAGATTTTTGTGGAAAGGACCACTACTATTAGTTGCAGCAGGGACTTCAAGGTCACTTAGACTTAGACAAGATCATACTCATGTATCAAGCGTTAGTACTACTATTCCAACAGAACGCGGCTTATGGACTCTCGCACCTCCCACCACCGACCTAAACCCTAGCCACCCTCTACGCCAGCGATCTCCATGTTCAACCGTGGAGTTGGACTTCTGATCCGCTCATTCGCTCCGGCATCCTCTCCTCTTTCCTTTGGTTCTCATCTTCATGGCGGTGCATGCATCCATCTCACTAGGGCTGGATTTTTCCCCTGGAATGGCCCTTTCTCAGGAGATCTGGCGCTCTTTCCGGAGGACGGTGCATCCTACGGAACGATCTGGTCACTTCATCATGGTGGTCTCTTTTTCTCGGAGTTCTTTCCGGTTGGATGAGGATAATGTTGGTCTCTCTCTTGAAGCTGCTCTTGGAGGGTATTGTTCTTCACTTAAGGTATCTTGCCTACGAGATCGTGTTTTCTCTTTTCGTGTCTCCTGCAAGGATGTTGGGTTTTTCATTCTGCACCAAAGATCCTTTGTGTGCGACCATTTTAAGTGTTTCTTTCATCTTTGGGGACATGGGGGCTCTGATTGGGAGCAAGAGTTTAAGCGTTGGTAATTAGAGTGTCAACAGGAATGGATCTTGGTTAGTCCCTCTAGGGCTAGAGCCAAACTAGGTTTGTTAGCCATGAAAAAGCCTCCGGCCAAATCATCTCTTAAAACCTCTTTGGGGGCCAAGAAGAAGCTTAGGTTTGCCACCTTCCTCAACTATGAGGCGTGCAAAGGTTATCGTTATCCTGCCTCCTCTCAAGATTGTTTAACTGTTCGGGAGGCTGGTTATGTGGTTAATAATGATGAGGAGCCTCCCTGGCCGGAGTTACACACCCCCTCGCCGCCGGTGGCCATCAAATTTGGATCTCTGCCAACTTCTCCGGAATCACCGCTTTCGGTTCCTTCATCGTCCGGATCTTCAGGGATATTGAAACTTATTGTTGGGCCGAAGTTCTCGGATTCAAAAGATTTTCCTATTGATCTAGTTACGGCTGGCCCACCTAGCCCTGACTCCCCGGGCCTAGATACTGTCAATGCCCCAATCGACGTATCTGATGATGATTCTATTGATGTTGTACCTTAGGCTGCTCATATTCCATCACCACAAGATATTGTTTCCGATCTGCAAAGTTTCGATGAGATGATTGAAGACCTCGCTGCCAAATTTTGGGACTGTCAAAATTGTTTGGGCATGGCCCACACCTCAGTGACCTGCACAAACTTGGTCCGGTGCCGCAAGTGCTTTAGGTCTGGTCACATTAAAAAAGATTGCGTCCGCCAGCCGCCCGAGTCGTCCATCTGGGTGCCCACAGTCCCATCGCCAGGTTTCGTTTCTCGTGCCCGAGCAGAGCAGCTGGCCTCTACGCCTTCCAATCCACCGCCGCCCCCCAAAAACCCCAATCTGCTACTTCCTCATCGCCGTCGCCGCCTCCATTGCAATCTCCAGTGGTCTCTCCGCCTGATCTCTCAATGGCGGTCTATGCTCTTGACCCGCGGCGCTTTCTTCCGGTTGGCTACGACATCATCGATGGTGGAGGAGACAGACGGCCGCGCACCTACTTCACCTCTCAGCAGCCGCCCCCGCGCATGCATGAGCAGTTCATGGTGGCCATTGTTGAGCCGGTGCCACCCGCTCACCTAGTGGCCATCAGGCGGGAACAGGTGCTGAACTTCATCACCCAGAATCTGCAAGTTCTGGTACGTTCTGCTCAGCCATGGGTTCATGGCGTTGGTCTGTTTGAGATGGAAGACCCAGTAGTCCGTGGATCCTTTATCCTGCATCCGCCTTTTCCTTTGGGTCTAGACGAGGAGGGAGATGAGTTTTTTGTCAGATTTATTCCGCATGACCATGGAGAGGGTTTTCGTGCACTGCATGGATATCGTACGGGTTGGCTTACGTTTATTGGAATCCCTTTGGGTTATTGAAACACGCAGGGACTTGCTGATGTGGTTGGGACTTTTGGTCAGTTCCATTACTGGAATCACACCGACCGTCGACGTGCCCGCTCCCTGGTCCGAGCTTCCTTTCCGGACAATGCTCTGGTTCCTCGTGATGTGGTTTTCCGTCAGTTTGCCAACTGGGGAGGTACGATTGTGTCTTGGACGTCTGCATGCTATATTCTGTCTGCCGAGTTTGCTGAAGCTATGATTGGGGCGGATGAGGACCCGATGCCGTTGGATGGCAATCCACATCCGTTGCCTGGAGAAAACCCCCCGCAACCGTTTTGGGCTATGCCACCTTACCCAGCCCTGGGGTGGAATGCTGTACCGCCAAACCATCAGCCAGTTCAGCAAGGATTCAATGCTTGGGAACCGAATGATCAGCAGAATGAGGGATGAGGAGTTTGGGAAGATCAAGATCAGAACCAGCCTGTAGAGGAGAATCATGTCGCCGCGCAGAATGAGGAGGAGGTTGAGCAGAATTCCATGGTTATGGACGCACCTTATTTTGGCTCCTCTGGCTCTGTGGCAATGATGGATCACCAGGTGCTCAATTTGGAAGTTCCGCAGCAAGTGCACCAGCCTGTGGTTGACCCAATTCAGTTGGGCATTGTGCGTGTAGTTTATGGGCCGATTCTACCGCCACAGATGATTTGGGAACGAACTTTTCGTATGATGCTACCAGAGATTGTTACTGCACGGATACCATACTCTGTTTCTTTGTCAGTGCTCCCACCTTTTGTCCTGCCCACGCGCTTTTGGCCTTGGGCGATTGAGCTGGAGTTTATCAATCAGATGGCGGCTGGTGGTTTCTTCTCGTCGGCCCTGAGTGCTCCCATGAACAGATCTTCAGTTACAATTGCGCCGCTTCTGCCACAGCCGCTTACCATACCAGATACACAGCAGCCTACTCAGGAGGTGCAGCACGTGGAGGGGCAGCCGCCCAACGAGGACACTTCGGGGGATTTCCTTTTCCGGGCTCAGACCCCTCCTGTCCTTCGGAAGCGAACATCCAGTAGATCACGCAAGACTGCCCAGTTGGTTGCTGTAGAGCCAGACTTCTCCACTAGACGGGTTACTCGGAGCTGCACCAAGGCGACAGGTTACAAGCCCACCTCTGCCATCCCGATGAGGACTTCAAGCCTGCGACGGCAGCGGGCCAAGAAGCCACGCATCCCAGTGCCGGAGCAGAATGAAGATGGTGCTGCGCTTCCACCTCCAACGCCTATCCCTTCCCTGCAGCTACTGGGTGAAGCACTGCAAATACCTCCTGTAGATCTTACGGTGGCCAAGCTTATGGCGGGCCCGGAGTCTGATGAATCGACCAAGCCCCCCAATGATGATTGATCTTCTTTATTTCGGATGGGGATGGGTTCAGGGACCGCGTTTCTTTTGGGTTGTTAATATTCTGAATTTCGGTGTGTTGGTCCTTTGGGTGAACTCTGTTATGCTCTGCTACTCGTTCTGTTATGTAGTTATGAGTCTACTTTGCTTTTATTACTGCGTTTATGGATCATACATCCTATCGTAATTGGCGAGTGTTGTGATGGAATGTGCGTGGCCTGAACTCTGAGGACGGGCAAAGGGATGTCCGGGCTAAAATTGAAGAAAGCAAATGTTCTATCATATGCCTGCAAGAAACCAAGGTCGAGCTTTTTGATCTGAGATCATTACGTGCATTTTGTCCGCGTAGGTTCGATCACTTTGCGTTCTCCCCTTCTGTGGGAGCTTCAGGTGGTATTCTGGTTATTTGGAATTCAGTAGTGTTTAATGGCAATCTGATTGAGGTCCAACGCTTTGGCTTAGTCATTTCTTTCGAGTCTGTACACAATTCTGAAACTTGGACTATGGTGTCTGTCTATGGCCCATGCCGAGGGCCACTAAGGGATGATTTTGTTCAATGGTTGTACCACCTCCCTATACCACTGGATCAAAACTGGCTCTTGCTTGGAGATTTCAATTTTATCCGATCTTTGGATAATAGGAATAGGCCGGGGGGATGTTAATGATATTTTTCTGTTCAATGAGATCATAGGCCATCTAGGATTGCTTGAGTTACCTCTGAAAGGCAGAGTCTACACCTGGTCTAATATGCAGGAACAA
This sequence comes from Aegilops umbellulata, assembly GCA_032464435.1. NCBI lineage: Eukaryota > Viridiplantae > Streptophyta > Magnoliopsida > Poales > Poaceae > Aegilops > Aegilops umbellulata. The sequence continues at coordinate 225,676,994 of CP136055.1, read as the reverse complement.
CCTCTTTTGGAGCAGTTGGATTGGTTTTTTACTACTGCTGACTGGATATCTGCTTATCCGAATACAGTAGTGTTTCCCTCATGTGCCCTGTGTAGTGTCAATCGATACCACAATTCCGAAATCGAAGATCTTCCGCTTCGAAAACTTTTGGGTGGAAATGCCGGGTTTCCTTGACTGTGTTAGGACCTCTTGGGAGGAGCCCGTTGCTGTGGGATTATCTGCACCTGCCATTTTGTCTGCTAAATTCAAGAGGTTGAGATTTGCACTCAAGAAGTGGAGCACCAATCTTTCCTCCTTCAAAAAGTTGGCTACTAATTGTTCGGAGGTGGTGTTGTATTTTGATAATCTTGAGGAACTCAGACCTCTTACCAGGACTGAGTTCAACTTCAAGAAAAGGGTCAAGTTGCAGTATGAACGCGTACTGAAACTGCATCATTTGTATTGGAAGCAAAGGTGCACCATCAGATATATCAGGGTGGGAGATGAAAACTCTAGGTTCTTCCATGCTATGGCTTCGGAGAGGCTTAGACGTAACACAATCTCCTCGTTGCAGAGAGAGGATGGTTCTGTTGTTAGGGATCATGACCAAATGGCCGGAATTTTATGGAACTCCTTTCAAGCCAGAATGGGCCAAGCACAAGGTATCTCCATGGGTTTTGATCTCTCCTCCCTGATTGCCCCTGTCTTGGGTCTTGAGGAATTGGACGCCCCTTTTTCTGATGAGGAGATTTCTGCGGTTCTTAAAGATCTGCCTACTGATCGGGCACCCGGACCTGATGGATTTAATGGTATGTTTGTCAAGAAATGTTGGTCTATCATCGAGGCAGATTTCAGGAAGTTATTTAAGGATTTTTTTGAGGGAAGGATCAGTTTGCAGAATATTAATTCTTCCTTCATCACCCTCATCCCCAAAATGATGGCGCCAATGGGCCCTAATGATTTCCGCCTATTTCCTTAACTAACACTTGCCTCAAATTCCTCACCAAGCTATTGGCCAATCGATTGCAAAAGGTTATTCTCAAGTGTATACACAAGAACCAATATGGTTTTTGGAAGCACCGGTCTATTCAGGATTGTTTGGCATGGGCCTTTCAGTACATCTATCAGTGCAAACAATCAAAGAAACCCATCATCCTCTTAAAATTGGATTTTGCTAAGGCATTTGATACTGTTGAGCATGAGGCCATTCTGGCTCTGCTTATGGCAAAAGGGTTTCCTCCTAAATGGATTGGTTGGGTCAAGGAAATTTTGTCCTCTGGTGACTCCCAGGTACTTCTTAATGGCATCCCCGGCAACCACTTTAAGTGTAAGCGTGGGGTTAGGCAAGGGGACCCCTTTCTCCATTGCTTTTTGTCTTGGCAGCGGATCTGTTGCAGTCGGTTGTTAATAAGATGTTGCTTGACGGTATTCTTTCCTTATCGATTGACTGCAATGACAAAGATTTTCCAATACTCCAGTATGCTAATGACACTATTATGCTATTCCCTGCGGATGAAGCCCAGCTCATAGCCCTCAGAGATATGTTGCAGGTTTTTGCTGAATCTACTGGCCTAAGAGTGAACTTTGCTAAATCCATGATGGTGCCTATTAATGTTCCTGATGATGAGGCTCTTCGGCTTTCTCAGGTTTTTCAATGCACTCTTGGATCACTGCCATTTACCTATCTTGGCCTCCCCTTGGGAACCACAAAGCCCACTATCCTTGATTTGATGCCTTTGGTGGATTCTCTTGAGAGGCGCCTGACTGCAAGTTCAGCTTTGTTAAACCAAGGTTGCAGACTTCAGTTGCTGAGATCGGTTCTCTCGTCAATGCCTATATATTTCCTATGCTCCCTATCCATCCCACCTGGCATCATCAAGCAACTAGAGCGGATTATGCGCCAATGTCTTTGGAGAGGTAACTCTGATACCCCGAGGCAATCCCTGGCTGCGTGGGATATGGTTTGCAGGCCCAAGGAGAAAGGAGGATTGGGGGTCGTCAACTTGCAGCTTCAGAACCAAGGGCTCCTTATCAAACACTTACATAAATTCTACAACAAAGCGGATATACCCTGGGTATCCTTGTTGTGGAACTCATATTATGATGGAGTTGTCCCTCATGCCACGGTCCTTTGTGGTTCCTTTTGGTGGAAGGATATTTTTAAGTTAGTTGATAATTATAGAGCTGTCGCCTCGGCCTCAGTTAACAAAGGGGATTCAGTTTTGTTCTGGTCGGATGCTTGGACTTTGGGAGGTTCCACGATGCCTTTAAGACAAAGATTGCCACGGTTGTTCTCTTACGCTTTGGATGACAAGATTTCTGTGGCAGATTTCATTGACAGCCAGGATAGGGCCTCTTTCTTTCAGTTGCCTATCTCCCAGCAGGCTGCTATTGAACTTAATTTGCTCACAGTCTGGGTCAACAATTTGAATAGGGACCCGTTGTCTAATGATGTTTGGTCCTGGGTAGGTCCTTCGGGAGCTTACACATCAAAGAGTTACTATACCATCATGCACTCTCATATGGTGACCATTCAGCCTTGCAAATGGTTATGGAGTAGTAGCTGCACGCTTAAAATCAAGGTTTTTGCCTGGCTCCTATTCTTTGACAGGCTCAACACCAAGGACTTGCTGGTGAGGAGACACTGGCGGGCCGGGGATGCTGATAACCTTTGTGTGTTGTGCCACCGGCAGATTTACGAGGATCATCAACACCTGTTTTTTTCCTGCAACTTTAGTATGAGGATCTGGACTTATTTGCAGATTGACTGGTCTGCTGGTTCTAACGTCCATCAGTGCATCTCGTTGGCCCGACAAAGATTTGGTAACTGCTTTTTCTTTGAGGTGGTGTTCACAGCAGCTTGGAATATTTGGATACTCCGGAATGGAAGGACATTCAGAGGGGAACGACCTACGTTTAGTGCTTGGTGTTGTAAATTTGTACATGACCTAACTTTGCTTTCTTATAGAGTGAAGGCTCATGTTAGACCTCTCCTCCTAGCCTGGTTGGATGGGTTGCCTTGAGTTATTCTTTGTGTAGGTAGGTTTAGGTAAGTTTGCCTTCTTTGGCACTCTTTTGTTTCCCCTTTTGTATATAGTTAACTTGTACTGGACTCTTGCTTTTCTTGAATAAAGGACTGTGAGGCTGTGCCTTGCAGTAGATAGTCAAAAAAAACTATTCCAACAGAAATAAATTTGGATGATCTCCCTCCTGATCCAGCTGATCCAAAAAGAATATCACAATACACTAAGAATCCTAAGAAGTAACACGAGATCAGACGGATATATTTAACTAGAGGACCTTATGTTGGGGAACGTAGTAATTTCAAAAAAATTCCTACGCACACGCAAGATCATGGTGATGCATAGCAACGAGAGGCGATAGTGTTTTCTACGTACCCTTGTAGACCGATAGCGGAAGCGTTATGACAACGCGGTTGATGTAGTCGTACGTCTTCACGGCCCGACCGATCAAGCACCGAAACTACGGCACCTCCGAGTTCTAGCACACGTTCAGCTCGATGACGATCCCTGGACGCCGATCCAGCAAAGTGTTGGGGATGAGTTCCGTCAACACAACAGCGTGGTGACGATCTTGATGTTCTACCGTCGCAGGGCTTCGCCTAAGCACCGCTACAATATTATCGAGGATTATGGTGGAGGGGGCACCGCACACCGGCTAAGAGAATGATCACGAAGATCAACTTGTGTGTCTAGAGGTGCCCCCCTGCCCCCATACATAAAGGAGCAAGGGGGGAGGCCGGCAGGCCCTAGCAGGGCGCGCCAGGAGGAGGAGTCCTCCTCCTAGTAGGAGTAGGACTCCCCTCTTTCCTACTCCTACTAGGAGGGGGAAAGGAAGGGGGAGAGGGGGAAGGAAAGGGGGCGCCGCCCCCCCTCTCCTAGTCCAATTCGGACCAGAGGAGGAGGGGGCGCACGTCCCACCCTGGCTGCCCCTCTCTCTCTCCACTAAGGCCCATTAGGCCCATACTTCTCCCGGGGGGATTCTGGTAACCCTCCGGCACTCTGGTTTTCTCCGAAATCACCTGGAACACTTCCGGTGTCCGAATATAGTCGTCCAATATATCAATCTTTATGGCTCGATCATTTCGAGACTCCTCGTCATGTCTGTGATCACATCCGGGACTCCGAAAAACCTTCGGTACATCAAAACATATAAACTCATAATGAAACTGTCATCGTACCGTTAAGCGTGCGGACCCTACGGGTTCGAGAACAATGTAGACATGACCGAGACACGTCTCCAGTCAATAACCAATAGCGGAACCTGGATGCTCATATTGGCTCCCACATATTCTACGAAGATCTTTATCGGTCAGACCGCATAACAACATACGTTGTTCCCTTTGTCATTGGTATGTTACTTGCCCGAGATTCGATCGTCGGTATCTTAATACCTAGTTCAATCTCGTTACCGGCAAGTCTCTTTACTCGTTCCGTAATACATCATCTCACAACTATCTCATTGGTTGCATTGCTTGCAAGGCTTAAGTGATGTGCATTACCGAGAGGGCCCAGAGATACCTCTCCGACAATCGGAGTGACAAATCCTAATCTCGAAATACGCCAACCCAACATGTACCTTTGGAGACACCTGTAGAGTACCTTTATAATCACCGAGTTATGTTGTGACGTTTGGTAGCACACAAAGTGTTCCTCCGGCAAACCGGAGTTGCATAATCTCATAGTCATAGGAACATGTATAAGTCATGAAGAAAGCAATAGCAACATACTAAACGATCGGGTGCTAAGCTAATGGAATGGGTCATGTCAATCACATCATTCTCCTAATGGTGTGATCCCGTTAATCAAATGACAACACATGTCTATGGTTAGGAAACATAACCATCTTCGATTAACGAGCTAGTCAAGTAGAGGCATACTAGTGACGTTTAGTTTTGTCTATGTATTCACACAAGTATTATGTTTCCGGTTAATACAATTCTAGCATGAATAATAAACATTTATCATGATATAAGGAAATAAATAATAACTTTATTATTGCCTCTAGGGCATATTTCCTTCACCTTATAGGCTCCAAGAACCAATGTACACAACAAAAAAGACCCAATAAAACAAACCTCCATCATTACCAAATAGCGTGTCTTAATTCTATTATTGATCGGCAACTTAGGGAGTTCAATGAAAGATTCATGAAGTAAAGTATTCATTGCTTATTCACATGGCTTCTTTCAACCCAAAGAACTCATCTACTGTTTTTAACTTGAAGAGTTAATTAAAGTTAGCTGAGTTCTATCCTGATGATTTCTGTTCAACACAATTGATTTATCTTGTCCAGGAACTTTGGATTTACATTGACAATGTCCGAGCGTACTAAAGATTTGCCAATTTGGATGTCATGGATGATCTTGCTAAAGTGTTGGTGGGCACTAGGAAGCATCTTGTTTTTCCTTTGGTGTATCCACTTCTAAAGTTCGTGCAAATTTTGACGGTTGCCACAACGTCAGCGGAGAGATGCTTTTCAGCAATGAATATTGTCAAGAGTGTTTTGCGCAACAAAATGGGTGTCGAGTTCCTGAATGGGTGATTGATTTGCTATGCGGGGAAAGATATATTTTCTACTATTACAAACGATGATGTGATTGATCTATTTAAGAAGATGGAAGATTGAGAAAGGAGGTTATAAAATGTGAGCCTCATGTCACTTTATATTTTTGCTTAATGATATTTATTTTTTATATTATTTTTTCCTAACATTGTTGTGATATTTTCTTTTGTTCATCCTTTTCAGAAAGTAACAACATTAAGTGCTTTAAGTTAACCTTTGGCTTTATGACTTTGCTCAGCCTGTACTCGGTATGACTTTTTTAATGTAATAATATTATTATTGAATCATTGTATATTTTCTTTCTATATATGGTGCACTCCAACATTATGTATGTTGCGCTGCTATAGTGTACGCTAGAGTGGACAAAGCTTGACACCAGTGCACATTGTTTCTAGCTTCGTCCCTGTTTGGCACGATGTGCTGGCCTGGTGTCGTTCCATAGCCTCAATCCCCGGCAACACGGTGACCTTCTCCGAGTGCTCGATGACGATCTCACATTATGCCCCCAATGGTTATCGTTGTGGGCTCTCCCCTCTCATCATGCTGACTGCATGCTGCTTGGCCAACTTCATCGCACGATCCTAAAACACACCCCATTTTGTCCGGATTTTGTCCGTATGGGGTAGAAATAGGGAGAGAAAACGCAGGATAGAGGCCGGACAAACTCGCTGCACGCAGCGCTGCTACCCCATTTTTACCCCATTTCACCAGCTGTTCGTCCTCGTCATTTCTTCGAACACGTAGCAGGCACAGCGGACTCGTCGCCGCGGCCGCTCCTGCTCATCCACGCCCTCGCTCCTGTCGTGCCGCATACCCGCTGTCGCGCCCGACGCGTCGCCGTCCTTGTGCCCTCGCTCCCCCCCCCCCCCCCGCGCGCCTCGTCCACCCAAGCTCGCCGTCGCCCGTGCCGCCGCGCCCCGCGCCCGCGCCCGCGCCAGGCAGCCCGCAGCCCCGCGCCCGCGCCCGCGCCGTGCCCCGCCGCTCGTGCCATGGCAGCACCGCGCCCGCGCCAGGACGCCCGCCACCGCTCCCCGCCGCCCGCGCCAGGCCGCCCGCAGCCGCGCCCCGCGCCCGCGCCCGTGCGCCCGCCCCCGCGCGCCATGGCCGCCCGCCGCCGCGCGTCGCGCCCCGCGCTAGCCCCCCACGCGCCATGGTCGCCCGCAGCCGCGCCCCGCCGCCCGCGCCATGGCGGCCCCGCGCCCGCGCCAGGCCGCCCGCAGCCGCGCCCGCGCGCCCGCCCCCGCGCGCCATGGCCTCCGGCAGCCTCGCGTCGCGCCCGCGCGCCCGCCCCTTGCACGCCATGGCCGCCCGCTCGTCGCTCTGCCCGCGTGCGCGCCTGCTCGCCCGCTGGCCCTCCCCGCCTCGCCTCGCCCCGCCCCGCCTCGCTGCTGCCTCTCCTTCGTCCTCCCTCGCCTGTTGCAGAAAAGGAGAGTATGACAGGTGGGGTCAAGGGTGGACATAGACGGACGACGAGGACGCGAAGACGTCCGTCCGTTTTCTGTCCGCTTTGGCCCTAAACCGAGAGCAACTTTGGTCTGAAAATGAGGCAAAAGCGGACACGGACCGGACGAAACGTCCATATGCTCTCATGCGTTGGGTCGTTCGGTTTGTCCGTTTTACCCCAAACGGACACAAACGGACGATTTGGGGTAAAAATGGGTCACGCGGTGGAGTTGGCCTTACGGTGTCATCGTAATGCTTGCATCTTTGATGGCATGCGGCCTTTCACATCAAGCGTCCTGCAGGAAATCCAAGACCAAGCACGGCTATGGGCAATGGCAGATGCTAAAGGACTGACTATCATCCTTTGTGAGACGTAGTTCTTAGTCTTCGTGGCCTTCGTGAGACGTAGTCCTTAGTCTTTGTGCGGTAGAACATCCCACCTACCTTGTATGCTCTCGTCACCGTGTAATGCCATTGCACTTGTATCACATGATTGTACCAACACTTTGTACTGGGTTTCTAACTCCTTTTTTTAATAGAAAAATACACAATCTTTGCGTATTCGCGGGAAAAAAAAGCTTCGCAGACTGCATTAGTCTGGATATGCAACTGATTACTTTTGGTCAACTATGCATCGCTATCCAACTGCATGAACCGATGAAAGAAGAACCGTGATTTAGCAGTAAAAGGAGAATCAACAATGTTGTTTTAATCACTAGAAATATTATGTCCCCGTTGCAAGACAAATATTGTTGAAAGCCTACAAATGTTATTTGTAGCATATATAGTATTGAAAGCCTACAAATCGAAATTCCAATCATGCGGATGGCCACAAATCGTCTCGTTCGCGCGCTAAATGGAGAAGGTAGGGATGACACTCACACCCCGTCGTCCTTGCTGCCGCGGCCACGCGGTGCCCAGAACTTGAGCCTGACCTCCCGCTTCTCCAGCATCTTCTCCACCTCCTCGATGGGGAGTCCCTTGGTCTCCGGCACGCAGACGAGCACGAAGGCGAGAGCTGCCACGGACAGGCAACCGAAGATGAGGAACGTCCACGCGGGGCCGATGGCCTCCGTCAGCGTCAGGAACGACTGCGCCACTACGAGGTTGGACACCCAGTTCGCGGTCGCCGCCACGCCACCGCACACACCGCGGTGCCGCAGCGGGTAGATCTCTGAGTTGACGATCCAGGGCACCGTGCCCATCCCCGGTGAGAAGAAGGCGATGTACAGAGCCAGCCCCACCATCGCCAACCAACCGTATCGGCTCGGGCAGCCGCGCGTGTACCACAGTCGCCCCTCGCCGTGGCACGCGTCGCGCACCGTCGCGTTCGACAGCAGGCACGCGCCCGGGAGCAGCTTGCTGCCGGCGCTGGACGCGCAGAAGCCGCACTCCGTCGAGCTGGCCTTGAGGCACCGGGTGCAGTCCCAGCCGGAGCTGCTCGTCCGGTAGTCCGGGCATGTGAGGGAACCATCGAAGTGTCTGGTATCGGCGCTGCCGACGGCGGGCGAGTGTGTGGTGGTCTGGTGGAACACCGCGGAGAGCAGGGCAAGCGACGCGATGACGCCGACGAGGCTGATCACCAGCAGCTTCCTCCGGCCGGTGCGGTCGATGAAGTAGATGCTAACGATGGAGCCGAGCGCGTTGAGGCCGGAGGTGACCAGCGAGAGCGCGAGCGCCGTTTGGTTGGAGGCGAACCCGGCGAGCTGCACGATGCTCGGGCTGTAGTACATCACGGTGTTGATACCCACGAGCTGCTGGAACACCTGCAGCCCGACGCCGGCCACCAGCGCCCGCCGCACAGTTGGCGTCTTCACCAGCGCCGTCAGGCTTACCTTCTCCGACGAGCCCCGCTCCCGCGCCTCCGCCTCCACCGACTCCTTCAACTCCTGCATCTCCCTCGTCACCTCTTCCTCGGCCATGTATATCTTACGCAGGATCGCCTCTGCTTCCTCCACCCTCCCCTGACATGATCGGTAATTAAGTTCGTTCGTTCATGTAAAGAGTTAGCACAACTTTCTAGTTGAAGGAAAGAATAGTACTACCAAAAACTAACCTTTCTGTAAAGCCATCTTGGCGATTCGGGGAGGAAGAGCATGAGGACGAACTGGAACACGGCAGGGAGGCCGGCGACTCCGAGCATCCACCTCCACGTCCCCGGCGCCTTGGTGAAGGCGAGGTTGATAAGGTAGGACAAGAACTGGCCACCGGTGATGAGGAAGCCGTTGGTACTGACGAGCGCGCCCCTGATCCTCGCCGGCGACGCCTCGGAGATGTAAAGCGGCGCCGTCATGGATGCCATGCCGACGCCTAGGCCGACGAAGACGCGGCCGACCACGAGCTGCACGGGGCCCGTCGCCGAAGCCATGACCACCGCGCCCGCGAAAAAGAGCAGGTCGGCCACGAGGATGGACGTCCGCCGCCCGAACCTATCGTTGGTCCAGCCGCCGACCGCCGCGCCGATGATGGCGCCGGCCACCGCCATGCTCACGATCATTTCCTGCAGCAGCCATAAACTCCATGCTGATTAGCAAACGAAACTGCACCAATACATCAATTCTTATGAGTCTGTTTCGGCCAAGGATAAGAAGAATTGGATCTTTTAATTACCTGAAGCCATGTGTTCTTGTCGACGGAGCGGAAATCGTCGCGGATGTAAAGCAGTGCCCCTGAAATGACACCGGTGTCGTAGCCGAAGAGGAGGCCGCCGATGCCAGCGGAGAAGGCGAGGCGGAGGACGTAGGGGTTCCGCCAGGAGAGGGAGAAGCACTCCCTAAAGGCCGAGCCGTCGAACCCGTGAGCACCGCCCTCCATGGCCGGCCAGCCGGCTGCCACTCTCTAATCTTTATCTTTCGTCGCTCCTCCTTGGACTGCTCAATGCTTACGGGTGGATGAGGACGACCGGGTTGGACTGGCACCGACTAGTGTGTGTACGTATGTACTAGGAGTAGTACATATATACAGGCAGACGCACGCATACAACACTAATTGTCTAATTATCCATGTCGCGCGTGTGGACGAATAATTGACCATAATCGGAAGAAGATTCCAGTAGATAGGCGGCCGCTTCACTTTGACTGATTTGACAAAATGGATAGGATAGGATAGGGGGGCCATGCTGACTGTCATCTGATGCCGATGATTAGGAGGCTAGAAAGCAATGGACATTAGTCAGTTGGTACATCCAACCACCGGAGAAGAAGGCATCGTCCTCCCTGATGTGATTCCAAGCCATATTGGTGCCGGTGGAATGACTGTCTGTTACCTGTCCATTTCAGCACGAGCTACCTGAAGAGCATCAAGCAATTCCACTAGTTTGCACGATTTCTGATCGTGAGTTTTCGTTAGTACCATGACAATGGAAATAAATTTCAAAATAAATAGACGAGCTGGGAACATCACTTCCGCATAATCAATACTTTATTGCCAATTTTAGGAAGCATTAATGACTCTTTAATTACTTTGCTATATTTGAGCGTTTATAGAGTTGTTTACCAAAAAGGCTTTTGCCCCGCTTTATATATAGAGCAACCCACATACAACCGATGCAGACCACACCACACTCACCTAAGGCCAGATACAAAGGTGCGAGAAACTACAACCATGCACCGAACGAGTTGAGGCACACTACAAGATGATAGTAAGCATCACTACGAAGCCTACAGAGCACTTCCCGACGATACCGCGAAGAGGTGAAGTTGAGGGTCAACAACACCATGAGCTCCAAGACGGTGCCTTCAGGAAGGATACGACACCGAAGTGCCTACGTTACCCGATTCAAGGATCTAGATTTTCATCCGGAGCACGACAAAGAGAGAGCAGCAACTACAACGGAGACTTCAGGAAGGTGACGACGCCCACGGGCGCTGCCTTCGTGGGCCTGACCGAAGCCAGATAGGGCTTTCCCCCGGCAAGCATGCTCCTCCTTCAGCCAAGGTGCGGCCAGGCATGAGTACCACAACATCACACCTCCACGGCCCGCCAAAAAGAAAGCCAACACACCGCCCTGCGCCATGTCCTCTAGCTGCACGCACAAGAGCCGCAAGCTTAGCCCACAAGCACCACAACTCCCACCACTGAGCAGCTGCCCAGGAAACACGACGGCCCCAAGGGCCTCCATTGCTGCGAGCGATGAACCGGATGCAAGCTCCGACCATCGATAGAGCCGATCAGACCAATCGGGAGTCGCCAGGTCAGAGAAGAAGTGAAACGGGAGCGGACCATGTTGACGACCGGCAACCCTGCCGGTGACGGGTGGACCGACCGCATCAGTGCCACCAATAACTCCCACCACCTCTCCATACGCCACCCCATGTGGCGCCCAGCCGTAGCTCCCAGCCTGGATTCGCATCTGGCCCGTCCCGGTTGTCGGGGTTACGATCCTGACAATGAGTACTAGGGGTACGGAAGAGGGGGCAGGGCCTAGCTACGGCGCGGGTGTAACACGTGGTGTTTAACGAGTTCAAGCCCCTCTCGGCGGAGGTAACAACCCTACGTCTCGTGCCCCGAGGCTTGGTTTTTCTTGATGGGGATGGTTACAGAGTTTGCTTAACCTCGGCTTAGGAGGAGGAGTGCAGCTTATATAGAGTGCGCTGAAGCCCCACGCTCTCCACGTCACCAGGGCACTTAACGCCATTAAATACAGCAGTTACAGGTGTAAAGAGCTTCTACCACGGCAGTTACAGGTAAGGCAGCCTTGATTCTACTTCAAGGATGACTTAGGATTCCTCGACCGTTGCAGCTCCCATGTCGTCCTTCCATCTCTCTAGTCCGAGCGGTGGTGGTCCAGTCGAGTGATGGTGGTCGTCCGAGTGTCGTCGAGGTGTCCGAATGGACCTCCTGTTATACGCATCTGAGTGCTAGTATGGTCCAGAGACCTACCAATGATGGTGTGGGGCCCTAGGTGGGCCCCTTATGATGGGTCCTTGACCCTACCTGTAGTAGGTGACCTCATCATTAGCCCCTGAATCAGTTGAGGTTTCGTAGGACAAGCGGACTGGTCCTTCGGTTAGGTCCGAGTGCTTCAGGGGCACTCAGAATATGTTTTCCGAGTCATGGTTCATTGCTCCTTGGATGAAAACACAACGGATTTTGGACTATATGTTTCCCCGGATGACCGAGTGTCATTGATCGCCGAGAAAAACCTGGTGGGACTCATTTGTCTCCTGGAGGAGATAGACTTGGGGCCCGAGTGAGGGCATGCCATTACAACTCGAACGATGACGCTGGCGCGTGGTCTATGCCACTCCTTATTAGAGGGGGACGCCAGCACAAGCCTTCTACGAGTCCAGATTTATGAGTCATGCGCCTTGGAGCCTAGTGAAAGGGCCAAGTCTGAAGGAAATATGCCCTAGAGGCGATAATAAAGTTATTATTTTATTTCCTTATATCATGATAAATTTTTATTATTCATGCTAGAATTTTATTAACCGGAGACTTGATACATGTGTGTGAATACATAGACAAAACAAAGTGTCCCTAGTATGCCTCTACTAGACTAGCTCGTTAATCAAAGATGGTTAAGTTTCCTGACCATAGACATGTGTTGTCATTTGATGAATGGGATCACATCATTAGAGAATGATGTGATGGACAAAACCCATCCGTTAGCTTAGCATTATGATCATTGGGTTTTATTACTATTGCTTTCTTCATGACTTATACATGTTGCTCTGACTATGAGATTATGCAACTCCCGAATACCGGAGGAACACCTTGTGTGCTATCAAACATCACAACGTAACTGGGTGATTATAAAGATGCTCTACAGGTGTCTTCGAAGGTGTTTGTTGGGTTGGCATAGATCTAGATTAGGATTTGTCACTCTGTGTATCGAAGAGGTATCTCTGGGCCCTCTCGGTAATGCACATCACTAGAAGCCTTGCAAGCAATGTGACTAATGATTTAGTTGTGGGATGATGCATTATGAAGCGAGTAAAGTGATGTGCAAGTAAAGAGATTAAACCAGGTATAATGATACCGACGATCAAATCTCGGGTAAGTAACATACCGATGACAAAGGGAACAACGTATGTTGTTATGTGGTTTGACCGACAAAGATATTTGTAGAATATGTACGATCCAATATGAGCATCCAGGTTCCGCTATTGGTTATTGACCGGAGATGTGTCTCGGTCATGTCTACATAGTTCTCGAACCCGTAGGGTCCGCACGCTTAATGTTCGATGACGATTTGTATTATGAGTTATGTGATTTGATGTACTGAAATTTGTTCGGAGTCCCGGATGAGATCACGGACATGACGAGGAGTCTCGAAATGGTCGAGAGGTAAATATTCATATATTGGAAAAGGTTGCATTTTGACATAGGAATGGTTCCGAGTGATTCAAGCATTATTCCCAAGTACTGGGAGGTTACCTGAACCCTCGGGGAGAAGTTATGGGCCTTATGGGCCATAAGAGGGAAGCACACCAGCTGGGGCTGGTGCGCCCCCCCCCCCCCTGGGCAGGTGGCCGATTAGGACTAGGAGAAGGGGGCCAGCCCCCCCTTTCCTTCTCCTTCTCCCTTCCCCCTTTCCTACTCTGTGTGGGAGGTGGAATCCTACTAGGACCAGGGAGTCCCAGTAGGACACCACACCTTGGCGCGCCCTCCTAGGGCCGGCTGCCTCTCCCTCTCCCTCCTTTATATACGGAGGCAGGAGGCGCCCCAAAGACACACAAGTTGATCTTTTAGCCATGTGCGGTTCCCCCCTCCACAGTTACACACCTCGATCATATCGTCGTAGTGCTTAGGCGAAGCCCTGCGCCGGTAACTTCATCATCACCGTCACCACACCGTCGTGCTGACGGAACTCTCCCTCGGCCTCAACTGGATCAAGAGTTCGAGGGATGCCACCGAGCTGAACGTGTGCAGATCACGGAGGTGTCGTGCGTTCGGTACTTGGATCGGTTGGATCGCGAAGATGTTCGACTACATCAACCGCGTTACTAAAATCTTCCACTTTCGGTCTATGATGGTACGTGGACACACTCTCCCCGCTCATTGCTATGCTTCTCCTAGATAGATCTTGCATGATCGTAGGCAATTTTTTGAAATACTACGTTCCCCAATAGTGGCATCCGAGCCAGGTCTATGCGTAGATGTTATATGCACGAGTAGAACACAAAGAGTTGTGGGCGATAATAGTCATACTGCTTACCAGCATGTCATACTTTGATTCAGCGGTATTGTTGGATGAAGCAGCCTAGACCGACATTACATGAACACGTTCATGAGACTGGTTCTACCGCCGTGCTTTGCACACAGGTGGCTAGTGGGTGTCTGTTTCTCCAGCTTTAGTTGAATCGAGTTTGACTACGCCCGGTCCTCGTTGAAGGTTAAAACAGCACACTTGACGAAAAATCATTGTGGTTTTGATGCGTAGGTAAGAACGGTTCTTGCTAGAAGCCCGTAACAGCCACGTAAAACTTGCAACAACAAAGTAGAGGACGTCTAACTTGTTTTTGCAGGGCATGTTGTGATGTGATATGGTCAAGACGTGACGAGATATAAATTGTTGTATGAGATGATCATGTTTTGTAACCATTATCGGCAACTGGCAGGAGCCTTATGGTTGTCGCTTTATTGTATGAAACGCAATCGCCATGTAGTTGCTTTACTTTATCACTAAGCGGTAGGGATAGTCATTGAAGCAATAGTTGGTGAGACGACAATGACGCTACGATGGAGATCAAGGTGTCAAGCCGGTGACGATGGTGATCATGACGGTGCCTTGGAGATGGAGATCAAAGGCACAAGATGATGATGGCCATATCATATCACTTATTTTGATTGCATGTGATGTTTATCCTTTATGCATCTTATTTTGCTTAGTACGGCGGTAGCACTATAAGATGATCCCTCACTAAATTTCAAGGTATAAGTGTTCTCCCTGAGTATGCACCGTTGCTATAGTTCGTCGTGCTGAGACACCACGTGATGATCGGGTGTGATAAGCTCTACGTTCACATACAACGGGTGCAAGCCAGTTTTGCACACGCAGAATACTCGGGTTAAACTTGACGAGCCTAGCATATGCAGATATGGCCTCGGAACACTAAGACCGAAAGGTCGAGCGTGAATCATATAGTAGATATGATCAACATAGTCATGTTCACCATTGAAAACTTCTCCATCTCACTTGATGATCAGACATGGTTTAGTTGATATGGATCACGTGATCATTTAGATAACTAGAGGGATGCCTATCTAAGTTGGAGTTATTAAGTAATATGATTAATTGAACTTTAATGTATCATGAACTTAGTCCTGATAGTTTTTGCATATCTATGTTGTAGATCAATAGCTCGCGTATAGCTCCCCTGTTTTATTTTTATATGTTCCTAGAGAAAAATAAGTTGAAAGATGATAGTAGCAATGATGCGGACTAGGTCCGTAATCTGAGGATTATCCTCATTGTTGCACAGAAGAATTATGTCCTTGATGCACCACTAGGTGACGGACCTATTGTTGGAGTAGATACAGAGGTTATGAACGTTTGGCAAACTCGGTATGATAACTACTTGATAGTTTAGTGCGCCATGCTTTACGGCTTAGAACTAGGACTTCAAAAACGTTTTGAACGCCACAGAGCATATAAGATGTTCTAAGAGCTGAAATTGGTATTTCAGACTCATGCCCGAGTCGAGAGGTATGAGACCTCTGACAAGTACTTTGCCTACAAGATGGAGGAGAATAGCTCAACCAGTGAGCATGTTCTCAGATTGTCTAAGTACTACAAACGCTTGAAACAAGTGGGAGTTAATCTTCCAGATAAAATAGTGACTGAGAGAGTTCTCTAGTCACTATCACCAAGTTACTAGAACTTCATGATGAACTATAATATGCAAGGGATGACGAAAACGATTCCTGAGCTCTTCGTGATGCTGAAATCGACGAAGGTAGAAATCAAGAAAAGCATCAAGTGTTGATGGTTGACAAGACCACTAGTTTCAAGTAAAAGGACAAGGGAAAGAAAGGGAACTTCAAGAAGAATGGCAAGCAATTTGCCACTCCCATGAAGAAGCCCAAAACTAGACCCAAGCCTGAAACTGAGTGCTTCTACTACGAAAGAAATGGACACTGGAAGCAGAACTGCCCCAAATACTTGGCGGATAAGAAGGATGGCAAGTGAACAAAAGTATATACGATATACATGTTATTGATGTGTACTTTACTAGTGTTCATAGTAGCCCCTGGGTATTTGATACTGGTTCAGTTGCTATGATTAGTAACTCGAAAGAGGAGTTACAAAATGAACAAAGACTAGTTGAGGGCAAGGTGACGATGTGTGTTGGAAGTTATTCCAAGGTTGATGATCACCATAGCACACTCCCTTTACCTTCGGGGTTAGTGTTGAACCTAAAATAAATGTTATTTGGTGTTTGCGTTGAGCATAATATGATTAGATCATGTTTATTGCAATACAATTATTCATTTAAGTGAAAGAATAATTGTTATTCTGTTTACATGAATAAAACCTTCTGTGGTCATACACCCAAGGAGAATGGTTTATTGAATCTCGATCATAGCGATACACATATTCATAAAATTGATGCCAAAAGATGCAAAGTTGATAATGATAGTGCAACATATTTGTGGCACTGCCGTTTAGGTCATATTGGTGTAAAGAGCATGAAGAAACTCCATGCTGATGGGCTTTTGGAATCACTTGATTATGAATCACTTGATTCTTGCGAACCATGCCTCATGGGAAGATGACTAAGAATCCGTTCTCCGGAACAATGGAGCGAGCAACTGACTTATTGGAAATAAATGGATCTTTAAGAGGAAGACGGACGCTGATAGTAGTGTTACTATCCACAAAGCTTGAATTGTCGCAAAAGGTTTTCGACAAGTTCAAGGTGTTGACTACGATGAGAATTTCTCACTCGTATCGATGCTTAAAGTCTGTTCGAATCATGTTAGCAATTACCGCATTTTATGAAATCTGGCAAATGGATGTCAAAACTATATACCTTAATGGATTTATTAAAGAAGAGTTGTATATGATGCAACCAGAAGTTTTTGTCAATCCTAAAGGTGCTAACAAAATGTGCGAGCTCCAGCAATCCATCTATGGACTGGTGCAAGCATCTCAGAGTTGGAATATACGCTTTGATGAGTTGATCAAAGCATATAGTTTTACACAAACTTGCGGTGAAGCCTGTATTTACAAGAAAGTGAGTGGGAGCACTACAACCTTTCTGATAAGTATATGTAAATGACATATTGTTGATCGGCAATGATGTAGAATTATCTAGATGTTGGGGAACGTAGTAATTTCAAAAAAATTCCTACGCACACGCAAGATCATGGTGATGCATAGCAACGAGAGGGGAGAGTGTTGTCTACGTACCCTTGTAGACCGAAGCGGAAGCGTTGACACAACGTAGAGGAAGTAGTCGTACGTTCTCCTCGCGATCCAACCGATCACATCACCGTTACTCCGGCACCTCCGAGTTCTTGGCACACGTTCAGCTCGATGACGATCCCCGGGCTCCGATCCAGCAAAGCGTCGGGGAAGAGTTCCGTCAGCACGACGGCGTGGTGACGATCTTGATGTGTTACCGGCGCAGGGCTTCGCCTAAGCACTGCAACGATATGATCGAGGTGGAATTTGGTGGAAGGGGGCACTGCGCACGGCTAAGGAACGATCTGTAGATCAACTTGTGTGCCTTTGGGGTGCCCCCTGCCCCCGTATATAAAGGAGCCAAGGGGGAGGGGCTGGCCGGCCAACTCTTGGTGCGCCAGGAGAGTCCTACTCCCTCTGGGAGTAGGATCCCCCCCCCCAATCCTAGTTGGACTAGGATTCTCCAAGGGGGAGAGAGAGAGAGGGGGGCGCCCACCTCTCCTAGTCCTAATAGGACTAGGGGAAGGGGGGAGGCGCGCAGCCCCTAGGGCAGCCCTCTCACCTCTTCTCCAAGGCCCATGTTGGCCCATTATGCTCCCGGGGGGTTCCGGTAACCCTCCCGGTATTCCGGTAAAATCCTGATTTCACCTGGAATGCATCCGATGTCCAAACATAGGCTTCCAATATATAATTCTTTATGTCTCGACCATTTCGAGACTCCTCGTCACGTCCGTGATCACATCTGGGACTCCGAACTCCTTCGGTACATCAAAATGTATAAACTCATAATAACTGTCATCGTAACGTTAAGCGTGCGGACCCTACGGTTCGAGAACAATGTAGAGATGACCGAGACACGTCTCCGGTCAATAACCAACAGCGGGACCTGGATGCCCATATTGGCTCCTACATATTCTACGAAGATCTTTATCGGTCAGACCGCATAACAACATACGTTGTTCCCTTTGTCATCGGTATGTTACTTGCCCGAGATTCGATCGTCGGTATCCAATACCTAGTTCAATCTCGTTACCGGCAAGTCTCTTTTCTCGTTCTGTAATACATCATCTCGCAACTATCTCATTGGTTGCAATGCTTGCAAGGCTTTATGTGATGTGCATTACCGAGAAGGCCCTGAGATACCTCTCCGACAATCGGAGTGACAAATCCTAATCTCGAAATACGCCAACTCAACATGTACCTTCGGAGACACCTGTAGAGCACCTTTATAATCACCCAGTTACGTTGTGACGTTTGGTAGCACACAAAGTGTTCCTACGGCAAATGGGAGTTGCATAGTCTCATAGTTAAAGGAACATGTATAAGTCATGGATAAAAGCAATAACAACATACTAAACGATCGGGTGCTATGCTAATGGAATGGGTCATGTCAATCAGATCATTCAACTAATGATGTGATCTCGTTAATCAAATAACAACTCTTTGTTCATGGCTAGGAAACATAACCATCTTTGATTAATGAGCTAGTCAAGTAGAGGCATACTAGTGACACTCTGTTTGTCTATGTATTCACACATGTATTATGTTTCCAGTTAATACAATTCTAGCATGAATAATAAACATTTATCATGATATAAGGAAATAAATAATAACTTTATTATTGCCTCTAGGGCATATTTCCTTCAGTCTCCCACTTGCACTAGAGTCAATAATCTAGATTACAAAGTAATGATTCTAACACCCATGGAGTTTTGGTGCTGATCATGTTTTGCTCGTGGAAGAGGCTTAGTCAACGGGTATGCAACATTCAGATCCGTATGTATCTTGCATATCTCTATGTCTCCCACCTGGACCAAATCCCGGATGGAGTTGAAGCGTCTTTTGATGTGTTTGGTTCTTTTGTGAAATCTGGATTCCTTTGCCAAGGCAATTGCACCAGTATTGTCACAAAAGATTTTCATTGGACCCGATACGCTAGGTACAACACCTAGATCGGATATGAACTCCATCCAGACTCCTTCATTAGCTGCTTTCGAAGCGGCTATGTACTCAGCTTCACATGTAGATCCCTCCACGACGCTTTGTTTAGAACTGCACCAACTGACAGCTCCACCGTTTAATGTAAATACGTATCCGGTTTGCGATTTGGAATCGTCCGGATCAGTGTCAAAGCTTGCATCGACGTAACCATTTACGACGAGCTCTTTGTCACCTCCATAAATGAGAAACATATCCTTAGTCCTTCTCAAGTACTTAAGGATGTTCTTGACCGCTGTCCAGTGATCCACTCCTGGATTACTTTGGTACCTGCCTGCTAAACTTACAGCAAGGCACACATCAGGTCTGGTACACAGCATTGCATACATGATAGAGCCTATGGCTGAAGCATAGGGAACATTTTTCATTTTCTCTCTATCTTCTGCGGTGGTCGGGCATTGAGTCTTACTCAACTTCACACCTTGTGCCACAGGCAAGAACCCTTTCTTTGCCTGATCCATTTTGAACTTTTTCAAAACTTTGTCAAGGTATGTGCTTTGTGAAAGTCCTATTAAGCGTGTTGATCTATCTCTATAGATCTTAATGCCCAATATGTAAGCAGCTTCACCGAGGTCTTTCATTCAAAAACTCTTATTCAAGTATCCCTTTATGCTATCCAGAAATTCTATATTATTTCCGATCAGTAATATGTCATCCACATATAATATCAGAAATGCTACAGAGCTCCCGCTCACTTTCTTGTAAATACAGGCTTCTCCAAAAGTCTGTATAAAACCAAATGCTTTGATCACACTATCAAAGCGTTTATTCCAACTCCGAGAGGCTTGCACCAGTCCATAAATGGATCGCTGGAGCTTGCACACTTTGTTAGCTCCCTTTGGATCGACAAAACCTTCTGGTTGCATCATATACAACTCTTCTTCCAGAAATCCATTCAGGAATGCAGTTTTGACATCCATTTGCCAAATTTCATAATCATAAAATGCGGCAACTGCTAACATGATTCGGACAGACTTAAGCATCGCTACGGGTGAGAAAGTCTCATCGTAGTCAATCCCTTGAACTTGTCGAAAAACCTTTTGCAACAAGTCGAGCTTTATAGACAGTAACATTACCATCAGCGTCAGTCTTCTTCTTAAAAATCCATTTATTCTCAATTGCTTGCCGATCATTGGGCAAGTCAACCAAAGTCCACACTTTGTTCTCATACATGGATCCCATCTCAGATTTCATGGCCTCAAGCCACTTTGCGGAATCTGGGCTCACCATCGCTTCTTCATAGTTCGTAGGTTCATCATGGTCTAGCAACATGACTTCCAAAATAGGATTACCGTACCACTCTGGTGCGGATCTTACTCTGGTTGATCTACGAATTTCAGTAGAAACTTGATCTGAAGTTTCATGATCATTATCATTAGCTTCCTCCCTATTTGATGTAGGTGTCACAGAAACAGATTTCTGTGATGTACTACTTCTCAATAAGGGAGTAGATACTGTTATCTCATCAAGTTCTACTTTCCTCCCACTCACTTCTTTCGAGAGAAACTCCTTCTCTAGAAAGTTTCCGACTTTAGCAACAAAAATTTTGCCTTCGGATCTGTGATAGAAGGTATACCCAATAGTCTCCTTTGGGTATCCTATGAAGACACATTTTTCCGATTTGGGTTCGAGCTTATCAGGTTGAAGCTTTTTCACATAAGCATCGCAGCCCCAAACTTTAAGAAACGACAACTTTGGTTTCTTGCCAAACCACAGTTCATAAGGCGTCGTCTCAACGGATTTTGATGGTGCCCTATTTAACGTGAATGCGGCTGTCTCTAGAGCATAACCCCAAAAAGATAGCGGTAAATCGGTAAGAGACATCATAGATCGCACCATATCCAGTAAAGTACGATTACGACGTTTGGACACACCATTACGTTGTGGTGTTCCAGGTGGCGTGAGTTGCGAAACTATTCCGCATTGTTTCAAATGTAGACCAAACTCGTAACTCAAATATTCTCCTCCACGATCAGATCGTAGAAACTTTATTTTCTTGTTACGATGATTTTCCACTTCACTCTGAAATTCTTTGAACTTTTCAAATGTTTCAGACTTGTGTTTCATTAAGTAGATATACCCATATCTGCTTAAATCATCAGTGAAGGTGAGAAAATAACGATATCCGCCACGAGCCTCAACATTCATTGGACCACATACATCAGTATGTATGATTTCCAATAAATCTGTTGCTCTCTCCACAGTACCGGCGAACGGTGTTTTAGTCATCTTGCCCATAAGGCACGGTTCGCAAGTGCCAAGTGATTCATAATCAAGTGACTCCAAAAGTCCATCAGTATGGAGTTTCTTCATGCGCTTTACACCGATATGACCTAAACGGCAGTGCCACAAATAAGTTGCACTATCATTATCAACTCTGCATCTTTTGGCTTCAACATTATGAATATGTGTATTACTACTATCGAGATTAAGTAAGAACAAACCACTCTTTAATGGTGCATGACCATAAAAGATATTACTCATATAAATAGAACAACCATTATTCTCTGATTTAAATGAATAACCGTCTCGCATCAAACAAGATCCAGATATAATGTTCATGCTCAACGCTGGTACTAAATAACAATTATTTAGATCTAATATTAATCCCGAAGGTAGATGTAGAGGTAGCGTGCCGACCGCGATCACATCGACTTTGGAACCATTTCCCACGCGCATCGTCACCTCGTCCTTAGCCAATCTTCGCTTAATCCGTAGCCCCTGTTTTGAGTTGCAAATATTAGCAACAGAACCAGTATCAAATACCCAGGTGCTACTGCGAGAATTAGTAAGGTACACATCAATAACATGTATATCATATATACCTTTGTTAACCTTGCCATCCTTCTTATCCGCCAAATACTTGGGGCAGTTCCGCTTCCAGTGACCAGTCTGCTTGCAATAGAAGCACTCAGTTTCAGGCTTAGGTCCAGACTTGGGTTTCTTCTCTTGAGTAGCAACTTGCTTGCTGTTCTTTTTGAAGTTCCCCTTTTTCTTCCCTTTGCCCTTTTTCTTGAAACTAGTGGTTTTGTTAACCATCAACACTTGATGCTCCTTTTTGATTTCTACCTCCGCGGCTTTTAGCATCGCGAAGAGCTCGGGCATAGTTTTGGTCATCCCTTGCATATTATAGTTCATCACGAAGCTCTTGTAGCTTGGTGGCAGTGATTGGAGAATTCTGTCAATGACGCAATCATCCGGAAGATTAACTCCGAGTTGAATCAAGTGATTGTTATACCCAGACATTCTGAGTATATGCTCACTGACAGAACCGTTCTCCTCCATTTTACAGCTATAGAACTTATTGGAGACTTCATATCTCTCAATCCGGGCATTTGCTTGAAATATTAACTTCAACTCCTGGAACATCTCATATGCTCCATGGTGTTCAAAACGTCGTTGAAGTCCCGGTTCTAAGCCGTAAAGCATGGCACACTGAACTATAGAGTAGTCATCAGCTTTGCTTTGCCAGACGTTCACAACATCTGGCGTAGCTCTTGCACCAGGCCTGGCACCTAGCGGTGCTTCCAGGACGTAATTCTTCTGTGCAGCAATGAGGATAATCCTCAAGTTACGGACCCAGTCCGTGTAATTGCTACCATCATCTTTCAACTTTGCTTTCTCAAGGAACGCATTAAAATTCAACGGAACAACAGCACGAGCCATCTATCTACACAACATAGACAAGCAAGATACTATCAGGTACTAAGTTCATGATAAATTAAAGTTCAATTAATCATATTACTTAAGAACTCCCACTTAGATAGATATCTCTCTAATCCTCTAAGTGATCACGTGATCCAAATCAACTAAACCATGTCCGATCATCACGTGAGATGGAGTAGTTTCAATGGTGAACATCACTATGTTGATCATATCTACTATATGATTCACGCTCGACCTTTCGGTCTCCGTGTTCCGAGGCCATATCTGTATATGCTAGGCTCGTCAAGTTAAACCTGAGTATTCCGCGTGTGCAACTGTTTTGCACCCGTTGTATTTGAACGTAGAGCCTATCACACCCGATCATCACGTGGTGTCTCAGCACAAAGAACTTTCGCAACGGTGCATACTCAGGGAGAACACTTCTTGATAATTTAGTGAGAGATCATCTTATAATGCTACCGTTAATCAAAGCAAGATAAGATGCATAAAAGGATAAACATCACATGCAATCAATATAAGTGATATGATATGGCCATCATCATCTTGTGCTTGTGATCTCCATCTTCGAAGCACCGTCATGATCACCATCGTCACCGGCGCGACACCTTGATCTTCATCGCAGCATCGTTGTCGTCTCGCCAATCTTATGCTTCTACGACTATCACTACCGCTTAGTAATAAAGTAAAGCATTACATCGCGATTGCATTGCATACAATAAAGCGACAACCATATGGCTCCTGCCAGTTGCCGATAAATCGGTTACAAAACATGATCATCTCATACAATAAAATTTAGCATCACGTCTTGACCATATCACATCACAACATGCCCTGCAAAAACAAGTTAGACGTCCTCTACTTTGTTGTTGCAAGTTTTTACGTGGCTGCTACGGGCTTTAAGCAAGAACTCATCTTACCTACGCATCAAAACCACAACGATAGTTTGTCAAATAGACTCCGTTTTAACCTTCTCAAGGACCGGGCGTAGCCACACTCGGTTCAACTAAAGTTGGAGAGACAGTCTTCCGCAAGCCATCTATGTGCAAAGCACGTCGAGGGAACCGGTCTCGCGTAAGCGTACACGTAAGGTTGGTCCGGATCGTCTCGTCCAACAATACCGCTGAACCAAAGTATGACATGCTGGTAGGCAGTATGACTTGTATCGTCCACAACTCACTTGTGTTCTACTCGTGCAAATAACATCAAACCATAAAACCTAGGCTCGGATGCCACTGTTGGGGAACGTAGTAATTTCAAAAAAATTCCTACGCACACGCAAGATCATGGTGATGCATAGCAACGAGAGGGGAGAGTGTTGTCTACATACCCTTGTAGACCGAAGCGGAAGCGTTGACACAACGTAGAGGAAGTAGTCGTACGTTCTCCTCGCGATCCAACCGATCACAGCACCGTTACTCCGGCACCTCCGAGTTCTTGGCACATGTTCAGCTCGATGACGATCCCCGGGCTCCGATCCAGCAAAGCGTCGGGGAAGAGTTCCGTCAGCACGACGGCGTGGTGACGATCTTGATGTGTTACCGGCGCAGGGCTTCGCCTAAGCACTGCAACGATATGATCGAGGTGGAATTTGGTGGAAGGGGGCACCGCGCACGGCTAAGGAACGATCTGTAGATCAACTTGTGTGCCTTTGGGGTGCCCCCTGCCCCCGTATATAAAGGAGCCAAGGGGGAGGGGCTGGCCGGCCAACTCTTGGTGCGCCAGGAGAGTCCTACTCCCTCTGGGAGTAGGATTCCCCCCCCCCAATCCTAGTTGGACTAGGATTCAACAAGGGGGAGAGAGAGAGGGGGGGGCGCCCACCTCTCCTAGTCCTAATAGGACTAGGGGAAGGGGGGGAGGCGCGCAGCCCCTAGGGCAGCCCTCTCACCTCTTCTCCAAGGCCCATGTTGGCCCATTATGCTCCCGGGGGGTTCCGGTAACCCTCCCGGTATTCCGGTAAAATCCTGATTTCACCTGGAATGCATCCGATGTCCAAACATAGGCTTCCAATATATAATTCTTTATGTCTCGACAATTTCGAGACTCCTCGTCACGTCCGTGATCACATCCGGGACTCCAAACTCCTTCGGTACATCAAAATGTATAAACTCATAATAACTGTCATCGTAACGTTAAGCGTGCGGACCCTACGGTTCGAGAACAATGTAGACATGACCGAGACACGTCTCCGGTCAATAACCAACAGCGGGACCTGGATGCCCATATTGGCTCCTACATATTCTATGAAGATCTTTATCGGTCAGACCGCATAACAACATACGTTGTTCCCTTTGTCATCGGTATGTTACTTGCCCGAGATTCGATCGTCGGTATCCAATACCTAGTTCAATCTCGTTACCGGCAAGTCTCTTTTCTCGTTCTATAATACATCATCTCGCAACTAACTCATTGGTTGCAATGCTTGCAAGGCTTTATGTGATGTGCATTACCGAGAAGGCCCTGAGATACCTCTCCGACAATCGGAGTGACAAATCCTAATCTCGAAATACGCCAACTCAACATGTACCTTCGGAGACACCTGTAGAGCACCTTTATAATCACCCAGTTACGTTGTGACGTTTGGTAGCACACAAAGTGTTCCTACGGCAAATGGGAGTTGCATAGTCTCATAGTTAAAGGAACATGTATAAGTCATGGATAAAAGCAATAGCAACATACTAAACGATCGGGGGCTATGCTAATGGAATGGGTCATGTCAATCAGATCATTCAACTAATGATGTGATCTCGTTAATCAAATAACAACTCTTTGTTCATGGCTAGGAAACATAACCATCTTTGATTAATGAGCTAGTCAAGTAGAGGCATACTAGTGACACTCTGTTTGTCTATGTATTCACACATGTATTATGTTTCCAGTTAATACAATTCTAGCATGAATAATAAACATTTATCATGACATAAGGAAATAAATAATAACTTTATTATTGCCTCTAGGGCATATTTCCTTCACTAGAAAGCACAAAGGAGTGTTTGAAAGGAGTTTTTCAAAGAAAGACCTTGGTGTAGTTTCTTACATCTTGGGCATCAAGATCTATAGAGATAGATCAAGATGCTTGATTAGATTTTTCAATGAGTACATACATTGACAAGATTTTGAAGAAGTTCAAAATGGAATAGTCAAAGAAGGAGTTCTTGCCTATATTGCAAGGTGTAAATTTGAGTAAGACTCAAAACACGACCACGACAGAAAATAGAAAGAGAATGAAAGTCATTGCCTATGCCTCAGCCATAGGTTCTATAAAGTATGCTATGATGTGTACCAAACCTATTGTGTACCTTGCCATGAGTTTGGCAAGGGGGTACGATATTGATCCATGAGTGGATCACTTGACAGCGGTCAAAATTATCCTTAGAAGACTAAGGAGATATTTCTCGGTTATGGAGGTGATAAAGAGTTTGTCGTAAAGAGTTACGCCGATGCAAGATTTTACACCGATTCGGATGACTCTGAGTCTCAACCTGGATACATATTGGAAGTGGGAGCAATTAGCTAGAGTAGCTCCATGCAGAGCATTGTAGACATAGAAAATTTGCAAAATACATACGACTCTGAATGTGACAGGCCCATTGACTAAGCTTCTCTCACAAGAAAAACATGATCACACCTTAGTACTCTTTGGGTGTTAATCACATTGCGATGTGAACTAGATTATTGACTCTAGTAAAACCCTTTGGGTATTAGTCACATAGCGATGTGAACTAATCACATGGTGATGTGAACTAGATTATTGACTCTAGTGCAAGTGGGAGACTGAAGGAAGTATGCCCTAGAGGCAATAATAAAGTTATTATTTTATTTCCTTATATCATGATAAATGTTTATTATTCATGCTAGAATTTTATTAACCGGGAATTTGATACATGTGTGTGAGTACATAGACAAAACAAAGTGTCCCTAGTATGCCTCTACTAGACTAGCTCGTTAATCAAAGATGGTTAAGTTTCCTGACCATATACATGTGTTGTCATTTGATGAACGGGATCACATCATTAGATAATGATGTGATGGACAAGAACCATCCGTTAGCTTAGCATTATGATCATTGAGTTTTATTGTTATTGCTTTCTTCATGACTTATACATGTTCCTCTGACTATGAGATTATGCAACTCCCGAATACCGGAGGAACACCTTGTGTGCTATCAAATGTCACAACGTAACTGGGTGATTATAAAGATGCTCTACAGGTGTCTCCAAAGATGTTTTTTGGGTTGGCATAGATCAAGATTAGGATTTGTCACTCCGTGTATCGGAGAGGTATCTCTGGGTCCTCTCGGTAATGCACATCACTATAAGCCTTGCAAGCAATGTGACTAATGAGTTAATTGTGGGATGATGCATTAAGGAGTGAGTAAGGAGACTTGCTGGTAACGAGATTAAACTAGGTATGATGATACCGACGATCGAATCTTGGGTAAGTAACATACCGATGACAAAGGGAACAACGTATGTTGTTATGCGGTTTGACCGATAAATATCTTCGTAGAATATGTAGGAGCCAATATTAGCATCCAAGTTCCGCTATTGGTTATTGACCGGAGATGTGTCTTGGTCATGTCTACATAGTTCTCGAACCCGTAGGGTCCGCACGCTTAACGTTCGATGACGAATTGTATTATGAGTTATGTGATTTGATGTACCAAAGTTTGTTCAGAGTCCCGGATGAGATCACCGACATGACGAGGAGTCTCGAAATGGTCGAGAGGTCAAGATTCATATATTGGAAAAGGTTGCATTTTGACATAGGAATGGTTCCGAGTGATTCAGGCATTATTCCAGAGTACCGGGAGGTTACCGGAACCCCCCGGGAGAAGTTATGGGCCCTATGGGCCATAAGAGGGAAGCACACCATCCCACAAGGGGCTGGTGCACCCCCCTTGGGTAGGAGGCCGATTAGAACTAGGAGAAGGGGGTCGTCCCCCCTTTCCTTCTCCTTCTCCCTTCCCCCTTTCCTACTCCAAGTGGGAGGTGGAATCCTACTATGACTAGGGAGTCCTAGTAGGACTCCACACCTTGGCGCCCCCTAGGGCCGGCTGCCTCTCCCTCTCGCTCCTTTATATACGGAGGCAGGAGGCACCCCAAAGACACACAAGTTGATCTTTTAGCCATGTGCGGTGCCCCCCTCCACAGTTACACACCTCGGTCATATCATCGTAGTGCTTAGGTGAAGCCCTGCGCCGGTAACTTCATCATCACCGTCACCACGCCGTCGTGCTGACGGAACTCTCCCTCGGCCTCAACTAGATCAAGAGTTCGAGGGACATCACCGAGCTGAACGTGTGCAGATCATGGAGGTGCCGTGCGTTCGGTACTTGGATCGGTTGGACCACGAAGATGTTTGACTATATCAACCGCGTTACTAAACGCTTCCAGTTTCGGTCTACGAGGATACGTGGACACACTCTCCCCGCTCGTTGCTATGCTTCTCCTAGATAGATCTTGCGTGATTGTAGGCAAAAAATTTGAAATACTAAGTTCCCCAACAAAGTCAACCCGCGGAGGGGCGTCAAGCTCGCCTCATAGCAATCCTGAAGAAAACTCCAGTCGGGTGTTTAACATGGCTGAGTGCACGGGTCCTCGTGGAGGATGGTCACTTGGACTGACGTGAGTCCTTTGAGAAAGGAGCATCGGGCAATCAATCGGATCGATTTGCTCCAGAAATCTCGTGATTTGAATTTGTGTGCGCGCGCGGAGCGGTAATGACGTGCATTAGTGGGGAAAGTGGGGGCACGACGCCTCTATTTTTGCCCACGAAATCCGCCACATGTCGCGGCTCCTATGCGCGACGCCCCGTTGCCGTTGACGTCGATCCACAGATAAGTGGCGCAGGATCTGGTCTGAGATTTTGTCTAAGATATAAATGATTCGGGGACCGAGGTCGAGGCTCCAGATCCCATTCTCTCTCCTTCAGCTCCTACGCTTGTCCTCTCCGCTCGAGTGCACAGAGCACCCGTAGCCATGGCGAAAGATTCTATGGCCAAAGCGGAGAAGGCAAAGAAGGCCGGGAAGGCTTCCTCCTTGGGCTCAAGCACGACGTTTTGAGGTGCGTCGGGGGATTCGATCCTCTCGTGCATCTCGGCCAAGCGGCTGGAGAGCCTTGCTGTGGAGGGGCTCATCCCGAAGGACGGGTGGCGCCGCCCGAAGGGGGGAGGTTGAGACGCCGCCCTAGGAGGACGAGCGCATCTTGCTGGTCACCCACATCGAGAGGGGCTTCTCGTTGCCTCCCCATCCATTCTTCCGGGCGTTACTCGACTACTTCGGTGCGCAGCTCCACCATCTTCCCCCAAGTGTTGTCATCTACCTCTCAGCCTTCATCTCCGTCTGCGAGAACTTCCTCGGTTGCCACCCCCACTAGGGCCTCATCAAACACATCTTCAGTTGTCATCGATGACGGTCAAGAAGGATTCGCCGATTAGCGAGAAGACCCACGTCACCCAACTATGCGGGGGCCCGCGCATCCAGCTTCGGAGTGGCACCACCTTCCCCAAGATGAGTTTTCCCGACTCAGTCAAGGGTGGCAGGGAACTTGGTTCTACTACAGGGACATCCCTGGTGCCAACAACCAGTCGGGCCTCCCACCGTACTCAGCGGGGAGGGTGCAGGCTCCAGCGTCTCTTTCTATGACGAAGGAACAGAAGACGGAAGTCGGCATCTTGGTCACTGCCCTTGTTGGGGTAATGAACATTGGTGTGAACGGGATGGACTTGCTGGAGACCTTCCACACTCGACGAATCCAGCCGCTGCAGGCCAGGGCCCTGTGATGCCCCCCGATTCAATTGTACACAAATCATACACGCAAACATGTACGATCAAGATCAGGGACTCACAGGAAGATATCACAACACAACTCTAAACACAGATAAAAGAAATATAAGCTTGATATTACAACCCAGGGGCCTCGAGGGCTCGAATACAAAAGCTTGAAAACACAAGAGTCAGCAGAAGCAACAATATCCCAGTACAGACATAAGTTAAACAAGACTGCCTTAAGAAGGCAACAACAATAGCAACGATGATCGAAAAGGCAAGGCCTCCTGCCTGGAACCCTCCTAACTACTCCTGTTCATCGGTGATCTCCACGTAGTAGTACGCCCCGTCGGGGGAGTAGTAGTAGTCGACGGGGGCAGCTGGCTCCTCGGACGCACCATCTAACCAGATATATGGGAAAAAGAGGTAGCAAAGCAACCGTGAGTGCTCATCCAAAGTAATCGCAAGACTTACATCAGAACTAAGCTAAGTATGCATCAGTATCAAAGTAATCAGCTGTATCTGTGGACTGAACTGCAGAATGCCAGAGGAGAAGGGAAAGACTAGCCTATCGAAGACTAGCATCTTCAAGCATCTTGCAACATTTAGAAGAGTACAAAATAGTAATTTAGAATTAACAAGCATGTTGTAAAAATTAATTCCTAGAGATCCTTCCTCGACTCCCTGCGAGGAAGCAATCTCGGAGCCAACATATCTATCTCATGTCTCAAGTATCCGTTTCTAGTTGTAATAGATCGGGATACAACTCTGAGCGTCCATTACCGTGGACACAGCTATTCGAATAGATAACTTCCCTGCATGGGTGCACCACATTACCCAACGCGCTTGGTTACTCTCACTGGACACACTTTCTTGGGTCTTGCCCGACCTCGGAAGATCAACACGTCGTAGTCCTACTAGGGTCCGTAGAGAGGTCCCCGCCATTCTACATCCTAAGCACACAGGGGTCTTGGGCCCATCGCCCTTTGCACTCCGGGTCGTTATGCGACGAGCTAGGACGAGCAACTCCTCATCCTGGATGGCACTTGCCCGACAGGCCCACAATGCCAAACTAGACATCTGACAGAGCTTTCGAAAGAAACATACGACGCCAAGTGCCCATAATTGTTCCCGCATGATGGTTAGTGCGTATAGACCAGTGGCCAACTCAGATCAAATACCCAAACCCTTAATGTATTGGGAGCCCGCAGAGACGACCAGAGACTCATGATCATGTGACCCCATTGCCCCGTCTCAAGAAAATATGGCAAGGGCGAGGCCCAACCCTCTCTCTCTAGGGCGGTCTACCTGCCCGACCGTGCCTCGTAATTATCCCGCGGGTGAGGGAGTCCTAGATTAGGGGGTCCTCGGGATGCCGGCCTGTCTACTTGGGCCGGATTGGTGAGCCGCATTATATCCGTACCGGAGACCCTTTGTGCCTTGGTGTGCACCCCATGTCAGGATGGAAGATCCGGAGTTTCCTTGATGTAACCAACTATCTGTAAACGCTAGAACCCCTAGTGTTTATATAAACTAGGGGGCTTTGTCCGTATAGGCTAGAAGAACAATCACCATCCTACTAGTTAGGGTTTAGTTCCTCTGATCTCGTGGTAGATCTACTCTGTAACCCTCTTATACACAAGCAATATAATCAAGCAGGACATAGGGTTTTACCTCTTAGAGAGGGCCCGAACCTGGGAAAACATCGTGTCCTACGTCTACTGTTCCCCATCGATCCAAGGTCCACAGTTTGGGACCACTATCCGAGATCCTCTGGTTTTGATACCGACATTGGTCCTTTGATTGAGAGTTCCGCTGGATCGCTGAAGGGTTGATGGCTCGCCTGATCATCGGAGACGGCATTAGCACCGGGGACGTCTTCGTTCCCGGGAAACTTTTCACGTTCGGCAACCTTGTTTTGCATGCTGAATCGACTGGTCATCTCAACCCGGTCGACATCTTTGCCCCTGAGCGTCAGATTAGGTTTGGCAACTTCGATTACATCACCGACGCTTTGGGCGATCTAATCTTCATCGGCTTCTCAGCCTCACCTGGAAACACCATGGCTCCTGAAGCATTAATTTTAGCGCCTCTTGCCGATCTAATATTTGGATCGGACCTTACCGCACTATTAGCTTCGAGCTTGGGTGCATCTCTTACATCCGAAGACTGGGAACCCACTGCTTTGACCTCGGGGACGGAACCAACGATGTATGGAGCCCGGCCTTAGACCCGGTGTCCGTGTACATCGATCGCGCATCACCCGAACACTGTCTCGAACAGACCCAGAGCGACCGGACTTCGAGTCAGCCCCAGACACGCGGGCAGCATGGACCCCATGGACGTCTTATCCATAAATGATATCCTAGATTGGATTCAGACCATGGGAGTCTCTGAAGGTCAGTCCTCGGTCTACGACCGGATCGGGTTTCAGCTCGACAATAGGGAAATTCACATCTCGCCTTCCACGCACCTCGTCGCCACCATTGAAGAATTGGCCGAAGGATCGTCATTGCCAAAGATCAAAACAAGATACATTCATATCAATGATCGGGCCTCGAGCCCCGAAGAAGGTCCCAAACCAAGTTCCAACCTAAAACACGACTTCAAGTCCCTGTCATCGTCCGCTGATAGTATGGATGCCGCAAATACCACCACTGGAGTTCCTGACACACAACCTGGGACAGTACGAAATTTTCTCCCACCCACCACTCATGTCATGTACTCCCCAGACAATTCGGGTCCTCCGGATATCCGGGATTTAATGTACGTGAAGCAGCAACCTAGAGAAACTGTCCATCACTATTGGGCCAGTTTCCTCTTGGTAAAAGAACAAATCATAAGCTACTGTGACCAAGACATGATTACGACCTTTCGGCCTAACTACCGGGACGAAGGGCTTCTAAACGTTCTTGCCCGTCTCCACAAGCAAAGCGTCGCCAAGTTATCAGACCTGGTACACAAGTACTGCACCATGGAGAGCACCTAGAAGGAACAACAAATACTTGTGGAGTCAAACCACACCGAACAGTCAAGTATAATCCGGGACAAGCGGGCATACGCACAACGGTTGCCCGAACACGAGCTCGCTGAAAAAAGAAATAGATCCCTCGCTGGACCAAGATCGGTCTTGGACGAACTACTAGATAAGCCATGACCCATACACTCGGACCTACTAAACACAAATCCGACTCACAGGCTTCGAGCTTGCTGGGTTGTTAGACATGTCGCCAAAAGTGGCAAAGCCGTACTCCACCTTCAAACTGACAGTAGAGGATCAGAAACACCTTCATCCATTGATCAAACATCTTAACCATCTATGAAACCTTCCCATCGAACAATCGGAGGAAAAGAACCCTTCAAGAGCTCAGCCAAGTCCACTAGGTCACAACAGCAAACCCCTGGATGGACACCCCGATTACATTCGATGCAGAGGATGAACCAAGGGTGTGACTCATTCTAGCACCCGCCACACTCGTCCTCGACCGTATCGTGGACGGCTTCAGATTAATGAAGGTGCTTATGGATGGAGGTAGCAGCCTAAACCTCATCTACGAGGATACCCTTAACAACATGCAATTCGACAGATCTCGAGTCGAACAAAGTCACACCATGTTTTGGGGAATCATCCCCGACAATGAGGCGCGCTATTCCGGACGAGTTACTCTTGGCGTAGTGTTCGACACTCCGGTGAATTATAGGACCGAAGAACTACTCTTCCACATCGTTCCCTTCCATAGCGGATACCATGCCATATTGGGGCGTGACGCATTCTCAAAGTTTCAGGCTATACCCCATTACGGGTACATGAAGCTCAAAATGCTAGGTCCCAATGGTGTGATCACAATAGCCAGTGACCCGGACAAAGCCCTCTGAGCCGAAAACAAAACAGCATCCCTGGCCCTTGAGGCACCATCTGAGGCTCTCGCAGCCGAAGAATTGAACACACTACGTACAGTAGTAGATAGGGATGAGGTCACCCTCAGCAAGAGACCCAAGTCTACTTCCTTCAAGCCAGCTAACGAAACCGTTAAGTTCCAAGTGCACCTGATGGACCCCAATAAGACAGTGACCATCGAAGCCCAACTGGACCTAGAGATCGACGAGGCGTTGCGCGCATTCCTGCGTGAAAATTGGGACATATTTGCCTAGCATCCTTCGTACATGCCAGGTATCCCACGCATGTTGGCGGAGCACAGTCTAAACATAATTAAGGGCTTTAAGCCAGTTAAAAATACATTGCGCTGATTCTCCGAACCCAAGCATCAAGCCATGGGAGAAGAATTATCCAAGTTACTTGAAGCCGAATTCATCAGAGAAATCAAACACCCCGAGTGGTTGGCAAATCAGGTCATGGTGCCCAAAAAAGACATATCCTGGCAGTTATGTGTCGACTTCAAAGACCTCGACAAAGCCTGCCCCACGGATCCATTCACTTTGCCCCGAATATACCAGATCATTGATGGCACCGCCGGACATGACTCGTTGTGCTTCCTCGACGCTTACTCGGGATATCACCTGATGTAGGGTCGAACCCTAGATGGCCGATATTTCATGAAAGGAGCGGATCCCGCGATGAACATGAAGAACACAAGGGGAAATCACGAAGGGAAACACAAGAGAAACACTCAAACCAACGAGATTAGGTCACACATATGCTAGATCCGAGTACACATAGAGATCAGACGGTCCAAATCCAACAAGGGACGATACAAAGGGTAACCGGTTCTTCTCCGTGAGGAGGTATTGAGGTCTTCCTGTTAGGGGTGTTGAATCCAAGTGGATCTTCTCCGAAGAGGTGACGGTCTCTCTCGGAGGAGCAGATCCGGATGGATGAGCGAGGCTCTATCTCACATATGAGCTATCAATGCTAACCCTAGAAAGAGGGAGGAGGAGGAATATATATAGTCTAGGCGGGTGAAGGGGTACATGGGCCTCGTCCCTTACACTGTGCGCAGACAGGGGTGGCCAGATATCCGCGCGTCGGGCCGGATGTCCGGGCGGGCGCCGGATGTCTAGGCGGTCGGGGCTGGCCTTGACGCTCTCTGGATAGGTGGGGTCCGGATGTCCGGGCGAAGGACCGGATGTCTGGAGGCTCAGTACGAGCCAGATGTCCGGGCTGGTGGGGTCGACCTCGGTGCTCTATGGATAGAGGGTGCCGGATTTCCGGGCTTCGGGCCAGATTTCCGGGCTGGGGCCGGATGTCCGGGGCATGTAGGTGCTTGGCGGCTGGGCGACTGCTGTGGACGATGCTCCAGGGGCCAGATGTCCGGGGCCTGGAAGCTTCTCTTGACTCCTTCCGTTGGTTCTCTTCGTCCGTGAACTTGGGGACTTGTCCGTCTTCATGTGCATCTTCGGGAGGGTCCTCTTGATACCTAATCATGCACAACATCTCGGACTTAGGTAGTAGCCATGACTCGAGTGGGTCCTATGTGATATCACCAAGGAAGGAAGTCACCTCGTTCTCGAGAGCTCTAGCTCGTGCTTGTGTCATCGGTCCTCTTGGCACTTGGTGAGACGATGGTGGGTCCATGGGGATGACCATAGGATGCTCCGCATCATCTCCCCTCCCTTGGGAAAGATCCGACCTCGAATTAAAATCTTCATCACCATGGTAGGGAGAGAGATCTTTGACGTTGAAGATGTCGCTCACGGAGTACTTGTCGCGTGGGATGTCGATCTTGTAGGCGTTGTTGTTGTAGCGTGCAAGCACCTTGAAGGGTCCATCGTCTTGTGGTATAAGTTTGGACTTTCGTTCATTGGGGAAGCGGTCCTTGCGAAGGTGTAGCCACACAAGATCTCCAATGTTGAATATCATGGGTTGCTTGTTGACGTTTAGCTTGGTTACGAGTCATTGTACTTGGCGCTCGATGGTGTGCCTTGTATCTTCATGCATCTTCTTGAGGTAGTTCACTCGGGCACTCGCGTCCATGTTGGTGTGCTCTTGTAGTGGTAGAGGAAGGATGTCCAATGGGGACAATGGGTTGAAACCGTAGCCGACCTCGGAGGGGGACTTTCCGGTAGTCGAATGTCTTGCACGATTGTAGGCGTACTCGGTGATAGGTAGGCACTCCTCCCACTCCTTGGTGTTCTTCTTTATCAACACACGTAGTAGAGTGGAGAGCGTACGGGTCGTCACCTTCGTTTGGCCGTCGTTTTGAGGATGTTATGCCGAAATGAACAAGAGCTTGATTCCGAGTTGGCACATAAGGTCTTCCAAAAGAAACTCAAGAACTTGACGTCGCGGTCCGAGACAATCATCTTTGGTACTCCATGTAGTTGCAAGATTTCCCTACAAAAAAGATTTGCAAAATGTGAAGCATCGTCTATCTTGTTGCATGGAATGAAATGTGCCATTTTAGAGAATTGGTCCACAACAACAAACACGGAATCCTTTCCATTTCTAGGTCTAGGCAAACCAAGGACAAAATCCATGCTAATATCCTCCCATGGGTGATATGGAATTGGAAGGGGCATATAAAGTCCATGAGATTGAGCTTTAGACTTAGCTTTGCGACATGTAGAGCATCGAGTGGTGAAGCATGAGACGTCGTGGAACATCTTGGGCCAAAAATAGTTCTTGGAGATCATGGCAAATGTCTTGTCACATCCAAAGTGTCCCATTAGTCCTCCTCCATGATATTCTTGCAAAAGCAACAAACAAAGAGAAGACTCGGGGATGAAAAGTTTGTTAGCTCTCTTAAGATAATCATCTTTGAGTTAATAGCGTTCCCAAGATGTATGAGTCAAACACTTGGCATAAGGAATAGCAAAAGTAGGATCATGCGCATACAAGTCTTTTATGTGCTCAAAACCAATGACATTCAATTCAAGTTTAGTAACAAGCATGCATATACGGGAAAGTGCATCAGCCACAACATTTTCCTTACCTTTAATATACTTGATGACGTAAGGAAAAGACTCAATGAACTCACTCCATTTAGCATGATGCTTGTTCAACTTAGTTTGACCCTTAAGGTATTTAAGCATTTCATGGTCGGTATGGATGACAAGTTCATGAGGGTGAAGATAATGTTCCCATTCATGCAAAACTCGCACTAAAGCATATAGCTCTTTGTCATAGATGGGGTAATTGAGTTGCGCTCTGGAGAGTTTCTCGCTAAAGTAAGCTATGGAGCTCTTCTCTTGCGTTAACACACCTCCTATGCCATTACCACTAGCATCACAATGAATTTTAAAGGGTTTGTCAAAGTTGGGTAATGCAAGCACGGGAGCATGAGTAAGCAAATTCTTAAGCTCATTGAATGCGCTATCT
This sequence comes from Aegilops umbellulata, assembly GCA_032464435.1. NCBI lineage: Eukaryota > Viridiplantae > Streptophyta > Magnoliopsida > Poales > Poaceae > Aegilops > Aegilops umbellulata. The sequence goes on along the minus strand of CP136055.1, from coordinate 225,639,928 downwards.
TGATGTGGTCCCCAAATAAAGGGTGCATTCTTCTTACTTAAAGCATGCAAAGGAGATGCAATGGTGCTAAATCCTTAACAAATCTACGGTAGAAACCGGCTAAACCAAGGAAGCTACACACTTGTTGCAAGTTGGTTGGTTGGGGCCAAGTTTTAATAGCATTGATCTTAGATTCATCAACATGAACACCCTTAGAAGACACAACAAAACCCAAGAAAACAAGCTTATCAACACCAAAAAGGCATTTTTCCATATTAGCATAAAGGCGCTCTTTCTTAAGGGTTTGCAACACGATTCTAAGATGGGTGACATGATCTTTGAGAGATTTGCTAAACACAAGAATGTCATCAAAGTAGACCACAACAAATACACCAATATAGGGTTGAAGAACAAAATGCATGAGTGGCATGAAGGTACCGGGTGCTTCGGATAAACCCATTAGCATAACAAGCCATTCATATAAGCCAAACTTGGTCTTAAATGCGGTTTTCCATTCATCACCTTCTTGGATGCGTATTTGATAGTAGCCACTTTTAAGGTCAATTTTAGAGAATATGGTGGCTCCGCTAAGCTCATCTAGCATATCATCTAGGCGTGGAATGGGGTAACGATAACGCACGGTAATAGCATTGATAGGGCGACAATCGAAACACATGCGATATGTACCATCTTTCTTGGGAACAAGGATTACCGGGACGGCGTAAGGGCTCAAACTTTCTCATACATGGCCGTTGTCCATGAGTTGTTGTACTTGCCATTGGATCTCCTTAGTTTCCTCGGGGTTGACGCTGTAGGGATCCTTGTTTGGAAGTGGTGCTCCGAGGATGAGGTCGATGCGGTGCTCGATGCCTCGTAGTGGAGGTAGTCCCGGAGGTAGCTCGTCGGGGAAAATGTCTTGGAATTCCTGCAATAGAGAAGATAACACTAAAGGTAGATTGTGAGATGTGTTAGCTTTTGGTGCCTCATCTTTGCACAAAAGGACGTAGTGCATGACACTTGATGGATTCTCACACACTTCTCTCATCTCTCATTTGGTGGCATATAGGACTAAGTTCTTCTTGTCGCTCATCGTGGAGGCACTCAATTTGGGCTTGTGGCGCTCACTCTCTTTTTGGTGGTTTGCTCTCTCACTATTCTCTCCATGATGGGTGGCTTGCTTGTCGGTGATCACTTGGCTTGGAGATATAGGTCGTAGTACATACTCCTTTCCTTTCATCTTGAAGCAATAGTGAATGGTACGCCCATTGTGGATGACGCCTCGGTCAAATTTCCATGGCCGTCCAAGAAGGAGGTGGCAAACAGACATCGGAACGACATCACACTCCAAAGTGTCTTCGTATGCTCTGGCTTGAAGGAAACTTGTACCCTATGCTCGACTTGGATAGTGCCGGAGTCACTTAGCCATTGAACCTTGTAGGGGTGCGGGTTCTTCATCTTGACCAATTGGAGTTTGGAGCATAGTTCTTCACTTGCTAAGTTATGGAAACTCCCTCCATTAATGATGACCTTGACGGACCTTCCATTGATGCCGGCCTTCGTGTGGAAGATATGGCATCTTTGGTCTTCGTCTTGTCGATGTTAAAGAGTTAAGACCTTGGATACAACGAGAGTGGGGCTGGAATCTTCGTCACAAAAGACTTGATTATTATCATCTTCGTTCACTTGCCAGTGCATGGCCACTTGCTCAAGGGCTTCCATTTCCTCGTCATTCATGGAGTCATAGGTTCCGTCGTTGTTGAGGATCATGGTGCAGTTGTTCGTACATTCAAAAGGCTTGTGGTCTCGGCCACCGCATGTGAAGCATTTGAAGGAACTTGTCTTGATGGTCTCATCGGTTGGGGTAGATGATGATGAAGCTCTCGGCTTGAAGTTGCTTGTAGTAGGAGGACGACTTGAGGTTCTCGAAGTTTTCGTGTAACTTGACTTGTCGCCATTGCTTGTAGATGGCTTGGTTGAGGTAGAAGGTGTTGTAGTCGTTGAAGCTTGATTGTTGGAGAAGCCATAGGACTTGGATGAGAACTTGGCGTACTTGAAGTCATCTTGCACTTAGCGTTCCGCTTTGGTAGCTTGATGCACTAGCTCGATGAGGTTCGAGTATGGTTGGAAGTCAGCGATCTTCTTGATAGGATGATTGAGTCCATTCAAGAAACGTGCCATAGTTTGCTCATCATCTTCCCTGACATTGGCTCATATCATGGCAATCTCCATTTCCTTGTAGTACTCTTCAACGCTCTTGGTTCCTTCTTTGAGGAGTTGGAGTTTCTTGAAGAGGTTGTAGTTGTAGTAGGTAGGCACGAAACGTGCTCTCATGACATCCTTCATTTGCGCAAGTTCTGATGGGTGGTTCACCTCTTGCCGCTCGGCGCTCAATGACTTGTTCCCACCAAATGAGGATGTAGTCTTGGAACTCAAGGGATGCCATCGCGATCTTCTTCTCTTCTTCATAGTTGTGCAAGCGGAAGATTTTGTCAACCTTCAATGCCCATGAAAGGTACTCTTCGGGATCATTGCTTCCGGAAAACTTGGGCATGGTGAACTTTAGCTTGCCGTAGTGTTGCTCTTCATTGTGTTGGGGTCGGGGATGATGACGTACTTGACGAGGAGGATTGTCTCCCTCAACTTTCTCTTGTCTTGGAGGATTTCCATTGTCATCTTGATCTTGGTGAACTTGATGTTCTTTTCGAGCTTGTGGAGGATCTTGTCGAGCTTGACGATGCACACGAGCTTGAAATATTCGTTCTTGAACTTCATCGCGAAGCGCCTCTTGTTGCTCACGAGCTTGCCAATTGTGCGTGGCTACGGCTCGACTTGAATCTCGGAGGGCACGTTGCGCCTCAAGTGATTGAGCTTCGCGTAGTTGTTATTCTTGACACTGTGCCTCAGCATCTTTGTGCATTTTGGTGTTGTCGCGCACGCTCTTCCTCTTGTTGTTGGCGTAGACATTGCCGTTCTTGTGCTTGGGCGAAAGTAGCTTGATTTTGACGGTGTCGATGTTCTTGCGCGTGAGCTTTCTCTCGAGAGTCATTGTCGTGTAGGGATTGTGGTTTACTTGACGATCTTGACATGCGGCACGGTGAAGAGTGTTAGATGTCGGAGTACTTGAGCCGGAGATAGTGTCGTCGGAGTGTCGACTCGAGCGGCTCCGTCTTGAGTAGGACGAAGTGGTTGAAGAGCGGTTGGAGGCACGAATCTCGTCCATTCTTGCATCATTTTCTTGTTTGTGTTTGTCGAGCTTGTTCTCGAAGTAGTCTCTTGTACATTGCTCAGATAGTCGCAAGTCGGTGGCGAGATGGTCGATGCGGTCGCTCATTGCTTGTTGCTCTTGATGCAAAGCTCGTTGCGTTCCAAATAGGTGTAGCTTGGTGACGTAGTTGTTCGGGTCGTCGTCTTGCTCATGGAAGAGTGGGTTGGTAGACGAACTTGGCCTATCCGTCATTCCAAGCAAAATATGTGAGTGGTAGAAAGAGAAGAACTTATACCAAATGTAGCTTGACCCATGTTGAAGATGGATCAATGATCACAAAAATGTGTAAGAAGGAAATAGCACAATTGGTACCAATTCTTGTCGGTTTCTCACACCTACACAAATAAAAACTTATGGTGGAGCTTGGTTAGGATGGTGGCACAAAATTTGATGCAATTGTTAGTGAGACTCAATAATGTTGGAAAAGATTCATAAATTTGCAAATGCAACAAGTAGACCAATAGCAAGATATGGTACACGGAAACACACAAGCAAATAGATAAGTTGGGTCGTGCAACCAAGGAATGAACCAAAATGTGGAATCCACGAAAATGCTCTTGTTGCACAACACTAGAGAGACGCTAGCACGATTCCACAATAGGCAGATACGGAACTTGTGCACAACCTACTAAGCAAAAATGCAACGACTTATATCCCAAGTATGCTATATGTATGGTATTCCGGTGATATGATCCAAGATGATCGAGTATGACAATCTTAAAGTAGTATGATGCTATGGTTCTTGCTTATAAGCTCTTTGCTTATCTTTCCCTTTTGCTTAAGAGCTTGTTTGGCTCTTTGTTGTTTGAGCTCTTTTCTCATGCAAAACTTCACAAACCAAGATAGCAATTGTGTATAAGCGATGACAACCTTGTGACACAAGAGATGATACCAAGATATGCACCACGATGGTATGGTATTTATGCTATGGGAAGTATGACCACTAATGTGCACAAGTGACGTTGCCGACAATACTCAAGGGCTAGTCTCGATGGGTAAGATACGCAAAATTGGGTTATGGTGGTTATCAATTCAATGGAAAGAATGTACAATGATATCACGATACCAAGATGAGGTTACCGTTGTTGCTTACGGTATGGTGTCAAGATGGTGGAGTGGTCATTGTTGATGACGAGGCCGTGGCAAGATGAGCGGCGGAGATGTTGATGTCGAACTGTACCTAAATAGCTGAAACACAATAGGACACAGGAACCACAACTCAAATTCTTAAAGCAAAACGTGTCAAAATTGTCGGAGTTATTGGCGGGTAAGCAATGGTGGTGTTTGCAGAAAGCGGTGGTGCTATGCAGAAAGGATGGTGGTATACGGGAGTGTAAGTGGGCACCAGATCAAAATTTGGCAAAAGTTAGGCGGAAAACGAAGCGGTGGAAGGAAGTGATGCTGTCAGGGGCCGGATGTCCGGGGGTCGGGCCGGATGTCCGGGCTCTGGATCCGTGGACGAACTCGATGAACTCCGCATGGAAGAGGCAAATTCGGGGCAAAATACGGCAGATTTTTTGGATGGAAATTGGGGAGAATATGGTGGAAAGCTAGATCTACCTGCCACACACAAAATCCATGGATCAAATCCAACAAAACTTCATCACACAAACAAAACAAAAAAATATTGGGGTGCTATTTTTGTGGGGAATTTTTGAATTAGGGACAAAATCAACAAAACAAGGCTAGAAAACAAAGAGGGGGGCTCCGAAATCGTGATCAACATGGCTCACGATACCAAGATGATGTAGGGTGGAACCCTAGATGGCCGATCTTTCACAAAAGGAGCGGATCCCGCAATGAACACGAAGAACACAAGGGGAAATCACCAAGGGAAACACAAGAGAAACACTCAAACCAACGAGATTAGGTCACACATATGCTAGATCCGAGTACACATAGAGATCACACAGTCCAAATCCAACAAGGGACGATATAAAGGGTAACCGGTTCTTCTCCCTGAGGAGGTCTTGAGGTCTTCTCATTAGGGGTCTTAAATCCATGTGGATCTTCTCCGAAGAGGTGACGATCTCTCTCGGAGGAGCAGATCCAGATGGATGAGCGAGGCTCTATCTCACATATGAGCTATCACAACGCTAACCCTAGAAAGAGGGGGTGGAGGAATATATATAGTCTAGGTGGGTGAAGGGGTACATGGGCCTCGGCCCTTACATTGTACATAGACAAGGGATGCCGGATGTCCGGGCACTCACGAGGTGCCAGATGTCCGGGCGGGCGCCGGATGTCCGGGCGGTCGGGGCTGGCCTTGACGCTCTCTGGATAGGTGGGGTCCGGATGTCCGAGCGAAGGGCCGGATGTCCGGAGGCTCGGGATGGGCTGGATGTCCGGGCTGGGGGTCCGGATGTCCGGGCTGGCGGGGTCGGCCTCGGTGCTCTCTAGATAGAGGGTGCCGGATTTCCGGGCTGGGGCGGGATGTCCAGGGCCTGTATGTGCTTGGCTGCTGGGCGACTGCTGTAGACGATGCTCCAGGGGCCGGATGTCCGGGGTCATGGCCGGATTTCCGGGGCCTGGAAGCTGCTGTTGACTCCTTCTGTTGGTTCTCTTCATCCGTGAACTTGGGGACTTGTCCGTCTTCACGTGCATCTTCGGGAGGGTCCTCTTGATACCTAATCATGCACGACATCTCGGACTTAGGTAGTAGCCATGTCTCGAGTGGGTCATATGTGATATCACCAAGGAAGTCACCTCGTTCTCAAGAGCTCTAGCTCGTGCTCGTGTCATTGGTCCTCTTGGCACTTGGTGAGACGATGGTAGGTCCATGGGGATGACCATAGGATGCTCCGCATCATCACCAAATCAAGATGAAGGAATCCGACCAACCAGCAACATGTTTATCACACCCCTACGGACCATTCTGCTTCAACACAATGCCCTTTGGATTAAAAAATGCAGGTGCAACATATCAGCGCATGATTCAAACATGCCTGGAAAACCAAATTGGTAAAACAGTCGAAGCTATGTGGATGATGTGGTCATTATGACCAAACATGTAGGCTAGTTGATCGGACCTCCGCCTCACTTTCGAAAACTTGAGAACATATGATATACGGCTTAACCCGGATAAGTGTGTTTTCGGCATTCCTGCCGAAAAACTGCTCGGATTCATCGTCTCCCATAGAGGGATAGAGGCCAATCCAGCTAAAATCCGAGCTTTGTCCCAACTGGCAATACCCACATAACTCAAACACATCCAGAAGCTGGCCGGTTGCGCTGTAACCTTGAGTCATTTCATCTCCCGCCTCAGCGAAAAGGCTCTGCCGCTTTATAGATTACTCAAAAAGACCAAAAACTTCGAATGGACTAATGAGGCCACTATCGCACTAGAGGAAATGAAGACTCTACTAGCAGGCAACCCCATGTTGACAGCACCAGGCATAGCTGAACCCATGCTGCAATACATCTCAATGACAAACTAGGTTGTAAGCGTTGTCCTCGTGCTAGAACGAGAGGTAGAAGGACACAAGTTTAAGGTACAAAAGCCTTTCTATTACGTCTTGGAAGTACTCACCCCATGTAAATCTCGGTATCCACACTACCACAAGATCGCCTACATAGTTTTCATGGCATCCCGCAAACTCCGACACTACTTTCAAGAGTGTTCGATCACCGTGGCATCCAAAGTACCCTTAAATGGTATTATCAACAATAGGGATGCCACGGGCCGTATAGCCAATGGGGCAATAGAGCTCCTGCCGTCTTAAGAATATCAGCCTGTTTGAAGGGTTAGAGTTCCACCACATCTCCAGACACAGTAACCAAGCTGCGGATATCCTCGCCCGTATGGGTGCTAAACGCGACCCTGTCAATAAAAACACCTTTCTACAGTGGCTTTACAAGCCATCCATGGTTTGGCAGAACGGAGACCAGGATGCAACTATCAACGGGCTCATACAAATCATCCCTCAGGCTATCGAGCCAGACAACGACATCATCGGCGGCTCAACAATTGAAGAAACTGCTTCGGCTCATAAGGTCATGGCCATAATCGTGCCATGGACAGAGCCTTTCCTTGCCTACCTCCTACGGCAAGAACTCCCCGATGATAAGACCATGGCACGATGCATAATCCAGCGCTCCAAAGCCTATAAGGTCCACGAGGGAGAGCTATACAAGAAACGCGCCACCAGAGTCTTGCAACGGTGCATATCGGAAACAGAAGGGCAACAACTTTTGGCCAAAATTCATGCAGGCATGGGCTGGTAAGCAAGGCTTTCCAAGCAGGGTTTTTTTGGCCCACTGCCCGCACGGACGCTGATACGTCCATTTTGCATCATGCTTTTATATTGATATTTATTGCACTATGGGCTGTTATTACACATTATGCTAAAATATCTATGCCTTTTCTCTCATATTTTACAAGATTTACATGAAGAGGGAGAATGCCGGCAGGTGGAACTCTGGACCGGAAAGGAGCAAATCTGAGAGACCTATTCCGCACAACTCCAAAAGTCCTGAAAAATTACGGAGAATTATTTTGGAATATATAAAAAATAGTGGGCGAAGAAAATACCAGAGGGGACCCACCAGGTGGCCACAAGCCTGGGGGCGCGCCCTACTCCCTGGGCGCGTCCCTAGCGCTTGTGGGCCACCTGGCAGGTCTCTGGTGCCATCTTCTGCTGTATGGAGGCTTTTGACCTGGAAAAATCATAAGGAAGCTTTCGGGATGAAGCGCCGCCGTCTTGAGGCAGAACCTGGGCAGGAGCAATCTAGGGCTCTAGCGGAGCTGTTCTGTCGGGGAAACTTCCCTCATGGAGGGGGAAATCGAAGCGATCCTCATCATCAACAATCGTCTCATCGAGAGGGGGTCAATCTTCCTCAACATCTTCACCACCACCATCTCCTCTCAAACCCTATTTCATCTCTTGTATACAATCTTTGTCTCAAAACCTCAGATTGGTACCTATGGGTTGCTAGTAGTGTTGATTACTCCTTGTAGTTGATGCTAGTTGGTTTATTTGGTGGAAGATCATATGTTCAGATCCTTAATGATATTCAATATCCCTCTGATCTTGAACATGAACATGCTTCGTGAGTAGTTACATTTGTTCCTGAGGACATGAGAGAAGTCTTGTTATAAATAATCATGTGAATTTGGTATTCGTTTGATATTTTGATGAGATGTATGTTGTCTTCCCTCTAGTGGTGTTATGCGAACATCGAATACATGACACTTTACCATGATTTGGGTCTAGGGGAAGGCATTGCGAAGTAATAAGTAGATGATGGTTTGCTAGAGTGACCGAAGCTTAAACCCTAGTTTATGCGTTGCTTCGTAAGGGGCTGATTTGGATCCACATGTTCATGCTATGGTTAGATTTATCTTAATTCTTTTTTCATAGTTGTGGATGCTTGCGAGAGAGTTTAACCATAAGTGTGAGGCTTGTCCAAGTAAGGACAACACCCAAGCACCGGTCCACCCACATATCAAATTATCAAAGTAACAAACGTGAATCATATGAGCACGATGAAAACTAACTTGACAATAATTCTCATCTGTCCTCGGGAGTGCTTTGCTTTATATAAGAGTTTTTTCAGTCTTATCCTTTTCTACAAAAAGGATTAGGACACCTTGCTGCACATTTGTGACACTTGTTACTTGTTACCCCTTACGAATTATCTTATCACAAAACTATCTGTTACCGATAATTTCAGTGCTTGCAGAAAATACCTTGCTAAAAACCGCTTGTCATTTCCTTCTGCTCCCCATTGGGTTTGATACTCTTACTTATAGAAAGGACTTGATAGATCCCCTATACTTGTGGGTCATAAAGACTCTTTTCTGGCGCCGTTTCCAGGGAGTGCAGCGCCTTTGGTGAGTGGAATTTGGTAAGGAAAAATTTATAATCCGTGTTGAAATTTACTGTCACTTGTCACTATGGAAGATCATCCTTTGAGGGGTTTGTTCGGGGTATCTTCACCTCGGCCGAAAGAGCAAAGATTTGATCCTCAACCTACTGCACCTACTAAAAATATTTATTATGAAATTTCTTCGGGTATGATAGATAAATTGCTAGCTAATCCTTATGCAGGAGATGGAACATTACATCCTAATTTATATCTAATCTATGTGGATGAGTTTGTGGATTATTTAAGCTTACAGGTTTGCCCAAGGATGAAGTTAAGAAGAAGGTCTTCCCTTTATCTTTGAAGGGAAAGGCATTGACATGGTATTGGCTATGTGATGATATTGGGGCCTGGAATTAAAACCGATTGAAATTGGAATTACATCAAAAGTTTTATCCTATGCATCTGGTTCATCATGATTGGAATTACATATATAATTTTTGGCCTCGTGAAGGAGAATACTGCTCAAGATTGGGGGAGCCTTAAGTCAGTGTTATATTCATGCCCCAATCATGAGCTCTCAAGAGAAATTATTATTCAGAATTTTTATGACCGGCTTTCTCGTAATGATTAATCCATGCTCGATACTTCTTGTACCGGGTCTTTTATAAAGAAGACTATTGAATTCAAATTGGATATATTGGAAATAATTAAACGCAACTCTGAAGATTAGGAGCTCGATGAAGGTAAGGAGTCAGGTATAAACCTTAAATTTGATTATGTTAAATCTTTTATGGATACCGATGCTTTTCGTGAATTTAGCACTAAATATGGACTTGACTCTGAGATAGTAGCTTCTTCCTGTAAATCATTTGCTACTCATGTTGATCTCCCCTAAGGAGAAGTGGTTTAAATATCATCCTCCCATTGAAGTAAAAGTAGTAGAACCTATTAAAGCTGAAGAAGAAACTATTAATTATAATCTTGATCCAGTTATTCCTACTACTTACTTTGAGAACCCACCTTTTCATGTTAGGATAAAGGAACATGCTAAAGCTTCAGTTTTGGTTCGTAAGAGTTATACTAGAACACCTACACCCCCTGCAAAAATTAAAGTGGAACCTAGTATTGCTATGGTTAAAGATCTCTTGGTTGATAATATTGATGGGCATGTTATTTATTTCTGTGATGAAGTTGCTAGAATTACCAAACCCGATGATAAAGGTCAACATAGACCTATTGTTGGCATGCATGTTGTTTCTGTTAAGATAGGAGATCATTGTTATCATGGGTTATGTGATTTGGGTGCTGGTGTGAGTGCAATTCCCTTTACTCTATACCAAGAAATTATGAATGATATTGCACCTGCTGAAATAGAAGATATTGATGTTACTATTAAGCTTGCTAATAGACATACTATCTCACCAATTGGGATTGTTAGAGATGTTGAAGTCTTGTGTGGGAAAGTAAAATATCCCATTGATTTTCTTGTTCTTGGTTCCCCACAAGAAGACTTTTGTCCCATTATATTTGGTAGACCTTTCTTGAACACTGTCAATGCTAAGATATATTGCGAGAAAGAAATTGTTAGTGTAAATTTCAAGGATGTGTTTAATGAGTTTAACTTCTCCAAATTTCGTAGACAACGTCGTGATAAAGAATTGCCTAATAAAGATGAAATTTTTGGTCTTGCTTCTATTTTCATTCCTCCTACTGATCCTTTAGAACAATATTTGCTAGACCATCAAAATGACATGTTCATGAATGAAAGAAATGGAATATATGAAATATTCTTTAAACAAATGCCTGTTTTGAAACACAATTTGCTTGTTGAGACTCTTGGAGATCCTCTACCACCCAAGAGTGATCTCGTGTTCGGTCTTAAACAATTACCTGATACTTTGAAATATGCTTATCTTGATGAAAAGAAGATATATATATCGTGTTATTATTAGTGCTAACCTTTCAGAGCATGAAGAAAATAAATTATTGAAAACTCTAAAGAAGCACCATGCTGCTATTGGATATACTCTGGATGATCTTAAGGGCATTAGTCGCACTCTATGTCAACACAAAATTAATATGGAACATGATGCTAAACAAGTTGTTGATCACCAATGACGGTTGAATCCAAAGATTAAAGTAGTGGTAAGAAATGAAATATTAAAGCTTTTGGAAGTAGGTATAATTTATCCTATTGCTGATAGTAGATGGGTAAGTCCCGTTCATTGTGTCCCTAAGAAGGGAGGTATTAGTGTTGTTCCCATTGATAAGAATGAATTGATTCCACAAAGAATTGTTACAGGTTATAGAATGGTAATTGATTTTAGAAAATTAAACAAATCTACCAGGAAAGATCATTATCCTCTACCTTTTATTGATCAAATGCTAGAAAGATTATTCAAACATACACACTTTTTCTTTCTAGATGGTTATTCTGGTTTTTCTCAAATACCTATGTCACAAGAGGATCAAGAAATAACTACTTTTACATGCCCTTTTGGTACCTTTGCTTATAGACATATGCCTTTTGGTTTATGTAATGCACGTGCTACCTTTCAAATATGTATGACTGCTATATTCTCTGACTTTTTTGAAAAGATTGTTGAGGTTCTCATGGATGATTTCTCCATTTACGAAACTTCTTTTTATGATTGCTTAAGCAACCTTGATCGAGTTTTGCAGAGATGTGCATAAACTAATCTTCTCTTAAATTGGGAGAAGTACCACTTTATGGTTAATGAAGGTATTGTCTTGGGGCATAAAATCTCCGAAAGAGGTATTGAAGTGGATAAAGCTAAAGTTGATGCAATTGAAAAAATGTCGTGTCCTTAAGATATCAAAGGTATAAGAAGTTTCCTTGGTCATGCTAGTTTCTATAGGAGATTTATTAAAGACTTATCTAAATTTTCTAGGCCTGTCACTAATCTTTTGCAGAAGGATGTTCCATTTGTTTTTGATGATGATTGTGTAGAAGCATTTGATGTTCTTAAGAAAGCCTTAATTTCTGCACCTATTGTTCAACCACCTCACTACAAGAAATATGTCAACTTGTGACCTTCTGTCAGTGACCCTGGAAGAATTGGTCATAAATCTATGACCATTTGAGACCAATTGGTCAAAATTTGTTCGGGGGGCTCCAAACCCTATACCATAACGACCATTTTGGTCAGAAAGCTTGTAATTTCCTTACACGAAATGGTCGTAAAGCAAACCGCACTGGTCCGTTGCCTTATTTCTAGCTGATAATGACCAATATAGATGGTCATAGCCTTGTAAATTGTGGTGCATTGCTATGACTAGGCGCCACCTCATCAGTTTTGCCTATGTGTCATGTCTATGTGTTAATTTTTGCCCTAGGTTGTGAAGCAGCCTATATTTCTGTCATTCCCAAAATTCCCAAATAAATTGGGCATTCTTTACTATCCAAATCATTGTCTCATGACAATATTCAACTCCATTTTCCTGGTAAATCTTCCTCGCCAAATTTCCAAAGTTTTTGTTCAGCTCGAACTGTTGTGAAGGAAGTACTAGCTAGGCATATCCTAATGAGCTGAATTTTTGCCACATATTTTGTATTCCCAAATCATAGCTCTCCACAAAATTTGAGCCCCATCTAAAAATCCATGTGAGCTCATCATCCAATCTTTGTTTCTGGTGATATTTTCATTTTGTGAAGCAACTATATTTTATGTTTATTTATAATTGCTGAAAATTTATCACGACATGAACCCTGCCCGTAGAACCCCCCTCCACCAAATTTGAGCTCATTTATTCTTGCCAATTTTCCTCAGCATTTTTCCCAATTTTCTGTTTAGTGGAGAGCACTGTGAAGGAAGTACCATTTTTATTTATCCAAATGGTATGAAATTTTTAAAGTGCCTTCATATGCCCAAATTATCATCCTCCTCCAAATTTCAAGTCAATCCATTCATTTATTTGAGTCTAGCTTCAACATTCATATTTCTGTCCAGTGTGGTATGTTGCAAAGAAAGTGACACCTAGGATCCTCCATTTGAGCTACAAATTTTCCAAGACAGTGTCCTTAGTAGATGATCATCCTCGACCCAAACTCAGGCCCATTGGCCATGTGCATTTTCTGCACCACTAATCAAACACTTGGGTGCTAATTCACGTTTGAGCTCAGTTTAGTCTCCTCGTGAGATCCTTCTATTGCCTTCTACTTCTTGACACCTACCGGGGGAGTTCCCAACCCACTAGACATGCCTAGGCTGCCTAGACGCCACGGTCATGCGGTGACCACGCGGCGGGCATGCGAGTTTACGCGCTCTGGAGTTGGGGCCCTCGGCCACCATCCAAACCTCAACGTATCGCCACCAAACCATGTATTTTTTATTAAATAGATACTTATGTACCTATAAATGATTTTTGGAAAAATAAAGAGCAAACTATGAGGCACCTGCATTTCAAATTTGACCCGCTTCCAACTAAATCGGCAGAAATTTGTCTTTTTCACCAGAGGTGTATAATTTTTTTTGACAACCAACCATTTTGTCAATAGTAACTTAAATATGGCCTAATATATTATAAAAATGACCTGGTACCATTTTGCAACAATTATATGGTAGGTCCTAAAAAAACTCATTTTGGCCACTCGAAAAATAGAAAATGAATTTTTCGTCCAAAGAAAATGAAAACTTCCTTAGGCAACATTGTTTGCCATTCCAAGATGCACCCTTGTGCACAATATTAGATCATTTGAACAAACTATGCCATGAATGTGGCCATAAGATTGATCATTTGGCTTGAAAGCCATGCATCTTCACACATGATAGCTCATTTTTTAGAACACCTTTTTAAAAATAATTACCGTATTACAAGTTTATTATTTTTCCTGGTAACTTGGTCACATATAATGACACAATGCGAAGGTTTTCCAATTTTTTGATATTTTTTTGAATTTGTCATGCCCATTTCAAAATGCGGTCAAAACGGCGGGCATGATCGTTCCAAGCTAGTGGTTAAATCTTGGAAAACTTTTGATGTTTCTCTCATTAAATAGATACTTATGTACCTATAAATGATTTTTTTTAAATAGCAAACTACGAGGTAGTTGCAGTTCAAATTTGACCCACTTCCAACTGAATTGGCAGAAATTTGTCTTTTTCACGAGAGGTGGATTGAAACTTTTGACACCCAACCATTTGGTTAGTTATGCATTAAATATGTCCTAGTATTTTGGAAAATTGATTTGGTACAATTTTGCAACAAATATATAGTACGTCCTTCACAAAAAAACTCATTTTGGGCACTCGAAAAATGGAAAATGAAATTTTTGTCCAATGAAAATGAAAAAAATTCTTAGGCAACATTGTTTGCCACTCCAAGATGCCCCCTTGTGCACAATATGAGATCATTTGAACAAACTATGCCACGAATGTGGCCATAAGATTGAGCATTTGGGTTGAAAGGCATGAATCTTCACACATGATAGTTCATTTCTGAGAACACTTTTTTTTAAAATAATTCCGTATTACAAGTTTATTATTTTTCCTGGTAACTTGGTCACATATAATGACACAATGCGAAGGTTTTCCAATTTTTTGATTTTATTTTGAATTTTTTATGCCCGTTTCAAAATTTGGTCAAAACGAAGCAATGATCGTTCCTAGCTAGTGGTCGAATCTTGGAAAACTTTTGATGTTTCTCTGATTAAATAGATACTTATGTACCTAGAAATGATTTAAAAAATAAAGAGCAAACCATGAGGTAGCCGCAGTTCAAATTTGACCCACTCCCACCTGAATTGGCGGAAAGTTGTCTTTTTCACGAGAGGTGGATCGAAACTTTTCACACCCAACCATTCGGTCAATTTTGCATTAAATATGTCCTAGTATTTTGGAAAATTGATTTGGTATAATTTCGCAACAAATATATGGTTGGTCCTTCACACAAAAAAACTCATTTTGGGCACTCAAAAAATGGAAAATGAATTTTTTGTCCAATCAAAATGAAAACTTCCTTAGGCAACATTGTTTGCCATTCAAAGATGCACCCTTGTGCACAATACGAGATCATTTGAACAAACTATGCCATGAATGTGGCCATAAGATTGAGCATTTGGGTTGAAAGCCATGAATCTTCACACATGATAGTTCATTTCTGAGAACACTTTTTAAAAATAATTTTCGTATTACAATTTTATTGTTTTCCCTGGTAACTTGGTCACATATAATGAAAAAATGTGAAGGTTTTCCATTATTTATTTATTTTATTTTTATGCCCGTTTCAAAATGCGGTCAAAATGGAGGGAATGACCGTTCCTAGCTAGTGGTTGAATCTTGCAAAACTTTTGTTGTTTATCTGATTAAATAGATACTTTTGTACCTAAATAATTTTTTGGAAAAAATAAAGAGCAAACTATAAGGCAGCTGCAGTTCAAATTTGACCCGCTTCCTACTAAATCAGCGGAGATTTGTTTTTTTCATGAGAGGTGGATCAAAACTTCTTACACCAAACCATTGGTCAACTGTACATTAAATATGGCCTAATATTTTGAAAAATGATGCAGTGCAATTTTGCAACAAAGATATGGTAGGTCCTTCACAAAAAAGCGATTTTGGGCACTCGGAAAATGAAAATGATTATTTTGTGCAAAGAAAATGAAAACCCCCCAAATCAATATTGTTTGTTATCGCAAGATACACACATGTGCACAATATCGGGTCATTGAAAAAACAATAAGCGGGTAATATGTTGAATGTTTCCCCAGATTAAGAGGGTACAAAATATAAGAAAATAAAAGGAAAAACAAAATTACATAAGCTAAATTATGATTGGTGGAATCGGTTGTGACATGGATCAGTGACATGGCAAACAACCATCCATCACCCATCCATCCATCCGTCCATCTACCCACAACCGAAACCCTAGCTGATTCCCCTAGACATCTTTCATCCACCCACCGTCTCCTTTCTTTGTTTCTCATCTGAACCGATCCAAGCCCCGATTCCTTTCGTCCCCTTCTATTCTCTCCCACCTACATTGTTGTCGCCGCCAGCCCGCTACCCACCCACCGATGACCTCACCGCCGGCCTCTGCCCTCTCCCCCACAACCGGCGACCTCCCCCAACAGCCGTCCCCCTCCCCACATCAGAAGAGAAGAGAAGAAAGAGATCGACCAGGTCGGGCGCGGCGACCAGATCCAGCGACCTCTCCCTCCTTCTCCGGCTTCTTCCATGGCAGCCTACCCCCTCCCATCCGCTTCCCACACACCTCAGGCGGACCCCCATCCATCCATCTCTCTCTCCCGCAACCTTTCTCTATATCCCGGGACACATCTCCGCCGAAACAGATGTCGGCCAATTTAGGCGTTCTCCGGCGACAACCGCCATCGTGCGACACCGTCCCAAGATCACCTTGTTCCGCTGGGTCTTTTCCCCTGGGAGGATTCACCGCTCCTGGCCTCCAACTCTCACCCGTAACCCTCCCCGTGGCTAGGTTTCAGGCGTGGTGGCGCCTCCATCGTAGGCGCGGCTCCGGCGACTCCGGCGGCTCCTCCCCAACTCTTACCTCGCCCCCGCATGCAGCTATTCCCCTGGATTGTGCTCCACCCCCGGTGGCCATGGGGTGCTCGAGCTCCTCCTCCGATCAGTTCATCTCCTCCTCTTTCTCTCCTCCCCATCATCTCTCCCTCTAATCTCTTACCCGCACTTTGACTATAGATGTGCAGGAGGAAGGATTGAATGTAGATGGACTGGACGGCACAGATGGATGACGCAAGAGGGAGGCTGCTGCTTGGGATGCATCAGCCATGGTGCCTCCTCTTTGGTTGCAGGTGAGCTGCTCCTCTCTGCTCAATTACTTTGCTGGTACTAGGATTGGCCATCGAATACCTAGTGTTAGTTAGTTTGTCTCTCTGAGAAGTAATTTATGGTTGGACTATGTATTAGGGGATGGGAGGAGAATGATTCCTTGAGTTTGAACTGAAGTTGAAGTGGGTGTATTAGTTGCTAAATGATGATTATGTTGTCTGTGAGTCTGTCCATGAGAGAAAGATTTGAAACCAATTGCATAAATTGTATTGCTAGTTTGAACAACAAGCAGACTTATTTTTTTGTGAATTGAACACCAAATTATATCTGGACATGAAGCAATCTAGCTAGCTAGTTTTGAGATACAAGTGATGTTGATTTTGTTCATCTAGGTATGCGTAGTTGATTCATATTTCTGATGTCCTTGTGCAGGGGAAGTTTTCATCCCTACAGCAGAGCAGAAGGGCTTCACTTCATCGTACCAGCCAGGCAAGGTGAGTGGTGATTGCAAGCCATGGAGTGGAGGCAGTCCTGTTCAACATCGGCCATATAAACCACCACGGTGAGCTACTGTTGCTCCTCTCCTTCCTCTGCTATCCATGCTCTATTTCATGCCATCGTACAATGGATGATCGAGGGTCAGTTAGGATTCTTGCAAAATGCCTTAGCTATCAAGGGAACAAAGTATACTGGATTGAAGTTTGGCTAAATGAACTGAGGATTACAAATTAGATTGCTGCTCATTTATGTCTTTCATCATGTAACTTTGGACAATACATGATAAATAAGAAGTTATTAACTGCAACCTTGTTGTGCATTGAGATGTCATCAAGAATTTTGATTAGGAAAAGCTACCAAGCTTAGAAGGCATAGTTCTGAATTTTAAGAAAATCAATGTATATGTTCTTTTCAATTTGTTGGTTACTTCCTATCATGCTTTGCTTATGTTCTCATAAATTTGTTGGTTACTTCCTATCATGTTTGACTGGCCGAGCTCTGAGCTAGCATGACCATGGAGGCAGCTCTCGTCAGCGTGGCGACAGGGGTCCTCAAACCTGTCATCGTAAAGCTGATCGTTCTTCTTGGCAACGAGTACAAGCGTCTGCACCCTCCCCTCCCCTCATCTGATGTTTCCTTACCATCCCTGAGTTCATCTCTTACAAGTTGTATGATCACACCATTTTGCTGTTATACTGGGTAGATGCTCCTCTGATTTATGTTTTGATGATGCTTTGGATTAAGGATGGTTTGATATATCTGTTTGCTATATGTACCATGATTTTTATAATTGGTTAGATGATCTTTGTTCATAACACACGCTTATTTTAGCTCTTTTAGTTCATTTTTTACTATTATCACTTGAATGTCTTTGTTATACTAAACCTCAGCGGTTATGTATGTACATGCATATAGTGTTATCGGTAGCTAGTTGTATATGCGGTGCAATTGTGCAGAGCTACTAGTCGTGATTGGTACTTTAGTATTTTGCTTTCCTTTGTACTGGGTATCTTATTTTCTGCTACTAATCGATGAATGCAATAATTAAAGAGAACCAAACTACTTCTGTTGATTTCCGCTACATCGTTTCTACTCGTTTGTGTGTAAAACCATTCTTAAGCCTGAATGGTACTTTTCTTGTTTTGTCAATTTTGTTCCTACAAAAAGTCTGCTCTCTTTAGCTCATGCTCATTACCTCCTCCCCTCATATTTCACAGGAAGATGATAAACCTTTTTAAGATCAAGGTGCAGAGGAAGGAAGAGGCGGCGAACTCAAATGGGGGGCACCTTGTTAAGAAGCAAAGTCCAGGTATATGTATATGGCTGACCTCAAGGTTTAGTAGCTATTGTACTGCTCATGCTCCTGTGTCGTTGGGGGTGTTGATGAAATGGTAGGGTTAATTAAAGGGTTCTTGGTTAGCACTCCTTTTAAGTTTAGTTGATTTTCTCATTGTCTATCATCATGGCTTAAGTTTGGTTGTTGTTCTGAAATTTACACGACTTAGGTTTTAATCAATTGGCATGTTCATATTAGTTGTTATGGAGTAAATATGATAAGAACAGTGGAAATTGAGCACCACCACTACTAGTATAACTCGGCTTTACTTTCTAATCGGTAGGTATCTAGTACTAGTAGATTCAGCATATGTAGTCCTGAAAATTAAAGGGGGCAGCAGTAAATGAGTCAAACAAAAATATTTGTCGGTGTACTAAAGTAGGGGTACCTTAGTACCCCGAACTTGTGCACGGGCAGTAGTAGCGTCCCGCGGCAAGGCTTGCCAGGGGAGCGACAAGAGTCTCCACGGCCCTCTCTGGGCCGGACGAAGGCCAAGTGATCGAGCCTAGAAGACCAAGCCCCGGCAAGAGGAGCTTGCCGGGCCAAGAAGGCGAGGTCCGGCAAGAGGAGCTTGCCGGGCCAAGGCGACAAGGCCCCGGCGAGAGGAGCTTGCCGGGACTACTAAGCCGAAGCACCAAGGCCCCGGCGGGAGGAGCTCGCCGGGACGGCCAAACCAAGGCACCCCAAGAATAGCCCGCCGCGGCGCGCCGCGCGCCCCGGCAAGGCCTGACGAGCGGCAAGCTTCCAGGTGCGGCAAGACAACCACCGCGGCAAGCCACTTGCCGCGGCAAACCACCACCTCAGGCCTGCGCTCTAGCTCACCTGCCCACGCGTCACTCTGGAGCTTCCCCAGAGGCACGTGGCGAGGCGCCGCGCAACCTGGGGCGCGCGTGGCATGCGACGTTGGCAGAGTCGCCCCCGTGGCAAGCGGAGGCGCCCCTAACGGTCCGCCTCGACACTGTACAGGCGATCCAGACGGGCATTTAATGCCTTTGTCCCCCGCCGTCAGAGTTAGGTGTGATAGCACTGTGCGGCCACTGTTCGCACAGTTCCTTGCCATTTTTACCCTCACCTGCGTCGCTACCTGTGGGAAACCCCTTAGCATATAAAAGGAGGCCCATGCGCACGTAGGGAGGGGAGAGGAGAGAGGGAGAGAAGACCCAAAAAGAGGACACCCAGTAGACCCTCGTCTACGTCCAGCTCCAACTTACTGTAGCTTCTTGCGCTCCAGAGCAAGAACTCGAATCAACCAGACAAGCAGCAGTAGGGTTTTACGCATCCGTGCGGCCCGAAGCTGGGTAAAATCATTGTGTGTGTGTCGCCTCGATCTGCTCTTTGTGCAACCTCCGCCCCCCGCCGAACCGAAAAGGGGCTCCGTCCCCATAGGTGCTCGTGGAGGCCGATTTCCCCCGACATCCTTGGCGCGCCAGGTAGGGGGCGCGTCGAGGTTGTGTGAACCAGATCCGGCGTCCGCGCGAGCCTGACCCTCATTGTTTGCGCCGGCATGGCGCCGAAGAAGAAAGCTCCGGAGGTGACCGGTCCGTCAGCGTCGAACCCACCGCCCATGGAGCAGACGGGTGGTGGGGAGGACGCCGGCGGAGGAACAGACGCCGTCGAACCAGTTCTTGGTCCCGCGACGTCCGAGCTCGCCCCGCGCCCCTCTCAGGAGGCGCGAAACCAGCAGCGTCATGGTACCCATGGTACCATACGCTCGCTGGACCCAGGCCGTGCTGGTGGGTCCCAAGGCGCTCAGGACCAGCATGCGATCCAGCGTGCCGGAACGAGCGTCGCGCGGCTGCCTGGACCGGGTGCTGCTCCTTCTAACATAGTTAGGAGTTCGAGCACATCCCGCTCCTCGTGCCGTTTGCCGCTTCTGCCCGCCACCCCAGCGGAAGCTCTCGCGCGAGCTCAGCTACTCCTAGACTACCCTCCGACGGCGGACAAGCTCGACGACTGGAGGGCAACCATCCAGAGCCTCATCAGTTTCGCCAACGGCGACACTCCGCGGCAGCACAGCGCGTCGCAGCCGCGGCCAGTCACCCAGGCGAGAACCGATGGCGCCAAGAACGGCGGGGGTGCGACCACCGTGCACTCCCCGCCCCAGAAGCCGCAGTCGCCGACTCACCGGGCTCACCTCGACAACGACTCCACCGCGTCGTCGAACCCGCGAACTCGCCGCGACCAACGCCAAGTCCTTCACGAACGAAGGGAAGAAGACGCTCGAACCCGCATCGAGCGCAGAAGACAGGCGCGGTGTCAATCAGACCAGCACGTTGAGCCCTCTGGAAACATGCACGCACCGGGGGAACCAGGCGAACTGCCGTATTCGGTAGGCTGCCCCGCATTCACCCGCGAGCTGCGGCAAGTCCAGTGGCCCAGCACGAAGAACTTCAAGCCCGACGTGCCCGAGAAGTACGACGGCAAGTCGCACCCGTCGGAGTTCCTCAGCATCTACACCATTGCGGTGCAGGCTGCCAGGGGACGGGACGACAAGATCCTTGCCAACTACTTCCCACTGGTGCTCAAGCCCAACGTCAGATCCTGGCTCATGCACTTGCCGGACGGCTCCATCTCCTCCTGGCCAGATCTATGCCATCAGTTCGTTGGCGCCTTCACGGGCGGCCACGAACCCCATGGCCAGGCAAGCGACCTTCATCTCCTTGTTCAGAAGGAGGGGGAGCCTTTGCGCAAGTTCATCCAGAGGTTCAGCCGTGTGCACTACAACATCCCAGACGTCCACCCCGCCGCGGTGATCAGCGCGTTCCACCAGAATGTGCGCAACCGCAGGATGCGGGAGGAGATGGCAATGTGCAAAATCAAGGAGGTCAGCGAGCTTTACGCCCTGGCCGACAAGTGTGCACGCGCTGAGGAGGGGAGGAAACTCCCCGGAGAAAGTGTTGGAGAAGGAGAATCCGACAGTGAAGGTACCGCCCCGGCAAGGAGAGGCCGGCGGCGGAACGGCAAAAAGAAGAAAAACCCAGAGGTACTGGTTGTCGAGAAGTCCGGCAACGAGGGCTCCGGCAAGAAAGCCCTGGCGGGAGGCCCCGGCAAGGAGGTTGCCGGGTGCGCCAACTGCCGGGCGGTGGCTGCTGCCGATAAGCGGGACGGTACCGACAAGAAGTACTGCAAGATCCACCGTACCAGGGGCCACGACCTCCAGAGTTGCAAGCAAGTCGAGCGACTCGTCGAGCTGCAGAAGGCCGAGTACGCACGACACGACAAGGAGAGAGCCCAAGCAGGCGGCGGGGGATCCGGCACGAAGCGTCCCGGCCCGGGGGAGCGCCGCGGCAAGGACAAGCAGCGGCAAGCAGACAGACCTCCCCGGGGACGCGACAAGGACGAAGACGATGACGACGACGAAGACATGGAAGACCCCGAGACCAGCGAGCAGGAGTTTCAGAAAGCCACTGAGGTCTTGTGTGTGGACGGCGGTGCCTCCCTGCATGCTTCCCACCACCAGCTTAAACGGTGGGTGTGGGAGGTCAATGCAGCAGAGCCACCCGTCGAGTCACGCAGACCCCTGAGATGGTCCAGCACGCCTATCGTCTTCGACATTGAGGACCACCCTGATCGCACAACCGCGGTCGGGTGCTTGCCGATGTTGGTTTCCCCAACGATCCGCAACCTCAAGGTCACTAAGATGCTAGTTGACGGCGGGGCCGGCTTGAATCTGATCTCCTCTGCTGTTCTTCGGAGACTCCAAGTTCCCGACAGCGAGCTCGAAGAAACCGGCACATTCCAAGGAATCAACCCGGGAAGGAGCAAGCCGAAGGGAAAGATCACGCTGCCGGTAACATTTGGCTGCGAGCTGAATTTCAGGACTGAGAAGGTCACCTTTGACGTCGCCGACTTTCCGTTGCCTTACAACGGGATCCTCGGCCGACCAGCGCTCGCCAAGTTCATGGCGGCCTCTCACTACGCGTATAACATGCTCAAGATGCCTGGCCCGATAAGCGTCATTTTTGTCCCCGGCGACAAGAAGGATGCCCTTATCTGCGCCGACCAAATATACCGGGACGCAACAGCAGCAACGGCCCGTGGCCCACTTGCCGCTGGAGCTTCCGGGGGAAAGAAGAAGTCCGGCAAGTGCTCTGGCGCCCACTCCGGCAAGCGCGCCTCTTCGGAGTGCTGCGCTGCCGTCGAGGACGTGCCATCGAGCCCCGCCGGCAAGAAGACCAAGTCCGGCAAGTGCTCTGGCGCCCACTCCGGCAAGCGCGCCTCTTCGGAGTGCTGCGCTGCCGTCGAGGACGTGCCATCGAGCCCGGCCGGCAAGAAGACCAAGCCCGGCAAGTGCTCTGGCGCCCACTCCAGCAAGCGCGCCTCTTCGGAGTGCTGCGTTGCCGTCGAGGACGTGCCATCGAGCCTCGCCGGCAAGAAGGCCAAGCCCGGCGAATGCTCTGGTGCCCACTCCGGCAAGCACGCCTCTTCGGAGCGCTGCGCTGCCGTTGAGGATGCACCATCGAGCCCCGCCGGTAAACACAAGAAAACGACGGCTGCTCCACCAGCGACCAACAAGGTGCCCGTCAAGGAGGACGGCACTGGTGGTACCTTCACCATCAGTGCCACTCTCGACCCCAAATAGGAAAGCGCGCTCGTTGCTTTCCTGCGGGCGAATGTCGATGTGTTTGCCTGGCAACCATCTGACATCCCCGGCGTTCCCAGGGAAGTGATTGAGCACCACCTTGCCGTCTGTCCTCATGCGCGGCCCGTCAAGCAAAAAGTCAGGAAACAAGCGGTGGAGCGCCAAGAGTTTATTGCGGAGGAGAGCAGGAAATTGGAAGCGGCAGGCCTCGTCAGAGGCGTGCTCCATCCGACGTGGTTGGCCAATCCTGTTGTCGTGCGCAAAGCAAACGGGAAGTGGAGGCTTTGCATCGATTTCACCGATGTCAACAGAGCCTGCCCTAAAGATCCATTTCGCTTGCCACGCATCGACCAGATTGTTGACTCCACGGCCGGATGTGGCCTGCTTTCATTCCTCGACGCCTACTCCGGGTACCACCCGATTTTCATGGTCAAAGAAGATGAAGAGAAGACTGCTTTCATCACTCCTTGCGGCACGTACTGTTTTGTGCGGATGCCTTTTGGACTGAAGAACGTAGGCTCGACGTTTGCGAGGGTTGTCCACACTGCTTTCGAGCCACAGATCCACAGAAATGTGGAGGCCTACATGGACGACATTGTGGTCAAGAGCAGAGACAAGGCAACCTTGGTTCAAGACTTGGAAGAAACCTTTGCGAACTTGCGCAAGATCAGCCTCAAGCTCAACCCCGAGAAGTGCGTGTTCGGAGTCCCCTCCGGCAAGCTTCTCGGGTTCTTCGTGTCTCGGCGTGGGATCGAAGCCAACCCCGACAAGATCAAGGCCATCGAGCAGATTGAAGCACCAACGCGTGTCAAGGACGTGCGAAGACTTGCCGGCTGCGTGGCGGCTCTCAGCAGGTTTATTTCCAGGTCTGCGGAACGCGCCCTACCGTTTTTCAAAATCTTGAAAAAGGCAGGTCCAGTAAAATGGACTCCGGAAGCGGAGGTTGCGCTGCAAGACTTGAAGAAATACCTGTCCTCCGCTCCTATACTTGTCGCGCCTAGACCGCAAGAGAAGTTGCTGCTCTACCTAGCGGCAACCAATCAAGTGGTTAGTGCTGCGTTAGTAGCGGAGAGGGAAGCTGATGACGAGCCAGCAACCACGGCAAGCGCGTCCGACGACAAGCAGGGGGCTTCCCCGACAAGCTCTGGCCCCGGCAAAGGCGAATCCGCGCAAGCGCAAGGGGAAGTGCAGAAGAAGAGGATGGTGCAGCGCCCAGTTTACTTCGTCAGTTCCCTCCTGCAGGGGGCTAGGTCGAGGTACTCTGGCGTGCAGAAATTGCTCTTCGGCCTCCTCATGGCCTCGAGGAAGCTGCGCCATTACTTCCAAGCACACAAGATCACAGTGGTCACTCGCTTTCTGCTTAAGAGGATACTGCAGAATCCCGAAGCAACAGGCAGGATTGTCGAGTGGGCACTAGAACTGTCAAGCTTTGGCCTCAAGTTCGAGAGCACATCGACCATCCAGAGCAGAGCATTGGCAGAGTTCATAGTAGAGTGGACGCCGACACCGGACGAAGAAATTCCAGAGACGAGCATCCCCGGCAAGGAAGCAACCAAATAGTGGCTGATGTACTTTGATGGTGCCTTTTCGCTGGAAGGCGCCGGTGCCGGCGTGCTGCTCATCGCGCCCACCGGAGAGCACCTCAAGTACATCGTCCAGATGCACTTTCCCAAGGAGCAAGCAACCAACAATACGGCAGAGTATGAAGGTTTGCTCGCCGGTCTCAGGATCGTGGCGGAGCTTGGGATCAAGAAGCTCATTGTCAGGGGTGACTCGCAGCTCGTCGTCCGCCAAGTGAACAAGGATTACCAATGCCCGTTGATGGAGGCTTACGTTGATGAAGTGAGGAAGCTGGAAGAGCGCTTTGACGGCCTGCAAATGGAATACGTTCCAAGAGCAGAGAACGACATCGCCGACGGCCTGTAAAAATGCGCCGCACTAAAGCTACCTGTGGAACCAGGGACTTTTGTGCTCAAGCTGACTCAGCCATCCGTGACACCATCGACTGGGCCAAGCAAGAAGAGAAATTCGGTCTCCGGTGACTATCTCCCGGCAGAGCTTCCGAAGCCGCCGCCAAGAGAGTCCCCAAGATCGACGCCAAGAGTGCTGAGGAGCTGCCCGCTCCGGCAAGCCCCAGGGTTTGTCCCGACGAAGCAGGCGCTCCCGGCAAGCCATGCCCCGGCAAGCTTGCCGGGGAACGTCAAGCTCCGGCTGAGCCCCAAGTCCTCGCCGTAGAAGCTGATGTTCCCGCAGCCGCCGACATGCCTTTAGTCCTCGTCGTCGAGCCACAGGCTCCGACGTGGGCACAGCAGATCGTCCGTTTCCTCCAGATAGGAGAACTTCCCGAAGAACAAGAAGAAGCGGAAAGAGTAGCCCGGCAGTCCAGTATGTACCAGTTCGTCGACGGCGCACTGTACAGAAGAGGACGCAATGGGGTGAAATTGAAGTGCGTTCACCGGGAAGACGGACAGGAGCTGTTGGCGGAGCTACACGGAGGCATATGTGGACAACACATTGGCGCCAGAGCACTTGCCGGCAAAGCGTTCCGGCAAGGTTTGTTCTGGCCAACAGCCCTCCAGGATGCAACTGCACAAGTAACCAAGTGTGAAGCGTGCCAGTTCCATTCCAAGAAGATACACCAGCCAACTCAAGCTCTCCAGATGATCCCTTTGTCCTGGCCCTTCTCGGTCTGGGGGCTCGATATCCTCGGCCCCTTCCCCCGAGCCGTCGGGGGCTTTGAGTACTTGTTCGTTGCCATCAACAAGTTCACAAAGTGGCCAGAAGTGGAACCGGTGAGGAAGGTGACAGCCCAGTCCGCGATCAAATTCTTCAGGTCGATTGTTTGCCGCTTCGGGGTCCCCAACAGGATCAACACCGACAACGGTACGCAGTTCACAAGCCACGCTTTCATGCAGTACACCCAAGACCTCGGCACCAAGGTATGCTTCGCTTCTGTTGCTCATCCCTGGAGCAACGGTCAAGCGGAAAGGGCCAATGCCGAGGTACTGCGCGGGCTCAAGACCAGAAGTTTTGACAAGCTGCTCAAGCGCGGACGGAACTGGATTGAGGAGCTGCCGGCGGTTCTTTGGTCGGTCAGAACGACGCCAAATCGAGCCACCGGCCAGACACCATTTGCTCTAGTCTATGGAGCAGAAGCAGTTACCCCCACGGACCTCGTATACGGGTCACCTCAAGTGCTCGCTTATGATGAGCTTGAGCAAGAGCGGTCGCGTGAAGATGACGCACTGCTCCTCGAGGAGGATCGTCTCCAGGCTGCTGTGCGATCCGCTCGCTACCAGCAAGCTCTGCGTCGCTATCATAGCCGCAAAGTTAAAGCCAGGAGCCTCGAGGAAGGCGACTTTGTTCTTCGGCGCGTTCAGTCGGCCAAGATACACAACAAGTTGACGCCGAAGTGGGAAGGCCCTTACCGGGTGAAATGAGTCACGAGGCCCGGCGCCGTCCGCCTCGAGACCGAAGATGGTACTCCGGTGAGCAATTCCTGGAACATTGAGCATCTTCGCAAGTTTTACCCGTAAGGCGCGGTTGTCAGACCCCGTCCGGCAACCAACTCTTTGTACAAAAGTCTTGCCGCAGTTGCATGTAATCCTTTGTACAAAGCCAGGCGCAGACCCTGGCAGCAATGAAGCGCTGGCGCCCCCAAGTTTTAGCATGCATGCTGAGTCGAGTCTCGTCCTTGGTTAGGGTTGATAGTGCCTAACAGTCACTAACCCCTAACTTAGAGGTCGAGTCCGCGTCTTTTTCCCGTCCTTTCCCTTTGGCTCGCAGGAATTGCATACCCTTGCCGAGCCGCTGAAGGACGAAGAAGGGGAGAAGGGCGAGCCAGCACCCGCGCCTCGGCAAGCCAGAGTTGCCGGGGGCTGCAACCTCAGATAAGTCTTTACATCCCTTATCATGCATTCTCTCGTGAGCTGCGGAATGCGAAAACCTTGCTTCCTCCTAAAAGCTGCCGTGCTCTCTTAAGCGACAAACCCCGGAGCGCGTTCCCGGGGCCCACTTCTGATAGTAGCCGCGGCGGCAAGAGGAGGAAGCGAAGGGCCAGAACCCGCCTTCTCCCTGCCTCCGCCAAGAGCGTGAGGAGGGCCAAGGGGCGCGGGGAGACGGCAGGGTCCGTTGCCGGGCGGGGAAGTGTCTATCTTAACAATGCAAAGGGTTCGCTCCTTGCCACGGGATGTACCCGCGAGACGAATGGTCCGGCAAACACTCCCTTTTCATTAAAAACATTCCACTCAGGTACAGTTCAGAGAGAATGAAAAATATGAAAGATGGGATTACAAGATTTAAACACAATTAAGGCCCGAGGGCTTACAAGATAAAAAGAGATAAGGTGCCCATAATCCCTTTCTTGTCTCTCTCCTCAGGAGGTAGGGCAAGGAGGCGAGAAGGGCAAAAGGGGCGCCTAGACGAGCTACGGGTGGCAGAAGACGCCAAGAGAGCATCCGGGGCTCCGCCCGGGGGCTCCGGAGGCTGGATGGAGACGGCGACGCCGGAAGCGGAGCTTGAAAAGGAGACGGCAGGACGTCAGCACGCTGTCGAGGGCATCTAGCCCTCGTACTCCGAGTTGACGACCTTGCCGCCAGCCTCTTCCGCAGCCTCGCCACTCCGGCCGCCCGAGAAGATGAAGCCCCGGCAAGAGGAGCTTGCCGGGCCAGAGAGAAGACCCGGTGGTCGTCGCCGCGAGCAAGGGTGATGACGGCATCTGGGGCGAAGCTGGAAGACCAGGCAGCGGCCTTGCCGCCCGCCCTCTTTCTCTTCCGCAGCCTCCCTATGCCAGCCGCCCAAGGAGACGACCCCGGGGAGTTCACGGAACCAGCGACGCGGACGGTGGGGGTCGCCGGTGCCACGCGGAGCTGCGACCGGCACCTAGTCGGACCCGTCATCCCGGCGGCCGCTCCCCTCGTCGTCGCTGTCGCTCCCCTCCTCGTCACTCTCGCTCGAAGAGGAGTCTCCGCTGTCGGAGGAGCTATCCACGCAGCACCGGGCCCGGGTGCCGAGGTCCCCGAAGACCTTGACGGAGAGGAGATCACCCTCCATCAGCTTAAAATGGAGGGTGAACCCCTCCATCAAGCTGTGGATCCGGGCGAACGACTTCCACCCTCGGCCAAGACACATCACGCCGGGGGCTCGGGATTCGACGTGGACTCGCGTACCACTGATCCCACAGCCCCTCATGCGCAGTCTCAGCGTCTCGTGTTGCTCCGCTTCCAGGACGTCCGCGAAGGGAGCCGGGAGGCGGAGGCGACGGCGAGGCGCCCGGCGCAGCTTGATGATGAACTCGCAGGGGTCGTCCCCGAGATGAACCGCCGGGATAAACGGAGCCGCCGGCGGAGGCGAGGACGGTGCGCCGCCCCGCCCGCCTCGAGCGCCTCGGCCCCGTCCACGGCCTCGTCCATGACCTCGCCCCCTCCCCCTTCCCCTTACGGTTGGCTCCGTCACCACGGGTGCAAGGGGAGGAGGGGCGCGCTGCCTGGCGGCAACCCTTGCCGCCACCGAAGAAGGACCAGAGTTCCCTTTCTCCATGACAGTTGGGGAGAGGGGACCAGGGATCTAAGAGAAAGAAGGAAGGAGTGCGGACCCTCATCACCCCCTTCCGCTCCTTATAAAGGGGCGGAGTGGGGGCTCGACTGCCCCGCCCAACCAATCAAAGCAGAGGAAGGGCAGGCGACGGGGCCGACCCTCTACTTCGACCCGCGTCGGCCCGGTTTCCTGCCTCCACCATCGCAACCCCAAGCGCATGGAGGACGCGTGGGGGGCGAGCAGGGCCGAGGCGACAGATGAGGCGACCTCTCCCCACCCCGTGATCGTGGGGGCGGGCGCCCCAAAAGCCGCGCCTCGACCCCGTTCGTTCACCAAGCCGCGCCTCCACGTCTCCCCCCACTTGAAAGTGGGGGCGGACGTTTCGCCTTTCCAGATGAAGGAATCGTGCCCGACATGACGCATGCCTGCGGGCCTCAGGCCCCGCGCACGCCACCCACGTCACACACGCCTCGCACGCCTCGCCCCCCACGACGCCGCGATAAGCGCGCGCCACTTGGGGAGGGCGCGACGGACATAGAGTTAAGGAGCAGCGCAACCCAGGCCACGCGTGCCCGTGCACTGTTAGGGCCTGGCCCAACAACGCTCGGCACCGTGTATGGCCCAGACCCGGGGGCTCCTGTCGGTGTACTAAAGTAGGGGTACCTTAGTACCCCGAACTTGTGCATGGGCAGTAGTAGCGTCCCGCGGCAAGGCTTGCCAGGGGAGCGACAAGAGTCTCCACGGCCCTCTCTGGGCCGGACGAAGGCCAAGTGATCGAGCCTAGAAGACCAAGCCCCGGCAAGAGGAGCTTGCCGGGCCAAGAAGGCGAGGTCCGGCAAGAGGAGCTTGCCAGGCCAAGGCGACAAGGCCCCGGCGAGAGGAGCTTGCCGGGACGACTAAGCCGAAGCACCAAGGCCCCGGCGGGAGGAGCTCGCCGGGACGGCCAAACCAAGGCACCCCAAGAAAAGCCCGCCGCGGCGTGCCGCGCACCCCGGCAAGGCCTGACGAGCGGCAAGCTTCCAGGTGCGGCAAGACAACCACCGCGGCAAGCCACTTGCCGCGGCAAACCACCACCTCAGGCCTGCGCTCTAGCTCACCTGCCCACGCGTCACTCTGGAGCTTCCCCAGAGGCACGTGGCGAGGCGCCGCGCAACCTGGGGCGCGCGTGGCATGCGACATTGGCAGAGTCGCCCCCGTGGCAAGCGGAGGCGCCCCTAACGGTCCGCCTCGGCACTGTTCAGGCGATCCAGACGGGCATTTAATGCCTTTGTCCCCCGCCGTCAGAGTTAGGTGCAATAGCACTGTGCGGCCACTGTTCGCACAATTCCTTGCCATTTTTACCCTCACCTGCGTCGCTACCTGTGGGAAACCCCTTAGCATATAAAAGGAGGCCCATGCGCACGTAGGGAGGGGAGAGGAGAGAGGGAGAGAAGACCCAAAAAGAGGACACCCAGTAGACCCTCGTCTACGTCCAGCTCCAACTTACTGTAGCTTCTTGCGCTCCAGAGCAAGAACTCGAATCAACCAGACAAGCAGCAGTAGGGTTTTACGCATCCGTGCGGCCCGAAGCTGGGTAAAATCGTTGTGTGTGTGTCGCCTCGATCTGCTCTTTGTGCAACCTCCGCCCCCCGCCGAACCGAAAAGGGGCTCCGTCCCCATAGGTGCTCGTGGAGGCCGATTTCCCCCGACAATATTCATCTGCAAATGTTGGTGTGTGTTTGATTTGATTTGGTTTGCTCTGTTGTCGAAGCTCCTCTTTGATCGAACCATTTTGGCACCAAATGCAGAATGTTTTGTTTTTTTATTTTGTTCCTAATTGTTCTGTTTATAACCTATAGATGTCATTGAAGTGTTTACTGCTGCAACAAAACCCATGATGAAGAAGCTACAATCCGCACCCAGCAAAGAGTACCTCATTGGAGCTTGTTATTGTTTGATATTTTGTGTATTAGAAAACTGGATACTATGTACTATTATTGTAATGTACCAAGTTTGGCTGTATTGAGAAATATTCTGCATTTATAGCCTATATTTGAACTCGAAATTGACTGAAAATGACGCATATACAGAACTTAAGAGTGACGAGTCCTAAATAAGAAGGCAATGGCTGAGTGCCAAAAAAAACTAGACTATAAATGGCCGAGAAAAAAAAACAGGATTGTAAAGGGCCGAGAGCCAAAAAATATGGGACTGTAAAAGGCCGTGGCCCAACAAGAAATTGAATGTCAAATTTCAGAGAAATAAAAGAGGCCGAATTACTAGGCCAGGCCCATGTAGCTAGTGAAAATTGACAGAAAAATATATATTAAAAAGGCTGAATTAATGGGCTCGGCCCATATAGACACCCAGTTGGACAGGGCTGATTGTAAGCAACGACAGTTTCATTTGGTTGCAAATTTGCCACGTCGGACCCGACGTGGCCTGGACATACAACCAGCGACCAAAACAAAAGGTCGTAGGACCAACGACCTTTTGTTTTGGTCGTTGCCTTCTACGACGATATCATAGAGAAGATCATTAATTTCCATTAAAGACGGTCAGCTTTTGACCATCTACTTTTGGTCACAAAAAGGTCACAAATGAAAAGCAATGACCATTCAGCGACCAATAATGATGGTCACAAGTTGACATATTTCTTGTAGTGCCTGATTGGAACCTACCCCTTGAAAGTATGTGTGATACTAGTGATTATGTTGTTGGTGTTGTTCTAGGACAAAGAGTTGATAAGAAATTAAATGTTATCCATTATGCTTGTAAAACTCTAGACAGTGCTCAAAGAAATTATGCTACTATTGAAAAAGAATTTTTAGGAGTTGTATTTGCTTGTGATAAGTTCAGATCTTATATTGTTGATTCCAAAGTAACTATTCACACTGATCATGCTGCTATTAAATATACTATGAAAAAAACATGCTAAACCCAGACTCATTAGATGGGTTCTCTTGCTAAAAGAATTTGATTTACATATTACTAATAGGAAAGGGACTAAAAAACCCGTAGCAGACAACTTGTCTAGGTTAGAAAATATTCTTGATGACCCACTACCTATTGATGATAGCTTTCCTGATGAATAGTTAGCTGTTATAAATGCTTCTCATAGTACTCCATGGTATGCAGACTATGCTAATTATATTGTTGCGAAATTTATACCACCTAGTTTCACATACCAACAAAAGAAAAAGTTTTTCTATGATTTAAGAAATTACTTTTCGGATGACCCACACCTTTATAAAGAAGGAATAGATGGTGTTATTTTATGTTGTGTACCTGAGCATGAACAAGAGTGGATCCTATGCAAGTGTCACTCCAAAGCCTACGGAGGACACCATGTTGGAGATAAAACTGCACATAAGGTATTACAATCTGGTTTTTATTGGCCTACTCTCTTCAAGGATGCTCGTAAGTTTGTCTTGTCTTGTGATGAATGTCAAAGAATTGGTAACATTAGTAGACGTCAGGAAATGCCTATGGATTATTCACTTGTCATTGAACCATTTGATGTTTGGGGTTTTGATTATATGAGACCTTTTCCATCCTCTTATGGGTATACACATATTTTAGTTGTTGTTGATTACATTACTAAGTGGGTATAAGCTATGCCAACTAGTAGTGCTGATCATAACACGTCTATTAAAATGCTTAAAGAAGTTATTTTCCCAAGGTTTGGGGTCCCTAGATATTTAATGACTGATGGTGGTTCACACTTTATTCATGGTGCTTTCCGCAAATTGCTTGCCAAGTATGATGCCAACCATAGAATTGCATCACCTTATCACCCTCAGTATAGTGGTCAAGGAGAATTGAGTAACAGGGAAATAAAATTGATCTTGCAAAAGACTGTTAATAGATCTAGAAAGAATTGGTCTAAGAAACTTGATGATGCATTATGGGCTTATAGAACTGCATATACAAATCCTATGTGTATGTCTCCCTATAAAATGGTTTATGGAAAAGCATGTCACTTAACTCTTGAACTAGAACATAAGGCTTATTGGGCAATTAAAGAGCTCAATTATTATTTCAAACTTGCTGGTGAGAAGAGTTTATTTGACATTAGGTCGCTTGATGAATGGAGAACCCAAGCCTATGAGAATGCCAAATTGTTTAAAGAAAAAGTTAAAAGATGGCATGACAAAAGGATACAAAGGCGTGAATTTAATGTAGGTGACCATGTCTTGCTATACAACTCTCGTTTAAGATTTTTTGAGGGAAAACTTCTCTCTAAATGGGAAGGTCCTCACATTATTGAGGAAGTTTATCATTCCAGTGCCATCAAGATCAACAATGCCGAGGGCAATAATCAGAAGGTGGTAAACAGGCAAAGAATCAAACATTTTATCTCAGGTACTCCAATAAATGTTGAAACCAATATTATTAATACCATAACACTGGAGTAGTACATAAGGGAGGCCTACCAGAACGTTCCAGACCCCCGAAAAGGAATGGATATGTGATACGGTAAGTAATCTAACTCCAAAACTTCTCCAATGGCAATTATACTCTGTTTTGGA
This sequence comes from Aegilops umbellulata, assembly GCA_032464435.1. Lineage (NCBI taxonomy): Eukaryota > Viridiplantae > Streptophyta > Magnoliopsida > Poales > Poaceae > Aegilops > Aegilops umbellulata. Next base: position 225,606,642 of record CP136055.1, on the reverse strand, counting down.
ATATTTAAAAAATTAGGAAAATAAAAAATAGTCCAAAAAGTGTACGAGGAGGCGACAAGCCTTAGGGGTGCGCCCTACCCCCTTGGCACGCCTCCCAAGCTTGTGGCCACCCCGTGTACCCTCCGGACTCCGTTTTCTTGCAGAATACTTCTTTTGGTTGGTAAAAATTCATTATATAATCTCCCGAAGGTTTTGACCACTGTATCACGACAATATCCTCTGTCTTTGTTTTTAGTTATTACTGCAGTAGATTTAGAGTAAGATGTCTTCGTAAGAATCCATTGGGGAGAGTCGTGTCTCTCACCTGACACCAGACCCAAAAGCATACATCGAAGCTGAACCCTTTGGGTGGTCAACAGAGGAAGAGATGGAAGCTGACCTGAAAAAAGTGGACACTATGGAGGAGGATCAATAAGTTAGTTATGTTCCCCGACATGATGGCTGGCATGAGGAGTTCACGAGCTAAGTTCTGGCTGATTCAGTCAGGCCACCCGGTCTAAGTTTAACTCTTATAATAACATGAAAAAAGGTGTTGCTTTTTCTCCTGTAGCCAAGATGCATCCATGGGTGGACGGTGCTCTAACCGTCACAAGCAAACTCCACAAGGAAAATATGGACCTCAAGCAGCAAAATCAAAAGCTTGAAGAGGAGAATTGCATCCTGAAGGGCATTATTGCCAAGAACATTACACCACCTCCTCCGAAGGAGCCATGAGTACATGGGTATGGACACTCCCATTGGCTTGTGCCAAGCTTGGTGGAGGTGTCCCGGTATCGTATCACCATCATATCTTTACCTTTACCATTTTATTAGTTCGATCATTTTGGTTTAGTAGAATAAAGTTTTTAGTATGATATAGTTTTGGATTTTGCTTTGAGTTCCCTCTATGTAATGGAGTTCGTGAGTTATATAATAAAGAGTAGTTTTGAGTTGAGGTCTTTGCTTTCTTGCTAAGATCTTGAGAAAAGAAAGGAACAAACGAAATAAGAAGATTATATAATGACCTTATGGAGAGTGATGACTTCACATATAAGGAGTATGATGAATCAAATTCGTTGAGAGTTGACAGACATAGTTTTGGTCATTGTTGCAATTAATAGGAAGTAATAAGGAAAGGGAGGTTTCACATATAAATATACTATCTTGGACATCTTTTGCGATTGTGAGCACTCATTAAAATATTACATGCTAAAAAGTTGATGTTGGAAAAGGAAGACAACATCATGGGTTATGTTTCCTTATATCCGAATAGAACTTATATTGTCATGGATACTCCAACATGTTGAGCTTGTTTCTCATCCCATGCTAGCCAAATCTTTTGTACCAAGTAGATATACTACTTGTGCACCCCAAACATCCCTTAAATCAGTTTTGCAATGAGAGTCCACTATATCTACCTATGCATTGAGTAAGATCCTTCAAGTAAGTTGTCATCAGTGCAAGCAATAAAAATTTCTCTCTAAATATGTATGATCTTTTAATGTGAGGAAAATAAGCTTTATACGAACTTGTGATATGGAAGAATAAACGCGACAGATTGCATAATAAAGTTCTTTATCACAAGTGGCAATATGAAAGTGACGTTCTTTTGCATTAAGATTGTGTGCATCCAACCATAAAAGCACATGACAACCTCTACTTCCCTCTATGAAGGGCCTATCTTTTACTTTTATCTTCTACCTTTATAAAAGAGTCAAGGTGATCTTCACCTTTCCTTTTTACACATTTTCTTTTTGGCAAGAACTATGTGTTGGGGAAAGATACATACATATATATCTACTCGGATGTAGGTTATCATAAAGTATTATTGTTGACATTACCCTTGAGGTAAAAGGTTGGGAGGCGAAGCAATAATCCCCTATCTTTCTCTGTGCCCGATTAAGGCTTTGATCTCGTAAGTATCGCGTGAGTGTTAGCAATTGTGAAAGACTAAAAGATGGTTGAGTATGTGAACTTGCTATACAAAAGCTCTTACATTGACTCTTTCCGATATTATGATAAATTGCAATTGCTTCAATGAATCGGATCATAGTTTGTTAGTTTTCAATGAAGTTTCTGATTCATACTCTACCTTGTGAACGAACTGTTACTTTAGCATAAGAAATTATATGACAATATATGTTGTTGTTCTAAAGATGATCATGATGCCCTCATGTCCGTATTTTATTTGATCAACACCTCTATCTCTAAAAATGTGGACATATTTATCAATTTCGGCTTTCGCTTGAGCACAAGCGAGGTCTAAGATTTGGGAGTTGATACGTCCATTTTGCATCATGCTTTTGTATTGATATTTATTGCATTATGGGTTGTTATTGCACATTATGGTACAATACGTATGCCTTTTCTCTCTTATTTTACAAGATTTACATGAAGAGGGAGAATGCCGACAGCTGGAATTCTGGACCGAAAAGGAGCAAATCCGAGAGACCTATTCCGCACAACTCCAAAAGTCCTAAAAATTTATGGAGAATTATTTTGGAATATATAGAAAATATTGGGCAAAGAAAATACCAGAAGGGACCCACCAGGTGGCCACAAGCCCCAGGGCCGCTCCCTACCCCCTAGGCGCGCCCCTGGGGCTTGTGGGCCCCCTAGTAAGGTCTCCAGTGCCCATCTTCTACTATATGGAGGCTTTTGACCTGGAAAAAATCATAAGGAAGCTTTCGGGACGAAGTGCCGCCGTCTCGAGGCGGAACCTGGGCAGAAGCAATCTAGGCTCCAGCGGAGCTGTTCTGCCTGGGAAACTTCCCTCCCGGAGGGGGAAATCGAAGCCACCGTCATCAGCAACGCTCCTCTCATCGAGAGAGGGGCAATCTTCATCAACATCTTCACCATCATCATCTCCTCTCAAACCCTAGTTCATCTCTTGTATTCAATCTTTGTCTCAAAACCTCAGTTTGGTACATGTGGGTTGCTAGTAGTGTTGATTACTCCTTGTAGTTGATGCTAGTTGGTTTATTCGGTTGAAGATCATATGTTCAGATCCTTAATGATAATTATTCCTCCTCTGATTATGAACATGAATATGCTTTGTGAGTAGTTATGTTTGTTCCTGAGGACATGGGAGGAGCCTTGTTATAAGTAATAATGTGAATTTGGTATTCGTTCGATATTTTGATGAGATGTATGTTGTCTTTTCTCTAGTGGTGTTATGTGAACGTCGACTACATGAAACTTCACCATGATTTGGGCCTAGGGGAAGGCATTGGGAAGTAATAAGTAGATTATGGGTTGCTAGAGTGACAGAAGCTTAAACCCTAGTTTATGCGTTGCTTCGTAAGGGGTTGATTTGGATTCACATGTTTCATGCTATGGTTAGATTTATCTAAATTCTTTTTTCGCAGTTGCGGATGCTTGCGAGAGAGGTCAATCATAAGTGGGAGTCTTGTCCAAGTAAGGATAGCACCCAAGCACCGGTCCACCCACATATCAAATTATCAAAGTAACGAACGCGAATCATATGGGTATGATGAAAACTAACTTAACAATAATTCCCATGTGTCCTCGTGAGCGCTTTGCTTTATACAAAAGTTCGTCTAGGCTTATTGTTTGCTACAAAATGGATTGGGCCACCTTTCTGCACCTTTGTTACACTTGTTACTTGTTACCCGTTATGAATTATCTTATCACAAAACTATCTGTTACCGATAATTTCAATGCTTGTAGAAAATACCTTGCTGAAAACCGCTGGTTATTTCCTTCTGCTCGTCGTTGGGTTCGACACTCTTACTTAACGAAATGACTATGATAGATCCCCTATACTTGTGGGTCATCAGACTCCCGCACTCTAGTTCAATGTTGTGTTGGATGCCAACTTTTTGCTAATCAAAGCCATATGCCGCCCACGGCTCTCCAAACTATACCAATTACCTAGCCCTTCGCAGTCTAGGGATTTGACATGGTTGGACCACTTAAAGGGGGAACTAGTTAAAAGAAATACCTACTGGTCATGGTCGAAAAATTCACTAAATGGATTGAAGCAAAGCCAATAACCTCAGCAAAGTCCGGACCAGTTATCGACTTTATATTTGGCTTAGTACACAGTTACGGTGTCCCCACAGTATCATCATGGATAATGGATCTAACTTCATGGTCCAGGAGGTCAAGGATTAGTGCGCTACCAATGGCATCAAGCTTGACTATGCTTCAGTGTACCACCCGCAGACCAACGAACAAGTGGAGCGGGCCAACAGACTAATCATGAGCGGCATCAAGCCTCACCTTGTCCGTTCCTTGAAACAGTATGATTGTCACTGGGTGGAAGAACTTGACTCCATTGTTTGGGGATTGCGCACTACCCCCAACCGATCAACGGGATATACACCCTTTTTCATGATGTACGGCGCAAAAGCAATCCTACCATGTGATATTATACACAACGCACCTCGAGTATGCATGTATGAGGAAAAGGAAGCCGAGTTGGATTGGGAGGATGACCAAGACGCATTGGAAGAAGAGTAGGACGTCGCTCGGGCTCGTTCTACATTTTGTCAGCAGCAAGCTCGACGCTACCAGAGCAGGGAAGTTTGTGCGAAGGCATACAACATCGGAGAACTCGTCCTCCGCCTCCCACAGAAGCAAAAGAACAAGCTCTCGCCTAAATGGGAGGGCCCTTTTATAATTGAAGAAGTACTAGCAGGAGGAGCGTATCGTCTTTGCAGCCCGGCCGACAAGCACCTAGAACCGAACCCCTAGAACGCAGCTCAGCTCCGGTGTTTCTACGGCTAAAAATGCCCGCGTCAGTACACTACCCATTTCCTCATTGTAATATTCCTTTTTTCCTGCAGAATTAGCACCTCCTGGGCCCTGTTCCGATATACCGAATTTTGTTTAGGCCCCCTTCATCGTACATTTTCAAATGTAACACCCAGATTTTACCTGGGGGATCCTTTAAGCAGCCAATCAATATATTTCGGTGCACGTAGTCGTCTCTGTCGTGTTGACACCTCCTGAATACCTCTCCCGCCATTATATGCACCGATTTCACTTAAATTTTTGCCAAGATGAGTTGCCTGGCTCCTGTGCTTACCCCCTATGTTCCCGATCGTTCGGCTAGGTGGTAAAGGGAGCACTTCTGCGATTGTTACGACCGGGTCAGCCATGTACGTACCTTAGACGGGTGAAGCCGAAGGCCAACGTTCTTAAGAACACAATGGGTCGACAAAGAGGAAAACTATAACACTTTCGGTGTTCGTCACCAACGCTTGGGGATTCGACCCCCCCCCATCCATTATTCGCATACCTTGGATATCTGACTACAAATTTCTACACTTGGCATGACAAACCTGTAGAAAGGAACCCGTTGAGGAACTATTATCTTCAGAAGATGTTTCTTACGTTACATAGTAATATAACTTTACTCTCCACACACGTTTTTGTCTGTTCGTATCTAAAGGCTGGATTGTCTGGTTACCGAAAGTGATTTCCTACTTACATCAGGTCACATAGTACGGAACACTCCCTGACCCATGGTTAGGGAGGTTGAAGCCGATGGCGGGTTATGACAACGTCTTTAGTGCGGATCGAGCACGTTTGATGTAAAGTACATAGATACATAGAATCAAACATATCACTCTTTGTCCACATTTTCTATTATGCCATCCAAGGCGCAATCCTGCTCGGAGAACTGAGCTGCAGGCATCACTTGGTCATAAACCAAGTGAAGAGGTATTTCCTGTCCGTCTGGCCCTACTGGTCCAACATGAGCCATATGCTGCGGTTCAAGCTTCCTGAATTAGTTCTTCACCATGGCCCATGCTTCTCGCACCCCTTCCAGGCAAGCTGATATTTTCCATACTTCTAGCCGTCGCTAAGCTGCCTTAAAGCACTTCGCTAGTCGACCATATCATCCGGCACAGCTTCAATCGGCCATAGCACCTTGGCCATACTTTTCATAGCTTTTTGAGCTCTCTCATGAATCACAGACAGTTCTTTTAAAAGATCTCCGCCAAAGGAACTGGCCTCTTCTCCGGGCTGACCAGTTACGAGACCTAGCATCAAACATGGCACATTTGTTATAATCAAGCATCGCGGACGATCATTTACACCCAATGCTTAAGTGCCACTTACTAAACATGCCGCTTTTCAATCTCTGGTTATCTCCCAGAGCCAGCGCCAGCTGAGCTTTTAAGCTCTCCAGTTCCTCGGCATGTTGCTAGTTCTCTACCTTCAGCTTGTTGTTTTCCTCGTGACTTCATTTTAAAACCCGCACACCGGATTGATGCTGCGGTTCAACATACCGTTGGGATTCTTTGGCGACATCCAGGTCCTTTTGAAGTTTACCTATGCATTCGGCTGCTATAAATAAGGCTGGTGTTAGACAGGGAGATTTAGCATCATTAATACATGTCCATAGCTTTAACTCGCCATGGGCCTCGCTGGTGAAATTTTTCACCGCTTCCAATTCGGCCCTCGCATCAGCCAATTGTGTTCGTCTTGCCTCAAGGTCCTCAGACAACTTTTTATTCTGGTCCTTTAAGACTTGCAACAAGCAATACACGATTCTCAAACCCTTAACTCGGCCGTCCCGCCCGATTCAAGGCTCGGGGGCTACCGGGTTAGTATTTACAGATTGGCTGTTGGAAACCATTCCTTACCTTCATATTGGTGGACAAAAGATTGACAATTCCCTCGGTACCTGTTCGGGCCGCTCTGAGATATGCATCGACCGAATTGAAAGCATTAAATTATTGGTCGGTAAAGACTGCCTGTCGCAGCGATTGCTTCCATCGCCTGTGATTCATCACACTTTCAACTTCTGAATTGGTAACTGAAACATCCTCTAGATCTTCCGCAGGCTGATGTGTTGTGGGATCTCCCACATTAACCTTCCACTGGTGCAGAGACCTGCTATACAAATTGTTTTTAACCCCTTTTCGCGACGGTGTTTGGAACCGTCGCCAAGTGAGTGTGGGTGATAGGGGGTCCTTCCCACACTACCAAGAAACCGTCGGGGATAGGCCCTCCTGGCAAACATGCTGGGGAAAAATGAGCTTGTGTGCGATCTGGCGAGGCATCGAACCCAATCGTTTCTGTTCGTATGTACATCCCACACGGTGAATCTCAGAAAAACATTTCCGTTCGTATGTATATCACACACAGTTTTTTCTGTGGAGAGGTTTGTGCAAGGTGGCCTAAGGCAAAAAGTTCTCTGCCAGAAGCCGTGTGTGATTGTTAGTTGATCGAACACGCCTACTTTCTAGAAACCGTGTGGGTTGTCTGAGTTCATCGCCCATGGCGTTGTCTGAGTAACCGTCTGAAATAGAAAACCCCGATAAGGAGGGTAATTAGCCTATTATCGGTAATCCATGTAGTAATCAAATTGATATTTATTATAAAACACACCAGATATTTCATATCTATATAACGGCAACCAGGATGTCATAATCGAATTACATCAGATAGCTTCGGCACTCAATTATGCCATTACACAACAGCACCAAGTTTCACATGCAACATCGAAAACCTTTGGAAAGTAGCATCATACACATAAGTAGACATATGAATCTCATCTGGGAAACTGCAGAAGCGGAAGGCAAATATTGAGCCTTCGGTGATGTTGATTATCCTTGCAACTTTTGGCCAGTGGCTATGAATAATTGCCCGCCCAACCTTCGTCCTCTTCAGGAAGACTTCAATATTGTGCCGTGGGTGTTGAATGAATACCTACCTCACCTCTTGATCATGCAGGTGGTTTGAGAGGTAATCATCGGTGAACTGCTTTGAAAAGTACTGAAAACAAAGATGTGCACAAATCGCTATTATAAATTTTGAAATGGCGCAAGGGGTAAAAACAAGGTAAAAGAGTTAGTACCATCCTATAGTTGACTAATGTCTTCTTCATTGTGCAAACAAAGATCCTGCTATTATTCGTCGCAAGTTTCTTCATCCTAACAATCTTTCTGAGTTTCTTGACTTGACTGATATTCATGGACATCTCATTTCCCCATATGCAAAATGGGTCGAACAGTGGGTCTAAGCCTCTGACAGCAGGACCTACATGTGCAAGACCAAACTGTAAGAAACCTAAATATTAGAATGATTCCTGCAACTGCTCAATAATGTGTTATTAGCGAAAGGACCATGCATGAGCAAACCTCGATGGTAAACCACAGTGTCTCCCATTGTTTCCCTGCAACACACATAAGGAGGATCTTGATCTGGTTAACTGAGAGTTGCCATACTATCAATAGAATATGTATTGAGTACAACGAAATTTGATTTATTTCACATGCATAACAATACAAAATTGTACCCACAGCAAATGAAAATCAAATTGTAGAATTGAACCAAATAGTTAAATGGACAACAGACCAAATGAACCAAAACAGTTAACTGAGCACGACATTGCAGAATAGAAACATGTACTAGAAGATAAGACAGTTAACAAAACAAAGAATGCTTGAGAACAATACTACGAAATGTAGCAATTGTTGGACCAAACTGTTAACTGAACATCCATAGAACCAAACTGTTAGCTGAACATTACATTTCAGAGGACCAAACTGTTAACTGAACATCATATTGCATATTAACATTACAGAGGACAAATCACTAGAAGGCACTGGCGGTGGCCTCAATAAAACAGCACAAACTGTATTTTAAAGTAGACAACCGCTTGGCGGTGTCGACGGTGGCCTCGAAGACGAGGTGCTCCTCCAAGATCTGGCGGTCGGCACGCATGGCAGCCATAGCGACCTCGTGCGCGCGTGCGGCCGCGATGTGCTTCGTCGCTGCCAGATGCTACCGAGCTCCACGTTATACTGTGTGTAAAATGGTTGTGGGCGGCGCTTAATTGGAGGCGGTCGCCGCCCTGGCTCGCCATGAAGGGGGAGCGCAACTCGCCGTCGTCCCCCGTGCCGAAGGCGCACGGGCGTGTTCTGCGCTACCTCTGCGGTGGCTCCTCCTCGTCGTCGTCTCGGAGCGCCATGACGGCGCAGGAATATGCTGACCGGGAGCCTGGCCCATAACACTAATTACAAACAAGGCAATAATATGTGCACCATTGAACATGCCTGACCCGTTGCCCGGCAAATAGACGCAAAAATAGAAACAACCGAAAGGGAGCAACTAGCTGAGGAGAGCTCATTGGCGGCCTTCTCAAAGGTCACTTGGAGTAGACTGAGAGCACGCCACCGCCTGTGGCGCGCTCTCAGCAACCTCCGTGTGTCGTTCTCTGGGTGCTTCGTCTGGATTTTGTTTTTATTTTATTTTTCCACATGCGTTTTTTGCTTTTTAATGTTTATTTTGGCTTTTTGGTTTTCAATCGGTCTTTCTTAACTCTTAGACCAAAGATTTTTTTTGTGGAAAAACATGTTTTTTTGCTTTGGCGAGAGGCACGGCTTTACTTTCGTGAGAGGCACGGTTTTTCTTCCGCGAGAGGCACGACCATGCCTCTTGGAAACAAAAAAATGTGTTTTCTATTTATTTTTCCTTCCGGGAGATGCACGATTTTGCTTCCGCGAGAGGCACGTTTTGTTTTTGTCATAGGCACAGATTTGATTTTTTGTAAGGTTAGATAGTAGGAAAAGCTCCTACTACATGTATGTATTTAAATCAAAATGTTCAACTTTACAAAGAGCATGGAAAGAGGGGGGTGGAGACCTATACAAGAGCTAAGTTTACAAGACTACTGTCGGTGTCAAAACCAGCGGATCACGGGTAGGGGGTCCCGAACTGTGCTTCTAGGATTGATGGTAACAGGACGCGGGGGACACGATGTTTACCCAGGTTCGGGCCCTCTCGATGGAGGTAATACCCTACTTCCTGCTTGATTTATCTTGATGATATGAGTAGTACAGGAGTTGATCTACCACGAGATCGTAGAGGCTAAACACTAGAAGCTAGCCTATGGTATGATTGTTGTATATGATCTATCGACTAGCCTGGCCTTAGTTTATATAATGCACCAGAGGCCTAGGATAACAAGAGTCCTAGCCGAATACGCCAGTGGGAGGATTCCTTGTCTTGATCACCAAGTCTTGTGGAATCTTCCTTGTGTGCAACGGTTGTCCGAACTGGCCCATGAGTATACGGCCATGGGGGTCCTCGACCCAATCTAACAAATCGGGAGATGACATGGTGAGTGTAAGTGCATCTAGTGCCACCCCTAGTTGGTTTTGGAGTATTGACGACAAACCTGGTTGAGGGACTAATGTGTTTGTGAGAATTGCAGGATAACACAGGTAGTAGTCCCTCATTGATTCGGTTAACCTACCGGAGATGACCCCTAAAAATGTATGAAGACATTGACGACAATGGTGGTATGTGAAGATATTCATATAGAAGACTATGACATGAGAAGACATTGAGTGAAGACTATGGAGCGCGAAGACATAGTCGTTTCGTTGTCTCCTTTTCTTCTTTGTTGAGTCATAGGAACCACCATACTGTTAAGTGGGGTCCAATTTAACAAAGTCAGAGTGACTGAAGTGATGCTCAACCAAAATCCTACGTCTTCAAGCGAAGACAACAAGAGCAAATCTTATCCAAAGCTGGATGAGTCAGCTTTGCTTGTAGCCCAAGTAAAGTTGCCGCGTGTGTTTGAAATCTGACCGTTGGAACACGTGTCAGTTCCTTAGTGACCCAGGGTCATTTCGGACATATCAGGTCGGGTTGCCTAGTGGCTATAAATAGCCCACCCCCTACACCATAAATTGGTGGCTGCTCAGAGTTAGTACACGGCTTTTGTCGTTTGAGAGCAACCCACCTCCGAAGCCTTTGAGAGAGAGAAATCCTTGCGAGGACAAAGCCCAAACACCCAGAGCCAAAGAATATTAGGCATCACTGAAGTCTTTCTGTCTGAGTGACCTGAAGACTTATTACACTTGAGGACTGTGAATCCTCCAGCCGGTTAGGCGTCGCGTTCTGAGCATCCAAGAGTCATTGTGGATCGCCGGTGAACGAAGTTTGTGAAGGTTTGGAAGTCTACCTTGAAGACTTACCAGAGTAATTGGGCGAGGACTGGGTGTCCTTATCTCAAGGGGAATAAGGTGAAGACGTGGTCTTCTGAGTTGAATCTCAGCCTCCCTAATCAGATGTACAGTTGTCACAGCAACTGGAACTGGTCCAACAAATCCAGTGTCCTCAACAAGTGACTAGTTCTATTATCTCCCTCTCTTTACTTAGAGTTTGTCTTCGTGAAGTCATTGCCTATTTGCTTTACCTATTTGTCTTCACTGTTTGACTACTATCATTGTTTGGCTTCATACCATCTTCCATCCAGATCCTTACTACCTAGCTACTATTAGTCTTCGCTCTCTCACCTTATTGCATACCGGACTATGGCTTGCTTAGTGTAGTTTATCCTCCGCTGCATATTAATAGGGTCATTTCTACTATTTGTCTTTGAAACTTCCATGTTTTGAAGACTTTCATAAAAATCGCCTATTCACCCCCCCCCCCCCTCTAGTCGATAACTAGCACTTTCAATTGGTATTAGAGCAAGGTACTCCCTGTGTGATTCGATTTAACCACCTGGAGTTTTAGCTATGTCGACTGCAGGGATAATCAAAGTCTCCGCTGCTTGCCCCGTCTTCGATGGAACTGAATATCCTTACTGGAAGAATAAGATGCGCATGCATCTTGAAGTCACTGATGTCGACCTCTGGTATGTCATCAAGAATGGCGTTCCCAAGACTGGTGATGGTGTCACTCCTGTTGATGTCAAGAAGTTCATTCAACTAGACTCTACTGCCAAGAACATCATCTGTGGTCATCTGACCAAAGGACAGTATGGCCGCGTGAGTGCTCTGGAAACGTCGAAGCTAGTCTGGGACTGGCTATCCAAGGTCAACGAAGGCGTATCCACCCAGAGAGATCAAAAGATCAGTGTTCTTCGCAACCTCTTCAACCGCTTCAAGAGAAACGACAATGATGTCCAACTCACGTTTGATCGCCTCACCGACATCACAAATGAGCTTCGTGCTCTCGGCGCCACTGAGATTACCAAGCATGAAATCGTCAAGACACTACTGAGATCACTTGACAGCACCTTTCACACCCTTGCTCTCATGATACAAGAACGCCCTGACTTCAAGACACTCGATCCGTCTGATATACTTGAGAGGCTCAACACACATGAGTTCCAGCTATCTGAGAAAAGAGATATCTATGGTCCCAACTATGGCCGAACTCGCGCTTTGAAGTCAAGAGCTGTTTCCTCATCTGAAGAAGAATCTCACTGCAGTTCTGATGATCCTGAAGACATTGGAAAGGAACTTGCTATGCTTGTGAAGAAGTTCCAGAAGTTCACTAAGAAGAAGGGCTTCATAAAGTCTTCACGATCCAGCTCAAGAAATGATGAAGCTTCCACTCATGACTACAAGAAGAGAACATGTCACAAGTGCAAGAAACCTGGACACTATATCTCTGAATGTCCATAGTGGGACAATGAGAAGAAGAAGAAGAAGAAGAGCAAGGAATATGATTCTGATGACAAGAAGAAGAAGAAGAAGAAGAAATCTTCAAAGTCGTCTTCCAAGTCTTCATCTCATAAGAAGAGCCCATCTGGCAAGGCTCGTGCTTTTGTTGGCAAGGAGATGGATTCAGAGGAGGAGTCTGCTTCTGAGGAGGCGGAGGTGGAGTCTGAGGAGGAGTCCGACCCTGGCGTTGCAAGTCTGGCTCTAGCCACAGCCTACGTTGCCAATTCCATCTTCAACACCGAAGACAATGACTTCCACACCGAAGCTGAAGCTAATGACAACGACGACTCTGCTCCCACCTACTACTTCATGGCACGTGGTGCCAAGGTAAAATCACATGATGCTTACTTTCAAACATCAAGTGAAGATGACTCTGATTGTGAATCCAAACCCAGCTACAAAACACTTGCTAAAATTGCAACTGAACAACAAAGAGCTATGGAACATACTCAAAAACTGTTAGACAAAAGCGATGACCTGTTGGACGCGGAAATGACCCGTTCACAGTCCTTAGTGGAAGACATTAAAAATCTTCATGCTAAGTACCAAGAACTTGAAAGTCGTCATGAAACACTCTCAACCACTCATGAAAAGCTCTCCTATGATTATCTTCAAAGGAAGCAAGAGCTTGAGAAATTGAGAGCGGATCATGAAGATCTTCAAAAAGAGAATGAGTCACTTCGCGCTCAACAGATCAGTCCCGCTCAGGATGGATTTGAACCACCATGTCTAAAATGCCTTGAGTGTGACAACGCTACCTCTGTTGCTGAATGTTCTACTGCTGCTACTGTTGCATTGTCTTCAACTACAAATGTGGTAACTAACCCCTCTGCTGAGGATACCACTACTATTGCTGATGAAAATGCTAGGTTCAAGATACTGCTTGAAACAGGGATGTACAAAAGTCTGAAAGGGCATCAGACACTGTGCGATGTTCTCAAAATGCAGATTCTGAACCAAAACCCTAGGAAAGAGGGTGTTGGGTTCGAGAGGAGAATGAATGTTGATGGTTCCTACTAGAAGCCTGAGCAGTACCCCAAAACCACATGGGTTGCTGCAAAGGGACCTTAAGTGGACCCATCCACCTTATCTGGCTTTACCTGTGCTAACCCTATTATCATTGATTAATCCATTAATGCAAACTATAAACTGTTTAAGAATCAGAATGGTGAAGTGCTTGCCAGGTATATTGGTACTAACTGCAGGAATGGGCCACCTATGAAGAAGATCTGGGTTCCCAAAAGCTGTCTTGAGAATCTTCCAGTGAATGTCATCAATGCACCACCTGGGAAGAAGACAAACCCCAGACCTAAGGCTTCATATGGTCCAAAGGCTTCATATAGACAGAGGACTCACCCGAGTCACCCTAACGCCAATGTTTTGCAGAGAAACAATACTCAGACTTATGAATATGAGCGTGTGACTTCAAACCGCTATGTTCAGAGAACAAAGAACTTTTCAGCTTATTCATATGAGTATCATTCATCTCCTGCAAGGCTATTTGCTAGGGCTCCAAAGCCAAAATTCTCAGATGTTTCACTTAGACTCATTGCTTCTAAGCCACCCCTGAAGATGTGGGTGGTTAAGAAGAATTAACTTTCTCTTGCAGGGAAAGGTCTCCAGCCTGAAATCAAAGGCGTCTGATGCTATTGCTGGGGACCTAAAACATCTTGTGGAGCGCAAGATCAAATGCCCAAATGGTCTTACTATGTATTTTGTCCCTAAATCGTTTGCCATTCATCCTATCAGTCCTAATCTTGATCTGAGCTTCAATAATCCTCTTGCCCGTCAAATGTTTATGCTTCACAATGCTCTTGGTGAAGCCTATCCCCCTAACTGTACTGTTGGGTATGACACCTTGTGCTTCAGAATGGATTATGGACAGCGGATGCACTAATCACGTGACTGGTGATCGAAGTCTTCTTATGGACTCAACTTTACGTCCATCTGACAAGAGTCACATCACATTTGCTGACACTGGTAAAAGCAAGGTATTGGGTCTAGGTAGAGTTGCAATCTCAAAGGATCAGCACATGGATAAAGTGATGCTTGTTGAATCCATTGGTTTCAACTTAATGTCTGTCTCAATGCTTTGTGACTTAAACATGATTGTGATATTTGGAAAATATCGTTGCCTTGTACTCATGGAATCTGACAAATCTTTAGTCTTTGAAGGGTACCGGAAAGATGATCTATAAATGGTAGATTTCTCAGCAGGTCCACAGCTTGTCGTATGTCTTCTTGCAAAAGCTTCAGAGTGCTGGCTCTGGCATCGGAGGCTGGGGCATGCTGGCATGAGGAACTTACACACTCTCGCCAAGAAGAAGCATGTCATAGGCATCGAGGGTGTCAAGTTCAAGAAGGATCATTTGTGTGGTGCCTGCGAAGCTGGAAAAATGACTAGGGCAATGCATCCCTCGAAGACAATCATGACGACATCTCAACCGTTCGAGCTGCTACACATGGACTTATTTGGCCCTACTAACTACTCCACCCTCACAACAACTTCTTGTCTCTATGGCTTCGTCATTGTTGATGATTACTCAAGATATACATGGGTGCACATAATTCTCTACAAGACTGAAGTGCAAGATGTCTTCAGACGCTTCGCCAACCGAGCCATGAACAATTATCGCGTCAAGATCAAGCATATCAGAAGTGACAACGGCACTGAGTTCAAGAACATTGGACTTGATCTTTATCTGGATACAATGGGAATCACTCACGAGTTCTCTGCTCCATACACACCTCAGCAAAATGGCATCGCAGAGCGCAAGAACAGAACCCTCATTGAGATGGCTCGAACAATGCTCGATGAATACAAGACACCAAGAAAGTTCTGGCCTGAAGCTATTGGTACAGCATGTCATGTCATCAACCATGTTTACATCCATAAGCTTCTGAATAAATCATCCTATGAGCTACTCACTGGCAAGAAGCCAAATGTTAGTTACTTCCGAGTATTTGGAGCTAGGTGCTGGATCAAGGATCCACATCACAAATCAAAATTTGCACCTAAAGCTCACGAAGGTTTCATGCTCGGTTACGGAAAGGACTCGCACTCCTACAGAGTCTTTGAAAGTGCTAGTTATCGACTAGAGGGGGGGTGAATAGGCGATTTTTATGAAAGTCTTCAAAACATGGAAGTTTCGAAGACAAACTATAGAAATGAACCTATTGAAATGCAGCGGAATATAAACTACACTAAGCAAGCCATAGTCAAGTGTGCAATAACGTGAGCGTACGAAGACTAATAGCAGCTAGGTAGTAAGGATCAGGATGGAAGATAGTATGAAGTCAAACAGATACAACAAACAGGCAATGACTTCACGAAGACAAACTCTAAGTAAAGGAAGGGAGAGGATAGAACCAGTCACTTGTTGAAGACACAGGATTTGTTGGACCAGTTCCAGTTGCTGTGACAACTGTACGTCTGGTTAGGGAGGCTGAGATTCAACTCAGAAGACCTCGTCTTCACCTTATTCCCCTTGAGCTAAGGACACACAGTCCTCGCCCAATCACTCTGGTAAGTCTTCAAGGTAGACTTCCAAACCTTCACAGACTTCGTTCACCGGCGATCCACAATAACTCTTGGATGCTCAGAACACGACGCCTAACCGGCTGGAGGATTCATAGTCCTCAAGTGTAATAAGTCTTCAGGTCACACAGACAGAAAGACTTCAGTGATGCCTAACACTCTTTGGCTCTGGGTGTTTGGGCTTTGTACTCACAAGGATTTCTCTCTCTCAAAGGCTTCGAGGTGGGTTGCTCTCAAACGACAAAAGCCGTGTACTAACTCTGAGCAGCCACCAATTTATGGTGTAGGGCGTGGGCTATTTATAGCCACTAGGCAACCCGACCTGATATGTCCGAAATGACCCTGGGTCACTAAGGAACTGACACGTGTTCCAACGGTCAGATTTCAAACGCACACGGCAACTTTACTTGGGCTACAAGCAAAGCTGACTTATTTAGCTCTGGATAAGATTTGCTCTAAGTGCCTTCGCTCGAAGACATAGGATTTGGGTTGAGCATCACTTCAGTCATCCTGATTTTGTTCACTTGGACCCCACTTAACAGTAAGGTGGTTCCTATGACTCAACAAAGAAGAAAAGGAAACGACGAAATGACTAAGTCTTCGCGCTCCATAGTCTTCAGTCAATGTCTTCTCATGTCATAGTCTTCAATATGCATATCTTCTCATACCACCATTGTCGTCAATGTCTTCATACATTTTTAGGGGTCATCTCCGGTAGGTAAACCGAATCAATGAGGGACTACTATCTGTGTTATCCTGCAATTCTCACAAACACATTGGTCCCTCAACCAACTTTGTCGTCAATACTCCAAAACCAACTAGGGGTGGCACTAGATGCACTTACAATCTCCCCCTTTTTGGTGATTGATGACAAACTGGTTGAAGTTTTCAACGGGGATAAAGTATGTGAAATTGTAAAGGATAGGGTATTGTCTTCGTAAGTGGCAAAGGCTCCCCCTGAAGATGTGCATATAAGTAATTTGCTTTTGGAATGCAAATGCACATGGCAGGTTGTACTTGTGGAGATCCTCTTCAACTTATGACGACAATTCATCATGCATGATAAGATATAATGAATATAATGACATGCATAATGAAAAATGGACGTCTGCAAGATGACCTAAATGCGGAATTTATCATCGCATCACAGAATAGCAAATAAGTAGCAGACGACCATCAAGTTTAAGTGTTACAACTCAAAGAACCAAATGTATCAAAAACGAGAGTTGTAAACACTAGGCAAAATATAAAGCAACCGCCCATATGGACCCGCTTGAAGACTATCAAACTCATATGCTTCTCCCCCTTTTGTCAGTAATGACCAAAAAGGTTTGAAGACATAGAGTATCTACTCGTTCCCATGAGGAGTAGGTGAAGCAGCAGGGTCGTCGGTTTTGTTTGGCGGTGCAGATGAACTTGGTGCAGTGTCGATGCGTGCAGAAGTAGGGGGCGGTGAAGTAGCATCGTCTTCATCATCGATCACTCTGGCGTTCACAGTTGCCGCGGAGGAAGAATAGCCAGAGTCTTCAAGGGATGGAGTTCGACGTAGGACAGCATTCTGTGGAGGAGTGGAGTCAAACTTGAATTTTTCAGTGAAGCCATCATCTTGAAGATCTGCTTCAGCACTGAGCAGGGTCAAACTCTTCCATGATCGCCGACAAGTTTCATGAGCGACAAAGGCATTTTTGGTGGCAAGGTTGCGAATTCTGTTGACGTCCACCAAGAGGCATTGCATTTGGTGCTTCAGCCAGTCATGATGCTTATCTTGTTTTTTATGAAGGGCAACCAGAAGCTCTCGGTCATTGAGAACACGAGATCGCTTCTTAGGCCTTTGGGCAATTGTGCTTTCAGTAGCTTTAGTTTGCGCACGGTGAGGCAAGCGAGTAATCCCAGCCAATGGATAGACGCGAGTGATAGCTTGAACTCCTTCAATGTTCTGCGTGAAGCTTTGGTGATCAGCATTCTGAAGACTAAGAGGCTCCTTGGCAGTCTCTGGGTATATGGCTTCAACAGACAAATCAACTTCTGGCAAAAAGATGATATGATTGCGTGAAGAGGGTTGATAGTTGAAGGCAGAGTGGAGCTTGATCAGACGCATGATCCAGGGAGCATAGAACTTCAGACCAAATATGTCAGATCCTGAGGCAGCAAGCTGGCGGATAAAGAAGTCTTGGGCATTGAAGCTTTTGCCATGAAGAATATAAAAGACCAAAGTCTTCACTGCGCCTTCCAGTTTGGCATGTGGAGAATGTCCTTTGATGGGCCAGAGAGTTCGCCTGATAATGTGATAGATGGTGCGAGGCAGATACTCAAGGTCTTCAACAAAGAACTCCTTGGGGTATTCAGCATCTGGAGGCAAAGGCTTCATCATGCTAAGCATCTGACTCATATTGGGCTCAGGCTTGTGGAAGATGCTTTCCATAGCATCATTGTGAAGCTGACAACCAGCTTCATAGAGATCACCTGGAGTGGGCAGGCCAGTAAGCTCAATGACATCAAGAGCTTTGGCTTCACGATGAACATTGCATGTCATCCACTTAAGGACCCAAGTCTTCGGATCCCTGTTGTAGCCACGAATATGCAGAGTGGCATAGAATTGGAGCAGTAATTCTTCATTCCAGTGCTCCTTATCTGTGACGAACTGCAGCAAGCCAGATTCTCTGAAGCAGTCCAGAGCTTCTTCCAAACAGGGCAGACCAGTTATGGCTTCAGTATCGAGACGCATATGTGGGAAAATGTGACCTTGATTGTACAGTACGCATGAGTAATAACTTCGCTGCTGATAACTCCAGAACCGATCAGAAGATATTCTTGCCTTTGAGTAGGGGTTCTTGGCTCTGTCAAAGAGAGTGTTGTGTGCCTTGAAGCCATTGATATTAAAAGATCCGGGTGCTGATGCAGTACCTGGAAACCTGGGCAACCTTGGCATTGGCTTCTGAACCTGAGGCCTGTGCTCAACATGGTAATCATACTGAGGACCAGCAGCAGGCGGAGGAGTCAGAACAGGCCATTTGATAGTGATAAGCTGGCCATAGTTGAATGCTTGCTCGATAGTGTGTGGCCTTGGTGGCAGAACATGAGCAGTGGTATCAGCAGTGGCGTCAGGCTGCACAACAGAGGCTTCAGGTGCAGATGCATCATTGGCTTCATTCACTTCTAGCACACTAGTCGGTGCAGGCTCCACATTTGCTTCAGTCATGACTGTGTCATTAGCTTCATTTGTGTTGGTGGTGGCTGCCTCAAGATTCTCAACCTCCACTTGATGAGCTGGAGGGTCTAGTACTGGCACGTTCATAGGAGGACCAAGATTGAAGTCTAACCCCAAAGAATCTTTGTTCTTCTTTGCTGAGGCTTTCGCAAACTGATAATTGCGTTTGAACAAATTGTCTTCGCGACACCAGAGTAAAGATGATGGGTCGGCATCAGCTGGTTGTGGCCCACGGACCATGCAAGGATAGAAGCCTTGCTCAATGGCTTCAACTTTGGACCTGGGTGGAAGATTTCTGTACAAAATATCTCCCCATGGTCGCTTGATAGCGTTCTTCTCTGTATATTCCTGGGCCACGAATCTGTATTTGTACCACTGTTCTGCCCAATATCTTTGAATCCATTGGATTCGGGTCTTGCGCTGATTGTAATCCTCTTCTGGATCTGTCTTACAAAGCTTTGAGAGGTCATCAAGAAAATCTCTTGACGTTCCCCCACGACGCTGTCTCCCACCCTTCCTTACTGATTTCTCTGCAGCCATGTACTTCAAACTAAATGGCTTCAACACGTTCAAAGGTTTCAAAGGCTTTCGCTTGCTGGACAAACAGGAACTGGCTTCGGGAGAGTTAATGTGATGCTGTAAGAATTTTGCAAAGAATGCAGACTATGAGAACCAAGGGATTCTCCCACGGACATGTACCTGTGACAGCATTAGAGATGCGAGGAAAGGGGAAGAGGTCATATGCATTCTCAGAAGATTTTGAAGATAAATCAGTTTTAAGACATTGACCTCATGATGCGAAGACATTCACTTATATGTTGAGAGTTGGTTCCAGATTTGTACGAATCCGCGAATAAGTACAAGTGAGGAATCTAACTAGATATGAAGCTTAAGTGAATATACTAGGCAGTATGAGATGCAGACAGGATGGATCTAGCATTGTATAGGCAGAAACCTATTTTGGCAAACAGGATGAATCTTTGAGGATCAAACAGACGGTAAAAATAGAGTTATATTTACCACGCGAGGAACTGCTAGATGGGAAGAGTAGGAGACCGAGCAGTTCAATCCACCGTGCCCTAACTTGGCGACGGAGGACACCTACGGCAGCGGCGGAGAAGACGATGTCCGCGGCCGGCGTGAGGACGGCGTCGGAGAAGTCGCGGCAGCTAAGCGCTTCGCCGCCGGTGTCGTTGAGAGCTAGCAGTGGCGCTAGGGTTTTGACGAGGTGGAGAGGTGGAAGAAGGTTTTCTTTACCGCAGGGGACATGTATTTATAAGGAAGTGTGCGGCACAGCGCAATTACGCAGGTGCCCCTGGCGGTTCACATCTGAGGGGCACGTGGTAAGCATGCAACATACTCAGAGTTGTCCCACGTTCCCACGCCCACCAGGTTTCTTGGATGGTCGTTCCGGCTTCTCCGGATTTCATGCAATAAGGATAGAGCATTTAAAATTGACTTAATGTTTGTCTCTGTGTCTTCTGCTGACAAGGACGCAGAGAAGACATTCGACAGTTTCAATAGAATGCATATGATTTGGACAAATAGAGTTTGAGATAGTAAGCATAGAGAGATTAGGGTCCGATCACATTCACTTAGTTCAAAAAGATTCAACAAGGAAGACATAGCTATAAGTGAACGTTGTAGAGGACAGAACACTAATATACATATAACAGAAAGCAATCAAATCAACATAGTGAAGATAATCATGAAGATAAATTGAACTTGAAGACAAACCAAATGCGAAGACATGTCAAATGTAACGCCATGAGTGAAACACTTCAAACAGAAAAATTTGGTGGTGGCGTTACCCACCGTATAGCAAGTATTAGACCCAGACACGGCGCACAATTATCATGGTGCTCCGAAGTCAACCACGTTAATGTATTCACACTCAGAATGTAAGTATTCATTGATTGAAGATATACTTTACTTCGTCTGTTGCACATCTAAGTCATCAACATGCATAAGTGTTAGGATGTGTGCCTGATCACAGGACATTTGAGGATTCCAAGATATTTAGCTCACACCGTAACTTGCAAACCTTTTTCTCATCCAAGGGCTTTGTGAAGATATCTGTCAGTTGCTCTTCAGTTTTGACGTGAATGATATCAATATATTTCTTCATGACATGATCTCTGAGGAAGTGATGACGAATTTCAATGTGCTTTGTCTTCGAGTGCTGAACTGGGTTGTTGGCAATCTTGATGGCGCTTTCGTTGTCGCAGAAGAGAGGTACTTGTTTCAGATTGATGCCATAGTCCTTGAGAGTTTGCTTCATCCATAGAAGCTGAGTGCAGCAAGATCCAGCAGCAATGTATTCAGATTCAGCAGTTGAGAGTGATACATAGTTCTGCTTCTTTGAAGACCAACAGACAAGTGATCATCCTAGAAAATGACATGTGCCTGATGTAGACTTGCGATCCACCTTGTCACCAGCATAATCAGCATCCGAGAATCCAACCAGATCAAACTCAGAGCCCTTTGGATACCATAATCCTAGTGTTGGGGTGTAAGCCAAATATCGAAGAATTCGCTTCACAGCTAAGTGATGCGATTCCTTTGGTGCCGCTTGGAATCGAGCACACATGCAAACACTAAGCATAATATCTGGCCTAGATGCACATAGGTAAAGTAAAGAACCAATCATGGAGCGGTATACCTTTTGATCGAACTCTTTACCATTGTCGTCGGGACCCAGATGGTGTTTGGCTGGCATTGGCGTCGTGTAACCTTTGCAATCTTGCATTCCAAACTTCTTCAAACAATCTTTGAGGTATTTTTCTTGAGATATGAAGATGCCATTCCTTTGCTGACGAATTTGAAGACCAAGGAAGAACTTCAGCTCACCCATCATGGACATCTGATATTGCTCTTGCATCATGTATCCAAACTCATCACTGTATTTCTGATTGGTGCACCCAAAGATAATATCATCCACGTAGATTTGACACACAAACAGTTCTCCATCATATGTCTTCATGAAGAGTGTGGGATCTTTAAAGCCAGGTGGTTGAGCAACGTATACTTCTTCTTCAATCTTGCCATTGAGAAATGCACTTTTCACATCCATTTGATATAGCAAGATGTTGTGATGATTTGCATAGGATAGCAGTATCCGAATAGCTTCAAGCCTAGCCACAGGAGCAAATGTTTCATCAAAGTCAATCCCTTCAACTTGAGTATATCCTTGAGCGACGAGACGTGCTTTGTTTCTGACGACTTGACCATGCTCATCTTGCTTGTTTCGATATATCCATTTTGTGCCAATAATGTTATGCTTGCGAGGGTCAGGACACTTGACAAGTTCCCAAACATTGTTCAGCTTGAACTGTTGAAGCTCTTCTTGCATAGCTTGAATCCATTCAGGTTCCATAAATGCTTCAGCAACTTTCTTGGGTTCTGATATTGACACAAAAGAAAAGTGCCCACATAAATTTGCTAATTGTGCTGCTCTTGAGCGAGTAAGTGGACCAGGTGCATTGATACTATCAATTATCTTCTCAATCTGTACTTCATTTGCAACACGAGGATGAACTGGACGAAGATTTTGCTCTTGCTGATCATTGTCATCATTGGGAGGATTGTCTTCAGGCTGAGCATTGTCTTCAGGTTGGTTAGGAGCAGAAATGATAAGTTCCTCTTCAGGCTGTGCTTCAGAAGGCATGATTTCACCAGTTCCCATTAGCTTGATAGATTCACTGGGTGAAGCTTCGTCTAGTGTACTTGGCAGGAGCTCTCTTTGTGAACCATTGGTTTCATCAAACCGCACGTCCACAGTTTCAACGATTTTGTAGAGATAGAGGTTGAAGACTCTGTAAGAGTGCGAGTCCTTTCCGTAACCGAGCATGAAGCCTTCGTGAGGTTTAGGTGCAAATTTTGACTTGTGATGGGGATCCTTGATCCAGCACCTAGCTCCAAATACTCTAAAGTAACTGACATTTGGCTTGTCGCCAGTGAGGAGCTCATAGGATGTTTTATTCAGAAGCTTATGGATGTAAACACGGTTGATGACGTGACATGTTGTATTAATAGCTTCAGGCCAGAACTTTCTTGGTGTCTTGTATTCGTCGAGCATCGTTCGAGCCATCTCAATGAGGGTTTTGTTCTTGCGCTCTACGATGCCATTTTGCTGAGGTGTGTAGGGAGCGGAGAACCAATGAGTGATTCCCATTGTATCCAGATAAAGATCAAGTCCGGTGTTCTTGAATTCAGTGCCGTTGTCACTTCTGATATGCTTGATCTTGACGCTAAAATTGTTCATGGCTCGGTTCGCGAAGCGTCTGAAGACATCTTGCACTTCGGTCTTGAAGAGAATTATGTGCACCCACGTATATCTTGAATAATCATCAACAATGACGAAGCCATAGAGACAAGCAGTTGTTGTGAGTGTAGAGTAGTGAGTAGGGCCAAATAAGTCAATGTGTAGCAGCTCGAAGGGTTGAGATGTCGTCATGATTGTCTTCGAGGGATGCTTAGCCCTAGTCATCTTTCCGCCTTCACAGGCACCGCACAAATGATCCTTCTTGAACTTGACGTCCTCCATGCCTATGACATGCTTCTTCTTGGCGAGAGTATGTAAGTTCCTCATGCCAGCATGCCCCAGCCTCCGATGCCATAGCAAGCACTCTGAAGCTTCTGTGAGAAGACATACGGCAAGCTGTGGTCCTGCTGAGAAATCTACCATGTACAAATCATCTTTCCGGTACCCTTCAAAGACTAGAGATTTGTCAATTTCCATAAGAACAAGGCAACGATATTTTCCAAATACCACAATCATGTTCAAGTCACAAAGCATTGAGACAGACATTAAGTTGAAGCCAAGGGATTCAACAAGCATCACTTTATCCATGTGCTGATCCCTTGAGATTGCAACTCTACCTAGACCCAATACCTTGCTTTTACCAGTGTCAGCAAATGTGATGTGACTCTTATCAGATGGACGTAAAGTTGAGTCCATGAGAAGACTTTGATCACCAGTCATATGATTAGTGCATCCGCTGTCCATAATCCATTCTGAAGCACGAGGTGTCATACCCTACAGTACAGTTAGGGGGATAGGCTTCACCAAGAGCATTGTGAAGCATAAACATTTAATGGGCAAGAGGATTATTGAAGCTCAGATCAAGATTAGGACTGATAGGATGAATGGAAAATGATTCAGGAACAAAATACATAGTAATACCATTTGGGCATTTGATCTTGCGCCCTACAAGATGTTTTAGGTCCCCAGCAATAGCATCAGACGCCTTTGGTTTTTGGCCAGAGACCTTTCCCTGCAAGAGAAAGTTAATTCTTCTTAACCACCCACTTCTTCAGGGGTGGCTTAGAAGCTATGAGTCTAAGTGCAGCATCTGAGAATTTGGGCTTTAGAGCCCTAGCAAATAGCCTTGCAGGATATGAATGATACTCATATGAATAAGCAGAAAAATTCTTAGTTCTATGAACATAGCGGTTTGAAGACACACGCTCATATCCGTAAGTCTGAGTATGGTTTCCCTGCAAAACATTGGCGTTAGGGTGACTCAGGTGAGTCCTCTGTCTATATGAAGCCTTAGATCTGGGGTTTGTCTTCTTCCCAGGTGGTGTCATGATGACATTCACTGGAAGGTTCTCAAGACAGCTTTTGGGAACCCAGATCTTCTTCATAGGTGGCCCATTCCTGCAGTTAGTACCAACATATCTGGCAAACACTTCACCATTCTGATTCTTGAACAGTTTATAGTTTGCATCAAAGATTCATCAATGACAATAGGGTTAGCACAGGTAAAGCCAGATAAGGTAGATGGATCCACTGAAGGTCCCTTTGCAGCAACCCGTGTGGTTTTGGGATACTGCTCAGGCTTCCAGTAGGAACCATCGACATTCATTTTCCTCTCGAACCCAACACCCTCTTTCCTAGGGTTTCTGTTCAGAATCTGCTTTTTGAGGACATCACAAAGTGTCTGATGCCCTTTCAGACTTTTATACATCCCTGTTTCAAGCAATGTCTTCAACCTAGCATTTTCATCAGCAATAGTAGTTGTATCCTCCGCAGAGGGGTTAGTTACCACATTAGTAGTTGAAGACAATGCAACAGTAGCAACAGAGGTAGCGTTATCACGCTCAAGACATTTTAGACATGGTGGTTCAAATCCATCCTGAGCGGGACTAGTCTATTGAGCGCGAAGTGACTCATTCTCTTTTTGAAGATCTTCATGAGCCGCTCTCAATTTCTCAAGCTCTTGCTTCCTTTGAAGATAATCATAGGAGAGCCTTTCATGAGCGGTTGAGAGCGTTTCATGACGACTTTCAAGTTCTTGGTACTTAGCATGAAGATTTTTTATGTCTTCAACTAAGGACTGTGAACGAGTCATTTCCGCATCCAACAGGTCATCGCTTTTGTCTAACAGTTTTTGAGTATATTCCATAGCCTTTTGTTGTTCAGTTGCAATTTTAGCAAGTGTTTTGTCGTTGGGTTTGCATTCACAATCAGAGTCATCTTCACTAGATGTTTGAAAGTAAGCACCGCGTGATTTTACCTTGGCACCACGTGCCATGAAGCAGTAGGTGGGAGCAGGGTCGTCCTTGTCATCAGCTTCAGCGTTGGTGTGGAAGTCATTGTCTTCAGTGTTGAAGATGGACTTGGCAACGTAGGCTATGGCTAGAGCCAGACTTGCGACACCAGGGTCGGACTCCTCCTCGGACTCCACCTCCGCCTCCTCAGAAGCAAACTCCTCCTTTGAATCCATCTCCTTGCCAACAAAAGCACGAGCCTTGCCAGAGGAGCTCTTCTTATGAGATGAAGACTTGGATGAGGACTTGGAAGAAGACTTTGAAGATTTCTTCTTCTTTTTGTTATCAGAATCATATTCCTTGCTCTTCTTCTTCTTCTTCTCATTGTCCCATAGTGGACACTCAGAGATATAGTGGCCAGGTTTCTTGCACTTGTGACATGTTCTCTTCTTGTAGTCATGAGTGGGAGCTTCATCATTTCTTGAGCTGGATCGTGAAGACTTTTTGTAGCCCTTCTTCTTAGTGAACTTCTGGAATTTCTTCACAAGCATAGCAAGTTCCTTTCCAATGTCTTCAGGATCATCAGAACTGCAGTCAGATTCTTCTTTAGATGAGGAAACAGCTTTTGACTTCAAAGCGCGAGTTCGGCCATAGTTGGGACCATAGATATCTCTTTTCTCAGACAGCTGGAACTCATGTGTGTTGAGCCTCTCAAGTATATCAGACGGATCGAGTGTCTTGAAGTCAGGACGTTCTTGTATCATGAGGGCAAGGGTGTCAAAGGAGCTGTTAAGTGATCTCAGTAGTGTCTTGACGATTTCATGCTTGGTAATCTCAGTGGCGCCGAGAGCACGAAGCTCATTTGTTATGTACGTGAGGCGATCAAATGTGAGCTGGACATTTTCATTGTCGTTTCTCTTGAAGCGATTGAAGAGGTTGCGAAGAACACTGATCCTTTGATCTCTCTGGGTTGATACGCCTTCATTGACCTTGGATAGCCAGTCCCAGACTAGCTTCGACGTTTCCAGAGCACTCACGCGGCCATACTGTCCTTTGGTCAGATGAACACAGATGATGTTCTTGGTAGTAGAGTACAGTTGAATGAACTTCTTGACATCAGCAGGGTGACACCTTCACCAGCCTTGGGAATGCCATTCTTGACGACGTACCAAAGGTCGACATCAATGGCTTCAAGATGCATGCGCATCTTATTCTTCCAGTAGGGATATTCAGTTCCATCGAACTCGGGGCAAGCAGCGGAGACTTTGATTATCCTTGCAGTCGACAGAGCTAAAACTCCAGGTGGTTAAACCGAATCACACAGAACAAGGGAGTACCTTGCTCTGATACCAATTGAAAGTGCTAGTTATCGACTAGAGAGGGTGAATAGGCAATTTTTATGGAAGTCTTCAAAACATGGAAGTTTCGAAGACAAACTATAGAAATGAACCTATTGAAATGCAGCGGAATATAAACTACACTAAGCAAGGCATAGTCAAGTGTGCAATAACATGAGCGTACGAAGATTAATAGCAGCTAGGTACTAAGGATCAGGATGGAAGATAGTATGAAGCCAAACAGCAATAGTAGTCAAGCAATGAAGTCAAACAGATACAACAAAAAGGCAATGACTTCACGAAGACAAACTCTAAGTAAAGGAAGGGAGAGGATAGAACCAGTCACTTGTTGAAGACACAGGATTTGTTGGACCAGTTCCAGTTGCTGTGACAACTGTACGTCTTGTTAGGGAGGCTGAGATTCAACTCAGAAGACCTCGTCTTCACCTTATTCCCCTTGAGCTAAGGACACACAGTCCTCGCCCAATCACTCTGGTAAGTCTTCAAGGTAGACTTCCAAACCTTCACAGACTTCGTTCACCGGCGATCCACAATGACTCTTGGATGCTCAGAACGCGACGCCTAACCGGCTAGAGGATTCACAGTCCACAAGTGTAATAAGTCTTCAGGTCACACAGACAGAAAGACTTCAGTGATGCCTAACACTCTTTGGCTCTGGGTGTTTGGGCTTTGTCCTCGCAAGGATTTCTCTCTCTCAAAGGCTTCGAGGTGGGTTGCTCTCAAACGACAAAAGCCGTGTACTAACTCTGAGCAGCCACCAATTTATGGTGTAGGGGGTGGGCTATTTATAGCCACTAGGCAACCCGACCTGATATGTCAAATGACCGTGGGTCACTAAGGAACTGACACATGTTCCAACGGTTAGATTTCAAACACACACGGCAACTTTACTTGGGCTACAAGCAAAGCTGACTTATCCAGCTCTGGATAAGATTCGCTCTCAGTGTCTTCGCTCGAAGACATAGGATTTGGGTTGAGCATCACTTCAGTCATCCTGACTTTGTTCACTTGGACCCCACTTAACAGTACGGTGGTTCCTATGACTCAACAAAGAAGAAAAGGAAACGACGAAACGACTAAGTCTTCGCGCTCCATAGTCTTCAGTCAATGTCTTCTCATGTCATAGTCTTCAATATGAATATCTTATCATACCACCATTGTCGTCAATGTCTTCATACATTTTTAGGGGTCATCTCCGATAGGTAAACCGAATCAATGAGGGACTACTACCTGTGTTATCTTGCAAT
Organism: Aegilops umbellulata; assembly: GCA_032464435.1. Lineage (NCBI taxonomy): Eukaryota > Viridiplantae > Streptophyta > Magnoliopsida > Poales > Poaceae > Aegilops > Aegilops umbellulata. The sequence goes on along the minus strand of CP136055.1, from coordinate 225,578,371 downwards.
TCTCACAAACACATTAGTCCCTCAACCTACTTTGTCATCAATACTCCAAAACCAACTAGGGGTGGCACTAGATGCACTTACAGTCTTCAACCTCTATCTCTACAAAATCATCGAGATTGTGGACGTACGGTTCGATGAAAACAATGGTCCACAAAGAGAGCTCCTACCAAGTACACTAGACGAAGCTCCACCCAGTGAATCTATCAAGCTAGTGGGAACTGGTGAAATCATGCCTTCTGAAGCACAGCCTGAAGAGGAACTTATCATTTCTGCACCTAACTAACCTGAAGACAATGCTCATCCTGAAGACAATCCTTCCAATGTTGATAATGATCAGCAAGAGCAAAATCTTTGTCCAGTTCATCCTCGTGTTGCAAATGATGTATAGATTGAGAAGATAATTGATAGCATCAATGCACCAGGTCCACTTACTTGCTCAAGAGCAACACAGTTAGCAAATTTATGTGGGCACTTTTCTTTTGTGTCAATATCAGAACCCAAGAAAGTTGCTGAAGCCTTTATGGAACCTGAATGGATTCAAGCTTTGCAAGAAGAGCTTCAACAGTTCAAACTGAACAATGTCTGGGAACTGGTCAAGCGTCCTGACCCTCACAACCATAACATAATAGGCACAAAATGGATATATCAAAACAAGCAAGATGAGCATGGTCAAGTCGTCAGAAACAAAGCATGTCTCGTCGCCCAAGGATATACTCAAGTTGAAGGGATTGACTTTGATGAAACATTTGCTCCTGTGGCTAGGCTTGAAGCTATTCGGATACTGCTAGCCTATGCAAATCATCACAACATCTTGCTATATCAAATAGATGTGAAGAGTGCATTTCTCAACGGCAAGATTCAAGAAGAAGTATACGTCGCACAACCACCTGGCTTTGAAGATCCAAAACATCCTGATATGGTGTACAAGCAAAACAAAGCACTGTATGGCCTCAAACAAGCTCCTCGCGCCTGGTATGATACAATCAAAGACTTCCTGAAGAGCAAAGGCTTCAAACCTGGATCCCTCGATCCCACACTCTTCACGAAGACATATGATGGTGAACTGTTTGTGTGCCAAATCTATGTGGACGATCTTATCTTCGGCTGCACCAATCAGAAATATAGTGATGAGTTTGGACGCATGATGCAAGAGCAATATCAGATGTCCATGATGGGTGAGCTGAAGTTCTTCCTTGGTCTTCAAATTCGTCAGCAAAGGAATGGCATCTTCATATCTCAAGAGAAATACCTCAAAGATTGCCTGAAGAAGTTTGGAATGCAAGATTGCAAAGGTTACACGACGCCAATGCCAGCCAAACACCATCTGGGTCCCGACGACAATGGTAAAGAGTTCGATCAAAAGGTATACCGCTCCATGATTGGTTCTTTACTTTACCTATGTGCATCTAGGCCAGATATTATGCTTAGTGTTTGCATGTGTGCTCGATTCCAAGTGGCACCAAAGGAATCGCATCACTTAGCTGTGAAGCCAATTCTTCGATATTTGGCTTACACCCCAACATTAGGATTATGGTATCCAAAGGGCTCAGAGTTTGATCTGGTTGAATTCTCGGATGCTGATTATGCTGGTGACAAGGTGGATCACAAGTCTACATCGGGCACATGCCACTTTCTGGGACGATCACTTGTCTGTTGGTCTTCAAAGAAGCAGAACTGTGTATCACTCTCCACTACTGAATATGAATACATTGTTGTTGGATCTTGCTGCGCTCAGCTTCTATGGATGAAGAAAACTCTCAAGGACTATGGCATCCATCTGAAACAAGTACCTCTCTTCTGTGACAACGAAAGCGCCATCAAGATTGCCAACAACCCAGTTCAGCACTCGAAGACAAAGCACATTGAAATTCGTCATCACTTCCTCAGAGATCATGTCATGAAGGAAGATATTGATATCATTCACGTCAACACTGAAGAGCAACTGGCAGATATCTTCACAAAGCCCTTGGATGAGAAAAGGTTTTGCAAGTTACGGTGTGAGCTAAATATCTTGGAATCCTCAAATGTCCTGTGATCAGGCACACATCCTAACACTTATGCATGTTGATGACTTAGGTGTGCAACACATGAAGTAAAGTAGATCTTCAATCAAGAAGACTTACATTCTGAGTGTGAATACATTAACTTGGAATTTGACTTTGGAGTGCCACGATAATTGTGCGTCGTGTCTGGGTCTAATACTTCCTATACGGTGGGTAACGCCACCACCAAATTCTTCTGTTTGAAGTGTTTTACTCATGGCGTTACATTTGCTATGTCTTCACATTTAGTTTGTCTTCAAATTTCAACTTCTCTTCATGATTATCTACACTATGTTGATTTGATTGTCTTCTGATATATACATATTTGTGTTATGTCCTCTACAGCATTCACTTATAGCTATGTCTTCTTTGTTGAATCTTTTGAACTAAGTGAATGTGATCGGACCCTAATCTATCTATGCTTTCCAATCTCAAACTCTATCTGTCCAAATCATATGCATTCTATTGAAACTGTCGAATGCCTTCTCTGCGTCCTTGTTAGCAGAAGATACAGAGACAAACATTAAGTCTGTTTTAAATGCTCTATCCTTATTGCGTGAAATCCGGAGAAGCCGGAACGACCATCCGACAGTTCGGGAGGGTGTGGGAACGTGGGACAACTCCAAGTATGTTGCATGCTTGCCACGTGTTCCTCAGATGTGAACCGCGAGGGGCACCTGCGTAATTGCGCTGTGCCGCATACTTCCTTATAAATACATGTCCCCTGCGGTCGAGAAAACCTTCTTCCACCTCTCCACCTCGTCAAAACCCTAGCGCCACCGCTAGCTCTCGACGACGCCGGTGACGAAGCGCTTGGCTGCCGCGACTTCACCGACTCCGTCCTCACGCCGGTCGCGGACATCGTCCTCTCCGCTGTCGCCGTAGGTGTCCTCCGTCGCCAAGTTAGGGCACGATGGATTGAACTGCTCGGTCTCCTACTCTTCCCATCTAGCAGTTCATCGTGTGGTAAATAAAACTCTCTTTTTACCATCTTTTTTATCCTAAAAGATTTATCATGTTTACCGAAAGTGGTTTTTGTCTACTCAATGTTAGATCTATCCTGTCTACATCTCATATAATGCCTAGTATATTCACTTAAGCTTCACATCTAGTTAGATTCCTCACTTGTACTTATTTGTGGATTCGTACAAATCTGGAACCAACTCTCAGCACATAAGTGAATGTCTTCGCATCATGAGGTCAATGTCTTCAAACTGATTTATCTTTAAAATCTTCTGAGAATGCATATGACCTCTCCCCTTCCCTCGCATCTCTAATGCTGTCACAGGTACATGTCCGTGGGAGAATCCCTTGGTTCTCATAGTCTGCATTCGTTTGCAGAATTCTTACAGCATCACATTAACTCTCCCAAAGCCAGTTCTTGTTTGACCAGCAAGCGGTAGCCTTTGAAGCCTTTGAACGTGTTGAAGCCATTCAGTTTGAAGTTGATGGCTACAGAGAAATCAGCAAGGAAGGGTGGCAGACAGCATCGTGGGGGAACATCAAGAGATTTGCATGATGACCTCTCAGAGCTGTACAAGACAGATCCAGAAGAGGATTACAATCAGCACAAGACACGAATCCAATGGATTCGAAGATATTGGGCCGAACAATGGTTCAAATACAAGTTTGTGACCCAGGAGTATGCTGAGAAGAATGCCATCAAGAGTCCTTGGGGTGACATTCTCTTTCGAAGCCTTCCTCCCAAGACCAGAGCTGAAGCCATTGCATAGGGTTTCTATCCATGTATGGTCCGTGGACCACAGCCTAACAATGTCGACCCATCATCACTGCGTTGGTGTCGTGACGATAATCTCTTCAAGCACAACTTCCAGCACGCAATGGCATCGGCCAAGGAAAACAAGAAGTCATTGGGACTAGACTTCAACCCTGGTCCTTCTGCTCCCCGGGCTGACGGCACACGCGATGTTGAACCCAATATCATCGGACCTTTCTACAACCTTGATGGCCTTATCACTCACATTTCAGTTCAAGGTGCCAAAGTGGATCATTATGATGATGATGCCGACACTGCTGAAGCCCCAGCTCCTACTTCAGAGCAGCAGAAGCAAAAGAAGGCTAAAGCTTCAAAGTCAGCTGCTCCTCCAAAAGCTTCACGTGCGAAGCCACTGGCTACTGCACCTCCTGAAGACAGTGTGCAGTCTGAAGATCTGTCACGTATCTCCAAGAAGACGGAGATGAAAAAGAATACTGATCAGGCATTGACCCCTGCTGCCATACTGCGAGACGAACACATTGATATGTCCAGTGATGAAGACCTTGAAGATGACGCTCTTGAGCAACTGTTAAGAGCAAGGAAGAAGCAGAAATATTCAATGATTTGCCTCTCTTTGACGTGGCAATCATCCATAACTTCATTGATGAGTGGTTTTACACCCCCAATCTCAGTTTTGAAGATCCGCAACTTCCAATTGGCCTCAGCATCCCTTTCAATGGCGCCATTGCTTCTGAGCTAGCTCTAGCTCAGTGCATCGTTGAACTGAAGCACAAGATCGACTATGAAAAAGCTCAGTTCAAGAAGCACATGGCAAAGCTCAGTGTGCAAGATGTCAAAAACTTCAAAGTTATGCTGCATGAGCTCAAGGAAGCTTTTCTTAAGAAACGTGAAGAAGTTAAAGGTTCTCGTGAGCGCATGAAGAATCTGGCTGACAAGTGCGTGCAACCCTACAATGAAACTGAAAAGCACAAGGCTCTTGGACATCCTGGCATCAACCCCAGAATGGCTGCCAAGAATAAGAAGAAGCCATCGACTGACCAATCTGCACCTTTAAGGCGGAAAGAGCCTCGCATTGTCTTCCCAAGCAACATGTCTGGCTCGAAGCCAAAGGTCAAGTCAACCGCTTCAGAACTGAAGAAGACAAGGGCTGCCGAGGCTGAAGCCAGAAAGAGGAAAAATCCTGAAACTTCTGATGTTGCTCCCTCCAAGAAGAAGCGCAAAACCAAGAAAGATCGGGCTGCTCTCACAGAGCCCCTTGTTGTCGAGCCCATCTCGGTTGCTCGTCCTGACTCTTCGCATCAAGAACGACGGATGATAGTTCATGAGCCTGCTTCCATAGAGGCTCCTGAAGCTGAAGACATTCCAGCAGTTGACCCCACCGCTGCTGAAGACATTGGTCACCATGATAATGTTGAAGATGATGTAGTTCTTCCTTAGATCGAGCACAACTTGGTATCATCGCCTGTTCTCACGAACAGCGAACTCATCAGCATTGGTCGTCCTCTGACGCCAATTGCTCAGGATGCATCATGGGCTGATCACCCACAACAACAAGACACCCCGCGTACTCCCCAACAACAAGTCACCCCACCAGTGCAAGAAGAAGAAGATGACTTTGAGGCCCAGCCAACTCCTGCTCCTCGAGTAGAGGTTGAGAATCCTGAGGCTGCCACCACTAACACCACTGAAGCCAATGACGTGGTCATGGCTGAAGACAATGTGGAGCCTGCACCAAACACTGTGCCAGAAGCCAATGAAGCCAATGATGCAACTGCAACAGTTGTGCAGCCTAACGCCTCTGTTGATGCCACTGCTCCTATTCCACCACCAAGGCCACATACTATCAAGCAGGCATACAACTATGGCCAGCTTATCACTGTCAAATGGCCTTTTCTTGTTCCTCCACCTGCTGCTGGTCCCCAATTTGACTATCACGTCGAGCGCATGCCTCAGGTTCAGAAGCCAATGCCAAGGCTGCCTAGGTTTCCAGGCACTGCATCTGCACCCGGATCTTTCAACGTCAATGGCTTCAAGGCACACAACACCTTCTTTGATAGCGCTAAGAACCCCTACTCTAAGGCAACAATATCTTCTGATCGGTTCTGGAGCTATCAGCAGCGCAGTTATTACTCATGCATCTTATACAATCAAGGTCGCATTTTTCCACATATGCGTCTTGACACTGAAGCCATAACTGGCCTGCCCTGGTTGGAAGAAGCGCTGGATTGCTTCAGAGAGTCTGGCTTATTGCAGTTCGCCACTGACAAGGAGCACTGGAACGAAGAATTGCTACTCCAATTCTATGCCACTCTTCATATTCGTGGCTACAACAGGGATCCGAAGACTTGGATCCTTGAGTGGATGACAAGCAATGTTCATCATGAAGCCAAAGCCTTTGATGTCATTGAGCTAACTGGCCTGCCAACTCCAGGTGATCTTTATGAACCTGGTTGTCAGCTTCACAGTGTTGCTATGGAAAGCATCTTTCATAAGCCTGAACCCAACATGAGTCAGATGCTTAGCATGATGAAGCCTTTGCCTCCCGATGCTGAATATCCTAAGGAGTTCTTTGTTGAAGACCTTGAGTATCTGCCACGCACCATCTATCACATCATACAGCGAACTCTTTGGCCCATCAAAGGACATTCTCCACGAGCTAAGCTAGAAGGTGCAATGAAGACTTTGCTCTTCCATATTCTTCACGCCAAAAGCTTCAATGCACAAGACTTCTTTATCCGCCAACTTGCTGCATCAGGATCTGACATTTTTTGTCTGAAGTTCTATGCTCCCTGGATCATGCGTCTCATCAAGCTCCACTCTTCCTTCAACTATCAACCCTCTGCACGCAATCATATCATCTTTTTTCCAGAGGTTGATCTGTCTGTCGAAGCTATATATCCAGAGCCTGCCAAGGAGCCTCTTAGTCTTCAGAATGCTGACCACCAAAGCTTCTCGCAAAACATTGAAGGAGTTCAAGCTGTCGCTTGTGTCTATCCACTGGCTGGAAATACTCACTTGCCTCACCGTGCGCAGACTGAAGCTAGTGAAAGCACCATTGCCCAAAGGCCTCGCAAGCGCGTGTTCTGAATGACCGAGAACTTCTTGTGCCATTGCATCAAAAACAAGATAAGCATCATGACTGGCTCAAGTGACAGATGCAAAGTCTATTGGTGGACGTCAATCGCATTCGCAATCTTGCCACCAAGAATGCTTTTGTCACTCATGAGACCTGCCAGCGATCATGGAAGAGTTTGACACTGCTCAGTGCTGAAGCAGATCTTCAAGACGATGGCTTCACTGAAAGATTCAAGTTTGGCGCCACTCCTCCACGGAATGCTGTCCTATGTCGAACTCCATCCCTTGAAGACTTTGACTATTCTTCCTCCGCGGCAACTGTGAATGCCAGAGTGATCGATGATGAAGATGATGCTACTTCACCGCCCCCTACTTCTGCATGAATCGACACTGCACCAAGTTCGTCTGCACCGCCAAACAACACCGACGACCCTGCTGCTTCACCTACTCCTTCTGGGAACGAGTAGAGGCTCTATGTCTTCAAACCTTTTTGGTCCTTACTGACAAAAGGGGGAGAAGCATATGAGTTTGATAGTCTTCAAGCGGGTCCATATGGGTGGTTGCTTTATATTTTGCCTAGTGCTTACAACTCTTGCTTTTTGATACATTTGGTTCTTTGAGTTGTAACACTTAAACTCGATGGTCGTCTACTACTTATTTGCTATTCTGCGATGCGATGATAAATTCCGCATGTGCAACGATAACTTCCGCACTTAGGTCATTCTGCAGACGTCCATTTTTCATTATGCAAAACCTGCCATGTGCATTTGCATTCCAAAAGCAAATTACATATATGCACATCTTCAGGGGGAGCCTTTGCCACTTATGAAGACAATACCTAAATCCTTTACATTTCACATACTTTTATCCCCGTTGAAAACTTCAACCAGTTGGTCATAAATCACCAAAAAAGGGGAGATTGTAAGTGCATCTAGTCCCACCCCTAGTTGGTTTTGGAGTATTGACGGCAAACCTGGTTGAGGGACTAATGTGTTTGTGAGAATTGCAGGATAACACAGGTAGTAGTCCCTCATTGATTCGGTTAACCTATCGGAGATGACCCCTAAAAATGTATGAAGACATTGACGACAATGGTGGTATGTGAAGATATTCATATTGAAGACTATGACATGAGAAGACATTAAGTGAAGACTATGGAGCGCGAAGACTTAGTCGTTTCGTTGTCTCCTTTTCTTCTTTGATGAGTCATAGGAACCATTGTACTGTTAAGTGGGGTCCAAGTGAACAAAGTCAGAGTGACTGAAGTGATGCTCAACCAAAATCCTATGTCTTCGAGCGAAGACAATGAGAGCAAATCTTATCCAGAGCTGGATGAGTCAGCTTTGCTTGTAGCCCAAGTAAAGTTGTCGCGTGTGTTTGAAATCTGACCATTGGAACACGTGTCAGTTCCTTAGTGACCCAGGGTCATTTCGGACATATCAGGTTGGGTTGCCTAGTGGCTATAAATAGCCCACCCCCTACACCATAAATTGGTGGCTGCTCAGAGTTAGTACACGGCTTTTGTCGTTTGAGAGAAACCCACCTCCGAAGCCTTTGAGAGAGAGAGAAATCCTTGCAAGGACAAAGCCCAAACACCCAAAGCCAAAGAGTGTTAGGCATCACTGAAGTCTTTCTGTCTGAGTGACCTGAAGACTTATTACACTTGAGGACTGTGAATCCTCCAGCCGGTTAGGCGTCGCGTTCTGAGCATCCAAGAGTCATTGTGGATTGCCGGTGAATGAAGTCTGTGAAGGTTTGGAAGTCTACCTTGAAGACTTACGAGAGTAATTGGGTGAGGACTGGTTGTTCTTAGCTCAAGGGGAATAAGGTGAAGACGCGGTATTCTGAGTTGAATCTCAGCCTCCCTAACCAGACGTACAGTTGTCATAGCAACTGGAACTGGTCCAACAAATCATGTGTTCTCAACAAGTGACTAGTTCTATCCTCTCCCTCTCTTTACTTAGAGTTTGTCTTCGTGAAGTCATTGCCTTTTTGCTTTACCTATTTGTCTTCACTGTTTGACTACTATCATTGTTTGGCTTCATACCATCTTCCATCCTGATCCTTACTACCTATCTGCTATTAGTCTTCGCTCTCTCACCTTATTGCATACTGGACTATGGCTTGCTTAGTGTAGTTTATCCTCCGTTGCATATTAATAGGGTCATTTCTACTGTTTGTCTTCGTAACTTCCATGTTTTGAAGACTTTCATAAAAATCGCCTATTCGCCCCCCCTCTAGTCGATAACTAGCACTTTCAGTGAGTACCCCCTAGTCCAGGACACCTTCAGTAGCCCCCTGAACCGGTCTTCAAGTGAGGGACGCTCCTCAATTCTTCCGAACTGTTCTTCATCTTCGGTTGTCGGTCTTGAAAGCTGGTTCAACAAATCTTCTCATCTTCGATCTTGAGGATCGCCAAAGTGAATCCGAAGAGTTTACGCGTTGGTTATCCGAGGAGCCCCCTTAAGTTTCTGACCTTAATTAATGCCTTGTTATTTTTATGCCACACCTCGGGTTTGAAGTTGTTCCCGGGAGGAAGTGTCCTCTTGCGTCCGAGCTCTAACACCGGACTGCATTCGAGGTATCTTTTGCAACCGAGCACCAATGTCTGACTACTTCTGAGCTCCAGCGCCGAAATGTATCCGAGCTCCAACGCCGGACTATATCCAAGAAGTCATAGATCATCTTGGTCCAAAAAAGTTGAAGGAGTTTAGCCGAGCTTAATGCCGGAAATGCCCTCTATGGAGCTAGCCGCTAGCGCCCAAGCTTTATGCCGGACTGCTTCCAAGGTGGTGCACCACCCCGACCGCGGGCTGATTTTTTGTGAATATTTTTAACTGGTGCAGTTTATTCTCTGCCGATGTATATCCAGTAGCCCTCAAGGTGTGTATCAGTCTAAAACCCGAGATGCACCAGAAGGCAAGCATAAAACTGTTGTTCCCAGTAGCCCCTGAGACTCAGGTCGATGCACGAAATCGGCCTGAGGATCAACTCCTAGCTCGGCAGCATACATAGGAATAAAAATGCAGTGTAATATATTAGAGATAATAGTGATCGGCGAACGGGCCCCTGAGAGAGGGTCGTGAGAAGTCGTCGTGATATATAGCTTGATGCCGGATAGGTCCAGATGGTACTTATTGTTGTCCAAAGACGCGCTTTCCCATAGTTCGATCAAGCCGAACACTAAGCCCTTTGAATTTTCTGCATTGAGTAGGCAATGTAGTAGCCCCTGAGACATTGGTCGGGTGGCAAAACCAGATGAGGGGATCGATGTGCCCCTTTAATATTTGTAAATAGTGAGCGCAAAGCCCAGTAGCCCCCGAGCCTTAATGTGGGCACGAGTGGCCGAATTAAGGATCGATATCCAGAGTGTGATCACAGATTATGTGTAATGATTCTATGTATCCAAGTACTTTACATCATTATTTTGACCCCATTGCGACCGTTTATCAATTGAAAGTGGCCCATCGTCGGCCTCTATCCATTGGTAGATACTACGCAGGGTGTTTCCGCAATAACAAAACAACCCTTAGCCGACGTCTCGGTGCCCGAAGGCGGTTGTGTTAGCGGAAACGAGGCAATCAGATATGCAGGGTTTATAACTTTCGCTTAGTCATAGGAGCTTTAAACTGGGGAAGCTAGCTATGAGCCCCCGGTTAGTGTTCGGCGACATCCGAGGCCAAGCCGTAAATACTTCGGCCAATGTTATGAATGGCCTGTCTTTTAACATAGCCATCGGATCGCTGATCAGTTTACGCCTATTGTGACAGTCAGTTTTCGGCTTTCTCCACTGAGGTGCTTAACCATGCGAGCTGGAAGCACAATCGCAGTGGTTCTCCCGTTGCACACCTAGCCGAACAAAGCAGAACGTAGGAGGCAAGCACAGGAGCCGGGCAACCCAACTATTGACCAAAGACACAATTCGAAACCAATGCATATATAGTAGTGTCCGAGAATGTTTTTGCCGAATCACTAAAGGTGTCCGGCGTTGCACTTTGAGACTTATGCTGGAAACACACAAATAGTTTAATAGTGCCATAGGCTTGGAAAACCAAAAAACGTCAGTGAAAACCTGACGTCCGAACAAGATCAAGTGTTCGGTGCCAATCTGAAAATTGGACTTCAGAAAAAAAGTGCTTCTGTCGTGCTTTGACATGACACATCCTGTCTCAAGACTTCAAGCGGGTCAGCCTACGGCTTCAACCTCCTTTCCCATAGGCAGAGTACTTCTCATTAGGCCAGTTTAGCAAACTAAACTCTAGCGGCTTTGAGAGAGAAATTAGGCTCCCGGGCTAGTGACCACACACTCGTGTCGAAAAAAGGAGTGATAAATAATAATAATAACTTTGCAACAACTAAGAAGAAGAACACTTATTATAAAACGGCTCATATAAATTTAAGAGCCCCCAAGTGACTTAGGTAAAAGAATTTTATGTAAAATGATTCTATGTAACGAAGTACTAATATCATATCTTTGTTCACCCGAACTTTAAACCCGTCTTAACCGACCGTTGGCTTCTCCCTCTTAGGTCAAGGACCGAAAAGTGTTATGTACTCCACCTGTCGAAAATATCGACGGTGTTTCCGATAACCAGGCAATCAGGCCATAAGGCTGTAACAAACAAAGCGTGCTCAGGGAACTTATGTTATATTACTGACGAAGTGTAAGAAGCATCTTCGAAGAAAATAGTACCCCCACTGATACCTTTCTTCGGTGCTCATTGTTACTATGAGACTTGTGCAATAGAATTTTTGTACTCATGAGTTCCGTTGTGCGCCGACCATAATTGAAAACAATAAGAGCGCTAGCTTTCGGCTTCACCCAGTCTGAGGTCCGGCTCGGATGACCCAATCGTGACAATCACAGAGGTGCTCCCTTTACTCCTTAGTGAAGGAAATATGCCCTAGAGGCAATAATAAAGTTATTATTTATTTCCTTACATATCATGATAAATGTTTATTATTCATGCTAGAATTGTATTAACCGGAAACATAATACATGTGTGGATATATAGACAAACAGAGTGTCACTAGTATGCCTCTACTTGACTAGCTTATTAATCAAAGATGGTTAAGTTTCCTAACCATAGACAAAGGAGTTGTCATTTGATTAACAAGGTCACATCATTAGTTGAATGATCTGATTGACATGACCCATTCCATTAGCTTAGCACCCGATCGTTTAGTATGCTGCTATTGCTTTTATCCATGACTTATACATGTTCCTATGACTATGAGATTATGCAACTCCCGTTTACCGTAGGAACACTTTGTGTGCTACCAAACGTCACAACGTAACTGGGTGATTATAAAGGTGCTCTACAGGTGTCTCCGAAAGTATTTGTTGGGTTGGCGTATTTCGAGATTAGGATTTGTCACTCCGAATGTCGGAGAGGTATCTCAGGGCCTTCTCGGTAATGCACATCACATAAGCCTTGCAAGCATTGCAACCAATGAGTTGGTTGCAGGATGATGTATTACGGAACGAGTAAAGAGACTTGCCGGTAACGAGATTGAACTAGGTATTGGATACCGACGATCGAATCTCGGGCAAGTAACATACCGATGACAAAGGGACCAACGTATGTTGTTATGCGGTCTGACCGATAAAGATCTTCGTAGAATATGTAGGAGCCAATATGGGCATCCAGGTCCCGCTATTGGTTATTGACCGAAGAGGTGTCTCGGTCATGTCTACATTGTTCTCGAACCGTAGGGTCCGCACGCTTAAGGTTACGATGACAGTTATTATGAGTTTATGCCTTTTGATGTACCGAAGGAGTTCGGAGTCCCGGATGTGATCACGGACATGACGAGGAGTCTCGGAATGGTCGAGACGTAAAGATTGATATATTGGACGGCTATGTTCGGACATCGGGATGGTTCCGAGTGGTTTCGGATAATACCGGAGTGCCGGAGGGGTTACCGGAACCCCCCGGGGGAAGTATGGGCCTTATTGGGCCGCGAGGAGAGAGAGAGGGCCGCGCCAGGAGGTGGCGCGCGCCCCCCCATGGGCAGTCCGAATTGGACAAGGAGGGGGGGCGCGGCCCCCCTTTCCCTCTCCCTCTCCCTCTCTTTCCTTCGCCCTTCCTCCCTCCTAGTTGGACTAGGAAAGGGGAGTCCTACTCCTACTAGGAGGAGGACTCCCCCCTCCCTTGGCGCGCCTCTAGGCCGGCCGGCCCTCCCCCCTTGCTCCTTTATATACGGGGGCAGGGGGGCACCCTAGGACACACAAGTTGATCCTTGAGATCGTTCCTTAGCCGTGTGCGGTGCCCCCTCCACCATATTCCACCTCGGTCATATTGTCGCAGTGTTTAGGCGAAGCCCTGCGTCGGTAGTTCATCAAGATCGTCACCATGCCGTCGTGCTGACGGAACTCATCCCTGGAGGTTTTGCTGGATCGAGACCCGGGGACGTCATCGAGTTGTACGTGTGTCAAGAACTCGGAGGCGCCGGAGTAACGGCGCTTGGATCGGTCGGATCGCAAGGAGGACGTACGACTACTTCCTCTACGTTGTGTCAACGCTTACGCTTCGGTCTACGAGGGTACGTAGACAATACTCTCCCCTCTCGTTGCTATGCATCACCATGATCTTGCGTGTGCGTATGAATTTTTTTTGAAATTACTACGTTCCCCTACACTTAGCCGAACAATCGGGAACGTAGGGGTTAACACAGGAGCGAGGCAACCCAGCTTGCAAATTGCTTAAGTCAATATGGTGCATATTGTGGCGTAATACACGAACAAGGAACGAAGCCGTACAAGTATAATTGTATGCAAGAGGAAAATCTTCATAAAGGAAGCCCCCAAGTAAACGGGGTATTTGAACTTATGTGTCACCAACAAAGTTTTGACAAGGAGATTTTTTACAAGCAACTTTTTTCCAAAAAAAGTATAATGCTTGGTCGAACCGAACACAACTTAAAAATTTAAAACTTTGAGCATGAAAGCGACTTAGCTGGTTAATGTGTTCGGCATTGATGACGCGGTCCGAGCTTGATGCGAGACAAGGTTCCATCCCCCAAGCCGGTCCCGAGGTGGCGGAGCAAAGAGCTCAGCACTCCAAACTGGTGACATAGCACGGTCAATGCAGGCCGGCAGTATGACGTCAAAGTCCCCAGCGTAGGTTAATTAAGTGATGACGAAGCCCTCGGTCCAGCTGAGGTGACGTGGTACGTCGGTACGCAGGGGTGACAGCGCTGCCTGATCCGGATCCTTTATCTGTGCACAGAAAATAGTGCAAGCCGGAGATAATAGGAATAATAATAATTTAAAAAAGGTTGCATGATTAATAATTTATGCAAAGTGAGTAATAAAATAAATATGGTCTGGCACCGAAGTCAATGTCGATGCAGGGCGTCGGCGTGATGCGGTGAAGGCGTGGCAAGGCCTGAATTCACAGGTCGGTTCGAGTTCCGGATGCGGCGTTCGCCGGACTATGTACGGAAACTGACCGAACCACCATGCGACCATCGTTAATGCGGCCACCATTTGATAGACCTGTGTACATATGATGGACAAACCAGAGTAATAATTCCTCAGGAAAAATAAACCCAAGCAAGCAAAAAATACTAGGACTAATAGCACCTGGTTTATTTGTTGTAGCAATCCGTAGAAAGGTGATTCCCAAAATTGGGACTCGATCCGCACACCCATTGCCTGATGGGCGATAAAGCGACAGCATGGTGATACTGGCAAAGGTTGGCTCGCTGAGGCAAAGCCCTCGGTCCAGCTAACGTGACGGAGCTGGTCGGCTAGTGACGCCGAAGTCTCCGGAGTAGGTTCATGAAGAGATGGCGAAGCCCTCGGTCCAGCCGAGATGTTGAAGCCTCGATGTCAGCCGATGAGTCGAAGTAGGTCGGCGTGATGGACACCGGCTTGAAGAAGCAACAATGCGACCCTGTCGATGCAGGTCGTGACGTGGTCAATGCCGGCTTGATAAAGTGACTGTGCGGTGATGCCGGTGTGCCCGCTCCGTATAATCCGTGGGGCGATGTCGGTGATGATTTATCCTTCGCGATGCCGAACTCTTGTTCGGCCAAGATGATGATCCAAAGAAGTTGAGCTCGGCTCAACAAAGCGACGACGTGTCTAGCGCAGGTCGGCAGCCTTGGAGCAATATTGCCGGACTGGTTTGACACCCGCATGATGATGAAGATGACCACAGGGGAGGCTTAAAATTTACGGGCACGTGTTTAAAAACGACACACAATACCCTAGAAGAGAATTCCTCTAAAAAGGTTGTCCAATATCACGTTCGTAAAGAAACATGAATTCGGGTCGGATCCGTATTCGCGCAGAAAATAGATCCGAAAATTGGTCCACTCATCGGAAGGTTCCCGGAGTTTGAACCGTCGGATCGAGCTGAAATTTGGAGGGGTGGTAGATATGGGAATTCGGCAGTAGATGAACGGTTGGATCTTCCAAAGGACATCTGAGCTGGGCTCTGGATACCACGCCCTAAAGTCGTCCAGATTCCCGTCCAGATTTTACAGGGCTCCGGTATATCATAGATTGTCGGAGATTTCTCCATCGGAACTCGACGAAATTTTGCAAGGCTGTTGTAGTTCCGCACTATTCCACCGAAACAATCGTCAAACCGACGCTCGAGGAGGTGGTGACGGTGGATACAAGTTCGCTGTCCAGAAAAGCAGCACGGCCGCCCGAGGGCAATGTTGACGTTGAGCCCTTGAGCTCCATGGATGATTCCTCTATGATCATGATAGAGATCGGAGTTGATGTTGATGAAGGCCCCCGTCCGAACATGACGATCAGAGATGGAGCACGGTCCTCGGTCGAGCCAAGGTGACCAGTCGAGCCGGCGACGAAGATACCGGCGTCGCAGTTGACATGCGGGCGAGCCATTGATCCTTTTGCCGATCACACAGCGGAACTCTCAATGAAAGCACCCCGACAACTACCTATATGTGAGGTTATGTTACAGAGTCTACAATATTTGAAACAAGATGTCTTTTGTGCTCTGGCACTCTATGAGCAATGTTGGAGAAATCAGTCTTGAATCTGGTCCGCCAAACAGATAAGGAGGGCGTCATTTGCTGAAAGTAATTATTTTTTCTTTGGTGAGAGGCAGGGCCTTACCTCTCAGAATCAGAAAAAAAATGTTTTTTTCCTTTTTGCTTCCGTGAGAGGCACGGATTTGCTTCCACGAGAGGCATGGCAATGCCTCTTGAAAACGAAAAAAAATTCTTTCGCGAGAGGCATGGCCGTGCCTCTCGAAACGGAAAAATCATTTTCTATTTTTTTTTCTTCCATGAGACGCACGGTTTTTTCGTCCCGTTTTTCTTGAGATTTTTTTGTCAAAACCTATTAATATGGGATCTAATTTTTAAAGAACTTGATGCGAGGAAACAAACGATGAAAACGGTTCGAGATTTACACGGAGAGTTTAAGAGATAAAACATTTTGAATAAACGGATATATTAAAAAAGAAAAAACTCACTGGTTGCGACAAGTGGCGCACATGGGGCCGGAGTGACCTTTGAAATGAGTACTCCTCAGTTAGTGCCAAAAACAACACTGCATTTCGCCTATGTCTTACTTGTAGTGAAATGTAGGGCAGACTCGCCCATGCAAGTACGAGACTGGGTGGGCCCAACGCGCGGGTGCCCGAAGCCACGTTTTTCCTTTTTCTTACATTTTATGTTCCCATTTTTGCTTTCTTTTATTAATATTTTTATACCTCATATATTGTAACTGTATAAAAACTAATATAAAGTTGTTAAAAAAGTTAAATGTGAATGGACAAAATGTTTTCATATATGTCAAAAGTGTATACAGACAATATACAATGCGTGTAAAAAAAGTAGATTATGTATTTCAAAAATGTTAATCAAGCATTTGTGAAATGTTAATCAAGTATTTAAAAAATGTTAAATGGGTACAGAAAAGATGTTTCTCATGTATACAAAAAATATATGAAATATATATACAAAAATATACAATGTGTATGAAAAAATGTTGGTCATGTATTTTGGGAAAAATATTAAATGTATAAACAAAACTTCCTGATTTATATGTAAAATATACAACATACAATTAAATAAAGGTAGACATAAAAAATCATACGTTTAAAAAATCAATTCCATATTAGAAAATGTTAAGCGTGTATAAAAATAAGTTTCTGAGGTATACGACATATGTACAACGTCTAAAGGTATACATCCAAAAGCATATACTCCATCGCGTCAAAAAAAAAGCATATACTCCGTATTTATAAAAAAATATTTTTTGTATTAGGAAATGTTCATCATGTAGATGAAAACTGTACACAGTGTGTCAAAGCATGCTTAGTGCCATTAATAAAAATTTCACCCTATATTTGATAAAATGTTGATCATCTATCAGAAAAGTGTTTTCAACTTGTATTTAAGAAAAAATGTTCAACGTTGTTCTACAAAAATGTTTCGTCTACACTAAAAATGTACATTGTGTACTAAAATATAAACAAGTGTGGAACAAAAAAGTAACAAATGAAATAAAAAAAGAAAACAAAGAAGACAAACAAAAGTTGAAAAATGAATTTAAAAACCCAAAAAACAAGAGATAAATAAAAACGATGAAAACCAATGCAAAAGAATGGAAATGTGAAGACCGAAGAGAAAATAAAGAAAATGAGAAAGAAACAAAGAAAATAAAGTATATGGAAGAGAGAAAGAAACCACAGAAGGCCGGTGAAAGAAACAAAAGAAAGAAAAACTATAACGAAGAGAAAACCAAAGAAAATCGTGAAGAACATGAAAAAAGAAACAAAAGAATATGAAGAAAGAAAAAAAAAGGAAAAACCGGAGCGAACAAGCAAAGACATCGTGTGCGAGCGAACAAGAATGCGTGAATATGAACTGGCCCAGTACTGTAGTCTGCACTTCTTTTTTTGGAACAAAGACACACGGAGCGTCCGGGTTTAAATAAATAAAGCCACAAGGCAGCATCCACACAAGGTTTTAAACGTTACAGACCAATAAAATATAAGTTCCTCGGGCTCGACGTCCTGGCAAATGCTAAGCAACATGCAGTTTCAGGATCACAAAAGCGGAGAAAAGCATAAGGCTCAACTCAAAAGACTCAAGCTGGCGGTCCTCCTTGTCGTGACTTCACCATGCTCAGCTTGATCTGCTCCATAATCTCGGTCATGCGGTCCTCATCACGCGTCTTCCCCAACGGCGCCCAAGCCTGTAAAAAATGTGGCATTTGAAGATAATATCAGCTGGGTTGGCAGGGAACTTGTGTTCTATTGTGATTTTGTTCCGAACCGACCAAAGTGACCACAACAGCGCCCCTACGCAACACCAAACAACCCTTGCATTGGCACCCCTCTGTGCCAAAAGCAAGGTCAACAGGTCATCACTAGACTGGGGGTTCCAATTCTGCTTGAAAGCGTCCCTAACCGCACCTCCACGCAAATCTAGCAAGACAACAACCGAAGAACACGTGGTTTGCGTTTTCCCCTAGACCGCAAATGGCACATGTTCCGTCTGCCGGCCCGTTTCGTTTGGCCATGTTATCCGAGGTTGGCAGGCGGTTGCAGAACATTTGCCACATAAAAATCTTGATCTTTAGGGGGATGTCGTCCTTCCATAGCCCCCTAGCCATGTCTAGCGCGTTGCCCTCAGTCAACTTATTGTATAGAGATTTAACCGAGAACTTCCGGGAGGAGGTAAGCTTCCATACAATTGAGTCATTCTCATGGCTAAGGTTACGCCCATCAAGGTCGGCCACCAGCGCGGCCCAGCTAGCAGCCTCCCTCCCTCTAGAGCCCGAAAGAAGGTGATCGCCGGAGGGTGAACTCTCGGCACGTCGGCCACCAGAATGTTAGTGTCAGTCGCAAGTTGGTATAGCTCCGGATGGGTTTGCCACAACGGTGCTTGACCCCACCAACAGTCAAGCCAAAACCACGTGGACGTGCCATTGTTAACACAGAACTGCGCTCCAACTGAGGAGGTCGGTCTCACCGCTTGGATCCCATTCCAAAACACTGAGCCATTTGTTTTGGCCTTGAAAATATTTCCATCAAGAAAATATTTCGCCCGGAGGATATCAGCCTAGAGTCCCGACTCATTTTGGGCGAGGCACCACCACCACTTGATGAGCAAGGCAACATTCATGAGCTTAGAATTCGTAATGCCCAAGCCTCCGAACTTTTTTGGTCTGCACACTGCAGCCCATTTCACCAAGTGCTATTTGCGTTTGGTCCCGGTTCCTTCCCAAAAGAACCGAGATCGCGGGGTATCAAGCTTAGCGTGGACACCATCCGTGAGAAGGAACATCCCCATTGTGAATAGTGGGAGAGAGGACAGACTCGAATTGGTCAGGATCAATCTACCTGCCAAAGACATAAACCTACCTCTCCACGGGCTCACTCGATTGGCCACTTTGCCATAGAGTGGCTCCCATTAAGCAATGGTAAGTTTCTTGTGCGAGATCGGAAGGCTAAGGTATTTGATCGAGAAGCTCCCAAGCCTGCAATTAAGCAAATTGGCAATCCGCATGCTTTCTTGATCAACCATCCCAATGGTGATCACTGCGCTCTTTAGGAAATTGATCTTAAGCCCCGACAAGATCTCAAAAGCAAGAAGCAGTAACTTGATCAAGACGATACTATGGTCGTCGGGTTCACGCTACAATATGCGGATTCCTACATTAAAGGGCCTGCCACAGAGAGGGCCGTCATTTCTTCGAGGCCCTGCCACTGGGCCTCGTCATGGGTGTGGACGGAGTCCTCTAGCACCTGCCTAAATACCTCTTCCTCCTCCTCGGCGATCATCAGAGCGGGTGGTCACGGGACAATGACGGGGAAGGCGTTGGCGTCAGGCCACGAACAAGCCTACGCCCGCGTGGCTGGGGTGGGCTAGGAGCGGGCGGCGGGCTCGGAGCACGACCAGAAAAGAAAAAATTGTCAGTGAAGGTCATGCTCGTCGCGCAGCCATGTATCCCACAGTGGGGAATCCACGGCGTACCTCTAGTCGTGGACGAGGTCCGAGGGCAGGAAGGTGTGGCGGCAGGCGATCTCCTCGCGGCGGGCGCAGCCGCTCACCGAGCTCACTGGAATGGGCACCCGATCCGCCAGTTGTTGGGGAGGTGAACGTCTCTCCACGGCAACGGTGTGTCATCTCCCAATACTGCTTGCATATCTCCACCTTGACGTACGATCGCATCCGAGGTGCGGTCGTCGGAGGTGTAATGTGGAATGGGGAAGGTGGAGGAGGAGGAGGAGGGGTGGAGCGGCGACGACGGCCGAAGGACGACCAGAGATCCACTCCCACACCATTGCCGCCGTCGAGGGAGGTTGAGGAAAGGAGGTGGAAGAGTGGCGAGCTAGGGTTTGAGTGTCCGGCCACGAGGAGGCACGCGTCGATGCAAGTGGAAGCCTTTGTACTGGCCGGTTCACGGCTTCCGCATTAAAAAGGACGGCGACCAGATGGATGGGTGGCTGGCAGGGGGCCCGTCCAATCATACGTAGTTAATTTGGGTGGTTGGAGGTAGGTAGGTGGCCGACAGGCGGGACCGAGGTGTTGGGAAACATAGCATGCAATTTCAAAAAAATTCCTACGCTCACGCAAGATCTATCTAGGATATGCATAGCAACGAGAGGGGTAGAGTGTGTCCACGTACCTCGTAGACCGAAAGCGGAAGCGTTTGACAATGCAGTTGATGTAGTCGAACTTCTTCTCGTTCTGACCGATCAAGCACCGAACATACGGCACCTCCGAGTTCTGCATACGTTGAGCTCGATGACGTCCCTCGAACTCTTGATCCAGAAAAGTGTCGAGGGAGAGTTTCGTCAGCATGTAGGCATGATGATGGTGATGGTGAAGTGATCCGCGCAGGGCTTCGCCTAAGCACTACGTGAATATGACCGAAGGCATAAACTATGGAGGGGGGCGCCGCACACGTCTAACAATAATTCGTGTGTGTTCTAGTGGTAACCCCCCCCCCCCGCCCTCATATATATAGGTTGGAGGGGAGGAGAGGCAGCCAAGGGGGCACCCTAAGTAGGAGGAATCCTACTTGGGGTCCTCCCAATTCGGCCTCCCCCCTTTCCTATTCCTATTCGAAGTAGGAAGGGAAGAGGGGGAAGGGGGAATCCTATTCCCTTTTTTCCTTTCCTTCTTCCCCTTTCCTTCTCCAATTTGGCCAACCCATATGGGGGGCACCAGCCCCTTTGTGGCTGGTGTGTTTCCCCTCTTGGCCCATTAGGCCCATATAGCTTGCTGGGGGTTTCCCGGAACCCCTTTCGGTGACCCGATACGTATCCGGTACCCCCAGAACACTTCAAGTGTCCGAATACTATCGTCCTATATATGAATCTTTACCTCTCGGCCATTTCAAGACTCCCCATCATGTCCGTAATCTCATCTGGGACTCCGAACAACATTTGGTCACCAAATCACATAACTCATATAATATAAAATCATCATCAAACGTTAAGCGTGCGGACCCTACGAATTCGAGAACTATGTAGACATGACCGAGACACCTCTTCGGTCAATAACCAATAGTGGAACCTCGATGCTCATATTGGTTCCTACCTATTCTACAAAGATCTTTATCGGTCAAACCGTAATGACAACATACGTTATTCCCTTTGTCATCGGTATGTTACTTGCCCGAGATTCGGTTGTCGGTATCTTCATACCTAGTTCAATCTTGTCACCGGGAAGTCTGTTTACTCATTCCGTAATGCATCATCCCGCAACTAACTCATTAGTCACATTGTTTGCAAGGCTTATTATGATGTGCATTACCGAGAGGGCCTAGAGATACCTCTCCGATACTCTGAGTGACAAATCCTAATCTCGATCTATGCCAACCCAACAAACACCTTCGGAGATACCTGTAGAGAATCTTTATAATCACCCAGTTACGTTGTGACGTTTGATAGCACACAAGGTATTCCTTCGGTATTCGGGAGTTGCATAATTTCATAGTCAAAGGAATATGTATATGACATGAAGAAAGCAATAGCAATAAAACTTATCGATCATTATGCTAAGCTAACGGATGGGTCTTGTCCATCACATCATTCTCCTAATGATGTGATCCCATTCATCAAATGACAACACATGTCTATGGTTAGGAAACTTAACCATCCTTGATTAACGAGCTAGTCTAGTAGAGGCTTACTAGGGATACGGTGTTTTGTCTATGTATCCACACATGTATCAAGTTTCCGGTTAACACAATTCTAGCATGAATAATAAACAATTATCATGATATAAGGAAATGTAAAATAACAACTTTATTATTGCCTCTAGGGCATATTTCCTCCAGTCTCCCACTTGCACTAGAGTCAATAATCTAGTTCACATCGACATGTGATTTAACACCAATAATGCACATCACCATGTGATTAACACCCATAGTTCACATCGCCATGTGACCAACACCCAAAGGGTTTACTAGAGTCAATATCTAGTTCACATCACCATGTGATTAACACCGAAAGAGTACTAAGGTGTGATCATGGTTTCCTTGTGAGAGAAGTTTAGTCAACGGGTCTGCCACATTCAGATCCGTATATATTTTGCAAATTTCTATGTCTACAATGCTTTGCATGGAGCTACTCTAGCTAATTGCTCCCACTTTCAATATGTATCCAGATTGAGACTTAGAGTCATCGAGATCGGTGTTAAAGCTTGCATCGACGTAACTCTTTATGATGAACTCTTTATCACGTCCATAACCAAGAAATATTTCCTTAGTCCCCTAAGGATAATTTTGACCGTTGTCTAGTGATCTACTCCTGGATCACTATTGTACCCCTTTGCCAAACTCATGGCAAGGTACACAATATGTCTGGGTATACAACATGACATACTTTATAGAATCTATGGCTGAGGCATATGGAATGACTTTCATTCTCTCTCTATCTTCTGTCATGGTCAGGTTTTGAGTCTTACTCAACTTCGTACCTTACAACTCAGGCAAGAACTCCTTCTTTGACTGATCCATTTTGAACTCCTTCAAAATCTTATCAAGGTATGTACTCATCGAGAGTCTTAACAAGCGTCTTAATCTATCTTTATAGATCTTGATGCCTAATATGTAAGTAGCTTCACTGATGTCTTTCTTTGAAAAAAATCTTGTCAAACACTCCTTTATGCTTTCCATAAAATTCTACATCATTTCCGATCAACAATATGTCATTCACATATACTTATCAGAAAGGCTGTAGTGCTCCAACTCACTTTCTTGTAAATACAGGCTTCACCACAAGCCTGTATAAAACTATATGCTTTGATCAACTCATCAAAGCGTATATTCCAACTCCGAGATGCTTGCACCAGTCCATAGATGGATCACTGGAGCTTGGACACTTTGTTAGCACCTTTAGGATTGAGAAAACCTTCTGGTTGCATCATATACAACTCTTCTTTAATAAATCCATTAAGGAATGCAGTTTTGACATCCATTTGCCAGATTTCATAAAATGCGGCAATTGCTAACATGACTCGGACAGACTTTAAGTATCGATACGAGTGAGAAAATATCATTGTAGTCAACACCTTGAACTTGTCAAAAACCTTTTGCGACAATTTGAGATTTGTAGATAGTAACACTACTATTAGCGTCCGTCTTCCTCTTGAAGATCCATTTATTCTCAATGGCTCGCCGATCATCGGGCAAGTCAATCAAAGTCCATACTTTGTTCTCATACATGGATCCTATCTCAGATTTCATGGCCTCAAGCCATTTATCGGAATCTGGGCTCATCATCGCTTCCTCATAGTTCGTAGGTTCGTCATGATCTAGTAACATGACTTCCATAATAGGATTACCGTACCACCCTGGTGCGGAACGTGCTTTGGTTGACCTACGAGGTTCGGTAGTAACTTGATCCAAAGTTTCATGAACATTATCATTAGCTTCCTCACTAGTTGGTGCAGGCATCACAGGAACGGTTTTCTGTGATGAACTACTTTCCAATTCGAGAGAGGGTACAATTACCTCATCAAGTTCTACTTTCCTCCCACTCACTTCTTTCGAGAGAAACTCCATATCTAGGAAGGACCATTCTTAGCAGCAAATATCTTGCCTTCGGATCTGTGATAGAAGGTGTAGCCAACAGTTTCTTTTGGGTATCCTATGAAGACGCACTTCTTCGATTTGGGTTCGAGCTTATCAGGCTGAAGCTTTTTCACATAAGCATCGCAACCCCAAACTTTAAGAAACGACAGCTTTGGTTTCTTGTCAAACCACAGTTCATACTGTGTCATCTCAAAGGATTTAGATGGTGCCCTATTTAACGTGAATGCAGTTGTCTTCTAATGCATAACCCCAAAACGATAGTGGTAAATCGGTAAAAGACATCTTAGATCGCACCATATCTAATAAAGTAGGTTACAATGTTCGGACACACCATTACGCTGTGGTGTTCCAGGTGGCATGAGTTGTGAAACTAGTCCACATTGTTTTAAATGAAGGCCAAACTCGTAACTCAAATATTCGCCTCTGCAATTAGATCGTAGAAACTTTATTTTCTTGTTACGATGATTCTCCACTTCACTCTGAAATTCTTTGAACTTTTCAAATGTTTCAGACTTGTGTTTCATCAAGTAGATATACCCATATCTGCTCAAATCAACTGTGAAGGTCAGAAAATAATGATACCTACCGCGAGCAACACTTATCGGACCGCATACATCGGTATGTATTATTTCCAATAAGTCAGTGGCTCGCTCCATTGTTCCAGAGAACGGAGTCTTAGTCATCTTGCCCATGAGGCATGGTTCCCAAGCATCAAATGATTCATAATCAAGTGATTCTAAAAGTCCATCCACATGGAGTTTCTTCATGCGCTTTACACCAATATGACCTAAACGGTAGTGCCACAAAGATGTTGCACTATCATTATCAACTTTGCATATTTTGGCATCAATATTACAAATATGTGTATAACCACGATTGATATTCAACAGACCATTCACATTGGGTGTATGACCATTGAAGGTTTTATTCATGTAAACAGAAAAACAATTATTCTCTGACTTAAATGAATTACTGTATTGCAATAAACATGATCCAATCATATTCATGCTCAACTCAAACACCAAATAACATTTATTTAGGTTCAACACTAATCCCGAAGGTAGAGGGAGTATGCGATGGTGATCTTATCAACCTTGGAATCACTTCCAACACACATCGTTACCTTGCCCTCAACTAGTCTCTGTTCATTTGGCAACTCCTGTTTCGAGTTACTAATCTTAGCAACTGAACTGGTATCAAATATCCAGGGGCTACTATGAACACTAGTAAAGTACAAATAAATAACATGTATATCAAATATACCTTTGTTTACTTTCCCATCCTTCTTATCCGCCAAATACTTGGGGCAGTTCCGCTTCCAGTGACCAGTCCCTTTGCAGTAGAAGCACTCAGTTTCAGGCTTTGGTCCAGCTTTGGGCTTCTTCCCGGGAGTGACAACTTGCTTGCCATTCTTATTGAAGTTCCCTTTATTTCCCTTTTCCCTTTTTCTTGAAACTAGTGGTCTTGTTAACCATCAAAACTTGATGCTCTTACTTGATTTCTACCTTCACCGATTTCACCATCGCGAAGAGCTCGGGAATCATTTTGGTTATCTCTTGCATATTATAGTTCATCATGAAGTTCTAGCAACTTGGTGATGGTCACTAGAGAACTTTGTCAATCACTATCTATCTGGAAGATTAACTCCCACTTGATTCAAGTGATTGTAGTACCCAGACATTCTGAGCACATGCTCACTAGCTGAGCTATTCTCCTCCATATTGTAGGCAAAGTACTTGTCAGAGGTCTCATACCTCTCGACATGGGCATGAGTCTGAAATACCAACATCAACTCTTGGAACATATCATATGCTCCATCACGTTCAAAACGTTTTTGAAGGCCCGGTTCTAAGTCGTAAAGCATGGTGCACTAAACTATCAAGTAGTCATCATACTGAGCTTGCCAAACATTCATAACGTCTGCATCTGCTCCTGCAATAGGTCTGTCACCTAGCGGTGCATCAAGGACATAATTCTTCTGTGCAGCAACGAGGATAATCCTCAGATCATGGATCCAGTCTGCATCATTGCTACTATCATCTTTCAACTTAGTTTTCTCTAGGAACATAATAAAATAGGGGATATATACCCGAGCTATTGATCTATAACATATATATGCAAATACTATCAGGACGAAGTTCATGATAAATTAAGTTCAATTAATCATATTACTTAAGAACTCCCACTTAGATAGACATCCCTCAAGTCATCTAAATGATCACGTGATCCAAATCAACTAAACCATGTCCGATCATCACGTGAGATGGAGAAGTCTCTAATGGTGAACACCTCTATGTTGATCATATCTACTATATGATTCACGTTCGACCTTTCGGTCTCCAGTGTTCCGGGGCCATGTCTGTACATGCTAGGCTCGTCAAGTTTAACCCGAGTATTCCACATGTGCAAAACTTTCTTGCACCCGTTGTATGTGAACGTAGAGCTTATCACACCCGATCATCATGTGGTGTCTCGGCACGACAAACTGTCGCAACGGTGCATACTCAGGGAGAACATGTATACCTTGAAATTTCAGTGAGGGGTCATCTTATAATGCTACCGCCGTACTAAGAAAAATAAGATGCATAAAAGATAAACATAACATGCAATCAAAATATGTGACATGATATGGCCATCATCATCTTGTGCCTTTGATTTCCTCTCCAAAGCACTGCCATGATTTCCATCGTCACCGGCTTGACACCTTGATCTCCATCGTAGCATCATTGTCGGCTCGCCAACTATTGCTTCTACAACTATCGCTAACGCATAGTGATAAAGTAAAGCAATTACATGGCATTTGCATTTCATACAATAAAGCGACAACCATAAGGCTCATGCCAGTTGCCGATAACTTCTACAAAACATGATCATCTCATACAATAACGTATATCACATCTTGTCTTGACCATATCACATCACAACATGCCCTGCAAAAACAAGTTAGACGTCCTCCACTTTGTTGTTGAAGTTTTACATGGCTGCTACGGGCTTCTAGTAAGAACCGTTCTTACCTACGCATCAAAACCACAACGGTGATTGACCAACTTTGTTGTTTTAACCTTCAACAAGGACCGGCTACAGTCAAATTTGATTCAACTAAAGTTGGAGAAACAGACACCCGCCAGCCACCTTTATGCAAAACTAGTTGCATGTCTGTAGGTGGAACCGGACTCATGAATGTGGTCATGTAAGGTTGGTCCAGGCCGCTTCATCCAACAATACCGCTGAAGAAAAATAAGACACCGGTGGTAACCAGTATGACGATCAGCGCCCACGAATCTTTGTGTTCTACTCATGCATATCATCTATGCAAAAACCTGGCTCGGATGCCACTTTTGGGAAACGTAGCATGCAATTTAAAAAAATTCCTACGCTCACGCAAAATCTATCTAGGATATGCATAGAGATGAGAGGGGGAGAGTGTGTCCACGTACCCTCGTAGACCGAAAGCGGAAGCCTTTGACAACGCGGTTGATATAGTCGAACTTCTTCTCGTTCCGACCGATCAAGCACTGAACGTACGGCACCTCCGAGTTCTGCACACGTTCAGCTCGATGACATCCCTCGAATTCTTGATCCAGCAAAGTGTCGAGGGAGAGTTCCGTCAGCATGACGGCGTGGTGACAGTATTGGTGAAGTGATTCGCGCAGGGCTTCGCCTAAGAACTACGTGAATATGAGCGGAGGCGTAAACTGTGGAGGGGGGCGCCGCACACGGCTAACAATGATTCGTGTGTGTTCTGGTGGTGCCCCCCCCTCATATATATAGGTTGGAGGGGAGGAGAGGCAGCCAAGGGGGCGCCCCAGGTAGGAGGAATCCTACTTGGGGTGAGGGAGTCCTGGATTAGGGGGTCCCCAGGTGTCCGGGATATGTGACATGGGCCGGACTGATGGGCCGTGAAGATACAAGATAGAAAGCTTTCCCCCGTGTCCAAATGGGACTCTCCTTTGCATGGATGGAAAGCTTGGCGTGCGGATATGAAGTTTCCTTTCTCTGTAAACTGACTTTGTACAACCCTAGGCCCCTCCGATGTCTATATAAACCAGAGGGTTTAGTCCATAGAGGCAATCACAAATCATACATGCTAGACATCTAGGGTTTAGCCATTACGATCTCGAGGTAGATCGACTCTTGTAACCCCTATATTCATCAAAGTCAATCAAGAAGGAAGTAGGGTATTACCTCCATTAAGAGGGCCCGGACCTGGGTAAACATCATGTCCCCTTCCTCCTGTTACCTTCGATCCTCAAACGCATAGTTCGGGACCCCCTACCCGAGATCGACCGGTTTTGACACCGACATTGGTGCTTCCATTGAGAGTTCCACTATGCCATCAACTAAAGGCTCGATGGTTCGTTCGATCATCTACAACGATGCCGTTTCCGGGGAAGCTTTCCTCCCCAGCCAGATTTTTGTATTCGGTGGCTTTGTTCTGCGTACCGACTTGACTGGCCACCTCGAACAGATCGACAGCTACGCTCCTGGTCATCAGATCAGCTTTGGAAACCTAAACTATGTTGTCGATATCCGAGGAGACTTGAACTTCAAAGGGTTTGCGGCCCCAATCATAGCCATGGCCTTACATCTGGAGCATACCATCAGGTCGGAAGATGGGAGTTTGGAGCCCACCGGACTCTTCACTGCAAACTGCATTATCGAGGATCCAAAGGCGATTGTGTCCACGGCGAACTTGGAATCAGACCGGCTTCCCCCTATCATTGAAAGGCCGGACTCGCCCCCGGATTCCAGATCCGAACTCTTGAAGTCCGCGCCAAGAAGGCATGGCCAGGAGGCTTTCACCTCGGCCAGCCCCGCGGACTCTCGCTTCCCTGTCCAAACCTCGCTCTTAAACGAGGCTCTGGACTTAATGCGATCCCTCGCCATTACAGAGGAATCACTTCCGAATTACGCCCAGCCCAGACTAGGGGCTGAGAGCGGGGAATTTCACGTCCCGCCCACCACCCACTTCATAGCCACTGTCGAAGATTTAAATGACATGTTGGACTACGCCTCCGAAGACATCGACGGCATGGATGACGATGCCGGAGATGAACAAGGCCAAGACTCGCCGATCACTAGACGTTGGACGGCCACCTCCACATATGACGGGTATATGGTGGACACACCTAAATAGGATGACGACGACGGCAGTAAGGATCCGGTTGAGGATAAGCCCGCTGAGGCACCTCCAAAGCGTTGACATCAGCGGCGCCGCTCAAAATCGCGTCGTAAAAAAGACAGCTGTGACGCCCCCAATTTAATCGTACACTAATCATGCACGCAAACGTGTACGATCAAGATCAGGGACTCACGGGAAGATATCACAACACAACTCTAAAAATAAAATAAGTCATACAAGCATCATAATACAAGCCAGGGGCCTCGAGGGCTCGAATACAAGTGCTCGATCATAGATGAGTCAGCGGAAGCAACAATATCTGAGTACAGACATAAGTTAAACAAGATGCCATAAGATGGCTAGCACAAATTGGGATACAGATCGAAAGAGGCGCAGGCCTCCTGCCTGGGATCCTCCTAAACTACTACTGGTCGTCGTCAGCGGGCTACACGTAGTAGTAGGCACCTCCAGTGTAGTAGGAGTCGTCGTCGACGGTGGCGTCTGGATCCTGGGCTCCATCGTCTGGTCGCAACAATTGGGTAGAGAAAGGGGGAAAAGGGGAAACAAGGCAACCGTGAGTACTCATCCAAAGTACTCGCAGGCAAGGAGCTACGGATCGTTCCTTAGCCGTGTGCGGTGCCCCCTTCCACCAAATTCCACCTTGGTCATATCGTTGCAGTGCTTAGGCGAAGCCCTGCGCCGGTAACACATCAAGATCGTCACCACGCCGTCGTGCTGACGGAACTCTTCCCCGACGCTTTGCTGGATCGGAGCCCGGGGATCGTCATCGAGCTGAACGTGTGCCAAGAACTCAGAGGTGCCGGAGTAACGGTGCTGTGATCGGTTGGATCGCGAGGAGAACGTACGACTACTTCCTCTACGTTGTGTCAACGCTTCCGCTTCGGTCTACGAGGGTACGTAGACAACACTCTCCCCTCTCGTTGCTATGCATCACCATGATCTTGCGTGTGCGTAGGAATTTTTTTGAAATTACTACGTTCCCCAACAGTGGCATCCGAGCCTAGGTTTTTATGGTTTGATGTTATTTGCACGAGTAGAACACAAGTGAGTTGTGGACGATACAAGTCATACTGCCTACCAGCATGTCATACTTTGGTTCAGCGGTATTGTTGGATGAGATGACCCGGACCAACCTTACGCGTACGCTTACGCGAGACCGGTTCCCTCGACGTGCTTTGCACACAGATGGCTTGCGGGAGACATCTCACCAAATTTAGTTGAACCAAGTGTGGTTACGCCCGGTCCTTGAGAAGGTTAAAACGGAGTCTATTTGACGAACTATCGTTGTGGTTTTGATGCGTAGGTAAGATGAGTTCTTGCTTAAGCCCGCAGCAGCCACGTAAAACTTGCAACAAACAAAGTAGAGGACGTCTAACTTGTTTTTGCAGGGCATGTTGTGATGTGATATGGTCAAGACATGATGCTAAATTTTATTGTATGAGATGATCATGTTTTGTAACCGAGTTATCGGCAACTGGCAGGAGCCATATGGTTGTCGCTTTATTGTATGCAATGCAATCGCGATGTAATGCTTTACTTTATTACTAAGCGGTAGTGATAGTCGTGGAAGCATAAGATTGGCGAGACGACAACGATGCTACGATGGAGATCAAGGTGTCGCGCCGGTGACGATGGTGATCATGACGGTGCTGCGGAGATGGAGATCACAAGCACAAGATGATGATGGCCATATCATATCACTTATATTGATTGCATGTGATGTTTATCTTTTATGCATCTTATCTTGCTTTGTTTGACGGTAGCATTATAAGATGATCTCTCACTAATTATCAAGAAGTGTTCTCCCTGAGTATGCACCGTTGCGAAAGTTCTTCATGCTGAGACACCACGTGATGATCGGGTGTGATAGGCTCTACGTTCAAATACAACGGGTGCAAAACAATTGCACACGCGGAATACTCAGGTTATACTTGACGAGCCTAGCATATAACAGATATGGCCTCGGAACACGGAGACCGAAAAGTCGAGCGTGAATCATATAGTAGATATGATCAACATAGTGATGTTCACCATTGAAACTACTCCATCTCACGTGATGATCGGACATGGTTTAGTTGATTTGGATCACGTGATCACTTAGAGGATTAGAGGGATGTCTATCTAAGTGGGAGTTCTTAAGTAATATGATTAATTGAACTTTAATTTATCATGAACTTAGTCCTGGTAGTATTAGCATATCTATGTTGTAGATCAATAGCTCGCGTTGTTACTTCCCTATGTTTATTTTGATATGTTCCTAGAGAAAATTGTGTTGAAAAATGTTAGTAGCAATGATGCGGATTGGATCCGTGATCTGAGGTTTATCCTCATTGCTGCACAGAAGAATTATGTCCTTGATGCACCGCTAGGTGACGGACCTATTGCAGGAGCAGATGCAGACATTATGAACGTTTTGCTAGCTCAATATGATGACTACTTAATAGTTTAGTGCACCATGCATAACTGCTTAGAATCGGGACTTCAAAGACGTTTTGAACGTCATGGAGCATATGAGATGTTCTAGGAGTTGAAGTTAATATTTCAAGCAAATACCCGAGTTGAGAGATATGAAGTCTCCAACAAGTTCTATAGCTAAAAGATGGAGGAGAATCGCTCAACTAGTGAGCATGTGCTCAGATTGTCTGGGTACTACAATCGCTTGAATCAAGTGGGAGTTAATCTTCCAGATAAGATAGTGATTGACAGAATTCTCTAGTCACCATCACCAAGTTAGTAGAACTTCGTGATGAACTATAATATGCAAGGGATAACGGAAAATATTCCCAAGCTCTTCGCGATGCTAAAATCAGCGAAGGTAGAAATCAAAGAAAAACATCAAGTGTTGATGGTTGACAAAATCACTAGTTTCAAGAAAAGGGCAAAAGGAAAGAAGGGGAACTTCAAGAAGAACGGCAAGCAAGTTGCTGCTCAAGTGAAAAAGCCCAAGTCTGGTCCTAAGCCTGAGACTAAGTGCTTCTACTGCAAAGGGACTGGTCACTGGAAGCGGAACTACCCCAAGTGATTGGCGGATAAGAAGGATGGCAAAGTGAACATAAGTATATTTGATATACATGTTATTGATGTGTACTTTACTAGTGTTCATAGCAACCCCTCAGTATTTGGTACTAGTTCAAGTTGCTAAGATTAGTAACTCGAAACGGGAGTTGCAGAATGAACAAAGACTAGTTAAAGGGCAAGGTGACGATGTGTGTTGGAAGTGGTTCCAAGATTGATATGATCATCATCACACACTCCCTATACTTTCGGGATTAGTGTTGAAACTAAATAAGTGTTATTTGGTGTTTGCATTGAGCATGAATATGATTTGATCATGTTAATTGCAATACAGTTATTCATTTAAGTTAGAGAACAATTGTTGTTCTGTTTACATGAATAAAACCTTCTATGGTCATACACACCAATGAAAATAGTTCATTGGATCTCGATCGTAGTGATACACATATTCATGATATTGAAACCAAAAATATGCGAAGTTAATAATGATAGTGCAACCTATTTGTGGCACTGCCGTTTAGGTCATATTGGTGTAAAGCGCATGAAGAAACTCCATGCTGATGGGATTTTGGAATCACTTGATTATGAATCACTTGATGCTTGCGAACCATGCCTCTTGGGCAAGATGACTAAAAACGCCGTTCTCCGGAACAATGGAGCAAGCAACAGATTTGTTGGAAATCATACATACTGATGTATATGATCCGATGAATATTAAGGCTCGCGACAAGTATCATTATTTTCTAACCTTCACAGATGATTTGAGCAGATATGGGTATATCTACTTGATGAAACATAAGTCTGAAACGTTTGAAAAGTTCAAAGAATTTTAGAGTGAAGTGAAAATCATCGTGACAAGAAAATAAGGTTTCTACGATCTGATCGCGGAGACAAATATTTGAGTTACGAGTTTTGGTCTTCAATTAAAACAATGTGGAATAGTTTCACAAATTCATGCCACCTGGAACACCACAGCATAATGGTGTGTCCGAACGTCATAACCGTACTTTATTGGATATAGTACAATCTATGATGTTTCTTACCGATTTACCAATATCGTTTTGGGATCATGCATTAGAGACAGCTGCATTCACGTTAAAAGGGGCACCATCTAAATCCGTTGAGACGACACCGTATGAACTATGGTTTAGCAATAAACCTAAGCTGTCGTTTCTTAAAGTTTGGGGCTGCGATGCTTATGTGAAAAAGCTTCAACCTGATAAGCTCGAACCCAAATCGGAGAAATGTGTCTTCATAGGATATCCAAAGGAAACTGTTGGATACACCTTCTATCACAAATCCGAAGGCAAGACTTTTGTTGCGAAGTTCGGAAACTTTCTAGAGAAAGAGTTTCTTTTGAAAGAAGTGAGTGGGAGGAAAGTAGAAAAACTTGATAAGGTAATTGTACCTTCTCCCTTATTGGAAAGTAGTTCATCACAGAAATCTGTTCTTGTGACTACTACACCAATTAGTAAGGAAGCTAATGATGATGATCATGTAACTTCAAGATCAAGTTACTACCGAATCTCGTAAGTAAACCAGAGTGAGATCCGCACCAGAGTGGTACGGTAATCCTGTTCTGGAAGTCATGTTACTAGACCATGACGAACTTGCGAACTATGAGGAAGCGATGATGAGCCCAGATTCCGCGAAATGGTTAGAGGCCATGAAATCTGAGATATGATCCATGTATGAGAACAAAGTATGGACTTTGAGGGATTTGCCCGATGATCGGCAAGCCAAAGAAAATAAATGGATCTTCAAAAGGAAGACGGACACTGATAGTAGTGTTACTATCTACAAAGCTAGAATGGTCGCAAAAGGTTTTCGACAAGTTCAAGGTGTTGACTACGATGAGAGTTTCTCACTCGTATCTATGCTTAAGTCTGTCCGAATCATGTTAGCAATTGTCGCATTTTATGAAATCCGGCAAATGGATAAACAAAACTACATTCCTTAATGGATTTATTAAAGAAGAGTTGTATACGATGCAACTAGAAGGTTTTGTCGATCCTGAAGGTGTTAACAAAATAT
Source organism: Aegilops umbellulata (assembly GCA_032464435.1). Lineage (NCBI taxonomy): Eukaryota > Viridiplantae > Streptophyta > Magnoliopsida > Poales > Poaceae > Aegilops > Aegilops umbellulata. The sequence continues at coordinate 225,544,277 of CP136055.1, read as the reverse complement.
GCAAGCTCCAGCGATCCATTTATGGACTGGTGCAAGCATCTCGGAGTTGGAATATACGCTTTGATAAGTTGATCAAAGCATATAGTTTTATACAGACTTGCGGTGAAGCCTGTATTTACAAGAAAGTGAGTGGGAGCACTACAGCATTTCTGATAAGTATATGTAAATGACATATTATTGATCGGAAATAATGTAGAATTATTCTGTAAAGCATAAAGGAGTATTTGAAAGGAGTTTTTCAAAGAAAGACCTCGGGGAAGCTACTTACATATCGAGCATCAAGATCTATAGAGATAGATCGAGACGCTTGATAAGTTTTTTTTCAATGAGTACATACATTGACAAGATTTTGAAGTAGTTCAAAATGGAACAGTCAAAGAAAGAGTTCTTGACTGTGTTACAAAGTGTGAAATTGAGTAAGACTCAAAGCCCGACCACGGCAGAAGATAGAAAGAGAATGAAAGTCATTCCCTATGCTTTGGCCATAGGTTCTATAAAGTATGCCATGCTGTGTACCAGACCTATTGTATACCCTACCCTGAGATTGGCATGGGAGTACAATAGTGATCTAGGAGTAGATCACTGGACGGCGGTCAAAATTATCCTTAGTGGAATAAGCATATGTTTCTCGATTATGGAGGTGACAAAAAGGTTCGTCGTAAAAGGTTACGTCGATGCAAGTTTTGACACTAATCTAGATGACTCTAAGTCTCAATCTAGATACATATTGAAAGTGGGAGCAATTAGCTAAAGTAGCTCCGTGCAGAGCATTGTAGACATAGAAAATTGCAAAATACATAACGGATCTGAATGTGGCAGACCCGTTGACTAAATTTCTCTCACAAGCAAAACATGATCACACCGTAGTACTCTTTGGGTGTTAATCACATAGCGATGTGAACTAGATTACTGAATCTAGTAAACCCTTTGGGTGTTGGTCACATATCGATGTGAACTATGGGTGTTAATCACATGATGATGTGAACTATTGATGTTAATCACATGGTGATGTGATCTAGATTATTGACTCTAGTGCAAGTGGGAGACTGAAGGAAATATGCCCTAGAGGCAATAATAAAGTTATTATTTATTTCCTTATATCATGATAAATGTTTATTATTCATGCTAGAATTGTATTAACTGGAAACATAATACATGTGTGAATACATAGACAAACAGAGTGTCACTAGTATGCCTCTACTTGACTAGCTCATTAATCAAAGATGGTTATGTTTACTAGCCATGAACAAAGAGTTGTTATTTGATTAACGAGATCACATCATTAGTTGAATGATCTGATTGACATGACCCATTCCATTAGCATAGCACCCGATCGTTTAGTATGTTGCTATTGCTTTTATCCATGACTTATACATGTTCCTTTAACTATGAGATTATGCAACTCCCGTTTACCGTAGGAACACTTTGTGTGCTACCAAACGTCACAACATAACTGGATGATTATAAAGGTGCTCTACAGGTGTCTCCGAAGGTACATATTGGGTTGGCATATTTCGAGATTAGGATTTGTCACTCCGATTGTCGGAGAGGTATCTCAGGGCCTTCTCGGTAATGCACATCACATAAAGCCTTGCAAGCATTGCAACCAATGAGTTAGTTGCGAGATGATGTATTACGGAACGAGTAAAGAGACTTGCCGGTAACGAGATTGAACTAGGTATTGGATACCGACGATCGAATCTCGGGCAAGTAACATACCGATGACAAAGGGAACAACGTATGTTGTTATGCGGTCTGACCGATAAAGATCTTCGTAGAATATGTAGGAACCAATATGGGCATCCAGGTCCCGCTATTGGTTATTGACCGGAGACATGTCTCGGTCATGTCTACATTGTTCTCGAACCGTAGGGTCCGCACGCTTAACGTTACGATGACAGTTATTATGAGTTTATGCATTTTGATGTACCGAAGGAGTTCGGAGTCCCGGATGTGATCACGGACATGGCGAGGAGTCTCGAAATGGTCGAGACGTAAAGAATGATATATTGGAAGCCTATGTTTGGACATCGGATGCATTCCAGGTGAAATCAGGATTTTACCGGAATACCGGGAGGGTTACCGGAACCCCCCAGGAGCATAATGGGCCAACATGGGCCTTGTAGGAGAGGTGGGCGCCCCCTCTCTCTCTCTCTCCCCCTTGGAGAATCCTAGTCCAACTAGGATTGGGGGGGGGAATCCTACTCCCAGAGGGAGTAGGACTCTCCTGGCGCGCCAGGCTTGGCCGGCCAGCCCCTCCCCCTTGGCTCCTTTATATACGGGGGCAGGGGCACCCCAAAGACACACAAGTTGATCTACGGATCGTTCCTTAGCCGTGTGCGGTGCCCCCTTCCACCAAATTCCACCTCGGTCATATCGTTGCAGTGCTTAGGCGAAGCCCTGCGCCGGTAACACATCAAGATCGTCACCACGCCGTCGTGCTGACGGAACTCTTCCCCGACGCTTTGCTGGATCGGAGCCCGGGGATCGTCATCGAGCTGAACGTGTGCCAAGAACTCGGAGGTGCCGGAGTAACGGTGTTGTGATCGGTTGGATCGCGAGGAGAACATACGACTACTTCCTCTACGTTGTGTCAACGCTTCCGCTTCGGTCTACGAGGGTACGTAGACAACACTCTCCCCTCTCGTTGCTATGCATCACCATGATCTTGCGTGTGCGTAGGAAATTTTTTGAAATTACTACGTTCCCCAACAAGGGCCACTGATGGAACACTAGCATCCTATACTAAGCAGTAGGATAGCAGGTAAAGGTAACAACAGTAGTAGCAAGGACAGGCTATGCATCAGGATAGGAATAACGAAAACAATAACATGCTACACTACTCTAATGCAAGCAGTATAGAGTAGAGTAGGCGATATCTGGTGATCAAGGGGGGGGGGCTTGCCTGGTTGCTCAGACAAGAAGGAGGGGTCGTCGATGTAGTCGATCACAGGGGTACCGGCATCGGTCTCAGGGTCTTCCGGAAAGAAGTAACGGAGGGGGAACACAATAAATAACAGAGCAATCAAATGTAACAAAAAGCAAGAAGCGGCAATACGTTGTGCTAGAGGTGACCTAACGTAGGGATATGTGATACCGGAGAAGGAGGGAAACATCCGGGAAAGTATTCCCGGTGTTTCGCATTTTCGGACAGATTAACCGGAGGGGGAAAGTTGCTAGTTTGATATGTTAGGTGTGCATGGCGGATGAACGGGCTGTGTATCCGGGTTCGTCTCGTCGTTCTGAGCAACTTTCATGTATAAAGTATTTTCATCCGAGCTACGGATTATTTTATATTAGTTTTTAAAGATTTTAAATCATTTTCTAGAAATTAGCATAATTAAATTAATTTAGAAATTGCAATTATGATGTCAGCGTGACATCAGCATGATGTCAGCGGGACCAAAGGTTGACTGGGTCAAACCTGGCAGGTGGGACCCGTTCGCCATTGACTGCCTATCTAACTAACAGATTAGTTAGATTAGATAGCTAATTAGATTATCTAACACTGGTTAATTAACTTTAAATTAATTAAGTTAATTTAATTAATTCGTTAATTATTTAATTAATCTTTTTAATCCTTCAAAAAAATCGTTTTTGGGCTGGGCCCATTCGGTCAGTGGCCCAGGGCCATTGCGGGTGTGCGGGCGCCAGTGGCGCGGTTACGGGCGCACCCATGCGGGGCCGAACCCGACCGGGGAGGCGAGGCGAGGCCACCAAGGCGCGGTGGGCGCGGCGCGACAGCGCCAGCGGAGAGTGGGAAGAGGAGAGCCCGGGGTGGGTGCCGGAATTGGTCGCCGGCGCATCGATGGCCCACGGGGCCAAAGGCAGAGGCGGGGCACAGGCAGCGGTAGGCTGCAAGAGGACGAGCGCGCGCGGGCTGGGCACCGCGGGGTTGGCTGGGTGCGGCTGTCCGCGGGCGCCGGCGGGCGGCGGAGGTAGCAGGGGAGGCTGCAGCGGTGCAGGCCACGGCAGAAGCGAGCGCTCCGGGGAGGAGCAGAACGGCGGGCGCGGCTCGGCACGGCTGCGGGAGCGCGACGACATGCCGAGCAGAGTGTGGCCGCGGTGAGCGCGGTCGGCGTCGTGGCTGCAGCTAGCGGCGCGCGAGGGAGGAGGGCAGAGGGGAAGAGGAGCATGGGGAGGCGCTCACATTGGCCGTAGGGGTTCAGGGCAGCGGGCTCGACGGCGGTCGGGGAAGACGTGCGGGGTGGCGACGAGAAGACGAGGACGGCGGGGCAGTGGTGACTCGGGCAGTTCGGCGAGGAGGAGGACGGCGAGGTCCGGCGGTGGAGCGCTCCGGGCGGCAGCGGCCAACGGCGAGGAGGGCGACGGCGTTCGATGGCGGGGCCGATGCGTGCGTGCGTGCCCCGATCCGATCTGTATCGGGGGAGGGCAGAGCGGCGTGGGGTGGGGGAAAGTGGAGGAGTGGGGCGATGGGTAGCGGGCTAGGGTTTTGGGGTCCAGGGATAAGGGGAGTGGGGGTGGGCCGGTTGGGCCTTTTGGCCTGATGGCCTGCTGGCTAGCTGGGCCATTCGGCCCAGGGGCAGGGGGGTTCTTCCTTTTCTTTTATTTCTATTTTCTGATTTGTTCTTTTTCTTTTTAGTTATTCTTCTTTTCTGTTTATTTTTAGTTTCCTCTTAGTTTATGTTTTATAAAAATTATCACTAGTACCTAAACTTGCCATTATAATTATACTACTGCCATAGTATTTATTAACCCAAAACAAAATAGTTTAATATTTAATAAAATCCAATATGTATTTATTTAATTGTTTTAACTACTGTTTAATTACCTAAGTGCATTTAAACCTTTTATAACACTGTGGTTTCTCCACCATTGCTACTTATGCATTATTTGGCTCACTCCGAACATTTTGTTTTAACTTTCAAAAACTTTTATTGTTGACATTGATTTGAATTTAAAATTTGAAAAGTTTCGATCCAACGCGATACTTACAACAGTAACCGGGGTGACGTGGCACCGTTAACGTGGGATTACTGTAGCTTGGTTACCCGGGCGTCACAACAGCAATACCGGCACCGGAGACAATAACACTCTGGAGAACACCAAAGACCTCGAAGCCCCTATCGAGCCAACATCCGAACAGGATGATTGGGAGGATGGGCAAGTTAACCCTGATGATCCAGTCGGGAATGAGGACTCGGAGGATAGTAACTATCTACCAATCTCCGAGGATGATGTGAGCCTCGACGACGAAGACTTCATCGTGCCAGAGGAACCACTCAAGCAGGAGCGCTTTAAGCGCCAGCTAATCGCCACTATGAGAAGCCTAAAAAAGAAGCAGCTTCAATAGCTCCAAGCCGAACAGGATACACTGAACGACAGATGGACCCAAGTCCTGGCTGCCGAAGAGTACGTCCTTCAACGGCCAGCAAAGAGTTATCCAAAGCGTCGGCTACTTCCACAATTTGATGACAAGGCCGTCGAGCCCATACCGTCAAGACATGACCGTGCTGATGAACCAGACCAGCCACCACGTGGACGAGATAAAGCGGCCACCTACGCCGAACACAAACCCGCACCACCTCGCCGTAGAGGCAGAGAGACAGCGACTCCAGGATACACCTACGACCTACGGCATGACCTGGACAATAGAGCAGGCCAAGCCAGATCGATCTATGGATCAAGGGGGCGTGCCCGAGAAGACGGCCATCAGGCCTGGCACGGCAGGCACAACCTCACTCTGGCCGAAAACCGCATACGGACTTCATCCGAACTGTGTTGTGATGTCGCCTGATACAGAGGCGCCGCACACCCCTTATGCTTCACCGATGAGGTAATGGAACACCAGTTCCCAGAAGGGTTTAAACCCATGAACATTGAATCATACGATGGAACAATGGATCCTGCAGTATGGATCGAAGATTTCCTTCTCCATATCCACATGGCCCGCGGTGACGATCTCCATGCCATCAAATACCTCCCCTTAAAACTCAAAGGACCAGCATGACACCGGTTAAACAGCCTCCCAGAAAACTCCATTGGTAGCTAGGAAGATTTGGAAGATGCCTTTAGAGACAACTTCCAAGGCACCTATGTTCGGCCTCCAGATGCCGATGACCTTAGTCACATAGTCCAGCAACCCGGAGAGTCGGCCCGGAAACTCTGGACCAGGTTCTTAATTAAAAAGAACCAAATTGTCGATTGTCTGGACGCTGAAGCCCTCGCGGCCTTTAAACACAGCGTCCGTGACGAGTGGCTCATCCAATGCCTTAGCCAAGAAAAGGCAAAGTCTAGGCAGCTCTCACCGCACTCATGGCCCGCTTTTGCATGGGAGAAGATAGATGGCTTGCTCGTACAAGCAACGGCACCAGCGACCCTGGCACCTCCAAAATCAGAGACGACAACGACAATCCACGGCGCAACAAACACAAGCGTCGAAGCAACAATGAAGAAACTGAAGATACGGTGGTCAACGCTGGATTTAGTGGCTCTAAACCCGGTCAGCGGAAGAAGCCATTCAAAGGAAACAAAGACGGTCCATCCAGTTTGGACAGAATACTCGATTAGCCTTGCCAGATTCATGGTACCCCTAACAAGCCTGCCAATCATACCAACAGAAATTGTTGGGTCTTTAAACACGCTTGTAAGCTAAACACCGAACATGAAAGGAAAGGGCCGCCCAGTGAGGACGATGACGAAGAGCCTCGCCCACCAAGCACAGGGGGGCAAAAGAAATCCCCCCCCCCCCGAAATAAAAATAGTGAATATGATCTATGCCACTCATATCCCCAAATGGGAACGCAAGCGCGCACTAAGGGACGTCTATGCCATAGAACCGACCGCCCCAGAATTTAACCCATGGTCAGCCTGTCCGATCACTTTTGATCGCAGAGACCATCCAACCAGTATCCGTCATGGAGGTTCGGCAGCATTGGTCCTCGATCCAATTATCGACGGATTCCATCTCACGCGCGTCCTTATGAACGGCGGTAGCAGTCTTAACCTGCTTTACCAGGACACTGTCCGCAAAATGGTCATTGATCCGTCAAGAATCAAACCCACCAAAACCCCCTTCAAAGGAGTGATACCCGGCGTAGAGGCCTGCTGCACAGGATCCATAACGCTGGAGGTAGTCTTTGGCTCATCGGATAATTTCTGAAGCGAGGAGTTGATCTTCTACATCGTCCCTTTAAACAGTGGCTATCACACACTGCTCGGACGGACCGCGTTCGCCCATTTCAATGCGGTCCCGCACTATGCTTATCTAAAGCTCAAAATGCCTGGACCATGCGGCGTTATTACAGTTAACGGAAACATGGAGCGCTCCCTCCATACTGAGGAGCATACTGCGGCACTCGCAGCCGAAGTACAGGGTGGCCACATTAAGCCGAATACTACATCGGCAGTCAAGCCCCCGGACACCGTCAAACGAGTCCGGCCTACCCTGCAGAATGGCAGTACAGCTCGTCCAGAGCTAGACTAGCAATTCAGCCTTCGTCAAAGCCCCAACCTGATAGCGGCATACGTACCGCGCGTACATAACTATGCACTAAAGATACCATGGGCAAGAACGGAGGCCTACTAGAAATAAGGTCCACAATACGGCTAGATCCTCATGTTCTCCCTTTTTCTTTTTGTTTTTATTTTTATTTTTCAGGTTCCTCACAACCCACATCACCTTTTGATGATACCAAGGGCCCTTTCCCAGGCTCCTCATGTATACTCGATTGATGATCCTCTTAAAGGATCATACACCAAGGCGAAAAGCAGCGCAGATGTGCGGTAGAGTGTCCAAAGGATCTTCAAGATCATCTTTTCCTTTTTAGGACTTGTACACAACTTTCCCTTGTGCTCATCATGTAAAATAGCATCGATGCTTATCGCATCCTCTGTAAAAATACGTTTTGACATATCAATCAGACTCTAATGGAAACAGTTTCGCCCAACCCTGTTCGGTATTGGCTTATTTCCTAATTTGTATTCCCTCTTTACATCGGATTGTCGTATATACCTCGACACGATTCAAGTCGCCAGAGGCTCTATTTGGCCACATATATTTTTCAAACAAAAGAAGTCTGAACACTTCTATAGTATACTTCGGCGTCCCGAATATGGCATTATATGCATCGGCTCTGAATCATGTCTTTGGTCAATAGTTGAGTAGCCCAGCTCCTGTGATTACCACCTTACGTTCTGCTTGTTTGGCAAAGGTAGTAAAGGGAGAACTACTGCGATTGTGTTTCTGGTTCGTCCGATCAAGCACCTCAGTAGAGAAAGCCGAAAACTGACTGTCATGATAGGGCGAGAGCTGGTCAGCAATTCAGCGACTTACTAAATCTCTAGTGATTTATTCCATATTACACGAAGGGCTGGCTCTTCCCAGTCATGCGTTTAAGGAATCCAAGTTTGGATAGCCGCATACGCACCAGGGGCTATCTTACAGTCCCATTGTCAAACTCCTATGGCTAAGTGAGAGTGATAAAGCCGCATAGTCTGATTGCCTGGTTCGCCGCACTGACACCTCCTTCACGGACCAAGACGTTGGGTCAAGTGCGGTTATGTGCTATCCCGGACACCCCCACAGTATCTACGTGGGGGCTGAAGCCGACGTCTGGCAAACTCCCAGGGATAAAAATGGCCACGTAGGAGGAAAAAACTTTAAGATAAATAGCATAAATATATTACAAAGCCTTGGTTTATAATATAATGATTGGGAAATTCAGATACATTCATTGAAACATAATATCCTTCTAGCATTGACTCTCTATCAAACGGGCACCCTCTAGGACGTCTTCAAAATAGCGCTCCAACTTGCGGTGGTCCTTGCCTCCGGGTCGACCCTCTACTGCCACGACGGCGGCCTTCATCTTCGCCCAGTGCATCTTGACACGGGCAAAGGCCATCTGCGCACCTTCTATGCACGCCGAGCGCTTCACAACCTCGACTCAGGGCAAGGCGTCGCCGAGCCGCTTGACCAGGCCAAAGTAGCTGCTAGGAATGGGTCCGGCTAGCCGTAACCGGACTATGACGTCCTTCATGGCCGAACCAGACATCCTATGCAGCTCGGCCAGCTGCATCATCTGGTTGTTTAGCAGCGCTGACCGCTCCGGCGTCAGGTACAGCGACCAGAAGAGCTTCTCCAACATGTTCCCTTCTTGGGCCCGGAAATACTGGGCGGCGTCGACGGCACTCCTCGGGAGATCCGCAAAGGCGTCTGGAGCACTGCATAGTCGATTTAGCAAAGCATATCTCCGACCACCAAATATACTCTGTAAAAGAAAAGGCTTAGCAACCGCTATTTGTTCGGCTTGCTTGATCTCCTCGCGAGCCACCCGGGACTCGGTCCGCGCCTCCTTCGCCTCTTGGAGGGCCTTGGTGAGTTTGGCTGCCTGGGTCTTATTATGCTCCTCCAAGGACTCGCACTTGTCAGCAGCATCCTTGTGCTCCCGCCCCACCTCTATCACCCTCTCCTCATACTGGCGGCGGGCGACCTATTCGGCCTTTAAATCTGCAGCCGCTTTGCTCGCCTTCGCCTCCTCCTTGGCTTCGGCAATGGCACTCTTGAGGGTCTCGACCTCGGTCGCACTGCTTACAATCATACACACAGTAGCACATGAGCTTAAACTCTGAGTTTGCATTACAATTCAGGCTTGTAAGGGATCTTTTAAAAACATACCTTGTGCCTCATCGAACTGCTTGCTAACACGGTCGATCTCATCGTCGGCCAGCTTTAGCTTTCGCTTGAGTTCGGAAAGTTCAGCGGCCTGGGCGAAAGCCGCTAACAATGAAGCCTGCTCAACAAAATGGACAAGTATGTTATCTCCGGCGAATATTTGACCCTCTGTCCGGCCCCTTGTTCAAAAAGCCGAACAGGGTCTCAGGGGCTACTATCTATACATAGGCACACTTTTTGCACATACAAATGCGGCTAAATATATTACATCACATACCTCAAAGCCTGTTAGCAGGCTGGTGAAAGCTTCGTTCAGCCCGCTCTTGGCGGACTGAACCTTCTCAACCACCGTACCCATCAAGGTACGGGGCTCCTCCACGACGGAAGCACGTTGAAGTGCTTCCCTCAATGTGTCCGGCGCCTCCGGATTAATGGAGGTCGTCGGTGGAGTCGGCACTCCCCCTCCCTTAAAGGGGGCTCCTCGCTCGATTCCGGAGCCGTATGGGTCTCCGGAGTTGTATTCGGCTGGGGGCCGGACTAGTCCGGGCCCCTGTCGTCCATTTCCATGGGGGTTGTGCCCCCCATGTTTTCGGCAACCGAGGCATTACCCTCTGGCGCTGTTTCAGCGGCCTTCCGCACCTCAGTGTCATCCGCGGCATGTGGCGGAGAGGCTCGTGGAGGCGTTTCGCTCTCCATCATCTCCGGCGCCAAAGAGTTCCCCGAAGACAATGTTTGTTGGGGGAGATCATGGGCCGGACTGAAATACATAAATGATATGTTATCCTAAGAATTGTAAAAAGCCGGACATATGCATAGTACCTTCGAGTACTTACGATTCGGTCAGGGGCTTCGCCCTGGGGCGCCACTAGGGGATGGCATATGATACGTCTCCAGCGTATCTATAATTTTTTATTGCTCCGTGCTATATTATCTACTGTTTTGGACAATATTGGGCTTTATTATTCACTTTTATATTATTTTTGGGACTAACCTATTAACCGGAGGCCCAGACCAGAATTGTTGTTTTTTCCTATTTCAGAGTTTCGCAGAAAAGGAATATCAAACGGTGTCCAAACGGAATGTAACCTTCGGGAACATGATTTTAGGAAGATTATGATCCAGGAGACTTGGACCCTATGTCAAGAAACAAAAGAGGAGGCCACGAGGTAGGGGCGCCCTCCACCCTCGTGGGCCCCATGTTGCTTCACCGACGTACTCCTTCCTCCTATATATACCTAGGTACCCCCAAACGATCAGATACAGAGCATAAAACCTAATTCCACCGCTGCAACCTTCTGTACCCACGAGATCCCATCTTGGGGCCTGTTCTGGAGCTCCGTCGGAGGGGGCATCCATCACGGAGGGCTTCTACATCAACACCATAGCCTCTCCGATGAAGTGTGAGTAGTTTACCTCAGACCTTCGGGTCCATAGTTATTAGCTAGATGGATTCTTCTCTCTTTTTGGATCTCAATACAATGTTCTCCCCCTCTCTCGTGGAGATCTATTCGATGTAATCTTATTTTTGCGGTGTGTTTGTTGAGATCGATGACTTGTGGGTTTATGCAAGTCTCTTCGAATTCTCAGTTTGGTTTGGCGTACTAGATTGATCTTTCTTGCAATGGGAGAAGTGCTTAGCTTTGGGTTCAATCTTGCGGTGTCCTTTCCCAGTGACAGTAGGGGCAGCAAGGCACGTATTGTATTGTTGCCATTGAGGATAACAAGATGGGGTTTTTATCATATTGCATGAATTTATCCCTCTACATCATGTCATCTTGCTTAAGGTGTTATTCTGTTTCCATGAACTTAATACTCTAGATGCATGTTGGATAGCGGTCGATGAGTGGAGTAATAGTAGTAGATGCAGGTAGGAGTCAGTCTCCTTGTCTAGGACGTGATGCCTATATACATGATCATACCTAGATATTCTCATAACTATGCTCAGTTCTGACAATTGCTCAACAGTAATTCATTCACCCATCGCAAAATACTTATGCTCTTGAGAGAAGCCACTAGTGAAACATATGGCCCCCGGGTCTATCTTCATCATATTAATCTTCCAATACTTCTTTATTTCCTTTGCTTTTTTCCTTTGCTTTTATTTTACTTTGAATCTTTATCATAAAAATACCAAAAATATTATCCTATCATATCTATCAGATCTCACTCTCGTAAGTGACCTTGAAGGGATTGACAACCCCTTATCGCGTTGGTTGCGAGGATTTATTTGTTTTGTTTAGGTGCGAGGGACTCGCGCGTAGCCTCCTACTGGATTGATACCTTGGTTCTCAAAAACTGAGGGAAATACTTATGGTACTTTGCTGCATCACCCTTTCCTCTTCAACGGAAAACCAACGCAGTGCTCAAGTGGTAGCAAGAAGGATTGCTGGCGCTGTTGTCGGGGAGGTCTAGCAAAAGTCAACATACCAAGTACCCATCACAAACCCTTATCTCCCGCATTACATTATTTGCCATTTGCCTCTCGTTTTCCTCTCCCCCACTTCACCCTTGCCGTTTTATTCGCCCCTTGTTTCGTTCGCTTGTCGTTATGGCTAGTCCTCTTCCTTCTCCGTTGTCTCCTGAGAATGAAGTTCTAAATTTTAAACAAAGGGAGGGAGAAAATCTAAAAGACGCTTGGTATAGAATTTGCAATGCTCAAAATAGATCTGCCAGGAAGCAATCTACTTCCGTTCTTCTCCGCGATTTTTATGTAGGCGCTAATCCTTGGTATAGATATATCCTTGATACCATTAATGAAAGGAATTTCTTGGGTAGTCATACTTTTGACTCCTATAATTCTATGATAGATTTATTTGGCTCACCACCTCTTTTGGTTAATGGAATTATGTTAACTTTGGAGCATGTAATGCAAAGACTTGAAATTATTGAAAATAAAGTTGCTACCGTAGAGTTAATTGAAAATCTTGATAAAAAGATCCACAACCAAATTACCCAATACGGATCTAAGGTAGGAGTCACTTTGAAAAATATTAAGGAGAAGGAACCCATAGTTAATGAAAGAATAAATCAAGATTCCACTAGAATCGATAAACTTGAGGGTATCATTACCAACTTGGGGACCGCTTTTTCTTCCGTAAAGAATACTCCAAGTCCTCCGACTAAAATTGGCAAGCTTATGTATGTTCCTAAAAATAAGGTTGAATCCTCTAGTAAGGAAATTGCGGACCTCAAATCTATAAGTATTCACCCCAATCTTTTTGCTATCATTAAGGAACCATTTGCTACAAATGAATTTTCCAATCTTGTGCCTAAAAGTTTGATTATTACTAAAAAAATTCTAAGGAGGATAGATGTCTCAATGAAGAATTACCTACGAAAGATGGCAATACCTAGATCTATCCTTGCTTTTATGCCTAGCTAGGGGCGTTAAACGATAGCGCTTGTTGGGAGGCAACCAATTTTATTTTTAGTTTTTTGCTTTTTGCTTATGTTTAGGAATAAATACTTGTTCTAGCCTCTGGTTAGATGCGTTTTTATGTTATAATTAGTGTTTGTGCCAAGTTAAACATATAGGATCTTCTTGGATGATAGTTATTTGATCTTGCAGAAATTTCCAGAAACTTTCTGTTCACGAAATTAATTGTTAAAAATCACCAGAACGTGATAAAATACTGATTCCAATTGCTGTTGTTCAATAAACAAATTATCAAGGTCTTACTATTTTGGTAGATGTTTTGGAGTTCCAGAAGTTTGCGTTAGTTACAGATTACTACAAACTGTTCTGTTTTTGACAGATTCTTTTTTGTGTGTGTTGTTTGCTTATTTTGATGAATCTATGGCTAGTAAAATAGTTTATAAACCATAGAGAAGTTGGAATACAATAGGTTTAACACCAATATAAATAAATAATGAGTTCATTACAGTACCTTGAAGTGGTCTTTTGTTTTCTTTCGCTAATGGAGCTCACGAGATTTCTGTTGAGTTTTGTGTTGTGAAGTTTTCAAGTTTTGGGTGAAAGATTTGATGGATTATGGAACAAGGAGTGGCAAGAGCCTAAGCTTGGGGATGACCATGGCACCCCCAAGATAATCTAAGGACACCATAAAGCCAAAGCTTGGGGATGCCCCGGAAGGCATCCCCTCTTTTCGTCTACTTCCATCGGTAACTTTACTTGGAGCTATATTTTTATTCACCACATGATATGTGTTTTGCTTGGAGCGTCTTGTATTATTTGAGTCTTTATTTGTTAGTTTGCCACAATCATCCTTTCTGTACACACCTTTTGAGAGAGTCACACATGATTCCGAAATTATAAGAATACTCTATGTGCTTCACTTATATCTTTTGAGTTATATAGTTTTGCTCTAGTGCTTCACTTATATCTTTTAGAGCACAGTGGTGGATTTGTTTTATAGAAACTATTGGTCTCTCATGATTCACTTAGATTATTTTGAGAGTCTTAAAATAGCATGGCAATTTGCTTTAATTAATATCATGAGAAAATTTGATGCTTGATAATTATTTTGAGATATAAAGGTGGTAATATCATGGTTGTGCTAGTTGAGTAATTGTGGAATTGAAAAATACATGTGTTGGAGTTTGTGATTCCTGTAGCATGCACGTATGGTGAACCGTTATGTAACGAAGTCGGAGCATGAAGTATTTGTTGATTGTCTTCATTTATGTGGCGGTCGGGATCGCGCGATGGTTAACTCCTACCAACCCTTCCCCTAGGAGCATGCGTAGTAGTACTTTGCTTCGAGGGCTAATAAATTTTTGCAATAAGTATATGAGTTCTTTATGACTAATGTGAGTCCATGGATTATACGCACACTTACCTTTCCGCAAAATTCTAGCCTCTTCGGTACCGCGCATTACCCTTTCTCACCTTGAGAGTTGGTGCAAACTTCGCCGGTGCATCCAAACCCCGTGATATGATACGCTCTTTCACACATAAACCTCCTTATATCTTCCTCAAAACAGCCACCATACCTACCTATCATGGCATTTCCATAGCCATTCCGAGATATATTGCCATGCAACTTTCCACCGTTTCATTTATCATGACATACTCCATCATTGTCACATTGCTTTGCATGATCATGTAGTTGACATTGTATTTGTGGCAAAGCCACCGTAATTCTTTCATACATGTTGCTCTTGATTCATTGCATATCCCGGTACACCGCCGGAGGCATTCATATAGAGTCATATTTTGTTCTAAGTATTGAGTTGTAATTCATGAGTTGTAAGTAAATAAAAGTACGTGTGATGATCATCATTATTAGAGCATTGTCCCAAGTGAGGAAAGGATGATGGAGACTATGATTCCCCCACAAGTCAGGATGAGACTCCGGACTAAAAAAAAAGAGGCCATAAAAAAAGAGGAAAGGCCCAAATAAAAAAATGAAAATGAGAGAAAAAGAGAGAAGGGACAATGTTACTATCCTTTTACCACACTTTTGCTTCAAAGTAGCACCATGATCTTCATGATAGAGAGTCTCTCATTTTGTCACTTTCATATACTAGTGGGAAATTTCATTATAGAACTTGGCTTGTATATTCCAATGATGGGCTTCCTCAAATGCCCGAGGTCTTCATGAGCAAGCAAGTTGGATGCACACCCACTTAGTTTATTTTTGATCTTTCATACACTTATAGCTCTCGTGCGTCCGTTGCATGGCAATCCCTACTCCTCGCATTAACATCAATTGATGGGCATCTCCATAGCCCGTTGATTAGCCTCGTTGATGTGAGACTTTCTCCTTTTTGTCTTCCCACATAACCCCTACCATTACACCTTATTCCACCATAGTGCTATATCCATGGCTTGCGCTCATGTATTGCGTAAGAATTGAAAAGGCTGAAGCGCATTAAAAGTATGAACCAATTGCTTGGCCAAAACCGGGGTCGTACATGATATGAATATTTTGTGTGGGGAAGATGGAGCATAGCCAGACTATATGATTCTGTAGGGATAACTTGCTTTGGCTATGTTATTTTGATAAGACATAATTGCTTAGTTAGTATGCTTGAAGTATTATTGTTTTTATGTCAATATTAAACTTTTGTCTTGAATCATATCAAATCTGAACATTCATGCCACAATGAGAAGAATTATATTGAAATTATGCCAAGTAGCACTCCGCATCAAAAATTCTGTTTTTATCATTTACCTACTCGAGGACGACCAGGAATTAAGCTTGGGGATGCTTGATACGTATCCAATGTATCTATAAATTTTTGTTGCTCCATGCTATATTATCTACTGTTTTGGACAATATTGGGCTTTATTATTCACTTTTATATTATTTTTGGGACTAACCTATTAATCGGAGGCCCGACCGAGAATTGTTGTTTTTTGCCTATTTCAGAGTTTCGCAGAAAAGGAATATCAAACGGAGTCCAAATGGAATGAAACCTTCGGGAACGTGATTTTTAGGAAGATTATGATCCAGGAGACTTGGACCCTACGTCAAGAAACAAAAGAGGAGGCCATGAGGTAGGCCCCCCCAGGGCGTGCCCTCCACCCTCGTGGGCCCCCTGTTGCTCCACCGACGTACTCCTTCCTCCTATATATACCTACATACCCCCAAACGATCAGATACGGAGCCAAAAACCTAATTCCACCGCTGCAACCTTCTGTACCCACGAGATCCCATCTTGGGGCCTGTTCCGGAGCTCTGCCGGAGGGGGCATCCATCATGGAGGGCTTCTACATCAACACCATAGCCTCTCCGATGAAGTGTGAGTAGTTTACCTTAGACCTTCGGGTCCATAGTTATTAGCTAGATGGCTTCTTCTCTCTTTTTGGATCTCAATACAATGTTCTCCCCCTCTCTCATGGAGATCTATTTGATGTAATCTTCTTTTGGCGGTGTGTTTGTTGAGATCGGTGAATTGTGGGTTTATGATCAAGATTATCTATGAACAATATTTGAATCTTCTCTGAATTCTTTTATGTATGATTGGTTATCTTTGCAAGTCTCTTCGAATTATCAGTTTGGTTTGGCCTACTAGATTGATCTTTCTTGCAATGGGAGAAGTGCTTAGCTTTGGGTTCAATCTTGCAGTGTCCTTTCCCAGTGATAGTAGGGGCAGCAAGGCACGTACTGTATTGTTGCCATCGAGGATAACAAGATGGGGTTTTTATCATATTGCATGAATTTATCCCTCTACATCATGTCATCTTGCTTAAGGCATTACTCTGTTTCCATGAACTTAATACTCTAGATGCATGTTTGATAAGCGGTCGATGAGTGGAGTAATAGTAGTAGATGCATGCAGGAGTCGGCCTACTTGTCTCGGACGTGATGCCTATATACATGATCATACCTGGATATTCTCATACTATGCTCAATTCTGTCAATTGCTCAATAGTAATTCGTTCACCCACCGTAAAATACTTATGCTCTTGATAGAATCCACTAGTGAAACCTATGGCCCCCGGGTCTATCTTCATCATATTAATCTTCCAATACTTCTTTATTTCCTTTGCTTTTTTACTTTGCTTTTATTTTACTTTGCATCTTTATCATAAAAATACCAAAAATATTATCCTATCATATATATCAGATCTCACTCTCGTAAGTGACCGTGAAGGGATTGACAACCCCTTACCGCGTTGGTTGCAAGGATTTATTTGTTTTGTGTAGGTGCGAGGGACTCGCGCGTAGCCTCCTACTGGATTGATACCTTGGTTCTCAAAAACTGAGGGAAATACTTACGCTACTTTGCTGCATCACCCTTTCCTCTTCAAGGGAAAACCAACGCAGTGCTCAAGAGGTAGCAGCGTCGGCATCCAAGTCCGAGCCATCCGAGAGGGATATCTTCCTCCTTTTGGACGCCTCCGCTTCTGGGTCAGTGGAGGCCGCCCTCTTCTTCTTCTCCTTGAGGTGAGAAGTGCTCTCTTCCTCCTCCTCCTCTTCGTCTTTGTCTCCCTCGGGGGAGGATAGAGCTTCGGTATCTCCGGACATAGCGTCCGAAGTAACTTTACGGTGGAGGCCACTTTTGGCCTCCTTGCCCTTCTTCTTGGCCTTCTTCTCCGGTGCCTGGTACGGCACCGGGACTGGCATCCTCGTTAGCAGAGGAATTGTTGGGTTTTCGGGTAGCGGAGCCGGGCATTGGATCCGCTCCGCCTTCTTTTTCTAGCCCTGAGGGAAGAATGGAAAGATCAGTATACTCCTTGGATTTACAAGTTAAGGTTATCAGAAAACTTATTGGAGTGGACGGATGAGCGCAGTCGAGGCCGAGGTCTTCGGTTGTTTCCGGCCACAACTTCTGGGCCTTGAAAAGCAGCTTCCAGATCTCTTCGTGCCTTGTGCCGAAGAATCGCTGCAGGGTTCGAGGGCCAGCTAGATTGTACTCCCACATGTGGAGAGTCCGACGCTGGCAGGGGATAATCGGGCGAAAAAGCATCAGCTAGATCATATCGGCAAGACTGGTGTTCTTCTTTATCATACTCTTGATACGCTTCTGCAGCGTCATCACCTCGTCGGACGACGCCCAATCCAGACCCTTGTTAATCCATGATGTAAGCCGCACTGGAGGCCCGAATTTGAACTTAGGAGTGGCAGCCCATGTGGCGTCGCGAGGTTCCGTGATGTAGAACCACTCCTATTGCCATCCCTTCACGGTCTCCACAAAGGTCCCCTTGGGCCAGGTGACGTTGGGGAGCTTGCTCACCATGGCGCCGCCACACTTCGCATGTTGACCATCGACCACTTTCGGCTTCACATTGAAGACCTTGAGCCATAGGCCGAAGTGGGGGGTGCGAAGGAACGCCTCGCACATGACGATGAATGCCCACATGTTGAGGAAGGAATTCGGGGCTAGATCGTGGAAATCTAGCCCATAATAGAACATGAGGCCACAGACGAAAGGGTGGAGGGGAAACCCTAGTCCGCGGAGAAGTGGGGGATGAACACTACCCTCTCATTGGGCTCCGAAGTAGGGATGATCTGATTTTTGGCAGGAAGCCGATGCGCGATGTTCGCGGCCAAGTAGCCCGCTTCCCGGATTTCCTTGACGTTCCTCTCCGTAACAGAGGAAGCCATCCACTTGCCCTGCGAGCCAGATCCTGACATGGCTAGAGTGTTTGGTGGGGACGGAAAAGATCGAAATTTGGGCACTGGAGCTTGAGGATGGAAGGGCTGAGGAAGAAGAAGGCGTGGGGTAAAAGGATGGGTCATTATCCTCTTATAAAGGCAGTGTATATAAAGCGCCTCCTCATAAGCCTTAAAACTCGCCTATTCCCAAGGGGTCGTGCGAGCGGCACGGTTGGATTACCCAAACCCGTATTGATGAGAATCCCGCAATAAGGGGACACGATCTCTGCTTTGACAAGACGTGTCAATAGAGTCCACGCCTCGAAACGCGAAGCGGGAGGCTAAAAAATGGTTCGAAATAATAATAAGGCCAGGCATAACGTCCCGCTGAAAAAGCTGTCAGTGGACATGACTTATTTTGTTCAAGTATTTCGCCCTTGTGGTTCAGGGTTGTAACTGTTATACAGAGCCGGATATAGTTCTCTTGTTCAACATCTTTGGAGTATTCGAAGGAGGAACCCGCCTTGCAACGCCGAAGACAATCTGCGGGCTGGACACATCGTCATTGAAGCCTGGTTCAGGGGCTACTGAGGGAGTCCTGGATTAGGGGGTCCCCGGGCATCCGGTCTATGTGACATGGGCCAGACTAATGGGCCGTGAAGATACAAGATAGAAAGCCTTCCCCCGTGTCCGGATGGGACTCTCCTTTGTGTGAATGACAAGCTTGGCGTCCGGATATGAAGTTTCCTTTCTCTGTAAACCAACTCTGTACAACCGTAGGCCCCTCCGTGTCTATATAAACCGGAGGGTTTAGTCCGTAGAGGCAATCAAAAATCATACAGGCTAAACATCTAGGGTTTATCCATTACGATCTCGAGGTAGATCAACTCTTGTAACCCCTATATTCATCAAAGTCAATCAAGCAGGAAGTAGGGTATTACCTCCATTAAGAGGTCCCGAACCTGGGTAAACATCGTGTCCCCTGCATCCTGTTACCTTCGATCCTCAGATGCACAGTTCCGTACCCCCTACCCGAGATCGGCCGGTTTTAACATCGCTATTGGGTCCTCCCAATTTGGCCTCCCCCCTTTCCTATTCCTATTCGGAGTAGGAAGGGAAGAGGGGGAAGGGGCAATCCTATTCCCTTTTTTCCTTTCCTTCTTCCCCTTTCCTTCTTCCCCTTTCCTTCTCCAATTTGGCCAGCCCATATGGGGGGGCACCAGCCCCTTTCTGGCTGGTGTTTTCCCCTCTTGGTCCATTAGGCCCATATAGCTTGTCGGGGGTTGCCCGGAACCCCTTCTAGTGACCCGATACGTACCTGGTACCCCCAGAACACTTCTGATGTCCGAATGCTATCGTCCTATATATGGATCTTTACCTCTCGACCATTTCGAGACTCCTCGTCATGTCCGTAATTTCATCCGGGACTCCGAACAACATTCAGTCACAAAATCATATAACTCATATAATACAAAATCGTCATCAAACATTAAGCGTGCGGACCCTACGGGTTCGAGAACTATGTAGACATGACCGAGTCACCTCTCCGGTCAATAACCAATAGCGGAACCTGGATGCTCATATTGGTTCCTACATATTCTACAAAGATCTTTATCGGTCAAACCGTAATGACAACATATGTTATTCCCTTTGTCATCGGTATGTTACTTGCCCGAGATTCGATCATCGGTATCTTCATACCTAGTTCAATCTCATTACCAAAAAGTATCTTTACTCGTTTCGTAATGCATCATCTTGCAACTAACTCATTAGTCACATTGCTTGCAAGGCTTATTATGATGTGCATTACCGAGAGGGGGTTCCGGGCAGTGACAAATCCTAATCTCGATCTATGCCAACCCAACAAACACCTTCGGAGATACCTGTAGAGCATCTTTATAATCACCCAGTTACGTTGTGACGTTTGATAGCACACAAGTTATTCCTTCGGTATTCCGGAGTTGCATAATCTCATAGTCAAAGGAATATGTATATGACATGAAGAAAGCAATAGCAATAAAACTTATCGAACATTATGTGAAGCTAACGGATTGGTCTTGTCCATCACATCATTCTCCTAATGATGTGACTCCGTTCATTAAATGGCAACAAATGTCTATGGTTGGGAAACTTAACCATCTTTGATAAACGAGCTAGTCTAGTAGAGGTTTACTAGGGACACGGTGTTTTGTTTATGTATCCACACATGTATCAAGTTTCCTGTTAATACAATTCTAGCATGAATAATAAACATTTATCATGATATAAGGAAATATAAAATAACAACTTTATTATTGCATCTAGGGCATATTTCCTTCACGAGGTGGCGAGGAGTGGGCGTGAGGGCGCCCGTTCGCTGTTCGCTTGGACACAAGGCGGGCGCATGTTTTGCGCCGAAAATGGGTTGAGTTGGACGCCATTCCGACATTTTTTTGCGGATGGGGTCACGCGTTTGGTTGTCGCTTCTGTCTGTGTGGGCTAAAACGGACACGCACGAATATGATGGGTCTAGCGTTGGAGTTGGCCTTACTAAGTAAACCTGAGCCGGGGCCAAAAGTAATAAAAGATATGCGCGTTGTGTGTAGTGCTATCTACCGCAAACGTCTGATTCAGACATTTATATAAATATCCACAGTGCAAAATTTCAGCTTAGTGAGGGGAGGGGACTTGAAAATGATGGAGAGGGGCTGCTCCGCATCCCCCCCCCCCCCCCCTCGTAGGCCGTCAATCCCCTATCTAGGCCAAGATGCCTGCTCCGCTTAATTTGTTCCTTCTTCGATTGAGCCGCAGGGATAAAAGGTAAGGGCACAAAAATAAATTAGTGTTTTCTTTATAACCTACGCTCCGAGTGGGTCGACTGTGATTACATAAGGCATGTTGCCTTGGGCCTCTTCTGGGCCTCAAAACACAAGCTAAATAAATTGGCGATTTCTATTAACATTAAATATTACCACGCCGCCCCTTAAAAAACCACCTCCAATTTATATGCATCTTCAAGTTACATGTTATTGATATACTCAATAAGTCATCATAAAACAGTATCACCTCGCCTCATATAACCAAGACAGCCAATTTATATATGTCGACGGATGGAATAACTAGACGCATGAGATGGGTAACAATGTCTCCCGTTGCAACGCATAGGCATTTATATATTTTATAAACTACTAGCAAAAGGGCATGTACGTTGTAACGAAAGAAAAAATTCATAATCTCCAATGGCCACGGCGACATTTTGCTGCATCACCGAGCTACACTATCACTCAATTTCATGAAATCATTAACAATTTTTGAAGTCATGAACATGTTTTAAACTCATGCACATATTCGACATCATGAAGGATTTTTCAAATTGGTCAACACTTTTGCAAAATTTAGAACATTTTCTAAAATCAAGAACATTTTTTGAATTTATGAACATTTTAAACTATTTGCAAACATGTTTTTAAATTGTGAACATTTTTAAAACATTTTTGTTGGATCGCCGAACATTTCTAGAATCGACGAACATTTTTTTGAAATTGGTGGAACAATTTTTAAAATTTACGTACATTGTTTTTATTTAACAAATATTTTCTGAAATGCATGATCATTTTTTGAATCAGCAAATATTATGAATGAATAAACTATTCTGTGGGTCACAAACAGTTTTTGAATTTTTAGGATATTTTTTCTAACATTTTTTGAATTTGCAAAGTTTTGTTCAATTTCATTAACATTTTTAATTCACGGACATTTTTAAAATAATGAACATTTTTTTATTTCCTGAACATTTGTTTTTGAAATTTCGAACATATTTTTGAATAAGAAAACATTTTTTAATAAAATAACGTACATTATTTGAATCCACAAATATTTCATGATTTTGTAAATATTTTATTTCAAAATTCTCAATTTTTATAAAAATTGGAACTGTTTGAAGTCCTAAATTATTTAAACTAAAAAAAATATAGATAAAATTAAAAAAGAAATATAAATAACATACCGCCGGACATTGGCCGGGCCAAACGGGTTGTTGCGTCTTCTCTCAACGCGCAGAGCATAGTATAAATATAGGAGGTCCCTACTATATGGGCCAGCCCAGACGGGGATTCCCCTATATGAAATGTTTTTTTATCACTTAGGTTATGTTGGTGGGTAATATTTTACATTTTTAGGGGTAATTTCGGTGTCGTACCTCCAGAAATAATAGCCCCGATATTATTAGGTATAAATATAGATATATACTACCCTCCGTTTTCAAATATTTGTCTTTCTAGATATTTCAACAAGTGACTACATACGAAGTAAAATAAGTGAATGTACACTCTAAAATATATCTACATACATCCGTATGCTGTATTTCATTTGAAATATCTAGAAAGACAAATATTTGGGAATAGAGAGAGTAGAATACAAGCGAACTAAAAGAAACGAAAGAAAAGCCAGAAACGGGGAGAGGTCCAAATCAGCGCCTTCAGCACTAGTTGGCCGAGCAACCCTCGCATGCAGGCATAGCAGGCCGCGGCCCAACGTGATGCTTCACTCGGCTTGATGCACTCGCTCGCCGCGCTTACGATTTAGCTGCTGGTTTCTAGAAAGAAAAGATCGACAATCTCATCTTCTATGTATTAAATAGATACATAAATTCGCGAATCAACCTGTGGTTGAGTTGGTTAGGTGGACAATGGTATCCCCAACCCATTATGCCGGCTCAGTCTCTCGGAGGTGCTCATAGGGGTAGGGTGTGCGTGTGTGCATTCATACGGGTGAGTGTATACGCCTGTATATGAGCGCTTGTGTCTGTACTGATGCTAAAAAAATAGATACATAAATTCATTTTTCCGTAGATTTAAAGAAAGTTCACGAATTTCAAAATATTTTCATGAATTTTGATTTTTTCGTGACTATAAAATTATTCTTTTGTGAATTTGAAAATTCCCATGCGTTTGAAAAAAGTTAATGGATTTGAAAAACTTTTATGAATTTGATATAAGTTCACATATTTCAAAAAAGTTCATTGGTTTGAAAAAACGTTCAACAATTTGAAAATAAAAAATTGATAAAACAAAGAAGGAAAGAAGAAAAAATCGAAAAATAAAAAGACAAATAAGGGGAAATAAGGCTAAACTGAGAATCAGCTAGAAGCTTCCAAAATCATTATGTACCACTTCTCGGGAACCGGCATGCAACTATGTATAGTAGACACGTTGCGAACGCAAAGGGAAAAAAAATGAAATGGACCAAGCCGAGGACAAGGGGTCAAGGGGGTGTACGTAGGCCAACAAATGGCAATAATGGGCGCGTAAGGCGCTACATAGAAAATGATCGTTTTCAGTACCGTAATAACTTGTGTGCTATGTATTGCGTGGACAATAGAGGCAAAAGCATAAACGACACCCCACCACAAAACGATGCTCACCGCACATACACTATGCAGAGCCCAGTCACCAACACCATGCTGTACCCGTCAACTACAAGTCGTTTGTGGTGATTTCGTCAATCTCAAGATATTATTTTGTATCAGTATCTCAAACATGGTCATAGGGTGTTCGTGTGTGCGTTCATAAGGACAAGTGTACTTTATTTCAAAATTCTTAATTTTTGAAAAATTATAACATTTTGAAGTGCCAAATTATCGAAAGTAGAAAAACAAAAAGAAAAATATATAATAAAAATAAAAACAAAAACAAAATTTAAATAACAGGCCGCCCGGACATTGCCAGGCCAAACGGGTACGTTGTGCCTCCTCTCAACGCGCAGAGCCCTACTGCATGGGCATGCCCAGGCAGGGATTCCCCTGTATGAAACGTTTTCTTATCACTTATAGGTGACGTTGACGGGTAATATTTTGTAATTTTAGGGACAATTTCCGTGTTGCCAGAAACAATAGCCCTGTTATTAATAGGTATAGATATAGATATATAGAATACAAGCGAACTAAAAGAAACGAAAGAAAAGCAAAAAACCTAAACTCTCGGTAAAGGTCCAAATCAGTGCCTTCAACGCTAGTTGGCCAAGGGGCGCTCGCATGTAGGTGTAGCCGGCCGCGGCCCAACTTGATGCTTCACTCACTTGATGCACTCACTCGCCACGCTTACGATTTAGCTGCTGGTTTCTAGGAAAAAAAATCGACAATCTCGTTTTCTACGTGTTAAATAGATTCATAAATTCATTTCTTTCGCAGATTTAAAGAAAGTTCTCAAAAAAAAATTCATGAATTTCATTTTTTTCGCGACCATAAAATTGTTCGTCTGTGAATTTGAAAAATTTCACGGGACATCAAAAAGTTCATGGATTTAAAAAAGTTATGAGTTTAATATAAGTTCACGTATTTCAAAAAAAATCATTAGTTTGAAAAGAAAAGTTCAACAATTTGAAAAATAAGAAAATTGATAAAACAAAGAAGGAAAGGAGAAAAAATCAAAAAGTAAAAATATAAAAAGATAAAAAAGGGGAAATAAGGCCAAACTAAAAAGCATCTAGAAGCTTCAAAATTATTATGCGCCAGCGCTCGTGAAACCGGCACGCGCACTATGTAGAGTAGACACTTTGTGAACCAAAGAAAAAAATTAAATGGACGTTTTCGGATGCTAATAAAAATGGACGTTTCGGTACCGTAATAACTTGTTTGCTATATATTTTCTGGAAAATAGAGGCAAAAATAAAAACAAGACCCTACCACAAACGACGTTCACCGCACATACACCATGTTGTAGCTCAGTCGCCAAGAACATGTCATACCCGTCAACAACGAGGCGTCTGATAATATCATTTTTCTCAAGCAATGCTTCCCAGCCCCGATTGCCATGGACATTGTGATTATGGGATGTTAGAACATTTGGATGCAAAGGAATGGGAAAATCTTCAAGGCTGGTCCCCTAGGAATTCATGCCTTGAAGCAGGGTCTATACCAAGATCTTTCTCTGGTCAAATATCGAACTAAAGAGAAGAACGTTGCCGCTCTTGAGCAATGGATGAATTCCCTTCTTTCATAAGAACTTATAGATAATTTTTAACTATGTTAGAAAAAAAACTGGAGTTGGCTAGATGGCCTGTTTTTCTTTTAGTTTGTATGTACATATTTATTTTTATAAATGAAAAAATATACTGTAGAACTATTGTTCTACGGTTCTGGGGGTAAAAAAACAACGAGGTGTCTGTGGTGATTTCGTCAATCTCAAGATGTTGTTTTATATCAGTATCTCACACATGGTCATAGGGTGTTCGTGGGTGCGGTCATAAAGACAAGTGTATGTGTGTAGCTGCGATTGTACAGTGTTAGAAAAAAGTTAACGCCAGGACCATGCCACGGGACAGGACCTGCTTTACGATGCCGCTATTTTTCCTTTTGCACTGTCTCCCGGGAAAAGAAAAGATGTAATAAAATGCATGCTGCTCAGCAGAGCACGTGAAGTATATGATCGATTAGTGAGTAAAAAGATCCAGGGCCAAAAGTAATCAAAGATACGTGCGCCGTGTGTAGAGCTATCCATAGCAAACATGTTATTCAGGCATTAATACGATGTGCAGACGCCAAATTGTTAGAAAGGATATAGAGAGATTGATGGAATAGTTGTCTATTGCTTGAGTTTCGTGAGTATGTATACAAGAGTACATAGTCAACTTGAAGTACAAGACAAGTCAGAAAAAATCTTAATATATTTCGTATTTCCTAACTAATCATAATACTCAACATCCCCCGCAGTCACAACGATAGTGACGCAGACGGTGAGACTGGAGAAGAATCCAGAGGTAAGCCGACGGACATCCCCCGATGTCGTAACGGTCAATGCATCGCGAAAGTTGTGGCTGGAGTGGAAACCGATGAGGTTGCTCAAACAAGGCGGTAGCCCTTTGTGTCGATGTCAATGTAGCCGAGAGCGTGGGGTGATGTAGCCGTGGTCGAGGTTGCCATGCGAAGAATGCAGTGGTCGATGTTGAGTCGGGGTAGTTGGTGTCAAGGAAGTTGTCGTGGAGCCGCGGGCGCAAGGAGGCGCCGAGTTAGCCATGGGCGCAGTAGTGTCGAAGTACTGGTGTGCCGGGAAGAAGACGTTGACGAGGCATCGCGCCGGGTTTGCCAAATCCGGGACACGTCGTAGACAAAGGCACGCATCAGTGTTGCCAGCACCGGGCATGCGTAGACGGACGAAGACGGAGTTGACAAACCGCCACACTAGGATTGCCAGGCCCGGGGACACGTCGTGGACGAAGGCACGCATTGGTGGTGCCAACACCGGGGATGCGTAGATGAGAGACCTGTACGAGTTGTACGGCATGTCGAGGAGTCGGCGGGGCTAGCAGAGAAGGAGACTCGACGATGCTCGTGACGCCAATCGGCATGGGGTTGATGTCACCAACGGTGGTCGGTGTAGACGAAGTGGTCGGGGAAGATGACGACGACGCTGGCGACGAGCTGTTGCTGTACGAAGGCAAAGGGAGTGGATGGGTGGCAGAGGCTACGGGATAGCTGCGGCGGCGGTGCTCGAAGTAGGCGAGGAACCCGACAACGTGACGAAGACCGCCTTGGACGGTGGCGTTCCAGGCCAAGGGAGGTGTCGAATTTCGGGTTCCGGCAGACCCTTGAGGTTCGAACACTGGGGTGCGCGTGGAGATTTCGCCTTCTACCTACCTGTACCCCACCGCCTCGCAAAGATCTAAACAATAGAAAGAACAGCACAAGAGACACAGAGTTTATACTGGTTCGGGCCACCATTATGGTGTAATACCCTACTCTAGTTTGTGGTGTGGTGGATTGCCTCTTGGGCTGATGATGATGAGCAATACAAGGAAGAACTGCCTCGCGAGGGTCTGTTCTTGGCTGGGGCGATGAACTGCTGAGAGGAGTTCAGTCACCCTTCTCTCTCTCTCTCCTTGTTCATTTTTTCCTACCCTGGGGGTGGCTAGTCCTATTTATAGGCAAAGGCCTGGGCCTCTTCCCAAATATTGAGCGGGAAGGGCGTCAACAATTAGCCATTTTGAAGGGGAACATCTGGTACACTTATCCTGGCTAAAGTTAGTCTTCGCCTGCCAAAGGCTCTGGTGGTGACGCTGGCTTGGGCTCCACAATGACTTCCTCCCTGCCGTTGGGCTGGTCTTGGTCTCGTTGCACGGAAACGGGTGCCTTTGCTTCATGCTCTCGCCTGCGCTTGCTCCCTTTGCACCAAAGAGGTAATGAGGACACTGCATGGGCTGGCGCCCGCCTGGCGCCCTTGGTCGTCATGGCTTGCGTCATGGGCACCTCGTGAGATACCCCGCCTTGATCTCTCCGCCTCCTCGCGAGCCAGCCTGATGAGGCCGTGCCTGAGGAAGCTCCGTGTCGTCCGCCCCGCGAGGCTCGGCCCCTCGCGAGGGTCTTGGGTCTGTGTTGATGAAGATGGGCCGTGCTGGGCCCCCCTTTGAGCCATGCCGCGGGCCGCAGGCAGGCAAGTCTGGGGACCCCCGTTTCCAGAACGCCGACAGTAGCCCCTGGGCCCAAAGCGCGCCCGGACTTGACAGTGCAGGGAGGCGAAAGGGCAAGGGCGAAGCGCTGCGGGCCCTAACAGCCTGCGGCCTTGGGTGCCGCGTGGCGGTTGATTGGACGTGAGCGCCTCAGCAACCGCGCGAGTTGATAAAGGAGCGGCATCTGCCCAGGCTTTGCTTTTTTCGCTTTCTCCGGTTGCTGCTCAGATCCCCTTTCCTGTGCCTCTCCTTCCTTCCTCCAAAATTTCCAGATCTACTCCGACCGCGTGACCTAGGAAGCCATGGCGCCTCGTCAGTCCCCGGCCGGAGCTTGGTACTCGTCTGCCCTGGAGTCGCCGAGCATGTCGGAGGCGAGCCTCGCCCGGTCGCGCCGGATGGCGGCGGCGCAGGGCACCGACGGGGCGAAGGTGTTCAAGGCCGGCTCCGCCACCCCTGAGGGCCAAGGGAGCACCTTCTATCCGCTCTTTGTAAGCGCCATTGCTGCTGGCCTGGTGCCTCCTTTCTCCGAGTTCTTCTTCTCTGTCCTCCGCCATTATAAGCTACAGGCTCTGCATCTCCACCCCAACTCCGTCCTTCTCCTGGCAATCTTCGCCTATTACTACGAGGCTCACGTACGGGTGCAGCCCTCAGTGGCCTTGCTGCGCCACTACTTCTACCTCCGGACCTCCCGCGGTCCTGCTTCCGCGTGCGCGAGCTTCGTCGCGTACGGTGGCGCCATTGCCATTTCGAGCCCTGGGAAAAGGATTGAGGGCTTCAGGAGCAAGTGGGTCTTGGCAGATGCTGGGCGCATCCACCCTCGGCTGATCTTGCCCACGGAGCAACCCACGAGTTCCAGCGATTAGGGTCGAGCGGAGCTCGCGGACCCTCGCGCGAAGCTGGTGTTGGAGAAGATGGACGCGGATCTGAGGCCGGCCAACATGGCGGCGGCGAAGCTGACTGGCGCGTCACTGCTGAGGGAATTTCTGGAGCACCAGCTGGCTCCGCTTCGGCAATACTCACTTCCGATGTGGAGGCCCCATCCGAGCCCCGCAGCCTTGGCCGACGAAGATCTGGCCGCAGTCCTCCAATCTCTGGTCGGGGGCGATGTGGCGAGGTTGGAGGGCGCTCCTACGTCCTTGTTCCTTCGCGACGACTGGGAGCAGGTAGTGGGGTCCATGCCCGTCTTCAACGGGGACGGGCCCGTGCCCACGGAAGCTCCTGAGGAACCGGTGGACGTGTCCTCCGATGGCTCCAGCGAAGAGGAGGAAGGAGGGGAGCGGGAGAAGGGGCCTGACTCCGAGGCGACTGACGGAGAGTCGAGGGTTCCCCTCTCCCGGCGCAGGTCCCGTGTTCTCCGCCTCTCTCCGAGTGATGACGACGAGGATGATGACGAGCAGGGCGGCGGGTGCTCGCCCCCGATCCCGAAGAAGGACAGGACCGGGCTGATCTCCCGCGGGTCTGCCCCGGCCCCGAGGCGGACCGCAGACGTGCCTTCCGCTCCCGAGCTTCCCAAGGTTGACCCTTCCAGCCGGCTTTCGGGCTTCAAATTTGGCCGGAGGCAGCTTGAGCTCACTGGCGACGACCCATAAGCGCTTGACTCTTGTCTTTATTTTTTGTTCTGCTGCTGAGGCTTGACGTCCGCATCTCTTGGATAGGCTGGTGCCCGCAGCAAAGAAGTCGAAGGGAGCTCTTGAGGTTCCATCCGGGGCAGCGTCTCTGCCCGCGAAGGAAGGTGACCGCGACGCACGGGCCTCTCCTGCCCGGTCGTCCTCGCGAGACCTGGCTGAGCCGGCTGGGGCGAGCTCAGCCCCCATGGCCCAAGCGACTCCCGAGGTGCCTTTGCCTGCTGCCGCCACCACAGCCGTTGGGGCGCAGCAGGCTCCGCCTCAGGATGTTGTGGTCGTGCCGCCGCATTCTCCTCCTACTCTACCGACTGTTGTCTCTCCGACTCCTCCTGCCATTCTGGATCGTGTTGCTGCTGAGCTGGACCGGCTATAGCAGAATATTCTTAGCGCCGACCCTCGCTTGGTGGCCGGGCGCTTGGAGCTCGCTTCAGGATGGATTCGCTCCGATGCTTCGATTCGGGCGGCGCTGGTCCAGGCCTCGACGGCTTGCGATGAGGAGAGGCAGGTCGCCCTTGAGGCGAAGGCTGCTCGTGACGCAGCCCTGGGGGAGGTGGCCGACGTCCGTGATCGCTGCAAGGTGCTGGAGGACGAGCTGCAAGGCATGCGGGACCAGCTCGCGAAAGGGGCCCGGCTTCGCCAAGAGTAGGAAGAAGGCTTGAAGGCTCGCGAGGCGGCCGTCAAGGTCCTGGAGGCCAAGCTCAGGAAGCGCCGTGACCGCCTAGGCGCGCTGGATCAGGAGTTGGGGGCGAGGAAGGTCAAGCTGGATGACAAGGCCCGGGTTCTTGCCGAGGACCGCATGGCCTTCGCGGAGATGGAGGAGAAGGCTCGTTCCTTGCTGAAGACGCTTTACGACAGCGGCCTGGAGAGCCCGCTGGCTGGCGCCGAGGACGGCCCCGCCAAGCTGCTTCCCTTCCTGGTTCGCGCTCTTGAAGATGTCACCCTTGGCCTTGGCCCCACGGCCAAGGCCGAGGCGCGTGTCCTGTCTTCTGCAGCGCTGACGCGGGTCTTCACCCACATCTACCTTCGCGATCCCAGCGTCGACCTCGACAGCCTGCTGGAGCCAGCAAGCGGCGAGCGTGCCGCTGTCGCTGCCGAGGCCGTGAAGGGTCGCGCGGAGGCTCTGCAGGGGAAGTTCCGGGCCTTCAGCACCAAGCCAAAGCGAGGCGCCGCCGACCCTGCTGCTCCATGAGGCGAACCCACTCCGCGTTGCGCCACCGCCGTTAAGTGATTCCGTTGTGGCTCATGTCCTGCCTTCAATTCCTGCACATGTATCATGCCTCGGGGAGGCGTTTAAACTTGCGTTTGGCATTGAGATAACAGTGTGGACTGTAATATTTGCTTTAAAACTCCTTGAAATTTAAGATGGCGCTCCCCTCTCGCCTTTGCTCCCCTTTCTGCTCTACGTCTTCGGGTCCCGGCCCTCGAGCGAGTCTCAGCCGTCGCTGGTATGCCAGGTCGCGATGCCGTGGACAAGGCCAGAGGGTGAGGGCGGGAGAGCCAGTAGGAGCCCTGAGTCGCGATGCTCAGGAACCCCCCTTTAACATGCAAGCGGTTCGCGTGGATGAGAGTGAAGGAGGCTGTCTCTTGAATTCCTTAAAATTTATACTTTTCCTTCCTACTTGCTTATGTTCTACGCTGGCAGAGCCCGGCCCCGCGCATACCTCAGCCGCCGTTAGCCCCGACTGGAAACCAGGACGGGACCAAGGAGTGAGGGGCTACGTGACAAGTTAGGCTCCTGAGTCGCGATGCTCAGGAGTCCCCCTTGGCGCACGAACAGCAAGTAGGGAGGTGCGTGTCCGTTCTATGTCTGCAAAGCCCGGCCCCGCGCATACCTCAATCGCCGTTAGTCTTTCGGAACTAAGGAGTGAGGGGCTACGTGACAAGTTAGGCTCTTGAGTCGCGATGCTTAGGAGTCCCCCTTGACGCTCAAACGGCCTTCGTACCTTGGCTCCGCTCAGGGAGAGACGCGCGACGAACCAGGCCTAGGGAGGCCTGGCTGGGTGGCGTGCGTCTGGGCGTGACCCAGGCGCAGCCCCTGTGCCCAGCCCCCTCGCGCGGCACTCCCGGGGGGAGGCGTTACGATGAGGCTAGACACTGAGCTCTGGGCTCCCTGAGGTTGATGCGGCCCGGGGGCCACCCTTAGTTGTTTGTCACCAGCGCGGAGCATAGCGCTTCCGTATGTGTACGGGCATAGCCGCTCCTCGGCAGTGTCGTCAGCCAGCGCGGAGCATGGTGCTTCCACTGGTACGTGGGAGGGGGCTCCCCTCCGGGAGGAGCCCCCGGGGCGTGTACAGCCCTGCCCTGACACGTGGCTGGCACGGTAGGGCCTGGTGAGATGTATCTGGGCACCCGTGAGCCAGCGCGGGACTCACGGGGCCCTACCTCTAGGCGGGTTACGCCTGGCACTGGGCCTTATCTTGTGATGTGTTCCTGCAAATTTGGTTAGATGCTTGCACTCTACGTCCTCGGGTCCCGGCTCTCGAGCTGGTCTCAGCCGTCGCTGGTATGCCAGGTCGCGATGCCGTGGACAAGGCTAGGGGGTGAGGGCTGGAGAGCCAGTAAGAGCCCTGAGTCGCGATGCTCAGGTACCCCCCTTTAACGTGCAAGTGGTCGGCATGGAGAAGGAGAGGTGTCGTGGACCGGCATCAAATAATCAAGCATGGTGGGTTGAACGCATAGCCGGAAATAAACGCAAAAGGGACACATGCCGCTGTGTCTCGCCCGAGCGACTTGGGGATGATGCAGCCCGAGGGGCGCCCCAACAAAGTAAGCTAACAACATGAAATAAAAGGGATACATGCCGCATGGGACGGACCCACGCGGCCTGCGAATAATGCAACCCTGGGGGCGCTCCCAGCTGGAAATAAAACTTGAAAGATGTCACCTGATGATGTTGAGGACGAAGGAGTGTTGGTGTAGCAGACTCGGTGGGCTGCGGAAGCCGATCCTCACAAGCCCCCAGGCCCAGGGGCCTCGGGAGGCTCCAGAGGCGCTGGTGGCTCCTCGCGGACCATCTCCATCTCCGCCAAGGCTGTGGAACGCCTGGCCTCTTGAGCCTCCATGATGCCCCTCATGAGGCGCTGGTACACGGCAGCCGCGTTCGGCAAGCCGTAAGGCATGCGAACGTAGCTATGGGGTGGACCTTCGCAGCGCCCCACCCGCGAGGGCCAGAGGCGCTCCAGAGAGGCGACTCGATTGAGCCCTGGTATGTCGATGCAGACGCGCATCCCACCATCCTCGCCTTGATGGGGAGCCACAGCTGGTAGGCGGCGGCCGCCTCTCATGACTCTTGACTCCTGCAGCTCCTGAATGGCCTTGTTGACGAACTCCTGAGGGTCTGGCCCTCCTTGCCTTACCCCTTCTTGAGGGAAACGTGCTTCGAAACATGCCTCCATGTGGTGTCCAAGCGCCTCCCTCGTGACCTTAGCCAGGTCGGTGGCCCTCCAGGGGAGAGCCCCCGAGCCCTGCCTGATGAGGGCGCCGGGCGCGCTTTCCTATGCGATGGAAGGAGGTTCCCCCTGGGAAGGCGCGGGCCCTGAGGGGCCTGCCTCCTGAGGGACTGGGCCGGACGATGTATTCTTCTTCTTGGGGGTGGTTTCGGGAAGCCTCCTGCTTCCGCGATCCGGGTCTTCCAGTGATGCGGCCTGAAAGGCTCGTTCCGGGGAACACACCGCGTCCTTCTCTTCACAGGGCACCGTGATGACTCCACCACTTCCTGGCATCTTGAGGACGTTGTAGCCGCGGTGAGTTACGGCCATGAACTTGGCCAGCGCTGGGTACCCAAGGATGGCGTTGTACGGCAGGCGAATGTGAGCGACGTCGAAGTCGATGAGCTCGGTGCGGTAGTTGTTGCGTGCCTCGAAGGTGACGGGGAGGCAGACCTGCCCATTCGGGACCGTGGAGCCGTCGGTGACTCTAGAGAAAGGCTTGGTTGGCTGAAGCTGGTTGTAGGGCACCTAGAGATTGTTGAATGTTTCCACGGACAGGACGTTGAGCCCTGCCCCGCCATCGATGAGGGTCCTGGTGACCACCACGTTGCTGATGATTGGGGAACAAAGCATCGGGAGGACTCTGGTTGTGGCCGCACACTTGAGCTGGTCCGCTGAGCTGAACGTGATGGCGCATGCCGACCACCTGAGAGGGCGCGTACACTACCTGCGGCCCGCGGCGTGGCTTCGAGCTTAGGGAGGACTGCATTCACTTCGCGGGCGAACTGCTTGAAGATGCGCTAAGAGGCTGGGGCTTGAGCCCCGCCTAGGATACAGGCGATCGCGTGCGGCTCCTGGAAGCCCCCAGCCCCCTCGTCCTGATGGCGGTCCTCGTTTCTTCTTGGCGGCGGCGGCAGCGGAGGGAGGACTGCGTTGCCTTGCGGGCGATCCTCGCGAGGCTGATCCCTCCAATCTCCCTCGCGAGGCGGGTCTTGCCAGCGGTCCTCGCGAGGTCGATCGCGCCACCCTTGGCGTGGGCCGCGGTCTTCTCAGCGTCCTGCGTTCCTTCCTCCTCCCCAACCGTAGCCCCGATCATCGCGGTCGGGACGAAGGCCGATCCTTCCTTCCCGCATGGCTCGAAGCTCTTGACATTCGTTGGTGTTGTGGGTGTGGAGGTCATAGTACATGCAGTACCGACTGCCCTTGGAAGATTCGGGCTGATCTCTGCCCCGCTTGGTTTCTGGTTCTACCGCGAGCCCGGCAGCCCCCTTGCGCTTCACATCCTTGGCCTTGGACTTCTTCTCTTCTGGGTCTGCGGCAGGCAGCTCGAGGAGGGAGAGGCGCCCTTCCTCAGCCCTGGCGCACTTGGTCGCCAAGTTGAACAGCTCCAAGGAAGTACACAGGTCTTCATGCATCGCCAGCTCCTCCTTCATCTTGACGTCGCGCATGCCATCGGAGAAGGCTGAGATGATGGCCTCCTCGGTCACCTTGGGAATCTTGAGGCGTGCGTTGTTGAAGCGCTGGATGTATTTCCGCAGGGTCTCTCCGGGTTGTTGCTTGATGCGGCGCATGTCGCTCACGGCGGGTGGCCGGTCGCGAGTACCTTGGAAGTTGGCGATGAAGCGGGTGCGCATCTCGTCCCAGGAGGAGATCGTGCCTGGAGCCAGGTTCAGGAGCCAGGTGCGGGCCCCGTCCTTGAGCGCCATGGGAAACCAGTTCGCCATGACCTTCTCGTCTCCGTTGGCAGCTTCGATGCCCAGCTCATAGAGCTGGAGGAACTCCGCAGGGTCGGCCGTGCTGTCGTAACGAGGAGGCAGGTCTGGCTTGAACTTGCTGGGCCACGCGACGCTGCGTAGCTCGGTGGTGAAGGTACGACAGCCTGCTCTGGCCACGGGAGGCCTTGGGTGACGGAGATCTTGGTCTTGCAGGTCCCCATGCGCTGCAGCTGGGAGCAGCGCGGGGTCTTCACGCGCGGGAGCAGGAGCATGGTCGCGACGTGCTGGAGCAGGGAGCGCCCGGGCAACTTCTTGCGGGCGAGGGACTTCTTGGCAGCTCTGCTCTTGCCGCACTGGCACCTGACAGAGCGGGTTCCGCCCAGGGGCCACGTGCCTTGGAGCCGGGGCACCTTCTTGACTTCTTGAGGAGGAGGTGGCTGGGGCGCCCACGGAGCTTCGTTGCCCGCGCAGGGCGGGGTGCGGTGCAGCGGAAAGGACAGCGCAGGAGAGCCCCCTGCGGCGCGGACGAGCTCGGCGACATGGTCGAGCTATTCTTCGTAGACGTCGTCAACGGGACGGCAGCGCAGGAGCTCGTTTGCCGCGATGAGCGCAGCTCGAGCCTCCATGGGTGCGCGGAGCGCGCGGGACGAAGAACCAGCTGGGGTGAGCGAGGAAGTAGCGGTGCGGCCGTCTTGCCGCACGAACGGATGCTGAGACGACGCTTGCTTCTCGTTCTCCGTCGGGCCGGTGGCGGCGTTGACGACAGGTGACGGGGAACGGCGAGGATGCCCGCCAACAGGAGCCGTCTGGGCGACGCGGGAAGCGAGAGCGGCTCGGCGCTCAGCGCGGGCCCGACGAGCGTCAGACATGGGCGCGATGGTCGGAGGAGAACGGGGCGGTGGAAGACGAATTCCGGCGCACCCCTACCTGGCGCGCCAAATGTCAGATTTCGGGTTCCGGCAGACCCTTGAGGTTCGAACACTGGGGTGCGCGCGGAGATTTCGCCTTCTACCTACCTGTACCCCACCGCCTCGCAAAGATCTAAGCTATGGAAAAAACATCACAAGAGGCACATGGTTTATACTGGTTCGGGCCACCATTGTGTTGTAATACCCTACTCCAGTTTGTGGTGTGGTGGATTGCCTCTTGGGCTGATGATGATGAGCAATACAAGGAAGAACTGCCTCGCGAGGGTCTGTTCTTGGCTGGGGCGATGAACTGCTGGGAGGAGTTCAGTCACCCTTCTCTCTCTCTCTCTCCTTGTTCATTTTTTCCTACCCTGGGGGTGGCTAGTCCTATTTATAGGCAAAGGCCCTGGGCCTCTTCCCAAATATTGAGCGGGAAGGGCGCCAACAATTGGCCATTTTGAAGGGGAACATCTGGTACACTTATCCTGACTAAAGTTGGTCTTCGCCTGCCAAAGGCTCTAGTGGTGACGCTGGCTTGGGCTCCACAATGACTTCCTCCCTGCCGTTGGGCTGGTCTTGGTCACGTTGCACGGAAACGGGTGCCTTTGCTAGATGCTCTCGCCTGCGCTTGCTCCCTTTGCACCAAAGAGGAAACGAGGACACTGCGCGGGCTGGCGTCCGCCTGGCGCCCTTGGTCGTCATGGCTTGCGTCACGGGCACCTCGTGAGGTACCCCGCCTTGATCTCTCCGCTTCCTTGCGAGCCAGCCTGATGAGGCCGTGTCTGAGGAAGCTCCGTGTCGTCCGTCCTGCGAGGGTCTTGGGTCTGTGTTGATGAAGATGGGCCATGCTGGGGCCCCCTTTGAGCCACGCCGTGGGCCGCAGGTAGGCAAGTCTGGGGACCCCCGTTCCCAGAACGCCGACAGGAGGCGGCGCGACGCATACCACTAGAAGTCAACGCGTGGGGACGATGCAGTGGACAGCGGGCCGCGGTGCGATGACCCGAAGGGGCGACGCAGCGGCAGCATGCGGGACGGGACAACAGCGGGAAGACCTCTTTGCGGTGGCGTGAACCGCGGACCACGGCACCACGATCCGAGGAGCGGCGCAGTGGCGAAGTGCGGGGCAGTACAACCCTGGGGAGGACCTCGGGGCGGCGGCATGCACCGCGTGTTGCGGCACTACGGCCCGAAGGGGCAATGTAGCGGTTACACACGAGTCAGTGCAGCCGCGAGGAGAACCACGGGGTGGCGACGCTGCAGCCCGACGAGGGGACGCATCGGCAGCCCATTACTCGATCAGTGGTGGGGCGCGCTAAACTCAGGGACAATCTTCACAGGACCTGCGAACGCACGCGCAAGCAACTAGCTAGGTCAGGTACGGATGAAGCGGAGTGGCGACCAGATGATCAATCTGGCCCCTTGCAAGGTTGGGGTCACCGGTCGGTGATGAGGTGGCTGAGCCACCGAGGCCACGCGCGAGGGACACGCGAATAGCCGGTGCGTGCACGCGGCCCACACCCGAGAGAGGTGCAAGCTACGCCGCATAACATAGCCGGTCCACGCATCATGTGCGACGCGAGGCAAGGGCCAGTGGACAGATGCAGCCGACCGGGGTGGACGTGAGGTGATGCAGGATCTTGATCAGATGAGGGCAATGACGGTCGGTATACAGCGACGGGCGGCCAGACGCGCGAACAACGGCCGAGACGGGCTACCCCATCACGTGAGGTCGTCGGGTCGAGGAGGAGGACGGGTGGTCTTGCCTGTGTCGGAGTAGAGGCGCACGAGTGTCGACGGCGGCGGCGGGCGACGCAAATAGATCTTAGATCGGAAAAACAAAAAGAAACGCCGATCAAGACGACCGACAAGAGAGAAATACCCCGATCAAGAGATCGGAAAAAAGACTCTCTAAGGCAACTGTAACACCCCCAGTGTCATGCTAGAGTAACTCTTCGTGTTTAAGCTAATAATTTTGCTAAACAGGAGTTGATCACCTTTGATTAAAATCTCATTTGAAATCCAACTTTGAAATCAAATTCAATTTGCAAGTGAATTTTCAAGTTGCACAAAAGTTGCTTCAAAATAGTTCATCATTTAGCCAAAATTTCATAACAAATGATTGTTAAGGAAAACAACATCATCTCCAAGCCAAGATGGACTATAGCAATTAAAACAGTGTCATTTCGGCATTTTAAAATGCTATTTTATTGGTGCAAAATCCAAATGGGTTCTGGTATCCCTCAAACTTTTTGTGGCACTGCCAAATACTACAAGGAACTTAAGTTGCCTAGTCTCACATTTTTTTCCAAGTCTTTTCGTAACCCAAACCTTTCCCTAGCCATCTCTTTTTTAAATAAAAAGAGAAAAGCAGAAAATCATAAAAGAGAAAGGGCCTACCTGGCCTCTGGCCTAAGGCCCAGCGCAGCCCAGTCCACCAGGCGCCCCTGTCTCCCTCCACCTCTGTTCACGGGGGCACCGTGGACGCCGTGCGGCCGCACATGGACGGGATGGCCACGTGCCGGCCATCCGTTGCCTTCCCGCGCGGATAAGGTCGCCGGCGACGCCCCTACAAACCCTAGATCGCCCACTGTATCCCCCACTCCTCCTCTCTTTCCGTCCCCACCAGATCCCCTCTTCCTTCCCCTTCTGCCAACGCATGTCATCGCCGTTCTTCTCGCACCGCCACGGCGACCATCGACCCTGAGCTTCACCAACGCATCCACGAGCTCCGCCGTTCTCCGCACCTTCGTCTTCGACCATCAGCAGGAGCTGGGAGGCCCCACTGAGGGCGTTCCTCTCCGCCCCTTCCGTCTCTGTCGTCGACGATCCTCGCAGTCTCCAGCGAACCCTGCAGCTGCTAATCCGTCGAGTGCTTTTTTTGGCCGCTCGGTGAGCTCCTCCCCTGTTTCCCTCTCGCCCCGGTCTCGATCCATCGTCGGAGCTTGTCTCCCGCCTGTAGCCGTAGCCGTCGTCCGTCACGGCCAACGCCCGCCCCAGCTCCGCGCCGTGACCATCCCATGCCCGCGCCTCGCCTCGCCTCCCTGACGAGCTAGGCCGCGCCCGGGCCTCGTTCGCCCCTGCGCCAGGCCAAGCCCGCAGCCGCCCCGCGCTTATCCTCATCGCGCCCCTGCACCTGACACTGCAGCCGCCGGCACCGGCCGTGCCCGACGCTGCGACGGCCCACAACCGCTGGCCTCAGCGCATACGCGCCAGCCACGCCCTTCCTCGCACCCCCGCTCGCGCGCCGTGCTGCTGCTACCTCTAGCGCTGCTGCCTGCTGCTACTAGTGCAGCGCTGCTACAGTAACATTCAGTTACTATAGCAGTAGCTAGCTTCACTGATATTACACTGCCTAGCCCAGCCCCTAAACAGCGGCTAAACATCTACTAAGAGGAGCAAAAATATTTTGGGGAGGTAGTACACTTGACAATGTTAAGATGTTTCCATTGGTCCAAATCCATTTGATGCTTGCTTTAAATCATAAGAAAATCACAAATTGCTACATTCTGTTAACGGAAAAACAGAAAACAGAAATGCTACAGTAGCCTTTTCAAACAAAGTTTTGAACAAGCAAATGGATGCTAACATAGCTGCACTTGTTACTAACATGTAGACCGTAGAGAAATGCTCACAATTGATATAAGGCACAAAATCATTGGACGTACAGAACAATAGCTATAGCCTCCGGAAAACCACTAAGTGATGTTTAAAAAATGATGAATTCTCAGACTTTGCAAAATTTCAGGGATTTTTTCGGGTATTGTTAGATCTTTGAAAAATCTTAGAAATTGAACCGTATCTCGGATGAAAAAGTTTTATACATGAAAGTTGCTCAGAATGACGAGACGAATCCGAATAGCCGGTCCATTCGTCCGCCACACGTCCCTAGCTTAGCAAACCTCGAACCTTTCCCCACCGGTTCATCTGTCTGACAGATGTTCGGAACCGGGAAAACATTCCCGGATGTTTTCCCTCTTTGTCTGTATCACCTAGCACCGCGTTTTGCCATGTTATGCTTTATGGTGCTTCGATTGCTCTGTTATTTATTGTGTTCCCTCTCCATTACTTCTTTCCGGTAGACCCCGAGACGGCTGCCGATGCCACTATGTTCGACTACGTCACCGACGACCCTCCTTGTCTGAGCAACCAGGCAAGCCCCCCCTTTGATCATCCCGATATCGCCCATTTCCTTTCTATCATGCTTGCATTAGATTTGCTACTGTAATTGTTTGCTCCTATTCTGATGCATAGCCTGCTTTTGTAACCTGCTTATTGTTACCTACCTGCTTATCCTAAACTGCTTAGTATAGGTTGGTTAGTGATCCATCAGTGACCCCCACCTTGTCCTTGTTGCCCCTGCTTCATCATCGAAGACCCGATCAACGGGATCGAAGACCAGGCCCCGGCACCGCACATCACTTTCCCCTTAGTTGCTCGACACTACTAGGTTACTATTGAGTGCCGAGGGTGAGACCTCTACAGCACTTTTGATGTTAACCCTGTAGTGTAGCTATTCGTTCGTGGTCATTGAGGGTGATTCCGCCTTAACCACTTCTGATACGACTCTGTCGTGCAACCCCTCAAGTGTGAACCTCGGGGGTGGTTCCTATTACGTTCACCTTGATGATTACATCGAGTGGAATTCACCGGGGGTGATTCCTCGGGTTTTCCCCTTGATGTTTGGACACACGGTTACTATGGTTACTATGACTTTACACTGAACCCTGTTACTAAAGATGGGTCGGCCCTGAGGGGAACCCGCGCGAGCATATTTGCGAGTGATGAGGAGTCGGGTTGACCCGGAGGGTGCCCGTGAGATAATTACGAGGCATGGTCGGGTATTCCTAGCCCTTGCCGCAAGTCCTCGAGACGGGGCAACGGGGTCACATCTTTCGTGAGTCTCTGCTTGTTACCGCGCGTTCCTAATCCACTACGATTTGGGTATTTGATCTGATGGGCCTCTGGCCTGATAGCACTAACCTTCACGTGGGCATTTTATGGGCGTTCTGCGTCGTATGCATCAGCAGAAGCTTAATAGACGCCAGCGACTGAGCAGCGCGCGTCGGGTTGGACTACGTAAGCGCCTGCCTTTTTGAAGGAGGTAGCTTGGTCTGCTCACCGGCCGCCCTCACAACATGCAGGAGTTCCCGGGGAGATGGCCCATGACCCCTGGGGGCATAGGTTTAGTCCGGCGTGCTGACCTCTCTATTAAGCCTAGGTCGGGTTGCGGCGTATTGTTTGGCCGAGGCTGGGCATGACCCAGGAAAGTGTGTCCGCCCGGAGGTAATCGAGTGTGGTTGGTAAGTTGGTGCACCCCTGCAGGGAAGAAAACATCTATCGATAGCCTGTCCTACGGCAACGGACACTTGGAGTTGTATCCCGATCGATACAACTAGAACTGGTTACTTGTGATGAGGAATGGATTGTGATGATAACTGGATAGTATGGCTCTGGGATTGCTTTCTCGCAGGGAGTCGAGAAAGGATCTCTGGCCGAGGTTGATAACACTACTACTACTTTACTTTATGCTACTCTACTCCCTTCTGTTGCTGCAAGATGGTGGTTTCGAGATGATGCTAGTCTTCGATAGGACTAGGCCTTCTCTCCATTCTGGCATTTCTGCAGCCCAGTCCACATATACAACCTTCCTTTGATAATGTTGCATATGTAGCATAGATCCTTGCTTGCGAGTACTTTGGATGAGTACTCACGGTTGCTTTGCTCCCCCTTTTTCCCCCTTTCTTCTTCTTTCTGGATGATGCAACCAGATGTCGGAGCCTAGGAGCCAGATGCCACCGTCGATGCCTACTATTACATGGAGACCGCCGACGACCAGGAGTAGTTAGGAGGCTCCTAGGAAGGAGGCCTTGCCTTTTCGATCGTAGATGCTTTTGTGCTGGCCTTCTTAAGGCAAACTTGTTTAACTCATGTATGTACTCAGATATTGTTGCTTCTGCTGACTCTTGTGTATTCGAGCTTATGTATTCAAGCCCTCGAGGCCCCTGGCTTGTAATATAAAGCTTGTATTATTTTAATTTGTGTCTAGAGTTGTGTTGTGATATCTTCCCGTGAGTCCTTAATCTTGATCGTACACATTTGCGTGTATGATTAGTATATGATTGAATCGAGGGCGTCACAAGTTGGTATCAAAGCCGACTGCCTGTAGGTAGCCCCCCTTCCGACTCCTTGGCCGAAGTCGAGTCTAGTCACTACAAAAACTTTTACTAACATGGCTATGTGTCTTACGGGCCCATGTCGCCATTGGGTGTTATTAGGATCTTTTATTCCTCGTATATACTCTGGGACTCTGATCTCTCTTCCATTCGGGTTAAACGATTTTGCTAACTCTAACATTAGGATCTTGTAACTACTTCCTCTCGGAGAGCCCCTTATTACAAATGATCGCCTGCTGCACCAGAAGAGTCCGAAGATACTCTACGATGTTCTCTTGAGACTTTGTGCCTGTCGCTTTTGCAATTCCCTACCACCGTTATATCCTTATGGATAACTACATACACTTGTTATTCATACAATCATTCCTTGTTGCTCTTGTTATTTCAAGATGCCCTAAAATACTCTCCGTTGCCCCGAGTATCCTTTGAGCTTACTGCCTTGCAGTTCTTTACCACATGAATACCCCTATGGATAATTCCTCGCACTTATCAAGTATTCGCTCATCCAACTCTCTCCGAGGGTTCTTGAGTTGCGTGAAATTTCTAGGATCGACCAAAATGCAAGAAAATATGTTATGCATGATGATCTAATGTATAACATTCCAAATTGATAATTTGGGATGTTACAAACCTACCCCCCCTTAAGATGAATCTCGCCCTCGAGATTCGGGTTGGCTAGAAAATAGGTGAGGGTGGTCCTTGAGCAAATCTTCTTCTCTCTCCCAGGTGGCTTCATCCTCTGAGTGGTGGTTCCACTGAACTTTGCAAAACTTGATAACCTTGCTGCCGGTAATTTTGCTGGCAAACTCGAGAGTCTTGACTGGTTTCTCTTCATATGTTAAGTCGTCCTTCAACTAAATCGCTTCAAGCGGCACTGTATCTCTTAGCGGTACCTCCGCCATCTCGGCGTGACATTTCTTCAACTGAGAAACGTGGAATACATCATGAACTCCTGACAGTCCCTCTGGCAATTCCAACTTATAAGCGACTTCTCCCATACATTGCAAAATCTTATACGGTCCAACGAAACGCGGTGCTAACTTTCCCTTAACTCCAAAGCGCTTAACTCCTCGAAGTGGGGATACTCGAAGATAAACTCTGTCTCCGGTTTCGTAAACGGTCTCCTTGCTTTTAGAATCTGCGTAGCTCTTCTGCCTTGATTGGGCTACCTTGAGCCTATCGCGAATCAACTTAACTTTTCGTTAAGACTCCTTAATCAGCTTCTTAATTTCCACCAAATCTTGTGCGGGCATCCTATACGGTCTCTTCGATATTGGCCCAGTGCCTGGCAAAAGCTCAATTAAGAACTCGATATTTCTATCAGGTGGCATTCCTGGCAATTCTTTAGGAAACACATCAGGAAAATCCTTCACCACTGGTACTTCCTCCTGTACGACTCCTGATAAAGAATTTACTTGTGTCCTGTTTGGCGTATGTCGGGATACATACTTAATCCTCCTTCCTTCGGGCATTGTAAGCAAAATTGTCTTACTGACGCAATCGATGTTTCCTCCATACATCGATAGCCAATACATACCGAGAATCACATCCAGACCTTGGGATTCCAGAATGATTAAATCCGTTGGGAAAACATGCCTCCCTATACTTAATGGCACTTGAAAACATCCTTGTCTGGCCATATACTCTGCTCCTGGCGAGCTTACTAGCATAGGTGTTTTAAGAATCTTAGTGGGCAGGTTATACTTTTCCACAAATCCCCATGATATGTATGAATGCGATGCACCAGTATCGAAAAGAATGAGTGCAGTAAATGACTTAACCAAAAACTTACCGATTACTGCATCAGGCTGAGCTTCAACCTCCTCCACTTTAGCGTGGTTCACATGTCCCCTGTTGAAAGGGTTCGGCTTCTTTCCAGAGCTTCCATTGCCATTTTGGCCTTCAGGACATTCATTGGCATAATGTCCGGTCTTGGAACACTTGAAACAGGTGACTTGACTCAGATCTCTCTTGGCTGGGGTTGATGGGGTGGTACGATTCTGGCCGTTGCTTCCTCCATTCCCATTACCATTCTTGTGGCCATTATGGTTGTGCGAACTACCTCCTCCATGGGTATGCTGAAACTGAACTCCCGGTTTAGGGGTAAAACGGGGCTTCTGCTGGGCTCCAGAGTTATACTTCCCCTGTCCATACTTCCTCTTGTGGTTCTCAATCTGTTGTTGCTTCCCTTCAATCATGATGGCACGATCTACCAACTCCTGGTAGTTGTTGAAACTTGCTACCATCAACTGCATGCTTAGCTCATCATTCAGTCCTTCTAGAAACTTTTCCTGCTTAGCTGCATCCGTAGCAACGTCATCTAGGGCATAACGTGCTAACTTGCTGAAGTCGTCGACGTACTGGCCAACTGTCCTTCCTCCTTGGCGTAAGTTGGGAAACTCACGCTTCTTCATGGCCATAGCTCCTGCTGAAACATGGGCAGTGCGGAAAGCTTGCTGAAACTGATCCCATGTGACAGTGTCAACTGGGTAAGTGGCTGTGAAATTCTCCCACCATGCTACCGCGGGTCCGTCAAGCTGATGTGCGGCAAACTTCACCTTCTCAACATCGGTGCATCCTGAAGTGGTCAACTCCCTTCCTATCTTGCGGAGCCAATCGTCTGCTACTATCGGCTCGGTGCTACTGGAAAATACCGGCGGATTCAGCCTAAGGAAACGGGCTAGGTGATCAACTGGTGGCGGTGGCGGAGGGTTGTTGTTGTTGTTGTTGTTGTTGTTGTTGTTGTTGTTGTTGTTGTTGTTGTTCTGCTGATTCTGGACTAACAACTGCATCAATTGGTTCTGCTGCTGGATCAACTGGGTGAGCTCCGGTGGGAATCCATTGTCACGTCTCGGAGGCATCTGAG
This sequence comes from Aegilops umbellulata, assembly GCA_032464435.1. NCBI lineage: Eukaryota > Viridiplantae > Streptophyta > Magnoliopsida > Poales > Poaceae > Aegilops > Aegilops umbellulata. The sequence continues at coordinate 225,499,497 of CP136055.1, read as the reverse complement.
GGTTTAGAAAAGATGAGAATTAAGAATAGAGTGAGGTCTAAGAGAAAACACTACCCAAATGCACATGAGACAAATGCACACAAAATCACTTCATTCAATTCAAACAAGGGCTTAAAAACGGTCTAGAACTATAGCAAAAGTGCTCGAACTATAATGTATACATGGGGGAAATACTACTAATATTTGGTGGTCATCTAGAAATTTGAATCGGTGGAAGACTCCATGATGTCTGCTCCAGCTTCGTCTTCAAAGTCGGGTTCACTTGGATCCGAATCGGTGTCATCGATGATGATGTAGTTGTCCGGACATGCGACGTACTTGTCTTCCCTCTTGGATGCTAATCTTTCCTTGAGTTCTTCAATCTCCTGCTTAAGATCGCGATTGTGCCTTGCTAGAGCTACGATCTCGTCCATGTAGTCCTTGCGTGTACCCTTCAGTTCTCCTTCTAGCTCGATGATTCTTGCCTTCGCATTCTTCAACTCTATCATGTCATTGCACTTATGATTCTCTTGACGTCGAATGTGCTGGTTCAACTCCTGGATGAAAGCTGCAATGGATCTATCCCTCTTGATGCTGACTATCTCCCATTCTTCATCTCGGCGTCCGCAAATCTGGTAGATAGTGTCCTTGAGGTCTTCTTGATAAACTTCTCCAATGCGTCCCATGGTGATATGAGCTTCCATGCTCTTTCTCAGACTCCAGGTTGGGGCACTGAAAACACTATCTATGGGCTTCGTGATTGGCGTGAATGTCCTTCCCGGAACGTGAGCTTGAATCTTCCAGCGCTCCTCTTCAGGCAGAGTGGCGTTGAAGGTCCCGGTGAAGCTTGGTAGTCCAATGTTCACATACTTGGTGACTTCCTTCAAGTGAAATCCAAAAGGTGTGCCTTCATCCGGTTGAGCGTACTTGATCTTCGCGTCCGTCATCCTAAAAGAGTAGAAAAGATGAGGAGTTAGAAAATGAGAGGAGAATAGTAATCTATGGCTTTAACTTAGTGGTCGTGTCCTACAGTCAGCGTGTGCTCTGATACCATCTCTGTAGCAACCCAACCTCATATGGTCAAGTATCTGTGCTCCGGTGTCGTCCCTGGATCAGTAATGCTGACACCACACAGTACTTCGAAGGATTTATAACATAGTAGCAATCACACACTTATTACATCGGTGTCTCAAAGAGAACTTATTACAATAAATATGGCTTAAGGCCATCTAATAATGTTAACAGCGGAAGACTTGGAAGATAAGTGAGTCCATCAACTCCAACGGCATCACTGAGTATAGAACCACGACCTAAAAGCACCTTACTCGTCGTCTGAAAAGTCTGCAACATGAAAGTTGCAGCCCGAAAATGGGTCAGCACATGGAATATGCTGGCAATGTAACACATAAAGAGTAATGAATGATAAGCCTATACTACAGGCATATATGGCTGGTGGAAAAGCTCTATTGTTACAGTTTTGCGTAAAGCCAATTTTTCCCTACTGCAAAGGAATAGATTTTATTTAACTATCATGGTGGTTGAAACATCGAGAATGGTTGACAGCATTTCGATCCCAATTAAGTGAACAATTAAAACCCAACAAAATTAATTAGAAGTAACATGATGAGATTCACATGATATCCAAGTACTAGATACTCAAGATGTCCATAACCGGGGACACGCCTAATCATGATCAGATTGTACACTCTGCAGAGGTTTGCGCACTTTTCCCCACAAGACTCGATCGCCTCCGTTTGGTTTCTCGCACTACATGGTGTTTGAGAAACGGATGACCGAGACATAGTCTTTCAGAAGCGCTAGCACCTTACGTTTGGATAGACCGGTACACCTACTTTCCCCTACATCTGCTAGTCTACCCTGTAAGAGTTCGCACGACTTAGTCAACTACGCCAGAGCCCATAATGGCTTGTGGCTGCACACGGAAGTTACTAGCATGAATGATCTTATGATCCCTTTGAGCCTGGGTGGCGGTCCAAAGAAAACAGGCAAGTCCTGATAGAAACCAGGTGCCTCGATCCACCCAGATGTGTGTTTAAGTTGCCACCTTAGATAAACCATTAATTAACAATACTCACATCTGTCATAGATATCACTCACCCAATCCACGTCTACTTGCATAGCATGGCATAATAAGCAAACGTAGAAGTAACTCCCAAAGGTTTCATAAGTAAAACAGGTAATAGGTACTACCTCAACTACTTCCCATCCCACAGTTTAATTAGATCCTAATCATGCAATGTTTGAGGATTGGTCTAATGCAATAAAAACTGCGCAATGAAAAGGTATGATCAAAGTGTTACTTGCCTTGCTGAGGATCCGCGAAACCTAGAGCTTCGAAATAACAGGCGGCGCACACCGGGTGATCTATCGGAGACAAACAACAAGCATACAATAAGTACTCATCTAATGCACAGGTAAAACTCGAACGGAAAATCGAACCAGAAAGTTCAACTTAAGAACTCCGGTTGCAAAAGAATCAAATCGAACGAAGCAAAAGAATTCATACGACGAAAGAATTCAACTCGGTTCTAGCAATTTGAAACTAGGTCAAATTTTACAGTAGCAAAATCTTGTTCCAGTTGATTAGTCAGAACGGCGGTTTCGAAACAAAACTCCAGGCGCTTGAATCACCTGATTCCGATAAACGAGCGAGAAAATAAACTAAAACGAAGATCGGATCTGAAATCGCGATCAGAAAATCGCGGAGTAAATCCGACGAAAAAGAAAACGACGAACGGTTAAACGAACGGACGTTCATTAACCGAGAATAACCGGTGATCGCGTTCGTTAAGACGAACGGTCCGGCGAACGCTCGCTAAACAACAAAACCAGAAAAAAAATGAAAACCGATCTAGGGTTCGAAAAAAACCGAAACTAAAAAATAAAATAAACCGGAACAGTTTTCTAAAAAAATACCGAACGAGGGGAGGGTGGCGCGGCGCGGCTACCTCGACGAGGCGGGGGCTCCGGCGGGGCGGCGGCTTGGCGCGGGGGCGACGGCGGCGGGGCTGCGCTGCTGCTGCTGCTGCTGCGAGGTGGGGAGGGCGGCGGCTTGGGGAGGAGAGGGGGGTGTGGGGGTATTTAAAGAGGGGGAGACTTGGGGGAGGGGGCAAGAAAAGGGGAGGAGTCCGAGTCCGACTCGGACTGGAGGCGGCGGTGGCTTGCGACGCGGCGGCGGCGCTGGCGCGCGCGCGCGAGGGCGGGCGGCGGGGCGGCTGGGCCGGCTGGCCGGCTGGGCCTTTGGCCTAGGTGGGCGCGACACAACTTTTTTTTAAAATAAATATACGCGCAGAAAATTAAATAAAAGAAAATCTAATCGGACTCCAAAATTTACGAAGTAAATTTTCCCCGACTCCTAAAAATGAGTCGAATAAAATGAACTTTTACTCGGGGCCTAAATGCAATTTTTGAAAACACGCATTTTTCCCTAATCCAAATAAAATGCAAACAAACTCCAGAAAAATCCAAAATTTGATTTATTTATTAAATCTTCATTTTTCCTGAAATTTGGGAAAGTCATATTATTCCCTCTCATATTTTTTTTTGATATTGGAAAAATAATTGAAGATAAAATAAATAAAATCAAATGATCCTCTTTTCAAAATTTGAGAAAACTCAAATATGAAAATAACGAAATCTCCAACTCTCTCCGAGGGTCCTTGAGTTGCGTGAAATTTCTAGGACCGACCAAAATGCAAGAAAATATGTTATGCATGATGATCTAATGTATAACATTCCAAATTGAAAATTTGGGATGTTACAAACCTGCCCCCCCTTAAGATAAATCTCGCCCTCGAGATTCGGGTTGGCTAGAAAATAGGTGAGGGTGGTCCTTGAGCAAATCTTATTCTCTCTCCCAGGTGGCTTCATCCTCTGAGTGGTGGTTCCACTGAACTTTGCAAAACTTGATAACCTTGCTGCGGGTAATTCTGCTGGCAAACTCGAGAATCTTGACTGGTTTCTCTTCATATGTTAAGTCATCCTTCAACTGAATCGCTTCAAGCGGCACTGTATCTCTTAGCGGTACCTCCGCCATCTCGGCGTGACATTTCTTCAACTAAGAAACGTGGAATACATCATGAACTCCTGACAGTCCCTCTGGCAATTCCAACTTATAAGCGACTTCTCCCATACGTTGCAAAATCTTATACGGTCCAACGAAACGCGGTGCTAACTTTCCCTTAACTCCAAAGCGCTTAACTCCTCGAAGTGGGGATACTCGAAGATAAACTCTGTCTCCGGTTTCGTAAACGGTCTCCTTGCGTTTTGTAACGCCCTCGATGCGGCTATATCTCCCACGTGTCGAAGCACGACTTAGAGGCATAACCGCATTGAAAGCAATGTCGCAAGTGAGGTAATCTTCACACAACCCATGTAATACATAAGGGAAAGAGATACATAGTTGGCTTACAATCGCCACTTCACGCAATACATGAGTAAAGCATTACATCAAACAGATACAATCAAAGTCCGACTACGGAACCAAAATAAAATAAGACTACCCCAAATGCTACACAGGTCCCCGATCGTCCCAACTGGGCTCCACTACTGATCAACTGAAACGAAACAACCCAAAGAATAAGATCTTCATCGAGCTCCTCCTTGAGCTCGGATGCGTCACCTGCACGGTTTCATCGGCACCTGCAAACTGGTTTCGGAAGTATCTGTGAGTCACGGGGACTCAACAATCTCACACCCGCAAGATCAAGACTATTTAAGCTTAAAGGTAGGACAGGGTAGTGAGGTGGAGCTGCAGCAAGCGACTAGCAAATATGGTGGCTAACATACGGAAAAGAGAGCGAGAAGAGGAGGCAAAAGCACGGTCGAACAACTATGATCAATAAGTGATCCTAGAACAACCTACGTCAAGCATAACTCCAACACCGTGTTCACTTCCCGGACTCCGCCGAGAAGAGACCATCACGGTTACACACGCGGTTGATGTATTTTAATTAAGATCAACTTCAGGTTTTCTACAACCGTACATTAACAAATTCCCATCTGCCACATAACCGCGGGCACGGCTTTTGAAAGATCAAACCCTGCAGGGGTGTCCCAACTTAGCCCATGATAAGCTCTCGCGATCAACAAAGGATATTCCTTCTCCCCGGGAAGACCCGATCAGTCTCGGAATCCCGGCTACAAGACATCTCGACAATAATAAAACAAGACCAGCAAGACCGCCCGATGCGCCGACAATCCCGATAGGAGCTACACATATCTCGTTCTCAGGGCAACACCGGATGAGACAGGCTACGAGTAAAACCAGGCTTCGAGTTTCCCCGAGGTGGCCCCGCAGGCGGCTCGGTTCGAACCAGCACTTAGAGAAGCACTGGCCCGGGGGGGATAAATAAAGATGACCCTCGAGAGCGCGACTCCCAAGGGAAAAGTAGGTGGTGGTGAGGCAAATGGTAAAACCAAGGTTGGGCCTTGCTGGAAGAGTCTTATTCAAAGCGAACTATCAAGGGGGTCCCATAAATCACCCAACCGCGTTAGGGACGCAAAATCCGGGAACATAATACCGATATGACGGAAACTAGGGCGGCAAGAGTGGAACAAAACACCAGGCATAAGGCCGAGCCTTCCACCCTTTACCAAGTATATAGATGCATTAATAATATAAAAGGTATTGTGATATCCCAACAAGTAAACATGTCCCAATAAGGAACAACATCTCCATGTTCCAACAAGGAACAAACTTCATCTTCACCTGCAACTAACAACGCTATAAGAGGGGCTGAGCAAAAGCCGTAACATAGCCAAACAATGGTTTGCTAGGACAAGGTGGGTTAGAGGCTTGGTTTAACAATATGGGAGGCATGATAAGCAAGTGATAGGTATCGCAGCATAGGCATAGCAAAAGAGAGAGCATCTAGCAAGCAAAGATAGAAGTGATTTCCAGGGTATGGTCATCTTGCTTGAGATCCCGAAAGGAAGAAGAACGAGTCCATGAAGAAGACAACCGGACGTAGTCGAACGAATTCTCACAACTCCGGAACGAAACCGAAGCTAACGAGAGAAGCAACCCGGAAACAAACAAACAACATAGTAAACAACCACCACATACACATGGCATGATGCACAAACACGTATGATGCATGTCCGATTTAATGATGCATGGCATGGCAAATGCAACAAACAAAACTACAAGTTAAGTGGAGCTCAATATGCAACGAGTTGCATATTGACGAAACACCACATTCGATTATTTGGTTCTCTCTTGTTTATGTACCCAACAATGTTAAATGTTGATTAACATGGCAAGAGGTGAGGCATAAGTAAACTAACTATCTAGGCAAGTTTAAATGAGGCCGGAAATAACAATCAACGATTCCGGAAAATCCTCATGTGCATACTTTAGATTTAGTACTGTTCTGTCCTAAAGCATATTTTAGAGTTGTTAAACATGCAAAGTAATGCTATCATGTTAATCTATGCATTTTCCTACCCCATTTACATATAAAGTTTATTTAAAACCGAGTTACGGTTAATTAGTTATGAATTAAATCATTTTAGCATGGCATTTAAGCAAATTAATGCAAACAGCAATTTAAAGGTTTTTAACATGGATGAAAGTGGCATATTATGAAACTAGACAGAAATCTAAGCATTTTTCATATATGAAGTTTTTACATACGAAGCACTGTTAATGAGTTATTATATGAACGATGTCTAGGGGTTTTTCTGCAAAACTACGCTCTCTGGAAAAATACTAAAATCGTAGATCTGAAAAAAAACAGGAACTAGGCCGAAATAGGGGGCGGCTGGGCGCTCACCATGGGCCTTGGCCCGGAACTGTGGATAGGGAGGCCGGTTGAAGGGGAGGCAGAGGTGGGCGCTGGGCCTTGTGAGGCAAGAGGAGGGCCACGCGCGGTCAACGCATGCGAGCGGCCGCAGTGGTCGAGCGAAGTCAACACGACCCGGCGCTCGCGTCTGGAACGAAGCAGAGGCGCGACGCGGCAGGGCTGCGGGGCACAGGGAGGCGCGACTCTGGCGGGCAGGGGCCAAAGATGAAGCATCGCGGATCCGGGCGACGGCAGGAGGTGAACGGCGCGGCTGCTGCTTGAGGAAAGACGTCCATGCCTGCTCCTGCTTAGAAGGGAGACAGAGATCGGAGTGTGAGCAGAGAAAAGGGGGAGGAACAGGGAGATGGAGGAAGGAGAGAACGGGAGCGGAGCTCATCTGCTGGTGTCGCTGCTCGCGGCAGATCGAAGCGGCTGGCGAGCTCCGGCTTGAGGAGGCTCTGGACGGCGACGAGGTGTTGCGCGAGGGGAGGAGCACGTGGCCTTAGGCGCCTGGCTGTCGAAGCAGAGGAGCGAGACGACGCTGCAGCTGTTCGAGGCGAAGCAGGGGCGCGGTTCAGGCAAAGCGGAGGCAGCAGAAGGTCGAGTGCGGGCATCCAGATCGGGTGGCCTCCTGGACTCCTGGCTAGGCGACGACGACGGCAAGGCCGAGCAGGGGCCGGTCTCGGGAGGAGCTCGTCCCCCTGGTTGACGAAGAGAGCGAGGAGGGTTGGATCGATGGGCTTGCGTGGATCGAGGGGAGGCCTCGGGTGGAGTCCGGTTGGGTGGCGCTGAAATTGAGGAAGATGGTCGGAGGCAGGATGGAATGGATGGATTGGGGTGCGGCGGTGGTTGGTGGATCTGGATCGAGGAATTTTGCCACGAGGCAGCGGGATCGAGGGGGATCCCGAGGGGAGCGACCAGGCGGCGCCGGAATGGGTGGATGGGACAGCTAGGGGCTAGGTTAGGCTGTTTAAATAGTTAGGTGGACTAGCTTGGGACAAAACGGACCCTCCGATCAAAATTGAACGGTCGAGAATAAATAGGTTATGGAGTCCAATTAAGAAAACGGAGATGTTTTATAGATGTTTGGGGATGATCCGAATCCAACGGACATGACCGTGCGGGTCGGGTTTGGGGAAGTTTCGGGCGAGCAAGCAAGGGGTTCGAGCATTGAGCAAAGAGATTAAGCGGCCAGACAAGAGGGACTCGAAAAACCCGGTTAGTCTCGGAACGGAGAACGGAGAGACGCGGCAACTATGAACGAACTAAGAGTTTTAAGAAAACATGCGGATGCGATGCGGATGATGCAATGATGAAATGCAACAAACAAAAATAAAACACTCAACGAACACGAAATATATGGAAGTCTTCTGGAACGTCGGTCTCGGGGCATTACACGTTTAGAATCTGTGTAGCTCTTCTGCCTTGATTGGGCTACCTTGAGCCTATCGCGAATCAACTTAACTTTCTGTTCAGACTCCTTAATCAGCTTCTTAATTTCCGCCAAATCTTGTGTGGGCATCCTGTACGATCTCTTCGATATTGGCCCAGTGCCTGGCAAAAGCTCAATTAAGAACTCGATATTTCTATCAGGTGGCATTCCTGGCAATTCTTCAGGAAACACATCAGGAAAATCCTTCACCACTGGTACTTCCTCCTGTACGACTCCTGATAAAGAATTTACTTGTGTCCTGTTTGGCATATGTCAGGATACATACTTAATCCTCCTTCCTTCGGGCGTTGTAAGCAAAATTGTCTTACTGGCGCAATCATCGATAGCCAATCCATACCGAGAATCACATCCAGACCTTGGGATTCCAGAATGATTAAATCCGTTGGGAAAACATGCCTCCCTATACTTAATGGCACTTGAAAACATCCTTGTCTGGCCATGTACTCTGCTCCTGGCGAGCTTACTAGCATAGGTGTTTTAAGAATCTTAGTGGGCAGGTTATACTTTTCCACAAATCCCCTTGATATGTATGAATGCTATGCACCAGTATCGAAAAGAACGAGTGCAGTAAATGACTTAACCAAAAACTTACCGATTACTGCATCAGGCTGAACTTCAACCTCCTCCACATTAGCGTGGTTCACCTGTCCCCTGTTGAAAGGGTTCGGCTTCTTTCCAGAGCTTCCATTGCCATTTTGGCCTTCGGGACATTCATTGGCATAATGTCCGGTCTTGGAACACTTGAAACAGGTGACTTGACTCAGATCTCTCTTGGCTGGGGTTGATGGGGTGGTACGGTTCTGGCCGTTGCTTCCTCCATTTCCATTACCATTCTTGTGGCCATTATGGTTGTGCGAACTACCTCCTCCATGGGTATGCTGAAACTGAACTCCCGGTTTAGGGATAAAACGGGGCTTCTGCTGGGCTCTAGAGTTATACTTCCCGTGTCCATACTTCCTCTTGCGGTTCTCAATCTGCTGTTGCTTCCCTTCAATCATGATGGCACGATCTACCAACTCCTGGTAGTTGTTGAAACTTGCTACCATCAACTGCATGCTTAGCTCATCATTCAGTCCTTCCAGAAACTTTTCCTGCTTAGCTGCATCCGTAGCAACGTCATCTGGGGCATAACATGCTAACTTGCTGAAGTCGTCGACGTACTGGCCAACTGTTCTTCCTACTTGGCGTAAGTTGCGAAACTCACGCTTCTTCATGGCCATAGCTCCTGCTGAAACATGGGCAGTGCAGAAAGCTTGCTGAAACTGATCCCATGTGACAGTGTCAACTGGGTAAGTGGCTGTGAAATTCTCCCACCATGCTGTCGCGGGTCCGTCAAGCTGATGTGCGGCAAACTTCACCTTCTCAACATCGGTGCATCCTGCAGTGGTCAACTCCCTTCCTATCTTGCGGAGCCAATCGTCTGCTACTATCGGCTCGATGCTACTGGAAAATACCGGCGGATTCAGCCTATGGAAACGGGCTAGGTGATCAACTGGTGGCGGTGGCGGAGGGTTGTTGTTGTTGTTGTTGTTGTTGTTGTTGTTGTTGTTGTTGTTGTTGTTGTTGTTGTTGTTGTTGTTGTTGTTGTTGTTGTTGTTGTTGTTGTTGTTGTTGTTGTTGTTGTTCTGCTGACTCTGGACTAACAACTGCATCAATTGGTTCTGCTGCTGGATCAACTGGGTGAGCTCCGGTGGGAATCCATTGTCACGTCTCGGAGGCATCTGAGGGTTTAGAAAAGATGAGAATTAAGAATAGAGTGAGGTCTAAGAGAAAACACTACCCAAATGCACATGAGACAAATGCACACAAAATCACTTCATTCAATTCAAACAAGGGCTTACAAACGGTCTAGAACTATAGCAAAAGTGCTCGAACTATAATGTATACATGGGGGAAATACTACTAATATTTGGTGGTCATCTAGAAATTTGAATCGGTGGAAGACTCCATGATGTCTGCTCCAGCTTTGTCTTCAAAGTCGGGTTCACTTGGATCCGAATCGGTGTCATCGATGATGATGTAGTTGTCCGGACATGCGACGTACTTGTCTTCCCTCTTGGATGCTAATCTTTCCTTGAGTTCTTCAATCTCCTGCTTAAGATCGCGATTGTGCCTTGCTAGAGCTACGATCTCGTCCATGTAGTCCTTGCGTGTACCCTTCAGTTCTCCTTCTAGCTCGATGATTCTTGCCTTCGCATTCTTCAACTCTATCATGTCATTGCACTTCTGATTCTCTTGACGTCGAATGTGCTGGTTCAACTCCTGGATGAAAGCTGCAATGGATCTATCCCTCTTGATGCTGACTATCTCCCATTCTTCATCTCGGCGTCCGCAAATCTGGTAGATAGTGTCCTTGAGGTCTTCTTGATAAACTTCTCCAATGCGTCCCATGGTGATATGAGCTTCCATGCTCTTTCCCAGACTCCAGGTTGGGGCACTGAAAACACTATCTATGGGCTTCGTGATTGGCGCGAATGTCCTTCCCGGAACGTGAGCTTGAATCTTCCAGCGCTCCTCTTCAGGCAGAGTGGCGTTGAAGGTCCCGGTGAAGCTTGGTAGTCCAATGTTCACATACTTGGTGACTTCCTTCAAGTGAAATCCAAAAGGTGTGCCTTCATCCGGTTGAGCATACTTGATCTTCGCGTCCGTCATCCTAAAAGAGTAGAAAAGATGAGGAGTTAGAAAATGAGAGGAGAATAGTGATCTATGGCTTTAACTTAGTGGTCGTGTCCTACAGTCAGTGTGTGCTCTAATACCATCTCTATAGCGACCCAACCTCAGATGGTCAAGTCTCTGTGCTCCGGTGTCATCCCTGGATCAGTAATGCTGACACCACACAGTACTTCGAAGGATTTATAACAGAGTAGCAATCACACACTTATTACATCGGTGTCTCAAAGAGAACTTATTACAATAAATATGGCTTAAGGCCATCTAATAATGTTAACAGTGGAAGACTTGGCAGATAAGTGAGTCCATCAACTCCAACGGCATCACTGAGTATAGAACCACGACCTAAAAGCACCTTACTCGTCGTCTGAAAAGTCTGCAACATGAAAGTTGCAGCCCGAAAACGGGTCAGCACATGGAATATGCTGGCAATGTAACACATAAAGAGTAATGAATGATAAGCCTATACTACAGGCATATATGGCTGGTGGAAAAGCTCTATGGTTACAGTTTTGCGTAAAGCCAATTTTTCCCTACTACAAAGGAGTAGATTTTATTTAACTATCATGGTGGTTGAAACATCGAGAATGGTTGACAGCATTTCGATCCCAATTAAGTGAACAATTAAAACCCAACAAAATTAATTAGAAGTAACATGATGAGATTCACATGATATCCAAGTACTAGATACTCAAGATGTCCATAACCGGGGACACGGCTAATCATGATCAGATTGTACACTCTGCAGAGGTTTGCGCATTTTTCCCCACAAGACTCGATCGCCTCCGTTTGGTTTCTCACACTACATGGTGTTTGAGAAACGGATGACCGAGACATAGTCTTTCAGAAGCGCTAGCACCTTACGTTTGGATAGACCGGTACACCTACCTTCCCCTACATCTGCTAGTCTACCCTGTAAGAGTTCGCACGACTTAGTCAACTACGCCAGAGCCCATAATGGCTTGTGGCTGCACACGGAAGTTACTAGCATGAATGATCTTATGATCCCTTTGAGCCTGGGTGGCGGTCCAAAGAAAACAGGCAAGTCATGATAGAAACCAGGTGCCTCAATCCACCCAGATGTGTGTTTAAGTTGCCACCTTAGATAAACCATTAATTAACAATACTCACATCTGTCATGGATATCACTCACCCAATCCACGTCTACTAGCATAGCATGGCATAATAAGCAAACGTAGAAGTAACTCCCAAAGGTTTCATAAGTAAAACAGGTAATAGGTACTACCTCAACTACTTCCCATCCCACAGTTTAATTAGATCCTAATCATGCAATGTTTGAGGATTGGTCTAATGCAATAAAAACTAGGCAATGAAAAGGTATGACCAAAGTGTTACTTGCCTTGCTGAGGATCCGCGAAACCTAGAGCTTCGAAATAACAGGCGGCGCACTCCGGGTGATCTATCGCAGACAAACAACAAGCATACAATAAGTACTCATCTAATGCATAGGTAAAACTCGAACGGAAAATCGAACCAGAAAGTTCAACTTAAGAACTCCGGTTGCAAAAGAATCAAATCGAACGAAGCAAAAGAATTCATACGACGAAAGAATTCAACTCGGTTCTAGCAATTTGAAGCTAGGTCAAATTTTACAGTAGCAAAATCTTGTTCCAGTTGATTAGTCGGAACGGTGGTTTCGAAATGAAACTCCAGGCGCTTGAATCACCTGATTCCGATAAACGAGCGAGAAGATAAACTAAAACGAAGATCGGATCTGAAATCGCGATCAGAAAATCGCGGAGTAAATCCGACTAAAAAGAAAACGACGAACGGTTAAACGAACGGACGTTCGTTAACCGAGAATAACCGGTGATCATGTTCGTTAAGACGAACGGTCCGGCGAACGCTTGCTAAACAACAAAACCGAAAAAAAAAGAAAACCGATTTAGGGTTTAAAAAAAACCGAAACTAAAAAAAATAAAAAATTAACCGGAACGGTTTTCTAAAAAAACCGAATGAGGGGAGGGTGGCGCGGCGCGGCTACCTCGACGAGGCGGGGGCTCCGGCGGGGCGGCGGCTTGGTGCGGGGGCGACGGCGACGAGGGCGGCGGCGCGGGCGGCGGCGGCGGGCGTGCGGCGGCGGCGGCGCTGGCGGTGGCGGCGGCAGCGGCGGGGCTGCGCGGCTGCTGCTGCTGCTGCTGCTGCGAGGCGGGGAGGGCGGCGGCTTGGGGAGGAGAGGGGGGGTGTGGGTGTATTTAAAGAGAAGGGGAGACTTGGGGGAGGGGGCAAGAAAAGGGGAGGAGTCCAAGTCCGACTCGGACTGGAGGCGGCGGCGGCTTGCGGCGCGGCGGCGGCGCTGGCGCGCGCGCGCGAGGGCAGGCGGCGGGGTGGGTGGGCCGGCTGGCCGGCTGGGCCTTTGGCCCAGGTGGGCGCGACGCAACTTTTTTTTTAAATAAATATACGCGCAGAAAATTAAATAAAAGAAAATCTATTCGGACTCCAAAATTTACGAAGTAAATTTTCCCCGACTCCTAAAAATGAGTCGAACAAAATGAACTTTTACTCGGGGCCTAAATGCAATTTTTGAAAACACGCATTTTTCCCTAATCCAAATAAAATGCAAACAAACTCCGGAAAAATCCAAAATTTGATTTATTTATTAAATCTTCATTTTTCCTGAAATTTGGGAAAGTCATATTATTCCCTCTCATATTTTTTTTGATATTGGAAAAATAATTGAAGATAAAATAAATAAAATCAAATGATCCTCTTTTCAAAATTTGAGAAAACTCAAATATGAAAATAACGAAATCTCCAACTCTCTCCGAGGGTCCTTGAGTTGTGTGAAATTTCTAGGATCGACCAAAATGCAAGAAAATATGTTATGCATGATGATCTAATGTATAATATTCCAAATTGAAAATTTGGGATGTTACATTGATTCAATATGTTGTGGATGCTCGCAATCCTCTGTCAGATCATAGAATTCATCCTTCCGGCTTGGACGTCATTTGACCAAGAGCTGTTTCTCGACCAATCAAATTGACGTCGATTGTATCCCTAAGGCTATTCAACTTACTTATCTTTTGATCAGAGTGTCTACTTCTGATATTCTATTTTTGAAATCATGATTTCTGTGCATTTAAGCATCAAATTATTCAGATGTTTCTTTAATCCAAAGCCTTTGTATTCTTTCTTCTTGTGGTTGAGTACCGATACTCACATCAGATCCTATGTGGACTGCCAGATCATTTGCTGGATTTTATCCAACAACGTCCTTCATATTCAATAACCTTTTGAGCCTTTCCTCGGATACATAATGCCTTTGGTAAATTATATCCTCTGCCTTCTCAACCATGCTCTGCCTTCAAGCTTGTGTTATTTTACTAGTGGTATATGTTCCTAAGATGCCCCGATGGGTTGAACCTATGCCTTCCGTAATCTGTGTGAACCCGAAAGTTTTCCAAGGTTCATACTCCTCTGGTATTTCACCAGGTAGATCTTCGCACTCAAATCAATTTTTGTAAGAGCAGTGAATGAAAGGTTATGCATTGAAGAAGTGCGAGTCGACCTTGAACTTTGTGTTCATGCCCATGGACACGATGTAGATCTTATCATTAAAGGTTCTCTTAAGTTAATTATTCCCTTGGTATAAGTTCATCTTATATATGGGATCTGGCCTTTTGCAATCGTGATTCCGACCATGTTCTCCTTTAAATACCATTTGTCATGCAAGTTCAAGCACTTGTCTTCTGCAGAGAAATACCCTAGTCCAATCTCTGATTTGATCTGTCGTCGAGTATTACCCTCCGGTATCTCGGGAATATCATGAAACCACATAACTTCTTATGAGTTCTTCCTCTACTATTATTTTTGCCGATTCTAAATTTTCCACATGTTCCGGGTTATTAGTCACTCGAGAACACCGATAAGTGAATCAATTCTGCACTCTGATTCTATAACTCTAAGTAATTTTCATTGCTTACGAGTTTAATAATCCGTCAAGTCATTCCTAGCTTGATCGGCTATATCATTATCATACTAAATTTTAACTGTGCTACCCGGAGCTTCTTCCCAGAGCACAATTTTCGACGATGAGCTAAGCTTACGTCGCTCTTCCTCGTCTTATCATTTCACCTCGAACAACAATCTTGATTTCGAGCTTGTGTCATATCTGTGGTTCCAATAGCCTTTCAGTCCATCCTTCTTGTTTCTTGATGGCATCGCTCCTTGATGGCATCTTCATAGAGCCTCTCGACAAATGCGTCATGATCAGCATCAACATTTTTACTTCTGTTGAGATGACAATTGAATTCATGGTGATAAATACCATCCTTGACCTTCAATGATTTGAGTTATCATCGACAATCCCTTGTCTTCTTTCCAACACATGTTTGATCATGTCTTGGTTATACCTTGGACTCCTTGCTATTCCTACCATTGTTCCTTGAGTATTTCTTGCGATCTTCAACTTCAGCCCCTACTTGGAACACCATGTTAATTCTACCTCGAAGCATGACTTAGGTATTCCGGATATCAACAAGAACATTGGAAGCACATTGTCGAAAGTTTCTTGATCTATTATCCAAACATTGTTGTATGTGTAATATCATGATTCTTCCCTCGCCCCCTTTATCTAAATGCTTTTTAACTTGCTGTCATATCATGTTAATCCTACTCCGCTTCCCCTTGGGAAGGATATACTCCCAATTCTGGTGTGTAAACACATTTTCCTTTCCATTGGTTTGCTTAACCTTTATTGTGATCTTTATGTTATAAGCAGAAATAATTCCCTGCTTATGGAAACACCTCGGTTTACAATTCTGTCAGTCTGACCCTGTTACTATTGCTGACGACATCCTGGTAACCCTTGATGGATGAGAACTTTGCCTATTGGTCCGCCTCGTTTAACGAGCAGGAAAATGGTTCTCTTCGTCCCTCGCCCTTGGTACCAGCGTTGTTGCCAACATAACTGATAGGCCATACTCTGACCTGCCTTGCTATCATGATCATGCAAATTTATTAGTGCCTTCCTGCTGTTAACCCACATGGTGGGCCCATAACCCACAGTTCCATAGGATCGAAACCTGAATCTCTTGTACAACCTTGATTCTGAAGTACACTTTCAACTTCGCTTCATATGTATTTTACGAGCCACCTTCCCTCAATTATTCTATTCCGGTGTCAGACGCTATATTTATTCCATTGCTTCGAACCCCTCTCATCCACTGTTTTAGGCATCGAACATTTGCCTACTGCTTGAAAATTCTCATGCCTACTTTAATTCTCTCGATGTATTTCTGGAGTTCCAACTCGAGAGATACGCATATGTTCATTCATGGGTTAACCCCAGATGATTACCCTTATAGCATTCTATCGTTGCCGAGCTCCCCCTTACCTATTCGTAAGTATGATGAAGATCCCGAAGTAAGGGTGATGATTTCATCATGATGACCTGGAGCAGAGAAATAAAGACATCAACAGAAGGGACTGACCTCTTCGAGGAGAGCAACGAAGACCGACAAGACTCGATACAATTTCGTAACCAAATCTTTTCCCCTTACTCCACCTCTTAAATCTCGGGACGAGATTTCTTTCAGTGGGGGAGATTTGTAACACCCCAGTCTCAGGCTACAGTAACCCTCCGTGATTAAGCTAATAATTTTGCTAAACAGGAGTTGATCACCTTTGATTAAAATCTCATTTGAAATCCCACTTTGAAATCAAATTCAATTTGCAAGTGAATTTTGAAGTTGCACAAAAGTTGCTTCAAAATAGTTCATCTTTTATCCAAAATTCCATAACAAATGACTGTTAAGGAAAACAACATCACCTCCAAGCCAAGATGGACTATAGCAATTAAAAGAGTGTCATTTCGGCATTTTAAAATGCTATTTTATTGGTGCAAAATCCAAATGGGTTCTGGTGTCCCTCAAACTTTTTGTGGCACTGCCAAATACTACAAGGAACTTAAGTGGCCTAGTCCCACATTTTTTTCAAAGTCTTTTGGTAGCCCAAACCTTTCCCTAGCCATCCCTGTTTTAAATAAAAAGAGAAAACTAGAAAATCATAAAAGAGAAAGGGCCTACCTGGCCTCTGGCCTAAGGCCCAGCGCGACCCAGTCCACCAGGCGCCCCTGTCTCCCTCAACCTCTGTTCACGGGGGCACCATGGACGCCATGCGGCCGCACATGGCCGGGATGGCCACGTGTCGGCCATCTGCTGTCGTCCCGCGCGGATAAGGTCGCTGGCGACGCCCCTGCAAACCCTAGATCACCCACTGGCTCCCCCCACTCCTCCTCTCTCTCCCTCCACACCAGATCCCCTCTTCCTTCCCCTTCTGCCGACGCATGTCATCGTCGTTCTTCTTGCACCGCCACGGCGACCGTCGACCCCGAGCTTCACCAACGCATCCACGAGCTCCGCCGTTCTCCGCTCCTTCGTCTCCGACCATCAGCAGGAGCTGGGAGGCCCCGCTCCTCTCCGCCCCTTCCGTCTCTGTCGTCGACGATCCTCGTAGTCTCCGGCGAACCCTGCAGCTACTAATCCGTCGAGGGCTTTTCTTGGCCGCTCGGTGAGCTCCTCCCCTGTTTCCCTCTCGCCCCGGTCTTGATCCATCGTCGGAGCATGTCTCCCGCCTGTAGCCGTAGCCATCGTCCGTCACGGCCAGCGCCCGCCCCAGCCCCGCGCCGTGACCACCCCGTGCCCGCGCCTCGCCTCACCTCCCTGACGAGCTAGGCCGCGCCCGGGCCTCGTTCGCCCCTGCGCCAGGCCAAGCCCACAGCCGCCCCGCGCTTATCCTCGTCGCGCCCCTGCACCTGACACCGCAGCCGCCGGCGCCGGCCGTGCCCGACGCTGCGGTGGCCCACAACCGCTGGCCTCAGCACATACGCGTCAGACACGCCCTTCCCCGCACCCCCGCTCACGCGCCGTGCTGCTGCTACCACTAGCGCTGCTACTAGTGCGACGCTGCTACAGTAACATTCAGTTACTGTAGCAGTAGCTAGCTTCACTGATATTACGCTGCCTAGCCCTCTAAACAGCCCCTAAACGGCGGCTAAAGATCTACTAAGAGGAGCAAAAATATTTTGGGGTGGTAGTACACTTGACAATGTTCAGATGTTTCCATTGGACCAAATCCATTTGATGCTTGGTTTAAATCATAAGAAAATAACAAATTGCTACATTCTGTTAACGGAAAAACAGAAAACAGAAATGCTGCAGTAGCCTTTTCAAACAAAGTTTTGAACAAGCAAATGG
Source organism: Aegilops umbellulata (assembly GCA_032464435.1). Taxonomy (NCBI): domain Eukaryota; kingdom Viridiplantae; phylum Streptophyta; class Magnoliopsida; order Poales; family Poaceae; genus Aegilops; species Aegilops umbellulata. The sequence continues at coordinate 225,481,369 of CP136055.1, read as the reverse complement.
ATGCTAACATAGCTGCACTTGCTACTAACATGTAGACCGTAGAGAAATACTCACAATTGATATAAGGCACAAAATCATTGGACGTACAGAACAATAGCTATAGCCTCCGGAAAACTGCTAAGTGATGTTTAAAAACTGACGAATTCTCTTAGCAAAATTTCAGGGATTTTTCCGGGTATTGTTAGATCTTTGAAAAGTCTTAGAAATTAAACCGTATCTTGGATGAAAAAGTTTTATACATGAAAGTTGCTCAGAACGACAAGACGAATCTGAATACGCGGTCCGTTTTTTCCACCACACATCCCTAGCTTAGCAAACCTCGAACCTTTCCCCTCCGGTTCATCTGTGTGACAGATGTCCAGAACTGGGAAAACATTCCCGAATGTTTTCCCTCTTCGTCTGTATCACCTAGCACCGCGTTTTGCCATGTTATGCTTTATGGTGCTTTGATTGCTCTGTTATTTATTGTGTTCCCTCTCCGTTACTTCTTTCCGGTAGACCCCGAGACGGCTGCCGATGACACTATGTTCGACTACGTCACCGACGACCCTCCTTGTCTGAGCCACCAGGCAAGCCCCCCCTTTGATCATCCCGATATCGCCCATTTCCTTTCTCTCATGCTTGCATTAGATTTGCTACTGTAATTATTTGCTCCTATTCCAATGCATAGCCTGCTTTTGTAAGCTGCTTATTGTTACCTACCTACTTATCCTAAACTGCTTAGTATAGGTTGGTTAGTGATCCATCAGTGACCCCCACCTTGTCCTTGTTGCCCCTGCTTCATCATCGAAGACCCGATCAACGGGATCGAAGACCAGGCCCCGGCACCGCACATCACTTTCCCCTTAGTTGCTCGACACTACTAGGTTACTATTGAGTGCCGAGGGTGAGACCTCTACAGCACTTCTGATATTAACCCTGTAGTGTAGCTATTCGGTCGTGGTCATCGAGGGTGATTCCTCCTTAACCACTTCCAAAATGACTCTGTCGTGCAACCCCTCAAGTGTGAACCTCGGGGGTGGTTCCTCTTACGTTCACCTTGATGATTACCTCGAGCGGAATTCACCGGGGGTGATTCCTCGGGTTTTTCCCTTGATGTTTGGACACACGGTTACTATGGTTACTATGACTTTACACTGAACCCTGTTACTAAAGAAGGGTCGGCCCTGAGGGGTACCCGCGCGAGCATATTTGCGAATGATGAGGAGTCGGGTTGACCCGGAAGGTGCCCGCGAGATAATTACGAGGAGTGTCCGGGCATTCCTAGCCCTTGCCGTAAGTCCTCGAGACGGGGCAACGGGGTCACATCTTTCGTGAGTCTCTGCTTGTTACCGCGCATTCCTAATCCACTACGATTTGGATATTTGATCCGAGGGGCCTCTGGCCTGATAGCACTAACCATCACGTGGGCATTGTATGGGTGTTCTGCGTCGTATGCATCAGCCGAAGCTTAATAGACGTCAGCGACTGAGCGACGCGCGCTGGGTTGGACTGCGTAAGCGCCTGCCTTTTTGAAGGAGATAGCTAGGTCTGCTCACCGGCCGCCCTCGCAACGTGCAGGAGTTCCCGGGGAGATGGCCCATGACCCCTGGGGGCATAGGTTTAGTCTGGCGTGCTGGCCTCTCTATTAAGTCTAGGTCGGGTTGCGGCGTATTGTTTGGCCGAGGCCGGGCATGACCCATGAAAGTGTGTCCGCCCGGAGTTAATCGAGCGTGGTGGGTAAGTTGGTGCACCCCTGCAGGGAAGAAAACATCTATCGATAGCCTGTCCTACGGTAACGGACACTTGGAGTTGTATCCCGATCGATACAACTAGAACTGGTTACTTGTGATGAGAAATGAATTGTGATGATAACTGGATAGTATGGCTTTGGGATTGCTTTCTCGCAGGGAGTCGAGAAAGGATCGGGAGTCGAGAAAGGATCTCTGGCCGAGGTTGATAACACTACTACTACTTTACTTTATGCTACTCTACTCCCTTCTGTTGCTGCAAGATGGTGGTTTCGAGAAGATGCTAGTCTTCGATAGGACTATGCCTTCTCTCAATTCTGGCATTTCTGCAGCCCAGTCCACATATATAACCTTCCTTTGAAAATGTTGCATATGTAGCGTAGATCCTTGCTTGCGAGTACTTTGGATGAGTACACACGGTTGCTTTGCTCCCCCTTTTTCCCCCTTTCTTCTTCTTTCCGGATGATGCAACCAGATGTCGGAGCCCAGGAGCCAGATGCCACCGTCGATGCCTACTACTACGTGGAGACCGCCGACGACCAGGAGTAGTTAGGAGGCTCCTAGAAAGGAGGCCTTGCGTTTTCGATCGTAGATGCTTTTGTGCTAGCCTTCTTAAGGCAAACTTGTTTAACTCATGTATGTACTCAGATATTGTTGCTTCCGCTGACTCTTGTGTATTCAAGCTTATGTATTCGAGCCCTCGAGGCCCCTGGCTTGTAATATAAAGCTTTTATTATTTTAATTTATGACTAGAGTTGTGTTGTGGTATCTTTCCGTGAGTCCTTGATCTTAATCGTATACATTTGCGTGTATAATTAGTGTACGATTGAATCGAGTGCATCACAGCAACCGGACAACACGAGCGGCGGACGAATTTTAGGTACGGGCAACGCGGCCTCCGGCGGCGGTCATGGAGGCCGACCGCCCTGGTGCGGCGCGCGGGGCGGAAGCGATGAACGGCGGCTAGGATTGGATCGGTTAGAATGATACCATGTTAAAAAGGATAGAGAGATTGTTGAAATAGTTGTTTATTGCTTGAGTTGCTTGAGCCTTGTAGTCATATATAGAAGTGCATGATCAATTTAAAATGCAAGACAAGCAAGAATACGTTCTAATCTCTCTCGTATTTCCTAACTGATCATAATACTCAACACAAATGTTGGCTCAAAGGGAGGAGAGGGAACTCGAAAACGACGGCCCGTTTGTATGTAGAGTAGTAATGTACTGCTACGTCTACGTTTATCATGGCATATAGCTGAGGCTGTCGTAGCTAGCGTAGTGGCGTAGCAGCAGCGAGTGACGCAAGGCATCGGCAGGAGGAGGGCCTGGGCAATGCTGCATGCTGCATGCTGATGCCGGGTAAAGGGCGATGGACTTTCCTTTGCCATGCTACGCGTATGCATGCATGCATGCGTGACGACCGATGGGAGTGGTATGCTATACGGGGAGCTCCTTCTCCGTCTCTTTCGACACCCCAGCGACGTGCCGGCCCTATTCACGGAAACTCATCCTCATCACGCCATGCCATGCCTAGGAGGCCTACATCCACTGCACCAACTTTTTCTTTCGCCTTGCCTGTGCTGTGCACCATGACTTCCCATATTTTAAAGCCATCGTTACCATACTACCTCCTTTTTTTTTCTTTGCCGGAAGCCTTGCCACTTTCTTTGACCGGCAAATATTTACACATACTTGTGTGTATCACGACCAACAGTACTAATGTTGTACTCAGTTTTTCTAGCATGTCAATGTCTTTTTTTTTTCGGGGAGATTTTTATTCTTCTTCTAGCTAGTACTACTACGTGTCAAAGCATCATGACGCGTATCCTCAAAAAAGAAAAAACATCATGACGCGTAGAAATTACCGTGCCTAAAATATCGCTTGTATTACTACTAGTCCAGACGAGTTGATTGTGGATCGTCACACGAACCGTGCTTGCTAGCCAGCGGCATCTAGTCTTAGCTAACCTCAGCATTCTTACCGGCCATGACCAACAAAAAAGCGTCTGCTAAAAACTAGCCGGTACAGTGAGTGAGGTTAAAGCATCTCACGGCAACCGCTTCATGCATGCATGCTATGCTACCTCACGCCTTTGAACCAAGCCTCCAAAAAAAAAGGAAAGTCACGTTTCATGGGGCTTTGCTCTGCTGCTGCATGCGTCTGGCATCTGCGACTGCGTGCGTACGTACCGGTACCAGCGTAGTACTCTACTACGGACAGTCGCGTGCATCACCTTCTGTGGACGCGTCTTCCCACTTTTCATCAATTCAAAATTCAATTCTCCACCAACAAAATGCTACGTACGTACTACACCTTCAACAACTATACTCTTATTAGGATTATTTTTCCTCTACTAGGAGTAGTACAAGTATGCATGCGACTGCGAGGCATGTATACCCATCAAAACGTCCAATTGAGTAGGTAGCAGTATACACGAACGTGCATAGAGATGATAGTATGTATGGTTTACGGTGGACAGATACTTGATTTATCTCAGGATAATAATAACACCATGTGCATGCTAGCTTGCTAGGCGTCATTGCATTACATTGTTGGTCTGGTCTGATGGCTAGTATCCCTCCACTCTCTAACTAGATAACCATCACCTAAAAAAACAAAAAACAAACACACGCAACTGACAAGGCTAATATTAAGCTTTCCTTGTTAATTATATCTACATCTCACTAGCCAGTGAAGCTCAACACACCATGCAGTGCACGCACGCGTCCATCCATCGCACAGCCACAGGCACGGCACAAGAAAAGAAAAGAAAAGAAAAAGGAAAGAAAAGACGACCAACACACAAAGTAAACGCCGTCGTTGATCACCACCATCATCAGTTCCGGCCGGGCGGCGAGACAGCAAAGCAATGCAGCTCGCGGCTCAGAGCCAGAGCGCGCCGGCGTCCTTGAGGAGCGGGACGAGCGTGCCGTTGATGTGGCACGCCATCACCTTCTCCACGCCGCCCAGGAGCCTCCCGCCGACGAACACCACGGGCACTGGCGGCTGCTGGTGGTGGCCGGCGCCGGGTCCGGGGGGCAGCAGCTGCGCCAGCGCCGCCTGGATCTCTCGCCCGGCTCCGCCCATCTGGTCCAACTCGTAGACGGTGGGGCCGACCCCCAGGCCAAGCAGGAGGCGCTTGACGACGTGGCACATGCAGCAGCCGCTGGCGCTGAAGACGACCACCGCGTTGCCGCTGGCCATGCGAGCCACCCGCTCGTACACCGCCGCCTCCTCCGCCTCCGCCACGATGCCGCCGCCCACCACGCCCTCCACCTGCTGCTGCATCCTCAACATCTTGGAGCCTCCTTCTCCTTCTCCTTCTCCCTCCCCGGCCTAGCCTAGCTAGCTAGTGAGAGTGTAGTTAATTGTTTGTTGGCGCAGTGCAAGGGAACGAGGATGAGGAAAACAGGGAGCGGTGGACGTGCGTTTATATAGGAGAGGCGGACAGGTCGAAGGGTGACTGTGTCTCGAATGGAAGTGTGATGGGAGAAGGGAAGGGAGTATACGGGGGTGGGGTGTGGGGAGTCAAAGAGACATGGATCGCTTTTGGCAGAGCCGGTCGCGAGCTCCGCAACGAACCCGGCACACTCTGACCACCCCATTCCACTACGGTTACAAGAGATGAGAGTAAAGCGAGGAGCAAGTTAAAGAGCTAGTATGCGGTAGCTTTTGTGCGTAGACGAGGAGAAGGAAAAAGCAAAGGGATGGCCGAAAGATGGATGCAATGCATGGCATGGCGAGCCGATCCTACTCCGTAGCATGCATGCATGCACGGCCGCCTAATCTATTCAGGCTATCTCCACCGCGCGACCCTATCCTGTCCGTCCCCGTCCGTTTAGGGTAAAAAGGACAAAAAAAAACGGCCCAGCGCGCGGGCGCAAACGGACAAATGTCTGGATTCCGTCCGCTTTCGACCCATCCCCGGCCCAAACTTGCGCTTGGTTTGGGGTGAAACGGACGCGCGCGGACGGCCCCGACGCGCGCCCTTGTCCCCCCGTGGCCCGCCTGTCGGGGACACTAGCCGTCCCTCCGCTCACATCGCTTCACCCTCTCTCGCCGCCCCGCCCCGCCGCCGGCGCCGCCGCTATTCTCCGGCCGCCTCCTCACCGCGCAGCCCCCCGTCGTCCATACCAAACCACGTCTCGACATGGCCGCCACCACGCCCGTGCTTCCGCCGTAGTTTTGGTCGTCGATCGGAGGAGGTTTGGCCGTCGCCGTCCTTGCCGGTGGCAGAGGGGACACCACTGCCGGCGACGTACCACGGCGGCCGAGGCAGATTCCGACGAGAGCTCCAGAGCGGCCAGTAGCCGGCCGTCAACCACCCTGCTGCGTCGAGGTGATCATCGCGGCCTCTTCGCCACCACGACCGCAAGGTGTTCGACCTTTTGCCAACAAAGGTATGGACAGTGAAGACGAGTTTTTCTTCCATCACTTCCTTTGTTCGTCGGACGATTCGTCGTCGGATGATGACAATCTTGTGGTGGCTGCACTGGTCGTTCACGACCATATTCAACGGCAGCTTCCTCGGTACAGGGGGTCGCTCCCTGGCCGTGCTCCCAACCTGAACCGCAACAGGGAAAGAGGCCACGCCCTGCTCTATGCAGATTACTTTGCCAACACTCCGCTCTTCAAGCCGGATAAATTTCGTTGCCGTTTTCGTATGGCAAGGCATGTGTTCAATCGTATCCGAGAGGGAGTGGTTGCTCATGACCCATACTTCGAGTGCAAGACGGATGCCCTTGGCAAGCTTGGATTCTCCTCATACCAGAAATGCACTGCGGCCATCCGCATGCTTGCATATGGAATTCCAGGCGATCTGGTGGATGAGTATGTGCGTATGAGTGAGACAACATGTCTGATGTCAATGTACAAGTTTTGTCAGGCTGTGATCAAGGTCTTTGGCCCAGAGTACTTGAGGCAGCCAACTGCCGCTGATACAGAGAGATTGTTGGCGACCAACGCAGCTAGAGGCTTTCCAGGTATGCTTGGCAGCATAGATTGTATGCACTGGGAGTGGAAGAACTGTCCATTTGCTTGGCAGGTCCAGTACAAGGGGCATGTTAACGGGTGCACTGTCATATTAGAGGCGGTGGCATCACAAGATCTTTGGATATGGCATTCTTTTTTCGGCATGGCAGATTCTCACAATGATATCAACGTGCTGCAGCGTTCTCCAGTCTTCGCGAGGCATGCAGAAGGCCACTCCCCACCTGTCAACTTTGAGATCAACGGCCACTATTACAACAAGGGATACTATCTAGCAGATGGTATATATCCTCAGTGGTCAACTTTTGTGAAGACAATCTCGAAACCCCAAAGTGAGAAGAGAAAGAGATTTGCGCAAATGCAAGAGAGTGTTAGAAAGGATGTGGAACGTGCTTTTGGTGTGCTTCAATCCCGGTGGGGTATCGTTCGAAGTCCTGCACTGTCATGGGATGAAGGGAAGCTTTGGGAGGTGATGACTGCTTGTGTGATCATGCACAACATGATCGTCGAGGACGAGCGTGATGAGAGTATCTTCGACCAAGGATTTGATTATCAAGGTGAAAATATTGAGCTCCTGCACCAAGACCCGGCCACATTTGAACAGTTTGCCCAATTCCATCGTCAGATGTGTGATTGGCACACTCATGTGAATCTTCAAAATGACTTGGTTGAGCATGTGTGGGAGCACGTTGGCAACCAATAGATGTATTTGGCCATTTTATGTTCAGTCAAGACAATTTCGATTTAGTTGTAAAACTATTTTATTAAAGACAATTTCAATTGGGTTGTAAAACTATTTTAATTTTCAGACAAATATTTGGGTTTGAAACTAGTTTGAATGCAAATTTGGTCAATTCTTGGCCCTGACGGACAGGATGGGTCAAAAGGATGCGGCCGCGCGCTGGGTGCACGGCTACCGCATTCCAGGACAGGCCCGGACACGACCCCGAATCCCTACCCAAAGGGACAAAAACCGGACAAAACGGACGTCCGTTTGGGGTCGCGCGGTGGAGATGGCCTCATGTTGTGGCACATCAGCAAAATCAATTACTCTTTTTCTTTTCTTTATAATGAACCAATGGGCGTTTAACGCTCTCAGAAAATAATGTCCATCTCGATTTACAGGCGAATTATAAGTACTAGGAATTTACATGTATGTATCTGCAGGCCAGGAATTTGAACGCCGACTATACGGAAGGAGGGAGGGAGGGAACCGAGCATGGACACGGCGTGACAAGACAATCGTCGATCGTCACGGCAGCCGTCCCCCTCAGCCGCCGTTTGACTCCTCGGCCCCACTGCCACCAAACGCCGTCACGCCCATCGTCACCTCCTTCACGTCCCACATTGCCTTCACGTGATCGATTCCCCCCACCAGGCCCCCGCGGCATGCATAACCGTCCATCGCCCTTGGGCCTTCCTCCCCAACGGCTCACACCACACAACCAACCAATAAGATCAGCACAACGGGCCATAGTCGGTTGTGCGCAGTCGAGCAACGGTAATAGAGTCCCCGTATTGACAGCCTCCGTACGTATATATGTATGTAGAGCGTGTATCATACTTCCTCCGAGCGAAAAAGTTTGACCCAATCTTGTTTCTCAGTGGTGCTAGACAGTGGCGGCGCCAGGAATCGGCCACGCCCCAGGCTGACCCAGGTAGCCTTTGTCTACTGTAGCGTAGCACTGTATCCACAGTAACATGCTGCAATCAACGAAGGAGCCAGCCCTCACGCGCCAGGCAGCCGCCCGGGCTGCCTAGGCCTGTCTCCGCCGCCGGTGCTAGATACATCTAATTGAGGGGCAAACTTTTTTGGACGGAGGGAGTATGCATTATAAAGGTCAACGGGGTGATGCGTAAACATATGACTCTTTTAGAGTATCTACAGCTGGACTTGGCAAACCCGGCTCCCTATACGCAAGTGGGCGCGTCTGGACGCATTCACGGACAGCGCCGGGCGGCCCCTCATATGGGCTGTCAAGCACATCTACACACCTTAAAAGCGGAGTTTTAAATCCAAGCACGTCAATCATACGATACAAACTGTTTGAATTCAAGAGTTTAAACAAAGCAAATCAAATCATAGTTCAACAATTCGGGCATGCCAAAATAAAATCAATGTCCAAGCGTGACGAATGCATCACTGGCTGGCTGAATCACTCACCGGACGCCATCCATGCCGCCTACTTCGAGGCCATCTGCGCGTCCTGCTCCGCCTGCATCCGGGGCGCATGCTCCGCTTGCATCCTTGTCGCATGCTTCGTTGCTGCCGCAGCCGCCCTCGCCGCCTCGTACTCCCTACGATCGTTAACCTCATTCTTCTCCATAAGCCACTTCTTTTCATACTCATCCAAGAGGGTTTCGTCCGCTAACATGATCTTCGCATCTTCCGCGTCCCTGCGAGTTGCAACCTCTCCTTCTCAAGCTCAATCTCTCCAAATGTCTTGGCCTTTTCGATCTCCCATTTGATCGCCCCCTCTTACTTCTCCAATTCGATCATCTCCTTCTCAATTTCCAGCTTCTTCTCCGCCCTCTTCCAGTCCCAACCCATCCTTTCCTTTTGCGCATCCAACATGAGCATGTACCGCTCCTCTTTCTTGTTCTCCCTCGCCGAAAAAAGCTCGTCCATCTGGAAGGCATTTTTGTAGCCGCGATGTCGCAGGAGGCCCTTTTCTTCTCCCACTTCTTTCCCATGACTTGTCGGTTATCCTTTGGCACGATGGCTCTTCCATTCTCGATGACAATATCGGCCTCTTCATCGTCCAACCCAATTGATTTGTGGGAGTTTGAGCCATCATTCCTCTTCTTGCCGGCCTTGAGATTAGCAACAAGTCGTGTCCACTTTGGCTTGCCATTCAATAGGATCCAACGATGGCTAAAAGCAAATGCCATCTTCTCCGTTTCGTGATACAAAGTGGCCACCACCGCCGTCTAGCAAACAACATATGTATGAGCACGGGAAGGCAAACACAAGAATCATATGCAAATGATGATAAGATGAAGCAATCGAGCTTACGTGAGTTGCCACTACCATCCCCTTTGAGGGTGGCCGTTCACTTGTGAGTAGTACCCGACGTACTTGTTCACTTCCCCTTGAATGATCCCCCATCGATGCTGGAGAGATGCCACACTGCGGTTGGTGATGATTGGATGCGGCTCCACATATTCCTTTTTGTTCGTGATATTCCTTCCAAATCTTCTTCCAATACTTGTTCCCCATTTGTTCGGTGCCGCATATTGGATCCATTGTTGTGGCGACCAAGCTTTGACCAACAAGATATCCTTAAAAGTTGAGAATGCCGGACCTCTTGCCTTTGCCGTCTTTCCCTTCTTCTTCTTCTTGCTTGGATTGGGATCAGATGTTGTCCCAACTTCAATTGTGGTGCAAGTTGTATCCCCCAATTCGTACTCCATTTTGGGTCGGAACTTGATTATCATTGATCATGTTCAACAGGAACACCTCCTAAATGATCATGGTTTGCAAGCATTCATCATGTCCGAAATGAACTAGCAGTCTATGCAAAACATTAAACGTGCCATATGCAAAGTTGATCGGACACGAGCAAAAGAACATACTCACTCTTGCTGTGTCATTCTGTCAAACGGGTCGTGGGTAGCCTGAGCGCCGCCGCTGCCCGTGCTTATCCGCGTTCGGACGAGCTGCGGTGAGTGGCTTACGTCGATCGCCAACATCTGTGTGGGTGGAAAGCTCTCCGGAATGCCCCAATCAATCGTCGGATCCTCCTCTGTCCCAAAGTGGTCCGACAGCCCAATACGCCTTGGCGGACGGATGGATGGGGTACGGGGTTCCGTGCATGCGGGGGGGGGGGGGGACAACTGCTCATCCATGTTCGCATCTCCCTGTGACGTTGCTGCTTCCCTCTCTCATTGCCAACGTCATAGATTCCTCCAGGTGATGTTCTCCGGCTTGCGGGACAAACCCGAGGACTGGATGCCGACTAACGAGGTGGACACAATCTCCGTCATGAAGGTCAGTGATGGGCTGGACGACATCTAGGGAGGCAAATCAAAACCGGTGGTGAGGATGGGGAGCAGGAGTGGTGGACGGCGAGGGCTCGGACGCAGGAGTTTGGGGAGCCTGGCTGTAGATACTCTTATGTTGCATGCCTCTATATTATGGACCTACTCATTGGTGCGACATCTTTTTTTTCTCAACACCATGCCATCCTCATGTAAAGTGGGGATCACGTAAAGTCTTCTTCGCAACACAAACATATAACATATGGAGCGCGCTTCAAAAGTTAGTCCTAAGACGCCCAATATGAAGGTTGTGATAACGAATATGGAGGGTGCTCCGTCATTTACTACATGTGTATTTGGTAGGGTCTATGGATGGTGCATGAGGGTAAAAGTTCACTACTCAACCCACTTTTAGGTGTTTGGTAGCCCGCACGAGGCCTTCTCAGCATGCACGAGCTCAGCTCAAATACCCTCGTAGCATGCACGAAGAGAGAACACCCAGCAATCATTCGCTGGTCAGCATGCCCGAGCAAAGTGAGTGACAACGTGTTCCAAAAATGTTTACAAATTCAAATTTGTTTAACTTTTCAAAAAAGTTCAGATTTCCTTTTTTGTTTAAATTTAATAGATATCTTCTAAACTTAAAAAATGTTCAGGTTTTCAAATTTTGTTTAAATGTTCAAAAAAATGTTCAGAATTTCAAGTTTTTTAACAAATAAAATGTTCAAATTTCACATTTTGTTTAGTTTTTCATATTTTGTGTAGAATTTAAAAAATATATTTTTGGAAAATGTTCAAAATTTTAAAAAATGTTCAAATTTATATAAATAAATTGTTTAGAATTTGTTTAATTTTTTAGAAAATCTTCGAAATTCCAAAAAGTGTTTATATTAAAAAATGTACACAATTTTTGTTCACATTTCAAAAAGTTGTTCAACATTAAAAAAATCTAGAATTCAAAATTGTCCAACATGTCTAAATAGATGCAGGCTGCCAAAAGTCTCAACTCAGCATGTCTTAGCACATACACCGCTACCAAACAACAACAATTGCATGTACTCAGCGTGTATTAGAGGAGAATAACCATGCTTGATTGAGAATGCTGCCAAACACACCCTGCAATTCTAGAATTACTACACTAGCAATTATTGTGATGAGTGGTTCATTATGATGACTCTTTCAGAGTTGTCTTACATACCATTCTCCTATCTCTAACTCTAAAAAAATATAACCGCACCATTGCAACTTCAAAATGAAAACTGAGTTGTAATTTATCTCATTAGAGTTCTATAATAAAAAATTGGATTAGAAAAATCACTCTCTAAATTAGGTCTCGATTGAGATCTGTAACTAACCCATCCACGAAATCTGACTTCCAAAAAGGCTTCTTTGTTAATCTGTCATCTCCTTTCCCATAAAAAGAAGTATTTGAACATCATTTCAAACACCATCTAATCTCCACTCTGCCCACACCCCCCCCGATCCATATTGGTGGTCGCGACGATCTGTGGCTCTACTCGTATATCCTCCTCTTGCATGGCCTTAGAGCATCTCCAGCCGTTGTGCCCCCAGGGACGTTTTTTCGTCTGGCTAGGGCTATGCCGGTAGAAATTTTGGGCTAGGGGGGCAAATATTTCCAGCCATGTCCACCCCCAAGCATCTCTGCACCTCGACGAGGAGGACACGTGGTGGTAGCTCGGAGGTCCACGAGCATGTGGCGCGCAACGAGGAAGCGGTCGGGCGCCACCGCTCCTCGAGCTCGCCCTGCGGCGGCTCCGGTATGCCCGGGATGGTGACGATGTCGAGGATGCCCCGGCCACGCGGTGGTGTGCCTCGGAAATGGTGGCGAGCAAACGGAGGGCAAGGTCGCCGTCCCCTTTCTCTGCATCTTGCGGGCAGCCGAAACAGGCGGTGACGGCGCCGCGCGGTTCCTGGTCGGCGAGCCACTCCCCGATGCAGTCCGGATGGAACGCGTGGCTACATTTGGGGAGGAGGCGGAGCTGGTCCCAAATACGTCTCCATCGTATCTACTTTTCCTAATGCTTTTGCTTTTATTTTGGACTCTAATTTGCATGATTTGAATGAAACTAACCTAGACTGACGCTGTCTTTAGTAGAACTACCATGGTATTTTTTTGTGCAGAAATAAAAGTTCTCGTATTGGAAAGAAACTTTTTGGAGATTTATTTCAGAACAAAAGAAAAATACTGGAGCCAAGAACCACCGGAGGGGGGGGGGGGGGGGCTGGGTGAGCACAACCCAACGGATGCGCCCAGATGAGTTGTGCCCACCTGATGTCCCTGCAGACCCTGACTCCACTCCTTAAATACCTATATTTGGAGAGAAAAATCAGGGAGGAAGATTTATCACATTTCACGAGACGGAGCCGCCGCCACCTCATGTTCTTCGTCGGGAGGCAAGATCTGGAGTCCGTTCAGATCTTCGTCATCACCAACCCTTCTTCATCGCCAATTCCATGATACTCCCCACCGGGAGTGAGTAATTCCTTCATAGGCTCGCTGGTCAGTGAGGAGTTGGATGGGATTCATCATGTAAGCGAGTTAGTTTTGTTAGGGCTTGATCTCTAGTATCCATTATATTCTGAGACTGATGTTGTTATGACTTTGCCATGCTTAATGCTTGTCACTTTGGGCCCGGGTGCCATGATTTCAGATCTGAACCGTTTATGTTTTCACCATTATATCTATGTTCTAGATCCGATCTTGCAAGTCATATTCACCTACTACGTGTTATGATCTGTAAACCTCGAGTGACAATAATCGGGATACTTTGATGACCATAGTTTGAGGAGTTCATGTATTCACTATGTGTTAATGCTTTGTTCCGATTCTCTATTAAAAGGAGGACTTAATATCCCTTGGTTTCCTTATGTACCCCGCTGCCACGGGAGGGTAGGACAAAAGATGTCATACAAGTTCTTTCCATAAGCACGTATGACTATTTACGGAATACATGCCTACATTATATTTATGCACTGGAGCTAGTATTGTATCACCCTAGGTTATGACTGTTATATGATGAATATCATCCAACGAATCCACCGATCCATTGCCTACGAATTTCTCATATATTGTTCTTCCTAAGTTACTACTCTTGTTGTTACTGTTTCAGTTGCTACAAAATCATTGTTATCACTGTTACCGTTGGTACTACTGTTACTGTAGGGGAACGTAGTATTATAAAATATTTCCTATGATCTCGCAAGATCTATCTAGGAGAGCATAGCAACGACCCGGGAGAGTGTGTCTACGTACCCTTGTAGACCGAAAGCGGAAGCGTTAAGTAACGCGGTTGATGTAGTCGAACGTCTTCGCGATCCAACCGATCCAAGTACCGAACGCACGGCACCTCCGCGATATGCACATGTTCAGCACGGTGACGTCCCTCGTACTCTTGATCCAACTGAGGCTGAGGGAGCGTTTCGTCAGCACGACGGTGTGTTGACGGTGATGATGAAGTTACCGACACAGGGCTTCGCCTAAGCACTACAACAATATGACTGAGGTGAAATATGTGGAGGGGGGCACCGCACATGGCTAAGAATCAACTTGTGTGTCTATGGGGTGGCCCCCTTCCCCGTATATAAAGGAGTGGAGGAGGGGGAGGGCCAACCTCATCGGGCGCGCCCAAGGGGGGGGGGGGGTTCCTACTCCTAGTAGGAGTAGGTTTCCCCCCTTCCCTAGTTGGAGTAGGAGAAGAAGGAAGAGGGAGAGGGAGAGAAGGAAAGCCCCCCCATTTCAGATTGGGCTTGGGGGCGCGTGCCTCCCACTTGGTCGCCTCCTTCTCTCTTCCACCATGACCCATTAAGGCCCATTTACTCCCGGGGGGTTCCGGCAAGCCCCCGATACTCACGTAAATGCCCGAACTCATCCGAAACCATTCTGGTGTCCAAACATAGCCTTCCAATATATAAATCTTCATGTCTCGACCATTTCGAGACACCTCGTCATGTCCGTGATCACATCCGGGACTCCAAACTACCTTCGGTACATCAAAACACATAAACTCATAATACTGATCGTCATCGAATGTTAAGCGTGCGGACCCTACGGGTTCGAGAACTATGTAGACATGACCGAGACTCACTTCTGGTCAATAACCAATAGCGGAATATGGATGCTCATATTGGTTTCTACATATTCTACGAAGATCTTTATCGGTCAAACCGCATAGCAACATACGTTGTTCCCTTTGTCATTGGTATGTTACTTGCCTGAGATTCAATCGTCGGTATCATCATACCTAGTTCAATATCGTTACTGGCAAGTCTCTTTACTCGTTCCGTAATGCACCATCCCGTAACTAACTCATTAGTAACATTGCTTGCAAGGCTTATAGTGATGTGCATTACCAAGAGGGCCCAGAGATACCTCTCCGACAATCGGAGTGACAAATCCTAATCTCGATCTATGCCAAGTCAACAAACACCATCGGAGACACCTATAGAGCATCTTTATAATCACCCACTTACGTTGTGACGTTTGATAGCACACTAAGTGTTCCTCCGGAATTCGGGAGTTGCATAATCTCATAGTCATAGGAACATGTATAAGTCATGAAGAAAGCAATAGCAATAAACTAAACGATCATAGTGCTAAGCTAACGGATGGGTCTTGTCCATCACATCATTCTCTAATGATGTGATCCCGTTCATCAAATGACAACACATGCCTATGGCTAGGAAACTTAACCATCTTTGATTAACGAGCTAGTCTAGTAGAGGCATACTAGGGACACTTTGTTTGTCTATGTATTCACACATGTACTAAGTTTCCGGTTAATACAATTCTAGCATGAATAATAAACATTTATCATGATATAAGGAAATATAAATAACAACTTTATTATTGCCTCTAGGGCATATTTCCTTCAGCGTCCCACTTGCACTAGAGTCAATAATCTAGTTCACATCTCATGTGATTTAAGACCAATAGTTTCACATCTTTATGTGATTAGTTCACATCTCCATGTGACTAATACCCAAAGGGTTTACTAGAGCATAAAATAGTCCACATCGCTATGTGATTAACACCCAAAGAGTGATCATGTTTTGCTTGTGAGAGAAGTTCAGTCAATGGGTCTGCCATATTCAGAGACGTATGTATTTTGCAAATTTTCTATGTCTACAATGCTCCGCACGGAGCTACTCTAGCTAATCACTCCCACTTTCAATATATATCCAGATTGAGACTTAGAGTCATCCGGGCTAAGTGTCAAAGCTTGCATCGATGTAACCCTTTATGACGAACTTTTTGTCACCTCCATAACCGAGAAACATGTCCTTATTCTACTAAGGATAATTTTGACCAATGTCCAGTGATCCACTCCTGGATCACTATTGTACCCTCTTGCCAAACTCATAGTGAGGTACACGATAGGTCTGGTACACAACATAGCATACTTTATAGAACCTATGACTATGGCATAGGGAATGACTTTTCATTCTCTTTCTATTTTCTGCCGTGGTCTGGTTTTGAGTCTTTACTCAACTTCACACCTTACAACTCAGGAAATAACTCCTTCTTTGCTTGATCCATTTTGAACTTCTTCAAAAAGTTATCAAGGTATGTGCTTTGTGAAACTCCAATTAAGCGTCTTGATCTATCTCTATATATCTTGATGCCCAATATATAAGCAACTTCACCGAGGTCTTTCATTGAAAAAATTCTTATTCAAGTATCCTTTTATGCTATCCAAAAATTCAGTATCATTTCCGATCAACAATATGTCATCCACATATAATATCAGTAATGCTACAGAGCTCCCACTCACTTTCTTGTAAATACAGGCTTCTCCAAAAGTGTGTATAAAACCATATGCTTTGATCACACTATCAAAGCATATATTCCAACTCCGAGATGCTTGCACCAGTCCATAAATGGACCGCTGGAGCTTGCACACTTTGTTAGCACCTTTTGGATCGACAAAACCTTCTGGTTGCATCATATACAACTCTTCTTTAAGATATCCATTAACGAATGCAGTTTTGACATCCATTTGCCAAATTTCATGATCATAAAATGCGGCAATTGCGAACATGATTCAGACGGACTTAAGCATCGCTACGGTTGAGAAGGTCTCATCGTAGTCAACTCTTTGAACTTGTCGAAAACCTTTCGCAACAAGTCGAGCTTTGTAGACAGTAACATTACCATCAGCGTAAGTCTTCTTCTTGAAGATCCATTTATTCTCTATGGCATGCCGACCATCGGGAAAGTCAACCAAAGTCCACACTTTGTTCTCATACATGGATCCCATCTCAGATTTCATGGCTTCATGCCACTTCGCGAAATCTGGGCTCATCATCGCTTCCTCATAGTTCGTAGGTTCGTCATGGTCAAGTAACATGACTTCCCTAACAGGATTACTGTACCACTCTGGTGCGGATCTTACTCTGGTTGACCTACGAGGTTCAGTAGTTACTTGATCCGAAGTTTCATGATCATCATCATTAGCTTCCTCACTAATTGGTGTAGGAAACACTGGAACTGATTTCTGTGATGAAGTACTTTCCAATAAGGGAGCATGTACAATTACCTTATCAAGTTCTACTTTCCTCCCACTCACTTCTTTCGAGGGAAAACTCCTTCTCTAGAAAGGATCCATTCTTAGCAACGAATATCTTGCCTTTGGATCTGTGATAGAAGGTGTACCCAACAGTCTCCTTTGGGTATCCTATGAAGACACATTTCTCCGATTTGGATTCGAGCATATCAGGTTGAAGCTTTTTCACATAAGCATCGCAGCCCCAAACTTTAAGAAATGAAAGTTTAGGTTTCTTGCCAAACCACGGTTCATATGATGTCGTCTCAATGGATTTAGATGGTGCCCTATTAACGTGAATGCAGCTGTCTCTAATGCATAACCCCAAAACAATAGTGATAAATCGGTAAGAGACATCATAGATCGCACCATATCTAATAAAGTACAGTTATGACGTTCAGACACACCATTATGCTGTGGTATTCGAGGTGGCGTGAGTTGACAAACTATTCCACATCGTTCCAAATGAAGACCAAACTCGTAACTCAAATATTCGTCTCCGCGATCACATCGTAGAAACTTTATTCTCTTGTTACGATGATTTTCCACTTCACTCTGAAATTCTTTGAACTTTTCAAATGTTTCAGACTTATGTTTCATCAAGTAGATATACCCATATCTGCTCAAATCATCTGTGAAGGTCAGAAAATAATGATACCCTCCGCGAGCCTCCAAACTCATTGGATCGCATACATCAGTATGTATTATTTCCAATAAGTCTGTTGCTCGCTCCATTGTTCCGAAGAACGGAGTCTTAGTCATCTTGACCATGAGGCATGGTTCGCAAGCATCAAGTGATTCATAATCAAGTGATTCCAAAAGCCCATCAGCATGGAGTTTCTTCATGCGCTTTACACCAATATGACCTAAACGGCAGTGCCACAAATAAGTTACACTATCATTATTAAACTTATATCTTTTGGCTTCAATACTATGAATATGTGTATCACTACGATCGAGATTCAATAAACCATTCACCTTGGGTGTATGACCACAGAAGGTTTTATTCATGTAAATAGAGTAACTATTATTCTTTGATTTAAATGAATAACCGTATTGCAATAAACATGATCCAATCATATTATGCTCAACGCAAATAACATTTATTTTAGGTTCAACACTAATCCCGAAGGTAAAGGGAGTGTGCGATGGTGATCTTATCAACCTTGGAATCACTTCCAGCACACATCGTCACCTTGTCCTCAACTAGTCTTTGTTCATTTTGTAACTCCTGTTTCGAGTTACTAATCATAGCAACTGAACCAGTGTTAAATACCCAGGGGCTAGTATTAACACTAGTAAAGTACACATCAATAACATGTATATCATATATACTTTTGTTCACTTTGCCATCCTTCTTATCCGCCAAGTATTTGGGGCAGTTCCGCTTCTAGTGACCATTTGCTTTGAAGTAGAAGCACTCAGTTTCAGGCTTGGGTCTAGCTTTGGGCTTCTTCATGGGAGTGGCAACTTGCTTGCCATTCTTCTTGAAGTTCCCTTTCTTTCCCTTGCCCTTTTACTTGAAACTAGTGATCTTGTCAACCATCAACATTTGATGCTTTTCTTGATTTCTACCTTCGTCGATTTCAGCATCACGAAGAGCTCGGGAATCGTTTACGTCATCCCTTGCTTATTATAGTTCATCATGAAGTTCCAGTAACTTGGTTATAGTGACTAGAGAACTCAGTCAATCACTATATTATCTGGAAGATTAACTCCTACTTGATTCAAGTGATTGTAGTACTCACACATTCTGAGCACATGCTCACTGGTTGAGCTATTATCCTCCATCTTGTAGGCAAAGTACATGTTAGAGGTCTCATACCTCTCGACTCGGGCATGAGTCTGAAATACCTATTTCAGCTCTTGGAACATCTTGTATGCTTCGTGGCATTCAAAACATTTTTGAAGTCCCGGTTCTAGACCGCAAAGCATGGTGCACTAAACTATAAAGTAGTCATCATACCAAGATTTGCCAAACGTTCATAACGTCTGCATCTGCTCCTGCAATAGGTCCGTTACCTAGCGGTGCATCAAGGACATAATTCTTCTGTGCAGCAATGAGGATAGTCCTCAGATCACGGAGCCAGTCCGCATCATTGCTACTATCATCTTTCAACTTATTTTTCTCTAGGAACATATCAAAAATAAACTGGGAGCTACATCGCAAGCTATTGATCTATAACATAGATATGCAAATACTATCAGGACTAAGTTCATGATAAATTAACGTTCAATTAATCATATTACTTAAGAACTCCCACTTAGATAGATATCCCTCTAATCATCTAAGTGATCACGTGATCCATATCAACTAAACCATGTCCGACCATCACGTGAGATGGAGTAGCTTTCAATGGTGAACATCACTATGTTGATCATATCTACTATATGATTCACGCTCGACCTTTCGGTCTCAGTGTTCCGAGGCCATATCTGCATATGCTAGGCTCGTCAAGTTTAACCTAAGTATTCTGCGTGTGCAAAACTGGCTTGCACCCGTTGTATGTGAACGTAGAGCTTATCACACGCGATCATCACGTGGTGTCTCGGCACAATGAACTGTCGCAACGGTGCATACTTAGGGAGAACACTTGTACCTTGAAATTTAGTGAGAGATCATCTTATAATGCTACCGCTGTACTAAGCAAAATAAGATGCATAAAGGATAAACATCACATGCAATCAATATAAGTGATATGATATGGCCATCATCATCTTGTGCCTTTGATCTCCATTTCCAAAGCACCGTCATGATCACCATCGTCACCGGCTTGGCACCTTGATCTCCATCGAAGTATCGTTGTCGTCTCACCAACTATTGCTACTACGACTATCGCTACCGCTTAGTGATAAAGTAAAGCATTTACATGGCGATTGCAATTCATACAATAAAGCAACAACCATATGGCTCCTGCCAGTTGCCGATAACCGTTACAAAACATGATCATCTCATACAACAATTTATATATCATCACGTCTTCACCATATCACATCACAGCAAGCCCTGCAAAAACAAGTTAGACGTCCTCTACTTTTTTGTTGCAAGTTTTACGTGGCTGCTACGGGATTCTAGCAAGAACCGTTCGTACCTACGCATCAAAACCACAATGATTTTTTGTCAAGTGTGTTGTTTTAACATTCAACAAGGACCGGGCGTAGTCAAACTCGATTCAACTAAAGCTGGAGAAACAGACACCCACTAGCAACCTATGTGCGAAGCACGCCGGTAGAACTAGTCTCATGAACACGATCATGTAATGTCGGTCTCGGCCGCTTCATCCAACAATACCGCCGCATCAAACTAAGACATGCTGGTAAGCAGTATGACTATTACTGCCCACAACTCATTGTGCTCGACTCGTGCACATAACATCTACGCATAGACCTGGCTTGGATGCCACTATTGGGGAACATAGTATTTCAAAAAAAATTCATACGATCACGCAAGATCTATCTAGGAGAAGCATAGCAACGAGCAGGGAGAGTGTGTCCACGTACCCTCGTAGACTGAAAGGGTAAGCGTTTAGTAACGCGGTTGATGTAGTCGAATGTCTTCGTGATCCAACCGATCAAGTACCGAATGCACGACTCCTCTACGATCTGCACACGTTCAGCTCGGTGACGTCCCTCGAACTCTAGATCCAGCTGAGGCCGAGGGAGAGTTTCGTCTGCACGAGGGCATGGTGATGGTGATGATGAAGTTACCGACGCAGGGCTTCGCCTAAGCACTTTGACAATATGACCGAGGTAGAAAATTGTGGAGGGGGGCACCGCACACGGCTAAAGATCAACTTGTGTGTCTATGGGGTGCCCCCTTCCCCGTATATAAAGGAGGGGAGGAGGAGGCGGCCGACCCTAAGGGGCACACCCAAGGGGGGGAATCCTAGTCCAAGTAGGAATCGCCCCCCTTTCCTAGTCCAAGTAGGAGAAGAAGGAAGGAGAGGGAGAGGGAAAGAGGGGCCGCGCCCCCCTCCCCTAGTCCTATTCAGACTCCCCTTGGTGGGGCGGTGCCACCTCCTGGCTGCTGCCCTCTCTCCCCCCTAAGGCCCACTATGGCCCATTACTTCCCCGGGGGGGGGGGTTCCGGTAGCCCCTCCGGCACTCCGGTTTTATCCGAAACTATCCGAAACACTTCCGGTGTCCGGATAACATGGTCCAATATATCAATCTTTATGTCTCGACCATTTTGAGACTCCTTGTCGTGTCGATGATCTCATCCGGGACTCCGAACAACATTCGGTACATCAAATCACATAACTCACAATACAAATTGTCATCGACCATTAAGCGTGTGGACCCTACGGGTTCGAGAACTATGTAGACTTGACCGAGACACATCTCTGGTCAATAACCAATAGCAGAACCTGGATGCTCATATTGGCTTCTACATATTCTACGAAGATCTTTATCGGTCAAACCTCATAACAACATACGTTGTTCCCTTTGTCATCGGTATGTTACTTGCCCGAGATTCGATCGTCGGTATCATCATACCTAGTTCAATCTCATTACCGGCAAGTCTCTTTACTCGTTCAGTAATGCATCATCCCGCAACTAACTCATTAGTCACATTGCTTGCAAGGCTTATAGTGATGTGCATTACCGAGAGGGCCCAGAGATACCTCTCCGACAATCAGAGTGACAAATCCTAATCTCGATCTATGGCAACTCAACAAACACCATCGGAGACACCTGTAGAGCATCTTTATAATCACCCAGTTTTGTTGTGACATTTGATAGCACACTAAGTGTTCCCCTGGTATTCGGGAGTTGCATAATCTCATAGTCATAGGAACATGTATAAGTCATGAAGACATCAATAGCAATAAACTAAATGATCATAGTGCTAAGCTAACGGATGGGTCTTGTCCATCACATCATTCTCTAATGATGTGATCCCGTTCATCAAATGAAAACACGTGTCTATGACTAGGAAACTTAACCATCTTTGATTAACGAGCTAGTCTACTAGAGGCATACTAGCGACACTCTGTTTTTCTATGTATTCACACGTGTACTAAGTTTCCGGTTAATACAATTCTAGCATGAATAATAAACATTTATCATGATATAAGTAAAAATAGATAACAACTTTATTATTGCCTCTAGGGCATATTTCCTTTAGAAATATCTTTGCAAATAGCTGACAAACAGCTGTCATACCTATAGGTATTTGTTAGGATGTGACCATTATTGTTGCAAATGTTACTATCTTAACAGACTTTGTTATACTTGAGATGCCCGAGGATGACAATATGTCGATTATCCTTGGTAGACCCTTTTTGAGTACCGCAGGGGATGTTATTGATTGCAGTAAAAGCAAGGTCACTTTTCATATCAATGGTAATGAGCATACGGTGCACTTTCCGAAGAAACAATTCCAAGTGAATGGTATTAATGTTATCGAAAAAGTTCCGACACTCACTATTGGAAGTTTTCAACGACCTCTACCTACTTCCAAAAATAAATATGATATACTTATTGTTGGGGACATGCATATATCCGTTGAGGTAACTTAGTGTTTTACAAAAGTTCTTCGCTTTCATGCTAATCGAAGGTGGTTGTTAATAAGACTTGATCAACCTTATTAATGGATCATTTTTGAGAGGTATGAAGTTGATGAATTTAGTAGACACTAACCTCTGTCCTTACTTATTGTTTTCTGTTTTCTTAGTTAAGTAAAATGAAATGCCATGTTTATCCTATTTTTTTGGATTTCCCGTGTAATAAAAAAATGACCCAAGAATAAAAGTGCCTAGAATGCCGTAAAAACTTGATACAATTTTTTTTCTGAATATTTATGAATTTTTGGTACAAATAACATCAGGGGGTGCACCAGGTGGGCACAACCCACTTGGGCGCGCCGGCAGCCCCAGGCGTGCCCTGGTGGTTTGTGGTCCCCATGTGGACTCCGTCACTTATCTCTTTAGCCCACATGAGCTCCTACCTCCAGAAAAATCACCATTGCTCTCTCTCTCCCTCTCTCTTTCTCTCTCTCTCTCTCTCTCTCCTCGAAGCTCCATTTCCGAAACTATTTTGGGGAATTGCTACTTGGTATGTGACTCCTCCATTGCTCCAATTAGTTTTTGCTGTAGTGGTTTGTATTTTTGAATAATTAGCTACTCTTGGTGCTCTGTAGATGAGCTTGCATGTTGAATTCTTAGAGTTCTAAGTAGTTTGAATGCTCAATATAGCCTCTATGCCTCCTTATGAGTAGTTGCTATCGTTCTTCTTATGTTCTGTTGACAAAATTTTGTGACCCTAAAATTTCAGAATTTGTACGCAAATAAAATGTACTTGTTTAGAAGGAGTTCTTCGAAGAGGGGGTCCTCGGAGGCATCGTCTAGTAGTGGATCAAATCGTCGGTCTTATGTTGAACCAAGTGCAAGTTCAATACGGGATGCTACTATCAAATCATGCTTATTGCCGTGCGACGATTTCATGGTGAGTGCAGGTATTAAAGAAAAATTTGAGCAATATGTTCACAACACCGAGCTCGGTCCCTACATTGAAGATAAGTGCATCCAACATCTCAACCTCATAGAAATGTTTACTAAAGAATTTAAATTCCATCCTCGTGAGTCTAGAATGTAGTTTAAACTTTATGACCGTCCAATTACCATGCCTCTAGATGTGTTTAGTGGTGTGTGTAAAATTCCATTTTGGGGTTCGCTGGACAAGCCACCATGATGTGAGTATGAGTCATTCTTGATCAATCTTTGTTACGGCGAGGACAGAGGAGTGACACAAGGTAGAATAAAAACTATTCATTTCCCATCAATTCAATACTTTGCACTATTTAATGCCAAATGCATCATAGTCAAACAAGACTGTAGTACACTATGTGCTCCTGACTTGAGCCTCATACACACTATTCTCACCGGTATTAAATGTTACAACCTTGGAGCGATTGTTGCATGCATATTGCAACACAACACTGGTAGTGGATATTTTTATGGTGGGATTTGTTCTTCACGTTTAGCAAAGGAGCTGGGTGTATCACCTTGGCCTAATGACCCTATCCTACCAACTCAGTACTTAGACTTTGACGCCATGAAGCGCCATAAGTTTCTTAAGGGAAAAATCAATGATTATACTTATAACTTGCAGTTCAATAAAGCATCCATCG
This sequence comes from Aegilops umbellulata, assembly GCA_032464435.1. Lineage (NCBI taxonomy): Eukaryota > Viridiplantae > Streptophyta > Magnoliopsida > Poales > Poaceae > Aegilops > Aegilops umbellulata. The sequence continues at coordinate 225,456,973 of CP136055.1, read as the reverse complement.
TGCATACCTTTTTGCCTGCACCTGCTCTCTTTGATTTTCGCAACAAAGGAAGATATTATGTTTTTAGAGCTAGGCCCGCGCGCACAACGCAGAGGTCGTGGCTGCTCTGTGGGTTGCGGAGGATGCACCAAGAGCCTATGTGAGCTACCACTCTAACTATTATGCAGGCCGCTGGTGGTGATTATGAAGCTAGGCCAAAAGCCTAAGCTTGGGGGAGTACCTATTTCCACCGACATTACATTCATGTTAACACATTTCATTTCAATTGTCGGTGTTCATACTTTTTGTCGGTGTACAAAAGTAGGGGCCTTCTGTACCCCTTTAGTTGTGCACGGGCAGTTCTAGCCACACCTGCGGCCACACTTGGCAGGGCAGAGGAAGCAAATATACAAGACTACCAGGGCAGCACTCGAGCCAGAGGCATGAAGAACAAAGGGGCGAGATGGGTCTCCCCCGGCAACACCCTTGCTGGGGCGGCGTGCGTAGCCCCGGCATGAGCCTTGCCGGGGCAACTTGCCCAACACCAGCAAAGCCACCACCCTTGAGCCTAAGAGTTCCGACACCATCGACAACATTTGGAACCAAGGCTCGGGAGGCGCCTGCATGGTGGCATGCAGATCTTTGTGAAGATCGAAGGCCTGCAAGACTAGATGAGAACCAGAAGACAGAGGCCCCCGGCAAGACCCTTGCCGGGGACGCCCACGAGACCCCCGACAAGACCCTTGCCGGGGACATCTGCGGGGCCACAACCAGGCCCGCGCCTACCAAGATTTCGCTGCCCCATGGCCGTTCCAACGCAGCGGCCAGCCCGTCAACTAGGCGCGCACCTACGTGGCACCATGCAACTTCTGGGCCAACCAGCCAAGCACCTGTGTGGTGGCATGCACAACTTCGGAAGACCCTGCCACCGCTCCAGCTCAGCAGCCAGCCAGCTGGCACTGCATGCCTCGTCAGCTCGGACATGTGTCGAAGCGAGGCGAGGCGGCAACGGACGAGATGAGCTTCTTTGCCGTCCCCGATAAAGCAAGGGGACACATAGGCGGCGCATTAAATGCGCTTGTCCTATGATGTCAGGAGATAAACTTGTACACTGTAGATACTTTCCACCTCCTGTGTGCCACTATGGCGAACCCTTTGACGTACGAAAGGAGGCCCGAGGCATACTGAGAAAGGATTCAGACTTTTTGGGCTAGGCATGCACCGCAGCTAGTTCGAGAACTCAAGAACACCAAATATACACCGAAGCAGGGCTAGGGTATTACGCATTGCTTGCGGCCCGAACCTGGATAAAATTCCCCCGCGTTGATCTTCTAAACCCGCTCTTTGCACAGCTCTACGCCTCGCCAACCATAGTAGGGATTCCCTGTGATCTCGTAGGTGTCATTTCCCCGACATCTTTGGCGCGCCAGGTAGGGGGCACAAGCTGTGAAAAATCCGGTTTTGGAGTCAACTCACCAACTCCTTCATCATGATGGCTCGAGAGAAGAAGGCGATGTCGACCAGCCACGCTCTGGTGCCATCAGCTAGGCGAGGCGGTGCTGCCTGCGGCCACAACAACCCTCCGCGTGTTGACAGAAAAGCTAAGTCACGCAAAACCTTGAGCAATTTCTTCTTTTTACAAGGTTATCCTCCTCGAAAAATCTTGCCCCTTGAATGGAAAACCTATACGCAATGGATCCCTTCCGCTATTGGCAACGCCCTTGTTCTGTTCGAGTCCGCTCAATAGTTCAAGCGGTCGCGCTGAGAACGGCAAGGTGGCTTGCCCGGCGGCAAGCGCCCCCCGGAGGGCTGCTAAGGATACGTTCCTCAAAGCGCCATAGCATGGGTTTACGCGCCGGCAAACCTATCCAACTAGGCATGAGGTGTGTACATACAAGGAAAGATCGAACAGGAAGATAGCATGCTCCATTTCAAAGTACTGCAGAGTTATATTACATCAATAATTGCCGCAATTCTAACTTAAGATGAATTGTCTTGGGCATGAACCCGCAACGGCAAGGAGAAACGGGGTGGCTAGTCTCGGCGCTATCCCTCCACCCTCTGGACTCCGTCGACGCAGCTGATGATGGGCTCGATACGCTCTTCGAGCGCCGCAAGGTCCGTCCCCTCCGGCAACCTCTCTAGCGCATCGGCGAAGTCGACGCTGGGGTTCCAGAACGCCACCTTGGTGAGAATCGTGGTCAGGGCGCCCTGGCAGAGCCTTCGGGACTCATTGGCCAGATGAGTTGCTCGATTGGAGCGGAGCTGTTCCAGGGCGTCAAGTCTGCGCTCGAAGAACAAGGCCAACCTGGCATAGGGGCTCACATTCGGCTCCTAGGAGTACCTAACATCCGGCATGCCCATGACGTCTAGCTGCGCGGTGACCTTCCCCGCGACATCAACGAGGCGGCTGATCCATGCTACCTCTTGAGCATGTGTTGGTTTTCCCTTGAAGAGGAAAGGGTGATGCAGCAAAGTAGCGTAAGTATTTCCCTCGGTTTTTGAGAACCAAGGTATCAATCCAGTAGGAGGCCACACGCAAGTCCCGCGTACCTAGACAAACAAATAAGAACCTTGCAACCAACACGATAAAGGGGTTGTCAATCCCTTCACGGCCACTTGCAAAAGTGAGATCTGATAGAGATGATAAGATAATATTTTTGCTATTTTTATGATAAAGATTAAAACTAAAGATTGCAAAATAAATGGCGATAGAAATAGCTAGTTGATGGGAGATTAATATGATGGAGAATAGACCCGGGGGCCATAGGTTTCACTAGTGGCTTCTCTTAAGATAGCATAAGTATTACGGTGGGTGGACAAATTACTGTCGAGCAATTGATAGAAAAGTGCATAGTTATGAGAATATCTAGGCATGATCATGTATATAGGCATCACGTCCGTGACAAGTAGACCGACTCTTGCCTGCATCTACTACTATTACTCCACACATCGATCGCTATTCAGCATGCATCTAGAGTATTAAGTTCATAAGAAGAGAGTAACGCATTAAGCAAGATGACATGTTGTAGAGGGATAAACTCAAGCAATATGATATAAACCCCATCTTTTTATCCTCGATGGCAACAATACAATACGTGCCGTTTCCCCTTCTATCACTGGGATCGAGCAACGCAAGATTGAACCCAAAGCTAAGCACTTCTCCCATTGCAAGAAAGATCAATCTAGTAGGCCAAACCAAACTGATAATTCGAAGAGACGTGCAAAGATAACCAATCATACATAAAACAATTCAGAGAAGATTAAAATATTGTTCATAGATAATCTTGATCATAAACCCACAATTCATCGAATCTCGACAAACACACCGCAAAAAGAGTTACATCGAATAGATCTCCAAGAAGATCGAGGAGAACTTTGTATTGAGATCCAAAGAGAGAGAAGAAGCCATCTAGCTAATTACTTTGGAACCTAAGGTCTGAGGTAAACTACTCACACATCATCGGAGAGGCTATGGTGTTGACGTAGAAGCCCTCCGTGATCGATTCCCCCTCCGGCGGAGCGCTGGAAAAGGCCCCAAGATGGGACCTCACGGGTACAGAAGGTTGCGGCGGTGGAAATAGGGTTTCGTGGTGCTCCTCGATGGTTTCGGGGTACATGGGTATATATAGGAGGAAGAAGTAGGTCAGTGGAGCTACGAGGGGCCCACGAGGGTGGGGGGCGCGCCCAGGGGGGCAGACGCGCCTTCCTGCCTCATGGCCTCCCTGGTTGTTTCATGACGTCTACTCCGAGTCCTTTGGATCACGTTTGTTCCAAAAATCACTCTCTCGAAGGTTTCATTCCGTTTGGACTCCATTTGATATTCCTTTTCTGCGAAACACTGAAATAGGCAAAAAAAACAGCAATTTGCACTGGCCCTTGGGTTAGTAGATTAATCCCAAAAATAATATAAAAGTGCTTAGTAAATCCCATTAAACATCCAAAACAGATAATATAATAGCTTGGAACAATAAAAAATTATAGATATGTTGGAGACGTTTCAAGCATCCCCAAGCTTAATTCCCGCTCGTCCTCGAGTAGGTAAATGATAGAAACAGAATTTTTGATGTGGAATGCTACCTAGCATATTCTTCAATGTAATTTTCTTTATTGTGGCATGAATGTTCAGATCCAAAAGATTCAAGATAAAAGTTTAATATTGACATAAAAATAATAATACTTCAAGCATACTAACTAAGCAATCATGTCTTCTCAGAATAACATGGCGAAAGAAAGTTCATCCCTACAAAATCATATAGTTTGGTCATGCTCCATTTTCGTCACACAAGAATGCTCTCATCATGCACAACCCCGATGACAAGCCAAGCAATTGTTTCATACTTTAGTTATCTCAAACTTTTTTCAACTTTCACGCAATACATGAGTGTGAGCCATGGATATAGCACTATGGGTGGTATAGAGTATGATGATGGGGGTTATGTGGACAAGACAAAAAAGGAGAAAGTCTCACATTGACGTGGCTAATCAACGGGCTAGGGAGATGCCCGTCAATTGATGTCAATGCAAGGAGTAGGGATTGCCATGCAACGGATGCACTAGAGCTATAAATGTAAGAAAGCTCAACAAAAGAAACTAAGCTGGTGTGCATCCAACTTGCTTGCTCACAAAGACCTAGGGCATTTGAGGAAGCCCATTGTTGGAATATACAAGCCAAGTTCTATAATGAAAAATTCTCACTCGTATATGAAAGTGACAAAACAAGAGACTCTCTATCATAAATATCATGGTGCTACTTTGAAGCACAAGTGTGGAAAAGGATAGTAGCATTGTCCCTTTTTATTCCCTCTTTTTTTTTCTTTTTTTGGGCCTTTCCTTTTTTTGGCCTTTTTTTATTTGGGACAATGCTCTATTAATGATGATCATCACACTTCTATTTATTTACAACTCAATGATTACAACTCAATACTAGAACAAAATATGACCCTACATGAATGCCTCTAGCGGTGTACCGGGATGGGCAATGAATCAAGAGTGACATGTATGAAATAATATGCATGGTGGCTTTGCCACAAATACGATGTCAACTACATGATCATGCAAGGCAATATGACAATGATGAAGCGTGTCATAATAAACGGAACGGTGGAAAGTTGCATGGCAATATATCTCGGAATGGCTATGGAAATGCCATGATAGGTAGGTATGGTGGCTGTTTTGAGGAAGATATAAGGAGGTTTATGTGTGATAGAGCGTATCGTATCACGGGGTTTGGATGCACCGGCGAAGTTTGCACCAACTCTCAAGGTGAGAAAGGGCAATGCATGGTACCAAAGAGGCTAGCAATGATGGAAGGGTGAGAGTGCGTATAATCCATGGACTCAACATTAGTCATAAAGAATTCACATACTTATTGCAAAAATCTACAAGTCATCAGAAGCCAAGCACTATGCGCATGCTCCTAGGGGGATAGATTGGTAGGAAAATACCATCGCTCATCCCCGACCTACACTCATAAGGATGACAATCAAAGAACACCTCATGTTTCAAATTTGTTACACAACGTTTACCATACGTGCATGCTATGGGACTTGCAAATTCAACACAAGTATTTCTCAAATTCACAACTACTCAACTAGGAAAACTTTAATATCACTATCTTCATATCTCAAAACAATCATCAAGTATCAAACTTCTCTTAGTATTCAATGCACTTATATGAAAGTTTTTATTATATCCATCTTGGATGCCTATCATATTAGGACTAATTTTATAGCCAAAGCAAACTACCGTGCTGTTCTAAAGGACTCTCAAAATAATAAAAGTGAAGCATGAGAGATCAATAATTTCTATAAAATAAAACCGCCACCGTGCTCTAAAAGATATAAGTGAAGCGCTAGAGCAAAATTGTTTAGCTCAAAAGATATAAGTGAAGCACATGGAGTATTCTAATAAATTCCGATTAATGTGTGTATCTCCCAAGAAGGTGTGTACAGCAAGGATGATTGTGGTGAACTAAAAAGAAAAGACTCAAATCATACAAGACGCTCCAAGCAAAACACATATCATGTGGTGAATAAAAATATAGCTCCAAGTAAAGTTATCGATGGACGAAGACAAAAGAGGGGATGCCTTCCGGGGCATCCCCAAGCTTAGGCTTTTGGTTGTCCTTGGATTTTACCTTGGGGTGCCTTGGGCATCCCCAAGCTTAGGCTCTTGCCACTACTTGTTCCATAATCCATCAAATCTTTACCCAAAACTTGAAAACTTCACAACACAAAATTTAACAGAAAATCTCATGAGCTCCGTTAGCGAAAGAAAACAAAACACCACTTCAAGGTACTGTAATGAACTCATTATTTATTTATATTGGTGTTAAACCTACTTTATTCCAACTTTATGGTTCATAACCTCCGATACTAGCCTAGATTCATCAAAATAAGCAAACAACACACGAAAAACAGAATCTGTCAAAAACAGAACAGTCTGTAGTAATCTGTATCAAACGCATACTTCTGGAACTCCAAAAATTCTAAAATAAATTGCTGGACATGAGGAATTTATCTATTAATCATCTCCAAAAATAATCAACTAAATATAACTCTCCAGTAAAAAGTTGTAGCTAATCTCGTGATCGTTCTAGTTTCTGTTTTTTACAGCAAGATCAAAAAGACTTCACTCAAGTCTTCCCAAAGGTTCTACTTGGCACAAACACCAATTAAAACATGAAAAAACATCTAGCCAGAGGCTAGGTGAATTATTTATTACTAAACAGAACCAAAAAGCAAGAAACAAAAATAAAATTGGGTTGCCTCCCAACAAGCGCTATCGTTTAACGCCCCTAGCTAGGCATAAAGGCAAGGATAGATCTAAGTATTGCCATAATAATGATAAGGTAAATCACGAACACTCATCTCATATTCCCTATGTTCAGCAGCCAATTTTCTTTATGGCAAGCAAAAGTAATCAAAAGGGCTAAATTTAATGGGACAAAAGTCCCCAAGATCAAGCTCGGGAGGTATGGGTTCCTCCTTTGGCCCCTTATATTGCACAACCAATTCATCATTATAAGCATTCTTTTGGCACTAAGTCATGAGACTTTGTTCAAGAGAAAACCCTAACTCGTTGTTCTGAATAGCAAAGTCATCATTGAGTTCAGAAATTCTATCAACTAGAACATCGGTAGGAATATTTTTTCTAAGGTTTTCATTGTAAGCAACATGATCTAAAGATCGTAAACGCATTAAGTCTTCTTGATTAAAAAGATAACTTCTATGGGAGGGCGAAAAGCGTCCACCCTATAATGCACAAAAATTTCATTGGCTTCTTTCATTATAAATCTGAACTCATGTGCCAAAAAGATAGTAGTTGCTCGCTTAACAGAAGAATGCTCGATATTGGCAATCTCTAGAAAAATTCTTTGTATGCAAGGATGTAGATGGATAAATTGTCTTTCAAGTTCAACTACGAGCAAGGATATAGCATCCGCAAGACTACTAGTTCTATGAAGAATGGACCCACCCATAGAGGGCAGGGCACCGGCACAAGTAAAGAAATCTTGAATAACTCCTTTCCCAATAATATTGCCGCTACCAATCCGAAACTTTTTAGTGTGTAAAATAGTAGGCTCTTCAAGAGGATCATAAAAAGCATCAAAGTTTTCCATATTATTATCCTTATCAACAATATATAACCTCCCCAATTTCAGACATGACGACAGCACAGAGAACGAACACACAAGAAGCAAGCGAAAAAGAGGCGAACGGAAAGAGAGGGCGAATAAAACGGCAAGGGTTAAGTGGGGGAAAGGAAAACGAGAGACAAATGGCAAATAATGTAATGCGTGGGATAAGAGTTTGTGATGGGTACTTGGTATGTCTTGACTTGTGCGTCGACTCCCCGGCAATGGTGCCAGAAATCTTTCTTGCTACCTCTTGAGCATGCGTTGATTTTCCCTTGAAGAGGAAAGGGTGATGCAACAAAGTAGCGTAAGTATTTCCCTCAGTTTTTGAGAACCAAGGTATCAATCCAGTAGGAGGCCACACGCAAGTCCCTCGTACCTACACAAACAAATAAGAACCTTGCAACCAACGCGATAAAAGGGTTGTCAATCCCTTCACGGCCACTTGCAAAAGTGAGATCTGATAGAGATGATAAGATAATATTTTTGGTATTTTTATGATAAAGATTAAACGTAAAGATTGCAAAATAAACGGCAATAGAAATAGCTAGTTGATGGGAGATTAATATGATGGAGAATAGACCAAGGGGCCATAGGTTTCACTAGTGGCTTCTCTCAAGATAGCATAAGTATTACGGTGGGTGAACAAATTACTGTCAAGCAATTGATAGAAAAGTGCATAGTTATGAGAATATCTAGGCGTGATCATGTATATAGGCATCATGTCCGTGACAAGTAGAGCGACTCCTGCCTGCATCTACTACTATTACTCCACACATCGACCGCTATCCAGCATGCATCTAGAGTATTAAGTTCATAAGAACAGAGTAACGCATTAGGCAAGATTACATGATGTAGAGGGATAAACTCAAGCAATATAATATAAACCCCATCTTTTTATCCTCGATGGCAACAATACAATACGTGTCTTTTCCCCTTCTATCACTGGGATCGAGCAACGCAAGATTGAACCCAAAGCTAAGCACTTCTCACAATGCAAGAAAGATCAATCTAGTAGGCCAAACCAAACTGATAATTCGAAGAGACGTGCAAAGATAACCAATCATACATAAAAGAATTCAGAGAAGATTCAAATATTGTTCATAGATAATCTTGATCATAAACCCACAATTCATCGGATCTCGACAAACACACCGCAAAAAGAGTTACATCGAATAGATCTCCAAGAAGATCGAGGAGAACTTTGTATTGAGATCCAAAGAGAGAGAAGAAGCCATCTAGCTAATAACTATGGACCCGAAGGTCTGAGGTAAACTACTCACACATCATCGGAGAGGCTATGGTGTTGATGTAGAAGCCCTCCGTGATCGATTCCCCCTCCGACAGAGCGCCGGAAAAGGCCCCAAGATGGGATCTCACGGGTAGAGAAGGTTGCGGCGGTGGAAATAGGGTTTCGTGGTGCTCCTCGATGGTTTCATGGTACATGGGTAAATATAGGAGGAAGAAGTAGGTCAGTGGAGCTACGAGGGGCCCATGAGGGTGGGGGCGTGCCCAGGGGGGCAGGCGTGCCTCCCTGCCTCATGGCCTCCCCGGTTGTTTCTTGACATCCACTCCAAGTCCTCTGGATCACGATTGTTCCAAAAATCACTCTCCCGAAGGTTTCATTCCGTTTGGACTACATTTGATATTCCTTTTCTGCGAAACACTAAAATAGGCAAAAAAACAGCAATTTGCACTGGGCCTTGGGTTAGTAGGTTGGTCCCAAAAATAATATAAAAGTGCTTAGTAAAGCCCATGAAACATCCAAAACAAATTATTTAATAGCATGGATTAATAAAAAATTATAGATACGTTGGAGACGTACCAATCCACAGATTCACGCTGCCCACATATTCGTTGTGGGTAGCGGCATCGTCCTTTGCGTAGCTGCCTATCATGCTCAAGGCTCTAGTTCAGGGTCTCCTCACGGGCCCTGGCCTCTGAGAGCGTCCCCTCCAAGCCGCCCAGTTTCAGCTTTAGGTCGTTGATGGAGTCGTTGGCCTCAGAGAGCAGCTTGGCCTTATCAGAGATGGTGACCAGCGAATCCGCCAGGGTGCGGTTGGCCGTGTCCCTCTCCGCCATCAGCGCTAAGATCTCCTTCTTCAACTGCCCCAGCTCTAGCTTCTCCACCTTGCCGGCGTGGTCCAAGGCATGAGCATCGAGTGCCTCCGTGTGCCTCTGCTCCAGCTCCTGGGTCCGCTGCGGACGATCTTCCTGATTTCTTCATCCTTGCCACGGAGCGTGGCGGCAAGCGCTCGCTCATGGGCAATGAGGTCTTCCTTCGGGCTGTTTAGCAGAGCCTGCTACTGCTGCCAAGCAGCCTCGTCCTTGGCTGCCTGATCCTTATCAGCCTGCTTCAGGATGAGCTCTCGCTTTTGGTCATCTAGCTCACCCTGGGCAGCCCTCAGTTCATCTCGGGCCTCGCCAAACCAGACCCGCGTTTGAGTGACACGCTCCTCAAAATCCGCCTCCGCCTTGTCCACCGCCGCCATCCTAGATTTCACTTTGTCTTGGCGGGCACGGTGGAGCGCTTGGAGCTTCTGGAAGTTGGCGCTCATGGCTCAGAGGAGATGCTTTTCTTGGGAACCGTCCCTGCTGGCGCTTGATTCATCGACAACCTAGAGCGCAGCATTGGCGAGTGCCTCATCATCAAAGACCTCCCCCTCGGCAGTTGCCCTAGTGTCTGCCGTCCATGGGCGGCGGACGAACAGGTCATCGCCCACCCTCAGGTACTTGCCCGAGTCAGGGGCTGCAGGGGAGGAAGGTTGGTCATTTGCCACCTCCTCCTCGACGGGCTCCTCGGAGGCCTCCCCGGCGGCGGCCTTGCCGGGCTCCTCGAGAGCGGCCTTGCCAGGCTCCCCGGCAGGCTCCTTGCCGGCCTCCCCGGCAGGGGCCCCACCGGTCTCCCCGGCAGGCCCCTTGCCGCCCCCCTCGGTGGCAGACTTGGCGGCTTCCTCAGCCGTGATCTTGGTGGCCTCAGCTTCGACATCCTTGGCGTCCTCCCTGATGACAGTGTCGATGTCCTCATGGTCCATCGAGGGAGGGTTTGGAAACTAGAAAGGAGAATGAAACGAGGCAAGGACAAAGTTCAGAATAAAATAAAAAAAGACAAGGACGGGAGGCATGCCGCTTACCCATGCCAAGCTGAGAAGCGATTCCCTCCCCGCCAACATTCGTTGTCGGGACGGAGCCACCAACACCCAACCTCGCCTCCTCCTCCTCCATGTGCGTGGGCCCGACGGTGGATGCCGTTGCCGGGGACGCCCCTCTGGGTGGCGTGTTGGGAGTGGCCCTCAGCGGCTCCTCCTGCTGCCGCTATCGTCCTGCAAACCCGGCAAGGTCAGCACCAAGGATTCGTGCCCCAAAGCCCATCGACGGGGAGCGAGTAATGAACTTACGCTGGGGCCTGGAGCGGGGGCTGCGTCGAGGGCTGGCATCCGGGCTGATCTCCACCACCACCGGCGTGCGCGGAGTGCTCGCGGGGGGCTTGTCGCCCGTCGAAGCCTTGGCCCTTTTGGCCACCCACTGGGCCAGCGTCTCCGTGTCGCTGCAAAGACAAGATCAAGTCAAGGAAAATGGCATAGGCTGAGGATCAGAAATGATGAGGGGCAAGATACTTACTCGTCCTCCTCCGCTGGCCTCCTCTTCTTCTTTGGGCTGAAGGACCAAAGATCGAAGTTAACCTCCGGCCCGTCGTTCGAGGGAGGAGGGGAAGGCGAAGGCATCCTGCGCCGCTTGGACGAGGAAGAAGCGGCGACCGCTGCCTTCTTCTTCGCTATCGCGGCCCTCGTCTGGCACACGGGCTGCGCCTGGCCCTGTTGCCGCTGCGTGGTCCTGCCGGGCTAGACCGGCTCGCCAGAGCTAGCTCGTCACAGGACGCGGCTCCTCCCCGATGGTGAGGAGTCATCTGCCTCGGTCTCCTCTCCAGTCGACTCCTCGACCTCGTCTTCAACAAGGGGGCCTCGGCGCCGACGCCGCTGGCCTTCCCGGCAGACCCCGCCCACTCGATGAGCTCTTTATCCTCTGCGGCCATGTCGGCCTCGTCCTCCATGGTGCCGGTGTTGTCGGCCTCCTTGGCGAGTGCCGCCTCCTCTGCCCTGGCGGCAATGTATGCCAGCTCCTCCCGTGTGGTGTCGTGGACGAGTAGTGGCTCATCACCAACATACCTCTCGGACAGGTTGTCGAAGAAGGCCTGCACCCGCTCCGCTTTCGGCTCACCCCATCTTGGATCGAGGTCGTGCGCATTGAAGTCCAGCATCATGGCGATGATGGCAGTCTGGCAAGAGTTGTTGCTCAACGGGACCACTCCCGCTGGCAACCCAAACAAAGACCCGTCGGCCTTCTCGGCCTTCTCGGCCTTGCCGGTCCTCTCGACCCTGCCAGCCTCATCTACCTTGAGCTAGAAGAGCCTCTGGCAAAGATGGGCATGCTGCAACACCATGAAATTGTGCTTCAAGCCAGGGCGGAGCCTCATGACGTCGGTCGCGTTCCTGAAGTCCCAGGCCGGCCTCCCCTTGTTGTGCAATGGGGCAATCCGGCAGCGGATGAAGTCAGCCCCAATCATCTCGAGGGTGAGCCTGGCCGAAGTGAGGTGATGGATCTTGGTGATGGCGACCGTGAGCTTCTCTCGTTGACGTCGACATTGCCCCAGTCCTTCCTGCGGACCGGCAATGCTCAACGGACCCGGCAGAACTCCCGCGGATCTGCCTTCTCAATCCAGCACCATCGGCCCCGCCACTCATCCCACCTCTCCTTCTGGGAACCCTCCGGATATGTGCCCCTACCCTGGGTCCTCGGAATCCAGGTGATGCAGCCAGAGTTGGCCCCCCCTGGCTGGATGCGAGGATAGAAGTAGTGGCGGAAGAGCGCCGTGCTGGGGAGCACTCCGGCAAAGCCCTCGCAGAGATAGGCAAAGAAGGCCATGCACGCCACGGCGTTCGGCGTAAGGTCCAGGAGATGGAAGCCGTAGGTGTGCATGATGTCGTTGAAGAAATCAGAGAAAGGGGAGCAGAGCCCACAGGAGAAATAATCGACGAAGAAGGGGTACCGGTTTGGACCGGCTTCGGCAAAAGCGGCGGGGATGATGCGCGTGGCAGGGTGCCCCGATGTCTCCCTTCCCCACAGGGGCCTGAACATGTCCCTGAGGGTGAGCGCATCGACATTTGAGGGGAAGAGGGCGTGCTGCGTCTCCATCTCCACCAGCTCGCTCTCCGGCGCCTCCTTCCCCCCCGACGCCCTTGGTCGTTCCCTTGCCCTTGCTCGACTTGGGCGCCATGGCGGTTGAGAGGGGGTGAGGGGTCGAAGGAAATGGGGGCACAACGGCGGCGAGCAGGGGCGAGAGCTTCGACTTGCATCTGGAGAAGAAGAGGGGAATGGCGGTTTCAAAGATTGGAAAAGGCACAGTGGGTAAATGAGCAGCGCCCCTGTGGTTTTCCCTTTTTATGGGGAAGACACGGGCCGCCTCTTTGCTATTTACCACGACGTGATGCAAGCGTGTAGCAACCGCCTCACGCACGACCCCCATGTCATGCACTCAATGCGGGATGTGGGGAAGCGCAACTGGCGAAGGAGTTACCGCAGTAAAACTCTGCCACGCGTGCCCGCGCACCATTCTGGGCCTGGCCCAACAACGCGTCGTGCTTATGTATGGCCCAGGCTCGGGGGCTCCTTTCGGTGTACAAAAGTAGGGGCCTTCTGTACCCCTTTATTTGTGCATGGGCAGTTGTAGCCACACATGCGGCTACGCTTGGCGGGGTAGAGGAAGCAAAGATACAAGACTACCAGGGTAGCACTCAAGCCAGATGCATGAAGAACAAAGGGGCGAGATGGGTCTCCCCCGGCAACACCCTTGCCGGGGCGGCCTGCATAGCCCCGGAAAGAGCCTTTCCGGGGCAACTTGCCCAACACCAGCAAGGCCACCACCCTTGAGCCTAAGAGTTCCGACACCAGCGACAACATTTGGAACCAAGGCTCGGGAGGCGCCTGCATGGTGGCATGCAAATCTTTGTGAAGATCGAAGGCCTGCAGGACTAAATGAGAACCAGAAGACGGAGGCCCTCGGCAAGACCCTTGCCGGGGACGCCCATGAGACCCCCGGCAAGACCATTGCCGGGGACATCTGCCGGGCCAAAACCAGGCCCGCACCTACCAAGATTTCGCTGCCCCATGGCCGTTCCAACGCAGCGGCCAACCTGTCAACTAGGCGCGCACCTGCGTGGAAGCATGCAGATTCTAGGCCAACCAGCCAAGCACCCGCGTGGTGGCATGCAGATCTTCGTGAAGACCCTGCCACCGCACCAGCTCAGCAGCCAGCCAACCAGCATGGCACTGCATGCCTCGTCAGCTCGGACGCCTATCGAAGCGAGGCGAGGCGGCAACGTACGAGATGAGCTTCTTTGTCGTGCCCGGTAAAGCAAGGGGACACATAGGCGGCGCATTAAATGCGCTTGTCCTATGATGTTAGGAGATAAACTTGTACACTGTAGATACTTTCCACCTTCTGTCTGCCACTGTGGCGACCCCTTTGACGTATAAAAGGAGGCCGTGGTGTACCGAGGAAGGATTCCTACTTTTTGGGCTAGGCATGCATCGCAGCTAGTTCGAGAACTCAAGAACACCAAATATACACCGAAGTAGGACTAGGGTATTACGCATCGCTTGCGGCCCGAACCTGGATAAAATTCCCCCGCGTTGATCTTCTAAACCCGCTCTTTGCACAGCCCCGCACCCCGCCAACCGTAGTAGGGATTCCCTGTGATCCCATAGGTGTCGTTTCCCCGACACTTTTTCATTGTATTATCCATGCCAAATTTATTTTCTTGCTTTCTTCTTGTGTGTTTGAATGTTTTTGAGAAAACTTTTAAATATTTCTTGCTTATGTTCGGGTTTTCTTCTAGTTTATTTAGCTGTAGTGTTAAAAGAAAACCCAAAAAGATTTCTCCATTCTTCTTCTGCTGCTTGTTGGGAGCTTTCCCGTGTAAATAGTTTTTCTCATTTTTGTTTTTTTTCTTTGTTTTGCTTTCTTCAAGAAAAACTAAAAACTTCAAAAATATTTCAGTGTGTTTCTCTGAAATTCTTTTCTTTCTATTGAGCCATACCCTAGAGAAGACCACGATGGAAATATTGAGTGGCTCTCATATGCATTATTGTTGATCTAACAAAGAGACCAAATTACTTTGTCTTCTACTCTTGAATAAAATGTTTGCATATTCCAGCTTAGTCCACGACACTCTTGCACTGTTATTATTTTCATATCATTCGGTCGTGCAAGTGAAAGGCAATAATGACGACATTTTGATGAACTGGTTGTGGCAGAGAGAAACGGGTATGAACACAACTTGTTCTGTTTTTGTAAATATGTTTAACCTAGTATCCATGATTCAACATATTATGATCAAACATGTTTGCAATGACAATTAGTTTATAGTTTCTCATGCCATGCTTAAGTAGCTAGGAGTGGATAATGATTTATCTTGGGTGTCAACATTGCATTAAAATTGATTGTGATGTAGTATGATGATATGGTATCCTCCTTTGAATGTTTCAAGTGGCTTGACTTGGCACATGTTCATGCATGTAGTTGAATCAAAACCAACATAGCCTCTATGATATTTATGTTCATGGTGTTCATATCCTACTCATGCTAGTATCCAATGTTCATTATCCATAATGCATGTTCATGACCGTTTTAGCTCTCTAGCTGGCCGCTTCCCAACCTATTTGCTAGCCTTTGCATGTAGTAAGCGGGAATACTACTTGTGCATCAAAATCCTAAAACCCAAGTATCCCAGATGAGTCCACCATATCTACCTATATGCGGTATTACCATGCCGTTCCAAGTAAATTTGCATGTGCCACATCTAAAAACTTCAAATAAACTTCTATTTTGTGTGCCTGGATTGTTCATAGAGCGGCAGGGGGTAGTCGGTATTTTCCATGCTAACCAGATTATTCTCATGATGAGTGTTTATTCACTCGTCCTTGCACGAGAGGGGCGGTAATAGGGATTCCCAGTCCTGAAATAAAAAATTGCAAATAATTAAACAAAACTCCCCCCCAGGAATGATGTTGGTATGGACGGTACCGTGGAGTGTGATTGTTGGTGGAGGGGGAGTAAACCTTTACTTTTATCACTTGGGAACCGCCACTAATGTGTTTAGCATGGAAGATATTGATAACTTTAGATCGTGACGTAAACAGGAAAGGTGCATTTCCCAAAATTTCATGTATCTCTGTTTTCAAAATCTGAGCTCTGGCACCGGTGCAAATCCCTCTTCCCTCTATGAAGGGACTATCTATTTACTTTTATGTTGAGTCATGACCTTCTCAAATAAGCGCCAGATCTGAGAGCACTATTGTCATCCTCATGCATTGTGTATAGTTAATGTTGGATGCATCATGACAGATCTTTTCTACCATGAATTACAAAGTTTAGTTGCTGCTTGAACTTAGGAGGTGCTTTGCTTTTCGGTCTCAGAAAGGTCTAGCGAGATACCACTGTTGTCATATTGTATCATGATTGTTTTGACAAAGTGTTGGCATTTGATATATCTTATTATCGCTCGCTAGTTGATTATGCCATTGCTATGAGTTAATATAATTTCTAAGAGTTATTGTTGACATGGTTAGATATAATCTTTGCTAATAACATGGGTGCTACTTAACCTTATTTTATGTAAACAAGAACAAAATAGTTCGTAATTTTTTTTCTTTTTCACTTTCATTTTGTTAACTGAATTGCTTGGGGACAAGCAAAGGTTTAAGCTTGGGGTGTTGATACGTATCCGTCGTATCTACTTTTCCTAATGCTTTTGCTCTTGTTTTGGACTCTAATTTGCATGATTTGAATGAAACTAACCCGGACTGATGCTATTTTCAGCAGAACTACCATGGTCTTGTTTTTGTGCAGAAATGAAAGTTCTCGGATTGGAACAAAACTTTTTGGAGATTTATTTTAGAATAAAAGAAAAATACTGGAGCCAAGAACCACTCGAGGGGGGCCCTCAGTGAGCACAACCCACCAGGGCGGCCCCCCTCCAGGCACTTAGGTGGGTTGTCCCCACCTGGTGGCCCGCAGACCCTGACTCCGACTCCTTAAATATCTATATTTGGAGAAAAATCAGGAAGGAAGATTTATCACGTTTCACAAGATGGAGCCGCCGCCATATCCTGTTCTTCGCTGGGAGGCTAGATCTGGAGTCCGTTCCGGGCTCCAGAGAGGGGGGGTCTTCGATCTTGGTCATCACCAGCCCTTTTCCATCGCCAATTCCATGATGCTCCCCACCGGGCGTGAGTAATTCCATCATAGGCTCGCTGGTCGGTGAGGAGTTGTATGAGATTCATCATGTAATCGAGTTAGTTTTGTTAGGGCTTGATCCCTAGTATCATATGTTCTGAGAATGATGTTGTTATAACTTTGTCGTGCTTAATGCTTGTCACTTTGGGCGCGGGTGCCATGATTTCAGATCTAAACCATTTATTTTTTCACCATTATATCTATGTTCTAGATCTGATCTTGCAAGTCATATTCACCTACTACGTGTTATGATCCATAAACCCCGGAGTGACAATAGTCGGGATACTTTCCGGTGATAACCGTAGTTTGAGGAGTTCATGTATTCACTATGTGTAAATGCTTTGTTTCAGTTCTCTATTAAAAGGAGGCCTTAATATCCCTTAATTTCCTTATGGACCCTGCTCCCACGGGAGGGTAGGACAAAAGATGTCATACAAGTTCTTTCCATAAGCACGTATGACTATTTATGGAATACATGCCTACATTATATTTATGAACTGGAGCTAGTTTTGTATCGCCTTAGGTTATGACTATTATATGATTAATATCATCCAATGAATCCATCGATCCAATGCCTACGAATTTCTCATATACTGTTCTTGCTAAGTTACTACAGCTGTTGTTACTGTTTCACTTGCTACAAAATCATTGCTATCACTGTTACCGTTGCTGCTACTGTTACCAGTGCTATCAAAAATATCATACTACTTTTCTACTGATCACTTTGCTACGGATATTTAATCTCCGGATGTGGTTGAATTGACAACTCAGCTCCTAATACTTGAAAATATTCTTTCGCTTCCCTTGTGTCGGATCTATAAATTTGGGTTGAATGCTCTACCCTCGAAAATTGTTGTGATCCCCTATACTTGTGGGTTATCAGTCCTGGAACTCGTTGAGGCAGACGGCGCACTCGAGCATGGCCGTGTCATCATTGCGCTCACCTCCCTCGTCCTTCACCTGGAGCGCCATTGCCTCGGCAAAGGTCATGGTGGGGAACGAGGCAACAACGTCCGGGTCGAGCCTGCGTGGTCGGGCCTGCTGCTGCTGCTACTGCTGCCGCGA
The DNA here is from genome assembly GCA_032464435.1 of Aegilops umbellulata. Classification (NCBI taxonomy): domain Eukaryota; kingdom Viridiplantae; phylum Streptophyta; class Magnoliopsida; order Poales; family Poaceae; genus Aegilops; species Aegilops umbellulata. Next base: position 225,438,995 of record CP136055.1, on the reverse strand, counting down.
CGGCACGAGGAACACCATGGCCGGGATGGTGGGGGAGTTGCCTTGGCCGCACTGGCGGATGTAGATGGAGAAGAAGCTGATGAAGAAGAAGGTGGCGATGAGCGCGACGAGGAGCACCACCATGGGCACACTGAAGCTAGGCGGCTTCCCCGCTTGCGCGACCGCGCCGGCCACGAGGACGAGCACCACTAGCAGCAGCGCATGGCGGCGAGACTTCGGCGTCGGTGTCGGCATCAGGGCGTTTCTATACTTTGCGACCGTAACGTGTCTCGTTGAGGGGGAGAGGAGATGCACGTGGGTGGGCCCCGGGAGGAAACGTATGGAGAGATGAGTGGGAGGCTGACGGTGGGCCAATGATATGCAAAATCTTCTCTCCTCCCCCAATAGCCCCCGGTGCCCTGGGTTTGCGCTGAGATCACCGGTTGTATTTTTGACCAAATCCGGCAAAAAATAGGGTCTTCGGGGTGCGGCTGGGACTTTTTTTGAGCGTCGGTCCTAAAAAGGTGTCCTGCGGGGCGTTCCTGGGGGCTCGGTTGGAGATGCTCTTATGCTCTAGCTCTGCCAAATTCACCTCACCTTCGTTAAACATTGAGTCTACATTATGTGAAGTTATTTTCAAACACTTGGTGGGCCTCCTTACCTCAGTTTCAACCAGTGGAAATTTCTCCTTTCTCTTTCCATTGATGTGGAGTGTAGAGGTGTGGATGATGCAGACGTCACTTCCATTAATGAAATACCAATGAGAGTGGTATTCTCTTGGTCCCTCATGGACTGTTGGTGGGAACTTAGGGCATAGTTGAGAGAGTTATCAAATACTCCCTCCGTTCAGAATATAAGGTGTATTGGTTTCCGTGCAAGTCAACCATTTGAATGTTTGACCAAGATTATAGAATAGAATAATAACATGTGCAATACCTAACAGATAAAATATGAAACTACTTTTCATGATGAATTAAATGATATAAATTTCGTATTGTGGATATTTATATATTTTTCTAAAAACTCGGTCAAACATGCACTTGTTTGACTTTTGGAAAAACAAATACACCTTATATAAAGGAATGGAGGGAGTAGACAAGTGTCAGGAATGATGGCATGGTAATAGAGCAATTTGTTCCTTGAGTAATGATTTCCTAGACTTTAGATGTTATGAACTTCTTACCCCAATCAAACTTATCCGGTGACATAATTGTATCTGAAAGAAAATTAATCCAATCAATGGGTACCTGAATTACTTCCTTACTGTCACTTTTAGGAGCAAAATGCTTCGGCCGAAACATAGCACCTTCTTGTCTTACGAGTTCTACATCAGATTCCTTTGAAGTTTTTGTGATATCCCTATGAGCCGGGTCCATTTCTGTCTGCAATCAACATATATCCTATCAGAATGTCGTGATTTGGATTTAAACACACAAGTACAAGAAAACCATGTGGAGCTATAGTATCAGATAAAGAGGTATCACCTTCAGTTCAATAAGCAACACATTGGTAGAAGAATCACCTTTGTGTAGGGTCTCTACCATTTCATTAGGTTGTTCTATTGCATTAGGACCAGTGCCTAGCACGTGTTCTTTCAAAACTTGTTGATGGACAATTGACACTATCATGTTGGTCTCAGTAGTAGCCATAGGATCAGCTCGGTGGGCCAACTAGAGCATATTCATAAGGAACATATGTGTCCACCTTGTGCAGTTAGACAATGTGAGAGTATACTTGCAGTTCCTATTCCATACGAATTATGATCTTCATGAATAAACAAATCAGCAATGATAGATTGTTTTAGGATAGCAGCAAGGTTAAATTCTAACAATGGGTGTCGGTGTCAAAACCGGTGGATCTCGGGTAGGGGGTCCCGAACTGTGCGTCTAGGCGGATGGTAACAGGAGACAAGGGACATGAAGTTTTACCCAGGTTCGGGCCCTCTTGATGGAGGTAAAACCCTACGTCCTGCTTGATTAATATTGATGATATGGGTAGTACAAGAGTAGATCTACCACGAGATCAAGGAGGCTAAACCCTAGAAGATAGCCTATGGTATGATTGATGTATGTTGTCCTACGGACTAAAGCCCTCCGGTTTATATAGGCACCGGAGAGGGTTAGGGTTACACAAAGTCAGTTACAATCGTAGGAGATCTAAATATCCGCATCGCCAAGCTTGCCTTCCACGCCAAGGAAAGTCCCTTCCGGACACGGGACGAAGTCTTCAATCTTGTATCTTCATAGTCCAGGAGTCCGGCTGAAGGTATAGTTTGGCTATCCGGACACCCACTAATCCAGGACTCCCTCAGTAGCCCCTGAACCAGGCTTCAATGACGACGAGTCCGGCGCGCAGATTGTCTTCGGCATTGCAAGGCAGGTTCCTCCTCCAAGTACTTCATAGAAGATTTTGAACACAAAAGATAGTGTCTGACTCTGCAAAATAAGTTTCCACATACTGCGATAGAGAAAATAATATTTACACAAATCTAATCTGCTGACGTATTCCAGATCGTTTTTACTCCCCCACCTCAGCGCATTTTGCGAGGCGGTTTCCTTGGCACGTCTTGTCAAAGCAAAGATCGTGTCCCCTCATTTACGGGATTCTCATCAATACGGACATGGGTAACCCAACCGCGCCTTTTATCATGGCACTTGGGAGATAAGCGAGTTTTACCAGGCTGGTGGGGACGCTTAGCCGCATCCGCCCATATAAAGGGATAAGGATCCACCTTTTTACCTACGCCTTCTTCCTCCTTCGCCTATCCATCTTCCGCGCACTCGAGCTCCAGCGCCCAAGCCCGCACTTCCCACCTCAACCTTCTCCAGCCATGTCCGGAGCGGGAGGCAAGTGGATGGTCTCCTCCGTTACGGAGGGACACGTCAAAAAACTGAGGAAAGCCGGATACTTGTCTAACGACATTGCGCATCGGCTTCCCGAAAAGGGGCAGCTCCTCCCCACCCCAAGGCCCCATGAGAGGGTAGTGTTTCTCCCCCACTTCCTCCGCGGACTGGGCTTTCCTCTCCACCCATTCGTCTGGGACTCATGTTCTACTATGGCCTGGATTTCCACGATCTGGCCCCGAACTTCATCCTCAATATCTCGGCGTTTATCGTCGTGTGCGAGGCTTTCCTCTGCATCCGCCCCCATTTTGGCCTATGGCTCAAGACTTTCAACGTCAAGCCCAAGGTGGTGCGCGACAACCAGGCGGAGTGCGGAGGTGCCATGGCGGGCAAGATAGCCAACGTCCTATGGCCCGAGGGCTCCTTTTTGGAGACCCTGAAGGGGTGGCAATCGGGGTGGTTTTACATCACCAAGCCGCGCGACCCCGAATGGGTCGCAGCCCCCGAGTTCCGGTCCGAACCCCCTACGCGGCTCACGTCTTGGAAAGAGACGGGCCTGTCGTGGGGCAATAAAGGAGAGGTAACCGTACTGCAAAAATGCATCCAAACCTTGGTGGACAAGTAGCTCAAGCTTGTCAATGTAGTCCAGGTTATGCTCGTCCGCCGGATCCTCCCGTGTCAACAACGGGCTTTCAATCTGTGGGAGTTCGACCCGGCGCAGCACCAAACCCTGAACAGGCTCTTCGACACAACGTATGAAGACGCCTGGAAGGTGCTATTCAAAGGCGCCGAGGCTCCCGCATCCGCTTCCGAGGACCGCAGATTCAGCATGCAGTGTCATGCTAGTGCGGTAAGCTATTTTTACCTTTTACAGGATGTTTTAGTTTTCCATAGTTTGACTCTATGTGGTATCTAATCTCCCTTTCCTTTGACAGGATTGGCAGGCGAAGTCCGCACAGATCGACTGTCCGGCCCCTTTGCCCGAAGACCCAGCCGACGCTCACCTAGCGAAGCTGCTGGCTCCGGCACCTTATGTGGTGCCGGAGAAGAAGGCCAAGAAGAGGGCCACGGGGACTCGAAAGAGTTCGCGGCGCCTGGAGGTGTCGGATTCATCATCCGACGAATCCGAGACGCGCTCCTCCCGTGAAAACGAGGAGGAGGAAGAAGAAACCTCTCCCCCTCCAGCGGGGGGGGGGGGGGAGGAAAGAAAAGGAAGGCCGCCCCGATCGGGGAGGCCGAAGGGTCCAAGAAGGGGAAGACCCTTCCTTCGGACTACCCCATCGACGCCGCCGACGACGAAGAGGGGTGGCCGAGCAGGGCCAAGCGTCCGGCGGAATCGTAAGCATCCGGACACCCGAGTAATTCATACCATTCCTTTATTGCACAGCCTTTCCTTATGTCGAATATGATTATGTAGTCCGCCCAAGGTCGGGCTCGACGAGTCGTCGAGCGGCTCCCTAGATTCATCGGACATGAATTCACTTCCGCCCGCTACCTCCCCCCGCCCTACAGGTGATGCCGAGGTGGCGTCCCAACGGGCCCCAATCCAGGAGTAGGTGGTCCTGGAGGCGCCACAAGGTGACCTCCCGGACTCCAGGAGTAAAGGGGATAAAACCCCCCAGGGCTCCAAGTCCGGCTTTGAGCCGGACACCGCGCCGGAATCGTCAACGGTTCCGAACCGCGGTAGGCGAACTCCTTCCAAGAGGAGCAAGCCTACTGAGCCGGCGGCCCCTGTCCAACCGGAGGCGCCGGACAATCTGCTGGAGGTGCTTAACAGCGCCTCCATTGACGAGGAGCACCGCACTATTATGAGTGCGGTGATCCAGAAGGTTCAGTCCGCCAAGAGCGGACTGACTGAAGCTTGTGACAGCCTTCTAACAGGCTTTGAGGTAAGTACAGAATATAAAAATATTACCGCATAGACAGTAGCCCCTGATGCTCTGTTTGGCATTTGGAAAGAAAAGCCGAATAGAGGATCTAATAAAATTCGCAGGAGTCTAATAGAAAAAGAGTCAATATGCGTATGCAGGCTTCGCTACTGGCGACCGCCACACTGACTGCGGAGGTGGGCACACTGAAGAAGGGCCTCGAGTGGACCTAGCAAGAGCTCGGCCTTGCCAAACGGCAGCTCGAGGAGAAAGAAGGTAAGAAATACCTTATAAAAAAGAAAAAAAATATAAAAGTGCAGTTGCAAAAATATGACAGGATTAACATGGGTATTGTAGGGGCCACAACTGAGGTGGCGACCCTCAAGCAAGCGCTGGCCGAGGCCGAGAAGAAAGCGGCCGCGGAGCGCACCGAGCGGGAGAAATATGAGGCGCAAGTTGGCGAGGTACGGCAGGAGCTCCAAGTTCTCATGGAAAAACATGAGAGTTTGGAGCTTGACTCAAAGACGCGAGCGTCCGAGCTCGCGGCGGCTATTGAAAATGCCAAATCTGCCAAGGCCGAATCCCAGAAGGCCCTCCAGGAGTTGGATGCGGTGAAAAAGATAGCGGCGGGTAAGGCATTCTTTATGCAAAGCAAACATGTGAAAGTGAGCTTCTTGTTACTTACCCGAATCTGGAGCTCTCCAGGAGCATTCACAGATCTTCCCCGTAGCGTGTCCGATGCCGCTGCATTCTACCGAGCCGAGGAGGGCAACTCGACGGGGAAGGTGTTCTGGTCTCAGTATGCTGAGGCCGGACACCTAGTGCCCCTGAGCGACCAGCTGAAGCAGCTGGTCGAGCTCCACAAGGTAGCCGAACAGGCCATGAAGGGCCTCATAGTTCGGCTGTGGCCTGGAGAGGCTCTGCCTGGGAGCTACTTCGGGCTGGTGCGACGGCTGGTGGAGGCCTGTCCAAGGTTCGAAGTCATCAAGCGCTCCGTCTGCATCGAAGGTGCCCGTAGGGCCCTTGCCCGCGCTAAGGTGCACTGGGGCAAGCTGGATGCTGAGAAGCTTGTGAAGGACGGGCCACCGCCGGGGAAAGAGCATCGCAAGCCCGAGAATTATTATAAGGATGTTCTGAAGGGTGCCCGCCTAATGGCGGATGAATGTTCCAGGGATGTAATTTTGGAGTAAACTCGCTCGTTTTATCCTATGCCCTGAAAACTTGTTCATGTGCGCTTAAGCAATGCGTTTTGAATTTAAAATGTTACCTTCTGTGCGGCCGTTTATCAAATTTGAGAGATGGCGAGTCGTTGGCTTCTGCCCCCATGCCACTAGTGCTGGGGTGTTCGGGATAAACCTGAGCGCTCTTTTTCCCATGTTTGGGTCCTTCGAGGGAGGCGCTGAGCACAACGAACAAGGCAATCGGACTATAGTGCTTGAACACTCTCACTTAGCCATATAATTCTATAATTTTAAATTTCGGCGAAGCCCCTAGTGTTCGGAAGACCGAGTTCGGGGCGCTATCCACGCCTTTGGCCGGACAAAGCCGACTCCTCGCTCTAAGCGGCATAAGTCTTTAGGGACTCGAAAAACCTCTCGAACAGCGACCAGTCTCTCGCTTCATCATGACAGTCAGTTTTAGCTTTCTCTACTGAGGTGCTCCGCCCAGCTCAACTGGGGCACAATCGCAGTAGTTCTCCTAGTGCTATCTTAGCCGATACAACGGAACGTAAGGCACCAAAACATAGGAGCCGGGCAAACCCAACTATTGACCCAAGACATGATTCGGAGCCGATGCATATAATGCTATAAGTTCGGGGTGCCGCACTTGTTAAAGTGTTCAGACTTCTCACACCATATTAGGGGGGTACTGATGCCCCTGGCGTATTGACCGTACCAACGTGTACGGGTGTAACATGTCGTTCATGAACATATATTTGTAAAAAAGAGTAATGCAAAAATGGACAAAAGCTATGCATTATTTATAGAAAGGTTGCGATCGAAGCAGAACGATACAAATAGTGCGATAAGCAAAAGCGGGACTATTTAACATGTCCTTTCCAGGGGCAGGCTGCGGAATAGTATGCGAAACAGGTATACTGCTCGTGATAGAGACCACCTGGGAGTTCTATAATGCGGCGTAGCTTTTCTGCTTCCCTGGTTCTTGCATCATTTGAGCGGCAGTTGGATTGCCGAACAGGTCTTCCGAAGTATGGAGTCCTGAAAGTAAGAGAAAATAAAAAAATCGGCAGCCCCTAGTGCGGTTTAAGCCGTGTTTCGGGCGTGCCGTGATGGTGCCCCTCCCCCTGTGCCCATGGTATTTTGAGAGCATAGTTATGTACGCGAAGCACTGGTTTCGCTAGTTCGCGAGCGCTGGGGTTGGGGCCGCGTTGCTACGCCTGCTCGGAACGTGCCAGGCGGTCTTGTTGTAGGTTACTTCGCGCGCGCTTGACAGTGTCCGGACGTTTAACGGCCGGACTGGAGAGCTGCCTTGAGAGACTGCTTTGTACTTCCGCTGCGAGGGCCGACGTGTGCTCCTCCGTTCAGAGGGAGCATTTGGTGTTTCCATTGACCGTGATTACTCTCGAGGGCCTGGCATCTTGAGCTTAAGGTATGCATAGTGCGGCACCGCATTGAACTTTGCGAATGCGGTTCGCCCGAGCAGTGCGTGATAGCCACTGCGGAACGGGACTATGTCGAAGATTAACTCCTCGCTCCCGAAATTAACCGGAGATCCGAAGACCACTTCAAGTGTGACTGAGCCTGTACAGTTGGCCTCTACACCTGGTATGACGCCTTTAAAGGTCGTTTTGGTGGGCTTAATCCTCGAGGGATCTATGCCCATTTTCCGCACTGTATCCTGGTAAAGCTGGTTCAGGCTACTGCCGCCGTCCAAGAGGACTCTTGTGAGATGAAATCCGTCGATGATTGGGTCGAGACCAATGCGGCAAAGCCGCTATGACGGATGCTAGTGGGGTGGTCCCTTCGATCAAAAGTGATCGGGCAGGAGGACCATGGGTTGAACTTTGGGGCGACTGGCTCCATCGCGTATACGTCCCGTAGCGCACGCTTCCGCTCCCTCTTGGAAATGTGGGTTGCGTATATCATGTTCACCGTCCGAACTTGTGGGGGAAACCCCTTCTGTCCATTGTTGTTCGGCGGCCTAGGCTCCTCCTCGTCATTGCTATGCAGCCCCTTGTCTTTGTTTTCGGCTCTTAACTTGCCTGCCTGCTTGAACACCCAACAATCCTTGTTGGTGTGATTGGCTGGCCTTTCGGGGGTGCCATGGATCTGGCACAAGCGGTCGAGTATTCAGTCCAAACTGGACGGGCCCTGAGTATTCTTTTTGAATGGCTTTTTCCGCTGACCGGATTTATAGCCTCTGAATCCAGCATTAACTGCCGTATCTTCATTGTTGTCGCTGCTAACGCGGCGCTTTTGCTTGTTTCGACGTGTCCTGCCACTTTTGTCCTTGGTATCCGAATTACCAGGGTTCTTTGATAAGTTGTTGTTGCGAGCTAGCCAGCTGTCTTCTCCCGCGCAAAAGCGGGTCATGAGTGTCGTGAGGGCTGCCATAGATTTCGGCTTTTCCTGTCCCAGGTGTCGGGCAAGCCACTCGTCGCGGATGTTATGCTTGAAGGTTGCTAGGGCCTCTGCGTCCGGACAGTCGACTATCTGGTTTTTCTTTGTTAGGAACCGTGTCTAGAATTGCCTGGCCGATTCTTCTGGCTGCTGAATTATGTGGCTTAAGTCGTCGACATCCGGTGGTCGCACGTAGGTGCCCTGGAAGTTGTCGAGGAATGCGGCTTCCAGGTCCTCCCAAGAACCGATTGAGTCTGCTGGCAAGTTGTTAAGCCAATGCCGGGCCGATCCTTTAAGTTTGAGCGGGAGGTATTTGATGGCGTGTAGATCATCGCCACGTGCCATGTGGATGTGAAGGAGATAATCCTCGATCCATACCGCCGGGTCTGTGGTGCCATCGTATGATTCGATGTTCACGGGTTTGAAACCCTCTGGGATTTTATGATCCATTACTTCGTCTGTGAAGCATAGTGGGTGTGCGGCGCCCCTGTACTGGGCTATGTCACGACGCAGCTCGAAAGAGCTATGTCTGTTGTGTTCGGCCCGGCCGGATTTATTATATCCGGAGTGACGACCACCGTCACGTGCCGTGGGACGCCCGCGCGATCCATAGATCGATCTTGTTTGCTTTGCCTTGCCTCCAATATGTCTCGCAGGTCTGGCGTATTTTCCCGTGCCTTAGAATGTTTTGAACGGCGCCGGGGTGCGGCTTGAGTGGAGGGCCGAGAGGCCTCTCTGTCACGGCCACGAGGTGGTCGATCGGCCGTATCATGCGCTGGTGATGTAGGTTTAGGTGCTTCCTCGTGTAATCGGGGTAGCAGCCTGCGCTTTGGGTAGCTCTTGGAGGGGCGTTCGAGTTCATACTCTTCGGCCGCAAGGACTTCAGTCCATCTGTCGGCTAGCAAATCTTGATCAGCTCTAAGTTGTTGCTATTTTTTCTTGAGGCTGCTTGCCGTGGCCATAAGGCTGCGTTCGAAACGCTCTTGTTAGACGGGATCCTCTGGCACGACGAATTCGTCATCGTCGGCTTGCCTCGTCTTCGGAGGGAGGCATATAATTATTATCCTCGACCTCTCTGTCTGCCGCTCTCCCGTGAGGGCTGGCTTCTCCATCCTCCTGCGCTGAATCTTGCTGGAGGGGGTGTTCCTCGGCGCTATCCAAAGTATAATTATCTCCTGTGCCGGAATCACCGTTTTTTGCTTTGGTGGGATTTAGAGCGGCGCCACTGACGCCGACGCTTAGGCTACTTCTTGGAGGGGTCATCCCCCGCTGTTCCATCGCCATCTCCTTCTTTTGGGGTATCCACCATGTATATGTCATACAACGAGGTGGCTTTCCAGTGCCCTATAGGTGCTGGTTCTTGGTCGTCTCCTACATCGGCGTCCATACCGTCGATATCTTCGGAGTCGAAGTCGAGCATGTCGGTTAAATCATCGACAGTGGCTACAAAGTGGGTGGCGGGTGGGCTTTGAATTTCTTCGTCGTCCGTATCCCAACCTTGCTGACCGCAGTTCGGCCAGGGCTCTCCTGATAAAGAGAGAGACTTTAATGACTTCAGAATATCGCCAAAGGGCGAGTGCTGAAAGATGTCCGCGGCGGTAAACTCCGATCGGCGCCCAATCGGATTCGATCGGCAAGGGCGAGGAGGGCTTGGAGTCCGGAGAGGAGTCCGGCCCTACGGAGTCACGGGCCTTGCGGAGTGCGTGGCTGGTGTTCGGCTCGATCGCCGTTGGGATCGTAGCCCCCGAGGCGGCGTCCAACCACTCGTCCTCGATTGGCGCAGTTGGTTCCGAATCAAGGGTCGGAACCGATGTGTGCGCGGCCTCCAGGGCACTGTTCGGCGGTAGAGCTAGATCATGCCCATCGTGACAGTGCGGCGCGCTCGGCCGTGGCTCGAATCCGTCGAAGATCAAGTCCCCGCGGACGTCAGCCGTGTAGTTTAAACTTCCAAATCTGACCTGATGGCCAGGGGCGTAGCTTTCAATCTGATCTAGATGGCCAAGCGAATTGGCCCGCAATGCGAAGCCGCCGAAGACGAAGATCTGTCCGTGGAGAAAAGCCTCACCCTGGACTGCATCGCTATTGATGATCGGAGGAGCCATCGGGCCTAAAAGCGACGACACAGAGGAACTCTCAATGAAAGCACCAATGTCGGTGTCAAAACCGGCGGATCTCGGATAGGGGGTCCCGAACTGTGCGTCTAGGCGGATGGTAACAGGAGACAAGGGACACGAAGTTTTACCCAGGTTCGGGCCCTCTTGATGGAGGTGAAACCCTACGTCCTGCTTGATTAATATTGATGATATGGGTAGTACAAGAGTAGATCTACCGCGAGATCAAGGAGGCTAAACCCTAGAAGCTAGCCTATGGTATGATTATTGTATGTTGTCCTACGGACTAAAGCCCTCCGGTTTATATAGGCACCGGAGAGGGTTAGGGTTACACAAAGTCGGTTACAATGGTAGGAGATCTAAATATCCGCATCGCCAAGCTTGCCTTCCACGCCAAGGAAAGTCCCTTCCGGACACGGGACGAAGTCTTCAATCTTGTATCTTCATAGTCCAGGAGTCCGGCTGAAGGTATAGTCCGGCTATTCGGACACCCCCTAATCCAGGACTCCCTCAATGGGTTAAGTTGCAATGATTGGAGGTACAGTATTGGTAGATGCTTGAGGAGATTTTACATGGGCCATAACAATCCCATTATCAATGGGGTCATTCATTCCTTCCAGCCCGGCTTCAACATTCAAATCTGGTAGGCCCTGAAGAAAAGGCACCAAAGGACCATTAGCAGAGGCAGAAGTGTTGGCAATCTCATATGAAGGAACCAGTGATACAATGATCCTGTTGTTGGCATTGTCTCCTACACCATGAGCTACATCTTCATCCGTATGTGCCACTGGTCTACTACACAACTTTATTCTTGTAGACTCGTATTGGGCCTCCAAGCGCAGAGTTTTGTAGGACAATAGCAATTTTCCCTCAAGTGGATGACCTAAGCTTTATCAATCAGTGGGAGGCGTAGGATGAAGAAGGTCTCTCTCAAGCAACCCTGCAACCAAATAATAAAAAGTCTCTTGTGTCCCCAACACACCGAATACAATGGTAATTTGTATAGGTGCACTAGTTCGGCGAAGAGATGATCATACAAGTGTAATATGGATAGTATATATTGGTTTTTGTAATAAGAACAATAAAAAAACAGCAAGGTAGCAATTGATAAAACGGAGCACAAACGATATTGCAATCATTTCATAGCAACATTATATCATTCTTGTTCCAACGTATCTATAATGTATCTATAATTTTTTCTTGTTCCAACATTCTTGTTCCAACGTATCTATAACGTATCTATAACGTATCTATAACGTATCTATAATTCTTGTTCCAGGCAATCTCCAACGTATCTATAATTTTTTCTTGTTCCATGCTGTTATATTATCATTCTTGGATATTTTACAATCATTTCATGGCAACATTATATCATTTTTTGGGACTAACCTATTGACATAGTGCCCAGTGCCAGTTGCTGTTTTTTTGCTTGTTTCTTACTTCGCAAAAAATCAATACCAAACAGAGTCCAAACGCAGCAAAACTTTTGGGAGAATTTTTCTGGACCAAAACACACCTGTTGGGCCAAAGAAGTACCAGGGGGGCTCCGAGGGGAGCACAACCCACCAGGGCACGCCCGGGGGCCCAGCCGCACCCAGGTGGGTTGTGCCCACCTCGGTGGCCTCCCGCATCACCTCTTCGCCCTATAAATCCCCAAATATTTCAAAAACCCTAGGGGAGTCAACGAAACACAATTCCAGCCGCCGCAAGTTCCAGAACCACGAGATCCAATCTAAACACCAGTACGGAGGGGTTCATCATCCTCATTGGTGCCTCTCCGATGTTGCGTGAGTTGTTCATCATAGACCTACAGGTCCATAGGAAGTAGCTAGATGGCTTCCTCTCTCTCTTTTGATTCTCAATACAATGGTCTCTTGGAGATCTATTTGATGTAACTCTTTTTGTGGTATGTTTGTTGGGATCCGATGAACTTTGAGTTTATGATTAGATTTTTTATCCATGAATATTACTTGAGTCTTTTTTTATCTCTTATATGCATGATTATTTATAGCCTCGTATTTCTTCTTCGAATCTATGGTTTAGTTAGGCCGACTAGATCGATTTTTCTTGCCATGGGAAGAGGTGCTTTGTGATGTGTTCGATTGTGCGGTGTTCTTTCCCAGTCACAGAAGGGGCAGCAAGACACGCATGTATCATTGCTTTTAAGGATAACAAGATGGGGGCTATTCCTACATGAATAGATCTCGTCTACATCATGTCACCGTTCTTATTGCATTACTTTGTTTCTCCATGAACTTAATACACTAGATGCATGTTGGATAGCGGTCGATGTGTGGAGTAATAGTAGTAGATGTAGGCAGAAGTCGGTCTACTAATCTTGGACGTGATGCCTATATATTGATCATGCCTTGGATACTTCATAACTATTTGATTTTCTATCAATTTCCCAACAGTAATTTGTTTACCCACCGTGTGATATTTCTTGAGAGAAGCCACTAGTGAAATCTACGCCCCCCCGGTCTATTCTTTATCATATTTACTTTCCGATCTGTTATTTGCCACTTTTTTTAGATCTATTATTCCAAAAACACAAAAATACCTTTCTGCACTTTTTATTTACTTCTTTTATTTTGTGTTTTATCGAGATCTATTCATCCAATCTATCACAATTTTATCCCGTCAACTTGACTATTTCTAGCGTCGTTGCCGGAAGAAGGGATTGACAACCCCTTATACGCATTGGGTTGCAAGTATTTGTTCTTTATGTGCAGGTACGGTTTACATAGTGTTGCTTGGTTCTCCTAGTGGATTGATACCTTGGTTTCATAACTGAGGGAAATACCTACCGTAGTTGTGCTGCATCATTCCTTCCTCTTTGGGGAAATACCGACGTAGTTCAAGCGACATCAAAAGGAATTTCTGGCACCGTTGCCAGGGAGACATCATCAACACCTATTGGGTTCCTAATCACAAATCTCATTTCCTTGCGATTCACATTATTTGCCATTTGCCTCTCATTTTCATCTCCCCCACTTCACAAAAATGAGCCCTTTTATTTACCTTCTTTTTCGTTTGCCTTTTTTCCCGTTCGATCTTTCGTTTGCTTGTGTTGCCATGTGTCTTCTATTTGCTTGCATCTTCGTATGCTAAAAATTTATTGATATGGATCCTCATCCAGTTGCTAATCTTTTTAAAAGATCCAATTATGATGAACCATGTGCTAGTGAATTGAGTTCACTAGATTATCTTTATGAAGTTTTGCTTGAGATTCGTGAATCTGAAAATTGTGATGAAGAAATTTATAAAGTGATTCATGATAGCTCCTTGAATAAAAAGCATGATTGCAATGATTTTACTATAAATTCTATTAATGCCTATTATGCTAATAATAAGAAAAACCCCAAGATTGGGGATGCTAGTTTTGCTATGTCAACTACTTATTGCAATGATCATGATTGATGTGATTTTTCTTATGATCTTGAAAATTTATTTAAGCCTCAGGATGAATATGTTATTTGCAATAATATTGAAATTGGGTTCGGAAGAGCGTCAACTTTAGGTAAAAATGATCCCACATATCTGGAGAATGTTCAATCCTATGAATTTTTTTATGAAATTGGGTTCGCAGAGGTCATGACTTTAGTTGATGTTAATCCCACTGAGGGAGTCCTGTAGGGGGTGTCCGGGCAGCCGGACATACCTTCAGCCGGACTCCTGGACTGTGAAGATACAAGATTGAAGACTTCGTCCCGTGTCCGGAGGGGAATTTCCTTGGCGTGGAAGGCAAGCTTGGCGATGCGGATATTCAGATCTCCTACCATTGTAACCGACTTTGTGTAACCCTAACCCTCTCCGGTGCCTATATAAACCGGAGGGTTTTAGTACGTAGGACAACCCCAACATACAACAATCATACCATAGGCTAGCTTCTAGGGTTTAGCCTCCTTGATCTCGTGGTAGATCTACTCTTGTACTACCCATATCATCAATATTAATCAAGCAGGACGTAGGGTTTTACCTCCATCAAGAGGGCCCGAACCTGGGTAAAACATTGTGTCCCTTGTCTCCTGTTACCATCCACCTAGACGCACAGTTCGGGACCCCCTACCCGAGATCCGCCGGTTTTGACACCGACATTGGTGCTTTCATTAAGAGTTCCTCTGTGTCGTCGCAATCAGGAAGGATGCCTCTTCCCGTCTTTAAAGACGGCGCCGTTACCAAGGGAGCCTTGGCTGTCGGCCAAACCCTCCGGCTAGGTGGTTTTCTTATGACCTCTCGGTCATCAGAAGCAATCTTCACATCAGCTCGGAACTCGTCGAGCAGTTAGATCCAATGGAGCTCTCTTCCGTAAACGAGCTCTTGGATCGCATCGCCGCCCTGGGGGTCGCTACAGATTACGACCAAGTTGGGCTTAAACCCGATCTAAGATAAATTAACTCTCCCCAAGCCACCCATCACGTTGCCGTGGTCGAGGCGCAGTGCGGCGATCCTTCATCTATCCTAAGGACTAGCTATGTCCGGATTCCCGATCCCTCCAAGCCGGATATCCGCGGAGGGGACGATGTAACTCAAGACCTGAACTTAGAATCAGGCAACAGGCTAGATTCATTGGACAACATCCAAGAATCCAAACTTCAGAGTTCGGAAATTCCTTGGCCTCTGAGTCTCAGATTGGGTGAGGTTTCGGATTTAACTCCATCCACCCACCCGAACATAAGCGATCTATCCCAAATTAGGCAAAAGCCCGAAGAAACAGTACATCATTACTGGGCGAGATTCCTCCTGGTTATGAATAGGATAAAGGACTGCCGCGAGGAAGACGCAATCTCAATCTTCTGCAATAATTGCACGGACAAGGGAATCCTCAACGCCATAAGTCGTCGTGATATTACACGCTTCGCTGACTTGGCGTCCATAGTACAAAAGTACTGTGCGATGGAAAGCGCCTGGAAAACCGAAATAAAATTTTGGGACAATCCGGCCCTGAATAGAAACCTTCTCTGAAATAAAAGGGTGCATCATCGGCAGACACCCGGGTTAAAAACCAAAAAACCAAAACCCTCTACAGGGCACGGAACCGTACTGGAAGGATGGCTTAATGGACCCTGTAAAATTCATAGTACAGAGGACGCCACACCAACTCACAACCTTAGAGCATGTTGGATACTCCGGCAGGTGGCCAAAATTGGCGAACACCTCCTAATCCCGGAGGCCGCAGAAAACCATCCCAGGGACACCGGTACAGTCTCAACAGTCTTCGAGACTTTCGCATCAAATAATATGCGAAAAACAACACTTCGCAGTCTTGCCGAAGTTTATCAAGTAGCAACAATAAACCCATGGAGTGACGCGGCTATTACTTTTAATGCCAGTGATGAACCTAAATTCCGAACAGCTCGAGCACCTGCCGCATTGGTCCTCAGTCCAATTGTGGAGGCTTTCGTCTCACCAAGGTACTCATGGATGGAGGCAGCGGATTGAACCTCATTTATGAGGAAACCCTTCAAAAAATGGAAATAGACTGGAACCGCATCGAGCGAAGCAGCACAACCTTTCGAGGAATAATCCCCAGTCGGGAAGCGCGCTGTACAGGAAAAATCATACTAAATGTGGTGTTCGGCATGCCGGATAATTACAGGTCCGAAGAGGTCACGTTCCAGGTGGCCCCGTTCAATAGCGGATACCACGCTCTGTTAGGGCGGGAAGCGTTTACAATCTTCCAAACAATACCCCATTACGGGTACATGAAGCTCAAGATGCCCGGGCCGAACGGAATTACCACTCTCGCTAGTGACCCGGACATAGCGCTCCGTGCCGAAAAGAAGACAGCCGCATTGGCCCTTGAGGCACTATCCGAAGCCCTAGCGGCTGAGGAACTAACTACGCTTCGCTCCACGGTAAACAGGGACGATGTGATACTCGACAAAAGATCCAAGTCCACCTCCTTTAAACCAGCGGACGAAATAGTCAAATTCCAGGTCCATCCAACGGACCCCAATAAAACAGCTTCCATCGGGGCACAATTAAACCCTGATGTAGACGCCGCACTGCGAGAATTCCTACGTGAAAATTGGGACATCTTCGCCTGGCACCCTTCAGACATGCCAGGAATCCCACGCAGGCTGACCGAACATAGCTTAAATATCCTAAAAGGATTCAAACCTGTCAAACAAGCCCTTCGGCGTTTCTCCAAACCCAAGAGACAGGCTATGGGAGAGGAGATAGCCAAGCTATTGGAGGACGGATTCATCAGAGATATAAAACATCCGAACTGGCTAGCAAACTTGGTGATGGTACCAAAGAAGGACAAATCCTGGCGCCCGTGCGTCGATTTCAAAGACCTTAACAAGGCTTGCCCAAAGGATCCCTTCCCCCTCCCCCGCATCGATCAAATTATCGACGCCACTGCAGGACACGATTCGTTGTGTTTCCTAGACGCATACTCCGGCTACCATCAAATCAAGATGGCAGAGTCAGACCAAGCCGCAACGGCATTCATCACACCATACGGCCCATTCTGCTTCAACACAATGCCCTTCGGGCTCAAAAACGCCGGCGCAACATATCAGCGCATGATTCAGACATGTCTGGCAAACCAGATCGGCAAAACAGTGGAGGCATACGTGGATGATGTGGTCGTAAAAACAAGACATGTCGAATCTCTAGCAGACGACTTGAGGCTTACATTTGATAACCTCTGAACATACGACATCAAGCTCAACCCGTTAAAATGCATTTTCGGTGTTCCAGCCGGAAAGCTCTTGGGCTTCATCGTATCCGGCAGAGGAATTGAAGCAAATCCAGCCAAGATCCGAGCTTTGTCGCAATTGGATATCCCAAAGGACCTCAAACAAATACAAAAATTGACCGGATGCGTGGCGGCTCTAAGCCGCTTCATCTCCCGCCTGGGGGAAAAGGCACTACCCCTCTATCGCCTCCTTCGGCGCACCGAACACTTTGAGTGGACGGATGCCGCCGCGGCCGGACTCGACGAAATAAAAGCCATATTGGCAACAAACCCAGTCCTGGCCGCGCCAAATATCGGCAAACCAATGCTATTGTACATTGCAGCAACACACCAGGTTGTTAGCGCAGTGCTCGTCGTCGAATGAGAAGCGGACGGACACAAATTCCCCCTTCAAAAGCAGGTCTACTATGTGTCCACTATCCTCACTCCATGCAAATCAGGGTACCCTCATTATCAAAAGATTGCATACGCGGTATTCATGGCATCCCGGAAGCTGCGACACTACTTTCAAGAGTGTTCGATAACAGTAGCCTCCGAAGTACCACTTAATGATATTATAAACAACCGCGAAGCAATAGGCCGGATTGCAAAATGGGCCATCGAGCTCCTCCCATTCGACATAACTTATAAGCCACGAGGAGCTATTAAGTCGCAAGTTTTGGCCGACTTCGTCGCAGAATGGACGGAGGCCGAACTCCCTAAAGAGTACGGCACATATTCAAACTGGATCATGCATTTCGACGGCTCTAAAATGTTGGCAGGTCTGGGGGCTGGCGTCCTTTTGACGTCCCCCATGGGAGACACAGTTCAATACGTACTCCAGATTATGTACACAGACTCCAATAATGCAGCCGAATATGAGGCACTTTTACACGGTCTCCGGATGGCAGTGTCCATGGGCATTCAACGCCTAGAAGTGCGAGGGGATTCGAACCTTGCAATATCCCAAATAAATGGAGACTTCAATGCTAAAGATCCAAAATTGGCAGCTTATCGCAACGCCATCCCAAAAATGTCAGTTCGGTTCGAAGGGCTCGAATTTCATCATATAGCCCGGGAGAACAATCAGGCGACAGACGTCCTGGCATGCATCAGTGCAAAACGCGACGCATTCCCCCCCAACATCTTCTTGGAACGTCTATTCAAGCCATCCGTAGTATGGGAAGGGGAATCCGGCAATAACATTCCGGACTCAACCGCACTGCCCGATGACGAACAATCTGACACAATCAGAGGCTCTGCCAATGTAATTACAACTTCAGCCCACGTGATAATGGCCGTCATCGCCCCGTGGACAGAACCATTCCTAGCCTACCTTACTAGGCAGGAGCTCCCAGAGGACCAAAATGAGGCACGCTGCATAGTGCGGCGATCTAAGGCCTATAAAGTCCATGAGGGAGAACCTTATAAGAAAAGCACTACCGGAGTCCTTCAAAGGTGCATCTCCGAAGACGAAGGGCGGAACTTGCTGGCTGAAATTCATGCCGGACTCGATGGTCATCACGCTACAGCTCGGTCCCTTGTAAGCAAGGCTTTCCGTGTAGGCTTTTATTGGCCGATGGCCCGGGCATATGCTCAGGACTTGGTCCAACGATGCGTCGGTTGCCAGCTTTTCGCAAACCAAAGCCATATGCCACCCACCGCCCTCCAAACTATCCCCATCACTTGGCCTTTCGCGGTCTGGGGGCTTGACATGGTTGGACCCCTTAAAGGCGGAACCCACAAGAAAAAATACTTACTGGTCATGGTGGACAAATTCACCAAATGGATAGAAGCCAAGCCTGTTAAGACGGCCGAATCCGGACAGGTGATAGACTTCATATCCGGGGTCGTACACCATTACGGTGTCCCCCACAGCATCATCACTGATAACGGCACGAACTTTACGGCCGACGAGGTAAAACTCTGGTGCAAAAACATGGGCATCAAGCTCGATTATGCATCCGTCTATCACCCACAAACTAACGGCCAGGTCGAACGTGCAAACGGTCTTATTATGAGCGGCATCAAACCTAGATTAGTGTAGTCCATCAAGGAATCCAACACGCACTGGGTAGAGGAGCTCGACTCCGTACTCTGGGGGCGGCGGACCACGCCGAATCGCACCACCAGATACACACCATTCTTCATGGTGTACGGCGCAGAGGCTGTTTTGCCTTGCGACATCATTCATGACTCACCTCGAGTGCGCATGTACGAAGAAAGAGAAGCTGAACTCGATCGGCAGGACAGTTTGGACGCCTTGGAGGAGGAGCGTGACGTGGCAAAAGCCCGTTCCGCATTCTATCAACAGCAGGCTCGAAGATATCAAAGCAGAGAAGTACGGGCCAAAAATTACAACGTTGGCGAACTAGTTCTACGCCTGCCGGACAAGAAAAAGGACAAACTGAAGCCCAAGTGGGAAGGTCCCTTCATAGTCGACCAAGTCCTGACTGGCGGAGCGTACCGCCTGCGAGATGCGTCGGACAACCGACTCGAGCCAAACCCATGGAACACAGCCCGTCTCCAAAGATTCTATGCCTGACTGGCGGACTCTGTGTTCGTCTCCTACCTTTGTCTATTTTTTATATTTTCTGTCTTACATTTCTCTCCTTCCCTTAAAGGCTCATCAAGAGACGCGCTACCCGTGCTCACTAAACCTGGGGGCTTCTTTAAACAGAAGCTTATTTATACAGGCTTCATGCCAAACACATGTGTCAAACTTCCGCATGTACCTTTTATTCACCATTATATGCATCGGTATGACTTAAGTTTTGGCCAAGCTGGGTTGCCTGGCTCCTGTGCTTACCCCTACGTTCCCGATTGTTCGGCTAGGTGGTAAAGGGAGCACCTCTGCGATTGTTACTGCCGGGTCAGCCGGATGTGTACCTCAGACTGGGTGAAGCCGAAAGCTAGCGTTCTTAAGGGAATATTCGGTCGGTGAACTAAAGATGACCTTTTTTACTTATTTATGTGCCCCCAGATGCTTTTTCTGTGTTCGCAGCCCGGACATGCACTTTAGGGCATGCCTCCCAGAGAAAGGAACCCTTAACGAAACTATTCTCTCTGGCAGATGTTTCTTACTAACCATGTAATATAACATAACTAGTTGGGCACTTGTCTGATAAAGCACCAATGACCCCTACGCCTGGTCTCCATGCATACCCTGGTTCTTATATAACCGCAAGGGTATTCGGACACACTCCGGAACGTCAGGTCCCGAGGTCGAAGCGAAAAGGTCGGCAACGACAAACGATCTACAATCCTGCTAGAAGGCATTATACATGTCAAGTAAAATTACACAGTCAATCTAACTGATTGTATTCCTCTTCAATACCATCTAACAGGCTGTCTAATTTACAGTCCTGCTGGGAATACTTTGCGGCCAATTCTACTTGGCCGTATACTAAGCTTACAGGGATCTCCTTCCCATCGGGCCCCACAGGTCCGACCTCGGCCATGTGGTTTGGGTCAGCCTTTGTGTACCGTGTCTTCACCATGGCCCAGACCTCCCTAGCGCCTTGACGGAAGGCCGATATCTTCCACAATTGGAAGCGCCGCCACGCTCCCTTCAGCTTCTCTGCAAGCTCTCCAAGGCCCTCGGGCATGGAGAGGGATGGCCATAAGGCTTGGGCAATGCCTTGCATCGCTTGCCGAACTCGCTCGTGCAGTTGCGAGAGCTCGGGAAGAAGGTCACCCGTAGAACCGGGCATCTCCTCTGCAGGACGACCTGTTAGCATACCTACAGACATCACTCTGTTAGTCGACTTCCTCGCCGAACCTTTTTTTCAAAAGTTCATTCAAGCACTTACTAAATATGCCGCGTCGAAGCCGCTGATTCTCCTTAACGGAGTCCGACAGCTGGGCACGAACATCTTTCAGTTCAACACCCAGCTTGGTGTTGGCATCCTGAAGATCAATCTTCTCCCGCCTCACCTTTGTTAGCACGCTCTCGCCAGCCTTTAGCCGGCGTAGGAGTTGTTGCTTGTCCGGATCTAGTCCGGCGCCACCTGCAATTTCATTTGTCATATCGGCACATATGCCGCACTTCACACTTATCTTTTTGAAGCATATATTACAAGAGGGGGTCTCCTTGGGCTCCACCGTCGCGGCTAGTGTGGCCTCAAGTTGGGCTTTGCACTCTTCTAGCTCCTGGGACAGTTGGGTATTCTTCTCTGAAAGAACCTGCGTATTACACGATCCTTAAATCAGTTATTCTAACTGTTTCAAGTCTCGGGGGCTACTGATCCATATAACTATCAAATTTTCTCACCCGTATGTCTTTTACATATTGCTCCGTGGCTCTGGCTAGACCACTTTGAGCGGCACGGAGATACGCATCTCCCGAATTAAAGGCATTCAACGCCTCTTGGGATAAACAAGCGTCGGGGAGAACTGTCCGGCGGCGCCGGTGATTCATGGCACTCTCCACCTCGGAATGGGTGGCAGACAGCCTGTCTGCATCCTCTGTCGGAGGAGCGTCTAGTGCAGGTCTCGTGTTTGCCTCCGCCTCCGGGCCGGGCTGTGGAGCCCGGCTGGTCGAGGCGCGATTGGCAGTCTCTCCGGATATAGTCCGGCGAGGCCTCTTTGTCCTGCACCGAGCACGAGTGTTAATATGCCTTGAAGGAATAACACCTGGACTAAACAGGCATGCTATACCTTTGCACTAGCGCCTAAGTCTGGACTACATTCCTTTTTACCCCATGGGGCCCTGCGGGCCCTCGTTGGCTAGCCGCCGCAGGCTCGGCCTCCCGCCTCAGGAACCTCCCCTGGAAAACACGGTTGTTGTCAGGAAAAATGAAAACACGTGAGGGCGGATCCCTTCCCAAGGTGATAAGACTCCGGTCTCAGTTACCTGGGAGACCGGAATTAACCCTGGGTAATCGGCCATAATGGCCACCAAGGTATCGTCCTTGCTCAGCTGATAAAACACCCCGTCAATCAGCTCCACCGATATGTCCGGATCCTCTTCGGAGGCCGGATCGAGGGATTGTTCAGGATCCTCGGGCTGTGTAGGACGGCTGTTTATATCCTTTACTTCCTGACGCATCCTGCGTAGGAGTCGTTAGACTATCTATTTAATCATGGGAATATAAAACGGATGGGCAAGCAGGATTGTCCGCTTACCCAACTTGGAGGGTTGTACATAGTAAATCCACCCTGTGGGTTGACGCGGAGGAATTCCTCCTCTTCTCCCTTGTACAAAGAGGACAAGATCTTTACTAGAGCGGCAGCTGAGTCCGACCCCTTACGACCGTAACGAGTGGCGTCATCCTCCCCATTAAAATCCCACATAGGGTGGCTTCTATATTGAAGCGGCTGCACCCCCCGCATGATGCATATGGCCATGACTCCAACTATGGTTAGTCCGGAATGAGCCAACAGTCTTATCCGGCCCATCAGGTAAAGGACGTCCCTGTCACTTTCTCTCTGATAGCTCCGTGGACGCCAGCTTAAGCGTTTCTTTAAGGGAGCACTGTTGAATTCGGGGAGGCCGATCCGGATAGGATCCGGAAGTGGGACATCCTCCATATAAAACCATTCTGAAGGCCAGTCCTCGGACGCCTTCCTTGGGGTTCCAGATAGATATCCGGTCCCGGCGAAGCGCCACACTTCGGCTCCGCGCACTTCATATATTAACCCCTCTTGAGAATGGGGCACCAGGCAGAACAGCCTCTTCCACAGTGCGAAATGAGCCTCAACACCCAAGAACAGCTCGCAAAGGGCAACGAAGCCCGCAATATGCAATATAGAGGCAGGTGTGAGGTTGTGCAGCTGGAGGCCATAGAACTCCAGAAGCCCTCGGAGAAATGGATGAATTGGAAATTCGAGTCCCCTGATTAGATAAGGGACAAGGCATACCCGCTCTCCTTTGGAGGGAGTTGGAGCGCTCTCCGCTTGCTCTCCGCCATTATAGGCGGCGAGTCCGGCTCGAACCGGGACCATGTAGGCCGGAGGGAGGAATCCCTTGGTCTGAAGCGATACTAGCTCGCTATGCGGGATGGAGCACCTCTCCCAGTCTCCGGGCTTAGGACTGGAAGGGCGAGAGGAGGAGTTGCGACAGCTGGCCATGGTGGAATGGACCTTTTTGGATGCGCTCTGATGGCTACTCGCGGAGGGGAGAAGGTGTGGTTTGGATCTAAATTCCCATTCCTTTAAATAGGCGGCCCATCTACCCGGCTAGGGGTGTGAATGTAAAAACACCCAGACTTTTCATATCCGTTTGACATGTGGAAGACGGCCATTATTGGGCGTAGAAGCCAAGGAGCGCTGCATTTCTAAAGAACAGGACATTATTCAATAGGTACACGAAATCCGGGAGGGGAACCCACCTTGCAATGCCGAAGACAATCTGCACGCCGGACTCGTCGTCATTGAAGCCTGGTTCGGGGGCTACTGAGGGAGTCCTGGATTAGTGGGTGTCCGGGCAGCCGGACTATACCTTCAGCCGGACTCCTGGACTGTGAAGGTACAAGATTGAAGACTTCGTCCCGTGTCCGGAGGGGACTTTCCTTGGCGTGGAAGGCAAGCTTGGCGATGCGGATATTCAGATCTCCTACCATTGTAACCGACTTTGTGTAACCCTAACCCTCTCCGGTGCCTATATAAACCGGAGGGTTTTAGTCCGTAGGACAACCCCAACATACAACAATCATACCATAGGCTAGCTTCTAGGGTTTAGCCTCCTTGATCTCGTGGTAGATCTACTCTTGTACTACCCATATCATCAATATTAATCAAGCAGGACGTAGGGTTTTACCTCCATCAAGAGGGCCCGAACCTGGGTAAAACATTGTGTCCCTTGTCTCCTGTTACCATCCGCCTAGACGCACAGTTCGGGACCCCCTACCCGAGATCCGCCGGTTTTGACACTCACACCCACTATCTTGGAAGATTATAAGACTTTTATGCATGTGGATCATGAAAAGAAAATTTTATATGATTGCTATATTGCTGAATTTGAGTATGATCCTACATGTAATTATTATGAGAGATGAAAATATGGTTGTAGAAATTTCATGTTACTAAACTACCTCTCGTTATGTTGAGATTTTCAATGTTTTATTCCTCTCCTTTGCATATGCTACATATTTCTTGTCTTGATACTTTGTTTTCTTATAAAATTCCTATGCATAAGAAGTATGTTAGACTTAAATGTTTTTGGCACATGTTTCGTGATGCTCTCTCTTTGTGTTTCAATTATTATCTTTCGTGTGAGCATCGTTGAAATATTATGCCCAGTTAGGGGCATAAAACGATAGCGTTTGTTGGGAGGCAACCCAATGAATAAAATTTATTTTTGCCTTTTTCTTTCTGTTTTGAGTGTTTGCACAATTATGCTACTTATATTATCATGTTTTTATGTTTTACTTAGTTTTTGTGTGTCGGTGTACTAAAGTAGGGGTACCTTAGTATCCCGAACTTGTGCACGGGCAGTCGTAGCACCCCGCGGCAAAGCTTGCCAGGCGATCGCCAAGACTCTCCGTGGTCCCTTTTTGGGCCATCCAAGAACAAAGTATTTGAGCCAAGGCCCCGGCAGGAGGAGCCTGTCGGGAAGGCCACCCGAAGAGAGACAGGCCCCGGCAAGAGGAGCTTGCCGGGACGACCGCTCGAAGCACAAGACCCCGGCAGGAGGAGGTTGCAGGGAAGGCCAACCACGGCACGACAAGGACCTTGCCACGGCGCGTCCCGCGCTCCGGCAAGGCCCGGTGAGCGACAAGCTCCCGGGCGCGACAAGGCATCCACCGCGGCAAGGCGTTTGCCGCGGCAAGTTACCACCCCGTGCCTGCGCTCCAGCTCACCCACCAACGTGTCGCTCTGGGGGCATTCCAGGCGCACGTGGCGGGAGGTTGTGCAGCCAGGGGCATGCGGTGGCGAAGCGAAGCTGACAGAGTAGCCATCGTGGCAAACGGTGGCGCTCCTGACAGTCCACTTCCCTGCACCGTCTGGGTGACGCGGACGGGCATTTAATGCCCTTGTCCCCCGCCGCCAGAGTTAGGTATGATAGCACTGTATAGCCACTGTGCAGGCAGCTGTACCCACTACAGCATTCTCCCATTTTTGCCCCCACCTGCGCTGCCACCTGTGAGTAACCCCTTGAGCATATAAAAGGAGGCCCCATGCGCGCGTAGGGGGAGGAGGACAACCATTGCCACGCTCGGTCTCGCCAGGGGCTCGCGTGTACTGTAGCACCACGCGCTCCCGAGCAAGAACACAATACAATCCACAAAGCAGCAGTAGGGTTTTACGCATCCTTGCGGCCCGAAGCTGGGTAAAATCCCTCGTGTGCCTCGCCTCGATCTGCTCTTCGTGCGACCTCCGCCCCCCGCCGAACCAAGAAAGGGGCTCGGTCCCCATAGGTGTTCGAGGAAGCCGATTCCCCCCGACATCTTTGGCGCGCCAGGTAGGGGGCGTCGAAGTTGTGCGAACCTGATCCGGTGTCTGCACCAGCTAGATCTCCTTCATCTTCGTCGACATGCCACCGAAGAAGAAGACTCCAGAGGTGGCCGGTCCGTCCGCGTCGAACCCGCCGCCCTTGGAGCAAACGGGTGGTGGGGACGGCGCCGGCGGTGAAACGGGCGTCGCCGAGCCAGATCATGATGCCACGGCGTCCGGACATACGCTGACACCTCTCGGCGCAGGTAAGCCCTGGTACGACCAGGCAGCTTCTCGCTCTATTCCATAGAGCGGAGGCAGTTAGCCCCACAGATCTCGCATGCGGGCCACCTCGAGTATTCGCTCACGCTGAGCTCGAGCGAGAGCAGCTGCGTCGAGATGATG
Source organism: Aegilops umbellulata (assembly GCA_032464435.1). Taxonomy (NCBI): domain Eukaryota; kingdom Viridiplantae; phylum Streptophyta; class Magnoliopsida; order Poales; family Poaceae; genus Aegilops; species Aegilops umbellulata. The sequence goes on along the minus strand of CP136055.1, from coordinate 225,413,144 downwards.
CGCTGCTCCTCGAGGAGGACCGTCTTCAGGCCGCTGTGCGAGCTGCTCGCTACCAGCAAGCCTTGCGCCACTTTTATAGCCGCAAGGTTAGTGCCAGAAGTCTCGAAAAAGTGGGAAGGCCCTTACCGGGTGAAACGAGTCGATAGGCCTGGCGCTGTCCGCCTTGAGACCGAAGATACCGCTCCGGTGAGCAACTCCTGGAACGTTGGGCATCTTCGTAAGTTTCGCCCGTAAGGCGCGGTTGTCAGACCCCGTCCGGCAACTACCCTTCTGTACAAAGTCTTGCCGCTGTTGCATGTGATCCTTTGTACGGAGCCAGGCGCAGACCCTGTACGCAGATTGAGTTCTTGTGCTCTGCGGACCTTGTCGATCTCATGCTCTTTATTCTTTGCATGCATTATCTAACACTCTGTGCAGCACTGACCCCCGGTAAGCGACGGCGAGCCCCATGTTTCGCCTTACCGGAAAGCGACCTTGCCGGGCAGCGAGCCGCGGAAAGGCTAAGTTGCCAAAGTTTGAGCAATTGAGTTTTTAAAATTTTGGGGTTATCTTCCTCGAACGACCGTACTTTATATGGAAAACCTGTGCGCGGAGGGACCGGCTCGTGGCTAGTTGCGCCCTTACTTCGTTTCGAGTCCGCTCAATGACTTAAGTGTGCTACAACCAGAGTGGCATCCTTACTTTGTTTCGAGCTCGCTCGGCAGCTTAAGTGTGCTGCGACTGCAGTCGCAACACTTACTTTGCTTTGAGCCTGCTCAACAATTTAAGTGAGCTGCAGCTAGCCGCGGCAAGGTTTCTTGCCGGTAGTGGCGCCGCTGGCGGGCTGCTGATGTCCCGCACTCAGAGCCCGCGGCAAGGCGGAGGCCTACGCCGACAAGTCCCCGAAAGCGTAGGGCAAAAACATACAGAGCACGGAGTCAAGTAGAGGAAATAACAATGCAGTCACTACCTAAGATAGAGTTATATTACAAAGATAAGCTTGTCACAGCCCTAATGAATCGCTTTCATGACTTGGCCGGCAGCGACAAGAAAAGAAAAGGGGAGGCGGCCTAATCCACGCGGTCGCCCTCGATCCTCTTGATCCCGGCCACCTTCTCCACGATGGGCGCGACGAGGGCCCTGATCTCCTCGAGGTCAGCGTCCGCCGGCAGGGATTTGAGGACGTTGGTGAGCCTGATGCCGGGGTTGCGGAAGGCGATCTTCACCAACACCTTCTCGAGGGCTCCGGCGATGGCGTCGCGCGTCTCGCCGGCCAACTGCTCTGGGATCGCATTCCGGAGATGCTGAATGGCCGCCACCACACCTTTGAATAACGAAGTGAGCTTGGCGCTGGGTGGGACGTTTTCACCGGAGGGGTACTCGTGACCCTCCATCCCCAGCAGCGTCAGCTCCTTGTCGATGGAGGCGGCGATGTCCATGAGGCCCTCGGTCCACTGCTCCACCGTCGCCCTGAATTCGTTCTGGGTGACCGCGGCGCTCTCCAGCAACGCCTCGTTGTCCGCGACCTCCTTCCGCAAGGCCACCTCCTGCTCCTTGGCGCTGTCCAGCGCCTTGGACAAGGTGTCCAGCTTCAGCTTGAGATCGGCGTTGGAGTCCTTGGCGGCGTCGAGCTCCTTGATCTTCTCGGTGAAGCGGCCCTGCAGCTCACCAAGGGTATGGGCACCCTTCTCGTGCTCCTGCTTGAGCGCGGCGAGCTCCTCGCCGCTCGCCATGAGGTCGGTGTCGAGTTGCGCCACCTTCGCCTCCAGTGCCTCCTTGGCGGTCTCGGCGGCCGTGGCAGCATCTCGCGCCTCCTTGAGGGCTCCGCCGAGCGCTTGCTCGCGTGCGGCGACCTCCTCCTCGTGGCTGGCGAGGCTGGCTTTCTGCTGCGCCAGCTCGCCCTCCCGCGCGGCTAGCCCCGCGGCGGCAAGCCTTTGCTGCTCTTCGGCTTCCGCCTTCTCGAGGATGAAGGCCGTCCGCGCCTCGTCGAGCTGCCTTCGCTCCTCCGCCAAGGATCGGAGGGCCTCCTGGTTGAGCTCTCGGAGCTCCCCGGCGCGCTTCTCCATGTCCGCTCCCGCCTTCGCGACAAGCGCTTCCCGGCGTTCCACCCGGGCTTGTCGGGCGCGGTAGAGCGACACCAGCTTCCGGAGCAGCCGCTCCTCCTCGGGCTCGCCGCCGCTGCTGCTTGGCGCATCAACCAGTGTCAGCCCGGCGGAGGCGAGCACCTCTCCATCCAAGGCCTCCCCCTCGACCGGCGCCCTGGAAGTCGACTCCCAAGGGAGCTTGATGAAGATATCGTCGCCGGCCTTCAGGTAGGCGCCTGGCTGGGGCTCCTCGGGGCCCGACGCCGCTGCGGAGGTGGGATCGGCGGAAGGCGCAGCGCCTGGCATTCCTGCGGCCTCAGGGCCGTCAGTACGATCGCCGGCCCCCTCGCCCACGGCTGCTGCGGCAGCCTTGGCAGCCTCTTCGCCGGCCGGATCTTCAGCACCATCCGTCTCTCCGGTGGCAGCCACGTCGTCAGTATGGCCGCGCGCGTCCTCCTCGACGATGACCTCGGTCTCCATCGGGTCCGTGGCGGGCGGGTCTAAAGGCCGAAAGAGGGGGGAAGTCAAGCAACTATCCAAAAAAGAAGAACCCCAGGGGAGTTTCGAGGCGAGAAGGTTACCTGGGCCAGGGTCTGCAGTCGCGGTCTCCGTCGCCAAGGGGCCACCGGCGCCGTCCCTTGCCGGGGACTGCTCCCTTGCCGGGGACCGCTCCCTCGCCGGGGACTGCCCCCTTGTCGGGGACTGCTCCCTTGCCGGGGGCTGCTCCCTTGTCGGGGACCCCTCCCTTGCCGGGGAACTCCCCCTTGGCGGTGTAGTTGTAGCGGGTGGCTCATCGGGGACGGTCTCCGGACGCTCCTGGCGGGGCTGCTCTGCTCCTACACAAATCATCAGCAAGACGTCAGGAAAAGCGAAGGGCACCCGGGCGCGCCCAACGGCAGAAAGCAAGCCATATGCTTACGCTGGGGGCTGCGCTGGGGGCTGCTCTGAGGATTGGTTGGTGGGTCCAGCAAGGTCATCTCGGGCGCACCCCCGGCCGTCACGGTGGGCTCGTCGTCGAGGATGACCACCGGGACCTTGGCTCTCTTCGCCACCCTCTGAGCCAGAGTCCTAAAAAGGGGCAAATTCAGAGGAAAGCGAATGAGATGCGAGACGCAACTACAAGAATTGAAGAAACATAAGAACAGCGGGGATCTTACTCCTCTCCCTCTTCTTGGTCGGAGCTGAGCGCGGAGAAGTCGAAGACTGGCCCGCTTCTGGCGTGAGAAGGCGGAGGAGTAGGCTCCCTCGACCGCTTGGCGGAGGCAGCGGTGGCGCTAGCCCGAGACGGCCTAGCCCCAGCCGCCGCCGTGGCGCGAGGGGCGGCAGGAGCAGAAGCAGCGGCCTGCGAAAACCCCGCTCCCGCTGAGACAGCGGAGCGCGTCGCGCGGCGCTGCGGCTGTTGGCTCGCTTGCCGTACCTCCTCTCTGGCCTTGCGGAGACGCCTCCGTGGTTGAGCCGGGGGCTCCGCTTGCGACGAGCTGCCCGAGGGTCGGGAGGAAGAGGCGTCAGCCTCCAGCAAGCCGCTCGTGCCCTTGGTGGACTCGTCCGCCCCTGCGCCGTGCCCGGCAAGCTCTGCCTCGCCGGCAAACTCCGCTCGATAGGCAAGGCTTTCCGCCTCCGCTGCGTCCGCCTCCGCCAATGTGAAGCCAAATTCGCCCGCGGCCGCGCCTGCCACCGCCTCCTCCATCCTGGAGGCGATGTGCGCCAACTCCACGTCCGTGGTGTCCCGGGTGAGGCCCCTCTGCTCATCGGCGTCGACTGGCCTCTCCACCAAGTCGTCGAAGAACGCCCGCACGACATCGTCGGCGGGCTCCTGCCAAGTGGAGTCGATCCCGTGCGAGTCGCACAGCGGCATCATTGCAAGGATGCGGCTGAGCGACGAATTGTTGCACAACGGGACGACGCCTTGCGTCAACCTGAACCATTCGGGGTGGTCGGGGTCGTGCTTGAACAGCGCCCTGAGCGTCCCGTCAAGCTCCAAGACGGTGAAATTGAAGTTGAGGCCAGGGCGCAGCCTCATGATGTCCGCCGCATTCTGGAACTCCCAGGCGGGCCTCCCCTTCTCCTGCAGGGGAGCGATGCGGCGGCGAAGGAAATCTGCGCCAACGGCGCCAACTGTGAGCCCGGCACGCCTGAGCCGTGACGCCCGCCTGCAGGGCTCAGCCCCGCGCACGCCACCCACGTCACGCACGCCTCTCCCCACGATGCCGCGTTCGACGCGTGCCTTTCGGGGAGGACGTGGTGGGCGCAGAAGCAGATGCAGCGTGACCCAGGCCGCGCATGCCCGTGCACTGTTTTGGGCCTGGCCCAACAGCGCTCGGCACCGTGTATGGCCCAGGCCCGGGGGCTCCTGTCGATGTACTAAAGTAGGGGTACCTTAGTATCCCGAACTTGTGCACGGGCAGTCGTAGCACCCCGCGGGAAGGCTTGCCAGGCGATCGCCAAGACTCTCCGTGGTCCCTTTTTGGGCCATCCAAGAACAAAGTATTTGAGCCAAGGCCCCAGCAGGAGGAGCCTGCCAGGAAGGCCACCCGAAGAGAGCCAGGCCCAAGCAAGAGGAGCTTGCCGGGACGACCGCTCGAAGCACAAGACCCCGGCAGGAGGAGCTTGCCGGGAAGGCCAACCACGGCACGACAAGGACCTTGCCACGGCGCGTCCCGCGCTCCGGCAAGGCCCGGTGAGCGACAAGCTCCCGGGCGCGACAAGGCATCCACCGCGGCAAGGCATTTGCCGCGGCAAGTTACCACCCCGTGCCTGCGCTCCAGCTCACCCACCAACGTGTCGCTCTGGGGGCATTCCAGGCGCACGTGGCGGGAGGTTGTGAAGCCAGGGGCATGCGGTGGCGAAGCGAAGCTGACAGAGTAGCCATCGTGGCAAACGGTGGCGCTCCTGATGGTCCACTTCCCTGCATCGTCTGGGCGACGCGGACGGGCATTTAATGCCCTTGTCCCCCGCCGTCAGAGTTAGGTATGATAGCACTGTACAGCCACTATGCAGGCAGCTGTACCCACTACAGCATTCTCCCATTTTTGCCCCCACCTGCGCTGCCATCTGTGGGTAACCCCTTCAGCATATAAAAGGAGGCCCCATGCGCGTGTAGGGGGAGGAGGACAACCATTGCCACGCTCGGTCTCACCAGCGGCTCGCGTGTACTGTAGCACCACGCGCTCCCGAGCAAGAACACAATACAATCCACAAAGCAGCAGTAGGGTTTTACGCATCCTTGCGGCCCGAAGCTGGGTAAAATCCCCCGTGTGCCTCACCTCGATCTGCTCTTCGTGCGACCTCCGCCCCCCGCCGAACCAAGAAAGGGGCTCGGTCCCCATAGGTGTTCGAGGAAGCCGATTCCCCCCGACATTGTGCCAAGTAAAGCCTTTGGGATTATGTTTGGTGATAGTTGATTTGATCTTTTTGGAAAAGGGAAACTTATGCATCCAGTAAAATAATTCTCATAAATCACAGAAGTGACGAAAAATTCTGAATTTTTAATTCAAGATTGATATACAAATTGCCTACATCGTCCTTATGTTTCAGAATTTTTTGATTTACAGAAATATAGAAGTTTCCAGATTGCTTCAGACTGTTCTGTTTTTGGCAGATCCTATTTTCGTTGCATTGTGTGCTTATTTTTATGATTCTATGGATTGTATCGGGGGCATAGACCATGGTAAAGTTAGAATACGGTAGTTATAATGCAAAAATAATATATGAATGAGTTTGCAACAGTACTTAGAGTAGTGATTTGCTTTCTTATACTAACAAATCTCACGAAGGTTTTGTTGAGTTTTGTGTGATTGAAGTTTTCAAGTTTTGGGTGAGATCACTATGGATGAAGGAATAAGGAGTGAAAGAGCATAAGCTTTGGGATTCCCCATGGCACCCCAAGTTATTATTCAAGGAGAATCATGTAACTAAGCTTGGGGATGCCCCGGAAGGCATCCCCTCTTTCTTTTAACGACTATCAGTATTTTACTTGGAGCTATATTTTTATTTGTCACATATCATGAGTTTTGCTTGGAGTGTCTTGTATTATATGAGTATTTGCTTTTGTTGCTTTTTAGTTTGTGTCATCTATCACTTAATTTTTTGAGCTATGGAATTGATGTGCTTCAGTTATATCTTTTTGAGCATGGGGTGCCTTAATGTTTTGAAGAAATGCTCTAATGCTTCACTTAGATTTATTTGAGAGTTAGCAAACTTTTGAAGAAATTCTCTCATGCTTCACTTATATTATTTTGAGAGATGAAGATTTTTATGCTCATGTTCTTCACTTAGATTTGTTTGAGCTTGTCAAAAGCAACATATGAAATTAGTCCCAAAGTGATAGATATTCAAGAGGGATATAATAAAAACTTTCGTGAAGATTATTGGACAAATAAATTTGATTCCTTGTAATAGTTCTGCGATATGATGATAGTAATATGTGAGTCATGTTGGTGAGTAATTATGCTTTAGTAAGAATATTGGTGTTAAGGTTTGTGATTCCCTATGCAAGCACGAAAGTCAATAGTTATGAATGAAATTACATCCTACTTGTGGTGCATTATTCGATGTTAGTTATGCTTAATGCTCGCTTATGTGATTTTTCGTTTCTTGGTTGGATGCTTCTCAATCTTTTTGCTAGCCTTCACTTGTACTAAGTAGAAATACTACTTGTGCATCGAAAATCCTTAAACCCAGTTTTGCCATATGAGTCCACCGTAGCTACCTATATGCGTATACCCGTGCCATTCTAAGCAAATTTATATGTGCCATCTCTACTTTTCAAAATAAAGTTCCTTTTTGTGTGCTCGTACCACTCATGAAGCGGTAGGGGGTGGCCAATATTTTCCATGCTATATGTGTTATTCTCCATATGAGTGTTTATTCACTTGTCATTGCACGAGAGTGCGGCAGTAATAGGGATGCTCAGTCCCGAAATAAAAAAAAGAAATTTATTTTATGTTGTCAACTAATAAATTCCTTGGAAAGTGTTGGTATGGACGATACCTGTGGACACGACTAGCCGTGGAATGTGAAAGAATGGTGGAAAAAGGAACAAAATTATTTTCTGTTTGGGAACCACCTATGATATATCTAGCATGAAAAGGTTGGGAATTACTCGATCATTTTCGTTGACGGGAAAAGTATGCCTCTCAAAAATTTTATCTCTCAATTTAAGCTTCGAGCTCTGGCACCTCTACAAATTCCAACTTCCCTGTGCGAAGGGCCTTTCTATTTACTTTATGCAAATTTTTATTTATTTTGAGTCTCCATCTTCTCTTATAAAGCACCAACTAAGGGGCGCTATGATCGTACTTGAGCATTGGATGTAGCTAATATGCGAGTTTGTTTCATGAATGGATCAATGATTGAGCATGATGGGCTAGGATAACTTTCTTTAGTGTTGATATTGTGGAAGACATGGCTGCTTGTTCATATGCATGAGTATTTAAATCTTCATGTCAAAACTAGACTATTGCTTTGAACCATATAGAAGTCCAAATGTCCATGCTACAAAAGAAAAGAATATGTGATGAACATGTTATGCATCATTCCACATAAAAATTCTATTTTTATCATTTACCTACTCGAGGACAAGTAGGAATTAAGCTTGGGGATGCTGATACGTCTCCAACATATCTATAATTTTTGCTTGTTCCATGCTGTTATATTATCATTCCTGGATGTTTTACAATCATTTTATAGCAACTTTATATCATTTTTTGGAACTAACCTATTGACATAGTGCCCAGTGCCAGTTGCTGTTTTTTGCTTGTTTTTTACTTTGCAAAAAATCAATAACAAATGGAGTCCAAACGCACCAAAACATTTTGGAGAATTTTTCTGGACCAGAAGACACCTGTTGGGCCAAAGAAGTACTAGAGGGGGGCTCCAAGGGGAGCACAACCCACCAGGGCGCGCCTGGGAGCCCAGCCGCGCCCAGGTGGATTGTACCCACCTCGGTGACCTCGCGCACCGCCTCTTCGCCCTATAAATCCCCAAATATTCCAGAAACCCTAGGGGAGTCGACGAAACACAATTCCAGCCACTGCAAGTTACAGAACCACGAGATCCAATCTTAACACGATCACGGAGGGGTTCATCATCCTCATTGGTGCCTCTTTGATGGTGCGTGAGTAGTTCATCATAGACCTACGGGTCCATAGGCAGTAGCTAGATGGCTTCCTCTCTCTCTTTTGATTCTCAATACAATGGTCTCTTGGAGATCTATTTGATGTAACTCTTTTTGCAGTGTGTTTGTTGGGATCCGATGAACTTTGAGTTTATGATCAGATCTTTTATCCATGAATACTATTTGAGTCTTCTTTGATCTCTTATATGCATGATTATTATAGCCTCGTATTTCTTCTTTGAATCTTTGGTTTAGTTAGGCCGACTAGAACGATTTTTCTTGCCATGGGAAGAGGGGCTTTGTGAGGGGCTCGATCGTGCGATGTTCTTTCCCAGTGACAGAAGGGGCAGCAAGACATGCATGTATTGTTGCTATTAAGGATAACTATACGGGGGCTATTCCTACATGAATATATCTCGTCTACATCATGTCACCGTTCTTATTTCATTACTCTGTTTCTCCATGAACTTAATACACTAGATGCATGCCGGATAGCGATCGATGTGCGGAGTAATAGTAGTAGATGCAGGCAGGAGTCGGTCTACTCATCTTGGACATGATGCCTATATGTTGATCATTGCCTTGGATATCGTCATAACTATTCGATTTTCTATTAATTTCCCAACAATAATTTGTTTACCCACCGTGTGCTATTTCTTGAGAGAAGCCACTAGTGAAATCTATGCCCCCCAGTCTATTCTTTATCATATTTGCTTTCCGATCTATTATTTTCCTCTTTTATTTTTGGACCTATTATTCCAAAAAACCCAAAATACCTTGTTGCACTTTTATTTACTTCTTTTATTTGACGTTTTATCGAGATCTATTTATCCAGTGTATCACAATTGTATCCCGTCAACTTGACAATTTCTGGCGCCGTTACCCGAAGAAGGGATTGACAACCCCTTATACGCGTCAGGTTGCAAGTATTTGTTCTTTGTGTGCAGGTACCGTTTACATAGTGTTGCTTGGTTCCCCTACTGGATTGATACCTTGGTTTCATAATTGAGGGAAATACCTACCGTAGTTGTGTTGCATCATCTCTTCCTCTTTGGGGAAATATCGACGTAGTTCGAGCGACATCAGGACCTAAGACGTGATTATGCTTATTCGGGGTGGAAATTGAGTTGTTGAGGGATGGGGTGATTATTCCCATCAGCCTAAATAGGATCTTCATCTGGTGCCTCAACCCCCATAATTTGTCGTTGTAAAATGATAACAAGTATAGTCAAAGATTTAGTTCGGAAATCATCTCCCTCCCCAAAGACAATACTAGCTAGGATGTCTATTGAATGCGACTTCTTTCTAATGGAAAACCAGAAAGGTGGATCCACACCTCTTTGTTAAGAATAAGCTTTCTCCAATTCATCTCCTTATTGTGCTTCTCGAATATGACATGAACATCACTAAAAGGGTGTGCGCTACTGGATACCAACTCATCTCTATCAAAAACTATCCAACTTGACATATGCTTGCCCAAATCGACAAGGAGAATCTCATAGGACCCCACATGCTTGTCTGCGAGAAAATTAGATAGTACCTCTCGAACTGTGTTGAAATCCATGGGAAGATTTGGCATTGGAACAATGGATGCCCTGGTCCAATCTTCATGTGTGGGCAGCACAACTCCAGCCAGGACAGGAGCCCTAGCAGGTCTACCCTCAAGATCAATGCATTGGTGATTGGGAGGAAGAAATAGCATCCGGTTCCATCATCCACTGTGGGTTGGATTCGGTGGTCGTCATGGTACTGCTTGGTGTTGTGTTGTGTTGAGAGACAGAGGAGCGGATTCACATAGCATTGGAATTTAGAGCGGCAGGGTAATGGCGTATACCTACTTGGGATGGCAACATCGAGGAATTAGCATTGTTTCCCTAGTTGGTTGCCTGATTGACGTGCTGAATAGTCTTAATTGCGGGAATGGTGGAAACTTTCCCAGTATTGTTGGATGGCGGTTGGTTTGCGGAGTGGGCTCAAAAGACTGGTTGGGCTTCACAGAGAAGTAATAGTCATGGGCTATGTGTCCCCATCTCTTCCACGCTCGACACTTAAATCGGTTGGTGCAAGCAGGCCTAAGATGACAACAAGGCAACGAACACAAAATGGGCTCTTGGATGAGTGTGAGGTGCGGTGCAAGATTTAAATTGTTGGTGTACCCGCCCTGTGATTAGAAACCATCGAGGTTAATGCCGTGGACCCAAGCAGACGATTACACATCGAAGATGGTGCAAGATTTGAATTAGCAGCATGTTGAGAAGGCGATCAATGGACTGAAGGATTTGGATCTGAGTAGATACGAGGAGATAGAATATTAGTGTGTGATCTATGGTCCAAATGTAGAAATAAATCGTTGGTGCAATCTACAAACGTAGAAAAAGAGACCTTTGAAAATGTGCGATCTACACATGAATGGTTCAGTGCCAGGTCAAACAATATTGTTTGGTATAAGTATGAGCCTAACATGAAAACATTCAGAAAGTATAGATGATAATTCTTGGAAGGCTTTTGCTTCTTTTATTCATAGAATCTGGATGATTTCTTCACATAGCACATTTTTCAAGTGTAGTTTGGTAGATCTGCATGCCACCACTCAAACTGAAAGCATGAGAAAAAGGCCATTAGCATATAACTTATACTCCATACGTAAATAAATCGTCTCAATTTAGGACATTTACATGACAGCTCGATTACAAAAGTGTTTCTTGATTTAGGCACCACTTCTCTTCAGTTTTTTCATTTCATTTAGATATCCATGAAATGTTTGACTGAACTTGATGTCTACAATTAGAAATAAAGAGCATACAAGGTTTTAACTTTGTGTTTAGAGCTAAATATAGATAGTGCCATCTCTTAATTTTGGTCATCAGTGTGATGTTGATACATGCAGCAAGCATGTGTGTATTGCACTGGCATGTGCAACACAACCTCGGACAATCTGCAGCCCTCATGCATTATGAACAGAAAAACTAGTCACCAAATAAGATAGATGGATCTAGGAATCCACTCTAGGATTTTGCAACATTCAGATTAGGAAGGAGTAAGGAATCATGAACTAAAACACCAGAGGTGCAGTGTTATATTGAATATGTATTCAAGTACAACAAAAGCAAACAATAATTTAAGAACAAGTGAGCGATGAAGCATGTGGTTCTCGCTCATTTTTGCCGACATAGCCGTGAATGGTGAAGGCACGTTCATGGTGGGCGTGAATATAAGGTGGCGTGTGGTGGAAAAGGAGGAAGAAATTACCCTGTTGCCTGCTATCCCTAGCAGCCGCTAGCCTCATGACACCGCCTTTAGATCAACGACCGATATAGTCATGGATGGCGAAGGCAAGTTCATCATGGGATTGAATATGAGGTGGCACATGGTAGAAAAGGAGGAGGAAATAAATCTGTTGCCTGTTATCCCTAGCAGTCGCCAGTCCTCATGACACCACCTTTAGATCAACGGCAGGATGGGACGGTTAACGGAGTTGCAGAAGAACGAGCTATGCTAGACGTCGAGGTGGCCGCAGGCAGTCCATGGTGGTGGGAGGTGGTGCGAAGTGGCGCTGGTGCAGCGGCTGGCAGCAAGGCGGCAGACGCTTGAGTGGGAGCGCCGGTGCGGGCTAGGGCAAGGGTGGTAGGGGAAGGATTGCTCAAGCGTGCGTGTGTGGGCACCGTTCAATGAGCTGTTTTTTTATTGTAGGTGCGTTTTTTCGTATCGTTTGGTTTTCTCGCGTGCTTTTTTTGCGCCTGTAATCGTTGGAAGGGAGGGCGGACCAAGGCGAGCGAAATGGTTTTTCACAGGAAAGGAAACCTTTATTTTTTTAAGGTAGTAGAGACGATTAAAGAGTGATTTAAAGGTAATAATCCAATCTTACTTTTTAGGGATAGGAATTTTTCTTTTTTTACAAAAGTAGCGCAATCTCTTTGAAGAACCAATAAGTTGGCAGTACACTGATCTGATCTAGTGACAGAAAAAATGAATGAAATGAAGTGAAAGTGGGCGTACAAGTGTTAAGCAGAAACGATTAAAGGCCAAGTTGGGGGTGCATCGGAGAGTGTGTGAGCAGCGGAGCAGAGCAGGGCAAGGTGGTGATGTTGAAATGCGGTCAAAGGAGTGAAGTGGGGACAAAATTACTGTTCTGACCTTTTGTGCTAACAAATTCTCGAACTGACCTCGGTTCTAAAAAAAATTCGAATTTGACCTTTTTTGGTGACGCCAAGATCCCTGGCGTCTGGGTTACGAAGCAGACGCCAGGGGCCCTGGCGTCTGGCCCCTGGCCCGCACTGCCCGCCTGCCCGTTGACCTGCTAACGTGGCAAAGGGGCTAGACGCCAGGGACCCTGGCGTCTGGCACTGGTAGGTTTACACCACGCGCGGGCCCAGCCCACCCATCCCCCCATCCCCAACCTCTCCCTGGCGGCGGCCGAACGCAAGAACAGAGCTCTCGCCCCTCTTCTCCCTCACATCAAATCCCCCCTTGATCTACTCCATCCTCCACCCAAATTTGTGGATCTGAGGCCCCCAAGCATCCTTGAGGTATTCTCCCCCATTCCCTCCAATTTGTTTTGATTAGAACATCTCTTTTTGGTTGCATTATTCATCATTGGGAGATGTTAGATGAGTACTTGTTGTTTTTGTTTTAGTAAATTTTCTGTAGTTGTTAGATGGTATAGTTGATTTGTAGATAGTAGATGATGTGTTGTTGAATATGTATGCAATTAGAAATTTTTTGGTTCATATGTAGATTATCCTATTTGCTTATTTTTTGCAAAAGAGGTGATGAAATTGATGGTTGTATGTGACATGATTTGTTCCACAGATTGGGTTGTATAAATCAGATGTTATGTATTTGCATATGTTTTGAATATGAGTGTTTTAAGGGAGAGAGCGATGTTGCATATGATGAAATTGTGCATATGGTTATGTGACACCATATAGTTTGAGAATTTTATTTGATTGAAAGATGATGTGCATATATTTGAGAAGAATGATGTGGTCATATGGAAAAAAGAATGCATGACTTGGAGAAGAAAATTGTATTGTTTGATATTGTTCATGTATTCATAGATGTTTGTGATTTTTTTTGTAGGATGGCAGATGGTGATGGACCTTGGTATGACGGATTAATCGATGAGTGGGATAAGGAGCATCGTGCTCGTGCCATTGAGAATGGACATGTAAGAAGCAAGACTGGGTCAATTTTCGTTGTTTCTCATTTGTGTTCTTGTATTGATTATTAAAACATCACTTTATTTGCAGGTTGTAGTTGCTATGCCCATGAGGGGTCATTCCGCTGATGACTTTGATTACGACCCGCGGTATGAGCCTTACATTTGGAGAGTGGGTCTTCTCCCATTCGTGTTGCAGTTTAAGCGACGCGCTCCGCCGGTGAACCACGCGGCGCTGACCGCACTTGTGGATCGTTGGATGCCGGAGACTCACTCATTCCACCTTCCATGTGGGGAGATGACGATGACCCTACAGGACATGGCTATGATAAGCGGCCTTCCTATCAACGGACAAGCTGTTACCGGTCGTGTCAGCGTGGGTAATTGGCGAGAACGGACTGCCGATTTAATTGGTGTTCAGCCCGAGGGCCGTCAGGAAGGCAAGGCCGATACCGCGAAAGTGAGGCATTCTTGGCTAAAAATGGTCAGAGGAAACACCAATCCGTGCCCTTAGGATGTCAATGACATGGTTGTGTAGCAGTACGCGCGGGCCTATCTATGGTATGTACTAACCAAGGTAGTCTTCTCCGATGCAACCGGGAACTCAGCCCTCTGGATGTTCTTGGAGCTACTCAATAACTGGGATACCCAGTATAGTTGGGGTTCGGCCGCACTGGCATATTTGTATCATCAGGTAAGAGATATTTGCAACCATTTATCTTGCATTTGTCATGCGCCTCCATATCTAACATGTTTGTTTGATTGCAGCTTGACTTGGCGTGTCGGAGAAAGGGAGATACATCCTCATTGTCTGGGTTTGTTTGGAGCCTATCCGTGTGGATGTGGGAGCGGATCCCGGTTGGGCGGCCCGATTTCAAGAACCCCCTCATGGCAAACCCACAGGGTAATCATGACGGGGTGCATGATGATGATCCATATCGGCGCCCTACGCTTTCTTACTATTGGGAACAAGTGACAGTTTACACAGGAAGCTCGCATGTGCGATACAAGTGCTATATGAACGAGCTGGACACCTTGACTGCTTAGCAGGTTTTGAGAAGTTCGATGAGATAAAATTTAGTCAAGAATAAAACTTATGTAGCTAACAATGTATCTCTTTGTTTTGCAGGTATATTGGTTGCCTTATGTGGAAGATCGTGACTTTGATCTTAATGAGATGTGCACGCGTGATAGCCATCTTTGGCGGGCGAGGTGCCCAATGATATGCTTCTTCGCAGTCGAGTGGCACTTTGTAGACCGTGTGGCAAGACAATTTGGAAAAAGACAAGGTATTCCAATTGAGGAGAGCAAGGAGGAAATGCAATCTCTGCATCGGTAAGCAAGCATGCCTTGAGTATGTAGTAGAGCATTTAATAAGTCAATGTTTGCTAATGCTTTGTCCCGTGCATCATTTGTAGGTTCGATCGAAGGAACAATCAGGATATATCGGATTGGGCAAACAAACACCGTGCATGGATAGAAATTTGGAATCAAAGAGACATGCTAGTGCAATAAGAGAATAGACCTCACAATCAGTTAGCATATCAGAAGTATCAAGTGTGGTATGCGGATCGTTACCGGTTAAAGCTGAAGCGAGGTTGGACTCACGACGAGTGGTCGGAGTTGGTGTCTGAAGACCCGAAGACTGCAGAAGGTTATCATACCTTCAACACGGCTGTGAGAGACACCAGAGGGGCTCATGTTGACTACGCACCGATGCATGACGAAATGGTAGCCTGTTTGACCTATTCTAACATACTTGCATCATGTTGTCTTCTTTCAAATACATAAGTTTGGTGTGTTCATGAATTGCAGGGCCGAGAGTTACTTCTGTGCGTCTTTGATGCCAATGTTGCACTGAGTCATCCACTTGGTGGTGGATTATCTGAGAGAACTCTTAGGAGCACGATGGAGGTGTGACCAATATATTAGAAAAGTTTCTTTTCGCGGATTATTTATTTCCATCTCATATCATAGCATATTTTGTGTTGTTGCAGAAGTTCAAGAAGCGGTTCCATAAGATGGCAGCAATGCTTTCTTGCCATGGTGCTAAGTCCAGTGACGTGTACGCACCTGGTACCCGCACCGCCAGAGCTCATAGACGACGTTTACTCCAGAACGATGATGACATGGAGGAGGAGGCAGCACATCAAGAGGAGACAACACATCAAGAGGAGCCAACACATCATGAGGAGCATGAGTATGATGCAACACAGCAAGAGGATCATGAGTATGATGTTGATGCTCCACAACCATCACAACCGACACAAGGCAATGCTCGCTCTAGTAAAGGCAAAGCCATAGCTAAGACAGCAGCCAAGAAAGGTAGAAAGAAGACATGGAACACACAATTCCATAGTCCTGAGTATCCTCTTAAGCTTATCCCAACAGGAATGCAAAGATATAAGCCTAACATTGAGGCGGAGGAGGAGGCATACAACGAAGAGGAGGAGCAGGCTAGCGAAGAGGAGGAGCCTACACTTGCAACCATTGTGAAGAGAGCAAGGAGGAACTAGGTGGCGTTTGTATGCATGAACTTGGTGTCGTGGTAAAAACTTGGTTATCTTGAACTTGGTTGTCTTGAATTTGGTGTCTTATGTATGCACTTGGTACCATATGTATGCACTTGGTGTCTTATGTATGCTTGAATTTGTCGTGATGAAAAATCTATGAACTTGTTGTTTGTATGCAAGAATTTGTCGTGGTGAAAGTTCTATGAAATGTGCTATCTTCTGTGTTGTATGAACCTGTCATATGAATATATATGTGCTATCTTCTTGTGTCAAACAGCAAGTTCAAAAGAATTTACAGGGTCCCAGACGCCAGGGTCCCTAGCGTCTGGTTTCAAGACAGGGGACCAGACGCCACAGTCTCTGGCGTCTGGGGGTTGACTGGAAGCAAAAGCAGAGTCCTGGACAGCAGAAACAGGGCACCCAGACTGTCACGCCCTCGACGCGGCTATAGCTCCCACACGTCGAGGCACGACTTAGAGGCATAACCGCATTGAAAGAAATGTCGCAAGTGAGGTAATCTTCACACAACCCATAAATACATAAGGGAAAGAGATACATAGTTGGCTCACAGTCGCCACTTCACACAATACATAAATAAACATTCATCATCCAAATTACACTCAAGGTCCGGCTACGGTACCAAAATGAAAGAAGACTACCCCAAATGCTACATAGATCCCCGGATCACCCCAACTGGGCTCCACTACTGATCATCTGGAAAAGACACATGGTAACGACCACGTTCCTCGTCGAACTCCCAAGTGAGCTCGGTCGCGTCATCTGCACCGGCATCGTTGGCACCTGCAACAGTATTGGTAGAATATGTGAGTCACGGGGACTCAGCAATCTCACACCCGCGAGATCAAGACTATTTAAGCTTATAGTTAGGAAAGGATTGTGAGGTGGAGCTGCAGCAAGCGACTAGCATATATGGTGGCTACAACGCAAAAGAGAGCGAGAAGAGAAGGCAAAAGCATTGATCATAGTTGTTCGACCGTGCTTTGCCTTCTCTTCTCGCTCTCATTTGCGGATGTTAGCCACCATATATGCTAGTCGCTTGCTGCAGTTCCACCCCACTACCCTGGCCTACCTTTAAGCTTAAATAGTCTTGATCTCGCGGGTGTGAGATTGCTGAGTCCCCGTGACTCACAGATACTTCCAAAAACCAGTTTGCAGGTGCCGATGAGATCCGTGCAGGTGACGCACCCGAGCTCAAGGAGGAGCCCGATGAAGACCTTGTTCATTGTGTTGCTTCGTTTCCGTTGATCAGTAGTGGAGTCCAGTTGGGGTCGATCGGGGACCTTTGTCGCTTTTGGGGTTCTTCTTTTATTTTGGCTCCGTAGTCGGGCCCTGATTGTACTTGGTTGATGTATGCTTTACTCATGTTTTGTGTGAAGTGGCGACTGTAAGCCAACTATGTATCTTTTTCCCTTATGTATTACATGGGTTGTGTGAAGATTACCTCACTTGCGACATTGCTTTCAATGCGGTTATGCCTCTAAGTTGTGCCTCGACACGTGGGAGATATAGCCGCATCGAGGGCGTTACACACCTATAGTATGGAATGACATAGATATTTTGTTCTAGCAAACACCTATAGTATCGAATGACAAACATTAGTGTTCACATAATAGCAAATGACAAGCATAGTTATCACATAATCTCGAATTACGCAAATAGTCTCGAATGAGAAGTTCATCACATAATCTCAAATTACACAAATAGTCTCGAATAACATAAGTAGTTCATGACCACGATGGTCCACGATAGTTGAAACGGCATGAACATCACATATGACTCGGTTTCCTGTAGCAATGCAAGTCAACAACCCTTTTCCATTTCCATTCTTGCAGCATTTCTTGAATCTTGTCATCATCAGTTATGTCAACCAATTTTCTTTCCCTGGGGCCATCTGCCTACCTCCTGCTGACGTAGTACATAAAATCCTCTTCCTTCAACCCTTGCTTCAACATGAATTTAGTCTTCAACCAATCAAAAGTGAGGTCCACTTCACTAACTTGCACAACACATGGAGACAAGCCTTGGACATGAACAACAGGGCTAAGCACCCACTAAGTACCATTAGCCATCTACAACACACAAATCTCTTAGTACCTAACCTATGATACATTAAACCACGAGGAAAACAAACAAACTAGGGTTTACACAAAACTATGATACATTTAGCCAACCAATAAGTGGGGGTGGAGTTGATTTACCTTCTAGTTTCAAAACCTTGAAGATCCAACGGTGAAACCGGACCGATTCGTGAGAGATTTGAGGGGGTTTATGGTACTGGATGAGAGTGAGTGAACGAAAGGGCTAGAGGTGAGAGTGAGTGGAGATGAACGAAAGGAATGACAGGGATAGAGGTGGAGATGAATGGATGAGAGGGCTCGAGGTGGGCCCAAAGAATCTTATCCACACGATATTTGCACTCTGGATATTTGCACTCTGGATAGGATAGGAACCCAGCTACTTGCAAATTTGGGTGCAGTAGCTTAATTTCTTGTTGCTTGCTAAGTAGCATCATGCTGTTTATGGCAGAATCTTGCCATTCTTGTTTTGCTTGTCATTTGCAAACCGTGCATCCGATTCCGGTGATCTTTATATCGATTTCAACCGAAATCACCTCACCTTTCCAGTGGCATACTTGGTTTGCCAAGATTATGACTTGTTCATCTTTTCCTTCCGAAGCATGCATATGCATTGCATACCACATCTCGCATATCATGCCATGTTTATGTGATGGTTGTTTTACTTTGTTGTTTGCTTCTTTCTGGTGTTGCTTCTTCGGGTTAGTTCCGATAACGTTGCGATTGTGAGGATCCGTTCGTCTACGTCCGTTTGTCTCTTTCATGGACTCGTTCTTCTTCCTTGCGGGATCCCAGGCAAGATGACCATACCCTCGAAATCACTTCTATCTTTGCTTGCTAGATTGCTCGCTCTTTTGCTATGCCTATGCTGCGATACCTACCACTTGCTTATCATGCCTCCCATATTGTTAAACCAAGCCTCTAACCCACCTTTTCCTAGCAAACCGTTGATTGGCTATGTTACCGCTTTGCTCAGCCCCTCTTATAGCGTTGTTAGTTGCAGGTGAAGATGAAGTTTGTTCCTTGTTGGAACATGGAGATGTTCTTCCTTGATTGGAACATGTTTACTTGTTGGGATATCACAATATATCATATTTAATTAATGCATCTATATACTTGGTAAAGGGTGGAAGGCTCGGCCTTATGCCTGGTGTTTTGTTCCACTCTTGCCGCCCTAGTTTCCGTCATATCGGTGTTATGTTCCCGGATTTTGCGTCCCTAACGCGGTCGGGTGATTTATGGGACCTCCTTGACAGTTCGCTTTGAATAAGACTTTTCCAGCAAGGCCCAACCTTGGTTTTACCATTTGCCTACCACCTATCCCTTTCCCTTGGGTTTGATCAGCCCGAGGGTCATCTTTATTTAGCCCCCCCGGGCCAATGCTTGTCTAAGTGTTGGCCCGAACCGAGAAGCCTGCAGGGCCCCCTCGTGCAAACCCGAGGTCTGGTTTTACTCATAGCTTGACTTATCCGGTGTTGACCTGAGAACGAGATATGTGCAGCTCCTATCAGGATGTCGGCGCATCGGGCGGCTTTGCTGGACTTGTTTTATTGCTGTCGAAATGTCTTGTAGTCGGGATTCCGAGACTGATCGGGTCTTCCCGGGGAGAAGGAATATCCTTCGTTGATCGCGAGAGCTTATCATGGGCTAAGTTGGGACACCCCTGCAGGGTTTTGAACTTTCGAAAGCCGTGCCCGCGGTTATGTGGCAGATGGGAATTTGTTAATGTCCGGTTGTAGAAAACCCGAAGTTGATCTTAATTAAAATACACCAACCGCGTGTGTAACCGTGATGGTCTCTTCTCGGCGGGGTCCGGGAAGTGAACACGGTTGTTGGGGTTATGTCTGACGTAAGTAGTTCAGGATCAGTTATTGATCATAGTTGTTCGACCGTGCTTTGCCTTCTCTTCTCGCTCTCATTTGCGGATGTTAGCCACCATATATGCTAGTCGCTTGCTGCAGTTCCACCCCACTACCCTGGCCTACCTTTAAGCTTAAATAGTCTTGATCTCGCGGGTGTGAGATTGCTGAGTCCCCGTGACTCACAGATACTTCCAAAAACCAGTGTGCAGGTGCCGATGAGATCCGTGCAGGTGACGCACCCGAGCTCAAGGAGGAGCCCGATGAAGACCTTGTTCATTGTGTTGCTTCGTTTCCGTTGATCAGTAGTGGAGTCCAGTTGGGGTCGATCGGGGACCTTTGTCGCTTTTGGGGTTCTTCTTTTATTTTGGCTCCGTAGTCGGGCCCTGATTGTACTTGGTTGATGTATGCTTTACTCATGTTTTGTGTGAAGTGGCGACTGTAAGCCAACTATGTATCTTTTTCCCTTATGTATTACATGGGTTGTGTGAAGATTACCTCACTTGCGACATTGCTTTCAATGCGGTTATGCCTCTAAGTCGTGCCTCGACACGTGGGAGATATAGCCGCATCGAGGGCGTTACACACCTATAGTATGGAATGACATAGATATTTTGTTCTAGCAAACACCTATAGTATCAAATGACAAACATTAGTGTTCACATAATAGCAAATGACAGGCATAGTTATCACATAATCTCGAATTACGCAAATAGTCTCGAATGAGAAGTTCATCACATAATCTCAAATTACACAAATAGTCTCGAATAACATAAGTAGTTCATGACCACGATGGTCCACGATAGTTGAAACGGCATGAACATCACATATGACTCGGTTTCCTGTAGCAATGCAAGTCAACAACCCTTTTCCATTTCCATTCTTGCAGCATTTCTTGAATCTTGTCATCATCAGTTATGTCA
The DNA here is from genome assembly GCA_032464435.1 of Aegilops umbellulata. Lineage (NCBI taxonomy): Eukaryota > Viridiplantae > Streptophyta > Magnoliopsida > Poales > Poaceae > Aegilops > Aegilops umbellulata. The sequence continues at coordinate 225,392,417 of CP136055.1, read as the reverse complement.
ACCAATTTTCTTTCCCTGGGGCCATCTGCCTACCTCCTGCTGACGTAGTACACAAAATCCTCTTCCTTCAACCCTTGCTTCAACATGAATTTAGTCTTCAACCAATCAAAAGTGAGGTCCACTTCACTAACTTGCACAACACATGGAGACAAGCCTTGGACATGAACAACAGGGTTAAGCACCCACTAAGTACCATTAGCCATCTACAACACACAAATCTCTTAGTACCTAACCTATGATACATTAAACCACGAGGAAAACAAACAAACTAGGGTTTACACAAAACTATGATACATTTAACCAACCAATAAGTGGGGGTGGAGTTGATTTACCTTCTAGTTTCAAAACCCTGAAGATCCAACAGTGAAACTGGACCGATTCGTGAGAGATTTGAGGGGGTTTATGGTACTGGATGAGAGTGAGTGAGCGAAAGGGCTAGAGGTGAGAGTGAGTGGAGATGAACGAAAGGAATGACAGGGATAGAGGTGGAGATGAATGGATGAGAGGGCTCGAGGTGGGCCCAAAGAATCTTATCCACACGATATTTGCACTCTGGATAGGATAGGAACCCAGACGCCAGGGACCCTGGCGTCTGGGTCTCTATCCAGAGAGCATTTTCAAAGTGCTCTCTGGTTAGGGAACCAGACGCCAGGGACCCTGGCGTCTGGGTCTCTATCCAGAGAGCATTTCGAAATGCTCTCTGGTTAGGGAACCAGACGCCAGGGTCCCGGCGTCTGGGTCTCTATCCAGAGAGCATTTTCAAAGTGCTCTATGGTTAGGGAACCAGACGCCAGGGTCCCTGGCGTCTGGGTCTCTATCTAGAGAGCATTTTCAAAGTGCTCTTTGGTTAGGGAACCAGACGCCAGGGTCCCTGGCGTCTGGGTATCTATCCATAGAGCATTTTCAAAGTGCTCTCTGGTTAGGGAACCAGACGCCAGGGTCCCTGGCGTTTGGGTTCCTATCTAGAGAGCATTTCGAAATGCTCTCGGTTAGGGAACCAGACGCCAGGGTCCCTGGCGTCTGGGTTCCTATCCAGAGAGCATTTCGAAATGCTCTCTGGTTAGGGAACCAGACGCCAGGGACCCTGGCGTCTGGGTCTCTATCCAGAGAGCACTTTGAAAATGCTCTCTGGATAGAGACCCAGACGCCAGGGTCCCTGGCGTCTGGGTGTGCACATTTCCAACTAGGCAAAGTGCTCTCTTTTAAACTTGTTGCACAAATTTTTAAACACTAAAAATCAAACAAAAATATGAACAAAGCATAGTTTGCACATAATTTCAAATAGGTTGCACATAAGTAGTTCATGACCACACAAGGTCTCAAATAACAAGTTCACACACGATGTCTCGAATGACATAAGTAGTTCATGACCACACAAGGTCTCAAATAACAAGTTCATACATTAAACAAAGTCTCGATAGTTCATCATCGACGCCGGTGCCTTTCCATTTGTCTACTGAGTAGTATGGGGCCACTTTCCCTTCTTGTCACGTGCCTCGTCCTCCTCTCGTGCATCGCGAGCCCTTGCAAGTTTTCTTGCCCTCTCTTCTTGACGAGCCTCCTTCTCTTTGTGTGCCCTCTCTTGTTCACGCTTCTTGCGCTCACGAGCCTCCTTCTCACGACGCTCCCGCTCCAATCCCTATGCATAGGACTCCTCGAATAGGCGTTGCCTCCGTAACCAATCTCGACGTTGGTCCTCTTGGACATCTTTTGGTACCTCGTGATCTATCCAAGTGAAGTACTTGCAAAGTGGAGGAGGGGACTACATATAAACCATGATTTTGTTAGACATATGAGTTACAACTTGTTGATGTTTTTTGTATGTACACCTAACATACCGGTGGTATGTCATATGCGTTAGTTGGCCTTCGACGATCATGTGCATAGTTGGGACACACAAAAAACCTTCTACCTTCTGTCCATGACTTGTTGCGGTCAGTGGACACCTTCAGCTTGCAAACATCACCACACCAACATGGTGGTGTGGGCACATCCTTCTCCTTCTCCTTGTCCAAACTGGCCTCCATCCACGTCTTCGGCATGTCCTCTTGGTCCGCGCACGCCGGCCTCGTCCTGGAACCGGATGAAGCCATGCCTACAAAAAGAACAATTGTTAGCACAAGACCTAAAGAGAGTAAATGTGTAAATACAGTAAATGAATAAATGCTAGGAATTGTATGAACAAATAATATACCATTATTATTAGATCAACCATCTGGATTATGCAAATAACCGAAGGCCGATCCATTATCAACCATTCCTCTACGACCACCACCACCTCTAGCACTTGTGCTTCCTCTCCGAACACCACCACCTCTAGCACTTGTGCCTGCTCGACCACCACCTCTAGCACTTGTGCCTGCTCGACCACCACCTCTAGCACTTGTGCTAGCTCGACCACCACCTCTAGCACTTGTGCTAGCTCGACCACCACCTCTAGCACTTGTGCTAGCTCGACCACCACCTCTAGCACTTGTGCTAGCTCGACCACCACCTCTAGCACTTGTACTCCCTCTACGACCACCACTACCACCTCTGATACTTGTGCTTCCTCGACCACCACCACCGTCACCTCTTCCACCTTGTTCACCATCGGTGCCGCCTCCACGACTTGTTTTTCTTTTTTTGGTTTTCTTTTTCTTGCATGTCCACTCATTGTGTCCCCCTTCACCGCGCACCCCACAGTTGATGATGTCAGGAGCCTCCATGAAATGACCGCTACCAAATTGTTTCCTGCCAGTGTATCCAGCCAGGTCATCCATATCACCCCTGAACCTCTTAGTTCTCCTTCTACCCTTCGTCTCCACCTTCAGAAGAGGGTCTGGTCTAATATGAGGGCCATGGTACTCAGGCCACTGTGATTGGTCCAAGAAAGGGTGAAATCTTGGCGCCCATGTCAACCTAGTAGCTTCCACATGGAACTCTTGCATCCTCACGGTTTTTCCATCATTAACATGTATGTTTCTCGCCTTCGCCGCCGTTATCAAATGCGAGCATGGCCAATGATACTTACTAGGCCTCTCGCACTGGCACCACCGAGTCTTCAGTTTCACCTCAAATGCAGCACCACCATATTGTCTACCGTCTCGTGTTGTGCCACCTGGCTCATCAATTTGATAGATCATTTCAAGTCTATCGAATATGATAACTTGTTGCCGTGAAGACTTGTTTGCTTGTAGCTGCAACCATTCATCAACCTTTTCCGGATAATCCTTTTTTTCACCTATCCATTTTGCAGTCTCTTGAGAATGCCTCTGAAAGTACTCATTAAGCTTGAAGAAGGTGTACTCCACTATTGCAGTCACCGGCAATGCACGAGCACCCTTCAACACATTGTTGAAACATTCTACCAGATTGCTCGTCATGTCGCAATATCGCCAACCACCATCGTCATGAGCGCGTGCCCACTTGTGCTTCTCGCTTAAATTCCTAGTTAAGAACTATTTTCCCCCTTCGTTCACCGCTGCAAAGAGCTTGTTGTACCGAGCATCGAAACCTTGGGTGGTGAAGGCCACACATACATGGGTAAGGTCTTTGCTAAGATCCTTGCTCTTACATGCCCGGTAAAAGTTGGCCACGAAATGCCTCATGCACCATCTGTGGTGAAGCTTTGGAAATCCTGCAATACCAATGTTCATTGCCTTGAGTATGCCATGATGCCGGTCCGATATGATGCATACCTCCCTAGACCCAATCACGTTGTGCCTAACATGACCCATGAACCACTCCCAGTTGTCTTGGTGTTCGGAAGGCACCAAAGCAAATGCACATGGCAACACGTTGTCGTTTGATGAGTGCACCATTGCTACCATTAGTGTGCCCTTATATCTACTGGTCAAGAACGTGCCATCTATAGACAAGACCGGACGACAATGCTGAAACGCCTCCACACATTGTCCATAACTCCAGAAGGCACGGTGGAACACTCCCTCGTGATCCTCGACCACATGAAACATGCCCGGGTTCCTATGTGCAATCGCGGCCAACAACCTTGGGAGCTGGTTGTATGCTTCTTCATATCCACCGTACAACATCCTAATAGCATTTGCCTTTGCCTTCCATGCCTTCCCATACTTGACTTCATAACCAAATTGCTTTTTCACCGTCCGCATGAGAAACCTCACTTTCACAGTGGGATCAAAGGCTATGTCTTTCATCCATTTGTATCCAAGATACTCAGATGTGAGTTGACGGTGTGTCTTTCTAAGTCGTTTTGATGGCGGTTTGCATCTATGAGTGGTATCACAACTTTTTAACACCCATTCTTCGGTTTCTTTAAGCTTTCTTGCACGAACCTTCCATATGCATTCCTTTTGCTCACACACCACGGTGTAACGCAACTTCATGTCGGAGTGCTCAACATAAATTGGCCTATGGTTTCGAATGGCATAGTCAGCCAACCAAAACTTCAGCATAGGCAAGCTCAGAAACTTCAATCCTTTCTTCAAATAAGCATTCTCGTCCTCATTCTCCACCCTTGGTTCTCCTGGATCCGGGCATGGTGTTGGCTCAATAGCCGTCATTCTCATTCCACCGTCAACAACAGCTTTATGGGCAAGGTTGAGATCTTTAAACAAGTGAGTTCTTTTTTGTAAGCCCGTCAGCTCAAAGTGGATTTGGTTCTCCTCCTTTGTGAATCCATCCTCGTCCAACTGTTCAACTGGGCCCTCGTCATCTGATTCATACGCATATTGACGCCTAAAAGGCAAGTCACGATCCATGTCCTTTTGCGCTATGTACGCATCCAAGTCACCAACATCATTACCATGAAACCCTTCCTCTTGCTCTTCGTCGTCATCATAAGCTTCTTCATCATCTTGAATTACTTCGTCACTACCAATCACCTCAACTTCATTTGCTTGGCTAGTTGGTGGTTGGCTAGAAGCATTGGGGGCATACAACTCAACCTCATTTGCTTTGATAGATGGTACACGGGGACGTGGTGGGGGATAAACATTGGGGGCATCAACCACAACCCTATGCTCAACAAGTGTCACCATTGTCCTCTCGCTCATGTCATCCATTGGGGAAGAGACATGCCGGTTCAAATCAATGGTAAACCGAGGAGATTCAACCTTGATGGCAAACAATTCAAGTGACTTGTCTTCCGATTGGGATACTTTTTCCTTGTATACATCCCAATGCAAATCCGAAGTGATAGGCATACTTTTCAAGCGAGATTTGGCTCCAACTCCAACATCATACCTTCCTATTAACTTAACATCAACATTGGTGTCCATCCACTCTAAGACTTGTCTCACTTTTGCAACAACATCCTCATAGCTGGGGCTTGTATCAAAAACCAATGGTTCCTCACCCGTGTCGGCATTGTTACTCAAGAATGCCTCCTTGTCCATGTAATGAACATTAACAAGTCTCTCCATCTAAAAATAACATGAATGCATTTAAGACTTCAATGAGAATTGGTGTGTTTATCCAAATACATCTAATTATATCCAAATCATATCAAGACTAAATTATTGGTGATGTCCACAAAAGTATCACTAATTAACACACACTAAGCAAAGTTAACCCTAATCAGTAACTAACCCTAACCCCCAATCTTTCTACTAAACAAGCATATATTCCTACTACACACCATGCATAGCACTATATTATCAAAGTTAACCAAGCCATTCACACTAACATAAGGGAGAAAACATGAACTAGGGTTCCACCAACATGTATAAAATGCAACCAAAATAACAAGATTTGACAAAAAATAATTGGATGATTTGGGGGAGATTAACAAGAGCAACAAAGTGATGGAAAGATCCACCTAAGAGATGTACCTTTTGGAGAGGATTTGAGGGGGAGCTTGAGGGGTAGGAGAGATTGTGGGAGCTCCAAGTCTTCTTCAAGCTCGGGTTGTGGATTGGGGAAAGTGTGTGGGAGTGGGTCCCACACACTTTCCCCAAGGATTATTCTGTTACCAGGGCCAGACGCCAGGGTCCCTGGCGTCTGGCCCCTTTGCCACGTCAGCAGGTCAACGGGCAGGCGGACAGTGCGGGCCAGGGACCAGACGCCAGGGCCCCTGGCGTCTGCTTCGTAACCCAGACGCCAGGGATCTTGGCGTCACCAAAAAAGGTCAGAAACGAAATTTATTTTGATACGAGGTCAAAACGGGATTTAGTTAGCCATATGGGTCAGAACAGTAATTTTGTCCGTGAAGTGGCGTGAGCGGATCAGGCCATCCGCAGCTTTTTCCACCCATTGTCTGCACACGATTCGGCTGCTGCTGCTGCTTGATCGATCGCAACCTCCTTTCCACCCACACTTCCTATTCTCGCACTCTTGTACACCGTCTTTCGGCCCTAGTCTACCACTCTTGTGCTTCATTAGCTAGCTATATACCTACTACATGTACTAGTACTACGTGCCTGTAAGCGGGCCTGCGGAATCAGAGAGAGGGAGAGAGAGAGAAACCATGCAAAAAAAGAGTTATGGATGCTTGATCTCTACTAGTACGGCATGTGGTCCTACCCATCATCCACGGGGGGTGGCGCTTCGACCGTCTTGTTGGACTAGACTGGTGCAAGAGTGCAAGACAAGCATGTACAAACAGATGGCCGCTTTACTTGATCTGATGTCCCTCTCCTCCCCTCTCCTAGTTTTGGCTGGACGTATACCTACCGTTACCGTTGCCAAATGGGAGAACCTGTCCTTGGCCATTTCTTTCTATAGTTGATTGATGGAGTAATGCTGTTATGGTCATTTTGTTTGACGAAGCGCAAAACGTCTTCAGAATTTACCACAACATGTTCCTACATAGGGATGTGTATGGTGTGATAAAATTAAGTTTTGGGGGCATCAGCAGCTAGAGTAGCTAGCTATAGAAGAAGGAAGGAAGGAACGGACCGTGACTTGATGACATTGCTTTTTTGTGCTCCTGGCCAGTGCGCAAGCTGGGTGGCTGCTGGAGTGCAGGTACTTTTGGTGGCTGGACTGCGCTCCGGCCGGGCCGGGCATGCAGTGGCTTTTCTTGTTTGCGAGGGAGGCCATGCACGCGAGCCTGACACACCGGAATCGGATGGATGGATGGATCGATCGCGTGGTGGCATTCTCCGGGTCGCCCATCGATGCCATCCTTTTGACGCCTTCCGCTTGTGCGCTTGCGACATAAAGGCCAAGGCCCCGTCTTTCCCTTTCCTTTTGTTTCCTTTCCTTTCCGTCCCAATTAAAAGCTACAACTAGTATAGCTAGGCCGTGGCCGTCGTATCGTTGCATGGCATGGCATGGCATAGATAGCATTAGCGCTTCGAGAACCGAATCAGCAGACCAGATTAGATGAGACCAGGCCACGCAAGCATGCATGCACCCACGCTGACCGGCCGGCCCTTCATTATTTTTCCTTCTTTGGCTCCAGCATACGTTGCTTTTGGTCGCTTCCGCTTGGCCCCTTCTCCTTCGCCGGCATGTTGCAGCTACACATGCATGCGCGAGCTGCTGACCTCATCTCACCTTTGCATGTTTTTTTTTGAAATATCCAGCGCTTTGCTGGTTTCCATTGATTTAGCAGGGAGAGGTTACAAAAGTTGATCAAGTGATCAGAGGGCAGAAGGGGTTACACGCGGCCTCGCATGGCTCTGGCTGAGGCAGCCAAGGTTTTTGGTTTCCTATCTCACGTTAGATCCCCGAATGGGTGCTCTATGCATTGTGCTCCAGCCAATCTCCATAGCTCTAGGTCGCGGCGACAGGCGTCGATAATGCTTCTCGCGCTAGGGTTCCTGCCTCTGAAGATTGCCTCGTTTCGCTCCAGCCAGATGTGCCAGGTGATCATCGCGATCATCGTCGTGGTGCCCTTCTTATCCCCCTGGGCCGCCAGGTCGACGATGGATCGAACATGTTCTGTTGTGGTTGATACTTTCGGCCAGTTGGTGTGATCCAGAGCGCCGCATCCATGCCAGCCCGCGACGCTGTGCCAGACCTGTAGGGAGATCGGGCACTTCCAGAAGAGATGGACTGATGATTCCAAGTTTCTTCGGCAGAGTGGGCAAAAGTAGCAGTTCTCCCATCCTCTCCTCTGGAGACGGTCGTTGCACCAAAGGCGATCGTGGTGCAGCAGCCATAGGAACATTTTGATTTTTCCCGGGGAACTGACTCGTACCTCCGCTGTCAAGCTGGCGTTGTATGCCGTCTTTGCTGTGTACTGTCCGGAGCTGCACAACGTCCAGCGGATGGTGTCTGGCCTTCCCGCAATCGTGGTGACTCCAGCTCTTCTGATCTCTCTGGCTAGCTGGATAATTTGCGGCAGGAGGCTGTTGAAGTCTCCGTGGTTTAGGTCCTGGATCCATCTGCCATCGTCCAGGGCGTCACGGACGCATTTGTTCTTATGTCTCGAGTGTGCGAAGACCGCCGGGAAAGCTTGTTTGAGTGGCCGGCCACCCAGCCATGAGCAAGCCCAGAAGGAGGCCGTGGCCCCATCCCCGATAGTCACCACCGTGGCCGCAGCAAAGAGGGAACGGTCCTTGGCATCGCATGGGGTTTCCGTGCCAACCCATGGACTGTTGGGGTCCATCCAGCTGAGCCACAGCCAACGGAGGCGAAGGGCACGGGCGAACGTCGAGAGGTCGTGGATGCCTAGCCCGCCGCTGTCCGTCGGCTTGGTCACCGTCTTCCACGCAACTTTGCATTTTCCTCCGCTGATCTCTTCATCTTGCGCCCAAAGAAAGCGCCTTCTGGCCTTGTCGATCTCCTTGAAGAACTTTTTAGGGGCTCGCAGCACCGTGATGGCGAAGGTTGGCATGGCAGAGAGGACGCAACACACAAGAACCCGGCGCCCGGCCAACGGCAGCAGCTTGCCCTTCCAGCCAGCGAGCCTGGCTCTGATCCTATCTAAGACGAATTGAAGGTGGACTAATCTTATTCTACCAGTCGTGATCGGTAGTCCTAAGTATTTGATAGGGAAATGAGCCGTAGCCCCAACAAAAGTTTTGCAGGACGTCGGCGAGGTTGATTTCGGTGCAGCTAATGGGCACGGCAGAAGATTTCGCTAGGTTAACCCGGAGACCAGTAGCGTTACCGAAGCTAGCGAGGATTTGCAGTAGGCTATCTACTTCCTGGCGATCCGGGTTGATGAAGATTACGGCGTCATCAGCATAGAGGCTGGTTCTCATTCTGGTTGCCGGCCCTGGGACTGGCAATAGCATACCCTGACGCGTAGCAGCCTCCAGAAGGCGATGCAAGGGGTCGATGCGGAGGATGAAGAGCAGGGGAGACAGGGGGTCACCCTGTCGGAGGCCTCGAAGATGGTCGATGGGGTATCCGGGGACGACGTTCAACAGGCAGGTCGAAGTTGAGGAGGACAGCAGCGTTGCAATCCAGTCACACCAGCGGGGAGGGAAGCCCATTTTACTCATCAGCTCTAGTATGTATTCCCAGGAAACACCGTCGAAAGCTCTAGCAATGTCGAGCTTCAGCAGGAGGGCTGGGGTTTTTCTACGGTGCAGTGCTCTGACGGTGTTTTGCACGAATAGGTAGCTATCGTGGATGCACTTTTTCTTCTGGAAGGCAGATTGTGCCGGCGAGATGACTCTGTTAATCACAGTGGACAGGCGCATGGATAACACTTTGGTGATGAGCTTCCCGATCGAGTGTACCAAGCTGATAGGTCTGAAATCTCCCATGGTAGAGGCTCCATCCTTCTTCAGGATGAGAACGATCATAGCCGTGTTAAGGTCGGAGAAGCTGCCATCAGCGAGGTTGTAAAAGTGGTGGAAGACTGCCATAATATCCTCTTTGATCACGCTCCAGCAAGCCGTGAAGAAAGTCCCCGAGAAGCCATCGGGGCCAGGGGCCTTTTCAGCCGGAGACGCCATGATCCCAGCCCACACCTCAGCTTCGGTGAAAGGGTTATCCAGTCCATCGTTACTGACCGAGGGGAGATTCGGTTCGTCCCAATTCAGCGTGTTTGTTCTGCTGCTTCTCGTGCCGAGCAGATTACTGAAGTGCTCATGGGCAACAGCCGCCTTGCCATCGTGGGTCGTGGTCGTGCCCGATTCGGTCTGCAGTGAATGGATGTAGTTTTTCCTTCGCCTTGAGTTTATCTTGGCCTGAAAGAAAGCCGTCCTAGCATCTCCAGCGTGAAGCCAAGTGATCCTGGAGGCCTGCCGTTTCCGAGCGCGCTCCACTGCAGCCAAACCGAGCAGTCTCTGCTTTAACATCTTGTGTAGGTTGAATTCTGCTGTGGATAGTCTTCTCCGCTCTTGCGCCACATCTAGCCGCAATACCACCTCGCATGCCAGGTGAAACTGAACCTTTGCATCGCTAAACAGCGAGCGTGCCCAGATCTTCAGGTCAGCGGCAGTTCTTCTCATCTTAACTTTCAGTCTGGCAAAGGGGCATGTGTGGTTCACTGGTCGCTGTCAAGCTCGCTGGACAATCTCCTAGAAGTGCGGGAATTTAGGCCAAAAAGATTCAAATCTGAACGTTGGCTTTCTTCGGGGGGCAGTAGTGTTTGCAATGACCAGGGGGCATTGGTCAGAGCAAGCAGTTGATGCTGCAAACATCATGTAGGTTGGGAACAGGGCATCCCATTCTGGATTGCAGAACACCTTGTCGATGCTGACCATGGTTGGATCTTCCCTCTCATTAGTCCAGGTGAACCTCCTGTTTTTGCACTTAATTTCCTTGAGGTGTGCTTTGTCAAGGGCTGCTCTGAATCTTCCCATGAGCCTCCTATTCAAGTTAAGGTTGCTCTTGTCCCTTGCTTCATAGACGATGTTGAAATCTCCATTGATCATCCATGGTTCTCCCAATTGAGGGGCTGCTCTAACTAACTCAGCCAGAAAATCGTCTCTTCGCGTGTCATCCGTTGGACCATACACAGTTGTCAGCCAAAATTCACAGCCACTCTAAATTTCAGTAACCTTTGCCGTGATCGAGAAGCAGCCGATCATGTGGGTTGTGATGCTAACCAGGCTCTTGTTCCATAGGATGACAGCTCCTCCTCTTGTTCCCATGGCAGGCAAGGCCGCGCAACCATCCAGCGTACTGCCGCCCAGGTCTCTCACGAGCTCCGGTGACCAGCAGTCGATCTTCATCTCTTGTAGGCATAGAATTGTTACTCGATGTGCCTCGGCCACTTCTGTGATTGCGGCTCTCTTTGCAGGGGCGTTTAATCCTCTCACATTCCATCTCATGGTGATGTAGTTCGAACTAATCATGGATCACAAAATAAGCTCCGCCAACTGATCATTCTATTAAAGCAAAAAGACAAGTACACATGTCGTCGCACAAGGGTTCGCCGGAGACCACCAATAGGCCCCATAATTCTCCGGCGATAGGCGATCCTCTGGTCCCTACCACTGACACTGGAGACGACTAACATCAACCCTAGCTTACGTTGGCTTAAGGCCAGCGCTTGGCGGAGACTACTGCTGCTACGACTATGATGAGAACGGTTACAGGGTTGTGCTAACATTGGGGAACTACACTGCGTCTGCAGTCTCTGCATCTGGGCCTGCGAGGCCGCCGGCGATGCGCAGGGCGTCAGGGTCGAGGCGGGTAAGCTTGGCGATGATCGCAATGTCCTCCTCTGACAGTGGCTCATCGAAGCGGCAGATGAGAGCTTCGGCTGCCTTTGCCGTCATCTTCTCCTTTGGCCCAAGCATCCCCAGGCGCTTGACTAGCAGCAGGGAGGCGCGTTGGGCAACAGGCACCGTGCACTTGCTCTCTTTCTGTCTTGCACTCTACCTGACGGGGGTTGGGGAGGCTCTGGTCTTGGGTGGCGTAGATGAACGTTTCTATGGCGGTGCAGCGATGATGGGTGGAGCCACGTCGGTGAAGAGGCGGGGCTGCTCTTCCACCGCAGCCTCGTCCCTGCCGAGTTGCAGCTGAAGCACCTGCTGTGTCACCGCGCCCACCTGCAGAGTGGTGGCCACTGCGGAGGGGGGGCGCGGCATGCAGCGAACTCAAGCGGGATGGCGAGGGTGTCGGCGATCGTCTCGTCCAGCTCTTGCTGGACCTCGTCGGCGCGCGGCGACGGAGGCAGCGCCTGGCCCGCGGAGTCGAAGAAGGCAGAGACCGGGTCACCCGCGGGCTCGGCAGTGGCCACCGCAGCCCCCGCCTCCTTCCCGGGGAGCAACGGCAGAGGAGGGGTGGCCGTGAGCTGGGGCCTTTGCATGTTGAAGCTTCACTCTGTTACGTTAATTAACACTCTAGCCCCTGTGCTTTATAAACGTCTGTTTTCTCAGACATAGCACTAAGCGGTTACAACTTTCTTTTACAAGGGTAAGGTCGTCTCCAACGCCAACCCGCAAAAAACCTTCCGCATCCATCCACAAACACAGATGTGAGAGGCAGCAATCCAGCCATAGCCGCACACATCCGGCCTTCTGGATTTTTTCCCCAGTCCGCACGAACAAGTAGCCACATGCAAAGGGCACGAAAATTCAAATAGTCACATGCACCATTAGTTTAAATTTAGAAAAGTTTAAATATTTTACATCCCAACATTGTTGTCCCCTTTCACCGCCCACTGATGCTCAATCAGATCCTCCTTGAGTTGCTCGTGAGTTGGTCAATGCCGAATTTGTTGATGCATTTAAATAAACACCTCAAATGTGGCCGGATTTTGGTTCGGAAGTTAGATAGGATCACCCATGTTCTCAAACTCCAGAGTTGTGGTAGCATCATCGCCCTCATCCTCGACGGCCATGTTGTGCATGATCAAACAATATGTCATCACCTCCCACAAGATCTCCGGATTCCATTATTTTATAGGTCCACAAACAACTGCAAAACGGTCCTCAAGAACTCCAAATGTCCTCTCGACATCCTTTCTAGCTGCTTCTTGTCTTTGAGCAAAGTTAACCTTTTTCTGGCCAACTGGGATTGAGATGGTCCTGACAAAGGTAGCCCATGGAAGATAGATACCGTCAACCAGATAGTATCCCATGTTGTACTCATGTCCATTGACAGTATAGTGGAAAGGAGGAGCTTTTAGTTCAGCCAGCCCCACAAACAACGACAATCGTTGCAACACATTGATGTCATTGTGAGACCTGGGCATGCCAAAGAAAGCGTGCTAAATCCAAAAATTCTATGATGCAACTGCTTCAAGAATGATGGTGGGTTTTTTAACATGACCCTGATATTACCCTTGTAAAGCCTTCGGGCAGTTCTTCCATTTCCAATGCATGCAGTCAAGAGATCCAAACAAACTTGGCCACCCTCTTACTTCTGAGATTGCCAGGAGCCTCTCGGTGACTGTCACAGTTGGTTCCCTCAGGTACTAAGGTCCGAACACCTCGACCATGGCAGTTGCAAACCTGACCATGGCATCTCCGCATGTGGTCTCAGACATCCGTAGGTACTTGTCCCACGAATCAGCTGCCGTGCCATATACAAGCATCCAGAGTGCGACCATGCACTTATGGTAACCAGATAAGCCAATTGTTCCCACGGCGTCCTTCTTTGGGATGAAGTAGTCATCGTTGGACCATACGCCATGGTATAAACAATCAAAGATGGTCTTGCGCATCCGAAAACGCCGACAAAATGGTCAGTGAAGAGTGCATCAGGGGCAAAGTAGACGACCATCAGTGTCAAATGCCCGTGCGCCTTGTTGCGGTTGAGAATGCGATGACCCTTAATCGAGTCCTTGAAATTGAGAACATGCTCCTCCGCACGCTCCGCATCGTCAAGGACCACCCGCATCACCGTCGTCTCATTAGAGTATACCCTTTCTCGTCCAATGGGCCATCGGAGGACTCAACATACTGCTCGTATATGTACTCCAAATCGGAATCCATTGCTACAAACAAGAAGGGACAACTATTTTCAGCTCTGGCAATTCATCGAACAATTGCCGGGCATGGTAGATGATGGTACTTGGTGGGGCGGTCGAAGGGAAGGGGTTGAACGAAGATGGAGGAGAAGCGGTCGGGAGCCCTGGTGGATTGCCGGAGGTGACGGAGACGCATATTTCCGGTAGGGGTGTGGTGTGGTGGCCGGGGTGGTGGAGCGGCGGCAACGACAAGAGAGAAAGAAGGAATGAGAAAAAAATGGGGAGGATGGAGTCGCGGGATCCGAGAAGGGTTTTGGGTGGGCCTGGGGTGTCGGATTCGTATGTTTCGCGTGTCCGGTCTCCTGCGAACCTCCCTCACTTTTGTCTCCATTTTGCGGGTGAAATCGTGTCCGGACCGCCTCGCGGACCAATACAGGGCTGCGTTGGATGGCTTTCGCGGTCCGGACGGTTGTGGGAGGATTACGGCTTGCCTTGGAGATGCCCTAAAAGAGTTTATTCCATATGAATAGGGTTACGATCAAAAGGCAGGAGTTCCTCTATACACGTGCTACCTCTTGAGCTTGCGTTGGTTTCCCTTGAAGAGGAAAGGGTGATGCAGCAAAGTAGAGCAAGTATTTCCCTCAGCTTTTGAGAACCAAGGTATCAATCTAGTAGGAGACAACGCGCAAGCCACCGAATACCTGCACAAACAAACACCAACCTTGCACCCAACGCGATAAAGGGGTTGTCAATCCCTTCACGGTTATTTGCAACGTGAGATCTGATAGAGATGGATAAACGGTAAAGTAATATTTTTGGTATTTTTGGTTTATGGAACAAAAAGTAAAAGATTGCAAAGAAAGTAAATCGGAAACTGAAATTGTAGATCAGAAACTTATATGATGGAAAATAGACCCGGGGACCATATGTTTCACTAGAGGCTTCTCTCAAGATAGAAATTATTACGGTGGGTGAACAAATTACTGCCGAGCAATTGATAGAAAAGCACAAAGTTATGACGATATCTAAGGCAATGATCATGAATATAGGCATCACGTTCATGTCAAGTAGAGCGAAACGATTCTGCATTTACTACTATTACTACACACATCGAACGTTGTCCACCATGCATCTAGAGTATTAAGTTCATAAAGAACAGAGTAACGCCTTAAGCAAGATGACATGATGTAGAGGAATTAACTCAAGAAATATGATGAAAACCCCATCTTTTTATCCTTGATGGCAACAATACAATACGTGTCGGTTACCCTTCTGTCACTAGGATCTAGCACCACAAGATTGAACCCAATGTTAAGCACTTCGCCCATTGCAAGAAAAAACCAATCTAATTGGCGAAACCAAATCGATAGTTCGAAGAGACTTGCAGATATCAAATCATGCATATAAGAATTAAGAGCAGATTCAAATAATATTCATAGATAAGCTGATCATAAATCCACAAATTCATTGGATCTCGGCAACCACACCGCAAAAGAGTATTACATCGAATAGATCTCCAAGAACATCGAGGAGAACTTTGTATTGAGAATCAAAGAGAGAGAAGAAGCCATCTAGCTAATAGCTATGGACCTGTAGGTCTGTGGTAAACTACTCATGCTTCATCGGAGAGGCAATGGTGTTGATGTAGAAGCCCTCCGTGATCGAACCCCCCTCCGGCAGGACGCTGGAAAAGGTCCCTAGATAGGATCTCACGGGTATAGAAGGTTGCGGTGGTGGAAAAGTGGTTTCTGGCTCCCCTGGAAGATTTTGGGGTATTTGAGAATATATAGGAGGAAGATCTAGGTCAGGGGGTCACCGAGGGGCCCACAAGGCTGGGGGCGCGCCCTCCACCCTTGTGGCCGCCTCGTTGCTCTCCTGACTTGCACTCAAAGTCTCCTGGGTGTCTTCTGGTCCCAGAAAAATCACCGTGAAAGTTTTATTCCATTTGGTATTCCTTTTCTGCGAAATTCTAAAACAAGGAAAAACAGAAACTGGCACTGGCTCTAGGTTAATAGGTTAGTCCCAAAATCATATAAAATAACATATTAATGCATATAAAACATCCAAAACAGATAATATAATAGCATGGAACAATAAAAAATTATAGATACGTTGGAGACGTATCAACAAGTTGATCCTCTTTGTAGCCATACAACAGTAGTGTCGTTCCATCTCCTGCATAAGGATTAACTAGTAGTTTCTCTAACATGCCCAAAGGGATCTCATAATAAATATTTTCAATAGGTTCAGTAGGTTGAGGGGAAACTCTTATTAATTTCGGTCGAGGTGAAGATACCCCAAACAAACCCCTCAAAGGATTATTTTCCGTAGTGAGAAGTGACAGTAAATTTCAGCATGTAATATCAATGTTTCCTTACCAAATTCCACCTACCAAAGGCGCTTCACTCTCTGACAATGGCGCCAGAAAGGAGTCTTGATGGCACAAAAGTATAGGGGATCAATCATAGTCTTTTCGATAAGTAAGAGTGTCGAACCTCATGAGGAGCGGAAGGAAATGATAAGCAGTTTTTAGCAAGGTATTGCAAGTACTGAAATTTGCGGTGATAGGTAGTTTTGTAGCAAGATAATTCGTAACAAGTAACAAGTAGCAATTGTAACAAATGTGCAGCAAGGTGTCCCAATCCTTTTTATAGCAAAGGACAAGCTGGAAAGTTCTCTTATAGCAAGCAAAGTGCTCTCAAGAACACATGGGAATTGTGGTCTAGTCATGTTCATCATGTTTAGTTGATTAACGTTCGCTACTTTGATAGTTTGATATGTGGGTGAACCGGTGCTTGGGTGTTGTTGTTACTTGAACAAGCAACCCACTTATGTTTACCCCCTTTCGCAAGCATCCGCAACTAAGAAAGAAGAATTAAGATAAATATAACCATAGCATGAAACATATGGATCCAAATCAGCCCTCACGGAATAACACATAAACTACGGTTTAAGCTTCTGTTACTCTAGCAACCCATCATCTACTTATTACTCCACAATGCCTTTCCTTAGGCCCAAGTATGGTGAAGTTTCATGTGCTCGACGTTCACATGACACCACTAAAGAAACCAAAAACATACATATCATCAAAGTATCGAACGAATAGCAACATCACATGATTACTTATAACAAGACTTCTCTCATGTCCTAAAGAACAAAAGTAACTACTCAAAAATTATATTCATGTTCAAGATCAGAGGGGTATTGAATATGCTTGAGGATCTGAACATTTAATCTTTCACCAAATAAACCAACTAGCATTAACTACAAGATGTAATCAACAGTGCTAGCAACCGACAGGTATCAATCTGTGGTTTTGGGACAAAGATTGAATACAAGAGATGAACTAGGGTTTGAGATGAGATGGTGCTGGTGAAGATATTGATGAAGATTGGTCCTACACAAATGATAGGATTGTTGGTGATGTTGATAGTTCGACCCCCCCCCCTCGGAGGGAAGTGTCCCCGATGGAATCGCTTCGCGGGAGAGCAAAAGTGCTCCTGCCCAGGTTCCGCCTCGAGACAGCGGCGCTTCATCCCGAAAGTCTTCTTCTGAATTTTTCTAGGACAAATGGCTTCATATAGCATAAGATGGGCACCGGAAGCCTTTCAAGGGGCCCACAAGCTCATAGGGTACACCTAGGGGGTGGGCGCGCCCCCTAAGCTTGTCGCTCCTTGGTGACCCCCTGATGGTATTTCTTCTGCTAATATTTTTTATATATTCCAAAACAATTGTCCATAAATTTACTGGTCATTTGGAGTTGTACAGAATAGCTATCTCTGCTGTAGCATTTTCTAGTCCAGAATTCGAGCTGCAGGCAATCTCGCTCTTCATGTGAAACGTGCAAAATAAGATAGAAAAGGCATAAGAATAGTATCATAAAGTGAAATAATGACCTAAAACGTAATAAATAACATTAGGAAAACATGATGCAAAATGGACATATCAAGGCCTCATAAGCCAAAGCAGATGAGGGTCACCCTTCATAAGAGCGACGTGGTTGTTCGAACCCTGCAGTACGCATTGCGAGAGATCGATCGCGAAGCGGAGCCCGGAACAAAGGTAGGGAACACGTGGCCCTCCTTGTAGCTCCCAAGCTTCGAGTGCATTGTGACTCAACGTAATGGGCTTCGAGGTTGTTTCGTGGATCACACACCGGGTGAGTTTTTCGTTTGGCTTGTCTCTGTCGTTGGAAAGATTATGTTGATGGTATGTGATTGGGAGGGCTGGTAGGTTGAAGTAGATCCAGCCTTTCGTGTGAGCGGCAACTCGCACATATTTCCTTGCGAGATGGTTCGAGTAGGAGTTACACGCTGTGGACTTGACGTGCTCGTCAAAGAGGAACTCGATCGACCCGAAGTGGGTGTAGTTGATGTAAGGTGGGGGCGTAACATCGAAGAGTTGCACCCAACCATAAGCCGCCAGCTCGAAAGAGCTGAAGGTGAAGGTCTGGACTGGCATGAACTCGTCTTGCACATCTGGATATCTGACCAAGATTAGGTCTTTGATCAGCATAGCCCGTTTCTTGCGCGCCAACTGACGGTGCTGAACGTGATCATATATAAGTACTAGGACGGAGCCTGCACGCACATGTTACCTATGTTCGGGCCTCCGAAGAGTAATACCCTACATCCTGCTATATCTTGTTACTAATGGTGGAAGGATACCTCGTGCGAGGGAATACAGTGGTGTAGATGGGATAGTTATTGAGAGTTGGTCTATCTGAAAATAGATGGAAAGGAGATCCCTCTAGCCTCCCCTTATATACACGGTGGAGGCTAGAGTTTTACAGGAAGATGTGATCTAGGCCGCTGCCACCCGTGGCTTGGGGAAAAATATGATGGCTAGGTGCTTATACCCCACTTTGGGCTCCCTTCTATTGGTGCGCCTCATAGGCCCACTGGCAGGCCTTCGGCCGGGATCCCCTCGATGTACGAGGTCGTCATATAATCCCATCGGAAGGGAGTTCTTCTCTAGATACTAGATGATACCCCTCACGTTGTTGCATAAATGTTTTACAATACATTTCAATGCAATTTTATTATATGTAACATGAATAATTAAAGTAACAATATGAGAACTAAAACTAAAAATACACGTGATTTGTTGTGTTATACCATGGCATAGTTGTAAAATATCTTGCATAATAGAATGAGAATTCTCATGCATGTTTGCATGTTGAGGGTTTTTTATGCATTGTTGCATGCTATAGTGGGGTGTTTTCGTATGCTTGTTGATGTGCAAGCAATGTGATTTAAAATACACTTAGAATGCACTAATACTTGTTGCACAGTAGTGTATTCTCATGCGTACATCAAACGGATGCTAGTGGATCAAGCTAGTAATCTAACGGCTACAACAATTTGGATGATGTGGAAGCACACATGTTGAGATAATTAGAGGTAGTGGCGATAACTCTATTATGTATATATATATGATATATGATAGGTAGCAATGGTATAAAAGTAGCATGAACATAGCAAAAATTATAGATACGTTGGAGACGTATCAACACTCGACCGTGCTAGTGAAGGTGTTCAACGAAGTAGTGGGCGTCCCTATAAACATGACCGCCGATCACGTGGTCATGAACTCATCATGGTTGTTTGGCACAGGGGAGGAGGGGTTCTAGATGTTCGACTAGGCATTCTCTACTATAGCTCCCAATGCCATTTGTGGGGGCAACTCCAACAACGACAAACATGACATCACCACCACTTGGAGGAGGCAAGCTATGGAAATAACTTCATCTTATTTACACGACTCTGTCTTTACACAAGAATTGGTTTCCGAATTGAGGGACAAAATACAGTCATGTTTTATCTTTGGAAAGGTAAAATAGTGAGGATATGTGAAGAAACTCAAACTTCAAAACTCTAGGCGGATTGGATCAAGTCCATTCTAATGACAACACATTATTTAATTTGATTTTAACATATCGTGTATGCACTATAACACCAATTTAGGGGCCTTTTTACCGTCTATTTATTTGTGTTATAAACTAAGTACTATCTAGTATTCAAAGTTCATACTTTGCAAGGAATTTGATTCTAACATATCATATAGAAAATGTCAACACCAATCAGGAGCCTATTTATTGTATATTTATTTGTGCTTCTTCCGAGTTCAAACTTTGTAGGGCATTCAAAAACATTTGGCTTGTAACACTTGACACATAGAGCATTATTTTATTTAAAAAATTTGGCAACGGGTGTGGAAGAGCTGCCCATCAGAGGTAGAGTAGTTGCCAGTGATGAGCGGACCTTTCGTCACTTGCAAGTTGTTATCAATGGAAAATTATCACTACCGAATGATTTGCTCTTCACTAAAGCAGAAAAATGCGCTTGTTACTAGTAAGCCTTCCTGTGATAGTGTAGATGGCCTCCACCATCGAAGGGGTTGGTGAAAGCACAAGTGCTCCCTGGGTGATACTGGTAATTAATGTCAACATATCTCCTATTGGACTAATGTTTTTATCTAGTGCATTTCAGACAAGTTCAACAACGGCGTGGCATGGACAAGAGGATGTGGAACCCCCATCAAAATGCTAAGGACACATATTGGCAAAAGCCCAAGACTCTTCATTTATACTTTAGTGATCCAAGATCACATTGAGTCCATAGGAAAGCCAATACTATTAAAAGGGGATGAGGTGTTGCTTAATGGTCTACTTGCTCAAAATGCTTAGTGATATTTCTCCAAATCCCTCGCTCACTTCCCCATTTCCAAATATGTCCAAAACCCAAAGTCAAACTCGGCCCCACCGAAACCTTCTGTCCAGCGCCACCAAGTTCATTTGACATAGCCACTACCAGAAACCATAATACCTCGGTCACAACGATACGGATCTCGGTCTCACTGAGATGGCCTTGCAAACTCTCTATTGCCCATTGCATTATTTCGGTCTCACCGAAATGTGCAATCGGTCCGACCAAGTTTGCTCGACATTCTTTCTATTGCCTTATCGCTTTGCTTCGGTCTAACCGAGTTGATGCAATCGGTGCCACCGAGTTGATGCTTGCCCTAACCCTAGAACATCGATCCCACTGAGTTGTTCCAGTCGGTTCCACCGAGATTCCTATTGTTCACATTTTGAACTGAATCGGTCTCACCGAGTTCTTCTATTCGGTCTGGCCGCGTTGGGTAAAATGTGTGTAACAGTTGGATTTTGTGTGGAGGCTATATATACCCTTCCACCCCCTTCTCCATATGTGGGAGGGCCATCAGAACGTGCCTAAAGTTCCAGCTTACATTTTTTGATAGAGAACCACCTACTCATGTGTTGAGATCAATATATTCTAATCGAACCACCAGAATCTTGAATTCTAGCCTTCCCCAAGTTGCTTTCCACTCAAATCATCTTTCCACCAGATCCAATCTGTGAGAGAGAGTTGAGTGTTGGTGAGACTATCATTTGAAGCAGAAGAGCAAGGAGTTCATCATCAACACAACATCTATTACCTTTTGGAGAGTGGCGTCTCCTAGATTGGTTAGGTGTCGCTTGGGAGCCTCCGACAAGATTGTGGAGTTGAACCAGGAAGTTTGTAAGGACAAGGAGATTGCCTACTTCGTGAAGATCTACCCGAGTGAGGCAAGTCCTTCGTGGGCAATGGCCATGGTGGGATAGACAAGGTTGCTTCTTCGTGGACCCTTCGTGGGTGGATGATGCGGCATGAAGCTACGTCGATACTTCCCCAAAGAGGAAGGGATGATGAAGCACATCGATGGTAGGTATTTCCCTCAGTGATGAAACCAAGATTATCGAACCAGTAGGAGAACCAAGCAACAATACATAAACGACACTTGCACACAAATAACAAATACTCGCAACCCGACGTATTAAACGGGTTGTCAATCCCTTTCGGGTAACGACGCCAGAAATTGGCAAACAGACGTGAATAAATTGTAGTAGATTGATAGACCGAACGCCAAATAAAATAAATAAGAATAAATTGCAGCAAGGTATTTTTTATTTTTTGTTTAATAGATCTGGAAATAAAAGCAAAGGGAAATAGACTGCAAAGGAAAATAATATGAGAAAGAGACCCGGGGCCGTAGGTTTCACTAGTGGCTTCTCTCGAGAAAAATAACAAACGCTGGGTAAACAAATTACTGTTGGGCAATTGATAGAACTTCAAACAATCATGACGATATCCAGGCAATGATCATTATATTGACGTCCAATATTATTAGACCGACTCCTGCCTGCATCTACTACTATTACTCCACACATCGACCGCTATCCATCATGCATCTAGTGTATTAAGTTCGTGGAGAAATGGAGTAATGCAATAAGAACGATGACATGATGTAGAGAAGATCTATTTATGTAGAAATAGACCCCATCGTTTTATCATTAGTAGCAACGATACATACGTGTCGGTTACCCTTTTGTCACTGGGATCAAGCACCGTAAGATCGAACCCACTACAAAGCACCTCTTCCCATTGCAAGATAAATAGACCAAGTTGGCCAAACAAAACCCAAATATCGGAGAAGAAATTCGAGGCTATAAGCAATCATGCATATAAGAGATAAAAGAAATTCAAATAACTGTCATGGATAAAAAGATAGATCTGATCATAAACTCAAAGTTCATCCGATCCCAACAAACATACCGCAAAAAGAGTTACATCATATGGATCTCCAAGAGACCATTGTATTAAGAATCAAACAAGAGAGAGGAAGCCATCTAGCTACTAACTACGGACCCGAAGGTCTACGAAGAACCACGCATCATCGGAGAGGCACCAATGGAAGTGGTGAACCCCTCCGTGATGGTGTCTAGATTGGATCTGGTGGTTCTGGACTCTACGACAGCTGGAATTGATTTTCATCGACTCCCCTAGGGTTTCTGAAATATTGGGGTATTTATAGAGTAAAGAGGTGGTCTGAGGGACACCCGAGGTGGGCAAAACCCACCAGGGCGCGCCTGGACCTCCAGGCGCGCCCTGGTGGGTTGTGCTCCCCTCGGAGCAGCCCCAGGTGCTTCTTCGGCCCATTGGTTGCCTTCTGGTCCAAAAAAATCCACAAAAAGTTTCGCTGCATTTGGACTCCGTTTGGTATTGATTTCCTGCGATGTCAAAAACATGCAAAAACAACAAACTGGCACTTGGCACTATGTCATTAGGTTAGTACCAAAAAATGATATAAAATGATTATAAAACATCCAAGATTGATAATATAGCAGCATGTAACAATCAAAAATTATAGATACGTTGGAGACGTATCAACATCCCCAAGCTTAATTCCTACTCGTCCTCGAGTAGGTAAATGATAAAAACAGAATTTTTGATGTGGAATGCCGCCTAACATGTCATCTCATATTCTTTTCTTTATAGCATGGACATTTGGACTTTTATATTGTTCAAAGCAATAGTCTAGTTTTGACATGATAACTTAAATACTCAAGCATATCAACAAGCAACCATGTCTTTCAAAATATCAACGCTAAAATAAGTTATCCCTAGCCCATCATTCTCAACCATTGATCCATTCATGAAACACACTCGCATATTAACTACACCCAATGCTCAAGTACGATCATAGTGCTCCCTATTTGGTGCTTTTATAAGAGAATATGGAGACTCAAATTCAAAAATAAAAATTGCATAAAGTAAAAGAAAGGCCCTTCGCGGAGGGGAGTAGGGATTTGTAGAGGTGCCAGAGCTCAATGCAAAAATTGAGAGATAAAAACATTTTGATAGGCATAATTTTCCCACCAACAAAAACGACTTAGAGCTCCCAACACTTTCCATGCTAGATATATCATAGGCGGTTCCCAAACAGAAATTAAAGTTTATTCCTTTTTCACCATACTTTCACTTTCCATGGCTAACCGTATCCACGGGTTCCTTCCATACCAACACTTTCCAAGGAATTTATTATTTGACAACATAAAGTAAATTCATTTTTCATTTTGGGACTGGGCATCCCTAATACCTTTGCCTTACTCTCGTGTAATGAAAAGTGAATAAACACTCATTGTGAGAACAACACATCTAGCTTGGAAAATGTTAGGCACCCCTCACCGCCTTGCGAGCGGTACGAACACACAAAAGAGAAATTTATTTTGAATATTAGAGATGGCACATACAAATTTTTTTAGAACAACAAAATAATACCACATATAGGAAGGTATAGTGGACTCATTTGGCAAAACTGGTTTAATGGATTTTGGATGCACAAGTAGTGATCATACTCGGTGTAAAATGAAGGCTAGCAAAATATTGAGAAGCGACCAACCAAGAAACGAATAATCTCATAAGTGACCATTAAGCATGATTAACACCGAATAATGCACCACAAGTAGGATATGCTTTCATTGCTCAATTATTGACTTTCGTGCTTGCATAGGGAATCACAAACCTTAACACCAATATTCTTACTAAAGCATAATTACTCATCAAGATGACTCACATATCACAATATCATATCTCAAAACTATTACTAAGAATCACGTTTATTTTGTCCAGTGATCTTCATGAAAGTTTTTATTATATCCTTTTTGGATATCTATCACTTTGGGACTAATTTTCATGTTTTGCTTTTGACAAGCTCAAACAAATATAAGTGAAGATCATGAGCATAATATTTCTTTCTCTCAAATTAATTTAAGTGAAGCAAGAACTAGGAAATATAGCACTTGTATATGTTTCACATGTATTAAGTGCAGACAAATTCGATTTATTCCTCACACACACAACAATACAAAATTCTACCCACGACAGTTGGACATCGCATTGCAGAATTGAACCAAGCAGTTAACTAAGCACCACAACAAATGAACCAACATTAACTGAGCACCACATTGCACAATATAACATACTCCTAATAGAAGAGAGAATTTCTTGAAAATTTTACTAACTCTCAAATAAATCTAAGTGAAGCAAGAGAGCATTTCTTCAAAAAAACTAAAGCACACCATGCTCAAAAATATATAATTAAGTGAAGCACTAGAGCAAGTCCATAGCTCATAAAAATTTATGTAAAGCATAGAGAGCAATTCTAACAAGTCATGGCATAATTTTTGCTCTCTCAAATAGGTGTGTCCAGCAAGGAATCAAGACTTAAAACACAAAATAAAACAAGAAAAGGCTCATATCATACAAGACGCTCCAAGCAAAACACATAGTATGTGACGAATAAAAATATAGCTTCGAGTAATATACCGATGGTCGTTAGAAGAAAGAGGGGATGCCACTTGGGGCATCCCCAAGCTTAGTTGCTTGCTCTCTTTGGATAATAGCTTGGGATGCCGGGGCATCCCCAAGCTTAGGCTCTTCTTACTCCTTATTCCTTCATCCATCGTAAGATAACCCAAAACTTGAAAACTTCAATCACACAAAACTCCAACAAAACCTTCGTGAAATCCGTTAGTATAAGAAAGCAAATCACTACTATAAGTAATGTAGCAAACCAATTCATATTTTTTTCTTGCATTATATCTACTGTATTACAACTTCTCTATGGCAAAACTCATCAAAGAAAACCATAGAATCATCAAAACAAGCACACAACGCAAAGAAAACAGAATCTTTCAAAAACATAACAGTCTGTAGTAATCTGAATATTTCAAATACTTCTGGAACTCCATTTTTTTTAAAAAAATAAGGACCACGTGAGCAATTTGTATATTAATATTCTGCAAAAATAATTGGCATTTTCTCACACTCTGGTTAAAAATGAGAATTGTTTTCGTGAGCGAAAACATTTCTGTTTTTCAGCAAGATCAAACAACTATCACCCAAGAAGATCCTAAAGGTTTTACTTGGCACAAACACTAATTAAAACACGAAAAACACAATCATAACAGTAGCATAATTGTGCTAACACTCAAGAACAGAAAGCAAAAAGCAAAAATAAAATTTATTCATTGGGTTGCCTCCCAACAAGCGCTATAGTTTTACGCCCCTAGCTAGGCATAAAGCAAGGATCTAAGTTTTGTCATCTTTGTTCAACTCTTCAATCAAACACTTAGAATTTTTCAAAGGTTTAGCATAAAGATTTTCAATGACAATGTCCCTAGGAACAAATTTAAAGAATTCATTCTTGCCAAAGGGATCTCTTATACCTTCAACAAAATCTGGGTGGATACTGATCATCTTAAGATCCTCTTTACTGTTGTTACTAGAGGTTGCACCCCTGCTCTTTATTAACTTGAGTAGTCTTGTCAATCTTTACGGGAGTTTTTCAATAGTTTTAGTGGAAGCAAAAGTCGTGCTCAAATTACTAAAGATTTCTTCCAGATTATCAATCCGAGACGGACTTTCTTCAATTCTTTCATGAATTATGGTTCCCTTTTATTTTAACAACTTAAAAACTTCTCCCGCTTTTGACCCAAATTTAGTAGCAAAATTATGCATCTTTTTATCTAAGTTTTCAATATGCTTTTTTAGTAAGCATTTTCTTTCCAATGGCATCTAATCTTTCCATAACATGCTCAAGAGTGAAAGTTGTTTCATTAATCATAAGAGGTGGCGAGCCCACTAAATTTCCCATAGCATTAAAATCATCAGGAGAGGGACACATCAAGAAATTTCCACCATTAATGGTATCAAGGATGAATCTATACCAAGTGGTGATGCCCACATAAAAACAACGAAGAAGAACAACGATATATTGCTTGCGGATAGATCTATTATGGGCATTGCAAATTCTATACGAAGCATCTTTCAAATTTTCTCCTCCGCTTTGTTTAAAGTTGAGAACCTCGTTCTCGGGAGTGCATGCAATAGAGGAAGAACTATCCATGACGATAATAACGGCAAACAAGATTGCACACAAAAATAGATCCGGCAAGAAAACGACAAACGAAAAAGAGGGCGAATAAAACGGCAAATTTTTGTGAAGTGGGGGAGAGGAAAACGAGAGGCAAATGGCAAATAACGTAAATTGCGAGGAGATGAGATTTGTGATTAGGAACCTGGTACATGTGGAAGATCCTCCCCGGCAACGGCGCCAGAAATTCCTTTCGATGCGGCTTGAAGCTACGTCGGTATTTTCCCAAAGAGGACGGGATGATGCAACACAATGTCGGTAGGTATTTCCCTCAATGATGAAAACAAGGTTATCGAACCAGTAGGAGAACCAAGCAACAATACGTAAACGGCACCTGCACACAAATAACAAATACTCGCAACCCGACGTGTTAAAGGGGTTGTCAATCCCTTTCGGGTAACGGCGCCAGAAATTGGCAAACGGGCATGAATAAATTGTAGTAGATTGATAGATCAAACGCCAAATAAAATAAATAAGAATAAATTGCAGCATGGTATTTTTGTATTTTTGGTTTAATAGATCTGAAAATAAAAGCAAAGGAAAATAGATCACAAAGGCAAATAATATGAGAAAGAGACCCGTGGGCCGTAGGTTTCACTAGTGGCTTCACTCGAGAAAAATAGCAAACGGTGAGTCAATAAATTACTGTTGGGAAATTGATAGAACTTCAAATAATCATGACGATATCCAGGCAATGATCATTATATAGGCATCACGTCCAAGATTAGTAGACCGACTCCTGCCTGCATCTACTACTATTACTCCACACATTGACCGCTATCCAGCATGCATCTAGTGTATTAAGTTCATGGAGAAACGGAGTAATGCAGTAAGAATGATGACATGATGTAGACAAGATCTATTTATGTAGACATAGACCCCATCGTTCTATCCTTAGTAGCAACGATACATACGTGTCGGTTCCCCTTCTGTCACTGGGATCAAGCACCATAAGATCAAACCCACTACAAAGCACCTCTTCCCATTGCAAGATAAATAGATCAAGTTGACCAAACAAAACCCAAATATCGGAGAAGAAATATGAGGCTATAAGCAATCATCCATATAAGAGATCAAAGAAACTCAAATAACTTTCATGGATAAGAAGATAGATCTGATCATAAATTCAAAGTTCATCGGATCCCAACAAACACACCGCAAAAAGAGTTACATCATATGGATCTCCAAGAGACCATTGTATTGAGAATCAAATGATAGAGAGGAAGCCATCTAGCTACTAACTACGGACCCGAAGGTCTACAAAGAACTACTCACGCATTATCCGAGAGGCACCAATGGAAGTGGTGAACCCCTCCGTGATGGTGTCTAGATTGGATCTGGTGGTTCTGGACTCTGCGGCGGCTGGAATTGATTTTTGTCAACTCCCCTAGGGTTTCTGGAATATTGGGTATTTATAGAGTAAAGAGGCGGTCCGGGGGGCACACGAGGTGGGCACAACCCACCAGGGTGCACCTGGGCCTCCAGGCGCGCCCTGGTGGGTTGTGCTCCCCTCGGAGCAGCCCGCAGGTTGGGCCCATTGGTTGCCTTCTGTTCCAAAAAATCCACAAAAAGTTTCGTTGCGTTTGGACTCCGTTTGGTATTTATTTCCTGCGATGTAAAGAGCATGCAAAAAACATCAACTGACACTTGGCACTATGTCAATAGGTTAGTACCAAAAAATGATATAAAATGATTATAAAACATCCAAGATTGATAATATAATAGCATGGAACAATAAAAAATTATAGATACGTTGGGGACATATCAGTGGAGCCCTCCATGGACTCGCACAACCGTTACCCTTCGTGGGTTGAAGTCTCCATCAACGTGGACGTATGATAGCACCACTTATCGGAATCATGCCAAAAATCTGCGTGTCTTCATTGCGTTTGCACACTCGAATCCCATCCCTTTACTTTCTTGCAATTAGCATGTTTTACTCTTTTCGCTGCTGATACTCTTGCCATGCTTGCTTGAAATTTATTGTGAATGCTTAAACTTGTGCTAAAACTCCACCTCAACTTGAAGAACTTAAAAAACTGCCACTTTTACCTGTTGAGGGTCTAATCACCCCCCTCTAGACCCCTCTTCTCGATCCTTTCAATTGGTATAATTGCTTTGGTCTCCATTGCTTTGGTTTAATCGCCATTGGAGGAACATGGATGAGTCTATGATTGGGAGTATTAGACATAGAGTGCGTATGCTTGACAGAGAGTTCTATAATACTTGGAAGAATGAGATGCTTGAGATTTTCAATGAATATAATTGGAACAAGTATATTACTAGCCCTTATGTGCCCCCTATTGATCCCTTGCATCCTACCTCCGATGAGTTTCTTGGCATGACCCGCAGTCTTAGAACTATTGATCTTATCATGAGAGGATTGCCTAGAAATTTGTTTGTATGCTTGCCTACATTTAAATGTGCTTATACTATATGGAAATATCTTGAGGATCGCTTTCCAAACTATTCGCTGAAAAATCTAGATGAGATTATTCAAAAGTCCATTGCTTTTCAAAAGATGGATACTGGTGATCCTAAGTTTGATGAATGTCTATTTGAGCTTCGTGACCTTATGCGTGCCAAAGGAGATGTTGGAGTCATTAGTAGCATCATCTCGCAAGTTATTAGAATTCATAAGCATGCACATTGTCATGGTCATACATCTAATGAATCACTCTCTCTAGGTGATGATCATTCACATGATGATGTTGAACATGGATACCATGGTGAGGATGATGATAGTGAATTTGATCTTGATGAGTCCATGAGACACTTTGGTCTTATGGCTAATCTTCATGGCTACATGGCCGGAGGAAAGGAATGGGTTCTTGATAATGGATGTACGGATCATATGACCGGAGATAAGGATATGTTTCGTGAGCTTGCTGAAAACGACGGTCCCCGAAAGTATATCACTTTTGGTGATAACTCAAAGGATAAGGTAGTTGGCCTTGGTAAGGTGGCCATCTCCCATGATAGCTCTATCCAAAGTTTCATGCTCGTTGACTCCCTTGGTTATAATCTACTTTCCATATCTAGACATGTAACATCCCAAAATTCTAAATTTTGGAATGTTATAATAATTATAATAATTAATTGTTTGATTGATTGTTGAGTGGTTGATTGAGTGAAATTGATTGGAATTTAAAACTTTTGAAGTTTTGTTGAGAGGGGATAAAAGGACTTTCCAAAAAAAGTTTTTGTTTGAAAATATTTGAATATGGAAAAATTTCATACTTCATGCCACTCAATGATCCTCGTGATTTCTTCAATGAAAGAGAGTGGGAAGTAAAGAAAATTTTCATTTTGAAGTTGTCATTTAAATTTTGTTTTTAACTCAAAGTGGCATTTGAGTTTTATTCAAAAACTTTTCTAACAAAGAACACTGGAACAAAAGTGTTGAGAGGGAGTAACATGACACCCCAAAAATGTTGGAATAAATTTTCCATAAAGTTTTGAAAGTCATTTTGATTTTTGTTTGAATTTAAAAAAATGACTTTTCAAAAAGTATTTTATTTGCCCCTGGAAAATATCCCACTAAATTGGGCTTATTTTTCTGATCAATTTGATATATTATACTCCTATATTTTGTTTTCATTTTATTTTCTAAAATGTTTTTTCTTCGCACGTTATCCAAAAAAAGGGAAGGTACTGTTTTTTTTTTGGGCCAAATCCGGCCCGATCCGAACCAAATCATCTCTTTCCTCCAGGCAAGGTACTCACGATCTCCAGCCACCGCCGGAGTACCGCCGGAATCGCGGGATTCGCGAACTCCCTTGCCCCCTCCTCCAAGACGACCTCCTCCCCCTATAAATAGCCACCTCGCGCATCCATTCCCACCCCTAGAGCCGCCTCTCCTCGCCCCACACTACCGCGCCACCTCGCCGGAGTTCGCCGGACCACCGCCGCCATTGCCGCCCCGCCCCACCACCTCCGGCCATCCCCGCCACCCACCGAGCCCACCACTCGCTCCTCCCCGTTCTGACGCCCCCGACCATACCTTCCCCGACGCCAGAGGGCCACCGGAGGACGTCGCCAGAGCTCCACCATGACCCCATCACCGGAACTGCTACAGTAAATCCCGACCTACTTTTTTTTCCTTCTGTTTTTAAAACAGAATAGTTTCAATCTTGTAAAATCCATAGATAATTATCTACGAGGTATTTTTGAGTGATTCCAACTGCCTTGGATCACAAATTTTGTGAAGTTTCTGTTAGTTCAATTTTATTTCACATTTGAGCTGTTTAGATTTGTGTTTGTATGATTTTTCTCAAATCACTAGATTTGAGCTATTTTGAGTTAGGAATATTATTTTTGACCGATTCTTTTTGCTCCTGGTCTCTAGGACCTTTGTTTATCCAGTAGTATTTAGTGTTTTATTTCTAGGTTAATTTAAATTAGGTTTTTAGCAAAACAGTACTGTTTTACTTATAGTTTTGTTTTAGTCTTTTCTTTATTGTTTTTATTAGTTTTAAATTATTTATTTTTGTCACTTTTGAAAAATTTAGTTTTGTTTCTGTTAGTCAACCAAATATTTTTTTATTATTTAAAAAAATTATTTTATTTAGTTTTGTATGAAAACTTGTTTTGGTCATAGTTAGTGTTTCATAAAAGCATTGTATTTGTTTCTTTTTGCAAATAAAATTTTGTGAAAAATACTTTCTGTTAAATTAGTTATTTTATATTTTATTTTCTGTTAATTTATTAGTTTAGTGTTTTAATTGTTGTTATGTTTTTACTTAGGACAAAACTATTTTGTGTTATGTCTTCGAGTTTTCTTTAGTAGTTTTGTGGTGTAGTTTTCCTTTTTATTTGGTGTCCCTTGATGATTTGCATTTTTTATTTGTTGATTTTATTATGAGTGTTAGAATTGCTTGCTTATATGAATGCTATGTTTGACTATATAGATTTTGAACAGAGTGACGAATAGTTCTACCAAGTCTTTATTTGAGTGCGACTATCTTTGTCGACATACTAGGCAAGTTCACTTTGACCATGCTTTCATACCTATGTTTTTATTGCATTTAATGGCATCTTTGCAACAACCCTCCAGTAGTGATATTGAATTCTTGTAGTTGAATAGTATGCATGAGGTAGGAACCCATCACCCTGTTACCAAGCTCGGGACGTTATTTATTATAATGCTACGCTATAGTAGACGGGGTTTGGTATGAGTGCACGAGAGTGGTGTGAAGAAGGAGGACTCTACGTCAATGACGACAACTCCATGATGGCATCTGCAAGGACTGCATCCCCAAGGCCTCAAGACTTCAAGACTCGAGACAAGAATTCAATACACACTACTGGGTGAAGGATGGTTGACGGGCACCCTGGAGAAACCAGTGGATGGCCGGGATGCATGGAGAAGCACCATGACATCTTGCGGAAAGCTTCACCCAGACTCAAGGAGACGGAAGAATACTTCATGCCCGGAAGCTTACCTGTGCAACCGCAAGTCATTATGGGCTCTGGCTTGGTTGACCTTAGTGGTGACTCTGGCTGGGACGGTGCTAGCAGATGTAGAACTATGGTAGGATTGGATGAGCACCGGACAGTGGTCAGAGGAACTCTTCGGAAGACCATGTTTCGGTCATCTTGTTCTCAAACACCATGAAGTGCGAGAACGTAAAAAGAGGGATCGAATTTTGCGGGTAAAGTGTACAAACCTCTGCAGAGGGTTTAAACCTAATCGATTAGCCGTGTCCCCGGTTACGGACAATTTGAGCCTCTGGACTTGGATCTATCTCGGAACTCTCAACACCGGATTGATAACTTAATTGTGGGCAACTTATGATGATTTTGGGCTGTGGGACATCGGTTGGCGGAACCATGTCATGTTAGAAAACTCCGTAGTACAGGCTCCTGATATTCCTTTGTTGTAGATAAAGTAAAACCAGCTTTTATGCAAAACAAAAACTCAGACCCAGAGCCACAAAGCCGTATTGCATATAGAATAGTTTTATCATCAGCTTTCTCTTATTGTGATCTTGCCGGTACATTCAATGTACTGACCTACACGGCTGCAACGTATCATGTTGCAGGTTTTTCTTCAACGAGTAAGAGTTACGATACAGGGTTACGGTCTACACTCAACCTGCCGATGGCGTTCATGGGACTCCACGCCCGTTTGTTTGTTTCCGCTGAGTATTATGAGGTATATATCATTTTACATTATTTATACATGTGATTGCACTTTGATATATACATTGATGTACTGTGTGGGCCAGCATACTGATCCAACCGTCTGAGGTCGGGTCGCTACAGATATGGTATCAAAGCACATGTTGACTGTAGGACGTGACCCTAGAAATCGGAAAGCCCTTGGACAGGATATCTCTAAAACTTTATTTTCAAAAAGACTCTTACTTCTCATCTTTTCTGATTTTATCAAATAGACCCTCTCACCTCAAATAGTTAGAATATACCCCTTTTCCCTTTTGACCACATGAAGGATCAACTGAAACCGCTCCAAGAAAGATATCAGACAGCTGATGACCCCTTCAAAGTAACCAGAATCTCACCATGCATTAGAAGAGTTGAAGCTGCAACAATTGAAGACTCTGAAGACTTGAAGAATTTGAAGTTCCTGAAGAATTATTTGACCTTTAGAGACCAAACCCCTGTTATACACCTACGTTAGATGCGATGATTTGTGAGCTGTCATTTGTTTGATGTTTTCCGACAGCCCAAAATAAAACTCGTTTCTTCAAAACTATTGTTTGTATTGTGTGTGTCTCTCTCTATCCAGCTCTGTCTTATCTCACCCTAAAACCCTTGGAGCCAATAGATGATGAATGAAGAAGGACTGGTATTCTCTGGACCGATGACTCAATTGGAGGCAGAGCTATGGATTCAAAACATGGAGGATCACTTCGAGAAGAAAATGATTGCAAGGAAGTATGAGGTTCAATATGCTCTTCGGTATTTTACCGAGAGTGCTGCAACCTGGTGGAAAATGCATCAAGCCATACAAGGATGCAACGGAGCAAAAACTTGGGAGGAATTCAAGAAGACTCTCTTGAGGTCCCGTCTTATCCGGAAGCACTATGATAACCCGAAGAAGAAACCTTGTGCTTGCAAGATTTGCGGAGAAATAGGACACACCCAGGAGGAACACAAGGATGGATGCCCATATTGTGAGGAGAATCACCCAGCCGAAGCATGCCCGACTGGGCAAGTTACTTGTTTCTTGTGTGAAGGAACCACCCACTACCCGGCGCAGTGTCACATTTACCCCACGGTGCAACAAACTATTCAGAAGCAGGAAGAAGGAATGAAAGAAGCCCTCAAGGAAGGTCTAGAAGAACCTGTGATGAAGGAAGATGTTGAAGACCCCGATGGAGAAGGCCTAATCAGATTTTACTCCAATGATTGCTATTCATGTGGAGAAGGAGGACATTTTTCCCAGTATTGTACCAAGGAAAGAGAAGAATAGCTCAGAGACTTCCCAACAACAGAAGTGAAGTTTGACCCTCAGGAAATAGAAGCTCTGATCATTATGGAGAAATCCAGGAAGAGAAAACGAAGGCAACCCCAGAACAACCCAATTTTCGCAGAGAAGGACCTGAGTCATATCACTTGTTACAGGTGCAAGGATTTAGGTCATTACGCTAGTAAATGTCCAGAAAAGAAGCCTATAACCCAAAGAGCAGACACCATCCCCGAGAATTCCAAAGACTTATCGAAAATTATTTGTTTTTGTTGCAAGGAAGCAGGACATTATGCTAGTAAATGCCCCGACAAGATGAAAGCTGGAGCTGAGTAGTTGAGATTTTGGTATTCATAATAAGTGTACTAGGAAGCACATTTATTTTTCAGGAGGATATGGAGTTGAATTTATGTAATGAGAGTTTCAGAGATTGTAATGAAATCATGAATCAATAAAGTTAATGTGTTATGATTTCACACGTCGTATTATATGAGTTTTTACTATATGAACAAACATGTTGACCATTTTTGAGAATATGAGAAATATGGTCTATGGATGAAATTGTGCATTGGACTTTAAGGGTGGTAGTACCCTATGAGAACACCAGATCTACAGAAATGAAAAATGTATCCCGCCGAGGAGTTTGTTTCGGTATGATGGATATGAAGGAATGAAGTATTGTTGGATTTAAATGGAGGTGTAATGTTGGAATATGGAACAATTGTAACACCCATAATGAGTTCAAGCTGTGCAAGTATTGAAGTGGGCCCATAACCCACAGGCCAAGGAAATTAATAAGGATCAAGAACTTCAGGGGAGAAGAAATATTGGAACAGGCTATGATTTGATCAGCAGACGTTTCATAGGAGGTTACGCAAAAACTGAGAGTCGTGAAGAAATGATAGATGTTTTGTTTTGCTTGCAGAACCGAAGGATATACCCGAACCCAGTTCGAGTACAAGGGAAATTCTGCAATGCTTGTGAGAGTGCCCGAGTGTTAGAAATGCGAGATTCGCTAAACCTTATACAGGGTAATGATTCGGGTGTGGAATGGATTGATCACCATATCGACTTACTCGTATCATTCGCTCTTGCTATTTGGAATGGTAAATCTGAGTGACTTATCCATCATGGAGAGACGACGATATCAAACCTTGTTTAAACCTTAGAATGGCATGTTAAGAAACCCTGGTACCAGGCAGTTGTTGCCAATCGTAGGTTATACGGTGAGATTTAGCCTAGACCCATTTTCTGTAGGAAAACCATTAATGGTTGACCACCATGAGGTATCGATAGTTGTTTAGTATTGGCGACAGAACTGTCAGCTAAGAAGACCCAGTCTCAATAGAACCTTACAAAGATAAAAAGGACACAAGATGTTGAGGAAAAAGGTTATGCCCCTAACGGAAGAGCCCTAGTGTAGGAGTCATACCGAAGATGTGAGAAGACCGACACCGTCAACCTAAAGGATGGAGTACATGAGTTCTGTCGGAACCATAACCCTGCTTTTAAGTGTGGTAGCACATTAGACCATTCCGATCAATGGAATCCCTGGAAGACCCCCAAACCCGAACCTTTTCTTGCTAGCCTCTTCGAATCTCGAGGACGAGATTCATTTTAAGTGTGGTAGTTTGTAACATCCCAAAATTCTAAATTTTGGAATGTTATAATAATTATAATAATTTATTGTTTGATTGATTGTTGAGTGGTTGATTGAGTGAAATTGATTGGAATTTAAAACTTTTGAAGTTTTGTTGAGAGGGGATAAAAGGACTTTCCAAAAAAAAGTTTCTGTTTGAAAATATTTGAATATGGAAATATTTCATACTTCATGCCGCTCAATGATCCTCGTGATTTCTTCAATGAAAGAGAGTGGGAAGTAAAGAAAATTTTCATTTTGAAGTTGTCATTTAAATTTTGTTTTTAACTCAAAGTGGCATTTGAGTTTTATTCAAAAACTTTTCTAACAAAGAACACTGGAACAAAAGTGTTGAGAGGGAGTAACATGACACCCCAAAAATGTTGGAATAAATTTTCCATAAAGTTTTGAAAGTTATTTTGATTTTTGTTTGAATTTAAAAAAATGACTTTTCAAAAAGTATTTTATTTGCCCCTGGAAAATATCCCACTAAATTGGGCTTATTTTTTTGATCATTTTGATATATTATACTCCTATATTTTGTTTTCATTTTATTTTCTAAAATGTTTTTTCTTCGCACGTTATCCAAAAAAAGGGAAGGTACTGTTTTTTTTTGGGCCAAATCCGGCCCGATCCGAACCAAATCATCTCTTTCCTCCAGGCAAGGTACTCACGATCTCCAGCCACCGCCGGAGTACCGCCGGAATCGCGGGATTCGCGAAATCCCTCGCCCCCTCCTCCAAGACGACCTCCTCCCCCTATAAATATCCACCTCGCGCATCCATTCCCACCCCTAGAGCCGCCTCTCCTCGCCCCACACTACCGCGCCACCTCGCCGGAGTTCGCCGGACCACCGCCGCCATTGCCGCCCCGCCCCACCACCTCCGGCCATCCCCGCCACCCACCGAGCCCACCACTCGCTCCGCACCGTTCTGACGCCCCCGACCATACCTTCCCCGATGCCAGAGGGCCACCGGAGGACGTCGCCAGAGCTCCACCAGGACCCCATCTTCGGAACTGCTACAGTAAGTCCTGACCTACTTTTTTTTTCGTTCTGTTTTTAAAACAGAATAGTTTCAATCTTGTAAAATCCATAGTTAATTATATACGAGGTATTTTTGAGTGATTCCAACTGCCTTGGATCAAAAATTTTATGAAGTTTCTGTTAGTTTAATTTTATTTCACATTTGAGCTGTTTAGATTTGTGTTTGTATGAATTTTCTCAAATCACTAGATTTGAGCTATTTTGAGTTAGGAATATTATTTTTGACCGATTCTCTTTGCTCCTGGTCTCTAGGACCTTTGTTTATCCAGTAGTATTTAGTGTTTTATTTCTAGGTTAATTTAAATTAGGTTTTTAGCAAAACAGTACTGTTTTACTTATAGTTTTGTTTTAGTCTTTTCTTTATTGTTTTTATTAGTTTTAAATTATTTATTTTTGTCACTTTTGAAAAATTTAGTTTTGTTTCTGTTAGTCAACCAAATATTTTTTTTATTATTTAAAAAATTATTTTATTTAGTTTTGTATGAAAACTTGTTTTGGTCATAGTTAGTGTTTCATAAAAGCTTTGTATTTGTTTCTTTTTGCAAATAAAATTTTGTGAAAAATACTTTCTGTTAAATTAGTTATTTTATATTTTATTTTCTGTTAATTTATTAGTTTAGTGTTTTAATTTTTGTTATGTTTTTACTTAGGACAAAACTATTTTGTGTTATGTCTTCGAGTTTTCTTTAGTAGTTTTGTGGTGTAGTTTTCCTTTTTATTTTGTGTCCCTTGATGATTTGCATTTTTTATTTGTTGATTTTATTATGAGTGTTAGAATTGCTTGCTTATATGAATGCTATGTTTGACTATATAGATTTTGAACGGAGTGACGAATAGTTCTACCAAGTCTTTATTTGAGTGCGACTATCTTTGTCGACATACCAGGCAAGTTCACTTTGACCATGCTTTCATACCTATGTTTTTATTGCATTTAGTGGCATCTTTGCAACAACCCTCCAGTAGTGATATTGAATTCTTGTAGTTGAATAGTATGCATGAGGTAGGAACCCATCACCCTGTTACCAAGCCCGGGACGTTATTTATTATAATGCTACGCTATAGTAGACGGGGTTTGGTATGAGTGCACGAGAGTGGTGTGAAGAAGGAGGACTCTACGTCAATGACGACAACTCCATGATGGCATCTGCAAGGACTGCATCCCCAAGGCCTCAAGACTTCAAGACTCGAGACAAGAATTCAATACACACTACTGGGTGAAGGATGGTTGACGGGCACCCTGGAGAAACCAGTGGATGGCCGGGATGCATGGAGAAGCACCATGACATCTTGCGGAAAGCTTCACCCAGACTCAAGGAGACGGAAGAATACTTCATGCCCGGAAGCTTACCTGTGCAACCGCAAGTCATTATGGGCTCTGGCTTGGTTGACCTTAGTGGTGACTCTGGCTGGGACGGTGCTAGCAGATGTAGAACTACGGTAGGATTGGAT
Organism: Aegilops umbellulata; assembly: GCA_032464435.1. Lineage (NCBI taxonomy): Eukaryota > Viridiplantae > Streptophyta > Magnoliopsida > Poales > Poaceae > Aegilops > Aegilops umbellulata. The sequence goes on along the minus strand of CP136055.1, from coordinate 225,354,343 downwards.
GAGCACCGGACAGTGGTCAGAGGAACTCTTCGGAAGATCATGTTTCGGTCATCTTGTTCTCAAACACCATGAAGTGCGAGAACGTAAAAAGAGGGATCGAATCTTGCGGGTAAAGTGTACAAACCTCTGCAGAGGGTTTAAACCTAATCGATTAGCCGTGTCCCCGGTTACGGACAATTTGAGCCTCTGGACTTGGATATATCTCGGAACTCTCAACACCGGATTGATAACTTAATTGTGGGCAACTTATGATGATTTTGGGCTATGGGACATCGGTTGGCGGAACCATGTCATGTTAGAAAACTCCGTAGTACAGGCTCCTGATATTCCTTTGTTGTAGGTAAAGTAAAACCAGCTTTTATGCAAAACAAAAACTCAGACCCAGAGCCACAAAGCCATATTGCATATAGAATAGTTTTATCATCAGCTTTCTCTTATTGTGATCTTGCCGGTACATTCAATGTACTGACCTACACGGCTGCAACGTATCATGTTGCAGGTTTTTCTTCAACGAGTAAGAGTTACGATACAGGGTTACGGTCTACACTCAACCTGCCGATGGCGTTCATGGGACTCCACACCCGTTTGTTTGTTTCCGCTGAGTATTATGAGGTATATATCATTTTACGTTATTTATACATATGATTGCACTTTGATATATACATTGATGTACTGTGTGGGCCAGCATACTGATCCAGGGATGGCACAGATGCACAGAGGCTTGACCGTCTGAGGTCGGGTCGCTACAAGACAAGTTGACTTCGGTTTCAATGTTCTATTTACTGAAATAGATTGCCAAGTGTTTCGAAGAGATAATCATACTATGGTCTTTACTGGTATCTGTAGAGGTGACCTATACATTGTTGATTTCACTAAGAAAGCTCAACCTCGTACTTGCTTAATTGCTAAATATTCTAATGGTTGGTTGTGGTATAGAAGGTTAGGTCACGTGGGTATGCGAAATCTTGATAAGCTTATTAAAGGTGATCAAATCCCTGGTGTTAAATATGTCATATTTGACAAGGATATACTTTGCAGTGCTTTTCAAGCAGGAAAACAGGTTGGAGGAAGCCATCCATGAAGAACATCATGACCACAAGAAGACCACTCTAGCTACTTCATATGGATCTTTTCGGTCCCAACACCTACAATAGTCTCGGTGGTAACTCGGTCGGTTTGGTCATTGCTGACGAATTTCCAAGATTTACGTGGGTGTTCTTTCTTGATGATAAATCGCAGGTCCAAAAGATCTTCAAGAACTTCGCTAGGAAGGCCCAAAACCAATTTGGAGTGAGAAACAAGAAGGTTCGAAGCAACAATGGAACAGAGTTGAAGAACATCAATGTGGATACCTTTCTTGACGAGGAAGGGATTTCACATGAGTTCTCGGCTACGTACACACCTCAGCAAAATGGAGTTGTTGAGAGGAAGAACCGGACACTTATTGAGATGGCAAGAACGATGCTTGATGAATACAAGACGCCTATACACTTTTGGGTGGAAGCGGTTGAGATAGCTTGTCATGCTACGAATCAACTATATCTTCACAAGCTTGTCGGCAAGAAGAGATATGAGCTTCTCACCGGTTACAAACCCCAAGTTGGATACTTTCGAGTATTTTTCTCAAAGTGCTACATTCTTGATAATCGTCGTTAAAAATTTGCTCCTAAATATCATGAAGGTTGCCTACTCAGTTATGGCTCAAACTCTCACACTTACAATGTCTACAACAATTTCACCCGAAAGGTTGAAGAGATGGTGGATGTGAAGTTTGATGAATCTAGTGGCTCACAAGTAGAGCAATTGCCAATTGATGTAGGATACAAAGATCCTTCAGAAGCAATCCAAGATTTGTCCATTGGCAACATTCGCCCAAAGGAGGTGAAGGAGAGTACCTCGTCCGTTCAAGTGGAAGCCTCAACTTCACACCAAGGTGAACCACAAGTTGATATGGAGGCATCCACAAATGGAGGACGTCAAGACGGAGGAAGTGAGGAAGTACAAGAAGATGAACCACACCGACCTGAAGGAAATATGCCCTAGAGGCAATAATAAAGTTGTTATTTTATATTTACTTATTCATGATAAAGGTTTATTATTCATGCTAGAATTGTATTGATCTGAAACCTTAATACATGTGTGAATACATAAACAAACACCGTGTCCCTAGTGAGCCTCTACTAGACTAGCTCGTCGATCAAAGATGGTTAAGGTTTCCTAACCATGGACATGAGTTGTCATTTGATAACAAGATCACATCATTAGGAGAATAATGTGATGGACAAGACCCATCTGTTAGCTTAGCATAATGACCATTCAGTTTTATTGCTATTGCTTTCTTCATGTCAAATACATATTCCTTCGACTATGAGATTACGCAACTCTCGGATACCGGAGGAATGCCTTGTGTGCTATCAAACGTCACAACATAACTAGGTGATTATAAAGATGCTCTACAAGTATCTTCAAAGGTGTTTGTTGAGTTGGCGTTGATTGAGATTAGGATTTGTCACTCCGAGTTTCGGAGAGGTATCTCTGGGCCCTCTCGGTAATACACATCATAAGCTTGCAAGCAAATGACTAAGGAGTTAGTCACGAGGTGATGTATTATGGAACGAGTAAAGAGACTTGTCGGTAACAAGATTGAACTAGGTATGAAGATACCGACGATCGAATCTCGGGCAAGTAACATACCGATGGACAAAGGGAACTACGTATGTTGTCATAACAGTTCGACCGATAAAGGTCTTCATAGAAAATGTAGGAGCCAATATGGGCATCTAGGTTCTGCTATTTGTTATTGACCAGAGAGGTGTCTCAGTCATGTCTACATAGTTCTTGAACCCCTGGGGTCCGCACGCTTAACGTTCGATGACGATATAGTATTACATGAGAATGTGATTTGGTGACCGAATTTTCTTCGGAGTCCTGGATGAGATCACAAACATGACGAGGAGTCTCGAAAGGGTCCAGAGGTAAATATTAATATATATGACGATAGTATTCAGACACCGAAAGTGTTTCGGGGGATACCCGGTACTTATCAGGTCACCGGAAGGGGTTCCGGGCACCCCCGACAAAAGATATGGGCCATATGGGCCAAGAGGGGAAATGCACCAGACACAAGGGGCTCGTGCGCCCCCTCATATGGGCCGTCCTAGGAGGAGAAGGAAAGAGGGGAAGGGAAAGGAAAGAGTGGAATAGGATTCCCCCTTCCTTCCCTCTCCCCCTCTTTCCTTCCCCCTTCGACAAACATGGCAGGGGGGCACGGCCAAGGGCATGAGCCCAAGTAGGATTCAGACCTACTTGGGGTGCCCCTTGACCTCTCCTCTCTCCCTCCCACCTATATATATGAGGAGGGGGGCGCCTAGCACACCGCAGACAATTCTCTTAGCCGTGTGCGGCACCCCCGTCCACCGTTTACTCCCTCGATCATATTTCCGTTGTGCTTAGGCAAAGCCGTGCGGCAATTACATCACCATCACCGTCACCATGCCGGAACTCATCTACTACCTCACCGTCTTGCTGGATCAAGAAGACGAAGGACGTCAGCGATCTGAACGTGTGCAGAACACGGAGGTGCCGTGTGTTCGGTACTAGATTGGTTGGAGCACGAAGAAAGTTCGACTACATCAACCGCATTGTGAAATGCTTCTGCTTATGGTCTATGAGGGAACGTAGACACACTCTCCCCCTCTCGTTGCTATGCATCTCCATGGGTAGATCATTGCGTGTGCGTAGAATTTTTTTTGTTTTCCATGCTACAATTCCCAACACGACCTCCCTCTCCACCTCCACTACAGAACGACAATGCCAACAACTGATGAAGGACAAGAAGAAGAAAAAGACAACAAATAGGATGTTCCACCCAGCGCAAACAATAGCTCTCACGAGTTAGGGCAAGAGTCACAATAGACCATCTCGTCAAACAAATCTTTGATGATATTCAAACCGGGAGAATCACTCGCTCTAAAACTCGTTTGGCTAACTTTGACGATAGTCATACTTCTTACCACCAACGTCTTATTTTGATTCGGTGGTATTGTGGGAAGAAGCGGCCCGGACCAACCTTACATGTCCACGCACATGAGACCGGTTCCACCGACAGACATGCAACTAGTTTTGCATAAAGATGGTTGGCAGGTGTGTGTTTCTCCTACTTTAGTTGAATCAAATTTGACTACGGTCGGTCCTTGAAGAAGGTTAAAAGAGCAAACTTGACGAATCACCATTGTGGTTTTTGCCGTAGGTAAGAACGGTTCTTGCTAGAAGCCCGTAGCAGCCACGTAAAACTTACAACAACAAAGTAGAGGACGTCTAACTTGTTTTTGCAGGGTATGTTGTGATGTGATATGGTCAAGACATGATGTGATATACGTTACTGTATGATATGATCATGTTTTGTAAGATATCTGACAATGGCAGGAGCCTCATGGTTGTCTCTTTATTGTATGAAATGCAAACGCCATGTAATTGCTTTACTTTATCACTATGCGTTTGCGATAGTTGTGGAAGCAAAAGTTGGCGAGACGACCATGACGCAATGATCGAGATCAAGGTGTCGAGCCGGTGATGATGGAGATCATGACGATGCTTTGGAGATGGAGATCAAAAGCACAAGATGATGATGGCCATATCATGTCACATATTTTGATTGCATGTGATGTTTATCTTTTTATGCATCTTATTTTGCTTAGTATGGCAGTAGCATTACAAGATGATCTGTTCACTAAATTTCAAGGTAAAAGTGTTCTCCCTAAGTATGCACCGTTGCTACGTTTTGCACATGCAGAATACTTGGGTTAAACTTGACGAGCCTAGCATGTATAGACATGGCCTAAAAACATTGGAGACCGAAATGTCGAACGTGAATAATGTAGTAGATATGATCAACATAGAGATGTTGACTATTGATGACTACCCCATCTCACGTGATGATCGGACATGTGTAGTTCATTTCGATCACATATCACTTAGATGACTTGAGGGATGTCTATTTAAGTGGGAGTCCATTAGTAATTTGATTAACTGAACTTAAATTATCATGAACTTAGTATTAATATTTTTTGCATATATATGTTGTAGATCAATAGTTCGCGATATAGCTCCCATATATTTTTGATATGTTCCTACAGAAAACTAAGTTGAAAAATGATAGTAGATATAATGCAGACTGGGTCCATGATCTGAGGATTATCCTCCTTGTTGCAGAGAAGAATTATGTCCTTGATGCAGTGCTAGGTGACAAAACTATTCCAGGAGTAGATGCAGACTTTATGAACGTGTTGCAAGCTTGATATGATGACTACTTGATAGTTTAGTGCGCCATACTTCACGGCTTAGAACCGGAACTTCAAAAAAGTTTTGAACGCAACAGAGCATATGAGATGTTCCAAGAAGCTGAAAATTGATATTTCAGATTCATGCCCGTGTCGAGAGGTATGAGACCTCTGACAAGTACTTTGCCTACCAGATGGAGGATAATAGCTTAGCCAGCGAGCATGTACTCTGGATGTCTGGGTACTACAATCGCTTGAATCAAGTGGAAGTTAATCTTCCAGATAAGATAATGATTGATAGAGTTCTCTAGTCACAATCACCAAGCTACTAGAACTTTGTGATGAACTATAATATGCATAGGATGACGAAAGTGATTCCCGAGCTCTTCCCGATGTTGAAATCGGCGAAGGTATAAATCAACAAGAAGCATCAAGTCTTGATGGTTAACAAGACCACTAGTTTCAAGAAAAAGGGCGAGGGAAAGAAAGGGAACTTCAAGGAGAATGGAAAGTAAGTTGCCACTCCCGAGAAGAAGCCCAAAGCTGGACCCAAGCCTGAAACTGAGTGCTTCTAATGCGAAGGAAATGGTCACTGGAAGTGGAACTGCCCCAAATACTTGGCGGATAAGAAGGCAAAGTGAACAAAGGTATATTTGATATACATTTTATTGATGTGTATTTTATTAGTGTTCAAAGTAACCCCTAGGTATTTGGTATCAGTTCAGTTGCTAAGATTAGTAACTCGAAACAGGAGTTATAGAGACTAGTTAAAAGCGAGGTGACGATGTGTGTTGGAAATGATTCCAAGGTTGATATGATCACCATCACACACTCACTCTACCTTCGAGATTAGTGTTGAACCTAAATAAATGTTATTTGGTGATTGCGTTGAGCATGAATATGACTAGATCATGATTATTCCAATACACTTATTCATTTAAGTTAGAGAAGAAATGTTGTTCCGTTTACATGAATAAAACCTTCTATGGTCATACACCCAATGTGAATGGTTCCTTGAATCTCGATCGTAGTGATACACATAATCATAATATTGATGCCAAAAGATGCAAAGTTGATAATGATAGTGCAACATACTTGTGGCACTGCCGTTTAGGTCATATTGGTGTAAAGCGCATGAAGAAACTCCATGCAGATGGACTTTTGGAATCACTTGATTATGAATCATTTGATACTTGCGAACCATACCTCATGGGAAACATGACTAAAACTCCGTTCTCTGGAACAATGGAGCGAGCTAATGACTTATTGGAAATAATACATACTGATGTATGCGGTCCGATGAGTGTTGAAGCATGTGGTGGGTATCGTTATTTTCTGACCTTCACAGATGATTTGGGTAGGTATCGGTATATCTACTTGATGAAACACAAGTCTAAAACATTTGAAAAGTTCAAAGAATTTTAGAGTGAAGTGGAGAATCATCGTAACAAGAAATTAAAGTTTCTATGATCTAATCACGGAGGCGAATATTTGGGTTACGAGTTTGGCCTTCATTTAAAACAATGTGGAATTGTTTCACAACTCACGCCACCTGGAACACCATAGCATAAAGGTGTATCCGAACTTCGTAACCGTACTTTATTGGATATGGTGCGTTCTATGATGTCTCTTATCAATTTACCACTATCGTTTTGGGGTTATGCATTAGAGATAGCCGCATTCACGTTAAATAGGGCACCATCTAAATCCATTGAGATGACACCATATGAACTATGGTTTGGCAAGAAACCTAAGCTGTCGTTTCTTAAAGTTTGGGGTTGCGACACTTATGTCAAAAGGCTTAAGCCTGATAAGCTCAAACCCAAATAAGAGAAGTGCATCTTCATAGGATACCATAAGGAAACAAATGGATCGAAAAGCCATAGAAAATAAATGGATCTTCAAGAAGAAGACTGACGCTGATGGTAATGTTACTATCTACAAAGCTCGACTTGTCGCAAAAGTTTTTTCAACAAGTTCAAGGGGTTGACTATGATCAGACTCTCTCACCCGTAGCGATGCTTAAGTCTCTTCAGATCATGTTAGCAATTGCCGCATTTTATGAAATCTGGCAAATGGACGTCAAAACTGCATTCCTTAATGGATTTTTTAAAGAAGAGTTGTATATGCTGCAACCAGAAGGTTTTGTCGACCCTAAAGGTGCTAAAAAGTGTGCAAGCTCCAGCGATCCATCTATGGACTGGTGCAAGCATCTCGGAGTTGGAATATATGCTTTGATGAGGTGATCAAAGCATATGGTTTTATACAGACTTACGGTGAAGCCTGTATTTACAAGAAAGTGAGTGGGAGTTCTTTAGCATTTCTAATATTATATGTGGGTGACATATTATTGATTGGAAATGATAATGAATTTCTGGATAGCATAAAATAAGAATCCAATGAAAGACCTCGGTGAAGTTGCTTATATATTGGGCATCTAAGATCTATAGGGATAGATCGAGATGCTTAATAGGATTTTCACAAAGCACATACCTTGACAAGATTTTGAAGAAGTTGAAAATTGAGCAGTCAAAGAAAGTATTCTTGCCTGTGTTGCAAGGTTTGAAGTTGGGTAAGACTTAAAGCCCGACCACTGCAGAAGATAGAGAGAGAATGAAAATCATTCCCTATGCCTCATCCATAGGTTCTATAAAGTATGCTATACTGTGTACTAGACCTATTGTGTGCCTTGCCATGAGTTTGGCAAGGGGGTACATGATGTCTACTATGCAACTTTACTCTTGTAGACACGTGTTGGGCCTCCAAGCCCAGTGTTTTGTAGGAGAGTAGCAATTTTCCTTCAAGTGGATGACCTAAGTTTTATCAATCCGTGAGAGGTGTAGGATGAAGATGATCTCTCTCAAACGACCCTGCAACCAAATACAAGGAATCTCTTGTGTCCCCAACACACCCAATACAAAGGCAAATTGTATAGGTGCACTAGTTCGGCGAAGAGATGGCGATAAAAGTGTAATATGGATGGTGAAATATATTTTTATAATCTGAATAAATAAAACAACAAGGTAGCAAATAGTAAACGGGCACAAAAATGGTATTGCAATGCTTGAAAATGAGGCCTAGGGTCCGTACTTTCGCTAGTGCAATCTCTCAACAGTGCTAATATAATTGGATCATATAACCACCCCTCAAAGTGCGATGAAGAATCACTCCAAAGTTCCTATCTAGCGGAGAACATAAGAATAAATTGTTTGTAGGGTTCGAAACCACCTCAAAGCTATTCTTTCCGTTCGATCTATTCAAGAGTTCATACTAAAATAACACAAAGCTATTCTTTCCGTTCGATCTATCCTAGAGTTCGTACTAAAATAACACCAAAGAAATTCATATTCATAATACTCAATCCAACACAAAGAACTTCAAAGAGGGCCCCAAGGTTTCTACCGGAGAAACAAAGACAAGAACTTGCATCAACCCCTATGCATAGATTACCCCAATGTCACCTCAGGAATCCGCGAGTTGAGTGCCAAAACATATATCAAGTGAATCAATATGATACCCCATTGTCACCACGAGTATTCAATTGCAAGACATATATCAAGTGTTCTCAAATCCATAAAAGTATTCAATCCGATAACAACGAAATCTCAAAGGAAAAAACTCAATTCATCACAACAAGATAGAGTGGGGAAAACACCATATTATCTGACTATATTAACAAAGCGTGCGATACATCAAGATCGTGACATCTCAAGAACACGAGAGAGAAAGAAAGAGATTAAACATATAGCTACTGGTGCAAACCCTCAGCCCTGAGGGTGTACTACTCCCTCCTCATCGTGGTGGTCGCCGGGATGATGAAGATGGCCACCGGAGATGATTCCCTCTCCAGCAGGGTGCCGGAAAGAGTCTAGATTGGTTTTGGGTGGCTACAGAGCCTTGTGGCGTCGGAAATTCTGATCTAGGTTAACCCCTAATGGTTTCTCTATTTACAGGATTATTTGGCATTGGTTTCACGCTAAGATGGGCCTCGAGGTGAGCACAACCCACCGGGCAAGCCAGGCCCACCATGCGCGCCCTGGTGGGTTGTGCCCTCCTCATGGCTCTTTGGGCCTCCCACGAAGCTTCGGGGGTCTCCTTTGTTCCAAAAACAAATTGTCAAAAAGTTTCAACTCATTTGAGAACTTTCATTTCTGCACAAAAAACAACACCACGGTAGTTCTGCTGAATACAGCGTCAGTCTGGGTTAGTTCCATGCAAATCATACCAAAACCATATAAAATTGTTGTAAACATGGCATGAATACTTCATAAATTATAGATACATTGGAGACGTATCAGCATCCCCAAGCTTAATACCTACTCGTCCTCGAGTAGGTAAATGATAAAAGAAATAATTTATGAAGTGTGAATGCTAGCAAAGTGCATAAGTTTGATCAATGATAATTTAAATCACTTTTTCTAGCATCATAACAACAACTCTTTCTTATAAAACTTCTCATGTTAAAGTAGCAACCAATTCACATGTTAAGGTTCAAACGATGAATTCTCTTGAAACTCGACAACCTATGTTCTCAGTCACCAAGCAATTGTAATTGAACTTATTCGACAGAGTTTAAGTAAGAGCTCCACATACTCAACCATCATATAGTCTTCTATGATTGCTAACACTCACCGCATACACATGAGCAAAACATTTCAACCGGACACATAGAAAGATAGGGGCTTATAATTTTGCCTCCCAATGTATTCACCTCAAGGGTGATGTCAACAATAATAACTCATGCTACCCAGATCCTACTGGATATATGTGCCTAGATCTTTCCTCACCACATGATGATTGCCAAAAGAGAAAAATAAAAAGGAATAGAGAGAAAAACTTTGACTCTTTGCATAAAAGTAAATACTGAAAAGTAAAAGATTGGCCCTTCGCAGAGGGAAGTAGAGGTTGCCATGCGCTTATTTGTTTGTATGCTCAACCCCTTAGTGCAAAAGAACGTCAGGTTATATTGCCCCTTATGATAGCAACCTTTATTATGCAGTCTGTCGCTTTTATTCTTTGCCATCACAAGTTCGTACAACGCTCAATTTTCTCTTACATTAAATGATCTAACACTTCTAGAAGCAATTTTCTCTTACACCGATGACAACTTACTTGAAGGATCTTGCTCAATCCTTAGGTAGGTATGGTGGCCTCTTGAAAATAAGATTTGGGTTTAAGGGTTTTTGGATGCACCAGTAGTATCTCTACTTGGTGCGAATTTTTTGGTTAGCAAAGATGGGGGGCAAGCACCACATGTGGAAGGATCAATATAACTTCTATGTGAATATGAAAAAACATAAACCATTACGTTGTCTTCCTTGTCCAACGTCAACGATTTTGCCATATAATATTTTGATGGGGGCTCACAATCACAAAAGATTTCCAAGATAGTGTATTTGCATGTGAAGGTTCTCTTCCTTATACTATTTATTCGTGAATTGCTTGTATGACCAATATTGTGATTGTCAAGCCTCAAAAGATTTCACTTTCTAAACCCTATGTGAAGCTACCACTAGGCATGATATGATTTCAACTTCATGACATTCAATTTATTCAACAATTTACTCATATGATATAAGTGAAGCACAAGAGTAAATGACAAGCTACTCCAAAAAGATATAAATGAAGATCATGAGCATAATATTTCTTTCTCTCAAATTAATTTAAGTGATGCAAGAGAGAATTTCTTCAAAAATACTAAAGCACACCGTGCTAAAAAATATATAAATGGAGCACTAGAGCAGTTCCATAGAAAAGAGCTTCGTTGACGGGATGTGAATGCCGCTTACCTAGCCTCCCAGGCAACTATTTGAGGACTCTATTTTATTTAAAAACTTTCAGATCTAAGTATTTTATTAAAACAACAAGCAAAAAAATGACCTTCTAAGAATAGCACACATCATGTGAAGAAGCAAAAACTTAGGCTCAACCGATACTAACCGATAATTGTTGAAGAAGAAAGGTGGGATGCCTACCGAGACATCCCCAAGCTTAGATGCTTGAGACTTCTTGAAATATTATCTTGGGATGCCTTTGGGCATCCCAAAGCTTGAGCTTTTGTGTCTCCTTAATTCCTTTTATATCACGGTTTCCCTAAATCTTAAAAACTTCATCCACACAAAACTCAACAAGAACTCGTGAGATAAGTTAGTATAAAGCAATGCAGAAACTTTATCATTCTCTACTGTAGAAAATCACTAAAATTATTATTCAACATTGAATACTAAATGCCTCTGCATATTTAATACTCATATCCTCAAATAGAATCATTAAACAAGCAAACATATGCAAACAATGCAAACATAACAGCAATCTGCAAAACAGTACAGCCTGTAAAGAATGCAAGAGTAACAATACTTATTCAACTCCAATCATTATGAAATTTTGCCACACTGTAGAAAATTCATCAGATCTTATTTTGGAAAAAAAATTCAACATTTCATCACATTCTGACTTTTCTAGGGAATTTTTGCAACATTGGTAAACTTTCTGTTTGCAAACAGCAACATGTAGAGTTGTAAAATAAGCATAGTAAAGGATATCAATGCCACTTTTATTGAAATAAAAGATGCAAAAAATTATTATAAATAACAGCAAGCAAATACTAACAAAATAAATTGACGCTGCAAACAAAACACATATCATGTGACGAATGAAAACAGAGCTCCAAGTGAGGTTACCGATAATGTTTGAGACGACAGAGGGGATGCCTTCCGGGGCATCCCCAAAAGGGAAACATATATCAAGTGAATCAATATGATACCCCATTTTCACCACGAGTATTCAATTGCAAGACATATATCAAGCGTTCTCAAATCCATAAAAGTATTCAATCCGATAATAACGAAATCTCAAAGGGAAACACTCAATTCATCACAACAAGATATTCTCGTAGTTATTTGCTCCAATATTCTTCAAATATTCCATAAAAAATCTCCGTGAAGTTTCAGCTTGTTTGGAGTTGTGCAGAATAGGTGGCATGATGTAGCTTTTCCAGGTCCAGATTTCCAGCTGTTGGAGTTCTCCCTCTCTGTGTATACCTTGCATATTATGAGAGAAAAGGCATTAGAATTACTCCAAAAGCATTATTATGGATAAAAAAATTATAAATAATAGTAAGAAAACATGATGCAAAATGGATGTATCATCCATCGGTATGTTACTTGCCCGAGATTCAATCGTCGGTATCTATTGAAAGTGGAAGCAATTAGCTAAGGATAGCTCCATGCAGAGCGTTTTGTAGACATAGAAATTTGCAAAATACATACGGAACTGAATGTGTCAGACCCGTTGACTAAACTTCTCTCACAAGCAAAACATGATCAGACCTTAGTGCTCTCTGGGTGTTAATCACATGGCGATGTGAACTAGATTATTCACTCTAGTAACCTCTTTGGGTGTTGGTCACATGGCGATGTGAACTATGGGTGCTAAATCACATGGTGATGTGAACTAGATTATTTACTCTAGTGCAAGTGGGAGACTGAAGGAAATATGCCTTAGAGGCAATAATAAAGTTGTTATTTTATATTTCCTTATTCATGATAAAGGTTTATTATTTATGCTAGAATTGTATTGATCGGAAACCTTAATATATGTGTGAATACATAAATAAACACCGTGTCTCTAGTGAGCCTCTACTAGACTAGCTCGTTGATCAAAGATGGTTAAGGTTTCCTAACCATGGACATGAGTTGTCATTTGATAACGGGATCACATCGTTAGGAGAATGATGTGATGGACAAGACCCATCCGCTAGCATAGTGATTGTTTAGTTTTATTGCTATTGCTTTCTTCATGTCAAATACATATTCCTTTGACTATGAGATTATGCAACTCCCGGATACCGGAGGAATGCCTTGTGTGCTATCAAACATCACAACATAACTGGCTGATTATAAAGATGCTCTACAGGTATCTCCGAAGGCATTTGTTGAGTTGCTCCTTCTTGATTTCTACCTTTGCCGATTTCAGCATCGCAAAGAGCTCGGGAATCATTTTTGTCATCCCTTGTATATTATAGTTCATTACGAAGTTCTAGTAGCTTGGTGATAGTGAATAGAGAACTTTGTCAATCACTATCTTATCTGGAAGATTAATTGCCACTTGATTGAAGTGGTTGTAGTACCCAGGCATCCAGAGTACATGCTCACTGGCTGAGCTATTCTCCTCCATCTTGTAGGCAAAGTACTTGTCAGAGGTCTCATACCTATCGACACGGGCATGAATCTGAAATATCAATTTTCAGCTTCTTGGAACATCTCATATGCTCCATGGCGTTCAAAACTTTTTTGAAGTTCTGGTTCTAAGCCGTAAAGTATGTCGCACTAAACTATCAAGTTTAACCCCAAGTATTCTGCATGTGCAAAATTGTCTTGCGCTTGTTGTATATGAACATTGAGTCTATCACACCTGATCATCACGTGGTGTCTCAACACAACAAACTGTAGTGATGGTGCATACTTAGGGAGAACACTTTTACCTTGAAATTTAGTGAAGGGATCATCTTATAATGCTACCGCCGTACTAAGCAAAATAAGATGCATTAAAAGATAAACATCACATGCAATCATAATATGTGACATGATATGGCCATCATCATCTTATGCTTTTGATCTCCGTCTCCAAAGCAGCGTCATGATCTCCATCGTCACCGGCTCGACACCTTGATCTCCATCATTGCGTCGTGGTCGTCTCGCCAACTATTGCTTCTACAACTATCACTAACGCATAGTGATAAAGTAAAGCAATTACATGGCGTTTGTGTTTCATACAATAAAGAGAAAACCATAAGGCTCCTGCCGGTTGTCAGATATCTTACATAACATGATCATCTCTTACAATAACGTATATCACATCATGTCTTGACCATGTCACATCACAACATACCCTGCAAAAACAAGTTAGACGTCCTCTACTTTGTTGTTGCAAGTTTTACGTGGCTGCTACGGGCTTCTAGCAACAACCGTTCTTACCTACGGCAAAAACCACAATGGTGATTCATCAAATTTGCTGTTTTAACCTTCTTCAAGGACCGGCCGTAGTCAAATTCGATTCAACTAAAGGAGGAGAAACAGACACCCGCTACCCACCTTTATTCAAAACTAGTTTCATGTCTGTCGGTGGAACCGGTCTCATGTATGTGGACATGTAAGGTTGGTCCGGGTCGCTTCATCCCACAATACCGCCGAATCAAAATAAGACGTTGGTGGTAAGAAGTATGACTATCACCACTCACAACACTTTGTGTTCTACTCGTGCATATCATCTACGCATAGAGCTGGCTCATGATGCCACTGTTGGGAATCGTTGCATGGAAAACAAATTTTTTTCTACGCACACGCAATGATCCATCCATGGAGATGCATAGCAACGAGAGGGGGAGTGTGTGTATATGTACCCTCGTAGACCGTAAGCGGAAGCATTTCACAACACCGTTGATGTAGTCAAACTTTCTTCGCGCTCCAACCGATCTAGTACCAAACGCACGACACCTCCGCGTTCTGCACACCTTCAGCTCGGTGACGTCCTTGGCCTTCTTGATCCAGCAAGATGGTGATGTAGTAGATGAGTTCCCATAGCACAACGGCGTGGTGACAGTGATGGTGATGGAATCTCCGCAGGGCTTCGCCTAAGCACTACGAAAAAATGACCGAGGGAGTAAACGGTGCACGGGGGTGCCGCACATGGCTAAGACAATTGTCTGGGGTGTGCTAGGCGCCCCCTCCTCATATATATAGGTGGGAGGGAGAGGGGAGAGGCCAAGGGGCGCTCTGGGCTCATCTTAGCTTCTTCATAGTTCATAGGTTCATTGTTGTCCAACAACATGACTTCCAGGACAAGATTGATGTACCACTCTGTTGCAGATCGTGCTCTGGTCGACCTATGAGGTTCAGTAGCAATTTGATCTGAAGTTTCATGATCATCATCATTAGCTTCCTCTCTAGTTGGTGTAGGCATCACGGGAATGGATTTCTGTGATGTGCTACTTTCCAAATTGAGAGAAGGTACAATTACCTCATCTAGTTCTACTTTCCTCCCACTCACTTCTTTCGAGAGAAACTCCTTCTCTAGAAATGTTCCATTCTTGGCAACAAAGATCTTCCCTTCGGATCTGTAGTAGAAGGTGTACCCAATTTTTTCCTTAGGGTATCCTATGTAGACGCACTTCTCCGATTTGGGTTCGATCTTATCGGGCTGAAACCTTTTGACATAAGTGTCGCGACCCCAAACTTTAAGAAACGCCAACTTAGGTTTCTTGCCAAACCATAGTTCATACGGTGTCATCTGAACAGATTTAGACGGTGCCCTATTTAACGTCAATGCGGCTGTCTCTAATGCATAACCGCAAAACGGTAGTGGTAAATCGGTAAGAGACATCATAGAACACACCATATCCAATAAAGTACGGTTACGACATTCGGATACACCATTACGCTGTGGTGTTCCAGGTGGCGTGAGTTGTGAAACAATTCCACATTGTTTAAAATGAAGGCCAAACTCGTAACTCAAATATTCGCCTCCACGATCAGATCGTAGAAACTTTATTTTCTTGTTATGATGATTCTCCACTTCACTCTGAATTTCTTTGAACTTTTCAAATGTTTAAGACTTGTGTTTCACTATGAAGGTCAGAAAATAATGATACCCGCCGCATGCTTCAACACTCATCGGACCGCATACATCGCTATGTATTATTTCCAATAAGTCATTAGCTCGCTCCATTGTTCCAAAGAACGGAGTTTTAGTCATGTTGCCCCTGAGGCATGGTTCGCAAGTAACAATTGATTCACAATCAAGTGATTCCAAAAGTAAATCTGCGTGGAGTTTCTTCATGCGCTTTACACCAATATGACCTAAACGGCAGTGCCACAAGATATAAAAGGTATTTGTAGTTTCTTAGGTCATGCTGGTTTCTATAGGAGATTTATTAAAGACTTCTCTAAAATTTCTAGGCCTCTCATGAATCTTTTGCAAAATGATATTCCTTTTGTTTTTTATGATGATTGTTTAGAAGCCTTTGAAACACTCAATAAAGCCTTAATTTCTGCACCTATTGTTCAACCACCTGATTAGAACCTGCCTTTTGAAATTATGTGTGATGCTGGTGATTATGATGTTGGTGCTGTTCTAGGACAAAGAGTTGATAAGAAACTGAATGTTATTCATTATGCTAGTAAAACTCTAGATAGTGCTCAAAGAAATTATGCTACTACTGAAAAAGAATTCTTAGTAGTGGTGTTTGCTTGTGATAAATTTAGACCTTATGTTGTTGATTCCAAGGTAACTGCTCACATAGACCATGCTGCTACTAAATATCTTATGGAAAATAAAGATGCTAAACCTAGACTTATTCGATGGGTCCTCTTGTTACAAGAATTTGATTTACATATCATTGATAGAAAAGTAGCTAAGAACCCAGTAGCTGATAATTTGTCTAGGCTTGAAAATTTGCCTGGTGACTCACTACCTATTGATGATAGTTTTCCTAATGAGCAGTTAGCTGCAATAAATGTTGCTCATAATACTCCTTGGTATGCTGATTATGCTAATTACATTGTTGCTAAATATTTACCACCTAGTTTTACATACCAACAAAATAAAAAAATTCTTCTATGACTTAAGACATTACTTTTGGGATGACCCACATCTTTATAAAGGAGTAGATGGTATTATTAGACGTTGTGTACCTGATCATGAACAAGGAAAAATCCTACGGAAATGTCACTCCGAAGCTTATGTAGGGCATCATGCTGGAGATAGAATTGCTCACAAGGTATTGCAATCTGTATTTTTTTGGCCTACTCTCTTCAAGGATGCATGTAAGTTCGTCTTATCTTGTGACGAATGTCAAAGAACAGGTCAAAGAATAGGTAATGTCGGCAAGCGTAAAAAATGCCTATGAATTATTCACTTGCTATTGAACCTTTTGATAATTGGGGATTTGATTAGATGGGATCCTTTCCTTCCTCTAATGGGTAGACACATATTTTGGTTGTTGTTGATTATGTTACTAAAGGGGTAGAAGCTATTCCAACCAGTAGTGCTAATCACAACACCTCTATTAAAATGCTTAAGGAAGTTATTTTCCCAAGGTTTGGAGTCCCTAGATATTTAATGAGTGATGGTGCTTCACACTTTATTCATGATGCTTTCCATAAAATGCTTTCCAAGTACGATGTTGACCATATAATTGCATCACCTTATCATCCTCAGTCTAGTGGGCAAGTTGAACTTACCAATAGAGAAATAAAGTTAATTTTGCAAAAGGCTGTTAATAGGTCCAGGAAGAATTGGTCTTAGAAATTAGATGATGCACTTTGGGCTTATAGAACAGCATGTAAAAATCCTATGTGTATGTCTCCTTATAAAATGGTGTATGGAAAAGCTTGTCATTTGCCTCTTGAGTTAGAACATAAAGCATATTGGGCCGTCAAAGAGTTCAACTATGATTTCAAACTTGCTGGTGAGAAGAGGTTATTTGATATTAACTCACTAGATGAATGGAGAACCCAAGCTTATGAAAATGCAAAATTATTCAAAGAAAAGGTTAAAATATGGCATGACAAAAGAATCCAAAAGCATGAGTTTAAAGTCGGAGAATATGTTCTTTTGTACAACTCTCGTTTCAGATTCTTTGCAGGAAAACTCCTCTCAAAATGGGAAGGCCCATATGTTACTGAGGAGGTTTTGTCTGTTTGGAGCCATCAAAATAAATAAGGCCGAAGGTACAAACCCGAAGGTTGTCAATGGGCGACGAATAAAACATTATATCTCAGGTAAGCCCATTAATGTTCAAAGTAATGTTATCCAAACTTTTGACACAAGAAGAACACATAAAAGAGTCCTTCCAGAACACTCCAGAATTGTGAAAATAAGGAGGTACGTGATTCAGTAAGTAAACGGACTCCGAAAAATCTACAATTTTTTTATCAGTTCTGGAATATTTAAAAATTTAGGAAATAAAGAAACTTCCAGGAAGCGTCCCGTGGTGGGCACAAGACACTAGGGCGTGCCAGGTTTGCCTGGCGCGCCCAAGTGGGTTGTGCCCACCTGGGACACCTTCCGGACTCCATTTTTCTCCCATATGCTTGTCCTCCAAGATAAAAAAAATCTATATATACTTCCTGAACCCGTTGATCTCCGTATCGCAAAGAAATCCTCTGTTCTCTTTTCCTTGCTATTTTCTATCAGATCCCATCTACCATGGCCTCTTCAAACTCCTCCAAGGACAAGTTATTCAAGAACGTCATCAACCCATATCTGCAGGAAGTGGTGCAACATCCTCAGGTCATCCAGATGCATGAGGGGGTGCTTTACCTCCGCGATGTGCCATGTACCAAGGGGACGGGAACTGTGGAGGCCAGCATGGAAGCTATGGAGCAAGACGTCTTCCGGTGCAAGGAGATGGTGCAGCGTGGACTCAACGATAATCACCTTATGATCACAGACCTCTCCCGTGATCTCAAGGTGGATGGCAAGGCCATGAAGGGTATCGGCTTCACCCTCAACAAGCAAATCAACTTCCTCCAAAGCCATATCTATGACCTCCAAAACCAAGTCTTTGAATAAGAGGCGAGGTTCAAAGGTATGAGTTTGGCTTCTAGTTGCAGGACCCGTGAGACTCACTCCTCCTCTTATGATGGTGGACCACTGCCATGGAAATCCAAGGACAAGATCTCTTCTTCATCTCCACCGTCTTCTTCACTACCAAAAGAGAACTGAATATCGGGTATGGGCAGTCCCTTTGGCTTCCGCCAAGATTGGGGGAGGTGCCCCGGTATCGTATCATCCCACTATCTTTTTGCCTTTACTTATTTTAGTTCAATCTTTTGCTTTAGATGAATAAAAGTTTAGTTGGATCCTTCTTCTTTGAGAGTTTGCTTAGTGATCTATCCTTGTAATCGTGTGCAAGTTATATAATAAAGTTTAGTTTGAGTTTTTTCTTTCTTTACTTTCATGTTGCAAAAAAGAGAAATAAAGAAAGAAAAAGAGAAAGGAAATAAATAAAAGAAAGGAAATAAACAAAGAAAAGATCATATACTAATATTATGGTAGGTGATGACACCACATAAGGAAAACTATAAGTAGAAATTTTTACTAGAGGTTGAAAAACATAGTATTAGTCACTGATGCAATTCATGAAAGAATTAATAAGGGAAGAGAAGATTCACATATAAATACACTATCCTAGAAATCTTTTGTGATTGTGAGCCCTCATCAAAATATTATATGCCAAAATTGTTGACGTTGGACAAGGAAGACAACTTAATGATTTATGTTTGTTTATATTCACATAGAAGCCATATTGTCATAGATCCTTCAACGTGTGGTGCTTGCCCCCTATTTTTGCTAGCCAAAAAATCCGCACTAAGTAGAGATACTATAATTGTGCATCCAAAAGCCCTTAAACCCAAATCTTATTTTCAAGTGTCCACCATACCTACCTAGGGATTGAGAAATATCCCTCAAGTAAGTTTTCATCGGTGCAAAAAGGCAATAAAAATTGCTTCTAAAAGTGTGAGATCATTTAGTGTAAGAAAAAATTGAGCGTTGCACGAACTTGTGATGGTGAAGAATAAAAGCGACAGACTGCATAATAAAGGTCGCTATCACAAGGGCCAATGCAACGTGACGTTCTTTTGCGCTAAGGGGTTGAGCATACAAACAAATAAGCAAATGGCAACCTCTGCTTCCCTCTGCGAAGGGCCTATCTTTTACTTATATGTATTTACTTTTATGCAAAGAGTCAAAGTTTTCCTTCTTTCCTTTTTATTTTTCTCCTTTGGCAAGCATCATGTGGTGCGGAAAGATCTAGGCACATATGTTCAGTTGAATATAGATAGCATAGATTATTATTGTTGACATCACCCTTGAGGTGAATACATTGGGAGGCGAAACTATAAGCCCCTATCTTTCAATGTGTCTGGTTGAAACATTGTGCTCACGTGTACGCGGTGAGTGCACTACAAAAAAATACACTTCTGTGATGATACGTGTTTGTCACAGTAGGTCGCATATTTTGTCATGCATGTACATCCATGACAAATTTATGACAGAATCAAGATAGTCATACCTGTGCTGTTGTAGAAGTGTTCCATGACATTACCAAAATTATCATCACGGAATTGTCCACTTCCATGATGATAAATCGCGCGTCACAGAAGTGCTTTCGTCAAGGGTGACCGACACGGAACGCCGTTAAGCTATCGGGTCGGGTTTTGGATCCGATAACCCGTTAACAGCCCCGACCAACGGGAAATTTCCACGTGTAAAATTCTTATTGGCCGGACGAAACACATGTCAGCTCGTCAGTGGGTCAGATAGGCGCCTATGATATGTCGACACGTGCCACGGCCCACCACTGGCCCATTTAGCTTACAAAGTCGGCCCGTTTGACTTGGTCAAAAGTTAACGGGCTGGCCCATGAAAAGCCTGTTAACGGTCTCTTTGCAAATAGCCCATTTTAAGGCCCGTTAACTCACGGCCCGTTAGGCCCTAAAGGAAATCGGCCCAACAACGTCATGTGTGCCGTCGAATATAACACCAGCCCATTTCACTTTCGGCCCATGTATGGCCCACGACGTCTTTCGGCCCATATGAGGCCTTCGCATCTTTCGTCCCTTTACAGGCCCACGGTGACTCTAGCCCATAATGAACAGTAATTTTCCTTATACCCGTTAATGGCCCGTGATTTACATGGGCCGTTTCCGGCCCGTGTTAGCTTTCGGCCTATTGACGGCCCATACGTTCTTGGGCTACTTTTCGGCCCTCGATTATTTCCGGCCCATTACTGGCCTGTTTCCCTAATGGGCCAAATTCGGCCCATGGCAAGATTCGGCCCGTTACTAGCCTGTTCCCCTAATGGGCCAAATTCGGCCCATGGCAAGAGTCGGCCCGTTTCTGGCATGTTAACCCGTTGCGCCGTTTCCAGCCCGTCCTATATTCTGGCCCATTAACGACCTGTTATGCCTGTGACAGAATTAAGCCTTTGCTGTCCTACGGCCTATTACCGTGCTGGGCCGATACAAATTACGCCTGATTACGGCCCATGTAGACCCATTTATCCAACGGCCCGAGGCCCACCGATTACGGGCCCATTTATCGACGGCCCGTAGGAGACCCATGGATCCTACGACCCGTATATGGCCCATGGTAGTTGCGGCCACTAGCAAACCAGGGAAAAAGAAGACTAGGAAATAAATACGGCCGAAACTAACGCTTGGCTATTAAGGCGATTGCACACATTACATCCTCTCGGCATCAAAGATCGCCACCAATGCAAATATAGGGAACACCCTACACTATACAAAAATGGCTTGCTGTTTTCTTCAGCCGGTGGCTGCACGTTAAGAATAAATTTTGTATCGCACCAAAACAAATTACAACTATATAACAAAAGGAAGGTTGGCATAAAACTTTACAGTCTAGCAGATAAATGCACCACCAGAAGTTCAGAAGCTCAGTTCATTTGACTTGACTGTTACGTTTTCATGCTATATTGTCCGACGGAGCACCATAACCGTCGCCTTCATTTCCCCTAGGCTCTGAACAACATAGCAAATGTCTGATAGTGTGGTTTCAAAACCATGCATATCTTGACGACATTGAGCAATGTTTCTCCTTGTTTCACAAAGGGTCTCTGTTAGGGAATGGACTTGTGTCTGGAGCGCAGATACAACATTGCTTTGAGCTTGCATATCTTGATCATGAGGCAGTTTGGACGATATTGCGTTAACAACCAACCCAGTATTACGCAGGAACGTGCTTTTGGCACTGTTAGTGGACAGGTACTGACCCACTGCAGCAAGAGCTGACATTGCGGTTATAGTTGCCTCGCCACCTTCAGAAGGTGTCGGTTCCACCATTTTTTCCATAGCTCGCTGAAAACTTGAGGTTTTACATTAGTACCAGAATAGAAGATATTAAGGAGGCAGCAAAACCAAACAAAATAGCTTTGGTTTATACAAAACTTATTCTGGTGAACCCATGTAAAATATTAGTTGTATTTTATTGCAAAGTACATAATAAAACCAGGTTCCAAACATATGACCATGTACCATCGCTAATGTATTGTCTATTTCTTCACATTGTATTGAGGGCTAAGGATAAAGAGACGAAGTTTATAATAAGGTAAGCATAGTATGACAGCATTCATATCATGAAACAACTGAGAACAGACAAACAAGCAATTGTAACGTTGTGTGGGCAAGTCCAGCACGGAACTAGATTACGGGTCAAGATCAAAGGAACATCACTCCTCTCTTTTAAACCTTGTAAGGTGCAATGATACGCTAAGACAATTGTGTATAAAATTGAAAAGAGTAATAGACATTGGCTGGAAACCATGTAGTTCAAGGCATAAGTCAGAGTAAGTAGTAGTTAAAAGGCATGGGGATTAAGGACTTACAACAGCGGCTTTGACTGGTGTAGTCATGCCCTTCTTCTTGATGGTGTGATAGTCCTTGAAGATTTCCACAACATTCGGTTCAAGTACTTTTTGGTCCTTGCGGGCTTTCCTCTGCATTTCGAACAAGTCAATATAGATCTGATAATATGGTACAGCAAAAAGAGTGAAACAACAGCTAATTACAAGAGCCTCGCAGTGTGCTATATAGCTACGAGATCCTGTCGTCTGTTGGAATTTCACTTTCGTACGGTTGGCCTTGTTCTTTGAACAGTTCACCTACAAGAAGATAGATTTGTGTGGCACATGCGTAAATAGGACTTTAACATGTGATCTGATCACATATATATAATGTACCTGATACTTCGGATCAGACCAGTGTTTAACAAGGCCCCTCCAATCTTCATCTGATATATTTTCCACTGGAGATGTTTGGGAATGTTCACTGTTAGCCTTGCCTTCAAAGTGAGTTTTCCTCAAGTTATACCAATACTGTCGCAAATCAGACTTGAAAACATGGGTGCAAGCTTGTCTGGTTGCATCATCCTGGCTATCCAACTTGAACCTCATCTGTTGAAAATTATGGGAGTCTCATTATCAGCAACCTAGAAAGTCTGGGACAGAGCAAGACGGTATTACTAGTTTCCATACATAACCATACTTACAGATAAATGGTCGAGGAAGCTGTTGAACTGGGTTTCATCTTTTTCATTCCTGTACTGAATCCATGTTGGGAGGATACGTACATGACACCTAATGGCAACCGTTGCCTCTGATACTAACTTGGCTGACTCTGTAGCATCACGTGGCCTTTTTAAACCTGCCTCAAAACAGATCTCCATTCTTCCTCCTCTAGATTTAGTTAACCTATCGAGCATTATCCCTAATGTTTGTTTCCTCTTGCGCCTAGGTGCTAGTCCAACAACGAACATAGGAAGTGTTAGTGTACATCAAACAGTGAGACTACATATAAAGAAGCATGCAACTGTAACTTGACTCCAGCAACTACCTTCTTGTTGTTGAAGCTCACAAGGTTCATCTGATATTACCAACTCGTCTTGTGTCAAGAGTGCTTGGGAAGTAGTGTCAGGTGGCAAGGGAGCTTGGGAACGTGCTGCTAGCTCAGTTGACGCACGATTAAGTCGTGCAACTGGTAGTACTGTGGTAGGTGTTGCAAGAACTAGGGTTGTCTCTGCTTGTTTGGTGGCAGCTATTTGTTTCTGTTTGGCTTTTTTTGCAACTCGTGTAGCATGGGATGTCGTGTTTGTAGAATTTTCCGCTGGACTTTGACCTTCTATTGCACCATTAGTACCAGCAGAATCTGCAGGATTCATCCGCTTCACATTCCCTGCCATTCTGTGTTTCTTCCTCTTTCTTTGTGCCATGTTAAGTCAAGCCGACAAGAAAAATGAATAACAATTTAGTTCTTCAGAACAAATTGATGCATGATGCAGACGAACTAAACTTTGATGTTAGACAACCACATGATAGGAGGATGTAATATGTATGAAAAACAGGACGGAAGAGATAACCAGAACTATGATGTGTAAACTAAGAAGACATTTCACCAAATTAGAAGCAATGCAATGGAAGGTAGACACCATATGAAAGATGCTACAAATATCGCTCTGCCAAGTTAATAGTGTCTCATCATAAATGGTGTTTAAACAAATGTGAAGTAGTACAAGAAATAAATCATATGCAAGATGCAAACAACGTCACACTACCATGTTAGAGGTCTCTCGTCATTAGTGCCATTGCATATTCACAGCATTGCATATTCACAGCTTATGATGTGTAAACTAAGGAGAAGGCATTTCAAGAAATTAGAAGCAATGGAAGCTAGACACCATATGAAAGATGCAACGAATATCACTCTACCAAGTAAAAATTGTCTCGTCATAAGTGCCATTTCAACAAATTAGTAGTACAAGCTAGAAAAGAATGTGAGATGTAACCTATATCACACTCCGAAGTCAAACGTGTCTAATGATAAGTGATTGTTTTTTTGACTATTTACTGTGGGGTAAGACCCCACAGCCCATTTTATTATAAAAACAAAAAGTCCAGCAAATTACAAAGCACTGGGAAAGTGCCAAAGCAAAAATGAGTCATATATACAACTTACCTAGAGTTAGAAGATATAAGTTAAGAAGAAGCTATCCTAGAAGATTACAGAAGGGCATTAACCCAGGCTAACAGTTGAGCTCTAAGAGAACTGTTAAGTCTGTGGGAGAGGAGGAGGATATCATGTACAAAATTGCATCGCCAGGTAGCAAAACGAGCCTGCTCTCCCCTGAAGATCCTCCCATTCCTGAGAATCCAAATATTCCATGCTGCAGTCAGCATCACCTCGAAAAAAAAAGGTTGGCGAAAATTTGATCTGGCACTGGCAACACACTCCTGGACATTAGCACCCTGGGACCAGTCAATCTGAAGGTAGTTCCACACTCTTGAGCTGAAATTGCACTGGAAGAACAAATGGGTTCTGTCCTCATGTACATAAGCATTACATATAACACAAAGATTATCCTCAGCTTGAGACCTCCAATGTCTTCTGACCAGCATGTCTTTGGTGTTGAGTCTATCAAAGAACAATAACCAACCGAAGACTTTAATCTTCATGGTGCATCTGCTCTTCCATAACCATTTGCATGGCATAATAGTGGGCATATGTGAATGCATAATGGTATAGAACCCTTTGGCCGAAAAGGACCCAGCTTTGGAAGGCCAGACCCACTGGTCAGGAAGCAGCGGATCTCTTTGTAAGTTTAGCAGCCAACCTTCTAGAATTGTTAGCTCAGCAGCACCCTCTTGTGAAATGGGCAGGTAGAACATGGAAAAGAGGTCATGGGTCTGAAGCACATCCCTGACTGAGACCTTATCATCGATCACAAAAGAGAACAATCTAGGTAATCTCCTTACTAAGGGCAAGGACGAACCAGCCACATGCCATGCATCATGCCAGAATAATGCAGTGTCTCCCATGTTTATGTGAACCGAAGCAATGGCCCTGTAAGAATCATTTAGTTTGAATACATCCCTCCACCAGAAAGAACCAGTCAAAACAGTTGCCTGAGGGACAATGTTATCATAATAGGAGTCCCATATTAAAGAGACCCAAGGAACATCATGTTTATTGAAGAATTTATGTAGATGTTTCATAAGCAGTCCCTAATTCTGAATATTGAGATTGAGAATTCCCAGACCACCCTTTTCTTTGGGCCTGCAAACTAGATCCCAAGCTGCCAGAGATTGTTTAGGTGTATCTGTATTTCCTCTCCAAAGACACTGCCTGAAGATCCTATCCAGCTGTTTAATTATACCAAGAGGTATATGTAAGGTGCAGAGGAAATAGATTGGCATGGAAGTTAAGACTGAAGTCAATAGCTGCAACCTAGAACCCTGATTAAGCATGGCAGAGCTAGCAGATAGCCTTCTTTCAATATTATCCACAAGGGGGAGGACATCCACAATTCTGGGCCTGGTGGTGCCAAGAGGTAGACCAAGATAAGTTAAGGGGAGTTCACCTAACTTACAACCCAGGAGGGTAGCCAACCTGAGAGCCTCCTCATTAGATATGTTCAAAGGTATCATAGAGGACTTGGCAAAATTCACCTTGAGACCAGTCGACTGTTGGAAAACAGCCAACATATTCTTAAGGGCCAGCAGTTGCTCATCCACAGCTGGCAAAATGATGATGGTGTCATCAGCATACTGGATAATTGGGTAGTTAGGATCATGGGATGGGATTGGGAGTGACAGGGTACCTTGAGCCCTCATTTGGTTGACCACCGATTGCAACAGATCAGCAGCAATAACAAAGAGAAGGGGTGACAAAGGATCACCCTGTCTGACCCCACACTTACATTTGAATTGCTTCCCTGGAATGCCATTAAGCATAATAGAAGATGTCCCAGATGACAATATCTCTCTAATCCAAGCAATCCACTTACTATCAAAACCTTTATGATGAAGGATTTGTAAGATTACCTCATGCTCCACTGTGTCAAAAGCCTTGGCAAAATCCAGCTTCAGAATTATGATTGGTCGCTTTGACTGCTTGCATTGATGAATATACTCAAATGCCCATGCCAGGCAATCCTGAATGGACCTGCTTTTCAAAAAACCATACTGATTCTTATGAATACATTGCAAAATTACTTTCTGTAATCTGTTTGCCAACAGCTTGCTTAGAAACTTCAGACAGCTGTTTGTAAGGGAAATGGGTCTGAAATCCTCCGACCCTTGAGGAGAAATCATCTTAGGGATAAGGGTGATGAGAGAACCATTGATGTTCTCCAAAGATATTTGTCCATCATAAAAAGCCTGTATTAGGTGCAAAAAGTCCTGTTCAATGATAGGCCAGCATTTCTTGATAAACATGTCGTTAAAGCCATCCGGTCCAGGTGCTCTATCAGTGGGTAGCTCCGCTAGAACCTTGTTTATTTCCTCCTGTGTGAATGGGGCAGAGAGTACTTCAAGCCCCTCCACTGGTTGTATCAACTGTGGGAGGTCAAATCCCATGTTAATACCCTGAGCCTGGCCCATCCTGTTCTTAAAGGAGGACCACAAAATTCCAGCCATTTGTGCATGATCAGAGACCGGATCATTCCCATCCACTCTAAGACTAGCAATTGTATTTTTCCTCAATCTTTCTGAAGCCATTGCATGAAAGAATTTAGAGTTCTCCTCCCCCACCTTGATATATCTAATTGTACACCTCTGCTTCCAATAAATGTAATGGATACGCAGCAAGTTCTCATGGTGTAACTTGACTATCTTCCTGAAGTTAAACTCCGGATTTGTGAGTGGCCTCCATTCCTCAAGCCCATCAAAATGTAGAATTACTTTGGCACAGTTGAAGATCAACCTTTTAATGTGGGATATGTTTTTGCTCCACATTTTGAGATCCATTCGCAAGCGTTTGAACTTTCGAGAGATGATTGCAGCCGCAGACAGATCACTAAAAACCGGCACCTCCCAAGACTTCTTAACGCAATCCATAAAACCTGTCATGTCAACCCAATAATTCTCAAAACGAAAACCCCTTGCTTTTGTAATATTGGTGTCAATTGAAACCACGCATGGCACATGATCAGACGAAGTTTTAGCTAAAGGAAGGACTACGGTATTTGGATAAATGGAAATCCAATCTGGGGTTGTGAAGAACCAATCCAATTGCTCGAGCAGAGGGTTTTCCTGCATATTTGACCACGTGTAACTTCTCCCTTTCAAGGGCAACTCCAAGAGGCCCAAATGGCCAATTATCTCATTAAAAAGGAAGATGTCATTAACATTTCCCCCCGGTAGGTTCCTGTTATCCATAGATCTTATAAAATTGAAGTCCCCTAGCAGAAGCCAATGTTCATTGGGAGGGAGCGTCAGATGGTAAAGCCAATGCACAAAATCATCGCGAAGAGGCCCATCACAAGGACCATAAACAGACACTAGGGTCCAGGTCTCAGCATTGTGCACCGAGGTAAATGAGACCACAACCCCAAATCTCTGAATCTCAATTAGTGTGCCAGTGAAGACCCCAGAATTCCAGATGACAAGAATACCACCAGATGCACCAAGTGAGGGAGCAAACGCAAAACGATCAAACCGCCGCGGGCAGAAAGCTCTAATCATCCTAATGTCAAACTCCTCGCATTTGGTTTCCTGGAGGCACACAATTGAGCACTTACTCTCTTCGATTTTCGATCGAACATCTCTCTGTCTATCCGCAGAATTGAGTCCACGTACATTCCAGCACAAAACACGCCAGTTACGAAATGATGTACTAGCCATTAAGAACTATATAGCGGGGATAATCCAGCCCACTGCTTAACAGTGCGGCTCCAGTAACCACAAGGTTCAAATCATGCATACACGATAAACCAAAAAACTGCCGGCAGTACTTAGATATAAAAAAACCTAAAAGAGATAACTGTGGGCCACAAAATGCAAGTTCAAATAAACCCACGAAACATCCCCACCACATCGTCGGGAAGTGCTGACGATCATTCATCATTGGAAACTGCATCTTCATCAGACTTCTTCGAGGTAGCCATAAGCTTCTCCTCTGTCAGATCGTCAGCTGGGATGCCCAAAGCCTGCCCAACTGCCTGCATAACCGGAATTGGGGTTTCCGGTGGCATCTGAGCCTGCTCCGTGGACTCCTCTTCAGACATCTTCAGCTTCTTTCCTCGTGGCCTCCTCTTGGGTGATGGTTTGACCAGGATTGCGGAGGTAGGTTTGTACCCTGAAGATTTAGCGTAGCTCCTCGTCATTCTCCTCATGGAGAAGTCTGGAGTAGCAGCAATATGTGCGACACAACGAGCACGCTTCCCCCCATGTTGCCTCTTCCCAAGCACAGATGCTGCAGGAGGTTTAGTGGCTGAGAACAGAACATCAGAGTCTGGAATACCGTTGCCTTCGGATGAAACTGTGTCAGGTAGAGGTGGAGATAGCAAGGATGAATCAGCATCCGCAATTTCCTCAATAATGACCGAAGAAATAGTCGCAGGCCTAGGCGGCCCCTGGAGGAGGGTTGCCAACCGTATCTCTTGATCTGGCATTAACGGGCCCAGAGAAATAACCGATGGCGGTAAGGAAAAACCAGGTATAGCAGATGGCACCTTCTGGATGAGGAAATTCGGCAAAAGTGATGAAAACGATCTTGCCCAGATCATCTCAGGTGGCAGGACCGGGCCATACACAATTCTGACGATTCCTAAGTGAATGGGATCCATTGGCATAACTGGGTGAGGCTGCTACACGTCCTCCATATCCACTGCATCATCATCAGAGTCCAAAGAAGGGATGAGGATCATAGAGTTTTGATCCTGAGCCTGCACGTTCCCCTGCGGCTGCTGCGGCTCCTCAGGCTGTTCCCAGGCCCCCCAGCCATCTGCCTGCTGCTCTGCATGTCCCCCGTTTATATTTCCATCAAAAGGATGCGGATGATTGTGGGGCACTGCGTTCCAGCCCAAAGCAGGGTAAGGTGGCATCGCCCAGAACGGCTGCGGTGGATTTACCCCTGGCATGGGATGAGGGTTTCCATCCAATGGCATTGGGTCCTCATCCGCAGGTATGATTGCCTCTGCAAACTCTCCAGTTAAGATATAACAGCCTGCTGTCCAGGAAACTACAGCCCCTCCCCAAGTTGCAAAATCTCTGAAAACAACCGAGCGTGGAACAAGGGCATTGTCAGGAAAAGAGCATCTGACTACAGACCGGACCTTGCGACGATCAGTGTCATTCCAGTAATGAAACTGTCCAAACGTGCCAACAATCTCCGCTAGGTTGGTGGAATTCCTATAATCCAATGGCACTCCAATGAACATCAACCAGCCAGTCCTATGACCCTGGATAGCTCAAAAACCTTCCCCCTGATTATGTGGAATAAATCTGACAAAAAACTCATTGCCCTCTGCATCCAGACCCAGCGGGAAAGGTGGATGTTGCATGAAGGAGGCACACACCACCGGATCTTCCATCTCAAATAAACCCACTCCCTGGAACCAAGTCTGAGCAGATATGACAGGCACTTGCATGTTTTGAGTCAGGAAATTCAGAACCTGCTCACGCCGGATTGCCACCAAATGAGCCGGAGGAAGGGGCTCAACGATCGCCACCATGAACTGCTCATGTCTCCGTGGAGGCGGGACCGCAGGCGAGTAGTATGTGCGTGGTAGCCTGTCCTCCCCACCATCGACCACATCAAAGCCTGCCGGGAGGAAGCGATGGGGGTCAATGGCATACACCTCCATTGGGGAAGCTGGAAGCGGCGAGGTGGTGGGAGGCGATGAGGGCGACGGAGCGTCAGATTGGGTCGGCAAAGCAGGGGAGCTGGGTTTCGGAGAGGGGCAGGGAGACGATTGGTTTTTTTTGCTGCGGTGCTGCAGTTGTATTGGAAACCGAAGAGGCAAGCAAGTCTTCCTTGTTGGCGCGAGCTCCAAAGCCGCTCGATGGGATTTTGGGCACCCAGATGGATGTGTCAGGCAGCTGACCCGAACAATTCTTTTTAACATGACCAGAGCGAAAACATAACCTGCACCTCACCTTATTTCTGCAAGTCTCTGACTTGTGCCCCATGCCCAAACAGTTCTGACAGTCCCAGTAGCTTGCAGCCATCTCTTCAATCATCTCATCAAAACTTTGCAATCCTTTGGTAATATCTTGTGGAGAGGGAGACTCAAAGAAATCCAGTGGAGAGGCTTCGTTCTCATCATCAGAAAGAACAATGGGCCGCAAAAGGGAGCCCATTTGCCGAGGCGGTGTGATGGGGCTGGCTTGGGTCGGGGGGGACGATTCCCCAAAGTCTAGTCCAACAAATTTGAAGATTCCTGAGGATCCGGAGTTGCCGCCAACAGAAGTGATCCTATCCGGAGATGACGGGATTGACCCAAACTGAATTAGAGGACTCGCCGCCGCCGCCGATGAACATTCCGGCGAGGTGGCGGGTACCAACGGGGGGCTAAGCGAACCAGCCTCATGTGACCCAACAACGTAACCGGCTTCACGGATCGTCTGGACCTCGATGCGTGTAGGATTATAATTATAACCTTTGTGAGCTGGATAATTAATGAAAGTCGCAAAACGCAACCTCTTCTTGGGATCACTGGGTGGGTGGCCAGATCGTAGTGAAGATTTACTAGGACGATGATGCATAGCTTTCATACCCATGGCAACCGTACGCTTGGAAGGGCTCACTAAGATCCATTCCTGCTGACACTCAGATTGCCAGGATCTAAACTCTTTCTCCCAATCCGGACCCCCACGGCCCCAAAGGTGAAAATAGCATTTGAATTGAGGGCAAACAAAGCTTTGTTGATGCAGAATAAAAAATCCCACCTCTTTGCATGACATATTGAAGGAGAAAACACCATTGCAAAGGGAAGATACCTTGAGCTGAGAACAGTAACCTCCGAGAGCAGATTCCAGAGCCAAGCCAACATTCTCCTCATCCAGACGAAAAGAATGCCTGGCAAAGGAGACCACCATGGTGAAGTGTCCCGTATCCTTCGATGGATGAACAGATCTGCCGAAGGTGCGCTAGATCTCTTGTGACAACTTCATACCCGGGGTGAAGTCCAAGCCCATGGAGATCGCCGCATGGACCGCCATGAGGAATAGAATAACCTGCATAGGGAAGAGAGGACGCCGGAGAGAATGGCCCGATCAGATGGCAACACCCACGGTGGAACATGGAGATCGCCGGCGGTGGGTGGCTAGGGTTAGGGGGGCGGCGGGTGGGTGGGCATGTTGGCCTGAGATCCCTCTATAGCTATTGTATGATAAGTGATTGTTGCAGGTTACACAACAGTAGTAATTTGATGTAAGAACATGGTGTGATAGACAGATATTGTATGTTCCAGAAACAGGAACACGTGTCTTATTCAAGTATAATGTGTAAAGTAAGTATATGGAATTCAACAAAATTAGAAGCAATACAAGCTAGACATCACACATAACATGCAACCACATATAACAGTGCCAAGTTAGAGGGAGCATCGGTGATGCTGCACTAGGGGAGAAGTGCTCATCATAAACACAGCTTTGTTGAGTGTCTATGCATGTGTTGTCTTGGAAATCATCTTGGGGGTGTGGAGGAGTAGAAACTGTAGAGGCCCTCCGTTCGGAAGGAGCACCTTTATCCGCTGCCTTGCTAACTTCCTTCCGCTTTATTGATTTTGAATTGTCAAGTAAAACCGACAAGAAAAAGCAATAAAATTCTCTCTTCAGAACTCATTCATGCATGATTCTGACAATCACTACTTTGATGTAAGGCAAACACATGATACTAGGATGGAATATGTACGAAAAACAGGATGACATGGCATGTTCACAACTGTTTGTGTAAACTAAGCAGAAACCATTCCAGCAAATAAGAAGCAATGCAAGCTAGACACCACACGAAAGATGCAACCAATATGACTCTGCCAAGTTAAAAGCGTCCCATCATAAATGGAATTTCAACAAATTAGAAGCAGCGCATGCTATAAATCATATGAAAGATGCAACTAATATCGCACTGCATATACTAAAGGTGTCTCATCATGTTGATTGATGCGGGATACAAAAAACAATAGTTTTATGTAAGGACATGCTTAATAGACAGATGTACTATGTACTAAATACAGGAAGGCATGTCACATTAACAGGTATAATGTATAAGCTAAGCAGATTAGCACATGCAGTTTAACCAGATTGGTAGAATTACAATCTAGACACCATATGCAACATGCAACCACATATCACGCTGCCAAGTTAGAGCAAGCACCTGCGATGCTAGTGTAGGGGAAATGCTGTAATCAACTACAAAGCTACGTTCACTATCTTCATCTAGCATTTCTGTTTCTTGAGAATCATATCGGGAGGCTGACACTGCATTCTTTAAATGAGGAGTAGTCCCCTTGCCTGACTGTCTTGTCATAAGTGATTGATGAGGGATACACAAGAACATTAGTTTGATGTAAGAACATGGTTAATACACAGATGTACTAGTATGTACCAAAAACAGAAAGGCATGTCATATTCAAAGGTATAATGTGTAAGCTAAGCAGATGCAGTTTAACCAAATTGGAAGCAATACAAGCTAGACATCCGGCTGGAGTGGTGAGCATGATGACCTAGGACCTGAGAGCCTGGTGGGAGGCGGGCTGCTTCGCCACCATCGCAGCTTTTTAGTTGGCTTCCAGGTGATGCCTATCTTTGTTGGGCTTGTCACTGGCTCGGCCAGTGTCCTGACTAGCTATTTGTCTTCTGGTGCTCACGGGATGGTGGTTCGTGTAAAAAAATAACTTTCCTTATCTTACCGACTTCGGCCTTTCGAATACAAGCTAGACACCATATGGAACATGCAACCACATATGACACCGCGAAGTTAAAGCAAGCACCTGGGATAGTGGTTCATTGCGAGCGAGGTCATCAACTCCAGAGCTACGTTTACTGTCTCCATCTGCTGACGCTTCACCCTGTATAGCGTTGTAACGTGTCTTGCCTACCAGCATACGAAGCTGGAGCGACTTCCCTCTTTTCTTTTTGGCTTCTCTCATGGAAGCAGAGTCTGAAATACCCTTGCATAAAAACACAATAGCGAGAGTAAGGATGAAGTGTGTGCAGAACTAGTGCACTGTAAAAGTAGCAGATAGCAGGTGGCTGAAAAATAAATGACATGAGACATATGATAGCTCTACAACATTGCATGGCAAACAAAATTAGATTCTAATCCGTATGATTTTGTAATATATGAGCACAGGAAATGCAGGTACTCCTCCAGCACACCACCACATGTGGTCATATCTAAGATAATAGTCGACTGAAAATAAATAGGCCAGTCGATGTTTTTAATGAACCGTCCGATCTATAAGGAACGGGCAGATGGCCTTCATCTACCTCCCGCCAGTCACTGTTGACGATCTTTCTCGAACCGCCAGCGACCACCGGCCCAGACCCCTGCCTCCGCCGCCCCGCCCTCCCATCGACCTCACACCACCGCCGTGCTTGGCAGCGCCCCAGGCCATCCCTTTAATCCCGGCCGACCTCCAGATCGGGCGCCAGTAGCTCTAGGCCGCACACGCCCCTAAGATAAACACCAAGGTGCTGCTTCCCCGATGTAATAGGCGTACTAGCGCCTGTTACGCCGGGGAATGCTTCCGTTAATTGGGAATCAACTAGACAGAAATTGAAATTCAGGGGGGCGACGGACCTCTAGCTAAGGTGAAATAGTATATGACGAGAAACCTTGTGCATCGCGAGTTACTAGGAACATCTAGTATCAAGAAGAAGCGTTCAACTAGTGTCTTCTGTGGGATGAATACCGTGCAAGCAGAGACGTAAGATTTGCACAAATAAGGGAAGAGGAGTACCTTTTTCAGTTGCCGATGTGGTCACCTCCACATGTCGCGCCGATTTTCTTCTTTTTTACTGGGAAACCGATGTTCTCTCCACATGTCGCGCCGATTTTCTTCTTTTTACCGGGGAAACCAATGTTCTGGAGGGTGCAGGCTTTGGACGAACCCATGGCCAAATTGTTGACTGTGTTGCCATGGCCGTATGTTGGCCCAGGGGAAGCAGATCTGAGGCGGCGAAGGATGGCGTAGCAGGAACAACTCTGGTGCGGTGGAGGGTGGCGAAGTTGGAGCGGCGGCAGTGAGGCGCACGACGGTGTGGTTGAACTGGCTCAGGTACGGACGGCTCGGCCTCGGCTTCAACTACTAGCCGTAGAGGGCGTTGCGGTCGAGGTTGCCGTGGACGACGATGTCGGGGTATCGGCTCCGGTGTGATGGAGGAGGGCGGCGGTTGATGGGTGGGATGGGGTGGCAGACGGAGGACGCCGGGGTTTCGCGGCTGGTGGAGAGGTAGTTTTGGCGCCCACAGAGTACGAATGGGGAATCGAACGGGTGGGGGAGACCATGTTTTGGTCTGGGACGTGCTTGTTTTTGGCATTTTTTAACAAAAGATGGGACACGCTTGTTTGAAATTTGGGGAAAGTACAAACTTTGCCCCCCTCTTAAATTTGAGACCTACTGCGGGTCGGGGGTAGGATGGTAATCCCAGGTGTCCCAAATAGTGGGCGGGAGCGATTTTGGCCACGCGCATGTGTGCTTAGGCGGCCATTGTGTATGAATGTTTTTCGGATGCGGTTTCGTGGCGTCTAGATGAAGCTACAAACCTACCCCGGTTTAGACCTTTGGACGTCGGGCCGGTAGGTTTCACGGCCCGGAGTTATTAGAAAAGTAGTTTCCTTGTACTGCCAAACATTGGTCTCGCGCGGTTTCGGGCGAGTAGAGGCTCTTTTGGCGCTTCGTTCGAAATTTTGAAACACAAGCATTCACGTTTAGAGTACTCTTGAACTATGAGGATTGACCTAAATAGACAACGTTATATTTGACCTTGTATGTTTGAAAACCTCATTAAATTATCTGCTTCTTTTTGAAATTTTAACACTTGAAAATCCTATAACTACGATTATTTTGGAATGGAGGAGCTAAATTTGAATCTATTTTGTACACGACTACATATGCTATTATGTACAAAATAAGAGCAAAGATTGGTACACCCATAATTTAGGTGTGGTTTACAAATGCCATGATATCAAATTCAAATAATTGAATGGACTTCATGTTGAATTCGATTTTTTTAAACCACCTTAAGTTGAATTCAAATGTATGCTAGTTCATAGGTAGCTATTTATAATGTCCATTGTGTAACTTTCGTATGTATAATGTGCTTTACACACACAACATGAGCTATACTCAGGTTTATATTCGATTGCTAAAGCGATGCATGGTCTGGAGTTCAAAATACTAACTATGTGGATCAATTGTGTCGAATAATAACATAGACATGCTCAAATTTGATAGAATCTAGATGTCTGATGGATCAATGACCGCTCCTTACGCGAATTACAAATATCATGATCCCATCCTAATATTTGGATACAATTTATATCTTTAATCAATGTGTAGAGCAGTCTTTTACATGTAGTTTCACTCTCCATCGGTGGTCTCTCACACATGCTCACACACTCTCTCCCGAGGCGTCTTTCTCGCACACATGCTCTAGATATAACCCTCCCTCCATCTCGTAACCATTTACAACTGTTTTCACTAACCTTTATCACAAGCACTCTTCCTCTCGCAAACATACACACGCACAATCCTCATGGACCCTTTCTATATACATGGACCTTCCTACGTGTCTCATGTACGCACATTATCTTTACGCCTGTCTCTCACGCATTGTCTCACACCTCTCTTCCTAATCGACGAGTATGATTCTAGCAGAGCATTCTGTAGGATGCCCCTTAAAGTTAGGTTGGATGAATAGTAATATCAGAGATAAAGGGGTTACCTTAGTCCGAGAATCTAGGGTTACAAATCCTAGCCGGCTTTGTTAGTGGACACAGAGTCCTTCACAATTCTGCAATCTTTGTCTTGTACGACTAGTCATCCATGGTTCTTCCTAAATGCGTCACGGGCCGACCAATGTGGCGCAGGACGGAACCGAACGAAGGGCCTCACCTCGACCCACCGGACCTGACGCGGTGACACACCCTCTGCCCCCACGTCTCATTATCTTCTCACACCCACACATACCAACACAAACACCACACACATAGAAAATTTCTCCTGGTGCCTCTATTCCCTCCCCCCTTGCATATACACAATCAAGGGAATGGAATCTCTTGTCGTGACGTCATATTCGTCTCTCACTCTCTCTAGACCACTCTCATTTCTCGTGCTATCTCTCCCACGCCCGCCCCCCATCGGCCCCTCTATCCATGCCTCTCTCAAATACGTAATACACACACATACCTCTCTAGGCCCTGCCAAATGCATCAACTACACATTCACACATGCATGTTACATCACATACCCCATTGATCTAAAAAGCCCTCACTTCAAGTTTATTTCGCATACAACATTCCTTTTGAATAAAGTGTGGCCAAAAAATTATTTTAGAGTTTCTACATATATACAACATTACAAAGTTATATGGAGGAGTACGAACGCTAATTTGCATTGCATGGTGCCCACAATGATATTTATTCCGCACAGTGAATTTGTATATTTTTATACTATATACAAAGTTAGTCATAATAAAGAGAAACGAAGAGCATCTCTATCTCCATCGCATACCCCCACTGTACGCCCCATTCACGTATGCACACAAAACTATCTCCAGGTCCTCTAAAAGTAAGCCCCCAGAAATTCACGCATGTTTCATCTTTCTCTCGCGATATATGCAATGACGATCATTTTATTTGAAGCAAAAGCACGATACGCACATTGGACTTCAGAATGCACTCATTACGGTCACCATTTATGTTTAGTGGTTATTATACAGTCACGGGCTCACCGTACAAGTCTGTATTTGCTCATGACATGACTATTTGACCAGTTAAACGCTCCACGTGGCACCTCTAGTGTTGCATCACATTATCTCACTACCATCGTGCCCACCTGTCGACTTGTATCTACTCTACATCTACACTCTTATAAAATACATAAAATACACTCTTATAAAAAACAGAGTTGGTGATGATGGTGTGCCTGCCATCCTGCAAGATAGGCCATGCGATTTATATCTGACGGATAGGAAAGAAACTATGTCAATTTTGCAAAAAGGTACCCACACACCTCTCCACATTTGCAAATAAGGCCTTCCCTCGTTCATCCTTTTCTCTCACAAGATAAACAAGTCATACAAATGCATCTTGATTTTACGTGCAACGCACAGGCATCATGCTAGTAAGGATGAAAACAAACGACAAAAAATATTTGGACCGTGGTTCGAAGTCATGACCGCGGGCACAACGGATAAGGTGGCCTTGTATTGGTATGCTGAGCTATCTGTTTTAACACACAGGAGCTGGTGTGGTGATTATACACACACGCACGCATGCACACAAACTGCATCCATGCAACACTCACACAAACACATGCACCCACGCACGCACGCAACACTCACACATACACACGCAGCCACGCACGCACGCAACACTCACACGCACACACGCATGCATGCATGCATGCACACACCAGTACACCACACGACCAACACACACTCTCACGCTCAAGTGCTCAACCTACAAGTGCATGCGCACACATCAGGCCCTGACAGACACATACACAACCAGGTGATTCCCGCGCACGGGTTGGAGCCTTGTCGCACCTGTGTAAATTTGGGTTTATCTGACCTTTTGCCTATGCGAACTAACAGGTGGGACCCACAAGGAACGTTGTCAATTTAACTAGTCAACATGGCGCCACGTGGACTATTTGGCCGGTCAACAGAGTGCAATCCGGTGTTGAAATGTAATCAGCTTATTCTGAAGTTCGGTGACCGTATTAAGCTTTTCTCTCTGTAGGCACTCCAAAACTACATCTCTACACGTTCTCGCATGTTACATCTAACAACTATGCAATACAACACTACTACTACACTCTAACACAATAAATCATATGTGTTTTTACTTTTACTAGATATCATATTGTTACTTATAATTATTTAGTTTGCATACATTAAAATTGCCTTTGAAATGTATGTCCAGTATCATCTACCGCGCGGGAAAAATCCTGCACTTTCCTATTTAATCGGGTTTGTATCGATGGATCGTGCGAAACAACAAAACTATAGTACTATATAGTACAAGTGACAGTTCACTGGGCCGTCGTGTCGTCTACTCCTCCGTCGTAAGAGTGGAGCGCTCGCTTTCATAAATCTTCTAGTCCCTTTTGCCGACATGTGGGACATCAAGCTACCGGGTCCACGTGCCATACCAGAATACAGTGCAGAGCAGCTGGGGTGAAGCACCCCAGTCATGCCGCCGGCGTAGTAATGAGCAATGAGGCGTCAAATCACAAAGCTACACCTTTCCCGCCGTTAAGTTGGAGGGACGAAGCAACCATCATTTGACTTGTTGCTGAATCCGCTTCTCCCTCATCTTCTTCAACTTAACCACGTGTTGCTTCTGCTGTTGTTCTGCCTCATGTGGGACGCGGATCGGCTTGGTAAAGCACTGACACGTGGGACCTCATGTTAGCAAACCGCCAGGACAACGTCCTCCGAAAATAAGAAGCCTAATCCTAGACTTACAAAGGGCTACGTAGCTGCTACGTATACTTTCCATCTAATCTATATATGCCCCCTGATTTTCAGGTGGGGTGGGCCTAATCCTCTCCTTTAATCCAATCAAATAGTCCCACATCACATCAGTTTGTAACTTTACGTAAACCATTACTTGAATGTAGCATTGCTCAAATAAGAAACTCCCCCGCCATCCGCACGGCAAAATCACCTCCTTTTTACTAATCTTGATTCTATAATTTTTTAGATCAATATAATTGAGATTTGTATAGATAGCACATAGGAGCAAAACCAAGTGGTACGGTTAAGGGCATCCACAATGTGTAGCCAAATGTGAAAATAGCTTTTGGCATCGTGGGAACCATTGTGGGCGTTGTTGCCAAAGCCAAAAAGATGGAACCGAAGCTCCCTGATTGATTGATTGAAGGAATAGAAAAATGCAACGTCTCTCTTTCTCCCATGCTTGGACACATGTAGTACAATATAGAGCACAGAGTCTACTCCCCTGTCCCTTCTATCACAAATCACAAAGCAGTGAGGCGTCAAATCACAAAAGCACGGACGAAGCAACCATCATTTCACTCTTCGCTGACTCTGCTTCTCCATCGTCTTCTTCGAGAAACCATCTCACCGCACTAGTACTCCTAGTAGTACTAGTAAAGGATTTCCTGGATGCAAATAAGGCGGTTGTCTCGGCTTGCAGGCGGCACTTGCGAACGACTTACCGTGGTCTCCCTCAATGGTGTTCTCCATCGAACGCACTTCGCCAAACCACCAAAAAAAGATATCGTCGATGTCACCACAATGGGGAAGGAAGTCAAATATAGTTACTACCTCCATTTTTTTGTACACAAGGCCAGTATATCAAAATTACAATTTGCAAAGGGCCACTAACACTAATCGAGGCAAAATTGATGGGGTTAGCAACCAATGACATTAATATCCCCTGCATGCATGCGGAAGTGAGAAGGTTGGTTTGCATGGCGCTGCATTAATCGAGCGATGAGGAGTGAGATGGTTAGCTCTTTGGTCTTTGGAGAAAAAAATACGCATTAATTGACACATGAAATGAGGATTTGTATCGATTAAATCCAGCAAAGGAAAACCCCGCCTTTCTTTTTTAACACTAGTACTCCTAGTACGTACGTACTTATCCTGTTTGGGTATAGGCCTTGCATTGCCAAACTTCGCCACACATTTTTGCCACACTTGCCTAAAGTTTTCAAAATGAGAAGGAGGTACACTTGCGCACGGCTGTCGCGGTCGCACCGCACCCTCACACGGTCGCTCCTGCACGCCGCGGTCGCACCGCACCCTCACACAGTCGCTCCTGCACGCCGCAAACCCAACCAAGGGAACGCACCCTCACTGACACGTGCTGTCGCATGTGAACAAACCAAACTCAACCATCCTATCGCTGACACATAATTTTCGTTCATAGAGTATGTTTATCCAACCGCATGTTGGGGAGTACCCGTACGGCCCGTGCGGTGGTCTGTTGGGGAAGAAGAAGAGGTGAGGAAGAAGGAAAGAAGGGTTAGGAGACGTAGGATATTCATCCAACCGCCTGAAATGGTAGACTGACCCAAGTCAGGCGACTTGCATGACAAATA
The DNA here is from genome assembly GCA_032464435.1 of Aegilops umbellulata. Lineage (NCBI taxonomy): Eukaryota > Viridiplantae > Streptophyta > Magnoliopsida > Poales > Poaceae > Aegilops > Aegilops umbellulata. The sequence continues at coordinate 225,313,460 of CP136055.1, read as the reverse complement.
TATGTTTTTACACAACAAAAGATCCATAAAAACAACAACATAAAGAAAAACTATCACTGCTCGCGGAAAAGAGACGGCCTCGTCGTCTTTGGCTGCCGGCGCGAACCAGCCGTCGCTGCCGACGTGTGTCTCCGCACCGTGGTTGTCCTCGTCCTCCAGCTACTCGTTCAAGCGGAGCGTGCGGGCGCTCTGCACGGACGAGAGCACAACCAGGTTCAAGTCGAGGACGTCCGGTTCCGCCTGCAGGAGGGCCTCGATGGCAGCTGCATCCGCGCGCTCCGCATCGAGTCGAGCCTCCGCCGCCCGGTTCAAGTCCATGACGTCCGGTTCCGCCTGTAGGAGGGTGTCGATGAGAGCGGCATACGCGCACTCTGCGTCGAGTTGAGCCTCTGCCGCCTGGTTCAACTCCAAGACGTCCGGTTCCGCCTACAGGAGGGCCTCGATGGCAGCAGCATCCGCGCGCTCCGCCTCAAGTTGACCCTCTACCGTCTGGTTCACATCCACGACATCCGGTTCCGCCTGCAGGAGAGCCTTGATGGCCGCGGCATGCGCGCGCTCCGCTCGAGTTAAGCCTCTACCTCCCGGTCCTCCTTTAGTATCGCCATGTTGAACCGCTGGTCCGCCTGCACCATGGGGGACTCGGACACCGGCACGAAGTCGACGTCCATCGTCTCATACCCATCGGGGGCCTTCTGCGCCGCGACCTCCGCCATGAACATTGGATCGACTTCCTCCTCCTCGTAGCTTGGCTCCAAAGAACTCGGGGATTGGCCCGCCACAAAGCGAGCTTGGGAACGGAGGTCTATGGTGCCGGCACGCCGCCGCAATTTCTGCACGGCGCTTAGGTGTCAGCATCTTGTAGTAAGTGATCTTGCGGCGCACCATGGCTTTCCGGCGAACTAGGGGACGCTTGATGTGGGCTAGCGGATCGAAAGGTGGGGGAATGGTTTAGAGATTTGGTGTGGTTTTAGGGTAGTGGCTGGCGTAGGCCGAGCAGCGAAGGCTCTGGTGTGAATAGTGGTTCCGGTGACGATCGGTCAATCGGTTTTGACTGTACATCGCTCTTGTCGCGTTCGCGTTGCAGCCCGGCATGCTGGACCCTCCATGTCGCTCACCGAGTGGAACGCGCTTCGTCTTGCGTTTTCGCTCGCTTGTGGGACCGCAGTTGAGAGCAAACCGACGTCCCTCCCCCTCCCCTGCCCGCGTCATTTATTATACCACCACTCCCTCTGTTTTATGCGGAGTAAATAAAAACAGAGAGTATACTACGGATGAGGATCCCCTGACATGGCCGAACCCATTGAGTAACTGACATGCGGGGCCTAGCAAGCATGGGGTCCGCCAGTAAGTGACCGAAAGGGAGGGTAAGGCAGGGATACCTACGTCAGAGGATCCACTTCCACTATACTACTTTGACCAAATGTTAGAGTAATAATGTATGACATGCAACTTACACAAATGTTAGAGTAATAATATATGACATGCAACTTACACAAAGCATACAGGGTCTAATGCGTTTTTCGAGGCTAACTTTGACCAAATGTTAGAGTAATAATATATGACATGCAACTTACACAAAGCATACGGTCAAATTCGTATGTGTAAGGAGTTTCCAATGATATAATTTTCACATTATACATCTCATGTACTATTAATCTTGTCAATAGTCAAATTGGAAACCATCTCGAGTACAAATCTACGAGTACGTACGAATCTAACAATATTGATTGGGCGTTGTTGAATGTTGATACCTTTTTTATCAAAGTAGAGATACTTTGACTACACATAAAACTTATATGTAAACTAGAAAGGATAGGAGGGAGTATACTATACGTTCAAAAACAAAACGAACATTGAATACCCTTTATATATGATTTGCGGATGCTATAATCACCGGTTCAAATTTTTGAATCCGCCTTAGGTATCACGTGCCCCCACTCGTTCCCTCTCGATTTCATCTCGGGGTCCGGAGATCTATTGAAAGAGGACTAGGGTGGGTACATGCGAATGATACTCGGCGGAATGTTCAAATGAGGCATGCTGGAGGATGGACTCGACTGGAGGGCGACATGATCGATGGAGAAGAGGGTTGGAGAGGAATGAGAAATAAGCAAACGCCACATGATTATACTTGAACGGCTCAAAAAAAACAATAAGTTGTCTCGCTTGGCCTACATAGTGAAAGGCCTAATGCGCAACACGGAGCACTGACGCTTGAATATGGCTGGGAAAACAGGGAAACCGACATGTGGGGCACACCCGTCGGGACGACGTAGCGTAGACTAGTCCAATGGAGGAGCTGGCCCACGACCTCCTCGCCACCGACAACCGTTCATGTGGGTCATTGGGGCCAACAACGGGGCGCAGCTCCAGCACCGCCTCTGGACACAGCGACCGCGGTGAGCGACACGCTCATATCGTCGCTAGACACGGTCGGTTTCAGTGTGCCGAGGGTGGCGTTAGTGCTGTGGCACGACCAACGATATGTTTGGTTTGTGCCCAAGGTTGCCCCATCAAAGCATTGGGTAGCCAAAAATTTGGTTGAGGTATTGGTTGCCCATGATTTGGCCGACATTGGCAAGAAAAATGAACTAGAGTTGGCTAGAGTTTATTGGCATGCCAAAGAAATGGCAACCATCCAAACAAAGACCAATCTTTGGGTCATGACCAAAATTTTGGTTGAGGTATTGGTTGCCCATGATTTGGCCGACATTGGCAAGAAAAATGATAGAGTTGGCTAGAAATCATTGGCATGCCAAAAAATGGCAACCATCCAAACAAAGACCAATCTTTGGGTCATGACCAAAATTTTGGTAAGGTGCACTTTGGCCACAATCCAAACACACCCCAACACCCGACTCGTCGAGGATGCACGGGGCGCCGCGACGCGTCCGTGGAGTGGTGTAGCGCGGCCAACTGCATCCTCTGGACCTGAGACCATGCCAGGTCGTCTTGCTTTTTCAATGACATGTGTCGATCGCATGTGAGAAAAGGGCATCTCCAACGTTGCCACGACCGCAGCTGACTACCCTGGCACACCAAAAACCCTCGTCCCTCGCGCTGTCGCGCGGTGCGTTCCCAGCCGGCGCCAGCTGCCCGCATTCATGCCGTCCGTCCGTATGCCATCGTTAAGAGGCTCGGTGCCCGAGGAACCAACTTCGGCAACATAATGACGCACCAGGACGCTTGGCCTCACCGAAATGCGCTACTTAAAGCGGCATCGCCCAGCTAACCTCCACACCATAGCGCATCGTCCTCCTACCTGGAACCACATCCGCCATGACCGCAAGCGCGAATGCTCTGCGGGAGAGCTTGTCTTCGGGGATGGAGCTCGAGGTCGCCGCCCTCGCTCAAGTCGCCGCACAAGCGGTGGCCACACTGGCGGCCGACGATGGGAGCACCGTCAGCCACGCGTCCTACTTGCCGCCATCCAACGTTCGGCAGCGCCGAGGTCGGGAACTCCTTCGAGGATGAGTAGGGCATGGGAGGCGGCAGGGCATCGTGTGCCAACTGGTCGGTCCGTCTCCCGTGTTCTACTTTTCCTCGTCGGAGACCGCACCTTCACTTCACAGGTCTTGAACCCTGCCCCCGTACATGGAGATCACAGATGGAGGACGTCGATCGCTGCCGTAGAATAGGTTTAGGGTCGGGTTTCTTTTATTTTTTTGTCCTATAGAAGTTCGAGATGTAATGAAAATCTGTCGTGTTTGCATTAATCTCGGCCGGTGTATATGAACTTTCACAATAATATACATATTGTAGGAGTACTAGCAAGATGCCCGTGCGTTGCAAGGAAGATCAAGATCTTGTGGGAGAAAAGGATGAACGAGGGAAAGCCTTATCTGCAAATGTGGAGAGGAGTGCGGGTAAATTTTCATAGTTTCCTTCCTATCCGTTAGATATAGATCGGACGGCCTATATTGCGGGATGGCAGGCACACCATCATCACCAACTCTGCTTTTTATTGAACCGAGACAAATATAACTTGCGAAGTAAAATAAACACATAGGGTCTATACATACACAAATTATCTTAGGCACTCCAATAGGATGCCACTACACATTCACGCATTTCACATCTTTCTACATCTACGGGAACCTACGAAAGGGTTAACGTAAATTGCCTCTCTCTCTCTCCTCCCCTGATTTTCATGGTGGTGGGCCCCTCCCTCCCCCTAATCTACAATCAACAGCTCACACATTTCACATTACGTTAATTACGTAACTGGGATTACGTAGGTGTAGCATTACTCGTCCTAAAAAACCCAACTAAGCCAACCTCCCAGCATATCGCGCGGGAAAAGACCCGGTCCCGCCATTTTAGTCGGGATTACCGGATTACTAGTATTAGTATCGATGGATTGCGCGAAGCAACAATTTTTTTTGAGGGGGCGAAGCACCTAGTTTAAAAGGAAAAAAGGCGGTACACTCACAACACTCCTGTCGCAGTCGCATTGCACCCCACACACGTTCGGTCCTGCACACGACTCACGCAAACGGAATGCGCTTCGGCTTGCCTCTTCACTGACACGTGGGACTGTACTTGGAGAAACCGACCATGCTCCAAACTCCCCCGCCCACCGCGCGGAAATCCTCCCCCCCCACACACAAAAATTCCCCCCAAATCCGATTCAACCGCCCTTCAGCCAACTAGCCAATAATATTCTCCAAACCCCCTCCCCCTTGTCCCCCTCCACTCCATTCGCTCCGCCAAAGCCGCCCTCTGCGCCACGCCAATACGTCGGCGCCACGGTTCGGCAATCCTCTCGCTCCCATAGTACGCTCTCGTAGACTATCGTCCTAAGCCGCGCCGCCACCTCTGGCTACGTTCTTGTGGAGGCACACGGCGGTCAGCGCCGCCACCGCTGGCGACGTTCGCGTGGAGACGTACAACGGTCAGCTTCTCCCACGGTACGTGCATTCTAGACTGAGGCCCCGTTCATGTCGGTGTCGCGCTGAATGTTAGCTGATAGATGTTGTTAATCTCACTGTTTGCCGAAGTAGTTTACTGTCAATATGCTCTACTTAAGAAGCTTCCTTGCCCTGTTCTGCACTCAATCTGCTTAGCTGAGATGGCATGCCAAGGCCGATAAGTTGCTAAAATATCCTGCCATATATTTATTGTGACGTAGATTGCCATGGTCTAGTAGCCAATCTGTTAGGTGAAATAGCTCTACACCGTTTTATACTCGATCTTTGTTGCTGCGATGGCCTTCGATAGTTCGATGGCTGTGTGCTCGGCCTCATTGACTGCTGAAACAGCCTGCCATAATTTGGCACTCAAATCTGTTTGCTGAATTAGCTTTACATATATTTCGTTACTTAGATCTGCTCGTCCAAATATCTTGCTATAGCTTTAGACATCGACCTAGGTATTTTTTTCTGGACTTCATAAAAAAGCATATATGTTTTTCCTGTAATATCTAGTAGAACTAATTTGTATGTCTAACAGATGGACGTGACTTGGATAACTTCTGCTCGAAGATTCTCCGCTGCATATGTCGAGGGGGTTGAAAACTTCATGAACTTTATCAGAGCTGAGTACGGTGGTTCGAAATCAGATGTGCTCTACCCGTGTAGCAGTTTTATGAATTCAGTTACAAGACCCCAGTCAACTGTGCAAAATCATCTACACTCGTATGGGATGTCGATCACATATACTAGGTGGGTTCATCATGGTGAAGCTGTGAACGTCAATGTTATTGACTACGTGGAAGCAGCAGATCACCATCTTGATCTGCCTGATGCTCAGGTGGAAGAGGAGGAGGAGGTGGTGGTGGCGGAGCCAGTGAGTTTGACCAAGATTGAAACAATGCGACGAAATGCTCGTGCATTCCGTGAACTTTCACCTGCAGAAGAAAAACGGTGAGCCCGCATGTTGGAACAATGCAACGTTGATGTCACCCCAGGAAATAAGCTGTCAGTATTCTCAGCTATGGTCACCTTTCTTCAGGTGAAGACATCTGAGAGGATGACCAACAAATCATTCGATGCGATGTTGGCTGCTTTCCGCGAATCTTTCCCAGATGCGCCTGAGCTGCCACACGCCTACAGTAAAATTAAGAATTTCCTTCGTGCAGTTGGAATTGGATATGATATGTTCCATGTTTGTAAGAATAATTGTGTTCTGTGTCGGGGGAAATCTGCCTCCACGAACACCTATGGGGACCGAGCCCCTTTCTGGTTCGGCGGGGGGCGGAGGTCGCGCGAAGAGTGGATCGAGGCGATGCACACAAGGGGTTTACCCAGCTTCGGGCCACACGGATGCGTAAAACCCTACTGCTGCTTTGTGGTTTGTATTGTGTTCTTGTTCGGGAGCGCTGAGTGCTACAATACACTCAGGTAACTAATCAGACCGAGCGTGAGTGGCCTCCTCCTTTCTTATTTCTCTACGTTGCGCATGGGGCCTCCTTTTATATGCGCAAGGGGTTACCCACAGGTGGCAACATAGGCGGGGGTAAAACTGGAAAACGCTGTGTTGGGTACAGCTGTTTGCACAGTGCTATCATACCTAACTCTGACGGCAGGGGACAAGGGCATTAAATGCCCATCTAGGTCGCCCAAACAGTGCAGAAAAGGGACCGTCAGGGGCGCCACCGTTTGCCACGACGGCTGTCCTGTCAGCGTTGCTTCGCCACCGCATGCCCCTAGCTGCGCAGCCTCTCGCCACGTACGCCTGGAATGGCCCTAGAGCGACACGTGGGTGGATGAGCTGGAACGCAGGCGCGGGGTGGTGACTTGCCGTGGCAAGCGCCTTGCCGCGGTTGATGCCTTGTCGCGCCCGGGAGCTTGCCGCTCACCGGTCCTTGCCGGGACGCGTGGCGCGTTGCAACAAGTCTCTTGTCATGCCCTGGCCGGCCTGCCCGGCAAGCTCCTCTTGCCGGGGCCTTGTGCTTCGAGCGGCCGTCCTGGCAAGCTCCTCTTGTCAGGGCCTTGCTCTCTTCGGGTGGCCTTCCCGGCAAGCTCCTCCTGCCGGGGCCTTGGCTCAAATACTTTGTTCTTGGATGGCCCAAAAAGGGACCATGGAGAGTTTTGGCGATCACCTGGCAAGCCTTGCCGCGGGGTGCTACGACTGCCCGTGCACAAGTTCGGGGTACTAAGGTACCCCTACTTTAGTACACCGACGGGAGCCCCCGGGCCTGGGCCATACACGGTGCCGAGCGCTGTTGGGCCAGGCCCAAAACAGTGCACGGGCACGCGCGGCCTGGGTCACGCTGCATCTTCTTCTGCATCCACCACGCCCTCCCCGAACGGCACGCGTCAAACGCGGCATCATGGGGAGAGGTGTGCGTGACGTGGGCGGCGTGCGCAGGGCTGAGCCCCGCAGGCATGCGTCACGTTGCAATAAAGGGGGACGGTTCGTGCCATCTCCATAAGTGGAGGTAGGCGTGGAGGCGTGGCTTGTTTGCTGGACGGGGCCGAGGCATGGTTTCCGAGGCGTCCGCTCCCCACGATCACGGGGTGGGGGAAGTCGCCTCATCCATCGCCTTGGTCCTGCACGCCAGCCACGCGGCTTCCGTGCACCTGGAGTTGCGGACGGTGGAGGCAGGAAACCGGACCGTCGCGGGTCGAGGCAGCAGGTCGGTCCCAGTCGCCTGCTCTTCCTGCGTCTTGATTGGCTGAGCGGGGCGGCCGAGCCCCCACCCTGCTCCTTTATAAAGAGCAAGAGGGGGCGATGGAAATCCACACTGCTTCATCTTTTCTTCCCTTCAGCTTCCGATCCCCTCTCTCCATTCGCCATGGAGAAAGGGAACCCTGGTCCTTCATCGGTGGCGGCGAGGGTCGCCGCTAGGCAACGCGCCCCTCCTCCCCTTGCACCCGCGGTGGAAGAGCCAACCGTAAGGGGAAGGGGGAGGGGGCGAGGTCGTGGACGAGGTCGTGGACGAGGCCGAGGCGCTCGGGGATGAGGCGGGCGGGGCGACGCGCCGGCCTCGCCTCCGCCAGCGGCTCCTCTTCTCACGGCGGTCCACATCGGGGATGACCCTTGCGAATTCTTCGCCAGGCTGCGCCCGGCGCCTCGTCGTCGCCTCCGTCTCCCGGCTCCCTTCACAAGCGTGATGGAGATGGAACAACCCGAGACGCTAAGACTGCGCATGAGGGGCTACGGGATCAGCGGCGCGCGGGTCCACGTTGAGTCCCCAGCCCCCGGCGTGATGTATCTTGGTCGAGGGTGGAAGACGTTCGCCCGTATCCACAGCTTGATGGAGGGGTTCACCCTTCATTTTAAGTTGATGGAGGGCGATCTCCTCTCCGTCAAGGTCTTCGGGTGCTACGGGACCCGGGCCCGGTGCTGCGTGGATAGCTCCTCCGACAGCGAAGGCTCCTCCTCGAGCGAGAGCGACGAGGAGGGGAGCGACAGCGACGATGAGGGTAGCGGCCGTCAGGTTGACGGGTCCGACTAGGCGCCGGTCGTGGCTCCGTGTGGCTCCGGTGACCCCATCACCCGTGTCGCCGGCTCCTTGAGCTTCTCGGGGTCGTCTCCTCGGCGGCTGGCGTAGGGAGGCTGCAGAAGAGGAAGAGGGCGGGCGGCAAGGCCGTCAACTCGGAGTACGGGGACATGGCGCCCTCGACAGCGTGCTGACGTCCTGCCGCCTCGTCGAGCCCTGCTTCTGGCACCGTCGTCACCGTCCAGCTTTCAGACGGCCCCCGGGATGTTCTCTTGGTGTCTTCTGCCACCCGTAGCTCGCCTAGGCGCCCCTTTTGCCCTTCTCGCCTCCTTGTCCTACCTCCTGAGGAGAGAGACAAGAAAGGGATTACGGGCACCTTATCTCTTTTTAACTTGTAAGCCCTCGGGCTCTAGTTGCATTTAAAGCTTGTAATCACATCTCTCATGTTTTTCATTCTCTCTGAACTGTACCTGAGCGGAATGTTTTTTTAATGAAAAGGGGATGTTTGCCAGGCCATTTGTCCCGCGGGTAAAACCCACGCCAAGGAGCGAATCCTTTATATCGTTAAGATAGTCACTTCTTTGCCCGGCAACAGGCCCTGCCGTCTTCCCGCGCCACTCGACCTTTCTCACGCCTTTGGTGGAGGTAGAGATGAGGCGGGTTCGGGCTCCTCATTCCGTCCCTTTGCCGCCGCGGCTACTACCAAAACTGGCCCCAGGAACGCGCTCTGGGGCCTAGAGTTAAGGGAGCACGGTAGCTTTTTAGGAAGAAACAAGGTTTTCGCATTCCTCAGTCCATAAGAGAATGCATGACAAGGGATGAAAAACTTATCTGGGATTGCAGCCCCCGGCAACTTTGGCTTGTCGCGGGCGAATCTTTGTACTTGCAGCCCCTGGCAACACTGGTTTGCCGGGACCAGATGCTGGTCCGCCCTTCTTCTCTTCTTCGTCCTTAAGCGGTCTGGCCAGGATATGCAAAACCCTGCGAACCAAGGGAAACGAAAGAATAGGAAAAAAGGACGCAGACCCGACCTCTAAGCTAGGGGTTAGCAGCTGTTAGGCACTATCAACCCTAACCAAGGACGAGACTCGACTCAGCATGCATGCTAAAACTTAGGGCGCCAGCGCTTCATTTACTGCTGCTCAGGGTCTGCGCCTGGCTTTGTACAAAGGATTACATGCAACAGTGGCAAGACTTGTACAAAAGGGTGGTTGCCGGACGGGGTCCGACAACCGCGCCTTACGGGTAAAACTTACGAAGATGCTCAATATTCCAGGAGTTGCTCACCGGAGTGCCATCTTCGGTCTCAAGGCGGACAACGCCGGGCCTCGTGACTCGTCTGACCCGGTAAGGGCCTTCCCACTTCGGCGTCAACTTGTTGTGATTCTTGGCGGACGGAGCGCACCGAAGAACAAGGTCGCCTTCCTCGAAGCTTCTGGCTTTAACTTTGCGGCTATGGTAGCGACGCAAAGCTTGCTGGTAGCGAGCGGCTCGCACAACAGCCTGAAGACGATCTTCCTCAAGGAGCAGCGCGTCATCTTCACGCAGCCGCTCTTGCTCAAGCTCATCACAAGCGAGCACTCGAGGTGACCCGTATACGAGTTCCGTGGGGGTAACTGCTTCTGCTCCATAGACTAGAGCAAATGGTGTCTGGCCAGTGGCTCGATTTGGCATCGTTCTGATCGACCAAAGAGCCACCGGCAGCTCCTCGATCCAGTTTCTTCCGCACTTGTGCAGCCCGTCGAAAGTTCTGGTCTTGAGCCCGCGCAGCACTTCGGCATTGGCCCTCTCCGCTTGACCGTTGCTCCTGGGATGAGCAACAGAAGCGAAGCAGACCTTGGCGCCGAGATCTTGGACGTATTGCATGAAGGCGCGGCTCGTGAATTGCGTACCGTTGTCGGTGATGATCCTGTTGGGGATCCCGAAGCGACAAACAATCGACCTGAAGAACTTGACTGCTGACTGTGCTGTCACCTTCCTCACTGGTTCCACTTCCGGCCACTTTGTGAACTTGTCGATTGCGACGTACAAGTACTCAAAGCCCCCGACAGCTCGGGGGAAGGGGCCGAGGATGTCGAGCCCCCAGACCGAAAATGGCCAGGATAAAGGGATCGTCTGGAGAGCTTGAGCTGGCTATTGTATCTGCTTGGAATGGAACTGGCACGCTTCACACTTGGTTACTTGTGTAGTTGCATCCTGGAGGGCTGTCGGCCAGAAGAAACCTTGCCGGAACGCTTTGCCGGCAAGTGCTCTTGCGCCAATGTGGTGACCACATATGCCTCCATGTATCTCTGCCAACAGCTTTTGTCCGTCTTCCCGGGGAATACACTTCAATTTCACACCGTTGGGCCCTCTTCTGTACAGTGTGTTGTCGACGAACTGGTACATACTTGAGTGCCGGGCTACTCTTTCCGCTTCTTCTTGTTCTTCGGGAAGTTCTCCGTTCTAGAGGAAACGGACAGTCCGCTGCGCCCATGCTGGAGCCTGTGGCTCGACAACAAGGACTGAAGGCACATCTGCTGCTGCGGGAACGTCCGCTTCTACGGCGAGGATTTGGGGCTCAGCCGGAGCTTGATGTTCCCCGGCAAGCTTGCCGGAGCAAAACTTGTCGGGAGCGCCTGCTTCTACGGAACAAACCCTGGGGTTTGCCGGAGCAGACTGCTCCTCAGCACTCTTGGCGTCGATCTTGGGGACCTTCTTGGCGGCGGCTCCGGGGAGCTCTGCCGGAAGATAGTCGCCGGAGACCAACTTCCTCTTCTTGCTCTGTCCTGTTGATGGTGTTACGGATGGCTGAGTCAGCTTGAGCACAAAGGTTCCTGGCTCCACAGGTAACTTAAGTGCCGCGCACTTTGACAGGCCCTCAGCAATATCGTTCTCAGCTCTTGGAATGTGTTCCATTTGCAGGCCGTCAAAGTGCTCTTCTAGCTTCCTCACTTCATCAAGGTGCGCTTCCATCAACGGACTCTGGTAATCTTTGTTCACTTGGCGGACGACAAGCTGCGAGTCACCCCAGACAATGAGCTTCTTGATCCCAAGTTCTGCCGCGATCCTGAGACCGGCAAGCAAACCTTCATACTCTGTAGTATTGTTGGTTGCTTGCTCCTTGGGGAAGTGCATCTGGACTATGTACTTGAGATGCTCTCCGGTGGGCACGATAAGCAATGCGCCAGCACCGGCGCCTTGCAGCGAGAAGGCACCATCAAAATACATCAGCCACTCTTTGCTTGCTTCTTTGACGGGGATGCTCGTCTCTGGGATCTCTTCGTCTGGTGTCGGTGTTCACTCTGCTATGAACTCCGCCAATGCTCTGCTTTGGATAGTTGAAGTGCTCTCGAATTTGAGACCGAAGCTTGACAGTTCTAGTGCCCACTCGACAATCCTGCCTGTTGCTTCTGGATTCTGCAGTATCCTCTTCAGCGGAAAGCGGGTGACAACTGTAATCTCATGTGCTTGGAAGTAATGGCGCAGCTTTCTCGAGGCCATGAGAAGGCCGAAAAGCAATTTCTGCACACCAAAGTACCTTGACCTAGCCCCCTGCAGAAGGGAGCTGACAAAGTAAACTGGGCGCTGCACCATTCTCTTCTTCTGCACCTCCACTCGCTCCTGCGCAGATTCATCCTTGTCGGGGCCAGAGCTTGTCGGGGAAGCCTCCTGCTTGTCGCTGGACGCGCTAGCCGCGGTTGCTAGCTCATCATCTTCCTCCCTCTCCGCTACTAATGCAGCACTAACCACTTGATTGGTTGCGCCAGGTACAGCAGCAACTTCTCTTGTGGTTTAGGCGCGACAAGTATTGGAGCGGAGGACAGGTATTTCTTCAAGTCCTGCAGCGCAGCCTCCGCTTCCGGAGTCCATTTCACTGGACCCGCCTTTTTCAAAAGTTTGAAAAATGGCAGGGCGCATTCTGCAGACTTGGAAATAAACCTGCTGAGAGCCGCGACGCAGCCGGCAAGCCTTCGTACATCCTTGACGCGTGTTGGTGCTTCAATCTGCTCGATGGCCTTGATTTTGTCTGGATTGGCTTCGATTCCTCGCTGAGACACGAAGAACCCGAGAAGCTTGCCGGAAGGGACTCCAAACACGCACTTCTCGGGGTTGAGCTTGAGGCTGATCTTGCGCAGGTTCGTAAAGGTCTCTTCTAAATCTTGAATCAGGGTTGCCCTGTTCCTGCTTTTGACCACTATGTCATCCATGTAGGCTTCCACATTTCTGTGGATTTGCGGCTCAAAAGCGGTATGGACAACCCTCGCAAACGTCGAACCAGCATTCTTCAAACCGAAAGGCATCCGTACGAAATAGTACGTGCGACATGGAGTGATGAATGCGGTCTTTTCCTCATCTTCTTCAGCCATGAAGATCTGATGGTATCCTGAGTATGCATCAAGAAATGAAAGCAGGTCACATCCGGCCGTGGAGTCAACAATCTGGTCAATGCGCGGAAAGGGAAAGGGATCTTTGGGACAAGCTTTGTTAACATCGGTAAAGTCGATGCAAAGCCTCCATTTCCCAATTGCTTTGCGCACGACAACAGGATTGGCCAACCACGTCGGATGGAGCACACCTCTGACAAGGCCTGCCGCTTCCAACTTCTTGATCTCTTCTGCGATGAACTCTTGGCGCTCCACCGCTTGCTTCCTGACTTTCTGCTTGACGGGCCGCGCATGAGGACAGACGGCGAGGTGGTGCTCAATCACTTTCCTGGGAATGCCGGGGATGTCAGATGGTTGCCAGGCAAACACATCGACATTCGCCCGCAGGAAAGCAACGAGCGCGCTTTCCTATTTGGGGTCGAGAGTGGCACTGATGGTGAAGGTACCACCAGTGCCGTCCTCCTTGGCGGACACCTTCTTGGTCGTTGGCGGGGCTGCCATTGACTTCTTACTCTTGCCGGTGGAGCTCGATGGCGCGTCCTCGAAGGTAGCGCAGCACTCCGAAGAGGTGCGCTTGCCGGACTGGGCACCAGAGCACTTGCCAGGCTTGGTCTTCTTCTTCCCTCCGGGAGCTTCAGCGGCAAGTGACTTGTGATCCGTTGCGGCTGCTGCTTCCCGGTAGATCTTGTCGGCACAGATAAGGGCATCCTTCTTGTCGCCGGGGACAGAGATGACGCTTATCGGGCCTCGCATCTTGAGCATGTTGTATGCGTAGTGAGAGGCCGCCATGAACTTGGCGAGCGCTGGACGGCCGATAATTCCATTGTAGGGCAATGGAAAATCGGCAACGTCAAAAGTGATCCTCTCTGTCCTGAAGTTCAGCTCGCTGCCAAACGTCACTGGCAACGTTATATTCCCCTTCGGCTTGCTCCTTCCCGGGTTGATTCCTTGGAACGTGCCGGTCTCTTCGAGCTCGCTGTCGGGGACTTGGAGTTTCTGGAGCACAGCGGAGGAGATCAGGTTCAAGCCGGCCCCGCCGTCGACTAGCATCTTAGTGACCTTGAGGTTGCGGACTGTTGGTGAGAGCAACATCGGCAAGCACCCGATCGCAGTTGTGCGGTCAGGGTGGTCCTCAATATCGAAGATGATAGGCATGTTGGACCATTTCAGAGGCTTGCATGACTCGACGGGTGGTTCCGCTGCATTGAGTTCCCGCGCCCACTGCTTGAGCTGGCGGCGAGAAGTATGCAGAGAAGCACCGCCGTCTACGCACAAGACCTCCGTGGCTTTCTGAAACTCCTGCTCACTGGTCTCGACATCATCCATGTCTTCGTCTTCGTCATCGTCTTCGTCCTTGTCGCGGCCGTGGGGAGGTCTGTCTGCTTGCCGCTGCTTGTCCTTGTTGCGGCGTCCTCCCTGGCCGGGGCGCTTCGTGCCAGATCCTCCGCCACCTCCCCGGGCTTTCTCCTTGCCGCGTCGCTCGTACTCGGCCTTTCGCAGCTCGACGAGCCGCTCGACCTGCTTGCAGCTCTGGAGGTCATGGCCCTTGGTGCGGTGGATCTTGCAGTACTGTTTGTTGGTGCCGTCCCGCTTGTCGGCGACCGCCACAGCCTGGCAGTTGGTGCATCCGGCAACCTCCTTGCCGGAGCTACCAGCCTGGGCCTTCTTGGCGGCGCCTTCATCGCCGGACTGCTCAACAACCAGTACTTCTTGGCTCTTCTTCTTCCTGTTGCTCCGCCGCCGGTTCTTCCTTGCCGGGGCGGTATCCTCACTGTCAGATTCTCCTGCTCCAGTGTTCTCTCCGGGGAGTTTCCTTCCTTCCTCAGCATGTGCACACTTGTCGGCCAGGGCATATAGCTCGCTGACGTCTTTGATCTTGCACATCGCCATCTCCTCCCGCATCTTGCGGTTATGCACGTTCTGATGGAACGCGCTGATGACCGCGGCAGGGTGGACGTCTGGGATGTTGTAGTGTACGCGGCTGAATCTCTGGATGAACTTGCGCAAGGGTTCCCCTTCCTTCTGGACGAGCAGATGAAGGTCGCTCGCTTGGCCATGGGGTTTGTGGCCGCCTGTAAAGGCGCCAACAAACTGATGGCACAAGTCTGTCCAGGAGGTTATGGAGTTGTCCGGCAAGTGCATGAGCCAGGATCTGACGTTGGATTTGAGTACCAGCGGGAAGTAGTTGGCAAGGATCTTGTCGTCTCGCCCTCCAGCAGCCTGCACCGCAATGGTGTAGATGCTGAGGAACTCTGACGGATGCGACTTGTCATCGTACTTCTCTGGTACGTCTGGCTTGAAATTCTTCGTGCTGGGCCACTCGACTTGCCGCAGCTCACGGGTGAACGCAGGGCAGCCTACCGCATACGGCAGGACGCCTGGTCCCCCCCGGCGCATGCATGTCGACAGAGGGCTCAGCGCGCTGGTCTGATTGACGCCGCGCTTCTCTTCGACGCTCGATGCGAGTACGAGCGTCCTCTTGCTTTCGTTCGTGAATAACTTGGCGTTGATCGCGATGAGTTCGCGGATTTGACGACGCGGTGGAGTCGTTGTCGTGATGGTTCCGGCGAGTCAGCGATCTTGGCCTTTGGGGCGGGGAATGCACGGTGGTCGCACCCCCACCGGTCTTGGCGCCATCGGTTCTCGCCTGGCCGACCTGCCGTGGCTGCGACGCACTGTGCTGCCGCGGGGTGTCGCCGTTAGCGAAGCCGATGAGACTCTGTATCGTGGCCCTCTAGTCGTCGAGCTTGTCCGCCGTTGGAGGGTAGTCTAGGAGCAGTTGAGCTCGTGCTAGAGCTTCTGCTGGAGTGGCGGGCAGCGGTGGCGAACGGCGCGTGGAGCGGGATGTGCTCGAACTTCTAACTATGTTAGAAGGAGCAGCACCCGGTCCAGGCAGTCGCGCCACGCTTGCGCGAGCACGTTGGTGTGTATACTGGCCTTGAGCACCCTGGGATCCGCCAGCTCGATCTGGGTCCAGCAAGCGTATGGTACCGTGAGTGCCAAGACGCTGCTGGTCCCGTGCCTCCTGAGAGGGGCGCAGTGCATGTTCGGACGCCGTGGCACCATGAGCTGGCTCGGCGACGCCCGTTCCGCCGCCGGTGCCGTCCACACCACCCGTTTGCTCCAGGGGCGGTGGATTCGACGCGGACGGACCAGCCACCTCCGGAGCCTTCTTCTTCGGTGGCATGTCGATGAAGATGATGGAGATCTAGCCTGTGCAGACGCCGGATCAGGTTCACACAACCTCGACGCCCCCTACCTGGCGCGCCAAATATGTCGGGGGAAATCTGCCTCCACGAACACCTATGGGGACCGAGCCCCTTTCTGGTTCGGCGGGGGGGCGGAGGTCGCGCGAAGAGCGGATCGAGGCGATGCACACAAGGGGTTTACCCAGCTTCGGGCCACACGGATGCGTAAAACCCTACTGCTGCTTTGTGGTTTGTATTGTGTTCTTGTTTGGGAGCGCTGAGTGCTACAGTACAGTCAGGTAACTAATCAGAACGACCGTGAGTGGCCTCCTCCTTTCTTCTTTCTCTACGTTGCGCATATGGCCTCCTTTTATATGCGCAAGGGGTTACCCACAGGTGGCAACATAGGCGGGGGTAAAACTGGAAAACGCTGTGTTGGGTACAGCTGTTTGCACAGTGCTATCATACCTAACTCTGACGGCAGGGGACAAGGGCATTAAATGCCCGTCTAGGTCGCCCAAACAGTGCAGAAAAGGGACCGTCAGCGGCGCCACCGTTTGCCACGACGCCTGTCCTGTCAGCATTGCTTCGCCACCGCATGCCCCTGGCTGCGAGCCTCTCGCCACGTACGCCTGGAATGGCCCTAGAGCGACACGTGGGTGGATGAGCTGGAACGCAGGCGCGGGGTGGTGACTTGCCGCGGCAAGGGCCTTGCCGCGGTTGATGCCTTGTCGCGCCCGGGAGCTTGCCGCTCACCGGTCCTTGCCGGGACGCGTGGCGCGTCGCAGCAAGTCTCTTGTCGTGCCTTGGCCGGCCTTCCCGGCAAGCTCCTCTTGCCGGGGCCTTGTGCTTCGAGCGGCCGTCCCGGCAAGCTCCTCTTGCCGGGGCCTTGCTCTCTTCGGGTGGCCTTCCCGGCAAGCTCCTCCTGCCGGGGCCTTGGCTCAAATACTTTGTTCTTGGATGGCCCAAAAAGGGACCATGGAGAGTTTTGGCGATCACCTGGCAAGCCTTGCCACGGGGTGCTACGACTGCCCGTGCACAAGTTCGGGGTACTAAGGTACCCCTACTTTGGTACACCAACATTCTGTTCCGGAAGGATTATGCCAACTTAAGTGAATGCCCGAAATGCAAATCATCAAGATGGAAAGATGGCGATGCTGTGAAGAGGATTCCTCATAATGTTCTGAGACATTTTACAATTACACCAAGATTGCAGAGGTTGTTTCATGATGCTGAAACAAGAGAGGATGTACTGTGGCATTCTAGGAACCAGGAGTAGAGAGATCAGAATGTAATGAGCCATCCATCTTATGGTAGTGAGTGGAAAAGCTTCAATGATAAACACAAAGAGTTTGTTGCTGACCCGAGAAACATTAGACTTGGCTTAGCTTCAGATGGATTTAACCCATTTGGCCACCAGAGCGCCACATATAGCATGTGGCCAGTGCTTGTTATCCCTTACAACATGCCTCCAAATGTCTGCACCAAAGAATCAAACTACATGATGACCTTGCTTATCCCAGGTCCAAAAAGTCCTGGAAAGGATTTTGATTTGTTCATGGAGCCTCTTGTGGAGGAACTTCAACAACTATGGAAGGGTGTTCTCACTCGAGACCTATATAGCAGCCCACCAGCTGATTTCTTTCTGCGTGCTATTATAATTTGGTGCATCCATGATTATCCGGCTTTGCGCACTATGTCAGGGCGAACGACACATGGTTACAATGCATGTGTTTGCTGTGACAGGAATCCACTATCATACGCAATACTTAGCAAGATCTGTTACATTGGACACCATCGTTTCCTTGCCAAGGACAAGCCGCATCCTAGAAATTATCGAAGACATGTGTTCAATGCAAAACATGAAAACCGTGATGCGCCAAAGAGGCTCACCGCCGATGAGTTGCAAGTGGAGTTTGAGAAGGTCAGTCATATTACACCAGGAAACCATCCTGGTAATGGTAGCGGGAAAAGGAAGCATGGCAGGGTAGAAGAGATATTATTGTTTACCCACAGGTCCACTTTGTGGGACTTGGAGTATTGGAAAGATTTGGATATGCGGCATAATCTTGATGTGATGCACATCGAGAAAAATATATGTGACAGCATTATCGGCATACTTCTTAATATTGAAGGCAAGACGAAAGATACCTTAAAATCTAGGATTGATTTGGCACACCTGGGTATCAGAAAGGATTTGCAGGTGCAAGATGAAGGTAAACCACGGGATATGGCACCAGCTGTGTACGTCTTGGACAAGGTAAAAAGAAAAGAATTCTGCGAGGTCCTGTCACGTGTGAGATTCCCACATGGATTTGCTTCCAACCCTCAAAGGAGAGTCAGTGCAGATGGAAACAAGGTACAAGGGTTGAAAACTCATGATTGCCACGTCCTACTTCAAAGGGTTTTACCTGTTATCCTTAGAGGATTGGGCCGCCCTGACTTATACAGAGCAGTTGCAGAGTTGGGACAATTCTTCAGGGAACTCTGCAGTAGGAATATCAGGATAGATGCTTTGGAGCATCTTAGAGACAAGATAACAACTATCCTATGCGACCTTGATAAGATATATCCTCCAGCCTTCTTTGATGGGATGGTGCATTTGGATGTTCATCTACCTGATGAGGCACTACTTAGAGGTCCAGTACAGTATGGCTGGATGTACCCTATTGAAAGGTGGCTAGGCACTTTCAAGGGCTATGTTAGGAACAGAGCTAGACCCGAGGGTTCCATTGCAGAGGCCTACATGGCTACAGAAGCGTTGACATTCTACTCAAAATACATTGAAACAGTTGATCAGCTTAGCAAAGAGGTGGGTGAAGACAATCCCGGTCTCAATGTTTTCGATTATTCGGTTCGAGGTACAGGGAAGAGTCGACAAGAGGACAAACCTAAAGATTTGGACAAAATGGTTTGGTATGTGTTGAATAACTGTCCTGAGATACTACCTTATATCAAGTAAGTGCAGTACTTCATCTTATACATCATAATCTACTAAACTTGCAGCACATTCTTATATATTTAGATGTTTGACGCGATCACTATGTTGTGCAGCATCTACAAAGAGGAGTTACTACTGCAAAATCCAAGAAACATTGACAAACTGGTTATGGCAGGATTTGCGAAATGGTTCAAGAACCATGTAAGCTTTTGAAGTGCACTATCAGTTTTTTAAATATATTGAGTACATAAGATGACCAGCTTGTCTATTTTCTAACCATAGGTTAAGAAGATGCGGGAGGATGGGCAGGTAGTTGATGATGCCCTTTACTCACTAGCAATGAGTCCTGATACTCGGGTAAGACATTATGAATCTTGTGTTGTTGGAGATGTGCGCTACAACACCATTGTACGAGACGAAGGCAGGAAGACACAAAATAGTGCCATCATGAGCACGGATATGTATGACAAAGAGACAACAGAAATGTATGCTAACATAACAGACATTGTTCAGTTGCAGTATATCTCCAGTTTCGAGGATCATCGGTGTGTGGTTCTATTGTGCTATCGTTGGTATAACCTGTTTTCTAGGATCGCAAAACCCAGAGCTGATGATTATTTCAAATCCATCAATGTCAAGGCGGCGTACCAGACCAACGAGCCCTTTATTTTGGCAAATCAAGCAACACAGATATTTTTCTTGGAAGACACATTTGCACGTAGCGGTGACTGGAGAGTATTGCAAAGGTTTGAGCAGAGGAATTCGTTTAATGAAGTTGCACAACAAGATGATGCTTACACTGCTCCTGATGTACAAGATAACAGAGATGTTCCTAATATCTTTGAGAACCATCACGTCAATGACGCCGGCGAAAAGATTGCCTGTCGTGCTGTGGACATACAAGAGTTGATCAAGAAGAAGCCAACGTTCGAGGACGTTGAGGACGAAGAAAAAGATGACACCGTGGTGAATTACGATTCAGACTGATACACATGGCGAAGATGTTGACGCTGCTGCGGATGATGATTACATTGCTTTTGTCGTATTTGCATGTCAGAAGACGTTTTTTATCTACTATGTGAAATTGTGTTTGCTATGACAACTGAAACCTGATGAACATGTTGTTTAGTATTTTGCTGTGAGAACATCACTTGTTATGTATACTGATTTGTGTTTGGTGATTGTATGACAACTAAAACATGATGACATTGTTGTTTAGTTGTACTCATATTTGGCTGTGAAACTTGAATTTGATGACATAGTTTGTTGTTGGACTGCAATTTGCTCGACGTCTTCGAATGAGAACAAAGCTGACCCGACAGGGCCTCTGCTATTTATTTATTTATATGAGCAAAAGGGGATACCCCTTGATTCCGTTAATAGAAATCATTATATGTTCACAACACTATGCCCAGCCTGCTACACAGGTTTCATTCATTACTAGTTTCAGCAAAGTGCTCATGTCGTAGCCACTGAATACATCACGAGTGCTACATACACTGCAAAGAAAGAGAATCATCCTACAGAGCACATCTATTTTGCCCATTATCTTCACAAGCTCTTTCATCTCCTCATTGTTGTCAAGGCCGTTCAGCAGCTGTTGCTTGGCCATGATCAGAGGAACTGCATCTTTAACCTTCTGCTCTGCATCTTCCTCTTCTGTCGTTCCTTCGGTTACTTGTCCAACACCCCAACCTGCTGGTATTGGGATTCCTCGGCTAACCAAATAATCAGCGTAGTTGCATTCCCCCACATCAGCAACTTCCCATAAATACAAATCACACGAATCTTCACTTTTCTGCACAAATCAAATTGGAAGATCATCAACCAAACTATTAAAAAAATTAACAACTGAAAGCAGCAGAACAACACTTAAACATATTATTACCACATGATTCGGGCATTTGTAGAAGACTCGGCCAGGGTTGCGGATTGTGGTTGAGACGCGACGGATGACTCTGCGTGATTTGCAGCAGTGGCACCACACCAACGGCAGCGGGTTGCGATGAGCAATCGGCTGCGGTGCGCGTGCCGGCGGGGGTGTGATGAGACCCACAGGCGATGGTACGGGTGGCGACTTGGCGCATATCTGGTTGTTGCCTGCTGAAGAGCAGGTGGACGAGCAGCCAGCGGACATGGTTGCTGCGGCCAGAGGTTCTGATGCTAGGCAGAGTAACTAGAGAAGAGGAGAAGCGAACGTTGGATATGTCAGTTTCATTACTTGCAGAGTCTAG